>CM066740.1:65479116-75089116 GCA_033961575.1 Aselliscus stoliczkanus | reverse complement strand
TCTGCGTCCCTTCCCACGGGTTTCCTGAGCTGGAGGCAGGCTCTGGAATTCCTTCTGAGAGTGGGGCACGCCTGCACGGCCCAGCTCCTCCTCTGCTCCCTGGCTGGCCTGGCGTAGAGCAGTCCCAGCCAAGAAGAGTAGTGAAGACTGCTTTTCACCAGGTGCCTCCAGACAGCATTCCCCCAAGCCCAGCCAGAGGACCTCAGGCTGCACCTGAACCCTGGGCTAGGGTGCCACGATGATCGGCCTTTTCTGTCAGGAGAAATGAGTGCGTATCACACATGGAGTGACTGCGTGAGGTTATCCAATCTGGGACCTGGTCTGAAAGACCAAACGGTGTCCAATCGGTTCAAGTTGGAACGCCGGGTTCCCCTTTGCAGGCACCTGTATCCCCTTGATCCCAAGGTCTGTTCTGGGCCAGCTGCAGTCTGACTCAGGCTTCTTTACCTGCCCTGCTGGGCTTCCATGGAGACCCACAGCTTGCCTGTAAAAAGCACCGATGTTGGCATCCATTCTTCCCCTTCCACCACCAACCGGGCTCCAGATCACACCCTCTTTTGCTTCCTTGGGCACCTATTTCTATCAGTTATGGGACAGAGACTGTTATTATCACCAAGCCGGCTCCCTTTCCCACCAGCGTGTCTCCTTCCTACAAGCCTCTTGCCTTTAACCTCACATCCCCTCCAGCTGACCTGTTTCTTTTTACCCGAAGAGTATTTGTTCAGCTCCCTCTTACTTCTCTATCCACCGCGCCAGGTCACTGCCACTGATATTCCTATGTAACTACCCCTTCAAAGGTCACGCAGGAACTCTTAATTGCTACTTTAATGCTTTCTTTTATGATTTCATCATTTTTGACCTTTCGAATGGTCTGACAAAGCTAAGCACCCATCTTCCATTTTGAAACTTTTCTTTTTTAGGCCTCCGTGATTCCCAACCTTGGCTCCTTCTCTCTGCTCTTAGTTTCAATTGTGAATTCCTTCCCAACAACACAGCCCTGGAACGTGGACATTGCCCGGGGGGGGGGGCCATTTAAGCGGTAGACGGTCCCCATATTTCACTGTTCTCTGCGCTATGTGACACCACAACTCCTATTTCCAGCTGAGTCCCCTCTTCAGAAATTCAGCTCTACCTGGTCAGTTTCAAACACAACACATCTACCTACCACCTTCACTCTGAAACCTGCTCTTCCACCTGCATTTCCTACCCCAGTCGGTAGCATGAGAAGCTTAGGAAATCACCCTGGACTCACTTTACATCATAGTCGATCTCCGAGTCACACTGACCTACTTCATAAATGTCCCCTGAAGTCTTCCCCTTTCTATATACTCATTGCGACCCCGTGAGGAGGTCGGGTCCTAGCTGTGGGTCCCACAGGCCCCTCCACAATGCTGAGAGGGTGGCTAGTCCGGCTCCGTGGTTACATACAGGCCCTGGAGCCAGACCACCTGAGTTCAGCTCTCTCTGCTTCTTACCAGCTGTGTGACCTTGAGTGGGTAATTTAACCTCTCTGGGGTCAGGTTTTCCCATTCGTCAAATGAGCATAATAATGGTACCCACCTCAAAGGGCTTCATTGAAGAAAAAAAACTACAGATTCAAGTTAAACACTTAAGAGGAGTCTGGCATATAGTAAGTACTCAAACGACTGTAGCTACTTTGCAAAAAAAAAAAAAAAAAAAAAAAATCCAAATCTGATCACCTTTCTCTTTGCTGAAATCCTTTCCTTGTTCTCTGCTGAAGTTTGAATTCCTTAGCACAGGAGAGTGTTAGCGCCTTATAATGGGGTTCTTGCTGGTCTCAAGTTCTACCATTTTGGTCCTCATGATTTTGTTCCATGTAGGCCAAACCACCTTCAGCTCCACGCACACAACATACTGCGTGCGTCTATTTCCTTTGGCTAGAATGCTGTTTCCTATTACTTCACCTAAGGATTCCCAACCAGCCCTTCCATTAAGATTCTGCACAGATGTGATTTCACTCGAACCATTCCACTGTTTACTTAGGTAATGCTTCCCCCCCACACACCGTGCTCCTATTGCTATGAATTACAATATTATAATGGGCAGTTAGTAACGGTGCCTGATGAATGGCACACGGTAGACATTCAATAGATAGATAGTGAAAGGGAAAAGGCCCTAGATCGCAGGCAGAGGACTTGGAAAAGGAAAGTTCCTGGAACAGAAAACTGTCTTTGGGGAAATCCTGCGGCAGCAAACTGGACAAGGCCTGTTTGGAGACCTCCTCCAAGGTGACAGGGCCCACAGCTGCCTCTGTGAGAGCAGGCTGGCTCACAGGAGCCCCGAGGGGCGGAAAGCAGCTTCGGTCACTGCAGCCAGCACGGACTCAGAGGCACGCAGACGTCCTGAGCAGAAGGGGCGGTTTTGCTGTGCTGAATGTAACTGGCGTGAGCATGGATTCCTCCATGTAGCCAGGCATGAGTGTGGGCAGCGGTGGCGCCTTCCTCCCTCGGGTCTCCTACCACCTCCATCCCCCGGCCAGGAGAGGAAGAAGAGAAAAGCAGACATGAGACAGCTGGAGGAAGAGCTCTGAGGACAGCACAGGCCCCCAGACCACTGTCCAGGCCGTGGTCACGTGAAGGGACATCTGAGCACAGGGCTGAGTAAGCATGAAGGTACAAGTCATCTGCCGGTGCTGGAAGGTCACAGGCCTGTCTAGGAGAACAGGGAAAGCTTTAGGAAAGAGGAAAGACAGTTACTGTTGCGTTTGAGGATATGGTGCTTAGACTGGGAAGTCCACTTCTGGCTTAGCTGCTTCTTTTTTTTAGCTGAGCCATCCTGCCACATGTTGGCAGCTCAGCTTGGGCTGGGAATCGAACCGGTGACCTTGTTGCTCAGAGCTCGCACTCTTGAGCGAGCTCTTAACCAACTGAGCCACTCGGCTAGCTTGGCTTAGTCACTTCTGAGTTCTTAGAACCAGACTATGGCCATGGGACACTCAAAAGCTGTCAGATCGAGGCAAGAATATCCTATGCTGGGGGAAAGGGGACACGGAGTGCCTCTCTCTCACTATCACCTGGTCTCTTGGCAAAGGGGACACAGACACCAATCCCTGTTGCAGGCCAGAAAAAGGCACTGGAGAGAACATGAACAAATAAAAATTCTACACTTGCAGCTAGGGACCAGGCAATTTACTTGGTTTATTAAACTGAATATAAGAAACGGCAATTTCAGCACGTAAACATGGAATGCCCATCCCTACTGAATAATGTCAGGTCAACTGCACGACACAGCTGAAGGGGGGATCCACAGGGGGTTTCCCTCACCTCTTCCCATCAGGCTGGCCTAGAAGGTCCCACCATCTCCTCCGGGCTCCTCTTATTAAGCCCCACTCCTTACTCGTGCCTGCCCTTCCTTACCTTCATCCTGCCTTCGCCTGCCAAGCAGGAAGCCTGGCATGGGCCTGCCACCCCACAAGCTGTGCACCGGGCATGTGCACCGGGGATCCCCTTTTCGGATCCCCACAAGGCAGCGTTGGAGGCCGCCCTCAGTCTTGCTCATCTACACGCCGGGGCAGGTCACAGCGAATCCCATCCTCTCCCCTCACGCCACTGAGATGCTGCTCTTAGGTCCATTAGAGAGGAGAGCCGGGAATTTTGGGGGGTTCAGGACAGGCCTCCCTAAGAAGTGTCACTTTGGCATGGGAATTATTTTGAGCTGAAGGCAGTCGAGGCCCTGTGGGCTCATGAGACACTTTTTTTTTTTTTTTAAAGATTTTATTGGGGAATTGGGGGAGGGGAACAGCGTTGGGGAATCGGGGAAGGGGAACAGACAAGTTGCTGTCTTTTTGTTCTTCAGTCTAGTTGTGGAGGACGTTGCTACACTGGCCCATGTTGGTATTATCATTGTGCTCTTCCCGGGTGAGGCAGATCGGTCGCCGGCCTCTGGACAGCCGCTCAATGGGGCTATTGGCAGCTCACTCCAGGGGCCAGCCATTCATGCTGTCTGCCAGCCACACTGGCTGCCAGCCGCTCACGCTGGCTGTGGGCCACTCACTGTAGCCTATGGCAGCCCACTGCAGCAGGGGCTGCAGCCTACACCATCGCCGGGGCTCACAGCCCAGCTCCAGGTGGAGCTGTTGTTAGCTGTAGAGGGCAGTGTCACTGGCCCTCATATGTGGGATCCAAACCGGGGCCGCTGGCATCCCAAGCCAGCTCTTAACCAATGCGCCACTCGGCTGGCCCTCATGAGACACTTTTACCTCTCCCTTAAAGAATTTAAACTGGGGGCCTTGCCATAATAACAGCCATCACCAGAAACAACTTCATGACCTGTCTATAGGGCATGGCAAACATCTAAGTACTGAACAGCTGCTCTAATCGTCTTGCGAATGACCCTCCCCCTCTCAGAAGCCTCAAGGTGTCTGCCCTCGTCCTTAGCTCAGAATCCTTAGCCACCGACGCCTCTTTTTAACTTCATCTCTGCACCTTACAGGTACCGGTGCGTGGGGCCTCTGGCTACCTCATGGGTTTGGGGTTCCTGTATGTTTGCATGAAACTAAATCTGATTATCTTCTCATTAATTGAATCTGTCTCATGCAGATTTAATTGCTAGACCAGCTGAAAGAACCTAGGAGGGTAAAGTTTCTTCCTCTGCCTCAGGGGACTCTGCCATGTCTGTTGCACTTCCCGAACTGTGTCAAACCCGCTATAATCTAGTACGGAGCATAAAACACACTTTGAGATGAGGCAGGGCCCCTGTAACACTGGTCTTTGGGTTCCAGCAGTTCCGGTTGGGGAGGATGTTGTGTGCTCACCCTCCTGATGCACGACGGAAAACTGGATGTTTGCTTGACACAACACGGAGGGCCCATCATCTCTCAGGCCCTTCAGTAGTGCAAAGAAAAGCCTGTGGGGAAAAGCCACCCATTCTAAATTCTGAGCACATCCAGCCGAGACTGGGATAAACGCAGCATGCCAGAGGCCAAGCGGGCCTGGTTAATGACCCTGGTCCATGCCTTCTTCCGTGGGTAGAGGCTGGCCTTCCTCACTGCTGATGTTTTATTGCTAATGACAATTAAAATATGGTATTGCTTACACGGTCAGAGAGAAGCTCTCCGACGTCAGCAGCCCTGCCACAGCTGTCTCTGCCCTGAGGAAGGCGACGAGCAGCGGGCGCAGCGGGCAGGGGCATGTCGCTTGCACTGGGACCATCGGAATTCCCTCCTCTTCCTCCACTTTACCCACTGCCCGTGGCACGAGGTCCAGGTGCTCTTTTGGGGCCTTGTAATCAGCTCCTGAAAGTTCTCAAAGCCGCTGGAGTGTGACCACAGGCGAGAGAGGGGGAAATACAATGGTAGGAAAGGACATTATGTTGGATGGGTCAGCAGCTTGGGTGCTGACGCGACTCTGCCTATCCTCTTGACAGAAGCCAGGGTCCCATTAATCACAATTATTTCTCTCTCTCCCATTTCAACCAAATGTCCCAAATACAATTCAGCTTAATGAGGTCCCAGGGGCTAGTGGGCAGCCCCTCAACCCTAACATTTGTCCAGGCTGATTTTGCCCTGTTATCGGGAGGGAAAAGTGGTCCAGTGTTCCCCACAATGGAGCCAGGTGGCCTCATTCGCCCTGGTCCACCCCCCAATTTGGTTGCAATAAGCAGAAAGCCACTGACATCTGCTCTTGGCTCCATGTGTTCTGAAATGGAGACAGGAAATGAAGATGCTTCATGTCTCCAGCTAAGACTTCCCGGAAGTCAGTTAAGCATCCCTTTGACTTAGGAGGAAGCGTGGTGAGCCGGACCCTTGCCTAAGCTTGGCTGCCCGTTGCAGGCTTCTCTGATGGAGGACAGCTTGGCGGCAGCTGCTGCAGTCACTGCAGCTTCCCTCACCGTGGGCTTCCGGTGTCCGCTGTGTCCCAGAAAAAAGCGTTGAGACCCCAGCCCCTCCATGTAAATACCATGTAAGAAATCTGGTTTCTTTTAATGCTATTGGAAGGTGCTCTCGAGTGCCTGCTGCTTCAGGGCAGCTGCCTGGAGCCAGAGGGCAGGAAAACACAGAGTGAGACGGAGCGGGGCAACGGAAAGGAGGGGCAGCGCCAGCCCACCCTCTGTCTACTGCAGTGCTCACAGGGAGGATGGGGAAAGCAGGGGCGGGGAGCGTCGGCATCTTGTCTCTTCCCTAAGAGGAAGTACCAGACGGTGCTCGCATCCCCACCTTCTCAGCCTCATTTCCTCTGTCTCCCCCTTTGGGGACCCTATGCTCTGGCCCAGCTCATCTGCTCAGTGTGTGAGCTGCCCAACCACCTCCTGTAGCCTGCCAGCCAGAGGCCACGACTGTGCATCGCGGCTGTGACAGCCAGACGAGCAGCAGCCCCTGCGGTGCGAAGGGGGGCGCAGGCGTGGCAGAGCCCACGCAGGGGTGTCTGTTCATTTACCAGGAGAGGGATGCTCAGGCAACCCCCTTTGGAAAGTTTCTGCCCAGGAGTGCCAGAATGAAAACCTGTGACACTGTTTGCAAGGGGCGACCCCACGCCCCTTCTATCTTCCTGAAATCTTCCCTGGCTCACGCATCCTAACAGAGAGCTTCATCTCGTACTGCTCCTGTCCTGTCCTGAATCAACTCGCTGTTAATCCATTCTCTTAGGTCATGCCCTCCGAATGAGGCCGTTCCCTGTCTCTTCTAACCGCACCCTCTCGTTCCCACAGCCTGTGCACAGCAGCAGGGCTCTAGGCAGTGCCGGAAGCTGCCTGGAGGAGGAAGAGGCTGGACTCCTGGGAGAGACTACGCTTGGCAGGCAAGGCTCGTTCGCTTCTGGGCAGCACTCTCCACATGGCTATACTCCTGGCTGCCATCGGGAGCTTCCTCACAAAACAGCTTCCAAGACCAGGCAGGCGGCACAAAGCGCAGGTTACAGCTCTAACCGAGTACAGTGTGCCCGGCAAGGGGAGAGCTTTGTGGCTCGGCTCTGCATCTCTGGAAAGAGACAGCAGGACGGGAGAAGGACCAGGGATGCCCAGTGGAGCTGATTAAAGAGATGAGAATGTCCCACCATGATTAGGATTCTTCAAAATGGGACAAATGCTGAAGGAGCTGAAATGCATGAAAATCATTAGGATATGTACAGAGACCTAGGACTTACTGTAATCAGCCAACCAAGAAGTAGTTAGTCGGCATCTCCTAAGTAGAAAAGCATTAGGTGCTGCAGTAGATCCAAATGGAGGAAAAAAACAACTTCTGTCTTCAAAGAGCTTAAGACTGAGTTGAGAAGAGAGGATGAAGCCACATTATGTCAGTTGGTGACAAAATGCCACACATGGCCACCGAGGGGTCAAAGGGCAGAGCCAACTCTGAGCGCTGCAGAGTTGGGACACTCTTCAGGAAGGGCTGGGTACTCACGGCTGTAGGAAGTATCACAGGACAGGTGGGGGCAAGGCAAACACCTTCAGCACAGGGATGACTTGGGTCATGCTTTGGAAATAATGCATGACTGGTAGGATAGGAACAGGAACGAGGGTAGCATTTCAGGATAGACAAGGAGGCTGGGGTCAGAAGGTGCGGGCAGGTATGAGAGAGGGAGGGGGTGAGGGAGAGAACGAACGAATGAGAGCAGAGGCCAGGAGGAGGTGCTCACGAGGGCTGACCTTGCGGGATGGTGTGATGGGGCAAGTGAGAGCGCGGCCCCACCTTGACGCAGAAAAACCAGGGAGTCGACTCTACATTCTTTGGAAGGTAGGAAGGAGAGAAGGGTGGATACGAACCTGAACAAGATGAACCAAAGTCCTGTTAAAATCATGGTGGTTGGGAGGCAGGAGTGGGGAGAAATGAAACAGCACAGTGGGAGCTTATTAATGGACCATGTTGACGAGGCAGGGAGCACAGACGGGAGACAGAAGAGTCAGAAGGAGGAGAGAAAGGCCGATGGCCCAGCCTTTATCAGGTCTGGTCAGCAGCATAGATTTTTACTCCTTCCCTGAATAAAAGATGGGCAAAATGGGCCTTACACACACCCACCTGCCTTGATTCCAGAATTTTCTCCTGATTTGGGGGAACTGCACAGTGGGCGCCAATGACAGCCAGACTACCTGGGTTCAAATCTGGACTCTGCCATTTGGAAACCCTGGGTAAGTTATCTTAAGTTTCTCCAAACTGTAACATAGGAATAATATGCGTAAAACTGAATACCTCCCTTAGAACGAAAATGTGAGGTTTAAATGAGTCATTATACACAAAGCTCTCAGAACGTCTGGCACACAATAAGCACTCACTAAACACTGGCTCTTCGTATTGGGCTCAGCACAAATATTCTGAGGGTACCTGGTCACAGAGCGACCAAACTCTGGTTCTCTAAGGAAAAAATACAGGGCTTTGGTCAACATAGAGTCCAGCTTGCTTGGTCCTCACCTGTGCAGAGTGCAAGGCTGATGTGGCTTTGAGAACCAGCTAGGAGCTTTCCTTTGAGAAAGGAGAAGGTCTGAGCTGGAGGTGGTGAGCCCTGGCCTGGCGCCCTGGAAGATGACCGGTCTGGTTGCCCCGCTCAGCTGACCCAGCAGCTTTGCACCTACAGGAACACGTGACCTGCGCCTCTAGTCTCATCCCACCAACCTTATCCCTCTTACACTAACTCCATGGACTCCGCTCTGGGCAGACTGAACTGCATGTTCCCTAATCAGACACTGAAATGTCACGCCTCTGCCTCTGCACGTGCAGTTTGTGGCACAGACCTCCCCATTTGCACGCTTCCTTCTTCCTCAGTAACGGGCATCCTCTTAGTCCAGGCATCGGTGCGGCCAGCTGAAGCTCTCTCCCCGGCCACACCACTGTGAGTCTGTGGGGATTTGTGAGCGGGGCTCCTGAGAAAGCGTTGGCAATGGCCGGGCCTTCTTGCTTTCTTCTGTGCGCCCTGGACCTGGAGAATGGAACCCATGTACTAAGCACAGCTGAGCAGGGAGATGAAGGGGCTTGGGTCCCTGTAGACGCTGGCAGTCATCGCATCAGTTCAGGACTGCCTATCTCTGGACATTTTTTATGCGATAGAAGTAAACCCTAATCTTGTTTAAGCAAATGCTGTTTCTCATCTATGTCAACAACGGAAGGTAATTTCTAACGGATGCATGACCTCCTTCCGCCCGTGCTTGGCTGATGCCTGCTTGTCCTTCAGAACCCGGCCTCGGCAGTCTTTTCTGAACCCCACTTGTGCTCTGAGAGAACCCTGTGAGCTGCAGAGCACGTATCACCGCACTCTGGCTCTTGAACTCTCGAGCCTGCCAGCTTCTTGATGGCAGAAAACATGGCTTACTTGACTCTGGCCCAACTCCTAGCAGGGCGCCTGACACACAGGAAAAGGTTACCGTGTTTGTTAAATGAATTCAATGAAAAGAAAACCCAGATGCCAATCACTGGCACTTATCTATTGATTTGAATTTGCTTTTAAGAATGTTTGATTCAAAGAACATAAAAGGAAGATAATCTCAGAGAAACCAGGCCTCTCTTTCTTTCACTGCTGATCCAAACACAGTCCCTGGCATACAGAATCTAGGGCAAGGGACTGCTTGAGGACCTGCCACATCCCGGCCGCACCCTTCCCGCTGACGCCCTGAACACGGGCTTAGGCCCTCAGCCAGGCCTGGCAGGGGTGGATCATAGAGCTTCAAGCAAGAAGGCCCTGCAGTGTCCACTTCCACACCTGAAGGAAGACCAGCAGTTCCTTATTACAGAGAAGAGGGAGGAGAATGAACATTACGGGGCACCTGCGTGTGCCACACGCTGAACCAGGGTCACAGGCGGCATATCGCCTTACTTAATCCTCACGGCCATTCCGTGAGGTGGTTATTTTTTAGTCTCACTTTACTGATGAGGAAAAGGAGGCTCCGAGAGAATAAAGAACTTATTCATTTGGTAAGTAGAGAAGCCAGAGTTTGAACACAGTCTTGTCTTCTGGCAGAGCCTGGCTCTGTCTCTAACCAGCAGGCAGAACGATTTGCTCACATCCAGGAGACTGGCGCTTCCAGACATCTACGAGTTCTCGAAGCTCTGACCCAGGGAGCGGGAGGCCCATTAGAGGCTGGGCTGGGGCATGCAGGCCTGCTGAGAGGCGGGAGTGGGGCTGGGAGCGGCTGCCTTCCTGCTGGCCCTGGCTGCCCTGCTCTTGGGCAGAGGGGCGATATGTCAGTATAAAGGAAGGAAGTCATTAAGAAAGCTGTGATTCCCTTCCACACAGATCTGCCTGAGCTTGTTCCCCAATGATCCCACGCTGGGCACTCCAGTTAGCAGTGTTCTGGGCTCATTACCCTCTGGGGCTCACTGCATCTATTCTCTGTTGGTTGCTCAGCATGAACCCAGCCCCTGGATGCATCACCTCCCTGACTGCCTGGGAGAGCCAGCAGCCGCAACCCCTCCTCTGGGCGCCCAACGGGACGTGGGACGGGGATGTGAGACGTGGATAGGACAGGGCATCCCCTTGCCATGAGGCCAGTAGATTTATTCCTACCTGGACTTGCAGAGGAATGTCACAGCAAATGCCCAGGCCTCTGAAGCTACAGGAGATGCCTTCAGATCCCAGTGGCGGGAACATCAGCCACACTGAGATGACAAGAGGCAGGGAAACTGTGGTGGGACGGAGCTCCCAGGGCAGGGGCACAGACTGCAGAGGAGGCACAGATTAAGGACGAGCCAAACTTGCCGACCTTCCTGCCTGCCTATCAACCCCTCCGTATTCTAATCCTCCCGCCAAGACACGATCCTTCCAGCTTCCCCAGCTAAAAACTAAGTTGAAAAGCCCAGAGAACTTATTCAAACTCATTGGAAACCTGGAGAACTTATTGTTGAGAAGATGAGGAAATTTAAAACTCATAACCATCCTGCAGCCCACAGATCAGGCAGATATCCATCCTGTTAAAATAACTCAACACTGCAGATACGCACCTTCTTAAACCAAATGGTTAAGGAAGCCTTCCTCCCCATCACAGAGATAACTTGTGTATGGTTTTTCTGCTCACCTGGGAACCTTCATCAGCCCATTTTGTTTCCTGTGGTAAAACCAGCCTCAGGATTACAAACTGCTGAGCGGCACAGAAGGTTTAAACTGAGCATTCATGAGTGAAGGTGAACTCGGGAAACGACGGCGGGTCGCGAGGCAGACGGACAAGATTTAGTGCCTTGTGTGTGGGGAAAGCTGAGGCTCATCCATGAGTCTGGACCAAGCCGGGGAGGGAGGACCCAGGAAGAGGCGGATGAAGAAAGACAGCCAGGGAGGAGGGATTTAAAAGCTCTTTGGTCAAAGGGCCAGACACAGGAGCTGCAGGACAGAACGGAAATTACCGGCAGACTTTGAGCCACAGCTCATGCCAACCTCTGTGCAAGGCACAAACATCTGCAGAACAGTGTGTGTGAGCGTGTGTGTGGGCCTTGGGAGGACACTCAGCCAGGCGTAGTGCCCCCCTCCACTTCCCTTCGAACACCAACAGGCCTGTGACTCCGCCTCGTCCAGCTGGCTCTGGGTGACCAGGCACTTACCCAGGTATAGGGCAGCGGAGACTGTAGTATAAAGGCTGGTCCTGTCCTTCCCACCCCAGTTTGCCTTAGGAGGTGAAATCGCCACTCTCTCTCTTCCTAGTCCCTGGAGAAGGCCCCGAGGCCTGTGGGCTATGGAGCGCTGAACAAAGGCTTGTGTATGTTGCTGCTACAACTGACCACCACGTGGGTCACTCACTCAGCCCCCGAAAGGAGGCCCAGGGGGGCTGTAGATGAGTTGTGGACAGAGGCCTTCACGGTGATCAGTAGTGTAGGAAGACAGGCGGCAGCAGGCCCGGCTCTCCGGAGGCCCAACCCCTTCACAGCCATTCCCTTTACCTCGGTTTATTTTCTTTTATTGCAGAGCGGCTCCTTTGTGTGTGGGCAATAAAGTTTGACTGCTGCACTCCACAAGCCTGGGGTAGGGGAGAGCTCGGCTTGCTGATGTGGGGCCAGGAGGCCCAAGCAGGGGGCTGGTTCCCCCAGACTCATTCCCAGGGGCGCGGTACCAGGGAGCACCATGGAATCCCCCCCAGTTTGAAAGGCGCTTTGAGGATCAG
The DNA here is from genome assembly GCA_033961575.1 of Aselliscus stoliczkanus. Classification (NCBI taxonomy): domain Eukaryota; kingdom Metazoa; phylum Chordata; class Mammalia; order Chiroptera; family Hipposideridae; genus Aselliscus; species Aselliscus stoliczkanus. Next base: position 75,077,086 of record CM066740.1, on the reverse strand, counting down.
CAGAAGGGGCCGCTCCCAAACTCTGGCTTCTTCCTAGTCTCCGCTCATCCAGGATCTCCATCCTTTGCTTACGGGTTTTGCAATCCCCCCACTTCTCGTCCCCCCAAAAAACCCACCTCGTTTTTCTCAGCTTGCTATGTTTCCCTCTCTTGCTCCTGGGCTGACCTCATTCCCCTGACATCCTACTTCTGTCTTTTGATCAATTATATGTTCCACAGTCTCCTAGCCAGTGGGAGAAAAAAAATGTTACCTTCCAAAGTGACTGGTTCCCTATAACATTTTTCTTTGACTCCTGTGAGTCACTCAGACCCCTGACAGGAGGGCAGGCAAAGGGGAGAGCATTACCCGGCACAGCCCCTGACAGAGGAGAGCAACAGGGCAGAGTTCTTTGCTTAAGAGCCAGCAGCCCTGAGAAATGGCAGGGCTGGAGTGGCTGAGGGTTCAAGGGGCTCTTCTTGAAGATTCAGGTACAGGCTTGTACGGGATAAAAGAGGCTTCAGGGAAAGGAAAGAGAAAGAGCTCATTGGCCTGCTGCCAAGACACAGGGTTGACAGAGCTTCTCACAGTCCCAAATGGTTTACAAACACAAAACCTTTGCCAAAATTTGTCCATGTCAATTTGAAAGCCTCAAAATCCCATAATTGCCTGCCTGATGAGACTTTCTAAAGAGACCCTTTCTCACCGATTGTCTACCACACACATAGTTAATCTGGTGGCGCCCTACCCAAAAAGCATTTGCAAAATTTTAAATTAATTCCTTTTGATTTATGCACTATTTTATAGCTATCAGTTTAAGACCATATGTGTCAATTCTGTATGCACTCAGCCAGCACTGTCCATAGAGCACTAGCTCTAAACCGGGAAGTTCCTAAAGGGTAGGGGCTGGGGCTGGTCTCTTCACATCCTTTTTACTGATGATCATTCTCTGCCCCAGGGGAACATCAATGTAACACTGAAATCCCAGGGGGAATGATTTTCAGGGCACCAAAGCAGGGTGGGATATAAGGACGGCAAAGCCTGTTGGGCCAGGCGACGGACAAGGAGATGGATCTTGTCTGATTTCCCCTGACGGACGCGCTGTGTTCAGCAAGCAGCCTGCTGTGCGGCTGTCGCTCTGATGCTGGGCTCTGACAGGCATCGATCAGGCTGCAGCGTGAGCATGCAGACACGCACACAGGCCTCGTCAGCGCCCGAAACACAGCTCTGTCTGGGGCCAGGATGGTGACAGCCTCTTAGTGGGGGCTGCCGGGCAGGAGCCGGGACCAAAGGAGAAAGGAGACAGGATGGAACCTACTCCTAACACCCCTTCATGGGTGGAAGGACAAGCTGTGGCAAGGAAGGGGAGTCCGAAAAAGGAGAAGGGCCAGATCCAGCCTTGACAGACAGGCCGCCAGGATGAGAGCATGTTCAGGCTCTGCGACAAGCAGATCGGGGCACGAGGCGAAGCCTGGCGTAACTGGCCTGTAACCTGGGAGCTGAGCACAAGAAAGGACCAGTGGCAGCTTCAGGCTTCCCGCCCGCCCGGCAGCTCTCCAGGGCCCGAGGCTTCCTCAGGAAGCCCGGGGGAATTACAGAAATCATCCTGGTCCCCCACCTCATACCTCCCGGGGTTGATCAGCTTCTACCCATGGGTTCCACAACTGGGAGCTCTCAATATCAACGAGTGAATTTCACTGTTAGAAAAGTCGTCTTTCAAGTTAAAGCCCACCAACCTGCACTTCCTTTTACTGGTCTAAGTTTTGTAGTCTGGAACAGTTTGGAATAAACGGGTCCCTTTTTCTTCTTCACCAGCAGGTGACACTGGGGAAGTTAGCTCCGAGGGCTGCTTAGAGGATTGCATGAGAAAAGGCTCATTCAGGAGCGACTAACATGGAATTAGCCCACAAAATGTTTGTTCCCTGCCGCGCTCTATGTTAATAGCCTTCCATATTACTCACCTTTACAGTCCTTGCTTCCCATCCCTTGTGGTTCCCATCCCTCCCTGGACCCGGATTCCACAGCCTACACCACCTGGTCCCTTCCAAGGAGTGCTCCTCCATGTATCAAGAGCTCTCTAAAAACGCAATGCTCAGGAATGAACACAATATCCCCAATGTTGCTTAAGCAGAGCAGAATAATTACCTTTTTCTATCTATACTATTTTCTCTATTAATGTCATTTTTATCAGTCACTTCACAGGGTTATTAGCGTACAGTTTGTAGTAAACACCCCCTTCCCCCCAGGGGTAATTTTCAAATGAATTCCCATCAAGCTACGTCACCTTCATCTTGTAATTGTGCAACTGATTTTTTTTCTTTTTTTAACTTAAACACAGGACTTGGCATTTGTTACAACTGGTACATTACATTTCACATTGTAAGTTGCAGTCCATCTCTCTCCATACTGGTAATCAGTTCTGAAACTTGATTTTCTATTCTAACAGAACACACTCTTGTTCATCTCAAATGTGGTAAGTATACCTTCTGGCCCTCTGCCTAAATCTTGGGAAGGGCTGACAGACCCAGTGCAGACATTTAAACTTGCACTGTGGTTCCAAGATGTCCCTTGTGGAAGGATGAGGTGGTGTGTGGAGAAGGGAAGCCCTCTGGGGGGAGCCTGAGGGGAGCCTGGAGGCAGAGCACACAGGCAGAACCCCAGAAGCACAAGGTCAGAATTCTGCCCTCTAGGGAAACCCAGACCCCTCCCCCTTCATATTTACTGTCCTGGTGGCTTTTCGGTAGGTGAAGCTACAGCCATTTACATGCATAGTATGGGTTTAGGGACAGACATAGATTCTGGGTAAGAGTCCATGTTAAAAATGGAGACAAGGCAGAGAAGAGCTTAGAAATATCTAGGAAATGATGCTCTGATCAGCGTGGGAGCTGACTTGGCTCGGTCCCCGTCCAGAGCCCCTCATCTCGGCAGCTCTGCCTATCTTCTTGGAACAATGGTTCTCTCAAATAATTATAGGAACTCTCTGGGGAAGACTGGCTGGGTCACAGGTAGACAGCTGTGGGAATGCAGAGAAGGATCTTGGCAGCAGCACAGAAAGTGTATTTGCAGGCAACATGATAAATGGAGGAGGGATTTGGGCCCAAAGACCAGGGGAGAATGGTGTGAGGGAGAACCAATCTTAGCTGGGAACCTGAGCTTTCTTCACAGACTGCTCCGACGGCGACACCTCTGGGGACCTGCGGGTCATGATGGGGCTTGTCCAACCTCCCCGGATTTTTACTCGGCAATGAGCTCCCCCTTTGGGAGGCCTGGCAGCAGTGATCCCCATGCCATGGTGCCGTAAGTGAACTGCTCGAGTCTGTGAAGGCACAACATGCAGGGACTTCCTTGGTATGAGCGGGTGCTGCTAAGGGTGGGTTGTCGGGGGAAGGGGCGAAGGAGAACAATGAGGTGCCTGTGGGCTCTCAGTGCTTTTCAGGACCTGCGGGGTCACACTGGCTGACTCAATTTGTGCATAAATGACATAAAAATGGAGTTAAGATTGCTAGAAAATAATTTTTTTGCAAAAATTTTGTGGTTTTTGCAAAAACTTTGTGGTTTTTTGCAAAAATGCTGTATTTCCATAGGGGCATTCAATCAGAAGAATTCTCCACATGCCAAAAAGAGGAAGGAAATAAGAAGGTGAACTGGGCCAATAACTACCTGTTAGCTTTTCTTACACACAGCCCCTTGTGCACATGGCTCCAGATTCAGAGTTCTCATGAAAACCGGATGGGGGAAGCTGAGGCTATCTGCCTGTGACACAGGGCATTCCTGAGGTCAGTTCTCCAGACAGAAGGCAGGGAGCCTCACCTAAGTACGTGTTTACCCCGGCCTCCCTGGTGTCAGCCAAGCTTTCAATGGATGAACCTAAGACGTTAGCTCAGAACCTCTTTCACACTGACATCAACTGCACCCCATTTTATGGATAGGAAACTGAAGGTTAAAGTGCCTCAGGCCTTGTAGCCAGAAAGTGACGGTGGCTGAATTCAAAAGCGGGTCTTTGATTCCTCAGTCTACACTGCCAAGGACCATGCCATCCGCTGCACTGACACGTCGTTATGGAGCTCGAAGCTCAAGTCTTCTGGGCTCATCATGGCGGACCCCAGAGTTAAGGGAAGGAGAGGGGAACTGGTGGGCCGTGGGCCAGGACGGCGCCTGAAGAGAAAGTGTCCTCCTTGGCAGGCCCTGGAGGAAAGGGTAATTTGGGGACACCAGCAATGTGTGTGTGGGGGGATCAGGGAGAACCAAGGCGGGGAGAGAAAATCACGGAGCCATGCCTGGTTTCCTTCACCCGGAGTGGAAAGAGAGAACCTTCTGGGGCATGTGGCGGGGCGGCAGCTCCATCATGGGGCCTCCACGTCACTGGGAAGCTCAGACTTAGACGGAAAGGGAAAAATGAAACATTCTGGGCATGGAAATGATGCTGGTTCGCTCCTGTTAGGGTAGCAAAGAAAAAGGGGTGACGAGCAAAGACTGGACTGGGAGAAGACTCTCAGCGGTTAAGGCTCTGGCCCCACATCCACCCCAAGAATGACTACAAGGCCCAGGTACCTGAGGCTGCTTCTGAGGAGCCCTGACAGGCGCTGAGATCCTGCCAGCCTCGCCCAAGTCCTTTTCTCTGGTAGACAGAGAGAGGTACACATGCCCACGTGAACAGCTGGAAGGAGGAGCTGCAAACTAGAGGGCATTCTGCCTACAAGCACGAAGCCAGGGGAGTGGGGCGGGGGTGGCACAGCGGACTGATCCATGTTTTATGTAGGGGGCTGAAGATCGCCCACGTTTGGTACACAGACACGCCGCATCGCTTCATGTTATCCTCTCTCCCAGTAGCTTTTTGCCCTCTTGCCACCAAACAGAATTGGTCGGGGCAGCTCTCTCCCCGCGCCGTGCAGTGGGCCAGGCCACCCCCAGAAGCTGCTGTCGGCGGCAACACCTTCCCTCCTCCATCCCTCCCATCCTAAGGCTGTTACCAAACAGGCTGTGTGTTTCCCCAGTTCACCCCACACTTTCCAATCAGTGCTAATTGAACCACTTAACTCAAAGACAATAACGTTTGTTGTTTCAAACCATTAAGAAAAGCGTGCAGTTGAGGCGTTATGCTGCTGGGGATGACAGCACACACGCACATACCAACGTGCCCACAAGGCTTGCTCAACACGTAACATGCACACAACTAACAGCTCCGGGAGAAATTCTGCAAAAGCCTAGTCAGCAAGCGACGGCCTGTCTTTCTCAACAGGATTTCTCAACAACAATAACAACAACAACAACAACAACAAATCCGCTGCCAGTTCTAAGTCTGGGCCCGGAAATTGCAGCTGTGGCCTCCCCCTCCCCACCCTGAGCTTCTCTGCATCTCGTGTTCTAAGGTCCAGAAAAGAATCGGAAAGAGGTAAGAAGGGGGAGGAAGTACTCCCCCAAATGCCCCTGGGGGTTCCTTCCGGGATGCCTGAAGCAACAGCTTTACATAAAGACGGTCCACGGGGCGCAGAGGTTTGCGTTCCAGGAAAGAACAGCCTCTCCTACAGTTTCAACACAAGCCCTAAAAGGCCCCGAGAATGAGAGGAGCGGGCTCAGGAGAAGCCAGTCACAGGGAGGACAGGGCAGCCTGTGCCATGCTGCTCTGCCCTCGGGGCCTTGCTGAGGAAAAGCGAGGGAGGAAGAGTGCTGGGAAGGAGGGGTGAGACGATGACAGGTGAGGAGCGATGGCGGGAGTGACCCCAGATTGGTTTTAACACTGTGGGCAGAAGGACGAGAATGTATTTTTAGAGTGATGTAAGATAATGAGTGGAAATAGCTCAGGGCAGGGGACAGGCCCCTCCCTGGGTTCTAAGCTCCGACACTACTTTATGCCAGTGTGATTTTAAGGTAAGCCATTAACTTCTCCGGGTTTGTGTTTTCTTATCTCTAGATAGGGAATGGTACTAGATTTCTGAGCTTCCTCCTGGCTCTCAGATGCCCTGACCAGAGAACGGCTCTGGTTCAGCCCTGTTGTCTGACGTTCCTCTGCTGAACCATGAGGGGCTGCCTTTTCAGTGCCTTCCCCCTTCAAGTCCCATTGAGTAACATCAAGCCGTATCAGTTAGCTGATCGTTGCTGGATCACAGAGAACAGAAGAGATGCTGTTAGAATAGACACAGGCAAATGCTAGTCTGACCTTTAAAAAGTGGGAAAAAGAAAGGAATAAAGAAAAGGAAAGCTGGTAAACTCCATGAACCACAGGCTGAGAAAGTTCAAGTCTGTCCTGGACCCAATCCCAGAAGCAGATGTTGAAACACAGTTCGTGAGCTCTTAGAAAGCAGTGATCGCTAAGAGGTGACACATGTTTGTGAAGAATAAGCCACACTAACCCCATTTCCTTTGTAGGTGGGGGTCGCTCATCTGTAAGATGAGAAGTCTATCATACACCTGCTTTTCTCCAGGGACTGAATTATTTTAGGTGCGTCAATGACAGAGCACAAACCGACAACCACAAAATGAGTCATTCCCTTTGCAACTCGACTGATTAAGTTAAGGAGAAAGTCTCATTGACTGCTAATCTGTCCTTAACAAAAAGAGGGCAGCTCTCAGGCTCAGAGCCTTGTAGGCAAATAAGATTTAGCCAGGATTCAGCATCTCTGTTTTGTATTCTCCATCTGTATTTTTAAGGTTTCCATTGATTTATGGTAAATGACACATTTCCATTTAAGGAAGTTCCCTTTAAAATAATTAATTTCAGGAAGAACGGAGTGATAGATAGAAAAATATTAAGGAAATAGTACTACGGGGCATTTGAATTCGGCGCAGCACATGGATGGTGGAATACCTGAAGTTTGGGACTTGCTGCTGCAAAATGAACGTAGCTGGATGCCTGCAGGGAGGGAACCGCTGGGCGGCACTCGCTGCAGAAAGGCCCCCTGCTGTCCACTCACCAGCCATTATTCCCCTAGTCCCCTGCTGGAGGTCTCCATCATAGACCCTGTGATATCTGCATGTGATTAGGAAAATGCTGACTGGTCTGAGTTAGTTTTTGGGCCATGACCTCTCTGGTAGTCGAGGGAACCTACGCACCCCTTTCATAGAATAACATAAACATGTTTTTTATTGAGGTGTAATTGACATACGTGATATTAATTTTAGGTGTACAACATGATTTGGTATTTGTATATATTGTGTATTTTTGAATATAAAAATTAAAATACATAATGTTGCAAAGGAACCAATTATACTAAAGCAGCATTATTAAATTCACCCAAATCAGTACAGTAATACCTTGGTGTGCGAGCATAATTCGTTCCAGAAACAAACTACTCATATTGCAAGACATCGCTCGTTTACCGTGTTAAAATGTATTAGAAATGTTTGCTTGTCTTGCGGAACACTTGCAAACCACGTTACTCACAATACAAGGTTTTACTGTATATAGTAAATATACATGCTTTCTTTATTAACATGCTAAATAATAAAATCAGTAGGTCTAAAAACTATAATTTCAAGGCAGTGATAAGAATAAATAATATTTTGGAATTCCTGCAACTGCTATGACATAATATGAAAATATTTGTGGTTTTTCTTGGAGATAAAGTCATAGACACACTAGGTTCGCTATGATTTGATGCTTACATTCATATTCAAAGGAAATGCTAAAAATTTGAATTAGAGGGCAATAAAAACAAAGATGTAATTTATTTCTCCATCTAAATTCATGGATGCTGTGAATCCCTGGTATTGGTCAGTGACTTTCCTAATCCCATGTAACAGTTTAGGAGTGTCACCCAAATCTGGAAAATAAGATGTAAGAGGGAATCCGGTGAGAGGCGTAGGGAAAGAGTTTTCTGCTTTTAAACAGATGCACAAAATAAGAGACTGTTTCTCCTCCCTTGGAGAGCGGTGTGTGACATGCGATGCCTGGGACTATGACGCCCATCCTGCAGCCAAGACAACTGTGGTCACGCTGAGAGGAGGCACCACAGAACAGATGGGAAGAACAGAGATGCCTGAGTATGACCTTGGGGCCGCATTTCAGTGAAGCCACCCTGCTCCACTGCTGCCCTACTTTGGGACGTTTTATGTGAGGTTTTTAACTCTCCTGCCTGGATGTTCTTTAACTTGCAGCATAAAACATCTGTATAGCCTCAAGTGACCTCGGGCGTTTTCCATGGTCTTTTTTAAACCTCTATAAACAAAACTAGGTGACTGGATCCCCTAAGATTTCTGAGTTGCAGGGGTTTGTTTCTCTGTGTCCCACGCTCATCTCTCCTTTTTTCAGCCTCGTGGGCTCCTCAGTGCAGAGGAGAGCTGTCTAATGGGAGCTGACGGGACGGAGGCCACAGGGGCTGCTGACGACAGGACAGTTTTTAGCAAAAGATGCACCCAGAACATCAGCTTCGAGCCCTATGCTGGGTGCAATGACTGGGGTGGGAGGAAGGGTTAGGATTCGTCAATCTCATCAGGAAAAGACAATCTAGGAAAGAGGGCACTGGTATTCCAACGTAGCTGTGAAGCCAAGAGACAAAGCCCAGGTTTCCAGGGTCTTAGCTGATTCTGATCCAACCATCAGGGCTGATAGCATCTCATTTTTTATGAGAGATCTAATCCCCCCGCCCCACCCACACACAATTAGCCCACATCTGCTGCTAGTTTCCATTCAATCAATGTATTCTATCAATGTACAAACTTCTCAATTCACAGGCGTGAATCTGACAGAAGGCTTGGAGAAGACATCAGACAGACTCCATAATTATACTCTCTCCTAATCCTATAATCGGGAGCAAAACCTGGGACACAAATAGATTTGTAAATTAAGGATTTTAGGAACTCAAATGGCATTGGCAGGCCACAGGGACAAATGCACACAACTGACTGAATGAGGCCCATCAATACAGAGATATATTCCTTGGGCTCCATATGAACTACATGGAAAAAGAAAGGAGTGCATAGAAAAAGTCTCTTTACACCTCTGAGGATGACAGCAAGGCCATTTCAAGTCTCTTCTCAAAGATTGTCTTAAATTTTCAGTTTTGGGAGTAAGAGTGAGAGGAGGAATAAAAGGTGGGGAAGAGAGGAGAAAGAGGAGACAAGCCCCTCTTTATTCTAAACCCCTTTTTATTATCTCCTTTGGGGGGAAAAATGATGATTTCAGTAAGTGAGGGTAAGGAAGGAAGAACTTTTAAAATAAGCATGTTGTACGTGCACACAGGGCTCATGCAGAAAATTCCTTGGTAACCAGCTTTGAAGTCACCAGTTTCAGAATTTCTGCTCACCTGACCTGCTCCAGGGGACAAAAGTCTCTGTGAATCAGGCTGGGCTGCATTTGTCTGCAAAGCTTTTGTCTTCAGGAGCCTGCCAGTCCCTTTGTGGATGGGATGAATACATCTTTCTGTGCTACATGCCAGGGCTGCAAAGGTCCTTGGCTGCGTTGAGATGAGAGGTGAATGCCACGCAAACCACAAGTGCTGCTGGCCCAAGTGTGGCAGTGGGCGCTGGAGACGGGAGGTGGGCCGGGGACAAGCTTCCCTTGAGCTGAACGGAGCTATTTCCCTTGGTTTTTATATCCTCCAAGTATCCAGATGTGACAGCGCTGAATCTATGGGTGAATCCCTGAGGGGAGCAACAATTCTGCTCCTTTTGGGGACCAAACGTTCCTTAGATGTTGAATGCAGACCAATGCAGGAGACGCTACTCCACTAGCTTTTGGCCCAGACACGACCTTGCTTTAGGCCCACAGTCCTCAGAGCCTTCTATAAAAATGCATTTGGTTCCATCGTCCTATTTCATGGACATTCTTCAGAAAGTGTTGCAATGTTAAGTGCCGGTACAGGATTTATGATGAACTAAATATGGGCAACAATATATTTTGATTGTATTTTTGTTCAAAGACTTGGACATCAGGCCCTTGATCAATATATTCAAAATAATGAGGACAAATGAGTCACACAGGACATTTTAACCCCAGCAAAGGTGAAGCCAGCCGGAGAAACACAGCAGCCCTGAGATATGAGAGGACAAGGAGAAGTGGTGTCACCTCTGAGAGGAGCCACCTGATGAGACAGCCTCTCGTCTTCTCTCACAAAGAGATGCAGCCTAACAGGGGCCCAAAACTAAGGCCCCACCTGCCTGCAGTGCTGCTGTCCTCTAAGCTCACAGGTGAGGCTTTATTTAGAAAATTCTTCAGCACCTACTTCATTCGTCTCCTTCCTAGAAAATAGTGGTTAATGAGAATGGTCTTGCTCACCTAAGCACGAGAGTCAAGGTTGTGTTTAGGAAACTCATTAATAACAAATAACCTTCTTAAAGAGACAGACTCAGACTGAAACATGAGCTGGCGGGAGCCAGCTCCTTAAGTGGCATTGGAAACGGGGCAGGTTGTTGATGCTGCTGACGGGCCTGGCCTCCTGTCAGGGAGGGAGCTCCTCTTGGTTTCAATGTGATAAAGAATTTTATTCTGCAGCTGCCAGAGATCCAGGACCAGAGGGCCTTATTTCTGTCCCTCTTCAGACAATCGGAGCAAAAGATGGCTTCCATTAGGTAGGAAACTGGAAAGGCTCCGGCCAGCTCAGGGTCCCACTGGCTGAGAGGAGCCCCCGTCCAGCGAAGCGCTGAGCACAGGCTGCAGCCCTCTCTCTGAGGTCTCCACTAGAGAGAAGAACCCCCAGTTTGTGGGTTGATGGGTCTTTTCATATTTCTATCTCTCTTTTTCACTTATTATTTGTCTCACATGCATACATATCGCCTTTTCTTTTTCTTCTTTAATTTTTTTTTTTTTTGAGGGCAGTGTCACTGGCCCTCATATGTGGGACCCGAACCGGGGCCACTGGCTTCCCAAGCCAGCGCTTAACCACTGTGCCACTCGCCCGGCCCATCTTCTTTAATTTTTATAAGAGTTTATTTGAGCCAAACTGAGGACATATGCCAGGGAGCAAGATCTCGAATGCTCCCGGCTTTTTCTAGAATAGAGTCCACGGACTGGCACCTGGAGGCAGACTGCCAGGCGCCAGGGAAGGAAGGATGGAGCCGAAGTTTCTCCATGTGCCTGGGATCCCAAGATGGTCTCCTCGTGGGGAGGGATCCCCAAGGGCTTGGTGCCAGCTCCAAAGCACCACCAAGTTGATGGGCCAGAGAGGCCCGCCGAAGGTGGGGGAGGGCAGCCCTTGTTCAGCCCACAGACTGCTCTCCTACACAAAGAATCCTTTCAGAGTTATTGGCTGGCAGGGCTCCTCAGACTTATCTTTTTTTCAGGGCTTGTGCGCTGAATACAAATCAAGCTGCCTCACTGGGCTGTCACACAAACTGGCTCCGGTCACCAAGAGAGTGATACAGAGGGCCCCTCTTGCCCAGCTGCCAGTGTCCAGGCATCACAGTGGGAGACGCCCAAATCCCCAGTGGTAGTCCCTTGAAAGTTGGGCTTCAGCACCCCTGATCATCATCAGAGCCATTTCAGTCTGGTGTCGTTCAGAGAAATCATTTAAAGAGAACCAACAGGTTCCCAGGAGCACACTGTTTAGCGTCCCTGAGAAGGGGATTCATGGCCAGGGGGTGGTGTTCTGGGGTAAGCGAGAATGAGGTTCAAAGCCGTCACATTACCCTTGTGTAAAAACAAACAAACCTACCTATCAGTTTGGGCCAAATCCAGAACTGTGTGAGAGAGATAGTGAGAGAGAGAGTGTGAATATGAACGGGCCAACCAACAAATGGGGGAATTCTAATTCTCTCTAAATCTGACAGATGAGCTGAGGGTCCTGGCTCCTTTGTCCCATGTTTCCCCACCCCAAATTCCTCTAGATATGCAGTTCCCACTGGAAGCATTTGCGGACCGTCACATCTAAGAACATGGACCAACAGCAGCGGGGGGCTGCGCAGATTCGCTCCTGAAGAGGCTGGTATCGTAGTGAAAAAGGGATGCAGCCTCAGGAACCTGGGTGTCAGCCAACCTACCGGTCGGTCGTCCGATGACTCATGGGGAAGTCAGTGGTGGGAGCTCCCAGCTGGCCTCCGGGTGTTCCCAGGGCTGCACTTCCCCCCACTTCTATGAGGAAAAAGCCCATCTTTTTGCTCAAGGATGGGGCGGGTTGAGGATGGTCACAACAGTAACTAAGAGACAAAATTCAAGCCCACATTTCCATGAGGGGTCCTCCAAGTGTCCCTCTGAAACTCCTTAGATGAGACAAATCAATCCACATGACGAGGCCGGTGCTGGGTGATGAATTGAGGCCATACCAACTGGAGTTAGGAAGACTCTTAGCCACAGCTGAAGGTGGCAGCATGAAATTGAAAACAATGAACAAGTTTCGCGAAGCAGCCTGATGGTCACCGATGCTGATCCACAAAGAAACTGAACAGATAAGAAGGCTGGCAGAGAGAGGGCAGTGCCAATATGGCAACACTGTACAAATGGCGGGGATTCGAATGGTTTGGAGGCCACAGAGGAGACGCAAGAAGAAACTGCGGGAAAGGACACAACAGGTTGCAAGACAAATTGAACAGATTAAAAACATGGATAAAGTTCCAAGCTGAATATATATCTTAAATTCAGTCAGAAACCCCCTAGGGTAAGTATAAAAAATACATTCCAATCTTGTTCACACTTTCTAAACTGTGAGTTTTTCCTCTGAAGCCATGAGTTACTCCGTAAGGGGTCCCAGGATATTCCCAGAACAGCCCAAGACGTGAATATTTAAAAAAAAAAAAACCACAACAATTCTGTGACACAGCTGTGGCTGAGATAAATGGGAGTCATAACCTGAAGAAACATATTCCTTTAAGGCAAAAGGGCAAGAGAGAGAATGACAAGTACGGAGAAAGGCCCCGGAGGCCTGGATTCCCTGTCAGACTCAGCAGTGTCTGCTCTGCCTCCTGATTGTTCTACATTAAAAATGTGTTGATGGAATTGTTTATTCTTGAATCATGCAAAATTTGGGGACTGACCACTAAAAGGTGAGGACCCTGGGGCTCCTCTCATTGCCCAGGGGGGTGCCCCCCGCCTGTGCTAGAGCTCACTCAGTGAGATATATATAGCTGCCCAGCTCTCCATAAAGCGAGGTAATGGGGAGGCCTTTACTGCTGCTAGTGGTGATTGTCCTAACATTCTTTAATTAGCAAAAAGCGTTGGCACAGCCACTTTCAGAGCATTTGATCTTCCTGTCCTGGTGTTCCCTATTTCTGGCTCAACAGCCCCCACTCCTCTGCAGAAAATGCGCTTTGGCAAATTTGAAAATGACAGGCATATGCGTTCAGGAGTACAGAGTAAGGGTGTCTGTGCACCTGCACTCACTCTTCTGCTCACTCCTCACGCATTCTCATGGCCAAGAACCTGTGAGCCTTTACGACACATCCATAAAGCCTACACTCCTAAATCTGTCATTAAGGGGCCAGAACATCTGAAACCTGAGGTCGGGAGAAAGCTTAAGGTCACTAGGATACTCCTTCATTCCCACTATTAAAAAAAAATAAGCTGGTAATTTTTAAACTATCTTCAGAGATTTATAGAGTAGGGCTATAGGGCTATCAATACACCAACAGGGAGGGCTGAGCTCTTATTCACATGGGCCAAAGGATAGTCCTCTTTCCTCTGAAATAATTAATTCACAACTAGGATCCAGGTATTGGACACGAGATGGGAAGGGCCTCTGCTTTCATAGGGGTGAGCAATACATCAATACAGCTAATGGTGAAGAAAATAAGAACATTAAACTGGGTGATGGGACTGTGACCAGTGGGGGTGCTTTAAACAGGAGTCATGGCAAGTCTCTCTGAAGAGACCTGCTCAAGAAAGAGTCAACTACCTGCAGATGTGGGGAAAAAACAAACCAGGTAACGGAGAGAGCAAAGGCCCCAATGGGGAAAACCAGCTTAAGAGTATTCCGAGAGAAAAAGAGCAGTCTAGCTGAAGGGCGCGAAGAGGAAGGTGATAAAACATGAGGCTGGGGGTACAAGAAAGGCATGGTGGCTCAGGGCCTGTGGCCCATCATCGTAAGCAATTCTGTTGCTATTTGAATTATGAAGGAAAGACACTGGAGCATTTTAAACAAATCAATAACATCATCTGATAGAATGTCAGAAAGATCACTCCAGTGGCTGTGGAGAATAGATTGTAGAGGGCAAGTGTCACTTTTTAGAGGGCAGTGTCACTGGCCCTCATATGTGGGATCCGAACTGGGGCTGCTGGCTTCCCAAGCCAGCTCCCAACCACCACGCCACTCGGTTGGCCCCTCCAAAAAATCTATGTTTTAAATAGGTTAATTTCTTAGCTTTGAATAAATGTTCTGTGGTTATATAAGATGTTAACGTAAGGGGAAGCTGGGTGGAAAAGGTGCACGGGAACTATTTTTTTTACCTGTAGGTCTAAAATTATCTCAGAATAAACTGCTAAAAACAAAACAAGGAACACCTTATATCTTGAATGAAGAATTGAAAGGTTTAAATTAGGTGCAACACCAAGAGCAGGTAAGTCCGGGGTGGGGGTGGGGAGAGTAGTGAAAAAAAAAGGGACTCGCTCAATAATTGACTTTGGATAAAATATTTCCTTTCTATACTAGTTTCCATATTAGAAAATACCACTGATACAGCATAATATTCACTGGTGTGTGTGTGTGTGTGTGTGCGCGCGCGCGCACGCACACACACATACAGTCTCTCTCTTATGTAACACTATTTTGTAGGACTCATTTGGGGGATAAAACATTTGGGCTTCCGCCTACCAAAACATGAATTAATTTATACACATACTGTGTATCTGCATGTGTCACTGCAGGCATGCACCCTAATTAAAGATTGGATTTCTGTTGGAGATACTTGAAAGTCATTCTAACTCGGAACTTCAGTCCCACATCTGTACCTGCTGAGCTCTGATCTTGAGGTCTTTCTTCATCGGCAATGACCACAAAACTCAACATTTCTGAGTTATAATTGAGCCAAATTTTGTACCAATGCCAAAAGGTACTTCCAGTATTCCTGGGTAAATGTTTGGATGGCCCGAGATCTTTGGGATAAAAATCTAGTGGTCAAGCGAAGAAAGTGTGAGAAAATTATCAAGAAAAGGAATCAAGAGCATCAAAAAGAAAATAACAGGGCAGATTTCTCAAGTTTGTCTGGTCCGCCTCAGTCTGCCCTCTTATCTTAGCTCATGTGATGTTTCTGAACTGCTGCTGAGGGACCCCCTCCCTTCTGGATAGGAAGACCCAGTGGAGGGACAGCTCACACTAGGCTCTTGTACCACTCAGCAAGCACAGGTATGTGGAGTCACCTGCTGGTTGTCAGGGGCACCCTCTCCTTTATCTTAAGTGGTGCATCATAGCATTTTAGAATTTGGGTGCTGGAGATTTGAGATTGAAACTTTGTGTCGTCACTGCTGCGAGCTGACCCAGCCCCAGAGAGATCCACATGCTAATCCCCAAACCTGCGAATGTGACCTTATTTGGAAAAAGGGTCTTTGCAGATGTAATTAGTTAAGGGTCTTATGATGACATCATCCCGGCATATCCAAGTGGGCCCTAAATCGAATGACAAGTATCTTTACATGTCACAAAGAGGAAGGAGACAGAAGAGGGTAAGTCAACATGACTATGGAGACGGAGACTGAAGTGATACGGCCACAAGTCAAAGAATGCTGATGGCACCAGAAGCAGGAGACACGAAACAGGCTCTCCCAGAGAGCCCTTGGAGGGAAGCGAGGCCTTGCCAGGTTTTGCATTTTTAGACTCCAGAACGGTGAGGGAATACATTTCTGATGTTTTAAGCCACTAAATATGTGATCATTTGTTAGGACAGCCTCAAGAGATTAATACAGTCACGAGTTTTGTGATCCAGAGAAAGCTTCTTAAATTCATCTGCAAAATGGAGAATCTGATTGTGCCCACCTCACAGGGCTGGTGTGAGGATCACATGTGTGCGAGGACACTGCCAACTCCCCAGTTGTTACCGCAATACACTATGACAAGAGAGGGATAAATCACAAGGGCCTTAATGGGTGAGCACCCCTGCAGAGGGGCACATTTTCAAGGCTCCTGACTGCACTAGATCTGTGTGACCATCCAGGCGACTGTGGATAGAATGGGTACCAAACTGACTGTTCCAAAAGAGGTGGCAGTGGGGGTGTTGGAACATTTCTCCCTTTACTCAGGCCTGGCCGCCCACAAAGAAACTGTAAGCCCCAGGAAACTGGCCTCAGAGAAGAGGGAGAGGCCATTCCATTCTATAGCTCTTTGCCATTCTTATTAAGCATCTTGCTTTTTTTTTTTTTTTGATGAGGTTTTAAAAATTGCTCTGGATGGGACTTGCAGGGAGAGTGCTTTTCTGTCCACTTCCGTCTGCCTTCCTTAAAGACCAGAGTTCTTAGGGTACAAAAGCAGTGGATTCTGAGGGCACTCATAGGAGCGGATGATTCTAGAAGAGCTGTGTCGCCTTGAATCATGAGGCTCAAGGGGGGAAATCCATTCTCTTCATGACTGTGAGTAGTGATAGCACAGCCACAGCCTCGCTATGGGGCCACAGGCAAGAAAAATAGCCTTACTTTTTTGTAATGGTGACTTTATCCATGAAACAGAAACTCTGTGATCAGTTGACCCTGGAGGAGGATTCACACATGTGGGTGAAAGTGAGAAATGCAGACACGCACTCACACACACACTCACTGCCTTGGGTAGGAAGAGGTGACTATTTCCACATAGACCATTTCTCGTACTGTTTTATCATTACTAATTCACCAATCAATTGATGTCTTTTCTTCCCTTTGTGGAGGACAATTTCCATACTCGTTTCAGTTTTTTTCTTGTTTCCCAAATCCCCTTTTCTCCTTTGTTCTTGTTCTGTTCTCAGCTCAAATGGCAGCATACAGAGTACAGAAAGGAAAAAGGTGCTTGAGTAGGGTTTGGCAGCCTGGCAGTATTGCAAATGGAAACTAGAGTTTTAGGGAGTATGTGACCTTCCTGCCACCAGTGGCCTACCTTAAGGGGCCCAAGAGCCTATTGGAGACAAGACAGTACCTTGCCCAAGACTGCTTGCTCCTAGCAGACCGACCCTATGAGACATTATGGACATCTAGTGGCTGCTCAGGATAATGTCTCAGAACTGCACGTCATTGTGGGGAGTGGGCTAGTTCTGGGCTTTCCCAGGAGCCCAATTATCCAGGCTGGTCCAGGCAGTCCTGGTTCTCTTAGAGTCAGTCCCCAGGATGACCATCTATCCCACTTCTTAGTATGGGTCCAAAGTCACTCATAATGGCAGTTTGTACTCATCTTTATCCTAGTCCAGCAAAGTATAATGATAACATCTGCATACAAGACTACAGAAGAAAGGTATCTGGAAATACCTTCAAGCCCCAGGTTTCAATGCCAGTCAGCCATACACTGTCAGCCTGACTGAGGGACTGAGCTCAGAAGGGGCAGACTCTGACAGTAATTAAGTCACTACGCCTGTTTGTCATTAATGACGTTTGTAAAACAGGAGGTTAAATCCAGGCGATCTCCCAGGTTCCTTTTAGCTTTAACATTCTGTGGTCTAGGAGCCTTTCTCGTAGCTGGGAAAACACTGATCTGCTTTGGCACCGTGGATTGCTAGATGAAACTGAAGGAAGCACTCTCTTCTCAACTTTGTGGCTCATTTCCAAGACTTGGCTATAATCCCAAAGGATCAACTTTCTTCACAATGCTACATATCTGAGAAGGGGTGGGAACCATGGACTATGAGAGCTGGAAGGAACATTCCGCTCCTTCTCCTTAATTTTATAAACGAAGAAACTAAGGGTTGAGCTGTTTTAAGATTTGTCACATGTCTAATCAGTGGCGGGAAGGGGGCTAGCATTCAGGTATCCCAGTCTTAAGTACAGGTACCGAGCTGCTGATACAGGCTTTGCCCAATCACTGGCTGCCTGGCTACATCACAGCAGTCTGTGTATGTGAAATCACAGTGAAAACATTCCCAACCCAGAGTTCCCTCCTCTTCACCTCAAAGTTTAAGCCTTCCCTTTCTTTTTAGTCCTTGTTGGCACCACTCTTAACCAAGGGCTGTGAGGGGCAGCAGACGATGGCTAGATGGTTTTCAGGTTGCAGTGAGCTTGCAGTTCAGAAGGGCTGCGCTGCCATGGCCCACAGCCTCCCCAGGGAGTCTGTGGCTTCTGTGGTGTTCTCGCAGCGCAGCTGGCCAGCAGGGAAACAAGCAGCCCCAGCTAGCACGCCATGGGCCACAGAGAGCTTGGGCATATTCCCCTTCATCCATCAGTCACGAATATTTACCAGGAAACAATCTCATTACTAAGTATTGGTTTAATCCAAGGTAGCCCACCTTTCTACCCACCGACTCAGCATGGGGGCAGAGCCTTTCATTTGTTGGACCTGGAGCTGAGAAGATGGGGCCTGAGCTTGCCTACACTGGCAGGAAACTAGCCCCTATAGAGCACCTCTTTTGTCTGAGGAGGGAGGGGCAGCCATACTCCAGTGTGCCATCCAGACCCTGGCCGGGGAATCCTTTGGCTCTCTCTACCAGCGGGAAGCCAGCTGAGGCAAGAAGAGGAACCTCTCACGGGCAAGTTTCCGATTCTCCACAGATCCCTGTTGGGCAAGGCTTACATTTCCTGGGTCTGTAACGCAGTGGTGCCCTGCTGGAAGCTGATGATGTGCAGATGGGGCTTGAGTCAAAAAAGCAAAGAGCCACTAAAGAGCCCAGAGAGAACTAATCCTGAGTATTAGATTTTGACTTACTTCCATTTCTCTCATTTGTTCTTTTTTTTCAGTCATTGTTAATGAAACAAGTTAAATAAAGGGTCTATTTTCTCTTTCCCTCCTCTTTTTACCCTTCATTCATTTCTCTCACATACCCTTTCTCCCCACCTTGCCTCCGCCATTTACTCTACATGTGTAGAGTTGGACATTTTTGTTACGGTGATGAAAACACTGGGCTGAGGGTTTGAAGACTGAATTGAAATGCTGGCTCTGTTGCTTCTTGGGTGTGTGACCTTGAGCATATTATCTGCCTGCCTGAGCTCAGTACTTCCACCTGTAAATGGAGACAACTGTGGTAATTACTTCACTGGGTAAATGAAGATGAAACAAGCATGCGCACACACATACACGCATCCATCCATCCATCCATCCATCCATCCATCCATCCATCCATCCATCCATCCATCCATCCATCCATCCATCTTTTCCAGTATAGTGGAGAGCATGAAACGTCCCAGTAAATGACTGTTAAAGTGGATGAATGAAACCGGAGTTCTCATCAACTGGAAGAAAATTCTGGGGAATCACTTCAGGCCCAAGTTCCTAGACACCTGAGCTCTGCCAGGGTTCAAATCCTGGCTCTACCACTTCCTATGGGACCCTAGGCAATGTATTAACTATTAACATTGTTATTATTTGACAGTAGATGCGTGAAATAAAAGGGTCCTGGTAGACAATGGGGAATCCAGCTTGCCTATACTGGAACTGTGTCCAGGACTTCAAGAATTCCCTGGCATATTTGAGGAGGCCCAGGTGTCTGACAGCAGACAGTGCTGAGATTCGGGTGTGGAGAGCTGAAAAATCCAGGACCTCCTGGTCCTTAAGCCATAGCCCACATGCAGGCGATGAGGGTTTAACAAGCCAGCTTGCCAAGGGGTGGGGGGAGGGATCAGCCCTCGAGAAGCAGCAACACTAAACTGATGCCAGATTCTGCCAGACTGGCTTCCCACGGCTTAGCCACAGATGGCCCCACCCCCACGAGGCAGAGAAAGGGGTTGCCGTTTTTTGGGATGGGAAAAGGCTGACCTAGTGCTGCTCTGCACTGGCCGGTCGAACACCGCAGGGTCTCCTGACACCGGAAACAGGGGCCGATCGCCGCGCGGTTCTCCGGGGGTCCGGGCACGAACCGAGCTGGCGACGCTCAAGGGTGGAAGGCTTAAGGGACCCCAGCCGCCCACCGTCTGGGGCAGGGAGGCGAATGGGGGCGTCACGGGCTGCGAAGTGAGAAGCGGCGGCGCTCCCGCTCCACGGACGGACGGGCAACGGACCGCCATCCCTGCTGCGGGTGCCTGCGCCGTCCCGGGTCCTCGCACTCGGTCTCCCCTTCCACTGCTTGCCTCCCCCGCAACCCTCACTAAGAAAACTACCATTTAAAGCTCCAGTTGGAGCCGACGAGGGAGGGGGCAGGCCGGAGCGAGGCCCCGGTGCGGCGGCCTCTGGTCCCCAGCCACCCCCGCGTCCCCACCGCGCGCCTCCCAACTCCGCGGCCGGGCCGGGCGGCCAGGCGCCCCGTCAGCAGTCGGCGGGGGTGAGCATGACGCGGTCCGGGCGGGAGGCCGGCCAACTGCAGCAGCCTCGCCGCGGGCCTCCGCGCCTCCGGCCCCCCGGCCCCTGAGCCCGCCTCGCCCGGTGCACGGGGCCCCCGGGGCGCGCGGGGGCGGCGCGGTCTGTCCCGCAGCAGCCCCGCGCCCGCCCGCGCGCCGGCTCCCTCCGACCCACGGGACCAAAATAGCTGCGGACGCCCGCGACTTGACGCTCCCTCCGGCTCGGCGGCCCGCGCCCCGCATCCGGGGGGGCGGGAGGAAGCGGCCCGGGGAGGGCGGGGGGAGGCGGGGGAGCGGGCGGCGGCGCGGCGCGGGGCTGCGCGGCGGCGGCGCGGGCGGGCGCCCGTTAACCCCTCGCGGGCGGGCGGCGGCGGGCGGGCGGGCGGCGGCGTCCGCACATAAGGGCGCCGCATCACGCTAATCTTCTCCCCAGAACAGTATGCGTCAGCAGTACATTCACGTTCTGACTGAAGGACAAAAGGATGAGAGAGCAGTCTGCGCGGCTGCCGCCTGCACCACCGCGAGCCCGGCGCGAGGAGCAGACGCTGGGCGCCGCCGCCAGTGAGCGGGGACCATGTTCCCGGGCTCCGGAGCGCTCCCCGCAGCCGCGACCCCCGCTGCTCGGGCCGCCGCCGCAGTCCGCGGGCAGCGCGGCCACTGAAGGCGCCGGGCGCCGAAGCCCCGGGGACGCGCGGCCGGGGGCTGCGGCCGTAGGCGCCGGACCCGCGCCCGCCCCCGGAGGGCCCCGCCGAGCGGACCCGGGGCCGGCGCCGCCCCGCGGGGCGCTGCGCGGACTACCGCTCCTCGCGCCCGCGGGCGCCGGGCTGGGACGGCGCGCCCGGATCCTGGCCCCTTAACCCCTGCGAAGCGGCGAGGGAAGAAGGGGGTGTGTGTGAGGAGGGCGCCGGAGCCGCGCGGCGCCGCTTAACTCTCGCGGACCCGCGCGCTAGCGACTGCACCAGCCGCCGCCGCCGGAGCGGCCGCCACAAGGGGAGCAGCCCGCGAGCGAGCGAGCGGCCTGGGCGGCTCCGGGCGCCCCTCACTCTCCGCCGGGCGCAGCCCCGGGAGCGGGCGGGGGGCGCCGGCGATGAGGCGGCTGCCCCCGAGGCCGCGCGCCGCTGCCGGGGTCCAAGGACAAAGCCGGGAAGCGCTGGCGCCGCCGCCGCCCGGGCCGCGGGGGGGGCATGCACCTGCATAGCCCGCCGGGCCGCGGCTCTCCCCGGCGCCCGCACTCCGCGGCTCCGCGGAGCCTGCTCCGGATCCGCTAGGAGCCATTTTGTCTCCCCCTCCCCTCCCCTGCCCTGCCCGCCCCCTCCACTTCCCCTCTCTGTTAATTACAACTAAGAAGTAAGAATGGGAGCGAGGTGGCCAGCTCCTGGGGAGACCGCTTAAGGAGACCACGCCAGTTCCTCCCTTCCTTCCCTCCGAGGTAGGTGACAGCGGATCGCTGGGTGGGGACGGCTGCAGTGGGGGACAGAAAGTCTCGGCTTTCCGAGGGCTTGTCTCGAAGGGGGGCTGGTGGCCGAGGGGGCCGCTCTCGAGTTTGGCATGATTTTCCCGGCCGAGCTGCTCCGTCTCTCTAATCGCCCCCTCCCCACCTCCTTCTCCAGATGGAAAGAGGCGCTCCTAGCTCACTTAAGCCGGGGTAGGGCTGGTTCTCCTTTCCGAGCCAAAATCCCAGGCGATGGTGAATTATGAACGTGCCACACCATGAAGCTCTTGTGGCAGGTAACTGTGCACCACACCTGGAATGCCGTCCTGCTCCCCGTCGTCTACCTCACGGCGCAAGTGTGGATTCTGTGTGCAGCCATCGCTGCCGCCGCCTCGGCCGGGCCCCAGAACTGCCCGTCCGTCTGCTCGTGTAGTAACCAGTTCAGCAAGGTGGTGTGCACCCGTCGGGGCCTCTCCGAGGTCCCGCAGGGGATTCCCTCCAACACCCGGTACCTCAACCTCATGGAAAACAACATCCAGATGATCCAGGCGGACACCTTCCGCCACCTGCACCACCTGGAGGTCCTGCAGCTGGGCAGGAACTCCATCCGGCAGATCGAGGTGGGGGCCTTCAACGGCCTGGCCAGCCTCAACACCCTGGAGCTGTTCGACAACTGGCTGACGGTCATCCCGAGTGGGGCCTTCGAGTATCTGTCCAAGCTGCGGGAGCTCTGGCTGCGGAACAACCCCATAGAAAGCATCCCCTCCTATGCCTTCAACCGGGTGCCCTCCCTCATGCGCCTGGACTTGGGGGAGCTCAAAAAGCTGGAGTATATCTCTGAGGGGGCTTTTGAGGGGCTGTTCAACCTCAAGTACCTGAACCTGGGCATGTGCAACATTAAAGACATGCCCAATCTCACCCCCCTGGTGGGGCTGGAGGAGCTGGAGATGTCCGGAAACCACTTCCCCGCCATCAGGCCTGGCTCCTTCCACGGCCTGAGCGCGCTCAAGAAGCTGTGGGTCATGAACTCACAGGTCAGCCTGATTGAGCGGAATGCTTTTGATGGGCTGGCCTCACTTGTGGAACTCAACTTGGCCCACAATAACCTCTCTTCTTTGCCCCATGACCTCTTCACCCCACTGAGGTACCTGGTGGAGCTGCACCTACACCACAATCCTTGGAACTGCGATTGTGACATTCTGTGGCTAGCCTGGTGGCTCCGGGAATACATACCCACCAATTCTACCTGCTGTGGCCGCTGCCATGCTCCCCTGCACATGCGAGGCCGCTACCTGGTGGAGGTGGACCAGGCCTCCTTCCAGTGCTCCGCGCCCTTCATCATGGATGCGCCTCGGGACCTCAATATCTCTGAGGGTCGGATGGCGGAACTGAAGTGTCGGACTCCCCCTATGTCCTCCGTGAAGTGGCTGCTGCCCAATGGGACAGTGCTTAGCCACGCCTCCCGCCACCCACGGATTTCTGTCCTCAACGATGGCACCTTGAACTTCTCCCATGTGCTGCTCTCAGACACGGGGATATACACATGCATGGTGACCAATGTGGCGGGCAACTCCAACGCCTCGGCCTACCTCAACGTGAGCACGGCCGAGCTCAACACTTCCAACTACAGCTTCTTCACCACGGTCACCGTGGAGACCACGGAGCTCTCGCCCGAGGACACAACCCGCAAGTATAAGCCTGCTCCTACCACGTCCACTGGCTACCAGCCGGCATACACCACCTCGACCACGGTGCTCATTCAGACCACCCGTGTGCCCAAGCAGGTGGCCGTGCCCGCGACAGACACCAATGACAAGATGCAGACCAGCCTGGACGAAGTCATGAAGACCACCAAGATCATCATCGGCTGCTTTGTGGCGGTGACGCTGCTGGCCGCCGCCATGTTGATCGTCTTCTATAAGCTTCGGAAGCGGCACCAGCAGAGGAGTACGGTCTCCGCCGCCCGGACAGTGGAGATCATCCAGGTGGATGAAGACATCCCAGCGGCGGCGTCCACGGCGGCAGCAGCAGCTCCGGCCGGTGTATCAGGTGAGGGGGCAGTAGTGCTGCCCACAATTCATGACCATATTAACTACAACACCTACAAATCAGCACATGGGGCCCACTGGACAGAAAACAGCCTGGGGAACTCTCTGCACCCCACGGTCACCACTATCTCTGAACCTTATATAATTCAGACCCACACCAAGGACAAGGTACAGGAGACTCAAATATGACTCCCCCTCCCCCCAAAAACTTACAAAATGCAATAGGATGCACACACACAAAAAAACAAAAAAACAAAAAGACAGCAACTTTTGTACAGAGTGGGGAGAGACTTTTTTTCTTGTATATGCTTATATATTAAATCTATGGGCTGGTAAAAGAAACAGATTATATTAAAATTTAAAAACAAAAAAATCAAAACAAAACTATTTTCTAACTTGTAAGTTCTATTTAAAGGGGGAGCGGGGTTTCTTGGGAATGTTGTGGGGTAGAAGCCACAAGTCAATTTGTTATGCTGCCAGAAGGGATTTCTGGTATAAGGTTGAAACTGCTAAAATAAAACAAACTAAGATACCAACACACACCCCTGAAGAGGTAGGGTGTGGGCTGCTGAGGGGTGGGGGGCGGGGTTTGACTGAATCTGTCATTTTTTTAGAAGATGCTTCCTAGGATACAGGAATATCCATTTCTATAGGCACCTTTCTTAAGCTGAGAGCTGTCTTTGCAGATTTATCTTATTTAAAAAAAAAAAATTACAAAAAAGCACCAAGAGTTTGTACTGTGCTAAAATGTTGAGAGGCAATAATTTTTTTTCTTCCAAGGCGAAGGGCAAGATAGATCTGTAAATGTCTTTTAAACTGGGATACCACCAAAATTCCAATGAATCCTTAAAGGGGCTGAGTCTTTATGTCTGTCAGTATGCACGGGGACACACGTGTGCCCCGCCTGACAGAGCGCCTCAGGAAGGAGCTGGCGTAGCTCTCAGTCAAACGCTTTCACATTGCACCAGATTCCTGCAGTTGGGCTTAACCCACTCTGTGCAAGGCATGTGTCTATTCAGGGTTTCCCATGAGGAGGCGGCGGCCCCTGAAGTGGGTGCGGCACCAGTGGGGGTGGGAAGGGAGGGCAGGGCAGAGAGAACCTAGTCACAGGAGGCCATAAATTAGCATCGTGCCATGTCCACCTGTTGTTCCCCATACCTGACAAATGATTGTAGACAATGATGACATTTATGATTTTTTTTTTAAATGGCTTTGTTTGTTATAAGGTGGAGAGGGAGGAGGCTGGGAGTGGGGAGCTTGGGGAGTGGAAGCTTTTCTCATGCCTGTGATTTGGTGACTATTCTAAATGCTGATTCATTAGGGATTATTACAGCTGATGTCAACTGGCTGTTGTGATGGGGTGGGGGCAGCACATGAGTAAAGAAGAAAAAAGAGAGTGAGAGAGCAAGGGCGCAGGCTCATTTAAAGTAAACGAAGCCTTTCCCCACCACGATGGTGCGTAGAAAAGATGTGAAATCCACAGATAAAGCGAAACTGATGCACACGCACACACAGTGAGTTCTGCGTGGAGCCCTGTTGGGTGCAGCACAGCGGGGGAAGGCTTCCCGCTCCCAGGCCTACCTCGGGGAAGAAGGACGCAGGGCGGGCGTGGGCGGGGAAGGCACAGATCGCTGTTATTCTGGTCCATCTCATGTAACTTCTTTCATTTATTATTTTAGCTTTAAAAGGAAATAAAGGGTTCAGATTTGAAAGGGGGTGGGCTGGGTGGGGGGAATGCCAACAAAAGAACACTGATTGTAATGTGAGAAAAGTGTATTTTTGTATTTTAATAAATATTGTTCAATTTTTAATTCAATGTTCCCAAAGGGTTAACTTGAGTAAGACCCTGAACCTATAAATTCTTCTGAGCACTGGCAAAGTCATTTCTATTTAAAGAAAGAAAAAAAAAAAGGAAGGGGCGGGGCGAGGTAAGGTGGGAGGAGAAAACAATGTTCAATTTCTTTCAAGGGTGGGCCAATGCTCGGGTTGCCAACAGCGCCTTTCCTTAGCTTAAATAAAAGCACCCCGATTCTAGTGCACTGTCCCCGAGCTAAGTGTGTTAGTCCCTGGCTTTGTTGGGGGTAGAAGCGAATTCCTTATGCCCTGGAAAAGCAGGGGAAATGGGTCAGCTTCAGCTCCTGGGACCTGGCCAGAAGTTAAACGCCACCTCAGCAGAAGCTGCTGGTCAGGCAGCAGCAGCTCTGCGCGGGGACCCTGGGGGACCTGGATCGGAGAGGGCTGCAGTCATGTGTGGCTTAAACGGGCAGTGTCGCTTCCGTTCTCTGAGTGCGAAACAGTCAAACCTGGCTTGTGGTGGTGGGTGTCTGTCTCCTGATGCTTACCGAGTAATGACGTCCAGGAAGGCTGCATGGACGGGGATCCTGCGTCTGTCCAGCGCTAGTATTTATACTAATGCAGGGGATCGGGACTGAGTGGGTGTGCTCTCCCTGGCACTGAACAGGGAGAGAGGCAGGCAGCACTTTGCAGCAGTTGGCTGAGAAAAGGCTAAGAAAGGGCCAATTCTTAATCCTCCCGGGTGCATATCCACCGGCTCTGGGTACCAGTGTCTGCGGCAGCATGCATGCATGGGCACACACTCAGAAACTGCCACTCCTGTTCCTAGGCTCCAAAGAGCCGTTCCCTCTGCCTGTTCTTTACCACCCTACCCCCCACACAGAGCGAAAACTGCGGCAGAGTCATGGGTGGGACTTGGCTAAGACCAGTTTTTGAAAAAGCAAGAAATTACCCCCTTCCCCAGTGCCACAAGACTTGACTCAGGCTGCTCCGAACAGCTTCAGAGGCAACTGTGGAAGCTGCTGCTTGAGAAGCGGAGGACGTGGGGCCGTTGCCTGGCACCCTTCCTTTCTGACAGCTCTCTGGGCAGTCGGGGATATGCAGCAGCTCTAGAATAACAAAGGGTCTGTGGCTGAACAAAGGTCTGAGGGGAGAGGTAGAGAAGTGGGCCTAAAACACTCCTGGGGAAGAGGCCTGAGAACAAATGCATTTGTTGTGGGGTTGAGCAAAGAAGTGCTTTCCAGAAGGGACTAGAAAGGAGTTGGGGGAGACTGGGACCAGGGCTCCTGGGTAGAAGTGTCCTTAGAGCTGCAAGGGGAGTGCCTTTCCCCACTGGGTCGCCTCCTCGACCTGGGCACCGTTTCAGCTTTCAGGGAAGCAACCCTCCTTTGCCGTCCGTTTGGGTCTCTGTCCTTTGTAGCAAGCACTGGGGACAGCTCTTCAGAGGAGTCCCATAAGCACGGAAAGAGCAGCCTTTGATGCTGTGTTGGTGACTCATCTAGAGCCTGGCCAGGCTGAAGGGTTTGCTATCTGAGAACCAACACGGGCTGGTGGCTCTTCAGGGGTTAGTTATAGCAACATGTCAGAGGGAAAGACTGCTGCTGATTATATGCAGTTAGAGAATTTTCATTACAGAGTTTTTTGAAGGCCATGAAAAATCTAGTCTAATCCTTTCACATTTTACAGCCAAGGAAACCAAGCCCCAGAGAAAACTGCAAGATACATCCAAGGGCACCATGCTTGTTAGTGGAAGAGGCGGGACTGAAACCCAGATCTCTTGACTTCCAAGCCAAACATGCTCTCACTCAGGCACTGGCTGGCTGTCAAGAAGACATTCCTTTCCTGACCAACATGCAGTGAAAACCGCACCTCCCAGCAGACACCTGTGTGCGCTGTTCCCTCTTCCTAGAGCTGCTCCATGTCCTTCAGAACTGGCTCTACGTCCCCCCAAGGCTGGGCCACAGTTCTGACGACAGGGGCCCCAGGGCAACGTGTGCTCACTAAGGAGCCAGAGTCTCAGAGCTGCACAAAACAGCTTCCCGATTCTCAGGTTCAGTAGCAGACAGGAACTGCGGATCCCACCGAGGGTGCCAGCTGCCGGGAAAGGGTGAGCAGATACGGCAGGTGTGCGGTGGGCAAGGCGGTGCCTGCTGGCTCGGCTCCGCAGGGAGCCTCCCGGAGGGCTCCTAAGTCCTCTCCTCGTCTGTACCCATTCCGGCCCAGCTCGTCGGGTGAGGCGCTGTGCTGCCACTGCCATCGTCCGCTCCAGGGCCTTCTCGTCAGTGTGCTGCTGCTGCTTACTACTCTCAGGGAAGGTGGAGCAGACAGGCTAGTTTCCAAGGCCTGGAGACATTAGCTTTATCATGGCTGTTTAACATGTATTGAGGCCAGCAACTTGCTGGGTGCTAAGCGAAACAACACAGCAGAGTCCTAGAAGACAATCCCTGCTGCTGGTGGGGAAGAGGCCCAGCGTCCGAGCTCTGGCTTCCTCCAGTGCCGAAGGGAGGAGCCAGGAGGGAGAGGGCCGGTGGGGGGACCTCATTCAGCCCAGGCAGGCTCCTCCTCAGGGAGCCAGCGCCCACAGGTCAATGCTCCCACATTTTACTGCCACAAAGAGCAGGGGCTTAAAACTGGGGGTGGGGTGGGAGAGGGATAGGGAGAAAGAGACATTTATATCTAAACACATGTCCGATTTTATCTCCTCTGCTTGCACTCAGCACTCCATGCCATCGGCTAATGCAGGCACTGTCCATGCCATTTCTAAATCTTGCCTCAGCGAAACTGCAAGGCAGCTTTTGGCTCCACGCACCTCGCTTGGTCTCCCCATCCATTCAACAAGTACCCTGCCCCCACGGGGGAGGATGGTTTGGGCAGTGGGTGAAGGTGGTTCTAGCCTTCGCTCTAAATTAACATGAAGTGAACTGCTTCTGGGAGCAGGGCTAAAGGCTTTGGGACCGGTCACTGAAGCACACCTAGCTGCAAAGCGACACAGCCTAGAGCTGCAAGTGCAGACTCGGGGCTAAATCCCAGCTCCATCGCTTAGAGATGTGGGACTTGGGAGAAGTACTCCGTCTCTTCATCTGTAAAATGGACACAATATTAGGACCTACCTCGCTACTTCTTAGGCTATTGTGAGAATTGAAATTATGTCTATGTAAATCACACTTAGAACAGTGCCTGACATTGTATTAATGCTCTATAGTTAGCATCTATGTCATGATATACGTAAGGGGGCGGGCCAACTGCCCCCCCCCCACTGCCATGTCTATTCTTGAACCTCATCCGTGCCCAGAGGGAACATGCTTACTGAGCTACTGCAGAGGAAGGACGATGATCCAGAAGTCAGGGACAGCACGAGCTAGGAGCCAGGCACCGTGGGGAACAGGGACTGTACTTGTCTTCCCAGGAAGACCCTGTGCTCTGTTACCTAATCCAGCTCTATTGGCCCAAGGCACTGTTAGGCCTTGTTAGGCACGGTGTTGTGGGGAACAGGGGGAAAGGAAGGATGCTGGTGGTGCAGAAGCTGAGGGCTGGGAGAGTATGCATCTTCCTAGGAAGCCCTGGTCCCTTACCAGGGTGCTAAGCTTGCTCAAGTCTTCTCTACCTGTCCCTGGTTCTCTGTGGGGGTGCCTAACCAGGGGGGAGGGCGGAGGCACCAGGAGGCACCTGCTGTGGGGGCTACAGCAGTGCTGAGGGCTCGGAGGAAAGCGAGGCAGGAGAAAGCACCACAGCTGGAGCGCGGGAGAGCAGCACGGAGCTGTATGGCAGATGCACACAGCTAAGGGTCTGCAATGTAGCCAAGGGGGAAAGCCAGGCACTCCTGGGTCCTGGCGACCCGCAGGCTGGCCGGACGCCACGCAGGGGAGGACTCCTGGTGTGAAATGAATGGCACAGAATGAAGAAAAGCAAGATCAACTTTCCAGAAGCCCGGAAGAGAATGCAGTTTGAGTTCCTAGCGGGAGGCTAGAATTAGATTTTCGGATGATCACAGGTTTTATCCTCTGGTACATGCCAGCTCTGCTGTCAGCAGTTGGGCCAAACCGCCTCCCCACAGCAGTCCCGTTCCTGTGCTGGAGGCTGTCCACTCCTTGGGGGAAGCAGCCTGGCCTTCAGAGCCAGAAGTGAATCCTGACGGGCTCAGGAAGGGGTCCGCTCTGGACGTTCCCTCCTTTCTATGAAGGTGGAGTCATGTGGGGGAGAGGAGAGGGTGCGAGTCGTTGTTCACCCACAGAAAAAGGGTTGTTCCAGAGGGAGGGTGTGATACAAATTGTGCTTTTCCATCAAATAACGACGAAGTTCAGTGCACATGGACCCTGGCAGGGAGTCAGAGAGATCAGGCCTGGGCCTGTGGGAATGTCCCTGGGAACAGCTCTCTGTCAGAGGAAGTCAGCCTTGGAGAGCATGGCATTGTCTTCTCTAGCTTATCCCCTCAAGAAGACTTCTGAAGCTACAGTAAGGAGGCCCTGAAATGAGAGGCGACTCTAACGCCACGTGTGGGGACGATGTGGACCAAAGCAGCAATTAGCCTTTCGGGTTCATTCATTCTGTGTACCTAGGAACAATACTAGCGCAATTACTAAAGCTTAAATTATTAAACACCAAAGGAACAGTCCTTGATCCACCTATTTCCTTAATGCCTCCCCCTTCCTAGTTCCCACTAACCAGAAGCACATTACACTTAATTCTCAGATCAGCCCCCCTCACATCCCCCTCTGAGAACAGCCGTCTGCCATGATAGGAACCGGGAGATCCCACGACAGCCGTCCGCCCTGGAAGCCGGGTGGCTCGGTGGCTCTCTCCTCCCTCTGACAGTTCTCATGCTGCCTCCTCCAAGGCAAGTCCCGAATCTGGAGTCTCTAACAGTGCCTTTAAGGTCCCAACCCCGGGTTCCCAGAGTCTGTGCTGGTGCTGACTGATTCGCTAGGTAAGTCTCTACCTGCCCATGAGTCAGCAAGGCTGACGGAGAAGGGCTTTCGCAGTAACCGTTCTGAGGTGAGTCCGCTTCCTGGCCTCGGGCGGCTTCCTCCCTTTACCTACCCACTCATCCAGGTTCATTAAGACCATCCCAATAGCTTCTCCCACTCAGGTTCTGCCCTGTAGGTGAACGGAACGAGTTCGCGGCAGCTCCCTGCATAGGCAGTTCCCTGGCTGTGCAGCCGAGTTTGCAGGAAGGCTCAGGCCCCTCATAGTAGGCCCAGCGAGGAAGCGGAGGCGTCAGATACTAACAGGCTGTTTCCGCAGCCCACTGCCGCAGTGGTTACGGGTTGTAATTTATTACCATTGCAAGGAGACTTAATTTCTGACTTAGAGGAAGTCGGACAATACTTGATCCTATTAGTGCCTGCCTGCGTGAATTGACAGAGACTTCCTTCTCACATATTCTTCCAACTCATCTCTGTAAGGGGGTGAGTTAGGAAAGTCTGGAATAAGAAAGAAGGGAGGGCCAAGGAAGAGATGCTGAAGGCACCAGGGAAAGGAAAGACGATTTTTAAATTAGACATGGGAAGAGAGGACTTGGAGGGCTATGGCGAGACTGAGTATCTCAAAGCATGTTTGCGCTTCATTTTGTTTCCCTCGGGAGGAAAGTAATTGCAGTTACTGGGTATGTTGTATGTATGTGTGAGAAAAAAGGTCCTGAGGCCACAGAGAAATAGGAACACAAAAATAAGTTAACCGGCCTACTCCGTGATGTTGTTTCGGCCCAGGTGCCTGCAGGGTAGCTTTCCCTTTTCTTAATCCCTCCATGTTCCTGTCTTAAGTCCACATCCGCTCTGACCAGTGGGGTCATCTCAGCTGAGGGCACCTTTGCATCACGGGGGTGTCAAGGCTGGGTGACCTGGGGGTGGCAATGGCGACTGCGGACAGAATGGCGGCTTATGGCTTCTGACTTCAGGGATGTACAGACAGTGAAGGGAACTTCCCAGTGAGTTCAGGAAATGCAGTTAACTCCCTCCTTCTATTTATGAGGCAAATGAAGCCCAGGGAGATGTGACTTGGCCATTGTCACAGAGGTGGTGATGGAGACCACGTCTGGTCTCTGGGTTCACCCCAGCAGGTCCCACCATGACTAACAACTTGGGGGAGGGGGGAGGGGAATGGGGGCGCCACTTACAGAAACTGCAAGGGCTTAGTGCCCCCTGGAGTTTGCAGTGTGCCGCAATCCCTTAGTTTGCTTCCAAGGAGAGAAAGAGAGAGAAGGGGAAGGCCTTTCACACC
This sequence comes from Aselliscus stoliczkanus, assembly GCA_033961575.1. Taxonomy (NCBI): domain Eukaryota; kingdom Metazoa; phylum Chordata; class Mammalia; order Chiroptera; family Hipposideridae; genus Aselliscus; species Aselliscus stoliczkanus. The sequence continues at coordinate 75,045,384 of CM066740.1, read as the reverse complement.
AGCACTGTGTGTTTAATGCCCTGAGACAGATGGTGCCCACTTGTGACTTCAATCAAACAGTCAGAGCTGAGGAGTCAGGCAACTTTTCTTGCTCTTCAACCACAAGTGTTTCAGAGCATGTGAGTTCTGACAGCAGCCCAAACAGCTAATAAATTAAAAGGAGCATGTGTTGCTTACACCGCCTTCCCTTTCCCTACAAGACTGAAGAGGTGTAAGGTCAAGAACACGTGTCTGCACAGGCCTGCCGAAGCGACATCACGTTAGAGGTCCATTCAAGGTCAAGCGGACCCCTGGAGACACAGAGAAGCGGGGAGCCCTGGTGCTGGGAAAGCTCAGAGGGCCCAGGCTGACTCAGGGGCCTGCTCTGAAACTGGGGTCTAAGAAACTAGAAACGTCTCAACAAATCCTCTCTTGGGAAACAAAGCAGCCCTGGCTATAATTTCATCACATACATTTAATTAGAATCTGTCTCCTTCATGATGGTTTCAAGCGAAGTCCCAATAGAAACACTCTAAAAGAACAGCCGTTTTCAGCCAGAGATCTCTTTTAACCAAGTTAATTTAGCAGAAATTTGCCATCTTGGATTGGGTGGAGTTCTCTCTTTTCAACTTCAAAGCTGGGAAGAGAAGGGAGGTGGGGAATGCAGAGAAATAAAGAGGAGGGCGGGGGAAGGGGGTGCAAGCAAATGAGTTTCCATCCATTAAGGAGCAGTAATTTCTGCTGGCGCCCCTAGAGACCGGTCCCCTCCAATAATGGCCCGACTCTAATGATTCCCAGTCCTAAGCAACAGCCTGTGTTCTGCTGTGTTGAGACGAGCTGTGCCAGAGAAATCCCCTTTCTCTCAGAGGTGCTGCTGTCATTACGCAGGAGGGACTAGTCAGCCAGGAGGTTGTGCTTTTCGTGGGGCGACAGGAAGCTAACGGAAGAGGACGCCCTTCTCCCGCAGGCCTGGCACTGCTGACCCAGCCCCTGAAAGGCCGGGAGCCAGGCTAGAAGGCAGTGACAAGATGCAAGGGACGAGAGAGAGAGCAGAAGCTTGGGGGCCTCCTGAGACGCAAGCCGGCTGCCTGGGAGGCAGGGGGAGGTCTTTGGGGGTGGGTGGGGGTGGGTTAAGCTCAGGCCTAACGGACAAAAAGTGATGGGCATTTGCGATATGAAACACGGTAATAAGCTCACTGGATGCGAGGGTAGGAGAATCAATTCCAGGTCCCTAAATATCGATCCTTTCCAGGACAGAAGTACAGGGAAGGGGGCTAACACTGACCCTGGGGTGCTCACTATTACTGAGGCTGTGGCTGTCAGTCAAGGGGTGGGGTTCTCTCATTCTGCCCGGTCTCTTTTATACACTGAAATCAGTGGGGAAAGGTAATACTGTGGCTCTAGTTTTTGCTGAGGCTGCTGCCAGCAGGTCTTGGGTAGGGGGTGGGGAGTCCCCTTATTTTGCCCCTGGTGGCTTCCCTGAGAGGGAGACGGATGCTGCCAGAGGCTGCCTCGCCAGATGTGCCAGCAGTCAGGCTGGCCAGAGAGCCGGCAGTGCAGACAGATGCCCTGGGCCATGTTCAGGATGGCGAGACCCTTGATGGTGCTGCGGCTCGGCTCTGGGGCAGGGCCAGAGTCATTGCCCCCCAAACCTCTTCAAATATGTGGGCCATGGAGGGAGCCAAATTTAATTAAATTACTGTGTTGTGGGCCGCCCTTTCTGGGCTCGTGCTGACATGCAGACCCATCTGTGTACACAGAACATGCGTTTTCTTTGTGCTTGGCTGTCAGCAGCTGGCTGGGGTTGGCAGTGCCCAGTGCTGGACCTGGTGAGCTGGCCCCTTTGCCGCAGCAAGGCCGAGTCAACAAGAATCCAACCCAGGCCCCATGTGGCTCTGATGACCTTTTCCTTTCTACTTAAAATACGACTGAGTGGCACTCCCCCTGCTTACATGAGTTCCTTCTCCTCAAACGCCTCCTGCTGACACCCAGGACTTCCCGTAAGGTGGTGCCCTGGCTGTGCTGAGCCAGGAAGGAGGAAAAGCTGCAGGCAGGTGCGATTCGGAACCTGCAAGGGCAGGTTTTGTTTAGCTTGGCAGGAGATGGAGGGGTCCCCCTGGTGAGTCTCTAGAGTGCTCCTTCAGCAGTTCCCCACCGGCAGCTCCATGCTGGAGACAGAGCCCTTTCCAGGTGCCAGAGTGAAGCAGCACAGCACGGAGGCCACGGCGTGCACAGGACCTGGCGTACCATCACACACGGGCAGGGACGTTCAGAGGCAACCAGAGCAATTGAACCGTGGGAACCAACAGCCAGAACAAATGCTGGCCGTGCTGTACCCGCCAAGCCCACAAGGTTACGCATTTCCACTCGGGCAGCTCAGGCCTCGCTGCTCCAGTTTACAAAACACCGGGGGCTGGGGGTGGGCGGGTAAAGATTTTGCCCCCCAAGCAGTGCTGCTGCTGAAGGTGTAAGAAAGGGCTCCCTCGCCCAGGCTGCGTGGTAGGCTTTTCCCCGTTGAACTGACACCCGGAAGAGTCAGCTGGACAGTCTTTCCTTACTTGTCCCCAGAGACCAGAGCAACCTCTCATGTCTAAAACATTAATGAATGTAGGAGAGGTAGCTTCGAACTAATTCCTGGGCGATGAGTAGTAGTTGTACATCTGCAGCCCCCGGTAGCCTGGCCCCAGCAGATGCCGTGAGCAGGGCAGGCAGCTCTGCAGGTCCCCAGAGGGGCAGGTTTACGGCAGCGCCCCAGTGCAGATGGAGGGCAGACCCTCCCAAGCCCAGGCTCCAAGCCTTGGAACCGCTCTTGTGTTACGAGGGGCCTAGCAGCCTGGGGATGGCGCGTCAGCTGGAGCTCTGCAGCGGCCCTGACGCTGCTCTGAGCAGCCCCATGCCTTTCTCTCATAACCGGCTGGGGTGGTAGGGAATGTGCTACAGGTTTTTGCTGGCTAAGGTTTTTGGCTCTAAAGCTGATGGTTATTTCAAGGGTTAAGACAAATAGTGTCAGTTCAGGTCCTTGGGACCCAACTTAGAATCTGGACTGTGCTTGGGGGTCATTCTCAGTCCAGCAGTCCTAAAGGACTAGTTGGTGGCTCAAAAGCCAAAGTAGGCAGGTCACTGAAATGTGGTCAGACAGGAGAAGAGAATGGATACAAAAGGGAAAGTTTCCTGTGGTTAAGAGGCTAAGCAATAATTGTAGCAGGAAGAGAAAGCAACATATAATGGCAGGCGGAAGCCCAGGAGAGCAGGGCCAGTCACGAAGAGCATGAAATTGGCCAGTCTGGTGACGTTTATCACGTGGCTTTAACAGGTTCCTGGGGGCGAGACCATGGTAACGGATCTCGGTTCCTTCCTTCCCAAATTGGACAGGACAGAGTGGACCCGCTCCTAGGCTCTAGGTAACCCTGGTGGCTGGAGTGGAATAAGGCGCCTGTTCCTCCACTGGCCTCATGCTCAGCAGGACAGGAGCGAATTTACCAAGTGACTCGCTCTGCAGGTAGCCTCTTTCTTTAGTTAGTATGTTATTGGCCCTTGGGTGCCAATAAAGATCATTATCATTATCAAGGATTAAAAATAGCCTATCCTGAAAACACCCTAAGCTGTGCAAAGAATGGATAATGTACCTCAGTTCTGATGTTGGCCTAAGAAAAGGGTTGGCTTTGGGGGCTGCGTTCCCCCGTTTAAGGACTGGCACAGCGTCCCCCAGCGAAGAAAGTCCTGAAATAAGGCTTCCGTGTGTTACAGCTAACTGAGCCTCAGGGTGCATAATTTGAGGGTTGGTATGGCTGTACCAATAGCACTCCAAGAGCTCCTGGGGTCCCTTAGGGTTACAGATGGCACCCCCGAATGAGCCAGTGCTGCACAGGGGGATGAGCCGACTGCAGCCACATGCCCCCCTCCCCCGTGGCCTGGTGCCACAGGGCATGGCTTGGCTGGGATGCCCTGATTCCCGCGCCCGGTCTGCAGCTCAGCACTCAGCTGGCATGGGGAAAGGCTCTAGGGCTGCAGCGGTGTATCTTTTTCGCGCACAAGGTCACCCACGACCCCTCTCACATTTGTTACCTGTCACTTCATTTTTCTTGGAGAGGGACAAGAAGGGAAACTAATTGATTACAATAGTGAATTGCAGGGCACCACCTTTCAGCACCTCGAACCGGACTGAGAAGCCGAGGAGCGGCACGTTGAGAAGCTGCCAAGTCTGCAGTAAAGGGAGGGAAGGGTAGGAAAAGAAGGAAAGGCGGACTCTGACACCTGCTTGCGCCTCTGATCTCTCTCCGCTCACCCTTGCTCCCAGTAACACTTAGGACGCAGAGTGGGTGGGCCTGGGCTATTGGCAGATGAGCTCTGATGCAGGCCGGGAAGTGGTTTCTTCCTGCACAACAGGAACTCAGACCTGCAGTGCCCTCATCCCACGTGGCTCAGATACAATTTATTTCATCGTGTCACCTGGGTTATATGCCACAGCGTGCACTCCGAATGGTCTTCGTGTCCGCCCCAGGTTGACCTGGCCCAGCCCTTCATCTCCGGGAGAGCAGGGCAGGAGAGGGATGGGAGTGGCAGCGTCGCTGGCTGAGGCTGCGGCCATCTGCACTCCTGTGAATCAAGGTTGGCTCAGACAGAAGGCGCGAGGGAGGAGGTGCAGCTGCTGATGGCTCAGACAGCTTGGACCTGTCCAGGCAAACAAGCCGCTCAAGTGCAAGAACAGCCAGCCAAGTAGGCAGAGCACGAATAAGGGCTTAAAGCTGGAAATATCTGACAAGATACGGAGGGAGGGTAGGAAGCTGTCTGGGAGTTTCACTGGTATGGGCCTGGCCTCTTACTGCTGACGCAGACTGGTCTGCCCCCGAAGGGTGCGATGTGGCACTGGGGAGCTGGTGGGCTGAGCCCAGGCGAGCGCTCCTGGAGCTAGAATTTTAAAACAATCTTCACCTTAAACTGCACACACACTTCTGGATTGTTCTTCACTAATACCCTCAGAACAAAACCTAACCACTGTCCACAGATATACCTATCTCCCTTCCCATCACCCGCCCAAGGTGAAGAAGCAGTGAGTAGGCTACGTGTGTGTGCGGTGGGTGTGCCATCGGTCACACAGCCTGGGAGCTGTGTCTCACAGCTGGCCAAGGAAGGGGCCACACGGGGCCCGGAAGAGGCGACACATGCTCTGCCTTTCCGCCTTCCTTGAGGGGAAGGCCAGCAGTGGGACGTTTAAGGAGCTCTCGTAACAGCTCATTCTAGTGAGCGCTCTTTGAGACAGTGGTTCTCGGTCCCAAACACATATTACCAGCACGGAGGAAGCTGTTACAACACACCAGTGTTCAGACTCTAGATCACACACAACCGAGTGTTGAGGGTGGGGCTACAGGACATCAGTATTTAAAAAATATATCCAGGTGCTTCCAGGGCGGACCCGGGGTGACAGCCAGCCTCTGCTCTGGGGTCTGGGGGAAGCAGGAGAAGACTTCCGTGGGGTTCTGACGGAAGGCTGACCTGTCACCAACTCCAGAGCATTTCTGGCCCACAGTTCTGTTGAAGTTGGGCTAATGACCCTGAGGTTTCACTCAGGTTCAGGAGGAGTGACGGACTGGCTGCCCTGGAAAAACAAAGGGAATCCCTTCTACAAACACGCCAGCCTCCTCCGAGACCCGGGTGTGGGGGAGGGAGGGCAGATTGCTCAGAGGCCCATGAATATCAAACGGAAGAAAGCGAGACGCAGAGACCACCATTTATTCCAGAGGAAGGGTGAAGAGAACCAAATAGCATGTTTCTCTCCAGCCATCGCCAGCCAGAAGCCTTTCCCAACAGGCCAACTCAGGCAGGGTCAAGGTCACCACAGGGTTTAGGTTCATCAGCCCAAATGACTGAGAAACGGCTTTGGAAAACGTTATGTTTCTGTCGCTTAGCCTGGGGAAGGTCCCGCCACAGTCCTTCTCTGGTCCACTTACTGACGTGTGTGCTGATTTAGAGCCAGTATGGTGACCAGCAGGCACTGTGCCAGGTGCTGGGGACCCACAAAAAGGAGACTTGGTTCCTGCCTTTGAGCTCAGCACAAGGGGGAAGCAATTGCAATGGACAGTCGCAGAGGTGACGGGAGATGCATACTGAGGAGTAGGACAGAGTCAGTGAAAGGTCCTGCTTTCTGCCATCCAGAGTCCTGAGAAGCAGCGCAGAGCAGCCCATGTCTGCGAGCTTTAAATCTGAGTGCCTTGGAGGCTGCCTGTTCTCATGACCGGGCGGAGGAAGCAACGCCCCCAGTGTGAAGTCTGCATGTAGGCACTGGACAGTGGAAGGACCAGTGTGACTCAGCGCCGGGGGAGAGACAGACGCTCCGGGCCTCCTACAGCGGGGCAGGGGTGACTTCATCCCCTCTCTCAAGCTGGCATGGACTGAAGACTGTGTCCAGGCTTCCCCGGCAGTCGGAGGAGGGCACCTGCGCTCTCGGTACATACTGATGGCAGCAAAGCTAGGGGTCGTGACCATGGGCTGTCGTAGCCATCCCTCCACTCCAGCTTCCCCAAGCAGCACAGATTCACTTACTGTTTAGGGATCATTCACAAGGCCCCCTGGACAAACAGGAGCCAGCAGCTTGCCCCTGAATAAAGAGGTGCTAGACCCAGGTCCCATCTGCCCTTTGTGCCTATTCTGTGCCTCACCCACCCAAGAGGTCAGGGGCCAAGAGTACTCCTGGGATGTTATCCTGAAAGTCCATCCTAAGTTATACGAAGTTCAAAATCAGAGCTGATCTTCTAGGGTGTGGGATCCAAATCTAATTTTTTTCTTTTTTTTTTAAAGCTGAGCCATCCTGCCACCTGTTGGCAGCTCAGAAGCAGCTCAGCTTGGGCTGGGCATCAAACTGCTGTTGCTCAGAGCTCAGCTCGCACTCTTGAGCGAGCTCTTAACCAAATGAGCCACTCAGCTGGCCCCAAATTTAATTTCCTAAACCGCTGGTTCTCAACCTTAGCAGTACATTAGAACTACCTGAGGCACTTTAAAAGTTTTTTGAAAACACTGTTATTATTTAAAAAAACTTTGATTTGAAAAATTTGAAAGACTGAATTGAAAATAGAGAATAGTTATGAACTCCCATATACGGATCATCCAGATGGGACAATTGTGAAAATGGTCATATTTGCTTCAGCTGCTGTCCCCGCTTTTCTTTGCTGAAGTGTTTTAAAGCATATCCCAGACATGATCTCATCTCACCCGTCCATGCTTCAGCATGCAGCTCTAAAAAGTACAGCCATTTACTTACATAACCACAATGCCATTATGACACCTAATACAATAAACAAAATTATTCCTTGTTATCACCTGAAAGAACCAGGGAACTTAAAAGCTGGTACTTGCTAAAGCCAGAATGTTTGGAGGGAGGCCCAGATGGTAGTATGTTGCCTAAGTCCCGCACCCACTAAGGATCCCATTGTGCAGTCAGAGCTGAGAACCACTGCCCTGATCAATGCAGGATCCTGCTTCAGGGTCCGATGCAAGCTCTGTGAATGTCCTTAGCTCCTGATTAGAGTATACAACAAAAAGTCAAGGAAAAGGTGACAAGTCACAGATGGGATGAAAAGTAGGAAAACTAAAGCATTAAAAAGTCAGCAAGCCACAGAGTCGAATCCTTTTACAATGCAAGGCTGCCCAATTCTCAGGCATCAAGGCCCACTCACTCGATCCCCTGATCCAAAGGTCCATCAAGGCCCATTCACTCGGTCCCCCTGATCCAAAGGTCCATCAAGGCCCACTTACTTGGTCCCCCGATCCAAAGGTCCACCAAGGCCCACTCACTTGATCCCTGTGATCCTCAGGCATCAAAACCCACTCACTCGATCCCCCCGATCCTCAGGTGTTCAAGGCCCATTCACTTGATCGCCCCGATCCTCAGGCGTCAAGGCCCACTTACTCGATCCCCCCGATCCAAAGGTCCGAGGCCCGAGAAGCAGAGTTGTTCCCAGCTGCTGCTAGGGCTGCTCACGGGCCCTCAGCACCTCACACCAGGCCAGCCTGCATTATTCCTATTTCTAGCTCTTCTTGCTTCTGTACATGCTGTCTTTCTGGCTTAATATACTGGCAAACGCTGAGACTCAGCACCTGGTCTGAGGATTAATTAGGCCTGTGGTGAGGGGGGTGTGCCAAAACTTCTTGGGTGTTGGCACTGGGATTTGGGACCATAGTTTTCAATTTTACTTACTTATTTCATTTAAATTCACTAAACAAAACATCCTGCAAAAAGATGAGTCGGTATCATTGCAGCTAAAACTACCTCCAAGAGGGTGCCCGCTTACCAGCTCCTCACAGATGCTGCAGGACCCTCTGTGAGGGCTGGCAGATCCACGGCACTCGGGGTGGCTGGGGGTGACCCCTGGATCACTGACTGGTGACTACTGGGGAAGGGGAGCTGGCGAACCACCAGCAAGCCATCACGACTGGCACACACCCGGTAACTTACAAACCCCTTGGTGCTTTATGACCCACTGCCCAAGCCAAAAAACCTCTTGCTTTCTTCTGCAGCAGGCCAAGATGCCATTTCTGAGGGTGACTCAAAGTAACTGGGGACACTTCTTGACTCCCTGAGGTTCACATGAGCACAATAATAACCAGAGGAGCTAAAGCCACCTGGTGTGGCTCCACGTGTGGGTTAGCGGTCATTAGACACAGGTGAGGCCTATGGTAGCCTCAGGAACGGGATGCTTTAAGCATCGGTCTGACATCTAAGGGGAACACTGCGAGGAGGTAGAGGGTTTCTGGCAGGTAGGGCCTCTGGATGTCTTTTCTAGGTCCTCTCAGTACCTCGGTCAGTTAGTGGAGCACACTCATTTTCACTGGGGGAAGTAAAGCCTCAGGGAGGCGAAATGATTTTGTCCAGGTCACAGATTTAGTAAATGGGGGAGCTAAGACTGAAATGTGGGATTTTTGATTGCAAAGGTCCACTATACAATGCCACCCTAATGACCGGATTCATTCCAGGCATTCAACAAGTGCTGAAAGAGCTATGGGAAAAGGTATTTTCAGTCCAGGTGCCAAAGGGACCAAAGAAAGCCAGGTGAGTGTTCCCTGGATGACCTGGAAATTCTGCAATCCCTGCAGGTTCTGGGGACTCAAGGGTCAGACTTAGCAACTGAATCCAGTGGTCAGTGGTGAGGACATGGCAGACCTGTGATCTTCAGCAGAGATCCAAGCTCCTCCCTTCTTTTCTTCCCAGGAGAGTAGGAAACACCTGGGATTAGGCTGACTGGGGGCTGTCAGGAGAAGACGGGCCAGGATGAGGTCCCAGCCAGCCATCTGCTTTGACGCCGGCATTAATCTTGGCATTGGATGTGACCCTTATGAAAGAATTTCGAAGCTTAAGTCATGAACATGAGGATTGGGTCAAAAAAAAAAAAAAAAAGTACCAAGGGAAAACACTCAGAGGTATGGGGGAGGGTGCAGATGATTGGTCCCGGAAGAGTGTGATGCAGTCCTGAAAACGTCTTGGGTGCTGAGTGTGGGCAAAGGGCTGTCCGCGTCCCGCCGTGTCCAGTATGGGGGCTACTGGCCACATATGGCTATTTAAATGAAAATTCATTAAATTTCATTAAAGATTCTGTGTCTCGGTTACACTAAGCATATTGCAAGTGCTCAGTATTGATACGTCACTGGTGGCTACTCTACCAGACAGCAAAGATAAAAGATTTCCATCGTCACATAAACTTCCACTGCATAGCACTGGCAGACTGTCTGGTGGTTTTCTCGCATTTCTTGCCATAATGGATAGTTTCTGAGGCCTCTTTGGGGAAGAACTGAATTTGAGGAATCGTTATTCACTCTTCAGCGACCCAGCAGACCTGGGAACTCCAGGCAACTCAGGGCAGCTAGGAGCAGGGAGCCCCCAGGGTACCAGGTCTACCGGGCCCTAACCCCTGTCCCCCCACTCTGACTTTTGCAGATTTTCTTCTGTTTCTATTTTACGCCATTTTAACTGATGTTTAATATAGCTTAACTCCATGTGGCGTTCCAAGCCCCTCACCAGGGGGCCGCGCGCAGGCAGAAGCACAATAGCAACCCCCAGAAAATTATGCCCTGCATCAAAGCTGTCATCGCACCGTATACATGCTTATTTTTACCACTGAGTTCTGCAGCCCTGACACCTCCCTGTGTTTACTAGGTAACAGATAAACCCTTGTTTGTGCCTTCCCTACTCTACCACACCATCAGGACTAAATATAGCTCTTGTGTGTATGTTTAGCTCCATTTAGCTGTGATTTTGGAAAAGGAAAAGAAAAATCAGAGTTAATAAAACTAAATTGCCGGAAAATGTGATTTGTTCCTCCCCACCACTTGACAACCCCTTAAAAGACAAACAGACGTCATTGCTAACAAGATGGGTAATGGGCCTCAGCTACAGGGTGGGGGTGAGGCCCCGATCTGGAAACGGGGTATTGCCTGTGGAGCAGCCGCCTGTGAGAGCAGAGGAGCAGGTCAAGAGCACAGGATGCTGGGAGCGAGGGCTGGTGCCCGGGGTCCACCCTGTGCCCTGGCTGATGTGACCAGAACACAGCGCTGGGGCTGGAGTCCTGCCCAAAAAGCTCAAGGGCGCTCCCAGCGAGGAAATTTCACCTCTCCCCACTCTCTCAGTAGAAAACCAAAGCAAGACAACATTGAAAGCTGCCTTCTATCCCAAAGAAAAAGGAAGAACAACCCCTCAACTTAAAATAGTTCCCACCCTTTGGTTGTTTCTTTTGGGCTCTACGGAAGCCTAGTTTTTGGCATAAAAAGATGGCAGCGTTTCCACAGCCACATATCTGGAAAAGCAATGGAAAATCCCAGGTCTGTCAGACAGCTGCCCTGCTCCCTTCTGGCACGCCTTCTCACCCCGAGTGCAGGGCTCTGTGCGCCCGTCCAGGAGGCTTTTCTTTACAGAGTGCCAGGGCTATAGGTGACCTCCCCTGACTTAGCCTCCTGGCCTTTTCTCACTAAAATCATACAACTCAGAGAATGCGCGTGCTCACCTCTTCCGTCTGCCTGTCACACACACCTACCCACCCTTGTTTACATGCCACCCTCGAAGTCTCCCCACTCATTAGCTGTAGGACAAGTGGGTGCATAGGTGGCAGCGGCTGTCGTCTGGGAGGCACAGGGGGGGTACAGGTGACATCAATAAATACTGTGGGCAGGTAGGGGCTGCAGCTGCCTCACGAATCACTGTGCGAAGGTGCCCAAGTATTAACTTCTTCACGTCTCCGTTTTCTCAGCTTCTGCGAGCTGTTTGGGTTGGACACATGTGTAAAGTCCTCCTAGCTATAAAACACTCTGATTCCATATTATGAAGGTTGTATGCTCAGGTCCTTGGCAGCTGAATGGGCCAGGCTTATTTCTATTTATAATCCACTTTTTATTTTTGCACTCAATGCTCTATGGAGAAATTGTAGATTGCTATTCTAAAAATTTCTAACCAACAAAGGAAAAGCTCTATTTTAGGTTGTTTGACAAGGAAATGTTTCTAAGTAGATTGAGATTCCAACATTACATTTGCTTTGCCTTCTCCCATCTTTCCTAAAAAAAGAAGTTTCTAGAAAATCAGAAATGCGTTCTGTACTCAGGCCTAGCAGGGATGGGATGAGACTGCCTTGGCTGAAGGAAGAAGACGGTGCCGGTCTTGGGCCCCAGTGGGCAGGACTCTGCCATCTGCTGCAGTCGCCGCCTCCTCTCCAAATCGGGCTGGTCTGCAGTGTGCTGCAACTATCAGGAGCCCGGCCACCAGTGCTTCCCACCTATGGCACATCTCGGACCCTTTGTACTCTGGCTGCCAACACTACCTGAAAGCAGGGCCACTTTTCAGCTTCGGAGAAAAACTCATGCATTCCATGGAAATAGATCCTCCTCACCCCCCAATCTGCAGCTTCAGAAGCTTTAGACCGAAAAGGGGGAAGACCTGTCCAGCCGAGCTGGGGAAGGTGACAGAACTGTCAGAGACCGCCCCGGCCCATCTACGCAGGCCAGAATGCTTTATTAATGATCCATGGGAAAAGAACAATCGTCCCGCTGGCAGCTTCACATGTAATTAACCAGCTTCACAGAGGGCTGGCTGCCTCCTCCGGTCTGGCACCTGCAGACCGCAGAGCTACCTGACATAGTGATGCCGGGCTTCCAGCGAAATCTCCCTACCGGGAGAGGGGCATTCAACATAGTGACCTCAGCCCATGGGGCACTCAGGAAACACGAGTGTGATGGTGGTTCTCTTCTGAGAAGCCGGGCTGTGTGCTCAGGATGACATGAAAGACTGCAAACTCCCTGAGTGTTCCACGGGTCACCGTTAATGGCCCACTCAAGTAAGTGTCTCCCTCTACTGGGTACAGAGGTCCTGGAGCAGGGGAAGCTTCTCGGTAGCCCTCCAACCACTGCCTCCTCAGCCCAAACTCGACACAGACAGGAGTTCTTGGGAACTGGCTGGGCATGGTGGTCACAGCTGCTTCTGTGCAAGTTTGCTCGCGACAGAACCAGCAAGACACAAATTGTGATGCACAGAGAAAGGAGGCGGGGTTAAGCAAGCTTTGCGCTGTAGACAGTGCCGACTTTCCCGTTAGGGACACCGGGACTCAAAGACCCTTGGTCATCCCACCAGGTGAGTGAAGTAATAACTATCTGGCACTTGAGATGCAGTTTTAAAAATGAGCTCTTGAGTGCATGGCACCTGAAATGTCATGGGGGGAGGGCTGGGTCTCCATCACCTTTCCCAAGTGGGAATCAGTGTTTCCACAGAGCGAAAGCCTGTGTGCATGTGTGTGTACTCACAAACACGCACGCACGCATGCACCGTGCTGGTAGCTTGTAAGAACTATCTCCACTCTTCATCCCCTGGTGGCACAGCCCCCTGCTAAGCTCATGCATCCTTCCTTAAGCCCTGGACTCAGGCTCAGCCCCAGGCACCCCAAACTCCCTACAACTGCTACGTGCAGGCTCGAGGAGGAAATGACAAACCTCTGCACCTTCAGTGAAAACACAGCCAGTTCACAGGGCGCACAGGCTTCTCACTCAGCACACTCAATTGATATTCTGTAGAAAAACAGGTGATAGAGGCAGGCTGTGCCCTTTAGAAAAATGGGGTGGCGGGGGAAGGGAGGGAGGTGCTGGGGGAGGCAGCAACGTCCATCAGTGATGCCAGGCTCTGTCTTCTTGGGAGCACAGCACCTGTGGCGAGCCCCTCCGATGAAGCCACAGTCGCAGCACGGGCTGCAGTCATTTTCTTGCTCATTACCTGCAGTCTCCTTTCTCACCACCCAGCTCTGATTACAGGAGCCAAACGCAGTGGTCCTCTCACTCCTATTAAAGCAGCCTAGCAACAAGAGTAACCCTAGCCGCAGACCAGCCATGGAAGGGGCAGAGGGCCAGGTCACTGGTGGCCTGGCAGGAAACAGAGAGCTCAGGATAAATGAATTGGTGCCGCCTGCCATTTTTACTTGCTGTCACTTTTATCAATAAGGGAAAAGGTGAATTGCTATTGATCTCTTCAACACCTTTTAACGATACTGTACCAATTACAGAAATACAAGGGGGAGGGTGAAAGAATGAAAGAGGAGGGACGGATGAAAGAAGCCTGGGCAGTGTGAGAATGCTGTGTCTCTGGGATCAGTCTGCCCGTCACTGGGTGTCAGGCACGCTTGGGTGCACGTGTGAACGTGTCACGAGGAGTGCGTCCTCATACCTTGAAGGGCTGGCCACGGAGAGCAGTGCCAGGGCTGCATTCACGTGCACAGCCACATGGCGTCCCTGGGGCCAAGGCCAGAAGTCTGCACGTCGGATCCCAAGGCCTCGCGATTTCTGAAGTTGCCACACTTCAGTGGTGGTTGGCGGGACTATCAATGGCTGACTGTAATTCCGGATGGAAAAGCCAGACTCTAAAGCCTAAAGGGCAATCTCTAGCTTCACTGTTCTAGCCCCACCCCGGGGTTGACCACCTAAAACAGCCAGAAAGGCAGCAGATAAGGTGCAACCATCTTGCATTATTCTTGATAATTACAAAGATCATGGCTTCTGGTGTTTAAACCTGTCCTTTGAAACTCTCTGGGCCTAAGGACGTGCCATGGTGATCAGAGGCTGGGGTCAAAATGTGAGAGGTCCGATCAGCACGCTGGGAACATGACCGCACGCAGACAGGCAAGATGACAAACTGTATCTGTAAATGTCTAGTCTTATCCCGAGAACCAGGAGACAGGACACACTGTTATGACAGATGGGCCAAACAGCCCATAGGAGGACAACAGACATTTAGTGTCTGATTCGTAGGGCGTAGTCCAACCTGTTGGCTGCAGGAAGACTGACGGAGCCCCTCAGCACGCTGGGACAGCTTCTGTTTAGGACCTACTGCTTATCAGAACTAGAGTCATGTCAAGAAAGAGGCAATTGTGTACCACAGATTTTATCGCAGAAAAAGGGAAAATCAACTGCAGTTTAGCACAAGGAGGTAAAGAATGCTCATGGTCCAGGCCTAGTTCTCCTGCTTCATCATCTGGGCCTACTGGGCTGTCGGAAAAGTCATGACGTATTTTTTCTGTTGCAAAAATGCGTCCTGATTTTCCTGACAACCCAATAATTATTCAGACGCAAGTGAGAAAATAAACCCACCAGAGGTCCTACTGCAGGTCACTCCATGCCTTCAGCTTGTGCTGGGTTATTTGTCACCTGGGGCCTGGCAGCCCTTTCCCACGTCAGCAGCAGGAGCTGGGGGCGCCTCAGGAACCTCACCCCAGCACCTCAGTGCTCTCTGGGCAGAACAGGGCCCGACGCTCCCATCTTACAGATGGCGAAACCAAGGCAGGCCGTCCCATATCAAATATGAAACAGAATCCAGCCTTAGAAACGCATGTGTGACAACGGTGAGAGCCCTTCAGGATGCCCCTGGCACTATCCAAAGACGGTAACTCAGGGTGTAACCGTGCAAGTCTGAAATGAGTGACAATAGTTTGCCAGTCTCCCCGCCCTCCTCCCACAAATACCTGAAGGGCCAAAACGGAGAGCAAAATAAAACCCAAGTTACAAAGCTGCTGATGTGTTTCAAGTGGAAGTGCTGAGATTAGACAGAGGAAGTGGCTAAGTGCCCCCTGGGTGTTTGGAAATGGCCACGTCTGCAGCCCTGGAGGCTGATGAAGGATGAGCTTTGGCTGTCTTTGCCAGGCAGACAGAGGCTGGCCCTGCCCTCTGACGGTGGGCAACACGACGGCGAGAGTGCACAAAGATAAGGAACAACTATTTAGCAAACACCAGCACCCTCCTACAAAGCATCGTCCAATTCCGAAAGTGACCCTATTCTAAAATTACCAAGTGGCAAGTGGCCAGGCCAAAAATCCATATCCAATCAGCGGTAATGGACTATGTGTTGCATTTCCTCATATAAGGTTGCAGCATTGCTATAAAAATCCTGGCTCAGTAGTTTCAGATTTATTTAACGAGAGAGGTAACAGCAGCCCAGTGCTGCAAGCAGTGTAGAGACTTGTGAAACGAGTGGCATAGACAGCCTCTGGGGGTGGGGTAGGGGTGGGGTGGAGGGACCTGTTGGTCTCATTTGCACGATCTTCCACCTCTGACCATGCTTTTCACACCAAGATCCATTTCTGGTAACCGCCTTCCACTGCATCACAGAAACTAAACTTTTCATTCCTGGCTCTGTTGGTAGCTTTTGTTCTGGCTGCAGTGACTGTCCCAAAGGATTTGCCTCAGGGTTCTTTTTGTGTCCCTTTCAATCCTCCTAAGCACCTAGACGTTTCTTCGGAGCGCCTGACTGATACTACTCTCCTCCAACCCTCCAATTTAATACAGATCACAGATACACCTGTGGTGATCTTAGGTTGCTGTGGTTATGGTAAAGTGGTATGGGGACAGAAAAGAGCCCTGCTGTTCCATCAGAGGATAAGGACGCCGGGATCTAGGTAACTCATCCCTGTATCCTTCATTTTCAAGTTGCAGCGATGGTGAGAAGTTCTGTGTGAACAGAGGGACCGCATGGCACACCCTTGTACAGGCGGGTTATCTCCGGGTCTCCCGAGGGCAGTTCCAGTGCATGGCACACTCATGTCACTACTTCTTAGCTGTCGGTGCGGTGCCTGTGGAGTCCTGGCCTCCCCTCTCTTGGGGACAGTGGGCCGTATCTGTCCACAGTTAAGTCTAGAGGCGGCTCCATGCACAGGTTAGGACTCTGGCATGACCTCCAGGCCTTTGCTTTTCCACTGCAGAGAAAATCGCTTCTAATGTGTAGGACTTTGCAGGAGCAGAGGCAAAGAGATGCTGTCTTTTATCTTACTTTGTAGAAGAGACTGGCTGCCCTTGATGGTACTTAAACTTTCTTTTGAGAACTTAGACCAAGGATGGCAAGGAGGTTATCAATGCAAGTGCCAGATCCACTCAACTGGTAGTAACTTCCAGGAGCCCCAAGCCAAAGCAATGCTGTGACTGAGTGAACACGTCTGCCGCGGATATAAGACTGGATGGGGTAGCATGTACGTACTTGCCATCACCGGCTTAGATGGCTTTGTGGTGTAAAGAGCGCTGGAGTGGACTAACTACTGTCCTTTGCTGATTCTGATCTGAATGCTACTCCCAACACCCACACTTCTGCCCAGCCTACCTCCCTACTCCTGGCAGAGGGGTTTGTCTACACCGAACTTAATTCTAGATTTTAGCTAAACCCCAAGAAAGCTTTTATTCATAATAAAAATAATGCAAGCTGTTGCTCACTGAGCATTTACCACCTACCCAGGCTGCGGTGCTGGGCACCTGGCATATCCACTGTCCCCACAATAATGCATTGAAAGGTGCCCTCAGTATAGGTGAGACCATGAGGCTTAGTGGGACCGCTGCACTGCACCCCCAGCGGCGCCATTCAGAGTGAATTCTATCAGGTACTGAGACGCCCTGGTTTTACAGGGGCCAGCACTCATGGCCAAGGTGACACCGTAAATGGTGAAGTTGCAGTGAGAACCCAGGTCTGACTCTGCACATGTTACTAACAGGTTTTGTTACATGACCAGGAAGGGAAAGATGCCCTTAAATGTTCTGGAAACGGGTCTAAGAATGAGCTTGTCTTTCTCGAACACGTGACACGTTGTTCAGACCAGGGTAGGGTATCTCTGCGATTCATCCCAGCGCTGGCCCATAATCTTATTTCATGCACCACAGCATTCTATAACAGACCACTGGTCACTTTCATTTCCCAAATCCATTGAAGTTCAGCTGACTGGAAACCGTCACGGGTGGAGTGGCAAGTGGGGAGTTCATCAGTACAGCCCGGTTTGGAACAGAGGCTCTCGCCCAGTCCTTGGCAATTGACACAGGAGAGACCATGCGAACGCCACAAAGACGGCAGGGGTAAGGCTGGCGCATCTACCGGAACAGTCACTGCTGTGTCCTTGAGGGAGTCACATGGGAAACACCAGAATGTTTGTATCACCTGGAGAGCAAATGCAATCTACAATCTGCTTACTCTTCTCTGGCAGTGCAGGCAGCCTTGCTCGTGTATATTAAGAGCTGTATTCTAGAGAGATATCAGTGGAATTATATAATTCCAAGGGGAAATTATTAACGTGCAGGCAGTGGGCCTGTCTGGGAATGGTCAGACAGCCAGCATCAGGAGGCACGAGGCCTGAAGACCCCCAAACTCGCCAGCACGGAAGCTCACACGCGAGTCGGCATGGGTCTTAGGGCCCTGTGCAAAGCTCTTATGAAAACAGTAGGCAAGTTTGTAGGAGGCCATCTTTCGTATGGAAAGTATCTGCTCTGCTAGTCAGACGACATCAATAAAATAGAGAGCTATTTTCCAAATAAGTCTTTCAGAAGGAAGTGGACAGACTTCATAATAAAGGATTTCACCCGAAAAATAAAAATTCCGAGCTGCTTTCCTCTAGCCCTTTCTTATTATATTCAGAATATTAGCTTCCCATACCCACCCTTTGAAAAGACCATCGCTGCCAAAGCTTAAGCAGCAGTGAGGACCCAGGATGATTGAAGAGGTAAGAGAAACCAGGAGCTGTTGTTACCAGGGGCCCTAACACATCTAATTAAAATAGATGGCGTCCAGCCCTCCTAGTGCAACCCTTGCCGCCGAGGAGCCCAGCGCTCTTACTTCCTGATAGCATCTCCCCATTTGTTCTGGGTCACAGGCCCTACATGGCTGTACAGCAGGTAGACCAGGAGGCTGAATGTGTCTGGCAATAGCTGTCTTCCACAGAGATGGCTCATAAAGAACATCGTTTTATGGCAGATAGGCAGATAGTATCGAATGCAGTTGGTGGCGGGGGTTCTGCTCAGCAAAGCTCTGTGTGAAAAATTTTCATGACCTTGTGTTTGTAATGATAATCTTATAGTGAATCAGTAAATGCACTCTCCAATGGCAATCACTGCCCATTATACTCACTTCCGGGCCTCAATTTAGACGAGGTTCAGAGTAAGTATGGGCCATTCTAGTAGAAAGATGAAAGAGGATGTCATACTTGGGACACTGGTGTGGGTCAGAATTAATGACGGAGTGGAAAAGTCAGTGCCAGTGCCTGCCTCGCATTGCTAAGGCTTCTGCTTGTGGAGGAGATGGAATCTGTCAGGTCTAAGGACTCTGCCTCGTATTTCCCTGTGGTAGGAACAGTAAAAAAAACAAACCGAATTGGCAGAGAAAACGTGAAAGTCTCTCAAGGAAGAGTTATAATTGAAGGGACCAATTGCCCAGGGAAAGAAGGAATCCTTCTGCTGAAAAAGACTTTTTTCTCGGGGATAGAGTTACATTCTTGAGGACTTCTTACATGTCCCAAGGAGGCCCGTCCGTGGAAGTCTTAAGCCTTATTCCACCTCGCTCTGCCCCGAATCCCAACAGCCTGACTAGGATGTGAACGCCAGCCTCTGGCGGGCAGTGGGGCCTAGCAAACCTTTAACAGTCAGCCTGTATGACATAATTACAGGTAACAGGATCTTGGCCAAGCCAATGAAAAATTAGGCTCAGCAGCTAGTTCAGAAGAATGGATGCAATTCTATGCTTGACTGGCTATGAAAGTTCAGAGCAGAAGAAAGAAGAGGGAGCTAGACACCAGCCTAGCTGAGCCAGCAACTCTGCAGAGAGGAATCCCATGCGGGTCAGCACTCTGTTGGTGCCCACTGGTGCCCATCAGCACATACTGAATTTGCCTGGAGAGCTACCGGTGACTGGGTACGCGAGTTTAAAAGTGGACAGGGGAGACCCAGCAGCTAGGGGGACAGAAAAAAGGGCACTATGACAGTATCCCCCATTCCTCATTTTAACCTCGGCTCTTCTCATTGTGATGCAATTTGCATTTCGGGGCTGGAAGGGGTTACCGGGCTTTCCTTATAGGGCTTTTAGGGATACTTGGCAAGGGCCAGGAGCCCCGAAATGAAGGGGCGGTAAGCGGGCAGGTTACAGCCTGGTATGCTCATGGTGCTTGCAGATAATTGCTGAACAAGAACTTGTTGACTTGCTTCAAAATAAATCCGTCACCTCATTTAATAGTTTGATCTACAAAAGAAACATACCAGGGAGGGGAAGAGATGAGTAGCCTAAATCAGGAGAGGGAGGAAGGGGCAGGAACGCTTTCTTTCTATCTGAACTCTGGAACTTTTTGTCAAAACTCACATATTATCATCTAATTACCTTTAAGAATCCTGGCTGGACAGATGGGGAGACCCAGGGAGGGTCAGGGCCCACAGGAAACGCACAGTCCCATCCTGGTCATGAACTTTTTCATTGAGAAGATCTTGATTAGCAGCTGTATGTGCAGCCTCAATACTGCCAAGTCTTCCTTGGTGCCACATAACTCCTAAGCTTAGAGAGTTTTTCCCAAGGGTCATAAAGAATAACAAAAGCAGAGGCCTTCTTCCCAACCTCCAGACTTGGGGCATGGGGAATCGGTCGACTGAATGAATATCCATCGAATGTTTCTTAGATACAAAACCACAAGGATCACAAAGACTGAAGCGTGGCTCCCGTCCTTGAGCTGGGAATCTGGTGGGGAGACCCACAGAGACAGACCCCTTCTGCAGCGTGGGTCAGTGCAGGACAGCTGTATGCAGGGGGGCGCTCTGCGCACTGAAGGGAGGTTAGGTGTCTCACTCAGCCTGGGGATCAAGGGCAGCCTCCTGGAGAAGGCGTAGCCTGACAGACAGGTAGGGATGAAAAGGCAAGGAGGATGGCTGCTATGCCGGGTGAGAGCTTACGGATGGCAGAGATGGAATGGAATGATATATATGGGGAACTGTCAGTGTAACAAGGTCAGTTCCGATGAGGTGCAAATTATAATATGACTAGTGGGTGAGACGTGAAGTTGGAGATGATCAAGGATAACTGTAAACTAAGGAAATTAGACTTTATCCCAGAGGCAGTGGGGAGTTACATATTTATAAACAATGTGCTTACTTAGTCAGATTTGTCTTTTAAGAAAGATTAAAACTAGGAATACGGATGGATATACACGATTAAACTGAAATGAAGCAAGATAGGTTACAAGGAATCATTATACGGAAAGTAAGGCTCGCAAAGGTCAAGCAACAGATGAAGCATGAACCAGAAAGCAGGCCGTGAAAAGATATAGAACTGTGACGATGGCAAGGAAGCTGTTTCTTTCAGGACGGCACGGCCATAGCAACCCTGTAGGTCCCCCACGGCATGCGAGCGCCCAGAGTCCGACTCCGTGTTCCTCACTGGAGATGAACTATTCCCAGTCACTACTGGGCTGTCAGGGCAGTCCTTCACAAATTAACTGATTCCAGGTATTTGGGGGCTGAGAAATGATAACATGTGGCTAAAAGAACGGCCATCTTCTCATAGCAAAGTTGACCAAGTCTGGGGAGAAAAAAGCACATGATTTTAAATGCGGACATTTGGGTTTTGGTATTTGTCTTACAACAAGCTTTGTGAATAGAGAGAGGCAGGTCACAGTGCACCTCAGTTTCCTGAACTGTAAAAAGGGGATAATATTTTTGTGTGAGGTTTGCTGTGAGGTTAAAATGAAATATTGTATATGACAGCACTTTTCCACTAGAAAACGCTATTTAAATGAAAGTCTGATCACTATTAAGATAGAGGTCGTGGGCCAGCCGAGTGACGTGGTGGTTAAGCACTGGCTTGGGAAGCCAGCGGCCCTGGTTCAGGTCCCATATATGAGGGCCAGTGACACTGCCCTCAAAAAAAAAAAAAAAAAAAAAAAAAATTAAAATAGAGGTCGTTACCGGAGCCCCCTCAAAGAAAAAAGCCTTAGGCGGAACACAGACAGAAGACCACCGGTGGGTGATATGTGTGGGCAGGTGAGAAAAGCCCGGGTCCCCACCTAGCCTCTCACCCCTCAGGGGACAGGAGAGCTGTTTAGACGGCTGGCCTAACCGCACTCCCTCCTTCCTGGGCAGCGGCGGACATGACCCAGAAGAGAGGGTCTTTGTGCACATAAGCGAAACGCTGCTGGACAGCTGGCTTCCTTGTCCATCAGGCTGTTATCTGTGGCTTGCTTGGTGGGTTAGCAAGGGGCATGGCGCTCAGGGAGGGGAGGGCAGTGTGTGCCCAGCCTCGCCCGTGCCAATGTCCTTCACCCTGTGATTTCCCTGTGGCCTGAACTATCCGCATTGCTCTGACCCAGGGATACAGCCTGGCCACCGTTCCATGTGTCTCCTGGACAGGGACGGGCCCGCGCAGACAAGCGGGACGAGGAAGGGTGGGAGCACACAGCCCACAGCGCTGACGGGCGACGTGGGAAAGGCAGCGGGCGCGGGGGAAGCACCGGTTCAGATCAGCACTAAACTGCGCAGGCTGCGTTACCTTTCACAGACAAGAGGCTGCAGCGCGCTTGGTGCTGAAACAAAGGAGACGCTCCTTTTAGGCCAAGTTTTCTTTACCCCTCTCTAAATACATACCGATATTCACTGCTGAACCCATATTCCCAGAAATATAAATACATGTTCTTCAAACGGCAGCACCTGCTTGTCATGCTTTTGAGTATCTGTTTGTAACGTAAGAAGCAGGGGCTGGTGGGAGAGAGGGAGTCCTGGGGCCTGGCTGCTGCAGCTTGCGGCATGAGCTCCCCAGGGGGACAGCCGCCCTTTGATGCCGGCGGGAAGAAGGGCAATAGGTCAGGGTAGCAGCCCGGGTTTTCAGCTCGGGCGGTCCAGCACAAGGACATCATTTTCCAGGCAGCAGAAAAGGGCAATTTCTGAGATCTTAGAGAGGACACAGGGGTTACTGAGAACGGCCTTGGAAATGATCACCGAACCTCTCTGGAGCTCGCCCCCCGCCCCCTGCCCCTGCCCTGGGGAACCGTGAAGAGGGCTAAATTGTGGTATTGATCGCCTTTAATACCAGCTTCCAGTCCCCTCTCTGAAAGGGCAGACTTTCCTAAGAGGATCCCCAGCGCTGTACAGGCAGCCGCTGGTCAGTGAGTGAGTGCTGGCTGGCTGGCCTCCTGGCAGGAAGGTGTGGAGAGGTCCCAAATGACGATGCCACTCATAGGAGGGGCTTCGGAAGGAAGAGGATGGATCACAGATCAGGAGTGCCATGGCAAGGAAGACTGGCTTCCCCAGGACCACATGCTGACTGGAGTGTGGAAACCTGGGAGCTGGCCCTTTCAAGCAGGTTATCTACCCATTAGCTAATGCCAGCTCTCACCACTGCTTCTGGGAAGAGGCTAGCAACGGGCACAATGCCCCCTCTGGGAAATTACACCAGATCTTCCTGTTCTTGGCAGTGCGGCAGGGAATTGCCTGAAAGAGGCCAGCTGTATGAGGGGGAGGGTGCAAAGGGGGTGTCACCAAGCACATGCCATTAAAAGGGACACGGCGCTCAGCTCAGTCACGGCTACAGCAGCGGACACAGTGACCTCACGCTGTGTGGCCTAGAAGCAGCCCGACCTCAAAGGCTGGGGATACACAAGCAAACTCTCATTTTCAGGGTCAGAAGAAGCCATTTTAACCCAACTCTGAACAGCAGGGGTCAGCAAACTTTTCTGATGAAGGGGCAGATAGTAAATATTTTAGGCTTTGCAGGTCACATAGCCTGTCGTAACAACTCAGCTCTGCTGTTAGGGCACGAAAGCAGCTGCTGACAGTACATAAGACAATTAGTATGGTTGTGTGTCAGTAAACTTTATTTACAAAAATGGGCAGTGGGCCAGATTTGCCCACCCCTGCTATACACCAACTGAGTCAGGCTGGAAAGAGCTGTTGAGCTTACTGGGTTTCCGCTGAGAAAAAGTGAGTGAAGTCTTTGAGAGTGGCTGGGCTGCTTTGGCCTTCCAGGTCACAGAGGGAATCAGGGAAAAGGTGACCAGGTGTGTGACTTGCTGTTCTTGGCCCTGGGGCAGGAACACCAGAACACCTAGGCCAGTGAGTTGCAAGAGTCCTCCCAGACTCCAGACTCAGGGAAAGGAACAAAAACCAATGGCTGAGAAGGCCCATAGAAAAAGGTGTGGAAAAGGAAGAAATGCAGTGAAAGGCGGCAGAGGAGACCCTCAGGAAAATGGAACTGCCTTGCTGACTAGCGTCGTTACAGAACACATTTAAGGAAAGCAAGGCCATCGGGTCCCAAGTTAATGGGGGGAGGAGGATGGGTATCTAAAATGTACAGAAGAGACTTGTCTGAGATTGTGTGGGCTCCACGTGAGGATATGGGACGGAAAAACTACAACTGTCTCTTCACTCAAAAGAGAGAGAGACACAGGCAGCAAATCCCGGTCTGGCTGCACAAAACCCAGACAAAGTACTTCATTCCTCAACAGGGGGCCACATTTCAGGGCCAGGCACCCTGCATCCCAGCTTCCTGTCCGCTTCCTGGCAGAGGGCTGACCGCTCCCCTCCAGAGCCTCAAGTCAGCGCACCCATTTACATGTGGGGAATCTCACGATGGCCATGCCTCTATGGGAGCCACAGGGGACCCAGGAGGTGCTGTGACATCAAGAAATCTGTGTGCTTCTCTTTTTCTACAGGATACTGAAGATGTACAGTAACAGGGAAAAGCATGCAAGTGGTAGAGAAATCCTGGCCAAAAATAAGATAACCCAAAGAAAAATTTTAAGGGGCGGGATAGGACAAGGTCAAGGATAATCACGTCTTCACAATGATCTGAGCTAAATCTGATGATCAAGAAATAGGTGCAAGGTACAAAAACACCCGTTCATTTGTGGCCGTCACAGCAGCAGCTCGGCCCCAGAAGAGTTCCTGAGTGGGATGTGGCGCAGTGGTGGCTGCGCTGAAGGTAAGCCTTGCGTGGGGTGGGAGGCTGCAGACCCACACACAGGCATCCTCGCAATAACACAGCGCTTTCTCCCAAGGCAGGAGAGGCCCTCTGCAGACAGGAGCACCAATGCATTGGGTTTCCCTAGACCAGGGGTCGGCAAACTGTGGCTCGTGAGCCACATGTGGCTTTTTGAGTACATACATGTGGCTCTGAAGTAAAATTGAAAATGAAAATAAAACCATCATAGTTTCATTCATAAAGTTTTTAAAGGATATTATTCACGTAATGGTGATTTCATCTGTTTTATAGTTCTCGCAAAACTTCAAGGGACAGGATTGGCTCTTGCATCTCAAAAGTTTGCCGACCCCTGTTCTAGATCCTTGCGGGGTGAGGGGAGGAGGGCAGGGAGAAAAATTCTGCAGGACAAGTTAGGGAATAAAAATGAAGGTACTAAAGAGGTAGAAGAAAATGAATAAACCTACAACGAAACACAAACCTCTCTTAATTCTTACCTCATTCAGAAAACATTTTTCATATATTATATAAAGGGAAATGTCCAGGAGAACAGGCTATATAACTGGTTCCTTTAGTCAAAATTCCAAGTGATCCTCAGTTTAGGACATACTTGTCTTTCCTCTGGATAAAGACCTTTCAAAGCAGTCAGCCCGAGTAATCATATGAGCAACTAAGAAAATACAGAAAGGCTCTTTATCAAGAGACCCCAAGTTGGGGCTGCAAAAGACTGGGATACTATAACCGAGAAAGAGAAATATCAACTTTGAATCAGACTAAGGATCTGCAAACTCACTCACATGCCTGGGGCATCAAAGAAGGTGGAGGAAAATTATCTATTCAACAGTCAAATATCAGCAAATAAACAGACGAAGGTAAGGTCATCATAACCATAAGACAGTAAAATAGCTTTGGGCCACTCACTCCTTCTAGTGGTCAGTATTCTCTTTGCCCCGCTTTGTGCTTTTGGATGTCACCAGCGGGCCACAAACATGATCAGGAAGAAAAGTGGCTGGGGAAACAAGAGTTGAAAAAGAAAGGGAAAGAAACTTTAGGAGAGGAGAAACAGCAGCAAGATGACTATGGTGAGAAATGGGAGGCAATGTGACTTAGATAGTGAGTGATGAGGATGTTATGAACTACTGTCGCAGGCAATCCAATGCGGGGGTTTCTTTCCTCAATCCAAGCACAACAGACAAAACACAAACATCTGCGGCTCCTTCCTCTGTCATGTCTGAGTCATGACCTTGAACGGACTCACCTGCTTTCTCCAACATGAAACCACGCTGTAGTTCATTATCTAAAGGCCCTCACAGAGGAAAATGCGACAGTATTTGTCCCTTCTGCGTAATCGCTGGGCCACTTCAAAAACTGCAACAGCTATTGACAGGCGACTGGAGTGTGTGGAGTCTTGAAACACTTCTCTGCTAGGGGGCTGCCTTCAACTGATAAAAATTCAAGCTACATAGTGCAGTTACAAAGTAGGGGACAAAGGGAGGCACGTCGCATGGCAACATAAGGATTTCTTCCTCATAAAACATTAATGCAAGTTACTGAACACAAAACAGAGGGCAATGTGAAACTGATGGGACGACCAAGGGGTGGAGCCCCGCCCCTCATGGCTCACATGGCCAAGGAGCTGACGCAATGCCCAGGTGGCTGCAGGTGGTGCCTGGGAAATGGAACCCACCCATCAAATGAAGAATTCAGCATTTCTTTTGCCATACCACTTTCTTTCACCAAACGAGAAGGCAAGTGCTAGGGAAATCCCAAAGAGGTGGCATCCCATGGCCACACTACTCGCATAGTCAGGAGTCAGAGCGGAGGCCAGGGCAGTCCGGCACCGGGGTTAGCCTGCTCTTCCGTACCTCTCATACCTACCCCAGCTGCTGGTGACTCAAACCAGAACGAGATGGTGGTGGTTATAAATAGCTATTGGTATCACTGGACATCCCAAAGAAGCCCACACATCTGATCTCTGATCTCAAAGATCTACAAAGACCCATGGGCGAGATAAGCTCTAGGAGCCTCTAGGAGCTTTGTGCATATTACGGTACGGCATGAAAGGTGGAGGGGCTCTAAGGATTTGATTGTAAAAGAAATGAGGACAAAGGCAGATCTAAAATCCTATGCCTGGGCGCAGTGCGCTCCCCAGCTGTGCCTTTCTTGTGCCCACCTAGTAGGATAAATGGCTGGGACAGTCCTGGAAAGAAGACGGGTCTGTTGACCATGACTTGATAAATGTTAGCAGGTAGATGGGCACTACAGCAGACAAGAAGCCTAACTCTTGCCTACAAGAGCCGGCCCAACAGGCAGAAACAAAAATACACTTAAATTAAGTCAGAAAACTCACTACAGAAAATGCAATTACTCGAAGATACAAATAAATGTTCAAAGAAAATTGGCCCCTGACAGGGTTAGTCAAGCTTCTAAATCCAGCTCGAGGCAGGCAGCTCGGGCTAATTCATCAAGCAGGGCTGCAAAGCCGCGAGCTCGCTGCGTGGGGATCCGGCTCGGCTGGCCCGGTGGTCACCACGCATCCCAGGACGCCAATGGGGAGGAGCAGTTGGGGGGGGGGCGGCTGGCCAATGATTCGAGGCCCCAGGAAATAAGATGTGGGCAGACACGGGGATAGATCATGGATGTGGAAGGCTGAGCACCAGAAGAAGTGACAGACTGACCTCTGACATGGCAGAAACACAGCAGACTGAGTGAGCCCCGTTTTTCTCACCCCGCCTCCTCCGAGAAGCGCTGCAAGCTGTCCTACCTCTCGTTGCAGCACCAGTTCCTTGGTGAAAAGCGTGGCTTCCTCACTGAAGGGCTCTCCCTCCTGCACCAAGCCTGGGAGGTTCCGGGCTCCTCGGGGGCATTCAATGCCTGTCAGGAGAAAAGGAGAATTGGTGAGGAAAAGGGGCCACTGGGCCCGCTGTCCAGCAAGCACGGTCCTGACCCTGCTAATGAGGCAGGCTGCAGATCAGGAAGCCAGCACGTCTGAGATAAGGTGGAGGCGGTGGCAGAAGGGCTGGAGTGTGGCTGGCCCAGGTGGGAAAAGCCCAGTGAGCCCCTGTGAGATGTGCAGGAAACACGCACACCCACACGTGGAAGGATCCTCGCCTGGTATTCTTCACTCCTCACAGCCCTGGTGCTCCCTCTCACCTGATGACACTGACACCGCCGCCAGTGCGCATTCCGAGAGCCATTCCAGCTGACTCCTAGACATTTTCTCTTTACTATCTGACCTTCACCTCAAATTTAAAGGTGTTAACTCAGTGTCATTTTCCTCTTCAAACAAGCTTTTCCTTCTGTCCTCTGGCTAGATTTTGGACAATACTATTAGTTTCTCATTCAGAATCAGAGGCAGAAAAACAATACTGACGAAGTATCAGGTGTCTGGAGCCAGAGGGACCTGGACTCACATCCTAACTCTATCGCGTATTAGCTCTGAGACCTTGGCCAAGTAACTGAACCACCCAAAGCCCCCGCTGCCCTATTCGTAGAGCTGGTATAATAATATATCTACTTCCCACGGTGGGTGTGTGAACTAGGGGAGATGACGTACGTGAAATACTTAGCACAATGCCTGACATATGGAAAGGTTTAATTCATTTTAGCTGTTATTACTGTATCATTATTACTCTGTGCAATCACCCATGCTCGGAACCTCAGTCATCTTGCACTCCACAACTAGCCCGTAAGACGCCTGAGGACAGAGTCCCATGTTCCCCTCTTCTTTGTATCCAGGGACAGTGTTTTCTACAAAATAGGTGCTTACTAACCAATTTAGACTGCCTTTCTTTTTCCCTTTGAGCCAATCATTCACTTTGCAAATACATTTACTGCTAACAGTGTTCATTTGTGACAAGCCATGAAATATGTCACGTTTTGATGTATAAATCAGATTTATAAATATTTCCCCCCAAATCATATTGCAGCTGTAATTATGAAGCGAAAGTTGAACTCGGCTAGAGACGTAGGAAAATGATTAAATTATGGGGAGGCGCCTGCGCCTCGGATTCGCTGCTGGTCTCTCTCCTTCTGCATAAGGCAGAGCTGGGAGGTGCTACCTCTGGCACAACAGCCTCAGGTGAAGGTACAAGAGGTTTGGACAGGGAGGCAAAGCAGAGGGCCTTCAGGCTGCTGCAAATGCCCGTTGGGGGGCCTTTGGGAGAAAGGGACCTCGGCTGGGATAGAAGGTCCATCTCTTACGGATGAAGCCAGGTGGCTGCTCACGTTTCTGCCACCGTGCAGATTCAAGGATAAGGCTCAGGGGAAAGGGAATAGTTTATACTTTGGCTTTCCAGAAGCTCAAGAAGAGAGTTTTCTCTCCAAGCCTCCAGGCCTCACAAAAGGAATACATCACATGAACCGAAACGCCAGACGGGAGTGCAGCATCAGGACAGGAAGTGCAGCTTGAACTGGCGGCCGGGACCTTCTCCCACCCACGTGAACACGGGGCAGCTGAGGGCCCTACCTAGTGTCCCACAGGTAAGAAGACCACCAAGGCTGCCTCTGTGCTATGCTGCAAGGGGAAGTGAACTTCTTTTTGCAAGATAGCAATAAACTCATGGTGCCGAAGAGCCTGAGGTTAACCTTGAGGGGAGAGATGGGGCTGGAGTAAAAGGGAATGAAAGATAGCCCGTGGTTTTTACAGTACCAACAGCCAAAAACACTTTTCATTTCATATCTGCACACTAAGCAAGAATAGAATTGTCAAAGAGAAAAACAAACAATTCTATTGAACTTTTGGGCCACATAACCGTAGACAAAGCATTATTGCAGAAACAAAGACACAATGCTAGCATAGCGCAGTTTGCTTCTGACCTTTAGCAGCCACTTGGCTGGGACATAACTGGGGTGCTGTTGGTAGGGTGCCCTGAACGGGGGCCTAGAATTGGGATGAGCTGGGGCAACTCACGGGAAGGCAGGAACTAGGGGCAAGAACTGTCATTCAAAGAGCACAGAAGATTTGAGTCTCACCGGCTGAGTGGTTGTACACACTCTACTCCTCTGGCCCTTTCTTGGTTTTCTGAAGTCTCAAGAGATCCCAGCAGCTCCCCCTGGATCCTGAGGGACCACCAAGTGATTAAATTCAGAACACAAGATGGCTCAATGAGCCCCGGGGGTGGGGTGGGGGGTTAAAGAAGTCAATCTGAAAAGTATGCAACGTGTCTTTCAGGAGAGAGCCCTCTGGGTCTGCATGACCAAAGCCCAACGGCTCCCTGGGGGCGCCAAGGCAAAGGGCCTTTGTCACAGGTTCTGCTTTCCAACAACTGATTCCAACAACTGAGCCCCGGCTGGTCAAGCGCGGAAGCTCGAATGCCCTGTTTCCTGCCCTTTCCTAAGTGGAAAGAGTAAACACACCCATGCACGTCCACTCCTCTGAGGCAGGTTGGTAAGAGAAAGAAGAGGTGCTTGAGGGCGAGAATATTACGTGTGCTCTTATCATTTACTTTCATTTCTTCTGGGCTGACCTTTTACTTCTCTTTGACCTGTTTTCTCCAAAGTCACCCCTTCCTAGTCAAAACCAGTCTCACTGTCACATCTCAGCTCAGGGTCAGCTGTGGCTGAGCTGACACTACTTATTAGGACAGACAGAGAGAAGTTATATTTTAAAAAAAAGACCAAGTGGAACCAGTGCTAGCAGGACAAAGGGGGAAAGTGACAATTTACTGTGTACCCTCGATACCTAAGAAATGACATGGCCCCGGATCACAAAGCTAGTAAGTGACCTATCTGAACCTTGGATTGTCCGATGCTAAAGGTGTTGGGAAAAGTCCAGCTTAGAGTGGATCAACACTGTAACCAGGGGGCGTGACAACCTACAATGAAGAGTAGGTAGGAGAGCCCGGGACCCTGGGGTGCTCAGTTTCCTGTTGGACAGGTAAGCAGTCAGGGGGCGCAGGGACAGCTGGTGCTCAGCCGAAAAGCAAAGGGGTGCTTGGCCCTGGGAGCAGTTTCAGGCACTGTCAGAGCGGATCTCAGAGCCAGGTTCCAGGCTCTGGGCAGGGGAATTCCTACATACAAGGAGGGCCCCAGGCTGAATACCAAAACAGGCCCCCCAGAAACAGGGAGTGGACGGGGAGCCAGAATCTATTATCAGACCAGGGGTCAAAGTTGGGGCCGGAGAGTAGGAAGGGCTTTATGATAATGAATGTCTGAGTATTAGAAATCTGATGCACCAAGCTAATTAATTCTGCAGATGAAAGATTGTGCAGATTAGTGTTTTTCAAACTTTAATTTTTATTATGACCTATATGCACATTTACATATGGGTATATACACTTTATAAAACAGTTTCCACAAACTAACGGTTCATCTTGACTACATGTGCTACGCTCTGTCTCTCTTTTGTTCTATTTCATGAAAGAAAAAAAAGAGGTGATTATGACATTGAACTAAATTAAGACCTCTAGCAGGGCAGGACCCACAGCTTGGAAAAGGCTGGTACAGACCGAGGCGTGCAGGCAGCAGGCAGCAGGCGGGCAGGGACGGGCCGGCCCTGGTGGCCTTCTTGGCGAGTTCAAAGGCCATGCTGAGCGCTTCCTTATCAGCTTCTGGACTTGCTTTTGTGTCCCAGAGGGTCAAGGACAGGGCAGGAAATATGCTGTCCATGAACAGGAAATGAAACAAGGGTTAACATTCTAAAGCCGGAAAGACAGGCATCGCTGCTGGAAGCCAGCTGAGGACACACGGTGTCAGCAAGTAGAGTTCTACCGTGCCCTCCATCCCCAGGAGCTGGGTCAGTCAGTAAGGCTCCACCGACTCAAAGAATGACTGCAGCACCGGGCTGGGGCCTGTGGAGTGCAGCTTTGTTACCAACACAATGGTCGTAAAAAAAAAAAAAAGAAAAAAAGAAAAGAAAAGAAAAGAGCAAGTTCAAGAAAAGAGATCCAGGGAAAGAAAGTTGGGTTCTCAGAAAGCGAAGCCGAGGCTGCAGTTGCTGAGCTGATGGGCAGCGATGGTGACACGCAGCGATGGGGAACTCCCAAGGTGGCAAACATGAAGTGAGATGTCACTGGAGCGATACCCAGAGGCTCCCCAGCCAGGGGAGGAAGTGCCGTCATTCTGGATCGGGACTGTTACCACTAACAGCTGTCTCTCCCGATAACACGCCGCGCAGGGCTGCCGTGCTGATAACGCGGCTGGGCTTCACACACCACAGGCCCAGGCTACCTGTCAAGTTCCCCTCCACACTTATGAGTCATTCAAAAAACAAAAACATTTAAACAGGAATAAAAAAAACCTCTATATCTAAAAAAACTCCCAACCATTCTTGAACACGTTCCTCCCAATTGTGGGTGTGCCAGAGTGAAGACAGCGGCGCTCCCCAGCTGACCCCTGCCAAGGGCAGGCCCACAGGGGCAAGGCCAGACAACGCCCCCCCTCCTGTTCCACTCGGCCGCGGCTGCTGTACACCCCACACGCCTGTCTGCCTACAGGTAAAAACCCCCGTCATTTTTTCACACCTTTTCTATGCTTTCCGGGATACCATGGTTAACCATGACTATTTAAAACAAAGTGAAACAAAAAGGGGGATCTGCCTGATTCTGTATGGTTCAGGATGAGACGGTTTCTCACCAGCTAGCAGAGCATCACGGCCTGCTGCCTGCTCTGCCTCGGACGACGCATGAAGCCTCTCCAGGCTGCACGGTCTGTCTACGGAACCAGGGAGCCCCAAAGTCGCCCTGGACGTAACATCCTACGCTTTCTGTTACGCCCTTTTGACATTCCTCACCCAGCGCATGACTCGTGGAGCACAGGGTGCTTCTTTTTAAATTTAAAATGCTGGGCTACAGAGTATTCTATTAAAAAGAAATTATACATTTAGAGACATTGACTAACTAGGTCAATTAACACAAACACTTTGGTCAGTCGGCTTTGGAAAAGAAGTACAAATTCTTGTTAATCATACAATAATGACTATGGAAGAGATTCTATTGATGGCTGTGAGAGAGTCACGTACCGCTCTATTTTACATTGTATGCTGAGTTTTATGATAATTAAGACTCTGGGCTCCAAGTGTGTTTGCTTTCTCCTTTACTGGGAGTCAAAGAGAAGTGTGGCAAGCCTGCCTTAGCTAGAAGGACAGTTTCCCAACAGTACCTAGTCCAGCCAACAAGAGACCAGGCTTTAGGCGACGGAGACAAAACGGGTAGGCTGGGTGCCAACTGCGCGTCCCCTGCGTGCTCACCACCACGTGGGATCTTACCAAGGCAAGGACAAAGCCGGTCTGAGACATTATAACCTTTGCCTTCTGCCGGCTTGGGACACTCAAAAGTGCCACAGTTCACTCCATAGGCCTTCCATCACTCCATCGCA
Organism: Aselliscus stoliczkanus; assembly: GCA_033961575.1. Lineage (NCBI taxonomy): Eukaryota > Metazoa > Chordata > Mammalia > Chiroptera > Hipposideridae > Aselliscus > Aselliscus stoliczkanus. Next base: position 75,012,890 of record CM066740.1, on the reverse strand, counting down.
CAAATATCTTATCAGTGCTTCCTCTGGGCTAGGCACCGTGTTGGAAGGTGCAAACTCAATGATGAAAAAGGAAGACTTTGTGCCACCGAAGCTTAATTACCAGCACGAAAACATTATTTTCCTCTACCACTGTATGTTATTGGTGAGTGAATTCGCCATTTAGCCTATAGGTTGCAGAATGCTAAGAAATAACACGCGATAATTAACTTACGTTAGGCAGATGCACATGTGTCTAGGAGACTGCTGGTAGAATGTACCAGTCAAGTGGTTATGGGTCTCACTACGCCATGTCCCTTGCTAAGTAAGGGTCAGCCTCAGGCATTGATGCTTTCCAGCAATGACCTGGCCTCTGGGGATGGAGGTCAGAGCAGAAGGTGGGGGCTGACAGGGAGGGAAAACGCTCTGTGCAGACAGACAACGCAGCTCTCAGGCCAGAAAGAGTCTTGACTTTGAACTGTGTGGTGCACAAAACAAGCCCACTGGGAGCTGGAGGGAGGAGGCCCTAACCCGCATCAATGGGACCAGGAACACCGGTTACCTCCAGAGACTACCTGGGGCCAACCTCAGGCCTCCAATCACCTCAGGTCCAGGGTCTGTGAGATCTGACCTACCCTGGGATCCTGTGAGTTTCACGGATGTTCCCATAAATCTGCTCCCCCTCACTGCTACCCTGAGCAAGCCTATGTGAGGGAAAAATATCCAAATAAAGCGAAGTTGCTTCGTAGGGTGGGTACTGTGTCATATTCAGATTTTATTCTTTCCAGCATCCAACAGGCTGCCTAGCACACAGGGGCAGTGCAGCTCCTCAGCACATGTTGAATGAATGAATAGTTGTGAGAGATACTTTTGAAAAGGAGAAAATATGCAGAGCAGGAAATGGCTCATGAACTGTCAGGGCGATAGAGCTTATGCAAATACCAGGAGAGGGGCCCATGGAATCCCTAACTACAGACACCCCAGTTGCCCAGGGTTACATAACACTTCAAGGAAAGAGAAGAAAGCACAGCCGCACCCATTTACCCCACTGGCCTCTACCTTAGTGCACCTCGGAAATGCAGGCCACATGCAGGGAGGGAGCGGCCAGCACGTGACCCCAGTGCCAGCGCGACCCGAGGCGGGGCTCTGCGACCCGAGGCGGGGCTCTGCGAAGATGCTTGGTTTCCACTGTAACAAAGGGAGGAAAGCCATCCCCAGTTCTGACCCTGACCTCGGCTCCAGGAAGCTATGTGGCCACATGGAGATGCAGAGAACTGGAGCACATTTAAAGAGAGCAACAGAAAATGACGCAGGGGTGGGGAGGCCTGCTTTTACAGGAAAGAGAAAAGGTGCTAGCTAAATCTGTACAGCTCGGCTAAATGGTGACTAAGAGGGTGACACGCTAACAATCTGCAAATATTTGAAAGGTGTAAACACAAAAAGGAGGGAAAGCGCTTAGCCTGAAAACAGGGTGTAATTATTAGGGGAAAGAAAATCTGGACGAATTATCAGGAAAATTTAGCTTGGGGATGACTGCTGGGTTATAAATAAGTTTCCCAATGGAAATGAAAATGCTATTATTCGAACCTCAAGCTGAAAGGTGGCCACAAAATCTACCCTCTGCTTATGTGAAAGCAGCTGAGACCAGGGAACTGTGATTTTTATTTTCTATATTTAGGGAAAGACATCTTTAATAACATTCAGATCTAAATACCTCCACTTTAAATACTGCTCCCTGAAACTTCAACACAATTTTTGTTGATCAAACCACAGAGGAGACAAAATAGCGGTTCTGGTGGGACTTTCAGGACAAAACCAGGCTTCATCAGCCAGCACGTGGGTCACGCCTGGCTGGCAGATCAAGTGGAGCTGAGTACAGACGGGGGAGAGACGGCTGGGGAAGATGCTGGCCTATCTCAGCTGGTGGGGCATCCTCATCCCTGGCGTCAAATACCCCGGCTAAGGATGCTGTAGGTTTCCCAAATGGGAAGCTATGGACATCTCTCTGTCCTGTTTCATAGTCTCTGGAGTAAACATCAAGGACATGGCAAGGCACAGTAGGACACCCCAACAAACTTCCTGGCCCACTGACAACACTCCAATACCTTTGCCTGAATTCCTGCTGCGGCAGCTGGACAATTTATAATTCACCGACTCTCAGCAGAGAGTTTTACCCCTAGATTCAATTAGCTTCATTTTTATGCTTTCTCTGGCCACCCTTCCAAAAAGACCAAAACACAATTAAAAAATAACCCAAAAAAACTTACTACATGTAGAGTGTTAGATACTTAAACTCTACATATAGCCCAAGAAAAACAACACATTCAGCTCAGTGCAGGTCAATTAAAAAAAGATAGCTATTCCATCTCTAAGCACCAAGAACAAAATCCAGAGCTCAAGCCACTGGTACAAGATGCGGAGGGAGAGAGGCCATCTGTCTGATTTTAAGAGTGTGGTTATCACCTGACTATATATGCAAAGCCAAATCAGTTCACATTGTTGGTCCTCAGAAATGTAACACATCTCACACACCAAAAGCTTGCTCTTAGTTCTCTCTCTTAAGTTTTAGAACAGAAATAACTTGGAGGTCTCAAGTTGCAAATGCTGTCAATGAATCAGTTAACAATTGAAAACTGCAACCATCCCATGTGGGAGCTGCTGGCCCACATTTTCATGTTCCCAAAATGGCCCAAAGAGCAAGGCGAATGGTGGTGACCAGTTGGTTCCTAAGAGTTAGTTTTACATGGTATGAAGCTTCCGTTTGTACCGAACGGGTCAGAAATGAAACAAGGATTTTTGCATTGACTCAAATTCTTTCTTCTCTCCCTGGTTCTCAAAACAGCTACTTTGTTACCTCAGGGGAGCTAGCGTCTTGTGGCCAATTTTGAAATATGTCATTGCTGAAGCTCTTTCAGCAATCAGAAGAAAGGGATAAAAGAAGTACGAAGGGGTCCTAATTAAAGAGATCAAACTCCTCAGGTAATTGTAGTCAGAAGTCAGAGCTGGTCAAGAGGTGAGACTGAAGTTCTTTTTAGTTCACAGTTCCGGTTGTTTAGGGGAAGACTTTTATTAGGTTGATCTGACTTGGGAATGTTTGATGCGTTTGTTCAAAGACCAGAAACTGAAATTAATTGGGAACAGGAGCAGTAAGGCCTAGTCTTCAAAATGCGACACAGCTCCCTTTGAAGAAAGGAGGGGGTGGCGGGGAGGCATGTGCAGAAAGGAGGTGCCGTGCTTGGCTCTCAACACGCCCAAAGCTTCTCTGATAGAGTCGTCCAGTGTTACCTAGAGGGTGGCTGCTCATGTCTCTTCTCTGGTTGTCGGTAGCCTCTTAATGGTAGACCCTTGATCTGCAGTAATTTGAGGTAAGGGATAGACGAGTACTCCAGTGTCTGGTACATAATAGGTATTCAATAATGTTTTGCTAAATGAATGCCGGAGAGGAGAAAATCTAGCAGAGATAGATACCACAAACCTGTCTGGGCAATGTCCTATGCCGAGTTCCGAATGAATACTAGTAAACACTTGGTGAGTTCACGAGGAACTCCAGTAACTTATTTCTAGGATCAAGGGCAGTGAGTGTTAACGGCTAAATCACTGACCACTATCCAAGGAGGAGGCAAGGAAGACACGGCTCCGAGGCCTCATCCTGGCTCTCAGTCTACCTGGGCAGCATGCGGACCTGGCTTCCCTGACTTGATTTATCATTGGCTTCACACACCAAAGAATCATTCCCCAAAGGGAGGAATGCGTGTGAGCTGGTGCAGCAGGTAACAATCAGGCCAGCATCAGAATAACCTCTTAGAATTCTCCCCACTGCAGAACAAGATCTGAAAACAATGATTTTCAAAGGAAGAAAAAAACTTACTGAGCATTGAGGCCTTTCCCTTCCCCAGCATCCCAAAAGCGTGGCAGTAAACAATCCCGCCCGACAGTCTCTGGGGTGGGCTTGGGGAGGGGGTTGGAGATGGCAGGCTGTCTGCTTCCCAAAACACACGCTCATTTTGGGGTTTGCTACAAGAAGCAGCTGCAATAATATCACCATCAACCAGGAGCACAGTGGAATTAGGCATGGGGAAAGCTGTGCTCTTCAAAACGTTCTCTCTTGGGTTTTTCTTCATTATCCCTATCAAAACAGCAACCTCCTGTCTCCACTACATTAAAAAAACCAAAGCATTTGAGGTCAAAAGCTCAGCCAAAATGGTCCTTCCAATGACAAGAAAGCTCCATGGCTCCAGCTTTTATGTAACATCCTGGCGCCATGGAGACAGCACCCAGCAAGCACAAACCCCAAGTCTGAGCAACGAGGGGGAGTTGGTTTCTATGAGAACCTCAACTTTTGCTTTTTCTGACTTAGTTTAAATATATAACTTTATCTTTGAATCAAATAAAACTTAGATTTATTTTATTTTCCCTTTCATTTTTGGCACCAAAGAATTCCAATCATGGTCTTCTTAATTGCAAGTTAATGGGTAAAGAAAGAATTTGCATCTACTGTCCAGGCTGGCAGAGAATAACTACAGGGTGGGGAGAAAGCCACAGAAAATACCCATTTGGATCTTGCAAGTACAAGCTTCCAGAAGGCACTCTGGCACACACCTGGCAGCCAAATGTAAAAGCCACTTACTTGCATAAATTTAGAGTGACTTTTCCTAAACCAAGCTGTGTTGTTATTTGAACAAAATGGTTCTGAGATGTGTGGCATGCACTTCCAAACTATTGCCTTTCTTGAGCTTTCACTCTCAGAAAACTGCTCTGAGCATCTCCTCGTGAGGCAACAGATGAGATTTACATGTTCAGAGATGAGTTGAACTGGAGAAGAACAAACCAGCCAGGGTCCGGGGTACTAAGACCCCAAACTAAGAAGAAGAGATAAAACCACGAGAGCTGAGAAACTCTTAGTAAAAGCCCTTTATCTCACTAACTTTACAAGTAATACATACATACACACAAGGGATGGAGGAGAAAGAAAGAATTCTGAAAAGCCACGGTTCTTCAAGAGCAGACCTTGGACATATAAATACACCCTATCCTGATGAGTAACTTGAATTCTGGGCTGTGGATGAAGCATGGCAGTGTTTTTTTTTTTTTTTGGTCATCGCCCTAATGTAAATGGATGAATAGACAACTTCTGTGGGCTAAATTGAGTCCACTGCCTGGTTTTGTACAACCCATGAGCTCAGAATGGTTCTTACATTTTTAGAATGGTTAAAAAAAAAGAAAAATCAAAAGAATACTTTATGACACATGAAAATTGTGTGACACTGAAATTTCAGTTTCCATAAATAAAGTTTTATTGGAACACAGCCACATTCTGTTGTCTATCTGTGACAGAGACTATATGGCCCACAAAGCCTAACCTGTTTACTGTCTGGTTCATTCCTAAGACAGTGTGCAGGGGAGGAAGGCTGAGGGCACACACATCTGTGGTTCATGTCAACTGCCTCTGGCCCTTGCAGTAAACTGAGGTGGGCTGACATTCAGGTGGGGGCCCTCAGCCTTCCCCACCTGCACTTGTGATCTTTCCCCTTTATTCCCACAGACTTAAGTTTCCCCATTCAAAACTTACACCTCAGAGGTGCAAACCTTGAAATTTCCAGAACTGCCATTGTGTTTCTCCCTGTAACGTTCCCCTCCACTCCCTGACAACAGACCTTCGCTCCTGTGATTTCATGCTCAGACTTGATCTTTCTCCTTAAACTCTACCTGGAAGAGTACCCCTCACTGGCAAACCTGATACTCTCCTCTCAGTGGGAGCCCGACCCGATCTCTGCATGGCATTCCATGCCGCGCACTGACCCTCTACTGAAACTCCTTCCCCCCTCTGCTTCTTTCCACTGGTATCCTGTGTCTCTGGGCTGCTGGTTTGTCCCCCGCTGTCGCTCTCTGTCACTGTCCTAGGCCCCTTTCTTTGGACTCTGCACTGTCCCTTGGATGGCCCACCCAGTTCCATATTCTCCATCACTGATCCGGCAGAACCCAGACATGTAATCTGCCACTGTCCTCTAAGCTCTGGACCCAAATCTCCCCCTCTGCTTCCCTGGTCTCCTATTCTGATGTCAGCACATCCTCCCAATCTGAAAACCTCGCGTATCTTTGATGTGTCTCCGTTTTATCCTCATAACCAAATGACTGCTACACCATTCGTTTCATCTCCATAGTTTGTACTGTCCATCGACAGACTCCTCTCACTCTTCTACCTAAGTCAGCCTGTTCAGGCTTCTGTCACTTTTAGCCAGCAGCTTTCCACTCTCCCTGCTCGCCCTCCATCTCCTCCTATACTGATTCTTCCCACACACGGCTACCAGATTAATTTCCTAAAGCAAAACAGTCTCCTCCAAACTCTCCCGTGGCTTCCCATAGCTTGCCACATAAAATCAGGACTTCACAACCTGACATTCCAGGCCTTTTCAGATCCGGTCCGATTCCTTGGGACCATATAAAACATTCATTACCCACTTGGCAGCCCTTCAAATATTTGAAGACACTACAACATCTATTTCCTCTCATTCTTATGTCTTATTTTCTCCAGGCTAAACATCCCCAGGTCCTCACAAGACATGGGTTTTGATTTGCTACCATCCTACTGTTTGTCCTCTTGCAGCCTACATAACATGAAGGCCATCTTCAAAGGGGGAATACCTTCCTGGATTTAATTAAAAAGGCCTGATGGGGTGCGGGGCGCACATGCAGCAGGAAGCCACCTCTGGAGGCTTAGGCAGAGATCTGCTGCCGTAGGTTGATGGGGAGGGGTGTGCTGAGACTGCACACCCACCCTCCTTCTCTGTGACCAGGCTTTTACTCCAGGCAGGACGCTGCAGCAAGAGACAGCTCCATTAGTGCAGCAGGAATCCCCGGGCTCAGGGAAAGGGGAGCCCTCAGGGGACTGGGGGAGAGGCCTCCCTGCCTCGGCTTGCATTCCAGCCCACCCTCATTCTCTGCTTCTCAGCAGCAGCCCCAGGCACTGGGGGACCCTAGTGGTGTTGTGACAAGCAGTTTATTCATTTCCTTCTCTCATTCACTGGGCTCTGAGGGATAAAAAAGGAACAGCAAATTCAAACCACTGCCTAGAATCCACTCTGCAGAGTTCAGGGAAAGATTGTTCTGTAAGTGATTGTTTTCCCTATTTGAGGGACTCGAGGGAAAAAAAAGGATTCCTGCATCCTTTACCTTTCTTGGATGCAACACTGCAGGCATGAGTACTTCAATCATCACTGTGGCCAGTGGGACAGCGAAAGATATGGCTGGCACTTAATTGAGGCTTTTTAGCTTATGTCACACTGTGCCAACAGGCCACCAAGGCACCAGGATTTGAACTGCGATGCTGGATACAAAGCTTCAGTGGAAAAGCGGGAGAGAAGGGAGGGCAGCGAGGGAGAAAATAAGACACCTGACAGACAAGCTTCCTAGTTTTTTGCAGCCAAATGGGAGAGAAATGTGATATTAGCTTGTCTCCTCAGGCTGGGCCTGTCTTCAGGGGAGAGGAAAGCATGCTTATTGCACAACTGAAGGACAGCACAGTCCCTGGATGAGACGCTTGCCAAAAGCCATGATTTCAGATAAGGGCGTGACAGGTGAGGGCGGGAGAGATAGTGTTTAGGGAGCGTGGGAGTATAAACTTCCCAAACACGGCTGACAATCAAGCACGTGGCCCGGTGATGATTTCTGGAGCTTGTGACACCCCGGCGCTGTGTGTGTGTGGTGTGTGCTCACCTGCTCAAGGAAAGTGAGCGGGGAGGTGAGAGGAGGGAGGCTGACTGAGGAAACCTCGGTGGCTGGCTCGGAGGCTGAACTCACAGGGCCTCCTCGCCAACGGTAGGAGACAGCAGCTGTCACAACGACCCAGACCAGAAACTGACATTTGTGGGGAGAAGGATACCGGGGCTGTACCTACCTACCGATGGGCACGACACACTGTGAGTGTCTGAGTGGCAGAGACCAGAGACGGAATTGGGCAGTTCCTTCGACACAGCATACTGGAGAACAAAGTTTCATCCCAGGGAAGACAGAGACAGGGGCCACCCCGTCTGCCGCCTCACACCCTTCGCTTCTCTTCCAAAGCCCTAGGCTGTCACCTGGTTCACTTGTCCCACCCTGAAAAAGTCCTGATGGCTTGTTTGTGCCTTCTCACTGACTTTTGTCCAATGTTCACTCTCCATTATGTCCTTGGCCCACTCCCCGTCAAGCTGGTCTTGCCTAGTATCATAAGCGAAAGAGACGTCATCAGCCGAAGCTTTTTAGATGGTGGTTACTGGCTCCTCAAGTGGCAGACAAGTAATTTCTCCTTTTCTTTCCTTCTTTCCTCCCTCCCTCCCTTCCTCTTTCTCTCTCCCCACCCGCCCCCCCCAAGCATGCATGATCCCAGAGCAGTGCTTCTCCTAAAGTATGCCTCCCTCCAATCGTCCTATGATGCCAGGCTAGGGTATACAAATGAGCCTTGTGACATTATATCTAAATTAAAAGAAAAATGTCAGGGTGCATTTTCCTTGTAGGAAATTTTGGGGATTATGGGAAGCTGTATATTTTGTGGCCACCTGTTTCATGTAACTATATTTTGTTTCCATAGTTTTTGTCATTAAAGTAATTGTATGTCCTCTAAAGTTATAAAACAAAATGAAAGAAAACAAAATGGACAGTGATGGACAGGGAGGGTTCTCTCTCTCTGCGCCCTCTGGCAAGTGTCTAGATGCCTTGTGGCCCAAATGGATCCCTCTGGGTCAGAGGCATTCAGATCTCCTGGCACAGGGAACCCTTCAACTATGCAACCTCACAACTTTCTGGGGGGTGCGGGGAGGAAGAAGAAGGCCTTTTCTATGTCAGACAGCCATCCTGGGGAGACACCAGCTCCTGAATGGCAGAGGGCAGCTGTCAGCATGAGGGTCGGGGAACAGGAGGAAAATTTCACAGTACGACAGCCAAGAGAAAAACAAAAACAAGGGAAGTGTTTCATATGGGGCTGTCTCCTGAGGCACTACACCAGAAACCCCTCTATTCTGTAATTCACCCACCCTTCGCAGACAGCTGCTCATGACTGAGTCTAGAGCAAGGTGACTGCTTAGTAAGGAGAGGGAGGGGTCTCTTCTGCCCGGCCCGGAACCCCAAGAAGCTCAACCACCTAAATAATGTCAGTATTTTGGGGCTGCCACAAAAAGTGGGCTCACTTCTCTGCTAGAAAACGAATTTGCTCGCCACATAGTGAGTCAGAGCACAAAGGAGCCGTGCATGTCCGCTTCCGGCTTTCAGGGCAGACAGGACCAAAGGTGTGCGGGCAGCTTGAGGTGCCACGCTGAGTTCAAACCACTGAAGTCACCCTGTATGGACTGAGGACTGGCATTTGTAACGTGATGGGGCCCCAGCGTTCCTATTTTCCTGTTACCAGTGTTTTGGCTGCGACACCGTAATGTATTATCTTTGTAGATGAGTGATGCGGTTTAAAATACTGCAGGGTTTGGCTGCCATTCCCTCCCCTGGGGTCTCAGAATAACTCCACACAAATTATTTTTGCTGAACACTCGCTTGGGCAGCTCCTCGCTGCCAGAACACGCACCTCTTATGTAAGTGAAAGAGCTGCCTAGCGTGTTGGAAGGGGAGGGCCCTCCCCGCCAGAGTAGCTCTGCTCGCTGGCCCGAGGCTCTGCAGAGCTGGGTTTTAGACCCAGGCGTGTCCCCTGACAAAGGCCAGCACACGACACAGCCTGGCCTAAGGACATTCAAGCAGTCAGATCAGGGAAGGTCGTCCAATTCTGGGCTGCCTTGGAAACGCGTGCCACCGACACACTTAGGTCTGATCTCAGCTCCTTGCACAGCAGGGCCCTTCCCAAACGGGGCACCTGACTCTCCACAGTCATCTTTAACCACTGCCCCTCATGCAGCCAACATAGTAAACCATCTGCTCTTTTAAATAACGATGGTTTTTTTTCAAGGTGCTCTCTTTTCTTGGCTGGTTACACCCTTCTTCTCTCTTCACGTATCTGGCATTTGTTGGCGAGAAGGCCCACAGCTTTCTAAGATGTGTAAAAAGGTCGGTGACCACCCCAAATAGCAAAGGAAGTGAGCTACAGGGCAAAGTGGTATCTGAGCAACTCAGAGCTGAATTTCAGTAAAAGAATCTGTCTGCAAAGGATGGCGTGGGGCTGGGCGGAGCTCAGTAAAAATCGCTGAAGGAATGAATAAATCTGAGCATGAATTCACTGTTCTTTGGTCCTGGGAAAATGATCAGGTGATGGCAGCCCACCCTTGGGCCTTGTCAGAATAGTTATTAACAGTGAGATGGAGACACTTTAGACCTACTAACACAGTATCCACCAAATGAGAGAACAAACACAGAAAGATTCAAATAGGCAAGAATCAGGGGTCAGAGTTAAAATAACACTGAAAAGGGGTAATGCCCAGTGCTCAACAGAAGACGGGGGTGGGGGACAGACGGACACAGTTGAATGCAAATTGAAAACATACGCATTTGACTATAGCTCTGTGACACACATGGCTGAAAGGGGAACCTGGGAAAGAAAACCACACTGCCTAGCTTTCCTAGGTTTCTGGCCTAAGCAAAGAAAGGGAATGACAGTGAATTCGTCTACAAGTGCCACTTACATATTCACGGAATCACAACATCTTACAGCTGCAAAGAACCTTAGAAAATCAAGGATCCCAAACTCCATGTTTTCACAGAGGAGGGAATAGGAAATCAGAGAAGTTAAATGACCTACACAAGGTCACCTGCCAACTCGGTAACAAGGCACAGATTGTAAGCCCTACCGTTGGACAGGCAGTTGTTCTTTCTGTTGTATCACAGTGGCTCCGGACGAAGGCACTTCATCTACTCAGCGGCCCAGCGGCCTGGCTTAGCCTATGGGAGGCTGTTTTTGGAAGTCTTTTCCAGAGTAGACGGATAACGTGATAAGCTAGGCTAGACTCTTAAAAAACATATTAGGAAATAGTTGCTATCATCAGAGCCACGTTTACATATCATTAAGCTTCCTGAAGTATATCAAGAGCTGATTAGAGAGACTGGTCACGAAGAAATTCATGAAATACTAACAGCTACTACGACTCGAGTGCTACTTCTGTTCTGTCAGGCACTGGATTTAAGTGCTTTTTAAAAACATGCATCATGCTATTTAACACTCAGAGCATCCTTAATTTACAGACGAGAAAACTATGGTAAAGGTAGGTTAAATGACTTGTCCTAGATTAGAGAGTTTATAAATGACAGATCCAGAATTTGAGCCTATTCCCGTGATTCTTAAAACCCACATTTGTAATGAATACACTAAAGGATCTTCCCCCCAAAAGGGTGTATCACAGGAATCCGAAAGCTGGAGTCATCAGGAGACCGTTGAGGGATCTATGTCCACGCCTCTCATTTTATATGTGGAGGACAGCAAGGCTTGGACACCGAGGGTCCTGTCTCTGAAATGACTGACTTTTCTTGCATAGCCCACTGCTGCAGGTTTGCAGGTTCAGCCTGGACACGGTCAAGAAAACCAACTCAGCACTTCCTCATTCCTTCTGTGGCTCACGGCGCCCACAGCGGCTGCCTGGAGAAGTGGGCAGTCCACAGTGCTGCATCTCCTCAGGATGCAGTGGGGGTGCCAGCTACCAGGGTTCTACTATGTCCCAGGTGTCAAAATTCCACACAAAGAAGCAGTTCCAAGGATTATGTGATGGTAGAGGCAGCAGAGGAGGCCATGTGAACACAGAGGGGACAACCTTGGCGTTCAGGCTTAAAGAATGAATAATGACTGGCCAGAGGAACATGCACCAAGCAAAACCGTGTGTGTCGGGGGGGTTAGTGATGCCCATGTTTATGACGGCGGAAGGGTGCTATGGCATTTGGGAGGGGAGCGGGAGTCAGGCATACACGTGCACACTGAGAGCCACCGGCCAGGTCAGGACAGATGGGAGCTGACCCCTGGCAGGGCACAATACCAATCCTTCCTACTCCACTCGCTTCTAAGTCAGACAAGGAACTGGCTCAATAAACCACAATGGCGTGCTTTCTCCCAGCAATTTTTTTTTTATAATTTCATAGACATCAAAGAAGATAATAATTATTCAAACTCTCTGTATGTATAACTACTATCAAAACACGGCTTTTTATGTTATCTGATTTCTTTTTAATTAAAATCAGGATCTATCTGAGAACCATTATAGCTTTTCTTCTACCCTCTGTTAATATCTCATCATTTAACCTCGGCCTAGAAATTCAAAGGGAGTTGAAACAGTGGAATCTTATAATTCACCTTCACTTTACAAAAACCTTTAACTTTACAGTACATATATCACATGTACGTATGTAACATCCATCCATCAGGCAACAGAATGGGTTAAAGGGGACAGAGATGTTTGATTGATGGGAGGTCACAATTCGTTGGCAGAAGAAAAAAGAACTTGTCTCAATGGAAGATCAGAATTAAAAGTCTTAAAATATTCTTTAAAAAGAGGAAACACTGTTCTGACATCCAAAGGAGACAAACCAAATTGGTCTCCTCCCCAGTCCCTGAAAAAAGGAGAAGGAAGGCGATGGGAGTACTAAGCATCGGTACCCTCCTTAATTAAGCTGTATGACCCTGTCCAAGACACAACTTTTCTGAGTCTCAGTGTTTTTACGTGTTTAATGGCGGTATCAAAGCCCTCCCCACCTCACAGCACTGTAGCAAACATCCAGGGTGGGGGGCAAGTATGTGAAAGCAGTCAGAAATGTATGCATTAGTACATTTGGAAGATAAGTAAGTTTTAGTATATTTAACCATGGTCTAAACCACGGCTTGCAAATGGCCACAGTGGTGACAAGAGATACCTGTTAGACCACTTGGAAATATTTTTAGGAACTCCAGCTACCTGGCAAATGCAGAGTAACCATACTGAAGTTAAAAGGATACTAAACAAGAAGAACTTAACATGGATAAATACAACCTGAGAATAGTTTGGATCCTAATGAGCATCGGCCAGGCGAGGAGTGACGCTAAACAGGAAGGAAGGGCCTGCGTCTCCCCAGGACTCAGGCCTGCCTGGAGTTTGCGAAGCGTGAAGAACAGACGACAGCTGGGAATTCAGAAAGGAGGGAAATCAAGCGGCTGTTATTTGTGCTCCCGGAAAGCTCCAGCATGGATGGCAACAAGGGGCAGTGACACCGAAGCAACAATTACGTTCCTTACTGATTTTTTCCATTGTGATTTCAGCAATTTTCCCCTACCACCCCATCCCCGCCACTAACTTGGGCATGTGGCATCAGGGTGGCACGGCCCTTCTCCGTGTGGATGTCACTATTGTGAAGTACTGACCCTACTGAAAAGGAGACTGCGGACTCCTAAAACTCAGGAGAACGGCTTCTCAGTGCACCCTCAGCGTCTACCTTCTCCAACGCTGCTACTGCCCGATAGATCCCTCACTCGGGGACTGGGGGAGTGGTTCTTTGATGCTTCCAAGGTTTCTGATGGTAGAGGGTGTGCTGGGACATTTAGGAGAGAGAGCGAAGGTGTGAAAAACCAGCAATCCATGGGAGGTCCAGACAAGGAGGAAAGCGTCACCCAACATGCCACTACTGCCCCCGTTGAGAATATGCACCCAGACTTACCTCCAGACTCCCCTCGCCCCGTCAGCTACATCATCCAAAGGGAACAGAGTGCCGATCCCAACATGCTTTGCATTTCAGTTTCAAATCTAGCTGCCCCATCTCCTTGTTCAGGTCAAAACATAATGATTTTGGCCTACGGCTGTTGAACAACTTAGAGAAAAATAGATCAAATAGAATACAACCATCAAAATAAGCTATAAAATAATTGTTGATTTGACTTGAGGTTCTCAGAAGGAAAGCCTGCTCCACTCCGAAGTTTTCTATAGATGCCACAAGGTGAGCGTCATCTGAACTCATGCTCACAGTAGCTTTGGCTCTGAGCTGGGAGCGATTTGTTCAAAAAAGGTGAGAGAAGGTAACTTCAGAGCGTGTTTGGACAGAGTGCAAGCTAAGTCATGGAGGAAGCCCCTGCTTCACTACCAATACAGTCTGTGACCCATGACAATACTGCTCCATTTCTTTGTGCCTCTGTTTCCCCATCTGCAAAAGGAGAAGTTGGGTAACTCCCAATACTTGCTCAGAAGCTGTCAGAAGCTCCCGGCAGGATGTGGACAAAGAATGAACACACTGGGCTTGACTGTCGTGACCCATACGGTGACCTGACCTCCAGGATTGACATGTATTAGCCAGGGCAACGTTAAGAAATACAACGTGCATGTTAAAAACAATAAACAAACATAGGAAATCTGGGGATCCTTAAAACTGTCTGCCAAGGACTTGTCACCATTCGATAATGATTCCTCTTTACCATTCGGGGGTAACTGCTCTGTAGTTTTATGGATGGATGACACTTCTTGCTAAAGAGATCTGAGACCGCACGACTGGGAATGCAGTAGCTCTTTGCACACGTCAAGAGAAACACACACATATGTACAAAGAGGCTGGTTTTGTTTGGCTTGCACTGAGATCACGCATTCTTCAGCAAACACTTCTCTGTTTGATTTGTAGTCAGTTTGCTTACACAGCATTATTTGGGTCTCAAGGCTTAATTTATTTGACTGTATTCACTCCCCTTCCCCATCTTCCTTCCAGCACAGCAATTCAGAATAGAGAGAGAATCCATCAGACTCCTTTATGCAAAGAGCACTTCAGTTTTACGTTAGAACTCTCTGGAATTACCTTTTTTCATAATGAGAAAAGGCATAAGTTATGTGCACCTCTGTAGTTACGCTACCTTTATACTCTCTCAATAACTTCTAAGAGCCATGCACAATGATCGTAATATGCTCGCAGGGCCAGATCACTGCAACTCAGAGATGACATGCCAACAGCAGTCAGGCCAATCGGCTGTCACAGGTGAGGGGAAGGTGCCCTTCAGTCACCAAAGGGCAACGCGGTTTTGCAGACGTGTGTTCCTGTTTGTTTTCACCAAGCTTGGTAAGATATCCCCTTTTTCTTCCAAGGAGGGCTCCAATGGCAAGGGAGAGGACACTGGCATTTGTACTGATTTATTTTGGTTGAAAACGGACACATAGGAAATGGTGGAGAAGCTTGTTCCAACCCAGGCAATCTTTCTGCTTTCATAAGCCCATAAAGACACTAAAAATGAAGCGTCAGAACAAACAGAGGCTGATGATGGCAATAGAAGAGAATGAGGCTGATTAGACAATTTCACACGGCAAAAGCGGGATTTCAATTTTGGTTGTTTTGGTTTTAGGTTTTGCTCTCTTCCCTCCTTTCTGGAAAATGAGTGCTTTTGCACGTGTCTGGTACAGTGGCAAACACTCCATCAAAGAATTTAATTTTATTTGTTTTGCTATCATCCTAAGGCTTCTCCTATCCTCAGGTTTCAGTTTTCTTTGCAAGCAGGTCAAAATGAAGATGCCTCACCACGTAGCCTCATTTGTTTAAAAAAAAAAAAAAAAAAAGGAAAGAAAAAACACAAGTAAACACCATTTGTAGTTACTGGGTGATAAAAACTGCCATTGATTGATTATAACAAGACTATTAGGTAATATGTCGAAGGTTCATGCTCCCCAATTACCCACTAGGACATTTAATTCTGCAAAGCAGCTATGTATATATTTTACATTATTCACAAATTCAATAACTATGTGGATAAAGCTATGGCTGTGAAAAAGCTCATAGAACGCCCAGGAACGTGCAGGTTTACATGGTCTGAAAGGATAGGGGTGAATTTAATGAATACCCTCTCTTGCCAGGAAAAAGGAAAGTTCACTTTTTATGGTTTGAGGCACCTCTGCCAGGAACCTGGCATTGCTTCCCAAGTCCATCTGGGAAGGAAAGGATGCACCTGCCATTAGAAAACCTTCTCCTGACACCTCACTTTTGTTGGGATTCACCTCAGCTTTATCCCAGGATGTCCTGGGCAGCTGCTGGGCTAATATTGCGTCTCTCAGAAGTTGAGCTTCCATTCCAATTTCTCTGTAACCCAGTAGTATCTGATAGAGTCCCTTAAAGGATCTCAGAGATTGGCCCTAATCTCCCTCCTGAAATGTAACTCAGAGAAGATCTGACTATAGATGGCAGCCTGGTCCATTTTCCCGCATAAATCAACACAGAAGGATCATGGTGAATACAGATTTAATGTCTATTTTCTTAGCAACTGATGGCCCTTGGGATGGAGAACACAGTTGAGTGGAATTAAGTCACATAACCAGGCTGACTTGACTTCATTATTAATTCTTCTTTGTTTAACCTCAGCTGGGGCCTCAAAAAACCCATAAAATTTGTGCTGCTCAGAAGGTCTGCACCTCATCCCATTTTCTAGATAACGGTAATACAATGTTTTCTTTCTTCTTCTACCAGAAATGAGTGTTTCTCAAGCAGGAGCAGCACCAGCTCCCAAAGGGGGACTGAAGAGACGCGGGGCACATGGTTGCCTGTTGCACTGGCTGGAAGTTGGGGGCTGCTCATGGCATCTGTGAGCACAGACCAATACGCTAACCCGGGCGGGCCCGTACGACTCACTGTCTGTCCTGGGTAAGGCCCACGTCTCCAGTATGGCGGAGGGATCCGGTTTCCCCAGCAATTGTGAGACTGGCCGACATTGTCACGTGGGACTGAGAAAGGCGGAAGCACCAGAAGCAAAGGCCCTTATCTTCCCACCAGGTCAGTTTCCGAGGACAAGTGGGCCATGGCTGGAAGAGCAGAACCGTTTCTGCTTCCCTTTCCACCTCTGAGGGAACAGAGAGTAGACGGGGCGAGGGCTCAAGGGGGAACATGGACAAACTCTTCCGTTGGTTGGTGTTTGCAGAGTTTTAAGGATGAAATGCAAATCCACGCTCAACATGAAGGCCAGCACACCTTTCCAGATCTCCACGTCCAGGGGAACACTGTGGATATTTGTTAGAATTCATTCATTCGACAAATATTTACCAAGCACCCACTGTGTGCCGAGCACAGCTGTACCTGCTGGGGACACATATATCATGGAGGGGTGGAGAGGACACACTTGCAGGCCACAGTAAGAACTTGGCTTTGAGTGAAGTGGAAAGCCATCGACAGAGTGGCATCCAGCAGTGAATGCACACACAGACAGCGACATGTGCAGGAACATGTATATATAAATGATCACAAGGTGGTCTGCCAGGGAAAAACTCCCCAGGACCATGGGGACCTGGCGGCCACTGCAGAGTCCAAGGGCCACTGCCCACTGTCCGTCCCACTTCCTCACGGAAGGCAGGCCGTGCAGCAGTCACCCCGCCTTCTCCTGCTCGTGGGCTGTTGCTATCACAATCACTACCACTCGAAGATGGTGTTAAATTAGCCCAATTGAACAACAACAAAGGGCCCCACACAAATGCAGCTTCCAATGGCATATTCATTTTTATTAACTAGTTAATTTAACACTGCCTTAGAACTGTAATCAGAGCGGCAACCAGCACACACGCCAGCGTGCTTAGGCTCTCTCCTCCCCGCCCCTCCCCTCTCAGCTCTGGTCAGCTTTCCTGGGTGGGCAGAGGATCCAGGGGGCCCAGAAGTCTCTGTTTCTATCTGGTTCTCTCTTCCGGATGCCTGCTGAACGTGGACCGGGGTTTGCTCTTGGCCCTGCCCCCTATCTATACTTTCTGCACAGGCCCGGGAAGGGAGGCAGAAGAGGCAAAAAAGTGGAGCAGACGAGTCCACAGAAGGAGCAGGCACTCTGGGGACGGAAGAACAGGTGAAGACGAGCGAAAACAGTCAACCTCAGATGATGCGGTTTATTTATCCAGTTGCTTCACACAGGGGTTTGGACCTCTCTGGGGAACCTGAGCCCTAACCTTACATGCCTGCCCACCCTGACACTCACAGGGGGAAGTGGGTCAGGGTTAGTCCTCCTAGTTCAGGGTCACTACATGCCCTCATTCATTCCAGTGGTGCTATTTACATAGACAACTGGTTTCAGTTTACTCACCTGTGAAACGGATAAACCGTCAAGTGCATTAAGGGTTATTACATGTATTACATCAGGCAAGTCACCACAAAGCATCTGTCAGTATCGGTGGACAGTTAGTGCCTATTAAAGTAATCCACGTGAGTTGACCATTTCCTAAGCCCTGGATGACAAGAGCCAGTGGGATCCGATGGGGAGGAAGCGTCCGGTAGGACACCTGAGCCTTGAATCTGGACCGGCCTGTACCACTGACCGTTCAGCAGATTCTCCTGGAGCCTGCTGGTCCACACAGTGGCCTTGAACTCAGACCCCGGCGCCGGCTGAAGCAGCAGCCAAACAAAACACATGCTGCTCCCAACCTGTTAACTGCAGCCATATTCCCACCACACAGTCCTTAGTCTAAGAGCCCCAGGCAATCCTGCTCAGGAAGGTCCAGAGCCTTGATTGCAGCCAAGGCCGGCAAGGACAGACCAGCAGTCCTGCTGTTGTTTAAAAGGGGCACACAAGGTGGAATACAAACAACGGCTTCCCACGGAACTCGATGGTCAGAAACAAGCCTAGGAGCTCCTAGTCTAGGCTCCCGTTCTGAATCAACAGGATGGCAGCTGCGGCATCAGAAAAAGAAGCCGAGGGAAAGAGTTCCAGTTCATCAAAGGCCCTCCCAGCGACGTGGCCATTTCCTGGCTGTCACCCACACAGGACCAGTGAGCGGCTCAGAAGGGCTGGGCTCCCGCACAAGTCTCCATCAGGATGCTGAGCGCCTCGGCAGCACAGGACACTGGTCACTGTGGTCCTAACACTGTCACCTCTCTACTCCCTGGACTCAGAAGCAGCAGGGCCAACATGGAAAGGTATCTTTGAAGAAACACTGTCCTTGGACTTACTTTCTTGGGGAGCTGGGGAAAGGACTACAGGGTCATGAATTTTTAAGAATCTGTAGTTCCCCTGGCCACAGAACAATGAAGAGCAGACAGGTAAAAGCTAGGCTAGGGTTTCCTTATTTAGGGAAATGATGCCTATTGATTACAGTCTCACTGTGGATGAGGCAATCCGAGGTGCTAGGTTTCACTCTATGGTAGTGAGGGAGCAGGCCGGAATCCCTGCCTTCACGGACCTTGCATTTTGAGGAAAAAAATAAACAAGTCAACTGTACAGTGTGCTAGAAGGTGATGAGTGATAGGCAGTAAATAAAATACGGAAGGAGAGAGCAAAGTACACACACACACCACCAAGGCGTCTGGCCTGGAGTGCTCAGGCCCAGGACAATGAGATGATTCATCCCATATCGGGGCTTGTTCCTGCGGGATTCAGCAGGAGGCTTGCAACAACCATGGGCAGACCAGGAGAGCCCCTAGGACTCCGCCGGAGTTTCAGGCCCTACACGGAGCTTTTCCTGACCACTCTCTCTCACAAGGACTTCAATAGGTGCTTTGTAACCTCATCCTCGCCTTGCTGCCTCCACAATGTCACCAGACATACCAAGCCCACCGTCCTCCCCAACACAGACTTGGCGCTCCTATGGTGGCCATCTGATGGATCCTCTGTAGCTCTGTACACAGTGGGGCAATCGGAGCAAGCGGCGGACCTGGGCTCTGGGTTTCGGGGAGGAAGGAGGGGGTGGCAGAGACCAGGCAGATGATTACTGTCTGGAAATCGTTGTGCATGGCTCCGTTCGTTCAGCAAACATGGACCTCTTATCTGCCTCGTGCCAGGCACTGGGCTAAGGCCTGGGCACACAGAAATGAACAAGGAACACATAGGCTGGTGGAAACGACACCAATGTACCCAGATAATCAGTATGTTCATGCGAGGACCCTGAGGGCACCACCTAAGCCAGGCTCCTGGGGGTGAAGGGTGATGCGATGATGGAAGGAGCAAAGGACCCAGCTATTCTAAGCTGAGAGAAGAGAATATATAACATCCCTGAGGCCAGCATGGCGGGCTCTGGATATTTCAAGCGGCCCTGCTTAGGAAAGAGGGAAAGAGGTCTCAGTGGGGGTATCGGATGGTGAAGCCATAATGACAAGCAGGGCTCAGATCGTGGAGGCCACAAATGCCTCACTTTGAAGGCGCTGGAACCACTGAGAAGCTATGAGCAGGTGAATGACATGAGCAAATGCACATTTTTGAAAAGGTCTCTACTACATGGAAGGCAGACCACAAGGGTCATGAGAACAGAAGCAGGAAGACTGTCTGGGAAGAAAGATTAGAATAAACAGGTTCTAGAAACATTATGGACACTGATAATATGCCCAAGAACTGGGATAGGTGTTGGTCCCTAAAAGGCCGGGTGCCTCAGACATTCAAAGGGAGCCCCACATTTCTGCTCAACCACAGATTCCAGGGACAACATAGCAACAGAGCTCAGCCTGTCTTTCATCCAGCTCCCTCTCCATTCAGTTTTCTATTTTTAATCTCCTTTAAATTTACCAGTCCTATATTTTAAGGGCAGAGAAACAGACAAGTTAATCCAAATTACTGAGGACTCTTGCATAAGATCCGGAGATCAAACCAGGTCTTTCCTGGCTCTCCGAGTGGGCGGGGAACAGACGCTGAGAAGACAGTAGGAAAAGAGTCACACGTACACATTGGAGACGGTTTGGATGATGGAAGTATCAGTGTGATTCACTATTAATTTTCCAATTTCTACATATTCACTAGTAACTGTGTATTTCTTTAAAACAAAACAAAAACAGAAAGAAAAATACACTGCAAGCTTTTCTTTTCAAAATGAAACTATACAGTTAAAATACATACATACATAAAAGATGGGAGGGTGTACCAAGAAGCAGGTCAAAACACGCCACCCCGAGGAGAGCTTCTTAGGGGCTGTGTTTTCCTCTCTCCTGCTTTACATCCTAGATAATTTTCCACCAAAGCCTCCCTCAAATGAATACTCGTGGGCCACCCTCCCCAACCCACTGATGGTGGTGAAACGGCTTCCCACACTGACTGTCCCAGGGATCGGGCAAGATGAGTTATGGGTGTGCTCTCATCACTCTCTCAAGATAAGGTGCAGCTCTCCATGGGAGATGCAGGCAGATATATATCAGTGCCCCAACCAACAGAGATAAATGCCATAACTCCAGCCCCTGCCCGTAAATACGGGGTGGCAGAAGCCATCTCACACAGCCCACTGTGCCCACAAGAGGCAGGATTTAGTGGCCTCCTTACTTGCTCGTGTGCTGAAAAGCATTTTTAGGAGGCTGTTAAATAGGCACATTACGCAAGTGCACGGACCAAAATAAACGAGGCATTCTCGTTATGTGGACATCGCCCACACGGAGAGGCTGAGTGTGCCCTGCTCACAGAGAAAGGAGAGGGAGAGACTTCACAGTCTCCCCGATCAACACAATCCTGCCGCAGATACCGGGGTGCTCATTCCGATGCGAGCCCCTGCTGCCTATTCTTTTACCATGCTGCCTGTCGTCTCCTCGAGATGGATGGTTCCTTAAGTATATCCTTCCTGGTGCGACACCCTTTGTGACGACTGTGGTTATCCTTAACCACGTCCCATCATCTGCCCCTCCTTTAAGTCCAGGCCGTTGATCTGGCTTTTTATACAAAGCTCTGTTCATAAACAAACATTGGCTCGTCTCTCCAAATCGATGAAGCTCTCCAGCTCCCCGGAAAGGGCTCTATTAAGTATCAATCATGTGTATTATTTTACAATATCATTACTCTGGTAATTAATTCATAAGAAGTTATTGCTCCCGGGATCCTAACTTCTGCCAACACAAACACAAAGCTCTCGGAAAGTGGTCACAGGGAGTGGAGGCTGAGTTTCCAGGGGGTAAGAGGCGAGGCCGAAGACCTAAGGGGTTAAAGGATGAGATGTATCTGCCCCAAGTCTCTCTCAACCGGGGGACCAGCAGAGCCACTGCTGATCATGGAAGAGAAGAAATGGGGGCAGGACTGACAACCTCAGCGGAGCAGGTAGTAACAATGGCTCCTAATGAGGATCACGCAGTGCATCATGGAGGCCGAGGGTACATATTTCCACCAATCAGATCTTAGTACTACACCCCCATACAAAACCCCACTGTCAGTTCCATGAAGGTGGGCTTTTGTCTTGTTCACCGCCATGGCCCCAGAACAGTGAATATTCGATGAATATTTGCCAAAGGGAGGGAGGGAAGGAAGACAGGCTCTGCCAGACTCACTCCCTGGAGAAGCACTCATCTGGCTGCCCTCTGTACCTTCTCACCTGCATCAATCAGCCAGCCCTCTTTGTCCTCAATATCAGGAGGTACTTACAAGATAGTGAATTTTTAAAAGTCAATCCAATTTCCCAAACCTAATCGTCAGTTTTTACACACTGCCTCACAATAATCTAATTAAAACATAAGTCGCAACATCTATTGCTTAAATTTTATTTCCGTTCCCTCCTCCTTCACTATGGCGGAGGAACAGCGAAAAGGCTAAGATAAGAGTAGCAGCAGGAGAGAGCGGAGAAGGAAGTGATAACTGCCAAATTGGATAAGCAGCCACTGAATAAATGAAAATTAACAAGACTTGTTTTCCAACAGCTTCAAATCTAAGTGGAAAGGCTTCGCTGATGGGATGAGGAAAAAATTTTATTTGATTCCCAGCGCTGAAAACTTTTCCTGGATATTTTGGTTACCATTCCAAAGATTATCATCATGACAATAAATTAAATAAAGGGCAGATTGAGAGAGTTAAGAGAGATTAAATGGGTAATCTCTGTAAAAGCACTGAGCACAGGCACTGGTTCACAAAACCCATAAAAGAAATATTAATTTCCTGCCTGCCCGCCATACCTGTTAGAGGGAATAAGGAGAGAAAAAAAAAATTAGGCGCAGGAGAAAAAAAGTAACTGGGATAAATAAAGAGGAAATGCGATTGGAGCTACAAAAGATTGGAAGAAGGACTGCTGAATGAGGACAGTGTGAGGCTGGTGAACCTGGAAGGAGGAGAAAATCCCCAGGGCGGGAAGACAGTGCCCTGGCTCGTGGCCCCTGCGCCCACTCAGCAGACCTCAGTGGCAGGGGCTGAGGAGCCGTGGGAGTGAGTCAAGCACCTTATCACGGGTGCTCTCTTCTCTTTTTTCACTGTATGCTTTTCTTGCTTGTGTTACATTCATCCATACTAAGAACAAAAGGTCAAGATTGTATTAATAAAGATGTTTTACAGGCATCTACATAAATAAAAAAGGTTCTAATTAATTACTGGCCTCAAAATATTGGGTTTCTTGACACTTTCGGTTTTGATAAGCAACTTCTTAAAATGTGAACTGTTGTAGACTGTCATGTCTAGAATGAGTTACTAGCACGGAAAGCGAGAGCAACAGCCATAAAATCTACCATAGCTGCTTTCCTTGGTGGCTGACGGATCGGCTCAGAAATCTCCAGGGGCTGCTAAGGCCGTGGGGTCTGAAAAAATGAGGAAAGCCAAGAGCTCTTAATTTTTAGCCGAGAGCTAATAGTCTCAGTTAAGTTTGCTGTCTGTTCCTGAGCTTGTTCCATCAATTTACACCCTCTGTGGCTGCTGCCTGCCCTTTGCAAATCAGTGTTGATCTCTATTATACATGTACAAACCTGGTCCCTGGAGGGAGAACGTGCTCTCAAGAGACTCTTAGAAATGCATGTCGGTGCCATAAATACAATCACACAACAAAAATCCATGAGGATCTCAGCAATGATATCCAACAAAAACGACGATCAAGAACATTCATCACTTTCCTGCTCCTATTTTCCACTCAAGAATGCTTGGCATCAGAAGTAGATGAAATTTCCACTTACTCAACACATGTTTACTGAGTGCCTACTATGTGCTAGACACTAGGGCTGCAACAGAGACCTGAAACATGACAACTCGGGGCGTTTAGAGTGTATGGGAAAAGGCCTACGTTCAATGAGAGAAAGCAGCATGACGCAGGGAAAGCAGAAAACCTTGGGAACACACATCACAAAAGGGAAGGGCTTACTCTAGTCCAGAAGTTGAAGTTCCCTGGGAAAAGGGAGAAGCTGAGACCTGAGGGATGAACAGAAGCTACTTACTTCAATGAGGCCAGTTGGATTTTGCAACATGCAGACCAGAAGAAGGCCAAATAAGGACTAAAGGACCCTCTGCTAGAGAAAGTAGCCTTTTTATTTTTTCAGTGACACAAGACAACACCCGAGGCCATTTGCTGACGTTCCCACAGTCACTCCCAAGACCACGATTTGTGAAAGGCCTGCCTAATTCAGCCCCACATTTCTACCTTCCACTTTTAACCGTCACATTCTGGCCCAAACAAATGAGCTTTACTCCCTAGAAGGAATTCCTTTACAGGTGCAGAATATTTTAAGCATCTGTAACCTTACCTACACCTGAGATTTAATCAGCAACCAGCACTGCGACGGAAAACACTGCTTGGGTGCCCCTCACGATGGGCTAATGGCCTCACATTGCTGTGCCACACAGAGGCTGCCTGCAGGGTCATGGCAGGCAGCATCCTTACAACTCCACAAGATGTGACCACAGGGACAGACCAGCCTCAGATGCTCCACTAAGGGCCCCACACCTCTCAACAAGCAAGAGCTGACATGAGCAGAAGGACGGGAACGGAACAGAAAGACCTAGTTCTCGTGTCACTGATGGGAGAGGAAGCCAAATACAGTGCTGGGTCAAGTACAACGGTGCCCTAACTGTCATAAGGCCGGGGCCTCCCCAGACGATGGCATTTATGGGGGCACAATTCGGATCAAGCATCAAGTTTGGACTCAAAATGGCCACGTAGGGTGTTGCTTGTCACTGGCTACGAAGCACCTCACAGGATGATTTGCTAATCATACAATAGCATCTCATCCCCACTTATTAATGGGGAAGCAGTGTCATGTATGTAATCTGTCGGGGAGCCTATACTCAGACTAGACAGGGCCTGGCTCCAAAACCTGCTCTCTCAGCCACTAAGGCTTTGAGCGGGTAGTGGGTCTCTCCTACTCTCCAAGGCTAGGGGAAAAAGAGGGAAGGAAGGCAACCGAGACCATCTCCATGGGAAAGTGATCTGCAAACCAGCAGCACTGACACCACTCGGAAGCACGTCAGACGTGCAAGACCTCTGGACCTGCCGAACACGTATGAGAAGCACCACGACTGGGGGCGATGAGCCTTCAGGAAGTGCCAGGGGCCGATTGTGACCCTAGGAAAACATCACTGCCCACAGCAACAGGCAGGCAGTGCCGTCCTGTTCACATCTGGGTCCTGTGACTCCTGGCCTTGCACAGCTTCTGCACCAAACCTCAAATCAAGGATTTCTGACTCAGCACTCCATTTTCTTTTTTTTTTTGAGTGCAGTGAGATGAGAAGGTATGAGAGGGAAGAGGAAGGATAAGTAAGCACTCTTGATCTTCTATTCAGCATAAAACCAGGCCCTCTAAATAACAAGGAAAGAAAAAAGAAAGTGATAGAGTACCAAACACAGCTGGCGATTAGCGATTAGCGCTGACAAAGGCTGAGGGAAGCACCTTTTTTCTCCTTCTGAGAATCTAACCCACACTTAACCCTGCGCTGGGGCCAAACCCTGAGCAGGGAAGGAGCTTGGTTTGGATCAGGAATTTCTTTCTCAGATGAAGTTCAACACATGGCAAGATGTCTCCTGGGCCACTTGTGTGAAGGGCACTTTTTCAAATTCAAGATTCCACACACAGGCATATGCTGTAGATAAGCTGTTTTTTTTTGCCCCCCAAACAGATCAACGACAAAACAAAAGAAACCCATGTGGTTTTTCTGTTCTTACATGCTGCTGGGACAGTGATTCAGTTTTGAATGTAATAGTTACAGCTGCAAACTTACTTTCTCATTGCATATGTGGGTCTCGTCTCCTTCCAAATACTACGAGATTGTAATCCATCTCTTTTAAACGTGGCCCGTTAAAGGCAATCTTCCTGCTAAGTACTGAACATGAACTGCTTTGAAGTTTCATGAAAATAAAGGTCAAGCTGTTTTACTTCCTTTGGATGGATTTAGGGAACACAAACTTCCATAAGGGCATAAGGCGGAAGGCCTGAACGAGCACGGGGAAGGTACCATTCCACGCGGTCCGAGAGAGAACAGGTCCATTTCTTTGCCAGCTCCCGTGTTATCATGCCTCCCCATTTGCATCGTGCATGTGAAATGCATCAGGGAATGCAACGTTACGGTTCTCCTAGCAACTGCAAACAGTCCCACACCATACATGAGCAGCACTGGCAATGCCCACCGACGCTCTTGGGAAAGGTGAACCCTTAATATACCTCACATGTGAAGTGGGCAAACCAGCATTCCAACAGAATTCCAAACTCATGTATTTCTTGACTTATGTGTTTACATCCATAGCTTTAAAAGAATGGGCGGGCTGGCCGATTGGCGTGGTAGTTAAGCGCTGGCTTGGGAAGCCAGAGGCCCGGTTTGGGTCCCACATATGAGGGCGTGACACTGCCCTCAAAAAAAAGAATGGGCATGTGGAGAAACAGGATCACAAGACAGCCATGCCACGTGGGGGTCCAGGTCCTACATGAACATCTGGGAGGCATCTGAGTAAAGGGCGCACCCCAAACACGCAGCTTGCCCAAAGATGCTAGCAAACCAGGTCGACACAGCTTTCTGACTTTTCTCTGGTGCTATATCCCAGAAGCCCTTGGTACTCATCTCATTAGGGCCCTAATTGCTCTTCTGAGAACTGAATCGATGGCATTAGCATTAGCCCTTGGCTGGCCTACCTTTGAGCTCAGGATACTTTAAAACTGAGCTCTGTCATCAGGCTGGAGTGTTTGATGGACTGAGGGAAGATACTGGCTGTCTTCTAAGTTGTCATCTCCTACTCATACAGATCACATTTATGTCAGGGCAAAAATTCAATCAACTCAATTTACTGATCAGATGACTTGATTTCAAACACAACATATAAGCGCAAGGGGAAGAGTTCAGAGATCACGGCATTTTAGAGTTTGAAAGAATGTCTGCTATCATTTACGAGAATCCAAGGCCACATAGCTAGACCATATTCTGGGGTTAATGATTATGGAGTAGAGCCTATAAAGTACAGTTAATGAGTCAGAGAAGGGGCAGACAGACAGACACCTGGTTAGAGGCCGTACATGAGCAATAGTCAGGATGAGACACAAGGTCTTCCAATTTTTCGTCCAGTGACCTTTCTATTATCAACTTTCCTTTAAAATATTTCAAACTCACTTTTCACCTGTTTTATTCCCCTATAATTAGGCTTACTATTCCAACTCTACGAAGCTGAATATTTCTTGCTGCACTAAAAGGTCAGCCTCATTGATGTCCTTTGTAGGATCATGGAAAGAAACGGGCAAATGCTTGACTCAGAAATATAAATGCTGGGCCAGCTGAGTGGCGTGGTGGTTAAGCGCTGGCTTTGGGAAGCCAGCGGGCCCTGGTTCGGTCCCACATATGAGGGCCAGTGACACTGCCCTCAAAAAAAAAAAAAAAAGAAAGAAATATAAATGCTAGTAACGGGGCATCACTACTGTGACAATTCCTGCTGTTAGAAAATCAAGGCCATTCACTAACAAATGAAAAAACAGACCCTCGTGAAGTTGAAAGAGACGATGAAGACAAGGATTATGTACCCACAGGGTATTCATTTCAGTGAAAATTCAGGAAGACGTTAAGACAGAGTGGGCACAGAAAAGCGAGTACGGTACGAAGGTACAAAGTTGAGAGCAAAAAAGACAAGTCTTTCTTTTAAAATTCCGCGCCATGAAATGTGAGGCAGGCTGTCAGCCCTGGAAGGAGCGATCGTGCTTTTCAGGTCTGGAGCATCTGCACTGAGATTCTTCCCATGGCGTCCTGTACTAGCAGCAGGTGAGAATTCAGCTCAATTTAGTTTGTCAAGACACCACTGATAATCTCAGGGAACCTTTAAAACAGAAAACCCAAACATGCTTGGAGGTATATGGGAATGAATCATTTTGCTTTAATCCGATCCATCCTTTACTGAAATCTGAAAGGAAGTCAGACTAAGATTCCTGATGGTTTCGAGGGCAGTATGGAAACCTCAGAGAGCAGCCATGCAGTGATGTTGGGACAGGCTTCCGGACAGGGCTAGAAACCACCTCACTGAAGTGCGACTTCCGGCTCCTCTCACCCCTGGAAACATCTGCGCCTGATGGAGCCCCAAAGCTGTTATCTTTGGAACCAAAAAGATTCCCTGGCCTGACACTTGGCCTGAATGGTGAACAGAGCACTGGAAAGCAGGGGTTTCCCTGGAAAAGTCAGGATGGAGAGTCGCCACAGCTCACCTTCCAAACCGGGTGATATCACGCCTGCTGCCAGGGAATACGTTTGGTAACCACACAGATTTTTTTTTTTTTTTTTGAGGGCAGTGTCACTGGCCCTCATAAGTGGGAACCGAACCGGGGCCGCTGGCTTCCCAAACCAGCGCTTAACCACTGCGCCACTTGGCCGGCCCCACACAGATTTTTTTTAAAAGTGTTCTGTATGGAGTGGAAAAAATTATTTTATGCTGTTTACAGATGTGAGAGGCAATGTGGCAAAAATCTTCTCATTTTATAGATACACTGATAGTAAATGGGATAGTATGCTCACAGTTCAATAAGGGTAAACGGAAGGTCTTTGTATGATTCTAGTAACATTTCTGTAAATTTGAAGTTATTCCAAAATAAAAAGCTTTAAGGATTATTTTTTGAAAACCCCAACAACTTCTAATGCTTAAATGCTGGATATCCTGGGACAATGAATAACCATCATCATGACACTCTGAAAGGAGTATCCGGCCCAGCCATCAGTCCAGTGAACCTTAGCGGGAGAACGCCTGTTCATCTACAATGATAACATTTCAGCATCAGGTTTCTGAGTTCTCCCTCAAAACTCTGCTCCTCAAGGTAATCAGTTTAACCTTTTCAACTCCAAATTAGAAAGGAGGGTTCCTTGGTGGTCAGCAAATACTTCGTCCCTCTAACCTGTTCTCTCTAAGCTATACTTAAGTATCATATCACCAGGAATAGGCAAGTTGCTTGGCCTTTTATTAGTAAAGCAGCTGAATAATTTATAAGGGTTGCACGGGGCCCATTAGAAGTGCCAGAGCAGTAATAACGGCTCAGGACTTTGCTTATTCAGGGCTAAAGTTTAATTTGTGCATAAGTGCCCCAGCTCATAAACCCATCCCACAGGTCTGACATACTCGCTCCTTCACAATCACATGTCCTAGCCATACTCTCAGTTTAGACGTGTTCCTATTAGGTGTCATCTGGGGGGCCAAAAACCAAAAATCCGAACCCCCAAATAGCTAAAATCTTACACCCACATCACTGTAATTCTTTTTTTTTAATTTAATATATTTTTTTAATTAGTCACTGTAATTCCTAAAGAGGGCCACCACCATTGTCCCCTTAAGCTTTGCTTTTAGTCATCTCCAAAGAAAGGCTGATTCTTAGCCATGCAGAGAGCTTTGGCAGATGCAATGAATGGAGGGAAGGCTGGAGAAACAGAAGGGGTAAGATCGTAGAAACAGCATGTTCAATGTCCATTTGGGCATTGCATTTTAAATGATAGCACATGCGGTAAGATGAAGAAAATGTGCTCTTCTGGCAAGTTAATTAACCTCCCCAAGGCTCAGTTTTCTCATCTATGAAATGTGGATTGCAATAGTTTCCACCGAATAGGGCTGTGGCAAAGATTAAATGAGTTAACCCATGGCATATAATACTCATTAAGTAAAAGCTTTTATTATTAGAGATTCAGACTTGGAAAGAACCCTAGAGAAGCCTAACCAACCCTCTCGGCTATGAACAGTGACTTTGGGGATAGCTCTAAACTTTAAACCAGTTTGGTGCTGTTTGCCATTTTAGGGCTGGTGTGACTAGCACTTTCTCCATGGGAATGGTGCTGTTTTTTTGTTTTCTGAATTTTAAAATAAGCTAAGTGTCAGCCCAGAACCAGTGTTCATTCATCGAGAACTATCTAGTGAGTGCTGACTGGGTCAGGCGCTGTTCTAGGCACTGGTACAGCGGTGATGCCCTCACTGGAAAGACACTCTGTTGATGCAAAGAATCAATAAAAGAAATAAATACGCAAACTAGATAAATTCAGATAGTGGCAAGTGCTATAAAGAAAATAAAAAGGTGACATGAGAGAACAACGGTGGAGGCTGGAGTTGGGAGGGAAGTCACTTAACAGAGGTGTTCATGCTGGTTCCTTGGCAGTGCAATCTCCAGGAAGATGGCATTGTAACACTGGTTTTGGCACACGCGTATATACATATGCCAGGCTATACGTTGTAAGAAGAAATGATACAAAGAGGAATCAGCATCACCCTCTAAAAATTTCACTCTTGGGCAATCTTATTAGAAATAAATACTAACCATTAATGACTTTATCAGAGTAGACCTTGTCTGGTCTTTGGTCTTACCTCCCTGGCTAGTCTGGTGCAGATGGGGTGGCTTAAGGCGAAAGGACACCAGGGTTCATGCCACTGTCTTCAGGTGAATCCACGTTATCTACCCTCTGGAAGTTGGAATTTTAGCCCTTGGGATCTGTATTATGTGCCACGAAATTCCTGCCCCAAGAGCCAGTTCAGGGGGCTCAAAGAGCTATTATTAATGTCTCAGTTTGGGCCACTCACCCCTCCATTCAGCCGCCTTCCTCCATAATGGAGCCATTGAGCAGGCGCCACAATAGAGGGCTGAGGAGAAAAGGCCGAGGGAAAGCATCCAGAGTCCCCTCGCACAGACTCGGGCATTCATCACCAGGCAAGTGCCAATATCTGGGAACAGCGATCTCAATTTCTGCAAATCCGCCAACCTGCAACAGCTGCTAGTGACTCTGGTGGGCGGCTCCGCTGCGTACTCGCCTTTCCAATACCAGGCCTGGCCCGGAGCCAAGTTGACATTCTTAGGTTAGAGACACGCTGGCTGCAGAGAGCAGCAACAATGGACTTCACAGCTTATAAAGCAGCTTACAAAGGGCTCCCATGTATTTCAAAAAGCACTTCAGATAGCTGGTGAGAGAAGCTATCTGCACAAACGCATTCAAGCAGTTTATTCCTAACCCACTTAATTCAAGGTTTCTGTCGGAAGCCAACGACATAGTGGAGGAAGACGCAGAGAACAGCAAGAGGGCTGAACGGCCCGGCAGCTGGGGGAGCGCAGCGAATCCCATCTCCCCTCCTCTGGAGCATCGGCTCAGCAGGATGAGCAATGACTGGCAGCAATCAGCCCTTCACCTGGATAACAAGTGTGATGACAAAATGAGTGAGTCTGTGGGATTCCTCAGCTCTTTAGCGAGCTGTCTTAACTGCTTCCGTTAGCATTGTAGCATTTACAAATGCTCTGAAACGAACATTCTGCGTGCCCTCTAGATGCCTGCCACTGTGAAACCCAAATGCACCTTCACCCGGCCACAAAGGGGATGCCAGCCAACTGTACATCTTGCTCTGCCTTACCACTCCGAAGTCTCCAGGGACACAATCATCTCCTCCATGCCATCTATGCTTCACTTGCTAGGCATAACTTAGTTTCTGGAGAACAATTTTGCCAGGTAACAGGCACAGAGACCAAAAGAAGCTAAAGGCTAGAAGAAAACACTGAGGCTGAAAGGCCCATGTCTGACACTTGAAGCTCACGGAACCCACTAAAGGGCACAGCACACAGTGCGCCGAATACAGACCGTCTGCCCGGAGGAAAAGGGCGCAGAGGTAGGTAACAGCTCTTCATCAATTCTGTCGTGCCTATCAACATCTCAGAACTCCTGAGTGCTTCTCATGGGAAATGAGCTAACGCAAAGACGTGACGTGGAACTATCCCTGAGCTCTTACATGCTTCAATGCAAGGGTTCCTCCCAGAACGATGGGCCCCTCCCAGAAGAACAGACCCCTTGGAGATCTGACTCCACTGTTTGGAGTGCTTGGTGCAGCTTTCTTGGAAAACTCTGAATCGGCACATTTCAGACCAAGAAAGTATTTCAAGACTAACAGAATAGAAGGATACAGAGCGGTATTAAATGTGAAGTAGGATTTGGAACTGTTCAAGTAATAGTGTATTGAAGGGAAAAGGTTACTGACCCCCCGCCCCCCCCGCCCCCCACGCACATTCCAATGGGTAAGACCTACTCGCTAACTGGAATGAGGACTGAGAGTGGGATATGGCAGGGTTTCGCTGAGGCCAGGCTCAGGTCTTCCGTGGGGCATGAAATGGGTCACCATGAGAGCAGGCTTAGAATGCTGGTACCATGTCAATTCTTCTATTATTGTATGAAATGCCATGTGTGGCAATGACACACCTCAATGGGATCAGGTTCTATACTAACTTCTGAACTTGGATCAGGAGCCTCAAATGCAACTTCTCACGTCTTGGTTATTCCAGCAGCTTATTAGCACAATGAGAACTGCATGGGAGAAGACCTTTAGTGAGAAAGGGGGCAAAGAAAAACTGTTTATATCAACTGCAGAATTTCTATTTTTTTGCTTACCTAGAATGCCCATCTACTGTTTCCAGTGTGACTTCCCTGGGTGTTTCATGATATGCTCTAAAAGTCAGAATTGACCAAGAAGAAGGGTCCCTGTGACAGGCCTCAGAACCAAAGCTCGCGATCACAGATAAACAACACAATGACCGGAACACAGACTATCAACCAGAGCTCTGCTTTCTGCCCCAGTCTGCTGCTGGAAGCCAGCCAAAGGTTCCCTTCTGCAGAGCAGGGCACGCCAAAGCCTAGGCAGGATCCACTTGCAGGGTGTTTCTGCCTTGGTTCTTGTGATCTCGGTGCTGATGGTACCATTTGCTAAGAGGAACAGGACTTAACTACTGGCACTTAAGAAGCCCATCTCTCACCTGGGTTTACATTCTAATCTT
Organism: Aselliscus stoliczkanus; assembly: GCA_033961575.1. NCBI lineage: Eukaryota > Metazoa > Chordata > Mammalia > Chiroptera > Hipposideridae > Aselliscus > Aselliscus stoliczkanus. Next base: position 74,980,181 of record CM066740.1, on the reverse strand, counting down.
TAAGCCTGTGCTGTGCGCTGTAGTGCAATCTAAATGTTTCTTGTCCAGGGTCGGCAGAGTGGCACACTGGTTAAGAGCTGGTCTGGGACGCCAGCAGCCCTGGTTTGGATCCCACGTATGAGGGCCAGTGACACTGCCCTCTACAGCTAACAACAGCTCTACCTGGAGCTGGGCTGTGCGAGCCCCGGCAATGGTGTAGGCTGCAGTCCCTGCTGCAGTGGGCTGCCATAGGCTACAGTGAGTGGCCGGCAGCCAGCGTGAGCTGCCAATAGCCACGGTGAGCGACCATCCAGAGGCTGGTGGTCGATCTGCCTCATCTGGGAAGAGCGCAATGACGATACCAACATGGGCCAGTGAAGCAACGTCCTTCACAACTAGACTGAAGAACAAAAAGACAGCAACTTGTCTGTTCCCCTTTCCTGGTTCCCCAACGCTGTTCCCCTCCCCCGATTCCCCAATAAAATCTTTAAAAATAAATAAATAAATAAACGTTTCTTGTCCAAAGTAAGCTACTTGAAGGTGTGCACTTTTTTGCTTTTCCCCCCACAGCACCAAGAGATAACAGGTGTTTATTAATAACCACTGACTAATCAACTATGAAAAAAAAGAAAGATGTGAGCACAAATACAAGCAAAACCAAGTATCTGTTACCATGTCTTCCCACCAAACTGTGGGGGAGAAAATTCCCTCCTCTCGTGAAAGCAGCCTGCCTACCAGGGGCACCACGTGACTGGGCAAGATGGCCATTCTGCGTCATGTGCCTGTTTTGATAGGAAGGATTGGTCTGTCATTAGCACTTCCCAATCAGCAGCACTCAGAAATAGGGCTAAACTTGGAAAAGAATAAAAAAAATTCCGCATCCAACAGTGAGGATCAAGAGTAAAAAAGAAACAGCAGTTTGCTAAAAAAGAGACGAAAATACCTCAGGGCCTGAGAGGAGTTATTTCTGCGTTCCCTGTACATACGACATCATTCATGAAGAAGGCAATGGTACAAATATAGCATAAATGTCGTCTGCTCTGGCTGGTAATTTAAAATGCAAATGCTAATGAGAGAACTGGTATATCAGTGGAGTTAATAACCGCATGCCTAGCACAGGGGCTGCATCCAAAACACAGAGAAGAGACAGACACCATGTTCCAATTTAAAAATAAAAACACATTAACCCTAGAAAAATCAGCAGCAGATGTACAAGCTCAGGAAAAGAAGGCACACCAGGGCAGGGAAATGGGAACTTTCCTACCCGCCAGAGACTAACTGGTTAATGTGAATATCTGCCTACATACAGTGAAGGTGAGCATGGGAGTTACTAGGGTTTATACAGGACCGCTATTGGAAAGCATGAGGATAATAGGGAAAAACTACAGGGAATCCAGAAAGTTTCTCCGAAGCCCACTTAGAAGCCTATAAGCCAAATGTGCAGGGGGTCGTTATGTCCAGAAACCAAAGGCCAGTGAAGAGAGATGTAGATCTTATTAATTTCATCACAGGCAAAGAGTGGTTAAAAAACCCCATACTTACAAGGTTTGGATTAAGTGGGTAACTTAAATAAGTGGGAAAAAGCTCTAATGATGGAAAAACATGACAGAGAGAATGTGGTTGTATGTCAGGTGCCTTCCAAACATGAAAAGAACTTCTGCGAATTGTTCTTGCTCCTTCGATCTGCGGTTGGCAGCCCTACATCAGAATCTGGGGCCGACCGCATGGCCCTGAGACGGAGGGCAACACCTTGGGCTTCTTCAGAGCCCCTCAGCGTGGAGGCGTGAGGAGGAGCCCGATGGCCAGTGGTCTATCCACTTTCTTGAGTGAAACCCGTGGTAGCCTCTCAGGGGCAATGCGGGGACGGGTGGGGGCTGGTTGGTTTGGGTGCCCACACTGGACACCTAGTGTGTTCTAATTCCCATATTAGTGCCATGCATTCAAAATTGATCTAAAAGCCAGGAAGAGACTGGCAAACCAGCCCATTAGTGTGGGGAGGCCTCCGGAAAACTTTCTGAACGGAATCCAAGGTGAGCAAAGGGCTGGGGCTTGGGGCTAAGACACTTTTTCAATGATGAGGAACTATTTTGTTAAAAAATGCAGTCATATCTCTGTTTGAAATGGGGATGTGAGAGGTAGTTCCCATAGCAACCAAGATTAAGTCTTACAGGCAGTATGCACTGCTCACCCGAGGGCTGCCCATGACACGATTTCAAAGCTTTTCCCCTTAATTTCAAATTACCACACCATTTACACTCCGTCTCCAGAACCCAGGTCCTGCCTTCTGCTGTTGGGCGGGTCACACAGGACCCACAGAGCAGAGGCAGTGGTGAGTGGCCCAGGGCTGGACGGTGCTGCTAACCACCATTACGACTAAATGGTTGCTGGGAAATGCCAATAGGCTGACAAGATGGCACTGAAAAATCGACACTGAAATATATTTTCCTGTGAAAACCCTAAGAACAGGATTAGAACTGAAGCACCTGGGCACAACCAGAGCTAGGTGCTGGCCCTGGAAATGCTCTAGGGGAACAGCCATCAGGCGGCTGTGCACGCCCCATCCCTTCCCCCACGCCCACCAGGTGGAGGGCGGCCTAGGTAACCTTTACCAGGCTCAGAAAGTGCCTTCGAGTGGACAGGGAGGGGAAGAGAAGGAAAAGGAGCCCTTGGGGAAAACCCAGACGTCTAACCCTTTGAACCACACTCTACGGGTTCATATTAGCTCTGCCCAGAAGAGGCCTGATCCCTGCCCAGGATCGTTTCCCCTTGTCTCACATATTGAAACTCCAAAGCAACAAGAGTAAAAAGCAACGGTGAAAGGCAGAAGTCAGGGGACTTTGGAGGTGAGGATTCTTCTCACTCACCTTTGACCTGTCCACCCAGAGGCAATCAATGGGCCTGTCATGTAACAGCTGAAGATAAAGCAAAATCTTTCTTTTCTTGGCCCAGAAAACCCACTGAGATGGAGAGGGCTGAACATCCCAATTAGGAGGCTGTCCTATCTCCTCAGACTTTTTCCCCAGAAGGTGGGGCACGTCTTTCCCTAGGTGGCAGGAGTGGCTGGATGGGCAGGCACAGAACCGCATTATGGGTCCTGCTGCCTCCCGCACTTCTAGCTCCCAGCGTCACACAAAGATATGCAGGCCGACCTAATGGAAATTATTAACAGGAAGCAGGAGAGTAGGAAGTCAAGTGTTCTAGCTCCACAGTCCATGATTGCCATTAAACCATGCCGGAGACATCTTGTTTTTATGGGTGTCTTTACTTATTAGCCTTTCTCAATCAGAAAAATATTTAACTTGGTTACTGAACACTGGATCTCTGCCTCTTTTACTCTGAAATGCTCCATTACATCCTGGAAGTCTGCTGGGATTCCCACTATCAGTCCCCCTGGCATTTCGGTCTCTTCCCATCCTGGCAGCTCTCGGTGCACCTCCTGCAGTTTGCTGATGTCCTTCCTAGCAGGTGGTCCTGGGAGGCACATCCAAGCTACAGGCCAGCAGCACTCGGCTCCACCCACGCCCCCCCCCTGCATCCCGTACCTCCGGGTTAGGGACCAGGAATCACAGCCTTTCTGACAGTGTCACAGCACTTAACTGTTACGGTGGCATAAAAACCTGAGTTGTGTTCATCGGCATGGTCATGGTATTTCAGACATGGATCTCCTACTCTTATCTATCTTAAAAATGTATTTTTTTCTTCACGTTTATGCATTCTTTACTTCAGTAGATGCAACTGCTTTGCTTGAAGGCTGGACTCTATCTTATGCATTTCTATATTCCTAGCATAGTGTCCAGTGGAAATAAATTATTAAAGAGCCACGTGACCTGCAGCATCATGAGGCTCATCCTGGGGATGATTCACGATCGGAAGGCGGGAGACAATCAGGCTACACTTGCAGCCTTGCAATTGCACCCACGTGACCAACGGGTGAGGTACGGTAGGCCGGCAGACTGGGGTCTGAGGACACAGGCCTGACACTGAACAGCAGGAGTAGAGGAGGAGGTCACATGCCCATACAAAAGCAGGGAAGAAAGAGACTGGTGAGCACATCCATTTCTTTCGAGCAACTCCTCCTGAGAACTACTGACACAGGCTAAGTTGTTTTGCCTAGATGAATCGCACCCAGCCTGCCAAAAAGGAAATGTTCCAGGTCTCCTTGGATCCTCAAATGCCAGCTCCCTGAGGAAGGCTTTTCCATTCTCCGTTCTTTCCTCTGTACTCTCATGATGTAGCATATACTTTTCATAGCTCCTTTTTATTTTTCCTTGTTCAAGGTTTTCATATGGCTGTCGACAGTGGACTAAAAGCTATTCAAGAGAGCAGAAACTATCTTATTAATTTCGGTATCGTACATCATCTATCAGACTGCTTTCAAATCTTGGCCTCATTAAAAAGGGGCTTCCTCACCTGTTTATTGTGCTAATGCCAACAAGTGATGCTCCAGCACCTCCTGACAAACACATCATTTGTATAATTCATAAAATGATATCTTTAACAGTGAAGCACTAGAGCAGGCCCAGGGAAGTCTCATGTCAAGCTGCCCACTTCTCAGTAATGGGATCCAACCGAAAGCAGGTAGCGGGTGGAGGCAGACTCCAACTGTGAAGTCCCAAGAGAAAGAATATCCCACTTTACAAATATCCATTAAGTTGCAATTCAATTAAAGCATCGGAAAGGAATTCATAAGTATCAGCAGACCCTGTAATTGCTTAATTAAAGATAGAAGCCCAGCAAACACCAGCACAATAACAGCCTGATTCATTAGCACCTCTGTGATAGCAGAATGGGATTTCTCTCGGAAACACACACTGGCTTTAATTGTGTAATTTGGTTAGGCGCTGGCAATCAGGGGGGCCATTCCAGGGACCAGGGGACAGCGAGGCTGGTTCCTGTTCCCCTTCCCTCTTCTCTCTCAGTACAAGTTTTTAGTCTATTGATATAAACAGTTGATATTCCTATTAGGATGGGCTGGAGAAGACGCATTCAAGAGAAAAAAGGGAATGAGATGCTTTATTCAAAGGCATTCAGAGTAGAAGGACCCACAGCCAAACCTTTATTTAGTTCGCCATCACATAACCACCATCACCGTTTATCACATCCCAGGCACCCAGAACCTTCTCTCACTGCCTCCTTTATCAGAATGCAGCTCCAGAGGGGAGCTGTAATCAAAGCGCGAGAGAAAAGTAGTGGAAAATGCCAAAGGGCAGGCCAAGGGAAGTCTCATTTGAAGTCTTGTTTCATGTGAGTAGATAACTGGTTAATTATAAGTCACCCGCTGTGATGCACATGGGAACCCCTTAGGCTGTCTATACCATGAGTTCCCCCTAAGGTGACTGACACCCACAGCCCCTACCACAAGCCTGCCTCGGTCCCTAACTCCTCATACATATTGCCATCCTGCCTTTAAAACATGGAAACGCAAATGGGGTGGGTTCACTCAGTGAGTTAGCAGAAGGCTCCCCATATCTGCTACAGAGCTCCTTGGATTACTTGCATCGAAACCTTGGATTATTGTCTTCCATTTCAGGCGTCTGGTTTACAGGCACTGACGTGGTGCCTGCTCTGCTGAGTGAACAGGACAAGCTCCTGAGCTGCCCTCAGCCGGACTCGGACGCCCCAGAGCTAACAAAGTAATTCAGAACAAGGAAATGGAATATAACAGTCATGGCAGGAAGACACACTCCATGACGCTGGTGTCATTGAATAAAAATGGGAATCAAGGGCCAAGCAATTTGCCAATATGTGCCTCAGTATCCCTTTAGACAAGAAACTAAGTAAAATGTGACACACATTTTAGATACTAAAGATAAAGATGGCCGGTAAACTGTTTTTGCTCTAACAGGAAGGAACCCTATGGGGCTCTCTCAATGCTAGATGAGGAAAAAGGATGCTCTTAAACAAACGCAGACTGTGCAGGGATCTTGGTGAAAGACTGCTTCCAAGGCTGCACCGAGTATGCATAGGAGGCGGCCACCGCGGCAGGCAGAGGGACCTTGAACAGTCTCAGTTCTCATGGTGTAAGGTCACCTGCTCACTGACCAAACCTAAGCCAGGTGCTCAAAGGACTGAAGGGCAAAAGCCTTCCGGAGGCTCTGACCTCTTAGCTGCAGCTGACAGTGTCCAGCCCCACCTGCTATCCCATCTGACCAAGCAATCACTCTACATACAGGGGTGCAGGAACCGTGACAGAGAGGCCAGCTGGCTTGGGCCAAATGCCACTCCCTATCAAGCTGTGGGGCCGTCTGCCCCAAAAGGCCACATGAAAATGGAAAGTGTCCACCCCACCTTGAAGTCCAGAGGGCTCTCCAAAAGGCTAGGATTAACGAGAGCAGCACATATGGGGCTGTTGAACAATTATCTTGACTTTCCCCTTGAGACTCACAGCCCCAGCTCCCTCCTGGCTGCAGACATCATTTCCAGCAGAACGACATTTTTTTTTTTTTTTTTAGAGGGCAGTGTCACTGGCCCTCATATGTGGGATCTGAACCGGGGCCGCTGGGGTCCCAAGCCAGCTCTTAACCACCGCGCCACTCGGCCGCCGGCCCAGAACGCCATTTTTACATGGTGTGGCGAGCGTCCCTCAGAGAGCTGCAAAGCCATGCCATGAGGATCACGGTCTGGGTGAACCACCTCACATGGGGAACATCGAGCCTGGGTCTCACTCACTTTCTGCTTTGAAGGTGATCTCAGAGCACAGGGGGCCTTTCCTCTCTGAGGATTCTCCCTCCACCCATGTCCTCCACCCAGCTCATTCATTCCATCCCATTGAGGTCACGACTCCATTAATCATTTCCGTACGTCCTTTCTTAGTTCCTTCTCCTCAGAAAGCACACAGGTAACTCTCATGTTCCCTATGATATTTTCTCACTCCATCCTTTTTATATTCTCATTTGCCAAGATTCTGTTGACTTTTACATTCTGTAATTGGTATTATGAAAACAATAGGCATATTGAACAGCTTTCCCAACTACACACGCCTCATTCTGCTCCAGTCTTCAATAAGAATTATGGTTACAAAAGTTCTCAACTGCTGACATCCTTAAAATGTTACCTTGACCCTTCAGCTTTCACTTTTCTGCACTCCTTTTCCATTCTCTGTTAGATTTTTCTTAAGAGCAGTCTATTTTTAATTCTGTTCCTTATTTCCCACATTTATTCCCCAGTCGCCTGTAATCTGCTTTTGGCTGAATCAACTCTGACGAAACTGCACTGGCACAGGTCATCTGTGACTTGCTAATTGATAAATAAGAAAATCACTTCATCTTTTTAGGTAACATCCCACTCGGCTACCTCCTTGGCGTTCAGAAGACTACTCTCCCGGGGTTCTCCTTCCAATTCTCTGCCCGTGTTCCCTCCGCCCACGTATGCATGCTTAGCCTTCTCACAGGCAGGAACTTCCCAGGGTCCTAACGCCACCCTCTACACACTGGGACTGTTTTAACTATTGCCTGTATGCTGAGGGCTCCTCTGTCAGAAGAACTGCCCAGGCCCTTCTGCGGGCCTGAACATCCCCAAGGACACCTCCAATATTCCACGTCTAAAACCAAACTGATGATCTGTTCCTAAAACCTGTCCTTACCTGTGTGGCGCCCTTGGGCATCGCCATCTGCCCAATCACTCAAGCCCTGGGTAATTTACTTTCTCTCCTACACTCAACATCATCTTCCATCCCGGACCCCTAAAATCCAGCCATTCCCTGAATTATCAAGTCTTCCTTCCAAATACTTTGCAAATCTCTTCTCCGCTGCCAGATTTCAGGCCTCTAGCCCTCTTGCCTCTTAGCTGTTTTCCCAGCCCCCAGCGTCATTTAGTCCAGTGTATCCACCAAAGGGAACTTTCTTAACCCAAGAAAGATTAGTTCTTGTCTGCATTTCCAGCTTCTCCCCAAACCCCTCTCCTCATCCTTTATGCTCCATCAACACCAAAGGGTTCGTGTTTGCCTGGACACATTGGGATACATCCTGTCTGGGCACCTTTGTACATGCTGTGGCCTCTACCTAGAGCATTCCTCTATACTTCCTCCTCTCCCTGCCTGCTCTCAACGCTGCAAACTCAGTACTTGTCCTTCTAAACACAGCTCGGATGTCAGCTCCTCAGGGAGGCATTCCTTGGTCCCAGCTACATAACCAATCATTCCCTCCTCCGTGCTACTTCTGTGCCTTATAAAGACTTCTGTTATCTCACCTAGAGCCCAACACTGCAATCTGTTTATGTGCCTGTCTTCCCTCTAGAGCTTCCTGAGCCCTGGGACCCAGTCTTACCAGGATGGTGCGCAGGTCTGTGTTCCAAGGTCTCACAGGGAAAAGCCAGTGAGCTTGTCAGTCAAGAGGAGACGAGAACAACACCTTTTCATGACTTATTTCCATCAATGGAAAACCAGGGCTCTGTCATCGGGACTATGACCCATGTGTGGACACACCGCACACTTCCAGCCATTCCACACAAGGGTTAAGAAAAGCTCCAGTTATGAATTCACTAAGTCTTTGTGAGGGGAGGGGAAGGAAATATGTGTACTGATGATCAATGTTATGGCAGGCTTGCTCTGAGCCCTCTTCTCATCTTATTAAATTCTCACAACAACCCCAAGAGGCACGATACTCTCGCTCGTTAACCGATGTATACACGGAGACTTGAAGAGGGTAAATAATCTCCTAAGGCACCTGCCTGTACAGAGTAGAGCCACGATTCAAACCTTTCTCTTTCGACTTTTCAGTGTCCTGTATCCTTGCCAGGTTTCTAAAGAAACCAGAAGATGCATCATATAACCGCATACAGTATGGCAGGGGAAAAATGGAAAAGCTTATGTTTTTATCATGTGTTTGCTTCTGGAATCTATCTTTCAGAATGTAAGTTAACGCCGGCAGCACCTTTTGAATTGCTGAGCTCAGAATCATGCCAAGCATACGGAGGAACGGCTGACGCAGAGCTGAGTGATCAGACCGTGTGTGTTTAGGCTTCGGCAGGAAAACTCCAGCCACGACAGGTCTAACGCGCGAGCCGGCTCCATTCAGGCAGTTTGGAGTTTAGAAAGCAGAGTGACAGTGTGTTCGCTCCCCTACAGATCTGTGGCCAAGTTTCCTGGAAAGAAGACGAATACTGTTTCTCCTCCACGCCTCAGGGATAAATGCCGCCAAATGGGTGCCTTTGTTTTTGTAGGTTTAGAGCAAAGGATGAACCGCATATACACCTCACACTCTGTAACAACAAGAATTCGCTGCTAAGAAATTTCTCCGCTATGGAAATCTAAAGAAAAGGAAACCAGTGGCTGCCTAAAAGGACGCCCCACACACCGCTGTGTTGCCCCTCCATGTCCTACAACTCACACGGCAGAAATCCAAGCCCAGCCCTCCATGGAGGGTGGATGGCCTGCGGCCCTCCTGTTCTGTAGCTGCCGCTGATCTTCGGGCCAGGCTTCCACCAGCCCCTTCAGAAAGCCTGCAGAGCGGTGTATGGACATTAACGTCCTATGGGGGTGCGAGAGAGCCGCAACCAGAAGTGGGGGCCCCACAGCGGGGAGCTGCACAGCCCTGTGCCCAGTGAGTGATTTATCTCACAGAACCACCCACTGAGTTGGGGCCTGAGTGAGACCCTTATCCTGAGAACAAATGCTCAGTGCTTTCTAGGAGAAAGAGGCAGAGGCAGTCTGACGGGACAACAAACATGGCTTCCGTTTCTCCTCCCCAACGGCAATTTATTCAAGAATCCAAGAGACAAGTGCTGAGGCAACAGGCAGCCTCAGAAGCGGCCGTGTGCATTGGGAGGGCATCGCGAGTGTGTCCTTTTGTGAGTGAATAGTCGGTGGGGATAGGGGTGGGTGTTGACATGAAATGACACTTTCTCTCAAAGACTACCATTTCTGCGAAGTCCTCACTGGAAATAAATAACTACTATTTGCCGGTGGGGAAGAAATGAAGCCATTTGCTCCTCGAATGCAGAAATACAAACTGCTCGAAGAGCACAGTGCATACATAGTCTTGCTGGCTTGGGACATCTTAAGCTGTTAGAAAAGACAGGATAGGAAAGATGTTCATTCCGTCAGCAAAGAAAGGAAGGCATGCCCTAGCATGGCAACTTTAGTGCAACGGAGAAACGCCACCGATGCCGGAGCTGGGAAGGTAATGTCACGTCTGGGGTTCCATAAAGGATTTGGATCCTAATGACATTTGAAAAGAATAAAAGAGAGACGAGCGGCACCACCTGGGAACCAGAGGACAAGGTGGGTCTGCCCTGTCCGGCCTGTCCATGACCAACCCGGCAGGGAGGTCTGCCCCCAACAGGAAATGCCAACTGTGAGAATTCCATTGTTAATGTTTTCTAGGAGCAGGAAGAGAGCCCAGTGTTGGGTCTGTAGTGACACAGGGACCAGATCTATTTAGAAAGTTTGTGTTCGAATCTCAATTTGAGATGAAATCACGGAGATGGGCTCCAGGTCTTATCTAAAACGCCGGGGAAAGGGCATATGGCCTCCAGGGATGACTTCTGAGAGCCGAGAAGAATTTTCAGAGTCACATATAACACATAAGACTTACCTGCGAGCAGGAAGGTGATAAGGCAAGTTTCCTTTGGCAAATAGAGCTTGAGACGAGAACCGCTGAAGACGTATTCCACCACAGCTTCAGAACGACCGGCCCGCTGGAGGAAGGGCAGGAACTGCTTTGCTTTTTGGGTGTCCTAGTGCAGAAAAGAAGAAGAGAGTCCTTAGAAAAGTAACAGGAGCCAGGTAAATGTTTCTTTTTGTTTAGGGAACAGTCTAGTAGGCCACAGGAAGCTAGGCAAGGAACCTATAAAATTAGACATTTTTAAAATCAGGACATAGACAAGATATCCATGTGACTTGCACAGAAGACACATAATTAACCAAAGGTTTCCAGAACATTCTGTGGCTCTTTGCCTCCCTCTGCTCAGTAACTAAGCAATCAGCAGACATACAAGTTAAGAAGGTGCTCTGAAATGAGAATTTCACTCCTTCTCTGGGACAGGAAAGAGCTCTCCCCTTCCTTCTTGTGGAATTGAGAGGAGACCACTACTAACCTTCTATGGAGGTTAATTTACCCTTTAACTTTCATTTAAAAAAAAGTGACGCCCAGGCGGTGTGACAGAGCTCAAAGCTTCTCAATGACGAGAAGAAGGCAGCTTGCTTTGGGCACCCGCCCTACGCGCCTCTCAGGGTGAGCGGGGACCGGGGCACGCTGCTCCTGTTCCCAGCCTGGGAAACGGGGACAGGAGGGTGTGCTCCATGGGGGCCAACCCCACTCATGTCAGCATGAATAATTAGGGAAGCACTAAAAACATACGAAACCACATGGCACTTTTTAGACTTTTTTCACGCAACCACACAAAGTACATGCATTCTACCCTCAAGAGTCACCAGACCACAGACGCTTCGAACCTCAGAGCTCTAAGCTATAGAGGAGCTATTAGAGTTAAGGGCCTTCACATCCTTTCAGTCTCTGAAGCTACTTAAACAGATGACAGAGTACGCAAGCATCAAAGTACCACATTGCACATGTTTGGGGCAGTCACTGGATGTCAGAATTGCCGAGATTTTCAGCCCAGTCAGCAGACCCGTAAACTCCCCATGAGGACAGCAAGCTCTGATCGCCTTCCTGATGCCAGCGACACCAGCCATCTGCATTTCGCCAGGCTCTTCCTTGCTACCTCCGCTCCTAGCAACGGAGCTATTGTATCTAAATTAATGCACATTAGATAATGAAAATTTAGCAAGTCCCAAGTGTTTGAGAGTTTTCACACCCGCCAAAGGGGCTCCACTCATTCAGAAGCAGTGAGGCAGGCTGGGATAAAAACAATATTTATAGCAATGAGACACATCCTTCCCTTCAAATAGGTTCTCAGAGGAAAGGAGAGACAGTCGTCCATTCCCCGTGTCTCTAATGGCACGCTGGTAAACGCTAACGGCACAGTGAGCTTCCGTCCAATAAACACTTAGGCCACTCGTACCACACACACACACACACACACACACACACACACACACACACACACACACACGCAGTGGGAAAGGCCTTTCTGGCAACTGGCTGAAGTCCAGAACAGTCAAGCAAGACAAATGCTCCATGGGAAAGAAAGTGCTACCTGATTAAAATCCTTTTGCCATACTAGTCTAAATCTGGGACGTTATTCATGAGCTGAGCCAGTAAGTCACAACAATTATCCAATTGATCATTGCAAATCATGAGGCAATTTAATGTCTCCGAGCAGAAGGCTTTTCCCCTAAGACTGCAGTAATCTATACTTTTCACAAACTGACTTTTGCTCATCACTGTCTTTTGGATGTACTCATTGGGGAGAAAGGATGCTTACAGGAATAACCACAGCACACACACACAGGTACGCTGTTAACGTTAATAACAAAGAGGAATTTGTAGCAGACATATCCATTTGCTAAACAATCACCTACTTTATCAACAGAGATACAGTTGAGCCTTGACCAACATGGCTTTGAACTACATGGGTCCACTTATACGTGGATTTTTGTCAATAAATAAGTACAATATTTAAAATGTATTTTCTCTCCCTTATGATTTTTCTTAATAACATTCTCTTCTTTAGCCTACTTTATTATATGAATATATTATGTAATACAAATATATATAAAATATGTGTTAATCAACGGCTTCTGTTGTCAGTAAGTATTCTGGGCAACAGGAGGCTATTGGGGAGTTAAAATTATACATGGATTTTCAACTGTGCAGGGGTCAGCACCCGAGCCCCCAAAGTTCAAGGGTGAACTGTACTTAGACTGAGATCAAGGAGAAGCAAATGTAATAATAATTAAAATGCCATGTAATAATAACACACACACACAAATCAACTGACGTTCCCAACTCCTCCTAAGTCTCAACCTACAACTTAATAGTCCTGCTCCAGAAATAAGTAACATAGGGGAAGGCAGCAAGGAGAAAGTGACATGTCATTGACTGTGACAAAGATAAGAAGTGAAAGCCAACTATGACAACTGAAGGCATGACAGCAAGTTTTAAAGGCCTACCAGAACTGGCCATTTTTATTTCCAGAGGCAAAATGGCGAGACAGCACATGGAGCGCCCTCTCCTCTTGAAGTGCATGTGCCAAGGCTTGAAGAAGGTGATATGCCTATGGACCATCCATTAAGGGGAGAGACGGAAATTTCACCCCAGTTGATAGGCTTTGGGGAATAAAAAACTCTTATAAAGTCAATCAAATGGAATGTAATCACCAAAAGATGTCAGCTCTTTCAAATCTCAGCCACAGGCAGACAATGGTGTCTGTCTCTCCTTGTCATCTCAAGTGCTTCCTTGACATGTTCCAAAAAATTCTTGAAGCCTTTAATATTTGTTTCAGTCACTCAAATGAAAAGACTGGGAAGGCCAACTGGCAAATTCCCTCAGGTGAAGCCCTTCCTCGCTAGTTTAGCTATGGAAGGGATTCATGTTAGGAGTTTTGATTGCACTACTATCAAATTGACTAAATGTGGTTAAACGATTTGCCTTCCAAGGAGCTGGTGCAAGTGTTGCGATGTGCTCCGTTTGCTTATGCTCATTTCTGCTGTTACAGCAAGAGGTAAACGAGAAAACCTAATGATGAGAAACAGTATGAAAGAGGCCAGCTGAGGCCCTACTGAGGAGTTGAGGTGCCAGGTGGATCTTAAAGATGGGCAACTCATAAAGTGCCAATGATGCCATTAACATGACATTTTAAATTCTCTTCCAATAATTCTGAAGGAGGACCTACTGTGACTGAGTGTAATGAATGATTTCTTTGTAACTTTAGAACTCCAAAATATATTTTTTAAAATAAAATTTAAGGCCTCGGAATTAAAGTGATAATGCTGAGACGTAATGACAACTCTCATTTTAGGGTAAGACTTTCAAATATCAAATATTTCAGCTTCCAAGTCTATTTGCCGAGACTCTCAGCCCCAAGTTTTCTATGCTGAGGCTTATTTACAGGTGGCCTGGGAATCTATCTGCCACAGGATGTCACTACATTGGCTCAAGGTTTTGAGAATCCAAGGAGATAAATTAGTCATAGTTTTGTTTTTTATACCAATACTTCCCTCCACTGGTGTAAATAATTAAGAAGCCACTGTACTTCAGAGTAGATAAGTCTTCTTTGTTGCGCTGGTAGTTTTCACATTACCTGTGCTGCACAACAAACCATACGGAAGTGTTTTCCTGTACTCCTCGCAAAGCTAATTTAAGGATACATTAGCTACATTTAACCTGCTATTGTGGATGGCATCTCTTTAAGGAATGTTTCTGCCTCCTCAATGCACCTTGAAATTGAGAAAGTAATGATGCAACAAATGTGCCTGGGGTGACTTCATCTGAAAGGATGTTAATATCTATACCTCAAACTTACAGGAGCGGGGTTTTCAATGACTGAAGGCTGGCAGGATGGTCCTTCGAGAGAGAAGGTTATAGATACTTGAATTATACACTCCTACTCTGCCCTCCCTTGTGGCTTGGCAGGCCATACCTCTTCCAAATGTGGGTACAGTATCAGTGCCTGTCAGAGGTGCCCTTTCAGTAATTAGATTGCAACTTAGCTCTACAAAGTATCTTGCTTTGTAAGCAAATACATGTTTAGGATAATTTAGAGCCATGAATTAGAAAGCTTGGGGGCGTGGCAAAGGAGGGGGTGGGGGATGGGGAGCAGGAGAAGCAGGGTCCTCTCAGGACTGGCACAGGGCTGCGACCCACAGAGCCCGCAGACATCTGCTCCCCGGAAGAGCAGAACCTCAGTAAATCAGTTCTGTGAATTCTGGAGCAGGGTCTCAGGTGGTCGGTTTGCACGAGGTGCTAGCAAAGTGAATTCTTATGATTTTTTCCCACTGAAAATAGCCATTGTGGTAGGCGGGAACAGCGTTAAGACTGGTGAGAAGGGAGCATCACAACACAGAAAAGCACTGGGAAATGGGAAGCAAAGTAAAACCTATTAGTTAACAATTAACCACTCAGGATTATCATGTGCAAGTCTCAGATGGGAACTGTTAATAATGAAGCTCACTAATTAGTTCTCATCATCACAATCACTCTTTGATTAACATCACAGGAAAAAGAACTAAAAACAAATACATGGAGAGCTCATGATGGTCCCATGGGAATACGCCACTGCACTTGAGAAGCTGCCCTGGAAGGAGGCCCCATCCAACCCGATCAAGCGTCCTGGAGGTACCACCATGGGCTGGACTGCCCCATCTGGCAAACCGGGGAGGTTTCTCCCCTCCGGGAGCTGACTAGCCTGTCTCCACAGGGCTGGCCTGATGCTGAAGGACTCCAGAGCACAATGCTGTTTAGGTCCCACAAATCTTTTTTTTTTTTTTTAAAGATTTTATTGGGGAATTGGGGGAGGGGAACAGACAAGTTGTTGTCCTTTTGTTCTTCAGTCTAGTTGCGGAGGATGTTGCTTCACTGGCCCATGTTGGTATCGTCATTGCGCTCTTCCCAGATGAGGCAGATCGGTCGCTGGCCTCTGGATGGTCGCTCACAGGGGCTATTGGCAGCTCGCGCTGGCTGCCAGTTGCTCACGCTGGCTGCCGGCCACTCACTGTAGCCTATGGCAGCCCACTGCAGCAGGGGCTGCAGCCTACTCCATCACCGGGGCTCGCACAGCCCAGCTCCAGGTGGAGCTGTTGTTAGCTGTAGAGGGCAGTGTCACTGGCCCTCATACGTGGGATCCAAACTGGGGCCGCTGGCATCCCAAAACCAGCCCTTAACCAAAGGGCCACTCGGCCAGCCCAAGGTCCCACAAATCTTAATACTGAAGGAGCAAAATGTGTATGCACCGTGTGTGCACAAGAGTCAAGGTACAGAGAAAACAAAGAGCAATGCGATCAGAACTAACAGCTGAGAACACTGAAGCGCACACACCCTCTCATTTTAGGGTGCACTGTGATAACTCATTGTTATAGTTTTCTATCTGTGCAGGGCCCTCCAGACCAGCAGAATTATTTCAGCAACTATGTGGAAGACAAATCAGATGTACATCGCTACCGAAAGGCACAGCTGTCATCCATCATGCCACACTCTTCCTCCTTTCCCAGCACACTGCAGCCGGTGATGTTTTAATTCACAAAATGAGGGTATGATTCTCGATGAGGAATCAGCTGCACAGCAAGATAATCTCTGGATATAAATGGGGCCCAGGGGGAGACACTTGGGAATCCTCTCCAGCTCCAACAAAAATAAACAAAGCAATAAACCATTTGAAACCAATCTTGCCCGGCTGGTTATCAATGTTTCATGGTGGTGGTGTGCGAGGGGGGTGTGAACTTCAGTGAGGTGCAAGTTTAACAGGAATGAGTGAACACATGAGAGAACCCCGAAGAAAAACACTCTGACTGAAAAACAAATAAAATTGTAAGGAAATAAACAAAAGAAGGTGCTAAAGCTAGGCCATCAACAATCTTTCATTAAGTGCTGTCTACAATTGACAGTCCATTTCTCATGCTGTTTCCTTAGCTGGCACAGCGGCTCGCTCAGGCCTCCATGTCCGAGTGAAGGAGAAGCCATGTTTCAGGCTCTGGGCTCCACTCCTGAGGGCATGAGTCAGGAGGACAGTGAACCACTGAGCGAGAAGCAAGCCCTGATCCTGGGAGGCTGGCACCTTCAACACAGAATACGAGCTTCCATTTTCTGTCCTAACTCTACTCCTTCATCAATTATTAAGGTAGGGTGCTTGGCTAAGCAAAATTTCTAAACTTACAGGATAAGGACAGACCGAGGGCAGAAGGAGCTGGCACGGTCTGCTTCCCAAATGGGAAGTGGGATGAGGCAGAGTGCGGCGGGGCGAGAGACATTTGGGGGGACGATCCCACAGTTCTATGATTTTGACTGTGGTGATGGTTCCATGTATTCATGGCTCTCAGACTGTCCATGTTTATCAAAACTCACAGAATTATACAGTAAAAATGATCTATTTTACTGTATAAAGTATGCCTGTATAAATTTAAAAATAAAAAAAAATCTGCCTGGATCAGTAGAGTATGCAATATTTAAATTTTTAACTTAACAAAACTCTTTTTCCTAGTCAACTAATTTGTAAAATGGCTCAGAGAGAATAACAAGTTCAAAATTAAGCACTCAGTAATCATGCTTTAGATAAACCGCTTTAATCTAATTAGCGGGCCAATGCATTCAAATATTTTAAAAATTCAAGCAGAAAATGGTTTAGTGAGAAATCATGGGGTTGGAAGAGCATAGGGAAAAAATGTTTTTTATCAGTTTCCCAAAAGCAGCATCGATTCTTAGATGCTGGCTAAAGGAAAGCATGGTGCAGTCCTCTACTGGCTACACAGAGGGAAGCTCTGCTCAGAGAAGAAAAAGGATTACTGAGCACATACGCCTATTGACATTTCTCGTCTGCCTTGAAATAAAGTCATGTGATATGGCTGAATTTGAATAATATCCAAGTCTTAATCAAATGAGAATTCTACACAGGCTCAGAGATTATTCTTTTATTGAATGACTTTCAGTTCCCCAAATTTAACCAGCTGAAATTATGCTGTGAGAACCGTTCAATTTAACCTTTAGAAATGAAGTCACTGCACTTTGGTGGGAAAACCAGTATTTTATAATCAACAGGAAATACGATGCCCTTGGCTTATTCCACAAGACTTTTTTTTGGCTATATAAGTTTAGCATAGAAAGCAGAGTCATGGTATGTATGCCTCACATAAAAGAGTAGAAGTATGTACCCAGTCACACAAAAGAAAGGATCAATTTACAAGCTCGAGCTCTCCTTATCGTCAATCCTTTCTCTGATTTGTTTGAGGTGCAGTCCACCAGTGCAGTGCCTTCCTCACGTCTGCCCGTCCACAGAACGATGGGAAAGTCAGGGCTCATCATTCATGGGATGCAAAAAAGTTTACACAAATAAACCCACCTTCTTCCCAACCCCTGGTTCACCCCAAACTGCCCCCTTTCCTATTTCTCCACTCTCTAAGTTCCCAACAATTATTACATTTTTTTGTTAAACTGATATCAGTGTTTATCAAATTATGATTTCGTAGGTCATAGCCCTTCTGGGAGCAGCCCACCCTCCCACTGATCTCTGCACGGTGGCCTCTGAGGCCTGCTGCACAACCTTTCACCAAGACCCTGTGAGTTCCCTGCACATCTGGTCCTGGGTTGTATTTCTAGGTCCACGCCTTCCGCTTTCTTGGTTTACTCCCTTTTTCTTTTTTCAAAAAATCATCCTATTTCTGTTTCATGGAAAAAATGTTTTTATCTCTCTGAGGTCAGGTAAGTAAATACAGAATGGCTTTTGTACTTTTCTTCAGCAAAAAAACTATCCTATGAGTACTCTGAATCCAACAGATAAATTCCTTTCATTATCCAACAGCATAGTAATATATTATGTTTTTTGATACCACAGGCTACTTTAGTTATTATGTGAAGGAAACTTATTGTTATGAAACTAAATTGTAACTACTCAAAAACAGAAGAGATAGTGGTTCAGTATTACCAATTTGTAGGAGAACAAGGTATATAGAGGAGCTTAATGTGCTGAAAGGCATACCTTCTAATTATTTTCCTGATACATTATCTCTAAAAACATGTTATTTATCCAAATTGTAGACATCTAATTTATCGCAAACAAATCATTAAATTGATAAGAAAATAAAGATGGCATTTCTATTTTAAACTGGTAAACACAACCAATGATGGCAGAAAGAGACCATCTAACAACTGTGCTGTTACTTTCCTAAGAATCGAAGGATAAATCTTTATAGGAATACTGTCAGGCACCACATAATGACATTTTGGTCAATGACAGGCAGCTTATCCAACAGTGCTCCCATAAGATTAAAATGGAGCTGAGAAATTCCTATTGCCTGGTGACACTGCAGCTGTCTTCACATCGAAAGGCATTACTCACGTGTTTGCGGTGACGCTCGTGTAAACACACCTACTGTGCTGCCAGTTGTGCAAAAGTATATAGCGCATGCAATCATGTACAGTACACAACACTTGATAGTGATAATAAACGACTATGTTACTGGTACATGTATTTACTATACTACGTTTTTATCATTAGAGTGTTCTCCTTCTGCTTATAAAAAAGACATTTGCGTAAAACCTGTGTGTTTGTGTTATGTCAGCAGTAGCCTCATACAACTTGTGCTTACTGTCTCTTGATTGCAGCATGTCTCTTGCGCTTCATTTAATCTCATGTTTTATAAATGCAGCGTGGCCTAAGTGCGCAGTGATTATAAAGTCTCCAGTCATGCACAGTCATGTCCTAGGCCTCCATATTCACTCCCCACTCACTCACTGCCTCATCAGAGCAACCTCCAGTCCTGCAAGCCCCATTCACAGTAAGTGTCCTATACAGGTGGACCATTTTTTGTCTTTTATATCGTATTTTTCTATATGTTTAGATATACTTACCATGTGTTACAATGGCCTATAGCATACAGTACAGTAACATACTGTGCAGGTTTGTAGCCTAGGAGGAATAGGCTGTAACACATAACCTAGGTGTGCAGTAGGCTACACCACCTAGGTTTCTGTAAGTGCCTCTACGATGTTCACACAACAACAAAATTGCCTAATGACACATTTCTCTGCATGCATCCCCACTGTTAAACAGTGCATGACTGTCCCACAATAGATAGCTTGAACATTTCTGGAAAAAGGACATAAGACTGGTCTAAAAGCATAGCTTAAACATGGTGGGTGACCGCGAGAACATGGGACAAAGCATATGAGGAAGAGTCTGCTGGTGTGGATAGCAATCAAAGCTATGATTAAAAAATAAAAGTTTGAAATGCTGTTTTTTTTCTTTAAAAGTTTTAGATCAATTTTTATCACTTTCAAAATCTCTATAGGCAAGAAGTAGGAATTTATTACAGAAGCAGAAAATGGCTGCTTGGGAGATAATTAAAATAATATGTGCAGAGTAAAGAATTTAAAAGATGGTCTGATGAAGCGCAAGTTTCATTTCATGGGTAAATCAAAAACTCAAGGGCAAGGAAATTAATGTCATGCTAACCCCTGTCCCACCTGAGACAAGAACAGAAGTTCAGAATAGGAGGAAAGAAAGAAAAATCAGTAAGCAACCTATGACATCAAATAAAAAATCCAAATAATTATAAAAGGTTAGATGGCTAAAATAAATTCAACACCCCCGAAAAATACTACAAACATTCAATTTGCCTGCAGTCGTACCAATTTAGGTCCAATAACTCGCAGATAAAAGTTTCATTATGTCTAATTGGTCTTTTTTAAAGCCCTGCAATTTTAAAGAGTTAATAAAAATAGATTATAAAATTTGGAAGAGAAAGTTCTAGGTTTTGAGAAATGAAGAAAAATGACAACTATTAGAGTAGAAATTTATTACTAACGAAGACAGAAGGTGGTCAGTGTTTTGAAGAACAACAAATACATCAAACTAAAAAGCTAACATTTTACTCAATAGAGATTTATAGAATGATGATGTAAAAAAACCAAACAAACTATTGGGTTGTCAGAAAAGTCATGATGCATTTTTTGTAACGAAAAACAGAAAAACTACGTCATGACTTTTCCGACAATCCAATATGATATCCTTTGGCATATATATCTTATGGAATTGTTCTAAGAAAATAATTACAGACTATGAATTAGCTAAAGGAATCAATGTTGTTTATGAAAGGAAAAAACAATCAAAATAACTTAACTATCCAACAATAGGAAGCTGATTAAACTGTATAGTTAAGGGGGAGGTGATTATCGCTTTGTGAGGGGTGAAATGTCTAACTATTACATTGTTTTTGTACACCTGAAATTAATAATGAAAATAAAATAAATAAAAAATGCAAGATAAACATTGAAAAAAAACCCCTATATAGTCAAGAATAAAACAGAGAAAGTTGCTATCATGAAAAAGCTTATATTCCTTAAAAAAGGGGTAGGGGATAGAAAACTGAAAAACAAAATAAAATAAAACCACATTTTGGTGAGTGGGTGTACTTTTATTGAAAAATTTCTGATGGTAGTAGTAGAGATGGTTTTATTTTCTTCTTTTGGCTTATTTATATTTGATGCATTTAAAAATAAAACTTTAAACAGAAAATTTGTGGTTAAAAAAAAATGTAAGTTTTTGTTTTAAAAGAAGAAAACAGATGAACATTCAGTGCTGATTCAGCTTTGCCCAGATAAAGTTACAAATTGTTCAGGCCAGATAACTGTCTCTCTAGTTTTCTAGAGTCGAATTCAACACTCTCCAGAGTAAACTAGTTCTTTATCATTGTTCTGTGTATTTTGAGAGATAAATATTATGGACACTGCAGTAAAGTCTGTAAACCAATTAGGAGAACATCTCAACCTGAAACTGATGTGAAATTTGCTCCATGATTCCTTCAAAAACAGCATCTAAGCACAGTTTTTACAGCTCTGATGACATCAAACTGAGTAGCCCTTTTCCTAAGGAATAAAAGTTTAACTTAGACAACTACAGATCAGAGCTAAAGAGAGTGTCGACAATAGGTAGGAAACAAAAATCATACAGTAGCATGATGTAAGATAAGAAAAACGTGTTCCTAGTAAAGCAAGCAGCATGAGGTAAAGAGCCCCATGTTTGGGCTCAGATCTTGATTTAATACAAAGTACCCAGAATTCCATGCATATGTGAAAAATATGTGATAATGGACTTCCACGATCACGCTTATCAAGGCCCATGAAGTGCAACGGCTTCAATCATTCATTGCTGTACTTGCTGTCACCAGCCTCACATCACAGCAATACTGGCCTTGCCTTTGAATCCAAGCGCCTTTCTACCTTAGGATCTTCCTATAGTACACAGTTTTATCTCTCAACCCTAAACAAGATCTTCAACTGATTGCTTCTTTAGGCCTCATTTTAAAATCACTTCAAAGACTGATCATGTGGAATAAGCTATGGCCCTGAGTAAACGAGGTCTGACAATTAAGTTTGTGAACTCATCCTAGAAAAAGTGCTACATACCTAACTGCTGAATATCACTACAGTCACCTTCGAAGTACTCCCCTTGGGAAGCTATGCACTGATACCAGCGCCTGCCTAGTCCACCCTTCAAAGCAATTTGGGAACTCTTTTTCTGGAATGGCCATCAGCACTGTTGTCGTATTACCCTTATTGTCTTGAATATCATCAAAACGTCTTCCTTTCAATATTTCCTTTGTTTTCAGGTAAAGAAAGAAGTCACTGGGTGAGTAGGGAGGGTGTTCCAATACAGTTATTTGTTTACTGGCTAAAAACTCCCTCACAGACAGTGCCATGGGAGCTGGTGCATTGTTGTGATGTAAAAGCCATTAATTGTTGGTGAAAAGTTCAAGTCATCTAACTTTTTTTTTTTTTTTTTGAGGGCAGTGTCACTGGCCCTCTTATGTGGGACCGAACCGGGGCCGCTGGCTTCCCAGGCCAGCGCTTAACCTCTGCGCCACTCGGTCGGCCCAGTCATCTAACTTTTTCAAGCAACCTTTTCAGCACTTCCAAACAGTAAACTTGGTTAACTGTTTGTCTAGTTGGTACAAATTCATAATAAGTAATCCCTCTGATGTCTAAAAAGGTTAGCAACATTGTTGCAACAAATGCCCAAATCTTCCCAAATGTAATTGTCAGACCTCGCATATTCTCACAGGACTCTATCACAATAGTAATTATATAATGAACTGCGTATACCCTAAGGACGGACTATCTATCTATCTATCTATCTATCTATCTATCTATCTATCTATCTATCTGTCTTGTTTAATGTTATATCCTCAACACCCAGCATTGTGTCTGACATATAATAAGCTCTTGATAAATACTTATTGTTTGATCCCTCATTCACCGACTCAACATGAAAAATGCATTTAAAAACCAAGCCAGATAGCATATGTTAAATATCAAAAGAGAGAGAAAAGGCAATAAGTAAAAGAACTCAGCAGAGGAGGAAGTATGATTTGGCACTCGGATAACGAGTTTGGAATACAAATACATCTGATGGTGACAATGATGATGGCAGTTGTCGTTTATAGAGGACTTCCTTTGTGCCAGGCAGAGTACTCGGCAATCGAATAATAGTCACCACCACATGAACCACTGCTCTCTGTTGTGCTCTTATTATGTCAACTGTTAGAAATACTTTGCATGTATTAACTCATTCACTCACACCACAAACCTAATGAGGTAAGTGCCATTATTGTTCATTTTACAGATAGGAAGACTGGGGCACAGACAGGATAAGTAACTTCCTCAAGGAAACAAAGTAATAAGCAATGGAGCAAGAACTTGAACTTGGGTCATCTGATATTGGAGCCCATACTACTAACCATGACTCCATGCTGCTACTACGAGTATATAATATGCACCCTTTCTGCCTGACGCTTCTACTAGCCTGTCCACTTCTATACCACCAGCACAGTTAATCCAGGGTCACATTTTTTCCAAATAGTATCACCCTGCTTCAGGTCATCATCTGGCAAATCAAATCTAAACTAGACTCTAAAGAGATCCAAAAAAGATGCCCCAGTCTTAGTTTAAAAACTAGTGAGGAGGGCCGGCCGAGTGGTGCGGTGGTTAAGTGCTGGCTTGCGATGCCAGTGGCCCCGGTTCGGATCCCACATATGAGGGCCAGTGATACTGCCCTCAAAAAAAACAAAAAAACAAAAAACAAACTAGTGAGGAAAACCATTACACACATGGCAACTTGAGAACAGTTACCAATCAATAATACATCAACAAGCATAACATCATGGTAATAAGTGATCATGTAAATGCTGAGGAAAGGCCAGGTCAGCAGGCAGTGAGGATAAAAAGGGCAAACTTAACTGCCTGGAGGAAGAGAAATGGCCTGGAAGAAGAAGGCATGGTTAGGAGAAAAGAGTCAGCCATCCAAGAAGAAGAAATGCCACTCCAAAATAGATACTTCTTAATGTAGTCATCGGAACAGACAACTTGAAATTGTTGAATAGACTGAACACTATGCAGAAGAAAATCTAGTCTGCAGTGGAAGAAATATCCGGACATGTTGCAATAATGGACTATCAATAGAACCTAGTCTTCTCCAGATTCAAAGCTTGGTAATAGTTTATATTCTCAGACACCCCCCAAATCTGATACTGCATTAAGAATTTTATCATTTCTTCCTGAGAACACCATTTCCTGAGGAACCGAGGCACAAACTTACTAAGCAGGTCCCAGACAACTACGAGTTCCAAATTCAAGGATATTTAGCTGGACATCAACACTGCAAAGGGAGCCCAAAATTCTGTACAACATATTCTGTAAGGAATATGTTGGAAGCTTGCTAAATAAAGCCTTAAAATACGAGTAAGCAGAATGCCTGTGTTAGTAAAATGACTTACTTTGAGATGTTTATATAAGCAATAGCCACAGGGCAAAATGAGCTCAATCTAGGACTAAGTGGTGTTATTATAAGATGGTGAGGTGGAGAGCAAAGCCAGGGCTGGGCAGAAATATTTCAAGTGTTATCACATCACTCAGCAGCCATAGGACAGATGAGATAACCCCATCACACACCTGAGCCTGGGAATCAGGCTTGGTATCAGTTGCCTTCCAAACACCCTAACATTCCTTCAGCCAAGCCTATAATGGGCTCATTCAGCCAATCTGGACCCATGAAACAGGCTCACAGAACGACAGCCACCTGCTCTCAGAGAACGGGCACGAAAGTGAGGCGCACAGACCAGCAACAGTGGAGCCTGTGCGCCTAGAGGTGAGTGTCTTTGGAAAGATGCCACTTTGGTAAAAATGTTCCTGGGTTCCCTCAATTTCCTTTCTCTTTTTAAACGCTCAGGACACTTAAATGAAAGCCGGGAGCCTGTCTCTAAGGGGCTGACGCGCATGCATGCCTGTGTGTGAAGTCACAGGTAAGCAAGGAGCCGGGAGGCAGCTCGAAAAACCTGTGGCCGAAAATTTCCTTGAAAACAGAATTCCCTCCAGTGACAGATCAAGTCTACTGATGATTTTGGGAAGATGTTTTATTATAAGAAACAACAAATAGAGACTTGCTGTCTCTGTTAGCCCTGCACCTCCCAGCAGGTCACCAGATCACACATGTGCTCAGAGGGCTGAGCTGCAGAGCTAGGACCCACTCATAAGTCAGGACTCTGCCCGCTCAGCACTGGTCAGGCCCCCTACCTCAATCTGCTATGGTGCCTGGGTTTCCCCAAACAGAAGCCTGTCAGCAAACAAAACGGTGGACCGAGCAAGGTCCAGGCACCAGGTGTTCTGCAGGCGAAAGACACACACTCACTTTACAGGTATTTATTTATTTATTTATTTATTTATTTATTTATTTATTTATTTAAAAATATTTTTTTTAATTGGGGAATTGGGGGGAGGGGAACAGCATTGGGGAACTGGGGAAGGGGAACAGACAAGTTGCTGTCTTTTTGTTCTTCAGTCTGGTTGCAGAGGACATCGCTTCACTGGCCCATGTTGGTATAATCATTGTGCTCCTCCTGGGTGAGGCAGATCGGTCGCCGGCCTCTGGCTGGTCGCTCACCGTGGCTATTGACAGCTCACACTGGTTGCTGGCCACTCACTGTAGCCTATGGCAGCCCACTGCAGCAGGGGCTGCAGCTATGCCGTCCCCCGGGACTCACAGCAGCCCAGCTCCAGGTGGAGCTGTTGTTAGCTGTAAAGGGCAGTGTCACTGGCCCTCAGATGTGGGATCCGAACCGGGGCCGCTGGCATCCCAAAACCAGCTCTTAACCAATGCGCCACTCGGCCGGTCCTAGAGCTATTTATTTTTTAAAGGACTTTCACAACCACATGACTCTTCATTTCCACATATAGAGGAAGCAATAAAACAAAGCTTTTCAAAACACATAATTACACGATTTCTTATTGCCCAATTATAAATGGTTCTGTAATTGCTCCTGTTTCTACAATGGCTTCTCCTCTTAACGGATGCTTTTCCAACAGGTAAAACCCTGACTTCTATTAAAACACACACGTCAAAATTTTATCTGAGCCCACTAATTAATGAGGGAACCAGAAAGATATCACGACTAATTCAAAGGAAAGTCTGAAGAGCAGACACAGGCAACAAGGAATGCTGAAATGAGTGTGGTCAAGATGCAAAGCTGTAAACTACAGAGTGAACTTGCAACCTTTGGAATTGTTTCTTTCACTGGGCAGGAATCTACACGGGGCCATATCTGCACAAACAGAATCATGGGCATCACCATCAGGCCCTCAATGCTATCTCCACAGAGGTGGAGGTCCCCACAGGATTAGGTGACCCCAAAGGGTTTATGAGGCAGCACCTGGAATTCCATGGAAAGGGCACCCAATAATCATCTGCCAGTTTCAAAGTCTTTAACAATCTCTCCTGATACCCCCAGCTAAATACAAGAGGTGAGAGGCTGTCCTAAACTTAGTCCCCTGCAGGGCAAAAACTTGACAAAAGCAACAGAACTCAGCAGAAAAGTGAATTAAATTTTTAAAAGGAGGTGCTTTAACACAACCTCTGCTAACTGGTAAATGCTGAAATACATTCTTTACAAAATTCCAGCAGTTCTTTCCAGTATTCACTCAGAAACATGTTCAACTCATAAAGACAGGCTTCTCTCTTATTCCCATGGAAAGCATAAATACTTCTAGATTTCTCTACAAGAGGAATATCCCTGTACTTCTGAGCAACTTTACAAAACAAGAACTGGCCACACAGGACTTTTAGGGCTGAAAGAACCATGGACAAAAGATAATAAAGCAAAGCTCTGAACCATTAGGGTGGGCAGCCGAGGGAGAACCAAACTCCCTGAACACAACACCCAGGTCTCCTTAACAACATCCAACTTATCTGCGGGGTGGGGGGAGGGACGTGAGGGTGGGAGTGGGGCTCAGGGAGCACAGGGGGAGGATAGGAGACAGGGGAGAGGGGACAGGGGAAGGGCCGAAAGAAAGGAAAATGAGAAAGAAACGAAAAAGGAGAGCCTGGGAGAGCCTTCCAGAGTAGCTGCCACTGCGGAACCACAGGTGTCTTGTGCCATAAGGCTGCCTGCACATGTCGGTGTTCTGAAAACACAAGCCAGTGAACTGCACACTGCCGTCCGACTGGAGCTCAAAAACCTTTGGGTGGGGGCAGAGGAAAACCAAAAGAGAGAAATACCTTATTCTAAACTAGCAAAATCCTGAGCTGCCGAATGCAGGAGAGATGCAGCAAAACCACTGCAAGAACGCACCACCAGCACTAATCGTGGCGCCCTTGCCAGGGGCCGTCATACTTATGGAGCACAGGGCGCGTGCTCTAGAGGGCAGGGTCAGCACAGTGGGTGGGCTCTCGCAGGGTTCCTCTGGGAGTCCCAGGGGCCATGGTGTGAATGCAGCTCTCAGCAACCCTTCCAGGTCACAGAAGCCCACAGGGCAGAACCACTGGCCTTGACCTTGTGTGGTCAGCACAAAACGGATGTTAGAATGTGATTCGAGGCTAAGGGAGAGCAAGAGAGGGAAGTGCTATTAAAGCCAACAAAACAACAAACAAGAAAGGAGCATCTGTGCCATCGAGTTTCCAGGGATTGGAAAGAACACAAAGGTGACTTGCAAGGAACTTTAGAATCTAATGAGAAGAAGACAATCTAATCAAGTGACCAGGAGACATGTAAGGGAAATGCAACTGAGCACAGACCTAACTTATAAACCCCTGGGGACTGTGCTGCTTTTACACCTTCTGGGCAAACCACTTGTTACTTCTCTGGACCCAAAATATCTTTCACATTCTTCCATTGAAGCCCAACTCCATTGGAAGCTAAGGAAAGATAAGTGCTGTAAAGGTCCCCAGCCTATTGTAGAAAGGACTGTCATATCCCCGAGGAAGAGGACAACGCTACTCAAGTTCAGCTTCTGAAAACCCAGGAACTGAAGGAAGAGGCCAGGAAGAGACACTAGACAAATGTCTACCTATTTACTTATTTACCGTAAAGGAACACCTCCACCCTTTATGTATGCAGGTTGGAACCCCGTGGGTCAGCTCTGCCACGTCTTCATTTTATGATAGAATGGAGTGAGGGAAACCTGAAAATCTGAACCCCTTACCCCCGGAGCTAGTCTTTGGATCACTCTAGGCCATGGTTTAAGCACATTCTTATCCATAATACTATGCATCCCCCATAAAATCAGTCATGGATAGAGGTGTTTGCAAAACTGTTAGTACATAACATGAGCAAAGAAAGTGCAATTAACAGAAAAAAGACACCGGGATTTAGTGAAGGCAGGAAAAGTGAGGAGAGCAAGGCTGGCTGAGTGGCTCGTTGGTTAAGAGTTGGCTTGGGACGCCAGCCCTGAGCAGTAGGGCTGCAGGTTTGGATCCCACTTGGGCCAGTGATGCTGCACCCTCTACAGCTAAGATGGTGAACAACAGCTCCACCTGGAGCTGGGCTGCCGTGAGTCGCTGATGATGGCGTAGGCTGCAGTGGGGCTGGCCGGCAGCTGATGTGTGCTTTCATGAGCTGCTGTGAGCCACCATGAGTGGCCATCCAATGGCCGGTGAGTGACAGCCTCACCCAGGAAGAGCACAATGATAATACCAACGTGGGTCAGTGAAATGACGTTCTTCACAACTAGACTGAAGAATAAAAAGACAGCAACTTGTCTGTTCCCCTTCCCTGATTCCCCAATGCTGTTCCCTCCCCCAATTCCCCAATAAAATCTTAAAAAACAAAAACAAAACAGTGAGGAAAGCAGAAGAAACAGCAACAAAATTCATAGGCAAGTTGTCAGGACCCCACACGAGGAAGAGGCAGAAGATGTTCAGGAACCCCCCCATTCTGGGACTTTTAGAAATATGGCTGGGACGGCAGGGTGCTGGTGTGGGCTCTGTCCTCTCAGAATGCCCTCAGGGAACAACCATCGCAAGTCCTCACGCACCAGAGAGGAGAGAACAAACACAACAGGAAACAGGAAAAGTGAAACAGGCGCCATGACTCATCTGGTATGACTCTCGCGCAAATGGAAGAGAGGGGTGCAGGGAGGTACAGGGAAATCTTCAGTGTGTGGCACCCGCCACCCAAGGAATGGGGCGCCCTTACCTCAGAACCGTAATTGATTTGTCTGATTTACCAGAACAGTAAGCTGCACACCAGTCCCGTGTTATTGCTTGTTTTACACTCTGTATCTGCAGGAGACTGTATTTATTACAGAGCAGGCTACAGCAAAAACAATAATAAACCCAAGATAAGCAACAGCTTTATATTCCACTGACATGCACATTCCAACTTTTTGTACGCTGGTGAGGGAGGTAGTGGAGACAGAATCAGGGAAAACCAGAGCCCACTAATAACGAAACGGTGGGCGTGTGACGTGAGCCCGTCACCACAGAACTGTCCTACAAATCTAATCAGACCCAGTGCCAAGTCAGACAAATCCCAGGTCAGTTTCACATTCATAGGAATATCCTGGCCTGGAGGAAACCAAATGATTAAGATGGGACAGCAATGGGGGGCGGGGGGAGCCGCTAGCTCAGGTGGTTAGAGAGCAGGTTCATAACACCAAGGTTGCTGGTTCGATCCCCACATGGGCCACTGAGACGCGCCCTCCACAGCTACTATAGATTGAAACGACTACTTGACTTGGAGCTGCTGGGTCCTGGAAAAACACACTGTTCCCTAATAAAATAAAATTAAAAAAAAAATAAAAAAAAAAAGAAGGGGCAGCAATGACCAGAACTTGTAATATCACCCTTCTTTCACCTTGAAAAATCAGAAATGAGGGAAGCTAGGAACTTCAGGACTCAAATGACCAGATTAGCAGTCAGTCTTGTGTTCCCTGGTGGTTACCCTGATAACAGGTGCAGAAGAGCCCAGTTTAACAAAGCACTAGCCAAAAGGTGGGGTTCATTCCGTCGGCGTTACACAGATGCTGCATACCTTATGGAAAAACACTCAGTTGATAATAACGTCAAGGATTGTCTGTATTAACAGACAAACAAAAGAAAACCACCTAAGGCTGGAAGCTATCATAACACATTTGAAAATCGAAAAACTGTACTGAGCTCTCAATATGGGAAGAGACATAAGAGGCTCAACTGGGACAACAGAACACGAAGCTGGAAAGCTTCAGTAGCCAGTCAAGGACCATCCAGTCCAGGGAAAGCTGGTGAACGGCCATGGAAAGGGCTGCTTGCTTCACCAGGGCAGAGGCCAGTGCCCGTCTCGCCCAGGAGGCCGTCATCCCCTCACTCCAGTGCTCAGATCACTTCTTTTCCACACGGGAACTCAGCCAACAGGACGTGCACTCGTTAAGTCTCCATCCGAGGCACTTAATTGCACTCTGACCTTTCCCTGGTGAAATAATTTTTTAAAATGCAAGAGAAGAGAAACGGACAATGGACAGACACTCAACTCTAAAAGCTGGAGGCTCTACAACTAGAACAACTTTACTGGTTCTTTATCTCACAATCATGATATAATGTCCTTCGTACAGCTTATTTCTAACGGGTGTTTCAGAGACAAAATGTGAGGGGCTTATATATGTCTCTCGCCCCGCAAGAATGTACACTGGCGTTTCGAGAGGTGTTACACACAGACACCAGTTCACAGTCAATTATTTTGGCAGCATACTGCATATACTGTCAACTTAAAAAAATGCATTTATCATGACCTGTGACTAAGTGCGGGGAGGTCGATGAGGAGAGGGAGGGACACAGTTACAGATTACAAAAAGATTAAGAAACTTTTATGAAACCATTAAATGTATTTCATAGCCTTTATTCTAGGTGTTGTCTTCATCCCGCTGTAAGCTGTCTGTCTGCCTGACACCCCCCCCCTCTGGCCCCCATATCTACCTGTCCCTCAGGCAGTAACATGGCCAGCATGCTTCAGGAAGCTGAAAACCCGCATGTCTCATTTAAATAACACAAGGGCACCCAACATATACATACCTAACATGACACTGTGGTGGAAAGATGGGAAGGTTAGAAGGGGGAGACAAGCTCCTCTGTCATAGAAGGCACCGAAGAATATCCCAAAACAAAACACAACATCCCACAATCTAAGCTGAACACTGATGAATGTAGACAAGGTTATTCTAACATCTATTTCAACGGACAAGCTTTTTCATTCTTCCACTTGCTCAAGCTTTCCTTTTATTTATGTGGTAACTGAGCGAGATTTAACTGGCATTTGTTTTTAAATAACGTCAGAGCAAACCAATTCTTCAATATCCAGACAGAACAGAGAATCAAGATATGAATGAGGCTGAGCTACAAATCAGGGGAGGGGCCGAAAAGAGTAAGAATATGAACATAAGTTTCCTAGGACCCACTGCTACAAAAACAAAACAGTAAGGACACCCCAAAATGCAGGAAGGTAGGAGGCCATGTAAGATTCACAGATGGCAGTAAAGAGCGTCCCTGGGACACCATCCTGGCAGGTGCTAAGCGACCGGCCCTGAGGAAGGTGGACCTGCACCCCACAAATGTGCTGAGAACCTCACTTCGCTACCATGGGAAATCTCAGTAGGAAAATGAACTCCACAGGCCCAAAGAGAGCACCGTCCCCAAGGTTTCTTCAGCTTCTGGGAGGCCCTGATAGGAGCTTGAGGGTGGGCATATCTGGCTCCCATGTAGAGGAGTCACCATCGTGTTTTTCAGAATGGGTATTTATAATTCAACAGGCCCAGAGCATCGCACTGTCAACAACAAGCAGATACAACGGGGGCTACTGCGGCTCAAAGGCCATTAGCAACAGTTTTCTGGGCTTCTCAGGACTTTCAGCTACAAAGCATGCATATGGATGTAGCCCACTCATTAATGAGAGGCACGACTTCTTGATGGAAGTGCAAGGGATGCAGGTAACACTCTTTCATCTGTAACCTGCAGTGACTGGCTCCAGAATCCCACTGCTTCCTATGAACAGGGTACCACTGCGCCTAGGCAAGGGGAGCTGGCCGGACACATTTATAACGCAGTCACAGGGACAACAGACATGGGCGAGAGCCAGGCTCGGACTACGCCACGGCAACAGACTGATTTAGGCCCCTGCGGGCTTGCCCGAGCTCTAGCATCTTCTGTTTACAGTTGCATTGACTCCCTGGGGCCCGAGGCAAGCTTCCTGGGAGTCCAAGCTAAGATGTACTAGCCCGTCCTCCGTCACCACCCCTGGGCTGCGTCGTCCTCCCTGCACGGGACCTGGACCCGTCTCTAACTAGCAGTGACTCTGGGAGTAGAAATGGATGGTGTGTCCCAGGAACAGAGGGGTTGCTTTTATTGATGCTCATAGCTGCTACCTCATTTTGCTATTGTCTCCCTTTCCCACCTGCATGTAGGGATTTTATCAGTTTTATCCATTGTTATATAGTCACAGTGCCTAGAGCAGTTCTAGGCAGAGGAGGTGTTAAATAAAATACCTGTTGAATAAACCCTCCCAACTAACGAAGGGGTCTGTTCAGTCAAGAGATCCTAAGTGAGCACGGGCAGAAGCCTTATCACTCAACAGTCATGTGAACAGTCTTTTGAGAGTGCCAAAGCATGTGTGTCTGCCATTCTTTTGCAGCACCTACACCCGTTAGCTCAAAGGCATGCATACACTCCTCCCACTGAGAGGCAATAGCAGGCAAAAGAAGTCATAAGGAAAATGCAATACTTAAACTTGTCCTGAAACCTATACTTGATCTTTTCCCACTAAGACTTTCCAGTCATAGTGAGAATTAAACGGATTTTTAAAAGAGGTAATTTTATTTTAACATGACTGGAAGGAAATATCTTCTAAGTCATGATAATTAAAAAAACGGAAAAGCAACAGGGTAACAGTGATGCGAAAGAGGGTTCTAAGCCTTAGTTTGAATTCTGCTTTTTCAGAATATAAAACAGAATCTCTATGGATCCCTAAGAGGCAGCCCTAGAAAAATTCACTTTCAGTGCCTAACAACAAACGAGCTACAGCAGACACATGAGCTGAAGTCCTCTGGTGAATCAGCGCCAAGCTCTGGGCGCCTCCCAACCACACAGCTCTATTCGGGGACACGACTCACCCCAGATATGTCTGCGACACGGTGGATAGGCACTTCCTTCTTGCTGTGCAATCCTTTGCCATTCTTAATAGCTCTGCAAAGAGAGAAAAAAACCCCACCTCAATTAAAATACAAATCACACAGGGTGGGAAAACAGGGTGAGAGGTGGTTTAGAAAGGGGTCTGTCTGTAACTACACAAGTCACACTGCCGAGCAGGCGGCCTCCACGAGAGCGCTGGGTGGAGGGGAAGAGAAGCCTGCTCTTCTCCCAAACCCAGTTACTAGGACTTGGCTGCTAGCTTCAGCTAACAGTGTGCCCTGTAATCAGGGAAAACCCCCCGAACTTGTTGCCAAATTAGGAGTATTGTTCCAGGCACAAAAGAAGAATCAGTTGGAAGAACATACTCCTAAGAAACAAGGTAATAATGTTTCTCTCTGTGTTTAAATACATGAAACATTTTAAATGCAAACTATGTAGCTAGCGTTCCAATTCTAATGGAAATAAGTTCCTCCCAGGTAAAAAAGATAAGTTGCCTTGAATGAAGCAATATTGTCTAGAAAAGTCAGTAGGGGGGAAAATTAGCAAAGGCTACCTAACTGACATTAGACCTCATTTTCAATCAGTCTCGGGGTTGTAACAACAACGGATTTCGCAGGGGACTCTGGGACTCCGCCACGGACCACTGGTTGGTTTGCTCCAACCTCACACCTGTTTTCTTCTCATCTCAGAAGTGGTGACTCCAGGGGCAGGAGCCTAGCACTCAGCGCACAGTGAAGGGGCAGGGAATGAAGGCTGGAGGGCGGGCCACTAAGTCCCTATACTGTTAGGCAAGACTCCCTGTATCCTGCCAGCCTGCAGGCCAAGCAGAGAACGTTTCTGAGCTTACAGCATGAGAAACAGACAGGGTGGGGAGAAACTCCTCTGTGGACCAGCCTGTCAGAGTTTCTTGATTCCAGGGAAAGTGAAAACAGTCCAGACCACGGTCAGCACGTCGAACACTCATGCGGGCAACCAAGCGCATCTACCTCCTTCCCACTCGGCTCTCCTTAGCGACCAGCAGTGGAGGACGCTGCTCTCAGGGGTGACTGCCAGGCCCCAACTTTCCAAATCAGACGCACATAAACCGAACGAGGTGGGTGTTGCTCAGTGCCAAGCGGAGCAGCTATATTTCTTATATTCTTCAGCTGCCATCATCCACCTCTCACCCTTCCTCCATCCCAGGGGATCTGCCTCTCACTCAACTGATCTCAAATGCCTTCTGTACGCAAAAATCCAATTCCTTTCCTCACTGTCTCGTTCCATTCCAAGATGAGGGTGAGAAATGAAAGTACAGAGTTAACAACAACAAAACCATCCTATACTCACTCTGATCTAAATTGCTAACTGGAAGAAAGTATATCCACGTTCCCTGACTCCCGTGGCGCCTTCTGAATTTGAATCAAGGACTTCCGCTATAGAAATTGAAAAGGGTCTGAAATTTTCCTTTTAGAATTTAGTCCAGTGACTTATCCTCAGGGAGCCTGTCAATGATCATAGACCAGGGCTGATGCTCAAGGTTTGCTCCTGGTCCTTTGGAATTTGCAGCTAAGCGAAGACGACTGGAGGGTGGTTCATAGGAAATTGCTGGCTGGGGGACAGGAAGCCAACACACCCAGCTCTTCCACCTCCCAAAGCTCTCTCACCTCCTCAGCCACCGACAGGCTCCCCTCTCTCCCCACTCGGCCACTACATGTACTCAAGGGAGCGGCCGTGGAGGAGCAAAGGCCCCGTGAGCAAGACCAGCCCACAGCCCCCGGAATGGACCTCACCTTCCTTCAGGCCAGGCCTGCTAAGCTTTCTGCAGGTCTGGGGCCGCAGCCTCATCTTCTAACAACAAGGACCACTAAAATAAATGCACTGCCCTATAAACAGACGGGTTCGTGTGAGGGCACTGCTGAACGTGGGGCCTTTCCGGGGGGCTGGAAAGCATCTTAGATACTATGAGGAAAAAAGAACCAAGCTTAAGTAGTAGGTTAGAAAGCCGGTTCTCGAGGCAAAGCAAGTGAGGTGATAAATTAAAACTCTGCTTTCTTTCTGTGACCCCAAAGTGGCTTTGTGCCATCAGCTGAAATCCAAGACTTAACCAAGATTAAGCATGCTACCCAAAGGGGGGTAAATAATACCTCAAACCAGAAAATGTGGATAATAATGTGCCTAAGACAAAAAAACACAAACAACCCAGAATTCTTTAAAAGAAAAAAAATTTGTAATTACTATGAACAATATCAGAGGGGTTGCAGACTTGGGGGGATTATCACTTTGTGAGGGGTGTAAATGTCTAATCACTATGTTGTTTGGTACACCTGAAACTAATAATAAAAAACAAAAATGTTATGCCTGTTCTGCCTGGTTCTTAAAAGGATATTATCATATACACTCAGGCATTAATTTTAGAAAAAACTTCAAAGACTTAATCTTTTCAAACTTAAGATACGATTGCTAAATTTAGATCATTTTCAGACACATTCAAGAAGCAGCAAGAAAGGGGTACTGGCACATCATATGTAATCTGAGGAACAGTTCTCATTGTTAGTTGCTAACAAAATAGAGGCACAATCGCAAGTGAGTGGTTTGTGAACACTAAGTTACATGTAATGCCCACGGAGGAGGCACTGTAAAGTGGGGGGTCCACTGGACTCAGCTGCAGCACATGAGGGCTCGCTGAGGAATGGGCCGCGGGGGATACTGCAGCTTGGGTCTCCTTACCCGGGCCCAGGTGGCTTTGGTTGTTGCTCCGGTACTGCTGCAGCAATGACTCAGGGTGGGCCACGCCTGAAAACCTCCCTCAGCCCAGCACAAAGCTAATAACGCCACAGCGAGAGCGTCTCCTTAAGACAGGATCTGGAGGCAGTGCCCAGAGTGGAAAGTCATGCATGCACCTTACAGAGGAAAGGAGCAAACGCCTGGAGTGGCAGGCTGGCCACAGCTCTTTGCCAAGGGGAATACAACATACATCTCTGTTCTAGAACGATAAGGACACAGGACAGGACTGCCTGCCAGCCGCTGTGTGGAGGTAAATAAAGTGGAGCTCCAGGTCCTGCTGCCTTGTCACTTCTCAGTGGGGCCCCCTGGCGTCTTACGTAACCCAGGTTCCCTGGAATAGGCTTGGGAGCCGTGTCTCTGAGACATGGGAGGGTAGCCAGGTAGCAGGTGTGCTTCCGCGGATAACCTGCTGCACAGAGCAAACACGGACCCCCTCTATGGCCCCTCTCTCCGCAGGCTGCAACCACCGCTCCACATCCCTTTTCATTAGGCGAGGAATGAAATGCCTGACTTCTAAACTTCTCCTGCTGTGTTGGCGTAATAGCGCCTTTCTCACAAAGGAAGGCAGGTGCTCAGGCCAGCCCAGAGACAGGAAGCAGGGGGCAGACCACAGCCTGCTCCACTCCAATGCTTTCTTCTCCAAGAAGCAGCAGAACAAAGGCCACATGGACCAGCGGGGTCATAATGGACAGAAACCATCACCAGCCAGGACGAGTGAGTACATGTCCACATACATACAAAGCAGTAATGGTCAAAAGGGGGACGAACACTCAGCTTTCTAGGTTGCTTCCAGAAGCTTCTAGAAGATACAGTGTGGGAGCAGAGTCCCATAGCCAATCACTGGAAAGAAACACTCTTCTTTCTTTAAAAGGCAAAGTTTGAAATTCTCGAGATGCTACTGCCTCCCCACAAGACGATAAAACCAGCAACTGTTAAAGAAAGATGACCTCCAGTGCCTCAGCAGAACCTGATTAGAAACTCAGCACTCTTTATGCCATGAAATAGAGTTTGCTCTTAGATTTTGGGGTCCCTTACTCAGAAAGAAACATCTATGCACCAACCCTCTCCAAGGTACCGCTGATGCCTAACAGCTCATCTTGTGCCCACAAACAGGCCATCAGCTGAACTTCTGTTCAATGATGGTAGATTGTTATTCAGAACAGATATTTTTGTGAGATTACAAAGGAAGTCCAAGGATCTATGGTTAGGTCCAACCTAATCCCAACTGTAAAATAGCTGGCACATCAGGAACTGTTAATTTGGGGACGTAAATGTTCACACTTAGGATGCTGGGAGTATCTCTGAACTACCCCAAATGGGAGGATAATAGGTGCGGGTTTTCTGGGGAATAGGAGCTTTCAACAGTTTCACAAAGACAACACCTTTCATACGTACAAGAGACTTAAAGACAACGAAGTGATGGAAAGCAGAAATGGCATGTGGTAGAGAGGAAACAAGGCACGATGTGGCCAAGGAGGCTGCAGAGCTGGGACCTATCAGGAGGAGCTCCTGAATCCCTAACCTCCCTTAAATGATGCTCTCTTGGTCACTAGGAACCAAAATGTCCCTGAACTCTGCTTCTGCTTCGTTGCCTCCGTCTGATCCTTCCTAACTGTACTCACCTGTCCCTCTGTAACCCTATTGGCCCTCACCAACTGACTCCACGATAACAAAGGAATATTTTAACTAAATTCACTCAGTCCCTGTTCATACGGCACGCCACTCTG
Organism: Aselliscus stoliczkanus; assembly: GCA_033961575.1. Classification (NCBI taxonomy): domain Eukaryota; kingdom Metazoa; phylum Chordata; class Mammalia; order Chiroptera; family Hipposideridae; genus Aselliscus; species Aselliscus stoliczkanus. The sequence goes on along the minus strand of CM066740.1, from coordinate 74,942,745 downwards.
ATTCAACACGGTATACCGCGGCAGCACGGATCTCCATAAACATCTGTTTCATCATTTTATTCCCCTACTTAAACCCCAAGCAAAGACCAGCAGCTGGCGACATAGAGTGGAAACCACAGTGCTTGGCTTTCTTGGGCCTCCGCTATGCGGCCCCAATGTATATCTTCACACGATTTCCATATTACTCCTACTCTGACTAGGCCCATTTTCTCCAGGTCTCTACATGCAAGTATTCATTATATATGCCCTTCCAGGTCCAAACTATAGAATGAAAAGAGTTATACCTTATCCGCAGCAACCACCTCACCATAGTCATAAGACGGTTATCGCCCCAGGAATTCTTAACCTGGAGTCCGAGGTTAGCTGCAGTTTGTATGCTGGGAGTGTCTACGAATGACTCTGAAATGGGGGTGGAATTATGTAAATACATATATGGGGGGCAGGCTCAGTTCAGCATGTAATTATAAGGTGCAACATATCACTTTCAAAGCACATCAAGTGTTCATTTTTATTTCTATAGCTAGAATTCAGGCCCTTTGAGGAGGGTTAGGATTCTGTCCTTAATATTTGTTACCGTATTTATCACAGAGCTGTATTCACACAGTTACAGAAATGCAGGACCATCTAGTTCAGTTACTGTGTGCCTAGTAAGGCTGAACAATGCCTGGTGACCGACTGGCCAGGGACGGTGAAGATGCTTCACATGGAGATGTGGACGGCTAATGCCTGGGGGACGGCAGGGCGGGCGCACGCTCACCCTCCATGCTCCAGCTCTCAGGCATGTTGGTTTGATGCCTCGGAATGGAACAGGGCAGGGCCGTTGAGAGCCTGGCCTCTGACCAGAAACACAAGAGCATCCAGAATGGAAGCATCATGATCCGCCAGAACTAGAGACAACGGACAACCGTCTGAAAGTAGTGCATGGGAGCAAAGCTCTGAGCACCACCGACAAGAAAGCGGAACCAAGTGGCAGGAGCAGAGGAACCTCCTACCAGACAACATAGGATAAATAACTCTGAGCAAATAATTCCACAGGAACGGCTAAAAAGCAGAAGAGTGAATAACTTGCTCAACTTCTACAGGGCCTCTTGCTGCGTTTCAGGTCACACGGATGAATACGGTGTTTCAGCATGAACCAAACACAGGTATCAATGAAATGCAGCCATAATAAACAATTCCGCTGGCCTCTCTACTGACTCCTTGGCAGCTGGAGGAAGCAACAGGGTCCCGCCACCAGGAAAAGAGATACAGAACAGAATGGTAGGTGGGGGCCCCGCTAATTTTATGAGGCTGCATTTTCCATGAAATCAGAATTACTGATAAGGAAGAGGAAAGATGGAGTGTGCGCAGACTGGGAATGAAGAAATTGAGCCCTACGGTCAAGGGAGGTGAGCGGACTAATGGCTCAGTAGGTATTAGGAGGCAATGCAGCAAATAATAAAGAACTCCAGGCCATCGTTTCATCTAAAATTAACAGGACAAGAAACAAAGACACATGCTATCGTGCCAGGTGTGACAACAGCTCTGCAGTGCTTAGGGAAGAGAGCGGTGGGGGAAAACCATGAGCTCTGTGGCAGAAGGCCACCGGACAGGAGGCATCCCAGGGCTAGACTGCTGGGAACACACGCAAACCAGCTCCACTGTCCAAAAGGACTAGTAGAGCTGTGCAGAAATGGTCAGTATGAGTTTAATGTCCTCTTGAGAGGGCAAAGCATCAGAAAGGTGAGATGAGGTGCAATGAAAGCTCAAAGTGCCTCAATGACACTGGGTTTATAATTTTTCATGTCTTGATCACAATGCAATAAATGGCCATCAGAAAAAAATTTGGTGTAACAATGATCCATAATTCAATTCCAAGATAAAAGCGTCATTAACATAATTTCAAAGTACTTTAACTTTATATACACACGCCTGCCCGCTTACAATTTCAAGAAAATTGTGGGAGAAGTTTTGCAGTCTCTTGCCGCCCCGCCCCCAAAGTAATAACTAAATGAACAATTCCTTATGTTAAATTTTTTACATTATTTTTAATGGCGGCGCATGAATCCATCATACTGATGCAAGTTCCATAGTTTAACCAATTGCCTCTTGTAGGGACTTAAGCACTATTGTTCTCCATTTCCAGACAGATAAACAGGCCCGCCTCATGGATTCTACGTGTGAACAACCCTTTGATTTAGGCGTTCCTTCCCCAAGCATTCCACATACCCACTTACATCTCCACTCTTACAACTCTATTTGCAATTATTTACTTGCTTATCCAAATCCCTACTAGACTGTCTTTTTTTTTTTTTATCCTCAATGCACCTGATAACATATTTGTTACTGTAACATGAACAAATTAGAGAAAATTTCCCTGTGTCCTGACTGAGTGAAAAGCAGCAGACTTGCTATTTGGAAAATGGTTTTCCAATGTGAGCTACATTTACTGGGACCTGCTGGGAAAGATTCATGGCTGCCCACTAGAGATTTGGCTCTCTGAACTTGATGCAGAGGCAGAAGGAATGGGAAGCAATCCATCTGAACCTCTGGGCCCAAAGCTAGAGCGGGGAGTCAGGGGAGGCTTAGGATAAAACAGAAACGCATGAGGGAGTTTACAAGAAAATGAGATGCAAAGAATCCTGCAAATGAAAGAAAGCTATGAAGGGTTGTCTCCCTTCATGGGTAGCTAGGAAATTCTGTGTGTTGATGTATCAGTGATTAATTATTTGAACCACAGTCCTCCTGAGAGATTTCTAAGGCTCAGGGCAAAAGCAGGAGAGAGACTGAGCCCTCTGACACATTTCACATTGCAGACAGAGCAACGCAAGCAAGCACAGCAACCCTCAAGATAGCTTCACATTAAATTAGCCAAGAGCTGGTAAAGGCTACTCAGAAGGATTGAATTAAGGAGATATGAATGCAGAGTATAAGGGGATGGAGGCAAGAGTCAAAGGGAACAGAGAGCCGTCCGACCGGCTCGGTGGGGAACACGGATGGCTGTGGCCACGGGAAGGCACGAGTAGGCAGAGCCATCGGGAGACACCTGGGGCCAGTCCATTCTACACCTAGCTCTCTACTTACAGCCATGACTATCATTCCAACTGCAATAAATTATTAACCTGCCATACAAGGCACACATTTCGATGTGGTTTAGTGATCAGGAATTGTATAGGGCAGTGGTTCTGAAATTTCCATGTTCACAGGGTCACCTCAAGGACGTGTTCAGAGAGATTGCTGGGACTCAACCCCAGAGGTTCCAATTCAATAGGTACAGGGTGGGGGAGGCGCGGGGATACCTAAACAGTCACATTTCTGCCACATTCCCAAGTGACAGTAACATTGCTGCTCTGAGGATCGTACTTTGAGAACGAATGGCTTAGGGACATTCAAGAGTCATGGGTCAAGGGTTATCACTTTATTGTTACAAATTATTTGGGATTGAAAGTATATTCCCAGTATGATCATCTTCAAATATAGTGGGTTGTTGGAAAAGTCATGACGTGTTTTTTCTGTTTTTCATTGCAAAAATGCGTCATGACTTTTCTGACAACCCATTATTTCAAAATACAAATTGAAACCTCAAATATTTAGGAGTTGAATGAAAGGAGCGTGAACCACTTAGCCCAAAGAACAGTGAGGTGACAGAGAATGGACAAGCTGCTCGAGGTCGGTAAATGGTTGTTAACTGAACTGGGGAGGTGGTGTGACTAGCAAACCAAATTATCTAGGAAAGTTCCTCTAGAACAACTTCCTCTGAGGGAATATAACCATTGCAGATGAAATGATTCCAGAACAGATTGGGCAAGGGGGTCGATTTCTTACTACGCATTCATTATGTGACATAACCTGGCAGGACCACCCATAGCTTTGTAGGCAACACGGAAGACACACCTAATGGGTTCCAAGTTGACCCAAGTGCCTCACACAAGTCAAGGTAAGTCTCACAGCTTGAGCACTATCCGAAGGAACTGGGGGGAGGGAGGGAGGAGAAGGGTAGGATGAAGAGTGAACAGATCCTCTTAATATCCTGAAGGAGAAAACTCTGGAAATGGAGACATTATACAGCTCTCCAGAAGTGGCCATTTGTGCTGCCTTAAATGCAGATTGATTACTGCTATTTGGATGTTGAGTGCATCATCTTTTCTGAAGAAAGGGAAAAGCTAAATTTCCCCACATTCAGCTGTACCATCAAATCACTTCCCCACACCAGCTCTTCTAATGCATTTTCCTGTTATCACATCCACTTGCAATAGCTGATCTACCCTTCTCCCCAACAGTGACAGCATCCTGCCCCCCAACATGTGCTGTATGCCATTAGCAACCGCTTGCCTGTGACACCTAGCTCCAAGCCCAGAGTGTGGCGGGCTGTGTGCTTCCACGGTTAAAGGAGAAAGGGAGCCACTTGGGATGCTGAGGGGAAGAACAGCCTCCTTCCTCTGTGCTGGCTTCCCACCTGCACGGGTGTGAGTGAAGAGGGCAGCAGATAATTCACCCAACTCCAGCTTTCTGTAAAGCGTGGACAGAAAATCCACTCGTACCGTGGTGGTGCAGGAATCGGTCATTCAACAGAGAGGAGAAAAACTTCTCATCAAAGCTCTGTTTTCAACAGTATTCAGTAGGACCTAGTTTTATACAAAAAGAAATTTCACTTGTTGAGGTCATTAGATTGAAAGTGAGAAATCTTGGTTTATTTAAAGCTGTGTCATTAAACTACTGAGAAGATAAGAACAGAGGCTGAATAGAGGAGATGAATTTCAGGGAGATGCTCTCATGGGAAAATTTAATAGAAATGATGAGAAATGGAATAAAACAGATGTAAGGCAGGCAGTGTTAATAATGGAGAGGGAGAAAAGAGGAGGGGCTAAGAAAACTAGTAAGAAAAGAGAGAATAGGGAAAATAGCAATAACTAGGGGCACTATTTATTAAAGTTGCTTAATGTCTGTCTCTGGGAGACGGCGTGCTTTGGAAGGCTGCGTCTGTTACCTTTTTTCCTCACCACTATTATCCCCAATACCTAGGCCCCACGATACACTCAAGAAAATGAGACTAGAAAGACGAAATGAATACAAAGCCATCACATGGGAGAAAAACTAGCTTTGAAAAACTGGTCCCAGTAGAGGACTGATATGTTTTCTTAGAGGACTGATTAACTCATGTCATCTATATACTGTGATAGGAGATACTAGTTTTAAAATTTCAAAACACACTCAAATTCAACACCAATTTTTTTCATTGAATTGGTATGGAGATGAAACTTGCTTCTTATTAAGATATCTAACAAATCAGAACTGTGTCAAAGCAGGAGTGCTGAGCACTTCCGTTTAAGAATTCTCAAGTCAAAGGTTTAAACTTGGCAACAGCAAGTGCCGGTGAGTAAGTCTGCACATCTCATTCATCACCAGTACTGGAAATGCCAGTTAAAATTAAAAAATACAGAGAGAACAGATTCTATAAGAAAAGTTTTGGGGCCGGCCAAGTGGCACAGTGGTTAAGAGCTGGCTTGGGAGGCCAGCAGCCCCGGTTCTGGTCCCACATCTGAGGGCCAGTGACACTGCCCTCAAAAAAAAAAAAAGAAAAGTTTTGTACTTTTTTGAGCACAAGTTTTTTTTTTTTTCACCTATTGAAATTTTGTGGGAAGAATTTCTATAAATCACAAGAAAAGTGGAGGGCCTGTGGCTAGAGAATGGGAGGCCAGGAACATTCCACTCCCGGCAGTACAGAAAGCACTTCAGTGCAAAGGCGACATACCAGGTCTGACAACTAAGTTTGTGAACTTGTTTTCAACGATGTTGCTAATCTTTTTTTTGATATCAGAGGGATTATTCATTATGAATTTGTACTACCTGGACAGTTAACCAAGTTTACTATTTGGAAGTGCTGAAAAGGCTCCAAGAAAAAGTTAGAGACCTCAACTTTCCAACAATTCATGGCTCCTGGATCACGACAATGCACCAGCTCACACGACACTGTCTGTGAGGGAGCTTCTAGCCAGTAAACAAATAACTGTATTGGAACACTCTCCCTGCTTACCTGATCTGGCCCCCAGTGACTTCTTTCTTTACCCAAGGATAAAGGAAATATTGAAAGGAAGACATTTTGATGACATTCAGGACAGCAAGGGTAATACGACGACAGCTCTGATGGCCATCACTGCCACAAATGCATGGAAACTGGTAAGCCCACCGTGACCCTGGAAATTGCATCACCAAAAGAGAGTCATACTTAAAACAATCTCCCTCTTAATAATGACGACTGATGTTGGCTAAGAAAGAGTCACCAACAAGCTTATAGCCTTTTGATCCAAGTCTGTGATGGAAACGCCAAGCACAGATTTCCTAGACGTTGAGGCAGAAAGGCGTCTACAACAGGGAAGGCGCTGTCAGTCACACTGAGTGACAAGCAAGAGGTATCTGATAGGGTTTTAATCAAGGACTGAGTGGACGGGGTTTGGAGATTGGAGAAGAGGAAGGCAGCAAGGCAGGAGCCCTAGTTGGTGGTTCTGTTTTTACAGAAAGGGCATATTGCAAGCTTTGCTCAATCAGAAAACTGACTCCCCACGGGGGCTGGGAAGAGAAGAAGCAGAGCTGAGACAGGGCCAGGCTCATGCTTGGTTCTCAAAGACGGAGGACAATGCCAGTTTTCTTCATCTGCAGTGTGCCAGGCAAGAAATAGAATACACATGAAAGGAAGAGAGAGAGCCTGCCCTTTTCTCTTCTCCCAAGATAACCCCAACCTCATTATGTATGTCCAGAATGAATCCAAATGCATTTAAATCTGCTCAGACACTAGACTGTTCAATACAATCGCTTTCCCAGTCAAGCTGGGGCATCACTTTCTTTTGTGGATATATATATCCTATCTTGATGTCACAAAACCTTAAAATTAAGAGGTGTCTAAAAGAAATAAAACCCCAACTTCTGAACTAACATAACTTCTGTGTTTTCCTGCAATGAGCCACAGAGTCTGACAGCTTCTAGGAAACCTTAAAACGTTGCATTTTTAAATAATGCTATTGTAGCTTTAGAAAAATGCACACAGACTGTCCTTCAGGTATGGATGGCCAAGGAACACATGGCACACAGCCAGGCTTTGATCTGATTCCAGGCACTGCCAGTTTGTCTTCAGTGTCCATAACAAGCTCGACAAAAAAGCCCACTTGAAAGACCTCTGGAATGCTAAGGGAATTCACATTCTAGCCTGTTTAGAGTCAAACTGGATGTGTTACACCAAATAGAGGAGATAGTATATGAGATCTGACAATTAAGTTTGCGAACTCATCCTAGACAAAGTGCCACATACCTCACTGCTGAATATCACTATAGTCACCTTCAAAGTACTCCCCTTGGGAAGCTATGTATGCACTGACGCCAGTGCCTAGTCCACCCTTGGAACTCTTTCTGGAATGGCCATCAGAGCTGTAGTCGTATTACCCTTGATGTCCCAAATGTCATCAAATGTCTTTCTTTCAATATTTCCTTTATCTTTGTGTAAAGAAAGAAGTCATTGGGGGTCAGATCAGGTGAGTGGGGAGGGTGTTCCAACACAGCTATTTGTTTACTGCCTAAAAACTCACTTTGCTTTGTTCATCGGAGAGCTCCTTGGGGACCATTTTTGCATACACCTTTCTCATGCCAAGATTTTCAGTTAAGATTTTCCTAACTGTTTCTCTATGGATTTTACTCGGTCTGCTATGCTTCTCACAGCTGACAATTTTGATGCACATTTCAAGGAATTTTTGTGATGTTTTCATCAGTTCTGCTCGCTACTGGCCGCCCTTCATCAGTGATGCGTTCTCTCCCTTCAGAAAAACGTTTAATCCATTTGTACACTGCCGTTTTTTTTTTATGGCATTATCCCCATAAACTTGGACTAACATGTTCCTGCTTTCACTTCTACTCTTGCCAAGTTTAGCAAGAAATTTAATGTTGGTTCATTGCTCTAATTCAAGCTCAGAAATTCTTGTAACAGCACACAAAAACACGCAACAACAATGAACGCCCCTCAGCAAGACAGTGCCACACGTCGACATGAACACAGCTGTGAGACACTGATATACCAAGCTTATGAAACCTTGCCGAGCTGTTTGTACAGTGCTGCCAATGTAAGCGCACGGCAGCAAGGTCGCGAACTTAACTGTCAGACCTCCTATGAGAGACTTGTTAACACCTTAGAAAATAAGAAGAGTCCCAATAATGACTCGGTATCTTGGAAATCCCTCAGAAGGAAATGAGAGAGTCTCTAAAGGAGGCAAGCTGAGGCTTAAGCTTAGACCCCCTTATCCAGACAGGAAAGCAGCATGCCAGCTGACTGAGAAACACTGACGTTAAATAAGAATTGGAAATGTTGGAAAGTCAATATGGAGAAAGAAAAATTAGGATGGTGCAGAAAAGAAATGATGTGTCACACTCCCAAAGGAGCCCATCTGATGTCTCTAAAAAACGAGAACCAAGTTCAGGATTGTCACCAAGAAGTGTGGATCGGCTGCTCCTACGTTCCTTTTACTAAAAATACGAAGGACACACAGTAGAGCTCTCAGAGCCCTGGACAAAATCAAGGGCTTTTCAATGGAGCCCAGGAGGGACACCAGGCCTGAGTATACACACAAAAATGCCACCCTTATCTTGCCAGGACACAAGGTAATGAGGGAGGAGGCAGCTGATGATAGACAATTGAACTAGAAAAGAGGTCTGCGTGTTGGGAATTAGGGGTTTATTTATGCTTTTGACAAAAGTGATGTGGCTTCCTCTCGCTGTGCTATATATCTGCGGCATAATGAAGGTTTCCCAAATGCAGACAGGCGTCTCCATGAAGGAGCCTGGAAGGGTCAGCAAACTGAACAGGCTGCCGAGGTGGTTTGCGCTGGTTCCTGGCAGGCAGGGCCATGTGCCTGAAAGCAGTAAGCAGGCTGCACATTGGTATTCGTATTCCTCTTCCTCTTCGGTCTCACCTGGCTCCGGGTGGGTGCAGAACGCAACACTCCCTGGGCTCCCATCAGAGGATCAGAGAAAGGCTGGCAGCTCATACCCCCTTTGCAGAGGAAGCAACCGCTGCAGGGCCTTGAGTAAGCTTATCAGAGGGCAGGCAGCTCCTCTGACCCGACATGTCAGGCGAGGTAACAGGCTGCCCTTTCCCCAATGCATCCATGGATGAACGGCCAAGCAGTGCTCTGAAAAGCGAAGTCAACGGGAGAGCATTGTGCACCACTGCCGATAACACGATGGCGACCGCAAAGGAAAACAGGTACCCAGGGCTCAGGGGCAAAGAAATCTGCTGGAATCAACACCCTTGTGGGGGGAGGGGCTAAAGGGGCTGCTGGCTTTGCAATGTTATCTTCAACCACTTATTATCTACTGAACGCATTCCAGGATGAATGACTGATATGAACACAGCAGATGTTGTTCATTTGGCCTTTACTAAAGCATTAGACACAGTACCTCAGGAAATTTTACTTGGGAAATTAATTCAAACTGGCTTGGTTCAGTATGCAATCACTGAAGATTAAAAACTGGCTAAAGGATGATAAACAAAAGACAGTTAAGTGACAGTCCATGCAGTGAGGGACTTGGGGTCAACGCCAAAGCCATTCTTGTCTAGGGGCTCTGTTCAGGGCCCAGGACGGAGTAAACAACTTGCTAATGAGATCAGCAGAGGACACTAAGCTGGGAGGTAGAGGGAACCCATCAATGGGGGCAGAAAATCACAAGGCAGAGTTCAACTTGAAAAAATATAGCTCATCTATCTAGGGGAAAACAATCCTAAACTCCGGTAATAGTCAATAGGCAGGCAAGACGCGGGGCCGGAGAAGCATGGCAAAGGAGCTTTGACAAGCTGTACCATGACCGCAGTGAGTAAGAATGCTAAGGGAACACGAGGCGCGCTTCAAGCTGAAAGAAAACTAAAATAAAGCAGAGTGTCAGAAAATAGGTGGTCTCAAAGTGAGGTCTACATTATCATTTGAAAAAGCGGGGAGGGCGGCGGCGTGCCTCAGTTGGTTAGAGTGCATGCTCTGGGTTTCTTTTTTTTTTTTTTTTTTTTTTTGAGGGCAGTGTCACTGGCCCTCATATGTGGGACCGAACCGGGGCTGCTGGCTTCCGAGGCCAGCGCTTAACCACTGCGCCACTCGGCCGGCCCAAAAGAGCGCGTGCTCTGAATCACAAGTTGCCGGCTCGACTCCCACCTGGGATAGTCGGCTGTGCCCCCCTCCCCCTTCACAACTTGACTGAAAACTGTGATTGACTTGGAGCTGATGGGTCCTGGAAAAAAAGTTACCCAATAAAATTTAAAAAAGAAAAAGGCGGGGGTACATTCAGCACTGGACATATTTTTTCATGGCTACATAACCACCACTCCTATCTGTCTTTCTCAGACCTTAATTACCTTCGTTGGTAATTAAGCCAGTTTTCCCACCATCAGTCTGAAAACAATGGCTCAACACAATTATCTCCAGGCAGTTCGTGGCTTTAGCAGGCAGGCATCTTGCTCCGTTCCTTCAGCTCAAAATGAGCACTCGACTACAGAGGCTGTTTGCTTCTGAAACCCTAAAACTTAAAAAAATTCACTCTGTGCATACTCATCAGACATTAGAGCACAACACAGCTACATCCAACAGCCTAATGAGAGCGTGTTGTGGCCTCACTTTCCAGAGCAGCTATGCAAATTAGTGTCATGCTTACCTGCCTGTCAGAATTAAATAGTCACTGCTAGCTGGCCCAGCACTGACCCCACCCCCATCCCACCTTAAGTGCTCACAAATCGCTGTCCATTTCCTAGAGCAGCTAGGTCATCAGATAGTTGGTAAGAGATGGGTGGCCACATTTCCCACCATGGGTTCTCTCAGGCAAGGGAGAGGAGAATGAGGAAATAAGGATTAAGAAAAACACCAATTAGGGATTCACTACCATATTACTTTATCCTGGCCATTGATGTGCCTTAAACTCTGTGTCTGAGAATTAGTCCTAGACAGCCTAGGAGGGAAAGTCCACAAGAGAGAATTCCCAAGCTGTCACAGCCTGACAGACTGATTTCGTTGCTGCCATTCTGTGTGACAGTCTACAGATGCTCCATCCATCAGGATGTGACATGGTGTGAGAGGTAAATGTCACATATCAGGGCAACGTTCTGGGCCAAAGAGCAAGAAAAGTGATCCCAATGACAAAGTCTGAAGTACAGATAACGATGCGCCCAGACCCATTCCCCACTAATTACAGGGCAGAACCTGGCAATCACCAAACGTCTAAAACGGAACAAGTCCTCGGTCGCAAAAAATTGGCTGAGCGAGACAAGCGCCTGCAACCACTTTAAAACAACGGCTACAGTTTGGTTGAGACCAAGCAGTCTGCTGAGCTATCCAAGTCAGTTCAGCAATAGTCACTGGGTTCTTGCTGTTTCCTGGGAAATCTGGGAATCACTCAACTACCAGCACCACCCAGTGACAGGCGTCTCTGTGAGTAAGAGCCTTGAGGAGTGTCACTGGTAAGAAATATTGCTGAGACGTGTGCATGTCCTTGGGGCAACCAGCCACAGGGATGAAGGACAAAAGGAAAATGTCATAGGGCTTCTCAAATGCTCTCCTGCCAGCTGTCAGAAGTGTGAAAGCAAAACTCATTTCCTAATAAATGTTTTCATTTCCTTTGTACATGACAAAAGGTCCAGAGGTGATAAATGGGGGAAGGGGGGTAGGGGGGAGGGCTGGGGAGGTAAGAACCGGAAGCAAATGTCCTGTCCTGCAAGGCAGGGCTCCACAGCAAGTCCCAGGCAGGACGATGACAGTACGGAGTGGTAAGATCATCTTACGGAGAACTTCCTCATGTAGGATTCAGTTTACAGGATCTACATGGGGAGATCCTATCTAACATGTGCCAATTATGTAGCTTTAAAAAATAGAGACCCAAGCCTACTTAATCAAGGTCAGACAGCGAGTTCAGGGTGTGCTCCTTTTCTTTGCATGGGGCAGAAACTAGAATAAAAGAACACAGGTCTTCCTGACGTATTAGTTCCCGTCACATTCTACTCAGGGTTTATGTAGGATGGTGAGAAAGAACAAAGTGAGGTGGATCCCCACGTGTCCCCTTTATTATTCATCTCACCTGGCCTCTGCGGCAAGCAGCTCGTCATAATGAGAGGATCTCTGATCGTCGTCCTGCCGGTATCTGATCACCGTGGCTAGCCCTTTGCTGACAAGGGCCTCCGCGATGTTTCTGCAACAGAGAGGACAGGCCAGTGAGCCCTGGGGGTGCATATGGGGCGCAGTCAACAGAAATAATAACAGTTAGCACCTGGGGGTCTCAACGCATCCCGGCGGAGGGAGGGAGCAGCTGAGGATTTCAAGTCCAATGAGATTCTAAGCTAAAAATCCAAATAACCAAGTTCCCTAGGCTCAGCATTTTTCTAGTTCATACAGTCAGATGCTGTATCAATGCATACGTAAAAAACTAGCAGAAAATATCTGTAAGAAGCCCACATTAGGCCAGGCTACTTACAGAGTGCAATGAACAAGCCACTCCCCTCAGGAAAGTGTGCTCTAAAACATCAAGCACACAGATAAAAAACAAAACACGTAAAAGCATGACCTAAATCTCTCAAAATCTCCTTTCTAGCCTAGACTATCACTAGAAAATGTCTCGTTCCAGTTTGGCAGTGTTAGAAACATCGGTTTAACATAACGCTCGGCGTGCTTCTCTCCTCACTGGAAGTCCTGCCAGCAGCTCTCCCCGCAACAAGGACTTGGAGGAGGTAAGGCAATGAATGAAGGGGAGAAGGTGGGGACTAAAAGTTCTTTATGAAAAATGGCACAAGATGGAGGAATAGATAAAATCAATCTGAAATGACCAGCTTTGGAGCACGTTCCAAACAGTGCTTTTAGGACCATAGAATATTCGGCTTAGAATCCTGCTGGAATCAATTCTCAAATGTGTTGAGTTTTTTTCTCTTCACCAGAATAAGAAAGAGGTGCCAGTTAAGTGACCTATATTAACTAAGTAGAGAAAAGAGTGCACTGGAGATGACTCTGGGACGACTAAGGAGGCATATTTGCATGGTTCCTCCCCATCCCGGAAAGGGACCTGCATATGAAGCAATCAAAGTGCAAAAGCAAATTTTCAAAAATTACCTGTAGCAAGTACTGGAAATCAAGAGGCCTGATATTACTGGGGAGAACAGTGCTTATGTCTTCCTTTGTGTCTGTCATAATTACACCAAAGGCCCCACTCAAACCATCTGGTTAGCTGCCCTTTCGGGAGGGGCTCTTCTCAGCAATAGGCTACTGTACCATATGCTATGATTAGTGTTGTTTGGAAATGCAGTTAACTCTTAACACACTGGTGCTCTCAGAGACGCCAACTTGGGCGATGCTGGGGGCTGAGCTAACCAGTCCACGGGCCCACTTAGGCCACTGAAGGGATCTCCTCCTCAAAACCCAGGGACTTGCTTTTTGAAAAGAAGTAAAACAGTAAGCCGTGCGGTAGGGAAAGGAGGGAAATGGTGTGTGTGGCTGATTCCCCTCTCATTATGTGCCCCTCCGCTGCCTGTTTATCTACTGCCAGCACGATATTAATATCTCCAAACTGCCACGGAATTAGCACTTCTCCAAATCCACTCCCACAAAGAGGCTGCTTTGCTGGCCACCCTGTCTCCTGAGTCACTGCAGAAGCATGCTGGCAAACGCTGTCATTATCACAGAGTTGGGTTTGGCAGCGTGCAGAATGCCAACAGCCCCAAGTCAGCAGTGGTAGATGTTGATATATGGTGAGAATTAACAGAGGGTGCTACCATGAGCCCCCAAAGGGGCAGGAGAGTGGCTCTCCCCGCCAAGGAGCCAGAGAGAGGACTGGGGGGACAGCTCCACGGCGACAGGCTAAAATGCCTCAGCGATTTGAAATGCCAGAGAACAAAGACATATTTGTTATTGCATTTTGAATGACTGCGCATTGACATTTTATGGTCGATACGCGGGGTCTGGAGGAGAAAGCCAGAATGACAAAGCCGGCAAGGAAAAATTCACACAAACAAGCTTTCAGACGAACTGCTAGACAGTCCTAAGCAAAACAGCACAAATGTTTAATGATCCACTCCTGTTAATGCCGCTCAAAGCAAGTCACAGAATTGGCGCACACCTGTGTGGCCAGTGGAGCCCCAAGGGCAGTCCTTCCATATCCTTCTGGTCAGCAAATGTCCAGGAACCAGGGAAGGCCTCGGCCTCCCGACTCCACACCCTGCCCACTACCTTCCTCCTCTCCTTCATCTCTGAAGCTTCGAGTGTAGGTCATAATCTCTTAGTTTCCTATCCCTAATTATGGATTTGCCCTGGAGGGACAGCGGAGCCGGTATTTGGCAGTAAGGAGAGTAAAAACACGTGAAATAATACAACTAACAACAGCCGTCTTTACCGGGCATTTACATTGAGCCACTGAGAGTCACATCACAGGAATTTTCCTCTTGGTGTGTGCTCACCTGTGACAACTCCCTCACTGTGTATCTTCTGTTGTAAACTATGAGGTCTGAAGGGCAAGGGCCACCTCTGTCGTGTCCTATACCCCAGTGCCTAGCACCATGCCTGGCATAAAGCAGACAGTAAATACTTTCTGGATGAAACCAGTTAGCTTATTTAGGATACATCACTTTTTCAATGTGGTAAAAATCATAGCATGTTCTTATAATTTTGTTTTAATACATCCCGAAAATTTTGAGATACTCTCTGAACTATCAGAAAACACCTAATCGTTTTAGAAATATAACACTGGAACATTATTTATTATATCCTAAGCATATATTAGCCAAGCTTGACAGGCATAGAATTAAGAACAAAAGCTTTCTACAAATGCTTTGTCTCTCTCCTCCCCATTGTCTAAGACTTGAATGTAAAGAGAATGAAAGGGAGAGAGGGAAAATGGAATTAGCCTAGATCCATGTACTTGACTTTCTCATTCATTTCCTTTGGTTGCTAACGAAAGGTCAGAAGATATTTCCCCCCTGGCCAAAGATGGCTCAGAAACCAACACTGGTGTGTCGATCAGTTGCCCAGTAAGAAAAGAGAACATTAAATTATGTGCCATGACATTATGCTGCTTTAGACAAATTTATAAGTTCTGCTTTCTTGAATGTATCAGTAATTCTACTCCAATTACACGTGTCTGGCTTGAATGGGTAATTCACAATAAGCATACAAAAAGGGAACAAACAGCCTTGGAAGTCTAACAGGAAGTCATCTCTCTCTGTATCAGCTGGAAACACAAAAAGAATTAGTGCTGGGGTTGAAGTGCTCCGCCAAAGTAAAAGAAAAATTTAAGTTCTATTAAAAGTGAACAGTTTCCATTAGATGTGATCATGTGTTCCTGATACAGGCACAACCCACACAGGTCTCCCATACAGGCCTTCTCGAAAGATCTCTAGTAGCTGAAATCTGCCCCTCCAACTCGATTCCACAGCAAGCACGTTGTTTAATAAGCTCATACTTTCCAATTGTAAGATACCTTTGTCCTGCTATTCTGCCAACATGGAAAAAAGGTGTTCTATGTGCATACATGAAGAAATGATTCTGTAAATAGATTTCGTTTACAGTAGATCATTGTCTGACCACATTTTTGTCAGGCTTCCCCATCCTTAATCCCTGTACCCACAAGACTGGAAGTAACAAACAATATATTGATAGGTCAGATACTTGCCCAAAATTACCTAGATTACTTATCAGTGCGTGTATGTAATTTTGGACCAATCTAAGCTTACAGAAAAGCTGCATATGCTGTATGAAGAACATGCCTGCCACTGACCCCTGCACCGTACATCTGAAGCTGCCGCTGAACAATATTATAATTGTATACTATAATTTAACACATATATAGTTAAGGGATGTGGAATATAGTGTGGGGATGGAGTCAGTGGAACTGTAATAGATATGTATGATATCAGGTGTGGGAGGGCAGGGGAGGGGGGAGTCACTTTGTAAGGGGTGAAACAAAATAACTATTGCATAGTTTTGTACATCTGTAACTACTACTGCTACTAAAAAAAAAAACAAACAAACAAACAAACAAAAAAAAACATGCCCTCCAGCTTGGAGCTGCGTGACAGTGAGTCACTGACCTGCTGTACCATCAACCCCAAATACTTGAATGTGCCTTTCCTACAAACCCGGACATTTTCCTATACAATCTAAACATGATGACTAGAAACAGGATATCAACATGGACACATTGCCACCATCCACAAACCCTACTCAAATTTTGTCAATTGTTACAACGCCGTACTTAGGAACAAAAGGATGGAGCTCCTAGGCAGGGCTTGCATTTAGTTGCCATGTCTCTTTCGTCTGGAACACTTGCTCAGTCTCACTTAGGATGCCGTGGCCTTGACACTTTGGAAGAGGACAGGCCGATTCTTTTGGTTTGTCTGATGTTCCCCCTGTGACCAGATCCGAGCTCTGCACCTTCGGCAGGAATACCACAGAGAGATGCTGCACTGTCCTCTAGCCCCCCAGGAACTGGTATAAAAGCGGCTACCCAGGTTCTCGTGGATCACGTCAGCAGGCTTCTCCACTGTCAAGTTGCTCTTTTCCTCTTTATCGTTAATAGGTATTTTGTGAGGAGACACTTTGAACTATATCATTGGGTTGTCGGAAAAGTCATGATGTATTTTTTCTATGTTTTTTGTTGCGAAACTGCGTCATGACTTTTCTGACAACCAATAATTTTCGGCCCTCAAACTCCCAAGTTATTCGTCTATTTATTTGGATTGGTATAAACTCCTGGAATCTCATTTTATTCAAAGGCTTATGATCCACTGCTATCATTATTTATTTTGATGCTGAAATTGTTCCCACTACACCCAGTGGGAGCCTGGTCAAGCTGGCTTCTGTGTTCTATGGACTTGCCCCCCATCAGCTTTTGAGCACTTCCTGCTTTCCGGCCCAACACATTCCAGGCTTATCTTGTGCTGTTTTCTCTAGTGCTGAAACCGGCCATTTATCTACGTAGCCCACATTTACATCATTATTTCTATACATTTATTTCTATGTCTATAACTATTGAAAACCATGTGTGGCAGCCATAAAAATGTGCCTCTCGGATATCTGACAGCAGGAAGCAAATTGACTGACAGTCCTTGCTGCTGTGCTTGGAAATCCATCACTGTTTCAACCAAGGCTATGCTTCCCACCAGCTGCTCCTAGCCGGTGACTGAGCACAGCAGAGATACAAAGGCAGGCCTATTGTTGAGACCTGGGTCTCCGCTGATGGGCAACTTTGGCTCAAGGACTCCTTGTCAGCTTTGTGGAAACTCTTACAACTGCCCCACAGCTTAGACTTTTCCAGTCTAAGGCCTGCAGTGAAGTCTGATGGTTCTCTCATACTCCACCAGAGCCCTTAAGACGAGTTTTCCCCAATTAATCTCTTGCATGTTTCATCCCACCTTGGCATCAGCTTCTTAGAAAACCTGAACCAGCTTACCATGATTTTACACAGGTACCTACAATCCCGATCCAGCACTACATGGCTCATCTTAGTTTTCTTCCTTTCCATATTCATGCCTCCCTCCTCTGACTGTAAGAAAACTAGACTCCATTATTCCTAATATTTTTACTGATAAGAAAAACCTTCCCTGCACACACATACACTTACTCACTCATACATTCTGTGACTTCCATGATTTGGTGCCTAACAATAGAGCTAATTTAAAGGAATATAGTACTTCGTAAAATAGAACCTGGGTTAAATGGATAAGTATTTCCCAAAGGTCGTCATAGGGAATAATTCTCTCTCTCCCTCTCTCTCTCTTTCTCTCTCTCTCTCTATCACACACACACACACACACACACACACACACACACACACACACACACCCTCTCCCTTTCATTCTCCATCAAAACAAGAATAACAGATAACTCCCAATGGCTCTGGCTTATAGATCTCTATCTAGCTATTTGAGCTTAACATTTTCCACTTAAAAACCATCTACATTTTATCAGTCACTGAGGTGTCCATGGAGATTATAAAAGCGGAATATTTTCCTTAAGGCAAACATCCATGTGGGTAACGTATTCAGAATAAAGCAAGCCCTTAAAGAAATGCCTCTACAATATATCTTACTCAAGGCTAACAGAAAGGGTTGAAAGATAATTAATTGCTTAATTCATTTGTAACAGTCACAGTATCTACAGCAGTGGTCCGTATCTCATATGTGTGCGTGTACACACACACACAATCTCTTTACTCTGATTTCAAGGCCTTGTGGTTGAATTTCATAAACGGGGCACACACTGCACTCCATGGCCATTCACTATGACAAACCACGGGTCCAGCCAGGCGCCGGGCATGCGGCCTGGGCCTCTGCCCCCATGCCACTCCAATGTCTTCTGCTGGAAAGCTGCTTCCACTTGCTTTCACATTGGCTGTCCCACAAGGACAGGCTTTCTCACAAGTCCTGGGCTGGAGTGTGCCGGCTGACCGGGTCCCAATATAGATTTCTAACCGGCCAGATGGCTCCGCTCGCTTGTTCTTAGCTATACAGAGACGTCCTACTGTGGGGCTGGGGCACAGGGAAGCTTTAGGATGCAGGCATCTTGCTTTGCAACTGGGTCAGAGACAGGCAAGGCGGGAGAGATCACCACGGGATTCACTAAGGAGGTAGACAGCAAGGGCGGGAAAACCGTTTCCTTCAGGATAGTAGGTCCACTTTTACTAATATACATGGACAATGTGGGCTTTCCACCCTAAAAGATACTAAAAAAGTGGGGAAAATGGTTAACAGCTACCAGGCCCCAAACCCTTTCTTCTCTACAAGTTCACAGGAAGATCTCTAATACCCACACTCTGAGGCAGGAACCTGACAATTCAGGCTTGAGACAGACGTGGTTTTTTTAGGCTGACAAAACTATCTTGTAAAAGGAAGAGATTGAAATTCTAGATGAGACGGAGCTGTAGACAATGGGCAATGAACAAATATCTTTTATTAAGTTACTGTTTTTCAAACAGGCCTCTAACTAGGAAAAACCCTACACAGCAACAGGCAGCTGCTTCCAAGTGCTTATATGATGATGTCTCTGAGGGGTTGCACTTGACCTCTCCCACCAGGGGCTTTTGTGCTCTCTAATCTCCAGTGATTGAATCTGGAACAATGATTTTCCTATTTTTTTCTTAAAATGCATCCAGGAGGTGCTTCTCACATAAGCAAGCAGCACACACAGACTGGAGGTTTTGTTGTATGTGGAAGCATCAGTATTTAGAAACATCTGAGGTGGCAAGACAACCTTTATAGATTTATCAAATCTCTCTCCTGTTGTCTTCCCTATTGTCTCACTTCTCCCTTGAATTAGTGTAAAATTCGAAGAATAACTAAAATCAATTATTTGGATCTTTTTATTGTTATCTGCTCCTTTATCTGTCTAACAAGTCCTGTTGCCAGGGCAGTCACCAGCGGATCTCAACGGTGGCTAGAGACTTTCCCAGAATGCCCGACAGATTGAAAACCAAGAGGAGATTCAAATGCCTTGATGTGCCCAGCTGGGCTTTATAAATGAGGGGAAAATAAAAGGGAGAATCAATGACTGTCTAGGGCTGTAGTGAGGCACATGGCGTCTCAGAACATCCCTGCTCCTGGAGCTGAGAGCCAGAGGGAACTGGTTTGGACCACCCATCAGCCCAGCTGTGGTTACACTGAGCGTAAGACATAGCAGACCCCAGAAGGCCAGACTCAAAAATGAGCAAGTGTAGAATGAGACTCACCTGACTAGCCTTAGAAGCAAGACAAACACTCTTCTGAACAAAACTTTCCAATAACTTTTACTTCATATTTAACGAGTATTCAATATATGTACAGGTTCTAAACCCAATTGTTCTGCTCATGAGAGCATTTTCTAGAGACTGGAGTTGAGCTATGAAAATCCACTCCTGGGAACAACAGGCTCTGTCTTCTCTTTGTATATTAGTGAATCCTAATCATTCTTCCTCACGGGGAGACGGGGGCGGGGGGAGAGAAAACAATGAAGATGGGTGAGGACTTAGTCCAATCTTAAGAACCCACAAGGATGCATGGTTAGTAACCAGAGGAGACACGTAAACAAGACTGGTAGAAATGAAGAAAGGAAGGAAGGAACGGAGGGAGGAAGGAAAGAAAGAAGACAGATGAAAGAAAAGAGAAAACGACAGGAAAAGTCATTCCATGAAAAAATGACTGCTTTGTTGAAAGATAAATCCTTGAACCCCACAGCACATACTCATCCAAACTTCATTATAAATAATAGGCTTACTCCTGAGCGCCGACAAAAGCCTCTCTAGCTTTGGCCCCCATGTCCCGCTGAGCACCAGCAGCACTCTTCAGTTTGGGAAGAAAAGAAATAAAACCAAAGACATCTGGGACCACGGTTTGAAAAGATGTCACTTCATACTCAGGCGGCCAATTCTCTAGTCCAAGATAGCTCTGGGCCATATCATACCTATTACCTTATTTCCACTCATGCCTACGTGAGGGCACACCCATCCCCCTTGATCTTCTGAAAGAAAAACTAACAGGCAGGAGTATAAGATAGAAATATAGAGTAGTCCCCCTTCAAATGTAGGGGTTGGGTTCCAACTGCCCCCCGCCCCCAGCAGTGATACCTGAAACCCCAGTGAGTCCCAAACCCTACAGGTACTATCTTCTTCCCATACATGCTTACCTACGATAACGCTTAATCAATAAATGAGGCACAGTAAGTGGTCAGCAACAATAATTAATAATAGAACAATTATTGGATTGCTGGAAAAGTGATGACTTTTTTTTCCTATGTTTTTCGTTGCAAAACTGTGTCATGGCTTTTCCGACCACCCTGTGTAACACCTTACTATCACAGAAGCGGCGTGAATGCGGTCACTCACGTCAGGGGGCCCGTGCTGACAGCTTCCTCTAGCCGCAGTGCGTTCTGGCGCAGCACACTGCCATCAATGAGAACGTGTTTCTGCTCCTGTCTTCCACCCACAAATGTAATGCCTTTTCCATCTGAACTGAGAATGTATCATGCACCGCGGCCATTCATTTTTGCAGTCGGTGGTGCAATGGCAGAACTAACATGAGTTTCTTTTCCTTCTTCACACTTCTAGGGTTAGAAGATTCGTTCTTACTGTTGATATTAGTTAGCAACCTCACTATATAATTGTTTTTTGTTTTGTTTTTAATTATTAAGTGGAGAGCTTTCACCTTTTCATTTAAAGGAAGCACTTTATGGCTTCTCTTTGGCATATCTGAATTGCCAGCATCACTACGCTTGTACTTTGGGGCCATGTAGTAAAATAAGGGTGACCTGAACACATGCACTGTGATACTGCGACAGTGGCTCTGAGAACAGCGACGGCTACTGAGTGACTAACAGGCAGGCGGTGCATATACCACGTGGAGGTGCTAGACAAAGGGGTGATTCACATCCCAGGCAGGATGGAGCAGGATACTGCGAGATTTCATCACGCATCTCAGAACAGTGCACAACTCAAAATAAGAATTGTTTATTTCTGGAATTTTCCATTTAATATTTTGGACCATAGTGGACTGCAGGTAACTAAAACCGGGGAAAGTGAAACCGCAAATCAGGGAGAGCTACCTTACTTGGAAGCAGCAGAATTAAACACCTAGCTTACTTTATAACTGACTAATGGAGAGAATAGTGGTGAAAATATGGGTCAAAGCAATTTAGAAAAGGAAGGGAGGACGCTCAACATCAAATAGCTCTACCAAATAGTTATGCTTACTAAATAGACAATTTTATTCTGCCCCCAGGATTTCGGCAGTACTGTAACCTTATTGCCATCTCTTCTATGATACTCCCATTTATTCAGCAATAGCACGGCTATGGCTTTATATGAAGAAACTGTGGAATTATAATCTATTATGCCAGCTCCTCTCTGAGTACCCCACACTTCCAAGTCAGCAAAATATCTGAGGAAGTTAAGACAGTGATGAACCGTGGCTATATGTATAAGGGGTATATTCAATGTAAGTATCAATAAAACAATGCCACCTTCAAATATCTAAGATTTTCCACAATCTCCAATCTTCAGTATAAGACAGAAGAAAACCAGTGAACAAAAAAAAATTTTTCGGGCCGGCCGAGTGGCATGGTGGTTAAGCACAGTGGTTAAGTGCGGTGGTTAAGTGCTGGCTTGGGAAGCCTGCGGCCCCGGTTCGGGTCCCACATGTGAGGGCCAGTGACACTGCCCTAAAAAAAAAAAAAAATAAGATCATTTCTCATTTAAAAAAAAAAATCTTTCATATGCAAGCTGCATAGACTTATCTGAATCTCCCTTATACAATTGGACAGAACAGGGGGTATGTGCCCAAAACGACACTCCCTCTATTAGACAAACAACTTCTTTCCCACAAGGCGACAAACAGGTCCTTCAAAAACAATTAAAATAATCAGTAAGAACTACATCTAGCTTGAAGGAAACTGTCTAACAAATATGCACTTTCAATCCAGCCAAACTAGTCCACTTATTGCTAAATATGCCACGCAGTTACAGCTCCAGCTATCTGCAGGACATGTGAATCTGTATGATTCATCAGCATGTAAAACTCAGCATTTCAAAAATAAAACTCACTTTCCTAAATAAGCTTTTCTGTAACCTACCAAATCAGCTCATTCTCCTAACGTCTTGTTAGGACCATCACACTCCCAGCCACCCAAGCCTGATGTCTCTCTCATTCCCATATAAAATTGTCAAAACTTTGACCTCAAATCTCCAAAGTCTCCCCCATGAACGTTTCCTATTCTAGTCTCTCTCTCTACCCCAGTTGTGGCTCCCTACCTCTCACCTGGACCACTTCCTGCAGCCTCCCTTTCCTGTTACCTGCGATGCTGACCAATCCTAGTTGAATCCTCTTAAAGCACAGTAATCCTCATTCTCAAATCCACCACAATCACAGAAACTTGTTAGGAATTTTCCTTTACAGAGACAACATTAAGTTACCATATATGAAACGATGAAGATAGAAAGGAGCAGAAAAAGGGGAGCCAGAGGTGGGAAAGGGCGATGCAGAGAGGGAAGAAGCAGGGGAGGAGAGGGTTAGGAGAAAGAGGGTTGGGGAGAAGTGATGGAAGATGAACATTTTTCGAGCGCTGTTCTAAATGCTTCGCATTTATTAAAACACTTAATGGTCACAAAATCCTGATGAGGGGGGAAGTGACATTACCCCTATTTACAGATGAGAAACTTGAGGCATGGAAAGGTTACAAAGCTAGAACCAACAGGAAGGGCCGTGTATAGACTCGGCACCTCAGCGGCGAAAAGGATCTTGCTAACAATTCGGTCCAACCCTAAGTTATAAACATCTAATGACAGAACTATTTCTTTGATTTTCACTCAAAAGATAATTTCAGATTTAATGCCCATCTACTGAGTATCAATTACAGCACAGGCACGTTAACGCACATCGACCTGATTCTGGATCAATGTAAGCAGATGGTATTTCCATGTACTTACAAAAAGAGTAAACAGTTTCAGACTTGCCACAAATAATCCTGTTAGTAAACGGCGCGGCCGCAATTAGAAGCCAGGCTTTTTAAAAAAAATTCTAAATCCATTTTTCTTTTGACTAAACAGTGCCACAAATTACAGGGTAACAGACTATAAAGACATTCTACAATGGAGCCTTCACAGCCTCTCGAACTTGATTCCATTAAATGCCTTTCAATCTTGTGCTTCAGTCCAGCCTTGCATTCTCAGCACTGCTATGCCTCTGGCTGCCTCACTCATTTGGCACTTATCTTTTACTGCTGTATATTATGATCTTCCTTTGTGTACATAGCTTGTCTTCCCAACTAGATCATATTCCCTATTGGTCCAAAAGGAGCCAAACACTTAGTAGGCACTCAATAAATATTTATTGGCTAGTCAACTGATTTCACTCACTGAGTTCCCAGGGGGTTCTGTGGGCTGTTAGATGAAAACAAAGTAATAACGGACTGAGTCACAGAATTTTTGAGCAGAAAGAGTCCATAGAGATAAACTAATCCAAATTCCTCCATATATAGATGATAACAGACTTAGAGAGAAATCCTGTAGAAAATTTTTACAGGAGTTGTCTAAAGAAAGACAGAGTGACACCTTCACAATGGGCAGCTAAGGTCCTTGTGATTCTCATCCTATTTCCCTTTATCATACTATTATCCCTTCAAGATTCTATACAAGAGGAATAAATGTATTCTGCACACGAATTATCCAAAATGCCATTAATACATTAAAAATTAATCAGCTCATTAAAAATAATCTATCCATATCATATTATAATTTTGATCATTTTAATACTAATAATGCTACCTAAAATATATATTAAACATTCAATTATAATAATTTGCTTGCCTTCTGAGAATTCAAGACATTTTTTCCAGGGGGGAGGGGGGTGGAGAGAAATGATTTGAAAAAGTCTGATGACTTTTTTCTCTATATATTCTAACACGAGGTAGAAATGCTCATTGTAGACATAACTACGTTTTTTTCATCCCTTATTTTCTCTGCTCTTCTTTCCTTTGAGAAATTAACATTTCACAAGAGAGCAGAGTGAGGCACGTGGATACAAGTGTGAGGTGAAATCACCCTCAAACGTCTCTCCCTCAGTAACAGTGAAGGGAGTGAAAAGAATCTGTCTAGTCAGTCAGCCAGCCACTCACACAGGGGGCTCTTTCCCCAAACATCATCTCCAACTGCTCAAATGATGTCACTGACCTAAGAGAAAGGTCCTGCCACTCAAGTTGATTGTAGTTATCCCGTACTTTGGTGCATAATATAGTCTTTATACACGTGTTTGAAAACCAAATATTCGCATGTTAAACAGTGGATGTAGAGACAACTGGCACCCCCGTTTCTACCCAGGGTTGGAGCCGACACCGTGGAACATGATAACCATCAGACGCACACCCTGGCCTGTCGCTGGCAGCCAGTGTGCGGACACACACTGACAGCAGTTCTGCCAATTACATGCTCCTGCCTGAGGAGTGACGCGAAGGACAGGAGGCAGCCAGAATTCACTTACAGCGGAGTCTTGCCCCGGGGGAAGTGCTGTGTAGGCGGTGATGGGGTCCTGGCCAGGAGCTGCCCAAGTCAATGATTCGGCTTCCTGCTTCTCGGCCCTTTGGAGCTGCCCTGGTTCCCATCTATTTCCAAGTCTGACACTGGCCTCAGGTCGGTTCTCCACTTGTAACTTCTCAATCTATCTTCTTCTTCTTTCTCACAGGCAGGCTTGTCCAAAAAACACCCTAATGGATTTAACTGACTCTTACATGATGAGGTTGCATTCTTAAGAGTTTTGGAAAAAAATACAGTCCCTAAGCATGGGTTATCCAAGTCACAGTGTCCTCTAAAGCAGGAAACCTGGGGACTGCGCCTAGGGTCAGAGGCAGGTACCACAGCAAGGCTCCCAGAAGTCTGTAGGCCCAGCACAGGCCACGCAGGCTGTTCTCTTTCCAGAGTCCCACTGTGTCACCCAGATGCCACCCCTATCACGGGTCCAGGGCAGGTGGTGGGGCAGCACTTGGTCTTTCACCTTTCGTTTAGGTACTCAGAGGATAGTAAGGGGGGATAATGACTCCATCTTGCCCTGTCTCCTCACTACCAGCTGAGTAAGGAGTTCTAGTCCGATCTCTACCTAAGCACTTGATGTCAGCAAGGTTCCCAAACCCACCTGTAACCCCATAGCTCCAGCCAGCTTGCTAAGGAAAAGAACTACCAGAAGATGAGCAGTGAGATAAGGATGACTTTGAGAAGCTTGCCACTATTATCTATGAACATACTAAAGTGTGGAATATATAAAAGGTCAATATCTTCAAGCCAAGGAAACATGCATTTATGTTTTTACAAAGATCCTACTGTATTCAGGTGCAGGGATCAATTATATAAAAATGAATGAACAAGGTAAGTGTGAAGTACGTTTATTGTTAATGAAAGAGATATTTTATCCTCCTAGTTATTTCATTTGAGTTTCTAAGCAAAAATGATGCCCCAACTACACTCATTTTCTTAATGGAAAAAACAAATCAGAGGCAGTAAACTGCTTATCAGTTACAACAATTTCATACCTTTAGGGACCAAAAACCTACTCAATTTTAGTTTAGTTTATTTTGTTTGCTTTTCAAAATGCACACAAGAGGAAACCAACTTTCTTTAAAAAAAAAAATTCACAGTGTGGCCAAGTTTTTTTTTAAAGGAGGGTCTAATACAAGATATTATCTTCTATCAACACTTTAATAGGGAAAAAAAATCTTCATCTAAATTATAAAACGTGAGCGAAAAGACAGAACATAGGAAAACAGATGAATATGATAAAATAGGAATGTTAAGAATAAATGTTGATCAATTCTCCTTCAACAAAAGAGAGAAGTGACACACAGCGTTTATATTTGTTCTTCAATAGTGAAAGCCACTCCATGCTGCCCACTTCCTCCAGTGGGCAGAGAGAGCAATTCTGAGCTCATTTCAGAAAGAGCTCATGGCACAGAGCAGCCATTCAGGACAGAGGGTCTGGTTCCTTCCCCAGCTCTGGCTGTTTAAACTCTCGGAAAGGCGCTAAGCCTTGACCAGTTTCTGAATCTCTACAATGCAGGGCAGATCTAAATGTGCTTACAAAATATGTTCCGGCTCTGATATACTCTAATCTAATTTTTAAAATGAACTAGCGCTTACTGATCAAGAGTCATGCATATTAGAGATATCTTCATCTCTCTATCCCTGTCTTTATACAGCACTAGATGATGATGATATCTTAGGCCATCTAGATTATGTATCATTTCAATCAGTATTAAACACACCTTCTGGCTTATGTGTATCTCTGGCTATGGAGCAGAAGGCACGTTTCCTTCTCCTTGAGGGACTGTGACGGCCCCCAGTTCTCTGCACACTCACGGGTGGTGCAGGGTGGGAGGCCAAATTTACGAGAAAATGTTTATTCTCTTCAACTCTTTAACATCCACCATTTCTTTAAGATATGCTGTATTATTATCCAAGTGCTTAGGAGTATAAAAAACAGGATGGAGGGATAAGCAAATAAAAGATATGTAATATTATTTTCTACATGCAAACTTTTCAATTCTTCACTGGCTAATTCCTTCTTCTTTGGCTAAATACTTTATTCAATGACAAGAAACTAACTTAGTTCATTAGTAGAAATTTGTTTAAAGGACTGATTAAAAGTAGAATTGACATTTAACAGGAATTTATTACATTTCTTATTCCTCTGTGGTTCATTAGATTATGTAAACTAGGACGTTTACTTCTGTAAGTATCTTATCCCTGAAAGTAGCGAAAAATCAGACTCGCCTTCATATTTACATAGTTTTCCAAGTATTGTCTGACCTATCAAGCTTATGGTTAAGAAATATAAGCAGCAGCAATATATCAATAAAACAATTCTGAGATGTGTCTTAAGTAGTCCTTATGAGACTATAGAAGGTTACAGTACAGATTAGCGAAAGAGGTATTCTTTATTACTCCAGAGAGGAAAAATCCGAAAGACTTCATTCATGATAATCACAGAGTTTAGAGCTGAAAGATTTTATTGTTTTACTCCAATTCCCCCATCTTACATATGGCTAATCTGAGCCTCAGAGTCTTTAAAAACTAGTTAGTGACTGACCTGGAAGAGAACTCAGGTCTCCGGTAATAAAACGGGCATCCTGCCCCCTCGACCGCCTGCCTCCACTTTCCACACACAGACGGGAAAAACTATTCTTACACGCAACGCCACAGATGGCTCTCAAGGGCATTATGCTAAATGAAAAAAGGCAACCTCAAAGGATCACGCACTGTACAATTCCATTTATATAATGCTCTTGAAATGACAAAATTAGAGAGATAGAAAGCAGATTAGTGGTTGTTAAGGATGATGAGAGGGGAAGGCATGAGGGAGAGCTTTGTGATGACTGAATAGTTTTCTATCTTCATTGTGGCGGTGGTTATACGTGGTAAAGCGGCACAGACCTGTGCCCACACACTGTACCAATGCCACATTCCTGGTTTGGATACTGGACTATAATTACATACAATATAACCATTGGGGGGGGTTTGAGGGAGGGCACATGAGGTGGGCCTCTCTGTACTACCCTTGCAACTTCTCTGAGTCTATAAGCACTTCAAAATAAGGTTACAAGTCAATAGGAGTTGAACTTACTAATAGGAGAAAAGCAAAGCCCCGGACTCTAAACTCTACTCTCAATCAGAATAATCCTCAGCCAGAGTATCCTTTGGAGATTCAAGTCAACAGAGGTTGCCATCACTCCTTTGCAGGAAACGCTGCAACGAGCCCTGTCTCATTTAAAGTAAAAGTCACGTCCATGTAATGTCACATGAGAACCAGGGTGGTCCGCAGGCCCCGTACCTACCTTGCTGGCCTCACCGCTCACCGCCCCACCTCCAGCCACAATGCACTCTTTCTATCCAGAAACACTTGTACCACTGGACCTGTGTCACTGGTGTTCCCTTTGCCTTTGGAGCTCTTGCTCCTTCACCTCATCCAGCTCTTCGGTCCTGTCACCTTATCACTGAGGCCCCCCGACTCCCCTACTTAAAAAATCCATCCTCCTGACTGTGAAATACTTTCCTGCACCTCCTGACCTTTATTTTCTCTGTAGCACTTTGACTGTCTACATATTTGGTTTCTTTATTCTTTTTGCTACTATTGCTGTTACTACAGTGTAAACCCCACAAAAAAACAGATTTCTCTCTACAGTCTGATATGCTTTACCCCCAATGCCAAGGTCAGTACCTCGCACATCATGTACTCAGTAAAGAATCTGAATAGACAAAACAACACACACCAGCGTAGATAAGTACACCGTGCCCGTGCTGTTCATGTGGCCTAAGGAAAGATGGAGTGAGGGTCACACATAAACAAAGCCAAGTTCCACGTGCTGTCTTTCAATTCTGGCTTTAATTAGATGAAACCTGAGAAAAGACACATTTACCTGCTAAGCCCTATTTTTCTGTTTATCATACTAAGGGGATTAAACTGAAGAACCTCTAGGGTCCCAGACAAAGCGACATTCTAAGTGATTCCACAGGCACAGGGCACCCACACTTCAAGTCTAACTCAGGGGACCGTAGAAATGAGCTAACCCATAAGCCATGGAAGGTATTTCAGCATCTGTTAAGACCCTCTATGTGGCAACAAGTGTAATATGCACTGGGAGAGTGTGTGTGTGTGTGTGTGTGTGTGTGTGTGAGAGAGAGAGAGAGAGAGAGAGAGAGAGAGAGAGAGAGAGAGAGAGAGAGGAAATATATATATATATAGAGAGATACTGATTTGTGACCGAACGGTTTAAGTGCTGGGAGCCTTATAGGTAAGCAAGCACAGGGTGCAGAGGAAACACAGACATCCAATGAGGATGCTGCTTGGACAGGGAACCTCAGGTAAAGCTTCCCTAAGATGGGAAGCACTGAAGGATGAGGAGGAGCTAGCTAGTTAGGGAAAATCTATGTTCCAGCAAGAGAGCAGCCTGACTTCAAGAATGGTGAAGCTGAGCTGTTTTTACAGAAATCTAGCCGGGCAATGCTAAATATAAACATGGAGAGGTAGGCCAAGGCCAGACCCTAGGTTTGTATGAATCCTAAAGGCTGTGCGACGATTAAGGAAGACTAAGCAGGAGAATAACCATCAGATTTGTGTTTCAGAAAGTGATGGCAGAAGTAATGTGAAAAATGGCTCAGAAGAGAGCAAGACTAAAAACTGGAAGGTCAGCAGGGAGACTGACAGCATATACATCAGGGAGTGAGAATAGAAAGGCTGGAATGAACCTGAGCTGTACCAGCAGATAGTCAGATACGGACAGTGAGAGAGGAGGAGATGAAGATGACATTTGGACTTGTGGAATAAAAGACTAAGCAAATGGTGGGATCACCCATCAAGATGAGATCATTTGAGTAAAGGAATAGCTTTTTCTTTTTTGAGGGGAGTGTCACTGGCCCTCATATGTAAGACTGAACCCGGGCCGCTGGCTTCCCAAGCCAGCGCTTAACCACTGCGCCACTTGGCCGGCCCAGGAATAGCTTTTAAAAGGAAGGCTGTGAGCTCAGTTTTAGCCATATTGAGTGCTGGTTTCTAAGAAGTGATGCAAGTGAGGGGTTGGATGTATGGGTGGGGAGCCCGGGAGGAAGAACTGGGCTAGAGACCCAGATTTGGGGATCAGCGACTACATGAAAACTGAAGCAATGGGATGAATGAGGTCACCCATGGAGATTGAGCAGAGGTGAGAAGAGGGATGAGGGCAAAAGCCCAGGACGCACAGGTATTTAAGGAACACTGGAAAGCTGATGAGCAGAAATCATCAGGGTGGTCGAGGGAAACCCAGGCAAGTATGGTGTACTGAAAAGAAAGGGGAAAAACACATTTCAAAAAAGACTGTGATAAGTTTTAAATACTGCAGACGATAGATCAAGTCCAATAAGGACTGAGAAATGTCCTTGATGAGAAGCCTGGTCTTATAGGTAAGCTTGGTATCAGTGATGTGGAGAGGGGCAACGCCAGAGGGGAAGGAATGAATAGCAAGTGGGCACAGGATTAAAATTCCTTTAACTCTTTTAATTAACTTGGCTATGAAGAGAAGGCAAGGAGAAAAGTAAATATAATAGAGAGAGGACTGAAAAATAAAGGCTTGTTTTAAGAAATTAGTGGAAAGGAGATAACTGATGGCATAAAATCCCCAGACCATAAAATCCCCAGAAAGAGAATTCAGAGCACATATGTAGAAAAAATAATTTGGAAAGAAAGAGGGTGAAATCTTCCACAGCGATGGGAAGGCAGGAGATAAGAAAGCAAGCAGGAGGAAGACAAGTTTGGGGCTGAAAACAAGAAGTTAAAGGCATTTTCCTGATAAGTCAGCCCATATTTTCTCCATAAAGCAGGAGATGAGACTGTCTGCTGAGAATGAGGGCAGAGGGAACAGAGTGGGGTGGGGAGGGCTTGATTGAAGATGGTGGTGAAAATCTAAAATAGCCGTTGTGGTGGTGAAGTGACAGCATGAAAACAGCATTTATGGAAAATGAATCCAGCCGCATTATGCAGGGAGAAATGGAGATGGAAAAACCTGCAGTTACAAAACGCACATCTAGAAGGTTAGTGAATTAATTAGGATCTGAACTATTGAGTGCATGGAGTAGAGTGATGGCAAAGGTAATAGGGAAGGATTGATACGGGAATTCTTTCACAGACAGACAACTAACCTACCACACCTCCTCAACTAAGCTGCTTTTTCCCAAGACCCCAAGTGTCGCCAAGGCAGGATCAAACACCCTCAAGTATTTCAGCTCCTGCTGGGAACTCCCGCTCTGAAATGCTGGCACTGCTTCTTGAGCTACCTTTGGACCCCTTGGGGCCCCCACGGCCACGCGTAGTTAAAGCATCCCTGAACCGATCTAACCTGTATGAGCCATGACCAATCCTGATGGCTGTCGGGCAACCTGACCTTAGTCTGGATTCTTGGCTTCTCTCTTAAGCTCACGATGTCACAGACTGAGAGGAAAAAGGAATAGAATCAGAGGAGAAGGTTGTAATCTAGTGAGGACTACAAAGGTGGGTCGACCCCATTGCCTGGGGTGCATTTTAATAAGCTACACAAGTAATTCTGGGGCTGCTGGGGTTTGAAAGCCGGTTTTTTAAATCAGCATTAGTGTTCAACATGTTGCCTTTGAAATGAGAGGGCGTAAATATGGAAATGGAAAACAGGTATGTGGTCAAGTCGGGAATAGGGATAAGCAAGAGGAATAAAAAGGTGATGCTAGTCATCAGCACACAGAGAGTAGGGGAAGTTATGAATTAATAAAATATCAAAGGGAAATCACGTACCGAGAAAAATACAGCAGCATCAAGACTGGCCTGACCCTCAGAGAAGGTGGAGACCAAGAGCTTAATGATATCTTTTATTACAAGAACTATTATATCAAAGCCAAGGCATGGTGCTGAGAAAGAGCCCATCCACCTTCCTGCTGCTTATCCCATCTCTGAAGTTCATTTCTAAAGACGGACAATCAACAATATTTTGATATCTGTATGGAATCTGTTCTCTGAAGAAACATACAACAGTAATACTGAGCACCCTTCCCTAACCTACATCCAATCTTCATCTTCCCATGTTGACCAAATGGGGAGAAGCCACCCCAAATTCTTTACAGATAGGGGCAAAGCGGTCCAGTAACTTAGAAGGGGCCATAGCCAAGAATACATAAACTACAGAGAAATTCAAGAAACCCAGCATCTGCATTGTCTTCAGAGGACATGCTGTTGTAGTGGCCAGTGGCGTTTCTCTCTCCATGGAATTCCTGCCTGGCTGCTGATCTGGGGGCAAGCTAATTTCCCCCACGTGAATGGTGCTGCGGAGATGCAGAATCGGCACCATCTGTTACCTAGCATTAGCATAATGACAGATTATCTAATCCCTTGCATTGAATAGATACAAATGGTGCTCCCGCAACACCAGTTCAGTCATGCCGTCGTTCACGTGGTCTCTCCCCTCCCCATACGGATCAGTTTTTCCACCCTGCCGGTGACGGATCTGTTCCGGAATTTACCACCAGTCTTGCTGAAGAGTCCAGGTGCTCCATCAAGAGAAGCTTTCCTAACTCGCTGTATTTAGAAGCTGGAATGCAGCTGTAACTGCAGGTGCATCTGAAAGGGGCATGCTGAACATGAAAGAAAAACCATCTCTAGGAGAGCTGCAAAATGCTGTGCTGGGCGGTGTCTTCATAAATGAGATCAGGTTGGGACTTTCAACAGGGGAAGATTATGTCAGTATGGATCTGGCGAGAATGACAACAGGGAGAAAGGCAAGAGACAGAAATCAGAAAATTAACTGGGGAGCAAGTAATAAAATCCTAACAGGAAAGACGGCAGTTCTGCAGCTCTGGATAGCAAAATGTAGACAGCACTAAACCAAACCTGAGAATCGGATACTCAGAAAAGCAGGAACATGCCCATAGCATCCAATAACCGGAAGAGCACAATCGATACGTAGATGGATGGCTGCCTGTGGCAGAGCACAAAGGAAGCGAACTGTTCTATCACCAGTGACCAGCACAGAGACAGTTCAATTAGAAGGAAGTGAAAAGCCATCAGGGTGTATTGAAAACAATTTCCAAAGTCAGCCATTTCCTCATAAACGGGGCTTTTGGGAGGGGTAGAGAAAACATTACAAGAAAATACATCTGCACAGAAAGCGACACCAGGTTTCCTGGGGGAGAAAAAGTGTGTGTGTGTGTGTGTGTGTGTGTGTGTGTTTCTTGTTCATCGTGAATAAGTAACATTTTGGATATAAATGAAATCATCAATATTTATTTATAATATTATTAATCTAGAAGTATTGTTTAAACCACTACATTTCAGAAATGGTTTTCTCAGGCCACACTCCGCACAAGTGTATTCGATCAGAGTGTACCTCCTGGTTGGAGGCACCGTTTTCCAAGATAGCTTGCTCTTCTTATCTTCTCCACCTTAGGATGTTCAGACATAGCTTTTTTGGAGTCTAAATATGATGCTGCCATCAGCAATACCTTCCGTAAGTCACAAGGACTCATTTTCATAGTGCACGGATACCTGGTTTTATCACTTGTTCTATAGGTATTTATTCATATTCTCACAGCATAAGTCCCTTAGAACAGGCATTATGGACTCGCTGCCTATTTTTATAAGTAATGTTTTATTGGAACACAGTCACGTCCAAGTGTTTGCATATTGTCTATGGCTGCTTGAGCACCGCAGAGGCAGAGCTGAATGATTGCAACATGGACCATATGGCTTTCAGAGCTGAAATATACTTCCTATCTGGTTCTGTACAGGAAAAGTTGGCAGCACCCACATTACAGCACTGTTCTTTAAGTGAGCTCTGAAAGGGCACTCACTTTGTATGGCACCCTGCACTTGCAGTTGAGGGGGGTCACACTAATTGGACTAATTGCTACATTTCTGTAAAAAATTTTGGCTGCTTTTTATTGATTCTGCCATGTGACCTTCGTATCACATTGATTGAGGCTGGATGGGTTAACTGACGTGTTCAAAATAAACCCACTGAGGAAGCACTTGTAATACAACAGACTCTGTGAAGACTCCAAGTAGAGGAGACTTCCTTTCTCCTGAGCAGTAGTTTTCTTGGGGGACAGGGGGGTGTGGGAACACCCTGGCATTTATTTCAGGGCATTACCAGTCTGGCTGCAAGAGTCTACAGTAAACAAGCCACCCTCTCTCTTCAAGGGAGCATTCGCAATGCTTCCAGTAAGAGTAAGGAAACCAACTCCGCAGTCAGCTCTGCTGTAGGAGCAGCAGGGGATGCAGGAGAAGCTGCGTGGGACACGGGACTTGCTGTGCAATGAATGTTGCACATAACGCTGAGAAAGAAACATGACTCTGCTTAGATTCTGCCTGGTGCGTAGTAAGCACGTACGTGTCGGTGAGCACTCTTCTGGTTGAGGCCCATTGTCATGAACACTGACCTAGATGGGTCCCCTCTCCCGGACTCAGTCACCATCTTTGTAAAACGAGGGCGGGGACCAGACTGTCTTGAACACGTAGGAACACGTCTTCCTACTATAAAATTCCATGGCTTTATTAAAAGCACAGGCACTAACGTACAGGTTCCCAAAGAAATCATCTTTTAGAAAGCAGCTGAAAATGTGAGCCTGACTTCCCAAGTCCAGAGCTCTGCCCAGCAGACAGGCTGCCCATGCGGATCCCCACTTCACACCCAGCTAGGCCAGGAACAGGTCACCGAGCTGATAAAGACATCGTGTCACCTCTTCAGCTGCAGTGCGTGGCTCGGGGGAGTGCCATCCATCCGCAGCTCTCCGTCATACAGGGTGGTGCAGAGCCAAGATGCATGGCTCCGGAAACGGTCCAGTGTTAGCCAATATGCACGAAATCAAAGTTTTCATCATTTCCAATGGTGAAAGGCCAAAGAGTGTGAAATCCCGGAGTACCAGGATTAATGAAGGAGGCATTAACAACCCAGCATTAAATCATGTCTGTAGCCAATGTTGAGAGTGATGTCTGCAATACATTACAAGGAGAAAGAAACAAATTCCAATTTAGAAATGAACTACCTGACTTAAAAAAAACAAAACCCAGTTAGATGGCCATCAGCAGTTTTGTTACTATAGGGGAAAAGAGTGCAAGCCATGTAAACTATGTCACGATTGGGAAATTATCATTCTAGAATCATGGGGAACAAAACTGAGGGGTGAATAACTTCCTAAAAACATAATAAGAAGGAGACGGGAGTGCTGACATTATGGTCAGATTTTACTTGTGGATTTTTTTTTTATTTGTTTAAAAAAATTGGGGGTCAGGAGGAGCTGTTAACCCTATATGCTTAGGAAACAAGTTTGATCTAGGAAAGTTTTAGAATAGTTAGTCTGATTACAGTCCCACCATCCCGGCCAGACTCTAGGAAAAGTGAACTCATTCTTCAGCCCATGGTTTTTGGAGCTGCCATAAATAAAGACGCACGCTTTCTAGAAAAAGACTACTCAGCTATTAAACTGGAAGGTAGGCTGTAGAGAGGCCTGGATACGGGGGAGGAGGGGAGGACGGGTCCTAACGTAATGAATTATCTGCTAACACACGATGAGTAATGTCTTACT
Source organism: Aselliscus stoliczkanus (assembly GCA_033961575.1). Classification (NCBI taxonomy): domain Eukaryota; kingdom Metazoa; phylum Chordata; class Mammalia; order Chiroptera; family Hipposideridae; genus Aselliscus; species Aselliscus stoliczkanus. The sequence continues at coordinate 74,907,195 of CM066740.1, read as the reverse complement.
GCTGAACATAACCTATCAGTGTGGTAAACAAAAGGCTTCAACAAATGCTCGAAAGATAAAGTAGGGCGAAAACCATGCAGCTGGCACAACTGGGCAAAAACCACATATCCCATCCACACACTCCAATGTTCCTGAGTTTCTGAATGGGAAAAACACAACCCCTAGAGACTTGTACTTACTTTTTAAGTTTCTATCCTGGGACAGTGTACTAGTTAGAAAAATAAGTGCCACCAGGTAGATGCTCGGGCAGAAAGGACCCCTTGGCAGGCAATGATTCTCAATCACACCCTCTCGACACGCAAAGTTCATTCATGTGGGATAAGGCATGGAAAATAGTTCCAGTTCAAATGATCCGCAGAAAAATAGGAATGTTTCTTGCCCTTGACTTTCCCCTCTCTGCCAACCCACTGCAAGAATACGACTGACAGCTCTCTCTCTCTGAAAACAAGTCTTGAAAGGTTCTCCAAGAGCCGGTGATATAATTCAAATTCTTATGTGTTATAATCAGGGGTGATATTCAAAATATCTAACATTATGACATTGGCTAGTTTGTTACACTTGAGTACACTAGCTGAATGTAAGCCCTGATTATAAATAGAAAGGTGTGAAAGAAAACAGCCCGAGTCATAAATAGTGTTATATCTAGAAGGGCATCAACATGAAACAGCAAATCATTAGAGGATATTAGTTTGGACTAAAGGCGGCCAAATGATTACAACTCAGTCATCAAAACACACATTATTAATTTCAGATGCACCCAAAAAGAGACCACAATAAACTCTAGGGCTTCTTATTTAACTATTGGCTTGAGTCTTCAATACACCCACAGTTGGGTGGTAGGAAAAATCATGACACATTTTTGCAACAGAAAACAGAAAAAACACGTCATGACTTTTCCGACACCCCAATATTTAAAAGATACAGTTTTGATTAGTCTCCAACAGCAACCCCAACAACAGAAGATACTGCTGCCTTTTACTGCCTAAGAATTCCTTTTAAAGGAGAAAATTTTCGAACAACAGTAATACGACAGTTGCCAAGCAGACGAAATCTGTAAATTTGATCATTACAGACAGAGGTAAAAAGAATATGAGAGGTCTAAATGCCAGGCTTTCTCCAATGTTGTACATGGTTCCCTCAGGTAAACAGCTGAACTCACGGTCATGTCACTGGCTAATGGCTATGAGGGCACTGAGTCAGCCAGTCGTGATCACCCACTGTTTGGGTCAAATCTGTGCAAATCCACAGACTTCCAAGTACACCTAATGTCAAAAGTCCAGGGAGGGAGGGAGGGCTACACAAAGGAAAAATCCAAGGCCAGACTTTAAAGCCAATGGGAAACTTCCAACTTCTACTCCTGCTACTTCTTTCACCACTAAACATACCCCCAGGTAAAGCTCCCTCTCATAAGGACCCGAGAACAGGTTGAATGAAATTTTGGATTACGAAGAAGAGACAAATTACGGAAACATAACATTAGCCATGCTGTTCATGTCACTTTTTCCTTCAAGAACGCCAGATGAGGGCCTTAGGAAAAGAGAGTGAATGACTTGTCAAGGTCACGCTATAAGCTGGAGACTGGGCTAGAAATAACCATCAGCCCTTAGCCCTTTCGCTGCTCTGCTATTCTGTAGCGGAGCTGGCAAAGGAGAAATTCGTGGAGGTAAAAGGCTACGTTTAGGGACTGAAAGTGATTCGAGAAAAAATACACTTGTCAAGTTGTTTCTAGTCTTTCTGTATCTCTACTTAACAGAGAATAGTGGAGAATGTAGGTTTTGGAACCTCCTGTTCCCTCTAGACTGCCTTTCATAGTATTTATTCATATTGGCTGCATGTTCGAATCACCACTCAAAATTCCAATGCCAGGTCAATAATACCAGAATCTCTAGGGTGAAGAGCAGTATTTTTAAAACAACAAACACCAGTACCTACATTTTAAATGAGGCACCCTTATTTTTTTTTAAGTGCCCTTGGTGGGTTTATGACATAGTGACAAACTGCCCATACAGAAGAGTTCAACTAACGTAGTCTCCTTTTCCAGAATTCAAGGGCCCAAAAATGACCTCATGAGACTTAAGGCCCCCAGAATCATAAATGTGTCAAAAAACCTGGCATTTTCCCCAAAGACCAAGAACCTAAGAATTGTGTGCAGAGAATAAACCAAACTTTGGAATTGGTTCAGGTCCACAAATTCTCACCTAATGGTTCTATTTAGGGAGAAGAGTAGTGATCAGTTGTGGAAACCACCAGAGAGAGGGTGCCTCATCTGTGCCTCTTCAGAATAGAACTGCCAGTTGCCATGCTGCACTTTCTAGGCAGCTGTGAGGACAAGAGCCACCTCCAAAATGCAGGCCTCCCTTGGGGAGGGGAGCTCTCCGCCTCTCAGGGGAATGAGGGACAAATAAGCAACTCGTGGCCATTATGACAAAGCCAGGCCTATGTATCCAGTTTATTATTAGCCTGACATTACACACCACTTCAAAACAAAACAAAACCAGCCGCCCACACAAACACGCACCCCAATACAGAAAATTATATAATGGCATCTGAAATGATCTGCTATGACAGGGACGGTAGAACCAGCCAAGTCAGAGAGCTAAAGACCGAAACGGGGATGGGATAAGCCTAGGGTCATTTTCACATCCTCAGTAGTTGATGCAAATGCTGACATACCTGAACAATGCTCGGTTTAGAGGAGGATGGTCAAAATCATACTCTAGATGCCAGAAGGCTATTGCTCCGCTCTGAGACATTCCAAGCCACTGTTACCTGGAAGGATAACTCATGTTCCTTTACCAAGCCCAATCATTCTAGATGAGTTAGAAGAAAACTGCCTTGACACGGGTTGCTTCTTAGGGTGGAAGCTCAGGTAAGTTTTCTCACATGGACAAGAGAGGAGAAAGGGGCCCAGTGAGAATTCCGCTGCCTGTGCCATTTTGGTGTACGGGCCACTACTCAGCCAGCTGGCATCACAGGGACACAGCGAGTCGTGTTTTTGTTCCCCCGAGTCCATTACCCATTGGTTCAAGCCCAGTGTTGGTGTGGCTAAGGGCTAGAATATGGCAGCTGCTTCAGGCTTCCACTGCATTAGCAAAGTACAGAACCTCTGCAGGTGAAAACTCTAAAAATGAGTCTCTACTTATAAACTAAGTTAAAACAAAAATGTTTCTGGTAGTCAACATTTTTTCCCTAAGAATTGGAAGCCATATTTTTGCCCTCAGGGTTCTTCTTAGCTCTCGTAGAGGCAATAAACAAACCCAGCAAAAAGGCCAAGAGGGCCGGCCGAGTGGTGCACTGGTTAAGAGCTGGTTTTGGGATGCCAGCAGCCCCAGTTCGGATCCCACGTATGATGGCCAGTGACACTGCCCTCTACAGCTAACAACAGCTCCACCTGGAGTTGGGCTGTGCGAGCCCCGGCAATGGTGTAGGCTGCAGCCCCTGCTGCAGTGGGCTGCCATAGGCTACAGTGAAGGGCCGGCAGCCAGAGTGAGCTGCCAATAGCCACGGTGAGCGACCATCCAGAGGCTGGCGACCTATCTGCCTTATCCGGGAAGAGCGCAATGACGATACCAACATGGGCCAGTGAAGCAATGTCTTCCGCAACTAGACTGAAGAACAAAAGGACAGCAACTTGTCTGTTCCCCTCCCCCAATTCCCCAATAAAATCTTTATATAAAAAAAAAAAAAAAGGCCAAGGATTTTGAAATTTCTTATTCTCCCCTACCCTTTCGGGAGGGCGGGGTTATTTTGGTTCCCGGCTTTGAAACACAGTAAGCCACTATACAGCCTTTGTGTCAGGTCTCACTCAGTGGTCTGATCTATGGCCACAGGCTGGACGATGACACAAGAAGAAACACAGCTTTAGAGGGAGCTTTCTGAGCAAGGGGTGACAAGAATAAATGCTTTGCATAGTTGCTTCTTAGTTTTAAAAAGCAAAAAAAAAGTGATTTTGCAGTCAAATCAAGGTAGTTTTTTGGTGGCGAAGGAGGAAGGATGGTGTAAGAATTGCCCTTGCCACAGCTGATATGTGATGGTTTGCAAATCAGAATTTTAACGCAATAGAAGCTCAAATGAAAGTAATAGCCTGCGGAATCACAGGTGCTGTGTAGGCAGGTGTATCCAAAAGCTGTAAGCCTCCTTGTAAAGCCGGAACAGGAAACCTGACAGAAGGCAGCCCGAGGTTTCCTGCACTCTCTGCGAAGCTCATGCTATTGAACATCCCTGCGTTCTTCCAAACACACTGACCTCTAGAGCGAAACAGTTTCTAAATTCCTCCAAGTTCCACTTGCTGTAAACATATTTCTATTGATGGCACAAAAATTCACAAGGCATCATAGCAGAAAGGGTTATTCTGGAAGTTCCACATAAAATGACTTCCAGTGAAACTTGTAAGGTGGGGGATAGAAGGGCTCTTGTTAAAACACTCAAGGGCCCTGACTTTGTGCTGCTTCAGACACGGAGATGGAAGGAGATGGGCAGGGACCACGAGCTGGAACAAGCATACCCATGCATGCTGCTTGCTACATACCTCTTGGTTTGGAAGATATTATTCAATAAATGGCTTTTATTAAGGGATGAATTGTGTGCCTGTTCAGTGGTAAATGTGCGCTAAACTTCTTGAAACACTAAAAATTACTCATCATCATCTATTACTTCTACCTTTATTCAAGTACATATCAATCATTACCGTGTTAAGTTAATACAGTATACATTCAATATTTAGTGGAAAAATGGATGTAATTTAGCCATCATGACAATTTAAAAAGTGAGGAAAGAGATAAATCCAAACCAAAGTACCTGCTGTGGAACAATAAAAATGAACTACTACCCTGCAAGCTAAGCCACAATCCAGTGGAGCATTTTGTTTTGTTTTTTTAATTAACCTTTGGGCATTTCCTACATCTTATTTAAGCCAATACTCAGAACATTCTGTGAGGTAGGGAGCATTATCACAGGATGAGCTTGGCCGGGGGTAGCGGAAAAAGTTGAGATTGGAATATAAAAACCTTCAAGAAAAATTCTTTAAACAGGAAAAAGTTTGAGCAAAAAGGAATGGCCAGAGATGTCGGGGAGAAGACAGAGAGAGGATGGAGGACCACTAGGTCTGAAATTAGGACAGTGGGGACCAGCACAGTACACAGGCTTAGAGCTGACTTAAGCACTTGATTTTATTTTAGTAATGATGCTAAACATTCAAAATGCATTGGCACATTTCGTCTTTACAGCAGCCCTGTGAGGAGTGGGATTATTTTTTCTTACGCAAGAAAACACAAGGCCCACGACTGCACAGCGCTCTAGGAGCGGAGCCGAGGCTTTACCTCAGGTCTACTCGCCTCCAAAACCTAATTTTAAAAAACAGCCACAGAATCTTAAAATCCAACAATAACACGCCTTAGACTTCATCTCAACACCATGCCAGGTGGTCAAAGTTTTCCCATTCCTAAAATCTTTAAAAAATACCCAGTACTCAAAAGGAATACCCCAAAGAACAGTCATTATATTAGCATGATTAAACAATGGGTAATTCTACCCTATTTTCTAAACTTCTGAAAATGTTTCTACAGTTTTTATTACTTTTTAAAAAACCCACTCAGTATGAACTGGAGCAAATCCCGGTTAAGGGATATCACAACTGGGAAACAGAAAAATCTATAAAAACTCCAACCGTGTTTCCCGTACCACTTTGTACTGGTCACAGGTACTGGAAAGGGAAGGGCTGAGAAACGGCATGAATAAGACACAGAATATTTGCCTGTTGGTACCCATGTCAAATGTCCCCTCTCCTTATTACATCGGTTGCACTATGCAAAGGGATAAAGAATGCTTGGGGGAAGTCAGAATGGCAGACTGAGAGCTGATGCCCACATGACATCCTTTACAAGGTCCCGCTGAAATGACAGAAAGGACAGAAATGGCCAAGAGTAAAGCCCTAAAGGTGGTAGAAAAGAAGAAAGTGTGTGACGGGCATCTCAGCAAGTCTGCACAAATCCTGAAAGACAGAGAACAGATGGGAAGAGGCCGGTGGAGAACCGGGGTGCCTCAGGGCAAAACGACAAATGCAAAGCACCACAGCGGGTGGGTTTTGAGGACATCATCTGTGCACTTACCAGGACCAGCATTCAGAAGAGCTGGGCTAGCCAGCCTCCCCTGTCCCTACAATGCCCACAGAGTGCAGAGGCGCCTGACCCTTGGCGAAAACCCAAGAAATGCTCTCCCAGCAAGTACAGACATATCTTCTATCCCATACTTTGCCTGTGTGTTCCTACATAGTTCACATTCCACAAAAGCACCCCAAACCCCTAAACAAACGGGGCTTGAGAGAAGAGCAGGATTATGGGTAGACCGCTTAAATCCTATGGAACTTTCTGGCCTAAGCACCAGCAAAAGCAACCGTAAGGCACACACAGATAAATCTCCACCTGGCAGAGCAGGGTTTAAAACCGGGGCTCTCAGCTTCCTCCTTCTTCTAAAGAAGGTACTACAGGCTTTGTTTCCAACAGACACCATTCTAATCAAAACGTAAAATCTGACCCAGGGTGTAGCCTTTATTCATTAACACACTGGTGTCTTCACAGCTTTTCCATCAGCACCTTGCGGGCTGCTACTGAGCGTAACACAGCAGAAAGCACAAAGGTTCTTGAAGCCGCTAAGGGAGTCGTGACTTAAACGAAAGGAAGTTACTGCTATAGATTTGTCATCTTTACATTTTCAGGTTTTTCTTTTTTAAATCTTTATATATTGCTAAAGGCCTCCTTTTACATGTTAGAAAGCTTACCCCCCCCCTTTTTTTTTTTGAGGGCAGTGTCACTGGCCCTCATATGTGGGACCCGAACCGGGGCTGCTGGCTTCCCAAACCAACGCTTAACCACCGCGCCACTGGGCCGGCCCTAGAAAGTTTACCCTTTATTGTTTCACTAATGTATTTGGGAATGTCGCTCATAAACCAACATGACTTCAACTTTATGCCAGTGCGATTCCCCAAATTACCAATGTCATATGAGATAAATCACTTCAAAGAAACACTTGTTATGGCAGAACAGAGGGCAGGTGATTTATCTGGGGAAAGACCTTAGGTGGAGTGTGTGGCCTGAAAGAAAAGCAGAGGCACCGAGTTTGAGACAGACCTGGCCGAGCACATCACAATCACAGGCACTCCTCCTGCCCCGCTCCGACGCCACCCCAGTGAAATACACTGCAGCTTCCTGCCAGCCCAGGAAAGTCGCTTTGCCCTGACAATTTCAGTCGGGTGTAAGATTTGCCTGCTTCCTCTATGTTCCAGTCCAGACATGCAGGCAGCGTGGAAGGAAGGCTGCCTGCTACTTCCTGTCACTGATTCCCTTTCATGCACAGGCATCTCGGGGAAGCAGAGTGGGGAACCACCAGGCTGACTCCAACCTGCTCCCTCCTCCATAAATACAGATCAAGGTGCACAAAATCCTGGAGAACTTATGAATGAAATAAAACAAAGAACAATTAGTCATGGGGGAAACAGATCCTTCAACAGAAGAGGCTGGTTTTTTAAATTTTTAAATAATGTTCTCCAAGATATAAGAGAAAATTTTGTGTTCATAGACTAAGAACAGGATTCTATTAGAACAGAACACTTAAGGAACAAAGAATTTCAATGAGGGCTGAAACAAAACAAAAATCAAATGGGCTAGAGTAAGGGAACAGTCTCTGTAAATTTCATGGGGGTACACATCATTTCAGTTTTAGCACTGCCATGTATTCCTGATGCCTAACACAGTTCATACCAGACATTCTATAAATACTTCATAAATGAACGAACGTAAGTAAATGAATGAGTGAGATGAATAAATAAAGAGGCTGGGAATGAATAAAAATGAGTCAATATGCATGGCTGGCTGGCTGACTAAGCAAGCAGAGAAGCGTGTTGAAGGCATCTCCTTGAATATAGGGGGAAAATGCAATGGAGGTCTTTAGAAAATAGGAGAAACGCTATCAAGATATGAAGCACATGACGTAATATACTGATAAAATTTCCAGACGCAAAAGAGAAGAAAATAATTCAAGTAGCAACAACAAAATCTCCTTGAGTTGAAGACATTGTATTCAGATTTAAAAAGCCAACTGAGTATGCCAAAAAACAGACATCTAGAAGTATATTAATAAAATTTCAGAAAACCAAAAATAAACAGAGAATTTCAAGACCCAGAAAACTTTCAGAGCCAAAGTTTTACCAACCAATGCATGGGAGGGGAGAAAAAAAATCAAGGTTCTTCACCAAATGAAAGGAAATAGCACAAAAAGAATGATTTGAGATTCAAGTGACAGCTACATAGGGGGAAGTGCAAAAAGGAAAAAGACACACAGAGAGAATTAATTTAACATTTCTTTGGGTGTTGAACAACATAGGATTTCCTTTTCTATAGGTCTAATCACACTGCCACACATCTTGGGCCACAGTAACACACAATTATAAGTGCTATGGGGGTGAGGAGTTTAAATCTTTAGGATCAACTTAAAAGCAAAGCTTAGAGGACTATTATAGTGACAGAGGAGAAATGCAATAAATGCTATAAACCTTGATAATACAAAAGAATAAAACTTTTTTAAAAGGAGGGACGAGTGAGAAAAAAGTGTAAGCATTCTAATTTCCTAATCTTTCGGAATGCGAAGCATATAAATATGCTATAAAGTTAATCAGAAACAGTAACTGAACATTACAAAGTTGACTACTATTAAACTAAAATATCACAACAAGATCATGGGTTAAAGGGTGGAAATATAGTTCAAATACTCAAAAATCCATTTTTTTATATAAGAAAGTGAATAGATACTGTTTAAAGCTAAAATTTCAAAATCAGCAGTGTTAATTTATAAAGTTACACAGCTAACCATCCAACAAAGTGAAAAGCAGACATTGCTGAGAAGTTAGCGTCTGTGCCTCTGGGGAGGTGGGGCCGTTCTTCAGGCTCCTGGGAAGACACCGAGCAGGGTGGGAGCCGGAGTGAAGCGTCAGGATTCACAGAGCTCTCACAACACAACGACCCACGAGCCATCACGTGAGGAGCAAAAGGACAGATGGGCTACAGTGGGTAGTCACTTGAGCATTTCATTTTGTCTACTGACAGGTTAAGTTACTGACTCATAAAAAGAAAAGAGAAAACACCCCCCCCCACACACACGAGGGGTTATCTTTCATTTATATTTTAACCTGTTTCTGGGGGGTAAAGTCTCTAAAAGCCTTTGGGAAAAATTGAACAGAAAAGAATCGTTTTAGGCAGTGTTTAAATACAGTCACTTTTATTTTTTTAAATCAAAATAAACTACATAAACATGGTCCCGTGGGAGGCAAAGCCAGTAAATGCCCACAGGGCTCATGAGGCCTCAGCAACCAGGGCCAAGGAATCCTGGGAACTGTCTGTTGCTTTGTTCCCTGCTAGATTCCCAGTGCCTGGCACATAGTAGGTGCTCCACAAGTATTTGCTGACTGACTAAACAGAGAAATCTCTTGTTCTTAGCAGCAGGCTGTGCCTTACCTGGGCCCAGTCCCTCACTGAGCGACAGAGAGGGTCCAAGGAAATCGAATGGACACCATTCCTACTTTTTCCAACAGGGCCTCTAACTAAGGTTATGTTGAACATGCTTAACTGTATCTCTAAACATTCTAGAATGTTCCTCCCTAATGATGAGCTCCCCTTATTTGGAGAAAAGCCTCCCTTTCTTCCAGGCTCTCCATATTACACTTTGGGAAATTGATGAGAGAGAGCTTCCCAAGGATCAGCTCAGAAAATACTAAGCGCCCCACTGCCTGACACTCAATCAATACTGAGAAGGAAAAAAAAGCAGACAGACAGACAAGGGAAAGACAACTGGCATTGCTCAGCGAAAGGTTCTGCTGATGCGTCCAATCAAGGGTTCCGTTGTGGCAAGCTGAACTGAACTTCCACATAGCCCTGAGGCGCACACAATAACCTAAAACCAAGAGGTCTCTGAGGAAATAAGAACTGGCAGCATGAGATGTCCATAGGCAGACAGCCACAAAACACATGAATAAAAGAGGGCTCTGTGTGAAACTAAACAGTGTTTTCCTGACTCTCACCCTGAACCCTTTGCAAAAGCCTTCTTAGAGTGCTTTCTGGGACCAGTCTCTTAAAATGATCACTATGTATTTCAGCTACCAGGAGATAGGGGCATTATTGAACGGTTTCTATCCAAAGCATTCTACACCAAATGCCATGAGGGGCGCCCAAGGGCCTCATAATGGTGGACAGGGGTACTTCCCTACTCAGCATAGCACAAGTAACACAATTATATAAATCAAGCAGCCTGGGACTTCTAGAAAATCTAAGGTGCTCTTTTTAGAGGTGGGTGGTGGTGGTTAGGTATTTAAGATTTAAGGTGGGGGGAGCCTTATTGTGGTGTTTTGGTATTTTCTTTTTCCTTCAAAGCAGGCAAAGGCCAGGAAGAAAACCCCACCGGTTGTGATGAAATCTAAGTAAAACGTGTGTGGAGGAAAGTTGGTTACACCCAGCTCCCACCTCCTGGCTGAGCCACTGACACTTGTGCTGTCTCTGTACTTCCTTGAGCCAAAAGATACTTTCAGGATGTCATGGGTCACTGAGTAAGGACAGCAGGGTTTCAAGAGGCCAGTTTCTTCCTATGTTTAGCTTAATCTATCTGATTAGTGTGTTTTATGATTTGAAAACTCAGAGATAGGAGGTTTGGCCTGACAGTGAAAGCCTTAAAGCTGTGGAACTGAGGCCCGAAAAGCTGGGGATTGTATGACACGTATTCTTCCCATGGCTGACAAAAACCCAACTGGGATGATAAAAGGATATTCTAGAAGGACAAGACCTAGCTCCACGCTTCAGTCACTCATAGAACAGTGGAGAAAAGAAGTATTGCTGCAAACTGGAACCAGTGAAAAAGAAAAAAGAAAAAGAAATCTTACTCCTAGTTTAATTGTCTGGTTTCTATAAACATAATAAAGGCAAGTTCTACCTGTGAAGAATCCCTCCCGAGAGATGCAAAGGAAATTCCTCAAGATGGCTTTGCAGGGTGATAATCCTTAGAACAAAGAGGGAACCACGATGTCTCAAGCCCAACAGAGCTTGGACACCATGGCCGCTGACAAGGCCACACTCAGAGGGGCACGAAGAGGGACGACAGGGCCTCCGCAAGGAGCATGTAGGGGAAGCAGCAGACGGAAAAAACATTTCAAAAAGCATTATTGCAAAAAACAAATCACCTCTCAAAAAAAAAACAACAAAAAACGTGACCTTGTGCAGAGAATTAACAGGCATCGGCGACTGTTCCCATTTCATAGTTCCACCTCTGAGCTGTTCACTTTCTCAAAATGGGCTATGCCTGTTGTCTCCCATCACTGTGAAATACTTCACATAAAGGGAAGCACAGGGGAAAATACCTTAGTCACACTTTATCTACTGGGTATGTGACAATTTTCCAGGCATGAGGGTGGGGTGGGGTGGGGTGGTGTTAATTACGAGTGCTTATGTGTGAGGCTTGACCCCAAGTTATATTTTTTAGGTGCCCCTTTATAAATGTGAACAAAGTGTCTTTTAACACCTTTCTCTGAAAATGTGATATGCAGAAAGACATGAGCAATCAGTTAACGGATTATATGGGTTTGCCAAATTGAGGCTCAAAGTAATTGGGAAGTCCAGCAAAAGTAAAGGTCACCCAGAAAAAATCTCACTCTTCAAAGGCGGCTCTGGCAATAACAAAAAGAATGAGATTTTAATCACGGAAGCTAATTACACAGAAGACTAAATCACAAGAAGAGTTATTTAAGTGTCTTAATACAATAAAAAGTAATTAACAGGAAGCGCCATCTTGACAGCTTCATGTCACAAACTGGGCCTAAAAGGATCAGCTAATTCCCAACCGGGGAGCCAGAGAATGAGAAACAACTCAGTTTGAGCTTTTTCTCTTTTATTTAAACTGTTTTGATTAGCAGATAACAACTCTTGCCGACTCCACAGTGGAGTTAATCAAGAAAAAAAAATTTTAATCTATAAGGGGAACGATGAATCTCATTTTTATTGATTTCCCAGAAGGCAAGAGAGATGGAACTGAAGACTGTGTCTCCCCAGCCGGGCCTCCCCGAGATCCTGTGACTCGACTTCCTCCCACACATCAGGAGGACAAACAGAAGAATCAGACTGAACCCCATCGAAGACAAAGACAACTCACACAGGTGGGCATGTGAAATACATGTAGAAATCGGCTCTGAAATAACCCTGTAGGAGACGATCTCATCTGTCTCTTCCTTCTCATTCCCCTGGAATTAGAGCTTGAGGGAAGCGCTTCCCAAGTCCCAGAATCCCAGTCGATCTCTTGAATGACAGGGAAGCCATTAGTTGTGATGTGTTAAGTGTCTAATCCTACAGGTGACGGCAGACATCATTTAGATTGGATTGCTTCTTAATTCTGCAGCATTGCTCCCAGCGTGGACAAAGCCTGTCGTCTCGGAGAGGCTATGCATTCCTACAGAAGCTCTCCTCACTAACCTGGGTTTCCTATGATCTCACAAAGCCTGCTGGTTAATGCCACTTAGAGTGACGGGGACCACTCTGACACACACACCTGTGCGCTTCTGTGCCAATCTCTTGTACCATTTGTTTTGGTCCCCAGATCTATTTATACTGGTTGTGCTTGTTATTTTAATTATGTACTTCATTATATGTTACATTAATAATTGAAATGAGTACAAAAAGAAAGTGTGTTTATGAAAACAGTTGAATCCTTTTAAAAGGCTTATTATGGAGAAATGGCTTTAAAATGGCTACAAAATAAATATGAGCAAGACAACTATAACAGATGAGGGGGATGCAAATCACAAAAATCTAGGGTTCCATCATTAGTGTTTCTAAGTCCTCTTTCCAAAGAGGAAGTTATGCAACCCACCAGAATATCAAATACTTGATCCGAGCTGTCCATACCTCAAAGATTTGGAAATGCATGTACATTTTTCTGTTTAAAATAAAAATAAAGCATCTAAAACAAAAAAAAAAGTTAAATCTCTTCTCTAGCCAATGTTTTCAAATAATTAAGCATTAAAGCCAGACAGACAGACTGCTTTTAGTATACTTTAATTCTGAATATAAGCCGAGTATTTGGACATTTTTTATTGATATCTCAAGTTTTCTACAATATTATTTGGAATTGTTTAAATATAGAAAATTCAGGAAAAACGAAAAAAAAATTAAGCAAAGGGAAAATAAAGAAAAACTATGAGTAAGACTAGGATACAAAACACATGCTCCCAGGTTCACTTTCCAGCGATGTACTGCCTTTGGTATTGACCTTCCAATAACCAAACAAAAGAGGAAAACTATCAGAAACAAGTTTTTCAGTATTGATCAGATAAAAACCTGTAATGCAGAAGAAACATCTAAGTACTACCTGTTATGCTTCAGAAAGGGACACTTTGCAATACAGTAAGCAAATCATTCACAAATGTATTGAACTCCTACCATACGCTGAATCCTGAGACTACAACAGGACTGCAGCCCAGCAGTTTACTCAAAGTCTAGTTTAGTAGAAACAAATCTACGAAGGAGGCTCTGTATTTCCCGGGTACCTTGCCTGGCTGGTCTAACTCAAGGCAAATACTTTGGTAAACTGTAAAAAAACTGTTTCTTACAATCCAATTACAAAAACCAGGAGGTAGAAATTCAAGGTTATCATCTCTGGCGTCAACCTGAAGCACAGATACACAAGGTTGTCAATTCAGACCAATCAGCTTCCGTTGTTAACTGACCAAACGCATAAAAAAGGTTGCTGCCTTCTTACCAGGACTTGAGAATCTAAGCAAAAGCTTGGCTGGAACAGAGTCACCTGACCTCTGCAGAAAGGCCAGCTAGCCTGAAGGAGTGATCTGGGGGGAGCCAAGGTCAGTGAGGTTGAAACAAACCTCCAGATTTCACCGCATGGGACATGGCCATAACTTCCTACGCCGGAAACAATTTTAAACCAGCTATCTCAAATTGTCTTTTAAAATAATCCCTACAGATTATTTTAGATATTTTAGATATCCCAGGATATCTAATTTTAAGCAGTGTCAACTTACTTTTAAAATATACTTCAGAGGGCCGGCCAAGTGGCAAGGTGGTTAAGCGCTGGCTTGGGAAGCCAGTGTCCCAGGTTCGGGTCCCACATATGAGGGCCAGTGATACTGCCCTCAAAAAAATAAAATAAAATAAAATATACTTCAGGGTAGCTAAATGAAAAAAAAAAAAAAATCCACTCTAAAAGTTTGTTTAGATAAACATGGATGGAAGCCATCTGCCAAAAATAAAGCAGGGCTATTTTTACAGTGGTGTTGTTTTTACCAGTAATGAGAATGACCAATGACCAAGATATTTCCTACTTTCTCCCATTTCAGAAATATGATCTGATTTATCAAGAAGCTGCTTCGAACCAAACATGACGCCTGTGGTGGAGGGAAGGTAGTGACATCAAGAGCCTATATTCAGTTCCTCCTGGCAAAAACCAGGTCTCCGATTGTTATGTGAACAACGACATTAACACAGGAGTGGTAACAGGGGCTGAAAATACTTATTTCCAAATGGGACAACAGGAACGAGGGGAAAAGGATCCTGTTCGGGTGGAGAGCTGGAAGGTAAATCAGCTACAAGATCCTCTTCTGCAGCTTAGAGCGGTTTCTCCCAACGGGCTTCACTGTACTTTCAATAAGACAATCCCTGTTTTGATGAGAAACCTATACTTTTCTTTCCCTCCACCATGCCCCCTTAAAAGAAAAGAAAAATACCAGTTTGGTAACAAACAGCATTTAAGATTGTTAAATAGAGAAGGAAACAATTACCACGCTGGTAGATTTTACGCAGAGTAAGAAGTGCTGCTGGGGGCTGACTGGTTGGTTTAATATTTATGGTAGAAGCATGGCCCAGCAGGGTTCTTCCTTTCCCCGACAGATACCTCCCTTAGAAAACTGTTCATCAATCAAGGTCTCAGGAGACTTGGGAATATAACCAGGAGATAGCCCGCACAGCAGGAGAGGAAGACCCTGTCATCTACTGATCACAGACACCCACACAAAGAAAGTGTCCAATTAACCTCTCTTGTTCTTCCCTCCTTTTTAAAATTTTGGTCTTCAATTAAACTTCCTAAACTAATATGCAGGAAATCTTTCTAACTACTTAGGGCCCGATTAACATTCAATAAATGGTATTATTAATAGTAATCACGCATGCTACATAGCGCCAAGTACACAGAGCCCAGAACATCTTAAATAACAATAATGAAGTATATGATTAGTTGATGAGTGATTATTATAAAGTACTTAGCAAACATAAAGTGCTATGCAGGCACATACCAATCATAAATCACTGTGTTAAGTGCAAGAGAAAGCCAATCGGGGCGAAAGGATGAAGGCAGGAGCGACCTGGATGAAAAGAGAACTCTTAGGCACAGCTAAGCACTCACATTCCTCCGATGGTGACAGTGGCACAGGTGCGCTCGGAAAAGGCCGGCACCGTCTCGGTGGCTGGGCTGGCTGGTCTGATGTAGTCCACAGTCACGTTGACCTGAAAATAAAGAAGCAAGGGAGTTAAAGCTGGGAGTTGGTAACACAGCCACTCGTGCCCACACAGCTGTGAAAGCTCACCTCATTCACAGTTCCATTTTCTGGATCTAGGATTTTAAAAAACAACTGAAACACAGCTGAGCCACACACTGGTCGAAAATATCTGCACAAAAGCCGTATCTGTTAGAGGACAGCTGGTATGCCAAGAGCTCTTAAATATCAACAATAAGAAATTGAATAACCCAATTTAAAATGAATAAAAGACCTGGAGAACTCACCGAAAAAGACTTACAGGTGGCAAATAAATACATGAAAAGATGCTCCACATCATATGTCCTTGGGGAAACGCATATTAAAACAACTGTGAGCTATCACCACACACCTATTAGACTGGCCAAAATGCAGAAAGCCAACAACAACAAATGTCGGTGAGAACGTGAAGCAGGACTTCTCATTCATTGTTAGTGAGAAAGCAAAACAGTACAGCCACTTTGGGACAGTGATGTTGTTTTGTACAAAACTAAATATACTTTTACCACCCGTGCCAACAGTTGAAAACCAATGTCCTCACAAAAACCTGCACACAGATGTTTACAGCAGCTTTGAATATAACTGCCCAAACTTGGAAGCAACCAAGATGTCCAAGATGTAGGTAAATGGATAAATAAATACACTGTGGTTCATGAAGTCAAAGGAATATTATTCAGCACGAAAAAGAAATGAGCTATCAAGCCATGAAAAGACACGGAGGGGTCTGAATACATGTTACAAGGAGAAAGAAGCGAATCAAAAAGCTGCATACTGTGTAATTCCAACTATGTCATTCATGAAAAGGCAGAACTATGAAGAACGTAAATCGATCAGTCATTGCCAAGGGCTGGGCAGACAAGACAGGGATGAACAGGTGGGGCACAGCGGATGTTTAGGTTGGTGAGCCTGCTCCGTGACACTGATGGTGGAGACACGTTATTGTCCAAACCCACAGAAGGCACATGAGAGAGACCCTTAACGGAAACTTTGGATGATGAAGTGTCAATGTAGGTTCATCAATTGGACCAAATGCTCCGCTCTGGTGGGGATGTTGCTAGGCGGAGGGAAGGCGAGGGGGAGGAGGGACAAGGATATGGGAACTGTACTGTCTGCTCAGCTCTGTTGTGAACCTAAAGCTCTAAACTAAAAGTTTATTAAAGCAAAAAAAGATGACTGATGCTGAAAGAGAGACAAATGACTGAACACTTAAGGCCCCCCAGAAATTGTACTTAACAGAGCAGAGGTTTGCACGCTCCTGCAGGACTCCGACACATTATGGTAAAGCAGTTCCTTAACCTTCAGACGCCTTTGAAATTCAGCTGTAAAAAATATGAAATGCCTCTAAGAAAAATTGCCTGTAATTTCAGTCTGCCATAAATTCTCAAGGACCAAGTTAAGAAGTATCAAGAAGAACAAACGAGGTGTCAGCCACAGATGCTAGGGACAGGTTTCACAGTATGTGAATCAGAAATGACACCGCCAACTCCACACCCAATACCAACAAGGCTGGAGTGAGGCAGCTTGGGAGGAAAAAACTAAAACAAAAAACCAAAGACAGAATGGACCAGAAGAACCCTTAGGTTCTGAGTTAAGAAAAGATGTGTATACAAATAGCTTAGGAAGTTGGGAACCTAAAACAGGACCACTCGTTAATCCTACGATATACTAAATATGTGGATTATGGACATACTGAGCAATGCTATTTCTTTATGATAAACATGCATATGTGTCCAAAGAAGCAAGCATGTGGTATTACTTAGCAAGCACACAGGGTCTGACTGACAGAATTACGGCATGTGCTTGCCTGGGGTCGTGGCCCAGGTTTACCTACGTGCACTGAATACACACAGGGGATTGAGCTGTCTGAAGCCGCCCCCCAGTCTCAAGGCCTAGAATCCAGTTTCCTACCCATGTCTCTAGTTTCTGCCCATCAGCTTTGAGACAGCCCACAGCACAAGCCTGAGTCCAGCCACACCGCTGAAGAACACCATTAAAATCCTTTCAAACTGTCTCTTCCTCAAAACTCATTTTAAAATGAATATGGAAATTTTGAAAAGGACAGCTGCCTCCAAACTCTGTCAGATCACTCACTTGAACACTCCATCTAATCACATTTTAACAGCAACAAGGAGCGTATCAGGGAGAAAGCCAATTAAAAGCTGAAGGTAGGAAGTACTGTCATAACACAATAACACACAAAAAAAGGAGGAAATATAAAGATGACTCCTAAAGTCAGGTGTCTGCACTGAAATGATTGCTTGGGCTTATCAACTTGTCTAAAGCTAAGAGATGGGTAAACGGGGGGGATGTGATCAGACTGGGGTGGGGTGGGACTGCACAACTTGTACCTCCAACAGAGAGGTTTCCGTATTCCCTGTAGCCGGCCAGAGCTAATACAGGCCAAAGACAGACAGGAAAAGGAGCGCCACCCGAGAGGCGCAGCTGACTCAAACCCCGCGGAGGGCTGACACTCTCACCATGCTGCCCGGGCCTCCGCTACCACTAACCGACAGAAGCAGGAAGGGGACTGGGGGCGCACCTGGATATCTGCTGAAGTCAAAGCAAATCACCCAGGGAATCAGCAGTATACAGAAGCTAAACCCCAAGGGTGCCCACACCATGGCATGTGAAGTAATTCAAGGCCACGTCTAAAAAGGCCATAGCCATGGGTGTGGTCCAACTGGGAACACTGGGTGGGAAGCCAAGAACTTTGTGCAGACGAGCGAAGAGGTCCACATTTCTCTGTGGGGTCACTCAAGCCATCCAACAAGCTCGAGCCTGAATTCTACCACCAGGGGAGAAAAATTCACCTGGCTTAAAAATAAACGACGTGTATCTCAAGGTGACCTTGCGCGCCCCAGTGCCAAGCCTGCTCCTCAGCAGACGGGAGTGGATAGCAGCTCTTCAGTGCCAAATAAATCGCACAGAGTACCTTTAGCTCTCCACACAGATGGAGTGCCAATTCATCAAGAAGCCACTTGAGAAGCGGTGGGGGTGGGAGGCAGGGAGGGAAGGAAAACAAACAAAAATGAACACCCAAGCATCTGAGCAGTTCATCTAGTCCAGAGGCCAAAAAGACATACTACCCCAAAAACGTCTGGCAGGGAGATCAATGGGAAGGCCACAAACACAAAACAAACAAAACAACAAAAAACAACAAATAACACTTTGATCTTCAATAACCAAAAGGACCAAAGGCTACATTGATCTACCAGTTAATCTTTCCCTGTATCTAGAGAAAGAGAACTGAAAATAAGGAAGAGATTAAAGAGCTCACTGGGGAGGCAACATTATTAAAAAAACACACACACACACAAAAAAAACCCCAAAACAACCTCAAATACAAAGGAGGCCCTGAGAATAGCCCACAGCCAAGACACACACCTGCAGGTAGCAATGACAAACCAGGAATTAAAGTTAATGTGTAACTGGCATGTATGTCGCTCTCCTGCAGATTCTGAGCTATGTTCCCCTACCTTGGAGTTTTTTCATCACTAGATACCACTTGCTGATCTGTCAGTCACATGAAAAAGGACCCCAGCTTTAACAGTTCCAATTAAAACAACTGCAAATATTAGCAACGTCTTCATCTGAATAAATGTTAATCTGAACCCTGTGCTTGTGGTAAGAACATACAGAATGGCATGAGTTAAAGAGAAGTACGTAATGGGTTGATGCAGACATGGTCCTCATATTTCAAGCAAAGATACTTCTGCAATGTTCGGTACACAAGTACGAGTTTTACATGTACGTGACACAAAGGCAGGACTGAGTCTGTCTTTCCAGCAATGACCAAAATCAAAGAGCCAAGGTCTCTTGCTTGGCCCCACCTGTCACTCTCTTTACAAATGAGTCATGTTACACCTTTGGTCTCTTGGAAAATGAGAGCACTAGACTAGAACCTCCGAATAGCACTCAACTCTAGAATTCTAAAAGATCACTTAGCCAAGCATGGTTTACTACATAGTGCTTTCTTGGGCCTTCGTAATTCCTACCTTACATTTACCACAATAAGCTGGGGCACACAGATTGTATGCTCCAGGAGAGAGGGAAGAACAGGTCTGTAACTCACTGCAACAGTCATCAGAGCCTCACATGCAGAAGGACATATAGGAAATGTGTTTCATGAAGGGATATACGTAACCGGGAACCCTTTCAGACGTAAAATTTTGAAGGCCACTTTTGAAATGAGGGGGGTAGGCCTTTTGAGGACCATTCTGTCAAGCTGCTGACCATTCTGCTGTTTTATGCAAGAAAAATATATTAAGGCATGTGGACGGAGGAGTATTTTGAAATTGGGAGAGAGTTAATCAAAGCCATTTCTTTAACAGATTAAGCGGCAAAATATATATAATTTCCCACATTATTTGTTTCTCAAAGAGGTTCTCAGAGAAAAGAAAGGGTGGCAGGCAATCTAATTCATCTTTGGTCCATTAGACTGTGGAGTTTTCCTTGAAAGCAATTTCAAGGACCCTTCTGGGAACTAAGATGAGAATTTAGGACCTAATTTATGTCTCAATCTCTTATAAAGACTGGAAGCAGTTTAGCACAACTGAATAGTTTTGGGCCACACATAAGGAATTCTGGGGATCTATGGATATTCTTCACACAACTAACTAATCACTAGAAAAGTGTCAAACCACCAAAGAACTTCATAGACTTTACGATGCTGATGATAATGAAATGACAAAATCGGAACTACCCTATGCATAAAAGATAAGGCAGGGAGAAAAACAGCTGCATATCCACAACATTTCCAGGCCGAAGCCTGAGTTTAGTTTTAATATAAGTAGGGCTGTTATGTGAGGCTATTTTGCATAATTGCCCTATAATCCCTCCCACCATTCCACATGGCCAATCATAAATTCACAAAGACCTGTAATAAATACCCTGCCTCTCAAAATAAGCCCTTATATGACCTGTCACTCTCAGGACAGGGTTTCCTGGTAGTATGGACAGCCTCCATGCATCCCAGAGACAGAAAAAACAACACTATCAGAGCAAGGCCAGCTAATGCAACCAGGAGACAAAGGTAAGTAACACAGGGGCAGCCGGGTGGCTCAGTTGCTTAGAATGCATGCTCTGAACAAAAGGTTGCCGGTTTGATTCCCCGCTGCACCCCCCACAACAAGCCTGAAAACAGTGACTGGACTTGGAGCTGAGCTGCACCCTCCACAACTAGATTGAGAACAAAGACTTGACTTAAAGCTGATGGGTCCTGGAAAAAACACACTGTTCCCCAATAAAGTTTTAAAAAAAGTAAGTAGAATAAAATATTTTACACAGCTTAGCTAAGAGCCTGAACACTGCAGGGTTTGGTTCCCAGCAGTTCTGCATATGGGCTGTGTGGACTTACCTTCTCTGTGCTTCAGTATAACGTGGCTACCTCTGCCTACCTCGCTGTTTTGGGAAGCAATGCATTAATACATGAGACATTTATTTAGAGCAGGGCCTGACTCATCGTAAGCTCTATGAGTCAGTTATTTTTAGATAAACATATACTGATTTTCTTAGGAGAGCCTGGCACGAAGTAAGTGCTAAATAAGTATCCCCAAGATAAATAAATAAATGATGCATACATACACATATGCATAAATAAGATGCATGTTGATTTAAATCATTAGACTACTGAAATCATATGGCAGAAAGACTTAATTAAATATTTTTCTCCTTAAGGAGTCACAGCAAACAAGAATATATACCTCATACATATTCATCCCAACTTAGAGATAAACAGGGCTTATTTTAAGGAATGATACACTCTTTAGTATTTATTTAGACATTCTCCACATTTTGCAGGTACCAGTTATTGGCGATTTTATTTACTGAATGTAATTGAAGCAGAGTGTAGGGAATCATCTCAATTCATAGGCTAACGAGGGATATTTTGGGGAGATACTCCTTGCCTTACAAAATTAGGAAGATGATGAACAAAGAGAAATCAAGTTTCCCTTTGCTTTGCATGTAAGAGGACCTTCTATAACACTCAGTATTTATGTATTCCTGATCTTTTTTCCCTGTTGCAAAGCACCTTTAAGTAATTATTCTACAAATGTATGTCATCTATTTTTAAAAATTGGAAACCTCTTTTGATCACCCATTCATCTAGATAGACGACAGGCTTCAAAACAAACTGCAGAGGAGCGCACTGGTCCTGCTTCTGGGCGCCCCAGGCCTCCCTCCCAGCTGAGCAACTAACACTGGAGCCTCGCGGCACAGAGGGTGCCAGCTCACCTCCTCCTAAGCAGCTCCGTGGGACAAGAACACAGCAAGAGACACAGATGAGAGCAATACATGCACCTTTACATTTTCTAGTAGCAACATTAAAAGAGGAAAAAGAAACAGGTGAAGCTATTTTTAATATTTCTTGGGCCAGCCCAGTGGCGCATTGGTTAAGAGCTGGCTTGGGATGCCAGCGGCCCCAGTTCAGATTCCACATATGAGGGCCAGTGGCACTGCCCTCTACAGCTAAGATGGTGAACAACAGCTCTACCTGGAGCTGGGCTGCTGTGAGTCCCCGGGGACAGCACAGCTGCAGCCCCTGCTGCAGTGGGCTGCCATAGGCTACAGTGAGTGGCCGGCAGCCAGCGTGTGAGGCCGGCACCTGGTGTGAGCTGCCAAGAACTGCTGTAAACGGCCATCCAGAGGCCGGCGAATGATCTGCCTCACCCAAGAAGAGCGCAATGATGATACCAACATGGGCCAGTGAAGCAATGTCCTCCACAATTAGACTGAAGAACAAAGGACAGCAACTTGTCTGTTCCCCTCCCCCAATTCCCCAATAAAATCTTAAAAAATAAAAAATAAAATAAAATAAAATGTTTATCCTCCATTTTCTGTTAAAAATCCATTACCGGACTAGACTAGAAAGATAAGCCATTTACTTTTTTTCAGTTCCAAAAAAAAATTTTGGGTGTGAGAATAAATTTGTACAAAGGAAAAACAAACAAATTCCTCTAACTTATAACTACCATTATAAAGTACATTCAGTTCAATAGCTTGATGAAGATGCTTTTCAGGGACTTCTACCAATTCAACGGCTATATTTTATTTATTCTTGATTCGCTGATACAGTTTTAGAATTCTTTACCTTAGGGTCTGAAATTTATTCTAATGGATGGCTGGCGACTATCAGGTTTTGGCAGTTATGAATAATGCCTCTGCTGAGCACTGATATTATTGAAAGAAAATGAGCAATTGGCGGATGTGAACTATTTATTTTTATAACCACAATCCAAAGCTGAAATGTATATGCGCCATTTGCACATCTTTGAGCCCTGGTATCTCCTAAAACACGTTTTACAGTTACACTGACAAAAGCTACGCTGCAAAGCTACGGAGACATAGAGCACGCTCCTGCCTACCTTTCCGATCTGGCCTGGATGTACTCTGTAACACCCACTTTCAAATCACTGTAATTAGCTGCTAAGGCTGGTTGTTGATTCACATATATTTATGTTGCTTTCTCCCATCTACAATCACCCTTCCAAACTCCCCCACAGAGTCAGGACTATTTTGAGCATATTTCATTTTCATCAATGGAATGTTAACCTATAGTGCTTACAAACCTCTAGAAGCACAGAGTCAGGGAGCTTTCTTATTTTATGCATTTCTGGCAAAATTAACCCCTTAACCCTCCAAGTCTCCTGCTGGATGGGCAGATGCTTTTATCTGTTGTGAGGTGGAAAGGCAAACCCCAGCTTAATACAGGGGCCCCAAAGAAGCCAGGAGGCTCTAGCTGACATCAGGCATTCATTGAAGTACACATCATGGCTCCCCAAAAACCATTCAGTTTGGTAAATATTTGATTAGAAGTATATACTGGTATGAGATCTATAAATGTATGTGAAGCCGTTTTATATAAGGGACCATTAGAGGTTGGCAAAGATTTTTCTAAATGTAATGATAACAAAACGGAAATAAATGTAACATTAAAAGACTGAAAATTTACTACACAGTTTATTACATAGGTAAATAATACGTACATATAAATCATTAGGGAAATATGGTTTGACAACTGAAACTATTTCAAGTAAATCTGATGAGGATTATAGAGAAAAACAGAGAACACTACTGAAAATAATCTCGCAGCTGCCAGCATTTTCATGACTCCTCTTGATTGTTCCGTCCTTATAAACCTACAGATATATCTAAAATGTGTAATCTGTGTTTGTACTGATGCTCTGACCAATATCTTATTCATTACTGCATCATGGTAGCACTCGTCCCAATATCTAATTTTTGTTTTGTTTTGTTTTGTTTTTTTTCAGGGCAGTGTCGTTGGCCCTCATATGTGGGACCCGAACCGGGGCCGCTGGCTTCCCAAGCCAACGCTTAACCACCGTGCCACTCAGTCGGCTCCCCCAATATCTAATTTTAATACAACACTGTCTGTCCCTAAAAAAGAATGTCGGGGGCCCCCAAAGCCTACTGGAAACTGTCCCCTGTGTCCCCTGCATGTCTTAGTCCTCATGAAAGCTAGCATCGCCCACGTCCTCTCTCCAGAGGATGGAGGTGGGTGGAGGATGGGTCTTTTTTTCTCCTCTATACAAGTGCCAATCACAGGCATCTGTGTCCAAAATTTCCAAGGTCAATGGCAGTCAGAGGAAATTAAAATCACTTTGTCCAGAACTGCCCCTGGAGGAGTTCCAGCCACACGGGCAGCACAAATATAGAGGCGCTTATGCCTTTTTGTAGAATACATACAATGTCACCCAGTCTCTAAAACAACAGCAGTAAGAAGACTAAGATGTGAGGCTCAGGGACATGAAGAAAGGGAATTTGCTTAACGACATCTAAGGATTATTACTGGAGGGGGAAAAAAGGACATTATTAAGGCATGGATAAAACAAAAGGTTACATTACATTTTCTCTGCAAATATATGCCAATCTATGAAGGAAATGTCTTCACTCACCAAAAGGCTAAACTGGGAACCCTAAGCAATAAAAGTGGGGGCTAAAGTAGTTATCTTGCCAATAGTTCCAATACATCCTATCGTGCTGGGGGATAGGTGCTGCTTGGGTGAGCAAGTCACTATAGAAAAGCCATCGTGCATTCACTCCAGTTCAGAGCACACCCATTTTTCCAGCATGCCCATGAACTGGCTTTCCTCAGAAATCACTCAGACAAAGGAGAGAGATACTCAGGGAAGTAAATGAACGGCCACACTTACCATGGTGAATTGGACTAAAAGAAGTGTGTCATGAGCTCAAAGGAGAATTAGGAAGAAACATAATAATTCTTAAGGAATGCTTGCCAGTGGCACAAACAAATATAGCCCAAGGATACAGCTCTTCTGTTATATAAAATATTCTCAGGTTTGTTCCTAAGAAAAGATTCCAAGATAGTGAGGTGTTAACATCACAGGCCTTTCTTCCTTTACATACACCAGCCTCTCTCTGTACTTCCCACAGAAGATAGAGGCCTACTAAATGAAACGAAGTTCCTTGATCAAAGGCCCAGCGGGCGTAGAGCATTAACACCTAAGGTCAACATCTGAAACGGTACAGACACTGATCAAAGACCAACCTGAATTGCATCTGTGTCCACCTCCAAATCTAGGTCTCCTGGCTTTCGGCCACCGTTTTTAAAAAACAGTGTATATGTAGAAAGCCAGCTGCCCAGGCCACAAACACAAATACATATTTAGAAACTGGGTGTTAAGCAGCGAATGATAAACCCAGGTCAAATGCTGCGTTTGTCATTTCAAACAGCCCAAATTCACAAAGTAAGCTAGTTCTGGGCAGCTGTACAGATAAAGAAGCCTCCTTCCAGATTCACCTATGTCCAGTTTATACTGCTAACTTACCAGGGACAAGAAGCATAATTACTGCTCAGGTTCTTCAATAAATTAAAAACAGAATTACCATATGCAGTCTGACAATTAGGTTCATGAACTCACCCTAGATAAAATGCTGCATACCTCACTGCTGTATATCACTATGGTCACCTACGAAGTACCCCCCTTGGTAAGCTATGTACCGACACCAGCGCCTAATCCACCCTTCAAAGCAGTTTTGGAACTCTTTCTGGAATGGCCATCAGAGCTGTCATCGTATTAACCTTGATGTCCTAAATGTCATCAAAATGTTTGCCTTTCAAAATTTCCTTTTTCCTCTGGTACAGAAAGAAGCCACTGGGGGGCAGATCAGGTGAGCAGGGAGGGTGTTCCAGTACAGTTATTTGTTTTACTGGCTAAAAACTCCCTCACAGACAGTGCCGTGTGAGCTGGTGCACTGTCGTGATGCAGGAGCTGTGAATTGTTGTTGAAAAGTTCAGGTCATCTAACTTTTTCATGCAGCCTTTTCAGCACTTCCAAAGAGTAAACTTGGGTAACTGTTTGTCCAGTTGGTATAAATTCATAACGAATAATCCCTCTGATATCAAAAAAGGTTAGCAATATCGTTGCAACAAGTTCGTGAACTTACTAGTCCGTCCAACCTTGTAAGATCTAGCAATTCTACTTTTAGGTATATTCATTCAAAAAGAATTGAAAACAGGATCTTAGGGATATGTGTACCCTCTGTTCACAGCAGCATTATTCCCAATACCAAAAGGTAGAAGCAATTTAAATGCCCATGAATGGATAAATGGATAAACAAAATGTGGTACATACATACAATGGAATGAAATTCAGCCATAAAAGGAAATGAAATTCTGAAACATGCTATATATGATTTGGGTGGACCTTGGGGCCTTAGCTAAGTGCAACAGGCCAGTCACACACACATAAAAATACCATATAATTCCAATGAACTGAGGTTATCTAGAGCAGTCAACCTCAAAGAAAGAGAGCAGAATGCTGGTTGTCAGGGGCAGAAGGGAATGGAGAACGCTGTTCAATGAGTACCAAGTTTCAGTTTTGCAAGATGAAAAAGTTCTGGAGATTGGCTGCACAACAATGTGAATATGCTTACCACTACTGAACTGTACACCTAAAAATGGCTGAGATGGTAAATTTTATGTAATGTGCATTTTGTCACAATTGAGAGAGCGAAAGAGGGAGAGCGCTCAGGCTCTTCTACCCACACGCTCCACAGGCAGCAACTTCACAGCGTGAGCCAGGCAGGAGCCAGCCAACTCTTACCTCAAGCCCAGCCAACTCCAGAATCTGTTTAAGAAATTCAAGAGGATACTTCCGTCACGTTCCCTGAAAACTAGATGGTGACCCCAAGGAAATAATAATTAGAATGCATGTCCAATAACCCATTGAAACAGGAGGCGAACTCTGAGGTAAGACAAATTATTCCACCTTTCTCAGGATGTGCAATACCTCTGTCTATTTTCCTGCTTTCTGAAAAGAAGAGCTAGCTCAAGCGACGTGTCCAGGAACCTACCACA
This sequence comes from Aselliscus stoliczkanus, assembly GCA_033961575.1. Taxonomy (NCBI): domain Eukaryota; kingdom Metazoa; phylum Chordata; class Mammalia; order Chiroptera; family Hipposideridae; genus Aselliscus; species Aselliscus stoliczkanus. The sequence goes on along the minus strand of CM066740.1, from coordinate 74,880,289 downwards.
AGCCCACCTAAGTGTGCGGGCTTCGCCATGTCTTGGAGGCGGTCATAGAGTGGGACAGAGCATTCTATAGCTCACTGGCTTCCCATAAAATGGTCAGAGCAGGTTGGATTTCTTGTGCTCTGCCACTCCCTCTATGAAAAATAGACCTCTCTTGGGGATCTGTCACATACAGGTCTACAGATTTGGGGAAGCTTCATTGTGTCCCACCATAATTTCCCTACCTCTTTCTAGTTTTCCACTTGAATTTAATCACTGTTGTCCATGCTTTTGTTTAACGAACTTCCATTTTCATGTGTTTCTCTACACAGTATTTTTCACTGTTGGCAGGAACCTAAATTGGTACATCTTTGGAGGTCAAGCTTGCAATTGTGCTAACATTTAATATGTGGGTGACCTTTGACTCAACAATTCCACATCTAGGAACTTAGTTGATAGAAATAAAGATGTATGTACCAGCACTCCGTCCTTCGCCTTCTTGGTCATCTGACATAAATGCATAATTACAAGTTGTGATCTAACTCTCACACTAGCCCATGAGTTCCAAGCTGGCAGCGACTGTTGCTATTTTGTTCTGCTAGTGTGTAACCCCAGCACTTCTCAATATTCTGTAGCTGTTAAAAAACAAGGGAGATCTATCCATTCTGCTATGGAAACAAGCCCTAATAATAAAAAAAAAAGCAAATTATAGGGTACTTTCAACTGTTCACTACCACCATAAAGTTCTGAGATTAAAAATTTTAAATTACATTTGGAAGAGGAAAAAATAAGTGCTTTAAAAAAATAAGTGAATGGTCAGTTGGAATAAAATATATATATATGCCTTTATTAAAAAACCAAAACACAATCCCCCAAACTGGCCAGCTCACAACCAGGGACGTCAGTGTTGACTATCTCGTCACACTTAGTTCCCAGGCTGAGGCCTGGGGCACCTCTCAGTGGTGTCTGCCAACCAATAAGAATTATGCAGGGCAGGCTAACCGCTGTTAGAAGGACACACTCGTGAGGGCTTCCGGCTGCCCAGTGGTGTGCTGTGTCCATGGCAGGTGGGCATCACTATCTGCAAATGAACTGCCAATCTCACTGTGAGCTGATAATGATGCTGCCACCACCACCTGCCTGCCATATGTTTTCTCTATGTGTCACGTAACAAGGGGTTGCACTTCGGCATGCTGATCACTGACAAGTCTGATACTACTGGTTGGGGTTTGTTACATCTACGTGCAGCTCTTCGTATAGTGAAAGAAGGATATGAAATCATACTTTGCCAAATGACCAGCCATGGAACCCCAATATTTTGCAGCAGACTAGTCTGCCATTCTTCCTTCTGTCCTAAGGCCCAGGGCTAATGTCTGGAAGGCTGGGCCCCATCCCCAATTCATGCCCTGTGATTCTGTTTCCCCGTAGCAGAGTGGACAAGGAGCACAGAATCACAGTACAGTCTCCCGAAATCAGCACAGTACAGTCAACCCACGGGGTTTCCTTTTCCGTCTAACGTAATGCACAAATTAGTGAAAGTATGACATCATGAGTCAGGAGGTGGTGATGAGGGAACACTCACAGCAGCATATAATATGGAGAATAAAATATGGAAAAATATGCTTGGTGTACCAATAAACTGCCTCCACAGTCACTGCCCTTATTAGTAGCACCCGAGCTGATACATTCATGTCTGTATATATCAGAGAATCTCAAAACACAGTAATACCTTGGTTTGCGAGGATATTTCGTTTCAGAAACAAACTACTAGTATTGCAAGATATCGCTCGTTTACCACGTTAAAATGTATTAGAAATGTTTCCTCATCTTGTGGGATACCCGCAAACCACATTACCCGCAATCCTAGGTTTTACTGTATAAGACTTGTAATCTACACCTAGTCAACAAACTAGGAACTAATTTCCAAAAAGCAGGGAGAGCTGGAGGTTTTCAAAGAAGAGTTCCAGTAAAAGTCAGTGAACACACAAACGTGACTGGAGTCAATCAAGCATGTTTAACCAAACATCTCCTATTCCCATTAATGATGAAAAGGAAAGGTCATTATTCACCTGTGCTTCCCATGAACTAGCCGGTCACTGGACAAAGCAAATGCTTCCCTTAAGGAGGGACCTCCTCTCACATGTTTCACCTGCAATCTGCCCCCATCCTTACTCTCACCCACCGCCTAACTCAATGGATAAACGGCCAACCAGCAATGGCATCGAGCATTTCCTGTCTTTCATTCAGCTGCCATTCTGCCAAAGTGCACACATACCTTTTCATCTTTGAGATAAAATTTTATATACGATTCATCATTTACCCATTTTAAAGCATACCAACTTAACCGGTTTTAGTATATTCACAATGCTGTGCAGCCATCACTATTATCTAACTTCAGAATATTTTCATTACCCGAAAGGAAACCCTTTACCCACTGAGCACCCTGGCGCTCCTTCCCCCAGCAGCTGACAACCACCACTCCACTTACGGTCTCTTATGCTTTGCCCGTTGTGGACATTTCATATAAATGGAGACACAAATAAGTGGTCTTTGGTTTCTCACTTCTTTCACATGGTATTAGGCTTTCCAGGTTCATCCAGGTTTGTTCCATATCAGTATCGCATTTCCGTTTATGGCAGAGCACACACGCTGCAGGTATACCTTTGAGGCTGCAGCCAGAATTTGAGAAAGTGCACTGAGAACCACTTTCATAAGATATTATCATGATAAAAATACTCTTTTTTTATACTGAGAGAAAATGCCTTGAGAATCAGCTGAGAGAGCAAAGAATGGCGTATGCAGAAGAGCTGTCATTAGCAAACACGACTAAGGCATCAGTCAGATTCCATTAAAACGAACAAAAAAAGCCACTCTCTAATAGAGAGGAAGAAATCTCTCAGTGCCTAATTCTCAGGGGATGGTCCACATAATCAACCAATCAAACGGCCACTTCAGAGGAAAGCAAACTTCCTCACAGCAGGTCATTTGCTCAGGACACTATTTAGGATGCTAAAAATGACACAGATATAAACTATGGAAAAATTCTTTCAAATAAAACAATCCCTATAGGCTTTACCCTCTCACTGAGTGCATCTGCATCCAAGTTTCCTTGTATTATACATGTGCACTCAAAGTGAACTGGACTCAAATTCAAGTTTAAGGGATTCTCTGATCTTCATCTCTTAGCCTGTTTGAATGTGTCCTTGGTATACACAGCACTGTATTTCTCGTTGATTTGTCACACATGTGGTAATTTCTATGGGATGCTCTTAATATCAGCTGACCCAATTCCTCTCCTGCCTCCACCTCTAAGAGTCCAAGGTGGAAAAACTAATGGTAAACCCTTCTACAGCATAATTGTAAAGCAATAAACAGAAAGACTCAATGAGCTATCCTCCATAATTCAGCATGGAAACAATTTTTATTCTGTGAAAGTCTATGTCTTTAGCACACGGGATGATATCTCAAGAATAGGCAAGTTGGTTTACTCATTAGATAACTTTTAGAGCTATAAATTTATTAATCTGATCACTGAAAGATCAGCTTAAAAGATAGTGATATTTACTCTAGAAGAATCAGCAACTAAGGTTTCTGAATATAGACAAGAGTGTTTTGCAATTACTGGCTAAAACTTCACGCAAACCATGCTACGAAGAGACTTTCAAACAATCTAAAAAAAATGGTCTAAAACCCAATCACTTAAAAGATACATTTTATGGGCCGGCCGAGTGAAGCTGTGGTTAAGAGCTGTCTTGGGACGCCAGTGGCCCCGGTTCCGGTCCCACATATGAGGGCCAGTGACACTGCCCTCAAAAAAAAAAAAAAAAAAAAAAAAGATACATTTCATAACAACCAGTAGGTATAGGAAACAGAAATCAAAATTACTGTGTTAGAAAAAAGAACAAGGAAAATGCCATCTGTATATATCCAACAGAACAGTAATATACATAAATATATCAAAGAACAACAAAGAAGTTTCAGGCAAATTGTGTGCTGAAATAGAAAGAATGGGTCCATAATATATGGTCTCTGTATTTTCTTTGTAAAAGATAAGCCAAGATTCATAGGCATGCTTAGATTAAGTAAAGTGATGCACTTATAAATAGAACCTACATAAGAAATGGTTATAATTGACAGGTATCATATCTAATACAGTGAGTATTTTGTTATTGACATCTGATGAAATTCCTGTGAGTAAACAATAAACATGGCAATTAAATCAATAAAATATTCAAAGATAAAGATAGGGTTCAAAAGTCTAGAGAACATCCCAGAGTTGTTAGGAAACTGTAGGGATGAGGTTGGGCAATTAAGTTCACAAAGTTTCCACCATATCAACGTATGTTATGGACATTCTGATCTGAAGCAAATAGGGAGAACGGAGAAGAGCTAACTGGTATTTATTTAACAATAAAAGCAACTCCCACATTTGAAAAGAACAAATATAACCAATTTCACAAAAATCAGTTATTAATCTTTTTATCTGTGAGATGATTGTTTTTGAAATATGGTAGTGTGGTTTTATGAAATTTAAGAACAAAAGGAATAAAGTTTAAAATTAGAAAATTTAAATTACAGGAAACATAAAAGGCTAACCTTTGAAAAAGGGATAAAATACATGGGATTTAAAGAGGGGAAAGCTACTATAGTTTCTAAATGACTAAATCCTGTCTACAAAAGTACTCAGTACCATCAATTAATAGATGTAAAAGCTTTTTTTGTCCTAGATCAGAAGTCTGATTTTCTACACTCAGTGAATCTGGTTGATTCTATCACACAGTATACCAATTTTTTAAAACGTAAAATAAAACCACACTACCATATTTCAAAAAAGTTAAGATGAATACAGATTTGTAAAATAAGGAGATTTGTATCTGTGGAATCCTCTTTTCCTAGCAGTGGGAATGCTACCTCTATGAGAGTGATGACAAGAACTGATATAGCAATTAATACAATGAAAACGGACAAAGATAGAATTTACATTCTAGGCTACAAAGCCAAAGTGAATCCTAAACTTAAACTGCTTTAGGCCTTCAAAGAAACAGGCTTATGAAGGAAACATGAAGGCTTATTTCAGGTAACATGAAGGAAAATCATAGAGGTGACCTTGAACAATTCCATCTGTCCTGTCTCCAATGGTCAAGGAGAGAAAGAGATATATAACTGCCTTTCTATGAAGAATTCAGAGAACTGGTAGATAATTTTTCTGAGACAAGAATGACAAAAGTGCTGAGGATGGATATAAAATCTGACCTTTTACTTCAATCAAAATTTTCGTTAATGCGTACTTCATTGTAAAAAAAAAAAAGGAAACCATTTAGAGTTGGTGGAAACTTAACGGCAATGCCATGGAAAAATGACAGTATTATAACATAACCTGCTATTTGCATCACAGCTTGCCGACATGTCTTAATAAAGCAGCATTTCCACTTCATTTTGTTTTCAATATACTCCATGTTTAGTACCAGGTAAATCCTTAATTGCTTAAGTTTTGACTATGATATGAGCAACCAAGAATCATCACTCTGTAATACAAATCATAACAAATCTCTCACCTGAAGTATTAGGAGAAATACTTTAAACAAAATACGCTGCCTATGGGACTAGAAATAAACCCACTTCACAGTATTACCTCAGATTTAATGAATATCTGAATTCATTAACAATTCTTCAATTTAGCAGCCTAGCTTTTAAAAGTAAATGTATCAAATTGGCAAACAAATATTTTAAAATCCTGAATTGAGGATTCATCTGGGGAGTTGAAAAGTAGCATATCCAACATTTATTCTAACTGATGATCAAACAGCTATGCGTGGTTGGATGGGTAAATTCAGGGGACGGCGACACTTCAATTTTGAGCTTCAAGTTTGAGACTATATAGTAACATGCGCGCAAACACACCTACTGGATGGGGCATACTTTCCCCTTTATTTAGCTTCCTTTGAGCCACGGTAAATTGAGTTCTCATCAGAGCTCTTGCCAGTTCCCATGGGAACTCTACCAGGCTGTGAAAAATGTAACCAAGAATATCAGAAAAGGAGATGGGGTGTCAAAGAATTCTCTCCAAATTCTCCCTTCCCTAGGGCCACTCCCACTTTGACTCAGGTGGATCAAGTCAGGGCCACTGAGCACCTGGGGATCAAAAAGTCTTTCTAAAGAAGGTTAAGCAATAGACTATAATTTTGGAAGATTGGTTGGTTTTGAAGGGAACAGGGCCTAAGGAAAATAAAACGCTGGCCACCTTCTCCCTCTTAAGAATTCACTCTATATTCCTCCCCTCTCCCTGTTGTTCCTTTTTCACTTTCCTTTCTGTCTCCCTCAACCTTCTATCAGGACATGGACCAGAACCAGTTCATTTTATTTGCCATAATGTACACTGCTCGCTGTTCTTCATTTCCTAAGCCCTGACTCAGTAGTTTGCAATTATCGATTCAGCTCTTATGTTGTGCAGAGCGTTGCACTAAGCACATCACATATATTACCTCACTTAATGCTCATGACAGGCCTGAGTTAAGTAATGCTTCCCCAGAGATTCAAACCCATGTCTATTTGGTTCCAAAGCCCATATGCTAAACCACTACGAACAGCCAACAACAGGATATTGATTAAACATTCACTTGATATTAAATGATAAAAGTACCTCATGTAGAAGTCTATTTGATGACACAGGGAAACCATCACAGTGAAGGTTACAAAACCGAAAGTACCATATAATTACTAGCTAAATTGAAAATTATGCAAATGGCCAAATGCGTAAGAAGACTGGAATAATAGGCACTCATGTATTAACAGATGCTATCCCTGGATGGTAGTTTCTCTTTGTTTTAACTTCTGTCTCTCTCTCTCTCTTTTTTTTTTTTTTCAAAAATATTTTTTTCGAATGAACATGTGTTGCTTTTGTGACTCATAAAATTGGCAGTAAGTGTTACTTATAACAAAATTGCAAAAACAAAATACAATTCATTACAAGGACAGAATGGACAGTATGAGCAATATTAGCACAATTCATAATTATATTTTCAAGTAGGAGAATTATGGCCACAAAGAAAACTAGGCTGGGGCCGGGAGAGTGGCGCGATGGTTGGGTGCTGGCTTGGGAGGTCAGCGGCCCTGGTTCGGGTCCCACATGTGAGGGCCAGTGACGCTGCCGTCAAAAAAGAAAAAAGAAAACTAGGCTGAAATTTTGTAGGAAAATTATAAGCTTTCCCAAAACTGTGCAGACCAACAGTGACAACCCTTTAGTACTTTTAAGCCCATAAAAATGAAACACAAACTCAAAGATACTATTTTTGGTCATATGTAAAAAAATTTAACTGTATTTATGATGCTAGCGTTTGTGTAAAAAGGGTGAAGAACTTCCACCCACTCACAAACACGTCTGCCTATATAGGCCTAAAATATCTCTGGGAAGATTCACACAGAAACAGAAATAGTTTGTTTCTGAGGAGGTAAACCAAGGGCTTGGGTAGAAAGGAACTCTTCAACTGTACACATTTTCTTTACATTTGAGTTTTGAACTAAGTGAATGTATTACCTACTCAAAATCAATAAAATAAAAAGTAAATACACCACCAAAAAAAAAAAATAAATAAATTTTAAAAAGTGGGGCTGGCTAAGTGGATCAGTTGGCTAAGAGTTGGCTTGGGAGCTCAAGCCCTGAGCAGCAGGGCCACCAGTTCCAGTGACACCGCCCTCTACAGCTAAGATGGTGAACAACAGCTCGACCTGGAGCTGGGCTGCCCGAGAGTCGCCAGCGACGGCGTAGGCAGCACAGGGGCTGCAGTGGACTGCCATGAGCTGCCATGAGTGGCTGGCTGCCAGCGAGAACTGCCGTGAGCCGCCATCCAATGGCCAGCAAGTGACTGACTACCTCAGCTAGGAAGAGTGCAATGATTATGCCAACATGGGCCAGTGAAGCAATGTCCTCCACAACTAGACTGAAGAACAAAAGCACAGCAACCTGTCTGTTCCCCTTTCCCGTTTCCCCAACGCTGTTCCCCTCCCCCAATTCCCCAATAAAATCTTAAAAAAAAAAAAAAAGGTGATGTGATGATAAAAACTTAGAACAATGTTATTGGTTTCCTAGTAAATAAAAATATCTTAAAGACAAAAGATATGTTAACTAATTTAAATGTCTGTCTATTTTATATAATATTTGTCAAAATATCCTGTTTCCACATTGGCTTTTCTGCCAAATGACTTCAAAATCTCTGTTTCAGTAAATGAAACAATCAAAAGCACATAGTTTCTTGATTTGACTTTGAAAATCCTTAGGAGGCAATAAAAAGAGAATCACCGCTTTATCCACATATGTGCTTTCTAAAAATGATATCCACATCTATTTTTTAACGAAGTAAAGAACATGCTATATTATGTATGAAAAAAGAACCGTTTTAAATTGTGTCTTCCTGGCTGTTTGAAAAATTAAATTAAAAAAATCCTGTAAGGAAAAGTATCTTTGTAAAGAGCAATCTCCGTAAGAAAAGGAAGGAAAGAGAACCCAAAAACATCAAGGCTATTACTCATTCGCCTGGACCCATAGGAGTAGATGATGACATGGGAGTCAAGAAGAAACATCAAATCGAGTGTGAATTCCAGGACGCTAGGCCATGCTAGAAAAACGCACTTCCCACAGACTCTGACGCAGACCATTGTCATCCAAATAATTATTCCTTTCTTAGTGGATACAATGTCCGCGCACCCGTCCTGGGGCAGTGTCAAGATGGCAGGTCACTGGCACACCTGGCAAGGCCTCCTGTGTCCTGGCCCATCCACTGGAAACCCTCAGGGAAGGGGATCCAGCCTGTAGGGGCTGACTCACAGTTCTTTTCCCATCCATGCTTTCCCTTTTCCAAAAACTGCAGCAAGCGACAGTTGACACAGGCAGAGAGTTTCAAACGTCCCACGGTGTTATCTAGCCTGGAAAACTGTGTGTTCGTCCAGGAGGACCTGCGCCCCAGAGAAAACTGAAAACATCGAGCAGACCAAGTGGCCCTTGTTCAGAGAGAAGTGAGTGCTGTGTCGACCCTGGTCCTGAACCAGGTTCCCTGCTGCTGGGAGGAAGAACAGCAACAAGCAAAAATGACATTTAGCAAATCACTTTTTTCCTCCTAAGGCCAGAAGGGTCCCAGGGATCTGTTGCAACGGCCAAGTCAGACAGTACGGCAGATAGGGAGTGTGTGCTGAAACGAGAGCTACTACAAGCTCGGAATTTGGAAGGTCTAAGCACCTTTGAGGAGGGGGATAGAAAATGGAAGGCAGAGGGACGGGAGGGGAAAGGCTGGGTATAGTCAAGAGGGAGGGAGAAAGACAACAAGGATAAAGACAGAAGGAAACGAAGGGGGCGTTTGCATCTGTAGGAAGGGATATAAGAGACTATCGATACCACTTTCACTGTGAACAGTGAGAGCAACGTAAAAAATCCACCAGACTTAGTGACCTTATCACCGTTGTCCCTTCAGAGAACTGTGATTAGGGACCACCAAACCACAAAAGCTGAAGAGCGGCAACGTGACTCATCTCTGTCTTTCATCTTCAAAAACTCGCACGTGCTGGGAGTTGAAACTGCACGCTGCTTTTCTTCTGTGCAGCTGGAAGCAATGAAAGAAAGTGGTGGAAAACGTGAAAGGGTGCCGGGCCGATGTCAAGGAGTCAATCATGCTGATGGATTTGGTTTCTAAAGCCATTATTTCAAAATTTAGTGAACTGATGAATGACGGAGGGAAGCAAACACCAGCCCTCAAATGGAAGAAAAGCGTTTGAAGACAGATGTAGGTCCTAGAAACGGGAGAAAAGAGTTGACCTATCCCCAGTGGTAAACTAGACTGTAACCCCAACCATACCAATTTAAACATTTCGGACAAAAAAATGTAGAAGATGCTTTGACCACAACTCAGTAACATAACACAAGTGGGAAAAGAATGAGCTCAGTCTCTTAGCGTTCGCCTTGGGGTGGGAGGAGGCTGGTGGGTAAGAGATCATTGGAGCACTCCATAGAGGGGGTGGAGATTTATATTATAGCTTCCTCAACAAACAGGTCACTCACATCCAGTGCTCAGAGTAATTGTAAAGATTTCACCCAGTGATCACAGGACTGGAGGCGGTTGTGTGTGTGTGTGTGTGTGTGTGTGTGTGTGTCTCACACTCACACACACTCCTCAAGTTGTCCTTTTGTCTACTGCAGGCATTCACACTCACTGATACTTAAGAAAACAAATCTTTACTGTGAAAAGATTAACCTTTCAGAACCGAAAAGGGTCAAGTAGGTCAATCAGTGCAAAGGGAAAAATCTTCACTCCAGGGTTTCGGACAGGTCTTTAGAGAGCGTCAGCCCATTCCCCGTTCCAGATAAGGATGCTAAGGACTGATGTGAAAGGACACGTCCAAGGTCATGGCGCGTTGGCGGATAAACAAGGACTGAGGGCCCCTCAGATCCCAGGTGCCAGACTTTCTTTGCTTCTGGCTCATCCTGCGAGGTGGGGCAAGTGTCGGGGATGGAAATTGGCCTGCCACTATATGGCAGCTCCCCGGAGACTCCACTGGCTACACATCGATCAGTAAATGTTGTTACATCAGAGTCTGCTCAGAGATGCCGGGATAACTAATTGACCTTTCTGGATTCTTCAGTAAGATCATCTTTTCAGAGGATAGAAAATACACTCTTTTATATTTTACAAATTAAGAAAATAAGGCACACAGAAAGAAACGAATTCATCCCAAGTGGAAGAATTTGAACACTTACGATCCTCAGCTGCACGTCTTTCTGCCTCTGGAGTCACAGAAATGCCTCCCCGCCTCTTCGCCTCTGCAGCCATGTGGGCTGACAAACCGACCCGCTGCAGGTCTACGTCTGAGATGCCAGTTTCTATTCCCACCCTGAAGAAGCTAAACGCGTCCACCTTTCCACCCTGCCCCAAAGTTATGCCTAATGCAGGTTGGCTTTCAGGCCCTCCCTGTACCAGCACAACTGGAAGAGCCGCGGCTGCCAAAATACTAGGACCATTTTACACATAAACAGGCTTCATGAATGCACAGGCCACACGAGGGATTCTATCTCTCCGCTCTTCAGATTCAACTAGAAAAGTGAAGAAGCCTCCCCAGCTCTCCAGCTGCCTGGGCTGCCTTTCACCCAAACATGGTCATCTCATTTCTAATCGGTGCCCAGGCCGCTGGGGAGATTTTCTTTCTTCCTTTCCACTCCTTACATTACCTTGCCTTCTCCCCTCCCTTCCTTCCTTTGTTTTTTTGTTGTTGTTGTTGTCTTTTTTTAAATAAAGGTGGGTCAGAGGTTTGCAGGTGGCGGGAACCAGGCCTAGTGGGGGGAAGTCAAATGCTTAAGTGGCCTGTCTTTCTCAAGGCTACACCATGCATCAGTCTAGCCTGGCAGGATCTGAGGAGCGGGGCTCAGCAGCAACCTGTCAGGCTAAAACATGCCCCATCCATTGCAGAAATGGCCAAATGGAACAAGGCACTGACTTATTTCCTCCCAATTCATTTGGACTACTATTGAAGAATGGGGACATTATGAACCCCAAGTCAGGGGGGGATGGGAACAGAAAGGAGCAGTCAGGGTCCATCAAGCTTCTGTCACTTGAGCCTTAAAATAATAATGAAGGATTCAAGTCCACAAATTTTAACTTATTGCCTACTAGTTGAGTAAATCCCCCTGTCAAATCATTTTTAAGGAGAACAAATTACAAATTCTGCACATTCTCGATTATGAAAAACAGACAGAAACATCCCCAAACCAGGCCTCCAGTGCTAAAAAGCAAATGTTCAGGCTGCCTCACTGAAGACATCAGAGGGCCTGACAACGAGGCGCGGACGACACGAGGCAGGCAGCATGTCGCTGCCAACCAGGTGGAGCGAGAAGTTAATAACCATAATTCATGCACAGAAATTTAGAAGAAAACTATTTACCACTATTCTTAAAGCCTGGTTTTGTGTTTCAGTCAGACAGTGCTATGCCTAAATTCTCGTTGAAGTGAGGCTCAAAGTCTACATTAGCGCGAGGAAATTGAAGCCAGCAGGTGACAAGGAAAACATCGCCTCAGCTTAGAGCTCCAGGGTGAGCTTTTGATGACCCTTCTTATATGCAAATACCCCCAAGGATTCTGAAGACCTTCTGCATACCGGACAATCCCACCTCTGGGTCGAGACTCACTGAGGATGCTGACTGACAACAGCAGGGAGCTGAAGAGAAGGTAAGAAAGGCTCTTCACCCTTTAGCGGGAGGGGAGAGAGATCAGCCCTGCGAAGGGTGCTGCTTCAGAAATGGGTGCAAAAGTAGACTAGGTGAGAGGGTCCCAGACTGCACATGGGGAAACGGGAGATGGGATAGTGATTAAGATTCTTACAGGAAAAAGTGGGAGGGCGAGAAGCTGTGAAAGGGCTTGGCAAGTACATGGACTGGTGAGAAGTTCTTTGACACATGTAATATGGAGGGTGGAGCAGGAAGTAAGACTGCAAATGGAAGCTTTCCGTTAAGTGACACTGATGGTTTATCTACAATGGCCTTTCCTTTCCTTTTATGTGCATTGGAGGAGTTCGATGCTTTTCTGCAGGCATCTGGGTGTCACCACAGTTTGTGAGATGACATGACTGTGAATACAAAAAGCAGCTCTGACAGCAATGTGGAAGACGGCACAGACGGGGGGGGGGCGGGCAGGGGGGAGCAGGACAACTACTAAAGAAAGACGGAGCTGCAATAATTAAAATGAGAGAGAAGGAGCACACAGACTAACACTCCCCAGAGACGCTGTGAAAAGGGAGATTCGGAAAAGCTAACTGGGACAGAAGCAGCTGAACTTGGGATGGGAGGTTGCTGATTCTCAAGTTCGGGACACGGGTGGGTGATGACACTATGTGATCAACAGCCAAAGCAGCCATGGCAGTTTGTGCAGAAGGAGAACAAGCACATGGAAGCCACAAACTACATTCTGGACGGAGCAGACGAGAGCTATCTTCTGGAATCTGTGAATGTCCAGTGGTCTGCAGCTAGAAACAGGTCTGCAGGCAGAGAAAGGAATTAGGAGTGGAAACATTCATGTGTCAGCAGTACGCGCAGCAGATGAAGCCGCAGAGGGCAGAAGGTCACACAGCAGGTGAGACCGCTCCTCGACTCTGACAGGCAACTGTGGTCGGTACAATTCACATTAATGAGAATCCAGGGCCGCCAGGAGACATGTGTCCGTTATCTCACCAGTTATTCAAATCTGTTCTTATTCAACCTCATACATTTTGATGTAATCTTACCCCAGTTAGCCTGTAGGCAACTTATGAGAGATATTTTCTTCACATTTCACCTCCAAAAAGGTACCCAACAACTCTATGTGCCCTTTCTAAAACATCAGTTCCATGAGAATAGGTGTTTGCTATGCCCAGCTCCAATGCCTACAACAAGGTATGGCACAGGGCAGTTGCTCCAAAAACCTTTGCTAAATAATAAAAATGATTTGATCTCACTAGGTTACCACCTCGGGCGTCTTAACATTTCAGGCGATTAGCCCTGATCTAAGCACTGTGTACTGAGTCCTCGACCTGCTCATCAGCTCAGCCCAGCACAGCCAGAACACTTTTTGAAGCCAGAAGAGGTGAGAGGGCAAACTTGCAGAACAACATATCTTGTCTAAAAAGGCCAAACTGAAGACAAAACCTGGGATTTCGATAGTTCCAGAAGAACATTTACGCCGAGTTGCACTTTGGGCGGTCCAAGCAGGCACACGTTAGCCTGGGTGCCCAGAACCCAGGCTGGTGCTAACTATTCCTAATGTTCTCTTCATCACCCTTGCCCAGGACGAGCCTGCTTCATCCACAGCTACAGCCAGGAACGATTTCTCTCAGGATGAGCCGTATTTCAAAATGTTGCTCACTATCCAAGTAGCAGTGAAGGAGCCGCCTGCTTGTGCCATTCTTCTTAAGTGGACAGCAGCACCCTTCCTTTAAGGTCCGAACCCAGATCTGGGAACCCCAGCCAAGAGTGAAGTGGCCAGAGAGATGAAGAAACCAACCTGCTTTCCTACTGTACACCTTCTGAGAGCCGGCAAAACAAAATACCACAGACTAATTGGTTTCCAACAACAGAAGTTTACTCTGACTTCTGAAGGTTCAAGTTTGACATCAAGGTGTTGGCAAGGCTGTGCCCCCCTCTGAGGGCTCTAGGGGAGGCTCCTTCCTCTGTTTGTTTCTGGGTCCCATCCTCTTCTCCTGAGAGCACAGGTCTTTGGGCTTCAGCCCATCCTAATCCAATATGATCTCATTTTAACGATTTACATCTGTGAAGACCCTATTTGCAAAGAAGGTCACATTTTGAGGCTCAGAAAAGACAGGAATTCTGAGGGAACAGTAGGCAGCCCCCTATACACATCATCATGAAAGCACCAGGCCGACTGTCCAAGCCAGCAATCCTTGTGGGGCAGAACTGCAGTATTTTAGGAAAACCTAAACATTTGCCAGAGAAAAGATAACCAGCAAGTGAAAGCAAGAAGGTAGCTCCAGGTATTAATAAAATAACCTGACTCAGATACAACAAAAATCCTCACTGAGGTTTCAAACACATTAAAATAAGGACCTTGTAGTTTTTAAGCTTACAACCGTATGACATCAGTTATGAAGACATGGCCCGAAAACACCACTTCTGTCATCGAGCTGTAAAGAGCTGATGGACCTGCCACCTTAGAGCCAACGGACGCTTATGCATACACCCTTCTCGTGCACACACTTTCTTCATTCCCTGGGGAAACAAGTACTCAAGCAACCAGAAGTACTGGCCTCACTTTCTAAGCATGACAAAAACAGAGGCCACCCAGAAAGAATCCCTAAAAAGCTGGTGCTTAAAAACTGGACTCACTACTCCTGAATATGTGTATTTTCTTATTAGAAAAGTGACCTAGACCCTTAATAAGAAGATGAAACTACTGAAGAAAATCATTGAAGAAAATCATTGAGCACATCTGTACACAGTCTCATTCACACTCGTCTACAGTCTAAGATTCCATACACTGTCATTGAGCCCACACTGAAAAGAATCTATTCTCTGTAAACCAAGAGGTATAGGAAGTTGGACGAGTTGCAATTCAGCACATTTTATAGGATTTTGGGCACATACGGGTTATTTTTAAAGTGGAAAAAAAGCCTGTCCTCTCCCTACCCCCAAACACAGCTGAGCTGATTCAGCACAAATCTCCCCCTAAAATAAAATCCCAGTTTGCAGAGAGTAAGCATGGAAAGTTCCGGCCCCAAGGACGACATTTCAGAAACCTAGCTGAAAAGATCAGCAGTGGGTGGCTTAAGACAAGGTGACCACAAATCATGTAATAAATGTAAGAACTTTCACCAGAAATCTAGTAGCTAATAAGTCATTTCCCACAGGTGAGCATACCGAAGACATTTCCAGGAATTCAGTGGTATGTTCTAGTTTCTTCCATTTAACTTAGAGATGCCTTCTGAAGAGGATATAACAACACACATCATAAAAACACCAGACTTCACTCAAGAGCTATGTGCTCAGCTCAACACCCTGGTAGGCTCTAAAGCCCTAGAGGTCCTTTTCACAATCCCCGGATTAAAAAAACAAGAACTCATTATCAAAAAGAGCATTTAGGTGGCAGCAGGTAGAAAGCTATCTTGCTGAGAACAACAGAGTTTCCGGAAACTTGCAACTCTATAGTCATTTCTGTTAATTACCTTCACCAGACAAGAGTGCTAATGAATCAGGGATCACTCCCCAACCCAAAGGGTAAAGGGCATGTAAGACCCCTGGTCTCCAAAAACTCTGACCCTCTCCCCTCATGTCTAAGTGGGAGAAGTCTTGCTAGAAAAAGGCATGGTCAGAAATTACAAATCCTTCAACACTGTCCTGGTGTGGTGAACCTCTTCAGTCAATTATTCAAAAAATTTACAGCTACCTAGATGGGAACAGCTGGCACGGAGAAGGCAAGGACAAGCAACCTTTTAGAAACCTGCCAATTTAAATCACAATACATTCACCACTCTAGGGCCTGTTCTGATCATGAGTGGAAGGGACTTTTCCACAGCGTGAGTGAATCAAATTAATATGAAGCGAAAAATGTGGAGATGACAAAGGAAATGTTTATAAAACCCAAACGAAAATCCATCAGAGGTAATTAAGAACAAGAATCCCCAGACTGCCAGCTTTGCACTCAACACAGCTGATTAAGTAACACACTGCAACTGCAAAAGACAGAACGTACAAGTGTTTTTAAGGAAAAGGGCAGCCCTATTAAGTAGCCAGGAGAAGAAAGGAAGCTCCATGTCCTTGAAGCACTTTCAGGGGCAGAATGCAAAACTGCTGCTGGTAGGGGCGTTGCTGCTGGTAGCTTCGGAGATCTGTCCTTGCACACGGGGACAGGCACTGGGATTGCTCCTCGCTCTCTCCCTGGCTCTGGGCCAAGACAGAAAAGTAACTTGTCCTTCTCTCTTCCAGAAGTCTCCCCGAAGCCAAGAGATTGAAGAGAAGGGGAAACCGAGCTCAGCACCGCCTCGGCCAGGCTACCTCTGACCTCACGGTGTTTGTGTAACTAGAAGAACATGTCATCTGACACTGCTTTCTCTGAAGAACAATTTGATGAAATGTCACTTCACAGGGACATCTCAAAGACTAATGAGACCATGTCTAGAGGGCGGGAAGTATTCAGGGGCTGATCTATGGTGCTATTACTACCTGCCGCTACCTGCAGACTCGGAGAATGCAGCTGAGGAGCCTGAACTTGGAGCCAGAAGCTATGTGTTCTATACAGAACCGACATTATTCCAAACGGAACCATCAGCTGGCCATCTGGACATGATTTAGCGCACAGGACAGGGAGGCAGGCCTTGCTAGATGGTCTCTAGTATTGCACAGCCATTCAAAGCACAGGTATCTGGGTAAAATAATTTCTCTGAGCTTCAGTTTCTTTACCTGTAAAAATAGGGATGATACACACGCCTTGCAGGGCGACAGTAAAAATAAAATAAAGGTGAGAACAGTCAGTGATTACGATGAAGAAACTCAATAAATGACAGCCCCGACCCTGTGGAGCTGACCCTGGAATGAGCGCGATGTAAGGAGTCCTGGGAAACCTGTCTGGGTCACAGTACAAATCGGAAAAGCATGAAAATCATACAGTGGTATTTACCAAGTTACAAATGAACCACATCCTCCAGAGCTGACTTAGACATTCAGGGTATTTTATCCCAAGGAAACAAGACTTCACAGTAGTTGGGTTGCTGATCTGATACATAAAGCACATTAACCCAAAACAGAGATGCTATCATTTACATGTAATGGCAGCCGTTTCGGATTGACACGGGAGGCCTGAAATGGATAGGCGGTCTCGGGGTGCTCTTGGCACATATGGCGGACCGCAGGCAAATCACTTCTACCTCCCTTTATGTACTCTTGTCTGGGTGCACAGCCTTCTGCCCAGTGTCTCCCCTTGCCCCTCAATTACTTTAGAAAGTACCTACTGTGCGCCATAAACAGTATGTACTGGGCCCTGGAGGGGTGAGTGGAACAGATGCAGGTTCTAATGGGCCCAATATAATAAATCTAACAAGAGAGATATTAACACAATCTTTCAGATACATGAAGATGTGAAAATTTATGTGCAGATTAAATTATTGGAAGGAGGGTAGTTCAGGGAGAACTTCTCCCAGAAAGTCACATTTACCTTGAATCTAAAGGATAAGCACAAGATAAATAGGGGAGGGCAATGGAGGACAAACAGGGCATCCCAAACAAAAGAAATTGCAAGTGTGAACGGCCTGAAGTGAGAGGGAGCACAGTGCATTTCAGAAACCTAACAAGGCCAGAAAGGTGGCCAGGAGGTGGGTGAAAAAGGGGGGGGGGGGTTCCATCTGAGAAGCAGGTTCAGGAAGCAGGGAAGCCTCAGTCTTAGGCAAAGGAGGAGCATGATGTCATTGTCATTTGCAAAGCTCCCTTTAGCTGTGGGTGCAGAATGGACTAGGAAAGAATGACCTTGGGGAAAACCAGTCAAAAGGCTACAGGAGCCCAGGTGCGAGATGTGAGAGGAGGCAGCAGCAGCTGATGAAAAGAAGAGGAAACATTCCTGCATCACCTAGCACGAGGTGGTGAGAGACTGGACCACGAGGGGTCAAGAGGAGAGGGAGTCAAAGGTGTCTCCAGAGCAAGGCATGTGGTGAGCTTCCCAGGACACTGAGGAGACCAGGTTTTCCGACAGAATATCATGAGTCACTTTTTTTTTTTTAGCTGAGCCATCCTGCCACCTGTTGGCAGCTCAACGGCAACTCAGCTCGGGCTGGCATCGAACCGCCGTTGCTCAGAGCTCAGCTCTCACTCTTGAGCGAGCTCTTAACCAACTGAGCCACTCGGCCAGCCCACATGAGTCACTTTTGAAAATGCTGGATTTAGCAGTTGGGCACACGTGGAGCTCATTCCTATCCATCCATCCATCCATCCATCCATCCATCCATCCATCCGCGCTCCATGCCCCCATAAGTATGGGCCTCAGGAAAGATAGGCTTCACAAAGAGAGCAACAATCTAAAGCAATACGAATTTGAAATAACTTCCTAAATTATGTATAGTCCCATGACTTCCCAAATGTATGCCTTTATCAAGAAACATGCCCAATTTTTTTTTTTTTTTCTTTGAGGGCAGTGTCACTGGCCCTCATATGTGGGACCGAACTGGGGCCGCTGGCTTCCCAGGCCAGCGCTTAATCACCGCGCCACTCGGCTGGCCTGAAACATGCCCAATTTTAAGAGCAGAAAGAGTCAGCCTAGTTCACAGAACAATTTTCAATGGCATGAAAACCAAAGTCAGCTGTTTACAAATAAGCCTCATTCCCAAATTTTGCTTATTCAATAAAAACTGGTAAAAAAAAAAAAAATGGAGGAGACATGTATTTTGGGCAGAGGTTGCTGGAGAGAGGAGAGCCGGGCAGAGCTTTGGTGCACTCTGGCATCCGGCGACTCCATAGCTTGTGCCATTTTGGACCCTTCAGTTGTCTAAACCAGTTCTGAGTTTGAACACAGCGGTTCCCATGGTGATAACTGCACTAACGTCGTTTGTAAATGCTGCTGTGTTACGCAGATTAGAAATACTGAAATTCGACTTCAGAGATTGAAGATCCCTGTTATTATTACCTTACTCCACTAAGAGAGAAATGACATGCACACCAACTTGCTTTCCATGGGCTAAGTTTTCTAAGCATTAATGAAAAACATGTACACACAGAAAGAAACCGCTCCTGCTGTAAGAAGAGAACAGTAGCTGTTTTGTTTTGTTTTTAGGAAGACATCAATCTCACCATCTTATATACACCTAGGATATCCTTCTGGAAAAGTAAGAGATGTTAAAATTGCCATGGATTCCATTTCTACACTATACCAGGGCCATGAAGAACCCAGAAGAAATTAGCGAAATGGTACTTCGCCATGCATATTCCTTAGTCAAGTTTTAGGGAAAGCACAGATGGCAGATGGTAATCAGGGGGTGGGAGGGCGTGCCACCAGGCAGTGTAACAGTTCCAACAGCTCCTGAAACTCTTCCAGGATGCACTCGTATCCTACCTCTCCTTCAAACCCGGGGAAACACACACTCACACACTCTAGCACAAGCAGATACTCATTTTGTGGAAGCTGGAACCCCGATGCCACATCTAACCAAGTACCACTCATCTGTAAAATGGGTTGATGCCAACCAAACAAGTTGCCCACTGATTCACATCTCTTGACCCCAGGGCCAGTAAAAATATCTAAGTAAAAAAGTGAAGGTATGCTGGATTGTACATGAGAGCGAAAGCATTATTACACAAAACAAAACGTATCTTACTGGCATCTAGAAGGACTAGCATCTTCCACGATTCTCATAACAACCCCAGGAGAGAGGAAAAGCAAATAAGTTTCAGTTCACAAGTGATAAAACCAAGGCTCAGAGAAGTGCGTAGTTCCTCTAATTAAGGCATTTAGCCAGAATTAGATCTTGGGAGTGAATTTCCATAACTGAAATGGAGCCACTGAATCTCACAAAGCACCTTAGCCGTTTATCTTCAACCTTATTTCTCTACATTCCAGAAACTACTCAAAATTGTCACATTATAGACTCTGGGGTGGTCAAATGATAGTCCGGACGGAGAAGACGATTTTACCTCCATTATCTCACTCAAGCTGTGCTGGGCTGCCCTAATCAGCTGTGTGCACACAGGCTCCCAGGCACACACACTCCCTCTAGGTGCCTCATAGCCGCCATACGCCGTGCCCAGCAGCTGCGGGTCTGAGAGAATGGGCCAGGATGGGAGGCAATGTGCTAGCCACCTCCGGAGGCGGCGACCGCCCTGCCAGCCCCCAGCCTCGAGGGCACATGAGCGTTTGCTGTCGCAACTGATGGGCCCAGAAGGCAACCAAGTGGTTTCAGGTGGTGAGCCAGGAAAAGCAGTTTGTATCAGGGATGTTCCAGCCCAGCAGAGTTGAGCTGCATCCTGGTTCCTCCGCAGGGACACAGTATTCATCATTTATACAATGTCACCATGAGGGACAAACAGAATCCCATCAGCTCTGAGGCAGGGGCATCAGTAAACGAAGCTTCTCCCACCAAGAAGGAGCCTAACTGCTTAAGAACTGCCACCGTATCTGACACTTGAGGTCAGACCTTTTATCCGGAGATACAGGACTTTCCAGTGGCCTGGGGTTCGAGAGCCAAGCCCTGAGCTCACCCCGAAGGGCTGGTCAGCAGCTGCTGCAATAAACCGTGATCTATGCCCCAGAGATGAAAGAGAATGAGGGAAGGGCAATCTTTAAACAAAGCAGGTGGATGCCATCACACGCCACACAACTGGCTGCTCGTGAATCAAATATGCGCTGCCATTCTTTTCGATGTGATTTTGGATGGATTTCGATAAAAAGCCACACGTGTGAAGGAATTTCTTATTTGTCTCTATGCTATTGTTTATGAGCCAGTAAATGAGTGATACAGTATCAACTTGGTGAAATAGAGATGTTGGACATCAGATCAGATAACAGGAGACCTAGAAATTGAAAGAGGCTTAAAGCCATCATTCGCACTACACTTCATGAATGAATACAGCATTCTGTCAGGGCTTTTACGATGACAAATGAGCCTGTTCTTTGAAGAAACCTGAGGAGATTTAATACTCGTTTCAGGAAATCCAGTTTGCTTTCTCTACCTCAAAATTAGCAATTTCACCTTATGCCCAACTTCAAATTCTCTAGCTGTAATTTATCATCCGAGTGACCATAGTGTATAATAAAATTGGTTATATTTATATATATTATATGCTACTTGGCACTAGTTCAAAAGCCAGAGCCTTAGCAAACTGGCCACATCACCAATAGTTTAAAAATCTGCATTTAGGTAAAGAATGCCAAATACGCCTTCAAGGTATTAAGGCCAGACATAGAGCAAAAATGGCCTTTTCTTTCTGAAGATACAATAAAAATTGGCCCCAAACATGGCATTTCCTGGAAGAATCCCCACCGAGCCAAAGTAAAGAAAAGACAACCACAGTCCCTCCGGGAACAGAGTTCCCTCAACCACCAAAGGAAATATCCATTCATTTCCTTGGTTTATCCAGGAAACTCAGAACTGTCTGGAAGACTTTGGGTGGGGCGGGCAGGAGAACCAAGTGGGAACTCAGAAGCGCGTATCAGCTTCCCAGAAGCTGGTAGTGGAATATTCTGATCTACGAACACAAAGGAAAGGCACTCAGAGGGTCCCTGAGCCGCTGTACTGGACCGAAAGTCAGTGAGCTACCAGAAGTCTCCACAGAGCAGCCGGGCTGCCACCTCTCCCTCCCCACAAAGATGCGCTCGGTACCAGGAGAGCCTCTCGTCTCCTCCACAGCCAACTATCCCTCAGAAGTTGAGGAGATAGTCTTCTGACACCCGCAAACCTCACTGCACCGACGTTTAGTGGAGGTGGCCTGAGCGAACAAGAGAGCCAAGCAATGGAACTCAGGGCAACGTGCAGTTATTAAAACTGAAACGGAGTCTGTACCCTGGAAAGGGCATGTCGTGAGAGCGGTGGCAATTGCACTGTGGTCAGGGCCCCAATTTCAAACCTCTCCCAAGGGATACCATTTCCTGATACACAGGCATGCCTCCCTACACATCGGAATCATTCCACTTGACTTGGTAAAGGAGTGTCATCTGCTGCTCCGAGATTCCAGGAAGGACCCAGCTTCAAATAACCTGCACCCAACCGCAAATATGTTTCTGTCACCACTTACCTTTTTCCCAATAAGCTTCTTTCGAAGAAATTCCCGGGCTTCAAACATGTAGGGAATGTCATACAGGGGACGTAGCTTCTTGTTCTTATCCTAAAAGCAAAATAAAATAGCTCATCAGGAATGGGGGGAAAAAAACCAAAACCTACAAATGAACACAGCCAATAGCACAAGATAACAGAATGCACTGAAATAGGCTCTGCACCTCCCAGTATCCCCCAAATTAAATAAATGCCAGATATATATGGTAAATTATTAAGATTTGGATGAAATGCTTTACAGAGAATAAGATTATCTTTTTCACATGACAGACTCAAAAAGAAAGCAATGGAACGTAATTATCCAAACTGGAAACAACATCAATATTCAACAGAGAATAACTACATCAACTGTAGTATAGAAGAAACTTAATAAGTAGTAGGGCCCTTCAAATAGTTATAGATATACTCTGAATCTAATTCTACTATTCTGTAAGCCTTTAGTGAGCACCTACCAACTATTAGCCCCATACGAAGCACTCTGTAAATATATGTTATAATCACGGACTCAAAATTCTTGTAACCTAACAGAGTAATAGAAGAAAGCACATAGATATGAAATAGCAACACACAAGAATTTTGAATAAGTGCTAAATTGTTTGATATAAACTAGGCACTAAGCGCTATAGGAGTTCAGGAAAGTGGAAAAAGTAATCAAGAAAGGTTTCATTGACAAGGCGGGACTCAACGTGAGCTTGCAGAATAGGAAAAAACCAGGAGGAAAATTCGAGTAAAAAAAAAATCAGAACGACAACGAAAAAGAGGCAGGAATAAATAGTATTTCAACACACACACACAAATATAAACACACACAATACCTTTATCATCTCACAAGTCCTCCAAATAGGTTGCTGCTCTCAGCAGCATGACTAAGAATATGAAGGAGGGTCTAGGTGAAAGTGACAGAACCGGGAATGGATAGGAACTTAAGAGATATAAAAACCATTGTTAAGAAAGGAATTAGCAGGAACTGACATGGAAACGGATGACAGAGGGGATAATAGGATTCCAATATTCTAGGTCACGATGGCAGGCATGTGAAGCCAAGGGAAGTTTGCCTTTAACTGCGAGTGTGTGTGGGGGGGTCACAGCACAGGCACCTGAAATGGGGATATGGGCCAGAAATGGGGGTGTGGGCCAGATGGGTTGGTAGTCACTGTCCTGCCTCTCTCCCACCAGCTAGCTGCCGAGTCCCATGAGGACAGACCCTACCCATTTCTGTCGTCCTTTGTGACCGCAGAGCCATGTACAGTACCTCCCACATGGTGTTTACTCAATAAATAGTTGTATGAACTAACGGCAACAGAAATATGCAGAATGACACACAAAGACCTAGTATGCTAGATGTTACATGAACAGGACTACACGTACAGACGTGGCAATCTCCAAGATCCAGATAATAGTTGAAAAAAGATTCAAAGAAAGGAGAACATCAAGGACTAACCGCCAGCGGAGGTGCAGGCTGCTGCTCCCCAGGGCGGTGTGGTTAGCCCCCCAGCCCTGGCTCTGCCATATTACACATGGTATCTTTGTACAATCCGCTCTGTAGTCAAAGAAGGATTTAAATCATTTGCTTTCTCAAATAGCTAACCACGCTCAAACAAAGAACCTTTCTCATTTTAATGCCCCATATTTAAACTAATGCTAATGAAAATATTGAGTTCAAGGGAATTGAAATAAATGTCTCCTCCTGGACCCTAACTAAGCCGCGGTGTCCAGAACGTATCATTTAAACACTTCAATTCATTGTTATCACCAAGAAAATCTCTTATCAGAATGCAGATAATTGTTTGAGCTTCACTTTCATCACACAACTGTCTTCTACTTCCTCTGATTTCAAAAACTAAAAGGCAGCAGCACCGTTTCAGTGCCCTTCTAGGAAATTAAGGTGCCTTCAGAAACGAAGGCGAGTCTCTAGTCCTTTTTGTGGATGATGTGTGGGGACCCACATACTCTCAACAGGAACCGCTGGGATGACCGAGCTCTAACCAAGGTAGGGCCCTAAACATGAAAATCTTTAATAATATAACACTGAAGTTTTCTTACAGGGAATAACAAGGACAATGGGACAGCGTAGAGTTGCTGGCTAGAGGGAGTATTCGGTACAGGACTATGGGTATTTTATAAACTTCCAGGGCACCAAATGAAAATAGTGGGTCACTACCGAGGAACTAAGATAATTTAAAACTACGGAGAATGCTGCTGCTGAGTGCCATCCAACGGAAAGGCAGGGAGGGATCTTCAATACAGGAAGCGCCTCGAACCTTTGTCACAATGTGTGACAAGTTTGAACTTGTTCAGTGCAGTTAGTCAGGTGTGAGGCATGGTTGAGAAAAGATGTTTTAAAGTGTGCCATAAATCCTGGATCATGAACAAGGCATTAACATGCAATGGGAAAATGGTTTCATCCTCCATCATGACAACGCTCCATGACCCACATTGCTTCTGGTATACGGCAATTTCTGTCAAATAAAAACATTACGGTGTGAGGGCCAGCCAAAGGGCATGTTGGTTAAGAGTTGGCTTGGGATCCCAGCAGGGCCCCAGTTCGGATTCCACATATGAGGACCAGAGACACTGCGCCCTCTACAGCTAAGGTGGTGAACAACAGCTCCACCTGGGCTGCTGTGAGTCGCCAGTGACTGCGTAGGTTGCAGTGGGGCTGCAGTGGGCTGCCCTGAGCCATCGTGAGTGGCCAGCAGGCAGCATGAGCTGCAATGAGACCCCGTGAGTGGCCGTCCAATGGCCAGCGAGCGACTGCCTCACCTGGGAAGAGCACAATGATAATACCAACATGGGCCAGTGAAGCAACATCCTCCACAACTAGCCTGAAGAACAAAAGGACAGAAACTTGTCTGTTCCCCTTTCCCAATTCCCCAACTCTGTTCCCCTCCCCCAATTCCCCAATAAAAATCTTAAAAACAAACAAACATACATTACAGTGTGTCCTCATCTGCCTTAGTCACTGAATCTGGCACCGTGTGACTTCTTCCCCAGAGTCAAAATGATTCAGGGCATTGAGGCAGCTATGGCAGTGCAATTAAAGACATTCACAAAAGAGGACTTCCAGAACTGCTTCAGAAAGTGGCAAGAACAATGGGATAAGTGTATTCAAAGTGAGGAGTATTTTGAGGGAGATTAATGGCAACGTGTCTTTTACTATAATACATTTTTTAAAATTTACACACACTGTTATGTTTTGATCACACCTTGTATATGCCATGGAACAGAGTTTATGGTGACATTCAATGCTACAGTAAGAATATTTGCTGGACAAAAGATGCTTAGGTTCCAGTAAGGAACAGGATTTTTAATAAACACACCAATGGTTATCAGAATCGGCCCTCAGAAATAAAGAAGTGCCAGCATGTTCATATTCACCAAGCAATGAAGGTCAATCTATTTACAGAGAGTAGCTGTATGATTACACAAGCCCAAGTGAACATTTATAAAAAATGAATTGAACAAAATATCGACATTTACCTTACGTAACCTTATGATTTGTCACAGAATCTGAACATCAGAACTCACCCCACTTATTCTGAAACGCCAGCAGTATAAGGGACTGTCACTTGACTGAAGTTCCAAAGCAAGACATGAAAGGTAAGAAATGCAGTTCCAACAAGCACTCAAATGCAGATCATGGGGTGAGGTCCATCAAAATGTGTGAAAATGGCTGTCTGAACAATAATCCTTTCTTTAAGACACTTGACAGGGCTGGGCCAAGCCAAAATAACCCTCAGAAGAATGAAAGAAAACAAACAGTATACCAACAAACACCCCAATAAAAACCACTGCCGCATCGGTCTGATTACATGTCTCTTGTGAAGCTGGGAAAGAACTAACAGCACCAGCAGAAAACAAGAGCTCACCAAGTGAACACAGAATAATCTCGTTACTCTAACCCTTCTGAGCTAGGAGCTATTGACATCTGCAAACATCTTACAAGAGAGATATTAGAAGTCCCCAAGAAACTACAAAATAAAAGCAATTCCTCCAAATTACCAGATACATAAAAGCCTCCGAAATCTCTAAGAGGCCATTGAAGTATGGAATGCATTCTGAGAAAACAGGACTTAGCTAAATCTTGCCTGCTAAAAAGGACTGTCTAGTTTAGATTCTAATTTACATGAAAATCTTTTTTAGAAAATAAAAATAGAAAAGAATGCCTGCTTTATCCGGTGGGCGGACAATACACACACCAGTATGTGCTGTCATGGCTGTGCATCCTGAGAAGTGACATTGGATGTTAAGCCCTGCAATGACTCACATTATAGAGAGAACTTCAGCCATCAGTAGCTCTCAGGTTTTGGGAGAGAGGCCCAACACCCACATCTCAGCATCTAAAGACAAGCTGAGCATTTTTATAGGAAGATATTTTGGGCTACTTGCCAAAGTGTGGTCTGTGGTCAACACTCATTTGCAGGGAATGGAAGGGACCTCCAATCAAGGCCTTATTCTCAACCCCCGTTCAGGCCTAATTTTATCCAGCCCCTGCTGTAGCCAAATTATCTAATGACCTTGGGATGCTGCAAGATTCCTTAAGCAAGGCTGAATAAACACAAACTACGAAAAAAGGAGATTGATAAATGTGGCTCTGCTAAAAGGTCTTTACTGAGACGACATCATGAACAAAGCATCAAGCCAAAGCAGACTCTTAGTGGCTGACAAGCGAAGAGGATAAAGAAATGGCAGCGAGCACAGACTGAGAGGGAACCATGGGGCAGGGCTGCAGCTGCCCTGCCATCTTCTCAGTGAGGCTTACCCTGGTCCCATCACAGTTTAGCAAAGACTCGAAGGAGGTAGGAGATGTAAGCATCTGGAGGGAGGCAGTGCGAAGGACCAATGCAGAGGCCTGAGTTAGAGCATGCCTGGTGAATGCAAGGATCAGCTGACAGCACTGTGGGGACAGCGGAGCATACAATGAGATGGCAGTAGGGGACAATGACACACAGCTGACTTAACAGCTGAAAGAACTGGCCACCATGTTGAGAACTGACACTGCAGCTAGGAAAGGACAGAGCAAAGGGGACCAATTATGAGGTTATGATAATAATCTGGGAAGGAAATGATGGTAGATTACACAGAGGAGGTAGCAGTGAGGGAAATAAGATGCCAGAGTCCGGATATATTTTGAAAGTAGATCGAAAGTGAGGTATGAAAGAAAGGGAGGCATCAAGGGCGACTCCAAGGTTCTTTTCCTGAGCAAGTGGAGATGCAGGTGACATCATCAAATGAGAGCTGGGAAGGCCACCAGTAAAGCAGACCAGCAGACCAGAGAAGGGGGAGGGGATGGGAAGGGCAGGTGGGGACACGCTAACCTGCTAAAGAGGAGACTGAGTGGGTGGAACCTACACAGGTGTGGGGTTTGGAGGAAAGGTCTGAACTGGTGATTGGGAGTTGTTGGCAATAGTTGGTATTGAAAGCTAACAGACTGAAAAGGACCGAGGACTGAGTTTTGAGGCATGATAACATGAAGAGGTAAAGAATCAGAAATCTGCCGAAGGAGGCTGAGAAGGAAGGAACAGTCAATGAGCTGAGCAGGAAGTATGTCCCAGGAGCCAAGGAAAGAGAGTGAGCTGAGCAAGGGGCATGCCCAACAAGGCGAGGCCTAAAATTTGCATGTCGGATTAAGCTAAATTTGGTCACCAATAACTTGACATGAATAATTGGGGAGGGGGGGAGAGGAGGGGGCAATAACCTGGAGGGAAGGAGAAACAGGAACTGGGAAGAGGAGAACTGGAGAAAGCAAGTACACACGCATACAATACTTTCAAAAATTGTGCCACAAAGGAGGCCGAAAAGGTGATGAGGCAGCTGGCAAAGGAAGCAAGATGAAGAGAAGGTGCTTTACGTTTTGCTTTTGGATGGGACAGTGACAGTGACTATGCAGGACAGAGGAGAGAACTGCTGAGGCAGCGTGCTTCAGCAGGCAGGGCGGGAAGGGCTGTGCCTAAGAGCAGCCGTGGTTTAGCTCAGGTGTGTGCAGGCACCATCAGGTGGGTGGATGTGGCAGTGACAGGCGCTGGAAGTTCCCTTCTGATTACTTCACATTCCTCCGTAAAGAAAGGAAGAAATACTTAGAAAAAAATTGGCAAAAGATGTGAACAGGCAATTCACAAAAGAACTCCAACTGGACCTTAAGTGTATGAAAACGTATAACTTTTATTAACAATCAGGGAAATGTAAATGGGACACTACAGGACCTCCATTATATTGGCAAAAATTTTAAAGGTGAGAATATGGGGGAAAAGGGAGTACCCTTGAACCACCGAGGGGGGTTTAATATGGTTCAACTACTGTGGCACCTTGACATGGAGCTACTAGGCATTATTTGGTGAAAGCTTAAGATCTCTGCATCCTTGTAATTAGGAAACTCTACTTACAGCAACATTTATACCCTAGAAAAGACTGACATGTTTAAGATGAGCCAATAGTGTTCAATAAGATGAGCCAATGGAAACACTGTTTATGGTCGAGTCAGAGCGGAATACTACAGAGCAGTTAAGCTGAATTTGAGCAACACAACACATGAACAAATTTGAAAAACAATATTGGGCAGAAAAACAAGTTGTAGAATAATCCAGGAAAATCCCATGTAAATATAGGCTAAAAACAGACGTACATCAACATTCTTCACTGAGCCACATAAGCAGCAAAAGTATAACAATGTTATAAAATATCAATGAGAGAGCGAATGGTCCCTGGTGCAGGATGGGCAGTGGAGAAGGGTGAGGATGAGTACACAGGGACTGCTGACTTGATGGGTACGGTTTTATCGCTTTGAAAGAGGATCTGAAGCAAATGTGGCATCATATCAGGACTGAAAAGGGAATGTCTGTTACGTTATTGTATGACATTGGATGCTTTTTAAAGCCAGAAATGTTTAGGGATAGGAAACCACCAACATTGGACACCTTTTAAATTTTAAAGTACTTTATTCCTCTCTGCAGCAGAGTAACTGGCCATTGTTTTCCTCATAAGAAATGCATTAAATTCTTTTTTTTTCCCTCCAAAAAAATTTAACAAGATATTCTTTCATGGATATATATTTCTATGAGGCAGGAGGGAATAATTTACGTGCAAACATGCTCTCAAATAATCAGAGTTAAAAAAAAATAAGTTTGGGTTTTGTTTTTAAAGGGAGACTTGAACTATACCATATTAAAGTAGCCACACAGAATTATATACTCTATGGAGAGCTTTTATTTGTATAAGAGTTTATTTGAGCCAACCTGACGACAACGCCAGGAAACAAGATCTCAAATGCTCCTACTCTATGAGGATCTTAAAACTGACTGTTGAGGGCTGGCTGAGTGGCACGTTGGTTAAGAGTTGGCTTGGGACGCCAGCTCAGAGCAGCAGGGCGCCGGTTCGGATCCCACATGAGGGCCAGTCACACCGCCCTCTACAGCTAAGATGGTGAACAACAGCTCTACCTGGAGCTGGGCCGCCGTGAGTTGCTGGCGATATCGTAGGCTGCAGCCCCTGCTACAGTGGGCTGCTGTGAGCTACCGTGAGTGGCTGGCAGCCAGCATGAGCTTTTGTGAGCTGCCATGAGCAGCCTTCCAATGGCGGGCCACTGATCTTCCTCAGCCGGGAAGAGCACAACGATCACAATTCCAACATGCGCCAGTGAAGCAACGTCCTCTACAATTAGACTGAAGAACCAAACAACAGCAACTTAGAGCTGGCTTGGGATGCCAGCGGCACGCGTTTGGGTCCCACATATGAGGGACAGTGACACTGCCCTCGAACAAACGAACAAACAAAAAAACTGACTGTTGAATTAAAATTATAGACATGATCAGATTAAAATGGATAAAATTTCGAACAGTAAATAATGGGCCAGCCTCAGTTGTCCTGCCGCACATGTTATTTTAATAAACAAAGGCCGCAATTTCCATTTGAAGTATAGACTTAAACATAGGAACATTACCACATGCCCTACAAATATTTACAGTCAAGGACCTTTCCATTCCCTTGGCAGCCAGGAGACTGAATCCTAGGGGTATCCACGACTCTATGATCCTTAACACACACTGTAGCAAACCCACCGTTTTGTAAAAGGTGGGCTGACAACTAGAAAGCTACAGTCAACAGCTGGGAAAGGGTTCAAAATTGTAACCACCTTGGCGAATTGGAAAATATCTTGCACCACTATACCTAAAGGACCATACACAGGAGATTTATATCCAAACATTTCCCTGGGCCTGCTGAGTGGCGCAGTGGTTAAGCGCTGGCTTGGGAAGCCAGTGGCCCCGGTTCCAGTTCCACACATTAGGGCCAGTGACACTGCCCTCAAAAAAAAAAAAAAAAAAATTCCCTAAGAGTTATCCCTTTATTTCCCAATTAGCTCTAGTTCATTTTCTCAACAACAATAAGAAAACCTCTTAAAGGTCAACAGGGTCTATTAAAGAAACAGTCTGGGTGAGTCCCAAATTCACAACAATTCATACATATCTCCAGGAAGCAAAGATGAAATGGCAAACAATAAAAACTGAAATCAAACTGAAAAATAAAAATTTAAAAAACACTGAAATGTGATTATAAAAATTCAACCCCTTGATTATACAATAAGTGGGTTTCATTGCTTTCATGGGATATTAACATTTCTCGATCTTTCTCTCTCTCTCTCTCTCTCTCTCTCTCTCTCTCTCTCTCTCTCTCTCTCTCTCTTTCTTTCTTTCTTTCTTTCTTTCTTTCTTTCTTTCTTTCTTTCTTTCTTTCAGGAAGATGCAGAGCTCACAGTGGTCCATGCAGGGATCAAACCAGCAACCGTGGTGTTATCAGCACCACGCTCGAACCAACTGAGCTAACCGGCCACACCCATAATTTCTCAAAATTTCTGACAACCCTATTTGATCCTGCTGATCCCATGTTTAAGGACTTTAGTAACACATGTGAAAAACCTGGAATTTAAGGTGAAATAATAATTGCTATTGTTGATGATAGGGTTCGAGCTGAAGGGGGTTCAGAAAATGCCACAAAGCAGGAAGGTTACTTTGACCTTCTTCCCACCCTCGTCCCCTGCGACAGGTCATAAACCTTCAGGTGTGAGGTGCCATCCCTATACCTAAAGGAAAAGGACTGTCCTTATTTGCAAAGAAAAAGGGGGCACCGTGAAGAACCTAAACAGACAATCCTTGCTGAATTTCTCCTGTTTACTACACTTCCCTCAGATTCTCTGACCTATTTTATATCTTATTTCTTCCCTCTCCATGACTGCCCACTCTCCATCAGACCCAGCATAAAAATACTCAGGTCTGTTCATTGGAGTCTCCATTTCTTTTCTTTTTTTTTTAAGATTTTTTTTTTTTTAATTGGGCAATTGGCGGAGGGGAACAGCGTTGGGGAATCGGGGAAGGGGAACAGACAAGTTGCTGTCTCTTTGTTCTTCAGTCCAGTTGCGGAGGATGTTGCTTCACTGTTGGTATCGTCATTGCGCTCTTCCAGGATGAGGCCGATCGGTCGCTGGCCTCTGGATGTCGCTCACCGCGGCTATTGGCAGCTCACGCTTGGCTGCCAGCCGCTCATGCTGGCTGCGGGCCACTCACTGTAGCCTATGGCAGCCCACTGCAGCAGGGGCTGCAGCCCACACCATCACAGGGGCTCGCACAGCCCAGCTCCAGGTGGAGCTGTTGTTAGCTGTAGAGGGCAGTGTCACTAGCCCTCATGTGGGATCCGAACCGGGGCCGCTGGCATCCCAAAACCAGCGCTTAACCAATGCGCCACTCGGCCGGCCCTGAGTCTCCATTTCTTATGAAGGTTTCCGTGCCCCAAAAAACATATGAAATACACATGTATGCTTTGCTCCTGATAATGCCTTGGCCTGTCTAGTTTTCAGACCCAGACAGGGATGCAATGAGGATAAGAAAATTTTCCTCCATTACAATAACAATCCTCTCAGGCTAGGCTTCTGGCGGATGGCAATCCTACCTGAATGGCTGAAAGGATTACAGTCCGCATTTTACAAGGAAAGTGAGGATTAAAGGTTAAGGGTAACAAGAGATGGCAGAGCTGGGGTTCTGATGCACCTTCCCGGAGGCCCAGGCTCCTGGCTGGTAGCAGACACTGCGCCCTCCTGGCTTCTCACTGCCGAGAGGCAGCACCTGTCAGGGGCTGTCGTGTTGCTGTGTGCCTAAGAGTCTCCTGGGGGTCTGTAAACATGCAGACTGCCAAGCCCACACCAGACACTCTCATTCAGGAGGTGCGGTGTGACCGCCACCATTCTGTGTTTTTAGCCAGCAGCAAGGGGGGACGGGGCCACGTCATGAGACATGCCACGGACGCCGTTTCAGCACCTGGTGCCACCTCAAACCAATGGACACAGAAGAAAATGGAGTTCAAAGGTTTAAAAAGTCAGAAAGCAACAACAAGGAGCTTGATTAATATCAAAACCGTTAAGAAAAATAAGTACATAAGTAACCACTGGGGGATTAAGTTTCATCTCTGCATATGGAGCTGAAGGTAATTCAAAATACGCCTGAACTTCGACACCGACAAGGCGACTTGAAACAGTCCAGTAATGGTGGCGAACAAGATTTCCAAATATACCTCAAGTCCAACGACCAGAAACCTGAATGTGGGGTCCCCAAATCAAGACAGAAGCCCAGCTACCCGTGCCAGGGGACAGTGGGACGAGGCAGATCCCCTCTCCCGGCCACCACCCAGGCTCTATCTGGACCTTCACTACCCAAGGCGACAGCGGAAAAGAAGAGGAAGTGGCACGTTCTAGAAACAACGCTGTCACAAATGTCCCCTGGCACACTGCCAGGGAGAGGGGCGTTGCACAGAGTGTCCAAGGAGGGAAAGGAGCCCCGCCGAGTGGGGCTGCCTCGTGTCCTTGAAGGGACGCACCCATCATCTGTAGGGCATAGCATATGAGTCTGCTTCACAGGAACTTCACGTCCCACAATTAAAGTGCCATTTTCAAGACCATCATGGGTGGGGGTGGAGCGGGGGGGCCTTTGTCTCTGGAGACTGCTCTCCTGCTCAATTACATTAGCCAACCAAGAGCTTTTTCAGAAGTACTTGCTGTTAATATGTATTGCTCAGACGCAATAAGGAGAGGGGATAGAAAAAGGGGGAGAAGAATGAGTCCAAACATCAAGTCCTCCCTCCCCAAGAGCTTGTCAAGGCTTAAGGATTTAAAGACTAAATAATTCCAAGGCCCTAAAGGCTCCCAAACCATTGTCCGAGTAGCAAACCGTATGGGGTCCCTTCACAAAGGCAGGCACAGGTATCCGAGTAGAATAAAAGAACAGCACTGCCTCTGGCCGGCAGGAAGGCCACAGAAAGTGAAAGCGCCAGGCACTCTATCGATCGCTGCTGCTGCTGCCGACCAACAGAAGACAGGCCTGGGCTCTAAACAAAAGCTCCCGCCTCAGCAGGCCTGGGCTGCTGGCCTGCCTCAGTTTTCTCTTAAGAATCAGTGATTTAAGAATCACCGGACATTATATATGACTGCTGGGAAAAGTAGACAAAATTATTTCAAAACCCTAAAAAAAAATCAGAAAAGGCCAAGATATATTGGTACAAATTAAGGCAACTCTTAAGTTCACATGCAAGGAATAAATACTTCAGGTAATATAAATGTCATGGGAAAACCGACCACACTTTGAGTGTTACTAAGAAGCAAAAGCTACATATTTCAGTTAATTTTTACATCTACCATGGATGTTAACAAGAGCTAAAATGTCAGGAGACAGAACACAGAAGCCAAAGCTAGCCCTAATCACTCTGTCTTGTATTACTGTAATTTAATTACTTCATATAGGTCTTATCTTTCCTACCAGACTATATGAGGGGGAAAAGATCTTTATAATACTTAGTACCTAGCATAGTGCCATATTCCTAGAAAATACTAACACAGAGAGAATGACTAATACAAAAAGACTTATCAGAAGGATTTTTTTTTAAATTCAAAATAGACTCATTGTGATTGTGGAAATAAATGGAACTGGTTAGTAAATATCACAGTGAATCAAAACAAAGGTGGGGAGAGAATGGGGACTGTAGGTTCATAGCACTAGTTGAATGTGGACTCTTTCTAATGGTGAGTCTACCTCTGGCTACTGTTACCAGACATGAGTCCACACTACACAAAGGTGAGTGTATCACTGAGCAATGATTCAATGATTCTAGGTATCTCACTGTAAAACCTAGGCTCTTTGTAAGCAGTGATGCAAAAGTAGTAGTACTCTTGGTAGTTTCACTGTGTAACGTTAGGGAAACCCCAAATTGACAAAATCCGAACAATCAGTGTGTTCTCTTTTGACCTGGCTAAGACTTTAAAGCAGTTATCTGCTCTCTCTACAAGTGTAGCATAATAAATCCTATTACATATGATCTTTGAAAAAAACACATCCTCAACCATCGTTAGCTAATAGTTACCAGAAATTCTTATAGAGCACAGAGAATACTATATAGAGTTTAAGTAGAGCTGAGCTGTTAATTAAAAAAATATCAGGTGTGACAGTTCAACACTAAAATGAATGACCGTAACCTACAGTGTAAAAGTGGGTGGTTTCCTAACACACAATCACAAGCAGCCTCCCAAACACTCATGAATTTGAGATTAAACTAAGCGTAAGCACGGACATTTGCTGGAGTGCTGTTTTTTGTGGTTACAATGGGAGAGTGGAAGGAAAGGGGAGAGGCTGTAAAGCCCTCCCTTTGTTCTGGAAACGCTAGTCTGTAACGATACTAACAGGTGTGAAGTTTTGCTCAATGAACGCACTCTTCTCATGCTGTTCAGATGAGCAAATGGGGCTGAGACTAAATAAATAATATAGCTCCCCTCTCATAGGGCTTCTTTCTACGGAGCTAATAATAGCACTGAAGGTCAATTACAAACAGGAATCAATGGGAAACCCCTTCACTGGAAAGGACACAAAAAAATCTACCAATAAGAAACCAGAGTTTAAACATGGAAGCGGGGATGAAAAATGAAGTCGAGAGGAAGACTCTGCAAGGACAAATACAGGCCTGGAGGTCTGCGGGGACATGGAAGCCCGCGGGGACCCGGGTATCCCAACAGGCTCTGCCCTTCCACAACTTCTTTCCTTTGCACTGGAAGCTCGCAATTAACCAGTTGGCCCCAGCTCATGATTTCTAATAATGGAGAAATCTTTTCCCACATTTCCTACCGCTCATCCCCAGGCTAAAAATGGAGAGCCACTGCCCGCAGAAAAGACAGGCAAGTCGCTTCAAGCGCAGGCTACCAGCCAGATGACAGCCATCCAGCAGGGTGAGGTGCCACAGGCGCCCCCACAGCTCCAGAAGAGCAGGAAGGGGCAGGAGGCAAAGAAAATAAATCTCTTACAACAGGAAACCAATTTTCTGGGTAACACATAGCAGGAGCGGGTGAACCATTTCAGAAGATAATATCGTTCTGTTAGAGAAATGCTTCTTTGTGAATTCCTTCCCTTCCTCACCATATTAAAAAATAATCATCATTATTAAAGTTTCTTCCTGGAACAACACAGAAGGGAAAATGATGGTGGATATTACACCATTATTTAGCTGGTGCCAATGGAACCTTCAATTGAGCCAGGTTTCCAGTCAAATTTGTGCAATAAATTGTGGTGCATTTCCAAAAATGCGACTGAATTATGTAAGTGCACGGCAGAAAGGTCTCCCTTTAGACATGGGGTTTCTGCTTTGCCAATTGCATCACTCCAAGGTCTAAATCAGACTGCCAGGTCTAGTGCCACATATTTTATCCACCGAATTCAAAGTACTCTCAGCCTATGTTTAAATAGTCAGTCAAAAGAGGCCCGTACCTTTTCAGGACAGGTATCATTCTAACCCTACAGAACAAAGGTGACTGTTTTACTGCAGAGTCTATGTTATCATTCATCAGAAAGCTACAACCCTTATCATCCGCTGCCATCACAGAGAAATATGGGCAAGAAGTGACCAGACCTATGAACAGCACAGACACTCATTCAGATCCAGCGCCCCGCTGGTTGGGCAACTTCATGACGTAGGCACGACATGCCTCGTCCCGGAATCGGACCTGCTGGAGGCTGCTCCTGGGAAAGAGACTGTCCCTTCACCCAACATGAAATAAACGCACTAGAGAGCCTACTGGGGTTTTGTCCCAGTTGTGTGTAACCAGCAGCCAAGTAACCAGATTCCTAAAACAGGCAGGCGGGTGGGGTCAGAGGACCTGAGTGGGAGTTTCTAACCGAGACAGTGGCTGTCACCCACAGCTGTGTGTGTCCTGGGGAATGACAGGAGACCTGAAGCTGGCGCCTTGGTCTGTGACAATGCAGGGTTTATTTAGCTCCTGTGCTATGCAATGCCACTCTAAATCCCTGTGTTCTTCTAGCCATAAAAGAAACTTGAATTGTGCCTATTTAACAACATTTTTATGTCAATCATGCCACTATCCCACTGTGGCAACCACACACTTACCTGTCCTATTGGGGCCTCCCGACCAACTCCCTTAACACAAAGGATTGGCTGTGCTCCAGATTTCTACAGCACTTCATTACATAGCAAAATAAACATCACTGACCAGTTGAGTGCCTACTATGTGCTTGGAATTTTAAACGTATTTTTTTCTAATCCCTACGACAACCAATAAAGCTGGGTTATTAGCTTTACTCAACTGAGAAGTCAGGTGCCCAGAGAAAAAACATGCCCAAGATAACATATGTCGGGGCAAAAAATTCCCTGAAAGATCTGGCTGGCCCTAGAGCCTGTGCTAGTTTCTCTCTGTCCTCTGCCTCAGTACCACGGAGGTAGCAAGAAGTGACAGATTGCCCACTGGCTTTCCACTCACTTCTGGTTCCACACACCGGCCCCCACACATCTGAAAAGGTTAATTACTTTCAACACATAATGCCTGCCCACCAAGGCCACCAGCTCCTGGGAAGCTCATGGCAAATAAGTGATTCGGACACTGTATCTGTGCCAGTTATGAAGCTATTGTCACTCAGTTTCCAGCCTAACCTTTTTAAAATTTCAGTTTGTGAGGCTGGGGTGGGAAAACTGCCAACCACGTTTCTGCTTTGCCAGCTGGTTCCCTGTTAGGCTCTGCCAATCGGGGATGTTAGAGGGAGAACGGACAGGAAGAAGGAGGGACGAACTCTTTCCCATTCCTGTCAGCTCCTCTGGGCCACACTGCTTCCTCCCAGCGGTGGCGGTGTGTTGCAGTAGCGACAACGAATTCCAGCTTGCGTTTTTCCAGCACTCCCAGGAAAAGTCGCATCACACTTCCTCGGAGCCTCCAGAACCAATTACGGGGCAGCCCCTCCTAAGGAGGTCTGGGTCCCAGCTCCATACAATTACTCTTCCAAGCTTCGGGAATACACACAGCGGCTCCACAGAGGGCTGAGCCCCATTTCCGATGGGTCCACCCTCCTGTTTGTTCCCTCCCTCAGGCAGATGATAGTTAAAAGCTCCACGTGACCCTTAAGGTTCTCTTTTGAGCTTTCCAGTATTCCCCTACCCGATCAGTAATTCCTTAATGTTAAAGTTGCTCTGTTAAAATAGCTGGTATGGTTTCCTTTGCCTGACACAGCGGCCAAAGCACCCTATATAACTGTCTATATAATTGGACAAAGAAATTTGCAACCACCAATTCTCTTGATAACCAACACTCTTCAGAGAACACTGCCTCTTACCTGACCTGTTCCAGGCCACGTCCACCTGGCCAGTCCCATACAGGTCCCCAGTGCAGGACCACCTACAATGACAAGTATACACAAAAGACCCAAGAAGGAGCACTCATGAAGTTTCCACAGTTACAACAGGTGATGGAGAGAAACGCTAGGAAAATTTAACAACTGGTAACACAAGCACCACTAGCATGAACAGAAGATTTTTAAGCCAATATCATGAAGTCCAAGATTTAAAGTTCAATAGTAAGAGAACAATGTATCCTACCTGATACATTGTTGAACTCTTGTGAGCAATGAATCATCTTCTCATCTGAAAGCCCTACCAAAAGGTTATTCATGGCTTCTTAAATTGGGATCATGGTAAAGATGGAAAAGTAAAAACCTAAAATGCATCAAGGTGGTTACTACATGGCATAAAGAGGAGTGTAAATAGAGTGAGGGTTGGTAGGGATGGTAAAGTGACCGGAGGCCTAGAACATCAACAAAATATTATTTTTCTACCATAGCAAGATGGGAAAATGAGAAAAATAACACTAGATTTGCTACCTACATATCATGCAATGTTATGAAATGGAATCTGGAAACTTCTCTGAAGCCAGCTGTCCAAAAAAATTGGGGCTCAATGGGGCTTTTACCCTGGACATGGGGAAAAGGAACTGTTTAATGGGTACAGAGCTTCAGTTCTACAAGATGAAAAAGTTCAGGAGATCTGTCTCTCAACACTGAATATACTTAGCACTTAAAAAAAGGTTAAGATTGTAAAGTTTTCATGTGTTTTTAACCAACAAAAAAAGGGGGAGCTCATTCAAGATAATATCCTGATTTCTTTAATCTTGGAGAAGCACCAGCATGCTATCAAATTCAAATGCAAGTTCACAGCAGAATTTTCAGATATGAATCCTGATCTTTGGCTGAATGCAAGAGACCACTTGGTCACTATTTAAGGATATCATCAAACATGTTAGCCCAGTTCGGGCTCCAACAACTATATCCCAAACTGTTTCCTTCCTCAACAAGACTCAAGACTGAATCTTCTACTCCTCTTTTTATGCTATTTCCTACGCCTGGACATGACTGCTACCTCAGTGCTAAAAGCTTTGCTTACTAAAATAACAAACGTTCTAGAAGGCCAAGGTCAAATGTCACCCACCTCTCTCAGGAAACTGTTCTGTGAGCTCTCTGATCAAATAGCCTCTCTTCTCTCATGGCCCAAGGGACCCCAGTCAGCATATACGCTTCTTACATCCCATAGGTGATTAGAAGCTATTTGAGGTTAAAAACAGCATCTTTACCTTTTTAAATCCCACTGTACTTTTTAATCCTCAAAACAACTCAACAGAGTAAGCAAATATTGTATTTTTACAGATGAAGGAAAAGGGCTCAGTGAAATTTAGACCCTAGGCCACACCAGTAGAAAGCAGCAGGGGCAAAAGTTGAACGCTAACAAAACTGATTCCAAACCCATGGCCACTGGACTCTATTACAAGGCACCTAAGGGTCCTACGGAGTCCCTCTGACCGCTTCGCAAAGACACGGAAGAGCCCTTTGCCTTCTGCTCAGCACTAAGCTCTTTGTCCTACGAGTAGAATTCCTATGCAAAGAGAGACTGGAAACCAAAGTCGGTCTCAGCACTGCCTACAAAGCAGCCCCCCTCTCCGCCCCCCCCACCCCCGGAGATGTGCACAGGTGACCCTGTCACCCAGAACCGCAGCTCAGCCTCACCACTAGGTGACAAGGACGCTGGTGGCTCCTAACAAATGTTGCTGAATGCAAGATAACTACCCAGGGTCACTGCTAATGAGAAGCCACAAGAACATCTTGCCACTTAGCTACAGAATGTTTACCTAATAAATCTTACAGATTTCAATACAACCCAAGACCAGGAGGTTATACAGGGGGAAAAAAAAAAACAAACAAAAAATTCAGAAACACCAGTTTAAAAAAATACCCATATTGTCACCTCCATACTCCCAAAAACTAAGGTAGAGCCCTTACGGTTTTTTTTTAACCACTACTAATCAAAAACAAAAGAAAAAGCTATGAGTAAGCATAAAATGAACCAAAAAAAGCATCTAATATTTCCTTCTGAATAGTTTAATTGTAATATATGGCCACTTATGCTACTAAGGAAACTTCTTTTTGCCTTGATTTAGCTTTATTGATATCATTTTAATCAAGGACAAGTGTACAGCAAAGGATGGTGGGCTAGCAATCCCAATGAAATGGGGAAACGGGAAAAACATCCTAGCTTGGCAAATGGGATCGGCGTGATAACAAAAGAACTATGATGGCCACGTAACAAGGTGTTGGAGAAAAGGAATCTGCATTTTTTTATCGCAGCACACAGTGTTTCCACAAAGGCAGATGCCGTCTTTTACAGGATGGGGTGCTGCCCACCATACCTAACCCACAAATACCCAGGTTAGAATTAAGTATAGGAAAATACCATTATGTCGGATATTCACTCCCATGTGAGAGCTGGGAAACCCCTTTACTCAGCTGTAAAAACTTTTCATTATTTGTCTCACACTATGAACTGAGATGGACTCAGGCAAGGATGGGCTTGAGTTTATACAAGTATAATTGATGAATTTTTAAAAAGGGTCTGCCAATTGATTTGAGTGTAACTACGGGTTATGTTTAAGCTTCCTAACTGCATTAATATACTGACAATTGATAGAACTATAAATCTATTATACCTTTAATAGTGACTCACCACAGATTGTTCCTTGGCAGCAATGCACTAGCCTAACCTACAAAACCCAGTAGAGA
The DNA here is from genome assembly GCA_033961575.1 of Aselliscus stoliczkanus. NCBI lineage: Eukaryota > Metazoa > Chordata > Mammalia > Chiroptera > Hipposideridae > Aselliscus > Aselliscus stoliczkanus. The sequence continues at coordinate 74,839,643 of CM066740.1, read as the reverse complement.
GCAGGCGAGAGAAACACAGAGGTGGACTCAGGGGAGGGGAGGAATGTTCTGAGCTGGTGAGATGTCATTCTGGGTCAAACTACATTTTAAAACACACTATTATGTGTCAGTTGTTGGGAGAAAATCATCCCTGTTCTCAAAAGAGAAAAAATTCAAAGGAGAAGCTTGGTATGCAGACCACAAAATTACAGGCTTGGGAAATATACCCACAGTGCTGTAGGTTCAGCGGAGAGATGGAAGTGCCCAAAATCTTGAAAAGGTCAGATACGCTTCATGGGGAGATGATAATTTTAACAAAGTCGTGAAGGATGACCAATGGCTACAAAGATGTGCAAAAGCTCACCCTCCCATTTGGGGAAGAAGAAGAGGGCAGCTAAAACTCTAAGGAAAGGAAAATGGAAAAGACGTAGAACAGTGGACGCTGAAGACCCAGTTTTAAGAAGACATGATGGGCTGGCTGAGTGGTTCAGATGATTAAGAGCATGGGCTCTGAGCAACAGGGTCGCCGGTTCAATTCCCACATGGGCCAGTGAGCTGCACCTAAGCTGAACTGCCAACAGGTGGCAGGATGTCTCAGCTGGTGAGAACACGTGCTCCTAACAACAAGGTTGCCGGTTCAACTCCCACATGGGTTGATGGGCTATGCCCACCCGCAACTAAGACTGAACACAACACCTTTAGCTGAGCAGCCGCGAGCTGCCAATGGGCGGCTGGATGGTGACTAGACTTGGAGCTGAGCTAGCTGCGCCCTCCACAACTAAAACTGAGGGACAACTTGGCTGGTCCCCTCCCCCAATTCCCCAATAAAATCTTTAAAAAAAAAAGATGACAACAGAGTCAACACATCCAAAGCAGTCACAATAAGGACTGAGGTGGCGATTACTTCAGCAAGGGCCGTTTTGAACAGATTATAGTGGGTCGAACAGCTGATAAAACATAGGTGACTGGTGTACACTAATCTTCTAAGAAAGAGAGGTAGACAAAGAAGTACTGAAGTGAAAGGAAGGCTGGCTTTTGTTCTGAAAGCAAGTAAATAAGTGAAAAACCAGTGTTATCGAACGGTGTAATAAATTAAAGATAGGGGAAGGGACAGACAGTTGACATAATTTTTGTAAATATTGGAAGATTTGATTATGAATGATTCATAAATATTCTACTTCCTGACCTGCTAATTAGAAGTTGTATGATCTGAGAATTATGCATTTATCTCCGACAGGAACTTAAGCTTATTCATCTCTTGTAGCCCCCAGCACCTAGTATTGAATCCGACATACGGTGCACGCTCAATTAATGTTTGTTGAATAAAATTACTTAATCTCTCTGGGCTTCAATTTCTTCCTCTGTTAAAAAAAAAGTGTCTGGAGCTAAATGATATTCCTTCTAGCTCTAAATGCCCATCAGTCTGTAAATGTCTCATAAAGTGGGTCAATTCCCTACGATTCCTTGAAAATGTGCCATGTTGTAACATTCACATTCAAGCTAGGGCACTGAGAACATCAAAGCTGAGCCTGTCCGTCTAATAATGAGACTACATGGTATTCTTGAGATCAGCCTTTGAGGTGGAAATATCTTCATTAAATCGGGTCACAGAAGGAAACAGAAGATAGAGTTCTTCAGAAAATGTTGTGATGAGTGTAATTCTTTTGCCACACACACCTCCAACCCCCACAACGTAATTATCAGTCTGCACAGATATGGGCACTCTTGGAAACCTTAAAAATGTAAAAGGAACCTTTAAAGTTCATTTTAAAAATTCAAAGGCAATAAATCTGCAATTGTGTAAATGTCTAACGTCGTCTAGGCCTAAACTGTTTAAGTTTTAATCCAAATTGAGAGCTAGGGAGACAGGAAAGGAAGAACAGAGAGAAAAGAAACAGCCAAATTTCAAAAGTAGACGTTAAAACATCAAAACTAATCAAACAGTTTCTCAAAGCATTCAAATGAATAAATAATTTCCATTACCAAGAAATCCACACACCCTTAAAAAAGACAAGGCAAGGACTGGGTTGTCGGAAAAGTCATGACATATTTTTTTCTATGTTTTTCTTTGCAAAAATGCATTATGCCTTTTCCAACAACCTAATATGTCCAATATTACTGTGAAAAACTAGAAACGCCAGGTTCTGATGAGGCAGTGACATGAAAATGTGCCCCGGACCCACCACCACCACCACCACCACCACCACCACCTCCAACCCTAGTACCTCCACTGGCCCCTTAAATCTTTCCAGCCCTTTCTGGACCTTCTATTCATCCTGCAAAATCAGAACTTACATATAAAATAATAGGACCCCCATCTACACAGATTTTGAACAGATGGGGCAGATAAATTAATCTAGCTTAATCTACAGGATGTATTTCAAATTGCATGTTTTAGCAATACACTTGTTTTTACTGGGATCCTTTTCAAAGAACATAGAACTAATCCCCAAATGGCGATGTGTGCAGGCTTGGTAAATATATCACTTTCCTGTCTATTTTCTATACTGATTCACTAACATTTAGTTAATCAATCCAAACTGAAATCAAGCAGCACTGCTTAAAATTTATAAGCAGGAAAAACACTGGAAAAATAACAATACTGTTTCGTGCTACAAAAGAATTCTTCTCTCTACGTCGGAATTATGTACATAGGCTATAGGTATGAAGAAAACAATGATAGCTTTGCTTCTTTTTCATCCCGCTTTTTCAACAGCTTTATGCGGTGTTCAATGATAGCACATTATTCCTCCTCATTCCACGCTGAGGTTGTAACTTAAGAATTATGAGCGGCAGGGGCAGAGGAGTAAGTAGAAAGTGTTGCAAAGAGCAGATGGATGCATGACAATGATGGGAAGCTTACGCTGTGTACCAGAGGCGGCCTCACAAAGTTATGGTGAAGAAATACAAGCAAATATGCAAATTTGGGACTATCATAAAGGGGCTTCTTATTCAGACAACCCATATGGGTTATGTATATAATATCACATCCACGGAATCATTCCCAAATTCCTTGTACTTTAACTCATATGCTCACTCACACTTTTCTAAGAAAAAATAAACAAGCCGCTAAGAAATATACAGTAAAGGACGAAAGTAGAACCAAAAACAGATCAGAGGAAAAGCATACTGAGAAGGGGGCTGTCACCCCAAATCCAGGTCTCCATGTTTTAGCTCTTACACAAGTCCCACCTCTACACACCAGCAGGATGTGCGGTGAACAAAGGGTGAACTGAGAAACTGTTCCAAATGAGATTTTAAGTGATCCATGCTCAGAACCCAGCCAATTTCATTTACTGAACAATGTATTTTGTCCACGGAGCCATTAAGAAGACATTGTGTAGTCCTAAAATTCAGTGATCAATTTGAAATAAAATTCAACATCAAATGATATGGGTATTAAACAGACCATCCTTTACAGCTGCAAATTTACCAGAGTGAGCCTCAAATTTTCAAGTTGAAATGTAGCAAAACCTTGGGCCTTGAAGTATAATCAAAGAGGGAAACATAAGAGAAGGGAAAAACAAATGATGTCAACAAATCACACAAACGCGGTGTGCTCCAGGCGGCGTCCTGAAAATGTCCCTCTCATTTTTTTAGACGTCTTTCCTAATGCAAGTAGATGCGAAGGAGAAAACCAAGATTGTTTTATTTTCTTCTGTATACATGCTTAGAAAGCAAAAGGCATAGAAAGGTCCCGGGACTGAATAAACATGCTGCATAGCTTGGAGTATTAAGGCAGCCAGGCCTTCTGTAATCTCCGTACCAGTACAACTTAAATTCAATGATCTGTGCCAGGAGTCAGATAATAGAAAAATGTAAGTATCCAATCCATATTGCCCTTAAACACTATCCTGTCAGCCACCATTAAGTACCATTTTGCTAGCCTGTAAAAATGGTTATTTCATATCTAGGAAGTACACAATGGATAACTCTGGGAAAGCATTCAAGGCTTTGGACACACATTTGAGGTTTTGCAAATAAACATTAAAAATCAATTCAACAGCAAGGATGCTAACTAAATTTCATGGCTATCAAACATCTAGCAATTACAGTCACCCAGAAAGATATTGAATTGTTAAATTACTTTTAGGCCAAAAGGAATAGATGGCTTGAGTTCCCCGGTGGCCACCACAAATAATATTCCTTAAAGAATGTCATCTGACCTCTAATAAACTTGCGTAAAGAATTTTCTTTCTTTCCTCTTTGCATAGCATGCATCAGAATTCACAAGATCAATCAATACCATTTCTGTCTCTGCGTGATGGGGAGTCCACTCACAAAACTCAAGTAGTCATTAAACAATCCTAAAGGAAAGCTTGGGTCTCACCCCGTTTCTCTGTGCTGTTTGTTCATCCTCCAATTAATTTCTATGCTGACTAACCCTTTCTCCTCTTTCACCGCCCAGTTAAAATCCCTTTCTTGAAGTCAGCACCCTTTTCAGGATTACCAAGTTTCTTCACGTCTTTCTGCTCTCACACCGCTCACACCTTTCTCTACCTAGAAACTACTCTCTTCCAATCTTCTACATTTCCATAAACAGAACCATTTTTTTTTTTTTTTGCTTGTTCACAACCTCACATTTCTAGCCTCTCTGCCAATTTCGCTACCACCCGAGAGCTTCACAAGTCCGTGGAAGAGGGCCAGCCTGTCTGTGGTGAAATGGTTCCCCGTTTTCACAAAATGGAAGAAGGGAGAGCGATGTGGCGAGTTTGGGCTTGAATAAATTTACTGGACATTATTCCAGATTGAAGGACTCTTCGTTATTCTTAAATTATAATGTACGTATATATATTTAAACTTTTGGGGGAATTAGATGTTCATTCTTTTAAGAAATAATGTTGTCAGTCAGTCAGAAGTATGAGAGGCACTTTTCTCAGGTTTTCAAACTTGAAGGATGAGTCAGTTTTCCAGAGGGAGAAGAGATTAGCCATGGGAAAGAAAGGTGAGTTCACAAAGGAGGTGACTCCGGAGAGGGACCCAGGGGACAGTTGGTCAAGGGCCTAGCGTTGTTTGCCAGGTAGAGATGTTAACCTGGGTAACAGAGAGACGATGAAAACTTTTAGGGAAGGGGAGTGACATGACTTGAATTTGACAAAAGACCAAACCAGCAGCAGTGTGAAACAACACATTAGAGTGACATTTGCAGCAGGGAGCCAAAAGCTTGTGTAACAAATAAGACAAAGGATGAGGCCTTCAACTGTGTGTGTAACAATTCTGAGGCAATATTCTGAAGCTTAAATCAGTTAATATATATATAAAGCACCTGAGTCACCATAATATGACCTACAACTTTTTTCACTTTGTTTTCTTTATACCTAAGAATACCCATCTAGATCCCCTTGCATTAAGCCATAACATACCTAAGAACCCAAAGGTTTCAATTTCTCCTGACTCCACATCGGCACAACAAAAGCATCAAAATTAGGTAACCAGTGCATGTACCCACCGAAATGAACACTAATAATCCAAACCCAAACTATAGTAACTTATCACGTAACTGAAGTCACAACCAAACCAGAGAAAAGGTAAGACATCTTCAAGGAAGCGAATAAAAAAGATCAGGGTACAGTGGGTGCTCAATAAACACCTGATGGTTGAAGAGAACTCTATCTCAAGACATGTCACCTGAAGGAAAAGGGTAACGAGGCTCAAGTCCAAGTACAGACAGTCTCTAACTTAAAAAGTTGACTTAGAATGTGTCAACTGAACGATGGTGCGAAAGCAGTACACATCCAGTAGAAACTGTACTTTGCATCCCTGGGCCAGCAATATGTGGCACGAAACTCTTGCGATGCTGGGCATTATCACGAGGGGTTTGTGTGAGATGATGTTGCCCAACTGCAGGTGAGTGTAACTGTTCTGAGCACGTTTAAGGGAGGCTAGGCTAAGCTGTGATGTTCGGTGGGTGTATTAAATGCATTTTCAACTTAACAATATTTTCAACTCACGATGGGTTTATTGGGATTTAACTCCATCGTAAGTCGAGGAGCATCTGTACAGCGGCTACAAGAGTCCCCAGGACCATGCCAGGATGCTTGGCCTAGCACTCCCTTCAGTTTTGGCAGCCTTAATGATCAACGTGTTAAGAACACCCAGCCTCTCTTAATAGTAAGTACAAGCATAATAAAACTAAACATGGAAGGAAATCCGTCCCCCATAGCACCTAACAACTGTGCTATATCACAAAGCTGCCGTTAGTCTGTTAACAGATATTCATCAGGGCAAAACGAGCGTCCTAGAATCCCGTGAATCACCGTCTGCTGACTGGTAACCGGTATCTTGTCAATGACAGGGAGGGGAGGCCTGTTCCTCTGGGCAAACATTGATCATCTCTAGTAAGGCTTCAAAAACCTAAAAAGGGGGTAGTAGATAGAATTAAGATATTAAAGAGGTTCGGTAAGCTGTCTGCCTTCACTTCTGGAAGAGCCGGCACAATCTGGTTCAGTGTCTGCTGGGAATGGTCACCAGAGCCCTTCACATCCAAATGAAAAGGGATGCCATGCTGCAAAAGTAACTAGTGCATGCCTCGGAAGGCGGAGTGATAACCACCCTTTAAAGGAAGTACCACCAGGACTGATTTCCTTTCCCACTTTTCTATGGGCAGATACTGACCACAAGTCCCCACATTCCTGCGACAACCTGGCTGAATTACAGGGGAAATCACGGGCCGTGTGCATAACTACTACCCCAATGAGGCCCCTTCCTAATTAACAAAATAGCAAAACGTCAAGTCAAGAAGAGGAAAATATCGCATGTGCTGGGCACTTCCAGGCCTTGGCATTTCCACAGCAAACAGAAGCTAAAAAGGTCAGTCCAGGCCCCTGAGCGTGTCGCTGGCATGCCTCAGAGGTCGGGCAGACACTGCCTCCCGCAACTATGCAGAAAGGGCAGAGGTGCCAGTGTACGCAGCCCATAATCACACACAGAGAGGTCTGCAGGCCTGGTGTGCACAGGAGCAGGGTTCCATGTGGCGTTTCAGTTACTTTTTCTACCTTCCCTACAACCTGAAACACCTAATAGGCTGATTGAATGATGACTCTCTTGCCAAATTAAAAATCATTACTTTGTACAGTAGCCAATTAAGTTCTATTTTCAGCAAACTAACCTGTATCTGCCCCCAAAGGATTGTAAACTATGACAGAATGAAGTGTAAATGGAAAAATAAGCTCTCCTGAGTGGCTGAAAAATGACTTAACCTCGGAGGAATTGCACATCTCATGTGAAGACCAGTATCTTCTCGGAGTCCCTGGCAAGACCATGCAGGGACCCCAGGACTGCTTGTCAAACTCATATACATGTTTCCCAGAAACCACTCTTCTGATTAACATCTTAAATGAACTTCCCTCCCCCCAATCCCCCCACTCCTGCAAAACAATCAAACCTCAACGGTAATCATCTTCAACAAGCATAAAGGAGGGCAAGGTGTTCCAATTAAACCTCCCTGAACTGCGAGAGGCAAGCGAAAGACAGGAAATCCGACAGGCAAATAAGGCACTGGACTAAGAATGGTTACTGAGGAGCCTGCCAGGGAGGGCAGGATACTGCTCTCTGCCCCTTGTATAAAAGAGGCACACCCTTGAGCAGGATCACAGATTCTGTGGCTTGATCACAAAGGAACCTGAAAGGAACTGGCCACCGGATCAAGGTTTTGTGGGAACTCGTCTTTAAGTTGAACAAAATTATCTGGACTGGGTTCTGCAAATGACTCCCTAATTCCAGTATCTTGGGTTTCCCCTCTAATGAAATGATGATTGTGAATAATCCGGGCAATCATTCTCATGTATTTTGTGTGATTACAAACCTGATCATGCTCTGGCATAGTTTTGTTATTGGAATGACATTTCACTATGATCGCTTTACTTTATTAATAAGAGAAGGAAAGGCTCTAGCAAATACATATGCATCTAACTAATTTGCTCTAAGGCTAGCCCAAAGTCATTTCTAGGATAAAAAGTAGGACTTAAAAATCTAATCATAAAATAAGGTTCTGACCCTGATTTCTATTTCAAAGGAAAAAATCAAAAAGAAAGGAAAAAAAAAAAGTTTTCTTCTGCCTTTCTTAATTCCTAAGGAGCGAAAACTGCTGCTATTATCTTGGTGCCCACAAGTTGGCATAAGTAGAGGGAGTTATAATTATAAAGGAAATTCGGTATCATGGGCAATAAACCAGTTTCCATTTTTCTTGCTCAAGTCTACAGTTCAATTATATCAATTAGCATAATGAAAAAGGGGGAAAGGGCAGGTCATTGTCATGTGGGGTAGGAAGCTTCAACAAGAACATATGAAAAAAAAAATCAGTGCAAATGCATTATTTCGATGATGCATTCATCGGTCTCATGAATTATTAACCACAGGATCACAGGGTGTGTGGGTGGGGTGGGAACTGAGAAGTCTAGAGCTAGCCTCCTGTGTACTGTCAAATCCCCCCACCACGTTCCTACCATATGGTTACTCAGCCACGTGCAAATGCCTTCAGTGAAAGGAAACTGTAACTTCCTAGGGCCACGCACTCTCTCGCTGAACACCTTACTTATAAAGTTCTCTTTTCATGTTAAGTTGAAACATGTTTCCCTATAACGGGTCCTAGTTTTACTCTTTGGTGTCCAGCAGAACAAACCTAATAAACTTTCTCACTGATCAGCAACATTCCAGTTTCTCTGCACTGTGGTCTAAAACAGAGGTCAGAAAGTTTGGGTTTTTCTGTACCTCAGTAGGAATCTAAATGTTGCCAGAATCATAAAGAACTCACTGTCAGCCATTGGGCAGCTTGGGCTACTGAATCCGGGGACACTCTAAAACCCGTTCTTCATGGACTAGGGTGCTGCTGCTCTGATCTTCTAACATGACCAAACTGGATAAAAAGGGATTTCAAGCTAAGGATGTCTTTGTCTTGTTGTCCAATCTGCCGGTTAAGGCCTTGAAACAATTCTAGCAAAACAGATGGAAAAGACTGATCGTGTTATATAATGATTAGTGAGTTAAGCCCTAAACAAAACAAAGAGCACTGGGACAGGCTTTCATTATGTCAAGAAGAAAAATTACAAAGGAAGCCATCTTTGAAGGGACAGGTGACTCTAAATACAAATTGGAGATGTCAACACAGAAAGACAACAGTGCCCAAATCATTTCCACTGGGGTTCATGTCGTTGTCTTGGACAAGTTAGTCTCACTTGGGCCCCAAGTAAGATTTTGAATATCAGGAGACTGGACCCATTAACTTTTTTTTTAAAATTAAAGTTTATTGGGGTGACAATGGTTAGTAAAGTGACATGGGTTTCAGGTGTACAATTCTGTAATACATCATCTTTATACCACATTGTGTGTTCACCACCTGGAGTCAGTTCTTCCATCACCATATATTTGACCCCCTTTACCCTGATCTACCACCTGCCCCCCCCACCCTCTGGTAACCACTGTCTGTGTCTATGAATTTTTGTTTCTTCATCTGTTTGTCTTGTTCCTTTGTTGCTTTCGGTTGTATATCCCACATATCAGTGAAACCATATGGTTCTCGATAGACCCATGCACTGTAGAAGACTAAACATCTTAATACTCCATTATCCTCACTTGTGAAAGGAATTCTGACTCAGGCACCCATCCTACTGCTTCCTCCAAAGAATATGATCCTATTCACCACAAGATGAAATGATCTTCTTACTGTTTCACATCTTATCTGGATTTTACCTGTAGAAGCTACCACACTTTAGTCAGTGTGATCTGAGAGAAACCAAAACTACTATAAAATGATTCAGCCCCTTTAGTGGGGATTTTGATGTATGTGTATTACGTGGCTCTGACTCCTAGTGACACTATGAATGAGTGGCGTCCCATCCTCAGCAGCCCTGCTCAGCTCCCGTAGACTCACGTCTCTGGCTTCTTCTATGGAGTCAATGCATCTCATATTGGGTCCCCTTCTTTCCCTGCTGCCTTCTATTTTTTCGAGCATTACTGTCTTTCCAAAGACCCCTGCCCTCTCTTATGATGTGCCCGAAGCAGGACAGCTTGGGTTTGATGAATTTTGCCTCCAGCGACACTTCGGGTTTAATTTGCTCTAGGACCCACCTGTTCATCTTTCTGGCAGTCCAGGGTATCCATATAACTCTCTTCCAACACCATATTTCAAATGAATCATTTTTTTCCCCCTATCAGCCTTGTTTACTGTATAACCTTTGCATCCATTCATACTGAATGGGAACAGGAGGCTGTGGATGATCTTACCCTGGGCCTCTAATGACACATCTCTGCTCCTGGAGATCTTTCCCAATTCTGCCATTGCTGCCCTTCCGGGTCTCAGCCTTCTCTTGATTTCTTGGCTGCAGTCTCCATTTGAATTGATGACGAATCAAGGTAATCAAAACCTTAAATTACAATTTCAATGTCTTTGCTGTCTATGTTAAAGCTGTAGATTGCTTCTGTAATTGTGATTCTTGTCTTTTCGTTGTTCAAATGCAGTCCTGCTTTGGCACTTTCTTCTTTCACTTTGATCACAAGTCATTTGAAATCATTGCTACTTTCTGCCAGTAAGAGTGTCATCTGCATATCTTAAGTTATCGCTATTTCTTCCACCAATTTTCACTCCTCCTTCCTGAGTCTAGGCCAGTGTTTTGTATGGTGTGTTCCACACACAGATTAAACAAATACGGAGATAAAGTGCACCCTGGTCTGACACCTTTGCCTATAGGAAGTCATTCTGTTTCTCCAAATGCTGTCCTGACAGTGGCTTCCTGTCCAATGCAGTTTACATATCAAGACAATAAGGGGCTACGGTGAACCCATTTCTTTCAGAGCAGCCCATAGGTTTTCATGATCCTCATGGTCAATGGCTTTCCTGTAATCTATAAAACATAGACTAACCTTCTTCTGAAATTCCTTGGGGCACTCCAGTATCTAACAAATGTTTGCAGTCAGATCTCGAGTGCCTCTTCCATTTAGCATTTCCATTTAGCATTTTCAAGTAACTGCCAGCAATTCCTAAACTTCCATTGCTTCCTTCCAGGCAGGAACACATGTCTTTATCCACTGAAATAAAACAAGTGTTCATGACCTGCAAGGAACCATGCTGCATGTGCTGGGAACACAAACATGGATCAAACATGACATCTACCTTCAAAGGAGCTAAAAGTCGAGTAACAGAAATGAGCCATGTGCCTGCAAAGCAAAATAGAAAATGGTACCATCAAACAACATATGCATCAAGCGTCGTGGAAGCTCCTCAGGAGAGATCACTTCTGACACAAAGGATCTGGGAAGCTTTGTGGAGATGGTCCTCTCTGAATATTGAAGAGTGGGTGGCACTTGTATACACATAAGGATAAAGAATAATTCAGGCTGGAGGCGGATTAGGAAAAGTACACAGCAAGCATAAAGCGTACATGGAAAACCACAATCCAATCTATCGAAGTCGTGCTGTGCCACTCAGTGGATATACCACTGCCACTCCGGATAGGTCAAATCTCAGGCAGGCACTTCAGCCCCCACCCACTACTAAACATGCCCCCCAGTGACACACACACAAAATCCATACATATTGCCAACCTCTCCCTACCATTAGAACCATTCTAAAAGCAAATAGCCTATAAAGACCATTATACCAAATAAATGTAGACGCTTAGGCCACATCACGGGACCTTGGATGTTTGGCTCTTTTCTTTAGGGAAACGGAAGCTTTTTAAAAGTGATAAGGGGAGTGGAAGGTCAGGGGTATATTTCAGAAAGATGAATCTAGCAGCTATATGTAGAACTTAATTGGGGTGTGTGTAGGGGGGGAGGTGGGGGTGACGGAGGCAGACCTGGGTATAAGGAGGCCAGTCAGGAAGCTATTACCAGGAAAAGACGTCATCTGGACCAGATCATTCAAAAGGCGTTCTGTTCAACAGCACACAATCCGAACCAATTTTAAACGACTCCAACGCCCATGGTGTCCCTAGCTTCATGATTTACTCTAGTGTAATGTGTCACTAGCGTTCATGTCAGAGAAAGAAGAGATGTTTTTATGTGCTGCAGCAATCCCCCCCACAGTGCAAAGCTGAGCTAAGGAAATTTTGTATGCAAGTATGCAGGTGGGTACCTTGCCTTATTACATATGGACTAATTAGCAAGCACATTATTTGTTCAGGCATTAGCATAACAAATCAACTTAAAATGACACTTGAGAATAGGCCATTCAAAATGAAAGCCAAGAACATTAGTACATATAAGTCTTTCAACAGGGAAAAAAAAAACCCATCAGCCCTAAGGGAAGCAGTCAGCCCTCTCAGCTACGTGAGGTGGATGTACAGTAAGTCAGAGCCAGAGACTCTTTTTAGGCACCTTCTTATTTAGGGATCCAAAGTGAACCTGAGCTATTAAATAAGCTTGATTGACAACAATAATTATTAAGTAACTATGAGTACCTAACATTTGAATGAGTAATACACATAGGCAGTATGTGAGATTCATTTAATAGCCACAAAGATTAAGATTTCAACTATATCATCATCTTACAGATAAGGACCAAAGCTCAACGATGTGCAGTATCTCATCCAAGACCAGCCACTTACTGAGTCACAGAAACAGACTGGAAACCCAGGTCACTCTCACTACAAACTCTCTGCTTTCTACAGCATTCAATTCAGAAATTACTAGAACAATGACAAGACGAGTGATTTGAAGACACATGCAAATGGGACTGGAAAGCAGGTGGACAATGATGACCAGTTAGGGTCAAGGAACCCTACGTGGAGAGTAGGAGCAAGATGTAAGCCCGACAGAGCCACCAGCCTGAGCAAGAGTGGCTGCGAGGTGAGAGGGCACCGCCTTTTAGCAAGATCTCCGAAGGTAGAGATAATGGACAACAAAACCGCAATGTCTCCATCTTCTCATGAAATGTATAGAGGCTCATTATGTGCTCTGCTCCAGCCAAAAAGGTCTATGCTGTAGAATAAAAATCTCAAAACTCAACCAATTTTCTTTTGTAAGCTGACAAATATTATTAGGCTTTCCCTTTCAACACCTTGAAATACATTCTACTCTGGTGTATACTGTGAATATGAGTTTTTGAAATCAAAAATGTAATGTCCAATCCTGTCCACTATGGCAGCTATCCTTTTCCCATTGCCCATTCCCAGCTCTGCCCCCGAGCATGGGCAGCCTAACTTCCGCTTCCATTTATCCAGTGAGCGGAAGAAGGGCAGTCACGGGAGTCTGTGCTACGAGGCTAAGAGAATCGCGGTTCCAAAATGGCTTCCCCCACCAAATCTTCCCTTAAGTTGAACAACTTATCAACTCTGCCTGAGAGGTTCTGTCAACTCTAGGATGATACTCTGTGTATATTGTTGACACAGCCACCGAATAACAAAATACATTTCCCCTAAGTCCCATCCCTTCTGCCATCTGAAGGCCCCACTTCCTCTGCATGGGGATTTGTTTCCGGTCACTGTGAGAAGGTGGGAGGTGCAGGGAGGGCCTTGGTCATGAGACCAGGCTGCAACAACTGTGCCTTCCCTTTATGCTGGCTTGCTGGATGTAACACCCTAACTGTAGTCGGAAAATTCACTATTAGTGACCAGGGATGAAAAGGGCCCTAGTGGCTAAAAATCAGGAGGCGAGCACACAGGTGACCATAGAGAGATGTATTACATCACAATTCTGTGGGGGACACCAGAAGAGGAGTGTTTTCCCGGACCCGCAGGCCCCAAAGGGTAAAACGCCATCACAATGTTCTTAAACTCACCTGTCCCTGGGCAGAGGGCTCTGTTCTGAGCTCAAGCTGAATGGAGCCTCTTCTGTATAAGCACTAGCCTGGAAAAGCGAACATCTTCCTTCCTGCGGCAGGGCCGAATATGCCTTGCACCCCTGGTTTTAAGGAATACCCATGTGGGCGGCTGGGTGGCTCAGTTGTTTAGTGCGTGTGCTCTGAACACCAAGGTTGACAGTTCGATTCCCACACGGGCTAGTGAGCTGCGCCCTCCGCAACTAGATTGAAGACAATGACTTGAGCTGAGCTGCCGGATGGCTCAGTTGGTTAGAGCCCTTGCTCTTAACAACAAGGTTGCTGGTTCAATTCCAGCATGGATGGTGGGCTGCATCCCCTACCACTACAGTGAAAACAGTGACTGGGCTTGGAGCTGAGCTGCGCCCTCCACAACTAGATTGAGAAGAACGACTTGACTTGGAGATGATGGGTCCTGGAAAAATACAACATACCTCAATAAAGTTTAAAAGAAAAAAGAAATACTCACTGTTTCATACCACATACCACCCTCCACACCTGGATGTGGAGATGCCATAGTAACTAGAACCACACAGACAACAAATGCATCTCACCTGAATTTCTTCACTACACCCATACATACAGGTAATAATACCACATTAGCACATTTTTTTTTAACATTTAATAAGCCTTTGATACACCATCCACAAGAAAGGTCTGAAGACTACAAGAAGGTGTATTTACTGAATAATAGGAATATTTTATAAAATTATTCTCACTTTGCCCAGGAAACATACTGTGTGGTCTGGCCACTATAACACAAAACTTCACCAAACACACACTTCTAATTGAAAGCATGACTGCCACATGTATTTCCCATCTTCTTAAAACAAACAAAAAAACCCCCACTGAATCTTAAATGAAACAAGAAAACAAATACTATAAATAAACTTCTGTTTCAATAGATAATTAAAGTTGAAACATTAAAAATCAGGAGGAAAGCTGGAAGATCTTTATATTAGAGCAACTCTAAGAGCTATGCTGTGTGTGTAAGGTCAACCCAAACAAATAATTACTCAGATTCTATCAGGCTCTGCCCTAGAACAGCAGCACAGGAGCCAGTAAGATAAAGGCTTGATGCAAGTTTGGCCAAAAGTTGTACAACATAAATTTATGTGCTGATTCAAAAGTGGAGTTAGAAATAAATACTTGTTCGTTATATAGACCAGTAAGTTTCTATTATGTAGACCAGCAAAATTTCTCTTAAGATGATACAGATTACAGTCTGTCTAACAATATTCGGTTTCCTAGGAGAAAACACTTCTAGTTTCAAAGGAAAAGCAAACCAGTATGTGAACATTTATACCACATCACTCAGGCTCAACAGTGTCTTGTTCATGCATCAAATCAATGAGTTAAGTAGAGCCCACCTGTCAAGTAACGATACCTGGGCTTTGTGACAACCATGAACTTTTTTTTCTTTTTTGGACCGTTTTTTACCTTGAACAAATGTGGAGTTTTCTAGCTATTCATTCTAGTGCTTTGTAATTCTACTCTACAGTCCCAGACTCAAGACGGAGTATGATGTCAGAGAAGAAATTAATTTTTACTGTTGTCTCTTACTAGCGGTATTATTTTGGGCACGTTTACTAACCTAATCTGTGCCTCAGTTTCCTCAACTGTAACTGGAAAGAACACATCTTTCATCACACACTGTTGGTAGGATTAAATCTGTAATGTATGTCAAGTGCTTAGAAGCAGGACCTGCCAGCCATCAACAAGTGTTTGCTACTGTTAATTCAAGCTAAGCTACAGAAGTTCTCAGAAGCAGCAGCTAGCAACTATATAAATTAACAATGGAAGCAACACTCGGGGCACTCCAGCCAGATCTTTCACACCTCATGGAATATCTGCCACTGTCTGCATTAAAGCCTACTTTCATTTTCAGAAATGATTAACCTTCTACACTAAAATCAACACGAGTGTTTTGTCACGGGGAGTTCTTGTCGTTCAGTAGGCTTCCAGAATATCTGTACAACTGTTTCAAAGCTGTAGCTTGTTGAATTTGAAAAACCAGGATTTCAACAAGCAGTCTGAAAGGGATGATTTGAGCTGGGCTGAAATGAGTTGGGTCACCAATCATTCCTCTATCAAGAGCTGGTTTCTAAAAAGAGCTCGCTTATTTCACCAGGCACTGGCAGTAACCTTCCAAGTTGTACACATCATACAATTAAGCATTAAACAAATAAATGGTAGACAGAATGGAGAAAGACTTAAGAAAGATTCGATTCTAGCTGTGGAAAGACAAAAAATATGACACAAAATGATCAATGTTCTAGTAAAATAAAGTTTAACAAAATGTATTAAAATAACAAAATATCCATCAATAGAAAAAGAAATGGTGAAATGCCCCTGAAAGCCACACGAGAAAGATACAACTATAATGCCAATAAAATAAATCTTCTTTAAAAGTAATCAAAGAAGATGAATGGTTTGCAGAAAGGAAAATAAAATGTGATAAATTACATTAACGGTACACATCCTTAATAGCAATATTACATGCAAATGAAAACAATTCTAAGATCCTATTAATGTAGAAGATTGACAAAAATAGTGACAAAACTGGATTATATGTAGAAAAGTTTAAATATTTATGGATGCAGTCTGAAAATTAGCTTATATACCCTTTGACCTATTAACCCACTCTGAGGATATAGCCCTAAAATAAATAATCCTCAATAGGTAAAAAAGGTACATGTTTAATGCTCTTAGGAAAAACTGAAATCTAGAGCAGGGGAAAATTTAAGAAATTAGCATACTGGACTAAATAGGTGTTCATGTTTACAATTAAAAGTGCCATAATTAAAGAAACGTGAGGAACTTCCATTTCCAACACAGGTGGAACAGAGACCAATTCTACTCTTCTGCCTAACAACCAAAAATGAAACAAAATGAAAAAAACCACAAAAATGTTTGAAAGATGTTTTTCCAGATGCTAGGTGACAGGCAACAAAGGACAATGATCCCGAAGACACAGGGCATAAACGAGCCCTCCAAGTGCCCCCAGCCGACTGCCTTACGAGTTTCTAGGGTCTGGGGAAACCCAGGTGGCTAGAGTTCTCGGAGCACGGTACCAGGGAGAAGGGAGCAGCGCAGAGAGAGAACCTCTGAGATCCACACAGGGGTCCCGTCGAGCAGATTACTCATCAGCCGGGAGTGTGCGGCAACCACCAAGCCGGGGGGTCAGACAAAGAACCCTGGGAAGGCATGAGAAGAACAGTGCAGGCCCTACTGTAACGATCCCACCATTCCACTCCAGGGCACTCACTCATGAGACAAAAAACATACACCCATACAGAGCGGCACACACATGTTCACAGAAGCTTCGTAGGTAAACAGCCCCAAACTGGAAACAACTGGAAACAACCCGATTGACCACCAACCCGGGAAATGGATAAAGAAACCATGGCATGTCCATATGGCGGAATACCACTTAGCCATAAAAAGGAGTGACCTACTGACATACACTATAACGTGGAGAATCTCTAAATAAGCTTGTTGAGATGAAAGAAGATTAAAAAGAGTACATACTGGATGCTTCCATTTATATAAAACTCCAGAAAATGCCCATTAATCTATAGTGACGGAAGGCACTTCAGTGGTTGGAGTGTGAGTGGGAAGAATGGAAGAGATACAAAGGGCGAAAGGACACCTGGGGGTAGTGAGTATGTTCACCACCTTGATGGCAGTGATGGTTTCATGGGTATATGCATTTTCTATAATTTACGAAGTGTATACTTTAAATATGTGCTGTTTTCCTGTATATCTATTATGATCCAATAAAGCTGTTTGTAAAACCAGAAAAAGAAAAGTGGTTCCATGAACAGTTTTAAGTATCTGAGTTCAAAGTAACATGTAAACATTAGCACGCTCATCAGAAGTTTAGAGAGATCTACATAAACACTAGTGTGTTAAGGTCTTTGGAGTTTTTGCTTAATTACCTTTTGAAAAAAATTTACTCCCACTGAGTTAACATAATCTAAAGGGTCATTCTTACTCTCTGGAAACAAGAGCTGGAAAAAAGTTTGCTCAGAATCATATGAAAAGGTCACATCTAAGAAATAGAGACCACATGGCCCCTTAAAGGCCGCCATCTCTGCTCTGCATTCATTACTCAAGTAAGTCTCGCCAGGGCCCATCTGAGAGGATACAGCTGGAATAACAAAATGCTCTGACAACAGCTGCGTCAGAAGAGCTGCAAGCAGGGAAGCTGGGGAAATGCTTCCTAATTTCACTCGGGCAGTCAGGCTGCTCCCAGGAGTGAGGCATGAAGGGAAACCTTGTACACAGCAGAGACAACAAGGAAATTAGCCCAGTCTCACAATTTCCAGAAACGCCACTTCTCTTACGATTGATGGAAGCATTCACACCAACATTTTGAAAATCCAAATTAATGTGCCTTGCCAGAAATGACCTGCACTGAAAGGCCGTGTGTGTGGTTTTGTTTTGTAAAAAAGAAAAGGCATTCTTAATCACAACAGGTAGAATGTAAAAAGGCGGGGGTTGGGCAGTAGGTATTCGTTTCCTAGGGATACCAGAAAAATTACCACACACTGATGGCTGCAAACAACACAAATTTATTCTCTCCCAGTTCAGAGCCCAAAGTCCAAAATTAAGTGCCAACAGGGTTGTGCTCCCTCGGAAGGGTCCAGGGAGGAATCCTTCCTTGCCTCTTTGTAGTCACCGGCAGTTGCCAGCAATCCTTGGCAACGCTTGGCTCGCAACTGCGTTACTCCAGTCCCTGCCCCGTCATCGCGCGGCCTATTGTATGCACCTGTGCGTGTCTGTGTCCCACCCTCTTCTATAAGGGCACCAGTCACTGCATTGGGGGCCCAGCCTAACCTGGTATGACCTCAATCTTAACTTGATTCCATCTGCAAACTCTATTTCCAAACAATGTCATATTCATAGGTACACAGTGTTAGAACTTTAATGTATCTTTTTTTTGGGGGGGGGTCACAATTCAACCCACAATAGAGGGCAAATACCTAACACACTAAAATTCTCACCACGGAGGCAGTAATGAGGGAGAGTGATATTTCAGTTACTGTAGCAAGAATGATCTTCATTTTTAAATACACATTGTGAGGGCCGGCCGAGTGGCGCAGTGGTTAAGCGCTGCCTTGGGAAGCCAGCGGCCCTGGTTCGGTCCCACATGTGAGGGCCAGCAACACTGCCCTCAAAAAAAAAAACAAAAAAAATAAATAAATACACATTGTGGCCATTTCATATTGACTGGAAAACCTCAAAATGCCTATCAAAATGCAAAAATCAGTTACCTTGGTTTTTTTTTTTTCTAATTTCAAAATTATGTTCACAGTCAACATCCCTGGCCATTATTTATCAGTCAAAGGAAGTTACAGATGGAATAAGAATTTTTCATTTTTAAATACACTGCTTGACCTTGAGAGGCTGAGACATTACTTTTAAAGCCAGAAAATAAAATAAATAATGAAACTTTTTTATAAAATCAGAAGTGAATTGCTTCTAAGAGAGTATTAATCTTGTTCTCTGAAGCCATCAGCATTATAAAGTGCTTTGTGGTCTTTTGTTCAATATAATGTGTTTGAATACACACTCATTTCCACACATGCACACGTTACCGTTAAGAGTGTACTCTTGGTCCACGGCCAAGGGTCTAATGCGTACCAATCAAATAAGCTTACCATAATTTAGAACATAAAAAAAATGTGATTCTTATCCCCTATATTTTCAAATGGGAAAAAAAAGGTTTCACGGCTAAATAGTGAAGTCTGTTTATTAACTGGAAGTAAGTGATTGGACCTATTATTATATCACTAAGGAAGGCACTGAAGACTAAGCCATAAATCGTCTGAGATTCAAATGACCTCTCAGAGATGTACAGATGACTGCGAGTTCGTTCTGCTATGAAAGCAAATGTCTCTGGCTCATCTGATCTGCTCAGCAGACAGTGCCTGGAGACGTCTGTTTAGTATATTACTTAGTAATTGAAGATACAGAAACTGCGTGTTTCATAATTTATCGCTAGGCAGCATGTAAACAACAGCGTCAAAATGGCCCTCTAACATGCCCTTTTTATATTTGTCAGCACTGTGACAGCTCAGATGAGAAATGGGCTTTTCTATTTTGTTTGATGAATTCTGATAATGAGTAAAATATGGTTAATGCTTTAGGAGTAGATCTAGACTTGGTATAAATAGCCATCAGCTCTAACATAGTCCATTTCTTCCAATCCTAAAAATTACCATATATGTTTTTTAAATGGTGTAATGTTTTTGTTTCTTTCCCTTATGTGTGTGTGTGTGTGTATGCATATGTATACATACATATATATGTGTGTATGTGTGTATAATAAAGAGGTATTTCTCTAGAATTGAGGGCACAAAGCCAAAGGAAAGAGTCTGCAAGCATAGGAAAATATTCTTTAAAAATGAGTGAGGAAATATTAAACCTTTGTTCATGTGGAAAAGGACCATTCATCTGAGGTACTTAAATCTAATTTTGACTAGTGAGAAAAGACACGTCCTCTCTGTCTCCTTCAGGTCTAAGTCTCTAGGATTCAAGGGTACAGCTACTGCTCTTTCTTTATCTTGGCAAAGGTAAACAGCATTAAATCTAAATGAGTTTTCACTGAAATATCTGCTCCACTCCCCTTCCCTAATGTCCATCTGCGTTATTACATTTGTGAAGGCTAAGCTTTCAATGCATTTAAAACAGATAGCATCTTTTCCATCATATACAATTCGCAAATGTTATACAAGTTCTGAAGTGTTAAATAAATTATCCAATGCGTATAAATGCACCAATGACGGACAGTGAATAACATATCTTTTTAAATAAATGGCCAGGCCAGAACCAAGGGAACTGAGGTGCTCCAAATCTACCCAGCAATTTACATAGTCAGAAAAAATAAAGATGCCACAGTAGGGGTTAGAACCAAATAACGATATGTAGTCGAGTTATCGTATTGAATCAAATCTAAGATCCCACTTGTAAGATGCACTATTATTTTATACGGCACTGAAAATGAAGCTGTGAGCAATGATCAACTTTCACCCTGAAATGAGAGCTGCTAATACGTGGGGCAAGGCGAGGGATACACCTTTTAAGAATGAAAGAAATGTGATATATTTCCAATAAAGCCAAGAAGGCAAGATATAGTTCATAAATACAAAGCTTTATTTTTCATCTACCACAGTTGGAAAATCTTATTAGCATATACTACTTTATAGGTATTCCCTTACTTTCATTAGGTATCACTCCCCTCAGGTATAATCACTCTACCTGTAAGTGGAACTCAAACAGTTAAGACTGTATGTACCAACCCCTGGAAGCACGTGAACAGAGAAAGCACCTAGTTAACTTACAGCTTGGCCAAACGTTGCCCATCCACATCACTTACACCAATCTAGGAAAAATAAAGAATCTGAAATTTGGTCCTTTGAGAAACCAATAGTATGTGTAGGCCAAGCATTAGCCTGTGGCCCCCAAGCTGATCGTTTTCTTTGCATTAACTCAGGGTGAATAATGATCAGAAGGCAATTGGCAGAGATACACAGCCCCCAGCTCTGTTTGATGTACGATCCTGTGACAACACGATTAGCAGGCACCATTTCTCTTCCCCCAAAATACTGAATCCAGATGTCAACCTGGTGCCTGGAAAAGATGCTGCACAGTGACAGCTGTTTGATGCTTCCATGCTGAATAGCTGCATTCTGACCAGACACACATTCACCAAATGAGGTACCAGTGCCTTCACAAAGAAAACATTACCGAAAAACAAAAAACCCTCTGGCCACCAAAATTAAACATACACACACACACTCTTGCCTTTTCTATCTGCTTAAGTCATAATAAATAAGGGGCAGTTTTGGAGAAAGATGATAAAGGGACTACTGCATTTTATGTAATTAAGCAATAAGCATATAGAAGCAATTAAGTGTATAGCATGAAATAGCAATAAGCGTTCCGCACAACACAAATTACTCAACACATTCATTTCACCACTTTTTTTTTAATTGAAAGAGCTGGTGACCTAGATAAAGCACCGAGTTGAAAATCAAGAGAATTTAAAGAGTAAGATGTAGTGGTTACAAGTACAGCCTTTGGGCCAGGCCCGGATTCTACTCCCAAGGGCTCTACTTACCAGCTGTTTGACCTTGCATAAGTAACTTAACCTTTCCGAGCCTCCGCTCCCTGACATGCAAAATAAAGATAATAAAACCTTCACCTCAAGGGGCTTTGGCTTTGTGTGCAATCAATTAGACAGTGCAGGAAAACTCTTACCCAGGGCCTGGCACAGCGTAAATATGCAAAACAGTATGTGCTATATATACTGGCAACAGTTACAGCACAATCTAGCTATGCACTTTCCAGCCCTCAAACAACCTTTCTGGTCTGAATTTCATTGTTTTTTTTGTTTTTTTGTGTTTTTTTTTGCCGCGCCTCAAACACTTTTATTCTACCTTGCATTGTATTTATCTGTATTTAATCTTGACTCATCCATCCACCACCACCCCTATCTATTTTCAGATATATCTTTGTACCTCAATAATTAATATGGTACTGGAGGCCGGCCGAGTGGCTCAGTTGGTTAAGAGTGGGAGGTCTGAGCAACAAAGTTGTTGGTTCAATTCCCATATGGGCCAGTGAGCTGCGTCCAAGCTGAGCTGCTGTTGACCTGCCAATGGGCGGCTGGATGGCTCAGCTGGTGAGAGCACGTGTTCCTAACAACAAGATTGTCGGTTCGAATCCCACATGGGATGGTGGGCTGCGCCCCCTTCCCCCACCCGCAACTAGATTGAAAGCGGTGACTGGACTTGGAGCTGAGCTTGTGCCCTTCACAACTGAGTCTGAAGGACAACAACTTGACTTGGTCCTGGAAAAACACAATGTTCCCCTTCCCCAATAAAATCTTTAAAAATAAATAAATAATAATATGGTACTGGGAAATATTTAATTCCTATCGCGCTGCGAGAGAACTATTTGGGCAACGAGTGAATGCAGCATAAACGGAGATAATTCTGTGGGTCTGCGACTGGAGGGTCACTGCCTTGCGTGCTGCACTGTGGGGAAGGTGACGGGCACGGGGCTGGAAGCCAGGCAGGCTGCAGTCCCAAAGTATTTCCACTTCCCTCCATTCAGAAGGATGCCTCCTCATACGTACTTTAGCTCAAAGGAGATGAGAATGTGCTTCTGGGGAATTCAGCCAGCTCGACCCATAAATACGCTTATCAGGAAGACTCAAAAACCATTTAATTCATTACAGGCACAGAGCTTCAAAACCAAGAGAGGATCAAGCCATGCACAGAATGGTGGGCTACAAACGGCACCTGTATTAGCTAATACAGCTGCCTCTGTACGAACAAAGGCCTAGAGAAGATACAAGAAGATGATACGTACATATGGAATTTCATATAAAAATAGATGTTTTAAACTCCATTCAAAACCTGCACTTGCAGGCTGAGAAGCATGGTTTTGATGTGTAAAGAAGGAATAATAAATACAGCCACAGAACTAACTGCAGTCTAGGCACCATCAGAAACCTGATTTCTAGAGAGTTCAGTCTCTTCACCTTTGTTCCATAGACAGCCCAGAAAATACACACCAAAAATACACATACATACAAAAAAATCAAAAATTTAAAAAACACAATTTTCTTTTTTTAAAGTCTGCCAATATTATACAAGGAAAAGAGACATTTTGAAGAACCCTACGCAGGAACAAGTACATGGAATAAGCAGGACAAGGAATATAAGCTGGTCAGAATATACCTAACGAAAGAGATACCAGAAAGGGACCGCCAGAAAAAGAAGTAACCAGAATTCATTGGACGTTTTGCTAGAGAGACACCAAAACAGCCCTCAGAATTCAGCAATAACCCAGTAATCTAGGTACGAAGTCACCCGGTAATGGCACCAAGAATCCAATCGAACTGGACCAACGTTTACATCTGACCCTGGGTGAAGAGCAGCATGTGCCTGCCTGGACAGACAGACAGACACGCTCAGCTACAGACAGACAGCCCAAGCTTCTGGCTGGTCACCAGTCTGAGAACCAGAGGTTAGTTGTCCAGCACTGTCACTTCCTAAAAACACTCCATCTAATGGTTGTAGAAAGAAACCCGTGCCCTCCCTCCTGACCACTGTTAATCGTGGGTCTGCAGCTGACCCCTTTTCACAGATAGTACCAAGACCTCGTCTAGTCCCAGTTCAATCTTCTGACACCTCTGTGAGTCTCCCGGGATGTGCTTCTCCAGGGGGATGGTTCCTTATAAATTCCAGAGGTATGATGAAGGCAACGAATATTCCTCACCCACATATTTCACTTACTGGAATAGAACTCTTCTCTCAGGGAGAAAAACTGGGGGAGGGCCGGTCAGGGAGTGGGGGTTTAAATATTGTTAGCTGTTTATCCATTCCAGTTCCCTCCCAATTCTGCTCAGAGGAAGGACTTCATTTAAACTGTCCCTGGTCTGAGACGATGCATCTGCCCATCCCCTGAAGCACTTTCGTTTGTGCAAAATGACAATAAAGTGATTTTTCAAGGGTAACTTTCCCTACACACAATTTTTATCTCATACTCTGACCTTAGACTCTAGTCCCCAATAAGATAAACTCCGTGTAATTTGTCATTCTGATATTTAAATAAAAAAATAAAAAAACACAACTCCCCTATATTTATTTGATGGACTACAGAGAATATCGACACCATCTATACAAGTATGAAACCAGAGGAAAATGGCTCTTCCAGCCACAAGAACACTCAAAGAGTCATCTCCTGCAAATCTTTAGTCAGTTTTATCCTTTCATTTAAAAATACCTCTCAAATATCAAGATCATCAAACACGTCTTTGTTCTGTAATAGTGCCCCCCATGATTCCATTCAGATGGCTACACTGACAAGGCCACAATCATAAGACAAGAGGCTGCACATCACGAGGCCCCAGGTTCAAATCTAGGTACCCCCTCCAAATGGAAGGAAGGAAAGAAGGGAGGGAAGGAGAGAGGGAGGGTGAGAGGGAGGGAGGGAGGGTTACCTGCATCTCTAATGCCTTAGTAATCCTCAGACTTAGGCATGCTCTACCTCACAAGTTTGTTATGAGAAAAGTGATATGAAACAAATACCGAGGTCCTTTGAGAATGAGCGATGAGCAAGGTAGACAAATAGACAATGAAAGGACAGACTTTTATTAAAATCACAGAGAACACAAACATTGACCCTAAGACGCAAAGACGGAGGGTGACAGACCCTTAATGAGGTGCTGAGAGATAAACAGCAGCCCATCTCTGACCACTGTTTAGCTCAATACATATCTCAGGTTATTATAGCATATTCACTTATTTAGTCCAGTTTTATCAGAAAATCGTCTGCCACATTTGGTTCCTTGGGGCTATATATGGAATAAAGGTGAAGAGACTGAACTCTAGAAATTAGATGGTGCCTACACGTAGACTGCAATTAATTCTGTGGCCGTGTTTATTATTCCTTCCCCTCTACACATCAAAACCAATGCTTCTAGGCTTGTAAGTTGCAGGTTTTGAATAAAATTAAAAACACAAATACTGATGAACGATAGATGTAGGATTTTAGCCTGACCTATGAATGCACCCAGATTACAGAATTAAAGCAAACAAATATTAACCCCTGTTGATTCCTTAGAATGAGAGAAAAAAGGAAATGGTTGGCATTAAGAGCCATCTATGACACTATCATCCAGAAATTGTGTCTTCTTGATCTCCAACATGGATCACCAAAGACAGCTAATAGATTTGTTAAAATCATTATTAGAACCTAAGAGTTATTAGACCCTCATTAGCAGAGTCCAATTACAAGGGAGAAAACCAAGCTATTTTAGCTGAACATTCCAGTGGCAAAAACAGAGCCTTCTTAATCACTTTCATTATCAAAACAGACTCCCTGCTGGAGCCTTTTAATTGGAAGTCTACCATTTTGAAGACATTTGCATTTTATCAAACTCTATTGACAGGGGTAATAGAAACAGCTTCTAGCTCCTGGCTCCACATCTCCCAAGTATGTGATGACATCTGGAGTGATCCACAGGAAGGGACCAGGAAGACGATAGGAAGCTTGGCCCCTAACACAAGCATCTGGATGGAAATCTCACCAAGCTGGGAACCACCTTCCTTCTCTTCGTCTCTCTGTTAAAAGGGGGACAGGAGGGGAACAGCTTCACACCTAGTTCCTATCTATAAAATGTTCCAAAGATAAAGGGACGTCCTGTACTAACAGACGAAGAGAATTCAGAAGTATTATTGATGTGTGCGAGAAGTTGAGTAGTTTTGCATGCTAGACGTTTTGTACCCAAGATATATGTCTCTCCGTCTCTCTCGCACACTCTCTAAACGTGTAGGATGCCACAGTGTTATTGCCATGAGCCATAGTTTGTTATTTATTGAGGCCATAAAAGTACAGAGCACTTTATAAACCACAAAACAGTGGCACTAGAGCCTGGAGGAATTCAGCCGAAATTAGACATGGACAGAGCGACGAGGAAATATTTAGTTGCACCAAGTTCTTGGCAAGAATAATTTTAGGAGGCAGTAAGAAAGGGACTGTTATTAAGCCGTGATTCACATCAACTAGAGGAGAGTTCACACAAACCAGAATCAACCCATCAGTAATCTAAAGCCTTAACTCTTGAAGGCAAGGCGTAAATATCATCATAACAATTCAATGGCAAGTTCCACCTTTGGCATTAAATATAAATTTGGTTTTCTAATCATATGATGCCAACTTCATTCATCCAAGTAATGTGAAAAGGTGAATACTGAATAAACACCCAAATGCCTAGGAAAGAAAAATGGATCAAAAGTGACCTTATAATGCATCTGGGAAAGCTGCAAACCTAAATTATATTAGGTTCAGCCACTGCTATAGTAATGGTTACACAACTTTCATCTACCAAGGTAGCCATCAAGTCCTTTATCTTCCTAGATAAATGAAAGATTTGAATTCCTAAAAGGTCCACAAAGGAAGAATTTCCAAGAGGCACAGAATTAAAATACAAGAAATTCTCTCCATTGCGAAAACACATAAAAAGCTGTATTCCCACATATTTATAAGATACCCCACCAACTCAATGAGACACAGCTCAGAAAAGTTTCGCCCTCAAACTGTTCATGTTTTAAGCTTGGTCCTTAGTTTCCATGTTCTGCACTTACCAGAGGTTCAGCAAAATGGGCAGACATACATTGTTAGTAGTGGGTTTTATCAATTACAGAAGTCCTGACTTCGTCACACAATTTCACGATGGATTATAATTATTCCCATTTTGCAGGGAACTCAAGGGAATTTCTCAAATACACAGTAGGTGTATGGGAAAGACATAAGCCAGGTCATCAGAATACCAATCACAAATACTTTCCTGATGACTTCTATTTTAACATAACACCATAAGTGGTCAAAACCAGCCAGGATCATTTTTCTAAATGCAAATCAAAAGTGCTCAGAAGTTGACTATTAAATAGAAATTAAAAATGACCTGGGGAATGTCTCAGCCTCTGAGCTCACCGAGGGTACACACAACAATTTCTTGATGCCACTTTTCTATAATATACACTAGTCGGCAGTCCAGTGTCTTCACGGAATGTTCTTAAATATCATTGGTAGCCGATACTGAAACAAATCACCTAACTGACTTGATGGCCTCTTCATACATTTCTCTTTAGTCTCCCAAAGAGCATGATAACCAATTCATCGCAAAATCAAGCTTTAATCTCCTCCCATTCGTCAACAGTGACACCAACCCCCTTCTCAATTCAAGGGGGAAGCCATCTGCAATGGTTCTACCCGATTTCCCTGGAACGCCAGCTTCCACCGCCTGCCTTCTGAACCCTCAGGAATGGGAGCCATTTACCTCGATCGACTTCACCAGTCACTGTTGCAATTTAGCTAAGACATTTCCCAGGGGCCCATTAGGAAAGGTTCCAATTTGAAAACCTCACTCTGATCCTACCAACCCAGTCCTGGAAACAGCATTTGGTACCAACTTACAAAATTTTCTTTTTTCTTCCTGATCCCAAATCCTTCACTTTGGTACAGAAATGCAAAAAGGAAATTTAAAAAAGGCAGGATTTCTGAAAATGAGTTCACATGTACAAACATTCAAGGACATTCTGATAAAAGCCGCAGCCTCGTGCATGCATGGCCACAGTTCTGGTTTGGTTTGTTTATTCGACGGCCACCAGGCCAAAAAAAAAAAAATGATGGTGGCCCAGGACAGAAGAAGCCCTTGGCAGCATCTGCAGCGCGGCAACATCAGAAACCTAATGAAAATGTGCAGTCCCTTCCAGAGCTAAGGACCATGAAAAGCCAAATCACCCCGATAAAGTACTTCACACATGCACACACATTGCGCCTACTCAATGGGGCTAACCAAAAGAAATGTGAAAGTACACATTATGTAGGAATGGGCAGAAGGGTGGGCGGGAGATCTTGTAGCCAAAGAAATACTTGTTTAATATCAACAGATAAAAAAGTAAGTTGCAACCTTCAGGCTGCTGTTGTGAAAGCCATAATATTTAGGCTGGAATTAACTGCTATCCCATAAATAATTACATCATGACTTGAAGTTGGATTTAATGGGCCTTAACAATATATGTTTTTTTTTTTTTAGCAGGTCTCAAGTCTTTGCTTTTCTAGAATACTGGAGATTCTGAAAGTGTCATCATCACTTCAAAATGTTACCAAAAATTTAGTCAACAGAATAGTCTCAGGTTGGGATTTTTGTCCATAAGTTTTTCTTTAATGAAAACGAACATTGGCTATCTAATGTCAAATGAAAATAAATCAATGTATCAATGTCAAGTTACTATTCTATTACTAGAATGCACATTTTTTATTTTGCTTTGTTTTGTTTTGTTTTAAGCTGAGCCATCCTGCCACCTGTTGGCAGCTCAGCGGCAGCTCAGCTCAGGCTGGGCATCGAACTGCTGTTGCTCAGAGCTCAGCTCACACTCTTGAGTGAGCTCTTAACCAACTGAGCCACTCAGTGGGCCCTTTAGAATGCGCATTTTGATGCACACATATACTTGATTTTCCATAACTTATGTATAATGCACTTTCTACCTGGAGAAGTACCCTGAATTAAAATGACAGCATTAAACATTTTTATGTACCGTGAGTTCTAGGAGTTTTGCCACCTGAGTATGTTGGGAGCCAAAGCTATTATTTATCAAACTTAGTGGTGGCAGAGTCCCAAATGTTCAGAAAAACAGCTCACACTAAACAAGGGACTCCCAGGATATACGTACAATTCTAGATGCAGTATTTCTGTTTTCTGACAACAGGCGTAGGCTAAGATTTCCAGGGATTTCTTATCTTGCCCAAGTATAAAGAGAGCTTATGTGCTCTTTCAGGCTAGTACTTTTGTCTAAGTTTCAACTGTACGTGAACAAAATAAGTGGCCTGTCAGAGAGATTGATGTACATATGGCATCTTTTCTGTATCCACCAACAGTGCTGCCCAGTCTAAAGCCACACACACTTCAAGTCGAGATTTCTCTACAGGGTTCAAGTGGTGTATTCAACGTTATTCCTGTCTCCTGGGAAATACTGTTGTTTCACAGCGACAGGTCTCAAAATGTAGACCAAAGACTCCTCCCTGCTCTTCTCTTTTCCTCCCTTTCCAACTACTTAGGAGTGACACTAGCATTTCTTCAACTTTTTCAACCAAAGTAACATTACAAAACAGGAAAAATACAGAAGCAGATACAAGATTTCAGCCACACATTAATCAGATTTGAAGGAAAAAAAAAAAGAGAACAAGAAAAGTAACATGTCACTTTTTAAGTTATTTTTCATAAAAACTTATTTGTGTTAACATATAACAGGCTTATCGTTCTTTTTTAAAGATTAAGTATTTTAAATGTCTCAGTTTTCATTTCTAATACAGTATGTACCAATAGATATAATTAATCCACATTCAAAAGTCATTTGGGACGTCCATATTTTTAGTAATACGCAGGAGTCCTCCAACCAAAAAGTTTGAGAACCACTATTTCCGAGGAACTCACGAGAGAAACTAGAGTTACCAGCAGTATAAGGGAGGCTCAATGCAGGAGAGCCTCATATGAAGGGTCCTCATCAAAAATCATCTTTTAAATAGGAGACAAATAATAATAACCAATCAGGTAGAGAAAACCTTAAGGGAAATTAAAAGGAAAAAACTCACTCTTCTCTTTACCCAACACAACTGTTTAACCCTGGTCTAAAAACAGCTCCTTTTCAGTCTTACCATCCGTTCATGTTTGCGCACCATGGTAATTGTAGTACAAACAGAATAATCTTTGCCATTTTGACCACTTAACATTGTATCTGAAATCACCTTCCCTGTAAACATAGAATCTTTCTCATTTTGATAGACACAAGCTTGGAACGCATAGTTACACATACGTAAAAATTCAGCAAAACGTACACATAAGATTTCTACACTGTACTAAAATAATTCAATTTTTTAAAATCATAATGGGCCACTGGTATTCCGGAATTTATTAACCCAGCCCCTCTTTCTGGCTATTTAGACTATTTCTGCTTTTTTGAGATTGCGCTACAGTGAACACCGTCAGGAACAAAGCTTGGCTCTTCCTCCGCATCATTTCCTGTGGACCGAGGTGACCACACCGATAACGAAGATGCCCATTTGATGAAGCCTCCCAGCCACATCTTTTCGCCAGTTTGACTGCTTGGACCCAACAGCAAAGAATACAATGTCATTACATATCCAATTTTCTTTCACAGTTATTCTTTGAAAATAAAATGAATAGAAATCTACAGACGTGAAGCAGCTATGAGTTCCATTTAGAAGGTGGTGAAGCATCAGGCCTTCGTCAGCATCCTGTGTCAGGCCTCACTGGGGCTCGGTCGCAGCCGAAAACATAAGGCCGAGGCCACGTCTCATCTGCCAGACTAGCTGCCTGACACATTCGGGTTACTGTTATGCGCTAGGTCGTGTCTCCCCAAACTCACATGCTGCCCCTCAGCATCTGACTGTATTGGGAGATGGGACCTTTTACGGAGTGGTTAAGGCAAGGCTAGGAGGGTGGGCCCTCATCTGATCTGAAAGGCGTCCTTATAAGAGGAGCGGTTTAGACAGACAGACAGCACGGTCACACATATACAGAGGGATGACTATGTGAAGGGGAATCAGAGGGCGGTGACCTGAAGCCAGGCAGAGAGGCCGCAGGAGAAAGCAAACCCAGCAACACCTTGATCTTGGACTTCTAGGCCCCAGAACTGCGAGAAAATAAATTCCTGCTGTTTAAGCCATTGAGTCTGTGCTAGCTGGTGAGGGCTGCCATTATAATGAACCACAGTTACCAATCTGACCCGAGGGCATTTCCATGTGCTTCCGGTCCAGTCCAAACCCTTCCATTATACAGATAATGAAATCAAGCTCTGTGAGGTCAGACTTTTCACTGTAACTGAAAAACAAGTAAAAAGATCACGGGAGAGAATCTAGATCTCTTTTCTCAAACCTAAGCTCTTGCCACAGTGCTACATGAACAATTATAAATGAGAGTCCCAGATATTTCTGAGCATCAATAGCAAAGACCTACAATGTAATCTTAAATCAATTAATTTCTGGAACACAACTCTTGAGGATGCTCAATAACAGCCAGTGGTTTTGAACAACAATGTATCAAGGGCAAACCCGAGGAGAACACTATACCAATTATAGCTGCTATACAAAAAAAAAAGTGCCTTCAAAGAAAAACAGAAACAGGATAATTTTAAAAGACACAACGGCTTTGAACAAGTAAGAGGAAGGATGGAGCTAATTTTAACAGCTTTCAAAGAAAAATGAGTGTTAAGAATGAGGTCAAGTGACCAGTAAGACAAGACAGATGCTAGCTTTGAGCTGTGGATAATGACATTTAATCAAAACTAGAACTTTCAGGTTCTCAAAGCTTATAGAAAAGGATGGAAGGACAGTTTAAATATGACTAAGTGTTTATTTTAAATGTCTGTATCTCTGTAAACCCTCTATCCTTGGCATGGTACGTCGTTTTTTGGTTACTTTCCTCCCTTAGTTGACACTTTCTCAGCTAATTAAGGAGGTAAAGTACCCCAATATACCAGACGAAATGGTGGCCACAGCTTTCCCACCTTGAAATTCAAAATTAATTCCATAAAAATACATCTGGTCAAATGATCCCCGTGGACGTGCATTAGTTATTAACCCCTCACGTCTAGGAATCTGCTTTATAAAAAATTTATACACAAATATTTAAAGCACTTTCCCCCCCAAAACCTTCACCCCTCACAATAAAAAGAAATTTGTCTGGGCTTGAGAATGGTTAACATAGTTGAAGAAAAGTTAAATTGTAATTAGGGGCAGGCAAATACTCCAAATTCCTCAGCATGCTAATCTTACACTCCATGGCCAAAATGGCAGTGGTAGGTGACCTAGAAAATCATATGGAGACTGTGATGAAAATGGTGACTTCCAGAAGTCCTAGTTAAGGTATATATGGAGAGCAATAAAACACTTGAAATCTATTTTTGAAATCTTTTTATACTTTTTAAATGCGCTCTAAAAATTACTGTGCTATAAATTCCAATGGCATAAAATTTGTGTGGAATACAGTGTGCAATTACAATGCAGTTTCTAGTTCAAGTCCATATGGTTACAGTACCAGCAATCAGGAAATGCCTGGATACATAGTGGGGTTTCAGTGCTTGAAGGTATGAACAAACAACTAGAGACAGGGGAAGCTGTTAGACAAAAAGCTGGATACAGAGAAAACTAAGTAAAAGTGTGCAGAGCCTTTGTCCCTTTACGTCAACAAGAAGACAGAATCACAAAACATGGCACAGAGGTGCTTTGGAGACTCAAAGTCATACGTTAACCTCTGGACTAACGGTCTTATTGCCATGTATTCCCAGGCAGACCTAGGAAAGGTTAAAATTAACAGTGTGAAAGTCAAATACTTTCCCCTTAATTAGCTATGAGCAGGTGATTAGATTTCTCCACAAAGTTAAAAAAAAAAAAAAAAAAGGAGGAATATTGGTTAAATGTCTCCTGTGCATTATCTTATTCAACCTGATTTATTACACAACCACCAAGAACAGTCATCATTATAAGGCCCATGTTACAGATTTGGAAACAGATTTACATTCCGCGATCCTCCTAATGCCTCAGACGTAGCATGAGGCTGGCTTCAGACACAGGCTACTTCAATCCTTTCACGTGTGGTCCTCTTTCATTTAGCATTAGGTCTCTCAAGTAATAATAAGTAAGCAGGACAGATTAATGAAACTCAAGTCAAAGGAGCTCAAGCCCATCTCCATTCATCTGCCCGGTGACCCAACCAGCCATTCTCAGGATCAGACCAGGGGAAATAAATGCGCATGTCCACCAAAAGACATACAGAAGAATGACCACTAGCATCGTTACCATACTAGATGCAAGCTGGAAACGATCTTCACCCTCCATTCATAAGAGAACGAATAAACACAGTGTAGGTTATTCACACGATGGAATATTACACATAAAAGAAAAGAACCACTACTGATACACGGAACAGCATAGATAAATCCTACAGGCATAATGTTGTCTGGAAAAAGGCAGACATAGAAGGCTACCCAATGTATGACTCCATTTAATGGAGCTCAAGAACAGGCACAATTAATCGATGATATAGATATCAGAATGGTGGTTCCTTCAAGACACATGCAAAATACTGTCTGGGAATGAGTACCGTGTGGGATGCTCAACCATTCTATGTTGACTTGGTGGTAGATACGTAGGTACCCACATACCTAAAAATTCATCAGGGTGTACCTGAGAATTCTGCTCCTTAGACACATTACTGGATGTCTAATTTCAACAAAAAAGCTCAGTAAAAGAAGCTTTCAGGGCCCGCAGAGTGGTGCACTGGTTAAGAGCTGGCTTGGGACGCCAGCAGCCCCGGTTCGGATCCCACATATGAGGGCCAGTGACACTGCCCTCTACAGCTAAGATGGTGAACAACAGCTCGACCTGGAGCTGGGCTGCTATGATTCCCCAGGACGGCCTAGCTGCAGCCCCTGCTGCAGTGGGCTGCCACAGGCTACAGTGAGTGGCTGGCAGCCAACGGGAGCAGCCGGAGTGAGCTGCCAATAGCCGTGGTGAGCGACATCCAGAGGCTGGGGACCGATCTGCCTCACCCAGGAAGAGTGCAATGACGATACCAACATGGGCCAGTGAAGCAATGTCCTCTGCAACTAGAGTGAAGAACAAAAGGACAGCAACTTCTCTGTTCCCCTTCCCCAATGCTGTTCCCCTCCTTCAATTCCCCAATAAAAATCTTAAAAAAAAAAAAAAGCTTTCAGAAAGTAGCAAAGATAGGCAGAGTAACATCATTTACATTTAAACAAAAAATAACTTTTATTAGTATTGGGAGAAGCTGGAAGTTCCTTGAAATGTGTACCATTAGATAAATACATTATTATTTCTGGTAGCAGCTGGCAGTTCTGCCTCTTCAGAATGAAGCTGTGGGGCAGGTGGACGAGTTGGGAAAGCTTAGGTTCTATGTCCCTGGGAGAATGGATGAACCTGGGAGGGCAAGAATCCAGAGGAACGGCCAAAGCAGAGGCTGGTGATAAGGAGGCACTGAAGACACACAGGAAGTTACATGGAGCAGGGGGAAGGGCCTGGAAGAACTAGGGGCTCTACATTCTGGGAACACGGCTTCGGCTTCAGAAGAATGAAGACAAAATGGAAAACATACAACTATTCCCTAGTTTATGATTTTTTTAAATTACACAAAACGCACTTGCAGAACTCACCTGTAGTCACCCATCCCCACATATCCGTCAATCTGCTTGAATACAACATGCAGGTCTGAGGTATATGAGCTGCTACTCGAGCAGCTGCTGTGAGGGGGGTACCAAGGAGAGCTCACGGGCTGCAACACCACAACTGCTGCGGGGCAAATAATGAACGATCCCAAAACGCGATACGTCAAGTCAAAGCGAGTAAGGCAGAAGCCTCAATCCAATCCCTTGCTGTTTCGGATTTACCAAGATATTCTTAAGTGGCTTTTCTTATGCCAGTGCCCTGAATTCTTGAGTGCCTGTCGCATTCACTTGGCACACTTCACAGCCTGCATGTCTGAAGGCCTGCATGTGGGTAGGCTGGCTGGCTCTCCAAGCGGGAGCCCAGCAGAGCCGGCCATTCCTGCTACATTCCTCAGCCAGTGTCCTAAAAGGAGAAGCCCCCACTTCCTGTCTCTGATGCTGTGAAGTATGAGCGCGCCTGTGGAATCATCCCAACACGTAGGTCCTCTTACGGACTGTTAAACTGCCTGGTTCACATGCTAGACCATTTCCCATGCTAGGAAC
Organism: Aselliscus stoliczkanus; assembly: GCA_033961575.1. NCBI lineage: Eukaryota > Metazoa > Chordata > Mammalia > Chiroptera > Hipposideridae > Aselliscus > Aselliscus stoliczkanus. Next base: position 74,804,582 of record CM066740.1, on the reverse strand, counting down.
ACCTCTCAGAGCCCCGAGTCGGATTACAGAGTTCACGGGAGACTTCCCACCGACCAGGACTAACCTAGCTTCTTGTGGATGTGAATTCTTTTCATAAACATAGTTAATCAACTCTAGTCAACAATCCAAGATTCAACTACCTCAAATCGTCAAGTTCATATGTAAGAACATGAGAATTTGAAATTTAAAAACCGCAGGTCAGGGCCGGCCGAGTGGCGCATTGGTTAAGAGCTAGTTTTGGGATGCCAGCGGCCCCGGTTCGGATCCCACATGAGGGCCAGTGACACTGCCCTCTACAGCTAACAACAGCTCCACCTGGAGCTGGGCTGTGCGAGCCCCGGTGATGGTGTGGGCTGCAGCGGGCTGCCATAGGCTACAGTGAGTGGCCCGCAGCCAGCGTGAGCGGCTGGCAGCCAGCGTGAGCTGCCAATAGCCACAGTGAGCGACATCCAGAGGCCGGCGACCGATCTGCCTCATCCGGGAAGAGCGCAATGACGACACCAACAGTGAAGCAACATCCTCCGCAACTAAACTGAAGAACAAAAAGACAGCAACTTGTCTGTTCCCCTTCCCCGATTCCCCAACGCTGTTCCCCTCCGCCAATTCCCCAATAAAATCTTTAAAAAAAAAAAAAAACAAACCCGCAGGTCAGAGGGCATAAAAATATAACCCATCTCCCCATAGGCCCCAGCACTCTCCTAACTGAAGACCAAACTCTAGATGGATTTAAGACAAAAGTTCTTCTAGTGTAATTGGTTTGTAAAAACCAAAAGTTTATCTACTGCCCACTGGCATTTATCAGCTCTAATACTTCAAAAGCTAAAGCAACGGCTCATTTTATGAGTTCCATAAACCCCTGAACCTTCCTAAGTAGGTTCTAATTCAAAATGGAGATCTCAAAAACATTGTTTATTAAAAAAAGTTTCTTCTCATCGCCAAATCGAAAACACATGTGTTTGCGGGACAGTGTCCTCCTGTATGCGTGTGTGAGACTCCTACATTTATACAGCACTGCAATCCCATTAGCAGCAGGCTTAAATTAATAAAATTGTTTGTCTTGTCAGCTTCTGTTACACGTTGTACAAACTTGTTAGATAATCAGCAGAGGCATGACAATTCATTATCCTACAGGGAGCCAGTCTGAAGCCAGCCGCTTCCGCGTTCAGACAGAGGCAGCACAGCAGATGAGAGCGGCACTCGCTGGCTGCACTCGAAAGGGCGCAGACACAGGAAACTCGGCCTTACACCCGGCTGCTCACCAGCAGCAAGCAATTTCCTATGTCACTCCCACATGCCAAGAACCTATGGTGGCCTGGCGTCGGCAGGAGCATATTCTGACAAGTCTCTTCGACGAGACAGATTGAACTTTTTCTTTTTCTGGTCCTCAGTGTGTCTGGCAAGGGTAAAAGATGCGGCCAGTGGGTTTTCACATCAGCACTTGGCTCTTATCAAACTGCCAAGTGTTATTCTTCTCCGGCAAAGGTGGGGGGAGGGGGAGGCAAAGCGAACCCTTCCTGAACAGAACTTCCTTCTGGTTCCGCTTCGGTCGGATGCCTTGGCATTACCGCAGCTGCACAGAGGCAGGCACTTAGCTGCCAGACCATGGGCTGTGGGGGAGCAAGACGGAGCTCCCCACGGGCTCCCTCCATGCTGCTCAATGTACCCAGCACTGCACTGAGTCAGCAAGCATCTACTCAAGTCATTTCAGGGAACAGGAACTAGATGGCAGGCACAAAATATACTTCTGGGCGTCATGTACCCAAAATACAAATTGGTGGCAGATGGAAGACCATATTCCAATTGTTTTTGTAGGTTACAGAGCTCACCCCTACAATGGGCCCCAGAGCTAAGTACAGCTATGCAAAGCAGGGCAAGTGCATGGACCCAAGGGGATTTATTCAGGTCTTACAGAAAGTGAGCTTTTGGAAAAGTGAAAATGCTAATGGAAATAAGACCCACAACTTAAACACTGTATTCCCTCAGGGGTTTAATGCTTATAGTTACTGATCCATCAGACCAGTCAAATGTTTGCAGGCCAAAAGTAGTCTTCAACTTTCCTGTCCAGAGTAAATGAATATGGGTTCCCCATTGGGGGCTGGATAAACCTGGCTATCCATCAAGTAGGTGGCACTTTCTGTCTCTCTCTAGGAAAGGCTGATAATCTCCCACCTCACTGTCAGAGCAGCTGTGTGGAGTAGCCCGTTTCTGAGGAAGGATTGATTGATTACACATCCCCATCCTGTGAATCTGGGAGTGGCCACTGAAATCAGTAGGAGTCTGCTCTTGCTGCCATATCTCTTTTTCCTCTGCTATAATATTGGTAAGACCCCAGATGATGAATGATCCATCTGCCCAAGTCCCAAACGGAAGACAACATGAGGCAGGGCCAGCCGGGTGGCTCAGCTGGTGAGCTCGTGCTCTTAACAACAAGATTGCTGGTTCAACTCCCACATGGGATGGTGGGCTCTATTCCCTTCCCAAATTCCCCAGTGAAAATCTTAAAAAAAAAACAAAAAACCATGAGGCAGAGCCACAGTCTGCCTATGATGCTGTATGAGCGAGAAACAAACCGCTATTGTTAAAAGTCACTGAACTTTTGTTACGGCAACAGAACTTAGCTGAAGTGGACTAAATAAAGGCTATGGGGAACGTGGTCCTGGCCAGGGTGCTGGTGCTACAGTGAAAAGAGAGGCGGAATAGGATCTTCCCAAGAATGGTAGCTCACTTTAGGAAAGTTAACTTCTTTTACTCTACTTGACTCTTCAACCTGAACCCTATTTTCACTGAAGAAAATAATCTATACAATTACAACGATGAAATCATTTTCTCTTCTCAAAATAGAAAATACTGTGGTACTAAATGACATCATATCCAGAGTCTAGTGTCTGTTTTCTCTTTCTCTGCTTCCTATCTTGCTATGGGGCTGCTAGATCCAATTCACTTCTAATTGATAATCTACTTTGGGCTAAACGTGAATGAAATATGAAAAGGCTCTGAGTGTTCCAAGGGGCTCTACTGAAAGCTAATTTTTAGGAAGCCATCTATTTTGGCTCCTCAGGAGTCAAAATTTTACTTTCTTACTGAGATCTGGATAGGTGAGGTCATCATTTTAGCAGGAATTAATTGTAACAAAATTGTATTAGCTATGCAGGGTTCAAGAGATCAGATATAATAAGAGCTGAACTCCATTTCAATGTCAAAAGAATTCTTCCAAATCCTAAGAAGACAGGACACAACAACAGCATCTTAATGAACATAATAATGCAGAAGGAAAGTCCACACACCAGGCCATTTCACCTTACTTTGTTCACACATTCTGGATTTTCCACCGAATAATCAAAAGGTTGATCAGAAATGAGATGCACTATCATCTGGGCACCCAAGGGGTCTTTCTTGTCCTGCCCTCGCCCCAGCCCGGTTAGACAACTAGTCATAACAGAATAAACACAGATTTGGTTGGGGGCTGGGGAATCAGGGGCCGAGAGCAGGCGAGAAGAGACTTTCCATTTAAAAAGGTAAGTTGAAGAAAAATCAACATCTCGGTTTTCATGGCTAACACACCTACACACAGACTGTGCCTCCCAGCATGCAGGTCTCCAGCAGGCCTGTTGATCACGACCTCTGCTCTTCAAGAGATTCAAGTTCATTGTTTCCTATTATTATCACGGCTGTTAGTAAAAATTTCCACTCACATCACCCTCCCCAAAGCACAAAGTGCTCCGGGAAGAATGTAAAATACATCGTTCTGAAACCCAAGCCTCTTCTACACCAAACTCTTGAGTGAAGACTGTTAATAGGAATTCATTAACCAGGAGCAGGCACTGAATGTTTTGACATCTGCAGCCCCAGGGGGACACTATTTGTCCTTAAAAAGGCTGGGAGTGAGTTAAGATCATTGGGTCAATAGCACGTTTGTCTCCAAGTCACCACACCACACAAAAAAAGAGTTCAGGGGAAAAAACAAAAACACACAGCACCTGATCAGTGCTAAGCCAGCTGTCTTTGAAGAGACACCCCTGAGGCAGCAGTGGGAGGAAAGGGGGCCAATGACCAACCCCTCAGACCATGAGGCTGGCAAACTTCCGCCCACTGGCCAAATCTCACCTGTCACCTGACTCAGAAACCACATGCAAAAGTAAAATGAAAACCACTCTTTCAATTTATATGGAGACCAGCATGACCAGTACAATTCCTGCTGGAATACACTGTCCAGGTTCCATTAGGAAGACAATATCCTGGGATCCTGACAAAAAGGGGAGGATGAGAAGGGGAGAGGCCAAAATGCTACATCGCACAACGCGGCTGGCTTAGCTGGATCCCCGCCAAGACCCGGCCCCATCGATCAGATATTCACAGAGCAGCTCACATACAGGAAGGGGAGCGGAGCAAGCGCCGGCCTCTCATTCGATGCTACTTGTGATTCAGGCAACAGCTGCACACTGGGTAACGATCCCGCGAGCAGTCAGCTGGGAAGCGCCGTGTCTCATCCTCACTAAGAGCTCCGGCTGCAAACCCGCACACGCTATTTGGACAGCCAATTGCCCATGACTAGGCCAGTGTCCAGAGGGTGCTCAGGAACCAAGGAAAGCAATAGGGTCATTTGTTCATAACCATAATCCTGGAAAACGGCAAGGGCAGTCCTTGTTTTCCAAATCCTGCCCTCGCCAAGGAGTTGCCAGAGCAGGGCTATTGCTGTGAGTCACACAGAGCCTTGCGCCATTATCTTCCACACAAATGCGGATACTGAGGCCAGCCAGTCTCTGTAGAAAGAGTGTCCGTAGGCCAAATGAAGGCTCTAAGGTCCCTCTACGCCAAGTCCCTTTCATCTTTTTAATCAGTAAATTAGTGTGCCTGGGAAAACCTTCTACAGTCTAACCCATCCCTCAAATCACATATAAAACCAGGGAAAACGCTCGGTGGGACAGAGAGTGATGTGGGCAGTGCCAAGCAGGAGGCTGCCCCGCCTCAGCTGACTTCTAAGCCATGCACACGGCTGAGCTGTGCTAGCTAACGGGCAATCACAGCAAATGTCTCATTGCCCGGAGCCAAACCAGAATCCCAGAGACGCTAAGGATGCTTAGTCTGAGCATCCATCAATGGAAGTCTGGGTAGGCTTTTGCTCCTTTCAACAAGAGAAGGGAAACTGAGCAGGCTTTGACAAAAAATGCTGCCCCACACACAAAACACCAACATCACTTAAAATGGGTGTGTTTGCTTATATTGTCTAATTCTTTAGATTGGACTCAGTAACATCACTTACGGCACATAGAATGGTCTACCTCACCAGAGCCATAGGTAAAATGAAAAATTCTACCAAAACACATATTACCATTACATATACCCCAGAATGAAGACTAACTTTACAGGCAAGGGGAAAACTGCATGGAGTCTAGAGATACCAGTACAAACTCATCTTTCTAAGGAAATTTCCGACATTATACTTTTGACTTTCTGCCTGTCTCTGGTTTGGGGTAGGTGGTGGTGGCGGTGAAGTCCTCTCCTTGAGAGAATTCTCAGAGTAGCCTCAAATCACAGGTCTAAAATCACTTATCCAAAACTGGAAACTCCAAAAGCTTCTAAAAACCAAAAGATGGTTTTAGTGACACATGTGGCAATGGTAAAACTTAACCTAATTCAAACTTACTTGCTGCAAAACCTCACCTGAACAGGTGTGAGGTTCACGTCTCATCCCATCAGTGTGAGCATTTGTATTTCATTGCAGGCATATCAATGTGTTTCATTATGGGGTTGCTATCCACAACCCCACGAAGGGTGGTATATAATTCACATACCATATAACCTTTTTAAACCCCAAAACTTCCAAGTTCAGAAACATCTGACCCTAAGGATTTCTGACAAGGGGTTGTGGGCCGAATTTTCTTCCTCATTACTCCCACTGGTAGCAGCTCTGAAACCATTCCACGGGCGAGAACAGCACGTGGAGCGCCTCCGAATGCCCTAACCCAGCCCTCAGGCTTCAGGGCTTCCTCTGTGACCCACCTGCAGCATGTGCAACCCTTTACTGGATTAGCCTTACCTCTCTGCCGCTGAATCACTAGCTTTTGTAGCCACACAGCATTTTGTCTAACTATGCCTCCCGGGTATCTGACTGCGTGCTGCAGGTTCTGCCGGCATGTCTCAAGCTGAACTTCTGTGGTTACCAGTCTCCCCAAACCAGCTCCACTTCTATTTATTGATTTCTATACCAAATTCTTACCCCCTAGATGAAAAGCTTACATTTCTATCGACAAATACACATCCACCGATCTACAGCTTTTCCAATCCTTTCCAAAGACACCTGCTGCCTTCCTGGCATGAACATTCTTGTGTCCTTTCTTTTTCCACATCCACTGTGTAGATTCAGGCTCTCCATAGCACCCACGTAGGCCTTATACCTTTCACTCAGCTCTCTCCCTCAGTCTTGCCAAAATGCCATTTCTTTTCCTAAATCAACCTGTTCCACCCCATCTTGGAACACTTTCTCCTGCCTCTTAATAGCTATAGCAATTTCTAACAATCAAGTCATATAGTCTCAAGAAATTATTTTCTACTGATGTAGAAATGTTTTATAAGATACTTTTCTTTTTAAAACTTTTTGTGTGTTTACGCTTGTTGTTCCATTAGATAACTTAGAGGAAGAAAATTTACTTTAACTTTTTTCTCTTCTCAGCAGGTACTTAGCTTAATTCTCACACATACTATTATGGTATCTTTTGGAAACTTATAAATGGATTTTAAAATTACTTCTGCCATATATCAGAGAGTTAACAGACTTTGTGGCTACCAATTCGGACAAATAACTGCCAGCATGCACCTGGCTGGATGGTCCTGGTCAGTCCCCAAGGGGATGGCAGTGCCCTGGAATCAGTGTCATGCATACCCATTTTGCTCACAGGGTACATTCTAAGAAAAGATGCAAAGACCTAGTCAGAGCAATTATATCACCAAGTACTCTGGTCTGTTTGCATGGACTCAGAAGGCAGGAGACAAGAAGTCAACATGGAGATACAGAAGACAAGACCAGTAAAGGGAAAAAAACCTGTAGAGACAGTCCAGCCAAGGTGGAATGACTCTCGTAAGTACCAGGTCTCACTTCAATATTCTATTTTCATGCAGGCCTGTGTTTCCACTGGGCCAGGCAAGTACAACACTGACTTGGGCAATTGATAACAAGCATATACGAAAGATATTTTTTTTAAAAAAGACCAAGATGTTTCTTATTCCAAAGCAATAGAACATGCACACGCGGGGTGGCGAATAACTACATTTGGGCCATCACACAAAAATATGTTAATTCTACGATTATCAAGACCCATTGTTCTCCCCTGTTGTCCCCAACATACAGTTTCTTCCTACTTGAGTCAAATAAAAGGCCAGGAAAGGAGAGAAAGCCCAAGTACGTGACAATACAACATGGTGACCTTGATCATGGAAAGGCACAAGTCGCCTTAGCTAAAAGCACTGCCAAAAATTAGTATTGTGATGTGTCATTAAAAAAATCAGTCCTTGTGAGACGACACCACAATGCAGGCCTTACAAGCCAGAGTCACTTCCTCGGCCACCGGTGTTCACTGCCAGCAAACATGTCAGCCAGGCTCTCATAACTGCTGTCAGGTGGGAAAAAAATGCTTTCAAAAGGATCTTCCAGGCTGAACCCTGAAGTTTTTGGATGCTCTGACTCCAATTTCCCTCCAAGACTACAGGAGCCATTTGTATCCAGAACGGATTCTCCCAGACCATCCCTCAATACCCAACGCCAATTCTTTGGAACATCCTGTGAGCCTGGAATGCAAACAAGGAATTACGGTAACTGGTCATGTTGCTGATCTGCATGAGTGAAAAGAAGGAGCAAAAATTATTCCAAGTCCAAGATTCCTCTGAGCGACAAGGGCAGGAACTGCCGCAGGCAATTCTACGGCAAATGGAGTCCTTTCTACAGCAGCATGTGCTGTTTCTATCCAAAGCAGAGGATATCAGGCCTTTGACAATTCATTTAATGACAGGGCACGCTGGCATGTCTGTGATTTTCAAAGGAACAGAGATGTTTGTCACTTTGAAGAACCTGACCACCTGGAAAGGAGCCCTGCAAATCACATTTTCCTGCATTTCTGTACGTGAAATCTAACTCTGCCACTCAAGCTACATCCCCCACATACACAGACAATCAAAAGACATCTCATGTGTACTGAATGCCAAGTCATTCATACAGGGTTTATTCAAATATTCCAACGTACATTTGTACGTTTACTTTAATACCAAAGAATGTGCTGGCAGAGAAGTACAGAGAGAGCACTTTGCCTTCACATCCAACTGACTGTCTGCAGTCGCACATCACTAGCACAGGCTGACTCAGTGGCTAAGACTGAGTGTTAGTGGTCTTTGTTGGCCATTTCTGCAACTCACTGACCACAGGCTAAAACTGAGCAGTCACTGTTATGGACCGAAGGTGACGAGACTGGACATCAGTAAAGCCACAGAAGCCAGGGCACAAGTAGGGACTGTGTTTTACTCCCAAAGTCAGGAAGCAGTTGTCCAGCCTAAACCACCACCACACCGAGAGGATGAATGTTCCCACGAGGAATGGAATAGCATGAAAAGGCCACATAGGGCCATCAGAGTCACCTCCTAGTGAAGCAAGGCCCAGAAAATCGGGGAGGAGGGAGGCTGTCACTCTAGCAGCAGGATGTCTGTGTTTCCACTCTGCCCTTCCATCTCTCATGCCATCCTCAGATGAGTCTGTGACATTCCAGATTTTTCACTTAAGCATTCATTGGTTCCTATACTCACTCCCACCTTAAATCACAATCCCTAGTGTCTGAGGCATGACAACCCTTTCTTGTTAGAAAGAACATAAGACCGCAAAGGCTATGGCTCAAAAGCTAATTTAGCAGACAAGAAAGAGCTGAATAAAATGTGTAAGAAAATTAAATGAAGACCGCTACCTGATTCTGTAAGACAGTGATATGGGCAAAACTCTACATTTTAAAGAAGTCATTTCTATAACTGCAATGCATCAGAATGGCAAGGAGAGACTACACATGAAGAAAAGGATTTCTGCAGATGCCCGAAAGGATTTCTGCAGATGCCCTACCATGACATCGCCCCGGGTACCCCCTATCGTTTCCCCACAGGTGCCTGTGAGTACCACACAACATCCACACACAGAGGTGCGCACACAATCACAGCCTCCTCAGCAGGTAAGAGTGCAGTGCTCCAAAATGGCTTCAAAGCCTTCTCAGTAACTGAGCATGTGCTATGAGACCAGACAGACAGGAGTTGACATTGGGGACTCTGCTAGAGACCCCTTGGTCTGATACCTCCCCTCAAACATTCAGATTCTTCAATGGCTCGAGCTATCTGGCCCATCATTGATAGTCAGCATTCTGTCAGACTGTACAAGGTTTCATGGGTTGGAAGGGTCACCATAGACTTAACTATGTCTGTGATGGAGCCTCTCAGTGAGCAAAACAAGTTAAGATCACTTTTAGATAAGTTAGTGGCACCGCTTGGAAGAAGAGAAGAATGTGCATCAATCGTAGCCTTATAGGTAGGCAAAGATACTTAACCGGAACTGAAATTATTCTTGTGCTAATTAATAAGGTTTCTAAAGCTGTCTCCCTGCATTTCCAAGTCACCAATGGCATGCTACAATAGGCATACCACTCGGAGACATTGTTAACCAAAGTGGTAAAATTCTGAAAATAAGATACAGCAACAAGCTGCTGCCAAAAATTACCAAAAACAAAAAAACTCCGAATCTACAGGACATATTAAATCCCTTATTTCCATCCTTTTCCCAAATCTTCACAGTTGAGTGAGCACTCTCCACTTATCGAGGATGTTTAAAAAATTAACAGTGCTGGTTTTATATAGTTTAAGGTTCTTGGAATTAATCTTCATAAATATCAGTTTATGAATGCAACAGAAGTTTAAAAAAGGAAATGCTATTCAGAATTACACAATTTGAAAGATACAAATGAGACAACACTTAAAAGAAAATTCAGTTGCATGTGCAGTCATCTTAGAATTTACTCCAAGTGGCCATCTAAGCATTCAGGGGAGTTACATATAGGTTTTTTATAAACAGAGTATGTATTCTCTCTCCAAACTCCCTCTTTCACTATTAATTTTGCACTCTTTAAGAAATCATTTTTCGAGCTGGCCTAGAGGCACACTGATTAAGAGTTGGCTTGGGACGCCAGCTCTGAGCAGCAGGGCCCCAGTTCAGATCCCACATGAGGGCTAGTGACGCTGCGCCCTCTACAGCTAAGATGGTGAACAACAGCTCAACCTGGAGCTGGGCTGCTGTGAGTTGCTGGCAACAGCGTAAGCTGCAGACCCTGCTGCAGTGCGCTGCTGCAAGCTACAGTGAGTGGCCAGCAGCCGGTGTGAGCTGCCATTAGCCATGGCTGTCCAATGGCCGGTGAGCAATTGCGTCAGCTGGAAAGGGTGCAATGATAATACCAACATGGACCAGCGAAGCGGCGTGCTCCATAACTAGACTGAAGAACAAAAGGACAGCAACTTGTCTGTTCCCCTTCTCAGATTCCCCAACGCTGTTCCCTCCCCCAATTCCCCAATAAAATCTTTAAAAATAAATGAATAATTTTTCTTTCTGCACCTATATTTCTGAACTTATAGGAAAGGGATCAGAATTAAAAGTCATCATCTGACAAAGGATTTCATCAAATACATTATTTTCCTGACACAAAACAGGGATGAGATGATCACACACAGGTGATTCCTTTGAAAGAAAACATAAGACAGCTAAGGGGAAATGAGTACATTGTCATTTACATATTCACATGGGAACCGAATGATCCAGTTCAAAATGTGTCTTGTGCAGGATAGGCCAAGGGACATAGAAAAAAGTGCCCTATCAGGCAACGACACTTACTTCAAGCCCACTGTCCATGTAGCAGTTCTAACCTTGGCCATGCATTAAACATAAAAGAATAAAACCTGACTTAACTTGCGTTTCAACATAGAGTACACTGATTTTTCTAAAATATCATCACTTCAATACATAAAGGGAAGCAAACACAACTAGAGAATGTCTTTAAGAACCACCAAAAAGAACAAATGAATTAAAAGAACATGGAAGAAGTATGAAAGAAAGGAGCCTAAATATATTTAGCATACCTTCAATATCTATTAATTAGAAATATAGATCTTCCCTAAATCAGTGCTAATTGCAAAGGGAATATTCATGATTACTTTCTAAATAAACAGATGTTTGACTAAACTTACAACTAATCACCATCATGAAAGATCTATCATAATCTACTATCATTAAAAATCAACACATATAAACTTAATTTAAAAGGGGTTTTCAGGGCAACTCAAACTTCTTCATCAGAATCAGCATCGTTATACATTTGAAAAATATTTGTAACTACAATTTACATGCCTCTTGATAAAAGACAGGTGCCAAGCCTGGAGAATGAAAGAGGACCTCAATATCAGGTGAGAATTCTACTACTAAAGCCACCATAATTGCCTTGGCCAATTTCGATATGAAAATTACTCTAAATTACAATATGCTCAAGCTGTGAAATAATCCAAGAATGATAGGCCTACATGATTTAAGTCAAAAACACCCCCTAAAAAAAAAGTCAGTATTACTTTCTTCCAAGGGCCAGAAACCATAAATCACGAACTTCCTCTTGAGACACAAGGCAGCCATTTCAAGCTCACAGTCAGCAGCAGAACCTTCAGACTGAACTCACACCGTTCTCTTTAAAATATGGCTCCAGTGCTTTTTACAAAAAACTGCTTCCAGAACGGCCAGGTTAAAAAGATGACAGTGAGGACAGAGGAAACAAGAGAATGAAAGTGAGGGTGCTGACCTTTAAATGTGGAGCTGCCAAAAGGCCAGGGGCTGTTTTGCTAGAAAGTCCAAACAGCGCCTTCCTCCCTGGCTTCAGGGTGGTGACAGTAAATGCTTGCTGACATTCAGCCAAACGACAAGGGCTGCCTGAGGAGTGGCCTTCGCAAAATGTCCAGGTAAAAAGCAGAGCTTCAAGGGAAAACACCTTGCGGATGAAGGCACCTCTGCACATCGAAACCATCCAACCAACAAGCAACACCTTGCAGGCTGGTGGGGCTTCTGACCAACTTACAATTCAGCTCCATCCCTAGTTGCAACCTCTCCACCAATCTTTCCGGTCTATCTTCTCCCTTTTCTTTTCCTCAAGAGGAAAGTTAAATAGTTGTGTGGATATAAGGTTGGCTCCTGCAACACTGGATTTCACTGAAGGGCTTAAACAACAACAAAGAGAGAGAGAGACAGAGAGACAAATTCCTGAAGAAAGAATAAAATTGCCGGGGTGGGGGGGCGGGGGGAACAACACAGGTATTTTTCCTCCATAACCCTGCCCAGTGACAGTCTCTAAATGGCCCATGGCTGGGTTTCTATCTCACGGGGGGTCCAAGCAGAAGGACCACCAGAATCTAGGAGGTAAAGAACAGCGAGTTAAACATGCTTTTTCTCTCCTTTGAATCCCCACAGCACTGGGTTGTATCCCTTCCGGCATGTAGCATATGCTACCTTGGCCAATTTCAATAGAAAATTACTCCAAATTACAATCCACTCAAGCTGTGATTAATCCAAGAATGGTAGGTATGCCTGATTTAAATAAAAAAAAACACACTTCTTAAAAAAAAGTCAACATGACTTTCTTCCAAGAGCCACAAACCATCAATCCTGAACTTCCTCCTCATAAATGAGGTGACCATTTCAAGCTCACAGTCACGTGCCTGAGTTATTATTCCCACTATCAGACTGAATTTCTGACAGTGGAGGTTTCATCTTCCGTAACTTTGTAGCCTTCCTCATCCCCAACAGAATACAAGATTCAAAGTAAGGGTTAAGTAACCACCTGAAGAACTATACTGCTAGAACACGATTAGACACTAAAAACATTACTAGGACCCATGCTTTGTGGAGCATTTTCATATAAGAAAAGAAAACATGGTGTTTCCACACACCCCCCTGCCACCCCCGATCTCTTCTGCTCTTTTAAGTATGATAGTCAGGCGTTAACAAGAACTTCTTACTAAACGTTTAAACAAACAAACAAAAATAGATTGCAGGAAAAACAAAGATGAACAGGGGTCAGTGGAGCTGGAACGGGAACTCTCCTAAGAAGTCCTCCATCAAAGTTTCTTGCCTCTTCAGATTATAAAACTCTGAGTTACTACCCCTGGTGACCCTCGGGGAGAGTGACAGTTCCAAGCTCCAAGCTGCTGAAAATGACACTAATTCTACCCTTTGGTGACACCACAATGAAGAATGGCAAAACACCCTTTAATTTGATGCAATTTGAATATCAGCCAAAGACACGTCTCGGTAGAACGTGTCCTCTGGTCTCGCTGGGTCCACCTTGGGTCAGTTCTGCTTTGATGCCCACTTTCACACACTAACCCTCACTCACATCACGGCATCCTTCTTCAAAGACTACCCACTGCCATCCACCAGCTGCCCATCAAGTAAACCGCTTCACCAAAGATTAGAAAGAATGTCGTTCTGAAGTTCTTGCAGGACCCATCCTCTAGCTAAAGAAAACCTAGGTGGTAAACCTTTGCTCAGATTTCCAGAAAGCAATCTGGGAACCTGTCCAACCTTATAGGTGTAACAGTCAAGTTGAGAACAAGAGAGCAGAGCCCAGCAATTTCAGGGTATTAGATTTAACAATAAGGAATCCCTTACCTGACCCTAGGGAAACACTATGGGGATTAATCATAACACTATTAAAGAGATCTGAGTTTCCCCCAAAGAATGCTAAATAAGCACAGTGCTATCATTTATTGGCAGCAAATCTCAAAAGAGGAGGAATCGACTGTGTTCCACTCTAGTGTGAGGGCCGTTCAAAGTCACCTGCAGAAGCAAAATGATTAGGTCTCTCTCTCCAGAGCCACAGAACGAGCAAGCAGGAGGGATCAAGGGCTGGCTAAAAGGCACACCACCAAGCCCCGCCTGAGCACAGTGGTGGGCAATCCTATGTGCGAATTAGACTCACCGATGGAACAGTGATGCCTGCACTCCCTCCCAGGGACTGAATAAGTGTTCTGGTGGAGGCCTGGGCACGGGTACAATTTTGTTGTGGTTTTTTTTTAAGCTCCACGGGTAATTTTAAGGTAATGCTCTAACAATGAACAATGTTAAAAACAAGAATAGGCAAACAAAAAATAAACAGGTAAAGGGCAAAAGAAGGGCATTCAAGGAGCCATCTTATAAAAGAAACCAAAAAAAGGTCACATTCAATATTTAAGAGTCATCTTAATTTTTCTCTCTTATGAAAGCTAATTATATACAAGACAAGTCTGGATGAAACACCCACCTAAGTATCTGTAGAGGTTACAGGCATTCCTGAGAGAAAATGAAAGCTTCCCAGATAAGTTTCATAATCAAGCCACATTACAGTTTTTAAGGCTCCCACTGACCCAAGTCATAGTACAGAAAACTCCGATTCTATTACTGTTAATGACTCTCACACCAATTCTAATGTGTGTGTGTGTGGGGGGGCATCCCCCACACCACCAAGCAATTCTCCAGCACCACCTGGGTGTCCTACAGCTTAAGTCAATTCTGACACTATCTACCTGGAGATGGCATCAGTCCTCCAAAACTGCCTCGCCCCCGTCAGATGCCAATCTCAAGTCCAGCTTGTTACCTGTGCTTCTGACCGTATGGTTCTAGACTGGAGGCTCCAACAATCCCCTCCTTGGGTTTAACTTGCTGGAACGCTTGCAGAACTCAGAGAAACATTTTACTCACTAGATTACCGGTTTATTCTAAAAGGATAAAACTCAGGAAGAGCCCGATGGAAGCGATGCACAGGGCCGGGTGTGGGGAAGGCTGTGAAGCGCCCTGGCCCTCTCCAGTGCGCCTTTCTCCCCCGTCTCAACCTGTTTACTAACCCGGAAGCTCGCTGCACCCAGTCCTTCCAGGCGCTTATGGAGGCTTCATTACATAGGCCTCATTTACTGAAATGTTGGCAGTTGGTGGTTGGTTCAATCCCCACACTACAAGCTCCAATCCACAGCAACTCGCAAGTTTAGTTCTCCAGGAAACCAGCCCCTATCTCAGTGGCTTTCCAAAAGTCATTTATTAACATAACAAAAGATACCTTTATCTCTCATCCAGAAGGAAATTCCAAGGGTTTTAGGAACCCAGAAATAGGGATGAAAACCAAATACATATTTCTTATAATAAATCACAATATCACAACTCTGATAATGATTTTCTCTCCCTACCTCCAGGAGACAGAATATAATAACACCTTATATGAAAAGAGTGTTTCAGAAGGGAAATATTTAAACTCGTCATTTAAGAAATGAGTGGTTCTGACATCTTTCTGATGGAATAACTGAAAATTCCCCTAAGTGTAAAAGAATATGATTACTTCAAACAATTCTCAAGGCAAGCTTAACAAGATTTACATCTACAGGATTTGATGTGAGTTAGATGCTATCACTTAATCATAAGACCCCCCACCCCACCCCACCCAGAATCCCCGGCACCAGATCTTCACTTCTACCACAGCCAGCAGGACACAAAAAACAGTGGTTCTCAGCTCTGGTTGCCCATCAGGAGCATCTGAGGAGCTCTGAGGGAGAGGAGGGGGAAAAAAAATCAAAGGAAAGCTCTCTGGGACCCACACTTGTAAATTCTGAGTCAGTAGACCTGGACACACAGGATATAAGAGATCCCTGGGTGACTCGGAGGTGCAGCCAAGGGTTGAGGACCTCTGCGTTAAAAGTGTGGACACTTAGCATTTTTCACTCTACTGCTCATTGAGCCACGTTGCAATAATCGGTTCTGTTCCATGGCACACAGATGAGTTACTGGGGCTCTTCAGGGCTGCAATTTAGTGGAGTTGAGACATGGATGAGTTCATGGCTTTGTTTCTCATTAATCTTTTGTTTTGTTCCAAGTTGTGTGTGCTTTTCATTCCATGATTCCAAATCAACACATAAAAAATGTTTAAAAAATACCCAGCTACTCTCTTTTTTGTTAGCCTTTTGTATTCAAAGATGCTTGATGAATATGATACCCCCAACTCTCCCCCCCGCCCGCCCCAAACAAATGCAGCCAGTTACCCTTGGAGCAGGGGAGATACAGAAACCTGTTTTGCCTTTTACCCTAAAAACACCTGAGATCTGTGTTTGCCGGCAATGACTAGACTTCACTCATGGAAAGCGACCTGAGCACAGGCTCACCAGAAGGAATTTGCCAGGACTACAGGAAGTGCTTTACGCTGGCAGGTAAGAGGGGGTGGGGAACACATACATTGTGCAGTATGCGAAGTGCGTCTCCCTGCTCAGGGGCTCTCTTCTGACCAATCTTTTACCATCAGGATTTTAGGACTTGGACCCCAAGGTCTGTTATCTAATTCCAGAGCAGCGTCTCAGACATCATCCTCATCAGCAATTGCCTGATTACCCAGACAGGTACGTAAGAATTTCCGCAGCATCTTGGCCAGCAAGTTAACCATGGCCGAAACCCTCAGACCTAGGCCAAGACAGGCTCCCAGGGCAAGAGGTCAAGTCCAGTTTGACATGTGGCCTTTTCAGTTCTCCATCTCTTCCATGGTTGTCCCTGCAACATGTCTGAGGGCTGGGATGCTGAGTCTTACCCACTGATCTGCTATATACCCTAAAATGAGTTACACTGTCCTTTGGTGGGGAGCACTCTGGGTGGATTTATTACCACCCACCGCGGGGGGGGGGAGGGTGGGGGGGGACAGCTAGGGGCTTCATTACAGCTGGGAAATCACAAAGCAGTCCCTTGAGGATGCAGGCTGGGGAGGGCAGGTGATTACTGAGAAAATCATGGTGGGGTCTGGGCCTCAGTGCCCAGCGCTAGGGAGAAGCAAGTTATTAAGAAAGACAATAAAATAAATAAAGCAGCCTTCTGGGTTCACATCAATATTTTGCTCATCAGCTGAGGGACAATAAAGGGAATATAGAAAGAATATGTACCATTTATGGGATTTAAGTAAAAGATTACACTTTCTGAAAGTTACTAAAGTATAGCAGGGAGTCTATGAGCTAAAATTACTTTTTCAAATAACCAATAACACTAATTTCTTCTTCCGAACCACAAGGAAGGACCTATACAAATGACACAGTATCACAGAATGATCACCAGCCCTGAACCCATTCTTTCCTTTCCTGAAATATCTGGGACATTTCAGCACAAACACACCACTCTGTTTCATCAGAATCAAACCAGACAGAGCTAATGCCACTGCAGGCTACACACCTGTGTGCACAAATGAAAGCATCTCCACTCACACTTCCTGTGCAGACACAACTAACCCTGAGCTGTCCTTGCAAAGCCCTTGACGGGCTCTTACAGCTAGTTGTCCAGAGCCAATCAGAAGGGCACAGGGAGGCAGCTTACTGAGTGGAGGCAAGAAGGTGGGGGAAAAGGGCAAAGACCACCCCTAGGGTCATACAGGGCACCCTCTACAGTCAGGGGCTGGTAGCTCAGCTCTAATCCCTCCATCCTCCCCTGGTTTCCTGGGTTCCCTGGACCAGGTTTAACTGGCAAGATGATCATCTCTGAAGGATGGAGAGATACTTTTTTTAAAAGAATAAAAAAAAAAAAAAAATGAATATGCAATTTTCATCTGGGCCCTCTCTCCTCTGGCTGATGGAGTTCTCCCAGATAAGCAGCTGACCTGTAAAGACACAGCTTTCAGTGTGGCCAGAGCTAAACTGCTGCGGCTGAGAGAACTCCCTGGCAGTGGGCAGTGGGCCTGTCCTGAGGAAATGGGGGTGGGGGAGGAGACTGCCCACAGTAAGCATTACCACGCGAGGAAGGGGCACAAAGCATGCAAGCTCGTGCACGTGAACAACTGTGAGGATCGGACAGCATCCTCTAACCACTCCATACAGATGTTAACCATAGAAAGAGGTGCAGGAACTTCCGGGCTGGTACCTGATATGCTCTGTGATGTGATCACGGCAACAAACCACGAGTTTTCAGCCAGTAAAGGATGGAAGAGTTCAGCTGCTGAGTGACGTGGGACGTGTCACCTGTCCCTGAGGCTGCATCTGTCAGTGGCTGCCTTTCTGCCTGACCGTGTATCTGAGATGCTAACTGCAGGTTCCGGAGCCCTCAGTGTTTTGAGCCGGAACTCCCCGTAAGTGCCACAGCAGTCGTGAGATCCAGGAGCATGCGCCTGTGCTCAAGCATCACACAGAGGCTGCCGGCTGTGGGGAACAGGCCCCTGCCTCATTTCCTGCCAGCCCAGACCGGGCGGCCTCCTGCTCCAGGCCCGGGAGGGCTGTATTCCTTTAAATCAGCAACAGTGACTTTAATATCTACTGGTCACCAGTGCTGGTGTATGTTAACTCAACATGACTGCTTTGTATACGTTCACTTGGGGTAACTTTTTTTTTGAGGGCAGTGTCACTGACCCTCATATGTGGGACCCGAACCAGGGCCGCTGGCTTCCCAAGCCAGCACTTAACCACTGCACCACTCGGCCGGCCTGGGTAACTTCTTCATCACAATCGGGTACAAAGTAATTGTGAAAACACAAGTGCATGGCACTGCAGAAGCCACTGACAGAGCAGCATGTGGGCCGAAACACATCAGTCCTGCAGGCCGAGCTCCTGCAGCAGCCACGGGAGCCTCTGCGTCCCATTCAAGTGTCTCACCACATCCCAGCCAGGACAATAGCAAGGGGCAGTGGTCCCGGGAGGAGGAAGGGTTACAGTCTACCCTTCCCGTTATTTCAGCAGCAACAAGTTCAGCTGCTGGGGGAGGGAGCCATCCCAGCAACAGAATACAAAGGCCGAGATGGCAGCCTGCTTCTCAATGACACAGACAGATAAGGAATCGGGCGATGGGAGTACACACTGCCCACAGGGCTGCCCATCACCCCTCTGGGGACAGGCACCGTGGGGAGAGTCCCTTACCTGCTCTGTGCTCCAGCACAAACCCCAGGCCTGGCAGGCCTTTGCACACTTCCCACTTCAAGGCAAATTTTCTCCTTTGAAAATGAAGGTAGAACAACTATAAAAACTGGAAATAATTTATAAATACCAAAATCAGTGGAAACGTGTTAAATAAATTATGGAACATCCACATTCTTAATAACTGCACAGCATTTAAACATCGTGTTTTAGAAAATTACGTAAAGGCCAAGGGAAACGCTCGGTTGCAAAACATGAGCAGTGAGAGGCAGGTAAAGGCCACGAGACAGCCACAGCGGCGGCGCTGCCTCTGGAGAGTGAGGTTTAAGTAATTTATATTTTCTTCTTGAAATTTTCCAAAATTTATACAATGGATATATTTCATTTATAATAAAGAAAACAATGTTGAGGACAGAGCATGTATGTAAAAATGAAATCAGAAGCCTAACCCATTTATCTAATGGGGTTAATGTATGAAACTAATAAATGAAAATTGAAGTGATAATGAAGTCCCTCGAAGCAGGTGTTCACAGGGCTTAGAAGCCTATACAAAAATGACTAGTGTTGAGGCTCTTTCTGAAAGAGGAAGAATACTATACACCTGAAACCAATAATATTATTCACCAACTATATTTAAATAAAAAATTTTAAAAGAAGGGGGGTGCAGAATACGTTATCTTCATAGGTTTGCCCTCATTGTTCCAAACAGTGAAGTTATTGCCAGGAAAACTCAGTACAGGAGGCAAGACTATTAAGGAGATACAATTCACCCACTTTACTGACGTTAAACATCATGAGAAATATAAATTAAAATCCCTCTTGATATGAATTATGGTGCCTCCAAAATGGTTGCAGGAACTATTTCTAATTGCAAAAGCACATAAGAAAGCTGCGTTGACAGAACAAAGCCAGCCAGCTGCAGCTTCCGGTGGATGGCAGAAATTCTGAAAAACAGGCGCTCGGAGAAGTCGCCAACCGTGTGTAAGGGAGAGGGTCACAAACCTGCCCAGCTAACACAAAAGCCCGTGTGGCACATCGGGAGACAGGTCCCACAGGTCTCAGTTCCAGTCCTGGTTCCCCTGCTTACAGACAGGCCCAGAGCAAGTTAATGAACCTTCCCAGTCCCCTGTGTCTTCATCTATCTACCAGCACACGCCCAGCACCTCACACTCTGCTGGGCCACGGGGGCATCCAGGCCACCCACTCCAGCCCCCTTCACCTTCCAGCAACCTCCTTTACTCTGGTTCTGTAAATAAGACACCAGTCTCCTCCACAAGAAAGACAACGCCTTGCCCCTCAGAATATTCTGGTCTGTTTGGCAGAGGCCTTTGCCTCATTAATAAATCCACAAACTGACTTGTAAATCCCATCTTTGTATTTGCATCCACTGGCTAACAGTCTAACAGACAGCATCTCTCAGCCTGGAGGGCTCAGGGCTGAGCAGAAGGCCTTGTAGAAGGCCTTAAGGAACGGACAAGCTTTTCTCATCTAGCACGAACAGAGTCACCACCCAACACTAAACCTACACAGAGTGCTTCCGTGTGCCTGTCCAGACTCAGAAGTCACTGCAGGATATGCGGTGCTGGGCCCTGAACCGCAGCGGTCGGGCCCCCGGGCCTCTGCGTGTGCATGAAGCTCCGCTGCTCCCCAGCCTGGCGTGTCCAAGCACAGCCTCTATCCAGCGCCCTTTTCTCCGTCTCAGCGAGTTCAGCTGATAGCGGCACAGGAGGTGTGAACCCAGATTGAACAAGGCAGTACCTCATAAACCTTTTCACTTCATGATAATCTTATCATGAAGTGAAATTCACCCTGAAACCATTAATCGGCCCCACCTAAACTAAACATCAGCTCAAACAGCGTGTTCTAAACCGTAAGAAACCCCGCTGTCCCCTAGAAAACCCTGCTGTCTGGAGCAGATGCATGTCCTTCAGGCAGAACTCGCCTATCTCCTTGCACTGGAATCCTTGGGAGAGGTTTGACGCCAAGGAGGAATGTGTCTAGTTAGCAGCGGGTTCTGAGACCTGGGGGTGGGGTGGCGTGGAGGTGAGGACGGGGAAGAAGAAGGGCATCACTGTGTCTAACTGTGGCTCAGGAAAGAAAAATGGTATTGTCAAAGACCAAAGTCCTGACAGACTGCCTCCATAACGCCCCACGTTCCCAGTGCTAGAAGCAACACTCTAGGATAGCAGCTCTTAAGCTGCAGTGCAAAAGAGGCACCTAGCAATTGTGAAAAATGAACCACAGAAACTCCACCACACACAACTTTTAAACTGCACTATAAGAAAAGCTGACTGGGTTTTCACTCTGAGAGCCGAGCAGGTCATATACCTTCACATCTGAACTCAGGCTTAGAGGGAAGGGAGGACGAGAAACCAGGAAGAGAGGGGCGGTGGCAGACCCCTGCATGCACTGCAAGTGCGCTGTTCAACTGAAAACACCGCATCATCTTCGTCCTCAGAGTGGCCCTGTGCAAACCAGAAAGCCGGAGCTCCTTTGTGACGAATGAGAAGCAGTGATGTTGGCAGCCATATTTGCAGTGACTCTAACAGTTACCAATCAAATGATTTGTCCTTGCAAAGCTTCCTTCCCATCAGGGAATCCCATAGAACGACAAGTAAGAACATCATTTTCCTAGCAGGGAAGGGGACAGAGGTAGAAGTGACATGTACCAAGGTCAAATAGCAGCCAGAAATAGCAATGAGTCCCTGCTCCCCAGCTCCTGAACCCCAACTCACTTCAGTGTCATCACGATACTATAAGACAGACAAGCATGACGATGGGAGAGTCAAAAACTGCTTCCTTGGATTTTACGTCCTCAAGTCTCCTGCTGCATTAAGCTCAGCTACCTCTATTACCCAGGGGGGCTTTCCATCCCTGGCTAAGCCATGGCGGGAGGTCAAAGTGGGGCAGAAGGGACACAGTGAGGGGAGAAAAAGGGACTGTGCCTGTCTCCTTAGTTGTTCACTCGCTCTTACTCATCCTGACCCATCACCAGAGTGATAACGAGAACCGTGCTGGGGAGAGGGAAGAGACAGCGAAAGCTGTGAAGACGGCAATGAGCGCGTGAACCAGAAAGAAACCGGGGAAAGTTTCTTGAAGCCACAGTTGTCTGAGGTCTGCTTTCTCCCACAGGCACCACAGGAGTGAGCCATACAGTCTCTAAAGAACTAGACTTTTCAAACCTTCTACCACTGATTGCAAACACCTAGGTTGAAGCCTGACATCAAATGACAAAGATTTTTCTCCTCAACCAAACTCAACTCGGGCTCCTCCAAGCTCTCTTATTAGCTAGGTCCTGTCTCTTGGGTGCTGGCTTCACCTCTGCACTGTGCAGTTTCAGCAAGAATCCTGCCAGATCCCCAACTCTTGAGATCCTACTGGGTTCCCCAACCCAGACCCTCCCCAGCTCCGACCCTGCTCCTTGATTAGAAATTCCCACGTTTCCTCGCTGCTTTTGGAACTGAACCCAATCTCTCTCCCGCACTGCAGAGCTCACCTATCACAATGGTCCAGAATGAAGTCTGCCTTACTCAACTTGATCAAGTGTCAGAGTAACTTTTTCTTTACCATAAACAAGCCAGAAGGAGGAAGCCCGACCCCGTGGGACAGCGCACAGGCTCCAGGCCTCATTGAAAGGCAGAGGCTCTCCTGCCATCGTAGCGGTGTCTTCAAACCAGCATCTATCAGCTATAGATTTAGAGCTCTGACCAATTAAGATATCAATTTATGTAAACTCTGGGAGTAGGAGGATATTGACCTGGTTTAAATTGTGCAAATGTAGTTTCCTAGAAAATAAAACTGCATTTAATAAGCAGCTTAACTGTGGATATCTAAGAAAACTAGAGCAATCCGTTTAGTTGTTGTCAATGTTGTAAGTGGTAACTTCAGGTGCAAGATGCCACTTTCCCCGGATGAACCCAAAGCAAGGCCACTCAAGGGCAACACTGTACGTGAACAATGCTAAACATTCATTTGCAGGCTCAGGCAGCATCCAAAACACAGCACATGGAGGACTTAAGAGCAACCTGAAGATGAAGGGGACACAGGGGCTGGCCACAAGCTCCTCTGTGAGGTCTGCAGTAACAGGGTGACCACCATGTGTGGCCAGGGGCGACCTTGACATTCAAAACGAAGTTTACAAACTCCCTCTCGGTACCCCAGGTGGGTAGGAGTAGGTGGGGATGGGAGGAGCCACAATGGGGATGGGGGAGCTAACTGAAACAAAGCCAGATGAAAACTAAAGTAACAGGAGCAGAAATCCATACTCTAACCACTCGGATACTTCCAGAAATATTTCCAAGTCAAAACAGAGAAGTAAACAAAAGAACAGACACAAGCCTGTATGAAAACCTCTGAGAACCCTGAGGTGGGGGGAGATAACATGCTTGGGGGAAAGTGGCAGAATGGGCCATGAGCTCTGGGGTGGGTGCAGGCGCAAGGCGAGAGCACGCCCCCTGTGGGCGCATTCGATTAGGGACGGACAGACAGGCAGAGAATTAACACTATCAGCTTCTGCCCTTTGAATCCATTTCTTGCCAGTGATGAGGGTGAGCGATGAAAGGCTGAAGGATTTTATTACACTGAATTTTCGGTGTGTCAGGTTCCATCAACTATCTCAGGTATCCTGGGACTAATCCGTATCTCTTAGGATGGAGACATATCTCTCTAACAGAGCTCTGATGACTATTCTCTACCTGCTGTAGTTTATGGGTATCGAATAACACCAAAGGGCCCAAAGGCTGTTACAAACTGCAGGAACTGAATGGCTTCTCAGCTGAGAAGCACACATTTCCCTAAGTCTGCTTTTACTGAGTCCAAGCACCTCCAGCACAACTATGACTTGGTATGCAAGCAGGAGTGCCTAGACTGAAAGACCCATTCACTCCTCTGAGACAAGAGGATTGGGGAGGGGATGGGAGGAGGGATAAAGCCAAAAAAGCGTTCAGAGCGAGGAGGCAGGCACCACAGTGCAACCTTCGAAGGCGAGACAGCGTGGTTCAAACGGCAGGGTGGAACCCTGGATGTTTTCCTGAGGGAAACGAAACACACACTGAAAGTACTAGCAAAGGGTTGGGTCAACTTCTTTCTCTTTTAAAAGACATAAGAAATAAATAAAATAAGCTATTTTGAGTGACAGCTGGAGTGAGGAGTCTCCCTCGTCTTAAGTACAAACTGGCCTAATGATCCTGGCCATCAATGGCCAAAACCAACAAATGCACCGTCTGCCAATTCTCCCACTCGCTCCTCACTAGGAGGTAAAGAAGAAAGAGGGTCCAGTCAGAGTGGGGTGGACGGTGCGGTCTGCACCCCCAGCCACAGGGACCAGCCTCCAGCCAGGGCCCGAGGGAGCAGGCAGGCTGGAACGGGCGCCCTGGGCATCAGCACACTGGCAGCCCGTCCACGGAGACCCACCTATGGCTTCTACATGGCGCTGCTTCTAAACCAAGCCCCTCCAGCTGGATAGGCAGATGCTAAAGGCAGCTCCCTAGGAACAAGAATGGGGCTTTCTCCTCGTTCCAGAACACCTTACAAAAAATAACAGCCCATAAAAAAATCAAACCTGGGCCGGCCGAGTGGCGCATTGGTTAAGAGCTGGTTTGGGACGCCAGTGGCCCCGGTTCGGATCCCACATATGAGGGCCAGTGACACTGCCCTCTACAGCTAACAACAGCTCCACCTGGAGCTGGGCTGTGCAAGCCCCGGCCCCAGCGATGGTGTGGGCTGCATCCCCTGCTACAGTGGGCTGCCATAGGGTACAGTGAGTGGCCGGCAGCCAGCGTGAGCAGCTGGCAGCCAGTGTGAGCTGTCAAGAGCTGCGGTGAGCGACCATCCAGAGGCCGGACACTGACCTGCCTCATCCAGGAAGAACACAATGATGATACCAACATGGGTCAGTGAAGCAACGTCCCCCGCAACTAGACTGAAGAACAAGAAGACAGCAACTTGTCTGTTCCCCTTCCCTGATTCCCCAACACTGTTCCCCTCCCCCAATTCCCCCAATAAAATCTTAAAAAAAAAAAAAAGTCAAACCTCCCCCCAGGCCTCCCAGTGTCCTGAGAGTGGCAGACAGGTAGACTCAGAAAGTCAAATGTCCATGTAGTCCGCCCATCCCCCAGCCCCAAATGATGAACAAGGAGCAAAGACCACCGGTGACAATGGCATGAGACCTTATACACCGAATATGTGAGTATCCACTATGTGCTGGGGAGTGAGCTCGCCATGGATCTGAAGAAATGAGAAGTCTACCTGACCCAGAAAATCAAACTGAGTAGGGAAGGGGGGGGCGAAACAAGGAAAAAGCATTTTAAGGGAGAAACTGGCACCTGCAGGCATCCATTATGCAGGTGACCATCCACCGTCAGCAGGACAGCAGAAGCAATCAAATTCCGGGGACCAATGTCTACTACACACAGAGACGCAGACGTTCACATAAAGGGGATCTTTCTGCTTCACCTCATGGAGGGCCCAGTACAGTGCAACAAGGATGCAGCGGGGTACATCCCCTGGCTTCCAAGAGAAAGACGAGTACAGCACACAAAGCCTCCAGAGCGCCCTCACAGCTGAACCGAGCAGAGGTCCTCCTGTGACTCAGCAATACGCTGAGGTGGCCACCAACACCGCCCTGACCCAGGCAAGGCATCTGCAGCCCCAACAGGCTGATGGTATACTGGATAGTGAGAGGGAGGCCCGGGAAATGTGAACGGCCCACCAACTGGCCGCAGACTTCCAAAGGAGGGCTGAAATGAAAACTGACATCAAAAATATGCCTCAGCAACAGGCCTGTCATTTGCAAGGAAAAAAGCAAGCATCTGTGTCCTTCAGTTTCCCCTTCCAGTCTGTGCTCTGAAAAGCCTTTCCAAAACAGTGACGCGAACTGAACTGATGCTGCTTCATCCCTAATCTGTCACCCAGTCTGAGGTCCCCCTGTGACCACAACACACACTTATGCGTCAGGATTAGAGATTTCATCTCTAATATTATAAACGCCTTACTAATAAAAGCCTTTCCCAGATCCACAGGGCTATGATACATGAGGAATTTAAATGTTTAGTTTTGATCTGAACCAAATTTTCCCAGTACAAAGCTAATTAATTAGCCCACCAAGAACTGAAACCTGTAGCCCTGGTCTGCAGAGGTGCAGGGTACTGGATGACTGCACTCAACTTGCCTTGAATATAAATGTTATGCAAAAAAAGGGCAATTTATCTAAGCACAGTGTAGGTAGCTCTGCAATCAGTATCTCATAAATAAAGAGAAAGATGAAGGGAAAGCGCCCTAATTGATTTTAAAATTAGTTCCAAGCAAAGAAATAATCTGACAACCAACAAGGTCGACAACAGTAAAAATATATGTAGCCCTCAGGGAAAACGTGCACCTAAAAACTTCAATGAATCAAGACACCTGAAATGCCACGAAGGAAGGTTATTTGGGAAAGCCTGCGTAAGACGCGAGGTGTTAAAAGAATGTCAATTGGGGACCAATCTGGAAAAGCACTTAAAATGCGGTAATTAACCCCTCTGGTGGACTGAACCCAATGTGCGCTGTGCTAATGGAATACCATTATGAGGGAAGCAGCGTCCAGAGGCGCGAGTCAACCCAACGGCAGAAGCCTGGCGAACTAGGAGTGGGGCAAAGGAAGTGTCTACAAAACACTTAGTCGTGTGTGACCTGGCCATCAAAACAAGGAATCCAACTAGGAAACAGGAAAACCGGGGGTGCACAAACGCCCTCCTCCTGACACTGGCACACTGGCTCGAGTAGGAGGGCCTATCGGAAGCAGTCGAGGGAATTAGCGGGAGACTGGGAGGTAGTAAAAATGATGCCACGCAAAAGCAGTGTATGGATTAGGTGTTAGGCCTCAGCAGATATTTTGATTCAAACACTTATTAAATGCCTGCTGTATTCACAGCATTCTGCAAGATTCTGAAAAAGGAGCTATGACGCTGACCATGAGAAAACCATGCCATTCCTCCCCTCAGAGGAGTTGAGGCGTCAGCACGGAAAGCAGGCCCGGACATAAATAAATAAACAATACAGTGTGATACAGACATGGGAAACACTGTGTGTATGGAAACCTCAGGCCTGAAGGAGCCTTCAAGAACCAGGGTTACCTGAGCACAGCAACTACGCTGATGGTCCCGGGCAGTAAGTATGAAGGTGCTGCAGATGCTGGAGGTGACTGAGTTACTGCCGCTCATGTAGGAAATACGAACACACCAGCACGAGGGAGATTTAGATGAACTGGAAATACAGAACTGTGGAAAGGCGATGATGAAATGGAGGCAGGAGAGAGAGAAAAAGAGATGGATGGCTGACATAAACGCACAGGTTCAAGAAGGATCAATGCCCAAGACGCTCGAGGAGACGCCCAAATCCCACTGAAATTATTTGGAGGGGACAGGCAAGATCTTGGGAAAGAGGGTGCACTGACTAAAGGAAAGAAAAGGGTATATAAACTGTAAGAGAGAGAAGAAAGTAAATCAAAGGGAAATAGGGTAGGTTCTTGCTGTCTTCTACAGTGAAAAGATCAGTGGAGTGTACATTTTAGGAAACTGCTATCTACCCAGATACCAGATGTCTTGGCCTCACCACTGGGATGCAGGCCTGCCCCCATGACCTCTCCAGCCAGGGAGCAGGCTGTACCCAGATGGGAATCTTTTTAAAATGACAGGATACATACATCCTGGAATCTTAAAAAGATGAGCTAAGGTCCACCCACTGTTTCCTAATAAATTTTTTCCGTGCTCTAACAAAGAAGGTTTCAAGTGTTCTTCTCAAAAATGCCCAGATCAAACAAACGCACGACATGCTGAATGCCTGTGCCCATGCTCTGGTGTATTCTCCGTCTTTTGATCACACTGCTGCAGTCCCAGATCTCTGCACTGGAAACCGGTGAAACGCTATATCCATTTCAAAGAGCTTTCACTTTTCTCCAAGGTCCTTAATACCAAGCTGGAGTCCCTCTCTAATTTGCTGTTTGCCTTATGCTCCCGTCACGAGTACGAGATCACAGTCAGTGGGTTTATTGGTTGGCCCCGCTTCACTTTGGGACTGCAGCCCCACCGCTTTCTGTTGGTGTGCATCTAAGTGGCAGCATCATTTGCTTTAGCGTCCAGAGGGACCAGTCATCTTGCTTTCAGAAATCTAAACTGGAGGGAATAGGTTGAGAACTGCTTTTAATCGTGTCTAAATGGCAAAGCACCCTGGGGCCCTGTGCAGCAAGTTATCAGCACCTGAAACTGCCCTGCCTCTGACAAAAAGCCCTTAAGTATCCCAGGGCATCACTCACAACGTGCTACTTGCAGCTCCCTCTATCATCAGCTGCCTAGAGGAGACCCAGGGGGTCAGGCCTGGGAAGCATCCCCCAGCCAGTCCCTCAGACCCCAAAAAAGATAGCAAGGACACCGGGAGATTAGGCAGATTGCAGCCTAAACAAATCCGATCCTTTAGTGCCCAAGTCTGAATAGTTGGAAGCACTGCTGGGAGGGAACAGTTACGTGGTAAATAAGCCCACAAGAAGGAGGCTGAGAGACAGGATGATGGACATGAATACAAGGCGAACAGGACTAGGAAAAGAGAAGAAAGGCTCCCCTCCAGGTTTCCACACTTCAGCCCAAGCTGAAGGTGTGTGTGGATGTGTGTCAGAGAGAGAGAGAGAGACAGAGAAGCTAAGGAAAGGAGTTTGAGGGAAAAGGCCCTGAAACTGAAAGCGAACTTTCAACACTTAACCCTTGGGGGTGGGTAAATTACATACCTGTTTTCAAGGGACACTTCAGTTCCTATCTCTCTGCCACTACAATGGCGCTGCAGGAGCAGACTCAGTAGGGGAATAAGTCAGCAACTTCGCTGGATGCCCAGGGGGTGTAGTGCCTTTGTCATTAACACTGCCAAGCGTGACACAAAGCCCACAGCAGCCCTGGGCAACGGAGCACTGGGTTTTCCAGTCTTACATCAAAGCCACTTGCTCTCCAGGAAGCCCTGAGGTTGCACAATGCCTTAGCTCCTTGAAGGCAGTAGCTCAGAAACCCATCCACAGCCGTCCGCCAAGACATAGCTCTTGTTTCTTTGTGGCCAACAGCTGGGTAAAGCCAACTTTCCAGTCGGCGTCCGAGTCTGTGGGTTCAACCAACCACAGATCAAAAATATGATGGCATGCACTCTGTAGTTAGGCCTACCACGACTGTATCTTTACTGAACATGTACAGGCTTTTTTTCTTGTCATTATTCCCTAAACAATACAGTATAACAACTACTTCTGGGGCCGGCCGAGTGGCGCGGTGGTTAAGCGCTGGCTTGGGAAGCCAGCAGCCCCAGTTTGGTCCCACATATGAGGGCCAGTAACACAGCCCTCAAAAAAAAAAAAAAAAAAAAACACAAAAAACAACTACTTCTGGAACAAAAGGACAGCAACTTGTCTGTTCCCTTTCCCCGGTTCCCCAACGCTGTTCCCCTCCCCTGATTCCCCAATAAAATCAAAATCTTTAAAAAAACCCAACTACTTCTGTAGCATTTACATTGGAGTAGGTATTGTAAGTAACCTAGAGATGATTTAAAGTACACAGGAGGATGTGTGCAGGTCATATGCGAATACCACACCATTTTATATAAGGAACGAGCGTTCGTGGATTTGGGTATCTGCGGGGACTCCTGGAAGCAATCCCCCTCAGATTCCGAGGATGACTGGACCACAGAAGCACCACGCATCAGTGTCCAGAATGGCTCAGTCCTTTACAAGAGTTATCATCTCCCATGAGTGGACGCTGGATGTACCCAGAACAATCCAGGGTGGCGCCACGGACACAGAACCAGCGCACCCCACATCCAACTGCAATCTTTCTGAGGGAACCACTACACACCGTGGCTTTTAGCTCGCCTGTCACTTTCAAGCAACACATCAAGCTCTAACCAAACTCCAGGAGCAAACTCTAGGGGTGCTATTGGAAAGCAGCTGCCCAAGGTGAAAACACCTCTTTTGATCGCACCATTTTGGCCTGAGTCCGTCCTCTGGCCGCAATCAGAAAGTAACCAAAAGTGGGGAGTGGAAGTATACAGTTGGCCTTGGGCAAAGCCTTCTTGCCTCCATGCGTAATTTAAGAGAAATAAACTTGTCTCCATACAAAAAAGGAAAATCTAATCTGCCCTCCTATCCCCACAACATGTCAATGTCTCGGAAGATCTGTGTTGGTTGATGACAGGCTATCAGTTTTTAGGCTTGGGGAAGATGCACCTTGAAGGGCCAGCCCCAGTGGGCCATCACCGGGGAGCATGCACGGCGGCCTACCCAGCCACAGCAGGAGTCCCTGCGGCCCTCTGACGGCCCACGAGGAAGCTCAGGCACAGACGCACCTCCTTACCTTCTCCTCCAGTTCCGTCTCCCACTCTCTTCTTCGTTTACAAAGCGCCCCAATACCACACGCTGTCCGGTTCAGCCCACCCGCGGCCTCCGAGAACCCTCAAGCCCTCTGTGTTTCTGCAACTCTGAGGACCCCGGCATGATCACTGGGGGTCTATTAGCCCTGTTCTCACCAGGACAGCCACACATTCTTGTGCACCCTGTGCCTCGCTCAAGGGCACCTGGCCCAGGCGACAGGCCTGAAGGGGAGCTGAAATCCAGCCTCCCTTCTGTGTGCCAGGCCACATGCCCTGCTCTGAGGCTCCCTGGACGAAGGGACAAGCTTCGCGAATTTGCACAGGGCGCCATGTGGGCTAACAGAGCTCCTGGCCCCAAAATCTATGCCTCAAGTACGTGACTGGACTCCCCTCATGTAAGAACAGTAAAGAACACTCAAACCGAAGACTCCAAGGTGATGGATGGCCGCCTGCTGGGTCATTACATACAGCTACAGCCTCACTGGGATCCCACGTGATTTTCATTCCTGTATCTGCATTGTAAATCTCCGATAGCTTGAAGATAGGCACACAGCACAATCTCCCACCCATTGTACAAGTTCTGTGGAATTCTTTAAGTAGGAAGGCAAGAACTCTGAATCCTCCAGTAGAAGAGACTGCGAGAGCTACCGCCACACGGCCATCACCGCACCACCGGCTCTTGCTCAGTTGAGGCTTAACCAAAAGCACCAGAGCCCCTGCTGCAGATCAGGTTTCACCTAGTCTGACCTTCTCAGAAATGCAAGTTACTTTCATGTTTTGTAGATGCATGCCACCAACACTTAAGTACTCAGATCCAAATGGACCATCTCCTGGTTTAAAATTCTTCAAGACAAAATCTAAACGCACAGCACACGTTTTCAACTTGTGGCCCCCGCCTAACTGCCAAGCCCATTTCTTACTACTCTCTAGTATTAACTGTCCTCTCCATTCCAGTCATACTAAATTATCTGCAGTTCATCACATGCCCCCTATTCCCTCTCCTCACGAGGATCCTGAGACGTCCACAGCACCAGCAGGATCGGGCCCTGCCTGTGGTTTGTACCCCAGAGGCATCGAACCACTCACACACCATCCACATGGCCATCTGCTCCCTATCCGCAAACTCACCCAATGCCTATCATTGCTGCTATCTCCGTGAGAAATTATGGTCTCCCCACTTTTTACCTAGCTCACTCCAAATCGCCCGTCAGGCCTGAAATGTCACTTCCTCAAAGAAGGCCTCCCAGATTACGCATACTCATATGTTCCGAACTTTCCTTCCACAGCACACGTGAAATTACATCTGTAATTCCCCTACCAGACTTGAGCATTCCATGAGGGTTTGGCTTCTTCCCTGGCTGCATCCCTAGCACAGCACCTGGCACAAAGTGGCCCCCTGTAAATATTTATCAGTGATGATGACCCCATTCATCTGAAGCTCTAAACCTGGGCTGTCCACTACAACAGCTCACATGTTGCTATTGAGCCCTAGAAATAGGCTAGAACGAACCGAGACTTGTTCCACATGTAAAATATATACCAGATTTCAAAGACTTAGTAAAAATTTTTAAAAATTAAGTGAAATATTCATTTTGTTGAT
The DNA here is from genome assembly GCA_033961575.1 of Aselliscus stoliczkanus. Lineage (NCBI taxonomy): Eukaryota > Metazoa > Chordata > Mammalia > Chiroptera > Hipposideridae > Aselliscus > Aselliscus stoliczkanus. The sequence goes on along the minus strand of CM066740.1, from coordinate 74,772,679 downwards.
TCATTAAAAGTTGAAATGCTAATGTTTGGTATATATTAAATAAAATGCATTAAAATAATTTTTTAAATTTAGTTATTAAACAACTTAAAACACCAAGTACAGCCCACATTTGTGGCTTACATGATAAACCTGCTGAACGTGTTGGTCTAGCACCCTTTCTCAGTTTAACTCCTCATCCGTGAATACGCAAGCTCCCTGCTCCCTGGAAGGCTTCCACAGCACCCACTGCACCTGGGTCTGCACGGCACCCTCCACCACTGTGCTCAAGGCGTATTACATTAACTCACTTATTTCTTATGTGAGCCCTCATTAAAATCTTCCAAAGGAATTTAATGAACAAATAAGAGAAATCATTACTCATTTCACTCAGAAGCCCTATGCTATAGACTTTTAGAGATAAGCCTTACTTAGAACTTTCTTTAAATGGAGTAAGATCTCAGGAGTGAACAGAATTTGGGTGGGGTGAGGGGGGAATCTTCCTTGGGTAAAGAACAAGGAATTCTATAAACAGGATTCTGCCTAAACAAGGACACCTATTCCACCACCTTCCCATCATCCACTGGGCTAAGGGAAAGCCATCCAATACCCCCTGAGGAGTTCCCAGGAGATCCTGGGAAAAGTGAAAATCGTCAGTAATAGTACAGTTCTTAATCCAGAAAACCTGCTATCATCCTACCTAAGACATAGCACTCCCAACTCTAAAAACTGCTTAAAATTCAGCTACAGAGTCGACATTAACATAATGCTTTTGGCTGATGATATAGGCACAAAGATTAACGTTGAAGAATTTCAAAGTTGTGGTTGCTGTGGGAACCTTAATTCCAACAGCATGGCTCAGATGCAGACTTGTGGACTGCTCCCAACGCTGATCAAATTGGAGATGTGGATTTTGTGCAATGAGGCAGAGCTACAGTTACTGAGAAGATCTTATTTTGGCATTGCTACGCTTTCCTGCATTTAAATTCTCAGCCTTATGATACTGTTTGCTGGATTAAATTACCTCTTCTGTAGGGGGAAAGGGGAGAAAATGAACTGATTGGCCAGACATTCAAAGAACCCATCCTGTGTGTGTTTCTTATGCATGATCTGATTCGAAAGACAATCACGATATTTTTATTTTACTCTTATGCGTTTTCTGTAAACTCTCATGCAAATGAAAACAGGGCATAAATTTCATTTTGTGACTGCACCGAAACATATGTACATGCAAAATATCAGAAAAGCAAATCTCTTGTCTTTAGAACTACAAAGGGATACATTTAAAAAGTAGATAGCACTAACTTCAACCATGCTGTTTAATTTCTGAAAACTGTCTAAATGCTTGCCTGCGTCACTGGATCTAACTGGGGACCCAGTTCTGTGACCAGTTTACACATTTACATACTTTAGTTACCAGAGGGCAAAAATAGAGCTAGCTGGAAAGGTATCTGTAACAAGACATAACCACACAAACAAACAAACAAACAAAATAGTTCAATCTCAATCTCTATCCCCAACCTCTCATAACTCATAACAATGTAGAAAATTTAAAACAAAACTGCCTACAGACTACCAATGCTTACAGTTTCCATCCTACGCATAATTTCTCAAAATTGATATACTGAAATCATACATATTGGTTATGTATATGAGGAGATGCACAGTGTAACTAATAACTACAGTTACCACTTGTAAACGATGAGTAGGTGACCCCAGAGAATGAATGAATGAAAATAAATATATATCAAGATTCCTTTCTTCCTAGAGCAAAAACATATGGAACTATCAAATCAAAATGACCTGTAGAAATGGGCCTTTCTACCATGCATGTGAGGTATGGACCTTCTCCTCTCATTCTCAGAAAAATAAGATCTCCTTAAGAAGTAAAACTCATCCGCCACCTCCCACATCGCAACCCTAACTCCTCCCAAGCCCCCTAGGGAGGAATGCCAGCTATGCCCATCCAAAACAAAGTAGAGCCCTGTGAGTCAGGAGCAAGTGAGGCCTACCCACTAAGAGCTAGGCTGCACATATTAGGAAATAATACTTTGGAGATTTAAAACACTTGTCCTTCAGCTTTCTCAGACGTATATGTCATACTTAACTCATCCAATTCTCCAGCTCCCTCCCTTTGGTTTTTGCAGAGAGACTGCCCTGCATCCCGAGGCTCTCACCTGGGTGTTTTCTCCCTCCAGCCTCGGCGGTCGGATGCTGGACAGATGGATGGTCTTGTAGTCGCCAGAGTTCAGCTTCACGACAATGGCATCAGCATTCAGCACCTGCATCACCTGTGGGGGAAGCAAAACTGCTCAGACCTGCTTTGCGGGCCCAGATATCGGAAAACACATGCTAAGGAACAGGCCGACCCCAATCGCAGGGAGAAAAATGCGATCAATAGCCATTTGGGGGAGATCCAATATCATCCTTCATGGGGCAACAATGCTGGGGAAAACTACGCTATAATTACCGGTCCCCAAAGACCTCATTATGATTTGTCAACGAGTAGAGTCTGCATCCCTCATAAAAACGGCCAATCATTTTTATCTTTGCCCTGACCAAGATAGGTGGTTAACTACAAAACTCATGAACTAGAAATCCAGTCTCTGTATGTTACTGAAGGCTTTCCTGGAAACAGGAAACAGGCTCTAAACTAAAATCAAAATCCCTATCTAAAGGGGAACCTAGGAAAAGAGGCAAGGGCTAGATTAGAAGGTACCAGCACTAGATGACAAAGAACCAAAATAGGATGTACAATACAGAGCAGAAAAATCAAAGGCAAGTGGAAGGCAAAAAGACTTGTCATCTCAGCATGGGAAAGGGGATGTTAATCTCACAGACAGAGACATTAAATTGCTAAGCTTTTACTTCAACTACTCTGAAAGCCACCTTTTCAAAGCACTACTATGGGCATCTTTGTTTTAGAAGCCCAACTCAGTGCCACTGAACCCCCCTCTCTGAAATGATGCTGAAAATGATGAACTTGCAGTTTGGAGTAACTTACAAGGATGTGTATTCAAAGGGCAGAAGCACAACCACTCCGCTGTGGAGGTTATCAGAACACTCCACTCAGGTGCCCAGAATTCCACTGGAACCAAGGCAAGGTCCTCATCAGGGTGATAACTAGAACCTAGAATTTAGCCAACCATCTACAATTCACCTAATTATATTCAGAGCCCGTTGTTGTTACAAGGCTGTTTTTTTTTCTTTTTATTTATTTTTAATTTTCAAGCAACACTTTGCTACAAGGTAGCTATTATCTGCTGAATCAAAACCAACTCCTCTGGGTTTCAATCAGGCCCCATCAGGATTCACTGGGCAGCCAAACAAACCAAAGGGTCTGCTGCCACAGGGAGGGGGGACTCCCCAAATCTCTCTCCTCTTTTATGCATGAAACAAAAGGAGCTAGACTCTCCTCTGCTATGGATAAAAGAGCCCTCATTTTCCATTTACTGGTGGACTCCTCCAAACTATTCCATTTACTTGCAGACTCCTCTACTTTTTCCAAAGAACCAGCTAACCACACACCAAAAAGTGTGATTTAAGGGCCAATCTGGAGAAACAGCAAAAAAAAAAACAAGTAAGAAATATAACACAATAGACAACAGCAGGAGGAAAGTTCCATCAAACAGAATGGATGCAAAAAGATCAATGAGAGTTGGAGTCGCGCTGTAAGTCCACAGAGGACTGACTACGGCTGGTATATGGGGGACATCCCTGGGTTTTACCACCATAAGTAATGGAAGCCGTAGACAGGAAACCAGGCCAGTGACCAAAAAGTAATGAAAGGCTGAGAAATAACTGAGTAGATCAGGAGGAGGGGGAGATTTTTAATTAAATTTACAGGAGCAACGCTGATTGATAACATTATATAAATTTCATTATGTAAATATGTACATTCTAGTAAAGACAGCTGTATATACTCAATGCGTGCTCACCACCCGATGTCTAGTCTCCTCCCATTTCCATATACTTGACCCCCTTTACCGTCTTTGTCCTCCTCCCACGCCCTTTCTAATTCTCTACTACACATAAGATTCACAGCAAAGAGCTAGTCTCAAATAGCCATAGCCATTCTGCTATAAACTTTTTGACAGATCTGAGAATCACAAAGGCTAAACACTAAAATCCAAACGGCCAGAACCCAAAACTCCCCTGGCCAGAAAAACATGGAGAAGTCCTAAAGTAATCAAAGGCATGGTCTGCGGTCACAACAGAACCAAATCAAGGTCAGGGCTGGTCACTGAGGATGGGTTACGATTATCAAAGGCATAGGACCCTTGAAATCAAAGAGCCCCTTCTGCCAGCCCAATCACAAAACATGTCCATGAGTGTAGAGCTTAAAAGCAGCCTAGAAGACATAACCAAACACAGATTCGGTAACAATGAAAAAGCATGCTTCTTATTCCCATCACCATCTAGACACTAAGTACAAAGGCTCCTGGTGGTGGGTTCTCCCCCTCGTTACCTAAAGACACCAAGAGTGGCCCAGACAACTGACCAAAACTCATCAAAGATGATTTCCCTGAACTTTAATAATGGCATGTAAAAAAATTAGAAATTGGAAGATAGACCATTCCAAGGGCAAGGTATCCATGACACATGCTATTCTGCTATCCCCTCTTCAAACCAAAGAGAAAGGCAAGTTCCGCAAAGCCATCCCAAGCAAAACAGCGAGGAAAGCAAATCAATACTCCTCCCCCATAGGAAGTACAGGGCCACTGCCCGAAGGATCACAGGACAATCATCAGGCATCTCAAATGCACACACATCACAGCGGTTCCTAAATCTCAATGATGGACAGAACCACATATTTCTTTCATGGCAAACTTCGCTTATTACACTGTCAACTGCTAAAAACAGGGCAATTCTTATAATCCAGACATGAGAAATACCTAGACACTCTCCATTCCCTAGTCACGCTCGGAGAGGGAAAAAACCGGGGCGAGTGTCACAGTGCTCACACCTTCACCCCCTGATTACAGAACGTGGAGATCTAAGCGCACCCTTGTGACAAGGCATGGGGAGTCGCCATTCTCCAGGATGCATTAGCAGCAGCGGCAGCGAATGGATCCTTGGAGCTGTAAATTTCAGGCCTCAGCAGCAGACTGCTCGGTATCTCCCTGATTAGAAACCTCCTCTTCAAGAACTGCACACTCGGATGCTGCCAGCTAACGAGGTTTGGCTTTCTGGCGAAGGGGTGTGTGGTGAGTGCATATGTGTGTGTCCGTGTGTGTGTATTTAAGGGGGATTTATGGCTTTTTCTTCCTCTGCAAATTGTGTCATTACTGTCCAGAGAACACGTGGCTTCGGAGCTGAGACATGGACGTGGCAATGAAATAGTGGTTCTAGGCACGTGCTGTTCAGTAAGGGAAATGCAGAGTGGTGACTATCCAAAGCCAGCTCATCAGCACCGTTACAGACCACATTTATAACAGCGATATTTCTTCCGGTGCTTTTCATCAGGATATTTCTAAGGAGGCTCACATCGCTCACTTTCTCCACACACTACAGATTCCTACTCAACCCACCCCCACATACACCCACCATACCACCCACTCCAGGAAATAACCCAAGGCACGGGAGCAGAAATCTACCTTGAAAAAGTCACTGGCTGGACTTGAAACACAGGCCATAAATCCACCTCCCCCCCTATCTCTTGAAGCCCAATTGTAAAAGGAAAAATGAGTGGTTTAATGATGACGAGTGTAGGCTAAGGGCTGCCACAAGTCAAGAGAAGTGCAGAGTGCTGTCAGGGGCAGGGACATCCATCCCCATCCCTGGCCTCCTGCCACACTCCCCATCTGCAGAGGCCATCCACGGTGCCCACTGGGTTGCGCAGGGCGGCTGCTGTTCAGCTTCTTAAAACCCTGCCGCTCATATAAAACCAACCAGAAGAGCCTACGAAGCCTCCTGAGCTACCGAGACCCGCTGAATACCTCTCCAGGCACAGCTACCAGTACTCCCAGAGCTAACTTATCAGCACCAGACAGAAACAAAAGGATAGGCAGCCCAAACGGGGCTTCTCCAGGCACCAGCAGAAAGTGCCCTTGATGGGGCCACTGGGAACGGGACACCAAACACCCTTTCTACTCTCTAAAAACATGCCTTCCAGCAGTTTCTCCTGCTCCCTAAGGTTGTATGCTATGTGTCTTCCCAAAGCTAACCCTGCGAACACTCCTCAAGCAACATCAAAGTAGGTGAAATAAGGAATATACCACAACTAGTACAGCACTGGCCTGGAGTCCCTACCTAGTCCCTTCTCCACCCCCCAGGAAAGGATAGCTGCCACCCCGTGACCTCAACAAAATACGAAGCACAATGGTTTCCTGATGCAAATACCTCTAGGCACCTGGGCATGATCAAACAGACTGGACACTACAATAGGTGCTTCAAAGGAAGCCAGACATCAGACAAATTCCCATAGGGGGCATCCTACAAACACCCAACCAGTGCTCCGCCAAACTGTCAAGGTCATCAAAGGCAAAGAAACTCTGACAAACTGCCACAGCCACGAGGAGCCTGAAGAGACATGACAACTAAATTTAGTGCTATCGTGAACAAGATTCTAGAACGCACAACAGACACTAGAGAAAAACTAAAGAAATCTGACTCAAGTGTGGGCTTTGGCTGACAGTAACATATTAATATTGGTACATTACTTATAATCAATGTGCCGTAGTTACGAGAGATAATAACAGGGGGAGCTGGGACAGGGAGGGTGTGATGTGGGGATTCTGTGTACTATCTGCCCCGTTTCTCTGCAAACCTCAAACTGTTCTAAAAAACAAAGTCACAATTGAAAAAGCCAAGTAAGTAATATTTTTTACAAATCTTTTCTAGTTCAATCATTTTCTTATCAGCAATCAGTCTGCTGACTTAAGCTACAAACCACGTTGTAATCTCTTTGGTGCAGCAGAGGTCACCTTCCCAGCCAGACCATCCCAAAAGTTTCAGCTGAAAACCTGATGACAAACGTCAAGGAAGCAGCTAGTATTTTTTTTTGTTCTCTCCACATTACCAAATGAACTATAATGGAAAAGTCTAGATAGTGCCCAACATATTAAGAAGTATCCCTGCTTAAAAACCATCTCAGAAAAACATGATAATGAACTCTATTCAAAGCTATGACTGGAAGCACAGCAAAAAATAATCAGAGCCAAACCACATTAAGTACTATATTCTACAGCATCCGTGGGTAGCTTATATAACCTGACCTCCACAACTGGACACAGCCACCAACCCCAGAGTTTACTACTTAGGGTAATCTCCCAGACAAAGCCGTAGAGGGGAAGCTCCTTGAAAGCAGAAACCAGGTCCTATTTTTTTGCATCTTCTCACAGTCTCTGTTTCAGGGCTCTGTTTGTTTAAGTAATAGTAATCAGTTGGTAAAGAGAGCCTAGCTCCAGGCCTCTCACCAGGCAGGGCGGTGGGAAGACTCCACCTCCTGAGGACATACTGCCACTCCTCACCAGCCGCCCCTTCACTCCCAGTGTTATTCAGGGGCCCAAGCATCCAGCAGCAGGGACAGGGAAGCCAAGCCACATGCTCAGGGGACCATATGGCTACAACAGCACAGATCAGCAAAAACGCCACAGGGAAGGCAGGCAGGAAACTGGCAAGCCTCGGCAGGCTCAGCTAAGCATGGGGAAGCGAACACACTTCTCAGCTAACCTGGAGGGGCAAGGAGAGCCCTCCCTTGCATGCCCATCCTTTCAAACGGGAAGCTGCTCAAACAGAGAAAGGAAACCAGTCTTTTAGCAGGCGACAGGGACCGAGGGGACAGAAGTGAGGCTCTTGGCCAACAGTGCGGTCTACAGCATCGCGCCAGTCCCAGAAGTCACCCCTCGTATCCCAGAGTTCATAGGTCACCTTTTGGGGGGGGGGGGGGGTTCAGGCTATTTAGCTGTTTCCTGTGCAATTAATTCCTAGGAGACCAGGTGGATGCTGAAGAGAGAATCACTATTTGTTCAGGGCTTATAGTCACATGAGCAGACTCCCTTAGCAAAAACCTGTAGGACTGTCAGGCTGTGTTCACGAAGGCCCATGAGAACCTTTTTAGGTGTCCTTGGCATTAACAGACATTTTAAATTAGGTAAAACAACTACAAAACTGCAGCTGGGTTGCAGGTTATGAAAAGAAGCACGGATCATTTTTTCTTTTTAAATTTAATGCTGATAGCGCATGTTCTACAACAGGGGATGGCAAACTATGGTCCAAGGGCCATCCAATCCACTGCCTACTGTTGTAAATAAGGTTTTATTGGAACACAGCCATGCATATTCACTCACATATTGTCTATAGCTATTTTCTAGCTATGGTGGCAGAACTGAATAGTTGCAACAGATTATATGCCCACAAAGCCTAAAATGTTTACTATATGGCCGTTTCAGAAAAAGTTGATCAATCTCTGTTTTACAACATATTAGAAAATGAACACACATAGGGGTATACACTGGTTAACATTGCTGGAGAGCTATTTGGCAAATATGCTCCAAAACATTCTTACGGAAGTAACCATCATTTATATAGAGATTTATCCCATTTTTTAAATAATGGAAAAATTATACACTATACAAATATCAACCTATTGGGGACTGGTTAAATAAATGGAGCAGAGCCGAACAAGCTAAAGCAAGTGCAAACATTTACTTTTTGGTTCCCTCCTTAAATACCTCTAAACAAAAACAAAGGAATTTATTTTATTATTTTTTTGCCATAAGCCCAAAAGGACAAAGATCAATGGGAGGAAAGAATACAGCAATAAAACTTTGGAAGCTAGAAAGCAGATGTATGAGTGGTAAGAGTCTCCATAGACTCACAAAAGCTAAATCTTGAGCTAGTGGTGAGAAAACACAAAAACCAATCTGATTTATACTGCAGACTTCCATCAAGACTAAGAAAGCCAAATCAGTAGTCTTAAGTGGGAATGAAAATGGGGCCAAAAACTAGGATTGGTTTAAAACTTATGTAAGAAGCACACGGTTTTCAAGATGTATACACTAAACTCCACACATAAGTTTACTGGTTCTAACCCAGTGTTCAATACCTCATTCTTAAATAATACAGACAACCAAGGATCACCAGATAGCTGAGGAAAGCCTCTAAGATAAAAAATAAGGGACCAAAATAACCAAAGACAATTGAAAACAACTTGGAGAACACAGACTATGCCAGGAAAAGAAAATTTTCAAAAGATTATAATAAATTCCTCAGAAAGCTAATAGATGATATTCATCTCTGAAACAAGTATTAGATGGTTGTTTTCAAATATCAATAAGAAAAAAAATTCAGAGAAAACAAGCTCTTATAAATTAAAATACAGTATCATAATGAAACAATAGAAGGGCTGAAAGGTAAATACATGTACGAAGAAATCTAGAAATTAACAAAAAATACAGATGGAAAATAGGAGGAAAAAAATTAGAAGATCAGTCCACAAAGCCAAACATCTCAATAGGAGTTCTAGAAAATAGAGAGCAGAGAAACTACATGGAAATCAACAACAAAACAGTTGAAGCTCCCAGACATAAAGGATTAAAAATTAAAACATAATATGTCCGTACATGGATAACAAAGTGCATCATTATGAAATTTCAGGATTAAAAAGAGCTTGCAGAAAGAAAAATTATATAAAAATGGGGAATCAGAATGGTTTAAAACCTCTAAAAACCAAGAAAAAAATTGCTAATAGCTAAATGACAGTGAAGCAATGCCTTCACAATTCTGAATGAAAATAACTTCTATTATAACCAAATGCTATACCCAGCTAAACTATCGATCACATGTAATTATAAAAAAGACATGAAAGGACTCAAAATATTTACCTACCAAGCACTCTTTTCCCAAGAAGCTAGAGAATCTGTGTCACCAAAATAAAGTACTAAATCATAAAGCAGCAGCCATGGGATCCAGCAAACATAGTTCCAACCCAAAGATAAGGCACAGAAAACCCCAGGATAATGGTGAAAAAAATCTAAAGATGACAGCTCTATAACAAGGAAAAAGAAGAACTAGTCTAGATTGGTACAGGTCACAAAACTCCTAGAAAGTACTGTTGAAAAAAAGATAAAATTAACAGACTGAATCAATGTCTTGTGAGAAGATTAGGTAGGTAGAGTCTGGGGGTTAAATCAACCCATATATAAAAAATATATACATCCATTTTAAAAATTATTAACTCCAGGTAAAACAAAAACCTGTGCAGGAAATGAGGAGTACTGATAATATGCTATATGGCTCAATGGTGATTATAGCATTTACAAACTAAATTTTGAATATTAACTGAACCAGAATTATTATATAGTCATATTGGAAGGATTGGGTAAGGGTACATGCACACCCATGTAATATATGTGCATGAGTGAAAAAACTAAACTCTCATCCTCCAAGATGTGAAAGAAAGGGGTTATTATGCCTAAAACTAAAAAACTTAGAGAAATATAAACATTTTATTCAAAGATTTGGATAAGCCAAGAGTTAAAAATGGCTACCTGAAGGGAAAGGGAAAATGGACTAGTTCGTTTCTTAATAAGCCCACAGAGTTCTTTAAATTTTTATATATTAAAATTAAAAACTTATGGCCAGCCGAGTGGCTCAGTTGGTTAAGAGTTAGCTTAAGAGCGCGAGTTCTGAGCAACAGGGCCGCCGGTCTGATTCCCACATGGGCCAGTGAGCTGGGCATAAGCTGAGCTGCCAACAGCGGCAGGATGGCTCAGCTGGTGAGAGCACATGCTCCTAACAACAAGACTGCCTGTTCGATGGTGGGCTATGCCCACCCACAACTAAGACTGAACTCGGCACCTTGAGCTGAGCTGCTGCCTGGATTGCTCAGTGGATAGAGCGGGTACTCTTAACAATACGGCTGCCGTTCAACTCCCCAGGGGATGGTGGCTATGCCCACCCATAAGTAAGATTGAACACAGCACCTTAAGCTTAGAGGCCATGATGCTGATGAGCAGCCGATGGAGACTGGCGCCCTCCACAACCTTAAGATTGAAGAACAACTTGTCTGTTCCCCTTTCCCAATTCCCCAACACTGTTCCCCTCCTCTAATTCCCCAATGAAAACAAAACAAAAACTTACAAACTTAAACATGATATACAAAAGAATAAAGATCAGTACTACTTGAAAGTAGGTACCAGTCTGCAATGAGATAAGGAGCTTGTATGAGAACATAAATCAACCACATCGCTGAGAACATTGCTGACAGTTTTTCTGTAACAAGCTTTTCAAGATGAAAGCAGCAATGCCTTGATTTACATTCTGGCTCAAGCTCCTGATATCATATCAAGGCACTTTGAGTAGGACTGGTATAGATCAAGGGTCAGAAAACTTTCCTGTAAAGGGCCAGGGAGCAAACAGTTTAGGCTTTGAAGGCCACATGATCTCTCATAACTACTCGCCTCTGCCACTGCGTCAGGAAAACAGCTATGGACCATACGCAAATGAAATGATGTGGCTATGTTCCAATTTATTCATGACACTGAAATTAGCTTTCATGTAATTTTCAAGTGCCACAAAACATTTTTTTCTGTGTAAACGCCATTCTTAGCTCACAGACCATACAGAAACAAGTGGTGGGCATAGTTTGCCAACTCCTCCGATAGTATGGTCGACTTTGTTTAGAAAGAAAAAAAGCTGTGTCATCGTAGTTTCATCTACTATAGTATAAGTGTTTTTCCAGCTCCATTTTATGCTTTTCTGTTTTAAAAACAAAAAGAATGCTGATGAATTTCAAAAATCAAAACGTGTTAAAACCGTTTACCTACAAATACATTTTTCACTCTACTATCTAAGCAGACCTATACCCGAATTATCTAAATTTATGTTTAAGAATCTCCAGGAGAATGTTTATTCGTCAGAATCCTCAAAAGATTTGGGGAAACAATCCTCTATTCTGGCATTGATATGAATAAAACTTCATAATGAAAAAAGCCAGACCCTGTTTTAAAACTAAACAGAAAAAAAAACAGAAACAAAAACCAGATCCTGAGACTCTGGATTTTAAAAATGCAGGAAATGTTCCTATAGCCAGCTTTTCTAGGGAGCTTTTCTAGTTATCAATAATGTCATTTTTAAGATAAATGCAAAGCTACTAACTCAATCATCTATTCTTTGAATTTCTTCCTTCAGCAATGCCTTAGTTCCCCAATCAGCAAAGGCCCCAAACCCTCAAAATCATCTAGATTTCTCTACAAACCTGGTTTCAGCCGAGGAGGGGCTGGCTGGTAGGGACAGTACAGGGTTGGTCATGGGACCCGCCCAAGCCTCATCTACATCACTCATATCAGCCCCTCCAAGTGATAATGGTGGAAATGGAAGGCCTACCTTCCTTGTTGAGTGAATGATCATCCTTTCCCTGTGTAGCCACAGTCCTCCCACAGACCAGAGTACAGGAAACGGAAGCATGGCCAAGTACATTCCAACTAGGTGGAACAAGCACGTGCACATTTTCAAGTTAGCACAGTCCTCACACAGAAAGGGAGCGGGGATCCGTGCTGGTGTGCATCAGCCTGGCGAGACGCACAGGGGAGCATCCAGCCAGGAGCCCTTCCCCATGGTGTCCACTAAAGGTACGATTACAGGGGACCTGACCACTGTCTGGAGACCTCCTCACGAGAAGAGGGGAAGGGCCACTTGAGCACTCTGTGACTTATTGCTTTAGGCAACATAAATAAACAAAAAGTGAAGAAATTTGGGCAAATCTTCAGACTTCGTTAAAATTTTACCATTGTAAGATAAAGGCGTTATCTTTACCCAGGATTTTCCAGGCTGATAGCGCCACCTAGTGTCTTTCCATCTTAAACTGTTAGGTGACATTTCGGATCGCCAACTCTCCATCCCAGGATGTGAATAATTTAACCACTTTTAGCCCATAAAGACAAATCTTCCAGCATCACTGGTCAAAGGTAAAAACAGGTTGAAAAACAGTACAGCACTTTGGGAAAGTAAGAACAGGTCTACTTCTCAAGGTACTGAATCCTATATAATAACTAGGAAAAACACTTTTAAAACACTGCTGCTAGAACCAAACCATCTATTTATTCAGCAGCTCTAGTTCTTGTCAAAGAAATCCATCCCAGGACACATCAATGGAGAGCTCTCAGAAAAAAAAACACATCACATTAGAAAAAAATTCAAAACTACACGAGTCCCAAAACAGGAAGAAGAGAAAGTTGAGATCATACATATATTTGGGCATAGGAAATCTAAGAGAATGCCATTTGCTAAGGAAAAAGAACCCGTAAAATATGAGCGATATTTCAAGGTGGCAATGTCCACAACTTGTAGCCCATGAACTTCTAAGGAAGCTGTAAAAAGTTCCAAAAAGGAATGTTGAATTTCACACACACACACACACACACACACACACACACACACACAACACGCTTGCCTTCAGATAGAAATGCTTCAGTTCTTGATTGTCAGTAGCCTGACAAGGTTTACGGTGTCTCTCCAGACACGGAGAACGACTCACCTTGGCAACAAACTGCTTGTCTTTTTGGTCCAAGTTAGCGGTGGGGGCCACGTAGTCTCTCCATATTCTCAGCCTGCGTTCCTTGGCAAACCTGACAACAAAGCAAGGATGCAAATCACTCAGACAGACGGGGTCAGCAAAGCAAATCCACTGTCACCCTGGGAGCACACAGTACAGGATCAGTCCTACCCTACCTCATAGATAAGGCACCCAGGAGAAAGGCCATCAGTCAAACCAGGACAGAATGCGCCAGCAGCCCAGGAAAAAGTATGTAAGCAACTGTACCGATCCATGACACATATAGGCTGTAAACCCACGGCGGGGAGGCTGGATCTAGGTGGGTGATTTTTTGAGCCTGGACAGAGCAAGTACACCTTGATAATTAGCTCTTTGGCTTATCCAGTATCTCCTGAGTGACAAACTGGACAAAGTGGACTGGAATGCAAATACAAAGCAAGTACTCTTTTACTTTTTATTTTTTTTAGCTGAGCCATACTACCACCTGTTGGCAGCTCAGTGGCAGCTCAGCTCAGCTCAGGCTGGGCATCGAACTGCTGTTGCTCAGAGCTCAGCTCACACTCTTGAGCGAGCTCTTAACCAACTGAGCCAGTTGGCCGGCCCTAATACATATAATTTTTTGAAAAACATAGGTCTGCTTCAATTTCTATTTGAACTATGAATAGGTTATCAGATACCCAAATCCTATATGGAAAACAAGAACAAAATTGTCACTGTGGGGTATCCAACGAGTAAGAAAAATGGACAAACCTCCAAAAGAAGTTAACTGATAAAAGATTAACATCAGGTTAGCAGAAATTTTTTCAAGTCCTGAGCCCAGTAGATATTTTTTTGAGTCAGGCTAAGAGAGGTAAATGGAATATGTGCAAAGGCTGAAAACAGAAAATCAGTGAACAGCTATCTCAAGTATTTACAAACATGCACTGCATGTGCAGGGAAAAGGAACTAGTATTTCTGAAAACAGTATTACAACTTTTGAAAAAGCACTAAAATGAGAGAAAGACAAAGCTGCACGTAGTACCTGTAAAATACACGAAGTGCTTCAATAGGGATTTACTGACAATGCAAGCAAACTGAATACAGCATACAGAACAGCAAGTAATCACATTAACAAAATATGGTTTGCATTTGCTGGTCTAAACCTGTTTTACAACGATAAGCACTCTAAATCCATACAATCTCCTATAGATGTTATAAAACATGTCAATACTGCTGTCATTATACTCACTTTCTTCAGACAGAGGCAGGAACTTAAAGAATGCAATAAGAATTATCAACCAAAATAATAATTTAGAATAATGGACTTACAGGATTTTCTGAACAACAAAAATTAATTATCACAGAACAATCAGAGGTATTTGGAACCCTTGATAAGAGTATTGTACCTTTTGAATTTAGCTGTGGAACATAAAGACTAACAAAACTTTTATATAATCATTGGATTTTTCTTTGAAAAGCTAGGTTCTGTTTATCATAGCGTCAAGCAGATTTACAACTATTACAGTTATCAATCTGCTGACAGAAGGCCAACATTTACAAGGCATATCTTTCTCCAAAAGAGCTAGGTTTTCATGATCTTCAATGCAAGATATTAAAATCACACAGGCAAAAAAAAAATACATTATGTTCTTTCCCAGAAACACACCCTGCTTCCTGTTGTACAACTTGCTGCAAATGGGAATTTAGTTGGGATAATGTTTTGAGTCATCCATTTCTCATGAAATTACTCTTGGGTAAAATCTGACAAGAGTTTTCTTTATACTGTCTTCTTTACCCAAAACATGTAAAAAAAAACAGCCCCCATATCAATTATGACCATTGTATTTTTCTTAATCACAGAGTCTACCTTTGTCAGACATGCCATATCAAATACCCCAGATTAAAATCTACCGTTATAAAGAGTTGCAAGTGTTTCTGCTTACAGGTATGGAAGTATGTAAAAGGCCTAAGAAATGGGAAGAAGACTATAGTCATCAAATTCACGTTCTTGCACATCTCTTAGCTATGTGCCTCACGGGCAAAAATGTGACATTATCAAGACCATTACAATTCTGATTCCAAAATAAGCCATATGATAAGCCACAAGAGTGAAACAGCTGTCATCAGTGGTTGGTCTTCTGCTTCAATGTATCCTAGGAGGTGAGGGCTGGGCCTTTCTCCATCACCATCTCCATTCATCTGCTCTTGCTACCTGCTTCGTTTACTTCCATCTACCCCATCAAATGAATGGGGTTTACCTACACCTGGAAATACTTGACCTTGACACTTGAAATTACCACCAATATTTGGAAAATCCACTTTCTGGAAATAAGTTATTTCTACATCTGCTTTAACCATGAGGCACCTAGCCAAAAACAGGACAACAGCACCTCACAGTTGTGTTAGTATTTATAACTAAAACACATTTTTAAATAAATTAGGGCATTACGCCTCACAATAGCACTGACGGCCCTGTCTTGCCATCATACCCCTGGCTCCGGCCTGCCTGTTTGGGAGCAGCTGGTAAGAGGCTTTATCATCCTTCATGAGCCTCAAGTTTATTTCATCCCAAATGCCGAAAATTCTAAAGTTAAGTGAGTGGCTTGGGAAGAAGTGACCTGAAAACATGAAAAAAGTAAATCAAGTGAAGAATGATGTCTGGGTGAAAGTCTGGGTCCGTACTGGACAGCCCTGAATTTGACTGAACCTCAAGACTTACAAGGAAGCTACTCTTCTGAGATCCTAGCTAGCCCCTAGGAATTTCCTGAATCTTTTCCTGAAATAAAAGAGACACTGACATGGATGAGGGAGGGAAGGTCACTAGGTTTCTCTCCCTGAAGATCCTTTACAAGATCCTTGGCTGGAAGGCTCCTCTGGGAAACCTTACCTCTCAGCTGCCCTCAGCTTTTCTGCACCCCGGGTGTACACTGCAATCGACCAGTCCACGCAGCGTGCAAAGCCTTCCTTCAGGAGGAGCTCTGTGATATTGCCATTCTGAAAAAGAAGGCGCAAGAGAAAGCAAGCCAAGATTAGAGTCCATGGCAAGAGAAGCCATTTCTTTAGGCCTCTGACACAATTAACAGAGCCACATAACAACGCAGTCCATTTATTTAAAAAAACAAAAAAACAAACAAAACGTAGCGCCGTTTCCTTCAGCAAGAACCCAGCCGTAAGACGGGAGTCACCACTCTGGGCTCTCAGCAACCTTGGCTTCTTCACACCCTCGCAACACAGCACAGCAGCTCTCTCACTTAATAGGAATAGGATAAATGTTAGTGGCACTGAATGGAATTGACATTTCAATAGCTTTTCTTGTGGGCAGAGGAGGATGTTAATCTTTAGTGGAGATTACACCTTATTATTTGCTTCCCGAAGATCAGCACTTAGTCCCCTTTCCATAAGGGGGAAGCTGAAGAACGAGCTGAGTAAGGGAATAACTTAAGCTCCATTTTGCCCAGTGAACTACAATTCACATTCTGCTGTGACACGGAGCCATCTGGCAGGGCGCGGGCAGACAGTCAGCACTCCCGAAGAATCACACATGACCTTGGCACACTGCGAACCCAGCCTCCCGGCCTTCCACAACTGCCCTAATGGAAGAATTCTCTAGCCAAAAAAATAACAGTCATTTACTCTGTATTGGATATAAGTTATAATAATGGAAGTCCATTTCAACTCCAGTAGTAAAAAACAAGGTCATTTCCAGTCCAAGAATAACCCACCTATCAAAGTATACAGTAGGGTACAACTCGCAAGAGTCAAAACATAAAGGACCTATTTCCTGCTCGAAAGCAGAGTTAGGAGGGAAGTGGATAAAACCTGGCATTCACCAATTCATTTCTCCATAGGAAGATTTCTTCATCGTAGTTCCACCAATACTCCTAATAGGTAACTTCCAGACCTATACACAAACTCACCAATTCTACTCTGCAAGTTTCAGTGCCGTTTCTACCCAATGTAGCAGCCTCCCACTTTGCTACATACAGCACTTCTAGGACCAACATGGGAAAACAAGTAATAAAAGTTCCTCTTCCCCTTAAATCCTGTAACATTTGAGATTTATTTTCTAAAGAGAGAAGCTGCAGATTTGACCAATTCCATCAGATAACTGATATTTCCCTTGAAAATGTCTCAAAAATCAGATGATAATCCTGCCAAGATATTTAAATGGCTCTTAAATAGAGAAAGAAGAGAAGCAAACGATAGCTCCTCAACCCCCAAATGGGCCCCCAGCCCACAGAGCCCACTGCGCATGGCACACTCACTGGATGAAGGATGGTACCCAGAATGTTCTGGTTGTGGCAGCTCTCCAAAATGATCTGAACGTCTCTCTGAAGCAGCCGAGACTCGGTGAAAAATTTGGCTTCTGCAGCAAAAGGCTCTGGTGTTTCAGTGCCATCGGCTTCCCGTCGAAAAGCTGGGCACTACAGCAAAAGTAAGGTGGTTGAGTCCTGTAGCCGAAATAGGGGCGCTCAGCCCACCCCACCACGCTGGGCCACCCAAAGGGCACACACCAACAAGGCTGCGCTGGGGCAAGTCTCAGATCAGGTCTTCTACACCTTCTGAAATCACACTGGGAAAAAGGAACTGGAAATAGCCTCATCATCTCAGACTTCCCGGTAGGGCAAATAAAACTCATGTTGCCATGGGGAAAATCTTTTCAATTACAGTTGAAAGTGACCCCTTGCCATGAAAAGACTGACCAGTGCCTAGCTCTGAATCCTGGTATTTGCTTAATCTAAAGTGGATATTTTACATTAAGACAAGCTGTGCTCAGCACACTTCAGAGACCTCGCACCCCCCTTTTCGGGTTTCAACAATCTCTCTGCACAGCCTACTACAAACAGACCCTGCGTACTGGAAAACATTACAAGATCGTATTTGATCTCATTAGAATTGTCCCTCTACAAAGTGTAAAGTACTCTAGCCCATGGTCATGGCCTATACCAGAAGACACAGCAGACCCGAGGTCCCCGTGTAGAAAACTCCACCGATGACTGAACACGTCACAAGCCCTACACCCCCCACAGCCCCGTGTGTGGTCTGACCTTGATTCCTGACAGCATCACGGTGACCAGGTAGTGATCTGGGAGCAGCAGGGCCCTGACCACACTGCCGTCTCGCACGTGCTCGATGATGGCTGCACGACAGAACAAACAGCCTAAGCCATTAGCAAAACTTACTCCAGGAATAAACAATGCCTAATCAAACTGCACGAAACGCGCTTCCTCTCCCGAAACTCCTCAGGAAAGCCTCCCTCTAAGAAGTGATGAAGGGCTGGCAGGTCATTAGTATTCACACAACAGACTTTTCCACGAACGATTCCTGGAGAATAGAGATCAGGCCGACTTCTACGTCTTTTGAACCTCCTGGGACCTCATGTCTCATACCTAACCTTTGTTATCAGGAAAGTTAATTTGCTCACCTTAGTACCAGGTGCCCAGCAAAAAATAACTCATAACAAGTCAGGATTGTTAATAATTTTATTTTACTGAGTCAGTGTTAACAAGGTCTCAAAGTAGGGCCGGAACTATATGGCGCAAGCGCGCATGTGTGTGTGTGTTAGATGTATAAAGAATACACACTTCTGCTTCAGTTTTGGAGATGGAACTTAAGTGGCCATCTTTTAGAAAACATTTAGATCCCCAATGTGCCAAGATACCTGCAATTTACCAGCAAAGGACTAACCTCTCCAAAATGCATCTGATGGGACCCACGTGAACAGGGTTCTCCTATGTGATGCGCTACCCTTAACAACTTCCCTTGGACAGGACAGGTTCTATGAACCAGAAGCTCGCAAGCGCAGGCGCAGAGGGCACCCCGAGGCCATGTGTCTGTGCCCGCCAGCCTCACCGTTGACGGGCTTCTGGTGGTGTGAGTCCACAAAGTGCCGTGGGTTCTCAATGGTGTACTTGAGGTCCCGGACAGTGTGAGAGCCGTTCCCCTCGCTCCACATCCCTTTCTTAGAGGCCTTCGCTTGTTCCTCACACTCTGAAAGCCGGTTCTGCTCAGGACTGGGGAGTAAGAAATAAACATGCATGGTTAGTG
This sequence comes from Aselliscus stoliczkanus, assembly GCA_033961575.1. Taxonomy (NCBI): domain Eukaryota; kingdom Metazoa; phylum Chordata; class Mammalia; order Chiroptera; family Hipposideridae; genus Aselliscus; species Aselliscus stoliczkanus. The sequence continues at coordinate 74,753,178 of CM066740.1, read as the reverse complement.
CGCAAGCGCACAATAGAAACCTCAGGCTCTTCTTTGACTCTGGGTTTCTTCAGCATCTTCCCTCCTTGAAGAGACTAAAGCATTTGTTGCAGGTCAATAGCTTCAGATCCAAGCCTATCACCAGAAAACCACATGAGTGCGACTTCTAGATTCCAGATTTGTTCCCTCAAACAACGGATTCAATCTTAAGAGCGTTTAATGAAAAGACACAAGAATACACATTCCAGGATTGCCACTGGCCGTGATTGTCAGAGAGCACACTGGTCACTCAGAGGGGAGCAGCTCTGGGGGGTGCAGCTCCATTAACTAGCTCGATTCTAGAACCGGGATCCGGCAGAGCTCAGTGGGACACAGTGCAGGGAAGGTGACTGAGCACCACCCTTGCTCCCTGCTGTCTATGGACCAGGGCTGAGGAATGCAGAGCAAACACTGTTATTGCAAATAATGTCACCCCACAAACTTCTTATAGATTCAATAAGGCCAGCTAAGCAAAAGCGATTTGAAAATGTTAGACTCCTCCTTCATCAGGCAGGAAACCAAGCTGCACACAAGAGTAGCCAGAACGTCAGCAGATAAACAAAACTCAAAAACCCACCAGAAGTGGCTCTGCTCTTCTCTCTCTCACACGCATCTGAGCAAACTGAACAGTGAACCGCATGGCCTTTCCACAGTCTCAATACCTGTTTACATCAATGGCTACATGCAGAAGTTGAATCTCCCACCTTGATGGGTAGAGATGTCTAAGCAGGGATCCCTGCCCTACAATTTCTCAAACCAGAAGTCTTCAGTAACTCTCTCCCCGCCGTCTCCAATAAAAGACAAACACATTCTCAGGAATTCAACGGAAGCCAGAATCTGATGCAAAAACATAGCTTCAGAGATAGACGCAAACATAGAAACCGAGAAAAGGAGGCTTTAAGAGAACTTTGGAGAAAAACAAGATTGGTAGACCAGGGGCGGCTACTTTGTTGAGATGGTCTAATACTGCTATGGGCTTTCTAAAAATTCCTCATTCTGGTTGCTGGATTCCTGAAACACAGTGCAATAGTAGTCATGCCAGCAACTGTCCTTAAGATACAGCTTTGGCACACTTCTAAAAACCACCTAGGACAAATGTCTTCATTCAACCAGTTCCCACATGCTCACGCCCCAGGTACAGGCTCCAGCATTTGACTCCGAAGGCGGACAGGACCATAAATAGATGGTGAATGAGGGTCCCCACGTCTCTGAAGGCAGGAGAATGCACAAAGTGCATTTTCACCTTTGCTCACCCCCATCATTGGTACAGTCCATGCAAATATTTATCCAAAGCCTTTTCTACAGCTATGTTATAGCTAGCACTAATGATTTAAACAGCATCTTTAGCCTCCAAATTACTGATGTAGCATATCACTTTTCAGAGACTAAAGTGTTAATTAAAGCCAGCTGCAATCCATCCTACTGCAAGCCAACAATGGTGAACTTGAACATGATACACAGGCTATAAAGCTTACATACCTAACACTCATTTCTAATAAGGTCACACAGCCATTAGCTAAACCAATCCACTTTTACCTACTACTTGCTAAGTATCTACAGATCCATAGACCAAAACAGACTTAAAGGCTCTGGAGAGAAAGAAATTTTTCCTGACTTTAAAACAGAGCCAATTGAGCCCTTGTCAGTTTTGCTCGATTCTAAGCCGCAGATTTTGCTTTGAATTCTATTTATTCATTCCATTTTATTTTTTCAGTGCATTTACTGCTTGTACATGATATATTGTGTATCTATTTGTATTGGCTTATTGTCTGTCTCCCCATTAAACTGTAGCAGAAGCTAAGCCTGTTGGTTCACTGCACTATTCTCGGTGCTGAGAACACACCTGGCACATAGTAAGTGCTCAATGAATCTTTTGAGATGGACGGATAAATACTGGAACTGATGTAAAACAAAGCCTGTGAGCTCTCAGGAAGAACGGAGGCGCCTTGTCTCAGAGCCTGTTTGTAAAGGAGTTACACACATCAAATGAACGGAGGCGCCTTGTCTCAGAGCCTGTTTGTAAAGGAGTTACACACATCAAACGCAACCCATGAATGCTGAGTGCCCTGCTGGCTCAGAATAAGCCACACCTGGGCAGCAATGTCCTAAAAGCCAGACCACCAGAAGTTACCCACTTAATGTCAGAGCCAAGGCTGAAAATTCAGCAAAGCCAACTCAGAGCTGACGACCCAACCTCCCTCGAGCGACCCCTGCTCTCACAGCGGAGTAGGAGGAGGTCAGAGGGTCAGAAGCGTAATGAAGACTTACTTATTGGCTCTCATGCCTTCTCTGCGGGTGGCCAAGCCCTCTGCAACCAGAGACTCTGCAATGTTTTCCCCATTGGTATCTGAGGAGGAAAAAAGGGAATTAAACACAAGATTCAAATCGGCCTCCAATGGCATTAGAGCTCAACCGGAGCCCCCTTCACCCTTAGCTCTTCAAGGCGAGTGTGTTGCCAGAGAATTGGACAAGGCAGCAATGCACTGCTGGGTTTTTCAGAAAGCCTCTTCGTCCAAAATGTCCAGTCTCTAAGACCCAAAGGTCTATAAATCTTTTTCTCAGGACTTAGTTTCTAATTTTCTTGTGTATCTCCCAGGCCAGAGGCAATCTCAGGAACTACTGGAGTCTGACAAGAAAACAAGACACACGGAGCAGCCCAGGAGAGCGGAAAAGCCTGGGGCTGAATACCAGCTCCCCTCGTGCAGCTCAGACAGGGCCCCTCGGCATCTTCATTTACTCATCTACAAAATGGGAACAGTACCTGCCGAGATGGCTTCTTGTGAGGATTAAACAATGTCTGTAAATTGCCAAGCACACAAGAATGAAAACCACAGCACACAATCAAATAGGCAGATTTGTTTAGGGTTGTCTGTTACCGTTTATACCAGAAACTCCAATTCCTCTCAGGATGCCCTATTCTCTGCTCCAACAAGCTACACCATTTGACAAAGACTTTCTCCTGCTCTCACAGAGACACAGGGGACAGTGTTTAGATTTCTAATCTCTCACACAGCAGCCTTCAGAGCAGGCAAGAAAAATGAAGTTAACTGTAAAACCCAGCCTGATTAGGTTTTACCTGGGCACTTGAAACATTAATTGCAGTTCCATGCTATCGAAAAAGATTTTAGGTTCTGTGTATTCTCGTAAATCTCTGCTTGGCAGCCAAAACGATATAGGAAGACATCTATGAGGGAATCAATGCATAAAAATCTTTAATATGGCAGAGAACAAGCTCCCAGGTAAACTGAAACACGGCAGTCTAGCTGAGGGGTAAGTCAGGACCGAAAATAATTCTGTAAGGTTTCTATTGGGTACACTACACAACGACTTCTGCAAACAATGACAAGTACACACACCACCCACAAACCCAACCTAAATGCCTTGCCATCAGCATGCCCCAATTTCTGCAGAGGCAAATTGTAGGCCTCTTTCCTTACCAAGAAAAGCTAAGATGCAGGACATTTATACAAAGGCCACACGGGCTCTGAGAGTGAGTGTGGATCACAGGAACCTTTCCACTGAGGTTACCACTGAGGCCAGACACACACACAGCTAAGTGATATTAGTAAATATTACACTGGTTCTTTCAAAGCAACAGGAATCCCAAAGAATGAAAAGGCAAAAGGAAGGATTCAACAATTAAGGAAAAAGTTGAGCAGTAAGGGGCCAGGCAGTCAAGGGGCAAAAAGTATAATAAACCAGGGTACAAACAAGGTGAGTGGCCATAAAATCAGCCAATCGACAGCACACCCAACAGCTCTCAGACATTTTCCTGGCACAGAACACTGACAATGGCTGTCAGCAGGCCCGCTTCTAAACACGGAGTTCTGATGGCTGCTTCTAAGGCAGAAAAATACATTTCCCTGGGCCAGCCTCCCAACGAAAGCAACAAAATGTGGTGGGCAGAACACTGAAAACGGAATTTGTAAGCAAGCATCTGATTCTTGTTTAGTACTGATCAAGTTATAAATTTGATCAAGTCACAATTGGGGATGGCACTAAGAACAGGCGGGTACCTACATTTTCTCCAAAAGTCTGAAGACTAATCTCTTTTTTTCATATGCTGTGTGTAGGTTAACCATGATTTCTCAAATTCTACCATTCTCCCCCACCATAAAAAGAGTAGCTATAAAATAGAGTAAATATTTGAATACTAATTAATTATCTAAGCAACTGCTTCCTTTCATTAGAATTGGCGTTCGAGTTGGTTCAAGTATCTGAGTGAAAATATTAAACTTTAAGTCATTTAAGTCTTTAAAACTGAAAGATGTAGGTAATTTCAACCATTCTTTCACTATATGTTCATTGATCACATCTTATGTGCCAGGTTTTATTCTCAAGTTAGTATGTTACTGCTCAATGATATCCAGTCTATAATTTGGGTCGGTTTAAAAAAACAAGCTTTTTAAAAACAACTTTAAAGATCATTTTTGTGTCAGACTCTCTTAACATAAACAATTTGACCATTTTTGTTGAAGACCAAGGTTACTTCAATGAACTCCTAGGTATGGGCTCTTTCTAGAGACATCTGAGCCTGCAACTATCTGTCGTCCAGTGAGGTCCCCTCCAGTCAGAAGACTGACCAGCTGAAATAGAATTGGAGCTTTTTAGGTAATGAAATCCTTGAACAACTGCATTTTGAAGGCAGTGCACTTCTATTTATCTTATACTCTTTCTAACCAGTAACCATCCAACAATAATGCTTAAGTGTTTGTTTTATTTCCTACTGTATTATTTGAATTATGGGTCAAAGGCAAATTTGTCTATTTCTCTTTTGGAAAAGATTCTATCTGTAACTTCCCATTCTATCAAGAAGCAGAGAACCATTTGTCTGAGAGGCTGAGAAAGGTAGTGCTTCTCTACTGGGTAAATCAGAGGAGACACCTCCAAGGTCACGGCCAACTTGCTTTTCTAAGACCTCTATAATTAAGAATCATAGGATGCTGTTAGCCTTGCCACTTTAACTTGCTTGCTTACTTCCAGCACTGACTACCCAAGTCAAACAGATTATCTAAAGCAGCTCAACTGGAAGTTTATCAAAGAATCACAGGAAACTTAAATATGTATATATATTTTCCCAAAATAATTCCAGATGAACAGTTGTGTTACGGAGAACATTCTACCAAGTTTTTCAATGTCCTATTTCTATTCCAACTCTATGCCATGAGCTTACTCTCCCTCTTCTTAATCCAAAAGACCAGCACACCTAATATCCCATGAGCCATCTGGCCCAGCTAAACGACAGGACTGTGCACACTCTGTGCTAGGGCTAGGTGCCTTATGTACCCTCTCTCTTTAACCTTACAAATAAGGTAACCCGGGCTTAGAAAGGTTAAGGGTAAAGCAAGGGTCCATGACGGGAGAGCCTGGATTCTAACCCACAAGCACAGAATCCCAAAGGCTGTGTCGCTTCCATTCAATCACAAAACATGTGGCTTGCAAAAAAAACCACAAGCCCTCAACAAAACTTCCTTTCCTAAAGGGAGGCCCCATGATGAGAAGAAAAACCACAAATAGATAAAGGAGATAGAAGATACAATCGGAAGTCGATAGGTCAGTTAGCACTGCAACCCAGAAACACAGAGCCGCTGAGTTCCACGGGTTGAGAGCCTGACTCTGGGGAAGAGCGCTGCACTGTACACCTTACACGGAAACCACGCCAGGAGAGAAGGAAGCCCCGAGGGGCCATGCCTCTGCGCCTGCGCGCTGGGAGCTGCAGCGCCCACAGCACTCCCACCTAGTCAGCAGCGGACTGTCCTCCAGCCCCGCCACCAGCACTCACACTGGCCTTCCACCAGCTGGAAGCTGACCTCTGGAGAAACTTCAGACTCAGAGAGAGATGCGTCCTTTCTTCCTTGCTACTCACCTTTACCAAGGTAGATCATGCCATACTCTCGCCCCTGGGGAGTCTTGTTTTCTATCGTGAAACAGACTTCCTTCCCAATCAGCTTCTTTCGAAGGAACTCTCGAGCAGGAAATGCCCAGGGCTGAAAGGCAGAGCAAATGTGTCACAGGAGCGCTGCGGAGTTCCCCCCCACCGTCAGCACTCAGGGTCATTCCCTTCAGGCCCCTGGCCCTGTGCTGGGCCCCGAGGAGAACAGAAAAATGAAAGGTACACAGAGCAGATCACATGCTTAGGGGGCTCATGAAAAAGCAGGTCTAGGAGCTGGGTTAACTAGCACACGGGCCCTAACATCAGGCCTCATCGTTTTCCAGATGCTGGCGGTAGTACTTTCTCCCCCATCGCCATCTATTCCGAGCTATAGCTTACTTCGCGAATAATAATTGCCAATAACTCATAGCACTTACCATGTGCCGGCCACCACTCTAAATGCTTTAGATTTATCAGCTCACTCCTGAGTGGGAAGTCCAGGCTCCAGAAACTCTCCTGGCCAAGGGAAGTCATTAGCCACCTCCATCTGCTCACCGCTTTCCAGTTTACAAAGCACTTCCACTGACTATTATTACTAAGCTAGCCTGACACCTCAAGTTCCAGGCACTGTGGAGTAAGGATACAGTTCTGGTGCTGTCATTTCAGTGAGGCCCCTACTCTAAGTAACAGCCTCGCTGATGTCATTGCCTCCACCTGATTAAAGAACAGCCAACAGAGCCGATAAAGGTAAGCCGTATTCTCCCCAAATGTCTCCTCTTCTCCTGCTCTGGTCTGAAACAACACCAGTGCGACCCCATACGGTCCCAGGGCCTTAGGGAAGACAGGAGTAGCAGGCCCTGGAAAGGGATCACTTTAACACTGGCACAGGGACTGAGCCACCCATCCACACAATGGGAAGCAGTCTCCATGTGATCTCAAGACACTGGGCAGAGGGATGGTTTTGCCGTCCCCCGACCATCACTCCTAAGATGGTACAGACACAGAGAGATGTCTCCTCTGAAGCAGCCCTGTCACAGTCGGCCACCACAGGCACTTGAATTTACAGTCTGGACCTAGCTCAGTACCCCAAGTTCCCTTAGAAAAGAAATAAGGGGGGAGGGGGGAGTAAGAAGTCAAGGAGTATCTGATCAGCAGGAGCTCATGTGCAGAAAAAAATGCAAAGTATGAACGGGGAAAGGGGTGTACAACAGGCATACACTGTGTATTACAGTCCCGTGGAGGCACAGAACTCGGGCCACACACCATAAAGGCACAACAGTCCATCCATGGACTGAAAAGGAACCCTCTGCTGACCCTTTCAGCCCATGAAGATGATTCCGTGGGGTTTTCCAACAAGCTTTTCTAGAAGCAAAACATCCACATGACTTTCCAGAAACCAGAAGCCAAGCAACATATTGTTGGGCTGTGTTCACTAAACCAGTCCAGTTATAGAACATGAATTGTGGACAGTTCTGGGAAGAACTGATCCTGAGTAAGCGCTCTGGAAGATGCAAACACAAGCTTACACTAATGCATCTACTGTTCCCTCCTCAAGCACCAACGAGTAGAGTCAATCACTCAATGGCAATAGAGCACACCATATTTTTATGGTCCCTTGCCCTACTCCTCAAAAATGAAAATGGATACCTGTCACCAAAGTTTAATGATTGATAAATGAACCCAATTATCAAACAAGCACAGAAACGCTACTGAATCAGGTAGCACAGGCTCCTACAGTTTTTATTAACTTAGTGATCCCTGTACTCTAAAAACATCCACAACTACAGATCTAATGTTTCGGATTTAGGAGCGTGCCACATTACCATCTAAAATTCAGTAACATACTGCCTTCCTAAGCACTTGGGAAAGTTCTGATAAGACAAGTACTCCTAAAGGAAGCCAAGATTTGGTGAAAATTCATTTATCAAGGGTCAGTTCACAAGGAAATATCTAGCCCCTGCGGGAAAACCAACAGTATCTACCAGCTAGGCAGAATTACTAAAAGCTTTTAAAGCCTACTGAAGGAGCACACTTCTCTAAGGAGTCAATTTTACAGCTGGTCAGTCACCGAGCCATCAGGGAAAGTCACATTGGAGGTCCTGAAGAGGACATCTGCCTATTCCTATTAAAAAAAAGAAAAAATCTAGTTTCTGTCATCTTCCTTTCTTAAACCCGCCTTCGCAAGTTGTATCCGGGTTGGGCAAATTCATTCACTGGATAAGATATTACATAAAGAGGGGCAACCCGGAGGCTCACGAAAGTGACTGAGCACCTCACTCCTCACAAGGGCAGCAGAGCACTCTGGGTAAAAGCATTCACACCAGCGACAAGCAGCAGAAGGCTGCCTGATGGAGAGAGAAGGCTACCCCAACAGAGCCTCTCAGAACAACCCTAAGAATCAAGTACAGGGAACTCCACTGAAAGCATTTATCAAACAAGGCCCAGCATGGCCGAACAGGAAAACTAACTATGGTCTGCTCAAATGATGTCCCGGAGTGCCATCTAAGAAGCAAATGGCTGTTAAGTAGTTGGGACGCAAAATTCCCCCTTCCCTCTAGAATGGCCAACAGTAAGAGAGCTAGCGAGCAGCTTGCTCTCTGCTCCCAGACCCAGGCAAGGTTCTGATGTCTGTCTACCATGATGAAATGGAAATTTCTTTTTTTTAATTTTTTTATTGGGTAACAGTATTGTTCCAGGACTCATCAGCCCAAGTCAAGTTGTTGTCCTTCAATCTAGTTGTGGAGGGCTCAGCTCAGCTCCAAATCCAGTCGCTGTTTTCAATCTCGTTGCGGGGGTGCGCAGCCCACCATCCCATGCAGGAGTCGAACTGGCAACCTTGTTGTTCAGCACACGTGCTCTAACCAACTGAGCCACCAGCCACCCCTGAAATGGAATTTTTAATTCTCATCTTGTCTTTGGACCAGAGGGAATCCTGAATTACTGAAACAAGATTAAATCCCACAATGTATGAGTAAAACCGTAAAGCTGACTACTTTTGTGCCTGGCCCAATGTTTAACACTGCTTGTCCCTCCTTCTCTTCTAATCATTCCACTGCACCATCTGTATATGTAGCTAATCCCTCTCTACCCCAAACGCCCCACCACAATTCTCAAAGCTCCACTGAACGCAGGACTACGACATTCATGTCTACATTTCTCATGAAACCAACAGAGCGTTGCCCTTAAGGGAGCTCGATAACTCCATGGGAAACAAATACATAATTCCCAGTGTCCATCAGTGCAGTATCCAGGCTGCCTGGGGTAGCTAGGCAACGCTGGGGCTTAGCCTGCAACGGGGCAGTAACGGCTGGGGACATACCATGGGGCCGCTTCTATTGTCACAGGACTTGGGAGAGCTGGGTTTCTCTGAAAGACGATATCGGGAGGGAAAGCACAGAATCATCAAGTGAACGATGTTTGGGACAGGGAAGCAAGGGGAAGCCCATGAACACGAATGTCCCTGACTCTCTTTGAATGTGAAAATACCTGACCATATGCTTAGAAACAATGCTGTGATAAATGGAAAGAGAGACAGAAAGGGCAGGGCCACACTGCACAATCTTCTGATGCCCAAAGAGAGGGTCAGGTTCTTCTCATTATTCCCACAAATGTGTCTTCACTGCACTCCTGCTTCGGGTCAGGCACCGACTAGGCATGCAATGAGAGACACGGTTCCTCCTCTCAAGGAACTTGTGCTCTAGCAGAGGAAGGCATAGACACATGGACTGAAATGTTACGAATACTAGGACAGCACGAAAACGGGACGATGGAAAGCGAGGTCAGGTGTGACTTCTCAGGAGGCGGGATCTGCAGGGGCAGGAGCACAGGGCACAGGTGGAGGAGCTTCTGACGGAGGCGGCAGCACGAGTAAGGCGCCAGCGGCTCGTAGAAGATCCGAGTTCCTCAGCTTGGCTGGAGCTCGGCGACCCAGAGCGGGGTCAGTAAGAGAAGACTAAAAGTCAAACCACAAACGGGCTGGAATCCCGGGCTGAGGCATTTCAATTTGTCACAGAGGAAATGAGGAATCCCCGCAGTATCTGGGAATGACACTGAGCAAGGCAATCAACAAAAGTATGTTTCAGAAAGATGTGGGAGCACGTAGAGAAAGAAGGAAGGACACTGACGGCAGAGAGACTATTATTTATTTCCATATTCCAAGCACACCAACAGGCTTGAACGAAGAACAGGAGTGGCCATGATGTTCCAAGTTTGGAGGGGAGAGGTTTTAAAGAGGAAGAACCTCCAGGTCTTGATAAAGGTCCAAGTGTTGGGGGGCAGGGAGAGAGGTTGAAACGAGGGCAAGGGAAATCAGGTTTCTGATTTGGGTCACCAGTTGGCATCACTAACTTGAGCCAGAGCAGCTTCAAGGGCCTGATGGGAAAACCAGAGATCACAGTAGGGCGAGGAGACTGGATTACTAGGTCGGACAAACAGTGACTACGGCTGAGCAAGAGTGAAATCCACAGCTACCGACCGAATACTTTCACGTCACAAGGACGTTTGAAGCGTTACCAGGAGAAACGTAGTGAGACTGTGTTGCTCTGGCAGAAACAAAAAGCACTAGATTGTATAAATATATGAAACTTTAATGAGAGCTGGAATCAGATTACATGGCATTCTTTCAGCCAGGATAGTTCTGGTAAGATTTTATTATACTGTTACATAGGATACAGTTAAGATATTTTAGGATAAGTTCCAACTGGCCTTGTGTTTCTCTGCCCTAGATTCTCATCCACAAAACAGGAAATTAAAACCCTTCTTTCCTAGAGGCTGCACTGCTTCTTCCTTCTGGGGAAATGAACTTGATCAGCTCTAGCCTGCCAGAGTCAACACTCTTCTCCTCTCAGAAGCTGACAGGCTGTTACACAACATGCAAATGAAGGGAGAAGAACTATTCAAAATGTTGGTCAAGGAAAGCACTTAGCACCCAAAATTTGAAAAGTGCTGAGATTTAATCTTTGGTGTATGGTCTAACAGTATTTGTACTAGCAGTGTTTGTAACAGCAGAAATTAACAAACAACACTAGTGATTACCACAAGTTAAGATTTATTAAGTACAGGCTGCAGCCCCTGCTGCAGCGGGCTGCCATAGGCTACAATGAGTGGCCGACAGCCAGCATGAGCAGCTGGCAGCCAGCGTGAGCTGCCAACAGCCGCAGTGAGCGACCATCCAGAGGCTGGTGACCTATCTGCCTCATCCAGGAAGAGTGCAATGACGATACCAACATGGGCCGGTGAAGCAACGTCCTTCGCAGCTAGACTGAGGAACAGTCTGTTCCTCTTCCCCGGTTCCCCAACGCTGTTCCCCTCCCCCAATTCCCCAGTGAAATCTTTGAGAAAAAATAAAAGATTTATTAAGTACAGTAATAACTTGGATGCAAGCATAATTCATTCCGGAAACAAACTACTCATGCTGCAAGACATTGCTCGTTTACCACGTTAAAATGTGTTAGAAATCTATGTTCGTCTTGCAGAACACTCGCAAACCATGTTACTCGCAATCCAAGGTTTTACTGTACTTTGTAAAGCACATAGGCATGTGCTAAGGCCTTCACTATTATTCCCAATACTTGTGCTCACTGAGGGAGAACCAATGAAAAAGAACTGACTTTGATCTATTTAGTTATTATCTCAAGAATCTGATTGCTGCTTAAAGCAGAATTTTGGGTGATTTTTCTTTATTTTCTATAACATTGCTTCGCTGTCTTCTCAATTCAACAAAATTCCTTTCATTACAGATGAAAAAAAACTGAATGCTTTCCTTAAGCAAAAGATCCCCATTGCTGCTTTTCCTTCTTCACTCAGGGGACAGAGGAAAGCTGAGGCTCCAGCTTGCTCAATGCCATCAAGCCGGGGCAAAGCACAAATCATTAGGACCCAGAATTTTCGTTTCTGATCGCCAAAGCACAGCTAAAGGGGAAACAAGAGCTGATGTTTCAAACTATAGGAGCCAAGAAGACTAAACAATGTCAAACTAGGACTGAGCAGCTGCCTGGTGAGGAGTCCAAGGCAGACCACAAAGAAGGCTGGGAGGACAGACATCAGAGGTGGGGGAAGGAGGGACCGTGGGGCTAGAGCCCAGGAGATTCTCAAATCACCATAACGCAATGGTTCTTGACTACTGTGGAGCCACAGCTTGCCTAGAGAAACTGGTAAAAGCTCCCTCCCTTAAAAAAGCGTTTTAGGGCGGGCCAAGTGGCTCAGTTGGTTAAGAGCTTGCTCAAGAGTGTGAGAGCTGAGCAACAGAGTCGCTGGTTCGATTCCCACATGGGCCAGTGAGCTGCGCCTGAGCTGAGCTGCTGCTCAACTGCCAAGGATGGCTCAGCTGGTGAGAGCACGTGCTCCTAACAACAAGGTTGCCTGTTTGAGATGGTGGGCTACGCCCTCCAACTAAAGACTAAATTCAGCACCTTGAGCTGAGCTGCTGCCCGGATGGCTCAGTGGACAGGGCGTGCACTCTTAATAACGAGGCTACTGTTCGACGTCCACATGGGATGGTGGCTATGACCACCCGCAACTAATTGAACACAGCACCTTGAGCTGAGTGGAGCAGCTGGACTTGGAGCTGAGCTAGCTGCGCCCTCCACAACTAAGATTGAAGGACAACAACTTGGCTGTTCCCCTCCCCCAATTTCCCAACACTGTTCCCTTCCCCAATTTCCCAGCACTGTTCTCCTCCCCCAATTCCCCAATAAAATCTTTAAAAAACACCAAAAAAAAAAAAAAAAAAAAAAAAACTGTAAAAAAAGAAACAAAAACAAAACCACGTGTCTACAAAAAGCTTTGCAAACAACTACATGGGATTCCAACACCAGTAGGGGTGCATGGATCCCAGATTAGGGATCTGTAATGAAGCACGGGCCAGCATTTACAGCATGCTACCACTGAGGAAAATGAGCGTGTCTGCTTGCACAGGCAATAAACATCTCTGGAAGGAGACATGAAACACTAGTAACATCAGCAGCCCGTGGGGAGAAGAACGAGATTTTTCACTGACTATCCTTCTGAATTTTGAATGTAAGCGGAGATTCAAGTATAAATTAATAAAAGAGCTTGGGGCCAGCCAAGTGGCGTGGTAGTTAAGAGCTGGCTTGGGAAGCCAGCAGCCCCAGTTTGGGTCCCACATGAGGGCCAGTGACACTGCCCTCAAAAAAAAAAAAAAAAAAAAAGAGCTCTGCTTCCACCAATGCCAACCTCGAATGACGGACACTACCTTGGAAATGTTCTAACCTGTTCCAGGAGGAGGGGTGAATGCACTGACAAGCCGGAAGAGGCTCTCAGCCTAAAGGGTATGAGGAAAAGCCCCGAGGCTGGGCACAAATGAAGCGAGGCCCTGTGGGAAAGTCAAACATCACCAGTCCTGTGACATCAAAACACTCACAATACCCAGAAAAGAGAGCAAGGCCAGCTTCAGGGCAGGAAGTGGGGGCAGGCTGTAACCTGGGTGCCCGGCCTCAGCAGGCCTCAGCAAGCACCTACCTCGTCAGGGGTATCTTTTGCATCCGGTTGTGCTGCAGCTGCCCGGCGGGCAAGGTTTCCAGCTCGAATGTTGCTGAGGTTGATCTGCCTCTCGGGAGGAGGCCCGCCGCGAGGCTGCCCTCGGACAATGATGGCACACCCTGAGAGGACCTGCGTGTGGGAGGGAGACAGAAGAGGCAGTTAGTGGTGTAGGGAGGATGGCGCCGTAACGTGGCTTGTCCGGGGCTATATCCCCGACATCTAAACCAGTGCTTGGCAGCTTAGAGGCACTCAAATATTTGTCGAGCAACTACATGAAAGGGGTTGTTTTTCATTTTGTAATAGAAATACCCACATAAATACTTGGGCTAGACTCTGAAATGATCGACCCAGAAATTCAAGTAGGAATTAAATGAGAGAAAAGCCATAAAATCGACTGGGTGAAGAGCACATGAGACATGGAGGTTAATCCTCTTTGTAATTTCATCCGGGCAAACACCACCCTCTGTGTTCTGTTCAGTTATTAGGAAGGCAGCGTCTCCAACCACACATTCCACTCTAAGGCGGAAGCCAGCAATGGGAGGCCTAAGGAAAGGGGGAACTGGAGGGAGAAGTCCCTATACACCCCCTGGAGACAGCTGAGGAAGAGCAAGGCAGCCAGAGGCCAGAGTTCAGGCTCGGATAAGAGAAAAATACAGAAGCAATCTAGAACACCCTTGCTCCAGGTGATGGAAACAGAAGAATCTAAGAAGCACCTTAAGGTTCCCAAGCACAGTAGCTCCTTTCATCTCTCTAATCAGGCACAGAACCCACATGCAAAAGTAGAGAGCTCCGAAGCTCCCGGTATTGAACTTTGAAATATCTGCAGGGGAGAAGGTGGATTTCAAGTGGGAGAAGTGACGACAGGGTGTAATGCAAAAATGACAGGCCGGTCAAGTGGCTCAGTTGGTTAAAAGTTGGCTTGGAGAGCGAGCTCTGAGTAACAGGGCCATTGGTTCGATACCCACATGGGCCAGTGAATACTGCGCACGAGCTGAGCTGTCGCTGAGCTGCCAACAGATGGCAGGATGGCTCAGCTGGTGTAACAAGATTGCCTGTTCAATGGTGGGCTACACCCACCAGCAACTAAGACTGAACTCGGCGCCTTGAGCTGAGCTGCCGCCTGGATGGCTCAGTGGAGAGGGTATGCGCTCTTAACAACAAAGCTGCTGGTTCGACTCCCGCATGGGATGGTGGCTACGGCAACCCACAACTAAGACTGAACTCAGCACCTTGAGCTTAGAGGCCATGAGCTGTCGATGGGAAGCCAGATGGCGACTGGTGCCCTCCACAATGAAGACTGAAGAACAACAACTTGTCTGTCCCAATTCCCCAACACTGTTCCTCTCCCCCAATTCCCCAATAAAATCTTTAAAAAAAAAAAAAAAATGACAAACATCACTAGTCGGTTCATGTTGTCTTTGCTCAGTGAGGCACGATTTAACGAGCAGGTGGGCTGGAGCCAGGCTTCCTAGGCCCAAAAGACTCTCAATTCCATGTTTCAAACAAGAAAAGCTAACCGTATCAGGAAATTTTTAGAAATTTACTTATTACTGCCTGTTAATAAGTTTGAATAAACTTCCGCCAAATAAAAAAACAACAACAAACAAACAAGAAAGGCTACTGAAAAGTTAGTAGACAGGAAACTAGAGAGTTGCTGCCAAGGTAGAGCCCAACAGCAGACAAGACCGCGGAGCTCTCTGTCCTTGAACTGTCCTTGACAAGGAAGCTGGATCGAAGACGACAGGAAGGAGTACGCTGGGCAGCCGCTCCTACGCACGTCTGCTTAGCTGGCATTCCTCCTTCGCTTCTCTGCCTTAACTAACGCTTTCAATTGTGAGACATTAATATAAACATGGCAGTGCATCGAAACAAGCACATGTTAAAGAATAAGATCCAACAGCTAAGTAACGCCCACCCAAGTGAAGAACTAAAACGCGGCCAGAACCTTGGATCCCTCTGTGCTCCCTCCCTTCCCTCTCCCACCTGCCACCATCATCCTGACCCCTGTGATAATCCCTCTCTTGGTTTCTGTACAGTTTTGCCAGCTAAGTACAGTAAGACCTTGGTTTGTGAGCATAATTTGTTCCAGAAACAAACTACTCGTATTGCAAGACATCGCTCATTTACCATGTTAAAATGTATTAGAAATGTTTTCTCGTCTTGCAGAACACTGGCAATCCAACAGTTTACTGTATACAGCTCTATGCAACATGGTTTCATTTTACCTGTTTCTGAACTCTACATAAACTGAATCTCCAGCAAGTATCCCTCAGTAACTTGCTTCTTTTGCTCATTGGGTTTGGGGCGGGGGGAGGATTAAAGCTTATTCATGTTGATGTGAAACACTAGTTTATGCACTTTCACAGCTGTATAGTATTCCTTTGTATGAATATACCACAATTCATTTACCCATTCTACTACCTTTTTACAGAAACTCTGCCCCACAAATACGTTCTGATTTTTTTAAATAGTGCTCTGGTTAATGTCTCAGTATCCCAACACCGTCAGCACACAGACCTTGACCTAAATAAACACGCCTCTCCCTGGCTACGCCATGACACGCACAATAAAAGACTGTCTTCCTTCCCAGTTACGAGTCGTGCTCTTCATTTTGATCCTTTCTGATCAAGTGTGACCAGCAAGTAAACCGTACAGCCTCCAACCCAACAGCCTTGATAACAGCCTCTCCAGATGCCCTCAGCATCATCCCAGGGAACTGACATTCTAAAAAGACAAGCCCTCAAACAAAGCAAAGCCGGGAAAGAGCAGGTGTATAGGGCAGAGGATGCATGATGTTCCTGAACTGAGAAGAGCCAAAGAAGGAAAATGGGCTTGGATCTGATTCGGTTACGGTTAACTTCACGAGCGGCAGAAGCCAAGAACAGCACAGAATACCTTCCTGTACCTGAATCATTCACGCACAGGTTCCAAACAGGACCGAGAAGAGCCCAGCTACCAGCAGCAGGACAACCAGGGCGTCTGTCTCCAACGCCTGGTCCTCAGCGTTAGTCAGGTCTTCACAAAAATAAAGCCCTGCTAGGAGAGCTAGTCCCTCCTGGCAAGGGCCAGCTGGAGCAGCTGCGGACCACTGCCAAGAAAACGCCCCTTGGCTGATCAAGGTAAACTCGGATAAGTGAGCACGGACCTAGGCTTGGAAACAATCCTTATTTCTCAAGTCTGACAACGGCCACTGAAAAGCTTGAGAACAGAACGACTGATGAGAAGAGGCCCCCATTTCCCCCTAAATATCAGAAAGATGTTACCTTTATGCCTCTCCTGGGGGACAATGGGTCTGTAACTATTGTCGTGGCCCCACTAAGGGCTTTGGCAAACAACTTGCACATAGGAATTTTGCAAAGCTTCCTTTGACACCCCTCCCCAACGCTTTTCTAAAAACTGTTACCAGAACTTCTTTACATTATTGCACCAAATAACGCCATTCAGATAACACTCAATGCTCCAATTAATACTGGAGAGAGATGGCTTTTAGTTTATAGGCTTTCATACTGCTGAATATACAAAATTGAGCAGCAGTCACCAATTCTCAACTTTCTGAGCAACAAGAATAGCTACTCAGGTGGCAGCCATTGCTACTGCTATTCCCCTGGGAGGAAAGAACTGACACATGTACATCTTTCCTCTGAAACGCTCTCTCTCTCATTTGGCCATGGCCTTGGCAGAGAGGTAGGAGGGGCTGTCTGCAGAGCATTACAGAAGGAAGAGAGACCTGTCTACAAGGGAAGAACTGGTTTTCTTACTACTATTTATAGGAACTGCAATAGTTCAAAAACACACTACACCTCTTTTCGGCTTTCTCCACTTCATCTCAGGTACTGTTAAACTCCTCCACATGCCCTGCTTGTCAACAGTTCTTTACTCAAGTTCTTCCTCCAAAATGTTTTAATGACCTTCTCTTACTGAAAGTTCCCCACCAAATAAAGCCAAGGAGAAACGGCTCCTAGGGGGGAAAAAAAATACTTAAAATGTCTTTAAGTAGAAAATGAAAAAGACCATGGGTCTATATATATATCAAACTTAAACTTGTGTCTCATATGGCAAAACAAGTCATTTTTCCCCTGTGAAAGACCTAAGTTGATTATTTTTATAGTTTTATTCATTCAGTGATTGATTCATTTATCATGAATTAATTCAACAAAAATTTATTGAGTGCCTACTATGTGCCAGGCATTGTTCAAGGCAGGTGGCAACCTCCAGTGAAATAAAACAGACAAGAATGTCTGTTCTTAAGAGAGCTGACATTCCAGTGGGGGGAGACAAACAATAAACATACAAAGTAAAATATATCATTTATCAGAATTTTAATTTCAGAAGAATATGAAGATTGAGAATAAACTGTCATGGGTAATTGTTCTGTCAAAGCTGTACTGATTCATGTTGCAAACTTTCATGGATTCAGTAATTACCCTTAATTGCTAATTTATAGGGCATAGAAAGCAAGTCATATGGTAACTGCTTTATCCAATTATATTAATAAAATGGCACTCTAGAAAACCGATCTTAGCCCTACCTGATACAGCGGGAGGTTTGTGAAAATAGCTGTCACAATGAGGCAGTTTGACTGAAGCCACGGATTAGACATTTCTCAGCTTTGTCAATAAAGGTAGCAGAGGGACACAGCATGATTCAGAGGACCTGGCTTCAGGGCACAAGTCCGATGGTGACAAAGGCTGAAACAAGCCAGCTGAGAAGGAAAATGGGGACTCAAACTGTTCAAACCCACTTATAGGTTTACTAGGAAACTTACCTCCAGTGAAACACCTCATGGGCAGCCACTAAAATGTTGCCCAGCAACAGGAACACCACGTTACAACTTCACTAGATCCTGATAATTGATTTGGTGTGTTTAACTCTTAAACCTCCAGACCACAGATATCAGAAGACAGAACAATTCTTATACAAAAACCTAGCCACACTGTATACTTAGGGCAAAGAAAGGGAGGTATAGAGATGTACAAGCACGTCAACAGAGCCTGTACCTCTTTCACAGCCCAAGAGCAAACAATCTTGTCCTAAGGATGAAATCTTATCAGCTGAGAGCATCTTATTAGCTCTGCAAAGACTGGCTTAACAGGTATATCAACCTGTTAAGATGTAACAGGTACATCTTAGTAATATCTGCCAATATGAAGACCCAATATAAAGAATGAGAATAGCCATCTAAATGGACACTAAGATGTTACAAAAAGGCCCAAAATAATCCCACACATTTATAGTCAGTTGAATTTCAACAAGGGTGCCAAGATAATTCAATGGGGAAAGAATAGTTCTTTCACCAAAAATTGAAAACTCTGGGCCGACCGAGTGGCTCAATTGGTTAAGAGCGTGAGCTCTAAGCAACAGGGTCACTGGTTCAATTCCCACATGGGCCAGTGAGCTGTCGCTGAGCTGCCAACAGGTGGCAGGATGGCTCAGCTGGGGAGAGCACATGCTCCTAACAACAAGGTTGCCTTGCTTGTTCGACTCCTGCATGGGATTAGTGGGCTACGCCCACCTGCAACTAAGATTGAACACACACCTTGAGCTGAGCAGCCCCGAGCTGCCGAAGGGCGGCAGGATGACAACTGGACTTGGAGCTGAGCTAGCTGCGCCCTCCACAACTAAGACTGAAGGACAACAACTTGGCTGTTCCCCTTCCCCAATTCCCCAATAAAATCTTAAATAAAATAAAATACAGTATGTTTAAAAAAAAATCTCGGTATTCATGTGCAAAAGAATGAAGTTAATTTCTGTATATGGTGTGAAGTAGAGGTTAATTCAGAAAGGATCAGAGACCTAAATGTAAGAATTAAAACTTTTAGAAGAAGACAGAAGTGTAAATCTTTGTGACCACGGATTAGGCAATGATTTCTTAGATATGACACCATCACAGAAAGCACAGGCAACCAAAAAAGATAAATCAGACTTCATCAAAATTAAAAATACTGTGCTTCAAAGGGCACTATCAAGAAAATGAAGACAGCATATATCTAAGAAGAGTCTGGTATTTATAATAGAATAGAAAATTATTATAACTCAACAATAAAAAGGCAACCCAATTGAAAAATGGATAAAGGGGCCAGCCAAGTCGCGCATTGGTTAAGAACTGGCTTGGGACGCCAGCAGCCCTGGTTCAGATCCCACATATGAGCCAGTGACACTGCCCTCTACAGCTAAGATGGTGAACAACAGCTTCACTGGGAGCTGGGCTACAAGCCCCTGCAACAGTGTAGGTTGCAGCCCGTGCTGCAGTGGGCTGCCATAGGCTACAGTGAGTGGCCGGCAGCCAGTGTGAGCTGCCAATAGCTGCGATGAGCAACCATCCAGAGGCCGGCGACTGATCTGCCTCATCCTGGAAGAGCACAATGATACCAACATGGGCCAGTGAAACAGCATCCTCCGCAACTAGACTGAAGAACAAAAGGGCAGCAACTTGTGTGTTCCCCTTCCCCGATTCCCCAACGCTGTTTCCCTCCCCAATTCCCCCCAAAAAATCTTTAAAAACAAACAAAAAAAATGGACAAAGGATTTGAAAAGACATTTATCCAAAAAAGATATGCAAAAGGCCAATAGCACATGAAAAAATGTTCCTCATCATTCATTAGTCACTCAAAACCACTCTTGACATGCCACTTCACAGCCACTACAATGGCTACAATCAATAAGACAGACAATAACAGGTATTGGCGAGGATGTGGAGAAATTGGAAGCCTTATACATTGGTGATGCTGTCATTTTGGAAAACAGCCTGGTAGTCCATCAAAAGTTAAATAGTTACTTTATCACCCAGCAATTCCATTCTTGGGTATATACCCAAGAAAAATAAAACATATCCACACAAAAACTTGTATACAAATATCTATTGCAACATTATTCATAATCGCCAAAGAGTGGAAACAATCCAAATGTCCATCAAGTGATGTGTAGGTAAATACAATGGGGTACATTCATAAATAGAATTCACTCAGAAATTTTTTAAAAAAATGAAGTACTGATTGATGCTACAACATGGATGAACCTTGAACACATTATGCTGAGTGAAAGAAGCCAGACAGAAAAAGCCACAGGCTGTGTGATTCCATTTATCTGAATTGTCCAGAACAGGCAAATCCATAAAGACAGAAAATAGATGAGTGGTTCCCAAAGGCTGAAGAGAGGGAAAATAGGAAGTGACTGTTAATGGGTACAGGCTTTCTTTTTCTTGTGCACATCAATCAAAATGTTCTGGAATTAGACAGTGGTGACAGTTGTGTGAAGACAGTAAAAACCACTGAATTGTATACTTTAAGAGGGTGATTTTTCATGGTATGTGAATTTATTTCAATTTTTAAAAAATTTTAAGATCTAATATAAAAGTACAAAAACATGGGGACATAAAAAATGTATATTTCATTAAAGAGTAGTTCCATATCTTGCAGGAAATTTAGATGCTTTGCTGAACAACACTAAAAAAAAATTTTTTTTAAAGGTAAGTGACTCAGAACCAAAAGTCAGGCATGGTGATTCACCACAGAATGGAGGCCTGCTGTAAACTTTCACGTCCTTCAGAAATACCAAGATAGAAGTCACAGGAAGGAAGCAGACAGAACTTCAGGGAGATCTACACAGCTCTTCAAAGGATGATAATACAAGCTTTTTCTGAGAAACAATATGCAAGTAGAATGAAGTCCTTTCCTTGTGTTGCACAGAAAAGAGAATCGAGGAAGTCCTTGGGCTGAAAGGTCCATAGTGCCATCTGGAAGCCAGCAACTGCCACAAGCCCAAGACGCACGTGCAGGGGCTGTCAGAGTGACAAAGCGGCAGACCAGGACTCTTCTCTGAACAAGACATTTTCTCTACCTAAATATATCGTCAGGGGATAGGGAAGCTGCTGTGGATAGGGCAGGAACGGTTTCATACCTACACTTTAATGAAGCAAAAAACTTCTAAAGAAAAGGAATTAGGGCTGGCAGAATGGCTCAGTTAGTTAAGAGCACGAGCTCTGAGCAACAGGGTCCCTGGTTTGATTCCCACATAGGCCAGTGAGCTGTGCCCGAGCTGAACTGAGGCTGAGCTGCCAACAGGTGGCAGCATGGCTCAGCTGGTGAGAGCACGTGCTGGTTCGACTCCCCATGGGATGGTGAGCTGCACTTCCCCCTTGCCCTGCAACTAAGATTGAACACGGCACCTTGAGCTGAGCTACTAATAGGTGGCCAGATGGCGACTGGACTTGGAACTGAGCTAGCTGAGCCCTCCACAACTAAGACTGAAGGACAACTTGGCTGTTTCCCTTTCCCAATTCCCCAATAAAAAAAAAAAAAGAAGAAACAGAATTAAAGAGTAACTAAAAAGAAACTAAAGTGGAGAAAATTTCAGAAAGTTTATCAAAGCTTCCTAGAGGAGCTGTTGCCTCCACAGGAAGGATCATCTCTTGAAAATTAAAAAGTCATTGAGACAAAATACAAACAACCCCAAAAGGACCTAAGCTGTGTGGTCTGGGAGGTCTTCCCCAGAATACTCACCAACATGGCCACCCTCTTTGTTTCTCCAGCAAGAGCAAGAGGCAAACTAATGAGAGGGCCCGACCTTCAAATGCACACACTGGCAGCTCTGGGCGCAATGGCACTTTCAGCAGAGACCAACTTAAGTGGCTGTTCCCAGGCAAGCTGTGCCAAATGGGGCCTCGGTTTGGAAATCAGGGAGTTTACATCTCAGGGGGTCTGGAACGACCACCTAGAGAGAAGGCAGCTACAGACGGCCCTATTATTTTACAGATGAAAAGTCTGCAAGCACAACAGGTAAAGGGACTTTTCTTTAAAACAGTGTTGATGGCAGAGCAAGGACTGGCGAGACCTGGAGTCCCCCGATCCTGATGTCGCTCTGTGCCACATACAGAAACAAGCATTTGAGGAGTTGATGCCTGTTGAAACGGTATCTGAGGCTACCTACTGATTAAATCTTGTTCCCAATTAAAAATCTCTATTTATATGTGCCAGCAGAACAGGTGTCAGAGACTAAATCGCTAGGCAAGTAAAGCTTCCACAAGCTGGCTGTCCCAAATCAAGCCAACGTTTATTAAACACTACCATATGCAAGGCAAAGAGAGACTAAGAGTCCAATATGACCAAAAGAACGCCCAAAAATGAGACACAAAGGAAGAAAATTTCAGAATAAAAAACAGGGCTGACACACTACAGCTCACTGGCCAAATCCACCCTACTGCCTGTTTCTGCATGACCCATGAGCTAGAAATGGTTTTTACATGTTTAGATGATTGAAAAAGAATCAAAAAAGGATGATTATGTTACATATAAAAAGACCATGAAATTCAAATTTCAATGTTCATAAATAAAATTTGATTGGAACACGGCCAAGCTCATTCATTTACATAATTGTCTATGGCTGCTTTCCCACTGGAATGGCAGAGTTGATTAGCTGTGACAGAGACCACCATGGCCTGCAAAGCCTCAAATATTTACTACCCGGCCCTTTGCAGAGTTGGTTTGCAAACCCCTGATATATAAAACATCATGACAAGGGAGTGAGATGAAAACTAGTCTTATGGTAACAAGTGCACAGCAGATATAAATTCTAGGCCACCACTTCAAGTTATACAAACCGCTCATTTTATCATCAAAGAAGAGGCAGTGGTATGTGGCATTAAGAATTAAGTTCCACCTCTTCCCGAAAGCGGCCTGAGGTGACCTCTAAAAATGGTTCGCTATTCTCTTGACCCAGAGAACCCCACAAAATCATGTAAATCGAGAGGTTCGAATTCTATGGGTTCATTTTAAGAACACTCGTGAAACTGCCCAGGACATCAAGGGTATGCATATCTGAAAAGCCACCAAGTATCTAAAGGATGTCGCATTACAAAAGCAATGTGTGCCATTCCATCATTACAACGGTGGAGTTGGGAGGTGTGCCCAGGCCCAACAGCGGGTTGGACGCAGGGTTGGTGGCCCAAAAAGTGCAGAATTTTTACTGCACATGCTTAAAAATGCAAAGAGTAATGCTGAACTTAAGGGTTTAGAAGCAGACACTCTAGTCATAGAGCACATCCAAGTGAACAAAGCTCGCAAGATGCAGCGCAGAAATTACAGCACTCATGGGCGGATCAACCCTAGGGGAGCTCTCCCTGCCACATGGAGATGAGCCTCACTGGAAAGGAACAAGTTGTTCCTAAACCAGAAGAGGAGGCTGCACAGAAGTAAAAGATCTCCCAGAGGAAACTGAAGAAACAAAAGCTATGTGGCTGGGGAGTAAATACATCAAATAAATGCTAATAAAAGGAAAAACAAAAACAAAAGAATTGAGTTACAGAATCAAATCAATGTCAGTGGTGACCTTAACTGGCTCTATTAGCCTCAGTTTCCTCATCTGCAAAATAAATATAGAAGAATATCCATGAGAGTTGTTATGAAACCTAAACCAGAGAATAAAGTATAGCGCAGAGGCTGGCCCAAAGACCCAATAAATAGAGCCCATTTGTTTATAAGAAATGGCTCAAAGTGTGGTCTGAAGATTGATCGAGTACGTACAATACAAAAAGATGGACATTTATTTGCTCTGAGGGTATAAAATATCAAAATCATGGAAATTCTCCCACCACAGAATTCAGTCAAAAAGATTTAAATAATCTATAATGTAATTTCCCCCACTTTATCCACTAACATATCTATCTACTCTCTAGGAAGCTGGATTTAAGTGCTCGTCAGAATCGCTCTCATATTTTAAGTCTGTACTGAACTTCATACTTGACAAAGTGTCTTGGCAATCAGCCTCAGATGACCAGGAAATCTGAAATCGGACAGTGTAGAGCTTGAATGCAAACTTAAGGGAAAATTATGCCACACACTGCGACAGTCCCTCATCCATAACCGAGGGTAATATACCATCTTCTCTTGTTACGATTATTAAGTGAAATGCCTCCAGTCCCTGACACCTAGCAGGTACTCACGAAGTGCCAAGGGCGCTCTGGCTTCTCCTCCCTTCCCTCGCCCCTTCAGCCTCACAGGCTCTGAGGAAGCAGGGCAGGCACTTTGTCCTCACCTGGCAGCTGAGGACACTGGCAGTTCGATGATGGCATCAGGGCTAGAACCCAGGTCCTCCCAGTACACTTTCAAACTCCAAATGCATGGTATGAGAACCATGAGCCAAAAAAATGGTGGCTTACAGAAGAGAACACCAAGGCTTAGCCCTGCACAAATAAAGCCATGAAGGAACGAACTCCGTCTCTCGGAAGCCAGGACAGGCCTGTCCCCAGAAGGTCCTCTGCAGGGCCACTGTCACACGCCGAGCTCTGCTGCTGTCGGGACACAGTTACTCAGAAATAAGAGAACTCAGGAAAAACTATATGGCAGGCAAGTGGGAAGTGTCACTGCAGAGAAATCCATCCAGCTGTCAAAAGCAAATGTTTCAGAGTGAGCAATAGTGGCGTGTGAACTTGTCAAAGGAAGACACAAAAAAAACTGACTCCAGAACACGAAAAAGATGATCACTAAAGGTCTGATTCCAGGATTTTGACCCTCTCCCAAGGGATTTGGGTCAATTACGCAGGCTCTTAAAAGGTAAAGGAAAATTACTGCTGTGATTAGGGCTTTCGATGGGAGATTTCACTGCCTAGGCTTTAAATGGCCCCAGGGGGTAGTTCCGGAGTGCTCCTAAGTGCAGGGAAAGCTGCGGTGATGTGCCTTACAGTGAAAATGTGAGTTACACAAGTTTTGCTCAGGCATGAATTATATATAATGCTACTTATCGCAAGGTCAATGCTGATGCACCAACAATATACATTAAAATGTCTTTCAGGGCCGGCCGAGTGGCGCGGTGGTTAAGCGCTGGCTTGGGAAGCCAGCAGCCCTGGTTCGGTCCCACATATAAGGGCCACTGACACTGCCCTCAAAAAAAAAAAAAAATGTCTTTCAACAGAAGCACACAGACGATGTCTGATCATTGAGCTCTACATCTGTCGCTGAAGTTGAATAATAATGAGTGTCACTATAATTAAATATATATATATATATATAGTCACAGGATGTGGAGTACAGCATAGGAAATAGAGTCAATGGAATTGTAACAGCTATATACAATGTCAGAGGGGGAGTAGATTGGGGGGTTCTCACTTTGTGAGGGGTGTAAATGTCTAACTATTACATCGTTTTGTTCACCTGAAACTAAGAAAAAAAATTTTAGGGCTGGCCGAGTGGCGTGGTGGTTGAGAGCTGGCTTGGGACGCTGGCGGTCCCGGTTCGGATCCCACATGTGGGGGCCAGTGACACTGCCCTCAATAAATAAATAAATAAATAAATAAATAAATAAATAAAAGGTATCATGACTAAAACAAATATTTTCAAAAAAAATTTAATCAAATTAAATTAAGGGATTAAAAACAAACAAACCCAGAAGCATATAAAAAAAAAGATTAGGTATTATCACTTGAAAATGTGGTGTCCAGGGGCTCACAGGAACCCAACCCTGGGATTCTCAGAGAAGCAATTGGGGACTCTGGGTGAAGGGGACACAGGAGTTATTTGTACTATTCTTGTCAACTTTTCTGTAAGTTTGAAATTATTTCAAAAATAAGTTTAAGAAGCTTGGTAAGGTGCTAAACATACTACTGGCTGCGTTGGAGCCTCAAATGACAGAACAAACAAATCACCAGAACTAAGTCTCACAGGTGATTCTCCAAGTTTGTCCCTCTCACCATCCTACCCCTCCACACTCCCCGCCATGCACACAAAACCAAAAAAAAGAATGTCAAATAATTATTGTGTTACAAAGAACACATTTTTTATGTGATCCTCTCACTACTCTGTTCTTCTTCCAAATGAAAAAAAAATGCTTTCAAATCACAGAATTCAAATCTCTGAGCACACAGTTCAAAAAGTCTACCACCCCTGCCTCCCCGCAAAAAATAAAGGAGATTCCCCCCTTCTTTCTTACGCTAGCTACCTGGTGGGGATTTTAAACTTTTTTTTTTTTTTTTTTTTTTAAAGATTTTATTGGGGAATTGGTGGAGGGGAACAGCGTTGGGGAATCGGGGAAGGGGAACAGACAAGTTGCCGTCTTCTTGTTCTTCAGTTTTAGTTGCGGAGGATGTTGCTTCACTGTTGGTATCATCATTGCTCTTCCCGGATGAGGCAGATCGGTCGCTGGCCTCTGGATGTCGCTCACTGTGGCTATTGGCAGCTCACGCTGGCTGCCAGCCGCTCACGCTGGCTGCGGGCCACTCACTGTAGCCTATGGCAGCCCACTGCAGCAGGGGCTGCAGCCCACACCATCACCGGGGCTCGCACAGCCCAGCTCCAGGTGGAGCTGTTGTTAGCTGTAGAGGGCAGTGTCACTGGCCCTCATGTGGGATCCGAACCGGGGCCGCTGGCATCCCAAAACCAGCGCTTAACCAATGCGCCACTCGGCCGGCCCTAAACTTTTATATATGTGATCTGATTAGGTTTTGTATCTTCATGTCTCCAAAGTCTTGATAAACTGGTGCAAGTTCAGGGTCACCATAACAGAATATTCTGGAAGAGGCATGAGCACCATACTGATTTTTAGTTTAAGTGAAACTTGATAATCTTGGCTGTAATCTCTTTACCCCTGGGAGTTGGCTTTCTTTATTATCGAAGAGGAATCAGATAACTAAAACAATGCCTGAGCATGAATCTAGAAGCAGGAGGAAAAATATCTGGGGGAATGTCAAGAGAAACCCTCTCTGTCGGTTTGCAAGAAATTTGCCTTGTCCAGCCCTCTGTAATGCAACTGCTTCCTTCAGCATCATTTCAGTCTCCGGGAGGAAGTGCATGTCATTCCTGGGGACAATTTCTTCAGCACATGTCCTTCATTGGTCCTCTTATTATGAGATATCTAATTTTCCTGGTTACCTCCTTGAGTTTAGGATTTTATTTTCACTGGTCCTTACCAAATCCTAAGACTTCCTCCTCTGCACCCCTGCCCACCCCATATACACCTCCTCTACCAGGGCTGTCAGGATCGCAATACGAGGGCAACAGAGCGGTATTTTCTTACCAAATCCTAAGACTTCCTCCTCTGCACCCCTGCCCACCCCATATACACCTTCTCTACCAGGGCTGTCAGGATCGCAATACGAGGGCAACAGAGCGGTATTTTCTGCCAACACGTGGAAGGGACAGAACAAGAAAGAGTCCCTACTGCTAATGACCTCCAGTTTGAAAGCACTGGACAGTTATATCATGGCAGCCTCTGTGGCTACAGATGGTGGGGGGAGGGGGGGTTGTGACTCAGTTGAATCCCATCATCTTTCAACTGAAACAAAAGGATAAAAAGGGGAAAAGCAGAAAGATGCACAGAAAGCCCCTGAGGCCATTATGGACCAGCAACCACCTGAGAGCTTGCTAGGACTGCTGCCTCTCAGACCCAACCTGGACCTACTCAATCAGAATCTGCGTTTTAACAAGGTCCTCAGGTGACGTTGACTGTATGCACAAATAGTCCTGAATTCCCTGCCTCCTATTCCCCACTCTACCCACCCAGCTCTGACACATATGTTCTCCAGCTCCAACTGCCCATTCCATGAGGCTTCCCAGTCCCTACCTAGGTGAGATCACCCCGCTGGGTACCCGCTGGGTACGCTCTCTGACCACCCTATGGAATTCAGCAAACACTGACTAGTATAATTCGTTGTTTATTTTCAGTTTTTCTCTCTGTGCTGCAAGCCCTGGAAGGGCAAGGACCATGTCTATCTTATTGTCCACGGTGGCCCCAGAGCCCAGAATAAGACCAGAGACACAGTAGGCATTCAATAAGTATTTTTCAAAAAGTAAATGGACCTATTGTCTATCAAACAGTGCTAGAGTCTGGAGACGGGAGACGCAAACAATTAAGACCCCGTCCTTTTCTCAGCAGCTGGCGTCTTGGAGGACCTCTGCTGAAGCTAACACGAGCCAAGCTCGTCGGAGCATGTGTTGCACTCACAGCTGCTTTTCCTGTCTCTCTGCCAAGTGACCCCAGGTAGCCCAAGTCCTCTCCAGTGCCTTCTGCCACTCAGCATGCCCTACAGCAAGCGAGCCTCGCCCAGTCCTCTCCTCGCCTAGACGTCGCCATATTCCCCGAGTTCAATGCCTTGTCCAGCCTTCTCTAATCCAACTACAACTTTCTTCAGTTGCGCCAAGGAAGTCCATTTATTCCTGAGGACATTTCTCCACACACTTCCCTCATCGGTCCTCTTGTTACGAGATGGCGAATTTCCCTTGTTTTCTCCTTCAGGGATACCTTACCTAATTCATTTTTAACCACCCAATTGATTATTTCCTGTGAGCTGTCAAGTCTATTCTCAACAGAAACCACTCACATCCATATCCCTGACACATTCGAGAATCTGCCAATTAACTGTTCAATATTCAATTGTCTTCCCGCTTTTTCTCAGTCACTTACTGTATCCCCCAAAGGGGTTCTCCATGTCTGAGCAAATGCTGTCACTTCTTCTGATTATATTCTCCATGATTCCCATATTTATTCTTGTTTAAGAGACAAGGACCTCTCATCAGATTTACATCCCAAAACCTATATCCAAATACCAAGGTAACGAAAACAAATCTGAATGGCTAAACTAATAAGCAATGAGAGAGTAATATGATTTCCTTTTACCTTCTGGGAACAAGCTCACAGAGAAATCTAAGTGGATAGACAAAGGGACACTGTGACAGGTCACACACTGTGACTGGAAGGGAGGTGTTGGGTGGAGAGGCACAAACAAGTTTAAGCTACCATCAAGCGAGGTCACCAGGGTCTCATGCGCATTACCAACCAGCCCCAGGAGGAGGCAGTGCAGACACTTTTTCGTTCTAGGCTCCAGGACTCTGGTAGGAAGGTCTATTCGAAGCAGGTGCGTATATGAAGTGTTACAGATAGGTGTTCTTGCACCTTTCCTGGGTAGAGCTAACAATTCTAGTTCTCCATCCCGCATGGTGATAGTGTTTCCCAAACAGTGATGGACTGGAGGGCCAGTCCACAGGTGTGTTTAGGGACTAACAGAAATCTTTAAAACATTTTAAGAAGTCACTGATTGTTTTCTTAAACACTTCAAAATATACACTTCTAGGGTAGCCTGCCTCAGCCTATTTTGTGGGTTTCAAATAACAGGCACTTTTTCTGTTCACAAACATTTTGTAAACTTGCCAACTCTGTTGCAGAACTCCTACATGTGGGCATGTATGGAGACGAAGGGTGAAGACTGATTTCTCTTGAATTCACGGTCTGGCACTGCACATACAGGCAGCCTCTCCCCAAAGACATGGGTCTTCTCTGTTAAGGAAACACAAGGAAAAGTGTTCCTGCTGGAAACAGGCTTCCCTTTCTCCCTTCACAGGCAAATGGAGGTGAAGCAGGGGTGGTCCCGGCAGGGTGGCAGTCTGAGATTGCACCACCATGGCCACCCAGTTAATGGGCTCTGTATGCCCAGCCCCTCACCCCCCCACACACACACACACACCCCTTAACGCTAACTACTTCCCCCTCCCCAATTCCCAGGCTCAGAAAGGAGAAAAGCGCAGCCACAATTCCTGGTGGGGGGGGGAGGGGGGAGGCAGCAGCTATTCCTAGCAACAATGGCTGTAGCTGCTGCAATCTCTCATTTTCCTCCTCACAGCACCGCCATCACAGTGTCCCTGAGCCAAATGTACAAAAATACCAAATCATAATCCACTGATAAAATGGGGGCCGGACGCTTATATATCAGATACAAATCAAAGTATACCAGAGGTCCTGAAATATCCTAGAGAAGATTGTTGCATTCACTATTTCTCAGATTTGCTTCTGTCATTTTTTAAGAACTTACAGCAATAGGTTATTGAGCATAATACTCAATACTATTTAAAGCAAATCATCTCTAAAGAATATCTAATGCATTTATTTTGGATGATATGCAGGGCTGACTGTAGGAAGTCCCTACTTGAGGACTTGAATTACTTGAGGAAGTAATTCAATTTCTATGCTACCCATCAAAAGCATTAAATTTACAATTTTATTTTCCAAACTTGTTTGGAAACTTTTCCTAATTGAAATGTTGATAGTCAAATTTAGATGTCAAAATAAAAAAAGTAAAAATCACAAATCTACCACAAATATTTCAGAGTTCTTACTGCTAAATTAACATACCATCCCACGATTCTCCTTATCATTAAAATGCTAGGGTGGCAGGATGGCTCAACTAAAAAAAAACAAAAACAAACAAACAAACAAAAAAAAAAAACCAACACTAAATTATAGGGCCGGCCGAGTGGCTCAGTTGGTTAAGAGCTCGCTCAAGAGTGCAAGCTGAACTCTGAGCAATGGCGGTTCGATGCCAGCCCGAGCTGAGTTGCTATTGAGCTGCCAACAGGTGTCAGGATGGCTCAGCTAAAAAATACAAAACAAAAAAAAGAAATCTTAAAATAGGGCGATCAGGGAATATCTTACTGAGAAACTGACATTTGCATAACCGCCCCCCAAAAAAAATGCTAAGGAAGACTGTCATGAAGAAAAAAATTACAAAGCAAATGGTCATTCCTGCCCCCACGATATGCTGGCGCCCCAGCCCACCCTCCATCATAACACGGATTTGCACATCTCCTCAAGGAGTGAGACAGGAGGCTATTTGGCCACAATCTGGAACTTGCTGGGATATAATCACTCCAAGGACTTCCCAGAAAAGACTGCTCTTCCATTTTTATTAAAAGTACCCATAATAGTATACTTGTCCTAAGGAAACCATAATGTCTTCTGTGATTCCCCTTACCTTTTGCTTTGTTTTGTTTTGGTGAGGGGTGTACTCTCTCCACGGAATAACAAAATAAATGAACTTTGTTTAACATAAAAAGCAAAGCACTTTCAAATGGAAGTTTCTGGGCAGCTCAGATGCATGGGGCATCTTTACCATTAATGCCTTGAGCCATCAACCACTTTGAAAAATCAGTTTTCTGAGTTCCTGTTCCTCAGATCATGGGTCTCAAGCTTATTCTTGTCTCTACACTGGCTTTCAGCTTCTCCAGTTGATAATCAAAGAGACACCTTTTCTTCTGACAAGAGAGTAAGAGAAGGGCTTTCACTCAGAGCACCCACATGGGACCTCCTGAGAAGTCAATGGAACCGAGCAGTCCAGCTAGCAGCCTTACACTGCCTGGCCGTGGGCAAGATCTGCCTCTGAGGCTAAACGGCAGTGACTGACGCAGGGTTAACGGGAGCTGGGCCCGGGCCCCACTGAAAGCCTGCGGGAGGTCTCAGGAGAGTCCAAAGCGCTCACTAGAGAGGAGTTTAACAAGATAACTAGGCTTTTAAGTCACAGAGGCAGCCTCCTGGCCTCTGGACTGTGAAAGGGCTCACCTGCCAAGAGTAGTAACACAGGCAATTACCACACACAAAATAATAGGCCTCAGCGGGACTCCGGGCCGGCCCGGGTCCTCTCCTCTCCCACAGACAGAAAGAAGGAAAAAGGGCGCGCCACTTTTCATGAAGACCTGCGAAATCCTAGTAGGTAAGCAGATAAATTACACTTAGCGTGATTCACTCTTAGGGGTTGATGCCAAAAATAAAAATCCCCTTTGGTACTCAACGGCTAGAATACAATGGAATTTCCCTCCTGGAACAGAAATCATGAGGTTTAAAAGTTAGCTAACATCCTAGCAGTGTATTGCAGAGACTGGAAACAAAAACTTATAAGCCTCGTTTCCTGTTCATTCCTCTCCTGCAAACTTCCAGCAACCCTCGGTCACTTTAGGCAAGTTGCCTTCACCGTGCACATTGAATCAGACAGCTCACAGCTGCTCTGAAGAGCATGCGTATTCCCACCGTGCTTCCCCATTTCTCCTGCCTTTTATTCTCATCCATCCATTCCTTTGCCTGTCACTTTCACCATCTCCCCAGAAAAGAGTTCTAAAACAGAAACTGACCTGAAAATATACCATTGGATTTTTCCAACCCACTCATTCTCCAAGAAAACCAGCAGTATTGAGATTCTCAAGTTCCCCTTTCCACCATAAAACAAAGCTACCAGCCTCAAGCAAACAGCTTCACCCAGAATCAAGTGTGCAGCGTGGGGTCAAGTCTCGGCTGCCTATTCTCCATGGAAGGCGTTCTTCTCCACCACAAGGCCCTCCTCCTCTCAGGCCAGCCTAGTAGGGAGACCTACAGAGCCATTCACTTTTTGTTTACATTGGGCTGTGAACTCTGCCACCCCACACTCTTTAGTGAGAAGACTTGACTCTTCTTACTAAACCCCTCAACATACATTTTATTATTCAAATCAGAACACTCACTTTGAGAGTGAAAAAGGGGTGTTACTGATAATTATGCTGAGACAATAGGTGTAAACCACAAGTCCCAGCAGACTGGGGTGTAAGTCACCCGTCCTTGTCCTTACAAAGGTGCCAAGGTCAGGTAGGGGGGCTGTTTCTTGTCAAGAACCATTTTATGAGGTGTGATCACACAATACAGTGAATGTTTAAATTTTTAAAAAAATTTATTACAGTAAAAGGCACATTGCCATTAATCCCCTTTAAAATACTCTTCCCCCTCACTTCAAACACACGTATCCCACCATTCTTGCAGCTTTCTGAAGCAGTTCTAGAAATCTTTTTTTTTTTTATAAGCTGAGCCATCCTGCCACCTGTTGGCAGCTCAGCTCAGACTGGGCATCGAACTGCTGTTGCTCAGAGCTCAGCTAGCACTCTTGAGCGAGCTCTTAACCAACTGAGCCACTCGGCAGGCCCTGGAAGTCCTCTTTTGTGTTTTTAGTTGCACTGTCATAGCTGCCTTGATGTCCTCAATCATTTTAACTTTGGGGACGAGCCAGAAGTTGCATGGTGCCAGATCTGGTAAATAAGGTGGATGAGGACACAACATAGTAATTTTTATTTGGCAGAAACAGCCGTACAAGAAGCGATGTGTGACACGGAGCGTTGTCATGATGGAGGATGATTTACGGCACATTTTAAAGCACACCTTCTTTCAACCGTAGCTCACACCCGACTGTCTGCACCAAATAAGTTGAAACTTGTCACATGCTGTTATGAGTTTCGACGTGCCCCTTTCCATATTGAAGAGCCCTGCCTTTCCACTGGATGGCACTCTGCAGCAGCATTCACTGTATTTTATGATCACAATGGAAAGGCTTCTTGTCACACATCGCTTCTAGTATAGCAATTTCTGTCAAATAAAACATTACGGTGTGTCCTCATCCACCTTATTCACTGAATCTGGGACCGTGTGACTTCTGGCTCTTTCCCAAAGTCAAAATGATTCAGGACATCGAGGTAGCCACGACAGAGCAACTAAAGACACTCATGAAAGAGGACTTCCAGAACTGCTTCAGAAAGTGGCAAGAACGATGGGATAAGTGTGTTGGAAGTGAGACGTATTTTGAGAGGGATTAATGGCAACGTGTCTTTTACTGTAATAAATTTGTTTTTATTTAAACATTCACCATATTGTTTGATCATACTTCATATGCTGGTTCTACATGTTGTTCCTACCTGGGAGACTGGGTTTGGGGAGTTGGCAAAGGCCAGAAAACTCCAAACAAATATAGATTACCCCGTCCTCCTTGGGGCAAAGAAAATTTAAAATGTTTTACATTGTAGTGAAAAATTTGTTCTAAATATATCAACTTCCAGTTTTAATAAGCATTTTTTGGAGGGTAGGAGAAGACAGCAATAAGCGTCGGAGGAGAGTGATGAAATTCAGGCCAGGCCTCAAGTAGCAGAGGCTAGAGGGCTGCTGGGAGGCTGGGGGCAGGAGCCAGATCTTGGGAGAACTTGGCTGCTATATTTTTGCCTAACTGGCCACACCTGTGCCACTAAACAACAACTAGAGAACTCACACACAACGAACACATTCCCCATATTAGTGTAATCCTTCCTCAACAATAGTTCAATGGCTGATACCTCTGAAGTTCAGAAGAGTTCCACATTTCCCAGTACACACGTTTTTGCAATGCCAGGGGTTCCCAGACTTGTAAATTTCACAGACCAGTGAAGCCCCCACCCCCCGCCAAATAGCGACTGAAAAACTGTTATCCATTTTTTTTATTTTGCCAAGAACATTAAAGGAAACAAATGTCATCACGTTAATTATAAAATAATAGATGTTTTACAAAAAAAAGGAAGAACTATAATCTCAAAACTGAAACCAGTCCTTTCAACTAATCACAAAAAAGCCAGGTGCCCTTATGCCCCTCGTTTTGCCTCAGCCAGTTCCATTTTCATCCTCCTCTGATTTGGGGACAGACAGGAAACTGCTGGACAACTGCCAGCTGGTGGTTACTGAACACGCATGTGCCACACACTGCTGAGCGTTTTACATGCATTCTCTCATTCCGCTGGCTATAACCACACAGGTGTGTACTGCTGTGTCCATGGAAAGGCCAAGCCGGGACCTCAAGGGGTACAATTACTTGCCCAAGGTTATGTGTCTAGTCATCCACGAAGCTAATGATCTGAACCACAGCCACCCCAGAAAGCCAGCTGAGTTCCACCTCAAGACACAAGTTACATCTGTTTCCCAAAGTGTGGTAGGTTTGTTTAAAAACAAAACCAAATGAACACTGCTTTAAATGGTACATGAACCCTGTAGGTATCAGCATTTAATAGTTACATATACATAAGAACTGTCCTCCTTTCAATTCTCTTTCAATCTTTCCTATTCAGAAAAAGTTTCAGTTTAGTGGCAGGAAGCATTTAGCATGTCTCCACCACTTGTTAAACATCCTTCAGAGCTCTCTGCAAAACACTGGGTTTTTTTAAAAGGTCCTTTCTTATGATGGCAAGTAATACTGAATTTTCCATTTTCAACAGTGCAATTGTTTCCTTTTCAAATATTTCAATTTCAAAAATAGCTGACTGTCCAAAAGGTTTTTAAACTAAATAAAAGTCGAGGTAGTGTTCAGATATGCTAAAACCAATGGTGGGCACACACACGCACACACCTGAAGCCTGAGAAACCTTAGGTAAACTATTTTCGGGGTTCGGGTTAGCATTTAACTGAAAGGCTGCAAACATGATTCCCTTGGTTCAGTCTTTCCAAACAATTCTAACCACGACAGTTTCCCCCATGCAAGATGCAGCCATGCCTACCCCCAGCTTCTTATCCAAGAAAAAAAAAAAATGATGTGCAGCCCTTAGGAACAAAAGTCAAACCTCTCACATGACCTTGCCTCTCACCTCCTCATGCCAGCGGGTAGTTGCACTTCCTTAGTCATGAAGCTCCCTAGAACCTAGAGAGAGCAGATGAGGCCAAAGCCCAAAGGAGCTTCCTCAACCTTTAAGTACTAAGATGTGAAAACGCCTGGGAGTCTTCAGGTAATTAAAAAGGAAGTTATTTAATGATCTCCAGGTGCTGAGCCCCGTCCTACATTGAAGAAACAGAGTGGTTTTCAGATGGGGAATTAAGACTATTTGCAGAGCCGAAACAAAGGACTCACTCACTTGGGGGCACTCATCTGCTCCGGGTGGAAGGGCGGCAGCTCATGAGGCGGAGAGACATGAGGGGAAGGACTGAGTTGTGTGACTTCAGCTTGAGATCTGCAGGGACAGGAGCCATTGTTGTCCCTGTGTGGAGCCTGACACACGTGTGGCCTACAGGAGGGTGCCAGCTTGTCAGTGTCAAACCCTCCCATAAAGGGCCACATCTAGGACTGCATTGGTCAGTGGAATCGCACATGCGCACTGCTTGGTGACGCCCTGAGTCACCTCCCCACCTGTTCCGCACAGTTAGTACTGCCTCGCCTGGGAAACACTCGACTGCTGGACCTGCCCCACAGGCTGCAAAAGCGTGTTTGCAGCAGGCAGGCAGCCTGCAGCAGCTGGGGAAGTGTTTGCTGGTGAGCGGTACCCAAGACCCATGCTGCAGTGTCCCTTGGGCAGCTCTCGGGAACCTATGGGCCTGAGACGGCTGGTGGCTGGCCATGATGTTTTCAGGGAGTCTTTGCAAGGTGTCGTGGGCCCAGCACCTCTGCGGGAGCTGAGACTGCATTGACTTTGTAGAAACCACCAACAGACAACACCCCTTAGCTCCCTGGAACCCCGTCCTGCCCACCTAGAGCGGCATTGCCAGGGGCACACTGGGCATCTGGGTGGCCGGCCCCGCCCCACAAGCCACAGAAGCCTTTTAGAGCAGTAGAGGGTCCAGAACGGCCCAGGGAAATTTTGGTGGTGGACAGTGACTCAAAACCTGTGCCACAGCCACTCTTGGGCAGCTCTCAGGAATTTGAAAGCCTGAGGCAAGCAGTGGCTGGCTGCAGTGTTCTAAGGACATTGTGCAAAGTGGTCACAGGCTAGGCACTGGTATAAGAACTGAATCGCCATTAACTTTGTAAAAGCCACTGGCGCGGTGGTTAAGTGCTGGCTTGGGAAGCCAGCGGCCCCGGTTCGGGTCCCACATATGCGGGCCAGTGACACTGCCCTCAAAAAAAAAAAAAAATGAATACAGGGAAAGAAATAATAAAGATCAGAGTAGAAATAAACAAAACAGAAACTAAAAAAAAAAAAAAAAAAAAGTACAAAAGACAAATGAAACCAAAACTTGGTTTTTTGAAAGGATAAACAAAATTGACAAACCTTTAACCAGGCTCATCAAGAAAAAAAGAGAGGGGACCCAAATAAATAAAATCAGAAATGAAACAGGAGAAGTGACAACTAACACCACAGAAATACAAACACTTTTAAGAAAATACTATGAGCAACTTATGCCAACAAATTGGACAATCTGGAAGAAATGGATGAATTCCTAGAAGCATACAATATTCCAAGG
This sequence comes from Aselliscus stoliczkanus, assembly GCA_033961575.1. Classification (NCBI taxonomy): domain Eukaryota; kingdom Metazoa; phylum Chordata; class Mammalia; order Chiroptera; family Hipposideridae; genus Aselliscus; species Aselliscus stoliczkanus. Next base: position 74,716,055 of record CM066740.1, on the reverse strand, counting down.
CTGACTCAAGAAAAAACAGAAAATCTGAGCAGACTGATTACTACCAATGAAATTGAATCAGTAACAAACAAGCACCCAACAAACAAAAGTCCTGGACCAGATGGCTTCACAGGTGAATTGTACCAAACGTTCAAAACAGAATTAATACCTATTCCCCTCAAACTATTCGAAAAAAATCCAGGAGGAGGGAAGGCTCCCCAGCTCATTTTATGAGGCCACCATTACCCTGGTTCCAAAACCAAACAAAGACATTACAAAGATAGAAAACTATAGGCCAATATCCCTAATGAACATAGATGCAAAACTCTTCAACAAAATATTAGCAAACCAAATTCATTAAAAAAAATCACACACCACGACCAAGTGAAAAATTTATTCCTGGTATGCAAGGTTGGTTTAATATCTGCAAATCAATTAACACCACATAAACAAAATGAAAACTAAAAATCACATGATCATATCAATAGATGCAGAAAAAGCATTTGACAAAATCCAGCATCCATTATGATAAAAACTCTCAGCAAAGTGGGAATAGAGGGAACATATCTCAGCATAATAAGGCCAAATATGACAAACCCACAGCTAATATCATACTTAATGGAGTAAAGCTAAAAGCATTCCCCTCAAGATCAGGAACAAGACAAGGATCCCACTTTCACCACTTTTATTCAACTTAGTACTGGAAGTTCTAGTCACAGTAATCAGACAAGAAATAAAAGGCATCTAAATGGGAAAGGAAGAAGTAAAACTGTCATTATTTGCAGATGACATGATATTATATAGAGAAAATCCCAAAGATTCCATTAAAAAACTTTTAGAACTGATAAATGAATTTAGTAAAGTATCAGGATATGAAATATTCAGAAATCTGTTGCATTTTTATACACCAATAATGAACTAATAGAAAGAGAAATTAAGAAAACAGTCCCATTTACAATTGCATTAAAAAGAAAAAAAACTTTAGGAATAAATTTAACCAGGACACAGAAGACCTATACTCAGAAAATTATAAGACATTGAATAGGGAGAAATGGAAACACATACCATGCTCATGGATAGGAAGAATTACTATAGGTAAAATGTCCACACTACCCAAAGCAATCTATAGATTCAATACAATCGCTATCAAAATACTAATGTCATTTTTCACAGAACTAGAAAAAATAATCATAAAATTTACATGGAACCATAAAAGACCCCAAATAACCATGGCAATCCTGAGATATAAGAACAAAGCTAGAGGTATCACACTACCTGATATCAAATTACTACAAGGCTATAGTAATCAAAACAGCATGGTACTGGCATAAAACAGACACATAGATAGATCAATGGAACAGAATAGAGAGCCCAGAAATAAATGCATGCCTATATGATCATTTAAACCACAACAAACGAAGCAAGAATTTACAATGGGGTGAAGACAGTCTATTTAATAAATGGTGATGGGAAAACTGGACATATACATGCAAAAAAAATGAAACTGGACCACTTTCCTACCCCATATACAAGAATAAACTCAAAATGGATTAAAGATTTAAATGTAAGACCCGAAACCATAAAACTTATAGAAGAAAATATAGGAAGTAAATTCTAAGACATTACTTGTAGCCATATTTTTACTGATATATCTCCTCGGACAAGGGGAACAACAAAAAAAATAAACAAATGGGATTACATCAAATTAAATAGTTTTTGCACAGCAAAGGAAACCATCAACAAAATAAAAACACCCTACTGAATGGGGGAAAATATTTGCCAGTGATACATCTGATAAGGGGTTAATATCCAAAATTTATAAATACCTCATAGAGCTCAACACCAAGAAACAAACAACCTAATTAAAAAATGGGCAGAGGACCTGAATAGGCATCTCTTCAAAGAGGACATACAGATGGCCAACAGACATATGAAAAGATGTTCAATGTCACTAATCACCAGAAAAACGCAAATAAAACCCACAATAAGATACCACCCCATTCCTGTTAGAATGGCTATCATCAATAAATCAACAAATAACAAGTGCTGGCGAGGATGTGGAGAAAAGGGAACTCTCTGCACTGTTGGTGAGATTGCAAATTGGTGCAACCACTATGGAAATCAGTATGGAGGTTCCTCAAAAAATTAAAAATAGAACTACCGTATGTCCCAACAACTCGACTCCTGGGTATTTATACAAAAAAATCAGAAACACTAATTCCAAAAAATATATGCACCCCATGTTTACTGCATTGCTATTCACAATAGCCAAGGTATGGAGCAAACGAAATGCCCATCAATAGACGATTAGATAAAGAAACTGTGGTACATTTATACAATGGCGTATTACTTGGCCATAAAAATGAAATCTTAGGGCCAGCCGAGTGGCGCTGTGGTTAAGCGCTGGCTTGGGAAGCCAGCAGCCCCGGTTCGGGTCCCACATATGAGGGCCAGTGACACTGCCCTCAAAAAAAAAAAAAAAAAAAAAATGAAATCTTAACCATTTGCAACAACATAGATGGACTTAAGAGGATATTATGCTAAGTGAAATAAGTCAGGCTAGAAAGACAAACACCAGATGATCTCACTTATATGTGGAATCTCAAGAACTGAATAAACACACAAACAAACAGAAATAGACTCATAGATACAGAGAACAAACTGATGGTTGCTAGACGGAAAGGGGGCTGAGGAATGGGGGAGAAGGTGAAGGGGTTGGAAAGTACAAATAGGTGGTCACAAAATAGTCACAGGAATGTGAAATACAATATGGGGAATATAATCAATAATGTTGTAATGGGTGTCAGATAGGTACTGGACTTATCAGGGACATCAGTCATGAAGACAGTCATGAAAGAGGGCTTCCAGAACTGCTTCAGAAAGTGGCAAGAATGATGGGATATGTGTGTTTGAAAAGAGGGGGGTATTTTGAGGGGGATTAATGGCAACTATCTTTTACAGTAATAAAATTTTTTTATTTAAACATTCAGCATACTGTTTGATCTATCTATCTATCTACCTATCTATTTATATAAAATGGAATGTAAAGTACAACATAGGGAATATAATTAATGGTATTATAATAGCTACGTACAGTGTCAGAGGGGTAGTAGACTTGGGGGGGGTTATCACTTTGTGAGGAGTATAAAATGTCAAATCATTGTTGTTTGGTACACCTGAAACTAATAATAAAATTTTTAAAAAATACAAAGGTATATAAAGGAATGTTCAGTGAGTATAGCAGTGTTTAGAATCGTGAAAAGCCAAAAAACATATCAACAGGAAAAGTAGCCTGAGTAACTACACCCAAACTATGGACTGCTTCTCAAGCATTAAAGAATGAAGTAGACCTATAATTATGATATAGTCGTGGCAATGAATTCAAAAAAGGAAAACTGCAGGGCCGGCCGAATGGCGCAGTGGTTAAGAGCTGGCTTGGGAAGCCAGCGGCCCCAGTTCAGTCCCACATATGAGGGCCAGTGACACTGCCTTCAAAAAAAAAAGAAAGAAAAGAAAACTGCAGGACACATAGTGTGACCCCACTTCTGTTTAAGAAGAAAAAAAAAAGAGGAGGAAGGGTGCATATATCTGCATGAAAAAGTTTTAGAAGCACATTTACCTAGATGAATGAGAATGAATGGCAGAAAGCTGAAAGGTAAGGAGAGCAGAGGGAAAAGAGGTTGTTGTATTTAACTTTATATGCGTCTACACTATTTCAAGTTTTATGAGCATGTATGAAGTCCAAAATTTAAATATCAATAATTATTAATACTGGAAAGCATTCATTTTGAAGGAATTCAGGGATAAACTAGAAAACAGCTGGTCAAAATGAGGAAAGGCCACCAAGCGAATGTTTATATGTGCCCTCTGATCGTAAGGACTTCGGAAGAGTTGAGAATTAGAAGAAAAAATTTATTTCCATATTGGATAAGCTAGTGGAATAAAAAGTAAAGAGTAAGACTAATAAAAAGTAAAGATTAAGGAGGTCATTTTGGGTTTTACTGCTGCTGCTGTTGTTATTCTTGTTAAAAATGGGGTTTAGGGACAGCCAAATGGCGCGTTGGTTAAGAGTTGGCTTGGGACGCCAGCTCTGAGCAGCAGGACCCCGGTTCGGATCCCACATAGACGGCCAGTGACTCTGAGCCCTCTATAGCTAAGAGCCCTCTATAACAGCTTGACCTGGATCTGGGCTGCCATGAGCCGCTGGCGACGGCTGCCGTGAGCTACCGTGAGCAGCCACCGGCTGGCATGCACTTTCGTGAGCTGCCGTGAGCCGCCATGAGTGGTTGTCCAGTAGCCAGCAACCAACTGCATCAGCCGGAAAGAGTGCAAAGATAATACCAACATGGGCTAGTGAAGTGAAATCCTCAACTAGACTGAAGAAGAAAAGGACAGCAACTTGTCTGTTCCCCTTCCCCGATTCCCCAACGCTGTTCCCCTCTCCCAATTCCCCAATAAAATCTTAAAAAAAAAAAAAAATATGGGGCTTATACACGGGAAACAGGATGGATATAGACAGTCAGAGCTAAAGGTCCAAGTGTGTGACTTCTAAGGATTACAGACGCAGCAAGTGAGAATCTTCACGTTTGTGCGTAAGACTGAACACTTCCACAGTAATAATGTGCCAAGTTATTTGTGCCAAATTATAGGAAGATCTTGGGAATCTATGCAAATAGAAAGAAATGTGGCAGACGAGTGTTAAAACGAGCATATGGCCTAAATCAGGCGTATAAAACAACAGCTTCTCAGCTGTCAGTTATGACCCAGGCACGGGAACTCAGAGTCACTGTAAATGGACCCTGAGGACACCAACCAAATATTGAGCTACAGATTAAAAGCAATGCAAAGTGTCCTTGGAGCCATCAAGACAAAAAGAGAAAGAGATAAACTACTATCCTCCCCTCATATATTGTAAAATTGCGGTGCCCCTGCCAAGCACACTTCTATCATTTGTGTGCTGCCCCTTCAACAACATAGAGTACAGGAATTAAAAAAAAGATCAGTGGGGGCCGGCAGAGTGGCGCAGTGGTTAAGAGCTGGCCTGGAACACCAGTGGCCCGGGTTCGGATCCCACATATGAGGGCCAGTGACACTGCCCTCTATAAAAAAAAAAAAACGGTGGGTCTCAAATGCAGTCCCTGGATCAATCCCAAACCAACCCTTTCATAACCCCCAGGGGTTTTCTAAAAATACAGATTCCCAGGCCACACTCACAGAGAGTCAGTGCCTCTACAAGGCCTTCTATGTGGTCCTGATGCGATGACCTGTTTAGGAAATCTGAACTCAGCCTATTCCCAGAGGGGATTTAAGAGGGCTTACAATTAAAAAGTAAACCCAAAAGAAACCACGTGAGGAACTACCAAAAATAGATAAAAGACGATTCTTAAACTTGGACATTAAATGGAAGTGGAGAAGATCAGCAAAAGGCCATTAGAATGATCTGAAATGTGAAAAGCAGAGCTCAGAACCCTATCACAACTCACTCTCCCACCCGAGCCCCCAGTCAAGAGCAAGGCCAGGACAGACTCTCCCCATGAGCTACAGCTACCCAGAGTTCCCCTTCTCATCCCTTTCCGTCTCAAATCAAGACCCACTGGGCCAGCCGAATGGCGCGGTGGTTAAGCGCTGGCTTGGGATGCCAGCCGCCCCGGTTCAGTCCCACATATGAGGGCCAGTGACACTGCCCTCAAAAAAACAGACCTACTGCACCAGGTGAGGTGCTCTGAAGAAGAGGTGGGATGGTGAATAAAGCCTGCTGGCACCATGTGCCTCTGGGTCTCAAACAACCACTCACACTCGTCTCGCCTGATATCACAACTGCAGCCAGGAACCTGCCTGGCTCACTTCCATCCATGCTCCACCCATTCCACCACCTGATTCGCTGAAGTCTTCCACTAGAAAACAGTATTTCAGCTAACTCACCTGCTCCAAAAAAGAAAAAAAACAAGCAGTGGGAACAGAAAACATGTTTCACGCAGTATAAGCGGTAATTCAAAGTGAAGCCCACCGTAAGGTCTGAGACTTCTCAGCTTTGATTCATCATGCCCAAAAGACACGTGACATAGACTTCCTTAGTCAATCGCAGCCTCCTGGGACTAGAAGGAGCTTAGAGACGATGAGTCCAACCGCCTCACTTAGAGAAAATAACAGTCTGACTGGTGGACTCTTACCCCACCTCACCCAGATGGGGAACAGCTGCATCCAGACCAGAACTTGGGCCAATGATCTCTCTTCTCTGCCAAGTTGCTTCCCAGGGACAATGATCATATATTAGATTGATTAACTTGAAGCACAGATTCCCTAAATCTCAATTCCTATTACACATGAAGTTGGTGTTATAAGACCATCCCAAGCAAACTACATCCCACTTAACACATTGTTTGTGGGAAACGAGTAAACTCGTCATATCGCTCAAATGCCCGCTTACAATGTGAATGTGGGAAACGAGTAAACTCGTCATATCGCTCAAATGCCCGCATACAATGTGTTAAAGCACCTCAAAATGTGTTAAGGCATAAAGAGAGAGGGGATGAAACATTAAGTCACTCATCATAAGCATATAAATGGAGAAAATGTGCCAAGCCCCGTTTATATAGTAGACTAAACATGTCAAAACTGACATCTGAAAATGCCATCTAAATTCTCATTAGGTTTATTATTTTCCCTATAAGTTGCTTAAGTTCCTTAAAAAAAAAAAAAAAAGTCAACTGAAACCACTGCTCTTTTTTTCCTAAACATTAGAACTAAGTGAGAAAAACATAACATTAATTTATCATATTGAGTCACACTGAAAATAAGTGAAACCCCACAACACTGCGTCTGCATCAAATGTTCACAACCTGTGATTCTGCATCCATTTCGGCTGTAAAAACAAAAAGCATATGTCAGTTTCCCAAGAGAGAAAGCAGCAACAGAACCTGGGTGTGTATGCATCTCCCAACAAGAAATGAGGAAAAGCTACATGGGCCCAGTAAGAGCTGAATCCCTTTACTTCATTCCTTGCCCCCGCCTGATACGGCGCTTTAGCTACACGCTTCCTTGGAGGCACGGTATCAGCTGCACCCCCTGCTAGAACCACACCTATAGGGTGAGTAGCTAGCCCATGCTGAGAAGCGAGTGCAAGGAGGACTTTCATCCTTCTTACGTGGATTCAAAAACCTGGCCCGTTTTTACTTCTTAAGTTATGAATGGAAACTAAAATTTTCACTTATTTCCCAAATTTCACTCTCCAAGTAAACTGGGACTCACCAAACCACATGCCCACTTTACCAGACAGTGATCCCTACCGGCCTCGTAGTCCCCACTCGTGTAAATTACAGAGTCACGCTGTGCATGAGTTAGCTCCTTCCTGACCTCCAAAGCAGTTATTCTGTTTTTCACCACCGCTGGTGAAAGCTTGGCTTCAGCTGGCTAGGTGAAGAGCTGCCAGAGACCAAAGTAAATTCCATGCAGGAATACAATGCTAACAGAAGTATGAAAGCTGACAAGTTCTAGACGCTACTCACTGAGTCTGGTCTTGGCATTTATCTTTTCATCCAGGTCCCCTCCACTGGAAGACAGGTACAGGTTTCCCCTGCTATCCAAATGTAGTGTTCCTATGAAACTCTTCATAAACTGACACGGGGTAAAGTGAATAAGCAATTACCATTAATTCATATAGAAAAATTTTTGAGTACTCCCAGACCCAAAATTCAATGCACACACAATGGATTTCGTTCACCATGATCAAAATGTTTAATTACGTCCAGTTCTATACTAAGCATGACACCATTACAAGGTCTCTTAGGCTTTTCTGATACCTTAGGACACATCTTGCTAACAGATGCACAAAATAAATTAAGATAAAGGACAGATGCTGACAGACACAATTCAGAGCCACAGCAGCTTGATGCTGAGGTGCTGAGATGCTGAGCATGGTTCCCGGGGAGGGAACCCGGTGGGGCCACGCTGGCTGCTGGGGGCGCAGCTGCCTCTGTGATGGCTTCCGCACAACAAATGCTCAAGGCTATTCTCACTTCTCACCGTTTTTCAGAAAAGCGCAAATCCTCTTTGGATCCCTTTCAGTTAGCGAAAACAGGTCTTTCGTAAAAGCAAAGTGGCATAACACAAACGTGCATAAAGCAGGGGGTACCTATAGTGACTTTGAGAACATACAGGACTGGCTGGCAGGAAGTCAAAAAACTTAATCTTGGCCTTGTAAGACACATGAATGTGACCAAGAGCAGGTAAGTTTTTACCAGTCTTCCATTGTTTATAGTAATTCAGTGGACGTAATGTCAGCTATTAATCTCACCAGGATACCAAACAATGGCCACCTCCACTGCCTTTTGCCTTTTATCACCCTGAAACACATATATCACTCCTGAGATTAAACCCATTTATGTGGAACACTGGACTTCAAGAAATTGAAGAGCTACTGTAAAAACGCTGAGGATAACCATCAATGGAGACCCCAGAGCCTTTGCACTGGCAATTCCATCTGCCAGGAACACACTTCCCGAATGGCTGGTTCTTTGATGTCCATCAGGTCTCAAATACCAAGACAAGCCTTTCCTACACACCCTATCTAAAGCAGTCACCCCTTCCTTACTCCCAACCATTCTGCCCCATTCCCCTAGCTGAAATCACTATCTTCTATTATAAAGCTTATTTCTTATTTACTTGTTTATTGTCTATCTCTTCCATGAACTAGAAGGGCTGGAACCTGATCTACTTTACCACTGTTTCTCCAATACCCAGACAGATTGACATAGCAAATGATCAAAAAATATGTGTTCAAAAAAGAAAGGAAATATGATTGTTCATCAATCTATATCATTAGTTAGTACATGGCAGGAGCCACTGTTAGTATAACCTGAACCAGATGGATGCTTCCTTTTCACACGGAAAAAAATGACAGAATGCCTTGAAGATGTAGTAAAAACTTAGTACTTCTTTACTTACAACCTTGAATGAAAGTTACCATGTTCATCTGCTGGGACGTGGGCAATGTTATTACTGCAGGGAAAAGTTTTACATCACATTCTACCTACTTTGCAAATGGCTCTATAAAACATTGTTGTATCTTGTCCTTTTGAGGGTACCTGAGTAACTTAGGAAAGTTTGTTTTCCTTTCAGAGTCTGCATAAGGTAGGTGCACGTAGAAGGAACAGGTCTGTCCCCACTACACTCTGGAAAGACACATACTGTGCTTCCTAGTTCAGAAACCTAAGGGACACTTAACTAAAATCAAAACTACACTGGAGAAATTTCCACTAAGCTCCTCACCAGGAAGTCTATATCCCACTTTACAACAACCTGGCAGCACAAGTCCTGTCCGAGGACAAAATCATGACCATCTCCTTCCTCCTTTAGGTGCCCCTCTGCCTTGGGCACCTAATGAGAACCAGGGCGCTTAGCCTAAAACCAAGACGGGGAGAAGGATTTCTTTCCCCTTTGGAGGCAATTAAATGAGCGGAGTGTAATGGGAGCTGGGATTTGGCCTGTCCTCCCTTAGGCCTTCCACCCATGAGCAGGATAAGGCATGCTGCCGCCATGGCTGCTTCCTTCTGATAAGCACAGAAGATTCAAGAACTGGGGCTGCTTCATTCTGCTGCTGCAAAAGCAGCCTGTGGGTTCCAGATTGAAAAAACATATAAACTTAGCAAATTGGATGGGAAAGTGAGAGTAAGGAGACATAGAAAAGGGCTCTACCCTCAACAGGAAGCAACTCAGGTCAGTAAAACCAGAGAAAATAGCCATCTTTAGGCAGCTGCAAAGTGGGGTGACTGAATTTTATACTAAGTACCCCAAGACTTCTCCCAACCTCGTCCATGTAACATGTGCTGACAACATTCTGTTGCAGCAAAAGAAGGTCTAGCAAATTATTCAAAGAAACCCAGAGTTAGAATCCTTCAGTTTTGAAAAATATAGTATCTGATTTGACAGACATTTACTTTTCCAGGTTATAGTTTGTCTGCCCATATACTTACCAAACTCATCCCAACTCAGAAAACATAAATCCACCTTCAGTTTTTCCATCATTACCAGCTTTTTAGTAACAGAACGGTTCCAAAAACGCTCAACTTACTGTCCACTTCTTCCTTAAAAATTCCAGAACCAACTCTGTCTTTGCTTCCACTCAATGGCAGCCAGCCTCTACCATCACCATCATTTTTTAAAAACTGGTCAAATGCAAAGATTTTTTACAACTCGATTCTTAAGTTTTCTTCTTTAACCTTAAAAAAAGTAACACAGGACTTGCTAAGATTGCCAAGGCAGAGGCCAGAAGAAACTCACACCTTCCATAGCCCTATAGCCTGTTCTTTTGCCAAAAAGGAGGAAGGACTATTCCTCTTCACTGCAGCAAACCTCAACCCTAGGCCATTTCAGACCTTGAGCTCTGCCTGAGTGCAGACAAATCCAGAGCGCTCACCCTGAAAAGCATGCCCCCGGTTAGTCGGTGTTCCGGTTTCTGCTCCTCTCCCCAAAAGCAGAAAAGCAGCAACTACTGTCTTCCTATTTATCAAACTATTTCCTTCTCACTTTGCTCTGTCATAGAGCTCTGTCTTCCTTTGGAGAGTTCTTACAAAGCAGTTCCTAATGCCACTGGAAACGATTACTCTCCAGGAAAATACAACTTTGCTTAGCAAAAGAGCTCCACACAGAGCAATTTGCCAGTGGTCGATTTTTCATTCCAGACAAGGCTTCTAAGCCTGGCACAAATCTGCCTGTGCACAGCTCTGCTCTTCACCCCGCTTCCCTCCCCTAATCCCTGCCTGGAAGTCACCCACCCACCCACCCCTTGCAGCGTGGTCACAAGCAGCAGTACAGTCTACTCTGTCCTTTAACTTTAAAAGTCTCTTCCCAGACTCATGTGTGTCTTCCACACCACATCCCTATGCACAGCATGACCAGAAGCACCAAATGGAGTCACTCGCCACAACAGCAGTTCCCGGACAGGACAGGAATAACATCTAACCTTTCTTCAGCTCAATTACAGTCAGCTTCACTTTCCTGCAATTTTGCGGCCTTGCATCACTGGCCCCGCCCTCCACATTATAAAGTCGTGCCCTGCAGTCAGAGGCATCTTAGTATGATGCTGAAGAGCACGTGCTTTGGCAGACAGGCCTGGGTTGGAGTCCCAGCTCTGCCTCTTATTACCCATAAAAAGTGCCTGCCGTGGGATAAACTATTTATTCTTTCTAAACCTCAGATTACACATCTGTAAAATGTAGCAGGTAATCCTATGTACTTGTTAGATATTATTAGTGAGATGATATAAGCAGAATACTCAGCACAAGACCTGATCCTTAATAAACAAGTGATTTTTGATATTCAATATCCATGGGGTAATCCGTGGGCAAGCATGGACACCTCATAGAACCTAGATGCCCTGGAAGCCTCTAGCTTCAGACGCAAAAATATATTCAGCCTCATTCAACTCCCACCCCCTAAATGAGAGGGGTCTTAGCAAAGGAAAAAACTCAGAAAGACCCATTCGGTGTTGTCCATCCAACCACCAGACAACGAAGCCAGGCATCGCTCCTATGGTGAAGAGACAGATCAGTGCTACGGAAACAGAAGCCACTTCAGGAGGATCCTTACACAGGTCAGATCAATATTTTAAAGAGGGGAAAATGTGTGGACCTTAGAAAGTCCCTTCTCATTCAGTTTCTGATAGAATTTCTCAGACTCCTCATTTATGCATTAGAAAGAAAAAAAGAGGAAAAAGCAATATTGAAAAACCTAAGGATCTCAGCTGGCGGCAGAATATTACCTAACAAGTGACTACCTGAGATTTGGGGAGTGGGGGGGGGGGGAATCTTGAAAATCTACAAACATACACAAACTGAAGAACATTTCAATCCTGTAAAAGATGATGAGCCAAGAAAACAGGATGTTTCTTAAACTTTCTACAACAGCAAAAAAAACTGTAGCACTTTGGGCGAAATTGTCATTTGCTGTTCAAGGTGGAAAAGTCCAAACAGCCGTCTAAAATAAAATACGGAAGTTTGTGAGCTTCATAACCAGAAAAATCTGGTAACAACCAAGAAATGTTGGGTTCCACGATTTGGGAGGATGGGGGCGGGGGTGGAGTGGGGACACATGAGAAAGATCATTTATACTACCAAAGTATCATGGAGCTAAGGGTGCATTTTTTAAAATGAACTTTTGCAGGGTGTTTGAATTCAAAATTCAATGTAGGGGGTGAGGGGACAGAACTTCGGGCAGAGTCTATGGCGTTACAGACGAAGACTGGGAATCGGAACACTTGGGCTCTGGTCCTGGCTGCAGCCCAGGCCGCCACGTGACCTCAGGCAAGTCACTGCGAGGCTGGGGGGCCGATAACGATGGCTGCGATTCTTACCGGCCTAACAGGTTAAGGGTCCAAAGGAGAGGGAGGGACAAAATCAGGGGCCCTCACGATCAGACTTCACACCGAGGCGGAAAGGGAAAGACGGGAAACGAGGGCCGGAGAGCGAGGAAACTTGGAGTCAGGAGCTGAGCGTCGGGGGAAACAGAGAAGCTCCAAGATGGCCAAGTCCTCTTAGGAAGTACGGGTGTCAGGCTCCTGAAAACCTGCAAACCGCTCAGCAACACGGACAGAAGGACGGGGGGCCGGGGAGGAAAGCGGGCAGGTCCCTCCGAGTTATCTCCGCTAATCAATCAATGGTCGGTCTGTCCTGGTCAACAGCCAGGAGGAGCTGAGCGCCGTGATCACGGAAATCACTGTGACCGCGGCGGCCAGGGCGTCCGGGCGGCAGAACGCCCCGGGAAGTCCGCGTCGGATCCCTTTTAGGGAGGAGGTTCCGAGCAATGGGTGCGAAGTGAAGGGGGCAGAGCCGAGGGGAGCTGGGAGACTAGGCACGCCGGCGGGAGGGGGCGAGAAGGCGGCGCCGGACTCCCGCCCGCAGGCGGGCGGCGGGGTCGCTATCGGGGGCCCCGTTCTCACCATCTTGACAATGCCCCGCTGCACGGTGGGGACCGCGGGTCCCCCGGAGGAGCCGCCGCTCTGCGCGGAGGAGGCCATGTGGAGAGATGGACAGACAGCGAGGAAAGCGGCGGGCCGGCTTGGAGGTGTCAATGTGGGTGGTGTCGGTGTTGGTGGGAGGGCCCCCGCGGCGAGAACCGGGCGGACGATGGGCTGCGGGCGATAGACGGGACGGACGCGCCGGGCGCTCACAAGTGCAGCAGCGGGACTGGGAGCGAAAAAGGAGACGCGATCGCCGCCGCCGCCACACGTTCTACTCGCCGCGCAAGCGTGCCAGAGCGCCGCCGCCCTCCGGCCAATTAGCGCCCAGAGCCGGCCGCACCTCGAGCCAATAGGCAGCCTGCTTGCGAAGCCCCGCCCTGTGGTCCCCAAACGGGTGGCGAGCTCCAGGAAGCGCTGCAAGAGCTGATTTGCAGGGACGGGCTAAGTCTGGGGCGGGACTTCCGGGGCAGCCTCGTGGGTGGTGTCGGGAGGTGTAGTGAGAAGCAAAGGACACGTCAGCATCTGGCGGAGAGGCGCGGGAGGCCTTGGGAGCCCCAGGGGCGGGGCCAGCCTCGCCCACCGGCCTGACCCCGCCCATGGGGCCCCGCCCCGCGGGTCGCCGGGGAGCCCACGTGGACGCCTGCGTTCCTGGAGGGCGCCTGGAGCCTGGGAACGAGCAGCCTGGAGGGATCTCAGCACTGGCTGCACAGCGACTTCCGACATGTTACCTCAGCTAAGTGTGGGGAGAACTTGGAAAAGCGAGAACATCAGGAAACCTATCGATGTTGGCCTGGACACGCAACGCGGCCGCGCTTCCTCCCTGTCGCCCGGAGCATATCTCGCTCATATTTGGGTCGCCAGTGTCTTGCACTTGCAAGGCGCTCAATTGATGTTGATGGAAGGAATGCATCTCTTTTAGGGGGTGACATGTCCTGCACACTAAGGAGAGGGACCCTAGGTCCCCGGGCTCTTCCCGCGCGCGCTGCTCTGTGCTCCCGCTGGGCCGGGAGCAGGCAGTGCTTTGACCCGGGGAGCTGAGCCTGAGCGCCTTCAGCCGCCCGTTCCCAGCCCTGATCTCGTCCATCAAGAGATGGCGCACGGAAGGCGGGAGCCAGGGCGTAACGAACGTGTAGAGACCATTCCTATTCGTCCAATGCCCACGATGGAGCCCAGGAGCTTGCATATGATGCCATTTCGTCTTCACACCTCGCTCTGCATGGAGGGCACCCCTTACCCTGTATGGCTGTTGTGAGTGAAGGGCGTTAGCTCATTCTCCCACCCGTCCCAGGTCCCAGGCTCCAGTGCTGGAAGCAGCATCTGCATCGCACAGGGCACCATCTGGGAACGGGTGACCATATGAGCCCACCAGGGAGAGAGAGCATGCGAGGACAAGCCAGCCAGAGTCTTTTTCAAAATCTAATCTCAGAAGTAACACCCCATCATTTTGTTAGATTCTGTTCATTAGAAGAGTCCTGAGGCCCTGCTCACACTGGAGGAGAGGGCATGGGGAGGGCGGTGATGAATGCCAGGACGGGGGAATCACTGGAGATGATCTCAGAGGCTGCCCATCACACACTGTTCTGGAAGTAGAACTGGAAGTCCCTGGACCTCGCTAACCTCTTTTGATCTACTCCCTTCTGCTGGGCATGTCTTCTGTTTCCTCCATCACTTTGATCGCCCAACTCCATTGGGTCTGGGTTGTTTGTTTAATTAAGACTTTATTTTTTTAGAGCTGTTTTAAGTTCACAGCCATAGTGAAGGGAAGATACAGAGATTTCTCACATACATGCACACCCACACACAGCCTTCCTATTACCAACATGCCCCCACCAGAGTAGTACATTGGTTACAGCTGACGAACTTATATTCACACATCATAATCACCCAAAGTCCATAGCTTACATTAGGGTTCACTCTTGGTGTTGTATATTCCCTGGGTTTGAACCAATGTATAATGACATGTTATACAGAGTATCTTCACTGCCCTGAAAAATCACTGGGCCTGTTTTAAACCTTGTTGGTTTTCCTCTTAATTCCAACTCCACTGTTTCCCACACTCTCAAAGAGTGATAAAGCCTCCTACTGCAGAGAGATAGTAAAAGCCATCAAGTACTCCCTCTGTTTTCCACCACCAAATCTACAAACTTATCTTCCTTCTCATTCCTCTCTTCTCCATTATTACAAAGAAAAAACTTCCTCCTACTGCTTAGGCTAAACTCTCCATCTTTGTTCTGGACCCACACCCTCCGCCTTCTCAAGGTCTCTTCCAATAGATAATTCCCTCTCCTGTTTATTCATATAGCCTCTCAGCTTACCCTGGATTCTTCTCATTAGCATTTAAATATTATCAAATGCCTTGCATAAAAAATAAATTAATCGGGTCAGCAGAGTGGCTCAGTTGATTTAAGAGTTAGCTTAAGAGCTTGAGCTCTGAGCAATAGGGCTGCCGGTTCAATTCCCACATGAGCCAGTGATGTTGTGCCTAAGCTTAGCTGCCAACAGGTGGCAGAATGGTTCAACTGGTGAGAGCACATGCTCCTAACAACAAGACTGCCTGTTCGATGGTGGGCTACGTTCTCCCGCAAGTAAAACTGAACTCGGACCTGGAGATGAGCTGCCACCCAGATGGCTCAGTGGATAGAGTGTGAACTCTTAACAAGAAGGCTGCCGGTTTGACTCCCTCATGGGATGTTGGCTATGCCCACCTGCAGCTAAGACTGAACTCTGCACCTTGAGCTGAGTGGCCATGAGCTGCCAACAGGAAGCCAGATGGTGACTGGCGTCCTCCACAACTAAGATTGAAGAACAACAACTTGGCTGGTCCTCCTCCCCCAATTCCCCAATTTAAAAAAATAATAAAAATAAAATAAATTAATAAATATTTTCTTTACTCCACATCCCTCTCCAGGTAGCTCTCTGCCCCCACCCCCAACACACACACACACACACACACACACACACACAAGCTTTTGGTGAAATTCTTTGTTGCCTCCACACCCTCCCCCTGCATTCAGTCCTCAGGCCGCTGCACTCTGACTTGCTGAGACTGTTTACCAAAACTTTTCTCCAAGGTCACACATGACTGCTGGATGACTCCATTCAATGGACACTTTTCACACTTCACTTTGCTGAGCTCTCCGTAGCATTTGACACATTTGCTCTTTGAAATGCCTCTTTCCTTCCAGTACTCCTTGTATTCCTCCCATCTTTCTAGTGACACCTCCTCCTCTCCATTGTAATGACTCTTCTTTTGCCTGCCCCTTACTAGTGATGTTCCTTTGGGCTCTTCTCAAAGCATCTTCTTTTCTAATTTGAAACATTCTCCCTAAGACATCCATTCCCATGGCTGCATGCTAATGAGTCCCAAAGATATTATATAATGCCTATTAAAATCTCTCTCTCTCTTGAGTTCCAGACATATATATCCAGTAATAAGATAACTGCCCATGGCTGTCACCTTGGAAATTCAAAGTCAATATGTCTCACAAGGAACTTATCTTTCCTCCCCAACCTGCTCTTCCCTAGTATGTGTCTCAGCCCAAATAATGACACCAATAGCTACCCAGGTACAAGCCAGAAACCTGGAGATCCTCAGGGACTCCCCCTCCTTCCCATTCCCCAATTCTTAGTCAATCTCTGAAATCTGTTAGATCCACAGCAGCAAAGTCAAGCACATGGGCCCTGGAACCAGACTGCCTGGGTTTACATCCCAGCACTGTATAACCCTGACTAGGTTATGGAGTATCTCTGTTCCATGGGTTTTTCATCTGTAAAATAAAAAGTTTCATATGTGAAAGCCCAAACCCCCATATTTGGAGACAGGGCCTTTATGGAGGCGTTTAAAGTTAAATGAGGTCATAAGAGTGGGGCCCTAATCTGATAGGGTGTCCTTATAAAAAGAGGAAGAGGGCCGGCTGAGTGGCATGGTGGTTAAGAGCTGGCTTGGGATGCCAGTGGCCCTGGTTCAGGTCCCACATATGAGGGCCAGTGACAGTGCCCTCAAAAATATATATAAATAAATAAAAACTTGCCTTTAAGAGCTCGCTCAAGAGTGCGAGCTGAGCTCTGAGCAACAGCAGTTTGATGCCCAACCCAAGCTGAGTTGCCACTGAGCTGCCGACAGGTGGCAGGATGGCTCAGCTACAAAAAAAAAGAGGAAGAGGGACTCTCTCTCTCTCTCTCTCTCTCTCTCTCTCTCTCTCTCTCTCTCTCTCTCTCTCTCTTTCTCTCTCTTTCTTTCCCCCCATACCTCCCACCACCAGAAGCCTCACAAGAAACCAACCCTGGTACCTTGATCTTGGACTTCTACCCTCCATAAGTTTCTGTTCACTAGGACACCCGTATCTTTTTATGGCAGTCTGAGTTGACTAATACAGAGTTTCACTGTATGTTCAGAAAAGAAAGTCCTCACAAACCCAAGTTGTCCGGCTCAGCCCTGTCCAGGAGAATTTTCTGCAGTGATGGAATGTTCTATATATACTCCATCCAATACAGTAGCCTCCAGCCACATGTGGCTAATGAGCACTTGAAATGTGGCTAGTATAACTGAGGAACTGAATTTTTAATAGTGTTTAATTTTAATGAATTTAAATTAAGTTTAAATAACCGCAAGAGGATAATGACTAATGTATTACACAACATTGCTCTAGGTGATTAAACTTGAATCTTGCTGTCATATCTGATACCACAAGGTTCTATGTAGGTTTTCACATTATTTCTATATGCCTCACGCAGTCCTGATTTGTTTAAAATGCATGAAGGCATAAGGCATCATGTTTTAAAAATCTTAAGAAACAACAAGAAAAAATTTATAACATTAAAAGTGGAATTCAAATTCTGTGTTGTTTTTTTAAAAAAGAACAATGTATCCTGTGCTTGTGACTTAGACATTATTTCTCAAATTTCACAGCAAACCAAAATTCGTATCAAACTAAAACAGATAATGGGCTATTCCCAATTTGTCCTATCTATATAGTCAGTCAGTGCAAAGGATTTATTTATGCAACTACATGATTTGGGTAATGGTTACAAAACTTAGCTAATAGATCAGCTTTGTTCCCTGTGCTGTTGTCATTCTATTCTCCTGAAAGCCATTAATTAATGGCTCTGGCTTCTCAGTAGCCTTAGATAATTATATATTGATTTGCTCCTGCTACAGCCATCGGTTTTAACCACTGTCGAGTTTTGCCACGCTGGACCCTGCCTGCCATACTCAAGTCTCTAAGAATAAAGGCATAAGGAAATCTCCGGCCAGTGGTGCCACCTTTATTCCAGGGTAGCAGGTTGTTCTGAATCTCTGTCTCCCCTCTGCAAACTGAGATGATCAAGCTAAGACCAAACCTGAGGGTTCCTTTCTTTCTAGCCCCTGAAGTCAGTGACTAGCAAACTCAGAGTCAGGAACATTTCAGCAAGTAATAGCAATCTAGATTAACCATGGGATAAACGTATGTGTTTTCTTTCACGCCCAAGAGGTTGGAGATATTTGTTTACAAGCTCAACCGTCACAGGGGCAGGCATCTCTGCAATAATCTCGTTTTTTCCCTTGTCATTGCAAAATACTCGCTTCAGCTCCAGACATCTTAGGAAGAAGGAAGAAGACGACGAAAAAACTAATACAAGAAATATTGGCCCATTTTTATCAGGAAAGCAGAAGCCTTCCCAGAAGTCCTGAGCACTGGTCTCTTCTTTGCTTCTGGTCCCATTCTGTCCTTCCTAGAACTCTGGCCTATTTCTAAACACTATTGCTTCTCTCCAGGAAAAATCCTGTCTCCTCATTCTCTCCAGACAAAACAAGCCAAAAGCAGTGAGCCTGGGTTTCATCTCTGCTGCCTTCAGCCTAGAGCCACAATATAAGGCGGCCACCCTCCTTGTCTCCACTTTCTCCTACCTGTCTGCTGGAGGACAGAACCTGGTGGTATATCGTCTTGTGTTACACTGTGGCTTCAGCAGCTCTGGACACACTAGAAAATTCACCTAAATACACTCCAGGCTTTCTGTCCCTGAGGTTTTGCTCTTCCAATTCCTTCCACTTGGAATGGCCTTCGATTCAGTGCACATACAGATTCTTCCATTAAATCTTCTGAGATAGCTGCAGTTAGAAGTGACTTTTCCCAACTCCGTATCCCCAAGCCGCTTGGTTTATACCTTCCCAATGCTGTGCATGACACTCTCGCTATGTCCTAGTTATTTGTGTAATGGTTGAACTAGCCTGTGAACTTTTTGACAACAAGCTCCTAGGAGTCTTGTTAATTTTTGTGTTCCCAATAGGCCTGGCCCTGCCTTGTAAAGAATAAGCACTCAATAAGTGTGTTTTGAATTAAAATTGAAGTATTTAGTCTGTTCGAATGACTGAGATGATGAATTCACCTTCTCTTTTCTTTGCTTATATCCAGCACATATCCTTTGTGTTTTCCAGAAATTGAAACTGAAAATTTTGGAGGTGTTTAGGGTGGGTATTAGGAATTATAGTGGGGGCGATTATCCTTGGACAGGTCCAGACAGAGGACAGTTCATCTGAAACATGAATTTCACGTAACTCCTGCCAACAATTGTCTGTGTTTCCCCTCTTCTTGAACCCTGGCAACCACACATACCTTAGCTTTTGCTTCCACTTTGTATTAGATAGGGTGGGCTAGCTGCAGAAACAAAAGAACCAACAATTACTTACTGTCTTAAATAATACAGAGGTGTATTTCTCTCTCACATAACAACCCTGGATGGGGACTCGCCTCATGTAATCATTCAGAGACCCAGGCTGGTGGCAGCTCTTGCATCCATTAACAGGAATTTTAATAGAACAGCCCTCCTTTAATCAAGAGCTAAGGAAGAGGGGTCATGTAGTGATGCAGAAACATTTTGAGGAAGAGAAGAAAGATGCTGAAATGGTCTCATTGGACATTCTCAGTCTTCTACATATCATAGGAGGACTCAAGATACAGAAGACAGGATGAGTCCCCCAGAAGCAGTGACCCCATGATTGAAGATAAGGCTCTTTCCAGGGTGGGCAGAGGCCTGGAATAGCAAGGAGCTAAGGCCAAACTAAGGCTGGGACTCTGCAGTGAGGCGGCATGGTCCCCACCAGGACAGCTGTCAAGGCTGAGGGGCCAGAGCAACAAAGAGAAGGCAAATCAAGACGTCAAGGCCTGGGTGAGCAGTGACGGTGGGCAAGGTGAGGAGTGGGGACTGGAAAGTGTGGGGATGGGGGTGCCAACGTTCAATGACCTGAGTCCAGGTAGATGGGTCATTTGCTGGGAGTGAAAGGACAGGGGTGGAGCTAAGGCACGAGGCCAGGGTTCAGGACGATCCCTGCATTTTTTTCAGGCACCGTTTTCTGAATCTCCTCCACTTAATTCCATCAAAGGAAAGCTATTTTAGGTGGAAGAACACCCCGTTTCAGCCACATCACATAAACTCCCTCATTTTGATGTCAGGAAAAAAACCTCTTTTTCCTCTTCACCCAAGTCTTTGTTTCATGTATTTGAGAGTGGCACAAATTCCAGTAAGAAATGATTTTATGAAAAGGCAAGATAATTCTAAAATTATACTACAACCTATTGTTCAGTGGAGAGCAGTTAACAGAATTTGCTGTCTTAAGAGTGCTTTGGAGGATAGGTTGTTGCTTTATGTTGTAATTGAAACAGGCTAAACAACCTTAGAGTTATGTGATGTTTACATGCTTTTTTCAAAGAAAAGCTTTTTCCAATACAGGGCCTTTGAGCTGTTTCCTTCTGCCTCCAGCTCTGTCCCTGAAACAAGGAACAAAATGGACAAAAACAAGGAGGAAAGATGGCCTCTCAAAAATAGCTCTCAACACACCATTTATTTTTTTGTTTTTGTTTTTGTTTGTTTGTTTTTACAAAGTGACCTCCCTGTAAGAGGTAGAATCTATGTGCTCTTCCCTTGAATCCATGTGAGCCTTAGCTCTGCCTCGGCCAATAGAGTACAGCAAAAGTGACTCCTTAAGTCACTTTATAAATATGCCCTATACTTCCCCTTATTCTTTTGAGATCCTTGCACTTGGAACCCAGCCACCATCCTTGGAGAACACCCAAACTACCACGTGGAGAGCCTGAATTCAGGTGTTTGGGCCACAAGCCCCAGCTGAATTCCTGGCCAATAGCCGGTATCAGCAGCAAGATGTATGAGTGAAAAAATCTTTTGATGATTCCAGCCCCTCATTATTGAATCACAGCACTTGAGTCTTCCCAGCAGAGGCCACAGACATTGTGGAGCTGAGACAAGCAATTTCCTTTCTCTGAACTCCTGACCCATAGAATCCATGAGCATAACAAAATGCTGATGGTTTTATGCCTCTACGTTTAGGTAGTTTAATACACAGCAATAATATCTGGCACTGGGTTGTATCCAATTTTTAACATTCAGAGCATGCATTTCTTTGGGGAATGTATAGGGATCATAGGTTATGAATATCTTCAACTTTGGCAGATGATGCCAAACTTTTTCCAAAGTAGTTGTACCAATTTAGACACCCTCCCTCAATACATGGGACTTCTAATTGTGCTACATCCTCCTCACCAATATTTGATATTGTGGTCCTTTTAAACTGCAGCCATTTGGGGTGAATAGATAATAATATCTCATTTTTGTCTTAATTTGCATTTTCCTGACTTCTAATAAGGTTGACCAGTTAAAGTATGTGCATCCAGCAGTTAGTCACAAAGATATTTTCCTATATTATCTTCTGGGGCTTTATTAGTTTGTCTTTCATATTAATAGCAATAATTCCAGGACGTACTGCAATATCATTTCAGCGGTCTTACCTCAAGTCATATTTTGGGATTGTAACCATTGGTAGGCTATCCTAATTCAAAACGAGGTAGGAGAGTAAGAAAGGATCTAACTCTGAATATTCTCCTCCTGCAAGAGCTTAGAAATTCTTAACTGTAAAACAAGTGATAAAATCAAAATTCTAAGGCATTGGAAGAGTAAAACTCTTTATTCTTCAAGCAGCCTAATCCAACTAAATCATTTGGGACCCAACCTCCACAGAAGAGGTCACGCAGTCACTCTGTTCTCTCCATCTCATCCTCTCCTCCTTTCTCATTGTAAAAGCCAAATAAGCATAAACTTTGTCACTCCCATCTGGCCCTCATGGCCGGGACAAGGTTACTGTTAAAATGCACTAACATCCTTGTATTTGGCAGTAAATCTGGGAATCCCAGTTCAGGGATACGTTTCTCTTAATCGCCTTACCAGCTGGAAGGGGAACTTGGCGCCTCAGAGCTCTCACACCTGCCATGTCTTTCCTAAGTCTGCATCTTCTTCCCCCTTGGACCTGGTGCTGACGCCCCCACCAATTACACTGCTGAAGGGAGTCTGGGTTACTGACAATTATAATACTCATCAGGCGGTGCCCTTAGCAAACGCAGAGCACTGAGCAGGCTGCAGGGGGAGCCCATGCACAGACCCTGCCGGCCGCCTTGCTCCCCAGGTCCCAGGTGACGGAGCCTTGTGGCTGAGATGAAGCCCCTTTCCTCCCAAACACCGTTTGGTTGGAACAATTATTATTGTACATTAAATTATGAGAAATATGAAGAAAACTAAGAGAAAAAACTCGAAGTACAAGGAGACTGAAGAGGTAAACAGGCATAGCGAGTGGAGGAAGTCAGGGCTGCAGTGAACTATCTAAATGCTGGAGACAGGGAGAAGAGAAGAGAATCAGGCAGTGAACAGAGGCTCTCCCCATAAACAGCAGTGTTGCTCTGTCTTCCAGGAGAGACAGAGGGAGAGAGAGAGAGAAGGAGAGAGAGAGAGAGAGAGAGAGAGAGGTGGAGCAATCCAGGGAAGGCTAAGATTGTTGATTTCCGGTAGTGGAGACTTAAGAGTGGAACAGCAGTTTGATGGAGAACTGAGAAGTGGGCCTGAGGACCAGTAAAGGGAAAGAGGTGAACTGAGAATCAGTCATGAAGAGGATGCCAGCTGGGCTGATAATGAAACCAGGACAATGGACCATTCAAAATCTGGCTATTGTGTTTGATGGTGCCAAGCCAGAGACAATAATGAGACTTCATTTATAATTATCTGTCTTTACAGAGCTTGCTCTCTGGGTAGTGGGGTGACTTCTGTTGTGCTGAGCAGGTGTTGCTTTGAGGGCCCTTGTGGGCGCAGTAAACATAGATAGCTCTGGATTCCTGGGACAGAAGTAAGATCCTTATCCTTAAGGAGGGAATTTTTCTCCCCCATTGCCTTTGGGTCTTGCTGAGCAGTGGAAAGTTACCCAAGCTGGAGCACTGAGCTTTCCTATGTAGGACCTGTGACAGACTTATTTTCAGGGATGGCTGGATTAAATTCATATAATCCCCTCTCACTCTAACCTAGGCCAGGCCAAGACCCCACAACCTTTAGAAAGCATATGGGCAAAGATCTTGGATTGTCAGTGACTTATACTTCTCATCCCTTTCCTTGTAAAAAATTGCAAAGTTTTGATTCATTTCAAAGACAGCAGAAAGATAACCACTCAATTATCTTTCAGGTGAGGTAATTCTAGATCAGAAAAAGAATTTCATGTAATAGGTATTGAGCCCAGAGGTCAAAAGGGTCAACAGAAGAAGCATAGAGACAGGAAAGACAGAAACACAGCATGAGGGCAGCAAGGATGGGGTTGGAAATCTCCTAGAATAGACGCACTGAACTCAATCAATAGATTAGAGTGTTACCTATTAGCACGTAATAGTAGTAAGAACAACGGTAATATAATACTTATATAGAATGTTCTTTACATATATTAACTTGTATAATACAACAATCCTAATCGGCTAAGTACTATTATAGTCCCAGTTTATTCATGTGGAAAACTAAAGCACAGAAAATTTAAAAATGTAAACCTAAAAAAAAAAAAAAAGCTCTGTGAAGGCTGGGATTGTCTTTTTTATTCACTGCTGTTATCCCAATGTCTGATACATAGTAGGTGTTCGGTAATCATTTGTGAACTTAATAGTTCACTGGCCCAAGATCATGCTGATGCCATGACAGGGCTGGGATCAGAACTGAGGTTTGATGGCTCTAAAGGTCCCCAACTGTTGGGGCAGCTGGGTGGCTCAGTTGGTTAGAGCATGAGCTCTGAGCAAGAGGGTTGCCAGTTAGATTCCCACATGGGTCAGTGAGCTGCGCCCTTCACAACTAGATTGAAGACAATGACTTGAGCTGAGCTGCCGGTGGGCAGATGGGTGGTGAGAGGGCATGCTCTTAACAACAAGGTTGCCGGTTCAACTCCTGCATGAGATGTGGGCTGTGCCCCCTGCAACTAACATTGAAGGACAACAACTTGACTTGGAGCTGATGGGTTCTGGGAAAAACACATTGTTCCTCAATAAAGATTTTAAAAAAACACAACTCCTGCTGTTAATTACTGACCCACAATGTCCTGGATGCTATTATACATGAGGAGATTTGTGCGTCTCTCAGCCTGATTTACATCTACTTGGTCAGCCCTGCCCTCCCTCTCAAAGCTGGCCACCTGAGGGAACACTTCCTAACTCCTTTTATAAGGCCAACATAACCCTAATACTAAAAGAGATAAAGACATTACAAGAAAGAAACACTAAAGACCAGTAGGTTTCATGAACGTAGATGAAAAACATCCTCAATACAATATTAGCAAATTGAATCCAACAATGTGTAAAAAGAATTATACACCATGACCAAGTACATGCATTCCAGGTATGCAAAGCTGACTTAACATTGAACAACCAATCAATGTAATCTATCACATCAAGGGAAAAAAATCATATCAATTGACGTAGAGAAAGCATTTAACAAAATCTAACCCCCATTCATGATAAAAACTCTCAGCAAACTAAGAATAGAGGGGAACTTCTTCAACTTGATAAGGAACATCTACAAAACCCACAGCTTGGGCTCTTTCATTGTAACAAATGAGGGACATTGAAAATAGAGGAGGCTATACATGTGTGGGGGCAGGGAGTACCTGGGAAATCTCTGTACCTTCCTCTCAATTTTGCTGTGAACCGAAAACTGCTCTAAAAAAATAAAGCTTATCGTAATGTCTCTTTAGATACAACACAGAAGACATTCATGAAAGAAATCATTGATAAGCAGGATTTCATTACAGTTAAAAAGTTCTCTTCGAAAGACAATATCAAGAGAATTAGAAGACAAGCCACAAACTGGAAGAAAATATTCGCAAAAGACACATCTGATAAAGGACTCGTATCCAAAGTATACAGAGAACTCTTAAGACTCAACAACAAGGAGACAAACAACCTGATTACAAAATGGGTCAAAGACTCTGACAGACACCTCACCAAAGATGCACTGACGGCAAATTAGCATATGACATGATGCTCCACGTCACATGTCCTCGGGGCAATGGAATATTATTTTGTACTAAAAAGAAATGAGCTATCAGATCATGAAAAGACATGGTAAAATCTTAAATGCATATTAATAAGTGAAAGAAGCCAGTCTGAAAAGGCTACATACTGTGTGATTCTGTTATATGATGTTCTGGAAAAGGAAAAACTATAATGGTGGTGAAAAGATCAGTGATGCCCAGGGCCTTGGGGGGAGGGAGGTTGAATAGGCGAAGCACTGGGGGTTGCTTCGTGGTGGAACTGCTCTGTATAATAACTTTATTTGTGGATACATAACATTGTGCATTTATCAAAATCTATAGCACTTGACAGCACAAAGAGTGAATCTTCCTGTATGCAAATTTTTAAGAATTATGTAGAGGTCAGAGGCTCCTAAGATGAAATGCAGAATGCGGCTGTATTACAAATGCCTGAAACAACTTCAGTGAAGGGAGTGGAGGGGAAAGGTGCTGATTCAGGTAACTGTGGAAATAAGTGGGGTCTGTAGGACTAAAGGTAAAATAGGTTGTACGTACATATTGTACAGAGTTGTACAGATAAACAAAGGGGGGACTAGAATGATCCATGTAATAATGGATTAGAGTTGGAGACATCAGTACGAACTCATGTTAGTTTAATATAGATACAAATGGTCACACATATAGGACTACGGATAGAAATGTCTATGACATGCGTTAACACACACACACATATATATTAATATTTCTTTGCTCTGAGAGAACCTAGATGCACTGACACCCCGGTAACAACAAGCACACCTAGTGCCCAGATCTTTGTTTTTCATACCACTCTCCAACGAAAGGGGCCAGAGCTCCTCAGAGAAACGGCTGACCCTAGGAATGGTGGAGCATTTCACAGTGCCAGAAAGTAAGGAAGTGTGCACACATACACACACACCCCAAAAATCAAACTCCACAATAATGAGAGTATGTCAATGGGACACAAGAATCAACTCCCAATGGCCAAACTGGAACAATTTGAAATAATAAAAAAAAAGTACTATTGATATACTGGGTTATAATCCCAAAAGTAAAATAAGCATCCATAATTTCATGCTGATATAAATTATTAAATAAATAAATGGGAGGCAAGAGAGAAATCTCCTGGGCAGAAGAAATCCAAATGATTTATGTAGATACTCTGTCCTCAAGCAGAGTAGCTGCCACTCCTCAGGTGTGAGTTATACATAAGGACTTCCTTCGAAAAAAGATTGGGAAGGAGGGGAAAAGAGTAACTTCAGTAGAGAAGCCCAACAAACACTGCCTTAGCGAGGTGATCAAGGGGAACACCAACAGAGATAAGTCATGTCAACAGTATGTGGTGAAATGGTGCTTTACACCTAATCTGAATCCTTTTTTGGGACTTCTTCTCCCAAATCTGTAAGCCCCATCTAGTCATGAGAAAAACGTCAGACCATCCAATTGAGGGATGTTCTACAAAATACCTGACTCCTCCAAATGCTCACAGTTATCAAAAACAAGGGAAGCCTGAGACACTGTCACAGCGGAGAGGAGCCTAAGGAGACATGATGATTAGATGTAAAGTGGTGTCCTGGAAGGGATCCTGGGACAGAAAGAGGACTTGAGGGAAAACTGAGAAAATCTGAACAAAGTGTGTGGACTTTAGTTAATAATAACATGTCAATGGTTTATTAATCATAACAAACATACAATGTAAGATGTAAATAATAGGGGAAGCTGGGTGTTAGGTGTAGGGGAACTCTGAATTACCTTTGATATTTCTCCTAAATCTAAGACAGTCCTAAAAAACAAAACGTATTAAAATAAAGCATATTTTTAAAAAAGGACTGCTGTCTGCTTCCCCAGATCCTCCACAAAGTGGGATTGGGGTGGGAAAGCTTTGGGGAGCGCAGCACAGGCAGTGCCCAGGGAACACAATGAACTCAGGTTTCTGTTACTGGGTGGGTCTGAAAGAAAACCCAGCCAGAAGGCACACAGCACCATCCCCACACTGGCAGGGCTGGTGCACACATGGACCCGAAGTGGCACTCCCCACAGGTGGCTTTCAGGGCATCATCTGACCGCCCTGGTCAGCTGTGGACTGAGGCACACAGTGCCTGTCCTGGTGGCTCTGGACTGGGCTCTTCCCAGCCTGCCCTTCACATCCCCGTGAGCTTCTTTTCCTGGTTTCCTCGGGCCCTTGGCTCTAACCCTTGAACCCTGTAGTTCTACTGGGGGTTGTCCGTGGGAGCGCAGACTCACCACCCCACCAGCAAAGAGAAACATGGGCAGAGTTGAGCCCAGAGGTTAGGGGCTCATGGGGGGAAGCAGGGAAAAGCGGGGAGGGGGGGCTTTTTCTGTGCCCCCAGTTGAAAGCCACAGCTGGGAAGACGTGTTTTCACTCCCTTCCAGGGGAGTTCATAAGGAGGGAGTTGGGTAGCGGGAGTTCCAAACGCTGAGCGGAAAAGCGCGAGGGATGCCCTGTGTTGCAGCAGGGGTTGAGCTGTGAGAGGAGGGCGACTGCATGTAGCTTTTGGAGTAGGGGGTTGCAGCTTCAGCGCCACGTTTAGGAATATGAAGATTCCCCGTGTTTTTGTAGCAAGGAAACGGCTATGACTTTAAACTGGGAGGCACGTGCTGCCCAAGAGTGGGTTTGGAGACGGGGCGTGGTGCGCTCTGGAAAGCAGAGGGCTGCACGAGATGCGGGCGCGCTGAGGAAAGGGAAGATGGGGGCCAGAATGCACAGCCTGTTAAGACGCACCACAGGGAGAGGTAGAAACAGCCTGGGACTGGTGTCACCTCCCCCAGGGAGTACAAAAGTCCGAGGTGAGGTGTCAGAGCGCAGCTGGCGGGGCCTGTGCCGGCTGCGCTCCGTCTCTCCAGCTTTACGCATGGGCTTGGCTTGGCTTTTGAGAAGGGCAGGAGAACTCCAGCCATCTCTCCTGAGGACAGGTCTTTTCCCACAGCCAAGGGGCCTTATACTAGAGGCTCCCATGGGCAGAAGAAGTCAGCAGTCAGGGCTCTATATTAGGGTGAAGGGCCAGCTGGGATGGCCGTGGCTGCCCCAGAGAGGGGCGCACAGCCTGGCTGGCGGGTGGCAAGACCTCTGAGTTAATGTATAATTGTGAGCAGATGGCGGGGGCTGGCGGCAGCTTGGGGCCTGGGCCCAGCTAATGAGGGACAATTAGCCCCAAACCCAGTGGGGGTGGTTGAGAGAATCAGACGGTGAAGGTAGATATTTGCTCCTCAAACAGTCTGGCGCGCTGGGCAGAGGGCTGAGTGGCTGAGCTTTTGGGCTGGCTAAGCTCCCCTGACAGAGCCCTTCCTCTCTTTTCCCTCCCCCCATCACCTCTGGGTCGAAAGCCTCTGTTTGTTCAGACCCAAGAGTGCGTCGTAAAGGCGGGGGGGAGAAGGTAGTTTACGGGGGAAATCCCTGCCACCACCATCTGCCAGGGCTTGTCCCTTCTCCCCCTGACACCCCTCTCTCCACCCTCATGCAGCTGTCTATGGGCATAGCGGGTCAGCACACAGAGCCTTGCACCCTCAGATGCAGGGGTAGATGGGGGCGGATGAGATGAGGCAGGAAAGGGGGACTAAGACCAGGTTACCCCATGCTTCCTTGGGGTCCCCTCTCACCCAGGCATGGCTGAGTGGAGCGACCAACAGTCCCAACTGCCCTGGGATTAATGGGCTCCGCAGGCACTAGGGGATGTGCTGTCCTGCCCAAGGTGCTGAACCACTGCTGTGGTCTCCCCATGCCCCAAGGCTCTGCACCAGCCCGAGGAGGCTGGAGGAGGAGGGGAGTACCTGCAGGGCAAAGTAGAAAACCCATGTATTGGTCTTGCTTTGAGCACAAGACTTCCCAACCCTAGGATCAGGCTGACCATACAGCACCGACCCCCATTCCCTCCCAAACCGAAGCACTTACCAATGAAATCCATTCTCCCCCCTCTGGGTGTAGTCTTATTGCCCCCACAGCCTCCCTACTTTCATCCTGACTTCTGGGAGGCTTTCACAGAATCCAAGGTATGGCATGGACCCAAAGGGCTTTCCATGTTGGCTTCTTCACAAGGACCTGCTCAAGACCATGGTGGAAACAAAGCTTCCATGCACTGGGGGGCTGTGTTTCACCACCAGCATCCCACTTCACAAGAACCACCGCTACTGGTGCCTCCACCCAATCAATGATCCAGAAAACCTGCGGTGTCCTCAGGGGGAACAGGAGGGTCACTCATAACTTAGAGTCTAACAGCACCAAATCCTCAGTGGGATGGAGCCTGGTAACACCTAGAGATGGCAGAAGGCAAACCAGGCTGCACACCTCCTCATAGCACCCCACTGACATCCTAACTACCCTCGGAGGCTCGTTCCCACTACCACCAAAATACCACCACTGTTGCCAGTATCTGCAGTCCAGAATCCCCATTCCTAGACAAGAACTCACCCTTGGTGTCACCTCCATCAAGGAGCCAATTGGAGAATTGGTGAGGACACTGTGGAGAGAACTGGTGCTGGTGACGCATCCTCTTCCAAAGGCACCCTAATTCTCTCAGATTTAGGAGTCACCATGGCCAGTGTTTGGGTGTCCATCTCTACACCCATGAATCTTTTATAATAATATGCAGGACCCATGAGTTGACCCCCAAACCCAGGCATGTGTGTTCTGGCTGGGAAGCTGTGTCTGTGGTTCTGGAAGTAACTTGGGGCTTCTGTGTATTTGAAGCCTTGGAGATGCAGTCTGAAATCCCCTCTTCCATAATCCCCCTTCCCTTCAGGGGTGCTGGCCCCTAAGTGGGTAGCTCAGAGCTCAGGGCCTTCATGAGACCAGCTCTGTACCTGCTTTGAGGTGGCAGGTGGACACAAGGTGGGCTCTCAGTGCTTCTGGAAGGACACAGTGGGTCACTGGCTGTGGTTTGCCCTGCCTCAGGGCTCATGTCAGTCATCTCCATGCACACCTCCCTCCTCCTCTCTCCTCTGATCATGGCCTGTGACATCACTGGCTGCTCCCAGAAGGCTGCCCTCTGCTCCTGAGCACAGGCTCTCTGTAGCTCTGGACCCCCAGGCAGGACTGACACACGAGCAGAGTGGAGGCTGTTACCAGGACCAGACCACCACCACCACCCCAGGACCTGCAGGGCTCTGGGGAGCCCACACAGGAGACTGAGACCTTCCCACTGAAGCTCCCACCTTACTGCCTCCACACAGGTAGCTCACCTGCAGGCTCATTGTCTGCTCTGCCTCCCATGCTGTCTCCATGTCTGTGTGGCCAAACAACTTCTCTGCTCCTCTGTCTTTGCAGCACCCATCCTCCTGCCCCTCCAACCCCCTATCCTGCTTCCCCATCTTGCAAGCACCAGTTCTTTTATTAGACAAGTTAATATGAATGTTGGGATGTGTGGTGTGGCTCCTGGCAATGGAGTTTCTGTTTGTGAGTTGGGGCATGATGATTTTAGGTTTGGAAATGATTTCGGTTTCGATACTGAACTTGAGTACCTGCAGCTGCTCTGGGCTCTGGTCACTTGTGGGGGGAACATGGTTCTATCAAGGATTCAGGGGTTAGCTGATATTCTGAGCTCCCACCCCCTGTCCTCGCAGAGCCCCTCACATTCCCAGCTTGGCTCTCCTCTCTCCATTGCTTTGGTGGCAATTACAGGAAGATGATGCAGGGATGAGGGCAGAGAAAGGAGCTGGAAATTTCAGGTGACGCCAAGGGTAAGGAACTGGCTTCTAAACCTCCTTGAATTTAAGTCTCTGGGTGGCCCGTGGCTTGTGTGAACCGAGTCTGTGCCTCAGTGCTCTTTTTGGAAAAACTTCTGCCTTCCTTCCTGACCTTCTGGAAAGATGAGAGCTTGAAGGGGATGTGCCTCTGCCCAGAGAGGAGTGGGTGAAAGCCAGTTGAGCTACTGAATTTAAAAAGCAGCTCTGGATTCCAGCTCTGTGAGTTCATTGTTATTTCACCGGTATCACGCTCCTCTCCCTGCTGCCCTGTAATCCCTTGGAAGGCAAAGACCTTGTCCCTTTCCTTTTTCACCCCGTCCTCCTGAACAACCAGCAATATGTTCATGATTAAAACCTGATTCAGGAAACAATTGCAGATTAGTTAACTGAACCAAGATGGCATGGTTATTACAGGAAAGGTTCATGTTGAAGCTATTCTCTGCAGGACCTCTCACCCTGCCAGGGTTCTAGGCATGAAAGGAGAAGGTTTTCACTCCTGCTACTTGCTGATGAAAGCACTAAAGTCACGGTGGCCCAGGACCTGTATCCCTTGCTGCTCAGACACCCTCTTGTGCTCACAATGGCTTCTCTGTCAGTCAGCAGACAGCTCTCTCCTGCCTCTCCCTCCCTCCCTTCCACATGCCTTCCACAAATGTTAGCTGAGTGAATGAGTAAACGAGCCCAGAGGGTCGGTCTCTGAGAGTGAAGCTTTTAGTGAGAGATTGAAAACTCACCAGAATTAACAGGAACCAACAATCCCAGCAGGTCAGAAATTGTCAAGAGACGGGTCATTCGGGAGAAGCCAGGACTTCAGGCTTATTTATCTCTGCTTCCGATGTGGGGGCCAGAGCCTTAATGCCTGGGTGGCTGAGCCCCATGTTTCTCAGAGCTCCCTGAAGAGTATGAAAAATAGGAACAAGAGACTCCCTCCAAGTGCTCTGAAGAAAGCTTTCTGGCTCGTGGTTTGGGGAACCTAACTTCAGTAGCTACCTGAGAGTGAAGGCAAGGCCTTGAAGTTGGTCAGACCAGAGCAACTGGGGTCTTCTGGTTACTGGTGCCCTTTCTGGGCTGGGCAGAATATCCTAAGTTTTGGTTTTCGACCCTATTGAGCCTGAGCTTAGGAGGCAGGAGCCCTGGCCCAAGTGCATCACCCAGGGCCCAGAAGGCTGTGGAGGGGCCAGAGGTGACACCTGTCCATTTGGAAAAGGGAAAGCCTGAGTATTTAGAACCATCACCCTTTCCACCTGCCGGACCTCTTGTAATGGACATGGGAGAAATGGGATCCCTCCCACCCTCTCAGGCCCTATCAGGACATCCAGAAAGATCCAGTCCTCTACTGGCCCTGGGAAGTTTTAGTTCATCACAGAAGGATTGAAGTAAAGAAAATATGAATTTTCTTGACCAACGTACTAGCAAATGTTAGAAACCTGAGCCTCTATCCCAAAACACCACACCCCAAGACGGTGCTAAGCAAGAGACCACCCCAATAACCCCTGATTATTGCAGGCCCAGCCCCACGACCGAGGAAGGAGCTCTCAGGAGGAACTTCCCTCCCCAGTCTTCTTAGTTCCTGCCCTTCTGTGAGGAGCGTCAGCATGCCACAGGATGGTAAGAGGCCTGGCAAGAGCAGGATGGTGTAGGAAGAGGGGTTTGCTCCCAGAACTCTGCTTCCATTCACTTGGTTCCATCTGCCCTGGACCAGTGTTCTGGGCAAACTTCTTCCAGTCACCATCCCCTGCTCTACTCCACTTCCCTTAGATGATGAGGGTCAGTACATATGGTCACAAAGCAAAGACTCACCCAGGAACCAGCTACCAAAGAAACTGGCATGTTTGGGGAACCCTGGGAGCAGAAAAGGAGCAGCTTCCTGAGGGGGAGATTTTAGGGTGGGAGGCCAGGATGGAGGGGCCTGAGTAAGCCTCTCCCGGGAGGGTCCTTCCTGCCACAGGTGGGCCAGGAGATGGGGGATGTGGTGTGTGGATGCCTCCTTCTCATGCTCAGGAATCAACAGTGTGAACCAGCTGGGGGGCCTTTTTGTGAATGGCCGGCCCCTGCCCCTGGACACCCGGCAGCAGATTGTGCGGCTGGCAGTCAGCGGGATGCGTCCATGTGACATCTCACGCAGTCTTAAGGTAGGGTGCTGGGACCTTCACCCTGTGACAGGACAAGAAGCAGGGAGAAGGGGCAAGTCTGGGACTGTTGCCGACTTTGAGGGCCTTTGGGGCTTGGGCTACTTCCCAGAAGACCCTCTTGGGGGTCTTAGGCTGGACTCGCAACTCTGGGACCTGCCTGGTCCAGTAGGTCTCACTTTGCCTTGTAGCCTCCTTCCGTCCCAGGGACACTCGCCCTCTGCCCATAATGCCATACCTGTCCCTAATTCTCACCTGACCTAGGTATCTAATGGCTGTGTGAGCAAGATCCTAGGGCGTTACTACCGCACAGGTGACTTGGAGCCCAAAGGGATTGGGGGAAGCAAGCCACGTCTGGCCACACCCCCTGTGGTGGCTCGAATTGCCCAGCTGAAGGGTGAGTGCCCGGCCCTCTTTGCCTGGGAGATCCAACGCCAACTCTGTGCTGAAGGGCTTTGTACTCAGGACAAGACTCCTAGTGTAAGTACCGTCCCCCTCTGCAGCAGGGCTGGCAAACATGTTGTCTGGGCAGAGGACAAGAGGATCCCTACTTACTTGGTAATGGGGCCATCTCAGGCCAGGGGGCAGGGCTCCTGGGCTCTCTTCTGACATATAAGTTTCTCTCCTAAAAAGTAGTGGTGGTGAGACAGGTGAGAAGAAGAAAGCATGGGGAGAGAAAGGAGGCTGCCCTTAGGAACTACATGAGGGGCAGGACAGAAGGAGAGAAAGCGTTCTGGGGAAATACCTTTAGGATGCAACCCTGGGACTGTACATCACCTCCCCACTCAATACCTGGACACTCCCAGGTCTCTTCCATCAACCGAGTCCTGAGGGCACTACAGGAGGACCACAGACTGCCCTGGACACAGCTCAGGTCACCAGGTGGGTCTTGGAGCTGCCTGCAGGCCAGAGCCAAACCTAAGCATTGTACAGCTCTCGAAGCCCTTTCTTGTCATTTTCATGTCTTATTGCATAACAAGACAATAGGATGGCCTGGTAGGCATCTTATTCTGTCCTGGCTGAAGAAAATCAAGGCCCAGAGAAGGGATGTGACTTACTCAATGTCACCAGCTAGTTGTTGGCAGGTCCTGGAACTGAACCCAGATCCACACCTTCCCTCTGCCTCATGCACAGCTTTCCAGAGCACCCCTTGTGTTCTGTGGGCTCACACAAGCCTCGGCCATGCTTGCTGCTGTTTTTCCCCCCGAACACCAAGCATGAACCCTACCATGGCATTGAGTGCACCTCCCACCACGGGCCCCTGCGGCGACCTCCAAGTAACTGCAAATGCCCCACCAGCGCAGCTCTGCTCTTATACCCATGCTGTGTCCCCTGTCTACAGCCCCATGGACTCAAGGACCCCATCTGACCAGAGGAACCACCATCACAAATCACCACAAGCTGTTGTCTCCCTTTGCAGCTGTTTTAGCTCCAGTTCCTCGCAATCCCCACAGAGGCTTTGAAGCTCCCCGGGGTCCCTATCCAGGGACTGGCCACAGGAATCGGACTATCTTCTCCCCAGGCCAAGCCGAGGCGCTGGAGAAAGGTGCTGAGGCCGGGGCGGAGGTGCTCGGTGGGACGCATGGAGGCATTGCCCCTGAGGCTTGTGGGCAAAAGTTGAGAGGTGGAGGCTACGGATGGCCTTGCCTTGGGGAGGAGGGCCGTCTAGGGGTGTAGCAGATGGGGAGTGGGGCCTGAGGGAGAGACTCACACTTTGCTTCTCTCTCCACGCTCTTGCTATGAGCCTCAATTTCTGCAGAGTTTCAGCGTGGGAAGTACCCTGACTCAGTGGCCCGTGGAAAGCTGGCTGCTTCCACCCGTCTGCCCGAGGACACGGTGAGGGTGAGTGAACTCTGCCACACAGGGTGCATAAACCACAAGGACAGAGACTATGCCAGGACGGCTTTGGATTCCAGTGAGGTGGAGAAGGGGGCAAGAAGGCGGAGTTTGGAGCAGAATCAGAGACAAGACCCTCCTCGTTCCCCTTCCGCTGATTCCTCTCTTCTCCTCCCCACTCTAAGCCGTGGAGAGAGCAAAGGCCAGAGCAGGAAGGGAAGAAGTCAGGTCTCAGGAAGGGTCTGCGCTTGGAGCCCAGGCCAGGACCCCCCTGGTGAGAGCACTCGGTGCCAGGTGGTGGGGGGGGGGCACAGCCAGCTACTTTGTTTCTGCTCTCTGTCAGGTCTGGTTTTCCAACCGAAGAGCCAAATGGCGCCGACAAGAGAAACTCAAGTGGGAAATGCAGTTTCCAGGTGATTTCTGTCTGTCCTTCCATCCATCCATCCATCCATCCATCCATCCACCCAACCCCACCCCCTGTACCCACCAACCATTTACTCGGCGCCTCCCATGAGCCAGGCCCTGTGTTAAATGCTGGGCACACACAGTCCCTGCTCTTCAGGGCTGCACTGTCCCGAGTTTACCATCCCTGGGATTTATCCTCTTCCTCAGTCTCCTTAGGCTCTGCCTTGGGGAGGAGGGTTGTTTAGGGTTGGTGCACCCATCTTCTCTCAACCCTTTCCTGGAATCTCCCCGCCTCTCACCACCAACTCCCTCCTCCCCGGACCCTGTTTCTGCCCTCTGAGTGGATCTGCCCTCACCTTGTAGGTGCTTCCCAGGGTCTGATTGTACCGAGTGCTTCCTCAGGGATCGTCTCTGCACAGGTATCCAGGAATCCAGGAAGAGGGAGAGGGGAGTTTGTGAACTGGGAAGACTGAGGGCTTACCGCATCTCTCATTCCCAGGGAAGGCCTGAGCTGTATTTCACAGCTCCCTGGGCTCCCACAGTGTGTACTTCCAGAAAATGCCACCCTCATAGCCTACTACGTGAATGGCCCCCTGACATTGTACAGGCTATAGCCTGGGGGTTGGGTGGTAGGTAGACCTGGGGTCCCAGTCTGCTAAACATGAAGCATTGCTGGCATCTCAGGGTGTCCTCTTGCTTTTTCTAGCAGTCCTCTGGCAGTGTGCCCACAGCTCCCCTGCCTGCCCTGGAATCCTTGACTCCTTCCTGCTATCAGCTATGTTGGGGGACAGCACTAGACAAGTGCCTAAGTGACACCTCATCCCAAGCCTGTCTCAAGCCCTGCCTGGGTAAGAATCCAGGTTAGGCTTCACTCCTGCAGGATGTGGGGAGGGCTAGCTGATTCCTTAACCCACAGGAGGGCATGGATCTCCAGTCAAGGTCACCAAAGGAAACTTGATAGGGCCTTCCTTCTTCCTTACAGGGCCCAAAACGTTGGGGAGACTAGTACTCCTTGAGCCTATAGTACCACTGACAGCCATAGCGGGAGAAGGGGCTGGGGTTAGGCTTTGAGTGTATCCGTCGAGGTAAAGAACAGATGTCCGTGCCTCCTCCCATCAGTGACTTTGGGGGGTGGGGTGGCAGCAACAAGCCCAAGCTCACCCTCTCTTTGTCCTTGCAGGCTACCTGTCCCCCACAGCCGAGCTCCCTGGATTCAGTGCTGCTCTGCCATCTTTGCCCTTCCTGTCACTGCCCCCACCGCCAGTCTTGGTGCCCCTCAGGCCTTGCTCTGGCCTGGCTCCCCACTACTGAAAGGCCTGGGGTGAGGGAGGAAGGCCCAAGTGGAAAGAAGGTGGAGGGGGGAAGCTCTAATACCGGCCTCCTCATGCAGGTCACTTCTCCTTCCTCCTTCCTCTTTCCTCATCTGTGGGCCTTGCCTGGCCCGGCCCTGCTGCCCCCTACTCATCACCTGATTTGAGGGGCTGGAGAAACTATGCCCCCCCCATTCTCACAGTGGCTTTAAAAGGCCTCCACTTGGCTGTAATAAAAACATTTTTAAATTACCAGTAGTTCCTGTTGTCCACCATGTTTTTCCCATGAGTACGCATACTCCCACACTTACATTTAATAATTATAAACAGTTTGCCCTGTCTATCATCTATCTATCTATCTATCTATCTATCTATCTATCTATCTATCTATCTATCTATCTTCTACCTATCTCTTATTATCTATTATCTACCTATCTACCTGATCTATGTATCTATCTGATCTATTTATGCATGTATGTATCCATCATCTATTTATCTAACTATATTTATATGTTTATGTAACTATGCATGCATGTGTGTGTTTGTATGTATAAATATGTATCTATATATGTATCTATCTCACTCATACGAGCGCACACATGCACACACACTGATAGTACATCATGGCACGTCACCCCCTAAGTCCTCAGCACGTATCAACAAAAAATAAGAACCTTTTCTTATGTTACCACATCTAAAGTCTACAAGAATTTCTTAGTCTAAGAAAAACAGACATTAATTCCTTAATTGCATATGTATTTTTTGCCTAGGAGCAGAGTAAAAATGCCATTTTTCATATTCTGCTTGTCCCGTTATGCATGCTCCTGGGCCATGTTTGCTTGCTGCTTCTTGGCAGTAAGTTCCAAATCTATTCGATTTTGTCCCCTGCAGAGAAATCTCTAGGCTCTTCCTGGGAAGCCTTGGGAGTATGGGAAAAGGGGGTGATGAAAGGAGTATTTGGAATGGGGGAATGGGCTGATCCCTCCAAATTCTTTCCCTTTTGAAGAGCAGGGATGGAATGATGATGGTGCAAAATGGTAGTGGGGGGACATTGTTTTATTTAGTCCCATTTGGGACAGGTACTGGTCCAGAAATTGTCCCTCAAGAGGTCTGTTGATCATCAAACACTCTAGAACTATGCTGTTCAATAAGGAGCTACCAACCACATGTGGCTATTTAAATGCAATTAAAATTAAATAAAATGAGTAACTCAGCTCCTCACTCACACTAGCCATATACCAAAAGCCCAATAGTCATATGTGGACACTGTATTGGACAGTACACATTAGAGAACATTTCCATAAGCACAGAAAGTGCTGTGGGACGGCACAGCTCCAGAATGAAATTCTAAGGTTAGTAGAGCACACCCTATCCCTGACCTGCCTTCTCTGTTCCCAAGCTAGAGGCTCGGCTGGGCAGACCGCCCAGGGAAACGGGCTAGGCTGTGTGCGGTGACAATCTGCAGCGCACAGCCTGAAAAAAAGCCATTCACTTCAGTGACAGGGCTGATATCAACCATGGAAGGAGCTGTCAGGTGAGACCCCACGGCTGAGCACAAGTGGAGGTCGGATGGGCATTTGTGGGGTGTGCGAAAGAAAGTCCATGCTCGTGTGCGTGCGTGCGTGCGTGCATGCATGCTTCCCCCTGCACGTGCATGTCCGCATATCTGAGTGTGTATATTCATTATGGAATGCTGAGACAGAGATGGGCTCCAAGGTCCTAGCTCTCTGAAGCATGTATTCTACTCCATATCTGTGACCTATTCTAGATATTCCCTGGTCTCTAGTGTTCTCAACTTTCACTTTTTGGATTAAAATGTTTACAGAATTCTTTTATATCTCTTGAGAAGAAACATACTTACAAAACCCTGAGGTCATTTTCCTCTATCCAAATGGAATCTCTCTCATTCTGGTTTCAGCCTTTCTACTCGATGGACTTAAAAACCAGGCACTCATTATGGCACGGTGCAATTTTCCCAACGTGGGGGTCAGGCATCGCTGTTGGTATTTGAGAGCGTTTTAGGAGGCTTATGGATGCTGCTTTATGTAACAATGAGTCAGAAATGAGAAAATGATTCCCTTTTCAACTCCCTTTCAATTCTGATCACATCAAAGAGAAAGTTTTCATTTTGATCCTAGTCTTTAGGACTCTGTTAATCTTTTCTTAACAGAGGTAAGGGAGCCTTGGGCTCTGGGCATTGGGCAGGGAATGGAAAATCTAACTATTAGGATTGATAATGTCACTTTGTTTTCATTTATTTTTATGGTTCCTTTCTACTTCTGGCAAGTGATCCTGGTCTTCCATTTTATGATAGCATTTTTTATTTAAAAATTCCTGTGTAGGTTTTCAGCCAGCTCTGTCCATTGTTCTAGTGCATCTAGGTTAACACACCTTTGAAATGGCATAAATAATACCCTTTGAAGAGAGCACAAAATCTTGTTAACTACCCTGTAATCTAACCCCTGCCTTGCTTTCTCCAATCTTCCTTATGTCCCCTCCTTAATTTCAAACTCATGAAAGAAGATGCAAAACTGTTTTTCTCTGGAGCATTTGAGATCTTTTGGCTCCCCAGCCTATGTCGTCAGTTTTTGGCTCAAATAAATTCTTACAAACATTTAAAAAACTCCTTTCTAAATAAATGTACTTAAGAATCCATGTCGGGCCAGCCAAGTGGCATGCATGGTGGTTAAGCTTGGAAAGCCAGCGGCCCCGGTTTGGGTCCCACATATTAGGGCCAGTGACACTGCCCTCAAAAGAAACAAAACACAAAAAAAACCCCAAAAGAATCCATGGCAATGAAAACATGAATAGGATAGATGGCAGGTAGATAAACATCAAAGTTAGGAACACAGTGCAAGAATGACAGTCCCTTTGGAAGCTGTTTTGATAGAAAGAGTAGTGGATATTAGCGTCCGCTCTAATTGAAGAATTGAATCAGAGGTGCCAGTCATGGTACCTTGGACAAATCATTCCAGCTCCCTGTACAAGGTGGGCAGTGATGGGAAACCTGTTGTGCCCAATTAATTGGATCAAAGGTAATGATAAGGTAGGATGATTGGTAAACTTCATGGGGTGATGGGATGATGGTGAGGGGCTGGGCTATAGAGGCATATTGTGTTACCACCATTACCCTGTGCCCATAGGATTAATAATCCTTCATTCTTTTTAAATCAAAAGGATACTTAGTCACACCTGGATTCTGAATCCTTCAGTGTAAGGCTGGCTGCTCATGGATCACTGGGAAAAAGTCTAGTGGTTCTGGTGGGGGTGGGGGGATCAGTGGAAGAACTGATTACCATTTGGTATCCCCTCTTCTGGCTGGAATTTGGAGTGGCTTGGGACCTCAGTCTCACTGCTCCCATCCCCCACCAGGCCCCTACTATGTACTGAGTCAGAGGTACACCAGGGTCTTGGGGGTGGCCTTTGGTGATGTATTATTGCTTGAAACAGGTGTTTTGCAAAACTGGGTAGGAAAAGTTGTGTAACAGATATTCTTCTCTCGGATCTTGACTCTGGAGTCCCTGTTCCATTCAGTGCAGTAGTTTCCCCTGGAGGAATTGGATTTCGGTAGGAGGCATCCCATTGATCTGGGGAGGGAAGAGGAAATAGGAACCTTCTATCAGTCATTTGTTGGTCTCTGGTTTTTAGGGGAAAGCCTGGAAGGACTCTCTGGGAAGAGAGAATAAAGTGACTTGTCCCATTCTTGATGAGTTAAGTGATCACACAGATGTATGAAGTTAATTTATAGGAAAAGGCAGCAGAAATTATTTTAAAAAATCAAATTAATGGTGCAAAAATACCATCAGAGTTCGTAGGGAGAATGCAGTCAACAGGTAAAATTTACTAAGAATTCAAACTTGATTGGGAAAGACTTCTGAAAGAGTGAGAGTGTACTGGGTGCCAGGCTGTTCACTAAGCATTTTGTAATCATTATCTCATGTGACAATAATCCTATGAGACAAACACTATAATCCCATTTTACCCATGAGAAACAGACTTTGAGAGGTTCATTTGCCCAAGGTCATTTTAACTGATAAAAATCTAATTAGAACCCAGTTCTGAGTCCAGAAATGAGCTTGTAACCACTACGACACACTGTCTACTAGAATGTCAGGCTTGAAAGGAGCCTGAGAAATTTAGTTCAATCCAAACCCTTCGTGGAATAGATCAGAAAACAGGGCCAGTGGGATTCCATTTTATTTTGTCCCAGTTTGGGTTTGTGTAGAAAATTGGTAGAAAATGGAAGAAAGGAGTGAACACATATTGGGGGTGTATGCCTGGGTTCATATTGTCATTTAACCTTCACACAACCCTATGAAGCAGATACCATTCCCATTTTACAGATAGGGAAGCCAAGGCCTATCTATTAAAACAATTTCCCTAAGCTACAGAGCTAATAAGGACCAAGCCCTACTAGCTCTTGGTTCCAGGTCTATATGATATCAAAACCAAACTCTTTCTATGACATCATCATCACTTGCCAAAGCCAGGAAAGGGAAGTAGACTGTGAAGGAGCAGGTCTAAGAGCAATGAGTTATCTGCCCAAGAGCTGTGAACAGGGAATGATGGCATGGAGGCAGCATTTCAGGAAAGCCAACTTGGTATGGAGGTCGGATTAGATGGGGATGGATCTGGTGGCTGGGAGTGCTGCTGGGGTCCCTTGTTGCAAAGCAGGCTTTTGGTGAAAAACCTGGAACCACACTGGTGGTGACAGTAATTTCGAAGGACCAAGCCCTCAGAGGCGATGCTAAGGAAGTCAACAAGAATGTTCAGGGTTTGGTGAAGGGAACGAAAGGGAGGGAGGAAAGATGGTGCTGGGGTCTTGAGCCTGAGCGTCTGAGAGGATGGCAATGTCCTAGATAGCCAAGGGGACAGCAGGAAGAGTCACCTATGAAGGGGAGGATGAGGAGTCTGATTTTTAAGGGACAGCAGGATGAAGTCAAGTCAACTGTCAATCAGGAAGGAGACAAGGTTAGAGTTCAGGTGAAGGGTCAGGGCTGCACATAAATATCTGGGAGCCATCGGCACCGCAGGGATCGAGAGGGTAAGGATAGAAGTTTCCTGGGGTAGACAGCATATCCTCAAAGTCACCCTCCTGAAAAATGTGGCAAAAGTCTGCATCTTAATGAAGAGAGACAGATACACAGGCACACCTCATTCTGTTCCCTGCAGGCTTGCTCGCAAGTGCATGTCAGTGTGGCATCAGAGTGAGAAATCTAGGCCTGACTTCTCCTCCTCTCTCTAGCATGTCTATCTAAGGTTAGAAGCCCTGAGAGGAAAGACACAAGTTTGGAATAAATGTCTGGAGCTGATTGAGTTGTGGGACAGAAGACAGCCAGGGTACTTTCTGGTCCTACTCTCTCACCCACCTCCCTTTCCCTCTTGCCCCTCAACTCCAGCTCCCCCATGCCAGGCCCTTAGCCACTGCACCTTACCTAAAATTCCCAAATACACTCTTTGGTAATGTCCTCGCTGTCTGCCAACAGGGTGCCGCTTCGGTCGGATCGCATGTAGAAGCCATTGGGTGCTAGCACTGTGAGCAAGTTGCTCCCCTGAAGCTCGATGCAGAAGTTGAGGGCGAACTTTCCCCAGGGGCGGAAGGTGCCAAAGGATGTGATTGACCAGAAGGCCCCGCCCTGTGCTAGGGAGGGAAGAGCTCAGGTCAGTGGGCCACTCAGGAGGGGCATCCTCCAGCAGTGCAGCCTCTGGGGAGGCTCCCTGTAGACATGTCACCCTCCCTGACTGCCCTCCCTGCCCATGTTGGCAGATTCCCTCCATGGAAACGCAGGAGGGCTGGTTTCTGTTCTGCCAACCCACTCTGGGGGCCTTGAAGTGTGAAAACAAACAGAAACTCTGCTTTTCCTTTTCTGATGAACAGACCCTGAATGGCAGGCCCCGACGTCTGAGTTGGGGCTGAGGCAGAGCTAGGTGGGAACTGAGGGGTGCAGATGACTACTCACCCTGAAAGTGATAGATGCCCTGGCGGCAGGGCAGCAGATGAATGCAGTCAGGCTGATCCATGTTGCACTGAATGAGATCATGTTCCGACGAGGTGCCCACATACCCATAACGACCTCGCAACACGAGGAAGGGCCGGTTGGCAAATAGAATCCCAAATTCCTCATTTGAGCCTGAAAGACATGGAAGGAGTTGTCCCGGTGAGCTGCCTCTAGATGCTTCCCAGATGGAAGCAGGAAGGGAGGCACTAATTGCAGATGGGTATAGTCAATATTTTAACATTTAGTGAACACCTACTGTGTGCCAGGTCTCATGCTAGGTGCTTGTGCAATGTTTGTGAAAGCACTTAGAAATTTTAACATTCTTCCTTCCTTTGAGATGCGTGAATCTATTTAACTCTCATTATAGTCCTGTGAGGCAGGCAGGTTGGACATCCCCTCCACTGATAATAGAGACAATGAAATGAGGCTCAAGGAGGTGTTTTGCCCAAGTGATGATAAAAATTCAGTGGCTCAGCAAGTTTACAGACCCAAATCTTCTGACCCCGACTCCAGTGCTCATTCTAGCATATCCCAGTTCCCTCTGAAAGCATCTCTGACTTGGAATAAGCTGGCTGGCAGCCTGCTTAGCTCACCTGGAATGGTGGCATTGGCCATGAGCAGGCTGTTAGGTGCAATGCCCAAGAAGCGTCCACTGGGAGACTGCAGGATGATCCTGCCGCAATTCCAGTGCATACGGAAGAGGGTTTCAGGCTCCAGTGAGTACCCATCAGCCATCACTGTCCTATGGCGCCTCTGGAGAGGACATTGGGAACGGAGAAGGGATGTAAGGAATTAAAATCTCAACTTTCTTCCCATAATTTTTATTCCTAGACCCTTTTCCCCACATCCCACCAGTAGCCTTTTTCACTCTCCCAGGGTATGCTTCATGCTTTCAGATCCTTTTTGGAAAACGTGTTG
This sequence comes from Aselliscus stoliczkanus, assembly GCA_033961575.1. Lineage (NCBI taxonomy): Eukaryota > Metazoa > Chordata > Mammalia > Chiroptera > Hipposideridae > Aselliscus > Aselliscus stoliczkanus. The sequence continues at coordinate 74,672,493 of CM066740.1, read as the reverse complement.
TGGCCTCAGTTCTCCCACTTCCTGTCTGTATACTGTATCCCAGAGCCCAATATCAAAAAGGAACCTGAATATCCCATAGGCAGAGAAATAAACCTCGGCCCAGATGCCAAAATTTTGAAATGAATCATAGACATAAAAGTGAAAGCTAAACTACAAAACATCTAGAAGAAAATATAGGAGATATCCTTTGCAACTTTAGGGCAGGCAATCATTTCTTGGGAGAAGAAAGCACTAACTGTTTACAAAATGGAGAAATTGGAGTTCATCAAAAAAATTGGACTTCATTAAAACTTTCTGCTCAAAAGACACTATTGAGCAAATGAGAAGGCAAGCCACAGTTTGGGGGAAAACATTTATAATACATACATCTGGCAAAGAACTTGACCTTAGAACATATAAAGAACTATTATGGCTTAGTAATAAGACAAACGACCCAATAACAAATGGGCAAAAAATGGGAACAGACACCTCACAGGGAAAATGTATAAATGGCCAATAAGCACATGAAAAGATGCTCATACATTATTAATGATAAGGGAAATGTAATTTAAAGCCACAATAAAATGCCACTACACATCCATCAGAGCGGCTAACATTAAAAAGATAGGCAATTCCAAGTGATGATGAAGGTGTGGAGCTATTAGAACTCTCATGTGTGACTGATGAGAATGTAAAGTGGTGCAGTCACTTTAGAAATCTACTTGACATTTTCTTAAAAAGGTAAACACACTTTGATCTTATGACCCAGTAGTTGCAATCCTCGGTATTTGGCCAAGATAATTGAAAATATAGGACCACAGAAAGACTCATACATCAATGTTCATAGCAACTTTATTTATAGAAACCCAAACTGGGAACAACTCAAAAAGTCATCAACAAATGTATGGATAAATAAATTATGTTTGTGTTTGTGAGTCGCATTATGAAATACTGCTTAGCAAGAAAAAGGAATGAACTGCTGATACATGAAACATCATGGGTGAATTCAAATACATCATATGTATTTGAAAGAAGCACATACACTGGATGATTCTATTTATATGAAATTCTGGAGTAGGGAAATGGAATCCATAGTGACAGACCTCACATCAGTGGTAGTAGGGAGGACAAGGGTGGAAAGGAACTGAATGGAAAGGGACAAGAGGGGATTTCTGTGGCAATGGAAATATTCTCTAACTTGGGAAATGGTTGTGGCATGGTTGCATAGGCTATACATTTGTCAAAACTTATTGAATTGTGCGTTTTACTGTATGTAAATTATGCCTCAATAAAGTTGATTTTTTTAAAAAAGAGGCTACATTGGATGAAAATAGGCCCATTGGGTGAAAGTGAATGTTTGACAAGGGTTCACCTCACTATCTGGTCATCTGACTTGAAGAAGGTGAAAGTGTGTCTAGAGGGGGCGAACTCAGGGCTTAAGGGTTGCTTTGCTCAGAAAGCCAAGGTCTTACCTGGGCTAGGTAGCAGCCATTGGTTGAACGAAGCTGCAAGGTGCAGCTCTCCTTGTCACCTTCAAACTGGAACAATGACATTGGCGTTAAGTGCTCAGAGGCAGCATACACCTCAACATCTGCAGGGGAAGAACAAGAACGTGTCATAAGAAGCCTGAATCTCATCTCACCCTCAGTCTCAGCCCCTCCTCCATGCTTTATGCTGGGGTTCCCTCTGCTTTCCCTCCTCAGCCTTCATTACCTTTTGTGGGACCTGGAAAAGACCCAGGCCATTTTCCCCTAAAGCTCATGCCCCTGCTTTATCACCCGTCTCCATGACACAGAGAAGTTCTTGGGACACCAAGATCTTTCTTATGAGCATGTTCAAAAATCCTCACTGATCCTAAACACGTTTTCCTCGTTTTCCTCAGCCAGCTCTCCCTCCCTTCATGGCTGTGTTGGGCCCAGCACTTGCCATAGGAGATGGAGAGAAACTTCCGAGACTTTGACCTGAGGCTGACCCAGGTCGGACAGCGCTGTAGGATGAACCACTCCTTGCCCCTATGGGGATTGGAGCCCAGGCCCAGGAGCAGGCGTGCGCCCTGTGCATACAGCATGCCTCCTTCTCCATCACTGAGTGCCACGAGGCCTCCAGGCCGTACTTGCATGTGAAAAGCTGTCTGCATTGAGGGTTGGGAGACCAGCCGGTCTGAGTGGGACAAGAAGAAGTGGGTAGAGGTCTCCAGATGATAGCATCCATCTTGGAAATGCAACAGGAAGCCACATTCCTCCAGGCAGGGAACTGGTGCATCCACCCAGACTCGGCACATGGTAGGGTCGGCCCTGGCATAGCATTGGTTGAAGGGACTGTAAAGGATCACGTGGACATGCAGGGCTGGCCGTGGGGTCCACAAGTGGTAAGCGGAGAGTACCCGGGAGCTGCAGAACACGTCCTTGCCATCAGACTCCAGATAACGACCACTGATTATGCACTGGAGGGTCCACTTGCCATTTCGGTGGAAACGGAGAAGGAAGCATCCATGGTGGCTGGTCCTCGGGCGGCCATAGCATAGACTGCCATCTGCCTCACACAGAAGGTGGAGGCCCTGCAAGCTCCTTAATCGTACCACAGCCTGTGTGTCATGCTCATTGCTCACCAGGATCTCCCAGGTCTGGAAGCATTGGGAGGGAGGAGAGGGAAATCAGTACTTTCAAGTGACTAGACCAAGCAGCCCTACAACCATCGCCCCAGCGATTTCATTGAGACCAACCAACTTCCCGCCCATGTCAGCCTCCTTGCTATTGGCTCCTCCACTCTCTCATGCAACAGTAATCAAAAGATCTCCGGGCACCTCAAGCACTGTAGCTATAAAGCTTCTCGGGATCTCAAGAGAAGTTCTAGACGCCCATCTCTTCCAGCTAACAGAAGATAAAGCCCTCTCTCTTCTTTAACCACTTCCTCTAATACCCAATTTTCCAAGAAATGTCTTTGTTTAAGTCTTACTTCTGTCTTCCTCACTGTTGCCCCTGGATAACACACTCAGCCAACACTTCCATCCTCAAAGGCCACCTCCCCAACATCACAGGACAAAACAAGACCTCTTACAAGCAGGCCTGGGCTCCAACGAGGAGGTTGGGAGCCCAGACAGTTGAAATGCAATTATTTGCTTCAGCTGTGATCAACCCGGTTATAATTGAGAAGAACTTGCTAATGCATCACCATGTACAATAGAACCATCCAGGATGGGTTGACATCACTCTATAAAGTAGGAACCAACTCTCCTAGGGCTTCTAGAGCACCCCATTCTCAAACTACAACCAGGACAGACACGTAGGGCTTGCAGTAACTCTACTGGTCCACCTTCCCCTAGATGCCCCCAATTCTGCTTCCAGCCTGGGCACTCCTGTGATGACACAGCCACTCTGTGGCGGGATGGATGGTAAGGGGCATCCAGAGCAAGCAGAAGTAGGCAGGCCAGGGCTTCACCTCCTGGGATAGGCTTAGAGGTGGGGAGATGGAGCAATGGAGACCTGTGAGCAAGTGCCTGGGGTAGAAGGGTCTTGGCCTAGCAAAGGAAAGTGATTTGGTAGAGAGTGCGCCCCTACTCCCAACACACACACACAGACACACACACACAGACACACACACACACACACACACACACACACACACACACACACACACACACACAGCTTAGCCACCGGAAAAGTGGTCCCAGTCCAAGTGTGCTTTGTTACCTGTCTCTGGCCTAAACCCTTGGCAGCAGCAGTGACCGTACTCTTACATGCTTCGTAAGTGAGGTAGGATCCTGCCCAGCTAATGAGCCCGACCCTTAGGTCCTGCGGCGTGGCTTGCCTCGGTGTCCACTCCACCTCATCCATGGGGCCGGCAGCACCGCTGATGACTCTGTCCGGCCCAGCCTTGTCCCCCGTGGTGAGGTTCCACAGGCCATAGGGACCAGAATCAGGCCCAAGCACCCACCAGAAGATGTTCCCAGAGGGGACTTTGCAGGTAGAGGCTGGCCTAAGGCCCAGCACCTCTGTGACCCGGGACCATTGTGACTGTGAGGGGTGTCTCTCACCCCACCTCCTGGGGAAAGGGCACTGGCCCAGCAATATCAGTCCATGGCCCAGAGGAAGTGGGTCCAAGCCTCCTGGATTGGCCTCCCCACCCCACTCCAGGCACCCAGGTGGGCTGAGCTCAAACTGAGAATCAGAGTCTTAGCCTGCGCCAGTGACCACCTTTGACTCAGGCGAGTCCCTCCCCTTCACTTGTTTCTCTTTTTACTCACAGGATAGAAATCAACCCCTTTCCTCCCAGGAAGTAGATTCTGCCTGGCTCTATTGGGGCTCAAGTGTTTCTGGAATTCATAATATCCAAGAAAAATCTATTAATTTTTATGGCGCTTGGGAGGATAAAACCAAAATGTCTCAGAGGGTACTTTTCAGGGAGGGTGAGGAAACCCTGGATAGACAACCAGAAAGGGCCAAATCACTCATATTAATCAGGAAGGATCTGTTCAGTGGCAGCGTAAAGAGAAGGGTCTAGAAGGGCAATCCGGCCCACCCTTGTCCTGATCCCCAGCTGCACCCCTGCTGCACAGCCAGTGCTGCCTCTCAGGATACCAGCCCAGGCCCCCAGTTTGTTGGCCATTAGCCTCTGGGACTCACTTCCTGCAAAGTTCATGGAGAAAACCAGCCCACAACCTGGAGAAACTGACATGAAAGAAGGGAGAAAAGAAAAAAGAAAAAATGGTGTTGATGGTGGGTTTTGTTTAAGCCTTATTGGTATGCAAAGGGCAATGGGCTGTGAACCATGCTGGGAGAATAACAGCCCACAAACCTGGCTCCTATTCTCCATGGTGGGTCTTCCCGGGCAGAAAGAGTCCCAGTGATGCACAGTGAGAGACTGTAATCCCGTTTTATAAAATAAGGCTGATAGACACAGAATCAATCACTTGGGTGATTTTAAAGATGCATATTCTTGGGGCTCAGACCAGTCCTGATGAATCACTTTTTTCCAGGGTGCCTCAGGAACCTTATTTTTAATGAATATTCTCTCCCCTTCAATTTTTTTTTTTTTAAAGATTTTATTGGGGAATTGGGGGAAGGGAACAGTGTTGGGGAATCGGGGAAGGGGAACAGACAAGTTGCTGTCCTTTTGTTCTTCAGTCTAGTTGTGGAGGACGTTGCTTCACTGGCCCATGTTGGTATCGTCATTGTGCTCTTCTCGGGTGAGGCAGATCGGTCGCTGGCCTCTGGACCACTGCTCACAGGGGCTCCTGGCCGCTCACACTGGCTGCCGGCCACTCACTGTAGCCTATGGCAACCCACTGCAGCAGGGTCTGCAGCCTACACCATCGCCGGGGCTCGCACAGCCCAGCTCCAGGTGGAGCTGTTGTTAGCTGTAGAGCGCAGTGTCACTGGCCCTCATATATGGGATCCGAACCGGGGCCGCTGGCATCCCAAAACCAGCTCTTAACCAATGGCCCACTCCCCCTCAAATTTTAAGGTGCATCATAATTATCAAGGAGCACAGCTAGTTAGGAGATGGCTAGGAAATGGGAGTTAGGTAGTTTACAGAAGCATGAAGGTAGACCCTGTTACCCTTGCAAAGGCTCCTGGAAATCAGGGAAGGAACGGGATTTCCTACACTGGAACCCCTAAAATACTTCCAGCCTCAAGGATAAGGAGGGAGAAGCTAAGCTAGACGAAGGCAGCAGTGTGTGTATGCTTGGGGAGAGGAGGGTTGGCCCTGACACCTGAGCTGCTTTGAGCCTCCCCCATATTGTCTCTTTGCACCCAATAACCCCACTTCCAGGATACAGACAACACCGTGTACAAACCACAGCAAATTTATTACTCAATATCCAGTGCCATATCATAGCACCACCTGGAGCCCTCACCTTCCCTCCCCACCTGGCCCAAGGGTACACCCAAAAATGGAAAAAACAAAAGTAAACCCAGATCCCTGCTCCTCCTCTGGAAGAAGGGGCCCCAGCCCTGGAAGTCCCTTCCACAGGTCCCAGCAGGCAGGAGGGGAGAGCCCTCCGTGCCCGGAGAGCAGGGCTCCAGGCTCCAGCGACAGAGAGAACATGCAGGCAGGAGAGGCAGGAGCAGAGGCCTGTGTCTGTGGGAGGAGGAGCAGGAGGGAAGGGCACTGCCTGAGGAGTCCGGGAGGCTGGGCGTCCCGGGGATGCACGCGGGAGCTTCCGGGCAGCAGGGGCTGGCCCCTGGTTGGTTAGCGCTTCGACAGCTCATGGGACAGCCAGTCCAGCCCATCATACAGGCCTGTGCCTTGGGTGGCACAGGTGGCCTGGACGTACCACTGTGGGGCGAAGGAAAGAAAGAGGTCAGTAGCCAGGAAGGAAAAGGGGATACCCCCGCCTGTGGCTCCCTTGGGAGGGGCAACACCCTCACCGTGCGGCTTCGCAAGTGCTGCAGGCCCAGCTTGTCGGTCAGCTCGCTCACGGGCATGGCGTTGGGCATGTCCTGCTTGTTGGCAAACACCAGCAGCACCGCATCCCGCAGCTCATCCTCCTGCAGCTGAGAGGGGCCAAGGGGGTAGAATCTGGGGCCCTTTGGGGTCTCCAGGCTCCCTCTTTCCCACTGTGTGCGGGAGCCCCCTCTCTACCTTCTTGCTTATTTGTTGGAAAAATGTAACATTGTGTAATCTCCTGCTGAACACAAGACATAGTTATAAATCAGCTGGAAACCGTCTTAGTGTTAAGTCCAGAAAGGGCCTCTTTCTAACTTGAGTGCTTGTTCTAGTCAAAGTGACAAAATTTCCCAACTGAAAAATAAGAACTTGCGATGAGTTTCTTTGCACCACATATAATTTCCCTCTCCCCACCAACTTCTCAGACTCAGATGTGAAGACATGATCATTCAAGGAAAAAGTCCTATACTTTTTGCCTGACCCAAATTCAAAACAGGGTCAAATTCTCCGTGTGTCTGTGTTCACAAAGAGACCTTTACACTCAAGGCCTGGGAGGCATTTCCTGACATTCACACCAGCACAGAGATCCCTGTTTCCAAACCTGGGTACTCACCATTTTCTGGAGTTCGTCAGCCGATTCCTGGACCCGCTCTCGGTCATTACTGTCTACCACAAAGATGAGGCCCTGGGTGGGAAGGAAGAAAGGGAGGAGGGGCGATCACTCCCACCTGGGACATACCCGAGTTGGGCTTTCTCTCTCTTAATTGTGTTTAAACCCTTCTCATCTAGTAAACTTTCACTAAGGCTCTGCAGACATCCTGGCACAAGCTGGAGACACCCTGCAAAGGATCCAGCTTCTGCCCTCAGACAAGCAGTCTTAGAAGATATGCATGGGAACAGGGAGACGTGATGAGAGCTCTATCAGCTTGGACCCAGAACCCTGCTTCTTAGAAGATGCTAAAGGTGGCTGAGTCTCAGAAGAGGAAGGCCAGTTCTGCAGGATGTGTAGAGGCGAGCTTACAAAAGGGGGTTCAGAAGGAGGCAAGGCTTTTTCCTGGCCTAGGAACCCAGCGTAGGCCAACAGTCTTCCTAACCCTAATGTCTCCTCCCCCAGTGTTGGGGAGACATCCTCGCCCCTACCTGAGTGTTCTGGAAGTAGTGCCGCCACAAGGGCCGAATCTTGTCCTGGCCGCCCACGTCCCAGACTGTGAAACAGATGTTCTTGTATTCCACTGTTTCCACATTGAAGCCTGAAGATAATTTTTAAAAAAAAAAAAAAATATATATATATATATATATATATATATATATATATATATATATATATATATGAGGAAAAAGTCGTGATAGGAAGGAACGCACTAAACTCCGTGGATTCAGTAGGGGCACACATCAGAAGGCAACGATCAAGGCCTAAGGGGAACAGAAGTCCAGAGGCCTGGCAGTCAACTGGCAGGGCGGAGCTGGGTCACAGCCACCCCTCCGCAGCCCCATCCAGCAGGTAGAGATACTGTGACCCACTTCTCAGGTAGCTGTATCCGGTGTCAGCTCCCAGCGCGGAGATGCCGAATGGGGAACAGACCCTGAGGAGGTGGCCGCCGCACTCCCGCTCCGCCCCAATCCCGCCGCCTCTGACTCACCTATGGTGGGGATGGTGGTGACAATCTCGCCCAACTTCAGTTTGTACAGGATTGTGGTCTTGCCAGCTGCATCCAAGCCAACTGCAAAGGAGAGGGGCATCGGGATGGAGACGGGCGCGAGGGAGCCCCCTAGAGACCAGGGAAGGGGAGAGGCCAGAACAGCTGCCGGGGACAGGGGCAGAGAGCCCAGAGCTCCCAGGTGCGCGCTGCTCTCCACCTTCCGGGCCTCGAGGGCAGTCCGGGTGGGGAGCGCCAACTCCTGCCCCTAACGCGGGCGAGGACGGGGGTGGCAGGGGCACCGCAGGAGGGCCGCGCTCCTTTGCAAAGTGGCCTCCAAGGGCGGACTCCTCCCTTCTCACCATCCGGGCTGGGGCGGAGGCTGCTGCACCCCACCCAGGCCCGCAGCTCCCGGCCCCGGGAGCAGAGCTGCAGACTGTCATCCGCCCGAGAGCAGCGACCCCAGGGGGTGAGGAGGTGGGTGCCTCAGGGTCAGAAAGCGGGGTGAGCTGGCCCGGAGGGACGCGGGGGCGCGAGGGCTGCGTGGGGACCGGCGCTCCCCGTCCCGGCCTCGCGCTTCATCTGCCTCACCCATAAGGATCCGCATCTGCTTCTTCCCGAAGATCCGCGAAAAGAGCGCGGACACGGTGAGGCCCATGGCGGGGCCCGGGGGAGGGGAACGCGGACGCGGACACCGGGTGCAGGCTGGAACGGGCCGGCCGCGGGGGGATGGGGAGCAGCAGCAGCAGGAGGAGGTGCCGCCGCCGCCTCCGCGCGTCGCGGCCCGCCCTACGTCACCGCGGCCCCGCCCCCACCGCGGCCCCGCCTCCCGCTCCGCCCCCTCCGCCTCCAGCTCCGCCCTCTCCGACCCCCGCCCCGCGGCTGGGGCTCCGCCAGACTTTGAAGCTGAACGAGTCCCCACGCGCCAGCTTTAAAGAGGGAGCGGTCCATGGTCTCCGCTGTTTCTAGCGCGCCTGTCACATCTGTGGCTTTTGAACCGGCAGTCCGAGCGGGGCGGAGGAAAGCCTTCCGTGCTCTGCAGCGGCCCCCACCCCATCTTCAGGGGCCCTCCGCTGGTGTGTTGTTCCCTGCTCCCTCTGGTCTCCGGTTTAACCCTGGCTCACTAGCAGCGTCGACTGTGTGTGCACCCCCCTTTTAGAGGTGCGAAAGCTTCGTGAAGGTGTCTTAGACCTCCCTTTTGCCTCCTCAGCTCCCAGTGAGGGAGGGACTTTGAGCATAGTGGGTGGTTCAGGGACCGTAGAATCGAGAGAGGAGTATATCGGAGGAGAGGGAAGACCTCGGCCTTTGCCTCTGTGGACCTGGAAGCAGTGCCTTTCAGTCTGGACCCAGACAGCCTTCCTCACTGCCCCAGACCTGGGAGCCTGGCTTTTTAATACACACCCATCCAGGATGTCAGCATCGTGCCTCCCTAGACCCAAAGAACGTCACCAGTAATTTCCCCACTCGTCTTAGTATGGCAAGGTTGGAATTAATTTAAATACCTTCTATGGCAAAAACTAGGCCAATGCCAGGCTTATGCCTAACAAATGTTTGTTAGGTTGAACTGGACTGATGGGTTGTTGCTCAGTGGAGCATGGACAGGTATTTTGCCTGTTCTGGATCCCAGTTCCTTATGGACTGGCTATGGTGAGGTGAGCTGGGAAGCAGAGGACCTTCATTCACTTGGTCAACAAATATTGAATGCCTACTGTGTGCCATTGTTCCAGGCCTCAGTTCTGCCTTTTTTTGAGAGCTCGCTTTCAACAATCCTCACAAGGTGTCATTTTCATATCTATAAAAGGAGATTAATATTTGCCCAATCTCATGAGGTTATGGTAAAAATTTAAATGATGAGATAATGTACCTGAATGTTTTGTATAATGCAGCTGGATGTTTCCTGAGCCACTAAGAAACTGGGTCTGAACAGCCCTGGGGGGGGCCTGCCCCATCTAGATCTGCAAGTCTGTAAAGAGAACAGACTTTGGGCATCAGGTATGAACGCACGACTTTATGCTTCAGTCACAGACTTGCATTCCTAAGACGACTTTTACAAGGTCGAAGAATACATTGAAAAGAGTCCCAATATATAATAACACAACTAGTGATGACCAAGTCAGGTCAGGTCTATGTCTTCAGCTCTTTTATTAGCTTCTTTCTTTCCGTCACTGTTGTCCCTGCCCTGTTTCTCTACCATCTCTTCTCCATGGATGCAATAGTCTCTTGCCCCTTGGTATCGCCACCCTGTCCTACAAGTCTTGAGGATGCCACTCTTGTGATTAAAATCCTTCAGTGTCTTATCACCCAAGATAAAATCTAAATGCCTTAATTTGGGTCCCCACCTACTATGCCAGCCCCGTCTGTTACCACTTCCTTCACATACCCTCATCTACTTCCTTGAGATGATTCTCAATGCTTTCTAGGTGAGCCAGGCTCCCTGATGCCCCAGGAGTCCTTGTAATCTCTTCCCTCTGCCTGGAACACTTGTTTCCCTCATCTCTAGTTAGATGGGCAGTCACTACTCATCCTTCAGATTCCAAAGCATTTTCCTGAGAGCCTTCTCTGCCTCCCCTAGACAGGACTTCCATATCACTTTGAATATGCTTATGCATACTGGTATGATGGGAGGGCTTGTGTTTGCATGCCTGGTTCTTCACTAGCTCCGTGAGGTATGTTGGTCCTTAGGACAGACGTCATGGCTATACGGATGCCCTCTACAAACATTTGTGGAATCAACTCAGCAGAACTCAGAAAAGGCGCTAATAATTAGTATACTATATGCCTCCTAGGTGCCAAACACTGTACTAGAAAGGGTTGCAGTGTTCATGGTTTAAATGAGAGTCTTCATTGTTGCTCTTTAGGGACAAAGGTACTGAGCCCATAAATGGTGGAACTGTTTGGTAAGGACTCCGTGCGACGTCGCCCCCAGTCCCTCGTTCGTTGCCTGAGGGCAAGCTGGGACTAACGTCACGACACCAACATCCCTCGCGCATCCTCAGCTCGGCTCGCTCTGCTCTTCCGGAGAGCAGCAGGCTCGCAGCCCGCCTGGCTCTCCGCAGGCCGCCGCCAATCACTCGCTGGCTGGAGGGCCCCGCGTTCCTCTCGCCACGGGGGCGGGGCCTGCGCGGCGTGCTGTCGTCACTTCCAGTGGACCCGGAAGCACCCTGGTCGGGCCCCTGTAGTTAAGAGGTCTTGATGGGGCTGCGCTCAGCTTAGACCCATGGTGCACGGCGGCCCGCGCGGGCGGGGAGCGCGGAGCGCGGAGCGGCTCCGGGACGGTGCGGGGGAGCCCTGGCTGTGTGCTCCTCTCTTGCCCTCGTCGCCCCGCCTCTAGGTGGGACCCGCCCCCGCCCTCCGTGCGCGGGACCCGGTGGCGCTTCTGTCCGGCTGCCCCGCCGCCCCGCGTCCCCGCCGCCCCGCGTCGGTCTCGGTCAGCTGAGAGGAGCGGGTGGGCGGCCGCGCGGGGGCCACAACGTCCGCCAGCGTCTCCGCGACCCTCTCCCGGGCCGCCCCAACGCTGACGTGGAACAACGCGTCCTGAATCCTCATGGAGAAGTTTGGCATGAATTTTGGGGGTGGCCCCAGCAAAAAGGAGCTGCTGGAGACCATTGAGACGCAGAAGCAGCAGCTTCTCCAGTACCAGGCACGTCTCAAGGATGTGGTTCGTGCCTATAAAAGCCTCTTGAAAGAGAAAGAGGCGCTAGAGGCTAGCATCAAGGTGCTGTCAGTGTCCCACCAGGCGGATGTGGGCCTGGCCGATGGCCAGCCTGCAGGCCTCACCTGTCCTGACAACGTGGATGACCAATGCTCCACGCACAGCGAGGATAGCACTGGGACCGCCACCAGCTTGGATACCGCAGCCAGTCTCACTAGTACCAAGGGTGAGTTTGGGGTAGATGATGACAGACAGGTCCGTGGACCACCACCTGCCAAGTCCGAAGAGGCCAGCGGGTCGGAGAGTGGTGTTAGCAGTAGCAGTGGGGATGGACAGATTGCCAGTGGGGAGGTGGACAAACGATTGCACCAGCTGAAGACTCAGTTGGCTACTTTGACCAGCGCTTTGGCTACAGTCACCCAGGAGAAGTCCCGCATGGAAGCTTCTTACCTAGCAGACAAGAAGAAGATGAAACAGGACTTAGAGAATGCCAGTAACAAGGCAGAGGAAGAGAGGGGCCGTATGGAGGGAGAATTGAAGGGGCTGCAGGAGCAGATAGCAGAAACCAAAGCCCGACTTATCACACAGCAGCACGATCGGGCCCAGGAGCAGAGTGACCATGCCTTGATGCTGCGTGAGCTCCAGAAACTGTTGCAGGAGGAGAGGACCCAGCGCCAAGACTTGGAGCTTCGGTTGGAAGAGACCCGAGAAGCCCTGGCTGGGCGGGCATATGCAGCTGGTCAAGTGGAAGGGTTTGAACTGCAGACAAAACAGCTGACCCGTGAGGTGGAGGAGCTCAAAGGTCGGCTGCAGGCTCTTCAGGATGAGAAGAATCAGCCAGACCCCCGGCTACAGCACCTGCAGGAAGAGGCTGCCTGCCTGAAGAGCCATTTCCAGGCTCAGCTGCAGCAGGAAATCAGGAAGGTAATTATCTTCATCTCCTTCAAATAGTCATTTATCCTGAAGTGGGAAATAATTGTTTTTTTCCTCCTTTGAAAGTTAACTTTAAGTGGCTGCACTGTCAATTTTGAATGCTATTCAAAAAGATTTACTGGTGAGTTCTGGGAATTCCGGTTCTGTGTGGTTGACAGTCTCCACAGAGCATGCATCCAACAGGATGTGGAGCTTCTGAGTGTAGGCTGGAGTGGGGCCAGACAGCTCTGAGCATTGGCCTCTTACCCACTGTGCTCTGTGAAGCAGTATCATGGCAAACATGCAGTGAAAGGTAGTGTGTATGACTGTAGGTATATGCCTATAGGTAGGTAGTGGTATACGAGCCAATCGGTAGGGTGGCTGAAGGGGGCAAAGGGAGTTTTCTCAGAAGAAATGACCTCTTATAACTGCTTTCAGTCAAGATTTGCCAGTTCTGGAAAGGTATTCTATTTTACAGTGCTTCAGTGTGGAGGGAGGTCCAACTCAGTTTTGATCTTTTAGGAATATTGGAAGAGGAAAAGAATGTCATATGATTCCTTAATAGGATTTGGGGAAACATGTGATAAACCAAGATAACACTCTTTCTACGTGAGCTCGGTGTATGATAGGAGAAAGTGGAAGCACTAAAGCAGAATAAGAGCAGATATACAGAGGTTCTTAATTGTTTGGTATAACGTGTTTGGTAGCAGAACCCAAGCAGGTTACAGGACCTTTTGTAGCTCCCAAATCAGCCGAAAATTCCCCAGTTCCCATTCTTGCCAGGCCATTCCCATCTGGTGACCCTTTTGCTCTCCTTTCTTGCTCTCTCAAAGTTGGCCATAGGGCTTTGTGGCTTTTCTGGAAGCATTTCCACCTGTGTCCTTGTTTTATAGACAGCCCTCGCAGAGGATCAACTACGTCAGCAGTGTCAGCTGGAAGAGCAGAGGGTGGCAGCCCTGGAGAACCAAATATCTGAGGTGTCGGAGCTGCTGGGCACCTATGAGAAAGCCAAGCAGAAGGACCAGCTGGCCATCCAGAAGCTGAAGGAACGCATCATGCAGCTGGACCTGGAGAACAAGACGCTGGCGCTTGCAGCCTCCAGCCGGTCCCCTCTAGACAGCCATGGAGAGGAGTCCAGTCTGGACGTCAATGTCCTGAAGGACAGGATGGAGAAGCTGAAGAGGCTATTGCAGGTGGCGGCCAGGAAAAGCCAGGTGGCCTTGGATGTGGAGAAGCTCTGTGATCTGGAGATCATGCCCAGCTCCGAGGCCACCGATGGGGAGAAGGCCACTGCGCTCTACTACCAACAGGAGCTCAAACAGCTGAAGGAAGAGTTTGAGAGGTACAAGGTGAGGGCCCAGGTCGTCCTCAAGAACAAGAACACCAAAGATGGCAACCTGGCCAAGGAGCTGGAGGAAGCCCAGGAACAGCTTGCAGAGCTCAAGGAGAAGTACATCTCCCTGCGTCTGTCCTGTGAGGAGCTCGAGCGCCAGCACCAGCAGGAGGCGGAGGCCTGGAAGCAGGAGCTGGCCCGGCTGCAGCAGCAGCAGCGGCAGGAGCTGGAGCGGAACCAGGTGGAGTTCAGGGACTGCATGCTGAAACTGGAGGAGGAGCTGCACCGGCAGCGGGACCGGGCGCTAGCCGTGCTGGCCGACAAGGACCTGGAGCTGGAGCAGCTGCGTTCCGTGGCCTTGTCCTCTGGGCTGCCGGGACGCAGAAGCCCGGTGGGTGCCGGGGGGCCTGGGGACCCGGCCAACATGGCTTCCCCGGATAGCCTGACCCAAGCACTTCAACTAGCTGCGGCCAACGAGCCCACTTTCTTCCTGTACGCTGAGCAGTTGGCCCGCAAGGAGGTGGAGATCACACTGCTGAGGAAGGAGAAACACAGGCTGGAGCTCAAGGCCAGGCAGCTGCAGGAGCGGCTGCTGGAGGACAGTGAGCATCATCGCGAGGAGGTCGGGGCCCTGCAGAGCCACATTGAAAAGAACCTCAGGGACCAGAGCCGGGAGGGAGCCAACCTGGAGTACCTCAAAAACATCATCTACCGCTTCCTGACCTTGCCCGACAGCCTGGGCCGCCAGCAGACGCTCACAGCCATCCTGACTATCTTGCATTTCAGCCCAGAGGAGAAACAAGTGATACTGCGGCTCCCACCCAGTGGTAGCTGGTGGCCTTCCGGCAAGAGATGATGCTGTTTTCACTGACACCTAGAAATGTCTGTGCCTCTTATGTGGGAAGGGACAGGCTCTAGTTTCTATGTCCTCTTCTCTTAACCTTTTCTTTCTTCACTATGTTGAACTGGGAGGAGTCTTTAAAGTAGGGTGGGGTTTTCCGCCAAATGCGGTTAACGCTGCTTTACCCGTGGGCCCTAGAGACACTGGAAGTGTTGGGACCACATTTCCTGGTGGTGTGTGTGTGTGACGGAGAGAGGCGGGAAGAGGCTGGGATTGAGAGGTGCAAAAGTTGGGGAAGTGGTGAGAATCTTTACAAATAAGACTTTTTTTGTTTTAATATTATGCTCCTAACTCAGAGCTAGGAGTAAATATGACTCCAAGGGGAGTTCAGTTAATTTCTAAACACATTCAAGGACCAGCTGTTTTTTCCATCAGCACAACCTGAGTCTGGTCCACTGCTGCCCCAATTCTCTGGGGACATGAATCCAGGCTGGAAAGGGACCAGGAAGTTTGAAATAGTGACAGCTTGCCCTCCAGTCCAAAGGGCCAAAGAATAGGGAGTCCATCCTGGAACTGGGAAGCTTTGTTTAGTTAGAGCTGGGAACGACCTAACCAGTCTGGACAAAATGCATCACGTTTGACCATCGTAGAAAGAGCTCTGAGCACCAGTTTGATCTTAGGGATTTCCTGAGTGACCTGCTTTTGGTCTGGATAGGGTTATCATATATCCTGCACACTTGTCCCTGCCTTACCCTTCCTGCCTAAGGTTGGCCTGAGATTGTGAGCAAATGAATTTGCTATCGTCAGTGTTGAACTTCCATTGCAAAAAAAAAATTCTAGCTCATTCCAGAGAGGGGTCTGATCAGGAAGCTCTGGTCCTGCCTGGATGCAAGGAATTAGCTCAGAGATGGATAGGACAGAGGAGGAAGCCCTGCTACAGAGGATTCCAGGAGATTGCTGTGATCCATGTAGGAAAGTGGCAGGAGTCCAACCAAGGCTGGGCCAGGCTACTTGCTGCTCCGTGAAGAGCATTGTGGCTAAACCTCCATGTCCCTGCAGCCAGGGTGTTCACGGGTTACTGTCCCCAGGGTATTTTGCCCACTCCCTTGGGGGGGGGGTGTCCATATTCAGTCCATATTCCTCGTCTTCCCCACTCTTGTTACTGTAACTTTTCCTTCCTCCCAACGAGTTTCTTACATTTGGTGTTGCATAAGTAGATTCATTCTGCGCTTAAGGAAAGGAGGGACACAGAATTCTAAGTCAGGTGCGAACTAGCTATTCGTTCCTTGCCACCATCTGCTCTTGCTGGTTACAGGGATCTTTGGATTCTAAAGACTAGTGCTTTGCCACTCACTGAACTAATATGTATTTTTCTGTTATTTCATCATAGAGATCTGTCTTGTGGGGGCTTGGGGTACAGAAGACTTTGATTAAATGTTCTGATGGGGAGGCTGGGTGACCAGTGATGGACTTTAATGGAACAGAAGTGATGTGCTCAAATGATAATAACATAAACCCTGGAATTATTAAACCTGGACAACTTGACCTTTGTGCTTCCTTAATGGTACACACACACACACACACACACACACACACACACACATACACACAAATAGAATGTGACAAGAAATGGTAAATTAAAAGAATGGTAGGGCCGACGGAGTGGCGGTGGTTAAGCGCTGGCTTGGGAAGCCAGTGGCCCTGGTTCGGTCCCACATATGAGGGCCAGTGACACTGCCCACAAAAAAAATAAAAAATAATAAATAAAAGAATGGAAATAATATATTAATCCTTGAGCTTGAATCTAGGGAGGAATACCTCAATGCATTAACAGTCTCAATTACAACACAAATTTTTTAGCCTAGAATTATGTGTGTGTGTGTGTGTAGGCAGCTACACTGGAAAAAGATGTCTCGTGGATTTAGTGAGTGGGCCTGAAACTTCCATAATTACTTCTATAACTTTAGAAGTAATCTCTTTATGAATGCTTGATTATGCTTCCAATCAGGATTCATGGTATCCTAGAAAAGTTACTCAGTACATCAATAACAAACTAAATCATCTCTTCATTTTCTTACCTTATCCCCTTAAGTGTAGGATATATTCTTATTATTTCTCAGTGGTTTTAGATAGAATAGAAAGATCCATAATCAAAGTTGCTTTCCTGGGACTAACAATTTCTGTGCTTTTCACTTTTGAGAAGATTCCAAACAAGCAAAGCAGCAAGTCAGTTTCTGATTAAGTATCGATTTACATAAGGCTATGAATGCTCCCAACTGAAACTAAATGTCTTGGTCCCTTCCTATCCTAAAGGACACAAGCTCCTCATCTCTCCACCCCTTCCCTCCAAGTACAATTTTCAGTTATTTGACTGGTTTGCACTCTTGGAAAGGGAGAGAAAGAGACAGAATCTAGATCAGACTCACTCAGAGAAAAATAAACTTTCCACGGGCCCTTGTCCCAGAATGCCAGATGGTGCATGAGGTGTGTGTCAGTAAGGTAATGGGACTGAACCTTGTTTATTACCATGTAATTCAGGAGGATCACCGAGAAGAAGAGATGGAGGGAGAAAACAGCAGGAAGGCAAACTGACAAGGCTAAGAGCTTTCTGCGGAACAAATGTCCATACATCCTGCCCTTGCTGTTAGGTCCCCGTCTGTTACCTATAACACCCAGGCTCTCGGCCTTGTCCCCAGGAACTGCTGCTACAGGGTGGTTTTGCTAACTCTTGTGGCGCGTGCCAGTTCCATGTTGAGCCACTGACACCCATTACGTCATTTACTCCTCACAGACGTTGTTACCCTCCATTTGACAGATGAGGAAGCAGAGGCTGAGATGGTAAATTTGTCCCAGATCATGTAACTAATATATGTCTGAACCAGGTCTGATTGACCTGAAAGCCTGCTTAAGCTGGGTGTGCGCCCGTCTCCTTGGAACTCGAAGGTTCCTGGAGACCTGTCTCCAAGGTGATTTCTAGGGACCGAGACCGTGATCTTTAGACTGAACCGGGCTGGTTCACTGTGGAGAGAGCCGCTAGCTATAAAATGCAGTCTCTCAAAGTTGCTACACTGTAGAGTGGAACAGGCAACATTGGTTCTTCCTAAGAGCCCTAAAGCAGCTCTATGCCCCAGGTTCTAGATGACTGCTAATTTTAGAACTGGATCATTCTGACAATAAAAGGAGGGCTGCAGACCAGCTCTTGTTACAGTGTATTCCATCTATAACCTCTAGGTAAGCTGGGGAAACGGCTCTGGGAACTGGAAATAGAACCCTAATGAATGGTCTTTACCCAATCTTCACCCACCTTTCCTCCCTCCCCTTCACTCTTGTCCGCTGCTGCCCCCAAGCAGCCTGGTTAGTGATGATTTTTAGAGCAAGAAACTAGATTCGGACATTCTGGATTGAAATCTCAGCTCAATATCCTGCCAGCTGTGTGACCTTGACAAATGTCTTAACCTCTCAGAACTGAATTTTCATATAATGGGGATAATAATACCTATTTCAGGGTTATAGCCTCAAGATGAAAGAAAAATACATAAATAACCAGCAGAATACCCAAAGCAAAGTCGGGGCTAAACGCATTTCTTTTTTTCCCAAGAATGTTAAGTGGCAGAATTGGAAGTTAGGCTGAGCCCTTCAGGGTTTAAGTCCCATGTTTCTTAATCACAACTGTTGCTGTAAACAAAAGGAAAACCAAATGGCTGTTTTTTATCAAGTGCCTGTTATGAAGCCCACAGCTAGCATTTCCCCTTCATTGTTTTACTGACTCCCACGACAACCTCATGAAGCCTGTCTGTTTTGCAGATGAGGAAATGGAGGTGTGGCAAGAAGAATTGCCCAAGGCCCAGAGTCAGTGATGGCAGAACCCAGATTCAAACATTTATGTGAGCCAGCGGCCCAGGCTCTTCCTGCTGTCTTCCAGCAGAGGGCAACGTGGAATACTGAAGACGTGTGGCTCACGGAACTTTAGGGGGCTGTGTTCCTGCCATAGGCTGGGAAGAAAAGGTCCTTGTCCAGGGCGTGCTTTCTTCAGTGGCACCTGACTGCCTTATAATTGCCCGGAAGCCTCCTTCTTTCTTAGCAGCAGAGCTCCTTCACACCGAAAATTTGAAATGGACTCTGTTGCAAGTTGGTTTTATGTGAGTTTGAGTAGTGACTCCTGGGACATCTCCTGGATGACCTAAATAGCCATGGTTCTGACAAACCCACAGTGGAAGGGGGTCCAGAAAAGCAAAGGCCACTTGGAGGTCAATGACCCTCATAAGGAAGCAAACACTGCCATTGACTTTGGCAATGAGACTATCTCTTGCTCTGTGTAAATTTGTCCATCCTTATGGGCCAGCCACCAAGGGACCCAATATTCTCTTTTGTATCTGAGAGAATGAAGACTGGTATGACTTTACATGAATGAGTTTTTCAATGTAGATTACACATAAACTTTTTTTTTTTTTTAAAGCTTTTATTGGGGAATTGGGGGAGAGGAACAGCAATGGGCAATCGGGGAAGGGGAACAGACAAGTTGCTGTCCTTTAGTTCATCAGTCTAGTTGTGGAGGACATTGCTTCACTGGCCCATGTTGGTATCATTGCGCTCTTCCCGGATGAGGCAGATCTGTCACCGGCCTCTGGGTGGCTGCTCACCTTGGCTATTGGCAGCTCACTCTGGCTGCTGGCCGTTCACACTGGCTGCCAGACACCCACTGTAGCTTATGGCAGCCCACTGCAGCAGGGGCTGCAGCCCACACCGTCACCAGGACTCACAGCAGCCCAGCTCCAGGTGGAGCTGTTGTTCACCATTTTAGCTGTAGAGGGCAGTGTCACTGGCCCTCATATGTGGGATCCGAACCGGGGCCACTGGTGTCCCAAGACAGCTCTTAACCAACGTGCCACTCGGCCGGCCCTATACATAAACTTTTAAGTAACAGAAGCTGTGCTGTCTGCATGGTCAAAATGTTTGGGGGTTTGTATTTAGAGTAGGGTCCATTGTCTTTCCCTTAGTTCAGCAGCTATCAGGTCTCTGAAAATGAAGCCACAGTTTAGGGAATTTCACAGGCCCTTTGGGGGACACCCTGCCCTGGTGTCCTGTTTACTCCGCTAGGATATCTGCCCCACCTGGAGCCTCACTCAGCTGCGATGAGATTTGAAGGAGCCTGGAGGCCAAGCTCGTTTGTGTTGGTTTCGAATGCCTGCAGTATCACCTGATCACTTTACATTTTCCAAACATAGGACCCGTAGGCACGTTGCTTCCTCTACCTTCAAAGTCCCTGCCAGCCCCACCAGCCCCATTCCAGCCCTCTGCAGTATGGTCCTGCCCTTTCAGACTCAGTTGAAATATCACTTCCTCTATCCTGATTTTTCTCCTACCCAGGGGTACACAGGTACTTTCTTCTCTGAAGTCCTGCAGCACTTTTTTTCATACTGATCTTGGGCACAGTGATTTCTTGTACTGTCATTTTTGAATTTACTTCTTTGTCTCCTTGACTACGTTATACATCCCTCAAGGTCATGCCTCATGCCCCGTTTATCTTTGTGCTGTCAGAACTTTTCATAACCTGGTACATACTAAGTGCTCCATAAATAGCTGAATGAAGGAGCAAGAGACTGAAAATACCAATCTTGTACAATTCTATAATATAATCCTCCATCTGCATTCCAATTTGTCAATTCACACATAATCTCCTTTATGGGATTTTTTTTCCCTCTGGTATAAGATCCAGTCTAGAATCACATATTGCATTTAATCATCATGTCTCTTTAGTCATGGAGCAGTTCCTCACTTTTTCATTGTCTTTTATGACAATCTTTTAGAAATATAGCCCTTTCCCCTTTTTAATAGAAGGTTCCTCATGTTGAGTTTGTCTGGTGTTTTTTCATGATTAGATTCAGGTTATGCAGTCCCTGCCAGAATTTTATATATATATATATATATATATATATATATATATATATATATATATATGTAACATATATAATACTATAATATATATTATATATGTAATAATAATAAATAAATATATATATATACATATATATATATATATATATATATATATAATATAAGCGATGTGATCTTATCAGGACATCACACCTGGGGGCAAATTAGGTCTATTTGCCCCTCACTGGTGACTTTAATTTTGATATTTAGACAAGGTGCCTGATTTCTTCACTGTACAGAGTAGGATGGGCCAGAGGGATGATTTCATGGCAGAGACTCTTAGTGTCAGGGCTGACTCTAAGAAGGGAAGGGAGAGCCAGTGGAGGAAGGATCCTGCGGCTTCTGAGTTCCCTCTGCCCTGGGAACCATGCGTGCTACAAGGGGAGGTCTGCCTGTCCACCAGACTCCAGGTCATTGTCTAGAAGCCCCAGTGTTGGAAACTGTCAATTAACTTAATGGCTTTGAACTCTTTTCATCAATGCTAAATATGGCGGCAGAATACCTAAGAACTTAGAGGAGATTTAGAAAAATGGGCTTTTTGTTTCTAGCACCCTAACACCCAAGTTCTTGGAAAGCGTGAGATTTAAAAAAAGGCTGAGAACAACTCCTGAAAGAGAGAAAAACAAGATCTGATTCTGACATGACCTGTCCTGGGGCCTTCTTGGCGACTCATTATTTTTTATCTGTTAAAAGGGAAAGTGATGCGTTAACATTAGACTTTTCAAAGTTATTGTGATGGTCGAATCAAACGATATATTGAAAGTTCTTGGAAAATGTAAAGTGCTATAAAAAGTAGTTACTATTAATGTCTGACATCGTATATACTAGCTAACATAACACAATGACAGATTATGTGTTGGCGAACTGTCACCTAACCCTCACCTTGGCTCCCCCATCACCCTGTTTTCCTTAGGAGTAGATTTATACTTTCAAAAGGATGAAGTGGGGAAAAATATTATTAATAGTATATGTATTAATTTTCTATTGCTGCCATTACAAATTACCACATACTGAGTGACTTTAAGACAACACAAATTTATTTTCTTACAGTTCTGGAGGTCCGAAGTCTGAAAGGGATCTCACTGGGCTAGAATCAAGGTGTCAGCAGGGCTGTGCTCCATTCTGGGGGCTGAAGGGAAGAATCTATTTCCTGGCCTTTTCTGGCTTCTGAAAGCCACCTGCATTCCTTTTCTCATTGTCCCCTTCCTCGGTCTTCAAAGCCAGCGATGGTACATTTTTCTGTGCCTCTCTCCGTAGTCACATCTTCATCTAACTCTCTTCCTCTCTTAAGGACCCTTGCGATTATATATAATTTCCTTTTGCTATATGCAACCCAATAGGTTCTGGAGATCAGCACATAAGCATTTGTGGGGGGGGATACTATTCTGCCTTCCTCAGTATATATTTTGTAAATAGTCTATCTGGAAAGAACTTGGGCAAAAGCAAAAATGGAAAATCAAAATTCTTCCCTCCTTCTTGGTAATAAAGGTTTATGGTGCTGCTGGGTGATTCCTAGCAATATTCTTTTTCATGGGAAAGCAGCAACACCTAGTGTTTTTCCATATAATTTCAACAGAAAACGCAAAGTGTCCTGTAATTAAAAAGGTAGAATAGGAGATGCAGCTCAGTGGCCAATAGTGGAGAAAGGAAATTCTCACCTGTCACAGAGTGAAGGCTGGTGACTCTCTGTGCGTTCTTTCGACTCAGTGTGAGTCCCCACATCCGTGCATATAAACAGAAGTATTTTAATTCATTCTATGTGGGGACTTGGCACCATACTGGGTTCTGTGATAGATGCAGCAAGATAAGAACATGAATCCCGTCCTCAAATTGCTTCCAGTCTACTGGGCAGATGAAAAACACCTGGCAATTAAAGGCTATGTAACCACCGTGAAAACATTAACGACTTAATGGCCAACAGTATCGGTTATAATTAGGCTCAGTTGTACATACATCCAGACCCAAGTGAACACTTGCTTAAACAGCAGAGGAGTTTATTTTCCTGCTCATGTGAAAGATTTGGTGCAGCCACAGTCTGGCAGTTCCTCAAAAAGTTAAACATAGAGTTACCATGTGACCCAGCAGTTCTACTCATAGGTATACAACCAAGAGAACTGACAACATACTTTCATACAAAAACTTGTATAATAATGTTCATAATAGCATTAATAGCGAAATGGTGGAAACCTATGTCCATCAACTGATAAACGGATAAAGAAAATGTGGTATAGCCATACAACTGCATATTATTCAACCACAAAGGTACTGATACATGCTACAACATGGAAAAAAACAGAAAACATGATGCTAAGTGAAAGAAACCAGACACCAAAGGCAATGCATTGTATGATTCAATTTACATGAAATGTTTAAAGCAGTGTAAAGCCATATAGACAGAGAGCAGATTAATAGTTTCTAGTAGCTGGCGAGTGGGGAGGCTGAGAGTGGGAGTGACAGTGAGTACAGGGTTTATTTTGGAGGTGAGGAAAATGTTCTAGAATTTCATAGTGTTGATGGTTGGACAGCTTTGTGAATATACTAAAAACCATTGCATTATACACTTTCAATGGGTGAATTGTTTCATATGTGAATTTTATCTCAGTAAAGTTACTAAAATATACTAGGAGAATCAAGGCAAAATTGGGTGGTGAATAATTAGAGAGCAGGATGAAGAGATTGGAAAAATACCTCCTATTAGTTATTTGTCTCCTTCCCCACAATTCCTTCTCCAGGCCTCAGAGTGGTCACCCCTTTCTTTCCCACATAGTAGGTCTTCCTCCCAGATCCCAGACTAGAGTCAGCGGAGTGTTCACCGTGTGAGGCTGACCTGGCCCCAGACAAGAAGAGAGATGATGGTTCTGATCCCTATGGAGATAAGATGGGGAATGTGCTGATGGAAATAGAGAATGGAATAGAACTCATGCCCCTTGACTCCTAAGGGTGTCCCCACTTGAGAGGCACCTCTGGTTCTGGGAAACAAATGTCCTTGGGAGTCCCTAGCCTTGATGGCACAGGGGAGGGGCTGTGAGAGCCTGGTACATCCTTGTGGCCTGCCCCTCAGTTTACCCATCTGTTTGGAGAATGAAGAATCTTGGGGTGAAATGCCCGAGGGTGCCTCTGTACCTGCTTTCCATGGGAGATGTGACCTAGCGCTCTGTGCCTGCTCCCCTGCCTGGCCTTGCTCTGGGCCCTCAGGCTAGTCACACTCCATCCAGTTCCACTGTGGGCAGGTCGTCATTAACACACATTCTGATGTCTCCTTTGCAGCCATCTGTCTCCTGTTCCTCTCCTTGTGCTGTACATACCAAGGGACTTTTTCTTACGGACAAGCTACCAACCTCACACCACCGTAAGAGTTATTCCACGTGTTCTAATAGAACTTTATCAACTGTGCAGATTGGATCAGGCTCCATTGATTACCCTGAGTGACTCATGTCTTTCCCTCTTACCTTCCCACATTCATGGGTTCCCAGGTAGGGTGGAAGTGCATGAAAGTTGAGTTTGATAGAGCAGAGCCATGCAAAAGATAGTGTCCCAACTGTCACAGCCAGGAGATGTGCAAGGAGACATGATGACTAAATGTAATATGGTATCCAGGATGGGATCCTGGGACAGAAAAAGGACAGTAAGTAAAAACTAAGAAAATATGAATGAAGTATAGACTTTAGTTAATAATAATGTATCAGTATTGGTTCATTAGTTGTAACAAATGTGCTACACTAATAAGATGCTCATCATAGGGAAAATAGGGTTTGGAGTATATGGGAACTTTCTGTATTGTTTTGAAAATTTTCTATAAATCCAAGATTATTTTAAAATTAAAACTTTATTAAATCCCCCCAAATTATAATGTCCCCATGTCCCTTAGTACATTCAGTTCTGGCCTGGCTGAAATCATTTAAAAAAAAGAGTGTCATCCAATATATCTCCTTTGAAGGGTAGTTACCAGATCCCTGTATCATCAGGGCAGTACATGGAAAAGTTCCATTTACCTGTCTATAAAGTCCTTTACCTGTCTTTAAAGTCCTGGGTGCGTGGATAGGAAAATGAGAACACAAGTGCACATTCTGGTCCTAGAGTGAGTGAGGACTTCAAGGACAATGAGTGACAGTGAGTAACCTTGTGGTCATCCTGGGCCATGTCCAATGGCCATTAGGGAAGGATCAGTCTGTGCAGGGAGTTAAGGTTGCATTTTGCATCTGGGACGGAGCCAAAGGTCAGGATCTAAAAATGTAATCAGCCTTGAGAATTTAGTCTGAGAATGAGCAGGGGCTGAGGGTGTATACACCATGTAATTGGGTCAATCAGGAGTGAATTCAGGAACCTGGAATTCTTTGTGCATACAATGTGCCAGCACACTTCTCATGACAGACTGTTAAAGGTAGATGGACAGTCTGGACAGACATGGTGCCTCTGCAACTGCTGCCTTCAGGCCAGGTTGAGCCCTATGAAAGCTCTTCACTGGATGGAGAAGTAGTCTTTTCCTGTCTCTATCCTCTACCTTGTAGCTAGGTTTTGCCCTTCCTCTCTGTGATAACACCCTCCTGGCCTAGCTCTTGGTAAGTGCCAGCGTGCCGATGTGCCTAGAGCCTCCTGTCTGACCTATGGTCCTGAGTCCTGTTCATAGTAACTGCTTCAGGTTAGAGTCCGGGCCAGCAAATATCGCCATGAAATCATAAGAATGATCAAAAGTCTCCAATGGCCCAAGGGCCATTTTTCTTTAGACTTAAAATGTTTATGGATCCAGAAATGGGCTGGGGAGTTGAGAAGAGGGACAGGAACTCACATAATAACATTTATTTTCAGATGTTGCTAATGATATTAAAGTCCTGACATTTGAAGCTCAGGAATGGACTGACGATGTTTGGATGGATATTGTTAGGTATTTCCCCCAGTATATTAATGCTAAGTTGGTTTTTGAGACATCGTGTAATGATTAGAAGTGTCCTCCTAAGAAGCTCTGGGCTCAGCTCAGGCACTCATGTCTTAATTAGATGGGTTTTGACTCATTGTTATTTAGTTACCCTTTTTTCCTTAACAGAGTGTTTTAGTTGTTTTATGCAATTAGAAGGAGAAAGCTCACAAAAGTCATCCTATTACAGAAGAGATATGACAGGAAAGGTCATTAACTCAATCTGACTGTACAGGACCCAGCAGTAATTAAGAATTTACATAAACAGCACAGCTTAAATTATTTAGTCGACTATCCCCAATAACAACACCAGCAGTGTGGTGCACTTTATTCTGCATAAAAGCAAAAGTGATTAGTTTGCAATATAACCCAGTCATCGTCAAAATGTAATTCCCACAACATTCGCTATGACTGCCTTGTAAAAGGGCACATTAAAGACAGCATTTTGATACATCAAATCATACTGTAGCACAAAACCCAAACGAAGCGTTTCCTCCACCAGAGGGCTGGTGCCCACGCTGTCTCTCAAAGTCCTTCCCCCGGAGGCAGACAACGTGGATGGAGTTGGGCAGAACCTCATTGTCAGTAAGTTCTTATCTTTTCACTACCTGGATGAGTTCTAGGAATAAATGCTACAGAAGCTATTATAATTCTTTCAGGAGAGGAGTGGTTGTAGAAAGATAATTGGGGTTCATATAAGAGGTTCAGGGGGATTTAAAAATTTCTAGTTAGCAAGCTATTCCACTTAAACATTTATGGGGTTCTTTTGGATATGTGAGAATGTGGGCCAGATGCTGGGTACAGAGGTAATGAGACACTGCTCTGGCCCCCAGAAGCTTCTTTCTAACCTTGGATCATTAGTCACTGATGTCGTTTCCTGGGCACTTGGTTGGGCATTGTCACATCCCTTGCTTTGACCTATAGGAATTCTTGTGTGATTCTTTTCCTTCCCTGAAAGTGATCAGTGGGTTTTCTTTTTAACTCCATCAGATCTAGCCCTCCTGCCTAATACAGAAAGTAACTTAGACTTTCCACCACCCCTGGTGATGGACCATCAATGAGATGACAGATGACAAGACACAGTGGTTGGCATGTAATAGGCCTCAGTGAAGGGTATCTTTCTTTTCCCTTTTAAAATTTCATGAAAAATGTGAATTCTTATTTCTTAAAAGAAAGCTGAATCTATGTATATTTTTACTGTAGCAACATCTAGAAATTTTTCACCCAGAGATTTTTTTTCATTTGAGGGTTGTATAATGGCAGGGATGATTTTATAGTTATCATATGTGACAGAGTCTGCTAATTGTCTCCCAGTATTTATTCTCCTCTTCTCTCTTGGTTATAGCATCTCAATATTTAGGTAGGCCTATTGTGCCTCAAATTAAAATACATTTGCCAGGTTCCCTTGCAGCTATGCAAAACCATGTGACTACTAGACAATAGATAATAAAAGGAAGTGTTGTGTGTGGGATTTCTGTAAAGGCTCTTTTTAAGGGGCAGAGTACCCCTGTTTTTCTACTTTGCTCCATTCTGCTGCCTGGGATGTAGATGCAATGGCTGAAGCTCTAGCAACCTTTCTCACACTAAGAGGATAAGGATCCCATACTGGGGATGGTGGAGAGTGAGCTGGAAGGCACTTGGGTCTTTAGTTACTTAGTGGAGGGCCATATAGGTCATGGACTGTCTACTTCTGGATTTCTTTTAGATGAAAGAAAATAAATTTCCAATTTGTTTAAGTGACTGGTTCTTTTAAATTGTAATTAATCAATTAATTGTAGTAAAAATAACAGATTTACCACCTGAACTATTTTTAAGTGTACAGTTCAGGAGTGTTAAGTATATTCACATAAACTACTGTTGTTTTAAGTTTTTTATTTATATGAAGTCAAACTTAATCCTCACTGAAATGCAGTAGAAGCTCTTTTAACTGACCTTCAGTTAACTAACTTACTAATTAACAACACTCCCTGTTTCTTCAGTAAAGCGTACTAGGGTACTAGGCATTGCCCATCACATGAATGCTCCCTGTTACTAAACTAGTCTCTTCAACAATAATTCTCAAAGTAGCATGTGCATCAGAATCATCTAGAGCGCTTGTGAAAACAGAAATTTCTGGACTTCACTCTCAGAGTTTCTGATTCCATAGATCTGGAGTGGGGCCTGAGAATTGTGCATTTCCACCCAGTTCCTAGGGGATGCTGATGCTGCCGGTCTGGGAACAAAGTTTGAGAACCACTGATTTAAGTAAGTAAGGACACCACGGTCTTCTGTCCCTATCAGTGGAGTTGAATATCACCAGAAATCAATTGTGTTTGTCCTCAAACCTGTTTATATGTGTTGTATTTTTGGTTGCCTGTATAATTGTAATGATGTGAACCTGTTTATGTGTCAGCCTATATTTGTGATCGTAATTTAATTAAACGTTATGTAAACTTATGGAAAAGTAGTTGAAAAAGGAATTGTTACCATGAAATGAAGCTGAGTGCTTTGGAGTGACTTATTATACGTACTCACTAAATGCTACCAAGTTATATTTGGTGGGGGCAACTGTTAAAGAGCAGAAAAAAAATCTATAAAAATGTAAAGGAGGGCCCGCCAAGTGGCTCATTGGTTAAGAGTTGGCTTGGGAGCACAAGCTATGAGCATCAGTGCTCCGGTTTGGATCCCACATGGGCCAGTGATGCTGCGCCCTCTACAGCTAAGATGGTGAACAACAGCTCCACCTGGAGCTGGGCTGCGGTGAGTCGCTGGTGATGGCATAGGCTGCAGTGGGACTGGCTGGCAGCTGATGTATGCTTTCATGAGCTGCTGTGAGCCACCACGAGTGGCCATCCAATGGCCGGTGAGCCACAGCCTAACCCAGAAAGAGCACAATGATAATACCAACATGGGTCAGTGAAATGACATTCTCCACAACTAGACTGAAGAATAAAAGGACAGCAACTTGACTGTTCCCCTTCCTTGATTCCCCAATAAAATCTTTAAAAAAAGAACGTAAAGGAATTATGCATTCAAGTTGCTTTAAAAGGGTCTTTAAGTTATTGTTTTACTTTAAACAAATTAAGTCTATTAATTGCAAATGATATGTTGTGGCTGTGATTTAGTCAATAAAGACAAAATAGGACTTCAATCAGTGGATCCAGCCTAAAAAATATACCTGTGGATAAATGGCAAATGAATGTATCCTTAAACATATAAATTAAAATAACATTCTAAAGTAAAACAAAAACATTTAAATCAAAACTAAATGTTTAAAGTATGTTTTCTTTTTCCTTGCTTTCCAGTTAACTGATGGTCTTTGACTGGGTTACCCAAAATGCAGAGACTGTGCAAAGGGCTTATGTGCTATTACTTTAATCAAGAATGCAATCCTTTGACTTGGGAAGCCAGCAGCCCCGGTTCGGTCCCACATATGAGGGCCAGTGACACTGCCCTCAAAAAAAAAAAAAAGAAAAAAAAAGGAAAGCAATCCAAGCAGCGTAGAGAAAAGGGGAGTGAGGCCAGGAGGAGGGAGAGCTAACATGAAAATGCCCAATGGAGCTGCCTGCGCTTGGAATCAAGTGTGACTGACGTTTTTTTATTTTAGCTGAGCTGTCCTGCCACCTGTTGGCAGCTTAGTGGCAGCTCAGCTCAGGCTGGGCATCGAACTGCTGTTGCTCAGAGCTCAGCTTGCACTCTTGAGCAAGCTCTTTACCAAGTGAGCCACTCGGCCAGTCCTTAAGTGTGACCGACTTCTTGATCTTACAGAACCGTTTTCCAAGAGGCTATACAAATGACTGCTTTTCAGGACAGTGTGTCTGGAGTAAGGAGGGAGAAGAATTTACTTGTTGTCACCCATCTCCCATTGGTTAACAGTGCTCCATGGGTTGTTAATTCTTTTCCACCCCCAGTTAGGCCCGCCTGGGCACCAGGGCTGCTTCTTGGGCTCATGACTCATGCAGTCATGCAGGGACTGAGCTCAGCCTGGGGCCCAGCTCTTGGAGTTCAATGCTCTGTAGCCACTGCCTTGAAATTCTTAAAAATTTTATATTTTTGAAGTTGTGTCTTGTAAGTAAAGCATGTGCTGGGGGGCTTGGAGCTTCTGTTCACAAGTGGTCTCTTTTCCCTGCCTCCCTGCTCACTCCTCACCTCCCCACACACACACTGCTATCCTTTGCCCTGTGGGGACCCGGATTCTGGCATGGGTAGAGCTGGGTTAGGGATAAGTGCACTGAGTTATGGGTCAAGGTCCTCGACACTTGGGAGGATCTGCACGCACCCAGGAAGTATCTCTGGATGTCCGAGGGAGAGCAGTATTAAGTAACAAGTAAAAAATAGGTCAAGACAGACACTGTGGGAGAAAGAAAAAAGCTTTTTTCCCTGCTTTCTGAACCAGAAACCTCACATTTTCACTTCTGCTGGGCCCTGCAAACTATGCAGTTGTCTCCAATGGGCATTGTGGATCTGTGTATCACACCTTGGTGCCAGGAAGCATGCCTTGGGGCAGGGGGTAGGAGTGTGCAGCATGGACATGGGGCAAGGTGCTACCAGGGTCTCTCGGCCTGAAGTGGGTCAGAGACCACATGGAGGAGGTCACTCTGTCTGGAATAACTGGCCATAGGCCCTGAGGGCAGGTGAGACCAAGGAGACCTGGATTGACACATCCAGGTGCTGATACAGTTCTTCCCTTGCACCCTTGCATCTGTCAAATCACTTCTGCTCTTCCACTATATCTGGCTTTCACACTATAATAACATGTGGCTTTCTGTTGTTTGATGCAAAAATGTCTTTATGTCTTTTCCGAGAAAGGAGATACAAATTCAGTAATTCACAGTCACCTTCAAGATGGTAGCCAGCCATAACTTCCCAAAAGATTTAAGGTAAGAGAGAAACATGGACTACAATCCTCAAAGCTATAGCTCATTCCTTGGCTGTAATAGGTATTCATCATCTCACTCCTCCACCACTCCTTCTGTATTTCTCTCACCCATGGCCAACACTCTGCCTGGTCTGGGGTTTCTTTTTACTGGTAGTGACCTAGACCTCCATCCTTGAGGGATCTGAATCCTTAGTTGCTTTACTTTGGTCAGGTACTGGTTGCTCATTTTTCCATCCATTGTTATCACTGGGCATGGAAGCAACAAGAAAGCAGTGAGCCCCCTGGTTTCAGACATACTCCTTGGCACCATTCTGTCGCTTGGATCCTAACCTTTCATGGTCATTAGAAATAAACTCATGCATTTGCCTGTTTGTCTGCTGGGATGAGGAGATGAAAGTAACCAAGTAGGAGTCGAGGCTTCAAGGTTAATAGAACTCTGCTGTATTCTTTGGTAGAAGTAGCCTCACCTAGGATCAGAATTCCTAACACAGCAGAGCCTGAGCTAAAGGAATGGGAAGCACAAATTCTGTGAGTGAGTCACTGGGAGTGATGGTGAGAAGGGTTAATCCTACTTCTACCCATTGGTTCTTGGTCTTGGGTATTCTAGGCATTGGAGACACAGAAGCACGTATTGCCTACGTTCAATGCCTATACCATATACTGGAATAAAGAGTGATAATTCCAGTGCCATAAATGAGACCTATAAGAGGCCATTACGCTATTAATCTGAATGCTTCAGGGTGATGAGGCATATGATAAGATAGTGGAGTCTGGTCATGTGCCCATTGTCACACTGCCTCTGCTGCAAAATGGGTGCCTTGGACCAAGGCAATATTTATGTGATATAACATCAACAGAATGAACATTGCAAACCTTAGATGGCAGGGCTGTTGGAGGCACTGGGGAGAGGAAAGGAACACCTTATCTAAAGCAGACCGGAAAGGACAACTACCGTTCCATTTCAAGTGGAAGGAGATAGAAGTGTAATTCCTTGAGCAATAGTGTCATGTTAGTATCTCAATGTCAGTCTCTGCTGTTAGCAGCTGGGCATTCAGCAGTAGTAGTAGCTACATCAATGTCAGTGAGAGGCAATTTATGTGATTTAGCCCATCCATAGTGTGGTAGCATGGATGGAAGTTACGATATAGCATGGAACTAGTGCACAAGCATTACGCTGGCCAAGAAAGAAGGACTGGCTCACATCCATAAGACAAGTCACCCTGGCCACCTGGTTGGCGATATCCTTAGGTGGGAAGGACACTGTCTGGGAGGCATTAACATGAGATGCAAGGATCCAAACACTTTGTGTCTACTTCCATAGATCCATCCACATACCGCTTCCTCAGACCTCTTTATTTCCAACACAGTTAAGTCACTGCCCAGACTCTCAGTATATTTGTACTTCAGACCACTCCATAAGGAGGAGATGATCCAATATGCAGCTCAGAGCTCTGCCTACAGGGAGACGTTCCCTTAATCACTTCCCCTTATGTCTGATCCCGAGAAACGTAACTGAAGTCTTTTCTTTTTCAAGTTTTGTTTTGTTTTTGCATTAATATATCATTATTGACCCACTTATGAACCAGGCCTGAAATAGTTCTTGGCACAAAGTAGGCACTCAATAATTTTTTTTTTTTAAATTGGGGAATTGTGGGAGGGGAACAGACAAATTGTGGTCTTTTTGTTCTTCAGTGTAGTTGTGGAAGACATTGCTTCACTGGCCCATGTTGATATCGTCATTGCGCTCTTCCTGGGTGAGGCTGATCGGTCGCTGGCCTCTGGACGGTCGCTCACCGCGGCTATTGGCAGCTCACTCTTGCTGCCGGCTGCTCACGCTGGCTGCTGGCCACTCACTGTAGCTAGGGCAGCTCACTACAGCAGGGGCTGCAACTATGCCATCCTTGGGACTCACAGCAGCCCAGCTCCAGGTGGCGCTGTTGTTCACCATCTTAGCTGTAGAGGGCAGTGTCACTGGCCCTCATATGTGAGGTCTGAACCAGGGCTGCTGGCGTCCCAAGCTAGCTCTTGACCAACACACCACTTGGCCAGCCCAATAAATATTTCTTGACCAAAGTCATGGGCACTGATACTTGTAATGAAAGTATTTATAACTAAAACAAGACTTCCTCTTGACAAGTACAAAATGCCTAAGAGATATGTTTGCCAAATAACTTTTAAAAATGGCATCCCTTTTTCCCATCGGACTGAAGAAAACATAGAGGCTGTTTCTAGAGGACGAACAGTTTGGGCCTAATGGCCAGATAGGCAAAGCAGACTTTCCTATGGAGGATTCAGGTTTGGGATCAATGGGTGCAGCTAACTGCCAGAAACCTCATGGCTAATTTAAAATTGACCACGTTAAAGTGAATTCATGTGTAGCAGAGAGATGTCCAGACCCTTCAGGAGGTGAAGAGAAAGCCTCCCCACCCCCATCCAGTGCTGATGGAGCTATTGTGTTATACAGAAAGCACATAATATGAGAAACTTATTTTGGAAACATGATAGTACTATTGTCTGTGTTCCCCAGAGGAACATGCTCGTCACTCTTTGATGTCACTTCTAGGATGGCCCTTAGAAATCACCTAGCTTACCCTTCTTATTTTATAGATGAGGAAAGTAAGGCCTGGAGAGGGGAAGTGACTAGCCCAAGGTCATTCTGTTAATTAGAGGCAGAGCCAGAACCCAGATTCAGATCTCCTAATAAAGAGTTGAGACTTTTACAATATACCATGACACCTTTTTCCTTATTTCCCTGTCCCTCTAAAACAACAAAAACCCTCAAAAACTTTGCCCTAAACAATGTCCTCATGACTCCTCAAGGACTCTAAATCCTGATAGTGGTGGTTTAACAGTGAAGGGGCTGATCTTCCTGTTATTTTTCTTGGAATATTCTTGACTCATCATCAAATAAATATTTACCATCAAAGGGAAATAACTGTATTTTCGTTTAGGGCTCCAGTGACACCTCCATAAAAAGTCACAGGAGGGCTGGCCGAATGGCACGGTGGTTAAGTGCTGGCTTCGGAAGCCAGCAGCCCCGGTTCGGACCCCACATATGAGGGCCAGTGACACTGCCCTCAAAAAAAAAAAAAAAAAGGCCAGCTGAGTGGCGTGGTGGTTAAGCGCTGGCTTGGGAAGCTAGCGGCCCCGGTTTGGGTCCCGCATATGAGGGCCAATGACACTGCCCTCAAAAAAAAAAAAAAAAAGTCACAGGAAACATTCCCATTTCAATTAGTTAAGAGTCCACTGAAATTCCACTAGAAATAAATGACTGTGGATATGTTTTCTCACAGAGACAGTTTGTCTCAATAAATTGATAGATGTAATTGTCTTTTCCCTTTCCTTTTATAGGTTTAGGTTTGCAGAATTTCAGAAAGTTTATACAGATCTCCAAAAACCAGAACCAGTTTTATTCACACTGTATTGCTGTCGTTAAAAGTTAGGACCATCAGGGAAAGACTCCAAATAATTTGTTTTGAAGACATGGCGGAAAATGGAATGTTTCTCTTCACTGAAAACAATTCTAATTTATATTCCCTCTCCTGTATCTGTGTTCACCATTTCCTTCTTTCCTTGTCTTTCTGACTTCTGGGGTAGAGGGGTGGGGTGACATTTCCAATTTGCAGGGGTTTTTTTGTTGTTGTTTTTTTTTAAAAATTAAAACCATATTTGTTTTTTCTAGATAATTCTCAGGATGATTATGAGGATTTGGTTGTTGGGGGTAGCAAACACCTATGTGCAATTTGAGTAAATTCTTAGCCCTGTGCATGTTTAGCTAAGCATGTGGCCAAGAACTTCAGGACCCATGTTTTATGGTAAGTGTGCCCTTTCTAAACGTTATATGCGATGTGATTAGAGCAGCATGATGTTCTTTTGTGTGCAGGGTGGGTTAGGGGAACAACTGACAGACAGCCCAGGACGTTGAGTTCATCTCTCCTGAAGCAAAAGGTTGAAACAGCCGGCTGGACTCGTCTCTGGTGTCTGGCTTCTGCAAATGACTTTTATATTTGTTGCAGCTGTCTGTGCTTTTAGTGCCCTCCTGGCCCGGCTCGGTCCCTGAAGAGGCAATTGCACATCTCGCCGCACACGTCCTGGAGCCCTACCTTTGTGCAGCTGTTTCCCGAGGAGTAAAATGTTCTCGGCGCACAAAAGCGGCCGCTGAAGGGAACAGCTCCGGGCCGGGGGAGGGAGCTGGCGGCCGCAGCGCCGGCTGCACCATCTCCAGTGGAAACGGATGCTGCTAACCCTGCCTACGAACCTAATGGGACGTCCCTAAGAAACCCAAACTCCAGCTTGGCTCACCCCAGCTTCTCCCCCCACCTCCAGACCCCCAGGTGAGACTAAAACAAACCCACAAACCCCGGGACCGACCGACAGCCTAGGCTGTAGAAAGTGGGTTTCTCAGCCTGCTTCTAACCCCGGAGTTCCACCGGAATCTTAAGCATGTTTTGTTTTGTGCCAAAAAATGCTGTCACCACCGTTTTCTTTCGTTTTCCAGCAATTTATTTTCTTGTGGTAACTTAAAACGTTTCCTCTGGGGATGGGGTGAAAAAAGTTGGATATAAATGTTTACAAGTGCAAAGTGCTTTGGCTGGCTCGATGCAGTCTTTGAGATTTCAGGAATGCCTGCTGCTCACCAGGTTACCCACGCCAGGCTTCCAACTGCCTCCTAAGAATGGTGGCGGAGAGCCCCGGGGTACGAAGGTGATGCTGCCATTTGTGGGGGTCTGTTTCAGCATTTAAATTTAAATATATTTCCCTCTAAGAATTTTTAATTGGAGATTTTGCCTTGAGGTGCTCAAACAAATCAGAGAAGGCGCCAAACCCAGTTATTTCGCTTCGTAACCAAGCTTTATTTTGGGGGCTTTCTTTCCCCGGCGGTTCTTGCCCCGAAGCGATCTGTAAAGCGAACCCACTCTGATACAATTTGAAAAGTGCATTTTGTACTTGGCTCTTTCTTTGATCGAATTAATCTGGGCTTTTTTGTAGTTCTAAATGAGGCCTATGGGCTGACAATGTAGCTGTTTAAAGGGGATTTTAGGGGATAATAGCCAATGCAAATAGTGCCATGAGAATGGCAACTTGGTTTTTCACTTTCAATCACATAATAACAGCAAAGAAAGCTTTTAAAATGAATTGAAATTTTGTGGCATGCCATCTGGGATTATTTGGGGGAAACAGTTCTGAATACTGCAGTGGGGCAAAAGAATGGTGGTAGGGTCTGTCTGCTCTTAAGCTGACAAGTTTCAGATGGCATCCTTATGCTAACTGGTGCGAAGTTGGCTAGCATTTTTTTTTTTAATTTTATTATTTTCTTTCTCTTGGATTATCTGCAAAAATTCTCTTTGATTGCTGGTATTTGGGTCTGAAAAACTTTTCTATTGTTGAAGAATTCAATTCAACCCCTTGCAGCTGCTGATGCCCTCATTGTTCCACTCGTTATGTGTACGCGTCTCAGATGAATGTAGCCAAGCCTTTTAGTGCCTTAATAGGTGTCTACATAAAGGTCATTTATTCGGCCGTACTTGTTTCAACAAAAGTTTATACACAAACAACAACCACAGCTAAAACATTCACATTAATCTATTTCCTCCTGATGCAGACTGCAAAAACTGCCTCGAGAAGCTATGGCCTGAGCACGAAAAATGTTTTCTGTGTATGATGTTGTAAAGAAGAAAATAGGTTCAGCAGTTCTATCCAGGACGAAGCATAATTGTTTCAACACTGTGTCTAGCCGTGCTCTCATTCTCATGTTTCTGTGTCTATGTAGCTGTTACATTGAGGGCTGAGAGGCCCTTGGGATGGAGTGAGTCGAGGGTTTAGTTCTTCCCTTGATGTTCATGCTGGCTGGGGAACTGTTATCCATGAATTTCTGGTGGGGATCAGCTATGGCCTCTGCAGGAAAGGGTGCGTAGGTAATGCCAGAATCTGCAGAAAATTTGCATAAAGGGGTACAATTGGTATCTAGAATTTGCAAAAATTAAATCATGTCCTCATAGGTGTAAGTTTTCCAGTTATACAAAAGAAAAGACAGCCAGAAACCACTCCTTTCCTTCTGCAAACCCCATAGCAGGCTGCTTTTAGAATGAAGTAAATGAAGAAGATAATAGCCACCAATAGCAAACGCTGGTGAGGATGCTGATATGCACACTAAACTCCTGGGGGTTTGGGGGAGACAAGCAGTGTTTTCTAAGGGATCTTAGTGCTGTCCTTTGGTGCTGAGAGGGGATTGCCCAGCACAGTGGACGTCATGTGGGAATTACAAAACTCTGGGGGAGGGGGCAGGAAGGCCCACCCACCCTGTCTCCTGAGCAAACCCCCAAGAGCTTGCCTCAGCCACAGGGTCATTCAGAGACTGGAGTGCATGCTTCCATCCATCTCAGGATGGTACTTACTACCTGTTCATGACCCTTTCTTTTTACTCAGATCCTTCAGGAAGTAAAAATAAACACTCTTTGGCATCTATAGGTTATTCTCCTCTGCTCTGTCGGTTTGCCTGCTGATTAACCTTTCAAGCTCAAGGCTTACACAGCTAATTCAAGTCCTTAGATGATGTGTGGGGGAGAGAGTTGTGAAGGTCGCAAAGTTCTGGGATTTGGCCTCTGGGTGTGGCTCCAGCCCTCCCCCAACCTGTCTGAGGGTCTCCTCCCTGTGATCACTGTCCCTGGCTGAGGCCCCTCCTAGTGGAGCCAGCTGATTCTTTCCCACAACTTCTCAGCCATTAGACAGGGCGCTTCTCAAACTTTAATGAGCTTGTGAGTGACTTGGGATCTTGTTAAAATGCACCCTCTGATTCTGTTGTTCTGGGATGGGCCTGAAAACCTGCATTTCTAACCAACTCCCTGGTGATGCTGATGCTGCCAGGGGTTCTAGATTTGAATTTGTCTGGAGATGAGTTACAGCTCTCACTGTCCCCAAGCCAAAGCATCTATATGTGAAGTGATGGGAATAAAAATGCCCACTGATGCAATCAGGGATTTCTTGACTTTTCAACTCCAGTAGCTTTTTAGGAGACTGGGAAGGGCTTGGGGGCAGTTGAGTTTTAGGGAGGCTTATTTTGTGGTTTATCTTGCACTTGACTTGATTCTTCAGTTCCAAGCAGAAGAGACAAAGTAAATGGTACTTGGTTCCAATCTTTAATCATTTCTATATTTGTCACTCTTTTTTTTTTTTTGAGGGCAGTGTCACTGGCCCTCATATGTGGGACCGAACCGGGGCTGCTGGCTTCCCAAGCCAGCGCTTAACCACCGCCCCACTCGGCCGGCCCTTTGTCACTCATTTTTAAAATTACCAAATATAGGTCAGATGCCTACTGTATGCAGGCACTGTGCTAGGTGCTGTGGATACCAGGTGGCACACAGATCTCATCTTTATTCTCAAGCAGTTTACCTCCTAGAGCAGAGGGCTCAATCCTGGCTGTTCATGGGAATTACCTGGGGAGTTTTTGCCATTAAGAGATGTCTGGGCCCCACGTCCACTCTCCGAGTCACATTTAATTGGTCTGGGATGGGGCCCAGTCATCAGCATTTTGAAAGCACTTCTCAGGGGAATCTGGTGAACAGTGAGGCCTGAGGACTCCTGGCCCAAAGGGTTGAACCAGATGTGGGTGGGAACCAAGAACAGAGGCCTAAGGTACAGAATCTGAACCTCGGGAAGGACAGTGGGATGACCATGTAAATGGAATTCTCCTTGCCTGCCAGCCTGCCTTTCCAGAGCATCATGCCCATCATTGTGAGAGAAGATATGGCGATTACCACATGTGCCGGTCAGAACTTTGTAGCCTCACAACTACTTGTGTCCTAATTCTGTGTCATAGGATGTGGTGTCCCTGATACTAGGCCCTTTACTATGCAACTGAGGCTGCTTTGGAGCAGAAAACAGGACAGGATTCCATTGATTCTGGTGAGGGTGACCAGCTGTCCTGGTTTATCTGGGACTGAGGGGTTTCCCAGGATGTGGAGGTTTCAAAGCTAAAACCAGGAAAGTGCTGGATAAACCCGAATGAGTTGGTCACCCTCAGCCTAGTGCAGTGACCCCTGCTGCAGGCTTCTTAAACTTGACACAAAGAGCAGAATTCGTAAAAGGAAAATTTGAGAAATTGGACCTCACCAAATTAAAAACTTTTGCTTTGTGAAAGACTGTGTGAAGAGCATGAGAAGATAAGCTACAGACTGGGAGGAAATCTTTGCAAACCACACATCTGATAAAGGACTAGATCCTTTACAAAGAATTCTCAAAACTCATCAGTAAAAACCAAACAGTGCAGTTAGAGGAATGGGCAGAAGACAAGAACAGACATTTCACTGAAGAGGACATACAAATGGCAAATAAGTGCATGAAAAGATGTGCAACACCAGTAGCCATTAGAAATATGCAAATTAAAGCCACAATGAGGTATTACTACATGTCTATCAGAATGGCTACAATGAAAAATAATGACACCACCAAATGCTGGTGAGGATGTAGATAAAATGAATCACTCATACATTGCTGGTGGGAATGTAAAATGGTGCAGCCACCCTTAAAAACAGTTTGGATGTTTCTTATAAAACTGAATGCACACCCAAGCAATTGCACTCTTGGACATTTATCCCTGAGAAATGGAAACTTATATTCACATAAAAACCTGTACACAAATGTTCATAACATTATTTATAATAGCTAAACTTTGGAAACAACCTAGATATCCTTCAACAAGTAAATGGAGAGCCAATGATTGTATTTCAGTATATAAAATCTTTCAATGTATTGTTTTGGGGAAAGAAACTAAAAGGAGTCCTTAGAAGTGAAAATGTTGGAAAGTACTATTCCATTGCTTACTAGGTCTGGATATTTGATTTTGGGGTGCTGCAGTTAGGGAGTAATCAGCCTATGTGGTATGGGGGATGGGTAAATAATACATTCTCATGGAAAAAGAGGATACGATAAAGTCCTCATTGCCCAGAGTCTAAGCAACTGGAAAATCAAAAAAGTAGCAAGACATATAAGTTGTAAATAAGCATACACATATCAAAGATATTTAGTGTAAAAAAAAGACAACTTCTAGGGTATAGTTGATGCTCAACTCGTTACTCTTCTATGTTTGCACCTCTTCAGTATAGTGATAACTAACATTCATAGTAAAGATTCTGAAATATTGCTGGATCTTGAAGTGCTTTCTGAATTATAAAATATGCTCTATAAATGCTATTATAAATAGACACTTCTGTCACAATTTTTTACAAAGTGATGATGCATGGGTGGTCTTCTTGTGGCATCTTTTAGTTAGTTGATGTTTGCTGATCCAGAGCCCGATGTTCCATACACCCGTCAGATGTTCAGGACTTGAAGTTACCTGGACAAAAGAGAACTCATCTCCTCCTTACATTGCTAACAGAGGAGCTCATCTGTTGGTCCAGATCATTAATCAGGTTGCATTTTTGGGTCTAAGCGTCCAGAAGTGCCAAGCCAATGGGCTCATTTTGTGTTGGTCATGCTAAAATGGCACCCTAGTGGAGCCCTATCTCTGGTACCCTAGAAATAATGACAGCTGACGCCTGTAAAGGGAGTACTTCCCACCCACCAGATGCTGTTCTCAGTGTTTTACACATGTCCACTCATTTAATTTCACTTACAATCTACAAAATACACAACCATTCCTGTCCCCATTTTACTGATGAGAAAAATGAGGCACAGAAAAAGGTCAATTGCCCAAGGTCATATATAACTTAGCAGAACACAAGTTCAAACCCAGTTTGTCTGGCTCTGGAGTTCATTCCCTTTCAAAAAAGGATGAAAATACATAGACTTTATAATAGGTCATTTATATGAATGACAAATATTTTTATTTTAATATTCCCCCCATTTTTTAAAATTTTACTTGGGAATAGCCATGGTCATTGGTTACACATGGCTTTCATGCTACAATGGCATCGTTGATTCTTTTAGGGAGGGAGCAGCTCACAGTGGCCCATGTGGGGATTGAACTGGCAACCTTGGTGTTATCAGCACCACTCTCTAACCAACTGAGCTAACTGGTCACCCATTATGTCCCCAATTTTTTTAGAATTTATTTTGGTTTTCTCTCTTTTTTTTTTTGAATCAATTTATCTATTAAGTATCTATATCACAAAGCCTGTGGACTTACGTGCAATATTCAGGTTCAACAGAATGGTAAATCATGGTAGGCTATGTTAATTGTGGAGTCTCACAGATGGCAAAACAAGATCAAGGCGGAATAATGTACTTCTCAATGTCATTGTGTGTGTCAACTGTTTTGATGAGGCCTGCATAATATACCAGTTACTGGTGCTGTGGAATAATTTGTTGAATGGTATCATTTTCATTTATTCAAAGTTATGATTCAACATAATGTGTCACTTGTTTGTCTTCATGGTTTGTTATTTCCCATGGGTACCTTTGAAGATGAAGGACAAGCTTACTGCAGAAGCCCTAATAAGTTTTAGAGCAATTATCTGAAGTTTTTATCTGCTCTCCCTCTCCCCAGTTTAGCAAATTTACTGTAAATGGACTGACTTAGGAACCCCAGAATGTTTTATTTTATGGTATGTTCCCAGGCTTAGAGGGATTTGAATGGCTCTAGATTTAATCACAGGTTGCTGTTTCTTAATGTAGCATGTATTCATTTAAATGTGAAATGAGACCAATTAGGTCGAAGGGATTTTTTCTTGCAGGAATTTGTTGTTATTACCATTTTAGTATTACTTTAGCATTACTTCTGTTTCTCTGCTTTCTGAAAAAAATCAGTGGCTGCACTGAAGGTTAAGTTGTCTGACTCCCCCTTTCCTTCCCTTTCAACTTAGACTGCTGGGCTAGCTCAGCGGGTGTACTAATGGTTGGTAATTAACTTTTAAATAAATTACTGTTTGAATCAAAGGGAAGACACCTTGAGAGCCTGAAGTCAGTCTATCAAAACAGTGGGTGGAGACGTCCCTGTAATTTTGTCATTTTGCAAATGATGCCAATAATGTTTGCTTGGCAATCTAAGAAATAGCATTGCAAACACGCAGGCATCAAAATTAGTAGGAAAACGCCCCCCAAGCCATTATCTAAGTCTTCTCTCTGATTCAGAACATAAGGAGCAGAGAGAACAGAATGTATCACTGTGGCTTACTGTAGATTTATACTTGCACATCTATCCATTTTGTGACCCGCCAATCTTAGTCTTAGAAAGTCACAGCCTAGAATCTAGCCAGATTATGGAAAGAAACATTTGTGTATTCAGGAACCACTTAACGAGCACATCAAACCTCCCTGGATACTCTATTGTATCTGAGAAATCAGACAACTGGAAAAAGATGGGAAACAGCATTTGATTTGAGTACTTCCTCTTGTAATGGACGTGTTTGTACAGAATAATGACAAGAAGACTTCAACTTCTTATGATTTTAAGCTCTCGGTCAAATCAACTTAAGCTATAATCCTGTGCTCTTTTCTATTTATTTATTTATTTTTGAGGGCAGTATCACTGGCCCTCATATGTGGGACCCGAACCAGGGCTGCTGACTTCCCAAGCCAGAGCTTAACCACCGCACCACTTGGTCGGCCCGTCTCTTTGCTATTTTTAAAAAATTATATATACTACTTAAATTGTAATTCTATTAGATAGCTCAGAATTTTAGAACTGGAAGGGGTCTTTGAGCTAATACTAGCTGCAATTACAAGTGCTTTCTCCACGTTAGGGACCTGAATAAATGCTATGTATATCATCTCATTCTCTAGAGTCTGTGATTTCGGAGTAATTGTCCACACTTTCTAATGAGGATAAACAAGGCAAGGCTAAGTCACATGACCAAAGCCTCCCATCTGGTAGAGTTGGATTAAAAGAGTAACAACACCGATGGTAACATGTGTTCTTCCTGTGTAGGTTCTACGTCCCTTGGGTACTTTAGAAAAGAACACTGAGATCAAGGAAGAAAATTTACCTAAAGTAAGATCTACACAGGGCTGATTATCTGAATGAATTAAGTAAAGAAAAGAGGGGGAAGCCCCTGGCATTCTGGAATGGAACTCTGTCCTCACCCAGGTCTTAGACACCCTGAATCTCCATCCCTAGAGACTCCTTCACTGATCACAGCACAAAATACCTCCTATCAATAAACACTCTCAAAGAAATAACAGCTGATTGGGATATAATTTACAATTCCTAACGTTCACCCTTTTAAAGTACACAGTTCAGTGGTTTTAGTAGGCTCACAGAGCTGCACAACCATCACCACTATTTAAATGTCAGAATATTTGAATCACTCCAAAAGGAAATCCCATACTCATGAGCAGTAACTCCCCATTCCCAGCTTCCCTGGACTCTGGCAACCTCTAATCTGCTTTTTGTCTCTATGGATTTGCCCATTCTGCACTTTTCGTGTAAATGGAATCATATACTATGTGGCCTTTTGTATCTGGCTTCTTTCACTTAGCACAACGTTGTCACATTGTAATCTGAATCAGTTGCTTTTTATGGCTGAATAATATTCCATTGTGCGAATATACCACATTTTGTTTATTCCTTCATCAATCAATGGACAGGTGGGTTGTTTCCACTTTTTAGTCTTCATGAATAATGCTGTTAAGAACATTTATGTACAAGTGTTTATGTGGATGTATGCTTTCAAATTTTAGGGGTGATTTTCAGGGGTTGAGTTGTTAGGTCAGAGGGTAATTCTATAGTTGACTTTGAGGGACTGCCAGACTGTTTTCCAAAGTGGCTGCACCATTTTACATTCCCACCAGCAATGTTGAGAGTTCCAATTTTTCTACATCTTGTCAACACTTGTTATTGTCGATATTTTTTATTGTAGCCATCCTAGTGGGTGTGAAGTGGTATCTCACAATGGTTTTGATTTGTATTTCCTTAAGACTAATGATGTTGAGCATCTTTTCATGTGCTTATTGGTCATTTGTATATCTTCTTTGGAGAAATAGCTATTCAAATCCTTGGCCCATTTTCATTTGGGTTGTTATGAGAGTTCTTTATATATTCTGGATGCTAGGCCCTTATCAGATATATAATTTGCAAATATATATTTTTTGAGGACAGTGTCACTGGCCTTCATATGTGGGATCTGAACCAGGGCTGCTGGCTTCCCAAGCCAGCACTTAACCACCACGCCACTTGGCCAGCCCTCTTTTCACTTTCTTAATGGTGTCCTTTGAAGCACAAAGTTTTTAAT
Organism: Aselliscus stoliczkanus; assembly: GCA_033961575.1. NCBI lineage: Eukaryota > Metazoa > Chordata > Mammalia > Chiroptera > Hipposideridae > Aselliscus > Aselliscus stoliczkanus. Next base: position 74,628,876 of record CM066740.1, on the reverse strand, counting down.
ACTGATGAAGTCCAATTTATCTGTTTTCTTCTTTTGTCACTTGTTTTGTGTGTGTGTGTGTGTGTGTGTGTGTGTGTGTGTGTGTGTGTGTGAGAGAGAGAGAGAGAGAGAGAGAGAGAGAGAGAGAGAGAGAGATATCTAAGAAACCATTGCCTAATCCAGGTTACACAGATTTGCTCCTGTGTTTCCTTCTAAGAGTTTTGTAGTTTTAGTTCTTACCAGTTATAGTAAGAACTGTAATCTTAGGTCTATATTCCATTTTAATTTTTTTGTATAAAGCATGAGGTAATAAGCATTTTTAAATGTAAATTTATGGGATTAATCAAGTTGGCGGATATCACTTTGGTTACTAAATTGATATATTTAGAACAGTATAGTCAATTACTTGAAATTATGTTAATCTATTAATCTGATTATGAAGAAATATTAGAATTTGGGCTCCAAATTTAAGATTCATTCTAACCCTGTATTTTCTAACTATAATTTTCTTAATACTAATAACAGTAAAATGTTATATGATTCCTTGATTTACATCTGTTAAGCCATTATACTGGGAAGGGGAAATAATTCTTTATTAAGGGATTTTGCTAATTCCCAGGGGAAAATAAAAGCAATTCATGAGCCACAGCAGTAAAATTGTAACTTTAATTATTATTTTAAAGAAGGTAATAAGATGATAAACAGAGTCCATGAATCTGCTTCTTGCATTAGGAACAGGCAACTGAAATACAATTTAAGCACTTAAGTACTGAATATTTAAGCATGCTGTAGTTCTATATGTTGGCCTCTGCTGAGGAAGAGAGAAAAGATAAAGGAATTGGGAAGCATGAAGGAAATGAAGAGAGATGAATAGTCAGGAAAGCCACACCCAGATAGCTGGTGTGGCCTGGCCTTTCTTTTGGGGTGTGAGCAATAGGTACTGGGGAACTGTGCAAAAGCAGGCAAAGACCCACCCAGATGAATGGCACTCAGTTATGAACAGGTAAAACCCCCTGTTAAAGATACAACAGTAGAGGGGCCGGCCGAGTGGCGCATTGGTTAAGCGCTGGTTTTGGGATGCCAGCGGCCCCGGTTCGGATCCCATATGAGGGCCAGTGACACTGCCCTCTACAGCTAACGACAGCTCCACCTGGAGCTGGGCTGTGCGAGCCCCTGTGATGGTGTGGGCTGCAGCCCCTGCTGCAGTGGGCTGCCATAGGCTACAGTGAGTGGCCCGCAGCCAGCGTGAGCAGCTGGCAGCCAAGCATGAGCTGCCAATAGCCGCGGTGAGCGGCATCCAGAGGCCAGCGACCGATCTGCCTCATCCGGGAAGAGCGCAATGATGATACCAACAGTGAAGCAACATCCTCTGCAACTAAACTGAGGAACAAAAAGACAGCAACTTGTCTGTTCCCCTTCCCCGATTCCCCAACGCTGTTCCCCTCTGCCAATTCCCCAATAAAATCTTTAAAAAAAAAAAAAAAAGATACAACAGTAGAACGCAGGCTGAGTGGCTCAGTTGGTTAAGAGCTCACTCAAGAGTGAGAGCTGAGCTCTGAGCAACAGCAGTTCGATGCCCCACCCAAGCTGAGCTGCTGCAGAGCTGCCAACAGGTGGCAGGATGGCTCAGCTAAAAAAAAAAAAAAGATACAAAGGTAGATAGAATAAAAGAAAGAAAGAGGCTAAACAGGAATTATTCACAGCAATGAAGAGAAAACCAGGTTTCATGAAAAGTCATAAGCATTTTGGGAGACAGTAAGTCATTTTATAAGGGGGGAGGCGGTCCTTTTATATAACCAAAAGCTTAACAAAAGATGTCCCATCTTAGCACTATCACTTTGGGTACAATGATATAAAGAGCCAGACTCAGCTTTACAACCACATTTTTTTTTTCATCCTGGGAGGATGCTATCTCCTGCATCATAGCTGGACCACAGTGCAGAAGATCGAATTTCTTTTAGTGAGTTCATAAGCATCACTGTTGTATATTATTCTGCTTATTTGATATATTTCATACAGCCTTAGCACACCAGGAACTTATTAGGATAAAATATAAATGAATCTTTTTTTTTTTTTTGGCTTTCAAGGAAATCACAGCTATAATGCAGGTCAACAGACACAAGATTCTAGGTCTTCAACACAGCACGAAACATGTAATATTATTATTGCAAACTCTAATTCAGATTGTAAATTTACTAGAATTCAGTTGTCCTGAACTGACATGAGCTACAGGCTCTGCAACTTGTTAAAAGGGTTTGTGATCATTAAAACAAAATGTTGATAAATAGCCAACAATGTGAGACTTTATCAGTGTGAAACAAGTTTTTAATTTAAGAACATCCCATTCTTTTGTACAAAGTCCTTCAATAATATTAATTTTCAAGAACATTAAATTCTGTCTAGTGTACTGAAGCTGGTAATTATAATGCATAAAAGTAGCTGAATAACCAGGGTAGTGCCAATTACTCTGTCACTCATGAGTAATTAATTATTTCTGTGCAGCACAATATATGTGATGCCTGCACAGAAAGTGATAACAATGATAAAGTGAAAGTGATAACAGCACATAAATGAAAAACAATTTTTTGAAAGCATGGCGATGCCTGCCTTAAAGCTTTAACAAATTTACTTGAGAGCTAGGTTCTGTCTCTTTGAGGAGTGCTGAAGTGAATGGTTTGAAGAGATTGGGTCCTGGGCTGGCCTGTGTGTCAGCATTCCAAGAATACTGGTGGCACAGCTTCCATGTGCTTAAGGTGACCCATGACAAGTGGCAGGCTAGAGGTGTGATGCCTGGAGCACACAGAATGGGTGGGTTGTAGCGGTGATCATAGTGTCTGTATGAGGAATCAGCATGGCACCGCCAGGATTTCCCTGTGACTTCCCAGCAGCCTCCCTGTGAAACTGGGAGAGTCTTCTCTGAGTGGCGCTTTTTCCTCAGTTTTACTCTGGCGTGCTCACCAAACCCTTGTCTTTGGGAAGGCCTCTGTAGATGTCTCAAGCATAGCCCTCTTCCTCAGTAATGGGCTCTTTCAAGAAAGGAAGCTCAGCAAGAAGCTGATAAAATTCAGAAACAGCAAGAAGACCACTTTAGAAGGTTGTTGTTATTATAGAATTAAATGAGATGTTTATAGAGCATTTGCTATGTGCCAGGCACTGGTTTGATAGACATGAAATTATTATTCTTATTACTGTTAATTGTTATTAATGATCATCATACATTGGACCTAATTGCTTATTTCGTGTTCTCACAATCTGTTGCCTCTTGATGAAAAACTACACAGTCACCGAGGAGGTAAGAGAGAGATTCTTTTCTTTATAAAAGCTGTGTTTCACTTTAGATGTAGGTATAATTTCCATGAAAATCCCTCACATTGAAGTATGTGAGAAAAAAAAGATTGGACCCAGAGGCATCTCAGAAGACACTAGCTAGAGTGTTTTACACAGCAAGTTATTGGATTCAGTGAGTGGCATTTATTGAGCATTCACAGAGGAGCTCTATAGAAGAGCAGAGTGTAACATGGCATGGGAGACAGAAAAGAATATGTGCCTGACACAAAGGATTTATCACAAAATGCAAGCAGAGGGCTTGGACAAGGTATGTAAAACAATGGGATAAATAAATGTTAGCATAATCAGTCCTGGATGAAATTGGAGAAAGATTCACCGAGGTTGAGCTATCCAGCAAGTTGAAAAAGGGGAGGGCTTTGGTAGGAAGGAACGGGAAGGGGTGGAATGTGGGGGAATTGTCAGCATGAGGACTGGAAGGAGGGCTCAATGCAGCACTTGGTGAATGTGTGTGTGTGTGTGTGTGTGTGTGCGCTCCCATTGGAATAGGAAGGAGAAGGGCATTAGGTAATCAAAACCAACAGACAGTATGAGCTAGGGAGTAATTGCGAGGAAAAGATTTTAGTCATTTTTATTGCATACTAGCACAGTGCTACATGATGGGGATCACTGCGACAAGCAGAGCCAGCCTCTCTGCCTTCATAGAACTTACAATCTGCAGGGGAGGGAGCACAGGCAAGACTAAAAGCACAGACTAAAGGCTCAAAGTTACTTGCAATAATCTGGAGGAGAAATGATGGTGGCCTGAACTAGGGAGTGTCAGAGAGTGCTGTAGGTACTGTGACAGATAACCCAGGATTCTCAGTGGCTTGACACAATAAGTTTGTTTCATGCTGTGTCACAGTCCACTATGGATTTTCCTGGTAGACAGTCTTCCAATTGCTCATTCAGGACCTGGGATCCTTCTATCTCATGGCCCCATCATCCTCTAAGACCAAAAATCCACCCCATTCAGCTGGCAGATGAAGAAAGAGCCTTGGTAATATGCATCTGCTTCGTAAATACTAAGTAGTACAAGTAACATCAACTTACGTTCCATGGGCAAAAATTAATCACATGCCCTTTTCTCCACCCCAGATACTAGGGGTTAGAAACATAGCTTCTGTCTGGATAGCTGTTTTCCTGTCAGAATTCCACACTCTAGAAGAGGAACACAAACATTGGGCGGCCAGATAGTGGTCTCTGCTACAGTTGGGTTGGTGAGGCATGAATAAAATAAAGAGTAACGCAGGAGCTGAATCAACAGGCAAATTAATTAAGCTTCTTTGATGGATTGAGTATGATATCTGAAGGACACGTAAGGAGCTGTGGATGACTCCCAGGTTTTTGGCTTGAACAACAAAGTCAGTGGTCTATTTACAGAGATAAGAAACACAGGAAAGGGGGGAAGGTTATAGCGGAAAGGAAAAAAAAATAGAAATTTTATTTTGGGTATGTAGAATTTCAAGTACCTGGGATATCCAAGTGCAGATGACCAATTCTTTTGTGGATCTGAAGTTGAGGGGAGAGGTCTAGGCTGGAGAAGGGGTAGTGGGAGTCCTTAGTACATGGATGGTACTTGGTGTCATGGAAGGGGAAGAGTGTCCTGTCGTCTTTGTCCAGGTAAGAGGCAGCGGGATCAGGGACCAGGACTCCTGCTGCAGGAATGTTGCAGGGGAGAAGAGAGAGGAGCCAGCCATGGCACCACATCCAGCTGTAATTAAGGGCCTGGGAGGACAGTGCTGCATTTGATAGGCAGGGGAGTTGGGAAGGGGTGATGATTCAGACGGGGGACCAACAGCTCAGTGTTTATAGTGTTAAAGCTACAGCTATTGATAGGATATCCAATTACAGTGTTAAAGAACGGACTTTGGAAGTAATGCCTCCTACTCTAAGTCATTGGAACCTCAGGAGATCCAGGAGAGAAGAGGCCAGGGAGTTCTTATTCTATGGCATTTCATGCACTTACAGTCCCCTGGATACCAAGTGTTAGACGATCCTCTCCCCTCTATAGTTAGTGGGAAGAGGAAGAGAAAGGAGTGTAGGATCACAGGCAGCAGAAGAAGACAGTGGAGGTCCAGAAAAGAGCGTTTAAAAAGAAAGTCAAGGAGGAGAGACTATATAGTTAGCAGGGTGAATGGCAGGAAGCGTTTGTAGGGAGGACAGGCGTTGTCTCGATAAACATGTCTGTGTAATCTCCCTTGTCACTAACATTTCACTATTATGTCAGTGGGATGACAGTTCATGCTTTTGTAGCTTGTGCTTGGATTCAGGGGGCTGTTGCCTCCACAGATGTCTGATTTTTGTTTTAGAAAAGAAGCAAAATGGCATGAAGTCTTGTTTCATGAGAGTTGAAGGCTAACACGAGAACCCACCACGAAAATGAGTTTTGCAATCTATTAGGAATGAACGATGTAACAAACTTTAGATGGAGCATTGTACAAAGCAAGGCCAGTAAGAGATTTGGTTTAGAAGTAACTGCTCTAAGGAGGGACTAGACGAAGATTCGGTGCACTTGTAGCCAACAGATGTCAGTGTTGTGATGCGATACACTGCCGAGTTTTTGGAGTCTCCTCTCATGCCGCACTTCAGGCTCTGATTTAATGTATGAGTATTGTCTCTCCCCAGTTAAAAAAAAAAAGCCAGCCAAAGTACATTATAAGGAAAGCTTTTCTTCATACAGAGAACTGCTTCTCACACCCTGGCAGTTTCACCTGATTGTGAGAATGGACAAGAGTTGATGTCACCTCAGTGCGTCTCTCTGCAGCAAACTGCAAAATGATGGTACCTGAGTGAAGCTGTGTCTGCTGATGAATGTCTTGGCGTGGACAGGAGAAATAGGCAATGGTGAAGGATAAATTGACTAAATGTTACCACAGATCTTTTTTTTTTGACGGTCACTGGCTCTGAAGATTGTCGTATTTATTCTTTCATCAGGCTCCATTGTATTCTTTGAAAAATTATGATCATTTAAAAGATGCAACAGCTATATAGTATGCTCAGTTCTTCTCACGTCATAGCTTCATGTGTTAGAGGCTGAGGTCCAGGCAACCCTGAGAGACTAAGAGTGGGGTACACAATTGATTCCTTCTTGTTCTTTGGAGAGCCTGATACTGTGACCCAAAGCTTATGTTGTTAGAGGCTGAACAGAGCTATATATCTCACCAGGCTGCTGCTGTATCTACCATTACCCAAAGTGGTGGTCTGATTGAACTGGGATGTGCTTGCAGACTGAGTTCTTTTTGGCCTACTCTCATTGTGGATGTGACAGAGTCACTGACAGTGTAAGCAGCTGTGTGGTGAAAGCACAGGTAAGGAAAGGGGACAACACAGCAGCTGAGGTCAAGGCAAGAGAAGCTATACTCCTGACCACCTGCAGCAGTCTAGCCATCCTGTATTCTCAAGTCTCTTCAGGGATTTTGTCTTTTTTGTTGTCTGGGTCCTGGATATGACTCACTGCTCTTTTGAGCAATATTCTGTCTTAAAGGAAGGAAAGTGCTGGTACTAGAGGAAAACATCCTGATTTCCAGGACTCAGTTTTCTAGTTACAATATAGAGGTAATATTGACTTCTCAGCAGTTGCAAGGTGTGATATTGTGATTTATAATAAGAAATATATGTTTGGTCTTCATTGCAGTTTCTGGCACAGGGCTCCTAAAACCCTTAGAATTTCATAAGTGATGAGACCACAAAGGTGTCTTATGTTAATGAAGTGATTTTTGGAAAGTACTTAAAGGTGGAGGCTGGTTGCCAGGACAACCAACCATGTGATTAGAGGGTTGAAACTTCCAGCCCCATCCCCTGACCTCTGGGGAATGGAGGGGGGGTGTTAGAGTTTGAGTTCAATCACCAGTGGCCAATGATTTACTCAGTCATGCCTTGGTAATTAAGCCTCCGTAAACACCCAGAAGACCCAGGTTCAGAGAGTTTCCATGTTGGTGAACATGTGGAGATTTGCGGAGAATGACGAGCCTGGACAGGACATGGACGCCCCGTGCCTCTTCCCAGGGTAACTTGTTCTATGAATTTCTTCCATCTGGCTGTTCCTGAGTTGTATTGTTTTATTGGAAAAAGGTGACCTAGTGGGTAAACGGGTTTCCTGAGTTCTGGGAGTTGCCCTAGCAAATTAATTGAACCTAAGGAGGGGTTCATGGGAACCTCTGCTTTATAGCCAGTTTGTCAGAAGTACAGTAACAACCTGGACTGGTGACTGGAATCTAAAACACAAGGAGGGTGTTGTGGGGATCCCCAATCTATAGCCAGTTGGTCAGAAGCAAAGGTAACAACCTGGGCATCTGAAATGGGGGATGAGGGGAAACATCTTATGGGACTGAACCCTAAACGTGTGGAATCTGATGTAGATAGTGTCATAATGGTTGAATTATAGAACGTCCAGCTGGTTGCCTGAGAATTGTTTGCTGGTATGGAAACAACCCTCCTCTCCACTCAAACATTCTCTCTCTCTCTCTCTCTCTCTCTCTCTCTCTCTCTCTCTCTCACACACACACACACACACACACACACACACACACACACACACTGCACTTTGGTTCAGGAACCTAAAAGAATAGGATTTGTATATGGTAGTGACTAAACCAAGATGACTATAAAATTGTTTCAGGCAGCAGGAGGATTCACCCTTAGAATGTAACGAAGCTAATTCTATTAGCACCCAAAGTGGGTGCTAATGACGCCAGAGTGCCTTCGGAAATATTTTCCTGCATGTGGCACCTTTACACGGTGTCATTCTTACTGTTAACGGCTGAAGCTAAGATGGAGACCAGAAATTTGGCAGCTGGATGCTGAGGATAGATCTTATACTTATAGTTGCACATATTTGGCATCAGGAATTTTGCTGGGATAATACCAGAAAGTCAAATGACTTGCCAGAAGTTGCAGAAGAAGTGCCCAAATTCTGATTATGACTCTGAAAGTCCAACCCCGAAGACACAAAGTAAAAAGCCAGCTGGGACTGGCAAAGCTCTATTTCCTTTTGAACACTACTAGCCAGCTCCTGGGATGGGGCTGTTCTGGGAAGCAGATGTAGTGATCAAGGTTTGCATATCATGAAGCTAAGAGGTCGATTTGGGGGAAGAACTGATATCCCTTTGCTCTTGTGTTCTTGAGTGTCACAACCAGGTTTGAGTCACAGTTGGTGGCTGTTATAGCTGCCTGAGCACCGTAGTTATTGAATTCAACCCAATAACTTTCTGTTGATTTAAACAATGACCAGGGTAGAAAATGTTGGTGGGGGTGGATAAGAATTCCAGCCTAAGGGAACAGCATGAGATAAGGGTCTGTGTGGGCAAGGTAGGTTGTCCAGCTGAGCAAGGCGCATGAAAGGACACAGGAGAAGATGAAGCTCAAAGGGTGCTTTGGGTTTAGATCTCAGAGAACCTTGACATTTACGCTGAGGAGTCGAGGCTTGGCCATAGGTAGTGGGAAGTCATAGGAGGAGTTATTCCAGCAGGGGGATGAAGTGAACAGATCTGCCTTTCAGGAAGATAAGCTGAAAGACAGATTTCAGGAAGATAATCTGAAAGTGGAGGCCTGGTTATAAGGAGAGGGTTGAGGCAGGGATCAAGGAGAAAGTCATGTAAGCAGTGGTGCTGGGCCTGAACTTGGGCAGTGGTGGTTAGAAAGAGAAGAACAGTGAGGCACAGAAAATACTTAAGGGTAAAACTAGAGTTTTAAGAAGTTTAGAGACCACCCCCCAAGCACTGACAAAGTAATGGAGTCTTCCGTACCCCTCATATATTGTTTAAAATAAAAACAACACTGGATTCCAAAATAAATGTAACAAAATCCAATATATTTCTAATTTCTCTATAATAATTACTTTGATAAATTTGTAGAAACATTAAATACCCACTTCTTTCAAATTTTGTTTTCATGCTTTTGGAGCCCTTGCTTCACTGGTATCCTAAGAAGGTATTTAATATTCCTATGGGTTACCTAGTCATGGGTGAAATAGAGGGCATTTGGAAACTGGTTGGAAATAGGGAATAAGGATGAGAATGAAGTTTCTGGCCTGATCAATAGGGAGGAGAGAAAAATCATTGATGGAGAACTCTGGGTGTCTTCTGAGAGTAAAGCACTGACAACGTGTTGTAGGTGCAACAAAGAAAGCTAAGACACTGCCCAGCCTTGGTGAACATAAGAGCCATTTAGGCTGCGGACATAGCCAATTGGAATATTTATTGACTCATACTATTTCAAAAAATTTACCCCTTTTTGTTTTTACCTTCAAAATTACATTCTTTTAATATCCAGAATATATAAAGAACTTCTACAATGTAATAAAAAACAAATAAGCCAATTAAAAAATGGGCAAAGGACTTGAATAGACATTTCTCCAAAGATGATATACAAATGGCCAATTAGTATATGAAAAGATGCTATACATCACTAATCATAGGAGAAATACAAATCAAGACCACAATGAGATAATCACCTCACACCCATTAGAATGGCCAGAAAATAATAAGTGTTGGTGATGATGTGGAGAAATTGGAACTTTTGTGAATTGTTAGAGGGATTGTAAAATGGTACAATCATTATGGAAGTTCCTCAAAAAATTAAAAATTAAAAAAATTAAAAAGTGAGATTTAGCGATCTCACTTTTGGGTATATATCCAAAAGCATTTAAAGTAGGGTCTCGAAGAGACAGTTGCATGCCCACATTCATAGCGGTATTATTCACAGTAGCTAAGAGGTGGAAGCAATCCAAATGCCCATCAACGATTGAATGGATAAAGACAATGTTGCACATATAATGGAATATTATTTAGCCTTAAAAAGGAAGGAACACATAGATAAACCTGAGAACATAATGCTAAGTGAAATAAACCAGTCACAAAAATGCAAATACTGTATGATACTACTTAACAGAGGTACCTAAAGTAGTCAAACTCACAGAAACAGAAAGTAGAATGGTGGATGCCAGGTACTGGGGGAGGGGAAACGGGGAATTGTTTTTGTTTTAAAAATGGGTGAGCTGGGGGCCAGCCAAGTGGCACGGTGGTTAAGAGCTCGCTTAAGAGTGTGAGCTGAGCTCTGAGCAACAGCAGTTTGATGCTCAGCCCGAGCTGAGCTGCCAACAGGTGGCAGGATGGCTCAGCTAAAAAAAAAAGAAAAATAGGTACCGAGTTTGAGTTTTGCAAGATGAAAAGTTCTAGATATCTGTTGTACAACATGACTATGGTTAACGCTGTTGAACTGTATACTTAAAAATGATTAAAATGGCAAATTTTATATTTTTTTAACATAATTTTTTTTTTTTTTTTGCTTTTAGCTGAGCCATCCTGCCACCTGTTGGCAGCTCAGTGGCAGCTCAGCTTGGGCTGGGCATCAAACTGCTGTTGCTCAGAGCTCAGCTAGCACTCTTGAGTGAGCTCTTAACCAACTGAGCCCCTTGGCCGGCTCTATTTTTTACCATAATTTTTCAAAAAAAGTTACAACCTTTTTGTTATTACAAACTATCAGAAACCAAAATTTAACCAAGTAAATGTGAAGATTTAATTGGGTTCATTAAGGGATTCATGAATTGGGCAATATCCCCATCTAGCAACTGGAAGGAGGTTCCAAGAGGTTGTACAAAATGGAAGGTTTTTATAGGAAGAAAGGTGAGGTAAGGGAGCTATGAGCAAAAGAAAAGAAAGGATTGTTTTTAGGCCAGGACATCTTTTGCGGGGAAGGGAAGAGCAAGGATTTTATCATGCAGATTGCTATTCTTCTTTCCTTTGGGAGATGGAGAGAGCCCACTTGACAGATTATATTATTGAGCTTGACCAGAAAATTCCAGACTGGTGATTAAAATTACATTTCTGGTGAAGGTCAAAGCTGCATTTAGGTCAGGTATTAAGTCTAGATTTGGCATCAATTGGCTTTAACACAAGCGACACCATTTTGGGCCTGTGGTTTTCTCCTTAACAAAACCTAAACCATCTCTTCTAAGTTAAAAAAAAAAAAATCAAACTACAAATGAAATGTGGGAACACAATCTGTTATTACTTGGCAGTACCCTGAATTTAATTTCATCAAAGAGACTAGTTTGTATCATAGGACTGTGGGGGCATGGGCATCAAGCCAGGAAGGGAGAGAGCAAAGTGGCTTTTTAGTGTGAAGCATAAAGAGATTTCCAGGAATTGGTCATTTGGCTGGCAACAGAGGGTCCCATTCACGCCATCACAAGGTTGGATGCTCCCTCATCATGGAATGGTCTGCCCTCTACAGTTTCTCTACTTAGATCTGTGGATCTCGTCTGTGTGCAATTCCAGTACATACTCTGACAGTAATAAAGTAGCACATATAATGCATTGGAGTGATAAGTAATATGTATTCAGTGCTTCCTCTCTGAGCATATTAACTCATTTAATTATCACTGTGACCCTTGTGGGTATTCTTTATCAGTCCATTTCTCAGCTGAGGAACCCAAGTCATAGAGAACTTAAGGACACATAAATCATAAATAGTGAACTTGGATTTGACCCAGTTAATCTTATTGTAAAGCCTGAGGCCTTAATTACCATCCTGCTGGAGGTAATAGATACGAAGAGTTTAGTCGAGTAGGGCAATCAGAAGTGTATACATGGCAAAAATAAAAGCAAATATTTAGAGTATTGCATCATATCTGACTTAAGAGTAATTTTTCTCTATGACTAAAAAATTGGCATACCAATATATAACTACATATTTGTAATGCATACAAAAATAGTTCTATTAAAATTTTAATAGTATTTGGTTGTATGAGGGACACAAAATGCCTATTAAAGAGGAAGATATTATTTTAGTATAGTAATACATGCCTTTTTAAATTAAAATGTTATTGAGATAATTGTAGTCACATGCGGTTGCAAGAAATACTACAGAGAAATCTCATGTACCATGTACTTACTTCCCCTCAATGGTAGCATCTTGCAAAACTGTTGTACAATATCCCATCCAAGATATTAGCATTGATACAATCTACCTTTCTTATTCAGATTTTCCCATGTTATTAGTACGTGTGTGTGTGTGTGTGTGTGTGTGTGTGTTTGGTTCTACACAGTTTTATCACGGGTGTGGGTTTGTGTATCTACCACTACAGTCAAGACCCTGAACAATTCCACCGGAAGGACCCTTTGTGTTGCCCTTTATAAGCTCATCCTTCTTTCCCTCCCACCCCACCTTTTGTCTCTAATCTATTCTCCATTTCTATAATTCTGTCATTTCCAGAATGACACATGGAATTATACAGTCTGTAACCTTTTGGGACTGGCTTTTTTCACTTGACATAATTCTCTTGAGACTCATCCAAATTGTTTTGTGTATCAGTAGTTCATTGCTTTGTATTGCTGAGCAGTGTTGTGTGGTATGGATGCACCCCTGTTTGTTGAACCCACCTGTGGAAGGACATCTGGGCTGCTTCCAGTTTTTGGCTGTTACCAATCAGGCTGCTATGACCATTTGGGTACAGGTTTTTGTGTGAATATAAGGTTTTCATTTTCCTGGGACAAACACCCAAGAGGCAATAATGATGTCTGTCATATGGTAGTGGTATGTTTAATTTTATAAGAAGTTGCTTGTATTAGTTTTCTATTGCTGCTGCAAATTTAGTGGCTTAAGACAACAACTTTAGTGGCTTAAGACTTCTGGATGTCAGAAGTCTGAAACAAGTTTTACAGCATCAGCAGGGCTGATTCCTTCTGGAGACTCTTTGCCTCCTGCAGCTCTAGCGGCTGATGGGGGTCCCTTTCTCCATGTTTAAAGCCAGCTTTGTAGCATCTTCTCTCTTACATCCTGCCTTCCCCTTCCTAGAACTTTTGTGATTACATTACACCCACTAGATAATCTAGGATAATCTCCCCATCTCAAGATTTTTATTTAATCATACCTGCCAAGTTTCTTTTTTCATATAAGAACATTTTCAAAGGCTCTGAAGATTAGGACTTGGCCCCTTTAGGGGACCATCATTCAGCCTGTGGCACTGCCAAAATGTTTTCCAAGATGACCGTGCCATTTTACATTTCCACCAGGAATGTATGATGATGCTTTATTTTTCTGCGTCCTTACCAGATTTGATGTTGCCACTATTTTTCATTTTAGCTGTTCTGATAGGTGTGTAGTGACATCTCATTATGGTTGGTTTTAATTTTTGTTTCCCTGATGGCTAATGATGTTGAACACCTTTTCATGTGCTTATCTGCCACCTGTATATTCTTGTCATTGAAATGTCTGTTTGTATGCTTTACCTGTTTCTTAATGGTTTGTTAGTTTTTTCTTGTTTTTTTACTGTTGAATTCAGAGAATTTTAATGTTTTTCAGATAGCCTTTTGTTGGATCTGTGGTTTGCAAATCTTTTTTCCCAGTCTGTAGTTTGCTTTTCATTCTATTTACATGATCTTTGGAAGAGCAAAAGTTCTCAATTTGATGAAGTCCAATTTATGAAGTTTCTCTTTTAAGGACTAAGGTTTTTTTTGTATTAAATCTAAAAACCTTACCCCATCTCTAGTCCCAAAGTTATTTTTTTTCCAAAAAGGTTTGTAGTTTTATGTTTTACTTTTTAAGTCCATGATACATTTTGAGTTAATTTGCATAAAAGAAATAAATGCTTTTAATAGAAAAATGGGTGATTTGAGAGTCTTCTGGCTCCTGAAATTTATATTCATGATGTCACTAGTTTAATAAAACTGTTGATTGGTGCCAAAATAGACATAACCTTTGTAGATAAGCTGTAATGCTTCTGATTCCCCAGGGCATAATCCTGGCCTCTTTTTCACATGTACATTAAAAAAGGAATGCCAAACTTTGTAGTTAGTTTCTGAAAAAAAATAATTAAAAAAATTCTATGACATTCTGCTTAATGAATTTTGCTATTGGCATGAATAATTTTAACTCATGCCTTATTAGAAAAAGAGCCCTATGAACTGTTTCAGTTTTCTTAGCACTGGTTGTTTCATTGCCTGTTCTTTTCGTTTTGGAAGTGGGAAGTGTCCTTTTCAGTGATTAAGCATCTAATTAGGTTTCATGTTATAGTGTTGGACTTAGCTGCAGAGTACAGCTGAGGCAAGTAGTAGAGTAAATTTTGGAGAAGGATTAGGAAGACATTTGTAAAAGCTTAAAATCAGTATCTTAAAACCAAAAGCTTGAAAACAGAAGGATGGGACAAAAACATGAGGGTTATTAATATTATTGCTGAATGGTAATAAGAAAACAGTGGAGGGTCTTTCCCCACACCCTAGGTTATATACTAAAGAAGGAAATGTAAACTTATTTCACCCTCTGAAATATTTAGGAGTGTTCGCTGTCATCAATTCACATAAATCCTTATTCTGGCAATTTCATATTACAAATTTCATGATGGATTTCATACCCTGCATACGAGTATGGAAGGAACAAATTCAATAGAATATAATGTATGCACCCTTAATCTCAAAAAGTCAGTATGGAAAGTGAAGTAGCTTTGGTAATAAATACAGCCACTGGATTCCTAAAGATAATTATGGAGTAATTCTACCCCCGGCCTTGAAGACAGATTGCACTGAAATCGATGAAATTACACACATGGATCAAAGATAGAATGTTGATTAATTTTCACATGTCAAATTAAATCAGCTTACAAACTAGCTACTACATGTGCTCGAAGAGTTATTTTAAAATATAGAATCAGATCTTTATACTACCGCAAAAATCATTTGTTTTAAAGAAAATATTTTATGCCTGTTATTTTGTTGTCAAAAATGAGATAAAATAGTATGGCTATTACTGCTGCACCCATATTTTGAAAATGATAAATGCATAATTCCAGGGACCTTGGTGATGCATCTGGTCTCCACAATTGTAGCTTAATTGTAGATCATCAAATGAAGGGAATGAGCCTCCCAAAATAAAGATAGCACTCTTATAATTAGTTTTTTCCTTTCAGAGCGTAGAGGGAAGTGGATATACCAACGGAAGGCAGAAATCCTTGGTCTTCTTGGGCTGACCTATAGCCACCTCTTGGAGACTTACAACCAGCCTACTTGGACTCAACTCATACACTTCTTGTTTCTCATTCTCAGCATCAGAGAACATGGAAATGTCAATGGCCTGCAGACGCCTCCCCCACGTAACATTTCCCTAATGTTATATGATAGGCTCACACCTTCTCAAATATCCTATTTAAGGCTTGAAGCTAGAATTAAGGAGGCCCAATGTAAAATATCAAGAGTCTCTGCTTTTGTCTTTTAGGGCCATCTGATCGTATTTCCTGACCTTGCCTTGGTCTCTTTTGCTTATAGACAATTCTGTGTTGGTATATCCTGATTTTTATTTTAGTCTCGCTTATGCAAACATTTCATCCATAGATGAAATGACTGAGTGTGACAAATGTTTCCCTTTAGCCTGAAAGGCCCTTCTTGAGATCTATATACTTTCATGGCTTTACTTGGCCACATGGTTGAAGGCTATTTTCCTACTCCAACCTCTCCATGCAGAAGTACTCGCTCCCTTCTGTGAATTTCTTCAGCACTCAGATTCTGTCTTAGAGAATTTCTAACTCTTTACCTTGCTATAGCAACTACCTATGCACCAGTCATCTCTCTCAATAGACTGGAAGCCTTTGGAGGGCTCAGGTGGTGTCACAGCTACTATTGTGGTTTCTATGGCATCTGGTTGGGGCCCAGAGCTGACTGGGCACAGGAGGACAGTGGACAGGCTGTGTTAATGTTTTCCACATGTTCTGAAACCTGAGCAAGCCTTACTATAATACCTAGCTGAGCTATATATGTTATAACATTTAATGACAAAGCTTTCGTAGCATGGATTAGAGCTTTCAGAGCAGTGGGTCTGCCATTCTTAGGACCAAATTATCTGTGTTTCTATCTTCACAGAGAGAAGTGGCTATCTCCTCTCTTTGCCCCCTCTCTTTATCTCCTATGATGTAACACGTGCTTATATTCGTATATCATGTACTTCTAGCTAATGACTACTTTGTGACTAATCATCAGGGACCTTAAATTTAGATGAAAATGTATAAAACTCATGCCCTGAATTTATTTTTAGGGAGCCACTGGGGTATTTTCCTGAAAAAAGAAAATCAGTCTTTTTATTTATTTGTTTGTATTTTAGGGAATTTAAAAAACAGTTTATTTGAGCACAGCTGATGAAATATGCTGGGGAGCAAGATCTCAAATGTTTCCCAGAAAAATCAGTCTTAATCCTCTTATTATTAACCTTAGATGATCTTAAGGATATGCATTATGTACAGTGAGCATGATGAAACAGTATGATATTCTTACAGATAAACTATTTTACAAAATAGAATGCCTCTAGTTTTCATGCTGAAGTATTGTATAAATCCAAAGTACAATTATTATTTTATGTTTTTAATTATTATTAAAAGTGGGCCTATAAAGCCAGGAAGGTATATGTTTTCTAAGAAAGCAGGAAACAAGTTTGGTTTTACTAGTCATACCTAGTAGAAAGCTATTTCTCCAAGAATAAAATAGGATTGCAAGTGGGTGTTAAAAAAAATGCATTGAAATGGCAATGTGCACATAATTTAAATGAGCCAAGAGCTGTTAATGATTCTGGCACGTGTTCATTTACTTTTGTACTATTTCTCCCCTAATGTAAACAAGAGAAGTCCTCTTAATTGTCACAAATAGCTTTTCGTAGGTGTTACTTTTTTCTATTTTCTGCTGTTCTTGTGTACAGTTTGTGTATTTAAGAACTAGTCACAAAGTGTGATTATTTAGAATCATTTTTTAAAAAGCTGTGCACTATTACTTATATTTTTCAGCTCTTAAAATCAAATTAAAGAGCTAATTAAGCCATTCATTTACTAGAGCGGAAAATAATTCTGCAGTGTGTATCTGGAGGAATAAATGGCTTCATGTGCATCCAAATGAGGAAAAAGTGGGCTGAGACATACATGTAGGGGTGGAGGGTAGGGTTAGTGCACAGAGCAAAATGTGTAATGAAGAAGAAGGCACGCCTTTCACTGAAGTGTACTTGATCGTTATTTTTCAGAAATGACATTGATTTGTGGCGATGACTAACTACCCTTCACAGCTCAGGGCCTTTAGCATAGGACTAAATATGGCAGCTTTATTTTGAAAGCATTTTATCATACATTTACAATATTTAAATGAGTTAATTAAGTTTGTTAGAATGTTCCTGCTACCTCCAGTGGTTCCTGGGTTAAGCATACGTATTGTTGAGTAACAGGATGTTGAACTGAAATTCTCCCCCTCTGAGGTTTGCCTGAAACACCAATATGAGTTTGAGTGAAAATTCTGAGAACCATGTCCATGACGTAGTAGATCGAGGATATGAAAAAGGGCCAGGGAGAGGGAATGAGTAGTGAGGAGGACATCTTTGGAGAGAACTGTGATAATCCCACTGCTTCCCTCTGCACAGGAGAAGATGCTTCCTTCTTCATCTCAGGACTTTCACGGCACCGTCTGGAGAACTTTAATGTGTGTGGGCTGGAGTCTGATTCTGATGTCGAAAGTCTAGAGGGCAAGAGACAGGCTGACTAACCACTCTGTGGCAGACACTGGGGGCAACTGGCATTGAGGGATTTTTTTTTTTTTTTTTTGTCAAGCCTGTCTTATTGTTTCAAAGAGACTAGAGGTGGGCACTTGGGAGAAAGAATTGGTGTGGTTTCTCTGAGAACCTTCTATCTACAAGGGGTGAGAAGATCTCAAAAGACAGAATCTGGTTATATCCCACTGGTGTACAAAGACTAAGGTGGGTGGGGATTATGACTGACCACTTCAGTGACAAATGCAGCCACCTGGGGCTAGAAGTTCCAGGAGAAAGATGCCCACTGATAGTAAGCTCTGAAGAGCTCATTAACCTTCAGATCAGGAGGATGTCAGTTCAGGTAAGAACCTTTGTCCCACCATCTTCCTGCTTTGACCCTGAGGACATCAAAACATCAGCTGGGGATAAGGATGAGGAAGGAGAAGAGAGGAAAGAGAAGAGAAGCTACAAGGCTGTGAATTAGGGAAGAAGCCAGCCAGCCCCTCTTTCTCATTGTAGGATTTCAGCCTGAAGCACGAGCAGGCTAGGAGAGAAAGAGATTTCCTACTAAGTTAAGCCCAGAGTTATCATTATGGTACAGAATTGAACATTCTAGTTTCTGAATCAAGGCTGTTTTCATCGAGGCATAGGAAAATGTTATTCCTGCTAAAGAAAGCCTAATGGAAGAGTGGGGGGCAAAAATCAAGTTGTGTTTTGATTACATTAGGATATAGATGTGCTTGAGTAGCATCATCATTTCAAATGAAGTACTAGATTTGTAGGAAATGAGGGAAATGTCCAACAGTGTGAAAGAAAAAAAATAGTTCGTTGAAATTTGAGCCGTTGGTAAAGGCAATAAGGAGACTAAGCTTTGTGCCCAGTGTAAGGCCAGGGAAGGGAAACTGAGACTCCTGTGTGAGTTTAGACCCTGGAAGGGGGAGAAGTAGCTCTATGTGGAACAGTCCCTGGCCCCCACTAGAAGGAAAGGAAAACCTACTCTGGAGGTCAGCAGCCTTACCTGGCCCTCAAGATTCCTACAGATTAAGACCTACCAATATAAACTCACAATTGAAGATCACCAAAATGACAAGAAAAGACCTCTGTCTCTCCATGAGAAGAGTCAGCAGAAATAGGAAGCAAAGGATTTAGAGCCCTAATGAATTCAGATTTTGAAATGATCAGATGTAAATTATCAAATGATTATGTATAAAATGTTTACAGAAATAACCTGATGGCTCACCGAAATGAGAAAGCAATGAGGAACTACCCAAAATAAGCAAGAAGATTTGAAAAGAAAATCAATACAAATTTCAAAATGGAAAAATATCATTGTTGAAAATTTTTTTTATTAGTTTCAGGTGTACAAAACAGTGCAATAGTTACACTTTTTTACCCCTCACAAAGTGACAACCCCCTCAATCCACCTCTCCCTCACACCCCGATATCATACATATCTATTACAATTCCATTGACTCCACTCCCCACACTATATTCCACATCCCGTGACTATATATATATATATATATATATATATATATATTAAATGATAGCTGAAAAACAATATTATTCAATGGCAGCTTCAGGTGTACAGTGCAATGGTTAAGTCTCTACACTCATTGTTGAAATTTTTAAAATTGATGAGCTTGTTAAATATCAAATTAAATAATTGAAGAGAGAATTATTGATAGATTGAAAGAAGTGATCCAAGAATGCAGCACAGAAAGACAAGAAAATGGAAAATATGAAAAATATGAGCTTATCACCAATAGGTCCTCAATAAGGGAACTCCTAAAGCAAATGTTTTGGTGCCAAAACACCTATACGTTCTTAAAAATTATTGAGGACCCCAAAGAGCTTTTGTATATGTGGTTTATATCTATTGATGTATACTATATTAGAAGTTAACACAAATTTTAAGACATTTATTAATTCATTAAATAATAACACAAGAATAAACCTATTTGATGCTATCATAAATAACATGTTTTAAGAAAAATAGCTTATTTTCTAAAACAAAAACATTACTGAGAAATTGTTTTCCATTTTTGAAAATCTCTTTATTGTCCAGGTGAATAGAAGACAGCTAGATTCTCATATCTGCTTCTGCATTCATTCTTTTGCTATTATATACGTTATATAGATTGAAATGTATGAAAAAAATCTGGCCAAACACACATGTGTAGCTGGAAAAGGGAGAAGTATTTTAATAGCCTTTTAAGACAATGGTAGAGATTATTTTTAATGCTACATCAAAACTCAACAAATGGTAGTTTCCTAATGGCTAATTTCAATGTTGAAATTGAAAGCCATATCAATCAACTTTTTATGTTGTTACATTATAATTCATTTGCTTATCTGAAACTTTAAGTAGACCTTTGACCTATGTGTGATTTTGTAACATCATGGACGAAGTTATTTGTGAAATATTGGTTCATTGAGTAATGCAGGTCTTCCAAACACTGATGCAAAAACGACACTCATTAACATCACTGCTAATCTCCATTAGAAACGTCCATATACTGAGAAGCTGTCAAGCTCATGGTGGGAAATACAAGTTTTCTAACATTCTCATTTTTGCTTGAAAACTTGAATTTTATCATTGGCAATAAATCCTGTCAGTTGTTTCCCTTGAAGTAGCAGGCTCGCTTCTTTCAGTTTTGAGAAAATGTCTGCTACTTACCCAAGTCTGAATAGCCATAGTTCACGTGTCAGTCATTCTTTTAAATAAAGATGGTGTTTCCATGAAAAAACTGGTTACGTCAGCTTGAAACTCAATCACACAAGTGTTTTTCCTTGAGACAACCATCATGCTTCAGTATTCAGCAGAAGTGCGTTTTGTACTTCCCATTTGGTCACAGAGAATATTAAAAAGACATTGCTTAAGGGTCAAGATTTAATAAAATAATATGGTGGGATTTTTTTCTGCTTCACCAAGCTCACTGTTCAGTGAAACTGGCAACTTACTGTGAGTGAGTGACAGTGATGAACACTGATTCCTGACACAGTTTGGTGCCACTGTCTTGATTTGTGCTAAGTACCAGCACCTTCATCGACTATTGCTGTTGCATTACCAGTGTATGTGTCACTGCAGTGAAAAAAAACAGCACCTTATTATTATTATGGAAGTAGTTTTGACCGTGTGGACCCCTGAAAGGGTACTGGGGACTGTGTAGGACCATAAATCACACTTTGCTATTCTAAAGAAATGGGAAAAATGTCTCCAGAAATAAATTCTAAAATAGAAAAAGGCCTGGAGAGCAAAGAAACTTGTAAACTAAAGTTTCTTATCTGTATAAAATAATAATGTTTTATTTGTGGGGATCAAAGCATTAGAGTTAAATTATAGGCAACAGTAGCATATAAATTGGGAGAGTTAAAAATATCATGAAAATTGGAAAGGGTGTTTGGGATGGAGCGTTATGGTTATTGAATAACTTTACAATTTCACTTAAATATGAAGGAAAAAATTTAAGGATGGAGACTGTCCAATTAAACATTATAGATTGAATATATGCATTTTTTGCAGTCCTCAGTCATAAATATGACAAGAAATGGATGTTTTTAAAAGATATAACCCTGTAGGTACAAATGAGGAGACAATAACAGCCAAATTTAGGAGGCCAGAGAGCAGGTGGATGAGTAGTATCTGTCTTAGACACCCTGGGAAAGCTGAATTCCAAGCTTCATGAGGAGTGAGCAGTAACAATAAAAGTGATTTAGATTCCTAAGGATTTCAGAGTTACCAGATGAAGAATATAAACTGATTATGTATGAAAATGCTTCAAGAAATAACATGTGTACTCACATAAAAAGGAAAACAACAATAACCTATCAGAAATGCAATGGTGCCTGGAAGAAATAAATGGTATTGGGTGATCCAGATGAGAAAGCTGTTGATCAATTTACTTATGCCAAGGAATCCACAAAAGGTTCAAGAGCTGATGTCATAAGGTACTTCTTGGAAGTGGAGGTAAGGTGAAGCTACAAAGAAGGAGTGGTTGAAAAGTTTTCTGCAAAATATCTTGCCTCCAGCTTTCCTTCCCCACCCTGAAGATTACCTATGGATAGGGAAATTCATTTCCCGGCTGGGAAGTGCCGGCACAGTTGAGAGTGGAGTACAGTTAAACTTTATATACTGAAGTGTAGGTACTAAATGAGTGCAAATCAGGAGCCTCTTCTAAAAGTCAAATAACTATATTATGAAGATTGAGGGATGGTGTGCTGTGGTTCCCTCTTATCTGCCGGGGAATACATTCCAAGACCCCAGTCGATGCCTGAAACTGCTGATAGTACCAAATCCTATATACAGTCCACCATATCCGAGTTTCTTGATCATGTGTGCCTCGTCTTGGGTATCTGTGTTGTTGGGTGAGGAGATGCAGATGTATACGTCATAGATATAGACATAGGGGCACTGAGAATTTTCCAAACGTGTTTTAGTAATTGGCATCACCCTCCATCCCCTAAGCACCATCAAAATTTTATGAAAGTTGTTCACACCACACAATACACTATTTTAAACTCCTGCCTTTCTTTCCTCCTACCCACTGTTTTAGTAATAGCCGAATGACCAAACAGTGGGCAGTAGTGGAGAGGAGGTGGAGAACCAGGATTCCGGGTGATGGGCTGGCTGCAGGGTAGGAAGTGAAGGAGAGGTCAGAACATCACGGACATTCACCATGGACATGTTTAGAGAATGAAATAATTCTGTATACTACGGTTCCACCTGTGACTTAGTGCAAGGTTTCTTTCTGAAAATGTGTGGTTCTAGTAAATGTCAAGGCCCAGCGGCTGAGAATCAATACACAGTTTATAAGCGGCCTTTTGTGGATTCTACTCTGGTGGTTGTAGTTGTCTCATCTGATCACACATTCAACAGAGTGGAACTCCAAGATGAAGCCAAGAATTACATGGATGACAGAGAGCAATGGTATTAAAGAACACTTGTGATTGGAGTTAGAACTCTAGGATTTGAAGAAATTCCATTTCAAGAAGGGGCTGCTTTTACTGAGAATGTTATATGACACTGGAAGTAGGAAATGGCAAGGAAAAATTGGGGAGAGGAGAGTCTGGGGTACATGTCCATGGGAGGCATAGTGCTGAAAGCCACCATTTTGAGAACCTAATGAAAGAAATCTCTGCCTTAGCGGTCTAATTCCATGAAATGTAGAATCTTTCCCTAAGACCTAGAATGGAGAATGCCACCAGCCCCATCACATTTTATCAGATGATGTGAACAGAATGGTGAAAGTTTAGGTGTTCAGGGTGTCATATGAATTTCCCCACAGGTATAATCAACAGAGGGTTGCTGGCCTCTCCTGAGTTCCAGCCTGGAGAGTAATACAACCTGTGTGATATTTCCTTGTATTTGAGATTTCTACACCTGTGAAGCCGTTGCTCGGTGAGCTATGGTGCAGTTCAGGCTGAGATAATGTTTGATTCAAAACTTGGGCTGACTTTTAATGAGAATTGAATATCCTAGGGTTAAAGGAGACACATAAACCATGAAATAAGTGGAACAAACCATGAAATAAGTGGAGCTATGAGTATGCAAATAAATCTTTATGCACGTCATTGAAGTATTTTAAAATTCCTTGCTGTATCCCTTTATGAAGCCCTTCCATGTTCCTAACCTCTTCCCACATCGTTAACTTACAAGCTCCACAAAGCGCATGGTAATGGTCATACAAATCACTGCTGATTGACCACACTTTTGCTGTCTTGAAGAATTCATCCACTCATTGGTCTATGCATCAGCTCACATGGATAAATTGCATTTCTTTATCTCTTGCCCTAATATATTCTCTGCAGACCAAGAATTTTGGGTTTCTAAAGAACATTCTGTTAAACAGGGTACTTTACCTTTTTCCATCGAAATAAATGGTATCAATGGTATCAGACTTGTCCTATTAAGTTATTTTAATTGACTATATGTCTTCCTCATATTCCTCATCTAGAACTATACTGTCTACTACTTGCCCATGTGGTTATTTAAATTTAAATTTATGTAAATTAAAATGAATGCAATTAAAATCAGTTCTCTAGTCACACCAGCTACATTTCAAGTGTCCCATAGCCACATGTGGCTAGTGGCTACTGAACTGAGCAGGGAAGAAAAAGAACATTTCCATCATTGGACGGAATTCTTTTGGACAATGATGATCTAACACATTTCTTGCATTCAAATTGAGCTTTTAATTTTTGGGGGTTCTTTTTTCTTTTTGCTGTTCCGACTGCAAGTTTTCTGCTACCTTGTCTTCCAGATCGCTGATTCGATCTAGTCTGCTGGTGATTCCTTCTGGTGCATTCTTCATTTCAGTTACTGTATTCTTCACTTCTGACTGGTTCTTTTTTATGGTTTCTATGTCCTTTTTTATGCTTGTTATCTCTTTGTTCTCACTAAGCTCCTTGAGCATCCTTATAACCATTGTTTTAAACTCTATCTGGTAGGTTGCTTGCCTCCATTTCATTTAGTTCTTTTTCTGGAGTTTTCTCCTGTTCTTTCACTTGGTATGCATTTCTTTGTTTCCTCATTTTGGTTGCCTCTCCATGTTTCTTTCTATGTATTAAGTAGATCTACTATATCTCCCAGTCTTGGCCAAGTGGCTTTATGTAGTAGGTGCCCTGTGGGGCCCTGGCCCAGTCTCCCTGGTCACCTGTTCTAGGTGTTCCAGGAGTGTTCCTTGTGTGGGTTGCATGTGCTCTCCTGTTATAGTTGAGCTTTGCTTGCTATTGGCACATCAGTGGGTAGGAATGACCCTCAGGGGCTTGGTCATGTCCACAGCTTATGGGCTGCTATGTGGGGGGCTTAACCCACTGAATGGGCTTCACCCCAGTAGACTTTGGTGCCTGTTGAGACCATCTTTTGTGTGCTCCACTTTTGGGGCTAATTGGGTGGTGCTCTGGTTTAGTCTGAAGCCAACCTCCAAGTATGTTGGTTCTGGGGTCTCTTGGGAGGGTCTCTGGTACAGGCACAGGTCACCCACTGCCTGTGACCTACTGAGGGCTACCTGGTAGGAGCTACGAAGTGATCCACAGTTGTTTGCTGCCTGTGCTAAACGTAGAGGCAGGTGAGGGAGGCCACGCTGCAAACCGAGGATATCTGCCACCAGTACTGGGCCTGGGGTAGCTCTGCAAAAAGCCAGGACACCCCGAGGCCTGCTGCCACCTGCTGGCTTCCTTTAGGTTCCGCTGCTGATAGAGGCTCTTGCATTTGCAAGTTAGGTAAGGCAGGGTCTCAGCGAGTCACTACAGTTGGAAGAGTTGTGGTCACCAGGTTAATGTAAATTCTGGTTTGGTACTAGTGCTGACCCTGGAGCTACTCAACACAAGTCTCAGAGCATACTGAGGCCAGTTGCCTCTTGCCTGTGGCCTGACGGACTCTGATAGTTTTCCAAGAAAGAGTGCAACTTGGGTCAGGCTGGCTGCTCACTGAGAAAGTGCCTCTGTCATTGGGGTAGCTGGTGGGGTGGGCTCCCAGTGAGTCAGCAAGGTAGAGCAGTGATGCTCACCAGCCCAATCAGATTCAGATTTGGCTATGGTGGGGGCGGACTCAATACAAGAAAAACGGCGTCCACCTGCCCACTGCACAAAAGAAGGACTTCCTTATAGGGAAAATGGCAACTGGCCTCCAGCCTTCGCCTCACAGCCACACACCTCAAACTGGCCCCCTATGTGTCTCCAGAGCCCCCTGAGTCACCGTCCCTCCGCTGGAGCCCAAGGTGAGTGCCTGTGGGTGAGACAGTCTGTGTGCCGGCCATTTAAGCCTTCAGTCCCACCCAGTTGTTCGGAATCACCACCACTTTTCACAGCCAGATGTTGTGAGGGCTCCTCTTTCTGGCACTGTTACTCCAAGCTGGGGAGTCTGGTGTGGGGTTGGGGGTCCCTTGCCCCTCTGGGGGAACTTCTGTAGCCTGCTGAGCTATCCCTCCTAATTCTCAACTGCTGCATGGATGTTTGGGGCCCGTTCCGTGTCTCCTCTTCTCCTACCAGTCTTGATGTGACTTCTTTTTTATATTTTTAGTTATAGGATTTCTGTTTGACTAAACTTCAGGTGGTCCTCCAGGTTGATTGTTCTATAATTTAGTTGTAATTTTAATGTGTTCATGGAAGGACGCAGGCACAGTGTTTATCTACTCAGCCATCTTGGACCTCTCCCCCGTCCCCCAATGCATTTTGTATATCTATCAAAATGGAGAAAATTTTGATATTTTCTCCTTTATTAATGGGATTTCCTGATGTTGAATTATCATACATTCTTGCAATAAGCCTTATTTGGTAATCATATATTTTTCTTTTAATATACTGCCCTATTTGATTTACTATTGTTTGGTTTAGGATTTTTGCATCTGCGATTTTGAATAATGTTGTCAACAGTCTTACTTAGCATACAATTTCTGTCTAATTTTAGTAACATAATTATGTTTGATTTGTGTGTGTGTATTATTTTTTAGAGGGCAGTGTCACTGGCCCTCACATGTGGCATCTGAACCGGGGCCGCTGGCATCCCAAGCCAGCTCCTAACCACCGTGCCACTCAGCCAGCCCATTATGTTTAATTTGTAAAATGAAGTGGGAAAACTTTCTACCTTTTCTGTGTTTGATCTGGAATTGTCTAAAATATAAATCATATATTTTTTCCTTAATTTTTTTCTAGAACTCACTTGTAAAACCATCTGGATCTTTTTGATGCCTTTTCAGGGATAGATTTTTAAAAATATATTTTTATTTTCTCTAATAGGTATTGATTTCTTTTCTTATGCTAAAAGGGATTTGTGTTTCTCTCTCTCTGTCTCTCTGTCTCTCTCCGTCTCTCTGTCTCTCTGTCTCTCTGTCTCTCTGTCTCTCTCTCTCTCTCTCTCTCTCTCTCTCTCCTTAATATTTTTGTTTTCCATTGTGTTAATTTCACTGCCTGTCTTCATTAATTGCTTACTTCTTCTTTCTTTGGGCTTATTTTGTTCTTGAGTGGATAAGTCTTAGTGAGAGGCAAAGCCTGCCTTCTCTATAGAGCTGAAAATGTTGGTTTCTCTTGTAGCTTGGACACAGACACACAATCTGGGCTCCAGTCATAGATATGCTTCCCTGGATTTTAATTGAGAGTTAGTGATGCACAGAAGTGACAGGAGTGGCATTCACAGCAAGACCAAATGGGACAGTAGTGATAGGACCACCAGGGGCAGTCTCAGCATCCATGGCTGTCAGCGTTAGTGGTGAAAGATGCAACTACTGGCACCTGGTGGTGGCAGTAGCATTGACCCTCCAAATTGGTTCAGTGACACTATGGTGGGCATTGTTCTAACTGCAGTTTTGAGCCTAGTTCTACTGCCAAGGCAGTGATTCTGTGAGCAAACCAATACCTTATCAATAAGTTCATTTTCTGCCTAAGTCAGCCAGAGTTGGTTTCTATTGCTTCCAACTAAGAATCTTGACTGAATACATGCTTTCATTGTCTTTCCTTTCTAACTAGTGTTTCTAAATAAATAGTGTTTCTAAATAACAAACAATGTTCTAAATAACATTTTGATTTCTGCTTTATCCAAAGAGTTACTTAGAAGAATGTTTAAAATATTTTCCAGTTGATAAACATTTTGGTACTTTTTTTGTTGTTAATTTCCCTTTTTGTTACAGTGTGGTAAGTTAATGTGACTTGTAATATTTCTGATTTTTGGAATTTATTGACATTTTACCTGTGATCTAATATGTGTCACAACTTGTCAGTGATCCAAGAGTATTTTTTTTCTGTGAGTCTGAAGTTCTACTCCGAATGTTGCCATTCATGGATTTGTCTGTTTACTAAGAGTTTTCAGTCTTTATGTTTGATTGTACTTTTTTTAGTATAAAATGTTCTTTTTCCATTTACTGTTTTTTAACCTTGAATCCTATTTTGTTTAACATCAGTATTGCTACATATGCTACATTTTCTTTTTGTTAGCAGTTGTATATTTTTGTACCTCTATTTTTAATTTTACTTCATAATTTCCTTTCTTCCATTTTCCTTCTGTTTCCACCCCTACCCTCCTTCGTTTCTCTCTCCCACCCTCCCTCTGTGTGCGTTCATTCCTCATGTCACTTTTGTGTCCACAGGTGCTCTTCTTATAAGGACAACAGTCAAATTGGATTAGGACCACCTTAACAGCTTCATTTTAACTTAATCATCTCTTTATCTCCAAATGCAATTACATTTTGAGACACTGAGGGTTAGGGCTTCAACATATGAATTTTACGGGGACTCAATTTAGCCTATGACCATTTTGCATAGCACAGGCCCAGAATGAATCTGTATTTACTTTTTCTTCTCCAGATACACTGCTACTCACCATAGGATACTTTGATTGTCTTTTCCTCACCCTATACCACCACCTGCCATATGGTAATCACCTAGGACTCTACTTCCAATTTCCTCTTGCTATCTGCATTAGCAGTTATAAGAATTAGCTAGAAATTTTACATATTTCTTTGTTTATCATTTTTTTCTTGTATACCATATAGAGTATTTCTCTTTCTTCAACTCTTCTATCTTATTGCCACAATATTGCCCTTAAGGAATTCTTTCAGAGAGGGGCTTGAGGGCCAGGTATAGGATTCTGAGTTCAACATGAATTTCTCTTAATAATTTGAAGACATTATTTACACTGCTGATGTCTCACTGAGATCCCCTTTAGCAGGTTAGGACACCCATCTCTCAACAGCCAACAACATTGGCTACTCACAGCTTACTCCTGCCCACTTAACTTGAGAATGGCCCTTTATTCATTCATTTTCCCTGGGGGCAGCCTCTAGACAACTGCTGCCTGATAGGGGAGGACAAAAGGCTTTTCCCATAGCCTCAAGGTAGGACCAATTCCATGGGGAATATTCATGCTCCAAGGCTTTCCAAGGATTCTAGCTGCTGAAGCCAGACTCCTGCTGACATTACATTTTAGCTTGGTTCTTTCCCTAGCCCTATTCTGTGTCTCTTATTCTCTCTCCCTAGAATACTTCCTTAATTAATCCTGTATATCCAAATCCCTGCCTCAGGCTCTGCTTCTAGGGAACCTGGTCAAAGACACATTGTTTCAGTATTTTCTATAGTCCTATGCCCTCATGCTTAGTCCAGGACCCAGTGCCAATTAGACCTTCAGTAAACATGCAAGTGAAGTCATCTTCCTGGACAGCAGGCTGATCACATTGTACTTTCTGAATCTCCTTCTAATTACGAAAACAAAAGTCTTGATTTTGGCTTTACTGCCTTATTCCAGTGGTTTATTTACATCAAGCCCATCTGCCTTTATTTATTAGTCTAGTCTGATTTTTTTTACTGCTGTTATGATCCCAAGCATGTATTATTTTATACATGAATTATATGCAGTCTTACATTGCTTGTACATCGTGTTATGTGTCTTATTTCCTCAGCTGGAACACAATTTTAGGGACTTTATGTTTCTCTGTATCACTTAGGACCAAGCACCTTTCTAGATACATAGTATTCAATTAATAATTACATAATGTTTATATGACAGCTTAGTTTAAAGGGATGTATTCAACAAAAATTTTCTCTTAGAAAATACTTTTTTCTTTCTTTATTACTTCTGGATCATTCAATCCCTCTTTAGAAACTCTCTTTCCATAGCAACAGATTATCACAAAAGAAAGAGGATAGTATGGTCTTTACTTTGAACAACCAGAAAGAGAAGGATTATGAAAAGAAAACTTGTAATTGCAAAATTATAAATAAAATGAGTGAATCAAGCAGAAGGAAACAATTAGTACAAAGAAGGATTAATCATTTCTAACAGCGTTTATAATCTTATTGTATTTCAAGATGATTAAAATAGCCAACAGACCCCAGAGGCTCAAACATTAGTAATGTGATAAACTTCAGAAGCTGAAGGGAGAAAGCATTAAGGTCAATCCCAGGGGTGCTGCTGACTTCAAAGCAGTGCCCTCTATTTAATCAGGGAGGGCAGTGGCACAGAACCTAAGCTCTAATGATTTGCAGCATCATCAAGTCTCCAATAAACTTGTATTTGAGAGTTGCCTGAGGTGACTTTCTCTTTAATTTAAAGTGTTCAATACCCATGTAGTGCCAAGTTGAACCTGGCCCACAAAGAGAAGAGAAAAATAATGCAACACAAAAAAAAAACAGGCTTCTCTTGAGAACCTAAAGAGAGTTCAGGACAAACTCCAGGGGCTGGAATTCAGTGGGGATTTCTTTGGCTTTATGTGGCAAGATATTTTAAAATATGCTGAGTGGATGTTGCCATCAACCAGACTTTCTCATCATTGAGCATGCTTGTCTGTTCTTGAAGGAAGAAATTTTGGTTGGAAAAAAAGACTGCTGGAGAGGTGAGACCACACCTGAAGTTCAATACTGAACCAGTCTTGGGGGTGCAGAGATTCAAAGAAGAAGCAATGTGGTAAAAGGCATGGAATGTGCTACACAGCCAGCCCTGGGCTCTCTGGGTCTTGGTGACTTCAACTGAGAAATAGGGAATTAAATAGGATGATAATCTCTCAGAATCGCTGAGTTCAGCAGCTTCACAATTCTAATGACAAACAAAAGCTATTATTCTCTATTTTGCTAGTTGGAATGTCTTTTTTTTTTTAAAGGTTTTATTGGGGAATTGGCGGAGGGGAACAGCGTTGGGGAATCGGGGAAGGGGAACAGACAAGTTGCTGTCTTTTTGTTCTTCAGTTTAGTTGCGGAGGATGTTGCTTCACTGTTGGTATCGTCATTGCGCTCTTCCCGGATGAGGCAGATCGGTCGCTGGCCTCTGGATGTCGCTCATCGCGGCTATTGGCAGCTCACGCTGGCTGCCAGCCGCTCACGCTGGCTGCGGCCCACTCACTGTAGCCTATGGCAGCCCACTGCAGCAGGGGCTGCAGCCCACACCATCACCGGGGCTCGCACAGCCCAGCTCCAGGTGGAGCTGTTGTTAGCTGTAGAGGGCAGTGTCACTGGCCCTCATGTGGGATCCGAACCGGGGCTGCTGGCATCCCAAAACCAGCGCTTAACCAATGAGCCACTCGGCCGGCCCTGGAATGTCTTTCTTAACCTAACTCTTCTTTGTGTCAAATATGGTTCTTTATATATTCTGGATACTAGTCCTTTGGTGGTTATATATGGTGCAAATATTTTCTACTACTCTGTGGCTTGTCTTTTCATTTTTTATGGGGCCTTTGGATGAACACAAGTTCTTATTTAATGTAATATAACATCAATTTTTACTGTTACAGTTTGTGTTTTTCTATGTCTTGCTGAAGAAATACTTTTCTACCCTGAGGTCAAATAGTCTTTATTTTTTAAGATTTTATGTTTTTTCCCCATTATCTTTGATCTTTAATTCATCTGGAATTGATTCTTATATATGATGTGACATAGTGGTACAATTTAATTTTTTTTGCACTTGAGTACCTCACTATCCAAGCACCATTTATTTAAAACCTACTAGTCTTTTCCTAATTAATCTGCCATGCTACCCCTCCTAATGATAAATGATCCATATATGAGTGTATCCTTTTCTAGACTCCCTCAGTTGTTCTATTTGACTGTTTCTGTACAAATACCCCATTATCTTACTTCCTATAGCTTCATAATAGGTCAATATCTATCAGAGCAAGCTAATTTTTTTTGTCATGAATGGATGTGAAATTTTATCAAATGCTATCTATATTCTATACCTCCTGAGATGGTCACATTGTTTCCTTTGCTCTGTTCATATAGTGAATTATACCAATTGATTTTTCTAATGTTAAAATAACTTTTCTCCCTGGAATAATTTCACTTTGTCATCATATAAGTTACCTATTGCAGCAAAACAAACAACTCCAAATCTCAATGGCACACAACAATAAGCATTTATTACCAGGAGTCTTGGGTCAGCTGGTTTTGGCTGATCCAGGATGAGTGGCTTTGTTTCATGCTGTGGCAGTTGGGGCTGCTCATATTCTCACTGAGGATTGTGATTGCGGTGGGGCAACTGTGCTATACCTGCCCCTAACCCCTCTCAAATCAGCAGACTAGACAGTGCGTATGCTTCTCTGTATCAGGAAATTATAACACTGAATCCAGTACTACTACCTAATCTGTGGACTTTAATGAAATATCACCATTTGTCTCACTAATATCCTATATGGCAAAGAAGGAAAAAATCCCATTCTGGTCCAGGATTCTATTCAGGAGCACACATTGCATTTTCTTGTCATTTCTTTAGTCCCTTTGACCAGAAACATTTCCTCAGTCTTTCTTTCATGTTCTTGGTATTTATGAAGGGTACAGACCTTTTTTTTTTTTTTTTTTGGTAAATATCTTTGTATTTTGGATAAAAAAAAAAATAGTCTAGGGCCAGCCGAGTGGCTCAGTTGGTTAAGAGCTCACTCAAGAGTGCAAGCTGAGCTCTGAGCAACTGCAGTTCAATGCCCAGCCCGAGTTCAGTTGTGGTTGAGCTGCCAACAGGTGGCAGGATGGCTCAGCTAAAAAAAAAAAAAAGTCAATAAGGGGATTTTATTTATTTATTTTTTATCCAGTTGGAAAATATATTCCTTCCACGAGTTGCTTAGCTTATTTAAACTTATTATTATAGTTAGTGATATATTTGGATTTATGTCTACCATCTTTTCATGGGTTTTCTATTTTCCTACCTTTTCTATGTCACTCTTTCTCTTTTTCCTTGCATTCCTTTGAATCGAGTATTTGTTTTTCTCATTCTATTTTCCTCTTTGAATATGTACTACTTTTCTATTCTTTTGCTTGGTATACTAGATATTTTAACACACATATTTTGCCTATCAGATCCTAAAGTTAATCATATCATCACTTTCTTCTCTAGCAATACAATTTTCTTAAAACACTTGAAGTACTCCACTCCTGAAGCATGCTATTTTTATAATGCATTTTAAGTCCATTTTGTTTTTCTTTTAATTCTACAAGACAATATTATTACTATTTTATTTTATGTGTTTTTTTTAAAATATTTTATTGGGGAATTGGGGGCAGGGGACAGCGTTGGGGAACCGGGGAAGGGGAACAGACAAGTTGTTGTCCTTTTGTGCTTCAGTCTAGTTGTGGAGGACATTGCTTCAGTGGCCCATGTTGGTATCATCATTGTGCTCTTCTCGGATGAGGCAGATCGGTTGCTGGCCTCTGGACAGCCGCTCACAGCAGCTCTTGGCAGCTCACGCTGGCTGCCAGCCACTCAATGTAGCCTATGGCAGCCCACTGCAGCAGGGGCTGCAGCTATGCCTTCCAGGGGACTCATAGCTGCCCAGCTCCAGGTGGAGCTGTTGTTCACCATCTTAGCTATAGAGGGCAGTGTCACTCATAAGTGGGATCCGAACCTGGACCGCTGACGTCCCAAGCCAGCTCCTAACCAATGCGCCACTCGGCCGGCCCTTATTACTATTTTATAAAGTCAATGTTTGTTTATTTTTATCCACGTATTTGCTACTTTCTTCATTGATTATTTCTTTCTGCATCTTGGATCTTCTATCTGGGATTGACTTTCTTCAGCATAAAATATCTCCTTTAGAATTCCCTTTATTGCGTGTATGTAGGTAGCAGTCTGTAAGGATAATTTTGTTAGAAAGTATCTTCCTTTGTCTTCTATTTTTGAAAAATATTTTCACAATGTGTACAATTCTACACTGTCAGCTATTTGTTTCTCAGCCCTTTGAAAATGTTGTTCCATGGCCTTCTGACTGTCATTGTGGCTATCTCTGTCCTTCACCTGGAGGTCCTTCTTAGTGTCGTGTGTCTTTTCCCTCTGGCTTCTTTTAAGATATTTTCCTTGTCTTTGTTATCTGTAATTTCCCTGTGATGTATCTAGGCCTGGGTTTCTTTTTATTAGCTTAGCTTGAGATTCATTAGGTTTCCTCAATTTGTGGAAAGTATCCCATCATTTCTGAAAAATTCTTAATCATCAATCCAAAAATTTTTTTTCCTATTATTTCTCTCTTTCCGTTTTAGAGCTTTGATTTGACATATCTCTTGGTCTCTCTTCCATAATTTCTATCCTGATCTCTCTATGCTGCCTCCTGGATGATTTCTTTGTATCTGTTGTTCCATTTCACACTTTAGCTTTTCCTAGCCTGAGTTTTTAATTTTTTTAATTGTATTTTTATTTCTATAAGTTGCATTTGTTTTTTTAAATGTCTGCCTTATTTATACAGTGTCTTTCTCTTACATTTTAAACTACTCAAATTTATTTAGACATAAGCCTTTTAGTTTTTTTGGTTTTTTTTTCTTTTAGGTGTATTCTGTTAGCTTTTGCTCATGGTACTATTTTTTCCTGGTTTTTTTTTTTTTTTAGATTTTTACTGTGACCTCATATTTCTGGGACTTTATTTACATGAATTGCTTGAGCTGTGACAAAACTAATACTCCAGAGAGGAACTGAATTTGTTTCTTTCAGGAACCTGGAGGAACTCCCAGCCCAGGATAACTCTAAACTGACTTTTTAGCTTGTAATTTATTGGAACTCTCATGTAGTGTGAATTTGGCCTGCAAAACTACTGGAAGGCTCGCTTATAGTTAAGAATTTTGGGGGAAAGTCCAACTTTCTCCAAGGCTAAATTTCTGGATAGGTAATTTTGCTTTTAGTTCCTAGAGTGGCAGAATTTTTTCTTAGTTCATGCTTACACTAGAGGGGTGGCCCTTTGTAGTCTCAGTTTAATGAAGGGGATCTCCTACTAAAGCTTCAACCTTGAGTGAATTCTGGGCTCTATGTTCTCTGCTCTGTGGCTTTATAGAACCAAGAAAACTAAAGAGCCAGTTCAGTCAGTTTGGCAAATGTCCCCCAGGCATGAGGTGGTTTCATTTCTGTGATTACCACTCTGGGTTCCTACTTTCATGGAGTTCTCCTTACTCAGTAGCCCAATAATTGATGTATTAAAAATATTTTTGTTGCATTTTATCCATTATTTTGTTTTCTTTAGGAGGGTCAAGCAGGGTACTTTGTTAAGCACACTGTTGGAAACAGAAATCCAAATATCAATTTGAAATTATATTGGGGAAAACTTTCCTAATACTGAATAAGTGGATAGCATTGATCATCAAAAATGAGATGAATGACAATGTTCTTTTTTCTTTTTTTTTTTGAGGGCAGTGTCACCAGCCCTCATATGTGGGACCTGAACTGGGGCCGCTGGCTTCCCAAGCCAGCGCTTAACCACCGCACCACTCGACCGGCCCTGACAGTGTTTTTTTTTTTTATAGAAAGGTAATAACAACTGCAGCCAGTAATAATATTGTAAATACCTAAGTAAAATAGTAGAGCAGTATTTGATCAGCATTTTAATGAAAACATATACGTTAGATTTTATCACTTAATACATTATGTTAATGATTATGTAATAGGAAGAGTGAGGGTTTTGTGGGGGTGAAATATCATATTTTCCTGCCTTCTACTCTCAGAGACCTGAATGCTGGGCTGGCAATCAAGGCTGTTCAAAATAAGAGCTAATTTTGCGTTATCTTTCTACTCCTCCGCTGAGGAGACTGGTTCAGAGACTGTTACCCTGAACTCCACCCAGATTTCACCACCGGTGGACCCTGACCAGGCTCTTTGCTTTGCCACCTCAGTCTTTGCACTTGTCCTTTCTCTTTCTCCTAGTCACGCCTTGAGTATTTTTGCAAATAACATGGTTTTGGGCATATAACAAATCTCTTTTCTTTCTTTTTTTTTCTTCAAAGTTTTGCTATTATTATTATTATTAATTTTTATTGGGTAACAGTGTGTTTTTTCCAGAACCCATCAGCTCCAAGTCAGGTTGTTGTTCTTCAATCTAGTTGTGGAGGGCACAGCTCAGCTCCAAGTCTAGTCACCGTTTTCAATCTAGTTGCAGGGGGCGCAGCCCACCATCCCATGAGGGGATTGAACCGGCAACCTTATTGTTAAGAGCCTGCGCTGTAACCAACTGAGCTAACCGGCCACCTGCAATGAATCTCTTCTATCTCTATTTCTATATTGAAGGAAGTAGGTAGGAAAGAAGAAAAGACTTATTTATCTTTATTAATCTTGTGCATATAAGTCTTTGTAAGTGGATCTAAGTTAAATTTTGCAGGATGATGGTCATGAATGAGAATTAGAGGACTTCTTCTAGGGTATAATTAAGCATGAACCAAATGTAAATTGCATAGCTTGAAGTCCCCCAAGAGTAGCTTAAATTTAACACAATGTTTTAAAATATTATTTTCTTGTGTAAGGACCCCGGAATAGATTCAATCATTTCTTTTGCAAGCAGCACATCCTTATTTCTGCTCCCTGTTAGGTCTTTTGTGTTTTCAAATGCCTCTGCTTTCATGGGAGGCATCACTAGCAGCTCTGTGGCTGACCGGGTGGAGGAATTGCCGCTGCTACATCACAGCGGTTCTATCTTTTTATGCTCTTCACCGGATGTACAGTACTTTGTGTTCACACAGCACTTTTAACTTCTTCAAAGCACGTTTACATTTGTTGTATGCTTGCCACTCTGTGGAGTAGGAAGTGTGAGTTTTCTACCCACCTTTTACAGGCGAGAACAATGAACCACAGAGAGGTTAACTGATGGGTTAAAAGCAGTAACCTTTCCCCACCAGCCCACCTGCTTTCCTTTCCTGAGTGAAAGTATGTGGAGCACACAAGTTCTACTGGAGCAAACATGAGCCAGGCTACTTCTGTGTGATTGCTTACTCCACTGTGTGGACAGTGGGCTGTAGGATAATGAATGTGTTCCCAGAAAGCTTGTTTATGTATTCACGTGTTTTATCTACTCTGTTTTCCAAACCCTGTAGATGAGCCAGTTTTCATAATGACCTCATATCATCAACACGAGGAGTTATTCATCAAACGGTTTGGAGATCAGTTCATTTAATTTATGCCACATGCTTTCTCAGTGGTTTATCACCATCTGCAAAATAACATTCAGATGTGAAAATTTTAGTTTTAAGATTAAGTTTCTGGTTCCCAGCCCAAAACTCGAAAGACTAGTTAACTTGCCTTTTGCTAATAGCAAAGTAAACACATTTCCAGCCAAGAAGCAGGGATGTATTTTGAATCAGTTGCTTCATCCAGAACTAAATCCACAAATTAGCCCAATGGGCATGATGATATTATTCAAGAATTTGTGGAAGAAATGAAGGATAAGCCTGTTCACATCTTCTTATTCTTTTGCTAATTCCTATGCAAACTGCTCAAAAGATGAGATCTTTCATAATACATTTGTCAGAGCCTTATTTACCCCAAGATTGCCATTTTAAAATAGCATTCAGTTTTGTGTCACATTTCCACAGATTTGTCATTGAAATCCACTTCATTCTTCAGTTTTCCATTAAAGAATTAATATAACTACAATGTTCTCTATGAATAAGACCTTTGATTCCCAAATCTGTTTTCCACTGATGAATTTCTCTTGCTCCTTAGATAATTCTTATTGCTTTCCTCCAGACCAGGTAAACTTATTTCTCTTTTTCTCCATTATGATGCCCTAACTGAAGGCCTCAGACCAGAATATTTACTTTGCATAGAAGGTAGACCTTACCTTTTAATGTTTCCACTAGCTATATTCAAATGATTTAAAAAAGAATAATTCCTGGCCTCAGTTTTTGCAGGATGAAGGTAACAAGTGAGGTCACCAGCAGTCCAAGAGGGAGCTGGGAGAACTCTTATCCTTAATAAAGGACTGCTGGACGTTGGCGACTAGGTCAGCTAATGAGGTCTGGGGAAGAAGAGAGTCATCGATGGCTCTTACTAAGTGAACAGAGGTTGTATAGGTGCAGCTTCGTGTAGTACGGACTGTTGAACTTGGGGATAGTCTAAAATTCGAGGCCCTCTTCTGCTGCCTTCTAGCTCTAAGACCTTGAATAAATTACCTAACCTCTCTGAACTTCACATTCCGAACTGATGAAATAGGAATGATAGTATCTTCTAGGGTCATTTTGTGTATCAGTTGTCTGTGGCTAAGCAACAAATGATCTCAAAACTTGGTGGCTTAGGGCCAGCTGAGTGGCTCAGTTGGTTAAGAGCTCGCTCAAGAGTGCGAGCTGAGCTCTGTGCAACGGCGGTTTGATGCCCAGCTCGAGCTGAGTTGCTGTTGAGCTGCCAACAGGTGGCAGGATGGTTCAGCTTAAAAAAAACAAAAAGAGCATAGACAGCATAAATAGGTAACTACAGTATTGTCACAGGGATATGAAAGACAGTTCGGGGATAATATAATGTTAAAATTTTGTGGGGTGTCAGATGGTCACACGTTTTGTTAGGAAGATCACTTCATGGATGGAGTAGAGGCTTGATCACGGCACTGTATACCTGAAATTGATGTTGTATAATATTGTATGCCAACTGTAATTGAATATATAGACAGTCACGGGATGTGGATTATATGGTGGAAGGGAGTCAAAGGAATTGTAATAGATAGTATGATATGGGGGGGAGGAGTGGGGGGAGAATTGGGGGAGGGGCGTTGTCACTTTGAGGGGTAAAAAGTATAACTATTGCACTTTGTTGTACACCTGAAGCTAATTAAAAATATATATAAATAAATAAATTAAAAAAAAAAACTTGGTGGCTTAAACCACAGTGATTTATTTGCTTACAGTTTTGGTTGGGTTTAGCTGAGCAGTTCTTCTATTGGTCTTTCTTGGGGGCACTTATGCAACTACAGTGATCTGGG
The DNA here is from genome assembly GCA_033961575.1 of Aselliscus stoliczkanus. Lineage (NCBI taxonomy): Eukaryota > Metazoa > Chordata > Mammalia > Chiroptera > Hipposideridae > Aselliscus > Aselliscus stoliczkanus. Next base: position 74,590,459 of record CM066740.1, on the reverse strand, counting down.
ATTTTGACTGGAGCGGCATGATCCAAGATGGCCTCACCCTCACAGGGGTGTCAGCTGGGATTATCAGGGAGTGCCTCAGTTCTCCACGTGGCCACTTCAGCAGCAGAGTTCAGGTTTCTTACATGGAAATGGCAGTAATTCCAAGAAGGCAAATTACAATGTGGAAGTGCTTATCAAGTCTCTGCTTGTGTCATATTTACTAAATGTCTTTTTGGCCAATGCAAGTCACATGACCAAGCCCAGGGTCAATGAGGGAGGGAACTATGCCACAGTGTAGAGGCTACATGTGAGACAATTAGTGTAACAGTTTGCCCATTCTGTCAGTCAAATGTGACAATGCTTGGGAAATTATTATTATTTTTTTAAAGATTTTATTGGGGAATTGGGGAAGGGGACCAGCCAAGTTGTTGTTCTTCAGTCTTCGTTGTGGAGGGTGCCAGTCGCCATCTGGCTTCCCGATGGCAGCTCTTGGCCTCTAAGCTCAAGGTGCTGTGTTCAGTCTTAGTTGCGGGTGGGCGTAGCCACCATCCCATGTGGGAGCCGAACCAGCACCCTTATTGTTAAGAGTGCATGCTCTAGCCACTGAGCCATCTGGGCGGCAGCTCAGCTGAAGGTGCCAAGTTCAGTCTTAGCTGCTGGCGGGCATAGCCCACCATTGAACAGGCAATCTTGTTATTACATGAGCTGAGCATTCCTGCCACCTGTTGGCAGCTCAGCGGCAGCTCAGCTCGGTGCAGCATCACTGGCCCATGTGGGAATCTAACCGATGGCCCTGCTGCTCAGAGCTCGTGCTCCAAGCCAACTCCTAACCCACTGAGCCACTGGGCCGGGCCCCAGGAAATTATTTTTATTTATTTAAAATTTTTTTTTCACCTCCAGTAGGCCTCAGAAAACCCTATGAGAATGATTTTTAGGTCATCATCTCTCTCCTAGTCAATATGAGTTCTCGTCATTGACCCAGGAAATTATTATTTTTTAAGACTAAATCAATGTAAATTTTGTGTGCTGTGTTTTTTGTGTATGAGTGATGGTGGTAGGGGGGATGAAAATCTTAATAGATATTGAATTTACAGTCCTGAAAATAATTATTTAGTTTTATCTCTGACTTCCATTATTAAATTGAAAATATTTAATTTAGGTGGTCTCAGAGGTGTAGCATTCCGGAACCTGGGTAATGTGATCAGTATGTGAAGCTTGGAGTAATGGACTCAGCTACAGATAATTGGCAGTCCAAGGCTCAGTATTTTAAGAATACATGAATGGATCTCTCTCTCTCTCTCTCTCTCTCTCTCTCTCTCTATATATATATATATATATATATATATATATATATATATATATATATGGAATCTAGAGGTCCATTGTAAGTGAGTTTAACTTGAAAGTAAGAAGGGTGGAGGTTAATGTCCTGAGAGCCCTCCACACATCCTGACTGTGGATGGAGATATTGAACATGAGGATTCTTCTAAGATAGACTGGTTGGTTGGAATTAGGAAGATACCATCCCTACAACCTAAGGGGATTAGGGGAAGGACTGGGGGCCTAAGGGGCAGGAACCAAGGCAGGTGTCTACTTAATCTGGACTAGACAAATGTACATGGAGAGGGAGGGTGAATAGCATATCAATTTGTGAATTATGTGACTCAGGGCAGGTGAGACAGGTGCTTAGAGTTTGTGTGTCCTTAAAGTAGGTCCTTAAAGAATCTTGGGTTACAGAGCGACAGTGTGTCAGCTCAGCAACCACTGGGTCCTGAACCACTGGGTCCCAACTATAAAGACAGGCCTGAGAGTGGGGCTGGAGTTTTTAAACTTCTTATATCAGGACAAGCTCAGGAACTGATGAGAAAACAGACATCAGTGGACCCAGAGGAGAACTTTAGAAGCTGACACAAATGCCCTGTGAGATGGTGGGTCTCAAATGTCAGTGAGGACAGAAATTTGCTGCTTAAAAGTGCACATCCCTGGACTCACTCCAGAGACTGACTCAGGACATCTGGCATGGTGCCCAGGAATTTTCATTTCCAGGAAACAGCTGCATGCTGATAATCTAACCTGTGCTGTCCAATATGGTACACATGTGACTATTTAAATTTAAGTTCATTACAATTAAATAAAATAAAATTTAATTATTCATCTATTAGCCACAGTTCAAGTGCCCCATAACCACATGTAGCTAATACCTACTATATTGAACGGTGCCCAATTACAACATTACCATCATGACAGAAAGTACTACTGGATGGCTCTAGCTAAGTCATCTACTTCATGTTTCCTTTTCTGTGGACCACATCTGGTTGTGCTAGGACTTCCTGGTTTCATGCCCTATCCAAGTCTGTAATCACACGTCTTATAATCCTTCCCAGAGAAGTAACCCTGGGGAGCATGATGGTTCAGGACCATGGACAACAGCACGCACAGCTATCCCTCTCCTCAAATAGTCACTCTGTACTTAAAGTCTAATCAGGTGAGAAGCCAAGAATGAGTGGCTAAAGCAAGGAATTCAAGCCACGTTGAAGAAGAGACTTTGACCCATACTGAAAACTTCAGTCCATAATCGCATAGCTCAATGGTAGTGATTTTGGCTTCTGGTCACATTTGCTCTTCTCAAGAGATAGGGGGAAGGACATCTTGAGCAGCTATTTAGAAAGCACTACTAATAAGCAACATATGTACTAATGTAGTAGGGCAGTGAGGGAGGAGATATGCGTAGAAAGAGTCAAGCAGCATTAAATTCCGGGCTGCCATTTACCTGTAGTGCAACTATGGGATTGTAACTTAACCTCTCTGAGTCTTGGTTTTTCAGTTTTAAAGTGGCTATAATCATGTTAATGTTATCAAATGGAAAAATACATGCAATTTGTGTAGTGTGAGGCCTAGCACATAGTAGTCATTCAACAAATATTAGTTCTATTTCCCTTCTTGGTAAGTTGAACTTTATACTTTCTAATGTGGCAGTTCTCAGCTTATGGTACAAAGTGTCTAAATTTAGGGATAGAGATGACTTCCTGTTTGGACCTTTTACTCATTTAAGAAAGTTGGGTTGTCCATATTCTTATTGTTGACCTATGAGAGTTCTTTTCATTCTAGACAAAAGTTCCTTATAAGATATAGGTACCTGTTATGAATATTGTTTCCAAACCCATGGCTTACCTTTTCATTTTCCTAGCAGTGATTTTTGAAGAGCAAAAGTTTTTAATTTAGATGAAGTCCGATTCATCAATTTTTTTCTTTTAGAATCTGTGTTTTTATGCCCTATTAAAAAATTAACCCAAGGTCACTAGGATTTTCTCCTATATTTTCTTCCAGAGGTTTTATAGTTTTAGCTTTTACATTTAAGTCTATGATTCCTTTTGAGTTAATTTTTGTATGTGATGCGAGGTCAGTGTTCCAAATAATTTCAGTTTTTCATATAGATATTCAACTTTTACAGCATCATTTTTGCAAAGGTTATCATTTCCTTATTTAATTGCCTTGGCACATTTGATGAAACTCAATTGACCATGTGTGTGTGAATCTATTTCTGGACACTCCATTTTCTTTCATTGTCTATCTTTATGTTTATCTTTCCTGTCTCTACTGTCCTCTGTATGTCTACCTTAGTCTATACCATACTATCTTGATTATTCTAGCTTTACAGTGAAATGTATGAATTTCTATAAAACATCTTGCTGACATTTTTATTGAAATTGCATTGAATCTAAAGATCAATTTGGGAGCAATAGCAATGACAAATAGATTGGCACAGCCGTGTTGAGGAGCAATAACAATGACAAGTAGATTGGCACAGCCGTCACCAATTTGCTGCTGTAATTCTATTATATCTTTTAAAATGGAAGACAGAATAACTGGGCAAGCCTCTCCAGATTTCATATCTGTCCTTGGTATGTCTTGACAAAGTGCTAAATAAGCCTCCAGCTTTCCTTTTTTTTTTTTTTTTTTGAGGGCAGTATCACTGGCCCTAATATGTGGGACCCGAACTGGGGCCGCTGGCGTCCCAAGCCAGCTCTTAACCACTGTGCCACTCGGCCCGCCCACCTCCAGATTTCCATTATAAGACAGGGTGGGATGTCTTCCCAAAAGTTTATAAGGGCAATTGCCAAATTTGGATGTATTCAAAAAAATGTTATTCAAGCATGAATTCTACAAATATTTATTAAGGGCATAGTATGTGCCAAACACTGTTCTAGGTACTGGAGTTATATTATACCATTTAACAAAGCAGACAAATATCCCTGCTTCAAAAGAGCCTAACTAACTTCTAGTCTTTTGGAGAACCACCAGTGTATAGGATTAATTAAAAGTAGAACCTTAGACATTATTCTACCTCTTGATCTAGTACTCTCTCTTCTAAGAATTTATCTAAAGAAAATAATCAGGGATGTTGTCAAAAAATTATGTAAAAATGTTCATTGCAGCATGGATGATAACAAATTCTAGAAAAAAAATCTTATATACTTAATGATAGGGAAATCATTAAATCACTGGTGATATATACCTTTGATGAAATATTATGTAATCTTAAAAAATTTAAATTTTAAAAGACTATAAGACCACAGGATAGATCATTTAAAATGCTCAGTCATGTCTAGTAACATTGAACTAAGTTACCTCTACCGTCAGTGTTAGAGTATCCATCCAACTTTACCTTACTTTAGTGAGTACTTTGAAAAAACAGAATGTGGTATAATCCTAAGTGTGTGTGTGTGTGTGTGTGTGTGTGTGTGTGTGTGTGTGTGTGTGTAATATATAATTATCCAATAACACCAATTTGGATGGTACAAATGGTATCTCATTTTAATTTACAATTCTTTGATTGCTAGTGACAGAATAATTGTACATCTGTTTAGGCTATTTTTGTATTTCTTTTGTGAATTGTTTTTCTCTTTGAAGGGAGGTTAGGTAAATTCTATGAGTTTGACTTGTTAAGAAGATACCTGGTTAGTGAGGTTTTTATGCTTTTACTGAGAAATCTGTTTATTGTGCTACAATGCAGTTTATAACAGATACTTTAAAATTTCAAGTTTTCCTTAGGTTTCCTGGGGAAGTCAGTAACTTAATAATACTTTCAATCTGAAAAAGCTCACTCCTAACTAATGTCAGCGGTATCTGTCATTCTTTCCCCAGATTTCTTTGCTGTTTAAAAAGCTTATTAGGTGGTGTATAACTTATGTTGTTGATTTTGCTTATCATTTTAGATATTTTTTTTTAAAGATTTTATTGGGGAATTGGTGGAGGGGAACAGCGTTGGGGAATCGGGGAAGGGGAACAGACAAGTTGCCGTCTTCTTGTTCTTCAGTTTTAGTTGCGGAGGATGTTGCTTCACTGTTGGTATCGTCATTGCTCTTCCCGGATGAGGCAGATCGGTCGCTGGCCTCTGGATGTCGCTCATCGCGGCTATTGGCAGCTCACGCTGGCTGCCAGCCGCTCACGCTGGCTGTGGGCCACTCACTGCAGCCTATGGCAGCCCACTGCAGCAGGGGCTGCAGCCCACACCATCACCGGGGCTCGCACAGCCCAGCTCCAGGTGGAGCTGTTGTTAGCTGTAGAGGGCAGTGTCCCTGGCCCTCATGTGGGATCCGAACCGGGGCCGCTGGCATCCCAAAACCAGAGCTTAACCAATGCGCCACTCGGCCGGCCCTAGATATTTTAAAATATCTATTTCTTGCATATTTGAGCACTACATATTTCAGTGCTCTACCCTTCCTGGTTTTGGAAACATCTGCTTCTATGACTTCTGACATTAAATTTTCCATTTGAGAAATAAAAAATAAAACTAATAAATTCGGGCCAAAAGAAAATGGTTAAATGTACACTAAGAAAGGGAAGGCATTCATCATCTGTCACTGAATTTCTTTTCTGATATGTAATGACAAGATGTAGAAACATTATTTCACTGTGTTCAAGCAAATACAAAGAGGTGGGAGATAGTATGACACGTTTAGGAGATGGGAGAGATGGCTCGCAGGGAGACGGGTGCTGATATTAAAGAAAGATGAGGAAACGCTGCGTGAACAAGGTGGGACCCGATCATAGGAACTGTGGATGCCATGCTGAGGAGTTTGAAATTCTTTCTGTAGATAACCGGTGGCCATGAAAGATACAAGTTTAGAGTAATGAGCATAGTATAAAAATATCTTGTTGGTAGTCTTAAGTCCATTCATAGCCAGGCTGTGAAGGAAGAGTCCTTTTAGTACTCGAGGTACTCCTTTCCCTCCAGACCACTTATGTTTGCTTCATTGAGTTTGACCAAAGCAAACAGAATGATCCAACTATCACTCATTTAAGCAAAGGGAGACTTAATACTTTTCGCAGAAATGGTGCCTGTCACAGACAAAACTATTAGAACCCGAAAAAGGTGGGTTATAGTTTGTGGGGGCTTCAGGACTGTCAGTGTCTGGACCTTTATCAGTCCAGTCTTGTAACAGCTGCAGCATCCTTGATGGACTAGCATCCATTATTGGTGTTCATCCAAGGAAGACCTTGGAAGCACCCCTCTCCCTGATGGGGTGGTGGCAAAGGTCATATCTATCCCTACCCCAGGGACTCTGAGTTTCTTGGGAAACATTAGCTTCTATAAAACTAGAAGACTTTCACTTAAAGTAATAAAAGAATTCAAACATGTGTAATTGTCCCTTGAAAGGGAAGCAAGGAGGGATCACTGAAGTCTACTCTTGGTTGTAGTTTAGGCAGCAAGGAAAGGTTGAGGTGGGCTCTTCCTTTGCTGAATGGATTAGCAACTCCTCTGTGAATAGGGGGAAGATAGTCAAGATGAAAGATGAGAGGGGGTGCAGGTGATCTTGCTGTTTGTGCTTGGCTGAGATAGTCCTTTAACATTTCACGGGACTGAAAACCAAGGTCATTTTCCTGGTTTCAAAAGGCCATGCTTAAACAAGATGGGCTATACTCCAACAAAGATAAAAATTTGAATGTATGTGAACGTTATTCAAGTATTCATTCATCAAATATTCATTAAGGTTATACTCTGTGTCAGGTACTGCTTTAGGATTGCAGTATTAAACAAAACAGGTAAAAACCACTGCTTTATTAAAAGTCTGTATTCCAGGCTCTATATTTATTAAGTGATTTGCATAGAACCACAAGTATATAGGATTAGTTAAAAGGAAAGAGAGAGAGAGAGAGAGAGAGAGAGAGAGAGAGAGAGAGAGCAAAAAAAAAAGAAAACAGTGGGTAAAGACTTTTGTGCTTCAGTGGACACCATCAAGAAGTGAAAAGATAACCCACAGAATAGGAGAAAATACTTGTAAGTCATATACCCGATATCACAGATCTAGAATAAAGAATATGGAAGAAACAAAAATAAAAAGACAAATACCACAATTGAAAATCGGCAAAGGATATAAATAAACATTGTCTCAAAGAAGATATGCACGTGACCAACAAGCACATGAAAAGACGCTCATGTCAACAACCATCAGGGAAATGCAAATCCAAACTGCTGTGACATATCACGTCACAGCCACTAGGATGGACAGGCAATGACAAGCATTGGCAAGCTTGTGGAGAAATTGGAAGCCTCATACGTTACGGGTGGGAATTTAAAATGGTATAGCTTCTGTGGGAAATAAGTCTGTCAGTTTCTCAAAACATAGAATTACCATATGACCCAGCAATTCCACTCCCGGGTACATAGCCAAGAGAAATGAAAATATGTGTCCATACAGAAACTGGTCTACAAATGTTTATAGCAGCCTTATTCACAATATCCAAAAGTAGAAATAACCAAATGTCTATTGACTGTGAATGGATGAATAAAATGTGGTAAATCCATATAATGGGATTTTTTCCTAATACAAAGGTATGAGGTACTGATACATGCTATAATATGGATGAACCGTGAAAACATTATGCTAAGTGAAAGAAATCAGACACAAAAGACCAGATATTGTATGATTCTATTTATATGAAATTTCCTATATATACAAAAGTATATTAGTGGTTGTCTAGGGGTGGGGTGGGTGGGGTGGGTGGGGTAGGCCAAGGTGCTGTTGGGGAAAATAGAATGACTGCTAATAGGTTCAGGGTTTCTTTTTGTTGTGATGAAATGTCCTAAAATTGTGACGATGGTTGCAAAATCCTGTGATTATACTAAAACCTATTGAATTATACAATTTACATGGCTTAATTGTATTGTATGTGAACTATATCTCAATAAAGCTGATATATACTCATATATACACATACACACAGCACACACACATATATAACATGCACACACACACACCCTCTCACACACACACGAGCATGTATATGTATTAGGATTGAAGGATTAACATCTATGCTTAGAAAGGGTGAATATGTCAGACTCGGCTCTGGGTTACAGGCAGCTACCAAAGTGAAACAGTTCTGGAAAGGAAGTTCCCATCTTGTTTGATTAGTGGGTATGGCAGCTCCACGTCAGATCGGCAGCCTGAGGACGAAAGATCTGGTCTGCATTTCTCTAAGATAGATTAGGCATGGAAGTCTGGACAGGGCCATTTGTGGAACACACTGATCTTCTACTCCACGTTGATGGCTGAGTTCCCTGCTGTGGTCTGGGACATTCCTTCTCACCTGAGTGAGTGACAGAGACCATGGAGAGAACCCTGGTGAGGAGGGGGTTAGAAGAAGCAGGCTGCTGAGCCCTGGAAGGGAGCAGAAAAGGGTGCCTCCAGTTTCCTTTAATAAAGAGAGATATTCGAGAGAGAGAGAGAGGAGATAATCTTTGGACTCTTGTACAGAATATTTCAGCATCAATGATAAATTTGCTTTCAAAAGCCAAACTCAACATTATTTATTTATTTTCCAAAAATAAATTTTATTGGGGAACAGTGTGTTTTTCCAGGACCCATTGGCTCCAAGTCAAGGAGTTGTTTCAATCTAGTTGTGGAGGGCGCATCTCAGTGGCCCATGTGGGGATCGAACCAGCAACCTTGCTGTTTTGAGCACTGCGCTAACCAACTGAGCTCACCGGCCGCCCCAACATAATTTATTATATGCTTTTCAAGTGAAATAAACTTCAAATTGCTTTTCCAGTCATTTCCAAATTCATACACTTAAATCACTTTTTATATTATTAAAAAATTACAGTGATTCAAAAAGCCCCCCCCCAAAAAAAAATTATTATGTGGGAGATATTAATGAACACTGTAAGAGAGCAAAAGAAAAATGGAAACACTTCAAAATGGGTTTGATATTCTGAAATAAAACCAACCAACATCTATTAGGGATGAAAACATTTTTCATGTCATTGGTTTGAAATGGTAACAAAGTATATAGACTCTCGATTGCTGTTCACCAAAAGTGGTGAAGAAGGACATTCTGTTTCCTTTCATCTAGTGTGGAATGGATTGTTACAACACCCCAGCAAGGGTCCCTCACCAAGCTGAACCTGTGCTTCAGTTCAGCAGTCTCTCCTAGTCGCCACTCACTGCTCTATACTTTTTTGCCTATACTATCACAGTTCTTGCCTCTTTCTGTGTAAACAACACATGATGTGATTGATGGGCTGTTCCCGCTTGTGGGGCAGGTTTTGCTTATGCTATTTTAATCAGCATGAATTCTGGAATCACTACAGCTCCCAGCGTTTGCTTTTGCACAGCACACCAATCAGTAGTTCCCCAACTGTGCTGCACATCGACCTCTCCTGACTGATGCTGGGCTCCCTCTTGTAGATATGTGGCTTAATATGTATGGGATGCAACATGAACCCTGGGATTTCAGAAATTCCCCAGTCTCTTCATGTGCAGCAAAATTGGGCACATGGCCCTCCAGCATTATTTTAGGACTCTTAGCATAAGGCACTCTCTGAGCGAAAGGAAAGCGTTAATCCCAGCAAGTTACCCGTCCAAGGAGACTATGACTATTAAATTGAACAGTAGCATATAAAGGCAAGTATAAGAGATGTTCCAATGACACCATTTAAGTAATTTTTACTACAATTTTTTTCAGTTCCTAATTTTATGTAATACATTATTCTTAGCTCTGGGTTAAGTGCTTTCTCTTTCTTTTTGGCATTAATGTCTTTTATATATTTTTGTAACTTTATTTCTGTACTTTCTCATCTCTTGGCAGGTTATGAATGTTAAATTTCTTGCTCTTTTTTTGATGACTGAATCCCTGAAGGCTCCTATTTATATGCTTTGCTAGACTGACTGTTCACTGGTTTCTTGTGCCCCAGTTTGAACATTATGTGGGACCAGATGGTCTCAGCAAGCCAGAAGCAGAGGCGGTCTTACCTGGATGCTCCGTCCAAATGAACACTGACCTGTTTTACACTCATGTCGCTGGAAACTAATCTCTAATTTCTTTTCTGTTATCATTCCAAGATCTCTCCCCTTTTCTCCACTGCTGTTCCTGCTTGCCATTTGTTGCTTTCCAGCAATAAATGAATTATTGAATAATATGCAGAAAAAATTTCCCCAGAGGTATTGGATTGAATTTTTTCAAGATTTAAAAAATGTCCTCATTTACTAATGAATTGCTGCTCAGTTTGATCAACTGGGTTAGCCTGGTCTTGTAGCCCTCCCCATGGCTTCCCAACATACTGTTTGAAATATCACTTAATATGCCTTGAACTTCCTTTTGGAAGCTATTAATATATGTAATGACGTCAGAACCAAACAATAGCCCACATCACAATTGCCCTAAATGGATAGGCTTAATTTAAGGCTTTATATTTTTTCACACACAACTCTATCTAATGCCTATATCTCTTTTACTCATTTTTTCTGATTATAAAAATAATTAAGAAAAAATGTGAAATTACAGAATAATAATTTTTAAATTGAGAGGGAAATTACCTGTAATTATGCTGATATAACTACTGTCAATATTTTGGTATATTTCTTCGTGGTCTTTTTCCTATACATATTTTTTCAGGCTTTTATAATAAAAATTTTAAATATATAGAAAAAATGAAATGCTAGCATAAGGAATGATCACAAGCCTACTCCCTAGATTCAACAGTTATTAGATTTGCAATAAATGATTCATCTTTCTCTATTTCTTCTGTCTCTGTCCATCTCTTCCCTGTCTCTTTTTGGGGATAATGAACTATGCCTCTTTACTTTCCCCAAAACAAGACATTCTCTTGTATAACAACAACAGCATTAGCATCAAAATTAATAACTCTCAAATATAACCCAAGAGTCAATATTTAAAATTTGCTCCATTTCCCCCAAATGTCTTTAATAATTTCTTGCTTTTTTCCATCCAAGATACAGTCAAGAATGGCCATTGCCTTTTGAAGTGACTAGTTTTATGGAATGTCCCAGATTTTGATGGGTGAGTTTTTTCTTCAAGATGATATTGAACTTGTTCTGCTCCTTGTGTTTCCTATAAACTGGAAGTTAGATCTAAGGCCTTGGTTAGATTTAGACTAACATTATAGGCAAGACTATTTCATGGGTGATGCTGTGTAGTTCATATAGGTTCATGCCAAGAGGAATATGATATAAGGTTGTCTCACTGTGTTTCCTCCTATAGAACCTGGGTAAATGTTTAATAACTTCCCTTTATTTACTAATTTTCAGAAAAGGAAGTAATATAATATTTCATAGTTATTTTTTTAAGGCACAAAGTTGAGGTCAGAATGCATATATACAGTTTCTGTACTTCTTTTTAGTTGATATGCTATTATACTAGAATTAGCAATTTCTCATACTTCTAATGATTTGTAAATATCTCTCCCTTAATGGCTACATATAATTTTTCTGTACAGTTGTATCAGAATTCTTTTCTATTAAATTTTATTTTATTTTTTATTACTATTATATTTTTAAATTTTATTGGGGAATTGGGGGAGGGGAACAGCATTGGGAAATCGGGGAAGGGGAACAGACAAGTTGCTGTCCTTTTGTTCTTCAGTCTAGTTGTGGAGGACGGAGGACGTTGCTTCACTGGCCCATGTTGGTATCATCATTATGCTCTTCTCGGGTGAGGCAGATGGGTCACCGGCCTCTGGACGGCCACTCACTGTGGCTATTGGCAGGCTACTGGCCACTCACTGTAGCCTATGGCAGCCCACTGCAGCAGGAGCTTCAGCTATGCCGTCCCTGGAGACTCACGGCAGCCCAGTTCCAGATGGAGCTGTTGTTCACCATCTTAGCTGTAGAGGGCACAGTGTCACTGGCCCTCATGTGGGATATGAACCGGGGCCCTGCTGCTCAGAGCTGGCATCCCAAGCCAGCTCTTAATCAACACGCCACTCAGCCAGCCCTCTATTAAATTTTAGATTGTTTCTATTATTCGTGGTCACGAATACGTTTGGAATATTTTATACCTCCATTTTTGCTTACATTTTGAGTTATTTCCTTAGGCTAAAATTTATTTTCTTAAAACCCCAATTAAGCATGTAGCTATGTAGAGCACATTGGTCAGTGACTGGCTCATAGGTATATAATGGACCTTAATTAAATGCTGGCTCCCCGCTTTTTAGACCCAATGCTGTTTTAGTGCTGTAGTTTGCCTCACGCTACCTTGTATTTCACTTCACTTTTAAAGTCTGTGTTCTCTTTCTCAATTACCTTATATTTGAGGTCAAATATTGTGTTTTATTTTTCTGTGTATCCTTAGCATTGTACATTATGTTTTACTTGTCATAGACACAGAAGACATGTTGGTTGATGATGGTGATTTTATATTTTGCCTCATTATGACAAATTTAGTAGCCTTAAAGTCATTAGGACTGTCTGTGATTTGGGGGGGGATTACGTCTAATAGAAGGCTCACTTAGGTCTGTTCCTCCTAGTAAAAGGGCCTGTCATTTTGTGTGTGAAGTATGAGATTGGGGAGGGAGCTGCTAATGTGTTTCCTAAATTACTCCCACGTCCTGGATAAAATCTTGGTGCTGGTGCTGGTTTATTTGAACACAAAATCTGCTGTATCTTCTGAGGGATGCTGCTGAGAGGGCTCAGATGGGCACCAATTAGTGAATAATGTGGCTGAGGGTCCCTGTCCAGTGTGACAGTGTCTACCCCTGGGAAGATTTCATTGACAGATGAGTCTGCACAAAAGGGGTGAACATTTATCTTGGGATTAGCCATGTTAGGGGAGAGAAAACCTTTATTACCTTCAATGATTATTATTTATTTGGTATTGCTGAACATCAATAATAGATATCAACAATGCCCCCAAGCAACAATGCACATTTTAATGTCCTATTTTCATGAAATGACAGCTTCTCAGTGGTAAAACTTGTCCTTTGAGGATTCTTTGGGTTTTTTTTCAATTGGATGAAAGTTCACATTTAATTCATCCTTATTACTTATAATGTAGTAAATAATCTTTCTTGGTTGTACTTCACATATATTCTTTTTTTTAAAGGTTCTTAGTTAATTTTTTTTTTTTTAGTTTGAAACATTTTATATTCAGGAATGTTTACTTGGAAGTATGACTTATTTTTTAAACTAACACAGACCGATGGACAGAATTATCCTTTTCTATGAGCAAACTATATCTCTGCTGCATAGACCACAGAATAAACTATGAAATGCATGATTACATTTTTCTTTTTTGTTGTTTTAAAATGGGAGAGAATTTCTTTCTTTTTTTTTTTTGAGGGCAGTGTCACTGGCCCTTGTATGTGGACTGAACCAGGACTGCTGGCTTCCAAAGCCAGCGCTTAACCACCGCGCCACTCGGCCGGCCCAGAGAATTTCTTTAATAGAGTTTGTCTATATTGAGGACAGGAATCATGTTTTATTAATAAAATTAAATCTTTAGAAATCAATATAGTGCATAGCTGGTGCTCAATAAATTTTTCTTGAGTCTAAAATGAATTTTTCTCTGTTGCTATTGGTAGGGCCTAATCAAAGAACAACCAGAATAGTTTTTCTCTGAAAAACATAAAACCCTTTGCAGTTCTAGTAATACTTCCTTTTAACTTAAAACAAAGAAGTATGTTTATTTCTTTTGGGCCAACAAACTGGATATTGTCATCTTTTTTCTCAAGGTGTTTTTCACAACACACACACACACATACACCATAGAAAAAACACATCAAAATTAATTAGTTAAAGCACCCTCAGTGCTTTATAAGCATTAGTTCCATTCGCCATCACAACATCCTTATAAAATAAGCATTACTATCTTCTGCACACAGGTGGGTAAATTCAGGGACCATGTCTGTAGTGAGTATGTTGAATCATTTAGTGTCATAAGAGTTTTCTCATTCTCATATTAGGTACACAGGATCCATCTGTTCTTTTGATAGGATACTATTTTTCATTATTATTAATTGAAGTTGGTACAAAACAATTTCTTAATTCTGGGAAATATCAAACAGATATTTAGAAAAGAGAATCGAACGTAAATGAAGTATCTTCTAATGGACAAACGTTTCTCATTAGCAGAGCAAAACATAGTGAAATAAGAGACTAACCACTAAATTGTAATCCTTCCTGTGTTTGTACTTAACCCAACCACCTGTCAATGTCATACCTATTTCAAATTTCCATCCTAATGGCCTAGAGCTATTACTTTTGTTCCCCTTCTCTAGTTGCGCTAAGATTCAGTTCTCCCTACACGTATGTTCCTGTCTGATTTCTCAGACTCCTAGAAGTTGTTCTGGGACCGTGTGTTTCATCCATTTCACGAAGTCCATCTGTCCCTACTTTCCAATACTCTGTTTGTCCCCATGAAACTAAGTGATCCTGTAGATACCTGCCTGCACACCTGCATACCCACTCATCTCTTTGCATCCCTATCTCAGAATCCCTGTCTATCTCCAAACTAGCTTGAGGGCAGGATGTACCAGTCATTTGTGGGGGGAGGGAGAAAAACTATATAGGTTGAACAGAAGATTGAAGTGCTAGGGGAGTGTTTAGATTTTGTTTCCTTCTAGGATATTTTTCACCAGTAGCCTCCAACTCCATCCTAAAAACTCTTTCAATGGAGAAACTCTCCCAAGGCCTGGTTAAACACCTCCCCAACAAAACCACCTGAAAAAGATGGTAAGCTGAAAAAAGGCCCTCAGTATGGTGAAGGGTGTATGTGGCAGAGAAAATGTGACAAGGACAAATTCTAGGCTCAGTTCTGAAAGCAAATTTTAATTCATTTTAATTACACTCTTTCCATGCCCTTCTTTAGTTATTTCATGCTACCTGGCACATTTGAGTCAGGACAGAAAACAATAAAAGTAATTACCCTAAAATTTCATGGTCTCACTATTACATTATTTATTTCTGTAAACCTGTGGTATAGTTAATATTACTTCTGTTTTACAGCTGAAAAAAGTGAAGTTCAATGAAGTTATTCATAGACCCAATAAGTGGCAGAAATTGAACTTCATCCAGGACTTTGAACTCTAACTCTGTGTTTCCTTTACGAAACCGTAATACAAAGACAATAGCATGGTATATAGGTGATGACAAAATTCAACCTAAGAAAAAAGGCCATATTTAGGATTTCTAAGAATTAGTCTAACAATAGCATATACAGAGTCATTATTTGGGTAGGAAACAGTAGAGAAAGAATGCCAAACTTTCTTCTAGCTCAGTAGGCTGGTACACATCAACCTTATAAAAGGCTATGCTTCATTAATTTCAGAAATGACAACTACAGCAATACTAAGAATGGAGGCCCATAAAATTCACAGGAAGTACCTAAAGGGTATCTAAATGAAATGCATTTAAAAATGAAAACAATAGATCTATGTTAAGGAAAACACATCTTCAAGAATCAAAGTGGGGAAAATAAAAAACATTTCAATCTCAGTTGCTGCAATAAAGAGTGAGTAGCTAAAGTATGAATCCCTTTTCATTACAGTATAACTGCCAGTGAACCCGAGAGTAACAGCCCGTGGAACAGGGCACCATTAGGAACGACAAGGGGTTTTATAGAGTGACTCTATGTATTGTAAAGAGAATTTCTCTGTAGATTCCAAAGCATATTCTTTATTTAGAGTCGGAGACATTTCAACATTAAAAAAGACTTTGTTTCAATGAAATTAAATCTATTTGCCCTTCTTTCCTAGAACAATTCCTGTTTAATTCCCATGTAATATGGTCAGTGCATCTGTGACATGTTAGAAGGAAAAGAAGAAAAGTAATGGGGAAAAAAGTCTCTGTTCAATCGTGTTTATTGAAAATGCATTCTACAATATGTCAATTTATAAAAAATTCTTTCTTCACCTTAAATAGTGGATCTGGCTACAGTCATATGAATGATGGATTTCACTTGAGTTTAATGGAACCTCCTATGTTTATCTAACCTTACCTTAATATTTTCAAGAAACAATTATTAATACAAATATATGAAGACAAGACTAAAGTTCATCCATAATTCCTCTGCCCAGAGAAAACCACTGTTAACATCATGGTATATTTCTTATTTGGATTTTAAAATGCTAATGGAATTGGTTAGGCTTCAGAAGGATATTTTCATAGAAATGGCACTTTGTTTTTTGATAGAGTGGAAAATCAAAACTTTGGGAAAAAAACCAAAGTGCCAATTATTTATAATTATGCAATTATTCAATCAGGAGATTGTTCTTTCTCAATGCTCACAGACTGTGGTATTGACAAATACCCAAGGGTCAGTATGCAGAAATCACTTCAATAAGTAGCACTGAGTCTTTGACAGAACATGATTTAATAATTGGTTTGGATCATTCTGACAACCTCCCCTTTTAAATCATTTAGTTATTAAAGATTTTGGAATTTAATATTTCAAGACTTTATAAAAAATTAAGAAATATTAATTATAGAGCAGTGGTTCTAAAACATATGTATGCATCAGGCCTGGAGGGCTTGTTAAAATACACATTGCGGAGTTTCTGATCCAACGCTGTGTCTGGGAAGGGTCTGAGACTTGGCATTTCTAAAAAGCTGCCACCCTCAGGTGATGCTGGTTGATGCTGGTCTGGGGACCACACTTTTAGAACCAACGATATATCAGGACTACTTACATGAACATAGCTTAGAAGAGGCAATTTCCCCTAATTGTGCTCCCATAGTTTCATGCCTGCAACTTAACATCTTCCATTTGAGATATTTCACGCTACAGTGACAAACCCTTAGGTTTTATTTAGGATTTTTTTTTTTTTTAAAGATTTTATTGGGGACTTGGAGGAGGGAAACAGTGTTGGGGAATCGGGGAAGGGGAACAGACAAGTTGCTGTCCTTTTGTTCTTCAGTCTAGTTGTGGAGGACGTTGCTTCACTGGCCCATGTTGGTATCATCGTTGTGCTCTTCTCGGGTGAGGCAGATCGGTAGCCCGCTTCTGGATGGCTGCTCACTGCGGTTCTTGGCAGCTCACACCGGCTGCCAGCTGCTCATGCTGGCTGCTGGCCACTCACTGTAGCCAGGACAGCTCACTGCAGCAGGGGCTGCAGCTATGCCATCCTTGGGACTCACAGCAACCCAGCTCCAGGTGGAGCTGTTGTTCACCATCTTAGCTGTGGAGAGCAGTGTCTCTGGCCCTCACATGTGGGATCCGAACAGGGGCTGCTGGCATCCCAAGCCAACTCTTAACCAACGTGCCACTCCGCCAGCCCTATTTAGGATTTTTAAAGTGAAATTTTGTAGTCTGATTTTTAATGAGAACGTCAGGAACTGGCTAGAGTATTAAACTATAAGACTTCAACCTAAATAAAGTTCTGTAGGCATAAGAGAGGAAAAGCAATTCCTTCAAAAGAAAACCTCCTAAGCCCCGGAATTTCCTATGTATGGGCAGATTGTCTGTAAAAGCACTTAGGAATGGTGTCAGCTTATGAATCTGTATGGATGGTGAAAACTTCGGTTTCTCACGTTCTAAGCTGTGTGAGTTTTCCTTTTCAAACCCTAAACCTATCAGCATCGCCTCTTCCCCGAGATCAATATCCAGTCACTTTCACAGATGTTCCTAGTCCAGAAGACTCACACATTTCCTAACTTCCCAAATCCTCTGATGCTTCATAAAATATTTGCAGAGCATGAGACAGGAATAATGGGGGGTGGCCAGGTGGCTTAGTTGGTTAGAGTGCGAACTCTGAACAACAGGGCTGCCAGTTTGACTCCCACATGGGATGGTGGGCTGTGTCCCCCACAACTAGATTGAAAAGGGCTACTGGACTTGGAGCTGAGTTGTGCTCTCCACAACTGAGATTGAAGGACAACAACTTGACTTGGAGCTTATGGGTCCTGGGAAAAACACCCTGTTCCCCAATAAAGTTAAAAAAAAAAAAAGTTTCAGTGGGTCTCAGAATTTTACCAGGCAGTCACGCACCAGCACATGAATTCTATAAAGCTTTGTATTTCAAAATGTCTTTATGGTGATTGAAGGGGGATACTGCTTTGGGAGTCCATTTCATCTCCAGTTCTGCTCTGACTCAGTGGTTAACTTCAGGCAACTCATTTAACTCCTTCCCATGTCGTGTTCAAGAGTTCAGGACTGATGTGATGATGCACCAGGTTTGAATCCCAGTTCTGATACTCACTGGCTCTGGGAATCTGTAAAAAGTGGGGATAATAACAAATACACAGAGCAGAGTTGATATAAATATCAGAATATGTATGCTTCTCATGGCAGGCACTCGATGCTGCCTGTTATTATTACTATACAGAAAATGATAAGGTTGGACTGGATAATTGGCACTTGGGCACTTTCCAGCTCTTACAGAGCTATGATTTTAAATAAACTATATAGTTGAAAACAGTGATGGCTGTTTCAGTCTGCTAGAGTTGCCATAACAAAGGATCGCAGATTGGGTGGCTTAAACACCAGAAAGTTATTTTCTTACCCTTCCTGAGACAAGTCCATGATAACATGTCAGCAGGGTTGGTTTCTTTTGATGCCTCTCTCTTTGTCCTATTGATAGATGGCTGTCTTCTCCCTGTGTCTTCACATGGGTTTTTTTCTGTGTTTGCGTCCAAATTTCCTATTCTTATAAGGAATCCATCCATATTGGATTAGGGCCCACCCTAATGACCTTATTGTAACTTAACTACCCCTTGAAAGACACTATCTCCAAATTCAGCCACTTTCTGAGGTATCAGTAGGGTGAAGACTTTAACATGTGAATTTTGAGGGGACATAATTCAGCTCATAACAATGGCTAAGCATGCAACTTGGGCCTTTCCCCACCCCTCTACTGGGTTTAATGAAGAATTGTGATGAATCTATCCTTCATTTTGGGGTTTCAGTTTCTGTTTTGGTGAGTCATTTCATGATGAATCTTTGGCGAGCCAAAAACAAGAAACAAAAGAAACCCAAAACACCACCACCATCACCCACCGAAACCCAGAAAAAAGCAGTGGCATCGATTTAAAAAAAAAAATTCTCGAATGACCATTTGACATTAGAACATGTGTTTTCAATGCTAACAGATTTCCCTAATCATATCTTGTTTTCTAAGAATTACTGGCAGAAATCCATAAGAGTTGGCTTTTTCAATGGTGTTCATATGGTTGTGACTTCCTTTTTGGCATTGATGTATGTCTCAGAACTGGTGTCCTCACTTTCTGCAAATGAATACTGATCACCCACAAATTAAATACATAGTAGCATGAGATAATTTTCACGTACCATGTTTTCTGCAATGTGGGCATCCATTAACCAACAAGTTATGTCCTCATGGGCAGTTGTTACCTGGCAAAGCTCTGAGATCCACTGTACCTCATGCTTCTGCCTCATGCTCGTAATTCATGACACAGTAAATGTACTTAAGATATATTTAAACATAGTCTATTGGTAAAACAGTATTTTTGCCATTGGAGTTGGAAAGAATACATCAGCTTGCCTTGTCTCTGCAGCTGTTTCATCAAGGAAGTTCTCCTAGGAGTGAAAGAGATCACGTTTAAATAAGTGACAAACTTAGTGTTTGGGATGTACTTGGCGCTCAGTGAATATCAATTTGTTATTCATTCTATCAAAAAGCCTCAATTCATTATGGGTATAAATATGAAATGATTTTACTATCTCAAGTTGAGCTCTGCTTTTGGGTAATGGGCTCCTTTGAGACACTGCAGTGCAATTCCATAAGGCCCGAACATGAATATTCTTATTCCAACATTTGTGTGATGTTTTGCAGTTTACAAAATACATTTATGAAATGTGTTATAGATAGTCTCAGCCATGGACTCAATACAGATGGACCCATGCTGGACCCAATGCAGCTGAAGTTTTTCTCACATGACAGCCCTGGGCAGTTGTTCAGGTCAGTGGGTGACCCTCCTCCATGTCATCAGCCAGGCTTCTTTCATCTGTGGTTCTGTTATCCCCTGGCAGAGTTGTTTTTGTTTTTTTTTAAGACAGATTTATTTAGGTATAATTTACATATAGTGAAATTCTCCCTTTTTAGATGCACAGTTCAATGAGTTTTGACAAATGTAGTATATAGTTGTATACCCACCAGCACATTTGACATATAGAACATTTCCCTCACTCCAAAAAAGTACCCTTGGGTCTCTTGGAAGTCAATATCCTTCCCTCCCTAACTGATTTCTGTCCCTATGAGTTTGCCTTTTCCAGTGTGTCATATAGATGGTGTCGCATAGTAAAACGCCTTTTGTCTCTAGAATTTTTTCTCCTTAGCACAGTCCTACCAGGGACCATAAACATTTTGTGTCGTGGGTCACTCAGGAAGTCTGGTTGAGCCTCTAACCGTTCTTCTTGGAATAATGTTTACAAATGCTTAAAATAAAATATTTAAGATTCCATAATAAAAATTATGTTAAAATATGGTTATGAAAGTATTAAAAGAGCTAATTTGTGATGTAGTAATATACATACCTTTTATTAATGCAATAAATAATAAAACCTAGCTGTGGGTCTACTTCTTATAATGTCAAAGTAGTAATGAGTATACACTGCATTTTGAGATGTCTGCAACAATTGTAATAAAATATGACAGTATTGGTGATCTTTTTGTTAGTCAAAGGGTTCAGTTATTGCTCATAGTAGTGCTTTGTTGCCTACATTAATAATGAAAGGAAATGCAGCATTTCACATAGAGATTAGAGAAAATAAAGACTTAAAGATTTTCCTCATCTAAATCACAGACTCCCTGAATTCTAGCCATAGATCCCTTGGCGCTCCATGTGCCCCAGGTAGAGAATTCCTGTTTCTAGGGCGTCATCATTTACAACTATCCTGCACAATGGGAAGGGCATAGAGAAGCAGCTTTGGGAGAGTTCTCTGGGCCTGGCCTGGGAGGGGCATGTGTCACGTCTGCTCACATTCTGTTGGAGAGAACTTAGTCATAGGGCTCCACCTATCTGTAATGTAAGAAAGACAAGGAAAGATAGTCTAGCTGGGTACCCAGAGATGGAGTGAATGAACTTTGGTGGCTAGCTTGTAGTCTCTGCCACAACTAACTTTATTTAATATAACTCTTATGGGATATTACCTTATAGGATACCATCATAAGCGATAAACGCATGGGTTTGAAAAGCTTAATGATATTATCATTTAGTAAGTTAGAAACTCAGAACACAAACCTGAATTTTCATGTTATATGTCCTATACTGTTTGCAGTATGTCTTGGTGTCCTTATGATGACATGTGACTGAAGGGCCAATACAAAGATCTCACATGAAAATATTGCTTTCTTTTCTATGGAGCCACTGTAATTGGAGTTTAATATTCTGTGGCTACTGTTTTAAAACAATAAATAATGTTATCTTTGAAGTTGTGTTTTGTAAGTGAAGTCTGATGGGACAATGGAGCCTTTGCTGGGGACTTGGAGCCTTGGCTCTCTTGCCACTGCCACCTCCGCTAGGCAGGTCCTTGGCTGCCTGCTCTCTGCCCCCTGGTGCCCTGGGCTCACCTTGCCTCCTCCTCCCCACTATTGTCCCATGGCCATTGCCACCTCTGCCTGGCCCAGCAACCAGGTCATGTCAGCAGAGGGGAAATCTACCTTCTGTTGGCCCCTTCTGCCCTTGGTCAAGGCAGCCTGGGCTCAGATGCAAGGATGGTCAGAGTCAGCACCGCCACACATTTGTCAGGTGGCTTGGAGGGGCCCTCTTGAACATCCCCAATCCAGGCACTGAGTGTTTAATGGCATGGAGGTGACGATCTTTGGGAGTTGCCTATCCCTTGTGGGTCTTGCATTTTGATTTTGCACTGGACCCTACAAATTGTTTACGTATCCCTGTCTGAGAATCCCAATGAAAGCCATTATGCTGAATTACACAACAGAGGCGCCCGCCGTTGCATCAGAAGTTGTTTGTTCTTTTTTTCCTCAACACAGATTTACCTGGAAGGGAAGGAAAAACCCTTTGTCTGTCTCCCACTACCCCATTGTCATGGATAAAATTCATTAATTTTGCAAATTGTAATCAGAGTTAGAGTCTAATTGGGAGAAAATCCAGAACTAACATCTTTCGGCAGGTAAATTCCTAATAACAAATCCTGAGTGGCAGAGGCAGAATGAACCAAGCAGGAAGGTTGGCAGGCTCCAGCAGGAGGCCTATAGGATCCCCGGGGATCCTGGTCAGGAAAGGCATTTGCACATGGTGAAGTGGCTGGGAAAGGCTGTGCAAGGGGAGGAAGCGCAGCGAGGAAGAGAAGGGATTAGCCAAAAAGGCAATTCTCCTTTACTTCATAATTTTGCTTGGGTTGGGTTTTGCTTTGAAGATTCTTAAACTGGAGGAAAATGGCAGCAGGAAGCTGAGGTGTCATTTGTATCAGTAGCGTTTTATATGATCAAATCTAAAACTAGCAATTTCTTGACAACTTTTAAATTTGGCTGATAATTCTGCATATTTTCCACAATGAGTAGTTATTTCTCTATTGCTACCATCTCTTATGAAAACCACTCAGAGCAATTTATGGACACTTAGAATTGTCCAAGACTTCTGGTATGTTTCTTCCTTAAAACCAAGAAGAAACTAAAGCAGGACTTAGAAATTGAAACTAGAAGTCATGGTTGTCATGCCACTATTCAACACCACTATTTTACTTCCTTTCCTACAACTACAATTTCATAGACAAAGCATTATTGCTTTAAGCAAAAAGGTTAATAATATGGGTTGGATTGTGCCCCCTACCCCCAATTCATATGCTAAAGTCCTAACCCCTAATACCTCAGAGTGTGTTATTTGGAAATAGGGTTGCTGTAGAGTAATTGGTTAAGATGACTTCACACTGGAGTGGGGTGGATCCCTAATTCAATATGACTGATGTTCCATATAAAGGGGAAATTTGGACACAGACATGCACACAGGGAGAACACATGTGACGATTAGTATGCTTCCATGAGCCAAAGAACTACCTGAAGCTGGGAGAAAGACCTGAAACAGAGCTTCCCTAGTGACTTCTGAGGGCACAGGGTCCTGCTGACATCTTCATCTTATACTGCTAGTCTCCAGAACTAAGAGACAATAAATTTCTTTTTCCCCCCCATTTTATTAAATTACTTTCAGGTGCACAAAACAGTGCAATAGTTATACTTTTCACCCTCACAAAGTGACACCCCTCTCCCCCAATCCACTGGCCCACCCCCCCATATCATGCATATTTATTACAATTCCATTGACTCCACTCCCCACATTATACTTCACATCCTGTGACTCTCTCTCTCTCTCTCTCTATATATATATATAATTAATTATATATATACAAATATTATATATTAATTATATAAATATTAAATATTAATTATATATAAATATATATAATTAAATATATATATTTAATTATAGTTGACATACAATATTATTCACCTTCAGGTGTACAGTGCGGTGGTCAAGGCTCTATACCATCCATGAAGTGGTCTCCCTAACAAGACATGTGACCATCTGACACCCTATAAAATATTTACAACATTATTAGTTATATTCCTGGAACTGTCTTTTACATCCCTATGGCAATATTGTAGTTTCCAATTTATGCTGTGTAATCCCTTCCCCTTATCCTTCATCCCCAGAGATAATAAATTTCTGTTCGTAAAGCCACTGAGTTTGTGATATTTGTATGGCAGCCTTAGCAAATTAATACAGTAAGCACAGGATTGCTGAATCTATACAATAAGAAGTCATATTTCATAAATATTCCCCATTTTATTAAGAAGTGCCTGGTCAAAGAACAGAAAAGTGACAAAATGCATGTGCCGTTAAGGTATGCTGAGTAAATCATCAATTTCAATCAAATAATCAGCCAGTTAAATGACCCCAAAAAGCCCTTAAATTTTTAAAATTACATTTCTTAATAAATCGCAGAATCCTCTGTCTGAAAAGCACAGAAATCCATTACATTCAGTCTTCTCTCTGTGTATTTTCAGTAGATAGATAGGTTTTTTCTTATTGAATATTTGCCACAGAAAGAGTTTATGATCCTCCTCAGGAATGTCTTCTTCTTGGCCATCTTGACTTAGGTGTTCCATCCTATGCTATTTATATCCACCTCCTCCCCCAAATAATTTGAGACAGTTGATGATGACCTCTCCTTCTCCTTCTCCTCCTCCTGCTCCTCCTCCTCCCCTCCTTCAAGATTTTATTGGGGAATTGAGAAAGGGGAACATTATGTTTTTCCAGGACCCAACAAGTCAACTTGTTGTCCTTCTATCTAGTTGCAGGGAAGTGCAGCCCACCATCCCATGTGGGAGTTGAACTGGCAACCTTGTTGTTAAAAGCATGTGCTCTCACCAACTGAGTGGCTGCTCAACTCAAGGTGCCATTTTCAGTCTTAGTTGTGGGGGGTTTGGGGAGGGGGCGCAGCCCACCATCCCATGCAAGAGTTGAACCAGCAACCTTGTTGTTAGGAGCACACACTTCCACCGGCTGAGCTATCTGTCGAACGTGGGCAGCTTAGCTCAGGTGCAGCTCACTGGCCCATGTGGAAATTGAACCCATGACCCTGTTGCTTAGCGCTCACACTCTTAACCAGCTGAGTCACCCGGCCGGCCCCACTCTTTCCTTCTTTCCAGTCTGGAATGTCATAACCTTATTGGTGGCTGGATCAATAATACAGTGTTCATTAAACAATTCACAGAGACCAATGTGACTCTTGTTGCTATAACACCATGTGATAATTATAGGAGATGTCTTGATATTGGGTCTAATTCAACTTCATTAAATCATATATTAAAAATAAAATGGGAGGATTCAGGCTGAGAAAGCAGTAATGCATAAAGCCTCCATATTTTCCTGTTTATGCACTAGCAACTGGACTCTCATTCTAAGACTTGCCTTTACAGCCAGAAGCTATAAAGACCCAGACAACTGCTGACTAACTATTTTATTTATTTATTTATTTTGAGGGCATTGTCACTGGCCCTCATATGTGGGACCCGAACCGGGGCCGCTGGCTTCCCAAGCCAGCACTTAACCACTGCACCTCTCGGCCGGCCCTGACCAACTATTTTAATGATATTCAATATGTAAAATTATAATATAAATGAATTAGATTCTTAAGATCACTAAACCATTCCCCAATTATATGTTTCATGTCTCCATAAATTATACTATTATAATGTTAGTCTCTTAATGTCCCAGATGACTTTTGGTGATAAAGGATTCATTTAATGATACCTGACACCATAAGGGAGCATGGGGGAACCCTGGCCACTTTTGCACTGGATTTCAGAGAAAACCAAAAAAGCTGTTGTGTTTCTCTCTCTCTTTTTTTTTTAAAAGATTTTATTGGGGAATTGGGGGAGGGAACAGCATTGGGGAACTGGGGAAGGGGAACAGACAAGTTGCTGTCCTTTTGTTCTTCAGTCTAGTTGTGGAGGACATTGCTTCACTGGCCCATGTTGGTTTTATCATTGCGTTCTTCCTATGTGAGGCAGATCAGTCGCTGGCCTCTGGACTGCCGCTCACAGTGGCTCTCGGCAGCTCACACCGGCTGCCAGCTGCTCACGCTGGCTGCTGGTCACTCACTGTAGCCTATGGCAGCCCACTGCAGCAGGGGCTGCAGCTATGCCATCCCGGGGACTCACAGCAGCCCAGCTCCAGGTGGAGCTGTTGTTCACCATCTTAGCTGTAGAGGGCAGTGTCACTGGCCCTCATATGTGGGATCCGAACCGGGGCTGCTGGCATCCTAAGCCAGCTCTTAATCAACGCACCACTGGGTGGGCCCCTGTTGTGTTTCTTGAGTCAATACTTGAGCATCTCACAATCAATTACCTGCATGGCAGCTGGAGTTTGTAGAACCCAGACATTATTGTCTTACCCTTTCCCCTGCTTCAAACATTTATAGTTAGCAATGATTAAATTAACACGTTGTAAGCTGTCCCTTAAATCCTGAGTTTTATCATCTTCCACATTTGAAGCTGAGCCTTGAGGATGAGAGGGATGAGAAGGAAGCTACCTAACATCTTTAATCTTGAAACCAGGCTTGGGTTAGCAATTAATATCTAACTCCTTTAATATATCAAGAACCAACCCTACTCACTGGAGATGATAGTGTAGAAAAGGTACCCCTTCCTCTTAGCTAGCCAGCCATGAAGCTTGCTGTCCTGTAGTGGATGAAGATGTAACGGAGAGCCATGGTTCTCAGCCCTCTCAGATCCCATGTCCCATTTTCATAGCTAATGTTTTGTAATGCCTCCAATATAATTATTCTGAAATGAAAGTCATAGATAATAACAATTACCTCCACATATAATTCCAGCAAATCAATGTAATGACCTAAACCTAATATAAAGGAGAAATAAAGGGAAAGTAATTTATTATAAAATAGTAAGTTTTTCAATGTGTAAATGCCTGGGTATGTCTAGACTAGAAGACATTATGAAGAGGTCAGATGCTTGGGTCTGGTTATAACAAAAGAGTTTGAATTTAAGAGAAGTAAAAAACTCATCTGTACAAGAAATACAAGAAAATGAAAGAGCAGAAATACAATTGGAAATGAAAATATAAATTAGAATTAGGATATGTAATAATAGATTAGACTTATTTGTATCTGATAAGGGAAAGAGAAAGAAGGATAATTGAAGTGTGGATAACAGCCAGAACAAATTACAGGCAGTGAAGTAGAGAAAATGAGTAAGTATATATTTGTATAAATGAGTTTGGTCTTATGTGTTAGTATAGTGTAGAATAATTCCCTTTATTATGACATTGGGCAGTGATAAAGTATCACACACACACACACACACACACACACACACACACACCCCATATCTTCTGTTTTAAAATCCCACTGTTTCTAATCTTGGGTATTTAAAAAGACCTTGGGTACTATATCCTTAGATAGGCACAGAGGAAGAAGGCAGATTGGAGAATAATACCGTTACCAGAAGAGGCTTCCAAGAGTGTTGTTACTTTGATTCTTTTTCCAGAAGCAAAGTAAGATTTAAAAACAACAGACCATTACAAATGATATAATTTTAATATGTAATTTTTGCAGCATAGATAACACTGTGTTACACACCTTTAAAATATATGTTAGAAATAACATAAAATATTTAAAAACAATCTTACTGTTACCATTCACTGAGTCGCTGTGTTTCTAACTCTGTTGAAAGAATCTCAGATTCCTTTGGATTCATATTTGCATGTCACAGCAACAAATGCAGGTCAATGTAGAAAGGCATGTTGCACCAGCATTTCAAATACCATGAGGGCGCTGCCACTGATGATTGGTTCTGGTATGATGAACAAGTCTTGCTAAGCTTCCAAACAAAACAGGTATAATAGATACTCAATTTACATGGCAGCTGCATTCCTTGAATTCACCATATATTAAAACCATGCAGAAATACTTAATGGTTACATATAAACTGGAGTTAGAATCCAGGTTCAGATAATTATAAGCAATCTTTTTCATCTTAATGAAAGTCTAGTGGGACAGTCAAAAGTCAGGCATGATATTTCTCTAGAGAAGACATACATACAAATGGCCAATATACACATGAAAAGATTCTCAACATGTTTAGCTGTCAAGGAAATGCAAATCAAAACCACAATGAGATACCACTTTACACGCAATGAGAATGGTTATAATAAAAAACGTAGACAACAGGTGTTAACAAGACTGGAGAAATTGGAACCTTCATTCACTGCTGATAGGACTTTAAAATATTGCAGCTACTTTGAAAAAACAGTCTACATTTCCTCAAAAAGTTAAACTGAGTTGCCATATGACTCAGCAATTATACTCCTACACATATACCCAAGAGAAATAAAAATGCATATCCACATGAAAACTGGTATATGAATGTTCTAGCAGCACTAATTTCAATAGTTCATAGTGGAAATGACCCATGAATAGGTAAATAAAATGTGGTCTCTCCACCCAATAGAATATTCTTTGGCAATGAAAAGAAATAAAGTACTGATTACAACATGGATAAACCTTGAAAACATTATGCAAGTGAAAGAAGTCAAACCCAAAGGACCACATACTGTATACGTCTAGTTATACAAAATATTCAGAATAGGCAAATCCAGTGACAGAAAGTAGATTTGTGGTTGCCCAGGGATGGGGGTTGAGATGAAATGGGGGGTGATTATAATGGGTACAGGATTTTTGGGGGGCTGATGAAATGTTTAAGATGGATTGTAGTCATGGTTGCATAACTCTGAATATACTAAAACCATTAAATTCTACTTTAAATAGGTGAATTTCATAGTATGTGAATTTTATCTCTGTAAAGTTGTTACGTAAAAAAATCAGGCAGAATGTTGCACAGGGTGAGACATCTGGTATTCTTAGTCTTGCTCAACTAAATGCCAGTTGTACTTCCCAATAATCGTGACGACTAATAATACCTTCACAGAGTTCCAAACCATCCCCTAGTGAGAATCACTGAACTGTGGAAGAAGTGAAAATAAAGTCACCCGTTTTGGTGGGTTAGAAGGGTGGAGACAGAAGTGAGTGGAAAGACTTTTGGACAAATTCTCGTCTCTTTATTCTGAGACCCTGAAATGGGAGGGGAGATGAGACCTGCTGGCTTCACCCACTGTGGGCAAGTATATTTGACAAGTTGGGAGGAACACCAAGAGTGGTTGAATTATTCCTCCCCTCATTAGTTCAGATCCTGGAAGGGAACTGCAGTGCAGGGAGTCCCTCACCAGCTGGGGGAGTGCACGCCATAATTAAAAGTGTGCTGTCGTGTGTTCAGAGACAGGTTTAACTTGCATTCGTGATTCTCCCTCAGTTCCTGTGTGGCTCGGATTCTGGGTGTAGAGTTGGCTGATGTGCTGTGGACAGTCTGCCAGGAACTAGATGGAGTAGGTAGCAAATGCACAGATGTCAGCCTGATCCCAGGAGAGGCTGAGCAGGGACCAAGGGGCACTACTGAGCTCTGACTAAGCAGAATGAAGAACAAGGCAGAAGTTCCTCTACCAGAGATGTTCATGGTGAAAAGTAGCAAAGCATCCATGTGACCTAGGCAATTCCACTCCTAGGTACATACCCGAGGGCTGTTAAAATGTGTGCACACAAAAAACTGCATGCAAATGTTCATGGTAACTTATTCCTAACAGCCAAAAAATGGAAACAACTCAAATGTCCATCAACTGATAGATAAATAAAATGTGGTCTATCCACACGATGGCATATTTAGCAACAAAAGAAATGAACTACTGGGCCGGCGGAGTGGCATGTTGGTTACGAGCTGGCTTGGGACGCCAGTGGCCCGGGTTTGGATCCCACATGTGAGGGCCAGTGATACTGCCTTCTACAGCTAAGATGGTGAACAACAACAACACTTGGAGCTGGGCTGTGTGAGTCCCGGCAATGGCATAGGCTGCAGCCCCTGCTGCAGTGGGCTGCCATAGGCTACAGTGAGGGTCCGGCAGCCAGCGTGAGTGGCTGGCAGCTGGAGTGAGCTGCAGAGAGCCACTGTGAGCAGCCATCCAGAGGCTGGCGACCGATCTACCTCACCCAGGAAGAGCGCAATGATGATACCAACATGGGCCAGTGAAGCAATGTCCTCCACAACTAGACTGAAGAACGAAAGCAACTTGTCTGTTCCCCTCCCCCAATTCCCCAATAAAAATCTTATAAAAAAAAAAAAAAGAAATGAAGTACCGAAACCTGATATAATGTGGATGAACCTTGAAGATGTTATGCTAAGTGAAAGGAGTCAGGCACAAAAGGCTACATAGCATATGATTTCATTCCTATTAAACATCCAGAATATACAAATCCATAGAAACAGAAAGTATTCAGTTGTCGGAAAAGTCATGATCCACTTTTGCAACGAAAAAAATAGAAAAAAATACGTCATGACTTTTCCGACAACCCAATAGATTAGTGGTTTCCAGAGACTGGAAGGAGAGGGGAATAAAGAGTTCCTGCTAAGGGATACAGGATTTCCTTTTGGGATGATGGAAAGGTTCTGAAATTAGATGGTGGTCATGGTTGCACAGCTCTGTAAATATGCTAAAACCCACTGCATTCTTCATTCTAAAAGAGTGAATTTATTATATCAGTGATATAATATCAATGTTATCTCAATTTGAAAACATATATACACACACATACATTGTACACACACATATAACAATGGCACCATGTTTTGTGTCCTCCTATGAGTGTAGTGATTAAATCTGTAATCTTGTTACACACTATGATGCTTTTACTTTGCTTTTACATTAAAGGACCTCTATGAATGGCCTACAAGGGTCATTCTAGCTTTTCACACCTTGTCCCCTGTGCAAAGTCACACTAGCCCGCATTCTTCCATATGAGCTTTGCACTTTCCAGATCCTGTGCCTGGAATGCTTTTTCAAACTCACTTCATCTGGGTAATTCTTTGTCACTTTCTTTAGCAAGTCTTCCCTGACTTCCCTGACAAGGTCAAATACCTCTATTGTACCCTATCATAGCACCATATCTCTTACATACTATTTATCAGATTATGCTTATTACATTTTAATGGGTAACATTTGGATTCATATTTGTCTCTTTCAATTAGACTGTGAACTCCTTGAGAGGTGGTATGATCATGTCTGGTTTTGCTTATACCTGTATAACTTAGAATAGTGTCTGACACAAGTGCCTGATCTATTTATAGGGATCAGCAAATATTATTGAATTGAATTGAGTGAATCACTCTCTCTTTAGTCCTTGTTGTGCTACTTCTGTGTTTACTTCTGCTTCTGCCCATTTGTTCATTCATTCAAAAATGTCCATTGAGTGCCTACTATGTGCCAGACTCATGGAATGATGAATTGCCTGTGACTCATGAAATGATGGTTGGTTTAATCAACTAGGATTATGAAGGTAGGAGTTGTTTTACCTACAGAAAAATCTGAATAGGCCTGTAAGAATATAGGAATTTAGCGCCTCATAATGTGGTTGGAGCTTAAGTCTTCATGACTCTCCCTTCAGAATTGTCAGTGTATTGTTCTTGGTAATGCTAGTCAACCAAATCACATAACTTAATCCTGAAAGTTTCTTCTGGCTCCTAACCTAATTCTACTGGCAAACTCCCAGCTCAACTGTAAATCTAATTCTCTAACAAATCAAACTATTGTGGTATGTAAGAACTAGACATAGTAACCAAAAAGGTTTCAACTGCTTATCTAGGCTGTACTATCTATCTGAAAACTGCAAAAAGTCAGCTAATTTTCATAAATGATTTTCAATTCTTCAAGTCATTGTGTTCTCTTAATGAATTGCTATTTTGAACCCAGGAACCCATTCCCTACAAATTCATGGCATGATAAGTGTAAAAAACCAAAAAACCTCTGTACTGTTAAAAAATGAAAGAGAGAGAGAGAGAGAGAGAGAGAGAGAGAGAGAGAGAGAGAGAGAGAAAGAGAAAGAAAGAGAAAAAGAAAAAGAGAAAGAAAGAAACCAGTGAGCAAATTCTAACTTTGAATTAGGAGTGGGAAGAAAAGTCTAATTTCTTTTCTTTTAAGTTGAAAGTTTATTTAAAGATTTTTTTAATTGGGGAATTGGGGAAGGGCAACAGTGTTGGGGAATTGGGGAAGGGGAACAGCCAAGTTGTCGTCCTTCAACCTTAGTTGTGGAGGGCGCAGCTAGCTCAGCTC
Source organism: Aselliscus stoliczkanus (assembly GCA_033961575.1). NCBI lineage: Eukaryota > Metazoa > Chordata > Mammalia > Chiroptera > Hipposideridae > Aselliscus > Aselliscus stoliczkanus. Next base: position 74,558,591 of record CM066740.1, on the reverse strand, counting down.
CAAATCCAGTCGCATCTAGCCTCCTGTTGGCAGCTAGCGGCTGCTCAGCTCAAGATGCCATGTTCAGTCTTAGTTGTAGGTAGGCATAGCTCACCATCCCATGTGGGAGTCGAACCGGCAACCTTGTTGTTAGGAGCATGCGCTCTCACCAGCTGAGCCATCCTGCCACCTGTTGGCAGCTCAGTGGCAGCTCAGCTCAGGCGCAGCTCACTGGCCCATGTGGGAATGGAACCAGTGACCCTGTTGCTCAGAGCTCACGCTCTTTATCAGCTGAGCCACTTGGCCGGCCCCCAAGTTAAAAGTATTTTTAATGTGTGCATAAGCACAGAAAAATATTGAACAAGTATATTTCTATATATCCATCTGGATTCACACGAGAAGCATTTGTTCCAAATGCATAGTATTTCAAACTAGAGTTCAGAGGCATGAATGTTGGGTTCATTTACCATTTTTGCATGGTGTCTAGGTTGGAAATAACTTCGAAGTCATCTTTTTTAAATCCAAATTTCCATCTATAGTTTGAATCTCCTTTTATAATATTTCTGCTAAGGACCCAACCAAAGAGACAATGTACCATTACCACCTCCTGGGCAATCCATTCCATTTTAGGACAGTTTGGTTAGTACATTCTTTATTCTGTTGCATTGCAATTGGCCTTCCGGTGCTTCTCACACCCAGCAAGGATGGGTGTATAGAACACACACTCTTCCTCTTCTATCTAACACCCCCATATGTATTAGAGGTCTTCCCGGCTAGGCCAAATGTCCCCACTTTATATGAGCACTCCACATAGGAAATGATTCCAAGACCGATACTCTCTTTCCTGGTCACTCTCCCAAGGAATGTGCCTCTGTTTGTTTATATCTCTTTTAAAATGTAGTGTCCAGACAGAACCTAGTATTTTTGGTGGTTTATGTGCAACCACTATGCTCCTGACAAATACTGGATTTGCGGATCGCCAGGAGTGTCTCAGACATGTTTTCTTGGGAGCATAGGAACAATTTCTATGAATCTGCAATGACCTTTTTGTCTCTCTCACAGGTATCAGAGCTAGAGCATTTTAGACTGGGGAAAATGATTCTTTCCTAGGTCACGTAAAAAACACTGGGAGAGAGTGTGTATCTATTTTGATGTCCATGCTCAGAGAACACATGAAGGCTAATATAAAGCCGTTTAATGTTTTTGCTTTGCTTATAAGTGAGGTAATGAATGGAAGGGGCCTAGCCTGGTGTCTGGTTCAGAGTAGCGATTCAACAAATCTTCGTTAACTTTCCCTTTCTCTTGCCATCTCTTTATATTTTTTGTTTTGTTTTAAATTAAAGTTTATTGGGGTGACAATTATTAGCAAAGTTACATAGGTTTCAGGTGTACAGTTCCGTAATACATCATCTATATATCACATTGTGTGTTCACCAGAGTCAGTTCTCTTTCCATCACCATATATTTGACCCCCTTTATCCTCTTCAACCACCCCTCCCCCCTTTCTTTATATGTTTTCTTGGAATTCCCCCTTGCCTCTTTTTAACACAAGGATGATATAGGGGTGAACAAGTATGAAATATTTCTGTAGACTCCTTTTTAATTCCCAGAAGACATGAGTTCTTTGTTTCGTTAAGTCAAATTCTAAGGGACAGTTAGATGAGATATAGATGTCTCAGATGTTTTCCAAAGAACATATAGCACTTAAGTTGAACAACCTTTAGACATCCATTTTATTAATCTAGTTGACTTGTTCATTATTTTGATCATTCATTTGGTTGGATGGTGTGTTTAAAATGAGCTTCCAAAGACTAGAGAGACAAGAATTTTAAAATAAGAGGTTTCAATTAGATAGTCTCTCACTTTATGGCATTATGGTTCTCAGTTTCACTGGTGATTCAGAAAAGAGAACTAACATCGATGGGGGACTTTTTGAATATCCTAAAGCAACTGTTGCTTTTTAAAAAAATTCTGAGAAATGTAAAGTAACTTTGTTCCCATAAATGAAACTGCTATTCCTGAGAGTGTTGGCACACTGTCTCTCCTAGCAATAAGACGATTAGAAACACACTGAACTTTGACTCACTTTTTTACAAAGCTCTTTATTTTAGAAAAGAGAGTGGCACTAGATTTAGGTACTCCCCCACAAAGTCCTAAGAAGAAAGTGTCATACTATGGCACTGAACCAACAACTCATAGACACAGACAACAGTTTAGTGGTTCCCAGAGGGTAAGGGGGGAGGGAGGTGGTAGAAGAGGGTAAAGGGGGTCAAATATATGGTGATGGAAGGAGAACTGACTCTGGGTGGTGAGCACACAATGTGATATATATGTAGATGATGTATTATAGAAACGTACACTTGAAACCTATGTAATTTTATTAACCAATGTCACCCCAATAAATTTAATTAAAAAAACAAGAAGATAGTGATATTAACTCTGGCATCTAGGTGTCACTGGATGATTTAGTACTGCCTAGCAAAACAGGTCTTGCCAAGAATCTTGACGCTCTGGATACTGTGGGGCTTTCTTGTAACTAAACACTATTCTGCTTGAGTAGATAAATTTCCTGATGCTCTTTTTCAAAATTTTACCAAATCTATCTCTTGCCTTACTATACGACACAAGACTGACATTGCTTTATAAAGAGTCTGCCGACTGTCAATATCTGTTTAAACACCCACCAAGCTTCCTGACGTTATATAAAATACCTTCTACCTTCATATACTGTAATTTTAGAGATTTCTCAGATTCAAGAAATAGAAATTTTATTTGAAAAAATTAGAAAGTTTGAATGGGAAAAATTAATGTCAACTTAAGATTACAAATGTGATCATTTTGTAAAAATTATTTTAGAAATCATTTAAAATCTCAGATAAATATAAGTGCAAATGCCAGTCATTTACTTAAAATGTTCCATTAATTTAGCATATTTTTTTAATAGGCTATAGTCTGGTATATTGTAGTCTATGTGATCAACTGGAGTTAAGATGTGAGGCACATGGGTAGATTTTAAAATTTTGACTCAGTTTTCATTAGCCAAAACAAAGGTGTACATTTCTTCAGATACTCTGTCGTTAGAGACGAGGCATCATCTCACTTTTCCAGAGAAGGTTTCCAATTTGATATTTTAGATCAAGATGCTAATGAAGTTGGAGTTACATAAAAGAGCTAACTTCATTCTGTTCCCCAGTCTTGAACTGCAGTCTTATTCTCAGTCTTGCAAATCGTGGCTGTAAGGAGAAGCAGTTGGGAGAATGAATGAAACACTCAGAATGCCTTTTTGATGAGATGATATCACATGCAAAGCTGTTCGATGACTACCTGTTCAAACTGAATCACATAGTATTTACAATTGATAATTCACAATGAGTTACCCTGCTAATGTATAAACAATAGATTATCTATTAGTTAGCTGTCCTAAAGAAATAGGTCTTGGTAACATATTTACTTGGAAAAATAACACAGTATTATTCATCATCTATTATTATCTCTTCTCTAATTCAAATGTGTTGAAACACTAATGCTGCAAACACCACCCTCCCCCTGGCCCCCTGCTGCTGTTATGTATAGGACCTTATAAATCCATGGTTTTAGTCATTCCCCCTTGTGCCTATCTTATGTAATTATCATGAAATAATACACTTTTTTACATGCCATCATTATTAGTTTGGAAGCTCCTCAATAATTAGACTAGAAACCCTAGAAGGGTAAGAATTTCCTAAATTATTTAAGAATGTATTCCTATGACCTAGTTGGTGCATAGACACTAAGGAAATTTTTGTTGGCTAATGGAAAGAAACTTTGCTTACTCATCTGTGTATTGTGTTTGGCATGATGTTTGAGGACAGTGTCCCTGGCCCTCATAAGTGGGACCCGAATCGGGGCCGCTGGCTTCCCAAGCCAGCGCTTAACCGCCGCGCCACTGGGCCGGCCCTGGTATGATGTTTGGAATATAATAGATACTCAGTAAATGTCAGTTGAATGGATTTACTGATAATAAATTAGCACCCAGTTAATTTATTAATTTTTTTTCTAACTTCATATCTTATAAGAATAAACCAAAATACAGTTTCCAGTTACATAATTGATTATAGTTTCTACTTATATTACTGTCAATTCAATTAACTTTTACTCTTGCCTTGATAATTTCTAAAACCTAAGTAGTATTATTAAGACGACTAGTTAAAAGGTGTCTATAATAAAACTGTTATTTCCTCACAGGTTTTTTTTATCCATAACAGAAAGAAAAATGGTAACTATTCATTGGAAAAACTAACCCCTTAAAGCAGTGTGTGTATGTACACACACACACACACACACACACACACACACACACTCACACAGAAATGGGTTATTATTTAGCCAGAAGAAGAAGCAAATCTTGCTATTTGTGGCAACATAATACCTTGAGGGCATTATACTAAGTGAAATAAGTGAAACAGAGAAAGATAAATACCATATGATCTCATATGTGAAATCTTAAAAAAACAAAACCAAAACCAAACCAAAACCAAACCAAACCTCATAGACAGAGAGCATATTGGGGTTTGCCAGAAGAGGAGGGTGGGAGGGTAGGTGAAATGAGTGAACAGGATCAAAAGATACAAACTTCCAGCTGTAAAATAAGCAAATTCTGAGGATATAATGGACAGCATGGTAACTACTGTTAGCAATACTGTATCTTTGAAAGATGTTGAGAGTAGATCTTAAAAATTATCACACACAACAAAATTTTGTAACTATGTATGGTGATGGGTACTAACTAGACTTATCGTGGTGATCATTTTGCAACTTGTACAAATATTGAATTATTATGTTTTATACCTGAAACTAATATAATGTTATATGTCAACTATACCTCAATAAAAAAAGATGAATGTCAGACATTACATGTCTGGATGTCACACCCTGAGAAAGAGACCACATCACTTACCTTGTATTCCATTCAAAAAATGTAAAGCATCAATCTAATTATGAAGAAACATTAGACAAATCCACACTGATTCATTCTATAAAACAACTGACCTGTATTAATTTCATTGTCATGAAAGACAAAGAAAGGCTGCAGAATGGTTCCAGGTTAAACAAAAGTAAAGAGACATAACAAGTAAACGCAGTACGCATTCCTGGATTGGGTCTTATATTGGAGCAAAAAAGAAAAAATCCATAAAAGGCATCATCAGGATAACTGACCAGATCATAATATAGACTGTAGTTTAAACAAAACTATTGTATCGATGTTAAATTTCCTGAATTTGATAACAATGTTGTGCTTATGTAAGATAATACTCTCCTTGCTTTTAGAAAATAGACATGGAAGTAATTAGGAATAAAGCAGCTTGATGTATGCAACCTACTCTCAGATGGTTCAAAAAATCCTTTCTGCATATGGTTGGAAAGAGAGTGAGTGTGCAAATATGACAAGATGTGAAAAATTGGTGAATCTGGGTAAATAAGTACAGGAATTATTTGTATTCTTTCAATTTATTTTTAAATTTGAAATTATTTTAAGATTACAAGTTAAAGAAAACCTACCAAACCAAAAACCACCCCTCATAAAAACAAAAATAAAATCACGATGGTTAGTAGTTTCAAGCGTCCAGCTATGGCATATATTCTACAATATTACCAATTCTATATAATAGTGGTTCCTTTAATTGTCCTTATAAGGTTGTTCTCTACATTGAAAATGAGTGTCCTATTAGGCCAACGGCCTAACTAAACCAAACCACTAAAACTGATTTTCCCCACTAAACTTTTCCTTATATTTATGGCAAAGAGTGAATGTTGTAACTATTTGTTCTTTAGCTCAGTTGAAATGAAAATTCATTCATTTAAGCCCATCCAGTAACTTTTAATGGTTGCCTATTATGTGCCAGGTAGTGTGATAGATGATAGCAGAACAAAGAGGACTAAGATATGGTCTGTTTATTGATGAATTCAATAACTAATGGGAGAGTCAGACATTTAATCAGAATGATACGCTACAGGAGCAGGAAGATGGAGCAATTACTTGTCTGTGGGAACTAGACAGTTTCACAGAAGTGGCATCTAAAGTAGGTTTTGAAGGATGACTAAGAGTTTTCCAGGTGGAGGGGAAGAATATTTCCAGGCATATGCAAAGGCACAAAGCCTTGATGTTTTCAATAATCATTTCTAATTTAATGCTGGATATAGTTCAGAGGCATCAAAACCTAGGCCAGCTACTTAAACAAAATATTTTTATTGTGAAATATTATACACATTCATAAAAGTGCATAAAACATAACTTACCTTAGTAATTTAGCTTATTGAATTACTACAAAGCAAATAAATATGTAATGATCATTGAGGTCAAGGTCTATAATATGGCCGCTCCCTTGTCCAATACACTTCCCAGTCCTCTCCTTCCCTCAAAGGTAACCACTACTGTATTAGTTGCTTTAACAAATGGATACAGCCACACAACCTACATCTCTATCATCCCTCTCTAAAATTCCGTGTGTCTCATACTCTCTTCCCACTCAGTGTAACTACTGTTTGCTTTGTTGACCTCTGCAAAGTGTGAGAAATTGTGTGTTTGGAGCATAAGGTTGTGAAGTTACAGGAGGAACAGGTATCATTATAAGTGTTCATTATCATCATAGCCTGTACTGGGTTCCAGGTCCTTCTGGGTGCTTTATTCATTAACTGACATCTCATATTCCTGAAAGTGGCATGCAGCTGAGAAAACTGAGGCTTAAGAAGGTCTCTTGCTTGCTTAGAGACACAAAACTCATGAGTGATGAAGATAGGACACCATCTAGATTTATCAGGCTCCAAAGCACACACTCGTTTTGCCAATGCTTCTTGTTAAGATGTGACTTTTTCATGTAGAAAATTGACAGTCAACTCGGGTTTAAAACTGGGGAGTAATGTTATTAGATTTGTTTGGACTATAAGTTTGTTGATGGTGTGGAATAATGGAGTGACGGGGAGATTGGGGGTAGGTAGACCATGGAAGTAGTTACTGCAATGGTTCAGAGATGAGGTTTTGGACTAGAAGACTGATGGTCATATGGACAGAGGCAACTGTGCTTCCTAGACCTTTCTGAGGTATAACCAATTGTATATCGTGATAGGTTAGGCGGGGGTGAGAGAGATGAGAAACCTTGTACACAAGTAACTTGCATTATGTTGCATCTTTGCATATGTTCTGCTCTATGACTCCAAGTCTTCTACCTTAATAGCCTGAATGGCTAACAACTGTTGATGAAATTTTGGAAAAGGACAGGTTTGGTGAGAAGATAAGTCCAGTTTTGGTCCTGCTAATTATGAGATGCCTGGGGAAATTCAGATGTTTCTTCTCATGGACAGTTAGAAATAGAGCTTAGAGGCTATAGGGGCAGGTCTGAGCTGGAGATAAAACGTTAGGAATAATCAGAATATATGTAACTTGAGGCACAGGACCAATGGTGTGGTGCCCACGTGCAGCATGGTGCATGCACTGTGTCACCGGGCCAGCAAGACCTATGTGTGCCCGGAATGGAAGGTGCCAGTCCATGTTAGGGGTTTACTAGTAGGCGACTTAGCTCCAGGTTACCAACCCAGGTGCAACTACTCCCTCCTCTCCTAAAAATAAGCATCTTAGGGAAAGCATTATCTTCCTTTTTACATATTATGTTCCTTGCACCATATTAGGTGTTAAGTTCCATATAGTTGATAATAGATCAACAGTTTTATATTTGCCCTTTTAAATCAGTTTTCTACTACCTTTTCTAAACTCTCAGCCTTTATTTTGGCCCATAGTTTGATTTGCACATAATTATGAATTTAATTATTTGTGTTGTACAATGCCACATTATAATCAAAGGTACCAAAATCTGGACCAGAGTGTATAGGTCCTATTGGAACAATAATTGCTTCTACTTGATGTTAGGGTTTTTTTAAACATTTTTATTGGGGAACTGGGGGAGGGGAACAGTGTTGGGGAATTGGGGGAGGAGGACCAGTCAAGTTGTTATTCTTGAATCTTCGTTGTGGAGGGTGCCAGTCTTCATTTGGCTTCCTGTTGGCAGCTCGTGGCCTCTAAGCTCAAGGTGCTGTATTCAGTCTTAGTTGTGGGTTGGCGTGGCCACCATCCCATGCAGGAGTCAAATCCGGCAGCCTTGTTGTTAAGAACGCACGCCCTATCCACTGAGTCATCCGGGCGGCAGCTCAGCTCAAGGTGCCGAGTTCAGTCTTAGTTGCGGGTGGACATAACCCATCATCAAACAGGCAATCTTGTTGTTACACCAGCTGAGCCATCCTGCCACCTGTTGGCAGCTCAGCGACAGCTCAGCTCCGGTACAGCGTCACTGGCCCATGTGAGAATCGAACCGGTGGCCGTGTTGCTCAGAGCTCGTGCTCTTAAGCCAACTTTTAACCTACTGAGCCACTTGGCCGGCCCTGATGTTAGGTTTTTGTGCTGTGTTTTAGTGGGATCTGTTTAGAACAGATGGGAAAATCTTAACAAAAGCAATAAAATGATGGGAAAGAAGTCCATGGACAAAAGTTAAGAAATCACAAAAGTTTATCTACACAAAGCCATCAAATCGATCCAATTAGTCAGTTTAAAGAATAGGTTTGAGTAGCATTTCCTTGTTTTGCTGTTCTCAAAGGCATCATCAAGCATTAAAAAAGTCAGCAGCTTAGTTAGCTAGTATCATTCTTGAATTATATATTGTAATAACCTGTATTCAAAGATCATCACAATAATTTCTCCCATTCTTATATGCGTATCCATTTGAAATGTCACTTTGCTGCTCCTCCCATCGAGAAATGGAATCTGTCTCCCCAATTCTTGAATCTGTGCTGGCCTTTTGACTTAACTTTGACTAATAGAATGTGGCAGAATTGATGTCATTCATGTTAACTTCTCCTTCCAAAGGTCTTGCAGCTTCCATTTTGTACCCACTTGGCATGCTGTCCCCATATAGAGCAGCCCAGGTTGATCTTGTGAGTGTAAGGCTACAAGGAGAAAGGTTCCAGCCAAAGTCAACACCAACTGCCAAGTCATGAGTGCGCCCAGTCAAGCTGCCAGATGACTGTGGCAGCTACATGCACGACACCAGACAAGGCCAGTCCAAATCACTGATCTGTAGACTCGAGAGCACATAAAATAGCTTTAAGGAATTAATTCTAGGGTGGTTTGTCATGCAGCAATAATATGTGAGTGTCCTGCCTTGAAGATGAGAGAATAATTTTAAACTGTAACAGGGTGTTAGGTTCATTATTATGATGTACTTTCAGACTATAGCATCAAAAAAATCCCTTAAAGCTGTTATGATGAGTCATCTATGTTGATGCAGTGAAAGACAGATGATTTTTCTAGGAAGTTTTGTGCCCAGTTTTCAGATAGAGGGGATATTCTAAATGATGTCTAAACTCTAAACTCTAAATGATGTCTCTCTAAACTCTAGAGCCCTGTGAAATTCCAATTAAGTTCTTGTGATTTTAGCAACTCTATTTCTACTTCATGAGCTTGTACATAGCATTTTAATACCTTTCACAACTGACAGGATCTACTGGTTCATCTTTCACTTACAATGTGATTGAAAACAGCTATGGGCGGTATAGTGTAGGCAACACAGTACAGTTAATATAGCATAATGGCTAAGGTCACGAGTTCCACAGCCATACAAGTACTACTGCTTGGGTTCAAATGCTGGCTTAGTTGTGTCAGCTGTAACCCTGATGAGTTATCGAACTTATCTTTGCCTCCGTCTCCCCACCTGTAGAATACAGTAACAAAACCTTACTGGATTGTTGATAGGAATAAATAATATTTGAGCTTAAAACATATTAATTACTCAATATACGTCAGATATAATACTGGTATGTTATAGAAGGGAATAATTGAGGTCCTAGACACAGTTCTGTTACTGTGTGACCTTTGGCAAATCACCTAACTTCTCTGGGTTTCAGTTTTGTTGTCTGTAAAGTATGGTTCACTAATTTCCATGGTTTCTTTACATCTTTGAAATTCTGTGATTCTGTCTGTGTTCAATATTTGTTTTACCCATATGCACATTTCAATCTTGTCTTTAATTCTAAATTTTCAAAGACTGTCTAAAACTTATTGGAATAGTAAGCAATTTTGAGGGTCCTCTAGTCAGGTCCATTTTGAAAGTATAAATAGCACTGCCTTTACTCAGAAAACTAAACATTTTTACTCACATCTGGTCAGCAAACATTTATAACTCTCACATATCTGAAGCAACGCTTAATTCAGGTTTATGGAAACTTAAAATTGTACATTCATTTTTTTTTAACGAGTGATAAAATAGGCTTATAAATAAAAACAGGAAAAGATCCTCCAAAAATGAAGAAAATATTTTACCTCAAATTTTACCAAAGATCTTGTATTCAATAAAAATCACCTATTATTTCGTTAAGGTATCACATTCAACATTCTTTTTCATGTTTTTGCTTAAGCATATTGCATACAACTATTACACAAAATGCGATTTTTGTTGGCTGCATCACACACATCTTCATGGATGTCTCACAATTTATTTTACATTGATTTATAATTGTGGTGTTTCCTTACGTTTGTTCGATGTGGTGTGATGCTTCTTGATAACGGGGCAGAAAAAAAAATGAACATACTAGTGAAATGACTCGTTAGTGTGTTTGCAGAATGTACAGTGTGTGGAACTCCTTTTAAAAAGTTCGTCAGGGGCTGGCCGAGTGGCGCGGTGGTTAAGCGCTGGCTTAGGAAGCCAGCGGCCCGGGTTCGGGTCCCACATATGAGGGCCAGTGACACTGCCCTCAAAAAACAAAACAAAAAAAAGCTCGTCATTTTTGCATCCTTTTCCCGTCACCCTAATAATCAAGCTGCTCCACTCCAAGATCTTTGCAAATGCTCCATTCAATCTTTTTACAATAGCAAATGTATCCGTTACTGGGCCTCCTAAAACCGTTCCTTGAAACGGATGTTAATCACTCGTTTACTCTTCCCAACCGCACAGCGAGCCTGGCTAACTCAACTCTGCTTTTCCAGAACCCCGAAAACTGGCAGCTTTGACAACGTCGAAGGGTTTCAGTGGATCTTGGGGGCTGGGTGCCCACAAAGCGGATGCGCTTTTCGCACCCTTAAGCATTCCCGGCACATGTATCTGCTTCTTGAAGATTTCCGTTCCAGGAGCTGGGCAGGAGGCAAAAAGGAGGTGGCTCTTCGGTCTTCAAGAAGCGGCACACGGCGTTGCTGCATCTGACAGGCGGCAGCGGCCTCCATTCCTCGGGGGTTTTCCAGGCGGGATGCGGGCGCGGGACGGGATGGAAAGCGCGCCCCGGCCACGTGACGGGGGTTTTCCAGGCGGGATGCGGGCGGCGGGACGGGATGGAGAGCGCGCCCCGGCCACGTGACCCGAGTTCCCGCTCAGGTTCCACAGCGACGCGCCGCTGGGCATCCATACCACCACCGCTCGACCGTTTTCCTCGTACGGACCAGATTAAAAAAAACAAAACAAAACACACTCCTAAGCTCAGAGGCACACGACGGAAATGGTTGGTTGCAAAAAAAAAAAAAAATGTTCGACGTTTATCATTTCTAAAGGCGCCCAGCACCTTTTCGGAAATGGGCCCCTCTCCGGGCTTCCACCTTGGCCAAGCGTCTCCCGACACGTCTTCCCCAGCCCTTCCCCGCAAGCTGCAGGGCCGCTGACAGGAGGAAAACGCGAGAGCAACAGTTTGGTGGCAGAGGCGCCCGTGCCCGGGGCCCCCGCGCAGGGCGCACCAGGGCCTCCCTCCTCTCCGCCGGCCCGACGCCCCGGCCCGGCGCAGGCCGCTCGCCTCCCCACCGGCGGGGGCGCGCGCCGGGCGCATGCGCGCGGCGCTCCGGGCGCGCCGGCCGCACTCCCCCCACCCACCCCGAGCGCTTGTCACTTCCTGCCCTCGCCCCATCTCCGTCCGGGGTCAGTCAGTCGGCTCCCGGTCGCTGCTGGAGCGGCTCTGCTTCCCCTCCGCGGCGGTAGCGCAGGCTCGACTGGGACGGGGCAGACAGAGAAAGAGAGGGACTGACTTAATAAAGTTTCCTGAAACAACAACTTTTACCAAAAAAAGGGCCAAGGAGGGGAGGAGACCCCGTTCTTCCTCGCCCCTCTCCAAAAGCCTGAGGGACCCGCTGCAGGTGGAGCGGCGTCGGCTGGGAGCCGGGCTTCGGCAGCCGCCGTTGCCCGGGTGAGGGGCGCCTCGGGTCCGGCCCGCTCCGGTTCCGGCTCCTCCGGCGGCGGCGGCGGCGGCTGCTGCGGGGCGGTTCCGCCTGTCAACTGCCTGCGCCCGCGCGCCGCCGGCCCGCCGCGCCGCAGCGCGGAGGGACGCCGTGAGTCGCCGCAGCCGTCGCCTCGGGCCGCGGAGGGACGTGGTGAGCGGTGGCGCGTCCGCGTCGGCGGGGGACTCTTTGGGGAGCGCGTCGGGCCGGAACCCCCGGTGCCCGTCGCGTGGTCCGCGGAGGCCGCGCCAGGTGGGGCCCGAAGCCGCCTCCCACGCCGGGCTGTCCCTGCGGCCGCCCGGCCTTGCTTCCTTCCGCCTGCCCGCCGGCCCGCCGGCCCGCCCTCGGAGTTAAGTAAGTTGAGCGCACTTGGCTGTGGGGACCGGGGCGCCGCCGGGGAGACCCTGACGCACGTGCGTAGCGCGGAAGGGGGGTGGGACGTGCGCCGGTGGCCGGGGGAGCGACACCGCGGCCGCCCCTGCCGCCTCGCCCCGCGCCCGGCGCCCCGCGGGCCCCCGGGCCGGCCGTGCCCGCCGCGCGCCGCGCCTCCGTCCCCGCGCGCCCGCCCGGGCCGCCCAGGCCGCCGTCCGCGCCGCGGGCCAGGCCGTCGCCCTGCGCCGTGCGCCCCAGGCTGCGTTTCCGGGTGGGGCGCGGAGCCTGTGCGGGAGCGGGGGCTGCAGGAGCCTGCGTGCGCCGTTCCTTGTTTCTGTTCCCAGAAGAAGGCGCGCGGGGTGGCGTGGAGAGACAGCGGAGGGCGGGTGGAGCGGGACCTCGCTGGGAAGAGGCAGCCGGAGCCCCCCAGGAAGCGCAGGGCGAGTGACGGCGTTTCTGCTTCTTTCCAACACAGCCACGCCGCCATGAAGAGCTTCTCCCAGTGAAAGGAAAGCAGTCGCGCCCACTGAAAATGCCTTTAAGGGACAAGTACTGTCAGACTGACCACCATCATCACGGATGCTGCGAACCAGGTATTCATGCCCCTTTCTTCTCCAGTTGCGCTTGGCCCTCCCGTCAGCGCCGCTCCGCCTTTCTGGTGCCTTCTAGTTTTTCTTTTACTCCCTGCCCAAGAGAAGTCATTTCTAAGTAATTAGGATATAATTTCCCCAGCATCGAACCGGTTATGAAGCGAAATGGGTGTACAGATAGGTCTCTCCTGCCCGATCCCTTAGAAAAAGGCACAGGTGCCACCGTAAAACTTTCCCACGAGATCCATCACTCACTCCCTTTTCCTTCTCTTTCAAGGCAGTCTGCAGTTAGTGGGATCCATCCAGGCTCTGTAAATGCTTAAAACTGAAGAGAAAGGGGAAAAAAAAAAATAGCTAGTAGACTATTAGCATTTACCTTCGGGGAAAGTTGTTTCATTTAAACTTGAAAACCTTAAAAGTCTCCTCTGTGTAATTTTATCAGAGCAGAGCACTTTTAAAGCCTAAAAGCGAGTTTAGTGTGTGTGCTAAAAAAACGTGTTGCGCTCAGCTTTGTTGGGAGAGCCAGATTTTGCCAGGTGCAACCTTTGAAACAGTTTCTTGGACAGAATATACTGTATTTCAAGATGTAAAAAAACCTCCGATGATGTAGGTAGAAGACATCAGCGTTTTCAGCATATGTATGCGGTGGAACTTTTAAACGTCAAATTTATGAAATGCAAGCGTTGCCCTTTGGAGCCTTACGAAGAATTTTAGAAAACTTTCATTTGATAAATGGGATGCCTAAACCATTGATGCTTTTTCTATTTAGAAGTTAGATATGCAGTGTCACAAACAGAGGAGCAACTCGAAAGGGAATCTTGAACATACTCCCGCTAAATCAGATAAAGGCTACTCTTGTCAAAGGCAGGTGTTGCCATTATTTTTGACTTAAAAGTTATTAGGACTTTTTATATCTTTGCTTGCTTTTTGTTGGACTGTTTTTAACTGCAGTTAGTAGTATACTGATGTACTCAGTGTTATCACAATTGTAGTCTTTTGCTTAATGGGAGAAGTTGGCAATTGGGAAGGAGAAGAACTCCCATTTTCAGAAAACTTTGGTACACATGAGAACAGAATTGGTGCTATGGCCCTATTCCCACTGATTCGCTGAACACCAGTAGTAACTCACCTCTGCTTGTAAAACAGGTAGTCCCAGGATGCGGTCCAGTTTCTATGCAACTGCACCTTTCCCTGTCTAACTTTCAGCACCGTTTTACACTGCATATGTTGTATATTTGAAGTGAAGATAAACTACTTGCTTTATCAAATGTTGAATGGAGTTGACTAGCTTTGAAATGGAAGGCTGTGAATGCCTTTTAGACTTGTGTTCCACTGACTTTTTATTCCAGTTTATTTCTGACAACACTTGTGTCATTTAGGTTGAATTAATTAATGAAATTTTATTTAGGAAGACATTTATTCATTTCTTTGACAAATTACTATTGTTGAGCACCTGTTTGGTGCTAGGCACTGTCCAGGGTAATTGAGTTATAAGTGGTGAACAAAACAGGTAAAGTCATTCCCTCACAGAGCTTTTGAATGAAGAGATAGACATAAACAAAAAAATAAATTGTGACCATACGTTTTTTAGTGTATTCTGGTAATTAAAGTTTTCTAAAGATTTTATTGTCTTTATTTTTTTTGAGGGCAGTGTAACTGGCCCTCATATGTGGGACCCGAACCGGGGCCCCTGGCTTCCCAGGCCAGCGCTTAACCACTGCGCCACTCGGCCAGCCCTTTATTGTATTTTTAGGGATGTTTTCTAGAGTTGAACTTTTTAATATGCATTGAAACTTTTTTTGATTCTTTTTTCTCTCCCATTCACAAGAAATCAGATAAGATGCAATAATTAAAACATTTCAACTTTATTTTACCATAAACTTTCTATGTAGTTTATTTTTCAGACTAATTGGTCAAAAGTAGTTAGTGTTTCTTTGCTTTCTTAGCTATAATTGAATACTATTTGAGCATTTAGTTCAGTGGAAAGCTAGAAATTTGTTAACTTATAGGGTAGTTAATTGTCATTATTTCAGAGGAAGGTAGATGCTGAGTGGGAGGAGGTTTTTAGCACTGAGAGGAGTATATTACAATAGAAGAAGATGACACGATGTTTGAAAAATTCTTTTCATGGGCTCTCCTGAGAGGCCTGTCCTGGTTTGGATTATGAATAGTGGGTGAGTTCCTTGGATGAGAGCAGTGTTTTCCTGAGGAGGCCTTGATGAGATTGGTCAGTGTGTAGTTTTAAGCCTGTTAGTGTATATGAAGTATTACTTACGTTTTAAGAATGTTTTTTATTATGGAAGTTCTCAAACATTCAGAAGTAGGGAGAATGGTATAAGGAACCTGTTATAACCATCACACAGCTCCCATCAGTTATCAGAAATACATGGACAATCTCTATGCATCTCTATTCTCCCCTCCCCACAATTGCCCTCTCTCCCACCCTCTATTATTTGTAAGCAAATCCCAGACATCATAAGTAAAAGGATCTTTTAAGGGGTTTGTTTTAAGGTAGGAGGCACTCTTAAAAAAAAAAATTTATTCTGGAATTGTGTTATTGAAAGGATGTAAAGAAAGTTACCTCTGAGGGTTTGGGTTTTTTTGGTTGGAGGGAGATGCTGTTTTTCTTCCCCGCCCCCAAATGGTCATGTAACCTGTTGGAAGTGCTGATAGGATATGTAAGAAGAAATTTTATAAAATATTAATACATAGGTTTTTTAGTGTTTTATGTTTTTAAATGAAGAAAAAAGTTTCTTAAATGGGAACTACACAGACGTGTATACCAATTTGATGTGTCCATGCATAACTAAACCTGGGGTTATTTTGAATGGTATCTCAGTACGTACATGTGTTCTGGTGATAGCAGTGATGGGTAACAAAATGTATTTTATCACTAGCTTTAAAATCAGATGTCATGTGGAATTGGAAGTTGGCATATTACAGAAAGTTTTCTGGAGAATGGACCTAAATGAGGAAGGGGCTTTAAGAAGTTTCCATTTTTTTCCTTTTTTCCTCCCCTATTTATTACTGTTTTTTCATTGTCCCTTTCTAGAATTCTTGCCACTTACAGAGCTAGACCTTGAAGCTTTTAGGTTTTTATAGTTGTACATTTTCCACCTTTTTTTTTTTTTTTTTTGTAAACAGTTACCAGTTAAAATGTACAAATACTGGAAAGAAATTCATCTAATCCAAATAAATGGTATCATCAATCTATTTACAAATTTCTGCTATTGTTTTTTAAGAGGTTGGATTTTGCTTCTCTTTGATTTTGGAAAGGACTTCAGTTTTTGGTGTGAAGAGAGCAATTGATTGTACATGATGGTGATGTTGGTGATGGTGATGGTGATAGAACATTTATGGAGCTCTTATATATTCTGGGCCCTGTTTTAACCAGTTTACCTGCATTAACTAATTTAATCCTCGCACAATACTGTGATTTAGGTACTCTTATTATCCCCATTTTATTGTTTTTGTTTTTGTTTGTTTTTTTTAAGGGCAGTATCACTGGCCCTCATATGTGGGACCGAACCGGGGCCGCTGGCTTTAGCCTAGGCCAGTGCTTAACCACCGCGCCACTCGGCCGGCCCTTTATCCCCATTTTAGAGAAAAGAGAGAACAGAGATTTTAATTTGCCCTAGTTGGCAGAAAAATCATTTCAGCACAGTCCAGGTCCGGAGTCGTAATCACTGCAGTTAGTGCCAATGTCAGATGTTATCAGAATGAGTTGTATTTATGTGTATGTTCTGAATTCATTTAGTGTCTCTTACAATTAGGAAAATTTTGCTTAATGAAACGACGTCATCCTGAGACATAGTTCCTCTCATGTGTGTACACTGAACACAAGCCTTGAAGCCTTAAAGAATTGAAGGCTGTGTCTGTGTACACATCACAGCAGGCTTTAGCCAAGCCCTTAACAGAGAGCTCAGGCTGTGAAGCAGTAGCAGCACCCATCACTGAAGTAAGCCCCCTTACCTCCCCTCACCGAGCAGATGATCCTGGGTTAAGATGGTAATAGTTGGGTAGAATGTTATAGTATATTGAAACAAGAGGTAATTAAAGTGGCCGGGTTTTTCTCCACCATAACCATCTCTGTTTGACACCTGATGGAAAACTCAGTTTTTCTTTTTTGTTTACCTTGTTTCATATCACCATTATCTAATTTATTGCACATTTGTACAGCCAATCTGAGAATTTTGGAAAGCAGTGTAGACCTCTGTGTATGAAAGTAAAAATTTTTATTTTTAAAAAATTATTTTTACTTATAAAAATGTGCTCTTTCTCAAATGCACACTTCTAAAAGCCAAGGCTCTGAAGTACTAGTGAAGTGTGAGGGAGGCAGAAAGTGAAAATCACCCGCGAACCCAATCTGACAGAACCTTTGTTAAGTTTTGTTGTCATCCCACCAGACTTTTTGTGTTTATATTAGCATTTATGCATATGCACAAATATATGTTAAATTTATGTCTTTCTGTATCTACTGAAATATATTAATATATATTAATATAAATGAGATTATATTCTTACCAATCTATTATTGACATCCTTTGTTGTCAGTACATGTAAATCTAACTCATGCTTTCTAACAGCCATCAGAGATTCCACTGTATGGATATTTCATAGCTCATTTAGTCTGGTTCCTTTTGACAGACTTTTAAGTTGTGTGAAATTTTTCTCAATTATTTACAATGCTGCAGAGTGCTGCAGTGAGCTGAACTTTCTTGTACATCTGTCATCGTGCACTCAACCAGTTCTTTCCTTAGGCAGTGGTTTTTGAATTCTCTCATAATTGTCCAGAGAGCTGTAGTAGATTGTCCAAAGGGTTTTGGAATGGTTTATGAGGTGCGGCTATGCCATCATTACCCTAGAGTTTTGGTTAAATATAGAGGTTCCTCTTCAAGGGGAATAAAAAGCCAAACATGACAGGTATATACTAAATAATACCAGAATAGAAAGATCTTTGCATTTAAACCTATTTTCTAGTCTTATGTAGCCTTATTTTAGCCTTGAATTGAGAATTATTTTAGTTCTTTTTATTCCCGTGATTTCATTTTGCTTTACAACAACGATGGTGAAACATTTACAAGTGTACTTGTCATTTATATGATTGTAGCAAGCCATTGTTTTACTTCAAGAGTAAATGATTTAAATAACCCTTTTTTGTGGGGATTGGGGTGGGTGTTTGTCTTCCATGTAGTTTATATCCTGGAACCCGGAGATGCTCCTTTGTTACAGCAACCAGTACAGACATCCAAATCTGGTATTCAGCAAATAATTGAGTGCTTTCGATCAGGTATGAATGTTTTAGGATGTATTTTTCAATCTTCATATAGCAGTTAAAAACTACCTAGAAATCCTTAGAAATAATTTTTAAAAATTAAAATGTGTACATTGATTTTTTTAATAGAATATTTTTAATGTCGTAATTTTAAAAAAGTGGATTAGTAAATATTGACTTGATATAGATTCTTTTTCAGTACTGTATATTATATATTAACTTAAAAATAAGCTTAACATGGCTTAAAGAAATATATTATGTGGTATATTTGCTGATAAAGTGCCTCTTCCTCTTAAAGATTTGTTGTTCTTTTTTGACATGCTTTATAAACTCTCCAAGGGCAGTAATAAATTATACTGGGTCTTTATAAGCTTTGGCAGAGTAGATTATTTACTCAGAATGTTGGAGATGTCACTTGTTCTAGATTAACTACTTTATCATCTTTGTGACTCACCTTCTGCCTAACCCTGGAGTTTCTGGAGTTTAAATATCTTTAATAGAGCACAAGATAGAAAAAAGACTTATTCCTGCCCTGATATCTTCAGGTACATTTGTTCAGTTTTTCTTTCTATTAAATTATTATAATAATTAGATATGTAAGTGTATCTGTGCAGTTGCAATTCAATGCTTTAAAATAGGCGTAGCTTACTATGTATAAATGAGTGAGAACTGTTAAAAACTCCTGTGTTATCTATCAGTAAGATCTTAAGTTGCTGTGATTCTTATGATCCATTTGTCCACTTCTTGTAGATTTGGCTTCTCTGACATTTCAGACTATTGAGTCAAATATGAACAAGCAAACAAACTGATGGACACTTAAAGGATTAGAATATCTTTTATTATTTTAAAGCTTACTATCTTAATGAAAAATTTCTGAGATTCAAAGGAAAAGATAACATGTGCAACCACATGTTTTCTATTGATGAGAAATTTTTTGACGTGCTTGTTTTTAAAACATTGTAAAGGGGGCAAATAGCATATATTTGGTTTATTTTAGCTTTCTAAGAAAAATTATTCCTTAATTTAAAGGATTTTATCCTGACTCTCTTTAGATCCATTTCTCAGACTTTTCATCTATTGGTCTCATGGCATTGCTTTTATGTATTATTTAATTCAGTAAGTGTTTAGTGTATACCATATGCCTGTGCTCATTTTGGTTGTGCATAATCTATTTTGCTTTTTAAAAATTCATAATTTTAAATTAATAAGGTTATTTTCTACTGCTTCAGTTTATTATAATGTTTATTTGATTAAGAAGATAGAATTGAAAAAAAAAGATAGAATTGATCCATTCATAAGTGCTTTGTGTTATAAAAAAATACCATTTCACCAAGATCCTATACTCAATATCTATATATTTTTTAACTTTGAAAGGTGAATATTTAAAAATGAAATGATTTGTTTTCCTTATTGTGGTCATATCTGTTTTCTGTTTTTGCCATTTCTTTACTATCTAAGACAGCTAAAGTAAAGGGACTGTGAAATGGATACTATATTCTTTTTTAAATGTCCCTATTGGCCTTCCGAGTTATTTTTTATTTAGGCAAATTCTGAAAATTGTAAAATTTTAATTCTTTACCCAGTAATTTAAATTAAAGATCATTTAGAAATGTGCTGATGGGTACAGAGAAACTAATTTTATTTTATTTAAAAAAAAAAATTTTAATGGGGAATTTGGGTAGGGGCATTGGGAAAAGGGAACAGACAAGTTGCTGTCCTTTTGTTCTTCAGTCTAGTTGTGGAGACGTTGCTTCACTGACCCATATTAGTATTATCATTGCGCTCTTCCTGGGTGAGGCAGTCGCTCGCCCACCATTGGACAGCCTCTCCCGGCGGCTCTTGGCAGCTCACTCTGGCTGCCAGCCACTCACAGTAACTCATGGCAGCCTAGGGGCTGCAGCCTACACCATCTCCAGCGACTCACAGAATCTCAGCTCCAAGTCGAGCTGTTGTTCACGATCTTAGCTATAGAGGGCACAGCGTCACTGGTCCTCTATGTGGAATCTGAACTGGGGCCCTTCTGCTCAGAGCTGGCGTTCCAAGCCAACTCTTAACCAATGCACCACTCAGCCGGCCCTGGAGAAACTAATTTTAGATTAAAATTGAATTCTTTTGCTTCATTAATGTATCTTATATCTAAGCAATTTAAATTTCCTCAAGATACTAGCAATCTCTTACATATCTGGATAAACCAAAGTCTACTAAGGTAGCTCTTATTTAGCACTGAGGTATTGAAGCTGTGGCTAACTGAAACCTTGGGAGGATGGGTGGAGGTTTGGGACCACATGACTTAGGGACTGCTATCTCTTCCCCCTCTGAGACTCTTGCAAGTTCCTCCTAGTCCTACCCTACTCCCACGCCTGCCTTCAATAACTCATCTCTTTGTAGGCTCTTTCCATTACAACTAGGTCACACGCATTGTATTAAAGAACTGTCATGGTTGTGTTATATGTCTGACAGATGTTTGAAGGTAGAACTTTGAAGTCCATGCTTTTGTTCTTGTTAACCTACAGAGGCTGTCAGGTAGGGCAATAGTGATGTGTTAGGATATCTACCTTTGTCTTCCAGCTCAGATAGTTATCTTTAGGTACTGTATAATTTCTGTTTAAGTGACTCACCTTCTCCTGCCTACACTGGGCTGTCTATGACCTGGTATTAATTCCTTCCCGAGCTGGAAGTTCCTAAAAGGCTGAGGAAGAAGTTGACTCATTTTTTAGGTCCACCATCGCCATGTATGCTGTAATGACTGCTTGACCAGGTTTGACCTTTCTCTTTGCCCCACACTTCAGCTTTTGTTTTGGCCTGTTTTCCTGTCTTTAAATTACAAATTCTTCTTGACTTCTGATATCTGTATTTCTTTCTGCTTGACTTGTAAATTAATTTGAATAGATTTTTCTTTTTTGGAATAAGTGATGTGTGCTTGTGATTTTTAAGAAATAAAGAAGTACAAAAAGAGATACAAAAATACGAAAATAAGGGCCGGTCAAGTGGCTCAGTTGGTTAAGAACGTGAGCTCTGAGCAACAGGGTTGCCGGTTCAATTCCCACATGGGCCAGTGAGCTGCTCCCAAGCTGAGCTGCCGCTGAGCTGCCAACAGGTGACAAGATGGCTCAGCTGGTGAGAGCACATGCTTCTAACAAGGTTGCCTGTTTGACTCCCGTATGGGATGGTGAGCTATTTCCACTTGCAACTAAGATTGAACACAGCATCTTGAGCTGAGCAGCCGTGAGCCACTGACAGGCGGCTGGATGGTGAGTGGACTTGGAGCTGAGCTAGCTGCGCCCTCCACAGCTAAGATTGAAGGACAACAACTTGGCTGTTCCCCTTCCCCAATTTCCAAATTGAAAAAAGACAAAACAAAAATAACTCTCTTTGTTTAGGCAACCACTGTTACATGGTTTGTATCCTCCCTATGGAAGATACAAACCATACGTGTAGAAGACCTATACATATAACAGAATATATCATATACCCCCCATTTTCTTCCCAATATAAATGGTAGCTTACTCTGCATATTGTTATGTATCTTTGCTTTATTAACAATACATTTCACTCTTGTTTGACATTTGTCCATAGATAAATGGTTCTTTTTTTTTTTTTTTTTAGAAAACTGCCTGTTTTGCCCGACCTACAGATTTTCTAAATCCCTGGTGGCTGGGTGACTTGAGACTGCCTTTTGCACTGAATCCCTGACTTCTGGTCCTATCTTTACTGCGCCTGCCCTTTGTTGGAGCCTTGTCTTGGCTGTGTTAGTCCTTCTAGGGTCACATCTGTCACTCGGTGTCTTCAAATTTCCCTCGTTTCCATTAACGCTATTATTTTAGCTTCCTGCCTTCCTGATCTCCCCAAACCAAAACAAAATTTTAAATAACAGTAGAAATTTATTAAAGTGGATTTAATTGAGCTTAATATTCATTCTTAGTCTTCTGGTAAAGGCATAGGAGTTAATGGGATAAAAGGGAGGGATAATCATTTTGTACTCAAAAATAGTTTTTAATATGAAGTTGACATCTTTTTTTGAACTCCGTTTTCTTTTTAAAAAAATTTTATTGGGTAACAGTGTGTTTTTCCAGGACCCATCAGCTCTAAGTCAAGTAGTTGTTTTAATCTAGTTGTGGAGGGTGCACCTCAGTGGCCCATGTGGGTATCGAACCAGCAACCTTGGTGTTATGAGCACTGCGCTCTAACCAACTGAGCTAACCGGCCTTCCCTTTCTTTTTGAATTTTTGAAATGTGTAATATTATAAAAAGAGACAACATGTAATATTACAAAAAAAAAAAATGATTATACCTGAATACACTACTACAATGTGCAACAAACAGCATTTCCTTTCTATTTTTTTTTATTTTAGGGGGGAATAAATGGTAGTGAAATGAGAATTGGCTTTGTGTGATATTTGTTATTGTCATTATCTTCTTAAATTACGTCTGATCATTTAACTTCTTAGAAGTTTTGTTTTTTTAGTATAAACCACGACTGGGTGATGATATCTCAGTCCTAACTCTAAGCAAAAGCTTAGGCTGGAATTATGATTTATCAGACATACATAAGAGAGTGCTATATTACTATATGATGGATTTCTTTTTTTTTGGTTGTTACATAGCAGTCGTAGGAAATTTAAAATTGGACTAGATACTTTTTGGATGAATAAGAAAAATTTAGATTGAGTGAATATTTATTTATTTATTTAATTTATTTTTAGCTGAGCCATCCTGCTACCTGTTGGCAGCTCAGTGGCTGCTCAGCTCAGGCTGGGCATCGAATTGCTGTTGCTCAGAGCTCAGCTCGCACTCTTGAGCAAGCTCTTAACCAACTGAGCCCCTCTGCCGGCCCTTAGATTGATTGATTTGTTCTTAAATTCATCTTTAAAGCATGTCGTTTGGGGCTGTTTTTAAAAGAGCAGCCATTTATATTAGTCTGGGAATTTCTCAAGGGTACATACCACATACCATACCCTTTACTTTCATGTCTCTGGCGAATAGCTTGGTACCTGGTGTTTAACCAGATGTTGAATAAATATTTGTTAAACTAAACTAAAATATTCACCAAGTAGGCAATAAAATAATTTTATTTTACTTATGAATTTATCGTAGTATGTAGCAATGTTCCATACTTACTCTAGTCATTTGTTTTCACCAACTCTATGAGTGGTGGTTTTAAGATAACAATTTTAGTTTTCTTAAGTTTCCCTGCTTTTTGCCTGTAAGTACTTACCTGAAGGGATGCTCAGTTACAAACTGCTTCATACTTGCCTTGGATCTCAGGCGGGTTGACAGAGGAGTTACAGATTTGCCTGCAGTGTTGGGATGGTACTGTGGTTACACAGTCATCCTAAAGAAGACTGAGTTCATGTGTGGGTCAGTAGTAATGCTAGAAATATACTTTTTAAAAATGATTACTGCCACAACTTAAAATGGTCATTGACCAACATATCAGTGTATTAAAAAAAACAAGAAAGCTTGTCTTGTCTAGCACAGAAGAGTTAGTATTATGTCGTATAAAGTGACTGACTGCCCTTCAACTTAATGTAAAATTGAATACTGATTCCTTTTGAAAAAATCTTTTAAGCCTTTGTGTCAACACATACAGCATATTTGGCATTAAGGATTAGTACCAGATAAACCTTTGATGAGGTTTAACTAATTTTTATTGAGCACCTGTTATGTGTGAGAATCTGAAATACTCACTAATTAGTTAATTTCTAGGCATCAAAAACATTACCCTTTAGAGGGCTTGATTTTTGAAAAATACTACTTACAGTATGCAGTGACTTCTAAGATACTTTAAGAGAGAGAGGAAAAGAAATAATTAGGAATAAGGCAGTATGGCTTTCTCTTTTTAGGATCTAGAGCTGTGGTAGAATTTTACATTGCTGCCTGTATGACCCGGTGGTTGTTTTTGTCTTAGGTGACAAAGTTTTAGCTGTTGACAGAGGCTGTCTAATTGTTAGTGAGCAAATAATCAGAAAATGGTAGCTGATTACAATAACATTATTATGTCCCCAGGGGAAAAACAACAAAACCTTAAATGGCTACTGAAACTAATTTAGGGAAAAACTGTCATTGTCTGTATTTATAGAATGAGGGACATGTTATTTTTCTCATTTATAAAATGTATAAATAGAATTAGGAAATCTTTCAGCTCCCTTGTTGGGCTTCCCAGTCAACTTCACATAGACCAGAAAAAAATCTTATTTATAGAGAAGGTTTTCTTAAACATAAGAGAAAGCTGTTCAGTAGGTCATATAAAAATGTCAATCAGGCATGGGAATATCATGGTGAGCATTGAAAAATATCTTTTCTGTCCATTTAGAGCTTCCAATTTAATGGGGATACAGAAAAGTAATTAATTACAAAATAGTAGGATAATGTATAGGGTGCTGTGGGAAAATAGATGATGAATTCTTAACAAAAAAAATAGGAGAGGTCAGAGGCAGCTTCCAGGAGGAAGTGATATGTAACTTGGTATCTGAAGGACACAACAAATGAGCCAGACGAGGTATATGGGAGGATGTCATAAGCAGAGAGAGAGGAAAAAAAAAAAAAAAACCATAAGTGAAGGCCTTAACAGTGACAGAGAAATAGAATTTGGTGAATCCGTGGATCAGAAGCACACTTGTTAGACCCAGACCAACACAACTGTGTGTGTGTGTGTAGGTAGGATGTGGGTGAGGGAGCTCTTGTGATTGGTAATTGAGATTGACTAGTCAAGGTGAGAGCTAAATACTGTTTTTTAATGCTCTACTGAATATAACTAACTCTATAACTAGTAATGTAAATAAACTTATATTTTATGGTCAATTGAGAGAACCTGGTGTAGACAAAAAGATGTGTCTGATTTAGGATGCAATCTTATATTTTTACAAGTAACTTTTTTATGTATAACCTCATGTTGTAGTTTTCATTTACTTCAGTTGAATTCTGACGTTAACCTCGTTCAGGTTAATTCTGGATCCCTTTTCAGTCCTTTTTCAGTCTCTGTAGAGGCCGAGTTGAGTCTTTAGTGTAGGTCTTGCAGGTGTTTTAATTAAAGTGTGCAAAAATTTCGTATGTTTTCTTCCTATTGGTACTACACTCAGCTCTACTTCCTAAGAACTTTGTGTGGATGAGTTAGAGAGGTTTATTTAAAGTATTTTTACCATCAGCCTATCTCTCTTAGTTTGTCAACCACTTAAGAGGTTAACTATGAACTAAGAGCAGTATATTTTGTAATGTGAAATGAACTGTGCAAATCGTGTGTATGTACGTATGTATATATGTATATGAATTTGCTTTTATACAAAGAGTAATACCCAGGCTGCCTTCTAAATTTTCTTAAATTTATGTTTTCTGATTTTGTGTTAATATGGTGTAGTGGAATAAACATTGATTTGGATTTGGGGAATGGTGGAAATTATTTCATTATACAATTTTTTTTTTTCCAGTAGAGATCTAGATGTGTAATTTAACTTTGGGGGAATTTATGTTCATATTTTCTTTCATAATTCACCAAGATAGGTTTGGTTTAGTTTGTTCATTTTATAAGATGGATAAACCAAAGTGCAAAGATTATATAGCTCTTTAAGGTCACACAACTATCAGAATTGGAGTCTCTACAGACTTAGTAAAGTTCTAATAACAATCAGTCTTTGCAGTAGAATTTTGAGGGCTGGCCTGTATTCAAAGTGGTAATAAAATATACAATGGTAATTAATACAAAAATTAAATGTAAACAGATAGCAAAAGATTGAATCAGAAATATTTAACTTTTACGGACCCTCCAGTATTAATTATACAACTAAGATTGTGTTTTGTTCTTTAGTAGTCCCAAGTTTAATAGATAGTCAAATGCTTGTTGAGTGG
Organism: Aselliscus stoliczkanus; assembly: GCA_033961575.1. Lineage (NCBI taxonomy): Eukaryota > Metazoa > Chordata > Mammalia > Chiroptera > Hipposideridae > Aselliscus > Aselliscus stoliczkanus. The sequence continues at coordinate 74,532,319 of CM066740.1, read as the reverse complement.
TGGAACACTTTGTACCTAGATAGTCTTAAAGTTATTTTTCAGGACACTGTTTTTTATGCTGTTTAATTTGAGGCAATATTATTAACATTTGTTTTTATTTGAGGAAACTGAAGGCTCCTTAATTAGGAAAGTACTACAGATTAATTTTGTCAGTTTACCTATGGCAAAGACCTGTAGGAAGCAGTTACAAAAGACCTTCCCAGTTGTATATGTTTTCCTGATGGATGTTTTTATTTTAAAGATCAGATGCTTGTTGCCATTCATCTTTTCTCCTCCTTTTGATCATTTGTTTTAGTACTCAGGTTCCCTAGATCACTGGCATTTTTTTAAATGAATATTTATTGAGCATTATTAGAGCTGAGCACTTTGTACTTATAAATAAGACAAACTTGGTGTTGGCTACTTCGAAGTTTATAATCTAGTGGACAAGATAGGCTTTAAACTAGTTACTATGTCAATATTTAATTAATTGCAATTGGGATTTGAGGGAGAAAGGTTTTGAATAAATTTATATTGGTTCCTTAAGAGGCCTAAGCAGAATTCAAAATTATGGACAACTCTGCTGTCACAGTAAATGGCCATAATCCTATGTTGGCCTAGAACCTGAAGTAATTTGAGCTGAATTTTAAAAGAAAAGCCACAGACAAAGCCTGTGACACAGTTTTGACCTTCTTTAAGGAATCGGGGGAAAATGTATTACAAAATTCCATGTTCACTTCCTAATGCAGAAAAGAGCTGGAAGAACCAGCCAAAAACTTTGGCAGAAAGTGGGAAGGAATGGGGACATTTAATTATTCTGTCCCACTCCAGATCCATAGAATTAGAATCTGTAGGGGTGATTCAGATATATCTTTATTTCCAGGTTATTGTGATGATCAAGCAGATGTTTGAACCACTGTTGGGATATCCAAAGAATTGATTGGCTGTTGCATTAGAAAATGAGCATCAATTTTAGCTCCCCTAATATCTAAATGATAGTAGGATTTTTGCATAGAACTTAATTTATAGTTCTGAATACACTGTGGTAGAAATTGGCACTGACTATATATTTTGTTTTTAAAGGGTAAAACTGTTACTTTTGGATTGTCAATAGTGGGTTGCCCAGTTTAAAAGTACATATTAAAGTTACCTTTTGTGTGAAGTTTTCTTTTCTTTTTTCCATTAGGAACTAAACAACTTAAGCATATTTTATTAAAAGATGTGGACACTATTTTTGAATGTAAATTATGCCGCAGTCTCTTCAGAGGATTACCAAATTTAATTACCCATAAAAAATTCTACTGCCCACCAAGTCTCCAGATGGATGACAGTAAGTTTTATTTATGTATTCAGTTATGCATTTTACCATTAATCCTTCTGATACTACAACCAAATGTTTGTGTTAAATTATGGATATCTAGTTATGGATAATTTAATGATAGAATAAAATTAAATACTTGACTTAATGTTGTATTCAGTTTCTTAGGTAGATACTTACATATATGTACTCTTCACTTGGATTTTCCTAAAGATATATGAGGTTAGATTTATGAGTGTATCTATTTGTATTAAAATACTAAACATTGTTTTTGAACATATGTTTAAAATGTTTGAACATATTTTTAAAATTTAAAATACTGAATATTGTTTTTGAACATATGGATCATACAGGTTATATTCAGGATTTTTGTAAGTTAATGCTTGAACGGGGGTTGTTGATATTTTTCCTCTTTATGTCTTTAATAACAGCTTGTTACCAGATATGACGGATCATTTACTTAGATTCCCCTTAAGTAAATGAGATTGTTGAGAATACAGCAAAGAATAAGTAAATGATTTGATTTCTTGGGAATGGTAGAGAACATTAAAAAATATTTACTAATCTTTCTAATGTGTTCTGGGTCTTGATTTGAAGATCAGTTTTATTCTCAGTGAAATTTATTTAGATCAGTCATTTTATCAGAAATTAGATTGTTTTATGGGCTAACTTGAGATCTGAAATAGGTAAAGGCAGTTAGTAGGCTAGTAAATAATAAAGTCTGTGGAACCAAATGTTTGTTGAATTAAATGTATTGCCCCATATGATTAAGTTAGCAATATATGTAATACTGTTATTTTCTTGTTTTAAAAAACTAATATAATTACCTTAAAATATTTTAATAAGTAATAGCTTACTTTCATTATTTTTGTTCAGGGATTTAACTTCTTTGGACTTAAACAATATAGAACTTATTTTGTCAGTTTGATACTATAGTTGCATTATGGATTTTGTGCATTTTTTAAAGTTACCCTTTGGGATGGGAATGAAATGCGAGTTTCAGTTATAAGTCCAGCTTTAATCATTAGCATGAAACTGATTTAAAACATCTTATAGTACATAGATGAAAATTTCATATGTATCTGGAAATTTCCTACTGCTGTTAGCTCTACTATACTTTTTATTGAGATGTAAATGAAAGGTCAGTCTATAAAGATTAGTTTCAAATCTAACATTTTAATTAAGTACTATTAGAAAACAAGTTAGTTTTTTGGTAGTTATGTGTTATTTTTTAGTATGGAGTTGACTTGTAGCAGGAAATAGATAAATGGATGGATTTGCTCGACTACTGTGCACTCTTCTTGTTAATACTCTAGAAATAACTTTTGTGAAAGAAAATGTTATCTTTCTTATAGACACTACTTTATGCATTTTAAAAAGGAAGATGAGTAGATGAGAAGAACTATAATGAGTCATTTCTTACTTTCTAAATAGATAACAGATTTGATGCTGTATTTGTACCTAAAACTTAGTTGTATGTGGAAACACAACCAGTGTTAAAATAGGGATATTTAATTGCTTATAGAGGGTGTAATTGTTGCACCAGTAAATAAAACTAGCTCTGTTTTTGGAATAAATCTATAATTTTTAATTCGTTTCAATAGAATTTTGTCATGTTAAGGAGACTCATAATAGGACTGAGTTTAGTGAATACTTACATATCAGGTCATTCATGTTTTTGTATTTTCTTACAAATTTTCTTTTTCATTTCCATAAGTATGTCTCCATACATTCAGACTAGGTAATTTATTATGAATTAGCTTAATAGAAATGCTGCTATATTTCCTTTTTTTTAAAAAGTGTTTTTTTTTTTTTTTTATATAGTAACATTGTTTATGATATTTTCTCCATCTTGGGTTATGAGAACTTTGATTTGCCTTTGGTAGCCTACAAATTTTAGACTAAAAATAAGAAATATTTTATTGTTTAGGACAGCCATACACTCATGTATTTTATATTAAGGGCACTTAGAAGTGGAAGTAGGTCTTCAGTTGCATCTATTTCTTAAAATTTGCGTACCCTGATGAGGTTTTAAATTAAATCAAATTTTAGTTTAATACTAGTTTCTATCTTCATAAAATACTGAAAAAAGATAATGCTGTTATAAAAAGAAACATTAACCAGAAACATAATAAATTTTAAGATAAACGTTCATAATTAAAAAAACAGAGGGCTAGAGTAGATCAGTTATTTCAGATTAAAATGTTGTTTTTTCCTTACAGACCTTCCTGATGCAAATGATAAACAAAGCCAAGCCATAAACGATCTACTAGAAGCCATATATCCAAGTGTGGACAAGCGAGAATATATTATTAAGCTAGAACCCATAGAAACTAATCAGAATGCAGTGTTTCAGTATATTTCAAGGACTGAGAATCCTACTGAAGTCACCGAGTCCAGCAGTACTCCTGAACAAAGCGAAGTTCAGATACAGGAAACCAGCACTGAACAGTCTAAAGCAGCACCAGTTACAGAGACAGAGGTGGAAACCGTAGAGCCGCCTCCTGTCGAGATTGTTGCAGAGGAAGCTGCACCTACGTCTGAGGAACAACCTCAGGAATCACAGGCTGACCTGGAAACTTCTGACAATTCTGATTTTGGTCATCAGTTGATATGTTGTCTTTGTAGAAAAGAATTCAATTCCAGGCGAGGTGTTCGCCGTCACATTCGGAAAGTACATAAGAAAAAGATGGAAGAACTAAAAAAGTACATTGAAACACGCAAGAATCCAAACCAATCCTCTAAAGGACGCAGTAAGAATGTTCTAGTTCCATTAAGTAGGAGTTGTCCAGTGTGTTGTAAATCATTTGCTACAAAAGCGAATGTAAGGAGGCATTTTGATGAGGTTCATAGAGGACTAAGGAGGGATTCAATTACTCCTGATATAGCAACAAAGCCTGGGCAGCCTTTGTTCCTGGATTCTGTTCCTCCTAAAAAATCTTTTAAGACTCGAAAACAAAAGTCGTCTTCAAAGGCTGAATACAATTTAACTGCATGCAAATGCCTCCTTTGCAAGAGGAAATATAGTTCACAAATAATGCTTAAAAGGCATATGCAAATTGTCCACAAGATAACTCTTTCTGGAACAAACTCTAAAAGAGAGAAAGGCCCTAATAATACTGCCAACAGTTCAGAAATAAAAGTTAAAGTTGAACCAGCAGATTCTGTAGAATCTTCACCCCCTTCCATTACCCATTCTCCACAGAATGAATTAAAGGGAACAAATCATTCAAATGAAAAAAAGAACACACCGGCAGCACAGAAAAATAAAGTTAAACAAGACTCTGAAAGCCCTAAATCAACTATTCCGCCTGCTGCAGGTGGCCAGCAAAAAACCAGGAAACCAAAACTTTCAGCTGGCTTTGACTTTAAGCAACTTTACTGTAAACTTTGTAAACGCCAGTTTACTTCCAAACAGAACTTGACTAAACACATTGAGTTGCACACAGATGGGAATAACATTTATGTTAAATTCTACAAGTGTCCTCTTTGCACTTACGAAACTCGTCGGAAGCGCGATGTGATACGACATATAACTGTGGTTCATAAAAAGTCATCCCGCTATCTTGGGAAAATAACAGCCAGTTTGGAGATCAGAGCTATAAAAAAGCCCATTGATTTTGTTTTAAATAAAGTGGCTAAAAGAGGCCCTTCGAGGGATGAAGCAAAACATAGTGATTCAAAACATGATGGCACTTCTAACTCTCCCAGTAAAAAGTATGAAGTATCTGACGTTGGTATTGAAGTAAAAGTCACAAAAAACTTTTCTCTTCACAGATGCAATAAATGTGGAAAGGCATTTGCCAAAAAGACTTATCTTGAACATCATAAGAAAACTCATAAGGCAAATGCTTCTAACTCACCTGAAGGAAACAAAACCAAAGGCCGAAGTACAAGATCTAAGGCTCTTGTCTGGTGAGGAACAGTTACAGAGTTTTGCTTTTTTCCCCCCATCGAACTAAAAAAATCATTTGACCATAATTTATAGCTGGTTCCATTTTAACACGTTTGCTTCCATATATCTTATGTCAGTGGGAACTGCAAGAGTAATGTGCATATTGCATTTATCTCTTCAGTGACCTTTATTCCAGTGGCTTGGGAACAAAAGTTAACTTCAGAACTTCCACAGGACAATGCAATATAGTTATAGGTAGATGGCACAGGGTCAGTGCTTTCCTCTCACTGTTGTAAAATACACATTTATATTGGCTTATGTTTACAATAGAAGACTTCTGTTTAACTAACTTTGCACAGGTTTGATTTGATTCAGTGACTTAGTCTACTAATTAATGCGTTGTAGGAAAGTTAAATATATTAAAATGAATTTGTGAAGGCGATAATTATAGGAAAAAAGTCTTTGAGGCACTAATTATTGTAAAAATTAATCTGTGACGGCTAAATAAACTGCTGCACTCAGAAAAAAAAAATCCCCAAATTGAATTTAGAGCGATTAACATTTATTATTTACTTTTAACATAGTGCTTCTAGGCAAAGGGGAAAACTTGACAAACAAAAGTTTAGAATTTTTTTTCCCCTTTTCCTTGGGAGTATGTGTCAGTTACTGTTTTTTAGTTTTGATTTACGGAGAAAGTGATTACTGAGGTCCCAAATCCTCTTATTTCCCCCTTTTTGTTTAAATACACTTTTTGGTGATCATTTCAACATAGTTAATATTATTAAATAGGGATTTTCTTGTTTTTTGTTTTGTTTTGTTTGTGTGTGTGGTTGTGCGTTGCAAAAAAAGTAAAATCCCTATCGGGAAGAAAGAAAAAAATAACTACTTTTTTAGAATGTTTTGGAACAAATACAGATTTTTAAAAATGGAATATAAAATAAGGAGTAGACTCCCTATACTTGTTTTTGCAAGTCTCTATGTGTTTTTAAAGTTTACCTTCATTACCTGTGTCCCTTGTGTTAAGGCATTTAATATATTGAATTAGTATTAAATTAGTTTTGGATTCAGGTTCTAAAGCAGTATAGTTTGAGTGCTGAGTAGGTTAAATATTGTGATTTGATTATCACACTTTATTTGTGTGGAAAACTTGAGATGAAACCATTCTTTAGAAGTCATTTACTATTGTATAATTTTAAAAACAAGGTTTTATTGGTAAACTCAAAAGTGTTCATTTATTCCTATTTCTCCTCAGATAACTTCAAGTGATGTACGAAAAGGTTTGGAGTTCATTTTTGTGGAAAGACTTTAAATTGGTGTTAGAACCACTAAACGTCTTCAAATGGTACTATGAGGAAAAAAAAAGAAAAACATTTTCATAAATATTCGACTGTAACTGCTGTTTTCTGACTAAAATAATAACCATCTAACCACTTGTTTCAAAGGCACTGCCTTTCCCAGCACTTTCAAGTAGCTGTGACGTTATATATTGTCATCACAGTCCATCAGCTAACCACCCTTGACCTTGTGTATTTGGTCTACAGTTTCTACAGAAATGTTGCAAATTTTGTTTTCCAAACAATTTGTTGATTAAAGTGATCAACAACCTGAAGAAAATATCACCATTGGTGATTTTTAATTGACAAAACTTTATATCTTAGTGATTTTAGTTTTGTTCCACTTTATTTGGCAAAATTTTCATCTGAATTGTATAGATATATGATTTCCTAGTGAGTGTATGTTAGGAGTAAAAGACAAATTAGTATCAATACGTTATATATATTTAGCCTACTGAATATTTGTAATTATTTTAAAATCCATTTATTTCTAACTTGTTCTCCAGCACTTAAATGTTTGAAAGTTTCATTCTAAAATATATACTACAGGAAAGTTCCAGTTCATTTTCGTCCATGGATCATTACATTTTTCATTTGTAAACATCTGAGGTTTTTATGAAAATTGAACATTCCCCTATTTTTCTTTAAATTTTATACAAAGCACTTTAATGATAGAGGCAACTTAACTTTTCAGTTTCTATTTTTTTTTAAAGACCACACATTTACTAATGTTATATCAAGGTAGTAAGTAGCTTACTGATATTTTTATGGATGCAGACAATCCATGCACAACCACTTCTTATGATACTAGTTTATTTCTTTAAATATTGCTAAAAAAGGAAGATGGGGGTGTAAACCCTGACTGTTTTTCTCCCAAGTAAAGTCTTAAATGACCACTTTAGATAATATTTGATTCCTACTGTAAAATTTGGAAAATAATGAATTCTTGACCATTTTTATAATCAAGATTTTAGGAAAAACAGAAGTACATCTATCTTTATGAAATTTTGGACAGGTTTTTATGTATCAATATTTTGTACTTTTTAGGGAATATTTTATTTTTTAGTAATTTTTGTCAAATTATAATTTTAAAAGGTAGAGTGGAGACTATACCATGTTTTTATATAGGTTTACACCTGTACTTAGGAGGGACCCTGTCCATCTATATACTTTTTGTACAAAACTTTAAAACGTTGAAGATCCACAAGGTCATAATGAAATGCTTCTGTAGTTAGAAAAACATTTACCCTTCTCAGTGCTTTGCACTAAAATATACTGTGAAAGGAAACTAGAAAGACTGTAACTGTTGCTGGAAATGTTCTATATTGAATGTACATGCTCTTGTTGGAAAATGTACTTTATGTGATGGAAATAAACCAGACTTGGAGTTATTTCAGCTAAATGTGCTGAACAAAGGTGCATTGGTTGAAACTTAAATGTTTTTATTATCAAATTTAAATTTATTCAGTGACCGAGCAACTACACTTGAATTATATCCTGATAGTTTTATTTTTAAGAATTAGAGTGATAATTTCTCTTTAATTTAAAAACAGATTTACTTTTCCACATATGGAAAACTTGTACTTATAGGTATAACTTTAATGATTAATAGTGTAATATATTTAGGGAACTAAATGTGTAGGTGGTATTTCATTTATAAACCATCTTCATTAGTTGCACATTATTAAACCTGTATGTTTGACTTTTGCAAGGTGTTATCTTTTATGCATTCCTACACACAAGACATATTCCAAAGATACTTTCCAGACTTAAATACCTATAACAAGTGAAAAGATGTAAGGATTCCGAAAAAGCTTGGGCTAGATCTTTGCTACAGCCTCTCATCCCTATGCAGCCTTTTCCTCTCTGCTTTGTTAAGTACTGTCGGGAAGAAAGAGAAATAACCTGATGTTGGTAGAGGGGAGTCCAGCTGCTGGAATTTCCTTACTCCACTCACCTGTTTATACATGTCTTCTCTGTCATAACTCCAGGGCCACAGAACAGGAATTTAGAAGGAGGAATAGAGAATTCAAGGATCATCAAAAATGATTACCTGGGTAATTGAGAAAAAAATAGCACTGTGTCAGGACTGGTGTAAATTGGAAGAGCCTAGAGAGATTAGGAATATTTTATCATAATAACCAAATTAACATATCATGGAGACACAGAAGTTAGAGGCTGAACTGGGACCAATTTAGAAAGGTAGAATGAACAAATAAGAAGTGATTAGAAATTCTTTGTTCTTATTTCTTTCTGGCCTTCCTTCTTTTTGGTTTTATTTTGATTCTTGAGCTCCGTCATCTCAGGAGCTGAGGCTTCAAGGTCTTAAGAAGAGGCCTAGGAAATTGGTGTCAGAAGTTTTTCTACATGTAGGCTATATAAGCCAATTTTTTTTGTTGTTTATTTTTTTTTTTTTTTTTTTTTTGAGGGCAGTGTCACTGGCCCTCATATGTGGGACCCGAACCGAGGCCCCTGGCTTCCCAAGCCAGCGCTTAACCACCGCGCCACTCGGCCGGCCCTATAACCTAATGTTAATAGCACTTGTTGTTGGGAGAAATAGTTAAACAGGTAAAGAACCCTCCGAAACTGCTTATATTGAGACTGATCTCTGGTTAAAAGATTATATCCTGTGCTGCTATTTGATCACTGAAGAGTTTTTCTATAGAATTCAACTCCTTTTCCTTCCTGAAGATACCTTTCATTCCTAAGGTGGAAGAGAAGAAACGATAAAAGGTATGGCTTGCACTTGAACTCCTGTTTCAATAGTGTAGGTAGAGCTGGGTGAGGCATAACTGACCCTGGGCAGGTCATTAGAACATGTAAATGTTCCTTGAAAGCACAATAACCACTTGTTGTCATCACTCACATCTCTTTTTTTATCTTCTTTACTCCCTACTTCAAGAAGAAAACCTCAAAGAATATATATATATGTTCTTGAAGACTGTAAATTACCCATCCTTAAGTTTTAGCCTAGTTTTGCATATATGAACTAGGTTTTGACTCAGATTGCTTGTAGTGTTTAAAAAGTACCTTCATATTTTTTAGGAATATGTGTTTGTTATATTGCTTTATGGTCAACAGGCTGTTCTACTCAGTTTACTTTAAAGCCTGTGGATGCAGTAGCAGGAAATTGTGTGGCTTTGCTAAGGCTTGAGGATATGGGTCTAGAAAGAGAAGTTTTCCAGTAGATGTTATGGCAACTAGGTATGGAGATGGAGAGGCACAAGTGGATATCATTTCCTGTTGTGAAGTTGCAAAAGATCTCCAGATAGCAGGACCCCTGAAGATGAGATAGAAGTGCTTCTAAAACTGTAAATGAGGTTTCCTGCATTTCCCTGTGGAAGTATTCTAGAGTCTTAGTTGGGAGTTTTAGAAGTTACTTTTCTAAATGGACTCCGTAACCAGGATTATGATATAGCCATGGCTCTCATAGATGATCTGAACCTGAACTCTAAGATATGTGCAGCATGATGTTGGCTGTGGGGCAGACAAAGTCCTTCTGTACTCTGTGCTGTTCGTTCCCTCTTTTCTGACTTTAAGAGCTAATGGAAACCTCAGGATTGAAAAGGAGTAAGGATCAGCAATCTTAAGAACTATTAGTTATTTGGTTTCTAAGTCACTATGCTACATGATAGAATACAGAATAAAAAAAATGCTTCACTTAAAGTCACAATTATTTTGGCTTCTCTAATTTTTCTAACCTATTTCTCCTCCCCTGTAGTTTGTTTCTGCATCCCTTTCTTCTGACCTCTCTTCTGAGCTTCCAGCTGTTAATCTTTCCTATTAGATCATTAGTATCAATAAAGCTAAAACTTTCTGGGAGATGGTAAGAGGGTGGAAAGTCAGCTCATTTGTTCCCGATAGTAATACCCTGCCTTCTCTTCGTCAGGTTTATTTATTTTTAAGCTTCTTTCTCTGCATGTATTCACCACTACCACAGAACAAGCAGAGGGGAACTGTAGGTGCATCTGGTTGGGAAAATGCCCAGAGCTGGATGTTTGCTGTTTGTGCTCATTCAGCAGAATTAATTTGCTTGATTGTGTATTTTTGAAGTCAGGGATTATGTCTAGATCATTCTGTATAGTGCCTAGCATATTTTGATGTATACCCAGGCACTTTAAATAAATGTTTGATAATGATATTAAAGTAGTAGCCTTTTCCATCTCAACACCGTCTTATACTTTGAGACTATGGGTCTAGGTTTCATCAACTTTTAATTATCTCAAAATTGGTGGCTTTCACTTGTTTTAGAAAATGCCACCAGTACTAAAATGAGAGTGTATGATAAGAGAATTTTTAGTATTAGCTAATAATAATGAACATTCAAGAAATGCTAGTTTCAGATTACGCATGCCAGGCACTCTGTAATCCTTTACATGCATAATCCCCCAACAGCCCTATGAAGTCAGAACCGTTACTTCATTATTCCCATTTTATAGAACAGAAAATTGAAGCTTAGAGAAGTTAGGTGATTTACGCACGTTCACATAGCTAGCAAATTACGGAGTTAAGACTTGACACTAGGTCTCACTACAAAGCATATACCCTCGATCAGTACACCTTACATTTGCACATTGTACTGTCTGCAAAGCACATGCATTACATCATTGGCAGCTTAGTATAATAATCTGGAGCTAGGTGAGTTGGTGAAATTTTTGGATTCATAAATTATTTTCTGTATGACCTTGTGCAAGTGACTTAAACACTCTGTGCCCTTGTTTCCTCACCTATAAAAGGGGGATATTTCTTACCTCATAGGTTCTAAGGATAAAGTGAAAAATACATGTAAAACAGAATAGTGCCTTGCGTGTTACAATAAGTGTTAGATATGATTACTATAACTAATTTTATAGCATATCCAAATGTGAAAATTTTTTTCTTTTTTTTTTTTTTTTAAAGATTTTATTGGGGAATTGGGGGAGGGGAACAGCATTGGGGAATCAGGGAAGGGGAACAGACAAGTTGCCGTCCTTTTGTTCTTCAGTCTAGTGGAGGATGTCGCTTCACTGGCCCATGTTGTTGGTATTATGATCATTACACTCTTCCCAGCTGAGGCAGTTGGTTGCCGGCCATTGGACAGCCGCTCATAGCTGCTCATGGAAGCTCTCGCTGGCTGCAGGCCGCTCACATTGGCTGCCTGCCACTCACAGTAGCTGCCGGCCACTCATGGTGGCTCACGGCAGCCCACTGCAGCCCACGCTGGAGCTGGCCACTCACGGTAGCCCAGCTCCAGGTCAAGCTGTTGTTCGCCATCTTAGCTGTAGAGGGCAGTGTCACCGGTCCGTATGGGATCTGAACTGGCGGCTCTGCTCTCAGAGCTCGTCCCCCAAGCCAACTCTTAACCAACTGAGCCATTCAACTGGCCCCAAATGTGGAAATTTTTTATGAACTCTTTAAATTTAGGTGGAAATGTGTGCATTAGGAGAGAACTTTATTGCTACATGTCACATTTTAACTGCTGCTTTTGTATTAGGACAATGAGGATAACCAACTATATTATTATTTGCTACTAACTGTTCTAATCAGATATTACTAGTTTATCATTCTAACTCAAATTTTTCATTGATCTTGAAAAAGGTATTAGATAGTTGTAAGCACATTAATTGTAAGTTAGGCTTTGTTTTTATGGAAATTCCCAAGAGTAACCCATCTTTCTTAAAATTCTCAGTATATGTCTTGTCACAGAAATATTTTATTTTTGATTATGTGCAAAATACTGACATCGAGTAAATAATAATTAATAGTTGAAGTGGTTGTATAAAACAAAAGTAGATTTGCGGTACTGTTTGAAAGAAAGCATTCAGTTTGGGAGAATGGGTTTTTTAGGACCACACTATTTGGGCTAAGTCAGGAATTTCTTTGGTGAGTGTGTCATGAAGAGATAAGAAATGGCGGTTTTCAACAGTCTGGCCATACTCCAAGTTTCAGCTGAGGCCCAAGTACTGGTAAATTATCTGCTGACTGTTCTTGACCTGGCTTTTAATAAGATGATGATTTTAGAAATGTTGGTGTTTAGGGACTGGTATAATTTGCAACATCAGAGAACCTTTATCCCTAGGCTTGGATGACCCTTCATATCCTGAATTTCAGATAAAGTGAGGGGATTCCAGCACCTGGGCTGTGTGGCTTTTTAATGATTCTGATACTCAGATACTTGCATCAGGTGTCTGGGGCATATTCCCGGCACACAAAATATCCTAATATTTAAGCAATAGAATGATGTGGTTGAAAAAACAGCCAAACAAAAATAAACAAAAAAGCCCACTTTGAATGCTTGAGCAGTAATAACTTGCAATGTATTTGGTTGTCCTGCTCTATTTAATCTGGTAACACTTTCAGCACAAGCATGTGTAATGCTGTTATGTTCAGAGGAGAAATATTACACCAAAATGAACCTTAAGTGCATAGAACTCTTATTACAACTCAGGTTTTGAATATTGGCTTTTAATCCCTTCTATCTGTGGGATTATCCTGAAAATAAATTAGCTCTGAGAAATGGAACTGTGGCTTTTAGTCAAACTTTCTTTCTAAGCTGTGCAAAAGTATTTTTTTAAAAAAGCTGAGATTCTTGGGTAGATCAGTGCTTTGGGAGACCTGAACCCCAATGTTACCTGATAGTTGAGACTGGTGGCTTTTATTTTAGATGGGGAAAAAAAAGCAAGGAATACTTTTCTTCTAAGAAAAAATTGTGAAACACCAGAAACATTGTGTGCACAAATGACTTGAATTATAAGAAAAAAATTAGGGCTTTCCTAAGTTAAGCACAGTTTTACTTGGTTGGTAGCTACGAAGGAGAGGTTTATTAGAAAGCTTTATATGGGGGAAATACGGGAGATAGAAGTGGCCAACCAGGCCTTATGGGAATCTAGAAGAATTGTACAAACTGGCTTCACCATGTAGGTTTCAAGCAGATGTTACAGAAATGAAAAAAGTACATTTTTATGTAGTTTCCTAGAACTTTTGACATACAAGATGTTAGGGTTGTTGTTAGATAAGCATCTGTAGGAGAGCGGCCATGTCATTTTCATGCCTTTTGATCCTTAGGTATTTGTGTGAGTTCCTTGGAATCCATGCTGGATATTTGTAGGTGTTGGAGACTTTCAGAGCATCATTCCCCTTTCCTTTGAATAGGCCGGTTTTGGGGAGATAAGATAGGCTAATGGGGCTGTGATAAAGATAGACAAGAACACAGTGACATTTAGAAATAATTTTTAATATATGTTAAATTTATAATATATCCTCAAGTTAAATTTTTTCCAAGACATTTTCATGATTTTCCAATTTGTTCTTTTTTTGCCTAGCCATCTTGACTAGTCAGCTATTGTTTCTTGTGATGGTAAGAGAACAAAATCACGTTTTTGCCATGAAATTCGGGCATAGTGAGATTTATACACACATGAGGAATAAACTTTTAAGAGATGGTTTTGTTGCCTGTAACTGCCCTGGATCTCTTTTTAATCTCTAAGTGCACACTTGTAATGATATGCATTATTAATTACTAAGGTTTAAGACAGTTCTTTGAAGGCCCTTCTTTCTAAAACAGTGAACTAGGACCCAAGTAATGCAGTGCCTTCAAATCACAGATGCTACCGGAGGGAAGTCAGATCCAGAAGGCTTGGATTACTAGCCATCCAACTTGCCATGTCTTCTAAGTGAGGTGTGAGTGTATGTGCACCCATATATATAAATACTGCTATGCTTTTTTTTTTTTGGTTACAAGCACAGTTTTACTTGGTCAGTAATAGCTAGTAAGGAGAGGTTTGTTAGAACCGGTGGGATAGGACCAATAGAGAGCCCCTGTCCCAAGGTTTATTAGAAGGTTATGTGGGGGAATAAGGGAGATAGAAGTGGCCAGGCCTTAGGAGTAATTATACAAACTGATTTCACCATGCTGATTTCAACGAGGTGTTACAGAAACGGAAAAATTCAGTGCAACTCTAGTGATTGGGTTTTGCCCTCTTAGGAGAAGTATTGCTTCTCTGCTGCTACTGGCTGTTTTTAGCCTCTGCTTTTACTTTTTTTTAAAATTAATTACCGCATTCTATATCTTCTTAGTATGGTTATAACTGCCTCATCACTTCTGCCCGCCTCTGTCTGTCAGCTAATTTCCCTCCCCATATAGCTTGAGTTCAGACTCATGCAAGAGAAAGTCTGATTGGTTTAGTGAGGTTGGCAGATCTCCCGTGTCTGGCCTCTTCATGGATGGCTGCCCTTAGGCAGCTCCTCGGTGATTAGCTGCTCATGGGACAGGTGCGCCCCGTTGGCCCTATCCTTGGTGATCATTTTAAAGGTGTCAAGATTAAAAGTAACGTGGACTTGACTTTTTTGTCAGTGCGGCACCAAAGGTCCTTTCCATACTGAGAAAACGTGGCAACGAGTGTTCTGATCAGCATCTGCACTTCCTTTCGTGAACTGCCTGATGCCTTTTCCATCTTTTGACTTTGCAGATTCATAGACAGCCTGAAGTTTTCACTCAGAGCCATAATAACATCTCCAGTAACGGGATATTAGGCCTTTCTGTCAGTTCTGCCATTTCCCAGACACCTGCAATTATGGTGCACAGTTTGAGTGATTTAGCGAATCCTTCAAATATTGCTTCTGCTGTTCTACTTGTATTTTCCACATTTTGGCTTGCTCTGCAATCACTGCTTTATATCATCTAATTCAGGGGTCAGCATACTTTTGAAACGGAAGAGCTGCCAGGGGTCAGCAAACTGTTGCTCACGTACATGTGGCTCTGAAGTAAAATTGAAAATGAAAATAAAACTATCATAGTTTCATTTATAAAATTTTTAAAGGATATTATTTACATAATGGTGATTATGTAGAAATATATTTATGGCTCTCAAATTTTTAAATTATTGTGAGGGACAGGATTGGCTCTCCAGGGGTCGGCAAACTTTTGAGACCACATGTGGCTCGCGAGCCACAGTTTGCCGACCCCTGCTCTAATTTATTCCTTCAACGACAGACACTGCCAAGTGTCCATCATGTTCCTGACACCATCCCATTCTTGTGGGGAAGCCAAAGCATCCATGGTTAACGCATGGATTTTTAAGAACTATGCAGATATGTGTTCAAGTTCTGGCTTCTTTACTCAAAAGCCGTGTTGTTTGGGCAAGTAACAATTTTTCTAAGCTTTACTCTTCTTGTTGGTAAAATGATGATAATTAGAAACTATAGGTAAGTTTGTTGTGGGAATTTAGAAAAGTTTAATGGTGTCTCTCTCTATATATATACACACACTTAGCATAGTGCCTGGCTCAAGTAAGAGCTCCATAAGTAGGTATCATTACTGTTACACTGATCATTACTGTTACAGCTATCAATTTGCTGCTGAAATGCTTTCTAGCACTTAGTTTCTGGTTATCTTGCTTTGCCATTTAATGCTTGTTGCCTTTTTGTTGGCATTTATCCAACCGTTTAATGAAAAGTCAGATGTAACATCTGTGATAAAGCCAAGATATACAGCAGTTTATTAAGTTAGAACCTATTATTTTATGGGTTTTTAATATGCGGCCATTTTTGGCAGTACCTTTTGCTAATGGTTGAAGGATTTGTCGAACTTTTTGGTACAGTTTTCTTTTTTATGATTAATGTCTTACAGAATAATGTATAGTTTTGGGTAACGAAACTCAGCAGCTTTTTTTTGGTGGTTGTAGAATTAGACTATGGGGACATGAACGTATTCTGAGTTTGCAAGCAAGAATGATGGCTTCTCTTTGTATCACTAATGCCTCACAGTGTACCTGGCGTATAATAGGTGCTAGGAGAAAGTTGAAGGAAGGAAAGAAGGAAGGCAGGGAATTACATTAGTTATCTTCAGGCTTATCATTAGTCCATGATATGTCTTTGCTTTTAAGCTGCTTTTCCTATTTCCTCATCATCTAATCTATATCGCTCTCTGCCTGTAAGCTCCTCTTCATTTTTGTTACTGATGGCCTCGTCACCTGCCTTCTTTGTCTGCGACTCCTAGTTTCTGCCATTCGTACTAAGTAAGGGTGACGATTCGAAAGCACGGGAGCTCTGTATTCACTGTATACCCTGATAAGTAATCCAGAATCAATTATACACTGTGTGGGTGTGCACTTGGTGATTTCATTTTGATAATTCTCTTTAAGATTTACCTTTGTTTAATTCTTGCCTATTGAATTGTATGAAATGCAGGTCTCACTTCACATTCTACTTCCAGATCCAAAAAGTAAGCATACAACTGCTGATTGCTTCTTCTGTCATATGCATAATCTTAGGAATTGGAATCGATTAGCTATTTCATTTACCCAGTTCTCATGTTGCCTACTTCAAAACTTTTACACTGTCCTCAAAACCTCCAATGCTATTTTTGCTCCCTTGATAAGAGGCAACCTTGCCTGTTATGGCAAAAGGTAGAAGACATTTTTTTATGCTACCTTTC
The DNA here is from genome assembly GCA_033961575.1 of Aselliscus stoliczkanus. Lineage (NCBI taxonomy): Eukaryota > Metazoa > Chordata > Mammalia > Chiroptera > Hipposideridae > Aselliscus > Aselliscus stoliczkanus. Next base: position 74,515,379 of record CM066740.1, on the reverse strand, counting down.
CACATCACAGTTATTTTTTTGTCTTCTTTTTGTTCCTTCTTTGGTTCTTGGGAGGAAGAACTGTACTTGTTTTCCAAGTCCGACGCTTCTACCCTTGCCAGCCTTCTTCCCTGGACCTTCATGCAGAACCTTCCTTGCTTTCCCCTTCCTGTCCTCTGTCCCACTTTTCACAGGCGTCTCCCCCTCAGCCTACAAACACGTTCAAATTCCTTTTAGCCAAAAGGTAGACTTGCCCTCCATAATACTTTCAGTCTGGCTACTGCCATCTGTTCCACCTCCCTTTCATTGTCAGACTTCATGTGCTCGCATTTTGCTCTGTTTTAGCACCAATTTCACTGAAAGTGTAACTGTGTCTCCTTGTTTTCTTCTCCATGAGACTGTAAGCTCTTAGGAGACCTGTGTCTTGATCACCTTGATTCCCCAGGGCCGAGGATAGTTCCTCATACATGGCAAGCACTCCATAAATGTTTGCAGAGTGAATGAACAATATAGAGCCATACTTATACCACTCACTAGTGACCATCTGCAGCTGTTCTCTACCCCTGCATTTCTACTGCAAGTCCCAGGGCATCAGTGGCCACATCAATGCTAAATCTGGTGATTGCGGTTCATCATGCTTGACCTCTCTACGACCATTAATGCGTGCAGACTTACCTTTCCCAGATTTTCGTGGTCACTCGCCACTGGGTCAGCTTAGGCTGGTTTCAGCATGGTATTAGATCCAGAAGACACAGTAAAGCCTCCAAAATCTTAGGAAAATAAAACTTCTTCACTGTTTGCAGAAATCTTACATCAAGTTTAGCAAACTTCATACAAGTTCTCTTTACCCATTTCTCTTCCCAAATCCTCATACAGCTTGGCAGCTTCCCCCAATGTCTCTTCTGTAACATTTCCTCCCAAACCTGTAAACTTTCTACCAAAACTCGATCCACTTTTCCGTTTGGCTAGGCCTCCTTTTCCTCCAAGAATAACTCTACTGTTTACATTTGAAATCACTTTAGCGTCTTGGCTTCTTTCAGTTTTATATTTTTCATATATATATATATTTATTTATTTATTTATTTTTTACCCATTATCCTGTTTAGCATTTCAGAAGTCTGGGAGTGTTCTTTTGGCTTCATCTGGTTTGCCCTTACCAACTTTCTTTGCACAATTTTAATTAAAACCTTATGTCAGACATCCTTCAGTATCTCTGTGCTAGTTTGTATTCCCTGAACTCCTAGGTTCAGTTGGGTTTCTCCCTTGTATGTTTCCATAGTGTCCCATCTATAGTTATATTGAAATGATCGATTTGTGTTTCGCTCCTGGGCTGTAAGCATCTTAAGGTTAGGGCTCCTGTCTTACTTAGACCCCTGACATCTAGCATTGCACCTGGAACATGGTGGATGCTGGTAATTATTGAGCTGATACTCCTGTGAACTCGCATCCTCTTGCTACTGGCTTTTGTTACCAGGTTTTTAAATATGGATCAAAGTTTCCTTAGTCCCTTTTCTTATTTTTATACTCAGTGATTCATCCACGCCCAGAGCAAACACTTATTCTGTGAAGAAGACCCCAGACCTATTTTCTAGCCTGCCTATTCTGATTATAAGACCATTTGTTTTCAAAGCTGCATGTCAGAAATATCCACATGGATATTTCTCCAGTAATTTAAATGCTACAGAAACTCAGGAAAGCAAACTTATCTTCCCATTAAACCTGTTTCTCCTTTATGTGTCCCGTCTCCATTATTCACACTCCTACCCTCCCAGTTAGCTAGGCTAATTATCAATAGAATCTGAGGAAATACCTTGACTGCTTTCTTACACTCTCCCTAATCAGCGATCAATGTCTGTCCATCCTGCCCTTGAATGGTTTTCCCATTTTGCTCCTTGCCATCTCCTTAGTATTGTCTAGTTTGGATGCTTATCTCTTATATTGTTGCAGTAGTCTCGTAACTGACCTCCTTTCTAATCTCTTCCAAATTGCCGTCAGAACTATCTTCCTAAAACAGATCTGTTGTTACTGGTATGTTCATAGCTTTTGTTCATCACTTGACTAACTTTCTCATTCTCGGGTGTCAGCTTAAATGTCATTTCTGAATAAAGATAATTTAAAGTATATCTCCCTTGTAGTTCTATTTCATGTTCCTTATTGTCATCTAATACAGTTTGTAATTATGCTTATATTTGTGCATTGATTTGTTTAGTGTCTGTCTTTCCACTGGAGAGATTTATGTAAGAGACTAGGAAGAAAAAAAAAAAGGCTGGAAAGAATTATATAGACCCTGTACCTACCATAATTCTCAGGACATAGTAATGTTTAAAAAATATTTGTTGAATGAGTGGATGGAGGATAGATATGGGCAAGCAGGAGACAACAACTGCCGAGAAGTTATGGGGTCCTGGAATCTCCCTCCATTCTTAGGCTCCTTGGTTTGTGTTCTGGCCTTTCAGAAATAGTACTGGGCTTCTCCCTTCTGCCTTGGCATTTATTTCCCTGAGGATGGGAGTCAACAATTACAGTACAGCACCCATAAGAATGCTGATTTGGGGGCCCTGGGTGGTGGCAGCTAGAAGTGTTTACCTGTTAATCGGATGCATAGGTGGTGCCTTAGGCATGCAGCCAAACAGGTATTTGCTAGGTTGTGTCAACCCAGATTCCTTTTTAGCCTCTTGAGTGATGCAAGCCTTTGTACCATGTGCTAATTAAAGTGCTTATTACTTGTAGAACCAGTTGTGTATGAAATTAAGTATCTATTTGCTTTTTAAAGATTAAACACATAATTTTGACAAATTTTATTGACTAGGAGATGAAATAAATTGTTAAAAATATTATCCAGGGTCAGATTAGTAATAATAAGCAAATTAAACTATTTTTCCCTGTGGAGCTTGCTCAGGTGTCCAAAGTCCAAGAAGTTCATGAGTATTCTTCCGATTTTGCTGTCTTAGGTTGACTTGCTTCATCCATTCAGTAGACATGTTGACATGTGTACTTTGTGTGAGACCCTGAGTTAGGTGCTGGGGTTAGAGGTAAGAAACGCAGTTCTCTCAGGTACGGTGGAAGAAGAACACATTATAGGATACACATAAGTGGAATATTAATGCACACCGAGGACTCAGGGGAGGCTTTTTCTACTTCCTAAATTCATTTTTGAGTTGAGTTTGAGTTAGCTAGGCAGGAAAACTTTCCAAGTAGGTACAGAAACATGAGACCTCATGTAGACCAAGGGCAGGAATACGGGAGGGGAGAGTGGCCAAATCAAGAAAGATCTCATGTGGGCTGGCTGAGTGGCGTGGTGGTTAAGTGCTGGCTTGGGAAGCCAGCAGCCCCGGTTCGGGTCCCACATATGAGGGACACTGCCCTCAAAAAAAAAAAAAAAAAAAAAAGAACTCATGTACCAAGTAAGTAGTTTGAATCTTATTTTTAAGACTAGGGGTAGTCGCGTAGGGTTTTAGGAGTCTGAATTGGAGTGGCGGTAGAGGGTAATACTCGTGGTGTGGAAATCAGAAGCCAGTTTCAGAAATCTAAGATGTGATAAGGGCCTAAACATAGGTAATGGCAATGAGACTATGGAGACGAATACAGATACTAACGTTATTTCAGAAGTGAAATTTTCCAGACAGTGGAGATGAAGAAGGAACCTGGTGTGATTCCCAGGTTTGGGCAGTCTGTTTGAGCAGGTGGGTGGTACCACTCTTTATGGTAGGAACTACGGGAGGAAATGTTGAATTAAAGTTTAGATGTGTTGAGTGTGAAGTGCTTTGGGGACATCTAATTGGAGATGCTTAGTAGAAGCAGGAGATACAGCCTGGAGGTCAGGAGGGAGATTGCCTGGGGGCTGAGGATTTAGTTATGTATGGTTGGTAAAGCCGTAGGTTTCAGAGATCACCTGGATGAATAAATGGAGATACCATATCATACTATTACGCACATTCTTTCAGTTTATTATGTAATTTAGGTCAGTGTTTTCCTATTTCAATATTCCATTTGGGAAATGATGGTTGGCCAGCACTGGTTCTCTGTTTCCTTCCCCATCTCATCCGCCCCCTCTACCCATCGTCATGTATAAAATCTGTCATATAACATGTATTTGATATTACTCCTAAGAACTGCTGTATAATTAAATCGTAACAGTATTAGGCAATGTGAACTAATTTATGTGTTGCATTTAGAGGGCTTTTTAGAAATCTGTAAGACCCATTTAAAAAGATTTCTTTAAAAAGGAAATATCTTATTTTCAAAAATAAAATAATCTATTACTATTCTTGGACTGAAGAAGATTTGTTGAGTCCTATAGCTTTGATCTGTCCTGGAATTGTTTGTGATTTAGTCCCTATGCCTCTGACCAAAGCAGAAACTGTTTCTGAAAACTAGGGGGATGCCATCTGGGTAAACTAATAGAATCTGACATCCATATGATAAACTTAAGTAATTTAGTATCCATAGCCAGATTCTACGGGGAAAAAAATATGCTATTAAACATTGAAAAGATGATTGAAATATATATATTTTAAGATTTTATTGGGGCATGAGGGGAGGGGAACAGACAAGTTGTTGTCCTTTTGTTTTTCAGTCTAGTTGTGGAGGACATTGCTTCACTGGCCCATGTTGGTATCATTGTTGCACTCTTCCTGGGTGAGGCAGATCAGTCGCCGGCCTCTGGACGGACGCTCACAGCGGCTCTTGGCAGCTCACACTGGCCACCAGCTGCTCACGTGGGCTGCAGGCCACTCACTGTAGCCTATGGTAGCCCACTGCAGCAGGGACTGCAGCCTATACCATCACTGGCAACTCACAGCAGCCCAGCTCCAGGTGGAGCTGTTGTTCATCACCTTAGCTATAGAGAGCAGTGTCACTGGCCCTCATGTGGGATCTGAATCGGGGCCCTGCTGCTCAGAGCTGGCATCCCAAGCCAACTCTTAACCAATGCGCCACTTAGCGGGCCCTGTTGTAATGTTTTGAAAATGGATTCCTTTTCTTGTTTTTTGAACTGTAAGCTAATCAATAAACCTAATTTCCATGTTACATTATGTTTACATTAGTGTAAACCTAATATCCATGTCAAATAACACAAGGCACATTGCTGTAGCATGGAATCATTTTAACCTTTTTTTTCTTTTTTTTTTTTTTAGCTGAGCCATGCTGCCACCTGTTGGCAGCTCAGCAGCAGCTCAGCTCAGGCTGGGCATCGAACTGCTGTTGCTCAGAGCTCAGCTTGCACTCTTGAGCGAGCTCTTAATCAACTGAGCCACTCGGCTAGCCCTTGGAATCATTTTAAATCATAAAACTTTTAACTAATACCTGTTTCAGATCTTCCTTTTAAAATAAATTTGTTTTTAAACATTGATTTTTTTTTTTTTTCCTGGCAAGCCTCTGCATACCTACCCATTCTTACCTCAGTAAATCACTAAGAGATTATTAAATAAAGGTAATATGTGTATTTAGGCTTTTGAAGGATTGTTAACACAAATGAAGAGTGGAATAGAATTTTTAGAATAGTATACTTTCTGCATTGAGGACTTCATTTGCTTAATAACCTTCTTTATATTTGTTGATAGTTCTTCTCAATCTATGCCAACATTTTATAGGTAAATTTTGTTTAGAAATTTATTTCAAAATTTATCAGTATGCTACCAATAAAACACACACACGTGTGCAGTCCGTATATACATTCTTTATAACATAGTGAATACCTTTAATTTATATTGCATATTTTGCCCAAAGTTATTAAGTGGTTAGACATTATTCCTTTAGCTTTTCAAGATTACTAGATCAGAGAGAGACAGAGAGAGAGAGAGACGACATTTTTTTGTTCTTTTGACATTTTTTCATACAGTGAAACCCATAGCACTCTATTTCATTTACCAGACCCAGTGCACAAACTTAAATCAATGGAAAAATAAAACTGGCAGCTCTTTGATTTCCTGGTTTTGTGTATTTTTGGGTGGAGCTGACTCATGAGTGTAAAGGTTGTGATGGAAATAATAGAGGTACTTGTAAGAAAATACTGGAAGAGGGTTGCCGAACATCCTGTATGTCTGATTTTCTCATCCCTCAGAGCCCTACCCTGTTAAAAATTACAGCTAGATGTGTATTGATCTTGTATTTGAGCCTGCTAAATCACTTTTGATATATTTCTAGCATGTCATCACTCCTTTGTTGGTATTATATGAAGAAAATTTGGCAACCCAATATTTGAAAAATATTTTTAACATATTTTTCCAGGTTACTGTTTAAACTTAAAGTATGACTAAAACTAAATTTATCATCCTACTACCAGAACTCGCTCCCCTTGCTAACTTCATTTTGTCCCTGCTAGCACCATCAATTTGCTTATTAAACAGGTTTCAAAGTTCTGTTTCTTCTATGAATCTGTTCTTGATAGCTCCAACCCATGGTGACCTCTTCCTCTGAAGATCTTATAACACTTACCTTATCATTTACATTTCATTTTCATCTTTTGTGTTATTGCATTACTATTTAATTACAGTGTCCCCATGGTTAGACTCTAACCCCATTGAGACCCTAGGCTAACAGTTCTCCATAGCATGTAGGGCTATGATCGAGGGTGTCCCAGGCCTGCCCATATTCTCTGCTCTCCAGGTGTCAGTCAATTTTGGCCTCCTTTTCAGTGTCCTCTTCATGTCCTACTTTTACTGGTCTAAACATTCTATTGTTCTAGGCTACTGTGGTTCTGTTAGTATCTTGTGTTTAAGAAGATTATGGATGATTTTAGGAGATTCTGGGCAAATGTTATGGGACTAGAGGGGTGCTTTTTTAGTTTTTTCCTATCAGGATTCATTTTTAAACTGTACCACAAAAATTCTTCTTCTCTATAATCACTTTAAATACTGTTTATTCATTTATCAAAATATGTTTTGAGAGGCTATATCTGAGAAGCAGTAGTTTGTACATACAAAAAGGAGAATTAACCAGGCTTTTACTTTTGATACAGAAGAAAAAGAACACAAACATTGTCAAGTTCACAAACACACATTTTCTTCCCAGACTGTCTTGCTTATTGTGCTGCTTTTATAGCCTGACGGCAAGAGAGCAGAAAGAAATGTAAATAATTGTAATATCATGTTATATAAGTCACTGCAAAGTAAGGCTTACAGTTATTTTACTTAGGCACCTGGCATTTTGTATACACCTTCTTCTGAGCCATAATTCTGCTGAATTGTAGATACAGACTCTAGAGATTTAGTATAATCTCGTTTTAAAATGGAGGAAATTGAGGTAAGTGATAGCACAAGATCACACGTGTAGTTAATGAAAAAGTCAGGAATAGAGGCCAGCTATTTCTTAAAGATTATTTTAGTAGGTGATAACATGTACATGTAAAAAATAAAACAGTGCACAGAGGTGTACTGTGAAAGGTAAGTTTCTCCTATCTCATCTCTCAGTTATCTCAGTCTCTTCCCCAGGGTCAAGAAATTACCAGTTTCTTGGGCTTTCAAGAGCTGTTACTTATATGTATACATCTCTCCATATTAATATGTACGTTTCCCTTCATGCAAATGGTAGCATATTGAACACACTTTACCTTGCTTTTTTCTTTTTCACATTTTAACAATATGTCTGAAAATTGTAGAACCCAGATATTTTTATTCCTTGGTCCATGAACTTTCCATTTTTCACTATATTGCCTATCATTCAGACACCCAGTTTTTATTAACGTGAATGGACAAAGTATTAAATTAGTCTGTGTTTCTAGCATATCATATTGAGTACTTAATGTAGTATTTCACATGTTTTTCAGAAAGAGATCATGGTCATTGCTTTATTTTATGATATTGAAGTTAAATAACAAGTGAGATTATATAATAATTACTGCTAGTTATCAAAAATAGCTGATTAGGATATTTTTTTCCCCATTTGAGAAAGAAATGGCAGGTGAAGTTTTCAGAAAAATGATTTACCTTTAGGCTTATATAAAAATCTGTATGGTATGTACAAAACAGGTTAATATCTCAGTGCTAGTGAAAAGCAATGATGTTATAAATATCAAACCACAAATGTTTATTTTCTGAATTTTAAAATCTGCAACCTCATATGCAAATCACAGAAATAATTTTTCATTTGTTTCTTGAAACAGTTTTTTTTTTTTTTTTTTTTGAGGGCAGTGTCACTGATCCTCATATGTGGGACCCAGATTGGGGCCACTGGCTTCCCAAGCCAGCGCTTAACCACCGCGCCACTCGGCTGGCCCTTGAAATAGTTTTTAACTGTATCTTTTAATCTTTTTGTAGGACTCATAATCATCTGTATAAAAATATACCTTTAATTTGGATCATTCTGGGTTTATTTTGGCCAACTTATCTATCAGTGCAATTATTGCTTTATTTTTCAGAAGTTAATGGGCCTATCAAAAGTGCTTGATTTTAGATCTTTTGGACCAAATGGCATCACGAAGGACAAATCATTAAAAAAAGAATGTGTCGGCCGGCCGAGTGGCACGGTGGTTAAGCACTGGTTTGGGAAGCCAGCGGCCCCGGTTCGGTCCCACATATGAGGGCCAGTGACACTGCCCTAAAAAACAAAAAAACAAACAAAACCCCAAAAGACAAAAAACAAAACAAAACAAAAAAAAGAATGTGTCCCATGCCAAATGTTCATAATAGGATTCATAGAGGTTAAGTACTTACATTTGGACTAAGTAATGTAATTAGTCAGCAATCCAGCATTCTCCCTAAAGATGGCAGTACTTCTCAGTGTATTATTTACTGAGTAATTCTCTTTGAAAATAGTATTAATTATAACTCCATTATTGATTGGAAAAATTAATCAGATTAAAAGTGTATTTTCATGTTACTGTCACAATAGTTAAAATTCAGTGGTAGAACAAGTAAGATTGCATCCTTGAGGTTTGTAGCATTAGTGCAGTTCTGTGTGTTATCCTTGGATACCCGGTCCTGTTATTTCTTACTGCATCCTGACTTTGGAATTCTTGGTGTAAGATAGTGCACTAAAGTCTTATCAAAAATTGTGATAAGTCATGTTAGGACCTTGCTGTATTTATAGGTTTTTTTTCTGTGGAGATGTTATCAAAAAACAAAAACTGACAAAACACTCCAAACGGGAAAAACAAAAAACCCTAAGAACAACTGCATATTGTATATATTTGAGGACCTGGGAAATAGTTTGATATTTATTCCTTAGTAAAAGTTTATATGAACTTTTTTGTTTATGTGACTAATTTTTTAATAAGTGAAACAAATATACTTATTTGTTTCTGCCATTAAAAAAACACCTTCAGCCTTCTCTGCTATAAAAACTTAAGTTCCAAATATACAAGGTGGTGCTCTGGAGCTTGGAGAAACAACACTATACTTTCCTCCTTTTCCCATCATTTGCATTTCTAATTAAAGGGTTCTTTTGTGCATGGGTTTGAAATCACATGGCATTGTAATTTGAAGACGGTAAACAGCAAGGCAGAAAGGGCAGGCTAGCCTTCCTGCCTGGCCTCACAGGCAACTTTGACATGGCCACTGGTTCCCAAGGCCTGCCCAATGATTGGTTCTCTAGCAAGGTGACTAGCCTATACTGGTGTATAAATACCACAATGCTAGTTTTGTAAATTTGCAATGAGAAGTGTCAGGCACACTTGCTTCTCATGTTTATGGTTTAATGTCTTTTTCTCCCAGTGGGCAAATCTACATGGAAAACTAAATTATAGTTGTGAGGTTGCTTGATGAGCATTGAGTTAGCTTTCTGGTAGTGTGATACATTCATTTTTCCCCATAGGTATATACTTGCCACTCAGACCAGATAGTTTTCAATTTTCAGATCATCCTTTCTTCTAGGCCAGGGTGCAGGTACAGGGCCAACTTTTCCTTTCTCGATTTCTTGCCGAGTTCCTGGAGACTATCTCCTTTAGTACATTTTTCTTATTAGAGTGTAATAAAATTGCACTAATGTATGTAAAACGCTTAGCTTAATGCTTGGCATATCAGTAAATAAATGATAACGTAAGTATAACTGGTATTGAATTCAGGTCACCTTGATACTTATGATGTCAAGACAATATTTTGGGCCATTTCTTTAGATGACTAATCTCTCTCATCTTTTATATTTTTTTATTCGTTAGGTCTTTATTCTTTAATTCTTTTAGCTCCTTCATTTAATTTATCCTTAATGTTGAATCCATGAGCTACTTAGGACAATCCCTTTTGGCTCTGCATGATTTTGCTACTATTTTATTTTTGAGATTTTGATTTTTTCAAAATTTTCATTTCTCCAAAATACTCCATTCCCCACAGGTTCCCCCATCTGTAATGTAAGTCTTTTGGAAGAGATGATCTTCAAGTTATTACTCAGCTCTAGAATATATACCAGGGGTGCCAAAAAAATGTGTACAAGTGGACACTTTGGTCAACGTTGCTCAAGCAGTAGTTCACCATCATCAGAAGTGTCTGGACGCTGATGGTAACCACTTTGAGCACCTCTTGTAATTGCAGAAGTCAAGCATGACTTGTATTCATCTTTTGTTATTGGTGTATATTATTACAATTTTAACAGTTTTCCTTTCTTAAAATGTGTGTACATTTTTTGGCACCCTCTGTATGTATAACTATTTGAGTAGATGATATCAGTTGTAGTCTTTTCCATCTAATGATGGTCACCTTCATTTTGAGATCTGCTTAATTTCTTTCTCATAGAGTGTAAAGTTATTTTGAAAATGGTAACAGCATCTGAATCCTTAGATCAGTAGAATGGGCATGGAATTGGGAGGCAAAGATTGAAAAACACAGGGGTGGAGGTTTGATGATGGTGAATTCAGCAGTCAACAATTACATTACAGATCTCACAAATACACAATTGACAAATCAGGACTTTTTCGTGAAAATGAGTACAGAAAGGAATAATTGAGATGAGTCAGTTGGTCACTCCAGCAACAATAAGCCTTGTCCACTTCCCTCTCCATTCATGTGGGGATGAGTTAGTCTTTTAAGAGTCGCAAACTGATTTGTGAAAACAGTGGGAAAATAGCCATAGCTCTTTCTGTTTTGTAAAAATACAGATTATCGTGCAGTTTTGAAGCTGGTGGTCTCAGAGTCACACTTTGAGAACAGCCATAGATAGTAAATATTGTGGGAGTTAAGAAAAGGATAGATCATTTCAGATTGCAGTAACCAGGGAAAGCTTATCAGAATGGCTTTGGTCTGGGTCTTGAGGGATGGGCAGCATTTGAACAGATGAGAGGAGGGAGAAGGCATTTTTTTGATGGGCGAAAAGCATTGGATGGGAAATGATAGTGTATGCTGGGGGAGTGGAGATTCAAATAGTTTAGTGCAAAGGTTCCTAAATATGATACATGAGAGAATTGAGGCAGTGAATCTGTCCAATGATAACCACTCCAAAAAAAAATGAGTGCTACGCTGTTTCTGTTCAGTATGCGACTGGATGAAACTATTGATGCCTCTCACTGCATCAAGCTTTATGTTTTCATGTGCTCTCTGATGTTACCAAAGAATTCCATTTTAGGAACAGTATTCCTTTAAGGACACGTTTTGGAAACTGAAGAGTGTCAGCATCTTCAAAAGTCTCTCCTCTCTCTAATAAACATTCAATGGAAGAAAAAAATGATAGCACCCGAGAGCAGGTGTGCACCTGTGATGTCAGGCACGTACCATGATTTTCCTGCTTTGATGAGGTCAGGAAAGCCACACATCATTGTGCCTTATTACTTTCCATTTGAGCAGCTGTCACCAGCTTTCCCAGAGGTATTGCCAAGAAGTCAAAACAGAATATGTTTTTCTCTACCAGACAGAAATTTGCTGCCTTTCCAGAAGTCTTAATTGAATGTGAAGGCAAAGGAAATAATGTGACTTGAACTTGAGAGTCTTGAAGGAGTTTAGCGTTCCAGTACACAGGCTACCTTAAGCTGGCACAGCATGCTGTGGAATTCCACTTTGGTTCTATGGACCTTTTGAGCCAAGGATTTCAACACTTGTTGCCATGGTGAAAAAAAAATGTACTTATTATCAAAGATGACGTATGTGTTGTTATCAAAGCCATATCATAATTTCAACTCAATAAGCCAAATCTCATCGAAATTTACGACTGAGCGGTTTGAATTATTTTTAGTTTTTTTCAGGAAGTCACCATTTTTTTCATGAAAAAAAAGTGAAAGAGGCATAATCCTTTGTAAGTAATATTTTTTATATATTGCTTATATTGAGGAGACCAGTTTCCAGTGAATAAAGTATATGGTTGTATGCCTTTCTTTGCATGTTTTTGGAAGACGGAGTCTGCATCCTTAATTAGAATCTCAGACTGGTCTTCGACTTCCCTGAAAGATTAAGAACTAGTAATTTAGCTAGTGTGGAGACAATGGAGTGCCCTGGATGAATGAGAGCAAAGGAATGACAGGAAATGAGAAAGCTCACCTGAAGAATATGGGAAGGAAAGCTTTGGCAGGACTGCTGGATGGTCTAGAAATTCAGGTTAGCCCCAGGGTCTGAGTTTTCCTAATAATCTGAAGGTAATCTTCTAGAGAGAGCTTCTCAAAGGTTTGAAACATAACGGGCACTCAAAAATGTAAAATTAAATTGAAATCGCTGTATGGATAATGAAAGTTGGACTATAGCACCAAAAATAAATGCTCTTCTGTTTGATCTGTATTTAATCCTGTTAAGTCGTTTTGTGATAAATAGGTTCTTGGAGAGACAATGCTTCATACACTTGTATAACCTTTTTGTTTAGGAGCAGTTGGTTAACTCAAACTTTTGGCCCCTTAGGATGTGTCCTCTTTGTAAATTTTATTTCTGATATTTTTTTTTACTAAAGGTGACATGATAATTTTATCTACTACCTTTAGGGGGAAGGAAACTTGCAGGTGGGTGTGGTTAATTAGCTCATCATCTGTTTAAATAACATTTCAATCGACATCTAAGCTTAGATTTGCTCATCATTAAGTAAGATCAACCTGACAACTCTGGGTCACTTTGGTTTAAAATATCATTGAAACTTATAATGGATCTTCTGTCAGTTTAATAACAAAGCCCTAGAACCATGCTCCAGTGTCATATTAGTATGATTTCATTGTCATCCTTATGCAGTTTCCTAGAAAAAGATTTAGCAAGACAGATTCCCTAGGTATAATATTAATAGTTGCTAAAAATTTAAATTTGTTATGATTGGAAAACCAAGATGTTATGTTTAGACTCTTGTTCATTGTAATATTTTAGTTTTGCTCCCACATAGTTCCTTTAAGTTAAAGACAAAATTATTGATTACATTGTTAAAACATTAGTATTATCTACAATATTTGTTCCAAATGGTAATTTTTTTTCTGTTTTTAGCACACTTTGTGTTCTGAAGTGTGTGGAGATTAAAAATCAAATTAGGTTTGTTAGGAGACCAGAAAGCTTTCTTTTTTCCTGAAGTAGAAAAGTTTAATAGAGTAAAATAAGGGATAACTTCACAAAAGACAGTGGTTTTGATTAACTGTAATGTTTAAGGGCTAAACTGCTCTGTAATATTGTGATTTACTTAGAACCTTTGCGGAAGGTAAACTACTTCTGATAGACCATAGACCATTCTTTAATTCTTAAAATCTCTGAATGTGCACCACTTTGCTACACAGTATAAAAGTTATTTTTATAAAGTTGAATTCAAAGAAAGTTAGAATGGAGGAAAATTCCTTTCATTTAATTAACTTGGATTTTTATTATAAAAATAAAATATGCTTATTGTACACAATTTGGGAAATATATAAATAAAGATTCCCTGCAACCTCATCACCTGGAGATAACCACTTAACACTTGGGCATGTTTCTATTTTATACAGGTGTAGTGTGCTGTGTGTGATTACACACAGGTATACACATACCTACCTGTACACACAGCCACACACACTACAAATGGGGATGAAACTGATGTGCCTTTATTTCATCCAGTATATTTTCCCATATGATTTCGTATTATTTCTCAGCATTATTTTAATAGCACCTTAAGTGTCCAGAATGAGAAAAAGACTGATCTAACCAACACCTTATTGTTGGATGTGGGATACTTCCGGTGTTTTTTTTTTTTTGACTTTATATTTTGTTGTTTTTGTGCGATTCTAGACAGCGCATTGAATACCCTGTATGGAAATTTTGTATGTCTTCATAATTATTACTTAATGGAAAATTCTAAAAGTGGAATTTCTGGATCAAAAACTAATCAAAAATATAAGGGTTTTGTGATACTTTTCCCTAAGTTGCTAAAACGTGCTGTACGAGGCTTGCACAGGCTGCCGTTTCCTGCGACTGCCACAGGTTTGCGTCTCCTGGGTCCGTGGGACCCACAACCTGTCGGGCGGAAATGGCAGCGCGTCGAGTCTGGGTTGCGGCGCTTGGATAAACGGGGAGGCGCCGGCGCGCGTGTTCCGTTTCTAACCGGCGTGTCTTTGTCTTTCTCCCTGGGGACCGCTGCCGCCCGCGCGGGCCGAAGCCTCGGGAAGCCGCCGCCCCGCAGCGCCGCCGCCCTGCGCCCGCCCGCGGCCGCCGTCACCACGCGCCAGGCCGCCGCCAGCTGCCGCGTGAAACTCCGCGGGGGCGCCGCCCGGGAGCGCCAGCACGCCGCCCGGGGCCTCCGCAAGCCCGCGCCCCCGTGAGCGCCGCCGCCCGGCCCGGCCCGGCCTCGGCCCTCGGCGCAGCTGGGGAGCCTCGGGCGCCTCTCTCCACGCGCCCACAAGGCCACGGTCATCAGCGAGCCGCGCGGCGCAGTCCGGAGAGCCTCGGGCGCCTCTGCCCCCGCGCGCCCTCCACGCGCCTCTCTCCCCGCGCGCCCCGCGCCCTCCCCCAGCGCCCGGAAGGCCACGGTCATCAGCGAGCCCCGCGGCGTCCCAGCGGTGCTCAGAGCCCCTGGCTTTCACCGACTGGCTTCCCGCAGAGCCCGCAGCCCCGCAGCCCCGCGGAGGAGCGCGTGCCTTAGGGTGGCCGCCTGGCGGCTGCTGCTGCTCCCCGAGCTTGGCTTCCCCATCCGGCCTGCCCCAGCCCTGGCTCCTGAGAATCTTGCCACCGGACATCACCATTCTCTTTCCCTGCCCCACATGGCTTACCAACTACCTAGTGCATTGCTTTCATTATTCTTCAAAGACTAGCTCCCACGTTAGGCTGCGCCATCTCAAATCCTATCAACCAGCGAACTGCCCCCCCCCCCACCATCTGCCAGTAGATTGTTTTAATAAGTACAAATCCCAGTGACTGGATCGATGGACACAGTCTGGAGTTGTGTAATGCGTTACTGGGTGGAACTTGAACTCCAGCCTCCAGTCTCCTCTTTTTAAGTTCATCCCCATGACCGTTTCGTCCCTTCGGAATCAGTCCTTGCTCCCACCCTTCGAGGCGGCCATCCCCGGGAATCCAGTGTGGACAGGCTTTGCACTGAGGCCAGGCTATTCCCAGTCTGAGCACAGTGAGGGTGTTCGTGGTGACCCACTCGTGTGAGACGCTGGACTCCTAGAGAGCAGCGTGGGCGTGGGAAACTCAGCAGCCTGGCTGAACCGTTCTTAGAACTGGGCTGCATGCAGTCTAAGGGTCTCCTTTCGTAAGTGTCAGACGTGCGTTATGGTCTGAAGGCCTCTTCCCTCTGCCTCTGATTCCTCCCCTTTATCCCTCGCTGATGTTTCCCTCAATAAAACTCGTGCAAGTTGAACCCTGCCTTGGTGTCTGCTTCTCGGAGGACCTGAGCAAATACACGGTCAGACATTCCATTCTGCTTGTCACCGTCCTACCCTGGATCCCTTGTTCACTGGTAGCCTCATTTTCCCCTCTGTTTCCCCCTTCTTGAATTCATGTCCTGCTTTGTCCAGCCTAGATCCCCTGGCCCATGATTCTCATCCTCCTCCTTGAAATACAATGAAAGCGTTGTATTTCAACTTCTTGAGCTTTGAACCTCAATTTCTTCCAATTTACTTTCCTGGTAAAATCACAACTCTGGATGCACCTTACCATTTGCCTTCCATGGGCCTGACTGGGATAACTGAACATTTTCTTCAAGAAAAGCACACAACACAGCCAACTAGTTTTACTTTCGGTCTATATCTCAAACTTCAAATTGGTGCTATTGTTCCTCCTGCAGTCTCAGTTTCCCGCTTCTGAAATTACTATTTATACCTTTTCATCTCAAATCTTTCTGATCCTCTCCTCCCAGTTTACTTCAAATTTTCCTCGGAAAATAGAAGATATTACATACAAACTTCCTCATCTTTCCACCACAAGATTCCCCCACCCCCCACCCAGCTGGCTTGGTAACCATCTGCTTCCTTCTTGTGACTATGGAGGAAGTTTTAAAGGCCAGCTCCTCTTTTGCTCTGGATCCCATCCCGTCTTGCCTTTTCAAGGACTTTTTTCAGGCTTTCCCCTTTCTCTCTTCTGCATCATCAGTCTCTGTCTCAAATGGATCATTCTCATCAGATTGCAGACATGCTCCAGTGTCCCCCATCTTAACCAAACATCTTTTCCCATCAATGAGCCGTTTCTCAGCTCTCCTTCATAACCACACTTTTTTTTTTTTTTGAGGTCAGTGTCACTGGCCCTCCCTGAACCGGGGCCGCTGGCTTCCTAAGCCAGCGCTTAACCACCACGCCACTTGGCTAGCCCCAAACCACACTTCTTTATAGAGTTATCCTTACATGTTGTCTTCATTTTCTAATCTTCTATTCACTTTTCAATCCACAATGTCACTTCCCCATTACCACCACTAAAAGTCATTGTTAAAGTCACCTGTCACTTCCATATTACCTTATCTAAAAGGATACTTTCCTGTCCTCACCTGACCACTCTCTCCTTCAAATGTTCTCTCTTCATATTCAAGATACTATTCTCTCCTGGATTGCTTCTTGCTTCACTGATCAGTCCTCTGTGTTAAGCTTCATCTCCTTATGGGTAACTTTGAAAAGTTGGGGTCTCTCACCTCCATTTGGGTCCCCTTTTCTTACTATGTTCTTTCCCAGGACTATCTTATCAATCTCCATGGATTTAAGTCTTTAGCTAATGAGTTTCAAATTTATGTTTCCCACCTTGACATTTCCTCTAAGTTCTAGACTCAAATGTCTAATTGCTTGCTCCGTATTTTCCTTTGGCTGATTCAGACCTCTCAAACTTAATATGTCCAAAGTCTAATTCCTCATTCTCACCCCAAACCTATTTTCCCCATTCCCCCTATTATAGGAAACAACACCACCCATCCAACCAATTGCTCAAGCCAGAAACCTAAGCATCATGATTCTTTTCATGGCCGTTCCCCTACATCAAATAGACCAGCATAATCTATCAGCTTTATCCTCAAAATAGATCTTCAATCTGTCTGCCTCTTTCCATGTTCAATGCCGTCACTTAATATTTTTTTCCTCACCTGACTGTAGTGACAGCCTGTCCTACCTGGTCTCTCTGCTCCAACCCATGACCCATTTCTTGATAAAGTGGCAACAATGGCCTTACTCATAAATTGAATTGAGTAAAGAGCTGCTCATAGATAAATCTAAACTCCTTATGCGTCTCACAGAGCCTTGCAAAATCTGACCCTTACCTATCTCTCCAATCCCATCTATACCCCTTTGTTTATTGCTCACTATGATGCAGCCCCACTGGTTCCTCCAACATGACTGAGGTCTGCACCTCAGGGGCTGAGTAAATGCAGTTGTTATCTCTGCTTAAGCTATCTTCTTGGCTACCCTCTTTCCCACCACAACCTTGTCTTTTAGATAAGAGCTGAAATACTACATCTTGAGATAGGCCTGCCCAAAGCATTGATTGAAAGTAATCCTTGTCTCTCTCCACCTATTTCCTATCTCAGTTCTTGACTGAAATCCCTTATCTCAATTTGTAACTTTATTTATTTGTTCAATTACATTTTTGTGTGTGTGTTTGCCACACTGGAAGGAATGAGGGAAAAGACTGTGTCTGGATGTCTAGATTCTTCAGCATTGTATTTCTAGCCCCTAGAACAATACTTGACACAATAAATATCTGTTGAAGGAGCAAATAAACACATTTGCTAAAACTTCTTTTGGGATTTCACTTTTTATTGATTTATAAGAGCTCTTTATATATTAAAACCACTAACCATTTGTTTATTCTATACGCTGCAGACATTTTGCCCCTTGTCATATATTTACTAATTTAATTCACGATGTCTTT
This sequence comes from Aselliscus stoliczkanus, assembly GCA_033961575.1. NCBI lineage: Eukaryota > Metazoa > Chordata > Mammalia > Chiroptera > Hipposideridae > Aselliscus > Aselliscus stoliczkanus. The sequence continues at coordinate 74,497,263 of CM066740.1, read as the reverse complement.
GATATACAGAAATGTTACATTTTCATTTAGATAAATCTATTTTTTTGTCATGATTTCTGCTTTCAGTGATATGGTTTAAAAAAGTCTTGTCCATCTCAATGTTTTATAAATATTTGTCTGTGTTTTCTTTAAAAATTTTCTTTTAGATTTAAATCTTTACTCCAAATGAAATTTATTTTTGATATAGATGTGATTAAGGCTCTAAATATTTATTTAGTTGTTGCAGCATTATTGATTGAAAACTCTTCCACTGTTTTGAAAATTCCAAATTTATTAAATATTAAATATTTACATATACTTGGAATGTTTCTGGATTTATTATTTGTTTGCTTTTTTTGGTAACCTCTATTCCTGAACCATGCTGTCATTTTATAATTTACTTTATTGTGTGATTAACTTTTTAATGGGGTAAACATTACTCTTTTCTTTTCCAAAATATTTTTAGCTATATTTGTATACTTATTCTTCCAGACAAACTTTAATTGTATTTTGGTCACGTTTCAAAATAAATTCCATTGGTATTTTGTTTAAAATTGCTTTAACATTATAGATTAATTGGGGGTGAATTGCCATCTTTATAATATTAATTTTCCCGTTCAGGAACTGTCACATGTCAAGGTTATTGACGGCTTCTTCTATATTCCTCAGAGATTTTGTAAGTCCTGCTTATTTCTTATTAACAATAACATTATGTAGCTCATATCTTTGTTGGGATCATTAATAATATTATTATGTAGTTCATATCTTTCTTGAGATTATTTAACTTGATCCCCCTTGTAAGGTCAAGTTGTTGGGTTTTGTGTTTGGTAACTTTTCTGAACTCTTTCATTAATCCTACTGGTTGATTCTTTTCTAAATAGACAATCATTTGAAGTGTAATTAATGATAATTTTCTCTCCACAATATTTATACCTCACATATTAAATAAATAATAGTATTAATTTTGCCTCTATTCCTGATTTTTTTTAGGAATGTCATTAATATTTCACCAGCTTTTAATGTTAGCTGTTGGACTACAATAGAGGTCTTTATCAGGTGAAGAAAGTGGTTTCCTGGTTCAAGTATACTAAACATTTTATTGGAAGTTGTTGAATTATATTAAACACATTCTGGGCAACTAGAAATTATCATATGGTTTTATTCCCTTGACCTATTATTACAATATATTATATTAATTAATTTTTCAATATTGAGTTATTTCTGCATAAGATGCATCCTGTGTCACCATGGTGGATTTTTACCTCTCTTAGTATAATAATGTTGAATTTAGCTTCTTACATTTTATTTAGGATAATTATATTTATATTTGTGAATAAGATTGGACTGTAGTTTTACATTTTTTAATTCTGTAATTCTATCTTTATCAGATTCCAAAAATTTTCTGTGCTCTAGATTGTACAGAGTACAGGAATTTTCCATTCTTTGGAGGTTTGGAGGAATTGACCCATAGTGCTGTTTAGGCTCCAAGCTTTATTTCAGGGTACGTGATTGAAAGATAAATCTCTGAGAACATTAAAATTTTCTTCTATGGCTTTGGGCTAGACAGGTTAACTACTAATTCTTGAATATCAATTTAAAAAACAGTATTTCAAAAAGAAAACCATGCATTTTAATAGGATTTTAAAGTTTATTAGTAGATGTCTATATATAATTAAAATATTTTCTCTATATTCGTAGTTATAACTCCTTTTTTTAAAAAAAGATTTTATTGGGGAATTGGGGGAGGGGAATAACTTCTTATTTCTGATCTTTTTAGTTGCATTTTTCCTTCTTTTATTAGACTTGCCAGTCTTTTAAAGGAACCAACACTCAGCTGTTTTATAAATTATACTTTTTTTCTATTTTCAATATCATTAATATAACTTTTTGCCTTATTAATTACTTTTTTATTTTTTCTAGTGTTTATTTTGTTGTTTCCTGGATGTATCTTTGTAATTGATGACTTAGTTCATTTATTTTTATTTCTTATTTAATAATAGGACACATAACACTATAAATTTAACTCTCAGCACAGCTTTGACTGCATCTTAAAAAGTTTAGTACGTAGTCTCTTAATTGTTGCTATTTTAAAACCATGGATTATAATTGTTTTTATTTCATTTTTGATGGGTGTTATTTAGGATAATATTGTAGGTTTTTGTTATTGTTAATTGTTTCCTTTTTAATAAAGAATAAATTTATTAGTATGTATGCTTGCTATTTTAATAAAGAGCTAATTGTATTTGCAAAAAGCAAAATTATCTGAGTAATGGTCTTATCTGACGTTATATGCAAGCATTACCTGGAGTGCCTTGTTACAAGAGCCTACCAATAGCATCAACTAGTGGTGACTAATTACAATGGGGTTTGGTGTACCACTAATACCAATAATTTACTGGAATTGTGATTTCTATATAATGTCCTAGTTACTCATGCTCTAGACAAGAAAGAGCTTTGAAAATGTTTATAGCATCAAAAATCCTCAGGTAATATAGAACTTAAATGAGCATTTAATAATTAGAAAAACTCATTATCAAAGTTTATGAAAGGAGGGATTTGAAAATTGTGAACGTGGACTTTGTCACAAAATTTTGGCATTAGAACAGTTTGTCTTTTAGATTTAGAAAAGGCAGTTTTAAAAATGTTTACTTTTATAATTACAAATGTAATTCATGTACATAAATAAAATAAAAATTACTTATAACTCTATCATCCAGAAAAAAAAACCCACTTTTTTTTGTGTTTCCTTCTAGGACTGTTTCTGTACATTGTTCTTTCTTTCTTTTTAATAGAATTGGGCTCATATTCTTTTGCACCCTGGTTTTGTTTTTTCACTTATTTGTGAGCATTTCCCTATTACATAAGGAAACAGAAACGTTTGGGAATTGATTTTTTTCAGTATTAGTAGCAGTAGCATTGGGCTCTTTCTGCTCTGGTTTCCAAGTCCAGAATGCTTGCTTTTCAAGCCTGGTTTTTGAAGACCCCCTTTGATAATCTTCCATTTAAGATTTTTGCTCCTTAAACTAACTATAAGTAGTTTCTGTCCTTTGCATTCAAGAACTCTGACTGATACAATGATTTTGTTTTATTTGATATTATTTTCAGAATTCTTGTGCCAAGAGACATATTATGCATGTGTGCAGGCACTTGTCCCCCACACCCTCCCACATACCCATACATGTTTAGGAATTATCACCTATTGTATTTGCCTATTTGGAGATTCATAGACCACATTCTTAGAAGTTCTGCATTAAAGAAAAAAGTTTGCTTTAAAAATATTTCAAACATTTCGTTATAAAATACTTTTTTGTTTGTTTTAAAATACTCTTTATTTTTTTAATTAAAATTTATTAGGGTATAAATACATTTTAAAATATGGGATCTGATTTTTTTAAATAAAAAAACGTAAGGAAACACTGATTTTGTTTATTAGCTTAGCAGCATCCTGATGACATTTTTGCTTGGCATCCACACATCAGTATTATGTAGTTGAATTGGTATTGATAACTTTTAATTGATTTGATGGGTAGTATAAATTGGTTTTCTGGTGCCTGTTATTATTGTGTACTGAGAAATTCGTCCCAGCATGGCCTGAGGATCTGATATCAGGATTTCCCCCAAACCCGGTAAGACAGGTCCCTGTTATGGGTCCCATGCTTTACAGGGCCCCAGTCTGGCCCTGCTTTGGTTACTCTTGCTGTGCCAGGGTGAAGAGCCTGGGGAGCCAAGGGACATGCACCTGGACCCTGAGCCCTCGTGCGTAGACTACATTCTGGGTGCCTGGGACCCAGAATTCTCATTCCAACAGCCTTACCTTCTGGAGCCTCCTCAGGTCCATTTTACTGTACCATCAGTTGAGCATTCCTAGACCCATAGGGTGGTCAGAGGATGGCTATTTATACGGGTGTGGACAGGCTTCTTCCCTCTTTCCTGGCATAGTGCTCCCACCCTCTCTTAGCTTGCCCTTCTGTCTGAGAGAAAGCTGCCCCTCCAGGCCTCTCTCCGAAGCCAGACAGTTCCGCACCTCCTGGATGTCCCTGGCCCTTTTCAAGCTGCTCCCCCAGCGCTGGCGCTCAGAGCCCATGAGTCTGTCAGCAGTAAGTCCGTGTGTGGGCCCTTTAGGTAGAATGCCAGAGACTCCCAACAGTCATTCTGCTTCTCAGCCACAATCTTCAACTGGTTTTCGCAGCCAGAAGTTATGGGGATTTCTCTTCCTGGCACTGGGACCCAGGGCTGGGGAGCCTGGTGTGGGGCTGGGACCCCTCACTCCGTAGGGCAGGCAGCAGAGATAGCCCTCCTATTTGTTAACTGGTATACCATGGGTGTGGGACCTGCCTGATCTCTGTCTCTGCCTCTCATACCAGTCTCCACGTGTCTTCCTCTGTATGTCCTCAGTTGTAGGACTTCTGTCTTTATAAGTAACAGAGAAGCAGGAGAGCCAGAGGAGAAGTGATGACAGAAGCAGAGGTTGGAATCATCCACCGAGGAATCTGAACAGCTTCTAGAAGCTGGAAAATGCAGGAAGTTGATTCTCCTCTAGAACCTCAGAAGGAACACAGCCCGCTGCTGCCTAGAATTTAGCCTAATGATACTCTGACCTCCAGAATGGTAGGATAATACATTTGCAGTGTTGTTATTTTTTTTCTTTGAGGGCAGTGTCACTGGCCCTCTTATGTGGGACCGAACCGGGGCCGCTAGCTTCCCAAGCCAGCGCTTAACCACCACGCCACTCTGCCGGCCCTGCATTTGCAGTGTTAAGCCACTAAGCTTGGGGTAATTTGTTACAGCAATAGTAGGAAACTAATACAAGCAACAGCCAGACCTCAGCTCATTGTAGCCCCAAATGTGTAGGAACACATGATAACTCGGTGGTCTTTTTAAAGTCCCTCTACTTTGACTTGTCATAAGTCAGACTTCAATTTCATTTTTAAACAGCATGGTGCTTGGATGCTTGGCATAACTCCCCTTTAAGCAGCTTCATTGCTTGTTTGTGGGGGAAGAAACAGAATCAAAGCTTTGATTTTAACTGGCAGTGCTTAATGGCCAGTTTATTAATTTTGAGTTGAATGAAAGATATTCCCCAAATTACAAACCTTAAATTTGCAATTTTACTTTAATGTCACTTTTTAAGAGCATTTACTGTTTCTAAGTAAAAGGGATATGCAATCAGCAATTTGATTGTTTTGATAATTTTCTCTGACACTTTTCTTTCATCCCAATACTTGTAAAGTGCTTTCTAGAAATGAGATTTCATGCAAATAATATAATTAATCTTCCTTTGTAGGTGTTTGCTGGTAGTATTAGCAGAAATCTAAAAATGATATAAGCAAACCCAAGTTTCTTAGGATTTAAAACAACTTCAAAGCAGTTTGCTATTGTTTAACTGGCCTGATTTTCATTATTCTGTGATATATGATTATTTATCCTGGTACATAATTAATCAAACACAATCAAATGGCTTAATGCTAATTTTCTGAAAACACTTCTGCTATTATAGAGTTCTGTTTTCTGAGTCAGTAGAAATTCTGTATTTAATAAACGTAGACTGAGGCTCAGAAAGGAAAAACAGTGAGGGCAAGACTTAAAGTTCAGAGCCCGCAGAGATGTTCCTATTCATACTCCGTAATGTAGGTATTTGCTGACTACTAAAAATGTAAGACAGCATGTTACATTCAATAGAATGTCAGAAATTCTTCCTTTTGATTAATTGCCCAGGAAATCTCTCTAAGTAATTGGGTGACCATCCTCTGGAATATACTATTTCTAGTACTTGCTCACATCAGCATTATATCATATACATAAAAATCAAAGAAACCGAATGAAGAACTAGGGATATGTAACTTGAGAAAAATCCATTAGGAAAGGACTGATTTTCTGGCTGAAGCAGATGCTTTAACAGAATTGACCTTTTAAAAAATGTCATGCTTTCTTTAAATTTTTTTCTATTAGTCCTTTCAGTTCTCATGGAAGTAGAAAAGATGGTAAAGGAACTAAAAAGAGGAGAAACAGTTTGCTTTTGAGCTGTCCCTATTCTGGGGCTGTTATCAAAGAAACTCAGTTCATTTTGATTGAATAAGTTAATAGAACGGAATGAAGAGAATTGAATTCGAATAGAAATGGAAAGAAAGTGTAGTTGAATAAGATAAGCAAAAGATTGGGACATAGATCTGACATCTGATAGTTTTGGGCCGCAGGCATTAATTTTATCTTTTGATGCTGACTTCTTGGTTATAAATAAAGTGGAACCCTTGGAACTCATTAACCTCAGTGTTTTTGGAAAACATGTTAATCAAAGTAAAACAGTCTGACAAAAACTGAGGCTTAGAAGGTCTAACTACATTACATGTTACAGTTAAAGACAGAAGAAGGCTAATGTGGATGATTGGAAAAACCAAAAATGAACCCTTGAATTCAGCAGCTAGGATACTGTGTATACTTCTGTTTTCAAAACTAATCTTTAATTTGTTTTAGGTAAGATTTTTTTTTCCCCCTTTAATTACTTGGAAACCTGGAGTAACTGGTAATATATTTGCATATATACTGGTAGGTTTGAATTTCACATCTTTGTATTACAGAAATGAAAATAATCAGTACTTTTCTAGGCTGCCACGAGAAATCACATTTCCAGTAGTCCCTTAAGTTGAGACATTCTCAATAGAAGAAAAAACATAATTCTAATTAAGGCCCACTGTTATTCCCAGCAATGTACATTGGCATTAGTCTTTAAGCTTCAATCAATATTCAATTTATTCCCGTTTTAGCTGTATAATAGGAAAGGGAAAATTTTCAAGGTAATTTTTCACTTATATGTAAAACGGATCTCGGAAATGACAGTAGAAGACACTCTTGTCAGAGAGTGTGTAGACTCAGAGGAAGTAAGCCCTGGTGCTCCCTAAAATCAGAGTCGTTCCTTCCCATTGTTCATCCATTGCTAGATGAGGGTTTTTTTCTTTTTCTTTTTTTTTTAACACTCTGACCTTGGTGACAGTGGTGATGTAGTGACATTGGCATTGCAGCACAAATGTGATCATGGCTTTTCATACAGTCCTCTCATCAATCAAGTGATGTACGCTGTTGGTACTACACGTTGGGTTTAACTTAAACAAAAGACATTTACAACTGCCTTGAAAACCCTTTTCCTTTGTAGTATTGCAAAACCTGTAGGTCTGAATGAGACCATGAATAGGAAGGACAGGGTTTGTTAAAGTTGTCAAAAGATACGATGTGAAATTGAGAAGAAGGAGGAGGGGAAAGTGTGATTCCCATGCTTAGGGCACTTGGTAATCCAGGGTCCGGAGGAGTCCCTGTCACCTAAACGCAGGATGACGATTTGGGGTTCCAGCTGAGGCTTACTCCGCCAGCTTGCTTATGCCTGCATAAAAGTGAACATGCTAGTCTGTGCAGCTTCTGCTCGTGCTCTCAAGCATGTGTGGGCTGATTTCTAAGTCATGCCAGGGTGGAAGGCACTCCTATGGACGAGGCCCCATGTGGCACGGGTGACTGGGGAGGAATGGCGTGTGGAAAGTGCCCGATGGTCAGCCTGCTGCCTCCTTGTGCTGTTCAGACGTGGGCCTTCGGGAACAAAGTTTTCAGGACTCTGAGGGAGCTGAGGATGCCGGGTGTTCCATCCCTCCCAAGTCCCAAGTGATTCCCTGGTTATGATTCAGAAGGCAATCAATTCCATGCAGAAGAACATAGTTGGCATATGACCGGGTGTATGCTTATAAGACATAATAATTTCGATGTTTTGTTTAAAGGAAAACATAACCCCAGGCTTGATGGAAGAGGTGGATTAGAAAGCTCATGGTGCTACACCAGAGAACCCAGTTTCTAACAAGAAATTTAGAGTTTAAAAGGAAAGCTAGAGGTGTCCTAAAACCTGTCTTCTCTGGAAGAAAGATCAGGAAGGTGCCAGCTTCCACAGAGTTCAGGAATAGGCCTAAACTAACAACAACAATCTCAATTTGCCATGAAGATTGTGTTGTTGTTTTTGTTAAGCCAATACATTTAGTGGTTTAAAAAAAGTCTTCAAAAATATTACTCTATGATTCAGCATTGAAAAGTTGTGATGTACAAAGAAAGGCACAGAGACAGAGAAATAGAGCACAGGTTTTATGTCAGTGAATCAGATATTTATTGTTGGAGGAATAACTGTAATGCTACTGAAGCAAAACCAAGTGACCCTGGTATGTGAGACAGGATGTCTCCTCAAGCAAATGAAGCGATGGCACGTTTCTTCCTGAGACATGTGCAAAAGCACTCCCTACAGCAGGTCAAGCCAAACCCCTGAAGGCAGAACTTGTCACGTCCCTTGGAATAGGTGATTGGATTTTAAAGCAATGAGAGAAGCTGGTGGGGCGGCCATGCCAGGTGCAGGCCTATCGTTAAGGCATCGAATGTGCCTTTATCAGAAACTTCCTGCTACCTTTGAGTAGAAATGCCTTAACTTCCAGCAACAGGTGATTTCATTGAGGGAGAAAAATTGAACTCTGAGTTTAGTCATAGTGGCAATGCTAGTAAAACCCAGGTGTGCCTTGATATGTGCCATAATAGTGTCCATGCAAAGGTGCTGGAAAAGATCAAGATGAGGTGAGCACAGGTATACCTTGACAACTGTCTCTAAGTGTAACAATAAGTCTTTTAAAAACAGTCTCATAGAGGGCAGGCCGAGTGGCACGGCGGTTAAGCACTGGCTTGGGAAGCCAGCGGCCCCGGTTCGGTCCCACATGTGAGGGCCAGTGACACTGCCCTCAAAAGAACCCCCAAAAAACAGTCTCATAGATATAGAGGAAAAACAGCGTTGCTAGTTGGGTGGGGGGTGAGGATGAGGGAGAAGGGGAAGGGATTAGACAGCAAAAATAGGTAACTACAATACTGCCACAGGGATATGAAAGACAGTTCGGGGAATATAATTAATAACGTTGTAAATATTTTGTGGGGTGTCAGATGGTCATATGTCTTGTTAGGGAGACCATTTCATGGATGGAGTAGAGGCTTGATCACTGCACTGTACACCTGAAGCTGATGTTGTATAATATTGTATACCAACTGTAATTGAATATATAGATAGTCACGGGATGTGGATTACACTGTGGAAGGGAGTCAAAGGAATTGTAATAGATATGTATGATATGGAGGGGGGAGTGGGGTGGCGAATTGGGGGCGGGGGGTTGTCTCTTTGAGGGGTAAAAAGTGTAACTATTGCACTGTGTTGTACACCTGAAACTAATTAAAAATAAATAAAAAAAAACAATGTCTTTTAAGAAGTACAAAATAAAAATTGCAAATGATAAGAAAGCAATTTATTATTTCTTACGCAGTACACAAAAGACTAGCATCTTAGGCTCCATGCCATTTGCTATTTTTTTCTGGAATCCTGAGTCTAGCACAGTGTCAGGCAGCCCGGGGTGTGGGGCAGGAAGAGGTTATTGGCTGACTGGAACAATGAATGGCAGAGTGGCCCCGGGCACTGGATGTGTTTCTTGTGGGCACTCAGATGGGTTACCTGTGGTACTATGGATTGAAATTAAGCTTTGAGTTTGTTCTAGGAATTGCACATACTACCAAAGAGGACTTGTGTGTGTCATGGGAGGAGACTTAGTTATGCAGAAGAAAGGAGAGGCAGTAGCTCCAAGTGGGAGATCTTTTTTTGTCCTAGCACCAGCGATGGGACGTGGTCCAGCAGAGCGGTTAAAACCATGGGCTCTGGAGTCAGGCAAGTAAAGATGACTTGATGTGTGGCCTTGATGGAGTTACTAAGTCTCAGTAGTTTCATCCGTAAAATGATAATAAAGGATTTCTATACAGTGGGGTCTATACAGTGTGCTTCATGCAGCATCTGGCACATAATCAGTGCCCAATGGAAGCTATTAGGAGCATTCAAGACAGAGGAATTATTGTTTCCCCCTCTAAATTATGGGAAAGGAAAATGGATGGAAAATTATGTGAATAAATGTTAGCCACCAGAATGGCTACAACTAAAACCCCGCACCACCGAAGGCTGGTGACTATATGGAGTAGCCAGAATGCTAATGTTCATTGCTGCGGGGAGTGTACAGTGATACAATGGCTTTGGAAATTATAAAATTAAATATACAGCTGCCAGAGGACCCAGCAACGTCACTCCTAGGTGTTTACCTAGGGGAAACGAATGTGTCTACCCACAGATTTGTATACGTATGTGTGCTTTCATACTAGCTTTATTCATGATAGCTACATGCTGGAAATATCTGAGCTATTCTTCAACAGGACCACAGACTTTGGATTAGATGGATGTGTGCATTTGTCAACACACAATACATGAATTAAAACCTGTGCATTGCCCTGTATGTAAACTTCATAGCAAAAAGTGAGAAGAGCTGGAAGCAAATATTGAGCTCTAGTTGAAGGTATGCATGCTGAGGTGTTTTAGGGGGAAAGTGTACTAATGTCTGCAACTTACTTTGAAGTACATCAAAAATAAGATTGAGGGGTGGGTAAAGGGACGGAAAGGGGGATTTATGTGTTATAATGAACACGTAGTAAAATGTTAATTTAGGTGGGCATGTACAGGTGTACAGGGCACAATAATTTCAACTTTTCTATGTGTTTGAAATGCTGTATAATAAAATCCTGGGAAAATATGGTCTATTTCCGCTTGTGTAGTGGTCACATTGCTCTTCCCGGAGTTGGGAGATCAGAAAGCTCATTGTCCCATCAGATCTGTTCCTCTTCAGCCTTCCTTCTTCCACCAAGTTTTTCTTCCAGTTCTTTGCTTGCAGGGATCGGTTTCGGGATATCTCCTATGCACTCCACAGCCCTTGAATGCTCTGGGTGTGTTACCTTCTCAGCAGTTCCTTGGGCTGCTCAAGTTCCTGTCCTCAGTTGATCTCACCTGTGTCTCCCCGAGTCTCCTTAATTCTCCCAGTGCTGCCAGGCATGTAGTGGTTCTGCCCCCTTAGCCCACAGACATCACCTAAGAGAACAGGTGGAGGGAAGGAGCCGGGTACTCCCCAGGTAGTCCATTACCACCTCTCAATGAATGAGTGTAAGTGTATACTTGACAGTGGTATGTTCGGCGGCATCTGCTGTTTTACTTTAGGAACTGGACTGTGCGCCAGTCCACAAGGGAGAGGGGCTGTTATATGGGCTCTGTATAGTGTCAAGGACCTGATCTGGCAGGGAGGAGACCTGATTTCTTGCCCTGCTCTTTCTTCCACTAACTCGTGCTCTACCACATGGGAGGAATCATTAGCACTCTAGGCCTTAGCCCCTTCATCTCTGAAATGAGAGGCTGCATTGGAGACCAGGCAGAGACTGCTTCAGTCCTAATACCCTGAGTCCAGGTATGTAGATCAATTCCTGGCTCCAAGCCCTGCCTTGGTCGTCATGTGACCTTAGGCAAGTTACCTATATGTTTTTTTGTTTTGTTTTGTTTTAATTTTTTTAATTAATTTATTTTTAATTAGCTTCAGGTGTACAACACAGTGCAATAATTATACTTTTTACCCCTCAAAGTGACAACCCCCCCTCCCCCATTTGGCCACCCCACTCCCCCCCATATCATATATATCTATTACACTTCCTCTGACTCCCTTCCACATTATAATTCACATCCCATGATTATCTATATATTCAATTACAGTTGGTATACAATATTATACAACCTCAGCTTCAGGTGTACAGTGCAGTGGTCAAGCCTCTTCTCCATCCATGAAATGGTCTCCCTAACAAGACATATGACCATCTGACACCCCACAAAATATTTACAACATTATTAATTATATTCCCCAAACTGTCTTTCATATCCCAGTGGCAATATTGTAGTTGCCTATTTTTGCAGTCTAATCCCTTCCCCTTCTCCCTCATCCCCACGCCCCTCCCAATTAGCAACCCTGATTTTTCCTCTATATCTATGAGACAGTTTCTGTTTACTTTGCTCATTCATACAGTTTTTCAGATTCTACATATAGGGGTGCATATATTTTTTCGAATTAGCATCTTGGATTCTTCTGAGTAGATACCCAAGAGTGGAATTGCTGGGTTATACAGCAGTTCCATTTCCAGTGTTTTGAGATACCTCCATACTGACTTCCATAGTGGCTGCACCAATCTGCAGTCCCACCAACAGTGCAGCAGGGTCCCCTTTTCCCCACAGCCTCGCCAGCACTTGTTGTTTGTTGATGTATTGATGATAGCCATTCTGACTGGAGTGAGGTGGTATCTCATGGTGGTTTTTATTTGCATTTCCCTAATGACCAGTGAGGTTGAACATTTTTTCATATGCCTGTTGGCCATCTGTATGTCCTCTTTAGAGAAATGTCTCTTCATATGTTCTGCCCATTTTTTAATTGGGTTGTTTGTTTTTTTGGTGTTGAGTTTCATGAGTGTTTTCTAAATTTTGGATATTAACCCCTTATCAGATATATTGTTCGCAAATATATTCTCCCATTTAGTAGGCTTCCTTTTTGTTTTATTAATGGTTTCCTTTGTTGTGAAAAAACTTTTAAGTCTGATATAATCCCATATGTTCATTTTTTCTTTTACTTCCCTTGCCCGTAGGGATGTATCAGTAAAAATATTGCTCTGGGTAATGTCTGCAAATGTACTCCCTATATTTTCTTTTAGGAGTTTTATGGTTTCAGGTCTTACATTTAAGTCTTTAATCCATTTTGAATTTGTTCTTGTATATGGCGTAAGGAGGTGGTCCAGTTTCATTTTTTTGCATGTGTCAGTCCAATTTTCCCAGCACCATTTATTGAATAGACTATCTTTACTCCAGTGTGAATTCTTGCTTCCCTTGTCATAGATTAACTGTCCGTAAATGCCTGGATTTATTTCTGGGCTCTCTGTTCTGTTCCACTGATCGATGTGCCTGTTTTTATGCCAATACCAAACTGTCTTGATTACTGTAGCCTTGTAGTAGGTTTTGATGTCTGGTAGCGTGATCCCCCCGACTTTGTTCTTATTTCTCAGGATTGCCGAGGCTATTCGGGGTCTTTTATAGTTCCATATAAATTTTAGGATTATATTTTCTATTTCTGTGAAAAATGCCCTTGGTAGTTCGATAGGAATTACATTGAATCTATATATTGCTTTAGGCAATATGGACATTTTAACTATATTAATTCTTCCTATCCATGAGCATGGTAGGTGTTTCCATTTATTTGTATCTTCTATGATTTCTTTCTTCAGTGTCTTATAATTTTCTGAGTACAGATCTTTCACTTCTTTGGTTAAATTTATTCCTAGGTATTTTATAGTTCTTGACGCAATTGTAAATGGGACAGTTTTCTTAATTTCTCTTTCCGTTAGTTTATTATTGGTATATGCAAATGCCACTGACTTCTGAACATTGATTTTATATCCTGCTACTTTACTGAATTCGTCTATCAGTTCCAATAGTTTTTTGATGGAGTCTTTGGGGTTCTCTATATACAGTATCATGTCATCTGCATATAATGACAATTTTACTTCTTCCTTGCCAATTTGGATGCCTTTTATTTCTTTTTGTTGTCTGATTGCTGTGGCTAGAACTTCCAGCATTATGTTGAATAAAAGAGGAGAAAGTGGACAGCCTTGTCTTGTTCCTGATCTTAAGGGGAATGGTTTTAGCTTTTCCCCATTGAGTATGATGTTAGCTGTAGGTTTATCATATATGGCTTTTATTACGTTGAGATATGATCCCTGTATTCCCACTTTGCTAAGGGTTTTTAACATAAATGGCTGTTGGATTTTGTCAAATGCTTTTTCTGCATCTATTGAAATGACCATGTGATCTTTATCCTTCATTTTGTGGATGTGGTGTATCACATTAATTGATTTACGGATGTTGAACCAGCCTTGCACACTAGGGATGAATCCCACTTGATCATGATGTATGATCTTCTTAATATATTGCTGAATTCTGTTTGCTAATATTTTATTGAGAATTTTTGCATCTATATTCATCAGGGAGATTGGCCTGTCGATGAGTGTCTTTGGGCACCCTTTGCATTGAGAGCCCAATGCGGAGAATGAAGAGCTTTTCACTGCCAAAAGCCCCTCTGCTAAGAGTCTGTTAATTAGTGCCTCAGCAGCTGAACCTGCTCTGCCTCCCAAGCCTTGCAGGAAAGGTGGGGGCGGGGTAGGTATCTCACTCTGTAGCCTCTTCTGGGGTGGAAATTCTCAACCCCCTACGGGTAAGGAACACCTTTGTAGTCTGCCCCTACTGCCCCATTTCAGGATCAGTTTAAGACTCTGGCATGGCAGGGGCCAGGGTTTCTGAGGGAGGGTGGGGGTGGGTTTTATTTTCTGTTGTTTTTGTTTTTCTTTGGGTTTTTTTTTTTTTGCTTTCTGTCGAAGAGAAGAGGAAAAACAAACAAACGAGCAAAACAAACAAACAAACAAAATAATACAACAACAACAAAAAACTCCACAGACCCAACACTGTTTTGAGCTAAGGCCTTTGCCTAATAGACTCCGGAGGAGTCCCAAAGATAGTGCCGAGGTTTAGGGGGCTGCGCGCACCCTGCAGTGGCTCAAATCTCCAGTCTGTCTCCTGGGGACCTGCGTCTCTGCTTGGGCGCGCTGCGTCTCCTCCCACGGAGTATTCTTTCTTCCCCTGCTCGTCTGGTTTCACGCTTCTGGCTTCTGCCTCGGAGCCTGTGCGTGCCGGAGGTATTCCTGCTGCTCTCCCGGAGGCACTGCCAGGGTTTAGGAGACTGCGCGCACCCTGCCGTGGCTCAGATCCCACTCCTTCTCGCAGGGACCTGCGTCTCCACCCGGCGCACTGCGTCTCCCCCTCCCCGCGAGCACTCTTTCTTCCCTTGCTTGCCCGGTTTCAGGCTTCTGTCTCAACGTCTGCGCGCTGAGGTGCTCTTGCTGCGCTCGGTGGGACCCGGTGGGCACAGAGACTGATCCCTGAACCGGGCGGGTGCAGGAATTGATCTTGCACTGTCACTGCTGGGCTCTGCACCCTGCTTCCTGGGGACCTGGGGAGCTGTGGGTGCGGGTGCACGTCTCCTCTCCCTCCGCCCCCTCTCGCCCGGCCTGAGGCTTCTTCCTCAGGCTGCAGATCGTTGTGCTCTTGCTGTGCTCTAGGCGGGCCGCGGGGCGCAGGGAGCGAGCAGTGGGAACACTCACCATCTGTTCTCTGGAGTTTGGTCCCTCTGCAGCCTCGGGTGCGGGCTGCACCTCGCGGGTATTGCCCGCTTTCTTCCCCACTTGTCCGGTCTGCGCACCTTCCAGCAATTGTTGTTGAGTGAGAGTCTTAGTTGCTCTGCGTGATGAGTAGACGTCCCTTTGAAGAGTTACAGAAGTTCAAATTGTGGATATTTCCAGAGAAGAACTCGGGGAGCTCTCCTCACAGCAGCCATCTTTGCAGTCTATCTGTATGTTTTGAAGCCTCAGTTTTCTTAGCTGCAAAATAGTAATAATAATAACAATAATTATTTCTCTCAGAGATTTCCTGCAGGATTAAATTAAGCATGTAAAGACCTTGTAGGACTTGGCACATAGTAAGCACTCTAATGTTAGCGGCCACCACTATGGCTAATATTGTTATTATCTCTGTGCTTCTCCTCAAACTTTGGGGTAAACTGGAAAGCTGCCATGAGGGCATTTAGCTGCAAAAGTCCTCCAGCGCCTTCTTGTTTCTTTTTCTCGCCTTCTTTGTTCTTTTTTTCAGTTTAAATAAAGTTGACTTAAATATTTTTTTTGCCCCTGATTTAGATTTGCTAGCTATATTTGCAGTAACTTTAGGGGGTGTGTACTTTTATTTATTTATTTTTAGTCATATCGATTTTTCAGAAAGGATATCATATTGAAAATAATGATCCATTTTAATTCCTCATTCTCTTCATGAGCTTTCATATTCTAAAGGCAAAAATCTTCATATTCTTTCTTCTGCAAATCATAAGGATTGAACTAAAAAAATCAATTCTTCCTAAGAAAGGAGAAAATGAACTATTATTAAGAAATAACGAATAGTCTGAGGATGATGTGAGCAGATCAATGGAACCATTGGAGATAGTTTCTTACTTTAGTTTTTTACTAAAAACTAAACCATCCCCTCAGGCAGTTGATGATGAATGTCCATTCCCATTAATTAATTGGAATTAATCTGCAGACATATAGGCAAGTACCCATCAGCCTCAGCTCTCAGGATCTCTGCAGTTTACTTTTCACCCTTAAAAAACAAATCATAACAACTGAGGATATTAATCCAGTTAGATAAATGCAATTAAAAAATAACTCTAGGGCCGGCCGAGTGGGCAGTGGTTAAGCGCTGGCTTGGGAAGCCAGCGGCCCCGGTTCGGTCCCACATATGAAGGCCAGTGACTCTGCCCTCAAAAAAAAACCAAAAAACAAAACTCTAGCATATGACATGAACTGCCTTTAGCTATCCAATATTCTATCCTAATTAGAAAACATTTAACTAGAAATTTTAGGAGCCAGTGAGTACAATTTCAACCCAATAGATAAATTATATTTATAGCATAAATCATAATAAATTTTCCAGCATGCTAAGGACCTAGAGTCATGAGTAACGATAATAGTGGTATTGGATCAGAAGTCCCTGCTATGTATAAACTTTGTCTTGAAGCAACCTTCCATCTCCTCAAGGAACTTGTTGGAAATGACAGAAGTCTGCCAATGTACACTTGTTATAACTTTGGTGCCAAATCCTAATCCTTCTGGTGCAGGGTTCATTGGCTGTCATAACAGGCAGCTGGGCATCTAGGACCAAGATGGACTGAAAGATGACTCCTTCTCTTAAGCTCATTTCCAAATCTCAGACCTCACCACCATGGCAAGGAGAGGCCAGTTTAGAGCAAGCCAGCCCCTGGATCTTTAGCTAGGCCTTGTAAGGCTGGCGCAGAAGTCCCTTGGCTAGGAAGTAGGCTGTGTTTGAACCCAGACCCCAAGTTTTCCCAGCACACTAGATCTAGTTGGGAGTAAAGAAAGCATGGGGGTGGGTGTGGAGATAAAGATGGCATCCAAGAACCCTGTGGCTAGGCCACTGGTAAAGAGGTTTTTTGTTTTTGTTTTTGTTTTTTTAGCTGAGCCGTCCTGCCACCTGTTGGCAGCTCAATGGCAACTCATCTCGGGCTGGCATCAAACCGCCATTGCTCAGAGCTCAGCTGGCACTCTTGAGCGAGCTCTTAACCAACTGAGCCACTCAGCCGGCCCTGGTAAAGAGTTTTAAAATTTATTTAAGGCCAAGTTTAAATATGAAATTAGTGTGCTTTAGAGATGGGCTCTAAACTCACTGGCTGTAAGACCTTATTTAACCTGTCTATGCCTCATTTGTTCCATTTATAAATTGGGACTAATCATGGTTGTTGTCTCAGGGTTGTAAGCGTTAAATGAACTGATTTATATACAGTCATTATACCAGTTCCTGACACAAGTAAATGCTCAATAAATGTTAGCAACTACTGTTATTATTAAACAACCCCACAGGGCATTAGGATGTCAGTGCTAGATTAGGTGAAAGAAGAAAAGTGGTATGAAGGGCTCTGAATTGTGTCAAAGCCACTGCTTGGGTAGATAGAGCAGGGAGTTAAACTACTCGTTTCCAGAAAGAATCTACATTTTTGCAGTTGTGAAGATTAAATATAAGCCTGTAATATTTTATTCCTCAAGTTAAAGAATACACACTATAGACTCCATTCTTTACCCAAATCACTGTCACCTTGAGAGAGGACTTTCGATGAATAAGAACTTGGTCCTTCCACCATTAAGGTCTCCAGGGTTAAACTCTAGTGTTGAAGCAGCTGGCCCTCGAACCCTGGCCATTCCCTTACCATCATTTTTTTTTAATAACTTTATTGGGGAACAGTGTGTTTTTCCCAGGACCCATCAGCTCCAAGTCAAGTTATTGTCCTTCAATCTTAGCTGTGGAGGGTGCAGCTCAGCTTCAAGTCCAGTCGTCGTTTTCAATCTAGTTGAGAAGAGCACAGTCATCATCCCACGCGGGAGTCGAACCGGCAACCTTGTTGTTAAGAGCAGCTACTCTATCCACTGAGCCATCCGGCTGCCCCCCTCACCATCACCTTGGACACACGTGGTTGGCAACAGGTGCTATATTGTCTGCTGCCATAACTTGGCAACTAATCCCTTTTATTCCAATTTCCTAAACAACCATGTGTGATTTGGTTTTTCTAAGAAATGTACCACTATGTACTCTGTGGGAACAGACAGGGTAAAAGAAGTGGGGAGAGTCCACAGTTAAAAAGCAAAAGTCTGAAGTTTTACAAGGTTAAATGTCCCTCTTGGGGCTGACTATGGAATTTCAATTCCTATCCTGCGGCTGAAAGAGAGGTGAGAAGTGGGGAGAAGGAGACACCTGAGAAATACATAATGATTGTTTTGTTCGTGGCAAGTATGATATGCACATAGTTCTAAAATTCAAGTGGTAAAGAGAAATATAGTGGTTTTTAGAAAAAAATCAATAGGGGAAAGGTAATCTTGCCAATTCAAGGTAACTCAATCACTGTGAAATAGAGTTGTCCTTTCTCCTCTCCTCCCCTTCTTCCTGGGTTATCGGTTTCTTCATCCAACATTTATTAGTTGCAAATATACTGTAAGGAAGGTTTATTTATTTATTTATTTATTTATTTATTTATTTATTTATTTTTGTTTATTTATACCACTATGAACTCTTGGATTCTTATTTTAGTCCATGAGTCATAATCCATTATTCTCCTTTTTTGTTCTTGTTGCTCAAATTATCTCATATCTGACTTTTGGGACCTGATTCACATTGGCTACTGTGTCCTTCTAACATATTTGAGGTTGTTCCCATTTGAAACTAAAATTCTACAGATATTTGCGCACATCCTGAAAAGATACAAATCCGGAGACTTCAGGAGGCTCATTCTGGCCCCTTTTAGAAAGAAGCTGTCTGGCATCTGAGACAGCTCCACAGAGCAGTAGAATGTCCCAGAGGCTGAACTCAGGGGAGACCCCTTCTCTAACAAGGCCATCTCATCTACCATGAAGTTCCCCTTGTTTCAGAGGTGTCTAGGTCTTTCCTGTCTTCTTTCGATGCTTCAGTGACACAGGAGTGTTTAGTGGTGTGCTTCCCATGGCATGTCTGGCTATGCATGAATCAACACCACCTCACTGTGGAATGGCCAGAGGATGGAGCTCACACCTCTGCTGCTTCATTGCCTGTAATTTTTTTCCTAAAAAAGTTTATTTTAAAACTTATTTTGTTCTGACATCATGTGGTATCCGTGCCTGGTTTCACAACAGATCCCCTAAAGCAGCCCTGTCATTGAGAGATATTCATGTAATGATCTTAAAGAATGTTGAAAGTTACCCCATGATCAAATGAATTATAAGTATCTCACTAAACGTAAGCTGTGAAAGTTTTAACAATATTATATGCGACATTCTGTTTTGATATACAGTAAGTATTTCTATATTTTAAAGGCATAAAAATGAACTACTCAAACATAAGATTATGAAAGAATGAAGAATGGATGAAAGTGACAGTAAGTCAATAATTAAGCTAAGTACAATGTACAATAAAAAAATCACCCAGTCCAATTTAAGTTTTGGGGAACTTCCAGTTAGATTTCAAGCATGGGCTATTGAGAAGCAAATATCAGTACAAATTTACCAGTTTTTTATGGCATACTTCAGGCAAGATGTTTCATTCAATTTAATAGCTTTTAATTTTTTGTTATTTATACAGTAGGACCACTTTTTCAAAAAGGAATTTAAAATTTTTTTTTAAATTAAAGTTTATTGGGGTGACAATGGTTCGTAAAGTTACATAGGTTTTAGGTGTAATTCTATAATACATCATCTATATATCACATTGTGTGTTCCCTACCCAGAGTCATTTCTTCTTCCATCACCATGTGTTTTATTCAAAGAATATTTTAAGAATCGAGAAGTAAGGATTACTTACAATATCCTTATAATGTTGTAAGACTATTCATATTGTGTAAAGACTTGCTTTAACTTTTTAAATGCTTTATGGGCCCTAATATATGTGTTGTATTATATTAGAGGTCTTCTATGATAAGGGAGCTTCAGATTCTGGAATTTAGAAGGGGCCAGAGATTTTGTGAGGTGAAAGGAAGCAAAGAGATATGCTAACAGGCAAAGGAGGAGAAAAAAGAAAAGACATTTCAAGGAGGAAAAATCTAACATCTATTCAGGGTCAAAATCATATTTGGTTTTGTCAGGGCCGGAAGTGGAGAACGCAGTCTCAATTTTGATTCAACTTCGCAGGATAGGCAATGGTGTAGCCTGATTGTAGTTGAGTTAAGGCACTGAAAGCAGATAGACCTGAGTTTAGATCTACTTCCACACTCACGAACTGTGTGACCTTAGACAAGTTCCCAAACTTTGATGAGGCTCATGTAAAACGGCAATGTTTGTAGTACCAACTCGGACCGTACTCTTATAGCTTGGCACAGTGAATAATCCGTAAAACCTCCCCCTGTAAGTGAGAGCTATTACCATCATCTGAGACGAAACAATTGGGCGTGAGAGCTATTACCATCATCTGAGACGAAACAATTGGGCAGTCATCTCATTATCATCTAATATCAGTCTGAGGCTATTCGAATGAAGGTGATGCCAATGAAAATGATCAATAGTTGTGTGGTTTTACAGAAACATGGAACAGGCTCCCTTTACATACATAAATGAATCTGAGATTTTAAAAGCTGCTAGGGCCAGCCGAGTGGCGCGGTGGTTAAGCGCTGGCTTGGGAAGCCAGTGGCCCCGGTTCGGTCCCACATGTGAGGGCCAGTGACACTGCCCTCAAAAAACAAACAAACAAAAACAAAACAAAAAAAAAGCTGCTGCCCTGGGGCATTCTAAGATCCTGCTTCTCCTATATCATAATTAACTCAGTGGTAACCACTGAGCTGAATCTGTGGGTTCATTAGTGCCTGAAAAGCTGACAATCAGCAGATGGAAGAATGCTGTACTGAGGTAGGGTTACCTTTTCTGGCACAAAGTTTGGCCATTTGAAGTTCAAATGAAAATGAGGACTAATTTAAAATGCCTGCTGGTGTCATTTAGCTATTTCTTAATAAGGCTTTTGAAGACTTGACTTTAAGCTGTAACTTTGGAGTCTGTGGAGCCAAACAGATGCTTTTGGGGACTCAGTATGAGTAATGTCCCCTGTAGCCTGGGCTGTAACTCATCGAATATTGCTCTAGTGGCATGGGAGAGGCAATATATTTCTGAGTACGCACAGGGGATGTACTTGAATGCCAGAGGATCTGGTTCAGTAAACAAAAAACATATTTAGAGCTTAAAGTGAAAAATCCTAATGGGAAGTCTATGATTTAAATACATTTCTAGAGGATCCTCTTCAGATTGGCTACCCATCAGTTCCCAAAGCACTGATGCCATTTGTGCTCAGAACAAAATTCTTGTGAAAACAAAATTATTTAATTAAATTTTTTTTGGTAGAACCATTAATATCGTTGCTCTAGCAGTAATGATAGCAGTTGAGTCCTGAGTTATGAGTTTTTGTGAAGATGGCTATTGCACCCCTGTTTCATTGTGCTTTTGCATTTTTCTGTGAATTACCTCAACTAATTAGTTCAGCAGGATATTGCCTTGACTAGTGTTTAACTGCTCTCATGATTCCTAGAAATATTTAAAGAATGGGACAGGCATGGCCAGGCTAGCCGCCTTGTTGTTCTTCTCCCCATGAAATGCTCAGACTAGTAGTTCAATTGAGAGGAACACTAACTTTTTAACTCACACTTTTTTCATTAGATTTATCTGATACAGAACAGGGATCAGGGCTATTGCCTTAGGGCAGTCAAGTGCAGAAGACAAATTCTTGACTTTGAAATTCCAATAGTTCAATAGTTTCTTGATATCTGTGTCAGAGTCAAGGATTTACATTGCCGAAGTCCAGATTTGTGAAAGATAAAAGGTATTTTGAGTTCTAGAAGGCAAAGAGATTGAAGGATTTAGAGCACAAAGTTCACACAATAGACAATAGATTTGGACAGATTGCATGAGGGTGGCAGCTAGTTTTCCCCTGAAAGGCTGGGTGAGAGATGCTGGTTTGGTTCTAGGAGAAGGAATGTACCATCTCAGCCTCCATCATGGATTCATAGCAATAACACTACCCCACACATTTAGTGCTTAATATGTGCCAAGCATTATTCTAAGTGCATTACATATTTTAATTCATTTACCCTCTCAACAACCTTATGAGATCCCATTTTGCAGATGAGAAAACTGAGGGGCAAGTAATGGGCCCCAAATCACATAGTAAGTGGCCAAGCCAGTGTTTGCACTCAGGCAGTTTGGCTCTGGAATTCTTGGTTGGCACTTATCAAGCTCTGGGTGAGGATGACAGAAAGCTCTTCTTGGTTTGGAGGGTTCCAAGAACAGGGAAGATCTGTGCCTTGAATATATAGCAAACCTGAATATATAGCAAACTTCCTGGGCACATTGGAACAGTAGCAAAGACAGCTGGGCCAGTCTAGGCAAGAAGGGATCTGACAGTTTTGAGTCTCCTGAAGCCCAGTAGAGAGCCCACAACCATATTCATTGTCCCTGAGAGGGTTGGGGACATAACTGAGAGAGGTTGTGATGAAGGTTCACTGTTAGCAAGAGCAGCATAGAAAAGCCAGAGGTCATAGTGGACCCATGCACAAGGGCAGGGGGTGCTATAGAGATAGCGACTGATGACCAAAGACCCTCATGGGATGCCTGTGGAGGGACTGCCTCACACCTCAATGCCTCAGTGCCATGACACATGCACACCCACAGAACTTCGCTGCCACCTCAAGAGAATGAAAGGGAAAGGGTGAAACCCTGAATGTATCTGATTTTTTCCCATGAAATAATTGAAGAATCACTAATTTGAGTTAAATTATGGAGATACATTTTCCTGCTATAGGAAAGATTGAGAGCTTGAGATACAAGTTCAATCCTGGGAAAGGTAGAGGTTATAGTTCTGTGCCCCTAATGATTGTCTTGTAAAAGCTGTATTTGACATGTAATTCTACTGAAATCATACAAATTCAACACAGGATGCCCCTTATGAACTTTCTGTCATGTTTTCAAAATAGAAAGGATTCAGCATTGGGTCTGGTTTCATGAGATGGACTCTAGATCCCTTGTGTCACATTTCTAGCACAGTACAACTCCTTGAAAAAGCTATTTCCGTTCAATTGCAGTTACTTTTCCATGGTCGGAAGCAGTTAAGGGAAATGAAGGACATTTTGGTGCCAGTGTTGTGTTGGTACTGATACCAAATTATTTCTGGATTAGAAACACAGTGGTCCGCGTTGTGGCGGTAAAAGTCCTTTATACCCTGTCTATGGATGAGGCTAATGTGTCAGTTTATAGACCTTGTATTTCCCTAGAGAGCCTTGTAAATCTGCGAGTTGTTCCCAAGGGCTCTATTTTGCATGTGGATCCCTGAGAGAGCTGGAAAATCAAATGAATAAACACACACACACATGCAAAGAGATACCTGGTTAATTATGCATCACAGGATCTAGACATGCTCCATTTCTTTTTTGTTTCTTTCATAAGCTTTTTTTGTTTGGTTGAATTTTTGTCAGAGAAACAAAAGGGACTTCTATTTTCTGAATAGATGTGAACAAATACCTCAATAAGAATGTATTGGCCTTGAAAAGATGTTTAAATGGCCAAAGTGGGGTCTGGGATGGGCTGCTAAGCAAAGAACAACCAGGTCCTTATTGTTGCTGCAGCCATCTAATATTTATTGAGAATATTTAGTGCAAATAGCTCTGTTATAGGTTTCACATGTAATTATGCCTTAGTTTTTCTTGCTAGTAAATAAGCATGTTTGAAATCTTTTCTGTCAAAATGCTCTTCCTTGAACTTACACTCATCTTCCTTTGCTAAATCAGCCTGCTGCCTGTGAGCCAGGAGAGGCTCCAAGTTACTCTAGATTCTCTCCTTCAATTTCTTCCTCGTTGCTAAAATGGACATATCTGCTGTAGACACATCACAGAGATGTTGGGGTCATCTGCGAGTTATTACCTGAAAAGTACTTGAAATATCTTAGGAGAAAAGATACTTTTCTAGCATTACTTTCACAGCTGCCCACTAGGAGAGATTCCACTACCTAACAGGTCTTCCCAGGACTATCCACTTAAGACAGGAAGTTACCCACTTAGGACAGGAAGTTACCCACTTAGAACAGGAAGTGGTGATCCACAGGTCTCTGAACCTACTGCTCTTACATTTTTTACTGTCTCTTCACCCTAATGAGTGGAGCTGCAGGACCCAGGAGGTACAGGCCCTCAGCCTGTGACATAATCTCAGCGTTCCAGTTCTCTTGTCTGTCAATTTAGAAAATATAATTCACAAGGTTGCCATATGGAGCAAGAAACCAGGGCAATTGCAAAGCCCTTTGCAAATAAAAAGTGATACATGTAAGTGAAGAATAATACTCAAGCACATGCATTTTGAATGCAGAGATATGGGTATTTGTTAGTTCAGCCCTTTATTTGCAGGAGTATGTAGGCTGAACTAAAGCCATCTACAGCTTTTAAGATGACAGCTGTGAGATACTTAAAAACATATGCTCCTCCACATTTTGTCTGCTTGACACTGCCAGATTGAAGGTTATAATGAGTTTTAAAGAATTTCCATGGTATTGCATATTTTGAAGCCTTTTTCATAAAGAATGCAATTATCAACAGTCTATTTTACCAAGCCACCTTTAGACATATCTGCCATGGAAAATCCTACCAAAAGAACAGTGTGTCCAGTGGCTGACCAGAGAGAGGTTTCTTGGACATGTAAGGGATCCTTCAGTCTATAGCAGGGATGACTGTCATCCCAGACCAGTAATAGGCCCCAAGAAGTGGAACCAACCTGAACATTGTTAGTTTGGTAGGCCACAGCTCATTTTCAAGTCTTTGATGGTGTTACAAACACAATAATAGTTTCTCCATTATTTTTTTGTAAGTGTTGGGGGCACATATTGTCTGCATTCTGGAGAGCTAGCCTGAATGTTATAGTTGCCTTGTAAACCCTGAAGAGTACACTGCCATTGATAAAGAGGAGGCACAAACAGGTGTTTCTTTCCTTTTGCACTTTCAAATTCCCCTGAAATAAAGCCTTATATCATTGATGAAGTTATTTTTATTCCCTAACTGTGAATTAGGAGGAAGTGTGACACATAGTCGGAGTTCTAGAAGAGTGACATATTTATTTTTGGTCAATGTTAGATGGAGATTCCCTGACAGTAGATTATGGAGTGCCAAAGTCCTCTCTGGAAGAGTCAGGCCATTCCTGCCAGGGTTGTCCTTGTTGGAGAGTTACAGCCCTGAGCACAGGAGAGGTGTTGCTAATCGTTGTCATGGCAGCATTAAACCCACAGGGAATGAAGGAAATGAAATGGTGAGGAGACAGAAGGGCACCAGAGCTGACATTAAGGAGTGATCAAATGTGAGGATGGGGAGAAGACCCAGGAAAATGGGTGCCAGGATAGAGAGGAGGGGGAGGTATAGAGTAGGACTGGTCCCATTAAAGAAATAGGCGTCAAACTCCTTAGAAACATGGCCGGTGGTGGAGGAGAGAGATGGAAACAGTAGGAGGAGATAGGGACTAAAGTAAAAAGTAAAGTAAAAGACAGACTTTCCTGGAGCAAAGGAAAACAATATGCTATGAGCTATGGAGTATGACGAACTCAGTCCTCTACTCTGAGGTTCAACAAAGAAGGCAGACAAAACAACCTCCAGAATGTGGGACCCTGGCCCCTGAGTCCTTTGGATGTGCAGCTAGGAGCATTTCTCATGATGGGGATTTAGCATCTGGATGCCCCTAATACACATGAGGAAGCAAGCTCTCTTGGACTGGGCCTTATACACACACCACTTCTAAGATAAGATGGCCCCTTTCATCACCCCACCCCTGTCTCCCCCAGGTAGAAAACATAAATGCTATGCATAATGCACATGACTGGGCAGAAACAGGTACTGAAGTGGGGAGACAGCTGAACTAAGAGAAGGGAGAGTGGAGGTTGGGTGGCACTCAGTATTGGAGGCTCCACCTAGCCAGGTGACAGTATTGTCACTATTACTTGTATGTAGATGGAGAATCACTGCATTCTATCATTCTCCTGTCTTCCTGCTTCTCCTTATTTCATCCCTTTGACCCCCATGTTCAGAAGGGCCTGCAGGTGCCCCTTCTTTTGTCCCCTACATTTTTTGAAGGTCAGGGAAGCTAGGGAAAAGTCTTTGGCTGACAGATTGCGCCATCTCCTCATTAGTCCGCAGAAAAGAAAGTCTGAGTCTCTTCTGCTCAGGCCCAGGCCTGGAGGGGAGGGTCTCCCATAGTCCAGGGCAGCCCCACAGGCAGACCTAGAACTCGGGCTTCTGAGAAAAACAGAGAGGACATTTGTCTTTCGGGTCTTTGGCAACACCTTACCCAGATGTGGTGGCTGCCACCGTGTCCAAAACACCTTGATGACATCTGGCAGGTCCACGCAATATTTCAAAGAGTACGTGGGAACTACTTAAATAAACTTCTCTGGCCTGTAAGAAATGCCCATTTGCGGAAAGTCAATACGCTCACTCATGATTCTTAGCCGTTTAGAGAAAGACTCCCATGTGCAGATATCTACTCGAGAGCACTTTGTTGGATTATTGCATTTACTTAATGGTAAGAAAACAAAATTTCTTCTAAAAGTATCAGGATTTTACTTGTACTTCCCTGAGTAAGAGAAAAACTGTGTAGCTGGAATTAACAGCTGTAGCTTAACGTCCACAGAAATATGTAGTTGGCTGAACACTCTCCAATATCCCATCTTGTTTCATCTTAGAACCACACTGTTTGATGCTGAGGAATGGGGTTTCCGAGGGCTCTGCCCAGGGTCACAGAGCCAGCAGGGAGCAGAGCAGGATCCTCAGCTTTCAAAGCTTATTTCATGGTTCTTTGATGCAATATAAACTTCGAGTGAACTTGAACAAGGTGAATGTAAAGTCTCTTAGCTCTTCCCAGGCTCCTTACATTATCACAGGCACAAATTTTGGCAGTTTGAACCCCTTCATAGGCCTTTCTTTTTCTTCGGGAAAACCCCCAACATCTTTCTCTCTCATTTTTCCTCTCTATTTTTTGAGAATATTGAGAGATTTTTATAATTTTGTTCTTGAGTTATTTGGCTATTTAATTTAAAAATTGGCAGTGATGTCTTAGAAGCACAAGTATTCCTGCAAGTGAGAAAAATCTATCCTACACGTTGTTTTCAGATATAGTAAAGATTTTAGATATATTACATTCAGTAATTAATAGAACCTATGCAATGCTATATATAGTAGACATTTTATTAAGGATTTGTTTTCATTTTACAGTTTTCTTTTCATATCTTTTTAGGGATCACATATTTTCATAGGCCTTCAAAGCACATTTTCAGTTTCCTCATCCATAA
Organism: Aselliscus stoliczkanus; assembly: GCA_033961575.1. Taxonomy (NCBI): domain Eukaryota; kingdom Metazoa; phylum Chordata; class Mammalia; order Chiroptera; family Hipposideridae; genus Aselliscus; species Aselliscus stoliczkanus. The sequence goes on along the minus strand of CM066740.1, from coordinate 74,469,911 downwards.
ATTGGATATAGTTGCATCTGCCTCATAAGGTTGTCATAAGGACTAAATCAATTTCAATTAATAAACTGAAACTCTCAGAACAATACCTAGCACGTGACACTAAATAATGATTAGTTGTTATTATTATTATTCCTATTGGACAAAAGAGCTTTCATTATACACCTCACGATAGAGCAAATTTGTAGGGAATCAGTAACTTGGCAATTTGAATCCTAATATAATCCATGACTATTACTAGCGTATGCTGAATACCCAAATAATTTTGGAATATAGCTCTTAAGAAATGACACAGTTTAAGAGAAGAGACTGTATAAGGTAATTACACTCAATTATGGTAAGAATGTTAATGGGAATGTTCTAGTGAGGCAAACATCAGCTCTTTCCAGTGGCGTGGAATAGAGTATGATGATTAAGGGCTTGGATGTCCTTTTTAAAATCTTGGCTTTGAGTTACTTCTCTGTGATCATGGGTGAATTATTTGAGCCCTCGAAGCATGCATTCCTTGATCCACAAAATGGAGGTATGATTGGTATCTCGAAGCATGCATTCCTTGATCCATAAAATGGAGGTATGATTGGTATCTATATTGAGGGTTGGGGGAGGACTAAATGAGATGGTGCCAAAGTACTGAGCCAGCCAGAGCATGGCACAGAGTAATGGTCAAAATGTTGGGCTTATGATTGTGAGCTTAGGGCAGGACCATACAGAGACTGGTCCCTTCTATAGTCCAAATAGCCCTAATGTTCATTTACCCTCTTTGTATCTTCCACATGCCAATATCGTACAGCCCTTTAAAATCCTTGACCACAGTTGATAAAAAATTTGCTTCTTTCTCTCCTTTTTTTCTGAGATCCCAATATCCCCCAATGGGTGAACCTCCATTTGAGAATCACTGTGTATTCCGCATATTTCTTTCAGCCTAGAAAATGTTGTCAAGCATTGGCTTGCTTTCTATAGTATCTGTTTCAAAACACACACATACACACACACACACGTGCGCGCACACACAGACACACATTTATATATGAATGATATATATGTAGTTTCTGTAATAGAAAAATATAATATTGGCTAAATTCTTAGAAACTCTACAGTTCCATTTTCTGATTGCTCTATCCAGTTTTTCTGAAACATAGCTTAGTCCTTCAGTAGGAGTGCAAAGCTTATTATTCACATCAGTTGGCCATAGGTTGACAAAAAAAAAAAGTTCTCCAAGACAATTCACTAATTGTGTGAGCAAAAAAAAAAAAGAAAAAGATTCACATTTTAATGCATAACTAATATTGTCACAAGTCACTCATTTGAATACTTTTGTCAAAGCTAATCTATTTTCCTTTTAAGAGAAATATACCAGCCCTTGATCATTAGGTTTCTATTAAAGATTTTTCTTTTCACCTTGTGTAATAGGCTTCTATTTCAAACCCAACTTATTTTATTTAAATGTGAAATTTGTGAGTCAAATATGGCAAACAGTATAAAATGAAAAATTATCTTTAATTCTTTACTCTAAAGTTTTATCCATTTGCATAATAGGCTTCATGGTGGGGAAGTATTGCCTTTAAGTCAATTAATTTAGAAATGATTCCTATTTCTAAGACAAAGCACTGGTCCTACCCTGTTCTATGGTTCATCACTTTTAAGCATGAGTGAGCCTCAAAGAAATTTTGTAAGAAATGAAAATCTGAAAATAGGGATAAAAGAAACAGGTAGATATCTGTACTGGGTAGAGATTGATATACCACTGCTGGGAGGAGAATAGGACAAGTAAAAGAAAGTGTTGAGGAAAGGAGGGAAGAGGTAAGTCATGGCTTCATGCAGCCAAGTGGGTAGAAAATAAAAGAATATTAATAGTAAAGGCCCAAACAGCATAATTAGATCTGAATCACATAGGACATTGAGATTTTTAACCCATGTCAATAGTTGTAGGAAACGATCAAAGGTTAAAAGTGGTTCATTGATTCCAAGAAGCCCTCTGTGCTTAAAATTCACGTTTGCACTGATGTTCAATATAAAAATATCCCACAGCTCAACAAAGGTATGTCCCTATTCAGTAGCCTGGCATTTATCAATTCCATGGGACAAATTTTATTTTATTGCACCATTACACTTTATGCAGGCAGTATTAGCAAGTACAATGGTCTGTAAAGAAAAATGAACTTTCAATAAAGATATCAGCAATGAGGTAAAATATGTTAAGTTAATACTCTGGCTGCTAGGGTCCCTAAAATGTACCACAGAGTCCTAGTAGTAACATTTCTTTGAAATACATGGTGCTCTGTGATGGGGTTTCTGAGGAAAAGTGGAAGGTGAAAGGATCCCCTTTGCCCTTGCTAGCTGTTTTCAGATCTAGTGCAGATTACCTGCCCATTTCCTTCATGCACAGATCTAACATTGAATCATCTTTCATCTAACTATGTAAAACTGAGGAAATGCATAATTTATAAAATCTTTCACTAGAATGTCAAGCGGCTTGAAGTGTGTCCTGAGGTGTGTATATATCTAGGGCTGAAATTTCCTGTGTTGCACAGATATAATGGTCCATGACTGAAGGTCTAGGGCTATTGTTTTTTCTTCAGACCCTGCTCCACCTCCAGGAAAACAGGTTTGTACCTAAATGTCAGAGGTAGGGCTGGTGGTAATGCTTAGGTATTAGCTTGAGAGTGTGTACGTACACACACACACACACATAAGTACACATAAATACGTACACACACACACACACACACACACACACACACACACACCACATTCATCTCCAGAGATGTCATGTTCAAAGATGGTTATGCAAATATGGGAGAGTCCTTTGGCAAATTTTGGCCTGTTTGAAGTTTTATTGTAGCTTTTTCGCAACGGGTTTGCCGCCAGAACACAGGTGTAGTGAAAACCACCGCTAAACCTATCCCAAAATGGGAAAGGAAAAGACACACATCAACATCGTTGTCATTGGACACGTAGATTCTGGCAAGTCTACCATTACTGGTCATCTGATCTACAAACGTGGTGGGATCGACAAAAGAACCATTGAAAAATTTGAGCAGGAGGCTGCTGAGATGGGAAAGGGCTCCTTCAAGTATGCCTGGGTCTTGGATAAACTGAAAGCTGAACGTGAGCGTGAGATCACTATTGATATCTCCCTGTGGAAATTCGAGACCAGCAAGCATTATGTGACCATTGAGGCCCCAGGACACAGAGACTTTATCAAAAACACAATTGCAGGCACATATCAGGCTGACTGCGCTGTCCTGATTGTTGCTGCTGGTGTTGGTGAATTTGAAGCAGGTGTCTACAAGAATGGGCAGACCCATGAGCATGTGCTTCTGCTTACACACTGGGTGTGAAACAACTAATTGTGGGTGTTAACAAAACGGATTCTACTGAGCCGCCTTACAGCCAGAAGAGATACTAGGAAATCGTTAAAGAAGTCAGCACCTACATTAAGAAAATTGGCTACAACCCTGACACAGTAGCATTTGTGCCAATTTCTGGTTGGAATGGTGACAACATGCTGGAGCCAAGTGCTAACATGCCTTGGTTCAAGGGATGGAAAGTCACCCATAAAGATGGCAGTACCAGTGGAACCACACTGCTTGAAGCTCTGGACTGCATCCTGCCACCAACTCGTCCTGACAAACCTTTGCGCCTGCCCCTCCAGGGTGTCTACAAAATTGGTGGTATTGGTACTGTCCTGTGGGCCATGTGGAGACTGGTGTTCTCAAACCCAGCATGGTGGTCACCTTGGCTCCTGTCAATGTTACAACTGAAGTCAAGTCTGTTGAAATGCACCATGAAGCTTTGAGTAAAGCTCTTCCTGGGGACAACGTGGGCTTCACTGGTAAGAATGTGTCTGTCAAAGACTTTCGTCGTGGCAATGTAGCTGGTAACAGCAAAAGTGACCCACCAATGGAGGCAGCTGACTTCACTGCTCAGGTGATTATCCTGAACCATCCAGGACAAATCAGTGCCGGATATGCACCTGTGCTTGATTGTCACACAGCTCACATTGCTTGCAAATTTGCAGAGCTGAAGGAGAAGATTGATCGCCATTCAGGCAAAAAGCTGGAAGATGGCCCCAAGTTTTTGAAATCTAATGATGTTGCCATCGTTGATATGGTTCCTGGCAAGCCAATGTGTGTTGAGAGCTTCTCTGACTACCCCCCTCTGGGTTGTTTTGCTGTTCGTGACATGAGATAGACAGTCGCTGTGGGTGTCATCAAAGCAGTGGACAAGAAGGCAGCTGGAGCTGGCAAGGTAACCAAGTCTGCCCAGAAAGCTCAGAAGGCTAAATGAATATTATTCCCAATACCTGCCACCCCAGTCTTAATGGTGGAAGAACGGTCTCAGAACTGTTTGTCTCAATTGGCCATTTAAGTGTAATAGTAAAAGACTGGTTAATGATTACAATGCATCGTAAAACCTTCAGAAGGAAAGGAGGATGTTTGGTGGACGATTGTGTGTGTGTGTGTGTGTGTGTGTGTGTGTGTGTGTGTGTGTGTGTGGCAGTTTTTAAGTTATTAGTTTTTAAAATCAGTACTTTTTTTTTAAATCAGTGCTTTTTAATGGATACAACGTGACCAAAAATCTGTCACAGAAATTTTGAGACCCATTAAAACAAAGTTTAATGAGAAACAAAACAAAACAAAACAAAGTTCTATTGTAAAGAATAATCGCTATGAGCCCAAGCAGAATCTATTCCTCTTGAAAAGGACTCATTTAGTAACGATTTTTGGACTTCAGCTAATACCGTAGAATATATGATTGATGGACATCCTCTCTAACGAGAGGTTAGGAATCATGATGCTCACATCACTCCTCTGTTCAAAACCTTGTAACTACTCTGCATTTCACCCCGAGTAGAAGCCAAAGTCATCATGGTGTCTGACAAGGCGCGCCTCCTTCACTCTCCCATCTTAGGGCCTTTGCTCCTGCTGTTTTCTCTTGGAATGTTCTTCAAGCTCACTCCCTCCCCTCCATCAAGTCAGCTCAAATCTTACTTTCTCCAGGAATCCCACCTTGACCCACTCTGCCACTGATCTCAATTCTTTTTTTTCCCATTATATTTAGCATTTCTACCCTATGCTATAATTTAATTTTTATTTTATTTATTGTTTACCATTTGGCTCCTTTTTCTAAAATGGATCTTTCAAAAGATCCCTGTCCATGTGGAGTATAGTGCGGAGTGGAGTCAAGGGAATTGTAATAGATATGTATGACATGGGGCAATGGAGTGGTGAATTGGGGGAGGGGGATTGTCACTTTGAGGGGTAAAAAGTATAACTTTTGCACTGTGTTGCACACCTGAAACTAATTTAAAAAAGTGTTTATTTCACAATAGAAGAATTCTTTTTTAAAAAAGAAAAGTCACTATATTTCAAAAAAAAAAAAGAAAAAATCATTTTAAATTGCAAATGCTTTCCTTTTTTTTTGTAATGAAAAAAGAATCAATTGTGATTTTTTTTTAATGAATAAAATTTCCCCAAACAGGCTAAATAAATAAATAAAAAATAAATAAAAAATCCCTGTCCTCAAGTTCCATAAGGACTGGGATCTTTTTTCCTTCTATGGGTCCCAAGGGCCTGAGGGAGTGTAAGGTACACAGTTGGTACTCAGGAAATATTTGTTGAATGCCTGATTGAACAACCGTATCACAGAAATGATCTTGAGTCCTTTTCACAGTCCCTAATGCTATGATTCCTGTTTTGTAGAGGAGGAGTCTGGAACTCAGAGAGATTAAGTATCTTGTCCAAATAAAAGAAGTTGCCAAGAGCCAGGGACAGGGTTCATGACAGGTCTGCCTGCCACCAAAGCCAGTGTGCTTTCTTCAATGCCAGCATCATGTCCTCTCAGATGGGATTATATAGTTGATAAGAACAGACTGAATTATGGGTTGTTGTGCTAGGATGGAGGCAACCACACACAAACAAAGGGAAACTTGTGGAGTTTTTTGTAATTCTAGCCTTGAACATGACCTTTTGAGGTTTTGAGGTCTTGGGCCGGGGTATGGAATTTGAGGATCAGAGAGATGAGATGATTCCAGAAAGCTGAATCACAACATTCTTGAATTTACATGTAAAATAAACTAACCTAAAGCAGAAGGAGAAAGGTTAAGTAGACGTTGGTCAAAAGGATGTATAGAGTAAGCATATGACTTTGGTTGTTTTTTTTTTAGCATTTCTTACAATAGTGTCTCTCAAACTGCAATGTGCTTAGACACTTCCTGGGGATTACATTAAATACCAATTCCTAGGCTCTACTCCAGACTTAGTTAATAAATCTGTGGACCTGGAAATCTGCATTCTCAACCAGCTCTCCCATGGTTTCAAAGCATGTGACCTAGAGATCACAGCCAAGTCCCTAAGGTTTATAAATGAAAAAAAAATGACTTTAGAGACTTGTCAAATCCCTAAAATATTCAGTATTTCAGTTGTAATCTCTTTTTTTAAAAAATGGAGGATTCTGTCATAGGAAGACATTCAAATTGGTTTAACTGCGCCCTTAAGAAGCCTTCACTATTTGGCCGGTTAGTGACTGGCACTTACTGACAGGGGTTGTGACCGAAACGCACAGTTCTTGGGTGCAACATGCCTTAAGAAAATATTCATTGACTTGAAATGGGAGTGCTCTGCAACCTCTGTTGAAGAGCTCTCTGTAAATGAAATGTAACAATTATCCTCACTACTGTCATTAAGTTTAAATGTTAATGTCTTCAGCATCTATATCCCGAGGCTGTTCTCCCAAGTTCTGCGACTTATGAAGAATCTACAGGGGCAGGAGCATTGAATCAATGCCTTTCACTGTACAGAAAAATCCTCCTTCTCTTTTTTTTCTTGGAATCTTTTTGTTGTCACTGTGTAGTTGGGAGCTATGCCTCAACAAAGACGTAATTAAAATGAAGCCTAATCAATGAGTTTGCTAATAGCGTTTACAGGTAAATTCCGGTTAAAGCCCCATACATGCATTTGCATTGCAGGTCAAGGTATGGCTGGCTGCCTATTTCAGGTAGAACTTCATGGGTTACATTTTGGAATTACATTACTGTAGCTCAGGCTTCAGTAATGTAATTACTGAAAAATTACATTACTGAATGTAAATCAGTAAAAAGAGATCTTCATCTTTTATAAGTTATGAAGTTAAATTTGTCACTTCATGAAGCTTAACTTGTCTTCAGGTTGATTAAATCAAGCCAAATTCATAGGATGTTTTTATGGACAAATAGAGATTCCAGTTTCCCCAATTGCACTGAAAGGACCATGTCCCCTAGATGGTGGGCCTGTTCTCAGATGCTTCAGCTGCTGTTGGTGAGCAGAGAATTAGAGTGAGGAAAGAGGGTGTCGCTAAAATGATATTTGATTTAGGTTAATATTCTCCAGCTTAGGAAGATTTTTGTCTAAAGAAGCCCTGATAATCTATATTTAGGATACTTTTTTTCTCTTCAGAGCTGAAGTCACAAGTATTTATTATGATGACCCTGCTGTTTTTGACCCCTTATCAGTTACCCCAAACTTTTATTATTACAGTATCACTTCTTAAAACACTTAACAATTTATCTTAGTGCTATACTTTAGTGAGTTACTTTCTGACCTCTAATTTTATTGGTAAATTCTCTCTAAGTTAGTCATAGTAATGATGCCAACAGATGACTTCATAAGGGACCTCATCTTGAGGGTGAGTGGACTGTGTCTTACCCAAGGTCATATAGCCTGTTAGTGGTAGAATCTAGACTAAATTCCAGTCTAGTTACGGACTCCTCTACGTAATTCACACTGCTTCATGTTCTTACGGTTAACTGGAGCTATGGGAACAGTTGTTAAGCTGTGAGAATGAGTACAACAACTAGCTCATTTGGGAAGAGAACCTTCCATCGTGATCTCTTTAACACAGCATTCTAACAAACTAACTAGTTAGCATGTTATACCACTTCACTAATACTGTTCCTTGTCATTATTGGAGGAATGAGGGAGCAATACTTGCTGTGTGTAGACCTCAATCTAATTAACACCACTAGAGAATTTTGTCTAAGAATTACCAAAACTCTCATTGTCCCCATTTTCTTGAAATTTTCAAGTATTAGTAATTGGCTTGGGTTTTTAAATTATTTCCCCTTTCAGTCTTGGAAAAGCATTGGCCCCTTAAAGCCATAATTTTACTGTTGATGTAGAATTTTCAAGTTTAGTCTCCTTCAAACAGAAAGGGAACCATTAAATTTCGTTTTTAGAAAAAATGGTAAAAAACCATGCAAGAGCTTTCATGTCCTTATCATTTGAAAGCAATTTAATTTTTCAAAAGGTCATTTTCCCATATTTCCTAGTACAGAGAATATGTAATAAAGATACTTAATAAATATTGTGGAATGAGTGAATAAATATTTACTTTGGTCATCAAAAAGAAGCATATAAAGATCTTTATGTTGCTTATCACTCCTTTGGTAGCACTGGATGAAAATAACAAGACTGTCTCACAGGTGAGAAGCCAGACATCAAAGGACTAGTTAAGTGGCTGGTTGTACTGTAGATCCTGAGAACCATGCACAACTGTAGGTGTTTTAGCTCCTAAGTACCCCATGTGTCCCTAATGATGTGCCAGGAAGATCTTTGATAATTTTTGTAAAAAAGAAAATCAGGACTCTTATGCAAATATAAAATGAACATTTGTCAAAGATTTTATTTAACTCATTCATTAATGAGGGAAACAGTATGATATTAAAACTCATTCAAAGACAATTTGAGTAGCTGGGCATTTATAGGCAATACTAAGATAAGAGTGAAGGGTTAGATACAGAATTGGTTAATATCCAACAGAGCCATAAACCATAACCTCTCTGGTTATCTATTCCACCAAACAAAATTCTGCACATTAACCTCTGCCCCTACAGAGTTGTAAATTGGCCCAGAAAATAAAAAGCCCAGCCCAGCACTGCACTGGAAAGGTTCCTAGTAATTTCTTTTTGCCTATTTCCAAAGTAATTTTCTGACACCCTAGTGTGCCAAGATTTTCTTACCATCACCACTCTCTTAGTGCCCAGGCTGATTCTTGCAGCTATCCTTCCTTCCTTCTTCTCCTCTTTCTGTCTCCAATATATCTATTTCCTTCTAATTGACTCTCTACTTAAGTTTCATCTTGGGTGAAAGTGAATTGTGGTATTTAACCTGACTTCCCCTTCTAGTTCCATTGATAGTCTCCTCTTTTCTTTCATCTATCTAGCCATCCATTTATTCAGCCATCCATTCACCCTTCCATCTATTTTTCTATTTCATTTTTATTCCTTTATTCTCACATTTATTCAGCAAGCATCTGCTGAACTCTGGTTGCAGGTAAGGCATCTGTTAGGAGCTGTGGGGAATAAGTCCTTAAGATATCATACCTGTGTCTTCTCTGAATGTAACTTTATAAACTAATTGGTGAGACACGAAATCCATGAAAATTATATTATAGGAGTTATTTTGTTTGCCAAGAGTAAAACAACAATATTTCAATCAAAGATTTTTTTCAAGTATCTACCTGGTCATTCAAGATTCTCCCACCCTCCTATATGAATTATTATCAATAGAAACAGTTATCACTCTGAAAGCAGTGTTCTAATGAAGATACTTTGATTTGGAAATCTTTACTTGTTCCTACTGAACTATATGTTGATTCCATTCAACAAAAAATGCAAAGCCAGCAGTATCACACTCCCTGACTTCAAAGCATTGTGGTTGCAGGCAGAATATGCTTCGTATGATATCAATCTTCTTCAATTTATTGAAGCTAGTTTTGTGTCCCAACATCTGCTGTTCTGGGATGAAAGGCTCCATAAATGTCTATATCCATTTGGTCTGTGTCATTTAAGGTTGATATTTCCTTATGAATTTTCTGTTTGGATGATCTAGCCATAGCTGTCAATGGGATATTTAGGTCCCCTACTATAATTGTGTCTTTGTCAATTTCTCTCTTTAGCTCTGTTATTAGTTGCTTTATATATTTTGGTGCTCTCTGATTGAGTGCATATATATTGATAAGTGTTGTGTCTTCTTGATGTGTTGTCCCCTTTACCATGATAAAATGTCCATCTTTGTTTCTTGTTATCTTTTTTATCTTGAAATTTATTTTGTCAGATAGAAGTATGACTATACCTGCTTTTCTCTGAATGTCATTTGCTTGGAGTATCATTTTCCCACCTTTCACTTTAAGTCCATTTGTTCTTGTAGTTGAGATATGTCTCCGGAAGGCAGAATATGGTTAGGTTTTTTTGTTTGTTTGCTTTTGTTTTTGAAGATTTTATTGGGGAATTGGGGGAGGCAACAGCATTGGGGAATCGGGGAAGGGGAACAGACAAGTTGCTGTCCTTTTGTTCTTCAATCTAGTTGTGGAGGGTGTCGCTTCACTGACCCATGTTGGTATTATCATTGCACTCTTCCTGGCTGAGGCAGATTAGTTGCTGGCCATTAGACGGCCGCTCACGGCAGCTCACGGTGGCTCATGCCAGCTGCCGGCCCCTCATGCTGTTGCCGGCCACTCACGGTAACTTACGGCAGCCCACAGCAGCCCCACTGCAACCTATGCTGTCACCGGTGACTCACAGCAGCCCAGCTCTAAGTAGAGCTGTTGTTCACCATCTTAGTTGTAGAGGGCACAGTGTCACAGGCTCATGTGGGATCTGAACCAGTGGCTCCGCTGCTCAGAGCTCATGCTCCCAAGCCAACTCTTAACCAAGGAGCCACTTGGTCAGCCCTTGGTTTGGTTTTCTGATCCAATCCACTACTCTGTGCCTTTTTTTCTGGTGAGTTCAGTCCATTTACATTTAGGGTGATTACTGATGTATGAGGATTTCCTATAGTAATTTTATCTTTTGTTGTTTTTTATTTTTTTGGCAGCTCTGTATGTCCATTTTTTCTTTTCCCTTGTGTTTCTGTCTGTCATTTTAGTTTGGTGGTATTCTATAATATTTTCCTCTTCTTTTATGTTATGTGACTCATTTCTAGATTTGATTGTATGTGGTTACCATTAGGTTTATGCAAAAGAACATTTCATATAAACAGTAGTCCTTTTTCTTCTGAATGCATATTATCTCCATCCTCTTTGCAAATTGAGATATTTATCAGCCCCCCCTTTTTATGTTTTTGTTGTCACAAATAATCTCTTTTTATGATGTGAGTTCATTTCCAAATTGCAGTAGCTATTGTCTTCTTCTTTTTAAAATATTTTTATCTTCTTTAAACTTTATGTTATATTTAAGTGTATAATATCCTGTTTTGATTAAGAGTCGCAATTTCCTTCTTTTGTCTGTTAGTCATCTTATTCATAGTTTTGTATCCTTTTCTCTTTTTGTTTCAGGTAGAATAACCCCATTCAGCATTTCCTGTAATGTAGGTCTTGTGGTAGTAAATTTCCTCTGCTTCTGTATGTCTGGAAAAATCTTTATTTCTCCTTCATATCTAAAGGATAACTTTTCTGGATATATTATTCTTGGCTAGTAATTTCTCTTTCAATAATTTGAATATTTGATTCCACTCTCTCCTCTCTTGTAGGGTTTCTGCTTAAAAAAATTGATGATAGGGCCTGCCGAGTGGCACGTTGGTTAAGAGCTGGCTTGGGATGCTGCTCTGAACAGCAGGGCTCTGATTTGGATCTCAGATATGAGGGCCAGTAACACTGCCCTCTACAGCTAAGATGGTGAACTACAGCTCCACGTGGAGCTGGAGCTGGGTCCGCGATGGTGTAGGCTGCAGCCCCTGCTGCAGTGGGCTGCCATAAGCTACAGTGAGTGGCTGGCAGACAGCAGTGAGTTGCCAAGAGACACCGTGAGCAGTCTTCCAGAGGCCAGCGACCGATCTGCCTCACCTAGGAAGAGCGCAATGATGGTACCAACATGGGCCAGTGAAGCAATGTCCTCCACAACTAGACTGAGGAGCAAAAGGACAGCAACTTTTCTGTTCCTTTTCCTAGATTCCCCAACGCTGTTCCCCTCCCCTAATTCCCCAATAAAATCATTAAAAAACGTTTTTTGATGATAATTTAATGGAATTTCCTTTGTAAGTTACCACCTTTTCCCCTGGCTGCCTTGAGAATTCTTTCTCTGTCATTAATTTTTGACAGTTTTAATATAATATGACTTGGAAAAGCCCTTTTTGGGTTGAGATAACCCGTTTGCTTCTTGGATTTGAGGATCCAGCTCTTTTCATAGGCTTGGGAAGTTCTTGTCAACTGTTTGAATAGGCTTTCTGTGTCCTTCTCCCTCTCTTCTCTTTCTGGTATACCAATTATTCTTATATTGCTCTTTCTGCTGGAGTTAGATAGTACTCATAGAGTTCTTTCATTTTTTTTTTCGCCTCTCAGGTTTCTGTCTTCTTCCATCTGTGTCATTTCTCAATTTCTATCTTTGATATTACTAATTCTTTCCTCCATCTGGTTAACTCTATTTCCCAAGCTCACTAGTCATTCTTCATTTTTTTATTGAGTTCTTCAGTTCCAGAATTTCTAATTGGTTCTTTTTTAAAGTTTAAGTCTCTTTGGTAAAATACTCCTTTTGTTCATTGATTTCATTTCTGAGTTCATTAAACTGTATATCTACATTTTCTTTTATTTCACTGAGTTTTTCCCCCAGAACTGCAATATTGAATTCTCTGTCATTTAAATTACATATTTCCAAGTCTTTAAGTTTATCTTCTGGAGGTTTCTCATTTTCTTTCTGAGATGTCTTTTCCTAGGTTATTCATGATATTTGATGGATTATTTATCTGCCTAGGCATTTCTGGGAATGAAATCTGCTTTAAAAGAGTGACATTTCTCTATTTAGCAGGTTATAAGAGAGGTTTTTCTTTTGTTTTCCAGTTGGTGGTGCTGAAGTGCAAGTTTTCATTTTCTCTTGCATTGCTCCAGCTTCTTGGATCTCTTCAGGGCAGTGGAAAATGTTTTGTATTCCCTGGGGAGGTGGGCGTCTCCTCTGTGACCAGGTCACCTCTGTCTCAGGGCACCACCCCCATTGGGAAATGTGGTGGGTGATGGGGTTCTGAGCCTGTGAAATCCCAGGACTGTCCCCTGCAACCAGATGCTGCCAGTGGTGCTGCACTGCCTGAGGTGTCCCAGGTGTCCCTGGTGGGATCAGCTGTGATGGGTAGGGGTGGGGTGGGGTGGGCCGGGAGAGGACATATCCTGCATTTGTGGCTTTGTTCTCCTCCCAGTAATGGTGGTTGCCAGATCTTAGCTGCTACACCTCTGTATCTCAACCCTTGTCACTGACATTAGCTGCAGTGTACACCTGCCACTCAGGGAGGAATATCTGCCTCTCCAGTTCTCAGGACTGCAGATAGTATGCCCTGTAACTCGACAGCTTCTTTTGGGGCCAGCTACTAGCTCTGGAAAGGTGAGGTGGCCAGGCTCCATGGCTTTGTTTTCTGTCTGGACCACAGCTGCCACACTTTGTGTTCCATCTCTGACCTGGTCACTGGGTTCAGCCACAGTATGTGCTGTCCACTCAGGCAGGAATGCTTAGTCTACCTCTCTGCTTCTCAGGTCTGCAGAGAGTACACACTGCAACCTGATTCCTCCCCTTTCCTGAAACCTGTAGTGAGCTCTGGGCTGCATCTGTGGCACCCATCTCTACTCCTCCCCCCATTCGTTCTGATTCATCTACCTTCAGATGTTTCAATGTGTGCATTTCTCAGACGTGTTTGTGTGTTAAGCAGGGAATCCTTGGTTGAATTATAGTTGTTCAGCTTGTTGTAACTTCAAGGGGAGAGACTAGGGGGACCTCTCACACCACCATGCTTCTGATATCTCAGTCTTTTCTTGAGAGTAGATTTTGATTGGAATAGAGAATGTGAGAGCATTTGAGCACACAAGGGATAAACAGAGAGACTCTCCTTGAAACAAGAAAATGAAAAAATAGATGATGGAATTTTAGTCATTTTTAAGAATGTGTAGGAGGGTTGAAGGAGTTGGTTTTAAGTTGTTTTTTGTGAGAAGATGATGGGTTAGTTATTTGTTGGTTGGTTGATTGGTTAAGGAGAGAAAGAAAGGCATAGAAGGGAGAGAAGGGCATTACAGAAATTCAGCTATACCTTGCTATAGTTATCTGGGCCTTGACTGGGGAATGGTAGTAAGGCAGGTGGAGGAGTTAAGTTCTAGAAATACAGAAGGTTGCATTGTCTTATAAATGAGTACCAGCTTAAACATGCCACAGAGGTTGCAAAGTAACTTAGGAACAACGCTTGAGAAGTTAGGTAGCTTAACCTGAGCTGAGGGCAAAATCTAGGAAATCGTATTTCTTTGTCTGCCCAATTAACAGTGCTTTCAGCACTGAGTTATTTGGTTTGACATAGTTTAGTAATCTGAACAATTTTCATTAATGAAGAAATAGCCTGCGTATGTTAAGCATTAAGGTTTTACACTAAAATGTTCATAATTTTGCACCTGGTGGAGAGAGTGCAAGGAACTGAGAGGAGGAAGGCTGGTGACTAAGGTCAAGTCAGCTTGGGAAGATGAACTTTGGCAATCTTTGCTAGATTGTTGGCATTACCCAGAATTAATCCAGTTCTCAGGGAGTAGTCTAGATTTTTATAGGCTCCATACCTTTTATTTCTGTGTCCCGAAAATCAGACTGAATATAGAAGGCCATCACCAGGATAATGCTAAATGTTCAAAAGTAGGTAATGCTTAATATATGTTTTGGGGAAATGTAAATAAATTGCAATAGGCACTTTGTTTATCTGTCTCCTTAATTTCAATATACTTGTGGTTAAGACTTTTGGTCAAGTAAATTTAAATACCCAATAAACACCCTAGAAGCATGATATAGTAGAAAATAATTTATTACCTTAATTTGAAAAGTACATTGAGTAAGATAGTCTACAAACACAGGAAAAGAAATCTATAATAGTATAAACACATATACATACATACACATCTTATAATATAAATTTAAACACTCCTTATAAGAGTTGTGGGGTGGTATGCAAAAAACTGGGCCAGTATCAGTAGGCCAGTCTTCTAATGTCATGTCTTTCTCTAACCCACACGGGAACTTTGGGCAAGTCCCTATTCTGCTCTCGGTATCACTTTCCTCACCATGATTTGAAGGGTTTGGACAAGACCATTTCAACATTTTTTTGTAGCTCAGTGATTATAGGTTTGGCCAAAATTGACGTTCTTTAGAAACAATGCTCCTCTGTTTTGGTGACTGGAATTCTGTTCATTTTGAAGCAACTTTCTGGCTTCCCTTCCTGCCTTATCTCTCTCTCTCTGTTCCCTTTGCCCTTTTTGTGTTCTTACACCATCGTGTCCTCTGAAAGCCCAGGCGAGAGTGGCGGTTCTCAATGATAGAAGAAAGGTTCAAATTTCTTCTCCCAACATTTATAAACTTTTATAAAAGGAAATCTTACACCTTATACGTTTAATTTTAGCTTCAGAGATGAATGTGTGAGGGTGTATTTGTCTAAAAACAATTCTTAAGAAGGAGCCACACCAGCAAAATGGCTGGTCTTGTCAGATGGTAAAATGGCCGCCCGTATACCCTGCTGGTTGGGCACAGTGCTGTTCTGAAGATGTGCTAGCATTGTCTGTCCATTCATAGGGAGTTTACAGATTTCTCACCTGATTAATTTGGACTTGGACTCAGTGAACTATTTACTGTCTCTGTGGTAGGACATTGGATGTGCCTGAAATGTTTACTTACCTGGGGGGCTGTTTTGGCCTGGCACCGTGTGGGGAAGTGTTAGGCTCCTCCTTACTTGTGACAGCTGGAGCACCATCCAGTGACATCCATTTACCTTTAGGTGTTTTCCTAGTCAAGGTACTGCTGTAACACAGTCCTCCTTAATCTGTGACAATGACAGGATCACACCTCAGAGGGTAGCAGCTGGAGGCCTTACACAGGCTGTTAAAACAGTATCAGAATTGAGGTGAAAGGTTTAATTTTAGACTTTTGAGAGCTAGGCTTAAAAATGTTTTTCTCAAAGGCTGAGATCAAATTGTTGCTTATCATTGTTTTTATTTTTTTACTGCTGCCAATAAAACTCTTTACTGTCATTCATCAGGCTGTAGCAATACATTTGCAATACAGGTTACTGAAACCAGTTGAACATAAGTCTGTCTTTGTATTGACTTTACATTGTAAGGAATCTTCAAGCCACAGGTCACATGCAAAAATTTTCAATTTAATTCAGATTTGATAGGTCATGCTAATTTCCAACTGGAAACTTGGACTTTCTTTTTAAATGACTGTTTCACCAAGGAAAAATTTATTAACAAGTGTACTATTTTATAGCCAAGCATAATATGTAGAGACTCAATCTTACAGTTATAGGAGGGACATGAAAACTTTTCTATCAAGGGTCAGAGAAAGGGGGAAAAATCTATTGAGGGTAGCACTAATTAAAAACAATAAAGTTAAAACATAAAGGTTTCAAACAAACAAACAAAAACACCTGTTTATGGGTTCCCCCTTTCCCTTGGGTAATTGGGGAAGGGGAATAGCCAAGTTGTTATCCTTCAATCTTCTTAGTTGTGGAGGGCGCAGCTAGCTGAGCTCCAAGTCCAGCCATGCTGCTCAGCTCATGGTGCTGTGTTCAATTAGTTGTGGGTGGGTGTAGCCACCATCCCATGTGGGAGCTGAACCCGTGGCCTCGTTGTTAAGAGCCAACGCTCTATCCCCTGAGCCACCCAGGCAGCAGCTCAGCTCAAGGTGCTGAGTTCAATTTTTAGTTGTGGGTGGGTTAGCCCATCATTCAAGCCGGCAGCCTTGTTGTTAGAAGCATGTGCTCTGACCAGCTGAGCCATCCTGCCTCCTGTTGGCAGCTCAGCTGCAGCTCAGCTTGGGGCACAGCGTCACTGGTCCATGTGGGAATTGAACCGGTGGCCCTGTTGCTCAGAGGTTGCACTCTTGAGCAAGCTCTTAAACAACTGAGCCACTCAGCCTGCCCCTGTTTAAGGTTTTTAACTGAGAACAGGAAATGGGAAATTCTATTTTGGAAGTATACCATTCAATAAATATTCTTCTGTTCTGTTTAAGGAGTGAGGACTGAAAGAAAGGGAGAAAGAAAGATGGGAAGAAAGGAAAGTAGACAGAGAAAAGATGGAGTTAGGAGATGAAGGTAGAGAAGGAAAGGAGAGAGAATGACCAGATCCAGAATGTAGGGATGAGGACTTTCCATGGGCCAGTCTAAACACCCTTCCTAGGTCTGAGCAACCCTTAACATGTCATTGGGGAAAAATTACTTCTGCTTCATCTCTTGTTTAAGTCCTCACTTTTCATATCCCCTTCTCTGTAACTGCCCCACCCACTAGCTACTGTTCTTGGCACAGCCCTGTCCCCTGACCTTCCCTGGCCCACTGCCATGGTCTCACTGTGCACCAGAGCTGTGGGGTATCCTCCCCATCTGCAGCCCCGAGTTCCCACCAGGCTCCACACCCACCTCTACCGCTTACTTCCCCACTCAAAAAACTGCACCCAGAACTTGCCCCTGGAAACCTCCTGAATTTTGCTTCTCTCACTCAGAAAAGTGAACTCGGGACTCCTCCCTCACTTCTAATGGAAGGCAACACCCAGGTGGCTAGAGTCTTCCTCAGAGCTTTCATTTTCCTCCTCTGTCTCCTTTCCTCTTTGATTCCTTTTCTGCTTCTCTTCCTCCCATCTCTCAGCTTGAAATAGGAAAGAAAATTAAGAGGTGCAGTAACCCTTCCAAACAAAGATCACCTTTTTCACTCTTTTTCCCTCCAATTAAATCACCACTAAGTATCTGAAGATGGCAGAAGTGAGAAGAAAAGAAGAAAAGGAGAAGAAAGGGGAAAAATAAGACTACTATCGGGTATGGGCAGGAGAAATCCTTTAGTGCTTTGCAACTGTCAAGAAGGAAAATAAAAAATTAAAGCCTGTGAAAAAGCAGTGTATTCCCACTGTTTTTTCTCTACCTCCCAAATTTATATTTTTCCCTTTAAATGCAACAATATATGAACACTTTGTCAAGGAGGAGTGCTTTATAAATGGTAGATTCTGTTCCTTGTTTAACAACTTCTCTGAGTGCCTGATGGAGCTGTAGACAGGCATTTTTAAAGCTCCCCCCGCCCCCATAATAGGATCTTCAGGGCAACTGCAGACTCACCTGTGGGAGGCAAAATTTTCAGGTGGCCCCGAAACATCCCCACTTCCTGGAATTCATACCCTTGTGTAATTGACTTCTTTCCCTTGAGTGGAAGTTGAACCTAGTGGCTCACTTCTGATAACTAGAATATGGCAAATGTGATGGGATGTCACTTCCAAGACTGAGATACAGAAAACTATGGCTTTCATTGTGCTGGCATCCTCCTGTTTTCTCTCTCACTTGTTCACTCTGATGAAGTCAGCTGCCATGATGTCAGTTCCATTATAGAGAGGTCAGGTGGCAAGGAACTATGGGTGGCCTCTGCCCAACAGCCAGCAAGAAACTGAAGCTCTCAGTGCAATATCCCGCAAGGAATGAAATCCTGCCAACACCCCTAAGTAAGCTTGAACGCAGATCAAGTCTTGAGATGAGGCCCCAGCCAACACTTTGCAGCTTTGTGAGAGAACCTGAGCTGGAGACCCAGGAAAACGAGGTCTGGATTTCTGACCAATGGAAATTTTGAGATAACAAATGTGGGCTGTTTAAAGCTGCTAAGTTTTGGGGTGATTTGCTACATAGCGGTAAATACCTAGTACGCCTCCTTTTAAGTTAACTTTCAGTAGCAGAGTTCTTTTGGTATCTCATATACCTAGGTGGGATTCATGATTTGCTTACTGTAAGCCACAGTTTGCACCTGGAAAATAATACTTTAGTAAGATTCTTTCGAACTACCTGGGAGGGGAAAGCTGTGATTCCCACAAGCACTGGAACATACTCATTATTTCTTCTCTACCCATTCTTCCTAGACCAGCTTGGTTCTGTCCTCTGACAACCTTCCCAAACTCCACAGCACCCTATTCTGACCTATATAATTTAGCTGTTGGTTGTTTATTTTCCTGAATTTTCTCTATTTTATAACACACCTGTCAGTTTGGACTATACTATTTTGTGATGTATGGACTGTGACTTTATTTAGTTCCTTGTGCCAAGAAGGTAATCATGAGTTACTGGTTATTAACCTTGGAAAGAGTCAAATAGCTTATCTGCACTCATTACTGATTTCATGCTCATCTGTGTACTTCTGTTTGGTTATTACTACCTGGTCAATTGATGACAGGCAGCAAAAGAAGCCAAATGCCCTGTCACTGGAAGTCTCCTGAAACCAATGCTCATTTCTGACATCAAGATTATCACACAAAGTTTTTGTTATGAATTTAAACCCCTATGAAATGTAATACAAATTGTTTTCCGGACAATAACAATAGTTATGGTAGTGTGGCTATTTGATTCTTTCTAAGGTCAACAGTCAAGTAACTCATGATTACTTAGTATGTATACAGGGACGCACAATGGAGTCACTGCTGCTGCACCATAAGACAGTCCAGTCCAGACTGACAGATGTGCAATAAGGGAGAACATGTAAGAACAGAAACAATCAACGGCTGAGCTGTGTAGGTCGTAGCAGGGTGCTCTAGAAGTTTGGGAAGGCTTTTGAGGAAAAGAGGACTGAACTGATCTGGGAGGATGGGTAGGAAAGAAATAATGAGTGTGTTGCCATGCTAGGAAACACAATTTCCATTTTCCAGGTAGTTCAAAAGAATATATATATATATCTATATATCTCTATATATCTATATATAGAGATATATATATAGATATATATAGATATATATATATAGCTATAGATATATATTTTGAGGGCAGTGTCACTGGCCCTCATATGTGGGACTGAACCAGGGCCGCTGGCTTCCTAAGCCAGCGCTTAACCACCGCACCACTCAGCCGTCCCAAAAGAATATTTTTTTGATACTTGAAAGAGCATATAAGAAAGAGTGAAAAGCAACTCTTCTGTCACCAGTACAGTTCCCTTGGCCTGGAGGTGTCTCAGTCCCAGCAAGTGGCTCTTCAGAGAGGAAGCAAACTATTACATAGGGGAGCTGCGATGTCTTTCCCTTCTCTTGGGCCAGCTTATGCCAGAGGTTGGGGGGGTTGAGCTTGGGAAGGACGTGAACATGACCCCATGCCTCTGGGTGCATAAATGTTGCTAAGAGTGGGCACGTGGATGTGCTAAGCTGGGTCTGCTAGAAAATTAAACACCTAGAAGCGGTTCCTACCAACAACTGACAGCAGTGGGTGTATAGACACGGCAACGTCCTCTCACCTAGGCTGAGGCAGCACATGTGTGTGTTCTATCCTGGCTTCCGGCGTTCTCCAATGGGATTAAGCTCCCGTTGCCCACAGCAGCAATGAGCTCGAGAATGTACCCTTTACTGGCTCCCTTACCCACCCAACTACTGGGGCTTCCTTCACCTCTGAGATAAACTACCTGCCTTTGAATTCTTGCCTCAGGTTGTACTTCTGGGGGAACCTAAACAAAGCCCATAGGGATTCATGTACACTGTGCCATATGCACCTTCTCAGGAAATCCCTTCCACCACTCCTGCTCGGAGGTGTGAGCCGACTGTGGAGGTGAACAGCAGTGTGCTGCCTGGAACCTCTCTGGCCCTGTCTGTGAACCTCACATGTCTGATCTGCTTCCAGTAGCCAGTGCTGTAATAAACTGAGCAAAACCCACACGGTATACTTACCACCACTCACAGATAGTCTAGCAAGAAAAATATGGTGTAATTTCGAAAAGACACAAATCCCATTCCCACTTTGCCCTGTCAGCTTTGCTCCATGTGGGAGCTCCGTGCTGTCAATACTCCTCCTGGGTGAGGAGCCCGCGAAGGCTCCGAGTCTGAATGATTACCCCAAAGCAGAAACTGTGGCATAAATTTCCATGTGTGGAATACACATAACAGCTTGAGTTAAATGGACCCTAAACATATGGCATTGTTTTCTGTATTTTCTAGCACATGGACACTTTCTCACATCTCAAATCAACTGAATATGAGAAGATTCTGGGCAAATCTTCTTGGAGGCTTAGCCACAGGAAATAGATTTGGTTTGCTTAAATATTGGGGGTGGGAGGGATGAATGATGAGGTCAGACACTTTGCGATGACACCTTTCATATTGTCCTGTGGTAACCCAAGGTAAGGCCAGGTGGATGACTCTGGAATCACCTGCTATCTGGACCTACACTTCAGACCCTCTTCTCTGACAGGCTGCGGCAGAAGGCTAGCAGATAAGGGTTGAACAGCCGAGTGCCTTTTTCGTGTGAATGTTACTGATGGGGACCAATGAGTCGTGGAGACCATCTCTCTTCCTGTGCCCCACTGCTGCTTTCATTCTGCATGGATTGTCACCTGTGTGTAAGCTTATGTCGCTTGCTCAGGGGCCACCAGATCAAGTCCCTAGGAACACCCCAGAATATATAGAATGGATCTGTTCTCTATTGGCCAGGTTCCATGTAGGAGTGGGGAGAGGCCCCTTTCTGAGTATCAAGAATTAAAGGTGATGCAAAATCAAACATCAGATGGTACTTTCCCTAACAGACATCGATTTTACTCACTTCTCAGAGGGCTGTACCATAAAAGGTAGAGCAATATGCCTGTAAGACAGCAGTTGTCTGCAGGTAATGATCAATGAGGACAGGAAAAAAGCAGGCTCATTAGGCATTTCTGCCCTGAACAGCTCACATAACCCTGTAAGGCCCCTCCCCAAACCATAACCAGCTGTGCTGTCCTAGTTACTGAAATGGGCCCACCAGAGTTTCAGGGTGCTGGTCCATAGCTGGCCTCTAGGAGCCCCTGAAGACCATGGTGTGGTCAGAAGCTCTATGGGCTTCGGATGGTTTCAGGCTTGCTCTCTTGACCCTCTCTTTCAGGCCCCCCAATGTATTAATGCACACATAGTAAAGCGTTTAGAGAGGGACTTATTCATACACCGTGTCACCTATGATATCTCTTCTGAGGCAGGCATCACCAATGTGCAGTTTGGGCTGGGGTGCGGTGGGCTGTCTGCTATAGAAACCAGGCTGCCGAGCTTACCTCACACGCCTGGGGGAGAAGGAGGGAGCCCTTCTAGTTGGTGAGAAAGTCCCCAAACTTCATGTGCAGACACGTGACCAATGAGCCCCTCACCCGAGCCCCATCTCTGTGCCAGTTAGGGGTTCTTCTTTCCTTGCACCTTCCCTGCTCCAGGCTGCCCTACCCACTGATCACCCCTTTTAAGGCTGTGCTGTGCGTTCACAGTGAATTGAGCTTCCTTATATAGTGACTTGAGGACAAGGTGCTCTATTTTATCTCTCCCCAAACCCGTCTTCTTTCCTCCTGGTTGTTGTGGCCATAAAACAATGATTCTATAGCCTCTTACGTGGAAGAGAAGGGAAAGGAAAAGAAAGAGGTCTCCTGGGCTGGAAGCATGTAACTTTCTCTAAGAGACAAAAGGGTGAGGGTGGCTTTATGAAACCAGGAAAGAGACAGCTGTTTCCTCAATGGAAACTCGACACAATAAATAATGCCAACCTTGGGGAAAGCAATGCCAGGGAGGACGTGTGTGTGGGGGGTGGAAGCTAGGCAATTCTGAGTTTTGGCTCTAGCACTTTCCAGCTGTGTCTCTAAGTCTCTTTCCTTCTTCATCTGTAGTGAACTTAATAATTTGACCATCTCACAGAGTTGGTGTGAGAATTAAAGTAGCCCAAACAGGAGAAACGATGTACAAGATAATGCGAGAACCCACCATGATGCTTAGGCAGTTGAAGTTCAGAGATGCCAAATGGGGGAAGAGGACCTGCCTTGCGTGGGGTCTGTCCTCCCGTCTCCATCCTCTCTGTGTCCTGCTGGCTGTCCCTGTGCCCAGCGCTCCCACCCCAACTGGGCTCACCCGGGACGGGCTGCAGTTTCGCGAGGCCGCCTCTAGATGGAACTTTCTCACCAACACAAGGCCGGGCCGCCGCGGTCCGCGCGCGGGGCGTCCAGGGCGCTCCCTTCGGCACTCGCCGCGGCAGGTGCGGGGCGCCTGGGCGGTGACTCGTGGGGAGGGCCGCGGGACCGCGCACGTCAGCCCAGCGAGTGTCCATGACCCCGAGGCGAAGGGAATCCCGAGGTTTCCCTCAGACGCCCAGCGGCCCCGCGGCGCAGGCCACCAGGAGTTCCTGCGGGTGTCCGCGGCTCAGTAACAGGACGGTCACTGTGACCGCCCGCGCCCCGTTCTGTGCTGTGCCCGTAGCGGGACCGTCTCGTGTCCACCTGGCGCCCCGGCGGCTCGGTGGCAGGCGCTCCCCGCGCCCCCGAGATCCTCCGGGGCGAGGGTGAGGGGGCCCATCGCCCAAACTGCGGGGCAGGACAAATGACCGAACAGCCAGCGCGCGGCTGGAGGCAAACTTTGCAGGTTAACCGCGCGGCATCCCCGAAAGGAAAGCGTGGGGCGGGACGCTTGCCATCTACCATGTGTCCTTCGCAGGGACCCCTTTCCGAGCTGCGCTCTTGAACCAGGAGCCCGGGCTTGCGGTGCCCCACTACGGGCCGCGGGGGGGGGGTGGCCGTCGCGCGGCGCCGTCCCGCGTGGGTCCCGCGCTGGTCCGGCAGTCGGAGCCGCTGGGCTCCTGCCCCACCACAGCCCTCCTTCCATCCATCCATCCATCCGCCCCTCCCCGCCGCCTTTGGGTCCTCCCTTTTCTGTTGGGGGCGGGCGCTGGGGGTGAGTTTAACAATCAGAAGTGTTGACATTTCTGGGCCCCGCGCGGACGAGCGCCGCGGCGAGGCAGCGCGGGGGGGACCCCGCCGGCCGCGCGCCCCTCTCCGTGCCCGCGGCGGGGCAGCTCCGGGACGCCGACCCCCGGGGGACCCTCCTCCCGCTGGCGGAGGGCACGGGCTGGCGTGAAGCGATTGGCGCCTCCGGGCGCGATCCCGGCCGCGGCTCCCCGCGCCGCGCCGGGTGAATGGCCGCGGGCGGAGGCTCGGGAGGCGCCGGGCGCAGACCAATCGCGGCCGCCGGTGGGAGTATTTGTTATTCACATGGAAGAGACTTGGCGCCGGCAGGGCCCGCTCAGCCCCCTCAGCCCCGAGACCAGCCACAAGTGCGGCTGCGGCGCTCGCCTTACGCGGCGGCGGCGGCGGCGGCGGCGCTGACATGGAGCTGCGGTCTCCCCGCCGGCTTCCTCACCGCGCCCTCTGCGGGGAGCAGGGTAAGACTCGCGGAACGCAGGACAGACGAGAGGAGAGCGAGTGCCGAACCACAGGAGAAAAGCCAACCCATTCCGAACTCCCCCCAGACGCCGCGGTGGAGGAAAAAGGGGACACCCCGCAGCCCCCCGACCCCCGCCCCGTATTGGAGTCCCCGTGCCGTGCCCTCCCCCCAAACCGCTCAGTGGACAGCCCACCAGGTGCCCCGCGCCTTCTCAGATCACTTTAGTGATGTGTGTTCCTGGGCACAGTCCGTGGCCTTGCACCCCACCCCCGGAGTCTGGGCGAGAACGGGTGGGCGGAGGGGACGGGAATGGGGGGCGAGGGAGAGCGGGCACCAGGGGGCGAGGGGCTGGCCGGGCCTTGGCGCTTGATTGGGTGTCTGTTGATTGTACGTGGCGAAGAACCAGGCGGCCACCCTCTTGTCTTTCCATGATTACATTCCAGCGAAGAGGTTCGGGAAGGAGGGAGGCTGAGCTCGGGACTCCCCAAGGCTCGGAGATGTGATCCCCTAAAAGTTTAGCCCGCGAACGGGAACCTGAGGGGCGAGGGACGGGGGCTGGCGCCCAGGTTGCTCGGCGGGCGCGCGGCGGCGGATTTCCAGGCGCACCCCCCCACCCCGCCCTCGGCTGGCCGGCCCTGGGTGACCTCCCGGACCTGCCCTGGCGGAACCCGGACTTGTCCGCCGAGATGACGAGGTACCTCCGTGCTGCGAATCTAACCGCCGGGAGGGATTTCCGAAGTTAGAGAGGCGTTGGGGTAACCCCGGTCTTCCTGAGCCCGCGGGGCTGGGCGATGCATTTGCAACCAGCACCTGGGAAGACGGGGGTCGCGGGAGCAGCCGGGCGGCGTGGGAGTGACCCCGCATCTCCGCGCGCGGCGTGTGCCTGCCTGGAGTTTGCGTTCTTCGAGTTGGCGCGGCGAGGCTGGGATTTCCGCGCCCCCCTTTTGTGGCTTTTGGGAAAACACTGGAGTTCCGTGTCCTGTTGGGGGCGGGGGTGGGGAGGAGGAATGGTCTCGGGGATCTGAGTTGAAGAAGCAAAGGCAAACGCGCCCGGCAGCTCCTGCCAAGCACCTGCGGCCAGCCTGGCCCCAGTGGCGCTCGGACCCGCGCGGGGCGTGGGCGCTCGGGGCGGCCGGGTGCGGTGGGGCGGAGGCTGGGTCCCCGCGCGCTCCTGGGGCGGCGCTGGCGGACCCCGGCGGCGCGGGAGAGGCGAGAGCCACCGGGGACTTCTCCCAGGGCCCCGGGCTCTCCCGGAGCCCGGGTTCAACAGCTGAAGGAACCCAGAAGAAAAAGGAAGATGCGGCTGGGAAGAGGGCAGCGGGGGCGGGGTGAGTGGCTGCGGGCTGAGACACACATAGAGGTGGAGAACCCTCTGAGCCGCGTGGGGAAGCAGCCCATCTTTTCTGCCAAATAGCTCGAAGATCCCTCGAGGTTCCTACAGTTGGCGAAAATATAATAGAAACACACACACACACACACACACGCACGCACACATACGCACCCCCCCCCCCCAAAGCCCTTCTGTCTGACAAGCTCCCTTAGTGCAAATGAAATGCAAAGGGTCGTGCGAGTCACTCAATTGTGCAAGACGGCACCCTCACCCTTCCTTGAAGAAATGTTTTCCCCGGGGCCCAAACTGCAAAGCCTGAGGTCAGAGGTGTCTGATGCTCGGGATGGCGGGGGTGAAAATAGACCTGTCCACCAGCTGCAGAAACCCAAACCTCGCAGCCCCTGAAGCGAGAAGCAAGTCCCGCCCTGGGAGGGAATGCCGCGTTTGCCATTTGGAATGATCCTTTCCCACGGACCTGACGGCGTGGGAGTCGCGCGAACACTCAAGGATATACTACTGTCTCCACCACTTACCCCGACTGAATACAAATCCTGCCGAAGGACAGAACTGGAAATCAGGGTTTGGTAGTGGATATACAAGAAAAGCCACAAACGGGACAAATGCATTCCCATGATAGCGTGTATTTTGCTTGAAAGAAAAAAATAAAAAGAGAAAAAGAGCCACCAGCAGGTAGATATTGGATAAACACTTGACTGTAATTTCTATTTTCCGTTATGAAATTGTTTGTCAATAATTGCAAATGGCTACAGAAACCACTTTAGCTTACCTTAGTCACCTGCATATGAATAAAGCCTTGAAAGATCTCTGTAGGAGACAGACTTGGCTGTCTGAAACTCATTGCCTGGTTTTTGAAAATGTGTGGTTTGATCTTTGTGAAGAGAAAAGCCACATTCATCGGGGACAATGAAGTAAGATTTTTAAATGCAGTTTTTCCATTTCAGAGTCAACTACAGTATGTATCATACCTGAGATAAAGACAGAGAATTCTTGCTTTAAATTCTGGGACTCCGGGAGCAAGGGCTGAGGGGAAGCTCTTTAGAAGAGGGTTTACCCAGAATAAAGAAAATGATGCTGAGAACACAGCTTTTTTGTGTGTTCTTTAGGCTTAATTTGTTCAATTTGGTTTGTGTTCGCTAGTTTTGCCTTACCATGCTCCCTTTACAAATTATGGCCACTTGAATAATTCTAGAAACATCTAAATCCAAAAGGAATAGATAAAAGGGAGAGGTGAACTTCAATGAGCACAGGAACAAGTTAGAGGTCTGGAGAGATGAGCTCCTTTTAAAGTTGGGTGGGCAGGTTGGAACTGCTACAGGGCTTGTTTAATTGGTATTTATGCAGCAAGCAACCAGCTGACATGCGTGTTGACAATCCAGTGCCAGTCTCTGTGTAAGAATGTTCCATTGTCTTCAGGGCACGAGGCACAGAACACTGGACACACGGGCTCCTGGTAGCAATGATGCTTTTCATTCCACATTTCTTTCCTATTGTCTGCCTCCTGTAGTTGGAGTGCCCAACATGAGGAGGACCATGCTTTAGTGTGGGGAGTGGAGTTGCTCTGTCCCAGTGTCTTAAAAAGAACACGCTGCTTGAAGTTATCTCTTAACGGGACTCAGCTAAGACCTGGCCCATCTCCATGCCTCTTGAATAGGCTGGCTTTCCAGGGTTCAGGAAACTGTTGCTATTTTCTTGTCCAACCTGATTGGACATCACCAGACTCACACATGCACTTTGCTCAGGAGAAACTAGTCACTCCATGTTGTTCCAGGAGAAGATGTGAACAGAGAGCCCCTGGGTCATACTGGTTCCATCCTAAGAGTGGGTTTTCTGTCTGCTAGGAATTTAGATCCCTCCCTTCCCCTTCCTTCCTTCCTTCCTTCCTTCCTTCCTTCCTTCCTTCCTTCCTTCCTTCCTTCCTTCCTTCCTCCTCTCTCTCTCTCTCTCTCTCTCTCTCTCTCTCTCTCTCTCTCTCTCTCTCTCTCTCTCTCTCTTCCTTTCCTTTCCTTCCCCCGCTCTCCCTCCCTCCTTCCCTCTCTCCCTGCTTCCCTCCTTCCTTCCTTGGCTAAGAGAAGTGTTTTCTTTGATTTTCATATCTACTTGGTGCTTTGACAAGTGGTGACGAGCTGACTGACTGACTGAGGTCCTTGAACATGATGCATTCTGATACCAGGGCCTGCCTTCTGAGTGGCGGGCACTGTGGGAGTGAGTGCAGGGGCACTGCTGAGGGGCTCCTGATAATTGCCAGCTTTGGCTCGTTACATGCCAGTCTTTACCATTATTAGAGTCATTTCTTTGGTAAAGAAATTATGGCTCTCCTGGAAATTATCTTATAAATGCAGATGTTCCAGCAGGGGGATGACCGTAATGCATCTTCAGGTTTTGATACCTGTTAATGATTCTATGCACTCCTAGGGGAGGGCCAACGTCTTAAGATTGTGACCTGTAGGACACATCAATACTGAGGCAGGGGAGAGAGCCAGGTCTGGGGGAGGAGGGAGCAGATGGGCACCGGAGTTGCCTGTTTCATACTTTTCCAGATGAGGTTATGCCTAAAGACAGAATCTGCTGGCTGTTTGTTGGCCGACTTTTCCAGTGGTAATGACACAACTTAGGAAGGTTTCCGATTGTCCTCTTTTCACTGCAGAAGAGTATCTGGTCACCACCTCCTGCAGAATAGCCCTGTGGATGGTCCCAGTGCCCACGATCTTCCGCCACCCCAGGTCAGATAGTCCGCTTTCATGGACTTTTCCTCTTGAATCCTCCTTTCCAGTTTTCCTTCTATTTCCTTCGATTTCCGGGACACATGACTTGTTGAGATCTGATCATTCCTGAGTGTGATGGGAAAATGTGTTTTTTTTTTTTTTCAGGTCTTCTAAGCACAATACTCCAGCAAAATATTTGAGTTTTAGAATTGATTTTTCAACTAATAATATCTCTGTACATGCTTATCATACTGGCAGTTTTTAAAGTACCTTTGCGTACATTATTTCATTTCATTTTACAACCCGGGGAGGTGGCCAGAAATCATTCTTCAGTTTAGAAACGAAGAAACTGATCCCGGGTTAAGTGACTTGCCCAATGTCATATAGTGAATACTGGGGGAAGTGAGGTGAGAGTCAGGGACATCTCGGACACCAGGAGGCCACCCTCACAGTCCCTATTATTCCATGAGGGTTAGCTCGATATCCATCATGGTATCCTGCACCCAAGGAATGTAGAATAAGGGAAAGAACGTAGGAGCAGCATTTCCACATGTGAATTCTGGCTCAAGATTTTAGACACATTCATGTAAGAGTTCTGTTTTTCTGTTTCTTGTATCTCAAATAGGGGCCGTGATATCAACCTCATAGGAAAACCTCTGCGAAGGAAATGGCATAACATGTGTGAGGTTCTAGATAGACTGTAGGCATTCAATAAATGTTGTATTTACCCCCTGTCCCTTCTTCTTATATGATGCATGCTATAGAAGTGGCTTCTCATTACTGTAAATATGTTTTTTTAATGCAATAGCTGTGTTGGGGAAAAAATTGGGCAAATTGAATTCCGCTACATCAGATTGCATTTTTAAATGCACGGGGGGATTTAGCTATTTAAAGGAAATCTGCAGTGAATTCTTTTGTGATGCACATAATCACTTTGTAATTTATCTGTTTAGTAAGTTGAACTTCTCATGTATCATATTTTCTTAATATGGGGCTTGCTTGTACAGAAGAGCTTTCCTAACCTCTCACTGATGGCAAAAAGTCACTCAGCTTACAAACAACATCAGTTATTGTGTTCACTTGGCAAAGCCTTGCTCCAGTGTTTGAGCATAATCTCATATTCCATTGTTATTAAATAATGGAATCTCAGAACAGGAAGCCGGAACACACCTTAGACCTCACATGGTCCGTCTCGTTTCTCAGATGAGGAAATGGAAGCACACAGAGGTAAAGTGACATGTTCAGTGTCGTCTGCCAGCGGCTGTCAGACAAGGATTCCATTCCAGGCCTCCGCTGCCAGAGGAGGGCTCTGTGTGGCCTAACTTCACTCTGCTCCCACCGAGATTCCAGGGCCAGACATACACGTTTCCAAATAGGAGATAATAGATGAATATGATGCATTTCCTAAAACAGCCAAAACGAGCACACGTGTGGGCAGTTTCAAGGGAAAACTGCTGGATTTGCAATTTTGTGAGTTGATGACAATATTCAGCTTAACCTTTCTGTTAAAGAGCTGAATGGAATCCACCATAAGGATGCTGTTTGGCCTTTTTACAGGAAAAAAAAATTATAATTTTTGGCTAATGGTATTCTTCGGTGAGAATGGTATTCTTTGTGTCTTAAAAGCACGTGCCACGACAGACCCTGATAGATCCTACGTGGGTTGGTGGGTTTGTTCTCACTGGGATCAGCTTGGCCAGAAAACTTGATTTGAAGTAGAGGTGTTTGGACAAACTGTATTTAATATTCTCCACCCTTTGAGAGATCAGAAATCATGCTGCCCTGGAAATGCCCCAGGTTGTCCCCTCTTAATTAGGGCATTAGTTTTCTTAAAGAGCTCAACATTGAAGATGCACACAGATCTGAAATATTTCCGTGGAGGGGAGGGCGTTCATCCTCACAGGTGTGCTGTCACAGGCAGTCCCTGCAGCCCTGGGGCTTTCTCAAAGGATGGGACCCACCTTGGGGGCCTGAGGATTTTGACTGCGGTGCCACTTACTGGCTTAGGGCGTTGGCCCATACTCAACCTTTCTGAGCTTTCTTTTCTTATTTATACAAGAGCTAATCATCCGTGTATGAAAATTCAATAAGATAACATCGAATTTTAATTACATTCAATGTTAGGCGTTTGAGACTTTGGTACAGAGAAGGTGCGTAGAAAATAAAAAGGAGCAGAATTCAGGGCCCTGACCGCTTGAGGAGCTGTCCGTTATCACTAGACTTTCTGGAAATGGCTAGGACATCGTCAGGGAGCCACAGCCTCACGTTCCAATGTGTGTGTGTGTGTGTGTGTGTGTGTGTGTGTGTGTGTCAGGGTGTGTGTGTGTGTCAGGGTGTGTGTGTGTGTGTGTGTGGGGTTGTCTTCTTTCTAGCAGACCCAAGCCAGCAAGCCTGTTATGTGCTAGTGAGAGATGATGTGTCATTTACTTAGCACAGGCTGGGAGGGAGCGAACAGAAAGGGCGTCCCGGCTCAGGCTAATGGTTAGGTCTTCTCCAAAGTTGCGAAGCTCCTCCTGTGGGCACAAAAAAAGTGCCAGGCAGCTGCTCCTTTCGGAGGTCGATTTCAGGACTGCAGACCCCTTACCTCCTTAAAGAAGTCCCTCAGCATAGGTGAGGTTTGTACCAAACCCCAGAGGGCGTTCAGTTTGAGAGAAAAATTGTCTTGTTTCAAATCAAGCACAGAACCCCCAGAAGGTCATTCTTTCTTTAAAACTCATTGAGTGTAACTAGGATGAGTTTGGACGAAAGCTCCCAAGGATTGCATGAGAGCTAAATGAAGCAATGTAAGATTTTACAATGAAACCGAGTTTATATAATTTTCTACATACTTTCAAATATATTACCCTCAGAATTTAAAAGGGAAACGACCTTCCCATTGTCAAGTCTGTGATTTTTATGACAGTGTACCAGATGTTGACATAACCTCACTATTTCATTATTTTTATAAGTGGCTCTGATTTTAATTTTAAAGTGACAGAATTCAGTGACAGCCTCACCAACTGAGCAAGTATGAAGAAAGCTGCTCTGTTTTAGTGGAAAATGAGTTGCAGACTATGTCACTGATGGTAGCTCCTGGCTACTGAGCTCTTACCCTGTGCCAGGCACTGTGCCGTCTGTGTGTGCTGTGTGGCACGTTCTGCCACCCCTTCACAGGCAAGAAAACCAAGTGTAGAGTGGTGATGGGCCACTAGTTCTATGTTGCAAAGGAGGAGGGAACTTCAGCAAAAATTCAAGTGAGCTGTTTAAGAAATAATAACCAAAATGAACCTCTCGTTCTTTATTTAAGGGCATCCATCCACTAAACACAACTAATTCTTGCCTCACTGCTCTTCAGCCCCCAACCTTTCCTTAGCTTAAAGCTCTAAATAGACCTTTGAGATGCGAAAGAGGCTAAAAATTATTGCAAACATGAATACTTTGGAAAGAACCTCCATTTTATTACTTCTAGGACTGTACGGCAAGTAGGTAAGAATGACATGCTATTAGTGGATGGGCCCTCTTTATGTTCGTTTATAGTTGAAAACGGTTTGTTCTCTGAAGTGTTTTAAATACTTGGGAGGCAGCTCTGTGAAATGAAGAAAGGCTGGTCTTTGGAGAGCAACACATGCCCTTCCATCCCCCATACATATTCCTCCTCCACGCATCTGTTTATTTTGTGCTCAGTTAGGATGGTGATGCGAAGGGTCAGCCTAGCCATGTGGACTTGGATTGAAGTTCTAAAATAGTGGTCAGAGGTAATGAGGTTTTCCTGTCTTATAGCTGGTCTTCCTTGTGACACTGTAAAACACAGTCCTACTTCCCTTAATGGGTGGTTGGTGTCATTTATGGTCCATCACTTAGATGGTTTCATCCAGAAAGTCAAGTTGACTTTTTAAGTGTTTCCTTTTGCAGAATGCCTGAAGTTAGGTTGTTGTTGAATCACAGGTTTTTTTTCTGAGGGAGAAGCAGCTGCCCAGAGAATTGAGTGTGAGGGGATATCAGTCACATGCTGAGACAAGTCAGAAGAGGACTAAGTCTCTTGGGGCAGAAGAAAGGATATCTAGGGCTTAGCATGTGCCGGGAGGCAGGAACTGTTTGTCACAGGCGGAATGGAACTACCTGAGCAGAGGGGGCCGTTGGCTGCATCTCTGAGTGTCCTGCAGGTGAATGCTCAGAAATCCAGGGCAGTGGGCTATGGCGAGCCCCCCGTTCTAATCTGAAAAGGAGAAACGTGCGGCTTCCTCTGAAGGCTCTTGGACATATGTTCAGTTGTCCTCTAGGGAGGCACCATCCTTGCCTTTGGGACAGGGAGGATGAGATGAAAATTTCATGAACTGGAAACTGAACAAGTGAATGGAAAATAGAAGCAGATGTTGGTTGGCTAGGGCAGAGGAAAATTGTCCAAATTTCAGGTATATATATATATATATATCATGTTAGAAATTAACATTAGATTAACCTTCCTGCCAAAATAAGTTGGTGTGTTGATTCTCTTCATTATGTATGTGTTTCAAATATGAGATTTCCTTATGTTAAATCAGTTCTTGGTTTCAGTTAAATCTCCTCAAAAGCCCTTTGAAAGACCCTCATAGAATTCTTTTAGAGAAAAACTCCTAGAATAAACTTTTTCTGTACAAGTGCTTGTAGACGTTTTCACTCTAGGTTATTTCCAGTCTTCATGAAATAACTGTTTTCCCCACTGAGTCAGACAAAATTAAGAAGCTCTTCAATTGATCTTCAGCTCTGATCGCTCCTGGTGATTGTAGGATCAAGGAGTATTTACTTCACAACTAGTAACCATACCCATGGCTCCCACCCTGACAAATTTAACAGGAAGCTCTAACAATGGTAATAGGAATATCTTCACACATAACCCTCACTATGTGTTTAATTTTCAAGTCCTTGTTTTGTTATGAGAGAACAATAAAATAATGTATATGAAGTAGCTGACAGTCTATGTAAAATCTTTTCACCAATTATGAAACTTAGACATTTTGGGCTCTTTGGGTGGATGTCTTGCTTTTCTTTTTTTGGTGATTGAATAATCACTTTTTTCCCACTGAGAAATCTGAGGCACCAAAAAATGTCATTAACAGATGACTGGTTGTTGAATACATCACAGAAAATAACCTTTCATTATGATTTTGTGGACAAAATTTAAATGCTAAATTCAGACAGCTGTAAAAAGTAAAAACAGGTTTGAAAAGAAATAAATTGGTAAATAAAAATACTTTCTGGCTTGGGAGAATCAACCTAGTTTCTGATACTTTTCTGTTTTCCTTGCTTCCAAAGTGTCATCAATCTCTCTGTTTAGATGCTGTGCAGCCAGGTGTTCAGAATCATAGGGGGACAAAAAGAATTAACGTCTTGCTGAATAGAGGAAATTAAGAAAAAAAAGAAAGACAGAAAAGAAAAGAAAAAGGGTTGGTGTAAACAGGGCTTAAAAATAAGAAAAATGTTTTCATACCCATTTCAGACCCATTGATCTGAACTCTTTTTTCCCTTCCTCCTGCCTCCAGGAATAATTCTGCTTCAGGCCTGACTTCAAGGATGTGAATTGTTGGCCTCATCCCAACATCAGAACCTCAGATGTTATTCTCATTTTTGCAACATTCCAGGCAAGTTGACTTTATACGGAAATAAAATTGAACCTTAAGGGTCTGATGGAAATTCACTGTGACATTCAAATCAAGACAACTTGCTGAAACTCACAGAGCCTTTTCCCCATGGGCCCTGATGGTAGCCTCCAGAAGGTACAGCCTCAGGTGGTCTTCCTTCTTCTGTGGCAAGAATAAACTTTGGGCCTTGGATTGCAACCCCACCTGTGGAGAAAATGGTATGCGAGGGAAAGCGATCAGCTTCCTGCCCTTGTTTCTTCCTCCTGACTGCCAAGTTCTACTGGATCCTCACCATGATGCAAAGAACTCACAGCCAGGAGTATGCCCATTCCATACGCGTGGACGGGGACATTATTTTGGGGGGTCTTTTCCCCGTCCATGCAAAGGGAGAGAGAGGGGTGCCTTGTGGGGAGCTGAAGAAGGAAAAGGGGATCCACAGACTGGAGGCCATGCTTTATGCCATTGACCAGATAAATAAGGACCCTGACCTCCTCTCCAATATCACTCTGGGTGTCCGGATCCTTGACACGTGCTCCAGGGACACCTATGCTCTGGAGCAGTCGCTAACGTTCGTGCAAGCCTTGATCGAGAAGGACGCTTCCGACGTGAAATGTGCCAATGGAGACCCGCCCATTTTCACCAAGCCTGACAAGATTTCTGGAGTCATAGGTGCTGCAGCAAGCTCTGTGTCCATCATGGTTGCTAACATTTTAAGACTTTTTAAGGTAGGTAAAGGCATTGTCTTTCAGACCATTGCGAAAGGATAATAAATTGTTCTGACTTCAACAGTAGGGTTAGGAAGCAAGTGAAGTTGGTGAAGATATTCATATAATTACCAGGTTCTTCAACTAGAGGATTCTGTGTCTGGGTTCTTTCTTTCTTTTTTTTTTAATTAAAGTTTATTGGGATGACATTTGTTAGCAAAGTTTCATAGGTTTCAGATGTACAATTCTGTAATACATCATCTATGTATCACATTGTGTGTTCACCACCCAGAGCCAGTTCTCCTTCCATCACCATATATTTGACCCCCTTTTATCCTCTTCTACCATCCCCCGCCCCCATACCCTCTGGTAACCACTATACTGTTGTCTGTGTCAATGAGTTTTTGTTTCTTCATCTGGTTTTCTACATGTGTTAACTTAGTTCTGTTATTTGCAATTAATTGGATTAATTGGAACTTTTTTTCCCCCTGAACACATAGAAAGGTGATCATTTCTGTGACATGTGGAAAGCTCAGTACCTTGGAATAGCCTCTTCACTGAGGCTTATTTTAAATCAAAGCAAGTACTTTTAGAGAGTATAATGAACTCCTTGCACATTTATCATATAAAACACTTTTATGGTATTTGAGGTATAAGATAATTTAGTTGGTGAAACTTCTTTCAAGTGGGATGCTCTGTTATGACAACAGTTCCTGTGTGAAGAAACAGTATTTATTACTAACGTGTAGATGAGTGTGACACGCTGGGATATGAGATGGCCATAACATTGTCAGGTTGATTGTAGCTACAATAGAGCAGAAGCTCATTAATTCAGACTGCTCTGATGCAGACTCGGAATAATTATATATAATTCTTACTGAGTTAAAAGTTCAAGTTTATAGGATAGCTCAAGATTTTTTGATTTAGATTTCTACTCAGATGATCTATTACTTGTAAACTGCAATTACATATTGAATGCAATTGGAAAAATACAATGATAGGTATATATAACAGCACTTTAAACGTAGAAAGTGCCATAAAAATAGCTATTGTCACCATCTTTCATTAACTTTCTCATTTTATTTATTAATATCCATTATGTCATCTTTTGTAATGACATAATTTTTTTAATTGGTAATACTTTTCACTCTGATTTCTTACTCAATGGGACATGACTTTTCCAACTTATTCTGAATTAATGAGGCTTTGTTTTTATATTATGAGACAATGTTCCAATGCATATTAGATTTAAAAATATTAAAAGATTAGAGAGGAGTTGGACAGGTGACAGATCTAGTGACAGACACAAAGTGATGGAAAACTTACTTCATAAAAAAGATAAACGGAATCAAATCAAAGGCTTTCTGGTTTGGAAGATACCTTGGGGGGCCATGTAGTCTGGTTCACTTCATATGCTGGAATCCTCTCTGTAACCCCCTCTCCCCAAGTGGTGGCTGTCCGGCTTCTCTATGAATTCCCTTAGTTGACGAGAGAGAGTGCTAAGAGGCAGCTTAGTGACTATTGTCAGATTGATGAAATTTTCTCGAATGAGGATGCTGCTGAGAAGAAGCAGCTCTCTGTGTCTAAGGAGCACCAAAGAGGCACAAACAGGTTTCAGGGACTTCCAGAGACATTAAGCAGGACATCAGGGAGAGTCTTGTGACAGTGAGGAGACACAAGATTAAAATAGGCAGCCAAGGATGCTCTAATTCTCCATGTCTGGAAACTTCCAAGGGAAACTGGGAAGTTGTTAGTCATTTTTTTTCTGCTAGCTGACCTCTTGCCTGGAGGCAAGATGCAGAACCAGGATTCCATAGGTTTTTCCCACATCCTGAGATCTAGCATTTCTCCCAGCTGTTTCAATTCTGAGCCGCATGGCATTTTCTGCTCCATGTTCATCTCCAGTCACTTTCCCAATTCCCTTCCCTTCCCTTCCCTTCCCTTCCCTTCCCCTCCCTTCCCTTGTCTCCCCTCTCTTCCCCTCCCCTCCCCTCCCCTGCCCTCCTACCCTGACTCCACCAAAGTATCTCTTCTCTGTTCTTAACTCAGCAGCCGTGGCCCAACAGCACCCACTTTTAGAGAGGAGAACCTTCATGAGGCTCTTGTCCGTTCCCTCTCCTCTTCTCCTATACATTAATTCTGGTTCCCATCAACTCCACTGTTTCCTTCCTGTAGCCTGGTGCCGAGAGTAGGCAAGGATTTGAAGAGTGGGGTAGAAGTGACAAGTGCTTATTTGAGATTCTCAAAGCTTTTGTATATTAATTTTGACACAGAATCAGCTTATTTGTAAAATGGGGACATTAACATTCTGTTAGGTTGTTGGATAGATTCAATGAGAAAATGCAGGTGAAGGGTTCCATCCAGATCTGGCCATGTCCTTTGCCTCCCTGGTCTGTCAAACAGAACCTGGGAACCTGTCAAAGAGAACAAAGAGAACCCGCCACCTGAAGGGCGGGGTTTGTTTTTATGCAGTCGGACCTGGCTTCTTTTTGCTCCATTCTTCCCTCATTGACTGGCCAGTTCTCTCCTTACTCTCTTGGGTGACTCTGGATGGACCTTATCTAATCAGATGCAAGAATCACCACTGACTCTTTGGGCAGGTCCCATGATCCAGAGGCCAACTCCTGGGACAGTGATCAGCACAGAAAGGAGCTGCTCTTTCCACTCTTGACCAAAACACCAGGAGTGGGTGACTTTCAGCCCAGAGGGGGTGTTGGTTATGGTGGGCATCATAGCTAAGATCAGTGCTCTGGCATGGAGTGAGCATTTAATATATGGAAGCAAATGTATTTATTTTTCTATTTTTTAATTTTTTTTTTTTGAGGGCAATGTCACTGACGCTCATATGTGGGACCCGAACTGGGGCCACTGGCTTCCCAGGCCAGCGCTTAACCACTGCGCCACTCGGCTGGCCCGCAAATGTATTTATTAACCAAAATACCGGTGCTTGAAAAATTTGTGTCTTTCAAAAGTAAATCCTAGGAGATGGGGTGCTCAGCCAATCTTCCAGCTGAAGCTGGAGCCACATGAATGTGAATCTGATAATTACAACTTATTGTTGTGCTACTTTCATTTACTTGGGTGATATCTGTGAGACCTCCAGCCAGCACTTCACAAGGATATTAATTATGAAATGATTATGGCCGCTCTTGGAATAGAAAATGTTTCACTTTATGTAAGACTATATCCTATTTAAACACGTATGCCAGGACTGACATGAAATAGTAGAATGGTTATCAAAGGGATAATTAGCAAATTAATGCACTAGGGATTGGCTTATAGTTCCATTTTGAAAAATAATTTGATTACGTCAAATTCTATGGCTTGAATAAAGGTGAACGTTTAGGACAGTTTTATGGAGCTTGAGTCCCTCCAGGACAATGTAAGACCCATAGAATCTAAAAAGATGCATGGATATAAATATATTGTCCTTATTCCTGAATTAATGGAGTTAATGAAGGTAGAGCATCTTGGTCTGAAAACATACAAAATATTAACCCTGACCATAAGGAATGCAAGTAAGGTCTTGATTAATGAATTTATTCACTGTCCTGCTCAATGATAAACATTAGCTGGGGATCTTAGACTATAGCTGGGACCTGTTTAAAACTATATAGAAAACGTTTGGGCTGAAATTGGAAGTAGTTTCCAAATTTCTCATTTCTCTTTTTTGGGACAGTCCTGGTAAAGCCATGTAGTATCTGCCTGGGCTAAGTTGTGAAGGACGCAAAGTCTTCCAGGACTGCCCACCTTCCCCGTCCTTCGATCTTGCCCCTCCCGTGCCCCTCACCTGTCTTTATATACCTCTGCGTTCTCCTAATTGAATCCTGGTTTCAGGGAAGGAGCTATGTTATCAGTCATCTGCGTATACTATGTCTGTGTTTAAGTCAGAAGAGGATTGAATTTTCTGCAGGGTCACTAACTGTGGAATGAAATGACTTGTCTTTGTAAAGAGGATGCAAGCATCTGTGTGTGTGTGTGTGTGTGTGTGTGTGTGTGTGTGTGTGTGTGTTTAATTTAGCTACTCAGAGACTGCACCTCCCCCAGGGGCAGCCTCCCCTTCCTGGGAGCATAGCTGCTCTTCTCTAGAGGGGAGAGGTGTTGTCCTAACTTTGTTTCTCTTCTTATCAAAGCTCAGAGGCAAATGAAAAAAATCAGCCCCTGTAAATTCAGAGGAGAGTTGTACAGAGGGCTGGAGCCTGACACCACCTGCCCTGCAGCCTGGACCCCTGGGACCCTGAACGCTCTCCTATGTCTCCGAGGTGGGTTGAGTGCCTGCCTCCCCACCCCCTCCCGGGAAACCATTTTTACTGATTGAAGTGCCTCGTATTTCTTAGGTGTGTTGGGGGTGAAAACAAGTTGGAGAGTTACAGAACAAGACTTTAATGATCTGCAGTTTTTAGAACCACTACTGTATCTTAATGTGCGCGCACGCACACACACCCACACACACACACCCATAGACGAGTTAACATGGGGGCAGAGTGGTCACCTAGGCGATTGCTTAATCCCTATAGCAAGTTCATGGTTTTAGGTAATAGCAGTATCAATTAGGATAATGTGACATGTCAGTGCAGAAAAGCAAACCCAGAACTGCTCCATCCTACATAAAGGGGACAATGCCAGCTCCGTGGCTCCTGTATTGCAGAGACTAAAGAAAAGAGGGGTCCAGCTCTTACTTAGAGATTGTGGAGTTTGAAAAGAATTAAAAAATGAGAGGGCTGTTTGGAAATGTTGACTGGGAGCCCATAATTTAAGTGTTTAATAAAAGCAGTTTCAACAAATTTATATGTTTTATAAAGAGCTCAGATTTTTTTTCTTTCCCTTTTCTAGAACATTTCCACCCCTCTCCTTTAAATGAGAGCAAATCTCTTTCTCAAAACTCTAATCTTATGTCTTACTTTGAGCAAAGATGGAACATTCTGAGTTAAAAATAGCACAGCAGTGCTTGCAGGTAATGCACAGCAATATCCACATAGATGCATTGGGTTATAAAAGGGCCGGGTCAGATATAATTGCTCTCTCATGTGTTTCCACTTAACTTTACCTAGCGCATTAACTTTTACTCTTAAAGGATGGGGGTTAGATAGTCTGTAGTGAATACTTCCCAGAGTAATCAAGTGAGACGTTTAAAGAGAAATCCACCTGGGGGTGGGTTAGGTAATTTCTTCCCATTTGGAAGTGTCTGGGTGTAAATGGCTAAAATTGACCTTCATGTTAAGTAACGAAGTACTGTGAGGC
Source organism: Aselliscus stoliczkanus (assembly GCA_033961575.1). Lineage (NCBI taxonomy): Eukaryota > Metazoa > Chordata > Mammalia > Chiroptera > Hipposideridae > Aselliscus > Aselliscus stoliczkanus. The sequence continues at coordinate 74,430,189 of CM066740.1, read as the reverse complement.
ATCCTGTTACCCTGAAAGTCTTTTACTACTTAGCTGTGTTTATGAAGATATATTTTCTTCTAAGAGACTCCACTAATTATAGCAACCATTTCCATAAAGCCAAGACTTTTGTGAGTTCTTTAGTGCATACAATGGGCTTTATTAACTGTAAACCTCGACAAGGTAGATCTGCCATTTCCAGGCTAGATGGATAGATAAATGAGCCCAGTCAATAAACATAGCAGGAGGTAACATCTGATGAATCTGATTTGATGGGAAATAGATGATGGAAAATTGAACGACAGACTCCTTTAGTCCATCCTTCGCTACTGTAGCAAATGCAAATTTATTTGTAAAGAGCCCTCACATAAGAGATGATAGGTGTTCTTTCTTATAGTGGCCCTCAGTGAGGGTATGGGGGAAATGGGCACTGCCCATGGTTATCAGCACTTAAACTCACAGTCATTATATATTGGGTTGTAGGAAAAGTCATGATGCATTTTTGCGATGAAAAACATAGAAAAATATGTCATGACTTTTCCGACAATCCAATATATATATATATGGCAGATTTGGTAATGTCACTCCCCTTCTTAAAACTCTAATGCCTAACACTGCCTCCAAAATGAAGGCCCATCCACCTCCACTTTGGGAAATATTTTCTGACTTCTCTTGACAGATTAAGTGTCCTTGTTAATGTTACAAAACTCTACGAGAGCAGAATGATATCTGTAATATCCATGAGGGCTTGTATATCTTGTTTGTTGTTTTATTTCCGGCACTTAGTATGGGCCTGTCTGGAAACCCAATAAATGTTTGCTAAGTGAATGAATGAATGATACCTCTCAATCCTCTCCATATTCCTTCCCTTTCCCCAACCCAAATATTGGAAATAATAGGTATTGGGTAGATAGGATAGAAATTTGTGTATTTTATTTTTATACTCTTTGAGAAAAGGGAACAGAAAGAGGGAGAAGAGGAGAAAGAAGAAGATATGGTACATTTTGGCAGTTCTTATTTTCATGTTGTTTCTGCATTTTTGTTTAACCAATTCACATTTTCTCTAAACAGATTTTTTAAATTAAAAATTAAATAAGTAAAAGACATGAGCACATTTTCATTTTGGAAAGTTTAATCAATGAATAAATAAATAAACAGTGTAAAATGGACAAAAAACCACATCCAAATGTACATATCTATTAATAAAATTACACACACACAATTTAATAATAGATATGTGTCTTATGACTTTCTTTTCCATGTAATAATATACCTAGGAGAAATTTCCACATTGGTTAATATAGACCTACCCCAGTAATTCTCAATCCTGGCTGCACGTTAGCATCACCTGGACAGCTTTTTAAAAAATATGGATGCCCAAACTGTATCCCAGACCAACAGAACTGGGTTGGAGCCCTGGGATTGGTATGTTTTTGAATGATCACCAGGTGATTCTGATATTTGTCCAGGATTGAGAACTTTTTCAGATAGTTGCTTGGTTTTTAATTATAGGAATAGACCTTAGTTTATTTAATAAATTCCTTACTGATAGGTTATTTCCCTTTCAGTTCTTAAGATCATTTATCATTTGTAAAAAGTGGAAACAGTGCTAGAGGCTCATTCGAACACTATTAGCTCCAGAGTGAATTTTGGTGTGAGACAGCCCCTTCTTGGAGCAGCAAAGGGGCTCAATTAATGAATCACTGAAAACCCCTTACTACAGGCAGACTCTCACTGCACCCAGCTCAGGCCATGTCTCTTCACGACACGTGGTAACTTAGAATCAGTGTAGGGGTCATGTGCCCAGACTGCTAAAGGAACACTGTGGCTCTTGTTGGGCAGAGCAGATTTTTCACTTGCTTAATCTAAGTTGAATCTTTCTTACTTTTCTTTTCCATAGCCTTTCAAGGTCTGAAATCCTACAGTGGATACTGGAGATATCCAGAGCACTTACTTAGTGATTAATGCCTATCTTTTGGGTGTTTTAAATAATGAGGTTGCTTTGAAAGCAGTGAGGAGTCTTCCCAAGAGAATGGCTTGTGGCTGAATGCTATATATAGATTTTGTTTAAGACATTGTCTGAAAACCTTTATAGAAACAATCAGAAGTTAGGTAGATAAAAAAATAAAAAAATTCACGTAACGAAAGTCCTGTGCTCTTCTTTCTACTGATTTGCCCTAGAGATTGCAGTGGTTTTACGTGGTCTGACAATGAAGTTAGCAAACTTGTTGCAACGATGTTGCTAACCTTTTTTGATATCAGAGGGATTATTCATTATGAATTTGTAACAACTGTACAAACAGCTAACCAAGTTTACTATTTGGAAATGCTGAAAAGGCTGCATGAAAAAGTTAGATGACCTGAGCTTTTTGCCAACAATTCATGCCTCTTGCATCACGATAATGCACCAGCTCACACGGCACTGTCTGTGAGGGAGTTTTTAGCCAGTAAACAAATAACTGTATTGGAACACCCTCCCTACTCACCTGATCTAGCCCCCAATGACTTCTTTATTTACTGGAAGATAAAGGAAATATTTGATGACATTCAGTACATCAAGGGTAATACGATGATAGCTCTGATGGCCATTCCAGAAAAAGAGTTCCAAAATTGCTTTGAAGGGTGGACTAGGCACTGGTGTGGGTGCACAGCTTCCCAAGGGAAGTACTTCATAGATGACCATAGTGATATTCAGCAATGAGGTATGGAGCACTTTTTGTAGGATTAGTTCGCGAACGTAATTGTCCGACCTTGTATTTGGTTTCAGGACAGATTGTTTCCTAGAGTCTTCTGAAGGTAGCTTTTTGCAACCAATCCTGGGAAGATTTACAATCCACAGGCTGCCCCCTGGCTCCCACTCAGTAGTTCTTAAACTTCAGTATGTATCAAAATCACCCAGAGGACTTGTTAAAACAGATTGCTGAGCCCACCTTCCGAGTTTCTGAGTCAGTAGGTCTGGGTTGGGGTCTGGGTCTTTGCTTTTGTAACAGTTCCCCCTGTGATGCTGAGGCTGCTGTTTTGTTTTGCAGAACACACTTTGAGAACCACTGGTCCGTATAAGTCGCTTGCTGGCTGACTTAGCAAATCAAAGGAAACAAAACAGAAATGAGATTGAACAAGGTTCTGTCTGTGGCAGCGGCCTTTTTTCTTTTGACTCAGGCCAGGTTGGATTTCTGTTGGTATTGGTCATAATCACAGCAGCTGCTGTATGGATCTATTTTTAATTGCGTGCCCTTTTGGAAGTTGTGTTTCTTAGTAAATAATGCATAGCTCAGGAGTAATGGTCAGCGTAATGGTTACCTGAACACCGTGTCTAAAGCAGGGTCACTCAGATGACCACTTTTACTCATTTTCACTCCCTATGACAGCACAGCAGACGGATTTAAGAAAGGTAGACTGTAGGATAACACATTAACTGGGAATTGAGAACAGTGAGAGACGAAAGAGGCTATGATTTGTCTCAGCTCCCAGCAATTTGTCTTCAAAAACCATGACAGCTACCTCCTGATTTCCATTATGCAATGAGATTGCAAATAGCATTCCACAGCAACCTTAATCAATAGAGGGTCCCAAGAGACCCTGCTCTCCCCACAATGGGGAAAGAGGGCTCATTTCCCTCATTTAATTGATAGAACACTCTCCGGCAAAAGAGAGACATCTCTTTTAGCTGTAATTAGGGAATTTCCTTAGCTCCAAGCACTCTTAATATCATAAAAATATACATGTTATCTCTGTATTTTAAATATGTAATGAGCACCAGGTGGGAAGGGGTCCAGGTATAGCTTTGTCCAAAGCTATCTTTATCTGTTTCTAGAAGGTGGCCAATCTCTGCCGCTTACCTGTTAGGCCCACCAAGCTAATGCAATGTGTGCTCAGTGTTGGCCATTTGTCTCTTTCCCAGACACTCCCAGTTCCTTCTGTACTTGCGGGAGGCTGGGTTCCTTGGTATAATTTTGCCCCATATCTACTGGCTAGTCCCAGCTTTGGAGGAGTCACAGAACTGGGCTCCCTTAGGATGTGAGGATGGTGACATATTCTTGCTCTAGCATCTCATTCTTGCTTCCTTCCACATGGATGGATTGTGAACACTAGCTTTGACTAGTGCACGTGCTACTTCTTACACTTTAAGTACACGTTGTGACAATTCTATACATTAGAGTTATCAAAGTGATTTATTATCTCAGCTCTGGGAACGTTTGCATTTATATTGTTTATAGAACAAATGGCATATCATACTTATGCAGATTTGTTGTGTAGATATTTGTGGCCTATAGATATTTATCATCAGGTGCTGCGTCTTCAAATTATAGGTTATTATATTGTACTTATCCAGTGGTGCTGATAGTCTTTTGAGTAAAGCAGATTAGTATGAATTCTAAGAAACAGGTCAGGCTCTGTTGTCAGATTTGCTTTCAAATTCTTATGCAACGCTTATTAGCTATATTTCCTTCATCAAGCTTGTTAATCTCTCTAAACCTTAGCTTTCTTATTTGTAAAGAGTAGATGATAATAGTGCCTCCTTCATAAGGTTTAAAGTCAAGATAAATAAGATAAAGAGTATAGAGTCCTAAGCAGGATCCCTGGCACATGGTTAGCACCATAAATTATAGCTCTGATGATGAAAATGAGGAGGACGATATGACATCTACCATCCATAGGATATTCATTTTGAGTTATGCTTCTCTTCCCATTTCTCAGCCTTTCATACCGACTCGCCTTGTTTTGTGAGCAATGGCAAGTAGCATTCAAGGTGTAGCCGTGGACCAAGACACAGCACAATTGAGAATTCTACCCCTGAACCACGAATGTGAATGCTTCGGTGCACAGCTGATAGGTCCAAAAAGGCTCTGGCGTGGAGCAAGGGTATCTTACCTGCCTGCAGGCCAAATAGGAGACTGGGACCTCACCAGCCCTATGCTCCAGCCAACTGAGCTAAGAAAGTCAGGTTTGGAAGTCTTCCAAACCGATGCATTAGTTAGGAAGAGTCAGTTTTATTTAATGAATAGAGAAACCAAGGGGAAGATTAGACGACCCAAAGATAAGCTGTACTACATTTTACTATTGTTCCAGTACCCAAACAAAAGTGCCATTTGGATTCAGTTTTGAAAAAAACCCCCAAAAAACAGATTATTTGTTTTGGAATTTTTCCCAGTACCCCCAGTTTGATGGTATAAGACGTAGAGCTGTGGTTGAGGATAAGCAGCTAACCCCAGGTGTAGATGGCAGCCTGTAAGTCTATCTTTTGTGTTGGAATTCCACTCCCCCCACTTCCTTTTTTATTTTGCCATGTTTGGTACAAGGACCCAACATAGACAGAAGCACAGGCCCACTCTGGACAAAGAATCCCTTTTATTGCACAAATAATTTTCCTTCCTCCGGGCGATGGACTATATAACACATCTTTATCACCTTCTGATACAGATGTCAGAAATGTAAACACCAAAAGAATTCAGAAGTATTTTCTCTAAAAGTCACATTCATTTTTGGACAACCAGAAAAATAGTGGAATGAAATATACTCAATTTCGACTCACACAATGACTTATCTTGCTCCACCTGTTTATAATGTGAATAATTCAGTTCAACACATATCAACTATACCCTGGTAAATTTTCATTTTAATCAAACACGGATAATGTGCTTAAATGGAAAAGGACTTCACAGAGAAAGAGAAGTGATATTTTCACCATGTGGAATTCTGTGGGTTCACTAGGAAGTACAGAATCCTATTAGAGTGTTGGGACATACTGCTGAATAGTTTTTGGTAGTTCTTTAAACTCAGGAAATGCTAAATCTGTTTTTTTTTTCCCACCAAGAGAAGCAAAATAAGGTGAAGAAATGCCAGCATATTATCCACTTATTTACCTTCTTTACTTAACAGGTGAAACAGATAATAATCAGTCAATCCCCCAGCAGGTATTTATTTGGTATCCTGTAAGTATATGCATCGTGTTTGACCCTCTAGGGGATAACGATGAAAGAAGTAGAAGGTTCTAAGCTTTCACATTGCTTAGAATCTAGTTGGGGAGAAGCCACTAAGACGTATAAAATAACAGTGAAAAATATAAAACGATGTACCAAGGGCTGTAGTGTGGTTGAGAAGAAAGGCCAGCTTCACCTGAGGAAGCTGTGGTTATCAGTGAAGGCTTGGTGTGGTAACGTGGGATTGGCCTGGGTCTAGCGGGTTGGTTGGGAGTATAAAAACCCATTGGCCAGGAGAGGGGGGTTCTTCTAAGCATGCGGGAATCCATGAACCTTTGACCTGAGGCCCAGTATGTTCAGCTATGTGAAAATGCAAGCAAGTGGAAACTTCATTCCTTCCTCATAGCCTCTCTCTCCCATGACAAAACTTCAAAAGATTACTTTCAGAGTCTCCTAGGAGGATTCAAAATGAGGAAGGTTGGAGGGATCTGTCCACAGCTCCCATTGAACACAATACTTGAGGCCTCAGTTACAATAAAATCCAAATAGTGGGTAAGAACACCCAGAGGGTAGAATGCTATGTCCTCTTAATCAGGGTTGGGAGTAGACAAAGGATGTGAATTACTGTGAGATTCAAGGAAGGAGCTAGAGGAACCAGTAGAAACCCTCCCCTCACCCCCCTTTCTTTGCACTTCATAAATCCATGTAGCGTAAGATCAAAGAAAAACCATTTTCGTAGGTCACATGCGTATCGTGACTGTTTATACTGTTCTCATTAAGCATGGATACACAATTAATTGCTGAGACAGAAATTAAATGCATTATCAGTGAATCAATTTTATTTGCCTCATTTCAATAAGGAAAGCCACTGTCCTTGAAGGGCTCACAGTTGGTTCTTTCTGTTTCCCTGACCCTCGAGTCAACTGGGAGTAAGCACATATGCACGTCCTCTTTCGCAAAGTGGCCATAGATGTCAGTAAGGCAAAAATTTGGAGAATTTACAATATTCGAAGTGTAAAGTGTTTGGAGTGATTTGGAACTAGGTTCTGTATTGAAAACGGCATACGTGATTGTTTTTCTTCTTAATGCTATGGTATTTTTAACTTGGAATGTCTACTCTTGTAACCCTGGCAATGTAAATGGAAGCTCGATACATTTTGTTGTCTTTGAAACCACTGGAATGAAATTTTAAATCCTTGGATTTTTTTTTTTTTCCCTCTGCCTGAGGAAAGAAGATATTAGAAATTCCATTTTTCTTTTTTTTAGGTTGGATTCCTTGATTTCATTTGCTTTCATACAGCTAAATCACCTAGTGAGTTTTGCGTGTGTAAACATTAATATTACAAGTGACACCTTGCTGAAAATGGAGCTAAGTGGAGAAGATGGAAAATATTTTTTTCCCCCACAACTTCCTTCTCATATGAAAATAAAACAACCCAGCACGACTCCTTAACGGAATGGTCCCATTGGTCACCTCCATGCTGCTCTGAGCCCACATTGTCCTTGGAATAGTGTGGGGCCAAGGGTCTGTATGCAATTTCACGCATCGGACTTATATTTACCCTTAAGTATTTCTCTGAATTATGAGGAACTAAAATAAAACCCTGTATTTTTGGACTGTAATTATAGGTATATTTCAGTCTCTATTGATCAGTATTAGGTATAACATGTAATTTTTGAAAAATTAGATATTAAGTCAGTGATTTAAAATACTGTAGTGGTCCAAGGTTGATGAATAAATACTATTTTTATTTATTAGTGTTTCCCAATAAATACTATTTTAACACCTTATTTAATAAATTTCATGATGTTTAAAATATTTCATTTTAGTAAAGTGGTACAAATTTAGGATTTGAACTAAAATAAATGTCACACCTATACACAGTGCTGATCGCATCTATGTGATGAGAATTACCTTAAAAAATAATCTCTGTCCAGTTTGAAAATGGTTCTCATGGGCAAAAGTATGCTGTTTTGCATCGTACTTTGTTTTATATAGCTCAAATTCAGTAGCAGAGTTCCACTGTTTTTAAATATCATACACATTCATGGACATTAAAAAATGTTTTGGGAAGCTTGGCAGAAAACAGTGACTTTTTTAAAAAGTTTTTTTTTCCTAGTTCCTCCAATACTTGGCATTATGGAGACTTAGAGATGGAAAGGATTTTTGAGATCTTCTATTATAATCTTTCATCCAAAGCAGAATCTAATCTATTAGACCTTTGATTATTAGGGATTCAATGCCACCATTTGTTAACTGGGTTAAGCATATATCTCCACCCAATCTCTAGAGTACAGCGTTCTTTAAGGCAAGACACACGTCTTACTCATCTTTATGTCCCTGAGAGTACCTGGCATGGTCCTTCACACATAGTTGGTATCAAATGACCACATCCAGAATCGATTCATTTAAACACTGTCAGTGATGGGATGCTAATAATCTCATAAATGGGTCCACTCCATTTTGTAATGGCATTAAGTTTTTTTTCTCTATTCGGACCTGAAATCTTCCTCCCTTTGAATAGTTTTAGAAATGGCTTTAATTCACCCACCCAGCCGGTTGGACCAGAGGGAGAAATCCTGGTGCTCAAAGGGGAACAGACTTCGTGGTCATTTACTTGTACCAATTGGCCCTGCTTTTCTCTGCTGGTACATTTCTTTTTCATGAGACTGTCCTTCAAATGCTAGAAGATCCCAGTTGTTTCCGAGTCTTGAGTTCTCCAGGCTAAAAATCTATTGGGTTACCTGTGCCTAATAGTAACAATACAAGAGCTAATGTTTACTGACACAAGTCCATCAGATAGGAATGGTTTTCAGATGAGGAAATAAGGCTTATCTAAGGTTTCTTAGAGGACTTAGTAAGTAACTAAGCCTTATTCAAACCTTGGTCTGACAGATACAAAAGCCCATGCTTTCAACCAGTGTTTTGTACATCCTTTTGTATAGTATGATTTCAAATCCTTTCTGTTATGGTTTCCTTCCCCTGAACACACTCCCGCTGTTAGTTTAACTGCTCTAAGGAAACCATTTTTTCCTTGCCAATCTAAAAGATTGCCTTTGAGCAGGAAAGTTAACATAGAGAACTTCAGCTCTGTAAGCCTCACACTCTCATTTTGGAAGCGGCTGCAATGGCAGATGGACGGGCCAGCATGTCCTTGGTACAAGGACGAAATCAGCCTGCTCATGACCCCATGTCCTTCCCTGCCCCTGGAGTGGCCACATGGCTTCCTGGGAAGTGTTGGGAAACGTGTACTCCTTTAGAATCATTGATGGGAGCCTTCTATTATTCCAGCTGTTTTTTGAGGAGGATATTGGCTGGGAAGAATTTGTATTATCACAGATGGCCGGAGCAGTATCAGGAATTTTTCCATGGGAGGGCTAATGTATCCGAAATGATTCTTTGAAGTGGATGGCAGGATATGGTGAAACTGCTTAGACTTCAGGAAAACACTGAGAATATAAAAATAAACACATGTAGTTTGTACCTACTCCTTTCCCAAATGAAAATATGACAAATGACAGCATTTCCTCAACACATGGGATCAAGTTCTAGATCAAGTGGAGTTATGATAAAATGAGCATATTTGTAATAAGGGCTTTTCTTTTTTTGAAAAATTGAAGTATAGTGGACATACAATGTTATATTAATTTCAGAGGTACGATATAGTGATTCAACATTTATGTATCTTTTGAACCGATCTGTCCCCATATAAAGTTATTACGCCATCATCACCTATGTTCCCTATGCTGTACATTGCATCCCTGTGACTTATTTATTTTATAACTGGAAGTTTGTACCTCTTAATCCCCTTCACTATTTTGCCAATCCTACCATCTCACTGACCTCTGGCAACCATCAGTTTTTTCTTGATGTCTCTATTTTGTTTTTTCCATTTGTTTTATTGTTTTAGATTCCACATATAAGTGAAATCATATGGTATTTATCCTTCTCTGACTTATTTCACTTAGCATAGTACCCTATAGGTCCATCCAAGTTGTTGCAAATGGCAAGATTTCATTTTTTTTTATGGCTGAGTAGTATTCCATTGTGTGTGTGTGTGTGTGCGTGTGTGTGTGTGTGTGTGTCAGAGTACACCACATATTCTTTATCCATTCATCTAATGATTGGATATGTTGTTAGGTTGTTTTGATATGATTAGGTTGTTTTTACATCTTGGCTATTGTAAATAGTGTTGTAATGAACATAGGGATGCATATATCTTTTTGAATTAGTGTTTTTAATTTCTTCGAATCAATACCCAGAAGTGGGATTGCTGGATCATAAGGTGGTTCTATTTTTAATATTTTGAGGAACCTCCAAACTGTTTTCCACAGTGGCTGTACCAGTTTGCAATCCCACCAGTAGTGCATAAGTGTTCCCTTTTTTCTAATCCTGGCCAACACTTGTTTGTTATCTTTTTGATAATAGCCAATCTGACAGGTGTGAGTTAATAATCCCATTGTGGTTTTGATTTGCATTTCCCTGATGATTAGTGATGTTGAGCATCTTTTCATGTATCTGTTAACCATCTGTTTGTCTTCTTTGGAGAAATGTCTATTCAGATTCTCTGCCCATTTTTTAACTGGATTGTTCATTTTTTTTTATATTGAGTTACATGAGTTCTTTATATATTTTGTATATTAACCTCTATTCGATATATTCTTTGTAAATATCTTCTCTCACTCAGTAGGTTGCCTTTTCATTTGTTGATGGCTTTCTTTGCGGTGCAAAACTTTTTAGTCTGATGTTTATTTGTTTTTGCTTTTGTTGCCCTTGCCTGAGGAGACAGAATAAAAAAAAAAACTATTGCTAACACTGAGGTAAAAGAGTTTACTGCCTGTGTTTTCTTCTAGAAATTTTATGATTTTAGGCTTTGCATTTAATTCTATATCCATTTTGAGTTTATTTATGTAGATGGTGAAAGAAAATGGTCCACTTTCATTTTCTTGCATGTAGCTGTCCAGTTTTCCCAGCACCATTTATTGAAAACACTGTCTTTTCCCCACTGTATATTCTTGCTTCCTTTGTTACAAATCAATTGACCATTTAAGCTCTCTATTCTGTTCCGTCGATGGTCTCTTTTTGTGCCATTACCATACTGTTTTGATTACTGTAGCTTTGTAGCATATAGTTTGAAACCAGGAAACATGATACATCCAGTCTTGTTTTTCTTTCTCAAGATTGCTTTGGCAATTTGGGATCTTTTGTGGCTCCATAGAAATTCTAGATTTATTTGTTCTAATTCTGTGAAAAATGCCATTAGGATTTTGATAGGGATTTCATTGAATGTGTAGATTACTTTGGGTTGTATGGACATTTTAACAATATTCTTCCAACGATGAGCATGGTATGTCTTTCCATTTATTTGTGTCATCTTTGAATTTCTTTTCCTTTGTGTCTTGTAGTTTTCAGAACACAGGTCTTTTGACTTCCTGGTTAAATTTAGTCCTAGGTATTTATTCTTTTTGCAGCAATTGTAAATGGGATTGTTGTCTTAATTTCTCTTTCTGAGAGTTTGTTATTAGTGTATAGAAATGCAACAGATTTCTGTATATTAATTTTGTATTCTGCAACTTTAATGAATTTGTTTATTAGTTCTAATAGCTTTTTGGTGGAGTCATTAGGGTTTTCTGTATATAATATCACGTCATCTGCAAATAGTGAGAGTTTTACTTTTTCCTTTCCAATTTGAATGCCTTTTATTTCTTTTTCTTGCCTGATTTCTGTGCCTATGACTTCCAATGCTAACTATGGCTAGGTCTTCTAATACTATGTTGAATAAAAATGGCAAGAATGAGAATCCTTGTCTTGTTCCTGATCTTAAAGGAAAAGCTTTCAGCTTTTTACTGTTGAGTATAATATTAGCTATGGGTTCACCATATATGGCCTTTTTACATTGAGGTATGTTCCCTCTATACTCACTTTGTTGAGAGTTTTTTTTATCATAAGTGGATGTTGAATTTTGTCAAATGCTTTTTCTGCATCTGTTGAGATGATCATATGAGTTTTATTCTTGGTTTTGTTAATATATATATCATATTGACTAATTTGCAGACATTGAACTGTCCTTTTGCCCCGGAATAAATCCCACTGATTGTGGTGTATAATCCTTATAACATATTGTTGAATTTGGTATAATATATATATATATATATATATATATATATATATATATATATATCTCCAAATATAGGTGTGTGTGTGTGTGTGTGTGTGTGTGTGTGTGTGTGTGTGTGTATCTTAAAGAATTTTGCATCTGTATTCATTGGCCAGTAGTTTTCTTTCTTTTGTTGTGTCTTTTTCCAGTTTTGGTATCAGGGCCTCGTAGAATAAGCTTTGAGGCTTTCCCTCCTCTTCAATTTTTTGGAATAGCTTCAGAGGATAGGTGTTAACTCCTCTTTAAGTGTTTGATATATTTTACCTGTGAAGTCCAATGGTACTGTACTTTTGTTTGTTGGGAGTCTTTTGATTACCGATTCAATTTCATTACTAGTTAGTGATCTGTTCTGATTTTCTGTTTCTTCCTAATTCAGTGTTGGAAAATTGCATGTTTCTAAGAATTTATCCATTTCTCTTAGGTTGTCCAATTTATTGGCTTATACCTGTTCATAGCAATTGCTTATGATTCTGTGTATTTCTGTAGTGTTGGTCTTACCTTCTTCTCTTTCATTTCTGATTTTATTTATTTGAGCTCTCTTTTTTTCTTGATGAATCTGGCTAAAGGTTTATCAATTTTGTTATCTTTTCATAGGACCAGCTCTTAATTTCATTGATCTTTTGTTTTTCTTTTTTTTTAAGTCTTTAATTCATTTATTTCTGCTCTGATCTTTATTACTTCCTTTCTTAGACTAACTTTGGGCTTTGTTTGTTCTTATTTTTCTAATTCCTTTAGATATAAGGTTAGATTATTTACTTGAGCTTTTTCTTGTTTCTTGAGATAGGCCTGTATTGCTATAAATTTCCCTCTTATAAGTGCTTTTGCTGCATCTCATAGATTTTAGAACATTGTATTTTCATTTTCACTTGTCTCAAGGTATTTTTTTTATTTCCTGGTTGATTTCTCTGTTGACCCATAGGTTGTTTAGTAGTATGTGTTTGTATATTTCCTAGTTCTCTTATAACTGATTTTTAGTTTCATACCATTGTGATTGGAAAAGATGCTTGATATGATCTCAATCTTCTTAAATTTCTTGAGGCTTGTTTTGTGGCCTAATGTGGTCTATCCTGGAAAATGTTCCATTTGTGCTTGGAAAAAAAAGTGTATTCTGCTTTTGTTGAAAACAATGTTCTGTCATGTGCCACATGATGAAGTATTGGTCCACCATAGACCACATATAAAATGGTGATCCCATAAGATTAAAGTGGAGCTGAAATATTCCTATCACATAATGATGTCATAGCCATTGTAATGTTGTAATGCAACACATTACTCTTGTGTTTGTGGTGATGCTGGTGGAAACAACTGATTCACTGCCAGTCATATAAAGGTATAGCACATACAATTATGCACGGTACATAATGCTTGATAATGATAATAAGTATGTTGCTGGTTTATGTGTTTACTATACTATGCCTTTTCTCATTATTTTGGAGTGTATACTTTCTGCTTAATTAAAAAGTGTGCTGTAAAACAGTATGTTGTGTTATGCCAACAGCAGCCTGGTACATCTTGTGTTTACTGAGTCTCTTGATTGCATCATTTTCTCTTGTGCTTGATTTAACCTTGTTTTGTTTTGTTCATCATGGCCCCTAAGCATACGAAATCCACTGCTGATGTTGCCAGTAAGAGGCCATGTTGAGTGATTGACCTAGAAATGGAATTAAAAATGATTAAGGACTACAAATGTGGAAAATTAGTGATGTTATTGCTTGCCAGTCAGGCGTGTCCCATTCCACCATAGCCATGATCTTGAAGTACAAGAATGAAGTGACAGATTCTGTTAAAAGATCTGCGTCATTGCAGGCATAGAGAAGCTTCTAATGACCTGGATGGAAGACCAGACACAGAAGTGTATTCCTGTCAGCACCATGATGAGCTATAGCAAAAAGTTTGTTTTTTTTTGCCCATTCTTCCTGTTAGCCTACCCCAGGGTTTCTTCAACCTAAGCTAGAATGTATTTTGGTATACCTTTATTTTGAAAACAAATCTGATATTTTTAGAGTTCCTCTAGGTTTTCCTATTAGATAAACAGTCTTTGTACCTTGTATTTCCATGGTAATGGATTCCAGGACTATTTTAGAAAACCACTAGCTCTTTGTGCCAGTGGAAAGTTGAGGCATTATGGAATAACACAGTAAACATCCTACCTGTAAGAGGAGAGCAAGCCTGATGGAAATACTTTACAACCATGGTCATGAGATGATGTGAGCATTTTTTATTTTTACTGCAATCAGCAGAGTTTGGAAAGTGCATTGCAGGCAAATGGCTTGGGAGTATTAGCGTGAAATTTAGTGTTCACTAATCAGCTCAAAGTAGAAAGAATTGAAGTACCTTGAGGCATTAATTTCAAATTTAACAGTATATAAAAATACCATGGAACCCTGTTGAGGAATTTTCACAAACTTCCCAAATTTTTGTAAGTGCCAGTTCTGCTCTTGAGAAAATGGAAGAGGATGTAGGCGGAGGAGAGCCTTTCTTGAGCTGCTTGCCTTTTGGTGAAAGGAAGATTGTTTCCAAAAACTCAAAGGAATCTACCTGGTATTGTCTGCAAATATGTCTTTTAGGAATCTAAGCTACAGGGCCGAACTCAATAGAAAAATCTATTAGAGTTGGCCAAAGACAGGGTAAACATAAAAAGAAGCGACTTTTCTGGGAAATAGAGAACAACTTTAACCAAAAGCCTTAGGTTTCTGAGTGTATAGAGGAAAATAAGTAATCTGATTTTTTTTGAATCAACCCAGATTCTGTCCCAAAAGCCCTACTCTATGTTATAAGGGAGCAGAGCAAGAAGAAAGAGAAAAGGCAGAAGGAAGGAAAGAACAAGAGAGTGGAGAGGAATATCGGAAGTGTGTGCCTAGTTGATGGTGCTTGTTTGAAAGGAGAGGATGAATCAAATTCCTCTTTTTTCCTAATGTGGATTTTAATATTTAAAATTGCCAATGCCATTTTTGAGGATATTAAGATGCTTTTATGTTGAACTGATTAAAATTACATTTGGAATAATGAATGACATGCAATGTATAAATACCCTCCCTAGACACATTTTTGCTTTTTTTTTAAAGCATAAAAATTATACTAACAACTGTAATGAAAAGTTTTTAGAAGCATTTTTCTAAGAGCGAGAGTGGGAGGGCCAGAAACCCAGGGCCAGCAGGTTGTATGAAATGGTTTGCTATAAGATTGGGGGCTCCCCACATTCCTGGAAGGTTTTAGGACTCCCACCTCTAATAAAATGACAGGTATATGGAACTACTCTGGGTCTCAGTATTCATTCTTTTCTTAATATTTCTAAGACTGAAGATGTCTGTTAATGTAGCTCTTTATGTCTGGTAGGGAGAGTTTACCAAGGCTGACTGATTTGGAACCCAGCTCATTCTGCTATGCATTTGGACATGGCTCCAGGTGATCACACTTGCTGCTTCCCCTTGCCCAAGGTAACTCAGACCTTCATCAAAGCCATCGTAGTTCTCTTTTCCCAGCAGTATAGATTGCACAGAGAGTGGAGGTTTTAGCTTTTGTCATTGGAACATAAAGGCACCATCCTCCCTGTGGAGGGAGCCTCCCCGCAGCTGAAGGTTAGCTGAGACCCAAGTCTTGACAAAGAGCCCGTTTTAGTGCTCGCAGGTCAGCCTGCTGGTTTTGAAGAGCCTTCAGTGATGGCTAGTACAAACATTCACCAACCCATGGGAATACTCCAGGCAAAGCTCTGTGGAATTGCCTGGAGGCTCCCTCCTTCTGTCCCCACCCCAAATGCATACCTGAGCAGTAGATGGACTGGGATCCCTTGTGAAAGGGTCTAGTTAGCTCTGGAGTGACCCTGGCATAGGAGATGGACATTCCTCCACCTGTCCCACCCCTTCAGTCTCTCCTTTGCTTTTTTCCTGCTTTCTGTGGATTGCTCGAACATTTCATAGAATTCCATTTTGTCTTATCTATTGTGTTTTAGAGTATATCTCTTTATACAGCTTTTGTAGTGGTTGCTCTAGATACTGCATTTATCTATACATAATTTACCACAGTCTCTTCATGCATTTAACCAGTGTAAGACATTTAACCAGTTCCATTGAAGTGTAGAAACTTAACCCAATTATCCTCCCTTTTTAATGGTTGTTTTAAATATTTCCTCTGCATATCTTGAGAAGCATAATAGACAGTGTTGTGATTTCTGCTTTAATCACAAACCATATTTAAGAAACTAAAGAGAAGGAATAAAGTCTGTTGTATATAACTTATATTTTTACTTTTTGTTCATTCTTCTTTCTTGATGTTCCAAGATTCCTTCTTTTATCTTTTCCTTTCTGCTTAGAGAGTTTCGTTAAGTCATTCTTTTAGGGTAGGTCTCTTAGCAATATATTCTTTTAGTTCTTTTTCATTTGAGAATATCATTCTTGAAGAATATTTTCTGTGGACATAAAATCCTGGATTGACAGTTCTTTCAGCATTTGAAAAATATTGCACTACTTCCTTCTGGCCTTCTTGATTTCTTATGAGAAATCCTCTATCATACAATTTATTTTTCTTCTAGAGTCAATACATCATTTCTCTCTGGCTACTTTCAAGATTGTATCTTTGTCTTTAGTTTTCACAAGTGTGAATGTGTTTTGGTGTGGATTTCTGGGTTTATCCTATTTGGTGTTCGCTGAGATTCTTAAACTTGTCTTTTGCCAAGTTTGGGAAGTTTTCAGCTGTTATTTCTTTAAATACTTTTTCAGCTTTACCCCTTTTTCCCCTCTCCTTCTGGGAGTCAGATGACCTGTTTTTAAATAATCTTTTGTCATAATTCCATAGGTCTCTAAGGCTCTGTTAATTTTTTTCCCAATCTACTTTCTATTGTTTTGATTGAGTGTTTTCTATATTTCTACCCTCAAATTCTTTGATTCTTTGCTCTGTCCTCTCCATTCTGCTGTTGAACCCATCTATTGAATAGTTGTTGTTGTTTTTTTTAAATTTAATTATGGTATATTTTAGTTCCAAAACTTCCACTTGTTTCTTTTTTATATCTTCCCTTTCTTTGCTGAGAATTCCTACTTTGTCAAATGTTTGTAGTTTTTCATTTGTTTCAAGAATGTTGGTAATTACTCATGGCAGCTGGCTGTGAGAACGTGGGATGCTTTGATACTGCTCCCACATATCCTCCACTGACACTTCTGGGGACTGGCACTGCTGAGTGGTGATGGTAATGTCCTGACTTCCACTGGACTCCTCCAACACCACCTCAGCAAGGAATTGCACCTAGCAGTGATGAAAGTCTAGACTTCTTTGAAACCATCCTGCTGGAGGTACTGGGAAAGCTCATTATAGCCCAGGCTCCCCACCAGGGCCTTTGCTGTTTGGATGGGGGCTGGGACTCCTGTTTTTTTGTGCAGCGTTTGACTGGAGTACAATGGTTATCATCTAAAAGTTTTCTTTTCTATCTAAAAGGAGTTAGGCTGCCCTTTTCTGGTTCTTTGAATAGAAAGAGAAGTTTTTATTTTTTGTCTATGCTTGTTGGCATTTCCAGGTTGCTGACCCCTTCAGTTTCTAGTCTGGAATATAAGAGAAGAAAAGAAACTCTAGAAACTCACCACCATGTCATTCTTTGGGTCCTGAGGTCTTTCACCTTCTCGACATCTCTCTACCTTTCAGAGTCTTCTTGTGTTTCTTTTAGATATGTAATGTCCATGGCTTTTAGCTCTCCATATGGGAGGAATAGGGAGTAATATGTTTACTCCATCTTCCTGTCAAAGCCCCTTTTGGTCCTTAATTTTATCTGCACTAGAAATCCTTTATGTTGCTTCACTCTCTCAAGGTCAGAGAACATGATGTGGTTTCAAGAACGTCCGGTGACTGTGTAGGAATCTTAGCTTGGACCAGGAATTGCTGCAGGGTCGAGCAAGCCCCAAGCATTGGAGCAGTGGCAGGGACAATATGCTGAAGTGGCTCAGTCATGTGCTTTGTAGTTAGACAGACCTGGGTTCAAACCCATTTCTGCCACGTGAGTTTTGCATAACACACTGATATGTTATCTAACCTCCCCGAGCCTCATTGTTCATATCTGTTATGAGGATGAGAAGGGGCATATTTCTGCTGTCTGGCACATATGAAGTGCTGTAAAAAATAGCTGTTATTGTTATAAAGCAGGTTATAAATTCTCCAGACATGTCGTCAACAACCTGACCTTTGTCAGGAAAGAAACAAACCCAGGGAGGGTGTTGTTTTATGAAAGCAAGTCATAGTTAAATAATAAGCCTCAGAAATGGTGTTTTCCTATCCCAAATACTACATCTAGATAAGAACATCAGTCAGAACATGGAACAAGCACTGTGATTCCTCTAAGGAAGCAGGATTACCAGTCAAACGATGGTGGCTTGTTATTTATATTAATGCGATGATGGGACCCTATTCTCTGTTTAAAAGACTTCACACTGCAAGAACCAAATTAAGGGATGTTGGGGGAGGTTTCTGTGCTCGCTAAGGAGAACTGGAGGAATGAGTCATTGATAGTATTTTAGGCAACGCTCTGCTGCTGATAACCTCAGCTTGATGTTCACTGACTTCAGAATATGTTTTCAGCTGCTAACTAGAAGTCAGGTGAGAGCTGCAAGGGCAGGAAGCAGGGACTCGGTGCTTTTCCCAGGAGGAAGGGTGGACTTGTAAGCTAGAAGGGACAAGGGGGCTATTGCTGGTTATCTGGATTTAAGGCACTGGATTTAATATTGCTGGGCTCTGGATGAAGATAGGCTATGGAGGCCTTTTGACCATTGTGGCAACTGAGCCAATATGCAGCTTGGAACCCTCCAGGAGAAGCTCAGCATGAGGTCGTGTTCCCTAGACAGGGGATTCTTACACAAGTGATTGATTAAAGAGAGTTCTTCAGGTAAAGTCTCGTGTCAGCCTGATCCTGTGTGATGCTCCATAGTATCCATTACATCAGAGCCTGTTCTGTCTTGAGGCAAGGAAGTGAGGATTTCTTATCCTCGCATCCATCGGTTCTTAGGTAGGGACAGCCCAGCCCTAAATCAGGGATAATTCCCAGGTACCTTTGGGCAACATGGCTGTATTCTCCAAGAGCAATTCTCTGGAGAAGGGTAGAGATGTGAGGTGAGCAGTGGCACTGTCAGTAGCTGGAAAAGGGATCCCTGGGAATATGGGCAGGGCTCAACAAGGGCTATGGCTCCAGGCTTTATCCATGGCACCAGATGCAAACCATTGGCTTGGCTCACAGAAGGCCTGGCTTCTCCCTAATTTGCAATGTGACCTTGAGCAAGTCATTCATCCTCTTTGCCTTACACGTAAAGAGAGGATTCGCACAGATGGACTCTTAAGGTTGACTCAAGTGAGTTGACAGAGAACGTTGGGTTTTGTGGGACCCACTTCCTGGTCTTTGGACCAGGGGGAGCTTCAAGAAGAGCAAAGGAGGCAACTGCAAGGCCTTTGTCACAAGGCCTGAAACTCAGGGAGGCCTCCTTGGCAGCCTGTAAGGGAGGGAGGCTTCCTTACTTCAGGGATGGGGACTAGAATTAGACCTGCACAGGCCGAGGACCAGGGCAGAAGGGCTATGTGGCTCGGTGACCAGGGGACAGCAAGAAAGTCAGTATCAGGGACTTAGTCCAGAAAGCAGATTCTGGGAAGAACAAAGGGTCCTTACTCCTTGTCTGAGTGGTTGCAACAGGAATCTGGTCTAGTCGGAAGTTTGCGTAAATGTGTTTGGCATCTGGATTTTACCTCCTGAATTTTGTAAGCTTTGTTCTTGCTTTTAATTCCGTCTATCTAACTTGCCCATTTGGAAATCGATTGCATTATTAGTAATATTTTGCAGTATTCTTTGGCTCGTTATTGCAGCCTGTGCTCTGGTCAGGGCAAAGGCAGATGTTTTCATGTGTGCCCGTGTGCAGGAACTGGACAGCTGTAGGGAGCAGTGCGAGCAGCTGAAATTAAGAGGACAGAGTGAAAACCTCAGTCATGTCAGTCCTTGGACTCTCTCAGGATAGTGGAGCTCGTCCCTCTAACACAGACAGTTTCTTTCTCTAGGATAGATGTTTCTAATGAGAATACTTCGTTGTTGTATGACATAAGTGGTGGGTGTTTTGCTTAATTACTCGTGCTGAAACAGTGGCATAGATTTAATGCTGATCCTGACTACTTGCTTGGATGTTGGCCAGTTTGATTACAGGTCAACATCCATCAAAATAAACTTCTGGGGGGCCGGCCGAGTGGCGCATTGGTTAAGCGCTGGTTTTGGGATGCCAGCGGCCCTGGTTCGGATCCCACATGAGGGCCAGTGACACTGCCCTCTACAGCTAACAACAGCTCCACCTGGAGCTGGGCTGTGTGAGCCCCGGCAATGGTGTAGGCTACAGCCCCTGCTGCAGTGGGCTGCCATAGGCTGCAGCGTGAGCTGCTGGCAGCCAAGCGTGAGCTGCCAATAGCCGCGATGAGCGACATCCAGAGGCCAGCGACCGATCTGCCTCATCCGGGAAGAGCGCAATGACGATACCAACAGTGAAGCAACATCCTCCGCAACTAAACTGAAGAACAAGAAGACAGCAACTTGTCTGTTTCCCTTCCCCGATTCCCCAACGCTGTTCCCCTCCACCAAATCCCCAATAAAATCTTAAAAAAAAAAAAAATAAATAAAAAAAAATAAACTTCTGGGGAGGCTCCTTTCACATAAACCTTTTGATTACAACTCTTTTACCACTCTCAAACTTGAGCTCATCCTGCACACTCTCCCTGTCTGAGAAGGGCGTCTCTATGGAGTTGAATCTTAAGCTGAATGGACTGGCTTTCATAGTCGGTGGTGGAAGAAACCCTGAGCAGGCTTTTTCTTTAGGCACTGGTTCCTATGTTGGCTTTCACCAAAAGCAGAGCATTTACTGTCTGGAGTTGGATGTTGCTAGGAAGTTTTCAAGCTTGATTAATTTATTAAGAAAAAGACTAGATTCTTAGGGGACCAGTATCTTTCCCCCACTTTTCAAAGGGATGTGCAGCTAACAAGGCTTCAGTCCCTTTCTGAGGGAGGAAGGTCTCAGCTTGGTACAGTAAAAGTGCATCCTGCCAAAGAGCAGGCTGCCTGTTCGTGCGGGTCCTGCCATGTTTGGGGGTTGCTGAATGGGTTGACTTTTTCAAAGGAGGGATCAGTTTGCTGCGTGATCAGAAGATGCGTGGTCTGCTGGGACTTGTGCACCTCAGATGTCTCCTCTGGGTGGAGCTTTTGGGATCGATGTGGAAGTTCACAGACACATCACTGGTTTTGAGTGAGGACAGTGTGGTGACAAAGTCTTTTCTGCTGACTCCCTCTTCTCTGGGCAGTTGAAACATCCGTGATCATAAAGAGTGGCTTATTTAAAATTCTATGTATGACTGTAAAATAGTTTCATTTAGAAAGAAAGATTAATAATTTTAACCCTCCATTAGGCGCAACTGATCTCACAGATTCATGGCACGCAAAGATGCCACTATGAAATACGTCTTTACTGTACTAAATCACAAACATGACAGGCAGTAGGTCACAGTACAGGGGGAAGATACGGAAGCAATGAGTCACGATACTTAAGTTAACTTAGATATTTGAAAACTTGTGTGCAATGAATCTGTGAGATCAGTTGCCCCCGACGGAGGCTTAAATACCTTCATCGTAGATTTAGTGAAAACATGGTATATGGAATAATTTTTGCCATGGAAGACTAATGTCTTCACTGTACTCTATATTTCAGTCTTGCAGCAGCTGACATTCTACGGATGAAGGTTCCTTCCTTGGCTGAGATGTCACCTGGACAGATACCACCATTTGCTACTAATGATGATTTATGGTAGTCAAAAAAAGTCCTTCTATGTCAAGAGGGCACTTGGAAGGCAGGTTATAAAGAGCAGTTCTCACCATCTGAAAGCGTTTGTTATCACTCATGCTTTGATGCAGCAACACATTGCAGTTCTTGGCATAATGAGAGTCAGGTTTCAGGAGTAACTGCTGCAACCAACTCTTACTCGCCCAACTATAAAGACAAACTATTTTGAGGATTAAAGGATGGAATCCCTTTGTGCTTTGTTGAAGCAGAACTGAAAGGTTCATAATGACAGACAGAACCATTAGGAGGCATGAAAGAAAAACAAGCAGCAAGGCTGAAAGTGTTCTGGGCTGGAAAGGAGTTGACGCCCTTTGAACATTTAAGTTCAAATAATCTACAGTCCTTTATTTCCGAAGATCACACTACTGACCCACTCTCAGTGGGGTATGTGCTATGGGTTGCTTTCCAGCACAAAGGGTAGTTTTTATTTTTTCAGACCTGTCTTCTCAGGCTTACCAGAGATCTCCTCTGGGACCAGTGACAAGTCTGAGGAGCCTGAAGCCTGGATTGTAAGAAAGGGGAGGCTGGATTGGAATGGCTAACACCTGAGTGTTTGTAGAATGTCAGGTTCCCTTCTAAATACTTTATGTGAATCGCCTCAATTATTTTTCACAACCAACCACCCTATAAGGTAGGAATGCTGATTGGTCCCACCTTATCAAAAGAACTTACTCAAGGGCACCCAGTTAGTAAATGGTGCAGCTGGGATTTGAACTCATGAACCAGGTCCTGCTACCATCTAGTTAGCAGTTGAGAACATAGACTCTGAAGTCAGAGAAGTGTGGACCCAAATCCTGATGCCCTCAACCGACTGCTCTGTGAGCTTGGGTGAGTTATGTAACAGCATTGAGGCAAGAAAGGAAGTCAGTCAGAGAAGCCTGCTACAGATAACAGCACATAGAAACCCTTCCGTAAATACTAATCGCTATTCCTGTTAGTGTTTTGTTTTTGTCACAGAACAGAGTGAAACTAGGAGGTGGTGGTTCTCTACTTGATGGTGCATAAGAAAGAATTATCTGGGTATTCTTATTAACAGTGAAAATTTTTGGGCCCTACTAATATGAAATTCTGATTCAGCTAGGCCTGGGGAAGTGGTGGCTGGTTGGACCCAGGGACCTGAGTTTTCAACAAGGATTTTAGGTGGTATGGAAAGGGTGGTCTTCAGAGCCCACGCTGAGAAGCTCTGTGGTGTGGGAATCACAGGTCTGAGTCAGCCTCCCTGCCCCGCGCCAATCCTGGTGGGGCTGACTGGCCCCCGCACTGTGCACAGGCTTTAGATTGCACCCAAATCCAGAGTTGCATTTCATAACTAACTTAAGCACTGAGCCGTAATCAAGCAACAGAGTGGGACACATGTTCTATAGACTCTTAATCATGAAAAAACAAAAAAGTAAACCAGCAAAAAATAAATTAATTAACCATCAAAAGGCATTGATGTTTCATGCTTCAGCGTCGACAATTTTAGGATGTGTGCTGGAGCAAACACAGACAACACTGGACAGACTTTTAGGGCTGGAAGGGACCTTAGGACACTTGAGTCACACCCTGGTTCTATAGATGCTGAAAATGAGGGCTGGAGAACTTTCTTAAAAATCACACAAGTAGTTGGCAGCAAAGTTCACAATTTGCTTTCATGTTAGATACCCTGGCGACCTCCTGACGAGGGGCAGTACTTGAACCCTTTGGGAAGCTCTGCCTTCTCTGAATTTAGGGTGACAGCATAAAGTGAGGAGGGGTCTCTCACCTGCATGTGTTTTTGTTCTGCTCAGATGCTTTTTCCATCACATCTAGGCAGCCATTGCCTCTCATTCCTTAGGGTTTTCTGTAAATTGACTTCACAGTTTCTCAGCGTTTCCACCCTTGCTCCCAACAGAGTTGATAACTCCCTCTTTAGCTCTTACTGAACCTTATGGCATGTATTGTGCTTCATTGAAACTTTTTTTGCTACTTATCTTATTTCCTGGGGTGCAATTAAGTGGCACAAGTGGACACCGCTCTCCATTTTTTCACACTTACAGGCATCATTGACCATTTATTCTCATCTGTTAAGGGAGCACTCACTATATATACCAGGTTCATGTAGGGGATACAGAGAAAAGCAGAGTGTGGGCTTCATAAATGAGAAAATACATGAGAAACTAGGCAATGTAAAATACTGATATGTATTATGAAGAAAATTGAAAAAAGAGTGATGTGATGGATAAGTGTTATGGTGGCTGGGCTCCTTACGCCTGGGTGGTCAGGAAGGATCTTCTCAAAGGGTTTCTGATTTGAACTGAGACCCAGATAATGAGAGATAGGATCCATATGAGGGGAGAGTATTCTAGATGAAAGGAAGAATATGTACAAATGAGCTAAAATGAGAATGAACTGGGCACCTTTGAAGAACAGAAGGAAGCCAGTGTGGAGAGACTGGAGTGAACAAGAAGAAGGTTGGTGTCAGATGGAGACTGAGAAACAGGCAGGGCTACAGCTCTTAGGGCCTTGGAGGAGTTTGGATTATAGTTTAGGGGCAATGGGAGGCTGTGAGAGGTACTCAAGCGGGAACATTTTATTGGGGAATTGGGGGAGGGGAACAGTGTTGGGGAATTGGAGAAGGGACCGGCCAAGTTGTTGTTGTTGAATCTTCGTTGTGGAGGGCGGCGCCATTCGCCATCTAGCTTCCCAATGGCAGCTCGTGGCCTCTAAGCTTCAAGGTGCTGTGTTCAGTCTTAGTTGCCTGTTTTTTTAAAAAAATTTCATAAATCAATTTATATAGTGTATGCTTTTTTGTATATGTCCTTTAACTCCCAATACAGGAAACTAATAAAAATATGAAATTCATTTATATTTTTCTGTATAGTTGTAGCTTACTTCTTGCTATTTCATATAGTATTCTATGGTATAAATATACCACACTATTTATTCATCCTACTACTGATTGGCATTTGGGTAATTTCCAGTTTTTGGCTATTATCTACCCATTTTGGTTTGTTTATATCTAGGAGTGGAATTGCTAGGTCATAGATGATGCATGTATTCAGCATTTAGTAGAAATTGTAACAGTTTCCAACCTTTTTCTAACCTAAGTGAAATCTTATGTGGAAATTCAACAAATAAAACGATATTCACAATGTGAAAACAAATATACAAAACCTAATGGAATGGATAGATTAACAACAGATTAGACCCAACGAACAAAGAATCAGTGATTTGGAAGACAGATAAGAGAAATTACCCAGGATGTGGCACAGAAAGAGAAAAGGATTGAAAAAGAGAGAGATTAAGATAAAAAGGATAAAATTAGAAGATTCCACTTATGTCAAATTGAAAAAGGCTCAGTGGATTTGAGTCAGAGAATGAGAGCCTAAAGGCATATACCTTAACATTATTCAATAGAAATATAATGTGAGCCACACACATAGAAATTTTTAAATTTCTAGTGCATGTTTTATTTAATCCTCTATGTACCCAAAACATTCTTATTTCAACAGATAATATAAAAATTATTGAGATGTTTTATATTTTTTTCATACTGAGTCTTCAAAATCTGGTGTGTAATTTTACACTTCTAGAACATATCAGTTCAGACCAGCCACATCTCAAGAGCTCATAGCCACATGTAGCTAGTGACTATGATATTAGACAGTGCAGATCTAACTAACTAGGGTGTATAGGGAAGAATAATTGACTGAAGGGCACTATAAGTCTGGAGAAGTGAGCCAGTTGAAGCAGAGGGTTGTGTTGTGAGGGTGGGGGAAATGTGAGTTAGTGTAACATGACAGTGTTGGCATCAGGCTTTGAGTTTACACATACTCATATCCCTCTGTACACTTGTTATCCCCTTCAACATCCAGTGAATTGCAAAATTACAGCTGTAGAGTAGTTCAGAGCCACAGTAAACAATAGCTTAGAACAAGAAGAGAAATCTATCATATCTGTTGAATTTACAGAGGGGATTGGGAAAGTCAGAATTTAATTATTCTCATGCACATTTGACCAGAAGCCTAAAGTGAGCATGGCTGACATTTACATCAAAGTTCACTGTGTGTATTAATAGAAGTAGGCAGGTTGGAAGTGGTTTTCATTTCTTTGGCTGTAATGATATGAAAACTTGAAAATGAATACAAGTAGGTTATTACCTTGGTTTTTATGTCTCAGTTAAAAGAGAGCACCATGTCCTCACGTGCTCATATAACACAAAAGCTATATTATCAGTCTCTGAATCAAAAACCTTATGAACTTGACCCAGATAACCTCACACTTCCTTGGAAATTTTATGTTGGGTAAGATACGGGGCTGTAGTCAGTTGGGTCACAGTTGCCACCAGCTTCAAAAGCAATGAAGCAAGGCGCTTGGAATCTGTCTAGCCTCTATTTGAAAAGTGGGAATAAAATTGAAAATGCATTTTTGTCTTTTAAAACACCTCAAAAGTGCTGTATTTATTTGTGTAATGATAACACCTTTTATGCTGGCTCTGCCAGTCCAAAAATAGGGGTGTGACTATTATGCAAGGGAGACCATTATATAAGGTTGTGATCTTTATGATGGAAAGGAGTTCTTCTTTTCCCCATAGTCTAAGTATGAGACTGATCCAGCCAAATAAATGCTGCCATTCTGTTTGATTATGAGGCTAGCAGTGAAATCATTAGTTTAATCCAACTATCCCAAATACTGGAATATAGTGTTCTAGAATGTTCTACCATACTAACTTTGAGAAACTCTTTATACTAAGTTGACCACCTTACACAGTATGCGAAAGCATGTCCATCAGATGTTGAGCCTTGTGCTATTATTTATCTATGAAAGCCAAGGGAACTTTTTATAGCCAATGTCAGTTTTCTTCTGGTGTCATGAGGTTGAGTTTACTGGTAATGCTGAGTATCATCCAGGGGAAAGTGTACTAGGAGTTGGAGTGTTGATTGTGTGACTACAGGAAAGTCACTGATCACTTTACTTTCTGGTGCTTTTGCAATTAAAGAGATTCCTCATAGCCATTAGGATTGGAAGAAATCTTAGGGGTCATTTATTCTCACCTCACACCCAAATGATTAGAGCTCTCAAAAGCATCAGTGATAAATGACTTCTGGCTTTGGCTTGAATACTAGACCAGACGTCATGCCCCTGACAACACAGTGCTCCACTGCTTGTTATTTCATAGGGTTTTAACATTCTGCTTTGCATTGAGCCAAAACCATTTTTAGCCAATGCCCGACTTATAAGACACTTGGGAGGGGCAGGCCGAGTGGCTGAGTTGGTTAAGAGCTCGCTCAAGAGTGCGAGCTGAGCTCTGAGCAACATCAGTTCGATTTCCGGCCCGAGCTGAGCTGCCGCTGAGCTGCCAACAGGTGGCAGGATGGCTCAGCTAAAAAAAATAAAGTAAAATAAATTAAGACATTTGGGAGGTAAAACATCATAAATATGAAAGTATTTTTCAAACAAAGTAAAAAGATAGTATGTAAATCTATATCACAATATTTACTGTAGTGGGCCTGCGTGAATGGTTCTACTCGAGTTTGTAATACCTGCATTCTTGCTTTTCTTTCTGCAACTCCCCAAACTGAAAGAATCAGCATCTTTGTGGTATGGCTTCGTAATCCAGGCATTGAGCTACTGTGGGTTTGTTGAGTAGGGAAAAGAATTCAGCCATTCTAGATTATGCAGGAACCCTCACTTTTTACAAAGCTGGTTTAATTCTTATCCTCAGAGTCTGACAGTCCAACTCATAACAGGGTTAGGCATGCTCCCACATATAATGAAGGGCTTGCTTGCCTGATCTCCAGAGCCTCGTAGCTTTCTCTGGGGTGGAAACCGTGGGTGAATTACACGCGTGGGGATGCTGTCTTCCACGCAGATCCTACAACTGCAGTGTGTCCCTGACTTGTCCTATTTCTATAGAATAGTCACTCATTACTCAGCTAGTATTTGTTGAGAGTTGATGGTAGCGCTTAGCACTGTCTTTTTTGGGGAGCCCTAAATAGCCTCTTGAATCTGATGTGTCATGGTGAGAGAACCCTCAATGAAGATGGAGTTAGTCCAGGCTAGTGGCAGAGGCCCAGATGCCCTGAACCTGGACCTCAGTAGGATTTCCTCTTGAGGGAATTAGAATCCCCAAAGGACTTTTCTCCCTAACTCTCCCAATCCCTTGCATGCTGGTCTTAGTCCCTACAAGAACCTTTGTGGAAGATGCTGGAATCCCCTTGATTCACTGTACTCCTACTACCCTGGAAATTCTGGATCCAGCTATCTTGTTTTGGAATTTACTTGGGCAGGGAGGAATGTGGTAAATAGAGCAGCAGAGCCAGGCCTGATCTGCAGAATTCTCAGGGTTTCTGTTCTCTCAGTGTTCCTCTTTCACTGAATGCTCAACAGCTGAAATCTTGGCTAGGCTTCATACTGGACAGCATATTCTTGACTTTGGCGGGGTTTTAATGAGCTTCCATTCTGATTTAGCATTTGGCCCTGGTCCTAGGGTAATTTCTTTCCAACAGCTGCTGTGTGTCTCTGCTCCTCCTCAAATGCAGTCTCCAGGTGAATTTACTTCCTCAGCATCCTCAGAATGCAAACTGAATGTGCAGTGTTTTGTTCTAGGTGCTAAATCTTTTTGCAGGGTAAAGAGCAGAGAAATCTGAACTATATTTAAATGAACCCAGTAAGTCCCTAAGCTCATGGTTGGCTGCCCCTTGGTTTCTCGCAGCAGCCTAGCAGTTCTGAGAAACACCTGTGTTTTAAGTATTTATATCCCTGATGTTGACACACTCCATTAGACATTCCAGGGTTAAAACTTCTGTGGGAAATAGAATTGGGAGCTTGGTATCCCCAAGGAAAAGCCAGGCATTCAAGGCAAAAAAAAAACCCCTCAAATAACAGGAAAAAGAAAAGACATTCAGGCAGCCCACTAGCTGGAACACTCAATGTTGCTCTCTAATGAAATGACTGAAAACAAGTGACTGCTCTGATTACCGGCAGAGTGAGGCGAGGAGAAGCCTGTAATAAGGGGATCATGTCAGATGTACAGAATCAAGTGGTTGGAGGCCTATGAGATGTGAAGTGAACAAGCAAGCTGATCATTATAAAAGCTTTGTGATTATTTATTTACGGGTGTGCCTCTCAAAGGGACCCTGGGTTCCGTGAGGGAGGTGACACAGCAGAGATGGGCCCTGGAGTCTCAGTGTTGGGTACAAGTCCTGGCTCCAGGCTTGTTTTCTAAGTTACACAGCATGTTGCTGCCTTGGTTTCGTCATGGATGTAACAGCCATTGCAACAGGATGTTCCCCACAGAGGCGTGGTGTGGATTGTTAATGGCATGTTAGGTGCTTAGCGTGGTGGCTGGTACTTCTGATGTGTTAGGTATTATTATTATTATTATTATTATTATTATTATTATTATTATTTATGTTTCTATAGCCCAGAGTAGGACTTGGCTCACAGCTGACATTCAGTAAATATTTGTTGAATAAATAAGCGAGCATTTATGATTAGTATTTTAATAGAAGTTTCATCTTATTTAATTTCTTTCCTCCCCTGCTGATTAATATTGTTTGATATCCTATTAAGACATAGAAAACTTGACAGTAAGCATACTGAAAATAAGGGCCAAATGCATGGATAGTAAATATGAATATTCTCTCTTAAATAAAAGTATAAGAAGCATTTCACAAATAAAAATATATTCCCTTCAATATGCTTCATTTGCAAATAGTTTAAATAAGTTGTATTTCTCTCCAGTTCTGCTTCTCTTTCTATGTTTAATGAAAAATGGCTGCCTTCTCTCCACCATCTAAGCCAGAAATCTGTGAATCATCGCTATCTTCTCTTTTTCCCTCATTCCCCACATCCATTCATGTTCATGTACATACAAGCCATGTCCATTTGGTCTCCTCATTAGTTTCCGAATGTCCTTTGTGTCTATTTTATCTCTGCTATGATTGCCTTCATCCAGCTACTGTCATCTCTTATCTAAATTAATATCATAGTGCCCTGACTCATAATTAAAGTCTTCTGTCCAAGGCCACCAATATTCAAAGTGCCTGTTGGCCAGCTCGCCAGTGTTCATAGACATTGTATTTCTGAAAGATTTGAGCACTTGGATTTCTATGGATCTGCAGAACATGGGAGGGGTGGCTTTCTCTCCCTCCTACGGAATTATGTGCACAAAGACTGCTGCTGAAGCTAGTTGGACATACATTTGAGGTGCTTGTACCTTGAAGTATTTCTGAAGTTTGCTGTTATCATAGAGGCATATTCATTCCAAGGAGATAAGACTTCCCAGGATTACAGAAGATCTAGCTGTGGAAAAATTTGCAAAGATGGGAAAATCATTTTTATGTGCAGTAGAAACACATAACTTATTTAATCTAACTATACTTAGCAAAGTCCACACGCATCTTGAGGCTATCCTTTTTAGGGCAGTTGATACTCTGGGAAACTCATATAGGACTACAGAATCAATCTCTTAGAATTCAGAGGCTAAATGTTTCTATATTGATTAGGAAAACCCAAGTTCAATGGATTAATAGTCTCAAATCAGCTGTTCTAAGAGGTGACTTTACCACATTTGGGCAGGATTATTGACAGCCATACAGAATGGTAAAGGAAGCCAGCCTTGCCAGGAATCATAAAGCATATTGGTGGGGCAGCGTGACTGCATCTCACCATGAGGTCCAGTTCTCTAACTCTCTAGGTTGAGGTTGAGGAAGAAGCTAGCTAGCATCCAGTGATTGGGTGGAGAAATACGTTTGTCAGGAAGTCAAATGGAGTGGAGACTCATCCTGGTGTCTTTGATGCCAGTGACTCTCAGTGTCCTTGTCTAGCCATATCTGGCAGGACTCCCTACCAGAATGCCGCATGGATTGTGGCTTTCAGAACATCAGGCTCATCTCTCCTATGGGGATACAGATGTGTGAGAAGATTATCATAAACACTTCTGTTTCTGACAGAAAAATGGGTACTTGTATTGTGTATAGGTGCCTGGAGAGGGGTGGGGGAAAGATGAGAATAAAGGGGAATATATGGAGTCCAGCTGGAGAGAAGTAATGGGGAGTGTTTCTGAAAGGCCATTGGAAGTTTGGGCAGGAAAGAGTTGTAGGGCCCAGTGGACCAACTGTAACCTGAGCAATGGATGAGCCTCCATCTTCCTTTCCTCACCTACTTTAGACCCAAGGAAGAGTTGACACCCTGGATGCTCCTGGTGCCCCCTGCTGGGCACACTGGAGAGCTGCAGGGCAGCAGTGGGGAGGATAGCTCCAGAAAGACGGTGATCTCTTGGTGGCCCTGGGACATAGCAATGAGCCATGTCTGTTACCTGGCTCCCGAGGAGAAGCCAGCAAAAAGGCCAGAGTGGAGGAACATAAGTGGTTAGTTAGTTTGTGCTTATCGAATGTGAAGTGACATCTGAGAGTGTCCCCCACGTAATTGAGGGAGACTTCAAAGGCAGCCTGAGCCCTAGTAATTCAGGCGTTAATGGAAATGTGACTGCATTTGTATTCATGAGCTGGTGAGACTTGCAATATTTGGTATATATACAGCGTCTGAATTCTAAATGCTACGATTATGTTCTATTTAATAGCATTCACACATGTGAGACAAAAAAATTACTTAGCACTAATTTACAAATGAATCACACAGTTTTTAGCCGAGGAAGGAACTTTAGGAATAATCTGCCTCAGCCCCCACATTTACAAATTACAGTCAGGGAACAAAAGATGGGAAATGACTAAGCTGTATGATATTTGGCATGTTAGTGGCAGAGGTTGGACTGTATCTATAACTCCTGGGTTCTACACTTAACAATTTTAGAACAAAAAAGAAGAGGAAGGGGTGAAATAGAAAAAAATTTTTTTGTAAAACATACCAAGAACCACTTGATTTCACATCAAGTTACAGTCCAAGAAATTACGTTTTAGCTATAGTTATGTACCCAACACATTAGTAGTTTTATATAGTTCTCTGAATAATAGTGTGTACTTCAGAAAAAGGTTCTGAAATTTCGGTTCTATGATGAGATATCAACATCATTGTGTCTTTGATTACTTTATTTTTGGCATCTCTTCTATTATAGGTCTTATTATGGGAGAAATTTAGTGGTGGTTTCGTTGCGGGCCTAGAACAGATGCCAGCTCGCTCTCATCTCAGAGCTTTGTTCTGGCTGTTTCTCCTACCTTAAATACTCTTCCTCTAAACACCCCAAAACTGTCTCCTTCTCATTCTTTATGTCTCAGCTCATGACTCACCTCTTCTGAGAGACCGTCACTCATCACCATCCTTTCCTCAGGCTGGTCTATCCTAGTGGCTCTCAACTGAGGGTGACTTCATCCCCCAAGAACATTTACCAATGTCTGGAGACATTTCTGTCATGACTGGGGTAGGGGAGTGCTACAGGTAGAGGCCATTGAAGATGCTATTGTGTTGTCGGAAAAGTCATGACGTATTTTTTCTGTTTTTCTTTGCAAAAATGCATCATGACTTTTCCGACAACCCAGTAAATATCCTATAAGGCACAGCTCCCCCGACAAAGAATTATCTGGTCAAAAATGTCCATAGTGCCACCTCCTTTAGTACAAGGCCAGGAACTAGGTTTTGTTCATTGTTATACAAGGTCTAGAAAAGTGCTTGGCACATAGTAGGTGCTCCATAAATATGAATTGAGTTGATAGAATGACTCTGTCTACTACTGGAAAAATAACTTACAGGACCAGATGTACTATGTGGTGTTGTCTTCTCACTGATGAGAGAAAGCCAGGCAAAAGTACCGGAGAAAAATACAATGGCCTTTTTTCTTTTTGGTCCCTTACAATCAGGATCAGCACAATTTTGTCTTTCAGAAAACCAACAAATGAAAAAAAGGCAAAGGCTATTGAAAAGAGTGGATACTGCCTGTGTGACAGCTGTCAGGGTAATCCTGTAGTTCCTGTAACAGTGGTTCTCTAGGCTCAGGCTGCAAAGGGGAATAGAAATGAAGCCATTTGTACGTAAGCGACATTTGGAAAAAGAGAAACAACTTATTGATTCAGGCTGTCCAGGGAGTCCATGTTTCTTCTCCATGTCTTTTCATTCCTAGTGTGGGTTGAATTGAGAACAGCTTCTACCCAAATGTATTAACAACTTTCTAGTGTAAGCCATTGGTCATGAAGAAATAAAAATAATTATTTGAAGCACTGGAGAAGGCCAGAGTTTCAAGCTGGTTTATTTTACCTGATATGTTCTGTTTTGTTTTGTTTTTTTAAAAGAAAGAAAGAGCAACCTGCTTGAACACCCAATCGGAGGTGCATCAGTACAATTTTCTCACCAGACCTGAAAAAATACATTAGTGAGCACATGTCACTAGCAAATGTGATCAGGAAACATCCTGGAAATAAAGACTGGAAAGGGTCTTCACAGCTTTAAAATTCACAGATGGCAAATCAAGTAAAAGATCTGTTCATCACCCTCCCAACACGCTGTAAAATGCACATCTGAGGGCTAGGAAGTTTCTAATGGCAACTGCTGCACTTTTGGAAACCTCGATGGGACCCTTGGCTCTCCGACAGGAAGCTCTCCTAGTGTCTTGCTGCAGAACGGGGAGCTGCTTTCCTGACCACACAGCTTCTGTACCATAAAACTGTGCGTTGTCAGGAGTGTGTGTGAAGGCAGACACGAGAGAGTCAGATATAGATAACAACGCACTGGAGATCATTGGACCATGTACCATGTTTCATAAAGACTTGAATAAACAGCTTGATATAGAATATTACAGAAGAGTGAAAGCTGCTTTCTAGTGTTTATGCTCTTCCTGTCTACAGTTCAGTGAATGTTATGTCCATTAATTGCATGACTTGGCTACCAGATTCTTTTATGCCACAAAAACGTAAATTAATGAATGAACTCCACAATCACTTAGAACTCCAATACATTTTGACCACGTCTCATGTTTAGCATGGGTCAAATTTCAAACGCATTCAGTTTAATCCCTCTTTATCTGAATTACATACATTTCAGTAATTTTATAAAAATAAAAATTTAAAACTTCTACAATTAGGACATTTCTTTTCTATAGTTAGAAAGAGTTTCTCCTTTCTTTTTCCTTCTTTCTCTTCTGCCTGCCCTACTCTCCTTTCCTTTCTTTCTTAAATCAATTCATGCACCATTTAACCCTTTAAAATCCCAAATTTAATCACCTGTTTTCTTAAATATTTGTTATCTAATACAAAAATGTAGAAAGATACTTGATAACATTTACCTATCCATAAAATAAATATAATTTCAATTATAACATGGGTCTCTATTAGATGTCCACTTATAATATGGATCAAACCATGTCTCCCGAAACACAATTTATGGTGAAAACCTGATGTGTAGCAGTTGGTCTCTAAGACAAGTCTTCGGTCTATCTTCTAAGTGAATGTGAGGAAATTGTCTCAATAGTATAGACTCAAAGGCTCTGGCTTCATTGAGCTAAAAAAGGCCAATATATTCTTAGGATGAGGATTCTTGATTGCATGTCTGTTAATCAGCATCAGGTCAGGCAGGTCTCAAAAGAAGAGAATGGCTGATTAATTTTTAAGAAGGATGGGATGAAATAGGGCATCCTTGAAGAGGGTCACGATCTTACATCAATGAAGAAGTGAACATTTTATTGTGTGGAGGCAGGCTTCACAGTAACGTGAACTTGAGTCCAAATTCTCCTCATCTGATTTACTAGGTCTTGAATGACTACTTAAACTTCTAGGTGACTATATTGGTAAAATGGGATTAGTAGTTAGTCCCTTGTAGGATTGTTGTAGGGAACAGGGATACATACAGAAAGTACTTTCTTTTTTGGTACCGAGTAGGCATTAATAGGTAGTTGCCATTCGCAATATTTATTTGTAAACTAGTAAAACGGAGTGCATTAAGAATTTGGAATGTTCTGTGTTTGTAGACTTGTTTATAATATTTATGAGATAGAACTGATGATTAAGTATAATATACATACTAAACACACATGCACAAGCACACACAGACACACACATGCTCTGCCAGAGTTTGTTCCTGGGACATCAGATTCAAGATGGTGTCTTTCAACAATGAATTTTGGATGTTGCTTTAACTTGAAAATAAAGATTACTAAGAGGTCTTAGGACTTTACTGTAACCCTGCTGCAAGAAGAAATTAAATCTGACATTATCTACATGTGAGAGCTCTCAAAGTATTATTTTTGGAAATCCACTAAAGAAGTTGGGATGAAGTCTGAGTTGGGGCAAAGGTTTGAGCTTCCTGTTAGTTCCATCCATTTACTACATAGGTAAACAAACTTATAGAGACCAGAAAACATGGATGGGGGGACGGAGTCTAATGAAACTTGACAGAGAGATTTTCATAATGGAATTCTCCTTTTTAGAATTAAAATCATGTTGGGTGTCTTAGTAATAACTGATCTGAAAGTTCTCTTTTACCACCCAAACAACTTGGGGCATTTATGTAGGCTGCAGAAGACAGGGACAGTAGGCAAGTTTAGCCTGTGACTCTGTAGGCACTTCCAGGGAGGGATTCTATTGTCTTCTCTGTATAACCCCCAAACCAAGTATAAGGCCCCCCACCCCAGGTCTCTGGGGAACATTGGTTGAGTTAATGTGTGGTTGGATATAGGGAATGGCAACTGAATCATTGATACTTCCTGTGGGAATTGAACCACATGTCCCAAACATCTCAATTACTGCTTCATTTTAACTCACTGTAGAAGACCAAAGAAATGCAGAGGCTTTGGTGAGCTTTTAACTTGTGTAGTCTTTCCATGTTCCCCCAAGCTCAGGCTCACAGCTTGTGTTTTTTTTGGTCACAAAGCTGTTTCTTTCTCTTCTTTAAGAAAAATGTACACAGGGTAGATAATACTTCACGTAACTTAAAGTAACTCCTGGTAATGTGACCTACATCTACAAAAAAGTAAAGGTAAAGTTACATATTCTAAAAATGAATAGTATAATGAACGGAATGGCATCTTCTCTGAAGCCTCTTTTTTTGTTTGTTTGTTCAGCTTAAAATAGGCACCTGCCCTGCCGTCATTGCGTTCCTCTGGATGATTTAGATCCTGTGCAGTGCTTAGACTTGGGAAGATGGGAATAGTTTGTATTTTTCTAAATGGAGGCAAAATATGCACCGTTTTTAAACAATAGACAGCATGCTTTCAGTCAAGGTTGCTGAAAGATGGAGGGATGGTTTGAGGACAGAGTGGGAAGAGATCCTATCCTCATGTGCCTCTGGTCTCTCGTAAAGTGGCACAATATTTTAAAGACAAGGAACTGCCTGTGTGTCATCCTGAAGAGGAGATCAACATCCACACCAGCAGAATCTGACTTTTGTCACATGTACTCTCTGCTGAGAAATTGTTTCTCATGTTACATAGAAGTATATACATCTGTAAAAGAAGGGAGTGTTAAACTATTGGCAATGTTTTCATAGTACTTTGTCACTTTTGTAGCCTTGCAATAAGGCTGACTTTATCTATGACATATGTTTTCATTTTATTTGAAAGCAATTTTAATTTCTACTTAATAAGTATCGAATGTGTTGTCTATTAGCAATCATCTTTAAACAGGGTTGAGTTGAAAATCCATCAGAGAATATGAAATGAAAAATAACATACCTGTTTCGCACTGGACCATATAAGCATATAAGCCAGAGGTCAAATCCTAGAATAGGATAATGGACCAAAAAAAGCCCTCCACATAGTATCTCCATGAGAAAAACAATGAACAATAGCTAGCATTTATTAAGGGCTGACTCTTGGGCCGGCCAAGTGGCTCAGTTGGTTAAGAGCTCGCTCAAGAGTGTGAGCTGAACTCTGAGCAACAGCAGTTCGATGCCCAACCTGAGCCAAGCTGCCACTGAGCTGCCAACAGGTGGCAGGATGGCTCAGCTAAAAAAAAAAAAAAAAAAAAAAAAAGGGCTTACTATGCACTTATGTACCGGGTGCGTTACTCTCACTTTACAGTTGAGGAGACCAAAGCTTAGAGAAATTGATTAACTTGTCCAAGCTCATATAACAAGTCAAGGTCAGATAAGATGTTTGAACCTAAGTATGTTGAACTGCTGTTCTAAAGCACACATTCGTTACTATTATCCTTCACAGTATAATTATATGCTGAAGAAATTGAGGCAGAGAAAAGTGAACTATGTTACTAAAAGCACAGAACTGGTTACTTACAGAGTTTGGACTGACAGTCCTCGTAGGAACTCTGAACTTGTGGGTCAGCTTGTGGTGAAGGCTGGTCTTACTCCTCCCCGGATGGCCTCTCACCTCAGTGGGGGCTGCTCATCTTGGAGATGGGGGCTCGTGTGGCTTGCTCACGCTTCAAGTATAATTCACTTTATGACAGGGATGGGATGTTAAAGCTCTTGGGATTTTTATTAAATGGGATTCTTTCTTTGTTTCTGTTTTCTGATACTTGCATTGATGATGGACATGTTTCCTGAAAACAGATATTGAAGAAAGAGCTTTTCAGATGGGCTGGCCTCTGGATTTTAGAGATGTAAAAGCTTATAGAGGCAGCTTCTTAAACTACCAGTGTATTCCCCCTCATCTCCTCGGCAAGACTGTAATATTTGAGAAGGTGATTATGATGATAGATTCCAAATCACTGTTCTTGACCCAAAGTATTAACAATTGCTAAGGAAAAGCTGCTGCTACACTCTTTAAACCTCAGAAAGACTTGGAACATCTTGGCATGCCCTGGGAGCATGGCTTCAAATTAGAGTTGACATGGGGACTTGCTTCATCTCACATTCACTTTGAAGTTTTGTCCTGTGGCGTTAACCCACAAGAATCCACTCTTTTAAGGGAAAGTAGGTTTTGATTGAATTGAGTCTTCCTACAAAGTATATGAAAAATTCAAGCTTAACTAAGCCCGAAACACCGGCCTGGGTCATTTGTGCAAACTCTTCTTCTCCCACCAATGAACTTAACACTTCTGAATGGACATAGTGGCTTTTACAGTCACATTGATGTTTGAAGATTGTATATATAATGACATTGTATTGTTTTTCCAATAAGAAAAATATTAAAAACAAAATATTAAAAGCATAAAAAAAAATTTGTGTTATGCATTTTCTTTGAGTAAGGCTCAGTGTTATCCATTTAGTTGAACATTCTGACATGGCTTTATCCTTATGCAATGTGTAACCTATTGGGGAAACAGTGGATATTTACATAAATCATATGGTAGCTATACAAGTTCTGACAATTAAGTTTGTGAACTCGTTGCAAAGATGTTGCTAACCTTTTTTGATATCAGAGGGATTATTCATTGTGAATTTGTACCAATTGGACAAACAGTTAGCCATGTTTTCTATTTGGAAGTGCTGAAAAGGCTGCGTGGAAAAGTTAGACAACCTGAACTTTTCGCCAACAATTCATGGCTCTTGCATCACGACAATGTACCAGCTCACACAGCACTGTCTGTGAGAGAGTTTTTAGTCAGTAAACAAATAACTATATTGGAACACCCTCCCTACTCACCTAATCTGGTCCCCAATGACTACTTTCTTTACCCAAAGATAAAGGAAATATGGAAAGGAAGACATTTTGATGACATTCAGGACATCAAGGGTAAAACAACAACAGCTCTGATGGCCATTCCAGAAAAAGAGTTCCAAATTGCTTTGCAGGGTGGACTAGGACCTGGGGTTGGTGCATAGCTTCCCAAGGGGAGTACCTCAAAGGTGACCTTAGTGATATTTAGCAATGAGGTATGTAGCACATTTTCTAGGAAAAGTTCGCGATCCTAATTGTCTGACCTCGTATGATTGTAGAGAAAATGAAAAGCTGTAATTTCTCTAAAGGGAGAGCACCTACTTTGGATCAGAGTACCCAGGGAAGGTGACAGGTGGGAAATGACTTAGACCTTACAATATGGGTAAAATTTAGGCATGATAAGCTAGAAGAGGGAAGCAGAAGATGTATTCAGGGAATATGTAGGTCAGCCTGGACAGAGTAGGGGCAGAATGTTGAGTGTTCTTAGGGATGTGGGGATGAAGGTGAGAGGCTTGTACTTGTCTATGCTCCCACCTGATACCTCTTCTCCAACACATGTTTTGGAAAACTTCAAGTATAGCTAGACATTTTGTTTTACCAGCATGAAGAAGGTAAGGAGGGAGCCCAGTCCCCATACTTATTCAGACCATGACCTTCATTTTCAGCAGTTCCAGGGGTTCTTCTTATGCTGTGTATCATATAATTGCCTCTTGGCTTGGTGTCAAATATTTTTTATGTTTCTCGGACTTCCTTTCCTTTGGAAGCCCTGACGGGCTCCCTGAAACTGGTGATAAAGTGCAAACCTAGGGAGTGAAAGCAGATATGTCATAAATTAGTGTACAGGAGCTCGGAGAGCTTTGTTTGGAATAGTCTGGAATCTGAGACCATGGTTTGCGCTATCTCCCAGAAACAGATTTTAGAGTTCAGCTCCCCGGAGAAGCCATCCCCCCAACACCACTTCCTTGGGAATTTGAAAAAAACTGCAAATGGACTAAATTTTAAATGAAGCTTTAGCACCTACAACACACTTCGGTTAGCTATTCAAAATAATGATGCATAATTTGGTAGCATAAAACATATGTTCCTCTCTTATGCATTTGTTCTATTTACTTCTTCCACGTTTTTATTTGCAAAGGTACTTCACATACGTTCTGTGCCCCAGGTAGTATTTCCTCATCAGAATATCCTGTAGATCTTCTCATGTTGCGTTTACTTGTGGCGTGACAATCCATTAATGGTAGCAGTTGCTAAACACTCTTACAAGAAAGGGGGAGGAACGTGTTTCATCACTTTGCTACCACAAATTGAAACATACATGCAAACCCATGATTTTAATAAATGTGACACAAGTTAACAGAGCACGGAAGACAGAAGAATGGAAAATGATGTCTCTAAATCAATTTAATGTGGTAACAACTCCAAACAAACAACAGATTGGGCTTCTTCAGCAAAACACACTAATAAAGAAAGGTTGTAGGAAATTGTTCATAGTATATCCTTTATCAAATTGCAGAGGAGCATATCTGCCAGACTGAAGTGCAAAGTCAGTTATGAGAAATTTGTCCTCTTTGGTAGGTAATGTTAAGAATATTATTTATATTAACAGGCAAAATAGGCTGGCAGTCCACCAGCAATTATCTAAGTTTAATGGATGTGGTTCCGCCGATAAATCTGGGTAATGATGGCGTATCTCTTACAGGACTACATTAACTATGGGTTACCATAATAGTATTGAATCAAGGGAATGTCCACTTGACGATTAAGGCATCAGATTGATAGCTACTAGCTGATAGATGGACAGGCACAAAGGCCCTGGTCTTCAACAACTTGGGAAACTTTCCAATGAACTAGAAAAGAATGTGATTTGAACACTGACCCCGTTCATATTCACTATATTCTCCAGAACTATTTAATTTCTAGAAGGTTAAGATCCCTTGACAGTAAAGTAGTCACTTTTTCATATGATAAAAACAATGTAGGTAGTTAAACTGTCAAATGCATTGAACCCAGAACTAGGGATTCTGATTTTCTACAGAGATGTAATTTCCTGTAAACCTTCTTTCCATCTGAAGCTTCTTCTGATAATTGCAGAATGTTTTAGTCTTGTCCTGATGTAAATGAGTGGATTTTTCCAAAATATAAACTTAACTAATTGAATCAGATGAGAAATACAAATCTAGGAATCAGATAGCTTTTCGTGTTATTTTTTTAAAACTGTTAAATGAAAGTATTTATTAAATTTAAAATACTGAAATACATTTCTGATTTATTCATAATCTTTGTTATATCAGATGGGCTATTTCAGTTCTCCTTCTCTCCAAAAAAATTAGAAAAATTTACTATTGTCAAAGATGTACAAAAATGTTTAAAGCTTTTATTAGCCCATAAAGACGTTTTACTGGGCCACTTGAATAAAGAATATCTATAGAGGAAAGAAATTAATTCATCCTCAGCAAAAATGTTATTTACCCCAATCTAATATTTAACTAATGATAATAACAATAAGACTAGAGTGAAAAAATAATGCCTGACCTAGATATTTATTAGAAAAAATAAGCATCTTCTTTTTGATTGGCTTCTGAGTTTAGTACTTGTAAATATGCCTGGGTTCTATTTTTGTAATTAAAAATACCATGTTTTTTTTTTATTTTTAATTTTTAAATTGGGTAATTGGGGGAGGGGAACAGTGTTGGGGAATCGGGGAAGGGGAACAGACAAGTTGCTGTCCTTTTGTTCTTTAGTCTAGTTGTGGAGGATGTTGCTTCACTGGCCCATGTTGGTATTATCACTATGCTCTTCTCAGGTGAGGCAGTCGCTCGCCAGCCATTGGATGGCCACTCACAGCAGCTCACGGCAGCTCATGAAAGCGCACACGCCACTGCAGTCCAGCCCCACTGCAGCTGCACTGCAGCCTACGCCATTGGTGGCGACTCATGGCAGCCCATCTCCAGGTGGAACTGTTGTTCACCATCTTAACTGTAGAGGGCGCAGTATCACTGGCCCTCATATGAGGGACCCAGACCTGGGCCCAACTGCTCAGAGCTGGCGTCCCAAGCCAACTCTTAACCAACTTGCCACTCGGCTGGCCCAAAAATACCATGGTTTTATTTTTATATGAATATACTCATGGTAAGCGGCATCACTGGCCTTGCTTCTCCATTTCTCCCTGTACAACTCCCTTTGTCATTTACTCTTACTGTCCATTTACACTGAGTGCAAGACATAATTCCCCATCCCTGGTGTCAGCCATATGACCTGCTTTGGCCAATAAAATGAGGTAGGGGTGAGACCTAAACTCTGAGTTTAAGCCTCAAGTGTCCTTGTGTATTTCTGATGGCAAGCTCCTCCTCAATTATCATGTGCCTGAAATAGCCTGCTAGAGAGTAAGAGACACACAGGACAGAGCTGAGTAATCCTCATTGTCCCAGCCAAGGCCAGCTGGTATCACCAATAGCCAGTGACCACAGATATGTAAGCAAGCGTGGCCAAGGCTAGCGGAGCCACATGGCTAACCCACAGCTGACCCACACATGAACAATCAACACTTACTGCTGAAAGCTGAGGTTTTTGTGGCTCTTTGGTATGCACTAATATGATGGCAGCAGATAGCTGATATATCATATGTGCTGATCTATCTTCAGAGGTTGGAATATGTTGACTTGTATTTTCCCAGCAGTACACATGAGTTGCTCTGAGCTGGTTACCCTCTTTCTACAAGTTTTCCTACTCATGAAATTCAAGAGGGGGTGATTAGCACTTGAGGTCACAGAAAGGGGTAAGACCCATAAGGCTCAGTGGCTCACAAACCAGATGGAGACGTAATCTATGACCTTGATTTTTGTTCATTTGCAGTTACCAACTTTACCTCCCTCCTGTCTTGCTTCTATTTTTCCCTTTGCCTTTATCATTCAGCAAATATTAACTAAACATACCTTTAATGTCTCCTCAATGTCAGTTATTGTGGGGCCACCCAGACTAGATTAAGGGAGGAATTGCAGAGAGCACTTTGTTTGAACCAATTAAGAAATAATTCAGGTAAAGCATCAATGTGAGGGTGTTTGCTTAGTAGTTAGGACTGTGATTCTTACAGTAGGAGAAAGAAAAAGGAATAAGCTAGACCTGTGACCCAGGGCAAATGAGACAGAATTTTGCAGATCTTTTATCAAATGGGAAAAAATGATATCCCTCCCACCCTGGCCAGTTCTAAATAAAGCCACTTCTCTGCACTGGAGATGAATCATTGCATTCATGATAAGGCACTTGAGAATTACTGCTGTTTACGGAAAGCATCACCAGCGGCAGGGCTGAAGAGTACTCTACAGTGAAAACACAAACACGTTAACAATGATGAGTGATGGAAAATAGCTCAAAGCTGCTTAGGTCTGCAGGTATTCCTGACAGATCCGGTGTAGTGGGGTTAGGGATTTTGGGGGAGGAAACTCCACCACTGGAAAGAGAGCACTGAAGGCAGACATTTGACTGCAATCCAAATTCCTATAAAAGCATTTTGGAAGCTTCTAACTTTTCTGGTAATTTTGGATTTACAATATAATATAAATGCCGGGGCTATGGAAACCATGAGAAAATAACAGTTCCTTTCACTACTTTGGAGACTCAGCGTTTCTGTTATCATTTAAGACAAGATCCAAGCCAAGGGGATGGCAGCATGGCATACTGATGGGGGAACTGTTGTCAACTTATCCCTGGTGAATTGATGAGGGGCTCTGTGAGGTCAAGGTGAGTGAGTGTCCTCAGGCTGGCCAGGATGGTTTTGATTGGACTCCCTGGGTAAGGTGAATTATTTGATTTATTAAAAAGCTCTGCTTGATATTTGATATGCACTGTACCTGG
This sequence comes from Aselliscus stoliczkanus, assembly GCA_033961575.1. NCBI lineage: Eukaryota > Metazoa > Chordata > Mammalia > Chiroptera > Hipposideridae > Aselliscus > Aselliscus stoliczkanus. The sequence goes on along the minus strand of CM066740.1, from coordinate 74,386,985 downwards.
CTTGACTGGAGGTGCCTTTGAAAGATTGGTCGGAGAGATGAAACATGGCAATGAAAGCAAGTTAGAAAAAAATGATGTCAGCTGTAGTATTTGTACAAACTGACAATCTCATTATGTAGCAAACAATAAAGCACAGATAGGAGTCAATTCAGTGAAGATGGCTCCTTAGGGGTGAGTTGGGCCTTCTCACAATGCTTGAGATGGAAGTGACTTGGCTGAAAGTATGTGATGCGGGCTCCAGATGGAGCCAAGATATTGACATGGGACAGGGGTGGAAAGCCTACTGGAGCTCATGTAGCCCTTCATCCTAGGAATCTTAACAGAGTTAAGATCTTCCCGTTCAGCGTTTTATTCATATCTTTGTTTTCATTTTTTTTTATAAAGATTTTATTGGGGAATTGGGGGAGGGGAACAGCGTTGGGGAACTGGAGAAGGTTAACAGACAAGTTGCTGTCCTTTTTGTTCTTCAGTCTAGTTGTGGAGGACATTGCTTCACTGGCCCATGTTGGTATCATCATTGCGCTCTTCCCGGATCAGGCAGATTGGTCGCCGGCCTCTGGATGGTCGCTTACCATGGCTACTGGCAGCTCACTCTTGCTGCCGGCTGCTCACGCTGGCTGCTGGCCACTCACTGTAGCCTATGGCAGCCCACTGCAGCAGGGGCTGCAGCTATGCCATCCTGGGGACTCACAGCAGCCCAGCTCCAGGTGGAGCTGTTGTTCACCATCTTAGCCGTAGAGAGTAGTGTCACTGGCCCTCATATGTGGGATCTGAACTGGGGCCGCTGGCGTCCCAAGCCCGCTCTTAACCAACGCACCACTCGGCCGGCCTCATATTTTCATTTTTTTAATTGAAGTTTGTTGGGGTGGCAATGGTTAGTAAAGTACATAGTTTTCAAGTATACAATTCTATAATACATCATCTATATATTGTGTGTTCATCACCCAGAGTCAGTTCCCCTTCTATCACCATATATTTGACTCCATTTACCCTCATCTACCACTCCCCTCCCCCTTACCCTCTCGTAACCACTAAACTATTGTCTGTGCCTATGAGTTTTTGTTTCTTTGTCTTGTTCCTTTGTTACTTTCAGTTTTATATTCCACATATCAGTGAAGTCATATTTATTCATATCTTTAAATAAGAACTTTTTGCTGTTATTATTTAACAGGCAGTATCATTTAGAACTAAACTACCTTGGATCTGCCACTTACTAGTTGTGTGACTTGGGCCCTATTATTAACCTCTGAGTCTCAGTGTTCTCATTTATAAAATGGGGTCATCAGTGGTGCTTCATCATAGGGTTGTTATACATAGGAGGATACAATAAGCCCTGTTTGAATACCCCGTGTAGAAGTGCTCAGAAATGGTAACTGGTATTACATATCTAGGGCAGGGACTATTGTTGTATTCTTAGAACCTAGCACTGTGCTCTTCTCATTGAAGACACTCAGTAAATGTTGTTAGATGAGTTTGTGAAGAATGGCTGACACCCAGGGACCAAACACATGGAGGATTATTGTATGAGATCAGACGAGTTCAGTTGAGGAATAATAAAATCAAAGCTAAAAGAGCCGATTGCTTAGTTTTATTTGGTTATCATTGTACAGGTGAGACAACAGGACTGAGCACATTCAGGTTAACCTCAGCAATTTGGATAAGGCAGACAGGAGAACGAGACAAAGATATTGTATTGGAGCAAAACCGGGCTTGTGTGTAAAGGTGAAAGGAGTCAGAGAAGTGAGAGTAGGAGATGTGGGCTCCAATGTCTGTGGAGAGAGACCTAATGGAGAAGGGGCTGTGAAGGAGAGACATGCCCAAGACTCATGCAGGGGAAGGTCCAGGAGTTCATGATTCAGAAGAGAAAAGATGAGAATACCGAATGCAGATTTATGACAAGGGAGCTGGTGCCAGTTACGGTCCATTAGCTGATGGCTTTGGAGGTCATCTGGGTGCACTGCCGTTTGCTATTTGTATGGAAAACCCTAAATGTAATGTCCTGACTTCACAGGTTAGAGACTCGCTTTGATTTTACTGATAGACGTGCAGTTCCTCTTTGAAATTGAATGAAAGAAAAAAAAAGGCAACTCCTTCTTGCTTTGATATGGCCATTCTTTAAAAAATAAAAGCTCTCTCAAAAGAGTTGGTTTTGGTAATGGAAAAAAACAGGTGTGTATGTATACCATCTCAAGGTACATTATGTTGAGTTTATTATAGCCTAGATGTTTTGATATTAAATAATGTTCTTTTGAACAGCTTGTACTTTGTCAGCGAGTACAACTTGGGAAGATAGTTCTGAGTTCATTAATAGATGCTAAGTATGGCCATATTGTGTAATTTGTGTAAGTCTTAACTGGAGTAGGATATCAACAGATGTTTATTGAGCAGTGGGTTAGAATTGGGAGTAAAAAGATGATGTAAACTGCCCTCTTGATCTCATTCTCTGACTGAAAAGACAGATGTATTGAAAGGCCTCAGTGAAGTGTGCAATACTTGTACTTTGATATCTGTTGGTTGTGCATGACTGTGGAAGCCAACTTCAGGGACTTGGTTGGCGTAACTCCAATTGTCTGACCTGTAAGGATTTCGGCACTTCTCAGATCCCTCACTATATGAAGCGCTCCTCAGATGTGGCCTCACACAGATAATTCTATGCTATGTATAAAGAGCAAGGAGAATAAAGAGAAAGTAATAACCAACTCTGGGACTTGAGAGCTCCCTAGAAAAGGTAAACCCTACTTACACTTCTTTTGTGTAAGATCTATTTCATTAAACCTGAAAAGTCAGCAAATTAACATATTTCACATTCTCTTTGTGTGTATATATTTTATACCTGTGTCAATTAGGGTCTAGGCAGGTAACAGATGGGGAAAAATAAACAAAGGGACCCTTTTGAAGATGTGGGCAGGGTAAGGGAAGCCAACAAGAGATGGTGCAAAACCATAGACTGATGCCACTCCTGTAACTAAAGGCACCCAGGAGACACTATAGGAAACTGTGATCTGCCAGAGCTGTGGCCTCTGGTGGATGGCCATGGCCATTGTCCACCCACAGCTCAGCAGAGGGGGAGATAAGAAAATGTCTACTCTTGTCTCACTCTCCTACCTTCTGATCTCCTGTGACATGGCCAGCATGGGAAGCCGTAGTGAATGCACTCTTTAATGTAGATGCATATAGACCCCTGGGACAGGGCCAAGAAGGTGGATAGTGTATCTGGAGAGGCAATGGAGAGTATCTAGCATGATAACTGTTACATTTCGTGATTTGAACCTCCATATGTGGCCATTTCTAATTAAACTCTAGGGCCAGTTCCTCCAAAGACGATAATAATTCAACATATTTCTGATTTATAACCTATTTAATTCATTATTGTTGCCTGCATATCTCTCCTGGTTTTCTCTTTAGACATGGTCTATAGAATTTCCATGTCTCTGTTCCCCACATCATCCTCTTTCCTTGTCTGGCCCAGAGTTCTTTTTCTTTTATGCTGTTACAGCATAAAACATCATGATATTCTATTCTCCTAGTACAAATGTATACATGGCATTTTATTTTGCTTCTCCCGCCTTACGGCTCCAATCAGCGCACATTATTAATTAAGACTCAAAATGCCCAATGAGATAGATAGTCATGCATACATAATGAGACATACAGCAAGAGATAGAAATTTGGTGAAATGATTAATTGGGTAGAAATTTTTCGTGTGTGCAGGAGTGAGAGATTAAAATACCTGAAGATGTATTTTCAATTATTATACGCATATATGTCTTTGTTGGAATCACCTATTCTTGGAGTTGATGGACTTGCCTGAGCCCAGTGCATGGGTGGCCACTTGGGTAGTGGAAGGGGATGGGGTACGGCCCAAGCACCCACATTGTTCAAGAGGCCTTGCTGTGTTTGGGGTACCAAGAAGGGGGCGGGCCAGTATCCCTGGCAAGAAGTGTCTAAGGAGTAGGCAGTCCCAGCAAGAATCTATGTGAACAATGTGGTATGGCTATTTTAACGTTTGACTCCTGCACAATGCAAATTTAAGGAAAAGAATGGAAAGCAACTCGTGTCTTCTTGGCCCTGGGAATCCCTTTGAACACCTTCCCACTCTGTGTTGTTGCCATCAGCTGTGGAAGCCAACGTTAAGGAATCACCATTAGGAGTCACCACTTTGGGTCATAGTTTTGTGCTTAGAAGTCCCACTTCTGGATCTCAGAGTAATAACAATTCAAACATAATTAACAGTTAACTATGAATTCCTCACCATCATAGAAATAGAGTCTTGAAGAACTAGGACAGAAAGATAATTCTGAGGGATGGCAGGTCAGTAGGGATGTTGGGCCTGGTGATGGTAGACTGGATTAGGTGGTATGTTTGGGGAAACTGGGCAACCAGCAAACAGCGTAAGGGTGCTGGACAGGGCCGTCATTCCAAAGTCAAACTCAGTTTCTTACTCATTGGTGCCTTAGGTAGTCCCTGATATTTATTTTCTTTATTTTTTTTTTTTTTTGCTATAAAGTTCAATGGGTTTTGATAGATTCATGCTGTCCTGTATCCACAAATATCATACAGAATAGTTTTACCACCCTAAAAGAATCCCCTGTCCTTCACCTATTCAACCCTCCTTCTCTGAGTTCCAAAGCTTCTGATAATCACGGATCTTCTCATTGTTTATTTTTAAAGTTTCTTGTAGGCAAAATATGATTGAGTCTTGTCTTTTTAATCACTCTGACAATTCCTGCTTTGTGGTTGTATATTTAAACCATGCACATTTAAAGTGATAACTGATATAATTACTATCAATACCTGCCATGTTTATAACTGTTTTCTATGCATTGCCCTTTTTCCATTTTTTTTCTGGTTTCTCTAGTTTTAATTGAGCATTTAGTGTGATTTCATTTTATTTCTTCTCTTAGCAATTATACTTCTTAAAATTATTTTTTTCAGTGGTGCTCTAGAGTTTTCAATATAGACTTTAAAATAATCTGTATGCACTTTCTAATAGCTGTAGCATGTATACTGCAGGCACATAATTATAACAGTATTGCTAATTCCTTCCTCCTATCTGATACTTACGACATTGCTGTCATTCTTTCACTGTTCATATATTACAATTACCCAATTCATTGTTACTATTACGTTAAGTAACCATTTGTCTTTAAATCAATTAAGAATAAGAAAAAAATGAATGATTTTATTTTCATTCATTGTTCTTTCTCTGTTGCTTTCCTTTATTTATATAGATTTGAATTTCTCACCCATGTTATTTTCCTTCTCTCTGAAGAACGTTTTTTTGTGACATTTCCGCAGTACAGGTCTGCATGTGGTGAATGATCACAGTTTTTGTTTAAGAAAATCTTTTTTTTTAATGTGTATTTTTAATTTTCTTTTTTTTGGAGGGCAGTGTCACTGGCCCTCATACGTGGTACCCAAACAGGGGCTGCTGGCTTCCCAAGCCAGCGCTTAACCACCGCACCACTCGGCCGGCCCAATATTTTTAATTTTTTAAATATAGTATACATACAATAATATATTAGTTTCAGGTGTACAACATAGTGATTAGACATTTTTATAACTTATGAAGTGATCACCCTAATAAATTTAGTACCCATCTGACACCACATATATGGTTATTACAATGTTAATGACTATTTATGCTATAACTTACATCCTCTACACTATTTTGTAACTATCAATCTGTACTTCCCCTTTTTCACTCATCCCCCCAACCCTTCTCCCATCTGGCAACCATCAGTTTGTTCTCTGTATCTACTTCTATTTCTGTTTTTGTTTGTTTGTTTATTTTGTTCGTTAGATTCTACATATAAATGAAATCATATGGCATTTGTCTATCTCTGCCTGACTTGCTCCACTCAGCACAATACTCTCTAGGTCCCTCCATCTTGTTGCAGATGGCAAGATTTCATTCTTTTTTATGGCTGAGTAATATTCCATTGTATATATGTACCACCTGTTCTTTATCCAATCATTCATTGATGGACATTTAGGTTGCCTCCACATCTTGGCTATTGTAAATAAAGCTGCAATGAACGTATGGATGCATGAGTCCCTTTGAAGAAGTGTTTTGGGTTTCTTCGGATAAATACCCGGAAGTAGGATTACTGGGTCCTTCTTTGTCTCCTGTTATAGCCTTTGTTTTAAAGTCTATTTTGTCTGGCATAAGTATTGCTATTCCAAATCTTTTTGTTTGTTTGTTTCCATTTTCATGAACTATCTTTTCCCATCCCTGTACTTTCAGGCTGTGTGTATCTTCTATCTGAAGTGAGTATCTTGTAGGTAGCATATGTAAGGGTCTTGTTTTCTCATCCATTCAGCCACTCTATGTCTTTTGATTGGAGCATTTAACCCATTTACATTTAAAATAATGGATGAGAGGTATGTAGCTACTGACATTTTATTCATATATATATATTTTTTTGAGGGCAGTGTCATTGGCCCTCATATGTGGGACCGAACTGGGGCCGCTGGCTTCCCAGGCCAGCGCTTAACCACCGCGCCACTCGGCCGGCCCTTATTCATATTTTTGATTCTTCTTCTCCTTCTTCTTCTCCTTCTCCTTCTAGAAGTCCCTTTAACATTTTTTGCAGTACTAGTTCAGTTGTGATGACTCCTTTAGCTCTTTCTTGTCTGGGGAGCTCTTTATCTGTGCTTTGATTCTAAATGGGTAGATTCTAATTGGCTGGGTAGAGTCATCTTGGCTGTAGATCCTTGCTTTGCATACTTTGTACCTGTCCCTTTTGGCCTGTAAATTTTCTGTTGAGAAATAAGCTGACAGTTTTATGGGAGCTCCCTTGTAGATAACTAACTGCTTTTCTTTTGCTGCTTTTAAGATTCTTTCTTTGTCTTTATACTTCGGCATTTTAATTATGATGTATTTTGGTGTGGGCCTCTTTGGGGCTTGTATGTCTATTTCTTTTGCCAGGTTAGAGAAGGTTTCTGTCATTATTTCTTCAAATAGGTTTTTAATTCTTTCCCCTCTTCTCCTTCTGGTACCCCTATGAGATGAATGTTGTTACACTTGATGTTGTCTGCCTAGAGGTCCCTTAAATTATCCTCTTTTTTCTTTTTGCTGTTCTGATTGTTTTCTGCTACCTTATCTTCCAAATCACTGAATTTGTCCTCTGCTTCATCTAGTCTATTGCTGATTCCCTCTAATGTATTGTTCATTTCAGTTATCATATTCTTCATTTCTGACTGGTTCTTTTTTATATTTTGTATCTTCATTGTTATGTTTCCTGTCTCTTTGTTGAAATTCTCACTGGGATCATTGAGCATCCTTATAACAAATGTTTTAAACTGTGCATCTGTTCAGTCTCCATTTAGTTTCAGTCTTTTTCTGGAACTTAGTTCTGTGTTTTCATTTGGGATATGTTTTTTTGTCTCCCCATTTGGCTGCCTCACTGTGTTTGTTACTATGTATTAGATAGAGTTACGATGTCTCTTGATCTTAGTAGATTGGTCTTATGTAGTAGGTGTCCTGTGGAGCCCAGTAATACATTCTCTCTGCTTACCTGACCTTGGTGTTCCATGTGTGTCTCTTGTGAAAGTTGTATGTGCTCTCCATTTGTAGTTGAGCCTTGGTTGCTGTTTGCACATCAGTGAGAGGGATTAACTCTTGGGCTGATTGGTTGTGTGGACTGGCCATGGCTACAGTGGAGGAAATATTTTGTAGGGGCTGACCCTTTGGAGCAGGATACATTTTAGCAGGTCTCTGGTGTCTTCTCAGTCTGCCGTTTGGGAGTGTCATTTGCATGGGTGGCTAGGTGGTGCTCTGGTGTGATATGTAGCTAGGCAATGGGCATGACAGCCTCCAGTCCTCCTGGGTGGTGTCCCATCTGCACCTGAGACTTCATTAGCCAAGTTCAGCTGCAGCCTGGGCCCTGTCCGGTGCCACCTCACATGAGCCACAAAGCAATCCACAGATGGCTACCACACACTCTTGGCTTGGAGGTGCCTGGGGGAGGCTCAGCCTTGAATCGAGTCCAGCTCCTGCTAGTGCCTGGCTTAGGGCTATTCAACAAGAGGTATGAGGCACACCAAGGACGGATGCTGCTTGTTTGGCATTTGTGAACCTTTGAGAGATTTTAGGAAAGTCCACAGCACAAATCAAATCAGACTGTTTGAATGGAAAAGCCACTGGAAGTGGCTTGGTGGGTCTGAAAATTGGGTGGTGTGGGGTCTCAGGGAATCACCAGAGTAAGGTGAATGGTGTTAGCCAGGTAGATGGATACTCAGATATGATGGCCTCCTGCATCTGCACCCTGGAATGCATGGAGGGCTCAACAAAGAACAGTGGCTTCTGCCAGCACTTCTGTCTTGAAGAAAGTTGCCCATCTAGCCTTCTCTTTGAAGCCAGTCAATTTAGTTACTTCCTGTATGTCCCTGGCACTTTTTGAGCTCTGCCCCAGTGCTGGAGCTCAGAGCGAGTGAGTCTGTCAGTGAGTAAGTCTATGTGTGGGCCCTTTAAGACTGCATCCACCCTCCATCTCACTTAGCAACTATCTCTGCTGGTTTTCTCAGCCAGAAGTTCTGGGGACTCCTTTTCCCAGCACTGTAACCCTGGGATGGGGAATCTGGTGTGAGGCTGGGTGTCTTCACTCCTCAGGGCGGACCACTTTAGATGAGATATTCCTCCCAATTTTTAACCGACACATAGGAGTGTGGGAGCAGCCTGTTCTGCATCTCCACCCTTCCTACCAGTCTCCGTGTGACTTCTTCTGTATGTCCTTATTTGTAGAACTTCTGTTCAGTTCGACTGCAAGCGATTTTCAATGATGGTTTTTCTGTAGTTTAGTTGTAATTTTGACATGGTCACCAGTGGAGGCCAGCGGAGTGTTTCCTATTCTGCCTACTTGACCATGTCTGAGGAAATCTTTGTTTCTCCTTCACTTTTGAAGGATAATTTTGCTGGATATAGAATTCTAGGTTGGTAATTTTTGTCTTTCAATACTTGAAATATATAATTCCACTCTCTTATTCTTTGCATGGTTTCTGATGCAAAATATGCTGTATTTCCTAATTTTGTTTCTCTATACATAAGTTTTTTTTTTCTTTCCTTTAGGTTCTTTTAAGAGTTTTCTCATTGTATTTGGTTTTCTATGGTTTGTATATGACATACTTAGATGTAGAATTTTTTGGTGTTTATTCAGCTTGGTGTTCTATGAACCTCATGGGTCTGTGGTTTAGTGTCGGTCTTTAATTTTGGAAAATTCTCAGCCACTGTTATTTCAAATATGTGTTCTTTTTCATTCTCTTTTTTCTCCTTTTCGTATTCCAATTACTTGTATGGTGCACCTTTTGAAATTGTCTCACAGTTCTTGGATATTATGTTCTTTTTTTTCTTTTTGCATATCAATTTGGTAAGTTTCTGTTGACATATCTTTACCCTCACTGATTCTTTCCTTGACTATGTCCCATCTACTGATGATCCCATCCATCAAAGGCAATATTCATTACTGGTACAGCATTTTTGATTTCTAGCATTCTCTTTTGATTCTTTCTCAGAGTGTCCGTTGCTTTGCTTACATTACCCATTTGTTCATACATGTTGTCTAATTTTTTCATCATAGCTCAACATATTATTCATAATTATTTTAAATTTCTGTGTGATCTTTCCAAAATCTGTTCTGTATCTGAATCTGGTTCTGATGCTTGTTTTGTGTCTTCAGACTGGTTATTTTCTTGTCTTTTAGCATGTCTTGTAATTTTTTGGTGAAAGCTAAATGTGAGATATCAGGTAATAGGAATTGAGATAAATAGACCTTTAGCATGAGGCTTTATGCCAATCTGGATAGGAATTGGCTGTTTTTAATTTCTGTCGTTATAAGTGCTAGATATATTGAGAAAGGAAAATTCCTCCCTGATAGGTGGATCAAGAAAGACATCAGGAAGCATTTTGGGTAGTTTTGTAAGATGGATAAGGTTTTGACATGTGGAGTTAGGATTAGAAAATCTGGACTAAAGTATTATAAAGGTCAAGAATTTTAAAAGGGGGAGATTAGAATACCCTTATGATCCAGTTTGTCTAAAGTTAGGCAGAGTGGGTTAGTAGCGGTAGTTATGGCTGGAGTCAAAGTAGAAGGAGGACTTAATTTATAAAGTGTCTTGGAAAACCAGCTAAGGAATCTCTGTGCTGTACCTTTGCCTCTTTGAACGTTTACAAACGGGAACTTATACTTGGGTAGTTGAAATGGCAAAAATCTGGGGTTTCGGATTGGGTTAATGGTTGTGTCATCAAGGAAAACTGGAGGGGGCTCCATTGCCCACTAGGCAATAGTTAATATGCCCGAGGTAGCCACTGCCTTTTCTTCTTTCTCAGGGAATTTTGACACCGTACATCTTTTCCTTTTTTGCAGTCGGCCTATATTTCTGACTTTAAAATGGAAATTATGAAAATCAGATTATTTTTTTCTTTTTAGTAGTATGTAGAAATTCTTAATACAGTTAGCCCTATAGGAATACCCCAATCCTTTGGAAAATTTGAGTAGGAATGAAGATGAGATGGAGAGAAGGTAATTCTAGAATTTAAGTGGTGATTGTGGTGACAAAGGGTGTACCCTCAGGAGATATCCTCAGAAGGTTGCCTCCATTTTAGGTTTCCTAGTGAGGTTTTAGGCTAGCAGGGGCTTGTGGTCTTACTTGTCAGTGTTCTTCTTCCCATTTTGAATTTGCATCTCCTTTTGGGCTCTTTCCATCCTGCTTTAATAAAGGGGATAGGACTCTAACCCTTTATACTTTAGTGTTAACGTATTGTTCCCCCACATCTCCTGGGTGTATTAATTTTATATTTTAAGAGTCAACTCTTACTGTATAATCTTTGCCCATGTTAATGATGTTACATCATCAGCATTCAGGTGGGGAAACTTTGTGGGTGATGGGGTCAAGCCAAACTTCGTAGTGTCCTTAAATTATATCAAGTAGGAAGTTGCCATTTCCTTCTCATGAGACTTGCTGGGGTACAAGCTGTCAAGAGTTAAAAAGACTAATATATTCCACTCAATACAAAACTCCCTGTGGGTCCATAGCTGACTGTCTTAAGGGAAAGAAGGCATTTGTAATACAAGCATTCAAATCTGGGCTTCTGAAGTATAGGTTGACACATTGGGAAATTACCAGCTCAGAGGTGTGAGCACTGGCAAGATACTTGGTGTTAGCAAACATCAGAGAAAAGTTTTAGACAGCCTTTTCTCCATTGTTAGGAAATAATACTTCTTATATTTGTTCAATCCTGACCTCGAATCCAACTTTCAGTGGGAAGTGTGGGTAAAAATTGGCATTCACCTTGATGCTTTTCATCTTGCTTCTGACAGTGCTACTCTTGAAGAAGACTTCAAAAAAATAGTTGAGAAGTTAAAAGCCTTCCATAAATACAAAGAAATATTAAGAAATTTTACAGAAAAAAAGATCTAAGCAGAATAAAGGTAATAATAGTATTAAAAAAAAAAAGTTCAGGGACCAGCAGGACAAATGAGCCTTCTAAGCAGCATCCTTTACTCACCTTCCATGGAGGTCAGAGTCAGGGGCAAGGAAGTGCACCTCCTAATTCTCAACTCCTTCAACTCTTTGATCAAAAGTCATTTTCTGAAAGACCACACTATTTAAAGCTACAACCTCCTGGTGCCCCTGATCCCTCATAACATGCTGCATTTATTATTTTCTCCATAGCACTTACTGCCGTCTAATATACTACATTATTTACCTGTTCATTATGCTTGTTATTCATCTGTGTTTTTCCATTACAATATAAACTCTTAGGGACATGAAACTTATCCCAGATGTATTCTTAGTGCCTAGATCAGTGCTTGGCACAGTGCTGGATCCTCACTAGCTATTTATTGAATGTGTAAAGTAATGGATACATGAGAATGAATGCATATCTTGGTTGCCATTTTCTCTCTTTTCTATCTCTTCCTGGGAGTTATTTTTTTTCTAGCTGTCTTATAATCTGGCATCTTAGGCCAGTTCATAATTTTGATGCAAAGTTGTGTTAGAATTGAGACTCAGATAAAGGTTAGAAAGTCACAAAGAATCTAAAAAAAACAAAAATACAGAAAGCCAATGGTGTACACAGTGTGTTTGCATTCAGAGCACATCATTTTTTTGACCCTCTTCTCCTCTATGAGAAAAAATTATCTTCAAAATTATTTCATATGACATAAAATGTATGATAATAATGGCCATAAAAGAAATGTAGATGGCAGAAATATTTTTATTGGACTTCATGTATATAATTATGCCCCATAATAAGTGAAAAAAATATGTTATTTGCAAAAAAGGAGAAAAGTAATGGATTGGTATGCTTTAATTATATTAATATAAATTTTTGAAAAGAGGATAAAAACTCAGTCATTGGTCCTTGACAATAATGAATAATATTGGAGTTTAATCACAATCAAATGATAAATAAGGATAATTGAAAAGAATAAGTTTCAATTTTAAAGCTATATAATTGGGAGTTATCTGAATTACCTCTTATAGAATATAATGCATAGTAAAAGATGAGTAGTAAAAATGTGCTGATTTAAAGTTTGCATACATAATGTTAAAATCCAACAGTAACCATAGCAATTGTTAGAACACACACACACACACAAAACTATATACATATTTATTTCTTTATTTCTTTTTTTTTTTTAAGGAAGGAGTATTTTACCACTTACCTTATTTAGAATTGCTGGTGATAATAAAAAAGCAGACCATTTGTAGTCAATTTAAGTATTGTTCTAAAATTTTCTATAGACAGTACCTCCCCTTTTTGCCTTCATCCCAAACTGTCCCCCTTTCCCCACCTTTGTCCTGCCACTGAAATACAAGACCTTTTTTGAAAGCTTTAGATTTTAAAAGGATGTTTCAGAGGTAATAATTTTCTTTTTTTAGTAGAGTAAACTTTCAATTTCATTCAACTCATGTCTGCAGATTATAGTTTTCAATCCAAACACAAAAGGAGAAAAAAAAAATCCTTTCCTTTGATCAGGGTAAAGTATTATCTGGAAGATTAAAATGTGTCTTACCAGAGGCCGCTTGAAGGTGAACCAATATACATTGGAACATGTTATTTAAGAAGAATTATAACAATCCTTTCAAAAATTTTTAAATTAGGGCGATACAGGATATTTTTATGAGGGAAATCTGTATATAAGCACGTGAGTGAGCACAGGGTTTTACCTCTCAGAATCTTTTCTTCCCTGTGATATTTTAACTTGTGAGATCATGAAAATGTGTTGTTTTTTTTTAATTTTATATTATTACTGAAAAGAAAGCAGTATTTTTTCTTATATTAATTTTTTTCATATTTAGAACACTGTATTGCTGATGTGAAGAGTACCGCCTGCACAGACGGTGCTGCCACCCCCTTTCCCGTGCACTACCTGGGAACGTTTTGGGCATGAGCCAATCTTTGGACGGTGGCTTGATCCCAACACTCGCGTGGGACATGCAACAATATGAAAACCAGGCCAGTTTTGTGTGGCCCTCATTTAACACAACTTCAGAAAGCAATAACATTAATCCGAGTTGTTGAGGTCTTGCTGAAGAAAGGCCCTAAATTAATGTGGTCTTAGGTGAATGCCTTAGAAGTTGATCTTAAGAATTTAATTTTTAAGCTCTTAATTCTTGAGTGAATTTGGGCCCTGCTTGTGAAGAAGAAGGAGAAGAAAATCACAGCAAAGGAGCAGGAGGTAAAGAAGAATATTCAGTGGTTATTACTTGGGGTGGGGAAAGGGGGTGAAGCCCAGGCAGTGAGGATTCAACTGTCCGTTGTTTTATATAGCTAGAAATACATTTAAAATGTTCATTCCATTAACCAACTCATAAGGTGACAATTTTCATTTACCAGATTTTTTTTCCCTTGGTGGAAATAAGCATCATATTTATCTTCGTGAATCTCCTGGCACTTTCTAACACAAATCCTTACCTTATTAATTCTCAGATTCTGAAATTGTCAGAAAAATGATAGTGGGGTTCTGGGATGATGTTACCTCTTTTCACCCACGTCTTATTCCTCTGATTTCTCTGCTCCTGCCAGGGTAGCCTCCCACCTGCCTCTCCCTCCAAACACACACCTCCCCCCAGGGGCTCACAGCTTCTTTTGGAATCTCCTCTTCCTTTGGCCATATATGGCAAGGAAGAGCCTAAAGAAGAGAGAGTAAAAAGGTGGAAGTAGATGAAAGAATTCAATGAAGGTGATTCTGATGTAAAAAGGAAAACAGGTGAACAGTAGCACGAAAGCAGCTTAAAGGTGTAATTCAGACTGAAGGCAATTTCTTAGGCAACAATTAAAGGTGAAGAAACTAAAAGGCCAAATCTGTGAAATAGCAGCAAGAGAAGAATCTGTCAACAGGGTGAAAAAAGTTGTGATGACAAAGCACTGTGTTTGAAAAATTAGGTCAGGGTAAAAAAGACAATATGGGAAGTTAATAATATTTAATGTGGCAATGAAATACAGCTTGGGAATGGCTACTAGGTTATTTATTTATTTTCAAGATTTTATTGGGGAATTGGGGAAGGGGAACAGTGTTGGGGAATTGGGGAAGGGGAACAGCCAAGTTGTTGTCCTTCAATCTTAGTTGTGGAGGGCGCAGCTAGCTCAGCTCCAAGTCCAGTCGCCATCTAACCGCCCGTTGGCAACTCAGGGCAGCTCAGCTCAAGGTGCTATGTTCAATCTTAGTTGCCAGTGGGGGTAATCCATCATCCCTTGTGGGAGTCGAAATGGCAACCTTGTTGTTAGGAGTACGTGTTCTCACCAACTGAGTCATCCTGCCATCTTTTGGCAGCTCAGTGGCAGCTCAGCTTGGGCACAGCTCACTGGCCCATGTAGGAATTGAACTGGTGACCCTATTGCTCAGAGCTCTTAACCAACTGAGCCACTTGGCTGGCCCCGATACTAGGTTTATAATGTGAATTTGTCCATTGATGAGTCTACCAAGCTAGGCTGGTATTTGAGATTATCATTACTACTTAGCTAGAAAACAGAGTTCCAAATGTTTACAGTTTTTTGATATTTATCTATGAGTTTTTTCCTTAGACGGTGATATTGGATTTAAAAACTAGTTTCAATATGTGATTTTTCATCAAAATACCACCTTCTTAGAAAGGTTATTCAGATCACCTGATCTAAAAATAATCCCTTCCATCATTTTTACTGTTTTAGTTTCTTTATAGCCCTTAGTGCTATTGGAAAGCCTAATATTTATCTGTTTATGTATTTATTACCTGTCTCTGCTGTAAATAGAAAGTTCCATGAGGGCAGAGTCTTAATTTATTGTTGTATCTTCAGGGCACGTGCACACACACACACACACACACACACACATACACACACAGTGGAAGTTCAATGCATATTTCTTGAATAAGTGATAATAATAGTAGCTAACATTGATTGAATGCTTAGTGTTAGCCAATCCCAAATAGACCCCCTTAACATTCATACAAATCCTAATAAGTACAAACTGCTGGAACTTCATTTTACACTGAAGCATTGAGATGTTAAGTACTTTCCCAAAGTAACCCAGTGATAGGTCGAGGAGAGATAGGGGAAGTTCATTTTGAGCCATAATATGGTCAAGACAGTCTTTATTTATTTTTAAATAATTTTTTTTTCAATTATAGTATACATACAATATTATATTAGTTTCAGGTGTACAACATAGTGATTAGACATTTATATAACTTACAAAGCGATCACTCTGATAACCTAGTACCCATCTGACACTATACATAGTTATTACAATATTATTGACTATATTCTTTATCCTACATCCCATGACTATTCTGTAACTACCAATTTGCACTTCTTAACACCTTCTCCTTTTCCACCCACCCCAACCCCCCTCCCATCTGGCAACCATCAAAATGTTCTGTATCTATGAGTTTATTTCTGTTTTTGTTTGTTCATTTATTTTGTTCTTTAAGTTCTATACATAGGTGAAATCATATGTCATTTGTCTTTCTCTATCTGACATACTCCACTCAGCACAATACCCTCTGGATCCATCCAAGTTGTCACAGATGGCAAAATTTCATTCTTTATTATGGCTGAGTAATATTCCACAGTATATATGTACCACCTCTTTTTTATCCATCCATTCATTGATGGCCACTTAGTTTGCCTCCACATCTTAGCTATTGTAAAGAGTGCTGCAATGAACATATGGATGCACATGTCCCTTTGAAGTAGTGTTTTGGGTTTCTTTGGATAAATACCCAAAAGTAGGATTACTGGGTCCTTCTTTGTCTGTTGTTATAATCTTTGTTTTAAAGTCTATTTTGTCTGGTATAAGTATTGCTATCCCAGATTTTTGATTGTTTTCATTTTCATGAACTATATTTTTCTATCACTTTATTTTCATGCTGTGTGTATCTTTCTATCTGAAGTAAGTCTATGTAAGGGTCTTGTTTTCTCCTCCGTTCTGCCACCCTACGTTTTTTGATTGAAACATTTAATCCATTTACATTTAAAGTACTTGTTAATAGATATACAGTTATTGCCATTTTATTATTCATATTTTTTATCTTTTTTTGTTTTCTTTTAAAAGAAGTCCCCTTAACATTTTTTGCAATACCGGTTTGGTGGTGATGAACTCCTTTAGCTTCTTTTTGTCTGGGAAGCTCTTTATCTGTGCTTCAATTCTAAATGATAGCTTGGCTGGATAGAGTCGTCTTGGCTATAGGTCCTTGCTTTTCATCACTTTGGTATTTCATGCCAACCCCTTCTGGCCTGTAAAGTTTCTGTTGATAAATCAGCTGACAGTTTCATGGGAGCACCCTTGTAGGCAACTAACTGTTTTTCTCTTGCTGCTTTAAGATTATTTCTTTGTCTTTAACTTTTGGCATTTTAATTATGACATGTGTTGGTGCCTCTTTGGGGCTTGTATGTCTATTTCTTTTGCCAGGTTAGAGAAGTTTTCTTCAAATAGGTTTTTAATTTCTTATTCTCTCTCTTCTTCTTCTGATACCTACCCCTATGAGATGAATGTTGGTACACTTGATGTTGTCTGCACAGAGGCCCCTTAAATTACCATCTTTCTGTTTTTTTGGATTCTTTTTTCTTCTTGCTGTTCTGATTGTTTCCTGCCACCTTATCCTCCAAATCCCTGATTCTGTCCTCTGCTTCATCTAATCTACTGCTGATTCCTTCTAATGTATTGTTCATTTCAGTTATCATATTCATTTCTGACTGGTTCTTTTTTATGTTTTGTATCTTCATTTTTTTGTTTCCTGTCTCTTTGTTGAAGTTCTCACTGGGATCATTGAGCATCCTTATAACGAATGTTTTGAACTGTGCATCTGTTCAATCTCCACTTAGTTTCAGTCTTTTTCTGGAGCTTAGTTCTGTGTTTTCATTTGTGACATGTTTCTTTATTATTATTATTATTATTATTATTAATTAATTTATTTATTTAGCTGAGCCATCCTGCCACCTGTTGGCAGTTTATCGGCAGCTCAGCTTGGGCTGGCATCAAACTGCTGTTGCTCAGAGCTCAGCTCACATCGTTGAGTGAGTTCTTAACCAACTGAGCCACTTGGCCAGCCCTTCGGACATGTATCTTTGTCTCCCCATTTGGCTGCCTTGCTGTGTTTGTTACTATGTATTAGGTAGAACTACTATGTCTTGGTCTTAATAGAGTGGCCTTATGTAGTAGGTGTCCTGTTGGGACCAATGGCACAGCCTCCCTGGTCACTTGAGCCAGCTGCTCTAGGTGTGTCCCTTGTGTGGTTTGTGTGTGCCTTCCTGATATAGTTGAACCTTGGCTGCTGTTTGCACATCAGTGAGAGGGATTTACCATCATGTTGACTAGTTTGAGGACTGGCTGTGACTACAGTGGAGAAACTGCTATGCAGGGGCTAACCCTACAGAGCAGATTCACTTTAACAGGGCTTTGGTACCTACCCAGTCTGCCCTTTGGGTGTGTTGTCTGTGTAGGCAGCCAGGCAGTGTTTCCGTGTGGTCCAAAGCTAGCCAATGCATATGTGAGCTTTGGGGCCTCCTGGTAGGTGCCCCACCACAGGCCAAGTTCAGCCGCAGCCTGTGTCCTATCCAGTGCCACCTGGCATGAGCCACAAAGTAATCCATGGATGGCTACTACCTATACTGGGCTTGGAGGTGCCTGGGAGAGGCTCAGCCTCAAACTGTGGCTGACTGCTGCCAGTGCTGAGCTTGGGGCTGCTTAGCAAGAGGTACAGGACATGCTGAGGACAGATGCTACTTATTTGGAGTTTGTGAACCTTTGAGAGATTTTAGAAAAATTTGTAGCATGAGCCCAGAGAGACCCTTTTGTATGGAAAAGCCACTGGGAGCGACTTGGGTGAGTCTGAAAGTTGGGTGGGGTGGGGTCTCCGGGAACCAGGGAGGGGCCAATGGTTAGCCAGGTTGATAGAGACTCACATATGGTGTCTGCCTGCATTTTTATGATGCTGGGAGTGGGGAGAGCTCAACAAAGAACAATAGCTTCTACCTGCACTTTTGTCTGGGAGAAAACTTACCCTCCTGCCCTCATCCTGAAGCCAGATAATTCAGTTGCTCCCTGTATGTACCTGGCACCTTTCGAATTGCTGCCCCAGCACTGGCCATCAGCAGTAAGTTTGTGTGTGTATCCTTTAAGTGGAAAGGCTGGGATTCTAGCAGTCCTTTGTTTAACTCAGCTATAATCTCCTTTTGTTTTCACAGCCAGAAGTTGTGGGGACTTCTCTTCCTGCCTAATACTCTGGGCTGGGGAGCCTGATTTGGGGCTGGGACCCCTTCTCCTCAGGGGGTCCTCTGCCGAGATATCCCTCCCAATTTTTAACCACCACATGTGGGTATGAGAACCAGCTCACTCTGCATTATCACCCCTCCTACCAGTCTCTACCTGGCCTCTTCTGAATAGCCTTATTATAGGACTCTTCTGAATAGCCTTATTATATGAAGTCAACTAGACTTCAGGTGATTCTCAGTGGTGATTGTTCTGTAGTTTAGTTGTAATTTTGATGTGATCATAAGAGGAGGCAAGCACAGCATTTACTGACTCTCCCACCTTGACTGGAAATCTCAAAACAGTCTTTAAAGAAGTGTTAAAACAAGCTGAATTTTCAGAAGGGTGCATTTTGAAGTGGAGAGAATAAGGACAGAAAACTCTTTATTAGTATGAGGAAAAGCATGTCTAAGATGGTTATAAAACCAGGTTTCCATAAAGATTTGTTAAAAGGTACCTTGTGATATAAGATTGGAGAGTCCTTGAAGGCCAGCTGGAGATTGAAAGTAAATGAAAAACTCAATTTAAAAAATTAAAAATAAAATTTCTCACATTGCAAAGATCTTTTCTGAGTCAGATAGAATTGTTCTAATTAAGGTGAATTAGTGAGGTTTTTCTGTCTATTCCTAGTTTATTTATTTATTTATTTATTTTTGAGGGCAGTGTCACCGACCCTCATATGTGGGACTGAACTGGGGCCACTGGCTTCCCAAGCCAGCGCTTAACTACCATGCCACTCAGCCAGCCCTGTCTATTCCTAGTTTAGAAAGGACCTGAAACACGTTATTCAGAACCTTTGCTTTTTAGGGATAGTTCCAGGCAAAATGCATAATAGGCCATGTTCATCTTGCTGATGTTCTCTACTCATTTCTCCTCTATTCCTGTATTAGTCCAGGTTCCCATAGGGAACACAGAGCATAACCAAACAGGGTGCTTAAAAAGATTTTTTTTCCATTAACAAAACTTCCTATGATGGAAAAATTTAAACAGGTACAAAAATAGATGATTATAAGAAAGACCGTGTACCTATATACCAATCTCTTAACTTCAATAATTATCAACTCATGGCCAAACATGTTTCATTTAAATATTGTTTGTCCCTAAATATTTTAGGATGTATCTCTCAAAGATGAAATCTGCTTTAAAAAATAATCACAATAATTTTTTCACCTAAGTCCATGTGTACTTACTTCTATAACAGCATGACTTGTACTAAAGGGTTAATGACAAAACATCACAATATCATTGTCACACTGAAAGAAATGAATAATTCTGAAGAAAGTTGTGGTTGAAAGGCCGATGTATAAAGGGTTAAGGTTTGAGGGAATTCAACAAGGGTTGCTGAAGCACCCACGGATAGTGGGGAGCCACTGCCCCATCTCTGCAGACTCAAAGAGATTCCTGAAACCCATGTGGACCTGTAGCTGTAGGCAAGGTCTGCCTGGCAGGAACTTTGTCCATGGGCAGAGAAACACAGCCACTGCCAACCCAGCAGGGAGAGAATGGGGACTATAAATATCCAATTGTATACACTGTCTACCTTCTCATTCCTGGCAAGTCCTCTCCATTGACTAAACTCAACAGGAAGCCAGAGGGCAAGGGCAGGCTGGCATGGTTCACAGAAGTTAGCCTCCCAGGCACACATCAGTATGAGAAGGACAGAGAGTGGAACTGGCGATGCAATTCATTCCCTCTTACTGTCACCCATCTCCCTCTATGCCACACATCTTCTAAGGATGCTTTTGAGTCTTGTCTTCACCACATTGTATCCTAGACCCTGGGTCTGTAACTTTGGACCCCACCCACAACCCACATAACTAAAGAAAATAATCTATACTGTCAACAGGGATGTGCCAGTGGGATTAGATATTTTGGTAAAGAAAGTCCTTTCCCTTTTCCCTTCCAAAAGCATTCCTATTTTCAGCTGGTCTTGATGCTATAAAACTGGAGCTGTATTTCAATTTAGCAGCCTCAGGCATCGATACATCAAGGCACAAGGAAGCTACTCTAACCGCTTTCTGAACGTGCATTGCTTTGCTGTATCCCAATTAGGTTTAAAATATTTAGATGAGAAAAAGTAGTTCTGGTCCATTAAAGCCTCCAGTAAGAAGCAGTTTGGAATTTGCTTGTTGGAAATGGGCAGGGGTTATAAAATGTGGTCTAGTTAAATAAATCCTTTTACTATTAACTCCCTAGTAAGACAGAAGGGAGAAACCAGAAGAATGGTTAGTCTAGCAAGAAAGGGAGAATAGGAATTACTTTCGGTTAATACTTGGTTACCCAGGTAAGCATTCCCTGACTGGAAGAAAGCCATCTGAAAGTCTTGATTAGATGGAAGAAAGAGACATCTAGTCTGTCTTCCTGGATCTCTCTCTTCTGGGTTGGAAGAAAAAGGACCAGGAAGTAGGTAATAGGACAGAGTAAGTGGGGACCACCCCTGAATGGAGGTGTTAATGGGACAGGTGGTGGCTGAGGGAGGATGGCTGCCTTTTCACTGGTGCCTCCCTGTAGGAGCTGAGATGGGGGTGCCGAAAAGGCTGAGTCCCCTGAGGCATTCCAGGCAGCAAAACCCACCCAGAGCTCCTGCTCCTTATAGCTTAAAACACCTCAGGGCCCCAGAGTATCTTAATTTTGGGAGAAAACCAGAGATCTAGAACCACAGAATTTTTACAACATAAAGGAACCTAATCGATGATACAAATTATCAAAGTCCAACAATATAGTTGAAGAAACAGACCAGAAGGGTTAAGGGATCTCTCAACAATCACACACCTAATGCTGGTGGGTGAGGGATGAGTGATATTGCACTTGATCTCTGCTCTAAGGCACACATTTGAACATCCCTGTGACCAGAACTGTCCTACAGTTGATGTGATAAGAAGGTACTGAGTGGTAACATTTTTTTCTTTCATCATGGCACATAAAATACGTGCCTCATTTTCATCAGTGATCCATTGAAAGATGGTGAACGGTAGCAGACAGTGATGGAAGAGGGTGTTATTCTGCTGTGCTCTCTTTAGCGCTTTTGCTCATCGCTCTAATTCTTGTTTATTCACATCTTACCGAGATTATTTAAGCTATGAACGGGTTTTTTTTTTTTTTTTTTTTGGTAGGAAAAGTACCTTCAAATAAAGAACTGTGATTTCTTTCAGAT
Organism: Aselliscus stoliczkanus; assembly: GCA_033961575.1. Classification (NCBI taxonomy): domain Eukaryota; kingdom Metazoa; phylum Chordata; class Mammalia; order Chiroptera; family Hipposideridae; genus Aselliscus; species Aselliscus stoliczkanus. The sequence goes on along the minus strand of CM066740.1, from coordinate 74,365,094 downwards.
ATGAGCTGTTCATGTTTGGAATAAGTCTATTGGTTGTTTGAGCAGCTCACACATAACACACACACGTGCATACACACCTATACATGGACAGATATGCATTTCATAGTAACCTCATTCTCACGTCAGCCCCCTTCAATTGCTGCTCTGCCTGTAGATGACTGAAACTAGGATGTCAGGGCTTGGTGATGGTTGGGGGGATGGAAGAGCCACTCGGAAGAGGGTGGGGTGGGAGGGAAGAGCTAGGACTAGGAGACAGACTCCATTTCCCCCATGCACCCTATCTAGGACTGTCCCGACCCTCCATGTATCACAGCTCAGCTTCTTCCATGTGCTTCTTTTTTTTTTCTAAATCTTGATATTTCCCTCCTCTTTTCTTTCTTTTCTCTTCTCTTCTCAAAAGTCAGAGTACAAAACAGGTTGGGTTTATTGGACCAAGATGGGAGCCTTATGTGGTTTGTTCTACACCTACATCAGGTTCATGATTCTGAAAAATCTGTGTGGCGAGCTAAACACCATATCACATTTTTTACTTTCATTGTTTTTTTAAAGAAAAAAAACGTTTTTCTTTTATACAAAAATCCAAGTTCATTATAAAGACTAAGCAAATCAGAAACATACAGAGAAGTAAAACAATGGGCTCACTCCCATCCTCTAGAAACAGCCACCGAACGGGGCTGTCTTTCCCCCTTATTTCTTCTAACAAAAGACAGCGCAGGCTTTGCTTTCTCTTTGGGGTTGGATACACTTTACAAATTCCTGAGAATGTGGCAGGGACCAGTCAGGCTCAGCCGAGATGGACACACTTGTTAGATTGTCTGGACGCCACTTTCAACTCCGAGCTCGGTGCTGCTGTCTGTTGGGAACTGACCTCTATTCCCAAGAGGGGGCCCTCCACATGCTTCTGATCCTTTCCCAACTTATCCTGTGATTCAGGGCTTCTCTTTTGCCAGAGAACTGCTATTTCTCCCTCAGCAGCCTCTGTATAGGTCCCCAGAGGAGGGGGATGGGAAACAGCCCGCTAAGCTTGCCTCTCTCCAGGTTTATTATTGATGTGAGGGCTCAAGATCTTGCAGCTGCCCAGTGTAGCTTGTGAGGGCCATGTGGGAGTGTGTGTGTGTGTGTGTGTGTGTGTGTGTGTGTGTGTGTGGTGACTGAATCTCCTTACACAGTGATATTTTGCTCCTCTGCTATTCTTTCCTCACTATTCTCTGAGGTAACTGCCTTAGGCTATAGACTTTTCTTTGTTTGCCATGTGTTGATCAATTTTTGCTTTATTATTTTTTTTAACTAATTTTTGTTTCATTAAGTTTGGGTAGAGGGAAATGACATGAGCTAGGTTATTCTGCCATTCAAAGCTGGAAATTTGATTGGCAGGTTTCCATGCCCGATTCAGTGTGAGTTTAGAAAATTCACAACAGCCTTTCTTCTGCCCGAATGAGCTACAAGTATCTGAGAGTATATAAAGTTGGCTGGGGTTTTGTTGAAGCGTGAAGTGTATAAATACTATTTCTTTGCTGTAGTCTCAGATTAGTATTTTTTTTTTGGAAGCAATGCATGTTAATAGGCTTTAAAATACCATTTTTTTGTTTTTAGTTTTCGCATGCTTAGCCAATGCTTTTATAAAAGCAGTCTATAAAATATGTTCTTTTACATTCCATTAGAGTATTTGTTCTTTAGCTTAGCTTTGCTTTCCAAATGTGGAAATAAAGTTAATCATCAGAATCATTTTTTATTTGCAAAAATAACAAAGTAATATGCTTCAGCCTTCCAAGTATGTTTTATTGCCCTGAAGGGCAGTATCTGTCCTTCAGGGGAAATCCGGCATTTGGATTATTTTGTTTAAATTTTAGAATGCTCTAATTTAATAACATGCAAGCTTTTATCTTTGATCTATTTGCCATTTAAATAACATTAACTCTCATAAAGACAGAACGATATAAAGATCAATGGCTGTATACATAGGTACAGTTTGGGGGGAAAAGCCGGAGGCAAAATGACTACAATCTGCTTTACTAAAAGGGGACTATGTTGGAGATACACACAGATTAATAATTACTAAAAGAATATTTTTAGAAATTTTATTGGGGAACAGTGTGTTTTTCCAGGACCCATCAGCTCCAAGTCAAGTAGTTGTTTCAATGTAGTTGTAGAGGGAGCAGCTCAGCTCAAGTCCAGTAGCCATTTTCAATCTAGTTGTGTGGGGGTTGGGAGGGTGGGGGGGTTTGGGCAGCCCACCATCCCAGGTGGGAATCGAACTGGCAACCTTGTTGTTCAGAGCATGCACTCTAACAAACTGAGCCACCTGGCCGCCCCTAAAATAATTTTTTTTTATGGTCACTTTTCAACCCCATCCTTTCCCCCATGCCCCCAGACTTAAATGATTTTCTACCCTCATGTATCTCTCCTGGCTTGTTTGACACTTGTGTTAACATCATGCCATAAGCTTTTGTAGAACTGCTGCAACAGTGTCATGCATTTAAAGCTGGTGGGTTTGTCTAAAAGCTTTGCTTGTGTTTCTTTCCTCCCTCTATTCTATGTAACAACTTAATTAGGTCATCTTTAAAAATAGACTCTGGTGGCTAAACTCAGCCTACACTCTGACGTTTCCTTTCCATTAATTTTCTGTGTTCACAACTACTTTATCTTGCATCTTATTATCAAACAGTGGCAAAAAGGCTTAACATAGATGAGTAATTTTAGACAAGAGAACCTGTATATAGATCAGAGCTGTTATTATTAGTTCACAAAAAAATGCCCTAAAGAATACCCAGGAGAGCCAGAAGCAAGGCTTTCATTTTCTTCCTCTGTGGCTTGCGCCAGCTAAGCAGCTATATGTGCACATCCCCAGGCTTGTGCCTTCTCTTGCCAAACCTGAATGCAAGGAAGCATGTGTTGCATTGTTTCCATATGACCTTTCTATTGGGAAGTACACTTTATGGCATGTTTGGGGACCAAGAGGACTTGTTTGGAGTGTTTGGTGGGCTGTCACTCCAGTTTGGTTAGGGCTCTCCAGGAAGGCTTCCTGCTACACAGATACAGAAAGAGACAGAAGGGAGACCAACTAGCTGTTTATCACCACTACCTGCCACTAGGGGTGCAGTGACAAAACCAGGAGGGTACCTTCAGCCATCTTTTGAGTATGGATGGGATGTCCTGTCTCCACCCAAATGTCTGGACAGCCACTGGATTCCTGAGTCTGCTTTGGGTCCCACTGACAAAAACATGCAACTAGCCTTTCAGAGGCCAGCTCTGATATTATCCCATGGCCCCTCCACTCTCTCTGGCTCTTATCCCTGACTTGGCTTCAATGTCATACTCTCTTGATATGGGGTAAGGGCATCTCTGAGAACAGCAGTTTTAGGGTTGCTAGCCCTGACAATGTCTGTGTTTATTTGTACAAACTCTTTAGTTGGTATCTTACATTTTTTTTCCCCCTCTATTCTCATAAAAGCCAATTACTCATTACTTTCAGCCACCAATCATCTCTAATGGTGGTATTTGTTTGTTTTCATCAGATCTCAGGTAGAGAGAGTTAAGTTAATTATTTTCTTTAGTTCATAGTTCATCAGCATCAATGATTGGTGTGAAGACCTCTTCTTGTTTTATTGTCCTTCTCTTTCATCTTCCCGGATCACAGCTACAGTCCCCCTCTCTCTGTGAGCCTTCACTCTGAGTCTTTGATTGTATGCCTCAAATGTATGGTGTCTTAACTATGTGTGTATCCTTATGAAGTCTGCAGTGTTGTTTTGCATGTGAATGTGCTTTTAATTTTCATCAGTGGTATTGTACTATCACTCTTACTGTGTTTTCTTTTTTCTTTTTTTTCTTTTTTTTTTTTTTTTGAGGGCAGTGTCACTGGCCCTCATATGTGGGACCCGAACTGAAACCCCTGGCTTCCCAAGCCAGTGCTTAACCACCACGCCACTCGGCCAGCCCTCTCTTACTGTGTTTTCTATTTTTATCATTCAGTTCTATCATGTAACTGTGTGTATCATTAATGTTTGGTGAGGCTTCAGTTAGAGCCAATCCCCTCAATTTCACTGTCAGCAACAGCACAAGTTTTCTTATTCATGCCACATGTTTGTAGTGGGTGGGCTGTGTCTCGGTTCAAACCTACAGTAGTTATTAGACCTTCCACTAAATCTTGTTATGGAATGATTAATAAAGGAGAATATGTATTACTGACCAAAGCTAGGTCCTAGCTTGTGTCATCCTGGTGGGTTTAAGGAGGGGAGGCTGACGGTGTGCTTCAGAATAGAGTTCATAGCACTAAGGCTCGGCCTTGGGCTTCACATGGGCTCCCCATCAGTAACAATCTGTGAGTGAACCTCTCTGTGCTTCTGCTCTGAGTTTCTCTCTACATCTTTTTTCCCCTGGGTTATCTAGTCCTGAGCCAGGGCTGTGTAGGTGACAGGCAGGTGAAGGGACCACTCAGGGATGGGCTAATCAGTCTGCACCTGTTTTTAGCTTTTTGCAACACCAGCCAGACCCCAGCTCTACCCTGAAGTTACCCCACGTTGTTGCAGGGTGGGTTGGTGCTGCAGTGGTAAGGGGCAATTATTATACAGTTTTACAGAATGAAAAGCACATACTCATGCACACCCCCAGCCTAGCTATTCATGCATCGCTCCTCCCTCCTCCGTACTGGCTGCCATTTTTCTTCCCGGAGTTTCTTCATAGTCTTTATGTTAGGTCTTTAGATTCATACTCATACACTTTTCTTTTCCTTTCTGGCTTCTCTAGAGTTGGGCGAGGGGAAGAATTCAAGAGCTCTTACATGCTGAAAGAAAAACTTTTCATGGTTACACATAATAGTTATTATATAAGAACAGCTATTTCAAAGATTCCTGAAATGTGTGTGCCAGTACATGATTTTGTCAGTGAGAGGGGAAGGATCTTAGTAAATGGTTACTTTTCCTCAGAAATTCCTCTTATGACATGGCAACCGAGTGAAAATTTTGAGGACTCTACATGATACAATTTGTGCATAAAACTTTTGTGAACCAAACTTGCCATTTGGTTCTAGACAATATCTTTCTGCTTTTTTCCTTTAACATCCTTCATGGGGCATATGGCTCAGCATACCAAAAATCTATTTCAGTGCCCGTGGTAACTCAGGTTTCCCTTCCCCAGGTAGGGGAAGGATGGTTTAAAAAAACATTCAGCTCGTGGCTGGGGTACAACTCTTTTTTGACCTGTCTCTTGTGCTTGTTGAATGAAGCAACTATTTTGGAAGATATTTTATTTTACATGATTGTTGACAGTTAAGTTATGTAGGATGAATCAAAGGAAGAAATGCATCCTGTTTGAAGGAAGTAAATTTCCCCAGACAACAGAGCTGTAATTTCAGAGTATGAAAGCAAGCACCAGAAATACCATCCTGGGTTCAGTCAGACCAAAATGGACTTATCCTGCTCAGTGTTACAGCTAAGACAAAGGCAGATGGCATTTTGTGGGGGAGAGGTGGGTGCACCCTGCTGATAAGGTAAATAGTTTTAATTTCTACTCAGTGACATGTTGGATCCATCGTCCTATTTTATTGCTAAGTCCTTCTTGGAACCCACTTATATTTTCAAGTCTGTACCAATTCTCAGAATAAAGAGTTTCATGTTTGCCATCTGCTGTGTGAAGTGGTGCTCCTTTTATTTATTCTAAAGCCACCTTCTTCTGGCTTCATGGGGTGCTTCTAATTCTAATATTTCCAAATTTGGAGAATAAGCAGAATCTTATTTCCATAATCCTCACGTCTTTGGTAATATATTTGAAGCATCTTTAAATCAATATCGAACTTCTGGTTTCTAGGCTGTTTGAGTTAAAAAAAAATAACTGATAGAACAAAGTAAACAGATCAGTACTCATTTAAAATATTTTTATCTTTCAGGAATTTATTTAAAACCCAATATTATATTTATAGGATGTGATCCTAAAATCAGTTTAAGAAGAAACAAGATTTACTGCATGAGTCGGAAAAAGGAAATGTCAAAATGAAGTTATACCTAAGACATAGCCATTTGTCTGCAAGGTAGATGAATGGTAAAACTCAGTTCAACAAACGCGCATTGAGTATCACTATGTGCCAGTCACTTTTCAAGCCACTGGGGGGAAAAGGTCAAATCAAATGTGGTTTCTTCCATGCCTAAAGGTATGTTCAAGGATTGAGAAGAGGTAGGTTCCACCACTCTGGGAACGATATGCTTGGTAGAGGAGGTGGCACCTGAGAGGGAAGAGGAGTAGGAGTTTATAGTATATGGGATCCGGAGAGAGAGGCCTTCTAGTGAGAGGGGATATCCCATGCACAGCTGGGAGCTTAAAACAGCATGTGGCATTTTAAATCAGGAAAGAATTTGGAATAGCTGGAATATAACATGCTTGTTTAGAAGCAGTAAGAAGAAGCTGGCCGGTCTGTCTGTAGGTAGGGGCAGCAGCTGGATGCTGAGAAAGAGAGCTAACATGCTCTATTCCTTCTCGGAGTTCCAGGGAACAGTGCTCTTGGTAAAACTAGAAAGCTGGACCAGTCGTATGGTGGGTTTCCTTCACAGCTCATCTCCACGTTCCCGCACAATTTTCCTGGAGAACCAGGGACACGGGTGATGCTGCTGATTCCCTTGATGCTGTTTCTGGAACTCTGCTGCCCTCCAGGTGGCACTCAGAGGTGAAGGGCATCCAGCTAATCTTCGCACTGCTCCCCAGGTCCCCTGCACTTGAGCCTTTTCTCCCCTGGCCTTTCCTGTACCACTGGCTGACCTCGAATGCAAAGTCCAGTTCTCAGGTTTTCCTTTGTGCAATTGTACTTTGAAAGCTTAAAGAAAAAAGTCTAGTATTTAAAATTTGTTTGTGCTCAGACAATTCAGATATTTGTCATAGCTAATTGAATTCAAATGACATTTATGAATAACTGCTTCGTGCCAGGGGCTGTGCTAGGTGCTGGTGACACTAAATCAACGAAGGCCTTTAGGAGTCCAGTCGAGCAGGAGAAATGAACAGAAGTGGGTTGGGAAGTCTGATGCTCATACTCACCACCTTCAAATTGCCTGACAGTCCTCTGTGTCCCAGTTAACCTGCTCTGCAACAGCCAGTGACTCTTTCAAATCACCACCTTCCCCACATCCCATCTCTCAGCAAAGGACTTTCTGCCACTTCACAGAGAAAATAGAGGTCTGCCCAAGGCCATCTCAATGTCAACCAAACCTTTAAATCAGCCTCCAGCCCAAACCACCTTTGCTCTTTCCCTCTTGTGTCCCTACTATGAAAGTTCCAGCTGTGATTTGAATTTGACCTTCTCCCACATTCTCATAGTCCTTCTGCTATCAAATTTTAAAAAAATTTTATTAAAGTTTATTGGGGTGACAATTGTTAGCAAATTTATATAGATTTGAAGTGTACAATTCTGTAATGCATCATCTATATATCACATTGTGTGTTCACCACCCAGAGTCAGTTCTCCTTCCATCACCATATATTTGATCCCCTTTACCCTCATCTACCACCCCCTCCCCCCTTATCCTCTGGTAACCACTAAACTATTGTCTGTGTCTATGAGTTTTTGTTTCTTCATTTGTTTTTCTTGTTATTTTGTTGTTTTCAGTTTTATATTACCACATATCAGTGAAATCATATGGTTCTCTACTTTTTCTGTGTGACTTATTTCTGTCTGCTATCAATGTTTAAAAAATGATTTTTTTCTCTCTCTTTTTTACTGGGTTTTTGACTGATAGGCACCACAGGATTGGACTTGCACTAGCTTTGCCTGGCACTTACGTTAACTGTGACTCCTTGGCTACAGAAGTACTTCTGATTGCCATGACATGTGCCTTTCCCCATGGACTATAAATAAAATGAGCCTCACAAGTCATTAATGAATTCTTCCTTTCAATATCCCAAGCAATCCAAATGCTAAAGATACAGCATTTCACAGCAGGTGGTGCAACCTTTTATGTAATATCCCTTTAAGTAAGTGGACTATGGTCTTGTGATTAATGTAAGCTGATGTTCACATTAAGGAAATGGGAGGTGTTAAACTCCTTAAGAAGCCCAAGGTCTTTAAGGAGATTTTTGTGATTCATGCTAATAAGGTTGACTAATTTGTTATTCTACAAATGGAATGCCTACAATTCAATTTTTGACTGACAAATGGTTCCACACTGTTAAGAACATAAGTATCATATAAAATTTGAACTCTAGTTCTGTAAAACATGTCTGAAAAAATAATTTAATTCATGATTTTCCTCTTTGGAAAATTTCTTCAGGGATCTTTAATTGTTTTCTCTGAGTGCCATCAGCTGTGCTTCCAACTTAAAGAAATAATTTGTCTCATAATATCTACATTCATTTATAAAAAGAGCTCAAAAACAAACTTGCAAAGGAAAAAGCCACCTAAGGATATGTTAGGCCGACCTTCCCCTGGGATCAATGATCGATTACTGTGAGTTTGGATGTGAAGATAAATGCAGTCGGATTAGAAAATATGTGGATCCCAATGGGATTTACCATCTAGCTCAACTCTTTCTAAACAGAATCAAGTTTTTGATCAGATTGGCAGAATAATTGTTATAGGCACTCAATCATGATCACTTCTTGATTTTAGGGTAAACTGTACCCAGGGTTGTTTTCCCACTTTGCTACCTTTACCCTCTCTGCCCTGTCTTGGCACTTTTGCCCATCATCATCACCATCATCATCACCACCACCAGCACCATCACCTGTGTCATAATTGGGATTTCTACACGGTGGCAAATACTTTACCTCTATGCTCACTTAGCCTTAGACCAGCCCTGCAAGGAGAGTATGATGCTTATTTAACAAATGGAGAAAACGAGGTTCATAGAGTTTGATGAATGTGTGCAAGTTTCCTCAGTAAGTGGCAAAACCCACATGGAATCTTGGGCCTGAATGACTGAAATATCTCATTGTTCTTCTCCTGTTGTCTCCATGGGTCCCACTGGTCTAACTCGTTCCTGTGGTTTCTACACTATATTTGTTCACTTTTTTCCCTAAGGTGATGGGAAGTGGAGGACAGAGAGCACTTTCTCTATTTTCAAGATTAAAAATAAACATGAACATTCAACAATTAGCAAGTGAGACAAGTAAGAGTAATTTAACAGGAGCCTAGGAGCATCTGATATTAAAACATTACGTTCGATCTGCAGAATGAACAGGCTTTGGAATGCAAAGGAGAAACCGATAAGCCTTTGGAAATTAAAAGATGATCTATATTTAATACAGCCAAGAGAAGAAAAGGGTAGCGTTTCGCTTTCCAAAGACCCCTCACGGTCCATACTATCGCTTCTTTAGCTTTACCTGTAAAGTCAATGGGTGCAGCTTTCCTCCTATGTGTTTCCTCAGCTTCTTATCACTTGGAAGAGTCTTTTCTCTGAGATTCTCTATAAATATGCAAGCTTGTGTTTTGAAACCTCTCTATGTGTATTTCTTAAAAGCCCAATAGAGAGCTATACACTCAGAGACTCAAGGCATCTGGGATGACAGTGAGGCGAAGGGCAGAAGTTGCCATGTGACCGAACGAACACCTTTCAGAAGGTCACCTGATGTATTTACTGTTGAAAATGTTGATACCATAACCTTAGTGTCATGTGGCTTTTCACAACCCCCTGTAACTAGGTTTGTTGGGTTTTTTTTCTTTTATGACACGAGCAGATTCTTGGAAGGGATAAATTACTGCTTACCGGGGTGCTGCTCATGGGGAATTTTCTGGAGGTGCTTGGTCTACATACTCAGGCATGACCAGACCCTTTGCTGATTGAGTTCATTGTAAGAGTGTGTAAGATACAACTGTTTATAGGCAGGTCAAGGCTGGAGATGAGTCTGGGGTCACAAAGACTCCAAGGACACAGGCAGACCCCCCGGCCAGGCCGAGAGACCTTCAGAATATCAAGTCACTGTGCTGCCCTTATGAGACCTGACCTCCCACAAAGTCCTTCTGTATCAAGGAGTCAGGTGGCCACACACTTAGTCATGCCAGCATATGTTATTCCCTAAGGAAGGAAAACTGCTTCATTTTTGCTAAATCTTGATGTTGTTCATTGTAATGTATAGCACGTGCCAACTGGGAAAGAAAAAAAAAAATTTGTGAGGACAGCATTTCCTAATGCCAGGTTCTTAAGCTCCCTGAGATGGTGATCTTGTTTTTGAGGTGAGATTTACTTATGTCAGACACCAGCGCATTGTAATATCTGGAAGGCTCCCTCATTTCTGGACTCCAGGAAGCCGAGCAAAGGGTTAACTTGGAAGGACAGAGTCCCCACTGTGTAATGAGAACCACAGGCTCTCCACTTCCCTGCAGTAGGAGAGGACAGTCAGGCTGGTTATAAACCTTGTGTCATCACTTTCGCTGGTGTGTCTCGGATGAGTTTCACAATTTTTCTGTTTTTTTCAGCTACCCCATCTGTGAAATGAGATAATAACACTTATTATAGTTGTGGTCAGATGAGGTGACATCGGGGGAGTGCTTGGTTTAGCTCCTGGCACAGTGCTTAGTGCTAGGCTCAGAGAGCCAGTGGGCTGTGATTTAAATTCCCAGTTGTTTTCCATTAAGACCCGGGACAGGCTGCACCTTTGTCTTCTTTTCTGGTCGGTTCTGGTGACTCCCAGCCTCTGCTCGGTGCTCCTGGGTGTCCACACGCTCCTGCTCCAGTCTGAGGACACTCCCTGATCTGGGACCTGCCTACCTTCGTGGCCCCTGCTATTGTGATGCCGCCAATGTTAAGCACCAATTCTTTGTCAGTTGTTTTCCAGGAGGTGATTTGTCCTTTCTCATCTGAGCCCTCTGTGCTAGGTCTGTCTTCTTCTCCATTTCAGTGAGGCAATGAGAAGAAAATTTTAAATTCGTCTGGTGGAAAAGTTGCTTCCGAATTGATTGGTTTGATTGGGCAAATATAGAGACATCTGTGTTGACTGCTCTGTTGCAGCCATTGAAGAGATATTTTTTTGTAGATTTTTTTCATGCCTGGTATGGGAAAGTCAGTGCTTCTCAAACTTTATTGTGCATACAAGTCATTCAAAGAATCTTGTTAAAGTGCAGGCTCCCATTTGGTGGGTCTGGGGTGGGGCCTGAGACTCTGCATCTCAGAGGGTTTCCAGGGGATGCTTGTTCATGGACCACAATTTGAGTAGCAAGTGGATGGGCCACATAATCATGTTGAAGAGTTGAGTTTCAAGATGGGCAAGAGTAGACAGACACACCATGCCTCAGAGCAATGGAGCTTTCTGTGCTCCTCTATACTAATTTTAATTTGCTTACTCACTTTCTAAAAGTACATTTGAGTCACCAATAATATGCAGACCCTTGATATTCTTTCTCTAAGTAAATAACATAAATATATTCTAAAGTCTTGAAGCGTAAGAGAGTAAGCGTTCAGGAATGAATGAAAGGAGAAAATAAAATTGGATTGGATTCAGAATAGGTGTTTTGAGCCCAGCTTGAAAGATGTGGCAAATGTAGATTGGAGGATATTGGAAATATGCTAAATCAGTGCACTTATAAGGGGCAAAGGAGGCACTTAACCCCTAGAGACAGTCAAAGAAAGGTGGGGGAGGGGAGGTTTGCCCAAAGCTGAGACCCAGAATGAACGGCTGCTCATCTGTAGCTAATAGGGGAGTAGCCAGCCAAGCTTGCATGGGGCCTTATGGGAGAGCTTAACAACATGTATTAGGAAACAAGACCTCTTTGCAGTACGCCCTCTGGCAGTGGGGTCCTATCCACAGCACTAGGAAGGCAGCATCCCCTCTCTGTACTTCCACCAGAGCACTTCAACTTCCAGCTGTGCCCAGTGGGGGAGGGGATGGCCTTCAGCTCGCGTGGGAAACATTGATGAATTCTGAGGGTTTCTGTGTTGTGCCCACGGTCCACTCATTGGGTCATCCATTCGTACATTCTATATTGTTGAACTGAGTGCCTCGTTTGTTTGAATCTCATGCTAACGGTGATCAATTTGTGTGTTCACAATTAAATAGTAACGATAGCAATAGCCTAGAGAAAGATGATTTCCCCATGTCTGTTAAAGATCATCTGAGATTGCAGGTAGACCATAGTGTTAGGGGATTGGTTCCTGTTCCACTTTTATTTCCCCAAACGCCCGCCTTTTTTAGCTGGAGAGCCATTGAGTTGAAGAGCAGCCAGGGCCTTCTTTTAGGACATGGAATTTTCTCTCAAGAGATGTGGGAGGACTTCCGGTAAAATGGCACAATAGACAGACGCTGTGCTAGCTGCCTCCCAGGATCACACCAAAATTACAAGCAAATTATACAGCATTCAACCCTGGAGGTCCCCGGAACACTGGAGGAACAGAACCACTAAATGAAGAACTTAAAGAGGAGGCCATGTCGGGTCTGGTAGGACGGGCAGAGATGAGAGAGGGCGAGCCCCGTGGGGGAGGTCCCAGCTGTGGGAAGCTTGTCTGGTTGGGGGAGAGACCCTCCGGCCGCACCCCAAGCTCACCAGCCTAGAGTTCCTTTGCCGGGAAGAGAAGTTCTAAGATAGCCGGCAGTAAATTAGTAAGGACTCTCTCTGCTCAGCTCGGTGAGGCTGAGAGCTGCTGGAGAATCAGTGGGGCCCGCGCCCGGGCTTGTCGCCGGTGAGCACTTACCTGGTTCCTGGTGGAGGGAGTGGCTGTGTGAGCCGGGAGCCTGCGGGGACGGACTGAGCTGAGCACCTTTGGTGCAAAGGCTGGAGGTTTTTGGACTGTTGTTCCCGTGGTGCGGAGCCTGCACGCGAGTGGTGTAGGGAGGGCGCCATTTTGTCAGGGTTGGGCCCTCCCACGAAGGATCAGGTCCGAGACCTCATTGGTCTGGCGGAATTGGCGCAGAAGTGTGTGTGTGTGTGCGCGCATGCGGCCTTGGATCCCCACCCTCTGCCCGGCTTATACTGCGTTGCCAGGGAAACGCTGGGCGGGTGCCCTCCAGCTCCAACAAGCTGCTCACTGAGACCCGGGAGTGCGCAAGCCGCCTCGGATCCCCACCCTCCGCACGGCTTGTGCTGAATTGCCAGGGAAACGCCTGGTGGACGTCTCTGGCTCCAACGGGCTGCTCACTGAGACCCGGGAGTGCGCAAGCCGCTTCAGGTCCCCGCTCTCTGCACTCCGCTTGCAGAGTTGCCAGGCTGGTGATTGGTTGTCGGGCTGCTCGGCCTGATCTGCGAGCGGCTGATTGGGACAGTCTGAGACTGGGAGTTCTCCTGGGAGGGTTGGGCCGTGAGCTGTGTGCCTGCGTGATCCAGCCAGGGCTCTTCTGGTGATCTATCTAATACATCAAAGCAATCCCAGAGCGACAGCCAGAATGGGGAAACAAAGAAACATGTCACAAGTAAAAGATCATAAGAAACCTCTAGAAATGGAACTAAATGAAACAGAGGGATCCAACCTTTCAGAGACAGAGTTTAGAACACTGATGATTAGAATGTTTAAGGAACTTAGCGAGGACATAAAGAAGGATAGGGAAACCATAAAAAAAAAACCTGTTAGAACTAAAGAATACAATAACTGAAATGAAGAACACACTCGAAGGAATCACCAGTAGAGTAGATGAAGCAGAGGAGCGGATCAGCGATTTGGAAGATAAAATAGCAGAAATCACCCAGTTGGCACAGCAAAAAGACCAAAGAATAGAAAACAATGAAAATAGTTTAAGAGCCCTATGGGACAAGGTGAAACGCAACCACCTTCGAATCATAGGGATACCAGAAGGAGAAGAGAAGAAGCAAGGGGTTGAAAATGTATTTGAAAAAATAATGACTGAAAACTTCCCTACCCTGGTGAGGGAAATCAACATACATGCCCAGGAAGTGCAGAGCGTTCCAAACAAGCTGAACCCAAACAGGTCCACACCAAGACACATCATAGTTAAAATGGCAAAGGTTAAAGACAGAGACAGAATCCTAGAGGCTGCACGAGAAAGACAATACGTTACATACAAAGGAACTCCTGTTAGACTAACAGCTGACTTGTCTACAGAAACTCTGAAGGCCAGAAGGGAGTGGCAGGAGATATTCAAAGTGACACAAAATAAAGGCCTACAACCAAGATTGCTCTACCCAGCATAGCTATCACTTAAAATTGAAGGAGAAATAAAGAGCTTCTCAGAAAAGAATAAGCTTAAGGAATTCATTACCACCAAGCCAGCACTGCAAGAAATGTTAGAAGGGCTTTTTTAAACAAACGAAAGGGATAAACAAGCTAACCCAGGAAGACCAGGAATACAAATAACAAAATGGCAATACATATGCACCTATCAATAATCATTTTAAATGTGAATGGGCTAAATGCTGCAATCAAAAGTCAGAGAGTGGCTGAGTGGATAAGAAAATAGGATACATGTATATGCTGTTTACAGGTGGAATAAAATATTTCATGCAAATGGAAATGAGAAAAAAAAAAAGCTGGAGTACCAATACTTATTTTGGACAAAATAGACTTTAAAATGACTACAATAAAAGACAAAGAAGGGCACTATAACCCTAATAAACATCTATGCACCCAACATAGGAACTCCTAATTACATATAACAGATTTTAACAGACATAAAGACAGAGATCAACAGTAACACTATCATAGTAGGGGACTTCAACACCATTGTCACCAATGGACAGACCCTTTAGACAGAAAATCAGCACAGAAAGAGGGGCCTTAAATGATACTGTAGATCACCAGGACTTCGTTGATATTTTTAGGGCATTTCACCCTGAAAAAACAGAATATACATTCTTCTCAAGTACACATGGGACATTTTCCAAGATAGACTCTGTTAGGCCACAAAATAAGTCTCAGTAAATTTAAGAAGATTGAAGTCATATCAAGCAGATATAAAGGAAAAACTGATGGTTGTTGGCTGGGAGGGAGTGGGGAAGAGGGAGAGGGGGAAGGTTTTGGACAGTGTAGGTGGGACTACAATGTTGCCGCAGGGACATGGGGGCAGTTCTGTGAATGTAATTGATGATGTTGTGAAGAGACTATTATGTTGTGAGAAATAAGTCAGTCGGAGAAGGACAGGTACCATGTGATCTCACTTGTGTGTGGAGTCTGAAGAGCTGAGTGAACGATCAAAGTAAACAGACTCGTAGATGTAGAGGAAAAACTGAGGGTTGCTAGTTGGGAGGGGGGTGGGGATGGGGGGAAGGGGAAAGGATTAGACAGCATAAATAGACAACTACAATATTGCCACAGGGATATGAAACACAGTTCGGGGAATAAATAATGTTGTAAAAATTTTGTGGCGTGTCAGATGGTCGCATGTCTTGTTAGGGAGACCACTTCATGGATGGAGTAGAGGCTTGATCACTGCACTGTACACCTGAAGCTGATGTTGTATAGTATTTTATGCCAACTGTAACTGAATATGTGGATGGTCATGGGATGTGGAGTATACTGTGGAGGGGAGTCAGGGGAGTTGTGATGGATGTGTATGATGTGGAAGGGGAGTGAGGGGGCAAACTGGGAGAGGGGTGTTGTCACTTTGGGGGCTAAAGAGTGTAACTATTGCATTGTGTTGTACACCTGAAACTAATAAAAAAAAGAAAAAAAGAAAAAAAAAAAGAGATGTGGGAATTCCAGAGGTGGGGTGGGGTAGAGAGTTCCTATTCAATGAGTGAATCCACAATTATAATGGGATTTTTGAATAAGTGGAGGTGAACAGATGGATGTTTTTGAAAGAGAGGGGATTACTAGCCCTAGCTGTGTCCTATTGGAACGGATGCTTCTCTCTGGTGAAATATCTGTATAATTGAATTAGGATATTCAGTTCTAATCCTGCTGATTAAAAGATAGGGATTTCAAGGAGATGATGTCCTGATCATCATATCCCTTCAGAATTCTCAGCTTGGAAAAAATGCTCTCACTTCCAGAAGCTGGGATTTTTTTCTCCCTCTTCTCTCCTCATTGGTCTCTCAGTCTGTGGAAGTGTCTGCCTCCTTCTTTTGCTTCCCTGAGCCATGAGACCCCACTCTTTTATTGGAGGCTCACTTTTGCTGTGGAGAACAGTTGTAAGTCTTGTCAAGCCGTATGTCTTGGAATTGCGTTGTCTTCCAAGGATTTCCCCTCAAGAAACTGTGGAGTGCCCCAAATGGCTCCAGTAGTCTCCTTCAGTGACAGAGTGCCCCCATGCCAGCTTGCTGTCCTCTGAGGCCTTTGTATTACTCACAATTAAAAAAACAATTAAAGTAGAGCAAATTAAGCATTAGATCAATAACTTTTTAATCCCAGGTATCACTTATTAAATAAACAGAGTGCTTGTCTCCTGGACATACTCTCTTGATGCTGGTTGAGGTCCCGTCCTGGTACCCCCCAAGGTCCAAGCATCAGCTACCACCAGATGTCTCTTCTTTTTGCTCACTATCAGAGATCAAAAAATGTTTTTCAAGCTGAATTTATCTTACAGATGCTTCTTGTTTAAAAGTAGGGTTGCCAGATAAAATACAGCACACCAAGTTAAATTTGAATTTCAGATAGATAATGAATAATCATTTAATATAAATATATTCCATGCAATCAATGTGGGACAAAAAACAAACAAAAATCTGTCATCTATCTATCTATCTATCTATCTATCTATCTATCTATCTATCTATCTATCTATCTACCTATTGATTTTTTAAGTCTATTATCATCTATCTATCCTAAATCTGAAAACCCTGAGAGTAGGACTTATTCTGTTTTCTTGACAATTTGATATCTATTGATATGCCCTGCATCATTTTCCACAATACAACTGCACTCTGCTTCAAAGTGTTGAATGGCTCATATTTATTGTCAAAAATGAAATGAATTAAATCCGATTTTACTTTGATAAATTAATAATGTCACTTGGCACACCCATTAGCTACCCCCAGTGTATTGCAAAACAGGGAGAGTGTTACTGACCTATGGCAATATGAAAACTGGATATCATGGAATTGGGTTGCTGAGCTCAGCAAAATGGTTTATCTCTATTAGCGTGAATCTTTATAGAATACGGCTGTAAGCACATCAGTACCATTTTGGCCCAGGACATAAACAAATGCTTTGAAACATGTAATTATTACATGACCACACTGTTGCCTGTGTACCACAGGAAAAGGATAAAGCTTGTAACATTGAGAACCTTCACTTGGAAACTTACTATGGAGATGACATTATGACTATGTAAATACTTAAAAGGGAGCTTGTCTGATAGTGGGTAGTTTGAGGTAACTTTTTTCAAGGAGGAATATTTAAATCAGATTTCACAATGACGTCCATCAAGCTATTTACAGTTGAGAAAATTAATTAAAATGTCACCTGTTTAATTATTGTTTGTTATCTTTAATTAAAATGTTAATTGAGGACATTTGTATGTGCAACATATTTAATGTGTTGGGTCTTTGACAAAGGCACTGGTGCTGTTTTCTACCTTCTACATTCGAATGCTTAATTGTTCACAAATATTTTGGAGAAAAGACAAATATGCTGAAGCCACATAGGAGCATCATTGGAAAGGTCATTTTCCTGCTAGAGCTGTAGATAGCAGCAGACCTGTAGGAAATCATCACTTTAATCGGCAGAAAGAAAATGTACCAGAAATATGCTTTTTGGTCTTGTATTTGCATATGTGAAAAAGGGACAAAAATTAATCAGCTGTAAAATGTCCATTCAGAATGACATTTTTAAGCACAGAAATCGATTATGAGGGCACTTTAAACATATTCTTGCCTCGCTAACAGAACAGGCTAAAGCATGATGGGAAACTGACATTCTTTTATAGTGATGTACACTTGACCTTTTCATTTGACAAACATTTGAGACCGTTGTTTAAAACAACAGAAAGTCCTTTGTTGCAAAATGGGTTTGAATTTTCTTTTAACAATGGTTATAACTTCTCTTTTCCATGCAAGCCTATGGTATGACCTCTGTTCAGTAAATAAACATGCTGGTTGTGTTTTGCAAAGGAAAGCTATCTCATATATCAGCATAAAAACAAAATGGGTTCCTTTTCAAATAATTTATGAAGTGTAATGTTTTCCAAAAACAGCATCAGTTCAGCAATGGCATCCACTGTGCCCTGTTCAGCAGCCCAAACAATGGCAGAATGAGGGACAGAGATGATGGAATAGATATAATTCTCTGCCTTTACAGAGCTTTGAGTTTAAAGATTTCTTCTCCCCCCATACCCCCAAAACTTACTTTTTTGTTTCTTTTCTTGATATATTCTAAGACTTTTTGTGCTTAGTGGAATGAGATGAACTAGTGCTTCTTAGAATAATAAGCATAAGGATAACAAATACATAATGTTTATATAGTGCTCCCGTTGTTCTAAGCACATTACTCATAATACCTCATTCAACCCTTAAGACAATCCTCTACCTAAGTACTATCATTATTCCCATTTTACAGATGAGGAAACAGAGTCACAGCTTTCCCAAGGCCATACAATTAATAAGCAGTGAGGTTGAGGGTTGAGACCGGACATTCTGGATGCATCTCTCTTTTTATCCTGCTACTATCCTTATGGATAATAAGAGGGTTTCATGCAAGAAATAGCAAATGTGTTGAGCAACCAGGTATGTAAACTTATGGCAGCAAAAGTCGGAGAAACTGCTTGTGTTCACACTTTATCTCTAAACTTAATGGTTTATTTATGGCGTTCCTCAATGATCATTAAAATATTGAAGAGTGATTAAGAGCAAAGAAGGGGAAGCATAGGCTGGTAAAGTACGTTTTCTAAGAGTTAATCATCTTTCATCCATAATGAGCCTTCTGCCCTTAAAGGGGATAGGATCAGTGATTTTGTACAGCTACATGGCATTTGTTAAAAATTTCAGCTCTGCCCCTTTATGAGTCAAATGGTCATGGACCAGTTATTTAACCTCTATAATCTTTAGTGTCTTCTTTAACAAAATGCAGATAATAAATCCTCCTTCACAGTGTCATTGTGAAGATGAAAGACAAAGCACATAGCACCATGTTGGGCTCATACTAGCGACCCACTAAATGGGAGCTACATCTGCTACAAATTAAATAAGCAAATCATTATGTTGAGAAGTATTGAATTGGACATTAGTTAATACCTATTAGGATATTTCTGAAGAGATTTAGAAAGACTGTGTAAAATTGTTGTTTAACTGGCCTAAGAGAATAGGCTATTACAATTTCAATGGTTTGCCTATTACTAGCAGTGAATATTTATTAAAAATTAAAATGAAACTTCTCCATCTGTTACACTACCAGGGAGTATCCAACAAGAGCTGGTTCATTTTGCTGTTTTCCTTCCCTCTTAACAACTTTATCTGTTAGAACTGTGGGAAAGTGACAAAGCTAAAGGAGAAGATGCAAAATTAGAGCAAAGAGGATGGCTTCCAGAAGTCATGCTTGACCTTGAAGGCAGGCTCGAAAAGGGAGATGGCTTGGAATATTTTATCCACCCCTATTCAGGGCTCTCCAATGTGGCACGGTGATTATTGGGTGGGTCTAAGTTTGATGGAGTGCTGGAGACAATGCTTGGGCATCTCTGTACTATAACTTTTTTTTTTTTAATGACACACCAGGAAATGCATTTTACATGTCTATCTAGTCTACTAGTATGTGAGCATCATAAGTGTGGGGATTTTTATTTGCATTAGTAACTGATGTATTTAAGTGTCTAAAAAAGTACTTGGTGCATGATAGGTGCTCCATAAATAGTTGTGGAATAGCTATATTTCTATCAATCAATTATCTATGTATCTATCATCTCTATCTAGGAAATGTATCTATCATTTATCTATCTAGGAAAAAAGTTTCATGGAACATTCTTACACTTACTATTTGCTTGCAGTGCATTCTGAAATTTTCTATTCCATTCCATAAAGAGAAAAATAATTGCAGTCAAGGCCTCGTCAATTAACTTTAGTCCATTCACTGGGGAGAGACCCATAAGAGGTCATTCTTTCTAGTCCTTTGGGTTATGATCTGCAATTTGAAAAGCACTGCCTATCACTGGGAACAGTTGGCTTTGTGTGTAAATTGGCTTGTGTCTTTGAGACTTATCTTTCTTGCTGTCAAGATACCTTATTTAGCCTGAATATTTCCCTCACCCATGCTCTGGCTTGGGCAGTCACCCTGACCATGCTGTGGGCTGGTAGCAAAAGTAAAGTAGTATTGAGGGCTCTCACCCAACTTCTGGGCAGTTCTGAAAGTATTTGCTGTACTCTAATGGGTCTTGTTTTTATGAAGTCCCTATGCAATTAGTAATTGTTGGGTAGTGTTATAGCCTAGCCAGGGTCTATGCCTGACTCAAATTGTTTGGATGTAACTTTCCATTATGGAAACAGAGGATTGGAAAGAGTGACCTATGAAGGTTCCCTCCACTGTGAGCATTCTTTTAGTCCATGAAAATGCTGAAATTAAAATAAAGTGCTTGGTGGATTTTGATATTTTTAAAGTCTTTATTTTTGTTTCTGATGTTTTTTTCTGAGTTACGTCTGCTTAAATTTTATACTCACTGGGGTTATGAGGAAGGAAGGAGAGAAAGGAGAGAAATTGATGCAGTTAAGTGTTTTGATAGGAGTGAGACTTGCAAAAGTCTTTCATTTCCTGAGAAAATATGTGGGAGTAAAAAGGATAATATATTCCAATATTACATTCATTGTGAAACTCAAGATCCTGTTCCTGTTAGGTTTCTAATCTTCACCTCTGTTTGGATGACCTAACTAGAAAAGCAATATTCTGGCTTAAGGTTTAAGTAAAATTTGGGTTAACTATTCAGAAGAGCTAATCGGATATTAATTCTGGTGTCTACTCTAGGTCTGAGTGCCATCACATAAATAAGGTAACTAATATCATGAGCAAAAATCTGCATCTGGAAACCCTCCAGTTGAGTGGGTGGGATGGGTATCGGGGAGGGGGAATGAGACTGACAGACTGAGGATAGCATCCAGAGGGGTTGATGAAAGCACAGGTGCTGGCCACTCAATGCCGCCATTGGCCCCATGGAGGTGTAAAAAGGTCTAATGAGCATGTGTTGGCTTGCTGTGAAAGCTCAGTGATGGCCAACCCCAAAACAGGCTATCCTTGGAATTGCAAGGAGTAGGCAAAAAACAATATTGGGCTAACAATTCTGTCAGCATGTGGCCAGTCACAAATTCTGAGTCAGAACTGGTCAGAATAATCCAGGGTCCTGGTCCTAGAACATCATGGCTTCTGAGACTGATTATAAAGCATAGGAATCAGACAGAACTTAAATGATCAACATCAAGGGGTAAGTGGAGACTTTGTTTCCTGTTCGTGGCTCATGCCTGGTTTTCAAAACTGGGTCCCCAAGGGTGTGGTTTAATGCTGAACAGCAGGAGTAACAGGACACTGATTATGAGAACGTTAGTGTTGCCAAATCAAGATCAGTCCTTGACAGATGAGGATGAAGGTGAGTCTAAAGCTGGGTATAGTTCAAGGGTTCCCAGTGTTTGGTACAGGAAGATGGAGAGATGGAAACCAGGCAAGGCATTGAATTCAACAACAACACGAGAATAAGAAAGGTAGTGCATTTAATGTCCGAATAAGTCAGAACCACAGAGACTCATAGCAATGTGGAACAGGAGATGCCTTTTAAATAGTTGCATTGTAGCACAGAAGTAATACATTGGCTTTTCAAAGACTGTTGACATGGGACAAATTAGGCAACCAGAGCTTTGGTTCTCAGCTAGCGATGACTTGGTCTCCAGGGACCTTTTGTAGTGTCTGGAGATGTTTTTTTTGGTTTTCGCAACTTGGGAGGGGGTTTGCTATGGGCATCTGATGCTGCTGCTAAACATCCTACATTGCACAGGAGAGCCCTTTACAACAAAGAATTATCCAATCCCAATGTCAATAGTGCTGAGACTGAGAACCCTGAAATAAAGTAAGAAGCCTGCCTCATTAACTTGAATGTTGAACGTTTAGGAGCAATGCAATATATTCCTGGGTGCACATACATTAGTCCTGACTTTGTTGTTGGTAAACTATGACTCTCCCAGAGAGTGAGTATATTTTCCTTGAGGTGCAGAGCAACCCAGCCAATAAGCACCGTGGGGCTGGCTGAGGTGGCATGTGAACGTTTATTATCCATGGGCCTGTGATTCAACCTGTGCGTCCAGTGTGAGTGGAGAGCTGTCCGCAGTTGTGACCTGCCATCTATGGGATTTTGTGTTGGGTGGTTTACTAGGGGTCACTCAACCTTTCCAGCTTCTTTGACTTTTGCCCTCTTTGTAACTTCTTATGGTAAGAGCCTAAAGTTAAGGACTTATGTCCTTTTTCCCCCCACAAACTTCTGGCCAGTGTCCCAACCTGGTCTGCTCTGACACACGCTCTCCACGAGCTGCAGAGATCTAGAGCAGACAAAGGAAATTAATAGTGACGAAGCACTTGGAATAGAGGGTGCTGATGAGGGCTTGATAATTATCTCCAGACGGTCTGGTGACTTTAAAACAAGTGACTGATTCCAAAGCTGAAACTTAAAATCATTGTTCTGGAGTCAGTGAATATTTTGAAGAATACATCCAGAATTATTTCTCAATCAATAAGTCTATTTAGACTTGATTTTCAGGCAGTCTTTTTTTTTTTCCTACTATTTCCTTTCTGATAATGTTACTTTCATGGTTGGCTTCATTATTCATGATGGTACCACAGTGATATGTCTATTGTGAGTTACAGTGATGGGTATAGCTTGCTTGGTGCCCTGATGTCCCTGGGTTACATTTTGTAACCTTTTTTCCTGTAGAAGGAAGAAAATGAGCCCCTCAATAAGTTTGTGAGACATTCAAGGGACTAACAAACTTAGCATCCAAACTGTATTATCCTAGTTCATGAGAGCGGTTTCTAGATAACTCACAATCAAGAAACTACACAGACGCATTACTTTGCCACTGTCCACCAAATCTGAGCTGTTGGGCTGGAACCCAGAGAGCCAAGTAATTCGAGTTTGGCACTCGGGTCAGACATACTGAAGCTGAAGCCCCAGCTTTTCTACTTAAGATCTCTAAAAACTTGGCTATGTTGCTTAACATTTCTGTGCCTCAGTTTCCTTATCTGTGAAATGGGGGGAATTGTTGTGAAGATTAAATAATATATGTGGCTCCTTTGACAGAGTGCCTGTGTTAGTAAGGACAAATTAGTGTTAACTATTTTATCATCATTGTTTTGTTCATTGCATTGGCCCATCCATACTCCACATTCTGATTTTCTTATTGCGAAGGAGAGAGAGTGTGAGCTGAGAGTTGGGTTTCAAACAGGTGGGGCTACTGGACACTCTTCAGCTACTGGACAGTAATGATAGATGTTTTCCCTTTTTCCTTCAGGGTTTCCTTCAAATGGCCTCGGTGTGTGTGTGTGTGTGTGTATTACACTTCACATTTTATCTTTTCTTTTTTGAGGACAATGTCACTGACCCTCATATGTGGGATCGAACTGGGGCCGCTGGCTACCGAAGCCAGCGCTTAACCACTGCGCCACTCGGCCGGCCCTACACTTCACATTTTAAAATTTATGGTGACGTTGTTCAAAATCCAAAGATAAATGCTCTATTCACCCAAAGATTAGTTACTATGAAATGGAAATATTGGGACTCCATTCAGAATTGTGCTTAAACACTGTCTTTGAAATCCTGACCCTGAGATTCGTGACTGGAGTCTTCAGCATGTTTATAAAAATGAAAAGCCATGAAGGAACTCCTCCTGGCTGGGCTCCATCTTGAAGGGCTGGCACAGGGGTGCTCAACCTTGAGTGCAAGTCAGGGTCACCTGGAGGCTTGGGAAAACTTAGGCTCTGCGCCCCCTGCAGGGGACAGAAAGGTTCTGCAGGTCGCTGATTTGTCTCAAATAGATGCAGTTTATAGGAAGTATTCAAGCCCCCTGGGTATACAGGGCTAGTTATATAAAATGAAAAATAAACAAACAAAAACTCATAGACACAGACAATAGTTTAGTGTCTACCAGAGGGTAAAGGGGGTGGTGGGTGGTAGATGAGGGTTAAAAATATATGGTGATGGAAGGAGAACTGACTCTGGGTGGTGAGCACACAATGTGATCTATAGACGATGTATTACAGAATTGCACACTTGAAATTTATATAACTGTACTAACCAATTTCACCCCAATACATTTAATAATAAAATAAAAATAAATAGAAATTGAATTCTATTAAAAACAGGAAAAAAAAACAAAGAGAAAAATACTTCAAAAAGAGAATGTGTATGAGTGGGGGTTAGATAACATGGCTTATTTGTTTGGAAAAGGTAAATTGAAGAAAGAGCTTTGTAGCTCTGAACTAATGGGATCATAAATGTTCAAATTAACGATCTCTTCTGGGCTACCTGTTTGGGGCACACATTGTGGAAAGGAGAATGGAGGAGCTGCCTGTACTTCTAATTGGGGTTAGGCCTCTGCTTTGGAGGAGAGAGAGAAAGAAAGATGAAATATGGAAATAATCGGATTTGTGCAAGTGGACTGCTGTAATGTTGGAGAGTTGTTAAAAATTAGGATCTCATTTTTTTTTTTTTTTGAGGGTAGTGTCACTGGCCCTCATATGTGGAACCGAACCAGGGCCGCTGGCTTGGCGGTTAACCACCGCGCCACTCAGCCGGTTCCAGGATCTCATTTTTAAAAAAGGACGTGAGTTTGGGAGACTAGTACAAACTCTAATCTGTAATGTTCCTCTGGATTTACAAATTGCAAAAAATATTTTGATTTTTTTACATTTTTTTTAAAACATAGAATTGTAAATGGGGAATCTTGTCAGTAGGCAGAAATCAGTTATTTAAATTTTTGCCAAGAAAATTTATTGTATTTTTGAATCGGAAAAGAAGTTCACCTGATATTTGGGACCTACAATTGTGTTCTATATATTTTTAATAGCAAAGCAAGTTAAATACTTATGTAAAGGTACCCATATGAACTCAAAGATGGCAAAACTATGGGGGAATTTGAAATTTCATACTTTAAGTAGAAAAACAACAGCTGATGGTTGCAGCTACATAAGTTTCCACCTACATAAGTTGAACAAAAACAGAGGGAGAAAAATTAATAGGTTAGGAATGAACACTCTTCAATTTATGTTTGACTTACATGATAAAATATGTTAACATATAGGAGAAGCCAATTGCTAGCACCAAATATAGTAGCCATCGATTGGTTTCTACTGTATGCCAGGCATTATGTTATTATAGATCCTGAGGTTACAGAATTGAATATGACACAGATCCTACTTGTAAAGGCCCATAATGTAGGGAGGAGGGAGGGAACAGGAGCAAATAATGCTAATATAATGAGGGAAATGGGGCTGTGGAGATGTCCACATGTTATTAGGCGTAACTACAATTCATACATATTGTGCATGCACATACACACGTGTGTATGTGTGTGTAAATTCTATCTCTGCTGTTCTACTTTTATCCCCATTTTACACATGAGAGAATCAAATTACCAGAGAGAATAAGTTGTCCAAGATCATCTAGTTTTTATCCAAACAGAGATTTGAACTTGGAGTTCTGGGGGATCTTGAAAACTCTTGGCATTACAATGCTATGTTGTTGTTTTTTTACCATCTGATCTATTATAATTCTTGCAAACCTTCTGTCAAGCTAATGTGCAGTTATTCATTTTTCCAGGTAGATTTGGAGACCTCCTTAGGTTGCAGATATTCTAGAAATTGCTTCCGTGTGAGGAGGAATTTTCTCAGGAGTGAAATATTAAAAAAGGAGAGCTAGAACCCACAGCGCTCTCGACTTAAGCTTTACTGTGTAGTGCACACTTCTCTGGAGGAAGCAGTGTGACTCTCCATTACATTCTTAAACACAGGTACACCCGCCATGTTCAACGTACAATAAATTTGCTCTTCATAGAAATGTCCACTGCCTGTGCACACACATGTGTATGGAAATGGTGAGTTGAATCTTAGAAGTACACAGCAGAAGTTGACACATTTTTCTACCGTCCCGGGGAACTTTTGTAGTTGATGTCAGACACTAGGATTTGGAAGATTTGAACAAAAATATATCCCTTTGGCGGAAAGACAGATGTCTCTGCTCTGCCACAACCTATGAAATTAATGTTTTAAACATCTTCACCATTTTATGTTATAAAGGTTTTGTTGGGTTGTGCTTTCTAACACACAGTTGAATGCTATTATTATGGATGCTGATTTTCTTCCTGGAGGTAGAATGAATACAACATAATCCATTTTGCCATAACATGAGCTATTAGAAGCGATGCTTCTGGCTATTAGGGGTAAATCGTATCTGTGGAATGAATTAGGAGTTGGGCTGTTTGCAGTACATTGAATTTTCCCATTTTACAACTGCATTCATTAAAACCAAATTTGATAGAGCTGTTCATATTAAATTTGATAACCCTAATCTAGCAATTTACACAGATTATAGAGCTCCTTTGGAAATTCTATGACATTTGTGTTATTTTCTGTCCTTTAATAACTAAGCCATTTTAAAATTAGGTCCCTGTACCTAACCATATATATTGGTGGAAGTATTTCCTAATTTATGACTCTTATTGAATTAGCTCAGAATTCAGTGCTCTAGTCTGATTCTATCTTTATGCGTTGACATTGAAAAATTTGAGGTTAGTGAATAATCTTAGTTTTTCAATGGAATTCACAAACTTTTGAAGAATCCTATGATGTGTATAGCACTGAGTAAGATGCAGTGAGTTTGAGGAGGAAAAAGAATGAATCCTCACTCTCTAGAAATTACTGTCTACTGAAATAATAATAGGCGAGAGCTTTGTCCTGGAATTTCCCGTTATTTATCAGACAGAGGCAGCCACGTTGGGGCTGGCCAGGTGGGGAAAATGACATATAATATTGAAATTCTCCTTGGGAATAAATATAATTCTAGATGAATGTATATAGAGTCTCTTGGCCCAACTAGTTCTAAAAGTCTTATTCCTGGTTTGTTATTTTAAAAATAAATGACCCATTGATTCATTATCCCAACTCTGATTTCTCATCTGCTCCCCTGAACACCAGAATAAAGTTGCTTCTGGAAAGAAAGGTGAGAAAAAACCCAGTTGGAATTAGTTAAAAGTCTTATTATAAATATTTTAAAATGTAGTTTCATTATTTTCAAACATCTGCAATAGTTCAAACAATGCCTAAAAGGAACGGCTTGGAATATTTCAGAGATTTCTGTGGACCTGCTTTAATGAATAGCTAAAAAACTGATTTGTAATTAGTTTTATACAATTTTCACATGTATTTATATGGAAATGGGCATGCTTGGAATCCTCAAAATAGTTTTTCTTCTTTTGAACGGTTAAATACTGTTTCTAAAAATGTTTCCATCCTATTAATTTACTGAGTAAATGTCCCTTTTAAAAATGGATGATAAAAACATAAACTCAACCCAACGTTTTCTTTCATCTGAATCAGTGGTTTTTTTGACTGTAACAGGTAGTATTATTGATGAGTTAAATATAAAAACCCCCTTGCTTATTAAATTTTTATCATGTTAAATGTTTCCATTCGTCACACATTTAATATTTTTTAAGGGATGATTTCTGAAGTTCGCAGAAATGTTAGCCTGTTATGAGGTCTTCGTGAAACTTCGGACCTTTGAAAAGCCAGCTGAAATGTAGACAGACTCTTCACTTAGTTGAAATATTTTCTATGTCTTGCCTACATTTTATAGCTAAGGACATAAAGATTTTTTTTTCATATGTAAGAAAATGTTTATCAATTAACACACCAGAAAATGTCATGAGTATTGCTCTGACAATTACAATGTTTCAAAACACTATGGTAGTACCATGAACAATATTGCATTTTATTTTTGCCTCTTTAAAATTGTTTTGACCCTATTGTAATTCAAATTCTATTTTGTCTGCATTTAGCTTTGGTAGCAAAATGTTCAATTAATTCTTGAAATAACCCTACTTGGTTCTCACACTTCCTTTATTGAATTCATAGCAAGTTTTTGGGCTACATCCCGCCCACTGAAATTTACGTAATGGTAATTTATCAAGTTTAGGTATTTCATGGAGGTGAGATCTGTAGCAAGATGTGACTGTGTTTTAAATTGCTCTTTGAGGTGTCGAACCACTTTAAGTGGTGCAACATTATAAACATTTTCTCACTCATTTTTTTCTCAGTAATTTTGGTCATTTTTTTTTCCTCAAGGAAGGAAACTGAGTACAACTGTGCTTAATGATAAATTCATGATTTGCCTGCAGATTAAATCATGAATAGAATGACTGTATGATAATAAAATGAAATGATAATAATAGCAGCTAATGCCCAGTCCTGGCTCTGTATTAAATGTTTTACATATATTATTTCATTTACTCTTCATAGTTAAACCTACTTTTGGATAGGGAAGCTAAGGAGTAAGCCTGTGAAGATGGATGGAGATAACATCTAAGTCATATAAATAATATGCGATGGAAATAGGATATAAACCAAAGTTTGGCTGGTGCCAAAATCCATGTGCTTAATGGTTATAGCTACCTCAATGATACAACTTTCCTTGGCCAGCTCGAACCCTTAGGGAGTCCTATGTCCCAATAAATAACCTGGTATAGACTGCAAAATGGTCTCAATTCTTTGCAGCATTAGAAGGTAATGCTTACTTTTTGACTATGTGGTTATTCATTAGCATACACCTCAAAGAGAATAAAACAAAAACAAAAAGTAAAAACAAAATGTGAATTTATTTGACTGTTTAAAAGTCAGCAGAGATTTATGGAGTTAAATTTTTAAAATAATATCTCGGCTACTACCCGAAGGCTCTTCCTGAGGGAATGTGGGTCTGGGGAACAAATGCTGTATGTCTTGCTTCCTCCAATTAACATGTAAGACAAATCTTGCCAATCCATTCGCTGCAGTCAGACAGGAGTTTCCCAAAGGGCTCAGACCCTATCTTTCCTCAGCGCTTAGACTCAGCTCTTTCCTGCACTCAGCCTCCTCCTCCTCTCGTGGTTGCAAAGCCAGGCTCATTCTTGTCCGAAATCTCAGCCTAAATGCCAACTCCTATGAAAGTCCCTTTCTCTACACCCAACTATGGTGAGATGCCTCCACCTTATTGTCTCTCCCACACCCTCTTTATTTCCTGTGTCATGTTCTCATTATCTGTTGCCAGTTTGTTCTCAGTATCTCCCTTCTTGAACCAGGAAGGGAGATACTGAGCGTCTCAGCTTCTTGAACCAAGTCTGTCTGATCATTGTGTCTCTAGCATTAAGCAGAATGGCATGTAATAGGTGCTCAGTAAATATTTGAGAAATGCATGAATGAATGGAGAGCTTTGGGAAGGAAAATAAATAATTAAAGGAATAAAAATGCAGTGAAATTTATATATATATATATATATAATTGAAAAATAACAACATGTATTTCAATTATATATAATTGAAAAATAACAACATGTATTAAAGTAAATTTCTCTCTCTCTGTATATATATTGCCTGAACAAAGTGAATTGGGATGGGTAGCACCAAAGGGTGGGGTGGGAGTGGGGGTAGGGTCCTCTTTCCCCCATCATATGAGGTGCAGACTTGTCCTTTAAACTGAACAAAGGATTCACAACTTCATCCTCTGAGAAACAGCTGTGTCCCAGGCCACTTCTTTTAATGAGGCAAGACTCCAATCCAAACTACAGGCTGTTGGTACCTTGCCCTAGATAATGAAGACCAGTCGGTGGTGCATAATAGATTCTATTTTTCTTTCTCCAAGAGTACAGAATTCAAAAATAAACAACATGTTTTAAAGTAACTTTCTTTATTTTGAAAAATGTTATTATTAGAGTTAAAAATTAAGTCCACACTGTGCAGATTAATCTTTTGCATTTAAGAGTTCAGAGTTGCATAGGTTTAGAGAGGAAAACATAACTAAACATAAATAGCAGATGCCAGGAAACAATGGATAAAAGGAAGAAATGTTAAATTATAACAGTAATATGGCAAGAAGTAGTGGACTTTTGACACATCTCCTTCCACCACAAAATCACCATGGATGTGACCAATCAATTTCATTTTAAAATCCTGGATTGAAAAGACACAGAAACGAGAATTAGGCAAATTGATTGCCTAAAAATATGTAAGTCACGTAATTATTTTAAGAATACGATATAAGAAGAAAATTAGGAATTTGAGGGTGGTGAGATGCCTTAGACTAGGTTTTCTCTGAAACTTAGGTGTTGTTCTGCAGTTGTTACTTGGTCTATCCCCCCGAAGATCAAAGTGGAATGATTTAGTGGCATTTTCATGTTATGACAATTTTGGTAAATATTATCACTGTTACTTTACTGTATTGAAAGGAGCTTTCAGATAAAGACAGGTCACTTTGGTAAGAGTGAATAAAACTTCTGCTTGGTGGGAAGGTTCCTGGGCCCTGTAGAGCCAGTAAATAAACAACGTGACTCAGCTTGATGGTCTTGACAATGAGACTTTCCTCCAAATGGCCCTACTGACTTTATGGTATGGTTCTCAAACCTGGATGATTTTTAGTTCAGGGAACATTTTAGTGTCATCTCAGAACAGGGAATATGAATTTTTAAAAGTTTCCTAGGTGATGCTGATAATAATTAGGAAGCTTTGGGAAACACTTTTTAAGATTCACACCCAGCTCTTCCAGACTAACTTTGGGCATTATTGATTGAGTAGCTACAAATTATTCTTTTGTCTTTTTAGAAAAGTAGTATGCTTTTCAACTCTGAACAAAAGTAATGCAATTCCTTAATATCATCTAAAACCCATCCATATTCAAATTGCCCAAATTGTCTCAAAAGAGTCTTTCACAGTTGGTTTGTTTGAATTCGTATCCAAATGAGGTCTACATATTCCATTTGGTTGATATGTCCCTTAAGTCTTTCTTCAATTTTTATATCATTGATTTGTTGGGGATACTGTGTCATTTATACTATAGAGTATTCCATATTTTGGATTTGACTGACTGCTTGCTCATGTGTTATTTAACTTGTTGCTCTATCCTTGTATTTAATATAAACTGGTAATTTGATAGAGAAGCTTTATTAGATTCAGATTCAATTTATTTTTGGAGTATTATATTTTTAATGTGTTCGAATTCATTGCAGTCATTATTCTGTTTGATGAAAATTGTCCCATCTTAGGTCAGTGGGAACTCTATGTAGGCTGCCCTGTCCTTTGCTTTATTAGTTATTGATAACCTTATTAGTTGTTGATAATGTCTTTGCTTTCTGGCAGAAGATGTGCCAGGTTCATCTTGATGTAGATCTAGAATCAGTGATTTCAGTGGGGAATGGTATTTAGAGACCACGATCTGAATAGCAGCAGAGATCATTGCTACTGTGTTGTTATTGCATTTAGCCTTTTCAGCAGATAGACTTAGGAAATACATATTCAAAAATAAATTATGAGTGTAGACTAACATTTTTGGTTCAAGTTTAAGGCTATAGAATTTTTATTTAATTTGCTTGATTTTATACTTTAAAAATAAAGAGATTTTATCCCATTTGTCTTATGCTGGAAATTTCAAGGCTTTTGTCCTAACTTGCACAGTTGTGCTGACCATTGGTCTCTCTGCTCTTATCTGCATGCTTTGCCCATTCTCTTGTTTGGCCTGCATTATGGGAGGTGGATTCCTGCAGTTTGCACTTCTCTGGTTCCTTTGTCAGCTTCCAGTTGCTGTTTGTCATTCGGGGGGTTGGTAGGAGATTGGTGTATGAGGTTGGACAATTAAGTTCGCGAACTCATCCTAGAAAAAGTGCTCTATACCTCATTGCTGAATATCACTATGGTCACCTTTGAAGCACTCCCCTTGGGAAGCTATGCACTGATGCCAGTGCCTAGTCCACCCTTCAAAGCAATTTTGGAATTCTTTTTCTGGAATGACCATCAGAGCTGTTGTCGTATTACCCTTGATGTCCTGAATGTCATCAAAATGTCTTCCTTTCAATATTTCCTTTATCTTTGGGTAAAGAAAGAAGTCATTGGGGGCCAGATCAGGTGAATAGGGAGGGTGTTCCAATACAGTTACTTGTTTACTGGCTAAAAACTCCCTCACAGACAGTGCTGTGTGAACTGGTGCATTGTCGTGATGCAGGAGCCGTGAATTGTTGGTGAAAAGTTCAGGTCATCTAACTTGTTCGTGCAGCCTTTTCAGCACTTCCAAATAGGAAACTTGGTTACCTGTTTGTCCTGTTGGTACCAATTTGTAATGAATAATCCCTCTGATATCAAAACAAGGTTAGCAACATTGTGGCAGCAAGTTTACATACCTCATTATGGGAAGGAGAGAGATTGCAAATTATTTCTTCCCTTCCACCCTGCCCTGAAAACACTCTGGCAATGGCCGCGTCTCCTCTGAAACCTCTACTCCCACTGTACTGTCTTGCCGTCATTTCTGGGTTCATGGGTGACCCTGACCACTGGCTCTGGTTATGCCACCTTCTCACTCTCTCCCTGGAATGAACACTAATAAATACAGAAGAAATCGTTACTGTGATGATGACACCCAAATATGTTTACTGCCTTCAGCCTGATTGGACTTGGTTTCTCTATGAGACATTCCAAATGGCTTCTTCTTAACGCAAACCTCTGGGTTGTCTCACTGTCCTCTGGGTTTTTACCTCTCCTGTCCCCTAGGTAACCAATTCCCTACATTATAGCCTTTCTATTTTAAATACTCAAGTGATTTCTATTACTTGGTTAGATCCTGATATAACAGTGTTGCTTAATAATTTAAATTTTTTTTTTTACCAACAGAATACTGTGAATTTTTATTTTTTTAATTAAACTTTATTGGGGTGACAGTGGTTAGTAAAGTTACATAGGTTTCAGGTGTACAATTCTGTAATGCATCATCTATATATCACATTGTGTGTTCACCACCCAGAGTCAGCTCTCCTTCCATCACCATATATTTGATCCCCTTTACCCTCATCTACCACCCCCTCCCCTCTTACCCACTAAACTCTTGTCTGTGTCTATGAGTTTTGTTTTGTCCTTTATTTGTCTTGTTTCTTTGTTGCTTTCAGTTTTATATCCCACATATCAGTGAAATCATATGGTTTTCAACTTTTTCTATCTGACTTAGCATAATAATCTCAAGATCCATCCATGTTGTCGCAAATGGCGCTATTGCATCTTTTCTTATGGCAGAATAGTATTCCATTGTGTGTGTGTATATATAACACATCTTCTTTATCTAATCATCTATTGAAGGACATTTAGATTGTTTCCATGTCTTGGCCACCATGAATAATGCTGCAATGAATATAGTAGCACATATATCTTTAGGAATAAATGTTTTCAGATTTTTTGGGTAATTTTTGACTGCTTGGAGCTTGCAAACTGATTCTTGACTGTCACTATTATCATTATCACAAGTCGTATATTAACCATCACACTGTTCGTATCATTTTATACATTTATGCTTTTCCCTTTTAATCATAATTGTTAGCCTTTGTCTAATTATACTTCCCCTCAGGCTCCTGAGTCTGCCATTCCCATGGCTGTCACCCCACCTTAGACCATCGTGACAGCTCCTTAGATTTTGCAATAACTTCACAACTCTGTCCCCACCTTTAGTCCCTAAATTCTCCAGTCTGTTTTAATATATGCTGTTAGATTTATTTTTATAAATCTCAGCTCTGATAATGTCACACCATCACCCAGAAAGAAAATGTCCTGTGACTCCCCATCACCTACGAAATTAAGCACACACTCTGTGCTGACCAGAAAATAACCCAAAGTTACATCTATATGAGTCTCTCATCATACAAACTGTGCTTCAGCTTTTTGATCCACTGGCATGGAAGGAAGATCCTTAGAAGTAAGGGGGATATCCCTGACCTTGCCATCTGGAATATCTTGTGGAGAAACCAAGTCAACAAGTCAAATTAAGCTAATGGACAGTAAACAAATTTGGGTGTAACCATCATAGAAATGATATCTTTTGCATTTAATAGATGGAATTCTTCTAAAAAGAACTTTCCCTCATGTATTATTTCATTCCTCTGAAATACTGAAAAGGCAATTAAATATTAGATTTTGTCCTCTGTTTATTATCAGTTTTCAGGGTCATGATTTGGGGCTCAAGCATCTTTTAATGCTGACCAATGAATTTTTGAGTATTACTATAAATTCATATGTCTTTATATATTTTATATATTTACAGTCATTTTAGTCATTCTTTTTCTTGATGTACATTGTCCCATCCCAGGTAATGAGTCCATCTCTTTTAGATTTTAAAACAGATTACAATGAATAAGCCCTTAAAATGACATTCACCCTTTATAGCTTGTTTATTCTGCTCTGAGTTCTGGGTCCCCTGTGACTCATTTTAGAAACAAAATGTCAGTGATTAAAGGAACCACTTACTCTCAGAGAAGGTCATGGTTACTACTTTATTTTATCGTTACTGTTGGCTCACTTGGTCTTACTTGCTTCTTTGTTATAGGCTATATTCATTCATTTAGTCATGTTTGTTGAACCTTTAAATAAAAGGTGCTGGGGGGATGGTGGTGAATAAGAAGGATAGGGCTACTGTTCTTGTGAAGCTTAAATTCTCCAGAAGATACAGATATTAAATAATAAATTACAGAAATAATAACACAATTCCAATAGAAGTAGATACTATGGAGGAGAACTCTAGCTTGGTACGAGCGACTGTGTCCCGTTCTCTGACTTGCTGGGGGAAGTAGGGTGGGAAGCTTCCTCGAGGAAGTGATGTCTGAGCAGAGATCTAAAAGATGAGCAAGGATTCAGGTAAAGTGGGTATGTGAACGTATTTGAGCATAGCGCCCAGCAAGTGAGAAGGCCTTAAAGAAAGAAGAAACAGTAACTCCGAGGACTGACAGGAAAGCCACTGTAGCGAGAGCATGGAGACCTACAGGATGATGGAAATAGGTGGGAGAAGCATGCAGGGACATCTGGGCTGCTATAACAAAAATACCCTAAACTGGATGGTTCATAAACAACAAATATTTAGTTTGCACATTGCTTGAGGCTGAGGAGTCCAAAATCATGGCACTGGCAGATGTAGTGTCTGGTGAGGACCTGCTTCTTAGATGGCAACTTCACATGGTGGAAGGGATGAGCTAGCTCTCTGGGGTCTCGTTTGTAATTTGAATCCTGGGGGCTCTGCTGGTATGATCTGATGACCTCCTAATGGCCCAGGTCCTCATACCATCACCGTTGGGGTTAGGATTTCAACAAATGAAACTTGGGGGGACACAAGTATTCGGACCACAGCGAAGTCCAACTTATTAATTTTTTTTTTTAAAGATTTTATTGGGGAATTAGGGGAGGAGAACAGCGTTGGGGAACCGGGGAAGGGGAACAGAGAAGTTGCTGTCCTTTTGTTCTTCCGTCTAGTTGCGGAGGATGTTGCTTCACTGGCCCATGTTGGTATCATTATTGCACTCTTCCCAGATGAGGCAGATCGGTCGCCGGCTTCTGGATGGTCGCTCACCGGGGCTATTGGCAGCTCACGTTGGCTGCCGGCCACTCACTGTAGCCTATGGCAGCCTACTGCAGCAGGGGCTGCAGCCTACACAGTCATCGGGGCTCGCAGCCCAGCTCCAGGTGGAGCTGTTGTTAGCTGTCGAGGGCAGCGTCACTGGCCCTCATATGTGGGATCTGAACCAGGGCCACTGGCATCCCAAAACCAGCTCTCAACGAATGTGCCACTCGGCCGGCCCTTGTTAATTTTTTTTGAGTGGACTGTACTTGTGTTCTATCTAAACTTCTTTGCTTAACCCAATTTTGTGAAGGTTTTCTCTTGTTTCCTTCTAGTAGTTTTATAGTTTTGTCATTTATGTTTAAGTCTATTATCCACTTGAAATTAATTTTTATGGGTAGTGTAGGAATCAAAGTTCAATTTTTCCCCCCCATATGGATATTCAGTTGTTCTACCATCATTTGTCAAGATTACACTTTCTTCTTTGGGTGTGACACCTTTGTAGAAACTCAACCTACTAGTTCTGGACTCTATTTTATTACATTCATCTATTTGTTCATTTTTCTGCCAATGCTTCACTTTGTTAATCATTGTAGTTTTATAGTAAGTCTTGAAATTAGTTCTCTAAGCATGTTCTTCTTTTTTTGGGAGGGGGTGATTTTTTTTTAAATTAAAGTTTATTGGGGTGACAATTATTAGCAAAGTTATAGTTTAGTGGTTACCAGAAGGTAAGGGAGGAGGGAGGAGGTAGATGAGGGTAAAGGGGGTCAAATATATAGTGATGGAAGGAGAACTGACTCTGGGTGGAGCACGCAATGTGATACATAGATGATGTATTACAGAATTGTAAACCTGAAATATATGTTTTTATTTTTTAAAATTGTTTTAACTTTTGTAGCTCCTTTGCAGTTCCATATACATTTTAGAATTAACTTGTCAATTTCTACCAAAAAAGCCTCCTACGATTTTGATTAGGATTGCATTAAATCTCTAGATCATTTTGGAGGATAACTGATATTACAACAATATTGACTTTTCTGATCCAATAACACATTATGTCTCTTCATTTGCTTACATCTTCTTTAAATTTTCCCAGCGATATTTTGGTTTTCAGTGTACACATTTTGTATATATTTTATTAAATGTACCCCTAAGTATTTAATGTTTTTAATGCTATTATAAATGGTATTTAAATATTTTCATTTTCCAATGTTTGTTGATAAATTTACCCATTCATTTTCTTAGCTTTGTTGTAGATTTTTTAAGGATTTCTTTGTAGGTGATTATGTTATCTATAAGTAAACACAGGTTTTACTTCTTCCTTTCCAAACTGTTGTTCTATCTATCTGTCTATTAATATTATTACTATTTATCATTTATCTACCTATCTACCTATAATCTATCTATCTCTATCTAGTCTTTGCTTGCCTTATTTTAATGGCTAGACTCTAGCATAGTGTTGAATGAGAGTGGTAATATAGACATCTTTGCCTTGTATACAATCTTAGGGGAAAAACACTGAGCTCAGCACTAGGTAGGATGTTAGATGTTTTTCTCCAGGAGACATCCTTTATCATGTTGAGGAGGTTCCTATCTAGTCCTAATTTGCTGAGTTTATTGTTTATTTATTTAATCATATATTTTTAAATATCATGAATACGTTGAATTTTAAAGAGTGCTTTTTCTACATCGGTTGAGATAATTACATGGTTTTCTGTTTATCCTGTTAATATGGTGAACTGGTTGCGTTCCTGGCATATACCCTGTTGGCCATTGTTTATTATTCTTTTTATGTATTTTTCGGTTTGATTTACTAATGTTTTGTTAAGGAATTTTGTATTGATATTTAAAAAGAGTATTATATGGTAGTTTTAGTTTTCTTGGTGTCTTTGGGTTTTGTAGCAAGATAATGCTGTTCTCATAAAATGAGTGCCTCTTTCTTCATTTTTTAAAAGAGTTTGTGTAGAATTGTTTTATTTCTTCCTTAAATGTTTAAAAGAATGTACCAATGAAGCCATCTGGGTCTGAGTAGAAGAGGTGAGATACACATCTTGGTATTATCAACACTCTTTCTTTATGGCAAAGTTTTTAATTACAAATTCAATTTCTTTATTTTACATTGTGCTATTCAAATTTTCTATTAGATTAAAAAATAATTTGTGTTCTTAATTTATGAATTTGTCCATTTCATCTAAATTGTGGAATTTATTGGTGTGATATTGTTCATAATATTTATTTATTTGTTCTTCTTATATCTGTGGGATCTATAATAATGTCCTCTAATTAATTCCTGATATTGGTAATTGATGTTTTGTTTTTTTTCGATGAGTATTGCTGAGTTTATCAATTTTATTGGGCTTTAAAATAAAATAGGTTTTGGTTTCATTGATTATCTTTATTGTTTTATTTCTATTTTCATACCAAAAGATATGATTTCTACTCATATCTTTGTTATTTCTTTCCTTCTTCTTACTGTGGTTTTAATTTTCTCTTCTTTTCTGTAGCAACTGAAGACCAAAACTTATTTAATTGATGTGAAGCCTTTATTTTATTTTATTTTATTTTCTAATGTAAGCACTTAAAACTATAAATTCCTCTTAGAACTGTTGTATCTGCACCCCAAAATTATTATCTGCTGTGTTATCAGTTTTACTTAATTAAAATTTTTTAGATTTCTTTTTTAGTTTACTTATTCTATATAAATGTATATTTCAATATCAAATTATTTGAGGGGTTTATCAGATGTCTGCCAGGTATTGATTTCTAATTTAATATCATTGTGGGCAGACAGTAGACTAGATGACTAGATACAATGTCATTTTTTTTTTTTTTTTTTTTAGCTGAGCCATCCTGCCATCTGTTGGCAGCTCAGCGGCAGCTCAGCTCTGGCTGGAAATTGAACTGCTGTTGCTCAGAGCTCAGCTCGCACTCTTGAGCGAGCTCTTAACCAACTGAGCCACTCGGCCAGCCCTACAATGTCGTTCTTTAAAAAATTTTTAAACATGCTTTGTGGTCCAACATATGGTCTCTCAGTAAATATTTCATGGGCACTTCAAAAGAATATGTAGTCTGCTGTTGCAGGGCAGAGTGTTTTATAAATGAATGAAATGAACTTGGTTGATAGTATTGTTCAAATCTTCCATATTCGAACTGATTTTCTATCTTCTTGTTCTATCAATTCCAGAAAAAGGAGTGATAAAATCTCCAATTATAATTGCCTCTCCTTTGTCTCTCCTTTGAGGTCTATCAAGTTTTGCTTCATGTACTTTGATATTCTATACTTAGTTTCATATAAATGTAGGATTATGTGTTTTTTTATGTTTCTATTATTATGAAATGTCTGTCTTTATTTCAGAAAGTATTTCTTGTTATGAAATCTTTGTCTAGTTATAGCTATTTTAGCTCATGATTAGGATTTCTAAGGTATATATTTTTTATGTTTTCACTTTTAACCTCTCTGTATTTTTACAGTAAAGTGAGCTTCTTTTTTCCCCCCCAGTTTTATTGAGGTATAATTGACAAATGAAATGGTAACATATTTAAAGTGTGTAATGTACTTAGCACTTAGCAACAGAGTCAAGGAGAAACGTATGAAGAATCCAGAGCTCTTTCTCTGCATAGCTTCCTCTTCTTTGGTTCTTTGACCTACAAAGCACTGTCACTGAAGCTCTTTTGAACTCTGTTTTCTCAGTTCAGTGGCACACCTTGTTCTGCCCAAGATGTCCCTCCCTACTCTGCAGTACAGACACAAAGCCAGGACAATCCTAGGGCTCAACTCATTTGTTCCCTTTTCTCAGAGATCACAGTCCCGAACTGCCTACTGTCTAAACATAGTTATTTTCTATATTTTGTCCAGGGTTCTAGTTGTTTACAGTGTGTGTGGGAGGGTACATCTGGCCCCAATTATCCCATCATGGCCAGAAGCATGAGCCTGTGTATTCTGTTTTTTTGTTTTTTTTTCTTAAAGATTTTATTGGGGAATTGGGGGAGGGGAACAGCATTGGGGAACTAGGGAAGGGGAACAGATAAGTTGCTATCCTTTTTTGTTCTTCAGTCTAGTTGTGGAGGAAGACACCACTTCACTGGTCCATGTTGGTATCATCATTGGGCTCACGCTGGCTGCCGGCCACTCACTGTAGCCTATGGAAGCCCACTGTAGCAGAGGCTGCACCTATGCCGTCCCGGGGACTCACAGCAGCCCAGCTCCAGGTGGAGCTGTTGTTCACCATCTTAGCTGTAGAGGGCAGTCACTGGCCCTCATATGTGGGTTCTGAACTGGGGCCATTGGCATCCCAAGCCAGCTCTTAACCAACGCACCACTTGGTTGGCCCTGTGTATTCTGCTTTGATCATATTGAATTTAATGTAAGTGTGAAAATTCTAAGTGGAGGGCCATTATCCAGTTGGTGTTAGATTTGCATTTGAGAGTAGACATCTGGGTTAAAGAGATAAGTTTGGGGATTGTGGTAATGTGGATGGTAATCGAAGCCATAAGCATGATTGGATGTTATCGCCTTGTGAGAATGGAACCACATGAATAAAATTGGGATTGGGGTCAGGCCTCAAGGAACCTCCCTTTTCAATTCTAGGCAGAGAAAGATGAATTGGAGGAGATGACAACGAAGGAACATCTAGAGAGGCAGAGAAAACCAGAAGCCAGGAAAATATCATCAGGTTTTAATCATATTGGTTCAAGTGAAATGAAGCCTGAAATTTGGCCCCTGGATTTTGTGACATAAAAAGTTTTAGGGACCTCTCCCAGAATCATTTCAATAGAGCCTTGGGACAGAAGCCATATTTAATGCTGAGGAGAGAGTGGAATGTAAGATGGTAAGAGTAAGTTTACCCAACGGAGAGGGTAAGTTTAGATAATTTTAAAGAGTTTAGGTGTAAAGGGAGGCAAAAGTTAGCTTGAGAGCTGTCGCTGGATGAGAGTTTTAGAAGTGGTTCAATTTATTTTCTTTTTTAAAAAAAGTCTTCTTTTTAAATAGTGAGGCTTGCATATCTAGAAATGCTCATGGGAAGGACCTTTTTGAAAGTATGACGTTAATGATATTTAGTGTCAAGAATAGAAAGGCTGCTGTGTGTACAAGTAGAGGCTTGATAGAAAAATCGATATGTTTTCTTGTAACTGAAGGAAGAAAGAGAGAATGGGTGCCCAGAAAGTCAGGTTTGTCTGTTTTGTGGTGGGAGATTGAAAGCCATCTTTAATTGATGGCATCTATTTCTTAGGGGAATATAAAGTTGCTTTCTACAAAATGTTTGAAAAACACTTGACCTGTTGTGGGAGGAGGTAATTGAGAAGGTGTGGCCACCAGTTGACCCCAGAACTGGACTTGGCAATCCAGGGCTCCTCAGGACCACCCCTGTGCCTGGAATACACCTTCTCCCCACCATGTTCACAGAGGGAGCCATTTTCAAGGACATAGCCTTGAGGAAGCGATGCATTGTTGAGACCATCTGGACGGTATGCGTGACTGAACCCAGTTAAGGCCTCTGCATAACTTTTAAGATTTGGCGGGCCTGGGTGGAAAACTACTGCTTTTGCGATTGCTGAAGATGAGCCTTGCAAGTACTTTCTCTTGCATATTAAAACTGCCACCTACCAATCTGCTGTGATCTGCCAGTTTTTGGTCCCTTGCTGCCCTTTGCGTATGGGGCCCCATTTCAGATAATACTCGGGAAGCTCCCCAGTCATAAATCTGAAGAATTTTTAAAGACAATTTGAGAATGTTTAATCAGAAACTATGGACAGAATCATGCTGTTAAGTTTGTGTAGTCCCAGACATGTTTGATGATAACATCTGTCTGATGATTAGTCATGAAGGGACTTAGTGACCCAGGAGACTGGTTTGGGTAGAATGAGACCACCCTGAACTGGGTCCACATCAGTCCAGAATGATGGCTGGCCCATGATTAGGTCAAAGAGAAAAGTCAACATTTTTGGTATTATCAGTCCCAATTTAAGGTAGATTATAGTCTTAATTGCCATCTTGAGCTGCTTTAAATTTTTTCAATTTTTTTCTTCTTATAATTAAAAAATTAAAGGGCATCTAAAGAACAATGTGTAAATCTCATAAAGTTTGAAGTTGAAATAGCATTTTTTTTTAAAAGACAGAAATGCCTGAAAGGTTTTCTTGTTTTGTTTTCTTTTTCGCTTCTTTTTTTAAAAAGAGGGCCCAATGATATTTACATACAGTCTCTGGCAAACCATTATGAAAACATTTACATATTTAGGCTATTTAGAAAATTAGAGAGAATTGGAAAGACAATAAATGTCTTCATATATCTAAGTTATGGTCTATGAAAAAGGAGTTAGCTCTTCATAAAAAAAGTAAAGTATATTTTCACTTAAGCACCCAAAATGTGGGAAGCTTTTGAGAAGTAGCTTTACTAGGTAGTCTGCAGATTTTTTTTAGCAAAAGAAAATGATCAAATTTTTATTTATTTATCTATTTATCTATTTATTTTTAATTAAAGTTTATTTGGGTGACAATAGTTAGTAAAGTTACATAGGTTTCAGGTGTACAATTCTATAATACATCATCTATATATCACATTGTGTGTTCACCACCCAGAGTCATAAAAACAGACACACAGACCAATGGAATAGAATCAAGAACCAGAAATAAATCCACATAAATATGGACAGATAGTTCTTGACAAAGAAGCCAAAAACATACAATGGAGAGAAAAGACAGCCTCTTCAATAAATGGTGCTGGGAGAGTTGGAAAGCCACATGCAAAAGAATGAAGCTAGACTGCTCTCTGTCACTGTGTACCAGAATTACCTCAAAATGGATCAAAGACCTAAACATAAGATGTGAAACAATAAATTGCAGAGAAGAAGTCTGCAGATATTAAAAGTCAGAAATCATGAGTTGTTTTACTGTCACCAGTAAGGAGTTAATCAGCAGCATATATGGATCATCTACTCTTTAAAAGAAAATACTTTTCTGACATCTGCTAAAGAATAACAGTGGATCTCAGAGTCAGTGCTCAAGCCTACCCTCTGATAGGGAGTAGGCGTAAGGAATGAGTTTGTTCTTCAAAACTCAAGTGCAAGAATTTTTTTTTTGTCTTCTTTATCAGATAGCTTGGCATTGAGCCACACTGACTAGAGTGCCAAGAAATTCAGTTGTTTCCTCAGAGATGTCCACTGTAGAGATGCTCCTTGTAACCCCCATGGGTTATTAAAAGGAGGTGACCCCAAATATGATTTCACTAATATGTGAGGTATAAAACTGAAAACAACAAAGGAACAAGACAAAGAAGTAAAGAAACAAAAACTCCTAGACACAGACAATAGTTTAGTGGTTACCAGAGGGTAAGGGGGAAAAGGGGTGGTAGATGAGGGTAAAGGGGATCAAATATATGGTGATAGGAGAACTGACTCTGGGTGGTGAACACACAATGTGATATATAGATGACGTATTATAGAAATGTACACCTGAAACCTATGTAACTTTACTAACCACTGTTACCCCAATAACTTTAATTAGAAAAAAAAACAAGGAAGTGACTCCCCTCCATGGCAAACATAGGAAAGGGGCTTCTTTGATGAGATTCCTGGGTTCCCAGGCACCAAAAGGGAGCAAAATGATCTCCACCATTCCCGGTGCCCAGTGGGGCACCATTCTTTTTCCATTCCTCTTTCCACACCCTCCTCCTCAAACCTTGGGCGATCATCCTTCTCTAGATAATTCAACAGTACAGCGTCTGTAGGCTGAGGCTTCAGAACACAAGGCCTGCTCATTCTCTAGGGCACACAAGCTTGACTGCTTTTGTGGAGGGGAAAAAAAAAAAAAAGGAAAAAAAAAAGAAAAGAATTTTTTCATGGCTCTCCTAAAGCAACAAGAGTCAGGTAAAAATGAGTATCTCACTAAATTATCTTGCATATGAATGCTGTGAGAAATATATTGATAACAAGGTATATTGGATTTTATATTTGCTATTCAATCATGCAACCTTGTCAAATCTTTATTTTTCAAAAAGCCATGTGTTATTTCCACATAAGTAAGACACATATTTAAAATCTTCTCACTGATTCAACATTGTAGGTGATGTATTCACTAGTCACACACCATGACGCTAAAAATAAACTTCATGCCAGCATCTGATGCAAGAATTAAAACATAATACAGTTAAAATATAAGTTTTGAGTAGTGGAATAGTTTTGAAAAGGAATTTCCAGCTATCAGGAGATGTTGGTCATGTTAGGGGAAGTGAACATCATGTTCAAGGCACCAACTTTACTGCATGTGAACTTGGAGTATTTGCACCTCTGCATGCTG
This sequence comes from Aselliscus stoliczkanus, assembly GCA_033961575.1. Taxonomy (NCBI): domain Eukaryota; kingdom Metazoa; phylum Chordata; class Mammalia; order Chiroptera; family Hipposideridae; genus Aselliscus; species Aselliscus stoliczkanus. Next base: position 74,321,453 of record CM066740.1, on the reverse strand, counting down.
ACAACATGCAGAGATACTAAAATAATCCTTGCAACCAGTGCATTTACATTCTCTGAGCATGTCTTTCCATTTCTTTTTGTCTTCTTCAATTTCTTTTAAAATGTCTCATAGTTTTCAGTGTATAGATGTTTCACAATCTTGGTTAAGTTTATTCCTAGGTATTTTATTCTTTTTGTTGCAATTGCAAAAGGAATTGGTTTTTTGTTTTTTTTTTTCATTTCCTTTTCTGAGGTTTCATTGTTAGTATATAAGAATGCAATGGATTTTTATACATTGATTTTATAGCCAGTAACTTGACTGTATTCATTTATTGTTTCTAGTAGTTTTTTGGTGGAGTCTTTAGGGATTTCTGTATATAGCATCATGTCGTCTGCAAAAAGTGACAGTTTAGGGCCGGCCGAGTGGCGCATTTGTTAAGAGCTGGCTTGGGACACCAGAGGCCCTGGTTCGGATCCCACATATGAGGGCCAGTGACACTGCCTCTACAGCTAAGATGGTGAACAACAGCTCCACTTGTAGCTGGGCTGCACGAGTCCCTGCGACGGTGTAGGCTGCAGCCCCTGCTGCAGTGGGCTGCCATAGGCTACAGTGAGTGGCCGGCAGCCAGCGTGAGCTGCCAGGAGCCCCTGTGAGCAGCCATCCAGAGGCCGGCGACTGATCTGTCTCACCCGAGAAGAGCGCAATGATGATACCAACATGAGCCATTGAAGCAGCGTCCTCCACAACTAGACTGATGAACAAAAGGACAGCAACTTGTCTGTTCCCCTTCCCCAGTTCCCCAACGCTGTTCCCCACCCCCAATTCCCCAATTAAAAAATATTTAAAAAGTGACAATTTAACTTCTTCAGTCCCAATTTGGATGCTTTTTACTTCTTCCTCTTGCCTGATTGCAATAAATTTTAATTAGAAAAGAATTTATTTGAGCATGATAAGGAAATTTTTCAAAAGAAAATACTGGGTTCCTGAGTATTATTAGTCAATGCCTTAGACCACAGCAGTACTTCTCCACCTTCATTGTGCTTCGGAACCAACTGGAGAACTTGTGAAAATGTAGATTCTCATTCTGTAGGTCTGAAGTGGGGCCTGAGGCTCTGTCTTTCTAAGAAGCTCCCAAGTGGTGCTGATGCAGAGGGTTTGCTGAGAACACTGAGCGGCAAGATTGTGGAGAAAACTTCATTACTACTGAAACTGTAGTCAATGCTGGTAAATTGATCTTTTGCAATATGAATTGATCTTTCATATTGAAACACATGGTTAATATCTTTCCTCTTAAGGAAACTTGTACCCAAATTTAATTTTTAAAAAGTCTTCATTTATGGTGGTTAACCTGACTAATGAATGATGTAGGGAAGATGAGGGTCAGTCAAGGTAGACCAAAGTCATGCTTTGTACGAGATCGGACAATTAAGTTCGCGAACTCATCCTAGAAAAAGTGCTACATACCTCATTGCTGAATATCACTATGTTCACCTTCGAAGCACTCCCCTTGGGAAGCTATGCACCCACACCAGTGCCTAGTCCACCCTTCAAAGCAATTTTGGAACTCTTTTTCTGGAATGGCCATCAGAGCTGTCGTCGTATTACCCTTGATGTTCTGAATGTCATTAAAATGTCTTCCTTTCAATGTTTCCTTTATCTTCGGGTAAAGAAAGAAGACACTGGGGGTCAGATAAGAGTAGGGAGGGTGTTCCAATACAGTTATTTGTTTATTGGCTAAAAACTCCCTCACGGACAGTGCCATGGGAGCTGGTGCATTGCCGTGATGCAAGAGCCACGATAGTTGGCGAAAAGTTCAGGTGGTCTCACTTTTTCATGCAGCCTTTTCAGCACTTTCAAATAGCAAACTTGGTTAACTCTTTGTCCAGTTGGTACAAATTCATAATGAATAATCGCTCTGATATCAAAAAAGGTTAGCAATATTGTTACAATAAGTTCGTGAACTTAATTGGTAGACATTGTATGCTGTAGGAGGAAAGCATAGTACTGCATAGTTGGAAGCTCTTATCCGAAATAAAGCATGTAGTACTTACATAAATTTGGAGCCAGGCTGATTGGCTTGTTATTGGAGGCCCTTGGTGCACCCATTGTCCTCTGGTTTATGCTGGGGAAAGTATGACAAGTTTGGGACATGTTTTGAGATAGCTGTGACTCTCCAGTGGAGATTTCCATACATAGGGTATGGGCCTGGAGCTCAGTAAAGAGATTTAGACTGGATGCATAGATTTGGAGTGAAAATAAAAGAGAGCCTAGGCCATATCCTAACGAATACTAACATTTAGAGAAAGAAACAGGAATAATAGCCAATGAAGAAGATAGAGATTTGTGAGGAAAATTGGGCAAGTGAGTTTTCATAGAAGCCAAGTAAAAGTATAGGCATCTAGTAGGTACTTAACAAATGCTTGTTGAAATGAAAAACGAAATCAAAGAAACAAAAAATAAACGAACAGAAAACCATGAACTGGGCTCATGAGCATCTTGTACCAGACCACCGAATCCATCACTTTTCCGAAGCATATCCTTTTCTATGTTTGTTTCTGTCCAATTCCAGGTACCCTCTGCCTGGACTACCCTTCCATCTCCTTCTACCTTTCTCGATCTCTGCCTCTGCTACCCACCCCCTGTTGTGATTGCACATGCTCTCTCTGGCCTTTGAACCTCTATTATTCATCCCTTTTTGCTCCTGGCTGCCCTTGTGGACCTGGGTGCTTGCTGCCCAACCTGCCTCAGCCCTACATGTGCCAGCCTTATCCCTCACAATTTTGCTGGTACCCACCTGGGCTAAGAAGCGCCCTTACCCAGGATGGACTGTAGCAATTGATAGAAACCAAAGGAGGGAGATTGTATTTGCTGATAGTAGATGTTAATATTTCCTTTTCACTATGATACCATATATGGTGATAGCTGGCAGTATTTATGCTCTAGCTGAACCATGATCTGTGACCCTGAGGGAGTGTGAATGTGACCGGAAGAGGTAAGAACAGGAAACTGTGTTTTCCCTGGGAACTTGAGCCCTCTTGAAAGACAAAGCTACTGAAGAATGGACATTTTAAAATGGACCCAAGGGAGTGGAGGGAAAAGGGTTTTAAGAGATAAGTTGAGTCACACTGCCTGGATTTGAATCCCATTCTGCTGTTTACAAACTTCAGCCTTGGGAAAGTTACTGAACTCCAGATCTCAGTTTTCTTGTCCATAAAATGGAGCTAGAACACTTAGCACAGTTCTTGACTAATCTAACCTGTTAAATAAATGTTGGCAAAACCAACCAAATACACATGTATCGGTCTGAATGCATACACACACACACACACACACACACACACACACACACACAGACACACATACACACATACAGCATTTCATACATTAGGTATGCAGATTGGATATGATGCATAAAGGTGGTTTATTAAGAACAGTGAGCTAGTCTCCTCAAAAAATGATTGTGGGGCCAGCCGAGTGGCTCGGTTGGTTAAGAGTTGGCTTGGGGAACATGAGCTCTGAGCAGCAGGGGTGCGGGTTCGAATTCCACATGAGCCAGTGACGCTGCGCCCTCTACAGCTAAGATGGTGAACAACAGCTCAACCTGGAACTGGGCTGCCATGAGTGTCCGGTGATGGCATAGGCTGAAGTGGGTCTGCATTGGTCTGCTGTCTTCGAGGGCTGCCATGAGCTGCCGTGAGCAGCTGTCCAATGGTTGGTGACCGATCTGCCTCACCCAGGAAGATCACAATGATCATAATACCAACATGGGCCAGTGAAGCGGCATCCTCCACAACTAGACTGAAGAACAAAAGAACAGCAACATCTGTTCCCGCCCTCAAATCCCCAATAAAATCTTTAAAAAACAAACAAACAAAACCTGATTGTGGATGTGTAGAGATGGGCAGAAAGGGCTAATCAGTCCGCTGTGGGGAAACTTAATGTACTGCCTGCCCTGTGGATACTATGATGACGAGATGATGTTTGCAGGAGCATATACCTGGCATGTCTCCAGTACATAATAATGGAACCTGAATCCTTTACATCCTTTCATCTACTTTTTATATTATACACTGATGGTCATTTATGAAATCAACTATTTGGTCTTTGGACATGGATTTTTTTTTTCTTGTTCCTGTGTAAAGGAGCTTTAATTAAGACCTTTAACTATATATATATATATATATATATATATATATATATATATATATATATATATATATATATATATACCCTCTTCTAACATACTGAGTTCATCAGCTTAGACAACATAAAGGAAATGAAAATTTCCAGTGGTATTTGCTATTCAGAATCAGCACCTGAATGCCAGCTGGGGAATAAACTATTAGTTGGAGACCAAGATGTCAACGAATGTAGATGATCACCAAAAAAATCCAAGAAATTGTCAGCTGGAAAACTTATTTACACAGTCCTTATCAACACTCTATTTTCAGGATTCAAACCATGCATTATTGAGTGGCAAAATAACAGCCAGCTTAAGTTTTGTTGACTTCAATTTGTTGGTTATAATTATTAACTTTATTTTTTAATGTTCTGGTGCTGACATGCTTGGGGGAAAAAACTGAACCACAATAGTGATTGCACAGCCAGAAAATCAGCAGAAGAGGAAAATTAAATGCTAGGTGATGGTTTGAAGTCAGCAGTGATGGGAATGAGTAGGTGGGAGAGTTAAATTTTTAAGTGATTTAGCAAATGATGCTAAAAAAGTGCCATGGTATCATTTTGGTTTTTTGAATATAACAAATGGTAATTGTTCATATTTTTGTACTCAAGTGAAAAAAATAAAACACTCTTCATAAAAAGTGTTGACTGTCCTAAGCAACTCATTGCAAATTTTTCTCTATCTTTTGTTTAAAAGAATACTTAGAGATAGATTTTATTTTGAAATCCCAAGCTGCTTGAAAACTTTCTCGAGAAGGTATCAAAGAAATATATTTTATTCCGGCATGCAGTGGAGTCCTGGCAATAGTAGTTAGAAATATAATGAAATCGGGGAATGACTTTCTCCTTGTCTCTCTGGGGTGCTGGGTCACTGAGCAGAGTTTTCAGAGGTGGACAGATCCATTTATTTCTCTTTCCTCTTTGTGAGGGCACCGAAAATGTATATTATCTTGTAAAAAAAAAAAAAAGAAGGCCAGATTATTTTCCTCCTGGGTTAGTTCTAACCTGCTTCTCATGTCTTTTGAAATCCCACCCTGAAGCCTTCACTGCCTGAGTAAAAATAAAGAGTTTCTTTTTACTTTTCAATCACTTTTTTTTTTATTTTCATAAGGAAACAAATAGTAGAGCTTGTAAGTAATATAAAGTCTCATGTATTTTTTTCCTGGGCTCTTGCCTTAAAATGGTTTCTCTTCTATGAGCTTAGTTTCTGCTGGATTCATTCTTTTTCTTTCTTTCTTTTTCTTTTTTTTTGTTCATCCTCCTTCTGTTCATTCATTCATTTATTCATTCATTCTTGGCCCTTGGTGCCTATGAGAACATAATTCAGTTTCCTGCTCATAATTCCATAGTTATTTTCTTAAACAGTTCTAATATGAGAACTCAAATTATGCATCTACTATACCACTATGTGTAAAAAGCACAGGGAATGGTGATGTTTTGTTTAGTATTATTTAGCCTGTGGCAAGTTTTTAAAATTAAGTACCTGTCAGTCAACTGTCCCTCTTCCTTGCTTTTACAAATTGGGTGGTTTACCCATCTGAGGAAGCCTGAAGTGAGAAGCAATCTGTGGTTGGTGTTCAGTATTCATTTCCTGTTTGCCATCTTTTTTCATGTGTCAGCTTAATGTCATTTCCTCAGGGAAGCCTTCTCAGTTCCCCAGACCAGACGAGTTACCCCATTATTCTTAGCAGCCTATATTTCTCTTTCACAGCACTCGTTACACGTGCTGTTAAATGTTTATTTGGGTGATTGTTTATTTAATGCCTGTCTTTTCCATCTGACCATATGCTCTGTGGGGATGGAGAGACCATGTTTGTTTACTGCCTTATACCCAGAGCCTGTCATGGTATCTGGCACATAGTGGGGCTAATTTGTTGAATGAATCCATCAAAAAGTAACCTTTAATAAAATTTAAGTTTCCTTTAATGACTAATCAGAAAAAGTGTGTGTATTGAATTAACCTTTTTAATTTGGGTGTAATATCGCATATACACTCGTTATAATTTTCTAGACGTCACAGAGTACTTAAATGTATGAAAAGAAGAAAACCCAATATTCACTTTTTTTTAAAGTAAGGAAAAATGGAAGATGAGGAGAAGCCATAAACTAGAGAAATTATAGAACTGAACTTGTTGAAATATTAAAGACCCTTCCTTAAAAAGTAAAGGTTTTAAATCCAACCTGTCATTACAATTTTTGGGTGAATATATTCAGGGTAGTTAGGCTTAATAATTCTCACACTGCTAGTGACTTGATCGATTATAACAACTCTTTCCCTTCGGGGCTGCTGTGCTTTCTCATTGTAAAATGTAATTAGCATATGTAAAAAAAAAGTTTATTAATCTTTTTAAAAAAATTAGTTTCAGGTGTACAAAAAAAGTACTAATTAGACATTTCACCCCTCACAAAGTGATAACCGCCTTCCCCCAATCTACTGCCCCTCTGACATTGTATATATCTATTACAATTCCATTGACTCTATTCCCTATACTATACTCCATATCCCGTGACTATATATATAGTATATATTATATATTATATAATATATATATTATAGTTGACATTCATTATTATTCAGCTTCAGCTTCAGGTGTACTGCACAGTGGTCAGACATCTACACTGTCCATGAAGTGGTCTCCCTAATAAAACAAGTGTCCATTGGATACCTTACAAAATATTTACAACATTATTGATTATATTCCCCAAACTGTCTTTTGTTTCCCTGTGAAAATGTTGTAGTTACCAATTTACGTTGTCTCGGCTCTTCCCCTCTTCCCTTATCCCCACCCCTTTCCATCTAGCAACACTCAGTTTTTTCTCTATACCTCTGAGACTGTTTCTGATTAGTTTGTTGATTTATTCTATTCTTTAGATTCTACATATAAATGAGATCATATGGTATTTTTCTTTCTCCTCTGATTTATTTCACTTGGCATAATGTTCTCTAGGTCTATCCATATCTTATTGGATATACTTATGGTTGTTTATTATAAATTCTCTCATGTTCCCTGATCACTTGTCTTTCATTTTAGTTTTCCTTTTTTATTTTTTTAGCTGAACCATCCTGCCACGTGTTGGCAGCTCAGTGGCAGCTCAGCTTGGGCCGGGCATCGAACTGCTGTTGCTTAGTGCTCAGCTCACACTCTTGAGTGAGCTCTTAACCAACTGATCCACTCTGCTGGCCCTTGTCTTTCATTTTAAATAAGCAGGTTAGAAGTCAAGTGTCATTACCAATTTGATTAAAATCATTACTTCTTTTAAAAACAGGATGTTAGTTATTTTCTTTTCACAAAGAAATTCCAATTAGTTGGCCTAATTGCAGTATTAGAATTTCCAGTAGCCAGACCAAAATGTCTTAGCGTAGATGTATTCCAAAAGTATTTGAGAGCATCATTATAACAAATCCGTATATCATAGGAGATGGGAAACCTGCACAGCCATTCATAAATGTATTTAAAACTTCTAATGATGGACGACGAGTGAGACCCAGGATGGATAGTGTCTCCTTGCCCCTTGCATCCACCTTCTGTCTTTTGCCTTCTGTTTGCTGCCCTGGGAGGCAGCTGTTCAGACAACGTCAATAGGTTCTCTTGCCCCTAGATTTGCAGTGAGTTTGATCAAGGGGCAAGCCAGCAGGGAGGGAGGAGAGGTCAGTATATAATTGTTTTGGATCCCTCCCTGTGGTGTTGCCAGGGGCTGGCTGTATTCTCTGGGGAGGTCACTGCTTCTCCCAAGATGACTTCTGTTCATGACTCCTTTTGGTGTCAGTAACTGCTCCCTCCTCTACCCCCCTTTGACTTTTATTGGACTATGGCTTTCTACTACCATTCCCTAATTAGTGCCCCTGACTTGAAAATAGTTATTTTATGAACCCCCTTTGAGTTACCCTAATTTGAGTGTGCCATTTTCCTGACAATATCCTTGAAAAAGAGGTACGAAATATACCCTTTTACAGTTCAGTAGAATATTTAAATGGATTATCTGAAACCCAAAAATGACTTTATAAGTGTAATATGTGTGTATAATTTCAGGCCTACATATGTACAAAAATGTACTCTTTGTATTTTGAAGTGTGCCTGCTATGACTTGATATTCTTCACATTTTGCTGCTGAAATTTCAGATTCACCATCAGTAAGTAACAAGTCATCTTTGATTTATTTATCTAGTCATGAGAATGAACTGAACTTGTATCTCCTCTCTCTTGTTGGCTTTGTTATTTGCGCTGTGCATTTGTGAAGAGGAAGATTCTGGTGAGGGGCATGGTCTGCATCCTGGTCCATCATGGAATTAAACATGTGAACTCAACTCTTCTAACATCATGCTATACCAGCTATGTTAACCAACACCAGGCCCTTTTGGTGTGGGTGTATAGTTAGCTTATGTGACTGAGCTGATGGTGGGGAGAATTATAAAAATATAGTACAATAAAATCTTTTCCTTCCTTCCTTCCTTCCTTCCTTCTCCCCTCCCCCCCGCCTTCACAATTTCCCATCTCAATTGGCCTACTCCCCTTTTCGTTTGCTAAGCTCCACCATGCGTCAAACACACAAAACTTTGTGTTCCTCCTGAAATCAACTGCGGGAATTCAACTGAGAGGAAAGACAGGGACTGAACTTCACACTTGTCACTAAGTTTTTAAAACCAGGAAGCCTATTATCTGTTCACTGTGTGGGCAGGTTTACTCTGAGCAGGTCTTGGTTTGGGAGGAGACAAGTACTTCTTCATGTTTTTGGAAGCAAACTCAGGATAGCCTGACTCTTCTTTATTATTCTACTGTCTGGCTCTACTTTTCCTTTCTCCTTTTGTCTCTCCTTATTCCATTTTCTTGAAGCTGAGAGGAACATGAAAGCTCAGCGCAGTGTTTGGAGGAGAGGGTGAATGCTAGACACTGTCTTCTGGCCTTCGCTCTTCATTTTTATCTAATTTCTGATTATATACTCATGTTTTGCCACAAGCAACTCGTCGTTTTAATACCACAGAGCAGTTAAGTCTGAAAAGACAAAGTTAGCAGCTGTAATCATGCTTCCTGGGCCTGGTTCTGCAGCAACAACAAATCCATCCCAAAACCAGGTGGCAGGAAGCTATCGCAGTGATGGCTGCTGTTGCGAAGGCCAGCATCACTGAAGGAGTGTTCAGGCAAGCACTACCCCCTGGGAAGACCACAACTTCAGGCTGATCCTTCACTGGAGAAAACTAATGATGCTATTGAACAGCATAAAGATCACACCCCGCCAGCCTCCTCCCTGTAAGTTCAACAATCAATGGGCAAGGTTGTTTGTAAAGATAGAAAAGAACAAAAACCTTTTAAGACAGGAATTGCTGGCAAAGATGTGTGTGACTCAGGTCTTAAACTGACCTCTGTCTGCAAACTTGTGTATGAGTTTCTTACAGGAAGACTTCAATTTACTGTGATTTGGAGGGCTTCCTCTGAGCTGTGCTTTAAGTGGCTCATTGCTCATCAGGAGTGTCTTGGCTTCCTAGGGATCTTGAGCAAAGCAGACACTAGGAGAAATGGATGCGAAATTCATGCCATTTTGAGCAAATACAGAAAGTTTCAGGCTCACCACAGTGTTTGGATGTGCAAACAGTGGGGAGCCTTAAGAAGGCAGCTGGAGTGGAATTGTAACCTTTTTGGAACCTGAAAGCATATTTATGGTGTCTAACGGTCCCTTAGCCCCTTCGCATCTTAGTTACACACCATATCATCCTCCTGGTCATGTGCTGTCAGACTCAGTGACAGCAACAGGGAGAGATTCAGACTGTGTGAGGAAGATATAAGAAATTTTAGCCCTATCTAGAATATCCATCTTATAGACTAAGATAAGCAAGAAGGGGCAAATAATGAAAGAATCTGTGACTTTGGTCCTTGCTTAGAAATGTCATTTTTAGTCTTCTTTAATGACACATTGCAGTCCATGAGCTGTCAAAGTGTTTGCCAAGATAGTTATAAAGTTTTCAGGACCATTTCCAGCATTTCAAGAAGCTCCATAGCAATCATTTCTTCCCTATGATGTGTCTGCATGGATGTGAGTGAAATGGCACTTGGTTGATTTGGACTGGAATTCTGTGACCTAAGCTTGTTGACAACAGATATCTGATGCTGATCAGAAGCCTTAGCAGATGAGTATATTTTTATCAAAATATCCAAATGGCTATAAATGAGTGTCTTCCTTTTGAAATAGAACTTTTGCTTTCTTGAGCTCTAAGTCAGACTTTTGGATTCTCTTTGAGTTTATAAGTCCAAGATTCACAGAACAACTAGCTAAATGTGACCAAGTAATTAGTTTGATTAACAGCTAGGCAAACACCAGATACCTCCTCAGACACACAGCTGTCAAGGACTGGATTGGAAAGAATTCATCATGGGCTTGAGGGCACAGGGTCCTGCTACTCTCACCCTAGATCGCAACCTCAGGAGCCGCTTCTGCCTGCCTGAAGACTTGATGTCCACTTATAAAATCAGTGGCATGGGCTTCAGGCCTCTCTGAAATGCGTGGCTGTCAGCAGAATGGAGAGCAGAGGGGTGAGCTTTTTTCCCAAGAAAGAGGCCCTGCCTGGTCTCCTTACCTTACAGAGAAAAGATGCCTAGGATGTGTGTGGGCAGGTCAGAGAATGGAGGGAAAGCCTGGTCGCCACTCTTGCCCAGTAAATGTAGAACTCTGGTTGCCCATTCAGCTTCCCCTCCTCTTTGAGAAGACTAAGAGGTGGCGCTCTAGGTAGGAAATATATATCCTGGAACTCCCTCAAGAGGGCTGAGATAGGGCATAGGAATCTGTTCTTCCATGAAAATGGAGTGGGACAAGGAGAAGGGTTATTTTTCATCACTAATGCAATTATCCCCAAAGTGGAGGCTAAAGCAAATGTTTAAGGAGGGTATGGTGATGAGTATCTTGAGTCATGCAATTAATTGTCTCAATTGTCTGCTGTATTTGGGTGATGGAAATAAGGCCTTATTTTAAGGACACATCATGTTCTTATGAAATCTCAGCATGAGGAAATTAAGAAATGAAAAAGAAAGCAAAAGGACAGGTATTTTCAAATGATGCAATTTGATGTCTTAAGGCACTGAAAGAGAAATGAACACAAAAGTCATTTTAAGGACAGAGGCAGAGAGTCTGAAAGGGAAAGTGGATGGAGAAGAACTAAGAGGTCAGGGCAAAGTTGAGGGTAGGGGAACAAGGCAGTGGATGTCCCTTCTACAGAGACCTGGCAGACAGGGTCTGTTAGTAGGCTCTGGCACACATAGAGGAAAGAAAGGTTAACAGAAGGACTATTTGTAAGGTGTGGGCAGAATGAAAGGAAATGACACAGGATTGGGGATTACTCATGAAGTAGCAACAGTGTCAAGACCTGAAGGGACAAGGGTAGAGAGTGGTCACTAGAACCTGGAAAGAGCTTTAGCTGTGGATGAGGGTTTAGGAAGAGAAACGTAGAGTTGGTGGGGAAATCAATACTCTGACTTCTGTCTCTACTACCCTCCCATTTCTTATTGGTGTCCCACGACCCCAACTTAGCTGCAAGCCTGAGGCGAGGGACTCAGATCTGTCATTATGGAGCAGCCTCCTAGGACATACAGCAGGACAGGGAAGGATTGAGAGAGGCACATGGAAAATAGTCTGCCCGGTGTTTTGGTGGAATGTAGGGTAGGATCCTGGGGAAGAGGCTGTGCCAAACTTCTTGCCCCAGCTTAATTAATTAATTAATTGCCTCCAGACAGTCACTGAGCACTTGCTCTGTTAGGTGCAGAGGATACCAAGTAAATTGATAGAGATTTTGTCCCTGAGAGGCTCATAAGGCAGCATGTTGTCGTGGTTCTAATGTCAGAAGATGGAGGCGCAACGAATGACAGCTCAGCCTGGGAGTTAATGACAGTATCCCAGGGAGGAGGTGGCTTTTGAGCTGGGTATTATAATGCATTAGTGCAGCTGGGGGAGAGAAGAAAGCGTCTCTCCACACAGGGATTGGCATGAGCGGGGGTGCAGATGCTGTCAGGGTATGGCAGGGAAGACATGAGGATGGGACAAAGTGTGATATCAGAGCTTCATGAGCCAGTGGAAGAGTTTGGATTATTCTTTGAATGGGCAGGTGGGAATTAACAGAGGCTTAAAAAGGACCTTACTTCTTATAAAGGATGGGAGAGCTGATGCAGAATGCTTTCCCTAATATCTTCTTTTCTTGGTACATTCTCCTCATTTCCCCTCTCAATTCCCTTTCCACTTCTATTCTCCACCCACCACCTTTTTTAAAAAAAAAATGTTGTTGCTTCTGATGGAACCTCCAGGGTGAAGGGATTAATTAGGGTGGATTTAGCATAGGAAAAGACAAAGAAACATTCCAGGTTTTAAAACAATTCCCACTTCAGTTGTCAGTAGGGGTTTAATTTGAGGACAGTAGAAGTATTAGGGATGCTGGCACAGAAATTAAAATGCTTAATGAGCCAATGCTTAGTGGTCGAACACAATAAAATGAAAATGAGATGTGATTTCATGACAACTTGAAAAATTGTCTTGAAGTACTGTCAGTATACCCTGATGTCTAGCATTGTAGACTGCTACACAGCAAATGTAGAACAACTGAAAATACAAATATGTACTCTCACATCACTTTTCCACAAGTTGATAGGCAAAGAGAAAACTCTTCAAGAGTTTGGGGGAGAAAGTCCTTTACCTAATTATTCAAACAACCATTTCCCCTCTGCACTTTTATTTTGTTCACTCTTTACACCTGTTTAATTAATCCTAAACATAATGCTGACTGCTAATTAAACAGCCCTGGAAGTGACTGACTGAAGGTAGTAATTTGAGATAATTAGTTTTGGTTTCAAACACTCAATTTTCACACTTTGTGCTCATTTTTAGAAAGGGGTGGCTCATTACTACAGGCAGGTTGTGTAAGGCATTTTATTGGTGGACTCTGAGTAGCTCTTCAGATACTGGACTCTGAATGATCCTCTGTGGGAGCATTATTATAATATATCTGAATAGGACAAGGAAATGTGGTATAGAACGCTCCCCTACACACACACACACACACACTCTCACTCACACACTCACACAGACACAGAATTCCTTCCAAAGTGAAGGTCAAGCTGCTGAATCTTTCATTAGAATATAAAAATGCACATGCTTTTTTTCTTTTTTAGCTGAGCCATCCTGCCACCTGTTGGCAGCTCAACGGCAACTCAGCTAGGGCTGGCATCGAACCGCCATTGCTCAGAGCTCAGCTCGCACACTTGAGCGAGCTCTTAACCAACTGAGCTACTCGGCTGGCTGGCCCAAAATGCACATGCTTTTGATCTTTGGGGAAATTTTACCTAGTAAGGGGTAGATCTCACTGAGTCTTCTATTGTCTCTTTCCCAGGTCCTTTAGAAGCAAGCAAGAATAGGTGATAAGGCCAAGATGTGGTGTGTGGTTGGCAATTTGGAAGGATGTCCTTGATTAATAGTTCCGTACTACAAAGGCACAAAACCTAATTGAGGGAACAACCTGCCAAGAGATGGCTGTTGTATTTGGCAGAGAAAGGAAAGGGGCAGGGAGGAGGCAGGTCAGACTGGTTTTCATGGATCCACAGTGTTAATAAGCTAGTTAATACAGTCGCACTAAGAGAACAGGACTGGGAAGTATTGAGGATTGCACAGGCTAAATCGTTTTTATAGTTGATATAGATAGATACAGGTTATACAGAAGCTGAATGGATCCAGCAGCACCCTGGATAGCTCCAACCACTTACTTCTACTTCTGTTTCCTGGGTAACTGAAGCTTCTATATCTTGGAAAGTTCATTGTCACTTCATTGGCCACCAGTATAGAGTAGTACTCTCTAGACCCAAGAAAAATTATTCAAATGTTGAGTGCTTTTCAAAGACATCAAGAGGGAGAGTTAAAGCCTTCATTCAGATTGGGAATTATTTGTCCAAGGAGTGGTGGGTGGTGGTTGGATTCTAGAGTGTGTTGGCTTGTTTGGGGCGATGGAACTGCAGACTCTTTGACACCAGAGCATGGACATTAGTTGCAGGACTTGATAGAGAACAAAATTAATTGTTTTGTATATGAGTCAAACTTGCATCTTTCACTAAGCACCCTGAGTTAGGGCATCTTGTAGTCATTTTGACCTCTGAGCTTTCACACCACAGTATGGTAGCAGACGAGCGATGATATGCACAGCTGCATAGCTCACCCTCCCAAACTGTCCTCTTTGCACTCTTTATACTTTCTTTTAAGCTTTATTGGGGAACAATGTGTTTTTTCAGGAAACAATGTGTTTTGTCCAGGACCCATAATCTCCAAGTAAAATTGTTGTCCTTTAGTCTTAGTCATGGAGGGTACAGCTCAGCTCCAAGTCCAGTTGCTGTTTTCAATTTAGTTGTGGGGGCGGGGGTGGGCACAACCCACCATTCCATGTGGGAGTTGAACTGGCAAACTTGTTGTTAAGAGCACGTGCTCTAACCAGCTGAGCCATCTGGCCATCCACTGGCAGTTCAGCTCAAGTCGTTGTCTTCAATCTAGTTGTGGAGGGCGCAGCTCACTGGCCCATAGGGGAATCGAACCCGTAACCCTGTTGCTTAGAGCACGTGCTCTAACCAACTGAGTCACCCAGCCGCCCTCTTTATACTTTTGTTGAGGACCACATGCCCCCCTATGGCTTTAACTACCACTCACTCCCAGTATGCATGCCCCCACCTTTCTTTACATCTAGTCCTGAAGACCCTCCTAAACTTCAGATTCCCCAATATTATTGCCCACTATTTAGTTGCTTTCATTCATCTCACAGGAACCTCAAAAGAAGCAAATCAAAGGTTAAACATAATTTTTTTTTTTTGAGGGCAGTGTCACTGGCCCTTATATGTGGGACCCGAACCGGGGCTGCTGGCTTCCCAAGCCAGTGCTTAACCACCGCGCCACTTGGCTGGCCCCTAAACTTATCATTTTTGTCTGACAAGTGTCCTCTTCTTTTATCGCTCTTGGTGAATAGCAAACATCATCTACCCAGTTACCAAAGCCATAGAACTGAGAAGCATGCCACATTTTCCCTCATCCACTGCACCTTTCCTTGTCTTTTAGATACTTATAGGTTCTACACCCTCTCTTCC
Source organism: Aselliscus stoliczkanus (assembly GCA_033961575.1). Classification (NCBI taxonomy): domain Eukaryota; kingdom Metazoa; phylum Chordata; class Mammalia; order Chiroptera; family Hipposideridae; genus Aselliscus; species Aselliscus stoliczkanus. Next base: position 74,306,205 of record CM066740.1, on the reverse strand, counting down.
CCCCTTCCTCATCTAGCTTCTATCTGGCTTTGCTGTTTTATTTCTTGACACATCTCCTTGGGTATCCTATCTGACATGCTGCGATTCCTGGAATCTTCCATACCCTTTCCTGACTCCATGTCTTTGGACATGTTGACCTCTGTGGCTAAATGTCCTTTCCTGCCTGTTTGCCAGATTTTCTGCATCTTTTGTGCCCTGTCTAGCCTCCATGTCCTTCTGCTGTACTTCTTTAGCACTTTTTTTTCACTGATAGAATAACAGTCTTCACTCAGATATGTGAGTATGAGTGAATGTTACATTTAAAAAGTGTTTTCAGGGGGACATTTGTGGCATGTAGTTAATTTGTTACTCAGCTTGAGTTTATTTAGGAGAAATGACAAAGGAGCCCTAGTTCTGAAAATCTAGAAATTCACACTCTTTAAGTCCAAAAACAGTCTCTTTTCCCAAAGAAATTATGGCACTGATTTTTTTTTTAAATTAATTTTTTATTTTGGCGGAGGTAGGGGGGCACGGGTTGGAAAGATATTTTTGTTAAAGGGTTCATGTTGCTATTCCCAAACCTGTGTGTGGTACTCAATGATTATATTAATAATCAGTGAATAGATTTGCAAAACTATATGTTTAAAATAATTTATCAAAAATATAATCCTAAAACTGAAATGGTATCAAGTGTAAAAGAATCTCATATTAAAGTCTCTGTTCATCATTGTGTAGCATTTATGTCGTAAAGCCAAAGATTATTTCAGATATGAACCTCTCTCCTTTTTTTTATTAGTTTCAGGTGTACAAAACAATAGACTTTTATTAATAGACATTTATACCTCTCCCAAAGTGATAACTCTTCTCCTCCAACCTACTACCCCTCTGACATTGTATATAGCTGTTAGAATTCCACAGACTCTATTCCTTATAGAGACGACACTTTCTGATGCATTTATATACTATACCTTCATTTCTGCACCAGAACTTAACACGTGCAGAATAAAAAAGCAACAACAAAAGGCATAAATATTTTTCTTTGGTTTCAGATACAGTGGAACCTGAAGCAACGCTAAATTCTTTCTTGCTTTTTAGAAATGTGCTTTGAAAGAAAGTGAGCCCACAGACCATTATAAAATACTTTCTAATTAAATTGGTGGTCACAAAACCTTATTTTGGCTGCAGGTTGCTCTCTCTAGGTTTCTGGTATAGCTTTGGCTGTTTTGTCTCTGGTGACAATCCATCATTCCACACAATTCCTCATGGGTTTAAATGACATGTCATTTGTTTTGCAGATACCTCAAATCAGCTATGCATCCACAGCCCCAGAGCTAAGTGACAACACCAGGTATGACTTCTTCTCTCGCGTGGTCCCTCCTGACTCCTACCAAGCTCAAGCCATGGTGGACATTGTGACAGCACTGGGGTGGAACTACGTGTCGACACTGGCTTCTGAGGGCAACTATGGCGAGAGTGGTGTGGAGGCCTTCACTCAGATCTCGAGGGAGATTGGTAAGCACAGATTTATCAGATGATTGTATTTCGAGGCGATGGGTTGAGGGAGTCTGAGCATCTCCAAGCACGCGCTGATCTATGTGGAATAATTAGAGTTCTTACAGATGCACGACTGAAACTGTCTACTCGAGGGGGAAGCTGGGTTTATTATAAATGATTTCGTTGTTCATGGTCTACCAAGGTGACACTTTGGTGCTAATTTAGGAAATAGAGCTCCTGACTCAGGCGAACATTTTTTAAAGATGTCTGTTTTGATGAGGGAGTTTGCTGGCACATTAGAGTCACTGTAAATTTGAATAAATGACATACTTTTTGATTGTTCTAGGTGGAAGTTTACATTAGCACGTCATTAAATTAGAAAAAAAAAAGGCAGTGGAATTTAATATCCAACACTATAGGGACTAAGACTAGTAATTGTTTTAAAACAATACTGAAGTAGCCCCAAGGCTATGCTTAAGCAATATTGTTATTGTCATATTTGACTTTTTGCATTTTTATTCTTACCTTAAACTCCGAAGCTTACAGTGGGATGAAGGGCAAGATGTAAAAACTTCGTTATAACAAGTTGCCGATGAGCTCTGTTCCGGGCTGTTTTCAAGGTGCTTAGATAAATATCTATAGGCATTTCCTTTCCACTCTGTGTGTGTGCATGTGTGGGGGGAACCAGAACAAAACAAAAACAACTTAGAAGACAAATCTTAATGCTGATTGGTCAAAAACATAACTTTGTGGATGAAAGGGGACATTATGTTACTTAACAAATACTATTAAGAATTACTGAATAAAATTTATGTGTTTTTTTCTGTAAGACTAATAATATTTTGTGGAAAGATTACAGTACCCATTGGCTGTTTCTGAGTAAGTCTGAGCTTGAAGAAAGAAATTGGGTTGATAACGTATTGTCTTTCTTGGAGACTTTAACTCAGGAAAAGATCATGGGGGCGATTGGCAAGGACAAAAAGTTATTGAATAAGTTATTGGAATGAGGTGTTCTCTAGAAAGATTAGCAGATGCCTGAGATCTGTTATGCACATAACAGGGCATGGACATTTATTTTTTTACTTTTTTATTTTTTTAAAGATTTTAGTAGGGAATTGGGGGAGGGGAACAGCGCTGGGGAATCCAGGAAGGGGAACAGACAAGTTGCCGTCTTTTTGTTCTTCAGTCTAGCTGCAGAAGATGCCGCTTCACTGGCCCATGTTGGCATCATCATTGTGCTCTTCCCGGATGAGGCAGATGGGTCACCAGCCTCTGGAGGTTGCTCACTGCAGCTATTGGCAGCTCACGCTGGCTGCCAGCCGCTCACGCTGACTGCCGGCCACTCACTGCAGCCCATGGCAGCCCACTGCAGCAGGGGCTGCAGCCCACACCATCGCCGGGGCTCGCACAGCCCAGCTCCAGGTGGAGCTGTTGTTAGCTGTAGAGGGGAGTGTCACTGGCCCTCACATGTGGGATGCAAACCAGGGCCGCTGGCATCCCCAAACCAGCTCTCAACCAATGCACCACTCGGCCGGCCCAGGGCATGGACATTTATTATACACAATATTTTTAATGTTTAACATTTGATCCAGTGCTGTGTTTTTGCATAAAAAAATAGAAAAGGCCTGGCCTTGTTGGACAGATTGGGTTAATTGATTTAATTGGACAACTACTCACACCTGTTGTAAGTGTCCACAATCATTGCTCTTTGGAATTTAAAATTGTATCGCTATTGCTATAAAAATGATTCAAAACACTCAATTGAACTTTAAAGGCTGACAAATTATATTACCTTCTTGGATAAGAATCACAAGTTTATCCTTAGAGGAAATGCCCACTTGAAAACAGGAGCTTCTGGAAGCAGGGTTAATGCATTATTTAAGCAGCTGATGTCAGTTCTCACTGGAATGACAATTCAACAAAAGAAGGAAACTAATAGAGTATGTATTGAAATAAGTTTTCTGTAGTGACCTTATACATTCTTCAACTACCAGACACATTTTGTGACATGAAACAGATGACTACAAAAAATTCAATAGAGGACATAATTTGCCAGTTGTAGTAGAATCTGATAAAATGCATTGTTTTAAAAGTTAAGCAAGACTTCACTTTTATTCTTGTGAGTAAAATAAGACATACCTAGTTTCACTTTCTAGGGAGCCTGGCTATGCATTGGTAATACATTAAAGGATTCAGATGGTACCATTCATTATTCCTGTTTCTATCTTAGTCATTAGCATGGGGAAAAAAAATTTAGTGCCTTGTGTATGCTCCTGATTAGAGAGCAACATGTTTCTTCTGTGTTGATCTTTCAGTATTCTATGACTTGATTGGCTGTCCATTCTATTTCCATTCTTACTTATCTGGGGAATGGAGGAGGGTGAGATTGTCAATTAATATGCAGAATGCTGAAGGGCCAAATTAGTACCACACTAGAGTATGCCATGGAATATATTAAATATCGAAATCATTCCTCATTTTAATGACAAAGATTTTATCTAGAACAAAAATAGCTGAAAATTAAACCTTTTACATGACAATGATATTAATGGGGATGGCAAATGGTAGCAACTTAACCCATTCTGAAGTGAACTGAGGACTAATGAAAATTCATTAGTTCTGTAACACGTGTTTCTCTTACCATGACATTGATGACATCTCTGTTGCCATGTTAGGAATGTGTTTTTAAAAAAATCTTAGTATCTTGACTGAGGGATGTATACATTCATTTCCTAGAGTGTCTGTCTATTAATAAAATTAGGTGTTTTCCCAACTCCTATAAATTTTCCTGGAATCTGTTCTGAATTTCCCTCTTTAGCAACATCGATTGCTAAGACATTTCTGTGTAAATTGAAACTTCCTATGTTTTATCTCTGATTCGGACAGACCATAATGGAATGATAGTGAAATGGAAATCTGTTTAGTGATAAATTGCTTGTATGGTTTGATTAGAACATTTATCATTTTAACAAAGTCTGAGACATGGGGCAGTATCCTTCATGAATCTTAGAGAGTGATGTTTATGAGTAAATGGCGGTCATGAACAGAGACATCATGAAGATGGCTCTTCTGGGGGAGAGAGGGACAGGAGTAATTTGATAAAATAAAGACAAAGAGCTCCTTGATACCCTGGCTGTTAAGAGTCTCATCCCAAGGCATCCTATACTATAGGAGTTTTACTGAAAAAGGCGAAAAATATGTTTGAGATCAGCAAATAGCACAATTTGACTGAAAAATATTTTGTGTAATGAGGTATGGAAGCCAAAATAAGAAGGCTTGACATGGACACATAATTGAGTATTTCACCTCATAGGGGGGTAAATTTATCCTGTATTTGCCAGAGAGTGGAGGAAACTGCTGAGGTGAGAGAGATCTATCAGGAGGTGTATTTAAGAGTGTACAAATGAGAAGTGGCAGATGGGGAGACTAGTTGAGAGGCTGCTGCAATATCAGTCTTAGGCTGACACAGGGCAGTAATAGCAGAAATGGAAGGGGAAACAGTCTTGGAGAGACATGTGTGAGGTAGAGCGTATGGAACTTAGCGGCTATTTGGAAGTAGAGTTCAAGGATAAGAAAACAAGTAAACTTGAACTTGAAATTCTGAACCTGGGCAATTGGGAGAGTGCAAGTGCCATGAATAGAAAAGAGACAGTAACATGGAAAGGTTGGTGTGGGGTGGGAAGCATGGTTTGGTTATATACACAATAAATGGTAGGTATCAGCACATATCTTTGTGGAAAAGAGCAGCAAAGAACATTGGTCTAGAGCCAAGGCAGGAACTGAGATGTCGATCTAAGCTCATTCTTACAAAACTGATAATTGAGGTGGGAAAAGTCATTGCTGAGGCAGAATATGTAGAATTAGAGTTGAAGGGGGCTGAGGATAGACTCGTGGGGCAAATTTTTACATGAAGGTATGGCATAACAAGCATTGGTGAGGATGTGGAGAAAAGGAAACCCTTGTACACTGTTGGTAGGGGTTCAAATTGGTTATGGTCATTTTGAAAAATAATAGAGGTTCCTCAAAAATTAAAAATAGAACTATCATATGATCCAGTAACCCCTCTCCTGGGTATATTTCCAAAGAAAATGAAATCAGGATCTTGAAGAGATATTTGCACTCTCATGTTCATTGCAGCATTACTCACAATAGCCAAGATATGGTAAAAAACCCCTAAATGTCCATTGATGGATGAGTGAATAAAAAGAAAATACATATGTCATGGAATATTATTCAGCCTTTCCAAAGAGGGAAATCCTGCCATTTGTGACAGCACAGATGAATCTGGAAGACTATGCGAAGTGAAATAAGCCTGACTTAGAAAGACAAATACTCGCATATGTGTGGAGCCTGAAAGTGGAACTCATAAAAGCAGAGAGTAAAATGGTGGCTTCCAAGGATTGTGAAGGTGGGGGAGAAATAGGGAGACTTTGGACAAAGGGCACAAACTTTCAGTTACTCAGGATGAATAAATTCTGGAGATCTATTATATAGAATGGTAACTATAGTTGACAATACTGTGTTGTATACTTGATACTTGCAAAGAGGGTTGATCTTAAGTGTTCTCACCGTGCGCATGCACGCGCGCACGCACACACACACACAAATAATAACTATGTGAAGTGATGGATATGTTAACTTGATTGTGGTAATCATTCCATCATGTATATGCACATCAAAACATTAGGCTGTACACCTTGACTATACACAAGTTTTACTTGTCAATTATACCTCAGTAAAGCTGCAAAAAATAAAATTGGTATAAATGAAAAAAAATAAAAGAAAGGTATGGGAATAATGGACTCGATTTAGAAAGCTAAGAGTATGGCAGAATGTTCTCTTGATTGGTTTGTGGCCATGGGAGCTCCCTTAGTCTCCTTTGAAGATTTCCATGATAGGAGACGGTAGGAGCTCTTGAGGAAAAACTCAAGGATATTGAGCATATTTTCATAAGAGAAGAGGAACTTTTATTGAAGGGCAAAACTGAACATGTGTGTGGTACAGTTTCAGAGAATCAAGGAGTGTTCTTGAGAGGGGAATATTAGTCCCTAGGGCTGCCATAACAAAATATCACAAACTGGATGGCTTAAAAATGAGAGAAATGCATTGTCTGATAGTTTGGAGGCTAAAAAATCAGAGAATTGGCAGGACCGTGCTGCTTCTGAACTTTGTAGGGGGGCATCCTTCCTTGGCTCTTGTAACTTCTGTTGTTTGCTAGTAATCTTTGTGCTCATTGTAGATACATCACTCTAATCTCTGCCTTCATTATCACGTGGCCTTCTTCTCTCTTCTGTGCATTTTCTTATAAGGACCAGCCATGTCGATTAAAGGCCCATCTTGCCCTAGAATGATCTCATCTTAACTAATTACATCCATGATGATCCTATTTCCATATAAGGTCACAATCTGAGGCATCTGAGGATATCAACATATCTGTGGGGAGACACAATTTAATACCCATTAACAGGGGCAGTACTGATGAAGGGGATACTTAGGGAGGTGATTTCCAATGACAGGGATGGCAGGAGGGGACCAGTAGTACAACAAAGTTAGCAATAAGGAGGAGAGGGGTGCTAAGTAGACAGAATTAGGTGAATGGAAAAGCCCCTAATATAACCAATTCAGAAGTTCCTTTGAAGTGTTACAGAATTTCATTCTCCCAGTCCTGACTACTTGGGTAGATGGGGCAATCTAATGAATAATCCAGTGTTCCAGACTGGGTTAGGTAGGGGGTCCTAGTGTCCAGTTTTCCTGGGATTCTATATAGGTAGTCAAGAACTCAGTAGGTACATTCCATACAGTACTGTACTGGCTTTGTGTCATTCCAAGATGCTGCACTTTTCCATGACACCTGGGAAATTATGGACATCCAGAAAATCCTTTCTGTCCTAAGGTATTTTTACTTCTCCCTTTGATCTCTTTTGGCTTGAGGGAAGGAAATAGCTTAGTTGCTGCTAGTTGTTAAGACTTACCCATTGCCTCAGATGTTAGGACCATCGTCTACTATTTCTGTGTTCTTTTAATTATAGGGGATGATCTTTTTATTGATATTCCAATAAAGAGGTTGATGATATAGGCTCATGCTTTTCCTTCATAAGCTCTGGGGCTTGTAGCTTGCGACTTAAGAAATGACTTCCGTGAGTCTTCTGATAGATTCTTTCACTTCATTGTCACCCCTATTATATTATTTTAAAAACAAAGACAGGATAATAAATGTTAAAGCTACCACTAAAACTATAAGGGGCAAGGAAGCTAAAACGAGATCTTCGAAGATAAAACGAATGTGTGAGAGCATTGTATCTTTTCACTGTGGATTTGCGGTATGGCAATACACCTCCTTTAATCAGTTATCATGCTTATAAATGGCTTATTGAAAATGACAGGCCTGCAAGTCATCATTGCACACATTATAGGGGGCATAACAGACCTGATTCTGTCAAATCTCGTACCATATGTAACACTCCCCTCCCACCCCCCAATTTGCAAATGCTGGAAGCTTGTGACTGTTGTCTGACACATGTTCAGAACCTTAAAATCTCAGGGTTGGATGGGACTTCAGAGGTGGTTGGATTGGCACAATCGATTTGAAATGTTAATGAACACACCCATTTAATTAATTAATTATTTTTAAATATAAACTGACTGCCCCTTGCCAAAACATTTAATAGCAATTTATTTTTGGTGAGGGTGAAAATAATATAAGGCAAATTTTATTCCTATAATACAAATGAAAAGTACCCACTGATCATATTTTTATACTATCTCAGTACAGTTTTAAAAGAAGAATTTTTTTTCTCTCTTGGATTATAAACAAGAACCAACTTTCCATTAACCGAAATGGATTCATTTCAAGATTAAAACAAAGTATTTTCAATGATACAAAGAAAATAATACATAAAGAGCAGTTTTGTCCCTCAGATGTTCAGTACTTTGGAAAAATGATTTCCAGCAGGCAGGAATCAATTTGACAGAAGTATTAATGTTGTAGGATACTACGAATGAAAGGAAACATTTTAATTCAATTGAAAATTTTGCTTTGTATTTCTACAGCTGAGTTCCATTGATAACACCACATTTCAAGTTGTGAATCATATTTAATTAATATTAACACTGAGTAATTGGCAAAAATAACTTCAAAGGAGGGCTAAGGAAATTGCAAATTGCAACTGCAGGTACAACCACCTTGTAGAAGCTTTAGAGGGATCCAAAGAAAGTGTGTACAATTTTAACAATTACTGTAGAAATTGATCAAATAGAATGTCATTTCAAAGCTGTTCTTCACCCTTCCCTTTCTTAATATTTAGGGCTTCGAAACCGCTAAGTAGCGACAACTCCTATTAATGTGAAATAGCAAACTGTATTAAATAAATACTTTCAAACCTAGGATTCTAATGCTCTAGTTAAGTGTTTAGTAAACAATGCCAGTCGGATGCAGTGGAACCTACCTGGGAGCCAAGCACTTCTCTAAATCCCTCTTCTCCCATTAGGAGACACGCTGAGGATTAATTTCCTTGTCTGTTAAATGGGTGCCCTCTGCTCAGTGATCATTCAATGATAGAATACTTGTGAATGTTCTTCATAAACTCTAAAGTGCTATATTTTTTTTATTAGTTTCAGGTGTACAAAACAGTGCAATAGTTATCCTTTGCACCCCTCACAAAGTGACAACTCCCCTTCCCCATCCCCCATTCACTGCCCCCCCAATATCATATATATCTATTACAATTCCATTGACTCCATTGCCACACTGTACTACACATCCCATGACTATATATTTATTAAATTATAGTTGACATCTAATATTATTCAGCGGCAGCTTCAGATGTACAGTGCAGAGGTCAGGCCTCTACACTGCCCATGAAGTGGTCTCCCTAACAAGACATGAGTCCTTCTGATCCCCTAAAAAATATTTACAACATTATTGATTATATTCCCAAAACTGTCTTTTCTATCCCTGCAGCAATATTGTAGTTTCCAATTTATACTATTTTGTCCCTTCCTCTTCTCCCTCATGCCCACCCCCATCCCATCTAGCAACCATCAGTTTTTCCTCTATATCTCTGAGACTTTTTCTGTTTACATTGCTTGTTTATTCAGTTCTTTAGACTCCACATATAAGTGAAATCATATGGTATTTGTCTTTCTCTGGATTGACTTATTTCACTTAGCATAATGTTCTCTAGGTTTATCAATATCTTTGGAAATGGTACAATTTCATCCTTCTTTATAGCTGAATAATACCCCATTGTGTACCACAGTTTCTTGATCCAGTCGTCTACCGCCGGGCATTTTGATTGTTTCCAAGTCTTGGCTATTGTAAATAGCGCTGCAATGAACATAGGGGTGCATATATTTTTTCAAATTAGTGTCTTGGGTTTTTCAGGATAAATACCTAGGAGTGGAATGCTGGGTCATAAGGTAGTTCCATTTCCAGATTTTTGAGATACCTTCATACTGATTTCCAAAAGTGCTATTTGATATTGGGTATGGCCAGTAAAAGGAATGGGGTGAATGTGGATCCCCTCCACCCCCCCCCCGTGTGTGGCAAAGCTGTATATTATTATGTGGGTGACAGATGTCCTTCTTGGGGTGTGGGAAAAATAACCAGAGGGCTTTGCTGGATTTGTTAATTACCTTATTAATTACTTCATTCTTATTCTGCCTGAAAGGTCAGAGAGGAGGATTCGGAGTGGCTCCTGACCACATACCCTCTCTGTCCCCCAAAACTACCATAGTAGGTCTTATACCCTAAGTCGTATTCTTGTCATGCCCGGTGTCATAATTACTAATCATGTCACCTGACAGCTGTCTTTGCTTGGGTCTGATCATTCAGTTGCCACGTAGGAATGGTTGGGAATCAGGACAAGTTTGGGATAGCTCGCCTTGTCCTTCGCAATGTGCTCCCTTGAGCTGTGGCACCGCTTGTCACGCTGATTGTAATGCCAATTTCTCTGTAGATGTCTTCTACCAGAATGTGTTTTTTAAGTGGATGCCCTCCCTGTCTCCCCCTGCACACACACACAATATACAGCAGAGTACCTGGCACATCACAGGGGCTTCGTGACTTTCTGTGGGATGGCCATTGTCACCAGATTCCTGGTTGTGTTGGTTTTGTGAGCCTGGGACTAGGCTTATTCAGGTTCTGGGGGCTGAAAGGAACAGATGTTTTCAACAACAGCTTATGCATTTTCTTTGCTAATGTGTAATCTATATGGGAAACTTTAGGGGCTTCCATGCTGTTTAAACACTTAGAATTCAATGTTTTTTAATTGGCAAATACCAAAGCCTGTAGGTCCATGCCACCCCTAATCCCTCAGGCCAACGAGTGCTGGGAAGTGGGTAAGAGCTCCTTACCAGCTAGGCCTAGATAATGCCATGTCCTAGCAATGAGGCCTTGGGTGAATTACTTAATTTTGTTGTGGCCCAATTTCCTCATCTGTAAAATGCAGATAACAATTGTATAAAATTTTGAATGGAGTCACACGTAACAGTGTATGGCTGAGCAACTGCTGACTCAGCGCTGTGTTAGGAGCCGTCCTCACCAGTGAACCACTCAGGAGTGGTCTTATCGCCCGGAGTCTGTGTCCAGTTTGCGCAATGAGGAAAGACTAGGGCAGAGTGAGACCTAAACAATTGCTCAAAAGCTGCCAGAGCTGGCCATTCCTGAAACTGGTTCTGTACCTCCTAGCAGTGACCAATCCTATTATGGTCCTGTCTTAGCTTGACCAGTCTAGTCCCCAGAATAGTGTTGGCTCCTCGCTGAATGCATGAATTACCAGTGTTGGCTCACCCAATCTGCTTGCTCCTCTTCCTTTCTGAGCCTTTTAAGTAGTAATTGATTCAGCCAGCATTTATTATGCACCCCCCTGTATCTGGTCACACTTGTGCTGGGCTTTCAGAGTCTAGAGATGAACTGTGGCCTCTGCTTCCCAGTTGACCACTGTGTATCAGAGGATGCAGAGATGCAAACAAACGATTGTAGAGAGATGTGCTCATTGCCTCAATGAAGCATCATTTGGAGGCGTGGCCCAAGGACGTGGTTCCTGAGAGAGGGCATCCTGGGTTCACGGAACAGGGAGCCCTGGCATACGGCAGCAGAGGGCAGAGTGTGTGGACCTCAGGCTCCAGTGCATACACCGTGTGATGTGAGTGAAATTCATTTAGGTAACTTAACTTCAACTGGAACATTGATGTTTGAGAAAAGGAGGCAGCGCCAAAAATGAATATAGAATGTGATGTCAACTTTGTAGTGTTGTGTATGTTTGTGCAATGTTTTATATATATATATATATATATATATATATATATATGCACACATATGTCATTTTTGATAATTATTTTTTCTCAATCTACTGATGAATGTTCAGATGTATCCATTTATAGACAATCGGTGTATGCTTTCCCTGCAGTATTGGCCCCTGTTCTTCCTGATCTCCCCCACCCATGGTCACCCATGGCCTTGGCAGCAGTTTCAATTTTGTTCACTTTCTGAGTGTGAGCCAGGGCCAGTCATGTGTCCCCAACTTCACCCCTCAAGTTTCTGGGCTTTGGAATGACTTTGCCATGATAAAACCTGTACCTGGTGGTTGCAGGGTGAGCCCTTAGCTGCTTTATAGGTCACTACAAACTTAGGGTGTTATCCCACCCCTGACTCACACTATGGATGCCTAGGAATGGGGCTCTGCCTCACACTCTGGCCTCTTCCTTGTCAACTCCTTCACCTGATTAGTGGGGACACCTGGTCCTTTGCCTCTATTCTCACAGCTGCTGAGGTCTGACTATGCGTGAAGATGCTGAACAGAGCCTTACCTATCTATTGGGCCCTTAGTGTGTGCTGGGGTCCAGACCCTGTCTAGCTTGTTGTCTTTACATTGCTTACATCCTTTTAGTGTCAGATCCTCAAATAAGGGAGTTCAGCCTCAGGTGATTTGAGTTTCTCTCTCAGAGATTCCCATGCAAATGCTTAGAAAGGGCCAGAATGTCTTATCAATTTTTGTGGCCCCTGTTCTGAGTTATTTTTTCCTGCTACCAAATATATTGCTCCCAAGGGTTGCCATGACAAAGTACAACAAACTGGGTGGCTTCAGCAACATCAATCTCTTGTGTCATGACTCTGGAGGCTAGAAGACCAACATCAAGGTATCTGCAGGGTTGGTTCCTTTGGAGGGCTGTAAAGAAGAATCTGTTCCATGCCTCTCCCTGAGCTTCTGGTGGTTTGCTGGCAAAAGTTGGTGTTCCCTGACATGTAGAAGCATCAACCTGATCTCTGCCTTCATCTTCACATGGCATTCTCCCTGTTGTGTGTGTGTGTGTGTGTGTGTGTGTGTGTATCCAAATTTCCTCTTTCTATTAGGACCCTCCCTGATCCAATACTATCTCATATAAGATGAATATGACCTCATCTTAATCACATCTGTAATGACCCCTAATTACATCTGCAATGAAAATAAGGTCACATTCTAAAGTACTGGGAGTTAGGACTTCAACATATGAAATTTTTTTTTGAGGGGGCGGTGAGATGCAATTTAGCCCATAATACCTACCATCACTGCAGGGTTAAGCCCTGATTTATGGAGTTCTGTTTGAAAGGAACGTACATTTGTCCTGGTCCTTGAGATGGATTTCAGGCCTTGGGTAACCCAGCTTTTCCCAAGGGTATAGCTTCTTTCACTGGGCTGGCCAGCCTGTTTCCCCTTCACTCTGCAGCTGGTCTGTGCACACCTCACATCTGAATGCCTGAGTCATGATAAGAGTGTGCTTCTCCTTTTCCTGTGCCTAGCCCAAAGGAAATGACATTCTTTTATTTCCCTTCCCAAAGCCATTTCCTTGCTAAAGCCATTCTGTTGGGCAACTCCGAGCACTAGATGAGAGCTTTAAGGTGCAATCTGTACTTTACTGTGTTGATAGAAGAACATTATATAAAAACACCCTTTTGCAGGAATGAAGCAACATCAGAATCCTTTTATGTCATTTTTGCAGGCCCTGAAAGAGTTGGCTTGAGAATAAGGAGTGTGTTTTCCCAGTTTGCTTCATCACTTATCAGCTGAGCAATAATTATGGTTTCCTTGAAAATAAATGGCTCAAAAAAAGAATACAATCAAAAGGCTATATAAGATGAACATTGTTTATTGAAAAAGGTGCCAATTATTTCAAGGGTCACATCCCTTGACAAAACGGTGCCACAGTCTTTGTTTTCTGTCATCTGCCTGTTTGACAGATCCTGGGCTCCTTTCTTCGCTTTTTTCGATGTTACCTGATGAGAGCCATTTCATGACCCATTGGGGGCCCCACAGGGGAAAGCAGGGGAAAGGAGAGGAAATACAACTCAAGTCAGCATATTCTGTTTCTTGTGAACAGCTCTGGGAAGAGGTTTGCTTGGGAAATGAATTTTAAGTAATGATTTAAACATATCTTCTGGCAGTTGTAGCAGAAAAAAAAAACAATGCCTCTTGTAGCAGCTCAAATACAGTTTGAAGGCAGCGGTACTTAGTCTTGAGACTTGGGGGCCACATTTACATCATGTGTCATGGCGGGCATGCATAGAAAGAGCTAGTAAGTGAAAGAAGGGTGTGCAGAGTACACTGCTAGCCATTGGTGTTTGATGTCACGGAGGGCAACCACTGTGTCCCCTTCAGAATGATGCTCCATGTTATTGCCAGAATTAATCCCATGTTAGATGGACCTATTTGTGGGAGATCCTGTGACATTTCATTCAACAAATATTTGAAGGCCTGCTGTGTGTTGGGGCCTCCTTCTAGGAGATTAGGGATATGGTGCTACATGAGTCAGACTTGATTTCTGCCCTTGTAGGATTTCCAGTCAAGTTTAATTTCTTTACATTTCTTATGTCCTTTTAGTCTTCTATCTCTGGACTATGGGGATTCAACCTAAACCCACACTGTGAGATGCCTTGGACTAAGAAGTATCTATGAAAATGCTGAGAGAGGGCCTGAATCTGTCCCATCAACAACTTGACCCTTTGGGTGTTGTGGAAATGCCAGAGTTCTGGTGAGGTTCCCATGGCATGCTGGGGGTAAGGGACACATATCTGAAGGGAAAAGTCATGTCTGAGTGTGTGTGGGGGCACAAACAGAGGGATGGGCCTGGACGGAGGAAACCCACCTGCATTACTGGTGGGGCAAAGCTGAGTTCAGGGCCAGAGCTCTGCTAGGCCTGACAAATAGGGCAGATGCAAAATCAGAAAGTAGGTAAACATGCTGAATGTATTACTCTCCTTTCAATTGGCTTTGAGTGTTCCCGGTAACAAATATGTGACATCATTCATGGCTGCAAGATGTCCTAAAGGTATAGGGCTTCTGGTATTTAGACCCATGACTTCAGGCCCCGAGCGTATTGTGTATTCATGACTCATATAACAAATGATTGGAGCCCATATGAAGTTCCAAGAACTATGCTAGATGCTGGAAACTCAGAGATCTGATGTCTGATGCCCTCATCTGATGCCCTCAAGGAGCTTAGATTCCAGTAAGAAGACTGATTTGAAAAGAAAATAAGTGAACAAGTTAATAATTATAAATTTTAGCTAACCAGTATAAATCATGTCTTAGTAAGAGAGAAACAAGTGTATGTTTGTGGTTTCTTTGAGAGACGACTGAGATGCCAGTGTGACTAGAACCTGGCATGGGAGAGGGTGAAAACATATGAGGTCAAGAGCAGTCAGAGACGTGATTGACTAGTTTCACAGGTCATGGCATGAAGGATGGATTTTATTCTCAAGCAATGGAAAGCCTTTGAAGAGACTTAACTTGGAGAGTGGCCCAGTATGATTGAGATTTTAAGGAGATCATGTGCAGAAGCTAGACTGTAGAGGTAAGATGGAAGCAGAAGATGAATTAGAAATTTACTGCAGGTAAGGCCTGGGGCTGGCGTGGATGAGAATGGGGGTAAAAGCAGGGAGTCTGTGAGCCAATGTAGGTACAAGTAGAATCAAAGTCCCAGGCCTGGGAGAATGAGGTGACTTGATCCTACAGTCATTACAAGAATCTAAGCCACTGAAACAAATCTCCAATCAGACATATTGGCCCAAAACAGGGTACATTTTAGAGCCCTTAGACTGGAACAGGTATGATCCAGGTGACTCTTCAGCTCCCCTAAAAGGATGATTCAGAGGTAGGAAATCACATGAATTATTTCCTGGCAAAATTTCACTCCAATGAATGCTTCAGTGAGAAAAAACTAAAAAGATAAGTGTCCCCAGGTTGTTGTTACTTTTTCTTTCTTAAACAAAATCCATTTAGAGATCTTTATTGCTATTTTTTCGTGGGTTCTAGGAGGCCCTGAAATTTAGAGTGTTCTTGTTCATAGGTCTAAACATTTTCCCCTTAACTCATATTTCTTGTTGCTTTTTTACTGTCTTGTGTTACTGATTCATCTCAAAGCTCACTAATTGTTATGTGTTTTTCTGAACCACATTTTTGAGCTGGACCCATATAGCCAAGGGTCATAGAAATGGGTGATTTGACACTTTGGTCTTTAAAAATTAGGTTTAGTGCATCTTTCATTACAGGATGTAAAATTATGTTCTGATATAACTACTTTTGATTTGTAAATTCCACATGCACCATATTCTATTAAATGTGAATGTTTGCTTACCAAAGTCTCAATAAAACTTCAATGGCAGATAGGGGCTCTCTATCACGTTTTCTTATTGCCCCCAAATCCAAGATTCTCCTTAGATAATTCATTGAAAGGAGGAACCTAGTATTTATTAGTGCTTATTACTTTACATGTATCATCTAATTGAGTTTTCACTATGTCCCAAGGCATATATTATTCCTGTTTTACAGATGGGAAAAACCAAGGCTCAAACAAGATACGCAACAACCTAAGATAACCTAATTAGTAAATAGTAGTATGGATACAAACCCAAAGTTCTCTGACTCCAAAGTTTATGTTCTTTTTACTATGTGTTGCAATTTCTCTTTCAAGGTTGCAGACTGGTTTCTGCCATCACGTGTCCCACCTTTGCCTGGCCAAGCATGGAGGACGAAGAGACAATGCCCTTTCAATTCCTTACCTTTCCTTTTCTTTTCTCACTCATTCCCCTTGGTGCTGTACCTTCTGGGTGACCTGCATGTTTTCTAATGTACCTGTGTGGATCTTCTCCCATCCTCTGCAGATGCTGCATTCTAGTATCTGTCCAGAGCTATTTTCATTTTTTGAGACCCAGAGTTAATGATACCTCCTTGGTGAAGCCTTCCTGGGTTCCCTTAAAGCATTCATTGAGCTCTTCTCTGCAATTGCAACCCTTTGCACACACCTTTAGTGAAGAAAGAATTTATTTCACTGTCTCAATCAGGACTTAAACTTGAGCCAATGAGGAAGCTTGGGGTTCGGAAACTTAAGAAGTCTAGGAGTATATCAGGCTTCAGGTAGGTTTAGGTCCACACTTTGAAAGGCAGTCAACAGCACTGGGTCCTGTCGCAGCTCTGGGCCTGGCTTTCCTGCGTGTTGGCTTTCTCCTTAGTTCTCTTCCCCACGGTGGGAAGTGGGCCACCAACAGCTGTGGGCTCGCATATTGCCAGTTTAGCAACTGCATTAGTGTCCTGGGGAGGCCTTAACAAATTACCACACACTGTGTGACTTCAAAGAACAGAAATGTATTCTCCTATAGCCGTGGAGCCAGAAATCAATGTATTGGCTCCAAGGGATAGTCTGTTCTATGCCTCTCTCCTAGCTTTTGGTGGCTGCCAGCAATTCTTGGCATTCCTTGGCTTATGGCTGCATAACTAATTTCTGTCTCCATTGTCACATTGGCTTTCTCTGGGTGTCTGTGTCTTTTTGTCTGTCTCTTTGAAAGGCATACTTTAGGGCCCACACTAATCCAGAAGGATCTTATCCTGAGCTCCCTCCCTTAATTGTATCTGTAAAGACGCTCATTCCAAGGAAGGTGACATTCTGAGGTTCTGATGAAGGTAACTTCTGGGGGGAATGCCATTCAATCCACCACAGTCATGTTAGTTAGTTCCAGCAGAGATCCAGGCCTGGCTCCACTGTGTTGGGTTGCCATCCATTCCTCAAGCAACCCCTTCCCTTCTAGGGAAGGCAGTGTTCATTGTGGCCATGCATGGGTTATCTTGGAGCTGTGGACAGGAAGGCAGGTGAGCCCCCCTTGAAACACATGTTCACCCCTTAAAGAGGAATTGAGATGCTGTTCTAGAACAAGAAGGAAAGGCTGCTGGGCAGGTGGATCACACAGATGTACTGCACAGACTATGTGGTGTTGGTCTGTTGGCATCTCTGCTCCCACCTAGACCATGGCCTTCCCAGGGGTAGCAGCCACCTGGTTTTATTCATCAATGCCTGGGACATGGTGGAGCTCTATCAACGTGTATGAAATTAAGTTACAGGAGCTAAAATTTCCCAGAAAAGAGGCCTGAAATATAACCATGAATGATGATATTTCTCAAAAATATAATGTTGAGGTGTTCTCCTGCACTTTAAGAAGGATTTGCATTCTGTCCTCCTCCTCCCAGCCCTAGTATATTGGGAACCAAGGGACTGAACCCAGGGGTTTCATACTTGTGGGCATGAGCCGTGTCAACCGACCCAACAGTTGTCTGTGCTGAGGTGTAGACTGCCCACCACCACCGGTAGAGTCCAGTCTGTGAAAGTAGCACAGATCATACCGCAACCAAATAATTGCCCTAATAGGGCTTCTCAGCCATGGGCCAGTTCTTGTCACCAGCTCATTGGACAGCAAACCAAGGAGCCCAGGTCAGAAGGAAAGAGCTAGAGCCTTTGGTTTGGCTATAACAAACATGGCCGAATCCTCTATTTTCAAAAAAGCTATGTGAATTCTTCTTATGGTTTCTAAATCAATAACTTTTTAAATTTCTCCATTAAAAAAATGGAATTTTCTGTGGGACTGTCAGGAAGCATGGAAGCCTTATGTGTTCTATGAGTCTTGAAGGGAGGAAGGCATTCTGGGAAAGCCCAATTATTGAGAGCTGATTTAAAACATGTACATATAATTGGCATGTTGGATATACTCAGTTGTATCACTTCTGTTATTTTAAAATTGCAACTCCTTTATTTTAAGGAACTTATTTATTTAAGCAACGTCTTTATTTTTCTTCTTTCTACTGATTCTTCACATGTGATGATATGAGGATAGCTTCTCCATACCCTACTCTGGAGGATTTCTTGGCCTCATACTTAGTCCTCTAGTTACTCCTAAATATATGAAAAGCCTTATTTAAATTATTAAAATGTCCAGTTCAATGGGGTAAAACTTTGAACTGCTTTAGGCTGGAACCCTGCGATGGAGAAGGGGGCGGGGCTTGTGGCTACCTGCCCCGGCTGCCGAGTCCTGCTTTATGTGTCATAGCAGTTCACAAAGTACTGGACAAGGTATTCCTGATGTGGAATGGCGACAGTACCTGTCCTTCATTAAGGGTGTTTTCTCCTTTCTTCCCTGCTTATTTTTTCCTTGGAGAAACTTTGGCTTTCTCCCTGACTCTTGGCATTGGGCCTTCCATGTGGGCCAACATATGCTTTGGGTCTTGATCTCAGCAGCATGAACTCGTGAGTTCAACTTTTCTCTCCCTTGCTTGTAAACAAAAGGCTGGAGGTAGGACTTGATTAATGAAGGTAGAACAGGAGCAGAGCTGGTGTTGCTTTTTTATTTTTATTTTTTATTAGTTTCAGGTGTACAACACAATGCAATAGTTATACTCTTTACCCCCCAAAGTGAAAACCCCCCTCCCCCAGTTTGCCACCCCACTCCCCCCCATATCAGACATATCCATCACAACTCCCCTGACTCCCCTCCACAGTATACTCCACATCCCGTGACCATCCACATATTCAGTTACAATTGGCATACAATACAATACAACATCAGCTTCAGGTGTACAGTGCAGTGATCAAGCCTTGATGCTATCACAGGAGATGTCTCCCAGTCATGCTGGATAAGATGTATCGCGGGCTGGCTGGAGGCATGGCACTGTGATAGGCACTAAGGAGAGACACAAAGATGGATGAGATACGACTGCAAGAGTCCAAGAGCTTAGAGCTGGGAGGAGAGAAAATAAGTGCTGGAGAGAGGGACAGGGCATGAGCTGTGTAAGTGCAGAGGGTGAGGTGATTGGCTTCAACCAGGGACATTGCAGGAGGGGAAGCACTGGGCTAGGTACGGAAGGAAGACGAGATCCATGTAGACGGAGATCAGAGAAACAGACGTTAGCATTTCAAACAATGTGTGCTTCTTCGAGTTAAAGATGGTCATTAATAAACACGCAAGGTTGCTTTGAAATTCTTTTTTTTTTTTGCTTTGGAATTCTTAATTATAAAAATAAAATGAGTTTGCCTCTTCTGGCATGCATGCCTTGTTTTACTTTACCTCAATTTTGTAATCAACATGGACCTGCTCCATTGACAGGTATTAAGTTTTTGGGTTTCCAACATTCTTGGCATCATTTTATCTCATACCTTTACGATGTTCGTGGTGACAAAGATTTTTTTACTCTGTTCTCACCCTGAAACACTCAGTGGTTTGAATGTCATTGTCATTGGAACTGTGGTGTTTCCTTCACTCGCGTTCCATAGCAGTGATTTCTAAACAGGCACCAGGATGGGTGGATAAATTAATGAAGGGACAGAAACATTTTTTATTTATTTATTTATTTATTTATTTATTTATTTATTTATTTATTTATTTATTTATTTAGCTGCACCATCCTGCCACCTGTTGGCAGCTCAACAGCAACTCAGCTCGGGCTGGCGTCGAATTGCCGTTGCTCAGAGCTCAGCTCGCACTCTTGAGCGAGCTCTTAACCAACTGAGCCACTCGGCCGGCCCCAGAAACACTTCTTAATATCCTCAGGGTTGGCCATGGTGATTGGGGCCTGGAATCCCTGTCCCCCTCAACACATCTTACCTCCTGTAGATGTGATACAATTTGCATTTTGGCTTTATTGTAATGACTTATAGAATCTAAAGTTTATTACAACCTCATGTCCCCAGATTATCTATAGTTTGTGTTCACCACAACTGTAAAGCTAATCTTTTCTCTAATGAAGATAACTTGTAGTTTCATGTATCGTTTACTATAATGAACATAAGCTAGAGTATACTTGAAGTTTCCCGGTCTACCCCCACCATTCAAGTACTCAAGTTCACAGCTGCTGGACAGCAAGATGACTAAATTCAGCCTATCTCCTTAAAAGGATTCACCCCCTAACCTGTTTTGTGTCTGAAGATTCTTGTGTTTGCAAGTATCTTGAAGAGCAGCCCAGTTTAGCTCTGTCATTTTTCCACTATTCTAGCAGCCATTTCTTCCTTGGTTACCAATTCTTCTTGGAGGGAGGAAAATGCTATTTTAATCTTTGAAAGACAAAAATATATATATTCCTTCTCAAGGAAAAGTGGTGCTACTTGCTATTTCTAGACATCTTCAGTGATTTTTAAGCATATTACATTATGAGATGATAAGCAGTTTTTTTCACTAAGTGACGAGGGAAAACCACAAATGTGATTTCTAGAGGGTCATATTTCTGCTAAGGTGCCCAATACATTTATAAAATACCTGGTTTCATGTTTCTAGGTTCTATCTTGTTAGGTGTTTAGGTTACTCAAACGACCAGCACACAGCATTGTCTCCTGGGGATTTACATTCAAGAGGGAGTGTTACTTATAGTGGTTGGTTAATTCTTTATCGAGACTCTAGGATGGCAGGTATGAAAATATTTTGCCCAGAGATTTTGGAAAACACTTTGATGTTTGAACTGATTTGGGTAGAAAGGGGGCTGACATTTGAGGTAGAGGGGAACAATGTTTGCAAAAGTTTAGAAGCAAGAAAGGATATGGCAGTTTTAAGGGAGTGCAAATGTTTTTGGGAGGCAGATACAAAGAGAATGGGGATTTATGGGGGTATAGATGACAAGAGATGAGACTGGAAAATCAATGAGGACAGGATTGTGTAGCACCTTTTCACCAAACTGAGGCGATAAGGCTACTGATAAATTGAAAACAGAGCGGCAGTGTGGCCATATTTGTGTTTTAGGGAGGCCCCTCTGACAGGAGGTTGAAAGATGGACAGAGAGACCCAATTCATTGGTAGGCAACGAGATGAGTTTGGAGGTTATTGCAATAGTCCAGGAAACAAATGACAGGGCCTTAAATAAAGCTGTGGGAGCGAGGATGGAGATGAGGTGACAAATAGGATCACTGTTAGGAAGCCGACTCAATAGGTCTTTGCAAGCAACTGGATGTACAGAGTGAGGGAGAAGGAAAATTCAGGGATAACTCACAGACTTCTGGCTTGGAAACCTGTATGAACAATTCTGGTAGTAACCCAAATGAGGAAAACAAAAGTAAATGTCTTAGCATGAATTAATGATTTAAAACTATTACTGAGTACTCACCTTGCTCCATTAAGTGCACAGGTATGACAGTCAATTATATGTGTCCCCTTGGCTGGGCCATGCTGCCTAGAGATATGGTCAATCATTGTGGATATCTCTGTGAGGGTAATTTTGGAATGAGATTAACATTTAAATCAGTGGACTTTGAGTAAAGCAGATTGCTCTCCCCACAGTGAGTGGGCCTCACCCAATCAGTTGAAGGCCTAAATAGAACAAAAGATTAGGCTCCTTCAAGTAAGAGGGAATCCTGCAGCAGACAGTCTTTAGACTTGAATGCCACCATTAGCAGTTCTTCCATGGGTCTCCAGCCTGCTTGTCTACCCTGCAGATTTTTGGACTTGTCAGCTTCCATAATTGCATGAGCCAGTTCCTTAAAAGAAATCCCCTTTCTCTATGTACATATCCTATTGGTTCTGTTTCTCTGAAGAACCCTGATGAATGCAACAGGATTTGGGCCCAGGCTGCCATTGGTCTACCAATTGAGCAATGATAAAACTATGTGATGATATTAGGCAAGTGACTTCTCTAAGCCTCCCTTGCAAACTGAGGATAACAATGGTCTTCACCGCTATGGGTTTTGAGATGATGATAAGAGAAAATCCATGTAAAATTTTAAGGCGTTGGGCCTAGCATGCAGTAAGCTCTTAAGAAAAGTTTGCCGTTATTATAACCAGGAAAACATTAACACTAGAACACATTTCCTGGTGTTAATGACTAACAACAGCTCAGATTGTTAAGTTTCCCAGGAGGGATTTACATGATAAGAAGAATCAGGGTTTTCCATTAGAAGAATTAGTCTCTTAGCTTATAGTCTCTTAGCTCAATGCTTTGCACATTGAAAACTGACAGGTAAATTTTTGTTGAATTATTTCCCAGTACCTGTGATGGAATCAGAGAACCACAGCAGGTTAGAAAGGGTGACACAGGCCCAGAGAGATGAATGGCTTAGTAATGGTCATAGAGGGAGTTGGTGGAAAATCTAGCACCAGGACTCAGGCGTCCCGGCTCCTGCCTGCTGCCTGTTCGTTCATTGCAGCAGGGAGCCGACCCTGAAACCATACCATGTGCCAATCGCCAGGTTATCAAGCCATCCAGTGCACAGGGGACTCGATTCTACACTCTCTTTGTGTAGCAAAGTGCAGGATAGTCATTGGGTGGCCCTTTTGGTAAAATCCTTAAAGGGCTCATTTCTGAATGGACAAAAATGTGTAAAGGCATTAGGTTTTTTAATATAATTATTGTTACATAAAAATATTTTCAGGATGATCAGCTTCTATGGATATGGAACAAAAGAAGACAAAGAGTTAGACATTTTGTTCTTTTTTTCCGGTCAAGCTTTTTTTCCATGTGCATGCAGGGTGTGCTCAGTGTGGGCACACCGACTCCTTAACCCCCTGCCTCCTGACTTCTTCTCTACTCATCCTAGTCGAAATGCCTTCCCTGGAGGTTATCTCTCAGAGGCCAACACCAAGGCCTTTCTCAGCCCTCTTCCTTCTTGACCCCTCTCCATTATCCGCTGCTGCTGATCCCCTCTTCTCCTGGAAGCTAACTCCTCTAGCAGCGGGCAGAGCTCCTGCTTCTGTTTCCCTCTTGGCACCTTTACCTCCACCCACCCTAATGGTAAATACTTCTGAAGGATGTATTCTTGGCAAGCTCCTTCAAACTTTCACTTTCAACTATCTTCTGTGTGCTGATGACTCCCCAAATGGTATCTAAAGCCCCGAGGTCTCATCCAAGCTCCAGACTCACGCTCCCTCCCTTATATTCATCCTCCCTTCCTTTCTCTCTCCTCCTTCCCATTCTGGTCCAGACGCAGGACCAAGGGTCACATATGAAAGCCACCGGTTTTGCCTTCAGCACCCAGGACAGTGGGTGAAGAGACAGCTGTGGACTCACACAATCACGGCAATCCTAACAACTGGAAAAGTGCAGATGAAGCTATGTCTAAGATTGAAGTTATATTATTAAAGTTTAGGTTATTAAAGTTAGGGTAGAGGTGATGGCAGGGTAGATTGGTTCCATGAGGCCCATATGAGCTGAACTGTGAAGAATAGAAGGGGTTAGCCACATAAAAAGAACTCCAGGGCCATTCTGCTCCATTGCACAGGAATGAGAAGCAGGCATTTACAATGGCAAGTGTTCAGTGTGACTGGGGCACAAGGTTACATGGAGGTCGGGATCGAGGCTGGAGGGGTTGGGCCAAAGAAGTGAGAATAAATAAGCTGGGAATATGGACAAAGGCTAGCTCAAAAAGGACCTGTGCTATTCTAATATTTTTTTTTTTTAAGATTCTGCTCAACATCTCTAATTAGCATGTCATTCTTATAATCTCTCAGACTGAAGTGATCTTTTATTTCAAATATTTCTCTTTACTATATTAAATTTCAGCTAATGAGGGGATACCTAGTGGTGGGTGTTTAGTTTACAAAATGAGTTCATTTCTGGTAAAAGGAAGAAAGGTTGCTTTTGATAGCAAGCCTTGAATCCAACCCAAACCTGGCTTTAATAATAAGTGCATTTTTCCTCCTACATACCAAGAAGGCTGAAGGTATGTCATTTCCAGGGTGGTTACGTCAGTGTCCAATGGAGGCAGTGAGGGTTTTGCTTCTTTCTGTTTTTTCCTCTGCTCTCCTTGGCACGTGGTCTTTCTCTTCACCCTTCTGCCCTCATTCTCTCATTGTAGCAGTTCCAAGTAGCACATACAGATGGCAACATCTATTGAGAAACAAAGGGACATTTCTCTTTATGGGTGTAATCTCCACTTTTTTTTTTTTAATCTCCACTATTTGAGGAGCAAGAATAAACCTTTCCCAGGAACCAACAGAAGGCCTCCCATTGTGTCTTCTTGGCCAAAATTCTGTCACAGGCCTATTTGTAAATGAATGCTCAGGTAGGGAAGTAGAAATACAATGGTAGAGGTCAACCATGCATTCTTAATGGTGGCAGAATTGCCACCATAGTGACAAACCATTGGTTTGGGATGAGGAGGAGCTTAGTTCTTACATTGCTATTACAATACCACAAACTGAGTTACTTAAAAGCAACACCGACTTATTATCTATCTTATGACTCTGGAGGCCAGAGGCTCAAAGTGTGTCTCACTGGACAATGATCATGATGTGGGCAGAGCTTTCCAGAGGCTCCAGTGAAAAGTCATTTGCTTGTCGTTTTTCCTCTTCTAGAGGCTGTCTGCTTACCTTCACTCGTTGCCCCCTCTTTCCATCTTCAAAGCCATCAACAACCAATTGAGTCTTTTCATGATGCCCTCTCTGTCTTTCCAATCTTCTGCCTACTTTTGGCTATTTAAGGACCTTTGTGATTCCACTGGGACCATCAGAATAATCCAGAATAATCTCCCATCTCAAATTCAGCAGAATAACAACCTGAGTTCTATCTGTAACCTTACTTCCCCTTTGCCATATAACCTAACATAGCCACAGGTTCTAGACATGAGGACGTGGAAACGTTTGGGGGACCATTATCCTGTCTATCACAGGGGCAAAACAAATCTTAGCTGTTGCAATGGTTTGTTGTCCTCCAAAGTGCCACAGTACATTAACAGAGGTATAGCATATCTGTGGTATTACAATTTCATGGGGAGGAGCCTGGGAGTCTTTGAGGAAAAAAAAATGTCTACAAAGGCTCTAAAGATGGAAAGAACGTAGAGAAATACTGAATTAGACTAAACGAACCAAGGTTCACCATGGGGCTTAGGAAGGGCCCCTGTGCCCTGAGGCTAATGGCCAGTGCTACATGGGCAATCCATGAGTAAGGAGAAAGGGGAATAGTGGTTGGGTCTACAAGTAAGCAGCATCTGCTCCAGGAAAATGGTCTGAGGCTGGGGCCAGAGAAAGGGTGATCAGTCACTGGGTAATGGCGAAGAACCATTAACTTGGGAAGGGATAGAGTCATGCAGACTCCGGGTGGTATCTGCTATCATTGGCTCCTTCTCTCCACTGATTTTTATTGTTTTTATTTTTTCTTTCAATAAACAAAATGATGTAGTATGTATCCTCAGAAAGCATTGAAGTTTGATTGTCACTGACTTTTAAAAAATATGTAAATGACTTTGCACAATCCTTCAGTTGTTGTTATATAATATATGTCATGTTTGGATAATTTGAAGGAATAATATGCATTTGGAAAATAAGATCAAAATAGTTGACTGGAAATGTTATCATGAAATTTCATATTTCTTTAGTATATGCTCTTCTTTATATATGGGCACCATTTTTTTTTCTTTTTCACTAATCAATTGTTTGTCTGGAAGTTAACCATTTGAAATTTCATTACTTCATGAACTGCTCACAAAGCTTTGGAAAATTACTGCTAATTGTAAAGTAATTGTACCATTTATCATTACTCAGTCAAGAAAAATGGGCATTTATGTGTGCTTTAGTAATAGTATTTAGATAGGCTGTTATACCTCTTCCTTTAAAGTAGTCCTGATTGCAATGCAACTTGCAAGCTGTGGTGCCATCACCGAAAATGGAATAGTAACAGTCTCTTCTAGTTGATATCCCCTATTGACAATGAGTACTTCCAATAGTTGTACTCAGTCATTTTTGGATCTCTTTGTTAAGAGGATCAGTGTGCAGTCTTTTCACTCCATACCTTGCATCATCATATAGTTGTTCCCATGGCGTGCGTGCCCTCTCTCTCCAACAGGAATTATAATTTTCCTCTGCTGTCAATTCAGTCAGTCTCCACCATTCTGTCAGGCTTAGTACTGAGGTTGGGGTCGGGGGAGGAGGTTGCCCTGTGAACATTGAATTCAGTTCCACAAATGTTATTAAATGCCTATTCTGTGCCAGGGTCTGTGTTGGGGGAAGCTAAAAGGGAATGATCAATGCTGCCAAGTATCTGTGATCTAAGAAGATGGGCGAATAACATAATGGTGGTGTGTAAAAATGCCATGAAAGCCCAGATAGAGGAGTGGAAAGAGGCATTAGGGAAGGCTACAAGAGGAGGTGACATTTGATGTGGATCTTGTTAGTGCAACTGAAATAAGAACATGCTATTTTAAACTATAGCCACATTCTAAGGAGGGTGGAAGGAATTCAGATAAGTCTAGAACTGCATCGGGAATAAAAATGGCTACAGCCAAGTTCTCCTAGTTAAGGATTTCTCAACCCTCAGAATTCTCAGCCCCAGGACATTTTGGGCTGCATAAATCATTGTTAGGGGAGCCTGTGTTGTGCATTATGGGATGTTTAGCAGCACCGCTGACCTGTACCTACTGGATGCCAGTAGCATCCCCTCACTTGTGACAATCAAAAGTGGCTTCGTCCATGGTTAAATGTCCCTTGGGGGTCAAATTCATTCCCATCTAGAATCACTGTTTTAGATAATGGAATGAGAAGAATACAGAATCCCAAGCAATGCTAAAAGGAGGAGAAAGGGAGAACAAAAGAATGGAATTGTAAAGAAGAGTAAAAAGGAACCAAGGAAATGGTAAAAAGTTAAGCTACCAAGGAGGGTTGTCTAGCCAGTAAAAAACTTCTGGAGGAGGAAACTTAAAAAGACCCCCAAAACCAGGCATGTCTACTGGCCAGTTTGAAGTGGTTTGCATTGCTTAATGTAAATGGCCTCATCCTAAGTTTCTCGTACACATGGTGGTCTTGTGTGGGTGGTTTTGTTTTTGAAAGGGGTTTGACTTTCACATACAGTGTAGAACAGGTAACATCACATCCCCTCCTCACCCTCGTAATGAAGCCATAACTAGTACTATTTGTTAGAAAGGAACCTAGAACCATAGGTAACCATAAGGCCAGAACCTGCTCTGGAAATCAGCAATTTGGGGCAAGTCCATGCATGTACACAGGGAGTAAAATGGAGGTTTAAGTTAATACAGTTTAACTCTCAAAGTGGGAGAAGCACCTCTAAGATTTGGGTTGTATGGGAGAAAACGCCTTTTCGAGGAATATCACTTCTGAAAAGCATTTTGCCTGGCAGGACCCTGAGAGCTAGAGTGAATATATG
The DNA here is from genome assembly GCA_033961575.1 of Aselliscus stoliczkanus. Lineage (NCBI taxonomy): Eukaryota > Metazoa > Chordata > Mammalia > Chiroptera > Hipposideridae > Aselliscus > Aselliscus stoliczkanus. Next base: position 74,278,363 of record CM066740.1, on the reverse strand, counting down.
GGCACCCCAAGACCTGTGTATGCTCTTATTCCAGCACAGCTGCCCTGCTCAACACGCACACACCTATAAACATGCACATAAACACACTCCATACAGATCTGGACTGAGAAAAGTAGGAGGGACAGAGAACAACACAGAATAACAGAGGCTCTCTAAAGGGAGAGCGGCACACAAATACAACGTGTGGATAGTGGTTAGAGCACTGGCCAGGGAGTCAGGAGACCGGCCTTCTGTCCTGGTTCATCCTCTAATTCTCCATGTGACCTTAAGAATCATTTCAGCTCCCTGGACTTTACTGTCTTTCTCTTTAAAGGCGTTGGTTGGACTAAGTTTTCTAACCATAGACCTTCCTGCACTAGTCCATGAGAAATTGAAAGCATCAGTGATGTGATGCAGGATGTTTGAGCAGGATGTTTGTTTATAGCTCATTGAATGCCAAACCCAAGTGTGGGATGACCACCATGGCCAACCATGAAGCGAAGGGTCCCGTTACAGCCTGAGGCTTCCATCATCTACAGCTCCCTGCAAAGTCCCTATTAGATCTTAGTCTTCAGGGACTCCTTAAAGCACATTAAAACCTGGGTGTTGTCACCGGAGGAAACAGGAGGAACAGAAGAATGGAAGCTGCTTCTTCTGCAGGCACTACCCTCCCCAGCTGGGTGTCCCAGAAGCTTCCTAAAACAGCTCCTGCCTCATTTCAGCCTTGTGGACTCTGTTCTTTCTGTTTCCCTGGGTTGCAAGCTGCAGCCCTTTTAGTATTTGTTCATCGTTGATAATGAGGCCTCAAAACTGACCTTGTCTTGATTCCCTGTTTACCATGCTCTCAAGACAGGTCTGAATGTGGAACGGAAGTAGAGGGTTTCTCTTCCTGTTGTGCATTAAAACATTGAAAGTCTGTTTGTACTCAGAGCACAGAGGATTTTTCAGGCAGTGAAACTACTCTGTGTGATATTTTAGTGATGGATGCGTATCATTATACATTTGTCCATACCCATAGAAGGTATAGCTCCAAGAGTAAACCCCAGTGTAAACTATGGACTTTGGGTGATGACACATCCATGTAGGTTCATTCATTGTAACAAATGGAACCCTCTGGTGTGGGGTGCTGATAGTGGGGGAGGCAAGGGGATATGGGAAATCTTTGCACCTTCTGCTCAATTTTGCTGTGAACCTAAAACTGCTCTAAGAAAATAAAGTTCATTTTGAAGAAGTCCATTTGCCTCCTTTTTTGGTTTCTCTCAGCGTTTCCATCCCTCTTTGGGACTCTGAGCTGCCATAATGAATCTTTTTACCATACTGTGGGAAGTTGTTTACCAATTTCTGCTTTTAATGCAGCTGTCAGACACTCAAACTGTCTGTTAGCCAATCTGGCTTTCTGCCAACCACCTTATGTTTCTTAAATACAATGTTTTTGACGAGACTAAGCACATCAAACAGTCTTTTAACACTTTGAAAGCATGGTATTTGCCACTGTACTATTCAATTCAGTAAATGTCTTAGCACTTTCTCTGTGTAAAGGTCCTGCCAGGTGCTGTTGGGTTGTATAAAGATGAATAAGGTGCTGTGCTACCCCTTTTCAATTTGAACTCCAGGCAGAACGTGGGAGGTAGGTGTGGGTGAGTTGGTTATTTTTCTTTCCTTTTTTTCAGGATCTTAGTGGACACTGGCCCAACCAGTTGGTCAGTGCTGGCTGTTTGCATGCCCTTCCCTCTCTCCCCCAATAATGGAAGAGTCCCTTTGGTGATTGCTTCAAAAACAGGACAGGACTATGTTCATAAATGGGGTTCAACAAATTCCTGGTAGGCTTTGTAGGTCAGTGCTACCCTCCTCCACTTTACTCCATTCAAAAACCAAGAAGGTAGTAGATTTATCACATGGACAATGAGATAAATAACCCTACTTGTTTCTGAGTTCTCTGTTGTTATACCATTTTTTTTTAATTGCTTTCCAACAAAAACAATGCATGGATGTATTTATGAAGTAAATATATGGTTGCATTTCCACCAATTTTATTTCAATAAATTAACTTCATTTGGCTGAATTACTAGTACAGTCACATTTTCTGCAGGATAGTTCATTAGCTATGTCTTTGTAGGGAATATCTAATTCTAATGGACTTAAGGCTTAACTTCAAGTAATGCTGTTTTACTGTGCAAAACAGTATTTGTTACCCATGATTTACCATATTGGGGGTCTACAACCTGAGCTGGGCAACCTATAGATAGCATTTAAAGCCTCATCTGATGAAAATGGAAGATGCTGACTGCCACCATTTTGTCTCCCACCTGTAGCGCTTAGGAACTTGACTGTAGGCAGCATTTCCTACCCCAAAAATCTTCAGGAAAATCAAATAAGCCTCCATACAAAATGGGTAGGAGGTCCCTACATTTGGTGTGGCTCTCTGAGTGTAGTAAATACACCCATAATGCTGAGGGTGAAATGAATTTCAAGAATAGACAAAGGGTGGGGCTGGCCATCTGTTGGGGATTCTCACCTGAGAGAGTGTTTGTAAATGGGACACTGATGAGCACCTGATGAGGATCTAAAATTCCAGAATTTCCAGTCAAGAGATCGAGACATAGCCCTACACAGAGCCTGACCAGACAGTGATCCAGAGAGTGGATTCAAAGCTGTGGCAGGGTTGATGGTATTGACATTCAAGGGAGAAGGTGCCTACAGAAGATGGAATTAGTGTAATGTGTAAAATGGGGGAGAAGAGGGTGTACAAAGCAGTTATTGTGTATCCAGTACTATGAAGAGTGAGGGCCAGGGGACTGGGTGGAATCTTATGGCCTCAGGGGCAAGGTGACTTGTAGAATGGGGAAGGATGCTTTATAATATCTCAAGAAGCATGTCTCAAAATCATCTCGTTTCAAAAGGTAGTGACATGTGAGCATTGGATAATGTCCACCCATTCCCAAGTGTTTAATGAAATTGCTAGATGTACAAAGCTGAGGATCATCACCCAGAACAGGGCAAGTGGGGACATCTCAAAAGCTCTGTCCCTAGAGGAGGAGTAGCACTCATTCCCTTCCCACACACACATCTGTGACCCTCTGCTGTCCTTGTCCTTTGCCTATATTGCACAATTTCATGCTCAGATGTGATGCGTGAATGAGAATTAGAAATGTAAAAAAAGGAACTAAGTGGAATTAAGTTTTCATAAATGGCAAAAAGGCTGAGTTTTCCAGTAAAGTCTCCAGAGCCTCTCCCACCCGACTAGTGGTGCTGGTAGTCTGGATTATAATTAACCAGGATATTATTTTATTGCTACTTTCTATTACTTAAAAAAATCAATATTTTTTGGAATATTGGATTAATTCAACATACTGTTGTATTGCCATCTGGGCTTATCAATAGCAACGACTTCTGTTTCCAAGGGTTATTAAACCAAGCATGTTACAACAATTTGTATGTGAAACATTCTGGAATTATTAAAACTTCTTGGCATTGTGAAAACACAAGTGAAATGAAAGCATACTCTTTTGGTTACCTAAGATTTTATTAATGTTACAATCCTATCTGCAGAAAACTTTTCAAGGACAAAAATTTGTTACAGAAACTTCAGATTATTTAAGAGCTAGTAACTCATACTCAACAGGATTTTCTTCCTCGTTAGAGAAGTACAGTCTTATCATATGCATAAAAAATGTGGGAGGGAAACTGATTCTGTTCAAGAGTATGGGTTGGGTCTTTTTCCCTCGAATCCCTGACTGGTGAGCTGCCCCCTCCCCATGAGTGCTGGCTCATAAAGCTTAAACTGAAAATGCTTGCATGCTTTTTCTACTAAAATTAATCTTTCCTGGGTCAGCTTAAGTTTCATAGATTTTGCGAAAACCCAGCTATCCAGCCCATGCAATCAGACCAAATAAGGTTCCTTGCCCCATAAGTCCACCTCTCCTGAAAGACTAAGTGGAAACTTCTAAGCTTCTAAACAACCTCTGAACCCTTTTGACAGTGTTTATCTTCTCAAAACCCATTCCCATCATAAGCATCCTGAGTAGCCATCTCTGGGATATCACCGATGGGATGTAGACCATCCCTCTCTGTGATTCTTCATCCTGCCCCCTTTGGAGTCATGGTCCATTACTTCCTTCTTCCGGTTCATGTGGTCACACTGACCCAGAAGCATTTGGGCTTGCCCTGAGGGCTTTTGTGTGGCTGACCCTCTTCAGCTGTTAAATGATTTCTCCCCTAATAGGTCCCTATAGTCCCTAGAAGTTTTGATCCCTGCAAAGGTCTGCTCAGTGGCCTGGAATACAATGATATTTGTTCCTGCCTCCTGTGTAGAAAAAAAGCTGCCTTCTTCCAGCTATAGCAGTGATGAATGACTGACTTCTCTTTCCTTCTTATTCCCCTTCACCTTCCCTCCTCTCCTCTAGGAGCTATCTCTATAGAATACTACTTTTTGAAGCAAGAAGGAAAAAAAAAAGAAAAACATGGCTTATTTGCAAGCTACTGGTAGGCTAGTTTCACCTTTCCTGGGCCCCTGCCAAAACAAAAGAAGGGAACTAGAAGAGCATCTGACCTTATCTCACCCTCCTTCATGATGTGCCTAAAAATAATGTTTACAATTTTTCATGTAGGCTGGAAAAACACCTAGAGCTTTCTACCCTAAATTGTACTTTTTTATCTCTCTATGAACATTCTTTGCATTTCTTTGTTTTTAAGGTGGCACTATATTTTTATTTATTCATTCGTTCAGTCTTGCCAAATTAATAATTATTTGTTGGGTGCCTAAGATATGTGTGTTGTTGAGCCATATGCTATAGAAGAAATCTAATAAGAGGGGTCAGTATTTGGTTATTGGCAGGACAGGCAAGAAACACACATGAAATCCTTATGTGCAAAGAAGCACATGATTCGGTTCAAGAACAAATGACACAGACGTCAATGCTAGAGAGTTTCAGAGAAAAGGAGATCCATGTAATCTGGAGTGGGTGGGAAAAAGCAATCCACAAACACAGCCAGACCTTGGAGAGCCTTAAATGCCAGGTTCAGGGATTACACGCTAATCTATGGATAACGGGACACTTTTTTGGAAATATGTGAACACTCTCACAACATCTTGTTGGATGAGATGAGCACACAAGAGTGCTTTGTGGCCGTGAAGGAAGTGGACCAGTAACATGTGACTAAAAAGCCTGTTCAGACCGAGAGAGAGCCTTTTGAGATTTTCAAATCCAAGTGTGATGAAAATGAAGGGAGGGGAAATGATTGTCTAGCTGAGACTAGGGGGTTGATTGGGTAGATGTAAATTGTTTAGGGTGATGTATGAGTGAACTGGGGATTGAGCAGATAAGATGGTCAGGGAGGCATGGATACATTAAACAGAGGTGTGGCAGCTAGGAGAAAGCCTTGGAAACAGAGCATAAGCCTCACGATTGCCCAGTGGGTGGAATGGCAAGATTGAAGACAGCTTGAATAAGAACTGCGTGATCAAAGAGAATGGAGAGAAATCTATGAGTTCAGGAGATATTTATCAGCAGTGTCAGTGGCATTCCGTACACGGCCATGTGGGAACAGAAAGGACACAATTCTGGCCCAGAAAGACAAGTATTTCTATTTTTACCATACGAGTAGTTATTTTCAGGTGAGGGGTCTGAAATTCAGTTTGAAATATCTTGAACAGAGAGGAGGCCAACGTGATTTATTTCTGCCAAAAGAAAAAAAAAAGTATAGTAAAGGTCAACCGTGTATCTCAACTGTGTCACTATATTTCAAATCTATGAATTTGATTTACATTCAGAGACAACATTTTCTTTTGAGTTACATTGTTTCCCATTATCTCCAAACTGACATCTATAAATAAGAAAAGGGATAGGAAAGATATCTGAGTTGCCAGCCAGGGTTATTTCCACCTAGATTTTGATCTGTTCCAAGTAATGAAGGCACCATCAGGAGCTAATAGAGGAGGTTTGCTGTGGGTGATACAGAGAACGTAGCTCTTAAAGGTCTTCAATTAATCTGTCACCTTCCTGATTGACTTTGGCTGAGCCTAATGACATCAACTCACAAAGAAGGCAGGATGAGGGGCTCTTAAATATTATCTGAAGTTTGTAAGAAAAAAGTTCAGTTTTAAGCTCATTAAGGGATACTCTGAATTCTCTAGGATACCAAATTAACCATTAAAAGCATTTGAAAGTTGAGTTGAAAACAGGAACATTTTTTTCAAGCCTTTTGAGATTCAGTTTTTGAAGTGAATGAAACTCAGAGCCTTTTAGTTTTTTTTAACCCCAGACATGATGAAAGGACATTTGTTTAGACTACTTACATCATCTAAGAAGTTAGTTTGGAGAAAGAACTTGGGCAGTGATGTTATTTTCTGTAAGATAGTAAGTGTTATCCAGAGCCTGAAGCTTATAGAAAGTGCAGATTAGACCCTGGTATATGGGCAGCTTGAAGGGTAAAACCAAGGTACCTGTTAGGATACATCATTCAGTGCTATTAGAACCTTAAGATGAAGTTAACTCTTTCAGTAACATTCTTGGTTAGAATTATAATGTTACTGCAAAGGAGAGAAATTCCCTTTCTCCTCTTATACAATTGAATAGCTAAAGAGAATGGGTTTTGAAGTGAGATAGACATAGGTTCAAGTCTTATCTCTGCTATTACCAGCTTTGGGAACTTGGGCTATTTTCTAAGTCTTAGTTTCTTTCTCTTAGTTTCTTTCATTGAGACTATGAGGATAACCATAGTCCCTAAAGCACAGAGAATTTTTGTGAGTTTTGAACCAATTAACCAATTTATCATATCTATAATATGTATATGTTATCTCTCTATATATATCTATATATCTATATATAGTGCTTGGGTCAGCCCCTAGCATATGGTAATAGCTCTTAATTCTCAGTAATAATAAACATTAAAATTAAGAAAGATAATCTCTGTGCTAGCTCCCTTATTCCAGCAAGCTCCTATGATGCCTCCTGCTTTGTAGTAACTTGTAAAGTCTTTACATGAACAAGGTACAGGAACAATTATTGTCTATATTGACTTTTGTCCATTATTACCAAAAGAACTCCTGATTTCTGTCATTTTTGTTATTGTTCAAAAAAGATGGTGAACTCTGTCATCTTCTACTTGAAGCCTGTATTGGTGATCTCAGTAAAAATCAGCCTGGAAGGTTTTTAAATGTAGAATTTACCCTTCTACTGGAAAATCACGCTTTTCCTTAGAGGACAATCAAACTCAGTGAGGTGCTGAGAATGGAGCTTATATATAAGGTTCCCTGTGTAGAAACGAGCTGGCTTGTAGGCACAACGCACACATCGGGGATAGATTAATTGATTGTCTAAGTGCATTTTAGAACTTTTCAAGTACAAATATCAGGTTGTCTCTACCAGATATCCATTTGTTCTGATAAACATACTTGAAAACGACATTTAGATTTTGAAGGCTAAGGTTAATGTTAAAACACAAGGAAAATGAACTGAATTAGTTCCCATCATGCTGCTGCTGAGAGCAGAAATAAATGGTGGTAATGAACATTTTTTCCAAATTGGAGAGTGACCTATCTGTTCATTTGCAGACAGGATATTGGCAGGGAAAAGGGAAAGGAAAATAACTAAGGTTTGTTGAACATCTATTAGTGTCAGGCGGAGCATTCTACCTTTGTTACCCTCCGTACTTCTCACAACAGTCCTGCTAAGTGTGAGCTCCCCTGCCCATTTTGCAGATGAGGAAAGTCTGTCTCAGAGAGGTTATAAAACAAGTCAAGGTCCTACATTTAATAATGGACTATATATGCTCCTTATCATGACACCATAATTCTGTTTGATTGGGAAGGAATGTCGTCGTCTCCTTTAGTGAAATAAATCAGTGTATAGAGTATCACTAATGTTTAGCTCTGAGAGAGGAACCTTCTGGTGGGAAGAGATAAATGTGGACAGTTCTACTTTTCCACTTGGGGTCCTCTCATCTGATTACCCCAATTGTACAACCTCTGCCTGGGTAGCGAGTCATATTCATATATATGGATTTCCAAAGCAAAGGTTTCTTTTTTATTTTATTTTATTGGGGAATTGGGGGAGATGAACAGCGTTGGGGAACCAGGGAAGGGGAACAGACAAGTTGCTGTCCTTTTTGTTCTTCAGTCTAGTTGTGGAGGATGTTGCTTCACTGGCCCATGTTGGTATGATCACTGCGCTCTTCCTGGCTGAGGCAGATCAGTAGCCAGCCTCTGGACGGCTGGTGATAGTGGCTCTTGGCAGCTCACATCAGATGCCGGCCTCTCACTGTAACCTATGGCAGCCCACTGCAGCCTACACTGATGCGCTGACTCTTGGCAGCCCAGCTCCAGGTGGAGCTGTTGTTCACCATCTTAGCTGTAGAGGGCGCAGCGTCACTGGCCCTCATATGTGGGGTCTGAACAGGGGCCCTGCTGGCCCTGCTGCTCAGAGCTGGTGGCCGAAGCCAGCTCTTAACCAACTCGCCACTCCGCCGGCACGAAAGCACAGATTTCTTAATACTAGTTATAATAGATGTAACAATGTTTACTGGCTACCTGTAGAGAGAGTGGTAAAGAACTTTGGTTGCCTTCCAATGACAAGAGCTGCAGTATAACAAACTCAAACTGAGTACTAAGTTTATGTTTTTTTTTTCCTTAGGAGGGCAGTGTCACTGGCCCTCATATGTGGGATCTGAACCAGGGTCACTGGAGTCCCAAGCCAGCTCTTAACCACCGCACCACTTGGCCAGCCCTAAGTTTATGTGTTTTTAATACCATGGAGAGACTTTTCCTTCACAAAGGCAGGGTAGCCCTTTAACTCCGGTGCAAGCCTTATGCCCTTATGCTGGTGTTGCAGGGGGAACTCTACTCTATCCACACAAGTATAAAATGGTGCATCCCGGTTTAAATGAAAGCAAGAAAACAGCTGACGCGTCTAGCTAGCAGAAGATGGCAGAGAAACTAGGCACGGAAAATAGAGCTTCTGGATACCTTCTTCCCAGATTGCTCCAAGCTCTGTTGTGGGGCCATCTGTGCCCCAACTGCAGACTCAGCCTGTCTCCTGCTCTGGGGCTAATCTTGTCCTCAATTGGGAGTCAGTACCAAGCTGTAGTTTAATCCTCCTGTGACATTGCATCAAGGCCTCTAGTCCTGCTCTGACCTTGAGCTCTGGCTCTGACCATGATGCATTTGTCCTGTTCCCAGGAGCGAGACCTCCTCCGCATGTGCCCCAGTTCAGGTGGGAGGTTTTTCTTTCATCCCAAATCTAAGGAATGCAAACTTTGGTGTCTGGGACTGTCCTGATATTAACACTGAATGTCCCACATTCTGGGAAGCCTTACAGTCCAGGCATCCCCAATGGTCAGTCACCCTGTAAACCCCCGTGGGGATAATACGCCTGGTGCTCTTAATGTTTCCTTTGAAGTTTGAAACCTCAGACTAAATTGCTAGCATACCCTGTAGTTATTGCCAAATGTGTTAATAAATTGAATTTGGAATTCTGGCTGCATGTGCCTCTAAAGAATATGATTTTGACTAGCAAACTACTCACGTCCTGATATTAAGTAGAGCATAGGGAATATAGTCAAATATTGTAATAACCATATATGGTGTCAGATGGGTATTAGTCAGGATGACCACTTCATATGGTATAGAAATGTTTAATCACTATGTTGTATACCTGAATCTAATATAATGTTGTGTATCAACTATAAGTGAAAAATTGAAAAAAAAAATTCAGCCATGTCTTTTGAGCACAAATTCTAAGTGATTAAAATTTTAGTTCATAAAAGAGTTCTGTTGATACCAGGTATTTTGGGAAGTTATCCTTGACTGATCTGAGGGGATGAAAGGGGTGGGGTTGACCATATTAGGGTAAAAGTTTTATTGAATGGGGAAGCGCTCGGCTCTGTTGTTTGTTTTCACTGGTGTAAAGGGATCAGGTACATACAGTTGCCTAAACATGTGCAATTATAAATCATATCTCCCCTTGTTGTTCCCCTGAAATCGCAAACCACTTTTGCTGGAGCTTTGTCTAAAAACATGTTTTACGTGGATCCTTAGAGTGCTGTTTCTTATAAGTAAAAAAAAAAAAATGTAATAATTGAGATGAAAAGAAAGATCATTGTCACAAAATGATTTATGTAACTAGTAAGGAAGGGACCTGACATACCACTCTAAATTGGATGGAGTTTACTTTTGCTATAAAAGAAATGTCAGTTTTAGCTAATGACACTTTTACGTGTTTGCATCTAGTGCAGGAAAATATCCTTGAAACAAAGGGGAGACATTTAAGCATAATGAGGAAATCTCAAGAGCAGATTATAGAAGTAAAGCATTGCTTTTCAACATAGGCAGTCTTGGTTAGAGAAAGCGAGGACATGCAAGACAGAGAAACCTAATAAAGAATATTCCAGATAGCATCTCAAATCAAGTTCAATATTGAATGGGCAAAATGAATTCTCACAAAGTTATCTTACAGTGAGGCAAGTCTCCTTTAAGAATTTGAAATAAAGAGTAATTCTTGATTGGAATTCAGTTTGTTGTTTACATGACCTGTCACGTGGCAGGAATCACTGCAAACAGAATAAATACAGCACCTGTTAAAACCAGATGTGTGGCTGCCTTGGCTACAGAGATGATGGCTGTATATTGCCGAAATGCTTGCAGGTGATTGGGTTCATGAGACATTGAGTGTTTTTGACTTGGAATGGTAGTTTATGGTGTTCCTCTAGCAGGGGCTCCCGTGAGAACCCTTGGCCACCAGTGGGAGGTGGCCAAGGAAGATAGAGAGGGGAGCTGAGCCATAGTATGGATGGCTGTTGCAGCTGTGTGTGAAGGACTGAGCCTGCTTTAAAAAGCCCGTGGGCACGGGTATTTTTCACGCCACAAGAGAATCATGATGCAGAAGACAGCATGAATTTTGCAGGGACAATCTCAGCTCTACCATTTAACAGCAAGGCATCTTTAGGCAAATCACTTCCCATCTCTGTGCCTTGTTGGATTAATAAAATAGGTCGGGTTAATAATACCTCTCTCACAGGGTTGTGTGAACATCCGATGAGATAATATCTGAGAAAGTACTTTGTAAACTCTTAAATGCTACACAAAGGTTAACTATTTTCCCATAATGTGGTTTATAATTTCATGTAGTTAGGTATTCCGTGAGTCACAGTGTTACCTCCAAAGGCTAAGGTCTGATATAAGTTATTCTGTGACACAGATATTAGTCCCCTCCCTGGGTAGAAGCCTTACAAAAGGTTAGCACTATATTAAGTAATAGAGCTATTGCTCTACTAAATTATTCATGATGATGTGTTCAGTGAATGATCAGTTTGACTGAAATAATCATGAGGTGTTCTGAGGGCCCTGGAGAGGAAGCTGATGAATCAGGCATAAGATTACTCCATTGCATTGGAGTAGTCTTTGCTATTATTCAACATGACTTTGTTACTATTCAACATGAAGACAACCCAATTAATGGAATCTCTGTGAAAATCAAGTTACAGTCTGGAGTGTTAGAGGGATTATCCCTTTTTTGAAGTAATTTCTCTTTTAACAAACTAAAGTTTTTCAGTAAAAGTTTGAGTGGTGAATGATTTGAACCATTTTCTAAAGATAAGTTTTGAGTAAAAAAGAGAAAACCACATTTCTTTTGCACAGGGGAAGACATGTTAATTTTTTTGTTTGTTTTTAGATGAATGAATATATGAGTTTGGTTCATTTTGGCCAGGAATTTTAATTGTTGAAAAGGTTTGTGTTGAACCTCTTCTGAGGAAATTGGTGCCCTTCATCTCTATTGCAGGCTTCTTCTGTGGGCTCTGGAACCGTGCTAGTGACAGTCAACATGCGCATCCTACTTGGGTACCCAGTGCCATCTCAACCTGCTCACATCTAAAATGAAACTAATTTCCCTCTCCACCGTTCCCACCACCATAACCACCGGACATCCCCATTTCTATTAGTAGTCCAACATACTCTCTATCTCCCATGCTCAAATTCCTTGGAGTTATATTTGTATTGCAATATGTTCTGACTTTTAGACTGCTGAAAGTTTCTGGTTGGATGCTCACTCCCCCACATCCCCTGGCTCCAGCCTAACACCAGTTCTCATGCTTGCAGTTTTATGGCAGCTCTGACTCCAACAGTTGGCTTCCTCCCTTTCCTTGAATTCAATAATTGAAAGAAAATTATTCACATAGGTACATACAATTTGAAATCTCCCTGGGAGCTGTTTTTCTCTAGACCATGGGAATCTGAAAAGTCCTGAAGAAGCAGAAAAAAAGATACGGGAGTAGGAAGAATGAGTACAGGTGTTTACTCATTACAGACAGTGTTATACTTGTGTCAGATGCAGGTGTTGAATATACATCTCAATGGAGGTACAGACTATGGAGGTAGACAGGCTCCATGTAAACACTTCTAGCCTCACTCCCAGGCTCAATTTATCACTATAGAACTGGGACATATTTCACAAGTGAGTCCCAATTTAAGAAAGCCAGTACATGGAACTCTGAACTTATAAAACAGACAAGTTATGGGTGATTATCCTACTTCAAAAGCTTCTTTTGCTCCAAAAGATATAAACCAAGTGAAAAACATTTGCCACATGCATTTGTTACATAAAATGAATTCTATCTGGATGAAAAGTACATTAATAGCCACCTGAATAAATCTGCAAAAACATGGGATTTTTGAGAGTTGTATTCTTGTTTTTCTTCTGGATTTGGAATTTTTAAAAAAATGTACCTAAAATTCTCAAGGAAATAACTTTTATGTTTATGAACTCTGTAGCCTTCGATTATATACCTTTCAGTTCCCATCTTCTTCAGATCTTTCCCCCATACTCTCTATATTTTGTATTCTAAAATATATCACTTAGGTAAATTTCTGTTTCTATCCTTTTTTTTTTTACTGTCCTATTTATGATAAAATTGTGCATGTTCTGTATATAGGAGAGAATTGGTATTTGGAAATTTTTTTTCTCTCACCAATTGTTATTGCATGTTCTTGGGATTCTAGGTGCTAATTCTCTGGTTTTTATCACTTTATAAAATAGATATATTTTATATAACATATATATTTTATAAAATGATAATACATATCTATTTTATAAAATGATAACCTGTGTGTGTGTGTGTGTGTGTGTGTGTGTGTGTGTGTAATTTGTACTGGTTAAAAACTACATATTAAAGATTTTATCAAGCTTTAATGATGTAGTTGCTGACTTCCAAAAGATGTGTGTATCTATCTTAGAAATGACATGTTAGAAACTTGTTTAAAAACTTAGCTCTTACTATCATGTAATTCTCAGAAGATGGAGGCAAGTCTTTTGGGGCTACAATTTCCTTGAGTTTTATTCTCTTGTCATGTCTAGTTTTTAAATACCTCTTGAGGATTATGGTTGCAGTAGAAAATACTTACCAATGGCTTTGATATGAGAACAAATGTAAGCATATATAACCACTTACCATTAATTGGGCTATGATGTTTCTTCCACAGTATATAAACAAATAAATACTCTTTAATACCTATTTTAAAAAGGTGAATCAGCCAGCGGCCCGGGTTTGGTCCCACATGAGGGCCAGTGACACTGCCCTCAAAAAAAAAAAAAATTAAAAAGGTGAATCATCAGCAGGGATTTTTCTAATCCATCTTTATGTACATACCAGAGAAGAAGTTACCAAGATCTTTGTGGCTAGTCTGATGTTTTCAAGGAAACACAGATGACTCTGATTTCCAATTTGTGTTTGGTTACAAAGAGAGAATGACATATTTAACCTCATGGATAGAAAACTCTCCTAAAAAAATAACTCTATGCATCAATGTATCGAAGAGTCATCTAGAAGCTGTTTGTAATTATGATGAAGGATTATGGGAATGCTACTGTGTGAGTCAGCACCCTTCAAAATAGCATTTACATGAACAAATCATTTTGAGAAAAAAATACCTACCATACAAAAGGATGAATTAGTCTAATGCTTTGCAGTCTCCCATACGCCCAATTTTTAAAATTTGCAGCTGGAATTTTTTTTCTTCTCTACCTATTCCTTTCTCAAGATTCCAAAGCATGTTCCCTTCCTTGCAGGAGCCTTATGGCAATTGCAGACATTCCTTTCCTTTTTCTGTCTCGTCTCCAGGATGCTGTCTCCATCATTAGAGCCCATAGCAGATTGTCTTGAAATCTGTTGCTCACCTGTCTCCCTGACTGCTCTGTGAGCTCCTCCAAGACGCTGTTTCTTCTGCTTGACCTGAGCCCTTGTATTAGAACAGTGCCGGGCACACAGTGACTGAGATAATAACAGAGAGGTCATGCCCGGACAGTGGCACAAGCTGCACGTTACATTTAACGAGCTGTGAACTACGTCTTTTTGGAAGAGTTTATATTAGTTCAGATAACGTCCAAATATCCTTTGGATAACATTTGCATATGTCTCATCTAAGTGCCCCACATTTATAGTGGAGATTCTGCTTGTCATCAAGGTGGTGATGGCAAAACGTCCCCTTGTCAACACCCCGTCCAATCTTATAGAAATGTTTCGAGTTAAAACTACTGACTGCATCTGCCCCCTGCCCTCTAATGACTTGTTATTTCAGAATGTGGGGGAGGAGGAAAAAGAATTGGAGGAAGGTGGATTGGGAGGGCAAGAAATGAGGAATCAAAGAGTTAGGTTTCTTGTTTCACCAGCCCAAACACTCTCCTATAATATGACCTGAAAAAAAAAAAAAAGAATAGACTATGTGAATATTTATCTCTAAAATAGGATTCAGGTGTTATTAACGATGGGCAAAGCAAGTAACAACCCATGAAAACCATCCCCATAAACTCTCCCTTGTATCTTTTCTTCTTTTTTCTTGTTGTTGTGTTTTTTTTTTTTGAGGGCAATGTCACTGGCCCCCATATGTGGGACCCGAGCCGGGGCTGCTGGCTTCCCAAGCCAGCGCTTAACACACCGCTTAACCACCACGCCACTCAGCCAGCCCCTCTTCCTTGTATGTTTTAAATGCCCCTAGCGTTTCAGGAAGTTTCAGGAGACCAGGAATGATTGTGAAGTCGGCTGCACTCGCCTACAGATCAGGAGTGTTGACAAGAGCAAAGACAATCTTATAATCTCTCTCGCCCTTCCTGGGGCCAGGCTGAGGGAGTGCTGATGATTTAATTTGATGATATTATGCCATGATATTGTGTCAATATGCGATGATGTGTGTGATGGCACAGCGTCATCACATGGTGGCGCAACATCATGACATAAGACGTCACAACGCCAATTAAGGACGTTACTCCAGCAGGGTTTTAAAAAGGAGCAACACATCTGTCGTGATTTGACTCAGGGCTTGAGATGTTAGGCAGTGAGGCCGCTGAACTATGAAGTATAGATTAGAAAATGTTTCTTTGCATGAATTATGGCCCTTTTAACATTTGTACATGACATTATAACCCTGTTCTCACAAGGGAGGTTTAGAAATCAAAACATAATTTTGTTTAATAGACTGTTCCTATCACAGTTTTGTTTTGCCTAGTTTTGTTTTGTCTTTAGAATATGAGCTGGTGGGAAATTTAAATATATTTTCAGAATGAGATTAAGAAAATATAATCGATTCTTAATTTACATATTTGTTAAAAATTATTTAGCACCTAATAGAGTTCCAGGTAAAACGACTTATAATTGAAATTACATTGTAACCAATATCTTTTGGAGGCATACATTTCATAATAATAATCCTGCACTGAGATTCTAATAATATAAAAACATTAAAAAGGAGAAATGAATGCAAAATATGGTTACTCTGTGTGTGTGTGTGTGTGTTATATCTTGGGCAAGCTTTCATCATTTTGTGCCTTAGGTCTACAATTTAAAAAATGAGGATAATACACTTTTTTCCTGATTTTTTAGAAGGATATTGTATGGACCAATTACATGCTGTATGTGAATATTCTTTGTGCTATTTGGAACAAATGTTGTTGTATTTATCTAGGATACAATATTAAATAGCTTCTCAGAGATACATAGGCTCTATTTATGAACTTGAAATCAAATAGGGAAAAATTTGTTAAGTTAAAACTAAGATGGGTTTCATATTTGATTCTTCATCTTGACTTTGATTGTTTCATTTCTAGATTTATGTGTTCAGAAATGCACTAGGTTCTGAAGTCGAGAAGACAGTGATATACACAAGATCTTATTTGTGATACTTAAAGTTGTGGTAATTCCTTTTGTTCTATAAATGTGGATTTAAGGTCTATGTTTATTCACTGGTGAAAGGAACGTTACAATCCACCTCAAGGAGAATATAGTTTGAGCAAAAGTTCAAAATTCGTCATTCACATGTAGCTTTGACAGTTCACAATCCAGAGAATACTGAGGAAGCCTAAAGTGCTGTGAGGGTTCTTTGCTATTTCTAATTTTCCACAGTGAAGAGATTGTTGTTTTAAAATTCACACTTGCTTTATCTCTCCTTCTGTAACTTTGGTAAAGATGTACCAAAATTTCTTGCCTTCTGAAAGTGATACATGACTTTTTGATGGAGTTTGAAATGGTGGCTGATTACTTTTGAATACTTGAGCTCTACTGGTTGGCAGCTCACATCTGGTGCAGAGGAAAACAATTAGCAAATTTGTGAATTAGCTTCGGTTTATACATTAAACAAGCAAAGTAATTCTTTACTACGTTAACCAACAGGCTCTGTCTTGATTACAGGATATTGTTGCTCATTAATAAATGGAGATATTTTTGGATTTTGTCAGGGCATGTGCATTTCATTTGCTTGCCTTTTGTATCTTCACACCATTATGCATCAGACTCCAGGGCCACCTACATAATCTGTAAGACGCAGTGTTCAAAAATATTGAGACTTTCAAGACACTGACAGTAGAACATGAAATCAAGTGTGCAACCATTCTGAGTGCAGGGCCATTCTAAGTGCAGGGTTCTGTGCGACTGCCCAAGTCATGTGTCACGTGGCCTTGCCAGTTACACCTTTGACAACATTGGGTCCAATGTTTTGGTTCACAGTTTCTGTAATTTATGGTCATTTGTGTGATCTCTAGCTTTGGTTAGATCCTTTAATGTAAGTTTTGGACTACTTGTAATACTCATGTTTAGCTCTCTCTAGATCATAATTACTTTGTTTTGGTTGGTGATTATCTATTGTCATTTCTTGCTTTTCTGTAATTAAGAACTTAAAGCAATGTATCATCAAAAAAAGTCCCGTAAATAACTTGAATTCATGAGGCCTATTTTAAACTTGGGAAACACTCAATTCACATGAAAGCTGAATTTCTCAACATATATAAAATAGCTTTATTATTTTCAAGTTTGTACAGTGTTCAGAATAGGTGCTGCTAACAAATACTTATAATTGTTAAGTCCACCTGACATGGGGTAAAGAATGGATCATTAAGAAACTGGGAAGATTTATTTGTATAGAAATCATAAGCTAATGATATATATATATATATATATATATATATATATATATATATATATATATATAAAATTTTTTTTTTTTTTGAGGGCAGTGTCACTGGCCCTCACATGTGGGACCAAACTGGGGCTGCTGGCTTCCCAAGCCAGCGCTTAACCACTGCGCTACTCGGCCAGCCCGCTAATGATTTTTAATGGTGTGTTTTCTTGACTTTAGACATAAGGCCAAGCTTTTCTCCCAGGATCTTGTTTACATTAACAATTTACTTCGCAAACATTTTTTTTTTTTGCAAACATTTTTTTTTTCCGCAGAGATGGCAAACTTGGATCCTATTCATGTCTGAATTAGTACAAATTTCAAATAGTAGACTATGAAATGATGACGCTTTTCTAGTTATTCCACCTTAACAAGAATCACATGATTTATTTAATTTTTAAATTTTTTTTAAATTTTAGTGTGTGTGTATATGTGTGCATATTTGAGGAGTGGGTGAGTAAGCAGATTTAACTTCAAACCATATTTTGCTGAGACCATTAATAATATGAGTAAGTCTTTAATGTCACCTTTCTTTTAGGCAACTTGTAGACTGTGAAATAATTTTTCTTCAGGTTTTCAAGAGATCTAAAAGTTCATTGAGACAAACTCCCACTGATGTGTTAATTCCCTAGACAATATCCCACCAACAGATTGTTTAGTCTGTTATCCGCCTATCGAGTGTGGGGAGAACTCGCAACCTCATAATCTTATACCATAAATGTCCTTGTTATGATAAGTTGCAATCTGCTTTCTTGGAATCTGTTGATTCTGGTTTGACCTCTGTGGGTCCTTCACAGTCAGACTTCTTTGAAACTAAGTAAAGATAGCTATCATATCCTTCTATAGTCTTCTTTCCTCCAGACTAAACATATCTCTTCCTAAAAATGTTATTATTTTTTTAATGTCTCTTCATTGGACATGGGACCTTTTTCGTGTGAGAAACTGAGTGTCTAGTTTGCCTACATCTTTAAGTTTCAACACCCCTTTGTCTACGTCATTGAAGGTCAACACTAAAAACTATGGGCAACACGGAAGTAAATTACCAGTGCCGAGATGAGCAGGCCTATGGCCTCACTTCTATGAGATACTGATTTCTGTTTTTGCAGAAATTTCTTATTTCTATTATCGCTAAAGGTAGCACCAGTTTCAGATAATCACCCTGCACTGTTGATTCATATTGAATTTACTGTCAACCAAAGCCCTGTGTCTCTGTAAAGGTAGCTGACAAACCATGTTTAAAAAAACAGCCTGTACTTAAGTTTGTTTTTTGGATCATAAACTTATCTCTGTTAAATTTCAATTTGTTTAACCTGACTCATCTCTTTACCTTGTCAAGTCTACTTTGGTTTATATAACCAATTATCTCACCCAATTTTTTTTGTCACTTCACATGTTAGGGCCTTGCCATTTTCTTTCTAAGCCATTGATAATATTTGGAAAGAGAAAAAGGTCAAGAACAGAGAACCCTGTGGCACAATTCTTTATCCAGGTTGAGATTCTTTTCTTAATCACTAACATTTTGAGTGGAAATGTTCAATTAATCACTAGTTGTGCTAATATCCAGTTTACGTTTCCCCATCTTTTCCATTTGGGTATGAAAGACCCTGTCAGATTTTTGGTTATAATCCAGTACGCTTTACTGACTGAGTTTTCTGACCAGACTAATAGTCCCTCAAAGAAAGTTATGAAGCTGATGTACATAACAAAATGTACTAAGAAGTTTGGTGAAGATAAAATAGGTACCACTGATAATTCACACAGTAAATCATCCACAAGGTAGTAAAAGTCAACTGTAGTAAAAGTCAACTGTATTTATCTAAGCAAGAATAAGATCTGGGATCCCACTGACTAATTCTCATTCTAGGCCCATTATTTTAGCTTTGTTTTCTAGTCACCAGAGGGGCACATCATTGTGGTACTGGATAATCGAAAATGTCACAGGAGTACTTAAATAAGAAGTATAAATATGTATGCACATAGATAATGTTGAATGGAGGCTATAAGTTCCTAGAGTGATACACAAAGATAAAGATCTTAAAAAGTTTATTTACAAAGCATGTGTCTATCTTTTGGGTATTAATGTTGTCACTGAGATGTACCAAACAGAAACCTGACCGGTATTTAATAGTATGGTGATTCATATCAGATAGGAAGCATGTGCCTCTCAGAGTTGTTTTTAAGGATTAAATGAGAAATTGTCATAAGGACCTAATATAGTCCCTGACATAGTATTAACTTAATAATTAATCTTCTTAATGTATTTAGCAAGCATTAACTGTATATTTTTATATACCAGATGCAGGGCACTTATTTTTGCATAATAACTGAGAAGCTATGTGTATTTTTCCCTTCTGTTTTTCTATATGCATATATAAAACATAAATAAGTAAATATGTATATACACAACACTGCATTGAATCTAGCTGGAGTTTGCATGTTTCATTAATGAATTTATTATTATTAATGAATTTATTATTTTTTTCAACTAAAAAAGTTGAAAACTTAGACTGACACCATATATACAAGGCTAGAACAATTGGTTTCTTTGGTTATTCCATAGAACCAAAGGATTTCAGAGATTGGAGGGACCTTATAAATAATGAAGTCCAATTTGTATATATCATATATTAGGAATCCAAGACCAGGGGCTGATTTCACAAAGACCACTTAGTGTGTCTTAAAGCTAAAACCCGATTTGCTTGCTTTTGACTCATAGTCCTGCTCAGTCAACATAAGTTATATTTCCTACCATATCACACTGAACAAATTCCTCAAAAGTGGATGGGCACCCTCAAACTTGTGATATGATGTTGAAACCAAAGTGGAAAATGCCATCCTAACCTGGCTTGCCATTTGAATATGCAGATTAGTAAAACATAAAAAGATGTGACAAATCTTGGTAGTGGGTATCTGTTTTTGTGCAGTTGAAATATTTTTATAGTAAGTAATACATTTGTCAAACTCTGTCACCCTTTGTAGGCATAGTTCATCAACATTATGATGTTCATATCAAGATGGCTGATCACATTCAAAGGATCAACAAACAAACAAACAAACCTATTTTGAAAAGGGAATTGCCCATACAAGGTATAATCTGAGGGGAGCTGAAAAGAATCAATGGAAAATGAGAAGCTAAGCTACTTACTTCCTGGAAAGAGTTAGTTAGTTAATTGTGTTGCATCATATCTGATGTAGACATAGGGGATAAGGAGTGGAGGTGATGCCTGAAGAACAGGCAGAAACTGGTGAACATTGCCATGATGCTGATTCTTTTCCACTTGGTGAAATCCATTTTAGGGATAAGATTCTCCTTCCAGAAAAAGTTGCTTTCAAATTCAAGGTCAATTTCTAAATCCTTCACAGCTTGTCTTTGTGCCAAACTTTTCTGGTTTTATTTGTTTTTTTCTGCCTTAAAATATATCTTAGAACACAGGTTCTATGATTCCTGCTTTGTGATATGTTATTAGACTCCGCCCCAGTTGCCACAGCCATTGTGAACAAAGGGCGGTTAGGGAGGACAACTGGATGAGGAATGACAACCAAGGAGGCCTTGGCCTATGTGTGCAGAGGAAATGGGCAAAGGGAGGCGCATTTTTCTATCTGAGCACCAAAATAGATCGGAGAGGGTGAAAGAGGCAGCCAGACATCAGAGGTCACTAAATTCAACCTCCTTGATTTTACAAATGAGGAAACTGAGGCCCAGAAAGAGAAAATATTTGGGTTGTCGGAAAAGCCATGATGTATTTTTCTGTTTTTCATTGCAAAAATGTATCATGACTTTTCTGACAACCCAATAATCTGCCTAACACCAAAGATCTAGTGTTAGAGTTAGTCTTAAAACTCAGGTAATTTGATAGAGGATTCCAGCTGATTTTTTTCTTATCAAAAATTTCTAATGAAATATTTCAAATATACAGAAAAGTATAAAAAGTAATATAAGAAATACCAGTGTACCTTCTCCCCCCTATGTCAAATCTTAATTTATTGCTATATATATTTTTTAGTTTTTTTAAGAAATAAAATTGGTGAAGCCTATTGGTACACACCCCTCATCCCTTTTCCTCCTACCATCTTTCTCCAGAGCTAACTATAGCTTCATTCCCTACGTATATAGCTTTATAATTTTACTACTTGTAAACATGCCACAAACAATACCCCATATTGGTCAGCATGCTATAAAATTATCAAACTGTATGCTTCTACAACCTGTTTATTTATTTATTTATTGGCTCAATATGTTTTTGAGATTTCTCAAACATATAGTTTCAAGTAATTCACTTTAACTGTGAATGGACTTCCAATGTACAAACACAACACAATTTATCCATTCTTCTCTGTGGATAGGTGTTCTGGTGAATCCTGATTGTTTCATTATTAGAGACAAAACCACAGTGAACATTTATATATATTTTCTCTTGCACTGGAGTGAGTTTCTTGAGGTTGGAGTCTCCCTGCTGGTGGGCTGTGAAAGGGTTATAGTGAGCTGTTCGGGCCAGCACTACTGGGCACAGGGCACCCAGAGCCTCTGGGATGGTGGCTTTAGGCCACTACCAGCCTCACCATGAAGTACAAATACCATCCCTTTCTATTTTTGCCGAGATGTGAAAAGGTTGGGATGCACTGTCATAAGGTAATGGTTCGCAAACATTATCATGTATCAGAATCACCAAGAGAGCTTGTGAAAGAGATTGCTGGGCCCCACCTCCAGAATTTCTAATTCAGTAGGTCTAGAGTGGGACCCATGTATTTGCAGTCTAACAAAATCGCAAGGGGTGCTAATGCTGGCGGCCTACGCACCACATTTGAAAGCCACTTAGGTATATATTTAGGAATTGAATAAGAAGTCATAAGAAGCCCCAATTGATTATTCAAATGCCTTTGTATTATTGCCAACTATTTGATCATAATTAGCATATCATATAATCTAGAAGTATAATTTAAAAATAGAACTATGATTCCTTAGTCCAATAGCTTGATATTTGCAAACTATTGTGTGAAAGAAAGGTAGAGAGGGCATTTAATCATGCTGAGAAATAACTTCCCTAGAATTGTAAATTCTGCATTCCCTTTTGAGTGTTTGGAACCAGGAAGAGGGCTTCAGGAAGACCGTTGAATGTAAAAAGCAGTTGTCCCATTCTTCCCCTGTTACATTTAGGGTGTAATCAGTAGGTACATCACCCATTCACCAAGAAAGGAAAACAAAAAGGGAACAGTTCCAGTTAGAATGGGGTCCGCCTTTGGCAAAGCCATAATCAGACTGTTCTTCCATGGGAGCCTTCTTGGATCAGTGGCATCTCGGTTGTGCTCCATCCCGGTTTCTGTTCTTGCCACTGCGCCCCATCAGTGCTCAGCCTTCTCTGGAACAGCTTGCCATCAGAACTTTGCTTCCTCTTCCTCCTGCCCTTCTCAAAAGGCATCTGGGTCTCAACCTTTGCGAGGAAGACACTTCAGCAAGAAGAGACCAATGAAATAAAATCTTTTGCAATCAAGAATTCAGTTTGGTATGGAGAAGTGGTGCTGAAATGGACCGGCACCCCGACCTCCACCCTCAAACACTCTTCAAATGGGGTAGACCTGGTGTGAAGCAGCACTCCCTCCATGTTCCCCATCTTAGTGAATGATCTGTACATCCACCAGTCGGAAAATGAGGGCTCATCATTGTCTCCCGCTTCTCACTCATCCTTCCCCACCCCTGCCACTCCCATCCCTATTGATTGAATCTGTTCACCTTCATCTATCCCACTGCCTCCATCTCCATCCATATCTCACCCCTCTCCTTGGGATGACAATGACAGCTGCCTAAGTGCTCTCTACTCTGCTCCCATCTGATCCATTCTTCACGTAGTAGCCAGACTGACCTTTAAAAAATAAAAACAAGATATGTCACTCTACCACTAAAGATCCCTTCTAGTGGCTTCTCTCTGCTCTTGGAGTTAAATCCAAACCTTTTAGCCCCAAATGACCTGCTTTCCATCAGGTGCACCGGACTTCTCTCTCTTTTTCCCCAAGGCATTGGATTTACTCCTGTATCAAGCCATTTGCACAGGTTCTTCTCCTAACTTGAAAAGCTCTCCCACCCTCCACCTCTATGCTTTTCGCTTTGATAACTTGTGTCATCCTTCAAGTCGAGCTGAGAGATCACTCCCACAGTGCAGGCTTCTCTGACAGTCCTCTCCCTACCACACAGGGTTTGGTCTCTGTGACAAACAGCCCTGCACCCTCCCTCCTCCTTCAAGGCTCTCCTAATATTTCTAATTATGTATTTATTGTTTGGCTTCCTTACTAGACTATAAGCTTAACAAGGGCAGGGGTCCAGGGCCTAGGGGCCACTCAATAAACACAGGAAATGCCTATGGCTGATTGACTCAAATTCTTGACTGCATTTCCATATATTGATTATCTACACATATATATTTAAATTTCTCAGCATCATTTACCTATACACCTGAATCAATGTGCGTGGTTTAAAAACTCAACACCAATACACTAGAGATAAAATTTATATGACCTATTTTTATGCTGTTTTTGTTTTATGTTGAGTGGCTAGAGCCACGTAATTTGTCACCAAGGAGTAAGGAGACATTTCATTAGTAACTGCTTCTATATGAGTCTCTCTCCTACAAGTAATATTACAGAAGATGACATTTCCAGTGTGCAGGATGGGATTTCCACTTGGGAATGTACCTATCAGTCAGCAGATTTTATAAGAGGACTCAACACTCAAGGGAAGTAAATTTTAAAGAATACAACCTGAGACTCTTGAGGAGAGTAGAACATAACATTGAACTCCTAATTTCTAGGGTTAAAGTAAATACATTGATAGGTCCTTAGGTTTATTTGAAGTAAACCTAATATTTGAAAGCCTAGGTTTAAATTATTTTTTCCTTTCTTTTTTTTTTTTTTTTTGGAAGTGATTCAAGAACAAAATCCGGGAGTCTGGATCTATAGCATCCATGTAGTTCTTATTAAAAATAAATAAATATGGGCCAGCTGAGTGGCACCTTAGTTAAGAGCTGGCATGGGATGCTAGCGGCCCCAGTTTGGATCCCCTATATGAGGGCCAGTGACACTGCCCTCTACAGCTAAGATGGTGAACAACAGCTCCACCTGGAGCTGGGCTGCTGTGAGTCCCCAGGATGGCATAGCTGCAGCCCCTGCTGCAGTGGGCTGCCATAGGCTACAGTGAGTGGCCGGCAGCCGGCGTAAGCGGCTGGCAGCCAGCGTCAGCTGCCAAGAGCTGCTGTGAGTGGCTGTCCAGAGGCCAGCGACTGATCTGCCTCACCCAGCAAGAGCGCAATGATACCAACACGGGCCAGTGAAGCAACGTCCTCCACAACTAGACTGAAGAACAAAAGGACAGCAACTTGTCTGCTCCCCTTCCCTGGTTTCCCAACGCTGTTCCCCTCCCCCAATTCCCCAATAAAATCTTTAAAAAACAAACAAAACAAAAACAAACAAAAAGATAAATATGATTTATCTAAAAATCTATGAAATATAAAATAGATAAATAATCTAAAATCATGAAACTCTTAAAATAATTAGAATAGCACCCATTGAAGAACAGTTACTGATGAAACACTTTCACACAGTGAAATCCAAGTTGGCCTGATTTCAGATACCATCCTTTGACCTTGGACGTGCTCTGGTTTGAACCAGTTCTGCTTGATGGTAGCTGAATGGCCTGGCAAGTTATCCTTCTGCAGCCTTAGCTTCCTCATGCATGAAAGGACATTGTGATAGTCTCTGTCTCATCCAGCTGTTGTTGTTCTCCTCCTCCTCCTCCTCCTTCTTCTCCTCCTCCTCCTCATTTTCCTCCACCTTCTCCTCCTCCTCCTTCTTCCTCCTTACATTTTATTGGGGGAACAGTATGCTTTCCCAGGACCCATCAGCTCCAAGTCAAGTCACTGGCTTCAATCAAGTTGTGGAGGGCGCAGCTCACTGTCCCATGTGGGAATTGGCGACCCTGGTGTTATGAGCCTGCACTCTAAGAAACTGAGCCAACCAGCCACCCTCTCAACTCTTCTGCTCAAAACTTTTCAGTGGCTCCTCGTTTCCATCAGAGTAAAGTCTACCAGGATCTAGCCCCTATAATCTCTCTGATCTCACCTTCTAATTTTGTTTCATCTGTCCCAGCTATGCTGGCCATCTTGCCACTCCCTGAACACACCAGGGCCACTCCTGCCATGGGCCTTTGGGCTCCCCCACTTACCTCCTTCAAGTCTTCGCTCAGATGTCACCTCAGTGAGACCTGCTGACTGCCCTGCACAATACTGCACTCCTCCTGCCCCCTCCACAATCTCCTTACCCTCCTCTATACACTCTTTCTCCATCACTCACTATTTGCTCTATTTTTTATTGTTTGTTTCCCTCCATTAAATTATAAGCTTCATGAGAGCAGGAATCATTGTTTGATTCACCGATATAGTTCAAGCACCTCTTAGAACAGTACCTGGTGTTTATTGTTCAATACACATCTGTTGAGTGAATACATTTCAAATGAAATAATTTAGTATAGTGTCTGGTACATATTAGATAGTGAAAAAATACTGACCAGCGTTCCTTTTGATTTAATCAGAGGAAGAGATTTTTTGCATTACAATTTTTAAAATATAGAAAAGTGGAAAACAAGAGAGAGAATAAGAAAAGAGAAAGGGAATGAGGGAAGGAGGAAGGGGAGAGATGAGGAAAGAGAACCACAGACATGAGAAAAGAAGAAGGAACAGAGATTAGGGGGGTAGGAAAGATATTTTTTAGAACGGCCTTTTTGGCCTGCTTCCCTGCTTATACAGTGAAAGTTGTAAGAGGGATTTAATGTGATGTACATCAGGATGGGCAGAGTCCTTCTGTAAAGGGCCAGCTGGTAAATATTTCAGGCTTTGTGGGCCATTTGGTCTCTGTCAACTATTCAACTCTGCAATTACAATTTGAAAGCAACCATGGATAATCTGTAAACAAATGGGCGTGGCTGTGTTCCCATGCGCTTTTTAAAAAACAGATCACTGTGTAGTCTGTCATTTGCTGACTCCTGGCCCAGTGTATATGGCTGCTAATTGTTCACTGAAAACTGGAATGTAGGGATTAAATTAAGAACAATCTAAGTATCTACATTAAGACCTTTTCATGACACAAACTCACATGAAAGAGACTGCAATGGGCCTTCCTTAACCTGAAAAATAGTATCTAACAATATGGCAGCACAAATCTTAAAGATGAAACTTCAGGCTATATTTTTTAAAGAGAATAAGACAGGAATGTTCCTATTTCCTGCTCCACTTATGATACTGTTAGTCTTGGAGAATCTAGTAAGACAAGAAAGAAAAATATTTATAGGTATAAGGAGGAAGAAGGAAAAAACAAAGTTTGTTTTTATGTGTAGATTATATCATTATTAAAAACAAAGTCTAAAGTAATCAGCAAACTCTTTGAACTAACACGAAAGTTTGCAAAGCTGCTAGGTATAAAAACAATATATGAGTATGCAAATTGTAATATTTTTATAATGAAAGCTAACATTTGTATTTGATTACTTTGTGCTAGGTGCTTTGCATATGTTAATTTATTTACCTCTCACAACTACCTTATGAGGTAGCATTGTTATTATTCCCATTGAAATCTGCGAAAATTGAGTCACAGGGAGATTAAAGAATTTGTCCATGGCGACAGACAGTATGTGATGAAATTGGGGTCAACTGACTCCAGAATTGGTGATATTGCTTCTCTTCCTCTTATATACCAAAAATATCCTATTAAAATGTAATAGGAAAAAAAATGCTTTTCTTGATATCAACTAAAGCCATATGGTCCTCATGAATAAATGTAAGAAAAATCTGTAAGACCATTGTGGAGAAAATATAAACATTGAAAGGTAGAGAAGAAGAACTTAATTATTAGTGACATAATACAATGTTTATATAAATTAATATATTGGGTATTTCAGAACTGCCATGTGTTATAGTGTGTGTGTGTGTGTGTGTGTGTGTGTGTGTGTGAGAGAGAGAGAGAGAGAGAGAGAGAGAGAGAGAGAGAGAGAGAGAGAGAATTTGTGTGAGTGTGTGGGCCTTGCCAGACTCTAAAACTTATATGCTAAAGTAACATTGTAAGAATAGCCAGACGATTCTGAAATAAACAAGGACAAAAGCTAAACACAAGGATTTGCCCATATATTGATTTATAAAAAGGTTTCAGTACATGGCAGAGTTGGGAATTTGGAGTCAGTACAGGCATAGACAAATAGATCAAAGAGAGCAGAATAAGTGGCTTGAGACGGTGCTCCCACCATGTGGGAACTTGGTGTCTGATGGAGGTGGGATTGCCATCAGTACAGAAAGAATGAAGTCTTCATTGGGTTTTTGTTGTTGTTAAAAAATAAAATTAGTCACTACCTTAAGCCACTTATAAAAATAAATTTAAGATGAATTAGAGACAAATGTGAAAAAGAAAACTTTTGTAACTGTATATGGGAAATAGAGTTATTAGATAGATAGATAGATAGAGAGATAGATGGACAGACAGAGAGATGATAGAGATATAGGAGGATATCTTCATGACATCAGGTAAGGAAAAACTAATGGATTGGACTAGATGAAATTAGAAATCTTTTGGATGACTAAAGACCCTAAAACAAAGCTCAGTCACATCATGGTAGAAGACACTGGCATATATGGCAAATCGGATTCCTAGAAGTCATTTTTTTTAAAGGCAAACAATAGTCAAATAGAAAACTGGGCAAAGAATATGAACAGTTCCACATAGAAGAGGAAATCCAGAGTCAGAGATGTATGAAGACATGCTCAATCATACTAGTGAATAATCAGGAAAATGTAAATTAATAAGAAACTCACATGCCCGTTTTACTTTTATCTGATGATAAAAAGAAAAAGAATTGATAATGCCAAGTATTCATGAGCAAGTAGAAAAGCAGTGAGAGCGAAAGGTGGTAAGGCTCTTTGGAGCGTAACTTGATAATGTCCAATAGAGTTTAAAGTACACACGTGCCATGACCTATCATAGTAATTCTGCTCTAGGTAAATGCCTTGAAGGGACTTTTGCATGAGTATACAAGGATTTCATGCAATATTGTTTGCAATGTCAAAAAATTAGGAATAACCCAAGTAAGCCTTAGTACAGAAATTAACAAATACATTCCAAAAGATGCATCAAGTAGAATATTTTAGAAGTTAAACGATTAACTGAACTTCTATTACTCATTCACCAAATTTTACTAGATGGCAGGCCCTGTTTATGTGCTCAGGATTCATTACTGAATAAAGTAGAAAAAAAATCCCTGTATTTCTTTTATAGTCTAATGATAAGACAATATATTATAAACAAAACAAATGAATACATTTAATAGCATGTTCAAAGTTGATAAGTGTCATGGAGCAGATGAATCAATATTAATAGATTCATAGCTTGAGTTGATAAAAGGAGATTTCAGGAAATAAAACAGAAACCTAGAACAATACTCTGTAATATTTATATGTACCTATACATGTGGTAAAATCTGAAAATATTATTGAAATAGGCATCCGATTCATGACACAATGGCTGACTCTGAAAAGAGAGAGACGGAAATGGGGTTTAGGAAATATAAACTTCATCTGTTAAGTTTTCTTGAAGTAAAAAATCTGAAGGAAATGTGATATAAACTGTCATTTTTTAGTATTGATTGGATGGTGGGGGACACAGGTGTTGCTGTATTTTCCTTTATGCTTTTTTGTCTATTAAAATAAATGATTGAATAACAAAATGCCCAACCCACAGAAGCGATCAGTAAACATTAGTCATTGCTGCCATCATTGAGATGTTGTTTCTGTTTAATTCTCTGCCCA
This sequence comes from Aselliscus stoliczkanus, assembly GCA_033961575.1. Taxonomy (NCBI): domain Eukaryota; kingdom Metazoa; phylum Chordata; class Mammalia; order Chiroptera; family Hipposideridae; genus Aselliscus; species Aselliscus stoliczkanus. Next base: position 74,249,122 of record CM066740.1, on the reverse strand, counting down.
CAACAGCCTTTAATAGCCATCAGCCTGCCTGGCTCCCGTCCTGGAGTTCTGAGCCAAACTTTGTGACTTAAGTTCCATGAGGATTGCTTGATTTTTAGCTAAACTCTAGTAATAAAGAGTACCTACTGAGAAACGCTGTAGGCATAATTTAGGTAAATTGCTAGTAAAAGATGTGTTTTAATTCCTTTTGATATAGAAAATATAGTAGGACTTCTAAATAGACTCTCTGTGAAGTTCCACATGGAGAGGTAACCATGTGTTTCTCAGCTTGGGTACTGCAGGGCCAGGCACCTCAGCCATCCAGATTGATCTTGCTTCCTTTCAGCCAGCAGGCAGAGCTGGGAGGAGGGTGGGCTGCCCAAGGGACTCTGGGAATGGGAAAAGTCTAGCTCTTGAGATCGCTTATGCTTCAGAGAGTGCCTGTGCCAGTGTGTGTGTGTGTGTGTGTGTGTGTGTGTGTGTGCGCGCGCGCGTGCGCGCACACGCGCCTGTGCATGAAAGAGCATGGTACTCCAGGGGGTGATTTCGGAAGAGAGTTAATGATTCTGGGAGCAGTAGCCCTCCTGTGCAGCTGCTGTCAGCAGTGTCTGGTGGACTGAGCTTCCTCTTGATATCAGCCATGACGTCATCACAGAGCCACCGTTTGCCTCTCCTCTCTGAGCAAGGGGTTGGGCATGATGGAGAAAGTTAGATCCTAAGAAGCGTTAAAAAAGACAAATTGAACATGACATGTGACAAGGACAGAGAAAAGAAATCAAGCTTGTCATTGGTGTTCTCTGACTCCCAGTTCAGGACCTGCATCCCCATCTCTTGCGCCTTCTTGGCCACTGCTCTTCCAGGAAGCCCAGTGCCTCACCGTGCCCTTGGCTACCCAGCCTCTCCTTCAGGCCACTCCAGAGCCATCGATTTGTAAGGAATTTCATCTTTCAAATGATTTCCTTGTTCCCATCTCATGACCTTGAACCTTCCAACTTCATCTCAATCAAAACTGTCGCCCCTCCATGTCTTTGCACCTGCTATTTCTCTGCTCTTCTGTCCAGATGGAGTACGCTTCCTGCTTTCCCGTGTTCCACCTGGCCAGGTGCAAATGTTAACCTGTTGTGATTCCATCACTTGCCCTGCAGCCACTTCCCTGTCCTATTGTTTCTCTGGAAGCTCTTTAGACATAACCTCTCTTACCACACCTTTACATTGTACTATAATTGCCTTTTGATACATTTAAATTCTTCTTTGATGGTAGAGAATGCAGTTTATTAATTTGTGTTTCCCCAGCACATAGCCTAATTCCTGATCATGGGACCTGAATGAATGAATGAAAACTCCATTTTGTCAGCATCAGGAAGACACTGATAAATCCTGAACTGAGATGATGCTGGTTTGGAGAGCCTGTATGTCATATATTTCAGCCCTCTCTCCCTAAATATTACCCTCCCCTGGCATTATAAGGGGAAGAAAAATGAAATGCCTCAACCTCTTCCCTCCTACAGATGCAATCCTGCCCTAAAATCTGCTGACCCCAGCCCACTGTCTGTGCTTCATTTGGTTTCCCCACTTTTGGGGTTGACTTTGGATTCTGGGGACTTCAGAAGGAGCTTGCTGCAACTTTCTGCTCTGGGTAATTTACCCCCTCCTTACCTGACCACAACCATGCTAATTACAGCCATTGACAGGAACTACTTTATTATTAATCGCTATGAAACTTTATAATTCAATATGTGTGCCATTATTTATTCCTCTCACATGAACTGAACATCTACTCTCAGCCACAGTGCAGGGTATTGGAGATGCAAGAATTGAATTTGCATGTCAGATTAATGTGGTTACAGTTTGGTGTTGATTTGAATCTCACAAACCCTCTCTTCGTGCATACCTGTCTTTTATGTTCTCCTCCTCATGCAACATGTTAGATAGTTTATAGCTTAAGAAAAACAGGCATATTGATTCTCCATCCAGAAGAGAGAAGGCAGGTTCGAAAGGTGTGGGGCTGAGTGAGTCTGTGAGATCTTCGGGCCAAACCCCCAACATGGCCTTTGACCTTCCCACTCCAGGGTCAGCCAGACAAGGCTGTACCATCTGTAGCACCTGCTGTGGAATTTCCTCAGCAGAGTCATCACTCTCTTTATTTACATTATTAACTTGGGTGGCTAGCCTGTCTTTTCACAAGGAACGGAGAGGTAATTTGCAGGAAAACTATCTTTCATGTGGCCAGAGCTCTTCAGCCAATGGGGTCCAACTCCACTAGTTTTTACTCTGCTGAGCCGGAAACAGTATTTGTGTCTGAGAGAAAATGAGGATGTTCTGAAGCTTCACATGGTAACCAAATTGGGAAACCGGTTCATTCAGTGGAAATTTCCATGGGCGTTTGTGTTGTCTGGGTGTAAAATCCTTCCTGGATTGTCTAGTGTCCTGGAGGTCTTCCAGTGTGGATAGCCACGATAATGCGCCTCTCAGATTCCCAGATGTAGGGAGTATGATAAACTGACTACTCCAAGCTCTGTGCTCTGAAATCCATCACCAAAGCTGCCCCTGAGCAATTTTCAGCCAGAGACTGAGCACGGCAGGGGAGGCTTCCTAAAGTTGTGGCATATGAATATGGAGGAGGGGAAGGCTGGCGTGGAGATGGCAGAATGGAGAAGCCATCTGATAGACAGACAGGTATAGTTGTGTAGAGATGGGAAAATGCATGGCACCTTTGGGGAAGCACTTAACTCACTTTTTTTATAGGGCCCTCTAGACAGGACCGTACAATGAAACATTTAGGGATTAAGAAATGTGGCAAATTCCTATCATACCACAAAGGCAGCTTGCCAATAACTATGCCATCAACCAATTCCCCACACTCTCCAGACCCCAATACTGAGAAAGGTGCTGAAGGTAGAAGATGGACAGGAAGCTGCCTCTGCCCTTTGGGGAGCACAGCACTTAGTGAAGGAGATAGACCCAAACATAGGTAATTATGCTACAGAATGTAGAAATGGCAAGTGAGTGCTATGGGCGACTGCTCCAAGTGGCCAAGGGGGATGCTGGGAAAGTGACCAGCCAAACAAACAAGCGCGCCGATCACTGGGTTCACATAGGCAAACAACATGGGCTTGAGTCAATGTTTCAGGAAGTTGACCGGTTGCTGGAGTGCATCATCCTCATCAAACGTTTGCTGGCCTCATATAGACAGAGCCTTAACAATGCAAATACTGTTATAATCCCTTGCCTTTGAAATGATTTGCTGGGACTTTCCAGGGAATCGGGGCTCCAGGTGGTGTCTAGGCTTTTTTTGACTTTCTGCCCCATGGTGAGAAGAGAATTGGTTATTATGGAATATCATTCACCATCTAAAATACAGCTTTGCAAATATTTCCAATATTGACACTGTTTGTATGGTTTAAAAAGATATATTTGAAATCTCTTTTAAGGCTAAAGTTCTTTGCTGAGCCGCTCACTAGGAACTGATCTAAGCCAAACTGCTGGGGTTTACGACCATAACCACTTTCCTGGCTTCTGCTTTTAACGCTCTGCAGACTTTTTTCCACGCCCACTCTAACCAAGCACTTTTAAAGCGATTTGAGTAAAAGCTCAGAGTTTTATGGGCTTTCCTGCAGTAGAGCTTTTTTTTTTTTTTTTTAAGATAGAAAGCAGGATCTTTCATTCTTTTCTTTTACCAAACATACAATTTTGGGCCCATGATCCTCTCTACAGCAGTGTCAAGGTTATTTGGGGGCCAGAGTGATTGCCATTTTGCTTTGATCCACTGGAACTTGTGCCATACATGGCACAAGGAAAACACTGGATTTGTGGAAGGTCAGAGATCTACCTCTGTGATGTAGAGTGTGTAACCTTTTGTAATGTCACTCTGCAGCGTCCTGGTCTGAACTTGAGCAGCAACAAACACAGCTTTTGGTAGGGAGACAAAAAGGAGGAGCAAGGAGGGCAAGGTTCGGATAGCAGAGCGACTGTCAGTTGATTGCACAGGGAGCGAGTGACTTTACCTAAGATTATTTGGGGGGAAATGTGCCTGCAGTAGGTTCAGATGATCATGTCTCTGATATGGGCTTCGGTCTCACCGATTTTGTAGCCACATGATCTATTCACCAGTCATAAACTCAAATGCCGATAGAGGTGGGTCCAGGCTATATAAATATATCACATCAGGCCAGGTTGGATACAATAGGGACTAGTTTGCCTGTGGGAAACTGGAGAAATATACATTCATTTGTGTAGAACAATGAAGGTTTTTCTGCAGGCTGATTTTGGCCATTGAGCATTACCAGTTTGCAACTGCTGAATTTCAGATTCATGAGAAGAAAATATATTTGCATGTAACTGACAAAGAGGTGTGCAAATTAATTATGCAGCGATGTCCCTAGGTAGTTTGCCTTCCATGTCCACCTCCAATCTGATTAACGGAATGAGGAAATGGTGGATAGGGACATACCATCTTGGAGATTCAGAATTTTCAGTCTCTCTGAAAACTATTCCATTAGACCACGGCAATGAATCTTCCAAACTTCAGTTTTTGGTGTGTCTTATGGACAGGAAAATTTGTGATGCACAGTTAGTGCTTATGGGGAAATAATTGAATAGATTAATAGCAGTGTGTTTACACATGATTTTATCTTTCATTATTAACAGAGGGCATTCTTTTTTCCCCCATCACAATCACTTTTTTTGGAGGGTAGTCTTTTTAATGTATGCATCCAGAATTTATATAAGGGAGTATTGTTCTCTGGGTCATTACTACTAGTACTACACACACACACACACACATGCACACACACACGCACACACACATACATATACTATATAATACATATGCATATACTATATAGCATTTGACTTGTTCAAACTTGAGCAAACTACTTAACCACTTTCATCTTAAGTTCCCTCATCTATAAAGTGGAGTTTTTATAAGGCTCAAAGGAAATGGTGCAAGTAAAAGAATCAGGTAAGTCCATGGTTCATAATAGATGTTCAATAAATGTTTATATTGCTATCATTACAATTATAATTAACATTTGTTAGAGATATAGGTATTAAAATCTGACACAAGGGCTACAGAATACATTTGGAGTAAGTCTCAAGAATGATATAAAGCTTAAAATATAGAACCTTGGGAAAAAAGTGAAGAAAAAGGTTTAAGATTTTTAGGTCAGAGAGAATGAGGCTGAAGGAAGGAATATTGCTTTTCATTCTGATAAAAACATACGTTACTACTAGAACAAACTCAAAATGGATTAAAGACTTAAATGTAAGACCTGAAACCATAAAACTCCTAGAAGAAAACATAGGGAGTAAGTTTGCAGACATTACCTTGAGTAATATTTTTACTGATATATCCCCTCGGGCAAGGGAAATAAAAGAAAAAATGAACGTATGGGATTACATCAAATTTAAATAAAATTTTTCACAGGAAAGGAAATCATGAATAAAACAAAAAGGCAGCCTACTGAATGAGAGAAGATATTTGTCAACGATATATCTGATAAGGGGTTAATATCCAAAATTTATAAGACACTCATGCAACTCAACACCAAAAAAACAAACAGCCCAATTAAAAAATGGGCAGAGGATATGAAGAGGCATTTCTCTAAAGAGGACATACAGATGGCCAACAGGCATATGAAAAAATGTTCAACCTCACTAATCATCAGAGAAATGCAAATAAAATCCACAATAAGATACCACCTCACTCCTGTCAGAATGGCTATCATCAACAAATCAACAAACAACAAGTGCTGGCCAGAGTGTGGAGAAAAGGGAACCCTGGTGCACTGTTGGTGGGACTGCATATTGGTGCAGCCATTATAGAAATCAGTATGGAGGTATCTCAAAAAACTGGAAATGGAACTGCTGTATGACCCAGCAATTCCACTCTTGGGTATCTACTCAGAAGAATCCAAGACGCTAATTCGAAAAAATATATGCACCCCTATGTTTATTGCAGCACTATTTACAATAGCCGAGACTTGGAAACAACCAAAATGCCCATCAGTAGATGACTGGATTAAGAAACTGTGGTACATTTATACAATGGAGTATTACTCCACTATAAAGAAGAATGAAATCGTACCATTTGCAACGATATGGATGAACCTAGAGACTATTATGTTAAGTGGAATAAGTCAGTTGGAGAAAGACAAATACCATGTGATCTCACTTACATGTGGAATCTGAAAAACTGAATGAATGAGCAAAGTAAACAGAAACAGTCTCATAGATATAGAGGAAAAGAGGAAAAACAGGGAGGGAGGTGGGGATGAGGGAGAAAAGGAAGGGATTAGACAGCATAAATAGGTAACTACAATATTGCCACAGGGATATGAAAGACAGTTTGGGGAATATAATAACATTGTAAATATTTTGTGGGGTGTCAGATGGCCACATGTCTTGTTAGGGAGACCACTTCATGGATGGAGTAGAGGCTTGATCACTGCACTGTATACTTGAAACTGATGTTGTAAAATATTGTATGCCAACTGTAATTGAATATATAGATAGTCATGGGATGTGGATTATACGGTGGAAGGGAGTCAAAGGAATTATAATAGATATGTATGATATCGGGGGGAGGAGTGGGGTGGCGAATTGGGGAAGGGGGGTTGTCATTTTGAGGGGTAAAATGTATAACTAGGGCCGGCTGAGTGACACAGTGGTTAAGCGCTAGCCTTGGAAGTCAGCGGCCCCGGTTTGGTCCCACATATGAGGGCCAGTGACACTGCCCTCAAAAAAAAAAAAAAAGTATAACTATTGCACTGTGTTGAAAAAAAAATAGAATAGATGCTCCCTTACCCCAAAGTAAATAAAAGAATGTAAAGAGAGAGAAAAAAAATGTTACTCATTTCTATAGGTTAAAAGAGTTAGAAGTTGGCATGAAAGAATGTTTTCACAATTTTTGGGTGGGGAAGATATTGTTAAAAAAAAAATCCAAAAGCAAAGAACAGACTAACAAACAAAAATCACAATATATATACCAAACAGAAGCTTCCCATATATAAATAATCTCTACATTGAATTACAAAAAATCTGACAGATAAAATCATAAAAATATGTAGATAATTCACATGTGGAAAACTGCTTAACCTCACTATGGTCAAGAAAATATAATTAATGCAAGATGTCACATTGGCAAAAAAACAACAAAAAAATAATTTTTAGATAGGGACCCGCTGATTAAGGATATTTAGAATGGCTTTCAAGAGAAGTTTTAGATAAAAGCTCTCCAGTTTGTACAGCCAAAGATCTTTCCCAATTCAGCATCCAGTAGAAATAAAATGAAAACAACAAAGAGAGAAATCAAAATTTAAAAATAGAAAACTCTTATCCTCTTCATCTTATAGAAAAACAAAACAAAACAAAACAAAAACCACCACAAAGTCTTTCTCTCATTGCCTCTCTTCCCCAAATCTGGATGCCATCCAGACTGGGAAAAGTGGAGTTCTGAGAAGTTAACAGATAATTTGCAGGCTACACTGTCTTTTTATATTTTCTTACATTTCCTATGTTCATACATAGTTAAAGATTTGGGCTCTTTACCTCCAGTGGGAATTAAGATTGGTATTGATCTTTTTCTTTAAGTACTCCAAATAGAGGCAGTAAATGGGCCTTGACAAAGTACAGAGCTTCAATTATCTTTAGGGAGCATAGCTAGAAAGATGGTGAGAGCAGTCTTCTTTGGTGGCTGACTGCAGACCTGAGGTGTCCCAGAGAGTGCTGGGTGAGCACCCTGGGTGGGCAATGGGGAAAGGTGGAGCTCTGCCCTTTTGGAAATGCAGCCAGAAGCCAGTCAACCACCAAGGAAAAGGAGCTGAATGGGCTCCGGCTGTAGGGCAGGAATCCTGTTGGAAACACTGACGCACAATGAGGGGAAAAGCCCAAGCAGAGAGACGTATCGGAGCGTGTCTGAGGAGTTAGTTCCTGGGATGAGCACAGTGGTGTCAGGAGGGCTCACAAAGGGCAGAAACCGTAGCTCTGAGACATGCTGGCCCATGAAATGTCTTTTTAAAGCTTTAAGTTTGGGGCCGGCGGAGTGGTGCGGTGGTTAAGAGCTGGCTTGGGACGCCAGCGGCCTGGGTTCAGATCCCTCATATAAGGGCCAGTGACACTGCCCTTAAAAACAAACAAACAAACAAACAAACAAACAAAAACCTTTAAGTTTGGAGTAATAATGAAAGGAAAGGCTCACTACTTGGAGATGATGGTATAATAGGGTGGATTGTGAAGACAAGGAAGAAAACTCAGATAATAATTTTCTTCTATTTCATCATTTCCAGCACAGCAAATCATCTTAAAATTGGGAAAGGGCAGGGCAAACAATATAAATACTACAAACAGTGGGTTAATTCCTGCTATGGACTGAATCATATCCCTCTGAGATCCGTACGTTGAAGCCCTGACTCTCAGTGTGATATTTGCAGATAATCAGGTTTAGATGAGGTCCTGAGGTTGGGGCCTCACAATGGGATTAATGCCCCTGATAAGAAGAGATGCTGGAGAGGCTCTGTGGTCCTTTCTGTGTCTGCCACGTAAGGACACAGCAGGAAGATGGCCATCTGCAAGCGAGGGAGACAGTCCTCACCAGAATGCAATTATGCTGGCACCCTGTACCGGGACTCTCAGCCTCCAGAACTGTGAGAAAATAAATGTCTGTTATTTAAGCTACCCGGTCCATGGTGTTTTGTCATAGCAGCCAGAGATGACTCATACAGTTCCTAAGATAGATGAGGCTATAATAGAAGAAGGTCTAGCCACTGTCAGTGCTCTAGGCTCAGACATAGAACTTCCCCAATACTAAAGAAATGTGGAGATTTATCCCCGGAAATGGTGGGGTTCTGTGGACATTTATGGAGCTTACGAGGAGTCTGAAGGTAGACACATATGCAGATTTTCCAACAGGTACAAAGGCTCTCAGAAGATCAGAAGACCACTATTGATGATAATCAGAAAATAATTATGTTTTTTCAATGAGAAAAATAACCTAACTACGTGTGTGTGTGTGTGTATTATACTAACTTAAACATAAGGTGATTTAATGATTTAATTGATAAATTATGAGACTGTTGTACATGTATTTTTTAATCACTAGAGCATTTCTTATTTATTTATTTATTTATTTATTTATTTATTTATTTATATTAGTTTCAGGTGTACAAAACAATGTATTTCTTAAAAGCTCCAGAGTTTTATAATGAGAGAGAGAGAGAGAGAGAGAGAGAGAGAGAGAGAGAGAGAGAGAGAGAGAAAGAGAGAGAGAGAAGTATGTGGGCTGCCTGAGGGCAACATTAGGTAGATTTAAGTGGATTTGCAGTTGGCTGAGCAGCCACCTTCAAAAATGGCCAGTCAAAATAGAAGTCTCCAAGAATACCCCAGGGCTCTGAATTGGCTTCATTCTCTACATATTTGTGGGGAAAAAAACAACAACTGTGGCATAAATGAAGACAGAAAATGTTTGTCAGATTTGCAGGTGATGACAAATTTAATCTCTCAATATGATGTCAAGATTTTATAAACCTCTGGAGACTGGAACAAAAGGACCAAAAATAAAAGGAAGAGATGTAATGGAGCTAAATATAAGATTCGACATTTATATTTGCAAAAGGCACTTAATCCAGTGTGGGCGGGAAAGATCTGACTTGGCAGGACTCCACAGAAAGACCATCTGAGGTTTGTTGACCACACATTTAATGTGAGCCAATTATGTGGTTCCGCTGCTGAAAAATTAACCCCACACAACAAATGCCCAAATCCTAATGCAAGTGTAAGCTGCTTTAACAGAAAAGCAGTGTCCAGTTCTCAGGAAGTGAAGGTCCACTGCTCTTCTCTGGTTAGACCACATCTTAAAAGTAATATTAATGCTTCAAGGAAGGGCAGCCAAGATGGTCAGTGGGTCTGAAAACCATGTGACACAAGCAGAGGAGTCAGGGTCATCATCTCTATCCGGGAACCGTTAAAAGGGATGCCATATAGGAGAAAAAAAATGTTATTTTGTCCTTGTATTGGACAGAAATACAATAAAATGGGTGCATGTTTTAGCTTATGAAAAATAAGATTCTTTTGATTTTTGAACCACTAGGGCCATTCAGCATACTAGGGGTTTCATTATGATGTAATTAATTCCTTTTATTAAAAATAGTTTCAAATTTTTAATGAGCACCTGTTATGTGTGAAATACTTTTCTAGGTGCTGGGGGTAGACTGAGAGGGTGGAGATTAAGAAAGGAATGAGGGCTGGCTGAGTGGCGCGGTGGTTAAGCGCTGGCTTGGGAAGCCAGCGGCCCCGGTTCAGTCCCACATGCGAGGGCCAGTGACACTGCCCTCAAAAAAAAAAAAAAAAAAGAAAGGAATGAGCTGAGATTGCTGGAGAATAAATCAATACACTGCAAAGGTATTTTACCCCTTTATCCTGGAATTGGGGCTTGGACTCAAAGCTGAGGACCTGGAGAGCTATGTGCCCCTGTAAATTCAAGATGTTGTTCTACTCTGGAACAGCACTCCTGCAGTGCTTATTGAGAGACACCACGTAAGAATGGACTTGACCGCTAAACCCACTCTCACCAGTCAATTTAAGGAAAAGACAGGAGGATGGGGAGTCAGACTTTTGGGGAATGTGTTTTCATTTCTTGGAGCTAAGCGACCTGAACTTTTCACCAACAATCATGAACCAATATTAGGGGTGTCGCCAGAATGGTGGACTAACATCTCATTCCCTGGTAGAATCTGGTGTTATTTGATGCTGCTATTGGGGTGGAGTGGGAGAGGAGGCTTGGAGAGTGTAATTGGAGCCTAGCAGTACGGCTCCACCTCTGACCCTTCTCTAAAGAAAATAAAGACTGAAGATTGGGGGAACATGTCTCCAGGTACATCCTGGAGGTCCACAGGCAGAAGCCAGGGCAGGGGTGTGTGGTGTGCCTGGGAAGATAGGGTTGTCCTTACACCATCGCCATTACTGGCAGCCCTCAAAGGGGGGTGGCGTGCATGAGGACTCCAGTTGGCAGTGTGGCTCCACTTGTAGGCATTTGGGGAGTAGCCTAGTGCAGGAGCTGGGCCAAGTCTGGGGACTCTTCACTTAGGGAAAGGCAGTGTCATGGCTGCTCTCCTGAAAAGATAGGGGGAAGGTGCTTCCCTCAGAAAACCCCACTTCTCATCTAAGCAGATGCCTAATTCAGAATTGTCTACAATCAGAATAAGACACGGAAAACCATTCCTCACCAATACTGTCCAGGCACATGAAAAGACTATCTCCATGAGAGTGGGGGAGGTTGTACATGTGTGGGGGCATGGGGTATATGGGAACTAATTGTACCTTCTGCTCAATTTTGCTGTGAACCTAAAACTGCTCTAAAAATAATGAAGTCTATTAAACAATGATAACTTATGTGACAAGAAGTCTCCCTCCCTCTCAGAGTTGTCTAGAATTGATATGATTTTAATTGTTAAAATAAAGCGGCTCTAGCTGTTTGTACTTAGAGCAAGCCTAGCTCCTCTGTTGTTCAGAATTATAAAGATTTAGGTATACAGAGACAATAGAATTTGTTTCTGGCCAGCTATCTTGGGGACTGTCTTTGGACAGGATATTGACTTCGGGTGAGCTGGACATGACTTGCAAGAGAAGGCGGAAGTGCATGTGGAAGATATAGGAGATGTTTAGACATATGCCTACCACAAGTCCTTGCTCATACTGAACACCTAGCATGGGTGCTCGTATGAATGAATGAACAAATTAACTAGAGAACTAAAAAAGAGGCAGCTCTTGATCTCAACTAGTACACAGTGGAACGAAACGATCACACTCCGGTGAAGAGGAGGATGGGGGGAAATACTATCATATCCTAGAAATCAAATGAGAGAGAGAGAGAGAGAGAGAGAGAGAGAGAGAGAGAGAGAGAGAGAGAATAGATGGATTGGTTCTTCTTTCTCTTCCTTTGTGCAACTTTTCTCCTGGGTGTGGTGGGTGAGTCCAGTGTCTGAGAGGAGAAGAGTAGGAAGTTTAAAGAGAGGACTGCAAGGCAACGTGTCTGAAAGAGTGGATTTCACTCCATTCTTTACCGTAAGATCTTAAGGTCTGGCCTGTGATGGGATAAAGGAAGAGAGTAGATATGAATTAACTTTGAGGTGGGTATTTGAAAATAAAGAGAGCCAAGTTTTAAACACCAAAGTGAGACTGCTCTCAGCCACGAGTGACTCAAAAGCTGTTGGAGTTTGGCCAGAATGCCAGGAGGAATCTGTTTCCTCTCGGGAAAGGAAGTTGACATAGCACTGCTAGGGGCAGTGTTTCATATTTATATCCCAATAGGTGGAGATTTCTTCATAAATGGGTTACATAAATAAAACAATCCGAGGCAGAAGTGAAAGAAATAAAGTTGAACGGGTAACAGAGTATGATGGAAGAGGCAGTGGGATTGTGGGAAGGAGAAGCTTTCTAGGTAAGAGTATGAGTGAGGTCGCCCTGAGGAAGTGGGCTTTGAGCTAAAATCTTCGTGAAAGGAAGGAGGACAAGAATGGTGAGCTCTATAGGCAAAGTCATTGGCGGATGCTCAGGGCCTGAGGTGGGAACAGGCCTGACCAAGGCGAGGAAGATAAAAGTAAAAACGGCCAGTGTGGCTAGAAGGAGGGAAGACATGGCTTAAGATGAGGTCAAGGATTAGTTCCTGGGAGGTCTCACTGGTTACAGGGTGATGTTGGATTTTATTCTCAGTGTGAAGATCAGACGTTGGAGGGTTCAGTCAGGAGAGGGACATGATCTGATAAATACGTTGGATGAATTTTAGGGATATGGGGAGAATGGCTAAAATGAGGGCAAGAGTGGAAACGAAGGCCAATTAAACAGCAGCTAGCTCTATTTTCTCAATTAAAATACACAAAAAGCAGGAAATCTCAATTATTGTTTTCATCATTCATGATACATTTAAAAAAAAAAAATCCCCCCCAAAGCAGTGGAAATTCCTGCTGATTAACACTGGACAGGTCATTTTCTCTCTCCCTCAGTTGAATAGCAATTGTAAAATAATTACTATTAAAACATTAACAGCTGCAATGTATGAGTGCTGACTATAAGCCACACCCTGTGCTAGGCAGGCTCATTAATTTTACCTGTTTTAATCTTCATGAGAATATGTACCAGGAATGCTGCAGAAGAGGTGGCAGCTGTTAATAACTAAATATGAGACTTGACAAGCTATCAATTTAGTCAAGCAAATGATTAGCCATGCAGTGATTTCAAACCAATTCCATATTTGACTAAATTCCATCTTTTCTAAAAACAGCTTTATTTACAGGCTTAGCCTTAGAGAAAAGACTCTCATATCAAAAGAAACACTTGAAATATTCTTCTCTAGATGCAGAGATATTTTGAAGTCACAGGCATTGGCAGGAAGACATCCTAGAAAAGTTACCAAATCTTTTTCTAAAATGCCCTTCAGGTGGTATGGAGTTTAATCTTCTGAAATTTTATAATATATAGAAAAACCACATTGGAATCCACTGTTTATGGAGGGCCTTGCTTTAATGAGCAAACAGGATTCCTTGGAGCTGTGCAAATATTAAACCAGGGAGGACCATGGATTTCAAATTGGAAATTTTCATCAGCCAAGGAGATTTTTTGGGGTCTGTCTCCTTGAATTCAATTTTACAGTTTTTATTTGATGAAATGATCAAAGCCTTTTGCTTCTCAGCTAACATCCCTTTGAAATGTAAAATTAATAATTTAAAACTTAAAGGAGAAATAACCATGGTCTTCGGTGGCAGAATATCAGCAGTTGTTGTGACTATTTGGAAAGAGAAATTCCTCTTTAAACACCAGTGTGCAGGTTTGGATATTAACCTCCCTCCTTTCTATACAGGTGGAAAGTATACTCAGTGTCCCTTTTTGTGTAGATACCATGTGAGTCTACCAACAGCATGGGAGTTGTCGGCACTCATTGATAATGAAGACTAAAAATACTAAAAATTATGATAGTTTTGCTATCATAAGAAACAATACATAATGGATGAATAAACAAAGTTCATGAACATTTTAATTTCATTCTAAATAAAGAAAAGAACCCACTCATGATAAAAGCAGAGAAAACCTGTTGTGAAGAAAATAGCTTGGAAAGCCAAAGTGGTACTGAAAACATAAAGGAAGAAGTATTCCTTCTGAGTGTTAAAGAGAAAATGTACTTGTAGGGGGAAATGCGTGGTTACACACAAACAGTAGCACACGCAGTAAGAGACACAGGTGGATTTCTAGAAAGTTAGTTAATATTTTTATATTTAATATATTATTACCATGAATTGAAGGTCTACCTTGTGGCAGGCTTTTTGCAAGAGACTTAAAAATGTGTTGGCATCATTATTCCCATTTTATAGATGGAGAAATTGAGGCTTAGAGAAGTTAAGTGGGAGAGTTAGGTCTTGAATGTGGGTCATTGTACTCCACTGCATTTCAGATGTTGTAGAAGTTGTAATATTTAAGCGATTGGGGAAATAAAATCTATAGGAAGGTGTGTTTAATGAGATTCTCACATTAAAATCAATTGGGTTTGATTGATTAGCTGAAAAATTCCCAGTCGCTAATGTCTTTCTTTCCTGGTTCATGTGTTTCTCCCTAGAAGAAACGATCATAAAACTGGGCTTGATCTGTTATTATTTTGCCAGTGGCTAAATCCTTTTCTCTACTTCCTCCCCTCGTGCCTCTCCTGTTCTCCTGTCAAGGATGGCTGAGGGGAGCAATCTGTGATGCTTTGGGTTGGGAAAAGAGTCATTCTAGTTATTTAAATTAGAACAAAATTATTTTGACTTTATATTAGAAATTGACATTTGTAGTAGACACTCTATTGTATACTTTAACCACTTCTTCAGTTTTTAATGAATTAAAGTTTGGATAATTTTCTGAACATCTAGAAGATCCTTATAGGCTACAATGGAACTTTACTTGAAGAGCTGCTGTTCCCAGGTATTTACCATGCAGAGACCTATACAACCATAATAAAATTTATGCTGGAAAAAATAATGAACACCATTCAATGCAGTGGAAAGTAATAAATGCTATTATTCCAAGAAGATCCAAATGCAGTTTTAACTATGAATTTCTATCATGTTTTGGCTGTGAGCCAGCTAGTTCCTAGACAGAGAAGGGAGAACTGATAAATGCAATTTTAATATTGTTGCCAATTATGAATTGCCTAAACCGTAGGACTTAGGTTTGGATGACATACTGTTTTGTCATCATTCAACTCAATTGAATTATGGATACAAACTCAGCTGGAATAGAAGGAAACAAAAATTTCAAAATATCCTCCAAAAGCCAGAGAAATAACAATTGCTCATATCTTTTCATTTTGTTTTGTAGTGGTCTTCCTCATTGGAATTTAATCTTAGAATGTATTTACCACCTTAAAAATTGGTTGAATTTAGTCCAACAAACTTAATAACCAGAAGTGAGTAACTGTGTGGTCAAATGAATCTATTTTCTAAAAATGATTTTGTGTGACTAGCTGAGGTCCCTGTGTTCAAATATTGTGACAGGTAACAGATTTCCTAATGACATTATGAATGGATGTTGCTTTTTTTCTAAATAAGGTCTACTTAGGGATATTTACTTTGGATATAATTTCACAGGGCTAGAAGACTCACCACTTTGATTCATTGATTAAACTGTCCAAAAACTGGATTGATTCACTTTTTCTTTTTATTGCACTTACAGCTCTAGCGATTAAAGTGATCAGTAATATGTAAATAACTTATTGGAAGTTAGTATCATTTAGTTGCTACCTTTATGATCAGAAAAAAATAAAAATTACCAAGGAGAGAAAATAATTTAACAGTTTAAGTTTGGACTGGTTATATTTCTTGGTTTATGTATATTAAAAAAAAATCCCTCTCTGCTGTGGCTCTCTGGCTTCAAATTCTTAAAGGCAAAAGTTGGTAAGGTGTGGGACCCTCAAGCCTCATGGTGAGGGCGAGGTTTTGGTGGGAAATATTACCATGGCACTCTACAGTATGGAAGCCAAAACTCCAATTTCTCTGTTTGTCTTGGTCTGTCTCTCTCTCTCTCTTCTTGAAATAATAACTGCTGTATTTGCAGTGCTTGTGAATGTAAGTGCATGTAAGTGGCTTTCTCCTATAGCAGCCTTTTGAAAAATGTGAAGATATTATTCCTTGTAAGCATTTAGAACTGAAGTTGAAAGACTAGAAAGTGTTGGCAGCCGCACATCGCACAATTGCTTATCTCTTTTCCAATAATGTACTCTTCAGCACAGCGTACATTACCTTAGGAAGCTCTGTGGAACTGCCCTTGCTTCCACTTAGAAAGAGCTTTAATTTCCTTCCTGTGTTACTCTGAATGGTAATTGGACATTGGTAGTCTTGTTTCCTGATTTATGATGATGATTAGGGCAACAGAGGAATAGTACAAATGTGGCCACTCTCACATAAACTAAAATGAAACATCCCTGAATAATTGCAAGGCAATAATGATGCCCCCCCCCCCACCTTCCTAGGAGAGAACCGAAGAGCCAACTTATTTGTAGTCACAAACAAATGAATTGACATTTTTGTAACTGGCCAAGGAAATGTTACCATTTATAGTTCCCACAAGAAAAAAAAAATGTCAGTATCCATAAATATTACTGCTGTTTTATCACTAGGGTCCTAATTATAAATGTTTTGCTCTCACTGTCCCTTGCCTGCCAGACTGCCCTAAAGGGAGAGAAATAATCAGAGATGGTTCATCAGGTAGGTGATGTGGCGAGGGGCTCTCCTATGCTTTCCTGGGGGAGATATTTGCTGTAGCTTTGGAAGGGAGACAGCAGCTGTGGGGCAGACAGCTGTGGATGTAAGGAAGGGTCACAGGGTGACAAGGGGATGGTGACCTTACATCCCTCACATGCCTTCTGTGCTGAGGACTCTGCCCAGGCACATTTTCCACCTCATGTGTATAGGACAAGGAGGCAGAGTCCTCAACATTCTTTTCTGTGATTGGTGATTTGTACTTTGTGATCACAGAACACTAACTTAGCCTTTTGAAAACAGAAACAGTCCTTAAGATATTCTTTGGCCTGCATAATGTTCTAATAATGGACCCAAATGATTTCTACCACTCTCTCTGTGTGTATACTCTTGGCTTCGGAATTGAAGTAAAATCCCTGTCTTCATGGTGCCCTTCATTGGATTGGGATCCGTTTTGTAGGAACAGATTTTACTAGCTCCTGCTTCTGTGTTCCTTCAGTGACAATTTTCCAAACTCAGTTCAGTATAAGAATGGTAAAAGGGAGAGGAGAGAGTGTTTGCCGAGAGCTTACCGTGATGTAGTCTTCTATGTTCACTCTGTTTGTAAAGGATCTTGTTTAATAGTCACGCATGGAGGTATTCAGAAAACCAAAGCTGAGGCAGATTGGGTACCTTGCTTCAGTCGCATGTGATAGAGGTAGAATTCATATTTGAAGGTTTATGGCTTTAAAGCTGCGTCAGACTGTACACACATTACAGTGGAATTCATGCTACAGTGGACAGCACTATGGAATGTGCCATGTAATGGTCCTGGGCCAAGCTACCCAGAGTGGACTTTATATACCCTTCAAATGGGAGTGTCATGATAGATCAATATGTATAATTAGGGAAAGGAAAATGTGGGAAACCTATTTATACTTTAATAACAAAAATAACAAGTGCTGATCTCCTGCCAAAGTGACATCCATTTTTGGAAGCTGAGATGCTAAGATACTCCTCTATGTGCTACTTACGATAAATAATTCCATTAAAATGTCCACCACCTGCTACAGCACATGGCAGTTTTCAGACTACTTCCATTATTTCCTCAGGTGGTCTTGATTAATGTTCAACAATGGATAATGTTTTATTTTTTTAAAGAAAACGTTGTGATGTGACAACTTGATGTCTTTAAATATCCTGTTTTTTGGTGGTTTAAACTCAATAGTTTCCCGGGATAACTTTTATTATCCCATGTATTATATCTGTGGCAACAATGGTGTCAAAAGGGACTGGAAATGGTTTTCCATTCCTATTCTGTCCATGTCGCCTTTCCTTTGATCACCTTTAACAATACAATGCTCCTTCCCACCCCACTACAACCCTGTATCAATTAGGGATTATATTTGACTGCAAGTCACAAAAACTGGTCTATGTTGGTTTAACCAAACAGGAGTTAGCGTTTCTCACCTAACAAAAAGCCCATAGGTAGAGAGTTTGGAATTGGTGCCATGGCTCCAGGGTGTCATCAAAATTCCAGGTGCCCCCAATTTTTCAGTTCTGTCACCCTTAGTATGTGGTTTTTATTCCTATGGTTGCCTCACATTGCAAGATGGCTGCTTCCCTTCCAGCCTCACAGCGTCATTCAAGGTAGGAAAAAGAAAACCAGATGTAAGCAGGAAACAACTGTGCTGCTATCAGGAAAGCAAAACTTTCCCAAAATCCCCAGCAGCATTCTGCGTATGTCTTATTAGTCAGAATTTTCATAAAGTCACCGGAAGCTGCAAGGCAGGCTGGCAAAATTAGTATTTTAGCTGGGTTCATTGCAACCCTAAACAACTTAGGGTTCTGTTTAGCAAGGAAGAATGGGTGGACAGAGATTGAGTAAACACTTAGCAGTGTCCACTCCAACACTACCCTAACGCTGTACTGCTTACTTATACTTGGCTTTGAGATCAGAATGGAAAATGTAGGAGGAAAGAAAAAGAGGCCTCTCAAAGGTTACCACATGCCTCTCTATTGCTATACACTATATGTTTTACTTTTTTCTTCCTTGCTGTTGCAATATCTTTGCTCCCTCTTACTTTATCACTTTCCTTTCCCTCCCTCCCTCCTTTCCTCCCTCCTTCCTTCTTCCCTCCCTCCTTCCTTCCTCTCTTTCTTTCTTTTTTCTCTCTTTCTTTCTCTCTCTCTTTCTTTCTTTCTTTCTTTCTTTCTTTCTTTCTTTCTTTCTTTCTTTCTTTCTTTCTTTCTTTCTTTCTATTCTTTCTCTCTCTCTTCCTCCCTCCCTCCCACCCTCCCCTCCCTCCCTCCCTCCCTCCCTCCCTCCCTCCCTTCCTTTTTTATTACTCATTTGCCAGGTATTGTCATTTTCTCAGGGTACCTTCTCTGACAGATTAGGCAGTTCCCTTTTATATATACTCCTAGCACCTGATCTTAGGTTTTTCTTTCTTCTTTTTTCATCATTTATCACAATTGTACTTACTTATGTGCGTGGGGTGACAGTTTTGATTTTTGTCCGACGTCTTGGTCTCTTCTCCACTAGACTGTAAACTCCATGAGGGCAGAGGACATGTTTCCTTAGGGAAATAACCAGGTGCAAATAACACATGGCCTCTTCAGGTGCAAATAAACACCCCAGTGTTAAGCACAGTGCCTAGGACAGAGTAGCTCTGCAATAAATATTTGTTGAATCATAGCGAATGAATATATTTTGAGGCTCTTCTCTTGCCAGCTGTTTTCCCTTTTTTAAACAAATGCATCCTTGGGCTGGCCGAGTGGCACCGTGGTTAAGAACTGGCTTGGGATGCCAGCGGCCCTGGTTCTGATCCCACATATAAGGGCCAGTGAGACTGCCCTCTAAAAAACAATACAAAATAAAAAATGCATCCTTTTTTGCCCTCTTATAACAATAAGCATTCTTTAAGTACTGTCATTCATATTCTTTCGTTCATTCATTCATTCATTCATTCATATTTCTTTTTCTCTGGTTCACCACTCCCTGGATTATTCTTCCTTTTTCTCACATGGTTATTATCTTTACTCACAACTCTACATTTCCTCTTCGATCCCATCCAGTTCTTTTACTCAGGTTCTACTACTTTTTAACTGGAATGCCTCTATATTACCCCACACCTAACAATTTTCAAATGACACTTGTTGACATAAGAAATGTTCAAAACCACAGAGAATTTTTATGAGATTATTTGATTCAAACTGATGACAATTGCCAGGAAGCAAAATCTCAATGAATTGAGAAAATGCTCTGGAGAATGGCAGTTTTGCAGCTTATAAATTAAATTAGAATCAAAGGGAGAGACGTAAGGAGGGTTATGTAAAACTCATGGGTGGTTATATTTCCCTGACTGTCTTTTCTATCCCTGAGGCAATATTGTAGTTATCAATTTATGTTGTTTTGTTCCTCCCCCTTCTCCCTCATACCCACTCCCATCCCATCTAGCAATCATCAGTTTTTCCTCTGTGTCTCTAAGACTATTTCTGTTTACACTGCTTGTTTATTCAGTTCTTTAGATTCCACATATAAGTGTGTAGAGGCCTGACCACTGCACTGTACATCTGAAGCTGCTGCTGAATAATATTATATGTCAGTTATAATTTAACACATATATAGTCATGGGATGTGGAGTATGGTGTGGGAATGGAGTCAATGGAATTGTAATAGATATGTATGATATCGGGGGTGGAGAGGCAGGGGAGGGGGGAGGGGGTAGTCACTTTGTAAGGGGTGAAAAGGATAACTATTGCACTGTTTTGTACACCTGAAACTAATGATAAAAAAATAAATTAAAAAAAGAAAAGAAGCTCATGGGTGGTAGCTTAGGGGTGGAAGGAAGCAAAGTGGGGAAATCTCTGGGATTGGATAAAAAGTAAAGCAGAGAGACATACTTCTTTTACACTGGTGGGTACAGGACAGTTAATCGTTAACACTTACAGCACATAGAGGTGGTATGTGGGGAACAATATAGCAATGAGGAGTTCTGTGGTTTCATGCTCTAGTGGATGTGTGTGCCCTGAGAGGTCTGGAAAAGCAGATTACTCTGATGTTTCATAGGTATGTTGTCTTAGATGCTAAAAGACAATAGACAGGCTCAGTTAAGGTAAAGACTGACCTTTGTCAAGGAAGCTACAGGCCAAGGATGTGACTATCCTCCATGACCGACTTTTAGTTGGGAATTTTTACGTTCAGACCATCCTATGTTGTTACTTTCAGTCTCTGAGTTTGTAGGGCCTACCATGCAGGCCTCCCCAGAGCTTGCCAGGTTTAGTATGTGTTCCCTTTTTTCTCCATGCTTCCCCCTTTTGGTCATAAATCAATCCAAAGGATGTGTTAATGATTTACCTCTTGCTTGGATAATGTGGTCCCATGGTGCTAGGAAGGCTCACTCCTAGGAAGTCTTAGTGTCATCATTTGTCTTGCTGAAATGGTAGACCCCTGGGGATGGGGCAAGACTGTAAACTTGGATGAAAGTCAAGGCCAAATTTTTCTCAAAAGGGAAAGGCAGTCAGGTTTTTATAGGCCCTCACTGAAAAAAAAAAGACCTCTGGATCATTTCTAAACTGCAAGCTTTTATGTCTCACTTTTCTGTATTTTGCATCTAATATAATATCTACCTACAGTTTGAGGGCACGCCATACACCTCTTTGGTTTTCACAATCTGACCATGAGATGGGTTCCCATTTACTGGTATTATTATTATTGTTATTATTATTTTTATTTTAATATAGCCCATCTATTTCCCATTGGAAACACTCAAGTGTCATTCATTATTAATCATTATAATTGGGAGCTATAACTTTAAGGTTTAATCAGTGCCAAGGCGGTAAGAACACAATGGTGTAAGTTACAGTTACCATCTAAAAATTTCCAGAGGCCAGGAGGACACTAAGAGTTTCATAAGTAAATTTCCTGTGCCTCAGCAGCCATTATAGAGGGCCATTTTTCTTTTCTTTAATAGCCACTTCAGCTTCCCTCTGAATTAACATAATTAGTAGTCCATGTTAGGTTAGAGGGTAAATATGTTCCCATGACTGGGTTCTAGCGTTTATTCATAAAATTCCTTTCTCAGTATTCCTTCTCCATGAATCTTCTATAGCTTCCCTTGTTCTTCTTAGTTTGTCTCTTTTTACTCATTCAGAAAATAACCAACTTTTGGGGCAAACTACTTCTTTTTAACTTTTCTTAAACACACACACATTCCTTCCGTTCCTTCTGCAATAACATTCCTTGTAAATTTCAAAAGAGAAACCATAAAAAGAGTATTATTGATAATACAAAAATTATCTTATATACTTGCAGCAATTATTAACAGTTGGTCTATATAAGAACAAGATTTGAGAAAAGCCCAAATAACAAGTGCAACTATTATTAAAACTAATATTGTTAGCAGACCGGTAAAGACAATCAGACAAACGGTTTTTTAAGTTCAACATCAGTTTGTAGGTGTACAGGCCTTCTCAATGTCTTGGGAAAGCTGTCTACCTCTGATGTTGGCTGCTTCTCGTCCTTGAGGAGTCTTTGATGTTTGCTGATAGGACTCCTTCCAATGAAGTTGGAGAGTCTTTAATTGATGTCTTTTCCAATAGACAAAATCTCCTGGTTGTAAGTCGTGGTCTTTGTTTCTTAGGGACTATGAAATGAGTCAGTTTGTAATTTGTCAGTCTCTTTAAGCTGGTTCATAAGTCCTTGAGAATAATGGAGACTGTCTCCTCTTAATAAGGTTGGTTCATGTGTTTCTTCATTCAGGTGCATAGGGTGACCAGTGTGTATTTTATGAGGGGAAAGGTCATTAGAAGTAGATCTCAGGTTTAGGAGCACTCTAGGGAGAGCTTTTGGCCAAGGGAGATGAAAAGCTTCTGAAAATTTACCTAGTTGAGTTTTTTGTTTTTAAAGATTTTTATTAAAATATAGCTAACACAGTATTATATTAGTTTCAGGTATACCTCATAGTTATTCAACAGCACTCATCTAGTACCATACAGCGTTATTACCACATTATTGATTATATTCCCTATGCTAAAGAAGGGACCTAGTTGAATTTTAATTGTACCATTTGTGTTTTGTAACCAATCCAGAGGATTGGGGTGATAAGCACAATGAAAATGCTATATAGAATCCACCAAATATTACAAATGGATTGGAAATGGGAAATGTCCTTGGGACCTATGAAGTGGATTTTCCAGGGTTATATTTTGGACAGATAGAACTTCTGCTAAACACTTTATGAGCTACTGTAGGAGAAGGTTTCTAGTAATATTGTTTACTCCATGAAATTGTCCTGTCAGGACCCCAGCATGTTGAAGTGTACTTGCTGAAGTGTAGGTAACTGTGGCCCTATACGAAAGATTGATTTCTGACTGGGTCCAAGCCTCATCTGTTTGTCCGGGTCAAAGATTCCCTTTTTTTGTTATCCTCTTTTCTTCTTCTGCAGCTATCCATTGGAACTGTAAAAAAGTATTTTATTGATTTAATAGGGAGAAGAAACATTCTCAGGTCTGGATAATTTGGCTGCTTGTTATAGCTGCTTGTCTAGCTGCAACATCAGCTCAATTATTTCCTTTTGCTTCCATGGTGGCAGCTTTAGAATGACCTGAAATTTTGATAATTGCCAATTGTTTCAGTTGCTGTATGACAGCTAATAATTCTGCAACCTGTTTCCCATTCTTTATGGGCTGCCCTGAGGAAGTTAAGAAGCCTCGCTGCTTCCACAACATTCAGGAACTTGTGTGCTACACTGAAGGCATAACGACTATTAGAGTAAATATTGGCTATTGGATCTTTGGCCACTTGACAAGCTCAAGTTAGAGCAATTAATCCAGTTTGTTGCGCAGATCTTATTCAGATAAATAAGAACCTTCAATTTTGTCCACCATGGCAGTCATTGCATATCCATCTTGGTAATGTCCCTGTTCACCTTTCAAATATGACCCATCTGTAAACCAAATTAAATCAGCATTAACAAAAGGAATTTCCTGTAAACCATTCCTAGGAACAAGAAGATGGTCAGTAAGCAAAATGTAAGTGTGAATGTTTTCATCCTGCTAAGGAGGTAGCAAAGTTGCTGGGTTAAGACCGTTACATCGAGTTAAAGTAATGTTAGGTACAAAAAGCACAAGTACTTTCTAAGAAACTAGTCATTGAGTGTAATGAGAATTCAGTGGCAATTCCACAGAATAAGGAACATACATAAAGGAGAGCCCATAACTGTTTCTTCTGTTTGTTTGCACAACACGGCTGTAGCAGCGATGGGGGCATGCAGGGAGGGAGCCCTTTGTTTACTGAGTCTAGTTACTGACTGCCTATAGTATCCTATAGGCCTATGGTAATTTCTGTTTTTTAGGGTTAAAACTCCTAAGCAATTTTCTTTATTTTCATGTATAGAAAGGAAGAAAGATTATAATTAAAGTGTCCCAGAGTGGGAGATTTTGGTAATATTTCTCTAGAGTTTCTTCAGTTCTTCAGCTTGTTTCCCTTTGTGGTTCCATTGAATTCAATCAGGTTGACCTGATTATAATAAGACATATAGAGGCTGGGCCATGAATGAACATTTGGAACCTGTGACTGACAGTATCCAGAAGAGGAAAGGATAAGATTCCTTTGATTTCTGGATTAATTTGTAGCTCATTTTTAGATACAGAATTGAAGCTTGTCCTTGGAGATCCTTGATCCCTTTGTGGCTAGCTGCTGTAATAGGAAAATTGTGTCCTCTTGGGAATCTAATATGTCCTAGCTCATAAAAGTAAATCATCCACAGGTTAGAATTTTTGAAAAATTCAACATCATTCAAATCAGCTTTTAGTATCTGAGAGAAATAAGTGGGGCTATCCGTATATCCTTGGGGAATTACTGTCCAAGTAAACTGGAGATCTTCCCAAGTGCAGGCAAAGAGGCATTACCTGTCTTTTTTTACAGGAATGCTAAAAAAAAACTACATAAATTTATCACTGAAAAATATTGGCAGTCCACTGGAATGGCTGATAATAAGATATGTGGATTTGGAACCACAGGATGTCTTTCTTTATAGCTCTGAGATCCTGTACAAACCTCCATCCTTTTCCATTTGGTTTCCATACTGGAAGGATGGGAGAATTACAGGGGCTCAAACATGGAATTATAAGCCCCAGATTTAAGTAATCTTGTATAATGGGCTTAATTCCAGCTAGTGTATCAGATCTTAAAGGATATTGGTAAATATTAGGTAGAGGCAAAGTATTGTCAATAGGTGTTTTATTAAGAGTGGTTGACGTAGTCTTGCCAATATTTGTGCAGGAAAAGGCCCCAACTTGCTTTGGAACATCCTATAACAAACATTCAGTCAGTCTCAAGATGAGTTTCTTCTTGTGGAAACTCCTTTAAAAATCATTATTTTCCTAATTGGCTCAGTATCTGATTGATTTTGTTCTAAATACATTTGCCCTTCTGGGAAAAGGATATATAGGCACCATTGGTTTCAAGAAATTCTCACTCTATCAGATGAATTGGGGCAGATTTGACTAGTAAAAATATATGTTGCCTCCTAACATTCCCTGGCTGGAAAGAAACAGGCTCTGACTTAAATACAGACATTAGTTGATTAGATGTCCCTACCATTTGTACAGGATCTTAGTCTGAGGGAGAAGGCAACTTAATTGGATAGTATTAAGCAAGGTAAAGTAGCCCCAGTATCTACAAGAGCCTTAGTAGTTTCCCCTTTATGGTAATTTCAATTTCTCCTAAAGTATTTGTAAGGAGAAGGGGAAAAGCCCTCTCGTAGTCCTGGGAGCAGCCCTGTGCTTGCTACTTTCTTTTCTTTTTCTAAATCCCTTTTAAAGTTTTCTACGATCCTTTTTAACGTGATCTGACTTTTTACAATAAAAGCAGACTCCTCTACAGGAGTTGCCCAGCCAACCTTATTTAGTCTTTCTGTTGTTTTGCTCTCAGAAACCAGTAGGTATATTAATTGGTAATAGGTCAGAATAGCCAGGATCATGTGCTCGAACTGTTAAATCAAACTCCTTTGTGAACCTATCAAGGTCTTGGAGAGGGTCTGGAATCTTTAGTTAGATTCCTTAATCCTTCCTAGTATAAGGAGAGTAGATTATGATTGGTTCTCCTTGTCCTAAGACTGGCTTTTCTCTAAAGGGAGCTGCCAGAATTTCTTTTTCCTGTTTTTCATTTTTATTTTTCTAGTCTATCCTGGTCTGGTTTTCTTTCTTTCTTTTTTTTTTAAAGATTTTTTTATTGGGGAATTGGAGGAGGGGAAAAGCATTGGGGAACCGGGAAGGGGAACAGACAAGTTGCTGTCCTTTGTTCTTCAGTCTAGTTGTGGAGGCTGTTGCTTCACTGGCCCATGTTGGTATCATCATTGCACTCTTCCCCGGTGAGGCAGATCAGTCACCGGCCTCCGGACGGCCTCTTATGGCAGTTCTTGGCAGCTCACACTGGCTGCTGGCCACTCACTGTAGCCTATGGCAGCCCACTGCAGCAGGGGCTGCAGCTATGCCGCCCCGGGGACTCAACTGCAGCCCAGCTCCAGGTGGAGCTGTTGTTCACCATCTTAGCTGCAGAGGGCAGTGTCATTGGCCCTCATATGTGGGATCCAAACTGGGGTAGCTGGCATCCCAAGCCAGCACTTAACCAACACGCCATTTGGCTGGCCCCCCTGATCTGGTTTTCTATTCTGAGTTTCCTCTAGGTTGGTGGAGAGCTGCAGTGGAGGAGGTGTAGAAGAGAGAAGGAGGAGGAAAGGAGAGTAAGCCCAGACAGTGAAGTATAGGGTACAGCCAGGCCATTGGAGAAGAGGGAAAAGTGGGGTGTTGACACTGAGCAGCTTCAGAAACCATCTCTAGTTCAGAGACAGCCTCTAACAGGTTCTTATTAACTTCCTAGAGAGAAGACAGTCTCTCTGTGATCTGTTTCAGAGGCTTCTATGTGCCAATTGAGGTACGCCTCTCATTCATTGTCTGATTCTAGAGCTGGCTTTTTTGTACCCCACTATGGTGCACACCGAAAAAATTAATTTAGGTCTCAAAAGAACTCCATTTCAGCCATCTTAAATTGATATCACTTCTAGTTAAATCTTTCCATGTCTGGGAGTCCTTGCAAGTAAAGACTCGCTAGGAATTGTACATCTGCAGGAGTGTTAATGGGGTTGGAGTCTGGGGGCTTTTCGGCCTTGGAGGCACAATTTCCCTTGCCAATTTTAGTTCTCTTTTGAGATCTACAGAGTCTGAACACATTTCTAGGGATATAGTGAAGTGGATTGAAGTGCGCTGTTTTCTTGTTGAGCTCCAAGGGGCTGTCACCTCCTGACTCATTCCAACTCTCTTAGGTGCCTCAATTTTTTCCCTCACCTGTCTACTACAACCAACCATGGCGACCGCGAGTGCTAGGAAGCCATAATCTATGTGCGTGTCCAAGGATGAGTCAATTATTTAATTACAGTTGTGTGGGAATTTCCTATGGGGCTCTGCTGGTCTTGAGAGATATTCTCTGAAACTCCACATAGATTCTTTAGTCATCTAAGGACACCTGAGATTTGAGCTGCAGGGAGTAAATGTCTCTTATCTTCAGAGCTGAACAAGTTCAGACTCACTTATCCAGCAAAAGGTTTTGTTCAGACTCACAATAAGCAATTCCAATTGAAAAGCTGAGATTAAAAACCAATCACCCATATTTTTTTTCTCCTGTCCCTGAGTTATTTCAACCCTTATCCTTAGCCTGGGTTATCACAACCCTTAACTTTCAGTGCCACCTCGCAGGATTGGATACAAAGTAACATGGAAAGACACAGGTTTCTTTTACATTGAGGGCTATAGGATAGTTAACATTTACAGCACATAGAGATGGTATGTGGGGAACAAGATAATGATGAGGGGTTCAGTGGTCTTATGCTCTGGTGCTTGTGCCTTGAAGGGCTTGGAAAAGCAGAGTACTCTGACATTTCAAAGGTATGTTGTCTCAGATGCAAAAAGACAATAGGCTTTCTTAAGGTAAGGAAGCTACAGGCCAAGGATGTGACCATCTGCCATGACTCACTTTTAGTTAGGAACTTTTATGTTCAGACCATGGTTATTTTCAGTCTCTGAGTTTGTAGGGCCTGCCATGCTGGCCTCCCTTGAGCTTGTCAGGTTTAGTATGTGGCCCCTTTCACATCTACGCACTCATCAGCTCCCATCTCAATGCTCTAGTCTCTGAAAGTGATGACACCTTCATCTTGTTACTTAAGCTTGACATCTTGGTGTCATTTGTGGCATCGTTTATTTATATCACCAAGTTGCTGTTTTCTTTACCTTGACAAATAGCTCTAGCTGCTCTCTATCCTCATTGCTGACACTCCAGTAAGTGTGTGGGCGGTGGCACAGGTGAGATGGCAAGATCCAAGGTGAAAGTGTCGATTGCCCAAATGCTCCCTACCAAGCGTGGGGCACAGCAGGACCTGTACACTCATTTAAATGCCATGTTGTGGTGCTCATGACTCATTCACAACCAATTTGATAACCTGGGATTAGTCTATAGTAAGATTCCAGAGGATTAGCTACTTAAATGGTGATACATTTCATGATGGTCAGTATGGACAGCTTTTGGGGTATTGATGAAAAGACCATAAAATAGTATTACAAAACTGCAGAAATATAGTTTCACTAATAAAGGATTTCATAAAGACAGATTAGATGTTCCCACTCAATCAATTTCATAATGCAGAAATTAGTGGAAATTTATTGAAATTAATAGGTATGAAATTTAGAAAAGTTAGCACAATTGCTTCATAGATTATCTCATTAATCAAGATGTGCATTTTTCTTTTATAGAAATGTTGTGAATCACATGGATAGATTGGATGAATAAATGAATATGGCAGTGGCTACATGATGCCAAATGATTGGTTGAAAAGTGAACATTTTTGATCAACTTCCTATGTAGCATTTGCAGCCTAAAACTCATTATTTGTTGGAAAAAGAAAACCCTAGTGTTTGCAAACATTATAAGCAAATAAAGCCACATTGTAACATGAAATTTTTTAAAGCATTTTGTGAAAAGATAACTTGTGCCTGGTTTTAGGTTAATTACAGATAGAGTATTTCAGAAATTCAGTAAACACCTTCCTCAGTACCTTAGTTATTTCCTGTAAGAGAATGTATGTTTCCTTAGGATTTTTTTTTGTCTGTTTGGATTGAGAAAGAGCAATGGTTTATGACATAGTTCATTTTTTAGTTCACTGCATTTGTCAGGTTGAATTTCATCTGTCACATGTTGTTCTTTAGGATGTGTTCTTTTGATAGATAGATGTTTAGGTATATGGGGAATAGCGCTTCAGAAGCACTGCCAGTATCAATAATGTGCTCACGTCACCCTCAATTTCCCTGACTTTGTACCTTTCCCCTCACTTTGTCATTCAAGAATCCTTCTGATTATGGGGATTATAGCCAGAGAAATGTGTCCTATATGAATCCACGTAGACTTTGTTTCCTTTCAAATGTATTTCAGCTAATTCTGGTTCTTTCAATGTCTCTATCATTGGGATGTGTGAGGTAAGGCCATGTTTAGATTTCTGGCATGGGGAGGAGTAGGACTTCAAAAGGGGGGCAGGGACCGAGGTCCTAGTCCCCTTTATTGGTGGGTGTGTTTCACTTATTACTTGGTGACAGTTTTCTCCTTTGGACATTTTCATGTGGTTTCCAATAGGTTAGACTACATATTATTTGGGTTTGCATCCATCATCATAATAGAAAAGCTACTGTCATAAGGAAAGATGTGAAGCTTGTGAACTGGGACAGCGCTAAGTCAAAAATGTAAGCTGGTTTGTATGACAGAAACAGTGAGAAAAAGGCATGCAAGAGATACAAAAAAATATGTGCCTAATCCTTTGTTGGGGGGTTTCATCATCATGGATGTCTCAAAACAAGTGGTTATATAATAATATAGGCAGTCAGTTCGACTGAAATCATTCACCTGGATTGTCATTATTCATCAGTAACGCTGTTTGAGTAAGTTTTTTCCTTTTTAGGTAGTTAGATTGGTGGTTTTTTGGTTTTGATTTTGTTTTGTTTTTTCTATATCCAACTATCCTTCTATGCCTTGATATATGTCACTATAGTAAAATAGGAAAATTAACTCTATCAAAACAATACAGCAGCGACTAACCCTGAAACTAGTAAAGCATTCTGTTTATAAGAAACTTTTTTTTTTTCTACCATTTTTAGGGAGGTGGAAAATCCAAGGGCAAGAGTGGGCAGCAGCTAATATCATGTTTTTAATGTAATATAGTATTGACCAGAATTATAATCAGCCTAAGTTCAAGTCATAGCTGTTGTTGAACAGCCTGTGTCTTATGGGTTGAGGTCAACAGATGAGTAAAGGAAATGGTTTTGAAATTGTAGGGGCCATTTGTAGGTTTCCTGCCTCGTCTCCACCTCCTTCCTTTCCTCTTCCTACCCAGACCTCTAATTTCCCAAATATCCCAGCTCTAGCCAATCAACATATACTCACTCTCTGGTCATGGGAATTGGTCTAAGGATCATGTGACCTGATAAGAGACATGTCTTGGAGAGTCAAAAAGACCTCTCTTTTCCTTGGATCTCTTTCTCTCCTCCCTCCCTCCCATGTTGGATATACATGAAGTATTACACTGCTTTCTTACTACTGGTCAATGGAATTTTTACCACAAGAAGGCCAATTGTAAGGTGAAGTCAACACCTTAAGTGGTAGAAGGTTAACTCCTAGCTGATTTAAAACCATTTCACTTAAAGATGGTGGTAAAACTGATTTAATTTTTTTTTATTATTTATTTAAAAAGACTTCAATCTGAAATTTGAATGTGATGCTTTTAAAATCAATAATAGTAGCATCTATTAGCCATTGAATTCTTAGTATGCGCTAGGCATTGTACTAGATAATTTATATACCTTAGTTCATTTAATATGGAAAACCACATTATGAGTTAAAAACTACCACCTCCATTTACAGATGAGGAAACTGAGGCATCAAGAGTTTAAGTTACTTGCACAAAGCACACAGCTAGCAACTGGTAGAGTCAGAATTCAGTTCCAAAGACCATGCTTCTAATCTCCTAAATCATCCATGGTTAGACTGTAAATTTGGGGAAGCTTATCCTGATGCTAACTCAGATCTTTACCCTGAATGTCCTAAAAGAAGCCTTTTGAGGACAGTTTTTCAGATGCAACTTTTGAGACATTAGAGGAGTTAAAGCCATGATCATGGTGGTATAATAAATGGGATGAAGATGGCAGTGGTGGTGTGGTAGGAAATACTTTGGTTCTGTGAACACAATTCACTCCTCCATCTTTAAGATCAGTGGGGCTCTTTCACCTGTTGTCTTCCCAGTACCCCTACGCATCCTGCCTTCCATCTTTGACCTTGTCATCATCAATTATCATCTTCTGGGAACCGGATGTTGCCTTGTTTGATTTGACTCATTCCACTCTGTGAGGAATGATCCTTTACATTTCTGTAACCTACCAAGAGTCTTCTCATCTGGGATCTCATTTGGGCCTTTCAACCACCCTATGAGATGGACTGTTGTACTGTTTTCCTTATGTCTTAGGTGCTTAGATTTCACTTTGCTGTCAGTTCATTTGCATGCTCAAGTATGTTGCTTGATAAATGATTTTTGGTTCTATCTTATAAATGTTGCTGAACTTGCCACTGGACTATAAGCTCCATGAAGAGAAGAATTGATTATGAGTTATATGTGCTTGGCTTTTCTTCAGCAATGCCACCTATTGGTGCATAGTCGTTTCTCAGGGGGGAAAAGATAACTCATTAAATTAATATCTGGCACTGACTTTCCAGAGTTGATTGTTAAATATTGAAGAATTTTTGTTAGCTGATTATTAAGATGTTGGTAGTTTGAAATCTATGGTGGGATTATTTACACCATGACAATTGGCAAAATCTACACATCAAAGGTCCCCTCCATCAACTCCCACCGAAAGTGAGCCAGTTTACCAGGACATCCCTGTTGACAGCCTTTCTTTTGGTCCTCAGGCAACTGCCCTTAGGTCTTCTTTGTGTATTAGCTAATGGCCATGGCCCAGGTGTCTACACCAGGGGAAATGACGGAGGAGAGGTCACTGTGTCAGTCTCCATGTCTCTGCTGTTCTGAGATGCTGAGCAGAGGATGCCAGTTGATGTTCACTGCAGAAAACCAGACTAAAGAAAATGGTCAGAGGAAACTTGGTTGGGAAGCCCAGAACAGGCATCATCAAAAGTCTGCCTTTTCCCCGCTCCATCCTGGGACTCCCTTCCTCCTCCATCCTTGATTGAACAAGCAAACTGGTCCAGTTATGCTTATAGGTATCTCTGAGACTATAATAGGATGCTTAAGGTTGCAGGTAAAAGAATTTTTCATCAAAGGTGGTCTAAACCATAGGGATCTTTATTGTTTACTCCACAGAAAGTGTGGAAATAAGAGGCCCAGTTAGTTCACTGTCTTATTAATGGCCTCAATGATTTTCTATTGTTTTCCTTCTCTGCCACCCGCGATGTGTGAATAGAGCTTCCCCTCCTGGCTGCAAGAAGGCTGTGTTAGATCTATATAATAGGAAATGAATACACTACTCAAAGCCCCAAGAATATCCTAGATTTGTGATGATGGCCCCTTTTTGCACTTTTCTGAAGTAATAACATTCTTTTACCTTAAATAAAGTGTTTAGGGAATAGAGGGAATGGCACATCTTGTGGAATATTAGAAGTAGCTTTATGGTAAAAATAATTTTGAGGTATTCATTTCCAATTATCAGGAAACTTCAGTGATTCTGTGTGGTGAGAAGTTAATTAAGCAAGCTATCAACGCAAGACCATCACAGAAGCTGTAGTAAGTACTAAAGGAAAAACATTGCAAGAAGAATAAGCAAAAGCTTTCATTACAACATCCGAGGCAGTAAAATGCTATTTAAGTGGAATTGAAGACCCAAATGGCTGCAATTATGGAATATTGCACAAATTTCCATATTAAGAAAAAAATAACAATATTTTTACTTTTATGGGAAGGAAAATTCGATGAAGCTGCCATAAGAGACAAAATGTCTAAAACCGTAGGAATTGGTGAGTTCCGCTGTGCTAAAGGACTTGTTCTCCTTTGTTTCCCATTCCTAACACAGTCCCTGGCACACCATGTCAGTGTTGAATGGAAGAAAAGATAGGAAAGGGTGCAGATAGTGGAACTGTGTGGTACCAGGTTGGGTACCAGGCAGTAGGAGCCCACATGCCAGTTATTGGAAGTGAGGTAGATAGGTGTCAGATGGAATTGGGGGTTTGCTAATGTTTGGACCCGTATTTCCTTCATTTGCTGCAGGGGTCACAGAATTGGCCCTGTAATCTGATGAAATGACTGTGAAGGTCAGAGGACTTCAGGGCTGGGTCTCTACATTTCTTCCGGGGCCAGCTCTCTGGCTCAATCTCTTTGACACCCAGTATTGCCTCTCCTTTCAAACTATTGGTTGAAATTAAGTAATGAAACGATGAAAGTTGATTCACTGGTGACTGACATTTGTATTTACTAGCTTGACTAGCCCTTTTTATAACCCTTTTGGGAGAGGTGAGCAGTCATTACAAATGTAGGGATGGATTAGAGAACAGCCATCCCATTTAGGCCAGTTGCATCATCAACTTAAAATGCAGTGGGAAGGCATTCCATGCCAAGATGGTACAGAAAGGACTGTCACACAGAATTTAGGGTATGAAGAAAGCTTTGAAATCTTTCTTCAAGATTTTCATTTTCTAAAACAGTGATGTAAGAGTACATATGGTACAAAACTTTTTTTTTTTTTTGGAAATCTGCCTTCAGTACATCAGAAATGAAAATCTCCTTTAGGCATTGAACATCAAAATGCATTTTCATATGGAAACACTACCACCGTTTCCTAAAAACACAATAGATTTTGTCTTTTTTGGAGGAGAGGTCCCCATAAGCTCTAGACACAGAATAAAAAGGAAAAGATGAATATAAATACAAGTAGTTCAATAAATGTGATATTCCAGCATCACAACCTGTTTCATCCTAAGTGAGATGTACAAATCTAGTAAAAATCGGAAGTACCATATATGTGAAGGGTAGCAGCTTTATTCCAACAATTTTAATTTATATAATTAAATCCCAAGTTATACTTTGCATGTGGGTTTTCAAATTAAATGCATGTGTTCAAGTTAGTACTGTGATTTTATTTCACTGAATTTTAAGTCCTTTCCTTTTGCAGCATCGCCGCTTTCACAAAGAATATGTGAGAGTCCAAGTCTGCAGGATTTTATAAACATTGCTGTGGGTTTAAGACTGTACTGTTTTGGATTCCGTGAATTTGTTATTGAGTTTCATAGAATCTGACACTCAAAGGAAATGTGTCTTAAAATATTACCTCTGACTGAATAATGCATTGACTTTTTTTTTTAAAGGCAATATGTGAGAAAATGAAATAGTATCTAGGACAATAAGAAAAACTTAAGGGCAGTAATAAGTAATAATGAAGTAGATGGTAATCTCTTTGAGTTCAGGATCCTTCCAAATAATTATTTCCCTCCCCTGTCTTCTTTTTCCTCCTTGTTTGCCTCCTGGTCTTTCTCCTCTCCATCTTCCTTCTTCTCCTTTTCTCTTCCTTTAATAAAATCCTGTGTAGCAAGTGGTTTTAAATATCATGGCAACTAAAAAGGATATTGTTTTGGATAATGAGTGGACGCATAAATCTTTTTGTTCCTCCTTCAGTCTGGCTCACCGTGCAGAATATATGAGTGATGATAAGCATTTGTTGAATAAAGTTTTTGAATTAGACTTTTTGCTCTAAGGGCTTCAGATATATAACCTTCAAGCTTGTACTCTGCTGAAAAGAAAGCTATGAACATATTGCTGGGTAAAAGTTTTAATGGACCCACTTTAATAAATAAAGAGGAGTCATTTAGAATTAACATGATGGTATGTAAATAAATACTGGGAAAAGGAATGAAATTAATTTGTTCAACCAAATAGATGGTTTGCCTCTTACAGTTTCATACCTAATTTTTTAATGTATGGTTTTGTACATATTTACTTTCTAGCTTCTAGCCATTTTTACCACTTCCATGATTTTTAGATAGACTTGCTTCCCACCTGTACAGTTATTACTCAATATTTTCTTCAAATTGATTCACTTTGCAAGCTAAATTTATTTAAAGAGAAAACTTTATATTAGCACTGTGTATAGAAAAACCAGTATCCTCTGCTGAAAACAGAAGGCAACTATAAAAATAAATATAATGTGATGAAACTGACATTATTAAATTTTGACCAGCTTCTGTTGCCTGGAGAAAGACTGAGCCTGAGATAAATTTTCTTAAAAAGAGAGTTTCTCAAATGTTAGAGAAATGTGAAAAACATACAGACACTGAACTGAGGCTTTGTCTCTGGCTGTGTTGTAAGAGTTGGAAGAGAATCTAAAGAAGACTCTCTACACTGAGTCTAATACAAACTTCAACAAAGGAAGAAAATCTAGATTTTTCACAATTCCAAGTTTGTGGAGCTGTAATTTGTGAAATTTTAACAATCCATAATTTTTTTGTGATGAAGTAAAAACATTGTCTTTAAATTTCATTTAAAACATTTGATTTAACACATACAAAATTAAGAATATAATTAGAGATAAGCTTTCATTTTCCTTATTCCTACTCGATGGGGTATATAAACAATGCCTAGGTTTTCTGTGAAAGTACTATATGTTGAGTCAGGTTATACTTTCTGTAACATTAATGCTTCATAAAGAATGTCATTCTAAGTATTGCCCATGAAGTTATGATGTATGAGTGGATACAATTTTGTTAACACTTTAGGGTTTTATGGAACTAACTCAGCAGAGACTAGGTCTAAATGATTAAAATTCTAAATTTATGTTATGGATACTGAGTTAGAGAAATGTGAATGTTAGGTGTGCAAGTTTTGAAATACTTTATTCTTTAGTGATTGCTTTGGACTGGTTATCTCAAGGTTGATGAAGATCATTGTGTGCCATATCTGAGACAATTGGCTTCATACCCTTGATCGAAAGAATTGATTTCTTAACCGGTAAAGTGATAGTCTATCACTTCAGTGAAACCCCTGGTGGTCCGTCACTTTAATCAAACTCAGAATGATTTTGTGCACAGATGTAAAACTTGTAAGGTCTGTGTCATTGCTCTCCTCTGTCACTTGAGGCAAAGCTATGTGACTCAGGCTCAGCCTGGAAAATTTAAACAAGAAAAAAGGCAAATGAATATGAGTTAGAAATTTCAGATATATGAGTAGTGGTGACATGGGTTATGTAATGCTTTTTAATGAGACTTTCATAACTGATTTGTCCCACTGATGTAGGTAGCAATATATTTGAAAGACTGAAAAGTGAAAGCAGTTGACTTCAACTACTTGTTTTGTTTTATTTTGTTGATGAACAATGGATATGCTCTTTACTTATGCTACATAGAAGGAAATCTACAGTGACATGGAAAATACTCCATTGATCAATGATTGATGCTTCATAACAACTGGGAACAAAGGTGATTTTTAAAGTGGCCTTAGAATTTTTAAAAATTGTTTTTATACTACTAATTGATTTAAAATAACAAATTTTAATTAAATCAAGCAGAAATGCTACTACAAGACAAAAACAAGGCTTAGGTAAATATTTTACTTTTAGTAGTTAATCTGAACAAACACTGAGCGATTGAATTTCACCATGGAAGGCAGGTAGTTTTAAATAATTTAGAAAACAGAACATACTTCTCACAGGTACATTGGAGACAATGTAGCATCCAGGTTTTGAGGCACAAGAAAGAATTTTAATAGTGCTGCATTTATAAGCATGAATTTACTTTAAAATGTAGACATTTGAAATTTTGGCCTCTTCCTTCATGTTCTATGGTCAAAAGTTTTTAAGGTTTTATAGAGGGAAGCTCATTATTTGAGTCATATGCTGAGTGGAGCAAGATGAGGATTACAATTCTTCCTCTGTATCACATGATGTTAAAAAGTTATATTCAACCCTACTTAGATATTTGAACCTACATGAGGAATTCCAGAAAGAAGCCATTTATGCTTTGTGTTATACAACCAAATACATCTTTGAAACCTCTACCTGAAAGATAAAAATGAAGAGGACTAGTAGGGACAGTACCTCTTAGTTTAACTTTCTCATCTTTCTTTTTTTCATCGTCTTTATACTTTCAGATCAAATCCAAAGAGACCATTAATCCTGACAAGCAGTGTGGATGATTCTCTCATACTGGGTGTCCATTATGAATTTAAAAGAATTTGGTGAAGTGACTCCTTTTGGTGTAACTGCATGTATTATGGCAACATAGAAGCCTGGCAATGAACTTGGTTAAATCTGGGGAAGCTGCTGGGACTTAGGGACTTTAACAGTAGCTCTGTTATAATGAATTCTAGATGGGGACATCTTTGACTTCTGAGTCCTGTAATCTTGTTGGAGTTGCTTGAGCAATAGCTGTGTGTGTGGATTTATGTTAAGGAGATACTTGATAACATAGTTTAAGACAGTTTCATCTGGAGTCTTTTATAAAAGCCATTCAAAAGCTTTTCCTAACTATGATTATAAGAAAATGATCTTGGCCTTGAACTTTTTAAGAATGCAAAACAGTTATTCTCTTTTATCAAGATGTTAATCCTTACCATATTGCCCTATACTTATCTGAAATAATTCATGAGTGATAAAACACTGCTAGAAGTAAAAAAGTTAATAGTAAGATTAATGAAAAAAGTTATTAATATAAAACAAAGCAAAGTGATTGGAAGATCAAGGATTCTTTCCTAAAGGATAAATATTTTCTTATGGGAGAATTAACATTTTTTAAGAAATTGAGCATAAAATGGCACTAGAAACCCTTATAGTTTTACCACCTGTATCGAGATAAAAATCTCTCTTGCAGTCATGAGTGATCATTATATTCTGCATTTTTAAAAAGGTGTGAGTCGTAATTAAACAAAAATGATGTTTTCTCATAATTGAAAACTACTGGTATATTTATCACACAAAGTCACAATTTGTATTAATTTCATATGAAAACAGTTCTGAGATCATTTAGGGAAAATGATATCCTGAAAAGAAGAGGATGAAGAGTTTGTAGCTCTCCATCTTTGGTAGTGGGAGGAGTTGGAATTGTTTTTCTCTGAGATAGAATCTTGGGAAGGGACGGATCTACCTATACCAATGATTCCAGTGTCTACTGAACTCTAGTTGACAGATTTAGGCTGGCTGAATACAGCGAAGGTCTGGTACTTAGAAAGAAGGAAAGAACTGACATCTCCACAGTGAGAGAGACTTCAGAGCTCCTTAGCAGGCAAAAAACAAAGGTTATTGTATTAGTAAGGATACTCCAAAGAAACAGAATATCTATCTATCTATCTATCTATCTATCTATCTATCTATCTATCTATCTATCATCTATCTGAGATTTATTATGAAGAATTGGCTCCCAGAGCGATTATGGAAACTAATTAGTCCCAAGATCTGTAGTCTGAGAACCAGGATTGCTGATGGTATAAGTCCAATTCTGTGTCTGAAGAAAGAAGACCAGTGTCCCAGCTCAAGATTGTCTGGCGGAGAGCAGATTCTCTCTTGTTCAGCCTTTTGTTTTATTCAGGCCCTCAGGACATTGGATGCTGCCCACCCACACTCCAAGAGGGCAATCTTCTTTACTCAGCCTATCAATTCAAATGTCAATTTAATTCAGAATCACCTTCATAGTCATACCCAGAGTAATGTTTAACTAAATATTTGGTCACACTGTGACCCAGTCAAATTGACACATAAAATTAATCTTTGCACTTCTTTAAAACTATCATGAAAAGTTTTAGCACCCATAGATTGCTGAAACACTCTATCAAAAGTGGGGAGGGAGAAAAGTTGGGGAGGCTGAACTGATAGGACATAGAAACAGCTACCTTTTGGGCACTGTTGCATCTTTCCATGACGTGATTGCAGTATGCTTGCTTTCATGGAGGTGTTCTAGAGGTAGCAGAGGCTGTGACATGGGTCATGTGTACACGCAGACAGTTGCCAGGCAGCATGAATATGCTGAATGCTGGTGGGTGAGGGGGTAGGGACATTAGAAAACAAGAGAGTGGTTCAAAATATACCAGGTTGAGCATTGTGTACATTGAAGTTTCACCTGGTTTAAGCTGTCCCCACATAGAAGAGAGAGTAATTGTCATTTAACATTGTCAAAAATCTGCCCTCCCCAGGCCAATGGAAAGCTGAGTCAGCCAGATTTTTCAGCAGGCAAAGGAATGCATTCATTCATTCATTCATTCAGGAAATAGCTCATAAGCACTTTCTGTGGGGCTGGGACTAGTTTCAAGAGGCACAAGAATACAGCAGTAAATACAACAGAATTCCTATCTGAAGGGGTTACATTCTAGTGAAGAAGACAGCCAATAGACAGGTGAAGAAGAGACAAATAATGAAGTATATACATTTCAGACTTTGTCAGGTGTTATGAAAAAAAGAAAGCACAATAAAGAGACAGCAATGGGAAGATGGGTGTGTGGGTGTGTTACATAGGCTGGTCAGACAAAGCCTGTTTATAATAACGATGTGGGAGAAGATATTTGAATGATGTAAGGAGTCCATTTACATGATGATATTAGGGACAGCATTCCAGGAAACAGCGTTTGGACATGACCTGCGAGAAATGGAAATGTTGTGTGTTTGTGGAGGTAAGGAGGAGGGAGGAGGGGGTGGCTGGAATAGAGTGAGCAGGAGATGAAGTCCAAGTGGTAGGTTAAGTTCAGGTCATGTGGAACCCTGTGGGTCATGCACGGAGCTAAATTCTATCAAGAGCTAACGGATACATATCACAGTTTTCATCAAGGGAATGACACAACCAAAACCTTATTTTTAAAAGTTCAATTTGATAATTTAATGGAGAAGAGATTGTAGGGAGGCAAGAATGGAAGCAGGGAGACTAGTTTCTAGCCTAGTGCAGTTGTCTAGATGAGAGAAGATATAATTTGGACAAGGGGATGGTATTGGAGGTGATGATAAATGTTGGGTTTGCAATATTTTGAAGGTAAAGCCCACAGGATTAGCTATTGGTTTGGATCAGGGTTGAGGAAAACAGATAATTACAGTTCTTTGATCATTAAAATTGTAAGTAATCAAAAGGTACACTTAGGGCCGGCCAAGTGGTGTGTTGGTTAAGAGCTGGCTTGGGATGCCAGTAACCCAGGTTCGGATCCCACATATGAGGGCCAGTGACACTGCCCTCTACAGCTAAGATGGTGAACAACAGCTCCACCTGGAGCTAGGCTGTGCGAGTCCCAGCGATGGTGTGGGCTGCAGTCCCTGCTGCAGTGGGCTGCCATAGGCTACAGTGAGTGGCCAGCAGCCAGTGTGAGCTGCCAAGAACTGCCATAAGAGGCCGTCCAGAGGCTGGTGACCGATCTGCCTCACCCGGGAAGAGCGCAATGATGATACCAACATGGGCCAGTGAAGCAATGTCCTCCACAACTAGACTGAAGAACAAAAGGACAGCAACTTGTCTGTTGCCCTTCCTCCATTCTCCAACACTGTTCCCCTACCCCAATGCCCCAATAAAATCTTAAAAAAAAAAAAAGCTACATGTATATTTTTGGTCTGAAAAAACAGCAAATGGGGGGTGATTGGGGATGGTTCCAGTTTGTTGAAGATTGAAATGAAGAGTTTTTCTTTGGCAATTAGTTTAAGAGGTCTAGTAGACATCCTAGTGGAAGGTGTAGCAGGATATCGATAGCTGTGAGCTCAGGGCAAAAGTGGGAGCTTGGGAATAGACTACAAAGACTAGAACGTGGAATATAGACACTATAAAATATCTATCTATATGATAAGGATGATAAGACATTGGTAATTATATAACATCATGGAACTAGATGAGATTATCTAGGAAGAAATAAACACAAAGAAGAGAGGAGAACAAAGAAATGAACTCTGGAGAGTGCTAACACTGAAGGGTAGAGGAGCCAGCAAGAGAAACTAAGAAAAAATGCCAAAAAATTCAAAGGAAAACCAGTAAAGCATTCTTTACTGGAAACCAAGGGAAGTAAGTATTGAAGAACAAAGCTATTATCCATGAAGTTAACATTTTTGAGAGGTTGAGTAATTTGGAGACAGATGTGGCAAGATGGAGGTTGTTAAGGATCTTGATTTGAGCAGCTACATGGGAGTGGTGGAGTTGATTTAAGAGCCAGCTGAGTGGCTCGGTGGTTGAGCGCTGGCCCCGGTTCGGGTCCCACATATGAGGGCCAGTGACACTGCCCTTCAACAACAACAAAAAAGACTGAATGTGAGCAAGTAGAAATCCTCTTTGCAGCAGAGAAGGAGCAGCAGAGAAATGGGCAGAAGCTGAAGGGGAAATAAGATCAAGGAAGTTTGCTTTGTTTGTTTGCTTTTCAAGATGAGAGACTTTTTATTGCATGCTTCCATGCTAATGGAAATGATCCAGTTGAGGGGGAAAGCTGAGGAGGGAGCGGGAAAGGAGGGGAAGAATTCCAGTAACAAAACCCTGAATAGGTGACAAGGGATTGACATCCAGTGCACTGTGGGAGTTTGCTTTACATGGACCAAGGGCAGGTTCTTATATCAGGAGGAAAGACAGCGTGGATGGCTCACAGGCAACTAGGTTAGATGATTTGGTGATGGGCAAACAAGGAAGATTTTTTTCTGGTCGTTTTTAGTTTTTTCAGTGAATTAGGAGTCAAGTCATCAGCCCAGAGAGTCAGAGGAAGGAAGGAGTACTGAGTATCTGAGGTGAGAAGAAAACATGTAAAATAGATTTTTAGAAGAGTGGAAATATAAATTTACTATGGAAGCATAGAAGGATCCTGGGTGATGATGAGGTCTTTCTTGAGATTTGTTGTCAGACATTTATTTTAAGAAGATAAAGAATTTTTTGAAAATTCTTTCTTCAAAGTTTACACAAGATTAACTCAAGTGAATGTTTTTCTCCAGCCACTTTCAGCTGCTGGGGTGCAAGTGAGGAACACATAGAAAGTTGGATTTTAACTGAGTTTGGGTTTTGCTAGGTGAGCACAGTGGAGAAAAAGGGAATAAAGAAATACGTATCTGAGTTATTAAAAATAGTGCCTGGCATAGTGGTGGAGGGGTTTACAGTGAGCCAGTTGCTAAAACCCTAAATGAAATGCAGGTGAATGATTAGGAAGATAGTAGATAATTGTAAGAAATTCATTGCAAATAGAGTTGCGCTTGGCAGAGTTACTTAGACCTGCAACTTAGTGAAATTTATGTCTGATCAAGATAGTTCATGGACAGCCTTAAGGTTTGAAATAATATCACCATAACCATCATAACCAATTAGCTTACAATTTTTTAATTTTTATTTTTAGTACTTCCACCCTGCAAAGCCACACATTATCTGGAAAAGAAGAGAAAGTACAGCCTATGTCTTCAGGGAATTGATATACTAAAGATCTAGTAGGAAAGCTAATTATCAATAGATGTAGAAAATGGCCTGCCATTGTTTTGTTGAGCTGAGTCTGTTTCAGTGAGAAAGCAACAGGCACACCAAGTTGTCTCTCTGCTCTTGTAGAGCAGAATGTAAATATTTATGAAATACAGTCCTCTTTTCATCAGTAGCACAGTTGGGCCTCTACAAACATGAGTTCTTTTTTAGATACTTCAAATTAGACACAAAAATCAGGCAAAGTCGCTGACAGTAAAAAAAATCTAATACATCAAGTATAAGGAGATATTCCCAAGACATTTCACATAATGCAATTTGTGATCAACACAAAAGGAATGATTTTTCTCTTTCTTTCTTCCTCCTCCTCTTCCTTCTTTTCCTTCTTTTGCAATGAATAGATAACTAGGAAAATGATAAAATAGCATCTTGGCAAATCAATAGTCCCCTTCCTTCTTTCCTTCCTTCCTTCCTTCCTTCCTTCCTTCCTTCCTTTATTTCCTTCCTTCTTTCATCCTTTCCATTTTTTCTTTCTTTATATTAATGACTATTACTTTTGTAAAAGTAACATATGCTCATTATAAATATATAAGCAACAGAGGAAAGTACAAATAAAAATATACTCAAATTCCATCTTCTAGAGATAGTCATAATTTTGATGATTATCATTCTAGAAATCTCTCTATGCTTATATGTATAACTAGAATAGATAGTAAGAACCGAAAACTAAGTTGTTTTTCTTCATCCTCGAAGTTGGAGGAAAAAGCTTAACCAAATCACTTTCGTGCAGCTGCTCATTGTTTATCAATTTTTTGGGGGGAATCATGTGATTTTCATTCTACTGACTTATT
Source organism: Aselliscus stoliczkanus (assembly GCA_033961575.1). Lineage (NCBI taxonomy): Eukaryota > Metazoa > Chordata > Mammalia > Chiroptera > Hipposideridae > Aselliscus > Aselliscus stoliczkanus. The sequence continues at coordinate 74,206,169 of CM066740.1, read as the reverse complement.
TTTTCCCTTAGAGAAGCTTGATTGTGCTATATCTTTGAATAGCTTTTCTGTTTCATTTATCATGTTATCTACCTTTTCTGCCTTCTATCTATGTTACTTTTCTTATGATTGTTTTAATGTCTGTATATTTTCTCTGTGTTCACTGTGATTTTCTCAAATGTTTTCTGTAGTAATTCAATTTTACACCTTGTATATTCAGTTCTTTGATCTTACTAATTTATCTTTTTATTTTATTTTTTTTACTCTGGTTTTTGAGCTTGTTTAATTAAAGTCATATTCATATAGTTTATTTCATAGAATAAAGCACTCATAATGAATTTTCTTAAAAGTCTTCCATAATAGTTAAGAGCCACTAATAAAAACAGGTGCTCTTATTTTATCATACTTGCAATTACTGATTGGATTCACCTCATTTGAATACTTTTTCTTAATAACACATGTGGCTATAAAGTTTTTCAAAGGATTTACTGAGAATATCATCTGCCAAATGAACTCTTTAAACTTAACTGAATAGTTAATTAATTTAGGTATATATAAAGAAAAATCTAAAAATAAATTACATACTGATATAACTGTTGGGGCAGGTCCTCAGGAAGATGTGACCACGGTTTGACCCTCGAGCTGGCCCCGGGCCATTGGAGGCTCTCCATTTACTCCCCATTCGTTCCCTTATGGTTGGAATGTGTGCTCCGCGTGTCTTCCTGCACTAGAAGCTACCCAAGGGCACACGGCCTTGACACAGTGATGTGGTGATGAGACCATCTGGATCGGATATATGACTGAATCCAGTTCAGGCCCTCTGTGTATGTAACTGAGTCCACTTGAGTCCTCTATGTAAACTTTCAAGATTCTGGTGGGCAGGTGTAGAAAACTATTCCTTATGCAGCTGCCTAAAACAAGTAAGTTTCTTTGCTTAAATCTGCCACCTACCAATCTGGAGTGGTCTGCCACTTTCTTCAGCCTCTTCCTGCCCTCTGTGCATGGGGGACAGTTTCAGGTTACACCCAGGAAGCTCCTGGGAGTTTTCAAATTTACAGTAACTCCATGTTGTTCTGGGAGTAACATGAAAGCATTGATGACACCTTTAACCATGAGAGGCTAAGAGGCATCTCTGGGGCTGGCTGTGGTTGATCCTTTCTCTGTTATAGTCCCAGTTCCCTTCCATTTACTGATCCTCTTCACAGCCCATGCTGGCCCATGTTGGATTGGTCATTTTCAAGACCAAAAACAGGTACAATTGTGGAAAACTGTCAGTCTGTCTAACACTGTTTAAAGTTTAGACTTTGAGGGCCGGCCGAGTGGCGCGTTGGTTAGGAGTTGGCTTGGGATGCCTGCTCTGAGCAGCAGGGCCCCAGTTTGGATCCCATGTGACAGCCAGTGACTCTGCGCTCTCTACAGCTAAGATGGTGAACAACAGCTCCACCTGGAGCTGGGCTGCCGGGAGTCGCAGGAGATGGTGTAGGCTACAGTGGGGATGGCCGGGAGCAGGTGTGAGCTTTCATGAGCTGCTGTGAGCCTCTGTGAATGGCTGTCCATTGGCTGCCAACTGATCTGCTTCACCCGGGAAGAGCACAATGATAACACCAACATGGGCCAGTGAAGCGGTATCCTCCACAACTAGACTGAAGAACAAAAGGACAGCAACTTGTCTGTTCCCCTTCCCCGATTCCCCAATAAAATCTTAAAAAGGTATATACAATAAAAATAAATAAAGTTTAGACTTTGACATATTAATTTGACATGAACTCAGTTTGTAGTGTAGTTATCTGTTCCATTTGACTCTATACAGTTACACATAATATAAATCACCCCCAAGAGTTGTAGTATTCTTGCAATGCACAAGTTGCAAAATTTCTTGGCACACATTGTCTACCGTTTCTTCCACTGTTGAGGAACAGGTTTTATAGATTTGTCTCATGTGGGTGGGAAGGGACGAATTCCCCATCTGGATGCCACCTGTAAGAGTTTACACCTTCTCTCAGAAGAAATTAATCTACAGCAGCAAGCTATTTCAATTTTTTTTTTTTTAAGCAATCTGCGTTGCCATTCTCTAGGAGTCAAATGTAAAGATTCTTGAGTTGTATTCCTAGGGTGTTGCTGTTTATTGAATCAAAGCCACTGTATTTAAAATTTGTTTAACAGAAGCAAGGTCAACAATCAGTTATGTCTTGCCCCATGCAAAAATAGTCGTGGTATATTTTCCTGAGGGACAGCTTGAAGGAAGTATATAGTGACTAAATTGACTTTGATTATGTATATGATTATTATCTAGCTTGCCCGTCAGCTCACTCCAACCTTATTGGAAGAAAAAAGAGTAAGTGTCTCTGTAAGCTTCTCTGGCAGAATAATGAAACAGTGAACCCATTAGAGCAGTGTTTCTCAAACTATGTGTGAATACTGTGTACACCGGAATCACCAGGGGGGTGTTAAAATGCAGATCCTTGACCCCTAATTCCAGGCCCATCGTAGACCTCTGAAGATTTGGGTTATGAACATGAATGTTTGAGAACCATATTAGTATTGATATTAGTATTAGAAGTTGCCTGAGCTTTTATTAAGAAATTTAGAAAAGCTACAGAATGAATTTTTATCTGTGCAGAGAATACAGAAACCATCACTTTAGTTATGCTTTCAGGGCTTTAAAATCATTTCTGGTTGAAAACTAGGGGTTTTGAAAAAATTCCTAAGGGACTATCTTGGAGATGGGAGACTAAGAATTAGAGTGCTGTTCTGGTGAGGGAGGCAAATGGAAATGACAAAAACGCACAAACATCTTATTTGTCACTCACAGATAAAATAGTTTACCAAAAAATATACTTTCTGGAGAGCTGGCCGTGACAAAGGTTCCCTGAGTTCTGTCTCATACCCGCTGCTCCCTCCAGGAGGAAGATGCTGCATGGTTTCTGTCCTGGCTCCCGAGCTGTTTACCTGGGATATGTATGCTGATGGTAGAAATAATGTGGACCTTTCCCGGCTGGGCATGACGGAGAGATTACCCCTGTGCTGCCAGTGACTCTGAATTCTGTCTATTCTCAACATTTTTTTTTGGCTATTATGAATAAATATTATGGTTATTATGAATAAATCTACTATGGATATTCATGTAGGGTAGGCATATGATTTACTTACTCTTGGGATTGTTGGGTCATATGTCAGATATATGTTTAACTTTATAAGAACCTGCCAATCTGTTTTACAAAGTAGTCACATCATTTTACTTTCCCACCAGGATTGTATGAGATTTCCATTTGCTCTAGTTTAAAATATTTTTATTTTTAGCCATTCTAATGGGTGTGTAATGGTACTTTAATGCGGTTTAAATTTGCATTTTCCTGTTGACTAATGTAGTTGTGAATTTTTTTTTTATGTACTTAGTGGCCATTTTTATATTTTCTTTTATAAAGCGTTTGTTCAAATCCTTTGACAATTTTTTAAATGGGCTTTTGTCTTCTTGTTTAGTTGTAGGTTATTAAGTTGTACATATAAGACCTTGTATCCACATACACATACCAATTCATATACATATGAATTCACATATATATACACACATACATTCATATAAACGTGTGTGTGTACTATATAAAACATTGCATCCCAGATCCTCCCGGTTTGTGGCCTATCTTTTCATTTTCTTAATGGAACTTGTGAAGATCAGATTTTAATTTGAGTGAAGTTTACCCATTTGGGGTTTTGGCTAAGTGGTCTCCTTTTAGGAGACTTATAGGTTTGGTTTTTACATTTAAGTCTGTGATCCATTTTGAGTTAATTTTAGGTATGATGTGAAGAAATGTCAAAGTTTATTTATTCGTGTGTATATACAGATGCTCTACCCATTTATTGAAAAGACTCCTCTCCCTATTGAATTACCTTAGCACTTTGTCAAAAATTAATTGATGAAATGTGAACCTGGTTCTGGACACTCCTTTTACTCCCATTGATCTGTATATCTATCTACACTTCCACCAGTACTACACTGTCTGGATTCTTGTAGCGTTATAATGAGTCTTCAGATCAGGTATGTACGTCTTCCAACTTAGTTCTTTTGTTTTTCCAAAATGATTTTGACAATTCCAAGTCCTTTACATTTTCACGTATATTTTACAATCAACTTCTAGACTTCTAGTCAACTGTAACTAACTTAATAAATAAATTTTAAAAATGAAATGATTATAAAAGAACATTAGGATTATAAAATGCTGAGGAAATCTATATAAGAAAACATGAAAACATTTGTCTTTGGAGTTTAAAAAAAAGGAAATTATCTCAATTTTCCAAGTGGGTGGGAGGTAACATTCAAGAACAATTTGTAGCAATGATGATGGCTTTGATACGGTCAGGTTACAAAGATGGAAGAAGGGGCATATTTCAACTCTCTAAAAAGTGAGAGTTGTCAAAGAACAAAATGGGCTGTCTCAAAGTGCTGTGGGAAGAAAAGAGAAGTGGCTTATATTATCTATTAGCTTTCTTTCAACTTAAAGATTCTGTTATTCTGAGTTATGTGGAAATAGGTTTTAATTCAACATTTAAAAAGTGCTTTTAGACAATTAGTGGTGCTAAACAATAACTTACATATTAGAATGGTGCTTTGTAATTTACAAACTTTTTGATGTGCATTATCAGTTCTCAACACAACCATGAGAACTGAGTTTATAAATGAACAGACTGAGCCCTATAGAGATTAACCTGTGGTCCTAGGGTACCACATTTGTAGGATTCAGGGCACAAGCACAAGTGGAGGTCCGCATAGCTTATGACTAAATATTTAAAAGTTATAAATAAAACAATGAACAGTTAAATATGTCCCCACCTCCTACCTTGGAAAATGTATCTTTAAACCATGATATCAAAAAATACACCTTTTTTATGACTAAAAGTTGGCAAAATATAAAAGATGACTGAATTTAATTATTATTAATAATTACTATTGCAGATCTGAATGTTTTAGGATGGGCCTATGATGTTTAAAAATACATTTATAATTCATAAGTTATATATTTATTCTACAAAATGTATTTTCTTTAATTAATTTTAATAAAATTATAATTGTGCTGTTACCAATATTTTCACATAATTTGAATTCTATTGAATATTATGATTTATAATTTTAAAGTATGTAATTGTATTTAAAACACATACATTTTAATGTGTTTTGATAAAAAATCAAATTAATATAATGCAAAAAATTAAAAATATTTTCATATATTGGGTTGTTGGAAAAGTCATGACACATTTTTGCAATGAAAAATATGGAAAAAAATACGTCATGAGTTTTCCAATAATCCAATATAAAAAGGCTAGATTTCTATGAAAAATTTTTCTAGGATATTTTTGTAAACGAAGTTTTATGTATTATGGTAAAATATATAACATAAAGGGTGCCATTTTAACTATTTTTAAGTGTGGTTATTGGCATTAATTAATTCACAATGTAATAGTTGTGCAACCATCACCACTATTTCCAAAAATATCCATCACTGCAAACAGAAATTTTGTACCCATTAAGCAGTAACACCCAGTTTTCCCAGCCCCTGGTAATCTCTAATCTTTCTGTCTCTATGAATTTCATATAAGTGAAATCATACAGTATTTACTTTTTCATGCCTGGTTGATATCACTTAGCATAACGTTTTCAAGGCTCATTCATATTGTAGCATGTATCAGAACTTCATTCCTTTTCATGGCTCAGTAGTATTCTATGGTATGTATTTACCACATTTTGTTTATCCGATCATCTCCTGATGGACACTTGGGTTGTTTATACCTTTTGGCTCTTGTTAATAGTGCTGCAGTAAACACTGGCATACAGGTATCCTTTTGAGCCCCTGTTTTTAATTACTTTGGGTATGTGTCCAGGAATGGAATTGCTGCTGCTGGGATTTTATTTGAATTTGCAGAACAATTTGGAATCAACTGATATCTTAACAATATTGTCTTCTGATCCACGAACATGGTATATCTTTGTCTTATCTTGGGCTACTTTAACAAAATGCCATAGACTGGGTGACATAAAAAAACAGGAATTAATTTTTTCATAGTTCTAGAGTCTGGGAAGTCCAAGATCAAGGTGCCTGCAAAGTGAATTTCTTACTGAGGCTTCTTCTTTCTTGACTTGTAGGTAACCACTATCTTGCTGTTGTGTTCACCTGATCTCTTCTGTGTGTGTGTGTGTGTGTGTGTGTGTGTGTGTGTGTGTGTGTGTGTGTGTATAGAGAGAGAGAGAGAGAGAGAGAGAGAGAGAGAGAGAGAAGTAAGCTCTCTGTGTCTCTTCTTAGAAGGGCACTAATTTCATCACAAAGTCCGGCCCCATCTCCAAACACCATCACATTGGGAGATAAGACATCTGCACATGAATTTTAGCAAGACATAGTTCCATACGCAGCAATCTCATCTAAGTCTACTTTAATTTTTCTCAGTAATATTTTGTTCTAAGTGTATTATCCGTGTACATATTTTGTTAAAATTTATTGCTTAGTATTTTATGTTTTTTCGATGCCATTGTAAATGTACTTTTTGTTTAATTTCTAATTGTATATAAAATGCAAATGGTTTTTGTTTATTGATCTTGAATCTTGTAACTGTGCTCAATTAACTCATTAGTTCTAGTGACTTTTTTTTTTTTTTTTTTTTTTTTTGTCAGCGCTGAGAGCCATTTTTATTGTTTGGTTTGCTAAATAATCACACAATTAAAATGAGTTCTAAAAAACAGTGGTGGTGTTTGCCAGGATAAATATTTAAAAGGGAACCGCTGTAGGAAGATGTCATAATTCAAATCAGCCCAGGGCTCTTCACTCTTAATAAACATTGTGCAGGTTAGTTCTTAACCAGAGGGGTTTCTTGGCCTCTTTGAATATCTTTGTGCTGCACCTGCCAGATTTAGGCAGGACAGAACATAGATGAGTTGAGTCACGTGTGCCTTTGAGAAGAACAGATCTATGGCACAGAGATGGGGCTTCGAAGGTAGGGTTGAGGGCACAGATACGGCGTGAGAGAGACTCAACGATTGCTACCATTTCCTCTGAACTTCTAGGTTGGTAGTGACTTTTTTTTTTTTGGTTGTTGTTGTAGATTCTTAAGGTTTTCTACATACCCAATCAAGTTGTCTGTGAATAAAGACAGTTTTACTTCTTCCTTTCCTATCTGTATGCCTTGTATTTCCTTTTCCTCTCTTGCTTTATTGTACTAGCTGGGACCTCCTGTACAATGTTCACAGGAAGTGATGTGAGCAGACATCCTTGGTTTTTCCCAGTCTTATGGAGGGAACATGCAGTCTTTTACCATTAAGTGTGATATTAGCTGTGGGACACCTTAGTTGCATTTTTATATCTTTGACTTATATGATCAATTTATTGGCTACACAGGCCTTTTCCTTACCCAGATTCTGTAATCAGTGATTATGGTAGCTTCAGGCCCTTTACATTTGTTTTACTTAGACAAGTTCTTATTTATCTATTATACATATTAAGCTGCTATATAATATTTTTTTCCAGGTCTGATGGCTAAATAGTAATTTAAAATTATTGATATAATATTATGCTACTGACTTTTATTGAGGCTTATAGCAGCCATTGAACCTCATTGATGAAAATACTATGTATTATGAAACATAATTGTCCTTGAAGAAGGGTCCAGAAGATAAATTACTACTGGAATGTAGTACGAAGTCCACACTTAGAAACTTAGATTTAGTTTATAAAAGTATTATAGATCTGCTCTATAAAGTAATGAGAATTACTTAATCAACTGTATTTCTATTTTTGTCTTAGTTTCATGGAAGCTCAAAGCTAAATTTTGTGCATAATCACAACAATGATAATTTTTATAGTTACATCTTCTTTTGCAGTGCTTTGCTATGTTTGGATTTATTTTAACAATCTTAATCTATTTATGTCTTTTATTGTAGGTCAACTCAAATCCTATTAGAAAGGATTTAGAAGTATAAGTAATTATCTCTTTTTGAAATAATAAAAGAGCTATTTCATAAAAGGACCTACCTTTTAAATAGTTAATGGGAATAAATACCTACGTTTAAGAGGCTTAATGGAAGCTATAAATGGAAAGTCTCTAGGCTTGGGAACACAGTCTTTTACTGGCCTTGCAAGATAAGCTTCCAAAGAAAAACAATTGGAATGGTGATCTCGTTGAAATGAAGCTCAAATGCTTATGACTGAAAAAAAAAAAAAAACCCAAGCCAAAAACCTGCTGTTTTCTTCAATGATCCAAGAGAAATGGTGGAATGTCCTGAAAAAAACCTAATAAATGAAACACTAAAGATTCATAATTCGTTGGGTTTCTGAGTGAGGCGGTGAGAGAAAGTTATGGGGTTTCTGCAAGCCGTTACAGCCTATCTTTGTGCTTGAGGAAATACTTATCTTTAGTGATAATAATTAGAACAATATAAACATTTAAATTATAGTGATTTTTAGTTGATGTTTGTACCACCTAATTTAAGCACACATGAGTATATTTGTGCATTTTACTGCTAATTGTAGACGTCCTGACTTTAAAGGTATATAGAATGAGAATCATTTGACAAAGAATTGAATTCTCTACCACCCTAAATATTTTATTTTTTATATGCAATTATTATTTTGGGGGTGGGGGGAGAAGCAACATTTGCTTTAAAAATATTCCTAAGTGTTTATATTTTAGCATTCAAGTGTGTCTTTAATGTTTGAGAGTAATACTATGTGCCAAGTTCAATGGGAATTACTTTACATGCATTATCTCATAGTTCTCACAATAATTCATAGCAATCCTACAGTAGCAATTGCACTTATGCCCATTTAACAGATGAGAAACTGAAGTTTAGATATGTTTAGTAACTCACCTAAGGCCACACAGTTAGTAAAAGGCAGAACCAGGACTGAAACCATGTGTCTTAACCAGCGTCTCAGTTGGAAGGCATTTGGCTGCAACAGTAGCTTTCATGATCAAAAAGTGGTTTTTTTCTCACATCAAGCTATTTCAAGGTAAGGGGTTGCTTGCTTTGGCTTAGTTGCTCAATAATGCTATTTCATCCTCTGTTTCACTGTCCCCAACAAGTTGGCTTTTCATTTTCATGTTTTTTTCTTCATGGTCGCAAAATGCACAATGCAGGTCCACACATTATATGTCCAAGACTGGAAGAAGGGGGAAGTGGCAATGCCAGCCAGAACTGTGTCACATGGGCACCCCTTGTTGCAAGAGAAGCCAGGAAATTTACCATTAGAGTTTCTAACCACAGAAGATGGTGGTCAGGGCCAGGGAATGGCTCTTTGGTTGGCCAAACAACAGTGTCTGACACAACCCACATTACATAATTCCACTGCTGTCAGTTTAGCACTAGTGGAATAGGGTTATGTATAAATTTTAAAGGTGGTGATTGAGATAGAGAGAATGAAGGAGAATAATATTTCACTTCTCTTAAAAGCTCTAATTCAGTTTTCCAGCAGAGGCCCTTGGGATGCTTTTCTCTGCCTCCCATCCTCCCCCCACCTTTTTTTTGTAGGACTATATTCTCCTTCTCAAATGTGCCCTTGGAACAGATTCAACAGGGGGCATCCTGTCAGGGTGTGAGGATGGCAAGAAAGAATGGGAACCGGGACCCTGCTCTAGCTTACAGTTTAGTTGGGAGACAAGGCAAACATGTATTATAGTAGAATGGGTACAGGATAGCATGATTGGAGGTGCATATGTCATATTATCAAAGTTTTAAAAAGAAGATAAGCTTGAATAATCATGCATTGAAGCCAGTAACCAAGAAGCAGAATTATCATTTATTATTTTGTTAACCTCTAACTTAATAACTGGAATAGCTGAAAAGAAGACAAAAAAGTAAAACTCAAAAACAAAATAATTAATGATGAAAAGTTAAGAGAATTAAAGGAGTCTCACATAAATTGACAGTTGCTAGTAAAGTTATCATTTGTCTTGGTTAAATCATCTAATTATTTTCAAATTAATTTGTCTTAAGAGCCTCAATATGATGTCTGCATTTAGGAAGGGTTAATATTATAAGGGTAATGTTCAAATGGCCATCTGCATGTCTGGTACCCCTGGAAATTTTTATAAATGGCATATATTTATATGTGTTTGAGAGCAGTTATGTAGGGTCATTCATTTATTCACTCAAACAATCATATATCGATGTGCAGTCTGGAGTGCATCATCCTTACAATGTCATTCTGGAGCTTGTGTTCCAGGAGGGTGTTGGTCTTCTAGTGCCCATTCACCCATTTCGTCTTATGGACTGATGGCCCACCCTATATATGTGCCAAAGCCAATCTGGCCATCTCAGTAAATTGACTGATTAAGTTAGGCAAAGATACAAAATGAAGAGTTAATCAGAACATTCAAACTACATGTATAACCTGATACATACCTATGTATGTTTCTGCCATTCAAGATAAAATATAGGATTATTTATGTCAACTGGAATTCTGCTCTTCTTTTTCAAACATACAAGGAAGTCGCTGTCTAATGCTGTTAAATTCAACAAAAAACCTTGGCATTACTAACCCAATTAAAAAATTTGGCTTTATTGCCAGAAAAAATGATTCATATAAGTACACCCAGTACAGTACCTAGCACATAATAAGTACATAATTAACAATATGATGACTGAACGTTGGCTGAATAGAAGCAAATAAATCACTGTTTCTCTGTAGAACTTCATTTTCCAAGAGTTTGTAGGGATTTCCTGACAAATTTTTCTACTTATAAAGAAGTAGAAAAGCTCTAGTTTTTGTTGGTTATTTTAGAAAAGCTCTAGTTTTTGTTGATTAATAAGTCTAGTTAGGTTCAAATTATTATGGCTTAAGAGTTTCTATAGCAACTTTCCTGGAAATACTTAAAGTGGTTTATAAAAGGCTTCTCATGGTGTATCTAAATTCTTTGTTAAACTGACAAGTTGTTTTGATGTCCTTTTCACAAAATGACATAATGTCATTTCTTGGGGAGAGCAATGTGCTAGCTGGCAATTGTTTGCTTGCTGCGTTTTAATGGCGGTGTTTTGTTAAAGTAGCCTGGTATATGTTCCTTGACTTTTAGCTTGAAATGCTCTTCTTCAAACAAGGACTTTAGTGTCTCCAGGTTCAAGCCCTACACCCACCCCCCATTCTGAAAGCTCTGTTCCAAGATGGGAGTGGATCATTCATCAACTTGCTTTTCTGCAGTATTATTTCCTTCACATCACACGCCTATTTCCATATACTTGCTAATTTAAAAATTGGGCTGGGTGCCTATACCCATGGGTAAGGGAAGATATTTATTATAGGTGTCATACTTTGATGAGAAATCAGTTTAACTCTTTGGCTGCTGGATGATTTATAGCAATGCTTTATCTGTACAGATACAGCGTGTTGCTGATGCAACTGTAGGAAGGCATACTCCCTGCCCTTAAGTAACTTAGTATTTAATATGCAGGAGTCATGGTGGGTGCCACTATAGCAGAAGGCACAGAACTGGATGGTACACAGCAGGGGGGCACCTGAGCCAAAGGGTGGGGAGTCAAGGAGACCTTGGGTGTCTGTGTGGGGGCAGCCACAAAGTGATTTTAGATATCAAAGGGAAAAGTTTTTTTTTTTTAAATTATAAGCTATAACATCTTGAAACTAGATTCCAAATATGGAAATACTTTTGAATATTGACAGGCAGCCTAGCAGAGTGCTTAGGAGCTCAGACTCTGGAGCCTGACTTCAAGGTTCAAATTCTGAATTGGCCATTTATTAGCTCTTGGGATTTGGGCAAGACACTCAACCCCCCCTTAGGCTGCAGTTTTCCCATTGGTAAAATGAGGACAATGACACTACCTAACTTACAAGGTTGCTATGAGGACGAACAGAAGTAACAGTTATAAAAGGTTTAGAGCAGTGCCTGGCATCATAAGTGCTATATAAGTGTTTGTTAAATAAATAGTCATCCAGATACAGAAGCGTTTCAGCACAATGAAGCATTTGCCAGTGACCTGTGTTATAATTTATGTCGTCTGTGCTTTTCCAAGTCAATGAAGATAATTCTAGTGACCTGAAGCTCCCATCAAATGGTACTAAGAAATGGGCTAAACAGTGATTGGTTAGGATCTGGTCTCATCTAGGATAATTATATATATATTTTAATTCTTTTTTTTTTTGAGGGCAGTGTCACTGGCCCTCACATGTGGGACCAAACTGGGGCCGCTGGCTTCCCAAGCCAGTGCTTAATATTTTAATTCTTTTATTGTGAAATAAACATTTAAAAAAATTAGTTTCAGGTGTACAACGCAGTGCAATTTTTACCCCTCAAAGTGACAACTCCTCTCCCACAATTCACCACTTCACTCCTCGGACACCCCCATATCATACATATCTATTACAATTCCCTTGACTCCCTTCCACAGTATACTCCACATCCCGTGACTATATATATATTCAATTACAGTTGGCATACAATATTATACAACATTAATTTCAGGTATACAGTGCAGTGATCAAGCCTCTACTCCACCCGTGAAATGGTCTCCCTAACAAGACATGTGACCATCTGACACCCCACAAAATATTTACAACATTATTAATTATATTCCCCGAACTGTCTTTCATATCCCTGTGGCAATATTTTAGTTACCTATTTGTCAAGGGATCCGAGTAAAAGTCTATATAGCTTCTCAGTCTAGTAAATTTATGCTAATAGATACAGTAATTATTATGAAAAAAATATTTAAAATTTGGACATTAGTAACTTCAAGCATCAATTAACTTGTATAATTGTAATAAGAACACATAGCTACAAGAATTAATTCAACTGCAATAAAATATGACAGAAAGATAAGAAAATCTTCTTATCCCTTGATTGCTAGGGCAGGTTATGATAGTAATAACTGAGATTTGAATTTCTTTTACATAATTAACCCTCATGAAGAAGGAAATAGCTATTTTTGAAAAGGTAACTAGGACATTATAAATAAGGAATCTTTCATTAGTTCTGCCTCAATTACTAATAAACTCAGATTGCAATTTTCCCTGTGGACATTTAAAATACATAAAAGATAAATATTTAGTTTGAGATGACAATAAAGGATGAGTTTGCTCTTTTTAGTTTTTACCATCCTGGATAGTGGCAAAATTACTAATCACCACTAGATCGTCTGACCAGATGCTGAGCTGGTTTTTTTTGTAGATGTTGATCCACAAGTTTCAGAAGAAAGTCATTCTAACGCAAGTTCTTGGGCTCTGGACTCTATAGAAAAAGACAGTGTAGGCTTCATGTGGGTGACAAGAAAATGGGAACAGTATGTAAAATTGAACAAAATATGCTGAAATAGTTTTCTGTACTTCTTAAAACTCTCATTTGTGTCAGTGAACTCAGTAAATTACCTTTACAAGATTTTTCCCCCTCTTCCTCCCTTCTCTCTCGCTCTCTCTCTCTCTCTCTCTCTCTCTCTCTCTCTCTCTCTCTCTCTCTCTCGAAGAGTTTGGTGGAAACTGTGGGAGGAAGATGATTAGGAACATTTTAAATAGATAACATGAGAAGATATACGTAAGTATATAATATGTCTTAAGAGCCAAAAGGTACATCAGCCTGAAAAATCTAAAGTCATTTTCAGAGACCAAACAGGTTATAATTCTTACTCGTAAATGAAAGAGTCACTTTAGTAACAGAATTATTCAGTGTGGGCCTTATCTTCCCTAAGCAATGAGTTCTTGAAAAAGAAACTGGATTCTATAGCTAACGGCGTGCCCTGGTGGATTCTTGGGTAGGGTAATGACAAGTTCCTTTTTTCCCCTTATTCATACAGTATTTATTTGTCTTTCCCTTATTGAGCCCTGAGCCAACCACTCCACTTTTCCCAGGCTGCTTGCAGAAGAAGTACAGAGAAAGGGACCTAACAGCTCAGACGAGACGTGGAAGAAAGGACTATGAGAGATGGAGATGGCTCCTTTGTGTGGCAGAGAGGATGAGAAGGACCACTATCAGGTCAAGGACCCCTGGGGTCTCCAGAGGGCAAAGCCAAGCATGGTTCAGGAGAAGGGCTGTGGCTTCAGAGAACGGTCCAAACAACACAGCCCCAACCCCAGCCCGGAGCCAGCCACCCCTACTGTGGCAGCCCCAGCCCCAATGAACTTGGCTGCTATGTCGATGTCCCTTGAAGTGGCGCTGGTTTGGAAGGTACTGCTAGGGGTGAGTGAAGTCAGGGGACACAAGGCTGCCCCGCTGCTGAGGCTCTCAGCTCTCAGCTCTCAGTGTCTCTCGTCTGGCTAGTCTCTGCAGAGAATGGTCAGCCCAGCAGCTGAGAGGTGAGCCTGACCAGGGAGTGGGGAGAGGCAGGTGTACACTTTCAGAGGGTGGGGAACCATGGCCAGAGAGCTGCCCCCAGAGCAGAGAAGACAGACAGGGGCAATGAGAGACTATTTTAAGATTAATCATGATTTAGTGTGCATGATCAATTGTAAAGAAGGGAAATTGAGTCATTAAATCTTTCTGGGAGGTTGTTTTAGTGATTCACATATGAGTAGTGACAGCCTGGATTCTCTGTCCACTGGGAATGGAAGAAAGATATTAGTTTAAGAGACTTTCTGAAGATCTAACGACCAAGCTAAGAAGCTGGGAGTGGGGTCTTCCAAGAGGAAATGTAGTTTGCTGTACCATTTGGAAAGATAAATAGTTAAGAGTAGTCACACCAAGACGTGATAATTGACATAGAAAGCCTGGAGAGGGCTGGCCGAGTGACAGAGTGGTTAATCGCTGGCTTGGGAAGCCAGCGGCCCTGGTTCGGGTCCCACATGTGAGGGCCAGTGACACTGCCCTCAAAAAAAAAAAAAAAAAAAAAGCCTGGAGAATGCTTTAAGAGAGAACCAAGGACACAGGCAAGAATTAAGCTGTGGGTAGAAATTCTGAAGGAAAGAAGACTGAAAAGACCACTAGACTCCATTAAATCCTAAAACCATCAGTGTTGCCACCAGAAGAATGTCATGCAGGCTGACTGCCCTGGGGCTGTGCTCACTTGAGTAAAACAAACCCTTGTCACTAGAAGGCTAAAAGAAAGACACGCTAGCATTAAAACTTATAAATGAAACAGTCTTTTCCATCAGCTTGTTACCTGGAGGTTTTCCCACTAGTACTAAGTTTCATGAAAGCAGGTACCGTGTCTGTTTTGTTCATGGTTCTATACCCAGCAGCTAGGAAAGGAATTGATCAGTGTTTGTTGAATGAATAAACGAGTGCACAGTTGCACACTGATATTCAGCAGCAATTCCAAGAACATTTGCCCAAGTCAAGAACAAAATGGGATCCTGGAGCAGTCCTCCAATAGAGAAGGACAAAAATGGTCTCCATACCAGCCACCGGCCACCTGTGGCCATGCAGCTCTTGAGATGCGGCTAGTACAACTGAAGAAGTGAACGTTGAATGTTATTTCATTTGAATTAAATTTAAATAACCGCATGTGAATGGTGCCTACTGCATTGTACAGCGCAGATGTGTGGGGAGACTCCCCCAGTTAGGAAAGCCTGCCAACTGTGGCTTTGTCATAGGCTGAAATTGGAGGGGGATTTGGGGAAAGGAATTAAGGATTAGCTGCTAGTGTTGTTTTTATTAATCCTTAGCTCAAGGGCAAGAGAATTCTGCCAAGCTCACAGGAGATGCAGGTTACCTGTCAGGGAAGGCCTCCAGAGAGGTATCTGGGGCCAAAACCCAGTTAGTAAAGAGTTGTGTTTACTCTGAGTGTTTTTATGAACATCCATGTTAGGGAGCTTTCTGGGCATGGTAAACGCCTGTGTAGATGCCTGGAAGGAATTTGGGACTTAGGGATTATGCTCACCTTTCTTTGTACCGTGATAAGTAATAATTGCATCTGATCATTAAAAGATAGATGGGGCACCACAATCAACTCAAACATTGGATACCCAGGAACTCACAGTATGGAAAAGCAATGTCTTTGAATATTAAAGTACAGCAGATAATAAAAGGTACTTAGATATTTTAAAAGACTTACTACATTAGAGAAATATTTATCAGACTTATTATATTTATTTAGTTTCTGTTAGATTTTTGAATGCTCTACTGGGGTTTGTTTTAGCAAATTTACCTGTTTAGTTATAGCTTGTACAGGCAAATAGTTGAATTATTCTGATTTCCTTGCACTTTCTGTAACTGGGCCATGGCAGGAGGAGGGAATTGTTTAGGAGGGTGTGAAATTGGCCTCACATTCAGAATTCACCCAGTGATAATGCCTATCAATATCATGTATTGAACTATGTGTAGGAGCCGATGTTTGGCATGTTTCAGGCTACTTGGGGGAATAGTCTCTATTGAAGAAAGGAAAGTACACTTCAGATCCATTCACATAATTTATGAAAGTGAACAGGGATTTCTCACAAAGGAAGAATGCTGGACAGACTATTCTATTTTGCAAGATAAAGCATGCTGTGTGCAAATTCTCAAGTCCGCCAGGATAGCGGTGGACAAAGAGCTATTAATACATTCCTGGGGAAAGAGATTAGCTTTTCTAAAGAGCAAACATGCAAGAAAATAGAGGATTCCCTTAAGGTTTCCTGAAGATTTGGTTCACCTCCCCAAAGCTAACCATTTGTTTTCATTGTTTTTATAAGAGAATATCTTTTGCAAGAATCTGTAATTTGCATCACAGCAAAATGTCTGAATATTGAAATCTTTGAGGTTGGGCGGGACATTCAGACATTACCTGGTCCTACCATCTATTTTATGCTTCAATTAGTTTTGCAAAAACCTTTCCAAGGATTTTCCAGTCAGGACTTTTACATCTGGAGAGAGTGGCCGGTAGCTCCCAAGCTGAGCCATTCATCCTTGGAGAACTGAGACACTGGGATAGTTTTACAGGATCTACTGCTGCTCTGAGCCTGCCACTCATTCATCCTACTTGTAACTATCGGGGTCAAACAACACCACCTCCAATTCTTTTTCGATTAAAGTTCTTAGGATATTTGAACATGGTTATTAGATCGCCAAGGCTAAATATGCCTGATTCTTTCAAAAATGTCTTGGATGTTATTGATTTGAATATTGGTGCATGTCAGGTCACTCCTGAATGTACCCAGTTTGTCCATACTTGGCCTGCAGTCCTTCAAGGGTGGTCTGGGCTGCACAGAGACAAGTGGGTCTCCTTTCTCCTCCTCCTTTTTATCCTCTTCTCCCCTCCCCTTCTCTCTTTTCCTCTCCCCTTCCATTGATTCTATACTACCTTTATTCATTCATTCATTCAACAAATATTCCATTCACTATTGTTTCACATTAACCTTTTTATAGGCTGCTAGCTACTAATCTATTGCTACTGTCCATTCTGTACAAACCAACTGTCCCTTTTTGGACTTCATCACCTCTTAGATTTAACCCTTGTTTCTAATATGTCAGCTTTCTTTTCAATCCTGATTCAGTCATCCAATATGGTCACTCTCTCGCCTACAAATTTTATGATGTCCTCTCTAATATTTTCATCCAGGACATTGAGTGAAATGTTGAAACAGATGGACCCCAGGAAAGAGTCCTTTTGTGATGCTGGAAACCTAGAACCAGGTTGATGTTGCTCCATTAATTAGCACCCTCTGGGTATAGCTGTTGAAACTGTTACTAATTTCCTTTATTGTTCAGGCACTCATCTTCTGCTTATTCCATTTTGTCCACAAGGTTAAGCTGAAAGATTTAAAGGTCTCTCTGAAGGTGAAGTGTGCTAGGTCTCTAAATTTTCTATAATCCTAGGAATTATACCAAAGAAGGAAGGGTCATTTGACTGTTATTCTTTCCTCCTGAAATTGTTGTGTCATCCTCTCTTTAGCATATTTCTTCTTAAGAAAGCAATACCGTTTGATTCCCTAAGAGACATGTAAGACTGAGAGAAGAATATTGGAAAAGCTGAACATTCAGATAATTATTAGAAATGGTAATGGTACTTTATAAGATTGCAAAACATAATATCAAAATGTTTTCACATATCAAGTGAGATCTACTAGTTTCTAATCAGCAGAGGACTTGAAATAATTGATGTTTCTGTTAAAACAAATCAGAATCTCTAAACTGTTGCTAATGCTTGTTTCTTAAAGTTTCTCTTGTGTCTTACAAAGACTAAAAATATTTAAAGACATTCCATATACCAATGTCATAAAACTTTAGGAAGTTTATACACAAAAATAGATAAGGTGCACAAAGAATCTCTCAATAAAATTAAACCCTTGTGGAAAAGTGTGTGCAGATAAGTTCATTGGACATTGTTGTGTTGGATGGAAAAGAAGAATTACAAGACTAGTTATTATCCTCTTTTGTGGAAAGTAGAGGTTACATTCATGGTACAACTAGAGCTTCTAAGACAAATCAATTAAAAAAATACTGGCCTCTATATTTATAGAGGACATTAATTTTCTATACTGGAATTAATTTCCTATAAAGATATTGACGCTTCCTCCTACTTAAGTTGACAGATATCCTCTGACCAGTGTGACTGGGTCTAAGATGTCCCTATTCAAGTGACAAAGTTCTATATTAAATTATATTCTACATGTGCAGTCATTTAAATTATATAGACATTTTTGTTGAGTTTCATGATATCTTGTATTTCCTATTCTGTAATTAGAAGCGTGAAAATTTAAGAACATCACAGTTTAAAAAACATTATGGTAAATATTGAATGTATAACTATAGAAAGGAATTTAGTATGAGCCAAGACCAAAAGAGATTTCCAAGGTACAAAAAAATATTTTTAGAAGTATAGATTTCATTGATTTTGTGTGTGTGTGTGTGTGTGTGTGTATGTGTGTGGTCCCAGTAAAGTAAGAAAATGACAAAATCACTCATACTCATGCACTTTTCAATTTTAATAATGATAGCAATGGTTTGTCACCATTTGGACCTTTATAAAATGTCCTTGATACTCCCTGACTTACACATCTTATCTTTGTCCATCTAGATTGAGCCCTAACTAGAAAAGTATTAGTTGTTGGCGATCCCATTCATTAAAGGAGGGACTGGGTAGTCACAAGATAAGCACAAGTTAAAATGAAATTTTCATAGTTGAAAATTTGCAAATAGAGCTATGAT
Organism: Aselliscus stoliczkanus; assembly: GCA_033961575.1. Classification (NCBI taxonomy): domain Eukaryota; kingdom Metazoa; phylum Chordata; class Mammalia; order Chiroptera; family Hipposideridae; genus Aselliscus; species Aselliscus stoliczkanus. The sequence goes on along the minus strand of CM066740.1, from coordinate 74,187,149 downwards.
TTTACTTTAACATTTCATTAGAGGTTTACATTCTTAGAATTTTCAGGAAACTAAAATGAATATTATTTTATTTTCTTGTTCTAATTAGTTCATGTGCATGGAGACTACCAGAGGCCATTTATTGAAGTTATCATAAATTCTGGGGCCAGCTGAGTGGCTCAGTTGGTTAAGAGCTCGCTCAGGAGTGCGGGCTCTGAGCAACAGGGTCGCTGCTTCAATTCCCACGTGGGCCCAAGCTGCCAAGAGGTGGCAGGATGGCGGATGGCTCAGCTAAAAAAAAAAAAAAAAAATTCTGTTCTCCCAAGCAAAAATGTCAGAAAATGTTGCCATGTTCTATGTTGCATTACAGAACAGGAGTATTTCTGTTGGGTGAGAGCATTAGTGTGAAGTTGAGGGAGGTCATATGCTACTTTTGCCTTCATCCAAGATTCCCAGAGTAAAGTGAAATTACACTTGCCATAAACTTGATAGACCAATCAGATAATGCAAAATCAGTTCTTCACGTTTTGCAACACTTTAAAAACTTACAATTTAAAAATCAAGGTGGAAAATAAAATCTTGTTATGCCCAAATCCTGGTAATGTGTGTCACCTCTATCGTCCTCCCTTCTCTCCCCAAAGTAAGCCATGTTTTGCTTCCTTCCCTTAAAGGTGTTCCCCAGCATTCCTCAAATCTCAGGATTGGAATTAATGTTTATAAGAAAGAGCTATCTTGGCCTCAACTTCCTGCTGACTCTACTCTATTCTTTTGTGATCTGAGTAGCTGTTCAAGGGACTGATTTGCTCTCATCATGTGGGTAACAGCATTCAGTGGGAAAAGCCTCTTCTAAGGTTAGAGGGTGAGTGCTGCTATCAAAACAAATGGGGACCGGCCGAGTGGTGCATTGGTTAAGAGCTGGTTTTGGGAGGCCAGCGGCCCCGGTTCAGATCCCACATATGAGGGCCAGTAACACTGCCCTCCACAGCTAACAACAGCTCCACCTGGAGCTGGGCTGTGTGAGCCCCAGCGACGGTGTAGGCTGCAGCCCCTGCTGCGTGGGCTGCCATAGGCTGCAGTGAGTGGCCAGCAGCCAGCATGAGCTGCCAATAGCTGCTGTGAGCGACCGTCCAGAGGCCGGCGACCCATCTGCCTCATCCAGGAAGAGTGCAATGATGATACCAACATGGGCCAGTGAAGCAACGTCCTCCACAACTAGACTGAAGAACAAAAGGACAGCAACCTGTCTGCTCCCCTTCCCCAATTCCCCAACGCTGTTCCCCTCCCCCAATTCCCCAATAAAAATCTTAAAAACAAAACAAAACTAAAAAACCAGAAAAATAACAAACGGAACTCTGTTTCAGTAACAGCCTATGGATTGATATGGTCAATTATGATATCGGGCTTTGTTATAGTTCTAAGGGTGGGCTTCCAACCTGTCAGCTCTCCCAACTTCAAGGCACCTGAACTTGGAGTTCCCCTTGCAGCTGTCACATTGACTAGGCTAGTACTTCTCAACCAGAACTGCATATCACAATAACCTGTGAAGCAATCCCAAATTCACATCTGTACCTACTGTATTTTATCCATTCTAGGATGCACATTTCTTCACATTTTCTTATTTCTGAAATTTGAAGGTACTTTCTGTTAGTTTTATCATGGTATAATTGCAGAATTTTCTTTTTTACTGGTACATAAAATAATAGTTCATCTTATAATCAACAGCATCTTAATGTCAATGAAATATGGGCTATATCGGAATCTGTTAGAGGGAGAGCGCCTTATTGTATGGATTTTGCAAAAGCTCTCCAGGTGAGTGCGATCTACACTGCCAGCTATAAATACTTTGAATTAGCTCTTGGCATATTTCCCCAATTGACAATAATAATAAACTGATTGCTGCCATGCATTAACTTTTTCCTATGCCAGGAATGAGGCTAAGCACTTTCCATGTTTTTATCTCATTTAATGCTCACAAACAACCTGTTGGATAGGTATTATTATCCCCACTACATGGATTAAGAAACTGAGGCTTACAGAGATGAAGTAACCTGCCCAAAGACATATAGATATTAGTGGAAGAGCTAGGATATCAACCCAGGTTAATTTGACTCCAAAGCTCTAACCACTACATAATATAGCAGTGTAGTAAATGTAGTAAAATGTTGTAAAGTGTAGTCTGCATACCAGTAGCATCAGCATCCCCCAGGAACGTAGTAGAAATGCAAGTTTTAGGAGCCTACCCAGATCTAAGAAATGAACAACTCTGTAAGCAGGGCTCAGCAATGTGTTTTAACAAGCACTCCAGGTTATTATGATGCATCCTAAAGTTTGAGAGCCACTGTTCTATAGCACAGATGCCTCCTACGATAGGAATATAGGAGGCATTGCTAATAAAGACAGGACTAATAAAGTTTATCGAATAGCTGGCCAGCTCATATTGTAATCCTGAAATAATGCCATATTTGCAAGGTGGACTAAGGTTTTAGTTGCTTAATAACAAATAAAATTGCATTTGCTCAAATGTGCTTTAATTATGGTTCCCAGAAAGCAGAACTATGGTAACAAAATATTCTAGGCTCTAATGTTTTCTGCATAATGAGCATAGTCAAAGCATTTAGCGTGAATGGGATTACAATTCCCATATAAAATGGGAAAGCTCTAGAAGAAGCCTTTCTTTGGTCTGACATCCTCTTGTCCTCAATCGTAGTCTAATCCTATTATTTCCTTTCTTCAAAAATACAGAATCAGTATCTTTATTCCTGAGAGGAGAGGATCAACTGACAAGATCCCTACTGGTATTATCTTGGGTTGATAGATTGGTTCAATCTACCATTCATAATGCAGATAGAAATAAATAGTTTCTGAACAAAAGCTGATTAAAGAATTTAGTGGAAAACAAAGAACTTGCTTGTTTAGGGAAAAAAAAAAATTTGACTGACATTAAGGAATTAAGCATCCCAAAAGTATAAATAAATTTGATTCCAAGAAGAAAAGGCAGTTTAAAAAATAATATACCAAAGTGAAAAAGTGTAGAGATGCCTGGTGAATATGATTATGTCTACCCAACATTAGTACAACTACTTGAAAAGCACAACATTCACATAGTAATTTGTTTGCTCTGCATGATGCAAAATAACAATTTGATTTTTCTTTTTTCACTAAACGGACTGGTTTTTGAATGCATGATTTGACCCACAGTGCTGTATTATCAATGGCATTTCGCAGATGACTGAACTAAATAGATGTCTTACTGTTGTTGTTTTAATAGATATGGATGAGGATGAAGATAGTAATAAATGGAAAACGAGAGCATAGAACTTGGCGGTTGGGAGTGTAGATTTTAGAATCATGAGCAGCTCTTGGCCCAGAAGATACGGTGTTTGGCTGCAGTGACCTGCAGGCCCTGTCTCTACTCCACAGCTTATACACACTTATTAGCACAGATTGGTGTCTTATAAATAGGGCAAAAGGACCTTGTTTCAAATCCTGAAATTCCCCCTTTTTGATATCACTAACTTTTCTCTGATTTGTGACTTGAATCTTAAAAGGGACCCTGATTTATACCCATGAATTGTTTCCTTCTGGGCCTTTTTGCCCTATATGAATCTCTGGACTCCTGTCCCACATACCCTGACCCTGTGGCTGCTATGCCCCTGCCTACCTTGGACTGGGACACTGGGAGCCCAGACTACTTGTCCCAGCCTTGAACTTGCCTGTCCCTTGCTGTTTAGGCTGCCTCTTGGAAATTAGCCTTCTTTATAGGCTATGGGGGAGAAGGAACTGGTGAAGTAGACTGACCTGATTGTTCATTTGGGCACCTCTGTAGATAGAGTCATTGGTTTGGGCTTAAAAGCTTGGCTTTTGCTTGGCGTCACAGTAGCAGTCAGCCTATCTAAGCAATTTGTCATTCTTATAATGAGGATACAGAGGAAGACCCACAAGTGGTAAATGAGTTTCAAAGTCTTTGCAAGTAAAAATTGTTGGAGTTCAATGAAAAGATGATGACTGACACAGAAATGCTTTATTGGCCATGCTTTAATGGCTTCACAATTTCTTTTCATTTCTAGAGCATTTACATAATTCTGAGTTGTCTAATAGATAAATCTTATACAATGGCATTATACCATGATGATGACACATATTACCTCTAGTAGGTATTAAAAGTGGTAGTTTCTCCAAGACCAATATACTATTAATATGTCTATAAGACATTTTTATAAGCTGATGTCATAAAACATATTTACATTTGCATATGTACCCTGTGCGTTTAAAGGTGCACATTTAACTATGCATGAATATTTATATATTCACACAAATGAATTGGGAATTATTATGAATGCTGAATATGGAATTGTAAAGACATGGATGGTTAAGGCAGTTTCCTGAAGATCTACATTTGCTTGATTATGATTTATTAGTTTAAACTTAACCAGTTGTATATTAATAGTATTGTTCTTTTTGAAGACAGGACTATTATTTCAGAGCTTATTAGGATTATAAATGCATTTTGGACCTATTTAAGACTTATTGAATTGGATTAAAACAGTAGTATATGAAATATTGCAAGTGGCTGAAAATGAAGGCTACTCTGTTTTATGTGATTAACCATTTTAAGATGCTTTCAAGCAGTTTAAGGGATACATTCATTTGGGGGGCAAAAGGAAGAGATGATTTTCATGAAAGACAAAAATGAAGAAACAAGCTCCATGTAATGTACCTGAGATGGTTGTATTTTTTTTTTCCCCCAAGGTGGGTAGATTTAAGGGGTTGGCAGATAACCTTAGTTTATGGAGTTCTTACTCTGACACAGGTTACTATTATCCATTGACTTTACAGAATTATCTGGATTATTCATATATATATATATATTATTCATATATATTCATATATATTCAAACAATATGGTGAATGTTTTTTTTAATAAAAAAACGTATTACAGTAAAAGGCACATTGCCATTAGTTCCCCTCAAAATACTCGCTCTCGCTTCAAATATACTTATCCTATTTTTCTTGATACTTTCTGAAGCAGTTCTGGAAGTCCTCTTCATGAGTGCCTTTAGTTGCACTGTCATGGCTGCCTTGATGTCCTGAATGATTTTGACTTTGGGGATGAGCCAGAAGTTGCACAGTACCAGATCAGTGAATAAGGTAGATGAGGACACACGGTAATGTTTTTGTTTGACAGAAATTGCCATACTAGAAGCGATGTGTGACACAGAGCCTTGCCATGATGGAAGACGATTTATGGCACACTTTAAAACACACATCTCTATCATAGCTCACACCCAACTGACTACACCAAATAACTTGAAACTTGTCACAGATGTTACTAAGGTTCATAGTGCTGCTTCCTGTATTGAAGATCACTACCTTTATGTTGGATGGCACTCGGCAGCAGCATTTACCGTATTGTGTGATCACAATAGAAAGGCTCCATGTCACACATCACTTCTGGTTCAGCAATTTCTGTCAAACATAAACATTATGGTGTGTCCTCATCCACCTTACTCACCGATCTGGCACTCTGCAACTTCTGGCTCTTCCCCAAAGTAAAAATGACCATCAAAGGTAAATGTTTGGAATTGATTCAGGACATAGAGGCAGCCATAACAACACAACTAAAGACACTCACAAAAGAGGACTTCCAGAATTGCTTCACTGAGCTCTGAGCAATGGCGGTTCGATGCCAGTCCGAGCTGAGTTGCCGTTGAGCTGCCAACAGGTGGCAGGATGGCTCAGCTAAAAAAAAAAACAAAAACAAAACAAAACAAAAAAAACAAAAACAAAAAAACAAAAAACAGAATTGCTTCAGAAAGTAGCAAGAATGATGGTATAAATGTGTTTGAAGTGAGGGAGAGTATTTTGAGGGGGGCTAATGGGAATGTGTCTTTTAATGCAGTATTTTTTTTAAATTTAAACATTCACTGTATTTTGTGATCACACTTTGTGTGTGTATATATATGTATGAAACCCATCTCACCCATGGCCCCAGTGTAAGATGTGCTTATGGTCCAGGCATTCTGTGAATGTGTCCAACAGCATATGTAGGATGAGGGAGTCTCATGGAGCAGAGCTTTGTTCTGTTGGTCTTTTTATTTTCTGCCTTGGGGAGACAGGGTGGTAGGGTTGGGCCCTGGGAGTGACATTAAAACATACAATTCAAACCCAGCAGCCCTAGCCTGTGAACAATGGGTGCTCTACCCCTCTCCCCCCATCCTTGTCTTTGTCTGCCCCATGACACTTGTCCTTCCCAGAGCAGGTCAAGACCATCCTGGTCCATCTCTTCTAAAGGCAATTCTATTTCTCATTGACTTATTTTTCTTGAAGAGCTAGGGAGAGGCTTGCGCAGCATATTATCATTTCTGTTGGTCTTAGTTAGCTTTGTTTTACTTAGTAAGACATGTTTAGTAAATCAAAAGCCTTCTGGCTGGGTCATCTGACCAGTACAACAGAATCTCCAATTATTTTGCTATTAGAACAAAACACATTCGCTCCCTAAACCCTCAGTGTACAAATCATGATCTATATGTTTCTCTCTTTCAAGAGGGAGGCAATCATATTCTTCTGTAGAAAACTTTCCAGTGTGCAAGCTGACATATTCTGTTGTTTCTTCTTCCATTTTAAGGTGATATAATCACAAATGACTGTAAGAAATCTCTGTACACCCTTACATAGTGCGTAAGTTATTTTCTTTCCTTCTTGTGGAAATATATTTTGTTTCTTGCTTTGGTTCCACAAAGTGCCATTTTCTGAGTTTTAAGCTGACTTGAACAATATTTTTGAGTACTTATATGTGCCACACTTTGTGCTGGGGACTGGAGAGAGGAAGATGAAAAGACGTGAAGATCTCGTGAGAGACAAATCACTGTTTTGTGCTTGTTTGTAGGCATAAGTAGAATGAGAAGCTTGTTCACAGTGTACCAGGCAACACAGAGAAAGGAGTTAGTCAGGCATGGCAGTCAGGGACTCCTTCACGAGGGCGGAGCAATCTGAGCTCAGTTTTGAGCAAATATGGGAATTAAAAGGATGTATTAGTCAGAAAAATTTTTTAGGGAGGGTGCAGGAGGAATATTCTTATTTTACAACTCAGATAGGATATGTGGTAGAAAACGTCCTCAAAAATTTATCATACTATGAATCTTACTTGACGTGGAAGAACAGACTCAAGAGAATTTGCGCTCATTTCATAAAAAGATGTACATATGGGATGAGTCTGAATTACTATGCTTTTCCTTAAAAATATGATTAACCTGGATACTTTTTTAAAAATATGGTAGAGTAAGCTGAGATTTAAAAAGTTTCATTTGTGAATGTGTCAGTTATTTTTATTTATTTAGATAATGTAGTACAAATTTAAAATTTTCTTTTAGTCTTCTTTTCCTTTGCAAACCTTCTCCCACCCCCATCCCCTATATTGAGCAAAAGCAAATTCTGGCCCAACAGCTATTAGAAATGATAAAATCTGAATTAGTTAAGTTCTGATTAATGAGATTTTTATGGTATCAACTAAAATGCCTTTTGCTTAGCTCACTGAACACCTCCTAAATGCCTCCTTCAAATAAATGCCCTCCACTTCTGATCTGGCAACAATGACAATCTACCGGCTTGTGCTTGAGCTGTAGTCCTTTATCAGTGCTTGGTCCTCTTTCCCTCTCTGCTGTCCTGTTGTATTTTGTCCACATTTCTCTTTGAGTAATCACAGCATTACACATGCTTGTGATGTCTGTCTCTCTCTCCCCCTTTTCTCTCTCCCCTCTCCCCTCTCTCTTCCTCCCCCCTCCTACCCCCTTTTTCTCTCCACCCTCTATTTCTCCCCCTCTTTTCTCTCCCCCTCTTCTCTCTCCTCCTCCTCTCTCTACCTGCTGCCCGCTGCCCAAGGTAGGAGCTCCTCAATGTTATTTATTGCTGCATCCCCTGACATTTAAATGAACAAATGAGTATGTCCATGTTTTGTTAACTTTCTCTGTATGTTTCTGGTCAATGACTGTGAACTTTGGCTGCTCATTGAGATCATCTGGAAGCTTTAAAAAATATTGACTTTTGGGTCTTACTCGCAGAAATTCCAAGTTCATTAGTTTTGGGGTGGCCTGAGAACAAGATTTTTAAAAGCTCCCCAGGTCACTCCAATGTATAATGAGGCTGAGAACAGGTGATGTAGATCCAGTACTAGGCATGCTTGGCCTTGAGCGCTTGAAATATGGCTAGTCTGAATTGCGTGTAAATATGTACACCAGGTTTCAAATATTTAATACAAATAAATGTAAATCTTTTCAATAATTTTTCTATGATTACATATTGAAATGATAATATTTTAGATATGTTGGGCTAAATAAAATTAATTTGTATTAATACTTTAATCAATTATAATAATAAAATCAACTTTGCCAGTTTCATTTTACCTTTTTTAATGAGGCTACTAGAAAATTCTAAATTACATATGTGACTTGGCATCATATGTCTATTGAATAGCACTAAGCTAGATGTCTAGAATGGAAAGGCCAGAGATGTTTAATTAACAAAATAAATGCTTCATAAATGTTTGTTGGCAAATTAAATTGATAGTGTTCATGTTCTGTACAATATTTGGTATAAATATTTCCTCTTTATAACTATTTATATTTATTTAAAACAACTAATCTTCAATTAATAGTTATCAATCACATGAGTTGCAGAAATTACTGTGCTAAAAGAGAAATAATACTCAAGATGTAAACAAATAAATCAGTGACTGTATGATACCACATATTTAAAAATGAAATGGCGCTATTGAAGATGTAATAGTCACTTGACACTGCCCCAAATAATGGGGCAATTGAGAATAGAAAGTGTTATTTTTGTGATTACAATTGCATATAGGGCAAGTAAAAATATTCTTCCTAAAGTAGATTTGATCTGGTCTTAAAAAACAATAGCAACAAAACCCTGAGTGGGTATTTGGTCTGCATGCAGAAGAGATGAATCAATTATTTGCATTAACATATGTAATGTATATTTACATAGGTTGAAAAGTGATGTTAGGAAGAGAAGTTAAGGTCAAAGGTGTCCACGGTTTTCACGTGGAGTGACGGCTATAGAACTGAACACGTGAGACGATGAAACCACCTCGAATACTGAGCACTAAACTCAGTTTGGGGGACAGTACACAGCAGTAACCTGACCTATATGGGGAAGCCACTGGGCAGAGCAAACATGTGGGTGGCAGGAAGCAAATGTTTACTGCAGACTTCGCTGATTGGGTTATCATGATGGGTAACATTTGCACTAACCACAGGTATTCAAAGGAAATGATGTTAACTGTGTTGAGCAAGCTCCTATTGAAGGGGATCGGTTAAAATTAGAAATTGCTAACTGAATTATTAAGACACACAGTGTCCATAAATCGAGGTGCATTATATTCTAGTCCATTGCCAGTGTTCATTTAAACATAAACTACAGTACGTTCTACTCACAGTAGTACAAATCTAAAGTTTAGGCAACTTTAACTTATTCTATGGTGTTTGTCTTTTGTTGAAATAAAATGAAATACTGTTTCGATTTGGTTTCTGATAAGCTTCAAGGGAAATAAATTTGTATTCAGAAAATTCCTTGTGCTATAATCGTATTTTTGCTTTGCTTCTCAACATCTTGGCCTTATGCAGCAGTGTGGGGGCATTTTGAAAGTTGAGCTTTGGCATCTAAATAGACCTGGTTTAAATATTGTCTTGCTTACTCCTTGTTTGACCTTGGCTGAATCATTTAACCTACCCATGCCTCAATTTGCTTGGCCCTAATACCTACCTTGCAGGGCTGTTTAGAGGAGGAAATGTGACATATATTGCCTAACACATGGTAAGTCTGTATAAATATTATTATTCTCATTATTACAAGATTGAAAAGCATTCTGCGCAGGCCAGCTTTTGTGTAATCAAAAGCTATAATTAAAATTAGTATTTTATATATGGAGCATATTCTTACTCTCCCTTGAGAGTAATATTATTCTCCCCAGGTTTGGATGGTAGAAAAGAGGGATATAGCAGAGAAATGTTGGGGAGGGGAGAAAGGCGACAAATGGGGTCAGTAGGAATGATTTCCCATTTATCATTGGGACCATTGGGGAATTAAATCTCCTCTCTGGTAGGAGGAAAACTTAAGAAAAATATAGAGGAATATTTAAGACGAGAACGGTGGTGTGTGGAGGTAGCAGACCTGGGTGATCCTCCTCTGATGGTAGAGCAGGGCTCAGCTATGCTTGACCAGCAGACATCCAAGTAAAAAGTGATGTAGACATAAGCTCCTCCCCTGCTCCTCTGACACACCTGGAAACAAGTGCTTTCCTTCAGGATTCTGGGGCTCTATTAATATGCTGCCTGATCTATAGCTGGTGAGCAGAGCTTTACAAAGCATCCGTCCCTGGGATTTGCAGAGTTGGTGACATATCAGGAAGCACCTGCTGTGTCTAGTTCAGAGGCAGGAGCAGAGCCAGCCCCAGCCTGTTTAACCAGAGCCAGGCACATAGTAGGATGCAGTAGAATGCAACAGCTATGGATAGGATGTGAATGAATGCACACATCCGACGCTGCAAGTATCTGGAGTGTGGACAATTCAAGCTTTATTCCAAGCAAATGAGACTCTTGTTATATTCCCTCATATATGGTGATGGTATAAGAGAGGAAAAGAGAATGGAAATCAATGATAAATTAAGCAAAGGGTATTAACTTCCAAAAGACAAGCCCTTTACATGCCTCTCAAAATTCTGCATTTGCCTGTTTTACAAAATGCTTTGATCAATGAAATACAGTAGGTTAGGAGTTTCACACGCAGTGATCCTTTCTCCAAAGCCGCTTTAGAATGAACCAGAAAAATCTTTCACTTTTTTTCCCCCTAAGCTTAACCTTTTTACATAGAGAAAGGATTCCTGTTATCTTCATTTAAAGGAAGACTTAGAGAACTTAATCAATTGAGTTTTGAGAGCTATATACTTGTCCTTTAGCTATGATAATATGGTCAGAGCTGTCTTTATGAAAATGAGCCAAGAGAATTGTTTGATGTGTGAATATTTGCAAGAGAAAAACTGGCTCCAGTTCTGGGCGTCACATTTGTTTATGTGTCAGTCATTCATAAGGATGAAGGAGAGGCATCTCCTGGAGGTGGGGATGCTCTTTGCTGAATTTTAAGTGTTGCTAAACCATTTAACAGGGTGATTTGGGGTATCACTCAATTCTTAGAGAAAGTTGGAGTAGCAGGAAATAAACAAAACTCAATAGTATTGTTTTCAAAATATGAATAGTTTGGAGTTTAAAATTTATCTGCCTGGAAGTGACATGATTCAATGTCATTCACAGATTTCAATTCCATTCCTTTCTCATATGTATCTGAGACATATCATGCACAAATAGTTTTTCTGGGTCTAGAACACAGCCAAACCCAGGTCCCAGACTAAGGCTCAAACATTTGCTTGGATCTAACCCAAAATATATTAGGCTGATTACCTCTATTCCTCCCCTGATGACTATCTTTACTGAATGTATTATAACTTCACAAACTATAAAGTATTTCATGTTCAATTCTAGGGCTGACATTCTAAGAACAGTGTTGTCTTTGGGCCAGAATAATGTTATTAATTACTTTATTAATTTTTTTCATTCATGTTCTAATAAAACATTGTCTACTTTTTTTTTTAAGGTTTTATTGGGGTGTTGGGGGAGGGATACAGCGTTGGGGAACTGGGGAAGGGGAACAGACAAGTTGCTGTCCTTTTGTTCTTCAGCCTAGTTATGGAGGACGTTGCTTCACTGGCCCATGTTGGTATCATCATTGTGCTCTTCTTGGGTGAGGCAAATTGGTTGCCAGCCTCTGGACCACTGCTCACAGCGGTTCTTGCCAGCTCATGCCAGCTGCCAGCGGCTCACGCTGGCTGCCGGCCACTCACTATAGCCTATGGCAGCCCACTGCAGCAGGGGCTGCAGCTATGCTGGCCCGGGGACTCACAGCAGCCCAGCTCCAGGTGGAACTGTTGTTCACCATCTTAGCTCTAGAGGGCAGTGTCACTGGCCCTCATACGTGGGATCCAAACCGGGGTCACTGACATCCCAAGCCAGCTCTTAACCAACGTGCCACTCGGCCAGCCTTTTCTCCTTTTTGATAACTAAATCTATGTTTTCTGTTCCCGGTATTTCTTCAAAAGCCAAGACATCTCAATTGTTTTTAGGGGGAGTATTTTTCATTGTTTAGTTGTTTTTGCTTGAGTTTTTGAAGAAGGCAGAATGAAATTGCATTGTATTCATAGATTTGTCTTCATTTGTGAAGACTTCTGCTAACTGTGACATCATCTGACTCTGTTTTGATAACAAAGACAATGCGTCTTTGCAGCAAATATTTTTTTCTCACCACCAGTTGCCAGGATATTGTCAGAGTAGAAAATTGGAAGATTGATTGGTGTCCTTTTCTTATTTATTGATTTATTTGAATTTCTGGCTGACTGATGTATATGTAGCCTAAGATACTGTGGATTATGTGTGTGAGAAGAAATAATAAAGAGCTCAATAGTATAAATAATAAAGACTACATTTGTCAAGTGCTTATAGTTTGCTAGGCACTGTGGTAAGTACTTTATACACATTATCTCTTTTAATCTTCAGAACAATTGGATCTTATTGATGAAGATGCTGAGTTTAGAGAGGATAATTTATTCAATGTCATACAGCTACTAAGTGATAAAGTTGATTTTAACCTAAATCTATCCAACTTCACACCTCAGACCAGATGGTTTCTGATCAAATTATGATTTATGATCATATTAAATTGAAGATATTTAAACCAGGCATTTTACTAGGCATCATGGAGGATGTGGAGACCACAAGAAGTTTAGAGTTCAGAGTCCCTTAGAGAAAAAAGACAGGTATACAAATAATGAACTAATAATTGTAAGCAAGTTTTTACAGGTAAACCAGTTGTTTTTTCTTTTTGTGCTGGAACTCTCTGAGTCTTTCAACCCAGAAAATAGCCTTTTTCCCTCTGAAATTTGGGTCTCATGTCCATTGGTTCAAAGTGGAATATAATGAAAGTAATAACTTTCTATGACTTTCTCTAAATCCCAGGAAAATGTTATCATTTCTCAAATAAGGAATCAAAAATAGTCTTTAACTGGTTTCCTTTATTTATCAAGTTCACTTTTGCTAAATAGTGCCTCTAAGTATTCGTTCTTTCCCTGTCTTCTGGGCATGGCTTTGGTTTGGAGACTTTCCATCTATGGGCTGGCTGGTCAACTGTAGTTTTCCTTCTGCCAGCATCTGGCACTCTCTGTAGTCTGTCCTTACTGGCTCTTATTATGATGTTTTACTCTCAATTAAAGATCAACCAAGGCAGTCCTTTAAGTTCTGTGGATTTGCAACACTCTATGAATTAGAGCTAAAAGCCTCCATTCTCCTTCAAAGTCTTTTCCCAAAATTATTCTTACAAGTTCACTGGTTGGCCTCATCTCCTTTTATCTCCAAGCTTTCTCCTAACATTTGCCCACATTAAATTGCACCACGTTTTGGGAACTAGTTAAGGAGTCAATAAAGTAAATTCGAGTTGACACGTATTCTCCGTGCTGGTCATTCATTCCCTCTCAGCATTGATGACATTGGGCAACTTGACTGAATGTATTTCTCCATGAAAGAAACTGGGTCATATGTTGACTATTTGGTATTTCAGGATGAGAAGGGGTTGGGGGACATGAGAGAAAACCCTGAATATTATGCAATAAACATGACTCTTTTCCATGTAGATTTTTCTTTATGGGAAGAGATCCCATGGCTATCTAATTCTTTCAGGGGAGTGGAGGGGACTCTTCTCTTACAAGTTTTCTACTTTTATTTCAGTTAACATTTTTTTTTTTTGTCTTCAACTTATTTTTTTATTTGAGTATAGTTGAATACAATCTTATTGGTTATGTTAATTGCAGGTGTACAATATAGTGATTTGGCATTTTTATGCCTTACAAGTTGACCACCCCACTGATTCTATAATAGTAACCATCTGCCACCATGTCAACTTACCACAATATTATCGACTGTTTTAGTGTTATTACTTTTGTTCGGCTCTCTGACAGCCTCCTTGTTTTCCAGGCACAAGCTCCCTCTGCATCAGTGCAGTAGTCTAGTCCCTGTTCTAGGCACCAGGATCATCTGTGGAATCCTTAAGAACTATTCACGCAGTGGTCCCACTCCTGTGCCTCTGTTTCTGTGATTTGTTAACCCAGATGAGAAAGATGCATGTGCTCATTAAAAGGGCTTCCGTTGCATAGATTGTTTTTCTTTTTCCAGATCTACCCTCATGACTCATTTTCACAGTAATAGTAGGCTCTGTCTTGGGTGAAGAATTCCATTACGAGAGTGAAGAAAAGATAAACTTCGTAAGTTTAATGAGGCCTAAGAATAAACTTTGCTCCAAGTGTATTTCATGGTGAATTCTGACAAATTTCATCTCTCCTCATCACAAGTTATTGATCCCTTCCTTTCATGTGCTTGTTCTTTTTCCCTGTTCACATTCCTGCCAGGTTAATAACAAACATATTAGAAAGTAAGAAAGAAATCAAGTTGTGGCCTCTTTAGTTATATTTTCATTTCAAAAGGGAATGCTAATGGGAATGAGCATAATGGGAATTAACACTCAATCACCACCTATTAACACTCAGACGCTATTCTTAGTGGTATTATATGCACTATTATTTTTAATTGAACCGCAAACTCTGAGGTTGGTGTTATTAGTTGCCTTTTACAGAGGAAAGTAAGGCTCAAAGGGATCAAATAACAGTAAGTAATAGGGTGGGATCCATCTAAATCCACAATCCATTGTCTTTTCTCTCATCATATTCCCTGCTTGAGGACTTTCAAACCTCAAAGCTTCTTTCTTCCTTTTTTTCTCAACATAAAATAAAGTGCCCTAATTTTATAGTGATAAACTTAGATTTTATAAAATATTTCCACATCACATTTTTGTTCCCAAATAAGCTTTAAAGTGCTATTTATTTTTAGGTAGTTGATAATATACCAAAATTGACTGAATTTGGTCCTCTGTGCTGACTAGGTCACAAATACATGTGTAGAGGCTGCCATTTAATTTACTCAACCCTCAACTTGACCACTTCAAGTTTTATTATTATTGTTATTATTATTATTATTATTATTATTAGAAATAGGAATGTGATGACTAGGACAGAGTTCCTATAATCTCTGGGAAAATCCTCCAAAACAAACATCAGTATGTACTCATGAAGCTGATAAAGTTGTCAGACTTGTCTCTTATTAAGGAAATTAGAGGAAAAAAAGAAAAAGAAAACCTTATAGAGAGCCATATATTCTTTAGAGGCTGCACAATTAAGCAGCCATGTAATGCAGAAAGAATTTTCTTAAAATGTTGGAATCTGGAGTTTATCTGATCGAGTAGGGAAAGAGACCCACTGGGATTTGTTAACAGAAAGACAGACTTGAATTGACAGGAATAATTAATCTCTGGAGGCCAGAGAAAGAAAAAGAACTCATTTGGGTCTGTGGAACACCCTCAAATACCTATGAATACTAATTATAAAGAAAATGAATCATTCATGCTGATCCTGGCTCCTGGGAAAGAGGGAATGGCCTCAGAAACTGCCGGTGTAACTGGAGACTTGGAGCCCTTTTTGTTTATTTTATTTTTTTACCCGTCCAGTCAGCAGAACGAATGAGTTGGTCATGATTCAAACATTTTTCATGGAGGACCTTTCTGCAGTTCTGGTTTTTGCATCCAGCCAAGAGGAAAATGTTATTTTACAGCCTTTGTATTGGTGTTGATGGGTTCTTAGGAGACTTCTTGGGGAAATGGAGGTGGAAGAGGAAGATAGGACACTCCTCTAAAAGAAGGGCTTAATATTGGTTATTATCCAAGCATAGGTAAGCTTGGAAAGGGATATTAAAGCCAGCCTCCAGGCTGAAATATTTTACTAGAGGTCACTGTCAATCCCCTCTCTCTCTTTTTTTAAAAGAGCTAGTCATAAGTGTGTTTTTAATTTACATATGTATGTACCTTTTCTTCATTTTTTTGTTTGGGCTTATCTCAGTTGTTTCACTCCAATTCTTTTGCCTTTGATTCTGAATTAAAATGAAATGTATAAATTATAGCAAGAAAATTCTGTAAGCTTTCTTCATTCTGAAGCCTGATGGTAATTATTATTAAGGGATTATGGGAAAATCTTACAGTGTAATTTAGGGATTTTCAATTTATTCACTGACTCTTCTCCCTCCTCCTTGCTTAGTAAAGACATTTTCTATATTTCTGATAAAAATCTAAGCTTTGCTTAGTGACTCATTTGCTCTTCCAACAAATATTGCATTCAATGCACACAGTAATAGTAACTATAATAATAAAAGCAAGTGTTTTATTGGATACGTAGTATATGCCAGGTACTGTGCTAAACATTGTACAGATTCTTTGATTTACTCCTCGCAACAAGCCTATAAGGAAGTTGTTATTATTATTATTATTATCTCATTTAAAAATAAGGAAATAGACATTAAAGAAATTGTTTTAATAGCACAGTGAGGAAGTGATGGATCTATACAAAAATCCAGGCCTGGAAATTAAATTATGGCATGACTTATCCATTTCTCAAAAGGGGGAGAGGAAGTTGCCAGATAAAATACAAGACACCCATTCAAAGTTGAATTCCAGATAAACAATGGATAATTTTTAGGGTAGAATGTCTCAAATATTGCAGGGGACATGGACATCCTATATTTTTATTTGCTCGATCTGGCAATACTAGGAACATGACTATTTGCAGAATCATTTTGGAGCTGGAAAGTTTATTCGAGGCCATGTAGCTCTTAGTATACAGGTGAGGAATGGCTCAGGGGTCAAGGTTTTCATGTTCCCTTGACTGGTAACAAAGCAAGGTTTAGGCCTTTGCCAAGCTGCCTCTCCTAATTCCTCAGCAGTTTTTCATTTGATTACCAAGTGAGAGTTCCCCTGTTATTTCTAAGGGTGTTTATCTTATGCGTCTTTTCTGAATTGTTGTCTGGAAAGTCCATCTTTGCAAGCACTCTACCAATAACAACAGGAGGAGACATGGAGGGGGAGACAATATAAATTAAATATCTGCTTGTCTTAGTGAAGTTTCGTCTAAGATATTTTGGCTGTGGGTTCTGATTTGAATGACGCCTCGTATTATCGGAGAACGAAGACATAGGAATGCGTTTTATAAAGTAGTCATCCTTTGAGCAGGTTGTAAATTAAAATGTTGTCTCATCCACTGGAGTTCAATATTGGGTCATTTTCTTCAAAGAAGAGAGCGGTATTAATTAGACTGTTGCTTGAAGGCTTCATTATGTATGCTCCATTCCTTTTGCTGTTGTAACAAACATTCCTGGGCACTTGGGCCCTGACTGATTAACTTGTAGCACTGCCTATTGATAGCTGTCCTTCTGACAGATACTGTTAAATAAGGGAGAATGGGAACAACGAGTAGAAAAACAACAACAACAAACCTGGCTCTCTTCATGATGTGAAAGGGGAAATAAATGCAACACCAGATCATCCAAAAGTAAAACTGCTGCCTGAATTGTCCATCTTAGCCAAAAGTTTCTTTTAGACCAAAAAACATATGCAGTAGGTTTACACAACTGTAGTGATAAACAGCTAATTGAGGACAAAAATCTTCCTGGGGTCCTTGTCTTTGGGGAAGGGAGCGATGCCTCTCTGTCAAAACTGGGAAATTAAGATTAACAGTTGAGAAATAAAAACTCATAAATATGTTTCATGCAAGGGACAGAACCGATACAGATTCTTAAGTTGTTAAAAATTGTTAAAAAGTGGGAATTTTTGACCAAATGTAGTTGTTTTCCTGGCATTATTTTCACAGCAGAGTGCTTTCCCCCCAATCTGATCTTTCTCCTCAAAAGAGATTTGCTTCTTCAAAAGTGTTTTCAATTCTGTTGGAGTAAACACAATACCTTGTCTTTTAACTTTTGACTTTGAACTGTTTTTAAACTTACAGAAAAGTCTCAAAACTAATATGGATAGTTTCCATATATACTTGCCGTAACCTTCTCCAGTTAAAACCTTACTTAATCTGGGTGTAGTTATGAGAACCAAGAAATTAACATTGGTATAATACCAAGAACTAAAGACCTTATTCAAATTTCACTTTTTTTTTTCCCCCCATGAATTTCTTCTTGTTGTTTTTCTGGAATTCTATTCAGGATCCTACATTGCATTTTGTTGTTAGTTCTCCTTACTCTCTAACCTTTATAACCCTGACATTTTTGAAGAGTATAGATCAGTTACTTTGCCAACTGTGCCTCAGTTTGGGTTTGTCTGGTGTTTTCCCATGATTGGATTGAGGTTATGCAATTCTGGCAAGAAGACTCTAGAAATGATGAGTTTTTCTCAGTGCATCATATCATGGAGTTCATGATGTCAGCATGTTTCATTACTGGTTGAGTTGATCTTGATCACTTGGTTAAGATGTTTTCTGCTGGGTTTCTTCGCTTAACAGTTACTGCCTTTTGTCTTGTTGTTAACAGATATCTTGGGGGAAATATCTTGAGACTAAATAGATCCTGATTGTCTTCAAAGTTTCACACACTGACTATAGCACAATCTGTAACAATTGTTACTATGGTATTTGCTTACTGGTGATTATATATTTTTCTCTTTTCTTCAACATTTTTTAACTAGAACTCTATAGCAAGGAAGAGCTATCTTTCTCTCCAATCTATCTAGGTAATTGATTATTTATAGCCATCAGTATGGACTCATGGATATTTATTTGATTTTGTGGATCGTGATCCAGTATTAACATTATGTAATTTCTTATTCAACTTGTTCCAGCTTTGGCTATTAGAAGCTTTTTCGGATTGGTGCTCTTGATAAACCATTATCTTTTTTTTTTTTTAAGCACTTTTTAATTTTTTGCTTCACACTATATTTCAGGCTCATATGTATTTCCCTTGCTGTAACCCTGGAATCAATTACTTCTGCAAGTTTCCTTTGGTTGGAGAATGGTGTTTAGAAACTGAGATCTTGGTGCTAGGTGTGCTTATCACTAACTGACCTTAGATCTTTGCCCCAAGCCCCCTCGGTGGACAGAGCTAGGAAATAATATGCGTGTATACCAACCTGCATATAACCTGTATTTCACTATCTATCATTATAGTACACATATTTAAAGCCATACATGCTGTTTCTTCAGGGTTCTTCATTTTTGTCTTCCCCCTTTCTTTATTTGTAACTTCTTTGTCCAATAGTGAGAAATCTGGCTCTTTTCTTGTATAATATATTTACTTATTTAGTTCAATTCTCATGTATACATCAGTAGTTTCAAAATTGCATACCCAAGTAGTTTCTGAATTGCATTCAGAACCCGTACCCCTATAAGAAACACCTTTACTAACTAAATTATAGCATTTATTTAGTTAATTTTGTCTTTAGCTTTACAGCCTCCAGTCAAGATACTGTTCCCACAGTTTTTAAGGTTCGTTTTATGATTCCCCACCCACTTCAGTGTGCTTTTGTGATTCTTTTGTGATAGAGTTAGGTTTACTGGTAAAATTTTGTATTTTGGTATTCCCTTGCTCTTCATCCAAGTTAGCTTTAATTGTTTATTTTGTAGGAGTCTGTGAAAAATACTAACCTTAACTGTGGTTCTGAGAGCCAGAGCATTATGGGATGTACCCAGAGACATGTCACTTCACCCTTGTCCCTTCCATCCCACCTCTATTCTCCCCTCCATTCTGGCCCTTTCATACCCACCCCCTATACATAACCAATCTCTTTAGTTTCTGGTTATTCCTTCTCATATTTCCTTTTGCACAAACTGGCAATTATACATATATTTTTAAATATGTTGTATATATGTTTTCTTGGCAATCATTTCTGTCTTACACAAAGGGTACCATGCTATAGATGCTCTTTCGTGCTTCATCTTTTTTGCTCAACAGTATATTCTGGAACTCACTCCGTGTCAATTCATAGAGCTTTCAACATTTTTTTACAGCTGTGCTGTATGCCATCGTATAGCCGTATCCCAGTGTCTTCCTTGTGTACCACTTTCCCTAGGATCTAGGCATGCCAGCTAACAGCCTGGGGAAGTTTAGTATTATAACAACAAGAAGAGAGCAAGGAAAGCTTTAAAAAAACTTAAAATGGAGCAAACTGGGCCAAGTTCATAAGTGTACCCACTGTATTAATATTGATCCAAGTTGAACAAACAAGTAAATCATAGGAATTTACTAGCTCAGTGTTATCAGCAATAAATTTCGGCATGTGTCTGGGACTCTTAGCATCT
Organism: Aselliscus stoliczkanus; assembly: GCA_033961575.1. Lineage (NCBI taxonomy): Eukaryota > Metazoa > Chordata > Mammalia > Chiroptera > Hipposideridae > Aselliscus > Aselliscus stoliczkanus. The sequence continues at coordinate 74,166,886 of CM066740.1, read as the reverse complement.
GAGTGTGGTGACCAGGAAGGAGCAGTTGCTCCCATTACTGGTTTGGACTTGAGCAACTTCCTAGCGGCATGAACCTGGGCAAGTTATTACCAGCCTCATGCCTCAGTTTCCCTTATCTGTAAAATAGAAATAATAAGGATGTTTGCCTCCCAGGGTTATTAAACCATGGAAAACAGTACAGTGTATGGAACACGACAGGCCCCAAACTGGGAATTATAATCATTATTGTGTTGCCAATTGCCTTCACGTATTATACTAAGAGAATACATAAAAAGAAAATGAATATTATCCCTAATTTTACTAACCAAAGAAAATCACTGCTAATACCTTAGTATAAATCCTTCCAAATAATTTCTATGCTTATGCACACAATGTATATCTTTTGACATATATATATATATATATATATTTTTTTTTTTTAACAAAAATGACACCATATGCCATATACTTGCATCGTTCATTTAAAATTTTATTTTATTGTGAATGTTTCTATGGTGTTATTCTTTCCACCAGAAGGCTTGACCAGCTCATTTGGTCATTTCAATTTAAGGTATGATCAATCAAATGAGAAACAAAATTGAATGAAAAAAAAACAAACAAAAAAATCTGGGTGTTTGAATTATCTGGGTCCTGATATATATTTTTGTAAATGTACCATTTGCCAAGTACTTACCTAGAAAAGATAGAGTTAAATCCAAGGAATTAATTCTTTGCTTTTATAAGTTTTGTTTGCAATGTCCATTTTAATGTATTACAAAGTGAGGAAATTAACCTCAGCTTCAAACCCGTGGCTTTGATCTAAACTGCTTGACAGAAGCCTTTGGGCTTCCCCTAAGGCTGCAGTTCAAAAGGAGATGCTTCCATCATGATGACAGATTGTATTATAAAGTCATAAGTAAATTCTCAGAGTTTTGAAGAAGAATTATTTAAGTTTATGGTCTTTTAAATGGCCCATTCCTCATCTTTCTAGACAAAAGTCGAAACTCCTCTTCTTGGCATTATCTGTTCCTGCCTATTTCTTCATTCATGTCTCCTGACAGTCCCAGCCTGCATTTTAGGTTCAAGCTTATCCAGCTGCTTACAGTCTCTGAAACACACACACACAGACACGTGTGTGCATGCATGCATGCGTGCCAGTGTTTCAAATGCTTTTGCATATGTTGTGTTCTCTGCCCATTCCAACGTGCCCTGTATGCCTTACAAACTCCCTATTTTTCAGCATGCCCCTCTATTGTCCCCTGTTCCATGAAGCCTTCCAGGTCTCTTCATTCCTTCCTCTGGGTTCTGAAAGAGCCCTGTGAATACCTCTGCCTTGGCATATGTGTTAGGGTTTGGCAGCCATTCCCTTCTCCTTTACCTCCCCTGGATTGTGAGGTCCATGAGAGCAATGAGTTAGTCTTGGTACTCTGCATCCTTAGTGCCTGGCAGGGTGCCTGGTAAGTTTCCATAAATCTTACTTGAATGGGTTAATGGATGGACCAAGAATTAAAAACCCTAAAATTAGAACTTGCCCTACCCATTAAAACACTGTGGTATCTGGTAAATTATAGAACCTTTTCGGGCCTCAGTTTCCTCATCTGTGAGACTAAGATATTGACCATCATCTCCTGCTCATTCTTACAGACACCTACAATTTAGCCAGTTTAACAATGAGGGGTTAAGAAGCTTCTGATGGCAACTACTTTTGAGCTTGTTTTTGGCAGAAATCTTCATTTCAGTCCAAGTCCTTCAAATGAGGATTTGGAGAAAGGGCACTGAAGTATTTGGACATTAAAGTGGAATGAAAAGGTTGTTTTTATGATAAGGTCTTGAAGCTTGTTTCTTTGTAATAGGATCACGGAATGTTCAGGTTGGGAGAAAGCTAAGAGATAAGTCATCCAACCTCCTCATTTTATAAAAAGGAAGGAAGGAAGGAAGAAAGGAGGGAAGGGAGGAAGGAAGGAAGGAAGGAAGGAAGGAAGGAAGGAAGGAAGGAAGGAAGGAAGGAAAGACCTGGAGAGTTTAAGTAAGTTGCTCCAAGTCACAGCACCGGAATGCAGCCTGTGGATTCTCAGTTTATACTCCTGCCACACTAAGCACTTGATATATATAACTAAATCAAAATGGACAATTACATTGTCTGCTAAGATGTGTTTCTGTGTCACAGATGATTTAGTTTGGAGCAGACTTAATGAAATGTTAGACACTTGATTTCTCTTTATAGTTTATGTTGACTGGGAACTCTACTGTCAAATGCAGCATGTTTTTATGCACAATGTGTTGTTTATTGTCTTTTTTTTTTATCTCATTGGTTTGAGAAGGCTCGCGAAGGGTCCATGAAGGCACATGACACCATGCTAGAAGATATGGTGAAAGATTCCACTTGAGTGTAGGCTCATGGGGTTCCCTTTTAACGGAAGATGAAGTAAACATTTTCTAAATAAGAAACTGAACAGTGTGTCGGCCAAATAGGCCAACGGCTGATGTCAGACCCTAATGATGACGTAAATAATAGAGGCTTAGAGTTGTTATGTGTTGTGTGCAGATATGAAGTTCACCTTTGCTTCAATGCATGGACCTTGTTCTACTGTTAAAAATTTCATATATGGTGAATGTATATGTATGAGCTCTTAAGGCATAAGAAAGCCACTCCAAAAACTCAGTGGTGGAAAGCAATAAGCATTTATTATTTTTCATGAGTTTATGTCTTATGTGTATATATCCTCCTTTGACAATATGTCTAGCTCTGGATAGACTTTATAATATATGTTTCTTTAAAAATTGATTATAAAATACTTCAAACATACAGAAAAATTGAAAAAAAAATCTATATACCCGTCTCCCTGATTGAGCAATATAATATTTATAATGTAGTTGCATCAGATCTCTTTTTTCTAAAGGGAAAGAAATAAAATACTACAAGTAGAAAATACCAAGTTACCATATATATGATGATGGAAGGAGAGCTGACTGGGTGGTGAACACACAATGTGATATACAGATGATGCATTACAGAATTGTATACCTGAAACCTATGTAACTTTACTAATAATTGTTACCCCACTAAACTTTAATTTAAGAAAAAAGGAAATACCAACATTTATTTATTAATTTTTTTCTTATTTATGAACATTTAGTTTTCCTTTTTTTACTGTGACAAACATTTCTACAAGGAACATAAATCCCTGGATGTGCAATTGCTGGGTTTTAGGGCATCTTCTCATTTACAGGATATTGCCAATTTGTTCTCCAAAAGGTTGACACCAAGTTCCCTTTCCACCAGCAGAATATGCAAGTTTCCTTGTATCGTAACCCACTGTTGGTATCAAACTTCTTCATATCTGGTTATTATTTAAATTGAGTGATTTCTCATATGTCTATTGGAATTTGAAGTCTTATTTTTTGGTGAAATATCAATGTGTATCTCTAGTTCATTTTTCCATGGGATTTTTTTACTTTTTCTTATGAATTTTTACAAGTCCTTTATATATTCTTGATACTAACTCTGTATTTTATGTATATTCACTTATCCTCTTTCCATCTGTGGTTTGTCTTTTAGCATACAGAATTTGGCTAATTCTTTTCTATTTCTTGGAACAGTTCAAATTTAAGATGGTAATGGCAAAAATCACTTCTAAGTTGTTTTTTTTTGTCTTTTTTTTACTGTTTTAACATTTTAATAATTGAAGTCTACTTAGGGTAGAGAATAAACTTTGTTTCAGCTTCCCCAGGTGGAGTGAGGTTTTTCCTGCCCACTCTTTAAAGCCTGAGAAGCTCTGTGGGACAGATGCTCAGTTTTAGTTTTTCCTTGGTCCAAGTCCAGGGTCAGGATTCGAGGCCTGGCCTTTTGAGCCCACATGCTCATAGCACACCTTAAAGATACCACAGTCCAGCTCCAGCTCACATCCCTGACTTGGACTTCCCTGTTTGTTTGTGACTCCTGAGAATCTTATATCTTTCCTTCAAATTCAGATTACATCATAATATTAATTCTGGTTATGTTTGGTTCAACATTCCATGTGTCTATGGTCAGAAGAAAGTTTGTGTCTGCTTTGTGTGTCATGTTGCTGGGTATTCTCTGGGGAGGTTTCACAGCTGCGTTCATAATTCTGATGGGACTATTAGGCCTCCTGGGCCCAATACTAACCTAACAGCCTTGTTTTGATTTGCATGCTAATAGTACTCAGCCCAGGAAGGGGGTCAGCTGAGTTATCTGGAAAGATGCAGAAAGAATTGATGTACATTTTCAGCTTAGGCAGTTTATATTTAAATTTTCGTCAACCGTACTGATGAAAGGAGTCCTTTAGAAAGAAAAATATTAGGATTATGCTTTCCTTAGACAAAGAAAACTCTTTTGCCAAATATTTGATAAATGTCTAAATCAATCCATACATGAATGTAAATTTGTCTATCTGTTTACTCTCTGTTGAGCTCAGAGCTGACTCACCCTCCTTGTAGCACTTCTGCGAACATGACTCTATATGCTTAATTTCAGCTGCCTCGCTGCTTTTTACATAAGAGACCTCAAGTGGAGAGGGAAAAATAGATAGTATCTTACCTTGGATTACCTCAGAGCTATTCCACCCTGCTAAAGTCAAGTGGAGTCTAGAATTTAATGTATTTGAGAGGGAGAAGACTGCCCACAAGACCCCAGACATCCACTAACTTTTGTGTAAATGATTTGTAAGCTGTGTGCCAAGCTTTGGCCAATAGCTATGTAATTCTGATCTTAGCCTTACAGCAGGGATCTGCGATTTGAGTACCTATTACTTTCTTGACTCCTATCAACTTCCAGCCTCCTATCTGGACTAGCTTACCTGTCTCTCTAGCATCAGCTGTGGTGGCTTCTCTTGCCCAATGCCCACAAGGTCGGGCCCCTTTCCTGTGTCCCGTAGTCCCTGGCTGCCTGGTCTGGGAAGTGGAGACTGAGCAGCGCGTGGCTCCGAGCCCCCAGCCCTCACTGAAACTTATTTCTAACCTCTCCTCCTTAGTGATTGTGAGCGAGGCTGATCTTCAGATTCCTGAAAATGTGTGGTGACCTTACTACTATTTGTCAGTTTCTTTAAACCTTCCGGACTGTCTGGGCTCCTGAGGGCCAGGATTTCTGTGCACATACCAGCCTGAGAAACTCTTGAATCTTGCCACTTGAAAAGTGAGGTCCAAGGACTCATCAGCCTTGGCATCACTTGTGAGCTTATTACAAATGCAGAGTCTCAGGTCCCACACCAGACCGACTGAATCAGAAACTATTTTAACAAAATTCCAAAGTGAGTCATATGCACTGCTCCCCTTGACTGAATTTCAGTTCAGAAGTTGGTGTCATTATCAGCTAGACTCCTTTTCTTTTTTCAAAATGTGCACTCCACTAAGTGACATGGATAGCTCCCTTCACCTCCCCAGTGAGAGTGTTTGATGCTCTGTACTCATGAGTCACTTGGGTACATTGGAGAAAGAAATGAGGTGAGAACGAATGCGTCCTATCTTGGCTGTGCCTGCTTCTGACCTTGTGCTCAAGCTGGGTTTAACAATGTTTGATCGTACCTCCCCAACGCTGTTGTACTGGGGACTTGAACAGCACATTCACATACTCCTCATGGTCAGCACCTCATTACCCGAGTATGTCCCCCCTCACACACACACACACACACACACACACACACACACACACACACACACTGGGTGAGTACCAGCACAGACCAAAGCATTTGGCATATTGTCACGGAGCAGAGCAAACATCCACACATGGGCCAAGGATCTTGACCTTGTTAGCACTGACCTACAAACTGAGCTTGTTACTGTGAAGTTCCTCATCAGGTAATGAGTGCTTAAGCTTCTCCTGCTTCCAATTATAGTGAACTATTGCCAATATGGTCTCAGCCTTTCAGCCACTTTTGTGGTCTGAAATGGGGAAACGACACAAGGAAGGAAGGACAAAAGGCACACAGAACGAAAAAATATAATAGCAAATAGGTCCGCAAGGTGCTTATCTTGACTACATGGGGATTACTTCATTATTAGGAAATGCTGGATTTTTCAAAATAGACACATTCTTGATATAGCAATGAGAGATCTCCATACCATTATCTTTAGATGGGAAGTGGACGTTTGGAGATTTGCTGGTTCACGTAATCAAGCTACCCAGAAAGTAGGTTTCCACTTTAATTTTTTTTTTTAAGTTTTTTTTTAAATTGGGGAATTGGGGAGGGGAACAGCATTGGGGAATTGGGGAAGGGGAACAGACAAGTTGTTGTCCTTTTGTTCTTCAGTCTAGTTGTGGAGGACATTGCTTCACTGGCCCATGTTGGTATTATCATTGCACTCTTCCTAGGTGAGGCAGATTGGTTGCTGGCCACTGGGCAGCCGCTCATACCGGCTGCCAGCCAGCCCCACTGCAGCCTACACCGTCACCGGCGACTTATGGCAGTCCAGCTCCAGGTGGAGCTGTTGTTCACCATCTTAGCTGTAGAGGGCAGTGTCACTGGCCCTCATGTGGGATCTGAACTGGACCCTGCTGCTCAGAGCTGGTATCCCAAGCCAATTCTTAACCAATGCGCCACTCAGCTGGCCCTACTTTTTTTTTTTTTTTTAAGTTTAAAGAAATCACCTCCTGAATTTCACTACTGAGAAAACTATTTATGCATTTAACTGGCTACAGTAATTCTGTCAGATTTTTACTCAAATCCAGATAAAGTATTGCCAAAGTACCTTTTAATTATAAATCAAATTTCAATTTTTAAAAAAGAGAAATGGGCCAGCTGAGTGGCTCAGTTGGTTAAGAGCTCACTCAAGAGTGTGAGCTGAGCTCTGAGCAACAGCAGTTCGATGCCCAGCCTGAGCTGAGCAGCCGCTGAGCTGCCAACAGGTGGCAGGTAGGCTCAGCTAAAAAAAAAAAAAAAAAAAAAAAGGAATGTTTTCACTTATCCTTCAGATTTAGAAGAAAGTATTTATGCCCAATCTGATGTAAGAGCAGAGGGACTTACCAACAGATTATTTTTTTTAAGAAATATTTCTAGGTGGATACAATTTTCATTTTTAATATTATTTGTAAATCTAACAAATTTTGGAGTTTCCAGCTTCTGCCATCACTGTTGCATTTGAACGTTGTTTGCTATTTTTCTGAACATAAAAATTTACTACTATAAACATTGTATGAACTTGTCCTGCTGATAATATCGATTCAAATAAACATAAATTAAGACCATTCCATTAAGCCCTTCCTAGGAAGGGCTTTAATTTGTTCGCTTTGGTTATAGTAGAATTCTGCTTTAAAAAGTGAAAAAATTGCTCCCACTCAGGTTGAGGAAATCTACTGGATGTATTGTGTGTGCTTTGGCACAGGGTTTCCTGAGCCCATGGTGGTGGCATCTGGGGCCCTGAGAAGGCCCCATGGGGAGGCGGGCATGAAGACGGTTCCTGAAGAGCTGGTGAGATAGTAGGGGAGACAGACATGATGTGAGCCATTTTAATCCATGGTTGGAAATGACTGTCACGAGAGATATAAGGAGAAGAACAGTGGCCATTTCAGAGAAGGAAACAGGAGTGGAGGGTGATAGACAGCTCAGTGGAGCAGAGACAAATGGACTCGGTTTGGATGGATAGATGCAATTTGAATATGGATCCCCTTCCTGTGTAAAAACCTGCTGTGGAGATGATGGACTAAAATGTGTAAAACCAGGCTTCATTATCATTGCCTTTGTTTCAAGGTAGATACAAACAGCCTGAAGATGGGCCAAGCCAGCCAATAATGATATACAAAGCCCCCCTTTCAACCACATAATCTGTGGTGATTACACAGTGGGCATCCGTTCTAGCCTGGGCTCATAGCCGGAATAGCCAGCCAAGTGCAAACAATCCTACAGGACAAAGTTGAAAACATCCTCAAAGAAAAAGAAAGAAAAAAATGACCTCAAATGACAACCATAGAAGACAGTCAAGACTTTATAATGGGATATTACAGCATAGCCAGGAGTCCTGGAATCAGATGGTGCTTCCATAAGGCTACCCAGTGGAACACTTTAATTGGAGTTCTTCTTTAATTTCTTTTTTGATTTACAGAGGTTCAAGGGCTCTTGTATGCATGGTGACAATGAAGATGATGGGTTCTGGTCTTAGTTCTGCCACCACTAAGTAGGGTTACCTGGTCCTACATACTCCCCTGGGGCCTGAGTTAAGAAGGGCAGCAGCACTGACCATTTAATGAAGTGCCCAGAGATGCCCACCCAATGCAGCCAGGATGGTTCTGGGGGCTGTGGCATTAGGGAATGGAAGCAAGTGAACTGTGAAGTGACTCAATGCCGCAGCTGAGAAAAATCAGCTTAGAAAATAGGGCCAGACAGGGATGGTGACGATAATCAGAAATCTGCAAGAGGAAACACTATAAACACGTTTTCCTGGGAAAAATTGATTGTGTTAAAGGTAAAGATGAAACGATGGATTAGAAGAAGTAGTGCTAAGTACCTTCTGTCCCTGATAGAAATGGGTATGAGAAATTTGAATTGCAGGTCGGGGAGGAAAGATCCTATTTTAATCCAGAAAAGAAAAGCCTCATTTCCCCTACAGTTTCAAGCATATTTTTTAGTTTCAGGTTCATCTCCACTTTATGGCTGAAAGAGAAAGGGCCTCACTCCATCCTGGATGGTGGGTTAGTCCATGACACTAATTGTCCCAATCAGCTCCCTGAAGGCTAAGAGGGCATTTTCTTTGCAAACTTAATTTTAGTTTTGTGAAATCATTAAGTTTTGGAGGATGCTCGGTGACACACACTGCTGTAATTATTTCTAAGCCAAGTCTGCAGTGGTCAGCATAGTCAGATAGAATGTGATGCTAATAAGAAACAATATTGTGGATACAATTTCATGTGAAGCATATAGTTTCACAGTGGGGAGAATCTATGTTTCACAAACGCGCCCCCTCCCTGGACCACAGGCTTGCAAAAATAATGTTTTGGCATCTATGGAGACAGGAAGAGAACATTCTTGAGTGGCCCTGTGACCCATTAGCATGATGAGGAAAATAGCACAAAGTGTGTGCCCTACAACCAATGGGTCTCAGACTCACATGAGAGTGCCATTGTCTTATGATAAGGACAGTATTTTACTGAAAAGAGTTTCGGTTGTCTACCATCTGAATGCTTCCTGTACCCTAGGCATGGTAGTAAGCGTCTTGTGTGTATTATTTCATACTCGCAGCAATCCATGAGGTGGATATTATTGTCTCCATGTTGCAGATGAGGAAACCTAGTTTCAAAGATGCCTGGGAACTTGCCCACTATCGCACAATTAGGAAATGACAGTTCAAAGCCCCTGTGTTCTTTGTATAGTGGATGTAGCTTGGAGAAACAGAGGTTGACTTCTCAGGTCTAGACGTTGTTTTTAAGAAAACCCATGAGTCTGATGCTTTAATCAGTATATTTATTTCATTACATTAATCATGCCCTTCATGCTATGGTATAAACACACTTGGTAAATAAATAAATTCCTGGTTGGATTGCTGCCTCCCCTTAAAACCCAAGGCATTCAACATTTTGTGGCTTGCCAGCCTGAGAAAGAAGTCAGTCTCACAGAAGCCTGAAGGTTAAGATGCCTGGCTCCTAACTGTGACCTTTTCACAATCCGGTGGTAATGCTTTTAGACAGCTTTCATTGAAATCTTGCGAAGATGTGGGTATTGCCTCAAGTGCTTTGTGCATTGTGTCATTTAATCCAAAAGAAAATGAAACAGGCAGCAGAGGCTTAGAGAGCCTAGGTAAGAGTTCAAGGTCAGACAGCTTGAAATTGGGGAGTTAAGATGCATAACTAGTCCATCTGTCTTCAATATCAGAGCTCTTAACCACTAGCATAGACTGCCTCTCTACTATGTGATTTTTTTCCCCCTGGTATTTGGTACTGAATATTTGGCCATTCATTTTTCTAGTGATTTTCCCTTTATGGGATTTTCTTTTTTCTTGAATAGATCGAGTGACCTATTATTACCTCTAAACTACTGAAATAAAAAATAAATAAGAATTTTATAATTCGTGTTATTTTGTTAAGATAAGATGTTTTCAAACTGAATGTGATTTTACTTCTTCTCATGGATTTTCTTAGCTGTGCTTTGATAACAGCTACTGGGTTTCGAAACACTCACTACTTCATCTTAGGACTTCCTCTTCTTTTTAAAGTGACAGCTTCCATTTCCTCATGTTTAGATCAAGGGTGTGGATATACAAATGTACTTTGTACTCAAATCACGTTGATTCCCAATTTTCCCTGTATTAATTAGGGTACAGGCGTAGCTGCTGTAAAAATGAGACTGCACGATATAGTGCCTCAAACAACACAGACATTGTTTCGGAAGGCAATTCAGGGGGAGTAGGAAGCTCGAATCCAGGAGACCACCCGGCTGCTATAGCACGGTTCCCATCTGTGTGCTCAGCAGAGTCTCACACACCATCACATCTGCATTCCAGCTCATGGAGAGAGGGGAGAAAGAGAGAGAAAGTTGAGAACAAGCAATTTTCCTTATAAACATGTACTCCATTGGTCCAAATTCACAACCCAAGGACCAAAATCTAGTGATGTGGTCATGCCTAGTCAGCTGCAGGAAAGGCTGGGAGTGTAGCCTTGGGCTGGGGGATCTCACAGCTCTGTGCCTGTTGCTAAGAGAACTGACACTGGCGGTGATTCCCAGTCTCTCCCTGGTAACAGCCAAGTATCTCGTCTCACTCGTCATCACGCATAGAGGACATGCTTCCTTACTTCCCAAAGGAGACAAACCGAAGTCCACACGATCACTGCACCCAGCTCAGGATCTCTGGGGCCGGGTTCAGCTTCTCTCTCAGGTTATCTGTGGCTCTGGGGACCTCTACACTTAGAGGTGGCTCATCTGTTACAAAACCCTCAGTTGGAAAGGGGGAGAACTGGAAACCCCCAGCTGCATGCTTCCAAAAAAAGAGGAAAAGTCGGTAGCGGTGATCACACTCTGCTGGGTAAGAACTGCTTGGTGGCCCTTGATAGACCTTCTCGGCCACCATAGACCTGCCCTCTGACAGTAACATCTTTGTCCCCTATTCTTGGTGGCCCCCATCTTCTGTGGCCACATCTGTGGTGAGTGTCAGAGAGTGTTCCCTTATTGCAGCTGTGTTCCTTTTATAGTCCACTTGTTACTAGAACAGGTTTGGGGATCTGAAACTTGTCTTAGTGATTAAATAAACACAGCCTTCGATTAGGTTTTGTTTTCTTTGGCAATGCCAGTTCCTGAAAAATTCCAGTCTATTTGCTTCCAGTTGTTCCCTATGAGAGCAACCTTTAGCTATAGTTCTCAAGCTTGAAGATTCTGCCTTTTTATTTATTGGCTTCAATGCACAGCCCACAGCTAACTCTCTCTCTCTCATTGGAACAGTTTCTACCTTGAGGTCATCTGAAGCAATGGACTTGAGTGGAAAAGCTATACATACACCATCTGAATCTTTGCAGCTGGGCTGGCTCCTATTGTGTGGCCTGGGAGAATGCCCCACAGCAAACTCTTGAAGTGGACTCAGAGTGACAATCTTATATTCTGCTGCTTGGAGAAGAGAAGCACTTACTTGGTTTTACAAGTAGGGGTCACTAGTTTTGCTGCCTGCAATCTCTGTGTCCTCACCTCCTGCCACCTGGTCAGGAAGTCACTGCCACATATTTTCAGTGTTGGTACAGCAATACCCCACAATAAAGGTAGCCAGTGGCACAAAAATAGGGACTCTGAGTATATTTCATTTTATATAGTTGATAGCACTCTGTTGTACAATTGAAACTTGTTAAGAAAGGAGAACTTAAATATTTTCACCAAAGAAAGAAAGGGAGAGAGAGAACATGTGAGGTAATGGATATGTTCATTATAATAACTATTAACTAGATGGAGGAATCCTTCCACAATGTATACATATATCAAATAAATCACCATGATGTACACTTTAAATGTCTTATACTTTTATATGCCATTTACACCACAACAAAGCTAAATTTTTTTAAAAGTCTATTTCATTTTATGCATGGCATGTATATGTATTTAAGAGGGCAAAATCCTTTAAAACATCCAGAAAAAAAATCAAAACAACTAGTGAGTGACTGCCTTATTAAGATACAAACTAAGCTGCTATAACAAAAGAGATCCCAAACACTGGCTTCAGCAAGGTAGGAGTTTAGTTCTGTTTCACGTTCTGGTCTCAAGGTAGACAGGTGTCCAGGATGGGTCAGCATTTCTCTACGACATCAACTAGAGATGACGAGATTCCTTCTGTTTGTCACTCTATCTGGCCCTGAGGTGTTGCCTTCGGCTATAGCACTGAGACTGGCATACACCATCATGCCCACGTCCCAGACTGCAGGAGGTGGAAGAGGGACAAAGCGGGTGGGAAATCATGTCCGTAAGAAGACGAGAACTGGAAGGTACGCTCGTTCTGCCCAGTTCCGCTTCCTTAGCCAAAGCCTGAGTCCTGTAGCCACACCTGGATGTGATGGAGGTTGGAGCAGCAGGGAGGGAAAGGTAATGGTCTGTAGTGGGCAGGCACTCACTAGTTTTTGGTTTTTTAAAAAAGATTTTATTGGGGAATTGGGGGAGGAGAACAGCGTTGGGGAATCAGGGAAGTGGAACAGACAAGTTGCTGTCCTTTTGCTCTTCAGCCTAGCTGTGGAGGACGTTGCTTCACTGGCCCATGTTGGTATTGTCATTGCGCTCTTTCAGGGTGAGGCAGATGGGTCGGCCTCTGGATGGTTGCTCACCGTGGCTATTGGCAGCTCATGCTGGCTGCCAGTTGCTCACTGTAGCCTACGGCAGCCCACTGCAGCAGGGGCTGCAGCCCACACTGTCGCCAGCCATCTTAGCTATAGAGGCAACCAGGTGGAGCTGTTGTTCACCATCTTAGCTGTAGAGGGCAGTGTCACTGGCCCTCATATGTGGGATCCGAACTGGGGCCCTGCTGCTCAGATCTGGCGTCCCAAGCCAGCTCCTAACCAATGCGCCACTCGGCCTGCCCTGTTTTTTCTTTTTTCCCCAAGGATTTTTTAAAGGATTCTGCCCCCTTGAATACATCTACATGCCATGCATAAAATGAAATATACTTTAAAAAAACAATTTTAGGTTTGTTGTGGTATAAATGACATGTAAAATTATAAAATACTTAAAGTGTACATGATGGTGATTTATTTGATATATGTATACATTGTGAAAGGATTCCTCCACCTAGTTAATAGTTATTATAATTAACATATCCATCACCTCATATATTCTCTCTCTCTCTTCCTCTGGTGAAAACATTTAAGTTCTACTTTCTTATCAGATTTCAATTGCACAACAGAGTGCTATCCACGATGTAAAATGAAATATACTCAGAGTCCCTCTTTTTTGCCACTGGCCAGAATTAAAGCTCTCCTCCATTATATGAGGTGAACTGAGAGTTCTTTTTGTCTTAAATGCTTGCTTCCAGGGTATGTAAAATGGGAGCAGAGTTAGAAACCTGGGGCTATGAGGGATGGGAAAAAGATTAAATAAAATTCAAGGATTCTACAATTAGAAGGAAGAGGGAAGAGTGGATACTGGGAGTCAGAAAGTCTCAGCCACAATCCTGCTGACTAATTGTAAAGTGAGGTTAAAATGTGTCCAGATTTATGGCATGCTCTTAGGAAATTTCTCCTTTATAAGTAGGCTTATCCCTCATGGAAAATGATGGGAAACACAAATGTCCCCCTAGTCTCATTCTTCAGCTCTCACCCTGTGTTCAATATTATGTGTTGAATGTTAAGAAAAAAAATACTGCAGGACAAGTGATTAACTTTCATTTTAAATATCCACAATTTGTTGAGTTCCTTTCGCCCAACTACATTGTAATTCCATCACAGAAACTTATTTGTGTGTCAGTTATAACTAATTACAAGCAGCATGTTTTTTGTTTGTTTGTTTGTTTTTGAGGGCAGCGTCACTGGCCTTCATATGTGGGACCCGAACTGGGGCCACTGGCATCCCAAGCCAGCTCTTAACCACCGCACCACTCGGCCGGTCCAACAAGTAGCACGTTTTTGATAGTTTTTATCTTTTCTTTTTTTTAAGACAGACAGTGGATTTTAATGTAATTATAAAAATGTTCATTGATATGGTTTCAGATTCAATATAGCCACTAACTTTTAAGAAACTACTGCCTTTTGAGTTTTGGCATAATCATCTAAAATGGTTATTATAATACTCCCCCCTCTTCAAGCTATTGGTGAGAGGCCAACATTTTTTTCATATTATTTGTTCAAAACAACATGAAATTTTTTTTTTCAGTTACAATTGACATATAATGTTATTAGTTTCAGATGTACAACATCGTGTTTAGACATTTATATACTTTTTAAAGTGATCATCCTGATAAGTTTAATACCCACCTCAGACCATACCATTATTACAATATTATTGACTATTCCCTATGCTGTACTTTACATCCTGTGACATTAAAAAAAATTTTTTAGACTGCCTCAACCAAGAAGCTTTTGTTTTTAGCTGAGCCATCCTGTCATCTGTTGGCAGCTCAGCGGCAGCTCAGCTCGGACTGGGAATCCAACCGGCAACTGTGTTGCTCAGAGCTCTCACTCTTGACCACTGAGCCACTCAGCCTGCCTTTTAACCAAGAAGCTTTTAGAAAACAAATTACTGAGTACCACCTGATACTTAATGAATCAGAATTTCAGAAACTTGTGTGTGTGTGTGTGTGTGTGTGTGTGTGTGTGTGTGTCCGTTCCATGTTCTCAGGTTGATTCTAAAGGGGCTGCTTCCAATGAATGCATGGAAATCAGTAAACTAGAGTCCTGTAAAAAAGAAAAAAAAAATCTCTATATTTTCAAAATATATCCTTGTTTCTAAATCTTTTCCAGTGAAGCCTCCCTCTTTAGCACAAGCTCCTGGGTAGCTGAAAATGACCTACCACAAGCATGATGCTTCTTTCTAGTTTCATGTTTTGCTTTAAGGATGAATGCATATCTTGCATTCTATGGCACATCATTTAAACCATTGAAATTACTGCTGTGAAAACATTCTGCTCCCTCTGTCTCAAATCTTCAAATAAAACTTCATTTGTAGGAAAATAAGCCATGTTTGTCCGGTGCTTTGCACAAACTTTTGGCACATGGTTCCAAACCTCCATGGAGTCCAAAAGTATTCCAGTTTAAAAAACACAGTGTTTAGCCAAAGAAAATGAGCTCTAACGGTGGGATTTGAGTTATAGGATTTTTGTGTCCCTCATTTTACTTTTTCACTTTTCCAGCTTTATTGAGGTGTAATTGACTAATAGAAATTTTACAAAAATTATATACTTACTGTGTACAACTTTATGTTTTGATACACACATAGAGTGAAATAATTACCCCAATCAAGCTAATTAACATGTCTATCCTTTCACATAGTTGTATCATTTTCTGTCTTCCTTTTTTTGTGTGTGGTGAGAACATTTCAGATCTACCCTCAGCAAATGTCAAACATACAGCACAACATTAGTAACTATAGTCGCATTGCTGTACATTAGATCCCCAGAACTTATTTATCTTGTGTAAATGAAACTTTGCATCATTTGACCATAGCTTTCCATTTTTCCTTTCCTGGGTTCTGGCAACCACCATTCTACTCTCTGTTTCTAGATGAGTTTGACTATTTTATATTCCACACATAATTGAGATCTGACTGTATGTATTTGTCTTTCTGTGACTAGCTTATTTCACGTAGCATGATGTCCTTCAGCTCTATCCATGTTGTTGCAAATGGCAGAATTTCCTTCTTTTATAAGGCTGAATAATAGGTGTGTGTGTGTGCGGCCGTGTGCGCATGTATATATGTGTATCTTTGTTCATTCATCCACTGATAGATCATTAGTTGTTTCCATATCTTGACTATTGTGAAGGGAAAGGTCATCTCAGAAGCATAGGGATCATACCACAGAAAAGATGACTCATCGGTCTAATCTAATCAACTGTTCTAATTTCTTCTCACATCTTGTTTGACCCACATAAGTGCCTCTTTCCTGACTCTAACTGCAGGCACAAAGAACCTGAGATTTTTTATCCCCTACCCTCAAGAGTAACCTCATACTCTTTAGTGTTCTGTTGGCTTTAATATGTCTGGCCATTTGAAGATATATTTTTTTTATTTACCTTTCAGTTTTGTTTTTTTTGTCTTGCTACTTTCCCTGACCTAATAGACATTACTGGTATATTCGTTTTGACTCTGTGGTTTAACCTCTGTGGATACCATTGTTAACATTGATTTTAAAAAGTCACAGGCATGCTGTGGAAACCCATCCCTAAACATTTTTATGAATGATTTAAAGTAGAGCTAAATAATTACATTTTGTGACTGAAAGACTCTCAGTTGATGAGTTAGAGGTATTGAACATATTTTTTTTTGCCTTTCTTAAATATATACTAGAATTATGAATTTTTATATACATTTATAATGTAGAAAGCATTTTGATAGCACAGTTGAGAACTTTGGGAGATTTTGTCTCTACCTACATTTCTTTAAATTGGACTTTTTGTGTGTGAGGAAAGTACCTGGTTAAGTTTAAGCATGACCACCATGAGTAGTTGTACAGGGCATATGAAAGGAATAATGTCTTTCCCCTAGTCTGGAGAACAAAGAGACAGAGTAAATGTGTATCAACATGTATATCAAAAGCTTAATCAGCAACAAATTATGGAGTCATTATTTATTCATTAATGCCACCTATATTGATTAAGCTCCTCCTATGGCCCAAACACTGTGCTATGTCCCAGAGAAGTGGTGGTGAAAGAAATAGACAAGGTCTCTGCTCTCATGGATCCAGCAGGGGTGACTCCATATTTATTGGAGTTACTACATGCCAGCCATTGTTCTGCCACCTTCACACATGATAACTCTTAATCTTTATAGTAACTATTGTGAGGCATGGAATATATTTACCACTAGTAAAGGTTGGAACCAAGATTTAAACCCTAGCCACTATCTCCATAATATCAAGTTTTGGCTTCCACATTGTCCTCTTACATAACCAACTAATATATGCAGGTTTATCAATCTGTGAACTGTGATGAGTGCTAAGAAGGGAGAGTCCAGGATGCTAACTGGGAGCAGTAACAGATGCGGGTTCAGAGAAGAACACATGAAGGATGGTGAAGTGTCGCCAGTCATGTGTGAACAGAAGAGAGAGTGGGCCATTTGAAAGAACCTGGTGTGCTGAGCTATGGTTTCATCTGGCTAGACAACCTCTTACCTGCATTGCCCTTCACGTTTATATGATTGTATTCAGCTTAAATCCTCTACTTTCTTTCATTTATAAGCTTCTGAAGCCTGACTCTTTTAAGATGTTTTCTTGAAAAAAGTTAGGGTAGTATGTTTCCATTAATTGCACCCTGCTGGGGGCTAATCCAGAAACTGTACCTGGTGTCCAGGTGTGATTCTGAGGGCTTGGTCCTTGCAATGAGAGGACGGGTCTTTCTGAGAGGTCCCAGGACACACTTCCTTAGAGAAAGGATCTTGGGCTTTTTACAATCAAAGTCATCCTCATCCTGATTCTAGACCTTTTCTGGATAGAGAAAGGGGTTCCCAGAACCCTGTCATACCTCCTGACTTATTAATATTGTACGACTCCAGAACTTGCACTCTTTCTATATTTCATCTCATAGCATCTAATCTTAGTCACACATTTGAGGGATCCCTCTCTAGCTCTCCTTCTTGCCTCCCCGATTTAATGGTACAAATTCATTTCTGATAGTCCTTTTGAATTTTCTTCATTATGTAATGTGATAATATTCACTCCTTCCTGGACACAGGGCATTCTCATTCTTTTTTTTTTCCCCAATATATTATACTTTCTATGACTTATAGCTCTTCAAGAAAGTCTTCTTTGATTAACTTAATTTATTAAACTTTATTCCAAGTCTCTAGGTATTTTTGTATGTGAGTTACATGATAACCTTTGAAGATAATGGCACACTCTTATACACATATCTGTTTATATTCCCAAGAGAGATTGTGTAAGGAAGGGCACTATGTCTTTTGTTTATACTTCTTCCTCAGTGTCCTGAGTGTTGACCCTTCTGTCAATTCTCAAAAAGATTTGCTAAATAACAAATACTGTGTTCATTCTTTTTCAGTCATCTGAGATTTGCTTTGCATGGTACCAACGTCAACTTTAGTTTTTCAGCAAGAAAGACCCCCTTTATTTGGTACTAGTTCAAGATAAACAATGTGTTCATTGATGGGCTTTCTTACTTTCCAATCTGCAGTGTTGCTCTTTGACTAGTGTTAGCCTTTATATACTTTGGATTTCTGCTACCTGTAAGACAAAGTCCCAATGCTGCAATGAACATGACCTATTCATAAGGAAAGACCACCAGCAAAGACAGACCAAATGAGTAGCTGACCCACCAATGGGCAAAACAAACAGTGCTTTGGAGATGCTGAGGAAAATAGAAAAATTCTTTGTGGCCATTTGTTGGACATGCTAGAAAGATTCCTACATTGGAAGGGTTGACCCTAGATAACCCTGAAGTTCCTTATTAACTAAGATTCTATTTTGAAATTTAGAGAATAAATGAAAAGAGAAGATTAAAAGGAATGTTAGCAAAGTGAGTATAAAAATGAAGCCTTTGTAATGTGTTGTGAGAAGGTCAATAGTTATTTTCTGTTGCGTTAGATGCTAAGTGCTATGCAATGCTTTCAGAGCCACCATGATAAATTATTAAGTATTTGTAATTTATTACACGCATCAGGGAATAATATATTGCAATGTGAGCTGATGTCACTGGACGGTACTGGCTGAAGCGTTTGTCTAGATATTGTACACGATTGTCAGAAAAGCAATGGACTCATTAGTAACTCAGATTGTTGCAGGAGACTGTTTTCCTTCTTATGAGTTTTTCTATTTCAAACTAGAACATGAAGAATTGCAAAGATGTATTTACATTATTCAAGTGTTCTGGTGAGACTTCTGCCCTCTGAAATTATTAAGATAATTACTGGTCTTTTCCAAGCATTAAAAAATAAAGGTCAGAACTTGGCTCCTTCTATTGAAAACCAATATTTTATGAATTCTTGATAAATATATACTTGGGCTTTTGACTTTTCAGTTATCTATGGCCGACATGAAATGCTATTTGATTATTGCTTGTTAACCTCGTTACAAGCTACATTTCGATTCTGCTCAGTATGCCTTTATAAGAATAATTCACACTAAGCATTCAATTGCATGCCTTGGGTGAGGATTAATTCACAAAGCCCCTAGTGATGAGTGTTTTTCATAGCATCTTCATAACCTGAGTGTTTTCTTCCACCAATTCAAAGTACATCATTGGATTTGTTATTTGGAGGAGAATCAAAAATATTTCTGTATTTTCCTTACTAGTAATTATAGGAGCCCTTGTCATATGCTGTGGCTTGTTAGCCCTGTAGCACCTTGAAAATCTTTATTTTATATCCCTCCTGAAAATTATTTTTTTTTAAATCATTCTTTATATTAACTCATGCTTTTCTTATTAGGTATTCTAAATTTCACCTCGATTCCAATGTGTTCAACATCAGCTTTACTTACAGACAAGTTATTTCACTGCTCTTGAGAGCTTTCCAGAAAACTTTTAAAACTTCTATCCAGCTGTACAAAGCAGCAAGCGTCTGGAGAGAGGAGAAAGGAGAGGTGAGGGGAATATGAGTGACAGATGGTTGGGGACAGTGGAGGCTTGGAAACGCAGAGAAAGTTCAGAAAAAGGCCAGGGTGTATGCTACTGAGATTATGAATACAAAGCACACTCCAGGTGCAAGTTGAAAAGTAAGGGACCTTCAGACTATGAACAGCATCTATAGTGCTATGTTCATATGAAAGTATTTAATAGTTCATTGGAGCCATCAGCTTATAGTCTCAACTATACTTTATAATCTGTTAGAAGGAAAAGTGATGATGAAAACAAACTAGAATAACAATTAGGCTGATAGAATGAAGGCACTGGGTTATGAGGAGGAAGTGGAAACTTAGTGGAAGACCCTCTATGATCATTTGTTTAATATTGTCCTGTCCTTTGTGTGTGACTTTGTCTGAGACCTCATCTGACATTCAAAAGGCAAAGATGTATCACAGTCAGAAGAAAGTCTCAGCCAAGACCAGAGCAGCAAGTCCTTTCTCAAGAGGTTTGTCTGTGCACTTGTGCTGGTCCCTTGGCTAATTGCTAACCCATATTGAGCACTTTACCATGTAGCCATGCACCAGTTTTGCATGTGTTAACTTCTGTCAACCTAGGTTAATACTGCTACTGTTCTCCTTAAGATGAGGAGAATACTGAGACACAGAAAAGTTAAGTAATTTGACTAAGGTCACTCAGCTAGTAAGTGAGACCTGGGTTTTGAGCATAGGTAGTCTGGCTCCAGGGTCTGCATTCTTTTGTTTTTTTAATTTATTTATTTTTATTAGTTTCAGGTGTACAACATAATGCAATAGTTATACTCTTTACCCCTCAAAGTGACAACCCCCCATCCCCCATTTGGCCACCCCACTCCCCCCCCCATATCATACATATCTATCACAACTCCCCTGACTCCCCTCCACAGTATACTCCACATCCCGTGACCATCCACATATTCAGTTACAGTTGGCCTACAATACTATACAACATCAGCTTCAGGTGTACAGTGCAGTGATCAAGCCTCTACTCCATCCATGCATTCTTGCTTATTCACTTTTGTCCCCAGGCTACCAGCATGGCTCAGTTACATCTCTGCTCTGCAGGAAACACGTTGTAACTAGGTGAAGGCGTGGGGCTCTGATTCCTTTCTTATTTCCTCTGTTGATGGAAGCTGTACATTCATTTTCAGCCCCCAAACTCTTGTTCCATAAAACACATGAAACTATATTATAAATGGTCAGGACCAATAAAAGTATTATTTCACTATCTCCCAAACAGGTAAGCTTACCTGTGAAGCCCTCTTTCTCCTTCAATTTAAAAGTTTTCTTATTTTTTAAAGCTTGTAGGGGTATAGAATTCTGCTCTGCCCAAAAGGACACTAGCCACATGTGGCTTTTTAAATTTAAGATACAATCAAAGACAATGAAAATCCAAGTTCCTCAGCCACATTTCATGTGCTCAGTAGCCATACATTGCTAGTAGCTACTTGATTGCATAGAATGTGTCTATGATTGCAGAAAATTCTATTGGGCAGCACTAGGCAGATGACAAGAGGTAGTATTCCCTTTCAAGTGATGCAACATAGTAATTAAATCACTTTAGTATTGGGCCCCCCGTCTTATTTTCTAACCATTGTCTTCAGGCTTATAGAATAAATAGGATACGATGTCTCTTCCCCACCATTCCTCTTGCTTCCTTACAAATACGCTTGCTTACTTTACACAAATACGCTTGGTCATATTCCTTTTTTTCCTCCCATCTCTTGCTTCAGCTCAGTCTTCCATATTGAATAGGTGCGAAAGCAGCTGCCACAGCCCATTCAATATGTCAGAACATCTGCCCCCGGCAGCCTCTGTCAGACAGGCTTTCCTGACCTGCAGAAGAGAAGGACTCTGAGACAGACAGCGTGGACCTGAGGCTCTGCATTACCCTCAGAGTCAGTTTGTCCTGAAAGACATTCACACCTCATTCTTTACTTTTTTATCTACTATGCATTTTTCTATTATTAGGGCAACCCTGCCCACTGAATGTACATGTCAATGACAGTACTCAGTATTCTATTTCGTAACTCATTCAAGATGATCAATTTCATGTATCTTTCAGGCCACCGATTACTTTAACACTGCCTTGAACATTTCGGCAGAACATTAGCCTAGTCATTTGTAACAGAAATGTGATAATAGCTCTCTAGTTTTCAAAGGTCGCAACCAACAGGATGGACGATCACAGTTAGGTACTATCACTGGAAGTTGCTGAGAGGAGATGGGACCTTCCATTCATTTATTTATCCTCCAGCAGACATTTATTCACCACCGCTGAGAACTCACAGAGTGAAAGGCTCATCTTTCACCTTAAGGAGCCTATAGGCTAGTTGTGAGGATCAACAGCTAAATAGGTAACCGCAGTCCAGTGGAGTAAATGTTCTGATGAGAGGTTTCTAATCTCTGTTGATGGGGTTATGAACGAGCCACCAACATGGGCAGATGTGACGTTAGGAAAGATTTCTGGAGGAGTGGACCCAGGAGATGAGTCTGGCAGGACAATAGCGGGCCAGGGGAGGGCTGGTAAGAGCATGACCTTTGTGGATGTTTAATGGGTATGGGGTCAATGTGAAAGATTAAACAAGAGGCTGAGCTAGGTTGTGAAGAGCCTTGTATGCCATGGCACAAAGTTCAGATTTTGTCATGGAAGAAAAAGAAAAAAGACTCACTATTGAAATATTTAAGGAGAGGAGTAACAATCACCATCTCAGATTAATAATTTAGACCACACACACTGCCAACCATTGTACTGGAGGCAGAAATGCTGCAACAGAGGTTATTGTAACCCAGGTAAGGGCCGAGGAGGGCTTGAAGAAAGCCATGCAGGGGAGATAAATGAGTGGGCAGACTTAAGAGGGATGTGAAACAGCAGGACTTAGTAACACATTGAATGAGGATGATTAAGTGCAGTGAGGAGTCCGGGGTAATTGCCAGGTTCCCATCAAAGAAAAGGCTGCAAAAATTCCTCCGTAGGTAAAAGACTAAGTTAAACTATATCTATAGTGTTTTACAGAACTATGGGTCATACTATAAAATTGTGTTAACTTTCAGGACTCCTGGCAGCTTCCTGTAATTATCATGAAATATATAATAAAGCTAACACTATACATCTAACCATGTTGCGTGATATCCTTTTTCAGATATTAGCATTAGCAAAACATTCAACATAAAATAGTCTACACTGGGAAGGCTGCTGTCTAATCACATATTCCTGGTAACAGTATAAGCTGGTATAAATCTTTTGGGAAAGAATTTGGTGGTATGTACCAAAAGGTGTAAAGCATATCTAAGTATGTGTACCTTGCCATGAAGTTATAGCAAGGACATTTTTCAAAAGAAGAAAAGAGCTATATCAAGGAAGTATGTATTGCAGTGGTATTGGGACATGAAAGATATAGGTCACGAACTAGAACTTCAAGAACAGGAAGAGTTAATAAAAGCGGTTATATCAATTTGAGGATGGAAAAGGGGCCACAGGTTAAACCTGACAAGGTCACGAGACTGAAAATAACCATTAAGATGGCGTGAAGATAAAAAAAATTCGTAACTAAGGTGGGTCATGGTGGGAAGTCATATCTTTAGCCTGAAGCTTCCTCCATAAAATCCATCTTCACCTTCAGTGGGCCTGTCTATTGTCTTTTTGCACCTAAAATGACACCCTTGGAATGGCAGTGATCCCTTTGTCCAGACCAGAACAGGATACTACAGAATCCCTCATTATTATTCTCGTCCCCTGATTAACATCTCTGTGTGAATTATTAACTGTCCTGCACCCACCTATGTGAAAGAAGTATCTGTCTCTCCAATTTACTTTGATCCAATCCCAGAGATTTCCCTGCTTTGCTTTCTCCCATCCCCTTAACAGATGTCATGTAACCCTCCTCCTTTGATTTTATGTATAAAATAAGCTGAAAGCCGTCATTTCACGGAACATTTTCCCAATCTGTTGAGATTTTGCTCCCCAGCAATTGTCGTCAGTTTGGCTCAAATAAACTCTTATAAGCTTTCTCTTAGATTGGATGGTTTTTGTCCACAAATTCCAGGAAAGATTGGGTAGCTAAGACCATGATGACTTTCAGGACCATATAGGAACTAATTTGTGCCAAGACATAAGCCACACCTTGCTCAAAATCCAGTGCTCTTTCTCCTGCTTCTCTTGAAATTACATGGAAGAATCCTAACAATACGCTGCTTGGTGGGAAACCAAACACAAAAAGGATATGCACATTGATAATAACTAATAATTATAGGTTAATGTGGCTAAAGACTGAAATAAATCATAAAAAGATTTTAATGCTAGGATGGTAAAATTATGGACAATATCATCTTTTTCTTCAGATGTTCTTTATGGTTTTTTTTTGTGCTACAATGCCACACTGATATTTTATAAAAGTAAAAAAAATAACAAAACAGCTTTCTTTTGGTTCCAGAATTGTATTGTTTACGTCTTCAACTTTTCCATACAAGACTTGCTTGTTATTATCCTTCCTAATTTAGAAGAGTTAGATATTTAATAATAGAACACATGTGCAACAATTCTAGGACTGCATTCCGTTTTCTGAAAATTCATTCCGCAGGCATTTCACAGGAGCCCACCCACACTTTTGGAGCTATTTAGTTTTTCAGTCTTATGCTTGTGTTGTGCTCCGGCACCCATGCAAAATAAATCGAATGTTCGCCACTCCACAGGAAAAAAAAAATAGAAGAAATATAAGCTATGAGCTCTAAAAATTGACAAACCAAGTATTATTTTGGATGTCTTTCATGCTTAATAATAATAAATGGAAAACAGGAAGAAAAAGTTTCTGTAGTTGACGGTTTGCTGCTGAAGTTATTAAGGAACATCTTTTCATCCAGACACTATAGCCTCTTCCTTTTCCCTCTTCTCTCTCCTCTTTGCCTGTGTGTTCCTTTCCTCACAGAAATTGTAATCTCGCCTGCCTGAGTCCTACAGACATTCGCTGGAGACTTACCAGTCTTTTCCTAGAGTACTTGTGAAGTAGCACTTTTTTGGTTATGGATTTGGTCCTTATAAAAAAAGGCATTGATCTCTTTCTCCCTCTTTTACCTCATTAAACTGATCACATAAATTGTAAGCTCTGAGAGGCTCTCATGTTCATTAATTTCCTTTGTACAATGTTATGTCCAATTAGAGCCTGATAAGAATCTGATTCTTGTTGACACCATCAAAGTCTAAGAAGATGAGTGAAATTTTTTTCTAAAAAAAAAAAGAAAAATGATAAGTCACACAGACGCCGTTTCAACAGGGGACAAAGGAAAAAGAAAGAAAGGCAATATCACCCTTGTGAGGGTTGTAGATGCCAGTTGGTAGAGGGTGAGAAAACCTGTTACTAGAAGACAATGTAACAACCTGATTTCATGTAAATCATCATACTTGGGACACCTATGAGAGGGGTTATACCATATAATCACTGTTGTGCAGTGGCCTAAGGCAGTAAAAGAAATTAACACTTTTTCTTTTTCTTTTTTTTTGTAAATTGGAGAATTGGGGGAGGGGAACAGTGTTGGGGAATTGGGGAGGGGAACCAGCCAAGTTGTTGTTCTTCAATCTTAGTTGTGGAGGGCTTCATTCGCCAGCTGGCTGCCCATCTACAGCTCGTGGCCTCTGAATTCAAGGTGCCGTGTTACAATCTTAGTTGTGGGTGGGCATAGCCACCATCCCATGTGGGAGTCGAACCAGCAGCCTTGTTGTTAAAAGCGCAAGCTGTATCCACTGAGCCATCTGGGTGGCATCTCAGCTCAAGAGCCAAGTTCAGTCTTAGTTGTGTGTGGGTGTAGCCCACCATCAAACAGGCAGTCTTGTTGTTAGGAGCATGTGCCCTCACCAGCTGAGCCATCCTGCCACCTGTTGGCAGCTCAGCTTGGGCGCAGCTCATTGACCCATGTGGGAATTGAACTGGTGGCCCTGTTGCTCAGAGCTTGCGCTCTTGAGCTAACTCTAAACTTACCTAGCCACTCAGCTGGCCAGTAATGAACACTTTTTGAGTTACATGATTATTCCCAATTTTAAGCCCAAGTGGTAGTGTTACAAAATCCATTAGATTTAAAATGAATTCTTTGTTATTTGGTATTAAAATGAAGGAATGGCATATGACTCTAATAACGTTTATTTATTTCACTGCTTGGAGCCCAAATTCTCTGAAAATCAGTGTCTGGTCTCCAATCCCCCATGCCTGGTGCACGTCTGGCTATGAGACTTTCCCCCCCAAGTACTGATGTTTGATTCTTCTTTCTTCTGTGCACATGCTAAGTGCCAGGAGCCTCTTCCTTCACCATGCAGTCTAAAGGTAGGCAGCCATCTGTTGTTGGAAAAGAAATCACTGCAAATATTTTCTGGAGAGTTATGAGGTACAAATTAATTCCCAGCTCTTCGGTGTACAACGTATATTTAAAAATATATGTAGATATGTTTGCATCACAGATTATTGAAATCTGTGATTTATATCCCACCTAGGATTCATCAAATTTCAATTCTGGACAAATTTAACTGAAATATTGCCAAGAAGCTCCTTCATGCCTTCTCATATCTTCCTGAAACCCTGCCTGGAGAGGTTTGGATGACACCACTGATGTATTTCCCACCGCGCCCCCTTTGTCTTATGAAATACTATTGAACACCTACCAAAGTTACTCTAAACTTCTGTACCTGATAGCTAGAACATCAGAGTAACAGCTACCAATACACACCACAAATCCAGCGCTGTGTTCTCTGCCCTGCAGCCATTTATTTACCCATAGAATGTAATTCTTTTGTGTTTTTTTGTGCTCTAATAAGGTTATGTGGGAGACAAATATGTCCTCATTCATATAAGAAATCTTATTTTTTTAATCGTAAAAACAAACATTGTATTAAATTGTAAATAGTATCTAGATAAAGTGTCAGTTGTGGTCTTATTTAGATGATCAGTCTTTTATGTTGTTCAAACCAATCACTGATAGCTGAGAAGAATTTTTGGAGTCTGGGTATGAAACAACATATGGACAGGTGAACTTTGACCTAAAGGAAAGTTGATGCCCGAAGCCCTGGCAACATGGATTGTCATGTTCTTATTAATTATTATTTTTGTCAAAATACATTGTTGTGTAGGTTTGGTCCTAAGAAGACTAAACAAGCACCTGTTATGCCACTAAAAAAGCAAACAAACAAAACCCCCAATCAGGTAAGATAATGCAGGCATAGGTTTAAGGATACAGACACATTTTTAAGAGAAACCCAGTGACAAAAGATGCTTCTTTTAGCAGATGGGATTAATATCATCTTGCCATCTTTAAACTTTGTTTTTTAATTCCTATTTTATGACTTTAAAAAGCAGAGCCCCAAATATGTATTTTATCTAAGTGATATCGTATATAGTGCAAATAAGACAGCAGCCATCCACCCTACTTTCAATTCTTGAGCCCCTAAAACATTTGTTTTCAACCCCTTTAGGGTTTTGTTTTTTTTTGTATTTATCTCCATATTTACACATAACATGCTTATGCTGGTATCTTAATTTTTATCTTTCATCTTTATTGTCTTCCTACTATGGAAGATGATCGCTTACCTCCCCACCATAGCCAAATTGTGAATGTGTGTGCACGTGGACACACACACACACACACACACACACACACACACACACGCACACCTTTCATCCCAGGAGGAACGTATCGCAGTTTTGGTTCCATTACTGCCCAGTGTTTGTATTATCACGACTGTGCATACGATGTCAGAGTTCATCTAGATAGTGCCCTAAGATAACTCATCTCTTTTTATGCAGCATTGTATTTTGCCTGGAAATAATAATTCCTTACTTTGTCATGTGCTTGGTTTTTCTTTATATCTCATATGAATTCATCCTCAAACTCTGACAGAACAGTACGTATTCTTTCAGTACATTCAAGCACGTCAAACAGCCCATCAATTCTGTTTCTTTTTTTCTTGGAGATACTTCTGGAGTTTTCCATCTTCCTGCTCTCATCCGGTCTGGAGGATCTATCGACCAGGTGCACAGCTGTTAATTCTGACTCCCGTCATCATCACTTTGAGAAATCTCTGTAACTTTCCTGTGTTGGATTACCTGTTACCTGGGTTCCTAGTCTTCTTTTCTTGTTTCTTTTCTTGTTTGGATGGCATACAGCCTTCAGAAGCTTCCTTAGAAAGGTGTATGGAAAGTAAATATTATTTTAGATTCCTGCATGTCCAAAATATACTTTATTCTACCCACACACTTGATTTATAACTTGGCAGCTTTTATGTTTGTCTGGAATAAAACTCATCTTTCCTCATTATTTGGAAGGTGTTGCTGTATTTCCTTCTGACTAGCAGTGTTGCCAGTGAGGATCCTGAAGTCATTCCGAGCCCTAATCTTAGTTTTTGTAATCTATTTTTGCTCTCAAGTGTTTTAATTTGTGCTTATGTTTCTTCGTGTGGGTCTTTCCTCTTTTTCTTCTTTCTCTTTTCTTGTTGCTGGGGATTTGATAGGTATTTTCAATTCAACAACTCAGTGCTCTTCAGTTCTCAGAAATGTCTGTTTATTTCTTAGTTAATGGCATCCCTTAATTTTCTTTTTGAGACTTCAGAATTTGAATGTTAAACATCCTGAATGAATCCTCTCATTTTGTGATGGCTTTTCAATGGTTTTACTTTCTCAACTTTCTCATATTCTTAATCTACTGAGATACTTCTATCTCCCTTACTGTGTTTCATTTCCAGGAGGTCTTTCTTGTTCTCGGAAAACCCCTGATTTTATAGCCTCCCATTCTAGTCACACGGACACAGTGTCTTCTCTCTGAGGATATTAATATTGTTGAATCACCTTCTACTTATGTCTTGTTTCTCTCTCCTGTGATTTCATCCCTTCTGTTTGGTATGACTTTAAGAACTGGGTACTGACCTGATGTTGGGAATTTTAAGTCATGTAGCAAAGGTTCACTGACTGGTGGCCTTACTTAAAGTGGGCAGGTAGACAGGGCTATTTTGTTGGGAGACATCCATAGATGAGTGTCGGGATGTTACCACCCTTTGGCCAGTTCTTCAGAGAAGAATCTTCCAATTATCTGCCTGGGAGATGAAAGTTAGGCTGCTGGAAGCTGGGTAATAAACAGGGAAGGGGGACCAGTGTCTCCCCATCCAATATGGAAGCTTTCACTATACAGAAACTTAGTCAGTCCTCAGCGGTGTCTAGTGTCCTTGAGTTCGTCATCTACAGAAAGGGACCCTCTGATTTTCTGTGCAGATGGACTGCAGCTTGAGGAAGGGGCTTACAGAGATTTTCACCTAATTCCATTTTCAACCCCACCTTCTGTAGTCCCTGGGGCATCCATCTCCAGGTCCTCCTTGGTGCTGGTTGGAGTGACTGCCTTGTTTCTGTTGACATTGGCCTCATCGCCATGCCTTATAGGCCTTGATTTCAGTGTTTTCTACTCTGGTAACTCAGTTATGACTGTCATCATCTGCTTTTTAACTTTTAAAACACTGGTGGTATTTCTTTCCTCTTTTCCCCATTTTATACTCAAGAATTTAGTGGATATTTGGAAGAAGTGGAGATAAACAAATGTGTTCTATTTTCCACACTTAAGCAGATTCCAGGCCACACAACAGTTATTTTTGCTTCTGCTGTTCTGTTAGTGAGCTGTAGAAAAACAGGACAGAAGCAATTGAAAGGATGCTGTGTCACTTGACCTGTCACCATTTTCTGTTTTTTGCAAGGGGAAAAGGTAGAGTAAAAGAAGAGAAAAGAAAAGGGGAGTGGAGAAGGATAGAGAAATATGAGAGGGAAATTAAACGATGAGAGAAGCGAGGCTATTATTGAATAGTGGAATGAAAGCTATTAATGTACAAACAGGCTTGGAGATGTCTCCATCTTCTTCAGAACTATGCCTAACCCTTGCTCTCATTTTATTTTTATTGACCTGACAAGGAGTTACGGTGCCTTAAAAAACTGGTGTCCAAAAAAATCCCAAGCACCTGACTGAGGCTGTAATACTCATAAAAATTAGTTTTTAAGTTTCCCAGTCATGCTCTGACTCATGAAGCCAAGCTTCATAATTTTGCATTGAGCAAGCTTTCTTGTGCATCCTCTCCTTCTTCTCTTGTAGGCTTTCAAAAAATGATTTATTGTATTTTACATGATGTTCTATTCCCATATTAGAACTTACATAATTCACAGAACTCATGGAGTCAGTGTATGGGGTATATTCATAGAAACATGAAATGTTGAAATTCAAAGGAATCTTGAGATCATTCTATCAATTACCTTTCTTTTCACAAATGAGGAAATCAATAGCCAGAGAGGCGAAGTGTCTGCCCAGGGTCATACAGAGGGAAGATGGGCAGGATCTAATGTAGGGATAAGAAAATTAAATCACAACACAAGCAAACGTGTTGTTATAATGATAGAAGCAATGCTTCTGGCATACTATTCGTATTTCATGACTTTTTTTCACAAGCCAAGCTGCTTTTCATTTTATAGACATTCACATGCTATATATGGTTAAGATATAATGCATTTGTAAAGAGAATGAGTTTTATCTAGGAGTTCCTGCGTGAAGAGAAATTGTAGAAATTATATCCCAGAAATTGATGAGAAACAAATTATCTTCTTTGTCATTTGCAGTTCTGATTGGTTTTCATTTTTGTGCTTGGATAATGTTAGGGTTATTGAAAGCTTAATGCTCTTTTCCAGAACCCCTTAGATAAACAATATAATATAATGCAAAGTATTATAACACACCTGCCAAATTTCCTATAGCACGGAGGATGTAGAAGTTTCTTGATTTCTGTGGAGGAGTATTTAATGATGAATACCTAAATGGTACAATTTTTCCCTGGCTTAAACATTTCCATAGTGTGCAATAATAGGAATAATAATTTTAAAAAAAATTATCTCAAGTTCTGACATATTTTAACACCAAAATAAATAATGCCTTGTATCTAGCTGTTTGATTAGCTGTGCTTAAAATTCATTGAACCCAATTGAAATCCTTGGTTCTTAGGATTGATGCTTTGCTATTTCCTCTTCATATGGCCATTTTAAAGGTTATTTAAATTTTCCCCCTCTGTGTTCCTTCCACCCCAAGGTGAGATGTTTGCTTCTTCTTGTGGAAAAGTGAGATTTAATCCCCCTTTGTATGTAAATGCAGGGTGTTTATTATATCATATTTAAATCATTACTGACAATCCCATTTTCACAGGAAACACTGAACATGCCTGCTGACTGATGATGTCCATTGGAAACAGATTTTGCTGGTTTCTGGCTGGCTAAAGCAGTCACAAGCTCCCTTCTGGAATGTTTTCTGACTTGTTGATCTCAGTACAAATCAATGTGCCAACTCCTTTTCATGCTTCTCTGATCACATATTCCTAGGTCACTGGCAGAAGTGGGTGAATCTTATTCATACTTGACTCCACTCTCTTGGTCCCTTGTTCCAAGGCTTCCCTGTAGTATAGCATTTCTCAGATCAAATTATAATATTTATTTACATGTTGTGTTTTTTACTCTGAGTGTCTCAAGACCAGGGACTGTGTCCTCTTATTCATTTTGTGACCCTAGATTCCAACAGAGCACTCTGCCTGTAGTAAGAGCTCAGTTAATGCTCCGTGAGGGATGGTGGGCGTGCCTGGGTTGATGGGCAAGAGAAGCCTGCAGGACACTCTTTTGAGGAGATGTTAATGAATGAAAGTTTTGCCCAATCTGAACTAGACCAGATAGCATTTTTCTAAATTATTCAGGACTGATGGTATAAAACTTTGGAGCTCACATTTTGATCCTCTGTTGAGGCTGTGTTTAATTATGTATATTGAGGAGGTTTAATGACGAAGGAGACAATTATGGGGAGACAGTAGCAAAAAACAAGGAGTAGACTTGGCTTTTAGCATGAGGTTCGTGAGGTGTGTATTTAAGATGCTCAACATTGCTGATGATTAGGGAAACGCAAATTAGAACTACAGTGAGATATCACTTCACATCTCTAAGGATGGCAATTACCAACAACAAACTTAAAAAAAAAAAGAAAACCCAAACAACAAAATATAACAAATGTTGGCAAGGATGTGGGGAAATTGAAACCTTTGCACACTGTTAGTGGGAATGCAAAATTGTATAGTTGTTAAGGAAAACAATGTGAAGTTTCATCAAAAAAATGAAAAATAGGACTACCATATAATCCAGCAATCTCATGTCTGGGTACTTAACCAACAGAGTTGAAATCAGGATCTGGAAGAGACATCTGTACTCTCATGTTCATTGCAGCAATATTCACAAAGCCAACACAGCAAACAACTCAAAGTCCATCGACAGATAAATGGATTAAAAGATGTGGAATGTCCAAACAGTGGAATGTTACTCAGCCTTAAAAAAAAGAAGGAAATCTACTATTTGGGACAACACAGACTAACCTGAAGAATGTTATGCTAAGTGAAAAATGCCACTCTCAGAAGGACAACATTTTCTGGTTCTACTTATATGAAGTATATAAAATAGTCAAACTCATCAAAGAATTGTGGTTGCCAGGGACTGGGAAGAGGGGGATATGGAGAGTTATTGTTCAATGGGAATAAAGCTTCAGTTATGCGAGGTGAATAAGTTCTAGAGACCTGCTGGCAGCACAGTATCTATGGTTAACCGCACAATATTATGCACTCAAAAATATGTTAAGAGTGTAGGTCTCATGTTAAGTGTTTTCACACACACACACACACACACACACACACACACACACGCCACAAAGAAACTTTTCGAGATGATAGACACTTATTACCTTGATTACCTGGATATGCGTATATCTAGACTCATCAAATTGTATACTTTAAACATATGCAGTTCTTTCATATATCAATTACATTTCAAAAATGCTGTTAAAATTTATTTTTAAAGAGTCTTTTAAATAATTAAGATGTAAGATAATTTGCCATCAAAACCACATCTACTCACTCTCTTCTCTTTTTAGTTCTGTTTGAATCCAAGAAGCTATATATGTAACTATATTTTTAACCTTTTTATAGATTGGACATATGATCACACCCTGCTGTGGAATAATGTTGCATTACCTAGAGAGATACTACAAGTACTTGCATTTGCCTAAAGGCTGAGATTTTAAATACTTTGGGTCCTTGTTTTTGTTCTCTGAAGACACCTTTACTCTAAAGAGTTATTTAGCAAAAATCATAATGATCTTTTAGTATAGCTCCTTCTTCCTTAAATTGAGAATGCCAGCCTGCTTTGAGTATGTGTTGAAAATACTGCTTTGAGCAAAGACCACTCTTTGAAATCTAATATATATATAGCAGAACTCAGGTAATGTTGATAAGTAAAAGAAGATGTTACTTGTGTGCTGGCTAGAAGAACGCTCATGATTTGCAAGCTTAGAGAGCTGCTGTTGAGATACTGTTCAGAGGATCTGCAGAAGGTATTGAAAATGACTTGGTTATATACACAAATAACATAGATGCAGAGATGTGTTGCCTTTTTTCCCTGAATGATGGTATTTTTAATACGTGGATATGCTTATTATCTTATTAGAGCTTATTATCTTATTTCATGAAGTAGGAGCTTCTTGTTCAGTCACTTGCTCATCAGATGTCTAGTGAGTGCCCACGGGTGTCAGGCTTCACCAGTCCCTATAGCCTTGCTGGGCTGTGGGCTGTATAAAGTCAGGGCCCTTTTCTATATTGTTCACTGTTGTATGCACTGTGTCTGAAAAACATGTGACATGCAGTATGTGCTCAATAAATACTTGTTGAAAGCAAAAGGGTGGATACCACAAATATATTCTCTCCCCCTCACTAATTCAATGGGTGTGTAATTCTTTAATGAATTTGTAATCTGTTATGGAATTACTAATTTCTAATCTGTAACTAGAATGGGTTTAATTCAAAGTCCAATATGAATGTCTTTTTGTTCTAGTCCAGAATAGGCAACAAATTTAAACAGTGCTTGCTTTGATTCCTATAATCTTTGGCATAATAGTTTTTCTAGGCAATGGGCTGGAAAAGATAAAATTCCTCTTCTCTCAGAGAGTCTGTTCATATTGGGCATCTGAGCTTTTACAGGGAATCAGTTTTATCTTTTGAAACCTTCTTGCCATGTTTTTGGCCCCAGTATCTGGTAATCTACTTTGACATGGCAATAAATAGACAAAACAAAATAAAAATTCCCGAACACTCCAAAAATAGTACTCAGAAATGAATGCAAATAAAAACAAATACACACAACACATTAGTAAAAGTTATTTAAAACTAGTAAGTGCTCCTTTTCCAACTGTTCCTGTCTGCACATCTGTGAACTGTTTTGACCCTACAGAGAATCTATGTTTTGCCCAGCTCCAAAAATGCTTCTGGTCTGCATGGTCTGCTCTCTAGCCTTTCTTGGCTCTACTCTTATTCCTTTTCCTCTTCTCTCTCTTTCTTTCCCTGTCATTTTTTTCCCTCACTCTACTGTACTAATGTCTCCTTAGATCTTTCCAGTTTTCAGGAGAGGGAAGAAGCATATCAGTTTAGCTCTAGCTTGTGGTAGACACGAGTTTTCCTTCTAACTATTGAACCTTCTACAGTTAACATCCTCATTGACTGGAATCTCTAGTAAGAGTTATTATTCTGTGACCATTTGGGGAATGAAATTTGAGGTGTCCAGAAATAACGTTATAGGTGGATATTGCTTGGTGAAAGTGAGTTACTATAACTGTTTGAGGATTTTTATTTTAAATAGTTTACAACTAATGTGTTTCCTGAGGAAAAAAATAACCTGTTAAGTGTTTATTTAATCCCTTCACAATCTAGGATTTTTTCAATCTTTGGGTGAGGGACAAAGAATTCATATAATTTACCCAGGGTCACATAGCCAACACGAGAAGGTCCAGGAAGTTATGCCCCAGAGATGACATTTGTAACCACTGTACCATGTTTTTCTGAGCAGACCTTTGGATCTGTGATGAGCTGTGGCTAAGTAAAAAAGCCTGGTATCTGTGGAATCTGAGCCTGTGAGCCAACCTCAGCCCAGTTTGCCTTCAGAGCATCAGCATCTGAGAGTACCCATGAAGATCAGCAGGAGACAGCTCTTTGTGCCCGTCCTTTTCCAATAGTGTGTTGTCCCTATTGTTGCTATGGGACACATAGGGGAGCCCCATTTGTCTCATGCTTTTTCTAGGAACTTCGTCCCTCATTTTGGTGCTTTTCGGAGTCGCTTTAAGAGTCCACATGACTTTTGATAGAGGAAAAAGCATAAAATGTTAGAGAGAGAGAGAGAAGCACAGATTTAAGTGCAATTTTGCTCTTTTAATCTATGTTGTTAGAGATAACACTTTGTCTTTCCTGTGATGTGCGAGATAAACCACTCA
Organism: Aselliscus stoliczkanus; assembly: GCA_033961575.1. Lineage (NCBI taxonomy): Eukaryota > Metazoa > Chordata > Mammalia > Chiroptera > Hipposideridae > Aselliscus > Aselliscus stoliczkanus. The sequence goes on along the minus strand of CM066740.1, from coordinate 74,131,900 downwards.
CAAGTGCACTTTCAGCTGACAAACATACACTTTCATCATGTTATGTGCTTTTCTGCTAAGTCCCAGTTGGACACCACATAAGAAGGTGAAAATACTGTTACAGGAGGCGTGATTACACTTATTTGAACCTTAGAACCAATTTTACAAAGCTATCACTAAAGAACCAATTACATTAGGGCAGGTTGTTATTTTTCTTATGCTTCCAGAAAGATGGAAAGAAATGATACCAGAGGTAATTGGGGTGGAAAATTGTGATATTATAATTTATAATAAGAAAGAAATGTGTATTTGGTCTTTGTTTCTGTCACTGAGCTCCTAAAACCCTTATAATTTCCAAAGGGTTGAACGTGGTGATTAAGGAGTCTTTTGTTATGCTAATGAGGCGATTTGGGAGAGCCCTTGGGTAACCTAGAAATAGGGGCTGGTTGCCAGGAGAACCAAACTTATGGTTAGAAGGTTAGAACTTTTCAGTCTACCCCCCCCCCCCAATCACTGGGGAGGGACAAGGGGCTAGAGATGAAGTTCAATGGGCAAATGAGTTAATCAGTCATGGCAGTGCACAAAAGGACAGGGTTTGGAGGGCTTCTGGGTTGGTGAAGTTGTGTAGATTTGGGGGGATTGGTGCCCTTGGAGAGGACATGAAAGTTCCGTGCCCTTTCCCTGTGCCTTGCTCTATCCACCTCTTCATCTGGCTATTCCTGAGTTGTATACTTTTAAAACAAACTGATAACCTAGTGAGTAAATGGGTTTTCTAAGTTCCATGAGCTGCCCTAGCAAATTAATTTAACCCGAACAGGGGGTCTTGGGAACCTCTGATTTAAAGCCAGTTGGTCAGAAGTACAGATAACAACCTGGGCTTGCAATTGGCATCTGAACTGGGGAGGGGGGCAGTCTTGTAGAACTGAACCCTTCAGCTGTGGAATCTGATCCTATATTCTGGTAGTGTCAGAAATGAGTTCAGTTGGTGTCCAGAAAATTGCTTGGTGGTTGGGGGAAGACCTTTGCCTCCACGCTCAAATTGGAATTGGGATCTGGACACTTTAAGAGTTTATATGTTTCTATTGTCTTTAAGAAAAAAAAACCCCAAAAGTTGTTTATTTGGTTTTGCTCATTGCTATTATCTGAAGGTGCATTCGTAAGAAATAAACAATGATTGACTGGCTATATCACATTTTTTTATTATGTCAAAAATGGTCAGTTATAGGTAATTTCTTGTGGGCAATCAAAAATTTTGACCAACCATTTTCTTACCAATAGTTTAGTCATTCTCTTTAACAGTTGATAAAATGCTAATTTTGTGGATTTGTTTATATACCAAAACCAAAATCTGTCAAGCAGATCTAACAAGTTATTCAACCAGAGACTTGATCTGATTTATTTAGAACTTAACTTGACCAAAACTGTGAACCAGCCTCAGACAGTGGTAATAATCATGTTTAAACAAAAATCAAGTTCAAGCTGGCTGAGTGGCGCGGTGGTTAAGCGCTGGCTTGGAAAGCCAGTGGCCCCGGTTCAGTCCCACATATGAGGGCCAGTGACACTGCCCTCAAATAAAATAAAATAAAATAAAATAAAGTTCAATATTCTATACATAGTTTTGTAAGTAATTTCATTTCTAATAAATTAATCCTCCTTCATTTCTATCACAGTTGGAACTTGGTACTTTGACATTGTTTCTTGTTTTACATTTTTCCTTGGATATTATTAATAGAAATTTTGTTCTTAAAAATTAAGCAACTAAAAACCTGATTCTTCATCCTTTCAGATTGCTTTAACAAAACTTCTCTATTGAAATACCAGGCAGTTTTATGATCCTAGCTTTCTTCTCTGAGCTGGATACAATTCTAATTTTGTACTGTTTGTACTTCCTTTCTCTGTGCAATAAGTCCTCTTTGAAGAAGATCTTGCAATTAAACAATTACATTTTATTAATTATTTGACTTATACTGCCATCTTCATTTTCTCTAAAATTTTAATTTGTGTATATGGTGAGTTTCCCTTGGGATCCCCATTCAGTGAAGGACCTGTGGCCCTCACCCCAGAAACTGCCTGGCTGCAGAGCTGTCTCTGCCCCCCTTGCAGGATGCCCCACATCCAATGACTGGTTGATGTGGATGTATAATGGCCTTGCCTTCCTGACTTAATTCAGAATAACTCTGGAAGTCATTCTAGCCTCAGAGCTTCCTGTGGCATTGGGAGTTTCTCTCCTTTGCCCAGTCCTGCTTCATTCCTTGGCCCTTCATAGGATAGATGCCAAGGGCACATATACTTTCAGATTCCTTCTAAGCATCTGCTTCCTGGGGAGTCCAACCTGCAATAGTATTGTCTCAGACTTTAGATGCTAACAAACTGATAATGTATAGGTGAGCCTTTAAATGAAAGAACGTGGTTATTTCCACAACAGCTTTGCTTCTTAATAGTTGGCAGCATTAATAGCTTAGTAGTTTTTACCATTCTTTTATTCTTTTAAAGAGTAAATTATAATTTTCAACCCAGATCTTTGACATACTTATGGACCCCCTTTGAAGAGAGACTTGGATACTTAGAGTAGGAATTGCGGCCTCGAGGAGGAAAATGTAAGTAACTTCTAACATTTTAATATTGAGATTGCCCCAATCACATTGTGATGACCAACAATAGGTGAAACGTGAAATCTAGTCATTTATTGGCATGGACAGTGGGCAAGTATCAAGTCTCAGAATTTAGTATATTTGTTAATATCATACAAACAATGATGAAGTGTTAAGCATATAACCTGTTGACATCCCATGTTTTAGATCTGAATATCAACTATCTCCCATCTCAGGTTTTGGTGATGATGCTTATCTTGGTCATGATTATTATTATCATTAACAATAAAAATATTAATATACCTCATTTGTATAGAACTTTATCATTTAACCCCCTTTAACTGGATTATCCTGACATCCTAGGTAATAGTTATTAGGAACCTGACACAGAGTAAAGATACTGAAAGATAAGAGACTTGTTCAAGGTCACACAGGACCCACCGTCAGGTCTTCTGGCTTGAAGTCTGTTTTCTTTCTCATTCCAACATCTTTCTGCAAACCAAACTAGCAAACCAACACATACAAACGAACCTTTCGTCTCTCAGACAAGAGACATCGGGCCACTCACTCAGTGAGTCTTGGCTTTCTAAAGAGATAAAATTATGAATGGAATTGTTTACTAACTTACTCATGTCTTATTGACCTAAGAGCAAATTATTGTGCCACCCTACAGATGAATAAACTAAAGCCAAAGTAATACTCTAATTCATGGCACCCTGGTAAAAACTATTTTGGGAGACAGAGCCCATTTTAGTGGCAACTTCCTCTGAATTACCATGGTCCAAATTTTTTTTACTTCTTTTATGATGTCTATTTTTATACATATATTTATATGCCTCTTTTGTTTCCCTATTTGACTGAAAGAAGTTTGAAGGCAGGACGTGTCCCATGACTATTTCCCTATACCAGCAATCAATATTACAGTATTGTACTAACAAATGTGTCTCTGTGTACCATGCAGTGATAAGTATTGGGTATGCTGGTAAACGTAACAGACAGGGTTTAGTAGTCACGGAGCTTATACAGTAGGGTGAAAATTTTTTAAATACAATTATTGTGGTTGCTGCAGTGCAAAGGTGAAGGGGAAGACTAGAGACCTGGGGAAAGTCTCCTGAGGACATGCATTTACAGGGACAATTGGAAAGTTTTCTTGTTTTCACTTTTATTTTTCATTTTTAATAGGGAGCTTTATTTATTTATTATTTTTTGGTGTCATAATTTTTAACAAGCTTAATTAAGATATAATTTATTGATCTTATTTATTCTTTTTATTGAAGATGGACTGCTTATATACTGAAGAAGTTTAAGTCAGTTCTATAATCTGCATGACTTCTAAGTGTCTTAATTAAGTTCTTAATACTCAATAGAAGAATTATGTTTATGGAGCTATCGATTAGATTTACAAGGGGTGACCTGCTGGAATTTTAGAATGAGTTTTTAAGTTTACTTTATTTTAATCATCAATTATTTGTATCCACTCAACATTAAGCAACAAGTATAGTCAATTATCACTAGGAGAATATGCAGAAATGTCTAGACTCAGAGTCAGGCAGATCTGTCTTTGAACCTGGGTTCCAGCCTCCTGCTAGCTGTTGATACCCCTGTTTCTGAGTTTTTCCATCAGGAATATGGGGATAATACCAGCCTTAAAGTGCTGAAATACATAGCGAACATTATAGGAAAACGTACCTTGATTAAGCCTGAATGTTTGACTAAATTTCATTGGTATTTTAACCAAACTCTAACAATATATAAGGACTTCTTCCTATGAAGAATAGGACTAATTGGGAGGATGATGTCATATATATTACTGCATTTTAATATTTCTTATGCTGTTATCTTTCATCATTAGGTAATTTTATATTCTTTTCTGGCTTTTCTTATGTGTGCGTCTTGTCATTCAATTATATTATAAGATTGCTGAGGAGAGACATATAATCTTTGATGGTCTGTAGCTCCTGAAACATGGTAGACTGTGAGTGCTTATGAATGGACTAAATGTTTGGCTTTCTGACAGATGTGAAGATAGAAAGTATGAATGAGTTCCGGGGCTAAGAAAAGAATCCTAATCTTCTAATGCCAGTCACTTGAGAAGCAATACAGCCCATGATTTAATAAAATATTTGTAAGGCATCAAACAGCAAAATGCCATGTGGGGCAAATTCTCCATAAATATTTATTTAGCCAGAGTAAATTGTGCAGTCCCTCTTTCCTGGAATATACAAATTGGCCAGGCTGACAAATATTGGATGAGGTAGAGGAATAAAAAAAAAAATACAAAATGGATTTAGACTATGTAAAAACCCAACCTTACTAACAGTTTTTCTTTACAAACAAAGATATTCCATAGATTCTGAATGAAAGAATAAATCAATGAATTCAGACAAAACCTTATGCCTGGATTGACTGTCTGCCTCATCTGAAATAGTCATAATAAAAATTTTTCAGCCTTCTTTTCTTCTGGCTATGGAATCAAGAGGAATCTCTGAATGATACTCAGACTATGGCATGTCTTTAATGGGATGCTTAATTAAATCACAACGATTTAATTAAAAGGGCAGTCATATTTTAAAACAGCTATTGTTCCCTAGAGAGTGTCACAGTTTTGGTTTTACATTTCTATAGTTACCTAATGCTTCTACTCACAATTTTTTTGTTTTGTTCTGTTTGGTTTTATCTATTTATTTGTTTGATTTTTAAAGACATTATACATGGTTTTCAACTTACCTCTAGACTTTGCCTCTAAATTTTCCTCTTCAAAATATGTGGTCACTTCTTTTCATTCTCATTCATTGCCTCCCCAAAAACAAACAAACAAACAAAAATGTTCAATAGATTCTGAATGAATGAATGAATCAATGAATTCAGACTAAACACTATGCCTGGATTACCTGTTTGTCTCATCTGAAATAGTCATAATAAAACTTTCCAAACTGTATCATTCATCTTTCCCTGTTGTTGATTTAAAATATTCCCTCTGACTGATCTTTTCACTTTCAACACTTCATCTACCTACTGACAAAATCGTAGTTATATTTCCCTTCTCTCTCCTTAGCTCTAGACCCACTTTTTCAGTTTGATGATCCATAGACACTTCAAAGACAACCTCTTCTGAATCAAAATCATACTTGTCTCCTCCATATATCTGCTCACCTTCCTGCATTTCCTATCTACTTAATGGTGGCATCACAGAAACGGGTCACAAAAGCCAAAACCTTCGAGTCATGTTTAGTGGTTTCTTACTACTCCCTACTTACAAATCGATATGACCTAAATACTGGGGGTGCCAAAAAATGTATACACATTTTAAGAGATATTATCCATGCTCAAGCAGTAGTACTCTGTAATCGGAAGTATCTGGATGCTGATGGTAACCACTTTGAGCACCTTTTGTAATTGTAGAAGTCAAATGCGACTTGTATTGGTATATATTAAGTATTATAATGAATACAGGTTTGTCCTTTCTTAAAATGTGTATACCTTTTTTTGGCACCCTCTGTATATACGATTTCTATCTGCCAATCATATTTCAATAATGTTGGAAAAAAGTACAAAGCCCCATGGATTCTAGCTTAGAAATGCTAACAGCTCCATCAGCACCAGTAACATTGTGGCCTATCCCACCACCTCCTAACCAGGATCATTGTCTCCTGGTTCTTACCACTCCAGGTAGCCTTCTACATCAGCAGCCCTAATCCATTTTTCTTCTATGAAATGCAATGTTCATAGATGAGACATATTCCTATAGGCTTCTGAAACATTTCGTGAGGAACTTAACATTATAATTATTCATAACCTCCATAAGCCCTGCACTGCCATGCATGATCTGGCCCTGGTCTACCTCTCTTCTTTGTCTCATCCTTCTCTCCCCACCTTTCATTAACTCCAATGGCTCTTCCCTGGCCTTTTCCATGCTCTTGTCCATTCTCTCTTCTTTTTTGACCTCAGCTAAGTGATACCACTTTAGGGAGGCTTTTCCTGAACACTCCTCAATCTCAATTAAATTTCTTTGCTCTTCCTCATAGGACCTGCCATAATCTATAATTATAAACATTTTCTTATTTTTGCATTAAGCTTGGTTCACTCACAACATTTCTAAACTCTGTGAAGGCAGAGACCATGCCTATTATATTCACCAGTGTATCTCACAGCCTCCACACAGATTCTGGCAGATTGTGGGCACTTAGTATATATTTACTGAAAGAATGAATCAATTATCCCAACTATAATATTAGTGGCCTATTAGTCGGTACCTAACTACAGGCTCAGTCTGTGAGTTATGGGCAATTTCAACCCCCAAAGAGCATATTGTAAGATTAGTAAGAGTGTTGCTATTGCAGGGATAATTCTGACTGTGCTCTGACTTAGGGAAAAATACACTTTTAGTACTCTAGCACTGTTAGTCATACATTAATGCCACATGTGTTAGGTCTGATCACAATGCATTGGACACCCGTTGTCTGGCTATTAGACATTTCTTCTTTGTCTGGTTACCTGAGATGTCTTTCTAAAGCATAAAGCTTACCATGATTCTCCTGCTTAGGAACTTTCAGTGGGTTCCCTTTGTTGTCAAGGTCAAGTTCAAATTATTTGGCATGTCTAACAAAGTCATTCTCAAGCTGGGCCTGGTGATTCTTTCCAACTTCAACCCCAGCCAGTCTCTACTATGGGCCATGATCAAGCAAGGTCTTTTCATACCTTGGTCTCTTTCAGAAATGTCCCACTTTTGTCCCTATATAGCTGTGTGTTTACCCTTGAAAATCCATTTCTTCTCACCTTCTGAGTTGCAGCTTCCTCTGTACTCCCATTGTATGCTATATTCTCTTAATCCTAAACTTTATCACATATTCCATGATGATTTATTGGAAGTCCGATCTCCCAGACTGGATGGTAACTTCCTGGATTAGACTGTGCGTTCTCAGCGTCTAGCCCAAAGAGTAGCATATAATGGCACCCAGTAATTTTTGGGTGACCGAACATATTGCTAATTGTTTGGAAGTAAAAATGTCTTTTACTGAAGCAATAGTATGAAGGGTGATTGAATTCTCAGCTGACTCAAAAAGCCTGTTTAAGCCATAATAGAATTGAAATGTATTGCTGATATTACTTTTTTTCTCTAGTATTACATATGTTATTTCTCTGCTCTACTGCAACTGAGACATCTCTTTATTCCTCTTCTATCCAAGCCTAGTGGCAGAGACCTTTTCTAAACTGCTCTCTTCGGTCTCTCATTGCCTTGAAGGTGAGGCTAAAAGAAGAATTCTTTCTTTATTTTTTTCTGTGATAATGGGAGGGATTTCTGTCATTTTGATTTTTATGGTGGAGATGTATGTCAACTGAGAGTTTGCATCTTTGGCGTTTGCCTACATCTCAATCTTGAAGACCACTTGTCTCGTAACATGTCATTATGCTAATGATTAGCACCTTCCTGTAATAGTATGAGCTGTAAGATGAAATTAACTTTAATGGAGGTCTACTAATAAATAAAAGTAGTAAAAGGACCTTCCTATTTAATTGGTGCTCTCATGTATAAGATTTACTCATGCTTTTTATGAATCTAGGCTTTTATCCTATGACTCATGTTAAATGAATCAAAACAGCCCCTCTTCTTTGTTTGACCCCTTGATTCTCGTCACAGATTTTGTACACTTTGGTTTTCTTATACACATCTGCAAAAATAATCTTGAAAGTTGGGGAGAAACAAAAAACCCTGCTGTGTGATTAAGTAATTGATGTAATTTGTTATATTATAATGCAATATAATATTACAATGCAAACAAACATGATTGCTTTTTTTTTTTTTTTTTTGTGAGGGCAGTGTCACTGGCCCTCATATGTGGGACCCAAATCCGGGCCGCTGGCTTCCAAAGCCAGCGCTTAACCACCGCACCACTCGGCTGGCCCAATGATTGCTTTTAATAGATGAGAATAACAGATGTTTTGTGAAACAAGATCCTATATTGAATCGTCGGTTTTTATATAGTAGCTAACCTCATTAAGTTTGTAAATTAAATAAATGCCCTTTCTGAATCCCCTTTTTTTCCCCCTTCTTTTTTAAAAAAACAGGTGGTGTTTGCATTGCACAGTCACAGAAAATCCCACGTGAGCCGAGACCTGGAGAATTTGAAAAAATTATCAGACGCCTGCTAGAAACACCTAATGCTCGGGCAGTGATAATGTTTGCCAATGAAGATGACATCAGGTGCTGATTACGTTTCGTCCTTATGTAGGATCAGATTTGTGGCTCACATCCTTTTTTTCTAACATATTTCACGTTTCAGTGAAATCGCTTGCGCGATTTCACAGGCATTGCAACATTCTCATGTAATTACCAACTGCCTTCTGCTGCACGGAGACAACACAGCCTTCTAGTTTCTAAGTCTGAAATGTCTGTAGAGTAAAACCTGGGGACTGAAAGAAATGAGACAAATAAGGATGACAGACACAGTGAAGTGAAGGAGGTTAAGGATAAGGCTAATTACCAGGCGCTGGAGTTAAAGTCTCCAATATACTTTCTTTAGGAGATGATAAGACTCAGGCAGTTAGAATGACTAACTAATTGTTTAACGGTGACCCACTGAGTGTATGTAACTTGATAGAGCTGTCTTGTAAATCATATTTGTAGTGTTTCTTGATAAATGTGGTATGTTTTATCTCTTTTTGTTCCTATAGGAGGATATTAGAAGCAGCCAAAAAATTAAACCAAAGTGGGCATTTTCTCTGGATCGGCTCAGATAGCTGGGGATCCAAAATAGCACCCGTTTATCAGCAGGAGGAGATTGCTGAAGGGGCTGTGACAATTTTGCCCAAAAGAGCATCAATTGATGGTAAGGATGCATCCTAGAGGATTTCTTTCATTCCAGTTAAACCAATACTCAAAGGCAAAACCAGAGTATCAGCATATGATGAAATGCACCCATTATTGATGTCTCAGGAGAGAAGTTTTAGCTCTGATGGCAGAATTGCCAAGAGAGTAACTATTTCACCCAGCATATATACAGAGGGTAACAAAGAAATGTATACACATTTTAAGAAAGGAAAAAAAAACTGTATTAAAATTGTAATACTCAATATATACCGATAACAAGAGATGAATACAAGTCATGTGTGAACATTTTGTTGGTACCCCTGGTATATTTTTTTTATTAGAAAAGAGTGCCTATTAGATTGTTTTTAAGAAAGGGAATTATAGTTGGCCTTCGATATTTCCATGATGTTGGCCATTTCCTTGATGTTGCCTTCTAAGTCTGTACATTTCCCTGGGCATATATGATGGTTACAGCACTGCTTACTCCATAGAAAATGAAGACATGATGCTGGACTGGTCCTTGGACGAAATAAATGCAACAGTAAAGATGTGGAGCATCCTCAGAAGGCAGTCTGTCTCCCAAATACCTTTGCCAATGGTCTTGACAGTGATTGAAACTCCCACCTTTCCCATTATTCTTTTGCATAAGGCATTATTTCCAGGTGGTCTCCCTTCAATGAAGTCGTTACCTGAGCAGGCTGAACCTTTTAGCCCATTTACCCATGACTCCAGAAGATTACATTAGTACTGATTAGTTAATTGAATTAGCTGCAAATGGAACATCTAGGACAGATAAATTCTGAGGTGGGCAGGAGCATAGAAGCCCAGAACATTAACCCCTGCTAGGAGAGAGGAAGAGAGATAGAGAGATAGAGAGACAGAGATAGAGATAGAGATAGAGATGAAAGAGATAGAGATAGAGAGAAAAATGAGAAAAGTCTGAGCTGGTTCTGACACCTGGAGACATAGAGGAGAGGAAGAGGTTGTGAAAATGACACCCACAACAGGCTTTCCTGTTAAGCTCATCCCTAGAACCAGGTGTCTGAAAGGTGAATGGGGGTGGGGATATATATATATATATATATATATATATATATATATATATAATGTTTTTATTCAACAATCACAATATAACATAATGTCCATTCAAAAGCTGTGATAGCATTTGGTTTTGATTTTGAAAGAATATTAAAATCATACCTTTCTTCTTTAAAATAGGGTTTGATCGATACTTTAGAAGTCGAACTCTTGCCAATAATCGAAGAAATGTGTGGTTTGCAGAATTTTGGGAGGAGAATTTTGGATGCAAATTAGGATCACATGGAAAAAGGAACAGCCATATCAAGAAATGCACAGGTAGCCACTTAAATGTTTTCCTTGGTGCATTTGTTTTATCATTGCCTGAAATGGGAAGTTTTGCTCTATGGATACTCATGAGAATATTTTCTGTTTTCTTGTATCTCTTTCTACATTTTCTCAATAGGGCTGGGCGTACACTGATCACGCAGCAAATTCAGGTGTATTCCTTGGCTCTTAGTGTCAACCAACAAGTATTTATTGGACATGCGCCATATGCCCAACACTGGGGTATTTCAATCCTATTAAAAACAACAACAACAGTTTTTGAGTTTCTACTTTGGGGAAAGCACTTTATTAGGGTTGGTGCTTATTTGTCTATGTAACGGACATAGACAAATAAACAAGACGTGATATTGCTCTCCAGGAGGTTAAGATGTAGTGAAGATGATGGATCATAATAAATTGCTACAGACAGTGTTTTTTTAAAAAAAACTATTTCAGTCTGTGTCTCTTATAATACTATTCTACCCTATATTGTGCATAGCACTAGCAGCTATGATTTTTGATGATATATTTTCTGTATCTTGTTCATAAAAATAATAGTGATATTAAATGTTCATATTCTGAATGTAAGAATGAAACATTTTTTATTTGCAGATAAGATGGTTGAATACCTAGAAAAACCTTTGGAATTAAAAAAATTAGTTAGAACTAAATAGTACATTTAACAAGGTTGCAGATACAAGGTCCATATAAGCATCTTTTTAAAAATTCACTGTGTATATTATATTAGAAATGAATGCATGAAACATGAAATTTAAAGGATGCTGATCATACTATGATAAAAACATAGAACATTTGGGATAATTTTAACAAAGATGCATAAATCCTCTACACTCAATACTACAAAACTTGAATGAGCATTTTATCACTATATACTCACATACTCCACCCTCTCCAGCCGCTCATTCCCATATTTTGATACATCCTCTTTTTCCTTTACTCACTTCCTTTGGAAATAGCCATTCAAATAAAAGATATAACATAATAAATGCCAGAGCAAACATATAAGCAAATCGAGGATGGGGATTGAAAATAGGTGCCGGACTGTGGTGGGATCTGACTTCAGGCTTCCTGTGTGCCAGGCACCGTTCCAGGACCTGGGGTGAGGAAGGGAGATGAAGCCTGTGCTCACAGACCTTATACTCGAGTATGAGGAGACAGACACTAAATTAGTAAATGTGTAAAGACACAGAGACTTCCAGATGCTGAGACATGCTTATGGGAAACACAGCAGAGTGAATGAAAGGGTGACTGGGTGGTATTGGCAAGGAGGATGGAAATTAGATTGTGTGGTCAGAGGATGCTATGCCACGGAGGTAACAATTTGAGATGAGACCTGAATGGCAAGAAGGTGTCAGCCATGAGAAGATATGAGGGCAGCCCCTTCCAGGATTTAAGTCTCTTTTGTTCAAGGTACAGAACAAAAAAGGGTAGGGAGGCTGGAGTGAGTGAGTGTGAGGATGAGTGAGAGAGAGAGTTAGTGAGGGCAGATGAGGCTAAAGGAATAGGCTGGGGTCAGGTCATGCAAGATCTTGAAGATCTTTCTAGAAGCTCCAGAACTGAGGAGTTTGGGCTTCATCCTACCTGTCAGGTAGAATTACTTGAGGCTTTTTATCCTGGGAGCTGCTCAAATGCCTGTTTCAAAGAAGATTCCTCTGGCAGAAGCTTAAGGAGGATTGAAGATCAGGGGAGAGAAAGGAAAAAGGCCAGGTATGGCTCACCCAGTAGTTCTGGTGTTGGGCCTTCACAGCCCAAATCAGGACACGTGAGTTAGGGGCAGATCTCTGAGGATGGAAGTCTAGTAAGTAGTATTTACAGTACATGGTGAGTGATCACGCTGGGGTGGGAGTAAGTGATGGAAGTTCTGACTATCAAATATCTACCAGCTTAGTCTAGGAAAATGGTGATGTATTATACTTACTTAACAGAGAAGACAGACGGAAGGTAGGTTTGGAGGGACTCACTTGAATTTGGTTTTGAGACGGCGCCATGGAACTGCCCACCAGAGGGCAGCATAATGTCTGAGACCCCCCCTACAGAGCGTTCGCACTAAATACAGGTGGCAGGTGGAGACCTGGAAGTTAAGAGACAAGGGCAGAAGTGCAATTTCCACAGGGGACTGAGCAGAGATGAGGGATGATGACCGAAGACCCTGGGACAGGATCCAGGGAAGGAAACTGAGCATGGTGCGTCTGGGAAGGAGATGAGCTGGGAGCCAATGTCTTCCCAGTCTCCAGGAGAGAAGATGGGGTACATATCCATCGTTTCAGAGAGGTGTGGCTGAGGCATATGAAGTACGATAGAGAGACTCAAATTGTGAGACAGACCCAGAAGAGAGGAAGGAGAAGAAAGACTGCCGTTTCAAGAAGTTTGGCAGAAAAAGAACGTAGCCGGAGTAAGAGAGCTTGAGAAACAAGCCGGCCTTGCGGAAGTTTTCGTTAGGATAGAATGCATTTAAGCAGATAAACATAGCATTTAGAAGGAATACCTGGAGAAAGAGAAATTAAATGTGGAGTAGGAGCTTGACAGGAACTTTAAAGAGAGGCATGAAGAGAAAAGTGTGATATTTAAATAATTGATTAAGTTGAGGGGGAAAAAAGGATACAGCCAAACACACACATAAGCAGAAAGGGGGCAAAATCCTATGATGAAATGCTAGATTTGGACAAAGATATTAAGGTGCCTGAGTTCAAGTTATAAAGTTCAAAGCTTTGTGGAGGAGGTAGATGCTTGATAACAAGATTTGAGAAAGAGCATCCAAGATGAGGGATAAGGTGGATGAGCAGGACAAAGATGTGAATAGCACATGGCATGGAGATGTGTGAAGAACAGTGCAGAGGTCTGGCTTATTGGAGGGAAGGGTGCTTGTTAAGGAATAGTGGGAAATCAAGAGGGGCCGGTTTATAGGATTTGAAAGGAGAATTTATGTGTTTTTCATTCAGATATTTTTACATTGTGCTTCATTTTGAATTTGATCATCTACACATTCATATCCTATTAGACTATATTAGTGAAAATCTACCAGTTCATAAAATGGATGAACAAAATTTTTATTTATATATATGCTATATGTGATCAAATTGGTAGGAAATTAGTTCTTAACTAATTCCATAATTTTTTAATAGGCTGTTTTCAGAATAACCAGTTTCTCTAAACTCATCTTTTCCAAAAACGTTGATGTATATAGATGACCTTTTAGCATCTGTGGATGGTGTATACTGGATACTTGTTTCAGGCATAAACAGAACGGGATTGCAAGTAGGCCCCTGATGTGCACCATGTCTGCTTTAGATTCCTTTGATTTATTTGAGTGTTGCTAACTCTGTACCATTTGTCCAATTAGAACTATTTCTAGTGCAATGAAAATGGCATTGACTCCAAGTGCTAGTGCAAACCTTTTAGAGAACAGGGTCAATCAACAGATTTGTACTCAAATTCCATTGTGGGTGAAGCTGAAATCACTTGCCTGTGGGTAGAAAATAAATAATGCAACATCCTAAAAAACAAAACAAAACAAAACAAAAAACCAAAATCCCCCAAAACAGTAATACATGAACATTTCCAGATGGTGAGAGATGCTTGTATCCCAAATTACCATCAACATCCAATTTTTTCTCTGTTTTGGGGGAGGAGAGAAGAGAAGGTGATATAGCCTGTTAATGGGCAAATGTACTTAAGAGGAAATATCAACAGGATATTCACGAGCAGAAATGTCCAGGGTGTGAAAATTATTTATACTTCCAATTTGTCCAATTCCATTTAATTCAGAAATGAATGTGTACAGATGTGCGAATTTCAATATTTGACCTTACACCATTCACATTCTAATCATCCACAATGAATCCAAAAGTTAAGGAACTCTGTCAAAGTGGGATAACCAAAAGGCCATTTTTGCAGTATTTAGTGGATCATTTGTGAGTTATGTTTTGGGTAAATTTTACCTTACACGAAGGTAATCTGGGAACGTAGTTATCTGCTTCCATTGGGGGTGATACAGGCAATGTATTTACATGCATAAGAGAGTGCTTCCCAGCAGGGTAGTGCTTCTGTCATGTCAATTTTCAGGAGATAGAATGTCTTCAAGCAGTGAGGAACCTCTTACTAAAATTAACTCAGCACAGTTTTCTGAGATGATTTTTCCCTCCTAGAATCTCGGGAAAGCTTTGAAAAAAAAATGTGATACTACTGTTAACTTTGTTCTGCTGGCCAGATTCCAAAGTGAAGTAATTCCTAGCATCCACTTAGCTATTTATGTAGTTATTATTGCTTCTGAGAGCTGCTGAGTTCTGAAAGCCACTGCTACTTAATCCTACTTAAAATTCCCTTTGTCTTCTCAGGAAGAAAACAGGATTCTTTTATACTTGTTATCAGTGGTGATGGGTGTTATTTTATAGACATTCCTCTGAGCTCTCCTTTTTTCCCCCTCCCTTGGTCTACCTTCAGCCTTAATGCCTTTCCACTCCTCTAAATAGATATCCATACTGTCCCTCAAAAATTGTGGGTCTTCGTCATCTCTCTTTGTCTTTGCACATTTTCCACACACCTGTTTCCCCACTCAGGCCTCTGTCTGAACGCCTCTTCCATTGTCCCCCCTCACTTCATTTGTTTCTGCTTTCCACCTTTTCTTTGATCGGTTCCTTACCTGACATTGTTTTGTTCAGGAAGACTCTCATTGGCAGTGGGTAGATTGTCTTTGAGATCTCACTTAACTTTTTGAATGGCTGTCATTCTGATTTGCTGTCTTTTAGTGAGCCCTGGTCGGGAATATTGCAGGGACCTGAGTGTGTGCAGTTGAGCTGCTCATCAAAGACGGGGTCCCTCTTAGACACATTGTGCCTTGGCTTTCATTTCTCCATCATGAATTGGGACTAGCTCTGCCCTTATCAAAACAACATCCCTTGACCAACCCAATAAATCTAGTAGGTTCCATATAGCCTCTTAAAAACTTCCTTTTGCTCCATCTATCCATCCATCCATCCATCCATCCATCCATCCATCCATCCATCCTTCATTCACTTGTTTACTCATTTGGATAGCCTGCTTTGTGCCAGACCCAGTGCTGCAAATAGAGAGACAAAGAACAGACCACCCTTGCCCTCAAGTCGTTCACACAGACATGCATGCTGTTATTGAATTTCAAGAGCTTTCTTGCCTGTTGGGTTTCAATCCTCAGCCAGGAGGTTGGGCACTGCTGCTTAGCCTGCACATGCCTGACACTCAGATGCTAAATTGTGGTGAGCAGATGCTGCTTGAAATGGCCTATTGATTCTTATTTATGATGATAGAAATAATGGTAATGGAAAAAGCAATGACACAAATATGTTTCTTCTCACAAACAAGCAGTTCTGTCACTGAACCAAATAGCAGGCTCAATAATTAGCTTCCTGAAAGACCTGTCAGTTTATTTTCTAGTGCCAGAGTAACTAGGTAACTTTTCAGTTCAGGTCTAACTACCTCTCAACAGGCCTCTTACTTGCTTTGAGAGGCTATGAAAGGTGGGAGCTCTCACCCATTCACCCAGGACTCCTGGAGAGCCTACGAGTGAATTGGGTAGTTAGTGAGGGAGATGGATTTAGAGAATTTAATTTGGTGATTCAGAAGGAAAGGAAACTAAGATAATTTTTCCTGTGTTAAAATTTTTAACATTTGCCTTTTGCCTAGAGTAAACGTCTGTTGGGGACAGTGTCTTTTCATTAGCACCATGAGGCGGCTACTAGCCCACATGCTTCTGTTCTTAGTAGAGACCAGAAGGAAAATAGCAGAAATCCCAGAATGATTTATTTATGCCATTTCTGAGATTCCATATTGAATTTCAATAGATGCATGGGAGATGACAAAACAGGCATTGATTTCAGACATACCAGATTTCAGAAATTTAGAACAGGCATTGATTTCAGACATACTAGATTTCAGAAATTCAGAGCTGGGGTGTAAAGTCAAGATCATCCTTTCATTTTCTAGATGAAAAAAAAACAAACTGGATCCCAGAGAAATTAAGTGAATTATTGAAAAAAACTGCCACACAGTCTCAGAGCTGCAACTAGAATCCTGGTCTGTTTTATTTAAATTTGTCCTTGACTTTTATTATCTTCAATTTATTTTATTATTTACTTATTTCAGCATTTTTACCACATAGTTGAAAGTATTTTTTTCTTTATGATATTTTATGTAGGACAGCAATGCATTATGGAATTTTAAAATCAGCAACTATAAAGTGAAATAAAAATAACACTGGCTGTTAGCTAATCCTATAGAAAACAGTAAATATTTTAATATTATTCATATTGATTTTTAAAAATTGTCAATGATGTATGTAGTATTTGCAAGTGGGTCTTGAACAGAATAAACTTTTTCGTGCAGTTCCCTGGCCCCCTGCCATTTATAAAAGTAGAACTAAAACTATATTAAAAAAGAAAGAAAAGAAAAGAAACTCTCAACTGTAAGCTTCTGTAACTCTAAGTCTAGTGGCACTGAATTATAGCCCTTCACTTTGCTAAATTACAGCTAGTTTGCTCATTTATTCATTCCTTTATAGAAAAAAAAAACCTTACCTATTTTAAAGCAGTGTGGGAAGCAGTATAATGTATAATAGCACTTCTAGAACTTTAGTGTGCACACAAATCACCTCAGCACCTGGT
This sequence comes from Aselliscus stoliczkanus, assembly GCA_033961575.1. Classification (NCBI taxonomy): domain Eukaryota; kingdom Metazoa; phylum Chordata; class Mammalia; order Chiroptera; family Hipposideridae; genus Aselliscus; species Aselliscus stoliczkanus. Next base: position 74,114,522 of record CM066740.1, on the reverse strand, counting down.
GAAAATGCAAATTTTGATTTTGTAGTTTTTGGGGGAGGCATTTGCATTTCCATCCAGTCCCAGGATGGAATGGGCTCTGGGCCACACTTTGAGTAATAGTGTGTGTTAGAGCTGGTTTGTGGAGATAGCAACAGCAGCTGACGTTTAATTAGCAGAATAAATATTTAACTGTGCTAAGGATCCCTGATAACCCCCAAGGTATCCTATAGAAGATTATCTAAATAAGACTTTACATTGTCAAATGCAAAAATTTACTATCAAAATCCTGTGTTGTATATACAATCTAAGTAGATCAGTAAAGTGTATAAAGCTACAGTAGTGTGTGTGTGTATGTGTGTGTGCGCGCGGGCATGTGTGCGTGTATGCGTGTGTACATGCCTGTCTCCTCATTAGGAAATTTGAAAGTGGGAAGCTTAATTACTAAATTTAAAGAAAGGTACACAGGTGCACCTATATCTCCAAAATTTGCAAAGTAGATCACAAACGTTGCTATTTCAGTATCTGAAATATTCTGAAAACTTAAAAAAGCTGCACTGTCAATCATAAACACATACAGAGGAAAGGAGTTGCAAAGGTCCATAGAGACCATTTTGTTAAATTCTTTCATTTTGCAGAAAAGTAAATGAAGGTTCATCTGGCCTAAGTGAGTTGTGTAGAACCATCCAGTTACCTGATGGTGAATATAAGACTGAAACCTTGTTGGACCTTTGATTCCTTCCTCCGTCTTTCCCTGCTCTGGAGGCCTTTCCCATTGAGGGACTGAGTTGCACTGACCCATTCCACTATTTTTTCCTTGTCTAGCTGCCTGAATGTTTTTCCAATAGTTACGTAGAGTCAAATATTCCCTCTTTGTGAAGCTCCCTGTCTACCAAGGAGTTGAGATAGATGCTCTCAGTCTGAGAAGCCCTAGTAGTGCTGGAATTGTGGAAGTGGAAGGAAATACCTTCTGATTAGCATGAGCATCAAGGGTACATCAAGTCTCACATTTTTCAGGTAATAACTTAAAACAGAGGAAACACCCATTTTATAGAGCCAAAAGCAATTTAGGAGTCTAGGAATTCCTTCCTGCCAAGCACAGAAGGGAGCCTGGCATGCTCAATTGGTTGGGATTCACACGTGTCTGGATGGACATGATCTCTGGAATATTACACCGAATGGTTCAGAAATGGAAAAGGGAATATGGACAATCAACTGACAGTTAAGCATTTTTGAGAACCAATTATTTGAAAACCCACAATCAGACTTGGGCCAGTGAAGAAGGAAGGAGTCGAAAATACAGAAACATAAGAAGAAACTGTCTTTCCCTCAATGCTTATTAAACTTCAGGTGAGGGAACCAATTCATTAAAACAAAACAAAGAAAAAAAGAATATCAAAACAACATGGTACTGGCATAAAAACAGGCTCATGGATCAGTGGAACAGAACAGAGAGCCTAGAAATAAATCCAGGCATATACACAGTTAATCTGTGACAATGGAAACAAGAATTTACACTGGGGTAAAGATAGTCTATTTATTAAATGGTGCTGGGAAAACTGGACTGACACATGCAAAAAATGAAACTGGACCACCTCCTTATACCATATACAAGAACAAATTCAAAATGGATTAAAGATTTAAATGTAAAAGACCTGAAACCATAAAACTCCTGGAAGAAAATATAGGGAGTAAATTTGCAGACATTACCCCAAGCAATATTTTTACTGATACATCCCCACGGGCAATGGAAGTAAAAGAAAAAATGAACATATGGGATCACATCAAGCTTGAAAGATTTTTCACAACAAAGAAAACCATCAATAAAACAAAAAGGAAGCCTACTGAATGGGAGAATATATTTGTCAACGATATATCTGATAAGGGGTTAATATCCAAAACTTATAAGACATTCATGCAACTCAACACCAGAAAACCAAACAACCCAATTAAAAAATGGGCAGAGGATATGAAGAGGCATTTCTCTAAAGAGGACATACAGATGGCCAACAGGCATATGAAAAAACGTTCAACCTCACTAATCATTAGGGACATGCAAATAAAAACCACAATGAGATACCACCTCACTCCGGTCAGAATGGTTATCATCAATAAATCAACAAACAACAAGTGCTGGCGGGGCTGTGAGGAAAAGGGGACCCTGCTGCACTGTTGGTGGGATTGCAGATTGGTGCAGCCACTATGGAAGTCAGTATGGAGGTATCTCAAAAAACTGGAAATGGAACTACCATATGACCCAGCAATTCCACTCCTAGGCATTTATCCTGAAAAACCCAAGACACTAATTCAAAAAAATATATGCACCCCTATGTTCATTGCTGCACTCTTTACAATAGCCAAGACTTGGAAACAATCAAAATGCCCATGGGTAGATGACTGGATTAAGAAACTGTGGTACATTTACACAATGGAGTATTATGCAGCTATAAAGAAGAAAGAAATTGTACCATTTGCAACGATATGGATGGACCTAGAGAACATTATGCTAAGTGAAATAAGTCAGTCAGAGAAAGACAAATACCATATGATCTCACTCATATGTGGAATCTAAAGAACTGAATAAATGAGCAATGTAAACAGAAATAGTCTTAGAGACACAAAGGAAAAACTGATGAGGGCTAGATGGGATTGGGGTGGGCATGAGGGAAAAGGGGAAGGGACAAGGCAACATAAACTGATAACTACAATACTACCACAGGGATAGAAGAGACAGTTTAGGGAATATAATCAATAATGTTGTAAATATTTTTTTTAGGGGACCAGAAAGACTCATGTCTTGTTAGGGAGACCACTTCATGGATGATGTGGTGGCCTGACCACTGCACTGTACATCTGAAGCTGCTGCTGAATAATATTAGATGTTGACTATAATTTACCACATATATAATCATGGAATGCAGAGTATAGTGTGGGGATATAATCAATGGAATTGTAATAGATATGTATGATATCGGGGGTGGGGGGCAGTGAATGGGGGAGGGCAGTTGTCACTTTGTAAGGAGTGAAAAGGATAACTATTGCACTGTTTTGTACATCTGTAACTAATAATAATAATAATAATAAAATAAATAAATAAATATGACAAATACCAAAAAAAGAAAGAAAGAATACACCAGTGGCTCAACATTAGGAAAATGTGGTATTCCTCCCCTCTAAAAAAGAGTCCAAAGCAGTTTTATACAAGGGGCTAATTATTTGCATTGCAAAAAGAATATTTATTTGCTAAGAAGCTTTGACCTTGGGATTTCTTTAAACCCATGGGATTCGAGGGAATCCATGGCTCCTATGACTTGACGAAATAAAAGAGATTTACCACAAACTTTTAGGAACACATCCAAACAAAAAGAACTATCTAGCTGAGCAAAGAACTGAGAACATTAGGGCAAAGGAGATATAAAATGAAGTGTGACCAGGGTTGACAAAGGTGAACTGAGCAAACTTCCTGTAGAGTCTTATTTTTTGGTGCTTGTGCCATTTATTAAAACTCTAGGTCTTGCTAAACCTCTTCAGTCCCTCTCCTCAAGGAGCTTATATTTTATGAAAAAGGCAATAGGAAAATAAAGTGATTGGCCTGTAAGTTTCTCGTATGCCAGACTTAGAATATGCTTAGCATTATATGTTTGTTAAATTAATTAATTGGTCAAAAATTGTGGCAAAATAATCCTCTTGCTCTCCATTCTTGTCATGGAAATCTGATAGGGCCTACTTTGGCATTCATTTGACAAATATTTTAATGGATGGAATAATATTTTTAATGAAATAAAAAGCTCAATACAGATGGTTATATTCCAAGGGCCTTTACTACAATTTAAGAATAAAATGAATTCTTCTGGTAGTTGATCTGTCTTTAAATTTTTGACTGTCCTGCTAATATAGAGATGACAATGTGATTCTGTAAACATATAGATAGGCCTGTGTCCATCTGTCAAATTTGAATTAGAATACTTGGTTTCCTGATTATAAATGCCATGACTCTATATCATATTGTTAAAGAAATTACACTTATAGTATCTGGTGTGTGTGTGTGTGACCAGGGTGAAGTACTATATGTCCATATGACCTCTAACGAGGTAAAAGAATAATGAAAAGTTGGAAAATATGACAGAAAATATCAGTTAAGGATGTGTTCATTCATTCAATTTAAACATGTATATTTGTTTGCTAGCCTATTATTGGTTTTCTTTCCCCACAAGAACACAAACTTCATGAGGACAGGGACTTTGTTTTGTTCTCTGCTGCATCCCAGTGCCTCAGATGACATTTGACACAAATCAACTCCCCTAAGCTATTTGTTGAAGGAATGAATGAATTCAATTCAGCTTATTTATTATGTACTCTTTGTCAGGCTCTGTCTATTAGATGTCAGGGTCATGTTGGCAAACAAAACAGACATGGTCCCTGCCCTCATACGGCTTACAGTCTAATTGAGAAGATGAGCGTTGAGTGACATCCCTGCAATGAGAGATGTTATAGTTGGTGAATGGGAGCGTATATCAGAGAGACCTAGTGTAGGGTAGGGGAGAATAGTGGTGTCATTTAGGTTGAGACTAAAACATGAGCAGAATTTAGAAAAGATGAAGAGGTGGTCAGTAGGAGTATTGCAAACAGGCAAGCCCAAAGGCCAGCTGAGAAGAGAAAGGATAGCAGTTTGAGGAACTATTGAACAAGTTCAGTATGGTGGTGGTAGGGAGTAGGGTGGGAGAATACTACGACAGGAGGATAGAGACCTAGCCAAACGACTGGTCACGTGAGATTTTTATATGACTCATGAGGGAGTTGAAATTTGTTTTGAAAGGCAATGAACAGGTACTAAAAGTTTTTAAGCAGATCAGTGGCATAATTGTGTTTCCATTTTAGTAGGATTATTCTCTCTGTAGCATAACATGAGCAAGACATGAAGAGAGACCAGGTAGGTATTACAGTAATTCCTCCAGTGATGATAGTGTTCCATGTTATGATGTCTGTACTAAATCGGGAATGGAGAAAAGTAGGCGAATATGTAGTTGGTCATGTCAATCTGAAGCTGACATAAGTGGTCTTGCTGTAGAGACAAAGTTGGGATTCACTACTCTGTAAAGGAGGCTGGGTGAGATAGACCCAGAGAGTATGTGAAGAACAAATTGCAGCAGGCCTGCGTCAGAGCCTAAGGGACTCAACCCTCAGGGAATGTGTTGGAGAGGACTCTGGAATTCCAGTTTTTCTGGGAATTGTCCTCAATGTTCACAGATGGACCCTCTAAGGATATATTTCTGATCTACAACCCTAATTCCTTCCCCAATGTCTCTGCGGCTACAACTGATTGGTTTAAGGCTGGGTGCTTGACCCAAGCTGGAACATGAGTCCTTCCAAGGCATATTGAAACCTTGAACTGAAAGAGACAGATCAGTCTCCCTTGGGAGTCTGGGGGGAGGCTATGAAATGGGAGGCTGAGGAGATTGTCAAGTTCTTCCCCATGAGAGTTGGCTGGGAAATACCATGTTGACATGTAAATGGAACAGAACTGACAAATGGAAAGAGTTCTGACTGTGATCAAGGCCTTAACCATGCCTTTTCTGCAGGGATGTGAGAAGATCAAGATGCTTCTGATTGAGTTTTCCCATCTTTAGATAGCAACCTAGTGTCCAGGCTAACATATGCTAGTGATATTGGGGAAAGTTAGAGGAGATGATATGCCTAAAGCTTATTGCCTGCTACACAGCTAGTACAACACTGTTGCTTACTTATCCAACAGCAATCTCCCTTTCTTCTAGGTCAGCTCCATCCAATAGAATTTTCTATGATGAGGACAGATTTTCTATATCTGCGTTTTTCAGCAGAGTAGCCACTGGCCACATGTGACTATTGGTCACTTGAAATGTGGCTAGTGAACTGAGACACTGAATTTTCCATTTTATTTAGTGCACATTTAAATATGAAGAGTCATGTGTGGCTAGTGGCTATCATAAGGACAGCAGAACTCTAGGCTGACAGACCTACAGGACAGTACTTTGTTTTAGTGTGTGCCCCATGTAGCCCAGTTGATTCTGATTGGTTTGACCCAGTTATGGAGGTTCTATCCTGCTTGTCAGCTTTGGTTAAAAGGGTAACTTGGAATGCAGTTCTGGTCAAGGAGATAGATGGGAAAGTCTCCCAGGATCCTTCAGGGAGTTCAGGGTGGGGCCTTCCTTTGGTTATTGCTATGCCTGCAATTGGTGGCTAGACCTGCTGCAGGAAAATCCTGCTGCACGATATAAAAGAAGGAACCTCAGTCACTGCCGACTTCTATGAACCTCTGATTTAACCAGCCCTGGAATGCCCCTCCATTTTTGATATACAAGATGATAAGTCCTCTAATTTTTAAAGCCATTTTGCATTGGGTTTTCTATTATTTGCTGCTGACAGCATTCTGATGAATACAGTATATTATCAATAAGTGGAAATGATTCATTTAACATGACATGAACATGCCTCATTTTAAGAAGATACAAAAAAATTAAAATTGTAAAATAAATCGGGAGGTTAATATTTGCAATGCAGAGAAATTGTTTATATTAAATGGATTCACCACAGGTTTCTTAAATACTGACTTCCCAGTCAGTCAATATAAAATGTCATTTGATTTATTAAAATTAAACAGATATGCCACTTTTCAGCAATACTTTAGTAAGACATATTTCTACTATATATAAGTTGCAGAATGAAAAACACGCATATTAGAGAATGTGCCTTAATTTATCAAAATAATTCACCTCTGGGTTCCTTTAAACAACATGCCCTCTAGTCTATAGACATATTGTTTTATAGATGATGGGGGTGGGCTAATTACCACCCGGACAAATGCTAATCTAGCTAAGCATTTTTCTTTGCAGTGTAAGCAAAACCTATTCAAAGTGCTTGCAAGTTTACCAACTAAATGATAAGAACTAGAGGATCTAGGTATTTCTATTATGTTTTCTGTGTCTAGTACAATTCTCAGCCTCATTGGTTAGACGCTCTAACAGTGCATCCTTGGGCGAGTGAGTTAACTTCTAAGAATTCTTGCTGAGTGCTAATTTTTCCTGTGTCTAGATTTTGGTGCTACCTATCTTTCATAAAGGCTGTTCACATCACTCTGGCACTCCCGTATGTTACCAAAATACTCTACAGCTAGAAGATTGAGCTTACATGGAGAATCTGTATTGTTTTTACAAATGGTACTTATTTCTTTATCTGCCTTTCCACTACATCCCAACAGTGAGCTGACTTGGAATGTGGTCATCTGTTGAAAAAGGAGTCAGTATTCTCACCAATAGGTGATGTTATTCTACCCCTGTGTTACTTTCCATGAAACCACTGACCTACACAGAACCTTGTAGCTGTAGGTTGTTTTGCTTACATCACTGTGGTCAAATGGTTAGATTTGTAGATTTTCATTTGGGGGAATGATTAATGTCTTTGATTAAGGACATTAAAATGCTTGTTTGAATTTCCCTTTCATTCATGGTTCATGAACCACCAAAGCTTTCCCTAGCCTTGCTGTGGGAGATGGGAATGTGCTGTGCATCTCTCTCTGACCCAGCTCTTATCCAGAAAGAAGATAGGCAATGTGAGCTAAGCAGTTAGTCCAGAGCAGTATTCAGTTCTTTGCCAAGACAGGTCCAAGATTCTAAACATGCTGATGCAGCAGACCACAGTGAGATTGTCTAAAACTGAAGGACTCAGAAATCCATCAGAATATGTGATAATTTAACAAAAATTCAAATCCTATTAGCCAACAGAAAATCAGAGGACCTTAGAGAAGGAAACATAGAGTCCATCGCATCCAACGTTTTGCTGAGCTTCCCCTCCCAGACTGATGTAAAATGAGGACAGGGTGGGTCCAGAAACATTTCAGTTTTACTGATTTGATAGAACTTGTAAAGGCTTTTATTGATGCAAAATGAGGCTCTCTCATTGACTCTAAATAGGCTTATTAGCAGCATACAGAGGGATTTCCACTGTGATCATCTCTTTGTCCCCAGATAGAGTTGAAGGCATGGGTCTGAAGCAGCAGAGAGCCGTAGGAGTGAAAAGTACCAGCAGACCCGAGTGCAGAGAATGGGCTGGCTGCCAGCTTCGGGTTTAGCACTCTGAGGAGTGTCGTTTGTCTGAGCTACACTTATGAAACAGAAGCCCTCTTTTGTGTATGTGTACCCATGAAGGGGAGCCGTGGTGTAGCTGATTCAAAGTAGCAGAAAAACAAATAACTCATAATGGTTTAAGATGCTGACCTACCCCCTCCTTGTCAGGAGTGTTAGTTTCCATTTTAATACATGGACAACGTTCTGAGAATTCTGGCTCGATGCTTCCCATGGGTGCTTCATTAACTGGTATGAAGGTTTAATCCAGTGCAGTCCAGAAAACTGTCTAGCTTTGTCTCCCAGCCTAATGACAGACAATGTTCCTGTTATGTATTTCTTTGTGGGAGCTGTCTGCACAGATCATCCTGACTGACACGAACCCCACTTCAGAGTGCCATGCTTGCTGTGTGACTCCCATTCTTCTCCCAGAGTGCAGGTTTGAGTAAATGTGTAAATGACCTTTTAGGACAAATGAGTCTGAGGGTGGGCAAACAATTTGTTCTTCCAAATTACAATAACTTTGGTGTGTATTTGGGCAGAGTTGGGAAGAATGTGAACAAGAGACTTGGGTAACCATTGGCCATGCAGGTGGTGATGATGATGGTGGTGGCAATGATGGTGATGATGATGGTGATGATAGTGATAGTGATGGTGATGGTGATGATGGTGACAATGACAGTGATGATGATGGTGGTGATGATGATGGTGATGGTGATGGTGATGATTATGATGATGACATAAATAAGCAGAGAGTGAGATTTGTAAAAAGAAGGGCAGACTCAACACAGTTCCTCACCATGAGCTCCCTTCTTTCCCTCTCAAAGACAGACACAAATAATGTGCTTGGTCACTGGAGACTTTTTAACTACACAAGAGCTCCAGTATCCCTACAAGGAAAATGATCCTGTGACCAGGGCACCTTTCTTCTTGATAGCTCTTTGGGTAGCTTTGCTCTATCTTTAACATGACAAGTATAATTCGAGAGTAGATTTACTTTAAAGAAATCTCCAGGAAAATACTGTGTGCATTTGCAAACTACACACAATCTCATTATTCAATCTGTCCTTACAGAATCATAGAAGTTGGCTATACGTTTCACCTCCCAGATCTCAGATGTCTATCTCTAATTAATTCTTTTTTATCTAACTCTAGTTCTTGAAAAAGCAGTGTCTCCTTGTTTGATTTTCAGGTGTGTCTCATCCTCACTGCAGGTTTGAGACTGAAAACTTCCTTGTGGAGACACCCAGATGGACCATATCTTTGTCCAGCTGGCTCTCAGCATCTGCATCTCTTGAATAAGTCTACCTTGTCTGGACACATTTCCAGAAGAATGCTTCTCTGCCCTTTCTAAATGCAGCCTTTCCTTCTTGTGGCCATTTTCTTTGCTGCTCTAGTACATTTGTTTATTGTCACTCAGAATAAATACTAGGTAGACATCTAAGGTTTAACTTCACATTTTATATATTTTATTATCTGGGAAACTGGCAACATACAAACTACAGTCACTTAAGGATGGGGTATTACTCAAGAAAGTCTCCATACATATATATTTTGGATAACAAAATTTTGACTCTATTAGATGAATGAACTATGCTTTTTTTTTACTGTAAAAATATGTATTCAGTTGTTTTCACTCATATTTCTATGCTTTTAATCTGTAGGCATTAATGGATTCACACAGCCTACTCAGAAATGAATGAAGCCTGTTTATCCTATGGATTTTCTCGTTCACTCCCTCCTCTCTTCTTGTCTTCTTGGTACTGCTGTTGACATCTCACTGCTGTAGAATTTGCAGATTTTTTGGTGATTATTACGAATTTAGGGACTTGTGTAGTACTGGGTCTCTGGTCAAATTATTTTGAAACTGTAATATAAAATGCACAGGAGAAACCTGAAAATGTACAGAAGTAGGCAAGTTGTGTGTGTGTGTGTGTGAGAAAATGCATCTAAAGAAAAAGTAAGAAATAGACAATGTGTTTGGGATTTTGCTGTTCTGTTTTCTTCATTCATTGGTTTATGCATTTAACTCAAGATGTGTGAATGGGTATGACAAGTTTATATGTGTATGTAATTCCTGGCAATAATGAAGGAAATTCAGATTTAATCATGTGGTTTATGTTTGTGTGTAGAATGTCCCTATCATGTCTGTTTGTTATATAACCCCTCCTTTGGCTTCATGATCAAGCCCTTATTTTGGAACAAGCCAACTTAAGTGAAGTAGGACATCACTGTACCGGCACAGTTACCTGGGTTACTTTGTGGTTATAAGGAGCGGAATGCAAATTACACAGTTATAATCACCCCATGTTTTTATAAGGCACCTTGACAGAAATAATACAGTATCAAGTGCTATAAAGAATAAGGAAATGCAGCCCCCTGCCCTAGAGGTGCTTATGTTTCCAAGGTGAAAAACAAACAAACTTGCCTTTGAATTCAGGTAAGAACCTTTATTATGATGACAAATTGGGTTACTTCATTTTATTTCTGGAAAGTTACATTTGAAGGTAGAAGATAGGTCAAAATACCCTCCCCCCACTTCCCGAGTGTTTAAAACCATGCTTGAATTAGTCAATGTATCCAAAAATTAAAAAATTAAATCATATTTATTGTATGAAATCTCTAAAGCTGATTTCTCTATTAAGGCTATTTTTAAGTTTACTCTCTGTCTCTTATGCTTAAATGTCCCATGATTTCCTGCTACAGAAAATAACAATAGATTCACTTGCTGGTGTGAAAGAACTGGGCTCTTTATCCAGCTTTCTAGTTCCCAGACCTAACAAAGACATTCAAGCACTGAAAAGGACAGATCTGCTTAGGGTACCCCTCTGACGATCCTAAGGATATAGAGGATAGGAAGGAGCTGGGTTATCTTTGATTTTGTACCCCTCTTGATAGGAACTTCTATTTTTAGAAGTTAAGACTTAGTTTGTGGTTGGATGTGTGCTTCTTAACTGTAGATAGTTCTGAGTTCGTCCAGTTCTTCCCTTGACTTATTTACAGAGGCTTGTGAACTACACAGTGTGTCCCTCTGCCAGTAGGCTGGGGGTCAGGGCAGTGGGTCCCTTAAGGGTTCCCAGAGAACCAACGATGGTGTTGCAACCATCACTCATGGGTAAGAACCAAGGCTGAGCTGCTTAGGTTTGAAGATGATGCTAGATGTTGTGGCGTCAGAGTGAGTATTGGTTTGTCTCTCATGACATGTTGAGCTCACTCTCAGCAAAGCCAGTTGAATAGCAGAGTCAGCTTTGGAAGCAGAGGTATACAAGTAGTGACTGCTCATAGGACAGGACTTTGGGGTGTCCAGGACATTCTGTTCTTGGAAATGCTTCCCTTGCCTGTTTGCTGATAATAGTCACTCCAGGAATAGGATACAGAGCCTGTAACTGGTTTTACCTCCCTGGTTAGGTCAGATCTTTTTGTGATATCCCCATAAAGCTCTATCCTCACTTTTACATAATCACTCAATTGTGCATTTATTTGTGGGATCGTTTCATTGATGTTTATCCCCTACTAAATTGAAAGCTCCATGTGGACAAGGATTGTGCCTTCATTGCCCACCTTTATGTCCACTGTGCCTGACACTTAGAAGACACTAGGTAAATATTTGTTGAATGGATCTAAAACTACTTCTGAAGTATATGATGTATTCATTAAGTTTACACTAGAATGAAAGACAATTCTGCCCAATAGAACATGATCTCCTTTTTCTTTCTGTGTCATTTCTAGTTGCTAAATTGACTTTGAGGTTGAGAGACTGGGCTGTGACTCAATATGTGCATAAACTCAATATGTGTATTCAATTTTCTTTGTTTGTTTTTTTTTTTTTAGTCACAGGATAAGGATGAAAAAAGACAAAGTGAAATGTTTATTAAGCTACTGAACCCAGTTATTGGGTGAAAAAGTATTTGGATTATTTACATTTTGTTTAGTCATGAAATTCTTATATAAGTATTTCTGTCTTTGACAAAGCTTTATGCAATCGATCTGGCTGCTTGATTTTTTTCCCCCTTGGTTTTCTTTATTTAATCCACTGGTGAATGGCATTCAGGTTTTGGTGGTGGAAAATGTTCCCATGTCTCCATCTTTTAAGGAAATGTTCCTAGGTAGATCAGTCATTTTGAACACAGTTTTTTGGTGTGTTTTGTTTTTAATTTATAGTGCCAGTAAATGATTTATATCATATTGTTACTAGCATTCATGAGGATGATGGTTTTTAACTAAATTCTAGGGAGTTAAAAGAAAAAATTACAGCTCATTTTATTGCTCTGTAGATTCTTGTGGCAGATATACTTAAATACTATTATTCACCCTTAATCTTTTCTTACTAACCATCTGCATTATCTCTAGTCTGATGTTTATTTTTCATTGAATGTACATATTTTTATGTAACTGCTTTTATAGAAAATATAGTTGAAAACTGTCCATCTCTCTATTAATTATCTATCTATCGATCATCTATCTGTCTATCTATCTATCTATCTATCTATCTATCTATCTATCTATCTTGATATCAAATTTTTTGATATACATCCAACAAATGGGTATGGAATACATCAACAATATAACTTTAGTTATGAGATCTTCTTGGTTAAAGGATTTATTTTTTCTTTCTGACTTGGATTCTTCAACTTGACACTATCCTGGCTGAGTCCTCCTTTTATCTGGCATTAGAGTTTTGACTACACATCTAGCTGCTTCAGATCAGAAATGCAGCATCATTGGAACACAGGTCTTCATTTCATAAAATCATATTTTTATTCTTCTTGGTACATACAACAATAGCTTTTTTTATAGAGTTGAAAGAAATAGCAGAAATTATTTATCCTGTATCCTTTCTCTTTACAGATTAGAAAACTAGAATTGATTGGAATAAGTAACTTGTTTAAGACTCAGAGGAAGGAACCAGGACCAGAAATCCCATATATCCTTGTTGTCTTACAGTGAATTGCTGTTAATGTGATTTACTAGTCAGAATGATTGGTGCAGACCATTCTATTTGTCTTTCTGGCATAAAAATAAAAGAAAGTCCAGTTTGTTTTACTTTCTTCTTCACATTTGCACAGGTGAGGTGAGTCTCAATATCGTGTTGTAAATTCAGAATGCTTGTCTATTCTGGAACAATCAAGACTAAGAAGATAAAGGAGGGCTTTGATTTACCTGTCTAATATAAACACCTAAATTCGCTGTGTAATGATTTGCCTATGAAGCTTCTTGAATGTTATTGTGGTGTTTTGGAGTGAGGCCAATTAGAAATGACCCTTGAATCTTGATTCTATCCAACCAGTCTCTCCTTGACCAAAGAGAGCATTTGGGCATGAATCGTAGTTTTTATTCCTGTAACTGACTCCCATTAGAAATAGCTACCTGAGGCTGGCTTTCAGTTCTATGTTGATCTAATTATCTTATAGACCTAGCCTTCAGTGTTTTCCATGACCTTTGAAGACTGCCCCAGGGCAGAGGGACATTACAAATGCCATTGAGTTTGGATAGTGTCTTGGTAATGAGGATACTATTGTATATACTTAGAGATAGATGCTTTTTCTCTGTGGGAATGCCTGAGTAGGAAATTTTTATGACCCTGAGTGTAGCCACAACATCCAAACGTAAGGAGAGTCTCCTACTATAAAAATTCCCCTGAAATTGAACTCCGGAGTAGCAAACTGTTCCCAGTACAGATACTTGACCTCCTAAGAATAAAGCCTGTGTCTGTCTGTCTATCTATCTATCTATCTATCTATCTATCTATCTATCTATCTATCTATCTACCTATCATTTATCTATCCTCTATGTACCATCTACCATCTGTCTTTCTCTCTCTATTGATTCATTTATTTTTACTCTCATAGCAGAGATATGTGTAGAATATCATTCCTTCCCAGCAAATATGTCATTCATTTTTTATAAATGTTCTCTCAGCTTTTAAGTTCCTTTTTCTAGTTGAGTCAAATTGCCCACAGATTTTTATAGGCTATCTTTAGTATTCTTGTTTCTTATGATTTAAAATATTCAAATGTTAACATTTTGTAATGACAAGTTCAAAGAGAGCAGAATGCCCTCTTCCTAACATCCTTAGCGATACAGAAATGACAGCTAGAATATGTTTCCACATTTTCAGTCACCTTTTTTTTTTTTTTTTCAAATCAAGGAGATTGAATTAGAGACATAAAGCAAAATAAGCAAAAATGTGGAGCTACAAATTTCTGGGTTAATCCAAATACATGAAGCTTTAAAAAATGTCAGCTACAAAGCTAGATGCAAACTGACAGAGAGAAAAAATCTGTTTGTGACTTAAGGCCCCAAACCAAAAGCAAAATTAAAATTTGTGCTGACCCTTCTCCCTTGGGGCTGCAGATGTCACTGCTGTCCAGGGCACCGTCTGTTACTGAGTGGAAGGAAGATAAATGGCATCCAAATCACAAGTGTAAAATAAAATTGTCTGTCTGCCAAGTCCTAAAGATGCCCTGTCATATATTTTAAGGCAAGGGGACCAGGGTAGAGGTGAGCTACAAAGATGGCCATGCACGCTCATTGATTCTTATCTTTGATGATTCATTTAAAAAAATTATAAGGTATTTTATAAGAGGGCATATACAGAGAGTGCCAAAAAATGTATACACATTTTAAGAAAGGAAAACTGTATTAAAATTGTAATACTCAATACATACCGATAACAAAAGATGAATACAAGTCACGTTTGACTTCGGCAATTACAAGAGGTGCTCAAAGTGGTTACCATCAGTGTAATTTCATGCAGTTTTTTCCTTTCTTAAATTGTATATACATTTTTTGGCACCCCTGCTATATACATAAATATACCGGGGGTGCCAAAAAAATATGTACAAGTGGACACTTTGGTCAACGTTGCTCAAGCAGTAGTTCACCATCATCAGAAGTGTCTGGACGCTGGTGGTCACCACTTTGAGCACCTCTTGTCATTGCAGAAGTCACGTGTGACTTGTATTCATCTTTTGTTATCTGTATATATTGAGTATTACAATTTTAATGTTTTTTTTTTCTTTGTTAAAATGTGTATACATTTTTTTGAAACCATGTGTATGTTTGTGTGTGTACCATTTATTTAGTGTTCTTCACGCTATACATTTTATATATTTTTTAAATTTATATGAAAATGTTCAGAACAATCCTCTAAACTGAGTACTGTACTATTCTTATATTGAGGGTAAAGACACTGAGCCTCTAACAAGGAATGTTGCTCCAAGTGACACGTGGCTGCGACTTCAGTGAAGTCTTATAGCTGTTTTCTCACCCAAATGCAGAGGATTTCAGAAACTGCTAGGATTTGGCTGAAGACTGTTCAAGCATTTCCCCACTTGCCATCCCCCCACTGTTCTCTGCCTTTCTGTGACTTCCCTCTCCGTGGGCCTTGGGAAATTGACCCTTATAGATTGCGCAACCAGGATTCCTTTTCCCTCTGTCTTCATCTTGGGCTTAGCCAATGGGATGCATTAGCAAGATATTGGAGGGTTAGAAGAGAAAGAAGTCTAGCTATTTGTGCTCCATGTCACACTGTGGTCATGTCCCTGGCCTTGGTGATGTCCTTTCAGACTGTCGTTGCCTCCAGCCTGCCTTCTTCCATGCCTCCAGCTTTCTCTGGGTGCCTGTGAAAATGCTACCCTTTCTCCTGGCATCTTCATCCCTGCCAGCTGGATTGTCTTCTCATTTTGGCTAGTCTCTAGATGCTTCACCATCTTGTTCATACCTTAACTCTGTCTACAATTTGGTTAATAACTCCTTCACTAAAATGTCTTCATTTGAACCATCTGGGATTACTTCTGTGTCCTTCTGGGACCCTCACTGATAGAGAGATTGATAAAATACCCACATGAAAGTCTGTCAAAGATAACTTGCAAAGCAGGTTCAAAAGCTCTAAACTAGGATCACGATACTAGTATGCTGCAAATCCTAGATAAAAAAATGAGTTTATTTCATAGAGGACATGGCAGAAGTTTCTGGGTTTTGTTTCTGTTTTTGTTTTTGAATTAATGGAGAAACTGACTCAGGATGATATGAAAAACTAGGATGGTAAGGGCGTGAAGATTTTAAGAGTCAGTTGTATACCAGGCTTTAGAGAACTGCGAAAGATTTTGAGTTAGTGATAAAAGCTGTGTTGGGTAAGATTTTTCTAGCAACCATTTGTAGGAAGAGTGAAAGCAGGAAGAAAGGTTGATGGCAGTGAGAAGAGTTACAAACTTTTAAAATAAGTCAGAGGTAAAGTGACTGCAGACAAGTTCACAGAATGACTGCAGATATGGAAAGCAAGGAATAAAACCCATCAAAAAGATCACGGCTCCTTGAGTTTGCGTTCTTACCCATGGGATGTATTTGTTTTACAGTGGTGTAAACTCTTCACATAAGGAGGGCCCATATGTCTTGATGTAACATTAGATCAAATTGCAGAAGTTAAATTTGGAATTAGGGCAATATTTGGTCATAGTGATCATCAGTCCTATTTCCATCACTTGTACTTTGTGTGGAAGCACTTATAGTCCTAAGAGGCTAATTTCAGTTCAATCTATTTATTTAACAGTGTTTGAGAGCCTTGATTTTCTGTTTCCAGATGATCAGACTCCTCAATTTGAAATCCAAGGGCATTATAGACTTTAAGCAAATTGTTTGTACATGAACGCTATTGAACTTGGGAAGAGGAATCCTATAAAAGCCCCATCAGTGCTAAAATGTCTTCCTTTTTTTTTTTTTTTTTTGAGGGCAGTGTCACTGGCCCTCACATGTGGGACCAAACCAGGGTCGCTAGCTTCCCAAGCCAGTGCTTAACCACCGCGCCCCTCGGCCGGCCCTTAAAATCTCTTCCTGATTTTGTATTTCTCCTGGGTGTTTATTTGAAAATGTTCTTTTTTTCTGGGGAGGTAATTGAGCCGATGTGTATGGAGCTACATCTACCCATTCCTTTATTTATTTATTTATTTATTTAATAAATATTTTAGTGTTTAAGCATATGAGAAAATTAATATAATAAGGAAGAAAATATACTATGACTTTTTCTTCTGTTATTTAATAGGTATAACTCCTAGCATCTGATATTTTGTCAACAAATAAGATAATGTATGTTGTGATATATTGATTTGCCTTGAGAAGGAAAACATAATTATAGTGATAAAACACTTAAGAAAATTCTGGAAAATAAGAGTAACAGAATTATTTTTTTTTTCAAACATTTTCCAAATGCATTTTAAATAGCTTTCCTGAAGGAGAGAGAAAGGGGGAAAAAAATGCGGATATAACTACAGAGCAGGCCCATGCATATTATTAGTGGACTTAAAAATAATCATGCATATTCATAGCTAAAATGCTAATTAACATTCCCAGAATTTTGTTTAATATAAGCAACTTGGTTTAACAGGGTTAGGGCAAAAACAATATGATAAGGATCTAAATATGTGGCTATTTAACCAGCACTGAAAATGACTAAACTGCTTCTCCCCTCCCAAAAACATAAACAATTAAAGCTCCTCATCATGTTTTTTAAATAATAAAAAGAGCAAGTGGAAAATAGTGTGTTGTGATGAAACACTTGGAGTGTTGATTATTGATGCGTTTTTGAACTCTTAGGGGATTTGAAAGAAAAGTTGATGGAACTTGGAGGCAGAAGGCCTGGGCTAAAGTTCCATCCCCTATCACTAAACAGCGATGTAAACTTCAGGAGGCCTCGGAACTCTCAGCCTCTGTGAAACAGAGATAACGTTTCATGCAGAGCTGCCTCCGAGTTGTTGGTGGAAATTATATGGAAATAAATTACAGCTGTCAACAAGTTTTATGAACTGTAAATTACCTTATACATATAAGGCATTATTCACATATTCACTCATTCACCAATGCAGTTATGCCTAGTATGACAAGGCATGTGGGGTAGGTGTTAATTAGTATGCCATATGAGATGCAGGAAGCCATGTGTCCCAGTGATCAAGGGTATGAGCTTTGATGTTAGACCCACCTGGGATGATTCAGGGCTTACCACTGTGACTCTGGACAGCTACCTCCCTTTTGGAAACCTTCATTTGTTCAATCACTTCATCGTCTTAAATCCCAGTTTATTTAACAATGTGGTAAAACAGCATAGTTCCAAGGATCTGAGAAACATCAAGCACTTAGCTTAGCCATGGAAAGCATTCACTGACAGTTGGCAAATATCAACTCTTCAGACACTTTAATCTCTAGTCAGGGAGAGCAGAAATTCATCCTGGTAATGACAGAACAAAGCAACATGGGTAAGGGTGATACAAAGAACTTTGGGGGTTCAGAGTTGAGTTGCCATGCTTGCAGCTAGAGTGATCAGTAAAGATTCTGGAGAGAGATCAGGTATTTAGAATGAATCTTGAAGAAAGGATCAGATTTTGATAGGAAGAAATATGGTTGATGGAAAGCATTCCAGGTAGAGGGAATCAAATGGGCTAAAGTTTAGAGGTGAGAACGTAAAGTAGTTCACCTATCTAGATTAGTGCTGCTCAACAGGACTTTCTGTCATGATGGAAATGTTCCATAAATGTGTTGTGCAATATGGTAGCCAATAGCCACAGCTGGATATTGAGCACTTGGTGTGTAGATAGTGTGACTAAGAAATTGCATTTTTAATTTCATTTCACTTAAAAGCCACATGTGACTAGTGCTCGTCTAGACTACAGGCTACACTGAGGGGAGTTTTGTGTGATAAGACCCGAGCAGCTTTCCACATTTGGAAGAACTTAACTGCTATACCAACATGTTTAGTTTCCAAAATGGAACCAAATATATTTAGGAGAAGCAAAAGATTAAATTAGCAAGGAGTAGCGGAGAAAGAATACAAAAAGCAGGAAGCCAACAAGAAATGTGTGCTGAAGCCAAGAGGAACCCCTAAAAGTTTGTTAAATATGGCAATTCAAGGATTATTAGCGATCTTTAAAAGAAAATTTTCCATTGAGTGCTGGCGTTGAAAAGATTATTGTAATAATTAAGGAGTGAGGTCTGTTGAGTGGATGACAAGGTGGAGCAGTCTTCTCTTTGAACAAGTTTGTGTTCCAAGAGTTAAAGGGTAAAACATGAAATGCTAAGTTAGTTTCAGCAAGCACTGTATAATCACCAGGTAAGTGGAATTCTTGCAGGCAAACTAGGTAGTTTCCATGCCAGGTGTGAAATTACAGTGGTTTAGATAACATTTTGAAGCAATTCTACAAATAATTACCCTGAGTCATGACATTTTTAGGCCATAGTGAAAATACTGGCTGAAAGAATACAAACAATGTTGAAATTATAACCAAGCCCCTGGCTGAGTTCATATTCTGAGCTAGGAATAGATTATCTTTATACCCTTATTTTTATATGATGAAAGACTGTTTTTGTTTTCTTTTGACATACACAGCACAGAGAGGTACCAGGTAAAGGGAAGTAAATGTCCCCATGGATACCTCAAAGAGAGATAACCCAAGGACAGAGATATTTTGTACAAAGACATAGAATTTCTTATCTCTCATGATTAAATGACTATAGTAATTCTCCCATTTCCTCATTCATCTTCATGAAATCACTTGGAGTATTTGATAAATATACGAAATCTTTCATCCAAATCCAAACTGATCAATGTGAATCTCTAGGGGATTAGCTGGGGGGGGGTCTGCATTTTTAATTAGCACCCTAGTGATTCTTAAGATCAGGCACTTTGGAGGAAATACCATTCTATTGGGTTGTTGGAAAAGTCATGATGCATTTTTACAACAAAAACCAGAAAAATTACATCATGACTTTTCCGACAACCCAATATTTAATTTATTCACCTTCTCAGCAAACATCAACTGAGTGTTTTCTGTGTTCCAGGCAGTCAGCTAGATCCTGGGACACAAAGATGAATTGGATATAGTCTCTGACCTCAAGGCATTGTTCTGGTTAGAGGAGATAGTAAATGTCATTTTGGACTAAATGGTTTGGTAGATACTGCAAAGAGAGTAGACAGGAGGAGCAGTTCAGCCTGGGAAAGGCCATGGAAAGCTCTACTTGGGGGAGATAAAGTATGAGTGTCAAAGGAGAAGTCAACCACATGAGAGAAGGAAAGAGAAGTATTCTGTTGAGAGGAAGTGTCACATTGAAAGAAAGAAGAGAGAATTTTGGGTCCGGAATAGAACTGAATTCAATATGGCTGGAAAACAGGTTTTCCATGAGAAAGTGGGCAAGCATGGCTGGAGAGGAAGGCATTGGTCAGAGCACAAAAAAAGAGTCTCTAGTTATTCTCAAGGTGAAGAGAAGTCTTTAAAAGGTAATGTAGGGTTGATGACATTTAAAGCTTAATACAATAATTCACGTGAGAGGTGATGGTGTCTGACCTACAGCAATAGCCATAGAGGAAGTATGGAAAGAACATTTTTGAGAAATAGTTGGTGATCTATGCGTGACATAACCAGACAACAGTTTACCTGATTCTTTTATTAAGGTTGTCTTAATGAGATGAATTGGATTGCTGAACAATTGATTGTATAGATGGCCCACATGATGTATTTTGGCCAAGATGGGGAACATGTAATTACTTATTCATAGCTATAGTAACTGCTTAAATAGAATGCTATTGGACAAGATTTTTCAATATTATCTCATTGGTGCAGGACTATATCCACTCAGGATTTATAGAGCTTTTTACAGTTGCTTCTGTAGTTATCTCAAACTCTTTGATTTTATGTAGATGAGGAACTGTATATTGCTTATTACCTATTTAAATTCTTCCTAGTATTTTGGCCTTTATTACTTTATCTTGTTTGTGTTTCCCTCTGTCATGACTTATAGTTGTAATACAATTTTAAAACATTTTATATCTCTTCTTGAGCCATTCCAAATTTAAATTAATATACAGAATATGCAGATTTCCAAAATATAAGTGAACTGAATTACTTTTGAGATTTTTGTGACAGTCACTAAAACATTTTATTTTAATATACCTTGAGTCATCATGAAACTTACAATGCTGATTTATAGTTACAATGCTGATTTATAGTGATAATATCTGTGGTAACTCAGGAAAAAAGGCACTGGACATCTTTAATAGAATCCAAATACATGACATCCAATTATTGACAAGTAGAACACAAAGCATAATATAATGTTTGGCTACCTTATGATTTGCAGACACGTTTTACAAGTTGGGATTATTTGAGGATTCGTAGCATTTGTGTAAAATGTGTAGTTGTTAACACATTCTAATACATTGTTTTTATTGTGGAAAATCTTATACTATGAAGGGTTTCATGGTTAAAGGGGTCACAGATATTTCTATGTTTATGCAGTTTGCATTCATAAGAGGACAGTGGTTGACATAGCAGGAGCATTGGTCTCAAGAAGCTGAACAAAACCTGGGAATTTCAAGGGAAACAGAAGTGGTTTCAGATTCTGACTCTTCCAGTGCATAAACCTGGATGAAGAAGTTCACCTTTCTGAGCTTTTCCTCTCTCATTTGTAATGTGGGATAATAATGCTTACCTTATAGGGTAAGGATGAAATAAAATAATGCAAGTGAAACAGTCACTATGGTGGCTGGCTCGTAGTATGCTCGTAGTATAAAGGTAACAGCAATTACAGAAAATAAGGAATCATGATTCTAGTTGCCACTTAGCTACAAATTCATGATGATTTTTAACAAGTCACGTTTCTCTCAGGGTCTGAGCCTCCTTATCATTAAATGAAGCAGGTAGATTAAACGGGTTTTAAGTTTGATGATTAGGGCTAGGATCCGATGACTAATATGAGTCACATCTAAATTTTTGTCAGAAAATGTATCATTTAAAGTTTTATTTTACCATGAGTCATGCATTGCTGTAGGAGTATCGAGAATATATTAAATCTATACAGATTTAGAAGTTTCAGGAATGGTGGCATGTTGATTTTGAAAGCATGCTAGGTATCAAGATGAAAAGTTCCATGAGGAAGTGAGAGATGAAACTCAAGAAAGAGGTCAGAGCTTTAACACACATGGCAATTTAACAATACAAATGATATTTAAGGAATGAAAGTTACTGAGACTTCCTTAGAAACAAACAAAAAAATGTACACTAGAAATTTCACATATTTATGACAATCATAATAGGGGTAAACCATGAAGAAATTGGTGCTCAAGTAAGACCATTTATTATTAATTGCAGCACTTTTACAACATAATGACTTAGAAGGAATATAAAATTTTGAAAACAATTTGAACTTCCACATATTTCTATCATGATAATTAGCAAATGTTTGACCTATTTGGAGTAGGTGAGGCCAGTTATTTTTGGAGAGCATGGATAAAGTGTGTCACATTTTTGCCTTAATTACCCTCAGCTACATCTAGTTAGTTTGAATGAGTGATAGTTCTCCGCTTATATGCCTATATATGGAGGCTGAAGGGTATGGTATAGTGGTTAAGTGATTGACTTTTGAGCTAGACTTCATAGGTTCAAGTCCTAGCTATATAACTCTGGGAAAATTATTTCACTCTTGGAAGGTTAGTTTTCCCCAGATGAAAATGGAGATAATAATTAATAATTGACATGCCAGTGACTATGCAGACACAATTTGCATTGAAAAGTTCTCCTCAATGAGAAATACCAAAAGTGAAACAATACTGATGTATGAGGCCAGACAATTAAGTTTACAAACTCATCCTAGAAAAAGTGTTACATACCTTATTGCTGAATATCACTACAGTCACCTTCGAAGCACTCCCCTTTGGAAGCTATGCACCAACGCTAGCACCTACTCCATCCTTCAAAGCAATTTTGGAATGCTTTTTCTGGAATGGCCATCAGCACTGTTGTCGTATTACCCTGGTTGTCTTGAATGTCATCAACATGTCTTCCTTTCAATATTTCCTTTATCTTTGGGTGAAGAAAGAAGTCTCTGGGGGCTAAATCAGGTGAGTAGGGAGGGTGTTCCAATACAGTTATTTGTTTACTGGCTAAAAAGTCCCCCACAGACAGTGCCGTGTGAGCTGGTGCATTGCTGTGATGCAAGACCCATGAATTGTTGGTGAAAAGTTCAAATCGTCTAACTTTTTCAAGCCCTTTTCAGCACCTCCAAATAGTAAACTTGGTTAACTTTTTGTCCAGTTGGTACAAATCCACAATGAATAACCCCTGTAATATAAAAAAAAAAAATTAGCAACATCATTGCAACAAGTTTGCAAACTTAATATGTCAGAAGACAAAGAATACACCTATAAAACTGTGTATGTGTGTGTGTGTGTGTGTGTGTGTGTGTGTGTTGAACTGTAGTGGAGAGTCTAAATATCTAGCATAATACGGGGCACTTGGTAGATTATTTTTATTTCTATAAAATAAATTTTACATTTTTTGTAATCTGAGCACTTTGTAATTGTGTTTAAAGAATAAAGGAATTTCATAAAAGTTGTCTTAGTTTTTCTCCCTCTGAAAATTCTGACATATGCTTGATGGATATAGATTTTCATTTTAAAAATTAAAGAGGGGCTCAAATGAGTTTAGTTATATTCTTCAATGATGAAATGCTCCCTGGAGGTGGACCGAGGGGAGTAATAAATCTTTGATGCATCTGTGTAATATATGCGGTGCACTGCTGAGAATATCTGGTTTTGAGGTTTCGGTGGCAGAAAACGAACTGCAGGGAATCTGGATATTCTAGTACAGTTCCGACCTGAAATGTTTTATCCACTGAAGAGCATGAATGTGCAGTTTCAAGAATGTTAGCTTGGTCTTAAAGGAAGGAGAAATTTGTTTTTTTCTTTCCATACAACTTTAATTCCACTGTACTGAACAGGTTTAACCATTAGCATTACCTTAATGTTAAAACAGAGGGCTCTTTACAGTTCTGCTCATTGGGGTGACCTAAACAGCATCTTAGCAGTTAAGCGTTCATGCTCCTAACATTTCTTTCTGTAAATGACCTCCATGGAAGACAGAGCAGGTCTGGGCTGAAGAAGCAATGGAATGGGAATGGCTTTTTTCCTCCATGATCCTAACTGTGTGAGTTCTTCAGCTTCCCAAACCTGGCATTTCAGAAGGAAGAGGGGAAAAGGGGAAGTTTAGGAAAGTAGGAAAGAGATAGGGTAGAACAACCCTTAGAAGAGTTTGCTAGTCTTCAAAACTAAAGACAGAGCTGAGGTTCCCTGAGGACAGCAGAGCCCTTTACTTCCCTCCATCCTATGCAAACACAAAGCCAGGAGCAGAAGCAGCTAAGCCACAGTCCAAACTCTGAGGTCACGTAAAGACATACACAAGTTTACTCTAAGTTTTGCTGTGAGCTGACAATGTTGGAAAATGCTTCATGCAAAGGATAAAATATGGATAATTTGGACCCATGAACATAAAACATGTTCTGAATCATATGTAGTAGAAATATTTTAGTTTATTATGATCAAGCACAAAATTGTCTCTTCTATGTAACACTTCTTCTATGTAATGTGTCTTGTGTTTAAGAAGTGGCTATAATTCTTACGGAAGAATTTAATTTCACTTATACAAGTCATTTCAGAAGACAGTCTTTCCTATAAATTTTAACACAAAATGTTCAAAATAGTTCACAAACTCCACTTTTGTCATATACTTTCAACCTCTTTAACATCTAGAAACACTAGATGTTATATTAGGACTCATTTGTCCATCATATACATAGTAAAGACCAAAATTCACAGGAGGTACAGGACAGTGGTTCTGTTACCTGAGAGTGGGCCCTTCTCGGCGCAATGTCCCAGTTCTTGGCATCTCGAGCAAAGAATTGAACGAGATACTGAAGCAAAGTTGTGAAAAAAAAATTTATTAGAAGAGATGGTACACTTCAAAGAAATAGAAGGGGGCCTGCGCAGTAGAGAATGGCTTAAGGGCCAAGGTGGCATTATTAGGAGAAAAAGTACTCTCCAAAGAGTTTGGAGTGGGCCGAGCAAAGGAAAAAGCTCAAGAGGCGCTGACTGGCCAGAACTTGGAGATTTTATTCCTTTTCTCCAGAGTGGGCTATTCCTCTCTGGGCGTGGGACCACTTAAAAAGACACCTGTGATTGACAAGAGGTTATAGTGGAGAGGGGAGGTCTTTTGGGCGGTTGCATTCTGTGGATTGTGTTGTACGTGCAGGAATGCAGAGACCCAATGCCTGCCTCTTACTGCCTGCCTAGTTTTCCCCTTGAGAGACGTGATCCCCATAAAATCTCTATGGGAAGTTGAGGGACATAAAGTCTCTTCTTCTGTATCTGCTTCCTGCTGGGCAGGGGCGTAGAGCTGTCCTTGCCTGTTGGGGGTTTATGGAACTCTCACCCTAGCTGATCTAGAGATGAGAGGAAGGGATCTCAAGATCTGCCTGGAAGACCATATTGGCTTCTTTGGTTGCAACTGGCAATCTTGTTGGGGTATCATCTGTATTCCCAAGGCCCCTAAATGAGGGGAAAAAAAAAGTACATCCGTTAGCTTTTATGAAGCCTGTGGCCATTCAACCGGTCACTCAGGAGGTGTCAGCTGTCCAGGAGCTGGGCCCAGAATGGGTTTGGAAAGAATCATTAGACTTACTAGCCTGGGGAAATGTTAAAACCTATTTAGTCTCTGGGATGGAATTATCCAAGAGTGAGGTCCAGAATGGCTTGGGGATGTGGGCAAGACACAGGCTTTTAAGTAGTTATCTGAAGCCTGGATAGGAGAATTCTATGATTCAGATTAAAAACAATCTATTGTTTATGATTAAGAAACTGATTAGAAGAGTAATTGAATCCAGGGGCTAAGGAACTAAGAAACTAGGGAGAAGGAGACGTAACATTTCTATAGGAAAAAAACCTTACAAGTTCTTCAGTGAGAGGTGCGGGGGCTACTCACCTAACCCATAACAAGTCATCTTGTTTTGGGACAAAGCTGCTGCCTGGAGCCCCATGGAGTGCTCCTCCCGTGTGGCCTGAAGCAGTGCACACACCATGGGTACCTCTCTCTCCAAGAGGTGGGTTCCATCTCTGAAAGGCAAATTTCATATGAATTTTAACAAAAGAATATTTACGAAATGTGTCATTTTGCTATCTCTACTTTACACATAAATCAGGCACTTTCTAGAAAGATATTTCAAAAAAGTACTTAGCATTTTTAACTCTCTACCCAGTTGTGAAGAATAAAATGCACACAACAGAATGCCAGGTGTGATAAGAAAATGCCTCCTAAGCGTGACCAGTTGGGCACAGTGAACCATCATGTTGCTCCATCTCCTCTAACCGACTGAGCAAACGTAGACCTGGGTGACTTCTGGCCTCTCTTCTAGTGGGGTGGTCTAAAATTTCCATTTCCAAAAGACATTTGCAGTAGAAACTTCCTATGATTTCTTTCTCCTCGTGCTTCTTTCGAAAGGGCAGTTTCAAGGTGTGGGATTTTTCTGTCATACATTAGAACTTTCCATCTGTCTTACTTATAACAAAGTAAGACAAAAAATAAAAATCAGCTTTATGGAGGTATAATTGACAAATAAAATTGTTAGACATTTAAAAAACATCGTGATGATTTGATGTACCTGTGCGTTGAGAAAGGATTTCCCCCGTCAAGTTAACACATCCATCACCTCATTTATTTATCTTTTTCTTTTTCTTTTCTTTTCCCTTCTCCTTCTTTTCCTTCTTTTTCTCCTTCTTCTTCTTTCTTGGTGAGAACATTTAAGTTCTACTCCCTAAGCAAATTTCAATTATACAATACAATGTTTTCTTTTAAAAAGATGGAGGAAACTTGAGAGCAGCCATTTCATATTATGTACACAGATGTTATATAAATGGAGTCAATCCTCCCTTCAGGTGGTAGGCCCTCCCTATTTGCTCAGTGGGGGGGTTCTGTTCTATCCTTTCTCTCCTCCAATGTCCGCATCTGAAGGAATAAAGACTCCAACCTACTCTTCTGTTTTCTGTTCCTTCCGGGCCCCATAAGGGGTGGAACAGGCTGGTGTCTTGTTCACTGGAGACATAGGGGTAACCCCAGGTTCAGGATTTGCATGGCTTGGTGGCCTGGGGCTGAAGGAGCAAAGAGCTTCAGTCCACACTGAGCTGCTCCTTCCCGCATCGGAGGCACCTCACAGCCCACCTGTGTCCTGGTGGCTGCCATTCTTAACTTCCGGCGCGTGGGTGCTCAGTGGCTGGCTGCCCGCAGAGAAGGGGCAGAAGATAGGAGAGGCCATGGACTCCTTAAGGATAAGGTCACAGGTGGGACGGGGGTTGGTGCCATCTCAGAGCCTGGGCCTGGCCTCCCTGGCGCCCTCAGCTCACCCCAGACCTAGAGAGGACCTGGCCTGAGGCTGTAGGCTGTACTTCACTAGTTAACACACTTTTTTTTGCTGGAACTTTTTTATTTTCATATTTCATTTTTCTCTCTGATTAACATTTTAAGATCAGTAAGTATCCTAAGGTCCTGATTATATAATTTTTTCTGTTGCAAACTGTTACTAAGATTGAAACACTTTATAAATACCTTTAGATGTATTGTTAAGTACTTCCCTAGAGCTCCATTTAAGATGATGTCCCTGGTTTACAAACTGCATTCTTTTTAATACAGGTGGATGATAATATTTTGTCCCCATTTCTTGTCCTCGTTTCTCCGTTCCCTCAGTTTCCATGTCCTCCCACCTTATTTTCTCTGGCTCTCCTCTCTTTCCTTTCACCATATTAGCATTCTTACCATCCTTTTGTGCTCACTGACCCTTTTGACAGGGTCTTTTTTTCCCTCACCTCTCCCTTTAATCTCTTTTATTTTCTGATATTGCAATATATAGAGAAGTGCAGAGAAGAATTACTTACTAGGACTTGCCACGTTATGAAGCATTTCTCTTTTGCCAGTGATTCATTACTTGAAAATATTGATATGTCAATTTCCAGAAATTCATAAATCTCCAGTCAATACATCTAAATTTCAAATAAACCTCCAGTGGTTTTTGGTAAGAAAGTGCTCAACTTATTACTTTCCTTCGTTTCTTGTACATCACAGTAGTAAGAGTTTGGAATAAGTCTGCATCAGGAGACTGTAAGAAGTCAGCCTCTATAAAAGTTTATGATTTCCTTAGGACACATCATACTAATGACTCAAGTTGGTTAAAGGTCACTGAACTGTTTAGTGCTGGTGTTTCAGTACTGTAATCTTGTATCAAAGTGCAACAATGATGTCTCCTTTTAGTCCGGTTAACTATGGACACATACACACCGGGAAATATGTGAAAGAATCACTGTCTCTGAACTAAGATTTTATAATTCCATGCTTTTTAGAGAGATCAAAATATCTGGGAGGCTGGTATCTCATATCATCTAACATTGCTGTGATAACAATTATTCATAGTGACCCCAAATCAAGTCATTTTCTTGTCAGATCTTTAATGCTTAGGGAAAGCCTTTCCCAGCAGTAGCCACTTTGAAAAATACAACTGTGCTCACAACATATAAAAAATGTAATTCAAAATGATGAAAGACTTAAGTGTAAACTCTAAAACTATAAAACCCTAATGTAGCAGTTCCAGAAGGAAAGAATAGAAAGAAGAAGAGACAATAGCCCAATAGAGGACAATGGAGAATAATCCAGATACATAGAACAGAATGGGTTCTGAGACTGAAGGAATTGCTGGGCCCACTCTACACACACCACAGGAATCTGTGGAATGCAAAGTCCAAAGGAAATCTTTAAAGATGCTAAAGAGAAAAGACATAATATCCAAGATGGTACAGCAATAAGACTAATAGCAGAGTTGTAAGTAGTCAAATAGATGCCAGAAGACAGAAGAAAAATATTTTTTAATTGTTGATGAAAAAAATAAGAATATTTCTATAGTCAAACTATCATTTAAAAATAAGGGGAGGGCCGACCGAGTGGCGCGGTGGTTAAGCGCTGGCTTGTGAAGCCAGCAACCCCGGTTCGGATCCCACGTATGAGGGCCAGTGACACTGCCCTCAAAAAAAAAAAAAAAGGAAAATAAGGATATTTTATGTCACATTAAAAAAAACTTACAGTTTTCCTTTTACGGTCTCTTTCTGAAGGAACTAGCATCTTTAAAAGGAGGAAACTGATTTTAGAAATAAGAATGTAAGAAGCAATAATTATTCAAAAAGTGCCTAGCATTGGTTTTAAAGAAGGTGGAAATAAAGTTCTGGACAATAATGATATGTTTGAGGGGCTGGAATTAAGCCTACCTAAACTCCTTGTGTTTTTCAGAAGAAATAGAAAAATATTATCTTAACATGTCATTATGTAATTGTTCATGCTAAAATTTAGGTTAACAATTTAAAGAATAAATGTGCAATCGTTAACCTAGAAATCACTAGAAACAAAAGAGAATATGCTGAACTGAAAAGCTGATCAATCTGATGGAAGGAAGGGAAGGAGAAAAAATAGAAACAACCAAAAGGATGATAAATGTATAACAATAAAATAAATTGGTAGAAATAAGTATCTAATAAAATATCAATAATTAGAGCAAAACTCAACCACTAAAACAGAAAATTGGATAAAACATAAAATCCAGCTAAAAAGCACTGTATTACACATACAGTTTTGTATGTATATGTGTACATGTATAGATATCATATAATTAAAAATGAGGAGTGATATACCAGGAAAATTTGAACAAAAAGGAAAGTGGTGTAGTAAATTAATATCAGAAAAAAATAGAATTTATTGTAAAGTATTATGGAGATTACAAGAAATATAAATTAATAAAAATCATTCATCAATGGATGTGATGATTATAAACTGAAATAAACTTGAAAAGCAAAAATCACAATAAGATAATATTAACAAAACTATAATCCAAATGGGAGCTTTAACACATGTCTCAGAAATTAATCAGTGAATTAAACCAAAATATTTAGAAAGGATAGAGAGAATAACTCAATTAACAAGGTTGATCTGACAACTGTGTACACAACTGCATACTCAGCAAAAGTAAATGTCTGTTCTCTTTCAGCACATTGGTTCCAGGCAGTCTGTTGGGGAGGTTATGAGTGCAGACTCGGGGCCTTCACTGCATTGGAGTCAGCACTGCCACGTACTAGCTGTGCTTCCTGATTAAGTTACTTTATCTTGCTATGGCTCAGATTCCTCGTTTGTAAGTTATAAGTAATAATAGTACCTAAGACTTCTTGTGAGTTCTAACAAGTTACAACATGTAAACTGTTGGGAATAGTGCCTAACATGTAGTGAATATTGGACTAATTTCAGTTGGTATTGTCCTTATACACAGCTGCAAAAAAAAGTAGAACAAAATTCCATGAAATAAATTCAATAAAATTAGGCACTGCCTATAAAAAAAAAAGTAGCCTAAACTCTCCGGGACAGCTGGAAATTGAAAAATAGGCTTCTAAATAATTTATGAGTTACTGAAGAAAGTAAAATAGATATCATGCAATATTTATAATTGAATGAGAGTAAATGTAGTACATATAATAACACAATGGATGCAATAATCACTTAAAGGGAAGTTTCTAATAATAAATACTGGGGGTGCCAAAAAAATGGATACAAGTGGACACTTTGGTCAGTGTTGCTCAAGCAGTAGTTTGCCGTAATCAGAAGTGTCTGGATGCTGATGGTAACCACTTTGAGCACCTCTTGTCATTGCAGAAGTCAAATGTGACTTGTACTCACCTTTTGTTTTCAGTATATATTGAGTATTACAATTTTAATACAGCTTTCCTTTCTTAAAATGTATATACATTTTTTGGGGCACCCTCTGTATATGCATGTTAGAAAATAAGTCATTTGAAAATGAATGAGTGAGGGGTCAACATTGGCCAAATCTTGAAAGCGTTCTAACTGTGACTGAAAAAAGAAAAGTTGGAATAATACAAACAGTCCCCAACTTATGATAGGGGGACTTACACTATTTTGAATTGATGATGGCAAGCAAATGGTATGCATTCGGTAGAAACCGAGATTTGAATCTTGACCTTTTCCTGGGCTGGTCATATGCTGTAGGTACTGTCTCATGATGTTGGACAGTGGCGGTAAGGCCTCAGCTCCCAGCCAGCTACTTGGTCAGGAGGGTAAACAACGGATACTCTACAGAGTACTGTGTTGCCAGCATTTTTTGAATATTGTGCACGAACAACCTTTCAGGTAGGCCAAGCTAAGCTGTGATGTTTGGTAGCCTAGGCGTATTAAATGCATTTTCAATTTAGGATATTTTCAATTTACGAAGAGATTATCAGGACGTAACTTCATTGTAAATTGAAGAGCATCTGTACTTACATTTTTTATGAGTAGAAACATATGAGGAAAAATGAAAATGTGGATGGGGAATGATATACAGCAACTTCAATACTGGTGTTATGCTGGGGAAGTAGAAAGGGAATTATAAATTCTTGGTGGTAGATATGTGTGTATTTTCTATAAGCTCTATGCATTTTTGAATGTTAGAAATATTTCAGAGTAACGAAGTCCCAGACAGTATGGTATCTTTATGAGCTACTGAGATCAAATAGCAGAATAGCTGGCTCATATGAATGAGAAAGACAAGCCTGAGCATGGCTGAAGGCCACAGAGGAAAATTCACCAATAAAAGATTTATAATAATTGCTGCAGTCACAAACCATAGAACAATCTTAACATACTCACCATAGCAAATGGGTTCTTTATTATTTATAAGTCTTTTCAGTTATATACTGATATTCACGGGTCATGAAAACTAAAAATAATTTTAGTTTTAGAACAGCAATAGGATGTCAATAGATAAAAATGCACACTTAAAAAAGCAAAATTGCACAGATATATTTTTTAAAAGTGTAGTATTTTCCTAGTGTTCCCAACGTAACATACGTGTTTTGGCCAGTAAATGTGTTATGTAGGATGAAATGGAATACTGGAACCTAGTATGCTTGTCATTTCCATACATACATCTGTTGTGGTTTAAAAGAATTGGAGAATTGAGTTAATATCTTCAAACTGGGTAAAATATTAGCACATTTCTAATGAGGTTATGTTTATGTTTTTAGTATACCACTATTTTTTCTGTGCTTATTTTACTTTGCAATCATTTCTCCATAATTGATCATGTAATTTCACAAATATATCTGTATTGCAAGTATCTCAGTTGAGGTAATCATCTTTTATTTATTTTATTTTATTTTTAAAAAATAGTTCTTTATTTTATTGTATTTTATGTATTTAATTAGTTTCAGGTGTACAACACAGTGCAAGTTATACTTTTTACCCCTCAAAGTGACAACCCCCTCCCCCAATCCCATGCCTCACTCCCCTCGCCATATCATACATATCTAGAGGTAATTGTCTTTTAAATAAAACTGTTATAAAAAAACAAATTTCTTAAGAATGCATAGATTTTTATTTATACATATAAGTAATTATATTTCATAGTAGTACTATTGAATCTATTAATTGCTCTCATAGATGATTTTTGTTTAAGGAACTTAGTTTAAGGAGGAGCAAGGAAGCCTGGGTAGCTTGGATTTAAGGTAAGCATAACCAGTGATTTAAGGTAAGCATAACAGAAGATAAAGTCAGAGAGTTAAAAGAAATGTCCAGGTCATTATGGACCATGATTAGAAATTTGGGTTTTGCTCTAAGAGTAATAGGGATGGATTGCAGAATTTGGAGTAGAGGACTGACCTAAGTGTTAAAACTATGACTCCACAGCCAATAGGAGAGCAGGGAGACCCCCATATCCAAACCACCAAGATATGTATGTTCTATCACCACTAAATGAGTAACAGATCCAACCTCTTCTTTGGCCATGGAAGCTGAGGGAAGAGTTAAGTGAGAGAAGTAATGAGCCATTAAAAAAATATGAATATATGTTGCAACATAGAGAACATGAATTTATAATCTGGATACGAATCTAGGCTCTATCATGGATTTCTTACATGGAAGTTACTGGACCTCATTTTTCTTTAGTTGTTCAATCTGCAATAATGGGGCTTATTGACTTCACGGGTTTGTTTTGAGAATTAAATGTAGTAATCCATGGACAGTGTGTCACATAGTACTAGACACATATTCATGTCCAATAAATGTTAGTATTCCTTTTTGTCACTGCTTTCCCCAATTTACTTATTCTTTCTCTTCAATTTGTAAGGGCAATGGAAAAGTTCAAGTTGCTTAAGGAGGAATTACAAGCAAAACCAACAAGGACCCAAGATATATAACAGGGGAAAAATGGAATCGTGTTATTCACATAGTAAATAGAGGGTTTATTTATTTAGGATCCAAAATCTTCAGAGTGCATAAGGGATAGGCTTCGGGAGGCCCATGCATCACTCAAATTGTTTGTAAAATTTTGTGTATGTGAATTTTTTTCTAGATGTTTCCATCCAAATTTGTATCAGACTCTCAAAGTATCCATGACCTCCTAAAATACTATTATGCACTTGAGTAGAATATCCTTTATAAAATAAATTCTTCAATCCATCCCTATTACTCTTAGAGCAAAACTCAAATTTCTAATTATGGCCCATAAGTATTTGAATGGTGTAACTCTTGCCTACACCTCAACCTTACTTCTTACCTGTCTCCTTTCACTCAGGATGCTTAAACCACACTAACTCCTTTCTGTTCTTTGAACATGCTATACAGTTTCCCACTTACCCAAGGCCTCGGCCATGTCCTCTGCCATGGGTACCCTTCCCAGTTCTTTGCATGGCAATAGTCTAGTGTCCCTCCTTAGAAAGAGGTCCTCTCTGACTGCCACATCATAACTAGCCTCCTCCAGTTGGTTTTCATCATGGCACACACATCTCCCAACACACTTCCACCTGCCACCAACTTCCCTGCCCCTGTGACTTAAAATCTTGGTTTTGCTTCCTTCTCTCTCTGGTTCACCATAGCAGCTGCAGTGTCTAGCACAGATTCTGGCACAGAATGGGTTTAAAATTAAGATTTATTAAATGAATGATTGAATGAGAGCTAGGCTTGCCCCAATCAAATTTGACAAGGTAAAGCTAGTTCTACTTCATAAGCCTTTTTGTCAAGCCACCTCACACTCCCAGTGAATTAATTCATTCTGGAGATTGATTGACCAAGATAGTCTTACTTTCCCCAGGCTATTTGCATTTTAATGGTGGGGAAGGTAGAGAGAACCAGATTTTTTTTCCTTGTAGGTACAATTAGTGTTTGGAGTGGAAGCCTTAGTTGATGCCAGCATGAAGGTATCACAGATTATCCTCTTCTTTGGCCATGGAGGCTGAGGGAAGAGTTAATTACCAAAGTTTTGGCTAGGTGAGTGGGAATATCATTTTCTTCAATGGAAAAGGCTCAGATTTCAGTATGCGGAGGGTAGGGAAATCTGTTTTGAACATATTAAGTTGTAAATACCTACTAAAACTCCATGTAGTGATAGAGTTGTATTTAGGAGACTAAAGTTCAGAGGAAATGTGTGGCCTGGAGGTGAAAGCTGAAATCAACAGTCTACAATGATTTATTTATTTATTTTTTTTTGAGGACAGTGTCACTGGCCCTCATATGTGGGACCGAACCGGGGCCGCTGGCTTCCCAAGCCAGCGCTTAACCACCGCGCCACTCGGCCAGCCTTACAATGATTTTTTTTAAATTAAAGTTTATTGGGGTGATATTGGTTAGTAAAGTTACATAGGTTTGAGGTGTACAATTCTGTAATACATCATCTATATATCACATTGTGTGTTCACCACCCAGTCAGTTCTCCTTCCATCACCATATATTTGACCCCCTTTACCCTCATCTACTACCCCCTTCCCCTCTTACCCTCTGGTAACCACTAAACTGTTGTCTCTGTCTCTGAGTTTTTGTTTTATTATTTGTTTGTCTTGTTCCTTTGTTGCTTTCAGTTTTATATCCCACCTATCAGTGAAGTCATATGGTTCTTGACTTTTTCTGTCTGACTTACTTTGCTTAGCATAGTAATCCCAAGATCCATCCATGTTGTTGCAAATGCCACTATTTCATCTTTTCTTATGGCAGAGTAGTATTCCATTGTGTATATATATCTATATATCTATATATATCTATATATATCTCACAGCTTTATCGAATCATCTATCAAAGGACACTTTGATTATTTCCTTGTCTTGGCCACTGTGAATAAAGCTACAGCTTTATACAATAATATTTAAACCATGGGACTAATAAGTCAGAGAAGCAAAGAAGACCTGGGTACTACCTCTCACCTGATGAGTTTTGCTTTGATGGAACACATAGATATGATGCTGTGGTAGGAGTGGGTGTAGGGTCAACCCCGGGAGGATTTTTATTTTATTTATTTGTATTATTTTTTAAGATGAACTCAATCAGATCATTTTTGTATGTAAATGGAAATGATCCATTTTTAGCGAGTAAATGATGGTGCTGAGAGAAGATGGTTTATTGTAATTGTCAGAATTCAGGTATTTCCTATATCAATGAGTCATACATTGCACTTCTTTTTTTGTTTGTTTTTTTCCTGCTGAGTATTTGAAAAACCCAACCTCTTCATTCCCTTTACCTGGATAACTATGTGGAAAATGGTAGCTTATAAATGCAGCAGCCATCTCTGCCTGCAGAATCACAGGCATTCGCACCATTTGGTTCAGAGGCTTTATAAAGCTTAGACAGACTTCTCTAGGTGCCAATCAGAAGCAAAGATACCAACCCATGTAGTTGTAATGGTATCCACAGAATTTTTCTGTTTGTGTTTCTCCCTTGTCCCTTCTTCTAGAAAAGGCATCGTTTCTCTTTGCTGAGTAATTAGGTAAATTTTCATGATCCTCTGAGAAAGATTCTGCTCACAGAAAGAATGTTTATTTTGCTTTTGTCACAGAGTAAAGGGACTATGGAAATACAAAGAATTTGCTTATATCATTAAGATCTGTGCATCAGGAATTTAGTGGGAAAGAACTTTCACAAAAGAGGGGAAGAAGAACATGCTTATTCCTCAAATCTCATAGACAAGAGTTAATTGACACCAAGAAGACTACCTCTGACAGGATGGAATGAAAGAATGCATGGGTCTTATAGTGGATAGTAGGCCATGCATAATGTGTGTTCTCCATAACAAGAATTACCCAGCAGTGTGAAACTTGACAACTTCTCATTGGCTGGTTTAGGTGGCAACTGAGGATTGTTGAGAATATTTGCTCCCATTTCCAAATCCTTGCATAGTGAAGTCACCCCCAAATGAGTTAGCTAAAATGTTTCCAGGTTCATCTGTATCATGAAGCTAGGCACTGTGAGTTTATTCAGAGGTCTTACTGACCTCTACACTTAGTTGCATAAAAGAAGATATCACCACATAACAGAACTCATCCCTGAAGTTACCCCAGACAAGATTAGGAGAATAACAAATAAATGCAAATGAAAGGCAAATGGAAATAGCACTGTTTTCCCTACAAGTTCTAATCACTTGAGACCCAAGTCCATATTTCAACTCATCTATTCAGATCCCTCAAAATGGATTGCTAAAAAAAAAAAAATTGTGGCAATGTTATTTTGGTTATTTGATTCTTTAATTTACAAGCATTCCCTGTGGATATCACAGTGACAGCAAAGTTATGGAGTGCTAATAAAAGAATGTACTGGCTGGAAATATTTTAAGATATGATATTCCTTAAAGTAATTGCTCACACTATTATAGTAAGGTCCATAGCTGTAACATTCTGTATATTAGCCTGATCTTTCATTAATTATTTGAGTTAAAAAAAAAACAACCTGCGAGGGAAATTACTTTTGAAAAAAAAGGAGATTTTAGTGATAGTTGGGAACAAACCAAAAAAGCTGGAGAAAGTCCATGCTTCTTAAAGTCCATGCCTTAATAGCCATTTTAAAAATTCTCCTTTAAGAAAGGCTCCCTCTTGTTCTGAAATGTTTTAGATTTCTTGAGGTCAGCATCTGCATCTTTAATTCAATTAAAAAATACTTATGAAATATATTTGACATGCACAATTGAAGATGCAAATCATTATCATTATTCTTCAGGAATATTTACTTACAAATTAGCTACAAAAATGCAAGGTAGGTCGGTGACAGTCCAAGGCAAGTCCAACTAGTTACTGAGGCCCAGCGGAGAGAGAAATTATTTTTGGTTTAATAACTAGGGAAGACTTCATATAAGAAGCAGCACATAAGAATGAAGTAAGGGAAACACTTGCATGCCATAGATGAGTAGAAGAGCATTCCTGAGAGATTAAACCAGTAATTCTCAAAGTGTGACCCCAGGAGCAGCAGCTTTAACAGTACCTGGGGATTTGTTAGAAATGCAAACTCTTGGGCTCTATCCCAGACCTACTGAATCAGAAAGTCTGGGAGTGCTTCCAGTGATCTGTGTTTTAACAAGTCTTCCAGATGATTCTGATGCATGCTAGAACTGAGAACCACTGGATAGAACTATTCAAGAGAATGTAAGAAGATAGGAAAAATAAAGCCATTTCAGGGAGGGGACATATGTTTATTTTTCTGGGCTTTTATGGTAAAAGAGGAGCAACAGTGAAAGAAAAAGGAAGGTTGATAGAACCTAGGTTAGGGATATTTGTGTTATGCTTTGGAGTTTTGGCTTTCTTCCATCCACAGAGGGGAACCACATGGAAGGCTGATGAGTTGGCAAGTGACAGCTAACCTGAATTCAAGGACTCTTCCAGTAGCAGAGTGTAGGATGGAGAAGAGAGTACAATGGAGAGACCATTTAGGAGGTTATTGCAATTGTCCAGGTAGAAATTGATTATGGTGAGAACTAGTGCGATGATAGGAACAGAGGGAAAGGGACTCCTAGAAGAACCTACTTTAACACTTTTCTCAATGGAAAATAAAGAAGAGAGGGAAGGAAGTAAAATAGAAATTAAATAAAGACAGTAAGGGGAACAGATTTAAGTGGGTATCAGTAATCCGGTTTTGGAAATGTTAAAATGTCCTTGCAGATACTGAGGTAGAGGTGTCTGGGGCAGTTGAAAATGAGTGTCTAGACCTGCGCTATCTAAGAAGACCACATACATATGGTTATTAAACACCTGAAATGTGGCCGATTCAAACTGAGATGTGCAGTAAGTATAAGACACACATTGCATTTTGAAGACGTAGCATAAAAATGTAAACTATCTTAACCATTTGAACATTATTCTTTGAAATGATAATATCCAGGATATGTTGAGTTAAATAAAGTACTTTATTAAAGTTAATTTTATCTTGTGTGTTTTTATTTTTAGTAACGTGGCTGCTAGAAAATTTGAAGTGACTTCTGTCATTATAATTCTGACAGTGGTGTACTATTTTGGGGAGAGGTTTCATTGAAAGGGTATGTATTTGGGGGTACTTTACCCTAACTCTATAATATACTTGAAAGTGTGGGATGGGAGGGCACCCCAAAGAAAGAGAATTTAGAGGGGAACTTAGAGAAGAGAGAAACTTAGAGAACTCTCAGAAAGAAGTAGGCAGATAAGGGCCTGAGAAGTTCATAGCTTCATCTCCCACATTTATGACTGTTATGTTTATGTAAATATTTGCTGAAAGAATAAGGCTAAGTGAATGAATCAGTTAATGTTTACTTACTTCAAGTGGACTCTTCCTGTGGCTCAGCAATCGTACTTTACTTCTCTACGGGCCTCATTGACTTTCATTCTTCCAGACCAGTATTTCCTATCCTCTTTAAACCCTCCAACCCTCCTGCTTCCAACCTCACTCTGAGCTGTCAGCTGATGATCTCACTTCCCATTTCACTGAGAACTAGAAGGAATGTCTTCCTAGGCTCCTTCCCCGCACCCCCCACCTCATGGGCCTGCATGGCTGCCTGGCCATCTCCTGCCCTTTCCCGAGGACAAACGAACGCTCCATGCTTAGAAGCTCCGGCTTAGCCAATGCTTCTGCTTGCGCAGGCGATCCCAGCCCATTTACCCAAGGTCATGGCTCCAGAAGTTCTTTCTCTCTTGCATCGTAATTTCCCCCGCTTTACTTGATTTTGGCAGTCAGTATGGAAAAATCACTATTTCTCCCA
Organism: Aselliscus stoliczkanus; assembly: GCA_033961575.1. Lineage (NCBI taxonomy): Eukaryota > Metazoa > Chordata > Mammalia > Chiroptera > Hipposideridae > Aselliscus > Aselliscus stoliczkanus. Next base: position 74,075,583 of record CM066740.1, on the reverse strand, counting down.
TCTTAAAACAAACAAAAAACCTTCTCTTGATCCCACTTCATTCTCTAGTTCTTACCCATTTTTTCTTCTTCTCTTCACATCAAAATACCTTGAAAGAGTTGGTTATATATGCTGCTTTCAGTTTCATATGTTGAACCCTTACCCCCAACGTAATTTATTTGGAGCTAGGGCTTTTGAGAGATAATTTAAGGTGAAGTGAGGTTATAAGAGTGGGGTCCTAATCTGATAGGATTGGTGACCTTTTAAAAACAGGAAGAAACAAAGAGGTCCTTTTCTCTGTCCTTGAATGCACTGAGGAAAGGCCAAATCAGCACACAGTGAGAAAGAGGCCATCTGTAAGCCAGGAAGAGAGCTGACCCTGCTGGCACCCCAACCTCAGGCTTCCAGCCTCCAGGGGTGTAAGAAAACACATTTCTGTTATGTAAGCCACCAGTTTACGGTATTTTGTTATGACAGTCTGAGCAGTCTAATACAGCAGGTGACTTAACCCTTTGCCTCTTTGTCAGAATGTGGGAAATAATAATAATAATAATAATAATAATAATAACATCTAAATCGCAAGATTATTATGAGGACTAAAAGATCATGTACCTAGAGGCTTGGAAATTTAAAGAAAGGAGTTCAAGCACCAATACCGTTGTCCAGGTTTTTATATGATTGCAGAACAGATCGGGTTCCATTGACCTGATTCTATGGATCGGAGTCTCCCAGAATGCTTCCTAAAAATATAGGTCCCTGGGGGCCGACGGTTAGTTCAGGTTTAGAGCTCAGGCTCATAACACCAAGGTTGCCAGTTCGATTCCCACATGGGCCGCTTAGCTGCACCCTCCACAACTAGATTGAAAACAATGACTTGACTTGGAGCTGATGGATCCTGGAAAAACACACTGTTCCTCAATAGAGCTTTATATATATATATATATATATATATATATATATATATATATATATATATATATATATACACACACACATATATGTTCCTGAACCCCACATTAGACCTAAAGAATTACAGCCTCTCTGATGGGGTCCAGGAATCCAGAATCTCAGGTGATCTTCTGTACACTTAAGAGTGCCACCTTCCAGGAAAGGTATGCTAATCTGTATCTCAAAATGTTTTACAAATACTTCATGCCCCATTAAAGGAATTTATATCAGCAGATGCCAAACAACAAGGAGAAGATGAACAAAAGTGTATTCTGAAAGCTGTTATCAGAGTCTGCTTTAGCTGTTAATCTGCATGCGAATATTTTAGATGTGCGACAAAGGACAATGGCTGAGTGTTGATCGTAACATTAATTAAGATAATATCACAAGATTGCTGTGTAATTTTGTATTGCTACCCACTTTAAATATCACTTTGTGATCAATAATATAGAACATTGTATGTTCGAGAAAATGAAATGCAGTTACTGCTTGTGATTCTTTTTTTTTTTTTTTTTTTTTTTAGTTTCAGGTGTGCAAAACAATGTAATAGTTTATCTGTGCTGTCTTGAATAAATAACGAGTAGGTGAAGTGGACTTTGGGTAGATATGTGTAATGGCTGCACAGAAGGAACACATCGAAGCTATTCTGTCTCCAGCTCACAGAAATATTGACTTCTTTTATGGTGGTACTGAGTCTCATCTTAATGATTCAGTCTTTAAGAAGGATGCCAAACACCCAGCAAATGGTAATTACAATGCCTAAACCACCTCCTCACATATTCCTGCAAGACAATATTTACTCTGGGTTCTGGGTTTGCCAGAACAATCATAGCCCAGCTTTAGCTGGTGGGTGTTTTGCTGTATCCTTGCCATGCATTTTTGCAAGATGTTATGAAGCCCCAACTGAAATTCAAAATGCTTTGTCAATGGTTAAAAATGTCTCACTAGGAATGTATTAGCATTTTCACTTGGATCTTGATTTGACTTCTATTTTTATTTCAATTAATTTTAGCTCCCTTCTCCCTTCCTTTACTAATACATTCAGTATCACAAGCCATATGTGATAATGAGTTTTGTTATTTTATAGCTCCATTTAGTATATCTAATGGATTTATTCCTTCCTGAGCTTCTACTCTGTACAAGGCACCGTGCTTAGTTAGAAGTCCAGATCTGCCAAAATTGACATTAAACAAGACAAGAGGGGGGTTGATATTCCAAACAATACATGGAGTGCATTTGCTGTGAACTTGACAGGGTTATGTTAAGTATTACGTATTATAGGAAGTTATCCTCTTTAATAATGTAATCTGTAAGTCCTGGCATCATTTTTTTAATCCTTGAACAACTATTCTCCAATTAAATGCTTTTATTTTTCTCTTCCAAATCCCCTATGCATTTTTCATAATTGTGTCAGTTTCCTATTGCTACTGTAACAAATCATCATGAACTTAATGTTTTAAAGTGAGCATCTTAGAGTTCTGAAGGTCGTAAGTCTGAAATGGGTCTCACTGGGCTAAAACGAAGGCGTCAGCATTCTTTTCTGGAGGCTTCAAGGGAGAATCTGTTGTCTTGCCTCTTCCAGCTTCTGGAGGCTGCTGGCATTCCTTGGCTCACCCCCCGCCCCTTTCAGCTTCAAAGCCAGCAACGACCAATCAAATTTAAGTCTTTCTCATGATGCTGTTATGGACTGAAAGTTTGTGTGACCCCAAAAATCATATGTTGAAGTTCCAGCCTCCAATGTGACTGTATTTGGAGATGGGGCCTCTCTCTCTGTCTGTCTCCACTCTCTCTCTCCCTCCCTCCCTCCCTCCTTCCTTCCTTCTCTCCCTCATCTCTATCTATTTCTTTCTCTATCTCTCATCTCTATCTTTATCTCTACCTCTACCTCTACCTCTACCTCTCTCTTCCTCTCCCTTTCTCTCCTTTCAGAGGCTACATGTTATTTACTAAGTCTTTTTCCTTTGATTGCATTGTTTGGGGTGGGATTGCCTTTTTTTCTTTTCAGCAATTTGTGATTTAGAAATCCTCTGCTTCCATGGTCAGATAAATTCTAAAGGCCTATGCTAATTTCCAGTAACCTAATGCTCTTAAATATCTTTTGGAAGGCCCTCACCCTCATTTCTCCTTCTGATAACCTTCTGTGTAAGGCTGTCCTGGTTTTCCTCCTGGATCTGCTGCTGGGACTTCTCACTTTGCCCTTCACATTTAGAACTTTTTGTTCCCTTCAGAGAGGATTCATTTCCCTATTCCATGTCAACATAGACACATAAATTACATTTAAAGTTTTTCTCCAAATTATTGTGGTCTTTCTTTTTAGCAATAAATCACAAAATATATTTAATGGTTAAACAATTTGTTGGGCATATCTAACTTTTTTTCTTACATATTCCTCCCAGCAACACTTTCAAACAAACAAACAAACAACAACAACAACACAAAACAACTAAAGGCCACATTTTATTCAAATTTCTTTGATTTTCCTTACTGTCAATTTTCTGTCTCAGGATGCATGTCACATTTATGTTATCATGTTCCCTTAAGATCCTCTGGATGGTGACCATTTCTTAGATTTCCCTGGTGTTCGATGACGTTGACAATTTGATGAGTACTGGTATTTTTCAGAGTGCTTTTCAGTTTGGGTTTGCCTGAAGTTGTCTCACAATTAGACTGGACTAATACGTTTCTCAGAGGGAGACCATGGAGCCAAAGTGTCCTTCTCTTCACAGTGTACCAATGATGCATGCTGTCCATGTGACTGGTCACTGTGGACAATGGCTGAGGTGGTGTTTGTCAGATTTCTTCATAGTAAAGTCACTCTCTTTTCCATTTTTTCTGTTTGGAAGGAATCACTATGCACAGCCCATACTTAAGGTGTAGACAGTTGTACTCCACCTCTTTGATCAATATCAATTTAAATATAAATATATTATACCAGGATTGCCAAAAACATGTACACATTTTAAGAAATATTATCTATATTACTTTTCAAAGTTGAATTGAATTATGGTAGCAATGTGTAGTATGACATTTGCTCAAAAGATGGCATTAATCAAATGAATGCTAGCATCATTCATTGTATTACAATTTTAATACAGTTTTTTTTCCTTCTTAAAATGTATATACATTTTTTGGCACCCTCCATATATTTAATTATTATTTAAATATTAATATGATATATTATATTAAAATAAATATCATAAATAATTTGGAATTCTGTGCAGGAGATTTTTTTATTCTTCCACACTTATTTCTTTATTCAATCATTTATTTTTATCAGTATTGACTCATGAATATTTATTTTATACTTTGTGTTATGACCTAATACTACATTATTAATTTTGTTGCTCAAATTGTTCCCTCTTTGGCTATGGAAGCTTTTTAAGTTGGCTCCTATGTTTCTTTGACATATCATCATCGATATACTTTTTGAGCACTTCCTCATATTCTGGCATGACAAAACATTCCAGGCTCATCTTATATATTTTCTGCTCTCCCCTGGAATCAGTCATTTACTCAGTTCATTGGAGAATGAAATTAGAAACCAAAATCTGGGTCCTAGGAGTGCTCATTGCTGCTGGGGAGTTGTTGCCTCTTAGCGCTCTCGGTGGACAGAGCTTGCAAATATATAGGTATGTATTCAGCTATGTACATAGATATATCTATGATTATTTCTGTATTTATCCATCTGCATCTATATTAAACCAAACAGGAGTTCCTACTGATGTCTCAAACTCTATAATCTATTGCCACATGGATTATTCTAGCCTATTCCTCTTGCTTCTGTGTAACCTTCCACTCCAACAGTGAGCTCCCACCATCTGCAATCCATGTACACTAGTTTCAGAATTGTTAACCTGTACCCCATGAAAAACAACTTTATCAGCTAGAATATAGTACTTAGGTACTGTTCCTTTGGTCTTTAGTCATTTCCAAAGTTACTTTGGTCAACATTGTTTATCCCCACCTCCTTCAGGGAAGTTGTGTCATACATTTGTCATATAATTAGATTTTCTTGTTATGGTCTGCAGTCCATTCTGGGTTCCTTTGGCTTCCCAGTTGATTTTTGAAAACTTATACATGAAAGTTCACTGTCTGTACTATAAATGTCTATGGGTTTTGATGAATGAGAAGTCGCATGCCTCTACCACCTCAATACTATACAGAATAGTTTCACAGCCCAAAAAAATACCTCCTGTGTTTTGCTTATTCAACCCTTTCCTTTCCCCAAACCACTAGGAACCACTGATTGCCTTTTAAATTGAGTTATACAATATATAACGATTTTAGAGTTGCTTCTTTCACTTCACAGTATGCATTTAAGATTCATCCATGTTATTGTGTGGCTTGAAAATTCATTTATTTTTATCACTGAATAGCATTCCGCTGTCTGGATGTACCACAGTTTGTTTATCCAATACCTTTTGAAGGGCATCTTGGCTTCTTTCAATTTTTGATGATTATAAATAAAGCTGCTATAAACATTCACATGTATGTTTTTGTATACATAATTTTCAGATCATCATGGTAAATTCAATAATTGCTGGATTATATGGTAAAACTATTTTTAGCATTATAATAAAATGCAAAACTGTCTTCCAAAGTGTCTCTACTATTTTGCATTTCTAACAGTAATGAGAGAATTTCTCTTGCTCTACATATTTGCCAGTAATTGGTATTTTCAGTGTTTTGGATTTTAGCCAGTCAAATACGTGTGAAGGAGTATCTCATACGAAAAGCATACGAAAGGTGTGCTAAGCAGCTATAAATGGTCTAAACAAGATAAGTGGGGAAAAAAAAGATGGTGGTGGTGGTATATATGCTTTTAACGTAGATGATTAGTTTGAAGATAATCACATTTTCTATACTGTATTACTTATTCAACTTATTTTCCAGGCCCAGACTCAATGGGGGAGTTACATTGAGGATAATGGAGCCTCCTTTAAATTATTAGGGCCGGCCGAGTGGCGCAGTGGTTAAGCACTGGCTTGGGAAGCCAGCGGCCCCATTTCGGTCCCACATATGAGGGCCAGTGACACTGCCCTCAAAAAATAAATAAATAAATAAAAATAAAAATAAATTATACTACATTAGAAATTTGCTGTATTATACATTTATACATATGTCTTCATCTTTCTTTTTCTATCTACATATCCAACTCTACTTATTAGGTTGGGCAAAAAAGGCATAAAGATCTAAATGGTTAGCTATGGTGGATAAGATGGCTTCACATGTTTTGCTACTCTTCTCATGGAGCAGTAGAGTCTAATTTTATTCCTCTTGAATTTGGCCTGGCTTTAGTGACTTGTTTGATGAATAAAGGCAGTGGATTCTGGGCCTTCTGAGGCTAAGTCAGAAGAAGTCTTCCATTTTCTGTCCTGGGCTCTTAGGACATTTTCTCTGGGAACCCTTGGCTGCTAAGTAAGATACCTGACAGCTCTGAGACCACCATATTTCAGAGGCCATATGTAGGTGCTGCAGTCAACTATCCAGCCTCCTCTTCTAGCCATTCCCACCAAGACTCCAGAAATATTAGTGCACCTGTCTGGAGCAGCTCCGCCATCAGCTGAGTACCATCAAGTGACTTCTCTCAATGTCTCATGACACGGAGGAATTGCTCAGACAGGCCCTTCCTGAATTCTTGACCCATTAAATTATAGCACATGCTAAAATGGTGGTGATTGTAAACCATGAAATTTGGGGGTAGTTTGTTATGTAGCAAGAGGTTACCAGCACAGCACTCAGTGGCTTTTAGGGTTTGAAAGTGAATTCCTCAGTGCACGTTAGGTCTCATTGTATGAGATTTTAAAGCAGTCACAACACCAATGAATGCATTATTTTATTAAAGAAAATAAAGGACTTCATTTTCAGGCACTGCCAGTGCCTTTGATCTTCACATACACAATCACTTACACAAAAAGAAATATATTTTTTATTAAATTTTCAGATCTTCCTGTGATAAGAGCTAGAGTAACCTAAGAAATATTGATTATAAAACAGAAGCTCTAATCTCATCTGTGACACAAAATTAGTGTATATGTTCCATTATTAAGGGGAAAGTTTGATGAAAATTATAATCTGCCTTTCAAAACTGAGTTGCTCGGTATTTCCTTTCATTTATATTAAAAATATACACAAAGCTCATTTTTTCTCTGTGAGAATGTATTAGCAAGTCATGCTACGATGTGGAATTTGGGGAAATTTTCATAATGAAAAACCACATAGCCCCCAAAATTCATTTTTAAATAAAGAAACTCAGAGGCATAGATATCGACACAACATGAATAGCTCCTTGAGCCACATGGTTATAATAACACAATATAATAGGAACAAGAACAAATATACTTAAAAATAGCACTAGATTCTCCTTCAGGAAAAGATGAAAATACTGAAATTACAGTGTTAAAAAAATTTGAGTTGATACTAGGAAAGTCATTCCAAAATATTCTAGTACAAGAAGAATGAAAAAAATAGGAACCAGTTAAATTTTCATAAAAAAGTAATAGAACTACACCTAATTAACTGTGATAACTTGAATTGTGAATGGCCTACAGTTTGCCTTTCTAGTCTGGAAAACAAAAATATTTACTTAGAAAATTTGATAGTGTAAATAAAACTATAGCAGAAATGCTTGACCCACTTAAGGTTTAGGGAAACTTTTCAAGATCAGATGCTAACTTGCATAAGAAAAACATTTTAATTATGTTGAATTCCATCAAAGCAGGTCCTGGATGGATGATTGACAAGTTAATATAGTTTGATTTATTATATATGGTGGAAAAAATGAAAATTGCATTTAAAGATATTCTTACTCATAAAAATAATTTCATGTATCAGACTTAGTGAAATAATTGGTATTTCTGGAAAGCTTGATATTGGGCTGATTGATGTAAGCACATGGAGACATATATACATTGTGCAAAGGAATGTCTCTGGGTCGTTATTCATAGGATCTGCATTGCCTTGATTGATGAGAAAGTGATACTGTTCAAAATTCAATTAAGGACAGCTTGAGGTTCCTGATGGGGTTGTCAGGTTCCCGGATGTCACAGATAACTTTAGGTTAGCTGGAACAGTTTTAGTCACAGAGGCAGCCCTTAGTCCTTAGCCAAGCTGTGAAAGGGACAAAGTGTACTTTTGCCCAATTAGCTTCCCTGGTGGTCCACTCCTACTCCCCTACCAAGGGTATCTATGGTTGCCAGCTCACTCTTTTCTCCTCCAAAATATATAATTCTCAGTTTCAGATTTTGTCAGCTAATGAAAAGACATCATGTCTAAGTATAAATGTACTCAGTGCTTTTCATTCTTTAGGTGTAAGAATGAAAAGCATTAAGAAAAGTAGACTATTTTAATATCTGGATTTTTGAGCTAGATACACCGGAGTTTGAATTTCGGTAATTCTGTTTACCTTGAGCAGTGCCGCTTAATATGTATATGCATATAAATCACCCAGGAATGTTATTAAAATGCAGATGCTTATTCAGTCATCCAGGTTTGGGTCTGAGATTCTGCATTTCCGACAAGTTGCCAGGTGAGCTGTAGCTACTATTCCGTGGATCATACTTTAAGTAACGGAAACCTGGAGCATGGTACCTGCCTGTGTTTCCTCACCTGTCACTTGAAAATAACGCCAACCTCACACAGTGGTTACAGGTGTTATGTGAGTTGCCTTATGCAAAGTGCCTGGTGCAGTTCCCTGGCTGTGAATCACTCATTGTCCGGTGGGAATGGTGATAGTATTATGATGATAATAAGAGTTTTAATAATATATTGAAGAATTTTGGGCTGAAGGCCTTGGAAATAATTTTTAGGTATAGAAACTTACTCGGATAGCAGGCACTGTCCTCAGAGCCGGCCCATCAAACCACCATCACCTAGGGCTTTCCCTGATGGGCAGAGCAACACCTGGTGGTTCCTCAGTTGTCCGCTTGATAACTCGTAAGACCAGAGAACCTTCTGAGAGTCTGTATCTTTGGCACGGTGGTCCAGTCACTAACAGTTACTACCTACCTGTGAGCAAATATTTCCTCTCACGGTCTGACTTGGGTGTTTTAAGTGGAGATTTCAGGAAGGGGAGCCACAGAGAAAGAGTTTGTTTTGTTTTAAATTTGTGAGTAACTACAGGTCAGGAGGACTCTTTGAGCATTTCAAGAAAGGGAGATTTCAAGTGCAGCCTCTTAGCAGTAATAGAATCATATGCAGGAAATAGAAGCACAGTGTGTATTCATCTCACCTTTATCTCTAAGGGTCTCTAAGAATGTGAAATGGAACAGGCTCTTTCTCCTTGATAACGGATAGTGGCTGGGGAAGGTTATGAATCGCGTCTTTAATGTCTTGGATTGCCTCCACTACTCGGTAATTCCAGGAAACTCTGCATATAAGTGCAGAAAAACTGGGGTTTGAGTCCCTCAATGCTGTACAAGTGGAGCAGAGGAAGAAAAGAAGAAAGGTGATATTACCAATACTTGGCTGTGTCACTAACGTCTTACTATCCATGTTTTGCTGGCTGATTTTTTCAGAGAAACACTTTTTTTCTCTTGGGTCTTTTATTTTTCAAGATGCTATTTCTAAAAGGTCAGTTATTTGTCATCCCACTACTACTGCATATTAAAATGCAGAATGCATCAAATTAGAATAAGCTAAAAATACTCCTGCAGTTCACTCAATACATATTTTAATGAGATTATTTTTTAAGATTAGTATGTTTAAGGGCACAGGTACTATTTACGACTGAGCATCTATCAAAATTTTCACTTCTGTAGCAATGGTTACCTTTCATAATCCATTTGAAATAGCCCTCGCTATCCCTTTAACTTTGAGAGGGTATGGCTTCCTTCTCGGATTTTTTAAAGGAAGTAACTAAAAGTCGTTGGTTTTCTGCTGTACTGCTTGAAAGATGAAGATGTCAAGATGGATGACAGCTAATGAACTGAATGCTCAATAGTTCATCACCTTGGTTTTTCCTGAAACCATTTCTTGTCCTTGCTTGGTAAATTGAAATAACTTGACTTTGTTGCAATACCTGACAGGAGTCAAATCCCCAAAATATCCAGACAGGAGTAAATTCTTTTAACATCACAAGTGTTTCACTGTCTGGGACCATTAGGCCAGTGGGTTAAGATATAGAAAAGAAAAGGCCATGGTCACCTGGCACTTGTCAGCTTCCTTTACTCTGATAAAAAGTGCTCTCAGACCATAGGTCCTCTCGCCTTGCAATTTGAAGAAGGAATGAGGTGAGAATTGTACATTTATCAACATAAATGAATTTCCACTCTTGGGAAATAGCTCAGACAATAACTCCATTCATGACTGGTCAATCATATCATTTTAGTGTATAAAGTATTTCTGGTTTTCATGGTCATTTAAATAGTTGTTCAAGTCAAGGCATATGAGTTTATAAAGTGGTATGTACCCTATATTGTTTTCTCAACTGCTGAAATACTCGACATAAATAGAGCAATTGTGTAATATCAGTTGATTTCTTATATGTGACATCTTGGCATAAACTGTATTAAAGGGAATAATAGGCTTCATCAAGATTGTGACATACCTGATGTGGTATCATTTCAGCTATAAATTACAAAGAATCATTGTTATTCACAGTCTATAGTATTCCTTAGATTTACTAGTGGGAAATGTGAGGCCTTTTTGGATATGTCTACGTGGTGTTATAGCAACTAAATGAAGATTGTAATGATCAATTAAACCAGTCTTTGATTTATAATTTTGATGTTATAAAGATAATATCTCTAATTTGATTGGCACTTTTCAATTTGCAAAATGTTTTTGTAACAATACCCCAAATAAATATGTAGAGATTATGGAATTATTGCCCACGTTTACCAATAAGAAAACTGAACCTCAGAGAAGTTAGATGACTTGCCTAAAATAACATAATTAGTAAGTGTCACAACTGGGATTTCATTAATTTAACATCATTCGTTGAGTGTTTTCTGGTCACACCATACATAAGCCCTCAGAATTCTTATGATCTAGTAAGGGGGAGAGAAATTAAATAATTACACAAATGCATAATCATACACATTGAAAAATGTTTCAAAAGGAAAAGTAAAGTGTTCTCTGAAAGAGAATGGGTGCCTGATTAAAAGTGTGGGTTAGACAAAGACTAAATTTAAGGAGGGACATGTGTGTGGTCTGGGTCATGTGACTGAGGAGGAGACAGTGGCTGCTGATGGTGCCCACACATGTTAACCATCAGAGAGAGAAAGGCAGTGTGTAGCTCATGTAGGGTGCTGTGGACCGTGTTCCAGAATTTTAGTTTTATTGCAAATTACATGGCAAGTAGAAGAATGCCAGGATCAAACTTGAACCAGGTATTCTGCTTCCAAGTTTATTGGCTGTTTCCATCTTTTCTCTGGTGCTGCCTGCATAGAATTCTTGTGTTTTGGTTTGTTTGTTTTTTTTTGTCTTTATTTATTTGCTTAATGTTTAAATATGCTATTTTCCTATATTAAATCAATATATGCGAGTTTCATGTGTTGGCTGCCAAAACTGGTGGCCCCTGCATTTTTTTTTTTAACTTTTGCAAGGACATAATTCTGCCCTGGAAATTAATATAAGGTTCTAGGAAGGCTATGTTTCATTCTCTGTGAACTTCAGTAACATGAAATTCAGCTTAGATTTTGACATCATTTCTTCATTATATGAAGCAATTAGTTGCATATAATGTTTTGAATCAAAATGGAATGAGCTGCCCAAAGAAGGATTTTTTTCTTAAAGATACGGGATGACACCCTTGACTGAACTTCCTTTCCTCTCACTCATCAATCTTAGCAACCTGTATCTAGATGTTGAACAAGTAGTCAGGCCTTAAAGATAGCCTAACTCTTTTAGATGTGAGACCGTGTGTGTTTTAAAAACAGAGAAACACAATCACTTTCAAGGTGTTTGCTTTAAAACACCCTATACTTCTGTTTTTTCAGTTAATTTCCTGAAGTTTTAGAAAGGCGCTTAGGACACATTGATGGATCAGCCACATAATTTTTGTTTTCCTGAGACAATCTGTTTCTGTGCCAAATGGCATTTTGAGACCATAATTACAAATCACCTGAGACCAAATTCATGATAAAGCTACATCTTAGGAAAATTTCTCATTTTCAGTGAAATTAAATGGATTTTGAAAAGATATAAGTATTCAATCAAATTTTAACAATAATCACTTATCATGATGAACATTTTTTATGCTTGTCAAAGTGCTCACAATGTGCCAGTGATAAGATCCTAGGCACTTGGAACTTGCCTAAGAGATTTTTATGATATTTCCTAAGTCCTACCTTTAACCTGGACTATTTTACCAGAGTCATCGATAGAGGTAATTTAAGTTGGTACCAGGGAGGACTTTACTTTTAAAGAGGAAGACTCTTTAGGAATTACACTTCATTTTTTACTCACCTGTTCTTTGATCAAAACATAGCTTGAGTAAATCCAATATATAAATAATTTAATAATAAGCAGCACTATGAAGGTATTCATTTTCATTTGAGACATCAGTAGCTTCATATATTTATATTTGAAAGACAACTTGAACTTTCATCGAGGAATATGCTATACACTATAAGTTATTTTCATTTTCTCAGCATTATAATTCTGTGTCTTTTGGTTCTTCTCTTCTATGCTGATGAATTTTAATAGTTTTCAAAATCTTCATAATATCTGTGCTGCAAAAATACATTGAAACTATTAAACTGGTGATTTCAGTGTTTTAAATATTAAGCCCCAGCAGTTAATTCTATTAAAGCCTTGTTCATTCAGGGATTTTATCTGACCATACTACATTATCTTTAGGACAATTGAATTATTAGCTCTTCTTGTCACTTCTGAATGATATATTTGTTTCTTTGTTGGAACCATCCCTGACCATAGAGTCGCCCTTGTATTTAGCAGAGAAGGCAAATTGAATCAACACATTTAAACATATTTTATGCATTTAAACATATGCTTAAAAGTTATTTGGTGTTATTCGTTCTCTTTTGAAAACTTTTCCTTTATGTTACACAGGTAAGGAGATGACTTGTTGCTCAAGGTGAGTTCTATTTGGCCAGACAAATCCCATTGGCCCCCAGACAGATGTATTTATTCCCCCAATTGTCAGTCAGTTCCCTTCTACTGTCTCTCTCAAAATCTATCTGAAAAACTTATCTTTAGCTTGGCTATGAGGACACTATCGAGGTTTCCCCCTTTTTTATTTTCCTTCTGCTCAAAGATAGTTTTCCAGAGGTCATGGAAATGACAGTGGACCTGGGGATTGGATAGTGATCACATTTCTCAAATCAAGCACCAACTGGCTGACATTTATGTGGGTGTGTCTCTGATGGTACTTCCTGGTTCTCACTCTTACTCTCTGTAGGACAGCCTGACCTCTGAATACTTCCTTTCACTCCACCAGGTACAGTGCAGGGCCTTATGAGCAATTCTTTCTGCCCAAAGCTAATCTAGGGCAGGTCTCTCACAGTGTGGTCAGTGCACCCTTGCAGTAGAATTCCTCGACTGCTTTTGAAACTACTCCTTGGCCACCTCCCCGATGGAATGAATCAGAATTTCAAGTGTGCAGGGCTGGTGATCTGTATTTTTTATAAATTTCTCCAAGTGTTTCTTGGCACACAAAAGTTTGATGGCCAGTATCATGAACCGAATGTGTTGTGTCCTGCTTAAATTCATATGTTGGAGCCATAACCCCCAATGTGATGGTATTAAGAGGTGGGATATTTGGGAGATACTAGATTTAGATGAGTTTGTGAGTATAGAGCCCCCATAATGGGACTAGTTCCCTTATAAGAGGACTAGACACTGGGGCGTCCTCTCTCTGTCATGTGAGGATACAGGAAGAAGGCAGCGGTCTACAAGCCAGAAAGAGACCTCTCACTGGAACCCAGACCACACTGATACCCTGATTTCTGACTTCCCAGTCTCCAGATCTATGAGAAGCGTTTGTTGTTGAAGCCACCCAATCTATGGTATTTTGTTATAGCAGCTCAAGCAGACTAAGACCATCAGTGTCATCAGAGAAACTTCATATCTTTATCTTTTAGGATAAGAATGAGGGCCTGGGGTACAAAGAAAGATTATTCATAGACTAGTTTTTGCATATAGTGTCATCTCAGTTATTCTACTGTGGTGACTACTGTCTACTTTCAAGTGTCTTTGTACTCCTCATTTCTTACCCCCCGAAGTTCTCCTTCCATGAGCCGCATTTGGTGCAGAAAAGTTTCAAAGCACATCTTGGGTGTTGGATTTAAGCTCCTGAATGTCCTGATTCGTAATCTGCTCTTGGCTAGCCAAGGGACTGTGCAAGACTCCTTATGTTTCTGCAGAGTTAACTGAATTTGCTTTACCATTAAATTTGAGAATATCGTGTGACCTCCCAGTGTACATTAAAATTAACAACATCCCTTTAGTCTTCAACATAAAATCATGGCTTTTTCTCTTTTTTTTTTTTTTTTGAGATTCTGCAAAAATTCATGAACTGTCATTGAATTTTCTGAAATTAAAATAGCAAGTTAACAAATGGCAGTAAATATGATTTATGGGGTGATATAGTCATTCAACATATGCTATAGCTTTTAATTCTTGGTTATTACCATAAGCCAGGGAATCAGTGCAAAATGCTTAAAAAAAAGGAACCGATAGCAAAGAGTTTTGTATAAAATGCAAGTACCCAAAGTACATGTTTCTTCCCCAGTTTTGTTGGGAAGGATAGCTGTGTAGTTTGGAAAATTGAAAATTTACAGCCGTTTTCACATCCTTTCTTATAATAAAGGTTTTATAGTGAATGGTTTCTTAACCAATATCATGGCTATGGTCGATTATGTAACACATCAATCTAGGTTAAAAAGTGAAAACTATAGAAAACCAAATGATTATAAGTAAAGAAAAAATAAGTTGCTATTCCAACTCAGCTTTTTTCTAATTATTATTATTATTATTATTAGTTATTATTATTATTTGCTTTAACTGAATGGAGGCTGAGTTTAGATACTGAATATACAACTAGGTTTAAGAATGGCCTAAATAAATTTGAGGAAAATCCATTCATTACAAAGTATTAAGACAAGCGGAAGATGTTTGGATGCCCATTCCTCGCTTTATGAGATTGATATGCTGCAACAATCAACCCGTTCAATGTGTACCATTGTCATGACAGAGCAAGGCCTGAGTGGACCAGGCATCATCCACTCACTGTAACATTTTTTGGGAAGACAGTGTGGTATGTGTGCTGGCTTTTGGACAAAAGAGAGGCAATGATTTGGCTTTTGGTCATGACTCTGCCCTGAGCTTGACATTCACTGGGCTTTTGGCACATAGTAGGTACATGACAAATGCTTGAACATGGATTTGTGCAGTTCTGCAAATCTGTCCTGACTTATTAAAAATGGCTTTCTCATCTGTGAAGGAAAGTATTAATACAACATCTGTTTTACTAAACTTCTAGAGATATAAACTCTTAAAATGAAGTAGAATATAACTTCAACCACCCCAATAAGTAAAAGGCAAGGGATTATTTTATCTATGGGCATTTTTTTGTGTGTCACAATTTCAGAGTTTTGATTTTTTAAAATAAATGCTCACATTTCCATTCTAAGTCTTCATTGAAAGGTACACTTTGAGAGTTTTTTCTTGGCATGGTTCCCTTATTTTACCAACTCCTGTGTATTTAAGTACACTTTCTAGCATACTTTAAAAGCACTGCCTTTTTGCAGTCTTCTGAGACACCTGTGCAAGAGCTCTGGACCTGATTTCAGAAAGTTGGAGATCTACATCTGATTAGCCGTTTGACTCTGGCCAAGTTATTTAATGTCTCTAACCCTTAGCTTTCTTATTTATTGGTCAGGCATAATAACAGTGATAATACCTCTCTGAATTCTTGTACATGTTCAAAAAGGTCATATGTGGGTAATTGTACACTCTGATGTAAACGGACACAAAGTAGTCTTCCCAAGTTCTGCTGTTTTTTAATTGCTGCCCTAAGGAGGAAGGGGTCCTTGAAAGAGGTCTGTGGTATAGGGGCTTTTGTGGATCCTTTTTTTTTTTTAAAGATTTTTATTAAATTATAGCTAAATACAATACATTATCAGTTTCAGGTATACACAAGAATTGTTCAACATTTATGTACCTAAAGAAGTGATCACCATGATAAGCCCAACAACCATCTGACACCTTACCACGCTATCATAATATTATTAACTATATTCCCCATGCTGTACATTATATCCCATGACTTATTTGTTTTATACCTGAACATTCGGATCTCTTTTTCCTCTTTCTCTTTTCCCCCCTTTTAAAATTTATCATTACAGTTGACACTCAATATTATTTTGTATTAATTTCAGGTATACAGCATAGTGTTTAGACATTTGTATAATGTAAAAAGTGATCCCCTGACTTGTACCCACCTGGCACTATACATAGTTATTACCATATTATTAACTATATGCCTGTGTTTTACTTTACATTCCAATGACTGTTTTGTAACTACCAATTTGTACTTCGTAATGCCTTCACCTTTTTCACCCTGTCTCCCAATCCCCCCTGCCATCTATCTCCCAGATAAATCTAGTACCCATCTGGCACTACATAGTTATTACAATATTATTGACTATATTCCTTATGCCAAACCCTACATACTATGACTACTTTGTAACAACCAATTTGTACTTCTTAATCTCTTTATCCCCTTTGCTTATTCAATTGACTTTGCTATCTTCTTTAATTTTACTACCTATGGGTGAGGGAGGAAGGATCCAATCTAAAGGAACTGCTGAGAGTTCATGAAGGCTGAACCACTTCAAAAC
Source organism: Aselliscus stoliczkanus (assembly GCA_033961575.1). NCBI lineage: Eukaryota > Metazoa > Chordata > Mammalia > Chiroptera > Hipposideridae > Aselliscus > Aselliscus stoliczkanus. The sequence goes on along the minus strand of CM066740.1, from coordinate 74,058,850 downwards.
ATACCTTCATCACTAACCAAGAAGGTAAAAAAAAATTAAAACATTGTATATTCCTGTTTTTGCCCAAAAAACCCCACACTCCTACTGATATTTCATGCTGTACTTTATAAAGAATCCTATATGTTTGGGACAGGTGCCACTAGTGGTCATTATCATGACATGCCAAATAGAATGAATGACCCACATCTACGAGCCTATCAAAGGCAGAGCCACCATCTGGGGCCAGATGTGGCCCTTTAATGGGATAGGCAGACATGCCAATGAGCATAACCCTGTATGTGTCATGTGCTCTCTTCCCACTCACAATACATAATCAACAACAAAGGGGAGTGAGAGAGAGCTGCCATCACTGGACAGGAATGACTTCCTGGGATGTGGATCAACAAACTTTTAGAGTGTGTTTCACTTGTTGATTTATTATTTGCCATTGACTTTGCACTTTTTCTTTTCTCATGTGTGCTTGTGTTGTGTGATATATATATATATATATATATATATATATATATATATATATATATATTCTTTTAAATTCATAGCACAATGCTAAGACAATGATTGAAACAAACTCTGCAATATCCCTTTGCTATGAATTCACTCATTCTGAAGTGATTCATTAAGGGATAAGCACTGGCTACCCAATCTAGGAAATAATAACAACACGAGTGATAATACTTTTAATATGAATGAAGTTTCTTCAGTCTATAGAAATGAATAAAAATAGTTTTAGAAATTCTAGTTTTTTATTTTTAGCATTGAATCTAAACAGAAAACACTGTTCTTTGTAGGTAAATATAGAGTTAAAACAGGTTCCCTTGTGTATTTCCCACCTCCTGCTGTACACACAGAGACAGACCAACAGGGACACACTCACACACACATACACACACACACACACACACACACACACACAGTGAATATAAATATATTCTGTACAGAAATTCTGGAAATCCACCAGCCAGTAATAAAAACCTGACATTCTTGGTTAGCCTTCGCCCTACTGTAAGAAGTCATGACAGTGACCGAATAGTTTAGTCACTATTACATTTCCTTAGTTAAGGGTAGAGAATACAACATGACATAGGAAACACCATACAAAGAGGAGTTTTTGTGAATTGTCTCCTTAATAGGTGGCAGAATATGCCCAGAAATGTCCGGAGATGAGCTTGAGAGGCTGGGGCCAAACAAATCTCTCCGAATTCCTTTGCCATTATAACAAGACAGCTTGGAGAACTATGGGTTGACTACAAAGACAATTAAGATTAGTAACTAGTTGAATGGCTGTACCACAGGGCTGCTGCTTCGTGGATTGTTAAAGCTTATGTATGTAAGTCTCCAGTTGTATGTGGAAGAATTCTATCCTGGTTTTTCTTTTTTCTTTTTTCGTTGTGCTTGGTTCTCATGTTTTAGATGAAGATTAAGAAGACATGATCATTAAGTCTGCAGATAGGAGGGATCGCAAACCCAGGGCTTGTAATGTGGTTGCTTGTTCAACTCTTGTATTCTTTAGCTTAAACTGTAAGCTTCTATACGACAGACTGCAAAATATAAGTCGTTTCTTTTAAACAAATATAATTTAATTGGAAGTGTAACTTCCATTCACATTCCATTGGCAGGGACAAGGTTACACCTCTCTACCTCTAAACTATCCAATACAGTAGCGATGGCCATAGGAGGCTACTGAGCTCTTGAAGTCTGTCTGGTCTGAATTGAGATGTGCTCTGAATGTAACATACACATTGTTCAAAAACTTAGAATGAAAAAAGAATGCATAATACCTATCTTTTTAACACTTTGTATATTAATTACATGTTTAAATGATAATATTTTGGATATAGTGGGCTAAATATGTTGTTAAAAAATTTCACTTCTTTCTTTTCACTTCATTTAATATGGCTACTAAAAAATCTAAATCACATTATGTGGCTCCCATCATATTTCTTGTTGGACAGCATTGCTTCTAGCTGATAGCTAGAAACTCAGATTAAAGTGCAGTCTTGTGGAAGAAGGGCAGGATGGACTGAGATGACACCTAGAAGTCTGTCCCACTATTGTGCCTCCAGTGTCTCAAAAAATTAAGCATTTCATGCTTGTCCAGTGTACCTTGATTTAATAAATAGAGTCACTGTGTTTGGTTTCCAGAATATATCCGAACTTGAGTGATAGGCCATATTCAACGGAGTGACATAGTATGTCCTAAATTTTATCTGTACAACTACAGGACTGGAGAAACAGCTACAGCAATATATTTATTAAAAATGCAAGGACTTTTCTTTGGTAGTCAGTTCAATATGTGTCAATGATGTAAAATGGCCACCACAAAATCTAGTGCAATCTTAGACAACATTATAAAAATTATTTCAAAGAACAGTTGACATTCTTGACCTACTCTCTACTTTGTTGAGTTTATATCTATAGTGGATTAATAGGTTTTGGGGGTCCTCCTGAAATGTAAAATAAATCATATTTCATAAGGCTAAACTTTAGTTAAGGTAAGATTAGTTGGGGGGGATGTTCAGTTTATGATTCCTATAGGCTAGCTCATGGAGATGTTTGAAATACAGTGGTATATATGGGTATGAAAATTAGGAGAGAGAATATGGGAATTATCTGTATATGGATGGCAAACAATACCAGAGACAGATGAATTCTTCCAAGGAGGGTACATAGTTAGAAATAAGCACTGTGACATTTTGATATAGGTATCAGAAAAGGAGCTAGGAAAGGGGACTAAAAAAAGCTCTTAGAAAGGTTAGTGATAAATCAGGACAGTGTGGCCTTACTACAGATGAGTACTTGTGTGGAGAAAAAGAGAATACTCAGTGTCGAGACTGCCATATGGCTCAGGAGTAAAGGACAAGAAGTTTCTTTTAAATTGAACATCTAGAGAGTTCTTGGTATCCTTGACAAAAAGCAATTTCAATGGACTGATGGGGACCGAACTTTGGATTGAGAACCAAGAGAGAAGAGACGAAGTGGGGTCAGTGAGAGGAGATAATTCTTAGAAAAAGTTTTGCTCTGACATACTGATGTCATGAACCCCTTGACATGTCTTGAGAAGGACACAATATCATTTTTATGGTATTATTACTAAAAATGCAAGAATTTTCAAATTACAACCATGAGAAAATATCAGATGAATCTAAAACTGAAGAACATTCTACAAAATAATTGATTAATTCTTTTCAAAAGTGTTAAGGTCATGACTAAGAAAGACAAATAAAGATTCCAGGAGACTAAGGAAAAATAGGGGAAATAACTAGTTGAAATGTGGAATCCCAGACCGGATCCTGGAACAGAAAAATGACATTACCGGAAAAGCTGGTGAAACTTGTGTAAGGTCTGTAATGTAATAGTGTTGCACCAATCAGAGGTTCCCAGTTTTGATCACTGTGCCATGGTTATGCAGTGCATTAGCATTAGGGGAAGCTGGGTGAAGGGCATATGGGAACTCTGTACTATTTCTGCCATTTTTCTGTAAGTCTAAAACTAGTTCAGATAAAGAGGCATTTTAAAAGTTTTGCTCTGAAGGGAAGGTGAGAGATGGGGAATGACTGGAAAGACTGTGAAGCTGAGGAGAGTTCAAAATTAGCTATAGAAGTGAAAATAATTGATACTTTTGAAGGGCTTACTGTGCATTGGGCACCATGCCAAGGGCTTTGTGGAAATGTTTTCATTCAACGTTTATAACTATCCTAGGGAAGAAGTGTTGCTGCTTTTGTTCTTGCTGCTACTCCACTTTTAGAGACGAGGAAAAGGAAACATGAATGAGGTTAAACATGATCACACACAGCAGTAAGTGGCAGGGCTGGGATTTGAAGCTGATTTTTTAAGCCACTGTATTATATATCCTCTTCAAAATCAGAGAGAATTGGATGTGTTTAAATGTTTGAGGGATAGAGGCTGTTGGAAGGAGAGAAATAGAAAAGACAAGAAAAAAAGGACTTCGAAACTAGAGGGTAAAAACAAGAATATGAGTGGAATCTAGACTTGGACCTGAGAAGGGAAACTGTCCATGATAAGTAGAGGAAACAGAAAATAAAGACACAGGTAGTGAGTGTCTTATATTGGCTGGAGGTTCAGAAAGTTCTCCATCGTCTTTCATTTCTTTGTGAAGTAGGAGCTGAAACCACCAGTGTCTATTTTTTTTTATTAGTTTGAGGTGTACAAAGCAACATAATAGTTAGACATTTACACCCCTCCCAAAGTGATAACCTCCCTCCCCCAAGCTACTACTCCTCTGACGCCTTATATACTTGTTACAATACCATTGACCATCTTTCTTATGCTATATTTCACCTCCCATGTATATATATATATTTAATTATAGTTGATATACACTATTATTCTACTTCAGCTTCAGCGCATTAAACCATCAGTATCTTAATACTGGATAAAAATTTACTTTCACCATAATGCCAAGATTAATTCTGATAAGAGTTGTGAAATTTATAACTTTTTAAATTTTAAATGAATGACTCAGAGTATCTTCTCTTTTACAGAATTTATGTGAGGCATACTGAATAAATCAAGAAGAATGGAATTTTATAGTTGAAAAATTTGACATTTGCTATTTTCCATTGGCACTAAGGGTCTAAAAGTTAGTTTAATAACAACAAGCATCCTTCGATTATATCATCTGGTCTTTCTTCCTACAAAATATTTAATAGAACAGTGGCTGTTATTCACTTAAAGAAGGTAATCAAGCCCAAGTCAATACCACAGACCATTAAATTTAGATTTAACTGGTTTTAGGACATGCTTATGCTAAAAATCTCAAGTTATGTCTCATAAGATTTGTGGGAGGAAAATATCTCATCTAGAAGCCAATTTTATTGGTTGACAGCTGAAAATAAGACATTTCTCTTTATATTACATCTGACGAACACATTTTCTATCAAGAAGTCAAAAACGTCATAATTTTCTTAGAACATTTTTCTCTGCTTACCATCCTTACTTTATCTGGTTAAAAAAAAAAAATCTCTTAAGGAATTTTTGTTTCATTTCATCATTGTTGCTCTTTCTCAAATGGAGATGACTACAATTCACTAGTTGAATTTGCCCTGATTCTAAGTTGGGTTTTTTGGTTTGGTTTTGTTTACCCCATAAGACTAGTGAAGATTTGGGGATGTTGTGACATTTATTATACCTTAAGGGAGAAAGTGTGTCAAAAGGAATGAAAAGAAAAAGAATATCTAATGAAATAGCTCTATAGAATGAATCTAAGATATTTTCTTGTTATTCTTTTAAAAAGACTCTTACCTTGGTGAAATTAAATCTTTTTTACTGAGGTGAGTTATTGACTCATAAAAACAAGAATGCTCAAACAACCTCCCCTTCATCCACTCCCCTCAAATATTTGCTTCTGAAAATCAATTACTCAAAACTGATGATGGCAAAAGTGGTCAGGATGTGTCTAGAGGATGAAAAATGATAGGGAAGGGCTTTTTGTAAATATGCAACCTACAGGATATTTTCTCAATTTACGGGTAACTGTGCATCGATAATATTCAGTAAATAAACTGAACCTTATAAATGAATCAGACAAGCAAAACCTCTTCATCCCTCAGGTAAATTATTTCTGAGGGAACTGGTAAATATTTTAAAAATATTTAAATGGATATTTATGGCACTGATTAAGTGAATCCTTATACATATTCTTTATGATATCATTTTGCTATAATTAATTTTACTGTATTAAAATGAACTAAATAGTAAATATTACATTCTGGGTAGCTTGGATATTAAAATACTAAGAAAATATAAAGAAAACTCACCTAAGGTACTGAGAATAATTATTAATAGAGACAGAAATCAGTTTATTCCAAATTCTCCCTCTTGACAAATCTATAGAAGTTATTAAATTACTAACCATTCTTTTTATGAACATCATTTTAAAGAAAAGTGAAAATGAAAAAGGAGCCATAAATGTGTGGAAACAATTGAAGTGTGTATAAATCAATGTTGAATTTCTTACCATATTAAATGCAAAGTACAAGCAACTGGTGTTTGATAATATTAAGGAGTTTTAAAGGTGATAATGATATTGTGGTTATATTTTATAAAAGAATCATTTTTAAAAAGATATATAATGGAATATTAAAAATAAAATGATGATGTTTGGGATTTGCTTCAAATAAAATAAAATGGGAGGGAGACTTGGAGACTATGAATGAAAAAGCCTGTCAATTAGTCGATAATTGGTGAAATTGGGCAATGAAAAAATGGAGGTTTAAGATATATATTAATATTTCACATATATTAATATATATAACCAAAAATATATAATATATATAGCCAAATAATATATATAAATATTATATATATTAATATATACATAGCCATAAATGTATACACATTTTATTTTATTTTATTTTTTATTTTTTATTTTTTTGAAGGCAGTGTCACTGGCCCTCACCTATGGGACCTGAACAGGGGCCGCTGGCCTCCCAAGCCAGAGCTTAACCACCGCACCACTCGGCCGGCCCTGTATACACATTTTAAGAAAGAAAAACCCGTATTAAAATTATAATACAATGAATGACACTAGCATTCATTTGGTTAACACCATCTTTTGAGCGGACATCATACTACACATTGGTACCATAATTCAATTCAACTTTAAAAAGTAATACTTAGATAACATCTCTTAATATGTGTATATTTTTGGCACCCCCAGTATATCTTTATCTATATCTATATCTATATCTATATCTATATCTATATCTATATCTATCTCTCATCTATCTATCTACACACACACACACACACACACACACACACACACACAGAGAAGGTGCCAAAAATATGTATACACATGACTTGTATTCATCTTTTGTTATCAGTATATACTGAGTATTACAATTTTAATACAGTTTTTTCCTTTCTTAAAATGTGTATACTTTTTTTGGAGAATATATATATACAAAAACAAGAATGATTAGTAGTCCCTGTCAGATGCTTTGGAACCAAGACCTCGATTGCTCAACTCTGGCCCTGAGAACAAATTCCATAGGACATGAGGATCACATTAGAGATCCAGGTAACTTTTCCGTAAGGCAAAATTCAGGCTGTTCTACTTTGTTTGCTTCGTTGATCCATGTACAGGAAGAAGTATTGCAACAGCACAGAGGCCACCAAATAAGAAATCTAAAGCAATGCAATTGTCCATTACTGCTTCTTCCAGCGAGTTGAGACTGATGTGTATTGCATCTAGGGCAAAGATCATATTGTTAATAACTTCTGATAGAATTAATGCTAAGTTTCTTACAGCCTTTTCTATTTATATGATTCTGACTGTTGGGAGTATTTCTCCATTCATATAAACAGTGAGTTAGTAATTCTCTCAGGTAGTGTGTACCTGAATAATCAAGGGTTGCCTCGTTTTGAAGCTTGTATTTGAGTTGGTATTTCAAGCCTTTGCAATTTTTAGAATTAGGGTCTCCATGTACACAAAAATCTTGGAATACTATTCTTAAAGTGTATGAGGTGTTAGGGCCGGCCAAGTGGCGCGGTGGTTAAGCGCTGGCTTGGGAAGCCAGTGGCCCCGGTTCGGTCCCACATATGAGGGCCAGTGACACTGCCCTCAAAAAAAAAAAAAAATGTGTATGAGGTGTTAGTCTGAGGCAAACAGAGTCAAGCATCCTGGTTACATATGAAATAGTAACTAATAGGGAACATGGAGAGCCATGAAAAAAAAAGAAAGAAATTTTCATTACATGAGGTTGGAACCAAGGCCTTACATTAGATGAATAACATATTTGAATTCCTATTACTCTCTTCCAGGTAGGAAGCAATGGGCTCATTGTCCAGTGAAGACTATGGAATTCAAATTTAGAATTTTCTAGGGCCTGATCACTAGATGGTAATAATTGGTTCTTTTGGGGGAATGGTGGGGCAATAGCAAATTTACAGGTTGATTTGTTTAAGGTCCTTTGTCTATGTAGGTGTACATGGAAATGCCATCAGCTGTAATTCCTATGGTGTCATTTGATGAGACCAAAATTGCCTAGAGGTGTTTATCAGAGGACCTACTTATGGATGACCTATATGGTAATCTATAAGATTGAGGGCAGGGGCTACTCTTCAGGAGAATCTAAGAATGTCAGTAGAATGAGTACGTTCTGAGTTAAAAATTATAATAAAGAGGGAATAAAAGAGAAAAAGGGCCATATGAAAAGATGTTCAACATCTCCAATCACCTTGGAGCTGCAAATCAAATCCACAATGAGATACCACCTCACACCTGTCAGAATGGCTATCATCAAAAATGTCTGGTTAAGGGCCGGCCGAGTGGCGCGGCGGTTAAGTGCTGGCTTGCGAAGCCAGCGGCCCTGGTTTGGGTCCCACATATGAGGGCCAGTGACGCTGTCCACTGGGAAAAAAAAATAGATTGTATATCCATCTTTGGGCTGGCCGAGTGGCTCAGTTGGTTAAGACCTCACTCAAGAGTGCAAGCTGAGCTCTGAGCAACGGCAGTTCGATGCCCAGCCCAAGCTGAGTTGCCGTTGAGCTGCCAACAGGTGGCAGGATGCTCAGCTAAAAAAATAAAATGTCAACAAATAACAAATGCTGTTAAGGATGTGGAGAAAAGGGAACCCTCACACACTCCTGGTGGGAATGTGAATTGGTGCAGCCACTATGGAAAATAGTATGGAGGTGCCTCAAAAAATTAAATATAGAGCTACTTTATGGCTTAGCAATTCCACTTCTGGGTATTTGTCCAAAGAAAATGAAAATACTGATTTGAAAAGATATATACACCCCTATGTTTATTGCAGCATTATTTACAATAGCCAAGTTGTGGAAGAAACCTTGGTGTTATTGATAGATAAATGGATACAGAGAACAAACTGATGGTTGCTGGGGCGAGGGTGCGGGGTGCTGTCAGGGAATGGGTAAAAAAAGTTAAGGGAAATAAAAAGTACAAACTTCTAGTTATAAAATAAATAAATCCTGGGGATATAAAGTACAGCATAGGGAAAATAGTCAATATCATAATAACTTTGCATGACAGACAGTTACCAGACTTATTGTAAGGTATATAAATGTCAAATCACTATGTTGTAAGCCTGAAATGAATATAATAATATTGTATGTCAACTATACCTTAATAAATAATAAAAGAGAAAAAGGGCCATTATGAGTAGATGGCAAACAGGAGTCTATAGAAAATGAGAAGAAGAATGGTTATAGGCAAGAGATAAAATGAAACAGGAACGATAGAGGGGTTTTGGTTTGATGTTTTACGTGGAAGCTGATGTCATATCCTTTTTCTGGAGGTTTTGGGTCAGCTGTCTTCATCTGAAGACCAGCTGTTTCTATAAGATCTTCAAGAATATCCAGTTTAAGTTCCTCTATCAGAATAGCCTTCTGATTGTGTTGCTGAGAAGCAACTAAAATTTTCTTCTTTAGCTGTAAAATATGAAGCAAGGATTGACTCCCTGGAGTTTTACCACTGTATTTTTTGTAATAGTATCTGACACGGTCCCTTCTAATGAGGATCAAAGACATTGTTTTTTGAGTCTGTTCCAATAGTCAGAATCTCCTGGCTGCAGATCATGAACAAGATGTTTAGGAAGATGTTGTAGGAAGACAGCCTTAACTTGCTAGTGATAAGACTGGGTATACTTCCTGAGTCCCTTGCAATACTTGGTCCTATCTTTTGTACAGCAGGTCAAAGTATAGTATCAGAGATCCCTAAATGAATGGTCTTCAAGTTGCCAGTTCATAGGTGGAAAACTGCTATGTCCCTGAGGGAATGGACCATTTAGCTATAAATGCTAGTGGAAGCACCTTTGGCTTCTCCAACGGAGGCTCATGGGTTGTTGAAAATTTTGTTCATTTTTATTTAAAGATGTCATTGGCTTTTTTTTTTTTTTTTTTGAGGGCAGTGGGCAGTGTCACTGGCCCTCATATGTGGGACCGAACCGGGGCCGCTGGCTTCCCAAGCCAGCGCTTAACCACTGCACCACTCAGCCGGCCCCGTCATTGGGGTTTTTAGCTTTTCAAGAAGATTGTAGTGGTAAGGCATGTGGGGGTAATGCCTTGCAGATTTCTCTTATAATTGTTCCCATAAAGCATGTTCTTGGTCCGGCATGTAAGAGTTGGTATGCTCCAGATTAGAAACACATAATCAAGGAGCTTTACCATGACTATGAAGGCTGTGGCTTTTCAGGAAGGAAATGTTTCAACCTGTGCTAAAAATAGACATACACTAACTAAAATATATTCAAACCCCATGGAAGAGAGAGCTGGATGAAACCCACCTGGAGGCGTTTAAAGGGTCCTTGAGGCTTTGGTTCCTAGTCATGTCTCATCTTATAGTTTTTCCAGGATTGTGTTGTCAACAAGTGACCTATGCACTGAGAATAGCCTCAGCTGTCTTTATAAATTTCCCTCACCAATGCTGATTGAAGATAGTAACTAAGTTGTCTCTACCATGATGAGTAGTTTCATAGAGAAATTTCGCTAATGTCCATTTGAAATTATCTTGTTCTTACAAGCATCCTTATTGGAAATGACAGAGATGATGTGAGGAAAAAGACACAACCAGATTTTTTCCCATTCTTGCATTTCCAGGACTTAGCACTGATATTTCCTAACAGCTTCTTTGAATCCCTCAAGGGGTTTATCCTTTGAGGGTTTAATTATAAGTTAAATGAAGTCTGCTGCTAGGTAGAATGATATGTTATAGCAATTCCTTTAGCTTCCATAGTATCTCCTTTTTGCATCAGCCTCAAACTTTTAAAATAACCACCTCTCTAGGAAGCATCTAAAAGTTCCTCAACTTGTCCATTTTTGATGAAGTTCCAGCAGAAGTGAGAAACCCCTTTGGTTCTCAAGCATTCAAAAGTCATGTATTATTAAAAGCATATCTGCTCTCTCTAAGTATGTTTATTTTCTGGTGTTTGGCTGGATGACAAGCTCTAGTAAGCATAATAGGTTCTGCCTCGTGAGCTTATTTTATGGCAATAAGAGAACTATAAAGGAGAACTTAAATTAGTGATAACATAACCTGTTTAGTAGCCTCCAGTTTTCATTTTGAGATATTATCCATCAACATGTAATAATAGGTCAGCGTTCTCAGGGTGAGTCTTTACCAAATCTGAGTGAGTTTCCTTAACTTAGATAAGATAACCATAACATTTCCCCTCTTCTGGGAGGGGCAAGAGATGGGCAGGAATAGGATATTGTAGCGGTGAATAGTAATGTGAGAAAGAGAGAGTAACAGAAGCTCTTAAGAAGTTCATTCACTGGCTAAAAAAAGTTTCCTCTCAGTCAGTAGTGAGGTCTGTGCTGTGTGAGGAACCATGCTGGAAGATCAAGCTGGAAGCTTAGAACTAATTCAGCAAAAGCACTGATAAGATTTGCAGCAGCCACTATTGCCCTGATATGAGGAGGTTAAGCCTTTGCAACTAGGTCAAGGGTGAAGTCATAGTAAGCAATGGGTGTTTGATGGTTCTCTTAAAGTTTTGAGTTAAAACCTCAACTTTTTCAGATCTCTCATGGAAAAATAGATAAAAGAGTTCTTTGTAGTAAAGGATGCCTGGGGAAGGAGGCTTTCAAAGAAACTTCCTCAGGTTCCAATTTGTGCACACAGAACCCATGGATACATAGCCTATATCAACTTAATTAAACACATGTTGGTCAGAACCTCAGATGTTAAATCTAAATGAAATAAACTTATCGGACTGTCTGTGTTTGGCTTCTCTGAGGAGAGTATCTCTTTCTGAGGCCTTAGTCAATTCTTGGAGGTTGTTACAATGCCCCCCAAATTTGGCACTTAAGATCTGCAACACGAGTTAAACCCAGAAATCCTATAAGTTGTCATTTTCTGAAGACATTTTGTCAGTTTTGTTGTTCCCCCTGGCCTAGGTGAAGGCAGAGAGGCACTGACTTTACTGGCTAGAAGCACACTGAGACAGGTGGAGAGGGAAGCCACTGCAGCACCACAAGTGGCTCCAATGGAGTTGATGATGTGATGGTACCGGGGTTAGGTACCCCTGGGAAGCAAGGGACAATAATTGTATTGATGGCCCTGAAGTCTTGACCATATCAATCCTTTCTCTTGTTTGGTTTCTTTATTAGAAGCACAAGTGTTATGAAGGCTAGTGCAGGATATGAGAAGTCCTTCGGACATATGACTTTTATCTGTAGACTTGAGGCTTCCTTTTGCTTCTGCCTCCAAGAGATATTAGGGAAGTGTGAGTGACTGTTTAGTCAGATCTATCTGAACTTCAATAGAACTTCAAATCCAATGATGAGCCAAGAAGTTCAAGTGACTTCTAAAAGCTGAAAAACACAAGGCAATGGATTCTCCTCTGGACCCACTAGAAGGAATGCAGCTCAGCTGATAGCCGACGTCTTGATTTTAATGCAGTAAGACCCATTTTGGATTTATGACCTCCAGAACTGTAAAAATAATAAATACATGTTGTTTTAAGCCACTATGTTTGTATGATGCATTTACAGCAGCAGTTGGAAATGGAAATCATCCATGTGTCAAGACCTTTATCTGGATGTGCAGTAGATATTGTCTAATAGTGGGGGCAAGGATACAGCTTGGTTATAAATAGAGGCATCTAGGAATGTCAAAAAAATAGTCCCTCTGGTTTGCATTTACTATTCCAAATTCATTTTCAAGGTAAGTCTCTCCCTATTCAATTTGGAGGGATTGTATCACAGAGTAGGAAGAAAGATTTTTCATTCAAGGGCCCGAGGGTTAGGTTACAGTTAAAGACTAAGAGGGTTAGGTTATGGTTAAAGACTAAGAAATAGGGAAAACCTGTTCTATGATTTGAAATACCTATCACTGGTGTGCTGTGTGCACTCTGAGCAACAGCATGCGCAAAAGTGGCCGGGTTTACGGAAGAGGAAGGAGATCTTTTATCTACCAGGAGGTTGACCATCCGTCTTTACAGTTCAGTCATCTTGGGTGTTTAAAGGTAAGTCAAGATATTGGGTGATTTTTCCTTCCTCAGACCATCCTCCCTTATCTGAACGGAGGGATTTTTCTTCAACTTGGTTTTCTTTTGTGAGATGAGGCAATCTTTTCCCCAGCATCCTTTCTGTTATAAAATCTACAAGTATCCTTGTGAGGAGGTGCCTAGCTGTTTGATCCATAAGACCATAAGCTTATTTTGGATCTTGTCTCATTTTTGTTCCAGACCCTTTCAAAATGTCCTGTGGGATGTTGGAATTCAGGTAAAGTGGTATTTTCCATTCTAATTTCTGTCTATAAATTGGGTCTCCAATTATAGGTGTAACTACATTGACAAAAATAGATGGAAGGATTGGTGTAACATCGGCACCTTTCTTACTCCTAAATGTTGCCCAAGATATTTTCTAGTCTACCCTGAAAATGTTCTAAAGTTTCATCTTTTCTGTTTGCATGATTGAATTATGGTCCAATCACTTTTATTGGAAATATTCAGATATGATTTTTATGAGACTTTGCCCCACTTTTTTATCCTTTTTTTTTTTTGACTCTTATGATTATTGTGGAGAGATCCTGTCAGTCCCTTTTTGGGTCACTCCAATAAGTTTTTTCCATTTAGATTTTGCATCTGAGGTTCTGATCAACTTGTGTGTAAGTGGATATAGGTCAAGTATCCATGGGTCCTATGTAGTGAAAATAATTCTAAATTATTCTATGAATAATTGCTGGTCTTGCCTGGGTTTAGGGAAATCCTTAATTATTGCTTTTAATACAGCTTATATCTGAGGTTTAAATTTAAGAGTTGCCTGCAGACCTGGTTCTTTAGAGGCAATTGGCATTTTACATCTTACAAAGATCAGTGGGGAAGGGTAGGAGTCTGTACAAGGGAAAGAGGAGGGAGGACATGACAGAGGGATGTAAGAGGGGAGAATGATTAAAAGGGGGAGAAGAAAATCTAGAACAGGGAGGCAACTGGAGGACAAGGAAGTGATAGATTTACCAGGGAAATGAGTCCGGCTTTTTGTTGTTTAAGTATAACTTGTTCCCTTTTCTCCTAAGGCACCTCTCAAATGAACAATTTTGTTCAAGCCAATGTTCCTTAAAGCGGCCTCTGAAGGCTCAAGTAAATCATCCTTGGTGAAGTTATGCCATTTCGAGAGATATGCCTAAGAATTATGATTGTAATGGGAGTACATAGCACAAACAGGAGTTTTCCTGGAGAACAGCATTAAGACCCAAGACCTGACAGTGGTTGGTTGAAAGTGAGGCTGTGTGCTTCCTGCCTCTGACCCCCAACCTATTGGCTGCCTATAAAAGCAGGGCTAACAATCTGTGACCCATGGCAGGCAGAGAAGCCAAGAGAACACTCCCCCAGGATTACAGTGTAGCTCTCAGGACAAAAAATTAAAATCTAAGTAAGACCTCATCCAGTTTTATCAGTGACCCACTGCAAAGCTAGTCTGATGAACAACTGTAAACTCACAGGCCTGTGATGCTGGCTCAAACCACAGGCTTATAGGGCCTAGGCTTATAGAACACTGTGAATCTCTTTCACAGTGTTGTCATGGTATTGAGTGTTGTTATGCTAAAACAACACATTTAGACAGAACAACACAAACAGAGGCACAAAGGAAAGTGGTAAGGACTGAATAGGAATGGCCTGCCAAGGGTGTCAAACAAATGGGAATCGATAACATAACTTGCCAACCAAATAATAAATAGCTCAGGAACTAAAGTGCAAAGACAGTGGTGTTCAGAGCTTGTGCTGACTTGCCATATCCGTACAGACTCAATGAACCACAGCAGCAAGGCCCAAGAAATATGTGTGAGTAGCGCCTGACTGAGACCCTAGGGTCAGCAGTGATAGGCAGTGCAGATGGCATGTCTAGGAACACTGTGGAAATGACAAGACAAACCAACAAAAACACGTATTTATTTAGAGCTTGCTATGGCAAGAAAGTCAGGCATAATCATTGGCCTTTTTCAGAGACCCAAAGACAGGTGGAAATGAGAACTCTTGGTACTAAAATCCATGTCAGGTGTGCTCTGATTGGACATTTTTGGCATGGAGAAGCTGAAGGTAGGCTAACAAGAGGTGAGGCATCTTATATGATTGATTTGGGAGCATATTCCACTTTCTCTGGTTGGTCTTGAGTTGGAAGCAGAGCAGGGATAAAAAATTAGAACCTGGGAGTTATTGATTTGGTCAAATTCTGACCTTGGGAGGCCAATTTCTGTAGAAGTCGTGGTTTGGCTTCTCAGGCTGATTACTGTAGGGCTGGTGGGTCAGAGTTCGGTTGTCATTTCTAGTCTTGGCCATTGCCTGTATGTCTACTCAGGCTCAGATGGAGAGTCGCAGAACAGGTTCATATAGAATGTCAAGTGGTGCGAGGACCACAGTTTGGACAAAGAATTTGCTCCTGCAGTTGATTGATTGATTGATTGATTGATTGATGGGGGTTGAGTTCCTTACAGAATAATTTCTGACAGCAAGATAGAGCTAGTTAAGATTCTGAAAAACCTACAAACCATTCATAAGCCTTTGCATAGGTAGGTTGCTCTTGATGGAAACATGATTCAGTCAATTCCATCTCCTTTATCTTGTTATAAATGCATAAAGGCAATCTCCCTACCCCAACCAAGTGGTTGTAAAGCAACCCTAGAGAGAGGGTCACTACTTCTAATTCTGGCAGCACCATTTTTGGCTTGTAAAACAAGACAACACATTCACAATGAGGATAAAATGCAGGCATCTTTGTTGAATGGATATCGAAATGGAAATGGAATTACAACTAAATTTCCTTTAAGCTGTGATCCCTAGACAAAGGGTGGAGGTTCTGAGATCAATAGGTTCATGTAATGTTTACTTCCGATAGCTAACTAGCCTGGCCAACTATGGCAGGAGAATAAACTGAGGAAAGAGACAGTGAAATGGAATAGAGTTGGAGAAGATTTGTAGAAAATAAAATGCTTGTGTACAGTCATTTCAGTTTGTCTTGATCATGTTTGAAATACGTTTGGAAAGATAACTAAAAGAAGAAGTGACCCAGGTAAGAATTTCATTAAAGTGTTAGAAATGGAAGGGGGGAAAAAAAACACCAAAAAACATTAACCTTCTAGACAGCTGCAGGAAAAGCTGTAGGGCTGGTAAACCAGGCCAATGGAAAACAACCTTGTTAAGAGCTGTAATTACAGAGTGCAGGCTGAGAGGACAGTTAGAGAGGAGATTGAGATCAGTTGTCAAGGGGAGAGTGAGTTCCCTTCTAATGTAGCAGGCTGGCCTTGCATCCCGTGTTATTAGGATAGGAAGCTAAGGTGGATCAGCTGCTGCCATTTTTCCATCTGAATGTTCAAACAGAGGAAAAGGTGCCCAGTCAAGGACTTATCATGGGTAATGAGTAGACAGGGCCTTAATGAGGGCTTATTATGTGCCAGGCACTGTGCTTTAAATTCAGCATTCTAAACGTTATTCTTTCATTTAATCCTAGGAGTCAGGTATAGTGTTACCACCATTTTACAGATGAGGACACTGAGGCTTACCACGATTAAGTATACTGCCCAAGCAATGGGGAACAATATAAACCCATGGCTCTTTGACACCAAGGCCATAGCTCTGGACCATAGTGGTCAGTATCCTCACTTAGGGACATCAGTTTACTTGCTTGTGGGGGTCACAGAATGATGCTTAAATCTCACAATAATTAGAACATGCAGGGCTGGAAGAAAGGTAACTAAGGCAACTTTTTAGGATGTAGAAGAATATAAAATCTAGTTATGGAATTCACAAATATTCATTGATGGTGTCAGCTAATAGGAGACTCTCAAAATACATATAGATTTTTTAAAAACTTTGATTTGTAATTGAAAATAGAACCTCAGTCCTTATAACATATCTGTAGTAGTTATACATGTATTATTAGAGGTACCTCTTCTCTAAGTGTTGGAGTCTCCATAACTGGTTTTTGGGTTTAGAAAACCTTAGACATCTTAGGAACAATATCAATGGGGCTGCCTAGAGTCTGTGCTTAGAGGCTGTTGCCGGCTACATTACTCGGTAAGCTAATGATGCCACCTGCTGGTAGATTCTCTGACCTGCAGACACAAGGTTCCAGGGTCCTTAACAAGTTAGTGGGTGTCTCAGGAATGGCATCTTAAAGGGAAATGAATCATAACACCCAAATAATTCACAATGAAAAGCCAAAATAATTTTGGGTCTCATGGACACCAAGAGAACCACCAACTTATTCAGAGAACATTTTCATTTAGTAGCTGGGAGTTGGCCATGTGGAAGCCTATCTCTTTGACCTGCCTCCAAAAATATCTGCCTGGATCTCTCTCTCAAGGTCATTAAATCCTGCCCTGAACTGCCTGAAAATGTATGCCTGTTCACCAAGTTCATGGTCCACAGCATGAGTTTAATTCACATGATACTTGGATTATCTGAACAAGCACCGTTCTTTCTTGAAGCAAGTAGTTATAGTTGCCATTGTATTCTGACATGAACAGGTTTTTCTTTTCTAATTTAAATTTTATGATGTTATCCTGGTTTGCCCCATGGTTTGTAACAATAGCATCATATCTGCTCCAGCTCTAGAGGAAAACAGGCCATGTTTAGGAGAGGCTGTTGCTGAAGGGGTTAGTATAGGGGTCCTGAAGAGGGGCTATGGCAGGCAGGATAGAGAATCTGGCCAGAGAAAGCAGGGCAAAACTCACTATAATGTCTTCTAATATAAGGGGAACTCAGGGCTATCATAGTCCTTTGCAATCTCGCATATATGGTATGTCGACACGTATTGCTTGTGTTAGCCATATAAGTCACTAGGAAACTCACTTGCTATGAGTTAAACTCATTTTAATTCATGGTGACATTTATCTGTCTATATTTCCTCAAATAGTTGAGAAAGTAACCAAGCATTGGAATCTGAGTCAAAGCAAAGGAGGCATTACCACTGTCACCTGTGTCCCTCTTTAACTAGTCACCCTGACGGGATGGGCCCTCTCTACTTAGCAAAATGAATATTTTGTATGCTGACTCTTGCTCTTTCTCATTCTTTTAAATTCCTTTTTTTTTAAATTTTTTTATTTTAAGTTCTAATCAACATATATTGTAATAATCATCACATACATATTATAGAAAATTACATAATACAGATGAGAAGAAAATTAATTAAGAACCCTCTAAATACCACCCATATATTAATGCTGACTATTTTGGTGTCCGATGCAAACATATGCATATCATTATTTTTATTTTCCACACAATAAATTATAAGGAAAAATTACCATACATTAACCTTTTTTTTATAATACAGCAATATACCATGAACAACATTTAATAAAGTTATTATAAGTTAATAAGCATTGGTTTAGATCATAAATTTCTATGGTCATAAAGTACTCCTATTATACATATGTCCCCTATTGTTGGTTACTTTAATAAACAACAAGTTTATGTCTAATTAAGATATATGTCTACAAGTGGCATTGCTGGGTGAAGCATATACACATTTTTGAAGTTAAAAAAATATATAGTGGCAAAGTATCTTTTAGGGAATGTGAATCAACTTATGCTACCACTAGCAGTATGTGAAGTCTTAATAGGTGAATAATATAGTAGCCATATATGGAACATTAATAGATGAATAATATAGCATTATAGTGTGGCTTTGATGTGTATTTGTTTGACACATGAGGTTGAACACTTTTGTATGCATATTGGCTGATTGTATTTCTTCTTTTTGAATATCCTTTGTATAGCTTTTGCCATTAATTTTTTAAGAATTTATTTCAGACCTTTCTCATTTTGTCTTATTTCAAACACTTTTTCCTATATACGGTGTTATATCTTTTCATCTTTTCATCATCATATGTTACAATATTTTAGCCCACTTATATGCCTGTTAATATTGTTAATAAAATATGGCTTTTTGGTATTTCACAAGCTTTGTATTTTTATTCAGTTAAACATATCAATCATTTCCTTTAAGGTTTGTGACTTTGATATCATGTTTAAAAAGTTCTTTCTCCAGCCAAGGTCATAGTAACACTCTGTTTTATTTAACACACTTTTTTTTTTTTTTTTACACAAAAGTCCTTAGTTCATCTAGAATTTATTTTGGTGTACATTTCAGAAAGGGATTTGACACTGTTTCTCCCTAAATCATTCACTGGGAACCACTTCCTGATCCCAGAGAGCTGAGGAGTCTATAAAGCTTCACACCCTTCACATACTGACTGTATTCAGGTCGCAGATTCAGGATGGTGTGAACAGCAAGCCCAGAGGCCAAGGAAACAAGAAATCAGCATGCAGCGAAAGAGAGACATTCACTCAGTATTTAATGGACCACATTTCTCTGTCATTAAATATAAGAGGAATGACTATTGATGAACTGGGGCAGAGCTACATTACACTTATAAATATTTAAAGAAGAAAAACGGGGGGAAAATTGTAAAGGTGGTGATTTCATAGCAGCGGTGTGAGAAAGAAGTCTGCCTGATATGCAGATAAGGGATTTCTAAGGGGAACCTAGAATGCATTAGGAAGGACAGTTTGATGAATGATAGAGGCTGGTCTCCTTCCTGAGTCTGTACAAAGCAATACATTAGGATGTGATGAGATTTGTAGAGCTTATGGTTTTTAAGGTACCACAAAGTAATTTGGGGAGGGAGAATATTTTCAGCAGCATTAGTCATCATTATCATCATTGGCATCATCAACAAAAAAATAAAATCAGAAACAATTTGAAAGTTAGAGCTTATATCTGAGGAGGAGGATGTCATTGAACTTAAAAAAAAGAGGATGTCTTTACTTTCTGATTTTGTAACATGAGATGATTCTTCCAATTCTAGATATGTCTTTTGAAGAGAAGTTAGGGCTCCTCTGTTCCCTTATCCAGCCCGTGTTCTTGTGTGCCACGCTGGGAACCCAAGAGGTGGTTTTAAGTTAGTTTGGCTGAGCCTATTGCACAGGTATAATCCTGTCTACATTAGTGTTATTCATTACGGCTGCTTGTCCCTTTACCTTTATATCTATCCTACTCATCTTCATCAGATCAATATCCCTACACTGCTACACTCTTCCCTGGGATGTGTGTTGAAAATGGAAATTCCTGAGCTCACCTTCAGCGTTAGTCCACCAGGTGAGTCCATTCAACAGCGCTTCTTCAATGTCAATGTGTCCAAGAATTGTATGTGGGTCCTGTGGGTTCTGAATCAGGAGGTCTGAGGGGTGCTGGAAATGCATTTCTAGGGGTTCCCATATGGTGTTGCCACCGCTGGTCCACAGATCGCAGCTTGGGCAGCAAAGGGCTAGAGTGTCTAATTTAGCATTCTGTCTTTTTAGTCCGTCTGTCTACTTGTCCCCTTTCCAACTCTCCAAATGACTCCTCTTGCTCCCTACTGAGCTCTTGATGCAGTCAGACCAGCCTCTGGAATGTTCTCCAGCAGGGCTACCCGCACTGAACTTTACTCCAAGTCACCATCACTGCTGTTCTTTCTTATCCACAGTTGTCCAAATGAAATCCTTCTTGGGGGCCCTTCTTGGTCTCACCTGAGGGGTGAGACTCTTTCCAACAGCCCAGCCCTCTGAAGTCCCCTGACCTTTTTTTTATACAAATACCAATCATCTGCCCTTGGTATCGAGTCAGGGGCAGCAAGCCCTGCAACGTCGGATACAAGAGAAGTTCAGTTAAGTAAAAGTCATCTTGTTGAAGTCAACTGCTTTATTGTGTCTTCTCTACACAAGTGTGCTACTAGGTAGGAGCCTAGACCGACGTAGAGCCAGCATGGCCCTGTTTCAAAAGCCAGAGCTCTCTTTATCATCCCGGTTGCTGACACACAGGATGCCCAGTCCTGGGAGTTAGCCCTGACTTGAACTGATCATTCAGATTAATTCTCGGGCGGGCATGGGGGACATACCCCACCCCTAGGAGGTGGGCATAACCACATCCACCCCTCTCCCCAAAGTAGAGACAAAGGTTTTTAGTTTTACCCACTTTAACTTTGCCTTCCACTTCCAGACTAACTTGCCTGGATCTGTATTTTCTCCATTACAATTTCTCCTGATGTCTTTGTTCTGTCTTGATAAGATGCCAACACCAAAACCTTTTTTCCTTAATCCTGAGTTATATGCTTCAAATCTGTCCTTGGCCCTTCTCTCTGCATCCATGAAGGTGATGAATACTATACAGTGGAACACAATGCTTTATAATATTAATCCAAATATAATGTGTGACAGGGTGAAGACAGTGGACCTGACACTGTAAATCTGGAAAGAAATTCTGAGACATTCTTTAATGCAGAACATAGAGTATCATGATGTCATTTGGCTGTTCTCATAAAAACATTTTCTTTGTACGGTTCTTCTGGAAATGTAATTTATCCCCAAAGAAGATAGTCCTGAATCTCCTTCCAATGCTATTAGGTACATTTCTCTGCATTAAATAGACTTGCCCAATATTTGTTATTTTCTTATTTCTACTTTTAATATGGACATACAAATATATCTTTATATGGTATCAGGCTCAAGCCACACAAAAATTCATGATGCTGATTAAGGGAGAAGAGAAGGGGCAGACAATTTTGAGTTTCTTTGTTCTCTTAGTGCTAGTTATGGATTTTGGAATAATGTTTCATGTTCTGGAAGAGTTTTCAATCCAATGATTAAACCTTCAATTTTCAGTACTTTTCCCCTAAATCTCTTACGGTCAAAAATCATGAATAAATCCAGTCTTGGTAGGCAGAAAGGTTTTAGCTTCAGACAGTTGTCAGTAGACTTAAAATTGGAGCAGTCCTTCAGTTGTGTTATTTGTGAGTTATTGATAAATTTGCACACTGCTGGCTGCAGACCTAATGAATATATTCATGGGCCATGGAATATGGCTTGGTATTTAAAGGAATCTTAAAGGTGTTTTTAAAAAAAAGTCAAATTGAGTTGGGAATGTTGTTTAGGATGGATATTTAAAATAAATAATTAAAAATTAAGACTATGTGCCATTGTACTCTTCATTCCAGATTAAATGTAAAACTACTATGCAAATAATAAATGACAAATCACAAATGATGTTCTCAGGTCATTCAATTTAAGCCATCTTTACTAATGCTAATCACAACACAGATGTATTTATAAAAATTAAGAGGTTTAGTGTGGCAACTCTGATTAAATTCTAACCTCCAAACTGACAAAAATGCCAGGAGAATTATAAACCATGAATATCTCAAAAATTTATTAACTGCATTCTGGTAATAACTCATAGCGTGGGGGTAGGAAACTTTCAGATGTAATGACCAATTCTGTAGTCTAGATTCAAGTTGAACTTTTTTTTTTTTCCAGTAAACAAATTGCAATTTTAAAATGTCTGATTGAACTATCCCGCTCAAGGGGAGAGACAAGAGTGTTTCCTTTCCTCAAGGTGTGTCTCAAAGAAAGGAAAGTTGGCGAGCTCAGGGTTGGCCTCAGTGAAGAACTGAGCCAAACCCCAACTGGTCCTCCAAAATTGTTTCTTGAAATGATGAATGTTTATTTGCTGGAAATCAATATAATGCCCCTGATAAAAAGAGTTATTCTTTTTGAAGAGCACTTTAAAAGGACATTCTTAGCCATTGGATTTTATGCCATGCATATCTCAGAGATCAACAGGCTAGTGCCCCCGAGACCTCAAATGGAGAAATGGGTATGCTGTGAATCTCAAAAAGAGGTGGTACCTTATAAATAGTTTATTTTTAACTTAAATAAATTTGGTGTTTCCTTCTTTGGTAAATATCACATTTTGACAATGTGGATAAATTATTACCAAGTCTCAAGCTATACTAATTAGATACCAAGACAACTTTAAAATTTTGTGTTTTTTTTTCTGGGAAGTAAGATGATTGCTGGTAAGTATTTACTGGACCTATGCTTTTTTAGGATAATTCCGTGAAATTTGATTTGCGGACACAGTCCCATGAATAATGATGAAAAAAAGCTTAAAATGGGCATGTGTCTTTCCCACATTGATCCATTTGTGCTCTTTCTGCCTTCATTTATATAACATATATAACAAAGATACATTCTCCCTAAATTTTATTTGTTAGCCCCTGAAATCAGTTATCTGATTAGAATTCAGTTCTGTGTAAATTTTGGTCTTTCAAAGCTTAACTCATTCATGTTGAGAAAACTTGCAAACTTAAATTCTTTTAAAGATAATGTTATCAGTTTAATGTTAATATACTGATAATTTTATTTTAAATTATTATTTATAGATTATGTCAATGTTTTAAATTTGAGGTGACTTTAATGAGGGACCCTACCTTTCCAGAAATTTGGGGGTTGTTATTAATAAATTCTCTCTTGCTGGGGATCCAGAAAGAAGGTTTGTGATTATAGAAGTCAATGTACCAATTATGAAAAGAGTTGAGCTGACCATGCAAACCGACCTTTTAAAGGACCCCATTTTATTTAGTAATTTCTAAGTGTGTTCTAAGGAGATATTTTATTTTAAGAGGTAGATCGTTCCATAAATAAAACCTAAGTCTTATGCTGATGCCTTTTATTTATTATGGACCTCACTTGAAATAGTCAATTCTGTGAAATTTTTGGGAAAATAAATAAGAGTTTGAAACAAGTATCCTAGTTAATTCTGTTGTAGGTCGTTTGTGGACCACACATGGCAAAGCATTGTTTTAGGGGGTATTTTAGGGCAAGCACTGATGTTCCTGTTTCTTAAAAACAAACAAACAAACAAAAAATGTTAATGTTATGCTTTTATGTCATTTTTTAAAAATCTCAGAATATCAAAAATTTCAGGATATAGCATAATACACTGGTTAAGAATGAACATGATTTATTTTTATATATTAGAATAAGTGATATAAATTTTTTCAGAAGAAAAAGAAAACTTAATGTGAATTGTATTCTATTATTTACCAACATGTTTTATGAAACATATAAAAAGCATTTATATTCTGAATTGGAAAATAGGTCTTTATGACAACAGTAGGTTAACTCTAAGCCCTTCCTTGCTGAAGGACTCTAATCTTTGGTATGAGAAGAAAGTGACCTTAGGAGACACTGAACTTGGGAAACTGACACTAACAATTTGGGATTGGTTGTAAGATCATGCTGCGCGAAATGTCTATGAGAATGCACTCCACAAGGTTAATAGGCTGATTTCTTTTCAAGATTGTATACAAGGAAAAATAATGTAGATAATTAACATTGCTGGTGCCGAGGGCTGTTTTTTTTTTTTCTCCCCCTTTTTTTCTTATGTAGTTTCAGTAATAAAGAGAGCTAAGACATTCTGTCTTATCGTCTATGAGCTTTATCTGAAAGGATATTCACAAATGCCAGGCACTCCTGGTTTCGGAAGCAAACAGCTTCAGCGAGGCTGCGCCCACGGAGGAACACGGGACTCGGGTGTGATGTTCAGCAGCTCTGTGATCCATCTCTTCGTCTTTCCTCAAAACTGGTTTCCCTGTAATTACATGCTCAGTTTCAGCATAGTGATTAATAGCCTGATTAAAATTGATGTTTATCTGTTTTAGAGGTGCACTTCTTTAAAAAAAGTAGAATTCAAGTTAACCACCTCAGTGGTTCTTTTACCCACAAGCTGTGCCTGAGAGGCTCTTTTTCACCTGATGGCAACATAACATGATGATGAGCAGAATACTTTGAAAGATCGTTTAAGGGGTATCTTTTGAACACAGTTCACAGGAGACTTTACAAGTCAGTTTCTCTGTCAGAGCTCCCAAAGAAAGAGAAAAAGAATGGCTTTCCTCGATTCTATATTTAAATCACAAGTCTGCAGACCTCAACAGTAAGTCACCACCCCTGAGCTGACAGCCTCCTTCACTACAGCAGGACTTTTAAAAAGGAGTCTGGGGAAGCGCTCTCATATGAAACAATAAAGACAACATGAATATTAAATATTAAGTAACGATTAAATATTAATTAAAATAAATATTAAAATACGAATATAGGGCAGAAGGTAGAAATATAATAACTCTAAAAGGTCTGTGATATGAATGCAAGTCAAAGTGAATGTAGACAAAAATTTGGTAGCAAGTAAAGATAATTATCTAAATGTGACCTCTCAGATTTTTTTTCTGTAAAGTAAGAATGGAATATCCTTAAGAAGTGTGTGCTATGCCTGAGTCTCTGTTATGTCTCTCCCGGTCTCTGTCCATGTCTCTCTCTTTAGCATAATAGCTACGTGTATGAGATGTACGCGTACAAGCCATTACTATGCAGACACATTTTTTGGGTGGGGGTAACACTTTACTTTAATAAGCTGATAACTTTAGGGCATTTGTTCCTTCCAGCAGATGCTTGGGCTTCATTTAGAAAACTAGCATTGTCATTCATCAAATGGCACCCTAGTGGTCTCAAAGAGTTACTGAGAGTCTCAAATTTCCTACTTACTCCCCACAGGAAAGGCATCTGACTTACTCTCTGTACTCCAGCAAAGCAGTTGGCACCCCCTGACATTCCTGTCAAGTCATTCTTCTCAGAGCCCCAGATTCTCACCCACTAAGTCACCAGTTGTGCCTGTCGGCCTGCCTGCATCTATGCTTTCTGGGGCATCACTGCTGCTTTCCTCATTCACCTTCACCCATTTGGACTCTGGGCCACTCTTACCATATGTTCCTGCGACCATTAGTGTAGCCCTAGCTCCAGAGGTGGTCTCTGACTTGGCAAATTTCTGTTTACCCTCTGATTACCTTGGCACAACCACCTGAACACATAGGTGATTCACTTCTAGGACTTGTCACCATAATCTTTAATGAAAAAAGAAGCAATATTTTAAATAAAATGCTGATACAATAGTGAATACATGGGCTAATAGAACCACATGAAAAAGTACTCATGCGAAGCCAAATATTGAACACTTAATTAAAAATGTTGCTATGAATAGGTATATTATCCATTGCCATCTATGGAGCTATTTAAGGTAGATTTCTCTTTAGAAAATACAGCATATCCATATTTATTAAATGAAAATAAATTTCAATACACACTTTGATTATGCCAGTGATATGCATTTTGTTTGTGTTTTCAACAGATAGAATATCAGAATATCATCAACAATGTCTTTAAGGATATGCTCTTACACAGACTAGTTTTGGAATTAAATAAATTGAATAGTGAGTTGCATACCCCAAACTGCCAGCTGAAAAATTTGGTTAGTGATTCAACTCCTTGTGCAAATTAAAGGAGAGCCTTCATCTTCCTCCTTTTCCAGATACATTGAATCTGTATACATCTCTGCATCTGTATGACATAATCTACACAGCAAACTTTCTCTAGAAAGTCACTACAGAAAATGTAAATTGCTGACGTACCAGAAGGCAACTCACACTTTCCATTCTACTCAAATATTTTTTGCAAGTCACAAAATCAGATAATACCCACATATTTTTAAAGGGAGCATGTTTCCTCTTTCTGTAGGCTTCTTTGTCACAAACAAGAAACTACTTTCTCCTGATTTTTTGTTTTAGTTACTTATATTTTAAACCTGTTATTTTTCATGCTCTATGGGGTTTTAACATTTTAAAAAAAATTAGCTGTTGTGGAACATTAACCTGTACATCTGGTCTGGATGCTGGTTTTGATGAAAGTAACAGCCGCCTAAGAACTGTAGAGTCCCCACCATCTGTCAGAGCAGTGAAGATACAAAGCTTGAAGATACCATAAATTTATAGCATTGAAGTTGACTTAGGAGTTTCTTGCTGTTTCTTTATGTGTTGCCTTGTTGGCAGGGCCATAATTATAAACTGATTACAGCTAGAGAAAAAAATGTTTCCATTGTCTTCCCCACTGAATAATAATTACTCTGTAGTGTTTCATTGCCATTTCCTTTTTGTTGTTGTTAGTCATTTGAACATTATTAGGCTATCTTATCTTTCAGTATGGCTTCTGGCAACCAGGAAATACAAGATAATTGTAATATATATAAGATGTTTATAGTGATTTCTTACTGTATGTTATAAATCATATTGTAGAAAAACTAAGTATAAACTAGAAACAAAATATCTTGATTTCTTATCTTCCTACCATATTTGATGCCGTTTCTACTTCTCCTCTCCCTTGATCATGTAGGTAGTTCAGAAAAGCCTATTTCAAATTTAGAATGCCATATGTTGCAAGATTTCAGATATGCTCTGGACAGTATGAAATCTATTTCTCTGTGAAAAATGGCTTATATTTCATTAAGGCTGCTTTACATCAGCTGCAAAGCAAAACTGTTGAGGTTTTGTTTTTTTTTCTCTGAGTTGATTTATTTTTTTTTGTTTTAAATTGACTCAATCGACCTGATTGCTGTCTCACAGGCATAATCTGTGAACTCATCTCCTAGAGTCAAGGCCTAATTAGTCTAAATCTTTCTTGGTCTGCTACTAATTGTATGTTTAACTGTATTCTTATGATAAAGCCTATTTAAAGGGTAAAATAGAATTCATTCTTCATGTCCTTTAATATAATTATATTTTATTTTTGTAGTAGGTGGGGAAAAATCAATTTCCCCACATTCTAGGGCATAAGGGATATTTGAGTGGCTCTGAGATAGGCAAAATATTCAGGAAGATGTATTATAAGGAGGATGGAAAATGTTAAAAAGCATATGTGGGCATACCACAGAGATATTGTGGGTTTAGTTCTAAACCACCACAATAAAGTGAGTATCTCAGTAAGGCAAGTCATGAATTTTTTGGTTTCCCAATGTATATAAAAGTTGCGTTTATACTCTACTGTAGTCTATTAAGTGTGCAATAGCATTATCTCTAAAAAAACAATGTACCTACCTTAGTTAAGAAATAGTTTACTGCTAAAAAGTGCTAACCATCATTCGAGCCTTTAGCAATTCATAATCTGTTTGCTGGTGGAGGGTCTTGCCTCAATGTTGATGACTGATCAGGGCAGTGGTTGCTGAAGGTTGGAGTGGCTGTGGCAATTTCTTAAAATAAGACAGCGATGAAGTTTGCTGCATCGATTGGCTCTTCTTTTTGTAAACAATTTCTCTGTAGCATGCGATGGTGTTTGATAGCATTTCACCCACAGTAGAACTTCTTTTAAAATTGGAGTCAATCCTCTCAATCCCTGCCACTGCTTTATCAGCTAAGTTCATGTAATATTCTAAATCCTTTGTTATTTTAACAATAGTCACAGCATTTTCATCAGGGGTGGACTTCATCCCAAGAAACCACTTTCTTTCCTCATCCATGAGAAGCAACTCATCTGTTAAAGTTTTATCATGAGATTGCAGTAATTCAGTCACATCTTCAGACTCCCCTTGCAATTCTAGTTCTCTTTCCATTTCCACCACATCTGCAGTCACTTCCTCCATGGAAGTCTTAAACCCCTGAAGCTTATCCATGGGAGTTGGAATCAATTTCTTCCAAAATCATATTAATGTTGATACTTTGACCACTTCCCATGAATCATGGATGACCTCAATGGCACCTAGAATGGTGAATCCTTTCCAGAAAGTTTTTAATTTATTTTGCCTCAATCCTCATTGGAATCACTATCTATGTCAGTAAGAGCCATACAAAATGAATTTCTTAAATAATAAGGTGTGAAAATTGAAATTACTCCTTGATGCATGTGCTACGGAATAGATATTGTGTTAGCAGGCATGAAAACAGCATTGCACTATTTACAATAGCCAAGACTTGGAAACAACCAAAATGCCCATCGGTAGACCACTAGATTAAGAAACTGGTACATTTATACAATGGAGTATTACTCTGCTATAAAGAAGAATGAAATCGTACCATTTGCAACGATATGGATTGACCTAGAGACTATTATGTTAAGTGAAATAAGTCAGTCAGAGAAAGACAAATACCATATGATCTGACTTATATGTGGAATCTGAAAAACTGAATGAGCGAGCAAAGTGAACGGAAACAGACTCATAGATATAGAGGAAAAATTGAGGGTTTCTAGTTGGGAGGGGTGTGAGGAGAAGGGAGAAGGGGAAGGGATTAGACAGCATAAATAGACAACTACATAATTGTCACAGGGATATGAAACACAGTTCGGGGAATATAATAATGTAAAAATTTTATGGCATGTCAGATGGTAACATGTCTTGTTAGGGAGACTACTTCATGGATGGAGTAGAGGCTTGATTACTGCACTGTATACCTGAAGCTGATGTTGTATAATATTGTATGCCAACTGTAGTTGAATACATAGATAGTCACAGGATGTGGAGTATACTGTGAAAGGAAGTCAAAGGAATTGTAATAGATATGTATGATATGGGGGAGGTGGCAAACTGGGGGAGGGGCATTGTCTGTATGAGGGGTAAAGAGTATAACTATTTCACTGTGTTGTACACCTGAAACTAATTAAAAAAACGTATAAAAGAATTAAAAAATATATATAACCCCCCCCCAAAAAAAAAAAAAGAAAACAGCATTGATCTTGTTGTACATCTCCATCAGAGCCCTTGGTTGACCAGGTACATTGTTAATGATCAGTGATATTTTGAAAGAAATCTTTTTTTCTGAGCAGTTGTCTCAATAGTGGGCTCAAAATACTCATTAAACCATCTTGTAAACAAATGTGCTGTTATCCAAGTTTTGTAGTTCCACTACAGAGCACAAGCAGAATAGATTTAACATAATTTTCCTAAGGGCCCTAGGATTTTCAGAAAGGTAAATGATTACTGCCTTTATTTTAAAGCCACCAGCTGCATTAGCCCCTAATAAGAGAGTCAGCCTGTCCTTTGAAGCTTTGAAGCAAGGTTTTAACTTCTCTTTAGCTATGAAAGTCCTGGATGGCATCTGCTTCCAGTAGAAGGCTGTTTCTTCTACATTGAAAATCTGTTGTTTAGTGTAGCCTCCTTCATTAGTTTTCTTAGCTAGAGCTTCTGGATAACTTGCTGTAGCTTCTCCATCAGCACTTGCTGCTTCACCTTGCACTTTTATGTTATGGAGACAGCTTGTTTCCTTAAGATTCATGGACCAACTTCTGCTAGCTTCAAACTTTTCTTCTGCAGCCTCCTCACCCGCTTCAACCTTCACAGAATTGAAGAGGGTTATGGTCTTGCTCTGAATTAGGCTTTGGCTTACAAGGATATTATAGCTGGTTTGATCTATCCAGACCACTAAAACTTTCTCCACATCACCAATCAGACTGTTTTGCTTTCTTATCATTTGTGTGTTTGCTGGAGTAGGACTTTTAATTTCATTCAAGGACTTTTCCTTTGCCTTCACAAGTTGGCTAAATGTTTGACACAGGAGGCCTAGCTTTTGGCCTACCTTTGTTTTTTTTTTTGTTTTGTTTTTTTTTAGGGCAGTGTCACTGGCCCTCATATGTGGGACCGAACCGGGGCCGCTGGCTTTGGCCTACCTCGGCTTTTGACATGCCCTATTCACTAAGCTTAATTATTTCTAGCTTTTGATTTGAAGTGAGAATGTGTGACTCTT
Source organism: Aselliscus stoliczkanus (assembly GCA_033961575.1). NCBI lineage: Eukaryota > Metazoa > Chordata > Mammalia > Chiroptera > Hipposideridae > Aselliscus > Aselliscus stoliczkanus. The sequence continues at coordinate 74,028,501 of CM066740.1, read as the reverse complement.
TCTTTCACTTGAACACTTGGAGACTATGCTGGGTTGTTAATTGGCCTAATTTCAACATTTCTGTGTCCCAGGCTATAGGGAGGCCCCAGGAGAGGGAGCAAAATAGGGGAATGGCCAGTTGGAGCAGTCAGAACACATATAACATTTATCAGTTAGGTTTGCTATCTTATATGGGCATGGTTTGTGGTGCCCCAAAACAATTATAACAGTAACATCAATGATGAGAGATCACTATAAGAAGTATAACAATAATGAAAAAGCTTGAAATGTTGAGAGAATTGCCAAAATGTAACACAGAGACATGAAGTGAACAAATGTTTTTGGAAAAATGGCACCCGTAGACTTGCTCAATGCAGGGTTGCCACAAACCTTCAATTTTTAAAAAGCACAATATCTGCAAGTGCAATAGAGCAAAGCAATGAAACGAGGTATGCCTGTACAATTTGGGAACAAGGAATAAAATAAATGTAAAGGATATCTGAAGGAGATTTTTGAAAGATAGAATAACTATACATATTTTAGGTGACTTTTGTTGTTTTTGTTGTATTTAACCAAAGAGTCACTGAAGAAAGTGACAGAACAGAGTATTTTCTAACTTAAAACTTTCAAATAGAAAGAATTAGGTGGAAATATTCCTCTTATTTTAGTCATTTGTATGTGATTTTCAGCTGACATCTTTTATTTAAGAGAATAAAATTAATCAAAAAATGATAGCTTTAGGAATTTTTCTGAAAATTAATGAAACTACTAAAAATTATATTTCAGTAGGATTTACCTTTGTTGAAGAAATTGCATAATTGGGACCTGATGATTTACAAGTATGCAGAAGAGAAGAGATCAAATATCCAAAATAGAACTAAAGGTCCACAAATTATTAAAGCACACAAGTATATGCTGCAGAAAGTAAGAGTAATTATGAAGAACTCTAAAGAGAGCAAAAGTGTAAAAAATAGCAAATTAATTAATAAAGAAGGTGAGATGAAATACCATCTGCAAAATTGATCAGAGAGAACAGAAAATTCCCTTTATCATTTTGTAAATATAACAGGAATAAAAAGTCTTGAAGGGCCATTTCTTTTAATAAGATTGGGAGGAAAACATAGTCATTGATTTTATAATATTTTTTCTGTATTTATTACTTAGCAGTGAATTTTTACTTTTGAAGGAAGGTAGAATATTTTAAGTAAAATAATACATAGGAAATTTAAAATATATATATTTTTGCATATTTAATTTCAAGTGACTAGTATCAAATGAAAAAGAATACTATAGAATTTGGCTAAAGTTATTACTCCCTCCCCCTTTTATTTTGTTGACTCAGGGGAATCTGAGAAGAGGATTATTATTTGGATAATTGAAATGAATGGCCATTTAAATTTAGTGATTTCTTCCTACATATAACATGCTGATGATGTACATTCCAGAAATGAAGGCATATTAACAAAATATACTCAGGGTGGTAACACCTTGAGTATTATCAGTCATTAATATCTTTTTATGAAGCAGTTTATCTCACTGATATCAGGCACTTATTGGGCAGAGATGATGAGAAAGGAGGATGGCTATTTAGAGGAGAAAAATGATCTAGCAAGAGGCACTGGAGACTAACTTAGTCTCCCTCATATCTTGGCTAGATATAATGTAACTATGGAGGCAGAAAGAGCCAATACTGTGAGCAAAATAGCATTCACAAAGTGAAAAGGATATGGTGCCAAAAATTACACTACCTGTGAACTTAGCTGGAAAAAAACAAAAACAAAAAAGAGTGAAAAACAGTCATGCAGTTATAAAACATGGCAGATTAATCTGTTCTTCTAAATTAGACCAATATGTCCAGTCAACCAATGAAAGTCCATACGTGCTAATTATAATAACTTTGGAGAGCTTTTGAGTCTATTTTATTTATCATATTTATCATTAAGCTGTAAGTGTGTGGAATAAGAATATGTTCTTATCAAGGAACCTAAGTGGCTATAAAGATGGTATTTAGAAAACAAAGGGCAAGAGGTTGCCACAAGAGGTAGCCCATAGGGGTAGAGCCTAAATCTCTCAACTTTTCGTTATATGATGGAGGAAAGGCTCCTTGCAGGAATGGCTGTCATAGAAGGATTGAGTGGTGGACTTGAACATTTATTGAGATGTTACCATGTGCATGGAAATAAAACGATGAATGAAAATACACATGGTCCCTGCCCTTGTGGACCATTTAATGACATTGTTTTACAACCAGATAGGACACACAGAGATAATTTTAGAAACAATAAAAAGGATAGCACCTTCCAAGGGTTTCTTTTTTTTCCTTCTTTATTTTATAAGTGACAAATGATTTATTTGGTATTTCTTAATTTGGTGAGCAGATAAAACATAAAAAAGAGGTACTTAGGCTGATAGGTATTTTAAAGTTTAAAGGCATCAAATATTTAATTAACTCAAAATGACTTGCATCCTATAAAAAAGGACACAAGAAATTGTAGTTTTTATTTGATTTACTACAGTTTGAGGTCAGAGGTCATTTTTCCTCTCTTTCACTGATGATGATACTGAAACCAAGTGAGGTTAACTCATTTACCATGGATAACAGAACTAGTAAGTAAAGGAATTTCTATTACAAATTATATATTTTTCCTGCTGTTACATGCTATCTCATAAATACTGGTACCATTAAAAGTTAAAATGTGGGCCGGCCGAGTGGCACATTGGTTAAGAGCTGGTTTTGGGATGCCAGCGGCCCCGGTTCAGATCCCCCATATGAGGGCCAGCGACACTGCCCTCTACAGCTAACAACTCCACCTGGAGCTGGGGTGTGCGAGCCCCGGCAACGGTGTAGGCTGCAGCCCCTGCTGCAGTGGGCTGCTATAGGCTACAATGAGTGTCTGGCAGCCGGTGTGAGCTGCCAATAGCCGCGGTGAGTGACATCCAGAGGCCGGCGACCCACCTGCCTCATCCCGGAAGAGCACAATGAAAATACCAACATGGGCCAGTGAAGCAACATCCTCCACAACTAGACTGAAGATCAAAAAGGACAGCAACTTGTCTGTTCCCCTTCCCCGATTCCCCAATGCTATTCCCCTCCCCCAATTCCCCAAAAAAATCTTAAAAAAAAAAAAGTTAAAATGTGATAGGTAGGTTACCGTCCTTGGGTTTAGGCACAACGAGACCATGGTTGTATATCATGTAGGATTATGCCCAGCTATAAGTAACACAGAGGGTAAATATTTGTTTCAACAAGATAGAACTGTATTTCTCTTCCTGGTAAAACTTAGAGGAGGCAGTTTAGGAATGGTACAATGGCTCTGCTTTACTAAGCTTCTGGTTTGCAATTTTGTCATCTCTAGCATGTGGCTGTGATTCGTCCTGGTCCCAGATGGCAGATAGAGCCTCTGTTAGGTGGAAGATGGAGGAAAGGAAGAAAAGTGATAGAGACAAAGGGCACATGCCCATGCATTTTAAGAAAGGGTCCCAAAATTTGACACTGTATACATTTGTTGGCCTCCTATTGTCAGCTATATTTAGGCACAAAGGAGGTTAGAAAATCAAGTCTTCATTTTGGTCAAGCATGTGCCCTGCTAAAACTCATGAGTTCTAATACTATGGAAACGTCAGTGAATTAGTATTGAGGTACAACTGGTGGTATCTGCCCAGATAGCCTTGATGTGTACTTGAGCTAGAAGTCAAACTGCAGGAATCAAGATGTGAATGGCAATGAGAAAGGAGAAGCATAAATGCTCTTTGAAGAAGATTGGGTCTGAAAGACAGGGTGGTTTACCAGATGACTCCCATATCCAAATCTGTCTCATTCCGAAAAGCATTTGATTGAAAGACTATAGAAAACTTACATGTTTAAAATTGGCAATTCATTCAGAAACTGAATACACAAGAAAGTCAATGGCCAAATGTTGACTGGGTGTTGTTATATGAAATGGTCAATCAAGGACCTGATAATAGGTTTATATTTTAATCTAGATCTATTGTGCTATATCTGGGCACATTTTTAATTGTTCAAACCTGAACTGTAATGAAAAAAGCAAGACAGTTTGAACAGGCAGACATAGTTTGCAGTCTGGCTTTCCAGGTTACTATGTCTTTGGTAATGGGCAGGTTATGCATATTTAACCTGAGACTAAGTTTTCTTATCTAAAAAATGGGAATAATAAAACTTGCCTCATGAAGTTATTGCAAGGATTGTGTATGAACATTTCCAATTTGTCTAGCATGACAATTTCCTCATAATAGAGCCCAATAAATGTTCAGTCAGCTTCTAAAAAGAAGGCTGTTTATGAATATTTGTACACTTGAGCTATTGTGTCTAAATGTTTCCTTTATTATTTCTCCCTGTTTTCTATCCACGTCCTTGATACTAGTAACATAATCTTGGGAGTAAAAATAAACCACTGAGAACAGAATCCAAAAAGCAGATTTGTTAGATATAAATTTAAAGTACATCTCAGGCTATGATTTTCACATTGGTTCTAAATATATCAAATTTCTATTTATAATTTTTCTCACAAAATTTGATATTCAAAGCCTGTGAGGGAAGTTTAACGATGAAAATATTTTCAGTTCTCTTTTGCATTTGCATGCATTGAAAGTTTAAAGATGAAAACATTTTCTTTCTTTTTATTTATTTATTTATTTTTTTGCATACATGTACAGGGGTAATGATGAGAGAGTCCAGTAGGTCATGCATCTCTCAAGGTGAAACTGGGGCTTATTGCCAGAACACATCCTTGGTTGTTAATTTAGTCCTTGCGGAGCCAGAATTCCACTTTCGTCTTGGAAAGTTTTCTAGGTGCAGATAGAACTCACATTAAATCATAAACTATAGCTTAGTTTATGTCATGTCATAGGACATCACAGTTTATATTAGTTAGATTTAAAAATTTAAAAAAAAGACTTGTCAAACAAATCTACTCCCTTCCCATTGTAATCTATATTCCTAGTCAAATGCTACAATTTTTGATCTTAGGCAACAGTGTGTCTGACTTCTGCTTAATGAATACGAATGTTTTATTGATTATTTAGGAAGTGATGAAATACAACCACAGGTTCCTGATTTATGAGGTGTTTGAAATAAGCAGTTACCTCATCTTGGATCTGTTGTTTCAACATTGTCTAATGCATTTAGCCTCAGATGTTTTATTTCCTCTATTATGGAAATTACCTTATCAGTCCATGTGAAGAGAAACAAAAAACCAAAATACCCCTACCATCACTACCTTTTTTGGACATTTATTTAAACATAAAAGTAGAAGGCATAGCTTTAGTTTCTGTGACAAAAGTCCTCCCAGCTTTATTTTATTATATCCCATTATAGTTTCCTTGAGAGGCGTTGCAGAGAATTTTAAAGCAAAAGGGATGGAGGCTTTTTATGCAGGCTAATTGGGAGTATCTTATGGATACTCACTTCTTTAGAAAGAAGCTCAGCTCCGGTTGGTTGAACAAACATTGATACTAACCTAAGACATATTTCAGATCCGTATTTGGCCCTGTTGGGATGCAGGGGAGGCAGATCCAACCCGAGGTGGCAGATTATTGGGAGCGAAAACAATATTTAGAAACAAGCTGTAAATAAAAAAATGATGACTGAACGGTACATCCTGCTAATTCATTAAACAGTCCGCAGCCTGTGTGTTTACTGTTTCCTGGGGAGAATTTGGAACGAGAGGACTGCTTGCATCCCCTACGATGTCTGAGAGAAACAGAGGCTGATCGAATTAATTGGAAGGCAACAGGAGAGGTCACCTCGTCTGGTCCCTGTCCCTTTGAAGGATGACACAGAAACTTGCCCAGACAGATTGTGATCTGCTTTAATCACCCGCTGGCATTATACCGACGCCTGTGCTGTGACCCCTAAAATTGGGAAGAAAAGTGAAAGACCCAGTCAGTCACCCAGAGGACTGGCCACATTGCACAGAGGCAACAATTGTTTTTCCTTTTCATGGGGGGGGGGGGGAGGGGGGAAGGGGGGCAGGGCCAGCACTACCCACAGGTGTCCTAAAGTTTTCATTTAAAGGACATGCATTTTATAGTTAACATACTTCTGGTTTTCTCTCTTAAATTTTCTGTTGTAAAATTCTTTGCTTTCATAGTTTTGGCACTTTTCACCAAAAAGCATGGTTCTTTGAATGTGACTGGTTTCCAGTTACTCCTTTTGAGTTGGCGTGAGAATCTTACCATAACTCGCACCTGCTTGTTATTTATTCATTTCAACCCATAATTCATTGAATTAATTATTTCAAGGCTTTTCCTTCCTCATGGGCAAACTCATTTGGTGATTCCCTCAAGTTTTCCTCACCCTCCGTGGACCCTAAATACAAAGGGAGAGGAAATGTGGCTGAAAAGAAGCAATATGATATAAAGAAAATAGTCATGGGATTGGGTGTTTAGGGTTTTCTTCCTGGCCTTGCGTCTTCACGAGCTGTCCGCCCTGCAAAAATCACGCAGCGTTCCTCTACCCTTGGTAGAATAAGAAGGTGTAAAATAAGAAACCCCGGTCAGTGGGTTTCAAAATCTTTTTGAGTACATGCAAGTTTAATAATTTATTGTATATGGCAACCCAGGACACACATGCCTTGCAATTGATAAAGCTTCAAGAAACAATACTTTCTGTTACTGTATGAGATGCATTTGATTCCTATTTTCTTTTAAAAATATGCTGTTTGTTAACCACCACATCGATTTTAAGAAACACTCATTGGTCAAGTCATGAAGTTTAAAAACAGCAGAGAGGATGATTTTTAAGGTCGTTTCAGCATGAACATTCCTATTTTATGGATTACACGTTCTAGAGTCTATACTGTATTTATTATTACTATCACATGTGTTCTTATAGTAATATTACCTCACTGCTGACCAAAATCTTAAAACAAAAAGAGCAAGAAAGTCAGGGAGTAGGTAGGTGGAATGAGAGAGTGGAAAGAGGAAAGGTTGTATTTCCTACGTGTGTTTTTTGTTGTTGTTGTTTTTGAGGGCAGTGTCACTGGCCCTCATATGTGGGACCCGAACCAGGGCCACTGGCTTCCCAAACCAGTGCTTAACCATGCGCCACTCAGCCAGCCTTCCTATGTGTGTGTTTTATGCAGACTGTCGTACTTACCATTCAGCTTTTTGTTCAAAAGAGAATGCCTGAGAGAATACTACTGATAACTTGCAAATAGAATGACTGTCATCAGTTGTTGAGAGACAACACAGTCTCAGAAACAATTCCTCTGCCATCTCTTTCCCCAGTTTCTGGGTCATCGTTTACATCCTAGGGAGTTTGTAAGTGATAATAAAAATATAGCCCAGTGATGGAACCTTGACCTGAACATATAAGTGCCACAAATCAGGCAGGTTACATTCCCATAATTCCAAGCAAGCAGATAATTTCCAGGAGGTGCAGGCTAGTGGCATTTCCTTGGCCTGTCTTCAGAGGATCCCACACACTATGTTGATGGTCCATTAGGCAAATATGCAGTGAGCCAGTGAGACAGTGAATTTCTGGCCTGGACAGTGTTGCTTATCTCATTAAGCAGCAGGATGTGCCCAGATATATGAGCCAGCAGCCCAGACGTCACTCTTGGCAACACTCTTGGCTTCAGTTCCATCTGAATCCCGTCACTTTTATCTCCTAACTTAAGTGCATTTACATCTCTCCATCTTCAGCATCACTTGGCCATGCCACCATGTGCCCTGATTCAGAATATGAAATAACCTCCCAACCAGCCTATCCCATCCTCTCTTTCCTCCTCCTTATCTGTTCTTCAGACCCAGTGCTCTTTTTGAACTGGAAAACTGTTTATTTCACCATTCAATGGCTTCCCACTACTTGTGGGAAGAAGAAAAATTGACTACAGGTAGTCTGTGGGGGTGCCATAATCTGGCCCCACCCACCTCTCAGGCCTCACCTGCACCACACTCCTGCCTGGCTCCAGCTGCACGAGCCTGATTTCCACCCCTCATCCTTTTCTGTCCCTTCCATCACTTGGCCTTTGTCACTACTGTCACGCTCAATCTTGTGATCCCCCCACTTCCCTTTCTCAACTAATTCACTCCCATTTACCCTTTAGATCTTAGCCCCAGTGTCAAGGACCGAGGTATTAGTTTATCATTGTATTCAGCACAGCACTTAATGTATCACAGAGGCTTAATGAATGATGATAATAAAGATGGTAATAAGAATAACAACATCACCTTATGTAATACCTACTATTTTCAACAGACTCTTCAGACTGCCTTCTATATCTTACCTCAATTATGAAACATCCCTATGGGCCGATACTATTATTATCTCCATTTTACAGATAAGGAAACAGTCATGGGAGGTTAAGGGACAAATCAAAGTTCTATAACTAGTAAACGGTGGTGAGATTTGAACCCAGGCAGATTGGCTGTAGGGTGGTTCTTCCAAATCATTGAAATTAAATTGCCTTTATCATGTTTATTGGATGAGTATATAGATATACAGGAGATAGATATATAGATATATCTCTCTCTATATATATATCTGTGTATCTACAGAGGGTGCCAAAAAATGTACATACATTTTAAGAAAGGAAAAACTATTAAAATTGTAATAATATATATTGATAACAAAAGATGAATACAAGTCATGTGTATATATATTTTTTGGCACCCTCGGTATACGTGGTTTATATTTTGTTTCTTTTGTTTGTGCAACTGGAAAAGTGTTGCACATTATAAAAGGTTAAGTATTTTATCGTCCCACATGACAAATAATGGTGTCCATTTACTCACTATATAATAAGCCAGATGCCCTACACTCAACCCTAACAACAACCCTGTGATGTCAGCATAAATTCCCATTTTATGAGAGTAAAGAATAAGATACTCAGAGGCAGGGACTCAAATCTTGATCTGTCTGATATCAGAGAGATCTGGGGTAATCGTTGGGGAGAATTGGTTTACAACTTGGGAAACATAATGTTAGATTATCACCTTGTACCAATTATAACACTGAGTATCAGAGAAGAATTAAATGCAAACACCTGAATCCATTAAATGAACTACAATACAAGCATAAAAACCATGCTTTCCTAAAATATAGGGGAGTTTTCACCACAGGTAAAGTGAATATAACATATTTTTTAAAAGTATACACAGAGGCACCTTAATTTTTAAACATAAAGAGAGAAATTCTGTAAGGCAATAAACCAATATGTAAATAGCAGTTAACATGATGGGCTAATAGGTATTTTTTATTTTCTTCTTTATACTTTTCCTTCCACATTTCTATGGGTGTTACTTCTGTCATTAGGAAAATATAAAATATATTTTTAAAGGCAAATCCTAAGCTGTATCACAGGGATTGCAATAACTATAAAATATTTTGGGGGTGGAGGTGGGCATTAGAAGTTTTGTTGTCGGAGAGTGGGCCTTTCTCGGCCCAAAGTCCAGGTCCTTGGGAACTCGAGCAAAGAACTGAATGAGATACCAGAGTAAAGCAGTAAAATAAGTAGTCTATTAGAAGAGATAGTACATTTAGAAGTAAAACTAGACCTGAGCACTAGAGGATGGCTCAAGGGCCCATTACTAGAAGTTACATTCCAAAGAGTGTGGAGTGGGCCACGAGCAAAGGCGAGGCTCAAAGGGAAGAAGCAGCAGCAGCTCGGGCTTCTGAAGACCTGGAGTTTTTAATCCCTTTTTCTCTAGAATGGGCTGTTCTTTCTGGGCGTAGGACCACTTGATTGGCACCTGTGATTAACAAGAGGTCCTGCATAGGTGTGAGTGACTGGTCTGATCTAGTTGGATATTTTGTGTCCACTTGCTCTTCCTGCAGGCGTAGGTAATTACAATACAACGGGGAGTTTTGGGTGGAGAGGGGAAGTGCCTCAGGCGGTTGCACTCTGTGGGACGTGTAGGAATGCAGAGACCCAATGCCTTCCTCTAACTGCCTGCCTAGTTTCTCCTTGAGAGATGTGATCCCCATAAAATCTCTATGGGAAGCTGAGGGACAGGAGGTCTGTTCTGTATCTGCTTCTTGCTGGGCAGGGGCGTAGAGCTGTCCTTGCCTATTGGGGTTCACGAAACTCTCGCCCTAGCTGGTCTCAGATGAGAGGAAGGGGTCTCAAGCTCCACCTGGAAGACCGTGTTGGCTTCTTTGCTTGTTGGGGTATCCCCTGCATCCTCAAGGCTCCTGAATGAGGACAAAAATATAAATCTGTTAGGTTATGAAACTTGTGGCTATTCAGTCCATCACTCAGGTGGTGTCAGTTGTCTGGACACAGAATGGGTCTGACATTTAGCTTCCTGGCCTGGGGGATGTTAGGAAGTCTCAGGCTTTCAACTAGTTATCTGAAGCAGGGGTAGGAGACTTATATTGTTTCAGATTCAGGAACTGTTTTACAAAGCAATTAAGAAGCAAGAGGGATCTTCAGTCCAAGATTCACAAACTGGTTAGAAGAGCAATCAAAGCCCAAGAGCTAAGAAACTAAAGAACTAGGGAGGAAACTTAACATTTTTATACTTAACATTTCTATAGAAAAGAAAACATTAAAGTTTTTCAGTGGTGGGGGTTGGGGCTGCTCAGTTGGCTGGTAGTAATAGTTTTACCTGCTGAAGTGGGAATCATGAAGGGAAATTTGAATTCTTTTATGGGGGCACTTTAATATGCTTTAAAGAGAGAAACTGCAATTAACTATTGAGTTTACTATTTATCAACAAGTTTCACACTAATTTGAATCAAAATTTGTCTCTAATGAACATGATCTAAGGTGGGATGTAGAAAAATGCAACTGTTTGAATTGAACAAAACCCTTTTCTTTGTTTGGGGATTTAGGGATCTAACTATGAAAAACCTTTTCCGAGTGTCTTTCTTTTAAACTGGCTGTTTTCCCAAAAGATACACTCTTAATCTTATTTGCCTCTTAGCTTAGATTTTTCAGCATTTTGAAAACCCTAGGGTATTGCATGGAAATTTTAACACCTGAAGGGTCACCTGGCACCTGCTTGAAGCATTTTCCATTTCCTGTCAGGCACAAAGGAGAGAAGTTATTGTGGGGACCTGTAGCACTCAGCATTTGATTTACAAGTATCTCCTGATATGTCCTTAGGCAGCTAAGAGCCCAATTCTTGGGGCTACATTCAAATTACAGAAGATACAAAGCTGAGGACTCTCTTCTTCTCGTTTTCTCTGCTCTTTGAAAATAGATTAGGCTGAGGCTCAAACCACTCCATTAGTTCAATCCATCTGTTTGTGCATGGCCTTGACAAAGCCTACCCTAGAATCCACAAAGCAGAACTTAGGTGCAGTTCTGTTTTGAACTTAATGTAATTTTCCCAGACAAACCTTATAGATTTATGAATCCACACATGCATATATACTCTCACCTTCCAAAGCTAAAACACTCTATTTTTATAAATATAAATATATAAGCCTTATAAGCTTTGGCTTTCAGCACATCGTTCAATCATCTTGATTATGAAGTTCAGCCATTTTATGCCAATTTCATGTCAGGCAAATGGCCGAAATTCACAAGCAAGATGATTACTTTGTAGTTCCGAAAAATGCTTAAAATCTTATAGAAACGTAATTTTCCCTTTTACTACATTTTGATATCAATATTGTCACTTTTTAGTATTTAATATTTATTAGTCAGTATTTCTGTAAGAATATACGAGTATGTTATTTTATAATATTCTTTAATTTCTGCCCCACTACTCTAAACATACACACACACACACACACACACACACACACAATCTCTATTTACTATTTAATTTAGGAGACAAGTCAATCATGTATTCTAGTGGCGGAAAGTCACAGGAGTTTGAAGAAGTGAAAATTAAACCTGAGTTGGAAGAATTTTTAAAAGTTTCACAGAGGAGGAGGAAGTTTAGTAGCAATAGCAGAAGTTTTGCGTCAGACCTGACTTTACCCTCTACTGCCATAGCTGTGTGATCTTAGGTAAATCATCCAACTTTTTGAGTCTTCATTGTTTTATCTATAAAAACCAAAAAGGAGTAACAATAATTTAGAAGTAAAGAGAAGCTATTTGTGAAGTGCCCTGCCCTTGTTAACTGTCTGTGTCTTCCCTCTTTTCTTTCATTTCTTTGATCTAATTTTCCATAACTTTTTTTCTTTTAACCATTGCATCAAAATAAAGAGACCTGAAAACTTTTTCCCCTAGGTGAGGAATCAGATTCAATATACAGAGGGTGCCAAAAAAATGTATACACAGTTTAGGAGCGAAAAACTGTATTAAAATTGTAATACTTAATATATAGCAATAGCAAAAGATGAGTACAAGTCATATTTGACTTCTGCAATTATAAGAGGTGCTCAAAGTGGTTACCATCAGCGTCCAGACACTTCTGATTACGGTGAACTACTGCTTGAGCAATGTTGACCAAAGTGTCCACTTGTATACGTTTTTTGGGCACCACCGGTATAGCTCAAGTCTAAGAATAATTGAAAGGCGGTGACACAGTTAATCAGACTAAGAGTGCAAGAAGAAAAATCCAGGTTATTATGTGGCAATTTTGTTTTTTAGTGCAGAATTTCCAGGTCAATGGTAGTTCAGTTAATGGCTCTTCCAAACTCTTGGAGAATTGAGCTTATTAGTATTTGTTTCATTACACCCTTGTGTAATTTTCAAGGGATTTTAGGGATAGTAAAGAGGAAACAGAATTAAGAAAATGTGCCCTAGAATCCAGAATTTTATAACTGAAGGGACCCTAATTGATCATCTCGTTCAATCCTCTAATTTCTACTGAGAGGTAAACAGATGCCCGAAAAGATCATGACTTCACCAAAGACACAAAGTCACTTGGCTTTTCAGGGCATTCATTGATCTTAGGGCAGCTCTGCCAAGGTGGCTTAAATCATTGCAATGTTGTAAATAAGTGATCAGCCATATCACTGGTACATGATTACTCTAAATATTTGGACCTTTTCTTTAAATAATTTGACAGATTTATATAAAGTGTACAATAGTAGAGGATGTGATAAATAATTCAGAATATTAAAAATAAGTCACTTTTAACTGAGGTCTTGATGCAGTTGAGGAGCTCTCATGAACTGAACCTTCTTATCCACCTGATTTTCCAAATTCTGTTAATGGTGCTAATATTCTACCTATTCTGATACCCTTACTCTAAGATTTAGTCAGGTGCCCAAATACTGTCTATTTGAATCTGAAATCTATTGTCTCTCATTCTCTTTCCTTTCCACTGTTTCAACCTCTTTCTGCCTTTTCCATACCCTGACAACTTGGACCTCTACTTTCAAGCTATGTTTGCTTCAATTCACTTTTCACATCATTCTCAGAAATAATTTTAAATACCATTCATTCTTGGTTCTGTGTTTCCAATGGAACAATATTCACTATTTAAACCCAGCATTTAAGTTGCTCTTTGATCTGATCTGGGTTGCTAAATTAAAAAAAAAAAATCATTCAATATCACTGATCTCGTCTAACTCGAGTTGACAGCTCACCTGAAGCTTGGAGGCTGAGAAGGAGACACCTGGGAAGGAGTGAAAAAACTTACAGAGTGAACATCTACGTGAAATGATGTGGTTTCGAGACCTCATATTATAGTCAAGAACCTGAAAGTGAAGAAGAGAGGTGGGGTGGGACCAGCGGATCAGGCTGGTGTGATGGGGATTCCATCACAGAGGTATCCGTGGGCAGTTTGGCCAGTTGAAGGTCCAGGCTTAACGAGGTCAGGATGGATTCCGAGGCCTTCTGAGTTAGGCAGCTGGGATTTCAATCCAGGCCTGCCTTCCTGGGTGGTCCTCCTTCTCCTGCAGGCTGCTGCCTCCATCTGTCGGTTTATCTTTCTGCCTTCCCCCAGGCCCATGTGTTCATCCCACTGCAGTTTGAGAGGTGAACGCATTGCATTTGCCTATCATACCACTTAGAAGATATTCCTGTATGATTGAACATGCTTTTGTTTCTTTCCCATCCTCCCCTATTGTATCCTTGAAACCCAATCAGTTTAAATTCAATGAAAGATGACTTACGTTTGCTAACTTGATAGTGATTGCTTTTTAGTGTGCGCTGCGGTTTGGGGCAAGGTTGTCTCCCATTTAAGTCACTCACTATGCCTGTCACTACATACAGGTAAGCTTTTGGGAATGCACGATGTAGAGCATGACAGCCTCGTCTCTGATGTGTCACTGGTAAGGCATATGGAGTTCTTGTGGAATTCAGAATAGCTTTCGAATTTGGTCCTAAATGCATAATGTATTTATTCATAGCAGCTCACAAATTCTCCTCTTACCATCCTGTCCACAGATACTGCAAGGAAATGATTTATTTAAAACAGTTGCTACATACTTAAGAAAAAGTCAGGGAGAAAGTACACAAGAAATACTTTTTAATCTACAGATTTAAAGTGTGGGATTTTTTTCTACTACATGCTAAGACGGTAGTAAAAAATCCACCCAGTTGGATGTTTCCTTTCCGGGAAATAAAGGATTGATGTGACTTCCTTTTTTCTTTCCCCCACGGATTTGCCCAGCTGTTTATTAGATCCTCATTTCATTAACATTAGGAGCTTTTTGTGCATAATTTCAGGAAAAGGAAAATAGCCCCTAACATCTCAATTTATAAAACTAAGCTATATCCTGAGAAATGAGAAATTCTTCGAAAGTAAAGCTCAACACTGTGAGTCAAAGAATTTAAAATTTATGTCAGGCTCATCTTAGGAACTCACATTGTTATATATATACAGCAACTTCACAAACTTGAGCAGATTTGCCATTTAGTCAACTGGAAAAAAAACACAAAAAATACATACACCATGATGTGCAAAAGATGTTAACTGAGATACACTTGGTATTGCTTGGACCAATAAGAATGTACTTTGTGAGGCCAGCCGGGTGGCTCAGTTGATTAAGAGTGCTAGCTCTGAGCAGCAGGGTTGCTGGTTCTATTCCTACATGGGCCAGTGAGCTGCACCCGAGCTGAGCTGCTGCTGAGCTCGGGCAGCCAGATGGCTCAGCTGGTGAGAGCACATGCTCTTAAAAACAAGGTAGCTGGTTTGACTCCCACATGAGATGGTGGACTGCACCTCCCCCTCACCCCCGCAACTAGATTGAAAACAATGACTGGACTTGGAGCTGAGCTTGCGCCCTCCACAACTAAGATTGAAGGACAACATCTTGATTTGGAGCTGATGGGTCCTGGAAAAATACAATGTTCCCCTTCCTCAATTCCCCAACATTATTCCCTTCCCCAATTCCCCAACAAAATCTTTAAAAAAAAAAAAAAGAAAAAAAGAAAAAAAGAATTTATTTTGTGTTCCAGGAATATGAAATATTGTCAGAGTTTTAGATTTCGTTAATGAAAACATAAAATAATCTTGCAATAAAATTTATGAAGCTGACTTCTTCTACCCCTACACAAATGCTTTGCAACATGTTGTTAATTTTAAGCTGTACACTAAAAACACATCACAACTTTACAATCCATGTTTTAAATAGATGGCTGATATACAGCCTTTGACAATATTTAGCACTTTATAGCAATACATTAAGGCTAACTTTAGAAACTATAGCATAATGAAATTTTACAGCCAATTAAGTTGATGAGCCATTGTCAGTTTCCTGAATTCTTCTTTTTGATGAAAGAGAGATGCAGATATAAGAAGTGAGGAGGAAATTAATTTCTGAAAAATGTTAAGTATCATCATGAGGTTAGAGTGTTGGGGTATGGAAAAATACATTGTCTAAACAGCCTGAAAAGAAATTGAATACTTTTTTTAAAATTTAGAAATGGTGATAGAGTTCAGTCATTTAGTTTATCATCATTTACTTACATTGATAGAAAAAAGACTTATAGTGTCCATTGACTCATGGGTCACAGTCGTCACTAGAAAGCCTTCTGACCTTTACTTTAAAAGAAAAACAGTGTGCAAGGTTGGATATATTTAATCTTCATTCAAGCTAACTGGAGTTTATAACTAGTCAAGAAAATAAATAGTTTGATAGTGAAAATTTAAATATTTCCCTTTAATAAGATGTTGTGGTATTTGAGCATTAAAATAAACCTATTATATGTAAAGTTGATTTTCTTAAGGAGGATCCAAGGAAAAGGATGTGTTTTAGTTGGGGCATCTCTATGAAAATTTATTAGGAAGGCATTGTATATAACTTTATCCCAATTGTTGAATGCTCAGAAATATATAGGGAAGTTGCAGTGGCATTAACATAAAATAATGATAAATTGAGAACATTTTGGGATAGAGTAAACTTAAAAGCATGAAATATTAATGCACACCTAGCTCTTATGTATATTCCATGGATTGTGGGAAATTTCAAAATTCCTTAATGTTCTCATGGCCATTACTTTCTTTAAATCAATTTAGGTTGGGCATTTTCTGCCAATTCTATGCCTGCTGAGGACACTCTACATTGTAGTAATGGAAACATGGAAATCCTCTCTTTACCTTTACAGTCCATAAAAGAAAACAAAATTAGATAAACAAATAATAATGTTCACAGAAGCGATGTGAGTGTGTGTGTGTGTGTGTGTGTGTGTGTGTGTGTGTGCAAGCAAGCACACATGTATCTGCAGCACAGAGATTTGCAGAGTAGCAGCACAAACAACATAACCTGGAATGGTAGTGCTATAAACTGTTTCCCACCATATTCATAAGCTGAAAACCCTCCCCCCTAAAGTGATGGTATCAGGAGGTAGGGTGGGTGGGAGGAGCTTACAATTAGATGATGTCATGGGGGTGTAACTCTCACAAATGGGATCAGCACCCTTATAAGAGTCACAGGAGAGCTTGCTCCCTCTCTGCCCTATGATGATAGATCAAGTAAATGGCTGCCTGCAACCTGGAAGGGGATCCTTACCAGAACCTGTCTGGCATCGTGAGTCTGGGCTTCTAGCCTCAAAAACAGTGAGAAATAAATTCCTGTTGTTTACAAGCCACCCGGTCTATGGTACTTCATTATAGCAGCCCAAACTGACTAAGAGAGATTTCTGTGTTTTGAAATTACAGATATGTCATATTCCCAGTTAGGAGATTTAATAAGTCTAGAGGTGCACTGAAAAATCTGCACTTGAAAAGATAGCCAATAATGGGAACCACTGCTCTGGGGTGTATAGTCTCCATTTTCAGCTATCAAGTTCAGTGATGCAAAATACATGAAACACAATGATCTCCATATAGACCTAAGGACCTACCCTAAAAGTTGTTGTTTCAGTCTTTTCTCACCAAGTATCCTTATCATTTACCTCTTTTTGACATTAGCAGCCATGCTGGTTGCTCCAGTCTGTCTAGGTTTTGGTTGTATATCCTGAGAAACTCTTCAGTCCTGGGCCTATCAGAGCAACTGGTCACCAGATAAGATTTTAAAGAACTAACTGAATCCTTTTGACTTCTGTGACCATTGTTACTCATGAATTGTCTTATTTCATGGTTAAAATTGTGGGTGAGAAATTTTAGGCAGAAGCTGAAAGGGCTGTTTTTGCAGATCACTTGATGCCATCTGAACATAAGCAGTACTGTCTTAGGAACCAGGAGACAAAGTGCCACACAGACATAGGGAAAGGACAGTGTCCTGAGATCTGTATGGATCGTAGCTGACAGCATGCGGCTAGGGCAGGCTGAAGGAAACAGTATACCTTTTGGCACATTGGAGATGTTCTTTGTTAGACCTACCCTCTCTTTTTGTGCTCCCAAACCTGCAAAACCCTCATTAGGAGATTTTTAGGGAAATAATAATATAATTCTCTACAATGATAGCCTGGTTTTAGATCAATTGAGTTTGACATGGAAGTAAACTACATAGAGATATGGTAGGCAATTGGAAATGTGGGCTGGAAGTTAGGTGACAGGAAAGTCCTCGAAAACTAATTGTCCAGAAAACTGGATTCCAAAATGAATTAATCATAAGTTGATCTAACGATTTGGACTGTATAACCAACATTTTGGATTCTGATTTATATTTCTAGACCATAGAAATCATAATAGTTGAAGGCGTTGAGAATGAATGAATTCTGAGGTTGGAGGGAAAAATAGGACTCAATCTTGGGGAATGGGAACTGGAGCCATCAAAAACATTCCAAAAGGCATTTGGAAAGGGAGAAGCAGAATTCAGCATCATGGCAGATTATAGGGGACAGCACCAGTCAATAGCATTTAAAGGATCAGAGTGTAACAAGTGATTGAGACCAGAGGAAAAAAGTATTCAATGATTGGATGAATTAAAATGAATGAATTGACTACTACATTTATCTAGAAGATAGTCACTGGCTTTGTCAGTGTGTAAAAACCCAAAGGAAAAAAATAATCATTTAAATTCATTCTTGAAATTTAGAGGAGATAAGCAGTAGTGGGAAGAAAAGAAACATTTGTTGAATTTAAAGACTATCTATTAAAGGTTACTAACTGACATCTATGGGAAGGCTTAAAGTGCTTGCTTTTGATCTCTCCGAGTGTTATTGAATATATAACATTTGGAGGGGTGTGTGGAAATGAGAGCAGATACATTTGGTCCCCCTAGTAAGCCCTCAACATCCTTTCTGTAATTTTTTTGTACGTGCCCAACATTCCTGTCATCTACCACTCTTTTTTTCCTGGGGATTTAGAGAATATTGTGCTTTGAGTCCAAGATCTGGGGATGATTCCTATACCTGCTCTATGCGTCCTAAGTGAATTTCACCTCCATATGATTTGGTTTCCTCATCTCCACAATAAGAATGTTGGATTATAACTATATATCATCTAAGTTTAACATCAAATTTATCTTCCATTTTTATTTTTATGCTTCCATGACATATTAAATGATAAACATCAACCTAAAAATAATCCCCAGTGTCAATTCTCAGATCTACAGTATACCTAAACATAGGAACAATTATTCTGAATGACATTCATTTTGAGAGCTCTACATTTTTTTAATAGAAAATTAAAATAGACAATCGATGAGGATCTAATATGCAGCACAGTGACTATAATTAACAATATAATACCGCCTCACTGAAATTTACTGAGATTCCATCTTAAAATTTCTTCCCACAAGGAAAAACAATGGCAGCCATGTGAGGTGATTGGTGTGTTAACTAACCTTATTGTGTTAATCATTTTACCATATAAATGTATATTGAATCACCATGTTGTACCCCTTAAGCTTACACCATGTTATATGTCAATCATAGCTCAGTAGAGCTGAAAAAAATAAGAAAAATAAAATAGAAAAGTGAGTTCAAGAAGAAAATAAATCGAATGATTTTACTAAAGACAACCAGGTTCACTTAAGGAAATATTGTCATTTAATATTTACAAAAAAGGCTCCCAAATAGAGCATATTCAAAACAAGAACAGACATGGGGGATGGGGTACTGACTTCGGGCCACTGATTAATTGATACTGCTGGAGCCCAGGTAGATTGAAAGAACAAGTCTACCCGTTTTACTTAAGAGATCAAGTCACTACCAAAATGTTATGTAATTACCAGAATGTACAATATAATGGGACTCAATAAGGCAGAAATAAAGATAATGCTGCTCTATGTCTTTTATTTACTTTATATCTTTTTGGTGCTAATGAAATAGTTTCCTTCTTCCTAAATGAAACAATTCAATACCCCGTTTAAAAACCCAACTCAGTAAGCACAGGGCTAAAATAATCAGGAGGAAAATCAAATAGTTTTTTCTCATTGTGTGTGTCAACTGATGGAGGTCTTAACCCTCATGCCATCTTTTCGTGAAATTTAACAGTGCCCATTTATGGTTTTCCCTTTTCCTTTGCAGGGCTGGAGCGAATTGCACGGGATTCATCTTACGAACAGGAAGGAAAGGTCCAATTTGTAATTGATGCAGTATATGCCATGGCATATGCCCTACATAACATGCACAAAGACCTCTGCCCTGGGTACATCGGCCTGTGTCCACGAATGAGTGCCATCGATGGGAAAGAGCTTCTTGGTTATATCCGGGCTGTAAATTTTAATGGTAAGTTACAACAATTTTATTTGTCTCTAAATACTTTACAAAAGAGAGTATGTTCTTTCCCCCTATATATAGAAGGCACTCAACAGAATTCGAAACAGTTCTCCTTTTAATCAGATGTGTGAGTTTTTTCCACCTGCTGTTAAATCCCAAACATATTTTTCTTGTGCTTCTCTTAATCTGCTCAAAAAAGCAGAGGTTAAAAATAAGCCTCTATCAATCAAAATATTCTACTTAAATATCACTATTTCAGTTATAACTTTGGAACCATTGGCAACACATTAGGTTTCTTTGGAAATGTATTGTTCATGCAGTTGTAGGGAAGGAATTGTGGACACTTTGGTTTGAAATGGAAGTGTTTCAAGCAGCACGTTGGCTTGAGGAAAGTGAATGATTTGGAGTTGCTAGATATTTACATTCTAAGAATGCTGTGTTAAGCTTCTGCATGTTCTTTCTCCCCGTATTTCATTCAATGATTTGGTCCATTTGAAGCAATGAGCTGCATCGTGTAAGATAGAACTATGTACAATGAAATGTACATGGCATTTGCCTCCTGGAGAAGCACAAATACCAATTGAAGCACAAATGCCGATTCTGTGAGTGTCACAAGAAAGTGATACAGGCTATGCTGGATTCACAGTATTTGACTGAGAACAGCCAAATTGCCTGTCTGAAGTGATGAAATTATTGAATGCTGTTCTTTCATGAAAGTTGTAATGGTTGCTGCCCATGACTTTGACCATTATTTTCAAATGAAATGATAGAATGCTCAGAGCTGTCTGATTCTTTCTATTTGGCTGTAATCCACACAGTGGACATGCCTCCAAGCAAAGCACAGTGCTGCAGTGTCTATCATAATACACTCTGGTGACCTCAGCTGCCAGCCTCTCTCAGAAAAGCACAAGGTCATCTTCAATTTAGAATTCAAGTGGAAGCTTCTTCTTTTGCTTTGTTCATGCAACATGAGACAAAAATTTATTTACATTCAACAGAGAGTATTCTCTTTTTCAGCATGTTTTTTTTTGTGTGAAGCATTGTGTAACATTAATCTTTGTGTTAAGAATAAAAGTACTAAGGGGAATTTGAAAATAATTTTCTCGCAATTATCAAATTGAGCCAAAGAGGAGTGTTGCAATGCAAGGTTATTTAACCTAACGTGAGATTGGGGAACAATTTCATTTACCCAGATTGTTAGAAGGTGGGAGGAAGAATGCAAAGGAATATATTTTCTCAATAACTGAAGCTCATCCTAAGGAAATAAGGAAATCTTTTAAAGAAGCACTGGGTTAAAGTATTTTAAAGGTGCATTACTAATTACTCTTTTATCTTAACCATAGATTAAAAACCCAACCCTTCCTTGATGACTTCAATTATTATACCACACTTTAATATAATGATGCTATTAAAGACTGTTAAAAATGTCTTAATTTCCTATAGTTATTAAGAAAATTTGCCTCTAGACTGCAATGATTTCTGAGGTCTTCTGTCCACTTTTTATAGTGTTTTGCCTTTCTACATCATGAGACTAATGTTGCTGTGACTTTTTTTTTCTTAGATCTTATCCCTTCCATAATTTGCTTGTTTCAATCCACTATGGACACAGAAGCACACACAAAATTTCATTAATTTATTCAAGAGTTATTTATTGAACAGACATAATGTGTTAAGCATTGTGATAGATGCTAAAGACAAATTACTGGTAAAAAACAGTCCAAATAAATACGAGATTTAGAGTTTCTTGGGGGAACTGAGATATTAATTAAGTAAGGTATAATTATATAATCTGCAAGAGTGCTGTAAGGAGAGGTATGCTGAACTAAGAGTCTGTAATGGGGAAATACTCCTACTCTAGGGAGTTAGGGATGGTGAATTCCGAGGGAGATGAGAGTGTCAGAGATAAGGCAGAGGCAGCAGGCAGGGACAGATAGGTTGTGAGAGGTCATATAGGCCATTTTTCAAGTTCATTCTTCATCCTGAAAGCAAGTTTTTGTTTGTTTGTTTGTTTGTTTTTTGTGTGAAGCATTGTGTAACATTAATCTTTTGTTAAGAATAAAAGTACTAAGGGGAATTTGAAAATAATATTCTTGCAATTATCAAATTGAGCCAAAGAGGAGTGTTTGGAACCCATGCAAACAGGATCCCACGCAAGCATGATAGAACTGTGTCTGATACAAGAGTGAGTATATTCCAGATGAGGATCATGTAAAATACATGAATTTTAGTGTATAAATTTAAAAGAGAATCTCTTTGAGCTCCTTGGAGATTTATTTTGCTAATGGCTTGAAATTTGGCTCTGTTGCAATAGCTAACGATACAGGGTAAAAGACCTGAGCATAAGCAAATTATTGTGGAATATAGAATTCTCTTGATTTTCAGTAATATTCAGGAGGCTTATCAATTTTTTGGTTCATTATTGGCTTATCTATTAGTGTTCATTTATTATTAATAACTTGCCTGTTGATGATAAAAAAGACACATGGAGTTTTTCAAATATAAACACACTATCACAACCATTGAAGGAGGAAGAAACAAATATGGTGGCCAGAATGAACTACGTTAAGTTCTCAGCTTCCTAAGCAGACAAAATGTAAAGGAACATTTAATGGGATATATAAGTTTCATTATATGATGGAAGCAAGCCTACCTATTTTTCAGGAGAGAATGCATTTTCTTGGATATTATTTTAGAAAGAAATATATCATATGGGTCTTGGACAGTCTAATGAGCAATGCTATTTAACAAAATTTTACAGCAAAAGCAGAAACCTTCTCTTTGGCTGTTCTGTGTGTGTACCCACAATCAAAGCTAAGAATGTAATTCTTGTAATACTGAAGGATATTTCATTAAAGTAATTTTCAGGGAGAGGGAAATAATTTGCTCCATCTTCAAAAGAATTCTACTCAGAAATCTAACATTCCAGTCATGTAATATAAGAACTGCTGAGTTGAAGGGGAGGCCATTATCTTAGATACCACGCTTCTTCTGAAAGGTCCTAGTAGCTGGGAACACACATCAAATCCACAGATTTAAATAACTTTGCTCTTTGCAGTGCTTTCCCAGAAACTGAAAACAGGCATCTGGAATTTGTGTTCTCTGTTGTAAACCTAGCTATTATATGTTGTTAACTGCATGCCAGTTAAGCAGGTTGTGCTGGGGACGGCCAGTGTTCTCACCTGCTGAGATAGCCAACCTACTTCCCAAAGACTGGAAGTGTGAGGGGGCCATTGGTCAAACCATGGTTTCCTTAGGATCCATTTTGAATCTCCTGAAGAGTTGAGAATGTGCTTGACTGACCTAGATCTACTTATTATACATGACAACAACATAATTATTGTATACTAAAAGTTTTCTCAGCATAGAAAGAATGAGCTTTGCAAGGTACCTGTTGATTTTGTGCAGTGTAGCCTTCCAGATTTTCTGTCAGGATCAGTGAGCTACAAAATGCATTCTCAAGGAATTTTTAAAAACTGACCCATTGGATGGAATTACTTAGTAGTGTCCATTTAAATACTGGATGTGTGTATCCTTAAGTGTAATCTTTGTGGAGAAGAAGTTGTTGTTAAACTAGTTCTTTCTGACATTAATGAGGTATCAGAACAAATTGCTTTCTGTGATTCCTTTCAGTTTGAGATAGTAAAACCATGTCATCTATATGGAGGGTGGGTCTTCTTCTGGTTTGTACCAGCAGGAGGCAAAGCAGCCAGACCAGCTGGTTGGTGAACAGACTGTTGGTATAAAATGAAAGAGAAGTGTTTTAAACTCAGTCTTGCTGAGATTGTCACCTTGTGTTCGTATGCCTCATGAAACTGTGGTTTAAAGATACTTGGTTTAAAAGGTCATGCTCCTAGTTTATTGTTTAATGGACAACATAAAGACCATGTTAGAATTTAGAATGATGAGTGATTTGTGTATCAGGCCAGAATTATTGTATAACAAAACAACTAGTTAAAGATAAAACACTTAGTCAAACGATTGAACTCCAAAGGACTACTTGGCATCTTCGATGGCAAGGACAATGGTGCTTTGATTGAATTTAATCATTCACACTGCTCTTTTCTCATCAGTGGAACCATATTCTGCATGTATGTTTTAAGCACCTCCTGAGTCATAGCATATCGGTGTTATTCATGTGTTTCTTGCAACTTTTCTCAACCTCTCCTCTCTACTGGAGAGACAGAGGGAAACATACACCTGCCTTTTAGGATTACTTTAATTGCTACCACTTGAACAAAATGCTATTTCTATAAAATTTTTTTTCTTTTTTTTTTTTTTTTTTGGCTGTGTCACTGGCCCTCATATGTGGGACCCGAACTGGGGCTGCTGGCTTCTCAAGTCAGCGCTCAACCACTGCGCCACTTGGCGGTCCCTGTATAAATTTTTTTAAATCCAAAGATTTATCAAAAGAAAAACAAAATAAAGAAGAGGTATTCAGATATTTTTCAGGAACTTAAGCAACAATGTCAATTCCTTACTCTGGCCTGGTCTATAGGCAATAAAATATTAATACTGAACATCTTGTATGGAATCAAAGCGTTTTCTGTTGCCATGAGAACCTTATTTATCATAAGAAAAAGTGTTGAATAGAATTCCAGAGATCTCTCCCCAGTACTTTCCTCTAGAGTTGATCTCATATCAGGGGCAGCGCAGGCTCCATGGCATACTAATCAGGGCTGTTTGACTGCAGGTAACAGAAACCACCTTAAGCTTGCTTAAGGTAAAAGGAAGAATTTATGAGGGTGTGTCAAGGAACCCATGGCAGACTATGAAAGGGTCTAAGAAAGGAACTGGTTATAAGAACCTTCCAGAAATCCCTGTTTATCTGTTTTGTTTGTCTCTCTTTACCTTGGTTTTCCCTATTTCTAGGTTCACAGAGTAGGTAGCAGTGGACCATCTACAACATTTACCTATTTGTTCAAAGCACCTGTTAAGATTAACATACTTTTTTTTTTTTTTAAGTCCCAATTCCAACTTCTTGGAAAGTTGAATCTTATCAGCCAAACTTAGGTTGGCTGTCAGACCTCATACAGAATATCAGCAGCAAGGAGCATGTGGTATGAACTTAGCTGTCATGGGGCACTCCTTGGGGCTAAAAGGGGTCATTTAGAAAGTTTCTGTAGTGATTTATGGGGAAGGTTTAAATGAAGTAGGCAGAAAGGTAAAAACCTGAGAGATGGGTGAGGCTATCGTCTCTGAATCTCATTGCTTCGTTAGGTGGGTGAGTTTTTGTTAAGCTCGAGGTGACACCATGAAGAATCAAATAGGATCCGTGGGCTTCAGAGAGAGGACTCGACTTGGAATTGTTTAATGCAAGTCTGCATTTTATGACTGCATTCTCTGACACCAAGATGAATGAAGCAGCTTCTATAAACTCAGTGAAGTCATGGTATAACCATTTCAATGCTCAGTATTCTAAGGAAAACACAAATGCTTGCCTGATCACAGAGACTGACCTAGAGAAGGAATTTATCAGCATCTTCTTTTCTCTAGAAACCTTATTGATTTCAGAGACTGACTGCAAAATTTCCAGTTATATAATTTTCAGAGTCTCTGAACACTACAGTCTGATTTTGGAGCAAATTTGTTTGCATAAAATATCTTTAAGCCATCTAAGAGAAATAAGTGTGGCTTAATACATTATTAGGAAATGTATCACAAACACACTATGAAGTCAAATAAGACAACGATAAATATCTGATAGGATTCTGTAAAGCCATTTGATGAAATTATAACCCTAATTTCTGTCACAAACACAAAAACATAAACTAGAAATCGAATAAACATTTAACATGATAAAGCACATCTCTCTCAGCCTACAATCAATTATATATTTATATAATTAAAGAGATGGATTAGTCCTATTTCTAATATTAATATTCTATAAATTTTAGCCAATGTGATAAAACATGAAACAAAAATAACAGATATTACTACTAAAAAGGAAGAAGTCGTATTATGATAATTTCCAAATGATTTGATTTCAAGACAATAAATTGAAAAATATACTAGAAGTACTTACTTTAGGAAGATGATCAAATACAAAATTAATATTAGAATATTAAGAGCTCTCCTACATATTAGTAAGAAATCATTTTCTGATATAAGGTAAATGAAACTGTGTTTCCTTTGCAAAAAATATTTAAAATGTCTTGGAATAAATTGAGCCCAAAATATAAAAGACCTATATGAAGACAATTTTATCAAGAGATATTTCTTGTTCATAGACAGAAAAACTAATTATAGGAAAAGTGGAAATCTTTTCTGAACAAATCTGTATTCAGATTTAGTGTAATTTAGTATAATTCCAACCAAAATCACACAGGAATTTGAAATAATATTTTAAAATTTAATTGTGAGAATGAGTAATAATAACTAAAATGATTTTGAAGAAAATATTATTCCTACCAAACATTTAACATTTAAGGATAATATTAAGCTATAATAATCAATCCAGTATGGAATTAGTGCCAGACAGATAGAAATATATAATGATAACAAATAAATAAATTTATACATATATATATGTACATACATATATTTGAATAGGGAAGCTTAAAATCAGTTAGAGAAATTATAACAGAAAAATAGACATGTTTGATTTAGTAAAATTTAACACTTTTGAATATTAGAATTATCATTAATGATTTTAAAACTGAATATAAAATAGAGGATATATTTGGGTTTTTGTGTCAAAGGATAATACCTCTAATATAAAAGGAGCCAGCTAACTTGATATAAATTGTGACATAGCCAAGCAATCCATAAGCAAAACTTGTAAATGTGAATAAAAGCTTGAAAAAAAGTTAATCCTCAATAATCAGAGAAAGGCCATTTAATCAACAATGAAAGACTGTTTTCCTCCTATCACATTTACAAAGACTTAAAAATTATAATTATTATTAAAAAGTAATTATATTGGTTCTTCCAAAGATGCTTGGTGAGAGTGGATATTGGTGTAATTTTTTCAGAGAGCATTTGCTCAGTACATATTTTTTTATTACTATTATTAGTTACAGATGTACAAAAACAATGCAATAGTTATCTTTTTCACCCCTTACAAAGTGACTGCCCCCACCCTCCTCCGACTGCCCCCCCACCCCCGATATCATGCATGTCTTTTACAATCCCATTGACTTCATCCCCACACTATATTCCACATCCCATGACTATATATGTGTTAAATTATAGTCAACACCTAATATTAATCAGCGGCAGCTTCAGATGTACAGTGCAGTGGTCAGGCCTCTACACCGTCCATGAAGTGGTCTCCCTGGCTCAGTACATATCTTTACTTCTAGGAATATAGTCTAAGGAAATTATTTAAAATAATTATATTTATAAAACTTTATTTAAAAGAACAAGAAAACAAAAATCACAGTGTGCTCTGTGTTTAATGAAACCCACCAACACTATGTCATACTGTGGCATGACTTGACTGCGTCTTGGAATCCCAGCTTTTATCCCAGCTCTGCCACCACTTCTATCTGTGTTAGGAGGCCATCTTGACTTCTCAGCTTCATCTTTTAAATGAAAGGATTATACGAAAATGATCCAATCTTTGAGGTCTCTTCCAGCTCCATATTCTCTACAAATGCTTTTAAAGGTACAGGACTTTATTTCAAACATAGATTCCTATCAGTGTTCCTATTTTAGTTGTTTATATTAATTTTTATCTTTTATCATTCATTTATCCCACATACATTTTATTGGGAATCTTACAGAGTAGCTAATAAAATGGCTCTGTGCTAGGTATCAAATAAAAAGATTAATAAGATGTGGTTTTCTGAGTTGTCAAAGACCATAGCTTAACAGAGGAGGGACACAAACATGTTGCCAAGAATAATTCAATTTGATAAGTGATGTGACATAGCAGCAGCAGGTACAGAAGGCTGATATTAGAGAACTAAAAAGGGGGGGGCGTGGCTCAAAGAATGCAACACAGAGAGTAGGTGACATCTGATTTAAGCTACAAATGGAAAGTGACATTTCCTCATGTACACAAGGGAGGAGAAAGGTATTCATGGCAGACAAAGCAGTTCCAGAGAAACCGGAAGAAATAGCATTCATTGAAAGGAAGCTGAATATCCACAGCGGAAGAATCTGAGGGGAGATGAGAACAGGAAAATGAGCTCTGCCAGACTCTGATGTTTGAATGTGACGCAGCAGGCAGCAGGCCATGGAAGCTTTCTGAGTAGGACAGTGAAGTGCTAGGATTTGTGTTTTAGGAAAATAACTATGGCGGCAATTTGCAGACTGGAGGAGGTAAGATTAAAGATGGGGATGACAAGTTAAGAGATAGTTCTAATAGTCCCCAGGAGAGAATAGTACCTGAGATGGGAAAATGAAAGTACTAATGGAATGGAAATAAGCGAAAGACAGAGGAAAGGAACACAGAATCAATTGAATGCTGGCTGTCTCCTAAGTCACTGTGCTTTCACTAGAAATCAAGAGGTTTTGGGAAATATCTTAACTTCTCAAACGATCTTTCTTTGTAACTGTGACAGCTGCTTTCTAGAGCTACTTCAATAGTTTAGTATGTACTGTATTGATGCAATTTGCTTAACACTGCTTTATGTTTTGTCTACTTATTTAAGTAGAAAATTAAATATAAAATGTCTAAGTATGGAAAAACTGACATTAAATGTCATTTCTAGAAGTTACACATAATTTCCTTGTGATTAAACATTACTTATTTAGTAAATAGATATCAGGCAGAGTCAAATATGATGAAGTGATTATCTGTTAAGTTGAAATATAAATATTCTTTTTGATAGTTACCCTATTTGAAACAAAATGGAGAAAATCATTCTTAATAATTTGGAAGTACATTATATAACTTATTCTTGAAGCTAAAGGTCTGCAGGTAGTGAAGTAATTCCCGGAAATAGTTAATCATTAAAAAACAGTGTAAATAGCGATATTGAATACTTGTATGTATAGATACATAAACAGGCTGATTTGAAAGAAGGTAATTTTTCAGTTTCTGATTAAGGAAGATTCAGGCTAGTTATAAAATATTAATCTTACAAAGTAAGTCATCATGAGAGTTAGCAGCATAATTGTACCTGCCTCTGTTTTCTACCAAATAAGGTGATAAACTGTGGAGCTTTATAAGTCTAATTTCATTTATAGCCTTGAAGAACTGGACTCTCATTTCCTCCCTAACATATAAACTGACATGTGGACCAAGATGGAACCAGTATTGCAGAAAAGCTTGAGGCAAATCAATGTAGCTTTTCCTAGGGTCCCACTCCATTCGCCCACTGCATTGGGCTTCTTTTACTCATTCTTTATTCATGTAATTCCTGATCTTCATCATGTGCCACAAAATTAGGAATACATGAGAAGCAAATCCCAGAAACAGATGGGATGCCACAGGCTCAGTAACTGAGGGTTAAAGGCTGGCTTTGGGTCTAAATGGGGATGTAGCAATGAGCCTTGAATGAAAGATGAGGAAAAAGATGAAGAAACAGAGAGGATGTGAGGCAGTGGGGAGTTTCTTAAGGATTTTACATTTCATGGTTTGTATTTTTCATAGTGATCAGAAAGCACAAGCTTTATATCCAGATAGAGTTTGAATCCAATTTTACCACTCAGTACTTTGTGATCTTGGTCAGGTCACAAAACCTCTTTAAATCCTTGTTTCTTCATCTATAAAATAGGAATAAAAATAGCACATACATTTAGGGTTCCTGTGAAATCTAAATGTGAGATGATAATAGAAAGTGCTTAAGTAAGAGCTAGACATACTGTATTATATATGGGGACTTTTTTATCAATAGAAATATAATGAAGGAATATTTGGATGATCGTATAAAGGTGATGAGATGGGTGGGTTGGGGTTGAGAACAGGAGAATCTTTAGAAAGATGCAGAGTTAAAAAGCACTACCTCCAGGGATGACTACTAGGCATAAAAACAAGGCAGATGTCACAAAGGGTGCTTCTGCCATGGTCCCAATCAACCAGATTTTCCCAGCAGTGTCAGCTTCTTAGATAAGGAACAGATATGGGAATCATCTTCCAACATTCTCAGTGTAGATTGGAAAGAACATTACTGCCAATAGGGGCATCTGATGAGTCTAGAATAGATCAAATGGGGCTCATTCTCTCATTTTGTCTTCTACTTCCTTCAAAATTATACTTTTTTAAAAAGTAAAGAAAGGGATTTAATGGAATAGCTCCCCTGTTATTAGGTGTAATGATTTTCTATTGTTACCTCACTTCAGAAAGAGTCTACCTGAAAATTATAATGAAGCTTGATTATTTTTCTCTTTGTTATTAAGTCATATAATTACATTAATGTATAATCAAGATGTTAGTTTGAAAGTGAGGGATATAAATGAGAAAATTATTTTAATTCAGGTGCGTAATTGTTACACTCTGGGGGTTTTAGTTCTCTTAGACTTTTGAATGTGTTCACAAACCATGATTAGGAAATAATTTTTTTTTTGAACCATATAAACACATTTGTCTGCTATGCTAAGGGAACAATCATCAAATTACAAGTTTGTAAAAATTTAGGGCATGTGTATTATGGCATTCATTTGTATATGTCATACACATTCATGTAGCAGACATTTATTGAATGTCTCTTACGTGATTAACTTTACTATTCTCTTCCATTTTTCATTTCTTTTCATTCATCTTCCTTTATATCTTAAACTTATTTTCCTCTCCTTTTGTCCTATTATCTTGCCCAACATTCCTCTCTTTGCTCTTGTGTTCATTCAGTAATCAAGATAGTAATGAAGTGGTTTTCTTTTTTTTTTTTTTTTTTTGAGGTCAGTGTCACTGGCCCTCATATGTGGGACCCGAACCGGGGCCGCTGGCTTCCCAAGCCAGCGCTTAACCACCACGCCACTCGGCCAGCCCATAATCAAGTGGTTTTGAGGTGAGATATGGGTGAATTAAAATTGTATCTCTCCCACTTAGGTTGTGAGACCCACAAGTCACTTAAACTTTATGTTCTTTCAACCCTCTATGTTCTTTCCTTTGGATTGAAGTAATAAACATACTTACCTTGTAGTGTTATTGTGAGCATTTAATGAGATAATTCATGCTTAAATAATTAGCATAACCCTTGACACACTGTGAGTAATCAATAAGTATATGCTTATTGAATTTCAAACATACACATAAACACCCCCAAATACACACCCATTCACACATATTCCCCTATACGCTTTAGATTTCAAAGCATCTGATAAATTGGTTATAATCAGTAATACTGTGTTGTCTGAAATTAGCTAATTTATTATTTCTTCAAGACTTAATTCATTTGTGATTAAGCGTTTTAAATTCAGCTTTTCTCCTTAATTTTGCAGTTACTTTCTGAACCCTTCACTTCTTAGTAACATCTCGGGGTAAGTTATGGAAATAAGAGGGCATAAAGGCCATACTTCTCTATTTTGCCTCGAGGAAAATGACCTGCCAGGTAAAGAGGTGAAGGCTGTTGTTTGAAATAGTGTTCAGCGAATATGTACTAGAATATACCTCCTCTGTTAAGAAACTCTTGGCAAACTCACTTCAGCATAAGCTATGAATGAGACACCTATGACCTGTGCAAAGAATTTAGCTGGAGATCATAGGTCACATCCTAGCACAGTTCAATAAAGACAACTATTATACCAGCGCATGACAATTCAGTTGTTTGAGCCCACAGAGCAGACAAGAGTGGACTCCACATAATAGAATTAGTTAAAAGTCATCAGCCCTGTTGATTTTTCAAAGTACAGTAATTCAAATAGAAATGAAAGTACACATTTTGGCAGGTAAAAGAGATGTGGTACAAATCTCTCAAAGATATTTATCAATTCTTAATTTACTTTTGATCTTCGTTAAGATAGCTCTAACTTTCCCCATATCTTATGTTTTCCTTTGCTGGCTGTCTAGGTTACACTGATGTCCGTATGATTTACATTAGCTCATGACTAACACCAAGAAATTTAGTCTGTTTAACAATCCATTGGAAAGGCCAGTCCTTTCAGCTGCTTTAAGCTCTCTTACCTTCCTTTTATTCTTCTCTATCCTTAAATAAACCATAGGCTTATGTAAAAATGTATATACCCTTCTCTCTATCCCCTCTTTGCTTCTATCAAAGCTTAAAGAAGAACCATGTTTACTGCCTTTTTTCTTAGTTAAAAAATTATAACAGGATGGTGGTTAAGCGCTGGCTTGGGAAGCCAGCGGCCCCAGTTCAGTCCCACATATGAGGGCCAGTGACACTGCCCTCAAAAAAAAAAAAAAAGTATAACATACATACAGAAAAGTGCAAAAGTCTATAGAGCTCCATGAATTTTCACAAATTCACCCAAAATACCCAAACACCGATACCAGTATCCAGAACATCCAACCAAATCCCAAAATTTTCAACTGGCACCTTAGAACTTCTCTGGGCTCCCCTTCCAGTCATCACATTTCTCTCTAATAAATCACTTTCCTACCTTCTAAAAGCAGAGTACGATTGCTGGATTTTATGCTCATCTAAATAAAATAACATAATCTGTATTCTTTCATGGCTGGCTTCATTTCCCTGCAATTTTTTTTTTTTTTTTTTTAGGGCAGTGTCACTGGCCCTCACATGTGGGACCCGAACCAGGGCCACTAGCATCCTAAGCCATCTCCCAACCACTGTGCCACTCGGCCGGCCCTGCAGTTTTCGATATAGAAGAAGTAAAGCACATTGCCACCATTATCTCTCTCTATTCAATTATTTAAATTTACTTTATAAGATATTCAGTATTTGATTTTTAATTTAAGAATGATTTTATGAAATAATAACATTTAATATCTTTTAATGAGGTTTTAAGATGTATGAAAAATTAAATTTTTGCCACAATACCTACAATTTCTTTCTTTCTTTTTTTTTTAGCTGAGCCATCCTGCCACCCGTTGGCAGCTCAACGGCAACTCAGCTCAGGCTGGCATCGAACCGCCGTTGCTCAGAGCTCAGCTCGCACTCTTGAGCGAGCTCTTAACCAACTGAGCCACTCAGTCGGCCCTTACAATTTCTTAAAAAGTAGTAAAGAACATATTACCTTCAAGAAGCTTCTCATCTCGGTTCATGTTCTCATCATTTTTGAAAATGCTAGACTTTATTTTTTAGAGCCATTTCAGGTTCACAGCAAAATTATGTAGAAAGTAGAGCATACCCATTTACCCCATCCCCTACATACATACAGCCCCTCCCACTAACGACGTCCCTGTCCAGAGTGGTACATTTGATACAGTTGATGAACATTCATTGACATGTCATTGTCACCCAAAGTCCAGAGGGTTCATTCTTAATGTGCATTCTGAGTTTTGACAAATGTATAATAAAATATATCCACCAATTTAGCATTATACAGAATAGTTTCACCGCCCTAAAAACCCTCTGTGCTCTATTTATTCTTCCCTCTCCCCTAATTTGGCAACCACTGATCATTTTACTCTCTCTATAGCTTTTTGCCTTTTTCAGAATGTCATGTGGCTGGAAGTAGACAGTATGCAGCCTTTTCAGATTGGCTTCTTTCACTTAGTAATATTACTTAAGCTTACTCTGTGTCTATTCATTGCTTGATAGCTTGTTTATTTTTAGCACCAAATAAAATTCCATTGTGTGGATATAAGAACGTGTATTTACCTATTCCCCTAATGTAGGGCCTCTTGGTTCCTCCCAAGTTTGGGCAATTATGAATAAAGCTGCATTTTTACCAGCAATGAATGGGAGTTCCTGTGGCTCCACATTCTTGCCAGCATTTGGTGCTGTCAGTGTTTTGGATTCTGGCTATTCTAATAGCCCTACTTGAGGTTCTAGAATATTATTTTTTCATGAATCTGAGAAAATGGTTATAGAGAATAGTTTAAAGTAACTCCTCAAAGATTTTTTATTATACTCAATTATTTAAGTGTTATCAGAAGTCAATTCAAACATTCTTTGTAGTCAGAATATAATTGTGTGTGTTATCATTGTTGTGGTTGGTTTTGTGATTGTTGGGGCTGAAGGGGCATACATATAATAAAAAATTATGAAAGACATAAAATTAATAAGATTGAATTGAAAAATTACCCAATGAAAATATTGCTACTTAAGACTTCTATCCTGGCCAGATGTCGGACACTTGATTAATGTGTATAGACATTAGATATGACTGCCGAAGTATATTTCATTTTCCAGGAAATGGCGTTCTCATGACTGTTTCAATTTTTATCAGCATGATGAAAAAATACTCCTAAAGTACTTAATTCCATCCATCTCTGTCCTGAGCACTGAAGGGAAGGAAATTATACTTTTTCAGCTAGTTCTCTAGAATAATTCCAAAATATTCAAAACATCATTGTAGGACTTAGGAAAACATTATTATTTTTTTTGTATTTATC
This sequence comes from Aselliscus stoliczkanus, assembly GCA_033961575.1. Taxonomy (NCBI): domain Eukaryota; kingdom Metazoa; phylum Chordata; class Mammalia; order Chiroptera; family Hipposideridae; genus Aselliscus; species Aselliscus stoliczkanus. The sequence goes on along the minus strand of CM066740.1, from coordinate 73,994,235 downwards.
GTATCATTCTTTTATTTTACCAAAGAAGACACATTTGGTTTCTGTGATTAACTATTAATGACAACATGTCAGAGTAGCCACAAGTTTTAGAGTCAGTAAGTTCTAGAGTGCTAAGAGGCATTTGACAAAACTAAAGGGGTTCTTGATTGCACATTAAACCCATTTCCAAAAATAAGTACACTGATTTTTCTTTCCCCATGTATACCTTTGAAATGATACTGGGCCTCTATAAAAAAAACTTCAGACTTTCATTTCAGGAAGTTTTTTCCCAGATAGTATTTAAATAAGAATTACTTGGGTATATCTTTCTGAACCCACTCAGTCCACTTCAACCAAATCCAAAAAGAAAACTGACACTTTTTATACACAGACACTGGTTTAGGGTAAGGGAAGAGAATGACATGTTCCCACTGTTAAAGCCTGTAATTCACTACAGGTTGTGAAGGTTTGTGTGAAAGTTTTTCTTCTTAAAAATGGTTTATCAGCATAGGTACAAACTATCAAATATTGTTTTAAAAAATGAGATTCTTATTGCAAGTGGTTAGGCAAACTTTCTTTTTATGCTTTACAGGTTGTATGCTTCATCACTTTGAACCATCTGAGCCTTTGAAGCAGGTTATAGATGCAAAATTTCAATGATACTGCTTGGTACAATTATATGCTAATATATAAATGAACAAATACCATTTCATGTTGGATTTTTTTTAGCATTACTTGAAGTCATCTTTTGGCTTTTGAACATGATAGCAATGTGCTTTGCTGGTATTGAAGCAGAAAATAACCAGTCCATAAATTTTCTAGCAACCTCCACACACAAAATGTTTGTGAAAATAAAATAACACTTTTGGCAAACTCAGGGATGAATTCAGCTGAATAGATTTAAGTTCTGCAATGCACCTAACTAAAAGTGAATTTCTAATACCATGAGCTTTAAATTTACAGTGAAGTCTTTGCATATGTACACACACACACACACACACACACACACACACACACAAACACACACCCCTCTACATAGAAATAGAGGAAATGAATAAAGAATAATAAAAAAATACAATGGAAAGAAAAGACATGTTTCCTTGCTAATGTCAAGATAGATTTTCTAATTTCATAGAGATTGGGTAAGGGTAGAACTTTTGAATTGCTTCATATCTTTGAACAGGGCTTGGGTAAACCAAATGATACTTGAGCTTGTATTAACTTTGGCTGGCATTTACAGAAAATGTTCCCAGAGCCAGTTCACTACCTATATTATTATTATTACTTTTAAATCTTTAGAATGAACAACAAGAATCAGAAATGTTCAGAGTATTGTGATCAACATCCATCTTCTTTACTCTGGTTTTTAAAATATCATAATTTAGGCTTGATGTGGTTTCAGATTAGTGTAGGGCACTGTTTAAAAATTTTAGCGACCTACCACAGGTTTTAGATATTTCATTTTGAACGGCCCATATGCGAGCTTAGGAAATATGTGGTTTCATTTGATAGCCCAAGGGACTGTGCTTAGAGGTTCAACCTAACATAGAAAATTAACTCAGTGCATTTCAAGAGTTCTTTGAAATAATAATACCTGATTAGTTTATCCATCTCTATCATTTGGTTTGAATTAGGAATAAAATATTAAATACCATATCATTAACCAGTGATAGTTCTCTAAGATTTTAAATACTTTCCTTTGTGGATAAGCGAATATAATTATTTAATCACCCTGATTAAAAATACTTTTTATAGTTTCCTGGCAAAGATAATGATGTCACAAATACAAATAATTCTAGTGTGGGAGTGTGGGTTCAGGTCACTTGAAGTGTAAAGTAAGAGGGGCCAAATAAAATTATTTCTATGGCATTTAGGAAAAAAATAATTTGATTGCTTAAAAATTTTGTCATATTCTGTCCTCATCATAGACTTTGAATTCAATTAGTAGTAGAGGTGAAAAATAATCTTGTCATTTGGGGTTTATGTTCAAACAAATGTGTATGTATAAAGACTATAAGTCTCTGATAATAATTCTTATAGTTTTCTTAATTTGTATCACAGTGAAAGATTTTTTTTTGATGACTAAATGTATGCACCATATTGTCTTTTTAGTGCTAATTACCTAGAATTTCATCACATTAAAAATAATAATTACCTAGATTTCATCACATTATATATATATATATAATGATATATATAATATAATATATATATACATATATAATGATACATATGTATTTTTTCATTAGTCCTAACAGTCCTATGTGGGAGGGCAAGTAAGTGTGTGTTACTATGCCATTAAACAACAGAAATGTATAAAATTTAAGTATAGTATGATGTACCAACATGGATAAATCTAGAAAAATAAGTGATATAAACTAGCTGCAGCATAGTGTAACAAATGATACAATAAAATATTATACAATATAATAATATATAAACATTAATACATACTATATATTTTTTATAGATACAAACATGTATACACAATGAGTAAACACACACATATATATGATAAATGCTTAAAATAGTGGTTATCTCTGGGAAGAAATGGGGAGAGGAAAAGAAATTGGATTGGGAAATTTCATAATTTTTCAATTGTATTTTATGGTTTTATGATGTGAAACAAAACTGGAGGAAAAAGGGAAAAACAGGTAGCATTTACACAAATAGAAAAATAGGAAGAACTTCAGAGGTCTTTAAAAAGTGCCATAAGAAATGTGAGCATAAAGAAACTGAAACGAATACTGTAAATATTTTTCTTGGTGAGTAATGAGAAATAAGGTTGATTGGTAAGATGGTGTCAGAATAATGATATTATTGAAAACCAAATAGAATAACTTAGATTTGATCATGTAGGTCAAAGGGAGCCATTGTAGTTTCTTGCTGAGTTACTAGGCCTGCATTTCTATTTTTTTTTTTTTTTTTTTTGAGGGCAGTGTCACTGGCCTTCATATGTGGGACCCGAACTGGGGCCGCTGGCTTCCCAAGCCAGTGCATAACCACCGCGCCACTGGGCTGGCCCTAGGCCTGCATTCCTAGTAAATTACCATCAAATGGATCATTGAGTCTCGATTATAAAACCTTTATCCAGAGAATTTGATCTTGTTAGAGAAAATAGTTAAACAGGTGACATAAATGCATAAAAGGAAGTAAGACCACAGAACAATCTGGTGCTAGTAGCCAGGAACATACGCCTTTCGGTATTTTAAAATTCAAATAGAAATGTTTTGTTTGCCCCACCAAACATTCCTGCAGATGCAGTTGTAGTGAAAACAATCACAATAGCAAACTAGACACAAATCTGCCTCTGAAAAGGTAACATCAATACATATGACTAACCTTTTGTAACCAAGCATTTCAAAGTAAATTGAAGTGTGATTTTACATTGAATTTTGCTGAGTGTATACTATGTGAAAGTAGTAAATAAGGTGTTGGGAGGTGCCAAAGGTATAATTTGACAATATATTGCCCTATAAAAATTTATATTTCATGTAGGAGTTAAGATACATGCATTAAAATATAAAAAGGTAAACAAAGTAGTAGGAAAATATTAAGTTATAGCACAGTGACTCCCCAATGGTTTACACTGTCTCTATTTCTTTTACATTCTGTCATTAAAAAACATGTAGAGCGGGCCAGCCAAATGGCGCGGTGGTTAAGCGCTGGCCTTGGAAGCCAGTGGCCCCGGTTTGGTCCCACATATGAGGGCCAGTGACACTGCCCTCAAAAAAAAAAAAAAAAAATGTAGAAATGTGAAACCGAAACACAGAAGCATAATTTAGATTACATCTGCCTTGTATGAAAGAAAACTGTTTATCAATATATTTCATGTTTTGTTGAGTAATTTTGGATGTCAAAAATTTACATTTAGCTTTCTGTTACCAATTATAAAATTTTTGACTTTTAGAACAGTAGATATGATGGCAATCCCAATAAAGCAACAATCATATTTAAATTAGAAAATTTCATTTCCCTGTTCTAGACAACAGTGAATTAATTATTGATAAATCCACAGCCTTACATTCTGAAAACTATAATCTTAGGCAGCATGCAATACCTGTAAGTTTATTAATATAATTCCAGTAATATGAATGCTATTCCATAACATGGAAGTATTTCTATGGGTATGGTCATACTTTAAGGTTAATTTTGATTATTTGTATATAATTCACAGGGAGTGGGATATTTAAAAAAAAAACAAACTTGAGTCAATTCTTCTAAATTTTCCTTTTGATGTTTTTCATAATGAGTAAAAAAAATGTATGTACCTCATCTATTTTAAATAACCACATTAAAAACTCTGATTGTAGGATTTTATGATTAGGGCCTCTTGGCCACTTTAATGAGCAGTACTGCCTTAGCTTGCTTTAGGGAACTAAATGTATGCAAATCAGTAAGAGAATTTTCAGAAGATGCAAATTTTTGATCTGTCTGTTTCCGAGTTGCTAATGAATTAAACCAAGCATTAAATAGAATATATACTGAATATATAAAATATATTCTGAATTGCTATTTATTGTGAGGATGATATTTACTTTAATATTTGGAAGGAGAGAAACACGGGTGAGAGGAACAATTTTTGTGAAAATTCAGTGTACAGAAAGTAATTCAATATTCATGAGTTAGGGAGAATGGGTTTAGATGCAGAGGTTGTACCATGGGATAGAAACAAAAGGAAGGAAATTTCACTGCTATAATTTGCCGACACAAAAATAAAATAGAAGCTCTTCATATTTTATGCCTAGTGTTAATATTAGGGGGGAAAAAAGCATAAGGAATGTAATGACCATTCATTGAGCATATGCAATTTAGTGAATGCTTTCCGTTTTGGAACTATTAAAGCTCTTTGTGAAACGTCCAAGTAACAATATTTAGGAGTCAGCTGGACATACACACACAGACAGAAATACAGGTTTCATTGCACAGGAGAGATGGGAATAAATATGTGGATCTCTCATTATATGGATCGCGATGGAAGTTGCAAGCACTCTATTGAGGGGACCCAAGTCTCATGTTTTTGGTTTCCCTGTTATACTCGGCCTACAGCTGGGACTGAGCAATGGTTGTTGAAGAAACGACATGTAGATCATTGAATCTGTATAATGAAAGATCCCAAACTCAACAGAATAAAAAATAATACATAATATTGACAGAGAATTTGTTTTTGTACTTATTGATCACCAATGTTCAAAATGAAGTGATAGAGGGGCTAGCTGAGTGGCGTGGTGGTTGAGCGCTGGCTTGGGACGCCAGCGGCCCCGGTTCGGGTCCCACGTGTGAGGGCCAGTGACACTGCCCTCAAATAAAAAAAAAAAAATGAAGTGATAAAAATTTAAAATATTTATTAACTCATTTAAAAATAACAATAATATACCATTACATGTTGATATCATTAACATTTTAATGAAATAACTATTCTAAAAGAGACATTTTTATAAGAAGAGTGGTATTGTTTTACTTTTTTACACATCTCCTTAATATGTGGATAAACAAAAGATAGCCTACATTCTCACATCTTCTATTCATTCAATATGAAGTTTTGTGTGAAAAATACTTTTAAAAAAAAAATCTTGTTCATAGAAATGTAGTGATAGTGTATTTTAATAGCTTTTCTCACATTATCTTTGATATTATACCAAAACTTGACAAGTATTATTTCATAAAGGTTACTTCCATAGAATCTGAGACTGTATTAATACACTTAAATTCCATTGGTCTTTGTTGTACTTTGAATGGATCTTTCAACTTTGAAGTTTGAAGGATAATATTGGTACATGGAGTTATATATCTGTTTCAAATGTTAGAACATTTTATTTAATGACAAAATGTTACATTTGTTAAGATCACGACCATTGTAAATCAGAAAAGTCTCCTCAGAAAAGCCTGCTTAGATTTGTGAAGGATACAAATTTTCTAAAATATTAATTTTTCCTTGAAAACTCAAGTTGTATCATTGTTTAAAAGTTCTGTCAATTTTTCTTGAGCCAAACAGTTCACTTTGCTTGTTTTTGAAAAACAACTTTCCAACACCCAAGTCTTAATAATTGTGGTTTTTCTCTCAGTAGTTTTTTTCAAGTAAAAATGATGTGCCATTAAAAAAAAAAAAAAAAAGAAAAGATGTGCCATTAAAAAAAAGGGCTAGTTTAGCTCACAACTGAAGAGATCATACGTGCTGCCCACCCCCTTCCCCCTGCCTCCCAAACGTTGCCCTTCAGCCCGTAAAAGTGCTTTATGTGCACTTTACATTTTTCAACGTATAGGATATTAAGATTTTTACTCCAGTCAAGATATTAAAAGTCAATACATTTTACTGCTTCATTGAGGCTATATTTAAGGTTATATTTAAACTAGTCATTTTTCTTTTACCGCAAGTGTGTAGCAGAGAAGAATACACTGACAACTACAATAGCATAGTCTGGCTCTATTGCCTTCTTCATGGTATGACATCACCACTGCCCTTTTTAATTTTAATTTTTACCATCATTACAAATATCTACACAGTGGTAGAGGCCAATACAATTTTAATACCATTATGAAAATGGTATTCACGTGGCACAGCATAGCCAGAGGTCTATGGGCTATGCTGAGAACCACTAAATAATATGTCTCCATAAGTACTACTGTATGAAGGAGGAAGAAAAAAACTATTGTAAAAACATGTTAGAGGAGCAGCTCAAATATTATTTCATTTGAATTTCAGTACCCCAATTTGGTATAGTTTCTTTAAGGCATACCAAGATAGACAAACTGTTATGTTTCTCCATGGCTGGATTTTTCTCTCCATTTTCCCTCCAGGTGCATACTTTTTTCTTTCAGTTTTTTTTCAATAAGATTATGACTGAAATCTAATTTAGTATGGTTTTAAAAATATGTCAAAAAGGGTCTGTGTAGGGTCCGATATGAAAAGTGGTTCATTTTAATAGCATGTGCACCCAAAATGAATCTCTGTTCCTGGGACATTACCCTGTGTGTCTTTAAATATTTAAAAAATGAAAATGGTAGGGGTTTTTATTAGCTCTGCATTACAGTTACATTAAACTATAATACCTTTATATTAAAGAATGACTTTTTATACTGCCAATTAGTTGCATCCTTTCGTTGACATCTTGCTATGTATGCCCTAGGCTCAGTTTTGCACTAGTCTATTTTTCAGCTATTAGAGACTTTAAGCTTTGTTTTTTGTTGTTGTTGTTGTTGAGGGCAGTGTCACTGGCCCTCATATGTGGGACCAAACCGGGGCCAGTGCTTAACCACCACGCCACTCGGCTGGCCCCAAGCTTTGTTTTTCAGAGCACACTTTCACCTGGTGTCTGCTGTACAGAGTTATAGGCATCATGGCAGGTCATGACTGAGATGGGTTTCGCTTTGGGTTCCATCCATGGCAGGCTGCAGTGCACACATATTATTTCAGCTAATTTGTGTTGAATACCTACTATTATTCAAGACAGCAGTTTGGCCTCTGTGGAAAAAAATGTGAAGATATGTAAGATCAACTGCCTCCATCAGGAAACTTGATATCTAATGGAAAGCCAAGTCCTTTAAATTGCCAATCATGAAGATGTGTCGGAGTGAATCTGTGACTAGAATTCATAATGGCGGGAGACATAGATAATTGTTCTATTGGAATCCAGTGGAGGGAATGATGCATTCTGACTGGGAAACTTAGGACAAAGAGAAATAGCGCTTGGTCAGGTCTTTGGAGAGTGCATTCGATTTTGCACTGTGAAGCTGTGGTTTGTGGGTTGCATTCCAGGCAAAAGGAAGAACAGGAATATTGGCCCTGAGGAGCAAAATATGAGGCATGTTTGATGAATGGCGAGTTGACAGTGGGACGCAGTGGGGGAGGTAACTGGGAATGTGGCCTTTTCAGCATTGGTCTGTGGTTGTGGTGGGAACTGTGATAATGGGCAGAGGTTAGTCTTTGGAAAGCTCATCCTAGGTCTTTTTTTTTCTTTCCTAGATTTGTTGAGATATAATTGTGTAAGTTTAAGGGACATGACATGATATACGTCTGTGTTGCATAATAATGACCACACCTCACGTAATTGTGTGTATGTGTATGTTGAGAACTTTTAGGATCTACACTTCTATTAATAGCAACTTTCAAATACCTAATACAGTATTATTAACTCTAGTCACCTTGCTATAATTACATCCCCAGGACTTATCCATCTTATAACTGCAACCTTGTACCCTTTGGCCACTGCCACCCAGTCCCCTCACTACCTGCTGTCGATCACCAATCTGTTCTGTTTCTATGATTTTTATTTATTTATTTATTTTTTAGATTCCACATATAAGTAAGATCATACAGCATTCATCTTTTTCTCTCTGACTTATTTCACTTAGCATCAGGCTTCATCTATGTTGTTGCAAATGGCAGGATCTTCTTTGTTCAGGCTGAATGATATTTTGTTGCATAGCACATTTTCTCTACCCATTCATCCATCAGTTGACACTTTGGTTGTTTCCATGACTTCGCTGTTGTAGATAATGCTGCAATGAACATGGAGGTGCAGGTATCTCTTCAAGATAACGATTTCATTTCCTTTGGACACCCAGGCGTGGACTGCTGGATCATATGTTAATTCTATGTCTAATTTTCTGAGGAAACTCCATACTCTTTCACCTAGATCCTTTTTAAATGCCAAATCAAGGGAAATTAAAGGATACAGTTTTTGGACTCTTTTAGAGTCCTGAGACATGTCTTCAAACTGCAATCCTTCCTAGTGCTTTTGCAACCTCTCCAATGGTGTATGGGCTTCTGTGCACGTCCTGACATTCTTCCTGGAGATGAGGTTAAAAATCGAGAAAGTAATGTTTAAGAATCCTACATTGGGGGCCAGCCGAGTGGCTCAGTTGGTTAAGAATGTGAGCTCTGAGCAATACGGTCTTGGGTTCTATTTCCACATGGGTCAGTGAGCTGTGCCCGAGCTGAGCTGCTGCTGAGCTGCCAACAGGTGGCAGGATGGCTCAGCTGGTGAGAGCATGTGCTCCTAACAACAAGGTTGCCGGTTCGACTCCCACATGGGATGGTGGGCTACACTGACCCGCAACCACAAACAAAACAAAACAAAATCCTGTATTGGACCAGTTTCATTACAATGGTTTAATGTAATCATTGCAACAATCCTAATACGTATAGTAACAATGCATGCGTTATCTCACTTACTCCTCCTCATACTCGCTGAGGTTGAAAGTCTGAGAATCCCCACTTTACAGATGAGAAAGAGTCTTAGAGAAATAGGTAGTGGAGCTGGGATTGGGATCCATTCTTAACATCATGCTGTCCTGCCTCTCACAATCTTGTGGAAGTGATTCCTACTACTATATCCCTTATTTATTATAAATAAGGAAATTAAGGCTCAAGGAGCTTAAGTTACTTTTCTGAATTTGTGTACTTGCAAAGCTAGGAGTTTAGATTGTGTTTGCTGTGACCCCAAAGCCTTTCTTCCTTTCATCTATCATGCTATCATCTTGTGTTGGACTGGTCTTGCTTCCTAAAGCCATTTCAGTTATCCCACATTTGGAATTAGAGTCACAGAGGGACAATCCTGGCCTATTATTAGGGTAAACAGAAAGGAGAACAATTGATGATTATGAAACTGGGAGCCTTCGCAGGCATATTGAGTGCATCTCTGAATTATGCAAAGCTATTACATGACAACCCTCTCAACAGAAGACCAAATGCTTGGACCCTGATTTCCTTCTTTTGCAAATATAGAGATTTTTTTTCTTCTTTGCAGGTACTCTAGTTTAATGATTTCCATGCATTGGAAGAAGCCCCATTAGAATCACCTTGGGAATACTGATACACACACACACACACACACACACGCACGCACGCACGCACGCATGCACGCACGCACGCACGCACACGTCCCTGGGATTCTGGTTCAGTACGTAGCAGGTGGAGCTCAGTAATCTATTTTCTAAAAGCTTCTTGGTTGAGGCAGTCTAGTGCGATGGTAAAAAGCTGGGTCCCTGGAGTCAGATCTCATTGGCTTTCTCCCCAACTATACAACTTTGGCAAGTTAGGTGGCCTCTCTGTACCTCAATCAATCATCTGTATTGGAGTTCCCCACATGCTGTGGTTGTTATGTACAGCCTACTTTGAGAAACACTGGTCTAGGAGATACATTAACTTAAAGGGATATCAAGAGAGGGGTGAGAAAATTCCATGAATCTGAGACACTGTTCCCCTAATTACGTGAATAGAAAGATAACTACAAGTGAACAAACCCAGGACAATTCTATTGCGGATCCACAATGAACATGTGCATTGGTCAAATATTATAGTAAAGCAAAACAAGTATGGATCTATTACATTAAAATCAGGGTGATTTAGATGTAGAATAAACTGAAGTTCATTCTTAAAATGATTGCAGTACAAGTGCTTAGCAAGCACATTTATAGAATCCAATTGCATGAAGGGCATTTGATCTAATTAAATAAAAAGCAACAATAGGGACAACTCTTAATTACCTTGCAGCATATATTTGTACACAATCACACACACAACTTTCTCTGGCAGTGAATCTATTAAGCAATGCTTTTTTATAGACTACTAAGATGTTGGAACTTGTTAAAACCTGACAAGTTTTTAAATTTTTAGATGAAAAAATTGAATACCAGAGAGGTTAAAGTGGCTATCTAAAAACTCCATAACTGGTTAGGAGAGAGACTTTAAAGTTTTTTGTTCTAATCGAAACTATAGTAAAACTAGTTTTCATTAACATAAATCCAGGAATGCAGACCATTCACTATGGCAGGCTGGCTGGGAGATGCAGTGTTGTAAAAGAAAGAAAACACACTTTGGAGTTTTGGGGACCTCATTTGAAAGGCTCTCTGATTTACTGGATGTGTGGCTGGAATATAATACTTAGTTTTACTGAGCTTCAGTTTTCTCTTTTCTGTAAATATAGATTACAATAAAATTGACCCTTGTCATCCATGAGTCTAGCACTCATACAACATCTGATAATGAAATTTGCAAACTTGTTACAATGATGCTGCCAACCTTATTTGATATCAGAGGGATTATTCATTAAGAATTTGTATCAATTGGTCAAATAGTTAACCATGTTTGCTATTTGGAAGTGCTGAAAAGGCTGCATGAAAAAGTTAGACAAAAATGACCTGAACTTTTCACCAACAATTCATGGCTGTTGCCTCACAACAATGCACCAGCTCACATGGCACTGTCTGTGAGGGAGTTTTTAGCCAGTAAACAAATAATTGTATCGGAACATTGTCCCTATTCACCTGAGCTGGTCCCCAATGACTTCTTTCTTTACCTGAAGATAAAGAAAATGTTGAAAGGAAGACATTTTGATGCCATTCAGGACATCAAGGGTAATACAACAGAAGCTCTGATGGCTTGGATGACTATTCCAGAAAAAGAGTTGTAAAATTGCTTTGAATGGTGGACTAGGCACTGGCTTTGGTGCATAGCTTTTCAAGGAGAGTGCTTTGAAGGTGACCATAGTGATATTCAGCAATGTGGTATGTGACACTTTGTCTCGGATGAGTTCATGGACTTTACTGTCAGACCTTCCTATGTTTCTGTATCTGAGAGCCATTTCCAAGTTTCATGATGTGGAGCAAACCACGTCCTTCTGAGCAGTGAATTCCTTAGTTAATCAGTGAGCATGATCAACTATGCAGTTTCTCTGGAAGCTGTGAAAATCTCTATTTCTTTATTGAAAAACTGAGCTTGAAAAGCAAGTCAATTGCTGGTAGTGATGATGGAAAAGAAAATAAAATGAGAGGAAGTCTAATAAAGTGAGGTCTCTTAGCAGATAGAAAGTTAGGCTATATTAAAAAGTAGGATGTCAGCTTCTATACTGGTTCAGACCCAAGGTATGACTAGCTCTGCTATAAGTTCTGTATGCAGAAACTAGAGAAAGTGATTCCTGAAACTGTTTCACTAAATGCTATTATTGTTGCAAAAAACTTAAAAAAAAATCAAGCCTGAGTGCAAATTGAAACATAGGTTACTTTGAAAATATGCTCAGGAAACAATTGAATTAAATATGAATGTGGTTTTAAAGACCAGAAACCTGCACAAAAAATTCCATATTTGAAAATTTAGCAATTTATAAAGTATTGGAATATGTAGCTAACAAGTGTAAGACTACTGTAAGTACTTAATAAGGTAGTTATGAGGATCATATGAAATAAAAATATAATACATTGAACACATTGTCTAGGGTATACTTAGTCCTCAATAGTGATAATTATTATTTCTCAATTTAACCTATAAAAATAGAGTTTTATCATATTGGCAAGTACAAGTTTTATACTTACAATCTTTTTTTTTTCATTTTTTTTTTTTGCGGGCAGTGTCACTGCCCCTCATATGTGGGACCCGAACTGGGGCCGCTGGCTTCCAAAGCCAGCGCTTAACCACTGCGCCACTCGGCTGGCCCTACAATCATTTTGTATATACAGGATTAATACATAGCATTTATTGGTTATATTTAACACAAACTCCTAATTTCCCCCACTTTCAACTTCTCATTTGCATAGTAAAAGTTATTCAGATCTCTTGTGGCTATAGCTGGAAGATGGTAATCAGGGGTGGTGAATGTTTAGCCTTGTATTTTCCTGTTAATAGTTGGGAACATTTTAAGTTACCAACTTTCACTAGTTGATGTTCATACCTGAAAACATCAGAACAAGACTCCTCTGCAAAAAATCTTTGGAGTCTAGGGAAACTTTCAGCACACTTCCATGATTTTTCAAATCAGGAATTGCTCAGTTCAAGTGAGAAATACAGTTTTCCTTCCAAACCTAAGGTAAGTGGCATAAATGATTTGGTCAAGGAAACGGAAGGAGTGCTTATTTGATCTAGATTTGTGACTTGGGAGCCACCTTTTGTGTCAGCTGCTACAATAGAGTCCCCTGTTTAGCAGTAAAGGCTTAGTTTTAGAAAGAAAGATTTTCTTTTTTAGTATATATGTATTAAGTACCTACATTTTATTCAAGCATTTTTAAATAGCCATTGATCTTTTTTGGCAAAACGAATTCAATTTCACTGGATAGGAGTTGTATCCTAGTGAATAAAAAAATGCCCCATGTTAATAGTCAGAGGTGATATCAGCTTGTGGTACGGTGCCCTATGGAGTGTCTTCTGTGATTGATATTGGCTGGAGTCGGGTAAAGCAACTTTATTGTACCAGCGTTAGGTAAACAGCCAGCTAACTGGGTGACTGGTTGTTTCATCCTCCTTAATGATGTCTGGCATTTAGTCCTGTGTGTAATCTATGGTTTGAAACGGTGCTTTGGGAGCTCTCAGGGTGAACAATACTATATAAATGTAAATCGCCATAATTATTAAAATTTATAGCTGATACTAAATTAGAAACAAACATCAGTAAGGGCTAAAAATAATCATACAAAGGATGGTGGAAGAATTACCAGTCTCAGAAAGCAATAACAAGAGGAGATTTCACTAGGAAAATTGAGAGCAATGATTTAAATCGCTTGGGAAGAATGAATCTAAAATGCGAGTGTTAAATATTAGGTTACTAAACAGAATACCATGATCTTAAAAGAAATATAAGATGCAATGACATGAATGTTACTTAGTCATTTACACTCTGGTTGGATAAGCTATGTTTTGTGTGAATGGCGTGTATATGTACAGACATAATTTTCAATAACTTTGGAAGGAAACTTCCAAAATGAGTCACTCTAATTCCGGACTGCTGCTCCTGCTAATGCTGCTATTTTATTGAAACTTTTGGCATCAAATAGGAAGGAAAAAAAGTTTATCTTCTATTCCATTGAAACTCTTTCCAAAAGACTTCATTTCGATTCCTGTTTGGAAAGGATGTTGCCAAAATGTGCATCGTGAGAGAATTAGACATGATAATAATCAGTTACTTAAAAATTAGTACCTGATATAGAGTATGTCTGCACTCTTTCCTTTCTTTGGTAAACTATTTAGAAAATTGGTTTACATTGTGTCTACACTGTCTATTTCCCTCTTTAGCCTTCTGGAATCTTTGGCTATTTCTCAGAACTCTTTATTCTCCCCCATCTAGTTTCCTTCAGGTTTGATTTCCACATTGCTACTAGCTCTGAACAAGCATTTTGCTCATCCTAATCTCTTTGAAACATCGGAAACATTTTACCTTCTTAGAGTTCTGCATCAGCTTTTTTGTTTCTCTTCGCCTCTTCCTCCTTTTCCTCATCTGCTCCTCTAGCAATTAAGTACTTGTAGTCTGTTTACTGCCCTCCCCTCACTTTAGCATTTCCCAGGTTTCTATGCTGGAACCTTGGTTCTTTCTGCATAATGGCTCCTGTGCCCCTCTGTAACCTTGACCATGCCTGTGGCTCAATTACCTCTTCTATACAGTTAAGTCCCCTATACCTGACCTAGACCTTTCACTTATCCAACTCTATTCTGCTCTAATCTCCTTGATCTTGAAGTCATCAAGTTCAAAATTCAGTTCATCTCTTACTCCAAACCTATGGCTTCCCTTGAATTTCTCATCTTAGTGAGCTAAACAGCATCCTCTAGTCCTCCATATCGGAAATCTAGAATCAGCTTAGCCTCCTTTTCCTATATACAGTATTTCACCAGTATTAAAATACATTCCAAACCTGTTTTCTTCCCTAGATCACTCCTACCTTACCGGAAGCAATTTACATTTCTTGCCTGGATTATTGCAGTAGCTTTCCTTTCAGTACATCCTACAGAAAGCAGCCACAGGGCTTGTTTTCCAAACATTTATTTCATCCTAGAAAGTCAGGAAACACTCCCTGCAGCTTTCAGCATCATGTCCCAAATCCTGGGCTTAGCACACCATGCTCTTCCTGGAAAGGTTCTTATTTTCTTTCTACCACATGTGCCCTTTACTTTGGCTGTATAGGACTTGTAATTCTGTAAATCAGTCATGATAAATCATATCTTTGTGATAACTCATGTGTTGTTCCCTTTCCCTGGAGAATTCTCCCTTTTGTCTTTGACATGTCTTCACCTTTCCCCTTCATATTTCCTAACTCAGTTGAAATGTCACCTCTAGAAAGCCTTCCCTGACCTGAGCCTATCCTCATTAGCATCAGTCTGATTTCAAGTCTCCTCCTCCTGGCTGAGTCGCAAGTAACACTATACTGCAGCTGAGTTGCTAATTTTCTTGTCTTCCTCTGCCTACACTATAAGTTTCTTCAGGGCAGGAGTCAGGACTTATTTCAGTTTATGTTCTTACAGCTGGGTTCAGTGTTTAGCTAAACTCAACTATTTGCCGAGTGAATGAAGAAATTACTGGGCATTGGGAATGGCTGTTTTGTAAGTCTGACCACTGGTCAAGAAGCGAATGGAAAAATTACATGCTACCAAATATTTCATAGAGTGTTACATTTAATATCATGGGTGCAGTTATCTTTACAGGGAAAATGAGAAAGACTATATTTTATTGAAATGGTACTAAGTTAGGACATACCTTTGAATCTCTAAGAAACTTGACATCATTGCTCTAATGACAATATTTTCCAATCAGACAAATCTTTGTATGTTTAGAAACATGAGCATATTTGGTTTCTTCTAGAAAAGCTGTTTAGAGCAATGACAGACTGTACTTCTTTTTTTCATTTCTATTTAGATATTTTGGCATCATGTAGTCTCAGAGGATAAACAGTAGCAAAGGTTAGACATATTTAAGGCATTTTATCCCCTAAATACAATGAGAGGGACACAAAAATATCCAGATAGACTCACAACACTGACACTCCTAATTAATAAATGACCTTGTCCAAATTACAGGACAGACTGAATGTGCCAAACATGGATGGAAGCGCTTTTGCTCGGTTCAGCAGGTTATGCTTACAAAGTCTAGTACATTTTGATCCCTGTTTTGAGAGGTTTCTGTTTACACACAGTTTAAGCAGTTGAAAATGAGCTCGCATGTCAGTAGGTGCACAGTTTTAAAGGTGATGCACATTTCCAATTAGTGAGCATAGACCTTCCATGCACACATGTCGCAATTAGGTTAAGTTTCCGATTTACTACACCCTGTTCTGAGAAGGCCTTCCCAGCCCCCGGTTCCCGAACAGATCCCCAAATGCTGTTGATGTTGCCCATTATAAGTAGAGTAGTGCTGGATGTGTGAAAATGCTCCATTTGTGCTGATCCCACAAGTCTTTTCCCAGAACCTCCATCAGCCTTCTGGAAGATCTTAACATTAGCAATCTGTGCACTTCGGTTTCAGGTATGGTCTGTATATTGGGCTCTTCGGGTCCTTGAATGGAATTCAGCATTAGGGAGGCTTCATTCTCGTCCAGGGAAAGAGACAGGGCTCGTGCCCAGGTGTTCCTGTTTCTGCCTCCAGCTTTTTAGTGTTCCACAGACCCATTTCCCTGCAGGTGCACAAATGGGACTCCCATTGTCTCCATCTGTCTCTTTTATTCTCTGCCTCTTTGTTCTTGTGATTAGAGCTGTTGAATGGTGGGTGCCATCTAAAAAAGAAATCTCTGTGTTTTCTTGATAGGAGTATGCTGGGAGGACAGGGTCATTATAATACTAAACAGCTTTTCATTCTGAAAAAATAAATAATTCATCAGACTCTCTGTAATAATATGGTGTCCTTTGTACATGAAAAAGATGACAACGATCTGTTTACTCATTCAATTGGTTTCTTAGGAAAGGTTCTTAGACATGTGGATTGCTGCCTTTAAAATCCTTGATGGATATTATCCACTTGCCCTTCATAATTATACACACAACAGCAGTAAGTGTCTCTCCTTCCTATATGTATACCAAAACCAGGCATTATTATTTTTCATCTTAATCAGTATCAAAGGTGATATTCTTTTTATTATTTTTGTTTACATGTCTTCATTTCCTAAGGAGCTTGAAAGTGTTTATATACTAAGTAGCCAAGTGTGTTTATTCTTTTGCAAATTGCTTGTTTATCACTTTGCCTATTTTTCTCCTGTTTCCTATTGATTCATAAAAAATCTCTTTTAGACTAAGTACATTAACCCTTCATCTGGAATATATTTTATAAACTTATTTCAGTAGTTCATTCTTTCATATTTGGTTTTATGTGCCTGGTAGCAATTTAAAACAAATTATGAGGTCACATCCATCAAGATTTTTCTTTATACTTTCCATCACTGTGTGATGCCTAGAAGCATGTTAAGAGTCCCATGGAAAATCTCCCGTGAAAGGCCTGGATTCTCCAAAAAATATTACCTTTTCTTGAGACTCATTTTGCACTCCAAACTCTCAACTACATTGTTTGGAATCGGAGTGCCTCAAATTATCAGTCAAATTATGCAAATTTATTGTAGTACCATAGCGTGAATGAAGGCAAATATTATATTTGAATTACGAGAATGTGATTTGATTTTAGTGAAGCAATTTCAGAGGCTTGTGCATCACTTGTGCATGTGCAGGCTAGCCTGTGAAGGCTGGATAACTTCTAGGAGGCATAGCTGCTAGGAAAGCAGCCCTCTGCTCTCCTCTCTGAGACAAACAGACACACACCTGTACACATGCACACACATGTGTATGTATTCTGATCCCTGCCATTACTATGGGATACTGCTTTTTGTCTGATTATGTGAAATAAACCCAGCCTTTCTCCTTGATGTACGACCTCTGCTTCCCTGCCATTCCTGTTTTTCTCACATTCCCCAGCAATCATGGGCTGGAGACGGACCCTCCAAAATCTTTCTCTTCTCTAGTGTTGGAGACCCTTTTTTAAAAAAAAAAAATTGGAGAATTGGGAGAGGGGAATAGTGTTGGGGAATTGGGGAAGGGGACCAGCCAAGTTGTTGTTCTTCAATCTTAGTTGTGGAGGGCGCCAGTTGCCATCTGGCTTCCCATTGGCAGCTCGTGGCCTCTAAGCTCAAGGTGCTGTGTTACAATCTTAGTTGTGGGTGAGTGTAGCCACCATCCCATGTGGGAGTCGAACCAGCAGCCTTATTGTGAAGAGCGAATGCTATATCCTCTGAGCCATCTGGACGGCAGCTGAGCTCAAGGTCCTGAGTTCAGTTTTAGTTGCAGGTGGGTGTAGCCCACTATGGATCAGGCAGTCCTGCTAGGAGCACTCACCAGCTGAGCCACCCTGCCACCTGTTGGCAGCTCAGCTGCAGCTCAGCTCAGGCACAGCATCACTGGCCTGCGTGGGAATTGAACCAGCGGCCCTGTTGCTCAGAGCTTGTGCACTTAAGCTAACTCTTAACAAACTGAGCCACTCGGCCAGCCCCTTCTGCCCTTTCTTACTTCTGTTTCTAGGGGTATGGCTATTAATGAACTCCTTTATTTCATTCATATCTGATGAGTTTATGTTCTCCATTATGTCCTGTTAACACTGAGATCTTTCAACTAGGAAATTCATTTTAAACTAGACTAAAACAGATACACTGTGCTTTCAGAATTGTTAAAAAATATATTTTTTCTTATGGCTTTTCCATGCTCTCATTCGTTTTTCTTTTTTAAATTCAAGTTTATTGGGGTGACAACTGTTAGTAAAGTTTCATACGTTTCATTCTTTTACAATGAAATATTAAATTTATCTTCATTTTATATTGTAAGTTACGAAATAGACATATATCTTTTAAATTTATATATAGCCAGTATCCCACATTATATATAGAAAAAGCCATCATTTTTTTCCCAGTGATTTGAAATGCCATTTTAATTATATACTACATGATTCCATTTTCTGGATCTGTTTATGAATTTTCTATTTCACTGATCTGACTATTCATTTTTAGTGCTAGTTTTAAATATTGTAGTTATATAATATATGTTAATATCTGGTAGAACAAGTCACTGCAATTAATAGGCTTTTCAAAATTTTTTTAGCTCTATTATTGTACATCTAGGCACATATTATAAAATCCTCCCAAAAAATGAATTGGCATTTTCTTTTTAAATGGGCTAAATTTACAAATCAACTTAGAGAGTATACTGTATCCATGCTTGGCAGTGATGTGAAAGTGTTTTACTCAATTCATATGTGGCTCTTGGTAATATATTACCAGTTTTTGAATATAGTTATGAAAAATTCTCATTAAGTTTATTTATGAACGTTTTATATTTTCTAATGTTATTATTAATGGGGTATTCTTCCCATAATATTTTAAGGGGATTATTGTAGATGTATTGAAAAGTTATTAATGTTTTGTAAGCAGCACTTTTACTTACTATCTAACTGCTTCTAATGGAATTTCAGATAATTCAGTTATATTTTTTCATGTAAACATTCATGTCTAAAATTGAGCATAACTTTGTCTCTTCCTTCTATATATTTAGCTCTCATTTCTTTTACTTGTCTTATTGCACTGGTGAGAGCATTCAAAATACAGACAATACTGATTATAATACTGGACACCATTGTTTTGATCCCAACGTTATGAGAATGCCTTTAATATTATGTTTTGGTGGTATATAAAGCTTACTGTTGCTCTCTGATAGTTACTATTGACTATGCCAAAAACTACTTCTAATTCATTTTTTTTTCTAAAAACATGAGCCAATATGAATTTTGTTTAATGCCTTTCTTGTCACTTGCTGACTTGATAATATATTTTTGTCTTTAAATTTGTTAATGAAATTAATAGAATAATTGTTTTCCTAATGTCTACCCATGCTTTTATCTGTGTAATTAGATATGGTGTATTGTTCTTTTCATATAATGCTAGATCTAGTATTATTTAATATTTAGCATCTTATTGAGGAATTTTTGCATTCATATTTTTAAATGAGGTTTAATTGTAGGACTTTTTAAAAATTTTTTTCCCTAGCAAGCCATTTTTTTAATTAGGAAGAACTATACACTGCTCATTGCCAAACATATAGTCTGATATCATAATACATTGTTATAATACAATATCAATTTCATGTATATTACATATAATAAAGTGAAGAAAAGACTTTAGTAAAGTAAAAGCAAGAAAAATATGTGCTTTGTTAATCCTTCTTTTATTACAACTTCTGTTAGGACAAATCAGTCAGTGTAAAATGTTTTTTAATAATTCTAATTATTTTATTTTACTTTATCAGAAAGGACATTACTATTTATAGGTAAGTCAGTGAAGAAGAAAAAAAAATCACTAAGATGTTTTAAAAATAATTGATTTAGTTTTTGTATGCCTTTAAAATAAACTGAATTTATTCTTCACTCTCTAACTATTTTTACTACAGAAGACAGTGATTCAATGGAAAGTAGAAAGATGCTATGTGAAAAAAAAATCATTCCTCACTTAAAAAATTAACAATAATAAAGCAAAAAGAAAGTACTTTCCTTATACCACTGTTTTTCATGTGTATATATGCTATAACATATTTGATTAGGCTTTAAACTAAGCAGAAATTATTAACTCAAGTTAACTGTACAAAGGAGAACGGGTGAATTTTTAAAATATATTTTATAAAACTCTCTACATTCTATATTAATATTTTTGATGAAACAGAAGAAAGGTGTTTTTTTCTTTCATAATTTATGCCATTTTAGCTAGCTAAAGAGGATAACTTCACTAATATATTTTCCTTTAAATTAGAACATGGGTAGATTTTACCACTAACCCTCAAAGCGAAACTCATATAAGATGCAAAATTCAAGGGAATAAAAAAATTTGTTCATTGGAGACTTTGAATTTTTCTTGGATAACTTAGAGATACGTACTATTGCTCTGAATAGATATAGAAGACTTAATTACATAATTTCCTAGACTTCTTAATGGGGCTTTTAATTTTTACAGCAGATGTTCTTTTATAACGGGTCTTTTATCATCCTTAGTAACCTGACTGCAGTTTTTCAGTTACATTTTAAATTAGTTTATTTAAAATTATGTGAAACATCTAATATGATGAAAAAACATTATGGTATTTGTTCTGGCTACAGACTAAATTTGTTTAATGACTGTGTAAAAGGAATAATTGCTGGCACATTTAATTACTTAGGGTTTTGGCGCTACTTTTATTCTGAGGGATAGTCGTTATGGTAGCTTCCTAGACTTTATACTCCATGGCTATTCTAATAGTGGATGAAGTTAAACCCCAAACAGGAAATGCATATTATCTCTTATGTAGAGGAAGGCTTTACAGCATTGCACTAAGAAAACCTCATGGCAAAAGAAAAAAATAAACCCTTTCTTAATAATACAAATGATATACCTGTTTGATTAGAGTTATTTTCTATTTATAGATATTTGTTAGAGAAAATGAGAAAATAATGTATTCTCATTGTCTCTCATAAAATGTTTGTATCATAATTTATATGACTATGCATTTATCATAATACCATGATTATTATAATGATGGTGCATATACTAGTCAAGTATACTAATCTAAATTCAAATGTTTACTTCTTATGGCTTATTCCTGGCATTAAATTTATTAAATGAAGAAATCTTAAGTAGAAGATTTGGGATGCCTAGAAATAGTCCATATTGATAATAAAGTAATAGAATGCCTAAATTCAAATGAGAAGTTTCTGGAATGGACTTTGTTTCTCTTCTGTTTATTACCATTAGGAAGAGCAAGACAATATTCCTTCAATTTTGTTTTATAGCAAGTTTGGAAATTAAGGATTAAGAAAATATTGGCAAGGTAGCAGGTGAAAATAGAACTCAGAAAACCCATAAAGTGATTTTTCAAATTTCTGAGATGATTCAAGGCCAAGGGTAAATATTTAGGTCAAATTTGGGTCTACACTTAACTTAGTTATACAACAAGTTCTCAGGATATTCAGTGGTTCTTTCACATCCTACAGATAATGGCCAAGGTATCAAACCTAATCTAATATGACCTCAATATAGTTAATCAATATTAATTAGTATTTAGCCTTACCATTAGAACATCAGAAGAGAAATGATTAAAGAAAGATAAAATTGTTTTTATTTTCACAAGTTCTTTCCAGTTGCTTTAATATGAGAAATTAATCCAAAACCTTCATATTTAAATGTTCCTTTAAGCAAACAATTGTATTCTAAAGAGGATTCTTTGAAAAATAAACATAGATGCATAATTTAATTAAATTATAGCTTTGAATTGTGTTCTTTAATAAAATATTGTAGTGCTTATCAAATGATTATATTCAAGACAAGAGATGTTATATACATAAATATCAAAAGGTAAATTTGATAACTAAATTAACTAGGTAGCTATTACCCCCAAATGTACATAGCTAATGGATAACATCATTCTTTCTGTGATCTATACTTAAAATACCTCTGTTTCTTTAACATTTTAATTTAGTTAAGCTTAACATTATCCTACTTTTTATACTTCATTATAGTATCTTTCTCCGTATGGAGCCTCACAATAAAGCAGTTACCAACTATTGTTTTTCCATCACACAGTTTCTTCCATTTTCCCTTCTCTTCTTTTAAAACTGTTGTGATTGCTTTCTTTTTTGCCTCCCTCTTGCATAGAAACACAGATAAATGCCCCTTAGCTACTCCATTTTTTATGCTCGAAACTTTTCAACATTTCTACTGTTTTTACTAAAAAAATGTATGAACTTCCTAAACTGACATCCAGGGTCCTCCATGGTCTACCCAAAATTCACTTTTCCAAATTTATTTTCTAATCTCCCTAAGGTGATTCTTCCATTTCCAGTCCAAGTGGTATATTTATGGTTGCACAAGTTGACCTTATATATCTGATATCTTGGATCTTTGCTCAGGCATTTTCCAACTTCAAAAGTACTCTCTTGCTTTGTATTCTCTATCCATTGATGTATTCATCTTTTTTTTTCTTTTCCCAAATCTCTGTTCAAGTTACATAGCCTTTTTTATTATCCTCAATTCTTCCTGTTTGTAAATTAGTGCGTTGCCAATATAATTTCTTTGACGTATATAGTTTATGTGTCCGATATATTGCTAATCTTCTTAACTAGCCTTAGATCATGATCTGAACCGAATCGAAGGGACTCACACATTACTTTTCCATTACTTCTTCCATATTTGGAAGTCTTTACATTTGATTCAGCTCTCACTTGGTTTCTGTGTTTTGTTTTGTTTTGTTTTCCCATTGAACTTTCTTAGTAGGAAGATGGTCTTGCATATCTGAGACTGTAACTCTGTTCCCTTTGTTTAGCTGGATATGAAGCTTTGGGTCTTGGACTTTTCTCCGGAGCTGTTTAGATTTGTTATATTTTCTTCTGACCTGTAATGTTGTAAAGATATCTTAGAACAGTTTGATTTTCTTAACTCTGTCGTTAAGGTCTTTGTTTTGCCTCAAAGCTTGAGAGACATTTACTTCCTTGTCCTTGTATTGGGTTGTTGGAAAAGTCACGACGTATTTTTTCTGTTTTTCGTTGCAAAAAGGCGTCATGACTTTTCTGACAACCCAATAATTCCAAAAAGAATTGCCAGGGTGTATTTAGGTGGCAGTCGTTAGGGGTCCAGTGGGATTTCAAGGCTTGAATTCTTTTCTTGTCAGGGCTTGAATTCTTTTCTCTAAGATCTTGGATGAGGACCAATCACAGAAGTAAGAAGGTAATCACATGCAAAATGATGCATCACTTTTTTTTTTTCTTTTTTTAGCTGAGCCATCCTGCCACGTGTTGGCAGCTCAACGGCAACTCAGCTCGGGCTGGCATCGAACCTCCGCTGCTCATTGTTCAGAGCTCAGCTCGCACTCTTGAGCAAGCTCTTAACCAACTGAGCCACTCGGCCAGCCCTGCATCACTTTTTTTAGGGCTAGTACAGCCCTCAGCATCTCCCAAATGTGGGACTTAAAAACTGGAAAACATAACTTATTCCATCTGCTTAGTAGAACCCACATACCCAGCTAGCTGCACAGATTATGGCAGTTTACCCAAAGCTTCAAGCTCCAGGGGTCTCCTACCACATGGAAGTGGGGAATGAGTATTTGGGCAGGCTTCCTCTCTTTTAAGGCACAGGAACCCACCTCTCTCTCCCATTAGTATAATGTGGCTGAAGGATGCCTTGGGCTCCGTTCAAACAGATGAGTGCTTGTTTTTTGTGGAGAGCTATGCAGAGGATAAAGAAAAAAAAAATAATTCTTTATATACTTAGTTCCCCTTCTTCCCCCATCTTTTTTTAATATTGAGACTATTCTTTCGTTGGTGATTATTACTATTCCTAAAGAGATCTTTTGATGTCTTCCTTAGGAACTTCTATAATACTTAGCTTTGATTTTTGTTCTTTGCTCTCTCTATTCATCATAGTCCAGTCATTTTCATCTCTTGGTCCCTTTTCTTCATATTCTGGGATACTTCTCAAGTCCACTGCTCTATTCCTAACATGACTATTCTTCAGGTCATTTCATCATTTCAGGCCCTTTCTATCCTTTAATTCAAATTATAATAGAGCTGTAGCATATTTTGGGTTCTGGTTCTTTATTTGTCTCATCTCCTTCTTCTCTCATACAATTGTCCTTTTATCCTCTTTTTATTCATTCCTCAAGGTATTCATTAAACATGTACCTTTTTCCAGGCATTGTTCTAGACACTGAAATAGCCATGAATAAGAAAATCCATACTTTCTGAATGTTTACTCTGTCCCAGGTACTTTTTAAGTACTTGCTTATACCAACCAATTTAATCTGCCCTATAGTGTGTTTCATAGGTTGGGTCCCCTCAGAGGCAAACCATGAGATTAGCATTTGAGTGCTAATGTAAGCGTAAGTGACCTTGGGAAGGACAGGTAAGGGAGTGAAGAACTGAGATGGAAAAAAGGGGGAGAAGAAAAGCATTACAGGGTGTATGGGCTGTAGGTACCTGGGCTCAGTAGTTGCAGACCTCTCCTATAGAGCTGGCTTCAGGTATTCCACCCAAGGAATACGGAACCTGAGATATTTGTCTTCAGACTTTTGTTCATTACAGTGTGGGACCGGTTTCCTGGCATTTTAACTCCATGGTACTTTGCGCCTGCTCTGAGTATAGGTTGAACATGCTTAGTGGGCTAGAGGATGCTTTCTGGCTCAAGACTGTAGGTGTTTCAGCAGGAAGCCATTCTGAAGGCACGTGCATGAGGAATGCAGAGGGAGTGGGGCACCAATAAAGTTGGCCGAGCTTATTACCAAATGAGAAAAATGAAGCAAAGAGAGGGTAAGTAACTTGCTTAAAGTCACACAGCCGGGAGGTAGCATATCCAGGATTTGAACTTGGGCTATTAGTCGCTGTGGTAGACAGCCCTTGTGCTGCTCAAGTGCTGTGAAGGCCCTATCTACCTTAAAGCAGGGTAAGGCAATAAAGAATGCAGGATGCTTCTATTCACCAGAGACAGCCTTTCCAAAAAGGGCATCTGTGAACAGAATCCTGAATGAAGTGAGGAGGTGGGCCTAAGGATAACCTCAGGAAAGAAACTTCCAGGTTGGATAGTGGCCTGATAAGGTGCAGCAAGGAGACCAGGGTGGCTGGAACAGGGTGAGTGCAGGGAAGAATGGCAGGCAGCCAGGGGCCATCTCACATAGGATCCAGAGTCCACATAAGACTTCCTGTGTTTTAGGCTCCTACACCATTAATGCTGCCCTTTCTTCTCTCTTGTTGAGTATCAGTGTTCTAAGATGTTCATTTGAAATGTTTTCAAAGGTCTTCTCTTCCTATGACTTCAGAATCAAGTTGTTTTTCCTTCTTTTGGAGTGTTTTCCAGAGGCACTATGTGTTTTTATATTATCATTTCTGCTTTTGTGTAGCAGGGGCAAGCTCTCCAGAGCCAGTGTGGGCCGGTTGCTTCCTTGGGTTTCTTTCTCTGCTCCCTTGTTTGGTCTTTCACAGACCCAGAGACAATAGGGGGAATGCACAAAACACCAAGCCCAGTTCCTAGCACTTAGGAGGCTTTCCATTTCTGCAGCATTGCTGCTTTGCAATGGGAACTTTTTTTCTACCCCCACTGTGAGCCAGCCAGCTGGGGCCCATATTTCTTGAGGAAGTAAAGGGAAATTATGCACAGAGAGCAGGACTGCAGGCAAGGCAGGCAGGACGGATTCTGTCTGGCACTGGATTTGTGAAAAGGAGCCCTTATGGTGAGGATGGGGAAGTGGGGGTAGGGGTGGGGGCCGTTGCAGGGCAGTGATGGCGGACATCAGTTACTCTTGCTGCCTCGAAAAGCAGTGGCTGTGCAGGAGACAACTTCTCGATGATTATTTTCTTCCTGGCATTTCTTAAAATGCTGTACGCACGCACAACCCACTTCCTTGTGTGTCTACGGGGATGTGTGCAATTCCTAACGTGCTAGAAGTAACTCCGGCCCTTTTTTTCTAAATTAGTAAATCATAGGAGAATGCAAGAACTAATGTAATCTCAGATGAAATTGTGTTCAAGTGTACAGAAGGTGATATTAATAAGAAGCTACTTGTTACACACCTCACAGCTGGCCTCAATGGACAGCAACTCAGTTTTCAGGTTGTCAAAAATCTTTCATGCCTTAATGGTTGGGGGGAGGTGGGGAGGGGAGGGGTCTGTGAATATGGGGTACAGGAAGGCTAAGAGAAGAGGGAGGACCTGGGGTCTGTTGGCATCATTTCAGGTGAGTAGGTAATCTTTTTTCTGGACACTCTACTAGCTATACTCTTAAATCCACTTTAAGTCATTTAAAATTCTCCCCCTCTCCTGAAATTAGTTTACCTTTAGTCCTTTCTTTAGATGCTATGTTTTTGTTCATTTTTTCATTTTTTTCTTAGTGTTCATAGTTATTTTAGTGGGAAATTGAGACATCCACTTAGATGACAATTTATTTTGAGATTTTTTTTAACTCATACCAATTCAGTAAAGCCAGATTGTTTCATTTACATTGCTTTAGATTCAAAACGATGTTTAAAAATATGTTATACTGAGTCAATAAAATTCTGAGTCAGATGTTATTTCTGTATTTATAGAACTCATATATTAATTTATGAATATCAATGGCTAAGTTAGAGTATTTTAAAAAGTATGTTGTTAGTGTGCTCATATACCTCATAACCAAACCTACAGAAATGTATAGAATATTTTAAATACTGTCTTATTGAACTTATATATTGATATTTATTAATATGTGAATATATATTTTATATGCATTATAATATATTTAAATGTTTTACTTGACTACATTTAGACACTCGTTAAAATTATTTGATTTGTGTGATCCAATAATTATTTATGTATATATATATATATTTGTACAGTTAGATTATTAAATAAAATATTTAATATATTTAAATATGCTTGATGCTTACCAATTGTATATATAATATTTAAAATACTCTTTTATAGGTTTTATATTATACAGTAATTGGAACATAACTAATTAAATACTGTGATATACTTTGGGGAATCTTATTTTGTTAAAGAGGGAAAAAGGTATGTAGAGAATATGTAAATGTATATTTTGAAGTACTTGACAATATTTTTTACGAGCAGTGACACATTACTCATTCAGACCAAAAACTAGTCATTTCTAACTCTCTTGGAGCAAATCTTGACTGGCCAGTCTTAGATTCATCAGAATTTTGTTCAGAGGGGGAGGTTTGTCTAGCTTACCCTTACAAATTTTTAAGTTATTTCATCTTTGTAGAGCTCTGCAATGGGATATACCAACCTTCATAAAAACCTGAGGATTTTTCTGGGAGGTGGGAGCAGATACTTTCCAACTGCTTCCCTGTGTTCTGAATTAGAACAGACTCAGGCCCAAGGGCCAGAAAGGGCACTCAGTTCTTGAAAGAAGGTTCCAGGAAGGTCACAGCGATAGGACAGCAGGGCCAGGGTCCAAGCCTACTTCTGGGCCAGAAGGGGAAGTGAGTGAAAGAAACAGCCAGGTGTGGGGGGCACAGGGATCCCCTGCCTGGGAAAAGCCCTGCAGCTCAAAGAGGAGTGGCAGGTGCAGGGAATATCTCATCTGCATAGGTGCAGAGAGGCAACAGGCCTCTTGGAGCTTGGATCCATATGCCACACAAGGGTCTGGTTGGGGGTCAAAGAGCTGTGGACACCAAGACACTGAGGTGAGGACCTGTCTACTCTCAGAGAATCACAGAGCAAGATCTGTGATTGCCTCTGAAATCAGGGCCTCAACTACCTCCTGCTTTCCTTCCTTTTATTTTTTCCTTTGGGACATGATCCACTGATGATGATGATGGTGTTGATGATAGCAGCTCGCACAGATGACCAGATGTCAGACATTCTTTTATAAGTGCTTAATATGCATTAATGTATTCTCATAAAAATATTTTGAGGGCATATTATTATTTCCATTTAAAAGTTGAAGAAACTTAGGTACGGAGGGAGGTACATTGGATGGCTGCCTCCTGACTCATCTCACCTCCCTGAACTTTTAGGTCATTCCATCTCTAGTCAGAAGCCAGTGGACCTTATGCTGCAGTCAGTGCATTAAACTAGGGATGAGTCATACTGAATTCTTCCGTATCCCCGCTCCTTCTAGCCATATTATTAAGCAACAAGGGATTGTGAACATTTAACAGGAGTGGGGAAAGTCTTGGAAGGCACAGACAGGGCCATTCTGCAGCTATTTGTAAGGTCCTGAGCAGCACAGTCAGGGGCCTGCCTCTTGCATGTGGTTTGCAACCCAAATTGTAAAGAGACTTGCCCTGGATTGAAATGCGCATGCATCATCTGTATTTATACATGTGATTATTTACAATGTAAGTGAAAGGTGACACCAACACAGGTTGCTTTCTTTCATTATTTAGGGTATTGTGATTACTTGTGGAGGACCCAACTTGGTTGGAGATGCAAATTGAAAGGTGTGACTAGCCTGGCTGTTGATAACTTATAGGCTGTGGGCTTTGATGCTTTCAGAAAAATCTCCAGTTGTCTTGAGGAAACATCTGTTCTTGTCATTTCCTTTGCAATTCTTTTTCACAGCATGTACCTCATCTGAGAGAACCCATAGATGATAAAGGCTGACATGACGTACTATCCATTTCTAGCTCCAAATAAGAATGTATATCAATTTAAATAACTTCAGATACCTTTTTATTTCATTTCCTTCTCTTTTCCAATCCCTATCAGAAGCTGCCAATGATTTTTCATTTCTTTTTAAAGTGCTGCTGAAAATCAGTTTAAAAGACAATTACAGAAGACTCGCATTAAAACAATCAAAATCCCAAATAAATTTTTTTGTTCTAAAATAGAAGCTTATTATGTATAAGTACATATTTCCAGCTTCCTCTTTGCAGGCTCATATTTTGAAATGTACTTTAAGAAAACATGTCTTGGGCTGGCCGGTGGCATGGTGGTTAAGCACTGGCTTGGGAAGCCAGCAGCCCTGGTTCGGGTCCCACATATGAGGGCCAGTGACACTGCCCTCAAAAAAAAAAAAACACAAAAAACAAAAAACCAAACAAAAAAAAACATGTCTTTAAGTTCTACACATTCACATCCTTACAGGAGGTAACATAAGTGTATTGTAATGACAGGTACCTTAAGATACACATATTTCTCAGGATAACCAATTGTAATCAGCAATGACAGAATCCTGGTGGTTTAACATGATTACGGTTATTTCTTTATAAATGTCTCTGTCCAGTGCAGGTTAGTGAGGCTGATGGAGGAAGGCACTTGGCTCCGTGCTCTCTCCAAGGACTCAGATTCCTTTCACACTGTGACTTTGCCATCCCCTAGGGACTCACAGTTCCTTACTAGATCTTTGCCCTTGGCCAGTCAATAAAAGAAGGGTAAAAGTGTGGGAGATCCAGCAGGAAGTATTTCAGAGGCAGGTCTGGAAGGGCCATGCAATGCTTCTGCGCACATTCATTGACCAGAATTCAGTCATGGCCACACCTATGTGCAAGGGATGCTGGGAAAAAATAGAGCTGCCCTCCCAGGAGAAAAAGACATCCAGTTTGGTGAGCAATAAGCAAGTCTGATATGTCTCATTAAAGAGAACTCACCCTAGTGGCTGAGTTGGTTTCTGTCCGTCCTTAACCCCTGAGAGCACGTCTCTAGTGAGCGGAGGCTATCTTTAAACAGAGGAGACATAGAACATATTTACTTAATCACCTCTCACAGGCACCTGTTTAATCATGTATTCCCTCCATGTGAACGTGAACTCCTAGAGGCCAGGGTAGTATCTATCCATAGGCCCTTCCTTTACTAAAATGAGCAGTTTGTGTATTTTTTTCTTCTCATTACCGTTTCTGATCTTTGGATTGTCCACCTTGACCCCAGTTTCTTCAGTGCTCTCACTTTTCACCTGCTGCCTAGGTTGGCTGAACTTAGGTAGATGTTAGGAGAAAAGCAATTTGGGTACATGATTCACATTAAGATATAGTTAATTGGGATAATCTCCTACACTCTCGAATGTAACATTTCTCTGACATCCACATTCTTTCTCCTCCTTCAGACCTGTTGAAAGCATCTTTGCAGACCCCTGTTTGCAGTGTAACCACACTCTCAAGGGACTACACCTATGAGCCCAAAGCCTGGGCTTCAAGTCTGTAATGGATTTTCTTCTGATTTGAAACGAATAAGTAAAACAGATAACTTGTGATCCATTTTCATGCCACTATTTATTCTTTCTTTGTGGTGCTTTGTCGTCTTTGTTTCTTGTTCATGCAGTATGGCTATCTACTTACAGCATTAAAAAAATCATTGAGAAACATATTTATAAGCATTTCTACTCTTGAATTCTCCGTGTATCTTTCTCTCTCATGTCTTGTGCCTTCTATGAGCCTGAAATTTACACAATGAACAAAGTCAAAATAAAGAAAATGTTATTCGTACAAAAGATATAGTAGTTGCAATATATTTTAAGTATACTGATATTATTTATTAATTAGTAATTAATATTGTAGTATATATTATTTTCTGTACCAATGGGATAGTTGAATAAGCACTGTATCTGTTTTCTGTGGCTTCTGTAGCAATTTACCACACACTTCGTGGCTAAAACAACACACAGTTATTAGCTGATGGTTCCTGAGATCTGTAGTCCAAAATGAGTCTCACTGAGCCAAAGTCAAGATCGTGGTAAAGCCACATTCTTTCAGGTGGCTCTAGGAAAAATTCTGTTTTCTTGATTGTCACACAGTTCTTAGAAGCCAGGCACATTTCTAGGCTCAAGACCCTCTTCTGTTTTCAAAGCCAGCAACAATGGAGTACCTTTCACATGGAATCACTCTGACCTCCTTTGATGCCTCCCTCCTCCACAATTTAAGTACACTGTGATTCCATTGGGTCCACCTGAATAATCCAAGATAGTCTCTCTATTTTAAGGCCAGCCAATTAGCGACCTGAATTTCATCTGTGACCTTAATTATCATTTGACATGTGATATAATATAGTCACAATTTCTGGGCATTAGGACCTGGACATCGTTAGGAGGGGGCATTGTTCTGCCTACCACAACACTGGACCAAAAGTTAGGTGATAACTCTGTTGCTAAGGATTGTAAAGGCCACACAAGAGAACATTTATGAAGTGATACTACTGTGATAGACCCGAGTCACAAATTATTATTGTAATATATCAGAAGATGTTTCAAAACAGAGTGAGAACAAAAGAAGAGATGCTGTTTTGATGGATGCACTCTTAATTGAGCTTGGTTGATTTAATAAGAGCAGGTTAGGATTAGCTAAATAGAAGCAATGGCAAAAGAGTTTGAAAGTTATTTTGAAGGCTGTAAGAAGCAACAAAGACTTTAAGTGACATGAATAGTTTATCTTTAGAAAGATCATCTTCTGAGGCCCGTGGAGGATTGAGGAGAGAGAGATAAGCCTGGAAGTAGGAAGATCTAAAATGCTATGACAGACATTCTGTGAGTGATGATGAGAGCAGTGGGAGTGGAGACAGCACCTGGGGCGTATTTAAGAAGATAGATCCTATGGCAGTTAGTAATGCTTGGCTAGAGGAGGAGAAACAAGACAGGGTCTAGCGTAGCTCATCTTCCTTAAGTGATGGAAATTTTATAATCAAAACAAATAGAAGAGCAAAAATCTGCTGAATTTTGGATGTGTTTAGTTGAATTTCCCATCGGCTATTCAGGTAGAGATTCAGGTGGAAATAAGAAAAACAAGCATGGGGCCAGCTGAGTGGTGCTTTTGTTAAGAGCTGGCTTGGGATGCCAGTAGTCCCAGTTCGGATCCTACATATGAGGGCCAGTGACACTGCTCTCTACAGCTAAGATGATGCACAGCAGCTCCACCTGGAGCTGGGCTGCTGTGAGTCCCCTGGGACGGCATAGCTGTAGCCCCTGCTGCAGTGGGCTGCCATAGGCTACTGTGAATGGCCGGCAGTCAGCGTGAGCTGCTGGCAGCCGGTGTGAGCTGCCAAGAGCCTCTGTGTGCAGCTGTGCAGAGGCCGGCGACAGATCTGCCTCATTCGGGAAGAGTGCAATGATACCAACATGGGCCAGTGAAGTGACATCCTCCACAACTGAAGAATAACTGAAGAACAAAAGGACAGCAACTTGTCTGTTCCCCTTCTCCGGTTCCCCAATGCTGTTCCCCTCCCCAATTCCCCAATAAAATCTTAAAAAAAAAAAAGCATGGTGCTCAGGAACACCATTAAGGAAATATAGTTTCAATGCAGATTTGATGGTGTGGTGCCTTCTGATTGTTCATGATACCCAGTCAGGGGCCTAATTTGTCAGATATGCATGTATCCACCAGCCACCTCCTGTGCTTTTCCGAGGGAGTTCGTTGGTACAACTCAGCCTTTCAAATCTAGGATTATAGAGGGTTGAGCCTAGCCCATCTCTCAGAAAAGCAAACAACAAAAACAAAATGAGAACAACAATAAAATCTACGAAACGAGGTGAGGAGTAAGCCTAGAAAAGAAAACATACTCCATTACCACTATTTTCCCCTTAGAAGCTGGAGAATGGGACAGAGGGAGAAAGAGGAAATAGTTGACAGTGTGATTTAACACAGGTGTAAGGAAGCCTGGTTCCCAGAAAGAACTTATTCTCTAAGTAAATGTTCATTAAATGAAAATGAATCCACAGGCAGGCAGTGGATGAGAAGACAAATCTAAGTTGAGAAAAGAAAATGAGAGAAAGAAAATATGTTAGGCCAGTTGAATATCCTGTGAAAATAAAGTGATGATGTGGATTTCCTGACAGACCTAGGAAACTACCTTTTAAGTCAATTCCAGAGAAGAATTCCAAGGGCAAGACAACAGCAAAGAAAGGATTTAAATTTCCAGGGGGTCATAAAATAGGACATGCTTCTTCAGATACATGCATTATAATACAATCTGTACAAGAAATCTATCTCATTTCTTTATAACCTCATTATGTTCATTTTTTTTTAGAAGCTTTAAGGAGAACGGAGTGCTTTAGTGATGGCTGAACTTCACTGTTGTGAGACAAAGTGCAGGATTCGAGTCAGAATGAAAAAGGTTTTTGATGGTGTAGATTCAGGGTCAGAGCCCAGGTTGTGTGCCTTTGAATCGGATCACCATTCAAACCAACATTCTGAGGCTTTTGACATTGTCAAGAAATCGTGACAGATCAAAGGAGAAACAGGAAAAAAAAAATCACTGCAGATAAAATTCAGTTCACGCATTTTTTAAAGGCAGGTATATCCTATATACCATTGGGGTATAAGGTCAGGCTGATAGTGCCAATGAGATGGCAGCTCAAAAGGGCAGAAAGCATTTTATGTTTTGATGACAATGGAATGACCAACACACTGCTCTTTGATACCTGCATGTGCCAGAGGGAAAAGTGAAGGAAGGCAGCGAAACAATTGCACACAAAGCACTTTCCCCAAAAGCTATCTGGAAGCTCTGGGCCTCCTCAAGCCCTTCTCAGAGATGCCAATGAAAATGCCACCCCCACCCAGAGAAAGTGTTCTTTTACCCCATTTATAAAAATAAGGCAACAATTACAAAGAAATGCATTTGTTCAAGGGAGTTTTACTATATTATATTAAATTAAGTTTTATAGAAAAGATCCATAATATGTTTTCCTAATTTATTTTATAACCATTGACAGTTTTATATTTCATTGGTATATTCCTTCTAATTAGAATTATGAAATCTAGGAATTTCCATGATGGTCGGAAGTCTTAGAAGCCATTTAGTTATTTCTATATCATTCCTTTGAAATAGTTGTATAGTGACAGTTTTGCATAAAAATCAAATTTTGCTTTCTGTACGTTCACATATAGATGTGCCCTTGTCAGGAAGGTAATTTGTCATAAGAATGTCAAATACTCTAATATCCATCCACTTATTTCAAAAATAATGTTTGAGGATCAAATGAGTTACATAAATGTAAGAAAGAAGGGAAAGAGAGAGAAGGAAAGAAAGAAAGGGGGACAACATAAAGGAGGATATGTTTATGATATTAGACATAATTAACGATTCCTTTCCCGGGGGCATTATAAATTAGGGAGATGTAAAAATTATGAATGTTGCTTTAAAAAAGAGACCTGGAGTTTAGAGAGAAGTAAAGGTAGAAAAAAATAGAACTTGCTATGGAAATCAGTAAACACCTTGTATTTCTTGATTTCTTTTTTAAAGACTCAAGATTGCCTTTCATCCTAACAGCTGCTGCTTTGAAGGAAAAAAAAAAAAATCCACCCACTCCTTAAGTCTCTGTCTATTTGTGATTTCCCAGCTCCCTGGAGGCTGGGTGAATTGTGTGGCCTTTTTCCAGACAAAGATTGCCCCGCTAAGAGCAATAGTGGGTCACAGCCTGGCTAACCTTTAGCTATCATGAGGCTGTCTAATAATACACCTCGGTAAGGTATCTCAGTGGTTGCAAGCCCCTGTATTGTCATCTTTCACACGTGTTGACTGTCACGGGCTACAACAGTGTACTTTCATGGAAATGGACGGAAGACTTGACAAAATCATTTACAACCGAGTTTATGGGTCCTTTTAGTCCAATACCTGAACTGTGCCTCCCGGGTTACTGATATTTGATTGCAGCCAAATTGCTGTGGGTTTAAAACTATTCATACTGATGAATCCTTTATTGAGTAAACATTTCAACTTTGAATACTTAATAAAGTTTAGAAAACAAATCTATTTCTACTTTATGTTAAAAACAACTACATTGAAAATGTGCCTCTCCACGGCAAGGACTCAATAAGTTCAAAATGAGTAACATGTGCTGTGACAGCTTATTGATTATGTGCCAAGAATTAGGCAAACTGCTTCCATAGATTATCTCATTTATTGACTTCCTCTTCACAATAATTTTGTAAAGTAACCATGTTATGGGTAAAAAAACGAAATTTGAGGTTCACGGATGTTACACAACTTTCCTAAATCCTCCTGCCTCTTACGTGGCTAATCTAGTGTTGAACTCACATCTCTTTAGCTCTATTATTATTTTGAGTAAATGATTGCTTTGTTTCATTTTTCCATAAATATGTACATTGGGTAACGTGTATTTTGAAATAGTAGATGTTACAGTCCTTTCAAGTGGAAATAAAGGCTACACTGAAAAATACAACTCCTGCATTTTGTATGTCTTGAAAGCATGGCTACTGACTTGCTTTATTTTCCTGATTGTCTCTTTTGGGGGAAGCTTGTCCATAGTAGTATGTCTCAGCTAACTTTGACCTGAGGACAATAGATGGCTGTGCCTGCTGAGCTCTGTCACCCCCAGCATGCTTGTCCCTGGATGGCTCATGTGCATGCTATGTGCAGGCCCCGAGGCTCCTGTTTTTCCCTCCATCTTACCAGACCTGGAACTCTCAGTGAGTCCTGCCAATCCTTTCCATTTCCAGGGTCTAGTGTTATTTCCCTCTGGGATCAACTCCACTTTTCCTGCTTTCTACCTCGTTCCTTTCCAGAATCGCCTCAGAGCTGCAGAGTTCCAGGGACCGTTACACACAGGTGCTGCTGGGTTCTCACTGCACCGATTAAGTTGTCACAGATGCCCAAAGACATTTGTCATGGAGATGACCTCAAGTCTTTCTCATAATCTCCTGCACTTCCCAAGCAAATGATCTTACTTTCTACTTCTTTAAGGGAAATGTTTAGACTCTCTAGGCTTTTGTGGGGTTACTTCTCTCCACCTGAAAATAATTTTTACGAAACTCTTATCCTCTTTCTGCTTCCATTGACATGTTATTACCCCTCTTCAATGATGGAGGAATGAGCTCTCTGGCCTTGCTTCAAGAATCACCCCTCCACTCGTGTTCGTGATCCTTCCTCTTCGATTTCAGGCTTTCCCTTCTCAATTGCTCCCAATTCTTCAGTCTCTCCCTCTTCACTGATACTTCATCTTCTGCTTGCAAACATTCTCAAATATTCTCTCTATGCATGGGATTGGAGTGATCCTTAAAAACATCCTCAGGGTGAATGGGTTATCTTGGCTCTTGAAGTTTCTGGGCACAGGCACAAATGGAATAGGAAATGTAGTAGAAGTTTTAGACAAAGGAGGGTGTGTGACCAGAGGGTGGAGGTGAGCATTGATATCTCACAGGGGCATTTAGGAAATGATTATTGGAATATTGGGCATGATGCATCATGAAGTCACACTTTCTGGTAGCCCCACCTTTGGCACTCTGTGAGAATTGACAAAAGTAGACATTATGGGGGAACAAAGAGTGTTACAGAAAACCAGTAGATACTACAAGCCTATATGATCTCTTTCTAAATGTCAGTGCATTGTCATAGAGAAATAACTTAGCTGTCAAATACACTTCTCTGGCTAACTGCTTCATAACTCCAGGTGGTTACGGAAAATGCTGCCAATGTGATTTTTAAATTAGGCTAGTTAGATTGAAAAGTCAGAGGGTATAAGATTGACTATGTATAAGGAAGGGAAAAGCAATAAAACCAAACCTGTTTTGAGGAAGAAATCAGGCTAGTCTTTTAGAAAAAGAAAGCCAATATGTTTATTCAATTTGCATGCCTAAATTTAAATGTTTTCTAATGTATGTCAATCATATCAAACAAGTTATTATTGAGTACCTACTACGTGTCTATTTATTCTAGAGAATGCAAATATACTTATGATGAAGTGATATGAAATCTGTTTCAGGCGATAGGATTTATGCATGTAAAAAATTAGAGAACAAAGTTGAAGTATTATCAACAGTGAAAATATGTGTCCAGTTAGTGACCTGTAAGGTGGCCAGAAAAGAGGGAATCGGTGTTGACTGGAATGATCTGTAAAGGAAATGGGTAGAGAATCCAATGGATGGGGCTGGAAAGAGTATTAGAAAAGAGACTAACTAGTGTATCTCAGTTTGAGAGAGCAAACTTTTAGCTGGGGCAATATGGATAAGATCCTGGCCTAATTAAATTTGAATATTGGGATTATAAGGATGGAGTCAAACAAAATACTTAAAAAGGAGGGAAGTTAACTTTTTAAAAATCACTTCTGGGGATGCTCTTCATTTGGGTTCCTATATACGTCCGGGCAAACATTTCTTCCTACATTTCATAGTAGAATTTCATGATCCAAAGCATGGGCTCTGGGGTCAGAAAGTCTGGGGTTCAAACTCTGGTTATACCCCTTAGTGAGTGACTTTGAGAAAATTGTTTAACTTTCCTTGGGCTTTTTCATGTGTAAATGGAGATCATGAGAGAACCTACCTGATAGGGCTATTGTGAAAATGAAATGGCTTCATGCATGTAAACTGCTGAGCACAATGTGTGGCACAAACTTAGCACTATGTAAGTGGGTGCTGTCCTTATTGAATTACCTTCTGTCAGTTTCTGAACTCCATAAGGTCATGGCTGTGCCTTTAAGGTTTTGAAACCCTAATGCCCAGCATAAACCTAGGGCATAGAAGAAGGTAAGTAAATATGGGATCAAGGAAAGAAATAGCACTTAAATGATACTACACTACCCCTCAGTCACACACCCAATGACCGACAATTTGCTTTGAAGGTACACCCTATGTGCCATTAGGGAACTCAGCATTTCCAGAGTATTTACATTTCTGGCACCTCCATGAAATGCTGAAAGTCAGTATAGAGACCTTGATTAAAACAAAATATCTGCTACATGGTGATGTCCATAGCTTCTTCGTAGGGCTGAAGGCTCATCGGCCTTAGCTGCTCTGGTCGGCTACTGTAGGTTCTTGACTAGGACATGGCCATAATGATGGTAGTGTTTAGGGCAGATTCATCTAGGAATTGTGTAGAAATGGACTGTTATGAAGAGAGATTGGTGATAGGGCTGCCAGGTAGGCATGAAACAACAAAGCTCAAGGACCTAGGGAGCATTTTATCTGTTTTTACAGTAGTCATGGCAGATACTGGGTATGTGTTAAGCATATTGAATAATGAGGGCCATTGGAAATAAGAATATGAGGAGAATGCATGTGAGATATGTAGTACTTTGAAAACCAGACCTGGAGTAGTTTATTCTCTTTATGGCAGTAACTATACCTGTTCACTGTTTTCTTTAGTACTGAGTTTCAGTAAAGACAAAAAAGCCTGCATTCTGAGAGCATCTTGGCCCACTGTGATAATTAACTTCCTGTGTTAACTTGACCCTATGATGTGTCCGGATATTTGGTCAAACATGATTCTGGATGTTTCTGTGAGGGTGTTTTAGATGAGATGAACATTTAAATCAATGAGGGAGAAAAGCAGCATTTCCCTCCCCAATGTGGGTGGGCTCCTTCCAATCAGCGGAAGGCCTGGATAGAACCAAACGGCTGAGCTTCGCCTGGGGAAGAGAGGGATGCCCCTTTCTGACTGCCTTAGAACTGGGACATTGGCTTTTTCCTGCCTTCAGACTTCAACTGAGATATTGACTCTTCCTGTGCCTCGAGGCTGTCAGCCTGTGGAATGGACCTACACCATCAGTTCTCCTGCTTACCTGGCCTTCAGATTTGGGTTGCAATGACACTATTGGCTCTCTTGGCTCTCCAGCTTACTGACCCACTATGGGACTTGTTATTCTCCATAATCGCATGATCCAATTCTGTATAACACATCTCTTTCAATATATATATAGAAATACAAATATATACATCTTATTGGTTCTGTTTCTCTGAAGAGCCCTGACTAAAACACCAACTTTATACATTTTCTCATTGTGATTGGTGATTTTTCTCAGGTTCCTGTGGATATTGAAACAAAAAAGAAAAATGATGTTACTTGCATGCATCTTCTTCCTACTAAATATACTGTCAGTGGCATTAAAATTAATATCAACTCTTTTAATTACATATTCTCTATTTTAAAATAATGGAACTTTTATCTAAAATTTATTTCCTAGTGATATTTTTAATGATTCCTTGGGTCTGCTTTACTTGCATTAGGTTTTAACAAACCAGATAACCTGTAAAAGAATACATAGTTTGAAATTGTTAATGTAGT
This sequence comes from Aselliscus stoliczkanus, assembly GCA_033961575.1. NCBI lineage: Eukaryota > Metazoa > Chordata > Mammalia > Chiroptera > Hipposideridae > Aselliscus > Aselliscus stoliczkanus. Next base: position 73,955,083 of record CM066740.1, on the reverse strand, counting down.
GAAAATTTCTAAAGGAAACAGTCCCTTGGTTACTTAATTTACTGCCATCCCTAAATCAATTTGCCATGATATTTATTTTTTTATATTTTTCTTTCTTTGTGAATAATTTGATTTTAAAGGCTGAATGATTAAACATGTTGAGGCTGTCTGATATTTTCAGATAGTGAAATCTTAAAAGTTTTGCATGTTTCAATGAGTATGAATTAAAATAATACATTCATGACAAAATGTTAAACATTTAAACATATATATTTATATATACATATACACACACATATATATGTTTAGGCACAAATATCTACATATGTAAATATAAATATAGAAATAGGTGTGTCAACACATATATCCATGTATGTTCTCTCTGTAAGATTCAGGCACACAGGTATATTTAGGTAAAGATAAAGCATAGGTTCAAAGAATGATATAGCCAGTGTTCAATATATAGCGATCATAAAAGCAAACACACCACAATGATGGTGATGATTATGATGACAGTACTTCATGTGGGATGGGCTTGTCAAGTTAACACACCAACAAGGAGATTGGCACGTGGCACATGGTGTCCAGCGATGCTGGAAATGTGTTTATAGAAAGAGCTCGTTGGCTTCTCTAGGTAGTTATTACAGCAAAGCAAGAAGACTGGAGGTTATGGCCTTGGGGTTCCTGGTCTTTGTTAGAAGTACAAAGTAAACACACAATAAAAAGTTTGCAGGTGACGAGACAGTCTTGTTTAGTTACTTGGTGATGGTAGCTAAGCAGGAGAGGTCCAGACCTGACTGGGTTTGAGGAAGTGTCTGTGAATTTGGGGGAAAGTCCAGAAGCTGTGCTTGTAGGGTTAGTAGAATGGAACTGCTGATGGTCTTGGATAACAACCACCATAAGAAATAGGTGCTTGGATGCACTGTGATCGAAGGGTTTTTTCATGACTCTTGTGCTAAAGCAATTTGACATGGTTCAGAGACGCCTCCAGATGGAAAACTGTTCTGTTGCACTCTTACTTACAAGCTCTCCTTGACATAGTCCTTAGGATGTACCGTTAGCATCTGTCTCCCATGATATCTTGTCCTTCCCATCCCCACCTGCTCACTCTGCCCCAGAAGCAATCACCTTTCATTTCTTGAACATGCCAAACCCTCTTCCAACCTCACTACACTCTTTACCTGTTGTTTTCTCTGCCTTTTCTTCTGGTTTGTCACATGGCTCTCTTTCAATCTTCTTTATCACTAAGTCTTCATCATTTAGCATTCTTTTCCAGACAACAAAAACAACCCATTTTTAGCAGGAAGGAATGTAACATGATAAATTAGTGCTTACAGTTTTTTGGAAGGGCTTGGGAATAGCTCTAGGTTGGGCCTTCAAGAGTGACTCCAAGAATACCACCTCCAAACTGGCCCACTTGACCTGCCTCATCAGGAAGCTAGAGAATCAGAAGCCCACTTTCCCAGGTGCTGGCCTCAGGGTTGCACCACTGTAACCATGAGAGGGAACACAGGACGGGACTGTTCAACTCAAACCAGGGCAAGCAGTCAGCCTGCTTAATGATCATCGCTTCCTGACACTCCTCTTGTCAGGTTGCTTCAGAGAGGCTCAGATGCCTCTATCCTGGCCTACTCTGATTGCTTCTGTCATCCTCCAATGGCTGGGCAGGGGTTTGCATTTTATGGACTCTGAAAGCAGTTTTCCACTTCTGGTGGTATTTCTAAGACTAAATAATTTTTCATAAAACATGACTATTTGGATATGATTTTAGTTCTTACAATAATAAAAGTCAAAAGCAGGGCTATAGTCTAAGGTTTTCCAATACCATTGTAAAGAGGCTACTCAGCAATCACTGAGTTTCCTAGAAACAAAGTGTTCTTTTTTCTTTGTTTTGTTTGTGTTTTTCCTTTAACATCCTTCCTAGACATGCTGATTTCCTTGGTGGAGCTCAGGAATCCATTCCTTCTAAAAACTGCTGGTGCCTCTGGTGCATGGTTGGATTTGAGACCCATGAAACTAGAGGTTTCTGAGGTCCCTTCCCTATTTGGTACAAGGATTAATAAGCACCGTTTACATATACAATCACCGGCTTTAACTAAGGTAAAAGCTCTAAATGAACCAACAGTGTGACTTGACAGGCCTCCATGCTCCTACACGTCTGCATGACACGTGACTGCCATCTAAGGGGACCCAACCGAACATCCTGGGCCTGCAGCTGGGAGTCACAGAATCATGTAATTGCTTCCTATTCTCTTATTGTACTTGCTAATGTTTGCAATGGAGAGCCTAGCATGCTGCCCAGTGCATTGTAAGCATTTGGTAATTACCAGTTATATAATATATACATCTTTATTAGACGGGAGGAGGGAGGGAGGAGAGTAGGGGAGGTGGAAGGGATGGAGTAATGAGATAATGTGGGAAATAAGTCATAGAAACAGATTCATTGTTCTTAGGTCAGGATGCGGTTTTGACTTAGGAACATGAATACTTAAATCTCTTGGGAAGAAGACAACATTATGTTCTCTACTGTTTTATGACTGGTCAAAATATAAAATTTTGTAGGACTTTGTTTTTAGGCCTCTGAGAGCTTTTAGGTAGCTGTTTTTGTCTTTTGTTTTTAACTGAATATAAGTTAAAAATAACTGTAATAGTCATTTTGATTTCATCAAATGATGTAACAGATTGATGTCTGAATGGCTTTGGGCAGGGTGCACTAAATTGGGACTAGAGATCTAGGATTACCTTTATCAAATGAGCAAATTTACTTCTCTCAACTTTTTAAACTCTATAATGTAGATTATAATAACTTTTTTTAAATTATAGGCTTGTTAAGAGCATCAAGTGAACTAATGAATGAGAAAATGCTAAGAAATATTTAAAACTGAGATATAAAAAAAGATTACTTGGCATTCTCTCAGAGGCAGGTTTTCTTAAAAATTAATCATTCGTTGCTAGAGCGTAGAGGCATGCAGTATTCAACTCGGTTACAGCCTTCATTCAGCCTTATTTTCATTAAGTTGAAATCTTGGTTACTTCCGGTCCAACACGGTTTCTTTCAGGTACTGCCACCTGAAACAGCTTTTTATGTTCATTATGGTCTAGAAATTGTGACATTCTGGTTGTTCTGTTTATTCTCCATGCACCTCCCACATCATGTAATCATTGTGTGAAGTGGGAGATTAAAATAACACTATTAGGGCCGGCTGCGTGGCACAGTGGTTGGGCGCTGGCTTTGGAAGCCAGCGGCCCGGGTTCGGATCCCACATATGAGGGCCAGTGGCTGCCCTCAAAAAAAAAAAAATAAATAAATAACACTATTAACTCTCTGAACAATGTGTGCTGCAGTTCTTATGCTTTCCTGGCTCGTTGTGGACCCAACATCAGTTCAGTTAACGCCCTCTATCCCCTTGTGTAGCGATGCTTGCTTACCCTGAACAGATGTTACAGTGCCTAGACAAATATCAGTTTTTCAATAGACCTAGGTCTTATGTGTTTGAGAAGCACTTTCCATTACTCTCCTTTGAGCCAGTGTTTGTCATTGCCCTGGAAACCATGCTTCACAGCTAGAGAGATACAGCCAGCTCGGCAAGCAAGCCTCCAGCGGGCTTAGGGCATTTCTGGGGCACTTGGGCTCTTTATCTGGAGTCTGGAAATAATTGTTTGACACACTGAAGGGAGAACCTCATCACACACTGAAAATGGCACCCTGGAGCCTGCAAAAAAAACCCTTCCAATTGCTTCAGGGGTAGAAAAATGCGAAGATGGAGAAACATAAAAGTCAAATTCAAAATGTAATCGAAAAATGAAACATGAAACAGAAGATGAAGACGGTGATGAACAGAAATGTATGGATTGCTTTTTTATTTTGCAGTCTTACCCAAATCATAGGGGGTCTGTTTTGTCTGTCAGAGTTCAGAGTCAGTGGGCATCTAATGAAAACATTATGAATTTTCAAAGTGCTTTACCTTTTACGTTTTTGAAACAAGGGGACTTACATTTGGCATCAATCCAGCAGATACACAAGAGCACTACAGAGCTCTTAATAAGCTTATTTTTATTGAATTCAATCCTCATAAAAGCAGTGCAGTTACAATTGAGGGAGAGTATGGAAAATGGCTTTGCCATGAATTTTGATAGCATCGTTGAATCTTTAAATCTCCCATCATTCCAGTCATTCTGTCATTAGTCTCTTCCTCTCACGTCCTTCCGTGGCAATCATGTTACAGAGGAATCCATTAATTCACGGGAAGTTAAGTGATTAGCTCAGCTTGCAGTCAGGTGCAAGGTTAAGATTAGATAAAAGTCCCTCAGGTTCTAGTAATTTCTAAACCTTGAGGACAGCCACCCGCCTTATTAGAAAACCAGGCATTAGAAATCATCTACCAGCTTCTTCCACCACATTCAAAAGAAAGTTTATTTACTTTTACAAAAAAATTGCCCTTGGAGAGTTTAAAGATCAGGTTGCTAGAAATATATGTTCTCCTCAGAACTAAATATCAGAAATATAGCTCCTCAGAAGCTACAATTGTAAATTAGGGAGAATATCTTGAAATATGAAATATATATAAAAATAAAATGTTTGTATTTCATTTTGTGCAATACACGTGTAATTAATAATTCAGTAAGTATTTGACCTGCAAATATTTCAGGCACTGCTATAGAGTTACAAAGATATGTATGTAGCTCATAGAATTTGCTCACATTGATTGATTCCTTTATTGCTTCATTGTTTTATTTATTAATAGTCAATAGCTATTTGTTAAATTAATGAAAAAAAATAGCTGGATTAGGAAAGGTTTGATGTAGGTAGCATCAGATGGATAAAGTGTTAATAGGCTGAGAGGCCTGGTTCATTCCAGGTACGGGAAATAACAGGATATGACTTGTACTCGCCCTCCCAAATAAACCCCAGAGGTAGAAAGTTATAGTATACGTTTAGTGCACAGCAAATGCTACACAGACATGCCTGGAATGTTTTGTGACATGAATGCAACTGAAAAATAATCTTAATGTAAGTTAAATATTGATAAAACAGTATGTCATAAAAGATAAGCATTCCTTACGTTACTTTCAATGGGAAAAAGTAGAACAATTTGTTTTATTTCAATCCTAACACACTTCTCTAAATAAATTTATAACAAAGAGCAAGGCGCTACTTTTAAAATTCCCCTTGCATTTACTGTAGGAGAAAAACAGCTCTCAATATTACCTGTGAGTGTTTCACCAGTGTATTACCTAATTACAGATGACCAGAGAAGTACCAGCCTGGGGAACTCCATTAATATGGCAGCCTGGATACTTGGCATGTTCCAGGAGTTCTCTGGGGTGGTCCTGCAATCTATTCCATTAGGGTAACCCCCCTGGAACTTAACTCCAACAACAGCGGTACCCAAAGGAATAACTCACTTTCCCCGAATAATGACATTTTCCGCTTTTGCTGGCATGCCTTTCCCCTTTCTGGTAGATATTTTATTACTAAAATACAAGACCTGTTTTCTGAAAAGACTGCTCTCAGGTGCAGACTGAGGTGAACTTGGGGACCCAGCCACTGCAGCCTTGAGGATAATTTCCACCTGAAGGTTGGGCAAGTGCCTTTCTGAGGCGATGTGAGAGGCTCTTCAGCAACATTTCTAGTATTTTCATCAAACAGTGTTTTTCGTGCTTCTTTGTTCTCGTTAAAGCTTCCCATTAGTAACTGCTGATTGGCAGCGTAAAAGAGGAGGATTATAGCAAGATAAGCATTGCATACTAATTTCTCTAAATGTGAGGAATGCAGAAAGATGTTATCACATGTCAAAAGAAAAAAATAAATGACCTGCAGAGGGGAGATTACTCGTGTTATTCAGACAATAAAAGCACTTCCCTTCGCTTTCAGTTCCTAAGCAGAAACTCCCTTAGTTTTGAGGCTTCATTCACTAATTTAAGTACATTGGTCACCATCTTCACCTCCTTTCTTCCAACCTTCTTCTCTGGCCCTGTGCTTTTCTGACTTCCTGCTCCCAACGCCCTTCCTCCATCACCGGTCCTTTTTAACTTCAGAAAAGAAACATGCTCAACTTTTTTCTCTCATAAAACAAAAGTAAAAAGAAATAAAAGCACCTTCCTTGTGTTAATTCACTAGACTGGGGGAATCCTTTCACAGTGTATATCAAATCATTACAATGTACTCTTTTTTTTTTTTTATTAAAGTTTATTGGGGGTCACAATTGTTAGCAAAGTTACATAGATTTAAGGTCTACGATTCTATAATACATCATCTATATATCACTTCTGTGTTCACCACCCAGAGTCAGTTCTCTTTCCATCACCAGATATTTGATCCCTTTACCCTCACACGAGATACTCTTTAAATATAGTATAACTTTATTTCTCATTACTACCTCAATAAGGCTGAAGAAAACCACAATAACGCAACCTCCTTTAAACCATGTGCCTAGCCGGTACTATCTGATCTCTCAGTCACTGAATTCTTGAAGTTGTGGGGGCTTCTAATTGTCACCACTGCATTATGTACTAACAGGTATTCCCAATGTTCCTGTTGCTCCATTGTGAGTTGATATGGTGGCATGGCCCTGTGACGGCTTTTATTTAACATTTTGATCATTTGTTCAAGGATTTTTTTGCCTTAATGCTGATTCTTAAAAAAAAAAAAAAATTATTACAGTAGTATTTATCTTGGTTACTGAGTTTTCTTGACCCTTGGAATTTGCCTCCGATTGAGTGCCTCGCTCACCTCACTCACCTCATCTTAGGTGACAAGGGGACCTGCAGGTCCACTTGTACATTTGGTAGGTAACTGAAGCTAATTGCACCTACCTTCAACCAGATCTCCTGTCATGCTTATGCCCTGTTTCGCTGGATGTCATCACATTTTACCTGGTTGCCAAAACCAGAAACCTGGGACATCCTACACGTGCCTTCACCCTTCCGCTTATCTCTAGCTCCCCAACCATATAGTCAACAATCTATTTTGCCTCCTTTAGCTCTTTAGTATTTCTTCAGAGTGAGATAATCCCTCATAATTCTTCTTCCTGAATTGCTAGAGCAGTCCTGTATCCATGTGGTGCCAGTATGTCCCTCCATCGTTCTGCAATCACACCGCTGCAGCCCGAAAATTTATTCTAAAATGCACACGTGATCATCCAAACCCTTTAACATGAACCCATCAGATTACAATAGATTCCAAAATCCTTAGCAAGACATAGAAGGACCCGAATCATTTGGCCCTGGGAAGCCCTCCATTTTCATCACTTGCCATGGACCAGTTAAGACCTTCGCTGGAATGCTTTCAGGGACCTAAATGGGTGATTTCCTCACGTCTTTGAGCCTCCTAATGTGCTATTTCTACTGCCTGAAATTCTCTTCCGTTAAAATGTTGATCCTGGGTTACCTTCTCCAGGAACTCTTCCAGATGTTGTCTTTTTTTTTTTTTTTTTTGAGGGCAGTGTCACTGGCCCTCATATGTGGGACCTGAACGAGGGCCGCTGGCGTCCCTAGCCAGCACTTAACCTCCACGCCACTCGGCCGGCCCTCCAGATGTTTTCAATCTGAGCTAGACAGCCATTCCACCTGCTCCCTGGCACTCAGTGGTTCCCTCTCACAACTCTGACACCGTTTCCTAGGCAGTCTGCTCACCATGCAGTGAGCTACTTGGTAAAAGGGACTACATCTTTTAATCCTTTATCTCTAGTGCATAAGAAGGTTCGTGTCCCAAAGTAGGTATTTCCCAAATTGTAGAAGACAACCATCTGAATATCATTTCTTATTTCTCATTCTATTTATGATAAAAACAGAATTTCTTTTAAGAACACATTTTCATATGTATCATGATGTGTCAAACTGCATAGAAATGATTTTAAATTATAGGTATTTCAGTCTCTCCCCTCCCTACCCTGCTCTACCCGCTCCTGGGAAAGTCACCCCATTCAGGCTGTAGAAACAGAGACAGATCCTTAAAAACCATGATATTTTCCATAGGAGATCATGAGGTAAGACCAGGGATGCAGGCTCCAGCTAGAGTTCACCATCAGCTAGGACCACACAAATTCTGTGTCTCCATTCTTAAGCTTAGGCCTTTAAGATACATGACCTTATCAAGGCAAGAGACCATTGCTAGCCAGATGAAAGGCCCCTGGCCGCACTTTTTGAGCTGAACAAGAATTTCAAGGACGTCTAGTCCAGCCAAGGAACCTAGAAGACAAATACGAGATATTTCATAGGTGTAAGACTAGTATAATTTAATAGTAAATGCCTGAGAGCATCATTAAATCTAACTAGCTTTGCCTACACAGAGATCTAAAATGAGACAGTATATTTCAATACTCAAGAGCTTTCTTGATTGCTTTAGGGCATGCTAAGAATTCCATAGGTATGACAGTTATAAAGGCAATTTAATGGGATACTTTGCCAATCAATTGCAGAAAAAGGAAGAAAAAAACTGAGTAAGAAACAACTGAAGTAAAAAATGAAACTGCTATAAATATAGATAATAGCTTCCATTAAAAGTGTCTTCCAACATTGGAATGTTTAATCACAGTTACTCAAATCATTGGTTCCACTCTATTTCACAGTTATCCAGCTTGGGAAAATCTATGCACCGTTAAACATGATAGGTTCAATGTTTTTTATAATATCTGGTCAACAGTGGGAAATTTTGCTAGCTAATTTCATTAACAAGTTTCAGTTTCATTTCATTTTAACAATAACAATTAAAAAGCAAGTACTATTTTTTTTTTTTAATCTGTAGGCCATATTAAAAATAAAAGCAAACCGGCTTATACAGAAGTAGATCCTGGACTATATGAGCATTGAATTTCTGGAAAAAAAAAAGTGGTATCACTAATTAGTGGGGAACATAATGTATTTTCTTATTTGAAAAGGACTCAAGTTTAACTCTCACCTCAAACATAAGCCAATATAATTCCTGTGAGATCAGATCAGGGTATTGTGTGCGATAGCAAACCATAAATCAATTACTTTAAAAAATGTAGACAGGCCTATAAAATCTGTAGAAGGGGGGCATTTTTCTAAACTTAAAGGAACTGGAAAAAAATTACATAGGGAAATAAAAATAGATTTGACTGAATAAAAAACTGAAATGCCATAAACAGAATTAAGAAAAAAATAGCTGGGAGAAATATTTGCTTCACATATAAGAAAAATTAATGTATTGAATGTTTACAATGGTCATACAAATGTTTAACAGCTCCTTCAAAACCCTAAAATATCAGTAAACAAAGACCATATTTAAACAATTCACAAAAGAAGCTACAATTGACGGTTTATGAAAACTATTAAGCTTTAGAAGTGATCGATATAATATGTAACTTGAAACATATTTTTCACTTATTGAATTAGAATATATATTCAGAAGGATTGATGAGAGTGTTCTTTTATATGGCTGGCAAAAGATTAAATAGATTATAAAAGAAAGAAAGAAAACTTTCTGTAAAATCACTTGTTAGTTATTCTCTCCTTACCCTTTGATTCAGAAATACTGCTTCCCGGAATATACTCTAACAATACTCTGAAGTTAAAAAGTACGTGTGCATAAAGGTTTTTGTTAAAGCTTTTTATGTTTAAAAAAAGATACACAAATGTCAATAAAATATAATTTAATACAGGCATTACGATTACAAGATTTTTTTTTATTTTTTTTTGAGGGCCGTGTCACTGGCTCTCATATGTGGGACCTGAACTGGGGCTGCTGGCTTCCCAAGCCAGCGCTTATGATTATGAAAATTTAATAAAAGAACATTCTTATTTGCTTTTTATAATTTCATAATTATAAAAGGCAAAGCAAGCATACACACATACACACAGTCGCACAAAAAAAAAACTGAAAGAAGAATATTCATCCATGAAAATGAGTATGTGTTGTTGGCAGCTTTACTATTAATTGTTATTGTTTTCTTGTATTTTTCTCTATCTCCTTGATTTTCCTTAAGGGGCATTTATTACTTTCAAAATCAGGAAAATAAACATTGCTAATAAAAAGTTTGTATGAAAATGGATCACAAGGGCATACTATTAATATAACTCTTCCTATTATCTACCAACCTCAGATAAATCAGCAGATTCTTTGGACCCATGTGGACAATTTGATTTCCTGTTTTGTCATTTCTTAGTCCAGTAAATGACTATTGTGATCTTTAGGGGAGAAGGGATATCTAATTAACGTTAGTGAAGTTTCAGGTTATTAAGTTCTTTACTTTTCCAGCCAACTCTTCCCTGTTGAGGATTTGAGAGGTCAGAGCAGGGGTAGAGAAACGCCATTCTTTGTGCTAAAATAATTTAACGAAGACAAATAACTAAACAAAGAATTAGGCTGTGCAAAGAATTCACCCATGAAGTATGACCTACTAATTTTCTGATCTGGCATCTGTTTTACCAGACTGATATTTGGAAGGTGATTAGTTTGCTTTTTCAGGATTTGAGATTTGATGGGAATCAACTTCTGAAGGAATAACTCAATTAACGTAGCCTTCGCTAAATTCAGTTAGTAACTAGGAACTCTTCCATGGTAGGGAAGACAGAAAAAGGCTAGTTTTTTGTTTTGTTTTGGTTCGGTTTTTTCCAGTTACACAGAGTAAATTTCTGTATTCTGCAGTTAGGAGAAGCAGAGTTGGACGCAGTCTTTGAGATTCTGAAATATTCTCAGTTCATCGCTCAGTGCTGTAGTATTTTTCCCTTACGTGCTGCCGGAAGAGTCTTCTCAGGGTGGCATATTGAACACAGCTTCCCAGTGTCCTGAAGACACCTGCCTTTTCAGCACCTTTAACACAGGTCACCTAGTGTGGACAGCAAGGACACAGAGAATGGCCATAGCAGTCTCTATCCTGGGTGGGTGACAAACTAGGGGCCTTCAGGGCTCAAAAATGAGGCCTTTCCTCACCATTCTTTTTACCTCTCCTTCTACATAAACCTGTATGTGGGTCATTGTTCCAGAGTTCAACCCGATTATAGCGGAACTTCAGAGATTACAAGGTGAAAATGAAAATCCTGGTGTTCGGGGCTGTTTTGATGGCTTTGGTGACCGCAGGAGGCCTGCCTTCTGTTCCGAAAGTGTTAGCGTTCCCTCTCCTGCATCATGGTCCCTCTCCCAGGAAAAGCCAAGTCCATATTGGGATTAGATAGCATTCCTGCCTTTTCTGTTCCCGTCTTTCCCTCCCAGTTGCCTCCCCCCACAGCCTGTTTCTTCTTCCCTCAGGATTCCAGAGCTTGGGTCTTCTCTCCATCCTACCTGACAGCTGCCAGGGAGAAAAAGCTTTGTTCACTCCTTTACACTCAGACCTAAATATCAGTTAATTTAAAATTAGATTCCGATTACTCTGGGTTTCAATCGCATTTCAAAGGCCCAAAAGACCTGCATAGTCTACAGGATTCAATTCTGATTAAGAAGAACTCCTTGATTTGTCAGATCTGTATGGGGGTGGGGGTTAGTACCTCTTCCTTCTACCCAGCCAACTCTGTTGGTGGAGAGAGATAGCTTATTGAAGAAGCTGATGGGTTCCACTCTTACTGCCCTGCTTGCTTGCTCACTTTCTCTTTTCTGGGCCCCAGTATCATCACATCAGATGCACAGGTGGTATCTCAGTGGGCCCAGGTGGCACCCCATTTTCTGATATTGTCTGAAATGGTATCTGGAGTTTTGGACCCCTGGCCAGGCCTTGTAGCAGGAGGCATAAATTCAGAAGCAGCCCCAACATAAGAGGATGAGGCCTAGTAGTTGTCTTTGCTTTGACTACTTTATTTACACAATTAGAGCTTATGTTTCTATTTTGCTCTGGCCATCTTCCTTATAATAGCCTGTACAGAGACTTTCCCAGTTCTCTGTCCACGTCATCTTAAAGGAAAACACCACCTCCCCACCCAATAGTCCAACAACTGTTATAGACACACACATCCTCTCAGAGTCATCATATAGCAACAGAGTAACCCAGGATCATCCAGAGACTTCAGCTTATATATTTGATATATTATACATAGATAGTATGCATATAGACAAACATAAGGGCAGTAGCTATTGGGTCATTATTACAAGTGGAAATGCAAGCTACGATTGCTAGTGAGAGAAATTTGCAGAGGTAGATATGCTTCTGTGCAGTTCCCTCCCTTTTGCCAATATCCTTTGCAGCCACCCTGCCTCCCAGTCTCACCTCCCACGCCTTCTATTGGCACTCTCTCTTCAACTCTCTAGAGAGTGATTTTGTTGAGGTCAGAACCATGGCATTATCATTTAATTGAGAAACTGAGGCTGCTTGGTTTTCATTTATAGCCATAAATAAAGTGTCTTCTATTAGCTTTATAAACCAGGCCTCGTGCTAAGCATCTAACACATATCGTCTTCCTCAGTCTTCACAGTAACTCGTTATTGTAGTTGGCATTTTACAGATGAGGACACCAAAGCTCAGGATGGTTGGTGCCTGTCTCAGGTCACTGTTGTGTCTCAGGGCTCAAGGTGAATTCTATAGAATCACATGGCCAAGGGACAGAATTTCCTGGGACTTTACACAAGCTGATGGCAGTCAAGGAAGAATACCTCCCCAGAGCCTCTCAGCATCCCCCAGAGAGCTGGATCAGAGCAGGTCCCTGCTGGACGTGCAGTGGGGTTATGCCCAGGGGTGGACATGGCTCCTAACTGCTCTGTCTCCTTAAGGAGCAGGGGACGAGCACCCTGACAAGGCAATGTGTGCTCTGGTGGATTATAGGAAGCCTGCAGTTAGTGTGAGCTGTAGTTAGATGAGAAGTGTGATGATGAGAGTGTGCTGTAGTTAGATGAGAAGGCCGGGTGCTCAGAACCTGGGGATCTGGGAACCCAGTGTAAGATGCAGCCTCTTTTCTGGGGTGGGGAGAGCACTGTAGCCCCATGCCTCCAGAAGAGTGAGGGCTCCCAACTCTGGGTGTCTTATTGTTCAGGGGACTGAGAGAGAATTAGGGTCACTTTTTGAAAATTCTGCTTCACACACCATAGTCACACAGGCTGTGTGTGTGTGTGTGTGTGTGTGTGTGTGTGTGTGTGTGTGTGTTATGAGGCATGGTGGGAGGAAAACAGAATTTAAGCCCAGATCTCTGTGACTCCAAAGCTGATTGCTGATAATACCTGTCAAGCTTCTATTGACTTCTTTTCTGCTCACAACTTCCAAACTCACTTGTATCGCCACCCAGCTCAGCTCTAGCCCACTGTAGGATAACAGTCCTTTTGTCCTTAACTCTTTTCTTAAAACACAGGACATATTAAAGTGCAGATATGCTCCTGAATCTTAGAGACTCCTTTTGCCTTTCCTTAATTATACCTACAGTTCTATTGATCACTGGATAAATGATGAATAGACCTGTCGTGGAAACTTTCTTATGCCACCTGTACTGCTCTCTCAGCTGCAATAATAGGTCAAGAAAGAAGGGCCATTGTATTTGCTCTGTTGAGATCCCCTGTTCCACCACCATCTCTCAACAATTACTCTTTTATAGAAGTCCACACCATCCTTATGTACCACTCTTCCCAAATTCTTGTTGGAATCATGTATTCCCATTTAGAATACTTATTTTTCTCAATCACTTTAATGTTCAACACATGATGTCTCCCATTATCGTCATTGGTTTTGAAATTAATGCAAGCATCCTATTGCCTCATTTTTCTTAATTCCAATGACTCTGGCTTCCGTTCTTTTCAACCACACATCAGCATGGATATATTAGGACCTCTGGGTTATCTGGTGTATTTGTCAGGGTGCTTCAAAGAAACAGAACCCATAGGATGTATAAATCAGGAGAGTGAGATTTATTTGAAGGAATTGGCTCACCAATTCCTTAGTGGCCATAGGGGCCAGCAAATACAGAATCTGCAGGATAAGGCAGCGAGCAGGAGAACTGGCAGGCTGGGAAGAGGCAATGTCATGGTCCAAGCCAGCCTGGAAGCCAAATTCCTTCCTTCTGCAGGGATCTCAGTCTTTCTTGTGAAGGACTTCAACTGATTGGCGGAGGCCCACCCACATCCTGAAGCATAATCCACTTTACCCAATAATCTCCTGATTTAAATGTTTGTTAACCCCAACTCAAAAATACCTCACAGCACCATCTAGACTGGTGTTTGACCAAACAATTGGATGCCATAGGCTAGCCAAATTGACAATGAAAATTAAACATCACATCTGTTTTGATTCTGCAGTTGAGATTGCTAATAACAACCTCTTGAACTGGTTTACTTCCTGCTTCAAGGACTACTCTTCAAATTTCTTGTCTCTTTCTTCTCTTTTTTTTTTTTTTGTCTCATAGGTCCAGTAATATGACTATCAAGGTTTGTTCTTTTGCATTCCTATTACCCATTCTCCCTTTAGAATCTCATTAACTCCCAAAGTATCACCTGTGAAGCTTAGATTGCATTCTCTTTAGCTTTCTTCTGATTTCTTTCTATTCATGGAAGCCCCATTAATTTTCTGGAAACTATGAATATATGTTTTCAAGATTTGTTTTGACTTTCTTTGAGTTTTTATTACTCCTAGGTTTAATTGACAGCTCCTCTGTATATTCAACAGTATTCTACATACAAGTCTGTCAGAGAGCCTTCACAAAGACTGTATTTAACATATGCCTGTCTCCTCCTATTGGATTTAGTTCATTCAGACACTAAAAAGGCAAGCAATGGAATGGGACAGGATATTTGACATATATAATTATATACATATATATAACAAAGTATTTGTACAGTATTTGGACCTATTAAGAGAAAAAAATCTACAAGTCAATGAAAAAAAAGGCAGACAACCCCATAGGAAAAAAGTACACATGCAATTTGAATATATATTTCACAAATAAAGAATAGTTGAGATGATTTTAAATCGCATTAATAATCTAGGAAATGCAAATTAGAACCACAAAAAGATAGTGATCTCTATCTATAAGAATGCCTAAATGTAAATAAAACTGAGAATATCAACTATTGTTAAGGACCTAAAGCTGCAAGGATTCTCATTCTTCTGGTAGGAGTATAATTGGCTCAACCAACTTGTAAACTGGACAGGCATACCAGTGCATCATCTGCCAATTCCATTCACAATTACACTATGGCAACACACATCCATTTGTAGCAGGACAATTAAGTTCACGAACTTGTAAGGATGTTGCTAATCTTTTTTGATATCAGCAGGATTGTTCTTTATGAATTTGTACCAACTGGACAAACACTACCCAAGTTTATTATTTGGAAGTGCTGAAAAGGCTGCATGAAAAAGTTAGACGAAAACGACCTGAAGTTTTCACCAACAATTCATGGCTCTTGCATCATGACAATGTACCAGCTCACACGGCACTGTCTGTGAGGGAGTTTTTAGCCAGTAAACAAATAACTGTATTGGAACACTCTTCCTATTCACCTGATCTGACCCCCAATAACTTCTTTCTTGACCTGAAGATAAAGGAAATATTGAAAGGAAGACATTTTGATGACATTCAGGACATCAAGGGTAATACGATGACAGCTCTGATGGCCATTCCAGAAAGAGTTCCAAAATTGCTTTGAAGGGTGGACAAGGCACTGGTGTTGGTGCATAGCTTCCCAAGGGGAGTACTTCATAGATGACCATAGTGATATTCAGCAGTGAGGTATGTAACACTTTTTCTAGGATGGGTTCACGAACTTAATTGTCCAACCTCTATAAAATAATGTTTGAAGCAGTAATTTGCATAATAGCCAAACTAGAAATAACCCATATGTTCATCAATGCTAGAACAGATACACAAATTACATAAATTATAGTATGTCTATATAATGGAATACTATTCAGCAGTGAAAATAAATGAATTCCAGATAACCATAAGAGTGAAGGTGATTCTTAGAAGAAACACCAGAAGTAGTCAAGCAGATTAACTGGTTCCATTATACAAAGTTCAAACAGGAAGGAACAAAAGCTTGATTTTATTTATGTAAAGTTGAAAAAACAAAAAACAAAGTCAAAGCAAAACCAAAAGGCTTAGGGATTCACATGATGCACATTTAGGTGGAAATTTAAAAAACTGTCTTAAAAGTCAGAGTGGTTATCTTTAGATGAGAAGAGAGATTTGAGATTGAGAAAAGGTACAGGAGGGTCCATGAGGGTCCCCAGGGTGGGCGTAGTCATCTGAAAGTGACACTTATGCTCTGTCACCTGACACCTGTGGCGGTTACACAGATATTTGTTTCCTGGTAATTCATTAAGGTGTATCATTAGGTTTTGCTCCGTTTTCTGTATGTGTATGATATTTCAGAGTTTCAAAACTTATAGAAAGATTCCAAGCAGGTGGAGGTGAAGGATTTTAATTGTAGAGTGATAAGCATCCTGATAGGGACAAGACAGACTGGTGATTTCTGGTTGTTTTGTCACATATCTTTGGCCTGAAGGATATAGTAATACGTTAGTCAGGATGTTGGCACGCTGTTTTCCACTGAGATCGCAGTGTAGAAAGGCAATCAAGGGTGATATGAGTGTGCCAAGCTTTCAAACTTCAACGACCTATGACTGATAACATAAGGCTAACAAAATACACAGAACACAAGGTGCTTGGGCCCTCAATTTTCAAAATAGGAGAAAATCCAAACTTTACATAGACTTTCTCTATCCAAATCATCCTGAGCATCTGCAGTATTGGTCTCATTTTACCAAGAGCCCTTCCCTCTTGCTATGAATCTGTTTCCGTGTCCCAGAAGCAGCAAAACCCCTCCAGGCCAGACTTCAGAAACCTGCCCCTGGACAGGCCACTATGGCTCTGGGTACAACCAAGCCACCTTGGGCTGGTAGCTTCAGTGGGTTGCTGAAGGCCACCTCTGCCTCAGGTGCAGAGTTCTGTGACTCTCCCTGATGCTTTATCCATCCAAGTATGCCAGAGGGTCTTGTCTTCCATAGTGTTGGAAAGAAACCTGTCATGGCAAAAATCGCTGGGAGCCAAGTGTGGGGATACACAAAGTGGGCCATTTCCTCAGGCTGAGCCCATGATGCCAAGAGGGATCCCAATATTAGCCGCAGTCTGCTTTGACAATATCAGCTGTTCATTCCAAGAATCAGGTGACAGGTCCAGAGTATGCCCTTTTGTTTTTTCTCTCCGATCTCCTTTTTAACTTCCTTCCCTCCACCTATTCTCCCACACCCCATCCACTCACCTTCCCTCCCTTCTGCTCACCTTCCCTTTGTCCACAAACATTTAAACATTTACATGCCATGCATGGTGCTAGGTGATGTAGAAGAGAGTAGTGAAAACATTCCACAAATTCCTTCATTCATGGAGGTCACAATTTCCTGCCATCAGGCCTTATTCTGGGTAATTGAAAAGCCTCAGAAATGTTTGAATAACTATCTCACAGGAAAGGGTATCCAGTGCACATTTATTTTTTTTCCCAGGAGGACTTTGTTCTCCTATTAACTCATCATTCATGGATGAAAAGAGCAGTGGGGAAGACCTGCCCATTGTACAAAGACCTTTCCAACAAAAGCAACCAATTTTTCAGGCCCTTTCCTGGGCAAAAACACCTTGTCTGTGGAACATCTATTATATGTAACTGATTAAAATGCCTGGTTTAGGGCCGGCCGAGTGGCGCAGTGGTTAAGCGCTGGCTTGGGAAGCCAGCGGCCCCGGTTCGGGTCCCATATATGAGGGCCAGTGACACTGCCCTCAAAAAAAAAAAAAAAAAAACAAAAAAACAACCAAACAAAATGCCTGGTTTAATATTAAGAAAGGAGCATTGACTTTTATGTAATGAATACGCGTACACCAAATACTTGACATTCAATAAGTTCTATCTATTAACAGTTAAGTAGAGATATGAAGGGAGGCAGAAACACCCAGGAAAAGAGAAGAGAAAGGTTTAGTAGGTTCTGAAATATTTTCACACTGAGGTTACATTGAAACCTTATCTCTGCCCTTTGAAAGTCTAATGAATTGTTTAACAGGAGTTTCAGCTCTCTAGCTGCTCTTGCCTTGAAGTATCAGAGGCTTTACTGGGAAGGAGTTAACCATAGCTCCCAACAGGGATGAAATGAGCCAAGGCAGCAGCACAGACAAAACCAATATTAACCTACTGTGGCCGAATTTCATGAGGGCCTTGCCTGGGTATTTTTCATCCCACAATAACCCAGTTGTGTTGGGGAGTAGGAGACAATGTGGATTCAGCCAATATGGGAACCAAGACTTGCCCTTGGGCAGGACTCCCTGCTTTACTTTCACCATTCACCTCACCCCTGCTACCTGCTCCTTTCATATATCTTAGGGCAATGATCACATAATTTTTCTGTAAAGGGCCAGAAAATAAATATTTCAGTCTTTCATGCTAGACAGTTTCCATTCCAATTACTCACCTGTTTTCATTGTAGCTGCCAAACAGCCTCAGATAATATGTAAATGAAAGGAGGGAGGCTATTGCAACAAAACGTCTCTTGCTGAAACCATGGCGAGCAAAAGGACCGCAGATCTTGCTTTGCTGAGCCCCAAGAGTGAACAAGAGTACAGGCTTTAACATACACAGCCTTGAGTTCAAATGAAAGCTGTTGTTGATGAGATTTGTCACCTTTGCCAAGTCACTTAATCTCTTTAAGCAGTTATTTGCTTATCTGCAATTTGAGGACAATGAAGCCTACTTGATAGCATCCTGAGAATTAAATAGAATCTTTCATAAAAATTGTCTACAACAGTACCTGATTTGTATTGTTTCTACAATAAAAGGAAGCTGTAGTTATTGATCACTCATTTCATTCATGCATTCATTCATTCATTCATTTGTCATTCATTCAATTAGTCATTTGACAGTCATTTAGTGAGTGCCTGTTATGAATCGGGTACTTGGTAGAGTTGGGAAAGGGATACAACAATACCTTAGTATAGAAGCTGATAGTATAGACGGTGACATGAACATATGTACAAGTATTTATAGGTTAAGGAGATAACTGTTAAGAAAGGTGCCATCATTCAAAAATGCTTTGGGAACTAATATGGGTATATCCAGTTTTGTTTTGAAACTTCCTGGCTTTGAATGAGTTTTTTATACTTAGAGCCATTGCTAATTTATTTCTATATGTTGCGTTTGGGATAACTCATAAAAATCCAAGTAAAACACATTCATTATTACAAGAAAGCGAGGGAGGATTATCCATGAGAATTAACTAAAAATAATGAATACAGTGAATAAAGAAGATAGGAAAAAAATCATCCCCGGAGTTTTAAAAACAAATTGCATCTTTGTGCAATACCTGCCTGGATACATAATCATTTTCCACTAGAAATATGGATTTGGGGAAAGGGTGATCATTCAAGCTAATGGAGGGATCTTCTTATATTTGCTTCTGAAAATAGGTACCTAGCAATTGAAAGTAAATACAAGTCAGCACGATGCTTGGAAGTCTGTATACTTAGGAATGACTCAAGGTTCCTGCTCTGTCACAGGTGATTGGTTTAGTTCTCAAATCTCCAAATCTTGGGAGTTTCAGCCTCGCTTTTCTTTTCCCTGAAAAGGAATATGAGCTGGGATAAAATGTATGCATGATTTCTGTCTACTTTGCAGTGTTATGTTAACATGTCATTGTCAGGGGCAGCACCTATAGCTTTGGGATCATTGAGAGAGCACCGCCATTAGTAGATTTAGCTCTTGTGATGGGCAGGTTAACTAAAAGTGGTTGAGCAGCTCTCGGGGGGGCGCGTGTAGACATGAAGGATGAACCAAGAGTTGATGAAAACATGGCTGCTGCCACAGAGCTGTAGACAGAGCAACTTTTGTGAAATAATGAGATACCTGTTGGGGAATCCTAAAATAATGGCGGGGGTGCTTGTCGGGAGCTGCCTGTTCTGAACAAAAATCTGCTGAAAATGAGGCATAATAAATATAGGGATTAAGGACTTGAGAACTGGCTGCCTAACCATTTATTTCTCTACCTTCTCACTGTTCCTTCAAATGTTTCTAAAGCACTTATTTGTAAGTTCCAGAATCACCTCTCATTACTTTCTAAAAATAAGTTTTCTTCCAATCTTAAACCACCAGACAGGGGAAAGAGGGAAAAGACGAGAGCGTAACTCAGATGCATATGTGTATGTGCACATGCACACGTGTGTGTGTTTGTGTCTCTGGGTCTGTGTGTGTGTGTGTGTGTGTGTGTGTGTGTGTGTAGGAATTCATTAAGGGTAAGTTGATAATATAAAGAGGAACACACGTTCTAGGTGTTGAAAGACTAGCCTCCCCTGAAAAGCACTGAGGGCTTGCTTATTACCACGAATGGTATTTGAATATCACCAAGAAGTTGGAGGTAACAAATATTTATGGGGGGACAGCACAAAATTGGTGCTCCTGGCATCCTCTTAAGCAAAGCACAGTCCTCATAATGCTCATTAGCTGCACACCAGGGCAGACAGACAATGACAAAACGAGTATATCAGTGATAAATAGGTTACTTACAGGAGTTATAAATCTAAAACTCTCCTTCCTTTCTTTGCATTATTCACTGGGTTGTATTGCATGCCACAGACTGACAAGACCTCATTCTCAGAAAGAAATATTGGAAAAATACACATACACATATTTAATGTATGTATATATGCTGCATTTCCTCAATTCTATTATCTATTGCAAAATCAATTTATCTGGACACAAAAGGCATTAAGGGTACGTAACAATTAAAAAGCAAGTTATTTGGAAACTTCAACATGCTGGCAATCAGTGCTTCTTGATTCAGGAAGTATGGGTTGTATATGTTGTGGACACTCTTGTTGAAGGATGAGCAGGCTGCCCAGGCAGGGCTGGAGGTGAGCTTATAAACTAAGTAGATAATCTCCTGCCGATAAGCCTCTTGTCAGTGCACAACAAATGGCCACCAGTAGGGAAGTGGCCAATCTATAGCAGAGGATATGCTGCTCATGGCTTAAGAAGTTTTGATTCTAGCTCATTGGGCATCTCACTAGCTATGCAACATGGAGTGAGCCTCCAACTATTGAAGTCCCATCTTTCATGAGACCGTTTTTGAGGAATAACCCTGAATGCACAGATTGGGTTTTGTCCCCATTTTATTCTCTTTCAGCAACTCCTACCTCTCATTTATAGCAATTATTACAAGTATACGCATAATTAAATTATTTGGGTAAGTATTTACTAATTACACATTCCGATAGTGTGGATCTCATTCATTGCAGTATTTGCAGCTTCTATTTCAGCACCTGGCATATGGTTGCTGCTCTAATTATATTTATTGAGTAAATAAAATTATTTTCCCCTGTAGGCACCAGTGTTTCTATCAGTAAGATGAGTACATTACACTAAAAAATCTTTACAGAGTGCTTCCCGCCTAAAATTCAGTGATTAACTTTATTTTAATGTTTAAAGTTAAAATTGTTTTTTTATCAGAGGAAATTCTAGGTTTTAATTATAAATGCCCATGCATCCAAAAACAATAGTAAGGAGAATATCAGTTCGGGAAAGATTTCCTGTAGTATGCACATTTTATGTGTTAATTTTAGAGGTATAAAAATTATCTATTGAAGTAATTTAAAAAAAATGGGCTAGCGGAGTATTCTCCATTGGACTATAAGGCCCTGGAGGGGAAGAACCCCACTTTACTGACCTTTTAAGTTCGAGTTCCTAGCATAGACCCTGGAACACGATCTTAATTGAATTGATAAGGGAGGGTGAGTGAAGTAAATGGTAGGAAAATAGGAAGAAACAATGTAATGGAGAGCTCTGTAGGCAAAAGCCTCTGAAATTTAAAGGAATAACAGGGTTAGATAGACGTACTCAGGTAGGAAGTATTATTAAGAATGATTCACAGTTCCAGACAAAGATATTTCTGAATTTAAGAAAAGTTTTCAATTTGTTATTTACAATAGCATTTTTTTATCATCTGAATTTAAAACGGTGTAGGAGACCTACACCATTTGATTGGAAGCCTACTCTCTCTCACTGTGAATCAATTTTGAAAAACTCTCTCTCTTCCTGAATGGAATGCAACCATAGCCACAACCTGGGTTCAATCAAAAAGAACATGCAGCAAGCACACTGAAGATGCATTTGCAGGTGAGTGCCCCTTGAAGGAAACTCGTTTACAATATAAAAGGGTATTGTGTGTGTGTGTGTGTGTGTGTGTGTGTGTGTGTGTGTGTGTGTGTGTGTGTGTATGTCATAAAATACTTCTAAAGAGTGCTCTTAGTTTATCAGAAAGAGAACCACTGCTGAAAAGTGCTTTAAGAAACTCAGATAAAGGTATTTCCCTTTTGCTATTTTCTTATTTTCCCTTCCTTTGCTCAGGGAATCTTTCAGAACCAACTCATTTTTCTCCCTACTTCACACAAGTATAACACTTTAATGGCTCTTTATTGATGAAAAGCTTGAGCTACTCGACAGTTGTGACAGGACCAAAGATGCTTCAAAATCAGATCCTTCCATGATGTTATTTTATTATTTTCCTTTAATTCAGGACCCTGATCTCTATTTACTTATGAAGTAACATATAGCAGATATGTCTTGAATATAAAACACGAAATATAAAAAGCAAAAGTCAATATCTTTAAAAAAAAATTTTTTTAGGTCTTTGTAAATCCTAACCCCAGAAGCAGTTTTCCGAGGGAGATGATCAAATCACAGTGTTAAACAGCAAATCTTAGCATTGCTCCTGTATGGGTTTCATCCATGTTGCTATTTCAGACAGGGATACCCACTACTATCTTTATTACAGAGAAAATAAATCAGTAAATCAATTTACTACTTTAATTTTAGTCATTTCTAAACTTCTGTGGTTTGTTGTTCCAGCACTTTCCACTTCCCACATTCATGTCATGGTACACAGAGAGTGATGGCACTTAGGGGGCTTACTGGGATAAAAGGAAGAGGCTGTTTGAGCCTGAAGAGTCTGGCCTGGGCGTTCCATCCCTCTCCTGGTACCACCTCCTGGAAGACTTGACCCACGTCAGTCTGTGCATTTATGAAACATGGCTGAACTTTAGACCTCTGCCTAGAAACGTGACCAGAGCGCTGATTCATTTGTTTCTTTTTCAGTGATTTTTCCTGACCCAGGCTTTGTGCTCAGGCATGAACACATCTAATGGCAAGTGCTAGATGACTTTCACCTAGGCAATTTGGATAAATGGTCAGCGCCGTTCTTGTTGCCATGGTAACTTTCTCAGAACAATTGATAGTTCCTCATGTTTGCAAGTCACATGACTCTCTTCGGCTGGCCCATGGCACCTCTCTATTATACTTAATTCATTACATTATAGTTATTTTTAATTTTTATATTGTGAGTTCTTTGGGGCCACGAACGACATCTACGTCTCCAGATCTAACACGGTGAAAGCACCTGGTAGGTTTCCTAGAAACCTAAGTTTGCCCCACCCAATAATCTGACTGAACATAACTAATATGAGATTGGCACCGTGAAGATGCTTTGAATATAGATACAAACTTAATGAGCATTTCTGTAGCTACAAATTTGAGGGTGTGTGCACCCACTGCAGGAAGACAATGTACCCTCTTATTTAAGGGAGAAAGAATCCCAAATAGGTCACAAAAAGCATTGTCACCTGGGGCCGGCCGAGTGGCTCAGTTGGTTAAGAGCTCACTCAAGAGTGCGAGCTGAGCTCTGAGCAACAGCAGTTCGATGCCCAGCCCGAGCTGAGCAGCCGCTCAGCTGCCAACATGTGGCAGGGTGGCTCAGCTTGAAAAAAAAAAAAATTATCACCTGCATTTAAGGCTAATGATTAGGGAGAGATGCACTACCTTTTACAGTCCTCAGGAGTTATGGCAGGACAATTATAAATCTACTCTGTTGCTATTTGGGGATTATCAAATCTCTGGTAAGCAGTGCAGTGGAGCTGGAATATGGGTTTAGTTGAGTCTGAAGCATGATTAGGGGAAGGAAATAAATGGGAAGAGGCTGGCAGGTTGAAAGATGGGATAAGAAGCGGAAGAGATTGGATTGTGGTTGTTTGAGTTAGGTAGAAATGATGTTCAACCTGAGTGCAGTTAATATTGCGTTGACTCAGTTAATAGAATTGAGGAGAAAGGTCTATATTGATACATTTAAATTCTCTATTCACGGAAGGATATCAGTGAAGAAGGCTCATCGAATGCCAACTAAGATTAGGGGAAATATTAATAATACACAATACTTTCGCAGAGCATCCCATAAAACCAAAGACACTCTGAGTTGGAAAATATCTTAGAGGTCATATACTCCACTTTCCCTACTAATGTCTCTTTAAACTTTTATGCTTAAATCACATTTCTGAATGTTAGAACTTGGAGCAGCACATCTGGAGGGACCAATGCACTCAAAATAACAACTAATCAGTTAGCAGTTATTAAAACTCAATATCTACTCTGATAAATTTGATGAGCATGAGCTTTGCCCTTTAAAAGGAAAAAGAAATACAACCCACACACTGGGTATCAAGCAGCTTACTGAAGCCCCCCCCCACCCCATCTCTACAAAGGTAGTGGGAGGAGGGCAGGGCCCTGGTTCTCTCCTTGCTGATCCCATCTTTGTAAGTTTTCCTTTTCCCCACTAAAGCCTCCTCCTTGTGTGACATTTTAGATCTTGTCCTAAATCCCAGTGCCTATTATGAGTATCTCAAAGGGACCCACATTGCAAGACACTCTTGTATGTCCTATAAGCCCCCTATCTCCCTTGAGGCCATTTCCCTAAATTGTCCAAGTACGTTGGAGGTGCACTCAGTCCATAGAGGCCATTAATTATGCTCCCAACAGCAGAGTAAGAGGGTGACAGAAGTCTGACAGTCTACTTTTGTTGCTTCTTATGCCACACATTGCTCTTGGGTTCTCTGCCACTGGGATGCCCTTGCTGGTCTGGATGCTGTGACCCCAGAATGGCACATAGTCGTATTTACATGTTAGGTATTATTGCCATTGTTATTATTATTTGGAATACTATTCTATTATTATATATTGTATACTATTATATTATATACTGATATAATAATTATTATACTAATAACTAGTATCACTTTGGTTGTTATTATTAGCTCACAACTCTTTACCCTGAACCCTTGAGACCAGATGTAATTTGAAATTTTTATTATTGGGTTTTTATTTAAAAGACAATATGGAGATAAATTGAGATAGGAAGTAATATTCCCAATGGGGCCTAGGGCAGATTCCCATAATCAGATACATTCATATTTCTGTAAATAAACGTATAAATATGTACAATCAGTTGGAATAGTAAAGACTATAGACAGTCTCTTTCTCCTTATTTCAAATCAGGATTTGGCAACAATTGAGTTAAACATCTTTTAGTTTTCTAAGTTTTTGGATTTTAGAACTGTAGATAAAAGATTGCAAATCTGTATTATTATTATTATTATTGCTATTGTATTTACTATTATTTTTTAAATGACTTTTTGAATTTACTATCCCGATTATTCTCTGCATAGTTCCAAGTTTGCCACTATCTTGCTTAAGCTTGAGGTTCCCAGAGTGGAACATGTTATTTGGGGTGTGACATGCTGGGTTCTGAGTAGAATTGATATCTCCCCTTCTTGCTGTTGATATCAATGCTTTTGTGGCCAACTCACCACTCTATGATTTTCAGTCAACAAATTTTTTTTTCAGATGTGCTCCTATATAATCCATGTCCTCTTATTGCTTTTTTTTGTGCAATAGGTTTTTAGAAAACAGATTTCTCCATATGAAATTGTTTCTCCCCATGAAATTTAATTTTTAAGTCTTGGCTCATTTTCCCAGTCTGATGAGATAACTTTGGATCCTGACTCTGTCATCTCAGTGTCTGCTATTGCCATGCATCAGATGTAACTTTGATCAGCATGTCTTAATCCAATTTGGTGAGAAAAAATATTGAAAAGGACAATGCCAAGAGCAGAGTTGATATTGCTCATTAGCAAACATTAGTCAATACTATTTGGAATAGTCATTCAACCAATTAAAATCTATCCAACGGTATGACAATTCATCCTTCTATTCTTGTCTCTAAGAATATCAAGAAGACCCTTGTCTGAGGTCTTGTTAAAATCCGCATTCGATCTGTCTACAGAAATCCCATGATATGTACAACAGTAGTCTGAATAAAGAAGGAATTAAGGTCGATCTCACCTAATTTAGTCTTTATAAGACCATGTTCCCTCTTAGTAGCTGCTTTCTCTGTATCAGAGTCATCACAAAAGTCTGTATGCTACTCTGTCCCTCAGATTATCAAGTCTCTATTTTTTAGTCTAGATATAATACCATATTCCTTCTTTCTACTTTTGAAAATTAGAACACTGCCCATCTCAACTTTCACAGTACCACTTCTATTCTCCATAGATTTTCAAAGATGGTTGAAAACAAGTAAATGTGAAATACCCTTGGCATTATGATATACGTTAAAGATGACCATATAACTTATCAGCCAAATAAAAATACTTTTAAAAGAGAAAGGAGGTCTTTTAATAAGCCTGCCAAAAAGGCAGGCATAAATGGGGCGATCTCAGGCAAACCTGGATGCATGGTCACCCATAAATGAACATGGCCAATGGTCTTCAATTCATTGAGAATTAGAAAGTGCCTTTTACAATCTCCCACCTGGCTAGCTTCATGCCCTAACCACCTTTCATGGACAGTTGTCCTCTACTTTGTCCTCTTACAGAAGAAAATGAGAATTAGAGCAGCACCCCACTCTCCACCTCAAACATTCATTAGTTATTCCCTGTGTGAGGAAACAAAAGACATTGCCTTTCTGGCCTTTCTTGAACTGAATGGAACTTTGAAGAGGAGGAGAAGGACAAAGGGGAGGAAGTAGATCAGAAGGAGAATATTTTTTTCAAGTCTTAGCTTATTGTGTGCCTTAGCTTTCCTGACTGTACATTTTACCAATAGTCTGCTCTTTATTATTCGTCCTTCTATCATGAAATTTGAGGTCCTCGCAAATTCCTGTTGATCTCTTTAGATATGTTTCCTGCCCTTTTCTTTGTTTTCTGAATTATTTGCAGAACAGACACTGAAACGTCTTTCTGAATAGTCTAATAAGCCTCTCGAACTTTCTTCTGTTCCAGACTCTCAGCTGTGGTTTTGTTATTCCCATTATCGGATATTTTTTTTTTTTTTTGAAGGCAGTGTCACTGGCCCTCATATGTGGGACCCGAACCAGGGCTGCTGGCTTCCCAAGCCAGCGCTTAACCACCGCGCCACTTGGCCGGCCCTTATCGGATATTTTGAAGCTTCCCTTCCTGACTTCTGATGAATCTTAACATTCTCGTCACAGCTCATCGAGCCTTAAGATGTCACACTTTTTCATATGGTTTTTGTCATTTTCACATTCCCAATTTACTTGATGGTCAAACTTAATTTGAAAAATAGTGGTCTTCCTCATTGCTTATTCTATCTTCAGCATAATTTACACATTTCTATTAAAAGATCCCTTGTTAGTTTTATTTTCCTTTAAGCCTCCCAATCCCTGGAGAAAGTAAAAGGACACAAAGAACCTGTTACAAAATGTAAATGTAGAGTAATTTGGTAAGTCTTAAGGCATTGTGAAATAAAAACCTAGTAGGAATGTGGACACGGCATTTTAACAGTCAGTGACAAGGGCTGTCCAGTGATCTACGAAAACATATGCTTTGCACACAGTACCCTAGAATCATTGAATAGGAGATGGGATGGAAATGAGGCCACTATGAAGATCAGGGAACTTTCTGTCATTAAAATGGCATATCTTAAGCTGAAACCAGTTGCTAAGGAGCTCCTTTTTTGCTTTTTTGTTTTTACTTCTTATATGTCTAGGAGGGGATTTTAAATCTTCTCTCTTGGAAGGAGTAGAATGACAGGGACACTTCTGATGCCTCTGTCTTCCCACAATCATTAGCTCCCTACTCCACAGGAATGATGGAGGACTGAATAAATAAGGCCCCGTTAGAACCCCACAGCCACCAAGCCGAGCTCCGTAGGGCAGTTGCACCATAAGAAAGAGCCCTTGGGCTTCCCATTCTCAGGCTCTGAGGGGCTGGTGGCTTCCTCTTTGTGATAATGGATGAAACTGGGGCTGCTTGGGTGGCCTGACCACCATCCTGTGATGAATCATGGTCCATGGGTCCCTGGGGCGAGGTTTAGGAAATGATTTGGGGAGGCTCAGTGTATTCTTCAATCTAGTCTTTACAAAGCTTTAAAAACCTGATTTTTTTTCTGTTTTTGACTTTTGGTGTTGACCTTTGTACACTTATACTGTAGTGAACAGAACTAGGAAGTAATTAAGGTGAAGGTAGGATTTAGACAGAAAAGTTCACCTTGGACTTTTCCTACAAATATTTAGAGGGAGCACATAGAGTGCACTTTAGAGGATTGACATTTTCATATACTTTTGTTAATTCCCTCTTGCAACTTTAACCAGGAGTTTTGGCAGCCTAATTAGTCAAGGGCATTTTGTGAAAGAAGAATAATTTTGGAGGGATAATTGCACTAAAAGTAATTAAAAAATTATTCAGCCATACTAATTTTAATATTATGGTAGTGTTGCATAACAAGCCAAGCAGATCAATGGACTTCAATAAAATGTCTCGAAACATATCCAAACACTTGTAGTCATTTTGTGTCTCATAGTGGTGGCATTTCAAATTACTGAGACACAATATGTACTATTCAAAATATAGTATTGGGACAAATTTGGAAATTTTTAAATTTAGGTTCATTTTTATAATATTCTAAAAAATAGTGTTCATTTGTAGTAAGGAGTTAAATGATCTCTAGGGTTTGTTAAGTATTTATTATACATGTATTATCCCATTTATTACTCTTAATTGTCCTATGAGGGAGATACTAATATTAATCATTTTTATGATGAGGGAATTAAAGCACAGATCATATTTACCCTCAGTTCAGTGGAGGCAGAATAGAGCCCAGGGTTAAGGTGATGGTTACAAATGGCGTCCAACCTCCAGGTTTCGAACTCATTATGCCTTGAAAGAACTAGAAGAGACTATTGGTGAATTTGTATGTGTGGCGGCTGAAGTACAGAGATCTTTCAAAACTTGACACCAAAAACAAAAACCATGAAGGAAAATATTTAACAACATAAAAATTTAAAGCCTCCTATATGTAAGAAAATGCCATAAATGAAAGAAGACAAATAAATAATATTTTAAATATATACAACAGAGATTGGATGGATTAATATACTTAATATAGAGAAAGCTCTTCTAAAAAGCTTAATACATCAAGAGAAAAATGGCAGTAGACTTGCAGGCAATACACAAAAGAAATGCAAATAGCCCAAAACATGAAAAATGATCAATCTTACCAGTTACAAAATAAATACAAGAAAAACCAAGGACATTAATCCACAGCTTTATTTGAAATAGTGGTAATTTGAAGACCAAATTTTTTTAACGTTAGGGGATTTATTAAAAGTAATAGAATTTCATGGAGCCTGTATAATAATGTTTCAAGATTATAATGAAATGGCAAAGTACACAGAGCATTTACAAATAAAAAGAACATATTAGGGTCTCAATTTTATTTATTAAGTTCTCAATTTTATTTCAAGGCACAGATGTACACATGAATAAAGCCTGGTATGGAATGCACCAAACTGTTAACAGTGGCCATCTCTACGTGGAATATTTCTCCCTTTTTTTTTATCCTCCCTCTATATTTGAAATATTCTATAATGTACATCTGTCACATTTATGTGCAAGAAAAAAATACATATATGTGCACACACACTTTGTGAAATAAGGACCTAAAGCGTACCATGTCCCTTTTCTAGTTATTTTTAAGTTTACAAAGCTAATTCATATACATGTTCTCCTTGAACAGAAACACTACCCTAGGTTTGTTCCCACGGCCATTGTAATAGCTTAATTTTCTATTCCACAGATTTGAGAGGAAGAGAATTCTTTCACCAAGAACCCATTATTAGAATTTCTGGTCTTCCTTCTTTATTTCAATTGCATTCCTCCCTTCCAGTTCAGAAGAGCTCATCATCCATGGCTCCCCTTTTGTAACCAACGAAAAGAGTTGACTACAGTTGATCTAGAAGGCAGCCTTCATACAGAGTAGCCTAGGCACCCAGTGCCACAATATTCACGGAGTCCCAGAGCTAACGGATGGTATGTTTGCCTCCCATATATCATCCCTACTTTTCTTGGATTAGGTGATGGACTCTCTGGTCCCTTCCACATCTGACAGTGTCAGATCCTGTTCTCTGCTCAACCAGTTAGTTGGCTCATCGGTTCCAGTCACTAGTTCCTGTCCTTTGTAATTCATTTTCCTTCCTCCCTCTTGTCCAAGGCCAGGACCTTCTTTACATATTTTCTTTTTGGCCCCTGGAGAGGTGTAGCCTTATCCTTTCAGGACTCCAAGTTCATTGTATTTAGCTTTCTTTGAGATCTGCCTTCTGTGACTTCATGTGTCAGCCCATGGCTCTTGTCTGTCCTCAGAAATTGCATGTTCTCAGTACCCATGATGCCACTACCTCCACTGAGCTGAGTCTCACCTATTCCTCCTCTTTATTCTCCACCCCACTTTTCTCCTTTCAAGCTCATACTCCTTTAAATCTCTCAGTTCAGCTCTCCTCAGCAGACAGAGGCAATTCTAGCCATCAGGTCATCAGCTCCAGACTATTGTTTCTTCTTAAAACATTAATATACCCATTTGTCTCTCTTTACTTAATTCTAGTGTCTCATCTTCTACCTGAGAGAGAACGGATCTATAATCAAGATTAGGGGTGGAGGGGTGTCTGCCCTCCCACATAGGTCTTTCTCTCCTGGACCCTGGACCCTTTCAATCACCCCTGTGCCTGGATCTCTTCAGCCAGTTCTCTCCATTTCACCCTACCCCAAACGGGATGGTTCACTAATTAAATGACTGAATTCAAGGGTTTCCGGTGCATGTCTGGCTGAGACAAGACAGCATTATGTTTACATATGCATATCAGTTTTACTGAATTTATAATTCTTCACTGTCAGCTTAAACAAACATCTCCCCACTACAGCCAGTGGCCCTGTGGGCTGCAAAGTTCAGGAATTCTGAAATTCACAGATGCTGAGGGTGATAGAAGCCTGGGATTATTATCTATGCCGTCTGATTTTAAATTGTATATTCATAAAATCATCCATTGCCCTAATAATTAGTAAATATTAGAAATTTATATCTAAAACTTCTACTAATACAATGTAATTGTTATCTTATTTACACATTAGAATTGTATATAATATTATTTTGGAAAAAAAATGGAGTTTTACTGCTAAGGAAATATTTCAACGTCATTGGTCTATTTAGTGTCAAGCAAGCAGTTTAGGAACATTTTTGTTTTCCAAAAGGGTGTTTCGTGTGTATGTATAGACACAGCCTGACTCAGTCTCTATGATTCCATATTAACTATTTGATGCCTTATTTTCCCCACTTAAAGAAATGGAGACATTACTGCATGCGTCTGTCTTGAAGAATAAATAATAGACACCATTGTAACGCTCAGTAAATATAAATTGCTGTATGAACATTACTCAATTATAGCTACTGTGCTGTGTGCATAAGCACTTTTCATTTGGGTTTCTTGCTAGTATTAATCTATTGCCAGAGGTTAGACCCTGCAACAATGCCAGAGAAAGAAGACTGGGCCTCCCTCGGTACCCACTGCCTTCAAAAGCAATGCCTACTGATGTGAAATAGCACACTTTATTGTTTTACTTTTAATAGTAAACATAGCTTGTTTGTGAAAGCAAGCATCTCTTACAACCAAAGGTATCCCCCTTCAGTCCCAACTGTTAAAGGTGACCCCCTTCTCATGGCTTGGTGGTCTTACATCCAATATGATATCATGAGGAGAGGTGCTAGTTATTATTATTATTAAGATCCCTCCCCATTGGCATGCCAGTAGATGCTCCAGGAGGCCAAGGCCGCCTTCGACTATACCCCTCCTTAACATTCACATTCCTCATTGTTCTGACTGCAGAAGACAACAGGGTGTGTGGTCATTGTCCCTCAGCAATTCCCTCTCATAATCACTGTCATCATTAGCCCTTCTATCACTCTACACATTCCCCAGATATTGGCATTTAATGTGACTTGGTATTATTTTATGGTTATTATTTCTAGTTTATATTTTGTAGCCCCCACCTTCCTTTTAAAAAAGGAAGCCAAATTCAGTGATCCGTTCCTGACTTTGATAACTGGTAGACTATTTAAGATCATTTTTATGATTTATGTTATATTGCCAATCATCAAGAAATGGCTGAACACAATGTTTATTTCCTGTAATAGGAGACAGTGCCAATGTTAGCCCATTTTCTGTTCATTTCTGTAAATATAGTTAGTCTGTAAAGTGATTTTAATTCTATGTTACTCCCTTGTGCCATGCTTTGGAAATATCCCTTTCTTGGGATTCAGTTAAATCACATGAGATTGGTTTGATAATTCCTACTGTGACTGAGCGAAAGAATGTGGACCAGCTACTTAGTTTTTATTATCTGTACATTTTGGTTATTATTTGATGAATTAAAACAATACCACTGATTCAAGTGCTAGCTACATGTTTGCAATAAGATATTCCAGAAAATGTTATGTTATGTATTCATTTATAGATAGTTCAGTCAGGGAAAAGAAGAATGAGTTGTTTTGCATTTTACATTTTATTTCATAGGATCATGGGATGCAGCTGGGATCGATTCTCATAGGATAGACAGGTGGGTAGTAAATTTAGTGACACAGAATTCAACTAGATATTCTTTTTTTTTTTTTTTTTTTTTGAGGGCAGTATCACTGGCCCTCATATGTGGGACCGAACCAGGGCAGCTGGCTTCCCAGGCCAGCGCTTAACCACCGCGCCACTTGGCCAGCCCTTCAACTAGATATTCTGATCGACTGAGCCCTGAGTACATTGAATAAATGAGTGAGTGAGTGAATAGCAACAGCTGAGGATATTCTGACTATCTTTTTTAAAATATAAAAGCTAGGAAAAGCACATTTCAGCAGAATCAATATCCTGCCTGCCTGAAAAATAAAATCTGCATTGCACCCTCCATTTCACATATCTCCCTTCCTTTTCTTTTTCTGCCCATAGTTCCACAGCTCTATTTCTTTGGGTCGCTTCCTGCATTTGCCAGGCCAGTTTCTCCAGTCATTGATAATTAGCCTAGTTCGCGGTGGCTCTTCCTGGAATTTTTTTCAACCGAACAGTCATTTTTCTTTACCATTTCCTATTGCTTTAATTTTCACTGCTGTTTTAAATTCATTAACTTTAGTTACGCTTTCCCAAGGTTTAAATACCTGTAAAAAATTTTTTAAACTTAACCATTTGATTTGCCTGCTTAGCTTTCCTAATCTTGCCTAGTTTTAAGACTGTTAAACCTAAAATTGTGCCTGGGAGATGGTGTGATCACAGAGGGGAAAGAAATGATAGCATTGTTAGTGAAAGTTTAATGAAAAGTTTTGCTGGAAATATCTCATGCTTCAGTGTTCTTTGTGTTTCATGCTGAGAAGCAGGTAATAATTTTAAATGTCTTCATTTTAGGTTTCACTTATTAAAAATACTTAGAGTTTTCAAGTCCACATAAATACTGGGTGCAAGTTCACCCAGTCTAGAAGAAAATTAACCTTGTTTGTTACCTCAGCGAGTCTCTTTGATTTTAATTCGGTAGACCATGAATTATTTTCTTAAACCTGTCATAATTTTTCTGATTAAGAATTTGGAGCTGGAGTTTGAGCTCTAGGAAGAAGTAGTTCACTTTTCTTTGACTTATAGAAACTTAAACCCAGAGAGGTTAAGTTTTCAGAACTGGATAGAAGCAAAGCCAGACCAGAACCCATGGAGTTGGCTGATTGGGGATCTGTCCACATACCAGTCAGCAGGGACCATCATTATTGCCATAATATAGGCATGCCAGTTGGTCTGCAAATTATCCTAGTCACTTCATATCTACTCAAGTGCAGATGTACAGTAAGTATTAGAATACACATGTGCCTGCTTGGGGCTCTGGTTATTTCTATAAATGGTTGTAGAGAGAATTCAATTTAATTCTAAAAGATGACATTTTTCTCTTGACTCTAGGGAAAGTCATAATAACCCTCCAATGATCTTGCTATATAAACTCTAGGACTGTGCCATTGTGACTTTTAAATTTAG
The DNA here is from genome assembly GCA_033961575.1 of Aselliscus stoliczkanus. Classification (NCBI taxonomy): domain Eukaryota; kingdom Metazoa; phylum Chordata; class Mammalia; order Chiroptera; family Hipposideridae; genus Aselliscus; species Aselliscus stoliczkanus. Next base: position 73,921,040 of record CM066740.1, on the reverse strand, counting down.
CAGTTTTTTTTATAGCATCTGTTATAAGATGTACTGAGAATTATCAAAGGATATGTTTTGCATCATCTCAGTTAGCCTTGGGTCCAATTATTTCCCTTTCTTCCCCACGACGGGTATTACCAAGATAAGCTCTTTTACAACTTCTGTGGAAGATAAATAGAAATATGGCTTGCTCTTTGATTAGAAAGCAAACAACCCTATTGAACGGAGCTATATTAAAATAAATACCAAGAGTATTCCAGGGTATTCTTGTTACAGATTATTTGCCCTGGAAAAACTTTCATTTGGCTTTGTGGTTTTTGAGGTTTCCATATGTAACATAATCCTTTTTTATTTTAAGCCATAGACAGAGCTGAAAAGTGAACCACTGTTTGCCTATATTCTATGATAAGAATTCATGCTTTTAGGTACTATAATTCTTGTCTATACACTCAATGTAATTGTCTCCTTATTTCTGTTGGAGTTACCTTATTTTTATATAATTGGAGACCAAATTAGTTATTTCAATGCAATTGGAAAAGAGTTTTATCTTCTTATTTGACAAGGCCACTGATTTGGCCCTTTCAGTCTAATAAGTGATTTGAATGACTTTCACCCTACTTGAGTTACCTGTGTTGGTGGAGTTCACCCCTCCATCTCTCATACACAGCCCCCTCATGAGTGATTGTAGGGTGTTACAGTAGAGAGATATGCAATAAAACCACATTGACCATCGCTTGATTCTCTTGACCACTTTTGAACCCTTTCGATCCTTACACATTTTAGTGAATTCTCCCTAAAATACACAACTAACTCTATTCCTCAGGAAGTCCTTATTGCCCTTCAGGATCCCCAGTGCATCGGAGTGGAGGCAGGGGTGGTGGTGTCAGCATTTCTGTGACTAATCACCTCCTGAAATGCATGTGTCACTGAAGGGAACTGTTCTTTAGCCAACGTGAATCCTGACATTAGGAAGAGGGAGGTCCATAGAATTGATCTTAAGCCTGTAGAATAAAGAATATAAGCCATTTAAAGTGGTTCTCCCTCCTTTGTCTCTATTATCACTTCTTTTTATTTATTTATTTATTTATTTTTGAGGGCAGTGTCACTGGTCCTCATATGTGGGACCCGAACCGGGGCCGCTGGCTTCCTAAGCTAACGCTTAACCACTGCACCACTTGGCCGGCCCTGTTATCACATCTTGAGATTTATGTGGGATCCACATTTTTATCATAGATGAGATGTACCAAATAAAAAAATGCACCAAGCTAACATGGCTTTTAAAAGCCTGAATTTATCACCCTGAGGCTGTGTTCCCACAACCATTTTGTAAATAATTTGCTAATGAAGTCCCCAAATTATATTGTCACTATAGGGATAATACAGGAATAAAGACGATTACTCCAGTAACTATGTTGGGAATACAGTTTCCCTGTATTTTCCTTCCAAGGATTACATCATTGTAATAATCAGGTTATTACTCAGCATTTGTTAATTTAAAGATATTTAAATCAGGGTGTTTTTGTTTTGTTTTGTATAAGACATGACTTATGTGTTTGAAATACTGGAGTTTCAAAATACCCACCTTGTTGGTATCTACGAAATTCATCCCTGACCCAGAAGCATAGTTTCACCTAGTCTTCTGTGAAAATAGCCCGATTGGGCTTTTGGTTTGGGGTACTGCTATTGAATCTGTCCCATCAGACTGTCCCATCAGTCCTACCCTTTGACTTAAAGCTGTGATGGGAACCCATAAAGGAAGCACCACAGACTGCAGAGCAATCAAGGGTGTAACCACTGGAAATGTCTCATTCAAACATCAGAGAGATACTTTATACTTTTCTCTTTTATTTTATTTTTGAGGGCAATGTCACTGGCCTTCATATGTGGGACCCGAACCGGGGCTGCTGGCTTCCTAAGCCAGTGCTTAACCACCGTGCCAGTCGGCCGGCCCTCAGAGAGATACTTTTGAACAGCATCTCTGTGTCAAGCACTGCACTAGGCATGAAGCATTAGAGATAAACAAAACAGACCAGTGATTATCCTTATGAAAATCAGACCAACAGGGGAGATAGATAATAAGTAGTCACATCAAGAAATAGGTAATTTCCAAGTATGATAAGTGCTGTGAAGAAAAAAAATGGAGTGTGACTTGAGAGGCTCTGGTAGGCGCACTTCACTGCCATTGGAGGATAAAAAGGTCTCTTCTGAAGATTGACAGGAGGTCACACTGGGTGAGCAGAGCCTTCCTGGCTGAGGAAAACAGCAGGTGTAAAGGTCCTGAAACAGAAAAGCCCATCTCTTTTGAGGATGTGAAATGAGGGCAGGGAGGTAGGATCCTGGTGAAATAAATGGCAGAGGGGATACACAGAGGGTGCCAAAAAAATCTATACACATTTTAAGCAAGGAAAAAATAAAACTGTATTAAAATTGTAATACTCAATATATACGGATAACAAAAGACAAATACAAGTCATGTGTCTACATTTTTTTGGTACCCCTGGGGTAGGCAGCTAAAGAAGTAGCCAGAACCCATATTGTTTAGAGCTCAAGGAGTGATAGTGAGGATTTTGTACTTTTCCCCAGATGCAAGGAATGAGACACTATTGAGAAATGTTCAGGAAAGGAATAACAGAATTTTTATTTGGAGAGATTTAACTTTACTGTGAGAAGAATGCATTGGAAGAGAGCAAAATGGGAAAAAGTTGAGGGGTTTTAGAATCAGGTGTTTTGGTTCATTTGTGAAATAATGGTGATTTGATTTAACATGGAAATGGATAGAGATAGAAAGGAGCAGATGAATTCAAGCTGTATTTTGCAGACAAAATTGACCACTTGGAAAATGGGGAGTGTAGCAGGAAAATATTTAAAGATGCTCCCACGTTCTTGAGGTGAACACCTATGGGTCGTGTTGCCATGTGCTGAGATGAGAGCAGTTTGGGATGGAGAGAGGAGGGAGATCAATAGTTCAGTTCTGCACATGTTAAATTTGAGATAACTGTGAACTATCTGAGTGGGAGTATCAAGGGCATAATCGAATACAAAAATCTGCAATTCAAAGAGAAGAATAAGCTGAGTTAGACATTTGACTATTTTATCAGGATTTTTAGTTGCAGCAATAAAATCCAAAATGGCTACCTTACCCAAAAAGAGATGTATTGAAGTATTTGGGTGAAGTTCACAGACATTACAGGAGTACCCATTGGGTACAGCCCCCAGAATCACCTCCTAGAAGTTGTCTAGAAAAGACAGCAATGCTTCCATCCATGGGCCATGTCCTGGTGGCTTACGGAACAGATGGCACTGCATGCAGGGGACACAGTGACTCTCCCTCTTCCTCTGGAGACTGTTTCATAAAATGTAAGATAAGAGAATAAAGAAAAATGAAAACCAATAATATTCTCAATTCTAAATGCTAATGACTATAGAATTCTTGCTATGTGCCAGGTACAAGATCAAGCATTTAAATAGATTACATTGTGCAATTACCACCAAAAAACCCATGAGAGGGAAATCATTGCTATGCTCATTTATAGCTGAGGAAGTTTAAATGGGTCACACACCTAGTATGGGGTGGAGCTAGGATTCTCACATAAGACTCCAGAACTTATTTTCTTAAGCACATTGGGTGTTATACTGCTGAGAGGCCATGGAAGGTAAGCACTGATAAGTGTCTCCTGGTTAGGCAGCCTGGATGCCATGGGTGACTTGAAAAGGAAGCTGCAGCCCTGTGGGAGGGAGAGAACTGCAGAGTGCTGTTGAGTATAGATAGATAGGGTGTAAGTGGGGAGAGGCCTTTAGGCAACTTTCAGGAACTTTGGATGAGAAGTCAAGTAGAAAGATAAGGCAGTAGCTGAAGCAGGATCACGGTATCAGAGGACAACCCCTTTCTCCCTCCCTGCCTGCCTCCCACCCACCCTTCCTATCTTCCTTCATTCATATCTTCCTCCTCCTTCCCTCATCATCTCTATTCTCCCAATCATAAAATAAACTAATGTACATGGAAATGCTGTTAAGTAAGCCTTGGTAATGAAGAAGAGGATGAGGAAACAAGGAGAGATACGATAACCTGGGAAGAGGCTCCTGAGTGTGTGGACGAGGTGATGACCAGAGTACATAGAGTGGGGTCAGCCTTTAATGGAACAGACACTTTCTCCACTTTAGTGAGAGAGACAGAGAGACAGGGGTGGGCAAAAGACCTGGAAAATGCAGCTGTGGAATAAAAGTTGGGGCTACGTTTTATGATTCCTATTTTTTTTCCCCAGTGAAATATAAGCTAAGATCATCAGCTGAGCTGAGAGGAAGGTTAGCATAGTTGGAGATTTAGTGGAAGGGAGAATATTTGTCAAGCACACATGAGAGATCTAGCTGAAGGAGAAACCTAGTAAGATTTTCAGCCAGTGTTGAAGCCGCTTGAACAATAATGATCCTGAAATTAAAGGGATGCTAATCAGAAAAGTTGTGCTATCTCTCCCACCCCTAGACAGACATGTTCAAACTATAATGCTGGGTAGAGTGTGGAGAATCGATTGGGGACTGGATAAGGCTCATGGAAGAGAGATATCAGCATCCTCAGAAAATAATTCTTTCCCTTGGCAAAATGGTTATCAATTATGACGTGTTGGTGTGATCCTATGGACCCTGGCCATGGCTATTGTACAGAACACACAGTTCAGGCAGTGAGCTATTGTAGATGCTCTAGTTAAATGACAGAAGCAGAAACATCTATAGGTAATTATAGTGCAATAAATGAAACGTATGAGCTTTCATTCTGAAGTTCGTCCCTCATTTACTCCATCATCTATCTGCTGACATGCACCCAGTAGCTAATCATCCAGGCTAGTTTCCTCTTCACTTTGAGGAATCTGTTTACTTTGAATCTATAGAGCTATATTTTAAAGGTACATTAAGTACTTGGTACTCAATGTAATATGAACATATGTTTAAACACATAGTGCCAGCTAATATCCTTAGAGGAGGAAGAATAAGAAAAATAAGCAAACATTTCCATTGTGTTATTTCTCCTTTCCCGAGGATAATTAAGCAAGACATGTTGCCTTGATTTAAGTGTTTCCATCAGAAAAGAATGCCTATAAAATACCTGGGAAACTGAAAATATTTGTGAAATCTGTTCACATTTTCATTTACTAATGATCGTCATAATGCTTGAGTTTAAGAACCAGCAGTTTGTCTTGAGAACTGAATGTTAAACTAAAATAACTTACCGCGTTACCAATTTTTCTTTCCCCACTGTGAGAATTAGGAGGTATTTGCATATTTACTGTAACATAAACACTTGTATGATATATACAGTGCTGCAGAATCAGAAAATTCAGGCAATGCTCTATCCTCAGTGACATGGGAGCTCTACACAGAAAACCAATCATTGTTTCCATGAGATTTTGATTGAGTAGACTAATTTGCAAATGGAGAAAAATCATCCTGTTACAGCATGACTTAGGTGCTTCGAGATATGTAATTTCTGTCCATGGGAAACACTGCCATATGGCCATGGCATCAGACATTTTTAATCCTTGAAAATTAGATCTGAAAATAGAAAAGGCAAGGGATGAGGTGAGTTCTCATATTTTGTCTACATTCCTTCCAAAAACTCAACTATTATGATGGAAAAAAAGAAATTTATTAGTGAAGAATGAGGCTGTCATTGATATAAATGTAGTGATTTATGATTAAGTTCACAACATAAAATACATATTAATATTGAACTTTGTTGTAAAAATAAAGTTCAGCATGATTTATTCATAGTGAGCCCTTAAGGACTAATCATGGAATTATAATATCATTCCAAGATACCATCTAAGGTAAGATTCACAATTAACTTAATAGCATATTTCTGGGAAAGAAAAAATACTACATTAAATATACAGTAAATATTTTTTCTTTTTAAAATTAACTTATTGGGATGACATAGGTTAGTGAAACTATATATAGGTTTCAAGTGTACAATTATAAAATACATCATCTATACATTACATTGTATATTCACCACCCAGAGTCAGTTCTTCTTTAAGCACCATATATTTGACCCCTTCACTCTCTTCTACAACACCCATCTCCACTTACCCACTGGTAACCACTAAACTATTGTCTGTGTCTATGAGTTTTTGTTTGGTTGTCTTGTTCATTTGTTGCTTTCAATTTTATATTCCACATATGAGTGAAATCATATAGTTCTTGACTTTTTCTGTCTGACTTACTTCGCTTAGCATAATAATCTCAAGATCCATCTATGTTGTTGAAAATGGCAGTATTTCACTTTTTTTAATGGCCGAGTAGTATTCCATTGTGTATATATACCACATCTTCTTTATCCAATCATCTATCAAAGGACACTTTGGTTGTTTCCATGTCTTGGCCACTGTGAATAATGCTGCAGTAAACTTGGGTACATATATCTTTGCAGATAAATGTACATTATATTTTTTAACCAGTCTCACTTTTCTATACATTCATTAAAGTGGTTTTATTTGACTTGATTTTTCTATTTCATAATCAACACTTGAGTCTAAGTCTTCATCAGACCTTGATCTACATATTCTGCATAACCTTTGACCTTTGGCAGCTCAGTACAAAGCTGCTTTTCAAAGCCTGTGCTTATCACCTTGATCTCTTACTTTCCTTAAGATTGACAGGATAATTCTGAGGCATATCTAGGAACACCAGATTTTGTTTCCATTTCTTACTTGGTTGAATTCAGTTTCAATTTTTCTATAATAGAAGTATGTATTGCTGGATATTTGATAGTTTCTCTTGAATATCTGCCAGAAACTTTTAACGGTGACTGAGTTTTGGTCTCTAATGAAACTCTATGGGTGTCTGGAACTTCTCTTAGTTTTATAAATCCTAGGATGTATTCCAAGGTATTTGATAATTTTTATTGTCTTTATCCTTTCTCATGTGTGTTAGGGATTTTTTTATTTGAATAAACATACATATACATAATATATATACATACTCATATTAATACATATATACAGTTTCATTTACATGTGTGTATCTTCTTTCTTACAAATTAGAAAACACTTGATTTTGGACTTAAAGTATAATATGAGAATGCATTTATTCCCCTACAGTGACTCATTGCTTCAAACAATATTAGTAATAATAATAGCTAATATTTATCAAGTGCTTCTTATGTACCAGACATAATCCTTAGAGCCCTAATCAGCATTAACTCACTTAATCCTCACACTGATCTTCCTGTCACCCCCATTAGGCAGATGAGTGATAGGAGATAAAGTAAGTTCCCCAAGCCCCTAAGTGCTGGGACCACACAAGCTTCTGATTCCAGCACCTATATTCCTGATCACCTGCAAGACTGCCCCTTAGAGAAAATCTACTTCCTTTAAGGCTATTACTATCTCGTTCAGCATAACAGTCCTTTGCTTGAATGCTATATCATAACACCATCTTTTTGTTGACATTTGAAATCACAATTAGAAATAAAAACTTAAAGTTCACATGGGCTACCAGTGAAAAAACCTTCCTGGTGGTGACACATGGGTGAGCATCAAATACCTTCAAAGCCAAGTTGGGCAAGTTTCTCCTAACACCAATTGTAGAATGTACACTGATTTAAGAATTGTTACTATGTGGGAATTTTGTGTCTTAGACTCAATGAAATGCAGTGATAATAATTAAGAGCTCATTTATTCAGTACTTTCTGTGTGTAGCAGATAATGCTGGTACCTACCCAATAGCAAGTCTCACATGCATTTTTACACAGCTTAGTTTGCCTCTGAGGCGGTGATGTGCTCATCCAACCTCCAGCTGAAGGCGGTCCTGTGACAGTGCTGGCCAGTGAGGTACAGCTGGGAGTAGGGAGATTAAGGTCTGGGAAGACTGTTCTCTCCATATACAAAGGGACAATCTTGCCGCAAGAGATATATATTCTAGTACTTTGCACATGTCTCAGAACTTCTTGTCTTTGCACCTCAGCTCATGTTGTACATTTTATCCATTTCGCCTCCCCAAACCCCACTTACTTTTCAGCCTCAGCTGCAGAATTTTAGGTCGTGGTGGAAAGAGGCCTGGTGAACAAATGACATGGGTGTTTTTTACCAAATCAATTAATCTTGCTTAGCTTTATTCCCCCCCACCCCCACATACCAGCAAAATTGAGATTAAAACTACCTGCTTGTCAGGGATGTGAGAATTAAATGGAATGAAGTATGAAAATTGCCTCACATGGTACCTGGCACAGAATAGCATCTTCTCAAAGAAGCTTGCCCATGTATTCAGCAGAAATGACCTTGTTCTTTCTCCCCGAGGGCTACTCTGTACCATGCTTATTCCATATCGTAGTATATTTTCTTCATGTGGTCAACAGCATTTGCATCTTCTTTACCAAATAAAGGATGCTTCTTAAAGCCATAAGCCCTTGCTCATAAAATTTTATGTTTTTTTTTAAATTAAAGTTTAAGGGCTGGCCAAGTGGCTCAGTTGGTTAAGAGCTCACTCAAGAGTGAGAGCTGAGCTCTGAGCAACAGCAGTTCGATGCCCAGCCCGAGCTGAGCAGCCGCTGAGCTGCCAACATGTGGTGGGATGGCTCAGCTTAAAATAAAAAAAAAAATTTAAGTGTTTTTGGGGGACAATTGTTAGTAAAGTTACATAGGTTTCAAGTGTACAATTCTGTAATCCACCATCTATATATCACATTGTGTGCTCATCACCCAGAGTCAGCGCTCCTTCCATCCCCATATAATTGATCCCATTTACCCTCATCTACAATCCCCTCCCCATTACTTTCTGGTAACCACTAAACTATTGTCTGTGTCTCTGAGTTTTTGTTTCTTTATTTGTTTGGGATTTTATGTTTTTATTGGACTAAAAATACATGTTGTGAGTCTTTTTGTTTTTGGTGCCACAGGTAGGGAGCTTGCAAGTCAGTGCTCTGCCCCATACCAAGTAAAAAGCTGAACAGACTGAAAAATCAGTACTGCTCTACAGTCCATGGTATGGGGGGGAGGTCGTAGGACAAACTGTGGCCCCCAAGATTGGAGAGACAGACAGACAAATAGAGGGAGTCATGGCTTACAGAGGCAGAGACAGTAGTGGAAACCATCCCAGAAGCCAGAGCCTGGGCTGGAAAGCCTGAACTATAACTGATAAATTACTGGAGGTTCGGTGTGGAAAACTCTGAGAGTTAACAATTCCGTGGGAAGCCTGGCAGAGGGGCAGCCCCACACTTTTGTGAGATTTACCTCGAGGGGCTCAACCAGTCCCCATGGTAAATATCAGAAAATAATCCATTGTATGTCCATGACAGGGAGGGGAAAAGGAATCATTGAAATACACCAGAGCTTTTTATTCTTAACAGGACCTTCCCTCACTCAGGGGAAGCTAGTTAACCAGAGCCTAACCTGCTGGTGCATCATCAGAGCCTAACTGACCTGGGGAATGTAACCCCAGCCACAGACGCCATCTCCCCACCCCCTTCCCCACCCCCCCCACCCCCGCCAAGAGAGGAAAAAGGCACCTGAGAAACACTTGTGAAATTCACAGTTCCAGAGTAATGGGCCACTAAAAACCTAAGACCTGATCACAGGACTGTCACTCTTCCCTGACCCCACATCACGCTACCACATTGCTAACAGTCTATTTACAGCATTTTTAAAAACCAGAATGTGGTGTCCAGCTCGCCATCAAGCAAAAACGACAAGGCAAATGAAAAGGCAAGCACCACAATTTGAAGAGACAGAGCAAGTATCGAAACCAGTCATAGCAGAAGCATTGAAATTATGAGACTGGGAATTTAAAATGACTCTAATATGCTTAAGGCTCTAATGGATCAAGTAGATCGCATGCAAGAATAGATGGAAAATCTAAAATAAATCTTAAATAACCAAAAAGAAATGCTAGAAATTAAAAACAAAACAAAAAGGCTGCAACAGAAATGAATTAATGCCTTTGAAGGACTCATTAATAGACTGGAGGCAGTGGAGAAACAATCTTTGAGTAGAGGGTATGTCAGTGTAAACATCCAAACCTGAAAAGCAAAGAGAACAGACACTGAGAAAAAAAGAACAGAATGTCCAAGGACTGTGGGAAAACTACAAAAGGGGTAACATGCATGCAATGGGCATATCAGACGGAGAAGGAAGAGAGAAACAGAAGAAGTATTTGAATCAATAATGATGGAGAATTTCCCCCAATTAATGTCAAATTATAAGTCACAGATCCACGAATCTCACAGGGCATCAGGCAGGACAAATGCCAAAAAACCAAAACAAAAACAAAAAAAACTACTCCCATGCATATCATTTTCACACTACGGAAAATTAAAGATACATAAAAAATCCATACAAAGCCAGAGGAAAGAAATCTTACCTGTAGAGGGACAAAGATAAGAATTACACCCAAGTTCTCAGAAATGATGCAAGCAAGAAGAGAGAGGAGTGAGATATTTGAAATATTGAGAGAGAAACAAACCATGCTCCCCCACCCAACCTAGAATTCTGTGCTCAGAAATATCCTTCAAAAGTGAAGGAAAAATAAAGATGTTCTCAGACAAAAATTTAAGAGAATGTGTTGCCAGTACACCAGCCTTGTAAGAAATGTTAAAAGAAGTTCTTTACAAAGAAGAAATAATACAGATCACAAACTCTCTACATAAAAAAAAGAGCACCGAAGAAGGAATAAGTGAAGGTCAAATAATAACTTTTATTTTCCTTATTCTTAATTGATCTAAGTAATAAATTTGTTCAAAATAATAATAGTGGTGGTCTATTCAATTATATATGCTGATATATGTATGCATATATGATATATACATAAGCATCCATAATCAAACATATATTTATATATATTTTTATATATTATAAATATCTACATATACCAGGGTGCTAAAAAAATGTGTACAAGTGGACACTTTGGTCAACGTTGCTCAAGCAGTAGTTCGCCGTAATCAGAAGTGTCTGGACGCTGATGGTCACCACTTTGAGCACCTCTTGTAATTGCAGATGTCAAACATGACTTATATTCATCTTTTGTTAGCAGTATATATTGAGTATTACAATTTTAATAGTTTTTTTTTTCTTTCTTAAAATGTGTATACAATTTTTGGGGCACCCTCTGTATATAATTTTAGAGCTCAAGCCAACCTGAATTTGTTTCACAGATTTGCAGACCCATTTTTTTGTTTGGGCTTCAGAATAGTAGATGGTCAATTTAAAAGGTTTTATTGAGTAGTCACCGATCATTACACTGGGGACACAGAGAGCAAGTAGATAGAACTAAGCTAGAGAAACTGTTCAAGTACTTCCATTGCTAAGAGAGCAGTGTAATAGTATGATTGAAAGTAAATATAAGTTGATGTTGACTATACAACCTTTTTGTGGTGACAAAAATAATAAGGAATAAAGTAGTTGATAAGACAGTTTATGGTGCATTTAGACTAATTTTCTTTTTAAAATACTAAAAATAATAATAATGGGATTTACTGATTCATACTAGAGTGTGAAAAATCCATTTTGTTAGAAGTAATTAAACTTTGTGGTGACACATTCCTCAGCAACATATTCTTCTAGTTATTATGAGGTTCTTATGGTAGGAAGGGAATGAAAATATAACTTGGGGCCTCGCTTTCCCTCAAGAGCTTTCCCCACCTGTATACAAGATGGTGGGAGCAGGAGAGAGGGAGAAGAAGAAAAAGGAAGAAGGAAAGGTGTGTGGAAATGTTTCCTAAGAGCTCCCCAGTTTCTAAAAATGATAGGGATTGGTAAGGAGAGTGAAAAGAGGAGAGTAGACACATTGGAGAGAAGTCAAATCAGAGAGGTGTATTACTGATTTTCTCTAAGATCAAAAACTACAGAAAATACATGTGTGCACATCTTAATACATATTCTTAAGTGTCCACCACCTGTAGATGACACACCATATAAATACACAATTTTAGACATAAAGTCAATATGCGTAGATATTAGAATAGTTCATTTCCTCTCAGACTTCAATCCATCCCATGGATGTCATTTTTGGAGACAGACTAGCTTGGTTTTATCCCAGTTTGAGATAATATTTTCTTTTTCGTTATCCTGGTGAATTCTCACAAAACATTTGCTCCCCCATGGCAGATGGAATCCAATGCAATCATAACTATTTTTACCTTTCCTCCTTGCCATTCTGCCAAATAGAATCTTGGCCATTAATTGCACGAAAGGTTATCTTGGGTTCTGATTAATTTTATTGATGTTTTGAAACTCATTATAAGTCTTTTGTTTTTTTTCTCCCTAAGATGTACTCGTCCGATCAGCACTTAGGCTTTGAGGGAGGCATCTGGGAAGATTTCATATGCTACATTTCTTCAGCTGCTCTGTTACGGCTTGTGTGCCCTGGTTCTCTGCTAATAGTTTTCTGACATCTGAAATCACGGTACCATTGGAGCCCCATGGAGTGCTTTTTTCTCCAAGGGATTCAGCCTTAAATACAGATGGGCTTGTTGGCATGGTCTAGATGACATTTTTATAACCTGTAATGTTCTTCAGCAAGATGTGGTTAATGATCCTTCATGTCATCCCACCAAGAGAGTGTTGGGTTCCTGGCGGAAGGTTCCATTCATGTCACAGCTCCTTGAGCTTGCTCAACAAAAAGTTACCACTGTATGAACTGGCTGATAAAAACGTAGGTGTTGCTACATCCTTCATGTTATCATGGTTGGTATTAATATTGTTGCCTCCTGTTTGCCCTCTGGTCATGCTACTTTAATTTAGACTCCTTTTAGCTTCTGCTTTTGGGATGTGTTTCTTCTTAGGCCTGGAGGGGAGAGGAACAGTCCTCCGTCAGTGCTTCCTCTTGCTCAGCCATGACTACAAAATGAGCTAGTCCTTCTGGACACTGACTTCCGAAAGGTTTATGGACCCCTTAGTAATGTAATGAGACCATTTTGAAAACTGTCCTGGAAGACACAATGAAGCCAAGAGATAAGCCTACTGAACACCTGTGACACATTGTCTCTAAGCATCTTCTATTTGCCCCTTTGCTCTTCTCAGATTACTTTCCTCTGGGGTTAGACCCTACCCTGCTGGACATGAGTTCAATAAATGGCTATTAAGCATCTGCTTTGTGTAAGGACACTATGCCATGTGGTGACAGGGTACACCCCTACTTCATAGAGTGCTTGGTGTGTGATAGAGTAGATGTGCTATACTGTCAGTTGATGCACTTCCACCCAAAATCAGAGGGATGCAATAAAGATGCAAACGAAGTGCTAAGGATATTTCTAAATGGCGGGAAATAAGAAAGCACCAAGGAGGTGGCATTGGACAAGAACTTTTGAAAGAGGATTAGGAGCGTGATGCAGAAGAAAGGACAGGTGTGCATTTCAGGCTGTTTGAACAACTTTGGGAGAGTGGATGCCATGCTTGGAAAGTTTAGTGTGTCGCTTGAATGGACAGTGTGGCTAGAGAGTAGAGTGTGCAGGGAAATTCCGTGGCAAGTGCGGTGAGGAGGCAGAGAGGCCAGATAAGGGGACAAAAATGGGTGTGGGGTGCTTACAAGGCCAGTGAAACTAAAGTGACCTTTGTCCTGTTGGCAGTAGGAGGCACCAGTGATTTCTGAGTAATATGATTTGACTCATGTTTCAGAGCCATCACTTGGGTTGATGGAGGACCACAGAGATCCATTAGAAAGCTTGTGTGCTAGATCAGGCACCATCAAGGGATGGGGAAGAAGGAAAGAGGTATGGGTGAACTTTCAGAAGTCCAAGCTCATACTTGGTGAAGAAGCTCAAAGAAGGAGAAGCACCTCCAGAGTGTATAGATGGGGTGTTGCTGACTAATTCTGCAGTGGGGCCTCGTATCTGTTAAACACAGCAGAGACGCAAGGTAGGCTAAGTTCTGAAGCAGGGAAATGTCATCTTAGGCACATGTTAGTGATCAGTATTCGACTATTGCTCTTGGGTCCTGCTGCCACTATTTAGGGCTCTCCCATCCTTCTCTAGCGCTGTTGGGTCTACCCAGGCTCACCTTCCAGTGCTCTGAACTACCTTTTTAAAGAAACCTAATTCATATGTGCCATGCCATCAGAATCCTGCACCAAGCTAATTAACAGATAAAATTATCCGTGCATAGATGGTAATAAGTTAGTGGGTTAACCTCCCAGAGCAATCCTGTTGCACTTTACACATAACCTTCTGTTTCATCTAAGTAGTTATGCTAATCGTGGTAATTCTCTGCTTTATGCTGAGTAAGATGATACCTGGAGGCGTATGGGTTAATCATATACGATGCATCTATTCTGCTTTTGGATGGAATTGGCTCTTTATAGAGACTTAAAGGAGAGGAAGGAAAGTAATATTAAATCAAACAATGATGTTTAGGCAATCCAGGATTACAAACAAAAAATATATTTTAGCACCTGATGAAAGTATATTTTCAAAAATGTACATGTATCATTTCTTTAAACATATTCATATTATGGAAAAGTATGGTATACAATACTTTTATTTTTTTCAAAGTGTACCTCCCTCATGAAAAAGTGTTGATTAAACCAAACTTCAGGAGATTGAAGTAAGCGGGGGCTAATATTACAACTGTTCTCTTGGAAGATGTTCCATTTCTTTCACAGGTGTTTCTAGGTAAATTTGCATCATCTGCCTTCAGGGGAGTAATAGTTTATGCTGGATACTTCTGTAATATGGGAATTGTGTCCCCTCCTGCTGAAATGCAGCTACCTTAGGGGCAGATGGTAATGACCACTTGAAAGAGCATAGACTGTTATAAACAGATTAAGTGTGGAAGTGACATAGATTATAAGAGACTTTAGGGGACTTCAAGGCAGCTAGAACATAATTACCTAAATTAAATTTGGCCTAAACAACAGGGTAATGCTTCTTTTCCAGCCACATTTTTCATGAAGACATTAATGTTCTACGTCGTAATATTCTGCAATGAAGACACAGGCATTTTTGAGCAAAGCAACAAATTCTAAGCCATTATTGTATTTTGTATTTTGGTTTTTTTTTGTTTTTTTGGCATCTGATGTCCAGAGTCCTTATTTATTTACTTTGTCATTCATTTATTTGTTAGCTTTAATTGATTTATTTGTTTAAAATCATGGTAAAATATACACGACAAAATTTAACAAAATTTACCATCTTAATCATTTTTAAGTGAGTAGCAGCATTGCGTACATTTGCATAGTTGTGCAAGCATCATCACCATCCATCTACAGAAGAGTCCTCATTTTTGTTCCATAGTTATCTTTGTTTATATGATTAAATGTACTCAAAGAATTGTGGTTTTTCTTTCTGCTTCTTCCTTTCTTTGTGGCTTTTTTTTTGTTGTTGTTGTTATCACAGTTTGTTTTTTCTCCCCTCAAATTTTGTGACTGTTTGAAAACTAGGTTTTAAATTCAAAATGTGTACTTCTCTCAGGAAGGTAAAGCATACATTCCACTGTTCTCAACAGAACTGACATCCCAATTTTAAAAACACAGTAATGCTTGGCCTTTCCACTGTGTTGCTAATTCTTTAACTGTGAGTCAGTTAAAATTACGGTAATTCCTTGTCAACGGTATTGAGTTGACATCTTCATGCTTCATGGCAGCTTTAGAGGGGGCTGCTTTCAGAGCAACTTGAATTCTTCCCAATATTTAAAAAAATCTTTTATTCCTTAAGCCAATAAATGCTGATCTTTATTTTTTTTATTTTTTTTTAAATTTATTTATTTTTAATTAATTTCAGGTGTACACACAGTGCAATAGTTATACTTTTTACCCCTCAAAGTGACAACCCCCCGCCCCCAAGTCGCCACCCCAGTCCTCCCCACCATATCATATATATCAATTACAGTTCCTCTGACTCCCTTCCACAGTATAATCCACATCCCGTGACTGTCTATATATATTCAATTACAGTTGGTATACAACCTCCGCTTCAGGTGTACAGTGCAGTGATCAAACCTCTACTCCATCCATGAAATGGTCTCCCCAACAAGACATGTGATCATCTGACACCCCACAAAATATTTACAACATTATTAATTATATTCCCTGAACTGTCTTTCATATCCCTGTGGCAATGTTGTAGTTGCCTATTTTTGCTGTCTAATCCCTTCGTCTTCTCTGTCATCCCCACCCCCCTCCCAACTAGCAACCCTGTTTTTCCTCTATATCTATGAGACAGTTTCTGTTTCCTTTGCTCATTCATTCAGTTTTTCAGATTCCACTTATAAGTGAGATCATATGGTATTTGTCTTTCTCTGACTGACTTATTTCACTTAACATAATAGTCTCTAGGATGATATGAAGAGACATTTCTCTAAAGAGGACATACAGAAGGCCAACAGGCATATGAAAAAATGTTCAACCTCAGTGGTCATTAGGGAAATGCAAATAAAAACCACAATGAGATACCACCTCACTCCGGTCAGAATGGCTATCATCAATAAATCAACAAACAAGAAGTGCTGGCGGGGCTGTGGGGAAAAGGGGACCCTGCTGCACTGTTGGTGGGATTGAAGATTGGTGCAGCCACTATGGAAGTCAGTATGGAGGTATCTCAAAAAACTGGAAATGGAACTACCTTTTGACCCAGTAATTCCACTCCTAGGTATTTATCCCGAAAAACCCAAGACACTGATTCAAAAAAATATATACACCCCTATGTTCATAGCAGAGCTATTTACAATAGCCAAAACTTGGAAACAACCGAAATGCCCATCAGTAGATGACTGGATTAAGAAACTGTGGTACATTTATACAATGGAGTATTACTCCACTATAAAGAAGAATGAAATCGTACCATTTGCAATGATATGGATGGACCTAGAGACTATTATGTTAAGTGAAATGCTGATCTTTAGATTATCTGTGTTGTGCTACAAAGGCTCTAAGAGAGAAGGCTGCAGTGAGCATGGCTGGAACAGGGAATTAACGACCAAGGTGTTTCTTTTGGAAAGACTTTTGGAGTAGAGATCTGGCATACAGACAGAAAAATGGAGCACAGCTTGGTCAGTCTTTCTATTCATTCCATAAAACAATAAAATATCAACGAGTGTTTTGGTGTCATGACCCCTCTGAGTTTTGGGGTAAAGTCCTTGTTCTCTCCAGAAAGCATTTTCACGTGCACGCTGTCTACTAACCATTACGGGTAGCGCAGAAATTTTCTAAAGCTCATTTATAGACTCCTTGGGAGTCCATGGGGTGTAGGTTAACTATCAGTGATGTGCAGATGTGGAAGTGAACACTTTCCTTGACAACTGTATAACATCGCAGTGTTAGACCTGTAGGCCTCGCTACTCACAGCATGGATTGCAGATCAGAAAAATTGTCATCACCTGGGAGCTTGTTAGAACTGCAGACACTCAGACTCCACCCCAGATCCAGAGTTAGAATCTGCCTTTTAAACATATCCCATGTGCTTACTGCACACAAATAGAATGGAGAATGATATGTGTGTGTGTGTGTGTGTGTGTGTGTGTGTGTGTCTGTTTACATCCAAGAATAATTCTTAAGGCTTTTGTATTATATAAATATGAGTAGCTATTCATAGACACTGCTGTTTAGATGTAAATTCCTAGAAGGATGTCATTTGTCTCAGAATAAGAAATATTTGTGCATTCTGAAACAGGAGATCAGATGAAGGCATTTTAATAAGCACACAATAATACAAAGAAGTCCTCATGAGATTTTTTTGGCAATATTGTTTTATGACCAAATAATTGGCAATGACATAAGTATCCACCACTATGGGATTGGTTAAGTAAATTATGGAACATATATAAACAGAATAAATGTATAGTCAGTAAAATTATATTAATGATATTTATGTATTGACATATAGAGTTTTCCATAATTAGTGTTAATTGATAAAAGGAAGGACTGCCTAGATAGTATGGTCATGTTGTGTTTTAAATAGATAGCTGTAGATATAATGAGAAAGAATGAATTATAGATCAAACAATTACCATGGTTGTCATTAACTGGTGATAAGATAGTGGACAAATATTCTCTTTTATTCCCTCTCTTTCTTTCTTTTGCTTATCTCTACTTTCAAATTTTCTTTATAACAAATATGAATATCTTTATAATGAATATTTAAATAAAAAAAATCAACATTGTTCTCTAGGACCAATATTCAATCTTTTCATCTGATATTTGATGATATTCTGCTTTCTCCTATTTTTGACAACAAAGATGGACAATTACATGAGTTTGGTTTTAAAAGGACAATAAATAAATGGAGCATATCTTTTTGGATATTGATCCTTGGATATGATGTCCTTTTGTTGATACACAACAGACTAGACTGTGGACCAAGCAAATGTGGTTATTAATTTGTCTCCTTCCCCAATGAGATAATCTGATTATTGGTTATTGCTAGGTAATGTTGAATCTGTTCTTTAGATTTGGTATAATGTTTCAATAACATTGTGATCACTGAGATGGTGAGGAACCAAGGAAGTTAGTGTGACAAAAGTGAAGTGTAATGGGAAGTGAATGAAAAGAAATAGAGTTACAAAAGTTATATACTGTTGAAAGATAAGGCATAAGGCACCCAATTTGTTTGTTTGTTTGTTTGTTTGTTTGTTTAGAGGGCAGTGTCACCGGCCCTCATATGTGGGATCCAAACTCGGGCCGCTGGCATCCCAAGCCAGCTGTTAACCACTGGGTCACTCGGCCAGCCCAGCACCCAATTTTTTTAAAGCTACTTTCAATGATTGTGCTTTTGTTATTTTTCCTAACTTCCCATTTTGTATTTGAATTCAATTAGAGTATGAAGGCAAATTAATTAATTATGAGATAGCTAACAGATATAGTTAGAATTTCTACAAGAGTTCAGATGACAGAAAAAATAACCCAACACAAAGTATAGCCTCTGATTTTGTTATTCTAAAAATAAAAGGGATTTGCAGGATCTTGGTATCTAGCATATATTATAGACACTATTCTTCTAGGCTAGTCTCAGGATTTAAAAATACAAAATATATATTTTACATAAGTTTCTGAGGGTTTTTTAGTCATAAAGTTAAGTGCTTCTATAGACTTATGTGAGCTCAATTTCAGAAGACATTTAAATCAGAAAGCATAAAGCATTTAGCAATTTTGGAGGAAGAAAAACAAAGCTTCATAAAACTTCCAAATAATATTTTTGTTTTTCTTCTCAGGTATTTGTTTTGAACCTTATGAGTTAAAAAAAAAAAAAAAAATGGAGTGCCATCACCATTACCATTAACCTGTGATATCAACTTTCTAAAGAGGACTTTATAAAAACTTTATAAAAACTGTACATATTTGATGTAACAACTTGATAAGCTTGGAGTTGAGTGTACACTAGTGAAGCCATGACCACAACCAAGACCATTTACTTATCTATCACCTCCAAAAGTTTCCTCTTAACCCTCTTATTTATTTTTTAATTTTCTTTATATATATATATATATATATATATATATGTACTTTTTTATTTTATGGTAAGAGCACTTATAAGAACTACCCTCTTAGCAGAAATTTTAAGTGTACAATGCAATATTGTGAATTATAGGCCGTGTATTGTCAGTAGACCTCTAGAATTTATTCACCTCAACTAACTGAAACTCTATACCCTTTGAGCAACACCTCCCAATTTCCCCGTCCTGACAACCCCTAATAACCACCATTCAACTCTCTGGTTTTATGAATTTAAGATATATAGATGCTTCTATGTATTTAGAAGCTTAATGTCACTGCAATAAGACAGTAAATTGATTATTTTTATCATCTTATTGTTACACTGAGTGAACAACTCATGGTTGAGCTGAATGACAGTAGCCTAGTCCTCTAACCGGTAGGCCCATGATCCCAGGGTCAAGTGCAATGCAAGGGGTCAGGTTTCATCTCTGTGTGTAAAGTGAGGAACAGACACATCACACGTACTTTGCATTGGAGATGCTGCTTAACCAACTGTGCTCATTCTAGTTAATATCCCAGAGTTCTTAGGTAGACATAATTTTTAAAATGTGAGATTTATACCAGAAAATCAAAAAATAGACTCCTCAGAGTTTATGTGGTGTAAAAATTATTTCCATTTTTGAAAAAATATATAATGTACTGAAATTTAACTTTTATTCATAGGAACAAATAATTGTATTAAACCTGTACTAACCTTAGGCCTCAGAAAGCAACAGAGCTCAAAGTCAAGGGTCAGAGGGTTTAATGCTTTTGATTATTACATTTTCTTAAATGCGGTGGGATTCAACAGATCAATTTCTCAATTAACTAAATATAGAGTGAAACTCAGAAATTTGATATTAATCATCGATATGAACATAAATAGCTATAAGGCATTAACTCTTTTCAAATGGGAATTCTTGGTGATGAAAATGAAATGTCAACTTGGTAAGTTTTTTTTACATCCTTGATTAAATCAATGGCAAAAATGAATTTTTTTAGTTAATTAGTTATTTGGCCAAACAAAGTTATTGATTTATTTTACATTCAGACGCATGGCACCAAGGGATGAAGACTATAACAATTATTGACAACATGCTGTGTTTTTCAAATGTTATGCCTTTTAACCCTCCAGTCACCTTATGATATAGGTGGTATGTACCACATTCAGAAAAGGTAACATGCACAGTCATAGCTTTTCAGAGACCTAACAGCTATGGCAGGTCTGACTCTGAAGCCTCTGCCCATTCTTGCACTAGACCCTTCCCCTTTTGATAGCTGCCTGGTCATGACCTCATGTTCATCATTTAACCTCCCATCATTGAAAGTCGACATCAATACCACTGCTTTAAAGATAAAATCCCTAAGATCTCATGGATCATCTTCAGTAGAGGACAGCCTTATGTCTGTGCATATCCACAATGTCCAGCAAATGATAAGGACTCAGTGCTGGTTTGATAATGTTGGTGATGATCTCAGTGGAGATGATGTTAATATATAATCTCCCCGGAAGGGCAGGCAGGCCAAGGTTGACAGGGGTCTGGGTCTAGATGTCTAGGACGATTAGGCTAGGTTAAGAAGCACTCTGTTATACTACTTTTGAGCTTGTAGTCAGTAGCAAATATGACAGGCAGATCCTATAGGGGTTTAAGTCTGCATTGAGATGAAACAGTCTGGAGCTGGGTTTTGAAATGCAAAGGGAATGAAGAGACTGAGAAACCAAGATTCATAGCATGTGGGATTAAGGAAACCCATTCAGTTGATGAGAAGGAGAAAATAGCCCAGAGAAATTCCCAAGTAGGGTCAAATATTCCTTTTGATTTATTTTTGGTGATGCTGTCAATTTGGATATGGGAATACTAGCTGCAGTTAGAAAGAGAGACAGTTGAGGACGGCCTAAGCATAGAGCTGACTTTTTTTTTTTTCAAAGATTTTATTGGGGAATTGGGGGAGGAGAACAGCTTTGGGGAATCGGGGAAGGGGAACAGACAAGTTGCTGTCTTTTTGTTCTTCAGTCTAGTTGCAGAGGACATTGCTTCACTGGCCCATGTTGGTATCGTCATTGCGCTCTTCCTGGATGAGGCAGATTGGTCGCCGGCCTCTGGATGTCGCTCACCGCGGCTATTGGCAGCTCACGCTGGCTGCCAGCTGCTCACTGTAGCCTATGGCAGCCCACTGCAGCAGGGGCTGCAGCCTACACCATCACCGGGACTCCCACAACCCAGCTCCAGGTGGAGCTGTTGTTAGCTGTAGAGGGCAGTGTCACTGGCCCTCATATGAGGGATCCGAACCGGGGCCGCTGGCTTCCGAAGCCAGCGCTTAACCACCGCGCCACTCCGCTGGCCCTAGAGCTGACTTTTTATCTTCACACACATATTTAGAACCACTCTAAAACACTTCTACTTACATTTAATTCCTTAATTCGTTTTTTAAACCCATATGTTTCCATAAAACAGAACTTTAAAATGGTGACAGGTTATTTCTCTAGTGATCATGAATAATACACCCAGTTCTCTTTTTAAATGTAACCAAGACATTTATTTCTAATTTGAAACAATTCTATAGAGCATTCTGGTATAAGGCTGTAATAAATAATACACTGCGGGAAAAAACTACAAATGTAGGTTTAAAACTTACATCTCCATTTTAAGATAAAAGAGTTATTCCTTCTTTCACTTATAAACATAATAGAAAAGATGAGAAATTGTTCTTTTGTAATAGACATAAAGGCTAAACTGAGCTAATTGTAAAATGGAGGCTGAAATTGCTAGTTAACATCGATATTCTATATTGTACCATATAGTTATTAAAAGGAAGACGTTATTTTAATAGACATTATTTTTGGATATGGAACTTAAGAATTTCTAGTGCTTTTTGGGGAAAAAAACTATATTTTCAGCTATTTAAAGGTCTTCAAGTTCTAAGATTAAATTATACAAGAATATCAGTATTGGGAATACTATTTCAACCATTTGTTTTAGTGCAAAAGTTGTTTTCATTTTAATCAAAAATATTTTGTCATCCAAGTGTTTCAAGACGCTTATATGTGCAGACCCAGACCCAGAGTGTATAATACCATGACCTTCAGAGATGCCAGTGCCAGCCATCATTAATTATTGAACATACATCTCCTTTTTCTGCTTTTTATTTCAGGTGCTAACATCTTTTGGGCAAAAATGCAGGGATACCATTGGGGGTCTTCTCAAAGATAGGCTACCCTCTGACTTGAACTGAACTCCTTGGTGAATTCCTTTCTTCCTTCTTTCCTCCCTTCCTCCCTTCCTCCCTCCCTTCCTTCCTTCATTTTTCCTTTTATTTTTTATTTATTTATTTTTTTGAGGGCAGTGTCACTGGCCCTCATATGTGGGACCCGAACCGGGGCCGCTGGCTTCCGAAGCCAGCGCTTAATCACTGCGCCACTCGGCCGGCCCTTTTTGTTGTTTTTTTTTTTTAACAGAACCACAATAACTGAACTAGGCTCTCCCATATTTCTTCTCACCTGTGTTGAGGGGAACACGGGTCAGCAGGCTCTGAGAGTCACTTCTTTCTATCTGCTAATATCTGTGTATATTAGCCATCAATATGAAGTGTAGTGTTTACCGAAAGATACCTTCATATCTTTCTACCAGATCTTCTCTCTTGACTATATTTTAAATAAAAATAAGTTTATTTTTTTAAAGAACAGATATTTAGTGCAGAAAATAATAAGATAATGTAGATCAGTTTTCTTTTCACTGAACAAAGATAACTTTTTTTGGTGCTTATCTTTCAAAAGATGTATCTATAGCCTATTCTTTTTTTCTATCTTCTATCTATCATCCATCTAACTATCCATCCATCTACCAATATTACACATCTATAGTATAGACTTTATTTTATTTTTTTTGAGAGCAGTGTCACTGGCCCTCATATGTGGGACCGAACCAGGGCCGCTGGCTTCTGAAGCCAGCGCTTAACCACCGTGCCACTCGGCCGGCCCTACACATCTATAGTATAAAAGGAGATGAGGTTATATGTTAACCTATAATTTTTTTTATTGAGACATAATTCACATACAATAAAATTTACCATTTTAAACTATACAATTTAGAGGTCTTTTAACTTGTCCACTGGTTGTGTAACCATCATCACTATCTAATTCCAGAATATTTTCATCCCCCAAAAAAGAAACTCCATGCCTATTAATAGACCCTCCCCGTTCTCCTCCCCCACCCTCTCCAGCCCCTGACAAACAATAATTTACTTGCTGACTTTGAATTTACCTATTGAGGATATTTCATATAAGGGGAATCATACAATATGTGGCCTTTTATGACTAATTTCTTCACTTACCATAATAATTTGAAGGTTTAAGTATGTTGTAGCAGGTATTACTCTTTTCATACTGAATATTGTATGAATACATCACATTTCATTTATCTGTTCATCATTTAATGTCTTTTTGGGTTATTTCCACTCTTTGGCTATTATGAATAATGCTGTTGTAAACATGCGCATACAAGTTTTTGTGTGGACATATGTTTGGGTATACACCTAGGAGTGAAATTGCTATATCACATGATAACTCTTTGTTTAACTTTTGTATTGATTCTATTTTCTCTGTAGTAAGGAACAATGGACTAAGGATTCATATATCTGTGTCCATTTAGATTGTGAAAATTTTTATCATCCTAGAATAGAAATAATGATACAGTTAATATTTATGACTTTGTACAGTCACCTGCCATTTTCATAGTATAAATTTCTACTATTGGATCAAAGAATAAAGGTATTTTAAATTGTTAAAATTTGCCCCAGAATGATGACATCAATTTAAATTTTTATCAACAGAGCATGAAAGGGTTAATTTTACCCCACCTTTGTCTATAACATTTATTCTTGATTCAAATGCGAACATTCCTATGTCCTGGATTTTTTTTTAATATTAGTTAGATGAAATATTGTATGCTTTCTGTAATCATTTATATTTTATTTTCAGGGTTTATGTTTATTATTTCCCAGTTATGCTAGAGTTCTATATTTCTTATTATTTGCAAAAGATCCTTGCATATTAAGAATGGTAATGCCTTGTTACATTTTTTCATAGGCTGATTCTTTCAAATTTTTTAATATTGTTTTTGAAATTCAAAAATTTATATTTTTATGTTGTTAAATTATCAATTATTTTAAAAATATTTTTTACTTGATGTCATGCTTAAGAACCTATTTATCATTTCAAGATTATGAAAATATTTTTCTGTTACTACATGTAGGACTTGTGTAGTGATAAAAACTTTTAATTCTCTAAATTTTCATCTGAGGACAGCCTTGGCCACGTCCTTTAGGTTTTGAAAAACCTTATCTAAGTAGTACACTATAATTTTGGTTTTAGTTTTCTCTTTGACTCAGCATCAATTAATTAATATGAGTGTTTAATTGCTTTTTTCTAAATCTTTAGGAGGTTTTGAATTTTTAATCTATGTTTGTATTGTTTTAACTTTTAACCTTTTTAAAGCTTTTATTAAAAATATCAAGTTTTATTGAACAGTGGTCAGAGAATATGAATCAAGATTTTTACTTCATAATAATTATTCATATTATTAACAGAAAATATTTTTATAAATTATATATTTGAAATAGATATATTTCATATATATTTGAAAATAAAATATATTATTTAATAATTATTGTTTTCATCTGTCTGATAGGTCAGCTTCTGAAAGGGATGTATAAAAGCCAGACTATATTTTTATTTAAGTCAGACTATACTTTTATTTTTTTTTAATTTTTTGACAGTTTTTTACTTATATATTTCACTGTTTCTTTTAATTATGCTCCAAATTGTTTTGTACTCAGCATAGAATGGAAACACCTCAAATCACCATGGTAACATAGACAATTCACATTTATCACAGTGGCCTAATATACATTGACAGTTGGTGTAATTATAGAAAATCAAGTGCATTGTAAATAAATGATTTGGTATCCTTTTTTAAAATCCAGTGCATAAATTATTATCAGAAATGAGCAGACCTTTCCTAATTTGAAATTTTATCCATTTCCTTAGACACTGTGGCATCTGTTTCTGCTGTTATCTGTATTTGATTGACTCACAATAATTCTAAAAATATTAACAAAATATCAATTTTGAAATACATTGAAAGACTATACCTTAATGATATTTGAAACAACGAATTATTACAAAGGCATGCAAACCCAAGAGAAAAGAACTATTTGATATTCAGCAGGAAATGAAGTAATGACTCAACTGGTATTTCAGCCATATTTTACTCTTCAGAAAAATCTTCATAATGAAAAAGTGAATTAAATTTTTTGGCATAAAATATATATAATGTGATTCTAATCCTAGAGAGTTATATTTTATAAACTGGGGATTCTGACAGAAGGTTGACTAATATAAAAATCTAAAAATATACAGAAAAGCTGCTTTAGAGAATCGGGTGAAGGTGGTTCAGTGTGTGGCCTATTTTGTTTGGGTTCCTAGACCCCTAGGGAGGAGTCACATTCTCCAAGGGCATAAAATGAAGGCTAAGTATAGTATTCAGTTAATACACAGACATTAATAGACACTGGGGAAAGTGCTGTCTTTCAATATATGCTTCCTCTCTTATCATTTTTAATGAGGATCTTTCCCTTTTCTTTCATTTTCTTATTTATTAGTCATACTTTTCCTTCATTCTGTTTCCTTACCCACTTTCTTCCTCCTGCTTGTCCTTCTTTCTGTGTCTGTCTTTCTCTTTTCTTCTTGGCTTCTTGGCTAATGCCACATGTTTATTATTGATCTATGCAAAGTCTGCATTTATTTATTTATTTATTTATTTATTTATTTATTTATTTATTATTTAGTCATTTGGTTATTTCAAAGACTGTAATAAGCACCTATGAAAAAACTCCCCTATCCCTTGAAGCTAAGATTTTGACAAAAAGCTATGACCAAACATATATAGGTAAACCTCATTTTATTGCACTTGGCTTTATTGTGTTATTTATGCATTGAAGGTTTGTGGCAACCCTGCTTCAAGGAAATCTATCAACACCCTTTCTTTAAAAGCACCATCTCAGATGATGCTTAGCACTTTTTTTTTTCTTTTTAAATTTTATTGGGGAGCAGTGTTGGTCATTGTTTACACATTGCTTTCAGGCTACAATGGCATAGTTGACCCTTTTACGGAGGGCACAGCTCACAGTGGCCTATGAGGGGATTGAACCAGCAACCTTGGTATTATCAGCACCACTCTCTAACCAAATGAGCTAACTGGTCACCCCCAGCACTTTTTTACAATAAAGTATTTTTTAATTAAGTTATGTATGCTATTTGTTTTAGACATAATGCTTTTGATACTTAACACAGTACACTATCATTCATATATATATATATATATATATATATATATATATATATAACTTTTATATGCACTGGG
The DNA here is from genome assembly GCA_033961575.1 of Aselliscus stoliczkanus. Lineage (NCBI taxonomy): Eukaryota > Metazoa > Chordata > Mammalia > Chiroptera > Hipposideridae > Aselliscus > Aselliscus stoliczkanus. The sequence continues at coordinate 73,894,254 of CM066740.1, read as the reverse complement.
AACCCCAAAAATTCATGTGGCTCACTTTACTGTGATATTTACCTTATTGGGGTGGTCTGGGACTGAACCCAGATTATCTTCAAGGTATGACTGTATCCCCATCACTAACCCATCCTGCATCCCTTCTGAACAATCAACATTCCTACATGTTAAAATACCTTTTTCTTGCATATGTATTCTCAATACACATTTTTTTCTAAATTTTAATTATTTATAGGTGATGTATGTATTATAGAATTGTACACATGGAACCTATATCATTTTACTAAACAATGTCACCCTAAACATTTAATAAAAGTTTTTTTAAAAAGAAAAAAAAAATTTTATACCTTTGTAAAATGTAACTTTGGTACTTACATTTTCCACTGAATATTGTATTGCTAAGATTGATCTGTAGTTATGGTTGTCCCTGTACTCACTCACTTAGACTGCAGTCTAGCATTCTACTGTGTGAATATTCCATATGCCGCAATTGATTTATTCACTCTCTTGATGATATCTGGGATGATTTCAGGTGAGTTCCATAAAACTTTCAAGGAAGACATTATCACATTTTCATATAAATTATTGCAGAGAATGGGAGGGAACATTTTCCAATATATTCTCTGTGGCCAGTGTAACCCTGAAACCAGCACAAAATTGACATTATAAAAAAGAAAAATTACAGATCCATGTCACTCATGAGTATGAATGTAAAGATTCAAATAAAATATTAGCTAATTGAATCCAACCATGCCAAAAAGAAAAGAAAAAATTAAGTCAAGTTGGATCCATCCCAAGCTTTCAGGACATAATACTTACAAATGTTTTATATATATATATATATATATATATATATATATATATATATATAGTTATATATATATATAGTTATATATATATATAGTTATATATAGTTATATTGACTCATTACAGTAACAGGTTAAAAAAAATCTCAAAAGATGCATAAAAAACATTGCTAACATTTAAAAAGTATTAATGATAAAAATATTAGTTCATTTAGAATGAAAGGGACTTTATTAAACTGATAAGAAACAACTATGAAAGGCCTAGATTAAGCATAATCCTACATGGGGAATGTGGGAAATACTCTTTTTTTTTTTAGAGGGCAGTGTCACTGGCCCTCATATGTGGGATCCGAACCGGGGCTGTTGGCGTCCAGGCCAGCTCTTAACCACCGCGCCACTCGGCTGGCCCGGAAATACTCTTTTAAAGTTAGGAGAAGTATAACGATGTCCACACTTGCCATGTCGTGTAAAACTGTATTGAAAGTCCTAGATAGTGCACTAAGAAAAGGGGGTGGGGAGAGAATTAGAGGCATACAAATTATTAAAGGGAAATGAAATTATAATTGCTTGCAGATAACATGATTCTTTGCATAGAAACTTTAAAATGTAGAGATACATGCTTAAGTATAAAGAACAGTTTTGTAAGGGTTTTTTAACCTCAAAACTATTGACACTTTGAACTGGATAATTCATTCTTATAGGTGGCTGTCCTATGCATTGTAGGATGCTTAGTAGCACCTCTGACCTCTTCTACTAGTCACCAGAGGTAACACTCCCCCAGTTGCAACAGCCAAAACTGTCCCTGGAGGACAGAATCATGCCCAGTTGAGAATCACTGGGCTAGATATAAGACTAATACAGAAAAAAAAAAAAGTCAGCTTCATACTATATACTAACAGATAAAATATATAATAGATAATATAAGACACCATTTACAATAGCATCAGATATTATTAATTACCTTGGAGTAAATCTACAAAAAAATGGTTATGTACTGTGAAAAGAAAATTATAAGACTGTATTAAGACTGAGAAAAGAAGATTTAAACCACTGAGAGACAACTCATGCTCATGGATAGGAAAATATAAAGCTATCAAATCTTCCCCAATAATTTATAGATTCCATAGATTTTCCAATCATAATCTAAAGAGGATTGTGCTTGAAACTTAATAAGGTAGTTGTGAATTGTACGTGGGAGAGTATAAAGCAAAAAGAAGTCAGAACACTTCTGAGAAAGAAGAATAGGGCATGGGAACTTGCAATGCCAGAATGTCTTATTATGAAACATTAGTAATTTATATAGTATGATATTGGCTCAAAGAGAGACAAATGAATTAATGGAAGAGGAGAGAAAGGCCAGAAAAAGACCAATTTCTCTTATAATTTAGGTAGAAAAGAAAAACATATGTTAAGTCAATTGGAAAAGGGAGGGGAGTGTTGCTGACAAAATAATATCAAGATAGGAACAAAATGTAATTGTTATACTATCTTCACACAGTAAATCAACTACAGGTGGATTAAAAATGCAAATATCAAAAGCAAAATTTAAAAACTCTTAACAAGTAAGTGTTAAGTGACAGCGAAAGGAAATAGGCTAATCTGATGCAGTGATCTGACAAAGCCTGTCTGTGTGATATTTGAGCTGGGATATAAATGATAAGGAGCCAGTCATGCAAAGATGCAAGTGAAAAACAAAAACAAAAACAAAACATTGCAGGGCAGGGTGGGGCGGGGGGGAGGGAGATCCTGAAATAGAGCAAACTTCACATGTTTGAGGAATAGGAAAAAGCCCAGAGTAGATGGGATGTAGAAATGAGTGAAACTGAAGAAATGATAAGACCTTAAAGGCCATGAAAATGTTTTGTGTGTTACTCTGAGTGAAGTAAAGCAACTGAATATCTTAAGGAGAAGAGCCATATGATTTATGTTTCAAAGCATCACTGGCTACAGGGCGGAGAGTGGGCTTCTGTCCATCACTGTGAATATTGGGCCCTGGCTGGGAGTGCAGTGGGGATCACAATAGCTCTGACTGATGTAGAGGAAGACGAGATGCAGAGAATGAGAAAATTCTGGATATGTTTTGGAGATAAAACCTGTCAGTGCCTTAGAGGTGGGCTTTTGTTTGTTTGTTTGTTTTACCACTGGAGCAGTTTGGATTTTATTTTAGGACCTTATCTCTAGATCTGGCATCCACTGAGTCCTGAGGCAGATTTGGGTGGATTCACCTCTTTGGGGGAGAAAATAGTGAAGGAGGCTCAGTCCAGTTGAAGTAGAGGTCAGATCAGAAGGGCTCAGAAGCAGACTTCTTCCCCAATGAGTGGAGGATGGAAGATGGAGCAGTGACTGCTGAAGTGACTTGTCCTTTAGACCTGCACTGTTTAATACAGACTGCTACTGAGCACTTGAAATATGCCTAGTCTGAATTGCAATGATTGCGAGTATAAAGTATACACTGAAGTTTGAAGACCTGGTGTGTGAAAAATGTATAAAATACCTCATTAATGTCTTTATTTTATTGGTTGTATTTTGACATCACAATATTTTGCATACATTGGGTTATACAAAATGTATTACTGAAAATAATCTCATCTTTCTTTTACTTTTCTGATTTCTTTAAAGAACGACTTCAGCTTTACAGAAAAATTAAGCCGATAGCACAGACAGTTCCCATATTTCCCCCTCCTCAATTATTATCATTTTGTATTAGTGTAGTACATTTGTTACAATTAATGAACAAATATTGATACATTGTTATTACCTATGTCCATAGTTTACTTTTATTCTTTGTATTTTACATACAGTTATATGTGAGATTTTAACTCAGATGTGATTGATGGATGGGCAGTCCTCAGCCGCTTCCTGAGGGGAAAGACAGTGAGAAATGTGTTTGAAAATGAAAAATAACCAAGTGTTGTGTCTGGATATATAAAGTTTAAGACGATTATCACACAACCAAGTGGAAAGACAGGTAATTGGATAAGTCTGCCCTCAGGGCTATATGTATTAATTTGAGACTCATCAGTTGAAGGTATGAGGTTATATTTCAAATTAAAATGGTATGAAGAGTTAATGGGAAATAAAGGAATGGAGAAATGAAAACAGCTCACTGAGAAGTTTTGTTTTAGTCTTAAGGAGAGTGGGTAAATGAGGCAATAGGGTTAGTAATGGGATTTGTTGACTTGCTTTTTTTTTTAACATGAGAGCTATTAGAACGCTTTCACTTGTAAACAGAAAGGAATACTGTAGACTGTCTAAGTTTGCTGATGCAAAAGAAAAAAGATATAATACAATAGCTGTGACATTGAGAGTTCCTGGAGAGCCAGTGTGAATGGGGCCCTTGCTCTTGGGGAGGTGTATGCCTCTGACTGGATCAGGAACACCTGTTCCAACAGGAGGATAGAAAAAACATGCATGTAGGTGCAGGTAGGTTGAGGTTTTGTGATGGGCTGATGAGGGAGTTTATCTTATTGTTGCTTTCTCTCACTTAGAAAGTCTGAGACAAGCTGAGGTGATGGGGAGAAGAAGAGGGATATGTGAGACATGGGACCACGAGTCATCCAGAATGGAGGAAAGAGGACTCACTGGAAAAGTGAGGAAGAATTGCAGAGGAATGTTGATTACACATCTGAAATCTGAGGTCATGAATTTAAAATAAGACCAGACGACAGCAGGCAAAGAATGTGTACAACTCAGTTTAATCATGATGATGAGTTGGCAGAGGAACAAAACAGGACAGAGGGAGAAGTACAAGAGAACAGGGTTATTTGGAAGATCACAGAACCTATGCAAGACTAGGAGGGAAGAGAAACTATATGCAGGCGAAGTGTGATGACAAATTGAGCTGATAAATGAATCGGTACATTGAAGGTCTCATCGAGTTGTTGCAGAGAATAAAATTGGGGACATGATGTAGTTATTGGATGGGACAACTTTTAGAGTGTGATCATGATAGTGGTTGGAGAGATGCATGAAAGGAATGATAATTGGAAGCGAGGACATCAGCTTGCAGAGGCCAGGGTGTTGAGTCATCCAAGTACATGATGGGGCCACCAGACGTGATAACAGGAATATGGATAGCGAGGAATACAATGAGTCAAATGCGAAAGTCATCAACTAACAAAAGCTGAGTAACTGATATATGTGAGAGTAATCTGACTGATTCCTAAATAATTCAACTATAATATGACTCTAATTCACATATATAGTTCTGTTTATTGATTATAATAACGACTTGATAAAATAAATTGGATAAGGAGAGGGAGAGCATGAATAATTGAGATTCCGTTGAAAATTGCTATTTTCTAAGGCATTTTGGTCGATGACTTAGATCTCATATACTCATTTTTCTTTTAAGAGCACTAAAAATTACTAAATTAACTGGCTTCATTTTTAGCCCTCTTATTTTTTCCTGCTTACTCAATAGCATAGGTGGTTATAAGAAGGAAAGTAGATAACGATTTGTAGCAAGAGGACATATGAAAAAGAAAAAACATGACAATAAAATGAGTAGCTTACACTCTATTAAATATATTTCTAATATTCCACAGAAAGGAGAATTAATTATCCTTGCATTGTTTTTTGTCATTATGGAGACAAGAAAATGTAGATCAAGGGAGCATACATGCAGGCAAGGAACAGATAATGATGGTGATAGTTTCCATTAATCTCACACTTATCCTGTGCCAGGCACACACTAAGTGCTTTACATGATCATCTCATGTGACCCTTGTGACAACCCAGGAAAGTTGGGGTTATTAAGCTCCCTCGACAGTTGAGAAAGCAGGTTGAGAGTAACTTGCCCAGATCAAACAGGGAATTGGCAGAAATCAAACACCAGCCCCAAAATGCCAAGCCCACACATCCTCTTATCTTCAACAATATTCAACAGAGCCAACATTTTCACATAAAATCTTTGTTGGATGAACCATTTTTCCTACAAAAGCACATTGAAGTGCTTGATATGCTTAGTAATAAAAGTACCGTTTTTCTACACATTTCTCATTGAACAGAAAACGTTCAAGATGTATAGATCCTGAGAGCAGTGCCTGAGCAGTAAACATTACCTCACTATTCCATGTTGTTGTTTTCCATTTCTCTAAAAAGTATTTTTTAGTATTTTAAAAAGTATTTTAAATACTTTTAGTATTTTAAAAGTATATCTTTTAAAAATATTTTAAAAAAATAGATTCACCTCAAAATTTCTGAAATAACTCAAGTCTAGGATGGAAAGAAACAAAACAAGAAAATTTGCTGGAGCATAATTTATATGTATATATAAGAGTTTAGCCTAACCAAATATGTGTATGTTATATATCTTACCTGTGTTGTTTGGTAAACTATAACAAAGTTATGGCTATATTGAGACATTTGTCATTTGAAATTTGTTTCTCGACAAAATGCCACTTAATTCTGTTTTTCAGGGTGGCCCGATTTAGGAGAAAGGATGGTCTTTTCAATTTCTTTTGTAGAAAGAAGTGACCAGCATGCGCCCTCAGGGATACTCAAAGGTGTCCTTTGTCACATAGACCACAGCACCAGGGCAGTCATTCAAGATGAGCCAATAGACAATGGAGTCAGTTTTGTTATGTGAAAGAGTTGAAGTAACTCAACAGCAAGCCTCGCCTAAGATCAGAAATCAGATTGGCAAAAAGCTTGCAAGAACGGTTTCTCACATCACACTGCTAACAGTGTGAAAGGGACCGACTTGTCTCCTTCATTTGCAAATATAAAAGATGAGAGGTGTGGGCTGGCTGAGTGGCGCAGTGGTTAAGCGCTGGCTTAGGACGCCAGCAGCCCCAGTTCGGGTCCCACATCAGAGGGCCAGCAACACTGCCCTCTACAAATAAATAAATAAATAAAAATAAATTAATAAATAAATACAGTTGTTTGCTTATAAAAAAAGAAAAAGATGAGAGGTGATCATATAAATGAAGTTAATACTCTTATGAAGAGGGTGTGTATGGATTTTCTTGGGATCATTAGTGCACGTGTCTCATGCTTTACTGTAGTTTATTGATTGCTCACTCACTCTTGAGTGCTGTCTTTGGTGCAGTGCCTACGAAGATAAGAGATGCACTCTGCCTTTATAAAGGAGACCATGGTTTTGTGAGCCAGGCTGAGGGTCCACCCAGGGCTGAGCACATGATAAGTTTTTAGTAAATATCAGTTGAATAAATGTTTTGATTGGAGATGGGGATGAGTAGTAAAAGTGCATGGAGGGTAGGGGTGTTTGCACCCTTGCTCAAGGTTTAGAAGATCAAGTTCATATAAGTGTGATCTTGGAGCCTCATGTTGAAGGAATTATATAGAGAAGGAGATTTAAGTGGAAGGGAACTTATAGAAAATAATGTGCAAAGACAGGATGGTGAGAAAGAGCGCGGTGAATGTAGAGAACTGGATTTTAGGTACACGTGACATTGTGTTGAAAGAGGAAAACAAAGATTATTAAGGGTAACTTCAGGAAAGCCATATAATGCTCACTGAGAAATTCTTATGTTCTCGTATAGACACTGGATCTCAAACACTGCATTGCCATAAAACAGTAGAAGGAAATAATAGTTAATACTTGTAATGCCTACTATATACTAAATGTTTTATATATATGAATTTATTTAATTCTCACAAATCCCTTTGAGATGAGAATTACTATTAGACCATTTTATTTTTTATTTATTTATTTATTTATTTTTTATTTATTTATTTATTTATTTATTTTTTTTGAGGGCAGTGTCACTGGCCCTCACATGTAGGACCGAACCAAGGCTGCTGGCTTCCAAAGCCAGTGCTTAACCACCGTGCCACTTGGCTGGCCCCCATTTTAAAAACAAGACAAGTGCAATATAGCGAAATTAAATAACTTACGTGAGACTATACCTTTCAGCGTCAGAGCTGGGGTTTGAAACCAACGATCTGGCTCCAAAACCCACACTCCTAACAACTTTAATATATTGCCCCTTAATGCAGTGTCAAATTTAGTGTAATAATGATATTTGAATTATCTAGGTTGGACAATTATTATTTTTGTGAGAATACAGCTCTCCTCCACTTACTTTCCAATGTACTTTTTCAAGTTGGAGAAAAGAGAAGAGAAACAGTTGGCACACTAGGAATTATATATAAAACTCAAAGTACATTTATGAGTGTGTTACACAAGTGGCATTGTTTTCTCTTGAGTATCAATAAGATAGAAAAGATGGGGACTGCTGTTTAGAAGATACGGATTCATTCAGTGAGGGATGTGACAACATCGGGGATTTAATTAGAGAAAATTAAGTATTTCTTTATTCATGGAGAATATCACATCATCATTTTTTGAAGAGATTATATACGTCAGAATTGTTGATGATGTTAATGTGAAATTCATAACTGATATGTATTTTTCCATCCAGGAATCCCTTTCCTATTTGAAATTTCATAATCATTTATCTAGATATCACTTAAAGAACTTTCAAGATCCCATCTATTACTCTGCATTGGTGTGTACATATGGGGTGGATAATAATCATCATTATAATAATATTGGGCCGGCCGAGTGGCGTGGTGGTTAAGAGCTGGCTTGGGATGCCAGCGGCCCCAGTTCGGATCCAGCATATGAGGGCCGGTGACACTGCCCTGAAAAATAAATAAATAAATAATATCTAATTACCCATGCACTATTCTGTTCACTTGACAGAATTTAAATCTCATAACAACTCTGTGAGAAAAGTGTCTTTATTATCCCCGTTTTACTGATAAGGAAACTGAGGATTTAAAGATTAACCTGAGGAGTTAGAAGAGGCTTTGGTCAGGTATGGCAGATGGGTTTCCACGTGAGTATCTAAGGAGTAGTTAGTTAAGATAAATGGATTGATCGCAAAGCTCCTATTTTAGTCCCCAAGTTCTCATTTCTTTCATGATTTATATATAAAGTCATATTCCCATAGGAACTATTAATAACAATAATTTAAATACATACAGCTCTTTTAGGACTTCCAAATATGTTCATATTCATTGCTGAGTCCCTGTGTGCCAAGTGAAAGAAAAGAGACATACACAAGTTGTGAAAATAAATGGGGAAGTGGCATTAGCATGGTCATGCCACCCTTGACCCTCAGACCAGCGACCTTTCCTCTATGCTGCGCCATCTCTTGTGGACTTACGAGGTACCTGTGGTCACATCAGAGATTTCACACTGTTCAAATTTTGGGAAGATTCCAGAGCACAGAAGTTATTAGAGATTTTTCCATTAATACTAGGGAAGTACCCTAATTGCTGCTGTGTGACGCTGATTGTATTTATTTGCAAGTTGCTATCCTATGTCACCCACTTTGTTTGATATGTTCACTGTTTTAGAATTGTGTGATTATTGGTTTTAGGTAAACCTCTACAGGCACAGTAAGAAATTCACTCTAAGAAGAAAATTATACGTAGAGTTGATGTATATAACTATTAGCAGTATATATTTTTTTGGAGAATACGATATGGAAAAGAGAAAGAGGGGGACACTCTCTAGTACAGCATAGAAATGAAATCCAGTATGCTGTGAGATGAAATTCAGGGAAGGAGGCCTGCAGAGAAAAGAGAGACAAAGAAAAGGGATTGGTGTTAGGGCAATGTGTCCAGATAGCAAAGGGTAATCCAAGAAGATGAGACAGGGGAGGGGCCTAAAGGCTGTTAGAGAAAAGGAAGATTTATATAGATGGTGAGGCTCTGTGCAGCAAGAAGACGTTGGAGATAGTGATCCCCTTCTACCCTTAAAACCTATGATTATATAAAAGTTAATTGGAGGGAGAGTAAAGATGTGCAGACGTTATTAAGAGAAATGATGAAAGCTTCTGAGAGAAATGAGAGTTTAGAAAAGTCTACATGTCTTGCATCCTGCTGTCCTACCGCTATGACACTCATCCCCATGAACTGGGCAAACTTTTCTGATCTGAGCAGAGTTGGAATTTCCCAGGGACCAGATTCTCACCCACTGAGAGGTTCCCACCAGCAGCCCACGCGGATGTACCCCTGGGCAGAGGAAGCAGAAGCAGAGGATCAAAGAGAAACTGAATAGGGCAGCTGCTTCAGTGTGGAGTTCAAATCAGAGTGAAGTAAAACTCTGGGGACCGTGGCTGGCTCGTTCTCCTGCCACATTCTGAGTTGTTGTTGGTAGTTCATATCGTACAATAGCTGTTATGCTTCAAGACATTTATGCTCTTCTGCACTGTTATTTTCTGTAGCCAGTGTTGAATACCCAGCCTTTCAACTTTTATTTATCCAGCCGAACTTGGCTCCTCATCATTTACTTTGTAATGTGCACATGAAAGCATATCTTCTTTCTGTACAAACGCCTGTGCTTTTTTTCATGTAAAAGATATTACGCTATCAAGAATGACCTTGTGTGGATTACAATCTTCATAGCTCTTACTATGCACAATGTATTTTTATCTACCGTTTTTTCTTAGAGAAAAATAAGCCCAGTGGGCTATCTTACAAAAATGTTATTAACATTGTTTTCTAAACCCTTATAGGTAGCGCTGGGACGCCTGTCATTTTTAATGAAAACGGAGATGCTCCTGGGCGTTATGATATCTTCCAATATCAAATCACCAACAAAAGTCCAGAATACAGAGTCATCGGACACTGGACCAATCAGCTCCATCTAAAAGCAAGTATCAATATCAATGCGCGTTCATGTATATTTCTCTCAAGGAGGGGTGCTTTATTTTTAAGTATCTTTTGCTAGACTAGATTTTCCCATAAATCCTTTTATCTTTTTTTTTTTTTTTTTTTTTTTAGAAAATGCATGATTTGATCTTTTCTTCTGCCTTCAAATGTTGTGGAAAGTTTTAAATGTCTGTAAGAGAAATCTGATATCTGTAGAGACTTAATGAAAGATTTCATTTCCTTTTGAATGACTATATATTCACTTAGGGAAATTTTGCCCTTTTCTGAAAGACTCACTTGATCAAGTCTTTGTACAGTCTGTGTGTGTGTGTGTGTGTGTGTGTAGGTAGGTAGGTAGGTGGGTAAGAGTATGTCATGAAGGATAAAGTTTGGGTTTAAAAATAAGTGTATTTAACGTCTGCCACGTCACAGATCTTTTGGCTGCATCTGGTTGACGGAAGTGAATCATGGCCTGTATCTATACTACCTCTTTCAATCACAACACCAGAGAAAGTTAATGTTCCCAAAATGATGTTTGTTGTCTAACAGCCATTGGAACTGTCTGCTGTTCTGGTCTTACCTCTGGTGCTTTCAAAGCCCAAGGTCATGTGAAGACAACTTGGATAGCCCACACTGAAGGGGGTTCCTAGGGCATGGGGAGTCTCAAACATGGCTGGACATTGGCATGCCCAGGTGCCACACTGCCACAGGGCTCAGGGTGCGAGGATGTTTCTCCTCCCGCTGTGGTCTGGTGGGGACCAGGTGGGGGTGGTATGTGGGATGGTGGTGGGCAGACAAGCCCCATCCAATGTACCTGATTTGTGGGCAGCCCTCCTAGGGGTTCTTCTAGGGAAGGAGTCTTTGGGGACTTTCAAGAGAGCTGCCTCTTACCACCAGCATCCACCCATCATCAGGGGCCCTGAAGCAGGAAACCAACCCTGAACTTGACAGATAGGGAGGCCCAGGAAGTCGCAGGGCACTGGGCTGGCAGTGGCAGCCTGGGGAAGGTACAGGGTGGTTGGGAGCAGCATCTACTTAACCCTGGGTAAGGAATTATTTCACATTTGCACAGCCCATGGCACCATGCCTGGCTTCTTCTGGTGTAAAGGAGGTAGCTGCCCTGCAGTCTCTGCTAAGGATGGGCCTTCACTCATTCAGCATTTCTTCTATGCCTGTGATATAGGACTATTTACAGGAACTGAGTGGCCGAGGAATTGCTAGGACAGAAGTGTTTCCTCTGGAGGCAGTAAGATGCTTTTAAGATACTTCAAATAAACTAGAAACCTATTCTACCCTCCTATGATTTCAATGAGTGTTTCAGTCTTTCCTCAAATGAAAGTATCTCCTCTTCTTGATTCTTAAAGCTACCATAACACTGTGAGACTTGAATTCATTTCCTCCATCAATAATGACATTCATTTCCTAGCTACAGCTTATCCTAGCTAAAAGGTAAAAGCTTATGACATACAAGAGAGCAGGGAGAGAGATCATTCTTGTCTGTATGTGTGTAACATATGCACATATGGTTTTGCGGGTTTAACCCACTCAAAAGGTATCGATTTGGTATTATTAATATATATTACTTCTGTATGTTCAAATAAAGCACCTGAATAGGTGTGTTTATGCAGCATCAGTTGCCAGAGTTCTCAGAAAAGAAGCAGATGATGAGAAATAACAAAACTAGAGTATTTATGATTTACTCTCTCTGAAATGACTTCCTAATAATGATCACAATTCTGCATTCAATAATGCGCAAAAACAGCTTATAGTTCAATTACTGTTGGACAGTTTACAACATGTAGCTGCCTGATGTAATCTTATCCATTGTTCTACAACCCAAATTGACAGTTATCCAAACATAGCTTTGATATCTCTATGGGTTATTGATACCAATCTGAAAAACAATAGCTTTTTGGCAAAAGACCTTTTGAAAGTGGACCTATTTGAAATAAGATAGACATGACAAAGAAAATTTGATCAGGGCTGAAATGGGAAGCTAATTTTATCTGACTTTTATTAATGCCAAACTGCCTATTATAGTCTCATGATTAAAGATTTACATAACAAAATTTGATGGTTGAAAAATATGTGCGCTATTATATAATACCATGGTACCTAAAATAATTATACACACAAGTACACATACACACAGGTCTTTATATATGCAGGATATATTTATTATAAAACTTAATATTGACTCTCAAGCTGATCTTTTATGTACATTTAATGGTGCATGAAAGCTTTATATTTATTTTTGTGTTATCGTTCATAAAATACATCAAAACAATTTGTAAGAATTATTTCTCATGCATAATTATCATGTTTGTAACTAGACAGCAGTACTTGTTTCTCTGAAGCAGGGAGAATACACCTCTGAGAAGAAAAGGTGAATTAGGCTGTGAGGAGGTTATGTCAGGGTTGAATTCTGAAATTTATCAGGATAAACTAAACAACTGTTTTTCCTTAGGAGTTGCATCAGTCACCTTGAAGGTGGAGTAGTGGGTCTGTGGAAATGACCGTTTTTATTAAAATTCTGCTTAGAAATTGGGCAAGGTAGCAAACCAATTTTTTGTCTCACTTTCATCATATGTAAAATGGAAACATCAGTAGGACCGACTTTCTTTGGTTGTAATAAGAATTGAATGAAATAATAACAGAATGCATTTAGTCCAGCCCTGGCACACAAAAAATCCATAAACATTACCTATTATCAATTCAGTATCTCATGATTCTGTATTGTCAGTGGGGGATCTGCCAATGAGTGTGGTGAATAGACACAGGAAGGTCTTTATTGGAAGGTGCACTTGCTTTTAGAAAGTCGGCTTCAGAAAGTTCAGAGGGAATTTCCACGTTTAAAATGCTGACCATTTGACCCCATAGCTCATTGTTTCTGCCGTCCTTTCATGGCCTTAATAAGTTAGAAAATCTATCTGCACGTAAAAAGTAAAAGCTATGTGAGTTAAATACACAGTTGCTTTTCCTTTAGTAGCATGTGACGAGTTATTGTCACCAAGAAGTTCATTCTGAATGGCTTTGAGAAGTTCCTTCTGTGCTAAGTGTTGGGACTAATGAATGTGTGAGCTCACAGCCTAGACCAGGGGTCGGCAAACTTTTGAGATGGAAGAGAGGCCAAGGGTCAGCAAACTGTGTCTCGCGGGCCACATGTGGCTCTTTGGATACGTACACGTGTCTCTGAAGTAAAATTGAAAATGAAAATAAAACTATCATAGTTTTATTTATAAAATGTTTAGAGGCTATTAGTCACATAATGGTGATTATGTAAAAATATATTTATGGCTCTCGAATAATTTTTAAATTGTTGTGAGGGACAGGAGTGGCTCTTCCGGGGGTCAGCAAATTTTTGAGACAGAATGTACTCAAAGAGCCGCATGTGGCTCATAAGCCAGAGTTTGCCAACCCCTGGTCTAGAAGGACAAACAGACATTCAAACCCCTAATTCTAGTGCAATGAAGCAGGTGCATGGTTTAGCAATGGCAGCTTAGAGAGCGGTTTCTAATCTGGCCTGACTGCTGGTAGGGGTCTTGTTGAGGGACAGAGGCAAGTACCCTTCCCATATACTCCATCCCTCCTTGTTCTATCAAACCAGGTTTACAACAGATTTCACATTCTCAACTGCAAACATTTATCAGTCAGTTATTGGACTAAACTCTACCTTTTTTTTTTCTTAAAGTTTATTGGGGTGACAATGGTTAGTAAAATTATACAGGTTTCAAGTGTACAATTCTGTAATGCATCATCTATATATCGCACTGTGTGTTCACCACCCAGAGTCAGTTCTTCCATCACCATATATTTGACCCCCTTTACCCTCTTCTACCACCCCCATCCCCCCTTACCCTCTGGTAACCACTAAACTGTTGCCTGTGTCTATGAGTTTTTGTTTCTCTTGAGATTATTATGCTAAACAAAATAAGTCAGGCAGAAAAAGTTGAGAACCATATGATTTCACTGATATGTGGGACATAAAACTGAAAGCAAACAAAGCAACAAGACAAATAAAGAAACAAAAACTGCTTATTTTCTAAAAGCCAGTTTTTCTGGCTGAATTGAACCATAGGATAATTTTGTACACAGTGTGTATAATTAAGCTTATATGAATGCAACAAATTGGTCCTGAATATGTCTTAGTGGAGTGAAAGAATTTTTAAAACAACTAAGTTATTCTTTTTCTTCAAAAATGATGAGGCGTTTTATTTCCTCAAAAGTATTGTCTTTATTATTCCAAATATTATTGTTTCTTTTTGTTTTCTATGAAATGAACATATGTTCTTAATTTAGCAATTACAATCGGTTAATATAATTATTTGCTTTAGGTTTTCTATTCAGTAAACTCAGTCCACACATGAAGGGCGTATTATTTATCTGGGAGTGAATTTGAACAATTAGGTCTCTCCATGTTGTTAGGCTGATTTTCTCAAGAGACAGGTGGTCTTTATTAGTGATTACAAAACACACTGTAACCTACAGTTCAGAGTAAAAAGCCAGGCTGAACTGCGAAGAAGCAGCCATATGCTGCTCTGAGTCCACAGGGAGAGGGTATGTTGAGGTTATTGGATGGGCCTGAAATAACTCAGGGCTTCATTTTTGTTCTTCCAATTAAAGTCACTTTTTGTGCAGGAAGGAAACATGTTTTTGCTTGTTTTGTTTGCTTCTCTTTCTCTTCCGGTAAATAATTTAAAGGTAAGTAAAAATAGTAAAGAGGGCCAGCTGAGTGGCTCAGTTGGTTAAGAGCTTGCTCAAGAGTGAGAGCTGAGCTCTGAGCAACAGCAGTTCGATGCCCAGCCCGAGCTGAGCTGCCGCTGAGGTGCCAACAGGTTGCAGGATGGCTCAGCTAAAAAAAAAAAAAATAGTAAAGAATAGTGACTTCACACAAGTGCCTCAACCACAGTTACTAGTGGTATGGTGTCCATTGGAAAGGATGATTTCAAGGAGAAGGGCTTTATTGGCCCTGAATTAATTATGAGTGGGCCACTCCACAGACAAGTGTAATTCTTGACAAATACTGAATTCTGAGCCTCGGTTTTCCCATCTGTTCAGTTGGAATAATGAATGAGTTTCCTTTGAAGATTAAATGAATTGCAATATGGTGGTCAAGAACAGAACTTCAAAGTCAGAAAGATGTTTGAATTCCAACTCTCCACTCATGAGTCTTATAGCCTTGGGCACATTATTTTACCTCTCTTAGTCTCAGGTTCTTCTTCTGCATGGAAACAATCATCACTACCTCATGGAGTTTGGGGGGTAATTAAAGGAAATTGCATACACAAAGATCCTAGAACACTGCCTGACACATATTCAGCGTCAAATGAATATGGTAATAATAGTTATGTTTTGTTTTGTTGTGCCAGTGTAATCAGCCCACTACATATGACCTATAATGGATATTTCAATCTGAAATTCCATATGTGCAAAATCTTTTCTGCCTTTCTATTAATATTCTGAGTAGGGAGTAATGGTTAAGAAGTGGTACAAACACCATGATATCTTGCCTGTGCCTATAAAGTGAGCCCCAAATGTTTTTTTGGTATGAAAAACAAAATGGGCTTCATGATGCCAATTCTTCAGATATAATAAGAAGGTTGAGCAAAATTTCTGGTGGAATTTAGTCCCATTAAATCTTATGTATGTGTGATATAGTATTCATAACATGATCTTTTAGTTGAATATATATGTTTTCCTATAGATGCCCAGTCAAATACAGGCTACGTGGGGGTTTCTCCACTTGCCTAGAATACAGGAAAGGAGAGTTTCTGAGTTGTCATTTGCCTCATGGGTTTACTATTTTGGATAAACATCAAAAATGTTTAACCCAAATCATTAGATTCATTAATTTCATGGAGGAACATCTTTTCTATAATGTAGGATATTGAAATAGTCTTGACATAGGTCTAGATTGAATGCAGTTGAAACAGTGCTTGAGTGGACACTGGACCCTTCATTTGCTTTGACTCTTAGGAGTCATGCATTTGCTCTTTGCCTCTGTTGTCCCATTTGCAAAGTTGTCAGCATTTGAAAATGTGCTTTCATATTAATATCAGTGCATATAAAAGATAGTCAACTCTATGAGACAAGCATTATACAAAGAATTTCCTTTCCTACGAAACACAAACGTGAAGTCAGTTCCCTGAGACCTATCACTACATTCCAATAGAACTTTAAATGACCCTGTCAGTCCTGCCTTTATACTCTATTCTGAAAATGCTTTGTTCTGCTTCTTTTCTTCATTACAAGATGATTCATTGTCAAAACTATATTCTTGTTTTTAGATGCAATCTCAATTCAGTTTTCATAAAAATCATTTTTGGTTTAGTACTTTTATCCCTGTTTTTGAGAAAACCAGCATTTGGTAAATTCATGTTTTTGACACATTGAACAAATGTCAAGGTGATTAAATTTTAACTACATTCCTGCCAAGCCAAGAGTAGGTGTTCAATAAGTATTTGTTGGCTATGTCATGAATAATATGCTATTTTCTAAATACTGACTGAATATGGAGCAATGATCCAAGATTATTGATTAGAGAGTGGACTTGTACACAGATTATTTATTCAGTGACTGCTCCCTGCTAAGGAGGATGCTAAAGCTTCGGTGCGTACAAAGTTCAATAAAATAAAATTCCAGATAGCAAAGGATTTCCAGGCCATTAAAGGCAATGTTATACTTGAATTTAACTGCAATAAAAGCATAATTAGTACAGATTAAAGAATAAACTAGGAATTCAGAAGATATAATGATTATATCCAACGGGGGGGACTGGATAAAGTTTCTTGATAAATGATATTCAAACTGGATTTTAAACCACTTTGGTGGCCAGAAATGGCTGGAAGAGTGTATAGGCCATGGAAAAACCATTCATCCATCCATCCATCCATCCATCCATCCATCCATCCATCCACCTATCCATTTATTTCAGAATAAAGTGCCTCCAATGTGCCATTTCTGTGTTAGGTGCTGGAATGATTTAGAGGTATTTCAGGTTCAGCCTCAGTATCACTCCTGAATTGGTAGCATTATGCAGGAGCAGAATCCAAGGATATGCCTTTCTCATGAGCCCTTAATCCTTAATGCATCCAGCTGTGTTCCTTTATATTTGTCAGTTTTAAACACACATTCTTATTAGTAGAGTAGGGTCAGGGTTTCCAAGGAAGTATATTTTTGGTCTAGAAGCTGGTGAATTGGGGAACTATTTTGATCTAACTGGTTTGCAACATCTCCAAAGAGATAGGTTGGAAAGACCCTAATATTTGGATGACCTTATGGGAGAAGTCTGACATGGAGTCTCTACCATTCATATTCTGGCCCATGCTGTATGCAGACCTTCCAAACTCTGTATATAGTTCTTTATAGTTGCTGAGTGGCTTCTGATGCCTGCCTTTGAAAAGCAATATCTGTTGGATGGGCAGGCCTAACTTGACTATACCAGGACTTCATAATGCCGGTTGTAAGTGTGTGGATGAAGACAAGGATTGTTGCCTGTGTTTTCACAGGGAGGAAGAAAAGGGCACAGTTTATTTAGGGGACTGAGTGTAATCCTGAGCTGTCAGAGGACAGCCTGAGCAGAGGACACCATGGGGAATGAAGAAAGATGGCTTGAAGCTAAATTTTATAAGGTCTCAAATACTATAAGAACACAAGTTGGTATTCTTTAGGCTGCAGTGCACTTTCTAATAGAGATATGCTCAGCTTTAAACTCCCAGAAATGTCTTTGCCAACAAAGTGTAGACTGTCTGAAGAACAGATTGTTCCATTACTTAGTAAAGCCCATAATTAAGAATTAATTTCTTTCCTATTTTATCTAATTGTCTGGCAGATTCTCTCTGCCTTATCTGTCCATCTACTTGACTTTCACCTTATTTCCATAAGATATTTAAAAGGATTTACTTAGATACATTTATCATAGTAGAATAACAGAGGAAAAAAAAAGCAAGTGAGGAAATTAGGAAAAAAGAATAAAGGAATTTTACTTAGTAGTCAAGTTTGATTTTCTCATCAATAATTAGCCAGTAGATTCTTTCAGGTTGCTCAGTAGAGTAAGAAATAATCATGCTACTATTTCAAGAACTTACAAAATTATGTCATACGAAATGTGATTTAACTGACTAGGAATTGGGAAGCTAGATTTAGTTATCTGTATCGATTTTGGGGCAGATTCTTGGGGGTAATTTAATAGCATCCAGGGAATCTAGTAGTTTGTCAGGGGAAATATAACCAGGGCATTAAAAAAAATCAATTATTATTAATGAAAAACAGGAAAAGTCACATGTGTTTAATTAGTTACTTTAAAAAATAAAAATAAGGGAAAAGAAAGCTAAAAATGATAAAGGTCAAATTAGAAAAGGCAAATCAAAGACTATAATGCAATTTAAAAAAAAGGATATAACATAAAGTAGAATATGCTTCTTTATACCAATACCAAAGATGAGCAAAGGAAGATGGTGACTCAAGATTTTTGTGGGAATAATAAATTTATAAAAATGATGATAAATGGTATTTTAATCATTATTTTAACCTCAGGAGATGTAAAGTAACTGCAGTTTTAACATGATAAGTAGAATAAATAAGGTGAAAATAAGTTAAAGCATAAAATAATAATCTAGAATAGAAGAATAACTGGTACAAAAATCATTTCTTTATGGTAGATTTACTAAAATATGTGTGAACCCTGTATCCTAGGGAACATTTCAAAAGCTTTAGCGTCAGCATTATATAAATTCTACAATGTACAAGAGAATTAAAAGGAAGAATGAAAAGTATTATATACAAATAAAATATAGATAGACCTATAGATATTGGGCAGTAGCCAATAAGATCATCAAACTAATACAAATAAAATTAATATGTCTGTTGAGTGAATCAAAAGTTTAACATGCCATCTTTCCTCAAAGATTCCACTATTTAAGAAAGGAAAATAAAGCCAGAAGCTAGAATCTTCCCCAAGTCCTTATACCATTTTACGGAGGTTACATGTCCTTATCTCCAAGTGAAGCTGCAGAAATTTGCAATTGTGTATACTCGGGTTGAGATGTAAAAGAATGTTCTTTCTTTAAATCCATAAATAAATAACAGAGATCTAACAATTACATAACAAGGACACAGAAAAGTACTAAATTTTATTAGTATTTGATTGCTTTTATTTGTTCTACAATTAATTTTTAATTAAACATGTTATTTTGAAATAATTTCAGATTCACATGCACTTATAACAAATAATAAAGATGGTATGACCCCATTTCCCAGTTTCCCTGATCATAACATCTTTAAATTTAAACTTTATTCAGCATAATTCCCTCAAAATATATCCAAATTGTCACATTTCTTTTAATTTCTGAGTATTATTCCAAAGCATGGGTGTACCAAATTTTAGCTAGTCACCCTTTGAAAGACACCTGCAAAATAATTATGAATAAACCTGCTATGAGTATACGTATTTATTAAATTGTATGTGGAGAGAAACAGCAGAGAAAAGTGATGTCTCAGACCTGAACTAAACCATTTTTATATGATAGTTTTAGAAGTTATGTTTAACCTTTCAAAATAAAATATTTTTAGAAAATAAGAAAGGGAAACTTTATTGCTACAGTATATACCTCAGATCTTTTATCACTGGCATGGTGATGCCTTGGCTGTGGTACACTTACTCCAGTTGTGGCAAAGGTTCCCAGACAATAAGCCCCATTTATAAGTAATACCATCTGAGAGATTTCTGGTCAAGATGACGGAGTAGGTTAACACTGTGCTTGTCTACTCTCATGACCACACCAAACTACAACTAAACTACAGAACAACCATCATTTCAGGCATTGAGAATCACCTGAAATCTAGCTGAATCGAAGTCCTACAACTAAGGACATACAATAGAAGCCACCTGGAGACTGGTAGAAGAGGCGTAGTCGCAGAATGGGCTGGTCCAACACCCCCATGTGACCATTTAAAATAGGGAGGGGGGCCAGCCGAGTGGTTCAGTTAGTTAGCAGTTGGCTTAGAGCGTGTGCTCTGAGGAATGGGGCCACTGGTTCAATTCCCACATGGGCCAGTGATGCTGCGCCCTAACTGAGCTATTGCTGAGCTGCCAACAGGTGGCAGGATGGCTCAGCTGATGTAACAACAAAATTACCTGTTCAAAGACTGAACTTGGCACCTTGAATTGAGCTGCCCCCCAGATGTCTCAGTGGATAGGGCGTGCACTCTTAACAAGGCTGCTGGGTTCGACTCCCACATGGGATGGTGGCTACGTCCACCCACAACTAAGACTGAACACAGCACCTTGAGCTTAGAGGCCATGAGCTGCTGACAGGAAGCCAGATGGCGACTGGCACCTTCCACAACTAAGATTGAAGAACAACAACTTGGCTGGTCCCCTCCCCCAATTCCCCAACACTGTTCCACTCCCTTGATTTCCCAATAAAATCTTTAAAAAAAAAAAATAGGGAGGGAATGTCTCAGCTGTGGAGGTCCAACTCAGAGGAGAAAGTGGTCTCAGGCTCACACCAGGCTCCCATTCCAGGGATCTGGCGCCAGGGAGAGAAGTCACCCTAATTTTTGGCTCTGAAAACCAGCAGAGATTGTGGCTGATTGAGCCAGAAGGCAGCTGGAGTCCCCAGTGTTCCTCTAAAAGTGCCTGCACTCAGACTTACTCACTGATGGACTCACTTACTCTGAGCTCCAGCACTGGAGCAGCAACTCAAAAGGTACCAGGGACATAAAGGGAAGGAACTGATTTGTCTGGCTGTAGGTCCAGGGCTAAGGGGCAGCTTTCTCCCAGACAGAAGTGCAGGCAGAATCCATTGTTTCTTTGTTGAGCCCCCCTCTCTCCCTGTGTGCAGATGCAGGCGGATACCATATCTGAGACTCCATCAGGCTGACTAACACCATTCACATCACCCTGGTGATTCCCTGAGACTTTGCTGATCCAACTTGTTGACCCACTCAAAGCACTTCCAGCAGCTTTCCCATACAAACGATCTTTCTTGCTTCATGTTTTGGGCTTTCATAAAATCTCACAACGGTTCAAATAACCCAAATAAGCAATGTCTAGACTTGGTATGCCCTGTATCTCTTGTTGAGCAGCCTCAAGCCTGGCACTATAGGCAGCCAGTATTTGTTAATGACTTGGCCTCTCCCCGGCACCTCCAAGCCCAGCATGGGTACTGACCATCTGTGAATTATTTTGTGGCTCATGCCAGTTGGCCTCAGGCAGGGCACAGGCTGTGGCCAAATCTGGCAAATGATGACCCTCCCAGGAGGCCCCAGGAGTGGCATACCAAGTGGCCAGCTTCAGACCAAGATGGAGGATCACCTGGCCACTTCCAATGATGATACAGCCAAAGGGAAGACTGGGCAGGCACCAGAGCCTTATTAAAGAGAATCCTGCTCCATAGGGTCAGCTCTTGCACCACAGCTCCCCCACTGTAGTCACAGCCAGTCCTCACAACCATTCAGTCTGAGGGTCAATCCCTTCCAGTGTTGTGCAAACAGCAACCAAGGTTAAAATACAATAGGATGACACACACACAACCCACACAAGGGACGTACCTGATGACTGGGAGACTCCGCCATTGGGTCCCACAAAACACTGCTAAATAAGGCCACTCTACTAAGATCAGAAGACATAGCAGCCCTACCTAACACATAGAAACAAACACAGGGAGACAGCCAAAATGGGCAAACAAAGAAACATCTCCCAAATAAAAGAACAGAACAAAGCTCCAGAAAAAAAAAACCCAACTAAACAAAATGGAAACAAGCAATCCACCAGAAGGAGAGGTCAAAGTACTGGTTATAAGGATGCTCAATGATCTCAGGGAGATCTTCAACAAACATAAAAAAAGAGATAGAAAACATAAAAAGAACCAGTCAGAATTCAAAATACAATAACTGAAATGAATACATTATAAGGAATCAACAGTAAATCAAATGAAGCAAAGGATCGAATCAGCAATTTAGAAAAAAAGGTAACATAAAACACACAATCAGAATCTTAAAAAAAAAAAATCCAAAGAAGTGAGGACAGTTTAAGGGGCCTCTGGGTACCAGCATTCACATCATAGGGGTGCCAGAAGAAGAAGAGAGAACAAGTAATTGAAAACCTATATGAAGAAATAATGACTGAAATCTTCCCTAATCAGGCAAAGGAAATAAGCAGAAAGTCCAGGAAGCACAGAGTCCCAAACAAGATGAACCCAAAGAGGCCCACACCAAGACACATCATAATTAAAACCCCAAAGGTTAAAGACAAAGAAAAAATCTTAACAGCAGCAAGAGAAAAGCAGTTAGCTACCTACAAGGGAGCTCCCATAAGACTGTCAGCTTATTTCTCAACAGAAAATTTGCAGGCCAGGAGGGATTGGTAAAGAATACTCAAAGTGATGAAAAGAAAGGACCTACAACCAAGACCACCCTACCCAGCAAAGCTATCACCTAGAATTGAAGCACAGATAGCCTCCCAGATGAGAAAAAGCTAAAGAAGTTCATCATAACCAAACCAGTATTACAAGAAATATTAAAGGGACTTCTTTAAGAAGGAGGAGAAGAAAAAGATAAAAAAATATGAATGATAAAATGGGAATAATTACATATCTACCGATAATTATTTTCAATGTAAATGGGTTAAACGTTCCAATCAAAAGACATAGGAGGGCTGAATGGAGAAGAAAACAAGACCCTTACATATGCTGCCTGCTGGAGACTCACTTCAGGTTGAAAGACACACACAGTAAATACGGGATGGAAAAAGATATTTCATGAAAATGGAGATTAAAAAACCCCAAAATGTTGGGATAGCCATACTTATGCCAGACAAAATAGACTTTAAAACAAAGTCTATAACAAGAGACAGAAAATAACCCAATAATCCCAATTCTGGGTATTTATATGAAAAAACCCAAAATGCTACTTCAAGAATATGTGTTCATCCATATATTCATTGCAGCATTATTTACAATGGCCAAGATGTGGAAACAGTTTGGGTGTTAATCGATGGATGAATGGATAAAGAGTAGATGGTACATACAGAGAGTGCCAAAAAAAGTATACACATTTTAAGAAAGGAAAAAACTGTATTAAATTTGTAATATTCAATATATACCAGTTACAAATGAAGAGTAAAAGTCACGTTTTACTTCTGCAATTACAAGAGGTGCTCAAAGTGATTACCATCAGCATAATTTTAATACAGTTTTTTCCTTCTTAAAATTTGTGTACATTTTCTTTTGGCACTCTCTGTATATACAATGGAATATTGCTCAAACAGCAAAGGGAGTAGGTTCTTGCCATCTGCGGTGGCATGAATGGACCTGGAAGGTATTGTGCTGAGTGGAGTTAGACAGTGAAAGACAGATACCATGTGATTTTGCTTATATGTGGAATCTAAAAAACAAAACAAACAACCAAACAAAACAGAAAGAAGCTCATAGATACAGAGAACATATTTTTGGTTGCCAGACAGGAGTAGGGTTGAGGGAGTGGGTGAAAAAGGGGAAGGGATTAAGAAGTACAAATTAGTTGTTACAAAATACTCATGGGGATGTAAAGTAAAGCATAAGGAATAGTCAATAATATGGTAATAACTATGTATAGTGCTAGGTGAGTACTCGACTAGTCAGGGGGAATCCCTTCTTAAATTATACAAATGTCTAACCACTATGCTGTACCCCTGAAATTAATATAAAATAATATTGAATGTATCAACTGTAATTAGAAAGTTAAAAATAGTGGGAAAAGGAGAAGGGAAGTAAGAGGTTTAAATTTCCGGATATAAAACAAATAACTCATGGAGATATAATATATATGAGTATAGCATAGGGAATGTAGCCAATAATATTATGATAGTGTGTTATGGTGTCAGGTGGTTGCTGGACTTATCATGGTGATCACTTCTTTATGTCTATAAATGTTGCATAACTATGGTGTACCCCTAAAACTGATATAAGATTGTATGTTAGCTATATTTTATAAAAAAATCTTTTAAAGAAGAAGTCATGCAGGTATCTAATGGAAAAGCATTGCAGGCAGAGGTAACAAGTGTGAAGGCCCTAAAGGAAGGATATGCCTGGTGTGCTTGGGCATAGCCAGGACACTAGCATGCATACAGCAGAATGTGAAAAGGGAGAAAAGAGAATGAGGTCAGAGAGGTACCAGGGAAGCAGATCTTGTCAGGCCTTAGAGGTTAATATAAGGGCACTAGGATTTTTCTGGGTGATAAGAGACATGACTGTGTTGAGCAGAGGCTTACAATGATCTTATTTAGAATTCTAAAATGATCCCTAGTTGTCATGTGGAGAGTAGACATGTCAGAGGCAGAGGCATGGAGGTCAGTTAGGAATCTATTAAAATAATCTAAGAAAGAGATCGTGGTAGTTTGGACCCCAGGGATTAGTGATGGAGATGGGGGAAAGTAATCAGCTTCTGGGTATATTCTGAAGATAAAGCCAACAAGATGTGCAGAGATTGGATATGAGGTATAAGAGGAAGAGAAAAATGGGTGTCCACTGACAGATAAATGAATAAAGAAAATGTGCTTATATATAACAGAATATCATTCAACTATAAAAAAGAAGAAAATTCTAGCATTTTAAGCAACAAGAATGAACCCGGAGGGCATTATACTACGTGAAACAGACGAGACACAGAAAGACAAATGCTGTATAATCTTACTTATATGTGGAATCTAAAAAAGTGGAACTCATAAAAGCAGAAAGTGGAGTGCTGGTTGCCAGGGGCTGAGGGTATGGGAAATGGGATGATGTTGGTCAAACTTTCAGTTATAAGATAAATAAGTTTTCTCCTTGAAATTTGCTGAGAGTAGATCTTAAGTGATCTCACCACACACACACACAGACACACACACACGGTGAGGTGATAAATGTGTTAATTTGCTTGACAGTGGTAATCATTTCACAGTGTACAAGTATATGCACATCAAATCATCAGGTATACACCTTAAATATATACAATGTTTATTTATCAACTATACCTCAAAAAAGCTGGGAGTGGGGAAGTAAAACAATGAAAGTAATATTATCTGGGACTATTTAACATCCTAGTCTGTGAAAACAGACCTACATTCATTCTTCTTGTACTTCATTTTTCCATCTCTTCTGTCAATATCACACTACAATTGCTGTCGGCGGCACTAAAACCAAACTCTGAATGAGTTTCTGAGACATCCTCAAAATTATCCTTGCTCTCTATTTTTTCAGTTGTTCTGACACTCTGCTAGACTCTGCTATAACTAGTCATTACCATATCTTTAATTTCCAAAAGTCAGATATGACTTTTGGATTAAGCCACCATATGCTCTTTGAGACTAATATTCTAACCCCTTTGTAAACTTTTTCGGAAGGTATACTGTAGCTGGCATATGCTATGTGATTCTCCTGATAAGAACATACATTAAGCTTGGCAGCTGTGAGTGAAACTCCTTTAACTCAGGCAACTCATTATCACATTCTTAAAGTTAATTTATCAAAGAAGTGACTGATTATGATAAACAGTCTCCATAAAATAGTATTTGATAAGGGTGTGCATCCATGTTGTTTAAGAAACAAATGGACCTAAAGGACAGACCTCAGGAAACTCTATGATAATGTAGAAGACATAATTACAAGTTAGGAGATGTGTCTTTAGACTGAGTACTCACGAGTTCTCAGATAGATATGTGTTTTGTTACTTAGTATTTGGGGCTTCAATTTCCATGATTATAAAATTAGTAATTTAATATAGTTACTCACTAAAATTTCTTCTAGATCTATTACTCTCTAACTCCACACTTTAGATAGTGAAAGTTAAGTTAGAATGTGTTTTCCTGTTTGTTTACCTATTGTTTTTAGATTTAAATGTTCCTCTACTAAGTTCAAGGCCTTAATCATTGATCAATACAGAAGTAACGCTATAGGTAAACTTCACTGGTGTTTAAAAATTCAGAAGTCTTCCTCATATAATTAATAATGCACCTTACTTTTAATTAAGGGTATTAGATTGGAGTATTTATTTTAAAGAAGCATGGCTATTTATAGCTTATAAAAATAAAACTGAAATGGGAAAACTTAATGACAACATGGCTTTTTTTGCTTATCTGTGTTTCATCAAATTATAAATATTGTTAAAAATTGCTGTGGTAATAGTTTTCTTTTGCTGTCACAGCACATATTTTTATAATATGCTTTAAAAAAATAGGACTGCTGTAGGGACGTTAAGCTTATTTTGTTAGACTTCAAACAGGGCTAAGAAGAAATGACTAATGTGATTTGAGAAATGCTAGTTTATTCAAAAAGCACTTTTTGATGAAGAGAAAAGGAGAGCTAAGCTCCATGTTTGTGAAGAATTAGGGAATGCTAAGGTAGAGAACAGGCCACATATGAGCAATAAATGTGAGCTAGGCTTATTTTTGCTCCCATAAACAGAGAAAAACAAAACAATTGCAAAATTCTCACTGTGCCATGTAAAATTTGGTGGCCTTCAACTTGTGACATTGAGACATTCAGTCCACAAGCATTTACTACCCTTTTACCTCATACACAACAAGAAGTTTTATGTTTGGAGGTGGACATATTAGAATTCAGGGGTAATGATCACATCTCGATCCTGCTGTCCTCCCAGGCATGAGCTTATCCATTTCCGGAGTCTCCCCAGAATTCTTCCCACTCTTTATCAGATTTTCACATATTTGTATGCTAAACTTTTCTCCTGAGGTGAAGTTTCACATCTGCTGCTGTTTGGATAAGCAATTACTAGGCATCACATGAAAAATGGAACTTTTTCATATTTTTAAAGAGATTGTTAAGAAATAATTGGGCTTAGAAAGTTAATACCATTCTACCCTGATGACACTGCTTCCCACAGGACAACTTGATTCATTTTTTTTTTTCTGAGAATTTGTGTTGTCTCTGAACATTAGGAGGTAGTTTCTTTTACCAAAAGAACCCAAAACATTATTTTTTGAAAACTGTTGGAAACCTGAGACTGAAATAATTTCCAAAATGATAACTGGTTCTTGCCTGAGTCGGCATTTTTTCGGGTACCTTTCTCAGAACACTGGTTCTGCAGGATTGTAAATCACTCCCACATAGGCCCTCAAAGGCTCTCTGGTCAAATAGTTTAGGAGATGCTAAGACAACTGTTTTTGTGTTGTTTTGTTTCCCTGCAAGACTTTCTAGTGCTTTTGATAGGCTAGTGTACATCATGGTTGACTGAGAGGTGAGCATTGGATGTTCTGTGTAATTAACTGATTTAACCATGAATCCCTTTTTATTAAAGAACATTTTGTGAAACTAATATTCTTTGAAACTCACTTTGGGAAATATTGCCTTAAGTTGAATTTTCCACCTAGGTTGAATTGTGCATTTATTAACTCATTTAATCTTTATCATCACCCTGTGAGTTAGAAACTCTTAGAATGGTCATTTTATAGAAGAAAAAACTGAGGTGAACAATGTTTTTTATTTAAGTTCGCTCAGCTAGATGAAATTCATGGGCATATATATCTGACTCCTATGTGCGTGCTTTCAGGAATACTGAAGAAATCGAATCAAGAAGTTGGCAAATGATTGGATATGGGACACCAGGAAAAGATGGAGCTTGTGATGACTCTTAGGTAGATGAGAAAGCAGGAAAAATAGATTTTAGGGAAAAGATGGCTATAGGAGAAAGCTTTAAGAAGGAAGTCACATTTAAGCCAGATGGATCTTGAATGTTCTAGACAAGGGACATGAAGCAGGGCATAGCAAGGGTAGGGAGTAGACTGCACAGAGTCAGTGAGAAGTAGGCTCAGAAATTTTATGAAGGACGGAGGGAATAGGAAGGGGGTCATAGCAGGTCTACTTAAAAATGGAGTTTTGGAGTTTGGATCTCAGCTTTGAGTATAGATATCTTCCAATAACTAGTGTCAGCCACTGTGAATAAATGACCTGATGACAACTGGGCATGAGGAATATTAACTGCCATCAGTCTATAAAAATGAGCTTTCAGAGGCAATCATAATTTAACAGTGCTACTTGACTAGTTAAATTATTAGTGAATAGACATGCCTTTAACTTACAGCTTATTTATTCAAGAACAACAAAATATCCTTTACCCTACCCACAACCTTTTCTTAGTTTTTCATATGAGACCTCAGCCTATTCTATAGTATTTTTTGAACTTAATATTGACCTGATCTCATTTTAAGGAATTTAGGGACTTTTGAGGTAGGGATAACAGCAAGTCTAGTTTACTAATTAACCATTTCTATAACATTGGTTAATAACAGAAAACTAACTAGATAGCTTATAGTTTAAATGAATCTTTATTAATTCCTTAAATGCCACAATTTTGCTTATGGAAGTGAATGATTTAGTAGACAAATTCAGGAAACATCTGTATGGAGCCTTAGTTCAGTTTGCAAATTATGAACACTCTCGGTACATCCCAGAATTCCATCAAATAAAATCTCTTTTCCTAGAATACCAACTGTTTTCGCCTTTTCCATAAAATCTCTATAAAACTAGTTTGCCAACGGTGACACATTCTACAGCATCATAGCGAAGCCTCGTTGTCATGTCCATTGCCTGCCGTGGTCTTATTAAAATGTCACTATTCTAGAGCAGTCAGCACACTATGGCTCTGAAATCTTTGTTCATCTAGGGATTGAAGATGCCTGTTATATAGGGATTCCTATTTTATAGGATCTTGTTAACGAGCATATGAGTTTTGTACGTGAAAATGCTTTGTAGACTTCAAAACACTATAGAATTGTTAGCTCTTATTTGTGAAGGCTGTAATCATTTTGTATAGAGAGTAATAGCTACACAAAGTCACTTTAAAAAAAAAACTTGCATACATTTCAAGAACTAAACTTCTAATATTTCATGTTTCCTCTAATTTTTGTTTGTGTGTGTGTGTGTGTCTGTCTGTGTGTGTGTGTGTGTGAGAGAGAGAGAGAGAGAGAGAGAGAGAGAGAGAGCGAGCGAGAGAGAGAGAGAACTGGAATCTTTTGTCCTTACTTCCAAAAATAATTTTTCATTTTTCATACCTACATCATATAAGATAATGCCCATGGAAAATTATTATATGATAATTGGCACACAGAGTAGGTGCTCAGTAAATATATTAATTGAAGCTGAGAAAGTCCCTTGTAGGTTTGTCACTTGAGCATTTCTTCCTATGGGTAAGGCCAGATGGGAAGAGAATATATGTTTTGATTTTTCTTTTTCTTTAAGTTTAATAATTGTCTTATAGCTGATGTATAAAATAAAATACTACTAAAATTAGAGAACTCAATTAAAGATCAAAATTAAAACTGATGAGTTTCCACGAGTGTGCCTTTTTACAGCCTTTTAGTAGATCACATTTATTGGCATATAAAAGAGAGCTGCTTTGTGGAGGCCTCACGGGTCAGCAGTAGTTTGCCTCTGGAAGGAACATGGCAGCCATCTGCTGCTGCTCCCTGGCGGCTGCCCCGACACTGCCCGGATTCTCTACATGTTGAGTGGAAGGAGCAAAAGGAGCAGCTGTTCTGGAGCTTTGTGGCTCCTCCCCCCTCGCCCCCACCTGGCAGATACACAGCCAGGCTCGTGGAGTGGAGCAGCAGACACAGAAAGCCACGCTGTAGCCCTTTGCACATCTGTTGCTCATTCCCCACGCTGACTACTCATCTTTTTCTCTGCCATGCTTTATCCTTCTCTTTTCCCTTATTCACATTGTTTCTTCAGGATGCCAAGTAAGAATGGGCCAGGGAGGCTGAGAATCTCCACTAGAGGGCTACAGGGTCCTAGCCAACCTCTATCCTTCGTCCTGTGTCACTATTTTTCTTTCTTTAACCAAACATTCTTAACAATCTTTGTCAAGACGTAAAACATCATTTCATTTAGCCTTAAATCAACTCTCTATGTTGGTATTGCTGTTTATATGTAACGGGGACGCTATGAATTTAAGACTATTACAAGGTTTTCATTGTAGTCCTCTCTTTAAGAAGAAACATCTTGGCTGTCCAGGATCAGGTTTGTAAATGAGGGGAAATGAGGAATCATGAAAGTAAGCTTGATTGATTTACCCTGAGAAGTTCAGAGAAAGAAATGACTATATCTAGAAGATGAGAGGGAGGGGCACAGAGAAAGGAGTGGGCTGGTTTGGTGGGAGATTTTGAGAATTGAGGAAAAGAGCCTTTGAAGGAGATGCAAATATAAAAGATCTCTCAGATATA
Organism: Aselliscus stoliczkanus; assembly: GCA_033961575.1. Classification (NCBI taxonomy): domain Eukaryota; kingdom Metazoa; phylum Chordata; class Mammalia; order Chiroptera; family Hipposideridae; genus Aselliscus; species Aselliscus stoliczkanus. Next base: position 73,863,639 of record CM066740.1, on the reverse strand, counting down.
GATAGATAGATAGATAGATAGATAGATAGATAGATAGATAGATAGATAGATAGATAGAGATAGAGACAGAGATATAGAGAATGCTTGTGATCAGGAGATGTGCCATGGAAGAAACATGCTCCAGAGAGATGCAAAAAGGATTTTAAGACGTTGTGTTTGGTTAGATGGGTTACATAGAGAGTCATCTTTTGAAATTGATAAGAAACTTCAATGAATATTTAAGTTGCTTCCAAATTAATTTTTTTTTTATTTAGACACTATAATATAGTGCCTTGAGGCAGCTGAGTTTTCTGTGGTTATAGTATTTGAATGTAGTGACATATCTAGTGGGGTTTTTTTTTTTTTTTTTGAGTAAATCATCATCTAGACCATAGGTTAGAGTGAACTTTCATTGCTTTCCAAATGACTAGATAGATATTGCCTGTGATTGTCCCATAAATATTATACCAAAGCTGGAGGAAAACTTTACTACTCTGAGATTAGTGCTTCAGGGTGATAATCTACTATTTAGCATTGGATTACTGAATGGATTACTTTTTATTAATTTTGTATTAAATGAATTTACTAAATTGAGACAGCCTAGGAAGTTCCCATAAGTAGGTGCAGATTGGAAATTAGCTTTTGTTTGTTTGTTTGTTTGTTTGTTTGAGGGCAGTGTCACTGACCCTCATATGTGGGACCCGAACCAGGGCCACTGGCTTCCCAAACCAGCGCTTAACCACCGCACCACTTGGCCAGCCCCGGAAATTAGCTTTTTAATCTTACCTCCTAAAATATTAAATATCTTCAGAAATGACAGACTGTTCAGAATGCAAGAAGGTGGTGTTGGCACCCAAAGCTGTTCCACTGACTGATACTCTACTCTTGGGGTTTAGACTTTGAAACCAACAGTGATGCTAGGAATTTAAGAAATTAATGGACAAGGACAGAAAAATAGGCTTGGGACTTATGGAGAGGGTTTCCTACTGAAATAGGACAGCTTTTTTTTTTTTTTTTTTTTTTTATATATATATATATATTGGGGATTTGGGGGAGGGGAACAGCATTGGGGAACCGGGGAAGGAGAACAGACAAGTTGCTGTCCTTTTGTTCTTCAGTCTAGTTATAGAGGACGTTGCTTCACTGGCCCATGTTGGTATTATCATTGCGCTCTTCCAGGGTGAGGCAGATCAGTTGCTGGCTTCTGGATGGCCATTCACGGCAGCTCATGGCAGCTCACTCCGGCTGCCTGCACTCATGCTGGCTGCTGGCCACTCACTATCGCGGGTACTCACGCAGCCCAGCTCCAGGTTGAGCTGTTGTTCACCATCTGAGCTGCAGAGTGTCACTGGCCCTCATATGTGGGATCCGAACCAGGGCTGCTGGCGTCCCAAGCCAGCTCTTAACCAATGTGCCACTTGGCTGACCCTGAAATAGGACAGCTTTGACAAGCCTTGGAGCCATGGATCAGTGACTGCAGGATTGGGCCTAGGATGCTTTCTTGGATTTAAAGAAGCACAGCCTGAGCTCGTGAAGAAGGCTGCCTCGCTGACCGAGAAGGGAACTGCAGAGGCTGAGAGTGCACGTTTCATCTATAATTAGGCTTCTATAACATGGGAAGAAGTATCTACTATGCATACAGATTGGAGGGAATTTATATCCTAAGACTCATGAGAGGTCAGAATCTCTATTGAGTTTTTGAGGAATAGAACATGAAAATATCAAAAAGATAGGAGGAGAGAAAAAGAGACAAGAAACAGTGTGGGCTGATTTTCCAGGAATTGCTCTAGAGTTTTACAAGAAGGAAGAGACCTGGAGACAGCTTTAGTCTCCAGACATTAAACAATGGAGAAAGGTGACTTTTCATAAATTTTCCTCTGTGTTGCGAAGCAAGTCCTCTCTCGGTATGTGTAAGTGATATCAGTAACTATTTGAATCATGTTTCAAAATTTTAGTGGGAATTTTGTTTTTAAGTATAATGTAACACTGGACCCAATTATATGGTGCATTGTCTTTAAAAGGGTTAAGCATATTTATGATGAGGAAATCAAGGCTCAGAAAATAGAAATGGTCAGAAAAAGAAAAAATAAAAGAAAATAGAAATGGTCTACTCATGACTATCTAGTTATAGCTTGACCTAGATTGGAATCATTCACATTATACAGTGGGGCCTCCACTGGCCTCTGTCACGTTTCTTATTATTAACTACCCTGGGAGAAGAGTGGATGGAGGCCTGGGGTAGGGGGCACATAATTGAGTGATGAGAGAAATAAGTTTGGGTACAAGACCTAAAATTATACTTGGAAAATAAGTTGCCAGAGTAAGAGAGGCGTAAATACAAGCAAAGAAAGTAAAACTCATCATTGTGCCTAGGACATAGAATGTTCTTTTAAGGGATTTGTATCTCATAAATGTCAGAGCATCATAGCTTTCAAAGTAAAAAAATATGGTGTGTGTAGACAAATCTAAGGTTACTGAGTCCCACATTAACATCTGATTATTCAACGATGGTGGTTTGGTTAATATGTTTTTTTCTTAACTCAGGATTGAAGAAAAGACTCATGGGTCAAAGAGCAGATTTTAGGTCACTGCATAAAGGTCTGTTGTCTATCCTTACAGTGTCTGGTAGCTCAAAGCTAACTGGAGGGAAAACACATCAGAGAATTTCAGTCGGTAGCAAAGGAGCCAGTTTTGAGACAGAGCTGGGAATTCAGTGGGGTTGACAGATGGCTGTGTGTCACGTGATGGTCTCCTTGCCTAACAGAGTCAGCATTCATCCGGGAACCCCTGCCCAGGAAGTGCAGACATCACGCCTTAACAACCAAGTCAATCCATAGCATCAGACAATAGCCGTAGTCTCTGGGCCAGTCTGTAAATAGCCAAAAAAGTAAATAAATAAAAGGAGCCTGATTTAAAAAAAAAAAAAATAGTGCACTCTATTTTGTGTCTGATTAAACAAACAAACAAAAAAGAAAATAAAAGAAAGGCAACTGTAATTGCCCTGAAAGGTTTCAGATGCTGAAGCACTTAAAAACATCACCTGGTAGAAAAAAAAAAAAAGCAAAGTGAAAACAAGAAAACAAAAAAAGCAAAGTGAAAGCACATCTTTAAAGATTCAGGCAGGTAAGATTTCAGACAGAGGCCAGTTCTGAAGATGTAGTTTTATTATGGACCACAGGATAGGTGGGGAAATCCTTAGATCCTAAGAAAGGTACTTTTACACCCAGCATCAGAATGCATGGTTTCCCAAATTCATTACATCCTTTTCTTCTATCCCCTCAGTCTATACTCAGGTTTATGTGGCTGCTTGGTAAGCCTTCACACATTCATGATAAACTCTCTATGGTTATCTGGTAAAGAGTTATTGTGTTCCAGCTGAAATCAATGAATTTGCATATCTCCAGCAATGATGAGGAGTTCATTGTTCTGCCAGTAACAATAGTAATGTTTTTGAGATAATGGGTTATTTATTAAACCAATAGCTACTGTTCAGTGCTAGCTAAACATCATCAATTGAACTCAGAAGTAATATAGTCCCCAGATTAATTGATGATGATTACATGTCATTTAAAATGGTGTTTTAAGTTTTACTTTTTCATTTCTTTTGAAGCTTTTATTGTAGAAGATGGTTTGAAATGAAAAGCAAGGATACCTAACCCCATCTTTCTAGACCCCTGGACCCGTGTGGAGAGGCAATCTCTTTTAGTTGTTTGTTTATAAAGTTTTTCTGGTGTGAACTCCAGATATTATTTATATATCTCTAATCCTTTATTTACTAAGTTATTTATTGACATTATAAGAAAGATAAAGACTTGTTTCACTTTTGCTACCCTTTACTCTCCCTTCCCCTCCCAGTGTTTGTTTTGTATGGTATTGTTTTTGAAATTCTGATTTTTCTTGTGGTAAATTTTGTGACCTTGGAGAAAAATACGTAAGCCTGTCTTTCTGGCTCCAGCCTATTGACATATACCTTATGACATATATCTCAACTGTTTTATAAAAAAAACATATTAAAATATGTATTCTTTGTTATACTCTTTCTTCCCATGTATACGTCTCATTTTGGGGAGCAGACTTTCAATTTTATATCATCATGTTTTTAGCATTCACATTCTGTCCCACAAGGAAAAGTGTCTTCCCTTTTGATTTCCTTAGGTTAACTATAAAAGTAGAAAACAAATAGACATTTACATTATTATGACTATGTGAGCACGATTTAAGTTCTGGGCTAAGACTATTTCCTATTCCTGAATATCTGATACCATAAACGTGGACAACCCAGAAAACAGTGTGTTGGCATCGGGTCACATGGGTTCTCTTTCCTGATGCTTAGTCTGTTGTTTAACATTCTATAGCATTTTTATCTGCTCTATATATAGACTTCAAAAAATTGGTCCTGATGTTTCCAGTCACCATTCTGTGTGTTTTTCTTTGCATAGTTGGTATTGGTCCCTCTTAATCTCTCTCTCTCCTTCTCTCTCTTCATTATCTTCACGGGTCTTTCTTTAACCTCCTTGGAGATTTCCCCTGTGTATCTCTCTGTCTTCCTGCTCTCAGCTTTACTGGTTGCTTTCTAAGTTTTACTGGTTGCTTCCTAAGTTTGCTGCAAAACTGCCCTCCCCTGAACTCCCTTCTGGATGCAACATCATCTCGTGAATTCCATGTTTTCTTCTTGGTTAGTTTACTTCCTACAATTTTGAAATACATCCTCAAATAAATTTTCATGCTAGGGTGCAAGGGAGGAAAACTATCTCAGCAAATGTCTAAAAAATAACTTTATTCTGGCCTACACTTATTCAATAGTTTGGTTCAATTTGGAAATATTGATAGAAAATTATTTTTCATCAGAATTTTAAAGGAATTATTTGGTTGTTTCTAACATCTAGTATTGCTGATAAGAAACTCCTTTGTAAGAAAGCAGGCATGATTTGGGGTCACCTGCCATTACTTCTACAGGGGACTCAGTGAGTTCTTTCAATGTGAAGGCTTATGTTCCAAGCACTGCAACATTTCTTTGCATTATTTATTAGATGTGATACCACTCCTCAACCTTCTCTGATTTTTCTTTTTGGAATTATGTTAACCAAATATCATATTCTGTGAGATGATCTTTTATCTCTCTTACATTTTTGTCTCATATTTGTCTTTCTGCTTTATATATTTTACATGTTCTCAATTTTATTTTCCAATCTTTCTAACTTTTTATTATGGCAATTATGTTACTAAAATCTAATAGTAGCATTTTTGATTCTTGGCATTCATTTTTGATAGTCTTATTTTGCATTTGTGGGTATTTTTCCTCTTGAATCTCTACAGATATATTATTTACAGTTTTTAAACTTCCTTTTCATCCTGTGGAGTACTTCATTTTCCTTCAAGAGCAGAGGGTTTTCAGTTTATATGCGGTTTCCTCTTTCCCTTTCCTGCTGTTTGGTGAGACTTGGCTTAAGAAATTCCTGGATAGTTGGAATGGGCTTCCTCTGCTGCTATGAAAGATGATTGACTTTTTCCCACTGAACCTCTGATCTGAGGGCGAAGTTAGACCACGATCTCTGTACAGGTGAGGGTGGGGAGGGTGGGGCATATCTGCCGGCAGGTGAAAATCTTTTTCTCCTGGGAAGGGCCAGCATACACCCTAGAATTTTAGAATCCCCAGATTTTGTTCAGTTTCTTTCAGAAAAGAGCTCTGGTTTCTTGCCTAATGAGGTAGATGCCAGCTGAGTTGGATGGATGCCTTATGCCGGTCCTATAATGCAGACCATCAGGGACCCTGTGTATAGACTATTTTCAGCACAGCATTTAATATCATTTGTATCTTATAGCATTCAAATTATTTGCTTTCTCTGGATGTTGTGTCTCCATGGGGTTCCCTTTTGGGCTAATTGGTTTCTTTTGAGGCTCCCTAGCAGTATGTTTTAGGTTATGAATTTTCCATTTATATTTATTTATCCATCAACCTGTGAGCTTCCACATTCTACATTTCTGGCATTTATTAAAAGTCTCTGTTGGTGACAACTCCCTCTACATTTTGTATAATTACATAGTCTCTAGTGATTTTATTCTCTCTTGCATATCTAGACTTTTACTGCAGAGGGGTCCTGGAGTTGGAGCCATAGACAACAAATTGATGAGCCCATTCCCCATCCTAGGCCATTAGTGTCAATGTAGTTTTGAAAGTAAGCTCATGAAGAGGGTAGTTACTTATCAATAATGTAGATTATTAGATTTAGAAAAGACATGACAGACATCATAGGGATGACATTTGAATCTGGTCATAACTTAATGCTGCTGACATTAAGGCAAGATTTTGTTGGGATATTTATGAGTAGTTACATGAATTAACTGGACACCTACTATCCAGAAAGAGTTCTGGATTGTGTTTTTGCTCTTCCACATCGCTGGTTTTCCTAGGACAGAGTAGCCAGATGATGTGTTGCCATGGTACCTTTTATGGATGGGGTTGTTGGGGAGAATGTCAGAGAATTCTCCTGTTTTTAATAATTTTATAATTTAGTGTCTGTGGCATTCAGGTAAAAGAAGGTGTTTTTCAAGAATACTGCAAACTTCCAATAAATAGGAATAGTGCTAAATTAAATTATTCATTGTTACTACCTTTAAAAGTGTCTTTAGAGACTTCTAGTCCTTAACAGTGGGCGGGTTGCTTTGTAGGAGTATAGGAGATATTTTGAGTTTCTAATTTCTAGTGTATTTTATATTCCTACAAAGAAGTTGGCTCTTGCAGCTGGAGTGACTTACTGCTTTGATCCCGAAAATTATAATTTAAGAAATATCCTTTCTGACAGATATCTGGGACCCATATCCCACCCCATGCTCAATGATGCAAGGATTTTTTTTTTTTCTCCACTCTATTCTGTACTGTCTCCCAGTCGGGGAGTTCAGGTGAACCAAAATTAAATATAAAGTGACTGAAGGCCAGAAAATATGAATATGTGATGTAGAGAGTAGGCATGGGGCAAAGTATTGATTAAGAAGAAATAAGATGAAAAAGAAGAGCCTAGGCAGAAAAGAAGCCAACAGAAACCAAAAGAAAATATTAAGTTAACTTTAGAAACCAAGGAGACTGAAAATAATGTGATGAAGCCTGGAGCCAGGAAAGGGTTCTGGGGAAATTTGGAATGTTCTGGTCATGAAATCCAAATGAATAAGCTATAAATTCACATTGCAGGTAACTGTAGAGAAAGAAAAAGTTATCTTATGGGGGCCAGTTGTTCTTGGAGCCCAGATTGAAATCTCTAAGCAATTTTGAGGATTGAAATTCAAAAAAGTATAATTTCTGGGCCGGTCGAGTGGCGTGCTGGTTAAGTGCTGGCTTTGGAAGCCAACGGCCCCGGTTCGGGTCCCACTTATGAGGGCCAGTGACACTGCCCTCAAAAAAAAAAAAAAGTATAATTTCTAAGATTGATATTGTTTCAATCTGAAAAATATGGCAAACCTGCGATTGGCTGGGATGCCTGTATCACACCTTCCTGCACTCAGCTTAGTGGCCTCACACTTTGCAGCCAGTAATATTTTCCTTTCTAAATGGATGAGCCTACATTTTTGGATAATTTATGTTATTGGGGGGTAGAAGAAGACACAGTTTACCTCACCTGTGGGGAGAAACCACCTGGCCTCATTTCATCATCACAGCAAAACTGATACTAGCTAAGGAGAGATCCCTCCTTGCAAGTTCTCCACCTGGTTTCATTCAGATTTTAGTGACAAGGTGTTAAGGCTGCCTGGGAAATACTGGCCTGTCACTATGTGACAGGCAGCTCTGATCGGAATACCAAGTGTTCCTGTCTCCTTGCAGTAGAATAAAATTAAAAATAAAATTCAGGCTCAGCATTTTTGTCTCCATTTGAAGAAGTTCAGCATACCTTGGGAGAACAAAAATGTGTTGCATGGAGCCTGTCACAGTTGTTAAATACCCAAGTTGGAAAGTAGCTCTTTGAAAACAATAGTTCTTTGGCACTTTTGCCAGCTTTATTATATGGAGCAAATTAGGGAAACATTGGCTTGTGGCTACATTATGTAAACCACAAAACAAAACTAGATTAGGAAACTACTCAGTCTTTAAATGGCCCACTGTTTTGAGGGAAGAAATAACACTTTTCTTATTAGATACTTGTGAATCTTGTGTGTGTTCATTTGGAGCAGTTAAACTTTGGGGCATATTTTAAGAATAATAATTTTAAGAATATGAGAGATAGGAATTTTCAAGAATCATGAGGGTGGGGCTGAATTATTGCTGTTTAGTCATGAATCAGCTAAGGCTTTGTTCTTCTTTAGTTTACTTTCAGGGATTACATGTCTTGATTTGCTCTTACTTCTTTTTGATTTCCCTATTAATATTATCAACCCTGATAGTCATTTCATTTTCTTAGCATGTTTTATCCTGGCTATATACAAATCCTTTGTCATGATTTCCAACTGATTCAAGAGCTACAAACAATTGTCACGAGACCGAGGCCACCAGATGTGCTCTAGCGTCACCATTTTCCAAATTTAATTGTAATGTTATAAAAATCCTGTAGAAGAACAGTTCCATTTATTTTTTAACCTGGTCAACATTTTTAACTTTATTGTAGACATTATTAATTGCAATGAGGGAAAGCATTGTACATTTTAATAAATTTTTTCAGCACACAATAGATTAATGATCTGCATATAAATTTAAGAGAGTAATCATTTATCCCAAAGTCAGTCATTTTTTAGAATTGTGTAAAATTTGCATTTATATGAAGTTAAAATAATAGACCACAGAGGGAAGAGAGACACAGATAGAAAGCGATACAGCTTTTGTGGAGAAATGTAGACCTGAGAGCCATGTTTCTTATGCTAATCAGATAACTTGAAACTGTTTCGCTTTTAAGAATGATACCTGCTCTGACTCACCTATGTTAATAGAAAATAATTTTAAAATTCAGAAAATTAATCATTTAGAAATAATTAATTCTTTGGAATGTATCTTTTTTTAATCTGTTACCATCAATGTAAATGTGTATATATTTGATGTTCTAAAAATTCACAAACACTTTAAACAAAGTTATGAATTCATGTTGGAAAGGTCTGAGTCCAGAGGAGATATATAGAGTCTAGAAGCTTCCTTCCCTTTTTGCCTTCTCACTCATCTCTGTTCTGTTTGTCATTCCAATTTTGAGACTCTCAGACTGACATAAAACAACAGCCAAATGTCTTCCTTTATTGGTATTATGACTGGTTTATTAAATAATTTTGATTTATTGAGAATATAAATAAAATGCATTCATTTCTCCTCCTGTCCTTTAGAACAGTGGAGTGCAGATTCCATAGCTTTCTGATCATTTTTGGCTATCAAAAAGATTGGGCATCATTAGAATAGAGCAATGTCATATCTTATTCAAAGCTCTAGCTCTTACACCCCCCAGTGTAGGCCAAAGGTGTTATTTGGGTCAATTGAAGTATGAGGGATGGTGTGGGAATGAGGAGGTGGCTATTTCCCTCTTGCTATAGCTGGTGGGGGACAAGGAGGAGCAATAGGTGAGACAGTTCATCTTGTCTACCTAGAGGCTTGTAGTAGTGGGGAAATATCTTTGATCTTATTGTGGTTCCATCTGTTGGTGACCATGGCTGACAGGTAGTTTCCAAATCAGTAGTATGTGTGATTTTCTTGAGCTGAGTTCAGCTTCAAGCCCATATTTTCTTTGATGAGAAACCCTTCAGAAAACAACAGCCATAATGTCCCATGGCCTTGCTCAAAATCTCCAATCAGAACTCTTTGTGCAGGACAGATATCTCACTGCTTGACTCAGAGACTGCTAAAAAAGCCCATGGAACCTGCCCATTATCTGACTTCTATATTTTTTCACATAAGGGTGGAGCCACTGGGACACTAAATCCTCCCCACACCCCGTATCCAAGGTCCTAGAAGCCACCTGCTCTCTGGGAACATAACCATCACCATCACCCTAAGTTTTTCCTCTGGACTGGATGAGACACAGTTATCATCATTTTTTATCCCATTGGTTCAGGCTCCTTCAGCAAATCTTTAGCCTTTAATCTGTAGCAATAAGCACTCTCTCTCTCAACATAACACTCTTATACATTTTAGGACATAACATCAAGAGATTCTAAAAAATGCTCTCACCATTCCTCTCTCTAGTAGTTCCAACTGCACCTGTGGATTCTAGTGCCCAGCAAACATCTCCCAGAACACCTGTTCATGCAGATACCGGTAGTCTCCATAAGTGGTTCGGCTGGAGAACCCTCACTCTGAGAAAGGGAGCCAACAGCCTCCATGTTGAGTTTTGCCCTTCTCTCAAGTCTGGTGAGCCTGATGGGTACCTTCAGATGGGCGCTGTCCTCATCCATGTTCTCCTTGTGTATAATAGATGAGAGATAAATGTTAGGGTTGGTTTGGGGCGGATCCATCCTGGCAGTAGGGCCTTCCGAAGCATCTTGTTTTGCCCTTAGGATCGCTCACTGACTCCTTTAATATGTAAATCAAAGGTAGTTTGGGTCAGCTCTTCTTAGACTGCTCAGTTTTGGGTGTTACTTGGATTCCTGGGGTAAAGAAAAAGTCCCACCCAACATTCTGTGACACTATGACTTCTTAGTATTTCCACTGGTGGCATGCGAGGTAATGGATGTTGCTTGCTAAATATGTTTCTTTGAACTTCATAGGGCATGCATATTTTGAACAGGGCATGTTATTATGAACAGGGGACTTAAGAAGAATAGTTCAAAATATCAAAAATTTAAAAATACCATTGATATTATAATTAACTGAGGGTGGAGTGTAATGACTGTGTATTGCGCAGGGCCAAATGCCTTACTAACTGCCATATAACAAGGGGAAATACACATAAGTGCCAAAGGGCAATGGAGTTGCCACACTCATTATAATGGGCTTTTAAATTTAAAAATATCACATCCACATATTGTACAATGGAAAGTACTGGAAATTTTGAATAATATGTGTTAGCCACTTACTTAATCATACATTCCTTCAGTAATTCTTTGTTTTATTCATCTTTGTTACAGTTAGAGCTTATTTATTTAAAGCCTTTGATTAGTTTTAAGATAAATGGTACCTAAATTTCATTTCCTGATCCAGATTCTTAAAGTATGTGCCACATTGAAACTTCTTATTTAGTTTACATTAATTGAGCATTTCTTCAACAGTAAATACTTAGTGTTGCATTTCTTTGCATGACACTCAATGCAGTAAATACCCCTCATGCCAGGACTCCCTGTTCAGTTAAGACTCAAAAAACTCATTACCAGTCACCCATGTAAGCAATTCAGGATAAATTAGGAGTAGTGCATACATTCCTTTTACCACAAGAAAACGACAGGGTTTTGTCCATGCCTTTGACACAAATAGAATCGTTTCCCATTTCTCTTTACCAAGAGTTTCGCCCCCAAATATTTCTATATAAAGCTTTGGATAGCAAGACACTGTACCCCTCTCAACCTCAGTTTGGTCATTTTAATGACCCAGCCAGCTTGGCAGTTTATGATTTTATCAACTGTTGCTTTTTTATAGGCACCCTCCAGATCATATTGTCAAATCTCAGGGCTTTGGGAAATATCTTTGTGTAAAACTGAATCAATTGAATATATTATTATGTAGTGTAAAAGAAAATGCCTTATACATCTGACACCCATTTTTTAGAAAACAATGAAAGAAAACCCTTGGTTCTATGAGGGAGATCCCATAGAATATAGATGTTGACCAGAACATTATATGATCATTTTGGAAATAATGTAGGATAACATCTGAACTGGTTTTTGTTTTACTGCTCTTGTAATTTTTTTCCCTAAGGATGTACAAGATGGAAGGTCCCAATGATGATAATTATGGTGAAATAATGGAATATATATTCCAGAGTGCGGGCAACTGGTGGGATCAGTAGATCAGGTAGTAAATCTGTCACAGGGAGGACAAGTTGACTAATAAAGGTTTAGGTAAAGCTGATTTCTAGTACTGAACCTCAATTTTCTTACAATAAATTCAAGTTAAGGAGACAACGTGGGGAAGCTTACATAGGCCACTATAGTAATTAAATTAAACATAGGGCTGTCATCCATTGTATATTTTGTTGACATTCCTATTTAGCCAACTTGATTAATATACATTGTATCCACCTTCCCTGAATAGCAGCTTTATCTTCACCCAACTCCTAAATCCCATCAATCCAGAATTGCTTCATCCTTTAAAATGGAATGCTAATACTTCAAAGTGATATTTATAGAATTATTGCAGTACTTTTTGATAGCACTGGTCTCTTTGAGGAAACCTGTTATACAATCGAAAGTCATCTATTTTCTATGTAAGACCTAACTAACTGCTTATTATACTGTGTTGTTACCCAAAAAGGACATATTTTGACCCATAAACCTTATCTGTGGTGTTTGTTTTTTTAGCATTGCACTCTTTGGTATTGTGCTGGTTCATTTCATCTCTATGCAGAGATTCCCACTTATTTATTGACTCATTTACTAGTGACAATAGAAGGCTAACAAACATTCTACCCTGCTGTTTGAAATCTCGAGATGTAAACAAACATATTTCTAAAATTTATGAATCAAGAACACAGTAATTTTTATATAACTTTTTTTCTCCATTCCTTGCTACCATTCTATTAAATAGAGCCATGTTATTTTGGGGTTGTTTAAACCAGATGAAATATTAGCAATTCATTATAATTAGAAACCCTGCTGCTAACTTGACTCACAGTTAAAAAAAATCAATGACTTATATAGTCACTAATATAGACTAAAAATTCTGTGGGTTTGAAGACTTCGCTGCCCCATATGTTTATGGTCTTTCATCTGAAAAAGGAGTTCAGCCATGCCTTTAAAAAATGAAACGAAGACAGCACAGGATGTAAGTGTGGTTGCTGATATATAAGCACAGATTAGACTTCCCCTCTGACAATGAAGCTTTCTCTCTCTGGGTTATATTTCAAGTGGTAATGCATATGTCGCTCCAGCTTGCTCAGATCATAAAATGATCACGTCTGTTGACACAATTACGAATACTGCTATTCAAGACTGGACAGTGATTGAAGAGAGTTTCAAAGAGAAAAATATAACACATCCAGTTGCAAACAGACATGCATGTCACTTTCAGAAGCGTTATACTCACTACACTGAGCCCACACAACAGAATAAGGTTGGAAGCTTCAGTTCCAATTTAAAATAACAATGTACATTCAGAACCATGTGGGGCCCTGAAATTTATCTTCAGATATTCTGGTACAGTTGGGAGAATTCACCAAACCAACTGAGCATTTTTTGAGTTCTGATTCGAAACATAATTGTCCCCCACTCTTGTGTCATTATAAGTCGTTAAGCCATTTAAACGGGCATTTTAGAAGGAACTCACATGACACTGAGGTGCAAGACAATTTAATCTATTCAAGGTTTATCCAGCATGACAGTAAGAGAGATGGGGTTGCAGGCTTGTTAAAGTTGAAACTTCAACTGGTGTTGCAATGACTAGCAGCTGACACTTCCTGCAAGATCAATACTGGACTTGTTTTGCCTTTCTGGTTATCTGCAGCCCATTTCCTGGTGCGTGTTATGGACACCACGTACCCACCATGATTCACGCGGGCAAATGCATATAAAAGGGCCCCTCAGTACCAGTTCCTCTTCCTTGAGGTGGCTGCAGGACACCTGAGCCTGGCTTTATCACACATGAGGATTAGATTTTCTATATATTCGCTGTCCTTGTGGCACCGGATCCTGAGCACTACCCAGTTTCACCCCCATGTAGCTGCCTTGGCTCTGTCTGAAGATTTCAAAGTTTTCCCCTTAAAAAGATGCTAACTAGGAGGAAATTACTAGTGAGGCATCGCTGAGTTCTGCTGTGCTTGCCAGCCTGTCGGGACACAGTGATCCAGTGAATGGCACAGAAGATCTCTGATTCCTTTAGGAAGCAGGCAGCTCATTTATCAGGGAAAGAACAGGCCTCTCTTTTATCTTTCCCTATGTGTTTCTTCTTTATGCTGTCTTCTAACCCCTCCCTTCAACACAATACTTATTGTTATATCCATAAAACCTTTTCATGTATCTTTATGGATTCTAAATGAAACTAAAGACACTGATGAAGTTTACCATTTATACCAAATTAGAGAAAAAACTAGGGACAATGCTATGGAACTAGCACTCTCTTTTGAACAAAAAAACACATTACATTTACAGTCTTTGGTTTTTTGGTCTTTTTAAATCTCAACCATGATTGATGTTTGCAAGACTGGAGGTTCCCTGTGAAAATGAGGAAAGGTTTTTAACTAAAATTTATAAAAGCACATAAACTTTTTTCTTTTTCTTTCTTTTTTTTTTTTTTTAAGTAGTTCTGCCTCTCCATTATAACTCTAGCTGCATTGTCATCCATGAGTCCCATTTTGAAGCTTTACAATATAGGTGCCAATCTGGAAACCACAAAACAATAACTTTGTTTTTAACACTTGCCTCACTTTGAGAACTAAAATTATTCAAACATGCATCTGCTCGGATGAGTAATTTTATTTCAAGGATACAAAGTGTTTTGTCTCTCATTCAAGTAACTTTAGACAAAGGGAGATATTTCTCTAACTATATGTATCTAACCCCCAAATAATTTATTATTTGGGGAAGTAAGGGTAAAAAAGAACTCCAGCTGATTCTTTTCTTTTCTTTCTTTTGGCAGTTCAAAGATGAGAGTATGTTCAATTTTCAACTGGGTGTGTTTGGTGCCTTATAATCTGGGCCAACCGTACTTTATTTTAGTATTCTGAGATATGACTTTTCCTTGGCATATACTTTTACAGCAAATCAAATAGCTTTTCACTGGCATTACCAAATTTTAAGCAGAGAGGACTCTAATGTGGTGTTAGAGGAGTTCATTCTGAGAATATACATATTCCAGCCTTATTTTATTCTAGGAGGATTAAAGTCTCTGGGTGTTTGCAGCTATACAAATACACAAACACCAGACATAAAAACAGAACAAAGCTAGTAAAGCTGAACAACAGTAACAAAATGCTAGTAGTGTCTTCCTTTAATGATCTGAAGTGTCAAATATCAGAAACCCTCAGAATCAATTATTTGCCTTCAACTTCATGATATCATCAATTATAATTATGATAATTATAAAAACAATTATAAACTATAAATTGATCATTTGAATAATTGGTAGAATATGGAATGTAGCAAGTACAGTCACTGCTCATATTTGTGATGAGTGTTCCTTTCCAATAATTAATGACTATAGTCCTACAGAGTGGTTTATGTGTGACAAAGCAGGGATTCTGGTTCCTAGTCGTTTCCTAGCAGTGAAGTCAGGTAAATCTAGACAGACCCTGTTGGATTTTGCCTAGCTCTTAACCCAGGCGATGAAGACAGGCTTTTGGCCTGAGCAATTCATCTCAAGGCTCCCTTCCTCATTTGCATACTTCGCTTCTTCCTATCTTGCTGTGGATACCCTGTTTGCACCTTGGCATAGCGTTGTGGGATTAAGCTACTAATTGTACCTTACTCTGCTCTATTCACATCGACCAAATTAAGCTTTCCATGGATCTATGAAGCAGATAAATTGCATCTGTTTTGTTCTATTGGTGTTTCTATTCTAAATAATTTTATGTTCTTTGTATTGTTTTGTTTTTAAGTGTTTCTTTGAGTTTTGAGATCATAATGTATTCTAACTGATCTTTTTTTTTTTGAGGGCAGTGTCACTGACCCTCATATGTGGGACCCGAACCGGGGCTGCTGGCTTCCCAAGCCAGCGCTTAACCACCACGCCACTCGGCCGGCCCTCTAACTGCTCTTACCCCATTCATTTTGAGTTATAGGCAACATACTCTTCAGTTCCATGATGCTCTGCTATAAATATGAGTCATCTATGGCCACAAACTGGAATCTCAAATTCCAATTTAATGTTTTCTTTTTTGCATTTATTCTATTATTCCTCAAACAGGACAAAGAAAATTCTTTAAGGATGTCACATATTAACCATATGATATTCCTAAGTATTCAAAGTTATGTAATATGGTACCTTAGAAAATAAGATGAAAAAGAGGAACACTGAAAAAAAAAATCAGAAAAAAAACCAAAGACTATTTCTAAAGACTTATAAAATAATTTAAATGAACTATGCTTTCTATTTGTATTTCCCCGTAAAAGCAGAAAACTATTTGTTGCTTATATTATACCAGTGTGCTGGGTTTTTTGTTTTGTTTTGTTTTTTTCTTGTTCGTTTCTTCCATGCCACTCTTTTGTTTCATTTATTTTTGGTGGTGTCTCTGAAACTTAACTTTACATGTTTTGAATTTTTATCCAGAACATTTTAATATTCTTATGTCTGCACTCGTATACATACTGATTACAGGAATGCAACTCTCTTTTCCTTTAATCTGAAAGCGAAAACTTAGACATTTTTAGAAACTCCATCTCATTCAACTCATTTTAAATCTTACTTATTTGAGAGAAGATTTGATATATAGCATGCTTCTAGAAATATAAAACATTGATAAATTATTATATGTGCATGCAGAAGATAGGCTTTGAAATTGGAAAAAAAAATCAATAACAAAAGAGTGTTATGAGATTTGGAAGCAGGGAGGTAATGCCTATTTCATGTCATCTGTGGTTTGGTGGGTAATGAAACTAAGTGCCCTGCCATTGGCAACCCAGAAAGCATTCAGCTTTTATGGCGAGCATACATGGACTCTTATATTTTGATTGATAAACTGTCATTGATTTGCTTTCCAGCTATATCCATAGTTACATATGTGCAATTTTTACTAACATTATCACCTAACAAACCTCTGGAGATGGTAAAACACGCTTGTGTGTGGGTAGGCAATGGAACCACCTATCATACTATAGTCAATATGATGGGGTAACCTCTAGGAGCTTCATACCTGAGTCTGAGTTAGATGACTAGGCTGGACTGCATGTATTATAGGGTTCATGCCATGCTCTGGGACATAGAGGCACATTTTCATCCACATGGGAGCCAAGTATTGCATGGAGACTCATTCATTCATATGATAAATTCCCTTTTCAGAATTGCTTTTGGTCAAACGAAGTATTGTGTCAGGGAATACAAGGTAACAAAGCTGGCATTTTAATATTCTACATTCATTTTAGAAAAGACAAAAAAAGCTATTTTTAGAGCTGCATCACCAACTTAATAGGTATACAGAATCTCTGAATAACAAAAGCCATTTGATGTGAAGTACAAATATCATTGTGCTTATTTAATTAATATCACCAAAAAGAATACAGCACACAGAATATGTCAATCACACAATAATGAGACTATAGCAGTGATATACCAGAGCTATACGTTTTCTGGCATTAAATTTTCTACAGAGAATAGAACATTCAAGCTTTTTGTTGTTGTTGTTGTTTCAAATAATTTTTCTCTTGTTCATTATAATTATTTTAGAGCAGAGAATAGAAAATAGTGTATTTAACCCTAATCCTAACAGTTGAATTTCTGATGGAGTTTCCTTACAATGGTGGTGCCAGGCTCAGGGCTGGGCAGGGGGCAGCCAAACCCGCCCCATCTCCCTGGGTTTCTGGGGGTGGGAGAAGAAACAAAAAATGTTTAAGGCCACTGCTCTGTCCTGGATGTAACAACCTGGGAAATTGTGCTAAGAAAGGAAACAAACATCCCACTCAGCTTTGCAATGCTGCAGCCTTAAAAGAGAAACCAAATGAACAATAATAAGACACCCACCTCACAGCTCTCAGGATGATGTGATTGCTGTGACTGGAGTCCTTCATCACCCTGGAGCCGGCCATCACTGGGAGGAAAGATGGCCTTGGTTCCCTGATCCTTACTTGGTGTGGGTCCCAGTGATGTCTCAGGTGCAGAGGCAAGGGGATACCTGGTATGCTGACGTACTCAGGGAGGAGGAGGGGCATAGAGTCTGCTTTTTGATTCAAGCAGGAAGTGGAGGAGATGTCACATATATTTTGGGAAGAGGAATACCAGTAGTGACAATGACAGGCAGAGCAAGCAGTTTCTTAGAGAGGAGAGGGGATGGGTGATGGTGTTTATGATGGTGCTTCCTATACCTGTTAGATTTACCCTGTTGTAGCACATTAGCATGGACTCATGATTCCATCCTCAAAAAAAATCATTTGAAGTAAGGTATTAGTGACAGCTTTTCACCAATGGGGAAAATGAAGCTCAGAGAAATATATTTAGTAAGTTATAATACAGGGATTTGAATCCTGATCTGATTTTACATGCTAATGCTGATTTAAAGATGGACATTTTCAGAATGCCCAAGTAAAATATGGCTTTTAAGCTATGGGGGATGATTTTGTTATTAGAAACTAGAAAATTATAATGACATAAAAAATAGATACATTTTCATATTTAAATGTAAACCAAACCAACCACATATGTAACCACTGGAAATGTGTGCAATCCACTAAAATGCTTCGAACCACACATGACATATAGAAAGTACTCAGAAATGTTGTCATGCTGGCTGAGTGGCTCAGTTGGTTAAGAGCTCGCTCAAGAGTGCGAGCTGAGCTATGAGCAACAGCTGTTCGAGGCCAGCCCGAGCTGAGTTGCTGTTGAGCTGCCAACAGGTGGCAGGATGGCTCAGCTAAAAAAAGAAATGTTGTCATTATACATTTTCTGTTACATTTCAGAGTGAGGTTAACTAAATAGTCAAGCCTGGAAAGCATGCTAAGGGCTATAAAAATTGGGAGTTAAATTAGATTATTTTAAGATTGTACATTAAAAGTATCATTAGCACCTGTTTTTTGTGGAATGATAGGCTAAGTAATATAAAATGGATCTGAAGTATAAGGCATGATTATATAGCTAGGAGATTAAAAGCTAATAAAATCATTAACTAAAATATAGGAGCATAATGAAATTATCATAAACATTTATATAATATAAAATACAATGTATTATATTGTACTTATATACAAAATACATACAAATATAAACAAAATTGCATGCAATGAGAGGAGGGATGGGCTACTTAATGGTTCAAATGAATAGAAGAGGCATTGGAAATCATACTTAAAGGAATAGTATTATTTTTCTAAAGACTTTTTTTTAGAGCAGTTTTAGGTTCACAGCATATTGTGAGGTAGATACAGAGATTCCCCACATACTCCCTACCCTAATCCATGCATAATCTCTGCTTGGAGTGGAACACTTGTTATAATTGATGAACTCACGTTGACATATCATAAGCACCCAAAGTCCATAGTTTACCTTAGAGTTCACTCTTGGTGGTGTGCAGTCTATGAGTTTGGACAAATATGTGTCATGTATCTACCATTGTAGTATCATAGAGAGTGTTTTCATTGTCCTGAAAGTCCTCTGTATTCTGCCTATTCATCCCTCTTCCCAACCCCTGCCCAATCCTGGGCAACCTTTGATCATTTTTCTGTCTCCATAGTTTTGCCTTTTCCAAAATGTCATATAGTTGGAATCACACAGTATGTAACCTTTTCATATTTCTTTCTTTCACTTAGTAATATGCATTTAAAGTCTCTCCATTTCTTTTAACAGCCTCATAGCTCATTTCTTTTTCACACCAAACAATATTTCATTGTCTGGATGCACCATAGTTTATTTATCCATTTACCTACTTAGGGATATCTTGGTTGCTTCTGAATTATGGCAATTATTTAAAAAAAACTGCTATAAACATCAAGTGCAGGTCTCTGTGTGGAAATAAATTTGTATTTCCTTTGGGTAAATACCAAGCATGCAGTTGCTGGATGATATGGGAATAATATGTTTAGTTTTGTAAGAAACCCCATGACTGTCTTCCAAAGTGGCTGTACCATTTTGCAAATATTTTCTCCTGGTCTGCAGCTTCTTTTCTCATTCTATTTAGATTATCTTTCACGGAGTAGAATTTTAAAATTTTCATGAAGTCTAACTTATCCATTCTAAAAGTTCTGTAGTTTTGCACTTTACATATTTTTCTCTACAAGTTAGAATTGTCAAGTCACTGTAAATTGTATAGGCTATCCAATAAAAACTGTTCTTGGATGTTGTTTTTAATTAATTTACCATTATTCTGTCCTCTAAGTTTTAAATGTATGTTTTATTCTTAGTAATTCTTCCCTGTACTTTTATTAGCTTTATATTATTGTTTTTGCCAGCTTCTAGAGTTGAATGCTAAGTTCATTTATTTTTATTTCTTATTCTACAACAAAAGCTGAAAACAATAGATTCTTTTTTTAAGTACAGAACGTTATATGTGGTATTCTCATTATCGTTTATTTCTAACTGGCCCTAATTGCAATTTTGACTTGATTTTTAAAAGAGAATTATTATTAATTTCTAAGTGGCTGCATTTATATTTATAACATTAATTATTTCCACTTTGACTAGAAACTATCATCAGAAAATGTGGTCTAAATAGGTCATTTTGTTTAATTTTAATATATTAAAATTTCTTTATGATCTGTTTTTAAGGACATTTTTCCTGAGTTCTAGAACTTGTCAATTTATCATTTTTCTAATTTTTTTCTTGTCATTATTTGCTTTATTGCCCATAAAAGCACATACCTGGGGGTCTGGGATCCAGATGATTATAATTATATTTTTTGGTTTACATTATATACCCTTTAAACTATTGATAGCTGTATCAGTTTTATACCAGGTTTACTTATAATTTTGGTCAATTTCTCACACACCACAATGATCAAGGTCATGTCTTTTATATTATGATTCCTTTTCTGGGTTATACCTGACTTACAGGGTTGTAAAAAGCATTTAATGTTAGTTGCTTAGGACAATTACGACATATAGTGTGCCCTCAATAAACGTTAGTTATCTTCTTCATCATTATCATCATTTTATATGTTTTGTTTGCTTAGCAATATACTGTTCATACCCCTGAAAATATTCTCCCCAAATCCTTTTGTCTACCTTTTCACATTCTATAGGAATTTACTTCCAGTAACTTTGCATGGATTGAGTTAAGGCATATTGAGTGATATGGGCTAAGATCAAAATGGAGAAGTATTTTTCACTGAACATCTATGATGTTGATCAAAATATCACAAACTGTTTTATAATGAATTATCTTAATTTCTGCAGGATTTATAATCAACTTAGTGCAGGAAAAATAAGAAATGTGTGTAATTAAAAGGGATATTTGATTAGATAAAGAAGAGGTGCTACATATATACAATGGAATATTACTCAGTCATAAAAAAAAACAATGAAATCTTACCATTTGTGACAACATGGATGGACCTAGAGGGTATAATGCTAAGTGAAATCAGTCAGACTGAGAAAGACAAATACCATATGATCTCACTTATATGCGGAATCAGAAGAACAAAGTAAATGAACCAAGAAAACAGAAACGGACTCATAAATACAGAGAACAAATTGATGGTTGCCAGATGGAAGGGATGTTGTAAGGCTGGGTGAAAAAGGTGAAGGGATTTAGAAGTACAAATCAGCAGTTACAATATAGTCACAAAGATGTAAAATACAGCATAGGGAATATAGTCAATAATACGGTAATAACTATGTATAGTTCCAGGTGAGTACTAGACTAGTCAGGGACTTTACTTCTTAAATTATATAAATGTCTAACCACTATGCTATATACCTGACACTAATATAAAATAATGTTGAATGTCCATATTAGTCCTGAGCTGATGTTCGTATTATTTATTTCTACTTATTATTAGCAATGGAGGATTTCCTTAATTGAATTTAGTCATCACAAAGTATTGGCACAATATATTTAATGTAACTATTCATATATGACATCTAAATCATATTTTAAGATTTAGCTAACATTTAAACTAAAAATATGAATGTCTTTAAATAATATTCTGAAAAGATCTAACATATCATATCCTGAGATGTTAAAATAGTCATTTTTTATAGTAAACATTCATATGAATTAATCCTAAGTGAAAAAGATTTTATCTAAGGAAATTATTTCAAACTCTAGGATATAATAATGAACATAATAGCACAATTGTAGCTCAATGGCTTATGATTTAAAATGACCATCCTTAAAAGCATTCAAGTAAAGAATTTTTATCACAAATTCAAAAGTAAGAAAATTAAGGAAAAAAAAAATTCTGCTTCAATACGATTGCTACAAATACCACACACTTCCTGGATATCTGCATATACATGGTGTTGGGGCAAAAGTCTATATAGGGTTAGTGCATCCCATTTACCCAAACTATTGTAGGTCTGACTTCCTATACTCTTCCCTGAAACCACCATCCCATAACGCATACCCCGCCCCATGCACACTCACAGATGTCACCCTCTCCAACCTCAGAGTCAAAGACAGAAGGCACTTGCCTGGGTGGCTTTCTCTGTATAGAGCCGGGGTGAAAGATGAAGCATCTCATATGGGAATTACCAGGAACTGACATTAAGAGCTGAGACTGTGGAAAACAAAAGCAAGAAATAGCAGGGAGGGCAAGGGGGAGAAGGTGAAGGGATTAGAAAGAGCAAATTAGTAGACACAATATAGTCAAGGGGATATAAAATACAGGATGGGGAATATAGTCGACAATGTTGTAAAGATTACGTAAGGTCCCAGATGGGCACTGGACTTATCGAAGGGATCACTTCATAGACTGTGTAGATGCCTGATGAATGTACTGTACAACTGAAGCTGAAGTAAAGTATATTGTATGTCAACCATAAGAATATATATATATATATATATATATATATATATATATATATATATATATATATATATATATATTCACAGGAGGTCGATTATAGCCAAGGAAGATAGTCAATGGAATTATAACAGTTATATGTCACAGGGGTAGTAGATTGGTGGAGGGGTTATTGCTTTGTGAGGGGTGTAAATGTCTAACTATTACATTGTTTTGTACACCTGAAACAAACAAACAAACAAATAAGAAAAACAAGAAATAGCAGATCTGGATGAAATCCAGAGATGGTGGCTTTTTGCTTATTGCTTCTGACACAGTGTTTGGACTGAGAAGCTATATTTAATTATAGTTAGAAAATGAGTGCCTTCTCTCCAGTACTCTCACCCAGTCCTAAACCAAGGTATATGGAGAGCTTCTGCCTGTCTTTTACATTTTCTGTTCACAAAACACTTGCACAGATATTAACTTGTTAGATCTTTCCAACATCGATGTGAGGTATGTGTCAGGGAGCATAGACTCCATAAAATTAGTTTCTCTGAAGATTTGGATAAAATAATCTAAAAACCACATAGATTTAAGAAATAATAAGTTTACTACCTACCCACATCTGTCTATTGCTTAACGCCATGCCTACTCAAAATACTAAGTAGAGAGTAATTGTAAATTTTGAGTAGTCATACATGTGTTTATCACACATTCTATTTGTTAATCAATTTATGTATTTATCAAACATTGAATTCCTACTGAATCCTACGATAGTTCTTTTTTGTTTGTTTTTTTAGCTGAGCCATCCTGCCACCTGTTGGCAGCTTAGTGGCATCTCAGCTCTGGCTGGGCATCAAACTGCTGTTGCTCAGAGCTCAGCTCACACTCTTGAGCAAGCTCTTAACCAACTGAACCACTCGGCTGGCCCTCTATAATAGTTCTTAATTCAAGTAATAGGAGGTAAAAATATCTTCCCTGAGATTAGTGTTTTCTCAGTCTGGTGGGAAAATGGACGCATGAACAGATAATCACAATATAATACCAAAGAGTTATAATTATAACATACATAATGAAACGATGAGACACAGGGGAGGAACATACTTCCCTGACTGGTATAGGATAGATCAGAGTAGACTTCATGGAGAAGCTAAATTTCTCTCAAGTAGGTGACAAGAGAACCTCAGTTTTCAAAATCCCATCTTCAAGAAATTTGACTGTCTTTGGGCATCACTGACCATTCATTCATCCCTGAAACGATCGATTTGGCTTCTTGGACTTAGGACTTGATTCTTCCCTAGTTTCCAACCAGTTATGTTTTTCTATCCATCATTACTGACATTCCTGAGTCTGCTCCTTTGATTTTGCTCTTTCCAGGGCTCCATTTGTGCTGTCTTCCCTTCACACTTACTGTCATTTCTGTGGGCTAAGAATTCTCTAATAAATATTCGTGGTCTCAACTGCCTTGCATATGATTGTGACTTTGAAATCTTTACTCTGGCAAACCTGATTCATAAACACATCTCATGTGTTCATGGGGTTTGCAAGCATCTTGGTATGGAAGCCTCACTGGGACTTTGAACTCAACAGGTCCCAAGGGGAAACAAGTGATCTACCTTTCAAAACCAGCTATTTCCTTGTATGCCCCTTCAGTGAAGGATAGCGTCACCTCTTCACTTGTTCATCCACTCCTTCTTTCATCTGACAAAATTAATTGATGGCTATTAGGGGATAGTTACCACATTAGGCTCTGGGATGCAACAGTGGAGACATGGGCTTGGCTCTCAGCGTCCTGAGAAAAACAAATTTTAATTTGGTGCAATAAAAGTAGAAAGCTGTGTGTGGCCCAAAGGAAATGGATGAATATAAAGGAAGTGATATATATTCACATAGAAATATATTTTTATATATAAATATGTTTAGTATATGAATATATTTATTGAGAAACTTTATTTTGAGTTGCATTATGAAATTCATCATGTGATTCACAAAGTATGATACCAAATTTTGACATTTTAAATACTCAGGTTAATTACGTGCATTTGGTAACCCTATTGATTCTATGAAAATAAATGAGTAAAGCTTTATAAAAGATAACCAGTTTCACTGTAAATGATTACATATGCAATGTGCCATTACATAAGTTAGATGAAGAATTGGGTTTTGAATACTGGGGTGGCAAACTAGTTGTCAAAATAATTGTTATACTACGCTTATTTATAGAGCAAGATGAAATGAACTAATTAAGTATGGTATGACTAGATATCAATTATCTGTAAGTGTTATATTTAAAAATTTCCCACATGTATAATAATCACATTAATGAATCACATTAATATGTTGGGGAAACACTGTAATAAGGTATTATATTGAGTGAGAATTTTTTTAATGAATAATGGAAATGAGTAAATATAATGGGGCCTTTAATTGGGAGCTATTCATGTAGTCCTATTTTTTTTTAATTAAGATTTATTGGGGGGAC
The DNA here is from genome assembly GCA_033961575.1 of Aselliscus stoliczkanus. NCBI lineage: Eukaryota > Metazoa > Chordata > Mammalia > Chiroptera > Hipposideridae > Aselliscus > Aselliscus stoliczkanus. The sequence continues at coordinate 73,838,549 of CM066740.1, read as the reverse complement.
AATGGTAAAAAAACTACACAGATTTTAAGTGTACAATTCTATAACACATCATCCATATATTGCATTATATGTTTACCCACTTGTAGTCCTTTTTTCAGGAGTTATTAAAACTACATAGAAGAAAATTATTTTATAAAAGTAATATCTATTTAAAGAATTTGTGAAGCATTACTCTTGTTAGATTGGCCTGGAAAGATTAAAGATTGAAAAATATAAGCATATTCCAAAAGTTTTGTTTTTGTGGTTGTTGATGTGTGTGTATCTGCAGTAATAACACGATTTGATAACAGAAACCAGCTGATGGTTCACATTCTATGAAATGTACTGAGTGAGTCACTGTTGGTGAACATTGTGAAGACATAAATGGGCTGTGGTTTTTGCCCCTGGAAGATCTGTGGATATAACAATCATCCATTTGTTAGACTATGTATTTTTAGGCAGAAAACATCCTATTCAGAGTAACGTAAAAGGTTAAGAAGACAGATTTTAAATATTTTATGAGATTACAACAGTCTTGTTGAAATTTTAATTATGAGTACTTATCTTTTAGACATACAAACTGATCTATGTATGGATAAATTATATGATGTCTGGCACATTCTTCAGAATAATATCAAAAGAGATGAAACAAGATCAGTTATAAATTGATAAATGTTGAGAGGGATGCTGGGTACATGGGGGATTCATTGTATTATTTTCTCTACTTTCATACACATTCAAAATTTCCCACAATAAAATGTTTTTAAAGAAGGGAATAAAAGTGTATGGATAAGACTTCTATTTATATACATTATGATAGATGGTATAATTTGCTAATATAGCCATGCAAGTGTCGACTGATCCTTGATAATGCTTTGTAGCACAGTTGTGAAAATTAGGCAGTTGAATTTACTTTCAAGTAGTATTCTTTTTAGTCCCATTTAGCAACATATGTAAAATAAATTATTTCTCAAATATTAATGTTTTGACAAGATCCTGATTCAAGCATTTGTTATTTGCCCTTCTTTAAGGTAGATATTGATTGGTTCCCAGACTTCACCTTTGACATCAAAATACAGTATAGTTACACATAGATTCTTTAATGAAAATGGAGTCATGCATATTTATCATATATATTTAAAATATTTACTAAAATATACTTAATGTTTCTCCATTATGTTAAAAGAGCCACATGTAGCGGGCCGGCCAGCGGCGGTTAAGCGCTGGCTTGGGAAGCCAGCGGCTCCTGTTCGGTCCCACATAAGAGGGCCAGTGACACTGCCCTAAAAAAAAAAAAAAAAAAAAAAAAAAGAGCCACATGTATTAACTGAATATATTGTTTTTTACTTAAAATTCACAACTATTAAAAAATCGTGGTATTTTCAATTATCTTCTAACTTTATTTTTTACTTATAAAAAATGGTTTTGTCTTTAGGTCAGTACACACTCTTCTAGGAAAATTTAGTATTTAGCTTATAGGGATGAATATTTATCCAACGTAATAAGACTTATCTGGTATAGGTATACTCTTTTCAATAAGCCTTATTTCCTTCTGGAATATAAAGTGTATTGAGAATTAAAGAATTAGACATGTGGTTAGACAAGCTGACCTTTAAGATCTCTACCATACTTGAAGTTTAATGTTTCTGAGACATTTTTGCTGCCTTTTTTTTTTTTAACAGTAACATAAATCTATACAAGCCCCAAATAAAATGCAATTTTGGTTATACAATAATTAGCTTTGAAACATAACCTTTGTAAAAGGTATTTTATTATCTCATAAGAGTCCATTATGGTATAAAATCAATACTTTAGCTACTCAGTGTAGCATTCCATTTGTCTCAGTATTTTTGAGGGAAGCCACAATATGCTTCCAATTTAACTTTTTTTTTCTTTCCTAATGGAATCCTATAAGTAAACAAAATAACTTTCTAAATCATTAAAACCTAATAGAAAATTAGCAGGGTTGTGATAGATTGCTTTTCCTTTTTGGTGATCAGACAGGGAAGAACTAATAGTCTTGAGTGCCCTTATGATACATCAAGTAGCATCTATTTTCTCCAGGGAGGAGGCTTTAAATTAAACATGCATGAATTCTTTCCTCCACCTTGGTGAGATTTGACAGCTCTCTGCAAGTATTGAATTTTGGGACTTTAATTCTCTGCCCTTAACCACTAACTTCACATTCAAGAAAGGAAAACATTCTTAAGTAATAGATCTGTCCATGAGAACAATCTCAGTCACATAGTCCCAAAGGAGAGATGACCTTAAGAGTGATGAAAAGATGCTGCTGACAGTAGACACTTTGGGACATTGTTTTGGTAGACGATAGCTGTCACTGGGTGTAACTTCTCAGTACATTCTCAATAGATTACTACACTGGAGGTGGTCACAGAGTAGGTAAGCTTAATTTGTGCTCTGTTCATTTTCTATTGCTGTATAACAAATCACTCCAAAATTTAGCTGCTCACAACAATGAAACATTTTTTATCTCACAGTTTCTAAAGATCAGAAATTCAGGAGCAACTTAGCTGGGCCATTCTGACTCAGGGTCTCTCATGAGGCATCAGCTGCAGTCATCTGAAGGCTTGAATGGGGGCAGACAATCCTCTTTCTAGGTGGCTTCCTTACTCCCATGGCAAGTTGGTGCTGGTTCCATAGGGCGACTTGAGAAATCTCATGGGGTGAGTGATCAAAAAGAGAGCAAGGCAGAAGCCAAAGAAAGTCTTCTATGACCTAGCCTCAGAAATCACATACAAGGATTTCTGGAATATATTATTATTTACATTAATTAGACCTATTCAAGGTAAGAGAGGGCTACATGCATGCAGGGATTCCAGGAGGTGAGGTTATTGGGGACCATCTTGAAACCAGACTACCTCAAAATATGGTAATTCCTCCTGGGGGTTGTTAATAAAGCTACAGGCTGATCTAGATATTTTATGTCTTGGGAAAATAAGCTGGGTTTTTTTGTTGTTGTTATAATTATTGTTTTGGGTTTTTTTTTTAAACATTCCTTCAGCTCCCATTGCTGTGCATCTTTGAGCAATCCTCTATTTCCATACCCCAATACTTTTAAGTTGGCTTCTCACTCCTCAGAGCTCTGCTGGGGTGGCCTCCCCATCCTTCCTTCCTCACAAATTCAACAAATATTTGGGGATAAATTGTGTGTCAATCACTGTTTACTCATATCAGTGAAAAAAATTACTCCTTTCATAAAGCTTACCTTTTGTAGTAGCTGCTTTACATAAGTTGTCTCTTATGATCCATATTTTCCAGTTTTGTCCTATAGCATTCTGCTAAAATTACTGTGTATCTAATAAGGTAAATGTGACATTGTGGTTTTCAATAAGAAGTATATATTGGTCTTTGACCCCAGTCCTGGCACAGATTCCCTAAAACACTTGGAATTTTCTACAAGAAGAGCATTCAAGGTGTCTTCTGTTATATTAATGAAGTGACTTTTGGAAAGCCCCTAGGTAGCCTAAGGATAGGGGCTGGTTCCCAGGGATTGGAGGACTGGAATTTATAGTCCCACCCCAGACCTCAGGAAGGAGAGAAAAACTAGAGGCTGAATCAGTGGGCATTGGGCAATGACTTAATCATTAATCAACATGCAATGAAGCCTCTATAAAACCCCAAAAGAACAGGGTTGGGAGAGCTTCTGGGCTGGTGAATACATGGAGATTGGGGGAGAGTGTTGCACTCAGAGGGCGTGGAAGCTCTGTGCCCTTCCCCATACCTTGCCCTGTGCATGGCTTCCATCTGGCTGTTCCTGAGTTATATACTTTTATAATAAACCAGTAATCTAGTGAGTAAAGTGTTTCTCTGAGTTCTGTGAGCCTCTCTAGCAAGGTGCTCGAACCCAAGGTGAAGGTTGTTGGAGCTTCCAATCTGTAGCCCATCATTCAGAAGCACAGGTGACACCCCGGACTTACGCCTAATGTCTGTAGTGGGGAGGGCTACAATATTGTAGGACTGAGCCCTTAACCTGTGGCATCCGATGTTATTTCCAGGTAGATAGTGTCAGAATTGAGCTGGCTTGTGTGACATTTGGCTGGTGTCTGAGAATTGCTTGGTAGTGTGGGAAATTCCCCCTTCCACCCACACATTTGTTGGCATTGGGTCCAGAACTTTTAGTAAACAAATTCAAGGTAAGAGGTCAGTGATTGGCAGAATCACCTAAAAAGAGCATTTCAATTTTAATTATGGTATTCTTTGATATAATCCAAAGTACAAGCTTAAGGCCTGAAGCAGATACTGAGCACAATAGGGGGACTCTCTCATTTGTACCAATGTCACTGCTTTAAGGCACCTATAAGACTGCCCCTGTTCAATGGGAAACTGTGCCATCCAGCCATCTCATTCAGCATGATCTTCTTCATAATGTGGAAATGCAAGGCTGGGTCTAAAATGTATTTCAAAGCTTAAACAGAGGCAAAAAACATTAAAATAGTTATGAGGAATAGCAGAGGTTAAAGTTGCTAGTTTTGCCATTTCCTTTCAAAATCGACAGTGCGATTTGAATTTCTGAAAACATGGTATAAATACTTGAGTCACCATTTATATATATGCTTCTCTCCTAAGCCAGTGTTTGTGGAATTCTGGCATTTCTACCTGTGATTAGCTAGCTCTCAAACATCTTTCCATGGGGCTGTTTTGTTTTTTTTTCTTTAAAACTGTTTGGGCCAATAAATCTTTCTCTGCACGTCAGATGGGTCAACATTGAGGAGGTAAATGTAAACTAATGATACTCATCCAGTTGATGATCTGAATGATTTATTGGCCCCAATCATTTAACACTCCCATTGAGTCAATATCAGGGAAAGAAACTGGACTCTCGCTATGGTACACTGTATTTGTCCTGTCAACACCCGTGATTTATTACAAACCTGTGGCTAGGATTAAGATATTATAAATGGGGGAAAAATGGAAGGCTCATTAATTTTTTATACTCACAGGTGGAAGACATGCAGTGGGCTAATAAAGCACACGCTCACCCGGCGTCCGTCTGCAGTCTGCCGTGTAAGCCCGGGGAGAGGAAGAAAACGGTGAAAGGGGTGCCCTGCTGCTGGCACTGCGAGCGCTGCGAAGGGTACAACTACCAGGTAGATGAGCTCTCCTGTGAACTTTGCCCTCTGGATCAGAGACCCAACATCAACCGCACCGGCTGCCAGCGCATCCCCATCATCAAACTCGAGTGGCATTCTCCCTGGGCCGTGGTGCCCGTGTTCGTGGCCATCTTGGGAATCGTGGCCACCACCTTTGTGATCGTGACCTTTGTCCGCTATAACGACACACCTATCGTGAGGGCTTCTGGACGAGAGCTCAGCTATGTGCTTCTCACAGGCATTTTCCTCTGTTACTCCATCACCTTTCTAATGATCGCCGCGCCTGATACAGTCATCTGCTCCTTCCGACGGATCTTCCTGGGACTCGGCATGTGTTTCAGCTATGCAGCTCTTCTTACCAAAACAAACCGAATCCACCGAATATTTGAGCAGGGCAAGAAATCCGTCACAGCACCCAAGTTTATTAGCCCAGCGTCCCAGCTGGTCATCACCTTCAGCCTCATCTCCGTCCAGCTCCTGGGGGTGTGCGTCTGGTTCGTGGTGGACCCCCCACATATCATCATTGACTATGGGGAACAGCGGACTCTAGACCCGGAGAAGGCCAGGGGAGTGCTCAAGTGTGACATTTCGGACCTCTCGCTTATTTGTTCCCTGGGGTACAGTATCCTCTTGATGGTCACTTGTACTGTTTATGCCATTAAAACGAGAGGCGTTCCAGAGACGTTCAATGAAGCCAAACCAATTGGATTTACCATGTACACCACCTGCATCATTTGGTTAGCCTTCATTCCCATCTTTTTTGGTACAGCCCAGTCAGCAGAAAAGGTAAGTGCAAGAAACACATTTGTCAGGTCTTCCTTGATGTCACTTTTTTCCTTAAGATGCTTCCCTGCCTGTCTTTTTGATTCGCTTATATTCTCTCAAGTGATTCGGTCTGTGTTATTCTTATTTAGAAAGACACACACACACACACACACACACACACACACACACACACACACACTCCCTTAAGGTCACTTTGCTTTGCTTTGAATATGTGTTGGCCAGAGGCTGATTTTCCATGTCCTCCTTGGCCATGTTGAAGATTGACAGACCTCCCATCACTTTCTGGGTCTTTTCTTTCCGGCTCTGTTATCTATGTAACTGTTTTTCTCCAAAGGGCAGGCATGATTACAGAGGTGGGTTGTCTCATAGGTATCCCAATGCATGACAAATGCCTCTTTGTCTGGTTCTAATGTGACTGGGGGTTAAAGCTTTTCCTTCATAAATATGATGGTTTTAGTCGTGGAAGCAGAGTTTATAGTAAAATAACAACAACAAACAGAAACTAAAATGGCTTAGTTCAACCTAAATCATCTTCTCATTTCTCCTCAGCTCCCATTTTTATTACTTGTCCATATGTGGAAGGTGATGGTGAGGGATTAAAGACAGCAAAGGGAAGTGATACAAAGCAGTTTATAGTTTTTTAGAAGGTGAAGATCAATTGAATTTCCTGAAATAATTTTCTTTTCTCACTTCATCTCACATTAATCTTTTTCCCACATAAAACACTGTAAGAACACCTATCTGTGTAAGAGAGTGTGTGCTGACCTGGAGGTATGTAGTTCTCTGTACAGAAAAGCAGAGAACTAACATTAACCATGAATTCCAAGGCTTGGGTAGTATGATAGACACAAGCCAGCCGGTAAAGCAAAGGCCAATGACGTCTCTCGGTAATGGATAACCAACCCTTCAGCAACATGTTCCCATGTGAAAGTCCCTCTCTCAGAGTGAGGTGGTAAAAATTGTTCTACCTTCCAGCATCAGAAGTCATGAAGAAATCCAACATCCTTCAGGGCAGTTACATTCCCTAGTTTCTAATATAAATATGGTCATGCATGACTCTGAAAACTCCTAACTATTATAATTCAGAGGAGAAAGTACTCAGGAAGCACACAGAGAGCTCATTAATAGGAGCATTCATGCCTTATGAAATCAATGTAGCCTTCGACTATGTTTGGACAAAAATGTTGTAGAGCAAACTTGTTGCTGAATGGAGCACACTTGCGTGGATTCCAGATGCGTGATCTTTCACAACTTGCACGGCCAGATGGAATCCATGAATATTGTATGTGGGACTGAGCACATGGCAGGAAAGCAAAGCAAGACTGTTTGAAGCTCTAAACTTAATAACTAGAAAACATTGCATTTTGACATATGCAGATGAGAATGTATTAGGATCAAACTTGTAAATTTAACTTAGGAAAGAATGTGTGAACTGGAAAATAGTTTCTCAAAGTCTGTTGGGTCTGTTTCGATATGGTTAATTGGAGTAGTCAGGACAAAGCACTGTTTTGCAGAGTCTGGAAGCATCTGTATTATGTGAATTATTAATAGCAACTTAAGTGGTATTTGTATTTGAACTTAGGACTGCTCTTTTTATATACTGTTTTATCTGGAGAGGGCCATAAGTAGTTTATTTTGCTTTCTTGTGGACAATATTTAACCAAATGAAATCTCCTGAGTTCTGGCATCTAATTGTTTTTTCTTTCTCTTCCTTTACATTTTATAAACTATAGCTTATTCTCACTTTTCGTAGTGTGACTTCCAAAGATGTGGGGAGATGAAAATATAATGCTAATACAATTATTTTTTTCTATTCAGATATGTCTTTCTGTTTCTAGATTTTTTTTAGAATACATGAAATCATGGTCATACATCAAGCTATTGGATATCATCACGGTAGTTTGAACATGCTCATGCTAAGACATTTATTTAAGGTAATTGAAAACAAACAAACCAACAAACAGAAAACCATTGTCTCTCAGAACAAAAACTCTACAGTGTGGCACTTGCCTCTTGAGGCGCAGTGATGGAGGTAGTAAGAGCTCCAGGATGAAATGGACATGTGAATGTGGCCTGGGATGGAGGCTGCCCACTGCTGCTGAGCCAGCCTATGGGAGCTGTCTATTCATCTGAAACCCTGGAGTTTAATGGGTATATTTGTAGGCAGAGATTAATCCACTCCTCTAGAGAGATGACTGGATATGGCTTGGCAGAATTCCTTTTTCTTTCTTAGCTTTGTGGAATCATAATAAGTCAAAGGAGCACATTGTATGACAAATTATAAAATAATGTTAATTGGGATTTATTTTGTATTAATGATATGATTGAATGTGAAAACGACTAATGAAATCAATAAGGAAAACTAAGTCTAAGAATTTTCAGGCCATTGTGATCCTGACATTATTTCATCTCAGAGTTGCTGAATTTAGACCAGCTGTATGTCAAAAACTATTTGTATTGAAAGTAGCTAAGATTATGCTACTGAAGTACTTTATATAATACATTTATGTGTTATCCTACCATTTCACATTAAAATTTCTCTGCTAGTCTCTGTCAAAGTATCTTTTATAATTCAAAGTAATACACAAAATGTTTGAGAATGTTTCTTTTTCTCACATTGCTTAAATTATTGACACAGATGTTAAAAGGGAATAAAAAAACTATTATGTCTCTAAAAGAAGGCTTTAAATAGTATTATTGACTTTGGAAGACCAAAAAGCTGGTCAGTCAGTCTTCCATTCTCATTTATAGTGCTCAGCCAATTAGCCCCACCATTATCAACTTGAAGTGTTTGCAACAGTTAGGCAGCCCACGCATCCATTAATTTATCAGATCCTTATTGAGCATTGTATCCAGCATGGTGCTAAATATTGAGCCCATGTCAATCTGCTTCCCTGAAACCTTTCTTGTAAGGCTCAGCCTGGCTCCCAGCCAATGCTGCCTGAGGCCTGCCAGCCCCAGCAAGGTACCAAACTCAAGGGCAAGAGAAGATCAGGCTCCTGGGCAAGGGAAGATGGTGAGAAGTCAGGTCAGAGATGAGAAAGCAAAGATGAGAGTTATGGATCCTGTAACTATACATCAGTGACATAGTATTTATAATATGGAAGACAAAGGAAGAGCAAAGTTTTCTTGTAGCATGCATTTAATTATGCTTCTTAGAGTAATATCTACAGATGAAAACTCATCTAACCGTACTGGTTTCTCTGAAAGTACAAGAGAAGTAGGGATAAAAAGTAAAATTTGTTGAATAATTTTGACAGATGTTTCAGAAAATCTCTGAGTAAAGCCAAGCTATTGTATAAAGGGACATTAGTGGCATTCATGAAGACAGACACCTCTCTACATCTTCATTCAATGAGAGAACACCTTTTAATTTCTGCACATTCCTTCTTTTTTTTTCTTTTTTCCAGATTTTGAAATCAAGATTGTACTGGTTGAAATCAAGATTGTAGAATTAACCCCTGGTTGTTTGCAGAATGTGAAAGAATTTACAGACTCAAAAAGAATAGACGTTAGAAAGTTTAGTAAAAAAGAAAGTAGCTGGCAGAGAGGTTGTTGGGGGCAGACAACTGCACCTAACTTCAGGTTAGCTCTTTTTATTTTTTAATTTTTTTAGTTTTGAGGGCAGTGTCACTGACCCTCATATGTGGAACCCAAACCAGGGCTGCTGGCTTCCCAAGCCAGTGCTTAACCACTGCGCCACTCAGCCGGCCCTCAGGTTAGCTTTTTTTATATAGGAAAGAGTCTCTAATAGGTAATTTTTTTACAGCAGGAGATGTGACGTCCATCTGATGTATAGACTGAGGTAACTTGATTGTCATATACAGGTTAAATAACTAGTGTCTTTCTGTGCACGCTTTTACCCATAATGCATACAGAAAAACCCACGGGGATGGGGGAGCTAAGCCTTAATGTTTATTTTATTTTAATTGTATTATAATGAGGCTGGAGTTCATGCTGGGGACAGGCTTCAGTGATCTGTGAAGCTGTCAAAACTAGATATTTTTGGTTGGGGTTTTATCTTCTTTTTTTAAGGATGTTTTGACCGGAAGATTTATCTCTAGGGGCTGAGTCTGGGTGGTCCCTGGGGAGGGGATACAGACCTGCGCAGTTCCACTCTGGCTCACTTTTATTAATTTCTTTTCTGTCTCATCAATGATGAATCCTGTTTCTTCCAATATATTTTAATGATATCATTTGTTAGGTTTGTGCCTACGACTGAACTCTACTGTCATAATATAAATGAACTTTCTCTTTTCTTGTAGAAAAATGGTATGAAGGGAGGGTGGACATTCCGAGGCCTGGACATGGACTAACACAAACTCCCATAATTGTGCTGAAAAGACAAAAGATTAAAATATAATTAATGTAAGAGCCAGTTAAAGAATCCTCAGAGATGGTTAGGGGCTGTCAGGAAAGCAAAAATTTCTTAAATACTTATTTTATCGTCTCTAATTGGTCTCATAAAAAGAAGACCATCAAACAAGACCATTATGACACTGCCAGGCTCCAGTGAGCACAGTGCTTCAATGAGAGCATTGGATGGAAACAAAACAAAACACCCTCAACATGGAAAAGAAAATAAGCTCAGAAAAGTCCAAAACCTGACCTGCCCTGAACCAGCCTTCTTTCCCTCACCCTCTGGATGAACAGGGCAGCATCTCTGTAGCAGCTCAGGTTGGTCCTGAAGGCCAGCCTAGACTTCCTCTTCTCATTCCCACCCCTTTATTTCTTAAATGAAATGTCATCCCTTATAAATTTGTGGAAGGTGACCAGTGTCAGATGAGTGTTTCATCACATAGAGTCTTTCATGTTACTACACTCTCAAATGCCTATTGAATGAGGGAATGCAGTGCCATGCACAAGAATGATATCATATAATAATATAAATGCTTGTTTATGATTTAAGTTAGACTGTGGCATAATGGAAATATAATATAATATAATATAATATAATATAATATAATATAATATAATATAATATTATATATATATATATATATATATATATATATCTTATTGTGATACCCATTACCTTTTTTTCTTTCCCCTGAAAAATAAGTTATGGTATTTAAATGAGGGGGCCATATACACATATTTTTAAAATGTCATTATCACTTACACTGAAATAGGGCTGCTAAATACTTAAGGAGAAATGCAAAATGGAATTATTATAGTTGTCCTTCATTCTAAAGTTGTCCTTCATCAACTAAAACACACAATGCAAAGGGGAATTAATGCAATTATCCAGATCCTTTTGAGAGGTCATCCCTCCCTTGTTCTTTTACTTCACCTTTCTTTTTTTTCTTTTTTTTTTTGAGGGCAGTGTCACTGGCCCTCATATGTGGGACCCGAACCGGGGCCGCTGGCTTCCCAAGCCAGTGCTTAACCACTGCCCCACTCAGCCGGCCCTACTTCATCTATCAAAGGGCAGAAGAGTATAGGGGGCAGAGGTGAATGAGTAAAGTAAGGAAGAATATGAGCTCGAGTGGGAGGACTTGAATTCAAATCCTGACTCTACTAAGCCAGCTGATAAAAATGTAGGCAATGTAAAGCAACCCCCTGCCATCTGCGCCCAGCCCTATTCTCAGGCTACAGCAGATTTGAGTTTATGTCTTCCAGGAAAAAGGCAGGAAGATGATAGACTTTAAATTAAAAAAACACACACAAAAAAACCCCAAACAGAACAAGAACAACATCAAAAAACTCCTTTTGTCTCATTATGGTATATTTGTGTAATAGACTTCATGGTAGTTTTATATGATAGGAGTCATGAGATTTGTTTAGCACATAATAAGCAATCAATAAATATTGGCTATTATTTCCATTAGGCTATATTTCATGAGGCCAGGGGCCATATTTGGTTTGCTCACCATTTTATTCTTAGCACTCAGCCTAAAACCAGGCTACAATAGGTTATCAAAAGATATGTTTAATGATTGAAAACATTCAAATTTATCCAGATAATTACCTCAGTTTTACCAGCCATTTATGCCATAGCACTCCAATTGGAAGTGTGTAGATCCTACAGATTATAGCAGTTTATATCTGGAATCTAAAGAACAGAATAAATGAACATACTAAACAGAAACACTCTCAAAGATATGAGAAAAAACTTATGGTTGCTAGATGGGCAGCGGGTGGGGATGATGAAGAAAGAGAAGGGATTAGAAAGCACAAATTGGTAGCCACAATATTGCCCTAGGGATATGAAAGACAGTTTGGAGAATATAATCAATAATGTTGTAAAGACTTTGTAGGGTGTCAGATGAGCACTTGTCTTATTAGGAAGACTACTTCATGGATGGGGTAGATGCTTGACCACTGCACTGTGCACCTGAAGCTGAAGCTGAATAATATTACATGTCAACTATAATTAAATATACATATACACAGGATATGGAGTACAACATAGGGAATAGAGTCAATGGAATTGTAACAGCTATATACAATGTCAGGGGCGTAGTAGATTGGGGAAGGGCAGTTATCACTTTGTGAGGGATGTAAATATCTAACTATTACATTGTTTTTTGTACACCTAAAACTAATAAAAAGGAAAGAAAAAAAATCTGTAGGACTAGGGGAAAGAGAAAAGAGAGTTCTTCCTGAATCAAAGTGTCATCACAAAGTAGTTACTGAAATATTTCCATTAAAAATTGAAAAAATGAATAATAACTCTAACAAGAGTTGTAAGAGTTCTGCAAACAAATACAACTGCTGCTTTAAGTAATTGCCCAAATAAAAAGAGAACAGCCTGAGAAACTTGGTCTAAGAGTGTCAATATGACTTGCACAATAATGGAAGTAATTTTCAGAATAGATCAACACAGAGGTAGTTCTCCAGCCACACCTGTCTCCTAACATTTCTGTATTTTTCAGAATGGTGGGAAATAGAAATGATTATCAATAACCATTTTGTGTGTTTGTAATTGTTGTAAACTGTATAGTGTTTTCTTTCCTTGTCAGCGTACAGTCATTTGAGGATGATCTCTTTGAAGGCTTCATGATGTATCACTATGTTCTAGAATTATTTTAGGGATGGGGGTAGATTGTGTGTGGGCAAGAAGGATCATACCAGACTGTTGTAATCAACTCTGGAAAGGAAAAGGCAAATAAAAAAAGGATACATGAAAAACCACTGGAAAATAAAACATCTTATTTATGCACTGAGTGAAAATGATATGCTTGTGAAGATATAGAAGTAAAAAAAAAATAGTGAAATAAGGAGATTGTAGGCAAGCTTGTTAAGTGGCTCTCCCAGGGGATGCTGCCTCAGTCAGACTTATTAGTTTGTTTCCAGTTGTAGTTTACACATTTACAGCTGTGCTTTTGGGGATGCCTACCTTATTTGACAGAACAAAGAAATATTTACTCAATGAACCTGACTTAGATTTCTGGACTCTGAGGAAACTATGGGGCCTAGGACTACTTAAACTAGGACATTTGGTTGGTAGTGATTGTGGCATTTACACATCTGCTGTGTTTTGGGGTTTTTTAAATTTTTTTAAATTTTAATTGAAATTGAATTTACAGAGTTTGAATTTTCTATGCCCAAATTACAACAATTTCATCAACTGGATAATTAGTCAACCTGAGACCTTAGTCACAGAGCTAATGCATCTTATCAAAATGAATTAACTTTCTTATTATCATTGAAAATGTTAGATTACTGGATTTGATTAAGATTAAAACGTGAATATTTTCAGAGTATAATGACCATGACTTTATTTCAAAATGTTCAGGAGAATGCCATATAAATAGACTTCTTTTTCTATATAGACAGAACTCTAATGACACCCTAGACTGTTGATTATACAGAATACAGTGACTAATTTACTTTAGATAATTTCAAATTGCACTTTCCATGATTCAGTAGATTCTTATATCTTACAGGGTGCCAGCAAGAGCAGACTACAAGCAAATAGTTCCGTTTGGCTATAACATTTTTATGTTGGGAAATTTTTAAAAATTGCTAAATGCAGAATCACCTGGGTTAGTACCACACACTCCAAAGTGTAGAAAAATATTTACCAAAATTAGCATAAATTCTAGGCTATTAAAAATAAATACAAGGCATATTTAAAAGAAATATATAAGAAGAAACTTAGCCTGGCCTCTGGTTCAAGATATGGGCTAGCACAAATATATATATATATATATATATATATATATATATATATATATATATATATATATATCCATCCCTTCCCTCTAAGATAACAATGAAATGAAAAAGAAAAGAAAGAAAGAAGGAAGGAAGGAAGGAAAGAAAGAAAGAAAGAAAGAAAGAAAGAAAGAAAGAAAGAAAGAAAGAAAAGGAAAAGGAAAAGAAAAAAATGGAAAGAAAGGAGATGGAAAAGAGAGAAAGGAAGCCATAATATTTTCAGAGCCAATATTAGATAAAACAATTTGAGAAAATCCTGAAAAATAAAAGTCAAATAGGTCTGATTTATGGAGAAATTAAAAGTGGGAAAGCACAGCCCAAGAGACATAATTTGTTCTTACCATGGAAGTCCTAAATAATTTCTAAACCTAAAGGTAACGTAGAGACCTGAAGCAAGCATTGGAGTGACCATCAAGGAAATTATTTAAAGAGCTGCATTTCAAAATAGCAAGGCCAATTGAACCCCTCACTTCCTCTTGCTGCTCTAACCTTACATGTAGAGAGAGTACACATTAAATTACAGAATTCTATAATACTCTAAAGAGTGGGAACCATCTGATAGTAGAATTATCTTATGTTCCCAGTATGGGCATAAAGCACTGAGAGAGAAACAGAGCAGAATTTGAAGTAATTTAATTTCATACAGACATGGACACGTGGGAAATAGGAAATACAGCTTCTATACAGGATAGAAATATGATAAATTTCTCAACTCTTAGAATAAGTTCGTAAGTTCGCCCAGGGCCCCCAGTCACTTGCTTGCCTATATCCATGCATCTTTAAGAGAAGCCAGTCAGTTAAAACAATTGCTGAGTTAACCCAGGTCTGTAATCCAACTTCTCATCTAAGGAAAACAGACACCACCAGTAATCTTTATCAATAAACCTGGTCCTTCAATCATAAGTATACATTAATAGCCAAGCATGTCTGAAGAAAACCAATGGCATAATTTTAGAAAGACCTAAAACAAAAACCCACAAAGAAAAAACAAAACCAGAGATGATTTAGAAAATATGAGAGAATTTTTAAAGAGCAGAATTTTAATTAACAGTCTAAGAAAGAATCAAGAGAATATTGAACATATACACATATGCACAGTTTGCTATGGAAAAAAAATCAATCAAATAATAAAAAAAAATGATCCTGGAAATTAAAATTATGAATGTGAAAATAAAATGCTGAACAGATGGACTAAAACAAGGGGTGGCTTAGGGTTAAAGAATAGAGTGCATATCTAAAGGGTAAAATAAATTGTAGAACCAAAAAAAGGGAAACAAGTGAAAAAAGGAAAGTGTAAGGAAAAGTTGAAGTACATTGAGCATGGATGCCAGATCCCAATGTGTACTTAATAAATATCCAAGAATCAACAGGGAAAAAGAAGGGGAAGAAAAGATCTTTAAAAAAATACAGAAGAAAAGTTTCACAAACTGAAGAAAGATAATTCTTAAAATTGAAAGGGCCACACACCTCAGTAAAATTTCACTAATTGAGAGAAAATTCTAAGAACTTTCAGAGGAAAAAAGAAATGAAAGTTAGACCTCATATGCCGCCCTGGATTCTAGAAGGCAATGAGCAAAGCCTTTCTATGGGAAAGCATTTTAAACTTACCATTGTGTACCCAGCCAAGCTATCAATCACTGTGAGAGTAAAAATGTATGTGTCAGAAAATCTTTTGCCTTTTATGTGTGACTTATTCTGGCTATAATCCAACAAAATAAAAATGGTGCAGCTGATGAGTTGAATAGCAGTGGCAATCACATATGACTTAGAATAAATAAAGAAAATTAAAAAGGAATTGTAAAATAATATATTAGACACTAGTGTCTAACTGCCCTTTAAAATGCAAAGTTTTAATATTAATATTTATATTTAATATTTATATTTATCCTTTTTCCAGTTATGCTACTTGGATGACTCTAAAGGGAATAACATTTAGTAGCCTTAATACAGCAATTGCTTTTCTATTGGTCTTACATCGTTAGAAGGAACTGAAAAGCAAAACACAGAAATGTTAATTTATCTACTGAAGTGAATGTAAATATTATAAACCTTGTTAAATTAATAGTAATATAACTTTAAAAAATTAGCAAGTGCCTTAGGAGGATCAATAGAGAGGGCAGTTGTGCAAATACACTAAAGCAGTCGCCTTTACTGTGAGTAATCAACAGATACAATCTAAAATTGCTAATTCAGGAGGTATAAGTATATTATTTAAAGAACAGCAAAACCAAACCAAACCTGTTCAAACTTGTAAATTCTATAGAACAGCATCAGGATATGAGGTATGGATGATGGAGTGTTTTGATTTTATTTAATAAATGCTTAGATTTTATTTTATTTAATAAATCTATACAATAAAAATAGAGATCATTGCATACAGAAAAGTTTAAGTGAAAGTCTCAAGAGAAACTTTTGTCAAACAACATGAATGCACATTTTCATATTAGGAACCTTTGATGTGTAATACGTATTTGGAAAAAATCTTTTAGATGCAAAAAAGGTGAGTGATTTCGAATTGGTAAAATGACTCAAGATTTTTGATCATCACAAATGGTTTATGATTTTCCTCTTTTTTAGAGTGAATGTCATTACTAAAGAAATATTTTTAAGGGCCACAGCTGAAGTATCAGCTCACAGATGAGGATTATATTTCATCAAAAATATTTATTAAATGTTTGCTATATGCAAGGACCTTTTACTTGATGCTTAGGAAAATGCTATTATGAGTAAGAAGCTTGCTATCAAGTTATGTAGGGTTAAGTGTGTGTGTGTGTGGGGGGGGCACACCAAGTACACAGATGACTGGTGCAAGGCAGGATAACAATACAGAGGTTAAGTGCCTACTATGAGATCTTGGGGTCAGTGATAGCAAAGGGAAGATGGTAGGATATCATTTGAAGGATCAAGAAAGTCTCCGTGAAGGGGGTAGAAATTAAATAGATCTTGAAGGGTGGAGAGAAGCAGATGAAAGAGGCTTCATCAGGGCACTGTGTATAAAAACTGTGACTGAAGAACAGTTTTGAGTTTAGTATGGTCACATGGAGATCTGGGTGACCATATGTCCCAATTTGCCCTGTTTTAAATAGCATTCATTTTACTGTGAAAACAGTTTTTCCCAGTGCGGGTAATAAATTATAGGGTTACCCACAATATAAGGCCAGTCAGATAATTGGCAGCCATTTTATAGAACTTATGCCAAGCTTGTACTTCATCTGCTAAGAATATGAGCATATTTGAACCTTTCTGAGCATGGCTGTATTTTCAATGCACTGACATTTTGTGAGATTTCTTTGCCAGTAGTGAGTGAGATGAATTGTAGTGTGAAGGATAAGCAAAAACAGTAACGAGATTATTGAAGAAATCCAGGCAACAAATATCGGGGGCTTGACATGTGGCAGTGGAAAAGGAAAGAAGAAACTCATTTCCAATTGAATTGGGAACAGAAGACAGAGTGGGAGGTGAAGAGCTGGCACTGTATGGTCTCTGGCTGTGTTTCATTCTGAATGTTCTCTGTGGCTGCCACAGGATTCTATCTAATCAGACTTCAAGGAAGAGTTTGTATTATAGCTTTCTCTCTTGTCTGGGTTAGAGGAGAGCAAAAAAGTAGTGGCTGATGACTGCATCTAGCCAAGTAATGAGATGGATTTTGGGGGCCTAATATAGTGAAGTCGGGTAAAACTATCAGTCTATGTAGATAAAAGCCAAAGGTAGGGATACCAAGACAAGAATACATAGTAGATTATAATTTTTTGGAAACAAATCTGCCAAATAATACTCAAATGAATTTTGATAGTTGAAATAAAAAGGCTAACTCTTTAGAAATAAAGTTGAATCGTTTCTAAATGATAATGAACCCAATTTAAATATATACTTACCATTGTCATTATATAAATTTGGATGGCAAATGGATTTTGTATTCTAGTACTATTGGGCAAATTTTAAGATATTCTTGATTTTCACTGCTAGTCATGATTATGGCCAAATTCATTCAATATTTTTTTCTTTCTATATATCGCATTTTGGTGTAATTTTGGGCAACTTGCCTATAAAATATGAATCAATCAATTTTCAATTACATTATTTTTTCACTTCAAAAATCATTTCTTAAAAATCCCATATTGAGTCCATAAGGTAACCTGCAAAGTTCTGTTTGGGGGCAGTGTTTTCTGAATCTTGTTCTCTTGTTCACAGGGAGAAGTTTGAACTAATCAAAACCCACAACACTAACTGTAGGTTTGTGTGTGTGTGTGTGTGTGTGTGTGTGTGTGTGTGTGTTTATTTTTTTAAGGACAACCTGAGGTTATTCTCATTTTCAAAAAAATCTTTTTAGTTCAAAAACTGCAATCAGTTGAATGTTTTCAACCGAATTTTAGACTCTCTCTTTGTTCAGTCAAGTTTATTTCCAGAAAAATACCCAGGAATGCAATGTTTTCTGCTGTCTCTTGGCCCAAATACTATAGGTTACAACTCTCAATATAACCTCTGTGAGTATATACAGACACACATTTTATACACACATATACACATAGCTTATATAGAAGATTTCATGTTCTCCAGCAAGATTAAATGTCACGTTTCTCCTGCCAGCTGTTATCTCTGAAATCCTCATCCGCACAAATTGAATTAAATTGAGAATAGTATTGGTAGATGGTGAGCCTGTCATAAAACCATAAAGTGTTTACATCAGCAGGCATCCTATCTCTGTAGCACTGCCCTTTCTTCACCAAAACACTTTCCCCATGCCAAAATATCCAATCAAATCACAATTTATTGGACATTTGGTTGTATTGTGTGCTTATTGTTAAGAACTGACAGTGACAAGCATGCAATAAATAATTACATTTCAAATGAAACATTAGAAGGAAGCAAGAAAAATAGGAGTGAGTAGAGGCTGTCATTGCCATAGGTTTATAAAGTACATGTTTCCAAAGAAGGCCATCAAATTACTTATTTCTGCCTCAGTTATTATTTTATAGTGTACTTGATATAGAGAACATGCTACAGTTGTGACTGTTAATGATAGGCTCCATCTTAGGTTTTCCCCACCCCTACACTCTGGGAATTCACATTGCTTTGAATTTCCTTTTCTTTGTCTCCTTGATCTCATCTTCCTTCTGTTCAACTTCTCATCTTCCCCTGATTTTGGCCTTTCTCCCGGGCACCAGCCCCTTGATGCACTCATCATTCACACAGCTTCTGCTAGAAAAGCTACACTCGTGCTTTTTGAACTGCTTTCTTAATCCCTGCTCTTTCACATGTGCAAAAATGTGAAATTAACGAATCCAAAACCCAAAATCTGAAAGCAATCCAAAACTCAGATTGTAAAGTTAAGGTATCTAAAATCAACATGTATCATATTTAAAATAGATGCTATTTATTCAATACCCCCTGTGTGCTAAGCTCTTTATGTATAAATGATCTCCTTTCATCTCTAGAAGATGAATTTTACAGATGCAGGGAAGTTAAGTCAAGAATTTTTACATTCATATAGCTCCTATGAGATGTACCTGGGGCTGAACCTATTGTATTGAACGCAGGTCTCATGCTTTTCACTGCTAGTTTATATTTCTCCATTATATTTAATCTTTATTTTAATTCCTTCTTTCTATCAATGTTATCTCTGTTTTTCAGAGATCCAAACTTGAGAGTTAACACAGACTTCCCCTTCCCTTTCACACCTATTTATACCTTGTCAACAAATTATATTATTTATTTGAAATTTCTCCTAGATCCTACTTCCTAGGTCAAATCTCCTCCCACTCTCAAGGTCAAATTCTTCGTTTAAATCTGGGCTTCTGGAATGACCTCCTGGGCTGGCTCCTTGAGAGCATCTTCCCGATTTCTGCCATAAATTTCCACATGCTTTTTCTGCATTGCTGCTTTTTAAATACTTATGCAATCGACCAGTAATTATTTAACACATTCACTCTGCTCAATGCTGACAACAACGATTGAGCAAGATATGGCCTGCCTTCATGGAGCTTGAATTCTAGTACAAGAGACTGATTTTAAACTGGCAATTCCAGAATAATCACTTAATATAAAATTTTATAGGGTTCTATCAAAGATGCCAGAAAGTGTTCTTTTTTTTTTTCTTTTTTTTTTGGCTGAGCCATCCTGCCACCTGTTTGCAGCTCAGCTCGAGCTGGGCATCGAATTCCTATTGCTCAGAGCTCAGTTCACACTTTTTTTTTTTTTTGGCTGGGTACAGTGAACTTTATTGATGGTGCATGACAAGGTAGGGCTCCCTCAGCCCCTCCCCTTCTTCAGGGGGTCTGGGATGGAAACGAAGTCAGGAGATTCTCAGTGTGTTGGGGGATCAATTTGGGAAAAGGACTCCCCGGAAGCTAGCTGAGGGCCTCTCTTCCTTTCACTGGGGCTGGTGGTCCAGGGGGCTCTTACTCCTTGGAGGCCATGTGGACCCTGAGGTCCACCACCCTGTTGCTGTAGCCAAATTCATTGTCACACAGGAAATGAGCTTGACAAAGTGTCATTAAGGGCAATGCCAGCCCCAGCATCAAAGGTAGAAGAGTGGGTATCACTGTTAAAGTCACAAGAAACAACCTGATCCTCAGTATAGCCCAGGATGCTCTTGAGGGGGCCCTCTGATGCCTGCTCCACCATTTCTTGATGTCATCATATTTGGCAGCCTTCTCCAGGTGGCAGGTCAGATCCACAACTGACACATTGCGGATAGGGGCACGGAAGGCCATGCCAGTGAGCTTCCCATTCAGCTCAGGGATGACCCTGTCCACAGCCTTAGCAGCACCAGTAGAAGCAGGGATGATGTTCTGGGCAGCCCCTTGGCCATCACGCCACAGCTTCCCAGAGGGACCATCCACGGTCTTCTGGGTAGCAGCGATGGCATGGACTGTGGTCATGAGTCCCTCCACAATGCCAAAGTTATCATGGATGACCTTGGCCAGGGGGGCCAAGCAGTGGGTGGTACAGGAGGCATTACTGACAATCTTGAGGGACTTGTCATACTTCTCATGGTTCACACCCATCACAAACATGGGGGCATCCGCAGAAGGGACAGAGAGGATGACCCTCTTGGCGCCACCCTTCAAGTGAGCCCCTGCCTTCTCCAAGGTGGTGAAGACACCAGTGGACTCCACAACGTACTCAGCACCAGCATCACCCCATTTGATGTTGGCGGGATCTTGCTCCTGGAAGATGGTAATGGTCTTTCCATTGATGACAAGCTTCCCATTCTCAGCCTTGACTGTGCCTTTGAACTTGCCATGGATGGAATCGTCCTGGAACATGTGACCATGTAGTGGAGGTCGATAAAGGGGTCATTGGGCCGGCCAAGTGGCCCGGTGGTTAAGCGCTGGCTTGGGTAGCCAGGCGCCCCGGTTCGGGTCCCACATATGAGGGCCAGTGACACTGCCCTCAAAAAAATAAAAAAAATAAAAAAAATAAAGGGGTCATTGATGGTGACAATATCTACTTTGCCAGAGTTAAAAGCAGCCCTGATGTCCAATACGGCCAAATCTGTTTACTCTGACTTTCACCATCGTGTCTCAGGGTTGTGCTGGCGCTGCGCAGGAAGACGCGGCTGTCTGTCGAACAGGAGGTGCAGAGAGCGCAGAAAGGATTCCTAAACTAAAATTATTTCTGTTTTTGAGGGCAGTGTCACTGGCCCTCATATGTGGGACCGAACCGGGGCCGCTGGCTTCCCAAGCCAGCACTTAACCACCGCGCCACTCGGCCGGCCTAAAATTATTTCTTATTGAACATTCACTCAAATGTAAACTTTTCCAATTTTGTCTTTCTACTACAGCCCTTCATTTCAACCAACCCAAGTTTCTTACTGAATCAACCAACCCATGAATTCTTACAAAACATTACCGATTCTGAACATATGTGTACTCTGTCTGGACATCCATTATTTTACATTTCTGGATTTTTGTTCTGTGTTTTCTGTGGGGCATTTGAGAGTCTATGCATCTATGGTTGTATCCATGGTAATTTCCTCATTCAGAAACTCGTCAGGAAGAAATAATAATCATAATTCTTTGTGTTCTTCCTGATTCTCACTTCTTGCTAGTCCTGCGGTGCCAAGTACATTGCAAACAATTTTCAACTGAAAGGCTTTTGGTAAATTAGATGAAGAGGAAAATGGTAAACATTTTCACGCCAAATTCTGAGTCGGTATGTGCCAGAACATGAGCTAAAGGCAAAAGTGGGGCAAATGTTTGGACTGAATGGTTCTTGTCTCATCACCATTTCTGTGGCCTCGAGAAAGCAAGGTGTCTTCTCTTACGTTCAGTCTCCTTACCTGTAAAATGAGGACGTGACCAGGTAGTCTCTCTTCCAGCCTCTCTTGGAATGTTGGAATCTAGGGAATGTAATTGCCCCCAGAATGTTTCATTTCCTAACAATTTCTCTAAGGCCCTGTCTAATTCTAAGATGCTCTTATTGTGGAGACAATTGCTAGTTACACAGGACATGGTCAACCACTCAGAGGCATGACCTAATTTTTAAATAAATGCACATGAAGAGTCTTATGCCTATGTGGCGGCGGATGCAAATCAATGCACAAAGCATTTTAGAAGATAAATGCGCTGGAGGCATTCATCACTCTCCTAAACCTTAATCAAGGGCTTTCACATCCACAGAGCATGATGCAAACATATGATCCAGAGTCTGAATTACTTTTCCAAAAAGCCCTGTGGGGCATGTACTGACACCATTTGTTTCTTTCAGCTTTACTAAGATATCTTGGGTAGGAAATGAAAAAGGCACTCAGTAATCCATATTAATTTCTAAATTTCTTTGCTCTCCAGTTGAGAAAACAAATAATGGTGAGGTATGAATGACAGCTGACAGTAGACAGCTCCTAGTTCATCAGATTTTGTTACTTTGGCATTCCATAGCTTTTCTTTGGCACATTCTACTCATCATTACTTCTTGGTTATCATTCAACTCATTTATCCCTGCTAGAAAAGATGTGAGCCACTGGCTGGAAGTCTTTGATGTGACCCCAGAGAAGTTAATGTGGAAAGTGATCTCTTGCTAGAGATTGATTTTGATTTCATCTCACATTAGTGAGTTCCTTATCCCCTTCTACCACATTTTCCTTGTACTTCCAGTTAATGTGGTATCATAAATCGTTCTGCCACAAATGCCTGAGGAAGGGAGAAGGGAATTACGTCTACTAAGCAGCCCTCTCATGACAAATGATAGAGTGTTGGTAGCAAGAACCAGTTAAGTTCACTTGTATACCTTTGAATTTTTCTCTCATTTGATTTTTTTTTTCTTATTTTGCTCATCCTGTGGACCCTGCAAGAAAGCTGGTTTTAAAGTCCTTTTGGAGTGGGAAAAAAAGAAAAGCTGTTATTTTCTTGAAAAGAAATTCATGATAGTTTAAAACTTAATTCAAATATGGAAACCATGTTGGTGACAAGAGGTTTCTTCCTGTTGGTTTCAAACCTTATAGGGCAAACAGAGAAATATACATTTATTTTGAAAACTAAAGGGCATATTTCTAATACAGTATATGTTAGGGTCCATTCTAACTGACCACACTGTGCACTAGTTGTAAATTGTACATTATTTTAACTAATGCCCTGAGCAATTCAATTGCATTCAGTGTAATTGCATGGAGGCTGCATGGTTACACACAGTAGTTACAAACATGAATATCAAGCCTGGCTGCCAGGATACAAATCTCAGTTCAGCTGTGTACTGTGTGCTACGGTGCTATATGTGTTACTACTCTGAGCCTCAGCTCTCATCTGCAAAATGGGGGTAACAACAATATTTAGCTGACAAGATTGGTTAGATTACTCCTTCTTGCTATTCTAATGTTGGTGATGGTGATGATGGTGAGATAGGTATCTTTTATGTCCCATGGCCAACCAACCTGAATTGCCTTGACCTTCTCCATCTTCTTCCTTCCCTACTTTTTGTGCTGCTGCAACATTTGGGTTCTTACAACATTTTAAACTTATATAAATCTGTCCTAACTGTAGCATCCTATTCTTTTAGCATAGACCTGGCCCCAAACATACACTAAATGTCTCACAGTTTTCATCTGGTTTAATAGATTAGAGCCTACTCTTTTAATATCAATTAGTGCATGATTTTTTGTGTTTAAAGTAAAGTTGTTTTAACAACTATTTTTATGACTGAAATATGACTCTTTAATAGAAAAGGTGTAAAAACTCTTTGTTTATAAGTTTTCTTTTCCTATACTTCACATGGTATAGCTACTCTAGGCGGTACTTATCTCCCTGCTTCCCATGCCCTGAGCAAGAATGACTGCTTATGGGTATCTCCATGGGAAGAAAGAGCAATTTTCTGAAAATATTGACATGTATAAATTTTAAGAATATCTCCATAAGGCTTTTTAGGACTCAGGTAATGAGTCCAAGGATCTCAGTAAAATCTCCATGTAGACTCTATGGAAACCTTCAAGTTAGTTATATCTAAAGACTGGTTTCAAAGTTTAGTCAAAATATTTCACAAATATGTGTTAATTTGACAAGTGAGACTATGAAGGAATATGTATGCATCACAGTGTCAGCATTGACAAAAATTTTAAAGGTCACTGAATCAATTGTCTATCAAGAATTGATGCTATCCAATATCTATCCCCAAGGTGCCCGAATACCTCCACCTATCTTCCAAGCTAAATTATGACATAGTTGTCTCAATATTTCCTTAGCTTGAGTTAAAATTTATCTCTAATTTATACTGATGGGACCATAAAAAAAATTAAGGTTAATTCTCCGTATTCCACATGGCAAATCAATCAATCTTTTACATATTGAGGACAGACACCATGGCTGTTTGAATCTTGTTTTCATTTTAAACAGGTTGATTGTCTTCAAAAGTCCTTCAAATATTCTGGTTTGTTTTTGTGGGTTTTTTTTCCATCTCAAATGTTGAATAAGTCCCTTTTGAAATGTTTTGACAAGACTAAAACAGAGCATGCTGAGGGAGGTTGGAACAGCACAGGTCAGTTCTATCATGGATCTACCACCAATAGATCTCTCAACGAATGCTAACATCACATCACCTTTCGTTTGGGAGCTGTATCAACTCTTGAATCATATTGAGCTCTTTTTCAACTAAAACCCAGGTCTTTTTTTTTTTTCTTTAAAGATTTTATTGGAGAATCAGGGAAGGGGACCAGCCAAGTTGTTGTCCTTCAGTCTTAGTTGTGGAGGGCGCAGCTAGCTCAGCTCCAAGTCCAGTTGCCATCCAGCCACCCATCGGCAACTCGTGGCCACTCAGCTCAAGGCGCTGTGTTCAATCTTAGTTGCGGATGGGCATAGCCACCATCCCATGTGGGAGTTGAACCAGCAGCCTTGTTGTTAAGAGCGCATGCTCTATCCACTGAGCAATCCGGGTGGCAGCTCAGCTCAAGGTGCCAAGTTCAATCTTAGTTACAGGTAGACATAGCCCACCATCGAACAGGCAGTCTTGTTGTTAGGAGCACATAGTCTCACCAGCTGAGCCATCCTGCCACCGGTTGGCAGCTCAGCTCAGGCGCAGCTCACTGGCCCATGTGGGAATCGAACTGGCAACCCTGTTGCTCAGAGCTCGCGCTCTTAATCAACTGAACCATTAGGCTGGCCTCCCATGTCTTTTTTAAATTTTTTGCTGTCAGTCCATGGGTAGCATTTAGTGTCATTTGTGGAGTCTTTTACAGCTGTGAAGTGCTGCTGTATGTCTTAGGGAAGCACTTGAAGGAGCTTCCGCTTTCTGCCAAATGAGTTGTGCAGCAATAGATAAGTATGTGCTGCTGTGGCAGCTTTGTAATTGTGTCAGGAAAATCTTATCTACATCCTTCTTCTGGCCAGGGCACCTCAATATTGCTACAGAGGAATATGATCTGGATTCACAGATTTCCCTTTTCTTTCTTGTAACCAACAGTGTGTGTGTGGGTGCATATGCACATGCGTGTATGTGTGTGTGTGTTAAAGCTTTCTATCTTAGTATTGTCAAAATGACAAGAAGGGGAATAACTGTCCCATTTTCCCAAGTTTTACTTGCACTTAACAAAATTAAAATTCTCTCGTATTATCATGAGAATTTTATTATATTTATTACCTACATCCTATGCATACGTGTGTCTGAAATTCATTTAAGATGTTTTCTGCTCAACTGTTTTCTCATTAAATATCTAAGTACCACACTGAGGCAGTACACTTATTGGTTTATGGTATGAACTATGGACTCAGATGACCCTGATTTTAAATGCTATGTCCACCACATGCTAGCTAGGAGATATTTAGCAAGCGACTTAAATCAATTAAGCCTCATTTAAAGCAATCTGAGTATTGGAGACAATAATTACCTATCACAAAGAGACACTGAAACAACGAATTAGATATCTTTCAAGTACCTGGAAAATAGTAAGCACTCAATGAATGGCAATAATCTTTACTTTTATTATTACATGGTTATATTGTGGTGTTTACACAACATTTATCTTCATAATGTGCCCACTATGTAATTGATTTCACAACTTAATGTGGGCTTTTATTCATCTCCTCCCGCCATATTCATTTAAATTGTTTATGATCATATTAGCGGTTCTCTGGACAAACACATACTTTCTAAATCACATGAAATTATGTACTTTGTCTCCTCAAGGATATATCTTTCTGGTACCATAAGCAACATCCCAGAAATCAAAATCTCATAATATTACATTACCTATACAGCCAACTATTCTTATCCAGGAATCACATCTCTATTTCAATATTTTAACTATAAATTAGTAGAAAAATATTAACAATAACTTTTACCCTCAAATATCTATTTTTCTTCCTTGTCTTCAGAGTTTCAATATGCTTCCCCAGTTTATTCTGGAATCATCATTTGTCTCCCTATCCCCTCCCCCAGAATAATGAAGAATCAGTAGCAAGTAGTGGATTTAAGTCCCCACATCCAAGTTTGTGTTACAGAAAGACAACCATTTATAGATCCACTTGCTGAGGGCTGTGGGGCACCGTTTCCATTGATGCCCTCTATTCATTATGTTGGTTCTTGCAATCACTGTTATTATCTGATAATGATTTTCTAATGGTCCTGATTTATTCAGTGGGACATAGTTTCATATATTTCATGTCATTCTAGGATTGCAAAATTTCTTTAAACTTTTCTTTATAAATGTCATCTATTATTTAAAACACATGCTAGATCATTTATTTGAGAGGCAACTCATTTGACTGAACCAATTTACCTCTCAATTCTTAGTTCATAGCAGTAAAACAAATTGCATTCACTTACAATCCCAAAAGATATATAATATACAAAGATATAATGAAACATGAAAGTTAGGTCAAAAGTTCAAGTTGGAAATATAATTTTCTTCCCCCTTCATAGCTAGTAAATACTCTAAGATGAGGGCATGTTGCTATCCTATACCTGTCCTGCCACTATAGATACTTTCAGCATCAATATGAGTAGAACAATGGCAGCAAAGGGGATCTCATATTGAGAAGTGAGAATGGGGAGAGGGAGAACCCATAGCCCAGAAGGGAGGTCTTGATTGATAGAAGTGGGTTATTGTTGCACAAATTGAAACCATGGAAAACTTAGGGTGGGTCATAGACAAGTAGGGTTGAAGAAGAATGGGGACGTTATGGAGGATGATATTTCTTGCAAACAGGGGATGTGCCTCCAGAAGAAGGAACTGCTAATACAAACAGGTGCTTCGCTCAGGCCTCGACCATCATTCTGGACTTCTGTCAAAGGGAAGTTGGTACTTTAACGCTGCCAGGAGTAGAGGGCAAATACAAACCAATCCAATTCCAGAAAAGACAAGAATCCAGGAGTTTATGCAGAGAAAGTATCAGTTAAGGAGAAATTATTGAGTCCCTGCTGTTTGCATTCTGCCAACATAGAGAAGGGCTCCAAAGAGAATTATAATTTATTAAACATTATAGTTATACTAATAACAATCTGATTGCAGGAAAGGACACGTTATGCATTTATAACCCAATATTTATTACTTTCTAAATGCCAGGCACTGGTCTAATAGGATGTTCTAAATGTATTACCTCATTTAAGCCTTACACCAATGTCATAAGATATATGCTATTGTTATTGCATTTTATAAATGAGATAGATGGAGAAATTGATATAGGAGAGAGGTGGTGACTTGCCTGAAGTCACAAAGGGAGGCAAGTTGTAGAGTTGGAATCTGAAGTCACGCTGTCTGGCTTTAGAATTGATTTCTTAATGACAGACATACTGCCCCACGGCAATTATTGGGGGAAACACTTATTCAATGATGGGTAATTTGGAAGACTTGGTTGAGAGTTTCTATGATTATCTTTTGTATGTCACTCCTGTGTAATTTACTGCATTGTATTTTACCTATCGGTTTGCATCTGTCTTCACCACTAGTTTATTTCCTTGAAAGGAGGAATTACCCTTCCTTTATGCACCCTTGTTGCTTAGCAGAGGCCACCCATGGAGACATTCAGGAAAGTGTCTTGAATATATGGATTTGTGAGGCTTTAAATGATGAGTATGGTGTTCAGAGGTGGAAATGGGCTTACTGGGAAAGAAAGAGGCCCTTCTGGGAGTTTCCAGTCAAATAAGCAGAAGATTTGAAATTCACATTTCCAAGGCAAGAGTTTCACAAGGGACACACATTTGAAAGAAAAACCATAAGGTGGGCAGGAGACACATGAAAAAAACAGACTGAAACTGAAGTTCTGTTTACTTAATTTTTCCTGGTTTGACTCTACTTACCTTCAACTATAGATAAACACAGTTTCTAGAGTTGAGCAACTACCCCTTTCCTGTTCCATTTATTTTGGGGAACACTGGTCTTGCCCCAGACTTTGAGGGGTTCCTGAGCCACGACTAGCCTGGACTGCCTTCAATGAATAAGAATCATCTTTAGATAGGTGCTGTGTAGGGGAAACATATCGATATATAAATGCTATTAAGAAAGAGCTGCAGCCTGACTGTCTGTTCCAGAAGATGCTGAAGGTATTGAATTGGGGCCACTCCAGTCAATATTTGTGTTAATTAGTGGTAAGATTAATTAATAAGCCTACATAGTTAAGACACTAGAGGAAATTGAGGCAATGTGAGAAGGAAGGAGAACAGAATGGTTGTGGTTTCTATATGTCTATAAGTGTGCTTATACAACAGATTGATTTTAGTCCTAGTAAAGGTTTGCTTGCGTCCATCAATCTGAAACCTAATTGGCGACAAGGGTTGCTTTTTCTGTTCATTATTCCACTCTAGAAACTTGAAGCTAAAAAATTACTCCAATTGCACAATGGAAGACCTTCATTTTTCCTTCTTTATGTGAAAAATCTTTATGATTTGGCTCCACTACCAGTTATCACTACTTGCTAGCTGGTGAATTTGATATTTTGCACCATAGTTAGTAACAAAAACTTAGCATTTGGAGATTAGTGGTCAAGAAGCTGTTGTCTAGCACACTTTTGTAAAATTTCAGGCACAAAATCATGTTGCCTTTGTAAACCGTGGTCAGTATTTTATTGGGAAAAATGGACTAGGGAAAATCAATTGGTCCCATAGATTTACTATTATTTTTATTATATATGTGTGATTTTAGCAGAATAATTGGAAAAAATGAGCAAAATGATTGATAAAAAACAATGTTTTATATGTCTAGTGAGACATAAAAATTTAAAAAGTCATCAGCTGGAAAATCATCAGTACACTGATGCTGTACATACAATGAATATATCATCATTGTAAATGTAGTGAATAGGAACAAAATTAATCAATCAGGAAAAGTCCACATTCCCAAGGAAGGGAAAATTTTGACTTATATTACTACAAGAAAACCATAATTAATGTGAAAATAGAAAACTTAGTGAATGTTACAATGTTTCATTTTCAATTTAATAAAGACTGCATCTCAACAACATGTAATAAACATATCTTGATCAGTAATTAACTATGAAACATTTCACAACTATATGCTTATATGTGATTCCTTGAAAATACAATTTCCATAAATCGTATCTACATTTCCAAAATGGTACTTATGTAAAACGCTTTGGATCTTTGTTTTTTTGGAAGTACCTTACTCAGATGTGGTCCAACTAAACCCTATGAGCAAAATGAAATGGGAAATAAAAAGGGAAACATTATTGAGGATAAGCTAAATTATGTTGTAACAAAATAAGCCCCAGTCTCAGTGGTTTATCAGAGCTGAGGTTTACTTTGTTTTTCATTTTTTTATTAGTTTCAGGTATACAAAACAATATAATAGTTACACATTTACACCCCTCACAAAGTGATAGCCCCCCATGTACTACCCCTCTGACATCGTATATAGCTGTTATAGTTCCATTGACTCTATTCCCTAAGCTGTGCTCCACATCCTGTGACTATATACATATATAAAATCACAGTTAACATTCATTATTATTCAGCTTCACCTTCAGGTGTACAGCACAGTGTTCAGGCATCTACCCCGTCCATGAAGTCGTCTCCTGACACTTGTCTTATTAGGGAGACAAAGGTTTACTTTTTTCATTCATGCAAAACCTGCTCTGATTTAGATGGCTTTCCTGAGCCCCAATGCTCCCCATGTGGTCACTCAGCAATGAAAAATACTTCCATCTGGTGTCTCCGCTATCTCAAGGTGTGGTCTTTGCAATCACTGTGTCAAAAGAAGGAAGAGCTGGGGTGGGGAGGAGGGTGGTGTCAAGCACTGGTTTTTAAATGCTTGGGCCCAGAAGTGATACAGGCCACCTCTGCTTACATGTCATAGGTCTGAACTAGTTATATTCTCCCCTGTTTGCATTAAGCCTGGAACACTGGGAGGGCACAGTGCTTTTGGGAGTTGGATCAATCTTTTGTCATTGGTTAACTTTACAATATGCCTTAATGGATGGGTTGGGATTTTTTCAATTTAATATATGAGGTCTGACAATTAAGTTCATGAACATGTTGCAACGATGTTGATAACCTTTTTTTGATATCAGAGGGATGATTCTTTATGAATTTGTACCAACCAGACAAACAGTTAGCCAAGTTTACTATTCGGAAGTGCTGAAAAGGCTGCATGAAAAAGTTAGACGACCTGAAATTTTCACCAACAATATGTGGCTCTTGCATCATGCCAATGCACCAGCTCACATGGCACTGCCTGTGAGGGAGTTTTTAGCCAATAAATAACTGTATTGGAACACCCTCGCTACTCACCTGATCTGGCCCCCAATGACTTCTTTCTTTACTCAAAGATACAGGAAATATTGAAAGGAAGACATTTTGATGACACTCAGGACACCACAGGTAATAGGGCGACTGCTCTGATGGTCATTCCAGAAAAAGAGTTCCAAACGTTGTTACATAGGTTTCAGGTGTACAATTCTGTAATACATCATCTATATATCACTTGTCACTCCAATAAACGTCAATTATAAAAAAAAAAGTTTGAATGCTTTTATAACCCTTGAAAAAATAAGAGTTCCAAAATTGCTTTGGAGAGTGGACTAGGCTTTGATGTAGGTGCATAGCTTCCCAAGGGGAGTACTTCAAAGGTGACCATAGTGATATTCAGCAGTGAGGTGTATTGCACTTTTTCTAGGATGAGTTTGTGAACTTAATTGTCAGACTGCGTATGTTTCATATTTCTGAAGTATGTATCAAAGTAAAAGATATTAAACTCTAGTTTTTAAATATGCCAGGATTGGAATATTTACTGATAAAGTACCACCATATTTGGTTACTAAAACATGTGTTCTATGATAATAAAAAGTACCATAATTTGGTAACAATTTCCTTGCCAAATAGTCTTAGCTTTGTAGTACTGTGCCCATATCTAATATTTAATGTTCCCAAGTCATTTGGTCAACATCTTGTGTGTTCTCAAACCTTTTCTTATTAAGGAAACATTAGGCTAATTAGTTATATGAACAGTCTCATATTCAGTCAATGGGTCAGAGCAAGAACTCATGTTTGTCTTATATCCGTGTACTCTGACCCCATTCTTCTGTCTTCTTATTTTTGCCCTATTCCTGCTTTGTGTGTGTGTGGGGGGGGCAGGAAGGGGGCTCATTCTCTCAGCAGTAGATATGCTTCCTCTTCATGACAGGAGAAGATGAAGGCTAATGATCCCAGATCACATCCTCTCAGCTTAGCAACTGCAGCAGAAGAGAAGTTCTTTCTCTGAGAATAGCATCTCAGTTCCTGGGAATCACTGAGATTGGCCCTCCTTGAGTGTCACTCCCTAACTTTTAACCAGTTTCGCTTGTCAGAAGGATGGTGTTATAATGAAGGACTCAGGACCCATGATCATTCCTTGGGTGGATAGCTTGACAGCACCCCTGGAACCATCTGGAATGTGGAACAAGGAGCTATTGTTCCCAAAGGAACAAGTAGGCCTTTTCAACCTACATCCTCTGCACACATTTGATGATTATATCTACCCCTCTAACTCTGTATCTGTATTTGACACCCCAAACTACATATTATAAAGTATGCATTCCGTCAATAGCATTTTTATTTTTCTAAATTTTAAATGTACTAAATAACATTAAGTTGGACATAAAAG
Organism: Aselliscus stoliczkanus; assembly: GCA_033961575.1. Taxonomy (NCBI): domain Eukaryota; kingdom Metazoa; phylum Chordata; class Mammalia; order Chiroptera; family Hipposideridae; genus Aselliscus; species Aselliscus stoliczkanus. Next base: position 73,805,990 of record CM066740.1, on the reverse strand, counting down.
CATTCTCAAGTTGTTTAATAACTCAGATAAGAACCTGGAACTCTATTTTGGACTATTACTATATATAGTAATGTATGTCATATTACATATATAACATGTATAATAATTTTACAAGACTAAGAATCTGCAAAGACTTTTACTCAGTCTTAGTACATAAACCAATGTTTTCTTTCTCTGTCAGCATTTTACCAAACTTTCTTTTTTAAGTCAAGTACCTGTATTCATTTTTATTTTTTCCTTTAAAATTGGAGTTTTGGGGGATATGTTTTAGTAAACTGTTTTGCATATTAAAAAGAGAAAGTCTGAGAAGGGGTCTATCTCTGACACTTTCAGTAGATAATTTTGGAAGCTTCCTTTCCCTATCTCCTATAAACAGAGTCTGTAGGAAGGCTTCTAAACTCCATGTGGTCTGATTGCACTGTCCTCGCATACCTGACAAGCAGGCTACCAGAAAGCTGTGTGCTTACTTAGCTTGTTATCATACAGGTAAACTGTACTTTTCACTGCTCTAGCACTAATGGGTAGTTCGCTGTTTTCCATTTTCTCCTATTCCCCAGGGATCGCCAAATTATAAATCTATTTAATTTTTTCATTCTGGGATCGAATGTTTTCAACCCCTGCTGCCCAATGAAGACAAAGCATTTATAATTAATCTCAGCAGATCCTAGGATAACTCTAATCAGTCTAGACTTGCTCTGAAAAGTACACCAGTTCTAGTCATCAACCCCTGAAAAATATTTTGTGAGCTTCTGCTACCTACCAGACATGGTTCACACCTGCCATGGCACCCAAGTCCTCCTGCATGATTCAAGTCTGTACTGCTGACAGCTGTCCTACCCAGACTCTAGCAGCTCTTCCTGGACCCTCTGACACCGCCTCCTTCCTTCCTGTAACAGCCTTCATTGATTGTCATATTCCCTGACTTCCAGCCTGCCTGTACCTGCTTTCTGGCATCATATTTGAATCTCCTGAGGGTTTCACCAGGTCTCTAGAGCTTGTCCCACCTAACCTGACCTGGTTCAAGCCATTCAAATCCTGTGATGACATGATGACAGTTCTTGCTCTTTGTTTTAATCTGCTTTTTACTCACTATTGTTTCCAGTAAAGATTACCTCTGCCACCGCTGCTTCCTTCCTTTTACTTACTATTCCTGCTCTTTTTTCCTGGACTGCCACTTTCTCCATGCTTCTTGGGTTCCACATGGTTAACTAATCTGAGTGCCCCAAGTGTTATTTTTAGAGTCTCAATTCTTAGCTGTGATCATAGGGGCCGTCCAATATCTGATGGATACTTTTGTTTCCTTGACCACATATTTCTTTGTCTGAAAATTCTGGAGATTCCATGGCTCTGGATGGTCGATTTTTGGATAGTGAATGGTTCTGTGTACTTCCATAATGAAGCCATGTTCCCTCAACTTTTCTATGAGTTTTAAAACATAATTTTCCAGCTCTATACTCATTTTTACCAAAAATCTGTAAAATGGAAATGCTAGCATTCAGTTTTCTAACTCTCCTGCAGTTAAAAATAAATAATTCATGCAGAACTTATGGATATCCTTTTATAAACTATGTGATGTGAATGTAAAGCCTTACTATTATTCAAATAAGTGTATTATTACTAGTTGGGAGTAAACAGAATATAAAGCATTTAGAAAGGAATTTTAAGAATACAGTAGTGTACTAAATGATTTATTTTTAAGAGGTCAGAAAAATTAAATGTGGTTTTAAAAGCAAAAACTAACGAGAGCATAACACACAAGAAATAATGGTCTGCCAAATAAGCCAACATTCACACAATGTTACTTTGATATAATGCAATTAAAATTAAGTCCATTCCCTTTTGGACTGATATAGTATCTCATAATTTATATTATAATGCATTAAAAACCTATATAAGGAAGTACTCCTGAGTTGACTAGTAAAAACTGAGCTTCAGGCCTATCATAATTGCTAATGCTTATTCACACGTATTACTGTGTGCCAAACACTGTTCTAAGTATTTTTCATGCATTAGCTCACTGGTTCCTCACAATCTCCCTAGGAGGTAGTTACCATTAAACCATTTTTCAATGAGGAATCTGAGTGCTACTGTTCCAGGGTCACATAATTTTATGTGATAAAGAATAGAGCCAAATCCAGCTTACCTGTCTCAAGGATGTCATTCTTAATCATACAGCCATACTGCCCCTCTGCCAACCTCTACAGCTTTTGTTGGCTCTTCTTTCTTTCCCTTCGTCTTCAATTCTCATGTTCTTACTCTCAGGTCTCTACTTTTCCAACTCAACATTCTTTCCTGAGTGAACAGCTTTATCCTCCTTCTTGATATTGTTTCCCAAACCTATTACAGTAAGTCCCTGACTTACGAATGAGTTCCATTCTGGGAGAACATTAGTAAGTCGGATTCATTCGTGAGTTGAACAGAATGAGTCTTAGCTCTTCCTAGCAGTCTCCTCCACATCCCCACTGCTTTCCTCTTGCTTCCGGACATCCTGGGCTCTGATTGAGCACTGGACTACAGTCCACTATCGCACTGCACAGTAAGCACACAGCAGCACAACTGTGACAATGTCCGGCAGACACGTGAGCTGCTTCCGCGAAGTCAGAGACTTACTGTATTTGGATCCCTGATCTTTCTTCTAAGTGCCATACCTGCATCTCCAGTTGCTGCTGAATATATCAGCTCCTATGTCTTCTATTTCAAACAAAACAAATAAAAAATGAAATTCATTGCTATTGTTTCAGTTTCAAATCTCTGATAATGGCCCACTCCCTGACTCCAGGAACCCATGACGTCTGTGTCTCCTTCAGCCCACACATGGATTCTACCACCCAAATCTCTGCGGTCCAAAATTCTCCAGAAACCTCTTAAATCTGGCTTTATTTCTTCATGACTAATGCATCCAAGAGGTTCAAATCTTCCTTATCTCTCACTTAAACTAATAAAAAATAATCCATCAGTCCCCTAACTACTAACTTCTTCTGCCCCCTAAAGTCTGTCCTCCACTCTGTATCCAGTGTTACTTCTCTAAAAATAAAACAAAAGAAGAGAGAAAATGAGAAAAGCCCTCTGGATTAAAAATCTTTATGGATTTCCTGAGGTCCAAACTTCCTAGCCCTATCTCACATCGTGCCTCATGCTGTAGCCATTCTAAATCCTTTACTGCTTCTGAACGTGCTTCCTCTCACTACATAGTCTTTATTCTTTTTGTCTGGGAAACACCAAGCCTATTGCCCCATAAATCCCTATTTCTTCTTCATATCCCTACCAAACTTCACCTGCACCACTATTTAGGTGTATATACAGAGGGTGCCAAAAAAAATGCACACATATTTTTAAAAAGGAAAAAAAAAACTGTATGAAAATTATACTGATGGTAACCATTTTGAATGCCTCTTGTAATTGCAGAAGTCAAACATGACTTCTATTCATCTTTTGTTATCAATATATATTGAGTATTACAATTAATATGGTTTTCCCGTTCTTAAAATGTATACATTTTTTTGGCACCCTCTGTATTTGCCAGTTGACTGTAGCTGTACTTAGTATAAGGAGCATGTTAGAGTTCTCTTGATATCTTTAAAATTTAACCTGATGCTTGGCATAAAGGAGGAGATTTTTGTTGCTGGTGTTGTGTTTGTTTGTTTTTTACTAGGCAAAGAACTCTATTAGCCTTTGTTTCAAACTTTATTCCCAGTCTCCTTTACCTTAATTAGCTACAAAGAATGATTTGTATATGAGTAAACTCTGCAAAGAGCTGCAGTGTCCAAGAGGCTTGGGCTTCAAAACATCAGAGGTTGAGATTGTTTATCAGATCCATGAACAAAATTTTAAAAAGCAGTCAGAATCTAAAATAGCAACTCCCAGTAACTTCAAGTTTTATCTTCTACAGAAGTTGACTCTATTTAGTGGGCTTCATTCTTGGAAGCCCCACCAAAATTCTCCACAAGATCCAGAACTTCACTGTCATCATCTTCTCTGGGAGCAAGTGGTGCCTTTCCATCCCCAGGTGGTATGGGCAGAGCCTCAGCCCGTCTCCTTGAACTAGTCGGCGTGTCTGCACCCAGCTGCTTTGTGATGCTGGGTAGCGTTTCTGTCCGCTGTTTGGTCTCAGTGTGGCCTGGAATGGTGAGCGTGTTCACTGCCAGAGAGCCCGAAACCTCACGGTTGTTAAAAGTGCGTCACTGCTCCTTGGTTTGTGAATATAGTCAGTTCTTCATACCAGAGATATCGTTTCCCCCTACCTTCCTTAAGGGGAACTGAAGTCTTTTATCAGCTGCTGTAGCTGTTCTGTGAACTCTTTCTTTCTGCAAGCAATTCTCCTGCCATCAACGTGCCCTTGTGCTGGTTCATGATCATTTCTTCTAGTAGGAGAGAGAACAGGGCTGTGGGCGGGGCTCAGGGGTCTTGGGTGGATGAGTGGAGAATAAGCACATACATGAGAGCATGCAAGATGGCAGCGAGAGGGAGGGACACAAAGGAGGAGTTTTAAAAGTTATTCCTGAATAAAAAAATGGATGACATTTCATGATTTTCCCTGAAAACACATTTTAGTATACCTAAGCACTGTAGCTGTAAGAGAGCAACAAAATTGTTTACTTATATTGGGGAGGGAAGAACAGTCCTAGTGGTTATAATTTTTATTGAAAATGGTCAAATGACTAGCCTTATACTACTAAATATTTTATGTTCTGTCTTGGACATTAACATGAGTTTGTTTTCCTTTGTTCTCCCCTTGTAAAGGATGTCTTTTAAAATATGAAGCTGAAAATGAGCTATACCTTGATCTGGGTGTATACATATGTAAAATTAATTGAGCTGTAAATCTAAGATTATTGCTCACTATACCTGTTTTTGTCTGTATTTTATACATCAATTAAAAAGTAACAAAAAATAAAAGAAAGTTGAAGGCCCTGTGAAGTCCCAGATATAAAGAAGCCAGTTATTAAAGATAACAACCTTGGTCTTGTGCTCAGTTCCATTCTAAACAACAAAGGCAACAGCAATGAAGCTATGAAATACTGGGTAGATCAAAGTTGTTAATATTTGACATTGCTTATCTAATTACCTTACAGAGAGCTTTTTAATATATGCATACTGTGCTCAGTTTGGGTCTGCTCAAGGAAAACAGAAACGACATGAGGTATTACAACAGTGATCTATTTCAAAAGAGAGTTGGTTACCAAGACGTCGGGCAATAAAAAGGTAATGGGAGTGCTGCAGTAATATAGCAATGAGTTAAAAAAGTAGCTACTACTCCCTAGGAATGGAGAAATAAAGGGGAAAAAGTAGGGTTATCAGACTCTAGACACTGGGAGGGGGAGCCCTGTGGAGTTATGATTCACACTTCCGGCTTGGGAGTGTGGAAAAGTTTGCTGTGTGGCAGAGCTGGTGCCTCAAGCCTCAGAGGAGGGAGCCCTGCCCAGCTGCTGCCGGTACCTCAGGGGCCTGGAGAAGAGTTTCCTAGACCTAGAGCTCATTCCTCTGAGGAAGAGAACTGCCATGATGTGCTAGTTTTGGTCAGGGGGAATGTGAGGCTCCTCTAAAAGTGATGACAGGAAATGGAGACCAGAGCCACATGTTGCCTTTGGGGTGGGGGTGATTGCTGAGCACTGTCTGGAAGTAGAAAGTCCCTTCTCCTCTCACCTTGTCTTCCAGTCTCCTTCCTGTATTCCCTATTGGCACAACAAAGCAGAAATCCTGCTAACAAGAAGAAAAATAGTTTGCAAAGACCCTGCCCCAACATCACAAACCAGGGTATATAGAAGGATGCATTTGGAGCTGGGAAAACTTCAGAACCTGAGAAAATAATAAATCTGAATTCTGAGTAAATCTCTGATAAATTCTTCAAAAGGGGAGAGGTCTACATTTGTTTTCCCAGAGATTTCAAAAAAAAAAAGTAAACAAATATGCTCTTGTGTTCATGTCATGATATTCTATCTATGCCAATAGTAACTGTAGAGAGATTCACTATAGGCTAACTTTGATTTCTTCTAATTAACAAGTGACTTTCATCACTTAATGCAAAAATAAATATATAATTTATTACCCGTAATCAAATTTCATGTGATAAAAGGCCCAACTTGACATCTCAGGTACATCATGACCATTAGAGCTCTTCTTTAAGAGGTGTGGCCAAGCGGAAGTTCCTATGTATTGGTATAGAACAGGTCAGAAGTCAGGTGCAAAAAGCGAAGAAGTAAATAATGCTAAAAAATATTTCATATGAATTGCCAACCTGTTAATCAGACAAAAACAATAGAGGCAGCCAGTAGTGCCATTTCCCCCCACCACTTTTCTAGAGTCACAGCGTCTCCTGTGTATTCACAGTTTTCTGCAGAGCGGCTTTCAGTTGCCCTTGGTGGTGTTCCAGAGAGGGGTTTCCCAAGATAAGATCTAATGCAATGGGGCCATGTGAACCAGGACTCCTGCTGGGAGCTGAATCTCCTGAGGTCTCCCAAAATGCTTAGACATCCAAATGCTGATACCCCTACTTTTCTGGTCTTGACCAGGAGATTAGGGTGCTCTTTGGCCCTGGACACCATCTTCCTTTTACTTCATCCAACAGAGTCTAGCATGCGTGGCTAGTCAAGGCTTTTTTTTGTTGCTTTTTTCTTTTTCCTTATAAAAGAAGATATTGTAGGTAGGAATATGTAGTGTCAGAACAATTGAATTTCTCAAAGTAGCTGCTGCTTCAATATGCAAAGCTGTTCCTGTCTATACACAGCTCTCCCATGTCCTGTGGTAGATTCTGAAAATCTTTATGTCCTCAAAGCTGACTTCTCATCAAGAAATCATCTAACCCTTTGGGACCTGTGCCTAAACCAACTTCTTTCAGTTTCCAGAATCTGTCCCCTGTCTTCTATCGGACATATTTCAGTGTCAAGGGATGTCTTTGTCTTAGCCTTGATTTCCTGGTGCTCATCTAGAAACCCACTGCTTTGCAACCTGATCATTCCCTTGAACTTTGTATTTCACTCAGGAAGCAAGAGGTCCCCACCTAAGCTCTATTGACAGATTTCCTCTTGAGGCTTCATGGCTGATCGGATTGCCTATTCCTCCCTCCCTGGTATAATAGGGTCCTCTCAGCATTGGAGGCTACAACTGCCTGTCAGGGAAAACTCTAAAGTTTCATATACACCAATTACAGAAATAATGCAATTTCTTCAGACAGATAGAAAACAGTCCACCCAGGAGAATTTTAAGATGTTAAACAAATCCCTGAGTTGTTCCAATGATTGAAATGGATCAAGGTCATCAACAGACCAAGGAGACTGTCCAGGTGGGGCGGTTCCAACTGGGCCTAAGTAAGGTAGCTGCTTAAATCTCTTCATAAATGACTGATGCAGCCTAAAAATGCCAAGTTATGTGGCCATGTGCTAATGAAGAGCATGGATTTGAGAGGCAGACCTATCTATGTTTGAAGGATGGCCCATTCCTTCCACAGTTTTATCTTAAGAAGCTTATTTATACTCTCTGCACCCAAATTTCCTCATCTTTAAAGATTTTTACTTAAAGACGTTGACATAATACCTGAAACCATAAAACTCCTAGAAAAAAACATAGGTGGTAAGCTCTTTGACATGGGTCTTGGCAATTACTTTTTCTTTTTATTTGACACCAAAAGCAAAGGCCACAGAAGCAAAAATAAACAAGTGGATACATCAAATTAAACCATTTCTGCACAGGAAAGAAAACACTGACAGAATGAAAAGACAGCCTACTGAATGGGAGAAAATATTAGCAAATCATATATCTGATAGGGGTTAATATCCAAAATAGGTAAAGAACTCATACAACACAATAGCAGAGAAAAGCAAACAGTCCAATTTAAAAATGGGCAGGGGAATGAATAGACATTTTTCATAAGATATACAAATGGCCGACAATTACGAGAAAAGATGCTCAACATCACTAATTATCAGAATATGTAAAGCAAAACCGCAATGAGATATCGCCTTATACCTGTTAGAATGGCTACTTTCAAAAAACTAAGAGAGAGGGCTGGCCAAGTGGCGCGGTGGTTAAGCACTGGCTTGGGAAGCCAGCGGCCCCAGTTTGGTCCCACATATGAGGGCCAATGACACTGCCCTCAAAAAAACAAAACAAAACAAACAAACAAAAAACCTAAGAGATAACAAGTGTTGGTGAGGATGTGAAGAAAAGGTAATCCTTGTGCACTATTGGTGCAGATGTAAATTGGTGCAGCCACTGTGAAAAAAACTATGGATGTCCTTCAGAAAAGTAAAAATAGAACTACCATATTAACCAGCAATTCTACATCTGAGTATTTATCCACAGGAATCAAAAACCTTAACTTGAGAAAATACATGCACCCCCATGTTAACTGCAGCATTATTTACAATAGCTAAGACATGAAAGCAACCTAAGTATCTATTGATGGGTGAATGGATAAAGATGTGGTACACACACACACACACACACACACACACACACACACACACAATGGAATATTATTCAGCCATTTGTGACAACACACATGACCTCGAGAGCATTTTGCTAAGTGAAATAAGTCAGACAGAGAAACACAAATACCACATGACCTCATTTATATGTGGAATCCAAAACAACAACAACAAAAACAAATTTATAAATACAGAGAACAAATTATTGGTTGCCAGAGGCAGGGGAGTACAGGGTGGGCAAGATGGGTAAAAAAAAGGGAAAAAAAGAAAAAAGAAAAGTTTTATAAAGTTCTTGTGAAAATGAATGAAACAGCAAGTGTTAAATTCAAAGCACTGGTAGCATAGTACACAATCATGGAATAATTAGTAACAGTTCCCACTTCTAACATCTTTCCATAAATGGCTACATTTGTTTATTTTGGGGGCATGTTGACCCTATGCTGCTCTTCATTTCCTTCTCATGCTGAAGTTGGCCCATAATCACTATTGACATTACTTATTAAATTCTTTTGATGTACCTGGTATATAACATTACCCCCATTTCATGCATTTTCATTCAAGGGGGTGAAAATTGGTTCTTGGGACAGCAGAAAAAAATCTTACTCTCTTTATGTATAAAGCACAGATATGCATTCAATACCAAAAGAGATACACAGGACCTTTGTGGTGTTAAAATTTCATTGTGGGGAGATTAGGAAAAAAATGTCAAAAAGGGCTCACTGGGGCTGGCAATGTGAAAACTCAGGTGAGAAATTCTGTTTTGTCTAGTTGCAATACCTCTGATTCACTTGCAAGCATCCTATTAGGTCTACAAAAGAAAGCATGGAGAAGGGCCGGCCGAGTGGCTCAGTTGGTTAAGAGCTCGCTTAAGAGTGCGAACTGAGCTCTGAGTAACAGCTGTTCGAGGCCAGCCCGAGCTGAGTTGCCGTTGAGCTGCCAACAGGTGGCAGGATGGTTCAGCTAAAAAAAAAAAAAAAAAAAAAAAAAAAGAAAGCATGGAGGCAAAATGACTTATCCAAAGCCATAGAGTTACTGAGTGATAATTACATAAGTGAGACAGACCTTGGGGAGATTTTACTTTCAGAGAGAGAGGTTGACAACTTACAGATATCAGAGTAAAAAGCAATAGAAAGAAAAGTGACCCCGCTGAGACTTTTCTAATTCAGAAAAATCTGCCAGCATCTGAATGGAAATAACCGGTGCTTTGGTTTCACCAGAGTGAGCTGTTGAAATTTTTGGATCAAAAACTTAAAAAACTTCTCTCATAAAAATATAAATGAAGCCACCAGATACTTCTTGTTATGGAAGAATCAGAAGGCCTTGGATTAGTCCTATCTGTGTCACAAATGTATGAAATGTCACTTACGTTTCCTAGAACATTTCCTCTCTCTGTCTCCTTTTCTCCTTTCTTCCTTCTTTCCTTCCTTCCTTCCTTCCTTCCTTCCTTCCTTCCTTCCTTCCTTCCTTCTTTTTACCTACCTATTTTGACAGCATACTCCTTTTCACAAATGAAATGTCTTATGAGATAACCGAATATAAAGATAAAGAGGCAAGGCTCTAACCACAGTGACATGCCAGCTTGCCATCATTAAGGAGCTTAGAACTCTTGAGCTCTGTGGAACCCAGTTAGAAAACCATCAAATTCAGTCCCTTCTGGTTTTTCAGCCTTTGACTTTGGATCTATACTCTGAAAAGATGATTGAGTTTACCACAAGTTATTATGCTAACAAACAGTTCTGCCAATGTGCACATATGTCCAATCAGAGATGAGATATTTTAATCACTAATCACCTCATGAGTGAGTTTTTACTGATACACACACATATAAACACACAGAAGCAGAAAGATGAGTGTGTTTGCTGATGTTCATTAACAGGATATTTGTCAACAATTGCTACATAAATAGGCTGGGCTGACCTTCCCACAGTAGTTCTCATATCATGACTTAACTGATTGTTGCTCTTTCTTAACACAACTTTTGGTCTTAAGAACCCCTAATGGAGAAGACTGAATGACAATAATTTAAAACCTTTATTACTCAGTAGACCCTGTCTATTGATACACTTCTGTCTTCCACTTGGGGGTTTCAATTATTATTTTACTTTTAAGTTCCTAGATAGTAGATTTCTACTCTAAACACAGTCAGTTATCAAACTTAGAATGAAAACTTACCAAGACCTTATGATCCTTTCTAATATGTCACATAAATCCTGATTGTAGGTCTGAGCTGTTGAAAAACATCCGATGAGTCCATGTGGCCCCCTAAAAAATATGTACAACAGTATTGATTATATTCCCCAAACTGTCTTTTCTATCCCTGTGGCAATATTGTAGACTCATGTCTTGTTAAGAAGACCATTTCATGGACGATATAGAGACCTGACCTCTGCACTGTACATCTGAAGCTGTCGCTGGATAATATTATATGTCAACTATAATTTAACACATATATAGTCATGGGATGTGGAGCATAGTGTGGGAATGGAGTCAATAGAATTGTAATAGATATGTATGATATCGGGGGTGAGGGGAAAGTGGATGGAGGGAGGGGGGTTGTCACTCTGTAAGGGGTAAAAATGATAACTATTACATTGTCATTGTCTTGTACATCTGAAACCAATAATAGAAAAAAAGAAAAGAAAAAACATCCATGGCCATCTCTGTGTAAACAGAAAATGAGCAGGTAGGTGCATTAGCAGAGGATTATAACCATGCTGCTTTGGACTAAGGCAGCCTCACTGAGTGGGACCTCTAAAGCTTTGCCCATCAGTCCCTAGCTCGGCGACTGACTGAGTCCCCATCAGGCTGCCTTCTCATTTTCTAAGTTGGAATAATAACGGCCACCTTAGAGTTGTCAACTATCAACCCTTATCTATCTCTTACCCAGACATCTCCCTTAGGGCTGGTTCCCTCTGAAAAGGGGAGTGATTGATCTGAACCCTAAGATGAGGCAAAGGCACTAAGAATGCAAGACTCAGCTACTTCCAGGCTCTTTTTGGAATCAGCTGGCTGAAGAAGGCATGTTCTTTTCTTGGCAACCACTGTCATGGACCGGCTTCCCATGGCATGACAGGCAGAGAAAATCTCAGCTCCACAGACACGCTCGCTCTCTTCTAATGAGTCTCAGGAACCAGACATGATGGCCACTGGGGAAAGGTGGGGTGTTAGGGAGCAAGCATTCAGCTCCCAGAGCCAGGCTGTATTCTCTAACCCATATTTATCAGTAGTGAAGATGATCACTTTCTTATTTATTTATAAATGCATTAATTTTGCAATTGATTTAGAATCTTGAGAGAGAGGAGCACAATTGTGACTCTCATATGCTAACAAGTCTTCTGATATAAAGCAGTGTAAGCTGTCATCATTTTTTAAGAGAAGCAATCTAACCATTAGCTCAAATAGATGGGCACAGTACTTAGTATTATGTGAACTCAAACAGCCTTAGAGAACCTTCCAGTCACATGCAGCTTGGTTGTCAATGTCATGCACTCATTCTACTGATTTCCAGGGCACCTTGAACAGCGCCACCTATCTGCCACATCATACTACTGGAGTCTGTGTTTGTTTTTGTTTGTTTTTTTTTTTTAAGGGCAGTGTCACTGGCCCTCATATGTGGGACCCGAACCGGGGCCGCTGGCTTCCTAAGCCAGCACTTAACCACCGTGCCACTCGGCCGGCCCTGTTTTTTAACTCTAAACAAACAAAATCAGTAAAATATAAACCAGTAGTACAGGGAAGGAGCATAAGAATTGTTTGTAAATGTTTAGATAAGTTCTCCTAAGAAAATGCTTGGGAAATCAGGTAAAGGCATACTCTATTTTGTTTCCCTTTTATTTCAAAGAGACCCAAGTGCATTTCCTCATCCATCACACACACACAAATAATAAATAGAAATAAATAAAAACAAAACAACACAATTCTTCAAAATAGAACTGCACATTTGAATGCCACTGTTGCTGGTTGAAAATGCAGAATTTCAAATTGCACTTTTTTGAAAACATGTTGCTACTCTGCTGGCCTAAGTCACTCAGGTCACAAAGTGCAATGTTTAAGACAAAACCCAGCCCCTTCAAAGAAAACTAAACATTGGAAAATATTCCATAATTGTTTAAAATAGACAACTGCTGATGAAAACTATGCTCAATTAAATTCATAGCATACATAATTTCCTACGAGCATTTACTAATGGACTTTTTAGAATCCCCAAAATTAAAAATCAATTAAACAAACAGGAAAACACAATCCTGACATATTGTACAACTGTTTATTCTTTCAAGTGGATATGGCCAATTAGTAATACAAATATTTGCAAACTGTGCTACTGCACTGGGGCAGGGATTGTGGCTCTAACTGAAAGGTCAAAAAAGAAGTGACAATATGAAAATCACACAGCAGGGCTCGGTGAGATGACTGGAAACATGTGGCCTCCAAAGCAGAGGTCAGTTTCTGGAGTGTTTTAGCAGACAGCTGGGTCAGAGCCAGCTTAGCTAACCAAAGTTTGCTCCCATCTAAGTGGCAAAGAAACCAGAGACCAGAAGTGTGTGTATGAATGAAAAAGATCCAATATTTGAGCATTGAGCGAGGTGAGTAGATTAAAATCCGTTAATTGGAGGATGCTACTAGAACCTGGGTCTCCGAGTCTCACGGTCACTGCTTTCTGCTTTGCCCCTCCTCAGTCCTCTGTCACCATGTGGCAGACATCCTGTGCCTCTCCTGCTGTTAGTCCTATAGTTGCATTTTGTAATATAGCCCCTGGTTTCTTAAAGTCAGATGCTTTTTAACCCCCATTTTCTTCCTCAAATATATTAAGATAAACTTAAAAATATTGTATCCACTCCACTCTCTAAACAAAACAAAAAAACAAAACAACAAAAACACTGAACAACAAGAAACCCTCAACCACCTTCTCCAGCAAATCAATAAACAAGCAGATATTCCCAATGCTGCTCCCCCTCCCCATACAAACTAGTGCCTATTCTGATAGGTTTTACATTTATCCTAGCAGGAATATTTTTATGGACTTTGAGAAGCATTTCAGGCAGTAGTCAAATGGGTTGGTTTATAACTAAAAAAATGCATGCGATTTCTGCTGGTGTTGCTATTTTGATGAACAGATATTCAGAATTCTAGTTTGCATATCAGCTTTGCCAAGGAAAAAGAGATCCACCTGACAGAATGACTCAATTTTGAGATTTATGTATGAGGAATGCCTAAATGTATCTACATCTTGATCTATAAAATCAATAATGGTCATATAATGAAACTACCTAAGTTCAACATATGGGTAAAATCTAAGTTTTATGAAAATAACTCTATTCAGTTGGAAATTACCATCTAGTTGCTAAGACACAACCATATTCTTAAAGAACTGGCATGAGGTGAAGTAGCAGGAAGAAGGCTTCAGGAGACAGGAAACCTGGGGTGGAGGTAGCTGGAAGATTTCTGGGTGACACTTGCTTTGTGCAAGACCTATACCCTTGATAGCTCAAATTTTTTCATGTATAAAATGTGAATAATAAGGCCTGACTCATTGGTTGTGTTAGGATTAAATTAAAAGAAGATAATGAATGTAAAGTTCTCAGCACAGTTCCTGGCATTTAAAAAGTGTTTCATAAATGCTAATTATGCAATTATTGTGTTTTTAAGGCCTGTGGAGATCTAGAGTGATTAATATCGTATGATGGAAGAAAGGATGGTGTGTTTTGTTATTCCTCTCTGAAGTCAACTCCCCTGTTTAGACATCAATTCCAAAACACAAACGAACAGACAAGGAAGCAGGTCTTATGGAAACATATAGAATCTGTATGAATGATTAAAATGTTCTGAAATGTATAAAGAGTAGCCTGGAAACAGAATCTTTCCAAAGCCACTGATTTATCACTTCCTTATACTTCTAAAGTTATTTCCAACCATTATCTTATTTTATTCTTTGTAAAAGTTGTTACATTCTACACATTTACACTTGCAAAGTTACAAATTGCAAGCACTCTAAATTTGTTGAGTAGTCTTTTTCTTAAACTGAAGCTCCTTGAAGAAGCATGTAAGATATTTATGAAAACTTCAATGGCAAATGAAGATAATAGAAACACCACTATTTTAAGACTTATTTCATTTTGAACATTTATAATAATGCTGGACTAAGTTTTACTAAAATAAAACGAGAAGGTGGGCTACATTGAGAAAATTGTCTCGAGTCTATGGAGTGAGGAATCATGTTTCTGTGAAATGGTATATAATTTAATGAAACCCATAAAATGGTACTAGTGCTTACTAGCAATGCTTACTTTGGAAATCTCAAGATAAGCCAACCTGATTAGAAACCTCCAACCTCCACTTCACAGTGGATAGGATAAATATAGATTTAACAAACTTCCCTAATCATTGAACTAATCTTCCCAAGGATACTGCACGTTGGAGTTATTCAACGCATGTTTGTGATTATTGACAAAATTGCCTTAGCATAGAAAAAATGGAATTGAACCATCCAAAGATACACACACATCCTTGTTCTGTTATATCATCTATGTGGACTTGGGCCTGTAAATCAGTGTCTCTAAGTCACCATTTCCTTATCTTTAAAATAGGGACCTACCAGTTTTATCCCAGGATTATACCCATCTATGGGAAGAGTCTAGAATGTGTGCATGTTCCATAAAAGATGGTGATTGTCTGAGTGTAGGTTTCCCTGAAAGCAGGAGGCTGAGACAAAGACTTGGGTGCAAGCAGTTTATTTGGGGGGAAATACCGGGAGCTAGGAGTGGGGGAGCATGGTGACTGGAAAGGGAGCAGAGGTAGATAAGGGCATGTCTAGAGTCCATGAGGACCCCATGCCCACTAAGACCTCAAAATGTAAACTACTTCTTCTATTTACCCACCTGCATACAGCCCAGGAAACTGGAGCATTCGCCCACTGGCATAGTTCATTTCTGTACAGATTTCTTTCCCCCAACTTCATTTTCAGAAATATCATCTGCTTTTTGTTTTTGGATCAAGGCGTTGTGGTTAGTGACTGCAAAAGCTCTCTAAGGCTTGACATTCCACTGGTAAGTTCTTCAGGATGTTATGTACAAGATGGACTTTATTGAGCAGAATATTGGTACCATTTACAAGAGAACAGTAGCCAGAATGGGGAAATGTGCTCTTTCCAGGGACCTGGCTGAAGTGATGGGGGTGGTTACATTGGAGAAGTTGGGGAGGATGAGAAAGAGAAAGTGATTAGAATATAGAATGCTGGTAAGGGGAACTTTCAGAGACGAGGATTGTAGAGGATAAGGGTACAACTATAAAGGGAGAAGGGGAAGGCTAATGAATTTTATGAACTCTTTCTGCATGATGCTCTGTATAAATCTGTACCACCTCCTCAAAGCCTTGTTACTCCCTCAGGCTTTCCAAGTCGGACTGCTGAGGCTGGACCGCTCAGCCTCTCGGCTTTACGTGGGTTGCATATAAGATGTGCACACACCTATATTTACCAATATTCAACTCATTGTCTAAATGGAGTATTGTGTACCTCAGCTATTCTGGATTGAAAGTTCAAAGACATCTCATTTAGGAGTCTTGATCCCTCCTAATTGTTATGCTGTGTATTTTGTTATCATACATCTGATACTGGTTTGCAATTAAGGCGCATGTCTCAGGGTCATCTTACATGAAATAGTGCATTTGAATACTACTTTGTTTATGAAAAAAAAAAGAGGACAGCTATGTCATAAAATTCTCATTTAAATATCACAGTAAAGGGGGGAACATTTCACTGTGATAGACACTGGGACTCAAATAAGTTTTGTGGCTGCTGTAAATACATACGGCTTTCTCAGTTCATACGATTAGGACACTGAAATGTCAATTTTCTCCCAGTCCAGTTTGCTTTCCACTCCACACAGCTACAGCATCATAATATTTGTACATTGTAAGTTGTACATTGCTGTATAAGTTGATGTTCTAGATTGACATCTTTGATTTTTATTGATTAACCAGAGAAGATAGCACAAAAATAATTTATGATATTAAAATGTTTTCTATATAAAGAAGTTAAAACGAGAAGATGGGCTACACTGAGACATGTAGAGGCACATACATAGAGGTACATGTGATTTGTGATCTACTCTAAAAATATGGATTTATAAAATTCAAAATATTATTAACATCATTATTGTATGCTCCACTATGGGCAAAGTACTATAATAAAGTCAGAAGCACCATAGGACAGTTTTCAGCTATGGAGATTTTATTATGTAATTTGGGAGGTAATTCTAATTTTCTAAGAAAAATCATAACATATTAGAGAATATCCATATCTATATCTATATCTATCTATATCATGTGTGCATCTAATCTATACCTATACTTATATGTATCTATCTATATCTATATATCTATGTATATCATCAATGTCTATCTATACCGATACTTATGCCTATCCCTATACCTACCTATACCTATGTCTATATAGATATATGAAGGAATTCATTGTAGAAATTGGTTAACCCAAGTAGAGATGCTGAGAAGTCCCAGGATCTGCCATCTGTAGGCTTGAGAACCAGGAAGGTCAGTGATATAATTCAGTTGCAATCTGAGGGCCTAAGAACCAGGGGAGCCAATGGTCTAAGTCTGAATCCTCAGGCCCAAGAAACAAGAGCATTGATTCCAAAGGGCAGGAGAAGATGGATGTCCCAACTCAAGAAAAGAGAGCAGGGCTGGCCGAGTGGTGCATTGGTTAAGAGCTGGCTTGGGAAGACAGCTCTGATCAGCAGGGCCCTGGTTTGGATCCCACATGAGGGCCAGTGATGCTGCGCCCTCTACAGCTAAGACAGTGAACAACAGCTCCACCTGGAGCTGGGCTGCTGTGAGTCGCCGGCGACAGCGTAGCTGCAGCCCCTGCTGCAGTGGGCTGCCATAGGCTACAGTGAGTGGCCAGCAGCCAGCATAAGCAGCGGGCAGCTGGCGTGAGCTGCCGTGAGCGGCCATGAGCGGCCATCCAGAGGCCGGCGACTGATCTACCTCAGCCAGGAAGAGCGCAATGACAATACCAACATGGGCTAGTGAAGCAATGTCTTCCACAATTAGACTGAAGAACAAAAGGACGGCAACTTGTCTGTTCCCCTTCCCCAATTCCCCAACGCTGTTCCCCTCCCACAATAAAACCTTTAAAAACAAAGAAAAGGAAAAGAGAGCAAATTTGTCCTTCCTCCCCCTTTCACTCTATTCAGCCTCCAAACAGATTGGATGATGCCCACCAGCCCTGGTGAGGAGGCTATTCTTCTTTTTTTTTTGAGGGTAGTGTCACCTCATATGTGGGACCCGAACCGGGGCCGCTGGCTTCCTAAGCCAGCGCCTAACCACCGTGCCACTCGGCTGGCCCGAGGAGGCTATTCTTTACCTGGTCTACCAATTGAATTGTTCGTCTCTTCCAGATACACATGCACAGACATATTACAGATAAAGCTTTACCAGCTCTCTGAGCATCCCTTAGCCAGTCAGGTTGACACATCAAATTAACCATTATAGCATACAATCACATTTGCCAATAATAAACAATATGTTCAGAAATGTGGAATGAAAATGAATTGGGCTGGACCTTAGACCTTGAAAGATGGAAAGCTTTATACATGATGAAGACTGGGAAAGGACATGAAATTAAGAGGTGAGGAAAAAAGGGTTGTTTTTCAAAAGTGATAAAATTGATTTAATTCAATAGTAAAGTGGGACCAGATTATATAAGTATATAGGTGTTAGTTATAGGAATTTTGACTTGAGGCTTTAGTGTAGCATTTTTCCAAGTGTGGCCTGAGGATATCTGGGAGTCTCTAAAAACATTGTTGGTGTTTTTGATGTAAAAACTTATTTTCATTATAATGAAAATATGTTTTAGTCTTAAATATTATCAAATTGTTTTAACTTCAAATATTATTAATATTGATAGCAATAGCCACATAAACAAAAACACTTAGGTATCCTCAAGAATTTGTAAGATTTTTAAGATCCTGGTACCCAAAATTTTGAGAACTGTTACTTTGGCAGAAGGGTAGCCTGGTAAGATTTTTGAGCCTTCTGCCCCCATTACTCCATACACCCAGCCTTTATGCTACAATAGAGTGCTGTGGTGTTTGTTTGTTTGTTTGTTTATTGTTTTCAATGAAAGTTTATTAGGGTGACAATTGTTAGTAAAGCTACATAGGTTTTAGGTGTACAATTCTGTAATGCGTTATTTATATATCACACTGTGTGTTCACCGCCCAGAATCAGTTCTCCTTCCATCACCATATAACTGATCCCTTTACCCTCATCTACCACCTCCCGCCTTACCCTCTGAGAACCACTAAACTGTAGTCTGTGTCTATGAGTTTTGTTTCTCCATTTGTTTTTCTTGTTCTGTTGTTGTTTTCAGATTTATATATCACATATCAGTGAAATCATAGAGTGCTGTGGTTTTAATTCCTTTTTAAATCCCCTTGAAGACCAAACTCCTTCACACTCTTCAACACTTCGTATAAAGGTCCCTATGAAAATCCCTTAGATTTCTTCCCCAGATTCCGCGAAGCATGTCCCATATTATTATTACCATGGAGTCAAGGACACACCTGCTATGCTATTTCACATACCCAGGAACTTTCTTCCCGTTATTTCCCTTCAGCTTCTTTATGCCTTTTCCCTCCTTGTCTGTCAAGATTTAGATTGGCCACATCTCCCTCAGGAAACTAATTAAGCTCCCAGGGTGGGTCCTGAGCTGCTGTTTTGTTCTCCTATGTCTCAATTGTAGCGTTTACCATATTAACTCTGACATTTCTTGCTTCTGTATTTGTTTTCTCTCCTGATTCATAAGCTTCTTGGGACCTTGTGACTACTACATGGTTATCAATTGAAAATGCTTGCTTTATTTAAATTTGTTTGCTTAATAATGCGTGCTTAATAAATGATAATAAGTTCTTGCTAAAAAAAATGGTATAATAAAAAACTAATTGGGAGAATTAATCTGGTAACTGCCTTCAAAATGATTTCAAGTCAAAAAGGTCAACGATGTGACTGAAAAACAATTCTGGTAGACAAATAAAATAAGCATATACATCAAACTCCCTTTTTTCTTGTAGACAGGTAGATCAAGTGACAATAATAAGTGTTATAAAAAACATTTAACAATAGATCTGTGCAAACACAACTTTACTCAGCATTCCCTTAAAGGGTGGGGAGGCGTGATTATTTAATATTTTTAATAGAACACTTGTTTTACAAAGGACAACTCTGACATTTTATGGGCCTTGCTGCAAATTCGATTTCATGAAAATCTGTGCAAGAGTTTTTTTAAGGAAATAAAAATCAGATTGGTTTGGAATAGGGTTATCATAACATTTTTAAAAATCACTATGCTAATAGTAAAGTGATGAATAAATTTAATTTAATTTCCTCTTTGGGTGGAATATGGTCTTTAAATAGTGGTTACATTTCAAAATGAGGTCTCTTTCTAACAAATGTGCTCATTGCCCTACAATGACCAACTGTAAATTGATCCGGACACGAGAACCACATTTGACTGGAGCTACAGGGACTTATTGGATGACTTTCCCAGGTATGCTTCCGTTTCAGCCGTTTCCTTAGTTATAACATAAGTCTGTCAGTGTACTGCGTGGCTTGAGTTAGCGCAGCTTTCTTTCCAAGGGCTTCCCTGACATTGCTCCATCAGTGGGGTAACCAGCTGTTAGTTATTTAAAGCCTCCATCATTTTGTATGACAGCATAAGTTAATTATGCACTGCTTTCGAGATGTTAAATGAATTATCTTCAAAACAAGTGCACTTCATTTAATATTTTTCTCCATCAAGTACTTCAACTGTGACATTTACATCGTGAGCACGAAGTCACTAAACGCTTTATAAATGAAGGCCTTCGGATAGGGTAATTATTGTTGGGGCGCCATGCTGCTCGGAAGCCTGTGAGGTAAAAATTGTGGGGGGGCTGATGCTCAAATCTGTATAAAAGGGTTTTGGGAAAATGAAAACTTGGTAAATGCATAATGAGTTGTGGTTATCTATACTATGGATCAAGGCTTAGGTTTCAAATTTTGGATAGGGTCACATTAGTGATCGCTAAAATCTGTAATCCCTTCAATGGATCATAAAAATCTCTGTATTGAGTCAAGACCAACATTGGGACAGAGAAAGAGAGAGAGAGAGAGAGAGAGAGAGAGAGAGAGAGAGAGAGAGAGAGAGAGAGAGAAGGAAGAGAACATAGGAAAGTGTGGGTGCTAAGGGTGTTTTGTTTCATGAAATCTTAATTTTAGTTATATGTATATATCATACATCTGAGATCAAATATAAATATTTTCTCACCGTGAGCCCATTGAAATAGTCTATAAAGCAAAGTTATGAGACTTATCGCCTCATAAGTTTTTTACAGATGTTATCCAAACCCTCTATTTTGAGATTAAACTCCTAAACACATTTGCAATTTCACAAATTTCTGTCCTTAATCAAGTTCCTCCCCCACCTAGCTTTTTGTAAATGTTTTTTTTGTTGTGATAAAGCACATATAACATATACTTTATCATTTTGACCATTTTAAGAGTACATTTCTGTGACATTAAGTTCCTATTGTTATGCAACGATTGCTACCATCCATCCCCAGAGCTCTTTTCATCTTGAAAAAAAGAAACCTTATGCCCATTAAACAATATCTCCCCATTCCATCCTCTCCCCAGAGGTAGAATTGGTGGGTCATATGCTAATTCTGTTTGAAACGTTTTTGATGAACCGCCATTCTGTTTTCTACAGCAGCTGTAGCTTTTTACAGTCTCACCAACTCTGTACAAGGGTTTCAGCTTCTCCGCATCCTCATGACTTCTTATTTCCTGTTTTCTTGATGTCATCCTGATGGATGTGAGGTTGTGCCTCATTCTAATTTTGATTTGTAGTTCTCTAATGACTAGTGATGCTGAGCATCTTTTTATGTGCTTATTGCCCACATGCATATCTTTGGGAAAATGTCTGTTCAAGATTTTGCCCATTTTAGAGTCAGTGTATTTATTTATTTTTCCATTAACTCTTTAATTTTAGATAATTTTTGACTTACAGGAGAGTTGTAAAAATAGTACACAGAGTTCCCATATGCCCTTCCCCAGCTTCTCCTAATGTTAACATCTTATAAAACCATGGTAAAATTATCAAAACTACTCAATTAACATTTTAAGTAAACCTCCAACTGTATTCCAATTTCAACAGTTTCCCACGAATATGCTTGTGGTGTATGTACAGTGTGTCATCCAGAATCTCACTTTGCCATTAGCTGTCCTGTTTCCTTAGTCTCTCCCAATCTGTGCTAGTTTCTTAGGTTTTGTTCAACTTCCATGACCTTGAGAATTATTTCCCTCATTCCTTCTTCATTTACTCATTGGAATTCTTTTTTAGGGAAGAGCTATTCAGATATTTATATCTGTCCTTGGAGCTAGCTTATGGTCTTGTTCACTGTATTCGACAGCCACACACTATTAGCTCACGTGTAACGTCATGGGAGAAAACAGTGGTTTTCCTTGGGTGTTTCAGTGATTGATGCCGTGACTGAGAATACTGAAAACAAATGGAGTTCCTCCTTCACCCGCTCCCTGTTTGGTTTTTTTTTTTGGTGTCTGCCTCACAGTTTTTGATGCCCCATTTGTCCAAAAGGGATTGACTGGGAGGGAGGAGAAGAGGTGGGGCAGGAGAGGTCTTGCTCGACGGTACTGTTATGAGCTGCTATTCCTACTCTCTGAGCAGACTCATTCTCTCACGGGGCATTTGTGTGTGATCTCCAGGATTCCCCATCACTGGGAATGTCTCATCCGGAGTTTCTATCATGCCCTCGTCAGCTGACTACGGTCACTGCCTGGTAGACCCTGACCTGTGGGCAGGCATCCTCTGTGCAGACACTCTGTTGGAGCCCCATTTCTTTCCCAGGCATCTCTTTTGGAAAAAAAATGCTTTTAATGAGGCTCCAGAGCAACATGCTTTCTCTCTCCAATCTCTTTCTTCTCTCTCTTTGCCCATATTTGGCTCACAGAAAATATACTCTTGATTCTTTTGGCGGAAGTTTAATAATTTCTCTAATCCCAAAGCTTTCCTCTAGTGCCAAAGGCTAATTCAGTCAGTCTTTTTCCCTGGATGTGAAACTAACACAACTCTTTTGTGTCTTGTGTTGCCCAAATTGCAAGAGAAACATAACACTATTTCTGTGTAGTCTCTTACACTTGTTTTACACCTGAGGGGGAAAATCCTCCCCCACAAGGCTAGAGGGGCGAAAGCTATAGAAGTGCAGTAAATTTCTCCAAGGAAAGTCTCGACCCAACCGGTGGCCTATCTCTAGGCCTACTTAAGCTCCTTTTGAGGATGAAGATGAGTGGTCTGCTAAGGATTAAAAATACATACATTTTGGGGATACCTTCTTGGCAGATTCATAGTTGGACGTCTACACTTCACTTTGGAATGTGGGAAATAGAATATTCCACATTGTATTAGGACAGCAACTGAAACTGATTGGGATGATTAATTGTGTCAGATATTGATGAGAGAGAAATCAAGCTAAGGACTGAGAAATGGTCATTTGGATGTGGCTACATGGAGATAAACTTGAGAAAAAGCAATTTTCATAGAGCCTGATTGGAGTAGGTTCAGGAGAGAATGGAAGACAAGCAGATTCAGCAAATAGAGATAATTTCACTGAACTTATTGTAAAATGGTGAAATAAGTATCTTTTAATGTTTGAAAATGATGGAATCACAGAAGGCATTTTTATAAGGTGGGCTATGATAGCCTGTTTTTATAATAATGATAAGCCAGTAGAAATGGGAAAATTGATAATGCAGATGAGAGAGGAAGTTATCAGAAGTGCTGTCCTTTAACAGGTAAAATGGATGGAATCTTATGCACAAGTGGTGAGTTGGCCTCAGAAATCTGAGAGAAGACATAAATGACTGTTATATAAGCCAGTAGTTTACTAAAAGTGGTATAAAAGTGTGTGGAAGTTCTTTAATTGTTTTTCTTTCTGTTTTCCCAGTGAAATAAGAACTAGTTATCAGATAAAAGTGAAGGAGAGTATTGCAGGTCTAAAGAAACATGTTAATTTGTCATGTTCTTAATAAAGGGATAGTGAATTGAGGACAATCTAATAGAATTGAGGGTGACTGAGGTCAAGTTGAGGCTTATCATTAACAATTGACAATGAGGCTAATTTACAAGCTCACTTTTAACTTTCCAGTGGATGCAGGCATAGAAGGAGTAGTGAGTAATATTTAAACAGTGTTGGAATTCTATTTTCTGGACACAAGCAATGACAGGAGAGAGGAATAGTGAAAGGGAGCATATTGGCTTGGCAATTCTTATGATTATATAGAATGAAATCCAATATAGATAAGGAAGGAATGGAGGAATAGGACAGGGCTTATGTATCGATATATTGGAGGAAATTGTTGGGTTGAAGAATTATTGACATGGGTACAGAGGAATAGGTTTGAAGAGTAGAGTGATGGTCAGAAGTTAGAATTATTAAATAAACTTTGGCAAGTGTACAATTATTAAGACAAATGGGATAAAGGACATGATTATTGCAAGTGAGGAATATAAGAAATTGAGAGGCCATAGAGTTCAGATCAATATTGATATAGACATTGAGGCTATGGAATTGGTACAAAGCAGATTTAGATATTGATATCAATAACAACACTGTAAGAGAAAAAAATAGTCTGATAAATCTTCAATGTTATATAAATGGTACATCATTCTTTTTCTTGTTATCTAGCATTTTAATTCTATTTGCAACAGTTGTCTCACTTTGATTTCAGGCAAGTGACAAGGGCCTATATTGAAATTTTATGGTCAATACTGCACGTCCAAAATGCCCAACAGCACTTTATGGTCTTTATGGTTAATGAGGCAATTTCATATGCATTATCTCATTTTATTTTCATAGTTATCTAGTGAGGCATTTAGAGATGGCATTGTTATAACAGCTTTAAAGATGAAGGAATAGAAGTTTGATGAGATTAAATATGAAACTATTTGTCAAAGTTGGTATGGTTAGAAAATGACCAAGTTTTTCCATGGGAACACAATCCACATGAGTGTTTTGAGAATGTTGAAAGAAATTTATTAAGTATCAAAACTAAAGATCTTTATCTTATTCTTTGATGTTTTTATAAAAGCTTGGTCTTTGCATGCACATTTTATGCAATGGGATTTAATAAGGAGTATATTATTTTTATGTTCTAAAATAAATTTTAATTTGATTATAGAATACACATTCTTTTTTTCTGTCCTGTCTTAAAACATTAAGTGTTTTTATTTTTTAAAGAACATATAGTAATTCTTAAGATGCCTTAGTTATTGTAAGGCAATATGATATTCAGAAGGCACTTGTTATTTAAAAGGTGCTAGACTGATTACTCTTATGCTTATAGATCTTAAAGGGTAAATAAAATACTGGAAACAACAATTCAATAGAATGTTAAAACACGTTCAAAATGAGAAGATAATAAATATACCAAGTTATCTAATTAATTCATCAATTCATAAAAGCCTTAAGATCCTATCAATGGGTTATGAAAAAACCATGAAACTTTCGATATCCTTTTTTAAAAAGAAAAAAATGTGAAAAATAATAGAGATATGCTCCCATTTTATAATGAAGCATATGTATATCTTAAACAAAGAATAATCATCATTATAATGAGATTCTAGAGGCATTCTTTACAAAATCAGCAATGAAATAAGAATGTTTACTCATAACAATTTTATTTAGAATTTTTCCAGAAATTTAAGGCAATGCAATTAGACATTAAACAGAATTGAGTTCTAGTTCTTGACAAAGAAGAAGGAAATGTATCTTTTTTCAATAATTGTATCTCTAGAATATCAAAAGACTTCAAATAAAACTTCTGCCATTAATAAATTTTAGGGCACAATATAATGAATGACCAGATACATAATCAAGAGCAAAAAAAAAAAAATCAACATCTTTCTTATGTCCTACCAATAACCATTTAGAAAACGTTATGGGATAAAAATACACCCTATTTTAAATGGAACTATTAAATCCCAAGAATAATTCTAACAAGAAAATATAGTATCTGTTTTAGGAAAATTACAGGACTCCACTGACATTGAAAACAATATTTGAATAAGTAAAGTATGTACACAGGAAGACTCAAAAAGTATAAAAATGCTAATTCTTGAGTGAATTTTTAAAAAATTGATATCCATTTAAAACTTTAAAAACTTTATTATCAAATTAAGAATAGAAAAGAACTTTCCTAATCTGATAATGAGTAGTTCAAAAAATGCAGCAAATAGCATACTTAATGGTGAATGTCTCCCTGAATTTTTTTCTTTAATTAAAGTTTATTGGGGTGACAGTGGTTAGTAAAGTTACATAAGTTTCAGGTGTACAATTCTGTAATACATCATCTATATATCACATTGTGTGCTTATCACCCAGAGTCAGTTCTCTTTCCATCACTATATATTTGACCCCATTTACCCTCACCTACCATCCCCCTCTCCCCTTACCCTCTGGTAACCACTAAACTATTGTCTGTATCTATGAGTTTTTGTTTCTTTGTTTGTCTTGTGCTTTTGTTGCTTTCAGTTTTATATCCCACAAATCAGTGAAATCATATGGTTCTTGGCTTTTTTGTCTGACTTATTTCACTTAGCATAATAACAAAGGGTGCCAACTATCATTGTTGTTCATTGTCACACCAGTGTTCCTATTTGGTGTAAAACAACAAGAAAGACAAATAAAACAGACAAAATTTAGGAAGGAAAAAAAATCATTATTTGTATATATTTATTTCATACAAATGACATGGATTGTGTATATAGGTATTCAAAAAACCTACAGTTAAGCTGTTAAAATTAATAGGTAAATTTAATAAGATAACAAATATTAAATATTTAAAAATAAATCTTACAAAATAAATACATGACCTCTACACTAAAACCAGAAAATAATGTAGAAATATATTAAAGAGGACCTAAATAAATGGAAGGATATAAATCATTCCTGGATACGGAAACTCAATTTTGTAAAGATATTAAATTCCTAACTCGATCTATATATTAATGCAATGCTAATCAAAATCCCAAAAGGGGTGTGTGTGTGTGTGTGTGTGTGTGTGTGTGTGTGTGTGTGTGTATGGTATGTTTGTATGAAAATTGATATGGAATTGCAAAGGACCAAGGGTATCCAAAGCTATTTGTCTATCTATCTACCTGTCTATCTACCCACGTACCTATCTATCATCTATCATTTATTTATATCTTAGAATTGTTTCCACTTATTTTGTTCAATCCTGACTGATACAATCCACAAGTAATTTTGACTAATATACCCATTCCTAGAAATAGTTCTAAAGAAATGTTACATATGAAGTAAAAATGCCTGGGAAAAAGATAACTATATGTATGTAAAGGAAGTATAAGGTACACAATAAGCAGCACAGAATGAGGGGCTAACAATTTAGACTTTGAAGTAAGAATAGGGAGTGATGAGGAATGTAATTTTAGATAATAAGGCCCCAAAGTAGAAGCAAAAATCTAAGTATATAAATAACATCAGGATATTATTTTTATATTGTCAACAGTATTGAAATTATGCAGCTATTAAAATTAGATTAATAAACATGGAAAGTATCTAAGAGGTACCTTAAAATGTCTATGGCCAGCTACTTAATATTCATACTATTCTAATTATGTAAAACATCTATTCATTTAAAATATAATATAAAACAATATAAATTTCTATATAAAATGTAACAACTGAAAATTGCTACAAATTATTTAATTTTAAAAAATGGAAATTAGTCTCATTAAAAGATCCTAATTTTTTAAAATAAAAGGAAAATATATGGTAACAAATTGTATATCCTTTGGCACACCAAAATTTATTAAAAAATGGGCTCTGAGGGCCGGCCGAGTGGCGCGGTGGTTGGGTGCTGGCTTGGGAGACCAGTGGCCCCGGTTCGGGTCCCGCATGTGAGGGTCAATGACACTGCCCTAAAAAAAACCCACCACACTCTATAAACTACATAACAACACTTTAAAAAAAAAATGGGCTCTGAGTTCACATTTACTGCCTGATCTTGCAGTAAATGTAAATAAGCATATAAAATAGGTCACATGTGTATTAATGGACTGAATACATACAATGTATAGTTTTTTTGAAGATGCATTTTATAACAATTTTTTCATTAACCTTGTGGAAATATATTGATAAATGCAAACTAGCGCTCAAAAGCATTGCACAATTAACAATAGATACATATGTCCATAAGTATATATTTGCAGAGGTATTCCATTATTCCATTCCCAAATAAAGAAAACTGTGTGTTTTAGATTTTTGTTTTATAATTCATTAAGATCATCCCTATAGCAAAGACAGCAGTAATTCTCTGTGAGAGCAATTAGCTGTATTCTTTGTCGTGTTCAAAGGGTCACCTCAAACCTAACACAATCACATTTCTGTAAATTTGGTGAATAAGGGACATTGAGTGAATATGGCTTGTTTATAGTTCACTTCATCTCCCTTTCTTGGTGACAAAAGAGAACTACTGAAAGGTGGTTTCACATATCCTTTCATTAGTTCTAGTTTTTAATAAAACACCCAAATAAATACATGCACCTATAAAATGAAGAGCATATCTCCTTTGTTTAGGTTCTACTATTTTTTTTTTCATTTTACAAAATTAATTTATACTCCTCATAGAAAATTTGGAAAATTTCAGCCAAAAAAAAACAGAAAGAAATAAACATCATCCACAGTTCCACCTCATATGAACAGTCAGGGTTAATGTTTGGATTTATTTCCTTCTAAATTTAGTCTTAGAAATCAATGTTTGTTTGGGGATTATAGCATAGGTGCAACTCTGTCTCAATGTATCTATTCCTTAAATTATATTGTTTCCCATGGCTGTGCCATTATTTTTATATTTGTTCTATTTTTGGTTACTGCATTATGCTGATTTTTAACTTTTATGAATAGTTACTAGTGAGCATCTTTGTAAATAAGTCTTTGTCCACATTTCTAATTTTTTATTTATTTTAAATAGAACATATTCCTAATTGGAGATGGCTGGCTTGAATAACAGTAAATAATCAAGTTAAATTTTAATTTTCCTTCAGATTTTAAGCATCAATGGCAATAAGTTTTCTTAGCAAAGAATGGAGAGATTTACCTTAACTGATTGATAATCAAGTTTCTTTTATGTTCTTCCCTGGAATCCAGTGTTTTTCAGAATCTGTGGAACTTTGCATCCTTTCCTTTTTAGAGCCATGGACTCACTGATCTGGTCAGAGAGGATACCCACTCTGGAGCCAAATCCCCTGGTTGGAACCCCACTCTGCCACCCACTAGCCCTATGACCTTGGGCAAGTGGCCTAATGTGTGTGTGTGTCAGTTCTTCAGCTGCAGAGGGCCAATAAATATGGTACCCCCTTCAAAGAGTTATATTGAATACTCACATAGTGAGAATGTATGTAAAATGCTGACAAAGAGCCTGGCATGTAATAAACATTATTGTAAGTATACTTTATGATGATTGTAGCTTTTTAGGAGCTTTCTTGCGTTCTATTACTCAGTCTCTCTATTACTCAGTTTCACTCCAGTCTGTAAGGCAGGAAAGCCTTACTTTGCCCACCCTGACTAGGGTTTTCAAGAGTTCCTAACTGTATGTGGTTTTGGCTGGATGGCCTGATTGTTCCCTCTAATTATTTCATGAAAGCAAGATTTTCCTGAACTCTTTATATTTGACAAAAGCTGGAAGCAGAATTACTCAAGGAAAGATATCAGTGCTGAATAATATTAACACCCAAAAGTGGTGTGTTATTTCAGTACTTTCAAAACCCCCTTTTTTTTGTACATTATTGATAATCAACCCTGTTAGTTCATTAAGTCTCCAGTATACATATTGGTCAACCTTTACTAGTGTGTGCTGCTGTGATAAACTACTCAAAAATCAGCAGTGGTTTATTTCACACCCGCTTTACATATCAGAAGTAGTTGCTGTTGAACAGCCTCCGTCTGGAATATACCATTCTCTCCACGAAGAGAGAAAGCAAGGATCAGCCGCTGAATTATGCTGAAAGCTTCTGCTCAGGCATGGGATACATTATATCTATTCATTGTTTAGAACATATCACATGATGAACCTTGACATGAATGGAATAAGGAAGAAAGCTCTTCCCTAAAGAGTGGTTCTGGGAATCATACGACAAGGGGCAAAGATGTACACTCATGTTGTTGGGAAATGTGGAGTAAATAACTGAGGGCAGTCATATTCAACAGAAATTCATGAATCGAAATGGACATAGAGGAAGGTCTTTGCACTAGCAATAAAGTATAAATATTCAAAGAAAAGAACTACAAAGTTATAGAATGTGGCAAAAGTTTACTGTGTGAGGGAAGAGTTCTTGATAATTCTGTAGCTTAATTTTTTTTTTTAAGCATTCAGAAATTGCTCATAGTTGTTTCCAGTGTCAGAGATGTTGGTCAGATGCAGTGTCCAATATGAACTAGCTGAGGGAAAGAGGTCAAAAGAGAAAGTGGTATTTCTGGTGCCGTGCCAAGTTGCTGACTTCGGAATTTTAGACTATCCATTGACAGCCCAACTCTAAGTGCTGAGTTATACAGACTTTCTTTCCTATAAATTCCCCCAGGTATTGAAACCTATATAGTGTGCCTGAAATGATTCTTCCTTGAAAATTTAATAGAAAACCTAACTTGGTTCTTTCTTTCCCTACCCAAAGACCAAGGTCACTGAAACTTAAGAAAAAACTGAATGGCTTGCGGTAATACTTGATAGACCATACACTTTGTTAAAATGTGATAATAATGTGAACAAGGTCAATTGTTACACTCAGTCTGAGGATATTGTAACTTCATTTTTCTGCCATAGCCACATTATCCTTCACCCTGCTCAGCCATCACACACTAGCCTGAGGGACTAACCAATTGTTCAGTACAAATCCACCACCTGTAGAAAAATAACTCAAAGTATATGCTCTGAATATGTAATTTGATTTCCCATTCATATAACAGTCTGAAGCTTTCCTGGTTGACTGGCCTCTCCCCTCCACATAGGGATTCAGGAAACCCTATTTTTTCCATCCCATAGTTTTACCATCCACTACTACCTCATTATCGTAAATACCCAGGCAGCAAAGACCGGAAAGAGTCTATGGAGAAATTACACACACTTCTTGGTTTGTTGTAATAAATTCTGTAAAACACTTTTATGACATTTGTTATTTTTGTTCACATTATATTGGTTAAAAACTAGTCAAATGGCCCACCAATTTTAGTCAGAGTACTCCACTGACTGGCCAAGCACTCCACAAAAATGGAAAAGAGGAGCCTCCATTTTAATACCAAGACCACGCCCATTTTCTCATTAAAAATGTGGGGTTTTTTCCTCATAATCTTCTCCTTGGTAAGCTACTGTATTTATAACTTTGCACCTAAAGTTGCTTGTTAGAAGTAATAAAAGGAGAAAAGTACAGGGCAATTTTTTCCATATGATTAAAATAAGGAGTACTCGATGATGTTTCCTTCATGGCTATTAATGATTTCACTGGGGTGCAATTTTTCTGAAGACTGAAGCATCAATCAGTAGCTTGGCCATACTGGGAGCTCTCTCAGATTTACCAATGGAATAATTTGTCCACATAATTCTCTACCCTTATTCCTAGGAACACAGATGTAATAATAACATCCAGATGGTTCTCCAATTTAAGAATAGTTTATGTTTTAAAATTCTGTTTATAATTGGTTCGTGGTCTATGAGATATTATTTTATACTTGTAATAATACATTTGGCAATTGTCTTTATGTCACCCACAAAAGTCTATTTACCCATCATCTAACTAAGATACAGAGCCTTTGTAATAAAAACTGCAGTAAATATTGTTGTTGTGATGTTGGCAATTAACATAAAAAAAACCTAGAAATGAAAAGTCATTTTCTGAATATATATACTTAGTTAAAAATATTGATGCTACAATATATAAAGCAGCTATTCTAACTGCACATACTTTATTTGATAATAGCTTGGTTTACTTTTTTATCATAGAGTAAAATACAAGTAACGCTATTGAATACTTGTTTTTTCAAACTTGAAAAAGTCCACATTTTATCAAAGTGAAGTATGGTCAAAGTTAACAGCTCCAATTTTAAAATACTTGCAACAAATTGTAACCAGTTTTATTGCAAAAGGGTTCCTGTCTACACATTAATTCTGGTACCTTAATTAGGCTGCCTTGTAAGCTATTTACATGCAGAAACATGCACGATGAGAAATGAGAACTGTCTGTCCCTCTGGGTGTCAGCTACTTGTCCCTCCTGGGCAATCATGCTCCCATTACTGAAGGCTGTGAACACAACTGTATTTATTCTAAGTGAAAAATTCAATGACAACAGAAAATACAAGATAAAGTAAAAATATCTTACCCAAAACCAATATATTAAACCAGAAATATTTTGTGAAATTTTCAGAGGAAACAAAAAAGAGTAGTATTTAAGCTCCGGGCTGTGGTCACAAGTGTGAGTGGCTGAGATGAAGTAAGGACAATTGGGAATGAGGAAGTTAAGAAAATGACAGGTCAGGGGGAGGGGGTAACTGTGTACATGGATGTAGACCTTATTCAAAATAACCACATTGCTTGGGGCAAAGAGCAAGACTGTGGGCCACAGCTAGATCCTCCAATGAATGAGGCCAAATGAGGGCAGATGTAGGAGCAAGGAGGAGGCCTATATCATTGAATATATGATAGTTTATGAGGCAGGATGTTGCAGGAAAAGAACAAGTCTGTAAAGATCCAGAAGCTGCAAAGGGAAGTAAGGAATTCCCCAACCTTACCATCTTCCCTGATGGATGTGAACTAATAAGTAAAAGCAACTGTTGCTTGAGAGACTGGAGTGGGAACCATACTTTTGGGAAAAGGGAAGTTTTAATTAAGACCACAGGATGAAAGCAGGAGAAGAGACGGGGACATGGGGAGTTACAAAGCACTCTAAAACTGGTTGCAGGTTTGCAGGTAGTGCTGGGTGAGTTTCCAGAACTTCAGAGTATTCTGCTTGATGGTTCAGTAGAGTATCTACTGTCAGAGCTGCATCACTTTGGAAGCTGGCCAATGATTGCAGCAGTAATCCGGTGACTTTAGTCTCCACAGGGCCCCAGTACCAGAAGACTCAATCAGATGCCATTGGGTCAGGCCATTCAGGACCTGAGCAGTGGCCCAGCCGACCTGAGTGGGAACAAAATGGATCGTCTGCATCCAACGTATCAATGAAGCCAATTATGGTGCTATGGCCTTCAGAAGGATTAAATCTGAGATGACCTTTGATTCACTGTCCCAGGCGATTGACATGCCTGGGGCATCTAATTGATTCTTGCTTGTAGAATATGCCTTACAAGTTCTTAGTTCTAGTTCGTATTTCACAAGTCTCTTGTTCTGAGAATTTATATCCTTTGCAGGACTAGCGGGAGGATCGTATGACTGTCAAGAAATAGTCCTAAGTGGATGGCTGAAGCTGTTGGGAGGGGCCTTGGGTTAGTTTCTCAGGGGAGCTTATACAGAAAGCTCCTCTCCTTCACCTCACCTAAAATTATCCTCTTGGGGTGCTTGGTCCAGGTCATCTTAAGGCTCTGCTAGTTGCTTCACTCAGAGCACTTGCCTCTGCTATACCTGGATGAAGTTTTTCAGCTTTTGGTGAGGCTGCAGAATAACCGCGCTCTCTTTCATACCGTAGAGTTTATGGGATAATCTGTAGGAAGAGGACTTTTAGCTATGACCTGGAATTGTGGGTCTGCTGAAAGCATTCTCTACCTTTCACTGGTTTTTATTTCACTCCCACAACTTCTGTAGTCTGTGTTTTCTGGGTGTTTCCATGTCTCAGACACATTCAAAATAATCCTGTCTTTTCCTGAAAGCTGTCATTACTACAAAGAACTGACTCTCCACATGCGGTACTTAGTTCCAATTCATGTAATTGGTACAAACTGTATTCAGTCATTGGTGTGATATTAGCAGCATGCCTTTACCATGGCTAGGCATGAGGACTTGGGGAGGTCACGCTATGTATGGGTAAGGTTTTAATTCCCCGGAACACTTCGCTTCAGCCATAGCTGGCATTCAGGCAGACCTGTGTGTCTCTATCAGACATGATAAGGGACTGTTATCTGAGGTTTTTTCTTCCATAGACATCTGGCTACTTTGGCTTTTATCTCTATCTTTCAGAGGCACCAATCCTGAGAACAAGAGTCTTTACACCCAAAGGCTTTTCTCTATATAGAGTGTCTCAGAAATGGTGATGGGATGAGTCCAGAACTACCAGGATTGAGGCATGAACTTAAGAAGAGTAGGTAAAAATCTAACTAGGGCAGGGAAGCCATGACCGCTGAGTTATGGAGGGTGCCAGGGCCTGGGACACAGAGCAGGTTGTGAGTCTTTAAGGCTGAGTTAGATGTGGAGTTGTCACTCTTTCAGATAAAGTTACATTATATCTCCCCCAACTCCCCTCCTCTTAGGGCTAATCTCAGTAAAGGGACCAGTCATACTATGCAGGCTCCCTAGAGATGGCCCATGGATGAGGGGTGAGTGGAGATCCCGCACTGAAACTGCAATTAGTCTATTCAGTGCTTTGTACTTATGACTCCCAGTTCACCTGCCTACTGTGTCATCAATGATCTGTCTCTGGAGGCTGTGGAGGTGGAGTGGTGTCTATGCAGGAACTATGTGCTCACAACTTGTCTCCTGAATAAAGGGAATCTCTGTCCCTTTGGGTGGCCAGTGTTTCCACCAGGGTCTTTTCTGCCCTGGCCAGTGAAAACTCAATGCTAAGTATACTCAGATCTTTATGTCCATGTTGAGCTCGACAGGTGATGTTGTCGAGCTCAACAAGATAGAGGTCTAAGAAAGTCAGAGTTTCTCTAGGATCCACAATGAGGTTTTTGTTTTGTTTTGTTTTGTTTTGTTTTTGAGGGCAGTGTCACTGGCCCTCATATGTGGGACCCAACCAGGGCCGTTGGCTTCCCAAGCCAGTGCTTAACCACCGCGCCACTTGACCGGCCCTCACAATGAGGTTTTTGATAAGGAAAGAGCTCATGGGTAACAGCAGCCTTAAAAAAAGAAGAAAATAACCCTCTAAATTCTCAATTAAAAATTAATTCAGATGCTTTAACTGAGTTGCACATTTTTAAGAAATCTAGCCCAACTCTATTCGAAAAAGGATGATTTTTTGATTTGGTGAGGATTCAAGTCATATTCTTCCTGCACTTTCATGTCTCTGTGTATCTATGGGAGCCATATGGTGTCTGGTAAGGAGATGGGCTTTCAAGTCAGACAAACTTCAGTGTAAATCTTGGTTGTATCTTCATGAGTTGTGTGACTTTGAAAATGCTATTTAGATTCTCCAAAATAGACCCATTCCTAGCTTACAAGTTTATTGCGAGGGGTTCACACACATAAAATGTTAGGCATAATGCTAATCTCTCATCTTCAACAACTGACAGTATGGTTGTGATGAGTGTACGATACCTAAACTCAGCTCTTTAAGCAATATTAGCAATCTCTGAGATGCTATCAGCCTGTTGAAGCACAAACCACTTGTGATCACAGAAACTGTGGAATTCTCTGAGTGATATCAACTCTCCATTTGTGTTAGCCTTCTAGGGCTGCCATAACCAAGTGCCATAGCCTGGGTGGCTTAAGCAATATGAATTTATTTTCTCGTAGTTCTGAAGGCTAGAATTCAGAGATCCAGGTGCCAACAGTACTGATTTCTTCTGAGGCCTCTCTCCTAGGCTTTCCTGGGACCACCTTCTCTCTGTGTCCCCACATGGTCTGTCCTCTGTGTACTGGTGGTATTCTGTGTGTCCTCATCTCCTCTTCTTATAAGGACACTCCTCAGATTGGATGAGGCACTACCTTAAAGACCTCATTTGAATTTAATTACCTCTCAAAGGACCCTATTTCCAAATACAGTCACATTCTGAAGTACTAAGGGTTAGGACTTCCACATATGAATTGGGGGTGAGTACAATTCAGCCTGTAACACCATGTCTCTTAGTTCTTCAGGTATGAAGTCATACCACAAGGGAAAAATAGTATTTCTACAACATGTTATGCCTTCACAAAAGTTTCTACACTGAAGTACTGACCTAATTCTTTGGTTTTAGAAAGGGTTACGCAGGAAGTATCTAGTTGAGCATTCATTTAGTGGCCTTTTAAAAAATTATAGTTGAAACCATTTCCATAATGTTACCAAATTTCCTTCAATAATACAACCTAAATAATTAATTTATCCTAAAATTGAAATTCCAGCAAAGCTTCTATCTGCTGACAATGATAACTATAGTACTCAAAATATTTTCTCTGTACCCTGACTGCCAAAATTATATATATATATATATAATTATATAGTTTGTAGATCAATTTTGTTCCTACAGTAGTTTTTTCCTCTCCCTTGCTTCTCTCTAAAAAATTTTAAACTTGTGTTTATTTATACTCATGTAAATATTCTGTGTATTATAATTTCTATCTATTTCAATATTCAAATTATAAAATTAAAGATATCACCATTACTCTTGTTCTCAGCTCTGACCATGCTATTGCAAAATGATAAAGGGCTAAAAGATACCTTTGAAGCCGTTGTCCATAGAAGGAAACCCAGAGACAACTACCTGTAAAGGAGAAACCAATAAACACTCAACAAGTAGATGCCTCATTTTCATTTGCATATGTCACAGTGGAAAATGCAACACCGTTGTTTGAGAAATTATCTTTATTATGTTTCTAGAAACAATGCTTATATAGAATAATTGAAAACTAAAGACTACATTTTATTTAAAATGATCTGCTTTAAGACATCTACTTCCTAAAAGATCTATCAGGGTTTAATAAAAAATTATTTACTAATCTAAATATGAAATATCACATGTGTTTAATTATAAGCATTTATGATAAATCTGATACCTGTTCTTCCTTCTTTAGAGCCTTGAGTTCCCTTACACTGGTCCTTCTCCTTGTTGGTTAATGCTTTGTTATTCTCTACATCGGGTTCCCAGCATTCATTATAAGTCCAAGGTTAAGAATTCAGACCTCACATTTGAACCTGCCCTTAATGGTCCTTTGATTTGACTCTTCATTTTGTTAACATGTGTCCTGACCAAAAGGGAATGTGATGAGAGGCTGCAAATGGATCAGAGCAAACCCATCTCCATCTCTACTAATGAAAATACAATGCAATGGCTCTGACCTGTGAATGGGTTAGCAAACCTCCGATTTCTACCTGGCAGGAGAAACACAACACTCAGCATGGAGATTTTCCCCAGAATGGAATTAGACTATAATTCTTTGAATGTGTTGACCCCAGAGTTTCCCACAAGCATAAAGCATATTTCCTTATGAATACATACTTTGTGCCTATAGTTGTGCGTGTGTGTGCACGCACGTGCACTGCTAAAAAGGCTAAAATATTTGAGGCTGATTTTGAGGGAGCAGCGCTGTCTTTATTGGGTTAGGAAAAGAGGAAGATGAATAGAGAAACATGATCAAGGTTAATTAATGACAATGATAGATGCCATTTATTGATTATTATGTGTCAAGCACGGTGCCAATATTTTACATACATTGTCTCCTTAAATCCTTTGAGTTAAGTCTATAGAGGCTTATAAATAATGTGAGTGTGTTCCCCTTAGTTTGACAGTTCTTACATGGGGGGTCGGGGGGAATGATGGGGTATCGTGGGGAAGGATCCAAGGCTGAGGCCAGGGCTCTAAGATTTCCAAAGTGGAGACTATTGACACTTTTTTTTTTTTTTTGAGGGCAGTGTCACTGGCCCTCATATGTGGGACCGAACCAGGGCCGCTGGCTTTCCAAGGCAGCGCTTAATCACCGTGCCACTCGGCCGGCCCAAGACTATTGACTTTTAATTTATGTTGTCTTTTGCTAAGCTGAGAGCAAAATGGCCCATTATTGTTATATATACAGTTTTAAAAAGCATGGTCTTTATCCAGGATTTTCTATTCCAGCCTAGATGATCTGGGGGCTAATAGGGTCCTTAAATGTTCTAT
Source organism: Aselliscus stoliczkanus (assembly GCA_033961575.1). NCBI lineage: Eukaryota > Metazoa > Chordata > Mammalia > Chiroptera > Hipposideridae > Aselliscus > Aselliscus stoliczkanus. The sequence goes on along the minus strand of CM066740.1, from coordinate 73,768,482 downwards.
TTTCTTGCTTTAGAATCTGATGTATTGTTTTTCTCTTGAAACTACATGGGTTATTTTCTTTAAATGCCAAATTCAAGAGTAAGTACCTATACCACCTCAAAGCATATAGAAAATTTATGTCATCCAGGCAATGTTGTAGGTATTGAGTTTCCAGCAGTGAACAAAACAGGTAAAAATCCCTATACTCATGGAATTTTTATTCTAGTTAAGGGAAAAGGACAATACCATAAACTAAATTAGTAAAATATACAGATTTTAATGGTAGAAAATGTTAGATGCTGAGGAGTAAAATAAAGCTGGTGAATGCTGGTGGAGGGATGGGGGTTACAATAGTTAATGCTGTGTTTAAAAAAAGTCTCACTGAGGGCCGGCCGATGGGTGCGGTGGTTAAGCGCTGGCTTGGGAAGCCAGCGGCCCAGGTTTGGATCCCACATATGAGGGCCAGTGACACTGCCCTCAAAAAAAAAAAGAAGTCTCACTGAGAAAGAACAGTTCAAGAAGCACTTGAAGGGAGTGAAGGAACAAGCCTTCAGATGGAAAAGCCCTAAAGCAGAAGCATGCTTGGTATGTTCCAGAGTCCATCAGGAGGCCAGTATGGTGGGAAGAGAGTGAATGAGGGAAAGAATAAAGCCAGATCAGCTCAGAGTACCTCATAGGCCATTGTAGGGACACCATTGCAGGGAGTCATGGCAGAGTTTTGAGAATAGGGGTGACTTAATCCAATTTATGAATAATGGGGTTCTTCTGGCTACCATGTTAAGATCAGATGATCAGACAGAAGAGAACAAGGGCAGAAGACAAATCAGTAGGACAGCTAGAATGATAACCTAAATGAGAGATGACGTTGGCTAGGACCAATGTAGCTCCATTGGGGGTAGTGCAACATAACCTGTCTGAACGAAGGTTGGAGGTAGAATCAACAGGATTTCTCATAGAGTAAGAGTATAAGAGGGGGTCAAGGGCAATATCAAGGTTTTTGTCCCAAATTCAAAATGGCTTTAACAAGATGAGAAAGACCTGTAGAAGAGTGGGTTTAGGAATGAAGGTGGGATTCAGATGCATGTTAGTTTTAGGTACATGGCAGACATCAAAGAGAGCTACCAGGAAGCAATTGAATTTCCTGAGGAAAACCTGAAATTTGTCACCATGTAAATGGTTTTTGAAGCAAACTTACCTACACAATTTGTGGAGCCTAGTGAAATATGAAAATGCAGTCCCATTCATTCAAAAATTATTAAGAACTTCAAAACAGTGACAGTAGAACATTAAACCAAGTGTGAGACCCCTCTGACTGAGGGACCTGTGTATAGGCAGCACACCCAATAGGCCAGTCCTGGGTTAAAGCCATAATTCCAAATTTGATCAAGAGAGCAATGTGAATAGATATGTAGGTAGATGACAGATAGGTAGGTAGATAGTAGATAGATAGATAGATAGATAGATAGATAGATAGATAGATGATAGATAGATGATAGATATAGATGATAGATATATGGATATAGATAGATGATAGATAGATAGATAGATAGATAGATAGATAGATGATAGGTGATAGATATAGATAGATGATAGATGTAGATAGATGATACATATATGGATATAGATAGATGATAGATAGATAGATGATAGGTGATAGATGATAGATATAGATAGATGATAGATATAGATAGATGATAGATATATGGATATAGATAGATGATAGATAGATGACAGGTGATAGATGATAGATATAGATAGATGATAGATATATGGATATAGATAGATGATAGATATATGGATATAGATAGATGATAGATAGATAGATGATAGGTGTTAGATGATATATATAGATAGACAGACAGATAGATAGATAGATAGATAGATAGATAGATAGATAGATAGACATAGGTGATCAGTGTCTTAGGAGTGAGGTCTGGGGTACTTAAATGTAAGAATTAAAGATGAGGATCCCTTAGAATTGACTGAGAAGGAGAAACCAGCAATGGTTTTGAACTAAGCAAAAGAAAAACAGTGCTAAAATACCTGCTACGGGCTTGGTGATGGTTCATTAGGGTCCAGCCCCAGCCTAAAGAGCTGGGTTGTTGCTGCTGGGGTTTGCTGTGCCCAGTTGCAGGAGTTTTATTAGAGTTTGGATTGTTACATGGCAGGTTGATTGGGGACTTTTACCACCCACAAGGCAACTCTGGGGATTCTCTGTAAAGTATCCTGTCTTTAATTTAAAAAAAAAAATCACTTCTTGTAATTAATGAGATTTTGAAGTCCATTGGCTGAAGCCTAGCTGAAAAGCAGAGGAAAATTCATTTTTGAAGGCAGGTGCCACGTTGGCAGAGTACAGATGAGGGAACAGATAATAGAAGCAGAGAAAGGCAGCTTTAAGTATTAGCATAACTTTCTAGCTGCTCAGACTGTGTGTACAGCAGCCAAAGAGAGCCTGGCTGACTGGAGCAAAAAGTGAGATTAAACCCTTACTTTAGGCAGTAATATGCAGGACAAATAATGAATTTGTTCCTTATCACATGGCACAAATCTGCCTTGGGTGTTAGGTCTAATGATTGGTTACCTTAGTTACTGATGCCTTGAAAACTTACCGGGTTGGATATCAGGGTCCATGGGATTCTTTGTGCAGTTAGCCGGTTGAAGTAAGAGTCTGACCTTTCTCATAGAAGATCACAATCTCCTCCCTCCTCACTATTCCTGGAATCTTTAATGACCTGCATTTAGCAGACCCTGAATGTACACGAATGACCCTTCAGAGAATGAGGAGGAAGCTGTCGTAGGTCTCAGGAAAGATGTCACATTAGTATGCTCCATTGTGTCAGCCCCTCCCTGGCTTACCCCGAGATAGTTGAAATCTGCTCAGTGCCTCTAACTGCTTCAGGTTCAAAATGTTCGTGGGGCATGGAGGCAGAGGATGTAACAGGCTGTCAGTGGATGTAAGAGAAGAGAGACACTCCTCTTCCTGCAGGTATTCATATTTTGGAGTGATAGGGTCCAGAAGGTGGGACATTAAAGAGTGTGAAGAAAAGTAGGTTACATTAACATATTCAGTGCCATGGTCAACATCTCTCCGTGGATTTATGTTGGTTATTGGGAGTTAATATAGTTCCCTACCACATTCTGATGAACTGTAATTTGATACAGAGAGTCAGTGTGTTAGATTCTAAGACTATAGCATAGCCAATGAAAATGGCCTTGACATCATCAAATAGAGTTGACTTTGGGGCATAATTCTATTCTGCCTCCTTTGAAGTAAGATCACAAAAGCCTTTTCCTTGACATCATACACTTAGAGCATGGTTATCGGTTACTCAGTAAACAAAACTGTCTGCTTTGGATCACAAGCTCATAGGCCTCTCTCTTGTTCTATGTACCTGGAAGAATGCTTTGTTAGCATCCTTTTTGTTTTTTTTAACTGGGGAATTGGGAGAGGGGAACAGCATTGGGGAATCAGGGAAGGGGAACAGACAAGTTGCTGTCCTTTTGTTCTTCAGTCTAGTTGTGGAGGATGTTGCCTCACTGTCCCATGTTGGTGTCCTCATTGCGCTCTTCCTGGATGAGGCAGATCGGTCGCCGGCCTCTGGATGTCATTCACCGCGGCTATTGGCAGCTCACGCTGGCTGCCGGCCACTCACGCTGGCTGCCGGTCACTCACTGGAGCCTATGGCAGCCCACTGCAGCAGGGACTGCAGCCTACACCATCACAGGGGCTCGCCCAGCTCCAGGTGGAGCTGTTGTTAGCTGTGGAGGGCAGTGTCACTGGCCCTCATATGTGGTATCCAAACCGGAGCCACTGGCATCCCAAACCAGCTCTTAACCAATGCTCCACTTGGCCGGCCCTGTTAGCATCCTTTTAAATTCAAAGCTGTAGGGAAAGTAACTTGTTGAGCTACTATTTTGTGCCTTTGAGACATTTTATAAAAATTATGTCATTCCACCCTGTAACCCTTCTAAGAGAAAAGTACTACTTCCCACATTTCATAGGGAAGAAATGAAAGGTCAGCGAGGAAATAAGATCAGTTGTCCAGTTGGCAGGGAAGTTTTATTAGAGTTTGGATTTTATTAGAGCTTGGATTGTTACCTGGTGGATTGACATGGGGCTTTTACCACCAGAATGCAACTCTAGAGTTTCTCTGTAAATGTCATCTTAAATATATGTATGCATGATATACTCATATAATATATTACATTATATATTATAAGTGATGTTCCTTGCTCCTTTCTTATGTGGCATAAATAATTAGAATTTTCTATAGGTATACAAAAAATCTATGAGTTTTTTGAAATCAAATTCTCCTTTTCTATCTTATAATAGAAACTCCATTTCTTCTTAAAGATGGGGATAGTTAGAATCCTATAATCCATGCTACTAATGATTTCATTTTTCTAGAATGAGAGAAGGTAATATTTTGATTCCTTTGCTTGTTTTGGTGTTGCTTTCATTGGGGTGATGATCTATGTGACTTTTTCATTTCATTAAATAGTCAAAGAAAGTTCAAAAGTTCAGTCTACTTACAGGGCAAGGCCCGATAACAAATGCCAGGCCACTGTAAGGCTTTGGATTATAGAATATGATTTTGTGTAAATGCTTTGCGTATGTAAAACTCACATTAAAATTTTTTAAGAGAGCACACAAGTCAGATTCACATTTTGGTATAATTTGACAGCAGAGCATCTAATGGAGAGGTTGGAACACTAAGCACAGTACCATTTAATGTCTGTTTATTACATCTTCCATTGGGTTGGTTTGTCAAATGATAGGCTGCATTAATATATTTAATGTGGAAACCAGTATTCCAGAATCTTCTTCATGCCTAATATTTAGCAAGGTTAAACTTACTATGTAGTACAGAAATTATTCTGCATAAGGGAAGAAAATTATCATTTATATTCATGGTAGCAGAGAAAATGTACAAGATTTTCAAGATTAAAAAGGTATGTATGTATTCTTTGGACTAGTACTGTACATTTTCGTAAGACCAACAGATAAAGATTTATAAAAATAATCCAACTAATCGGTGTGGGTGTTTAATCATTTCACAGCTGCAAGACCTCTGGAGTTCTTCTGTTTGTTTGTTGCTTGTTTGTTTTTAAGCTAAGTTGACTTGGCAGAGTCTGGATGGAACAAAACTAATGGTTACCTACTTGAGTGGCTTTGGAATATTTACCTGTGTGGTTTGCATTTGGCTGTATCCTTTCCTTATCTTTACGTCCTTTCCCTGCAGCCCATTTTCTGCATAGCAGTGCTAGCTGGAGAATAAGTAGGCATTTGGAGAGGATTAACCAACACATGAGAAGCTTATAAGTATTCATATAAGTTGCTTAAAAGTAGGTGGCAAAGCTTAAAGAGATTTATGAGGTTTAAAGGCACATATCCACAGTTGATCAGAACCATCTTAATTATAGTAAGTAGATCATGAATTCTCCCCAAATTAGCATGAGGTTTCACTTATTGACAGGTAACAGGAGAGGTCATGGCATGAAGTAATTTATCACTTTGCTGACAGATGTGTTTGAATCATGTCTCTAATGGGGCTTGTATGCAGGAGCCCAATGTGCATAAGTCTGACTGAGAAGCTGGATTCATACCTCATTACTTTGTGTTTCTTACTTAAAATGTCATCAACCACGTGTCGTAGCCATTACTGATGTTCATGTGACAGAGTGGAAAATTATGGAAAGCATATTCTGTATGATCTGTGTAAGTCAAATCTCATATAAATCAGATCTTCTTGAAGATATCTATATATCTACAAATAATGAGCAGTTTCTGATTATTGTTGTATCTAGAGCCTTGTATGGTTTCTTAGAGCTATATAAGAAAAAAACTTAGGTTACAGGCTCTAAGGAAGTTTATACCCTAGCTGCACATTTCATATAATTTACTATAGAGTTCATATACATGATTATAATCACATAGTTACATGTTAGTAAGCACTTCATTTTTCAGTGCATTAGTATTTAAGGATAAAATTTAAAAAAATACATTATAATTAAGATAGGATTTATCGTGGTGGACTTCCTGGAGGAGATGAACTTTGAAATAAACCAAATCCTAAATCACCTTGTTAAGTGTATTTCCATTCTCAGAGTGGGTTTTATGCAAAAGGACAGCCTCAGTGGTAGATGAATTAAATAGTAAACTCAGTAATCTACTTGGTATGATTTCACAGATAGGGTCAGTCTCTTTAATAGTGAAAATCTCCTTATGCTTTAGACAACCCTTTACCTCAAAACTTTGCTATCTATTCAAAGAAACTGTCTCCCCTAGGAAAAGACAACTCTCAGGCTGGTTCGGATATTTACCCTTGGAGGTGAATGTTTTCAGATCCTTTATTAACAATTAGTGTAGGTCCTGGGATTTCCAGATACAATTTGACAACATCCCATTTTCAGAGGTATTATTAGCATGGACAGATGTTAATGGGAACCATAGATACGTTGTCTGTTTTGAGGAACTGGGTTTTATAAACAATACAACATCACCCACATTTGTAGGTGGGCGTAAATCTCTTCAGCAGAGAAGCTGGAGTAATTGCAGACAGTGGTTGTTATTTGCTTTATCTTAGATCAGGTTTATCAAGACTGATTCTTCTCTCTTTTTTCCTCCCCTCAGATGTATATCCAGACAACAACACTTACTGTCTCCATGAGTTTAAGCGCTTCAGTGTCTCTGGGCATGCTCTATATGCCCAAAGTTTATGTTATAATTTTTCATCCAGAGCAGAACATTCAAAAACGCAAGAGGAGCTTCAAGGCTGTGGTGACAGCGGCCACCATGCAAAGCAAACTGATCCAAAAAGGAAATGACAGACCAAATGGCGAGGTGAAAAGTGAACTCTGTGAGAGTCTTGAAACCAACAGTAAGTCATCTGTAGACTTTCCGATGGTCAAGAGCGTGAGCACTTCCTAATAGATGTACGTTGAACATTCTTCTACTAGTCTTGGGAACAGTGCTGCATGGTTCTGGGGCATGATGGTACCTGCATACCATGCATGGCAGTTAGAACCAGTTGGTTAGACCAAAGGATTTCAAGTCACGTGGCTCTTCTCCAGAGCACATACATGGAGGTGAAATCTCTTTCACAAAGTGTGACACTCAGGTCTCTCTTCTGAGACATTACAGAGCGTGAAGCTTAGAAGTCTGTTTAATTTGTAAAATGATCTTTTGGTGATTAGGAACTAGTCTTTACTCTTTGTCAGTTCAATATTGGTTGCTCCTTATAGAATTAATAGTTAACTAATATTTATGGAACATACTACCAAATAAATTGTATGTACTTAGATATTTAGGGAAATGAGAAAACTGGTGAAGCCACAATGTAAGGTTGAGACATACTTAATACTTCTTTGCCCCAAGTGGTCCTGTTCTTTGGCTTCCCCTGGCTTCCCTTCTTGAATAGATTAAGATAATTAGGGCTCTTCTCTGAAAGCCTCATGACCCTGAAAATAGAATCCTTTCTACAACCACCACTCCACTTTTCATTTTCTCGCCTATCTTCCTCTTCTCTATAGTTCACCCCTGAAGATGCACGCGATAACGATACACTGGTACTCAGCTAATCCAGTAGAGTCTAACTGATCTGTTCAGTCATTCTTGGTATCTATGGAAGGGCAGCAAATAGATGGAAAATTTGTATTGTAAAATATCAGAAAGCTAAGTATAGTGAAAAAAATAATAATAAAATAAAGTAAGTCAAACTTACATTGCTAGTTCCAGCAGGTTGGATCCCCTACTCTCTGTACTTTTGACACAAAATACAAAGATTAAGAGTTGATCTCATCTGATTGAATTACTATAGCAACCTACAGTTTTCACTAGATTCACAAGCCTTGCCTTGTATCAGGATTTTCAGATGAACATTGTCTATTCTATTGCCCCATATGCAGAAATATCCCTTAGAAGATAAATATTGATAAATTACACTGATTGACTTCAATTACTCTCAGACTTCTTGGAATTATTGACCAGATCCTCTAGGAAGTTTGCTTTCAGCTCGCTAATACCAAATTTAGTTGCTTGCAGAGAAGAAGCTTTTTAAGAATTCCACAAACACTCCCCACTTAGTCACTTTTCCTGCAAGCATGAAACCTTGAGAAACTGCAAAAGAAGGCACAATAAGGATGGGGCTTGGTCATAATTGTTATAATCATCTTGGATTACAGGTAAGCAATTTACTAATAATGGGCCTATTTGGTCTCTTAGCAAAAGATGTACTATAACTACTTTCAAAGTCATCCAAGCAGAATGCTTGTGATTTGAGGGCATAATTTTATCTGTGTTTTTCTGCCTTGAAAGCATCAGTGCAAGAAGCTAAAAACCCATCATAAGATGCCAATAAACCACTGTTAGCCAACGATACACTTTGAACATGGGTGCTTCTCAGCATGATGCAGCAGAATCCATAGTTGTACTTGCTTTTTAGCTGCCATCCAGAAAACATTATATAAGATGGCTGCAAATGGAAACAACCAAATGTACAGTCAAATAAATACCAGTCATGCCAGACTCACCGCTGCATGTGGTAAGAAAAAAAATTAATAAACTTTTCCCACTCTTTTAAAAAATAAATGGCTTCCCCGAAGAGGAAAATTTCCAGTATTGATAGAGACTAATCCCTTATTATAGAACTGTCTCATACATCTTCTGCTTTCCTTCTGTTATTTCCTGTTGATGATAAAATGGAAATTATGTAGCATGTTTTCATTTCCCTCATTTTCTCTGAACTAAGAATGAAAGGTTACAAGTGTGGGGCCTGTGTGGAAGAGAAGCATATAATATTCTAGATGAGCCAAATGCTCATTTTTGGAATATAAAGAAAATTTAAGAAGGTAACTGAGGATCAAGTCAATTACTACCTGAAAGAAGGTTAAGTTATACTTGGGAGATTTTAGTGTATGCATCTTTTACAGAAGTAGTTTGGATTTGAATAAATCAAGCCCAGATAAAGTGATTATAGTTTACACATTCAGGAGAGACCGTGAATGAACTCTATACACATCCTTCAAAACCCCACTCCAGGTAACCATTGTTAACCTTTATTCACATACACAACTGGGTATCATGAACTCCTTATGTCCCTGTAACCTTTACTACATGTACCAGTGGTTTTCGTGGAGTCAAAAGTCTTCTAAAATCACAAATTCTCTAAAAATATCAATAACTTGAATAACAAATGCAATATTTGTCTTCTAAAAATGTGTCTCATCACTTTACAAGTATAATAGAATATTGGAGATTCCTTTGCCATTCTACTGTAACCAGTACCATGCCTCCTCAGATTTAAAACACCTCCTCTGGAAGTGGGTGGAGTCTGTTCTCCGTAAATCCGGGCTGGTTAACACACTGGAATAGTATCCATGCTGCTGCATTCTCACACTTTCTTTTACCAGATGTTTGGTAAATCCCCGTTACTACAACAAAGTGACAGTGACACACATGAAAGTGTTTTATAAACTATAAATCACCGTATGCAGGTAAAATAACCATTGTTGCCATGAAAATATAAATTGGTCTGTGGTTAATAGAAAAGAGAACAAATAAAATTCAGAAACCATTGTTTTAGCATCCCTCTTTCTTTTTTTTAATGTGTGGAGGATTTTGATCATTATGGCGACTGTTCCATTGTTGAGATTTTTTTCTGACCAATTCGCTGTGTATTTTTGGTATACATGCCATGTTTTTCTTTCATGGCCATGGAGCAGCTTTATAGGTCATACTTAGAAACTTACTGTTAAGGATGACTTGTTGATGCCAGGAATTCTGGTCACATATTTAAGGTTTTAAAGCTTCAAAAGCTACACAGAATAAATATAAGTGATGTGAAGCTGGAAGGGAGACCCAGGAGTCCATGTTAATTACTGAATTTGCAGATTACTACATTTCAAACAGAAAAAAGGTCAAGTGTTGTTTCATCAAAGTGTGGGAAGGGAGTTAGAACCAAAGTTGATATATATGAATTTTATCAACTGTACCCAATTAACAAAGCCTGTAACTGGTATTCCTTAAGCTATATTCATGAATAATTCATGAGAACAGCTGCTGGTGGAGGGAGCTCTGCTTTCCCTGGCTATGAACACAGTGTGGTGTGCACAGGAAATTCATTGTTGCTATATTCAAAACCTGATTGTCACATAAGCATATTCATTACCACCACAGTGAAAACTCTCCCTGTTAGTTCTGTACCTCTCTGATCCATTTTGTTCTGTGATACTTCTGGGATAAAGATACTTGCAAAATATCTGCCATCCTCAAGATTTGACCCTTACCATTATTTTCCTAATTGACTAAAGTCATCGGTTTCCAGAGCCTTGCACTCCCTTTTCTAAACATTAGAAAAATTGATATTGCTCTCCTTTTGTAAATTATAGTCTCGATTCTCAATAGAATTCTACCATCTTTTTCCCCCTGGAGATCACTTCTAAGGGTTCAGAAAATGAAGTATGAATCTTTAATTAGCTGTGGTCTTAAAGTTGGAATGATCCTTGAAGATGGTCTGATCCAAATCATTTCCTGTTGAATTAACATCTGAATATCATCTTCTTCAAAGTCTTTTGGCTCTTGTTCTTTTATGTCAACCATAATTTTTTTTTCTAGCTACTCACAAATGTGAATAATATTTTCTACATTTTTAGTGACTGTTGAATATGTTGAATAAGGCATGAAATTGAACAACATTTTTAAGGGTCGTTTTCTAACTCTTATGACAATTTGTTTTTATCTTGTCTTTGAAGATTATATGAAACTCCTTCAAAAACATAGTTGAAGTACAGATTTTATTTTCTTTGAGGAAATTTAGAGGCATATGAGGGCATTATGTAAATTAGAAATAAAAAATAAAGTAATAAAAGTAAATGAGCATAAGAACCATCGTGTTTCACTTTACATCAAACCAAATGTAACAGACATCCTACCTTTTGGATGGGGTAAGTAGAAAAGTAGGATTCCGTATTGGTTCTCTTAGACTTTCATATTGGTCCCCTCAAATCTACTCTGCTTCCATACTCTCAAAACCCAACATTGTAGAATTTGAACCAGTGATGAAACTGAGGACCAGTCACCTGGTTCGGTGAACTTTTCTCACTCATTTCATAGGAAACAGACTATAATTTAAAACTAGGTCTAAAATCTACTTCCTTTCCACTGTGCCACAAAAATAACCTAAAAGAAGCATGAGCAATGTAAGTAAAATAAGCAGATATGTCACCTATTTTGGGCACGAAGCTCATAATAGTCCATGAAATCAAAAATAGCAAACACAGCTACAATTAGTACTTCCTTGGGCTGTTTACATTAATTTTAGTGACTGTGAGCTTTGCATGAACTTGAAGTCTAGTAAGAACTGATCTGGTCAATCACCAGTGGTGAGGTACGCTAAAATGGAATGAACCTGATTGCCAATTATTTCCGAAAAAGAATTTTATAATTTCCTCATTCAATATTTAAAAAAAACCTATTCTCTAAAAGTCTGTTTCACTCTAAATTGGATTTATGTAGTGAAATGCATACATGTTTTTCATTTTTTCATGTATTTCTTATGATTATTCATTCCAGGAACCCACTGAAAAATAGGATATCACATTTGAATTTTAGAATAGAAATTTATCCCATCACATCTGCCAAAAAACCCAAAGGAATTACTTAGATGTAGATTCTCTGGAAATTTAAGAATGAGTATAAATTTGACTTAGAATATTCTGTTATTCATATCTTTCTAATCTTACAATCATGGGTTTTACTTCATGGTAAGTTGGTTACTAAAACAATTAAATATTCATTCCCTTCTTTGAGTCTTTATTTTTTTAAACACCTGCATTTGTATCCTTTGGATGAAAGCAGACTGTACATACGTATTGGTGATACATGTATTTACTTTCATTTACAAATATTTTGTGAACTTCATATTTTACTATGTTTCCATCTAGAGTCTAAAAGTATTTTTCAATGGAAGACATATTCATTCTCAAAGTAATTATAATTACTAACCCTTTTTGGTCATCAAACCAGACTCAAAGATTTTAGGTCTTTAACTAATGTTGTAAAAAGTATTATTTTGTATTCTGCAGAAGATATTTATGTTCTTTCATTTTTCATATTGCAATCTTTATTAATCAAAATATACATTTAAATTAAATGTGACCTAAATATATTAAAGATTAGAACTTTTACATTTTTAGTTTTCTGCTAAATGCCTATACTATAAAATGAGACTAGTGGTTTTACAGATTTAAAATTGCTGCTGCATTTTTTATCCCACCATCATTTAATTCCTACTACATGGTTTAAAAAATAATAAGTAAAATAATAAAAAGTGAATAAAAAAGTCATTATGGAATTTGAATTTTAAAATGACTTTAACCGAATAATTTATTATTATATACTATTAATGTGTCTTAATTTATCTTAACAGCTTCCTCTACCAAGACAACATATATCAGCTATAGCAATCATTCAATCTGAAACAGGGAAATGAGATAATATGAAGAAATCTGTATGTGATCTTAAACAATGGACATGACACCACCAAAATTCATGCCTGAAGACCTCTGTAGACTACACTCAATCAAATCAATAGTCAATCTTGTAAGGAACAAAAAAGTAGCCATGAGCCAAAAGTACCAATAACAGAAAGTGAAGAAACCCATTTTATACAATACAACCAACGAGTGTCAAGCTAAAGTATTGCTTACTCATGAGCAGTTAAAAATTTAAAAATCACAAAAGGAAAACTAATGTTAGCTTGTGGAAAAAAAAATGCTGTTGAAATAAACCATGTCTGATGTTATTCTTGTATTTTTCTGTGATTGTGAGAATTCCCGTTCCTGTCCCACATTGTTCAACTTGTATAAGACAATGAATCTGTTTCTTGTAATGGCTGACCGGATTGAAGCCCTGGGTTGTGCTACAAATAAATGCAATGGTTGACGCATGCAATTTTTATACAAATAATTTATTTCTAATAATAAAGGAATGTTTTGCAAATGTTGAGAGTTGTTTCGTTCCAGTTTTAAAGCCAGTGAAAACTTTCCAGTTGGCACTTCTGCTGTTATGTTACCTCTGGCTCAAAAAGTCCTAATGTTCTAAGAAAATAGGATTTCCTCGAGGAATGTGTTTTTGTACATTCACGTGTATATGAAGAAGACTGTCTTTTATTCCTATATGAAAAAGAATTATTTGTGTAAGATTTTGTGACTATTTCAAGATTTATGTGGTAGCTTTTTCATAGTAGTTGCTTCTTTTATGAAGAATCAAGCAATGGCTTGAGGTGAATTGTGTCAAGTATCATAATTAACAAATGAGTTAAACTTGGGAGAATGTAATATGAAAATCATCATCTACAAGTATATCAGAGTGTCACTGAAATTCTCCATTTTCTGAGTCAGAACTTTTGCATTATGGCATATTCCAAGGTATGTAACGTTAACCTTGTCTCACCTGGGCCTGGTATCCAGTGAAATAAAAAAAGTAATGGGCTTTACCCAGTACATTCCTCAAAGCACATAATTAGCATATTTATTCCCTTGGTATCACTAAAGAAACCACAGTTCAGAAAATATGTCAATGCCTTCTTATTTTCCAAATGAAAACATTCATTGGTTCATAGAACAATACCATTAAAGAGAGAGAGAGAGAGAGAAGAGGGATCTTGTGTTATGCTAATAAACCATGCTAGGGTGGATAAAAGGAGCCTGTTAAAAGCTTTCAAATCTGTTACCATTTTCATCACGGGCTCCTTTCTTCTACACAATCCCAGACATCCATCAAGTCAATGGGTCTCTACAATCATTTTGTTAGTAAATGTTCTCTCTGCTGAGTTAGCTTGGATGGCTCATTGCACTCCTTACAGATATAAAGAGCTCTAAATGCTCTGTAGCTCCAACCCAAATATCGACAGTCACTTTATTTAATACAGTTGAAGTAGCATAGCTCAGGCTCCTTCAATGTATAGTATCATTTCCTAGATACCTACACAGAAGGAAAGCGGCATACAGAAGGAAATATGTACTTACTGGCCTTTTGTTGAGCTTCTTTTAATAGTGTTCGTTGTTTGTAGGTAATATTTAAATCAAGGAGCAAGGGCATTACTTTCAAATATTCAGATCATCTTTATTACTGATAAATACAATCCTGTCATCAGGAGGATCCTAAATCCACCTCTAGGTGTGCCTTTTTAGATAAGACCAAGCTGAAAACACAACAAACTGGTAACTGCATATGTAGTATATTTTATTTTGCCATTAGTTCAGAACCAATAGCCATACCAAGAAAAGTCATTGTAATTGTATTTTCATTTTCAAGTTGACAGTTTTCTTTGTATGGGAGATTATTAGTGGTTTTTAAGATTTTTGACTTAATTTGAACAAGTATCCACGTGCTTGGTTGAGAAAAATACTTAAATTTTATAAGCCTTGCATTTCCTTCAGAGAGCAAAATTCAAGTACATTTTCATGTAATTGACTCTAATCAGGGTAAGTGGATGTAACAGGGTGATTGTGAGAGCAAAGCTTGCTCTCAGGCCAAAGGTGGATTATTGTTATTATTATTGTTATTATTATTACTATTACTTTTTTTACTTTAAGGTTTTAAGAAGAAAAATAAAACATTGCGCATAATTCATGACATTTCAAAATTGTTCTCCCTATTACAAACTTATCCATGAGTTGTTTTTCCTAAGTATTTTTTATAAATAATTGATACTTGTTTCCTGCTCTATGATCTTATTTAACTTATAATAGAGTTGAATAATAGTTCTTGTGGGTTTCCATATGCCAATCATCCTTTATACCATTATCTCAATGGGAAACTTTCCCCTTGATGAAACTATGACCCTCCCCAGGTAGTGCTAGGATAAACTCCCTCAACCTCTTAAAGTAGGAGCTGGAGAATTCTGACCTCCACTGTGGTTATTTCTCAGGGATTTTGCTGAGGGCTCAGGAGGTGGTCATATAGGCTGGGACAATGGGAGGCATCCAATAAGAAGGATTTAGCATGTGCTACTCATGGTTCATAAGTCCCATGCTTTTAAAATGAACTGCCTGTGTACTATAGATAAGCAAATAAAAATTGCATGGAAAAATATAGTATTATACTCTTTAGAATCGACCTTGTGTTTTATTCTGGCCAAGAAATGTCACATCTAATCTCAGCATGCCAGAGGGAATACTAAAAATGTAGCCCAGGGTAATATTCAGCAAATGTCACTAGTAGACGATGAGCGGATATATTAGTGTGACCTTGGGCCAAATCTGACTTCAATTTTTAAAATTTTTTAGCTTGTACTGGTTAATATTTAAAGGTGTCTAAATCAATGGTGATCTGTCACAAACTAATTTTCTTTTGAAAAAAAACTACTCGAATTTAAACTTGAGGGATGATTCATTAGAACATGAATAGGAACTGAATGGCTAACTTAAATTTTAGTATTTATCAGGAGATTTTAGAAAAAAAATGTGGCATTTCAGATGAACAGAATTTTACTTTTTAATTTAAATTAAATACCATATTATGGGAACTCTCACTAGGAACATAAATTTGTGTCATTTATATTTTCCTCCCCACCTTATCTCTGTATTTATTATTTACCAGTGACAGTGTAGAAAGCATAGTAACAATTTTCTAAATTCTATTAGCTAACAGTGATATTTATTCAGTCAGCAAGCAGAAAAACTGGCATCCTTAAACTCTATCATGCAACCTTACCAGTTTTTCTCATTTCATTTATTTAATTTCTTTTAATGTCAGTATTTTCATCCATCTTTTAGAATAAAATTGCTAAGAATAACAATAAGGTTGCATGAAAAGATAATTGAGAAATAATAACAAATTGTAGAATATTTTAATCATATATAATAATCTTTAGAAATGTTTTATCTTGCTTTTATTATGGTTCCTCCTTTAATGAAGATATGGATAATGAAGAAAAATTGGACCATAGCTAGAAGAAAAGATTTCTTTAAGAAGAAATTATGTCTGTGAATGTTCAGAAATGTGCGACTGTCACTCTTGGAAAGTGTCATATTTTAGGCATAGTAGTAAAAAGCAGAACAATAGCTGTTTTCAAAAACTGTTTTCTGCTTTGTGCTATTTCTGTTTTTTTAAAGATATGTTTTGTTTTAGCATAATCTTTAATAATGTTATTACTTTTGGGTGCCATTGTTTTATCATTTAATTTAACCCTTCATTAAGACATATGGACTATTTTTCTCTCTGTTGAACTCAGTGTATTATCAATGTAAAATCTCATATATTTTTACTTTCATACCTATTTTCAGAGTGATCAGGATAGAGAAAATGAAATTTGACCTATTAAATGCAGAGTGTACCAAAAATATATATACACATTTTAAGAAAGGAAAAAACTGTATTAAAATTGTAATAATATATACTGGTAACAAAAGATGAACAAAAGTCACTTTTGACTTCTGCAATTACAAGAGGTGCTCAAAATGGTTACCATCAGTGTAATTTTAATACCGTTTTTTCTTAAAATGTGCATACATATTTTGGCCCCCTCTGTATTTTTTCTAATTGTCTACTGTTTGATCAAGTAGCTTAGGCAAAGCTAACTGGGACAAATAACTTGTTACAAAGTCAGAAATGCCACCATGGATTGGGACCAATGATAAAACAAGAATTGATCATATAATCACTTGGATGGTAGAGGTGAAGGGGTTATAGAAAACAGGAAAGACAAACAATCAGTGTCATGTTTCAGTGTTTAAAGTAAATGTAAGAGAAAATTTACCAATGAACTAAGTCTCATTAGGTATTTTCACTAGAACATAGGATGGTGTTTGAGAACTAATGGAATATTAGAGTGTTAAAGTATAATTTTGGAACAGTTAAAAATCTTACTCTCAGACAGATGTAAGATATGAACAAGTCGAGGCTGACCAAGTGGCTCAGTTGGTTAAGAGCTCACTCAAGAGTGTGAGCTGAGCTCTGAGCAACAGCAGTTCGATGCCCAACCCAAGCTGAGCTGCCGTTGAGCTGCCAACTGGTGGCAGGGTGGCTCAGCTAAAAAAAAAAAAAAAAAAAGATATGAACAAGTCAAGGATTTTATTCAACTTATTAACTACTGAGTGCACATGTAAAATATTCAACTAATCTAAAGACTCTTTGAGATACTAATAATAAATAAATAAATAAATATTGGGATAAATCAGATAACTAGATACAAAACTACTTTAATGTCTTACAGTAAAATAAACCATAAATATAGAGACAATCTATTCCATTGGATAGATATTATTTGAATCAACTGGATAGAAATCGACAAATTAACCCTTGTACCTGCAGAAGTATGAAGTACCCATGTTGCCTTGTTTCACTTTTCCTAATTCCAAGCATTATATCACCCATATTTGAATAGTAAAGATCATGCCAGGTCTAAAATCATATTAAGAAAAGGGCTTTGGGTTGGGTCTGTGCTTTAATTATTCTTTCTTATCTTCCCTCTTTACTATACCTGAAGTTCAGAGTTTGGGTTGCATAAGATGATATGGAGGACAACTGTGCATACATGGGTAGCTGCCTTCAGCTAACAGTGTCCTATCTGGCAGTTCCTCAGTAATCTCTCAAAGTGTGACTTCTTCCTTTTGCCCCAACCCCCTGTGTTGTCATTTCTAGCAGGTGTTTTCTCTCCCCTTTTGGGGTGTATTCCCCTAATAGGAGCAATTAGCTTTTTAGGAGTATCCCTGAAGATGACAAACCATGGATAATTTACAAAATCTCCATGCACACCTTCTATTTGTCATTGACTATTAAACCCGCCCCATCCTAACAAAGCCTTTTCTTGGATGCTGCCCCTGGCATCTCCCAGGCAGGAGAAGCACAGATGAAGTCTTCTCAATCAAAGAGTGGGTGTGGGGAGGGGACAGGTATGATGAATGGAACTCTGATTTTCCAAAAATATCCTGGAAGGTAAGAACCTCCATCTACCCTTCACTTCCTTCCAGCATTGTGGGCTCTGCAGAGCAGGTGGTGAGTGTAGGGCCATGGGACTCTGTTTCCGTATGGAACCCATTTTCTGGATGGAATATTAGAAGTCTCAGAGCTCAGTGGTCCCTTGAAAATCTTGACTAATCTTTTGGAAAGAGGAAGGAGAAGCAGCCTGTACGAGGCAAAATTATAAAATAGATAAAATAAGACTTATTGATTTTTCTATTTGTTTTTCTCATAATGTTCAAAACTCTCTTTAGACCTCTTGGCAATGTTGCTCAGGTAACCAATATCCTCAGTATACTATACTCTAGGTACTCAAAGATCCACTTTTCCATTTTCTATGTATGGCTCAATCCCAAATTACATTTCCATGTCAAAGTTGTTCCCACCCCCCCAACCAACACACACAGATATCAAAGAGGTATATCAAAGACCCCCTAGGGAAGCTACTGCAGCTGGATTTTAAGTAATAAACCATATAATTAAGATAGTTTAATCATTCATTTTATTTAGAAACTATTGATTGAGGGCCTGCTATGTAGTAGATGTTATAGATGCTGAGAAGAGTGGACCAAAACACCTCCAACAAAACCCCTGACTCTCATGGCATTTATATTTCTGTTGGGGAGATAAATAGTAAATAAAATAAATAGATAAATATAGGGTGTGATGAGAAGAAAAAAAACAAATGAAAGAAAGTGGATAGGAAATGGTTAAGCAGCAGAATTGACAGAGAGCAGGGTTCAAATTTCATGTACAATGGTGAGGGAAGCCGACATTTAATTAAATGCCTGAAGAAAATGAGGGATTTTTCTATGCAGTGTCCTGGGGAAGAGAATTCTAGGCAAAGGGAGAGCAAGGAGACCTGTCCTGAGGCAGAAGCAAGTCTAGACCAGGATAAGGTGAAGGGAGTAAGGTGGGATGGGGTGCAAGGTCTTGGAGGGCCTTGGAAGTCATTGAAAGAACCGCAACTTTTACCATGAGTGATGGGAGACAGTGTTTTGAGCACAGACACAATGGGTCTTCATTTTAAATGAGTCTTTATGGCTGGTGTAACGTTATGAGATTAGCTTCAAGGAGGCAATGGCAGAAGCACAGGTACCAGTTAGAAGACTGTTGGATGATCCAGGGTAGAGATAATCATGAATGATCATGAATTGGGCTGAGTACAGTAGTGGTGGTGAAAAGTGGTTAAGCTCCTTCTCTCTCTCTCTCTCTCTCTCTCTCTCTCTCTCTCTCTCTATATATATATATATATATATATATATATATATATATATATATATATATATATATATAATTTATATAATTTATTTATTTTTTAAAGAGGGCAGTGTCATTGATCCTCACATGTGGGATGGGATCCGAACCCGGGCCGCTGGCATACCAAGCCAGCTCTTAACTACTGCACCACTCGGTCGGCCCTCTAGATATATTTTGACAGAAGGTTTTACTGATTTGCTGATGGATTGCATGTACACTGGGAAAGAAGGGTGATTGCAGGACTTTTGACCTGAGTAACTGAGGGAATGGTATTGCTATTTACTGAGATGGGGGAGACTGAGAAAAATGAGTGGAGGGAAATATAATTCATACCAAAGTATGAATGTCTGTTATCTCTTACCACTCAAGCCCTTTTAAAGATGCATGGATCATTAATTGGAATAACTAGAAATCTTGGGATGCATTTGGGGACAGGAAATACTATGAGAATGAGCATTTGTTCCTGCTGGAATATTTTCAGAAGGGTCTCAGGTCATCTCCCAATGTCACCAGACCCCTCTCTCTTCTCCCTATGCCCTCTTCCAGGCTAAGTCCTGGGCTGATTTTTTTTTTTCTTCCTAGTTCATCTCTACAGCACTTACCTACCTCCTGAGCCGTATTCTAGTTCTTTTGTGGTTATTTAAAATTTTTTTTATTATAATTGTTGTTGATATTGTGCTGTTGTTTTGCCTGTGAGTATTTGGGTCAACTTTAATCCCCAACTTCCTATTTCCTTGACTTCTGAGTTATTTGAAAGTGCATGGACCTCTTTAGAATATACCCCAGGAAAACTCTTTTCCCTCCAATCTTTTGTCCCAATGAAGACTCTCTTTTTGTCCAAGAAGGTCAATTGTCTTCTCAAGAAGCATAACCACCTGCCTGAAATATAAAATAAGAAATAAAGGGGACAATGCCTCAAATCATGAACATTAAGGGGTTGTAAGAGTCAACTGCTCTAGTTATGTTGTCCTCCAGTATACAAGCTCTGTGTCTCTCAAGGGCTTGCCTTTTTTTCTCATTATTTTATTCATTCGATCATTCTTTCAATATAGACAATATGAAAAGTCATATATTAATTCTGTGCGGAGATGCAAAGGACTTCCTAGCTGGGAGGGATGATAAAACACCTAATAATAATAATTACAATATAAATGACAATGGTTAAGATTATAAGACTCTTATTTTCTGTCAGATAGCCTGCTAAGTATTATACTGAAGTAAATCTTGCCACAGCCATGTGGGGTAGGTATTATTATTATCATTATATCTGTTTATAGATGAGGAAGTAAAGAGAAAGATTGATTAGCTAACTGGAGATCATATAGCACATAGATGTGGACCCTGCACAGAGATTCAGTAGCAGACAGAATGTGTCAGCTCATAGGACAAAATGCTATGGGGGTCAGCTGGGAAAGTCAAGCATAAGTTTATGAAAGCAGTTCCTGGAGCCCCTTTGGTTTGGTTTCTGATATCAGTGTGTCATACCTTATCTGTCCAAGGAGAGCTATCCAACCTCCTTAGCTTTGGGAAATATATTTAGATGAAGGGATATTCTTTGGATAAATTCAAGTTAGTGCCAACTTTTTTATTTGATTGAGAGTTTTCATTTAGATTCTGAGTTGCCTTTAGTGCATCGTTTTAAAGTGCACCGTTTTAGTGCACCGTTTATCCATGCACATGACAAGACCAGATCCAGAATGTAGGCCTTTTTCCTCATGGTTCATGATTTATCTCATTTAAAGTTTTCAAATACTAAATAAATCAGGAAAAAAATGACAAGACCACTCGAGAGACTTATTTACAACTTAGTGATAAGTTCACAAGTCAACCTAGTTTTATAATTTGATATATTTAAGGTAACTTTATTCACAAGCTCAGTCAAATCATTTGTGTTCTTAGGATAATAAGTCCTGATTGTTTCTTTCATGCACAAATAGTTTCTTACATAACTAGTGCATGACCTTCTTCATATGATATAGGCATTATTATCATAACATCTTCCAGACAGAAAGATCAAGGCAGAAAGGTTATTAAAGTTTGGTGTCAAATCATCCACCAGGAATTGAGCCAAGAAGAGACCCTTCCAATCCACCACGCTAGGCTAATCCTTCCTCTCTTAGAGCACATGACCCACCATCGTCATTCTGTCCTCAACACTGTTATGACCTAATGCTTTGGTCTTGTTGTTGGCAGTTGTCTCCATTCTTGAAGTCTGTGACAATGGAAACTCTTAGCAGAGCCAAAAGGCAGAACCAGCAGAGACCTTGCTGCATTTTGACTGGCAGGTCCACATCTTCTATATCAGAAGGGAGGTGGAAGGTGTTTGGATACTCAGTTGGCAATCATCTTGACTGCTGCTAGAGTGGGTCCAGCATTCAATTTAGGGAAAAGGTTTTCTAGGTGTTTTAGAGTTTTAACCATCTGACTCCTATTCAGTCCTCCCCCACCACCCCTCCCCACCACCTCTCTCTCTCTCTCTCTCTCTCTCTCTCTCTCTCTCTCTCTCTCTCTCTCTCTCACACACACACACACACACACACACACACACACATTGTGATGATTTTTAAGAAGCAAAAACTAGGCCCAGTTTGAGTTGTGTAAAATGAACATTTCAAATTCAAAAGTCATTATATCTATTCATGCATTGTAGCTGGGGTTTGAGAACATGTGTCTTCCATCAGCAGGGATCTGAGATCTGAAATAGATCTTTAATAGGGCCCTGGGGCTTCTTCTGCACGGGCACAATAGCCCATAATGACTCTATGAAGTAGATGAGTGAGCCAGAACACAGAAGGATTTATGCGATAGGCCTTAACTGTTATTAAGAAGATATAATAGCCTATTGTAGCAAAAACCTCACTTTTCACTTTTCAGAAAGTACCTAAATACCAATTTACACAGTAGGGATTTTTAACACAATGACAGCTGTCCCCCATGAGGAGTTATTTTTTTTTAATTATTATTTTACCAATAAGAGAAGAATTTGGCAGCTTCTACATATTTAATTTCTAAGGATATTGACTACATAGTATTCAAATATAATTACCATATTTACGAGCCTTAATCTGTTTTCAGAATATAAAAGTGACATATTTAATGTGAATAATAAAGCAAAAATGTCTTCTTAGTATATTTCTTATTGCTGTCAGCTTTAGAAATTCACAAGTGTGTTAAAATATATTTTAACTTAATTTTCATCATTAATACATAATAACAATTCTTTCTTTCAATCATTATATGTTCTGAGGTTAGTATTAAAATCCAGTATGAAATGACTCATGCTGTATTGAACTAAATAAATATTTAAGATCATTTTGAATATGCAGGAATGACAAAATTTAGCCACAGTATGGAGCTGAAATATTTAATGGAGATATTTTGTTTGGAGGTTGTACACAGATCACCACAAACACCTACATGCTGAAATTCTTTTTACTCTTTTAATGGCTGAATAAAATCCATTTATCATTGCACAAACTACAGATACCTCTTTTTAATGGAAAATGTAGCAGTAAATATTCAGAGTATGTTCTAAAATTGTGTAATTTTAAAGCTTAATTTAAATGCTATACATATGGGATGGTCGCTCCACCTACTAAGCTGACTGGCAACATATTTTGCAACCTAAAAACACCTTTCCCCCCTGTCTCCCCTCCCCCCCCAAAAGAGTACACACCGGCTATCAATAAATGGTGATAGTTTTCTAAATTAAAATATATGAAGCATATGTAAATATATGTGGGCATGTTATTTTACAAGATGGGCAAGAATCAAACAAGGAGCTTAGTTATCATGTTTTTATTACATCCATATTATCATTTTACCATGCATGCACAGCATCACAGAAGGGCCATGTGTAAACGACATCTTTAAAAATAATAATATTAATAAAAATAATAATGAAATAAAAAATTATTATAAGCCTAAAATCAGTCCAAAATAAAGGTGTTTAAAAATCTATAAATCTGCCTCACCTACCTTTGATTAGTAGTCATTAGCCCACGAAGTTCACTTTGAGGGTAAAGTAGAACACAGATATTTCAGAAAACAGCTAAAATGGAAACACTTTCAGGATGGTTCTCATCCAGTGTTTTTTCCAAGACTGGGCTGAACACCACTTGCACGAAGGTTCATAGTAACGTGGTTTAAAATGTATTTTCTTGGGCCGGCCGAGTGGCGCGGTGGTTAAGGGGTTCAGGTCCCACATATTAGAGCCAGTGACACTGCCCTGAAAAAAAAAAAGTAGTTTCTTTTCTTTTTTTTAATTAAAATTTACTGAGGTGACAATGGTTAGCAAAGTTACTAGGTTTCAGGTGTACAATTCTGCAATACATCATCTGTATATCACATTGTGTGCTCACCAACCAGAGTCAGTTCTCCTTCCATCACTATGTATTTGATCTCCTTTACCTTCATCTACCACCTCCACCCCTCTTACCCTCTGGTAACCACTAAACTATTGTCTGTGTCTATGAGTTTTTGTTTTTTTATTTGTTTGTCTTGTCCCTTTGTTGTTCTCAGTTTTATATCCCACATATCAGTGAAATCTAATTGATGAAGCCACCCTTGAGTCCTACTGAATTAGAATTCCAGGATGTGGGACTTGAGAATCTGCATTTTTAAATGGGTACTTGGGAGACATATGCTCAATAAGTTTGGGAACAAACTGGGTTGAAGAGATAAGTAAATGGTTCATGATATACAATGCATTTCAAGTATAGTGTTTGTTGTCAAATTCTATTTTTAAGCCCTCCTTCTATTGGTTCTTTGTACTGCAATATGTTGACTTGTAAATACTGGGTTGTCAGAAAAGTCATGATGCATTTTTGCAATGAAAAACATAGAAAAATACATCATGCCTTTTCAGACAATGCAATTTATGAGGGTTTTAACTATGAAATTGGAGAGTTTTAAATGGCTATGATCATTTATCATTCCTACATGATAGGAAGACTCTATCTTGGCTTTTTCCTTGATCTCAATGAAAAGTCTTTATCATACAGTGGTTATTTACCTTTCTTTATTTAATAACTCCTAGGGCCAATCACATCTATTTATTAGTCTGGCAAACTACAGTAGACTTTCCTCTGATCTTACTCTACCCTTCTCCCTCCCCCTATCCAATCAGCAGAAATCCATTTAAACATACACACAAATAATAAGGGTCATCCCCCCACCAATATTTTGGTCTTGTATCTCAATCAAGGAGTAAAAAGTAAATAGATATAGTTCATCATGTCGTGGATTCCTAGGGAGTAAATATGGCATGCAAAATCTGTTCAATTTTAAATATTGGCTATCACAGTAATACATAGTGATTCCACTTTATGGAAATTACAAATTAGTCTTTAAGGATTCTAAAAAATGTTGACCTGTGTCATACCTAAGTATAATGTCATCTCTTTTCTTGGTCCACATTACGGCCTCATGTTACCAAAATTTTTTTTTAATGGTCTATGGAATGCATTTTTGCAAATAAAAGAAAACCAAAGCACTTATGTACTCATGATGTGTTTTTTCCCAGCATCTTGCCTTTCTGTGATGCAGGATAATATGTACACGATAGAAGCTCTCTTTATTGAGAAGTCAGACCTCAATGAACCCTCTTACAGAGGGACCTCTTTCTAGTTGGTGGTTGGATAATATGTGTGGTTTGGCATACCACTGTCTGTCTTTTCTCAAAAATACTAACGGTTGTCTTTTCAATTAGGTGATAGTAATGCAAAAACTCACTCCTTGGAGTCAATGGAATCTCATTGAGCATTAAAATAAGTATAGTGTTCAGAACATGAGAAGGAGAGTTTGTCACATTGTATACTAATCAGACCAAATCTGTGGGTTTATATTTGGGGTCATAGAGAGATAGTGAAAATTGGGAGCATAATCAAATGACCATGAATTGAAATCATTATACTGCAGGATATTTTGAAAAAGAAAAAGAATAACTGCACATTTTAGGTTAGAAAAGAAGATTAATTTAAGAGAGAAAAGGCAAGGTAACGGACTCTGGATACATGGGCTATCCTTAGAAGAAAGACTGAATTTGGTCAAGTTATCAAGGCAGATTTAAACTGCCTCGCAATGTAACAAGGTTTCAGACGGAAGCTCTATGACCATCTCTCAGAGATTATGTGCAGGATTTTCTTGCTTTAAATCCTGAGATGTGACTAGATGGCCCCTCAGATTATTCCAGCAATTATGGGCTGAATACCTACAAATGTGTCAGTCACCCTGCCAGGGGCTATAAAGGACACAGAAGAATAAAGACACCATCTGTGTTCTTGACTGAGATAGATGGAGGAGCAAAAGCCAAGAAATCCTATGGGGTTTCAAAATTGGGCAGTATTTCATCTCTAAGAATCTTTGAGTTTTGTGAGCCCTTGAGATTTACCAGACAGTAATTAATGTGACATTGAGTAAGATAAAAAAAAAAACAAGGATTCAAAATTTGTCAACTCTAAATAACCTGAAACCCAATGACCTTAGAGAGCAGAGAAGTGCCCTGTGATTCTAACAGGGCACAGAGCACAGAGGCTGGTACAGGTGATGATAGGAGATTGTAGGGTGCTTCTAAAGCACAATTAAAAAATTAATCTGCTCAACATGACTAATCCTATATCAGCCTGAAGCAGGTCTCTTTCAGGTATACATATGTATAATTCACAGATAAATAAACACTGAAAATGCAAATATGAGCATATTATGACTTATTTAAACTCTCCTTGATCTGCATTTTAACAGCAAACTATGTCAATTAACTTATTGACATGGTTAATATAAATTAGTATATATTTCATGTTACTGGAAAGGATAGTATTTAAATGGTTTGCTTTTTTCATTTTGGTTTGTTCTTTTCATTTTTTTTTAAGTCCATGACTGTCATTTCTGTACGAGGTATCATGAAATGTGTTTGAACACTGTCACTTGACTTTTATTTAATAGGTGACTAGACAGCACTAGCCCATGGCAACTCAGGAAAGAGGGAGCCCTACCTCAGCCCCACTCTTCTCCTGCCCTGAAATCCCTTGTGGATGCCTCATACTGGTTGAACTCCAAGGAGTTCCTTGGTGGCTTCCATTGGATTAGCCTACCAGGCACAGTACAGAGTGTATAAAGAGAGGAAGTGCTTCTCGAAAGGCAAACAGAATAGATGAGGCACACGTGCCTACTATGGACAAGGCTCTCTTCTATATATTTGGGGTAAAATGATAAAGGGAACAGATTCTGCCCTTGAGGAACTCAGACAAGGAAGTAGTTAATATCAGAGTGGGGTGATGGGCATTATGTTAGAAGTTAGCATGGGGTGCTCTGGGAACAAAGTAGAGGGACCTGACCTGCAGTGCCGCTTCCTCCTCTAGACTATCAGTGTTTACATAAAACTACACGTGTCACAAAGCTAGGACAGAATAAAAATGAAATCCATGGAGTAGCACAGAGTTTCCGGGTCCCATTTATGCTTTCGCAAAGCTCCAAATCCCGGGAAATTTTTTTCTAAACACAGCTGATTATTTCTATAAAAGAAAAATATAAGTTAAACTTTTTAAAAGTTATTTAATATCTCATGCCTAAAGCAACGTTTAAAGAAAAACAAAACAAAACAAAACAAAAACAACAGCAAAAAAGTAAGAGGAGAAAGAAAAACATTTTGTTATTCTGTGATTCAAGTTATAAGTTGACAAATGGACCAGAAATACAGCTGCTCTCTCTTTTAGGTTAGGAGAGGACAAGGCAGATATTTCATACCGCAGGATTTTGTTTTTGTTTTTATCTCTAGATCTTAGACCCCTGACCCCAGAAGCACAAGGGCTCTGGATGCTGTGAGGCTATTAAACAATCATTTAGCCTTGGGCCTTGACTGCTTTGTCTGTAAAATGGAACTAATAAGACTTTCCATCCCCTTCAGAAGACCTCAATTTCGATAACTAATAAGAAATTAACAAAATGTTTTGAGCTCCCTGGAGGTCAGCCACTCACTGGGATAAAGTGGGTTATTATAACAGCACTTCTTGAGCTATTGGTACTTACAGCAACCAGAAACAAAATATATCATATCCTGTTGAAACTGCCCTTGGATAGGATGAGTGCAATTACCCAAGGTTGAAATTGATTGCACAGTGTCTGTGAACATTTGGACTTTTATAAAGAGCATCTTTGGAGCCCTAAGATATGTGGACTATTTACAAAAGTGGACTGCTCTCACCAAAGAGGTAAGCATAAAACACTTGGAATTTCTACAGTGTGTTTAACGTTGGGATAGGGTCAGAAAGACCAACTTCCCTTTTCCCTGCCATCTCAGCCACCAGCAACGCTGCCGTTTTTAAGTGAGGGAATGAAGACAGATTTTTCTCTTTTGGGGAAGAATCATTTGTGTCACCTCATTGAAAGAGAGGCAGCAGATGTGGAGCAACCACCGGTTATTTCAGTCAAATAAATTTTGAACCTAACTATGCCAGCCTGTGTGATATCAAACAAATCTTCTCGGATCCCTCGTTTCTAGAATAAGACTCACTGAATCAGACCTTCTAAGAGTGAGGCCCAGACTGCTATATTTTTGAGAAAGCCCAAAAGGGGATTTCCATGAGCAGCTCATTCACAGACAAGCTCCACAAGGGGCAGGTGATCACCGAGTTCCCAATGGTAAGTCTTCCTCTATTTAAGAAATGGTTTTAGGCAGCCCCAAACCATTCTCCATAACCTCTTAAGACCTCCAGTTCAGCCTTAACTCCTCCATGCCAAAGAATGAAGTTTGGTTGTATAGACCTATCTTTGGCACAGGCTCTGCCTCTCCCAAAAGTATAGGAAATAAATAAATAAATAAATAAATAAATAAATAAATAAATAAAGGTGATGTCATGGGGTGCAGTTCTGTCTCCTTATCTTTTACAGGCACATTAAAACAGAAGCAGTTGGTTGGCTTGCTTCTATTTTAACCAATATCCTAACCCTGAAATTCAGCTCAGTAAAGGAGAAGTCCTAGGATTGCCAAGGCAGAGTTCATGAAAGGTGGCGTCATAGAAAGAAGAAAGACTAGCAAGTAGAAGAAATATTTGGGTACCATTAAAAGATTAGGTATCATTAAAGGCTGCATTTTGGCCATGGGACCCAGGAATGATGGATCTTACCCTCAGCTACAATTGTTCCTTTAAATATGCCCTGGGGATACAAACACACATATCACGTGCAAATACAACACAGCTGGCAAAGGAGCAGGACAACATATCGTTATCATAGGCAGCTTGGATGCTGAATTCCTTAGGAAGACCTAAAGCAGTTGTTCTCCAAATATGGTCCTCAGACCAGCATCATAAGCATCACCTGGGAAATTGTCAGACATGCAAATTTTCAGACCCCACCCCAGACATACCAAGTCTGACATTCTGGAATGGGGACCAGCAGTCTGTATAGATTAACCAGCTTTCTAGGTGATGCTGATGTCTTGCTCAAGAGCACTGACTTAAAGGAACAACATAAATATGACCACCTGGTCTTCCCTCCCTGCTTTCTCCAAAGCCTATGCCCCCAGGTCTTTGTTTTTTTTAATTCGGAAAGGTGGGAGAGGCAGATCCAAAGTTAGAATGAAGTGAGAGATAGAATAAGAGAAGCCATTTCCTTCACTGTCTCTGGAGGGTTGTTGGTTTGGGATGCCTGCCCAAAAGACCAGGAGAGATTTCCAAGACAGGGCCAGAGCTGCGGGATTGGCAAGAGTGTTTGGGATGGAGACAGAGAGGTCTCTGATGACCTAAAAGGTGCACTCATCATTGTGCATAGTACAACAGCATTTTGGGAAAAAAAAACAAAAAGCAAACAAACAAACAAAAACAACTTTGCTGACCCTCTTTACATTTTTTTAAATTTCCTCTCTGTTTTCATTTATAATGATAAATGAATGAAACAACACCGTCTTTAAATGTGTAGGGCTTTTAAATACCTGAATCCTGTCCTAGGATAACAGTGAAAGGGAAGAAAAGAGAGAGAGTGCACTGAGGACCTTATGGGAGCTGGCCACTCATCCACTCATTGTCTCGCTCTGGGCATCAGCCATCCATTGCCACCTTACCTTGCAGATTCTGTTGACATGAATAAAGACATTCACTGTCGCATTATCTTTTTGCTGCACATTCACAGGCCAGTGCTTTAGTGTGTACTCTCAACCCGGAGTAACACTTGATCTCATTGGGTAGGAAGGGTCAGACTAGGAATTAGTTTTATCCTTGAGTAGGTAGGGGGGTGGGGAGAAGTGACAGGCAGGAAAGAAGGTCTGGAGTTCCCCCTAGAGGTGGGCACATCTTAAGCACTCAGGGTGTCCTTCCCAAGCTGAACCTCATTACTCCAGCACAGGAAAGTATGCTTCAACACACCGCACATCGTTCAAAGTAATATAGCTTGTGATGTTGCCAAACCAATGCGATTTCTAACCCAGAGCCACAGATAGCCATTCAATTTTTTTTTTAAAGATTTTAATTGGGGGAGGGGAATAGCATTGGGGAATTGGAGAACAGACAAGTTGCTGTCCTCTTGTTCTTCAGTCTAGTTGTAGAGGACATTGCTTCACTGGCCCATGTTGGTATTGTGATCATTGTGCTCTTCCCGAATGAGGCAGATCGGTCACCGGTCTCTGGATGGCCATTCACAGCGGCTCTTGGCAGCTCACACCAGCTGCCGGCCTCTTACGCTGCCGGCCACTCACTGTAGCCTATGGCAGCCCACTGCAGCAGTGGCTGCAGCTATGCCGTCCCAGGGACTCGCACAGCCCAGCTCCAGGTGGAGCTGTTGTTCATCATCTTAGCTGTAGAGGGCAGTGTCACTGGCCCTCATATGTGGGATCCCAACCGGGACCACTGGCATCCCAAGCCAGCTCTTAACCAATGCGCCACTGGGCTGGCCCACCATTCAATTTTATGTTAGTTAAAAATTCAGTTCCTCAGTTGCATTAGCTACATTTAAAGGGCTCAGTAGCCACAGGTGGCTGCAATGCTGGACAGTGCGGATGAAAAGCATCATCATACAGCTAGACGTGGTACAGGGAGCCGTACAGGCGAAAGTGTGGCCATAATTCAATTTTAAGAGAATAAGTCCCATACTAGGGAAGTGGCACCATGACATATAGATTCCAACTACTGTATTTGGACACAGAGCAAATGCCTCTGAGTCAAAGGTCGGTTAGAGGGAGAAAGGTATCCTGAAGCCTAGGCCTCTAGGTGTTTCAGAGACATGGCTTTGTAAGCCCAGAATGCTCCGTGATCAACTGCTTCTCTGCACTGCAGGGTTCTGTCTTCTCACCACCCACGAGAGCTCCTAACTTGCTTTCCCCACCAACCCTATGCCCTATGCTGCTCTCTATGCATTTCCTTCCTTTCATTGTAGTCCAAGACCCTGATCATAGGTAAACTCAATTAAACAAACACAGCTAGGTAACAGCCTTCACTGTCTATTGACCTCGAGCTTGTTGGACTTCTCATGCTCTCTTTTCCCCGGCCTTGTACCAATCCACTTGGTAAAGCAGGAGCCATTTGCCTACAATATAGTGGAAGGTCAGCATATCTTTCAAGTAATTTTCTTTCCCACCTTTCTCTCAGACGAGCATGGGAGAAGGAGATTTGATGGAATAAGGAGGTCGATTTTGTATGTAGAATAGTAAGTGAAAATCATTTAGCAGATACCAGTAGCTGCCCTGACAGCTTGTTTCCTTCCTTTGCTTATTTGGCTTGAAGGCCTTTTATGAGCTCCACCAGTCCAGTCCAATTTATGTGATCTGCTCCTGGGATAGAATGATTGCAAAGCACTATGCAGTGCTATGTTTCTGCGTTTACTTACCAGCAACTCTGTTTCTGAAAAGATTGAAGGACAGTTTTCCCTGTAAATATTCACTGGTTTTTGGTTTTGTTTTGTTTTGTTTTTTGAGGTGGGCAGAAATACATCTACACTCATATAAGGAATGTTTGTAAAATTTTATAACTGAATTCCCAAGTCACACACCTAATCCATCTCATTAACTTACAGCAGGTATCTTGTAAATACACAACCTATTGTCCATGTCAGATTTATGTTGCTTGTCATTCATATAGAGTACGATAGAATTGAACAGCATGGTCCAGAAATGTATTAGATCAAAATGAAAATGGCTTGATCATTTTATGAAACAAAAATTGACTCGTTTTTCAATGTAATAAAATACAGCAATAATGATTTATACAAGTTAGAGTCTAATTCTGTACATAAAAACTGAGTAAAAGCAGACACATTCATAGTAAGACTTCTCCAAATTGTATGCACTGGGAGACAGAATAATCAAACCTGGGAAAAAATCCAAATCATAGCATACTTGGCGAACAACATCTTGTTACACTCAGAGACAACAGTGCAACAAAACTAATTTCTCACAAGGTATTTCCAGGTACTGGCTGGCCTCTTTTAATCAGCATATTTTACTGCAAAATGAATAGAAAGAGGGTTTCACTGGCTAAATCAGATGACATTTCAGGATCTTTCCAGATCATGACCTATGAGTCCACGATCTCTAAGGAGCAGTGTGCAGTTACAAAAAAATTAATGAATGTGATTACATAGTTAAAATAGCTGTTTCAAGTAGGTTAAACATATTTTCTGAAATTCTTCATGTTTCACTTTATGAGAGATAGCATAAAACTGAACTACAGAAAGACCAGGTCAAAGTATAACCTACATCATGTTAATGGGATCTGAATTAATACTATTCTTCTCTGATATCTTAGATATGCATCCTTGAGAGAGAGGACATGTGGTGTGTCCCAGTTCTGTCTCAAGTGACAGCTTCACAACCTCTCTGATCTCCAGGAAGGAGTTTCAAGCCTATCATCTCTGAGGGGGTTTCCTTCTCTAACCTCTACTATTAGATGCACAGTTTTAGTTTCCTTGCAATCTATAGACAACATATGACATTAATCCAAAAGAATTTAGGGATTAGAGTCTTATTGAATTGAGTTGTTATTTCTTCAAACCTAAAGAGAACCAATGTTGTGTGTTTTGTTTTCCATGACTGAAGTGACTAAAAATCTCTCTGATAATAATTATTTTTATACTTAATCTGAAAAATACTTTCATATGGTCTTTTAATTTTATACTTCAAGAAAAAAAGAACACACAAAACATTCTGCAATACTCTCACTTTCAACTGCCTTGCTGTTGACCCAGATATATTTTGTGGCAAGAATCAGATGAGAAGCCAAGGACCTTTCAGCAGACTGTTGGCCAAGTTGAATGCTACTAAACATGCATTTCCTGTGAAAATCTTAATGACAGGTGATCTAGTCATTGAGAACTTGTTATCCTGCCATAATTTCAAGTTCCTTCCACAGTAGTGGAAAGTAGAGTTCGTTCTTGTGTTGCACAATTTCACTTACAACCAAAATTCAGAGTGCAAAAATAAAGCATCCTGATTAATTTCCAGATTCAACTGACTCCCCTGAGTTTAGACCTTAAGACAATTTTTCTTTTGCTCCATGTTATAAAGCACACAACGAGTAGAAAAAATTTCAGAGGATGATATTCTAAACATTAAGATTGAAAAAGTTATACACACAATGGCTATCCTGAAAGTTAGGTGACTGTTTTCATTTTGAAGAAAATGAAACAGTAGGTAGAGAAAACAAATCCTTGTTAGGTAAAAATTGAAAATGCTCCCACTGTCTATTAAATATTCTGCTTTCATGTGTCACTCAATTGCCAGATATCAGAGAAGACTGTATCCAATTCACAGAGGCTGACTTCCCAATTTTCATTGTTGGTCTGACTACCAACCTATCAGCTCAGTCAGATCAGTCAAAAATGCAGTTAATGTGTATATTTACAATCCTCAAGATGCAAGACAGTATTTTCAGTGACTTTTATGACCTTTCATCTGACATTCATCATTCCAGGACACTTTGGTGCATCGTGTGAAGATGGTTGCAAAACTGGTAATTTTGACTTAATAATAATGTTAGCTGACCAGGAGTAAAACTTCTTTAATTTGGAAGGTTTGTAACTGCTTTAACCTCGTATTGGTGGTCTCTCCATGATAGATACTTTATTTCACCAATTTCTCTCTTCTCCAATATGCGTGTCAATTTTTTAGCAGCCCTGACCCACATCTTGCCAAGGTGTATGTTTCACAAGATCAGCAAAGGAAGTATGCTGTACTGAAACATGGGGAAGAAAAAATAATAGCAACATGACTTTGGGGATGAACAAACACCCTATTGATATTCAGCTACAGCTACTGAAAATGCTCACAGGATGTTTGGAAATTGCATTTCTAAATGTTATGGGCTTCGGGTCTTTCAACCATGTAATGAATATATATTTTTTCTCCATTTATTTATTATTGGGAGAAATTGAGTGATGGACTTTTCCACCGATGCCCCATCCATGTTTATTTTTTCATTGCTTCAGTCGGCGTTTGTTATCTGACAATGCAAAACAAGTTATATTTGGATTGATATACAGAAGTAATCCTTCTTTCAAAGAATTTTCATCTGTCACTATCATCTCCATTAAGACGCAGAACGGGGAGTTACAGAATGATTGGTTTTATCTACATTTCGGGATATTTTTCTTTGAATGGCAGCCACAGGGAACACAATTTTCAAGATAAAATACAAAACTGTGATTATTTCAAATGGCAGGGCCTAATGGAGGATTATAAATTATTGCCTAAAGTGCCGAATACTTTGGACCAGTAGCTTAAAATTTTGTTCTGGAAACTGTTTGGAATCACTACTTTTCAGAATCTCTTTTTTCACTTAAGAAAATGAACTGCTTCTGGAAAATGGCAGCAGATCAAAAGAGAGAGAGAGGAAAAAAAAAGTAAGAAAGAAAAGAAAAAGAAAAAGAAAACACTGCACAAAATAGCAAGGCTGAAATAAATTCAAGTAAAATAGACTATATATTTCACTTCACATTAGTAGCTCTTGCCAATAGTACTTATTGAAGGAATGCTTCCTATTTTTTTCTCAAAAGAAATTTTAAAGCCTATTTTTGCTTTACTTTTTCAAATGATACAATTCAAACACTGTTGCATAAGTCTAATCAACAATATATGTTTATCATCTACTCCTCACTAAAGGCTCGTTACAAAGTAAATGCTTGATGTTCATGAAGAAGAACTGTAAGATGGATGCTAACAAAGTTGAGATCCAGCTACTAAATGTGAGAAACTCACCAAAGAAGACCCCTGTTTCTTGGGCTTGGCTGAATGGGGCAGTGACAAGTGGAGAATGATTGGCCAAAGGTGGTCATAATGACTCAAATATTTTGACCAAAACTCTTCTTTGGCTATCCCAGCAGAGCAATAACAATATTTTCAAACCAAGCGTTACTATTGCTATGCAGAATCATCTCAATGTGAAAATGTAGCAGCCGGGGGTGGGGGGGGAGCCAAGTGGCGTGTTGGTTAAGAGCTGGCTTGGGATGCCAGCAGCCACGGTTCGGATCCCACATATGAGGGCCAGTGACACTGCCCTCTACAGCTAAAATGGTGAACAACAGCTCCACCTGGAGCTGGGCTGCTGTGAGTCCTGGGAACCACATAGCTGCAGCCCCTGCTGCAGTGGGCTGCCATAGGCTACAGTGAGTGGCTTGCAGCCAGCGTGAGCAGCTGGCAGCCCATGTGAGCTGCCAAGAGCCACTGTGAGCGGCCATCCAGAGGCTGGTGACTGATCTGCCTCACCTGGGAAGAGCGCAATGGTGATACCAACATGGGCCAGTGAAGCAATGTCCTCCACAACTAGACTGAAGAACAAAAGGACAGCAACTTGTCTGTTTCCCCTTCCCTGGTTCTCCAATGCTGTTCCCCTCCCCCAATTCCCCAATAAAATCTTTAGAAAAAAACAAAATAAAATAAAATAAAAATAAAATAAAATCTTTTTAAAAAAAACACATCTACATTACTAAATTGGATTATTGTGAATTCAGTAGATTCTGCCTTACTTTGTTAGTGAAAGGCAAAACATTATATTGCTTTTAGGAACGGTAATGTGATTTTTCAAGCTACCAGTGGAGAAATGGCTGTGCAAATTAATTATCAATGCACGATTACAGGAGGTAGTTTTTGTGTTGGGTAACAGTAACATATTATTAAGATAACAAAATAAATAGCTGAGTAGTTTACAAAGCAATTTTAAAATTGATTGACAGTCACATACATGTCTGCTTTGTGAGCCTGAGATAAGGGTAAAATGAAGCTTTCTCCTCTGATTACTGCCTAAATTAAGTATGCCTGTCTCTTCATTTCATATTATATTTGGAGAATGTGCAGTGGGAGGCAAGAGAAAGATGAAGAAGGAAAATTTAGTGAGAAGGATAGATGTAGCAAGAGGATAAGCAGAAGTGAGGAGTGTTTTGAATGATTTTATTCTATCTAGAGAAGTTGAAACATTACGAAAAGACTCTAGAAATAACTTCTGTATGTTTCACCCCACTTCCAAATATACGTGCAGTTCAAGAAAAATAGATAAAGGAGGGCAAGTATGTTGATCACTTCCATGTTCCTTTACTTTCATGAAAAAGAACAATGATTAAAGGTGCACTGAATCTTATATTAATACAATAAAGCTATGGTGATACAATGAATATTTTTATTCTTTATAAAAGAAGTGATGATTTGTATATGTTAAAAAGGAAACTAAGATGGTACTGTAGAAATCAAAGTCCTATTGAGTTGCCAAATGTTGCCAGTACAGTGAAATCGCTCTAGAAAAGACTCATTTCGGTAAAAAATAAAACAACATATGGTTTTCTTTGAAAGTAGGTCTCTTGATGACTAACAGTTCTGTGTAGGTAATGCTGTACATTTGAAGCCTTTAAATCTTATTCTTCCTTAAATAACTTTTGCTCTTAAATTCTTTAAGAAAAGTTGCAAGTTTATTTACTCTCATCCAGCATGAAATAAGTGACAACACAGAATGTGGCTACTGACACATCGTTCCATTCTCTTAAAAAAACTTGTTGAATGGAGAAAACAGTTACTGTGGAGCCCAGTGGTAAGGAATGAAAGTTGGTGTTATCACCTGTGTCTATCAAAAGACAGAGACAAGTATATTCTAAAGGCCTCCTTTGTCCAAGGGGTGTTCTCCTATTAAATCAAGTCAGTGTAGGAATTGAGTCTACCTTCTGGGGATCATCTCTGAAGAGACAAGACAGTGGTTGGATTGTAAAAGCTTTAATGTAAAAATAAATCAATCAAGCAAAATCTTGGATGCTTAGTGTAATTCCAATCATTAGAAAACAAAACAAACAAAAAATTCCCAAGAGCAAAGACTGTCTTTGGTTTTAGTCACTGATCAATTCTGAACTTCAGGAACAAAAAGTACATGGCAGCTACTTATGTACTTAAACATTTGTTGGATGAGTAAATGAGTGAATAAACACTTACAAAATATTGGAGTATGTGAGAAGAATAAAATATTCTACAATTGTTTGAGTAATTTATATGGCTTATCTCCTTTACTAAAACTACTGTATTTTGTATTTAATAATATTATTCTCATTTACATATGAAAAAACAGAAGCACAGATAACTAAGTATTTCACTTGGCCATCTACTAAATATTGGTGCCAAGATTAGAACTCATTCCATTTGACTTCAAAGTCCACACTCTTTACCATTTACCACCCACACGTGCGGTGCT
Source organism: Aselliscus stoliczkanus (assembly GCA_033961575.1). Lineage (NCBI taxonomy): Eukaryota > Metazoa > Chordata > Mammalia > Chiroptera > Hipposideridae > Aselliscus > Aselliscus stoliczkanus. The sequence continues at coordinate 73,731,633 of CM066740.1, read as the reverse complement.
TATGTTGCTTCCTTTTACCAGCACTCATCTTTTTAATTCAGTAGTCCCCTCTTATTTTCTGGGGATAAATTCCAAGACACTAGTGGTTGCCTGAAACCAGGGAGGGTAACAAACCCTATATATACTATGTTTTTTCCTATACATGCAAGGTTTGACAATTACGATGATGCTAACCTTTTTTGATATCAGAAGGATTATGAATTTGTACCAATTGGACAAACAGTTAACCAAGTTTACTATTTGGAAGTGCTGAAAAGGCTGCATGAAAAAGTTAGATGGCCTGAACTTTTCGACAACAACTCATGGCTTTTGCATCACAACAATGCACAGCTCACAGGGCACTGTCTGTGAGGGAGTTTTTAGCCAGTAAACAAATAACTGTATTGGAACACCCTTCCTACTCACCCGATCTGGCTCCCAATGACTTCTTTCTTTACTCGAAGATAAAGGAAATATTGAAAGGAAGATATTTTGATGACATTCAGGACACCAAGGGTAATGTGATGACAGCTCTGATGGCCATTCCAGAAAAAGAGTTCCAAAATTGCTTTGAAGGTTTGACTACATGCTGTCACTGGTGTATAGATTCCCAGGGAGAATACTTCTAGGTGACTGTAGAGATATTCAGCAATGAGATAACGTAGCACTTTTTCTAGGATGGGTTCCTGAACTTAATTGTCTGATCTCATATTCATATAAAGCAGCATTAAAACTGTTTTGGTTATTCTTGGTTGATCAAACTCAGTTTTCAGCAACTTAAAAAAAAGAATTGAAATCATAAACATTTATATCTGCAATACCAGAAAAAATAAAAATAAAAAAAAGCTACAATCATCTTTCTGGGACAATGCTGAGAATTCTAAGTTGTTGATCTACCTTTCTATTTATCACTCACATGACTGTCTAGAGCACAGTTACAAAACTTAACACTTGTAGAAAGAAATACAATGCAACACTAATGCGGATTTTTTTTTTTTTTTTTTGCACAATGGGCCTGGGCAATCAGATTCATCTTTTGACAACTTTCATTCCTGTTCTAGCCAAGCCCCCATTCCAGCTGCACCTTGGTGCCAATCAACTGGCTGCAGACCAGTCTAATCCTTTCCTGGAACCAAAAAGAAAGCAGCATATAATTAAGCAGATTTTCTAATAATGTTTAGCTGTTCCTCACTTGAGTGAAAAATGCCAGGGATCCCTTGGGCACCATTTAAACATCAAAAGGTACAAAACCACTACTTGTAACGATGAGAAAGGGCAAATTCCTGCTCTCTAAACCTCCCCCATAGCTGTGGCCTGAGGTTTCTTGTTGTAAATGTGTACTTGCCCAGAGCATCGATCCAGCTCCACTTTCCAACTTTATCACTCATTTCTCCCTTGTAACTTTCAGTGTTCGGAGACAGAGACGATGGCTCTTCCATTTGAGTAGTTATATCAAGTTTTATCTGAATCAAGATGTTCTCAAGAACCAAAAATATTAAACTTTAGGGACAAGTTATTAGCTAATGTATCAGCTAAAACTGAGCAGAACTGAATCAGAAATAGATCATGAACTATGAGTGCAACAGTCCCTTAAAGGAAATCAAAGATGGTCTCCCAGGCTCCAGTCTAGAAGACTGCAGTCAGCATATAGTTAAGGAAAGAGGAAGGCAATGCCTTAGTATTAAATATTAAGGCTTGTTTAGAGAGGCAAGCAGAAAGGACTTGGGGACCTTCAGCACTGAAATCCATCAGCCATGTCACGTCTCTGCCAGCCCTTGATGGGATGGAAAACCTGCCAAACTGCAGAATCATGTTTGTGTTTTTGTTTTTAAACGATAGTTGCTCTGGTAGAGACATCTAATTGTTCCTGAATATTCATTATATTCTTTTTATATAGTCATAGTACCTCAGTTCTCATCTGGACACATGCCCCCCTGTAATAAAGACCACATTTCCTATTTCTCATGTAGCTCATGTGAGCATTAGTCTTCTCTCTTCTTTTTTTTTTTTACTTTCCTACTGGTAAAACACAGATGTGAAAAAATATGTCCAGTTGATTTTTGACAAGGGAGAAAAACCAATTCAATGAAAAAAAAAAAAAAAGAGTCGTTTTAACAAATAGTGCTGGCACAAGTGGCATCAATTTCAAAGAAAAAAGAGATGAATCTTGGCCTAAAACCTACATATTATATAAAATTTCACTTGAAATGAGTCATAGATATCAATGTTAAATGTAAAACTATAAAGCTTTCTTTTTTTGATATAGGAGAAAATCTTCATGATTTGGGTAACAAATTCTTAGATGACACCAAAAGCATTATTCCTAAAAGAAAAACCCAATTATTGGATTGCATCAAAATTCAATTGTTTGCTCTATGAATAACTATGATAAGAAAATAAAAGGACAAGCCACCAATTTAGAGAAAACATTTGTGAATCACATATCAGACATAAGACTCGTACACAGAACTTATAAAGAGTCCTCTAAACTCAACAGTAAGAACCCAAACAACCCAATTAGAAAAGGAGCAAAAGGTTCCAATGGAGATTTCATCAAATAATAGATACAGATGCAAAAAACAGGAAAATGTGGTCAACAACATGGATCATTAGGAAATACAAATTAAAACCACAGTGACATACCACTACAAATCTATTAAAATGGCTAAAATAAAAAATATATATATATGTATCTATATTGATAATGCCAAATGCTGGTGAGATTGTGAAGTAACTGGATCTCTTGTACAATGCTGATGGAAATGTCAACGATACAGTCACTCAGGAAATTAGTCTAGTAGTTTTTTCAAAATTAAATATACTTACTTACCATGTAACCCAACAGTTGCACTTCTGAGCATTTATCCTAGAAAATGAAAACTTACGTTTATACAAAAATCTGTACACAAATATTTATAACAGCTTTATTTGCAATAGTCAAAAACTGGAAATGACCTAAACATCCTTCAGCATAAATGATTAAATGAACTGGAGTGCATCCAGACCATAGAATACTAGTTGGCGATAAAAAAGGAATGAGCTATTGACACAGACAAACTGATTCAATCTTAAGGGCATTATGCTGTGAGGAAAAAATAAAAAGTGACTCTCAACAATATACCTTCTGGATGATTCCATTCATGTAGCATTCTTGAAAAGGCAAATCACACAGAAGAGGAGCAGATGAATGTCGTCGGGATGGGGAAGAGGAGGTGGGGTGTGAATATACAGGACAGCGCTTGGAAGCACTGAGTTGTGATAGAACAGTTCTGTGTCTTCATTATAACGATGGTGATACAAAGCCACAGAGGTATGTGACAAAGTGTCATAGAATTAATCACAAAGACATAGAAAAAATGAGGGCATAAAATGGAGATGCCTGAATAAGGCTTGTGGTCTAGCTCATTGTACTGTTCTAATTACTTTCCTAGATTTGTAAATGCGCTCTGGTTAGGTAAGATGTCACCATTGGGGAGAGCTGAGTGATGGCAACACAGGACCTCTCTGCACTAGTTTTGCAAGTTTTTGAGGGCCTGACACGACACCATCGTTATTTCAAAATTGTAAAAGTTTAAATAAAATATTCCTGGTGACGGAATTACTAGAACACATCATAAAACATTGAAGACACAATTAAATAAATTCCATTATCACACAAACTCTTGTTATACTAACACATATGTTTTCTTCTCTCTTTGAATGAGAGTGTAATGTGAAAAGAGCAGATTCAATTTCAAGAGCTCATGTTTTCTTACCCAGACTGTGGAAATCCAATTCCCCATGTGGCTGAGTAACTAACTATCTGGCTCTGGATGAGGACCATGGTTTTGATAACTAAGTGACTTATATTCGATGTTGCACCCCGATCCCAGGCCATCCTCTTTCATACTTGTGTAATCTTACACAGTGACTATTTTATCACTTTAGAATTGGTCCTCCATCTTTTATTTTTCTCTATCAGAGCGTAATTTAGAAAACTGACTTCATTCTCAAGACTATGATATCAATATGGCGGCGTTTAGGGCACAGTTCTTGGTGTCGGCCTTTCAATACAAAGTGGCTGATGGCTGTGGGTACTGCAGGCCTCTGAGCACCTGCCCTATAGTCACCTCATCTCACTGACAGTCTCAGCATCATCTTCATGGTAAGTGTCTTTGGTTTGAGATTTGGATCATTTTATACCAAGAAGATTTCATCCCTTTTATTATTTCACATTTTATCCTTTTAATTAGAATTAGATATGACTCCCAAATTAAGGTTTTTACATTATTATCTTAAATATATGTCACATAGTCCATAACACAAGATATTATACTTTACCCTATTTTCAATTTAATTCTGCATGTATTGTTGATATAATAGAAAAGTTTCATTAGAAAACCTAAAGATCACAAAAGATGTAAGTCATTCCAATTAATGGGTTAATACGATGTCTTCAGGACACAGGGCAGTTTGATTATCACAATTAGGTACTGGGTCCTTTACCTGCCATAACAGAATACAGTTACTTAGTAGTCAGATCTGTCTATTTTTTTTTAAAGATTTTATTGGGGAATTAGAGGAGGGGAACAGCGTTGGGGAATTGGGGAAGGGGAACAGACAAGTTGCTGTCTTTTTGTTCTTCAGTCTGATCTGTCTATTTTTTTAAACCTAATTTAGTTATGATGAAATATCAGAGAATCATAATAATTTATAGAAAAATAAAAAAAAGAGAAATGATTTCATTTGTTCCATTAACTATAGTATTGTACCTTTAATGATAGGATGTCAATATTTTCTACTACATAACATTTTCAATATTTAGACCATTAAGAATCCTTTGATAAATGATGTCCTCAATTTAGCAGATATGGTCTTTTTCTTTCCATGTTTATTTTCTGCACTCAGTGCCAGAAAACATCATTCTCATTCATTACACTTTTCGAGTGTATAAATAAATATGTAGATGAAGAAAATTAATGCTAGTGGCAGAAGCTTGCTCCCTGTCACCAAGCTAGCTATAATCCCAGCATGTCTCATATAAAATAATAAAATATTAACAATGATACAGGATTTGGGCAAGCTTGGACAATTGTTTTCCAGGAAAAATTGAATATGAGGAAATGAAAGAACTAGCCATGGAGAGAAAAATTATAAATATATCATAAACCTGTAACAGATTGCTGGAGAAGAAAAGTTTGAGTTGGGTTATGTATAAACATAAATCAGTTTGAGGGAATCTAAACAAATTACTGGATATTTGGGAAGTATGCTTGCATTTAGTAAATAAATGTTTTTAACTCTTCACTGTTAAAATAAATTATTCTGTGTACAATTTTCTTTCTCTTTATTAACACCTTCGTGTCTTCATTTTCCCAATCTGGATCATAAGAGATTTTGAATAATCATGATATTCAATCAGAAAGCAAGTGCTGTATAAATACTATCCTATTACCTTTGCACCTGACCTAGTCAGGGCTGTCCCAAGTCATAGCTATTTCATTCAGGAGTTTTTGAGGGTGTGGACATCATATTTATTCTGTGCTAATTGCTATATATAAAAAAAATTCCAACCAAAAGTTATTTCTGAATTTTTTGGATTAGGACCCAATTAGATTTTGCCTTTTGCCCATTGAATAATTCATACTTTATTTTCATGTAAATTGGAAAATTAATATTGTGTGGGATGGGTGGTATTTCCAAGAAACAAGACAACATATTAGGTTCTTTTCCAAAAGTATCTAAGATTTTAAAATAATTGCAATTCTCTGTCTTAGATGAAAGTTGTGGATGATTTTCTTTTACATTTTTGAGGAAAGGAGACATTAAAATGAACAATTCATTGTCTTCTTGTATAGAGATTTTTTTCTGTTCTTTAAAATAACGAAGGTGCTCTGCACAATCTCCATGATGCTTTAAATATGAGATTTAGATAATAAAGGATATGACTAATAGTTCCATACATTCCAGCAATATTCAACTAAAGTCAATTCTTGCATCCTATGTTTCTCAAGTTTCTAAGACATGGGTCAAAACATCTATAAACTCAGACACATTACCAAACTCCACATGAAAATTGGTTTAGATCTCTGCTGATTTCATTCACAGAACTATTAATTATAGGAACAACTAGATACTAACTAGCTAGTAAATAATTTATAATGTAGTAAGAGTCCTCTAGCTGAGACAGTATCCAATATTTATTGAAGCCTAAATGACTAGTTGTGGCAAAAAACAGCAGCTTCAAAGCTGTTAATTTTTTTCCATGTTCTCTAGGTTATGACATTTTGAATTTAATTTTGCCACCAGATTGCACCTTAACTTCCAGAAAGAAGGGAATGGCCTTTGAAGGGTTTTTTTTGTTTTTGTTTTTCCTAATGTAAAGGCCACTACCCTCATCTGGATGGAAACATTTAGAAGTTAATTCATGAAAATATGCATAGTAATTAAAAGTTTGTTTTCTTTTAGAGGAAGTTACATCTGCGAGATGGTTTACATTCAGGGAAATAAATACAATGAAGTAACATGAAACAATGAAGGAAAGTTCTTATTTCTTGGCTAGAAACTTCAGAAGGATGAGGATCTAGGGTTCAGGCAGGGTGACCAAAGAGAAACGGCCACTCCTAAGTAGCTGGTGGCCTGGCCTCTTGAAACCATAATAGCTTCACCACCTAGAGTCAGTTCTCCTTCCGTCATTATATATTTGATCCCTTTTGCCTCATCTACCTCCCCATTTTTTACCCTTACCCTTTAGTAACCACTAAGCTGTTGTCTGTGGCTATGAGGTTTTTTTTCTTTATCTCTTTGTCTTGTTCCTTTGTAGTTTTCAGTTTTATATCCCACATATCAGTGAAGTCCCATGGTTCTCGACTTTTTCTGTCTGACTTATTTCGCTTGGCATAATAATCTCAAGATCCATCCATGTTGTCGCAAATGGCACTATTTCATCTTTACTTATGGCTGAGTAATATTCCATTGTGTATATATACCACATCTTCTTTATCCAATCATCTATTGAATGACACTTGGGTTGTTTCCATGTCTTGGCCCCCGTAAATAGAGCTGTAATGAACATAGAAGCACATAGATGAATGTTTTCAGGTTTTTTGGGTAGATACACAGGAGTGGGATTGCTGGATCATATAGTAATTTTATTTTTAATTTTTTGAGGAACTTCCACATTGCCTTTCATAGCAGCTTCACCAATCTGCTCTGGGAAGTGAACACACAATGTAATATATAGATAATATATTACAGAATTGTACACCTGAAACCAATATAACTTTACTAACAAATGTCATCCCAATAAACGTTAATTAAAAACAAAAGAAAAAAAAAGGAATGATAATAGGCTTTCATTTGAGAGCCATATGCATCCAGTAGAAGGAGTTGTGGGTGGGGAGGGACACAACTAGAAATATCCATTTTTTTTCGTCTTAATCTACTTTTTGCATTTTTTTGCCTTTCTATTATCCCTAAGATTTTTGTGAATTTTTGCTAAAAATATCCAGGTGTAACAATTCTTTAGAGAACTAAGAGAAAGGTTTGTATTGTCCTTTAGGATGACACAGTATGGGAGAGAGACAGTATCTGAATTTGACTTAACTGCAGAATAGAAGACTATCAAGGTAAAGTGGGGATAAATGATCATCAGGCTGAATAAAAGACAAGTGCATTTGTTGGGGGTTTTCAAAAATAGAAAGGGGAAAAGACTTAACGTTCTTTGATCAATTATGATGAAGGCAATTTGGGTGTGAAAGAAGGGGGACCCCTAAAAACTGAAAAAGTTGAAAATGGGTTATGCAGGAATATCTGGTTCAACAGATAAATTAAATTGAACTGAACTGTTTGTTTCCAAAAAAAAAAAAGGGTCGTTGCTTAAGTGAATAATGAGCTAGTTTAGTGCCTAGTTAGTTGATGTTTAATAAATATGCCAATGTTTATTGAAATAGCTAATTTTTTTTGAAAAGTAAATAATCATGTTGAGTTTTGGTATATTGATTTATGTGCAAAGTACATTTTAATCACAAATGGTATTAACTGTGAGACACAGTTACATGGAGCACAATAAGTAAGCGTTCTATGATTAATGGATGCAAAGATTCAGTTTAAAGAGAATGAGACTAAACTATAGCCCACAGGGCTTAAGGGTTTAGGACACCAACACTTTGCTGATAAAAACAAAGCTAAGTGATTAATCAATCCATTAATTCGATTAATGCAGCCAGTCAACATGGATAATATGGGGAAAATCTTTTTATTTTCCTCAACAGCAAGTCTTCCTTCTGTAATTGTTCTTAATCATTCAAATAATTGAATTAGCTGTTTCATTTTGCCTGTGTGAATGACTTTTCTTGACATATTTATTCTGTATAATGCAAGTATTTAATTTCTGGAAGTTTTCTACCATGCCTTGCCTTTATCATTGGTCATCCAAAAATTGTTCTTGTGAGATGATTTTTACCATAAACTATGTATAATTATCTGATGGGTTCCCCCCCGCAATTTCTTCATCTTATTAATATAAATCAATTCTATGATAACCAGCCATAGATTGTGACCTTGATTTACCTGTCTCAAATGCTACTTTATCTCCACCATAACATTTTCATTTAGTTTGTCTATACGTTTATCTTAATTAGTCATTAGTTCCTCAATTAAGTATATCTCTATCAATGTTTGCTATGACTAGGACAAATGGCAGATAACTGCTATTTTAAGCAGGCATGAGTCAGATAACTGCAGCTCCAGGAAAGCTATGTCTTTTTCTCCCCCTGAAAGTCTAAGGACCAGGAGGACAAATGAAGTTACTAGAATGAGAGTTCTACCTTCATGGTAAGGCAGGATCCGGAGTTGGTGTCCAAGTTCAGGGGATCCAGAGTTGGTCCCCAAGTGGTCATTAAGTTAAGTGCTTAAAGAACATTAAACGAAAATGAGATATTTATGTAGAAGTCCTTTAGATTTTGGTGAAATACATCATTTAGTTTGAGTAGATTATGAAGTAGATTTATGGCAACTCAATTGTGCAGAAGTTTAAGAAAAAGGACAGTTGCTGCTCTAGCTGAGAAAATGTATTAGAGTGGGAGAAAAATGACCCCACAGTTAATAGCATTTGATTGTCCCATTTCTCTTGTTTGCATGGAAATGGGGAGAATAATATTAAGAAAAGGTGGGAAAGCATTTGTTTACCCCCATGGTCATAAAGTTCTTAGAAATTACCCCCCAAATGTGTGGTTTATAGAGGAAATCCATTTCTGATGGTGAGACATAAATGTACTTAGACATTCACATACATAACTTTTCTTAATATATATGATTTTTGCCCAGATCCTATTTTATTTTCTCTGAAATCTATGTGGTTTTTCTGACCCATCTCTATTTTTATACTTTATTAGATTCTTGAAGAAATGTTGTCTGCTTTATTACTATAAATCATGATTCTGAAACTTTCATGATATTTTTCTTGCTTACAAAGTGGAACTAGTTCAATACATCCAGCTAACTCCCATTGTTTAAATAAATAAATACATAATAAATAAATAAATAAATAAATAAATAAATAAATGCAAGTAGTAGGGAGGTGCAAGACAAAAGAAATATATAGGCTTAGCAGAAATATCATTTTGAATAGCAAACTAAGGCTACAGAAACATTTGTTTAGTTAAACCCTTCATCAGATGTTAGATTTGCAAGGGATATTCAAAAGGATTTTACCCAGCCTCTTTATTTTAGCAATCTAGAAGCTCAAGCTCAGAGAACTTAAAATACTGGGTTGTCGGAAAAGTCATGACGTATTTTTTTTCTATGTTGTTCATTGCAAAAATGCATCATGATTTTTCGGACAACCCAATAGTTGCTTAAGCTGTTGCATCAGAGCTGAAGGGCGTTTGCCTGACTGAGGCTCAGCTGCAGAAGGGTGAAAAAGACAGGGGTTGAATTTACTGTATGTTAAACTTCAACCTGAACCTCTGGCTGATGAGGGCAGCCTCCTCCAAGGTTCCAAATGGGAAGAAGATAAAAACTTCTCCTCCTTCAGTTACCTGATTGCTAGTCTCTTTGTCCAAACCAAAGCCAGTTGTGTGTGATAAGCCTATACCCTCCCATCTAGCTCCTTAAACCATGATGCCTTAGGCCCTGGAATAAACAGGCTGCTTTATACTTTCTTCCTCTGCCCTTTACCCGTGCCTTAGCCTGTCCTTCCCTTTGACCAGCAGTTCTAGTGGCCTCTTGGTCCCAGCCCAGAATTTCATTACTGGAGAACTCTGTGAACGGAGTCCTCCAGATTTAAACCTTAATGTATTGAATATAATAAAATAAACTGGAACTCTTCTCTCAAGGAAATTTCCTTGTTTGTAGGATCATTGTTGCACTACAAAATCCTATTTTGAACGCCAAAAGTGAAATATTACTTCATTTCTTCCTCTGAGTGGTCCTAGGGAAACCAATGAGTCCCTAGAAAGATAGATGCTTGAGGTGGAGGTCAAAGAGAAATGCAGTAATGAAAGGACATGAATGACCCTCAACATAGACTTCTGATCACATTTTTGTTATAAATAAACAAATAATCCAGGAAGAAATCACTCGGGAGAGGTCTGTAACTCATGCTTTATTGCTAGTAGTTACTAAATCGTGACAGAAACCAAGTGGAGTCTTTAAATGCCTCAATCAGAAGTTACAGTGCCTCACTGAGGATACATTTGAACACAGATTACATTGCTACTGGAGTTATGCCTATGAGACGTCAGAAAAATTGAGATTCTAACAGATTGGAAACACAGATTGGGTATCTGGGGAGAATGAGAGGTGTCTTTCTACCTCAGATGCCGCATAATCTTGTACAGTCAGCCAAAACCTACATCATGGATAAGTCATCCAGGGAGACTCAAATGATTTTTCCCAGTCCGTCATTCTGTGAGTCTCTCATTTTTATGACACAGGGTGGAGACAAATTGCAAGAGAAAGTTGACTTAGAATGAAAAATCAAAGGCTAGCAACTACTCAAAGAAGTCAGCGAACTGGCCTCATGCCTTCCTGGCGTTTTAGTCACTACAAGTCATCAAAGCCATTTGGAGGTTTTTAAGCGTGCTGTAATTATTTTCATATGCTGCATACTTTTCACTGTAGAAAGCAAATTTATTTACCTGGTCTGCAGACTGACACACAGTAACGGATATCTAGATACAAGTGAACCTTTGGGAGAACAAAGAAAGGCTTAATGCACAAGGATCACTCAACTTGTAGACAGAGTTTATCCTTTGGTGTTTAAGTTCCCACGTACCCGCAAGATGCCATTTAGTATAACTGTTGTTTGTTTGTTTTCTTCATCGCTCCAGTGATTTTTAACACTAGAGCTTGTAGGATATTTTTTCCTGTTTATTTTTAAGTATTTCTAATCTTTTATGTAAAGATGCTTCTGACATTCACTTTGATTTTTTTTTTCCATTTAATTTCCTTTTATGTACTTATTCCATTGTTTCTAGGAGCTGGGAAATTGAAACTTTGGATATGATCAAGGCTCTTAAAAGTGTATTATTTCTGTTGAAACCTGTTACTATTTTGTTTTGGGTATAGGCTTCAGTGTGGGAGTGTACAGGGAAAAATTTAATATTTACCAGTGTATATTGCCCTTTGTTTTGATTTACTTTTTTTTTTTTTTTTTTTGAGGGCAGTGTCATTGGCCCTCATGTGGGACCCGAACTGGGGCCACTGGCTTCCCAAGCCAGTGCTTAACCACCACACCACTCGGCCGGCCCTATTTACTTTTAATAGACTGGGAAGGGCTCATCCTAATGCCACCTGAGTAAGGAAACTCATATCTATGTATAGGTTTCATATATGACATGATATTAGAAGTTGAGAACAAAAAAATCATTACTTTTTGACTTCATAAAATTGAAACTAAGGAAGACCTTTTCAATATTTAAAATTAGATTACTGACATATCATTGACCATGGGCTTAAATGTTGTCTTCTGACCCTATGATATGTGTATTTGCTAGGATTTCAGCTGTAATTTGTGTAGCTTAGAATCAGGGTTATTTTGAAGCATGATTCATATGATGTACCTTCATTTTACAAAATCAGCAATTTAGACTTTTTTTTTAAACTTATGTAAGCAAGAGGTAATATAAAAAAGATGATCTGGAAACTTATCAGGAAAATAGGAACTGTTGATTCCTGAAAGCATCTTAATGGCTATCTTATGATGATGAATTCACATTGCAAGGCCAGCTCCTCTTAATTCTTGGAAAGAACAGCTTTTCCTCAGCTAACATTAAAAAACATCCCTGTTTAGAGCTGGCCGAGTGGCGCGGTGGTTAAGTGCTGGCTTGGGAAGCCAGCAGCCCCGGTTCGGTCCCACATATGAGGGCCAGTGACACTGCCCTCAAAAAAAAAAAAAAATCCCTGTTTAGATTCAAAAATGTTTAAGAGGTGTTAAAAACTTTTAACCTCTGTACTAACTCATTCAACACATATTTATTGAGCACTTACTCTGCGCTAGTTTCTAGACTAGAGATACGTATGGCAGGAAAACTAAAACAGATCATCAATCTGGGAATCAGAGCTCAGTCTGGGCACACGTATGGGGACACTCACTCAGGACAGAAAAGGTCAAGGACTTAAAAATGGAACTTCTCCGCTTTATTTCGAAATCTGACCATACAGTTACTTTTCCTACCCTATGGAGCCTTTTTTGCTTTTTTAAGTTCTGAAATGCAAATAAGACACATATACAGAAGAATAAACAAGACAAACATATAGCTTAATGAATTATTATCAGACCAACACCTGAGTACCCAGCATTCATGGCGAGAAAGAGAACTATGCCCTGGCCCTTTTCCATCACAATCACTTCCCTCTCCACATATGTAGCCACTTTCTTTACTTTAATCACATCTTTGCATTTCTTTACAGTTTTGTCATCTAAATATTCCTGTGCCTAGAACAGAGCCTTGCAAATTGCACATATTCAAAAAGTGTCTCAACAAATTAAGTCATGGCTGAGGTATTCTCAAACTTGCATCCCTCGGTGCTGTATTTTATCTTGCTCATTTTCAGTTTGGGGTGTGTGTGTGTGTGTGTGTGTGTGTGTGTGTGTGTGTGTGTGTGATTTTTGGATGTGTCACCTAAATCACCATTACTCTGCAGTTTTTCCTTCCACCTCTGACTTTTCCTTACAATTTATTTTGTGAAGGACTAGGTCTATTTGATCTGTCATTGCAGATAGTCCTCCATAGTTCTCACAATCTGGCAGATAAATGCAGAGGTTTCATTAGACTCGGGCTCAGTCCCTTTGGCAACAGCATCAGTGGTATCGTGTTCTTCTATTAGGAGGCACATGCTGGTTGGCTGTTCTCCTTTTTGTGATACTAGCAGCTGTGAACACTATGGCTAGATTCATTAATTTGATGGGAGTTGTAAAAGGGTGATATTTTATTCTTTGTCATGTATTCTTTACACACTGGCTGGAATAATTCTATACATAGAGGCTCTCCCTCACCTATTGTTTTGTTTGGTACTGTGTAAGATTAACAAAACAAGATCAATGTTTTAGTCTTTCCTTTTTTTTTAAGGCAGTGTCACTGGCCTCGGCCCTCATATGTAGGACCCAAACCGGAGCTACTGGCTTCCCAAGCCAGTGCTTAACCTCCGCGCCACCTGGCCAGTCCTAGTCTTTCCTTTTATTTCCCACTTATCACAATAACAAATTTGCCCTCAGTCGTCTTCTGAAAGTAAACAACATTTTTTTTTTCTTTTTTGCACCATTAGCAACTCATGGATTTAAACATATTTGATGGATGTGTTAGTCCAATCAGACTTCTACAACAAAATACCACAGACTGGGTGGCATATAAACAACAGGAACTTATTTCTCCCAGCTCTGGATGCTGGAAGGCCAAGGTCAGGAAGTCAGGTCTGGGGAGAGCTCTCCTCCAGCCTATAGACACCATGTTTTCACATGGTGGAAAGGCCAGGAGAACTCTCTGAGGTCTCTTTTATTAGGTCACTGATTCCATTCATAGGGCTCCACCCTTCTGACTTGCTAACCTCCCCGAGTCCACAGGTCCTAAGAACATCACATTGCTGGGGTTAGGATTTCAACATGTGAACTTTAGGAGGATACAAAACATTCAGTCCACAACAATGGGTTTCAGTTCACTGCAATCATTGTCCTTGTTGGAGTTCAAATTGTCCCATATTTGGCCAGTAAGGACCTCACTCACATGTCTGGCTTTTGATGCTGTCAACTCAGGTGATGAGGATGATGGAGCCATGTGTCTCATCACCTAGTTGGCCATCCCAGGCTCTGTCACTGTGGTCATAGGTCCAAAGAGTAAGAGCTGGCATGCTTCCATGCTGGGAGTTATGAAGTCTCTGCTGGGATCATATTTGCTTCGGTCTCATTAGCCAAAGCAAGTCACGTGACCAAGCTCAGTGTCAGCGAGAGGGCTGCCTCAGCGTGGGAAATGGGGACAAGAATTATGGGGCCATTTTTGCAAACTATCTACCACATGTCTAATTTTCTTTCTCTTACAGATTGCTTACTCTTTTTGCTTAGATTCCTAAAACAATTTTTTTTGGTCTTTTCTCTAAAATCCAGTATGGTTAGGTCTTAGTGTTAGTCATTCTGGGTCAATATTTTCTGATATGAAGAGACTATGTAGTTTCAATTTTTCTTTTTGTGTTAATTTCAGGGAAGTTTTCTTTAATTACAATTTTTAGGGTTTTTTATTTTCCTCTTGCTTTAGTTTTCTTCTTTAGGTATCCCTATTATCCATAAACTAAATGTCTCTCTCTCTGTCCTTTGTGTGTGTGTATTCAATATTTTTTTCTCATCTATGTATTTCATTTGAATGTTTAATATTTTGTTTCTTTTAATGGTTTTATTTCTCTAAAGTCAATATCTATTGTGTTCATTTGCTCTTGCATTCTTTCTAATTTATACTTCATTTTTGAGCTTTTTTCCATTATTTGGAAATCTTTCCTGAACTCTGTGATCTTATTTCTGAGTTTTGAAATTTTGATTTATGTAATTCTTTTATAGTTTGTATCATTTCTTAATGCCTTGCAGCTCATTTTGGAAAACATTTGGCTTTTATTATAAATTGTTTTGTGGATGTATTCCTTATTTTCTTATTTCTTGTAATAACATTGTGTGAGATTTGACTTCAATCATTTTTGTTGCTTATTTGTGTGTGTGTGTGTGTGTGTGTGTGTGTGTGTGTGTGTGTGTGTGTGAAAAATTGCTCTCCTACGGTTTTAGAGAGAAGCGTTTTCCCTAATAGCTCTCTGAGATTTTCTTCCTGGCTCTTTGTGATTTTTCCCTTCTCTACTTTTATCTGGACCTTCTCTTCCTTCCTCACTATTGTCCTAATTCTGCTTAATTTTAATCATTTTCCCAGAAGTTTCTTCCCATTGTCCATTTCTGTCCAACAAGGGAGTTTTGGCTGGTTAGGTTTGAAAATTTATAGGTTCTAGACTGTTCCATCTTTCACCCTCTATAGTAAGCCCCTTTTATATAAGCTCTTGGGCTTGTTTAAACCCCTCCTTGTTTAACCTGCTCTTCTGAGTTTGGCCGGATGTGCTTTTCAGTGCAGGCACACTGGCTGTTCTCTTGTCTTTGGGTCCCTCACAATACCTCTGCTGCTTTCTGCTTCTTTCCACACAGGTGCTTACCCAATGCACATCTGGAGATGACGGGTGATCTTTTCCTTCCCACTTGTATTTTGGGCTGTACGGAGGATATAATGTCATCTAATGAATTGTAAATGTTATTCATTAGTTTTTGAGTTTTGCTAATTGGTTAGGGAGATTCACAAAAAAATGCAACACTGTTGCCATGTTCTTTCAGATCCCCTCACCTCCCTCATGTTTTTATTTTCCCAACTTCATTTTCTCTTCTACGTGAAGCCCAAAGTCATCGAAAACTGCCACTTTTACCCTCATACGTTAATTCTATACCCCAGCATCAAAAAACTGTCCTTTGAAATCATATCCTATTTTCTTGATTTAAAAGAAAATATACACGAATGTATTGATTACAGATACATT
The DNA here is from genome assembly GCA_033961575.1 of Aselliscus stoliczkanus. Taxonomy (NCBI): domain Eukaryota; kingdom Metazoa; phylum Chordata; class Mammalia; order Chiroptera; family Hipposideridae; genus Aselliscus; species Aselliscus stoliczkanus. Next base: position 73,715,622 of record CM066740.1, on the reverse strand, counting down.
AATTGCAGATGCTTTCTTCCCGCTAGCCTAAAGCATTGTGTACTAGATGCCCAGTAAGGATTACTTTGGGTTATTGTTGATGCTGTGCATGTCCCCGTGGCATTTGGAAGTGTATAAAAGAGGATAAAAATTGGTCTGGATACCAGCATCTCAGGAAATTGTTGATAAGATATTTCCCAGAAGGACAAAATAGAAACTGGGACATGACTTTCCCTAACCTAGCTCCAAAGTATTCGTTCTGATTAAAGAACACATAAAGAAGGAAAAGAAATCTTCCCTTCCCAGTGCAACATTTCACAGTGTTCTTTTTGTTCAAGTTCCATTCCAATATAACATGAAAACCAAACATGAAAAATATGACAGGGCAATAGGAGAACTTTATCTGAGTTAGGGATATAAATTGGTTTTCCATAGTGAACTTTGTTCTTTTTTTCCCTTGCAAAGAGCTGAGTTTGCACTAAATGATGTACAATGTTAGCCTGTTCCTCCTGGGACCAGTCATACTTATGTGTAGCAATAAGCCAGGCTTAGGCATGTTGCCTGAAACCATGGAGCAAACGGAAACTGTGACAAACTAGGTGTCTGACTTTCATGAACACCCTGATCTTACACCAAATGAACTTACTGAAATATAACTAATTTTTACAAGAATAATCAGCATGTTATCTCCAATGCAAGAACTAAGCTATGCAAGTCATGTTTATTCATTTAAAAGTGACACATTTCTGTATGCACCTAGGGAAAGTGGTCCATGCTGAATTCAAATGAAGTATTGAGAGTCTCACATGGACAGGCCTTGTCTTCACTACAGAAATTGCCAGGAACCAGTCTTTGATCTCAACCTGTCAGCCCAAATTGAATTATAATATCATTTGCTTTCTCCATCCCCAAATGACCAATTTGTACGGCAGTATGATCTTTTAATAATGTGACCTGAAGTAACCCATGAAACAAAATTTGATTTGTTTGGTGAGCAGATACTAAAAGAGCATAGTAATATTTCTGTCTTGGACAGAGACTTAAGATGCCTTTCAGCTGACCAGTCTATCTTAGATATATCTAGATCTCCAGTGTCCCAGCATCCCAGCAGCTGGTGGTACTGAGAATCAAAGATCCAAAGGAAAAGTACTTAATCATAATAATTTTATTTCTATAAGGAGCAAAAGCAAGGCAACTTCTATAACATCAGGTGCTTTGGGATTCCATTTGAAACAGGCATTTATAAAGCTATTTTTAAAGTCAGTCTACCCAGCTCCACATGTAGAATCATCTCACTCCTTTGCTCTTCAATCTTTTTGAATATAATTATGTAAGGAATTTAACTTCTTAGGGTAAGTTTCAAGGTATTCAGTCATTTGGCTTCACCCTGATTTTGAAGGGAAATAATTTTCTGGAAGGTAGGACAGCTGAGAGGTGGAGAAAGAAAACAAGGGATGCCAAGTCCCAAAATGACTTTTACCCTAAAATAGAATACCATCTCGTCAATGTTGAGTTGAGCACAAGGTGAGAAAGCTCAGCTGTCTGTAACTTTTTTCTATTGAAAGCACAAAACCACTAAATGATTGAATATGTTTTTCCTGAACACTGAGGAGATTTTACATTTTAAGAGTATTGGGATATAGCAAACATTTTAGATTCTCAGATCTAAAAAATTCCTAGTTTTCTTGTACAGAGTTATCGGCAGGTGACTGCCACCCCTCACTACCCCCAGAGACATTCTACATGGAAAATGAAGTTATTGTAAAATTATTTTGTATTCTTCACTTAAAATCATCAAGGTGATAGTAATAGCCATGAAAATAATAATACTAACAAATAAAAAGAATAAGGAATTTAATCTAAATGTGTGATTTTAGTTTTTTTATGTTCCTGTAGGTTCATAGTCCGTTCTGAGAAGCTGTTCTATTCCCACATCATCTCTGTCATCTCCTTTGCATCATATCCTTATGTCACAGATTCATTCTTCCATGTTTTCTCATGCTGTTGCCTCTACTTTCTTTTTTATTTTTTATTTTTAAATTAGTTTCAGGTGTTCAAAACAATGCACTAGTTAGACATTTCACCCCTCACAAAGCAATAACCCCCCAATCTATTATCCCTCTGACATCATGTATCTATTACAATTCCATTGACTCTATTTCCTGTGCCTCTACTTTCAATGTCCTTCTCTCCTTACTTCATCATTACATTTCACTCAATTTCATGATTCCTTTAAAATGCGGCTTCTATTAAAGAGCTTTCCTTCCGGAGCACTTTGACTTTGTCTCTATTCCTGCATTTATTTTGTTTTCCTGGTGCAGAGGTTAACAGATTATGTGTCTGGGAACTGACCGCATCGTCATTTCTCTGTCCTCACAGCTGCTGTTGTAGAGTTGCCTTCCTCTGGGAGGTTGATTAATTATATTTGCAATGGTGGGCCTTAATGGGCCCGCATACATCAGAGCATCTTTCATTGCAACAGGATCCTTCTGGCCAGAGATATCTCCCAAAGGTAAGACTGTGAAATGCATTTCAGAGGATGTGGGATGATAATCACGAAGATAGTTTTTTGTTTTAACCATTTTAAAGTATACAATTCAGTGATTTTTAGAATATTCACAATGTTGTCAAATCCTCACCACTATTTCATTTCACGCACTTTCCAATATCCCCAAGGAAACCCTAAATCTCCCAATTCACCCCTCACATCTGGCAACCACTAATCTACTTTCTGTCTCTATGAATTTGTCTATTCTGCCCACTTCATATAGATGGAATCATGCAATATATGACCTTTGTGTCTGGCTTCTTTCCTTTAGCTTAATGTTGTCAAGGTTCATCCATGCTGTAAAATGTATCAGCACTTTCTTCATTCCTTTGTATGGCTGAATAATATTCCATTGTGCAGATATTCCACATTTTTATAATACGCATTCATCAGTTGATGGACATTTAAATTTAGATTCTTTGGCTATTATGAATAATGCCTCTGTGAACATTCACGTACAAGTTTTTGTGTGGACATATGTTTTCAATTTTCTTGGGTATAACCATAGGAGCGATATTGCGGGGTCACACGGTAATTCTGTGTTTAATTTACTATGGCTGTGCCACACTGTTTTCCACAGTAGCTCCCCAGTGTAAATTCTCACCAACAATGTATGTTCCACTTTTTCTACATACTCACCAATACTATGAAAAAATAGTATGATCTTAAACTAAAATTTGTGTTTGTAATCAGAAAATATTGTTGTGAGGTACATAAAAATATAACTGAAGATTTGAAATAGCAACTAATAGATCAAATTATTTAGTGTGGAAGTTTGCTATACAATTGGATGGAAGTACATATTTGCCATAGGAAATCTGATAGATGATAAAATATTGAAAATATTTTTTTCTGTAAGCCTCTCAAAAGTATATGCATTGGTTAACATTTCAGCAATAAATGATTCTTTTAATTTAAAAAAAAAAGCTTTAAGAGAAAGGTATATAAATGTAACCACAGTAGATTTATTGCCTTGACTGTATTTTTTCTTTAATGAGTGAAAGATAAAGTTGAGAAAATAGCATCATGCATGAAATGTATTTATTGCATTATTTTTGTGCAAGCTATTATAGATAGGAAAATAAAGGCAGCAGTGCACAAAATACTTTACTATGTCATTATTATTAATTTAAATAATCAAAATATTTATACAGAAAAATCTTTAAAATACCTTATAATGAGAAGAGACATGACCTTGAAGGTCACTTATATTACTTAGAAATGTACTGGTTCCTTTGTAACAAAATACTTAAGAGTTGAACTTAGATATTATCCACACATTGTTTATTTTAGAAAAAATGTTTTCAAAACCAAGCATGTGAAAATTTTCTCATATGGTTTCAGGCAAATATTAAAGATAAAACTTTACCTTTCAAAGTACAGTACAGTCATTTTAACAGTGAATTGGGAAGTTACTGAGTTTTTGAAATAAACTTGTGTTATGAAGTAATAATTTTTTTTAAGGCTTCTTGGTAATATTTCCATTGTGTTGTTGTTTTTTTGCTAAAAATAAATGTGTATCACCTATAAAATATTCATATTTTTCCATAAGTGGAATTTTTAACATTTTAAAACCTTCTAGGGTCAGCCAAGTGGCTCAATTGGTTAAGAGTTGGCTTGGGAACATGAGCTCTGAGCAGCAGGGCCGACGGTTCGGTTCTCACGTGGGTCAGTGACGCTACACCATCTACAGCTAAGACGGTGAACAATAACTCCACCTGGAGCTGGGCTGGACCTGAAGCTGGGCTGCCATGAGTGGCCGGCGATGGTGTAGGCTGTAGTGGGGCTGCAGCGGGCTTCCATGAGCTACCATGAGCCTCCGTGAGCGGCCGTCCAATGGCCGGTGACTGACTGCCTCAGCTGGGAAGAGCACAATGATCATAATACCAACATGGGCCAGTGAAGTGATGTCCTTCACAATTAGAGCAAAGAACCAAAGGGCAGCAACTTGTCTGTTCCCCTTCCCCGATTCCCCAATGCTGTTCCCCTACACCAATTCCCCAATAAAATATTTGTTTAAAAAAATGAATTAAAAATAAATAAAATCTTCTAAACAAATGTTTCCATGGTTGTTCAATTTATTTGCTAAAAATATTAAGAAGTAGCATCTTCTGATTATCTTAAAAGGAGTACATGGTATTAGGGTAAATGAAATTTTACCAGATAAATTTCAGTAAAATCACTCACAAAATTTGTGGATGTGGTTGAAATATTAGTACCATGATATAATAAGTACAACTGATAACTTTTTCTTCAGTTGGGATATAACCTTGTCATTATGATGTCTTTTGCACCTACAACAGCCATTAAAATCAAATATGTATATAAGGTAAGCTAAAAATCAGAACTTTAATTTGTGGATATGAAGTTTTTTGCTAGATTTTTAAAATTAGCAAAGTATTTCTTATCAGAGTATCTATGAGGCAAATATTTAAAAAATCATTAATAAATAAAATGAATTTGAAATACTTTATCTTTCTATTTTCAATTTACATTCTTTACATATTTTATAATATAGAAAATCATTACAACAATAGGATATAATTTATAAATAAGTGTGCTCGGGTATATTTTCTACAACTATGTAATACTATATTTAACCATTGATCTAACGTTTGTTTTAGGTGTGAATACTACACGTCAGCAACTAAAAATACTGGGTTCTCTGCCCTTAATTTAGACTACATTAAAACTGTTATGAGGAATATTTTTATCCCATCTTTATTTTAAATTATCCATTTCTGGGAAAATGTTGGAACGTTATTTCAAATTAGGTCACATTTATTTTTGACACATTTCTAATCTTTATTTGGGTTATGATATTGAAAGTTTTCTCATATTGTTCCAAATTAATTCACATCTAGTCCCCCCCTTTTTCCATTTTAAGCTATTCAGAATTTGGTTTTTTCAAAATGGGAGGTGAGCTGTAAATTATGCTGAAAATACAGATAAGATAGCCTAGAATGGTTGCACGCATATGCAACCGAGACTTTTATGTACCACAGTTAAGAGGACAAAAGCTGGGTTGGCCGAGTGGCGCAGTGGTTAAGAGCAGGCTTGGGACGCCAGTGGCCCCAGTTCGGATCCCACGTATGAGGGCCAGTGACACACACACACACACACACACACACACACACACACACACACACAAAGAGGACAAAAGCCAAGGCACATATTTTGCTAAGGTAATTGAGTTTAAATGGTAACTTCTTCTTAAAATATAACTTTATTTCAATTTAAAAAGTCAGGGGCAAAATATTTCAGCAACACAATTTGAAGTCAGAGTGGAAGAGACAGAGCACACATGTGAACTTCAGCCAAGGCTCCTGGGAACGCTTCTCAGATCTATGATTAGATAATGATTGCAGTAACAGTAGTTTGGTAGTAATAGTTGTGGAAGTGTTGGTGATGGTGGCTGTAATAAGTAGTTATAAGAGCTGTCTGAGCACAATATGACACACCTTATATATGTATTTTCATTTAATTCTCCCAACAACCCCATGAGGTTGCTACTATAATCACAGTCCTTATACTGATGAGGAAACCAAAGCTCAGAAATGTAAACAACTGGCTTCCATTCTTACAACCAGTAAGTGGAATAATAAGGATTTATAACAGATTCTGCAGGCTGAGACCATTCCCTTAGCCACAGTACTAGGAGGAGGTGTGATCACAAAATATGGTGAATGCTGCCGAGTGCCATCCAATGGAAAGGCAGGGAGGGGAGTGGTGTGTTGAACCTTAGTAACAGTGTGTGACACGTTTCAACTTCTTTGGTGCTGTCAGTCGGGTGTGAGCTACAGTTGAGAGAGGGTGTGTTTTAAAGTGCGCCGTAAATCATCCTCCATCATGACAACGCTCCGTGTCACACATCGCTTCTGGTATACAGCAATTTCTGTCTGATAAAAATATGATGATGTGTCCTCATGCACTTTATTCACCAGATCTGGCACCAGGCAACTTCTGGCTTTTCCCCAAAGTCAAAATGATTCAGGACATCGAGGCAGCTATGACAGCGCAATTGAAGACACCCACAAAAGAAGACTTCCAGAACTGCTTCAGAAAGTGGCAAGAATGATGGAATAAGTGTTCAAAGCAAGGAGGGGTATTTTGAGGGGAATAAATGGCAATGCGTCTTTTACTGTAATAAATTTATCTTTTATTTAAACATTTATTGTGTTGTTTGATCACACATCATATAATGAGTGGAACAGCAAGGGTAGAGCATTTGCTACTCAGGGTCAGACAAAGAGAAGACTGTAGGGTCAGACTCAGAAGACTGTAGGTGTACTTATGTAAGGCTCCAGTAAAACCAAAGGACGGTAAAGGAATGCATTTTCAACAAACGGCACTGGAACAACTGAGTAACTACGGTGCTGGATAAACAACTGGTTAAAAATGACTTTCGAACACTATTTCATACCAGCCAATAAAGCATAAGAGGAGAAAGAAAGTGTAAACAACCACAGGGAGATCCCAAAACTGCCAGGTGCAGCCCCCAGGTCCTTTTCTTCTTTGGATTATGAACCACCATGATATATATATGATGTACCTCAGTTTAATGGAAGCACAGGCATGAGTTTGTACAGAATCTTTTATACTATAGTGTTCTGCAAACTTGCTAAATCACTTACAATTTCTAGTAGCTTAATGGTAGAGTCCTTAGGATTTTCTACCTATACAATCTTATTGTCAGTGAATAAAGGCCTTCTATTTCTTGTCCATCCATATGCACACATAGTGCATACTAATAGCATATAATGTGTATAATTGTACACAATATATAACATTACATAATAGATGTCAGCATAAGAAATGTACAAACCTGTAGAGAATTTTTATAAGAGTTTATTTGAGCCAAACTGATGACAAAAACCAGGGAGAAAGATCTCAAAAGCTCTGGAGAATGACAGTTTTCCGCTTCTTTAATGCATTTGAAATTAAGGTGGGGACATAAGGAAGATTGGAGAAAGCAAGGCGGGGATTGGATTTAGGATAGCTAAAATGATGTGCTCTCTAGAGAGTGGTTATTTTAAAGGCGTGTTAACCTAGATGCACAGAAACGGATAGGGCTTGCTTAAGGCAAAGATAAACCTTTTACCAAAAAGTTACATGCCTGGGTGTGACCACCCACCATGACCCGCCCAGTTAGGAATTAATGATCAAGTCACCCTGTGAGGTTAACTTTCTATAGAACCATTTCGTTTTCTTTGTCCACAGTATAATGTATATAATATATTATATCTAAGAAATAATATTTAAACATTATATTTAATGTATGGTATGATATATACATAAGAATATAATATATAGCACACAATCTATATATATTATATATATAATACTATATATGTCATAACTGATATAATGTATATAATAGCATATGTATATATGTATTTTATAGCTGGATGAAGGCTTTCATTGTGTGGGAATAGGGAAGCTACGAAGAAAGCACTGATCAGCAAAATGGGGAGAAATCAGGAAAAAACATGATGAAGACAAATTCTCAGTTTTGATAATCAATATACTTTCAGTGGCTATGGCTTTTATCCATTTTTTACTTTGCATAATTTAAACGTACTATTCATTGCTGTACAAAAGTTTAACATGTAAAGGATCATAGTTCTTTCACCCTTCAAATTTTTGTTGAACATCTATAAGTACTAGATAGTGAGATACAAAAATGAACAGTATGTAGTGCCTGTGCTTGTATCCCCTTTCATGGAACTCCTGTTCCCCATCCTGAGCCATGATATCAGGGTGGATCTGACCTTACCCACCCCACTCTCTGTTCCTGACAGCAACATTTTTTTGGTTGGAACCAAACCCCCATATTCCGTTCACACAGAATGGTTTGCATACAAACATGTGACTTGGTTTGGGTAAAACAGACTAAAGAAGATGTTTTCTAGATATTTGGCTTATATGTGTTTTATTTCTTTTCTCTAAGGAGCTACCAGAAGGAATGCTTCTCTTCTGGGTGGTTTGTTGCGAGGCTCCCATGAGTAGGGAGCTTGATTAGAGTGCCTCAGCGAAGATGCTGAAAGGATGATAGAGCTGGGGCTCCAATAACACTCTGAACTTATTTGTTTGTTTAAGCCTAGATAACCTGAAATTAAGAGAGTGCGCATCCTGGTGTGCACATGCTCATGTGGGGGTTTGGAAGTAAATAAGGCTAGAAAGTAAGGTGTGAGTTAAAAAATGAATAATTTTGAATTTACTAAAAGATTTCCTCTAAGCATTGTGGAGGCATGAATGATTTTTTATGTAAGGAACAAATTTTTTTTTTATGACAAATGCCAAATTATATATCCCTGCAGTGAGAGACAAAGGAGACCTAAATTTTGGCTAGGTAACATCTGAAAGTTTTAATATGCAAATGGTCTCTGTATAACTACAATGAAAAGTGTAATCAATTGAACATTGTCAAAGTTAATTGCAATCTGAATGGTCCAGGATGCCATACTTCAAGTCAAATTTAATTTGAATCTTTTTAAAACGTTAGTCTGGTTTTCACTTGGTTTGAAGTCTTCCCCAAAGCATGTCTTTTCAGTTGAAATCATTTCATTGTGAATAGGAATAAAATGTGCTGGACAGCCAGATGAAACACATCACCATTTTGCCTGACATCCAAGAAATTTAAACTGATGAGAGCCTCTTACAAGAATCATAGAAAATGTGGACTTTGAATTAGGAGTGCCACCAATAGACACTGGGGTGGCATTGGGAACCATAGGGGACTTTGTTTTTAAAACATCTCGTTTCTCAGATGTCTAGTTAAGGAATTAGGGTTTTTCCTCTTATTTATAGTTTCTTAGAGAGCTTTGGGTACCCAAACTACTAAAGCAGATGCAAGGAACTAAAACCACGTATAGGCTAATACAACCCATTATTTATTTATTATAATACTACGATAGCGTATTATATAGAGCATGGAAAAAAGAGAAAAACATTGCTCTCAGTTGTGAGCTGGCTTAATCTAGAACCTTAACAACAGGCAGAGATAATAAATGAAAGGCAAATGATATACACATCAACTTATTTGGAAACTCCTTAGCAAAATATGAAGACAACAAATCTAGGAACTTACAGAAAACAAAACCAAGTATCATACTGAGACAGGCATATTTCAGGAACACAAAGATGGTTATTTAAAAAGCAATCTATAAATGACATTTATCATATCAATGGATGAAAAGAAAATCATCTGTTACTTCAAAAGATAGAAAAGTACTTGATAAATTTCAGCATCCATTTATGAAAAAAATGCTTAGTAATTTAGGAAAAAAAAGAGCCTACTTAATCCGCTAAAGTATCTACCAATATTCTGCAGCAAAATTTTGTTTACTGTTGAAAGCTTTCTCATCTAATCAAGAACAAGCAAAGATACCACATAGCAACCACATCTACTTCATATTTTACTGGAGACATTAGCAAACCCAGTAATATAAGTTAAACACACACACACACACAAAAAGATATATGGTTGGTTAAGTTAAAGATAAGACTATCAAAACTGTCATCATCACATATGATGGAATTCTTTGCACAGAAGACAAAATGTGAGTGACAGGGCATGAGTAGAAATAACATGTCTGACAAGGTGGATGAATACAAGATCAACATACAAAACTAAATTACATTGATACCTATTAGCAGCAATAACCAACCTTGCACTTTCAGCCAAATCTTGGACTTGCTACTTAGTAATCTATTGATGAAGCTGATCCATTTTGCAATCTTCTATTAGATTATGAATTGCTTTCCAATTATGACATGGTGTAAATAGAAATTAATAATACTTGTTTATCAACCTAAGGTAAATGGGCAAGAATTCTCTTGGTTCTAGTGGGAACCAGACCAGAATCATTCATAACATAGGCTCTATCATATTGAGAGACTAACTTGAAAATTACAAAGTGCTTTCATAGACATTTGCTCTGGCACCTAGAAATATGCTGTCATCCCCAATGAAGTGGTTTTTTTAATAGATATGATTAAAATGGTTATTCTGCACATGTATATGCTGCCATCCTGGAAACACAGCCTACTTAAAGACTACTAAAAAAGCTTATAGTTAATTCCTATTGTAATACTGAGTTGACTCAGAAAACCAATCATTTGCTCCCCCCAATAGCTTTCATTTTGCCATTTATATGAAATGCAATGTTCAAACCAAGTATAGCAGTATTCAGGCTTGGAAGCTCTTTTCATCTCAAGACCTGTAAAATAAGATTTTGAATTTCAGTATTTATCAACATTAGTTAATTTCTGAATGGAATGGGAAACATTAAAATGAGCCACTTATTTTGGAACCTTTGCTATAAAACTTGTTTTTAAAAATACGACTGAACAATTTCCCTTTAAACTAGTTTTTGTCTACAAGTATAAATTTAAACACTTCTTTACCTAAAAAAGTATATGATTTTTATTTGATACCAGTTCAGCCACCTTGAGGCAGAGCCTATGGGTAAAATATTAATGTGGAAAAGATATACAAACTCAGGATTTAAGCTCATGACATTTGTAAATCAGTTTTCGTCCTCCTTCCTGCATTTCTTACCATTCAAAGGATTTCAACCTATGTCAGAGTTTTTTTTGTCATCTATTAGGAGCTCAGCGGCTCTGGTTTGCTTGCTTCGTTTACCTGCTTATTTTTGGTCTCCATTTATCATTATTTTTAACAGTTGTCAGCATTAAACGTGATTTGCCACCTCAGCCAACTTACACAGCGAATGCAAATCCTTTTGAATTTCACTTGCAGTTTCTGGACTTCTCTGGTCATTTCAGTGTTGCTTTATCAGCATCATTTGATTTTTTTTTCCCCCCCATTGGGGCAGTTCTCACTGATCTTTTTTTTTTTTTGTATTGTTTTAAAGGAAATAGAGACTAAAACAGGCATGTACAATGAGACATGGCTCTTCAGTGTTATACAAACTAAAGCCCATATTTAAAAGCAGCGTTCTAAGTCACTAATAAAATGTTACTATCCCATGACAAATAACTGGAGTTGTTTTGTTTTGTTTTTAGTTTTTATTATTTTTTATTTTTTTTATCTTTCTTAACTGGAGTTTTTTTTTTTTGTTTGTTTTTGTTTTGTTTTGTTTTGTTTTGTTTTGTTTTGAGGGCAGTGTCACTGGCCCTCATATGTGGGACCGAACCGGGGCCGCTGGCTTCCCAGGCCAGCGCTTAACCACCGCGCCACTCGGCCGGCCCTTTAACTGGAGTTTTTGATCCAATTATTTTTTTGATGCAAATTTTGATCCACTTTTGGGAAGACAACACGGGGAGGGAGTGTGTATTTGCACACCCGCTAGATTCTCTGTGTACAGTTCCGATACAGCACCACTGTTCCTTTTAGTTTACAACTGTTTGACTCATTCCTGCAAATGATAATTCAGACCACATTTCTTTCTGGATCTCCAAACACTGTATCATTATTTAGAAATTTGGCTTTCTGTTTGGTATTTTGATTTTTTATCACCATCTTTAGATTTTTAATATGATTTAATATTTTAAAAAACTCTTTGAGTATCCAAACCAAATCTTTTTATCTCCTTTATCATTGATCACAATGTGTATTCATATAAATATATTTCCAAAGCTGGGTGAGGTGAAAAATCACATAGATATGCTTCCTTTTTCCCCTGTCATTAGAAACAATAGCAAACATATCCATTGAATAATTAAAATCAAGGCAGAATATGCTAGCTAAATGCGGAGGAGTAAAGATCATATAATCTCTTAATTCAAATACCTAAGAAAACTATCCGTTAGAAACACAAGTGAAAGAAATTCATTCGCGGTAACTTGACCATACACCCCTACACCATAAACTCCAAAAGTTATTATTCAGTGAAAAGCAGCAGTTTGCGTCAAAATGGTTTGACTTTTCCTCCCTTGCCCACCTTTGTCTCCCCCTTCCCCCCACATAGACATTCAAAGCTTGAAGTTGTTTTTGGGGAAGCACAGTCCTTCCCTGGAGGGACTGTCACAGGCTTCCTTGCCATCACTGGTCTCATGAGGCTGCATGCCATCTGGGGGAGGGGAGGACAGCAACCCTGTGGCTGGTTGGAGTCCACAGACCAGGGTCTCTGTCTGGGACCAGCTGCATCAGCTCAAACTTAGGTTCTCTTAGCGAAGGAGTGGGGGGCGGGGGGTGCCTAGCAGGTACAAAACTGTGTGTCTATCACACTTATTTTCTCCTAATTAGAGAAAAAGAACAAGGGTTTTATCCCTTCCCTCTTCGTACTAGAGGAAATAAGAATGACAGCTGAGGAGAGGTGGGGAAAATTAGAGAAATAAATAGCTAAGATTCTATTACAGAATCATAGGGCTCATGGTTCCACATGGAATTGGGGAAATAATCTAAATTATATCAGGGGTACCCAAAAAACGTATACATACAACTTGTATTCATCTTTTACTATCGGTATATATTATTACAATTTTAATACAGGTTTTTTTTTCCTTTCTTAAAATGTGTATACATTTTTTGGCTCTCTCTGTATATATATGGTGAGCTAAAAAGTGAACTCCTTTCCCTCCCCTTCCCCCCTAAATAAAGATATCCACATCCTCACCCCTGAAGCTTATATGTCAAAAAAGAAAAGGATCTTTGCAGAAGCAGCTAAGAATCTTGAGATGGGGGATTATATTGTATTATCCAGGTGAGCTCTAAATGCCCTAATCCTAAATCCTTATAAGAGTGAGGCAGAGGGAGACACACACACACACACACACACACACACACACACACACACGCACACACGCACACATGCACACATCACGGAAGAGGCATTCTGACTACCAAACAGAGATGTGCCCATAAAACCAAAGAACATTGGAAGCCATGAGAAGCTGAAAGAGACACCCTGGACTTTTCTTCCACGCTCATGAAAGCACTCTGACATGAGTTAACAAGATTTCCCCAGACACACGTAAAATATAATATGCTGTATCAGTGAAGAAGCATACATTCATTAATTTATCCATTCAGTTCATTATTTGAACAAGTTCAAAACTTGTTTTCATTGTACTGAGAACATTCTTCTACTTTATGAGATTATGCTTATAATAAGGAAGGCAACTTTTTTTTTTTTTTATTTTTTTATTTTTTGAGGGCAGTGTCACTGGCCCTCATATGTGGGACCCGAACCGGGGCCGCTGGCATCCCAAACCAGCTCTTAACCACTGTGCCACTCGGCCGGCCCAGGAAGGCAACTTTTAAAAAGACTTAATGTTTTCTTAATTAAGAAATAAACTTTAGGCTAATATGATGGTTAACACAGGTAAATAATATCTTGTTACCATCTATGCAGCATGGCACTTTAAACTCACTTATTAAAGGTTATTCATAGCCTAATAATAAAGACTCTATGTTTGCATGTTTATCCTCATTTCATGAATGAAAAAAATGATATAATATAAAATGGAGAGATTTAAAAACCTCTGGGTTAATGATTTAAATCTTTTCATGAGATGTAAAAATGTGCTTGGAGTAAAATAATTGCCCTAAAGTATGATCACAAAACAGTCTTGGATGCCACAGGTTGGATACCTTAGGTACTTATATAGTAGAGCTTCTTATTCCAAGGATGGAGGGGAATTCTTTAATTTCCTACCCCATCCCCAAATCCCTTTATTCAAACCCAAGATTTCGCTCTTAGAACTCCATTATTTTAGTTGAAGTTGTTGCTCGTTTGTTAACATCAATAGCAGAAGGTAACATAGTGACTGTTACCAATAAGTCAGAGAATATTTAAAACCTTCCAAATTATAGTTTCTGAATAAATCAATATGTATGAATCCAAGGTCCTCAATGAATTGACAGTATTCATAGAAAGAAGGACTAAGGGAAGCAGCAGGTAATGGCTGGGGAGAGTGGAGGAAAGGCTCAGATTGGGAGGAAAACTTGTGCTAAAAGTAAGCTCTGGCTCTTCTGAAATTATAACAGGGGTTGAATTATAACTACGTGTGGTTCTATCCTGAGATGACACACATCTTCAAGTATCATATAAAGATACAAACTGTAATTGAATTCCATTTAATGACAAATTGTGTACCATGAGTCTCAGAACTATGTAACAAACACAACAAAAATTAAGTTTATACCTTCTGTTCTTTTCCATAGTAAAGAAATCTGTATTTTGGATATTTTTCTCTGCCTTTTCAACACTTATCTTTGCAACACACTTATCTTGGGAAGAAGCTTGGGCTCAATAAATTGTATATACTTGGAAATTAGGAAATGGGTACGAATACCAGAGAACACTTGACAATGAGCTTTTTATTTTTATTTTTTATTTTATTTTATTTTTTTTTGAGGGCAGTGTCACTGGCCCTCATATGTGAGACCCGAACTGGGGTCACTGGCTTCCTAAGCCAGCACTTAACCACCATGCCACTTGGCTGGCCCAACAATGAGCTTTTTAAAAATGCTTAGATACTCAGAGAGATGCCTGAATAATCAATCATATTTATTCAAGTATATGCATGTGATGTACATATTGATTTATTTGAAAACAAGCAACATATTGTCTGCCTTGAATGTAATATTGTTGGTTTAGCAGACTGTCTGCCTTTAGATATATTTGACAATTTTAGTCTCATGTATTTCCAGTTTATGTCAAAGAATAAAAGTTACAAAAGGGATTTTATACTTATGGATACATTTTTAGAATGGGATCTAGATACAAAGAAAGAAGAAAGTATTTGGAATTTGGTATTTCAATGTGAGCAAATAATTTCCTTGAAATTTGGAGGTTATATTACATTGCCAATTATCTTTAAACCAGTGAAACAGTTTGGGTGTTTTTAATAATTATTCCTTGGGAATCTGTACCTAAAACTTTATTCAGAGAAACTGTTGCCTGATTGAAAGTCAGAAGGTCCAGCCTAAAACTGCTGAAATCAGCAAGAAATCATTGGAATATTCTAAATGGGTTCATGTACTGGTCCAAATGAGAGAACTGCAGGGGTGGGGCAGATGATGACTAATTGCAGGGTGGAACCCACTGGAAGAATTGAGGGCAGGATAAAAATTGTGCTCAGGATGAAAACATTTAAGAGGTAAATGAAGAACCTTATTAAATCTAATGGTAGTGGAATCTAACAAGGGAAAGTTAAGAGATGACAGTGAAGCATTTAGTTTAAAGAGATTATTGATGACGCTGGCCGACTTAGAACCATTGAGTTAGAGGAAAAGAATGGAGACATATATAAAGAAGTGATTCTTTCCTCCCACCCCAGCTCTATTGAGATAACATTGACATATAGTCATGCACCACATAATGACTTTTTGGTCAACAATGGACTACATACACGAAGGTGGCTGTATAAAATTATAAACTACAAAATTCCTATCGCCTAGTGATGCCTGAGCCATTGTAAGGTCATAGCACATGGCACTACTCACGTGTTTGTGGTGATCCTGGTATAAGCAAACCTATGCACTGCAAGTCCTATGCAAGTATAGCCCATAGAATTACAGTAGTTGGCTATTCCATCTAGCTTTGGTCAAGTAGACTCTAATATGTTTGCACAATTACAAAATCATCTAAGAATGCATCTCTCAGTGTATGACTGTATGACATTGTATATGTTTAAGATATACAATGTACATTTACATATTGCAGTTTGATGATCTCCATCACATTACATCATTACCACTCCCATTTTGCAGTGGGAACACAAAATATCTACTCTCTTAACATTTTTCAAGTATATGTCACAGTGCAGTTAGTCATAAACACAATGGTGTGCATTGGATCCCCCAAATTGATTTATCTTCTAACTGAAAGTTTATATTCTTTGCCCAATATCTCCTTAATTCCCCTACCCAGAGTCCCTGGGAACAACCATTCTCTTGATTTCTATGAGTTCAACTTGTTTTACATTCTGCATATGATTGATTCTTATATAGGAGGCAGTCCTCTAATAGACTGTATCCAAATTTCTCTCGAGGAGTAGTGAGAGGAATACAATGATCTATATGCACTCTTAAGGAATACTCAGTGCAATTTTATGTAAGAACAAGTTGAATAAAGTTGATACTGAGAATATACTGGACATGCTTGGATATTAAAGCACTAAATAGTATGTGGAATAACTAGAGAGGATGTATACATCAAATAATTAGGTTGAGCAGAGCCATGGTGAAGGTATTGGCTACTTCTGAGCAAACATTTTGCTGATATGTTTTTCAATGAATATGAAATGCATTGTGCTTCCTCACGAGAATGACCTATATAAAATCCTTGATATTGCAGTGGATTCATTCTTATGAATGGTCCAAATAGGAATAGAGTTCATTTCAACTCCCGTTTGCGATTGAGTGAGAGAGCTAGTCTATTTAAAACTATATTATGATTGAGTGGTCAGAGCTGAGAGAACTAATTAGGAACTACTTTAACATGGAAAATGAAGAACTCATTACCTTAATATTTTGCTAACAGGCCTTTTGAGCCCTGTTAACCATCCCTAAGTTGTCATGGTGATGGCAAAAGTTAATGGTGGATTGGGTGAGAATCCTGACCTGAGTTTCTGAAGCAGCTAACGAGGTTATTCTGCCATAGAATTGGATCCACAGCTTTCTGGAGCTTGCAAGGATAGGGATAAAGTTTGAATATTAGAGGCTTAAAACAGAAGCACCTCTTTGGCCTCTCAGAAGACTGGCCTGGCAGTGGTCTTTGGGGCTTGAGTCTTTTGATTGAGTCATTTCGTGTGCTTTCTTTTGTGAGTATGGTGCTTTAGATCATTCACTCTTTGAGCAAAACCATTTATTTTGATGCCTCATCATGTCTTAACAAAAACAACAGCAAATACTGTTTCTTTGACTTTTTAAACCCCATGTTTATTCTGCATTTGACATGCAGATGACATGCACATATTCAAGATTAAAAGGCCCAATTCCTTCTTTTATTTTCTTTTGCTCTCTCTTCTCTGCCTCAAAGAAAACATAGAAGTATTTCACGGAACAAGACTAACATTTAAACTATGTGCTCTTTCTGATTAAATCTTCTTGCTGGTTTAAATGGAATCTATGCTATCACCTTGATTAACTTCAAAATAATTTAGTAAATTGAGAGGTTAAGCTGTGTTCTTAGTGTCAGTCACACGTTCTGTATTTGGTCCTACAACGTAAATGTGGTTTATATAATTCACTGGGGATAGTTCTTAGAGAGTGATTTTTCTTAAAAGGTCACTGAAATAAAGAAGATCAGGAAGGCTAAAGTAAGACCATAAAGGATTTCTCCTATAAGATGAATATTAGTGTTTACCTAAGGAAAACCATAAAGATACATCCTAATAGAAGCAATCTTGCTGTTGTATTGTTTGGGTTAAGCTGAAGGTCAACTGCATAAGCTTTGTGTATACAAAATATATATGTATTTTATGAGAGGCTTATCACTGCATTTATAATCCTTGACCTATATCAGAGGCACAAAAGAGGGCTTTACTGCAAATTAACAAAAAGAAAAATAGCACTTTATCTAACCCCTGGTTTATCGTCTTAGAAAATTGTTGGGTTAGTGAAGTGGGTAGAGCGTGTACCCATATGTTGATACATAAAGAAGTGTAGACGCCAGACCTAAAGAGGTCTTCAGTTTCTCATGAATTTCAGTGGCTCCAGTAGTGGTCGTTTTAATCTCCAAAGACTGTCAAAGAAACTGTCGATAGTCTTTCCCTGATCGGGAAGCTTCACGGGTTTTTAGAATGATTTTATCCGATTCATCACATTCTGGACCCTCAGTGCTGGTCCTCAAAAGTCTCCATCAACTGTTCTCAATTTTTTTCTTCACACACTTTCTCTCACTTTAAATTGTCAAGCAGGCCTCATTAATATCCTTTCCATATATGCTGCTCATTTCTGCCTCACGTAATTTTTAATAATATTCCCCACACCTTGAATGATTTTTCCCTTTTCTTCTCCACTAAAAAAGTCATAATGATATTTTACTCATCTCAACACTGGAGTGAGCCCAACCAGCAACAGCTAACAAAATGGACCATAAATAGAGCAGAGTTTATTTATCAAAGCATAGGAGGATTTATTTTTATTTATTTATTTATTTATTTTTTTTTTTGAGGGCAGTGTCACTGGCCCTCATATGTGGGACCCGAACCGGGGTCGCTGGCTTCCCAAGCCAGCTCTTAACCACCGCGCCACTTGGCCGGCCCCAAGGAGGATTTAAACTCACTGAGGGTCCAGCCCATGACACATGGGAATTCTTCTGAATGAAAAACTGATTTATTTTCTTTTATTTTGATTTCTTTTTTATATATAATCTCTGTTACATACTAGCTTACATATTAATGTGTTAGAAGTGTTTCCTTAGTACCTCATTGACATATATGCAAAAGTTATTTAACCAAATGTGTTGAAAACTCATTCAACTATAAAAAATGGGATCATTACCAGTGATGACACCTATTAAAATTTCATCTCCGTGACTGAAAGGAGGCTATTAAACTCCAACAATGATCCAGTATGTTGAAACAAGTATGTCTTTTTTCAAATTGTACCCTTAAGGCCCCCAAGCAAAAAAAATAAGAACTAACACTTAGCTTTTCACATTACTAGCTGTCACTGCAAAGTTAACATCTTTATATTACAAAACTGTATGGGTATAAAAACTATAGAAAATAAAAATTACCTGTATTATTATAATACACACATACACACACACACACACACACACACACACACACACAAACCCTTAAAATTTTGGTGTATATCCCTCAGAAAGATGGAAAGAAATTATGTTAAATATCTTCCTATGAAATTATGTACCTTCATTGTTTATATTTTATGAATTTTAAAATGTGATGTTCTATGTACCTACTGGTAATCATCTTCTCCAGTTTAAGAATAAACTGGATACACATACTGTCTTGATACACATGCATTTATAATTTAAATGACTTCCTAGTATTTCATTGTATGCATATACAGTGATTGATTTAATGTGTCCCCTATTTGAGGATATTTAGATTGGCTCTATTTTAAATAAGTTGCAAGAAGCATGTTGAAATCTTTATTTTTGTGATATTTATTTCTTCATGATATATTTCTACACGTGAAATTACCTCATAAATAAGTAAGCTTATGTTTTAGGATTTTGCTATATGTTCCCCAAAATAGCTCCCAGAAAGTGCTAATATACCCCAATAGAAGTATATCTGTATTCATTTCTCACATAATTAATGATACTCTTCTGCCTATAGGATCATCTATAATCAGATTCAATACATTATCATTTCAACATGCAATCGACATAAAAGTTGAGAATCTATAGTCTTTCATTTTTGTTCTAAATCTTTGAATCAGTGTGTATTTTCTACACTCACCTTGTCTCAATTCAGACACTGAATTTTAATGGGAAATATCTGATTAAATTTACAATTAAAATATATTCACATATTCAAATTGTTTGAAACATATTTAAAAGTTTCCCAATAACTAAACCAAATATCAATTTTTAAATTTTAATTTAAATGAATTTCAGGTCAATTCCATTGAAATTCAGTCACACTAGCTACATTTCAAGTACTCCATAGCAATAGCTGGTCAGTGACTCCAGTATGATCTGGCACAGATCTCAGGCCCTTTGTCCAATGAACAAGACCCTCCACTATCTAGTCTTCCGGAAACCCTGTGACCTCATGTCCACTTAGCTCTCTAGCTTTCCTACTCCTTATGGAACACTGCTGGTCATCGCAGGACCTTTGTAGTAGCTATTTATTCAGCCTAATGCTCTTTCCTTAAATATCCTCATGGGTTGCTATTACTACTTTACGTCTTTGCTGATGTGCCCCCTTATTAGTGAGAACTTCCATGACCATTGCTACTCCCTTCTCACTTCTCTGCACTCCTTATGTGGCATTATTATTTTCCTAATACTACTGTCCTCCTGCCATTATCTGTCCCACACTGAAATATAAGCACTATGAGTGCAGGGACATATGCTCATTGCTGTATCCTCAGTTCCTGGCACATAGATGCTCAAATATTTGTTTAATATGAAAGGTCATTTATAACTTTTAATGTATAGGTCGTGTGTGTGTGTTTGTGTACGCATTTATGCACGCTACTGCTCTTTTTTCTCCCTCTCTTCCTTATTTTTCTTCATTTTCCTTTACTTTTCATTATGATCATTTTAAGAACCCTACTTTCTACCCTATTAACCATCTTACCAAATCCGAATTTTCATTGATGGGTCAGTAGGTGCGAAACACTTTCGCTTCTAATATGGGCTATGTCAGCCTCAGACCTTCACAAAAATATGCTTAGGAATTAAAAATGCTTGGCAAGAGCTGCTTAGAACAAAGATTACAAAAATGGTATGACCCACAGGTAAATAAATCTTACCATATAAATGATAATAAGTAATTTAAGAGAATTAATGATCCCTCATTTCTTCTGTTAGACAAAAATCAGCTATTCTCAAAATAGAGCTTATCTATGATTCTGAAATTGATAATAATTACAACCTTATGCATATATGTATTTTAACACTGTTTGCATAATGAATATTTGGCTCTGAAGAGATCATATCAACAGTATTAAAATAAGGATCAAATCATCAATAGTTGTACCAGTCATTTATTAATAAAACCTTAGATTATGTTTATAAATATTTACTATAAACACTAGAAATTTAAGATAATTCAATTTTTAAATTATAGTAAAGTAGTTATAATTACAAAAAGAGCAATCATCATTTTTAGAGAACTCTTTTGTTTTACTGTATCTCCTACAATCTTCTTTCTGATGTGTTTCATAGATAATGCAGACATGAATAAACTAAGTTTTAATGAATGAAACACAGTTAAAAATATTTTTTCATTCTAAGGTACATCCATAGATTCTAATACCTCTTGTGATATTGCAAAATTCTTGTCCTCAGAAATAATCTTTTATTTGTCTATTTTCTTAATAGTATCTGCAGTCAGTATACCAAGTTCTCACCAGGGCAATGTCTACTTATGGTTACCACTGCCTTTGTTATTTCAGGATGAGTTTCTTTAATGCTTTCTAATTAAATCTCTATTTGAAGACTCTCGAGGGAGTCAGGTCATAAAGCTGCTCATTTGTAGTGAAATGGAGCATATGGAATATGTAATGTTGGTCTCGGTCCCTAGAATAACTCACTATTTCCTTTGTGTTTGAATTCAAGATCTGGCTAAACTCCATTTTCACAGAGCTTACAAATAACCAGATTAAGCAGAAAATTAAAATTGCGTAGGGAATTGGTACCTTTCATTGTATGCCTTGGCATTACCCAGGTGGTTTCTGAGGCTCTCTTCCCACATTTCTCTACTTGGTGAGCTTCTGGCAACCCTTCAAGACTGAGGACAATTTCTCTATTTCCTCTGGGAAAATTGCTTCAAGTTTCACAGGCAGTTAGTTGTTTCTTACTCTGAGCTATCACAGCCCTTTGCTCATAGCTGTATGTATTGCATTTGAGACACTTGTCATAACCTGCTTATCTATTTCCACCAGGTACAAAGCTAGGAATCATCCTTTCCTTTCTTTACTTCCTCCTTTCTCAGCTAGTCAGATATCAAGTGCTTTGCATTTTATATTCAATAGATGTGGTAGACAGAATAAAGATGCCTACATCTTAACCTTGCTATTTGGGCAGCAGACACACTCTGTAACCCTTTGTGCATCAGGTTTTTTTTCATGTGTAAACTAGGGAACACAGAAGCAGTATTTACTTGAAAGCATTGTTGTGAGATTAAGTGAGCTATATATATATATATTATATATTATATAATTATATAGATAATTATATATCTCTATCTCTATCTATCTATCATCTATATATCATCTATCTATTTTAGAGTGTCTGGCAGGAAGTAAGCACTCAAAAATGCAATTACTATGAGCTATAGCTCTTTGCCTGTACTCTCTCATTTGAGTCTTGCAAAACTCTATGAAATACAAATGAGAACATTGAGCTTTAGAAAGAAAATAAATAACTGTGTGAAGTCAGAGTTTCAAAACCCAGCAACCTGGTTCCAGGACATTTTGGTTTACACATTTATTTGGAATATATATATATATATATATATATATATATATATATATAATCATATATATATATATGAATCTTATTGAATTAATTTAGAAATGATTTATTTTTTCAAAATTGGAGAAATATTTTTCATATCAAACTGTTAAACCTTTGTATATATAACAAACTGAGATCTCTTAAAGAACTGGTGGGAATTGGAGGAAAAGAAAGGGCAATTGTAAATTTCCCAGCATAATAATGACTCATCCATTCACACTTAAGGAGAGTTAGATTCAGATCAAACGCATTCTCTCAAATATGGACTCAAAGTGAAATATTGTAAGAGTAAGTCTGATACTTATCTTCAAGTCTTTCTTGGATTTATAGCATAAAAGAATCATACACATCAAGGAGTCAGTAGCTTATATATGGCAGGTAAATTTTGGAAGAAGCATTTCTTTTAAATAAGCAATAGTTGAGCAGACTTTTATTTAAGAAACTGAAATCAAAGTAAAATTACTCCCCGAAAAAAAGGAGGAGTTGACCTAAGTACCTCAGGTCTACTATTTCTCAGAATTTGAATTTGTTCTTGAGCATATTTTTGTCTATGTTTAAGAATTTTTTTTTTTTTTTTTTTTTTTTTTTTTAGGACAGTGTCACTGGCCCTCATATGTGGGACCCGAACCGGTGCCACTGGCTTCCCAAGCCAGTGCTTAACCACCGCACCACTTGGCCGGCTATTTAAGAATTTTCATTTGGACACATTTATACAAAATGTTCTAAACTTGTATTTCATGATTTAAGACTAATGTAAGATTCAGCAGATCAAGGACTGTAAACTATTTTTTTTAATTATTATTATTACCAGTGCCAAGCTGGCTTATTCATTTATTTATTCAAGTTGCTCAGTGCCTGCAATGGGACAGGAACTAGCCTTACTTAGGTCATGAGATGCAGAAGAGACCAAGACAGCAAGAAATGTCTTTATGAATTTTAGATTTCAGTTAAGAGATAAACATTCAACAAATAAATAAATTGGCACCCAACATCACTTAGAGATATCTGAAATAAATAATTATTAAGTCAATACTTCTAGCTTCCACTTGTTAACCACTTTTTACTATCTCGATATTTTATGTGATCACAATTCTGGAAAATAATTTTGGAAGGGATTTTTATTTTTCATAGGAAAGAAATTGATGAATCTATAGACTAAACAATATTCCTTAATTTACATAGCTAGTTGCTGACTACATCAGAATAAAAACATATATCTTCAGATTACTTGATAGGAATCTCATGATATTTTTATGGTAATTGTTTAAATTATTTTTACATGTAAAACCTACTGCTACATAACAGCAACTTTAGTGTCTACACCACACCATGATACCCTAAAAATCACTAGCTCTTCCAATATAATAACATGTCCTAGGCAATATGTAAAGTGTGCTCTTATAAACCAAATGTAATTTAAATGAAAGTGGTTGGGAGCAAGTAGAATATATCTATATCTATGCAACTATGCTTCTATGCATCTATCTATCTATCCATCTATCTATCTATCTATCTAAACTTCCTCAGCACATATATATGCACTGTTTTTATGTAAGAATTTCAGTTCAATTCTTTTTCAAATTGTGTCTACTTAGCAGACCTTGACTTTCATTTCAAAACCTTCACCAGCGGCCCCAGTTCGGATCCCACATATGAGGGCCAGTGACACTGCCCTCTAAAAAAAAAACAAAAAAACACACAAACAAACAAAAACTTAGGAATTATTTGTTGGGCTGGCTGAGTGGCGCTGTGGTTAAGCGTTGGTTTGGGAAGCCAGTCGCCCCAGTTCGGTCCCACGTGTGAGGGCCAATGACACTGCTCTCAAAAAAAAAAAAAAGAAAGAAAGAAACTGAAAACCCTCAAATGTTCATTTCATTTCATTTGAAACTCAAGATGTGAAAAACAAATATCAGGGCCGGCCGAGTGGCGCATGGGTTAAGCGCTGGTTTTGGGATGCCAGCGGCCCCGGTTCGGATCCCACATGAGGGCCAGTGACACTGCCCTCTACAGCTAACAACAGCTCCACCTGGAGCTGGGCTGTGCGAGCCCCGGTGATGGTGTGGGCTGCAGCCCCTGCTGCAGTGGGCTGCCATAGGCTACAGTGAGTGGCCCACAGCCAGCGTGAGCGGCTGGCAGCCAAGCGTGAGCTGCCAATAGCCGCGGTGAGCGACATCCAGAGGCCAGCGACCGATCTGCCTCATCCGGGAAGAGTGCAATGACGATACCAACAGTGAAGCAACATCCTCCGCAACTAAACTGAAGAACAAAAAGACAGCAACTTGTCTGTTCCCCTTCCCTGATTCCCCAACGCTGTTCCCTTCCGCCAATTCCCCAATAAAATCTTTAAAAAAAAAAAAAAAAGACAGCTTTATAAAAAAAAAAAAATATATCAAATACCAACTATCTGGAAACCAATAAAATGCCTAAAAAATCTCACAGGAACCTTACTAACTATAAAGTATGAAAGTTATTGGAGGAAAGAAACTTGTGTCCTGCATATTGCTTCCCCTCATGGAAAGAGCAAACCAGGCCTCTATAAGGAATACAAAAGACACCATTTAGCCTTCTCCCAACTTCCTGCCCACGCATTCATAGGAACAGGTTTGTACCAATGAAAAAGCTGCGTGGTACTCTCTCTGCTCCGTGGGAATTATTTCTATGTTGTCCTACTTCTTTCCACTCATATCTCACCCCCTTCACAATATTTGTGGCCTAAGACTGCCAAATCTGTTTCCCCAATTGCCTGCATCATGGTGGGGACCGAAGCTCCCACACAGACTCCATAGTGGTCCAGCAGATCTGCTGAAGATGAAAGCTGGCTGGATACTTGGCCTGGGCTCAGGAAATAACACCTGTGTGCCAGCTCTTCAAACAGGATTTAATCAGCACCCACGTGGAAAAGGAGTACGGACATGGGCCATTCAAATTTTCTCCCAGTTGACAAAGTCTGAGGATGGTCAGACAACTTCTCTTTTGAACAAAAACAAACAGAAAATAATAACAAAAGCAACAATAACAAAATGAGTGAAGTTTTGGAAGAAAATGACACAGTAAAAGAGAATAACATAATTCTAAAAATTAGTAAATCAGTAACTAGAAGAAAGTCCAATGCAGGAGTTTTAGATTCATATAGGAGATGAGAAGAGTAATTTAAGCTGTTATATTAGGAAAGTGAGGACATTATATCACATTTATATGCACTGTTCTTTTCATTTGCAGTGTTTCCACCATACTTTTAGGCTACCTCTGAGAGGTTCCTTATTAACACTTCCACTCTATCATATGACTCCATTCACCTGTCTATATGAGATTGGATCAGTGATTGCTGCCTGGCTCTCACATAATCCATTCGTAGGCTGGAGGGGGATAAGAGGTTGCTCCCCGGTGGACATCTACTGACAGCTGTAATCCATAGAGAAGGAAACAGACAGAGGGAAGGGCAGAAGCTAAAAGACAAATAGAAAAAATCCAGTAAGCAGGAAGCATGTACAAAGTACTAGAAATTATGAAATAGACAAAAGAAGAGAATTTGGTTGGTAACACTGGAATAATTAGACCTGGAGAGAGAGACTATCAGATCCCAAAGAGAGCAGCTGTCTGAAGGGCCCCCGTCTCATAGAGGAGGCAGCCAACCTACAGTAGAGGGCAAGCAAGCCATTGATATACTTAGAAGTTAGGTCAGCCTCTTAGGGCCCAAAGCAGGAGGAGTTAAAAACAAACGAACCAAATTATAACTACAACTCAATATATAAGCAATGACAAAATATAAATCTTTATGATAAAGAGAAAATCTTGCAAATAAATATTAGGTAGATAAAACATGTACCTACAAAAAACTGGAAGTTAGTTCCCAAGATCCCTTAGAAACATCTTTTCCAGAAATTCTTTACTTGAAGATTAATGTGTGAGCTTCAGGCATTTCTTGAATTATAAAAGCCTATGTAAAATTCTGTTAGTTTTTGAATAGATAACGCTCATTTTCTATGGTGAGGCCCACACTGTTCATTAAATTCTTAGAGATGTTTGAAACCAAAAAATTTTCAGAACCACGGATCAGTACAAATTCCAGATGAAAAGATTTCAAGCAAAGGATTTTATATTCTTGAGAATTCTTTTCATGTAAGGTAGAATTACATGAAAATTCTACTTAAAATATTCTAGACATAAAATATTTCAGAAATATACACCTTTGGTGACCTTGGAAAAACTTACTTCAGCCAACCAAAACACGAACCAAGTTTAAAAACATAAGAATAGAAATACAGTGAGATAGAAGGCAGATAGATGATATCAAAACTGATTTAGAATAAGGTTAAAGTAATTGTAATTATGATTAGAAAACTGGGATTCTTAAAAGTAAGTGTGGGGCCGGCCAAGTGGCTCAGTTGGTTAAGAGCTCGCTCAAGAGTGTGAGCTGAGCTCTGAGCAACAGCAGTTCGATGCCCAGCCCGAGCTGAGTTGCCACTGAGCTGCCAACAGGTGGCAGGATGGCTCAGCTTAAAAAAAAGAAAAAAGTAAGTGTGTAAATTAATGTAATGTAATAGCGATTATTTGTGTACAAATGATTAGTCTATTACAAGAAAGATTAAGTTTGTGGTGGCAGAAAATATGGGGAGATGAACAGTGCATAAAAATAAAAAATTTTATATTTACAATCTTTTGTAAAGAATAGGCAAAAGATGACTCATGATTGATTGATTGATTGATTTGATAAGTATACACTGAATAATGTTTTTGAGAAACTAAAGGAAATCATTTGAAGAATTATAAGTGTATGAATTACAAATCACTGTAGAGCCACAGCATAGTTTATAGAGCCAAAGAGAGAAAACAAAGAAAACAGCAAGAAATAAAATTAGGTAAGAGAAATATAACCAATCACATATATTATGGAAATATGTATATAAGCGTACAGTTGAGCCTTGAACAACATATGTTTGAACTATGTGGGTCCACTTACACATAAATTTTTTTCAATAAATACTGAAAATGTAGGTTTGGATCCAACATGGTGGATTAGGTAAATGCTATGCCTACTACATCCCAAACTTAGAACTAAATTATAGACCAATCAACCTCAAGAATCATCTGAAGACTAGCTAAACAGAACCCCTGTAACTAAGGTAATAAAGAAGAAACCACATTGAGGCTGCTAGAATAAGCAGAGACACAAGACAGGCTAACCCCAAACCCACAGATAGTGATTGAACACAGGGAGGGACACCTCGGTGGTGGAGGTCTCCCCTGGAAGAGAGAGGGATCCCAGCTCCACACTAGGCTTCCAAGCTCAGGGGTCCTGTGTTGGGAAGAGGAATTCCTTCAACATCTGGCAGTGAAAATCAGCAAGGACTCTGTCTGCCTGCCGTGTGAGACAAAAGGTGACTGGAAACTCACATGCCCTTTATAAAGCCTGCACACAGACTCACTCACTTCAAACACTCACCTGGTGTCTAGTAGAGGTGTGCTCAATGTCACTAATTATCAGAGAAATGCAGATAAAAAACCACAATTAGATATCACCTCACTCCTGTCAGAATGGCTATCATCAATAAATCAACAAACAAGTGCTGGAGAGGATGTGGAGAAAAGGGAACTCTCCTGCACTGTTGGTGGGATTGAAGATTGGTGCGGCCACTATGGAAATCAGTATGGATATTCCTCAAAAAATTAAAAACAGAACTACCTATGACCCAGCAATTTCATTCCTGGGTCTTTATCCAAAGAAACTCAAAAAACTAATTCAAAAAAAAAAATATATGCACCCCTATGTTTACTGCATTGCTATTCACAATAGCCAAGATATGGAAACAACCAAAATGCTCATCAGTAGATGATTGGATAAAGAAATTGTGGCACATTTATACAATGGAGCATTACTCTGACATAAAAAATGAAATCTTACCATTTGCAACATAGATAGACCTAGAGGATACTATGCTAAGTGACATAAGTCACACTGAGAAAGACAAATACCATATGATCCCACTTATATGTAGAAACTGAAGAACAGAAAAAAATGAACAAACCAAACAGACACAGGCTCATAGATACAGAGAACAAACTGATGGTTGCCAGTGGGGAGGAGGGTTGGGGGGATGGGTAAAAAAAAGTGAAGGGATTAGGAAGTACAAATGGTAGCTATAAAATAGTCATGAGCGTGTGAAATACAGTATGGGGAATATAGTCAATAATGTTGTAAAAACTATGTGTGGTGTCAGATGGGTACTGGATTTATCAGGGGTACCACTTCATAAATTATATAAATGCCTAACCATTGCACTATACACCTGAAACTAATATAAAATAATAACATTGAATGTCAACTATAATTAAAATATATATATTATATATTTTAATACTAAATATATATTTTAATACTAAATATATAATATATATAATATATTTATTATATATATTATATATAATATATAGTTACAAGATGTAAAAGTACAGAATAGGGAATATAGTCAATGGTATCATAATAGCTATGTACGGTATCAGTTGGGTAGTAAATTTGTTGGCATTATCACTTTGTGAAGTATGTACATATGTAATCATTACGTTGGTTTGTACACTTGAAACTAATGATAAAAATAAATATTTTCTTTTCCTTATAATTTTCTTAATAACATTCTCTTTTTTCTTGCTTACTTTATTGTAAGAATACAGTATACAATTCATGCAACATACAAAATATGCCTTAATTGACTGTTTAATAGCACTTCTGTAACAGTAAGCGATTAGTAATTAAGTTTTGGGAGAGTCAAAGTTATATATAAATTTTCAACTGCATAGGGGTTTGATACCCTGAACCCCTGCATTAAGGATCAACTGTATTCTAAAAATATATCTAACTATAAACTGCTCATAAGAAACACATCTAGAAAAATTAGAGGTTGGAAATTGAGGATGTACAAAAACTAATCAGGAGCCTATAAATAAAATGCATAAACAATGGTTATTTATGAAAATGTTGAATGCAAGGCAAAAATGCATAGAAACAGATTTGTTTTACTGATAAAAGTAAAAATTCATTTAATGATCTTAGCCTTTGACAGATGGTAAACAAAAATTAATAAGGTTATAGAAAATATTAATGGTTTTCTAAATTTGAAAAAGAGATATCAAACATTTTTATGAAAAAAAACTACATTTTTGCTGATATATACTGATATATTTTAATAGGCTCAGAGTGATATCACTCACAACAAATGATACAAAGACCTAACCCCAAAATAAACACAATTCTGCAAATTATATGGGAATTTCTGAGGAGAGTTTGTAGGAAAACCCTATAATTTGATTGAAAATTTCATCTAGAAGAACAACAAATATTTGGCATGATGATAAAAATGTGCTATATATTAGGTACTTGAAATGTATCATGTATTTTCAATGTATTACAGTGTTACAATAATTAAAAGTCATATGGTTCTGGTTCTGCAATCAATAAACATAACAGGAATAACCCAAATTTTTTTCTGTAGTAGCAATAATAATAACGATACTAATAAATCTTTTTATAAGATTCATATTTTAACAACAGTAATTACCATCTAATAATAATAAATATAACTATGGTGAATACATTATTTCCCAGCCTCCCTTGCAGTTAGGCATAATCATGTGACAGTTTTGGCCAATGGCATGCAAACAGTAGTAGTGTGTTGATATTTCTTAAGTGTACATAGAGAATATAGCAAGACTTTCTCTTCTTTTCCTTCTAGTAGCTGGCTGAAAAATAGGTGTAGTGATTGGAGCTATTAGATCAATTTGGCTCAAGAGGTGAAAGCCCACCATGTTGAAGATGGCAGAGCAAAAAAACAGAAGGAGCCTTTCATAGAATGATCGGCCACAGTATTTTTTCTGTTTTTTTCTTTTTATTAAGACATTTATTAAAGTATTCCGCACAACTAGGAGCAAGTTCATATTCCAGTAAGAGAAAAATCCTATTTTTACAACACAAATGAAAAACACCAAAAAGAATCTGACATCAGAACTTTGATGAAGTCCAGAGTTCCAGGTTTCTGGTTCTTTTAAACTACACTCTATGCAGTACACAGAGTTTTCAGAAAGAAAAACAAACCCATTCTCTCTTGAAATGACACATAATAGCACTGAGACTACTCCTTTAATTTCTCCTGTATTCACACATATACACTCCTATAGCTCATCAAACAGAATCCTTCCCTTTCATATTAAATATGAGATTAACATTAAATATGATACCATTTTAAAAAACAAGATTACTAATACCAAAGCAGAGTAGAACACAAATGTGGCAAATTAAAGAACCAATCATTTCTTTTTTTTACTTCAACAATGCTCAACAATATTTTTAAGACTCTTATAGATAGGCCAACTATAGCCATTGTTCTTTTATGAGAAAAATGTACAAATAGTACGCTGTTCAAGTATTAAAAACTTGAGAGCGGGACCATTTTTTCTAATTCTGCTCCTGTGGCTTGTCTTCCATAATCAGAGCACTCACCAGTGAAGTGTCTGAAAGGGGTCATGTTCATAAAATGAGCCAGAATCTCTCTCCCCGTTTTTTTTTTTTTGAGGGCAGAGTCACTGGCCCTCATATGTGGGACCCGAACTGGGGCCGCTGGCTTTCCAAGCCAGAGCTTAACCACCGAGCCACTGGGCCGGCCCTCCCTCCCCGTTTTTTATTTCTGTTTTGTGGCCTGTTGTAATAGGAGTTTCTCTTTAGGCTCTTGCATACCTGCTGATGTAAAAATACAGAAAGACGAGAAATTAATGAAAATTATATGTATATATATATATATATATATATATATATATATACACACACACACACACACACACATACATACAGGGAGACCTTAGCCACAGGAAGGGATCAATGAGATGACCACTGCTATTCCTGCTTTGTGTTGGTGACTGCAGTGTGCTCCTCCCTCAGCTCATTCACTCACCACGAGGGTTTTCCTCACTATGGCCCTGGAGCATTCCTAAGCCACATTTATTTTTCCTGAAATATGAGGGCTCATGGTCGGTCCCTGAAAGGAATGAAATCAATCTACACGTATTTTCATGTTGTATTTTGCAAAGAAGCTTGGTTTTATCCTTTAAAACTACATAGGATTTGTATGAGGATAATTTACATGATTCCAAATCCCAAAGGTACAAAAGAGAGCACAAGGAAAATTCCCGCCTCCCTTCCTATGTCTTGACTCTTCCTTTCAGGCAACCAATATTAATGATTTTACATGTAATTCTGGCACTATTTTTATTTTTTATCATATATATATATATATTCTTTTTTTAAAGAAACATCAGCATTCTATTCACATGGATATGTATTGTGGCAGGCATTACATGGATATGTAATGGCCCTAAATGTCCATCCAGAATCCCTGGAACCTGTGACTGTTAGTTTACATGGAAAAAAGGACTTCACAAATGTGATTCTAGTTATGTACCTTGAGATCAGGAGACCATTTTGCATTATCCAAATGGGTCCAATCTGATTACATGAAAACCGAAAAGCAGAGAACGTGTCCTAGCTGCCATCCGACAGAAGTATGATAACGGTGGACATTTAGAGAGCCATGTGACGTTGCTGGCTTTGATGATGAAGGATCCATCAGGAAGGAAGGCGGGTGACTGCTAGAAACTGGACAAGGACAGGAAACAGATTCTGTCTTAGGCCTCCAGAAAGCACCAACACCTTGAGTTACCCTGAGAAGACCTATGCCCATTGTCTGATCTACAGAACTGTAAGATAACAAATTTGTTTTAAGCCTCTAAGTTTGTATTCATTTATTGACAGCAGCCTCACATAGAAAGTTAGCATAATACAGGCAGGCACCTTGTTGTTGTTGTTTTCATTAAAAAAAATATATATATAAAGTCATTCCACATTGGTACATAAAAAGCTTACTCGGTTTTTTAAAAATGTTTTTCACAGCTGCATAATCTACCACCATATCATTAACCAATATGAAGCATATTGAAGGCTTGTGAAGTCTTCTTTTCTGCTCTTCAACATAGGACTAGCGTGCATACCTCACATAAGTGCCAGTTCTTATAAATACGAGTTAATGTACACGACAAATCTTAAGAAATGGAATTAATCACTCAGTGGAAATGCGCATTTTACATTTTGAGGAATATTTCCAAATTAGGCCCCCTAGATGTTGTTTCAATGTATAGTCAATGTCTGAAAAAGTCTTGCTTCTATATACCTTTGATAATACATGTTCTTGAATATTATCTTCATCTATTTGATAATGGATAAAGGGGACCCTAGTTTGGGTTCACACATTTCTTGGGGTGAGTGAAGTTTTGAATCTTTTCATGTGTTTAAAGGTTATTTGTATTTCTTAGTGAATTTTCTTCCCTATTTTCCATCCCTCCCCTCCTCCCTCCTTCCTTTCAACTATTTGCCCATGGTTTTATCTGCTGGGTTGATGGGCTTTTTTAAATAGTTATGTTGATGCTTTATATGTCCTAAAGAAACAAATTGTTTTTCTTTTGGCTTTGCTTTTAGTAGCTTTGTCAAGCAGATTTTGTTTTTATTACCAATATTTTATTTATTTGAATTTTGGGTTTTAGTTCATATAAATCATATAAATCACCAATATAATTTTTTTTTTTTTTAAAGATTTTATTGGGGAATTAGTGGAGGGGAACAGCGTTGGGGAATCAGGGAAGGGGAACAGACAAGTTGCCGTCTTCTTGTTCTTCAGTTTAGTTGCGGAGGATGTTGCTTCACTGTTGGTATCGTCATTGCGCTCTTCCCGGATGAGGCAGATCGGTCGCTGGCCTCTGGATGTCGCTCACCGTGGCTATTGGCAGCTCACGCTTGGCTGCCAGCCGCTCACGCTGGCTGCGGGCCACTCACTGTAGCCTATGGCAGCCCACCGCAGCAGGGGCTGCAGCCCACACCATCACCAGCTCGCACAGCCCAGCTCCAGGTGGAGCTGTTGTTAGCTGTAGAGGGCGGTGTCACTGGCCCTCATGTGGGATCCGAACCGGGGCCGCTGGCATCCCAAAACCAGCGCTTAACCAATGCGCCACTCGGCCGGCCCCACCAATATAATTTTTATACTTTGGGTTATTTTGTATTTTTATGATTTCAAGATTTATATCTGATTCATTTTCTTATGCTGCAAGTTATGAAAAAAAACTTAATTTTATTTTTTTCCAGAAAGCTACCTAGCTTTCTAACACCATTTCTTGACTAGTCCATATCTGCTTTTAAAAAAATAATTTCCTTTACAGCCAAAGTTCTCAAGCTTAAGAATGGACATTATTGCACATGCAGAATTGTTTTTAGCCCCAAGTTACATTAATTGTATTAATATTTATTAAGCTCTTATAAAACACTAATATATTTTCTGTATTTTTATGAATAGACAGATAGTTTAATATATTTTGGCAATAGATGTAATAGACCACAATTGAGCTGACTGTTCAGCGAACACCAATGTACCCAGTGCCCGTATCTGTCCTACAGACCTTTTTTGAGGAACCATTCCTTTTCTGTGGGATTGTACTGACAATCATGGGATTTTACCACACCAGCCACAGAGCTGAAAATATGATTTACCTTGGCAAGTCACTGAGAGTAATTCATCTTCTTGGAAAGTCCTTCCTGGGCCCATTCCCAGACTGAGCTAATACAGGAATGGAACCAAAGCACTTACACTCTAGGACCCAAGTTTCTTTTCCCTGTCACTTCTTCCTAGTGTATTATTAAAGCAAGAGGGAAAAAAAAGTACCTTTTTTCCCATAATTCTGTTTCTTCCCTTCCTTTCATTGGGCTTGATGATTCATCCAAAAAAGCTTGATAAGCATTGTAAAGAAATCTTAGCCCTTCAAGGACAAAACCTTTAGCATTTAGTTTTGAGAAGCAGAAAGATTTTCTTATCCTGGATGGCAGTAGGCATTCTTTTGTTACTTCTCGATATATTTTTCACCTCCAGGAATGGGCACCAGAGCTTCTTTCTAAAGTAACAACAACATACAAGATGAATTATCAGCAATTTAAAAGCTGGCCACACCCATTTGTTTGGGCTTTTCTCCCTCCCTGAAAACTAGGCCAATTAATCAACTTTGCATCCTAGGGACGTAATATAAGTACACAGAAGAGACTTAGCACATATTCCTTTAATAAATCAGTAAACACATAAATGGCCCCTTACTGGAACTTTCCTATGGGAGAAGACACCAGCGATGACTTGCTGCCTTTGGCTTAAGTCATTTTTCATGTCATTCTTTCTATTATTATAGCAGTACACCCCTGGGAGAGTTCAGCTATTGGTTCTCCCCTGTGGTGATTCCAGTACCTTCTTCTAACTGTGTCCTTCTCCACTGCTCAGGGCACCAGTAACTATCCTGGAGAATGCCATTCAAGCTATCGTCAGTCACTCTAATTAGAAGCCACGATTCCAGGATGAAAGACCAGTCTCGCATTTTCTGATTTCCCAGAACTTTATTCAAGAAAATGAGACCCAATGTCTCTTCAAAAAACAACTTTTCCTATTTCTGTTGGCACTCTCCTTCTGCCCAGACTGTCACTAGATAAAGTAAATGAATCTGGGTCCCAACCTCTTGGCCCTGGCCACTCCTTAGTGGAAAGGAAAACAGTTCTATAGTTTACACTCTTTACCCACTAAATAGTGACCAGACAAATAAAACTCTAGCCAGGGGTCGTGCCTCGTGTCCCATGTAAGTGTGCATGGCTTGGAGTGCTCCCTTCGGCAGTTCTTGTGAACAGGAATATCAAAGAGATGAGGCTTGGATTCCTCCGGGATACAGGGAGTTTGTAGCTACACACGCAGCTTTTTCAAGTCCTGATCCTAAGTCTGTGATGGAGCCTGAACAGTGCGTTTTGGAAGGCCTCTCCTGTGATTCTGATGTATGTATGCCTGGTTCTTTCCTACTCCTGAGTACTAATTACCACTAATCAAACAGTTCTGACTTCAAGCATCCGCTTTACCTCCAACAATTTTTCTATTCAGAGGCAAGTACCTTAATAATTCTGAACCTCATTCATTGACTGCAGAAAATGTCTATTTTCCAAATGCTTATGAAGATTCCATGATATGACGTATCTGTAGTGCATAGCGCATGGCTATTCAATAAATACAATTATGATGATGATGTAACTCAGCCGTGCGACTCTGTTCCTGGTCAGCAGATGAAAAATACATTTATTCATTATGATAGTGAACAAGAATAAACATCTTTTGGAGAAAGGCAGGGCTGATGCGACTTTGAAATATTTTATCCTGGAAAAGCTTATTTGGTCAAAAGATGGTCTTAGAATGAAATCTAATAAAATATAGGCTTAGTCCATGGAAAGAGCTATCACAGAGCCCAATGAAATTCAATTTAATTCTTTACCTAACCTTATAAATAAGTGCTGAAGTTGCCTTTCTCCATTTAAAGTGCTTTCAGCTAAGACAAACCACTCAAATCCTTTTATTTTCCTTTAGTCGCCCTTAAATGAACACCTTAGTTATTTCTGACATCCGTAATCCAACCTGGAGTCCTCCATGCATTCTATAGCTGCAATTTATTTTCTCTAGAGTCTAATAGTTCCTGTCTTTCCAAAAGATGAATTCAGAAGCCCCTTCCAGATTTCTTATCCATGGCTGCTTCAGGTTGGGCTATCTACTTTAAACCCCATCGTGTTACCAAGCTCTCATTCAAAACCCCTCTCATTCATAAAAGGAATACAGGGATGGATGGAAAACTTGCCTCAGTGAAAACTAACCGCTAACATCATGAAAACTAACTTCACGGTGAAGCAACAATTATGGAATTCATAGCTGCTGATTAATTGTAAAACGGGCTATAACCTGGAAGGCTGCATTTCACAGCATGATGCAGAAAACATAGGAGCCATAATTTCAGGGGTAGTCAGACTTAGAAATCTCTTAAAGTCACAAGTGAGGGAGGCCTCTATCCCCATCACATCCATTGCTACAGCTCAGGGCAGAAGCGAGTTGGCCAGGGATGGCATCCACAGACCAGAGGTGAGGCCTGCAAAGAACTATCTTCTTCCTTTAACAGGTGCCTGCATCAAATCTTTTTTTGCTTTTTAAAGAATGATCTAAAAAAAAAAAAAAAAGATTCTTTTTTTAATTTAAAAATTAAATTAAATGTGTAGTTTACTTTAAAATAACTCAAATTGTTACCTGGAACACACAAACTTTATGTAGTCTATAGCAACGTCATTTTTTAACCTTTTAATTTTTATATTTTTTATTTAAAAAAATTAAATCTAAGTAATTCATCACATGACTGTTGCTTAAAATGTTACATTTATTTAATATTTTAATGAGTATTTGAGTTCCTTCTGTGAGACAGGTGATTTTTCTAGGCACTGAGCAATTCAATAATAAGCAAAACAAAAATATAAAAAAACTCCTATCCTAATGGAGCTCATATTTAGTTGGGACTCAGCTGCTAAAGAGAAAATTACTATGAAAGAGGAAGATAAGGGCTGTAGAACATGGGAGGAGGGGAGAAACACAGTAACAGTTACTATTCAGTAATTTAATTGAATCTTTATTTAAAAGATCAAGCCCACACATATATTTGGCTTTGAGCTCAGTTTGATTACGGGTTTTCCCCTTAATAAACCAATTCTGTACATTTCATTGTAATTTGATTTCATATAGCCTTTCTAAAAAAATTGCCTGTAATATATGATGATGGCTTAGTAATTGGTTTTTAATGAAATTAACTTTCGCTTGCTCCTGGATCATACCTGTCTTCTCTTCTCATCTTTTCATTAAGTTTTCTAGACCAAAGGAGAAAATCCTTCTTCAGGTTAATGAATTTCTTTAATTTCTTTAATTCACAATATAACTGTCCAACATTAGGCTAAGCTATGATGAGTAAGGCCATGAAAAACCTACTGGTGTAGCTGAAAAGACACACTGGGTTACAGGGCAGTATGGTAAGAACAAACAAGAAAAAAGCATAAAGTTCCATTTAAGTAGAGAGGCAGGTGTGACTTAATTGAGATAACCATGGAAGCATAATAGAAAAAAGGGGACTCCAACTCTCTAGACCAGGGGTCAGCAAACTGTGGCTCGCGAGCCACATGCGGCTCTTTGGGTACGTTCTGTCTCAGAAGTTTGCCAACCCTGGAAGAGCCAATCCTGTCCCTCACAACACTTTAAAAATGATTAGAGAGCCATTAATATATTTTTACAAATAAGAAAAATTTAAAGTAATATTATAAATGAAACTATTATCATAGTTTCCTTTTCAGTTTTATTTTCATTTTCAATTTTACTTCAGAGCCACATGTACTTACCCAAAGAGCCGCATGTGGCTCGCGAGACACAGTTTGCCGACCCCTGCTCTAGAATGATGACCAGTAGTCCAGGCTGGCAGCATAGGAGTACATTCTAGTACAGGCCATATGTAAAGGCATGAAGCAGTAAATTTGGTGGAGCCATCAAGAAACTTCCAGTAGTTCTTTTGGAATTTGAAACAAAGTGTTCATGAAAGTCATGGGTTTGTTGGGAGGGGAGCTGACTGAAAAGGGACAAATATCTTCAAAACTTCGAAATTTTCAGGGCTTGACACAAGTAGCAGACTTCATTGGTGCCCTGCCCATATCCACTGTCCTGTTCATTGAAAGGCTGCCAGCTGCCCCTGCCTGCCTTCCTTTGTTGGGGGCTTTCATTTGTCCCTGAAGCCAACAGGTCAAAAAGGCTGGGGGATGACTGCTTCCTGGGTTCACTGCTTAGCCAATGCTCTCAGGAGCTGGTACTGAAATTCTCCTGCTCTCTTGCCCATGTATTGGTTCAACCTGGAGGGGCACGAAGCGTACTGGCTCCTAGAGTTCCTGCAGCTACTTAAGCTCCAGTTTCCCACAGTTCAATCCTCAGGATGGGATGCCGGCACTGACGATGGGAAGCAGGTACACTGTAGTACCACAATTAGTGAGATGCTCATCCATGCTGAACTGTGTGGGAATACAAGTAGAGGGAGCAGCATTGCTTATAGAAAAGCACTAGTATTTGAGAAATACTAGGACAATGGCAACTGTAAGATCTGTGGAGTCAGATGGTCATTGTCAAGTGTCATTTAAACACTGAAGGTAAAACAAATGACCAACTCAAGGCATAGTGTGAAAACCAGGGGGTTTTGGGACACCATTTAAAGAGATTCTTATCTTTATAACCAGAGGGCAGAATGGGCTGAAACCTTGGTTTTAGATAGGATGGTGAGATTAGTAACTGTTTAAATAAATCTGATTCAGGGATCTTGTTAGTTTATTTGCTAAACTCAGGGCCCTGAGACCTGGGATGGGAACATTAGATGGGGGTGGTTTGAAACAGACTTAAATCTTTTTAAGTTTGAGTACAACGAAACATTTACTATGTTTCCTAGTGAAGCATTTCTACCCCTGGGTTTCTATTCTGGTAAAAACTAAAGTTGTAGGAAAGTAAACCACAAATTCCCCAAGAGAATCACTACGAGAAATAATGAGATTTCCTCTTATTTCTACTCTTTGTTTCCAAACCCATGTCTTCTAGTCATAAGGAGCATAGCACTTCTTAATCATGGTTGATTCAAGCATATACTGTCTTGACTGATTGTATCTAATACCCAAGCTACAGCCTCAGTTGTACTTTTCAGGGGACACCCCAATATTCTACTAGGTTAGGAGCTTCTGGGACCTGGGACATACGGTAGGACCAGTGGATTCTCTGGTCACTTGTCCATTGTCATACCCCACCTCCGACATCAAATAGGTCCCTGGAGATTAGGATGTGTGAGAGTTGGCTGGAGATAACTCTGGAGAAAGAATTATAGACCAATTTGTGAAGGAATTTAGAGTTTATATAGTAGGTAATGGAATGCCATTCAAATATGTTTAAGCCATGGATTGATAGGCCCAGATATGTGATTTTTAAAGTTAATTAAAATGGCTCAGAGGGTTGAGATTGGGGAAGGTGGTCAAGAAGATCTCAGGACTCAGCTGAAGGCCCGAAGAAGGGCAATGGTGATTGAATAAAAGGGAATAGAGTGTGTTTGAGAAATATATCCAGGAAAAATGTTTGACTTTGGTCAATAAGTGGGCATGGGGGCTAAGAAAGATGGGAGAGTCTTAACTGAAAAGAGCTTCCTGTTTTGGGGTGTGTGCTGTCCAGCCGTATCACTCAGTCCTGCTGATAGTCACTCAGTAAGCACTCAAAGACTCAAAGATGTCCCAGGTCTCCCCCGCTCCCAAAAGATGAGAAATTCGGCTTTATAAAGCAGGACATGGAAGAATGTTAAATGCAAACATTTGTTGAGGTTCCAGATTACAATAGAGAGAACCATCTAGAAAAGGTGGCAATGTCACACATTTTGTAAGGCTTTTGCTAAGAAAAATGTCATGGCTTTTGAATACATCCCCCACATCTTAGATATAAAAGCTTCAGAGACTGTTGGGAAAGCATTGTTTGAGAACGAATTTTGAAATGTGTTACCGCCGCACCCCCACCCCTTCCCCCAGGACTAACACTAAGTGGGGGAAGATGTTGCAATGTGGAGAGTTCCAGCTTCTCACCTGAAGACTGTTGAGAGCTGCTTCGCTAGGACCCCTTGGAGGATTTGACAGGTGATTCCTGAAGGTGGAGGTGGTAGACCTGATAGACTGTTGTTATTCCACCCCCAGGATTTGTCAGGACAGAGGATTGAGTGTTTCCTGTTGGCAGGATATGGACTGCATGAAAGAGAGCCAATGTGAGGCTGCCTTGAGAGGGATTCTTAAATTTTAGGGGTTTGGGAGATTTTTGTGTTATCATTAATGGAGACAGCAGAATTACAGTGTATGAAGTAAGTGTATGAATTCTTCATAGCAATCAAAATGAGTGAAATCATTCATGAAGAGTCTATAAATAAAATATTGGAGAGTACCGACAATGAAATGTTGATAGAAGAAGGCTTAGACAGCGTTAGGACAACAAAGATCTCACTCTAAGGGGCATGTTGACAATGACACAGCTCTCTATGGTTACTGCCCTACTTTATTTTCTCTTCACAGACAAACACATCTTAAATGAGGTTTCTGTAATTGCTACTCTCACTTATTTATCTATTTATCTCTTCTCAACCAATTAGGCTTTCCTCTGTACCACTCCACTGAGAGTGTACTAATGAAAGCTATTCATATGTGTGCCAACGAGGGCTACTGATAATCTGGGTGGTGTCACAGCCAATGGTTACTTTTCTGCCCTTTCTTGTTTGAACTTTCATTGGCCTTTAGCACAGCTGACTGCTTCCTTCTCCTCTTGGCTTCTTGGATCCCAAACTCTTCTGCTTATTTCTCCTACCTCACTGGCTCCTCTTTCTCAGTCTTCTTTATGGGACCTATCTTCTCTATTGGAAATATAAATGTAGGAATGTATCAGGATTTGGTCTTGGCCACTTCCCTATTTTTTTTTTTTACAGGCATGCTTCAGAGAGATTGTGGATTTTTTTCCAGACCACCACAATAAATCACATATCACAATAAAACAAGTTGTAATCATTTTGCTGGTAGAGGGTCTTGCCTTCAATTTATAAAAAAAAAAAAAATGCAATATCTGTGAAGTACAATAAAGTGAAGTATGGCTGTCCTCTTTCTCCTTAGATAATACTGTCCAGTATCTTGGGTTTAGGATGTCATTTATGTGCTAATGTAAACTGTATGTATAATATAAGGTTACCAAATAACTAACTTAATAGAACTAGTTGGGTGGCTAATAGTCATCTCAAACTTACCATATCCCAAACAGAATTTTGATATGTCTGTGCTCATCTGACACCCTCAACCTCTTTCTCCCTGAGTCTCCCCTGTCTTACTTAACATCTGGACAATACCCACTGGGTTCCCAAGCCAAAAGTCCAGGAGTAATTTTGATTAGACTCTTTCTTACTTTATATCATCAGATAAATCACACATGAAGCCCTGAGGCTTCTGAAATATATCCTCAGTTTCTCTACCATTCACCATCCCTAGTAATATTCCCCTTGTCCAAAATATCCACCATATCTTGCATGGATGACTTCAATAGCTTTATACATATTTTCATGGCTTCCCCAAGGCATTGCCTCATCACTCACATAATACCACACACAGCTTGGGAGACGTCACAAAGACCTTTTCTGACCACTCAGTCAGCACTGGCCACCCAGTTTTATTTCTCTGCATAGCCACTGTATTTTCCTTTTTATTATTAGCATTTTCCTTTTTGCTTATTTATCTTCTCCACACAGGGTAACCTATAAAAAAGCAGTGATATGTGTCCCCAGTGTTTAAAACATGTCTGAGGCACAGTAAATACCCAATAAATATATGTTGAGTAAATGAAAGAATGGATGAATAGTAGGGATAAAACACAGTTGGTAGAGGATTAATGGTTATGTCAGAAATATTGATTAATATTTCAAGGCTTTGTACTTGAAAAGGAGAAAAAAATCATAATAAAGTGGAAAATTAAGAAGGAGACGAGCTAAGGAAAGCTTTGTTTGTTGGTTTTTAAGACTGGGAAAGAACTGAATGCATGTGAAGTTTATAGGGGAGAAACCAATGAAGCAAGAGATTAAAGATAATAAAAAAGATAAAGGATGTGACAGGATCATAAAATAATCAGTGACTACTGGATCAGGGCTGATGATTCTTATTGAAGGATGAGCCTCAGAAATGGGAAAATAAATGGAAGATCCCACCATCCTCCCTTGTATTTCCCTCTCTCACCTTTTCTTTTCTTCCTCCCTTCTGATTCCTTTCATTCCTCCTTCTACAATTGCTAATTTAATACTTCTATAGTACCAGGTGCTGTGAAATAGACAGGAGATTTAATTTGAATAAAAACCAAAAGTGAGATCTGACAATAGACAAGAGGGAAGGGACACTGTCATTATGCCAAGGAAATTAGCAGCAGCGTCCCCAATAGGTTTATTATAGCTGCTCTATTAGTCACAGATAAAATGGACTCTGATTGACTTTATGGACAATGAGTGTGTTGGAATTGTGGGGATACCTCACAGAGCCCACAGGAAGTCCAGGTGCAGGCTGTGGCAAAAGCCAAGCAAGACAGCCTGGACATCACCAATGGCTGCTGCCACTTCTGCCACTCGCATCACCTCTAGTTGTCCTTTTGTTGCTGGACCCTGAACTCTTGCCATCACCCCACTGTAAACTTTCCACTCCATTGCAGAGGCCATAAAAAAATCCTTCACTGAGCCTTCCTTTTTCTTCACTCCCTCTAGAATCAAAGAGGGTCACCTGACTGCTCATGCTTAGGTCACAGGCCCTGAGAGAAAAGGAATGTGTAACCTTTTTTCAGCTTCTGTATGGGGATGTGGATCTGCCTCTTGTCTTTGTTTGAAATCCCACACACAAGTATGAGCTCTGGCCATCCCCAAAGTCAAATATTCACTAGAGGCGATTTCAGAAGCAGAAGTAGCATGGTGTGAAGGCAGAGGAGTTGACTCCGGATCCCTGGGCTCTCTCCTTACACCTCTGTCTTGGGTCAGATCATCTATACTGTCCAGACCATTGTTCCCATCTCTGTAAAATGTGACTGTTGTTGCTACATGTTGGCGAGCCCTTTCCAGTGCTACGTTATCCTAGGTAGCATCTTATAGCCCAAGAAGTATATCAGTAAACCAAGTCATACCCAGTTTGCAGCATTTAGTACTTATGACCTTTCTTAGAAAGCCCATGGGGGTAACATAGATCAGACTATCTCCACTACATTACAAAGGTAGAAGAATACCAATGAGAAATGGTAAAGGTCAGACATATATACACTGGACAAATGAACTGAAGTGAGACTCGGAGAGACAAGGTGCCAACACTGTGGTTATGTTTATGCTCCTGAAAAAAACCCAGAACACATGCTAGGAGAACCGGATTTCCCTCTTACCAAGTTCAACAGAAACAGGGCAAATAAAACAATATAAGAGGCACGGTATGTTAAGTGAACACAGACAGCAGGTAGAGGTAACAGGCTAAACACAATTCAGGTTTCTGTTCCACAGAGATGTCTCCAGACCTGGGACGTTCAGTAAAGACGAGCACCGATTACAAATGATGCAGGACTCATTTTTGTGCTATTATCATTCATCTAAGGCCATAGAGTAACAGCATCAGGATCAAGCGCTGAAAGGTCAAATGCCCACAGTTTTTAATAATAAGTGTCAGGA
Organism: Aselliscus stoliczkanus; assembly: GCA_033961575.1. Lineage (NCBI taxonomy): Eukaryota > Metazoa > Chordata > Mammalia > Chiroptera > Hipposideridae > Aselliscus > Aselliscus stoliczkanus. The sequence continues at coordinate 73,671,834 of CM066740.1, read as the reverse complement.
GAGTGGACGAGTCCTGTGTACAGGTGGGAATGGTTCTCCCAGGAGCAATTTTCAAGATGCACAATTCCACTCTCTCATTCCCTTGAGCATGGTCACCTCCTTTTTACTAGTAACTTATCGCTCTCCTGGGCTGGCTTTCCCTCAGGGCCTCTGAGCCAGTTCTTGCCCCAGCCTGATCTTTTTCAGGACCATTGTAGGAGTCTCCCACAGGAGCTGGGTTCCCATGAAGACTCCAGTGCCGCGGGGTTCTGATCCCCCACAGGCCCATCTCTGCGGACTTTTGGAACCTGGGCCCCGCCCCTCTACTGCTCCCCAATCACTGCGTTCCTCCTACATCCACACCTGCAGGTATCTAAGCAGTGGGAGATAGGGCACCCCTCACAACGCAGTACCTGGAACCAGGTTTCGGGTAGGACGGGCCTCCCAGCTGCCTGGAGGCTCTGGCTTTGAAATAAAGTTACAAAAGATCAAATGTGTTGCCAGATATTCCTGACTGGTCACATAGCTGGGAGATGCGCTGCCGCTCCCCACCCTCACCCCTCCAACCTGCGCTTGGGTGGATGGGAGCCAGAGTGCATGGCTTGTTTGTTTCAGTATCCCGGGCAGAGACCAAGGATCCAGCTGGCGGAAGGGGCGGGGCACGTGTCCTGCTCACAGCCTGACAAAGTGCCACACCAGGAGGGAGGACAGCGGACCCCACAGGCTCAGAGAGAGAGGGGGCCTGGGCACGTGGGGCTGGGCATGGGGATAAAACCTGCTTCAGCATGGAGCCTCAAGGCGTTGTAAGGAAGAAGTCTCTGTGCCTGTCCAGGAGAAACAGTTTTCTACTTTTGGAGGAAATATGAAGAGTTTAGAAAGCAAAATAAGGCCTTCCTCTTGGGCAAGCTGTACACAGCTGTGTTTTGTCAATGACCTTCACTGTAAGCCTCCCATGGGCCCACGAGGAGCCGCAGCAGGTGAAGCACATGTGGCAGCAAGAAACCTGGGCTTCGATCCAGGGCACCCTGGGCTCAGTCTGTAAAATGGACTGAGCCAACTACCTCTCCTGATTATCACCGAGGTTAGATAATTGGGAAAATTCCTAGCTTTGCTACCACATGATGAGTATTTCAAATATTGGTTCTCTTAGCTTCTGGTATATATATATATATATATATATATATATATATATATATATATATATATTACAAAACTTTGCAAATCATATAACAATATAAAGAAAGAAAATTGAATTACAATTTTTCCATGTAAAAAATAAGAATAAATGTTCAGAGAGTAGAAGAGGACAATACGTTAGAATTATTTTTCGGTCTTTGATGGTTTAATAGATAATATACTGTAGAAAAAAGTTAACTTAAACCTGAAAGGCAGAAGATAATTTGAAATAGTATTTGTTTGTAGGACCTGAGAAGGTAATCCCTCATTCTGGCCCATCCACGAGGTAAGTGAATTAAAATCGTAACCCTGAATTTACGTGTATTTGAGATCTTATTGATATTTCCCAACATAATAGATGCTGATATCTAGAGGGAGAATCTTTTTCTCCTTACATCAGTTATTTGGGGTAAGGTATTCAGTTTAGGAATTGATGAGTAGTAAGAGAGAAAACTAGTTAATGATGTACCAAAAGATAAATATTTAGAGAAGCACCTACAACCTCAGTTTCCTTGCGAAATACTTATTTGATTTATAACTTGACAAGGCTGCTCTCCTTTATGTATGAAGAGTAAAAATCTTATTAAATTCAGAGAGATAGGTATTTCAGGGAGTGTACATTTTCTTACCCGTATTCACCCTTACTATCTTTCTTTTCATGATTAAGGAATAGCTAATACATTGCATATTTTTACTCATTAATATTCTCTATGGTACCAAATTCTAAAGCAAGAAAGATTTATTTTGGATAAAAACAGTATTTTATGATTGGACTAAGGTAACCAGCTTTGGGAAATATGCTGTTACTTAAGAGCAGAGAGAGAGTACAAATAAAGAACTGAATGCTCTCATGGCTCTTTGACCCTCCTGCTGGGATCCAAAGATGAACACGACCCTATGTGTCCTGGAATCTTAACAGTCTAGTGGAAGAGTGACAAGCTTTCAACACCCATGAGAAGCACAATGAAGGAGGTTTTCCTAAGGGAAGGTCCCTGGATACAAACATGGGAGGGTACCCACTACCGCAGATGCTGTCAACACAATTTTCCTAGAGGAAGTTACTCCTCTAGGGGAATTTGAGTTTAGCATGGCAATGTGAAAAGAGAGCAATGCTGATCATTTCGTAATTTGTGTAGAATGGCTCATTTCAGGCATCAGCAGCTCTTACAGTTCTGGTTCCTGCCTATCTTTCCAGTTTATGTCTTGTCACTTTACACTCTACACTCCACTATCTCCTAAACCCCCACACAGTCTCACATCCCTGTGCCTTTGATGCACCAGTCTCTTAACCTTGAAAGCCTTCCCACCACCACTGACCTGTGTCCCTCACAGATCTGTGAGTTAACCAGGACCTGGACCAGTACATCATTAGCATGTATGTCAGTATCATATCCACCACAGGTTCTCAGGAAGTATTTGTGGAGTACATGAAAAGACGAAAAAGGCAGTGTGGGCTGTGGGTGAAATCAGGAGCTCTGGAGACTGCTGGGGTTTGGAATGTATATCTTCCCCTTGCTCTGTGGATGATATTGAGCAAATTGCATAACCTCTCTGTGGCTCAATTTCCAAATTTATGGGAGGATTTCCATGTGGATTAAATGAGATGACACTTGCAAGTCTCTTAGAACAGCATCTGATACATGCTAATGGTAACTGAGGTATTCATAACTAAAAGAAAATTCTTGGATGGCTGTTTATGGCAGAGGTAGTAAGTAATTATTCTCAAGTATTTGCTTCGTGAATTTCCCAGTTCCTTTACAGTCAAGCAGGGGCATATTATGAGTTCTAACCTACAGGCTACAACTCAAGAGCTAACAACTGACTGTCCACGTTCTCCATTGTCCTGTCACAGAGATCATAAGTCATGTACTAAGATGGAAGAATCATGAAACCTAAGCCGTCTAAATGGACCTGTTTTCTAACAATTGAGACTTCAGGGTTATTGTTACTGCAGCATAAACTTACCTATCCTGACTAATTCAGGATTACCCTAAAGCCATACCACAGAGATGACTATCCATTTTATACATTTACATAACCTTTGATGAAAATGAGTAGGTGGAAACAGCAAAAGCAGCATCTCCTACAAATTCTGGAGGCATAAAATGGGTGGCTGTGAAGAGAGGCTGTGGTAGAGAGAGAGGAAAAAAGGGAAGAGTATTGTTGGTGTATTGTTGGAATTTGTAAGGATTTTCTAAGATTTCAGCATGACTTAAGTAATGATCAAAACAATTTCTCATTCTTTTACTTAGAGTTTGTTGTTTTTCCCTATCAGGAAGACTAAACAAGAATCTAGAAAAAACTAAAAATTACTTTCGCAATTAGATTAAATTAAAAAAACAAATCAAATTATTGTATTTCTTAAACTTTTCCTCCCAATAGTGTAGGTGGGAGTGGGTCACAAACTTTTGAAAATCTGATAAAAGCTATGGATTTTTTCCCTAGGGAAAAACAAAGGTGCCCACACAAAGATACAGATTTCAGGGATCTGGACTCAGAGTTACAAAACCTTATGTTGTGGGTTTCACTATCAAATCCTGATTTGAATTATCTAGAAATATCTTGAAAGAAATTTCCTAACAATTTGAATTTATTAGTTGGGCTACAGTCAATAACAGTATGAGACCTGTGGGGAGTTACATGCACCATGAACACTTAGTATATTGGTATATATTATACAGTTACTATAAATGTGTGGACAGCAAATAGTCAATATTCATCAAACTGAAAAATGATCCCACTCTCTGAGCCAGCAATTCTATGAATAGGAATTATCTCTATAGGTACACTTGCAAAATTATGCCATGATATATGTTCAAGTGTCTTCATTATAGCTTTGTAATAGGGAAAATACCTGGCAATCTTGACTATTGACAGGGAGCTGTTTAAATAAATTACAAGACATTTATATAATATAATGGTCTGCAGCTATTGAATAAAACGAAGTTGATATGTATGTACTGACATGGAAAGACAATCTGTTTAAATCAAGAAACAAAATTGTGTATACTAAATGGTCTTGTTAGATAGTTTTTTACAAGGATGTGTGTGTGTGTGTGTGTGTGTGTGTGTGTGTGTGTATTCAGAAAGAATATGTAGGACATTATTACCAGTAGTTATCTTTGGTGAAGCAGATGCCATACATGATACATGAGAGCATCCAACAAATACATTTGCATTTATTTGTTATTTATTAAGCCCACAATTCCTCTGTACTCATCACATTTTTCAGTGCTTCAGGAATACCAAAGAATGTGGAAGACAGTCATTATCACTGACTTTTAATTTTGCTGTAAATAAGAAAGGCAGATATTTGAAATAATTAGAGAAAATGTTAGACAATATACGAGCCAGAGCAAGATGAAATGGTAAAAACTGCATAATTAATGGTGAACAGTGTTCTTAGAAAATCTGATAAAACAAATGAACTGAAGACCAGCAGAAACAAAATATCCTCGCCTAAGGCAAGTGTGCCTGTGTGTGTGTGTACTTTGAAGAAAACGTGAATCACACAATTCACACAGGAAGACCTCAGGAAAGCATAACTTTAATTCCAAAGTGCTGAACACACACACACACACACACACACACACACACACACACACACACACACATTCACCCCTTATGGGAATGTCGCAAACCTCTTTCTCTTAATTTTGGTTTATTGAGGATAGAATATGCACTGAAAACTACAATTTACTTAGCCAGTATCAAAGGAGAGAACAGCAAATTCAATTAATATTTAAGTGGTATTTCTTTAATTGCTTCTAGCTGTGTCATGTAAGTACTTATAGGACTGCAACTTCTCAGACACCAGAAAGCTATATTTGGTAGTATTGGCAGCTCTATTAAGATAATTGTTAGTGATACTAAGAAAGGCTCGTTTTCACCTGAGCCTGACAACACTTGATACACAGGCCATGTTGACAAGTCCACCAGCTGGCTCATTTTGAATCCTTCCAGTAGACAAATCTGTCAAAAAAAAAATCACCTAGTCTGTGTGTACCCCACAGCTACAGGCATGACTGACACTTTTTCAGTGATGCTAGGATCATATTTCTTATGGAGAGACTACTGGTATTCATAATAGATTTTAAAAGAAATGCTGGTCAAAACATTCTAGAACCCAGTAATATTTCTATGGAAAACAAATGTGCAGTCAGTTAAATGATTGGAAAATCTACAAGGAATGGTTATTTATGTTAAGGCAATTTTGTTTAAAAAATACACTCCCTTTTACATGTTGAGTATATATGGGATAAATGTGGCATTTATTGTTGTATGTGGTCCTCAAATGGTCCCAAATTTTCCTTAGTAAATAAAGTGTCCAAAGGGGCATTGAGGTCCGTTGACTAGAGCTTTTAGGCACAGAATTGAGAAAATACAATGACAGTAGTTTTGGACCCCCATTGGCCTCCAGCCTTCCCAGTTGCTGACATATGTTTGGGATGCTAGATTCTTGTCAGGCCAAACATGGTTCACGTTAGTATATTAAGAAGGCCAGGCCTCCTCGCTTGGTAATTATACCACAGTCCCACCTCTGTAAAATTCCTCTCCCATAGGTGCATCTGCTGAACTGATTTGAGTATAAATCTGGCTGTGAGCTGAGGACAGGGTAACAGGCACTTTATTTTGCATGTGAGTTATTTGTTGGACTGCTAACCTGTGAAGGAGATGACAGCTCTCCATATTTCATCAGTTGTCCAGAAAGCCTGAGACAGAACTTGTGACAGTTACGCCACTTGTTGCAAGCTTGCCTTAATTACTGTATAAATCAAGCCACTTTTGCCTTCCCCACCTAACTTCTGAAGTCTCCTATTTAATAGTAGTCGTTGTTTTTATTTGCCTTAGAAAGTAAATAACGATGATATAGGCTATTAATTTAGTTAATGTCGGAGATCTCAGAGTTTCTGATCATGTATTGCTTAGTAAAATGACCACTGTACTTCCCAGGAACAGCGGTAACTGAAAGCAATGAAATTACAAAAAAGAAAAAAATGCTATGCTATCTAAAATGTTGTGGGTCCCCTGTGATATGCCTCTCGTAGGATAAAAAGGAAGCTCTTCAGGAAGTACACAGATCAGCAAACCTGCAAACTGCAGATTGCCCATGGTGAGAGCACGTGTGTGCATTGGGCTCAACGGAAAGGCAACTCTTTGTTCCTGCACCTGGAGATGCCTATGAATAGGAGTCACCTAGATGTCGGTTATACATCATTTTAAAATAGGAATACAAATTACTAGGCTAGGTAGGTCTCCTGCAGAATTTAGCAGGTGGTATAAGAGAGAAACAGTGTTATTAAATACAAATTCTTAGTGCGTGCCTGGTGGAGGATAAAATTGACATGATTCAAGGATTAATTAAACCATTCCTGAAGTTCTTTTTCAGCAGCTAAATACAGAAAGATGTCAACCTAATAATAGGCAAACACTCTAAGAAATAGAATTATCTCACGCTAACTCATCTCTCTCACTTAACATCCAGCTACCACCTAGCAGCTGCCAAACATGTGCTTTGAATGATGGGTTGTGCTCTAAGCAAAGCATTAAGTTTATCCGACTCAAAGTATATTAGCTATAACTTGGAAAATTAGGGAGTTTCTCAAATTCAATATGTACAGATACCCTAAGCTTTCGGGTAGGGCAAGAATGTCAAAAAGATTCTGAGGCTTGTTCCAAGTTTCACGGAGGTCTGAATTCAGATATTGCCAAGAGGTACTAGCGAATGCTGTGGTACAAAAGACTTTTGTATTATAGCCTCATGAAGGAATGAAACCTCACCTTAAGCTAAGGTAAGGTGGACAAGATGCCTCAGAATTCAGAAAAGTTCAGAGGGGCAGATATGATGTTGACTCCATGAGGTAATACATCAGGTAATAATAATATCAGTAACAATAAAATGTGTATGTACTGAGGGCTACATATTTGGAATTTTGTATGTGTTCATTTCATCGATCCCGATAACACTCCTGGGAATTATGATTATTATTGTCATTATTATTCTTCCATTCACTTTATAATTGAGGAAATGAAGACTTTATACTAATTAACAAAATTGCCCAAAGTGACTTTGCATTTAAATGGCAGTGCCCAGGTTGTTAACAACTATGTGACCCTGAGCTATCCATCTGTTCAAAGGGATTTCTCAAAGCAGGAAGAAACATCAGGAACCTGACTGAAAAAGCCCTTAACAGGGTTTGTGGCACAGAGACAAAGCTGCTGAGAACCATTAACAGTAGAGGTTCCCTGGTGGGAGCAATTGCTACAATGAAACCTGTGAAAAGTATTACTGGGAGATGATGCTAGTTACAAAGCATGAGGAAATATTTGCTACTTCAAAGCATGGTCTCCACAGATTAACATCACCCAACGTTTGCTATAAATGTGGTATCTCAGAGCCATCCCACTCCTGCTGAATCTGCATGATAACACATCTCATGAATCTGAATAAAATCTCTAGCTAATTCACACACTAATTAAAGTTCGAGAAACATGGACAACATATCACCCATAAAGCACTGTGTGGTGCCACCTGAGATACAATGTTACAGCTTTACTTTCAATTGAAGGAGATGAATTGAAGGCAGGGATTGCATATATGGGGATTTATTATTTATAGAAAGGTAATTACATTGGTATTAAGATAGGACATCTGATTCAGTGACAAGGCAGACAGACAGTACTGTTCTCTATGATAGGAATTATAAAACAGCTTGTGGACTGCATATGTGGAATTAGCTGCCAATCCATGAGGTTCAAATCTGTCTATGAAAAGTTTCTCAGAGGCAGCTGTTACCACAGTGCCATTTTAAGACAACTTAGAGGTATGATTAAAATGCATCTCTATATGTGATCATGGAGCAGCCATCCCAAAATGTAATCGATGGAAGGTAATTTGCTAACTCGGAAGTTGTAGGTTGAAATGTGGACCAGATAACACTATAATAACAAATGCAAACTGAAAGTTGGTCATCCCCATGGAGTCTAGAAAAATGAAAGTTAGAAAGTAAGAATCGTCATTGTCTCCTTAGCACCATCCGGAGGACAAGATGTCATGATCAATCACCAGAAGTATCCCTCCATTGGACAGCTGTATCTATTAGAACAGACAATGTCTCACGAAACAGTCTCTGCTGACGGACAGCTGCTGAAGGCCACTCAGCTACCTATATTGTGATCTTAAATTCATCAGGCAAACTTTTCTTATTTTAATTCACCTTTTCAGGTCAGTTTCCCAAATGGTAAGAAGAGTATATTTACCAAATGGTGTATAAATCCAGTCCATGTTATAAATTGTTTAATGGCTTTCTACTACAAATCATTTTGGAAAACTCTGTGTGGTGTTCATTTCTACCACGCTGACCTAAAGATTTGGAAATTGTTAAAGTAAGACACAAGACCTTGGGTGAGTAGTAGTTGAAATCAAGTTCAATATTCTAAAAGGGGCTGACCTAAAATAGTCTATCAACATTCATTGTTTAACCAAATCAGCCTTTTTATTTTGTTTTGTTTTGTTTTGGCCAGTGTAGAAGTTGGAAACGCTTACTACTGCACATGATCTGAGCCATCCTTAGGGGAGAAAATAGATTGTGCATAATCAAGGTAAAACTGTGCCTCCCCGGTGTGAACCTCACCCTTTTCAACAGTGGAGGGAGCTGGGTGCTCCAGATGTTGTGGGATTCCACCACAGTTTCTATGGTGCAGTAAGAAAGTCCTTGTGCTCTGGGATTAAAAAGGGAGTCACACGGTTCCTGATTCTCCAGATGAGGCTATCCCCATCACTGGCCTCCATGGTGCATTAGAAGGTTGAAGGGGGGTAGCTGTGAATTCTGCCTCATAATTGGTACCACTAGCAAGGAAGTGGAATAGATGTCCTCTTAGTTCCTGCCCTGGTTTGCCCAGGACCTTGGAATTTCCTGAGACCTGGGATTTGCAGTGCTAAAATATGGGAAAATCCCCGGCAAACCAGGACAAGTTGGTCATCTGACCTCACTGCCATGTTTGGACCATTTTCTTTTCTTCGTATAGACCACCAGCTTTCTCATGCCATCAATAGTCCCTTGTTGCAGTCAACTATACCGGTGCTTCTCAAACTATCTGTGGGGAAGAACCAGTCTTTTTTTTTTCCTCCCCAATCTATTTTGGATCAATAAATAACATAAACATTTTCCAGTCAAAATGGTGGAGTAGATAAGTGCTGTGCTCACCTCCTCTCAGGACCACATCAGTTATAACTAAACCACAGAGCAACCATTATTGAGAATCACCTGAAGTCTAGCTGAATTAAAGCTCTACAACTAAGAACATGCAGAAGAAGCCACTTTAAGACTGGTAGGAGGGACAGAGATGTGGAAAGGGCTCGTCCAACACCCACGCATGACCATTAAAAATTGGAAGGGATATCTCAGCTGTGGAGGAACCTCCCTGAGGAACAAGGGACCCCAGCAGCTCCCCGTCTATGGTTTCAGTGCTGAAGAGAGAAGGCCCCATAAGTTCTGGCTTTGAAAAACAGCTGAGATTGTGCCCAAGTGAGACGGAAGGCAGGCTACAGTCCCAGGTGCTCCTCTTAAAGGCCCACGTACAGACTTACTCACTGACGAACTCACTCACTCTGAGCTCCAGCGCTGGGACAGCAGCTTGAAAGGTGTCAGGGACATATGGGAAGGAACTGTATTGTCTAGATTTAGGATGACGGCTAGAGGGGCAGCATTCTCAAGAATGGAGAAGCTGGCAGAAACAATTTTTTGATTGAGCCCTCCCTCTTCCTGAGTGCAGAGGCAGGCAGATACCATATCTGAGTCTCCATCAAACTGGATATCACCTTTCATCTTCTGTGCCATAGTTATTCCCTGAGACCCTGCCCCATCTAATTTTCAACATACCCAAGCATCTTCCAGTGGCTTTTCCATATAAACAAGCCTCCCTTGGCTCATACTTCAGACTGCCTTAAAACCTCTCAGGTTCACCAAACCAAACAAGCAGCATATGGCTTCAGCATGTCCCATACCTTGGGCTGAGCAGCTCTAAGCCCAGCATTAGCGACAGACAGACTTGTTTTGCAACTGGGTTTTCAAGGCACCTGCAAGTACAGCACAGATGGCACCCATCTCTGGATTGCATTGTGGCTCATGCCAGGTGGCCAAGGGTGGTGAACAGACAGCAGCTAAAGTTGGCCTGCAGTGGTCCGCTCCCAGGAGGCCCCAGGGCTGGCAGGCCCAGCCAGCCAACTTCAGACTGGGCTGGAGCATCACCTGGCCACCTCCAAGGACAACATACCCAAACAGCAGACTGGGCAGGCACCAGAGCCCCACTAGAGTGAACCCTGCTCTGTAGAGTCAGCCCCTGCACAACAGTTCCTCCACTGTAGTCATGGTCAGTCATCACATCCGATCAGACTGAGGATCAATCCCTCCTATTGATGTGCAAACAGCAACAAAGTCTCAACTACAATAGGAGGGCATTCACAACCCACACAAGGAATACACCTGTAGCATGTGGCTCTGGTGACCAGGGAAACTGCACCTCTGGCTCTCACAGGACACCTACTACATAAGACCACTCTACTAAGAACAAGAGGCATAGCAACCCTACACAGAAACAAACAAGGAGGCAGCCAAATTGGGGAGACAAAGAAACATTTTCCAAATAAAAGAACAGAACAAACACCTAGAAAAAGAACTAAACAAAATGAAGACAAACAATCTATCGGACTCAAAGTTCCAAACACTGGTTATAAGATGCTCAGTGATCTCAGGCAGAACTTCAACAAAGAGATAGAAAACATAAAAAAGAACCAGTCATAAATAAAGACTACAATAATTGAAATGAAGAATATATTAGAGAGATTCAACATTAGATTAGATGAAGCAAAGGTTTAAATCAACAATTTAGAAGATAAAGTAGCAGAAAACACCCAAACAGAATAGGAAAAAGAAAAAAAAGTATGCCAAAAATGAGGAAAGTTTTAGGGGCCTCTGAGACAACATCAAGCATACCAACCTTTATATCACAGGGGTACCAGAAGGAGAAGAGAGAAGCAAGGAATTGAAAACCTATTTGAAGAAATAATGACCGAAAACTTACTTAACCTGGTGAAGGAAATAGATATACAAACCCAGCAAATGCAGAATCCTAAACAAGATGAACCCAAATGGCCCACACCAAGACACATCATAATTAAACTGCCAAAATTTAAAGACAAAGAGAGAAGCTTAAAAACAGATAGAAAAAAAGCAGCTATCTACAAGGGAGATCCCATAAGACTGTCAGCTGATTTCTCAACAGAAACTTTGCAAGACAGAAAAGACTGGCAGGAAATATTCAAAGTGATGAAAAGTCAGGATCTACAACCAAGATCATTCTACCCAGCAAGGCTATCATTTAGAATCAAGGAAGAGGTAAAGAGTTTCCCAGACAAAAATAAAAGCTAAAGGAGTTTCTCACCACCAAGCCAGTGTTACAAGGGAAGTTGTAGGGACTTAAGAAAAAAAAAACCCAAAACAATAAAATGGCAATAGCTACGTATCTATCAACAGTTACTTTCAATGTAAATGGATTAAATGCTCCAATCAAAAGATAGGGTGACTGAATGGGTAAGAAAGCAATATCCTTACATATGCTGCCTATGAGAGACTCACTTCAGATCACACACAGACCAAAAGTAAAGGGATGGAAAAGATATTTTATTAAAATGGAAATAAAAACAACAACAACAACAACAACAACAACAAAAAGCTGGGGTAGCAATACTTATCCCAGACAAAAGAGACTTTAAAACAAAGCCTATACCAAGTGACAAAGAAGCACTCAGTAATCTCACTTCTGAGTATTTATCTGAAGAAACCAAAAATGCTACTTTACAGGGACATGTGCATCCATATGTTCATTACAGCATTGTTTACTTCATTACAGCATTGTTTACAATGGCCAAGATGTGGAGGCAACTTGGGTGTCTGTTGATAGGTGAATGGATAAAGAATATGTGGTACATATATACAATGAAGTATTGCTCAGCCATGGAAGGGAATTCACCATTTGCAGTGGCACGGGTGGACCTGCAGGGTATTGTGCTGAGTGGAGTATGTCAGATACCAAATGACAGATGCAATGTGATTTCACTTATATGTGGAATCTAAAGAACAAAATAAGCAAACAAATAAAATGGAAACAAACTCATAGATACAGAGAACATTTTGATGTTTGGCAGACCAGAGAGGGGCTGGGAATGGGTGAAAAAGGGGTAGGAATTAAGAAATACAAATTGGTTGTTACAAAGTAGTCATGGAAATGTAGGGTATAGCATAAGGAATATATTCAACAATATTGTAACAACTATGCATGGTATCAAATGGGGACTAGATTTATTGGGGTGATAGATGGGAGGGGGTTGGGCGACACGGTGAAAAGATGAAGGCATTAAGAAGTACAAATTGGTAATTACAAAATAGTTATGGTGATGTAAAGTACAGCATAGGGAACATAGTCAATAATATGATAATAACTATGTATAGTGCCAGGTGGGTACTAGACTAGTCAGGGGGATCAATTTTTAAATTATATAAATGTCTAACCACTATGCTGTACACCTAAAATTAGAATAAAATAATATTGAGTGTCAGCTGTAATTGAAAAATTAAAAAGGGGGGAACACGAAGGAGAATAAGAGGTTCAAATTTCCAGGTATGACACAAATAAGTCATGGGGAAATATAGTGAATAATATTGTGTTAGCATAGTATGTGTTCAGATAGTTTCTGGATTTATGGTGATCAATTTTTTAGGTATATAAATGTTGAATAATTATTGTGTACACCTGCAAGTAATATAAAATTGTATGTTAGATATATTTTAATAAAAATCTTAAATAAATAAATACAATAAAAAATTACAGACAATGAAATAAAATGAGCATAAAACAATATAAGTTCAATTTTATATTATTATTAGATTTAATGGGTATTTAAAGCAAACCTGTCAAATTGCTACAAAAAAAAATGTGTAAATGGCTACTCTCAATTTCTGGTGTTACTAAAACTTTCTAAAATGTATATGTACAAATAAATGTGTAAGGATAAGAAGAAAAAGCCAAATATTTTTTTAATGGTAGGAAACTGCTCCTGTTAAGTAGATATTAAACTGCACTAATGAAAACCATGCAATAACGACTTAGGGGTTGACAAATCAATGGAACAGAAAAAAGACAAAAATAGAACCATTTACATAGAATATTTAGTGCATGATAAACAGAAATTTTCAAAACCCAGTGATGGAAAACAGATTACTCAACAAATTGGGTTAGTATAGCTAGCTACTTTTTGAGGGAAAAAAGTTGGATTTTTTTACCTTTCTTAACAAGATAAATTCCAAATGATTCTCTGTCAAAGAAATTTTTAAAAACAAACAATGAACTGAAAAATACATATGACATATTCCCTTGATCTATAATAAGTAGTAATGATTTATTTTAAAACATGAACAGCTGCATAAAATGGGCAAAGCATCTGGGAATCCAGTTCTATCTATCCCTGCCCCTCTTTCTCTTTCTTTATCTGTCTCACTCTCTCACATTATATAAATGACTAATAATATACATAAAAGCTCACCTTGCTTGATTAAAATATGACAAGTAAAACAAAATTTAGCTGCTTGTTCACCAACTAAACTGGCAAATATTGTAAACATTTATAAAAGTCCATGTTATTTAAAACATGGCAAAATCAGTACTACCATCCCTTTTCCCAGAAGTGTACAGATGCTTCATCAAATTTTTGTAGGGAAACTTTGAAAATATGCAAAATATAAAATATATATGTCAGGGCCAGCCGAATGGCTCAGTTGGTTAAGAGCTCGCTCAAGAGTGCAAGCTGAGCTCTGACCAACAGCGGTTCGAGGCCGGCCCGAGCTGAGTTGCCGTTGAGCTGCCAACAAGTGGCAGGATGGCTCAGCTAAAAATAATAAAATAAAATAAAATAAAATAAAATAAAATAAAATAAAATAAAATAAAATAAAATAAAATAAAATAAAATAAATATGTCATTTGGAGTTTAGTCTGTGATGAGAGTTATTCAAACAAGTGCTCATTAAATATATAAAGATTTTCATTTTGATATGGAGTGACAAACACAAGTGCTCATTAAGTGTACAAGGATTTTCATTGCAATAGGAATGATATCGAATTGAATGCATAAATTAGGCTACATACTTACAATGCAATACTATGGAGCCAATAATTAAGAGTGAGTTATAGCGATGAGTTTTGCCTTAGGAAGATTATGCATAATTATATTTTTAAATAAAAGATAAATTATATGCAGTTTGACTATATTAAAATAGCATATGGACATGCTTTTTTAATTTGCATAGCATGCAAGGAAGTACTGGAAAAATACACTCCAAACTGCTAAGAATAGTTACAGCTGGGTAGAGGAATAAAGGCAGCAGTGGGTAGACAAAGACAATTTTGTTTTTATTTTGAACTCTTTAATATTTTCTGAAAAATTTTTACTATGACCATATATTACTTATGAATAAAGACTACTTACTATATAGTGGTGAATTAAATATTGTGATATTCTACAGTTCTAACTGGAATTCCCAGCAATATTAAATTTGGAATAAAATTAGACCCATTTCCTCCCTGGTAAAGAATGTGTTTCCAGATTCTGGTCAAGATGGCAGAGCTGGTGAATGCTGTGCTTACCTCCTCTCACAACCATATAAAAATTGCAACTACAGAACCATCATTGAGCATTGCCTAAAGTCTAGTTGAACTGAAGCCCTACAGCTAAGGACATACAGAAGAAGCTACTTCAGGATTGGTAGGAGAGGCAGAGACACAGAACGAGCTGGTCCAAAATCTGTGTGTGACCACTAAAGATCAGGAGGTATATCTTGGCTATGGAGGTCCTTTGTAGAAGGAGTGAGGGGTCTCAGGCCCACACCAGGCTCCTCAGCCCAGGGTTACAGTGCAGGGGAGAGAAGTCCCCCAGGTGCTACTCTTAAAGGGCCCACTCATGGACTTACTTGCTAAGCGACTCACTCACTCTGAGCTCCAGCACTGGAAGAGCAGCTGAAAAGATGACATGTACATACAAAGAGAAATTGAGTTGTCTGGCTTTAGGGCAAGGGCTGGAGGGGCAGTTTTCTCCTGGATGGAGGAGCTGACAGAAACCGTTGTTTGCTTTTTGAGTCCTCCCCTTTCCTGGCATGCAGATGCAGGCAGTCACCATATCTGAGCCTCCATCAACTAAGGTAACACCATTTATTTGCCCTGATACCCTGAGATCCCACCCCATCCACTTTTGGGAATGCCCATGCAGCTTCCATTGTATTTTTTTTACAAATCACGAGCCTTGGCTCATGCTGCAGACTTTCCTAAAGTCTCTCAAAGGTTTACAAAACCCAAACAAACAGCATCTGGCTTCAGCATGACCCATATCCCTGGCTGAGCAGCTCTAAGCCCGGCACCAGCAGCATATGGACTTGGTTCACAGCTTGGCCTTTTAAGGTACCTCCAAGCCCAGAGTGGGTGATAGCTATCTGCTAATTGCTTTATGGCTCATGCCAGTTGGCTCAGGGTAGGGCACAGGATATGGCTGAACTAGGTCTGCAGCAGGCCCCCTCCCATGTGGCCCTGGGGCTGGCACTCCCAGTGGCTAGCTTCTAACCAAGCTGAAGCATCACCTGGCCACCTCCAAGGACAACACACCCAAAGGGAAGACTGGACAGGCAACAGAACTCTGCTAAAGCAAATTTTGCTCTGTAGGGTCAACCCTTCCTTATACTTCCTCCACTGTAGTCATAGCCAGTCTTCACAATCAATGAGCCTGAGGGATATTCCTTTCCATTGATGTACAAACAGTAACAAAGGCTCAACTACAACAGAAGGGCACACACAACCCACACAAGGGACACATGGCCCTCCTGGTGACCAGAGAGATTGTACGACTGGGTCCCACAAGATACCTACTATATAAGGCTACTCTACTAAAGTTGGATGACATAGCATCCCTTTCTAATACATAGAAATGAACACAGGGAGACAGCCAAAATGGGGAGACAAAGAAACATTTTCAGAATAAAAGAACAGAACAAAGCTCCAGAAAAAGAACTAAACAAAATGGAGACAAGCAATCTACCAGAAGCTGAGTTCAAATCATTGGTTATAAGAATGCTCAGTGATCCTAGGGTGAACTTCAACAGAGATAGGACACATAAAAATGGAGATAGAAAACAGAAAAAAGAATCAGTCAGAAACAAAGACTATAATAACTATAATGAAGAATATGTTACAGGGAATCGACAGATTGGATGAAGCAGAGAATTAAATCACAATTTAGAATATAAGGTAGCAGAAAACACCCAATCAAAACAGCAAAAAGATAAGTAATCCAAAAGCATGAGGACAGTTTAAGTGGCTTCTGGGACAATATCAAGTGGACCAACATTCACATCATAGGGGTACCAGAAGAAGAGACAAAACAAGGAGTTGAAAACCAATTTGAAGAAGAAATTACTGAAAACTTCCCTAACTTTGTGAGGGAAACAGAAAAACAAGCCCAGAAAGCTCAGAGAGTCCCAAACAATATGAACCCAAAGAGTCCCACACCCAGATACATCATAATTAAAATGCCAAAGGTTAAAAACAAAAAAAGAATCTTAAAAGCAGCAACAAAAATGCAGTTATCTACAAGGGAGCTCCCATAAGACTGTCAGCGGATCTCTTAACAGAAACTTTGCAGGACAGAAGGGATTGGCAGGAATATTTAAAGTGATGAAAAGCAAGGACCTACACCCAAGATTACTCTATCCAGCAAAGCTATCATTTAGAACCAAAAGACAGATAAAGAGCTTCCTATACAAGAAAAAGCTAAAGGAGTTCATCACCATGAAATCAGTGTTACAAGGACACTGAGAGGGGCTTTTTTAAGATGAAAACATTTAAAAAATATGAATAATAAAATGGCAATAACTACATATCCATCAACAATTACTTCTAATGTAAATGGATTAAATGTTCCAATCAAATGATAGGGTGGCTGATAGAGTAAGAAAACAAGATCCATACATACGCGGTCTGATAATTAATTTCATGAACTTGTTGCAACAATGTTGCTAACCTTTTTTGATATCAGGGGGATTATTCATTATGAATTTGTACCAACTGGACAAAAAGGTAACTGAATTTACTCTCTGGAAGTGCTGAAAAGGCTGTGCGAAAAAGTTAGAGGACCTGAATTTGTTGCCAATTAATGGCTCTTGTATCACGATAATGCACCAGCTCATACAGCACTGTCTGTCAGGGAGTTTTGCCCAGTAAAAAGATAACTGTATTGGAACACCCTCCCTACTCACCTGATCTGGCCCTCAATTACTTCTTTCTTCACCCAAAGATAAAGGAAATACATATTGAAAGGAAGACATTTTGATGCCATTCAAGACATCAAGGGTAATATGATGACAGCTTTGATGGCCATTCCAAAAAAAGAGTTCCAAAATTGCTTTGAAGGATGGACTAGGCACATAGCTTCCCAAGGGGAGTATTTCAAAGGTGACTGTAGTGATATTCAGCAATGACGTATGTAGCACTTTTTCTAGGATAAATTTGCAAAGTTAATTGTCAGGTCTTCGTATGCTGCCTACAAGAGAACTCACTTCAGATCAAAAGACACCCACAGACTAAAAGTAAAGGAATGGAAAAAATATTTCATGAAAATGGAAACAAACAAGCAAACAAAAAAGGCTGGAGCTGCAATACTTATACCAGAAAAATAAAGAAAAGGCTTTAAAACAAAGCTGTGACAAGAGATAAAGAAGGACCTAGTAATCCCAGTTCTGGGTATTTATCTGAAGAAACTAAAAATGTTACTTTAAGGGGACATGTTCACCAATATGTTCATTGCAGGATTATTTACAACAGCCAAGATATGAAAGCAACCTGGGTGTCCCTGAATGGATGAATGGGTAAAGAAGAGGCGGTATATATATATATATAATGTAATATTACTTAGCCATAAAAAAGAATGAAATATTGCTGTCTGTGATAACATTGATGAACATGTGCTGAGTATAGTTAAGTCAGATAGACAAATGTCATATGATTTCACTTACATGTGGAATCTAAAGAACAAAACAAACAAAACAGAAACAAATTCATAGGTACAGAGAACATTTTGATGGTTGCCAGATGTAAGGAGAGTTGGGGGTGGGTAGAAAAGGGAAAGGGATTAAGAAGTACAAATGGGTTGCTACACAAGTCATTAGAGATGTAGGGTATAGCATAATGAATATAGCCAATAATATTATAATAACTATGGATGGTGTCAGGTGGGTACTAGATTTATTGTAGTGATAGATGGAAGGGTGGTTGGGAAAAGGATGAAAAGGTGGAGGGATTAAAAAATACAAATTAAAAGTTACAAAATAGTCATGGGAATATAAAATAAAGCATAGGTAATATAATGAATAATATGGTAATAAGTATGTATGGTGCCAGGTGGGTACTAGGCTAGACAGGGGGATCAGTTCTTAAATTATATAAACGTCTAACCACTATGGTGTATACCTAAAATTAATATAAAATAATATTGAATGTCAATTGTAATTGAAAAATTAAAAAGGGGGAAAGATAAAGCGGAATAGAGGTTCAAAGTTCCAGGTATAAAACAAATAAGCCATAGGGATGTAACATACAGCATTGGGAATATAGTCAAGAATATTGTGATAGTGTGGTATGGTGTCCGATGGTTGTTGGACTTCTCATGGTGATCACTTCTTTAGGTATATAAATGTTGAATAATCTAATATTGTATGTTAGCTATATTTTAATTAAAAAATATAACAAATTTTAAAAAAAGAATGTGTTTCAGCAAGCAGTTGAACAGACAGACCTGTTGTGGAGCCATGGATAATCAGGACTGAATAAAACAAATGTTAACAACCCAGCCATATGAGGGTGTAAGCAATGCCTATGTGACTACCTGCAGACTCCAGGACTCAGATAATTTTGTCAGGAATTTATGTATTCTGGAGTTGGAGGTAAGTGATTAACATCTTCCAATGTTGAATATTTACAACATTCTCTTACTTTCTTGCTTTGGATTTTTGCTCACCAGGCAAACTTCTTATTATCAGTTGGATTCCCAAGTCCTTCTGCTTGTGTTGTAAATGAATAAATTGATATTCTCATTTATACTTCGGGTTCTGTGAACTTGATTAATGTGTCTCATCCTTAGCAATTGACCCACTCTTGGAATGCTGACAAAATCTAATTTCTGAGTATGTGGAATGAATCCCAGGCCCGTGACTCCAGGGTCATCACCAAGGCAAATGCTAACTTTGGCAACTTTTGTTTCAAATGAAACAGACTTTGTCTGAAAACAATCCCTCTAACTAAAATGCCCCATTTATCTCAAATCACTTTTATTCACAGCTTGATCCAAACCTTACCTCCTACATGAAAAACTTCCATATGACCACAGGTGACTGGCTTCCTCTAAATTTTTATAGAAATTATTTCCCTTTTACTCATTGGGTACTTATCACACAATGACTGCATTTTTGTTCATTGGCATTAATTATATCCTGTACAGGGTTAAACTTTTGGTATATTTTTCTGCAATCATTGTTATCTGGCATAATCCCTTACACTCATGGTGGTTAGCGTTTAGTATACATTTGTTGATTTAAGCTTTTTTGATTGGCCTCTTCTGCTGTTATCTCTTCTTCGTTGAACTTATTTCTTATATCACCATTTAAACATGTGCCTTATTACATTTCTTTGATTTTTATTTCTTATTTAATTTCTTTAATTATTCCTTTCATAAGTGACTATCTTTCTTTTAGTTTACATAATCTTTGGTGGTACAAAACATTTATTAGTGTGTGTGAAAGGAATGCTTACTGAATTTCAATATGTTATACTCCTTTATATAATCATAAAACATAATGCTTTTAATAAAGTAGATCCCCTCATATGAGTGTTAAATAAACAGATAGCTGCATAAAATTACAGAAGCTCTAATAGAAGCTCTATAAAGTGATCTAGGAATCCTTTTAAACAGTTATTTTTGGAAATACTTTGAAGAAAAACAGAAAAATTCAAGCCTCTTTGGGGTCAGGTTCACTTTAAAGAGTGTTACTAAGTAGATGGTAAATGAAGAGGTATTCACCCACCAGCTATGCAGTAATTGCTTTATTTATATGCTCCCTGTTGGCTTCAAGAGTGAAGAAAATGTTCTGTGAGTTGATATATTCTTTTTACATATTTAACAGGCTGCATTATTTTTTGTTAACTACCTTAATTACTGTACCCAAAGCAATTTAGGCTTGCCTGAAATGTTAGATAGGTCTGAGATAGAGTTGGGAATACCTTATAGAAATAATACCTCCTATAGACTCGAGTGTTCTCACTTTATTAATATTTGGTCACCTTGCTTTATGGAGTTTGGCTATCTTTGACCACATATTAAACATGTTACAGAAGTATAACAGTGATACATTGATCCTGAATAAAGAAAGCATTTTGTTTTGGTAAGTGTAGATCAGTCACTTTTAAAATTCTATTTAGGAAGTTAGTTCTCATATGTGTTGCCACTTACCTTGAGGGTCTTTAATGATCAGAACTAGAATGCATATAAAAGTTACATGTCCTGCTTATATTTTCATATATAATCTCTGTGTGTTTATACCTCCTCATTTAGTCTATAAATTCAATTCATTTCTCCAGAAAGATTCCTCTGTTTCTCAAGTTCAAAAATTGGATCCTGTCCTATCTTATTCTTAGACAGTTCTGTCACTATTTCCTTTTTCTTTTCAAGGCCCTTTACTGGCCATTTAGAAATGTGGCCAAACACGGAACATGTCATCCTGCTACTGCTATGGCAACTTGTCCTCTTGAATGTCAACATGCCATAGAACTAAGAGGCAGGTGGCTATGTGATCTTCCTTAGAAAGGAGGGTTGAGTGAATGAGTCCTCCAATGTGTGGCATACCAATGGAGTGGTCTCCCCCTATGTGGCAGTCGGGCTCTGTCAAAGAGAGGAGTGGAGAGGGAAGGAAGCGAAGACCATTTGGCATAGCCAGTAGGTTCTAGAGCAGTGTGGCCCATTCAAAGTGGAATTAATGGCCCCTAGGAGAACTCAAACATCTTTTTTTTTTTTAAAGATTTTATTGGGGAATTGGAGGAGGAGAACAGCATTGGGGAACCGGGGAAGGGGAACAGACAAGTTGCTGTCCTTTTGTTCTTCAGTCTAGTTGCGGAGGACGTTGCTTCACTGGCCCATGTTGGTATCTCAAACATCTTTTCACTCCTCCTGTCTCTCTTCCTTTCCTATGCAGATATCAGAATGGTGAACTGGGTCAACTTCCCCTAAGGTAGTGTGCAGGGGAGAGAAGAAATAAACAGGGAAGGAAGGGAAAGCTGTAAATGATTACATCCCTGATCCTTTGGCTTTGAAGTAAGTGGCTAATGGGAAAGTCACAGAGTTATCAAAAGAATGAAGCATTTGTCTAAAGTTTGAGTTTGCAGGAAGTTTTGTTTTGTTTTGGTTTGGTATGGGTTTTTTTTGGCTGAGTTAGAAATATTCTTCTTGGGCCGGCCAAGTGGCGCATTGGTTAAAAGTTGGCTTGGGACACCAGCAGCCCCGGTTCGGATCCCACATATGCGGGCTAGTGACACTGCCCTCTACAGCTAAGATGGTGAACAACAGCTCCACCTGGAGCTGGGCTGCCGTGAGACCCTGGGGATGCCATAGCTGCAGTGGGCTGCCATAGACTACAGTGAGTGGCCAGCGGCCAGTGTGAGTGCAGGCAGCTGGAGTGAGCTGCCAAGAGCCACCGTGAACAGCTGTCCAGAGGCCAGCAACCAATCTGCATCAGCCAGGAAGAGTGCAATGATGGTGCCAACATGGACCAGTGAAGCGACGTCCTCCACAACTAGACTGAAGAACAAAAGGACAGCAACTTGTCTGTTCCCCTTCCATGATTCCTCAAAGCTGTTCCCCTCCCCCAATTGGTCAATAAAAATCTTTAAAAAAAAAAAAGAAATATTCTTCTTAGGGAAAAATTTAGTCCGAGTTATAAAGGAAATTAAGAAGTCGGAAATTGTATCTGGTTCTAGGGCTACAGCCTAGGAGTGGGAGTGTACATTGCACAGACACCACATTTAAGATTTTGTCATTCGGGCCTTTAATAGTTACTAACATATAGTATATGAGCATGTGGGCTGATTTGAAGATTCCTGGTTTCCAGGGTGTGTCCATTTAAGAAGAATTTGCTTCATATAAACCCACACCTGTATGCATGGCTGTGTGCACAGACCATGCCCTGGGTTTCCACTGAGGTTCCTTCCTTGACCTATTTTTGAAGTTCTTAATTGCTCTATAATTCCACTTCACACCACTAGCCACCCCCAACAGATTTGATCCTGACATAACAGTCTTATTATCCTACTTTGGGCAAGTGGTGGTGTTGGTGGTCTCAGACTTGCATGATGGGTGTTGGGTCCATTGCTTCTTAGGTGAGTGGAAGTCAATGACAGTAGGTACAAGAAACTCAAATGCATCCATTTTTCTCTCTAAATATCCCTGTGTAAACATTGTTAGATAGAATAAATTAATTATTTTTAATCCTGCCAAATGAGTGAAAGGTTACCTGTAAATAACACCTGAAACTCAGAATGGGTGCCTTAAGTTGTACCACACCATTGGACCTAGCCTATTCTGTAAAGGAATAAAATAGGGCAGTGGATTAGCTTCAACAAAATGTCAGAATCGAGACCTTATAGTCCTCTTAAACTTTTCTCTCTTCTGTCTCTTACTCTCTCCATGTCCCATAAATTCTACCTCTGAAATACTTCTCCAATCTAGTCATGCCTCTCCAATCCTACTACTAGAGATTCATTTCAAACCCTCACTATTTCTGATGTGATTTACTATATTCATCTAGGAGATTATTTTGTTTATCATCCATCTTTGTATACTATCAGTCTCTGGCACTTCTCAGAAAGCTTTGTGTGATAGAGGGAAGGAGGGAGACCAAAAGGAGGAAAGGGGAGAAAGAAAATAAATACTTGTTTTGTTCTTCACTGTACCTCCATCATGTGTTTACACTGTTCAACACATAGTAGGTGAGCAAACGTGTGTGAACATGTTTGAATAATACGCATGTGAATGAATGAAGAATTGTATTCATGACTGGAAAATGTATTCAACTTACCATGTTGTGGACTGTATTTTTGTCCAGCAATTTTTTGAAATATAAATCTAAGCATGTCACTGTCATTCTTGATTTTTTTTTTATTCCATGGCTTTAAATATGTGGGACTTAAGAACATCTTTTATGTCAGTTTCTGCTATTGTTTCACATGTGAATATGTTTCACATGTGAGAGTGAATAGTTAACTCTCACCATTTGATTTCTTGTCCTTCTCTGAAACACTATCTTGTTTCTTATCTCCCTGTCTTCTTGCATAATATTCTTGTGTTCATATACGTTTACAGCACTTTAGACATTTACTTCATGAGCATGCTGCTTACCTCTATCCAAAGGCTATTGATTCTACAGTGATTTGGGGTTCATTATTGCCTTCTCTCTTTGGAAAGTGAGCCCCTCCAGGTAAGGAGAGAGTCTTTGTGTGCCCAGGCCTGATAAACTTCTCTATGCTTAGTAGACATCTAATATATATTAACTGAATGGCAATTAATGGATCATACATAACAATCACAAAAGGTGCATTGGTGCATTCAGGTGCTAGTACAAGGTTTAATTTGGGGTAGACATCCATCATTGCATTGAAGATAGTCTTCAGTGAAGGCATTCTTCTTCTCCTTTTCTTTTTTTTTTTCTGGTATCCAGTTATTTAAATGATAATTTAAAAGTGAGAAAGCTGACAGCTGAGACTTGAGGAAGTTGAGATTTAATATTTCAAACTTTACTTAGATTGATAAATAAAAATGATAGCTATTTCTTCCAGCCAAGGTTTCAGATAACATGGTCACATATTTTCCTTCTCAGAACATGATACTTATTGTGCTTACCTGAGTATAGGTATTTTAATTTGCATATCTTATTCAAAAAGTACTACTGACAGTTTTAGATGGGTAGTCAAGCTACAAACTAATAATCTGGCTTTATAGGATTTAGAAGAATTTGACAACTGTAGAGTTCCTCCTTATACCTGTATGAAATGGGACCAGCTAATTTACTTATCAGAGCCTCAATTTCCTTGTGTAAACTAGTGATAATGACATCTAACTCATAAAATCAGTGATGATTATGCTGATGTCATTTATTTAGCACTTATTATGTTCCAGCTTCTATGGTAAGCACTTGGTATAACCTACCTGACCCCATAAAACAGTTGAATGAATTATTGTCTTCCTTATGTGTGTGTATACAAAGATAATTGCCTAAGATTTTAGATTTTATAGCACGTAAGTAATAGGATAAGGATACAGGCTATTCAGATCCCAAAGCTGTGTACTTAACTATTCCATTATGGCAAAACTTCCTGTGACAAAGTCTTCCATGTACAATATACCTAATTTCTAGGCAGTTTTTCAAATTGGGAAGAAAGCAATGATTTTTAAATAGAAGTCCCTCTTGAGAAGCTAATAAATATGATTCATTAATGGACTTTATAACTGCTCTTATCACTTCTCCTTGAAGAGGGATAATATTACACTGATTTCTTTTTTAATTTACCATGGGGAATCAACATTCTATTATTTATTCAGTTCAATAAGTAATACCATAAAAATAAATTGAAGCATTCTGAGGAAAAAGCAAGTAATTAACATTGTTTCAGCGGTGTTCTGCAGTGTGAAGGAATATGTTTCATAACTTAAAGTCACTTGGTTTTTAAAATCTATTCCTCTTGTGAAATACAGTTGTATTATTAACAAATTTTCTCTGCTTTTGTTATTTCTCACAGCACTTTTAAACTGGTGACTTTTTTTACCCATGATAAGGGAAACGGTTATGTAATATTCAAGAATAGGACTAAAACTTCCTTAGGGTGTCTCTGATGTACACTAAAATTTTATGATTTGCTATTTTTTAAAATTAGGTACTGTTTGCAAATCATCGTCATCAATCATCTACCATTAAATTTTTGAAATTGCGTGGATTCCAATACCACAGATATTCCCGACCAAGGAGCTGTGGAGAGAATATGCTGCCTCAATGATGCAGAACAATGCTTACTCTGAATTCTCTTGAGTCTAAGAGATGGTATGGGTAAGGAGGTGAAGGGACTGAATAACAAAAAAAGGAAAATGAGAAGGAAAACGTAGCATAAAGTTCTAATGTGTGTCAGAAATGATAATTCTAAAAGCATGGACATCCACCATTCACTTCACAATCTACCCCTTAGAAACTGGAATTTTCTGGACATTTGGAGGTTAACATCTCTATAATTACTTTATTTGCTCAGGAAAAATATCTTTCTATTTTAAATTTGTTGTTTTACTTGATTTCAAGAAATTCAGTAATCACTTATTTTGCTTACTTTCTAAGATATTGAAATATGTGGTCCTTTAATTTGAGATATACTGCCTCAGAGATTTATTAATTACCACTGATTTTTGTCAATTATCCCTATTTTTTCTCCCAGTTATAATTAACAGGAAATTTTTTGTCAATTTACTTTTAAAAGTATCAAATATACGTCTTTTATCAAACACCCCACCTTTCAGTTCTCTGACTGTATTTTCACTTTTATTATGTTTATTTGTATATTTTCTAACATATTTAGATGCAAATGTTTTCCCTTTATCCAAATTTATAATTAGCCGGCTTCACATCAGTTGTACAGATGCATGCAAGTTTCTATTGTCCTAATTTTATCAGGAACTATATTTTCTCTTCATTTGGCAATGAAGCATTTACCTAAACCAGGGATTTGTAGCAACTCTCAAATGCAATGCAAACTGGCAGTCTCAATGAAGACTTCAAGGTTTTGTACTAGTCTTATGCCTGAGCAATTGTGGTCAAGTAGAGTGCTATCTAGTTTTGGGCTCCGTCGATGTAGTGAGGCCTTAAAATAATTATTCAAAGAATGTTCCAAGTTTGTTTGGCTTAATAATTATACCAACGGTGTGCAGAAGCCTGGAAAGAAATTTAAGAGCGATATAAAATATGTTTTCATATTCAAACATCAGAGCCTAAATATTTATATAAAGCAAGCCCCAGAAATTACCTTAACAGAATGAGGAAAACTTGCAACTTATAATAAAGGGCATAGGAGATGGTCTGAATAAATGGAGAGACATGTCATGATCTTGGATGGTAAAATTTGATTTTATAAAGATATCTATTTTCATAAAATTAATTTGTAAACTTTTTAGTGAGATAGTTTTGGGAAATTTGATAAACATCATAAAATATACATGGAAGAATACAAGTACATGAGGAGTTCTGGTCAAGATGGTGGAGGAGGTGAACACACTATGCTTTACTCCTGTGACCACATTAAAATTGCAACTAAATTACAGAACAATCAACCTGGAGAACCATCTGAAGACGAGCTGAACAAAAATCCTATAATTAAGGATATAAAGAAGAAGCCACCTTGAGACTGGTAGGAGGAGTGAAGATGGGAAACAGGCTGGCACCACACCCATATGTGGTGGTTGAGAATTGGGTGGGATATGGTGGCTGCAGAGGTCCCCCCTGAAGATGAAGGGTCCCAGCCTCACTAGGATCCCCAGCCTGGAGCACCAGGAGTCTCTGGGCATCTGGCTGTGAAAACAGCCAGGATTCTGTCCATCCAGGTGTGACAGAAGGTGGCTGGAAACCTAGGTGAAGTCTTAAAGGGCCTGCACACTGGCTCTCTCATTCCCAGGTACTCAGCCTGGGCTGTGGCAGAGGGACTATGGCTTGAGAGACTAAGTTGTGTGGCTATAGGGTGAGGGTTGGAGGGAAAACAGCCATTGTTCCTATGTTGAGCCCTTCTCCTATATAGCTGGTGGGTGAACACCATCTTTCCTTTGTTAAAACCCACCCCCAAAATGGCCAATCTGAATTTTCATTGGCCTGGTGAGTTCTGCCTACTCCACCCTGGTGAATCCCTGGGACTCTTCCCTATTCAACTTGTGCAACACCAGAGGCTTTTTTGCAGCTGGAAGGCAGCCAGTGTTGGCCCATGCTACAGTCTTTCTTGGACAACTCTTGGGAGTCCACAGACACCGGACAGGTGGTGGCTGGCCTCGGACTGCTCTGAGCCTTTTGTGAGGTGTACCCAGGCTCCAAACTGGGGACGAATCTGAATCTGTACTATCTCATTGACACTACTCAACCCACACTGGTGACTCCCTGAGACTCCGCCCTACCCAACTCCCATACCACTGAGGTTCTTTCAGTGGTTGAGATTTATGGACAGCTGACAGGTGGCAGTAGACCTTGTGTGCCCTGGGCATTTTGCAGAGCTTCCCCAGGCCCAGTACTGGTGATGGCTGACCTCAGTTCCCCATGGACTCTCCACACACCTCCAGGTCCAACTCAGGCAGCAATAAATCATGAATTACTTTGTAGCTCCTACCAGGTAGTCTCAGACCAGTCATATGCAGCAGCTGAACTTGACTGGGACATGAGCCCTTATCATGAGTCCCCAGAAACTGCACACCTGGTGGCCAGCTTTAAACCACAACAGAATACCACTCAATTACCCCCATAAGCAGCACACCCGAAAGGTGGTCTTCGCAGACAACAGAGGCCACTGATTGAAATCTTGCTTCATGGGGTCTGCTTCCACACAGCAGCTCAAATGCTGTGGTTGTGGCAAGTCCTCACAACTGGTAAGCCTGTTTTGGCACACTCATGTGCCAAAGGCAATCAAGGGTCAACTACAACAGGAGGGCACATACAACTTACATGAGAAGCACTCCTGGAGCATCCGGCTCAGGTGACCAGGGATACTGGGCCACTAGACCCCCACAGGACACTTAATACATAAAGCCACCCTGCTAAGACTGGGAGTTGTAGCAGATATACCTAATACATAGAATTAAACTAAGACAGGCAGCCAAAATGTGGAAACAAAACACATTTCCCAAATGAAAGACCAGGAGTAAACTCCAGAAAAAGAACTGAACAAAATGGAGGCAAACAATCGACCAAATACAGAGTTCAAAACACTGATTGTGGGGCCAGCCGAGTGGCGCGGTGGTTAAGCGCTGGCTTGGGACGCCAGTGGACCCGGTCGGGTCCCACATATGAGGGCCAGTGACACTGCCCTAAAAAAAAAAAAAAAAAACAACACTTGTTGTAAGGATGCTTAAGGAACTTAGTGAGAACATCAACAAAGAGATAGTAAGCATAAAAAAAGGACATAGAAATCATAAAAAGGAACCAGTCAGAAGTGAAGAATACAATAACTGAAATGAAGAATATTTTAGAAGAAGTCAACAGCAGATTAGATGAAGGAGAGGATTGAATCAGTGATTTAGAAAACAAACATAGTAGAAGCAGGTAATAAGAAAAAAAAAATAAATGAAGATAGTTTCATAGGTCTCTGG
Organism: Aselliscus stoliczkanus; assembly: GCA_033961575.1. Taxonomy (NCBI): domain Eukaryota; kingdom Metazoa; phylum Chordata; class Mammalia; order Chiroptera; family Hipposideridae; genus Aselliscus; species Aselliscus stoliczkanus. Next base: position 73,643,165 of record CM066740.1, on the reverse strand, counting down.
GACAAGATCAAGCATACCAACATTTGCATCATAGGGTTACCAGAAGAAGAAGAGAGAGAACAAGGGATTGAGAACATATTTGAAGAAATGATGACAGAAAACTTCCCTGATCTGGTGAAGGAAATAGACATGCAAGTTCAAGAAGTACAGAGAATCCCAAACAACTTGAATCCAAAGAGGCCCAAACCCAGACACATCATAATTAAAATGCCAAAGATTAAAAACAAAGAGAACCTTAAAAACAGCTAGAGAAAGGCAGTTAGTTACCTACAAGGGAGCTCCCATAAGACTGTCAGCTGATTCCTCAACAGAAAATTTGCCAGCTGGAGGGATTGGCAGGAAATATTCACACTGATGAAGTATGGAACTACAATCAAGACTATTCTACCTAAAAAGCCTACCATTTAAAATTGAAGGAGAGATAAAGAGCTTCCCAGACAAGAAAAAGCTAAAGAAATTCATTACCACTAAGCCAATATTACAAGAAATGTTAAAGGGACTTCTTTAAGAAGAAGGGGGGAAATAAAAACATAAATATGAATAATAAAATTGCAATAGCAACATACCTACCAATAATCATTTTAAGTGTAAATGGATTAAATGCTACAATAAAAAGACATAGGGTAATTGAATGGATAAGAATATAAGACATATTTCAGATAACAAGACATACGCAAGCTGAAAGTAAAGGGATGGAAAAAGATATCTCATGCAAAAGAAAACTAAAAAATCTGGGGTTGCAAAAATTATATAAAACAAAATAGACTTTAAAACAAAGACTACAAAAAACACAGAAGGATATTTCATAATTATAAAGAAAGCAATCCAACAAGAGGATACAACCTCTGTAAATATTTATGCACCCAGCATAGGTGCACCTAAATATATAAAGCAAATATTAACCAACATAAAGGGAGAGATTGACAGTAAGAAAGTCATAGTGGGGATTTTCACATTGACAATTTCATATTGACATCAAGGGATAGATCTTTCAGACAGAAAATCAACAAGAAAACAACAGTCTTAAGTGACACATTAGATCAGATTGATTTAGTTGATATTTTTAAAGTATTTCACATCAAAGCAGCAGAATATACATTCTTTTCAAGTGTACATGGAACATTTTCCAGGATAGGCCATATGTTGGGCCACAAAACAATTGTTAATAAATTTAAGAAGATTGAAATACCAAGCATCTTCTCTGAAACAATAGTATGAAACTAATTCCAAAAAAACCCCAAAAACAAACAAACAAGGAAACCCTGAAACACACAGAAACACATGAAAGTTAAATGCTACTAAACAATGACTTGGTTAAAGATGAGATCAAGATCAAGGAGGAAATCAAAATATATCTTGAGACAAATTAAAACAAAAACAAAACAACCATATATCTACAGTACACAGTGAAAGTAGGCTTAAGAAGGAAATTCACAACAATACAGGCCAACCTCAAAAAACATTTCAAACAAACAGTCTAACCCTACATCTAAAGGAAATAGACAAAGAATAGCAAATTAAGCTCAAAGTGAGTAGAAGCAAATAACTAATAAAGATCAGAGTGGAAATAAATGGAAAAGAATCAATGAAACTATGAACTGATTCTTTGAAAAGATAAACAAAATTGATAAATCTTGAACTAGATTCATCAAGAAAAAAGAGGGAGGACCCACAAAAATCAGAAATGAAGGAGAAATGACAACTGACACCACATAAATACAAATGATTATGAATAAATATTACAAACAATTATATGCCAACAAATAGGACAATCTGGAAGAAATTGATAAGTTCCTAGAAACATAAAATCTTCCAAGACTAAATCAAGAAGAAACAGAAAATCTGAATCTATAGATTACTATTAACAGAATCAAATCAGTAATCAAAAAAACTCCCCAACAAAAGTCCTGGACCAGATGGGTTCACAGGTGAATCATACCAAACGTTCAAAAAAGAATTAACACCCTACTCAAATTATTCCAAAATATTCAAGAGGATAGAAGGCTCCCATGTTCATTTTATGAAGCTACCATTACCCAGATTCCAAAGCCAGACAAATAGATTTTATATATATATATGCCAATATCCTTAATGAACATAGATGCAGAAGTCCTCAGCAAAATTTTAGCAAATCAAATTCAGCAATACACATTAAAAAGATCACACACCATCATCAAGTGGGGTTTATTCCTAGGATGCAAGGTTGGTTCAATATTTGCAAATTAATTAATGTGATATATCACATAAACAAAATGAAATATAAGAATCATATGATCATAACAATAGATGCAGAAACAGCATTTCACAAAATTCATCATCATTTACGATGAAAACTCTCAGCAAAGTGGAAATACCGGGAGCATATTTCAACATAATAAAGACCATATATGACAAACCCATAACTAATATCACAGTCAATGGGAAAAAACTAAAAGCATTCTCCTTAAGATGAGGATCGAGACAAAAATGCACAGTTTCACCACTTTTATTCACATAATATTGGAAGTTCTAGCTACAACAATCAGACAAGAAAAAGAAATAAAACGCATCCAAATTGTAAAAGAAGAAGTAAAACTGTCATTATTTTCAGATCCTAAAGATTCCACCAAAACTATCAGAACTGATAAATGAATTCAGCAAAGTAGCAGGATTAATATTATTAACAAAATTAATATTCAGAAATCAGTTGCATTTCTATACACCAATAATGAATTATCAGAAAGAGAAATTAAGGAAACAATCCCATTTAAAACTGCATAAAAAAAATATTTTAAAAAAAACAAAATCAAAACCTAGGAATAAATTTAACCAAGGATATAAAAGACTTATACTTGGAAAACTATAAGACACTGAAAAAAGAAATTGAAGAAGTTACAAATAAATGGAAGCATATTCCGTGCTCATGGATAAGAAGAATTAACATTGCGAAAATGTCCATACTACCCAAAGCAATATATAGATTTCATGCAATCTCTATAAAAATACCAACGGCATTTTTCACAGAACTAGAACAAATAATCTTAAAATTTACATGGAACCATAAAAGAACTGAAATAGCCACAAAAATTTTGAGAAAGCAGAACAAAATTGGGGGTATCACAGTACCTGATATCAAGTATATACTACAAGGCTTTTTTATTTTAAAAAAAATTTTTTTAATGAGGGCACAGCTTACAGTGGCCCATGTGGGGATCGAACTGTCAACCACACTGTAACCAACTGAGCTAACTGGCCATCCCTATATATTACAAGGCTATAGTGATCAAAACAGCATGGTACTGGCATAAAAACTGACACATAGATCAATGGAATAGAATAGAGAGCCCAGAAGTAAACACATGCCTATATTGTCATTTAATCCATGACAAAGGAGGCAAGAATATACAGTGAGGTAAAGAGAGCTTATTGAATAAATGGCAATGAAAAACCAGATGGAAACATGCAAAAAAATGAAACTGGACTACCTTCTTAAACCAAATTAAGAGTACACTCAAAATGGATTAATGATTTACATGTAAGACCCCAAACCATAAAACTTCCAGAAGAGAGGGACTTCCGGTAAAAGGGCGGAATAGACAGATGCTGTACTAACTACCTCCCAGGATCACACCAAAATTACAAACAATTTATACAACATTCAACCCCGGAGGTCCCGGAACACTAGTTGAACAGAACCACTAAATGAAGAACTTAAAGAGGAGGCCACGTCGGGTCTGGTAGGATGGGCGGAGACGAGAGAGAGGGCGAACCCCATGAGGGAAGCCCGAGCTGTGGGGAAGCTTCTCCTGTTGGGGGAGAGACCCTCCGGCCGCACACCAAGCTCACCAGCCCAGAGCTCCTTTGCCGGGAAGAGAAGTTCTAAGATAGCCGGCAGTAAATTAGTGAGGACTCTCTTTGCTCAGCTCGGTGAGTCTAAGAGCGGCTGGAGAATCAGTGGGGCCGGCGCCTGGGCTTGCTCGCCAGTGAGCACTTACCTGGTTCCTAGTGGAGGGAGTGGCTGTGTGAGCCGGACCCGGGAGCCTGCGGGGACGGACTGAACTGAGCACCTTTGGTGCAAAGGCTGGAGGTTTGTGGACTGTTGTTCCCCTGGTGTGGAGCCTGCATGCGAATGGTGTAAGGAGGGCGCCATTTTGTTGGGCTTGGGCCCTCCCACAGAGGATCAGGTCCGGGACCTCATTGGTCTGGTGGAATTGGCTCAGAAGTGCATGTGTGTGTGTGTGTGCGCGCCCATGTGGCCTTGGATCCCCATCCTTCGCCTGGCTTATACTGCGTTGCCAGGGAAACGCTGGGTGGGTGTCCTCTGGCTCCAACAGGCTGCTCACTGAGATGTGGGAGTGCACGAGCCACCTCAGGTCCCCACACTCCACACAGCTTGTGCTTCGTTGCCAGGGAAACGCCTGGTGGGCATTGTCCGGCTCCAACAGGCTGCTCAATGAGACGCAGGAGTGCGCAACCCACCTTGGTCCCCGCTCTCCACACTGCGCTTGCAGAGTTGCCAGGCTGGTAATAGGTTGTCGGGCAGCTCGGCCTGATCTGCGAGCGGCTGATTGGTACAGGCTGAGACTGGGAGTTTCCTGGGAGTGTTGGGCTGTGAGCTGTGTGCCTGCATCATCCAGCCAGGGCTCTCCTGGTGATCTATCTAATACATCGAAGCAATCCCAGAGCGACAGCCAGAATGGGGAAACAAAGAAACATGTCACAAGTAAAAGATCAGAAGAAACCTCTAGAAATGGAACTAAATGAGACAGAGGGATCCAACCTTTCAGAGACAGAGTTTAGAACACTGATGATAAGAATGTTTAAGGAACTTAGTGAGGACATAAAGAAGGATAGGGAAACCATAAAAATCTACCAGTTAGAACTAAAAAATACAATAACTGAAATGAAGAACATGCTCGAAGGAATCACCAGTAGAGTAGATGAAGCAGAGGAGCGGATCAGCCATTTGGAAGATAAAATAGCAGAAATCACCCAGTTGGCACAACAAAAAGACCAAAGAATAAAAAAGAATGAAAATAGTTTAAGAGCCCTATGGGTCAAGGTGAAGCACAACCACCTTTGACTCATAAGAATACCAGAAGGAGAAGAGAAGAAGCAAGGGGTCGAGAATGTATTTGAAAAAATAATAACTGAAAACTTCCCTACCCTGGTGAAGAAAATCAACATACATGCCCAGGAAGTGCAGAGGGTTCCAAACAAGCTGAACCCAAACAGGTCCACACCAAGACACATCATAGTTAAAATGGCAAAGGTTAAAGAGAGAGACAGAATCCTAAAAGCAGCAAGAGAAAGACAGCAGGTTACATACAAAGGAACTCCTGTTAGACTAACAGCTGACTTGTCTACAGAAACTCTGCAGGCCAGAAGGAAGTGGCAGGAGATATTCAAAGTGACGCAAAATAAATGCCTACAACCAAGGTTGCTCTACCCAGCACGGCTATCACTTAAAATTGAAGGAGAAATAAAGAGCTTCTCAGAAAAGAATAAGCTTAAGGAGTTCATTACCACCAAGCCAGCATTGCAATAAATGTTAAAAGGGCTTTTTTAAACAAAAGAAAGGGGTAAACAAGCTAACGCAGAAAGACCAGGAATACAAATAACAAAATGGCAATACATATGCACCTATCAATAATCATTTTAAATGTGAATGGGCTAAATGCTGCAATCAAAAGACAGAGAGTGGCTGAGTGGATAAGAAAATAGGACACATGTTATGCTGTTTACAGATGGAATAAGATATTTCATGCAAGTGGAAATGAGAAAAAAAAACTGGAGTAGCAGTACTTATTTTGGACAAAATAAACTTTAAAATGACTACAATAAAAGACAAAGAAGGGCACGATAACCCTAATAAACATCTATGCACCCAACATAGGAACTTCTAATTACATATAACAGATTTTGACAGACATAAAGACAGAGATCAACAGTAACACTATCATAGTAGGGGACTTCAATATCCTATTGTCACCAATGAACAGACCCTTTAGACAGAAAATCAACCCAGAAAGACCAGCCTTAAATGACACTTTAGAGCAGCTGGACTTTGTCGATATTTTTAGAGCATTTCACCCTGAAAAAAACAGAATATACATTCTTCTCAAGTGCACATAGGACATTTTCCAAGATAGACCATGTTAGGCCTCAAAACAAGTCTCAGTAAATTTAAGATGATTGAAATCATGTCAAGCAGATATAAAGGAAAAACTGATGGTTGCTGGCTAGGAGGGAGTGGGGATGAGTGAGAGGGGGAAGGTTTTGGACAGCGTAGGTGGGTGACTACAATGTTGCCACAGGGATATGGGGGGCAGTTCTGGGAATGTAATTGATAATGTTGTGAAGAGACTATTATGTTAAGTGAAATAAGTCAGTCAGAGAAAGACAAATACCATATGATCTCACTTATATGTGGAATCTGAAAAATTGAATGAACGAGCCAAGTAAACAGACTCATAGATATAAAGGAAAAACTGAGGGTTGCTAGTTGGGAGGGGGTGGGGAGAAGGGAAAAGGGGAAGGGATTAGAAAGCATAAATAGACAACTACAATATTGCCACAGGGATATGAAACACAGTTTGGGGAATATAATAATGTTGTAAAAATTTTGTGGCATGTCAGATAGTCACATGTCTTGTTAGGGAGACCACTTCATGGATGGAGTAGATGGTTGATCATTGCCCTGTACACCTGAAGCTGATGTTGTATAATATTATATGTCACCTGTAACTGAATATATAGATAGTCACGGGATGTGGAATATACTGTGGAAGGGTGTGAAAGGAATTGTAATAGATATGTATGATATGAGGGGAAGGAGTGTGGTGGCAAACTGGGGGTGGTTGTCACTTTGAGGGGTAAAAAGTATAACTATTGCATTGTGTTGAACACCTGAAACTAATTTTTTTTTTAAATGTTCATTTCACAATAAAAGATTAAAAAAAAAACTTCTAGAAGAAAACATAAGCAGTAAACTCTGTTACTTCCCTTAGTAATATTTTTTTTCTGATGTGTCACCTTGGACAAGACAAACAAAAGAAAAATAAACAAATGGGACTACATGAAATTAAAAAGTTTTTGCACAGCAAAGGAAACCACCAACAAAATGGAACAACAACCTATTGAATGGGAGAAGATATTCACCAATGATACATCTGATAAGGGGTTACTATCAAAATTTATAAAGAACTCATGCAACTTAATATCAGAAAAACAAAAAATCCAATTAAAAATGTGCAGAGGACCCGAATAGACATTTCTCCAAATGAGATATATCGATGGCCAATAGACATGCAAAATGTCACTAATCATCAGAGAAATGCAAACTAAATCCACAATGAGATATACCTCACTCCTGTCAGAATGGCTATCATCAATAAGTGAACAAACAAGTGTTGGTGAGGATTTGAAGAAAATGTAACCCTTGTGCACTGTTGGGATTGCAAATTGGTGCAACCACTATGGAAAACAGTATGGAGGTTCCTCAAAAAATTAAAAATAGAACTACCTTATGGCCCAGCAATTTCACTCCTGGCTATTTATCCAAAGAAATCTAAAACACTACTTTGAAAAAATATTCACCCCTGTTTTCACTGCAGCATTATTTACAATAGCCAGGATATGGAAGCAACCTAAGTGCTCATCAATAGACAACTGGATAAAAGATGTGACACACACACACAGACACAATGGAATACTACTCTGCCATTAAACAAATGGAACCTTCCCATGTGCGAAGATGGACATGGACCTGGAAGATAATACTAAGTGAAATAAATCAGACAGAAAAAGACAAATCTCAGATAATCTCACTTATATAGAGAATCTAAAGAACAAAACAAATGAACAAACAAAGCAGAAACAGGCTCAGAGATGCAGGGAACAAGCTGATGGTGGCCAGTGGGGAGGAGGTTAGGAGGCATGGTGAAAAAGGCAATGGGATTAAGAAGTACAGATTGGTAGTTACAAAACAGTCACGGGGATGTAATATACAGCATAGGGAATATAGTTAATAACATTGTGGTACAATGTCAGATGGTTGCTGGGCTTACCATGACGAACATTTCTTTAGGTATATACATATTGAATAACTATGCTGTACACCTGAAACTAATATGATACGGTATGTTAGCTATATTTTAATAAAAATATTTTTAAAAATTTAAAAACTAGGGGCCGGCCGAGTGACGCATTGGTTAAGCGCTGGTTTTGGAATGCCAGCGGCCCCGGTTCGGATCCCACATGAGGGCCAGTGACACTGCCCTCTACAACTAACAACAGCTCCACCTGGAGCTGGGCTGTGCGAGCCCCGGTGATGGTGTGGGCTGCAGCCCCTGCTGCAGTGGGCTGCCATGGGCTACAGTGAGTGGCCCTCAGCCAGCGTGAGCGGCTGGCAGCCAAGCGTGAGCTGCCAATAGCCACGGTAAGCGACATCCAGAGGCCAGCGACCGATCTGCCTCATCCGGGAAGAGCGCAATGACGATACCAACAGTGAAGCAACATCCTCCGCAACTAAACTGAAGAACAAAAAGACAGCAACTTGTCTGTTCCTCTTCCCCGATTCCCCAACGCTGTTCCCCTCCGCCAATTCCCCAATAAAATCTTTAAAAAAAAAAAATGTGAAAACTAAAGGTACATGAACAGCTCACTAAAAAATTACCAGGAGAGGTTACTAGATGTTTTGCAGATCTGGTTCATTAAATATCACTGGCTTCCTACCTAACCTATAAGTAGACACTATATTGGATACACTTTAATATAAACTATAGATAAAATTGAGGTAAAACTACTATGTTAATAGAAGAAAATAGAATGTATTCAGGATTCTCATATCTTCTCTCTTCTCCTTCTTATTTTGATTCTACTCCTCTCTTTTCCTCCTCCATCAGCAATTGATTTAGGCCATTTAAAAAGAGACTGAAACACTTGCTAAATCCAGTTGCAATTTCAATTTTGACTGCATTTTTTTTTTTACTTTTTTTAAAATTTATTTTTTAATTAGCTTCAGGTGTACAACACAGTGTAATAGTTATACTTTTTACCCCTCAAAGTGACAACCCCACTCCCCCAATTCTCCACCCCACTCCTCCCCCGCATATCATACATATCTATTACAATTACTTTGACTCCCTTCCACCATATAATCCACATCCCATGACTATCTATATATTCAATTACAGTTGGTATACAATATTATGCAACATCAGTTTCAGGTATACAGTGCAGTGATCAAGCCTCTACTCCATCCATGAAGTGGACTCCCTAACAAGACATGTGACCGTCTGACACCCCACAAAATATTTACAATATTATTATATTCCCCGAACTGTCTTTCATATCTCTGTGGCAATATTGTAGTTGTCTATTTATGCTGTCTAATCCCTTCCCCTTCTCCCTCGTCCCCACACCCCTGCCAACTAGCAACACTGTTTTTCCTCTATGAGACTGTTTCTGTTTCTTTTGCTCATTCATTCCGTTTTTCAGATTCCACATATAAGTGAGATCATATGGTATTTGTCTTTCTCTGACTGACTTATTTCACTTAACATAATAGTCTCTAGGTTCATCTGTATCGTTGCAAATGGTACGATTTCATTCTTCTTTATAGCGGAGTAATACTCCATAGTATAAATGTACCACAGTTTCTTAATCCAGTCATCTGACAATGGGCATTTTGGTTGTTTCCAAGTCTTGGCTATTGTAAATAGCACTGCAATAAACATAGGGGTGCATATATTTTTTTGAATTAGCATCTTGGATTCCTCTGGGTAGATACCCAAGAGTGGAATTGCTGGGGATTTTGACTGCATTTTTGATGAGTCAAATAAATGTGTCACATTGATCTTGGAATCAGATGCAATATATTTATAAATGCCTGTATCTTTGCTTAGTCTTAAAAACCAAAATTTGATTTTTTTCTTTCTAATCACTGCACATAGTTTACATTGCACAACTAGATTGATTGTCTAAAACAAAGTGAAAATAAACCATACTATTCACATGGGTCTGGGTATAAATTAAATGACTTATTCAGGAACAAAACTGAACCCAGTGTCAATATGTAAATGACCCTATGTTTTCTGACAGGAGAACACAGACTCATGTTATCTTTTCAGTAGTAGAAAGCTCCTGTAGGGCCCTAAGAGACCTTGCAGTTTGCAATCAGAGGGCATGGACAGAATGAAACTAAAATTGCCCTCAAAGGAATAAGCTTGTGACCTTGACATTATTAGTTGCATGGTGTGCTCTGAATTAACACGTTATAGCTGAAACAATTCAGAATTGTATCCACATACTACAAATACCCTGAGTATTTATTGCACATCAGGAGATAAATAACCCTGGTCTCTCATTGTTAACTGTTATGCCCAGGGAGGGGTTCACTGCCATTCTTTGTGTGTAGGGAAGTTATGGGCTCTTGGTCCCAATACTGACCTGCCTTTAGTGTCTTCCTCACTTTTCAGGAACTTAACTTGGTCTATCTAGTCCTCTCCTTGATTTCTTGGTCACAGAGAAAGCTCAGGCTATTGAGAGGTGGAAATTCAGACTCTGATTGAAATGTCTTCCTCATTGTGTAGCCTGACGTAGTGCTGAGTGAGGGCAGTTCTCCACTGGGGTGACAGCCCAACTTAAGCCACTATGACGGTGTAGATCTCAAGTGACTGCTCAGCACCCACTTGCTGAGGGCTTACAGAGTCCCGTACTCCATGGGCAGCCATGAAGGCTTGGCTTAAAGCACTGTATTTAAACCACATGTTTTGCATCCTTTCTACATTTGAAAAAGGCATGGTAGAAACACTAAGAGTTGAAGAAGCCATTCTATTAGAAAACGTTGGAGCCCCATGTGTGTCGCCGAATTTAGCTGGGTCTCAAGTTCTATGACGATGAAATTAAAGGATTAGACTAGGTGACCTTGAAGTTGCCTTCAAGGTCTGAGATTTATAATTTCAACTTCAAGGGAAAAAAAAAATCTCACCAATGTCCTCATAAAAGAAAATTTTGTTCAAGGATGTCAGAGTTTAGACTGGGGGAAAAAACTTCAAGGGAGAACTTACTGCAGTGGTTGCTAAGGAAACCAGCTGCACAGTGATTCAGTTATTAATCAGTAATATCTTCCCAAGTAGTCAGCTATGGAGGCAGAAATACCACCACTAAAGCCAAATGCCTTCTGATTGAATTGTATATACAGTGGTTTCTGATTAAAATGTGAATCTCCATAGAGGTATTCATCTATTGTTAGCTATGAACAATTTATTCCATCAATTTTCAAGGGTTAGGACAAGGGTTAGGAGGAGGAAAGATCTAGAATATGGCAGGTTTCCCCAGGGAGAGAAAGCTCAGGGGTAGCATCACAAGGAGGACTCTCAGAGAGTTAGGGGGAGCTTATGAAGATCTTATGAAATCTAAGGGAAAAGCACCATGACGAGACAAGAGACATGGTAAAATTAGTAGTAGGAGGACATGGAAGATAGCAGGCTTGACACTGGTGCCCAGAATCAACATGACCCATAAGTGGGGTGGGTAGATAGGAAGAATAACAAAGTTGATTGTCTAACAACGCAGAATACTTTTTTCTCTAATTCAAGGTCTTATAGGGAATGCTGTAAATATTCTCTGATCTTATGTTATTAAGATAAAAACAAAGCAAATTTCTTAGTGTAAGAACACAGCTAAACAATGCAATAGATAGATGATGTATTATAGAAATGTACACTTGAAACCTATATAATTTTACTAACCGATGTCATCCCAATAAATTCAATAAATAAAAAATAAAAAAATAAAACAAGAATAAAGCTGCATTTCCATATTTACTTCATAAGAAAACCATCAGCACTTAATATCAGCATACCTAAAAGAGTTTTACTTCTTATTTTTGAATCAGAGAATACAAATGAGGAGTTTTAAACAGTCATGCCCACCAGACATTAAGGCAAAGTAGTTTGTTTAATCTGGTTTTACTCTTTCCCCAATTCTACATTATTTTTATGAAAATTATTGCACATACACAGGTAGCTCAGGCACAATATGGGGTTCATGATTCCTGGAGCTATTAATATGCTATGGAAATTTGAAGGCTTTCCCCTCTGTGACACATTGGGACAAAAATTTTTGGAGTATTACAATAAGTTCTTAAATTTTCCTTGACTGTGTAAATAAACTAGATGGAATTTCTTAAAATGAAGTGTTATACCAAATAATAAAGTGACCCAATACATGTTAATACTTATTTCATATCTCTATCACTCTAGACAATCAAAGAGTGTTTTATGGTCTAATCAATTTAGAAGGTAGAAATCCAGGCCCTGGCAGGCTCAGCACTAAGAGAGCTCGGTGGAAAATCATTAAGTTGTGTGTGTGTGTGTGTGTGTGTGTGTGTGTGTGTGTGTGTGAGATGTGTTGATGAGTCAGCTCGGACGCCTGCTGACCCTATGAATGAATGACCCTATGGAATATCTAAACTGGGAAATGAGAGTTTTCAGGTTAGATAAAGACCCCTGGCATCTAATGTTGGGAATAGAACACCAAGTCAATGTATTTGCAATGCATTATAAACATAATAAAAAAATCCCAAGAATGCTCCAGAACTTTTGATTGCTTCCTGCTTTCAATGACTCTAAATTGTGAGCCCCTTCCTGAATTCAGACTTATCTCGACATCTACATGCGAATATCTAAAAGATATCTTTAAAAAAGCAGTCCTTACTTTGCATGGTCCCAGTGTACACAAAATTCAGTCATCACAATTAATTAATTTACATCAGTCTACCAACCACACAGTTCAAATTCCAGTTACCAGTATATTAACTCTAAGTAATTGCGTAAAGTACAGATGTTGCTGCTAGCTCTTCAGTCCCCAAATTACTACCTAAATAACGGATACATTTTATCATCAGTGACCAATCATGTTGCCTCTTTCAAAGTCTGTTGTTGACTGGGCACTGTGTTTTTATTATTCAGTTCATGCACAGACAACAAAATGTGGTTGTGTTACCTACTTGTCTGTCAAAAATAAACCCATATTATATTTCACAAAAGGGAATAACTGAGAGAGGAAATTGGTGAACAAAGAAGAAAGTGCAGCAAAGGAACAAAAAGTGATAGCTGATAACACCAGGAGGGAAATTAGAATAGAACAGAAATGGAACTAAAGAACAAATAGCTGATTTTGTGAATGTCAAACATAATCCCCTTTGAGAGACTCTAGATAGGTAGCCAGGGAAACTTGGTGAAGGCAGACTTACTGACATAAATGAGGAAAGTGGTTGTAATGGAAAAGGTGAAGGAATTCCAGAGAAAATCATGCCAGCAAAGAAATTCACTTGAAAGAAATTCTCACAGAAATTTCACAACATTGGAAGCTCAAAAGACCCAAACTTGGAAAAAAATATGATAATTTGTCATCACAGAAGAGATGCTTACCCTATATTCTAAGTTTTATGCTGAGAAGAAGGTAAACACTGTTCAACTAACTCTTAATCATTTTTTTTTCTATAGGATATAAACATTTTAATTTTCAGTATACTTCTAATGTTTTAAATGACAGTATACTGATATTTGTATTGCCTTTTCATTTTTCTATACATTTATAGCAGTAAGAGAGTTTTTAGACGTTTTGACAAAAACTTTTATTAAAGATCATGCCACAGTCATAATTTTCCCATTGGTTTATAAAATTGTTTTGCCCAGTTTCAGCTTGCGTGGTCCCAGACTATCATGGAAGGAGAGGACGGCCTGTGTAATATTTCCAAACTGAACCGTGAGTTTTTCCTGAAAGGCTGCTCTCCCTGCACTGATTCCCATCTTATTTCCTGGCAACTGCATCCTTCTTGCTGCTTAGATCAAGAGCTGTGGCATCAATAATAGATATGTACCATGTCAGAGGGGCAATAGATTGGGGGAGGGGGTTATCCCTTTGTCAGGGGTGAAATATCTATTATGTTGTTTTGTACACCTGAAACTAATAGTAATAACAATAAAAGAACCATGGCATCATCCTGGACTCTTCTCTTGGTTTCCTATCTCAAACCCAACAGATCAGCAATTCCTATTGGCTCTGCCAGCAAAATGCATATAGAATCACTTCTTCGCATTTCCTCTACTGCTACCTGGTCTATCCACCATCGTCTCTGTCTCTAACATTAATTATTGCAACTGTCTCAACGAGGCTCACAACTCACCCTCTTTCTTACTCGCCTTTCTCAAACGTTAGTCGAAACATAAATCAGATCCTGTCAGCCTTCCTAGGAACCAATCAGTGGCTCTCATTTTACTCAGAGAGAAAGGCAAAATCCGTCCAAGGACCTACGAGGCCCTAAATGATGTGACAGCCCCGCCCCCACTGCCATGTTCCCTCTCTGGTCACAGTCCTGACCCTCTTTTTCTCACTGTCCTGCACCAGTCACATGAGCCTTGTCGTTGTCCATGGAACTTTGCTCTGCCTTCGGACCTCACACTGGTTGTTCCAGCTCCAACATGGCCCCGGCCCCTGCTGCCATATCTCCTTTATCATCTTCATATCATTGTTCATATGATACTTTCTCAGTAAAGTGTGCCCAAACTACCCTAATTAAAATGGGAAATCTCCATCATTGCCTTACTCTACTTCACATTTTCCCCTAAAGCACTTATCACCTTATAGCATACTATGCATTTTTCTTTATATTTTATAACTATGCTCCCTGCCCCCATACTTAACCCAGCAGAATGAAAGTTCCACGATGACAGGGATTTTTGCTGTTACTTTTGCTCGTCTATTGCCAGAAACTTGCACAGTGCCAGGAATATATTCGGCAGCCAATAAACACATGTTGAGTAAATAAATGTGATGAATAACATACACGAATACATGGTGTCCCTATATTCTTAGAATACATGTTTACTTAATTTCATTGTGCTGTTAGGAGCTTATTGATACATTTGTCACATAGCATAGTTTTTTTAAAAAAGTTAAGAGAAAGAAAGAATGATATACAAGCTCCAATGGAAAACAGTATGGAGGTTCCTCAAAAAATTAAAACTACCATATTTATCCAAAATAAATTAAATCAGGATCTCAAAGAGATATTAGCACTCCCAAGTTTACTGAACTATTTACAACAGTGAAGGCATGGAAAGAACCTAACTGTTGTATTAAACAAATAAAGAAAATGTGGAATATGCATTTAATGGAATATTAGTCAGCCCTAAGAAGAGGGAAATCTTACAATATGTAAGGAGATGAATGAACCTTGAGGACATTATGCTAAATTACCTCAGCCAGTCACAGAAGGAGAAATACTGAATGATTCCATTTTACAAGGTATCTAAAATAAGCAAACTATTAGAAGCAGAAAATAGAATAGTGGTTGATGGGACATAGGAAGAGGGGAAAATGGGGGGTTTCTAATGAATGGGTATAATGTTTCAGTACTACAAGATAAAGAACTTCTAGAGATCTGCTGTGCAACACTGTGTCTGTAGTTGATAATATGGTATCTTGCACTTAAAAATCTGTTAAGAGGACAGGTCTTACTACAGTCAAATAAAAATTTTAAAAAGAAAGAATGCTACATACTTGAAAAGCATTTTCTTCGTAACCTAGCTCAAGAGGTGTCAAAGGGAAGGTTGCTGAGGACCCGTGGACAGAAGTAGAGACTCTAAGGCAGGTGGGTGGAGACAAGTGGTGGCAGCAGAAGACCCATTACCATGAGATTAACGGTTCTCTCAGATTATCTTGAAAGGAGGAGAAAGGCTCTCCCCAATGAGCCAAGCAGAAGAACTAAGTGCTTACCAAAGGTGCCAGGAAGGAGGGAAAGTGCACCTGAACTGTCCATATTTGAGATTTAAGTCCTGGGGGGAAAAAAAAAGAAAAGAAAGAAAAAAAAGAGAGATTATAAGTAACTTTAAGTAGCTACAATCAGTGGGAAACTTTTGGGAGAAGGAGAGAGGCTTAAAGAGGAATTATCCGAAGTTTTCTTGTTGTGTACATGCTACCACTTCAGGAAAATCTACATGGAAAATTTGCATTATTTTTCACAAATTCTCTAGGGTTCTGGGGGAGTCAATAACTAGTTTCGTTGAAATAAAACTATAAAGTTCTAGGCCAGCAGAGTTGGGTAGTACCTTTATTTTATTTATACTTGCAGAATCACAAACTAGACCTGTATTCAGAGCTTCCCTTTCTCCTTCCTGATCAGTATTTTCTCAATTGTATCCACTATGAAATTGGCAAGCCAGACGTTAATCCTAAGAGAAGTGACAAGCAGGGAGTTAGTCAACGACTTAGGAAAAGTGTCAGACAAAAATGGTATTTTATATTATGGTGCAAGATATGAATAACATGATCTCTTTTATTTAAACTTTCATGTAATTATTCACTTCCCTGGATCCTCTGGTTGTTTGTTTTTTCTGTGTGTGTTTTTTGTTTTTTGGTTTTTTTTAAGATTTTATTGGGGAATTGGGGAAGGGGAACGGACAAGTTGTTGTCTTTTTGTTCTTTAGTCTAGTTGCGGAGGACGTTGCTTCACTGGCCCATGTTGGTATCGTCATTTGCTCTTCCCGGATGAGGCAGATCGGTCGCCGGCCTCCGGATGGTCGCTTACCGAGGCTATTGGCAGCTCACGCTGGCTGCCAGCCGCTCACGCTGGCTGCCGACCACTCACTGTAGCCTATGGCAGCCCACTGCAGCAGGGGCTGCAGCCCACACCATCGCCAGGGCTCACACAGCCCAGCTCCAGGTGGAGCTGTTGTTAGCTGTAGAGGGCAGTGTCACTGAACCTCACATGTGGGATCCGAACCGGGCCGCTGGCATCCCAAAACCAGCTCTCAACCGGTGCGCCACTCTGCCGGCCCTCCTCTGTTTTTCTTGAGACTATTTTGACATCATTAAATAAACAAGTCTGGGTTGCCATAATCTTTGGAGCACACTGTAATTACAGATTTGTCCGTGTGAGGGGAAGCTCAATCACATTAGCAACCAACTTCAGGATCAGCCATTAAGGCTTCCAATTTGGAGCTTGTCATTGAACCACTGTTAGTTTTCTCAGTTCATTATGTCATCATTGAAATGGGTGTCACTGTAGATTAGAAGGCACATCTTGGTAGTATATTTTTCATCTTCTGAAAAATGACTGCTTATTTCTCTGAGATACCTACCAGGATAACCCAAAACAGAATCATGAGCAGCCTACATGTCCTAATCTGTAAACACACCATACAGATTTGGTCATGATCCATCTAGATATTTCCAGTTGATTCAACACACACACACCACACACACACACAGAAATTTAATTTTAATTTTGTTTTTTTACTTGGGACATATTAATTATACCTGAAACCCAGAAAATTGTACAAAGAATTTTCAGAATACCATTCCAGGTGGTAATGGTCAGAAAAAGAGTTCGGAATGCCATGCAGATGTGATTTTACAAACACACACATTAATATACCTTATTTTATGCTCTTAGTCCATGCATGTGTGTGTGTGCACATTCACAAAATACATAAATTATTTCACTTATTGTATATTTATCCAACTCATCTGTATGAAGTGTTCACTCCTGGCAGATGGATGTTAAGATAGTAAGAACTAACTGTCCATGTAGGACATCCAGATTACTGAGATGGCTGAGGTGTTCCCAAGGGCATGGAGGATTAGATAAAGTGGTGATTTTCCCTAAGGCGAGGGTGACTAAACCCAGTTGACTGGAATGCTTTACCAAGCCTCAGAAGATGGAGCACTTTATAAACTGTTCTCATCATGAAATTCCCTGAGGAGGATTCTAGCATCCAGTCTTTTTCCCAGCAGCCTGGCATTGTCTGGTGCACAGCCAGTCCTGGTGAAGGCTGTCTTTATCCAACACCAGCAGAGAGTGAATGGCAGATTCTTTATCCTTCCTTGTACCTCCTTCCTGTTCCATCTCTCTTCTTTTAATATTTTCTTGTGGGGCAAATAAAGGGTGAGAAGGGGAAGAAATAATAATTATGCAGTAAAGAAGCCACAAAACTTTTGCCTTGGATCTTTGTTATATCTTAATTGACCCTTGGAATACAACTATCAGCCATGGAGAAGACATAAAGAACCATACTTATGACTTTGAAATTCATATCCAAGAAAATATGGCACTTAAATATTTTCAGTCCATGGTAATTTTCATCCCCATCTCAAACATAATTTGAAAGGCAATGTAAGAGGGTGAAAATGTAAGAATTTTGCTGCATGAAGGACCTGACCTTGATTCCTCATTGCCCTATCTATTCTCTGTCATACTTGGCATTCCTGAACCTTTATAGTTATCAGTGTCTTTATCTGTATTAAGGACCTAATGAATCTTGAACATAAAAGTGGGCGGGATAGAGGTTAAATACTGAATAGCTTTTCAAGAATTATTTGTTCTTTCCTGTTGAACAGATATGAACATGATTTTTAATTTTTACATTCTTGAAACTAAGGAACAAAAGATAATAACATTTATTAAAAACTTACTATGTTCCAGGCACTGAGCTAAGTGCCTTGATATATTAATTCATTTAATTTTCATAACAACTTTATAAATTAGGAACTATTATTATCTCAATTTTATAGTCAAGGAAAATGAGGCATGTAGAGTTGGAGGAATTTGCCTCAGGTTGAAAACCAGACAACTAGCAGTGTGGTTTTCCCATCTCATCTGTGCTATTTATCCACTAGGCTACAAAGCTCTTCACTGAAGCATCATATCTAAATGTTTCTTTCAAATTAGCTTCATGTAAAATTTCAGGGAGAGACTTCCATCTAAAATAATGAAACAGTTAATTAAACTATTTCTATGGTATACATTGTTTGGACTATTATTGATGTGTTATAGGAGAAGGTTAATTCAAGAGATAGATGAAAAATTGATCCTGAGTTCAGGTAACAATACTAAAACTGAGTTGATCTCTAGACTATCAAATTTCAATGAACTGTTTTACTGTGATCTACTCCTCTCCAATTCTATGCATCTCTGGGTTGGGACATGTTAATTATTGAAGTTAATGTTTAGTACCTGTAAGTTATTTTGATATAAATAAGAGGGGAATTTATTTAGAAAGATGTTAAACACTTATCTGATCTCATTAAAACTTAAAGATAATTCTATTTTCTTTTAGATAGAAGGACATACTTCTCAAAATAAGAACTTTAAATGTATGAAAGAAATAAAAGAAGGTAAAAATTAGAATACATCAGATCTTTGGCAATGGAGGACAAATAATCATTTATCCTGAGTAGCAACCATCCGCCTTCCTATAGTTGGAGAAGTGTGAGTGTGTGTGTGTGTGTGTGTGTGTAGGTGTGTGTGTTGGAGGTGAAGTAAGGTTGTGAAGCCCTTTATGTCCAGTCAGATCCAAAGATTCTCACAAGGCTTCTCAAGCCAATGGCCTGAAAAAATTCTCTCTGATGGTGTATTTGGAGCATGGGGCTGATGATTCTAATGATTGGTTGTATTTCTGTCCAGTAAGTTGCTAGAGGTGAGATATGAGTCTCCCTGAACACCTTACCATCTTACACACTGTAGTTTCCTATAGGTTTGGCACCATTGCTGTGCTTTGGCCCTTCAATCATCACGTCCACTTTCACATTCCAGGCTCTTACTGAAGGGTTCCAAAAATGTCACAAAGACAAGATATATGAATGTATAGAGAAAATAGAGAATCCTCAGCTGTATTTGTATTCACCTTAATCTTGCCAGTACAAAGGGAGTGACATATGCTACTTTCTGGCTGGCATACTACAAGATAAGGACAGTTGGCCACAGGAACACAATATATATATATTCTCCCCCCCCCAGAGGAATAACTGATTTAACTTCTTGAGAAGAACCTTCATGTGTGTGTGTATCAATGGTAAATCTTAACAAAATGGTAATTTTAATAGAATATTGGTGTTGGTTAGTTATCTGATTGAACAAAGGATTCTTAATATATATTCTAATCACAAAGGGATATTATTTGTAAAGAGAAAGGCTGGTTTTGTTTCACTGTAATGCTTGTATTTCTGTATAAATAATACTTTCTATCTCTACTGTAGATTCTCAGTAACAATTGTCTGTGATTATATACAATACTTGCATGGGGGAAGAGGTTGGGCTAAATTATCTCCAAATTATCTTTCCAGAATTCATGGCATCTTTGTGTACTTGAACAATCAAATGGAGAAAATTCAGGGATGGGTCTACATAAGCATCTACATGGAGAACTGGTGGTACAATGTATTTGGAGCATAGGGAAGTGCGTTTGTTGTAGAACTTTCCTCATGGAAATGATAAGTATAGACATGTTTTGGCTACTTGAGAGTGGCCTCAGTTAACACTGAGAGAGTTCTTTTGTCCTCTTAATTAATAGGCAGAAATCTTCAGTCAAGTCTTTTGTGTGTTGTTCTCTTACATTAGGCCATGATATTTAGAAAATAGTGTCATCTCTTTCTTACACAATTTTGGCTTCTCTCATTATCTATTTTGATTTTAATTTATGTAATTTTGATACTCATGTGTTTTATGGATGCCAGACATGGGAAAAGATCCCAGTGATATCCCCAAGGTGCCAAGAGATGTTGAAGGCTGAGAGAACAAAAATCGGGAAAGACAAATAAATGTTATGATTTAGTCACAGAGTTTCTACCTCTATTACACTCAACACAGACACACAATCATCTGCATCCATACTGATTGATGAAAAGTGAGCCTGTCAGACTCCTGATTAATCTGAACATGATTACCATAACAGATTTTTACTTGTGGATTTATTTATTTTATATTTTTAATTACTACTTTTAAAGTTGATACTTTTAAGGGTTTATAATTATTTATCATCTATAGCTTTTATTTATTAACTTATTGATTAAGGCCTAGAATGCACCAGTAACAATGTTATCATGTGTAATTTTGGCTAAAGTAATGAATGCAGGTGATTGGTCCCATATAACTCAAGTAAAATGATACTAAGAAAGTATGTTTTTGTCTATCACTTGGGATTCATTTTCAAACCTTTTTATTTTGAGATATAAGACGTATCAAGTTGCAAAACTGCTAAGAAATCCCATGGACCTTTCACTTGGATTTCCTAAATATTACCATTTTACAATATTTGGCCTCTCTCTCTCTTTTTCTTTCTGAAATATTCAAAAGTTGCAGACATGATACCCCTTAATCCCTAAATACTTCAATATATCTTCCCATAAACTAACATATTATCTCACATAACCACAGTGCCATTATCAAAATTAGGAAATTAACAGAACTGTTAATTACAGAACTGTTATATAACCTATATATCTTGTTCCGATTTCACCAATTATCTCAATCATGTCCTTTCAATATAAAATCACAATTAAGTATAATTATGACAGCTTTTTCTCTCCTTAGAAAAGCAACATTCAATTATGGTTTCTTAACTCATAAAACTTCTGAAAATGTACACTGTATATTATATTTATGTGCAAGTGTTCTTTTCTCTGAGAAAGGGTATATGTGTTTCATCATATTTTCACAGAGGCCACTGTCCTCACAAAAGGTGATGGACCACTGGACTGCGTGGGAGGTAAGCAGTGGCAGGAGGGGCCCCGGAGCCAGAAGTGCCAACATGGTGGGGATCTAGGGGGAGGGATGCATACGGTTCGTACCTGCTTCTCTTCCACTTAGTAGGACCTGAGAACAAATAGTATTTGGCATACAAATCCAGTGTGTTTTCAGAGGCTTTGGGGGTGACAAAATGAAGTGAGATGTATAAGATATTTATTGGCAAAAGTGCCCCTGAAGGAAAAAAGACGGAGCAGGAGTTGGGGAGCTTCTAGGCAGTGATACAGGTCTGATGCCTGGGAAGGAGAGGGAAAAAAAATGAAGGATTATGTATGAGGAGTGGAGAACTGCAGCAGACTTCTAAGAAAATTCAGCCAAGCCAGTGAGGTGTTTTTGAGCCAAAGTCCTCAATAAGAAGAGTCCCATGATGGGCAAGAATGGGCCTCTTTCAGATCCCTAATATGACTGGAAACAGCCAATGGGAAGCATGGCTTTGGACAAATACAGTGAAGAATCCAGGGCAGAGCAGCTAGGTCCATTAGTCACCTCTTCTCCCCAGAGCAGACACGTGGGACATTTCATACAGAGAGTTCCTCCGGTTCCCCTGTGTCACTATCTCAGATACCTCGAGCATGGTGGCAGTCCACATGATGGGGGTACAATTAAGCAAATGAAGAGTATGAAGTCTCACTCAGCAAAACTGAGAAACCAAAAGTGCTCCACAAATGTTAGTTGAATGAATATCAGTACTGGCATCCACGTCCTACATGGGTTTCTAAGTGGTACAGCAAATATCTAAATCTCAATTCTAACCCTCCTATTGATGTCAAAACATTTGAAGTGACATGCAATTGCAATACAATAATAGGAATATAAAATGTCAGAGAGACATTATAGAGTTGATCTCAATAACTTTATATATAAAACTCATATACATATATACATACTCTTCAAAAGTATTGATGTTATTAGCTTCCTTATGTTAAACAAAACTATTTTTGCTTTTGTTACAACTTACATTAAAGTGAAAATACACATTTAAGCCTATGATCTACATGCAGATGCCGACTTCTTTTAGAATTTGTGAATATTTCCCAGCTGCTTTGTGATAGGAAGCCAATTATGTACAATACATCATAGAGAGGAAGAAATTACATCCATTTTCTTGGGCACTGAGAAATTTGATAAGGTTGACACTTAGCACATTGAGTTAATTTTTTAAAAGGCATAAAATATAGGCCAGTTGAGTTGAAGCCATTTGTTTCTAAATTGTTGGAAATTGTGTTATCTTAGATGCTTTCAGATGCCAAGAGGGAGTGAAAAAAATAATTTGGAAAATTATTCCAAATGCAAAATGAGTACTAGGCTCATTCAATTAAAACAACATACTCTTTCTAAGAACAAACCAGCTCCTGGAACCAACAAACAGCTTCAGGTTGGATGGACCTTTGTAGAAACTGTGAAAAGGCAGTCTTCTCACTGCTTACTGTTGCCTTCTGAACTCTTTTCCATTTAAAATGATGTTCCTTTTTCTTTTTTCTGCAAGGCACCCAGAACCCACATTTCTTCTCCTTTTCTTTATTAAAATATTATTTCAGGGAGAACAAATAAAGTTATCAATACTCTGAGATAGATGACTCACAATTCTAAATGCATGGAGTATGTTTCCATCCTTTTATGTATTGTGCATCCCTAATGGGTCACAGGCTGTGCAATCCATTCAACATGCCATGTCTGCACTGAGAGGTCACACACAGGGCACAGTATTGATACAGCAAGAGCTTCACTTGAACTAGAATTAAAGCAAATTTGTCGCATGAATGTTTTGAATGGGGGAAGGGGGATGCAACCTTAACAACGGTAATAAAATATGTTATAGTTAATAACTAGAAGCAATCCTTGAAAGAACTGTTGTATGTAATAGCTAGAATTATCAATAGATGCTCCCGAAAGCCCACAGGCTTCTGAAAAGTGTTATATAAGTTTAGAAGGAAGAAAATGTAAAAATAATCTCATTGATGTTACTTTGCCCTTTTGTGGTTGTTTCCCCTATTCCTCTTACTAGACCACATACTCTCTGTGGCATAGGTGAGTCAGAATTTAGCATGAGATCTTAAGCTGTAATAAGCCCTTTATTTGATTCATCCCACTAAACAGAATTGTGCGCATTTCTGATTCTTCCAGTAAATTTCCATGATTTCTGTTCATTAACTTGTTGAGATAAGTTTGGAGACTGAGTCATTAATAGATGTGTAATAGAGGAATAGATCATTTGTCTATTTCAGGATAATTTTCATTCTATTTTTCAGATTCAACATTTTCTGAATTTCATCCAGAATTTAGAGTTAAAGTGACTTTCTAAGGTATGATAGAACATAACTTCTCAGTTTTTTTGTACTATAAAAATTAGACTCAAGGATAACAATACTTAAAAGTATTGTTAACAAAATGATTCATAGATTCTGTTGAGAGAAGTGGAAAGTTTCACACAAGGAAAGAAAAAAAAACCTTAATCATTGATTTTAAAGTGATCAAAAATGACAAATGCATCACTGTAAGGGGTAAAATACTATGATGTCTAGAAAACAAGAATAAGCCAGAAACAACCTTAGATGGATAAATAGTACTATTTCTTTTTAAATCCTCCTAATGTGATGGTCCTGTTGACCATACTACTGAAATTTGATAGACATACCCTTAATAATATTTAACCTCTCTTGTTCTAATTCTATTTTCACAAAACCATTGAGATTCAACCTAATTTGGGGTATTGTGTCAAACTCTCCATCAAAAAAACCAAGTGCAGAATCAATTACCTATGATTACTGGCAAGTTCAATATGCCTTATTATCAAATAATGATTTAGGACCTGGATCACAAATCATTCTCTTCTGGACTTGCTTATAACAAGTTCGCTTCTCATGGCCAGTTCAAACACGTATATGCTGGTGCAATTACAGTGTAATAATGGTTAAGAGGGCAGGCTCTTGACTACGTTAATGGCCAACTCATTATCTAAATGACCTTCGGCAAATTATGAGACAATTTATTTGAAGTATATATAGTAATAATATATACTTAAAGGGGTGTTGTGAGAATAATATAACATAAGAAATAAGTACATTTAAAATTTGTGGAGAAGTAGCACATGATATGTGCTCAATAAATACTAACTGATGCTGCTGCTACTAAATACTACCCATAACTGCTTATTATAACCAGAAAAAAAATTAGCTTTGATGATTCTCAATGTAAATAGCCTGTGAGTCTTAAGTAAGTGGAATGCAGGGTGGAATAAGGTCTATACTTCGATAAAAGCAAGATATGTGAGGTTTTGCTGTTCGAATAGTTATTAAGCGTTTCACTCAGATCAAGTGTAAGCAATTATATATAGAGACACGTTAATATCTCATTCTAGGGCTTAGTCATTCAGTGATATATGCTTTTGGTTCCATAACCTAAGCTTTAACCAATACACATTCTTTGGCCTCCTTCATATTCATGATATTTCTTTCTTACAATTAAAATAGCAATTAAAGTGAAGCAAGCAAAAATAAGCTCATTGTATTACAATCGGAGGTCACTTCCATGAGATTGGCACTGGCTGAGTATTTTATCACAATAAAAATGCAGATAATTTGCTTTAATTTATGGCAATTAAGAGTATTCTATATTTCAAGCTTTAATTAAGGGTGTTTATCTTAATAAATGCCACAAAAATGCATTCCAGTGCTCTGCAAAGTTAACTCACTTCTACTCCTAAATGGGAGGTTTCAGTCCCAATGTTTCTGTTTCAGCATTTTTTTTTTTTTCCTGAGGGCAGTGTCACTGGCCCTCATATGTGGGACCTGAACCGGGGCCACTGGCTGTTTCAGCATTTTGATGCCCTAATTATTCATACATATTTCTGCTCTAAAATCACTGAAGTTGACGATTAAGTCTTTTGCAATGTGAGTGAAGCAACATCCCAGAGAAAGTTTACCATCCCAAGAGACCCGTTCCATTCCACACTGCTGCCCAGACAGTTCTCTCTTTCTGTCACATTTCCTGATAATTGCATTGAAATATCACTCACTTACAGTGTTGGACTATGGAAAAAAAAAAAAAAGCTAATTGCATGGCGATATAATGAACTAGAAATGAGATTTGCCCTA
Source organism: Aselliscus stoliczkanus (assembly GCA_033961575.1). Classification (NCBI taxonomy): domain Eukaryota; kingdom Metazoa; phylum Chordata; class Mammalia; order Chiroptera; family Hipposideridae; genus Aselliscus; species Aselliscus stoliczkanus. The sequence continues at coordinate 73,617,497 of CM066740.1, read as the reverse complement.
TTAACCTTAAAATAAGTTCTAAGTTGGTTCATGCATGATGAAATGGTTAATAAGCAAAACTCAAGACATGGGCATTTTTAAAACCTAAAGAATGATCAATTTTAGTTCTTAAACAGAGAATTGAATGCTTAGTAGCCAACTCATTCATTCACTCCTTCTACAAATATTTGTCTAAATTCCAGCCAGAAAGATACTCAGTTGCAAGGACTAATGGTGAACTTGGGAAACTGAGAGAAGCCAGAGACGTAAGCAGAGGTCCTGTCACAAGATGTCCTCTGGGGCCAGGTAAAGGCATTAGGGAACTATTAAACAGTCTAATGTAAGAGGATAACGTGAGCAAACAATGTTGGTTTCATAATATATAAAGGAGGATAGAAAAATTAATTTTGTTTATGGGTTAATGTAAATTTTCACTTTAACTATTAGGTAGATGTATTTCCAAAGCTGAGTTAATTAGAAAATTAGCCTCTTAACGTGAAAGAGTCAATGACACAACCCATTTTCAGACTGAGAATTGGAACGCATGCATCAGTGTCAGAATTTATTCCTTCTTTCATTTGTTCATATTAATATTTGCCAAGCTTTTGTTAGGTGGTAGAGACTGTACGAGGTGATAGAGTGAAAAAAAGGCATGAAAGCATCTAGCTTTTCGAGTCTCCATGGCTCAATATATACATTACGGTGGGGGTGAGAGCAGCCTGGGCCCTTCTGGCTGACATTTATGATGATTATGGCTCACTTTTCCCCACATGGGGTTCCCTTGCAGAGTCTAAGCCAGTAGGACAAATAGAAGTCAGTATCTTCCTAATGAACAGCAAATGATTTTCTCAAGTTAGAGTTATTCTTGTTACTAAAATATGTTGATCATTATTTACTGTACATTTAACGTTTCTTTCCTTCCAGGGGATGCTGGGTTAACTGTTGGAGATAAAAAGATTCAAAATAAACTGCCTTTGCCCTCGTGGAGCACACTTCATGCACTAAATCATATCTAAAATGACATGTATGTATAACTGAAAAATATTTGGATTAGGTAATGAAAATACAATGAAGGAGGGAACTTTAACTTACAGCTGATGACTTTGTTTTAGCCCACGCGCTCTTGTTTAACAAGAGGCCCTTCTGGGCTGGATTCTGTTTGGGGGCACATTCAAGATACTGAAAAAATTATCAAAATACTTCTGATCTCCAACAATGATGAAAAGTGGTAAAAAGAGCTGCCAATCCAAATTTATACAAGATGGTCAACTCTCCTGTAGTGATAATCATCAATATCATCATTAATTTATAATAAACGCTAGCACCTGTGGAGTGATTACTGAATGACAGACATGTTTTCAGTGCTTTACCTCTATTTTCTCATATAAAATTTGTAAACTCAACTGAGACAAAAAGTTTCTAAATATTTTATAGTTTTTAGGATTTAGCAGCAGCAGCGGCAGCAGCACATTATCATCATCATCATCATATGCAGATGGCAGAGTTTCCTGATGTGTTTGCCCTGAGTTTGAACCTTGGTATGATACCAAGGTTTGTAATGTTTGACCTTGCCCCCAATTTCTCTTGATGAGGCCCATCGTTTGACTTTTAACTATTTTGATATATATATATTATTTTTCACTACTATTTACATTTAACTCTATATTTAAATGAATCCAGTGCTCACTACGAGTTCCTTGGAACAACTTTTTCATTCATCTATTATTTAGCTGATTTTGCTTTCATAGGTCTTTTTAAGGAGGGCTCATGGTCACCATATTTCATGGAGTCTTTTTTTTTTTTTTTAAATTGGGGAATTGGGGGAGGGGAACAGACAAGTTGCTGTCCTTTTGTTCTTCAGTCTAGTTGCGGAGGACATCGCTTCACTGGCCCATGTTGGTATTGTGATCATTGCGCTCTTCCCGGCTGAGGCAGATCGGTTGCTGGCTGCTGGACGGCTGCTCACCGCTGCTATTGGCAGCTCACGCTGGCTGCCAGCCGCTCACACTGGCTGCCGGCCACTCACTGTAGCCTATGGCAGCTCACTGCAGCAGGGGCTGCAGCTATGCCGTCCCAGGGACTCACAGCAGCCCAGCTCCAGGTGGAGCTGTTGTTAGCTGTGGAGGGCAGTGTCACTGGCCCTCACTTATGGGATCCAAACCAGGGCCGCTGGCATCCCAAAACCAGCTCTTAATGAATGTGCCACTCAGCCATCCCTCATGGAGTCTTTAATGAGTAAAATATTCTGTAACCCCTTCGTTATTGTCTTGATATAAAATTCTGAGGGGCTCATCCGTTCTTTCCTAAAGGACTTCATAAGAATTATCCTGCCATTTTCCATTTCTTTACAAAAAATATCATGATTTCCCCCCTTAGGTGATTCAATATCTTTGTCTAGATGTCCAGAGATTCTTTTTTAATCTCTGAAGCTCCATATCTTTACTAATTTATACCTTGGTTTGATTTGACGGTATCAGTTTTTTTCTTTGGACATGTTGCATTCTTTTAATTTTCTAAATCTGAGTTCAGAAAAATTTTATCTAATTGTACCTTTGAAATTTTTTTCTTCCATTTGTTTATTTTTCTTCTGTAGGTATATCTGTTATGTGTAAGTTGGCTATCTGTCATCTAGTGTCTCTATTATGATCAATCTAATCATTTTAACTTCTGTTACCATTTCATTCTCAATTTCATTTCCTCTGAAGCTTGTTCTCCATGGCCTTAGCTGTTAACTGTTAGATCAAGCAAAGAGAAAATGAAACATTTATATCTTTTTACCATAACTTATTCCTTCTTTAATGTTTTCCCTTTCTTTATAAAGATCTGAGTTTCTGACCAATATCATTTACTTTTTCTTTAAAGATCTTCTGTTAACATTTCTTGCAAGGTAGGTCTACTAGCAAAGAATTCTCTCAATTTTTGCTTGTTTGAAAGTCTTCTCTTTTGGAAGATAATTTCACAGGGTAGAGAATTATAGGTTAGAGTTTTTTTTGTTTGTTTGTTTGTTTTTTCTTTTCTTTCCACACTAAATATTTCACTCCATGTCACGTCCTGCGTGGCAAGGGCAAGTGGGACACGAGAGGAGCGACGCAGATTAAGGAAAAACAAGAGACAGAAGAAAGATAAGAGCGAGACCAAGGGACTCAGCCAAAGACGACTGAGCCCAAGGGACTCAGCCAAGTTAGACTGAGCCCCGAATCGGGTCAGCGCATAGCTTTTATTGAGAATTTTCAAGGAAGCAAACTGTAACAAATCATTAACGGTGGTTTGTAGTTCTCAGGATTTACACAGTCCTCTACTCCCCTGAAAGTGCTCTTTCCAGGGTGTACTGTGACTTACTCTTCCGTTAAAGGATTACCTTGTCTTTATTATGATAATTGCTATGAAACCCAGACTTGGTTTCTGTAAGTCACCTAAAGAATGTTTACTAAAGCTATCTTGACTATCTAGAAGTCATCCTAAATTCTAGCAGTTAAACACAATCATAAAACTCACAGTATACTTGAGCTATACCAAAAGACTAGGAGTGGCTGTGTTTAAGGTAAAAGCATCTAAAATCTATTCGTTTGTAAATAACAATACCTAGCAACCAAAAGGGTTTCACACCTCTCTTATCCTACAGAGGGCTGCATCCGTTTCTCAAAGCTTCAGTATCTGCTGCTGCAACAAGGCACTGGGCAAAGGAATTCACACAAGGCTGATTAACAAATCCGTGGTCAGCGGATGTCTTAGAGCTGTCTCTTACCCGGAACTCTCATGGCCTGAAGACTTAATCTTTCAGGAGACTATTCACAGTAGGGCCCTTAGGCAAATGCATCAGCTTCTCACAGGCCTGAGTTTTCTGGCCTGAGTTTGTCAGAGGCCTGTGCCTAGTTTCCAAGGGGCTTGAGTCCCCAGTATCTCAGTTCAGGGGTCCCCTATGGAACTACCGCCTGGCTTGGGTTGTCTCCCCACATTTAGGAGATCTTACCCGTCCTTGGCTGCGTAGTTAGCTCATTGGGGCACCACAGGAACATATCACAAGTGTAGTAAATATATTGTCTCCTATAGAAGAAAAGGCACATGGGTTCATAGAGGCAGGAGATATTACATGACCAACCATAAGGCAGCACCCCTAATATCCAGTGCTGAGCAGGGCAATGTGGCCTTGTCAGACACTGGGGTGCTGTCAGCTTCCCACAACTCCATTCTCTTCTATGCATGGTTTCTGAGGAGAATTTGGATGCAATTTTTACCTTCTTAGCTCCCCTATAGGTAAGGTGTTTTGTTTCCCTCTGGTTTCTTTCAAGGGTTTTTTCTTTATCTTTGATTTTCTGTAGTTTGAATATGATTGCCTAGATGTAGTGATTACTGCTTATTTATTGGTTTGTTTTGGGTATTCATCTGCTTGGGTTTCTCTGGGCTTTCTGGATCTGTGGTTTGGTGTTTGGCATTAATTTGGAGAGACATAATTTTTTTCAAATATTCCTTTTGTTCCATTCTTTTCCATCTGGTATTCTCATTACATGTGTGTTACACCTTTTGTAGTTGTCTCACAGTTCTTGGATATTCTGTTTTGTGTTTTTTTTGTTTTGTTTTTAGCCTCTTTTTCTGTTTGCTTTTCAGTTGTGGAGGTATCCATTCAGATATCCTCAAGCTCAGGCATTTTCCCCTCATCCATTTGCAGTCTAATAAGCTCGTTAAAGTGATTCCTGATTTCCTTACAGCATTTTTGGTCTCTAGCATTTTGGTCTGGTTCTTTCTCAGAATTCCCATGTCTGTTGACATTTCCCATCTATTCTTATTTGCTGTCTACTTGATGCATTAGAGCTCTTAACACATTCATCATAGTTGTTTCAAATTTCTGGTCTGATAATTCCAACATCTTAGTCAGATCTGCCTCTGGTTCTGACACTTACTCTATCTCTTCAAACTTTATTTTTTGCCTTGAAGTGTGTCTTGTAATTTTTTCTCCATAGCCAGGCATGATACACTGGATAAAAGGAACTGATGTAAATAAGTAGCTTTCGTGATCGGGGGAGGGACATTATTCTATAGTCTTATGATTAGGGCTCAGTCTTTCAGTGAGCTCATGTTTCAGGTGCTTATAGGTGCCCTGTCCAGTGGGACAGGAAGGCTAGCACTGGCTGGACTTGGGTATTTACCTTCTACATTAGTTAGGCTCTGATAATACCCCAGCAGCTTAGGCTCTGGCTAAATAGTTTCTCCTGAGTGCAAGCCTTGTTAAGAAGAACAGAATGTTCTGGCATATTTAAAGACGTCTTTTTGCCAGAAGGGGATTTTTCTCTGTATTCTCTGGGAAGACCTAGGGGAGATCCTGGAGGTAAGAGTAACAGAAGTGTGGGGCCTCATATGAATGGTTCCCCTGAGTTTTTAAATCTCAGAGATGTCCACACGGACCCTTCAGCCATTCATGAATGACAACTCAGCACACCTCCTGTCCAGCACACCTCCCTTCTCATGGGTTTCTGTCCCAGGAAGTTGTGATTCTTTGTATTCACCTATGGGTTGCTCCAATTGGGGGGGGGGCAGCAATTAGCTCTGTGATTTCATTGTTCTTACACATCCAAGAAGAATTTCTGAATTTTAAGTTTTTGCAGCTTTTTACTTGTTGTCAGGATGGAGTGGTGACTTTCAAGCTTCTTACATGCTGCACAGAAACACCATTCATTCATTTTTTTCCTTCTATTTGCATCCTTATTGGGAAAATGTTTTGCAATTCCTCTATCTCTAAGAAACACAATAATTACTCCTTTTCATACAAAGTCTCTGTTAGACATACCTTTTGAATCTATTATCAGATAAATAAATAACATTCATATTCAGTAAGGATCTTAGAATATACCACACTAATATTTCAATTATCTCTTGTCTTTGATCCATCATGGGCTGGTCTGAAAGAGGCAACAAAGCATGGTAATTTAGATCAAATACTCCTTGGTTCTATATTCAGATTCATACCTATAAATTGTGTGACTTCGGGAAAATTAGTTATTCAATCTGCTGTACATTTTCCTCTCCTACAAAATGAGCTTAGCAACCATATCTACCTAATAAGACTGTTATGACAATCAAGTAATGGATGCAAATTCTTTAGAGTAAAACTTTGCATAGTAAATACAAAATAAAAAAATATTAACAATAATATTTGGCACAGCTCTGTGAAGCAGCCAGAAGAGTGCCATAGAAAGGAAGACAAATGAGCAGATAGGAGATAGTTATCTGTGGGCTAATGCAACCGGGCTGATAACTTCATGCCAGGTAGAGTAGTAGAGTCTACAGGACCAGGTTTTGAGTACAAGGGGCAGTGTCTATGGGGCTACAGCATCTTGAGAAGTATATACAGTTAATAAGGGTTCCCAGAGGGTATTTCTAAATAAATACCCATTGGTAGAGAGCCTGGCACTTTATTGGCATAGACTTTTGCTTGCACAGCTGACAGCTTTTTTTTTTTTTTTTTTTTGAGGGCAGTGTCACTGGCCCTCACATGTGGGACCAAACCGGGGCTGCTGGCTTCCCAAACCAGCGCTTAACCACCAAGCCACTTGGCCGGCCCTTGGCTGACAGCTTTTTGTTGTCCTTGTTCTATTAATAACATTTGCTCTGTTGATTTAGGGCCCTACCCTGAAAGAAAACTCCCACTGATTCTGAAAATTGCATACCCAGGCTGAGTAGAACACATTTGAGGCATTTTTATTTTAAGTCTGTAAACAGTAGCTTGCATCGGTACTTTAGGAAGTGTCTAGGGATTAACAAATTTCCTCAGAGTTGTTCGTTCTCTTCCTGTGATTTACTGTATCCTATTCTCCATTATTCACTTTGCAGATGTGAAGAGCTTGCAGTCAGGAACAGAAGATGGGAAACATTGTTCTTTTACCTCCTGATTGCATGATACAGTTCAAATAGTAAAAAGCTTCCTAATTTGTACAAACTTGTAACAATGATCAACATCATTACTGAATCATACTAAATACTCTCCCTTCCAAGAAATTCATGACTTTATTTCCTGTGATGCTGGGAGGAGACACACTGGTCCTCAGCCACCTCAGCACAACCAATATTTTGAATATGACATAATGACTTTAATTGTTTTGATTTTACTGTGAACAGAGAAGGACATGGCCTAGGATGAGTGTTGACAGTCAGCCTGTGCATGTTAATGCTTTTCTTTTTTTTTTTTTTTTTATACTTTTCAGCTTTTTTTTTTTTTTTTTTTTTTAGCTGAGCCATCCTGCCACCTGTTGGCAGCTCAACGGCAACTCAGCTCGGGCTGGCCTTGAACAGCTGTTGCTCAGAGCTCAGCTCGCACTCTTGAGCGAGCTCTTAACCAACTGAGCCACTCGGCCGGCCCTGTTAATGCTTTTCATGAAATTATTTTGCCTATGGAAATATGGTTTGAGTCTCTTAGTCACACTGTAAGGAAGGAGATGGGACAGACATGGCGGCATCTCCTTGTCATTCCTTTGCTGCAGAGGCCCCATTCCTAGCTTTCTGCAGAGCAAGAAGGGGAAAAATTATGTGGTTGGAAAAAAAAACGATATTAAAAACAAAATTTGGACTCATCTAGCTCACTCTTTTTCATCTGGATACTAATATACACATACCACTGATAAAGGATAAGTGACATCTAGTCTTATACGTCTGTGTTAATGGACTCCAAGCACATAAGACTATCTGTGTAACACAGAGAGATGAATAAGGAGGCCCTCCTACATAGCAGAGTCTGGGCATCCAGCCTGTTGTGTGAAATAGCAAACTGCTATCTTTCCTGTGACCTGGCAATGCCATCAATTCAAAGGTGGGATAAATGCTACATAAAATATGATGTAAGTATGTAAATGCTACATCAAGCTGTTCAACTATTATGGACCTACATATATACAGACTGAAGATAAGATTCCATAAAAATCTCTAAAACGGGGGCTGGCCGAGTGGCACGGTGATTAAGCGCTGGCTTGGGAAGCCAGCGGCCCTGGTTCGGTCCCACATATGAGGGCCAGTGACACTGCCCTCAAAAAAAAAAAAAAATCTCTAAAACACATTCTGCAACATCAGTGCAATGGCAAAGTATGTCCCCGTTTTAAAGCATGGGGAATTTACTTTTAAGTCCCTATTTGCATCTTTCCATATCCTCTTTCATGTTATTTCTGCCTGATAGGTCTTCTGAAGCTGCCCCTGAATGCTCAGCATTCCTGGCTGCAATGCCCAAAGATGCATGTGACACTGTATTATGGTCATCTTCCACTCCTATCAAAACTTCCTACTCCTAAGAACAAGTCTCAGAGGTCATGCCAAGTGATTAATTCATCAATGTAAAAACAAGTAGATGGTTAAAAAAATGACTTAAAATGATACCTTCTCAGACAACATTTATATCTTCCACAAAGGACTTTAATTCTTTAACAGGATACGTGAATAGTACCTGGGTTGCAACTCTGCTGTTAGAGTCATGGGGTGGGGAGGGATTGTATGAGCTTCTCTGCACATTTCAAATCACACAAGATGGGAAGCTATTGATTTTGTTCATGTCTGCTCAGGCCTCTGTCTTGGCAGCCATATAGAGTTGATTAAGCCTATCGGAAAAAACATTCTGTTATCAAGTCTTAATTAATCTTGCAAAAGAAATGTATGCAAGTGAGAACTGAATTTAATTACTTCTATAAAAAAGATCTTAATATCTTCTTAATGAATTTGAACCATTGTAGAGTATGGGCATCCTTAAAACCTGGTGCTCTGAAAATATTTACACACAGTTAGTCTTAGAAAGCCTTGAATTTTTAACAAGTTCTGAGAACAACTGCATTTTTAAAAAGTTGTTACTGTGTTTTAATATGATGTGAATTAAAGGATGTTTAAAAGCTAGTGTCCGCAATATCTGACGGTACTTTTACTGTAAGGTATAATTGTCTCTAATGGTGAATTTGTAAGTCAGCCACAATTCTTTTGTGATGAATAACTATGAAACTGACACATCTATGAGGATGTAATGATTTAAAACTACGTAAGAAATTCTATTTAAGTACAAAATTTCAGGAAACTGGATAGGGAACAATATTTTATAGAACAATTTTGTTTTAAAGAAACTTAAACATTTTTGTAACTCCTTTTTAATAGTTGTAAAGAATATTTTTATAGGATATGATTTACTCAGAATTGATTCCAGTAATTACTAGAGAGCCACCCTGATCCAGCATCAAGGAGGAATAAGGCGGTGTGAGGCTAAGCACTTGACTTTCTGCAGGGCTGCTCTTTGAGACTTTAAGAAATTGAACAAACAGCCCACAGACTGGGAGAAAATATTTACACAGTGAATATATCCTATTTGTAGCCATAATATGTAGAGAATATCTAGAGAGAAGATCCAAGATGGTAAAACAGGTAAACACTATGTGTGCCGCCTCATGGTCATATTGAAATTACAAATAAATGATGGAACAATCAACCTCAAGAATCATCTGAAGACTGGCTGAACAGAAGCCCTATAACTAAGGATATAAAGAAGAAGCCACATTGAGACTGGTAGGAGGGGCAGAGATGCAGAACAGCTTAACTCAAACCCAAGCATAGTAGCTGAGCACTGGGAGAGATAACTCAGCAGTGGAGGTTCCCCCTAAAGATTGAGGGGTTCTAGCCCCACACTGGCTCCCCACCACAGGGGTCCTGTGCCACAAAGAGGAGTCCCCACAATATCTGACAGTGAACATCAGCGAGGATCCTACCCAGCCTTTTCAGTGAAATGGAAGGTGGCTAGAAACCCAGACTTCCTCTTAAAGAGCCTGCACATAGACTCACTTGCTCGCAGAGACTTACCGTGGGCTGTGGTGAAAGGGCAGCAACTTGAATGCGCCAGGAACATACAGGGAAGCACTGAGTTGTGTGTCTTCAGGGTGAGGGCTAGAGGGACAGCTGCCATGATCCCTGTGTAAAGCCTGCTTAGCAGGAGGGCACCATCTTTCCTGTGTTAAGCCCTCCCCCAAGGGCTGAATCTAAGACCACGTTGGTCTGATAAAATCCATGCCCACATATTGGTGACTTCCTGTGATCCCTTAACACCCAGCCCCTGTGGCATTGCCTCGAGCCCTCTCAGGCCCTGGGAGGCCAGCCCTACCCTGCAAGCTGCTGGAGGCTTGTACAGCAGCTGATGGCCTTCAAAGAGCATCCTTCAAAAGGTGATTAGATAAAGATGTGGTACATAAAGTTCGATTTAAAAAATATCTATCTATCTATCTATCTATCTATCTATCTATCTATCTATCTATCATCTATCTATCTATCTATCTATCTATCTATCTATCTATAACATAATATAATATAATAATCACAATATATCTGTTTTAAAACTTTAAAGTCAAGATTAAAATTATTATTTATACAATGATGTGTTTTGTTTGACTAGTTTTCAATATTAGAGGCACGCCTTAGTACAAATTATTTTTACCTATTGAGATTGGTTTAAACATGAGAGATTTGGACTTTTTTTTATTTGTAAAGGTATAAATTGCTCAATTTGGGAAGTTTATTAACTCAAAGGTGATTAGGGTATAATTACAAAATCTCATCTTTCCATATATCATATCAAATTCATGTTATTCTAAAGACACCAATATCATTAAAATAAATTGTTTATTCCTTCCTATTAGACATGAGCCCTATAATATTTATATTACTCATATAATATTTATATCACAAAGAACCCATGTGTCTATTATACAAAAATTAGAGACTGGCTTTCCACCAGTTTGATGATTGCCTCATGAAACATTTCTTCCATGATGGATATGTTTCATATCTGCTCTGTCCAAGATGATGCCCACCAGCTACATGCAGCTATTATGTAATTGAAATGAGGTTAGGATGACTAAGAACTGAAAACTTAATTTTACTTACTTTTAATTAATTTAAGTTTAAAGAGCCACAGGTGGCTACCAGTTACCACATTGGACAGCCAGTTCTAATGCTTGGAATGGATGAGGTTGGTCATACTTTGCACATTAGGGGTGGGGAGATTCTATCTATAACCTCTCATTTCTATTTAACAGGATGAAATATTCACCTGAATTAGTCATATACTGAACATTTGTTAGACCAACTTTCTGTTGGCAGGATTATTTTGCATTAAATGATGCCAAAGATGAGTATGGTGACCTCAGAGTTTCCTCCACACTCCCATGGCAGATGGGGAAAACTAAGCCCAAATTTATCTCACTGGGCATAGTCTGAGCCAGCTTATTTTCTTTCTTCTCTCACACAAGTTATTAGTGGCTTGGGAGTGATTGGTATTGACTATTATTAGGATTTAAGTTTGAGAAATAGTAGAAGCCCATTAGCTAGTGTCTGTTTGTTCCAGGTCAGATTACTAATGTCTGATCTTGGGAATCATGGCTAGCAATGAATAGTTCCTGATGTCCTACTTTCTATCACTTTTTTAGTGATATAGAAGCTTTTCCACTAGCTATTGGTTAGGTTCTAAAAGACCGTTCATAAGTTCTAAATTAGTAAAGAATTTAAACATTTTGTCTTTGGATATTTTAAAATGAGGCACAGTCATTTTCTTGAATGATTTGTACTTTGCCTTTCAGAATGGTTCCTATTATATAGAATGTTTTAGCCTGTTTATCTCATGTAATATCCATCATGCTCTGAAAACATTCATTTCTTCTGTTGACTCTTCTTCATTTCAATCATAATCGTATTCTCACTGCTTTTGCACATATTGGAAAAGATGGGGTTAATGGTGTCTAAATAGCAACAGATCCTCAGCATACCCATAAGAAAGAGGGTGAACAGTTAGATGGACAAGTCTGCTGGTTTATAAACGAGTTTTCATCTCATATTGCACAAAAGATAGGGATGTCTCTCAAGGCATTAAAAAAAAATCTTGGAGGCACTTAAGTCAGTATTAGTTTTGAAAAAAATGAATGAGTCTAATGATCTGTAATAGTCATATTCCAAATCAGGTATTTTAACTTCATTTCTCCCTACAGGATTAAAGGGGTGAGCCAATCAAACCATTCACTAAGAGATAATTAAAATAAAGTCTGATGAAAGATATCTAGGTGATATTGGGCAGATTCTTGGTAGTTCCAAGAATTTAGTTACAAAACTCTTTCCAGACTCATCAACTTATTTACGCTCGTATGCAAACAGGACTTCTCATATCTCACAACTGAGGGTGAAAATTAGGAAGGACAGAATAGCTGCTTAACTCTTTCATATTGTAGCAATTAATGCTATTAATTGATGGCACATTATTTAATTATAAAAGAAATCTCAGTTATTTTAAACTAATTTTCAATAAAGTTTTGTTTTTATTTTTAATTAGCATAATATAAAATATGATTAAGTTTTTATTAATTGTGTGCTAGTGATTGCTGTAATTATAGCTCAAGCTCCAAATTTTCTTTTTTCTTTTTTTTTTTTTTTTTTTGAGGGCAGTGTCACTGGCCCTCATATGTGGGACCCAACCGGGGCCGCTGGCTTCCCAAGCCAGCGCTTAACCACCGCGCCCCTCGGCCGGCCCTAAAAAAAACTTTTTAAGAAGGTATACGAGTATGAGCTAATTTTTTGAAGCCCAATGGCCTATACCATAATGACTAGCAATACCTCAGGCTCCATTTATGACCTTTGTAACTTGAGTTTATAAGTAGAGAAGATTTGATCTTTCTAATGACTGACAAAGTGTCTGATCTTGGTAACCTGTTCCTAAAACCATTAAATTTTTATACTGATTTTAAATACATAACCGTAGCAATGACCAGTGGGTAAAAAGGGACATACAGAGATGCAAAAGTCTCCAGACATACAAGGCAACCCAACCTTCTCTGATACCTGCTTCACAACACTGACCTATAAATGGAAACGATTGTTATATACTAGTGCTGAGGGTAGTGCTTGACACAATGTGGGCATGCAGTAAACATTCTTTGAATGAGTGGGTAATCCTGTAAAATATTTAAGGTACAAGAAAGAAAACTGAACGCCTCCTTTCTATCTTTTCTCTACCATAAGACATGCACACAAGAATTTGTGCACACACAAACAAACGTACACGTATCTTTGGACATAAGCTTATTTTGCTATTACAAAGACCCTATCAGAATTTTTATTTATTTTATTTATTTTATTTTTTTTAGCTGAACTGTCCTGCCACCTGTTGGCAACTCAACGGCAGCTCAGCTCGGGTTGGGCATCAAACTGCTGTTGCTCAGAGCTCAGCTCACACTCTTGAACGAGAGCTCTTAACCAACTGAGCCACTCGGCCAGCCCCCAGAATTTTTTTTTTTAATTTTCAAAAATAATGACATATATATAACTCTTCTTTTTTGACCTTTAAACCTACTTCCTATTATTTTTGTATCTACCTTGTGGTAGAACTCGGTTTCGAATAATATTTTTGCCTTGAGGTTTTCCTAACAGCTTCTAGCCTAATTATAGGGACATTTTGCTTCTTTGAATAAAGTTAGAGTTTTAATAAAACTCACCTGCTTTAGAGATCACATTGCTTTTTCAAATTTAGCTTCAAAAATATTTAAAGACTCAGAATTACTAAATTCTATCATTTGTTTACATCGGAATGAATATTTAATTTTACTTGCTTATGACTTCATTTGGTTACATAGTTCCCTAATTCTTCATAACTAGAATTTTCAATAGATAACTGTTTTAAAATACCCCAAGAATGGGTTGAATAGCATTATACCAAGCGTTTATATTAGACAGAGCCCTCGTTATGTAACAATTTATTTTTCTGTATTCTAAGCATTCTCACATGGTTAATGCCATCTGTCGTAACTACCAACATGCCACGGGCTGCTTATTCCTCAGTTTTTATTTACAATCCAAAATGAAGATTTGTAAGTGTGTAAAATTTATAAACACAGAGAGGAAACGTGACACAGGGTGTGCAGAAAGGGACATTTCCCTCTCTCTGTTTTTCCTGCATGCACCATCTGCCCACTAGGGGTATCCTGGAACTTGGGGAGCTCAGCAGAGGCCCTTTTGCAATCCAGCAATAAGATGATAATGAAGCTCATTCTAATAACCCTGAACTATTAGGGCTGTTGATTCAACAAAGAAAAATTATATTTTGTTCGATATAGACTTAATGTCGAAGGTATTTACTTGAATTTTAATGTTTGAAAATTTAATTATCCGTGAAATATGAACAGCTACTATTAATCAGAATACCTGATTAAACAGAACACTGATTAGCCTCCCTCTGATCTTATCTGATGCCAAGAATAAGGCAACGATGGGTGTGCTAAAGGATTCACAGGTGCGCTCTTCTCCTGTATCTGAGTCTGAAGATCTGTGGCCCTCACAATGACCAGTGACACTCTCACACATAAGGCCTGTGCTTACAGCCGCAGCTATCTATTTACACTGTTTACATAAGAAATGTATGCAATCTTTTCCATGCTCCTCAGACAATCATCTGGGATTTCAGTTCAGCCCTTGAAGACCATTCATCACTTTCCTCCTTTTGCTGCTATTGCTCCTCGGCCTGCCTCATAGCAGAAGAAGGAGGCAGAGAGCTGGGAAGTTTGGGAAAATGGATCATTGGCGTTGCCTAGCCAATCAGCTCCATTATATTCAGCAAGTGATTTCACTTATGTTTCTGTTCAATATTCTCACATAAAAGTGTGTTGGACTAGACCACTGTGTGGTTTAATTTTTTTTAAAAAGCAGTTGTACCCTTAAAAAAAAAAACACCTTAAAAACATAACAAAACATAACAAAAAAAACACCTTATCTCAAAAACCTATACTAAATCCCTGTATGGAAGGCAGAGAAGAGAGAAGAACTGCTCTGGATTCTAGAGGAAGTCTAGACTCCTGACTTCTCAGCAATACGTAGGGCACATCTGTGAAGCCCTAAAAACATAGCATTAACACAACTGGGCTAGATTTTTTTCCAAGATTTCTTCCATTCCCAAGTATTATAATTTAGGAAAATATGCAGATCAGTTATTAAAGACTTGAAAAAGAAAGTGGTTGAAGTCTATGAAATTTGAATTTTATATTACCTGTAGATTTCTTTTTTTACAACTTACTTTTTAATTTTCGTATAGTTGGTATACAATCTTATATTGCCTACATCAGTTACAGGTGTATAATATAATGATTAGATAAGGTTTTTATACCTTATAGTGTGATCACCCCACTAAATTTAGTAATCATCTGTCAATATGCAAACTTATCACAATATTATTGACTATATTCCTCCACCCACCCACCCCCCACCCACCCCCGTTTCTGGTAACCATCGCTTGGTCTCTGTCTCTATGAGTCTGGTTTTTTTGGGGTTATTTTTTTAGTCATACCCTGGCAATACTTCTCAGAACACATAATTAAGAATTACCTGGTTTCTATTACTACCAGTCCTAGGCTCAGCTGCATTATGACAAATGCTCTTTATTTATGGGTTAAAATAATACCACCTCTATGTGTTATTGAATGATATATTTTATTTTCTAGTCTGTTAAGAAAGGGGACTGAATTAGACAGTCTTGAAGGGTTTTTTGAAAGATTAATATGCAATGCTTCTCTGAACCCATGATAAAGGTGGGCAATTTAAATATAGGAAGTTTCAATTAAATGGATTTAATTACATATTTACATATAGTCAATAAAATTTAATAAAATATAATGAATTTTAGTATGATCTTTACTCTTCCTATACCCAGCTTTTTTCTCCTTTTAACCCTACTCTTTCTTTAGTAAGTCTGTGTCACCACACTGAACCAACCAAACTCCAGCTATTTCATTAGTCTCCACACTGTAGACTGTCTTTCCACTGAACAACATACCTGCTCTTGCCAAATAGTTCCTTTTATGGTAGTCCTAGCCTAAAAATCTCAGAGGGGTCTTCTATATCATGATTGTGGTTGATTGCAAAAGTGACCACAATTTTTTCCTTTTCTGTGTTCATGCTTCTTGAAATATGACATAGCAACAATTCTTACCATAAGATTAGAGTCAATATCCTGAACCCACAATTCTGGGCTGGTCTTGTGACTTACGTGTTTTTTCAGAATGTAGGAGACATGATGTTGTGCCAGTTTCAAGCCTAGGTTTCCAGATGCCTTCTGTTACTGTTCTCTCTTGGAACTCTGCCACCTCCTTATGATTAAACCTGGACTCGCCTGATGGACAAGAAGACACACTGACCCAGTTACGCCCATTTCCCCAACCGACAGGCAGCCATTATATGCAAATGAGTCCTCCTAGAGCAGTTCAGCTCCCCCTACCTGCCAGCAGCACATCACAGATGCATGAGTGAGTCCAGCCACCATCAGCCAATACCACCTGATTCATGAGCACCTATTATACAAATGGCTGCTACTTAAATCAATGCTTTTGGAGTTATTTGTCATGCAGCATCAGCTCAAATCTACCTCCACTGCTCTATTTTATACAATGAACAAGTTTCGCCTGAAATAATATAAAAATACTCTATTGATCTCTCTTTCGCCTGTCTTCATATTCTCCTTTGCAATGCCCCTCAGCAGTCTTCAAAATGCTATATGTATATCAACAAGAGTGGTAAAAGTTTATCAGGAAATGAATGGAACCAGTAATGACCCAACTTTTTACATTTTTAAGGGAATAATTTTAAGAGAATCATTTTCCACATCCTCCGTTTCCATGGGTGCCTCATCCTAAAACTCACCTGCCTGAGAATGATCCCAAGATCTAGGTACTATGGTGGTTCTTTCCCACATCCTCTTCACAAGAAGCCATTCAAAATATGGGTTTAAAGAAAACATCTGTATAATGAGTTGCTATGTTTTTTCAAAATGTTTTTGAGACGATGTGAGCAAAAATGCTGGAAAACCATCGCATCATTGCCAAATGTACTTCTTAGCATGCAAATCTGATCTTTTTTTTTCTCTCTAGTTCAAAATACTTCAACAGCTTCTCATTATTCATAGGATAAAATACAAAATCCTTGGCATGGTGCTCAAGGCCCTCAAAGGCCTAAGTCCATGTAATTTTCTGGTTTTATTTCCCTTGAAGAAATTTTGTTTTAGTTGCACTGAACCACTTGTAAGTCTCTGAGAAGTCTGTTCTCCTGCTTTTGCCTTGAAATCTTTCTCCTTACAGCATTCTTCTCGGCTGATCTAAAGCTCTCTTTCTACTCCTCACCATTATCAAGGGCCCAACTCAAGCTCCTCCCTGAAACCCCTCTGAAAAGTGCACCTCACTCTCCTCCCAGGTAGAAACCATCTCACTTCTTTTAATCTTTCAGAGTAATTGATTTTTTTTTTTTTTTTGGTTACTTGCCTATTCCTTTTTTAAGATTTTTTATTGGGGAACGGGGGAAGGGGAACCACATAGGGGAATCGGGGGAAGGGAACAGACAAGATGCTGTCCTTTGGTTCTTCAGTCTACTAGTGGAGGACGTTGCTTCACTGGCCCATGGTGGTATTGTGATCATTTTGCTCTTCCTGGGTGAGGCAGATTGGTCGTAGGCCGTTGGATGGCTGCTCCGGCAGCTCATGGCAGTTCTCTGCGGCTGTCGGCTGCTCAAGCTGGCTACCAGCCACTCACGGTAGCTCATGGCAGCCCACTGCAGCTCCTCTGCAGCCTACCCCATTGCTGGCTACTCAGAGCAGCCCAGCTCCAAGTCAAGCTGTTGTTCACCATCTTAGCTGTAGAGGGCGCAGCAACACTGGACCCCATGTGGGGTCCAAACTGGCGGCCCTGGTGCTCAGAGCTGGCGTCCCAAGCCAACTCTTAACCAACTGACACTCAGCTGGCCTCAGAGTACCTGATTTTTATTTACTTTAAAAAAACTTTTTGCCTTGCATTATTCTTATTTATGTGATTATTTATGATCTCATTTAGAAAACAAACAAACAAACAAACAAACAAGCATTTTTACTCATCTTTGTAGTCCCTTAGTGCTTTCTCAAAGGAGCTGTAAGTAAATATTTGTTGAATGAATAAATGAGTGAATATGTGATTAAAAAATATAACTTCATCTCTTACTTTTCTTTTTGAGAAAAAGAAACAAAAGATTAGAGAGATTGTAAGAACTTGGGTGGAAAAAAAACTTAAGCCATTTGTGTAGGTAAATTGACCTTGCCCAAAGGAAAAGTAAACCTTCTATGTTCAAGACAGGAAGTAGTATTACAGGTTGGGCCAAGGTGCCTCCTGAAGTGAGGTCAAGTTCCTATCCTCCCACAAGGCAGGGAGGTAGGGGCACTGTCTTCCTTGATGATTACATTTCAAAGGGATGGCTCCCAGGTCCTTGAGTTGGACAATCTTGGATTGTAAAACTGACAGAAGGCTTTACAAAAATTATATCTCAAAGAAGTAGAATTTGGAAGCACACGGTTTCTAAAGTAAATGCCCTAAGGAAAGAGAAGTCAGGGACCTAAAACCAAAAAAAAAAAAAAAATCCCCCCCAAAAAAACCCAGTCTACAATTTAGCCAAGCTGAGGGAAACCTTAAGACCACCTTAAATAGCATAAAATGATACTTTGTGGCATCATACCAACTTATCTAACGAGGTTTTAGAGCTAGTTCTTATATTAAACCTTCTTTAGGAAAGTCTAAGAATTTTAAATGTCATCTATTACAACCTTTTTTTTCCAATGCAGGAGAGTCATTGATTCATTCACAAAATTCTTTATCATTTCTACTGACAATCAAAGTTATCTTGCCAAAGCAGTTACTGTATCTTTGCATAGCTGTAATTTTTAAAAAATCCACTATTGCTTTCTAGTTATAATACAAAGGTTCCTGATAAGAATATAGTAGGTTGACTGTACCATGGGAAATTATGCAAATATAATGTAGTTAAACAATCCAGACTTCTATTTTTTGAATAAAATTAATATATTACCAGTTACTAGTTTTCTTAATTTGGGAGCATGTGTAAATCTTTTTTATTGTCAGTAAATAATCTGGTGGTACACACACATTTTAGGGGAACGTGAAGTAACTGTGGATAAAAACTTTTATAATGCTTAAAATATTTGATTAATTTTTTTCCTAGGTTTTAGATAATACATAAAACCCAGATGATTATCATAGAAGTGTCAAAATATTTGATAGAGTTATTGAATTATAATCATCAATGTACTCTGCTGGTATTTGTGAAATGTTCCAATAAATTTCCTTCCTATATTTTTAGGCAAAAAGCAAAGACATCTAGAGAAATGTGTGAGGTTATTAAAATATGTTGTTTTAAGGTACCTAAAAACCTCTGTTTTAAATACTGTTAAATTTGCTTTTCTATGAAGCATTCTTCTCCTTACCTTTGTCTGCCTCCTTCAAAACTTACTAATGATTATAAATATTATGGTGTCAGCTCCCCCAATTACAATAGGCAGAAAGAACAGGGCCATGGGGAGAGAGGAGGGAGGAGGGGAAGGAGGAAGTGGGAAAACAAAGGAGGGAGGAGATGAGATCATTCTTAATAAAAGGAGCAGCTACCACAACAGCAGAACTCAATTTTGGTGGCTGAGAGACCCAGGACGCCATCTTGCCCCTCAAGGTGAACTTGAGCTAACTAATGGATTATAATAGTAGTATTATCATTACAGGGAGGGAAAGTCTCCACCCCTTGTGTTGCAATGACAGTTCAGACAAGAGACAAACAAGAAAAAAGGAGGGGTCCCAAGAGGAAGGAGGGGTCAGCAAAGATCTGCCCGGGAACACCTATAACACCATCCCTAAATCTTGAATATTTTTGAGCTCTAATTTCAAAAAATAATAAATTCCCAAGCCCCAACCCTCTTCAGTGGCTAATCTCCCAGCATTGCCCACTGCCACCACCATGGGAATGACTGTCTGTTCTTTCAATAAATTCCCAAGCCCTCCGGCTTATTCGTGAACCTTTGAATTTTATCCTGAAGCACAACCAAGAACCCTGTACTCCGGCAACACCCTTCTTCATCTCCAATTAGCTGGAGCCCCTGAGACCAGAGAACTACAAGCTCATATCTGCTTCCTTCCTGGGCTTTCCTGGGCCACAGTAGGCTGCACACTGAGGTTCAATGCCTTATGTTTGATAGAGTGAATGACAACTAATGCAGGATGGGGTTTTCTGGTCAGCCTGTAAGGTCGAAATCACTAATAGGAAACTGATCTTTGAAATTTCCCTAAACCTTCCAGGATAGAAAGGTATTTCCATTTCTTTTAACTGAACGTGAGATGAATCAATTTATATATGTTTATGTCAAAATTTATGAAAAAATACTTTAGATATGTAAATCAAACATTTGGCATACAGGGCTGAGATTACTGAAGGAATGTCAGAATTGTATTTTTTATCTCAGTAACTCTCAGGAACAATTAGGAGAATGATGACTATCCACATTTATTAAATTATAATTTTCTCTCAGTCTCTCCCTAGGCTTGGGGACCATTCTTTCTCTCTCTCTCTCTGTCTGTCTCTCTCTCTCTCTCTGTCTCTCTCTGTCTCTCTCTCTCTCTCTCTCTCTCTCTCTCTCTCTCTCTCTCTCTCACACACACACACACACACACACACACACACACACACACACACACGTATATAGAGCACAATTGGAATTCAATTCTTCTAGGCTATGGGAACTGAACCCAAGATAATTCTCTGTCCTGATGTTAAACTATGCTGGAGTGGAGCAAAATTAATTTAGTTGTTTCCTCAGAAAATACCTGCTTCTAGAAGATAAGATTATGAACCAACTAAATGGATTACTTATCAATTCTAACAGCTTCCTGATCAGTATTTGCTTCAGGATCCTTGTCTCTATTTGCTCACCAGCCCAAAGTTATGATGTCTTCAATGCTATCAAATTCTGAGTAATTTCTAGAGGTTCAGTCCCTAAACATCTACAAATACCTTGCCTGAACTTCCCCCTTTTAGATCATTAAGACTGTTAAGGACGTGTTCTCCTCTACTGTAGAAAATCTAACAAACTTAACTTTGATCAACAATTTTTTTTCTGGTGGCCTTTTCAGGAGTCAACAACTGAGAACCACATGACTATACAATGTGTCTCTACCACAGTGTATCTGAAATTCCATCCTCTGATTTCCCAACTATCAATATTTGTACCTAAGCATGTGTAGTACCTTCTCCACTCTTGTGAATGAAAAAAATGGGCTCCATGGAAAATAACCTCACAGAGTGATCGGATCATAAATTCCTAACTGGGCAGGTCATGGTGGGTAGTCATGCTCCAGGCACATAGCTTTGAGGTTGATCTTTGCCTTAAGGATGCCCTGCCCATTGTTTCTTTGCATTTAGGTTAACACACCTGGGAAATAAACTGTAACCACCCTCAAAAGAGCACAAAGCCTTGTTAACTATCCTGTAATCCAATCCCTGCCTTGCTTCTTCTAGTGTTCCTGATATCCCCTCAATCATTTTCAATGTATTAGAGAAGCTGCAAAACTGTTCTTCAGAACATTTGAGATCTTTCTCCCAGCTTTTGTCGTCAGCTTGGCTCTTATCAAAATTCTCTCCAAAAGGCTTGGACATTTCTTACTTCAATGCTCTCCATGGTCAGCTCTCATACAAATTGCCTTGTGAACATTTTGTTTTTTTCAAAGTAATATGAATTTAAGCTGAAAACTATCTTGAGCCCTAAAATATCTGATGAGGGCCCAGATACATAGCTACCTCTCCTCTCCCCTTCTTCACAGGACAGCTGAAAGTAACCATGTGAGTGTTCAAGAATCATTTATTCAAATGTTTCCGTTGTCTAGGACCCTAGTTCCTTATTATTTGGATTCTTGATACTGACACTTGGGTTCTTCAGTGCTCATTAGCATTGGACTATGAACAAGAAGGAGAGGTGAGCTGTGCTAACTCCATTCTGCATGTGACTTCTTGTTAGCAGCCCTGTAAAATATGTTAGGGAATGGATTGTACTTTGCATTTATCCTCTCCTCATTCAGGGAAGGGCTAAGCAAGGCATAGGCTATAAATATTTAATTTTATCGTCTGTTTACTACGACTTCAAATAACTTCAAAGGGATAGCTGTGCAAAAATGTGTTATAACTAACATGATTAATTTCTGCCACTTGAGGCTATAATTTTGACTGTTGAATATTTGTCATTTATAAGTACATAAGATAATTATATATTATACATAAGCATAAGTATGCATATACTTCGTATGTATATATACTTCCAAAAAGATATCTATGGTTAATTGTTCTAAGAGCATGTTTATTTTGTCTGAAGAGGAACATAAATACTTAGCAGTCACTGTGAAGAAAGAGAGAGAGAGAGAGAGAGAGAGAGAGAGAGAGAGAGAGAGAGAGAGAGAGAAAGAAGGAGGGAGGGGTGGAGAGAGGTAGGGAGAGGTTAATTGTTGTTCTAAGAGGATGTTTGCTTTGTCTGAAGCGGAACATAAATACTTAGCAGTTGATGTGAAGAAAAAGTGGGGGGAGCAGAGGGAGAGAGGAGGGAGGGTGGGGAGAGAGAGGGAGAGAGAGAGAAGCTTACCTTTTCTTTTCATGCCAATTTCACCTTGACTTTCACACTGAAATGGATAAAAGATGGAAAAGCCCTAGATACAGTAAGGGCTTTTAAATAAAAAAAAGATATAGTAATGGCTTTTTTAAAAAAAGTTCTTAAATTTTCCATCTTTAAGTGATGGAAAGAGGATTTTTCAGTGAGAGTTTTGATTCAGCCATGAATATCAAATGAAGCACCTTGGGAGGTTAGCAAAGCAGGAGGCCCTGTTCAGAGTGGACTTCCCCCCCGCCCCCCAGGGCACACATTGTTAGCAATCAGAAGCTGTTAACAAGATCGCTGCTGTGATGTCCTCTGGTTGCAACTGGAAAACTTAGGAGGAGCTCTTCAAGAAACCCTTGATTAGAATTCCTCACAGTAGTCCAGCCTGGAGGACACAAAGGACAAATTCAGCTGTGACCAAGACTACACATAAGAAAAAGTTCAGCTACTGAAAAAATAAAAAGTCACTCTACGGCTAAGGCTAATTCCAGAAAACCCAGTGACCTAACTAGCATACACCTCACATTCTTTTATTCTTTGTGGTTGCTTGAAAGAAAGGCATATGCTAAAAACAAACCCTATCATTATGTTTATTTTGATAACATAGAGTGTATAGGTGACAGTCAATACTAAACATTGTGATATAAGCAGTGTTTCAAAACACTCGTAAGCTCACTTTAGTAACTCAAGAATAGAAAAAGGTATGCTCATTTCTCTGTCATGCTCAGGGTCTCCTGGTCAGTGCTAGTACGTCAGCACTTACTTCTAGGCCATGACAGCTTGAATGAAAGTGATTCTACATCTCCAGGATCAATCAGGAGTGAACACATGCCCGGGCTGCCCTCATCTGCCCTTCTTTTTTTCTGAGAAATTGCCAAGATCTTTGTACTATGTAACGCTCCACAAGAAAAACTAAACCAGACGGTTAGAGATAATGCAAGCAATTGAATTAAAACACACCATTAAGGAAATAGACAAGACATGGACTAAAAATAAGATTTACATTACACTTATCTGACAACAGATTTGTATCTAGTCTGTATAATGAACTCTTACACATCAACATTACAAAGGAAAACTACCCCCCAAAACAGGCAAAAGATTTGTATAGATGTTTCAAAAAATAAGGTACACAAAAAGCAATTGGCACATGAAATGATATTTATTAAGAAAATAAAATTAAAATACACAAGTATGACTATAATAAAAAGACTACCAATACCAAATAATAGCAAAAAATGGAGCAGCTAAACACCCATATACACTGCCAGTTTTCCAAAAGAAAAAATTTTTTGAAAACTGACAATTTCTTGTAAATGAAACACATTTCTATGATATAACACATACATATCTATTTCTGTGTATTTCCCCAAGAGAAATGATAATGTATGTTTTCAAAAAGTCTTATACCTGAATGGTCAAACTAATTCATTTATAGTAGCCAGAAGTTGGACACTACACAAATATCCATCCATCCAGATATCCTTGATGACACAGCAAGGGTGAATCTCAATGACACGATGTTGAATGAAAAGGAATGGCATATGGACATACACACACTAACACAATTGTGTCTCACAAACATCCTAGTAAGTGAAGTCTGAAAGTGGTTGCCTCTGGGAGGGGTAAATTTCCCAGAGTGGGATATGAGTAAAATCCCTAGAGTATGGGTATGTTCTATATTCTGTGTTGGATAATAGTATACAATTTTTAAAAAACTTATTGAATTAATATTTAAGAGATACACACTTTGTCATGTATATATTTTACTTAAAAAATAGATTAAGAGACAGTGATAGAAAATGGAAACAATAGCAGGAAAAAAAATACCCTTTGTCACACCTGCTGTGTACTAACATGTGTCCTCCCTGAATTCATATATTGAAGGCCTAATTCCCAATGAGACTGGATTGGGAGGTAGGGTCTGCAAGAAGGTAATTAAGGTTAGAGAAGGTCACCAGTCTTGGGCCCTGATATGATGGAATTAGTGTCCTCATAAGAAGAGATCCCAGAGAGCTCGGGGTCTTTCTCACATCACATGGGGATAAAGAAGAGGCCATATGAGAACATGAGGACATGGTGGTCACCTGTGAGCCAAGAGAAGAGGTCTCGGGATAAAACCCACCTTGCTGGCATCTTATTCTTGGATCTCCCAGCCTCCAGAATTGTGAGAAATAAATTAAATTGCTGTTGTTTAGAAGCCACCTAGACTACAATATTTTGTCATGGTGGCCTGAGCAGACTAAGACACCTCCAATCTTCATGCCCAATGCATGAATCTCCTAATAAAGCCAATTAGATTTTCAAATTTACCCCATTTTTTCTTTAACTGTATCATATGTATTGACTTTAGGTATATTTGTATTCTCATTTTGCCATTTTAAAATTAAAGCCTTACATACATTTACAATAAAATCTGTTGTCATGCAGCAGCCTACCCGTCTGCCCCTATGCACCTTCCCATAAAGAGTGGAGCATCTATAAAGACAGATCCTTTTAGGGACATTGCTTTAACACTATGCCTACTCTGTATCCCTATTTGGCCCCACAAGATGACTGGTTCATCAATGACGGGTAAGATTCTTCAAGGGAGGAACAACCTAAGACAGGCACATTCGCGTGGGCGCCATGAGGAGAAATCATTGAGTTGATGAGAGTGGGCACAGACCCCCCACCTTGGAGCTGACAGCCAGCTTATGGACTTAATGATGTGATAACATCTGTCCTCTGTGTAATCCTATCAGTGAGTTTTGGCATAAGAGGTTTCTGTCTCTTACAAGGTGCATGTAAGCAGATCATGAGACTTTCGGTAATGGCAGCCTGCAGGCATGGGTGATTTGGCCTTGAACTAAGTACTCAGGTATGAGACTCTCAGACCCTGGAAATACTTTGATCCTTTCTTGTGTGAGAGACAATAAAAGGAGCACTCGGGCCCAATTCAGAGCTCAGTCCATGAGACTTGAATCCCCTAGCACCACATGCATTGTCTCTCTCTTTCTTCTTTTTTTTTTTTTTTTTTGAGGGCAGTGTCATTGGCCCTCTTACGTGGGACCCGAACCGGGGCTGCTGGCTTCCCAAGCCAGCACTTAACCACTGCGCCACTCGGCCGGCCCCAAGCCTCTCTCTTTCTTAACCTTTCGCTGTCTCTTCTTGCTCTCCCACTGCTCTGTCATGCTGGACACGACAAAAATGCATTTACAAGTATCTTAAGTGAGGTCATTTTATAGAATCATATAGTAACCACCACAATCAAGATACAGATCAGATCCCTCATCCTAAGTTTCTGCTGGTCCTTCTGCAGTTTATGCCCCTCATGCCTGGCCCCAGACCAGTGATATGCACATTGGCATAGCTCCTGTGAACTCTAGTAGAGAGGAACATGTGACTCATTAAAGGAGAAACAGCTACAACATAACCAAGTGGTTAGTCCTTAAGAGAAAACATACATTTTGCTTGCCCTTGCTCTGTACGTGTGTGTGTTGAGAAAGTGGGTTTGTGGGAGATGGGAAAGGACAGAATCATTTTGAGTATTATGCAAATTCAACAGAAAAAACAGCATACAAAAGCATTTTAATGTACACGCATATGTTAATATATACTTGTCTACTAATTATATATAATTTGTATTATATGTACTTACCTATACATATATAGGTGTATAATAATGAACTGTGATATACATTTCTAACGTATACAATAATAGTGTTTATAATTATATAATTTAAATATCAATATATATGAACTTTTAGAGTGTGCATGTCCCAGTTATATTAATACAATAAAAACATGAAAGGTGTAACGGAATAATATATTTGACTTTAGCCATATATTTCCTAATTCTGTAAATATTGGATGCATTGGCATAATATGACAGCCCCCAAAACCTGCTGATGTTTGCAAGGGGTTCCAACAGTAGAGATGGGTGATACTTTGGGAAGCACAGGATTAAGCCTTTCTGTTGCATTGCCTGGCTCTGGTTGTAGTATTACCATCCTCATTTGCTCACATGTAAGTAACTAGATAAGCACTTAAATATATTTGAAGCAATTGTCGCTCTACGTATGAATGTGATAGGTGTAAAACAGGATAAAAAAGGGATAAAGTGTCCATTCAGGCTTATTAGAAAAGGCAAAAGAGCATGATCTTTGCAGTCTGACCCAGTGACTTCGAATAAGAAATTTATGTCTTTAGTTTTATAGCTTCTCTTCATGTTACATAATAGCATAGAAAATACTTATCTCCTAATGGTATGAAAATGAAATAAGATTGTAGTATTACCAAGTTTATATTAATAAATGATGACTATTTTATAATTCCAATACTAGACAATCTAGCATTATATTAAATAATAAAATACATTAAGAGAAGTTAGATATGATACAAAGCATATACTTTTAAAGAAGACAAAATGGAATTTGTATTTAAATTAGGCTAGTTAGATAGAGGCTTTGCTAAAAGTCCAAATTTAGTGTATAACTGACTTAAAGATTTCATTAATAATAATATAAGAATAGCCATAGTAATTTTACCATGTAGTTATATTATAAAAAACAGTAAGTATCTATGTTATTAGTTGGGAATTTAGCTACTCATTGCTTTATTAATGTGCCTTTTGCAATAATTATTTTAAAAAATACAGTATGTTATGATAGATACACATGATTTATGTTTAGCAAAATCTCACTATCCCTGTGCATAAAATACTGGGGGTACCAAAAAAATGTATACACATGACTTGTATTCATCTTTTGTTATTGGTATATATTAAGTATTACAATTTTAATATAGTTTTTTCCTTTCTTAAAATATGTATACATCTTTCTTGGCACCCTCTGTATATGTGAAAACTATTAATTTCGAGTCCAGTCTCAATGTGTTGTTTCTATGGCTCATGCCACCAGACAGGTGGAAGCATGAGGTATGGAGGGAATTCATATCCAAGCATCTTGATCAGGGAATGGGATCAGAAACCAGGGTGGACACCTGGCTGTAGGAACAGATCTGAAATAACCAACCCAGATTCAGAAACAAAAGAAGAGTAAAGCCAGGGAGCTGGGACATGCAAAGCAGGTAATGAGGGTTTAGTAGCCAATCTGGGTGGCAGTGGAGATGGTTCAGAGTTCTGTGGGGAATTGTCTTACATTAATTTTCCCACCAGGATTTCTCTGCCAGTAGAGAGTCTGAGGTCAGGGGTGGAGAGAAAGCAATTTTAAATCTGAATCCAAATCACAGAGAAGGACAATGATAGAAGTTAGTGGCGATTCTGGGTTCTGACAAAATAGGCTCTGGCAGATGACTAAAAAGAAAGCCATAGGTACTTGCGGAGGGTATTTTTGTGTTTGTAAGAGAATTAGGCATCCTGTGAAATGTGGTTAAAGATAGACACATTATAACCTATGTGGTTGGGGCCAAAAGAAGGTTGAGTGCAGGAAGTGCTAAAATTCAGGGGCTGGCATACTTAACTTTAGGCCAAGGTGTGGGCAGTCTTACAGGGCTGGATCAAGTATGTGAATACCTTCAGAGTGAATTTATAATTCTATGGACGCAGCAGGAACATTCTAGGTTGGTTCTACCTCCCATCTGTAGACTAGACATGTAGCAGACACATCACCTTTACTGCCTCATTATGTTTTTCAAAATGACAAAAGGTAGCATCCTCGACCCAACTGAAGTCATATAACTCTTTCAAATATAGAGATACAGAAAATCTAGCAGTTCTCTAGAAACATTTTAAACAGAAGAAAAACACATTTTCACACTGATTTATTAACAACAGAATATTACAGTAATTAATGAGGATGTTTTAGAATTGCTATATATATATTTTAAAAGCTGTATGTCAATTCCATGTATTTATAGCCTGTTACTCTGAAGAAACACACCCAACATGGATCAAAGCTGAATAATTCAAGGCTAGGCTTCAAGGATAGAAACTGCTTTACATCGATGAGGTGCATAAAATTTTTTTAGACATTATAAAGAGCAGGAGATAAGCTTTTATTCATCTAATGACAAAACCAGACAAGGAGATATATTCGGCTACTCTAACTTTGCATAAAGTATGTTATCAACTCCTTTCAGTAGAACACATCATTTAAAAATGATTACAATCACAGCTGCTACAATGATGAAGGGGGTTCCATAAGAGTTCTTTTTCAGGTATACAGCATGTTATGATATTCTGTGGAATAGGTTCTCACTTGCTTTTTCATCTTAAAAATTTAGATTATCCATCCATATCCCATTATATCCCTGAAGATGGAGATTTATGTCTCAGAGCAACGCATGTATTTTGCGACAACAGGCTATCCTGTGACAGCAGGATGGTACATGCTTTTATGATAATGGTAATGACAGCAAAGCAATTCTCAATCATATGCAAAAAGCAGTCTTGGTAAGCTTGCAAACAAGACACAACCACATTCTGCCATTATATATAAAAATAACAGAGCGTGGTACAAATCACAACTATGATAGTTCCTATTTTTTCTAAATCTAAATAAACATGAAAAATACCTTAACCTTGACTTAATCCATTGTTTCCACATAAATTATAAGTAAAGAGGTAGAAGCAAGAATAATATGTCCCAGTGAAGATTAAAATCAAAGGAAACACCTCTTGTCCACATACTGCTATAAATAATAATACTTAGACAATTTTTGAAATGACCTTTAAGTCCCATTTTGAACTATGTGATTTTGCAAAATATCACACAGAAAATATATGCTATGAGTTTTATTTTTCTATAGCTTAGATGGACTTTTGTATCCTGTACATAATAGAAATGATTATATAGCAAAAACCCAAGTGTGAGCAACTTTATAATATGATATCTGTGTACCCTAATGTGTGCTCACCACCCAAAGCCTAGTGTCCTTCTATAACCCTGTATTTGACCCCCCTTTACACTCTTGATCTTCCCCTCACCCCACTTTTCTCTGGTAACCACAATTCTGTTGTCTGTATCTATGAGTTTGTTTTGTTTGCTCATTTGTTGCTTTTTGTTTCATATCCCATCTATGAGTGAAATCACAGTTCTTGTCCTTTCCCATCTGACTTATTTTACTTTTAGTCTCAAGATCCCTCCATGACACCTGTCTACATGCACTTAAGAAAATAAAATATTTTCTCAAAGGAAAAAGAAATCCAAGAATGGCAGTGAATGGGAAAGAGAAATCCAAGAATGTTCCTGATAGTGGGAATTAAGCCATGAATTATGTCTAGTGTGAGTGTACTTTCTGGATAGAGTAAACCTGGAAACACTCTTCTGCTATAAAAGCAAATTGGTATGAAATTTATGCATTGCCTCAGCACTGTTCAGAAGCCACAGTGTTGACAAAGAGAAATGGTGGACAGCTGAAATTAAGTTCTAAACTAGTAATAGTTGACAATCATTGAGTACTTATAATATTTCAGGCATTACTCTTTAACATAGCATTTCACATGTATTATTTAACATCTACATTTTCCCTATGAGCTGGATACTATTTTCTAAATTATTTTTACTGTGGCTAAAAACCGCATAACATAAAATTTACCATCTTAATTAAGTCTATGTGTCCAGTTCAATCGTGTTACGTATATGTTCACATTGTTGTGCAAACAATTGCCAAAACTTTTTCAACGTGCCAAGCTGAAATTCTATGCCTATTAAACAATAACTTCACATTTCCTTTTCCCCCCAGCCCCTGGAGACCACCATTCTACTTTGTTTCTATGAATTTGGCTTCTCTAGATACCTCAAATAAGTGGACTCATGCAATATTTGTCTTTTGATGACTGGCTTATTTCACTTAGTATAATGTCCTCAAGGCTCATCCATGTTGTACCATGTGTCAGAATTTCTTTCTTTTTAAAGGCTGAATAATATTCCACTATATATTTCCACTATATATATATATATATATATATATATATATATATATATTCTATATTTTGTTTATGCATTCATCAGTTGATGAATACTCAGTTTGCTTCCACCTTTTGGCTATTGTAAATAGTCCCAGTGGACTGTTTGGATGGGCAACTATCTCTCTGCGATTCTACTTTAATTGTTTTGGATATATACCCAGAAATGGAATTTTGGGATCATATGGTAATTCTATTTGAAATATTTTTTAGGAACAGTCATATTATTTTCCATAACAGCTGTATCATTTTACATTTCTACCAATAGAACATAAGGTTGTAATTTCTCCACATTCTTGCCAATGCTTTTTCTTTTCTTTTTTAAATTTTTATTAAATTTATTGGGGTGACATTGGTTAGTAAAATTACATAAGTTTCCAGTGTTCAATTCTATAATACATTATCTATATATTACACTGTATGTTCACCACCCAGAGTCAGTTCTTCTTTCATCGCCAAATATTTGACCCCCTTTTCCCTCTTCCAACCACCCTCTGGTAACCACTAAATTATTGTCTGTGTCAATGAGTTTCTGTTTGTCCCTTTTTTTTTTTTAAATAGTAGCTATCTTGTGGGTGTGAGGTGATATCCCATTGTGGCTTTGATTTGCATTTCTTACTACTATTTTTTAACTTCATTTTTTAGATGAAGAAACTAAGTTACAAAGCAGTTATGTAACTTGTGAAAAGTCACACAGTTTAGAGTGAATCTTAAAATCCATACTCTCTGCCTCCTGTACTTAAATTTCTACCCACTCTTCTTCTGCAGACAGCACTATGGGCATATTGAAAAAAAGAAGACTTCAGTGTGAGAACAAATCAGGATTGTGTAGCTAGTTAATGGACAGTCTGAATTGGAAAGTGGAGAGCAATAGAGAGAATGAGAATTTACCTTAATTCATACTAAAACTGCAACAAACAGGAAAGATCATTTTGTCAGGTTGCATGAGTCATAACATGTGAATAAAAAGAGAAATGGGTAATGAAGGAAGAAGACGATAAAAGCTAGAGAGAAGAGAAACATTACCCTTACTTGGCTAGATTTTTCTCTATACTGTGGAATTTGGTGATGTGGTAAATCATATTAGTATCACATCATGTATTACTTATGACTTGTTTCATATAAAGAGTTGCTTTTGTTATTAAATTGATGTTATGTTTAATAATATAGATTTTTACCATTCTGTATTAACCTTACTTTGTTAAGTCCAAGTTAAAAGAAAACCGGAATATTTTAAATAATTATTGGATTCTCATCTGAAAAATTCTGTCAAGATGTTAATATATTTTTAAGTCTGGTGAATAGCACATATTTTAATAATAAGAATGATTACCAAATGATGACCACCAAATGATGTGCCAAGTTTTATGCTAAATCTTTAACACGCAATAATCTCATTCACTCTACATGAGGATTATTAATACTTAACAAAGGTATTAATAGCACAGAAACAATTAAAACTATATTAGCGTCCAAAGTACAAAGTCCAACTCTACTTATGGAGGATACAGAATTCAAATCACTTTTATTCTGAAGCAAAACTAGTGTTGTAGCTATAGAGGTTACCCATTTTTAAATTAGTTCATATAATAATTAATTTATCAAACTTCAGTTAATGTCTTCTACATGCCAAACAAACACAAAAGAGACAGAGTCTCTGATTTCAGTGAGAATGAAGGCAGCTTAACATGCTTCGTATAGGGCATAGTCAAATAAAAGATGGAAACTTCTGCATCTGTGTAGAAAGAAGGATGCCATAGTGGTCCAATATTCCCCCTGGAGCAGCTAGAACAAGCTGGGTAAATTACAAAGATCATATTTTTAAAGACATCTAAGAGTTATGGAAACGACCACAAGAAGAGTTAAAATTTGAGGGAGGAGGATGCTTCTAAGATGAACTGAACTTTGTTTTTTATTTTTTAATCCTGAGCTTTAGGCTTAGCAATCTCTGGGAGAAAATTTTATCAAGGCTTTGAATAGCTACACAAAACTGGCATGATAGATTGGAAACTTCGAGAGCTTCAAACATAAAGCCACTTTTCCTGTGGGATATATTATGTTTGGGGCTGTTTATGAGAGACTGGGATATGAGAGCCTATAGCTCTCAAAAGGCAGACTTAAATCTCTTAATGCCATATCGTTCTTAAGAGACCAAGTGCTTTTAGAACTACCTCAAATAAACACTGCTCTCCACACAGGTATTTGCATAATTTGAGACTGAGGTAGTGGGCGTGGGGCAGGGGATATTAAACAACCAAGCTTAAAATATCTGCAGGGTAGTTAGGTATTAAAATCCAAGCTTTATCCTAAGGTACAAAAATTCCTTCTAATCTGAGACAACATAAACAAACAAATAAATATTAAAAAATACATATATATTTAAATATCACATTTTACATTTGCATTATATATTTAATGAATAATAAATATATATTTAATGAATTATATAGAGGATGCCAAAAAATGTATACACATTTTAAGAAAGGAAAAACTATTAAAATGGTAATATTCAATATTTACTGTTAACAAAAGATGAATACAAATCACGTTTGACATCTGCAATTACATCAATGTCCAGACACTTCTGATTATTACTACTTGAGCAACGTTGGCCAAAGTGTCCACTTGTATATGTTTTTTGGCACCCCCGGTATATGCATATATATATACACGCACATATATATTTCCACCACACTTGGCATTTACAGTTTTTCACTTGGTCAGTCTTTCCTGATCAAGACCTGTGTCTGTGAAATGACCAGTGGGGGACAGTCCTCAGTGTGCATAGAATGACAGAAGATCAACAATAATAGCGACTGGTCATGGCATCTAAAAAGAGTAAAGACTAAATAAAGGATCACTATTTATATGCTCTTAACTAGGATTTATGGAAATATTTCTGACTTTGTATGTCATGTTTTATATTATCATTGGAATTATACAGTCTCACCCTAATGTATTCCTCAGGACAGCTGGGATAGTCATTAGTCCTAGTTCATCAGCATCATTTTTATTCTAGAGTCCTGTATCTCTATTTATACAGTTCTCTCCAAGAGAAATTGATGCAAGCCACAAATGTGAATGACATATATAAATTTTAAATATTTTATTAGCCACATTAAAAAGTAAAAGGAAATGGATGGGATCAATTATAATGTATTTTATTTAACCTTGTAGATCCAAAATATTAGCGTTCCACGTGAAATCAATATAAAATTATTAATGAGATCTTTTACTTTAGTTTTATAATACATAAATCCTGTGTGCATTTTACATTTCCTGTGCATTTCAATTTAGGCTGGCCATGTATCAGTAGCACAATAGTCACTTGTGGGTAGCATCTACCTTATAATCAAGATAACATTGTACATTTCTGGCCATGCAGGTTCTGCTTATAGAATCTGGGATGGTCTTTTGTTGTCTATGCTCCATGTGGAAACAATCTATTTTTATACCTGTGAATAGGAATAATGTTTTCAAGCTAAAACAATGGAAGTCGCTAATATGTACCAGGCACTCTGATCTTGGGAATATTATCTAACTACGTACATAACAACTCTAAACATAAATCGCTGATGCCGTGTCTTGTTTGGCTAACATGAAATTCATTGAACTGCCAGTGTTTAATCAGATTTCACCTAGTTAGAAAACACAGGATCTCCATCTATTAGTCTAAGTCAACCTGAAAGTTTACTTTCATAGGAGACACGTTACCCCAGTGACCAGCACTATTGTCTCTGGAGGAAATTAAGGAAAGGAAATTTTGAAGATGATGGTATTGGCATAATGTTGTGAAGAACTAAAACAATGTATGCTAGCTCTTTAGTGTAGTGCTAGCTCTCTTGAACATCGATGGTCGATGGTCGTAGCCATTGTGATGAGAAAGAGGAAGAAGAAGAGGAGAATAATGATAATGATGATCTGAAAGAGATATACCTCTGATTATGTGCTCATTTGCAGGACAATTTGGGCAGATATAGCGAGGCTCCTGAATAACTATCTCCTTCCATGATAGACATCTCCACCCACTGCTCAGTTTCTTTTAGACACAGCTCATCTACAAAAAGGCTCATCCAGGAAGTTAACTGTTACATTTCTTGGCAGCCATGCATAGTATAGCTCCAAAAACATTACTAGACTGTATTCATCCATTAATAAAGAAAGGCTGTCCCTTTAAAACTTATCCCATGTCTTTATTATGCAAGCAATATACGCAAATGTCCGTTCTCATTCTTCCCTCCACCATACTGAAATTACTTCAAACACTGTCATCAATGGCTCTTTTGTAAATATACAAAGAGTTGTTAATGTCATCTTCCATATGTACAAATCCTCTTGTTTAATTCTACGAAATACTCATGAAAATCTTCAAGGGAGAGCAGAAAAAAGGGAAGTTTACATGTAATTTATTTTTCCTAAAGGCAAATTGCATTGATCTTTATTGGCCTTTTTACTACACTAGATCATTTTTTCTTTGTAACGTCTTAAATAAATGTTGATCCCCTCCCTTCCTTGAGATGGAATGACTGTTAACCAAAACAACACAATTATTTCCCACTAATTTTTATTTTTCCTGCCCTAAAATATTTAATATTCTAAAGATATTTTGAAGTAGCCATCTCTATAAGGACAATATATTTGGGATTCCTTTCATGACAAAAAACGGACAGGAAATATTAATGAATCTTTTGATATCAGAGATATGGAAGCTTTTTTGTTGTGCCTCTTTTAGCTTGCAACTCAAATGTGATATGTGTAACACTGATCATTCATATAGAACAAAAGTATCTTTATATGTCTTTATTTCTCTTTTTTTAAGTTTCCATGTATTCCATTTCTTTCTTAGTACACCTTTTCTCTGACTATAAGGAAATGAGTAAGAATAGCATACATCTTCCTCCTTCTCATACTTTTCTTCCCAAAACACCTTTAGGTATAACTGTCAAGTCAATGCCTTATAGCCAACAAAGCCGAATGGTTCTCCTGTGAATGGTCTTTTTGTCGTGTCCCACACGACAGGGCTAGGTGGGTGTGGAGAAGGGATGGTGAAAGGTTAAGGAAATGAGAGACAAAATAGGAGAGAAAACAGTTCGGGCCAGGGGACCCCAGCTTCGTGGACTGGAGCCCCGAATCGGGCCTGACTGTTCCTTTTATTATCTTACATATAACCAAAGGTCAATGTAGGGTCAATGTAGCTTCTGAGGTCTGTGTGTCTCACACCCGAAAAACCATAGCTCAGGGCCAAATCACCCACACCTGCAAGCTGCCATTACCGGAGGTCCCATGAGATTATTGTCATGCACCTCTTAAGAGACAGAACTTCCTTTGCCGAGGTTTACTGATAAGAATGCACAGAGGACAGATATTATCGCATCAATAGATCATTTCCCAGGCAGGCTGCCAGACCCTGAAGCAAAGGGTTCACACCCTATTTCTGTCAACTTGTGATTCCTCCTGTTGGCACCCACTGGTACCCACTAGTACCCATGGGCACCCACTGGCACCCACGCGACTGTGTCTGGCTTGGGTTGTCCCTTTCGTGGGATCTTACCCGTCATTGATTATCCAGCCATCCTTTGGTGCCAAACAGGTATATATACAGTAAGCATAATATTGAAGTTATGATCTGTCTTTATGGAGATGTGCATGGAGGCAGACAGGCAGGCTATCATGTGACACTTTCTGGCAGCATGCTACCTCTGGCGGTCCCTGCAGCCTTTTGGGAGGTGGTGTTGAGAGGTGCTTTCAGGCTACAGGTAGGTGGTGGACAGATAGAGAAAACTATGTGTGAGATGACACTACTGAAGCTGCTTTAAGGGGCTGATAACATAGGATAAGCATAGCTCACAAAAGCTATCAAAGAGATACTCAAATGTCAGGATATTCAGAGTTGTGGCCTTGGGTTCCTTGCAAATACATCTGTGCTAATCGCTCCATGTGATTGGCAAAACTTGCTGATGCCACATTGGGTATGGCTCCAGTTTTGAGGTGACAACAGGGTTTTTGTATGTGTGATCAGAAATATACTACATCATAATTTGTCTTAAATCGCCCTGCTATACACATGTGATAATTTGAGTTCCATAAGTATTTTAACTTTGTGCCTTCTTACTAGTCACAAAAACATATCTCTTGAGTAAAGTAAAAACTTTTCAGGGTGTCCTAACTTATAACATGTTCTTTATGACTCTGAAGTCTGTTTTAACAAAACACCAAAAGAAAGCTGTGTGATGAAAAGATGATGCCTA
Organism: Aselliscus stoliczkanus; assembly: GCA_033961575.1. Lineage (NCBI taxonomy): Eukaryota > Metazoa > Chordata > Mammalia > Chiroptera > Hipposideridae > Aselliscus > Aselliscus stoliczkanus. The sequence continues at coordinate 73,580,896 of CM066740.1, read as the reverse complement.
TTGTACCCAAAGTCTTAATTTAAAGGGAGATAAAAGTCTTTTTAACTACAAAGTCTGGATCCACCAACTGAAGAAATTATGGAAGGTTATTTTTGTACACCCTATAGCAAAATAGGGTAAAAATTAATTTTCAAGGTACTTTACTGGTTCTTTGGCTGATACTTCCATACCTACTTATTTCTGGAAAACATTCTCTTAGTAGCTCCCTGGAGTAAGTGAAATGAGACCACTTGTATTTCATTTGGTATTCAGATATCACTTTAAATAACTGCAATTTTTAGTCACCTAATTAAGTCCCTGGGTAAATTGAAGAAAGATGAAGTTTTACCTGAATCTCTCTAAAGTGAGTTGAATTTCCCCAGCTACCATTAACCTGCAGGTATGAATGAGGTTACATTTTCCTTTAGACTATTGTCTTCTTGGCTCCTTGCCCTCGAGGTCACCTTTAGGTCTTTGGCCACTAGGCAAGTTTTCCCATCCTTGCTCAAAAGTCTGAGTATTCTCGTACCTTCTTTTGAACAAGGTCACTTTTTAGAGAAAGTTCTGATGTTCAACAGAAGAGTACTGCTGCCTTTCAGTGGGTGTTCATCATCCCCAGGTTCTCCACTGCTGTACTCCTGATATTTGCATGGGTCATCACTTCCTAGAAAGTTCTCTATTACATACAGAAGTGGAAAAGTTACACACCATAGAGCACAGTCCAATTTCTTGCCTTCCAGCTACAGAAGGAAGACTTCCTCTTACAAGGTTCCTCTCTGTCCATACAAAGAATCCATGCAAGTAGACATGTGTGGGGATAATTTCCACACTCTTAGACATGACTGATGCAAAATTTAGTCTCCAGTTGAACATGACTCTATTAGTTTCCAAGGTCTTTACAAATTTGGCTTTAAAACTTTCATAGAGAGGATGGGAGTTCTCAAGTTGGGAGTTAAGGCCTCAAAAAGAGTGTAGGTTAGCACTGACATGTTCTCCTTTCCTACCAGTAATTTGGATTAGGCAGTCCTACCTGCCATTATATGACATTCTGGATCTTGTGGTGGAAAGTCTTACATGTGTGACGAGCTGACCAACCCTGACCTTCATCTAGTTCTTGTCATCTGATGTTGGGATCTGTTTGTTCACTTCCACAGGAAGATTTTTGAGGTTAAAGGCCAACATTATATCCATTTTTAGAACCCTGAGGAGTATATAACTTGTGGCTTAATTGAACTCTTACTTAATTGAGATATAATTTAATACTAAAAATATAATTAAAAATCAAGAAGCTTGGCTATGTTAGGTAGGGCATATGAGTGCTATGTTTTTCATCTTTTATATTGGGAATCATTCAGTACTGACCAAAATTTTAAAAAGTAGTTAAAAAACAATTGTTACTTATGCTAATAATTAGTTCAGAAAATGAAATTAAAAAACAAACAAACAAACAAGCAGTCCAAGAATAATTCCACACATACTTACTAACAGCCTCTTCTCTACCAGGGTCTGTGTTGCATGACTGAGGACTTTATAAATTGATAATACAAGAGGCATTCTGGGTAGAGTGGGTGTGGTTCAGACACCGGAGATGTGACTGCTGTTTTCTGCTCAGTTTTAGTCATATATTCTGATCACCATAAGATAAAAATGGAAAAATCCCCTAGTAACTTAATTTTTGGTTCTATTGAGAATGACCTCGTGAGGATATCCCATTATGCATATTGAGAAGAAAGTGCTTCTTGGGCCGGCCAAGTGGCGCATTGGTTAAGCGCTGGTTTTTGGATGCCAGCGGCCCCGGTTCGGATCCCACATGAGGGCCAGTGACACTGCCCTCTACAACTAACAACAGCTCCACCTGGAGCTGGACTGTGCGAGCCCCGGTGATGGTGTGGGCTGCAGCCCCTGCTGCAGTGGGCTGCCATAGGCTACGGTGAGTGGCCCGCAGCCAGCGTGAACGGCTGGCAGCCAAGCGTGAGCTGCCAATAGCCACAGTGAGCGACCATCCAGAGGCCGGCTACCGATCTGCCTGATCCGGGAAGAGCGCAATGACGATACCAACATGGGCCAGTGAAGCAACATCCTCCGCAACTAAACTGAAGAACAAAAAGACAGCAACTTGTCTGTTCCCCTTCCCCGATTCCCCAACGCTGTTCCCCTCTGCCAATTCCCCAATAAAAAATCTTTAAAAAAAAAAAAAGTGCTTCTTTTCTGTTTTGAAGGAGCTTAGAAGGCACAGAATTTTGTCTAGGCTTTAAATGTCTGTCTGTGTTTGGCTTATCCCAGAGCTGCATAGCTGTTTCAACTGAACTTTAATATAGAGTTTGTTGGAAAAATTCCATTTGCTAAATCAAAGCAGGGTGATATTATTTCTTTGCAATGATATAACAATTAGAAATACAGAGATTTCTGTCTGCTTCCGGAGAATGGCTCTGATGAACTAAAAACCCATGAGACTGCTCTGTAGGATTCTGGCATGATAGTAACTTACAAAGACAGTTGTCCGACATCTTGCCTTTCTATATCCTCCATCCTGGACCTCATTCCAGTCTTTGGATTTAAGCTACCAAAAATGTTCATTATCTTAAGGGAGATATAGTAAGTACAATACAAAATATGTTATACTGATGTATTAAATTTTATTTTAATGTGCCTTGGGATAAAGAAGATCTTTCTGTGCCAAATTTTATATGTATTCTTCCAGAAAGACTTATTGTGGTATGTTAAATGATTAGATGGATTTGAATAATTCATGTGCAAAAAATAAGCAGATCCAGGCTTGTTTTGTTCCTTTGTTTAAGTTTTAGTAATTGTCATGACTTTTGCAACAAGGCTTTTAGATACATGATAATTTTATCATGTGGTTTTCTTGTTTTATTCATAATTATACATTTATTATAAAATCTGAATGGACATCATTTACTTTTTCACAAAATGCACTTGACTTTTCCAAATCTATATACTTATAAAAGTTGTGTAAAAATGGGTGGACGAAACAGCATCTTACAAACTTTCAAATTTAGGAAATTTCTAACAAAACAGGTGCTTCTGGACATAATATAAAATTCTAATTTTTAAGTCAAATTTTTTGAAGTGTATTTACTTTTTAAATTGAAAAAAAAAAAAAAAAAAAAAAAAGCGAGGGCCAGACGAGTGGTGTGGCGGTTAAGCGCTGGCTTGGGAAGCCAGAGGCCCCGGTTCGGGTCCCACATATGAGGGCCAGTGACACTGCCCTCAAAAAAAAAGAGAAAGGAATGGGACACAAATCATTTGTTTTCTCATTCTCCTTCTATGCCCTGCTGTTTATTTAGGACATTTCAGACTGTGTCTTCCACAGACTATTATCTTTATCTGAAGGAGGTCAAGCCTCTGAAAGTTCATTTAGGAATAAGTCTGAGCTACTTTAAACATAGTTTTCTGCATGCGTTGGGACTGCATGCCTCATATTGAGCTTGTTCTGCTGGCCAGTAAGAATTCCTTCAAGACAGAGGTGGTGGTTCCCTCTCCAGCCTTATGTTATTTTTGTGCTCCATCATATATTGAAAAAAAAACATCTTGAAATCTATGGTGTCTGGTCTATCACCATGGCAAGTGTGAAGAGTTAGGATGGAGAGGAAAGGTGAGGAATAAAGAAGGGTATAATTAAAAAATTAAAAATCCCAGAAAATATTTTTCCATTGCTTTTGTTTTAAAACCTTTTCATTTTTCAGTTGAGCTCAGATGAAACCTTTGTATTTGGCATTATATGTACTTCTGTCTTATTTTATTCAAATTAGAAATACCAATTAGAAAAATGCACCAAAAATTTTTCATTTTTCATTGTGTGAATATTTGTTAAGAGATGAAAGTTGTATTTTCTAGAAAACATTTTATGTCATTGCCTTCTCCAACCTTGATGTCGCCAACCTTATTCAATTTTAGTTTAGTTCATGTAACTTTGGGACATAGCTTTTGCAATCTAATTTCCAAATTGTCATCTATGTGACTGGTGAACACTAGTGATTAGGTTCAATTCAGCATTCCAGGGATTACAAATTGTTTTTTATAAAGAACTGTAGAAACATCATGGAAGAACTTGTGAACATACAACAAGCATGCCTAACTAAAAAGTACTGAGATAATTAGTTATACTAGTAAGAAGGAGATGCATTATTCTTTACCATTAGAATTTTTTGCATCTAAGTGTGGTTGTCTTTTTCCTCTTTCCCTATTTGAGATAACTGCAATATCTGTGGATGGATAATAATCATAAATTTTCCTCTTGAACAAGAATTATATGATATACTCAGGCATCCCTGACTTTGAGAAAGCCCCAGTCTTCTAGGTTATGGCCTATAAGTATTAAGCCCAAAGGGTCCACAGAATTAATAACTCTTTAATAATTAGTATTAGACATTTTATATATTTGGATAATTATTTTGCATATGGAGAACATAGAGGTAACTTATCACTTGTTATTACTATCTATCCATGTAAGATAAAATATGTGGTTATCTTGCAATTGAAAATAGTATTCTTATAAATGATAGTGTTTTAATTATGGCGTTTTGATATACAATTGATATTTTATATATATATACCTCCTTTGTTTGAAAATAAAAATAAAAAGCAATAACAGTAGATTTATCATAGGTAGTATGTTTATCCTATGGATGGCATATGAGAAAAAGGAGTCTATTAAAATGAAAAAAATATATAATGTATAATTCCTTTGGATTATTTCATTATTCAGACTCAAGAAATAAAAGTTGCAGCTCTATTCTTAATTTTTTTAAGAACCTCCATAAGTCAGATGGGAAAAAAAACACAACTATATGATTTCATTTACATGAGGGATATAAAACTGAAAAGAACACATGAACAAACAAGATAAACAAAAACTCATAGACACAGACAACAGTATGGTGGTTTCCAGAGGGAAAGGCAGGTGGGGTAAAAGGGGTCAAATATATGGTGACAGAAGAAGATTTGATTTTGGGTGGTGAACACACAATGCAATATAAAGTTGATGTATTACAGAATTGTACACTTGAAACCTATATAATTTTATTAACCAAGGTCACCCCAATAAATTTAATAAAATAAAAGAATCCCCCCAAAAAGAAATAAAAGTTGTACTATCAACTAAAGAGCACACATTCTTTTTCTTTTAGAGAACTGGTTTTGGAGTACTTTATATAAAACCACTGGTTCTTTATTGGCTTTCAAAAATGTTAATTTTTCAATGATAATTATCCTTGACATAACACAGCATCTCATTACAATCAAAATATATGACTCCTAAAGCCATCTTTATAATGAGGGTAGAGTGCATTAATTCTTTCACAAAGTTGTCTTAAGCCTGAAAGACATTAAAGCCAATACAAAATAAAGTTAAGGGATAAATAATCAGAAAAAAAAATAACATCACTAATGTTGCCCAAATAGCAGTTGTGATCATTTCACTAAGACTGTGCATCAAATAATAGTCTTTTTCACATCATTCCACACCCAATAATGGATTTTTGATAAATAAAACATATCCCTGACAGTTCCTTATGAAATCCTACAGATAAGTTTTTTCTGCATAATATCAAATATTCTATTACAGAACTGTTGTTTTTGTGAACTATATATCTCGCCTTGAAAATAAGGTTGGAATTCAAAGTTATTATACTCCAATTACCTGAAAGAATGCCATGAAAATATATAGTCTCCTGTTACTGTCTGATTGTTAAATTTGATAGGGCGGCCATGAAAATAAATGCGGTATTGCATCACCAGTACTGAAATGAATCTGCATGAGTCTAGAAAGGACCAATCACAAGCCAAAATGAAAGAAGTATAAGTAGAATGAAAAAGTTTATTAGCCGAGTGGCACGGTGGTTAAGCGTTGGCTTGGGAAGCCAGCGGCCCCCGGTTCGGTCCCACATATGAGGGCCACTGACACTGCCCTCCAAAAAAACCCCAAAAAACAGTTTATTAGTTTGCTTCTGATTTTTATTTGTTTTCACAAGAATGGATGTTTGTGGTACCATTTCTGGGCATATTTCAAATAAGGCGCTGCTTGTATTTGCTTAGAATAGAAATTAGTGGAACATTAGAAAGAAAGAATGTGGGTTCAATGATTTAATCTCAACTGCACTAAGAGTCATCATGAGAATTAACTGTGTGGTGCATATCTCCATGTGTGCAATTTCTGATTTTTGAAAAAAATTCATGGTTCCAATGTGGATTTTTATCTGATCATATGATTAGGAAAATCATATCACATATAATACTACGTTTTGCTACCCCCCAACTTTAAATAAGTGTAATATAGGAGGTCTTAGCAGGATATAAAAAAGATGCAAAGTCCTCTACTCAAAAATCTTTGGAAAACATATCATATTAGCAGTTAATATAGTATCTCAGGCCTAGCTCAAGAGCAAATGATTCTATTAAAATAATCCATATACCTATATAACATACATAGTACATATACTGGTCCTATGTAAGTTATTAATCATAGTCATAATTAGTGATAAAACAAACACCAGCCTCTGAAATAAAACAATACCTTTTGTTGAAGACATCATGCTCTCTCCCTCAATTCCATCTTAATGCCTTACTCTCAGAATTATTATATTTGAGATTTGTAATTTTGTCCTTATCATTTACTGGCTGTAATGATCAGTTTTCACATATGCATATATTCCTAAACAATATTTTAATCAGTTTCATCTGGCTTTAAACCTGATTTTAACACGGTCTTATGCAATGTGTGTGTTTTAAGCAATTTATTTTTGTTTAATCAGCAATACTTTCCTAAAATTTGTATATGTTGTTGACTATGTAGCTTTTGTTCAATCTTTGTTAGCACTATGTAATTATATTTTATTGTGTGACTTTGTTATAATTTATACATTATTCTTTGATGGGCCTTTGAAAGGTGTCCAATTTCTTAGTATTACAAACAATACTGCTATGAGTATCTTCATACCTGTGTTTAGGCATAGGTGTGGACATTTTTCGAAGGCCTGTACATGTTCAGCTTTAAAAGATAATGTCAAATTGTTTCCAGTATGTGTGAGTATCACTTTTTTTTTCTCTCACCAGCAATGCTTACCAGCTCTTAGTACTTCATATCTTAGCTAATGTTTGGTATTGCATGCATGAGTAATGAACAGATCCATTCAAAAAGCAATGCAGTGATACGAAATGTTGATTTACACGGTTTCATATTCTACACTGTGACACACTTTTAGGAAACCACCATGTAAAAAAGCTATGAAATATCCCTCCCTATTCAAATATATATATATGTATGTGTGAGACTAGATTTTTTAAAGAAATATATCACAACAAACTAAATACAAAAATAGATATAAGAATCCAGCTGGGGGTGGGGTGGGGTGGCGAATTGGGGGTGGGGGGTTGTCACTTTGAGGTGTAAAATGTATAACTATTGCACTGTGTTGTACACCTGAAACTAATTAAAAAAAAAAATCCAGCTGTCTGCTATTGCACCGGTTGTTAAAGAGATTTGCAAAAATGTAAAACAATGCCATTCTTCTCATAGAATTAATTTTGCTTTGAAAAATACAGTTTTTGTCATAAAATATATTTTTATGTTAAATTATAATGGGCTTTACCTTTTGAATGATAGTAAAATATATTTTAATCTATTTTTGCAATATCTTTATATAATATACATTTTTAATTAATATATTATTCTAGAGCATATTTAAGTTTACAGAAAAGGCATTGTTTTCTAATACATTAATATATACATATTTAACTTTTTTACAGTATTAATATATAATGCTTTATTAGTAGATATAACCCATGAAAACAAAAGTTATTTTAGGTCTTTGATAATTTTTTGTTTTATTTTGTTTTGTCAGTTTGAGATATAGTTTACAAAACTAAAATTTATCAGTGTTAGCCATATAATTCAATGATTTTGCCAAATGCGTACCATTGTATAAGCACCACCACAATCGTACAATCATGACAATCATGACAGAAAATTTCCATCACCCCCAGAGGTTCCCTCATCACTCTACAGTCATGTCTCCTCTCCCCATCACAGTTTCAAACATTAATCTGCTCTGTATCACTATAATTTTGCCTTTTGTTCAATTTTACAGCAGTGGAATCAGATAGCTCGCAGTTTTTGCATCTGGCTCTTTTCACTTGGAATGTTTTTAAAATTCATCCATGTTGTTACATCTATCAGTCGTTTGTTCTTTTTATTGTTGAGTAATGTTCTGTTTTTTAGACATACCCTAACTTGATTACATATATGTCAGATGATCGACATTTGAGTGCTCTCTAGCTTTGGACTATTAAGACTATTGTTTCTATAAGCATTTGTATGGACATCTTTGTGTGAAAATATATTTCCCTTTTGGGTTAAAAACCCAACAACGGAATTTCTGGAAAATATGGTGGGTTGATGGGTTACAAGCCCTTGAGTCAGCTCTGACTCCTGGAGACCCTATGAATGAGTGACATCCACCATGTCCTGTTCTCAGCAGCCCTGCTCAGCTCCTGTTGACTCACGCCTCTGGCTTCTTTTATGAAGTCAGTCCATCTCATATTTGGTCCTTCTCTTTTCCTGCTGCCTTCTATTTTCCCAGCATTGGTTTGGTATCTTTTCCAAAGAGCCCTGACTTGTCATGATGTGCCCAAAGTAGGACAGCTTCAATTTTGTCATTTTTGCATCCAGCGATATTTCAGGAGTAATTTGCTCTAAAACCCACCTGCTAATCTTTATGGTGGTCCAGCATATCCATAAATCCCATAAATCTCTCCTCCCACACCATATTTCAGATGAATTGATTTTTTTTCCTATCGGCCTTTTTCACTGTCCAATTTTTGCATCTGTACATAATGACTGGGAATACAAGGGTGTGGATGAACTTAGCCTTGAACTCCAATGACATATCTTTGCTCCTGGAGATCTTTCCCAATTCTTCCATTGCTGCCCTTCTGAGTCTCAGTCTTCTCTTGGTTTCTTGGCTGCAGTTCCCATTTGAATTGATGAGTGAACCAAGGTAAAGCAAACTCTTTAACAATTTTGATGTCTTTGTTGTCTACATTAAAATTGTATATTTCTCCTGTAATTATGATTCTTGTCTTCATTTTTTGTTTTTTGTTTTGTTTTGTTTTGTTTTGTTTTGTTTTAGCTGAGCCATCCTGCCACCTGTTGGCAGCTCAGTGGAAACTCAGCTTGGGCTGGGCATTGAACTGCTGTTGCTCAGAGCTCAGCTTGCACTCTTGAGTGAGCTCTTAACCAAATGAGCCACTCAGCCAGCCCAATTCTTGTCTTCTTTTTATTTTTTTTTTGAGGGCAGTGTCACTGGCCCTCATATGTGGGACCAAACTGGGGCCGCTGGCTTCCTAAGCCAGCGCTTAACCCCCGCGCCACTCGGCCGGCCCAATTCTTGTCTTCTTTATGTTCAAATGCAGTCATGCTTTGGTACATATTGTTTCACTTTATTTTTTTCTTAATTTTTATTAAATTTATTGGGTGACATTAGTTAGTAAACTAAATAGGTTTCAAGTGTAATACATCATCTGTATATCACATTGTGTGTTCACCAGCCAAAGTCAGTTCTTCTTCCGTCACCATATATGTGAACCCCCCTTTACCATCTTCTACCATCTTCCCTTCCCCCTTCCCCTCTGGTAACCACTAAACTATTGTCTGTGTCTGTGATTGCTTTGTTTGCCTGTTTGTTTGCCTCATTCGTTCATTGATTTCAGTTTTATATCCTACATATTAGTGAAGTCATATGGTTCTTGACTTTTTCTGACTTCTTTTGCTTAGCACAATAACCTCAAGATCCATTCATGTTGTCACAAATGGCAGTATTTAAACTTTTCTTATTGCCGAGTAATATTCCATTGTATATATGTGTCATGTTTTCTTGATGCAATCATCTATCTAAGGACATTTTGGTGGTTTTCATGGACACCGTAAATAATGCTGCAATGAACACTGCAATACATATATCTTTACAGATAAATGTGTTCAGAATTTTGGGGTAGATACCCAGAACGGGGATTGCTGGGTCATACAGTAATTCTATTCTTAATTTTTAAAGGAACCTCCATGCTATTTTCCATAGTCATTGTACCAATTTACAGTCCCACCAGCAGTGTATGAGGGTTCCTTTTTCTCCACAGCCTCTCCAACACCTGTTATTATTAATACTCGTTTTGTTGATAATAGCCATTTTAACAGATGTGAGGTGGTGTCTCATTGTGATTTTCATTTGCATTTCCCTATAGCCAGTGAATTTGAATATTTTTCCTGCCATTAAGATGGCGTGATCTACATCTTACATTACTGATATTTCTTACACTAAGTTTCACTCCTCCTTCCTCTGAATCTAGCCCATTATAAAAAACTCCCAAAATATTTTAAAAGGTGAATATACCATTTACATCCTAACTATTGTAGAAATTTTGAGAGTTTTAATTTCAGCATATCCTTCTCTAACACTTGATTTTGTCAGTCTTTTTAAGTTTAGCCATTCTAGTATGTAGAATGTTTCATTTATTTTTGTTTTAAATTTGCATATACCTGATAAGTAAGAATGTTGAGTATCTTTTTTATGCTTTTATTTGCCATTTCTATATATTTTTTTGGTGAAATATCCCTTTAAGTCAACATTTTAAATTGAAATCCTTGAATTCTTATTATTGAGTTGTAAGGGTTATTTATATATTTTGGATGTAAGTTCTCTACTGGGTATGTAGTTTGCAATATTTTCTCTCAGCTAAGGGCTTGCTGTTTCTTTCTCTTATCAGTGTGTTAGAAGAACCCAGCTTTTAAATTTTGATGAAGTCTAATTTACTTTTTATATCTTACTTAAGAAATCTTTGTTCATCCAAAGCCTCTTAGAATTGCTCCAATATTTTCTTCTAGAAGTTATATTGTTTTCTTTGTTATTTTTAGGTCCTAACTCTATAGTATTTGGAGTTGTTTTTTTTTAATACCATGTGGTAATTGTCAGTATTCATATTTTCGCATATGGATATCCAATTGTTTCACCATTGTCTTTTGAAAAGACAATTCTTTTCCTAATCAATTGCCTCAGTATCTTTGTTGAAAATCAATTGGTCATATTTATGGGTGGGTCTGTTTATGAATTTTCTGTTTCATTGGTCTATATGTTTCCTTTGCATCACATTGTCTTGATTACTATGGCTATATAGGAAGTCTTAAAATCACATAGTGTAAATTTTCTAACTTTGTTGCTAGTTTTCACAATTATTTGGTCTATTTTAGATACAGTACATTTATATATCAAGTCTTAATTAGATTGTGAATTTCTAAAAAAAAGTGATTTTAATTGGGATTTGTTAAATTTATAGTTAATTTTGGCAAGGACTATCATCTTTACAATATTCTTTTATCTATGTTTTTTATACCCTCCATTTATTTATACTTTTAAAAACTTCTCTCAGAAATATTTTGTATATTTTTTTGAAAAAGTCAGGCGCGTATTGTATTAAAGTTACCATTTAAAAAATTTCCATTTTATTGCTATTTACATGCTACTGTTCTTTTTTAACCTTCAATTTCTAAATTGTTGTTGTTAGAGTACAGAACTACAATAGATTGTATACATCGAACTTGTATTTTATAAAATTGCCAAATATATTTATTTTTAGATGTATCCATACTCTGGTTTGGAACAATAATAATAATAATAAAAAAACCTTTACAGTTGTAAAATTATCTCACTGTGGGATTTAAACTATATTTTTATAATCCAGAAAATCTGGATGTTGTCTTGGCTACATTACCTCACTTGCTATTTCAGCTATAAAATGTTTTACTTGCTCAATATTCAATTCATTCCAAGGATCACATGGTATTTATACACAAGTGGAAGACCATGGGCCTGCCGAGTGGCGCAGTGGTTAAGCGCTGGCTTGGGAAGCCAGCGGCCCCGGTTCGGGTCCCACTTATGAGGACAAGTGACACTGCCCTTAAAAAAAAAATTAAAAAAAAAGAAATCTCCTTCACCAGTGGAAGACCACATGGTGTGTTGTGAAATGCACTCTTCTGCCTCAGAGTGAATACAACTTGCTAAAAAAAAAAACCGCACTAAAAAGTGTTTGCTGTAGCAAGCTCTGCCTCAAAGGCTGCTATAAGTTCCCCTGTAAGCATGGCAGGATGAAATCCACGGCTTCACAAATATAGACACTGATGCAAACATGGAGATTTAAAGGACACCACAAGGGGCTGGCCGAGTGGCTCAGCTGGTTAAGAGCTCACTCAAGAGTGAAAGCTGAACTCTGAGCAACAGCAGTTCGATGCCCAACCCAAGCTGAGTTGCCACTGAGCTGCCAACAGGTGGCAGGATGACTCAGCTAAAAAAATAAAAAAAAATAATAATAAAGGACTCCACATAGTGCAGTACAAAATTTAAAGTAATGTTCAACTCATTTGTTTAATGACAAATCATTCAGTAGATTGTGAACACTTCCATGTGGCATTTAAGAATCCAACATTTCATTCTGACAAAGATGCTAAATATTCAAAAACATGATGTGTCAGGTTCTGTGGGAACACAAAGCATGCTTGTTTTCTGCAATAAAAATTCAAATCCTGTGAGTTAGTTTTAGTCTAAGCCTAAAATATACTGCCATTCCTCATTTCCTTTGCTAGTTACACTCAGTGTTCATTCAGTCGGTACTATTGAATAAAATGTAGATGATTCCACCAAAACAGTTTTTAATAGTTGCCATGTATTATGAGACTATCATTTTTGTTTAGATACTGCATTTCTTTGTATTTAATGGATCCAGGCAATGGTAGAGATTCACCACCCTAATATTATTTTAGGAAATCCAATTCATTGAGTACCTGCTTCATTGTAGGCATTTCCCATTTGTGATGTCATTGTCATCTTCATAATAAAACTGTGCATTAAAATTATGAAAAATAGTATAATCTATCCTTATCTAAATGAGAAAACCTACACCTAAATAGTTGAAGTGACTTTCTAAGGTCATATTAAAGGGTTGAATCAGTGTCAAAGCCAGAACTTCTTACTGGAAGGATGATGCTTGTTCTACTATCCCACTTTCAAGACTTCTACAGGGGAATTTGTTCATATCTTATTGATATATAATTTACAGAGAGTAAAATTCATTTTCAGTTTAGTGTACAGTTATGAAAGTTCTGACAACCACATTCATTTAAGCACTCAGCACCGTAATCAACATGTAGAACAGTTTCATCATGTCCCCAAATTTCCCCCTGCCCTTTGTATACAGCCTGGCCCTCCGTTTCCAGCCATGACAGTCACTGGTCTGTTTTCTGTCCTTACTGTTTTAACTTCTAGAATGTCATATGTACTAACCATACAGTATACAGCCTTTGAGGATGGCTTCTTTCATTTAACATGGTAAATGTGATATTCATCCACGTTGCTGATATAACACTAGTGAATTCCTTGTCTTTGCTGAGTAATATTCTATCACTGGGTCGGTATCCTATGTTTCTCCATTCCTAGGTTAAAGTACTATGCTATAAAAGTACTATGCTGTTAAAGTACTATTCTACTAAAGTAGTATGCTATAAAAGTTCACATGATGTTTTTGTGTAAGAAGTGAAGGTTTCCTCTTACTTGGGTAAACACCTAGGAATAGAATTTCTGGATCATATGGTTAAGTGTGTCTAACTTCACAAAAGATGGAAAAACTGTTGTTCAAAGTGGCTGTATCACTTTGTATTCCCACCCATGAAAGATGGAAGTTTTCTGCTCTGCAACTTGACCAACACTCGATATGATCACTTTATTTTGAGAGACATTCTAAAATGTATGTGGTAGTATCTCATGATTTTAATTAGTTCAAATAAAATTTTAATTGTCTTCCTGAAAGAGGCTGTGGATAGCTCATTTATGGAAATTTTACATTGAAATCCTTCATTTTAGTTTTGGAAAGTTTTGTTAAATTCTATGTTAATCAGTAATCAAATAACATGATCACATCTTTATTCCATTTCTCTCCTCCTTTCCCATTGCTATGGATGCGGCATACATACAATGGTTACAATACTGAAGGAGGGTGGGAAAAATTGTAGGGGCTTTCATAATAAACAACTTACACAGTTGGATTTGGAATATTTGGGAAATTGACAAATAGGTCATCGATTTTCTTTATATACTCGACACATATAAATATAACTTATGCAAATAAAAATATTTTTCTGTGACAATAAAGGAACAGACTTGGGGAACAAATCTTAGAACAGACTTCATAGATAGACACAGAAAAGAACACTCATAAAAAGTTTCTACTTTTATGGACTTTAAAAAAGAGAACTTTTTTTGTTTTAAAGATTTTATTGGGGAATTGGGGGAGGGGAACAGCACTGGGGAACAGGGAAAGGGGAATAGACAAGTTGCTGCTCCCATGCTCCTCCGTCCAGTCGTGGAGGATGTCGCCTCACTGGCCCATGTTGGTATCAGCATTGAGGTCTTCTCTGGTGAGGCAGATTGGTTGCTGGCCCCTGGGAGGCCACTCACTGCGGCTATTGGCAGCTCTCACTGGCTGCTGGCTGCTCACGCTGGCTGCTGGCCACTCACTGTAGCCTATGGCAGCCCACTGCAGCAGGGGCTGCAACCTACACCATTGCCGGGACTCACAGCAGCCCAGCTCCAGGTGCAGCTGTTGTTCACCATCTTAGCTGTAGAGGGCAGTGTCACTGGCCCTCATATGTGGGATCTGAACCGGGGCTACTGGCATCCCAAGCCAGCTTCTAACCAACGCGCTACTACTAGGCTGGCCCCAAAAGAGAACATTTTATTTACATGAAAAATCTACTAAGTCGTCCTAGATGGGAATGAATTATCAAAACTTATGGTTATGTAAAAGGCTAGCACATTCGGAGAGGCACCTTAATGAAAACATAGCTCATTATAAATACTGCAGAAGAGAATATAAAGATCAAAATACTTTAAAATTATCTTATAAAGAATTTCTCTATGATCCACGGGGGAAAAGTTTTATAGAAAATACAGTACAAATGCTATCAGCCATGTATTGAAGTTTTAGTCTTGCATTTGTTTTGGAAAGAATAATGTCAGCACAGCCAGAATCATTATGCTTAAGTGTTGCATTTAAAGAATAAGAATATGTTAATTATATTCAGGCTGACCATTATTTGAAATATTTGTTTGTAGCAGCATACAAAGGTACCATACAAAACGGGTAAACAAATGGGAAGTCAAACGTTTATTTAAAATTTTAATTTAGTAAGAAAATTCATACAAGACCAAATTTTAAATAAAGAGTTAAAAATGAGCACCCACTCTCAAAACTGAAAACTACTGATTTAAGACAATGCACCACTTCTTTTGTTTCTAAGAAAGGGCAAGGGTGTGTGTCTATGTATATGAGTAATTTTGTTTGTTTTAAGTTGAATGCTTCAAACAATGTCTAAAATTTTTCTTTACAATTTTTTTTTTAAATTATAGGACTTGCACTCTTATCATTAGTACACTCACTTGTATTCAGTAAGTGAACTTGTGAAGGGGAGAGTGGTAGGGTGGTGGTTTATCCTTGCAGAGCAGAATATACTACTTATGCTTATTACTAAGAGGCAGATGTTCTGACTTGCTTTTGTACTAAAGAGTTTTGTCAAGTTGTGAGGAACATCTATTCTCTTGGGACCTCAGTTTCTTTCATAATAATGCAGAGGGAATGGACTACATCCGTGTTTCACCAATATCAGTTATTCAAGGCTTCTATCATATCCATGCGGCATTTTGTTATTACTTAATGAATATTATTTTGTCAGTTCGGCTTCTAAAACTTACATTCCAACTTTATCCTCATCCCACTTAGTAGTAGCCATGAAATCATGTGTATCAAAAAAATTTGCCTTATTTTTTAAAAATGTGAATTGAAATAAACACATATTCCTTATATAAAACATGTTTGCCTGTGAGAAAACTAAAACAATCTCCCCTATCATGAGCGATACAACACCAGATTTGTTTTCAACACTAGTAACTTTCCAAATTATGTTAAAACCTAACTGACATTGTAAGATATTTATGATATAATATGTATTCCTTTATTTCAAAGAATATGTTCTTTTTACATGCCCCAAGTAAGAATCAAAATAGATCATATAAATCATAGGATTTTCACTGTTTATGCCCACAGATGTAGGTTACATATGTGTAGTAAAACTTATTATGTGTTTTTACACCCAAAATGCCTAGGTGAGTAAAGAACAATTTTTCCAAACTAAAGGATGGTTTTTACAGTATAATGATTTATTAGTATTGCATTTTATTAAGACAAAACTCATCTTTGACATATTCTTGGAGAATTAGGAAATATCAGTTTTGTGGAATTTTATTAATTAAAAATGTTCCATATGTTATGCATATTCAAAATCATAATTATCTTCATTCAAATTATTAACATAATATATTGGGTTGTCGGAAAAGTCATGACATATTTTTTTTTATGTTTTTCATTGCAAAAATACACCATGACTTTTCTGACAACTGAATAGATATTTTTAAATTTGTTAATGAGCATTTTTACTTACCACCTAGTTTTAATCACTTTTATTTAAAGTGCCGTATTCTTTCACAAAGCTCCTATTTTAATGAGAATTTCAAATTTTGTGAAACCTCAGGTAATCTTTTTTTTTTTTTTTTTTTTTTTTTCCAAATTGCCACATAAAAGCCAGAACTGTCAAGGGGACAAAAAAGATCATGAAAAATAGTCCAACATCCCTGGCAAGGCATGACTTTTATGCTTTAATAAATAGTGGAGTGTAACATAGTAGCCTTCAAATTTTACTTAGCATCACACTTCTAGGGCCACAGCTTCATTTGACCCTATAAAAATGCTGTTAATGGCTCTGTTTACTAGAATTTATTGCTACTGAGATGGAAAGCCACAATGCTATGAAACCAGTAATGCAGCAATATGCACTTCAAGCTCTATAATGTGGCTGTATTTTGAAATCATTAAAATGCAGATGAGGATTAAGCTAAAGGCAGATTTTGTGATTGCTTTTTAAGATAGAGTAGTTCTTAAAATACGTGGATGGGTGAGTGTGTATAAATAACTTGCATATTAGTGTATTTTAAAACTGCTCTGATGGGAAGGGTGTTTTCTTTGGCCAATGATTTCCTAGATTTGTTTTTGTTTTTGTTTTTTATTTTAAATGCTCTGTGATTCATCAAGTAATTAGATAGATAAATTTTTGGTCTTCACTATTGTGATTATAAGTATATAGCTTTCTACATATTTTTTCAGTAATTACTTGTATGTGATATTTAAAATGTTCTGAACTGAGAAATGTTGCCTTTAAAATTTTTGCATATATTGGCCTCAGATTATTGTAAGGTACTTCAAATGAGTATCTATTATTGTTCTAGGCAAACTTCTTTAACAGTGTATATTCATATGCACACATATTAACACATGTTGTATATATAATAATCTCTTTGATAGATCCAATTCTTGATTTGTATTTACTGATTCTATCAAGATATGAATTAAAATGTCTCTGTATTCTAGAACATGTTTATGTTCTATAGGACAATATACAGGCATTATCTCGTTTACAGAAACAGGAATCTGTTGAAACATATTAAATACTGAAATTTCAGAAAGGAATTTTTTTTTTTTTTTAGGATATGTCACACACTCTTCATATTTGATGGGTACCTTGTCTCTGTTTACAAAGATTGATATTTTACCCGTTTTGTTTGGTCTTTTTGCTTGTACTCAGTTCCCTGCACATTACTCGTGCTAAGTGGACAGAAGAGGGCCCTTAACGGGCCACTTAGCTCACCTCCATGCCCTGTGTTCATTGATCCACAAAAGCTAAATTTTTACAAACTGTTATGGAGAGGTTTATTAGTTCATTTTCCTTACACTGGTTAGTAATTGCTGATATAATTCTGGGGATATCTTGACATTATATTTATTTTTTCACTCTAAATTGTCTCAGCCACACCCAGGACTTTAACTGTTATCTGTCTTAAACAATGATAAACGGTTCAAAGATAAATGTTCCCCTTCCAAAAAGTCTTAAAACTCCAGACTCTTATCCTGCAGCTCTCTTTTGGAATGCCTTAATTTTAACCTTTTCCAACCCCTGACCTTGTTGCCTCTGCCCAATCTCCTGTTCCCCTGTCCCCTCCTGTGAATGGTATCCCCTAACATGTGAGTTCGCTCTCTTTTCTGAACTAATGCAGGAGTCTTCTAGCTGGCTTCTCTGGTTTGTCTTCCTTTCTTCAATTCCTTTACCCATTTGCAGTTGGAATGGTATCTAAAACACAAATCTTCAGCTACTGTTCACATTTAAAAAAAACAATGAATAGATTCTCAAACATCTATGGATGAGGTCCAAGCTCAATGAAGAGGCATACAAGTTCTGTCTTGAGTGGGTCTAAGGGTAATCCTGCAAACTCCTTTCCCCGTTTCTCTTACCAGCTTACTTCTGCTTCTGGCTGGCTAGGATCAGCCAATGGGAAGCATTGGTGTGGGAGGGGCCAGGTCTGATGGACAGTTAGAAGAGGAGGACCGGCCAGGAGAGAAATCCTTCCTCCTTTGTCTTTAAAATTGTTTATTGCAGCGCTATTCACAATAGCCAAGACATGGAAACAACTGAAATGCCCATCGGTAGACGATAGGATTAAGTAACTGTGGTACATTTATACAATGGAGTATTACTCAGCTATAAAGAAGCATGAAATCTTACCATTTTCAATGATATGGATGGACCTAGAGAACATTATGCTAAGTGAAATAAGTCAGATGAGAAAGACAAATACCATATGATTGCATTTATATATGTGGAATCTAAAGAACTGAATAAGTGAACAAACTAATCAGAAACAATCCCAGAGATTTAAAAACAAACAAACTGAGGGTTGCTAGATGGGAGGGGGTGGGGATGGGGGAGAAGGTGAGAGGATTAGACAGCACAATTGGTAACCACAGTATTGCCACAGGGATAAGAAAGACAGTTTGGGGAATATAATTAATAATGTTGTAAAGATTTTGTAGGATGTCCAGTGGACACTTATTAGGGAGACCCCTTCATGGATAGTGTAGGTGGCTGACCACTGTGCTGTACACCTGAAGCTGAAGCTGAATAATATTGAATGCCAACTATAATTAAATATATATATATATATATATATATATATATATATATATATATATATTCACAAGATGTGGAGTACAGCATAGGGAATAGAGTCAATGAAATTGTAACAGCTATATACGATGTCAGAGGGGTAGTAGATGGGGGAGGGGCGTTATCACTTTGTGAGGGGTGTAAATGTCTAACTATTACATTGTTTTGTACACCTGAAACTAATAAAAAAATTTAAAAATTAAAAAAAATTTAAACACATAAAACTGGCTGCAACTCCTTTGTGGTTCCAGCTACCATTGGGACAGCCTGATTCAGCTGTGGGTGTCCCTCCTCTCCCCACAGCACCCCTGCCCTATGGGTGGCAAACATTCCTTGCAACGATTAATCTCGGGACTGCCTCCCATTCATTTTCTGTCCTCTCTGATCCTCAATCACCTTTTCATAATTTTTTTTTTTTTAGTTTTATTTAGTTTCAGGTGTACAACACAGTGCAATAGTTATACTTTTTACCCCTCAAAGTGACAACCCCTCTCCCCCAATTCACCACCCCATTCCTCCCCACCATATCCTATATATCTATTACACTTCCTCTGACTCCCTTCCACAGTATAACCCACATCCCGTGACTATCTATATATTCAATTACAGTTGGTATACAATATTATACAACATCAGCTTCAGGTATACAGTGCAGTGATCAAGCCTCTACTCCATCCATGAAATAGTCTCCCTAACAAGACATGTGACCATCTGACACGCCACAAAATCTTTACAACCTTATTAATTATATTCCCCGAACTGTCTTTCATATCCCTGTGGCAATATTGTAGTTACCTATTTATGCTGTCTAATCCCTTTCCCTTCTCCCTCATCCCCACCCCCCTCCCAACTAGCAACCTTCAGTTTTTTCTCTATATCTATGAGACTGTTTCACCTTTTAAACTAACTTGTTACCCCTCCATTTAACTAACTGAAATGAATTTCCTTTCACTGACTGAAGCCTACTTGATAAAATCTTAGTGATGGCATCTTTCAAACTTATCTCAGAAATAATATATAGAGAGAATTTTACAACCTGACATATCTCATGTCTGTAATCATTAGTGATCTTGGACAAATCCCTTATAACTTGCTGAGGCTCTTTTAACTCATCTGAGCGTCTGGGAGTTATAGCTGCCTCCCAGCTTGGTGTGAGGATTGAATAGAAATAGATAACATGTGATTATGCCTTTAGCACAGTACCTGGCATCCAGCAAGCACTCATTTCCTGAAGTTTTTGCCCCATGAGGCCAAGAATCAAAACACCGATACGGTGATATTCAGCACTGGAGCCCCAACACCTCGTCCAGGACACATAGCTAATGCTCAATAAATATTTGTTGAGTGAATATTCATCTGTTTAAAAGATGTTTCATCTCTAGTCTAAAAGCTATGACTTTGTCTTAGGCCACCATGTCTCCTACCTGAATGACTACAGTAAACTTTGTTACTGTATTTCCTGCTTCCCATCTCCAAGTCACCTTCCATTCAACTAACGTTATTTTTCAAGTTGACAAATACCATCTTTATCATTTTTTGAATGTCTTCCTATATAGCTTTCAAGACAAAGTGTAAACTTCTTAGCATGATTTATGTTGCAATTTTTCTTCTAGAAACTTATTATAATGCTAGGCTCACACCTTTGCCATTTTCTCTCTTGCTTTATGCCTTACTTGCAATTTCCTGAGTGAACTGTGTATCCTCTAGTCCTGTTTTACTTGTACTTGCTAATTGTTCTCTCTATGGCTCCCCTCTTAGTTTCCAATTAGTCTTAACTTTGCTTTCACTCAACAACTCAGTTCAGAAGCTGGCTTTCTGGAGATTTTTCCTTGAGTCCCCTCACTTTCATATGTGGTCTTTCCCAAGACTATATTTTCCTGATTATGTGCAAGTCTCCCCACATTGATGGTAAGCCCCTTTTTTTCTAGGTGTCTAGCATATTGATTAGCATATAAGAGTCATGTGATAGATGTTTGGTAATGAAGGAAGGCTGAAACTGGACCCTTACATAAATGCCAAAAGGTGCCTCTTTTCTAAGGAAATCCACCTGTTAAATCACCTCTTTGAAAAAGGTTATTCAACAAAATCTCCTCCCTTATTTAAATAACATGAAATCCTTTGCTAAAATCAGATACACTGTTTTTACCATAGTTCCTTGATCCATTAATTTAGAAACCCTGGAAGAAAAGGTATTAAGCTTCTTCTGAAGCTACTCATTCTTAGTGAATATGGTCTTTGGTCTTCATAAATTCTACTACTTTCAAAGTGCTTACCACTTATCATTTTACTAATTCATTTAAAAATCTTAGTTTGAATTATAAAGGATGAATATGTTCTGGAGATCTGCTGCACAACATTGTGTGTATTGTTAGCAATACTATATTATGTACTTAAATTTTTGTTAAGAGGGTAGAACTCTCTAGAGGATGTTCTTACCACAGTAAAAATAAATAATAAAATATTATAAAATTAGCACTAAATCTCATTGACTTTTTTTTTTTAGAACTCATCTTTTCATTCTCTCTATAAATTAAAATTTTAGCTGTCTCAATTTTTGTGAAAGTTTGTGATTATTTAAGAGTAACTGACATCTCTTCATCTATGTGTTACCACCATGCCCTGGAGTAAATTTCTTAGGGCAGTGGAATTTGAACTCATTTAGAGCAAAGAAGTGGTCTTGCAGAATTTTTTCATTCTTTGGATTTCTATTATTTTTGATCAATGTTTATTTACTCTTTAGTCTAAAATTCAAGTCCTTCACAGAGAAGATTGATTTTAATCCCTGTGTTGTAAAAATTATGCATTTTGACTTCTTTCTCTGATGGTGACACACACACACACACACACACACACACACACACACACACTCAGACTCACTTAACCTTAATATTGAAGACAAAAAAGAGTAGTGGAAGACAAGTTTCTTAAATATCTTTTCCCATTAATGGCAATTCTAAAAGTTAGCTGAGGAGCAGAGTGTCATTTTTCCCTCTGATTTTACTTCAGTTTCAAGGAAGTGATGAAAAGAGTTAAGACTGCTGAGGTAAATACACGCTGATTAAGAATTTTGGTGCAAGATCTTGATGACCCAAAATATATAAGACATATTTTTTTATGCCTATTTGGAAGAATTGAATTATGTTTCTAGATAGTATATATACGTGTGAGTGAGTGTGTGTGTGTATATGTGTGTGTGTGTGAATTAAATAGATACAAAAAATCTGATATCCTTCCTAGAGTGATTACATGCCTTCAAGAAAGAAGATATGGAGGAATTACAAGAAAATAAATATAAATATTGCTGTTGTCTTATGCACTCTAGAAACAACAGAATTTGGGGCACTCTATTATAAATATTGTTTACTATGAACACACAGTGAATTTCTATTAATGGCCTGCAACATAGTCCATTTGATTTACTGAACTATAGAAAAACACAGATTACACTTAAATCTTTTTTATTATAATTAATGTTTTGTTATTTGTATGGTCAAGCACCACAGAGTTTGCCGTAAATTTTCTTTTCCAAGGAAAAATAACCAGCTCTATTTAATTTCTACTAATGATAAATAATACCACAGAGCTAATTAAAATAAGATTCAAATAGCTTTTTAATGAGTTAATCTTAGATAATATACAAGTGAATGATTTCCTGTGTATTTTTTGCACATGACAAACTTATATGCATGTGTTTACATTTCTTTGAATATTAGAATCTATGTTTTACTGTCAATGTGTACATCATAGTTGTGTCATAATTAAGTTGCCAACTTAATTCTATGCTTTTAAAGCAGTTATAGCTAAATAGTAACTCTCTGAGACCCATGGATCGATATTTTAAATTGGCTTCGAATCGTACATGTCCAAAATATGGGGATCATTAGAAAATTGCTGATCTGTTTAGATGAGTAACATGTAATGGAAGGCATACATTTTCATTATACAAATACTAAACAGTTAGATAATTATCACTTATGCATAAAATTTATTTTATTTAACCCTCATACTAGCAAGCATATAATAATTATTAAGATTAGATTTTAATTTGTAATAGATAAATTACAGTAAGTCCATAACTTATTTGTTAATTTTCCTGAATCTTTTAGATGTTTACTTACTATAGAAAATGGATTACTGAAAAAAAATTAAAAAGTAAAATCACCAGTGATAACACTTCTCAAAAATAACTGATTTACAAGTTTAAAATATGTATATGCATAAAACAAATGCACACAAGCATTACTTATATTTGTAAAACTTCTTTAATGAATTGATGTTTTAAGGTTTATATAGTTCTCATATAGAGAGTGTAATGTATTTTACTAACAATTTATTGAGTAACAATAGGGCACTGTCATATAAGGATGTCAAATGTTAGAAGGTCACATAGTTCTTTCATTTTTTTGAATATCTTTTTACTGAAAAGTTTCTCAAAGGTGTTAATATCCTACTATGCATTGGGAATTTCCAAAGAAGATATCATACAGTGTTATCTTATTTTATTGTGGAATCCTGCTCTTTTTCCCCAGGGACATCTTATGTGACCAGAGTTCCTATAAACACAGTTCAGAAAATGAGATCCAGGATTCCAGCCAGATTATTAAAAAGAGGTTAGATCCTGAGAGTGAATTCTTTAAATAATTGATTTAAGCATTAGTGTGTTGTTCAGGCATTGTGAAATACAATTTATCTTTCCTGGATGGAATCATATTTTGCTTTGTGATTGCAGATTTGGCCTTTGGATATAATTCTATTCACATCTTAACCACTAATATTACCCAGTACCAGTTCTGACAGTATTAGGAAAAAAATAATAAATGTATGTTGATTATATAGATAGTAAGGCCATTTTATGATTATGATGAGGACAATGATAAAGTATGATGATGAACAGGAGGTAGAGGTTATTATTCATTTAGTTCACAAATAGTGTAGCAGGGGTCTCATATATAATATATTATTTAATCTTCCAAATCACTACCACTGTAACATAAGTGTATTTTCCAACTTATATACACAAAAACCAAGTGCCATGTTCTTGAGTTAACTGGCTCAAAGTTACATGGATGGTAACAAGATTTCATATGTATGTTAGCTGATTCTATAATTTATGAGTATTTTTAGTTGCCATTTAATATTATTCAATATATGAAATTTTATATATATATATACACACACACATATTCATATATATATATATATATATATATATATATATATATATATATATAGTCTCAAGCTATTTAGAATGAGGGAATCATACTAAATTGCTAAATTGGATTATTAAAGGTTCATGAAACTCATTAAGGAAAGCCACACTAAACCCTAGAAAATTCAAATGACTGCATTGCTCCAATTCTGATTGATATCTTCACCTTAATCATTCATATATTTTCCTGTCACCCCTCTTCCAGAAAGTAAGCTACTTTAATAATGACTTGTCTCAGGGATTTTGCATGTTTTACGTGTTTTGGAAAAACCAACCCCCAGGAAGAGAGTCTGTTACAGACTCTGTAGACTGTGGTGGTGGAGGGTGGTTTTGTGAGAGGTAGCAGGAAAAGGGACTTTCCCTAGCCCACTCAGGGAAATGAAAAAAAAAAAAAATTACGTTTCTGAAAAATTAGTCAGTAAAAAGTCAGGTATGTTAGTTATATGATCATCTCAGGTGACTGAACTTTCAGTTTCCTGTCTCAACAAATGTCCCTTGACCTAATGGAAGTGAAGGAGGCACATTGCCGTAGGATGCTAATGGACCACTGAGCACTAGGATCAGGGAGATGGCAGAGGAGGATATCTGACTCCATTTGAGCAATGATTTTCAAACTGTGGGTCAGGCACCTTTAGTAGGTCATATGCACTGCACATGTGAGATGTATGCAGAATTTTTATCAACTTAGAAAAAGTTAAATAATGTTATAGTCTAACAACTCTGGCAGGATAAATATTTCATGCAAAATTTTATTTCACTTCTGTTCAAAAGTTTGAAAATATCTTATTACTTGCTGTTATTATTTTCTGGGACCCTGCGATCCTCATAATTGCAGAGAACGATAAAAAATGCAACGTAGCATTTCCTTCCACCTAAATGAGATGGGAGCTCAGAGTCAGGATATTGTGTAAATGTGTTTTTATGGACTGAGACTCATAATACTTATTGTACCCATTTTATGTGAATTGAAACAATAAGTGGTTCATCATTTTTAGCATCATTGACTTTAGTCCAAGATTAATTTAAAAATCCAATTTATGTCCAGTTTTTGTCATAATATCCTATGCAGGTAAGACAAAATTATAATTGTGAATTGGCAGTGTTTATTTGTAATGCAACTGCTCACTTTTGTTGGATGTTTCTTTACATTATTTTCTACTAGAGCTCATTCAATTTTGTGTTAATTATTATATTTTCATATTAAATATTTTATCTAATATAAACACTTATAATTAAATATTTCACCCCTTCAATCTTCTTTAGGTAATGTAAGTAAAATTAAAAATATTTTGATTACAGAAATTTTATTAGTTCATAAAAACATTCATATCATATTAAAATTAGTAAGCTAAACTACTGAGATCATAAAACTTAAATATTTGGTTATAAGTGTATTTAGGAATGCATGCTTTCCCTTTTCCCAAAATGCTATAATTTTGGGAGAATAATGATTTTATCATGTGTTATATTTTTCTAACCTTTAAACAATCCCCAGAGCATGCAGTAATATTTCTCTAGAATGTTATCTTTGATATTAATGACGAAACTGAGAAAAAGATAATTTTGCACCTTTAGACAATGGCATAAAGTATCTATGTTTAAATAAAATTAGCATAAAGAAAGCCATTGATAGTTATCTCCCAGTTGTCCTATTTACTGGCAAAAATGTGTACATCAAGGACAAGAGGCTACCACGCTTTTCTTTTTTAAAAATTTTATTAGGTATAGACCTTTGTATTTGTGTATGTTATAATAATTTAGAATTTAAAATATCACCAGAAGCTATAAATATCAATTTTATGCTATGTTAATGTTAGAGGCATCCCATAAGCATTGGTTTATTAGTTAACTATCATTGATTAATAAATATTTCAAGTTATCCATTTATTGGGTAAAGTCATGACGTATTTTTTCTATGTCATTCATCACAGAAAAGCATCATGACTTTTCCGACAACCCAATATTATTTAATCATTATTATCACAATCTTAGTACTCATATATACTGGGGACAATGTCCTTTAATTTTAAACATATGTACAGTTATTAAGTATAATTGCTATAAATTCTCTAATTTCTATTATTATTTACATTAAAGGCACTATAGCAGTATGAAAAAAAATGTCTAAAGAGATCCTTATTCATTGGAAATAAACAGGGGAAGAGTATCAGCACCATATTTTTGCAAAGAGAAAGGGTTTTATGTTCAGTCAAAAAATATCCTCTGAAGAAGCGTGAAACTAGAAAACAGCTGCAAAACAGTTGCTTAACATCAAAAAAGCATAAAGGAAAAAATTACATGTTGGGATCTGGATTCAGACAACAAAAATTTAAATCCCAAATCCACTATTTACTTGGTTTGTAATTTGGGCAAGTTCTAACATCTTTCTGTGCCTGAGATTCCACATCTGTAAAATAAGAGCTTTCCTTTCAAGATTGTGATGAAAATTAAATGAATCAATACAGGTAAAATGCTTAGAAGAGTGCCTATTAATAGTAAACTTTAGTTTAGCCATTAGAATTTAAAGATTATTACTGTCTTGCTAGAATCTGTCTTAATCTTGGCCCTTCTCTCTCTCTCTCTCTCTCTCTCTCTCTCTCTCTCTCTCTCTCTCTCTCTCAATTCATCTTTTATCTATAATGACATTTGGTACTTTGCCTTTTAGACTACTTATAAAGTTTTACATTAAAAGCCTTCTTGCCAATAAATAATCTCACATAATTTTTAGTAAATGAACACTATTTTAATTATAGATTAATTTATTTAACCCATCCACTTCCTCTCTCCATTGTGAGATATTAGTTTTTTCCTCTTAATTTTTAATTACTTTAAATAATGCTGTAATAAGTGTCCTTGTATGTGCATCATCAATAATTTCTGTACAATAATTTTAATGTGCAATTACCATTTCAAAATATATGCATGGTTTTGAGGCTTTCAGTGTAACATACCAAATTGTCCTCCTGGAGTATCCTTGATTTGCATACCTGCTGACAGTGTATGTATGTCCTGTTTCTAGTCAAATATTATAGAGGGTGAATGTACACTCAGACAATGGCCAGACAATATATAAAATTAGACCTCTGACCCACATTCTGTAGGGATCATGCCAGGAAGTCAACCCACCATACTCGAGGCATATAGAAAGTCAGACCTCTATCTCTGAAAACCAGTCTAGGAAGCCAAATAATAATCTTGTAACAATCGGCCCCAAACGAAGAGGACTTCATTAATAACTGCCAGCTTCCCTAATTTTTGCCCCTGCTTCCAACTTAGAATCAGTTAGAGAACGCCAAACATGGACCCCTAACCTATAACATAGGAAGCCCCACTTCTAGTGAGCCTGCCTACAACTACACCATGCCAAGAACCTCCAACAGGGAATACCGGAAGCCTTCCTTTTTTCCACTATAAAGCTTTCCTGTTCCTCTGCCTGCCTTTGAATCTGTACCAAAGTCAAGTGACAGTTGCTGACCACTTATTTATTTTGTTTGTTTGTTTGTATGTTTATTTTTTATGTTTCATTGAATTCCAAATTATTCCTAGCAGCCAGATTGAAGATGCATTAACTGAAATAAACTACCCTAAGGTATAAGTAGCATAGAAGAGACAAAATCAAAGCCACATTCTATTCCAGGTATAGATCCAAAGGGAGGAGATGGCACAAAATCCTAAAGAGTAATTTAGGGATAGGAAGTAACAAAGAACACAAAGACAGAACTGTGTATTATATATTCCATGAGTAATGATTAGACCTTTAGAAAAGGTCTGTCTAATCCACGAGAAAAATAATGAGAGGCATAATTGGAGGAATAGATTGATATCATACTGAGTAGGGTGTTAAATATTGAGGAGTTTGACTTTTATTCAATAAGTGGTTTCTAAGTCAAGGATTAATATGCAAAATTATATTTAAGGAATATAACTTCTGTTACATTCTGTATAGGCTGAATAATAGGAATGACATCTAGAGGAAGACTGACAAATAGAAAGTCACTGTAATTCTCTAAGAGTGGTTTCTGCATCCTTGCTGTGTATGAAATATCAGAATAAGCAATTACCCACCTCCCAATAATATAGTTGTTTGTAATTACAGTTTGTCCATTTTGGACAATGGTTTCCTAATTTTACCCTTGAGTTGTTTCAGAACTCTTAGGTAGATGTCAACTGGCCTGTCAATTTATCAACATAAACAGATGTTCCTAACGGAAATCTTTAATTCTTTATTGGAATGCCTGATGCCACAAAAATAATAACTTGTTTGCAACAAAGGAAATATTTGTTGCTGGTAGCTTTATTTAAGGACACATTTCTAATGTTACTACAGTCATAATTTTCACTTTATGGTCAAATTTTATAGCTGCAATGCTTCTGACAATGCTATTTCATGCAAAATATCTGAATAGAGCAAAATCTCTAAACAGAACAAAATCAAACATGATTTTTGTAACATTCTGTGAATGCATATAATATATGGTTTCTGTTAGCAGATTGTGAAGCTATTCTCAGAGAGAATAGGTTTTAGGGAAATTGTCTCATCAGAGGAATTTCTTTGTGACTTTTCTCCTCTCAGAGATAATTTCTTATTTTGAGGATAAAACCCGGTGAATTAAAATTTTCTATACAGAGCTTGGGGATGAACCTGTAGGCAACACAGATCAGACTCTCTCTGCCACACTCAAGGAAAAGCAGCCAAAACAGAAGAGAATACTTACTATATACTTAAGGAAAGGACATGTGAGCCAACCATTCTAAGTCAAATCAAGTAGTGTTTATAGCATGAAAGCTACAATCAAAGAGTTTTGAACATGCAAGAAGACCTTGCAGGATGTTGCTTAGGAGCTTATCTTTATGAAACGAGATGATAAACTTTAGCCAAACAAGATGTCCCTGAAGGAGATCTCAGCAAAAGGTCCAAATACATTTTACTGCAAATCTAACACAAAACAAAGGTGCACATAAGGGTAACTGACTATAATGTGTATGTTATATATCCACCAAATATAGACGGAGAATAAATAATAACAATAGGGTTGATACGTTGAGTCGGGGAAGAAGGTGGTAAGAAGAATAATCTTGGTGATTGCCTCATATGTGATAGCTCACAAATCTAGTTGTAGAGATATAAGCACATTAACAGTACAAAGGTAAATATGAAGAAAAATAATACTATTGATAAACTGGATGTGAGAGAGGGAGATAGGAGAGAAAAGGCAGATTAACTCAAGATTATCTATGTAATAGGCAGGAAATAGGTATTGTTGAATAGGAAAAGGTTCCAATAGCCCATTAAAGCAACCACAAAACAAAAATACAAATTGTGTATATGATTTATGCAAAACAAAAGCTGTGAAAAATAACATCAAATAATGTTAATGATAAGAAAATTGCCAGTAATGTTAATATACATATTACATGTTAAGCTTAAAAAGGAAAATAATTTTCAAAGTTGATTACAAAGCCAAACCAATTCTATGGGACATATATTCCTAAGTCAAAGTGATTCCCAAAGATTGAAAAGGGAAAAACGGGCAAAAGTAACAATGAAAATAACAGTAGTGCCAATCTATTTACAGATAGGGAATTTTACCTAAAATACTCATATGTAAAGAAGAGGCTGAAAACGTGATAGATGCAGAGTGATGTCTCACCCTACAAGTGCCAGAGGAGTGTGATCAACCTTCAGATTGGTGTCATGATAATTGACACTTCAGTTTATTAAGAACTGGATAAGCCTTAGGAATATTGAAGAAAATTTAGAAAATACAGACATTTAAAAAGAGTAATAACAGAACCATTCATAGGCATTTTAAAGTCATTAATACTACTAATTTTTAAAGAATCATTATTTGTGTATTTTCCCTTTTTGTAGGTTATTATATATAGAAAACATATATAACATATAACATATGTTACATGTATGATTTTTAGAAAATTAGAAAATATTGAATATATAGTTCTGCATAATGATAAAATGGGCATTTCCCATTGAACTTTAAAATTTGTAATATATAAATGTATCATACGTCATACCGTGGAGCATTTAAGTTGTCATTTTTTACTTTTATAAATAGTGTTGGAATAAAAAGGAGCCTATATGAAACTGTATCTTTGATTACATCTTTAGACTATATCAAGGTGCATAGAGATGTTAGGGTCATCATTTTTAATGGAATGATTTCAGCAATTTCCATTGTCACACAGGATGTATATTTGCATGTCTTATCTACCATTTTTAAATTAAGTATTTAAGAAAAGATAATTTCATCTATTTTGAAAATTTAAAATATATCTTACTTGTATTAATTGCATATTTGTTTTACTACTAGAGTGAATAGCTTCTTAACGTTTATTGTAATAAGTTCACATTATTTTTAGTAGTTAATTCTACAAAGTTTGTGCAAACATTGAGCTAGTGAACACTGAACAGGAGAAATACTGAGCAAGGTTCCTGCACGCCTGTGATCAAAACATCTTCATCAACTGATCATTACATAATCCTTTTCATGAACATTTTTATTTAAAGACATCTTCTTAAGTATATACTGTGGATTTATTAACAATGAACTTAAATGGCCAACAGCACTATAACTCATTCCTGAAACAAGCCTTATGTAACATACATATTTTCTCTGTATGAGACACATCAGACCTTTTTACACTTAGAAACACTAGATAGCACTTGGGCACTCTGGGGCCATATTATGCTTGGGGGCGCATTTTAAATAGCAAAATCACCACCAAAAAGGCCCAAAATGTGGAAAATGTGGCGTTAAACAGACCACGAAAAGGGCACTGGAGAACTGCCAACAAGAAGGCAGAGCTGTCCCGGGTTTGACCCCAGCTCTGAATGTGTGCACCTGGGTCACTTAGTTTTAGTTGCTCTACGCATGTCCAAGGAGGGCTGCAAAATGCCACGAATATGGATTTTAGGGTTACAAGAAATTTTTGTAAATAGGTGAATTCACAAATATGGAATTGATAAGTAATGAGGATTAACTGTTTTTCACAATATTTTTCTTTTTCAAATTAATTAGTTATGGGTCTGACTGGGAACATTAATGTTACTCATTTATATAAGCTCTTTGCCTGTTAAGAAAGCTAACCCTTTGTTATATAAATATATTTTAAAGTTATTTTCCTCTTAGTGTTTCCTTTGCCTTTTATTATTCCTCACAGTATTTCTCGATGCCCAGTCGTTACAACTTTCATTAACTATTGTATTCTTTTATCAATTTTTCAGTTGCTGTTGTGTTTTAAAAGAACCTTATCCATCCTAGGGGAAACTAAATGGGTCTTTACATCATCTTCTTATTAGTATTGTTTCTTTTTTGTTGTTGTTCAATTTCATAATTGATATGGATTTTGTCATTGTAAGGTATACATGGAAATCTATAATTTTGCTTCTCGTTAAAGAATTTAACTTATTGTCTCAGTGCCATTCACTGGATAACACTTTTGCCATTTGGATTGATGAAGCTGCATTAGTTTTCTTTTGCTGCTATAGGAAATTACCACAAATGCAGTGAACAAACATACATTTATTATCTTACAGTTCTGTAAACCAGGAGTCCAACATACATAGGTATTATTGGGCTATCATGAAAGGTATCCACAAGACTGTTTTCACTTCTGAATTCTCTAGAGAATAATTTGTTCCCTTGCCTTTTCCAGCTTCTAGAGGAAGCTCACAAGCTTTATTCATGGCCTCTCTCCTCCATCTTCAAAGCCAGCAATGGTGAGCCAAGGCCTCCTTGTGTTGTTTTAATCTGGCCCTTCTATCATTGCATCTCTTTTCTCCACAGTCAGGAAATCTCTACTTCTAAGGACTCGTGATTAGATTGAGCATACCTGTATAATCCAGGATAATTTCCCCATCTCAAGGTTGGCAATCTTAACACATCTGCAAAGTCTTTTTTACAATAGAAGGTAATATGTTTATCCATTCTGGGAAGAAGGACATAGATGTCTTTGGGACCGGGGACATTAGTCTGCCTACTATATTCTGTTAAACATTTTTGCATACTGTCTCTGAGGCTTTCAGGCTAGTCTCTTGGTTTCTTATGTCTACTCCTGCTATAAACTCATGCTGAACTTTGTTCCTTTATATTATACTTTAACCTTAAGTAGGCCTAGTGTGTCCTCATCGCTTTTGTTTTTCAAAATGTTTAAAATATTTTTCAAAAGTACTTATTTATTTTTTTTTGAAACTGCTTTAGAACTAATTAAATTCAAGAAACATTCTTTAGATATTTAATTTGGATTACATAGATCCTGTAAATTAGTTCAAAGGGAAATAACATCCTTCCCACACATATATCTCCATTTAATCTTTATAAAAATGTGGCTATAAACTTTTAAAATTTCCATCAAATGTGTTCCCCGTATTTCTGGTTGACTTTACTCCTACTTATTTGTTGCTGTCTTTGCTTTTGCATATGATAGTATTGTTCTATTATCTCATCTCATGGATACATAAGAAAATACTGATTTTTGAATGTTTTCTTTTTTCCTCTGATTAATCCTTTAAATTATCTTATTAGTTGGAATAGACCCCAATGATACTATTAAATTTTCTAAATTACCAAATAACTGCTCATAATGCCAATTATCATATACAAGCAATAATCATAGTTTTTTCTAACTTTAGTTACAATGCGTGGTTTTGTATATTTACATCCTAAACCTGTTATTCATCCAGCTCAACAAATCCATGAGAAAAAGGATGATGTGGCAACTTCTCATCCCCAAATGGCAAGCTGTATTATGGACACTTTTATATTTTTAGCACCCTAAATATATCATGAAACATACAGATCAAGAACATTAATACATAATACATTTCATGTCGAGTATAATCATTGGTAAATGAAAATATCTTTTTGATGCATTTTCCTTGTCAATGCCCTCCAGCCAAAGATTACAAAGACCAAGTTGTGCATATTAATCACTGCACTGATTCCAGGGGTGACACTGGCCATCCTAGGAAGAGGGTGTTAAAGATTTGGATCTGTGTTAGGGCCGGCCGAGTGGCACGGTGGTTAAGCGCTGGTTTGGGAAGCCAGCGGCCCCGGTTCGGTCCCACATATGAGGGCCAGTGACACTGCCCTCAAAAAAAAAAAAGTGGAAAAAATGATTTGGACCTGTGTTGGTGATTTGGAGAAGGGTCCAAAGAAGTGGTGCTTCGCTCTGAATTGAATGTTGTCAGGATGCAGGGGGTACTTCTATCATGGACTGTCTTAATAGATCTTTTCTATTATAGAAGGAGGAAAGAACAGAGCAAGGCTAACGTTGTTACTGGTGAAGAAACAGATTCTGATTTGCCAAGATAGAAGGATATTTGCTCTTTTCGGGGGTATAACATTGTCCATGTGTTTTCTATGTTTGGATGTGATTTCTGAGGGGTCTTGTTTTGTCCACATGGTCACAGAGTGGCCTTATCTGATGTTGACGTTTTGTAAACTTGATGTTTGTTAGATCATCAAAGGCTTATCTGTGAGTGCCAGGCCAACTTCCAGCTGTCAGAGGTGACTCTTGTCCCAGTTCTACGTAGACACAGACATAACAATGGTACGTATCCCAAAGGACTTGGGGTTAAGTATGTCTGAGAACACACACTGTCATTTTTCTGTGGGTGTATGAGTTTATCCATTTGGATTTCTGTTGCTCTGTGCTACAGTTAACTGTAATAAATATAACCTTGAGGTCTTTTGTTTGTTTTTTTCATAATTACAGGTTTAGAATGTCACACAAATTTGGAAATGTTTCTCTTATACACCACTAAGCAGAAACATTTGTAAATTTATTGTTGAAGTTCTAAAATTCTGGATTCAGAAAAATAGTCTGAATTTCATATGCACATGTGTGCATGTGTACATTACTAAATAAACAAGATACTTTATGTTGCTGGTAGCTAAGCCTCTTGACATATATAAGCAGTTACTGTGCAAACCAATTCTATATAAATGTACATAAAATGAAATATAGATTTATACAGATTTCTTATTATATAGCAGATTGAACATGGTTAATGCGCTATGTTTTTTGAATTAAGTAACACACACCCTGAGAAATCAGAAACAGTTTCTGCTCCTTTCAACGCTTACAGAAGAATTTTGATAATGCTGAGCTATAAAAGGGATGTTTTAATAATCCCCTCTTAACTGCAACAGAAACAAGCCACAAGAATTCTCCTACATAATTAAAACAGTCAGTTAGTTTTTTAAGTAAGTGAATTTAAAATGAAAAACTGATCTAGCTAAAATATTAATTTTTCATTCAACTGGATTAAGTAGGCATTTAGAGATTTCCTAAGGCCAGAAAAAATTCACTACATGTTTTTCGATTTTGACAGTTAGAAATATTCAAGATATAATGACATATGTGTTCTTAGTGGGTTGGTGTTTGTGTTTAATAATATATAAAAAATAAGTTTTTTTTCTGCTATCACTCTGCTAAAGCAACAAAGTTACATGTAATACAAGATATTAGATCTAGATGAATTTTTAATTTTAATGATCAACACAGCTGTGGATTGATTTCAAATACTACACTCAAAGCTCCAAGGGCAAGAATTGCCTCTAAAGAATGTCCTTCTACTGGTAATTGATTGTAATTATATTAAAAACAAAGTTTTGAGTGCTGGAGAAGGTGACAAGCATAAGTAGAAAATAGATAAGTAAAACAATGAAGGAAAATTCACAAAGGGATGATTTTTAAACTGAGAAATTTTAACCTTATACCAATTCTCCTTGTCTCTGTTTTTATTTGGTAGGCTATACAGTCCTTGACAAACTAGTAGACAGAAGACGTTATCACAGAATTAGTAGTATTTTACACTAATAAAGTGTACTACACAGTTGTTCATGTGAAATATAGGAGACATTTCGGAGGGAAAACAAACAGAAACAAATTTAGCCACATATATTTTGGATTATGTGTGTGGAGTTTTTCATCCGTTTTGAGTGAAGTTACTAAACATTAGAAAGAATATGATGATTGTGTTTCACTTTTCAGATTGTAAGTTGAACAATAATATCCTGTGACATTTCTTTCTCTTCCCTCTTCTTTTTTACATAGAAAAGATGTAGATGACCAATTATTCACCATTGGTCATTTGCTATAGACTTGGCAAATTGGGGTAGGTTTCTTTCTTTTGTGTTTTTTCCTGTTAGTTTTGTCTTTCCAACTAATTTCTTTTCTTCTCACATGATGTTTATTCTGGTGTCATGATACATATGCTTTACTCTTATACTGCATATATAAAGGAAAAGCAATCTGTATAGTTCATGGTTATTTATGCTGATTCAGATATGATTAAACTGGTCCTAAGCAAAATTTATTTTATCTTTACATAAAAATATGTGTATGATTTTGGATTCCTGTCTGTAAGTTATTTATTTATTAATAAACCAAAATAAAAATAATAATGGTGCATTCCTTAAAAATTTCTTTTTAGTTACCTAGGGAATACATCATGTAAAAATTTAGAAACAAGCCATTAAAGAAAGCCTTCACAGAGATCTGTCTTGCTAATTAGAATTGGACTGCTCCATCCCAATCATTTCAAGTATGCAAACTTGCTTAAGGGAAATGTTATCTTTAGAACAAGGGTGCAAAATATGGAATATTTTAATCTTCTGTGAGTTTTCAATGTGTTCTTGTTCAGAACATATGGGCTTCTTATGCATATGGGAGTAACTAAAAATCCAAGGTCTTCCAGAGAGCATGTGACAAGTTCCACTAGCAGCTAGATCTCTTGTTTGCCTTTTCAAACAGACAAAGGACACTGAGTGTGCTAATCTATGATATGTTGGGGCACCATGACAGCAGTCACACATGGAGAGTGAGGTGATCTTCCTACATTAATTATTGAAGTTATACTCCTTACTAGCTCCAGGCAGGTTTACGTGAAACAATTGCTGTCTCTTTAGTTTCGAGACCAACAATCTATGCGCATTCATTACCAAGAATGCACTTCATTACCCTTCCTTCTCAGAATCTCTGCTCTTCATCCTGCCAGAAACCTCCCAATCTCCCAGCAGTGGGGATTTTGGTAGACACAAATTCATGTAATTTAAATTCTCTTATAAACAATCTATTTTTAGAAGAGAACGAGTAAGTGTGAGAGCAACAGTGAGAGAGAGAGAGAGAGAGAGAGAGAGAGAGAGAAGAGAAGAGATCGCTTCCATATAAAATCCCAGAAATATCAATTTTAGAATTGAACCCATATTCCATTCAATTTATTTTGAGGGACTGACTCATTTGCTCACATGACATTCCCCCAAATGAAGAGAAAATGTAACTTTTGTTATCTCTGGTGATAGGCAGCAATGGGTACTGTAGTAACAGCTGCGATTGTGAGATTAAATAGGATTTTATGATTAGTATGCAAGTTTTTAGAGACTAAAGATATGCTATTTCAATATGAAAATATTCTCAAATATCTTGAAATTTATTCATTGGTTACTATTTCAAGCATCTTAAAGCATGTTTAATATACATTATTAGACTAAGTGATTGACTATTCAGCTATGATCATCTCTTAACTCATTTGTATATTTATATGTTTATGGAGTTAACTTCCAAGATATATTTAAAAAATTTTTTTCAATTTAAAGACCCTTGCTTTTGCTGAGCACACTTCTTGCTATGTATCCAGATCTCTTGCTCCAACCCTATGGCCATCTCAGCCCACCTGGGCACTGGGTGTTGATATGCTGAGTATAAGATAAGGCTGAGGCCCAGGTGAGATGAGGGGACCAGGTTTACACAGCGCAAGCTCCGGAGGAGGAGCCAAGATACCTTTAGATAATATTTTTTTCCTTTAGATTGTGTGAGGTATTTGACTAGTAGTTTTCAATCTCAGGTTTTTATTTGTCATAATTGTTTATCAACTCTTCTAGCATCATTGTCATTATATTACCAGTAATAGTAGTTGTAACAGAGATATAAAATCTAGCATTATTAGAGTACTTGGTATTTTACTAAAAACTTCACAATTGCCCTGGGAAAAATGAAAAATCCAATATGCATTAACATTTATTTCTTAAAGTTACAGTTAATTTCACTTAATTAAAAATCTTATATGAATTGAATATAGTTTGTTTAAGGAAGCCTGGTCTGCAGCAACTTAAGGGAAAAAATAAAAAGACAGAACCCAACCCTGTTTGCTTCTAGTATTTTTTCTTTGACTAGCTGTTTTTCACATAGTTACCATTATATTTTTTATTTTGCCTTTTAATCATTACATTAAAACCCTGTTCTAAAATCTGTAAAAGACTCTTCATAAAAGAGGGCCATGATTATTAAGTATACTAAAAACGTTTTTCAACTAATCAACACTTAAGGAATCATAAACTAATATATCATTTGTCACATTTCTGCTTATCAACTTTGAAAAACAATTTTTAAAGATAATTCTTGTCGACAACATGCAGAGAAAAAAAAAGCTATTTCACACTTTAATAAAGATAAGGAGAATAAATGGTCACAAAGTCACATAGTGCTTTGGAAAGCACTGTGGAGAAATGTTACAAGACTGTAAACACGCTCATATTGTTTGGACCAATAATTCTACTCCTGGGAAAGAATCTCAATGACAAAATAAAAAAGCAGAGGCAACGGGCTGGCCGAGTGGCTCAGTTGGTTAAGAGAGCGAGCTGACCTCTGAGAACAGCAGTTCGATGCCCAGCCCCAGCTGAGCAGCCATTGTGCTGTTGGCAGGATGGCTCAGCTAAAAAAAAAAAAAAAAAAGAAGTAGAGGCAAAAATATACATTTCAGGATCTTTTTTAAACATTAAAAATTAGAAAATAGTGTAAATGCTGAATGACAAATATGATTAAATCACATATGGTCTATTGCCTCAATTCAGTGGAATGCATTGATATAAAATGTTTACCGATGGTATTTTCTACATACTTCTCTATGCTCCTCTTGCAAAGGTTCTCCTGCATGCTGTTGCTTTGTCCTCGGCTTGGCTCATGTTAATAACCACAAGTAGGGAGATTCTCTCTTCCTCTATTTTAAATGAAAGTCTAGAGCTTTAATTAGAACAACTCAACTTGTTTCTTTCTGAACTGGTTGCCTGTGTCAGGGAGGGGTGCGGTCAGCATCCCAGGAGCCATGACTACTCAGTGCCCCTACACAGCAGGCTCCTTTGTCACAGGGACAGAGTAGAACAGAACTTGGGGACACAACCAACTGTATTTTGAGAAGAGAACAGGTTTAATATAGGCGTGCGATCGTCACATATCTGATTGTAAATGAAGAAAAAAGCAATAAAAACACAGTGGCATTTATTAAACTTTTTAAATGAATCCATTTTTAAAAAATCTTATCAGCAACCTAGCAAAACTGGTAGCTTTATCAACATTTTACAAATGGGAAGGCTGAGACTCATTGAGTAGAGTTAATTAGTTTGCTCAAGGTCACAGTCACTGGCATTTTAAACCAGTTTCAATGTAAATTTTATGCTCAGTCTGAGACTCTTGTTACTTCCTCACTGTTAGCAGTGAGCAGTAATAGCATGAGCTCTTTCTAACAAACTTCTTCAATAAGCAATCTCTGTTTTATTTTTATATTAAGGTATTTCTCTAGATTTTAACAATGTGGGAGAAATATATAAAATATACAATTTAAAATGACATGGTAAAATTGTTGTGAAAATAATGGCTAGTGGAGGTGATGTACAGTCCCGAGAGAGGCTGAGGAATATGAAAAATGGGGACTTTGCATGATAAAATCACCTGCATAATTGTCACCAACCCTGGGCTGTGTATACTGGTGTTTCATACACAAGTGTGTAGCATGTGGATGGCCAGAAATTGTTTCCTACCACCTGGGAGGGGAGCAATCCACAGAAGTGAACAGATACAAAATGCTGACATGGAGACATAACTAAAGAACATTCAAAAAAGTCTCAGAAACATTCTTACCAGTAGGATATTTTCTGTCTAAAAAATATTTTCAAAATTGATGTAGATGAATTCTAGGGTTTTAAATGTCACATATGCAATAACAGTATAAAATAATTTATTAAAATAGCGCTAACACCCCCCCCAAAAAAAAATCATATGGTAGGTAGTACATGTGTATATTTGAATGTATTACACATATGTAAAGTGTCTGGGTTTGTATACTCTCCGTTAGAAGCTTTTAAATTCAAGGTACAAACACATGCTTGCTAAGGAATCACTTATTTTTTATGGGGTGTGTCACAAACTCCAGTTCTATACCCACATCAGTGATCTAAGGTCTGAAGGGCACTCTCCTAGCTCTGCTGTAGAAATATTTGTGACTTAGGCAAGTTGATTTATTTCATTGTTCTGTTTCTTAGAGGTAAACTGACATAGCTATTCTGGATCAAGTCTAAATTTTTCCTCTACTGTGAATGGCTATTGTTCAATAATCCTGCCTAAACAAATAGTTCTTCCAGTAGACAGTGCACATTTTATTCTGAAGTGTGTACTCATAAACTCATGATAATTGATTTAACAAATATTGACTTTCTACTCAGCTGGGGCACTAAAGATGCAGTGGTCAACAAGAAATATAGACTCCATTTCTTTATTAATGTGCTCTTTGAAATATAAGAGTTAGTAAATCTATTTTTTTCTCCAGTCTCTATCCTTAACCCTAGAAGCATAAATTCTGCTTCCTACCTCTGGCATGGATGTATGTATATACATCTGTATCTTCCAGGGGTATTTTTTTTTCTTTTACCTTTATGTTTTCATGTTTATAAAAATGTGTAGGATGACCCAGACTCTTCATTTTCATTTTTCAAAAGTCTAGTGTTACCTAAATCAACATTACAGTTTCTCTTCCCATATAATGCTTATTTTGCCACACCTTCCCTTGGCTCTGTGTCTGATTCTTTAGTCTTCCTGACACATCTCCCTACTCACTGTCTGCTGCAAGTAGGTGGGGTGGTAGTTGGGAAATAGTTCTTAGAGAAGGAATCATTGCAGCTTAATGTCACAGACAAAGGGCGCAGCATGACAAATCATTTTAGGTTCATAAATTGAAAGCTCACAGACCCCATCCAGGATATAGATATCTTTTCTCTAATGCCACCAGGATTTAAAGCATTTGTGTTAATTGTCAATATCTAGAGGGTTGGAAGATTTTTTTTTTTTTTTTTTGAGGGCAGTGTCACTGGCACTCATATGTGGGACCGAACCGGGGCCGCCGGCTTCCCAAGCCAGCGCTTAACCACCATGCCACTCTGCCGGCCCCCTGGAAGATTTTAAGTAATAAAATATATTTTAAATTCCTGTCATCAATTAGAAGACTGTGTACTCTTAAGCCAGTGTATTTGTATGACCCCAGAGCTAGAGCTGGGTATAGCTAGAGGGATGGAGCAAAGCCTGTCTTTAAATTCCCTGCCACTCACTCATGGATTATACCTGCTCCGCTTTGCTGAAAAGATCTCTCTAACTGGCATTTCAGACTTGAACGCTTGCCTACAGGCATGAGAAACTGCAAGTTCCTTAATATGTATTTCAGTTACGGTTCTTATTTATAAACATCAGAATTTAGTCTAACAAATTTAGCACAAGCCATTTGATAAACGAGAGTGTACAGAAACTGTTGGAGGAGCAGAAAATCTGGCTCCGGAGCCATGCCACCAAGAATGACAGCCAAATCACAGCCCCAGGCTGATCCTGGGAGCGATTTTACTGCCTGACACAGGCCCACTGTGTTACGAGTCCTCCGTGGTGTTGCCAGGATCTACGCAGAAAGCTTTTCATTTTTCTTCAGCACACCACCACCCTCTCCAGCAATA
Organism: Aselliscus stoliczkanus; assembly: GCA_033961575.1. Lineage (NCBI taxonomy): Eukaryota > Metazoa > Chordata > Mammalia > Chiroptera > Hipposideridae > Aselliscus > Aselliscus stoliczkanus. Next base: position 73,539,750 of record CM066740.1, on the reverse strand, counting down.
CTGAATCTGCTCTCCATCACTGTTCTCCAATTTCTTTCTTTTGAGCGATTCTTTGAAGGTCTCTAAGTCACAAATCTATACTGTATCTTTAAGCAAGTCTGGGGTTAGGGGATAAATTAGGGCTTCTACCCTGGTGAGGTGGGACTCAGAATATGGAAAATCAATGAATATTGAAAGTGTATTCAAAAGATATTTGACATTGATACTGGTGGCTGTTTAAGTGGCTTGCCTAAAGGCATTTAAAAATTAGAGGGAGCTGCCCTGGTAAAGATGAAACTTGAAGCCACTTCTCCTATGTCTCAATCCATTATTTCATCCATGTCTCCAGCTCTATATTTATAGAAAGCTCTAACTAATCCTAAGGAAAGGATCTGATAGGGAAGAACTTCCAGGAATTGTAGGGGGTCTTTTATTTTTAATTTTTAAAAAAGTCTCCGTTATAAACCAGTATTTCTCAAAACATGCATTTAGTGCATCTGGCAAATAAAAACTTGAACATAACCAGAAGGCATCTGACGATGAAAGAACAAGCTCCTGATGAGCTATTAGGTCCAGGAATGCACACAAAGAACCAGGAGGGCAGTTTCCTTTCTTCTCTATAGCACAGGTACCTTATTCAAAATTTATACTTCACGAGACCCCAAAATCTGCCCCATAAGTACTACATAGTATCATTTAATCCCACTTAATTGAGGTCTTAGTTTTTCCATTAAAAATTGGATTATTCTGATAGGTCGCAACAACAATTTACTTTCTGTACAAATGACAATCAGGTAGGGAGTACAGGACATAAAACTGATGCAAGTGTGAATATGTGTATGTATTTTGAAGGAGAGAATGCTCTTAATAATGGGCTTGCAGACCATCGGAATAGTTATAGAAAGCTGAGCTGAGATAGTTTCCACATCGTCAATCATATTACATTTTTTTCACATTGTAGTGAGATAAACAAAATGTCCTCCTTTTCTTGCCAAGATAATTAGAGGTATCAATTATCTGAAATGTAATTTAATTTCTTTTGTGTGTCATGCCAATAGAAAATGAGGGATACCAATGGGAAAAGAACAGCCATAATCAAGAAATCATAAATAATTACATTCAGAGGTCTAGTCTAAGTAGCTTGTTCAGACTTTTGTTTGTCTTCATCTAATTATATGACTTACAAAAGTGATGATTAAATGAATGAATAAGTGATCTTTTGGCAAGCCAGAAGAAACGTAGCTTATTATTTCATCACTGCTCAGTGAAGGTGAAGGAAATAGGGGAAGAGGGATAGCACTGGCTCAGAGTAATGGATCTGGAGTGAAAGGGAGACAGGAAAGAGCCGCCATCAGAAACTGGCCACTTCCTTTGCCTTATTTTGTTACAAAGTGTGTCGAAGGAAAGAAATGGCTGCAAACGGACAGCCTCCCTTCTGTGAGTGTTGAGACAGCCAGCTCCTGTTAGAAGTAGGTTTTCTTTTTCATTGCATGCACAGAGAAATGGTGAAGGTGAGGATACTTTAAGATATCACACCATTCTCAAATAAGCACATCTTGATGTGCCTTACTCTTTCTTCTCTCTTTTCTCTTTTATTCTGTCTCTTTCTCTACCTCTTTTTGCTCTCTCTTAGTCTCTCTCTCTCTGTCTCTGTCTCTGTCTCTCTCTCTCTCTCTCTCTCTCTCTCTCTCTCTCTCTAGCATGCACTTAGATACAAATAGCACTGCATACTAATAGAAATTGACCCTGGCACTTATGGGGATAAAAGAGCACACATTAAATGCTTTAAAATGCCAGAGTACTTTATAATGTTACTACTATTGCTCATGGTGGATCTGATTATATATCTAAGTATATAGTAAGATTACCTCTTGCAACAAAACCCCACAAAACTCTAATTTTAGCATCTATCAAGAATTCTGTACCTCTTTTCCTATCCTGAAAATCTCTGTCAATTACCAGCGTGGTCTTTCATGGTGTATTTCTCTATTTGGTAGACAAGTCTGTGTTGCTCTTGCAAGATCATAGCAGCACTCGGGTAGAGTACCTGCACTTGGATAAGAAATAGGAAGTAATTCCTTTCATGTATTTGGGATAAGACGATATGTTCACACTAAGTTAAAAATGTACACCTGTCTATTCCTGCCTGGTTTAAAACCTGGTCTCATAATCTCTGAGCTTTTTGTATCTGCTGATGGATGTTAGATTGGGAGTAGGCACAGGCACATGCTGACACCAGGGGACAGAGCACAGGCTCCGAATGGACATAGGACAGTGGCCCTAGGGTCAAAGCAGAGTGAACACTGGCTCACTAAGGTGGCTCAACTGATACCCTTTGCTCAAGCTGCACCTTTCTTTTTCTCTGCAGCATTTCATATTCTTCACTGGTCCCCCTTTAAGGTCATTCTTCTTGCTTGAGACGATGCTTCATCAGCTCCTCATACCTCTCTGATTTCTCTCTCTGCTTCTTACCTCCCAAACTACTGTTTCTTACCCCCACTGAAGTCGTTTTCCCACTCTCTATGGGTGTTGTTTTGCTGTTGTTGTAACTGCAACTGGGTTGGCATAGTTACCATCGTTCTGTAAATCTCTAAATCAGTGCTTTCATTCCCAATCTCCCTCCTAGATTCAAGCTACACATTGCAAACTACCTACTGAACACCCAATACTGCTACTTAGATTTCAATTGTGAGGTAACTCCTGTGGCTTTGATTCATTGAGGACTCCTTCACGCTTAGCACTAACTCCTAAATCCAGTGAGTTGCAAGTCTTTTAATTGGTATTTTTAGTATTTATGCCAGGTTTCTCTCTGCACTTTGCACTAGTCCCTGACCTGTGATTTGTGCTGTCATCGCTCTAGTTTAGTTCCCCGTTTCCCAACCCCTGAATTATTCTCAAATAGTCCCTTTCATCTGTCTGTTCCACTGATTAGTTAAATCTTCAGGAAATTACCACTGATCTTTCTAAGTTACCATTCTGATTATATACTCAATCCCCTTTTATAAATCTTCAGTAATTATCTGGTTTATAACAAATGCTATATAACTCAGTCAAAGTTCTTGAGAAATCTGATGCTAACTAGTGTCTCACCTTATAAGGGTCCATTTCATGTAGCCTGTACCCAAATTACGTTACTTGCTTTTTCCTGAACATGCTTAATGTTTTGATATGTGTTGCGTCCTCTGGTTGAAATGACCTTGATCTTTGTATGTTAAAATAGTTTATATTGTTCAAGGATATGTTCAAATGCCATGAAGCATCCAGGAGTACTTTAACATGCTTATCCCTTCTATCCTTTGTATCTTATTTTTGTCTTATGTCCTTGTATCTCTCTTTCTCTATCTGTATATCCATGCCATTTCATCTACTAGACTGTAAGCTTCTTTAGAAAAACTACCATATTATAACATCTAATCCTTTTCCTAGTAACTTTCAGTAAGTACTTGATGAATAGATTAATGGAATATAGCATAATGAATTACAATATTAAAAATGGGGTACATTAAAAAAAAACTCCACAAGTGTACAAAGATTCAATAAAAACAGGAAGCTTAAAGACATCTTCAGACATCCTAATATAAATAACCAAATATAGTTCCTTTATACTTATTAATAATAACTGCATTACAAGATAGAATTCTAATAATTCATTTGAAATAATGTTGCAATGGAGAATCCTATTACCTCAGCTGATAATATCAGAGAAGTATCTATAAATATCCTGCACAGTCAAAAGTGCTCACTTCTAGTCCTGTATTCTTTTTTTCTACACACTCAATGTTTCTTGGTCCTTTGTGATACTGGAATCTCATTAGCATTTTCAATTGGAGCCGTAAGTGTCCCAATCTCAGTTTTATCTTGGCATTTCCAGTGTTATAAATGTGTGCACACTGTATCCATTTACCTTACATCTCACCTTGTTTGTGTTTGCAGCCCACACCTCTGAGCCTCATTGGAAATGTTTCATTGTTCAGGAAACTCATATTGTAAGCCTATCCATTATCCTTTAAAGACATTCTTTGTAAGGATTAGGTGAGGGTGAGGAAATACACCATAGGACAATTAAAGCACCTATGCAGTGAAATTGTCAGATGCCTGGATGTTTTCAAACGCTAGCTGGCAAATGCTACCTGGGGGAAAGAGCTGTTTACATGACAATGCTACTACTTACTAGCAACTTAACTTTCACTACATTGTCAAAACTCTCAGAGCCTCGAGGCTTTTTCTTTCTTTTTTTTCAATGTGAGAAATGAGGATAATAATGCCAACCTCATAATATTATTATAATGAATAACAGAAATAATATAAGTCAAGAATTTAAAACTTAGTAGAGGTTCAATCATTATGGCTAAACTTCTTTAATGCATGCAATCACATGGATTGATGTGTGCAGTGTTCATTTCTAAAATATAACACTTTATCAGATATTTTATCAATTCATTTTTTAAAACAAATATATTTCTAGTAACTAAACCACCCACTATAGGGATCAGTAGTCCTATTACATATTTGAAGTTGTTTGACTAGAAGGGTCTTGCTCATTATTTTATTTCCTATGCATCACAGCTCATCTACAACCTTGCAAGTGCTTAGGATAAGTTCAATGAATGAAACTGAAGAGACCCACAGAGAGATGTAAGCTCAAAATTATTTACAATTATTTATTAAAACAGAATACAGTTAGGTGAGCCAGCTCTCTCTAAAATTTCACATGGGTAAGAAATGCTTAGGAGACTGTAAGAGGGCCGGCCGAGTGGCGCAGTGGTTAAGCTCTGGCCTTGGAAGCCAGCGGCCCTGGTTCGGTCCCACATATGAGGGCCAGTGACACTGCCCTCAAAAAAAAAAAAAAAAAAAAGGAGACTGTGAGAAATAGCTTTTTTTCAATTTTAAAATTTAATTGGAAATGTAACAAGTAAGAGGTGCATCTGAAAAACCAAGAGATCTATATAATGCTTGATAACAATTTGGAAAATAATAATTAAAATTTTAAATCTTTTATTGCCTTTGGATCTCATAGAATTTGAACAAACTATATATTCTTTTGAACAAAATATATATCCTTTTCTTTCTTGAATCGAGACTGGCATCTCTAATTTAAAACTACAGTTCCTATGATTAGAGTATTTCTGGGCAATTTCTAGAGAATTTGATTAAAGAACTAGTATTTGGAAGGATGAGCATCATCCTTGGCTCTTTAATCCTTGCCTTCATCCTAGAATAGGCTTTGAGATTTCTCCTTTTCCCCTTACACAAGTGAATGGGACCATTTCAGGTATTGATTCTGGCCTGTATCTTCTAGCTAAATTATAGAGATCCACATATGCTATGAAGCTATTAAGTATGATCTAATTTGTACTTCCTTAATGACAAATGTGATCTGCTTTGGAACCCTAAAAGAAGGGAACTGTTGTTTTTTGCCACCTACTCTATGCCAAACATTTCATTAACATACTATTCGATCTTGTATTTCCACTGCTGTGTCTTCTTTAATAATGCTGGAGGTGTCACACTCCCTGACTTCAGCCTGGGAGCAACAACAATCAAAGCACACGGCACTGGCAGAAAAACAGACACACAGAACAATGGAATAGAATTGAAAGCCCAGAAATTAGTCCACATAAATATGGACAGATAACTTTAGACAAAGGAGCCAAACATATACAATGGAGAAAAGAAAGCCTCTTCAATAAATGGTGCTGAGAAAATTGGAAAACCACATACAAAAGAATGAAACTAGACTGCTCTCTGTCATCATACACCAAAATTAACTCAAAATGGATCCAAGACCTAAACATAAGACCTGAAACAATAGACTGCATAGAAGAAAGCATAGGTACTAAACTTATAGACACTGGGTTCAGAGAGGATTTTATGAATTTGACCTCAAAGGCAAGGGAAGTAAAAGCTAAAATAAATGAATGGGACTATATCAAACCAAAAAGCGTCTGCTCAGCAAAAGAAACCATCAACAAAATAAAGAGACAACCAACCAAATGGGAGGTATTTACAAACAACACCTCTGATAAAGGGCTAATATCCAAAATATATAAGGAATTTATACAAGTTAACAACAAAAAGACAAACAATGCAGTTGAAAAATGGGCAGAGGACATGTGCAGAAACTTCTCCCAACAAGACATACAAAAGGCCAATAGGTATATGAAAAAATGTTCAACTTCACGTGCTATTAGGGAAATGTAAATCAAAACCACAATGAGATATGACCTTACACTGGTTACAAGAGCTATTATCAATAAAACAAGTAATAAGTGTTGGAGCAAAAGGAATCCTCGTGCACTGTTGGTGGGAATGTAAATTGGTAGCCACTATGAAAAACGATATGGAGGTTCTCAAAAAGAGAATTACTATAAGACCCAGCAATACCTCTTCTGGGCATCTACCCAAAAAAATCTGAAAATATTTATCCATAAAGATATATATACTCCAATGTTCATTGTAGGATTATTTATGGTGGCCAAGATAGGGAAACAACTGAGTCTCAGATGATTGGATAAAGAAGATGTGGTATATATACACAATGGAATAGTATTCTGCCATAAGAAAAGATGAGATACTGCCATTTGCAACCACATGGATGGACCTTAAGATTATTATGTTAAGTGAAATAAGTGAGACAGAAAAAGTCGAGAGCTATATGACTTTTTATATCATATGTGGGATATAAAAGTGAAAGCAACAAAGGAACAAGACATACAAATAAATAAAAAATCATAAACACAGACAGCAGTTTAGTGGTGACCAGAGGGTAAGGGGGGAGGAGAGATGGTAGAAGAAGGTACAGAGGGTCAAATATATGGTGATGGAGGGAGAACTGACTCTGGGTGGTGAACACATAATGCAATGTATAGATGACATATTATAGAATTGTACACTTGAAACCTATATAGTTTTGTTGACCATTGGCACCCCAATACATTTTAATAAAAATGCTACTGCTATGTTAATATTCTAAGAAGACATAATGAAAAGATGCAAGTCTCTTAAAGTGGATCCTGAATTTTTTTTGGTAAAATCTTTTAATGTTGTGATATCTCAAGACAACTTACTGTGAATGTTGTTTCCCAAGATGTTTGTTCTTGAGCGATTGAGAAAGATACAGTTGACTAGTTTATGAAATAAGATTGGTTGTTAAATTAATTTATGTTAAATCAGTAGTAAGTTGATGTGTTCTAGTAAATGTAACCATGTGTGTTTATTTCACCTGGAATATGATATAAGGAATTCAGAAGCAAATAGGAAACTATATTTCTGTATTTTTATTTATACTGAAAAGTTATTTTAATACAATTAGGAGGGCATCCTTGACTGTGCTTGATATAGTAATTCAGGAATACTATGACTGGTTGACTCTGAAAGGCACAATTCATACTTGAGGGGTCTCCTCTGAAGAGGCATTATGTGGTTTCTGAGTCCAAAAGAGGAACCTACTAATAGCATGGTCTTTGTGAGCAAACAGAATCGGAATGACAGATTTGTACTCAGCACGGAAAAAACTTTACATCACTGATTCTTATTTTCGTCCAGCCTTATTCTATTCAGAAGTCAGTGATACCATCTGTAGCACAGTCTTTAAATAGGAAAAATATGATTTCTCTATATCATCCATTGCCAACTTCATCATCATGTCTATCTCATTCCACAACAGATTATTTCTCCTTCCACTCTGTGAATGTTATAGCAATAATTTCATGCCCACCTGGAGGGATTCTCAATCTTGTAAATTAGTTCTGATTGCCATTTCTCTTAAGAATTCCATGGTTTTCTGTCTAGATAAATTCCATTATTAGGAAGTCTGTTCATTGAGGTTTATACTTGTCAGTCTCCTTCTAATTCTGACTTCAAATGTTATTTATCAAGTTAGATTTCAATTTAATGAATAAGTTATATACAAAGGAGAAAGTCCCATAATATTTGTGGATCACAGTTCTTATTTACATGCTATATCAATTACCAAACATATTTTTCTGCCTCTGTTTTATAGTTTACTTAGCTTGACAGTTTACATTTAAAAATATGCCCATGTAGAGATAAATTTCAAAGCAACATTCTTGAACTTTGGGGATGATGTAAAGAGAAACATGCTATTTCTTTTTCTGGAATTGAAGTTTAATCTCATATAATAACCTACAATTTGGTAAATATCAGGTTGACAGCACTATGGCAGCTCCACCATGAGACCACTGACATGAAAGTACATGAAGCATATACTTCCCAGATGTATTTCTGAGTCTGGTATGGACTTTTTAAAAAAGAATTTCTGGATGAAATAAGTAAAACTGGGAAAGAAGCATGAGAAAACCCACCAGGAGAAGAAATTATCATCTAGAATCATGAATGAAGAACAGTGGATATTAGGATATTTTAAATATCAGAGACTGAAATATTTAAAGCTGTTTCTGCACCTTTTAGCATATTCACCCTTTTTAAAATTAAATTTGTTGAGCGACATTGGTTAATCAAATTACATAAGTTTCAAGTATACAATTCTATAATACATTATCTGTATATTGCATTGTGTGTTCACCACCCAAAGTGAAATCTCCTTCTGTCACTATGTATTTGATTCCCCTTACCCTTTTCGATCTCCTTCCCTTCCCCTCAGGTAACTACGAAACTATTGTCTGTGTCTATGAGTTTTTGTTTGTTTGTCTCGTTTGTTGCTTTCAGTTTTATATCTCACCTATGAGTGAAATTATATAGCTCTAGTAGACATTTTCTGTCTGACTTATTTCACTTAGCATGACAATCTCAAGGTCCATCCATGTCGATGTAAATGGCAATGCTTCATCTTTTCCTATGGCCAAGTAATATTCCATTGTACTGTGTTTCCCCAAAAATAAGACCAGGTTTTATATTAATTTTTGCTCCAAAAGATGCATCTTATTCATTTATTCATGTAAAAAAATCTACATTTATTCAAATACAGTTACATCTGGTTGACGATGTTAACTGGGGCTTATTTTGGGGTAAGGCTTATATTACAAGCACCTTGAAAATCATGCAAGGGCTTATTTTCTGGTTAGGTCTTATTTTGGGGAAAACACGGTATATACCACATCTTCTTTCTCCAATCATCTATCTACCAAAAAACGATAAACAGGAACTAGAAACAATAAAAATACAGTGAAGTCACAGGATACAAAATCAATGTACAAAAATCCATTGCATTCTTATACATTAACAAACAATGAAATTCCAGAAAAAGAATGAAAAAAATCCTTTTATAATTGCAACATAAAGAATTAAATACCTAGGAATAAGCTGAACAAAGGATATAAAGGACCTATATACTGAAAACTACAAGATAGTATTAAAAGAAATTGAAGGAGAAACAAAGAAATACCTTTTAAAGATCACTGATAAGGAGTGGAACATGTAGGGACAAACATGATAAGAAAGAAAGAATTTTATCACAGTGATCGATTATACCGAATTGTCATTTTTTGTGTGTATTGTCAATTGGTATATCAGACAGTTGAAGGTGGTTCCTGATACTTAAGCAATTGAAATAAAGAGAGAAAAGTTGTAGTGAACTAGGCTTTGGGAACTTTTTTTTTTTTAAAGATTTTTTTATTGGGGAATTGGGGGAGGGGAACAGACAAGTTGCTGTCTTTTTACTCTTCAGTCTAGTTGCGGAGGACGTTGCTTCACTGGCCCATGTTAGTATCATCATTGCGCTCTTCCCGGATGAGGCAGATTGGTCGCCGGCCTCTGGATGTCGCTCACCGCGGCTATTGGCAGCTCACACCGGCTGCCAGCCGCTCACACTGGCTGCTGGTCACTTACTGTAGCCTATGTCAGCCCACTGCAGCAGGGCGTGCAGCCTACACCATCACGTCGGTTTGCAGCCCAGTTCCAGGTGGAGCTGTTGTTAGCTGTAGAGGGCAGTGTCACTGGCCCTCATATGTGGAATTCGAACCGGGGCCGCTGGCATCCCAAGCCAGCTCTTAACCAATGCGCCACTTGGTCGGCCCAGGAACGTTTTCTAAGAGGGCAAAATGAAGTACCATTGGTATTCTACTCTTTCTAACTGAATAGACACAATTCCTTTCCAAGGAAGCAGGCCTATTGAGAATGTAAAGAGGCAGCCAACGTGAGCAGCTGGCAGCCAGCATGAGCTGCCAAGAGCCACGGTGAGCGACCATCCAGAGGCTGGCAACAGATCTGCCTCACCCAAGAAGAGTGCAATGATGATACCAACATGGGCCAGTGAAGCAACGTCCTCTGCAACTAGACTGAAAAACAAAAAGACAGCAACTTCTCTGTTCCTCTTCCCCGATTCCCTAACACTGTTCCCCTCCCCCAATTCTCCAATAAAATCTTTAAAAAAAGAAAGAATGTAAAGAACTTCAGTTCTACTCATAGGTGGGTAATACTCACTGTCATTTTTCAATGACCAATTTTGTATTATAGATTTTGATCATCTCCTGATAACTGGACCCTAGCTAGGTACTACCAACACAAATAGAGAGGTAAAAAAGGTAATATTATTGAGAACTGGGGTGAAACTGTGAGAAAGCAATTGGGTAGACGAATTACAAAAACACACACATTATAATTGGTAGAGATGTAATCTACCTAACATGGCCTGTGGATTCTTTATCTTCTTCAATTATGTAGGAAGGCATGCTTGGATGGGGTAGGCCATGGGTGGTGTACATATTTAGTGCAGAGAAAATTTGATATGCTGTGCCAACTCTGTATGAATACTAATATGATAAACCCTAACTAAACTGTGATTTCAATGGATACAGAAGATACTGCTAATTCACACAATCATAAAAAACATTTATTAAGCATCTTTATGCTGAGTTCTGTGTTAGACATTAGAGAGGTAACAAAGAGACATGATGCCTATTCTCAGAGAAAATGCATGTTGTGGTAAGGTAAAAAGGAATGATAATATTTACCAATTTAGTATTTAACCTCTTAGGGTAGAGGTCTTATGTTCTAGGATATTGAGGGGCATGGAAGAATAACTCAGTGCTCCTGGAGGGGTTAGGAAAGATCTTAAAGAGAAAGGAATATTTGGGTTGAAACTCACAAAGACAATAGAAATATATATTAGTGTGAAAGGCAACTCATTTTCTGAGAGGGTTTTGCAATTTGGGTTCTCTGTAAAGTCAACTCTGAAACAAAAGATTAGCCTGTGGAATGTTTATTAAGAGGGTGCTCTTTGGATCAAACCTATGGGAGCAAAAGAAGGGAACAAGATAAAGTAGAGGGTGAAGTCCAAGTGCGATGAAGGGGTGATTACAGCCTTGGTCTACTCCTCGGGGGAGTTCTGAAATTAGAATGGACTTTCAGGGTTGCTCTGAGTTAGGCTGAGATGACTAAGCATTTATACCCATCAGTCATTTGTACGCGTTCCACCCCAAAAGTTAGGGTACTTTTCAAAATCACATACATAATCAACATTTCATGCATGAATTGCATATGTGCTGTTCCTCTCTATTTAGATAAAAGGAGATAAGAAAGACAAGTATATGGTTGGAAATGAGGTTTCAAATGACTCCCTTTGATTCAGGTGAATAAGGCAGGAGATCACTTCCAAGAAAGAAGTTAAAACATTAGAGCAGGAGAAGCAATTCTGACTTGTTTCTGATCTCATGGATTAGTGATGAAAGAGTCTCAGTAGTCTTCTGGCCTAGGAATAGGATTGCTTCCGGCATTTGGGGCAGGGCCAGCATTTTGTGAGACATTAAATACTCCATGGGATTCAGAGGCATAGAGCTCAGTAGATCACTACAGAGTCTGTCAATTCACAAAGAATCTATTTTTTTGCAGAATCCCAGGAAAGACTTAAATTACTTTCAGTACTTTAGTAAGTAATCTTCAGGATTGTAGTATTTTTAGGTAAAAACAATGAAATTAAACTTTGTAATTAATGTTATTACAAACCTGTATTCTTATACATTGTATTATATAAATTTAGAAATAAGCTTCATTTCAGTCGAGAAGGACCATGAGTACGGTGGCTAAAAAATAAATCACCAGTTGTGGTTTAGTTGAGAGGCCGCAGGTTTCTCCCCCTGTTCTGTATCTCAAAAAGCTGGACCAAACCCACAGTCTCTGTTCAAATGAAAGATGCACAGTCAATAAGAGCCTCATGCTTGAGCAGCTTCGCAAGTGGAGGAAAACAAAGAGCTCTGATTGTCCCCTTTTGGGAAATAGATCCATTTCATTCCATGAAGTTTCCAGTGATGCAGAAAGATGAAAAAAGGCCTCATCTGCTTATCCTTGCAAATCCATTGCCAGACTAGCAAGGGGTGGGGGCCAGGAGGGAAGGGAGAGAATGAATGCAACACTAGTATCTTTGGCTTGTTTTGGATTTTAATGTCCTTATAGAGGCAAAGCAAATATGCCTGGAGCTTAGCTGTAGAACCCTCCTTGTGGTAAATAAGACAGTGTCTGGATTTTGGCATCATGACTGAGTAGGACATTAAAGAAGACCAGAGGTAGGCATCTCAAAGATGCCATATCATAGCTAAGATGACAAACACAGCAAAACTAAAGTTCTTGGAATAAAGGAGGTGATTGTGGGTCATTACTTAAGACTGATGTGAGTCTATGGCTCCAAATAGTATTGGATCTGTACAGTTCATGCTGCTTCAGTAAATACTCATCCCACCTCTTGGCTTCTCCGGCCCTTCCTTTCTGCCTGACCAGCATGTTAAAGTGTGTTTATTGGTGACTACAGACAAACTTCTTATCTGCACCATTAGACACTCCATAAATATTTACATAGTGAATAAAGAAATGAGCAAATGAATGCATGACTTCACTAATAGGTTATCTGTGCTTGGCATGCTAACGAGGCTGAACTGCTCCAACAGTTACCCTTCTGTAAAAAGACTCCACTTTCTATGGTTCTCTCAGGTATTAAGTCTGTGTCTGGGGTTTGTGTCCAGGACTCATTAAGCACCTCTCCTTTTAAATGCTAATTTTTCAAAAACTGATTCTTCCTTGGCTTATGAAACAGTTGTCTTAAATCTTCTAAATTGCTTTGCTGGGGAGATGGCCCTGACCTCCTTCCCCTTTAGACACAGGCTCATGCCCTACTTTTCTTAAACGAAGGCTGTGCTCACACCAGAGTAATTAAGTGAATAAGTGTCCTGATGGGATTCAACTTTACTCTCAGTCTTAATTGGATGATTCCTCCAGTGTGAACATATTCTAATAAGACCCCTAAGAAGAACTTAGCCTTTACTTTCTAAAACCAAGGTATACTGTGCACAAGTTCCTCTCATTGAATTTCCCTTATTAGAGATGCAATAAATGTGAAAAATAAAACACTCAAAATGGAAATATACATACTGGAAATAAAAGCTCAGCTGATGACACACTGCAAAGATATTTACCATTGAAAGTTTCTAAAGCTTTTCAGATATTCTTATCTATCTATCTTCTATCATATCTCCACACACAAACACACATCATATGTAAAATATATATATATATATGCATACATACACAAGTCAAGTACTAGCATAAATAGCTAGCTAAAACCATAGTCAAAGCCAAATATCATCACTGTGACTTCTATAATATAAGGATAAATCTGATATTTAATTAAAATCATTATTTTAACTTTATTTCTAGAAGTTTTAGTTATACGCATTTAAACATTCGATATTATGATGCTGGAACAATATATTCTAAGCACTAGTCTATGCAAGAGTGATCCTGTGGCCATTATATCTTGCTGTTATGAAACTAAATAGAGGCTCAGTTTTACCAGAGGTCAGTACAGAAAGATTTAATAGGGGTGAGGTTAATTTCATCTTTTTTCTAATATGTGTTTTCTTTGAGCTCTTCATATTGTTGTTACTATGATTATTTATTATGATGTTGCTATTCATGATTTTGGAGATTTTCTTCTTTAAAACTAATATTTTAAAATGAATTAACTATACATTAAGTGTTTATAAGAGCTTTTAAGTTTCACATTATAACATTCATATAAATAGGTAATATTTTAACAAAATAGAATTATATCTATCTATTTTTCGGTGTTATTATTTAAATAATTTAAATAGATTTATTGACTTGAAAGGGATATTGTGTTCTTTTTAAAGTTATCTAATAAGGGTGCTTTCATAATATTCATATTAGTAGTCAATCTATTTAACTATTTTAGTTATTAATAATCATTTTTATATAAATAACAGCTTTTGTAATTATTAAATTATTGTAACATTTTGCTTTTTCAGTATTAAGGTACAAATGAACTCAATTATCTAATATATTTTTAATATATAAATTACCTGGAAGATTTTTTCACTCTAACATAGCCCAGAGTACTTACTTATATTTAAAAATAACATTCATTGGTGCATCCTAAAATAACAATATATTTCTATTTGTATCATGCATTGATCATATACATGCAGTGGTCATATACATGTATTTTGATATATTTAGACACATATCTCTATTTACATATCTTATATAAAAACATAAAAACAATGCTGCTTTTTATTTAGTATCTAGTAGTCATTTTTCCAGTTAGTACAGATAGTTTATCTATATGCATAGAGGGTACATTTTAAAACCTCCTCTGATAGGCATGTAAGTTGTTTGCAATTTTTATGTTTTACAAACCCTGGTACCATGATTGTTCCTTATAGCGAACATCATTTTTTTTGCCACTAAACATCCATTCTCCCATTTGCCTTCCAAAGAGAATCATATTTATGGTCAGGAACCCACTCCTCTCCTATGAGACCCTCTGTCCCAGGTAAAGGTGATTATACTCATGGCCAGAGTGAATCTAATTGGTCTTAAAGTGATCCTGCCCACTTCACTAGTGATTGGCTGAGGAATGGACCCATTTGTTCACACTGGGATGTAAGAAGCAATTTTCTGAGAAAATTCTTTGACATTCTCTGGAAATATTCCCAGGAACCACTTTCTATCTTTCTGTCTTTCTTTACACTGTTCTATCATTGATATGAGGCCCAGAATTGCTATAACCACACAGGGGGAAGACAGAGACAAAAGGCAATTCAAACTGGAGCCACTGGCCGTATCGGGGACCATACTTCAGAATCTTTAATCATGTCAGCAAGTTCATTTCTTTTCTGTTTAAAAGTTTGAAGGGAGCATTCAGTTACTAAAAGGTTAAAAACAAAAACACACTTAACTTTGTACGCTGTAGGATCAAGAAAACTTTAGGATAGAGAGTTAGTTTTTTCCTTAATGCTATATACCTAGTACTTACTATATGATACCTAGTGCAGAGTAAGTATGCAATACATGAATGCATAAATTCCTGTGAAAGTCTTGAGTCAAAGTCTACAGACATTTAAAAATAAACTTCATATGTCCCTTTTCCAATGTTTTAATTATTAGAATGCTTTTGAGTAAAAATTATTAGAATGCCTTTGGTTATACTAAGTACATAAGCAAGTATCTTGAAAGTTTACACATAGCTTCCTTGTTTTAACATGGTACAAATATTTTCTCTAATGAAGAAATACCATGTCAACGGATGGGATGAACTGATGATAGAAAAAAGTGTACCAACAGTAAATCTGTTATGGGCTGCTGTCAGTGTCATATCTTTTTTAGAAACACCAGAAATGGATCATAATGTAACATATATTCTTGACATTTTCATCTTGCACCATTTATGTGGCTATGAAAACTGCCCCATTATACGTGAAAATTTATTAGCACATAGAGTTCATATCACTTATTTATATTGTATTTTAAAGAAAATGCTATCCTTTATATACTCCCTCAGAAGAATATCAGAGAAATAATCACAATGTTTATATGAGTGTTATTTCTCTAACTAGGATCATACAATCCCTTGAGCTTTAGCTAGCCATCAGCATGTTCCTTTAGACCTCACGATGTGAGAGACAAATAAGATTCTTCACAATCATTTTGGCTGCATGTTCACTATTCTGGTACCTGTTTTACCCAATGCTGGGAAGGTTACATTAGAGCATTGGTTGCAAACCTATAAAGCCAACGTTACAGTTAATTCTAGGTCTATTTTCTCCATATTTAATCTTTCTGCTATTGGGGTGCATCTTACAATTTATGAGTGATGATTTAATTGATGAGGTTTTTCTCTTATAGTGGCATCAAATAATTTTTAAACCTCCTTGATTATTCCAAAGCCCAGCAGTGTTAGAAAACTAATGTTCAGAGTACCTCTATCTGTCAAGTTTCTTGACCAAATTTAATGAAACATCCAAATTGTCTTTATTTAACCTCAAAACTCAAATAATAAATACTAGCCTCCCAAATAGCTAAAACCTCTTATAATCAAAAATGTATTTAAATCCCTAAAAGAGATTTCCCTCTTTTCCTTGCTAATTTAAATACATTTCTATGACTTTTTAATTCATTGCACATATATTAGGCATGATCTCTGTTTTATTGCCTGGAATGATATAGAGAATATACACATATATTTGAAATTATAACAAAAACTTACCAAATTGTGGATTATAATGGAAATTTTACTTATAATTTTCTCAGAAAAAATAAAAACAAACAGGCTGCTTCTTAAAATCAAAAAGGCTGCTTCTTCGGTGTCTTGAATTCCCTTCCAGCAATCATCTTAATCATTCCTTTCTGTCTGAATGTTACTTTTGATCACTATTGGCTTGTCCTATTCTCCTTAGGTAAACACTTTTTCTGCATTAAGAGTGCAGTTGGCCCTATCCTATGGGAAGGTGTCAAATAATCAGTTGTGTGTTTTTAAGTTTTTGTATCTGGGTAATAAAGTGTGTGTGTGTGTGTGTGTGTGTGTGTGTGTGTGTGTGTGTGTGTGTGTGTGTTGAGGGGGGGGAGCATTTTATTTATTTATATTTTTGAACAGTGTGTTTTTCCAGGACCCATCAGCTCCAAGTCAAGTAGTTGTTTCAATCTAGTTGTGAAGGGCACAGCTCAGTGACCCATGCGGGGATCAAACTGGCAACCTTGGTGTTGTGAGAGCTGCACTCTAACCAACTGAGCTAATCAGCCACCCCAGAACCATTTTTTCAGAGTTGCTCTGACTTAGCAGGAGCCGTGGATAACTGAAAATGACAGCAGCTGTGTCAGCTGCCTTCAGGGTGTGGATTCAAGCACAGCACTAACAAGATACACAGGCAACAGGGAAAAATCATCACAGAAGAGTCAGAGGTTTACCAAGGCTGCTCCATTTGCTCAGATCTTGTCATTTACAAGTAGGGGCCCCCACCATGCAAATGTGTCCCCAGAACAGAAACTCAGGATACACTAGTGGTCAATGATGGTCACTAAGCTGTCACTTCTCAGTGATTCACTGCCTGAGTGACAGGGCTCAGAAATGAATGACAAGGCAATGCTGGCAGGTTAAAATTAAATATATATATATATATATATATATATATATATATGCACATATACACACACACACATACATACATGACACTGTGGCAAAATGAGAATTCTACAATAATAGAGTGTAAAGAGGGCTGTCGTTGCAGTGATGTGTCATCCCGAGAGATACTCCTATATGCTACATGACAATTACATGGACTCCGTTTGAGTCTACAATGAATTTTAAATTGTAATTTGTAGTTTCTGACAGTCTTTGCCCTTCCCAGCCTCTCATCATTTAAATTTAATTATGGGAAATGTGCTAAATGCGTTCGAGAAAATCAACCTTTGTTTAATTTAATATTCTGTCCTGGCACTTGTCCCCACTGCACACAATCACACAAAGTCACTGAGGGAACTTCTGGTTCAGTGACATATGTTTATGATTGTCTTCCGTGTTTCAGGAACCAACCTGCTCCTCTTTCCTGTCCTAGCAGGAGGTTTAAAGAGAACCTTTATTTCCCCCATAAATTAGGCTTTAATTTGGTCATTATAATAGCACTAGTGTGAGATAGAAATGTATGTCTCTCAATGAACTCCTCTTAGATGATACTACTCTTTTATATGTGAATGAACAAATCGGTGAATGAATAAATGAATGAATGGATGAATGAATGAATGAGTGCCAGAGGTGAGATTTCCTACCAAGTCTTCTCAGATTTCTTAGAATTTTAATTTAAATCAAGCAGGAGTGTGACGGGGGCAGATTTTTATGGTCATTGCCAGTTCTCCTGCCACAATACTAAAAAACTGAAAAATCTGGCAACTAGCAGAGTTTAGCATGATACCTTTTCTATACTCCTCATGAAATGGTAACACAAAGTGATAAACAATAATGGTGACAGCAGCCAAGGGCCTGGAGGCGCTTTAGATGTCACATGAACTGCCTTGGTTTTCTCTTTTATTCATTGGTATGTAGGGGGACATTTTCTCAACCTTATGTAAATTTCTTCACAAACACAGCCTCAAACTGGTTTCATCTAACTGCAAAGAAATCACCACTCCTGAGTCTTCCTGTGTTAAAAAACATGGCCCTACTCTTGGCTATAATAGCAGTAGCTTTTACTGAGGGTTTAATTTGTTTCAGATATAGATGATCACATTTCATTGTCACAATGGTCCTATGAGATACACTCTACCAGTATTTCCCCGACTTTACAGATTAGGAAATTGCAGTGAAAAAATACAAAGATGCTTGATCAAAGCCACACAGCCAGCAAAGGAGTCAGAGTTTGAACTCAGAAACCCATTCTTAACTAGCACATTACGTTGACATTGGTAATAGATCACTCATAGCAGTTCTAATATTTTTCAATTGTACTTTTCTGAGGTAGGTAGAAATAAATTGAGGGCCAGCCAAGTGGCACATTGGTTAGGAGTTGGCTTGGTACACCAGCTCTGAGCATCAGGGCCCTGGTTTGGATCCCACATGCAGTCCAGTGAAGCTGCGCCCTCTACAGCTAAGATGGTGAACAACAGCTCAACCTGGAGCTGGGTTGCTGTGTGTCTCTGGCAATAGTGGGGCTGGTCGGCAGCTGGTGTGAGCTAACGTGAGCCATTGTCTAATGACCTGCGAGTGACTGCCTCACCCGGAAAGAGTGCAATGATAATACCAACATGGGCCAGTGAAGCGACATCCTCCACAACTAGACTGAAGAACACAAAGGAGAGCAACTTGTCTGTTCCCCTCCCTGAACTCCCCAATGAAATCTTTTAAAAAAATAAAAATAAAAATAAATAATGAAATAAATTGAGCTTCCATTGAAATTACACATATGAAATATTCATTTGCTATCAGCTATTAGTCATTATGAAATATGATGACTACCTTACGGCAAGCAGTTTCTTTTCTGAAATGTGTTAAAACTTATAATCAACTCTGTGATCCTAGCACCTAGAACAGTGCCTGGCATGTAGTAGATATTTTATAACTGTTTATTGTTAAACTGTTTGGATTATTTGAAATAGGGATAGCAACGCGTTCATTTTTATAGTCATTGATTAATTCATAAAGTGTTTATTGAGACCTAGACAATGGTGGATGGTGGGCAATGAATCTATATTTGGGGGTAGAAAAATTACAATGTAACATACCACAGAGAGAAAAAGGCATCTTATTTTCCTAGCTATTTTATAATTAATTAAATATACTCTATACCTCATAGAGAGAAGATATTCTGAGCAAGATTTATCCTAAACTGATATTAACCCAAATTTAGCATATTTCTCAGGGGTCACCTGACTACTTGCAGTTTGTTGCAGCCTTTGAGCCTCTATACCTGGAAAGACAAGAGTCCCCCTGAGAACCATGTGCTTGGAAAGTTTAAAGATCATTGTGAGTTTACAGATAATCAGTGGTTCTTGCCAAACACACTCGCTTAGGCTGCATTTAAAGAGCCAGTGAATCTTCCATAGCACTAGGAGATCAGCTGGTTTGATAAATTATCTCTTTGCCACATCACCCTCTGTCTTGTGAGCTCTGAAAACTATTAAGCTAGCAAATTTCAGACACAGGTTGTGACAGCCTAATTCTGTTTCTGTTAAAAAGCAGGGCATACACTCAGATGTGCATATTTATAAACGGTTCTCATCTATAAGCAGTGTTTAAGAATACAGTTTCATTTCGTGTCTCTATTCACTACTTATTCTATGACACTCCTTTCTCTGAGAAAGTATCACAAAAACAAGCGATCTTTGGATTAAGCCGGTGAAATAAAATGTGTAGAATTCAATTGTCACAATTACAAAGATTTATAAAAATATTTTAAAATTCTTTCTACTGAAAGCTGAATGTCACCCTTAATCACCTCTCTTTCCGCTTTAGTGCTAATTGTCTTAGAGGGTTTAAGGTTTCATTTCTGCTTAGATCCAATAACCTCAGTATGGCTTGGTGATTCCTGGCATTCTGTATCTGAGACATTTTTATTATCTTCATAATTGACCTATAATTTTTACATTTAGGAACACAGTAATGTCAGGGATTGTTGGTTATTGAGCATGCAGGGTAGCTGAGGGTCCTGCTTTAGTCTGCATGATTTAAAGAATCAGGGATACTGTTCCTGCTACTTTCCAGGTTCTCTTCCTGGCTAGTAGCACAAGCTCTGATTGATTGATGGATTGTTTTTAGTCATTGAGAAGTCAGAGATATGCCTCTGCCTAATTATGTCAAGAAGTGAAGAGAGAGAGAAAGAGATAGATGAGAGAGAGAGAGAGAGAGAGAGAGAGAGAGAGAGAGAGAGAGAGAGAGAGAGAGAGACACATTTTTAAATATAAGAAATTTTTAGGTCATTTTTCCCTAAGATGTGAAAATGGTCCAGAGCATTTTCTCTGGTTCTCATATGTGCTTGTAGGTTTTTCTCTTTTCCATGTTGTTGTTTTTTTTTTTTTTTAAAAAAGATTTTTTATTGGGGAATTGGCGGAGGGGAACAGCGTTGGGGAATCGGGGAAGGGGAACAGACAAGTTGCTGTCTTTTTGTTCTTCAGTCTAATTGCGGAGGATGTTGCTTCATTGTTGGTATCGTCATTGTGCTCTTCCCGGATGAGGCAGATAGGTCGCTGGCCTCTGGATGTCGCTCACCTTGGCTATTGGCAGCTCACGCTGGCTGCCGGCCACTCACTGTAGCCTATGGCAGCCCACTGCAGCAGGGGCTGCAGCCCACACCATCACTGGGGCTCGCACAGCCCAGCTCCAGCTGGAGCTGTTGTTAGCTGTAGAGGGCAGTGTCACTGGCCCTCATGTGGGATCCAAACCGGGGCCGCTGGCATCCCAAAACCAGCGCTTAACCAATGCGCCACTCGGCCGGTCCCCATGTTGTTTTTTATTTTTAAATTGAGAGTTGCAAAAGATTAAAATTAGGATCAGGCAAAATCCTACAGTATGCATATAAGCAGCTTCACTTCCTCCAGGTCAAGGCTCATAAAAGTTTAAAGCTGTATCTACCACAATGGCTCTCAATCTTGCCTGTACCTGAGAATTACCTGGGGGATGTAAACAACTTCTGGTTCATGTGCCACCTATACCTCCCCTCCCCCCCTCCTATCCCCACACCCTAACCAGAGATTCTGACTGGCTTTGGGTGGGGACCAGGCACTGGCAATTTTAGAAGCTCCCAAGAGCATTCTAATATGCAAACAGGGTCCAGAGACTCTGTTTATTCTAAATACACTATTCTGGTTTCATGAAGCTTTGGGTAAAGAGTGGAGATTCAAAAAAAATTTGCCTACTCATGTCAGGACTGATAAATTCTCCCCAGCCATTTTAATGGAAAGAATTCTGCAGGAAGCAGATGTGAGTTCTTCTTGAGTAGGCATGGAGTTGTCATGGCTACCTAGCCTCCTGTTCTCACACAGCCATCTACCATGACCCCTGTGTTTCCTCAGCAAGCACAGCTGGCAGAGCCTCCACAGAGACGACCTGCTTATCTGGAAGAATTTCCACAATTCCCCCTCTTTCCAGTATGAAACAGGTTAATGCAGTCTAATTCCATGAGCACTCACGGGCTGTGCAATTCTTTCCGTACCTACAATGAATTTGCCTGGGGGCATTTAATATGCTTAAGCATCATCTGAAGTCTTGCTGCATGAATGGCCAATGCATTTTCAGTTTGGACACCATGAAAAACTATACCACTCATGAACGTTGATTCAAACGTTTGCTTTTATAAAGGCAGCTTCAGAAATTGAGAAAAGCACATGAATTGCAATAAATTTCAAGGTGCAAAACCAGATCTGGAGCAATTACTATTGAATCATGGCTGGTTGAAACCAGCAAACAAAAAACCCACTGACAAACCAAAAAGGAACGGTGAAAAATGACACGATGTAAGAGGCAGCTCCACCACGGAAGCCCCATCCCTAGTTCTTTTTTTTCTAAAATAAACTTTTATGTTTGGATTTGCAGGAAAATTGTAAAGACAGTACAGATATGTTTCATATGCTCCCTACCCAGTTTCCCAAATCATTATAATCAGTTTACATTAGTAAGGCACATGTGTTGTAGTTAATATGCCATTATTGATACATTATTATTAAAGTTCTTATTTCCTCTGTTTTCACCTAATATTCTTTTTGTGTCCCAAGATCTCACCCAGGATATCACTACATTTAGTTGTCAGTCATGTGTACTTAGGTTCCTCTCTTGGTCGTAACAGTTTCTTAGACTTTTCCTTTTTTTTTGGATAACTTGAATAACATCAAGGTCAGGTATATTATACAGTAGAATGTTCCTTAATTGGGATTTGTCTGATCTTTTATTATTATTATTATTATTATTATTATTAGACTGGGGTTATGCTTTCTTGAAAGGAAGACTACAGAGGTAAAGTGCTATTTTCATCACGTCAAATGAAGGGTACACACTATCAGCGTGACTCATCACTGTTGATGTTGGCCTTGATCACCTGCCTGAAGGAGTGTTTGTCATCTTCACTGTAAAGTTACTTTCTTCACTGTTAAGTTACAACAGTGAAACTAAAGACACTTACGAATGGGGACTTCCAGAACTGCTTCAGAAAGTGGCAAGTACAATGGGATAAGTGTGTTCAAAAAGAGGGGGAGTATTTTGAGGGGGGATTAATGGCAATATGTCTTTAACTGTAATATCTTTTTTAAATTTAAACATTCACCATATTGTTTGATCACACCTTGTACATTTATATAAAACTCATCTGTATATTGCAATGTGTCAGTTCTCCTTCTATCACCATATAATTGACCCCCTTTACTCTCTTCTATCACCCTATCTCTCCACTTACCCTCTGGTAACCACTAAACTGTTGTCTGTGTCTATGAGTTTTTGTTTGTCATGTTTGTTAGTTGTTTTCATTATTTAAAGTTTGAAAAAGTAATTTTAGAGTCACAGCTGCATGTAATAATCCAGTAATATTTTAGAAACGACCTGTCTTTAAGACATCCTTTCATAGGGTCATAGAATAATTTAAGGGTGGAGAATGCAGTGAGCAAAGTAAACTCAGCAAGGTCAAGTTTCAGATCTAGAAGTTTCTCTTGCAAAGAATTACAAAGGCACAAGTCTGATAATGTTATGTGTCAGTGGGACTGCTGGCTCAGCAAGTGGACATGAATAAATTTAGAAATCACATCTTCCCCTTCTCCTTGGTAATTCATAAATTTAGTGCCACAGATCCCTTAGGTGAGACAGACAGATATTTTCTATTGGCTTTTTCATCTGGGTCAAGCTAAGAAGTTTAGAGTCCTATAGATATACAGTAAATAATTTCATTATATGAGATGAACAAGATCTGAGAATGTCCTTTAGTTTAATAAAAATTATAAATGGTGCTCTAGTGTCCTAGAGGGTATATCACATGCTACTAAATCACAATTTATTACACTATGTGACTCTTAGGCTACTTGATGGATTAGCACTATAATGTGCATTTTCCTGCTTTATCTAGAAAATTTCTTGGATTAATAATAGATACTTTAGGGCCAGCCAAGTGGTGAGTGACGCAGTGGGTAAGCACAGGCTTGGGAAGCCAGCGGCCCTGGTTCGGGTCCCACATCTGAGGGTCAATAACACTGCCCTCCAAATAAATAAATAAATAAATAAATAAATAAATAAATAAATAAATAATAGATACTTTAGCAATGTAATACATCATTATCTTCCTACTTTTTTCTTTAAAATATATTTTAAATTATCCTATTAAACAGATGTTTTAATTTCTTGTTAAGGTAGCTCTGATGAAACTAGAAAATTAGTACTATGAACATACCAGAAGAAGGCTAGATTAAACATAACTTTTCTCTAATATTCATTTGAAAATCATTATGTCACTGTAACATAATAATAGCATCAAAATTAATATACCAGTATTTTGTGTGACCTAATACTTTTTAAAATCAAGCCAGTTGCAGAAGAAATGTACTTTTGTTTGTGTGTTTAAAATTAAGAAAAGGGAACCACAGCTCCTTATGGATTTTATCAGAGCTTTGCATAGAAGAAAAATTTTGAGCTTTTATTAACTTGTTAAAAATAAATCTAACCTTATGTGAAGTCTATAGGATTACTTATAGTTTAATTGCTATGAATAATCAGATTTTAAAATGCTTTCTTGACTGAACCTCCTCTTTAAGTAGCTAGATTCTTTACAAGGGATTGGAAAGCTCTCAATTGAGTATGTTTTTAGTGAATATTAAAGTTTGCTTTTTTGAAAATCTTTCCTATTGATACTGCTATATGTTGACATTGTATTAAATATTATTCCCAACCCCCATCCTCAAATATTCTGGTGGAT
Source organism: Aselliscus stoliczkanus (assembly GCA_033961575.1). Classification (NCBI taxonomy): domain Eukaryota; kingdom Metazoa; phylum Chordata; class Mammalia; order Chiroptera; family Hipposideridae; genus Aselliscus; species Aselliscus stoliczkanus. The sequence goes on along the minus strand of CM066740.1, from coordinate 73,515,130 downwards.
TGAAAAACAAAAATTTGCCTTTAGGAAAATTGCCTTCTTCCTATCCCTGATTTAGTTAAAAAATCTTTTTGATGAACGTGAATTTACGAAAGTGTTTAATGTATTGGGTTGTTGGAAAAGTCATGACGTATTTTTCTCTGTTTTTCATTGCAAAAATGCGTCATGACTTTTCCTACAACCCAATAGATTAAATGAAACATGATTCCAAGCATTGGAAAAGGATGAAAAGGACTTGGTATGGACCAACCCCGGGCTGAGATATGACATGGAACTGGGACTGATGCATACCATGACAACTTATATTTGCCAACAATAGAGCCCTAATAAACCTTAAATTTTCTTTTAGCCAATGCTAAGAGATAAAGGAGGTCAGTTATATAATTAACAATGTCTAAAATAGGAAGCGAACCAACTAACTGGAAAAGGTGCAGATATTCATGACACTAGGATCATAAAGAAGCTTCTCCCAAGAATCTTCATAAAGGTAACACTGCAATGCACAGTTCAACTTCAGTGGCTTTTTCATAATAATTCGAGCAGCAAGATTCACTTCAACCCTTAATGTAGTCCCATGCCCTCATATAATCAGTAAAGACAATTCAGCACAAGCAATACAGCACAGGCAGCGTGTGAATGTGTGTGTGTGTGTGTGTGTGTGTGTGTGTGTGTGTGTGTGTGTGCATCAGCCACTTGAATGTGTGCATTCGGCTAGGATTTAACGAGGGAGGGATGTGGCATGTTGATGCTAACTTGCCAAAGTTAAGATACAACACCCAACCTTGTGTGTTCTGAAAATCAGTGCTGATAGTAAGAGTCTAGCAGAAAGGATGCATTAAGTATCCTTCAGAAAATTACCTCCCAATATAGCTTGTTTTCACTAAGTTTTAGCAGATATTTGGTGGTATTAAGTTCAAAACTGTGTTCTCTGTATAGTTTAAATTCTGACAGGAAACTTGAAATTCCATTCCTGTGGTTTTCTAAATAATATTGACAATCAGGCCTGACACTTTACCTTTTGTCGTTGCTGCACCGTTTGTCCAGCCTCAGTATTCCCCTTCAATTAGTCTAGTGTGCATCTCCAAGCCCAGTAAAAAGTACATCCTTTCCAAAGCACGGCTAATTCATGCGTTATGTTTAATTGGGGTTTCCCTGAGTGGTCAGTCAGGTTGCAGTTGTGGTTTGTGAATTTTCTATGAAGATCATTCATGAAAAATTAGCCTAATGAAGAGGTCTGCAGTATTTAGACAGACACAGAACGTGAGCAAGTATTTCTCATTTTGCCATGGTATTTCTAATTTATGAAATCTGAGACTTTCACAAGAGAAGTCTTCTTTTGTTGGAAGTAATCATTTTGTTGAATTAATCATTAAGACGTTAATATTAATAAATCCCACACTTTGCTTTATTCCAATAACTAAGTTGCAAGATTAATCTCTGATAAGTGGTATGATCGCATCTAACAAGAGATTAAACTTGTTGACTTCTCAGCTCCCAATTCACACTAAGACGCTGTTACCTATGACTCTTCCTTGTGCTTACCATCCTACTTCCTACTGAGGAAATCATAATGAATAGCTTTATTCTTGACATGGAGACCAAAGCCTTTGACCTGCTCCCCAATTTGAGTTGCCTTTCTTAGTTAGGAAAAAATCATTATTTCCCCTGCTCCACCCTTCCGTGCCCCCCTCCCCCCATATATACCATGCTTTGTTCAATATTCCTGTTTGGCTTCTGCTTGTAATTCTTTCCTCTGACAGCTCAACCTTACCTTCTCCTTTCTTCTTCCTCTGCCTCTTTCCCTCCTCCTCCTGTTTCTCCTCTTCCTCCTTGTTTCTAATCCTCTTTATTTTCCTCTTCTCCTTCTCTTCCTCCTCGAGTTTCTAAATCTTCATTTGTCTCTTCTCCTTCTTCTTGAAATGCATGAACACTGCCTTTGGTACCCTGTTAACAGTGCTTTCATGTAATGAAATTCTACTGCTTGTCTATTGTTCTGTGCCTCTTCCTTTACAGTGAGTTGTGGGTTGTGAACACACATTCTTTTTGCTTAATTCCTTAACACAGTCTTGGCTGAGACACAGGTGACATGTGGAGGCCTGACTTCACCTAGTGACATACATCTGCTAGGAAAATAACTAAAAAATAAATAAAGCCCCTAAGGTGACCAGCTTCACAAGATGACAGTGTGGAGTATCAACTTACTCACTAGGCCTTTTGTGAATTCTGAGCCAGATCTTCTATGGCTTGCTGATTAGACTACAGAGTTATTTGGGGCTGTGGGGATGTGCGGGGGAGAGTTCAGACTCAGGACAACAGAGCCTTTGAGACCAAAGCTGTTTATATGCTTGCTCTCTGTTGTGTATACTTCAAGTTGTCTCTGTCTTCTACTGATACCCAAGATGTGTAGGTCATTTGTACACTGGGATCCCTCTGATGGGTTTGAACCATGTCACATTCATGGGATTACAAAAAAAAAACCTCTTTCATTGTTTCAATTGTTTTCTCTTAATTTTTGTTCAAGTCCCTGATGCTTTTCCCTTGAATCTCTAGCCTTTCATAGCCACTCAGACATTTCTTCAAGATCCTTCTGAAGGCCACCGAAGGTCTCGTGAAGGCTCAGAGAGGTAGCACATGAGGCCTTTGCCTTTGGTCAAACTCTACACCATGGTAGTTGGAGATCAGAGCTACTCTCATTGCAGGGGCTCAGAAGCGTAGGATGGCACCATTTTGATTTTTTGAGGTGAAGACACACCTGGACATTCTTTATATTCCAAGTATTTATTAAGTTTTCCTCTACACTGTAAACACATGATTTATTTATTCTCTAAATTCTCCTTGCATTTTAATGATGGCATCACATTCTTTCTAGCTTGCTAATGATTATTTCCTAACAAAACTGTCCTAACAGCAGATGTAATTTCAGTGTGATTTGAAGAGATCACAGGCAGGATCCTGTTTCTGAATTTCTATCTTTTCTTTTCATTCCATGAGTGTTGTTGTTTCACTCTGGTGGTTCCAGAAGAAGTTTTCAATCTTTCGGAGGCATTTTGACTTAATGCAAAGCATATTTGGAAGGCATCTTACCTTCTGTTATCATTATATCACACTCAACTGAAAGCAGTTTCAGAAGGAAATATAAATGACTCAGATTCTATTGATTTAAAAGGAGAAGCATATCAAGACAAAGGAAATGGGGGCTATTGCAGCAGGTTCTAGAGAGCCAATCACAACTTTCTACAACTACGCATTTTTCTTTGAAACCATTTCTGCTTCTATTTAATTTTTCTACTGACCATGTAGTAACATTTTTTAAAAATCTGTGCAAATTACACATTGAAAACTTCCCTGATTTTATTAACTTGGTTTGGAGAATGATTAGAAATTTTATGGATTTTATTGTATTTTTTTCCTCACTTGTAAGAAAGAAAGAAGTAAAGAAAAACAGTGTGATCTGTCACCATTAAATCAAGTCAACTTACATATTTACATTCCTACAATTGTAAAAGTTACTATTTAGAGCTATCACCCTTTAGCAATACAGAAATCTCATGTGTTAAAAAAACAGTTAAATATATGTTGATGTTTTTTATTAAGGGAGAAATTAAAAACTGTAGTTAACTAAGGTTTTACTGTGTGTGTGTGTGTGTGTGTGTGTGTGTGTGTGTGTGTGTGTGTTTCTCCATCATTAGGCACATAGTGCATGTATAACTTATCAACTGAAGACATAATTTTTTATAAACTTGGAATAGATGGCCACTTCTATCTCGTTGCAAGGTAAAATGCAAAATGAAATAGAGTCTATAATATCTGGAGATTCTGGTAAGAGGAAAAAACATAATCAGTGGTTTTTTAAGTAGTGGCAACATTGGTGTTTGTTCTTGATATAGCCTTATCCCAAAATGCTGAAAGAAATAATCTATTAAAAAATATTTCCAGTGATCATACTACATTTTCTGTGTAAGATTTATTTTTCTGTGCATTTGCTGCTATTACATTGTTTTATATTCTGGACATGCTCACTAAACTTAGTCAATCCATTCTGATAAATGGTCATTCATCGAAGTTGCTACTTTCTATAAATTTTATCATCTGATTCAATTTTGTCACCTTATCCAACTTTTCAAAACTGTTTTATTACCTGTCAGATCTTTAGTCCTCTTGGATCTTGAGTCAAGTAGGATGTCAAAATATTAAATCATTCCTACCATCCTTTTTAAAAATTTTTATTCTTTGGCAGTTTTTGGTAAATGAAGAGATTGGTTTTAGCTAGGTGAAGTGTGTTTGCTTTGAAAATGAAAATTTTTTATGCAGATAAAGTACTCTTTTTTCATTGAAATAACAGCAGTATTGTCTAAGATGGAAGACAGAAGTATTATCTTAGATGAAAATCAATTCATTTTGAAGTTAGAACACATTCATCCAGGCCATGATCTCACCAAAATAATACTGCACACTTTGCTGAGTAACTAATGTCCTGGTCTACATTCTGAGCTGTTTCTGCACTGTTGGTATGTACAAGTCATGAGACTAAGGGTCCACTTTAGATAAAGCAAATGGGCAGAAAGCACAGACTATTCCATATACATGGCCTGTATTTTTCCAGGTGCATCAGATGAACCCCACAGGCTGGAGGGGCCCAGCTGCCCAAGGCCAGCTGACAGTGTGGGTATTGCGCATGAGTGGGCCACATAGGTCAGGATAATGGCACCAGGCACAAGGCAGGTGTCTGGAGAGGCCAGGTTCCAGGGTCTGGATCTTGGGGGTACAAGTGGTCTTTGTAAACACAAGCCTTTGCATCAAGTACTTAATGGAGCAAACACTTGAACATAGTTCAACTTCAACGAGAATCTCCTCTAACTTCTGTATCTAATTGGGGGTGTTATAAATATATCATATATATTATATATATTTATAGATAATAAAAGTAAATTTGATACAAAGAATCAACTAATTACTAATTGTGATATTGTGATTTATAAGAATTATATTAATATATTTTGGTATATATTCAGGTGTGTTTTGTCTTCATCCATAGTTCCTGGTTCACAGTTCCCCAAACCCTTAGAATTTCCTGAGTGCTATCCACTGGGGGCATCATTTATTATATGTATTTGGCTTCTTGTCCTCAGTTCCTGAAAATACTTCAGAGCCATAAAGGTGAAATGGGTGTCTTTTTATTCATAACAAGCTCCTTTCCACCACAACAGGGTTTATGTTAATGAGGCTACTTTTGGAAAGCACTTCAGGATGGAGGCTGGTTGCCAGGGAAACCAATCATTAATAGAGGCATGGGGTTTTTCAGTCCTGCCCCCAGATTTTTAGGGAGGAGGAAGGGCTAGAGGTTTAATCAGTCACCAATGGAAAATGATTTAATCAATCATGCCTATGTGATGAAACCTCTATAAAACCCCAAAACCCAAAAGGATGGAGCCCAGAGAGCTTCTGGGTTGGGGAACCTGAAGGCTTCCACATGCCAGCATGCTGGGCCCCAAGCTCCATGAGAATAGAAGCTCTTTTGTTCTAAACCTCGCCTTATGTATCTTTTCAATGGGCTATTGATTTATATCCTTTAATACACTTTGTAATAAATCAGTAATCTAGTGAGTAAACTGGATTCTTGAGTTTTGTGAGCTGCTCTAGCAAATTAAACCCAAGGAGGGGGTCTTGGAACCGCTGATTTATAGTCAGTCAGTCAGAACCTCAGCTAATAACTGGGACATGCAGTTGGCCTCTGAAATGAAGGGTGGTCTTGTGGGACTGAGCCAGCCCTTTACCTGTGGAATCTGATGCTAGCTCAGGTAGACAGGGTCAGAGTTGAGTTGAACTGTTGGGCATCAAGCTGTTGCCCCAATCATTTCCTGACGGTATGTGGGGAAAACCACCTCCCTCCATACACTGAAATTGGGTACAGAACCCAAACTACTAATATTTATTGACAGACTACTAAATGGCAATAAAATATCTCTAATTAGAACTTTATATCCTGTTATTAACAAATGTGATTGCTCTCCACCATTTCCTTCTCCCCATACATTATTTCAAATAAAAGTAACTTTAATTTCCAATTTTTGTATAAACAAAATACTGAAGTTGCTAAATAATAATTTTGGTTTGATTTATTTGTCATTTATTCTGAGAAACCATGTGACTCTTTGTTCAAATAGAATTTTGTGCACCAAATTTCAGAACACAATAACCTATTTAATGACTTCTCAGTGTGCTCAAATAATATACTCCAATGACTCATGAGATTGTCATTATTTCTATAACATTTTATGTAACTGGGTCACAAAATTATTCCAAATCAATTGCCCTTCCATAGCTATGCCTTATCTTTTTGAACATGGTCCAGCTATAGGACTTACCTCAATTAAGTAAGTTAACACTATGTGGCTCAGTCAGAATACACTGAGAAGTAAAAGCATGCATTTGATGACAATGAAAACTAGTCTATTTGGTTCTGTTTTCTGGTCTTTGACTTTGCACTAGCTAACCATTTAAAGTACTTGGTTTTCATAATAAACAGCTGAAGTGAGAAAGTTGATAATAGAGTATTATCCTACCTCCTGTACTAGAAAGGGAACTGGATGGAACATACTCTATTGCCAATACCCATACTTTCAGTAACAGAAAGCAACATATAGCTCAAGAAAAGTTAGCCGAATGCTTTAATATTGTTTTGGTGTCAGCTTAATTTTACTCTGATATATCAAGGAATTTTGGCACATAGGATATAGTGCTAAAATGGAACCCAGAAGAGCAGAAGTAACAAAATGCACTATCAGATTTAGTCTTTAAAATATGCTTTATCACCAGAAAAATATTTCTTGACAGCAGAGTGTACTTTCTCTCATATTTAGCAGTGGATTTTGATTGCAAATATAAACTATTAGATTATTTATTAAATGGATATTTATACATACTCATTTCCCATTAGATAACCATTTGGTGAATAAAACAAATACACTGCACTGGGTTTTAACCAATGGGGAGATTCAAGTTTTCTGCTACTTTTCTCATCCTTCTATTTGTTAAATTCTTAATACATTTTATATTTGTTATAAACTATACCATGATGTATAGTAATTTTTTCATTGTAATTGTTGGATTTCTGTAATTATTCTTTCCTTTCTTCATACAGTTTTTATATCTTATCACACATGTACATGTTTCAAGGTCTATTGCTTAACATTTATACTTAATTTCAATTGATTGCAAGTTTGATTTAATTCTAATGTTTAACTTCTGTCCATGCCTCTTATCGTTATCTGTCCTTATAGTTAGTCTTTATTTAATTCCTTTTCTGTTACCTCTAGTTTAAAATCTTTCCTGGATACCAAAGATATCTTCCTCCTACCCACCTATGACATGTTTAATACTTCAAATTAATGCCTTTTTTTTTTTTTTTTGAGGGCAGTGTCACTGGCCCTCATTTGTGGGACCCAACCGGGGCTGGCTTCCTAAGCTAGCGCTTAACTACAGTGCCACTCTGGCGGCCCAAATTAATGCCTTTTTTGCTTATTTCTTCAATGCTTTTTACAATATGTTCTAAATTTACTGTTTGTAATTACAACCCAGTCCTCTGCAATCCTATGATCTAGTCCAGATGGAATTCAATGAGCTACCAGATATATAACATTCATCTTAGGAAGGACGAAGATGCATTATCAGATGAGCAGAGGATGGCAGGGGATGGAGCATTGTGGGAGGAGTCAGTTTTGAGCAGCAGCAGGACCAAACTATTTAGGAACGTCAGTATATAAGAAGTACTCTGATCTAGCAGTTACATTACCCTAACCTTGAATCTTTGCAAACTCATATGTTCCCTTTCCCCTATTTAATGTTGTGGGTTTTTTGAGACTTATTTTGGCATCTGTTGCTAGTGCACCCTCAACCCTGCCCAATATTCCACAACCCATTAATATTAAAACAATCAATACTGGCCTCCTTCTTCTGGTTTGTCTCTACAGAGCCCTTGCTCTAATCCTACTCTCCGACACACCAAGTAGACCTGTGCCTCAAATTGAAACTACTTTCATTAGGTAAGATTCCCTTGATAATCAGTTCCATCTATTATTTTCGCTTCACTTCTGACACTTAGATTTATTCCCTTTTTGTTGAAACTTTTTACCCTTTTAGTTTCTGAGAGCATGCTGTTTTAATTTTCTTAATTCTTGTCTAGCTTCTGTTTACATTTTGTTTGTCTCTTCCTCTTCCTCTTCTATCCTCTTAAATATTGGTATGTCTCAGCTTTCTTTTTTTTACAGACTTTTATTGGGGAATTGGGGGAGGGGAACAGCGTTAGGGAATCGGGGAAGTGGAACAGACAAGTTGCTGTCTTTTTGTTCTTCAGTCTAGTTGCGGAGGATGTCACTTCACTGGCCCATGTTGGTATTGTCATTGCGCTTTTCCCAGGTGACACAGATTGGTTGCCGGCCACTGGACTGTTGCTCCTGGCGGCTCTTGGCAGCTGATGCCAGCTGCCAGCCACTCCACAGTAACTTTATGGCAACCCACTGCAGCCTTGCTGCAGCCTACACCGTTGCCAGTGACTCATGGCAGCCCAGCTCCAGGTAAAGCTGTTGTTCACCATCTTAAGTATAGAGGGCACAGAGTCTCTAGCCCTAATGTAGGATCCGAACCGGGGCCCTGATGCTCAGAGCTGGTGTACCAAGCCAGTTCTTAACCAATGAGCTATTTGGCTGGCCCTGTCTTAGCTTTCTAAACTCTGCTCCATTTTACCTCACTCTCTAAATATTTTTTTAATGGATGAGTTAGTTCAATCTCATGGATTCAGATATCACCTTTGGGTTTATATTTATTCTCTTACATCCAGGGTATCCACATTATCTAGATCATATCTTTCCCTCCAAATGTGGCAAATTGCTTTTGTCACAGTGACTGACAACTTCTATGTTGTCAAATGTAGCAGATTATTTTTTGTTCTCATTTTTTTGGGGTCTCACAGCAGCATTTTCTCTTAGTGGGCTTATCCTCTATTTTTGACACACCTTTTAAATGTGGAGTTAAGGAAAAGATCAGAACTGAAGATATATCTATATCTATCTATATCTATATCTACATCTATATCTATATCTATATCTGTATCTATATCTATTTAACCATTTATCTTTCCAGTTATATATCTCATGGACATGCTAGAATCTAACTTGTATTTTCTGCCTTCCTCTAATCTGAGCCCCCTAAATTTTTCTATTTCAGTTAAGGGACCCACTATTATCTACATAGGTTTTCAAGTCCAAAAACTCATTGTTGAGGAGGCCCATTTCTTCCACTCTCATATTCCAATTATCATCAAGTCCTGTTAGTTCTAGAGCTAGCCCAAATATATATCTTGAATATTCCCATTTATTTCAATCACATTGTCATTATCTTAATCAAAGTCACCCCCATTACTTGATTGGTGCAATAGAGAGTATTACTTTGTATCAATATCCATGTCCCAACCTGGGGAAATTATACATCCCTGCCCCACTGACATCAGGTTTGGCCATATGGTTGCTTTAGCCAATGCGATGTGAGCAGAGATGAGACTTGTCACTTCCCAGCAGAATCTTTAAGAGACACCTGTTGAATGGCTCTCATCAATAAGGCAAGTAACAACAAGTGTTGGAGAGGCTATGGAGAAGAAAGAGCCCTTATACAGTGCTGGTGGAATGTAAACTGGTACAACCACTATTTGGAGGCTCCTCAAAAAAATGAAGAATAGAATTACTATATGACATAGCAATCCCTCTTCCGGGTATTACCTCAAAAACCTTAAAACATTTATCCATAAAGATATATGTACTCTTATGTTCATTACAGCATTATTTACAGTGACCAAGACATGGGAAAAAAAAAAGGTCTTTCAATAGATGATTGGATAAAGAAGATGTGGTACATACATACAATGAAATATTACTCAGCCATAAGAAAAGATGAAATAGAGCCATTTGCAACAACATGGATGGATCTTGAAATTATTATTCTAAAGCGAAGTGAAATAAGTCAGACAGAAAAAGTCAAGTACACATGACTTCACTCATATGTGGCATATAAAACTGAAAACGACAAATGAACAAGACAAACAAACAAAGAAATAAAAACTCGCAGACACAGACAACAGCTTAATGGTTACCAGAAGGTAAGGGGGAGGGAGGCTTGGTAGAAGAGGGTAAATGGGATCAAATATATGGTGATGGAAGAACTGACTCTGGGTGGTGAGCACACAATGTGATATACAGATGATGTATTATAGAAATGTACATTTGAAACCTATATAATTTTACCAACCCATGTCACCCCAATACATTTAATAATAATGAAAAAGGGATAAATATGCTTTAGCCAGCATTTTCCATTTCTGAAACATTCATTGGTAATATTCCAGAGAACGTATACCTCATGAGCCTGGATCCCAGCCTGAGGATGTTGACGACTTTCAGCAGAGACCCCAGCAACTCACAGTAGAAATGATGTGTGCATGAAAAATAAACCTTTGTTGTGAGTCACTGATATGTTGGCGGTGTTTGTCATCACAGCATCAGCTGTGCTATCCTGACCAGCATGGCTGACTGAAAGCTATAAGCCTTCAACTGATGTCCCAGCTTTCACACTTCTCCTCCCATCCATTCCCCTCACTACAGTTAGTATCATCTTTCGAAAAAATGCTAAGCTTTAACCCCTTCTCCCCCACTCACTTTCATTGCACCTAGGAAAATATCCAAACCCCTGTTCCTGACCTCTGTGGTCCTGCCAGGAAAGCCTGTCTCCTGCCTGCTTCCCAGACCTCCTCTCCTGCCACATGCTCAGTAGATTCTCTACTTGCCATGTTGCTCTTCTTTTTCCCCCCTGGATATGTTATAATGTTACCGAATGAGGGCTTCTGCCTTCCTGCTCTCATTTCTTTATTGGGCTGTCAGTTTCTCAATTTTCAGGTATTACTCAGCTCCCTAATGCCAGTTTTCTTCTTTCTGTGACCATCTTATCTAGTGCAGTTTTGCTCTGCCCTATTCTTTCTAGCACACATCAAGGTAAACATTTCTGTGAGATTCTGACGGTAACATGACATGCAGATGATAAGATGGCAAGTGATAGTTTCCCATATTTTTCTCTATTAAGTTCCTAGGATGTTTGGACCATGACTTTTCACTTAACACCCAGCAGAACACATAACATACAGGAGATGATAAATAAATGACTGTTGAACTGAGTTCAATTGCAATATTCTAAATAGATTAAGGATAAAAACAGATAAGGCCAAACAGTGACGCTCCACAATAATTTTTGTCCTTATATAATTAAATGCCCTAAACAAAACCACCTTCCTTCTTCACCATACATACCAAGTTTCTTTTAATACTGACCACATCATAACATCATATTTCAAGGGCTAGGTCAAAGCCACTTGATCAATGCCCTCAATTTTTTTAAGAAGATATTTTTTCCTTTTTCATAGTATTTTTAAATTTTGTTTTTACCAAAGTAACACATGTAGATAGAATTTTTTTTTAAAAAAGCACAGAAAAACTTATAATTTAAAGCAATGCATACTCATCTTTCCCCATCCTCAGGTACAATCCCAGATAAAACCTGTTTTTTGGGTTTTTTTTGTTTTTCTTTTTAAAACCATTTCTACTTTTTTTTCACTTGCTGAATACTTCCATAATTAATATGAAAGTAGTGTGAGGATACTCAATCATCATCTAGAGGAGGTGGTAAGTCACATCTTCCTATCAGTGAAGTATAAAAATTAATTGTTACAGATGTATTACTTGTATTGAATTTTTCACTCGTTGAGATTATAAATATTCTGAGATCACAACAAACTCATGAATAAATGTCATACAAAATAAGAGAAAAAGATTAACACAACAAAATACTATAATTTCGGTTCTGAAGGCCTGAGATAAGAACAACTTTGGAAATCAAACATGAATTTATTTTATTTATTTATTTTTAAAAATATTTTATTGGGGAATTGGGGGAGGGGAACAGTTTTGGGGGAATCGTTGGGGAATCCGGGAAGGAGAACAGACAAGTTGGTGTCCTTTTTGTTCTTCAGTTTAGTTGCAGAGGACGTTGCTTCACTGGCCCATGTTGGTATCCTCATTGCACTCTTCCGGATGAGGCAGATCAGTCCCCGGCCTCTGGATGTCGCTCACCGTAGCTATTGGCAGCTCACACTGGCTGCCCGCCACTCACACTGGCTGCTGGCCACTCACTGTAGCCTATGGCAGCCCACTGCAGCAGGGGCTGCAGTCTACACCATCACCGGCAACTCACAGCAGCCCAGCTCCAGGTGGAGCTGTTGTTAGCTGTACAGGGCAGTGTCACTGGCTTTCATATGAGATTTGAACCAGGGCCAGTGGCGTCCCAAGCCAGCTCTTAACCAGTGCACCACTCGGCCGGCCCTCAAACATGAATTTTAATAATAAGAGGAGTTCAAAAGAGATAATGTTCACTTACCTACACAAATGCCTTAAAGACGCTTCTTTCTGTCTGGGTTCCTTATGTTTTATCATTTCATTTAATATCTGCAATGAAATTATTAAGAAGGTATCAAACGATGAGCTGTATAATTATGCAAATGAGAAAACAAACCCAGAGCCATTCAGTGATCAAGAAAAACCAGTCCTCAACCCTAAGCATTATGACTTCCAATCCAATACTCTTTCCTTAGCTCTTAGCTCTGGGAAGTTAAAATCAGATTGCATATTATCACCTTTTTTTATTTTTATCACTTTTTTCTAGCTAATTTAGAAATACAGAATTTAGGCTGGCATTTAAATATGATTTGATTCATTCTATTACATTACAATTTCATGTATTTGTTTTCTCTCTTTGCCGATATGGATTATCTAGGCATTTTTCTCAATCTCAATGAACTGTTAATTACAAAAAGAAAAGGAGAGTCAGAAAAATAATTTTTTATTATATAAATCTATTCTGATGTCCAAGGGATTGTGAAAGAGAACAAAAAAGTGTATATACAGTTTCTTCCTCTAATTGGACAGAGCCTGTAAACCTACTGTGCCCATAAATCAATATAAGTATACTCTTAATAAGATGTTTTTGTTCTATTCACCCAGTATGTGTACTGTATAGCAGTAGGAATTTTTCTATATTAGTTTAGACACTATTTCAATATTTGGGCTTTATGCAGTTTGAGAATATTAAATGGAAATAGCAAAAATAGTTAAGAGCAGAAATCTTACAAATTTAATCATTGGGATAAGAATGGGGGGTGAAATTTTATAGAGCATTATAAATATTAAAGACTGAAGGTAACTGCCAAACTCTCTACCTGGAATATAAATATCACATTTATTTTCAAACAAGAAAACTGCTTCATTTTAAATTGAGCTGACCTCCTATTATTTTTTACAAAACAAAATAATCCATCAGGCACAATAATGAGAACATACCAAAAAGTTCTTTGGTTATAATCAAATGACAGCCCCAGTAAATTTATAGTTCAATTTAATTTTCAAATACATGTGGTAGCTTACACATTTTCAGGTATGTTTACCACAACCAAGCACCTTAAGGAAAACAAAATACAAGGCTAAAATACGTCTTTGCCAGAGTCCTCTGCAACACAATACTCTCTTTTTTTTTCTCCTCTTATCCCTCCTTGAAATTTACTTTGACTCCTTATACTGTGAAGTATCCACTATTTGTACAGAACTTTCAGCACTCTCTGTTCAAGCATTTGCATTCAGTAGTTTTCTCTCGTCTCACTAGTGACATATCTCAAGTAGTTCTAGCATAAACTTCATCATGTTAAGCTCTGCCCTCCCAACTGAAACAAACTTCTTGAGGCTGCTATTTTGTAACCCTTCAGAATCTATCAACATTCCTCTCAAAGAGGTGATGCCATAATGTGTTCGTTTTAGAAGAGCTGGAGTACTTTTATGATACTTTCCCGTTTCACAAAATAAAATCTTTTCTACCCAATTTGTTTCATTAAAAAAAGATAATAGATTTGAAATCAAGTTCTTCATTGTTTATAAAGTACCATTTATGTGAAAGCCAGACATCACCTTTTTAAATTTTTTTAAGTTATTTGTGCAATTGGTTTTGAAGAAGTGTTTTTTTTTCCTTTTATATGGTAATAGTTTTCTCTAACAACACATATTTATATATATATATATATATATATAATAAAAAAGCATATTATTTAAGTATTTTAAAAGAAGGCTGACCTTCCCACCATCTATCTTTAAACTTATTTATTTACATATGTTATGTCCTTATCACCATAACAACTTTTTCCTTTACCAGGACCCTAGCCACACAGAAACTAATTAACTGACATTGCACCTTTGACATCAATAAAATAATGCATATAAAACCTTTCAAACAGTGCCTGGTACACAGTAAAAACTAATAAATGATAATAATTATTAAATTCTACTCTAAATCTGACTGCTTAATTTCTTTTCCAAAACATTAAACTCTAGAATAGTGTCCAGAGTAATGAAATATTTCTTTAAAAATATTGGAATAAGTAAAAAGAAATTATTAATAATAATAATACTCCTTCATTTATTTTTTGCAGTTTCCCACCCCTAGCATATATAATCTAGATTTTTAAAAACAAGTCTTATTCTTTCATTTGGGAATGTAAGAAACCAAAAAATCCATTTCTGAAACACCCTATATTTTACTCTTATAATCAAATATGATTTCCTTTATGTAGTATTCAGCACTGAATATTTTCATTTTATGTTAGTGAATCAGTAAGTGGATGAGAGCCATTATATAAACAGTACTAAGAATATTAATGCTATATTAATTGGTGAGGCATTTATTTTGTCCCTTTAAGTAAAAGATCAATTAATTGCAACAGTAATATCACATTCCAAATTGTGTTCCAACTGAGCAATCCTGAAGGAATTCATTTCTATCAAGTGTTGTGTTCCTCCTTGAATTGTCAAGTAGACTATAATAAGCTATAAATCAGAGATAAACCTCATGTTCTTGTTTGAAAGGCATTTGGAAAGATTCCTTTCTCTCAGAAAGAATATGTTACCTAAAGCTTGATTTTCTACAATTCGTCTTTTTATTAGCAATGTCTAAATTTAAAAAAATATCTGTTTTGATTGACAATATTATTCACTGTGGAATTGAGGTGACAACCAGCTAAGCATGTCAAAGGGTTCTTAGAAAATTGAGAGCAGTTTAAACTCCACACTTAATATGTTAGGTTCTCTATATAGGGGTAAGAAATGAATTTCTGAAAAACATAGCACTCAGATAATTTTATTGAGCATTAATTAATCAAATTACTGTTTTGGTTGTGAATGTAGCTGGGGTTCTTCAAGTTGTTTAAATTTGGTTCAAAAAATTCATCAGTGTTATTGATTAAAAAAAAAAAGGAAGAGAAAGCACTTTTCAAGCAATCGGGAAAAGTGAATTCAGTATATAGTAAGCAACCATTTAGCTTAACTGAGTCCTCTGTTTCTTCATTTTAAAGAAATTTGAACCATAACTTTGTACAGAATGCAAAAAAAAAAATTTTGTTTTTGATCACATGATAACAAGAAAAACCCAGAAAAATAAAATTCCTATTTCTAATTGGGCTAGCAAAGAACACCTTCCCCCACTCATTCAAGAGTGTATATCAAACTAATGACTTGTTTGCTAAAAATTATGTTGCTAAGTGACATATCCCAATGATTTAGTAGTCATGACAAGTGCTAGTGAATTCTATTAACAACCCATTTTATAGATGGCTAAACCACTTATGCTTACATAGACTTTTCCACATTGTACAATACAAATTAGTATGTTTTCGGAGAGCAAAGCATGCAGGGCAACTAAGTGGTCCAAAACATGAGGCGATCACCTGCAGAGAGAGGCAGGATGTGACTGTTTGACTGGGGAGAACTAGCTGGGTAAGAAGAATTCAGCTCTATAGTTAGATTGGTGGAGGCCAACTGTGAACTGCTGAAAGGAAAAGGAAGGCCTAGAAGCCAAAGATAAAGCAGAATTGGCGCACTCCACCTGGCTTTCCTGTACAGACTACCAGCTGCTCACAGAAATCAACATGGGGAGAGTCTGACATCTTGTTTGACATCATGTAGCCAGAGAACGCTGGAATAACCCCTGCAAATCCCGAGAGGAATGAAAATTCTGCTAACATAGAATTCTTTACCTACTCAATGAAGCTATGGTTTTTAAAAATAAAATGGAAAGACTTTCTTACATACAAATTACGATAATTAATTTCCAGTGGGATTACTCTATAAAACTTTTCAAACAAGATTTTTAAGGCAGAAGACATATTATGATACAATGCAGAAACTTGAATCTACGGAAACAGGTATACACATAGATGAAAAACAATGATGATTAAAAAAATTGAAGGTAAAATAAAATTGAGTTTCTTATTTATTTGCTCCAAAATAACTATTTACACCAAAAATGGCTGCAATGTGCTATGTTATAGCACAGATGAATTAAAATAATTGCAACAATAGCATAAAGGATGGGGCAAGGAATGGAGAATATACAGTTGTGAAAAACACACTACATGTGAATCAAAATAATAGCACTGGAAGGCATACTCTGATTACCTAAAGGTGTCTATCTGTAATCTTAGAACAAATACTTAAAAAATTTAAAAGGTAGTGATAATAAATAAAAAAATGAAGATAAATTATAATCATAAAAATAGTAAATTAACCTAAGAGAAGATAGAATAAGAGGGAAATAGAAACAAACATTAATGGAACATATAGAAAGTAGCTAGCAGAATGTTAGAGTTTAATTTAATTGCTACAATAACTTTAAATATAAAGTCTCTGTATACCAATTAAATGATAGAGATTGGTGGAATGTATATACACTCACATTCATACATACAGAATAGCATAGTATGCACTGTCTACAAGCAACATATTAAATTTAAAGGAACAGAAAGATTAAAAATAAAGAAGTTGAGAATGATATACCCTACAAACACTAATCAAAAGAAAGCTGGAGTAGCTACAATAATTTCAGACAAAGCAGCCTTCAGAACCCGGAAAGTTATCAGAGATAATGGAGGACATTACACAATGTCAAAGGGATCAATTATCTAACAAGATAGAACAATATAACATGGATGTATCTTACAACAGAAGATTCAAGCACCTGAGTCAAAACTGGTATTGCACAAATCGACAATTATATTTGAAGACTTCAACACCCATCTCACAGTGATTGACAGAATAAGGAAGCATGCAATCAGTAAGTATACAGATGATCTGAGCAGCATTGCCATTCAATTTGAACTAACTGGCATTTATAGGAAACTCCATATACAGGTGAATACATATTTTACTTAAGTGTACATAGAACATTTATCAAAATAACCATATTTTGGGCTATGAAAGAAATCTTGAAAAGTTTAAGAGTACAAATCATATAAAATATGATCTTGTGTTACAATAAAATTAAACTAAAATGTCAATAACAAGAAAAACATATCTGGAAAATCACCATATGTTTGGAAATTAAATCATATACTTCTAAATAACAAGTAGGTCAAAGAGGAATTCTCAAGAAAATTAAAATGTTTTAAACTGAATAGAAATAAAACAATGCTAAAATTAAGCAGTGATTCTTGGTAAATTTATCACTTTTACTTTTTATATTAAAAGAGCACAGATGTCTGAAATCAATAATCTAAGCTGCATCTTAAGAATCTAGAATATTAAGAGCAAGTGAAACCCAGAGAAATCAGAAGGAAGGAAATACCAAAAATAAGAAGAGAAATCAATAAGATTAAAAACAGGAAAATAATATTGAAAACTGATGAACCCAAAAGCTGGCTTCTTAAAAAGATCAATGACATGATAAACCTCTAGACAGGTGATCCAGAAAAAGAGGATTAGATGAAAATGGCTAATAGCAGAATTGAATGAAGACATCAGTTCAGACACCATAGACTTGAAAAGGAAAATAAGACAATACTATGAACAACTCTATTGTTGAAAATGTTGACAAGTTAGATCCAATGGGCCAATTCTTTGAGAGAAAATACCAAAACCTACTGAGGAAGAAATAACCTGGATAATTTTATACCCATTACAGAAGTGGAATTCATAGTTACAAACTTCCTGAAAATGAAATCTCCAGTCCTTATATAGTTTAACAAGGAATTTTACAAAAACTTGAAAGAAATAATACAATCTCTATATAGTCTCTTTCAGAAAATACAGGTACTGTTTTCAAACTTAATGTATGAAGCCACCATTAAAATTAGATCAAGATTATAAGAAACGAAAACTATAGATCAGTACATCTCTTATGAACATGGATACAGAAATTCTAAACAAAATATTAGCATATGGAATCCAATTCCATTTCAGTTCTACTTTTGTAAGGTTGTCCATATGACCTTGAATGAAGATTAGATAGTCCACTAGTTCTTTAGCCTCCTATTTCTTGGTAGACTTCAGGGTTACTGCTAAAGATGATTCATTTCTCTCTGATATGTGGACTTTGGTAGTTAAAGTTTCAAAGTATAAATATTCTTATGGGATAGATATATGGGATAAATATATGGGATAGAGTACCTTGCTTGCCTTCCATTCTATCAATTAATAACTATTAGAACAATACCTTCTTTTACTTTCATTATATACATTTTTCTTACCAGTGGCTAAATGTAAAAATACCACTTTAAAAACTATCATTTGTAAATGAATGCCACATAGAAAATGAATCCTGTAAAATATAAAAGGTATTTTTTATGAGGGGAAAAGAGGTAAGATAATTTTTTTGTCAAATGTATTTGGATAACACAAAAAGAAACTGGGTTGCTCAGATAGTTTCTAATGTGTTTCCTTCGCATTTTGCAAATATAAGTTATGTTGTAGATAGCTTTCACAATGTTATTTGACAAAGGAACCCATTTGTATGTACCATACTATTTTTGTTGGTAATTGGAAGAAGCCCAACTCAGAGTAGATTAAGCATTAACTCTTTTACTTGGGAAGTTCTAGGGGCTTTCAGATTGAGAAGTTCAAATGATGTCCTAAGAAAATGTTCTCTCTCTCTCTCTCTCTCTTTTTTTTTTTTTAGCGTTTTCTCTGCTTTTCAGTTTGATATCTTC
This sequence comes from Aselliscus stoliczkanus, assembly GCA_033961575.1. Lineage (NCBI taxonomy): Eukaryota > Metazoa > Chordata > Mammalia > Chiroptera > Hipposideridae > Aselliscus > Aselliscus stoliczkanus. The sequence goes on along the minus strand of CM066740.1, from coordinate 73,496,022 downwards.
AAATTGGTGACAAAGGTGGCCATTAAGATGCTGTATTATAACTGGTCAGGTCTGAGTCATGCACCTTTCCTACTGGATGAAAGCACAATCTAATCAAACCACACTGAATGTATTATGTATTATTGAATACAATACTGAAATGTATTGAATGTTATGTATTAGAAAGAAGGGTTCTGTTATTAGGCAAAACAGAAAGTGGTTTCCATTATAAAGTAAATTTAAAGAAGATTATACAATTTTTGTGAAAAGATGATACATTTTGAAGAATAAACATGTTTTATATTGCTATGTTGTGAACATTTTTAATTTGAGTATGCTTCTTTATAAGCAATTCAAAGTTATCTGCTTGAAGTTAGAGCATTGCCTGTTGGATTATATTTCTTTTTTTTTTTTTTTTTTTTTTTTTTTAAAGATTTTATTGGGGAATTGGTGGAGGGGAACAGCGTTGGGGAATCGGGGAAGGGGAACAGACAAGTTGCTGGCTTTTTGTTCTTCAGTCTAGTTGCGGAGGATGTTGCTTCACTGTTGGTATCGTCATTGCGCTCTTCCCGGATGAGGCAGATTGGTCGCTGGCCTCTGGATGTCGCTCATCGCGGCTATTGGCAGCTCACGCTTGGCTGCCAGCCGCTCACGCTGGCTGCGGGCCACTCACTGTAGCCTATGGCAGCCCACTGCAGCAGGGGCTGCAGCCTACACAACCACCGGGGCTCGCACAGCCCAGCTCCAGGTGGAGCTGTTGTTAGCTGTAGAGGGCAGTGTCACTGACCCTCATGTGGGATCCGAACCGGGGCCACTGGCATCCCAAAACCAGTGCTTAACCAATGCGCCACTCGGCCGGCCCTGGATTATATTTCTTTAATAAATCAAAATGGTTTACTTCTTTTATCGTTTCTCTACTGAGTTATGCTGGCAGAGCCTAGAAAGCTGAGTTCTGTGATAGATGAGTGGCCATGTATCATCTGAACTGTAAGTTACCACTCTCGTGCAGAGCTCAAAGAGAAAATTCTTTATCAATTCTGAGAAGATACAGCTAGTTTACCCAATCAAGTATTTAATTTTTATGAGCTCTGACAAGTTTATGTATTTGTGTACTTACCAACATGATTACATTTTAAAGAAAAACAATTGGGGGGGGGGCTGACTGAGTGGCTCAGTTGGTTAAGAGCTCACTCAAGAGTGTGAGCTGAGCTCTGAGCAATAGCAGTTCGATGCCCAGCCCGAGCTGAGCTGCCGCTGAGCTGCCAACAGGTGACAGGATGGCTCAGCTAAAAAAATGTGTTATGTAGAAAAATAAAAAATAAATAAAAGAAAAACAATTGGATTTCTAATTCAAAATGGCAAATGAGCATAAATATTTACTTGGAGGCTCTTCAGAATCACCAATAAATTAAAACAACAGAAAAAGGCAAATTTTTTAAAAAAGGGAACATTATGATAAGAGTTGGCCACACAATGATGAGAGGAGCCTGTTGAGAGATGAAGCAAGCAGAGAGGCCTACAGTTATGCCCTCTGATGGTTTCAGGGGTTGAGGTACTCCTGGTGTAAAGAAACTCTCTTTTCAGTTGCCCCAGTTAAAAATCCTGAATTCTTTCTGACTCCTCTCCTGTTCCACAATCTACCCATCAGGAAGTCATTATTTTACTTCCAAATGTTCTTTATGAAGTTTAGGACGTGCCCAACTATTTTTAGTTTGCTGAGAGTTTTTAACATGTAAGTGTTAGATTCTGTGATGATTTTTTTTTCTGGCATCAATTGATATTGTTCAATTTTTAAATATTTGGAGATTTTCCAGCTATTTTTTTGTTATTGATTTCTAATTCAAGTGTCACCTAAGAACATGCTTTGTATGATTTCTCTGATTTTAAATTCATTAGGGTTTATTTTGCAGCCTAGAATGTGTTCTATCTTAGAGAACATTACTTGTATATGTTACATGTATACTGTTAACATATATTATTCTGTTATTACATGAAGTATTGTATTGATGTCAATTAGATTAAGTTGATAGTCCTGTTCAAGTCATCTATGCCCTGATGATTTTCTGCCTGTTCACTCTATCAATTACTGGCAGAAAGGTGTTGAAGTCTCCAACTATCACAGCAGATTTGTCTATTTCTCCTTGTTGTTCTATCAAGTTTTGCCTTACATATTTTAACAATCTTTTGTTATGTGTATACACATTTAAGATTGTTAAATGTTTTTTGAAAAGTTAATCCCTTTATCATTCTGCTATGTTCTTTTTATTCCTTAGAAATGTCCTGGTTCAGAAGTATGTTTTTTTATGAAATTAACATAGCTAAATTTTTTTTTCTGTCTTCGAACATTTTATCTGTGGTTTTATTTTTCTGTAGTTTGAATATGAGAGGCCTAGGCATTATTTTATGTACTTATTTATTTTGGGTATTTATACTTGTTGGAGTTCTCTGAGCTCCCAGTGTGTGTATTTTGTTCTGTGTTTCCAATTTGGAAAAGTTTTCTGCTATTTTTTACTTTAAACATTTTTTTTTAAAGATTTTATTAGGGAATTGGGGGAGGGGAACAGTGTTGGGGAATCGGGGAAGGGGAACAGACAAGTTGCTGTCCTTTTTGTTCTTCAGTCTAGTTGTGGAGGACATTGCATCACTGGCCCATGTTGGGATTATCATTGCACTCTTCCAGGGTGAGGCAGTCGCTTGCCGGCCATTGGATGGCTGCTCACGGGGGCTCACCACAGCTCATGAAAGTTCACGCCAGCTGCTGGCCAGTCCCACTGCAGCCTTCGCCGTTGCCAGCGACTCACGGCAGCCCAGCTCCAGGTTGAGCTGTTGTTCACCATCTTAGCTGTAGAGGGCGCAGTGTCACTGGCCCTCATGTGGGATCCGAACCCTGCCCTGCTGCTCGGAGCTGGCATCCCAAGCCAACTGTTAACCAATGCACCACTTGGCCATTCCTAAACATTTTTTTCTACTTTTTTCCCTTCTTCTCCTCTGGCATTCCAATTATGTGTATGTTACCTCTTTGATATTGGCCCACAGGTCTTACATTTTTTTTGTTCATTCCTTTTTTTCCTTCCATTTCAATTTGGCAAGTTTCTATTGACCTGTCATCGAGCTCATGGATTCTTTCCTTGGCCAATTCTAGCCTATTGATGAATCCATCTAAGGCATTCTTCCTTTCAGTGACAGTGTGTTTCATTTCTAGCATTTCCTTTTGATTCCCTTGTAGAGTTTCCAATTCTCTGTTTACATTGTCTATCCTTGTATGTTGTCTACTTTTTCCATCAGAGCCCTTAACATATGAATCACAGTTCTTTTAATTTTTTTGTCTGATAATTCTAACACTTGGGTCATATCTGAGTCTAATTCTGATGCTTGCTTTGTCTCTTTAGACAGTGTTTTATCTTGTCTTTTGGCCTGTTTTGTAAATTTTTGGTTGAAAGCCAGAAGTGATTTGTGGAAAATATGAACGAAGGTAAATAGACCATTGCTGTGAGGATTTATTTTCATCTGGTTGGGACTTCGGCTTAATGTTTGCTGTAGTTATGGGTGCCGAGTATCCTTGTTTTTGTCTTCCCTTTTGAGTTTGTTTCCCTGAATATTACTTGAGAGGGAGGGAGGGAAGGATGGAGGGAGGGAGGGAGGGAGACAGATAGACTGTATCTTGCAAGCTCTTTTGGCTGTAATCCATTGTTATTATACTAGATCCTTGCTGATGGGGTAGTCTGGTATGGGGAGAAGCATTCAATAATTTCATAATTAAATCCTGTTTTTTAGTGGGCCTGTGTCTCAGGCTATAACTTTCCCAGGTGTGTCTTTCATGTATACCTTTGCCCACACCTCTACTCCCTTCCCTGGCTGCAGCATTCCCAATCTATTTCCTTGAAGCCTTGAGCCCTGTTTACTATGTTTTTAATTCTCTTCCTACTCTTATAAGAATCATGAAGGGATTTTTCTAGGGTCTTCCATATGGGAACCTGGTGAAATTGCTGCAAGGAAAACCCATGAAATTTTAGGAAAACCCCTTAGCTTATAAGCCCCCAGGGGTTTCTCACTCTCATGGTGGTCCACACTTAGTCTTCAGGATTACTTTTCAAATGTTTCTGCAAATGTATATCTCTGGGGTGTCTGCTCCATGTAAACAGGTCTCGGCTGTATCTGTCTGGATGTACCTATCTCTTCAGATTTTTGCATAATATTTTGCCTTGTGACCTCAAGTGCACTGATGGGTCCAAGAAAAGTCATTGATTTTCAGTTTGTTCAGATTTTTAAATTCTTTTTGTTGTTGTTGTTGTTTTGAGGGCAGTGTCACTGGCCCTCACATGTGGGACCCTAACCGGGGCCGCTGGCTTCCCAAGCCAGCGCTTAACCATCACGCCACTCGGCCGGCCCTAGATTTTTATCATTGTAAGGATGAGGCTGATTACTTCTAATCTTTTTACATGTCAGAGCTGAAACTCGAAGTAACTTTCTTAATGTTAAATTAAACCTAAAAAAGCTTGATTAGTTAAGTTGATTGTTCCTTTCATCACTGCATTCTCCTTTCATTTCTTTTTTTTTTTTCATTCCTTCATCCGTTTACTGTTAGGAATAATTTTTTTGAATACAGCACGATCAATGTGAGCAATTCTATTCTATTTCTTGCTATTAATCTTTTCTTTTTTTTATATCTCTTCTATGCTTTGTTCTTAATCTTTTATATGTAGTAGTTTAACAGACCTGTATTATACTGCTTATACTCATTCTTTCTTAAACATAGTTTCTGTTGGATAACTTAAAATTATATGTATTAATGAATAGAAGTATTTTTATCCCAAGCTTTTGCTTTTTATCATGAGATGATATAATCATGCTTATAACATTTTTCTTTTACTTCCTTAATTTTAAAATATTTATATAACACTCAGTTAAGGCTTATGAAATGAGACAATACATTGATAATAAATAAAATGCATTATAATAATAACTTTACCTGACTTCATGGAATTTAATGTTGAACAATGTACATTTATATACATGTATTCTGATCTTCCAGTCAATATTTAACCAAAAGATCCAAATTTCATTTATTGATGTATAATGTGTCAGGTTATATGTTACTTGAGGGAAAATACTTGATTTTATGGTTTCCTTTTTGGTATCTTTTACATAGCAGATAGCTGATAAGTACTTTTGTCAGCTAGATTTTAATTTAAAGTTAAGAACTCTCAAAACCACCTTGTTCTTGAACCAATTAACACTAAAACACATTTTCCTATGTTGTGAATTGATACGTGTGGTTCCATTATTTTGTAAGGATGTTAATTCAAGTTATAGATCTGTACTGCCTTTAGTATATATAATTGTAGTCCATTCAATTTATTATCATGGATAGAAACTACCTGTTACAGCAGGGGAGGCCAACCCTTTTTATGCGAGTTCCTTTTTATTACTCAGAGAGTAACCCTATAGGCAATCTGGGAAATCCATTAAAAAATACCATTTGACTGCACTTATGCTTTCTAGTTTATTATTATTATTATTATTATTATTATTATTATTATTATTTTGAGGTGCCTAGAATATTATCAACTCATATACCTTGAAGAAATCCTCTTTTTCATTTGCAGCATAAGGATTAAGTGCACAGACAACTTTCTTGTTCCAATTACCATCAGTATAATCAGACAGTTCATTTGTATTCTAATATTAATGTATCATTTCACCAATGTTTAATTATATTCAGAAATATACATTTAAAAATCCTCAGAATCTTGAATCATGGTTATCTTCATTACTATCTTTGCAACATTACTGCTTCTATAGAACAGAGAAAATTGAGAAATGACCGTGAATCTAATAAGTGAATACTAAAGTGAACAGAGTCTTATATTTATCCTTCCTAAAGTAGATGAAATGTAACATTGATACCAAAGTCATCTGACCAATTACCATTATAATCTTCAAGAGAACAACATGATCCTTTATTTCATAATCACTGTAATATGTAAAAGGAAATAGTACATGCATAAATCATTTTGTGATAATTAAAAAAAGATGCCTTTATAGTTTAATTCTTATAGACTATGAACAATGAGAGGAAAGGAAAATAATGGGAAACTAGGAAAAAATATAATTCCTGGAATGTTGGTCATAACACATGAGAAGTCCATAAATTGTGTTTTTAGTTTATGTAAATATTGTAGTCCAGCTTTGTACCTAGGGAGGCTATAATTAGTATTTTCTTACTAAATATAACTTATTCATCATCATCATTATCTCCAAATTATAGATTTCTACTTGATTTTGCATACTACATAGTACTTAGATATAAACAGAAATTTATTAGATGCAAATTTATTAGCAGTGAGGATCTGAATAGAAATCTAGTCTTGAGTGATATATAAATTACAAAAAATATTACAAATTTCCTTTTATTGTCTAATGATGACCTGAGAACTATTTCTTTCTTTCCTTCTTTCCTTCTTTCCTTCTTTCCTTCTTTCCTTCTTTCCTTCTTTCCTTCTTTCCTTCCTTCCTTCCTTCCTTCCTTCCTTCCTTCCTTCCTTCCTTCCTTCCTTCGTTCCTCCCTCCCTCCCTCCCTCCCTCCCTCCCTCCCTCTCTTCCCTTTCCCCTTCTCTCTCTCTCTCTCTCTCTCTCTCTCTCTCTCTCTCTCTCTCTCTCATTGGATTATTTAGATAGTTACTAAATATTATAATTTGGTTTTTGAAGTCTAGGAAATAACAGACTATATAGTTAGTTTGAGATTTATTTGTGGTTACTTTTTGTTACCAAGAAAACTGCTGATTATAATCAAAGGCTAACTTTACTTTTCTATACCTATTGTTACCAGCGAAGGAAGATAATTCTGTTTTTCTCCTCTCTTGTCCATCTTTAGAGATATACATTATGTGGCTGCATTACTACCTCAAATCATATTTTATTGAGAACCCAATCATAGTATATATGCATACAATTATTTACATAATTGCTTGACTAACTTCTTTCTCCAATACTAGGTTGCAAGATCTATTATGAATTCTTTCTTGGTGGCTCAGACTCATATTTGATTGTCTAATGCTTATCACAGGACTTAACAGGTAAGGTGCACTCAAAAATGTTAAAAATACTGAATGGATAATTGAAATTAAATTAAATTAAATTCTGGAATAAAAATCAGTGATAATAAAAATTTTCAGGTTAGGTCAGATAATAATTACAGAATTTAACTATTTTTTTTTTTTTACCTAATTCATTTATAGTACAGAAAACATAGACTCACCATCCAATTCTTCCTACTAGGGCTCAAATATTTCTCACTACCTCATACTTTCCCTACTCCTCAGTGTGGACTACAATTTACATCTACATTAACTTACCATTTACTTATGCTTTTAAAGTATAACTCCATAGAATTTAATTCTATAAGGCTTAGATGTCCTTAGATTATAGGCTTGGGATATCATTCTATGCCACCAGGTATCAAGTGGTATTTTGGCAAATGTTTGTGTGAACTAATGAGAACATTTTCTCCAAACACTGGCATCAACTTAGATCAATGTTAAAGGTATCAAAACAACTTAGATCAATGTTAATGGTATCAAAAGTTCTTTTCCATAAAAAAATATAAATTTGGTAAGTGGCAAGATAAACACTAATTAACTCCTCATACACAAACACAGTAAGGTTCATGCATATAAAATTCAAACACAGACAAAGCTAATACAGTCTTGTGGGGATACATATAAGTGATGGGACAATAAATTCAAAATGAGAGATATTATTTATATCTGGGAGGGTCGACAGTATACTGAGTGGCTCCTGGAACCTCCAAAATATGAGAGATGTTCTATTTCTCAACCTTGTTGTTGGGTAACTGGGTGTTTATGTCTTTGTTAATATTTATAATTAGCACAGATATTGCATTTTCTTTTGTAATCATAATTTTTTTTTATTAGCAAAAACAAAACATTAAAATAGTTAACTATCCATTACAATTTTTGTATGGTCTTGGCATAACTTCTATGACTATTACACAACTTCTTGGGCAGTAACAGAAGAGTATTTGAGGGCCAGCCGAGTGGCGTGGTGGTTAAGAGCTGGCTTGGGACACAGCGGCCCTGGTTCAGATCCCACATGTGAGGGCCAGTGACAATGCCCTCCAAATAAATAAATAAATAAATAAATAAATAAATAAATAAACTCCAAAAAAAAAAAGAGTATTTGATTTTGAAAATTGCCTCAGTTCTTCTGAAATATTAGATTTAATATGACAACGTAAAGTAAAAATAAAATCACTAATAAGCATGCTGCCCCGGGAGGAAATGTTCAGTTTAATCAGTAGAAAAGAAAACCAACTGATATTAAGAGACACAAATGCACTGAGAAAGATAGTCTCCAGAAACAAGAGAACATGAGATTAATTATGGCTTCTTGAAAGAGTAGGCAAAGACATTTGGTATTAAAAAAATATGTATATATAACTGAGAAGGCTAAAAAGAAGATAAGACAATCTTTCTACTGGTTCTAAAAGATAATGAAAATTGAAATTCAGAATGTTTTATAATCCTGTAAGTGATTTTTAAATGGTATTTCCTAGTAAAATATAAGAAATATTAAAATGATATAGATACTTAAACATTATATGTATATTTCTTATGAAGTCATATAAACAACATTATTTGACTTATTTGTTGCAATGTGCCAGAAATTTCTCTTGCTCTGGTGTGGTGGAGAGGAATGACTCACCAGTGTGCAATACTGACATAAATTATCTGAGGACTTCCAGTTGTTGATTTTGGTCTTATGCATTATCCATGATACAATATTTTTTTGAAATGTTAAGGTTTAAAACTTTCTATAAAATACATACAATTAATAAAATCTAAAGTAAATCATTTATAATGCTGTAGATACTTCATATTATTAATAAAAAGAAGTCCTCCTGTAAAAGAAGCACTCGTATAGATACACTGAGATAAGCGAACTAATTCACTTTCTGTTTTTTTGGGGAGTTTTTTTGAGGGCAGTGTTACTGGCCCTCATATGTGGGACCCGAACCGGGACTGCTGACTTCCCAGGCCAGCGCTTAACCACCGCGCCACTCGGCCGGCCCACTGTCTGTTTTTTTTTTTAAGAAAATCATTTTATTCTAATTAAATTACAAACAATACCATCACTAAAGCTAGTTTAAGGAGGCCGCACAAACATTTGCCCAGCCCCAAACTCTATTCCATGTCAGAAATTTCTATACAGTGAGAACACCCTTTCCCGCTGCAATTCTGAAGCAAGGAAGCTACTAATGATTGAGGGGAGGTTTAACTGATGGTTTTAGACTTTAAAATTTCATTATCAATTATACTTTTATGCTAAATTGACTTAGTGGTGAGAGATGATATTCCATGTCTTCAATTTGAATTCCTTGATTAGGCTAATCCATTTACAAATCTACAGTTTCAGCACCGCCCTGAAGCCTTCACAAAACTTAAGTCACCCTGGTAATGGGCACAGTCCCCAAACTGTTTTGTCTCACAGTGGCATGGGCCAGGCTGCTGCTGCTTCTGGGTGGCTGGCTGGGGGCCCTGAGATTCCTGGTAAGTGATGTCAGGCCTCGAGGGCTCAGCATTTATTTCCTTCATGAAGCCCCCAGAGATGGCTTGGAATTCTAACTCAACCCTTAATTATCCATTTCTCATATCATTGCCACTAGTTGTAAAGCTCTATTCTCTTCTCTCCACCAATAACTGTCTTATTTTCTTTGAGCCCCTCAATGTGCTACCTCCATGAAGTATACCCTGGAAAACTTTGTCTGTTCTGAACTCTCTTTTTATTTTAGCCATATTTATTAAGTTTACACTAAAAGCTGTCTGGTAGTGGAGTATTTCCAGATTGTCTATGGGTTAACAGAAATTTCTCTCTGTACGCCATAAAATTTTGGAAAGTTTTTTAGGTTTTACCAAAGAGCCTATTTTGGGGGTGATTATTTAGAGATATTGACCATGAAAGTAGAGAAACGTTTCTTCTCTATAAGATGGGGTAGAAGTGAGCTCTGTTGAAATGGCTTTAGTCAAAGGCCATTTACTTTACATCTGGAATTACTAAAAAATTGTAAATTTTGACTAGTCTTCACCTAATATATTTTAGGATAAATAATTTGAGAAATTTTTAAAAGAGCATGCTTTAAGATGTTTATCAGTGTTTATTTATAAATTTAATAAATATTTGGTAAATACCAATCATGTGCCTGATATTTCTCTAGGAATGACAGGTATATCAATAAACATGACAGAAAGATAAAGAAAGAAAGAAAGAGTCCCTTATAGTGCTTGAATTGTCCCCAGTTTAATTATGGCTTTTAAGATATATTGAAAATTATAATTCATGTTGAAATTATTTGGTACAATGCCTTCCTCCTCTCCAGAGAATTCACCATGTCACCTGATGGTATTGAAGAAAACAGCTTTCCTCTGCTTCTTTGAAATGAGTTCTTTCATATATATACCATTTCTATACGCATCATCAGGTTTCTTTCTAGACACTCTACCTCTTTTCTTTTATTGGTTACTCTTATTCTTCTCATCCTAGGATCAAATGATTATGATAAAAATGCCAGTGTGTCTCTTCTCTGGGAGCAGCTGTTAGTATGACCATTGTTATTACCTGGCACCAGGTAATAAAGAAGATACCTCTTTATTCCTCTAAAATAAAATATATTCAAGAAGACAAAGTGGAAAGTGTAAATTTTACAGAGAATGTGTTTTAGAGGAAGGGGCAATATTGGGTAAAAATAATTAACAAGTCACATTGAACACTTCTTCACCACTGGGATAGCTTTCTTCTAATTCTCTCTCCTTTGGTTCCCAGTCAACTTTCCCAACCTCCATTCTTTTGGCTCCAGACTTCAGCCTTCTCAAACACTTTATTCTTGGTCCTCCATTTGCAGGTAAGTGTACTTAGTTTTGTCCTGGCTCTTCCAAAGCCAACAATTAATAGCCTCTAAGAAGGTGAATGTTCTTTATACTGAGAATGACTTTGTGCTTAGGATACAGATGTTCCAATTACTAAAACCACCTGATTTAGAAAAGAATAGGGGGGTGATGGTTGAGTAGTGGTAGAGGATCATGAATTATAAATAACAATAAACACCTTTTTGTTTATCTTAAATGCAATTTAAAAGACAAAACATTTTCCTGCCCCATCAAAATAATTGTCTAGGAAGTGCTTACAATGTGCTGGACACATTATGTGCCAGACATATTACTATCTATTTTCTAGTTGAAGATACTGAGTTCAGAGAGATTGCACAAATTGCTCAAAGTTACATTACTAGTAAGTGTCAGAACTGGCCTTTATGCTCATACCTGATACAAAGATTTAAATGTTACTCTTTATATACAGTATGTTCTGAGATCCGAGAAAGCTGGTACCCGCTCATTAAACACCAGAGTGAAGTTTTCTTCTATGTACTTATTGCTGTTCTTGCAGAAAATATTTAGCATATAATAAAAGTAAATTATTGAGATTGGAAATATACCTATGCCTAAGTCCTTGCTATGCTACATTCATAGACTTGTACACGTGAGAGTTAGTGTTATGTGTCAAATTGGCTGTACTATAATATCTGGTGATTTAACCAAACACAAACCTAGGCATTGCTGTGAAGGTTGTTTGTTGATGTGGTTAACATGTGGTTGTGTATCAATGAAATTGAGTAAAGAATATTAACCCTTGATGATGTGGATGATCCTCATCCAATCAATTGAAGGCCTCAAGAGCAATAACTGAGGTTTCCAGAAAAAAAGAAATTCTACCACAAAACTACAGTATCAATTCATGTCTTTTTTTTAGCCTATTAACCCTCCCTCCGAATTTCAGACATGCCATCTGCCACTTTGCATGAGCTTATTCCTTAAAATAAATCTATATTTATATTCATATTTATATTCATAACCATATCTATATTTATATAATATGAATAAATCTGCATATGATTATTTATACTCACACAAAATAGGATATTAATGTTTGTACACATGTATATATTATATACATTAAAGAATATGTATATTATACATGTATAGCATATTGTATGTATAGTATATGCATAGGATACTGTGTGCATATATATGTATATGTATTATATATGTTATGAATATACACACACATTGATATCTTATTGATTGTTTCCTTGCAGAACTCTGTATAATACAGTACCTATTCAGGTATCTTAGTGCAAAAAATTTTGCCCTACAACAAAATTTTAAGAGATGTCAACTGTTTTCTAGTCTATGTTTTAGAGACTACAATAAAGCCCTTGACTGCATGGATCATGAAAAGCTATGGGTTGTTCAGAAAGAACTGGGCACTCCTCATCACTCAACTGTCCTAATGCTTAACCTGTATTATGGATAAGAAGCCACTATCAGGACAGAATATGGAGACAAAATAGTTTCCTATAGGCAAAGGAGTCAGAAAAGGTGCATTTTTATCTCCCTGTTTGTTTAGTCTGTATGCAGAACACATCATATGAAAACTGGCTAGACTCAGAGGAAAGAGGAGTGGAAATTGGTGGAAGAAATAGCATTAACTTAAGATACGCAGATGACAACATCTTACTGGAAAAAGCAGCAATGATTTGAAATGGCTTCTGATGCAAGTGAAAGAAGAAAGTGTCAAAGCAGGACTGCATTTAAACCTCAAAGAGACAAAAATCATGACTACAGAAGAAATGCACACCTTTAACACTGACAACAAGGAAGACATTAACGTTTTAAGAGATTTTGCTTACCATGATTCAGTCATCAATTGACATGGAGACTGCAGCCAAGAAATCAAGACAAGGTTTAGTTCGGATTTGGAAGGGGAGCAGTGGAAGAATGAGGAAATATCAGCCAGGGCAAAGATGTGTCTTTAGAGGCCAAGGCTAAGATCATCCACTCCCTCCTGTTCCCAGTCACTATGAATGGATGCAAAAGTTGGACAGTGAAGAAGGCTGATAGGAATAACAAACAAACAAACAAATAATGGATTCATTTGAAATATGGTACTGGAGGAGAGCTGTATGGATACCCCGGACCGCCAGAAAGACCAACAGGTGGGTCCTGGAGCAAATTAAGCCTGAAGCATTGCTGGATGCAAAAATGACAAAACTGAAGCTGCCCTACTTTGGGTACATCATGAGAAGGCAGAACTCTTTGGAAAAAAACAATAATGCTGGAAAAAATAGAAGGCAGCAGGAAAAGAGGAAGACCAAATATGAGATACACTGACTCCATAAAAAAAACCCATAGCCATGAGTCTACAGGAGCTGAGCAGAGCTGTTGAAGACAGGGCTTTGGGGACACCGCTCATTTGAGGGGTCTCCAGGAATAGGAGCAGACTCAAAGGCATGTGACACATGCAAAACTGTACTCATTGCCACTGAAACAAAAAAGAACATTTTAAAATTGTATTGTACTATAGAAGTGACTTAAGTAGCATTTTCAATTTCAGAAAACAAGATTTTGAAATAGCTTTCTATTCTTTTCACATCATAAATTCTATGCACAGAATTTATTCTCAATTAGTTTCATAATTTATCAGCAATTTGATAATCTCTAAATAGTTACAGTTTAGTTGTGGATAATTTAGAGGAATGTATATATATATATATTGGATATTATGTATACATTTATTGGCATGATATATATAAAATGAAATACAGATATGATATTTTGAAACTGATATGAAATAATTTCTCTTCAAGTCCTTCCTCAACTATAGGTAATTTTAAGTAAATGGTTTTAGAATTTATAAAACATTTGTCTAATTTATTTAGTAATTAATCTAGAAAAATAAGCGAAGTCCCAGGAAATTATTCAATTGATATCAAATTTAATACATACACAGACAAAACTACAAACATACATGCATAGACTATAACAGGCAAAGTAGTAGGTAAAACATGCCTTGTTATTTAGTAACTTCAATAGTAAATCACTTTATTTCCCAACTGGAGAAAAGTTTATTGAATTCTTGTTTAAGTACTTGATCATAGTTTATAGAATATGATAAAGTCACTTCCATTCAGTTCCAACCATGGAGAAGATATAACAGTAACAAAAGGAATCATTGTCCTCGTTAGAGTTCAAATTTCAGGATCATAGTTAGGTACTCTGAAGGCAAGGTCATATTGTGCTGACACAAAATCAAACTTCTTTAGCTGATAATAGAATGTGGCTACACTGATTTATGTTTATTTTTTTAAAAAATCACAAGATATATCATTACATAGATCCTAGAAGAATGAATGAGCTCTCTCTATAGGTTCTTTGTTGAAATTAATTATTTTCTAAGCTAATTTAAGTAGTGTGTTTATAATGCAAGCTATTCTTCAGAGCTATTATGCTAGGACAATACTTTTAGGTTCATCATAGTCAAACCATGTAATCAAGTAAAAATTCTGAAGATATATAGTAATGGAAGAAGAACTGAATCAGGGTGGTAAATACACAATGCATATATAGGTGATGTATTACAGAATTGTACACTTGAAACCTATATAATTTAACTAACCAATGTCACCCCAATAAATTTAATAAAAATTAATAAAAATTATTCTGAAGAGACCATAGGCAAGACCCAAGTAACCAGTAAATTATAATAGTGGTGGCATTAAAGCTCCCAAATGTGGTTATTTGCAAGTTTTTTGTGTTACTTATTTCAACATCATTTTACATATATTTGGATATAACAAGCTATTTTGAAATAAAGGATTTTTAGATTTCCATTTTGAGATTTTTATCACCACCACTGCTGGTATACATGGCATTCTTAAAATGTGCCTGATTTAATTTAGACATGTAAGGATATTAGGAATCTTGAAGCAGAGCCATGGAAAACCAATCTCTATAAATCTAAATTATTTGGTTACATTTTCACATATATATTTCCATCTTAAGATAATATCATGATAAGTACAAATTCATAAAAATTACCTGGGGCATAGCAGAGAGAACATAATATAATTATATATAGCTGTACCATTTATCTTCATTTAGTACACAGTATCAAATATAGGCAAAGCACACATTATTTTTAAAAATATCAAAGTCACCATAATAAGCTATGCCTCTCCTTCGAGAAAAAATATTCTTCTTGGAGATTTCTCAAATTAAACATTCATAAATTATTGCAATCTAAAGTTTTCTCATAACCTCTTTTACTGCACCTTAATAAGTTTTAGCTCAGTTACAGATTGCATTAGAGCAGGAATTACCAAATGAATTAACTACCACCTGTGATAAAATGAAAGTCACAGTTATTATGCCGGAAATGAAAGAAGACTTCTTTCCCTGAAGAGTCTCAGGGTTTCTGGCATGAGGATGTTTTTGCCTGTTACTCTCTTTTTTTTCTCTCATTTCCAGTAGAATCTTGGGCTACTTGAATCACTCTCTGAGATGCCAAGATCTCTAAAATATCTATGGGAAGAAAAGGATATTTCCACAATTCACTGATAAAAGAGGCATCTACATTACTAATACGATAACCAAATAAACAAATGGTGTCATAATTAAGCTCTTCAGATCTTCCTGAAACATCAGGACCATCCTGCACATCATCTGATCTCATCTCTCTGGGATTGCTGCTGACTGTCACTTGACTAATTGAAATTCTACTGTGTTGCTGGCTGCTGGTAGACTACAGGGGACCCTGCCATTGTGTATTGCTATGAGACTAGCAGATATTATATGGATCCGTATAAACATGATCAAAATGTGTTGTTGTTTTTTTCTCATTAAACAGCCTGGTGAATAGTAATCTCTCTCTCTCTCTCTCTCTCTCTCTCTCTCTCTCTCTCTCTCTCACACACACACACACACACACACACACACAATATTCATTCACTCACTCAGTTTGAAATCAACAATAAAAATATAAATGAACCATGAGAATTGCCCTCATTTTTCTTGTTCTTTTCATTTTTCCAATCTGAATCATAGAGTTTGATGTAGATCTCCTTTCATATTTGGGTCAAAGTATTTTATATGCACAATTAAAAATAGTTTGCTCTGGGGAAAGCACTTTCAGAATAGTGGAGGTAGGACTTCTGAAAGCTCTTCCTCCGTAAATAAATGAGAATGAAACAATGTAAAAATCAACATTTTTTTTAGAACTTTGAATACTGTTATTCATTTAAAATGTCCAGTTTTCAACAAAAAATTTTAAGACACGTAAAGAAACAGGAAAGCATGGTCTATGCACAAGGAAAAAAAAAAAAAAGCAAAAGAACACTGTATCTGAAGAAGCCCAGATACAGCACTTACTACAGGAAGATTTTAAAGGGACTATTATAAGCATGTCAAATAACTGAAGGAAAAATATTTAGAAAATTCAAAGATCATAAGAATGGAAAATCACAATAAGGACATTAAATCAAAGGAAAGAATAATATAGAATTTCTAGAGTTGCAAAGTTTAATTGAAACAAAAAAGTCACCAGAGAAGCTCAACAGCAGATTCTACAGTTTAACTGTCTGGATACTTGAAAACAGAAAAAGAGAAAGAGAGAGAGATTGAGAGAGAGAGAGAGAGAGAGAGAGAGAGAGAGAGAGAGAGAGAGAGAGGTTTTTAATCCAATGATACCTAGCCCAAATGAAACCTTGTGCCAAATTCCTGAGTGCACCAGCACATTTTTTCTGTTATGTGTCTTAGCTCATCAATTAAGAAGAAATTCAATAATAGTATATATTAGGTGTCTACTGAGTGCAGAAGAGTTTCCAAGACTCTGAGCATACAGGCTCCATCCTTACCTGGAAGGTTTGCCTTCTAAAGGGGAGCAGAGGCTGCAACTACTGAACCCAAAATTATAATGGACTCAACAGCCCTGTGACAGAGGCAAGCAGTATGCTCTCCTTCCTTCAGGAAGTGAATGTCTAAAGACGTGCTATTGTCGTATTAGCATAAACATATGAAGATAAATAAGAAGGCGTTTTAAGAGAAGGACCAAAAATCAAAAGGCTGAGTGGAAGCTAAATACAGGGCATGTGGAAGACTGGTGAAAACTGTGCAACAGATGTTCTTAGATCCCACATCATGTGGGCTACATAGTTAAGGCCACTAAGTCAAAGATTTTAAGCTTGAGAGTGACATGGCTAGATTCACATTTAGAGAATCACTACGGCAATAGACCACAGGACAGTAATCTGGATATAGCTTTCCAGTCATGCATGCAACCATTTATTCATCCATTCATTCACTCATATATATTTGCAAAATATTTTTTTTCTTACCTCTTATGTGTAGGTCAATGTAACCCATGACGAAGTTATAATAAAACACAAAACAAGCAGGCCGGCTGAGTGGCGCATTGGTTAAGAGCTGGCTTGGGATCCCAGCAGCCCCAGTTCAGATGCCACATATGAGGGCCAGTGACACTGCCCTCTACAGCTAAGATGGTGAACAACAGCTCCACCTGGAACTGGGCTGCATGAGTGCCGGCGACAGTATAGGCTGCAGCCGCTGCTGCAGTGGGCTGCCATAGGCTACAGTGAGAGGATGGCAGCCGATGTGAGCTGCCAAGAGCCACTGTGAGTGGCTGTCCAGAGGCTGGCGACCAATCTGGCTCACTGGAGAAGAGCGCAATGATGATACCAACATGGGTCTCTGTGAAGCAATGTCCTCCACAACTAGACTGAAGAATAAAAGGACAGCAACTTGTCTGTTCTCCTTCCCCAATTTCCCCCATCGCCGTTCCCCTCCCCCAATTCCCCAATAAACTCTTTAAAACACAAAACAAACCAAAAAACAAAACAAGCATTCATTCTCGACCCATTCATCCTGCTTTTTCTCTTTTTCCCCTCCTTTCTTTCACTGAACTGATTGAGAAGTGTCAAAGACTGATTTGAAATAGACACAGAATAAACAAAATCATCTAGCTGAATAGAGCAAATTGTATAAGAAATTATGATGGTTAGTCGCATTAAAAAGACATGAATAGCATGGATGTGTACTTAGGAGGTAGGAATTTTGTGACATGGGGACAGGTTGAAAGTAAGAATCCAGACATCATAGACCCTGTGTTGTATGATTCCATGTATACGAAACGTCTGAAATAGGAAAATCCCTAGAGAGAGAGAAAGTAGATTAGTCATTACAAGTGGTGGGGGTAGGGGTCTGGGTGGAGGACGGGGAAATAGGGTCTGATTGCTAATGGGCATGGGATTTCTTCTGGAAATGATTAAATGTTTTAAATTTATATAGTGGTGATGGTTGCAGGACTTTGTGATTATACTGAAAACCCCTGTATTGTATACATTAAAAAGATGAACTTTATGATACATGAATTATATCTCAATGATGCTGTTACAAAAAGTAGGATGTGTAAATATTGCTATTGTTTGAATATAACATTTATAGACAGAATTATCATTTTATATGTCTGCTAATTTTCCAGCAATAACACCAAATAGCTCTCAAGAAAAAAAAAAAATCTCTGGAGCTTGCATACAATTCTATTTAAGTTGTCTTTTTGAATGAGAAATCTTTTTTTTTTAAAGATTTTATTGGGGAATTGGGGGAGGGGAACAACGTTGGGGAATCGGAGAAGGGGAACAGACAAGTTGCTGTCCTTTTGTTCTTCACTCTAGTTGCTTCACTGGCCCATGTTGGTATCGTCATTGCGCTCTTCCTGGATGAGGCCAGATGTGTCACCGGCCTCTGGATGGCCACTCACTGCGGCTATTGGCAGCTCACACTGGCTGCCGGCCACTCACTGTAGCCTATGGCAGCCCACTGCTGCAGCCTACACCGTTGCCGGGGCTCGCGCAGCCCAGCTCCAGGTGGAGCTGTTGTTAACTGTGGAGGGCAGTGTCACTGGCCCTCATATGTGGGACCAGAACCAGGGCCGCTGGCATCGCAAAACTAGCTCTTAACCAATGTGCCACTCGGCCAGCCCTTGAATGAGAAATCTTCAAGAGGACTTATGGCCATTTGTGATTTGTCCTTTTATACAATATTTTATTTATTTTAAACAAATATAAGTATACAAATCTCTAAAGCTAAATTGAAATAGGATAGTTGTAAAACCCACACTAACTTTTGTACTGCTGTGCAAATATCTTAAGCCATTTTATTGTGTTCTACACAATATTTTATCCCAAATGTAAGATAATACCCAGGGCTTAGTTTTCCAAAATTCTGGGAAGTCCTCAAACTACTATATATTCTATATACAAGTCTTTTATTAGAGGATTTATAGTAATAATATTGAGATAGTTTGAGTTGTCTTCCAAAAAAATGAGTGAGAGATTTGGAATTTTTACTAGCCTCAAAAAGTTATTTTCAAAGAAAGCGATATTTTTGCTTATAAGCTTCAGTAACTTTTAATAAAGGCAGTGGGGAATTTAAAATGCTGGAAAAGGGCTCAGCAAGAAGTAACAATAAAAGACTAGCCATATGAAAGCATTGTAAGAGAAGCCAGTGGGATATAATTATTACCAGCATTTTTATGGTAGGTGGGTTATGTTGAAGAGTAGTAACAGCAGATGGTAGGAAATCAATGAAACTACAGGATCACAAATCATTAGGAAAAAAAAAATATATCATTTGCACCAGTTATTCATTACATGTGTTTTTCACTTTAAGGATTGCAATGAGATTTCAATCAGCTTATTTCAGAGGTGCCAACTTTGCCTTTATATAATATTTATATTCTTAATTTTCCATAAGGAGGAGAGATAAAAATTCAACTTAAGTTATGCATGAAATATTTATTTCTGTGAATGTTGTGTTATATATTTGTTTTAAGTGCATTTATCTTTTTCCATTTCTAGAGGCAGCTGGAACAAATACATATACATATATAGAGAGTGCCAAAAAACTGTATACACATTTTAAAAAGGAAAAAACTGTAATAATGTATATCATAACAAAAAATGAACACAAGTCATGTTTGACTTCTGCAATTACAAGAGCTGCTCAAGTGGTTACCATCAGAGTCTTTAGTTCCACTATCATGGCTGCCTTGATGTCCTTAATCCTTCTGACTTTGGGGAAGAGCCAGAAGTCACACAGTGCCAGATCTGGTGAATAAAGTGGGTCTTTTTATGTGACATAAATTGCTGTACCAGAAGCAATGTGTGACATGGAGCATTGTCATGATGGAAGATGAAGTAAAGACACTCACGAAAGAGGACTTCCAGAAATGCTTCAGAAAGTGGCAAGAATGATGGGACCAGCATGTTTGAAATCAGAGAAAATATTTTGAGGGGGATTAATGGCAAGGTGTCTTTTGTTGTAATAACTTTTTATTATTTAAACATTCACCATAGTTTGTGATCACACACATGCCATATATATATATATATATATATATATATATATATATATATATATAGTGTATTTTCATATATATATAATATTTAAATATATATATATATTTTCATGGTGAAATAATATAGCTACTTTATTTTGGAATGGCAAAACAAGGATATAGAATATTTATATAATAAAATGGGCCTAAGTATTAGCAAACGCTATGAGAATTATTCTATCACCATCCCCACATAGAAAATAGGACAATATTTGTGAAATGAACAAATTGATGGTTGTCTGTGTTGGGTAACCGGTAGTGAATTACCAAAGGAAAGGAAACAAAACAGGTGAGTCTCACATTTGCCCTCAGCTTACTGCCTAAGGCAGTTTCCAAGCTTTAGAGAGAAAAGATGGAGAAAGATGAAGAGAGACTCAAGACCTGTGGAATCAACTTGAAGTGCAGCAGCATTCAAGAAATTGGAAGCCAAGAGGAGAGGTGAGAAAGAAAGAGGTGAGACAATATATATATTTTTTAACACATATACACAATGTTTATTTGTAACTGTACGTCTATAAAGCTACATAAAATTAGAATCTTTGTTAATGATAGGCTAACATAGATATAATACAGGAAATTAGTTAATGATTGTTTCACCATTTTCCTTTGTCATAGAGAGCAGATGTGATGTGAAAATGAAAATATGTATCAAAGAAGACGCTCTTATAGCTCAGGTTTACACCTGTCTGTACTCCTTTGTGTCTTTGGGTCTTCTTTAAAGGCAACATTTGGTGCGCAGAATTCATCAAAGCAGACATTCTTTTTTTTTTTTTTGCTTTGAGGGCAGTGTCACTGACTCTCATATGTGGGACCCGAACCAGGGCCGCTGGCTTCCCAAGCCAGCG
Source organism: Aselliscus stoliczkanus (assembly GCA_033961575.1). Taxonomy (NCBI): domain Eukaryota; kingdom Metazoa; phylum Chordata; class Mammalia; order Chiroptera; family Hipposideridae; genus Aselliscus; species Aselliscus stoliczkanus. The sequence goes on along the minus strand of CM066740.1, from coordinate 73,474,873 downwards.
ATTAACCACCGCGCCACTCGGCCGGCCCCTAAAGCAGACATTCTTTGTTTTTTTTTTTTCTTTTTTTTCCCCTGGGAAGCAGCTTTATTTACAAAACACGTTTAAAATAAGAACATGAAATGACAAGCCCTTGGGAATGTGGGAGAGCTGGCTCTCAGGGACCCACGTGTGAAGCCCAGGCGTCCAGGCAGAGGGCCTAAAGGAGGGCTGGGTGTGTGAGGGGGACCTAAAATTTGAACTCTGTATTTCTTGCTGCCCCCACGGCTGTCCTGGGGCTGAGCTTTCTGTTTCTTTTGCTGTTTGGCAGCATGTTCAGCCGCCATGTCACTAAAGTTTTCCTTCTCCACTTGTGCCTGCTGCTTCCGCATGTGCTCCTCATACTTCTGAGTCATGGCCACGGGGCCCAACTCCAACTCTTCAGGTGCCAGGGCCACTTCCACACCTTGTAGCTCGGGGGCCGGGCCCTTCCGGCTCATAACCGTGGACATATCATAGATGTGGGTGGATCCCATTATGGCTCCCCCAACGGTGGCCGTCCTTTTCTCTTGTAACACACAGTAAACAGCTGAGGCGTCTCGCTTCCATCCATCGCCTCCTCAAATTTTTTCTTCCTCAGCTCAACGAGTTCAGGGGTCTCCATTCCAGCTGGCACTGACGAGAACCCTCCAGGGGTGATGAGGCCACTCTCTGCAGGGGTAATAAAGCCTGTCTCATCTGGCTTTTCTTCATCACTTTCCTCCTCTTCCTCTTCTTCTGAAGACTCTTCATCAGATGGTTCCAGCTCCCCCCAAGGGGTCCGATCAATCTCTTCTTCCTCAGTCTTGGTCTGAAATTCAGCAGCATTGGTTCCAAACACATCCCCATAGAGGGGTTTCCTGGTCTCATCCACTGGAGGTAAAGCAGACATTCCTAACTTCTGTTCCCTTAGCATGTAGAAACTTAACACCAGACTCAAAAGCTATTGCCCAGTTCTTATAGTAGATGATTAACAGCCACTCAGAGCTTGTGCCACTTTGCATCTTTTCTTGCTTGGAAGGTGAAGGTGTTGTATTATAATGGAGACAAAAGTCCAACTCCTGCTGTGTTCCCAGCAGAGTGGCTTTGCGTTTGAACTTGATAAAAAATATTAACTTACACATCCAAACTTTTTAACTTTATGTATTTTATCATAATTATAATTAAGTTAGTATTAATCTGAAGTAGACTTATATTTTGATGTTTGGTTGCTGAAAGCTTTTAAGCCCCTTTCTGCTTCACATCTGGGCCCTTTCTGCTTCACATCTGGGCAAGCTGATAAGAGAGTTATCAGCTAGATGTTGCCTCCTTGGTGCCAGCAGGTGTTTCAAGCCATATGAACTTCATGCCATCTTGCATCTAAGAACCTTTATCCTGGTCCTATCCCCTACCCACAATAAAAAACCCAAGTAAGTTTTATTTGCTCTCTCAAGCCATTTTGAACCATGTGGGAAGGCCTGCACTATTCTCCCCAGAAAGCCTCTATTGTATAGATAATAAACCTTTACATATGCTCTTGGTGTTTATACGGTGTCATCAGTCTCAACATCCAAAGCCAGTTCTGACAGGAGTCCATTCTTCTTTTGCAAAATAGACACAACTGACATAGTGTAAGATACTCATATATACTGAAGAACTGCCACTTTCACTCAACATGGAGTAAGAGAACTGAATCAATAATGAATGAAACCAGAAAGAATATACTAAAATAAAATGCCATCAACATTAAAAATTACAATAACAAGACACTGTGAAGAGAATATAAAGGCTAGGTACAGTATTGGAGGATAATTTTTAAATTCAATAAAGTATTCAATAAAGTATTTATATCCATACTATTTAAAGAACTCTCAAAATCATAATAAGAAAACAAAGATTCCAATTAAAAATGGGCACAATTTGAAGAGATACTTCACCAAAGAAGATATATTGGTAGCAAATAAATACAGTGAAACCTTGGATTGTGAGTAATTTGGCTTACCATTACAAATAACGGCAAAAACCGCTATGACTTTTGCACCAACCTAATAATACATTTTAACTTGGTAAATGAGCGATGTCTTGTGATACGAGCAGTTTATTTCCAGAATGAATTATGCACACAAACCGAGGTATTACTGTACATGAAAATACACTCAACATTATTAGTCATTAGAAAAATGCAATTTAAACTGCAATGAGATACCACTACATATCTAATATTTGAGAGACTGATTATAGCATGTGTTGGAGAGGATTTAGAGCAACTGGAACCTTCACAAACCACTCATGGGAAGGTAACCTATTTGGATAGCATTTTAGCTATTTCTGAAAGACTACACTACACATACGTCTACCAAATAAACTGACAATTCTACCCCTATGATGGAATTAATCAGAGAAAGGAAAAGCAAAACAAAGCAAACATATGTCCATTATATAACACTTGCACACAAATGTTCATATCACTTATATTTCTATTAGGCAGAAATTGAGACAACTTAAACGCTCATGAATAGGTGAATAGAGAAACAGATTATGTTATATCCATATGATGGATCAGAATACTACTCAGCAACCAAAAGGAATGAGCTGTTGTTACAAATAACATTATGTATAATTCTTAAAATAATTTCACTGAGTTAAAGATGGCAGACCAAAGTTTTTAAAAAACTACATACAAAATGGGTCTATGTATGTAAAACTCTAGAAAATGCAAACAAATCTCTTATAAAGGAAAGCACATGAGTGGTTGTCTGGGCAAGAGGGTTGGGAGGGCCAAAACAGAGGCACTGCAAGGAAACATTTAGAAACAATTAGGGGCGATGAATGTTATGTTTACTGTGTGATGGGTTCATGGTTACAAACATATGTCAAAACTTGTCAAATTGTACACTTTAAAAAAGATAATGTATGTCAATTACATACAATAGTGCTTTTGCTTATATGTAGATATAAAACATATACAAGTATGTATTGCATTTTCCGTAATGATAATTTCTAACATTCTACATTATCAAATTCTTTTTCATTATCTATCCTTCCTGTAAAATAAGATAACAAAAGGGGGAACTGAGGCTTGGGACTGTATGTCACAATATACTTAGATGGTTGACTGGGTAGAAATAAAAACCCATAGTCCATTGGTCTCAATCCAATGCACTTTTTACTACATGTATTCCACAGAGAGTTGATTCTTAAGGAAATGGACCATTTTTCTATTAAAATTTTTTTAATGTCCCCAGGTTTTTCTGTCATATACATAGGTGATAAATTATACCGCTAGATTAGATAGATAGAAATAATTTAACTTACTTCTCACATGTAGTTTCAACGGTATTATGGTGTTAAAAAATATGTTCAATAAGAAATTTAAAAAAGAAACAACTAATATTCACCTGTAGGTATTTCATTTTTCATACCTAACACTTTGGATAACAGAATTGATTTAATGTTAGAAACTTCCAAAAAGACTAATTATGTATTTCCTCTAGGATTGCTAAATTCAACAGTGGTCTTTGTCATCATACTATTAATGCAAGCATTACTGTAAATCCACTATTATGAAATTTTCAGTTTACACCTATAGAAAAATGGCTTTTTATAGACAAAAATAATTTGCTGTTCTAAGAAGCTCTCATTAGGTAGCCAGTTTATGATGGGTTTATATATTTGTTCATAGGTCATCTCGCATTCAGTGATGAGGCTGCATGCAGCAAACTCCTAGGATTCCAGCACGAGAGAGAGAAAACGTATAGAGTCTATATGCAACTGACACTTATTGGTTCATATGTTCATTAGTTATAGTCCGGTAATGACTGTTATTCCACTTCTACACTTTGCCCTATATGAACAATATTTCACTGCTATTAATTCAGGTTTCATATTTTATTTTTGAAGACTGGCTAAAATAGATGGGTAACCTGAGAAACAAATTCTTTGAACAACTTGAGAGGTAGACAGCAATACTTTTGAAGATATACAGATTGTTAAAAGCAGATAACTTAAGAAATGTAAAGGCATTAAAGAGTTATGCAGCATAGAATAATATTGATTGCTCACTATGATTAAACACACACACATACACACACACACTCACACACACACACGGTGTAGGAAGATATGTGAATATTTTGAAAGAAAGAAACTATCCTAAAATTATTTTGATGGGAACCACTTTGAGCACCTCTTGTAATTGCAGAAGCCAAATGTGGCTTGTACTCATATTTTGTTATCGGTATATATTGAATCTTACAATTTTGGTGCAGTTTTTTCCTTTCTTGAAGTGTGTGTACATTTTTTTGGCACCATCTGTCTATAGTCATGGGATATAAGATACAGCACAGGGAATAGAGTCAATGGGATTTTAACAGATATACTCATATACAATGTCAGAGCGGTAGTACACTGGGGGAGTTATTACTTCATGAGGGGTGTAAATGTCTAATCATTTTATTGTTTTGTATACCTAAAACTTAATATAAAAAATAAAATTTAAAAAAAGGAAAAAAAAGAAATAATCTAAAGCTTCTACTGAAACAGACTGAGCAAAATTTTCCACAAATCTGCCAAAAGGAAGATTTCATAGTTTGCCTCTCTTGTAACATCAACATAATAGTTGTGTGAACAATATATATATGCTCCAATGTCTCTCATTTCATTCATTCTTTCTTACATTCATCAAATGGTTATTGAAAAGCTACTTTGTGCTAGTCTTCTGCCAGGAACCAGGGTGACAAGGTTGTACATCTCACGGAGTTTATAGTTTGTTAGTTTCTAACTTGTTAGTGATGTTGGAAGTATTAGGAGAAGAACTAACATGACCCAACTCTCACCCTATAATGTGCTTCATATGTTCTTTGAAGTTACTCATAGTTTTAACCATACCCATGAGAGAAAATGGTGGTTATGTACAGTTTTATATGAACCTAAGCTCTATTAACGTTCAGTATTTTTCTTCCTACTGGGGAGCTCTTAGTTTCCTGAATATTTTAAGTTGTCTAATTCTGTCATGGTATCCTTCTGGTGTCTTGAGCCCGGATTTTAAGTTCTCTCATCTTGAATGTTCAGCAATGGAATCAACTGAGTGTTATTCCCTCCTTCGTTCATTACACCATGATACATCAGTACAAGGTTTGTCCATTCGTGTTGGTGTTTTGTCTTATTATTATTAGGATTTTGAGTTTTAGAGAAGACCTTTTATCCTACGAGTTTTAAAGAGATATGATTTTCCAGTGTACACAATAGGGCCAGAAACAGCAATAAGTACACAGAAAATGTACTGCAGGTCAACGAGAGCTAGAGAGTTCATTTCTCATAGCATTTCTGACTTTTTCTGTTTAATTATGCAGTGAAAGTAAACTAGAAATGAGCCTAAAATCATTGGACACATGAAATATAAGAAAAGTTCTTTGCTGAGAGTAAAACTAATCATCTACTGGATTTTCTTTTTCCTTTTTTTTTTTTTCCTGAAGTCAACGCTGGCTAACATTGTTTTGTTGTTGTCATTTGGAAATTTTTTTGCTTGTATTTATTTCTTTAACAGGTTTCATCTTATATTAAGACAGCTTTGCTTGCAAAGCTTACAAGTAGTAAAATATCAAATGTAATTCATCAATATTCACATAATAAAATTATGTTTCCTCAAAAAACCATTGTACTAGACAACTCTTCTAATGTTCAAAAATGCTTTTGTTTAACTTCTATTAATATTTTGTAAAAAATGGCTACAATGAAGAACAAATGTATTGTTATCATGGCATATAAAAGGTTAGAGAAATAACTGGAAGGAAAATACAATATCAACAGAATACACGTACTTGTTACAATTAAAGGCTTTATCAATTTGCTCAAGAACAGAATTTTAGATATGCATAAAATTCTGCCACAAAACTGAACCCATGTGCATTTTCATTAACATTATGAATGTAGATGCCTAATTATATTTGCATGTATCCTGTGAGATCTCGCTCATGATTTATTTTCCAAGCCATTTCTGTATTCATTTTCATTCATTATCCCTCTTTCATATAGTTGAATCTGAAGATATGACAGACAAAGATAATAAAAATGCAAAACTCCTTTCAGGCTTCATACATTTCACTAAGGAACGGGAATGCACAATAACTGGAAGCCTCTGTAAATATTTGCATTAATCATATACCATGTACTTGACAACTTATGGATTAAAAGAGCTATTTTCATTTTTTATTGTTTTTTAAGCTTGTTTGAAACTCATGATTCTAATTGGTATTTCAGAACTAACATCATAAATTGATTTTGAATACTATTTTCCCAGAAGAAAAGGTACAACTGTTGTTGATTATTATAAAATGATTATTCCTAACAAAATTAGACATCTAATTTGAATACAGCTCTGGACTCTTTATGACATTTATATATGCTCAGGAGGAAATCTCTCTGTCCTTCTGTATGTTTTAAAACTATACTATTTTACTCCTGAGGATCTACTAGAAGATCTTTCAGTCTAATGCATAGATCAGGTAATAAAGCGAAAGACACAAAACATGTGTGTCCAATTCATTGGATGTACTTCAGGTAAAGCAGTAGAAAATAATACAGGCTGATATAAATGGCCATTGCTTCAAGTGCAAAATAACAAATTCTCCTGGCAGCAATTCTTTAGGTTAGTAGTTCATTTCTTGTGGTCTTCATACAGGCTTTTATCAGTACCAAATATCTCTAACATGAAAGAAAAACAAAGGTCCTATGGCAAGGACAGATTTTGGCACTTCATTTTCAAGGGGAAGGTGCGTGCTATCATTATCTCCCATGAATCTATAAGTTTCCACTGACCTATAGCTCTTTGACTGGACACTCTGTTGTGAATATGAACTTAATTTTAATATAGTAGAGATTAAAGACAGTTGAGAAACTGTTTAAAGCAATTTTATAATCTACACATGGATAATGAAATCTCTGAAGGCTTATCTAAAACCAATATCGCAATTAATGTTATAGGTTCTGAGCACACAGACTCTGGAACCAAACGGCTTTAATTCAGATCTCTGCCTCATCGCTTGATCAATTTCCTTAATCATTGTGTGTCTCAGTTCTCTCAGCTAGCAAATTTAGATAATAGCACTGGCTTGCAGGGTTGTTCAGAGAATTAAATGAATTTCGTATTTAAAGAGCTTAGAATAGGGCCTGACATACAATATTTTGTATACACTATAAGTGTTTGGTTATTGCTATTATATATAATACCTGAGTTATAGTAGACATGTGATTCTAGCTGAGACTCCTAATTCAGTCTCTGGTAATATCTGCAGTGCAGAGCTCACTCCAGCTATGGTGATTGGTCAAGTTGTGAGGAAGAATGTTTATTTCCTCTGATCACAATTTTTCTGCTGTCACCAATGTTCAAACTTGCCTAAGTTCCTATACTTACAGCTCTAGATGATTAAGTCATAGTCACCTCTTTAGAATGTAAAGCTTCCACCATGATAGCAAGTTCTCTACAAGCTGCCTCATAAACCTAAAACCACTTCCCCCAAATCCTTGGTCTTTGGTGTAGGGCACAGACTTTTAGGCCAGTTGTTCTCACCTACTGGAAAATTTTGCCATACGGTGCCTGCTGACCATATTACCTGTTCTAGGCTGGAGTAACCGGATAACCAAGTGGAGTTGGGAGTCTCGGTTTCTTTAACCTGGAGGCCGCTGGGATCTTACACAAGTTCATGGTTATAGACTGAGATTTAGGCAGGGACTCTGTCCAAGAATGCTCAGCAGCCAACTGATAACATGGATATACATCAGGAAACAGTAATAGGACTCTATTCATCTACAAGGCCTTATTTCAGACCTCAATTTTTTGAAGAAAATATTTCATTTCATAGGACTTATTTTCTTTCTTTAAATATAAAAGCAAAAAGTAATCATTTTGCAAAACATAAAAAAGTGACAATCATAACAAAAACATTTTAAATCGCTTCAAATTAGATCATTTCCAATCCTGCTAGTGAAGGAGATAACTTCTGAACATTTGGTTTATTTCCTTCATATATCAAAGTGTGAATATACGTATGCATGCACGTGTACAGACATCCTTAAGAGGGTATTTTTATAGTGTTTTATTTGCTGGGTTTTTTTTCCTCCAGTATTTGGGGGATCAGATGTTATGTTTTGCACTAGTATTTTAATATTAAAAATATTTTGAAATGTATCTTTCTCTGGTATTTTATTTATCTTAAGTGAAAATGGTCTATGTAGGATGTTCATGTATGACATGGATATAAGAAAATTCACATATTATTACTTCCCTCTCTTCCCTTTCTCACAAATTCACAGTCTTATTGATGCAATCTACAATATTATTGTAGATTCACTCAGTATTAGCACTATATTTAACTACTTTTTTCTCCACTGCCAATCCTTTTCTTTAGTAATTTATAATTTTGGTCCCTTATTTTGGTTTATATTTGTTGTACTAGAACAAATATTTGAAACTAATACATTTTGGGGAACATATAAAGTATTACTACAACTTCTGAAGTCTCAAATACATAGGAATGTCATTGAGTTGTCCTCAAGAGTGATGGCTATGCATCTGGGGTCAGCAATTTTAGATCAACATTTCTTTTTTTTTTTTTTTTTTTTTCTTTAAGATGTCTAAACACTGTCATCATGAATTTGCTAATGTTAAGAGGTCTCAGTGAGGATGATTTTTATTAATTTATTAGTAACAACTTATTTTCTGAAATGCCTTTATAATACTTAAAATCTAGACTGTACAGAAAAAGATAGATCTATCTCTTTTTGTATCCTTAGTTGTTTTTGATGTATGTTTGTTATTTTCCCCAAATAAGATAATAAATTTCTTGAAGAGAAGTATCATGTCTTGTATCTCCTATAACATTAAAATGTATAGTGTAATGTTTATGAACCTAGTATAAGTCCAATGAACACCTGTATGTTAATGTTACATTTTAAAATTCTAGTGGCAGCATCTTCACAATTGAGATGTTGATGGGTCTTCTCAGCAGACTTCCATATGATTACCTTTTTTCTTCATTCCAGTTGTTAATTTACTCATGGAATAATTCCTCACACTCTGTCCTCAATGTTTTGGTGAGTATAAGGTGATAAGAAAAGGAATACAATACATGGAGTAGATTATTGGGTTATCTATTTTCTAATTCTCACTACAGATCCACTCTCTACCATTCCTTATAATTCAATATGCTTCAAGCAGCTGACTTCTTTGACATGAGTCAATTAGGCTTTTTGTCCTCTAGTTTCTGTATAGTTTTGTCTAATCAGAAGCACCAGTAAAACAAGAGAGAGAGAGAGAGGAAGAGGTCAGAGTGTATTTTCTCCCAGTTCCTTTCCTGATAGGCTTAAACCAGAAGTAGCAGCTTTTTGCTTCCTAAGGCCACAGTTCCTTTTTAGGTCAAGGGGCCATTTTCATTCAGTTCTAGCTCTATTGCATCCTGGAAGCCTATCCCTCCCTTAGTTTCTTCCGGGCTAGGAGTGGTAAGCTCTTGCTACCTCTGTGTTGTTTCCTTTGATGTTTTTCTCATAACCCTACTTTCATCTTTGTAAATAAACTTGTCCCTTCATGAAAGTGCATCAAGTACTCTAGCTGTGTTACGTTTTTTCTTTGGGGACTCTCAATTATACAATGTTTTAAGTAAAAGATGAAAAGTCTACCTTTTTAATACTTAGTGGTGCCTAAGTTTCTTTTCAGAGAAAAAACTATACTTCATATCAATAAAATATTAGTTACAGGATACTTTATATGATGGCGATGCTTAAATAAATATAATCTAGGTGATGTCACCTCTAAAGGGGTAAAATTCAGCTCAGGTTGACCTTGTGGAGAAGTAAATATACAAATGCAGAGGGTGCCAAGAAATGTATACACGCCTTAAGAAAGGAAAAAACTGTATTAAAATTATACTGATGGTAGTCACTTTGAGCACCTTTTATAATTGCAGAAATCAAATGTGAACTTATATTCATCTTTTGTTATCGCTATACATTATTATAACTTTAATAGTTTTTTCCCTTTCTTAAAATGTGTATACATTTCTCTCTCTCTCTCTCTCTCTCTCTCTCTCTCTCTCTCTCTCTCTCCCTCTCTCTCTCCATATATATAAAACATTTACCTAAAATAGGCATTGTGTTCTCTGCTTTCTTAAGCCGATAAGATATCTAACTGAAAAGATTTAAAAGTGACTTGACAAAATATTAGAGGCACCATGTAAACAAGTCCGGTTGACATCTTGTCATGTTAACTTTATCTCTGCAAAGTCAGATGTTCGTATTCTCCTATACTTGATGTAAGAAGATTAAGGTGCTGCATGACAGATGGTTTTAAAAACTGCATACATTCCATCTGGTCCCAAGTGGATAAATGAAAGTCACCCGCAACTTTCCAACTAAAAATTGCAGTGCGAGGATTCTTAAAAGTGACCTTTAACACTTCACAAAGGAATTCCATAAGATTCCAATCCAAAGTGATGCTGGATTTCAGTACTCCCTGTTATGAATATTTGTGCCACCTACAACCTTGGATAAGACCAAACTTTGACAGAGAAAAAGTTAAACTTAGAAAGTTCCAGAACCATTTTATGGCAGGACAGTTGGCTCAAATTTCAGTGACCTCTCTGCTTTGCAAAGTTGATAATCTTTCTTGCAGGTGAAGGTTTTATCCATTAATCTATTCTGTGATATGAATGATAAATACTTAATGCATTCTTTTACTGAGTATTTTCATTTATAGATAGATAGAGCCTGTAACCAAAGACATACAATTTTATTTGTGGCATTTTAGTCCCTAGCAAATCAGGTTGAGACTATACTGATCTAGAGGGTATTCTCAGTGAGTTGAATTTTTCCAAAAATGCAAACTCTCCTACTGATACAGATTCAGTGTTCAAAGCTTTAAAAATATTAGGTTGATTTAATTCTGTACAGATGCAAAGAAATTAAATTACATGTCATTGATGTTTATATGATTTTGCATTAAGGAAAAACTGTTCTTTAATAATAAGACAGCAGGATTTTTGTTTGTTGGTTTGTTTTATGATAAAAGATAGGTGGGGGCCGGCGGAGTAGCACCGTGGTGAAGCGCTGGCTTGGGAAGCCGGCGGCCATGGTTCAGGTCCCACATATGAGGGCCAGTGACACTGCCCTCATAAAAAAACCAAAAACAAAAAAACACAAGATAGGTGGGATTGGAGATCACATGAAAAACTAGATGCAATGTAGATATGATTATTACACAAGATGGGGAAATTTTTTTCAGTGTCAGAACGCTTTAGCTCAAAGTTATATATAATCATGAAATGAGGGGGGAGTATGAACCTAGATTAATACAATAGATTTACATTAATGTAATATCATGTTTACAATAATTAACAACTAATGATTAATAACCAATAGTTATATAAATAGTTTGAACTTCATAGTGACATTTCACATATACTATTTATGTAATATATAGGTGTAATATGTGTGTAAATAAATCTATGTGACAAAATACTTTACTAATTTTAAATGACACTTCACTGAGAAATTAAAAATGCATTATATTTTATTAACTACTCAACTCATTCCTCTGTGTGTTTTTCCTAACTGGGAAAAAAAGAAAGATTATGATTCCCTTATTATTTACCTATTTCACACTGTTATAACGTTGACTACATGGTATTCTTCTGGAAAATATGTATGAGATTTTTTTCTAAGACAACTTTTTGATGTCTTAAAATATGTTATTTGTGATATTCAGCTATTATTTTATTATTAGATATCACAATTTGAATTAATTGTTTAAATTGACTGAACTTTAAATTCACTTCTGGAAAGTGATATTTATAACTCAGGGTACAGAATATTATTCACATAGCTGCTTGGAGATATATTGTCATGGAAACACATATTTCCTTGCTATTTCTTTCTTCTTTTATCCTTCCCTTCCTTCAGAAATATGTGGACTGTCAAGTCTGTGCCAAGTACTGGGCTAAATACAGTATGTAAAATGATTTTGAAAAAATTTATATATGTTTCTCCAAAGAGAACATACAGATGGACAGTAGACATATGAAGAGATCAACATCATTAATTACCAGAAAAATGTATATCAAAACCATGAAGTATCACACACACTTGTCAGAATGGCAAGCATAAAAAAAAAATCAACAAATCACAAATACTGACAAGATGTGAAGAAAAGAGAACTGTTGTACACTGTTGGTTAGATTGTAAATTGGTACAATCACCATAGAAAATAGTATGGAGTGTCCTCAAAAAAGTAAAAGTAGAGCCATATGATCCAGCAATTCTACTTCTGATGATTTATCTGAAGGCAAAAGAAAAACACTAACAAGAAAAGATAGATGTACCCTCATGTTCACTGCAGCGTCATTTACAATAGCCAAGATATGGAAGTAATTTTGGTGTCCATCAATAGACGACTGGACAAAGATGTGGTATATATATACACACACATATATACACAATGGACAATTACTAACAATAAAAAAGAATGAAACCTTGCCATTTGCAACAACATGGATGGATGTAGAAGTTATATGCTAAGTGATATGTCAGGCAGAGAAAGACAAATACCATATGATTTCACTTATATGTGGAATCTAAATGACAAAATAAATAAAACAGAAACAAACTCATAGATACAGGGAACAAACTGATGTTTGCCAGATGAGAAGAAGCTGGGGGTGAGGGGGTGGGGGCTGGGTGAAATAAAGAAATAAATGTCCAAAGTGACTCATTTTAAAAAAACAAGACAAAGCAAAAATTGGGATACCATTAACCTATGGTATTTCATTTCTTTAGTGTCATTTTTTTCCCCAACTTTGTGTCAGACAAAAACAAACAAACTCAAAAACCTCTTATTAAAAACATATATGCTAATTTAAAATGAGAATTAAGATATGTAATAATTACCCAGAGACATTCTAGTATTCTTATTTATCAAATATTTATCAAAAAGAAAAAAAAACAAACACAATCATATTAATTGTGCAAAATGGAATTTTAAAAAAATCATAATTTATGTTTAAACTCTGCCATATTGATGCACCTGATAAATGGTATCTACCAAATCCTAACATTATTCTTAATTATGAATGTATGAATTATTTTACCTTAAAATTGGGGACACTACTCCTATTCAACATTGTACTGAAAATCCTGGTGAATGAATAAAGGCAAGAAAAATAAAGTCAAGGAGAATGGAAATAAAGTAATAAAAGTTCCCTACTTGTAGCCAACATAATTATTCAGGTAAAAATTCCCAAATCCTATAGAAAATTTCCTCAAGCCAGGTGACTTTAGAATTTTGTGGAATGCAAAGTCATCATACAAAAATCAACTTCATATCTGTATACTGGGAAATCAACAGTTGTAAGCCAGTTATTCCATCATACCATTCACTATATCTCCCAAATATGAAATACTAACACAAAATCTAATAAAGCTTATGCAAGATCTACATGCTTAAAATACAAAATGGAGATAAAAAGAATCAAAGATTTACTATAAAAGAAGACATAATAAGCTCATGAATTAGCAGACCCAGCATAGTTCTGATGGTAATCCTGCAAATGTATGTATAGATTTAATGCAAGTAACAGAATGTGGAAATGCAACCAAACTATCACCACCAGGGCAAAACTTCAAAGCAAATAAATGGTTTGCTAACAAACTTTTCAGAACAGATCATTGTCATTATACATATTTTCAGAAAATAGAAATATATGTAAAGCCACTTGATTTGTTTTATTAAAATACGTTACCATATTACCAAATAAATAAACAGATACCCTCCAAAAACATTATTCCAGCAGTATTTTTGGTAAATATGGACAAGCTGCTCTAAAATTATAAGAAAATGCAATAATAATCAGAACTATTTTGATAAGGAAAAACAAAGTTGGGAGGGCTTACGCTATATAATTTTAAGAATTGCTGCACAGCTAAAATAATAAAGACTCTGTGGTATTAGAGCAGGGATGCATTAGTGAGAAAGAATTATGAGTCTAGAAATAGTCCCACACAGATATTGCCAATTTATTTTTCACAGGATAGCAAAGGATATTCAATGAAGAAAGAATAGTATTTCAAGAAAATGATGTTTGATCAATTGGACATTGACATGAAAGTAAACATCAGCTTGTTCCTCACATATTTACAAATTTAACTCAAAATAAAAGTGTAATATAAAATTATTAAACATTTAAAGAAAACATAGGAGCAAATCTCAATAACATTGGGTTTTGCTAAAAGCTCTTTGGTATGAGAGCAAAAGCAACATGCACAAAAGAAAAGCTTGACTGTAACAATACAATAAGAAAACCACCCAATTCTAAAAATGAATACAAATTTGAATAGTCACTTCACCTAAAAAGATATGCAGATGACAAATATGTTCAGGAAAGATATTCAACATAATTATCCAATAGGAAAATTGAAATTGAAATCAAAGAAGATAACACTACTACTACTCATCTGTCAGAATGGCTATAATGAACAAAACTGACGATACCAAGTGCTGACAACAGTGTAAGATAAGCCGAACATGGAAAGCCTGCTGGTGGAAATGTAAAAATGATACAGCCTTCTAAAAAAACACTTTGGTAATTCCATGGCAAGCTAAACATGACATAATACTCAACCATGACATTCATGGGTTAATTTACCTAGAGAAAAGGCATTTGTATTCTTGCAAATGCCTGTATATGATTTTTTATAGCATCTCTATAATAATTGTCCCAAACTCAAACAACTTAAATGCCCTTCAGTGGGTGAAAGGATAAACAAACCATAGCACATTCATATGAAAAGGAAGAAATTATTCATAACCAAACAACATGGATGGATCTCAAAGAAATTATGTCAAATGAAATAAGCCAGTCTCAAAAGTATAACACTATATAATTCCATTTATATAAAATTTCAGGAAAAACTTAAGGGATAGAGAAAATATCTGTGGTTTCCAGGTATTGAGGTGGGAGAAGAATTTGGGGGTAAGGGCAGCATTAGAGAATTTGGGGTGATGATGGGATTATTTTGTATCCTTTTAAGATGTTGGTTATATGAATCTATAAATCTCTTAAAATTCACTGACTGGATTAAAAAAAACTGTTATCTTACTATATGTACTATATGTAAGCAAAACAAAAAATCATAAAATTATCCTACCACAGTATCAAATTGAAAACAAATAGATGTGGACTTTTTAAAATGTGGAACAATGTGAATTCTTATACACAAGAGTGTCATTTGCTATAAAGATTTTTTAGAGCAATTTGGCAGTATCTAAGATGGAACAATTGTATTTGTAGGTATATGTCTAGGTAATCCTCATGTAAATATGCATAGTAACATGTACAAATGCATTCATACTAGTCTAATGTGCAATCACAACAGTTGGAAATGAACTATATGTTAATCAGAAATAAAAACAATACATAATTTTAGTATATTCACATAATGAAATGTTAAACAGGATTGATAATAAATTTTCTAGTATCAATTTATCACTGAGCATGATGCTCACAAATATAATAAAAAATGAAAGTATAACATCGAGGTATCTTTTATTACATAGAAAAGGTATAAACTTGCAAAATGTTACTGTACATATTGTGTAGAAATGTATACCTATTTATAAAAGTGTAGAGACACTCATGATAATGGCAACTCCAAAATCGTGCAAAGGTGTTACCTGAAGGGTGTGTGCGTGAGGATGGAAAGATGTATGATTAGGTAGGATACATAGACAGATTTAATTGTATTTGTATAATAACTTTTTTTTTAAAGATTTTTATTGGGGAATTGGGGGAGGGGAACAGCGCTGGGGAATTGGAGAAGGGGAACAGACAAGTTGCTGTCTTTTTTTTGTTCTTCAGTCTAGTTGCGGAGGATGTTGCTTCACTGGCCCATGTTGGTATCGTCATTGCGCTCTTCCCGGATGAGGCAGATCGGTCGCTGGCCTCTGGATGGTCGCTCATCGCAGCTATTGGCAGCTCACGCTGGCTACCGGCCACTCACTGTAGCCTATGGCAGCCCACTGCAGCAGGGGCTGCAGCCTACACCGTCGCTGGGGCTCACACAGCCCAGCTCCACGTGGAGCTGTTGTTAGCTGTAGAGGGCAGTGTCACTGGCCCTCACATGTGGGATCCGAACCGGGGCCGCTGGCATCCCCAAACCAGCTCTTAACCAATGCGCCACTCGGCTGGCCCTAATAACGTTTTTCTTAATGTATGAGGTGGATACCTGATTTTTGCCTTATAATTATATATCTAAAATATTCTATAAAACATTAGAAACATAAGAACAAGGTAATATGTACTAAGGTGTTAATAATTTAAAGGTCTATCTTTACAAAGGTTGCTTAAATTTTAAATAAAAATACAAATAGTGTAATGTTTATCTTAATGGAGAATTTCAGGGTATGACCATAAGCTCAAATGGGGGCGGCAGTTGAAGATGAGATGTCTCCACATAGACCCATCCATCATAGATGAATTTGTAAACGGCCTCTGCAAACCTGCTCACTTTGACACTCCAGCTTCTTGTTGTTACTTTTACAGCACCACCATGGGCTTATCATTTAGGCAAGGAAGGATCCAGCATTTGTGAGCTCAAAGCCTATACAGTTTGGAGGCACTCTAAAATTGTATTACAAATTACAAATGCAAAATTAGGTATGCATGTGAATATTTATTGAGAATGAGAACATTTGATTCCATTGATTCCTGGCATGGGCCCAGACAATGAAGAGGGCTAGACCTTATGCCTGAATAGGTAATGATTAAAGTTACCTCTGCCTCAAGGTTTTTATGCTGGTTCTAGTTTTTAAAATTCCTTACCTGAATGTTTTGATACTTATCTCTGTAGTCTGGGCCTAAATCTTGTGTTCATCATTCTAAATTTCTAACTGCAGGTTTTCTTATTTTAAAAATTGCCATACTTGTCTTTTCTCTCTTTAATCAGTCCTTAATTTCCTCTCTTTTCACTTTCTGAAGTCTATTGGTTTGGTTTTTTTTTTTTTTAAAGAATGCCCTTCTAATACCTGTATGCCCATTTTATCTCATCTGTAGGGCTCTGCAGGTGCTGGTAGTTTTTATCTAAAGTACCCTCTTGGGCCAGTCGAGTGGCGCGGTGGTTAAGCGCTGGTTTGGGAAGCCAGCGGCCCCTGTTCAGATCCCACATATGAGGGCCAGTGACACTGCCCTCAAAAAAAATAAATAAAAATAAAGTACCCCTCTTCCTCATTTGAGAAAGGAATTCTTGATTATTCAAGGTTTAGTCCATTTGCCTGTTGCAGTGCTGGTTACACTCTCCTGCATGCCTCCAGTATAGCATTCACCTCACTGTGTTATGCTCATGTTTACTTAACCTTTCTCAAACACTGGATTGTATTATCCTTAACAACCAGGATGGTGCCTTTTTACTTTATATCCTTTCCCAACTACCTCACAGAAAGCCACAGTAATAGGTCCATACAATAAATCAGGCACATCTGTTGACTGCCAAAATATTAAATTGTATATCTTGCTTTTGGTAAAAAATTATCATGATAAAATATTATCTGTAGTCACATGGGTTTTTGTTCTATTGTCCCTGTGAGCAATGTGTGTATATGTGTATATGAGTATGTCTGTGTTTTATTATATTATTGTGACCTTGTGGGGAACATTATGTAGAAAGTGGAGTACTGAATATCTATTTCCTAGAAATATGTTGAAATAAAATATGATATTTTTGAATAGAGAAATATTTGGAAATCATCTGTCCTTATCTTTTCCCTCACAAATAATGTTCTTCAGTATTTATTCAAAGAAAAAAAAAGATAATTAGTTGCCTAAGCAGCTGCAGATCACCTTAAAGAGAAGCACTTATTTTTCAACTGTTTCAGAAAAATAAAATACAGCACCATTTATTACTTAAGAAATAAAAGGGAAGCCACCCTGAATTAATAAATAATGAAGGAAACAATAATGATTTGATTCAAAGGTTTCCCAAATCTCACCATTCTAATGTCATTTCGAACTGCTTTTGTGCTGAGAACGATACGTAATGTGAAATGAAGCCAAGTTGGACAAAAAGTTACTGTGCCTTTTAAGAATGATCGAATCAACGGCTTTGTTTCCCAGCTTCAGTGTCTGATCAGGCTCAGTTGCTTTTGAGTATGCCATGCTTATTGGAAACGGTATGGAGTCAACCAATGCATCAGCACAACTCTAGGCACCTTCTCAAATGGAGGTGGAAAGCATCACAGAATAATTCTTAGCTGAGTGTTGTCACGACATGTGAACAAGGCTTCAATCCTCCAAGCAAATATTATATAATCCTTCTTTAAAGATCTATATTAGCTTCTTTCACAGAAGCCAAACAGCCAGTTTGGTCACTTCATTAAGTTTTTATTTTTTAATATGCTGTATCTATAAGTCAGTTAGGTAGATTTCCCTACTTGACAGAAATAGATGACATAGTAGATGTCCTTGGGCTTATTCCAAGGACAGTTAAAAATCACAGTCTAGCTTGGTGACACAAAATCATTCAGATTTCAGTGTAAGAGCAAATAAAATGATACGTGCCAGAGTAGTTCATTAAATACAGTGGAAGACAATCTTGCCTATTTCTGCTCTGTGGATTTAGGAAGTACTTTGGATCAAAATCCTTTAAACTATGTTTAACTGTAGAAGAAAATATACTTAAATACTTAGTACTTAAGTAAGTATTGCTTAATTTGTTTTCAACTGATAATGTCTAAGTAATCCTCAAGTTAAGAAAAAAGAAAGATAGATATAAATTGGATGCTTGTTTTAGGGGTACTACAAGGATCATCAGTAAAATATTTTTTGCATCCAGGACACCCTAAACCAAACCAAGTTTAAATTATAACTATTCCTCGAATACCAGCTTCAGTCCTATCTTTTTTTTTGAAATATTTCCTGATGCCCCAGTCCACATTAAACAATTACTTTTGGGTATTACCATATCCGTTATTACTTTTACATCTTACTCCTATGCAGTTTAAAGGACAGTTCGACAATTTTCTCCTCATGACTGAGAAGCTTTTTTTGGAAAATAGTTTTATATTGAATTTTCTCTAGGGGGCTCTCTGCTACTCAACATTTCACAAAAAGTAGGGAGTAGATCTGTGTTTTACAATGATGATTGAATTTCTACTCTTTTCATGGCGATATAAAAAGTTTAATTCAAACCATCAACCAAATTTTCTACTCCATAAGTACCACTGGGTTAATGAGGGAACTTTCAAATCCCTCAAAATCTGGTTTCATTCCAGGTATCATTTCAGAATTTTCAGCAATTTGAACTACCATGTCAATTGGATCCAACATTTCAGTTTCCATTTTGACATTTTCAATATAATTTATTTTCACTGTGAATAAGATATTTCTTCTCATAAATACAGTTACCTTTTCCTTATCAATCATATATATATATATATATATATATATATATATATATATATATATATTTAATAGCCTCGGAGATATAGAGGAAAATCTGATGGTTGCTAGATGGAAGGGGGTGGGGATGAGGGAGAAGGGGAAAAGATTAGACAGCATAAATTGGTAACTACAATATGGCCATAGGGATATGAAAGGCAGTTTGGAGAATATAATCAATAATGTTGTAAAGATTTTGTAGGGTCTCAGATGGGAGCTTTTCTTATTAGGGAGACCACTTGATGGATGGGGTAGATGCTTGACCACTGCACTGTGCACCTGAAGCTGATGTTGAATAATGCTGTATGTCAACTATAATTTAATATATATAATATATATATATATATATTATATATATATATATATATATATATATATATCGTCATGGGATGTGGAGTATAGTGTGGGGAGTGGAGTCAATGGAATTGTAATAGATATGTATGATATGGGGGGCAGTGAATTGGGGGAGGGGTTGTCACTTTGTGAGGGGTGAAATGTATAACTATTGCATTGTTTTGTATACTTGAAACTAATAATAAAAAATTATATATATATATATATATATATATATATATATATATATATATGCTATCATCTGTCCATCTGTTGGGGAATCACAATTCAAAGTATTTAGTAATCTATGTCCTAGCAAAATAAATATTATGCACATGTGATAGCATCCTTGTTTAGAGAAAAGGATATTGGGCAGAGTAAACTTTAGAGTGAACTTTAATATTCAATAGCTGTGCTTCAGTAACAGAGACCTGTGGTAAAAATGGACCCAACAGTAATAGCCATGACTTGAGGACCTGGGGAAGGCTGACACTGAATGCAAAGTATAGCTTCTTATTCAATATTTACAAGGAACAAGTCACTGTCATGGGTAATAGGGTAATTCTAACATGTACCATGCATGACACGCTCTTAAAGCCAGCATACTGGGACTAATACAAGTAATAAAATTTACTTTTTTTCCTGCCACCTGTTGGCAGCTCAACAGCAACTCAGCTAGGGCTGGCATCGAACCGCCGTTGCTCAGAGCTCAGCTCACTCTTGAGCGAACTCTTAACCAACTGAGCCACTCAGCCGGCCCTTAAAATTTACTTTTTTAAAGAAAAATTTGCTTATTTTTAGTCTAACTACAATAATCTAATGTTCTCAGCCTATTGCTCATTTCAGGGATCAAGAAGTTTGCACTCTAATAACTATAAGGTTTTTTTGTTTGTTTGTTTGTTTTGTAAAGTATCCACTAAGTATCTAAAAATACACTCCTATATCATGCCTGGTTTATAGTCCTGGGATGATTCTTAGAGAGTTACATGCTCTTAAACAACTTCCTTAAGCTATCTAGACTTCAGTTTAATGAATATTAAGATGAGGCAGTCTACCGGTGGTCCCTTAACAAATATTATCCAATTCTAATCCCAGCATAGAGCTCAGCATTAGCTACATACATGGCTGGAATTCATGTGGCTACAATAAGAATCCACTCTGAAACTAACATACTAGCACCTATAAAGCAGCAGTGCTCCAATATGCTGAACCAAGATGCTGGATAGTCATTAGTTTTTGTTACTATTAGGGGGTATTATTCCTTTTCATTTAAGAGAATTGAGTGAATAAAGCAAATGAAGCTAATCAAGTATCCTACTAATGCACAAGTTGCTCCTCTAAAGTGGTTACAATGTGAATCTAGGGTATTCTGCATATGTAGAAAACAAATGAAACATAATTCTGTTGTTTTCTTGTTTCTAAGAATATATCCTTTAAAATGACATAAGAATGACTGAGACCATTTCCAGCCCAAGCTAGGATCAAGTTGCAAATATAACTTATGACAAAATAAATCATTCCTTGTATTTACAGAATGGCTTTTGTAATTAGTTTTAAGTGTGTATTTTTGCTGAATAAGGCAACAATTTGCATATTCTACACTTAAAATAAATGAATATTATTTAACTGGGAGTGTTCTTTTTTGAAACTACAACAGAGATTTCTAGTAGGCTTAAGGAAAATTTGGCAATTCTTTCATTGTCTAAGAAACCTATCCGAAGATATGTGCTATATTTTAACAAAAACTTTCTAAGTATTAACATATTCTTTCTTGGCAGACACTGTAAAGAGAAAAATTATTAGTGCTAGAAAGATCCTAATTTGGTTAAGGAGTGTCATACATCTTGACTATTGTTTTACTTTTCCCCTAGATTTGGCAAATGCATTTTCTGAATAGAAAGATATTTTCCAATAAATATTTCAATTTATTGCAATTGCTGTTTTAGGAAAGGCCTACAAAATTGCATTACAAAGCTTATCATTACCTTATTTCTATAAAATATCACTAGTGATAGGAGAAATGCCAAAAATCCACATATGTCTTGCATATGTTGAAGAATGTGCTAATTGTTAAGATTTTATGAACTTTAAGACATTTTTATTTTAGCTTCATCATATTTTTTTGGCTCCTCTGTCCCTGCCCACATATCTATAAGTAGTCTCTTCAATAATTATTTTCAATGTACTAATTGGGAAGGCCAAATCTGTTTCATTCCAGGAGTTTACCTAACGCACTCTTTATTTCTTAAAAAATGAACTATGCCAAATGGAATTCTGATTTGCAGAGAAGAAATTTATATTAAATTATACAGGACAATTATATTCATCAGAAGTCTTTCAGTTACAAATGTCATAAAAAAATAACTGCAAATGACTTTAAAAACCACAATAAAGCAAAAAACAAAATTTTTTAAAAAAAGAAGTATATTGGCTCTTTTAGCTGTTAAATGGTGTTGGTATGTTTCTTACTCACCCTTTCACCTCTGCTTTAGTTATTTGGCTTCATTCCCTAACAAGAACTCTACCCATAGCTAGGTAGAATTTTTCAGCTACTCAGGCTTCCACGGACCTTACAGTTCACTCTCTCAAAATGAAAGAGAGCCTGTCTCCATCTCTTATATCCGTTTCATTCACGGACCAAATGATACAACAGCTGGGTGAGCAATATAACACGGGTCCCGCATAGGTATGTGGAGTAAATACTTGGCATAGATGAAGACAGAAATAACAGAGTGTGAATTTAATACTGGAATTTTCAAGAACTTATGCTTCAGGGCTAACATGAGAGTTATAAAGTTGTTTTGTAGGATGGTTCTGATTTACTTCTTTTCGGTTTTTCTCTATAGCTTATGCTTGCAATGGCGATAATCTATACATAAACTTGTGAAACATTGCTATGGTTTCTTAGAACCTTGTTTCCACCATTAGGTTAAATATACAGAGTTTAAATTTAAAAATCAATCAATCAATCAATCAATCAATCAATGGTAGCAGTGTTGCTAGTGGTGGTACCATGAATAACGTCTGAAATCACCAGTCGATTTCAAATGAAAGTAAAATATTAAAGACTGCCTCTGGCTATTTATACAAAGAGGCACAGAATAGAGTTGACACTGCAAAAACCGTACTTGTTTTTTTCCAATCTGTAATGCCTGTGCAATTCATTTCTTAGAGCTCCTTTTCATCACTGAATAAAGAACAATTTATTTTTAAGTTGCGAAGGTTAGAAACTAGAAAGACATTTATATTTCTTATTTGTAAATAATACGCCCGAAAAATTAAAGATGTCTCCATAGCTTAATCTGCTAAGATATCTACATAAAATTCCTTTGAAGTACAATGTATTATATACTGCAATACATATGTCTACACATCATACATGTAGCATATAGTGTAACATATGATGGTCTTTTCTCTGCAAATACTATATATATTTTCACTGCAGGGTTTTCAACTGAGTAAAAAATTATAATGAAAGCTTGCTTGAATGTTTGATTACTGAGAATCTATACATAGAGAAACTGTTGAACTGAAGACATATTTTCCAATCTGAATAAAGAAGAATTTATTTGTTTTCATATGCTTAGAAAATACTGGGGATTATTTTGGGCATTTACCTAAGTGTTGTGCAAAGTGGATTCCTTTCATACATCAAGCCAATTCCACAACATAGTGTGAACTAAAGAATGGATTTTATTGGGGAAAATGTACAAGACAGGTGAGGTGTTCAGTAAGAAGAGAAGTACATCCCCCCCCACCCCCAACACTCCACCAATCCTCTCATCAATCCCATGAAGAGTCATGCAGGATTGAAGAACATTGTGGATATGCAGTGATATATTTTATATTTTATTTTTAACAGACAGGGTATTCTACACCACTTATGTTTTAGAAGGTAACATTTTCAGCTGGGGATAAGCAGATTACTGGGATATCATGGAGTCTGAATTATAAATCCAGCTGTTTAGAGCTGTTCCCTGAGAAAGACATCTGCCCATTACCTGGATTTCTTTGGGACTCATGGGAGGTTGGATTCAGGGACAGCACTTCTTGCCAGGAAAAAGAAGGTACTAGACCCTAGAAAAGCAGAGTTTGGGTGCAACTGCTTCCACTGAGAAGTGGGCCCCAAGTTGTAGGTGACTCATTGTCAAGGTAGCACAGAGCATGCCACTGGGGTCATTTGCAGGTAGTACTGCTGGTCAGGCTACACTTTAAAATGCGAAGAGTTTGGTAAAGTTTGGAAGTAAAGACCCACCCATTTCCTCCTGATTAATATGATCTTTTCAGAACTCGAGTGAAATTTGATATAAACTTTGTATTAAAAAGATTCAAGAAAGATGGCAGTTGTGGTAGCATTGTTTTTTGTTTATTTCTTTATTGCTTTTGATACTTATTTTTATTTTTTAAATTTTTTAAATTTATTTATTTATTTTTTTAATTAGTAGAATCAGAAGAACCGAATGAGAAAAGTAAACAGAACTTGTCTCAGAGATATAAAGGAAAAACTGATTGTAGTTGGGAGGGGATAGGGGTGGGGGAAGGGATTAGACAACATAAATAGGTAGCATTGTTTTTAATTTTCCCAAATACCCTATCAAATCTGATAGGATAGGGAGACCAAAAGACTCCTAAGTCTGAAGTAAGGACATTGCTGGAGAAGGAGTAGGTTCCTGAGGCATAGAGTCTTGTGGAAAGATATGTATGAGATGGAAAACTTGGAAATTTTAAATTTCCCTGATGCTTAGCTGATGTAAGCAACCCCTTCTTTTATCTACAAAAAAAAAAAAAAAAAAGAAATGAAACAAAATCCTTTGAGGATTGTTCTGCAGCCTTGCAAGGGCATATGCTGATTCTCTTACAGACCAGTTCCTGCCACTTCCTTTTGGCTTTACCCCAGTGGTTCTGAATCCAGGTGATTTTTGTCCCCTGGGGACATTTGGCAATGTCTAGAGACGTTTTTAGTTGTCACAACTGGGAAGATGTGTGCTATTGGCATCTAACGAGTAGAGACCAGAGATGCTTCTAACCATCCTACAGCACATAGCATAATCCCTGTCAAGAAAGAATGATCTGGCCCCAAATCCCAGAGTATGATAGTTGAGAATTCCCATTCTAGGACCACAGTGAAGATTCCTATATTAGTTTTCTATGCTGTGAAACAAATGATTGCTAATGGAAGCTTGAAACAATTTCCATGTGTCTCACAATTTTTATACGTTAGAAGTCTGAACCTGAATTAGGTGGGTTCCAGTTCTCCGCTCAGGGTTTCACAGGCTGAAAGAGACGTGCTAGTGAGGCTGCATCCTAATAGGGATAGGTACTCACCTAGGAGATGGTCTGCTTTCAAGCTCCCTCAAGTGGTTGGTAGAATTCATTTCCTCGTGGCTGTAGAGTCCATGGCAAAAACGGAGAGAGAGGAGGAGGGAGCCTCTTCTTCTTCAAGTCTCTGCTGTAAGGAAGGCCTGTGACCTCTTGTGAAGGGCTCACCCAATGAGGACAAGTTCCCACAGAATCATGTCCCTTTTGAGTAACTCTTAAGTCAATAAATGATTCTAATTACATCTGTAACATCCCTTCTTCTTTGCCACAAAGCGTGAAATAACAATGACAGTTGTATCCTATCACCGCTGCCATATTCAGTTGGTTAGAAGCAAGTTATAGATTCCATCACCATTCAAGGAGAGGGAGTTAAACAACGGCATGGCTTATGGGTGGTCACCTTTGACTGTGTTCACCACAGTTCCTACCATAACCCGCAGTGAAAAAAAGGTCCAGTTTCAAGAGGAAATAGTGTCATTTTGTACCCAACCTTTGGTGATTGCAGATTGAATAGGAGAAATAGATTTTAACCAATAGAGTCCTTGCATTGTTGACCTGGCTTGTGAAGTGGGCATCATTATGGCAGGAAGGGGCAAGTAAAAGCCTGGAAACTGCCACCAACCCCGATCAAAATAGAAAACCAAAAACAATATAGCTTCACCAGGGCAAGTGGAGGGGAGAGAACTCCATTAAATATCGGAATGATGAAGGGATGGTAAGCCCTGTCATATCTTCATTTATACTACTTGCTCGGCCTGTGCAAAGTCCGATGTGCTTGGGAAGTTGACAGCAGGATTTCATAAACTTAATGAACTAGTGATGCCAATTGCAGCTGCTGTACTGGATACAACATTTTACTGGGAAAAAATACTCATAACCCTGGCACCTGGTATATAGCGACAGACCTGCCAAATTCTGTCAGCTACATTCCCATAAGTAAGGAAAATCAGAAGCCCTTTGCATTTGTGTAGCAAGGACAATTGTGCACGCTCATTGCTTTGTTCTTTCTTTCTGTTATGATATTATTTAGAGGACATTTGGTCATCTTGATATCCCTCAAGGCATCTTTCTGATCTGTTACATTGATAATATCATGCCAGTTGGATCTAGTAAGCAGTATATAGCAAGAATCCTAGATGCCTTACTATTAGATATGCATGCTTCCAAAAGTATGGTAAATACCTCGCCCACACACACCAAATTTAAGACCTACCCTCCTGATGAAGTTTCTAGGAATCCAGTGGTATGGGGTATTTGGAAAAAATCCTGTTAAAGTAAGAGAAGCCTTGTTCACTTTACACTACCCATCAAAAGAAGGAAGCACAGTGCTTGGTGAGATCTCTAGGATTTTATAATCAACATATTTTATGAAGCAGCACTACCTAATACATAGAAGCCAAAATTGGGAGACAAAGAAACATGTCCCCCCAAAAAGAACAGAACAAAGCCCCAGAGAAAGAACTAAACAAAATGAGACAAACAACCTACTAGACACAGAGTTCAAAACACTGATTATAAGGATGCTGAATGATCTCAGGGAGAACTTCAACAGAGAGACAGGAAACATACATGTAAAGATGGGTATAGAAGACATAAAAGAGAACCAGTGAGAAATAAAGAATATAGTAACTAAAATGAAGAATACATTAGAGGAAATTAATGTAGATTAGATGAAGCAGAGGACTGGATCAGTGATTTAGGAGATAAGGCAGCAAGAAAACACCCAATCAGAACAGCAAAAAGAAAAAAGAATCCCCCAAAATAAGGCTAGTTTAACAGGTCTCTGGGACAACATTGAGCATTGCAACATTCTCATCATAGGAGTACCAGAAGGAGAAGAGAAACACCAAAGAATTGAAAACCTATTTGAAGAAATCATGATGGAAAACTTCCCTAACCTAAAGGAAATAGACATAGAAGATCATTCTAAAGTGCAAATTTGATTATTTCCCTCAAAAAATAAACATAGACTCTCAGTGCACTAATGACAGTGTATGTATTCTTTAATAAGGTTAATATAATCTTACCAGGATATATTAAAAGATATATAAGTTTGTTCATCAGATAGTGAGAAATCTCACATAATAAAAATAGAAGATACAAATATCAGTTTCAAAATGTTAAAATGATTAGCCAAAG
The DNA here is from genome assembly GCA_033961575.1 of Aselliscus stoliczkanus. Classification (NCBI taxonomy): domain Eukaryota; kingdom Metazoa; phylum Chordata; class Mammalia; order Chiroptera; family Hipposideridae; genus Aselliscus; species Aselliscus stoliczkanus. The sequence goes on along the minus strand of CM066740.1, from coordinate 73,447,616 downwards.
AAATAAAAAATACTAATTAGAAAAGACATATACACCCCTATGTTCATTGTAGCACTATTTCCAATAGCCAATTTATAAATCATTTTAAAATTCAGCTTATTAAAATGTAAAAGAAAGAATATCTTTAAAGAATATTTTCAAAATAAATACATCATTCTTCCAAAATAAAGTTAAGTCCTATTTGCCCTGCATATTCAAAATGTTTAGTGTCTTTTACTTACCTAATAAATTGCATTACATAATATTGATAATATAAGAATTCTTCAACTATATTGAAAAGGATTCTAAAAAATTTCTCTTATAAAAAACTCACATTTAGGGCCAGCCGAGTGGCTCACTGGTTAAGAGCTGGCTTGGGATGCGAGCGGCCCCGGTTCGGATCCCACATATGAGGGCCAGTGACACTGCCACAACAGCTCCACCTGGAGCTGGGCTGTGTGAACCCCAGCGACAGTGTAGGCTGCAGCCTCTGCTGCAGTGGGCTGCCATAGGCTACAGTGAGTGGCCGGCAGCCAGTGTGAGAGGCTGGCAGGCAGCGTGAGCTGCCAATAGTCGTGGTGAGTGACCATCCTGAGGCCGGCGACTGATCTGCCTCATCCGGGAAGAGCGCAATGATGATACCAACATGGGCCAGTGAAGCAACGTCCTCCGCAACTAGACTGAAGAACAAAAAGACAGCAACTTGTCTGTTCCCCTTCCCCGATTCCCCAACGCTGTTCCCTTCCCCCAATTCCCCAATAAAATCTTTAATTAAAAAACTCACATTTAAAATAACACGAGGGCTGGCTGAGTGGCGTGGTGGTTAAGCGCTGTCCTGGGAAGCCAGCGGCCCTGGTTTGGGTCCCACATAGGAGGGCCAGTGACACTGCCCTCAAAAAAAATAAATAAATAAATAAAATAAAATAACACTAGAAATGACATAGCACTGATGTGATGTAAGTAGAAATATAGTAAAAACTTCCTATATTAAAACAATGACATTGAATTTCTTCTAAAATATTTGGGAAACATGTGTTTGTCATTAATTTCACATTGAATATGTTTAAATATAGTAATTCCTGAACTTTGGATATTAAGAGTATTAAGAAATACAGAATTGTATTATGCAAAGCATGGGAAATTACACAATTCTCATACCATGAAATGCAGAAATCCAGTAGTTTTATTTTTTTGGCAAAATTATACTTAAGTTACATTTTGTCTTTCTGACTGATTACACATGATGATTGCATCACAGTGCTAATCGAAATAAGGTAGTAATACATGCTATCTCAATTGATGACATTTTAATTCTTATTTCATTGGTGATGGGTTATAAATTCAAACATAGGGAACTTGCCAATATGTTCCCTATGAGAGAAGTAGTTGGATCAAAACACAACACACTCTACAAAAACATCTGAAAAATACATGTATGCTGAATTTTTGGTGATTTTGTCCAGGCTTAAAGATGTCATATGTACATATGTGCCTCTTGAATAAAGGACAATATTATTTCACATCAATTAATTTCCTATGCTAAATCCAAAGATAGCTTTAAGACTGAGAAAATGTTTTAAATAGTGTGCAGATGCTGTGCAAAATACCTATTGATATGAATGTTTACTCAGGCAAAGAAGCAGGAAGACATATACGCTTCTTAAAAAGGTATTATATATGTGATTTCTGTGGTTGTTGGCGTCTTTGGTAGTTTTATTATATATCTTCCAATGCCCTGGTTAAAAGGCATTAAAGCCTGAGGCGCAATTTTAAAAGCATAATAAATATGTATTGTAATATAGGAGCTGAGTAATTAAAGAGAACTCTTACAATTTTATAATAATTTGTCAATATTATTGCCTTATGTGGAAAAATGCACTGCAGAGAACGTTTACAAAAACAACATATGCAGTGCTTCTTGAGCACTCATTGCAATTATTTTGACAGTATCCCTGTCGGTTGTGTGCTATCAATCCTAGTTTTCATTTTTAGAGAAATTTAAGCGCCTTGTTCAGTCCAGATTACAGTTAAACTTTGCTATACCACATCTTGCTCTACTGTCTAAGGAGTGATGACATATTGGATACGCCCCCACTGCAAAATCAATGCACATGGAGCTCACTAAAACAGTCTCCAAAGAGAATGCTGTGCTTAGTGCTAAAACCGGAGTTAATTATTAGTTATATTTGTTACATTATATCCATGTTTAATTACACGTAGGTAGAGCCATTCAGGCATGAGTTTTCATTTGGCCCCTCAGCTTTCACAATAGAGAATTAACTCTGTCCACCAATGGCTGACTGTGAAAGCATATAGGAGTCTCTGAATTAGCAATATAAAATCTCTGCTCTGGGGGTATTTGTGAAGAAAAATTACAGATATTTACTGTAGTGATAATTGATGACAGTGTTCTATACATCACAATGTATGGTCCTTAGGGGATTCATGAGACAAGGTTCACTGAGATCTTAGAAATGGGAATAGTTAGACTTTCTAAATTTTGCCTTAACTTTGGGAACTGTTAATCATGTCACAGAGGATCTTTCTCCCTTGACAGTGATTGCTGGAAAGTTCAGAGCAAATTTGTGGCCCACTTCTAACAAGTGTGAGGGACCTTATGGCATATGCTTCATCCCTGGCCTTATTTTATTTCTCGTACTGTTAACACACTTCACTGCTATTTCCACAGTTATTTACATGGTTGTACTGTTTGTAGTTGTCTAGATGTGTCATGACTATAACTTTACTCAGGTTCATTTCACAGAAAATCTAAGGCAGTTTTCCTAGAATACATTTAATACAGTAAAAACATAGCAAAGGGATGCATTATTATCATGGGGAATATGAGTATGAATTAAGCAAATATGCAGCTATGAGTCAAATACAAGTTTTAAAAACTTGGGCTACAGTTTTGGTTCAGTACTTTCTTGTAGTCAAAGGAAAAGACATTTGATTAATTATAAAATTTACATTATCAACTAAGGGAGATTTTTTTAAAGGAGCATATTGGTTTCAGAAATATCATTTTTCTCCCCTAAAACTTATGCTTAAAAGGAAGACATTATAATGATATTCAACACTATTTTTATATAACATACTAAGATAAGATATTGGGAATATCTTATTTTATAATTACAAAGTAAATTGTAGATAAATACTTTGCTCTAATGGTCAAATTGCCTCTTCTTCAAGAAATGTAAATATATATGTTTCTTCAGAGTGTTTATAAGCCTTATGGATCCACCTTAAGAAAGACTTTACTTTTACTTTATAAAGAGTTTTGATGAACTCCATGGACTCAAATAATAACATGGTCCTGGGAGGTTCAGGCTACTCTCCATGCCCAATGCCTTCCCACTCCTCATCCCAAGCTTGAAAACAAACATCTTTGAGATGTGTCTTCATATGTCAATTTAATATTACTAAGTTGGCACTTAAAATATGGGAGAAAGTATGAACTAATTTAAAATAATAATAATAATTTGGAAAAAAATATCAATACCAAAAAATTGTTACATCTCTACTTTTTACCATTCACACAAAATATAAAAATATAGAGTAGGGTATATTTATGATATTGAGGCATAGAAATGTTTTTAAATACCTATAAAATTTTCATTGATTTCTTTCAGACAATATCAGAGTGATAATATTGATATAAAATTCATGATAAACAAAACTCAAAGAAAAACGGAGTGGGAGAAAATATTTGCAACATACATAAAAAATTACTGTCTTAGCCCATTTGGGCTGCTATAATAAAATACCATAGTCTAGGTGGCTTTTAAGTAACAGGAATCTATTTCTCATAGTTCAGGAGGCTAGAAGCCCAAGATCAACACATCAGCAGATTTGGTGCCTGGTGAACGCATTTCATGGTTCATTGATATAACCTTTTCTCTGTGTAGTCACATGGAAGAAGTGGGGAGGGGTTTACTGGCATCTGCTTTATGAGGGCACTAATTCTATTTATGAGGGCTCCATTCTCATGACCTAATCATCTCCCATCTTCCTAATCCCACCACATTAGGAGTTAGCTTTCAATGAATTTTAGGGGGCACATCATTTAGTCTTTAGCAGTTTCCAAATCAAAGAAGTCTTCTCTGATACCATCCTTCTTTCATCCTTTATCTATTGGGTTGTCGGAGAAGTCATGACGTACTTTGTCTATGTCTTTCAAAGGTCATTTATTTATATAAAGAACAAAGATCAATCAATGATATATTGCCTGTTCTGTTTGATAACCTTTTGCCATCTTTCAGTGAGTTTCATAATTCCTGGTCATAGAAGGACCTGTCTTTATTTGTGAAAAACTGAACACGGTGCTGATTTACAGCCTTATCTGAATTGAATGTTATACCACCCAAGGAGTTTTGAAGAGAGCAAAACAAGTGGAAGTCTGACGGCATAAGGTCAGGCGAGTACAGTAGGTGTGGCAACACATCCCATCCAAGCTCCAACAACTTTTAACCGGTGATCAAACTTGTGTGTGGTCTCGCATTGTCACGATGGAACACAACTTCTTCACAATTAACAAGCTCTGGATGTTTCTGGATGATGGAGTCATTCAAACTGTCCAATTGCCGACAGTACACATTTGAATTGATTGTTTGGTTCCTTGGTAGGAGCTTGAAAAACATGACACCTTTAAAATCCCACTACACTGAGAGCATCACCTTCCTCTGATGAATGTCTGCTTTTGTCCTTTGAGGCGAATCATCATGTGGGGACCAAGACCGTTTGCACACCACATTGTTGTAAACAATCCAATTCTCATCACCAGTTATCAGTCGCTTCAAAAAAGGATCATACTCCTCACATTTAATGAGTATATAGCAGATGTTTATATGCGCTGTTAAATGAACTTCTTTGAGCTCATGTGGAACCAAAATATTGCACTTACTTAGGTATCCCAGCTTCTTTAGGTGGTTGTGAATGCTTGATTGATGGGTGTTCAATGTTTCTGCAATCTCTTGTGTTGTGTAATGTGGGTTTGACTTGATCAATGCCTTTATTTTGTCATCATCAACCTCGGTGGGCCTCCCTGACCAAGGAGCGTCGTTGAGATAAAAATCACCAGCATGGAATTTCGTGAACCATCGTTGGCACTGACATTCTTGTAGAGCATTGTCACCGTAAACTTTATGCAACTTTTCACAAGGTTGAGTCTCATTCTTCCCTTTAGGGAAGTAAAACAGTAAAATAAGGCAAAAATGTACAGTTTGGTCTTCTATCTTCAACTTGTAAAATCTCCAAAACTCAACCAAATCGCTCAATTATTTTTAGAATGAAGCTAGAACTGTCAACTGTCAAATGACATAGCAATAACATAGACGCAAATGACTCTAGTACTTCCAAAAATGAACTAATGCCATCTGTCGCAAACATGCGTCATGACTTTTTCAACAAACCAATAGCTCTCTTTTGCTTATAGCATTCGCCTTTGCCTGGCTTAATATTTCATATTAACTTATTTGCAAGTGTGTTGTCTGTAGTCTCCCACAAAACTACAATGTTGGTGAAAGAAGGGAGGGTTTCCACTCATCTAGAATATGATCTTGGTTATACAGGTGAGCATGTTACATATTGTATCCAATGTACGTCCCAACTCTTTCATGCCTTTCTCCATGTCTATCATTTTCCAAAACCCTTTGCAACTAGAGTTCCAGCTTAGGTTTTGCCAAAACAGGCACTTGTTGATATTTGGAAAGAGGGGAAGCGGAAGCCAGTATTGTGTCTGGTGCAGAAGTGGGAAGGATACGAGCGTCAGTGGACACCCAGAGAGAGCTCTTGCCAGCAGGTTCAGAGAGTCTCCTTATAAAGCACCTGCTCTGGCATGGGAAGCAGATAATTTCATCGGGAGCAGTTTCTGATGTTTCTGCACTTCCTGTTTTAAAGAGCACGCAGTGACCCCCCCCCCACCCTACCCCACCCCCCCGGCCCTCTTCCTATCAATAGTTCTGGACTTCTTCAGTTTCCAAGCTCTTGCATTAAGTTATTGAGGGTGTAAGTCACCATTTGCTGTCTAAATGTCCTCCTCAGCAGGCCTCATGTATTCAAAGCAGGGAGGTTTTAATTGGCCCCACTGGTTTCTGGTTTTGCTCCTGGAGAGACTGCTCAACAAGCCACTCAGATGCAGCTTCCCTGTGGCAGCAGTGGAGAACGGTGTTCTCATGCAGAGCTCCCGCTGGCCAAACAAATGCCCAAAAGGTGACTATTCCTACAATCATTAAACATACACCTGAGCCTCTGAAACCCATACAGAGCTCTGTAACCATCTTATGTTATGGCTCAGTGATGCCGCAGAGCTCAGACTTGAAAGCTGTACTCACAAGCCTGTATGCTCTCACATGACCTTTTCTATCCTCATCAGAACGGTGGCAGAAGCTCTTTCAGGTTAGGTGTTAGGGGCACCCATCAGTACAGTTTTGGTATTTACTAGAAACAACACACACACACACACACACACACACACACACACACACACACACTTAAAAGCTGCAGTTACATAACAAATATGAGTATAAAATTTAACATGGTTGAAACAAATACTAGTAGTTCCCATGGCTATACATCAATTTTACCTTGATCTTGGTACCATTTATCCATGTGTGCAAGCCAAACAACCTAAAGTCATTTCAAAGCCATCTTTCCCTTCCCTCCTGCATTTAATCAGTCAAGTGTAGTAGTTCCACTTCTGAAATAAGATATCTCAAATCCACGTGCTTCTTCTGTTCTTCCGTCTTCTCATTTCACTGCCTGGGTCGCTATCAATTCACTGTGAGCTTACTGCTGAGCCTTGTCCTGGATTTCCCATGGCTGTCACTGCCTGTCTTTTACAGTGACAATCCTAACTAATAATAATAATAATAATAATAAATAATAAATACATTTATATGAATACATACACACACATATATGGCTAATTGGTAATCTTTAATTCGAAGACTTAATTGCAAAAACTGTGGATCACAGATTCCGTTTTAAAAATTGGAAAATTTGACTACCCTGGGTCCATCTCCTCACAAAGCCACAGGACATGTGCTTTGTAGGCTGCCGAAGAGTCAAGCCTTCCTCGTGGTGCCCTAACTCTGAGGACAGTATCAGCTGCCAGTGCTCATTCTTTATTCTTATGCTGCCATTTTCTCATCATATTCAAGAGGAAAGAAAAATGTTTCCTGCACAACAGACACATCTCTACCAAAGGATATCAAATAAAAATCCACCCAAAGCATAGCATGATACAAAAGACATTCAGGGAAGCCATCAATCTCTTGGTAAGTGAAGGCTATCCCTACACATTTAATACTCAAGCATAAAACATCCATTGTTGAGGTAAAATTTAAGGTGCCATTGTAACACCTGGGGTGTAGGTATCTGAGTATTGGACTAGTGCTCCAATTATAATTCTTTATCCATAATAAAGATGAGCGTAAGCCTCTCTGGTTTAAAAACACCCATTCAACACAATATCTTATTTGATCCTCACAGCTATGCCAAGAAGGGAGAGCTAAAGACATAAAAGGAACAGTCAGAGAAGCTGATTGGTGTAAGTGCACACAGTTCAGAATAAAGTAGGGAATACATCTGAGTCCTTAGACCCTAAGACTGGAGCCTTTTCTAACCGAGGGCATACACATCCTGTAACATCTCATTATATAGAGGTTTCACCTATCTATTTCATTTGCTCCTCATATTCACAACACTGAAAACTGAAGAGCTCTTCAATCAGAGGATATGAGTGCATTTTTGGACATCATGACCTTTTAAGGAGACAGGCTGGTTTAATGGAAATACAGTACTACCTTGGTTTACGAGCATAATTCGTTCCAGAAACAAACTACTCATATTGGAAGACATGGCTCAGTTACCAAGTTAAAATGTATTAGAAATGCTTGCTCGTCTTGTAGAACACTTGCAAACCAAGTTCCTCGCAATCCAAGATTTTACTGTAATTCAGTCTTGGGATTTTACTGTAATGCCAGTTCTGACATGTACCACCTTCTGTGGAAAATAAAGCATGATATAGGTCCATGAATTAAACTTATTTTGTGAGGTTATAGAGAGGATTAAGTGAGTATATATATATATATATATATATATATATATACATATATATATATATGTATATATATAGTGTCCAGCATAGAGTTCAGCTAAATAAATGTTAGTTCTATTCCTGTTTTCTCTTTATGCCTAGCCACCTTGCCTCCCCACCCAATCCACCTCGGGCAAGCCCATCCCATAAAGCAGACCAAGGTGGGCCGTTCAGACTATTGCTCCAACAATGTCCAGTAATCCTCCAGCTATGTCCTACAGTTTCTGATATAGGGAAACAACAACAAATAAAATATATGAAGTGATATATGAGAGATCTTTGCTGCCTATTCTCCATTATCAGGAAAAATTAGGATTTTGCTCCAGGTGTCTCTTAATGCTAGGAGCAATACTTTCCTATATCTGGAACAAATCATAGTGGTGCCTGCAATTCAAAATTTATGACACTTCTGATTTCTATTATTGAATCAACTGCTCATTAAAATCAAATTTTAGGCACATAATGTACTGGGACATTTTTTATTTCCTTATATGTTGACAACAATTGAATTTTAAATTATTTTTCTCATTGGATCATGTAGGTGAAACGAGGACATCTCAATTTCAGCTTCAGGTCTGGTAATTTCCTGATCCATTTATGGAATTTGTTTTGAAAACATGGGCCACAGATAATTAAAAAGTATTACAGTGATTACTAGGGAGGATGGTGGAATTGCGGTAAGGGTAGACAAAGCTGGTGCATGGAATCATAAACATGGAGATTTGTAACACTGTTTTATTTTATCAACAAAATGCTATACTTTTTGATCCATAAATAAAAAAGAAATTAAGAAAGCTAATCATTGACTAGGACAAATGTATTTCATATCTATACACACTGGAACTGAATTTGATAAGAGTATTAAATTTATTCTGGAACTCTCTAAATTACAATAAAAGCATCTCATTTGGAAGACCATGGTAAACAATTAAAACTGCATTTTTCTTTTTCAGAGCTCTAGCTTGAGATGTCACTATGTGTTTGCAATTTCTTTTCAAACTAGGTGGGTTGATATACTCCTGTTTTTCTTCTCGCATCTAAAAATGCAAATGGGCAAGGTATATAAAAAAATTTTTAGAGAAAAAAAACAACAAAACATTTCTCAGAAAAGATTTTGATTGAAAATAGCCTCTGCTTATTCACCAAAGTACATTCTCAGGAAGATTTTTATTTTTCCCCTCCCTCAGACCCATTTGGAAATGCTACTTTAAAGAGCGATATTTCAGGAGAAGCACTTTCTGAGCTGACAAGACGCCACTATTCCTCCCCAGTAAACACTCTACTTTTCATTTCTTGCTGTGACAATGGTGTGCAAGTCTCCAAGGTGCTTATACTGTTCTCAAGCTAGTCCATCAATTGGGAAGCTTTAAATTCTTTTCTAAGGAAACAAAGTTGAAAAGTTGAAAGGGCTTTTGAGATTGAAAAGAACAGCCTCCATTGAATCATGCATAAATAGGTGTGGGTGGGCATGCTAGGTTTATCTAAATTTATTGCTCTAATGGAAAATTTAGAAATTTTATATGAAGTAAAAGTTGGCATTTAGTTTACCTGATATCACTTTATGTAAAATTAATAATAATAATAATAATAATAAACCAAAAAACAAAAACAAATAGAGACATGTCAAAGGCCAGACTATGGCAGCCAGTGCCTAGGACTCCTGATGTCTTTCCTAGATTCGAAGTGTCCTAATGATCTAAGAATGATGTGCATGGTAACCATGCCCAGGTCACTGTCTTCCCCAGGCCACTATCACAAACACGCACACCCATCCTGTACCTGCACCAGCCCCACCTCAAATGTAGAGCCTTCCCACCTTCCCAGGTCCCTGGTCAGAACCTCACCTCCTCATCATGCTACGTGTAGGACCTTCTATCTCATGCAGGCTAGTTTTACAGCTGGTCAACCTCGAGAGACCTAGACGGATGAGCCCTGCAATTGTGGTAGGAACCTGAGGCACCATCCTTTGAGATAAGTCTCTGTGTTTTCTTTACATTGTGCTAGCCAACCAGTATTTTTATTTGCTTGGTGTCTGCTTAGATTTTGATGGAGTATTTACTTTCTTTCACTTATAAATTTTAAAATGAGCCAAATGAATTAAAATCTAGCCAATGACTGCACCATTATTGTCAGTGATCATTACCTTTTATTTTTTTTTAATTTTCCTTATCTTTATGACACGTAATATGGTTTACTTCTTTTTAATCTTTTTACTGTGTTGTTGTTGTTTTTTTTAATTTTCAGATGTACAGGAAAAGTAGTTATGCTTGTTAAGGCATAGTTGCCCTTGAAGCATTTTCATTTTGATGGCTGAGTATTGCAAGGCAAGGTGGGTCCTTTGCAGGAAGTAAGGAAGTTTCCAGAATCTCTTTCCCTGAAAACGCCAGGGCATCACCAACGGCTTTCCTATCTTTCATGCCCTCCATTAGCAGGCTACACAAAGAGGACAGGTAAGGTTTCTTTTTCTTTCCTTTACTTTGCTTTTTTCTTTTCTCGTGAAAGGCACACTTAACATGAGATCTACCCTCTTAACAACATGTTAAGTGTGCAATACAGTGTATCATCTATATGTATGATATTGTACTGTCGATCTCTAAAACTTATTCATCTTGCATGACTAAAATTGTATACCCATTGATTAGCAACTCTCTATTTTGACCTCCCTCCAACCCTTGGCAACTACCATTCTACTCTCTGGCTTTATGAATTTGGCTATTTCAGATACCTCACATAGGTGGAATCATGTAACACTTGTCCTGTGACTGGTTTACTTCACCTAGCATAATATCCTCAAGGCTCATTTATGTTGCCGCACGTTGCAGGATTTCTCTCTTCATTAAGGCTGAATAATATTCTATTTTGTGTAATGTATATACCCTATTTTTTTTCTTTAATCAATTCATCTTTCAATAAACATTTAGGTTGTTTTCACATCTTGGGTATTGTAAATCGTCCTGAAATGAACATGGGAATTTTAATCTCTCTTCAAGATCTAACTTCAATTGTTCAAATAAGTACCCAGAAGTGGGACTGCTGGAACAAATGGCAGTTGTATTTTAATTTTTGAAGACCCTCCATACTGTCTTCCATAGCTGCTGTATCTTTCTCCATTTCCATCAACAGTGTACAAGGGCTCCAATTTCTCCACACCCTCACCAACCTTTATTATCTGTTTTGTTTGTAACAGCCATCCTAACAGGCATAAGGTGACATTTCATTGTGGTTTTCATTTGCATTCATCTGATGATTACTGACATTGAGCACCTTTTCATATATAAACACATATATGTCTTTGTATGTCTTCTTTGGAAAAATGGCTATTCAAATCCTTAAGCCCATTTTACATCTCAAGGACCTAATAAAAGAAGAACAACCTAGACATGAAATTAGCAGAAGGAATGAAATAATAAAGATTATAGCATAAATAAATACATTTAGGAATTTTTTTTTAAATAGAAAAAATCAATGAAACAAAGAGTTGTGTTTTTGAAAAGGTAAAATTTATAGAAACCGTTAGCTAGAATTACTGAAAATAAAAGAAACTGAATCAGAAGTGAAGGAGGAGATACTACAATAATGCCACATGAATAAAAAGAATCATAATAGACTGCTATGAACAATTATAGAGCAACAAACTAGGTAACCTGGAATAAATGGATAAATTTGCAATTATCCATACAACCTACCAAGACTGAATCATGAAGAAACTGAAAATCTGAACAAACCAATGAGTGAAGAGATTAAATCAATTATCAAAAACTTCCTAACACAGAAAGCCCAGAACCAAATAACTTCACCAGCAAATTCTACTAAATAATTCAAGAACAATTAATATCAATTCTCCTCAAACTCTTTCAAAAATTTGAAGAGAAGGGAACACTTCCAAACTTATATTAAAGCCAGCAGTACCCTGATACCAAAACCAATGAGGGCACCAGAAGAAAAGTATAGATCAATATCCCTGCTTAACATAAATGCAAAAACTCTCAATAAAAAGCTACCAAACTGAATCCAACAGCACATTAAAAGGATCATACACCAGGGATAGTAATTCAACATATAAAAAGCAATTAACGTGGTATACCACATCATCAGAACAAAGATTCAAAATCACATGATCATCTCAACAGATGCAGAAACAGCATTCTTTATGCCAAGCATCCAAGGTGATTCTAATTGTATTTCTAGTTCCATAAAGTGAAATGTACTGATGCTAAGTACACAAGTCGATGCTTTTTGACAAATGTATGTTCTTATATAACTATCACCCAAATCAAAGACATAGAACATTGTCATCATTGCCAAAAACCCCCTTGTATTTTTTTTACCAGTCATCCCCACCCATTTCCATAGGAAATTTCTAATTTTTATCATAATAGATACATTTTATTTGTTGTAGACTCCATATAAAGTCATACAGTATAAATATTTCGTGCTTGGCTTCTTTTGTTCAACACATTTCCTATTGCTGAGTAGTATTACATTGTTTGGATATGCCATTGCTGTTTATTTAATCATACTTTTCTTGGTGGATATTTCAGTCTCTTGGTTTGGGCTACTATGAGTATAGATGGTGGAAGTATTTATGTAACCATCTTTTTTGAAGACATGTTTTCATTTCATTTGTGCATCTCTAATTCATGTGTTAGTTTAGTTCAATGACACTCTCCATGGCAATAGTGCTCCCTTCCTGCCACACCTATACACGAACTGTTTCTACTTTCTTCTGGGGTGATGTATGGGGTCAGACAATTAAATTCGCAAACTCATCCTAGAAAAAGTGTTACATACCACATTGCTGAATATCACTCTGGTCACCTTCGAAGTACTCCCTTTAGGAAGCTATGCACTGATGCCAGCACATAGTCCATCCTTCAAAACAATTTTGGGGGCCAGCCAAGTGGCGCAGTGGTTAAGCGCTGGCTTCGGAAGACAGTGGCCCTGGTTCGGTCCCACATATGAGGGCCAGTGACACTGTCCTCAAAAAAAAACCAAAAAACAATTTTGGAACTCTTTTTCTGGAATGACCATCAGAGCTGTTGTGGTATTACCCTTAATGTCCTGAATGTCAACAAAATGTATTCCTTTCAATATTTCTTTTATCTTCAGATAAAAAAAGAAGTCATTGGGGGCTAGATCAGGCGAGTAGGGAGGGTTTTCCAACACAGTTCTTTGTATACTGGCTAAAAGCTCCCTCACAGACAGTGTCGTGTGAGCTGGCACACTGTCTTGATGCAAGAGCCATGAATTGTTGGTGAAAAGCTCAGGTCGTCTAACTTTTTCATGCAGGCTTTTCAGCACTTCCAAATAGTAATCTTGGTTAACTGTTTGTGCAGTTCATGTAAATTCATAATGAATAATCCTTCTGATATCAAAAAAGGTTAGCAACATCGTTGCAATACGTTCACAAATTTAATTGTCAGACCTGGTATGTTAGTTTGTGTTACACCTTTAAAAGAACGGGATGAGGTTATTTCCATCAATTAAAAGGGCATTCATTTTAATTTACGAATCTTGTCCAGATAATGATTCTTAGTTTTCCTTCACAATAAGGCCACACAGACATGGAAAGATGGAAACCAATACAAAGAAAGATCAATTCATCTATTCACTGTTTAGTTGTGTATTTATTAAACAAATGTTTATAAAGTGCCCACTTTAAGTGTGCTAAAAGATGAATTGGGATTCCAAAAACTTTAGTTTATAAATAATAGAGGTTTATGTTCATATGACAACTAATTCTAAATCAGAAAATGCAGTGCAAGTAAAACTCACAATGGCTGGCAGGTACTATTTTGCTACAGCACCTCCTGATTGATTACATTTTTGTTTTTGAACACTTGATTTAGAATTTTAGAGATATGTTTGTAGTAAAACTCTGTATTTAAATGGTTCTCACAATTGTCATTTCTTAAGCTAATTATTGAGTCTTTTAAGGCCAATCAATTTTTTATTTATATAGAATGCGGGAAGACAATTTGAAACAATCAACTCTTTCCATTGTAGAAAGCAGCCAAACTTTCCCCTTCAATTTGTAAGTGGGAATTCCTTGGCATATGATATTTTGCTGAATCAAGGATAAATATCACAATCAAAGACAGTGAAAGTTTAAATAATAATGCCTCTGATAAAGAAAACCATAAACACACAGTGGCATTTTCTGTTTTTTGTTTTGTTTTAACTTTAAAACTAATTTTCAGCTCAAATTTCTAGATGGTTGGTTGAAATACGCAGAGGTCCTGCACTTGAGTCACAGCCTTCTCTTCCCTTCCTGACACGATGATTTCTTAGCTGATACAATATCATAATGCAAACACCAAATGATGGACACTGATGACCCTACTTCTACAATACTGAACTTGTTCTCCGTAAGGTCGTTTTGTTAGAATTAGATGTAGCAGGGCCAGCAGCATTCAGGCTACTGGCTGACATTCACTGAGCCATGGTTTTCCCTTTGTTTTCTTTTCTATCAGTATTTAGCTGCCATCTATAGTCTTGGAGATTTAAAAGACAGGATACAGCTATTCTATATGTTTTTAAGTCTTCTCATTACGCTATTGATGTCTTAGAAACTATTCACTTAATTCTAATCCAATACGATCTTTCTCAGGCCAGAGTTGCTTAAGTGTTTAGAAAAGCATCAGGCAACTAGAATCTAAAAACAAAAACAGACTCAGCAACAGAGGGGGAGGATTGGTGAAAAAAGGAGGAGGAATATAATCAATAATACTGTGATACATTTATACATTGACAGATGATTACTAGAATTAATGGGGTGATCACATTGTAAAGTATAAAAATGTCAAACTGCTATATTGCATATCTGAAATTAACCTAACCAATATAAGATCATATACCAATTAATTATACTTAAATAAAAAAGTTAATTACAAAAGTTATACCAAAATATTTGTTTGTTGATTGCATTTTATCTCCATCTAGTGCCTACTTATTTAATAGTTCTAAATAATCCCATTTTTGATTTATGCATTAATTACATAAAAAAAGGTTTTAAAGATTTCCAAATATTTGCTTGGCACAGATCCTATACCTTCTACTTTTCTTCTGCATATTTATATCCCATGAGAATTTAATTCTTTTCTAGGATATGATGGTTTGAATATGATGATGTCTTGCTCATGGATATCACCTATTTTTGTTTTTATGAATGAATTTTAAAAATCTACTTTGAAAGGACACCTGTCAGTATTTGAAAATTAATTTTCTTCAGTCCTATCTTTGATTTCTGAATTCCTGGCTATATACAATCTGGGGCATTCTCACATTTAAGAGCCTAGTTGTTTGGTTTTTATTATATATTTGCTTCCAACAATGCTCACTGAAGAATATGAGCTACTGTGTGGCTGACTGAAAAGAACTAACTATTATAGACATAAGTAGTTATTTTTCCCCATAATGGAAAAGCCAAAAAAGAAAATAATAAAACAAATTCATAATGGACCTAGAACAATTACAGTCTATAAAGAAACCCAAAACATAAAAATACAAGGATATAGATACATAAAAAGAATAAGATATGTCCATTAAAAACATAGACAAAACATCTTAAATAAACTGAAATTAAAATCTATTAGGCTAAAAAGTGACCTTTTTGAAGAAGCAAAAATAATAATAACAATAATAAAGTTTAATTTTTTTCTGATGAGGTAATTTTTAAAAAATATTAGCTGTTCATTTTAGTCAAATGGATAATTTGATGGGTCTATAGACAGTTCATTTTATATTAACTGTTTGTGGGATAACCACAAACATCCAATACAAACATCCAAAGATAGTTAGAATTCAAACTTTAAAAAAAAAAAATTACTAAAGGACAGATCTCTAGAAAATAATGTGGAGTCAAGTATGCTTCCAACCTCATCCATTGGAAGTTGATTAAAGAGACTAGAGAGAAATAGATTTAGAGATGAGATCACCTACTAGCTTCAGTTAGTGTTGAATGTAATGAGTAGGAATGGTGCTAACTACCACTGAGAAAAATATCTGCTAACTACTTATTGTAATAAGTCAATAACAGTGCATAATGAAAAATAAAACTAATGCAATTATATTAGACTGTTTTTTTTCCACCAGGAAAAACTAAGAGATTGCACCAAAAGAATTATAAATATGCTTCCTATTTTCCTGAAGGAGGAAATAAAACACAAACCACAAAGAAAAATATGGAAAATTGAGAAAATCTCAATTAAGCACTGCAGTTGAAAATGCATACACAAATGACACATATAAGATCAATGATAATTCTATGATAAATGTAAAAGAAATAAAGTAGAATACTTATAATATAGGCTGAATTATAACTTGTATAAACTATACAAAAGAAACTTTAATGTAAAAAGATAAAATAAGGGAAACAATTCTACTTATTCTAGTGTTAGACTACTATAAAACTAGGGGTTGTATTTAACAAGAAAGTATAGGAATACATATAAAAAATATGAGATAATCAATGAAAATTATTTAACATTATTCCTGGCATATGGTAAGCACTCATCATTTGTGAGCTACGATATTATAATATAATTGTGTACCAGTATTAGAGGACCCCAAAGGAAGCTTTGATATTTAAAAAAATATATAACACACATAAGCCAATATTCTAAAGATGTTATTTACTTTAAAATTAATGTGAATATGCCACAATCAAATTCCTATGGACATTCCTGCTATATATTTTTTTTTTTTTTTGGTGGTGCTCAGGAGTAAAATTACTCTTTCCCTTCCACTTAAACACAGAAATTAAAATACGGCAAGTTTATCACTCAAAATATGAAGGTAAAATTCTAGAGCTTGCTTGTTTTTGAATTTTCCATTCTTTCCTCTTGAATTGAGCTCATTTATCACTTAACGTAAAATGCAAAATCTTGATAACTGGGAAGGTAGAAGTTGGTGGTACAAGTTCATAAAGGAAGAAACTGTACCTTCTAACAATTTGTTATTGATTAAAAAGTGAAAAAACAGCAATATTGTAATGGAAAGAATGACAGAAACCATGTTAATCAAGTGTTAGAAGTTATCATCATCAATCATGTGACAATTCACACATGATATACTTCCCAAAATGATGCAGTACGAGGCATAAAACATCACCTCTGGGTTTTTTCTAATCATGAAAAAACATCACACAAAACCAAACATAATGACTATTTACAAAAAGGAAAGTAAAACCTGGTGTGCATTCCTCAAAATTTCAAATAATTGATTGACATAGAAAGAGTATTCCAGATTAAAGGATACTAAAAGTTAAGGGTATGATAACTAAATGTAATATGTCCCACTGGATTGGATTCTGACCAGGATTTGGTATTCCTATAAAGAGAAGATAGTTGGTGATATTGAGTGTTGGTACATTATATAACAGTATTTTCTCAATGTTAGTTTTCTTATTTTCTAAAAATTGCACAATGTTTAAGCTATAAGGGATGATACAGTGAACTATGAAGTAGGAATGGAGTTTCAGTTTGTAATTTAGTCTCAAATGGAAGAGAGAGAGAGAGATAGAGAGAGAAAATAAGTGTTTAATATGTCAGACATAGTCAACAATGTATGAATCTTATAAAGATTAAGATACTGAAAATCAACAAAACTAAACACTTTTTTAGGACAACTGGGGACATACCAACACTGACTGGATATTTAATGACATTAAGAATCATTGCTTTAGGGGACTTCTGGTAAAATGGCGGAATAGACAGATGCTGTGCTAACTGCCTCCCAGGATCACACCAAAATTACAAATAATTTATACAACATTCAACCCCGGAAGTCCCCTGAACACTAGATGAACAGAACCTCTAAATGAAGCATGTAAAGAGGGGGCCACGTCAAGTCTGGTAGGAGGGGCAGAGACAAGATAGGGCAAACCCCGTGGGGAATGCCTCAGCTGCACACCAAGCTTACCAGCCCAGAGTTCCTTTGTCGGGAAGAGGAGTTCCACGATAGCACGCAGTAGAAATTAGTGAGGACTCTCTTTGCCCGGCTTGGTGAGGCTGAGGGTGGCTGGAGAATCAGTGGGGCCAGTGCACAGGCTCGCTCGCCGGTGGGCACATACCTGGTTCCTGGTGGAGGGAGTAGCTGTGTGAGCTGGGCCCAGGAGCCTGTATGGATGGACTGAACTGAGCACTCTGGTGCAGAAGCTGGAGGTTTTGGGACTATTGTCCCCCTGGTGTGGAGCTTGCATGCGAGCGGTATACAGGAGGGCACCGTTTTGTCAGGGTTGGGCCCTCTCACAGAGGGTCAGGTCTGGGACCTCACTGGTCTCATGGAATTGGCGCAGAAGTGTTTGTGTGCGTGTGTGCACATGCGGCCTTGGATCCCCACCCTCCGCCTGACTTATACTGCGCTGTCAGGGAAATGCTGGGTGGATGCCCTCCGCCTCTAACAGGCTGCTCACTGAGATGCGGGAGTGTGTGAGCTGCCTTGGGTCCCTGCCCTCTGCACTGCATGTACAGAGTTGCCAGACTGGTGATTGGTTGTTGGGCTGCTTGGCCTGATCTGCGAGCGGCTGATTGGGACAGGCTGAGACTGGGAGTTTTCCTGGGAGTGTTGGGCTGTGAGCTGTGTGCCTGCGTGATCCAGCCAGGGCTCTCCTGGTGATCTATCTAATATATCAAAGCAATCCCAGAACGACAGCCAGAATGGGGAAACAAAGAAACATGTCACAAGTAAAAGATCAGAAGAAACCTCTAGAAATGGAACTAAATGAAACAGAAGGAGACAACCTTTCAGAGACAGAGTTTAGAACACTGATAATAAGGATGTTTAAGGAACTTAGCGAGGACATAAAGAAGGATAGGGAAACCATAAAAAAAAACAACCTGTTAGAACTAAAGAATACAATAACTGAAATGAAGAACACACTCGAAGGAATCACTAGTAGAGTAGATGAAGCAGAGGAGCAGATCAGCGATTTGGAAGACAAAATAGCAGAAATCACCCAGTTGGCACAGCAAAAAGACCAAAGAATAAAAAACAATGGAAATAGTTTAAGAGCCCTATGGGACAAGGTGAAGCACAACCACCTTTGCATCATAGGAATACCAAAGGAGAAGAGAAGAAGCAAGGGGTTGAGAATGTATCTGAAAAAATAATGACTGAAAACTTCCCTACCCTGGTGAAGGAAATTGACATACATGCCCAGGAAGTGCAGAGTGTTCCAAACAAGCTGAACCCAAACAGGGCCACACCAAGACACATCATAGTTAAAGTGGCAAAGGTTAAAGACAGAGACAGAATCCTAAAAGCAGCAAGAGAAAGACAGCAGGTTACATACAAAGGAACTCCTATTAGACTAACAGCTGACTTGTCTACAGAAACTCTGCAGGTCAGAAGGGAGTGGCAGGAGATATTCAAAGTGACGCAAAATAAAGGCCTATGACCAAGATTGCTCTACCCAGCACGGTTGTCACTTAAAATTGAAGGGGACATAAAGAGCTTCTCAGAAAAGAATAAGCTTAAGGAATTCATTACCACCAAGCTAGCATTGCAATAAATGTTAAAAGGGCTTTTTTAAACAGAAGAAAGGGGTAAACAAGCTAACCCAGGAAGACCAGGAATACAAATAACAAAATGGCAATACATATGCACCTATCAATAATCATTTTAAATGTGAATGGGCTAAATGCTCCAATCAAAATACAGAGAGTGGCTGAGTGGATAAGAAAATAGGACCCATGTATATGCTGTTTACATGGAATAAGATATTTCATGCAAATGGAAATGAGAAAATAAGCTGGAGTAGCAGTACTTATTTTGGACAAAATAGACTTTAAAATGAAGACTATAATAGAAGACAAAGAAGGGCACTATAACCCTAATAAACATCTACGCACCCAACATAGGAGCTCCTAATTATATATAACAGATTTTGACAGACATAAAGACAGAGATCAACAGTAACACTATCGTAGTAGGGGATTTCAACACCCCATTGTCACTAAGGGACAGATCCTTTAGACTGAAAGTCAACATGGAAAGAGTGGCCTTAAATGATACTTTAGACCACCTGGACTTCGTCGATATTTTTAGAGCATTTCACCCTGAAACAACAGAATATTCATTCTTCTCAAGTGCACATGGGACATTTTCCAAGATAGACCACATGTTAGCCTACAAAAAAAGTCTTAGTAAATTTAAGAAGATTGAAATCATATCAAGCGATATAAAGGAAAAACTGATGGTTGCTGGCTGGGAGGCGGTGGGGATGAGGGAGTGGGGGAAGGTTTTGGACAGTGTAGGTGGGTGAGTACAATGTTGCCGCAGGGATATGGGGGACAGTTCTGGAAATGTAATTGATAATGTTGTGAAGAGACTATTATGTTAAGTGAAATAAGTCAGTCGGAGACAGACAAATACTATGTGATCTCCCTTATATGTGGAATCTGAAAAACTGAATGAATGAGCAAAGTAAACAGAAAGAGACTCATACATATAGAGGAAAAACTGATGGTTGCTAGTTGGGAAGAGAGTGGGGATAAGGGAGAAGGGGAAAGGATTAGACAGTATAAATAGGCAACTACAATATTGCCACAGGGATGTGAAACACAGTTTGGGGACTATAATAATGTTGTAAAAATTGTGTGGTGTGTCAGATGGTTACATCTTGTTAGGGAGACCACTTCATGGATGGAGTAGAGGCTTGATCATTGCACTGTATACCTGAAACTGATGTATAATATTTTATGCCAACTGTAATTGAATATATAGATAGTCTGGGATGTGGAGTATACTGTGGAAGTGAGTCAAAGGAATTGTAATAGACATATATGATATGGGGGTGGGGAGTGGGGTGGCATACTGGGGGAAGGAGGTTGTCACTTTGAGGGGTAAAAAGAATAACTATTGCACTGGGTTGTACACCTGAAACTAATTTAAAAAAATGTTTATTTCACAATTAAAAAAAAAAAAAGAATTATTGCTTTAGGGCCGGCCGAGTGGCTCAGGTGGTTAAGAGCTTGGCTCAAGAGTGTGAGCTGAGCTCTGAGCAACAGCAGTTTGATGCCCAGCCCTAGCTGAGCTGCCGTTAAGCTGCCAACAGGTGGCAGGATGGCTCAGCTAAGAAAAAAAAAAAAAAAGAGAGAATTGTTGCTTTTTCTTATGAATTTGGTATTTTTAAAAAAGAAATTCTTATCCTTTAGAAACACATGCTGAAGCATTTACAGTTAAACTTATGATATCAGGCCTTTGCTTCCAATATTTCAAAAGATATTAAATGAAATTAAGACTGGCCATTGCACAATAATTGTTTATTTGGTGATAGTTATATGACAAATTATTTTGCTTTTCTTGCTACTTTTCTATACATTATACTTTTCCATAGTAAAGCTTTAAACATTTTAGGAAATTTGTTGTTAATCCATAAAGAATATCTTTTCCTGGAAAAACTATTTATAAAACATCAAATGATATACCAAATAAAGATTTTGTGAGAATCTATTTTATTTTTATTTATTTTTAATTTTTTTAATTTTTATTTTTTAGAAATTTTATTGGGGAATCAGTGAAAGGGAACAGACAAGTTGCTGTCCTTTTGTTCTTCAGTGTAGTTGTGGAGGACGTCGCTTCAGTGGCTCATGTTGGTATTATCATTTTGCTCTTCCTGGCTGAGAAAGTCAGTTGCTGGCCATTGGACCGCCACTCAGGGTAACTCATGGCAGCCCACTGCAGCTGTACTGCAGACTATGCCATCACCAGGGAGTCACGGCAGCCCAGCTCCAGGTAGAGCTGTTGTTCACCATCTTAGCTATAGAGGGCCCAGCGACACTGGCCCTCATGTGGGATTTGAACTGGGGCCCTGCTGTTCAGAGCTGGCATGCCAAGCCAACCCTTAACCAGCATGCAACTCAGCCAGCCTGAGAATGTATTTTAATGTAATAGTTAATTTATATGCCAAAAACAATGACAGCAAAGGCAATCTGATTTACAAAAGTTCACTTTACCCTACATGTTTCACAAATACTCCTTTTTCTTCTAAGCTTTTAAAAGTTCACAATTTGAAGAATATCATTGTTCTCCACTTTCTGACTGTGCGATACCTCCTGTGTTCAACTTTGGGGTACTTAGTTGAATACTCATAGAGGGTTGGGGAACAGGGAGTGCTAAGATGATGGCACTCGGTGGGTGAAACTTGATTTTAAGCAAACTACTGAATCATTATGGAATGTGTGGCCTTTTAACCTTATAAATGAGGGTCGATGATCTATAGTGATTTAATGGGACAAGTTACCTCAAAGCCAAAAGAGAACAGAATGATTTATGATTCTCGAAAACCACAAGATAGGATTCTCTCAAATCCATTTCCATAATTTTTTAAATTACAGAGAGGGATCCACATTTTGAATCCCAGATTGAATTTGAAATGACACAAATTCATTAGTCCTTAAATCAAGGCTCTTCACCTTGACAGAGTCCAAGCTTGCCTGCAGAATACTGTTTTACCCTGAGTACTTTCATGCTGTAAACTGTTTTCACATTGTATGTCTCTCTCCACACACACACACATCACACATGCACTCAAAGCCCTACTGTTAAATATTTTCACTTTGTACGATTACGATGCTATTGTGAATTCAAGATTGAGGTAGTAAGAAAACCATAAAGCTGCCCATGCTGTAGATTTTGAAAGTGCGGCCATCTAGTATCTGTCTATGCTATTCAGTGGAACACACTTGGCCTTGAGAAAACCTATTGCTTCATGGCTGCCAGTCTCCAAAATCCTGAGATGTGTGGATATCTGTTAAAGCATTCAGCACCATATCACTGATATTAAAATAAAAGCACCAGTGATGCTTTTACTGTATTCCAAACTGGTTAACTGTATCAGATACACTCTTAAATTGGACACTTATTTTCAACTCGATTGTTTACTTATCATTCTTCCCTCCTATCTATCTAACACCTGCACTGTTGACTCCACGCTTCATTGGAGCCATGGGATCTTGAGAAACACAAACCTTCTCAATTGTTCCACAAAATTCTTTTTCATCTGAGAACATAAAACTTAAGCAATTTTCAATAAAATAGTATGAAAATACTATTTTTCCTAACTACTCGAAGTCGGGAAATTAATGGCCAATACTCATATGTGAGTTCAGTAAAATTTTTAAATTAATCAGAAGTCCAACATCTCAGTACTCTGGTCAGTGAAAGAATAAATAATGATGCATGTCCCAGCCTCACACGTACAAAACCCACTGACATTCAAATAGCATGAGAATTTATTCATTATGGCTAAAATAATTTTCTTTAGAATTCAAAATAAGTTTTGAATTTAACATAAGTCATTAAGTTTGTGATTAGCACAGCATATCATGGAGTGAGCAGAAATTCTAAAACCAGAAAATTATATAATAAAAGTTTATATACTAATATAAATATAATGATGTAAGACTTATTTCTTAATATAAATCTGTTTGCCAAGTATATTAAACATCAAATAGAACTTTAATTATTTCACACACTTGATGAGGATGAATGTTGTCAACAAATTTTATAAAATATAAATGATACCAAGCATATTATCATAAGTAGGAAAGGAACATATTATGTAGAGAATTATATGCAAGAAAATTATTTATTTAAATAATAATTATTATTTACTTAATAAGTACAATTATTATTTACTTAAAAGTATTTTTTTTTCTAAAAGGTTAGGTTTATTTGGGAACCTAATGTTTCTAGTGCTGTTTTAACTGAGATACTATTTTTACTTAATGTTTCCATTTAATGGATTTAAAGAGGGTATAATAACTGAAATATAACCACATATATTGACACCTGGTTTTTATAATTATGTGGTCACATTCAACTAGATAATTACTCTCAGAACAATCACATCTAATTTGATTAAGTATTCCCTGAAATTATACTCCTTATCTCAAAGAGTACTGAGAAAGGAGTCTACCAAGGCATTTCCTGAAATCACTGAATACCAGAAACTAAGAAAAAGGGTTTTGTTCTGAAGAAACAAAACAAAACAGAGCAAAGCATCCAAGTCTCTATCAAACTAGTAAATAGCTTTTTGAAAACAATTCTCTCCGACAGCTTGCTCTTTCTTTGCTGACAGTTGTATAGACTTGCTGCTGGTGGCTACTGCTAAGCTGCCTTTTGGGACATTTCCTGAAATTTGCTATGTGGAAACTCTGCCACCCTGAAATAAGATTATATAAGTCTCTTCTTGAACTGTGGCTGACTACCAACAGAGGAAGCTTTCCCTGACAGGATTACTTCAGAGGCACCAGAACTGAAGGCCACAGATTCAAAGGTTATAAAAACACTAAGGAAGGGAGCCAGTCTAGCTATTTAAGAAGCTTCTAGTCCCCTCCGAATATGGATTTTTATGTTTCTCACATTAAGGGGATACACAGATAATATTTAAATGAGGTTCAACTTGAGTGATCAAGGATTCTTTATAGAAAATACAATGGTTACATTTATGCATGTGTTCTTATTTTCTATATGCAAATAATCTACATCATTTCCCTTATTTTGACATTTTTTACTGCATCTTAGTTTTGACTTTGGAAGAATTACACTTTGGAGATCAAATTATTCCAGGTAATCATTGTACTTTTGTAATAAATGTAGGTGTCCAGCCTGTGCTTAGTTCCTGGGGCCAAATTTTAAATAGATAGAGGAATGTAATGAATAATAAATGTTTTATCCCATCCATTTTTTAATATAACTCTTAAAATAATGTATCATTAAATATTAAGTACAAATAAAAGGCAAAATATATAGCAACACAATATATGCCAATATGTAATACACAAATAAACTTCAGCTATTGTAAATCTTTACTTAATCTTACTTCATTGATTTAAATTCTCATTAAGAATTCAGTTCCTAGCCTAGTCTACCATTTCTTTTACTTTCTGCTCATTGTCTTTCCTTTTCCATTCTATCTCCTTCCTCTTCCTTTACTTTCACTCTTTTTTCTCCACTGGCTTAGTAGCCAAACGAACCAAGGGCTAGATCTGAGTTCTGTGCAGGCTAATGCTTCATTTCATTCTTCCTGCATCACATCCTAGGACAGTTTTGGTATCAAAGCATTTGGACTATATGCTTGTTAACAAATTTAAAGATGGCTGACCTTTTCCCCAGTTAATTCCTTTAGACATCCACATGGTTAGCGTGTGTGTGTTTATTTGTATATTCATGTATGCTGCAGTGATATGAAACATTTAATGAGGGAAGAGATGATCTACAAACACTGTACTAATCTTTTAATAATTAAGTCATCTTAAAGCCATAATGAGACCCTCCTTCTAAAGATGATTTTGACAATTTGCTCATACTTTCTACTAAGCTCAATAAATTTATTTTTCTCTAATTAAAAAAGTATATTCAGGAAAACATGCTTCTAATGCACAGAGATCTTTTTCATTTATGTAGTAAATATCTTACCTTTATTCCACTTTGAAATCCAGGCTTTCTGTTGGGATAAATATCATAAATTTATATGTATACATGTCTGTTTTAATTATTTCTGTCCTTCATCTTTGAGATAGGCTGAAAAACATTCAAATCAAATTTGTAAATTATGTATAGCTGTGGTTTAAAAGATCTGAAAATAGTCCCACCTGATAATAAAACAAAAATATAAGGACATTTAAAATTGAAGCATGGGGCCGGCCGAGTGGCACATTGGTTAAGAGCTGGTTTGGGATGCTAGCGGCCCCAGTTCAGATCCCACATATGAGGGCCACTGACACTGCCCTCTACAGCTAACAACAGCTCCACCTGGAGCTGGGCTGTGAGTCCCAGCGATGGTGTAGGCTGCAGCCCCTGCTGCAGTGGGCTGCCGTAGGCTACAGTGAGTGGCCGGCAGCCAGCGTGAGCTGCCAATAGCCATGGTGAGCGACCAGCCAGAGGCCGGTGACCTATCTGCCTCATCCGGGAAGAACGCAATGACGATGCCAACATGGGCCAGTGAAGCAACGTCCTCCGCAACTAGACTGAAGAACAAAAAAAGGCAGCAACTTGTCTGTTCCCCTTTCCAGATTCCCCAACGCTGTTCCCTTCCCCAATTCCCCAATAAAAAAAATCTTTAAAAAATTTAAAAAAATAAAAATAAAATTTTTGTTGGTTATATAAAAAAAAATTGAAGCATGGTTTTTTTCATCATTTGCATACTTATTTTTTGATAAAACCAGTGTTCACATTTTCAAAACCAATTTCAATATCCACTCTCTCCCAGATGGGAGTCTAAATTCTATGGAGACAGAAAAATTACATATCTTATAGAGAATTAAGAAAAGGATGAAAGTAGTGCATATATTTATTATTATTATTATTATTATTATTATTATAAGTAATTTGTTAACAATACATTACATAAGAAAATATTACTTTATAATAAAAGTTGAATGGTATGAATAACTTCAACATTAAACATTGTATAAATCTAATGACAGTTTCAGAACAACTAAGGCATGAACTTTAACCAATAAAACACTTCATTGACTGTGTAGTGGCCTGACTACTGCACTGTACATCTGAAGCTGCCGCTGATGAATATTACATGTTGACTATAATTTAACACATATATAGTCATGGGATGTGGAATATAGTGTGGGGATATAATCAATGGAATTGTAATAGATATGTATGATATCGGGGGTGGGGGCAGTGAATGGAGGAGGGGTGTTGTCACTTTGTAAGGAGTGAAAAGGATAACTATTGCATAGTTTTGTACATCTGTAACTATTAATAATAATAAAAATAATAATAATTTAAAAAATAAAAATAAACAAAATGAATCAGACACATATCACATCATAATTGAAGAATTTTAAATATAACATAGCAAAAATAGGAGGAAATAAATAAAATCATAGAGAACTTGAAAAGCTCAATAAATCAAGTTTCTTTAGAAATATTAAAAATATGTATCACAAAGAAACTCAATTAGAAAAATCAACACTTATGTAGGCCATGTTTTGTCCTAAAGAGTTAAGACAAGAAAATAGTTTTAAGTAATAGCTTAAAAACCACCACTTAAGTAAACATTAATTAAAAGATAGAAAGAGAAAGAGAGGAATAACAGAAGACCTGAAATCATAAATCACTTAGAAATATATACTCAAAGGCGGGGATATGGAGCTGAAGAAGTGGTGGTGAATGAAAGAGAGACACACATCTTCAGATGTCCTCCCAACAAGTGAAGTTTGTGTAGCTGACTGCTCTGACCAATAGAAAGCTTCGGAAAAGAACCTGTGTCCGCTGTCATTTTCACTTCCTACCATTTGGAACATTTCCTTTTGGGGAGGCTAAGCTCCAAGTAAGAAGGCTCATTACAGAAAGCCACCGCGGTGCAAGAAGCCCAAACACACAGTCCTTAGGGGATAAGATGCCACGTGAAAACACAGACACTAAGCTGCCAGTCCTGAGTACAGAAGTATCATGGAAGGTGACCCGTCACCTCAGCCCTTATTAAATTTCTAACCAGCAAAAGCATAACAAAATAAACGGTTGTTTTAAATTGCTAAGTTTAAAGCACAGAGATGCTCAAAACAAACATAAATTTATTACAATGAAAGAAATATTGGAAATAAAAAAATTATAATCTATTTCAAGAAAGGAAAAACACATGAAACACTAAAAGAAAATCTTTAATAAATATAAAATAGAAAGTATGTGAAAAATAAGACTTTGAACATTAAATTCAATAGATAAAATGTAAACAAGTTTTCTTTAAAGGTTAATAAAATAAGAGCAGGAAATGAAAAATACCCTAGCATTAGAAATGATTCATCCCTACAATGAATAAAACAATTCTAACATAATTCTATTTATCAATTACCTGCAATATTTTTTTTTTTGAGGGCAGTGTCACTGGCCCTCATATGTGGGACTGAACCCGGGCCACTGGCTTCCCAGGCCAGCGCTTAACCACCATGCCACTCGGCTGGCCCCTACCTGCAATATTTTTAAAACATAAATAAATGTTTTTAATATTTCAAAAATTAAACTGAAAAATAAAATATCTGGGGGCAGCCAGTTAGCTCAGTTAGTTAGAGCACAGAGCTCATAACACCAAGGTTGCCGGTTCGATCCCCACATGGGCCACCAAGTTGTACCCTCCACAACTAGACTGAAACAACTACTTGACTTGGAGCTGATGGGTCCTGGAAAAACACACTCTTCCCAAATAAAATAAAATAAAAAAATCTAAAAAATCTGAAAGGCCAGTATCCAGAGAAGAAAGATGCAAATATTCCTGGTAACATAACAAACCCCTAAAAATGACAGTAATAGAAGAAATTAATTATTATACACACACACACACACACAAAACTTGATAAATGGAAATAACTAAAATTCTATAGAAATTAGTAGCTAATTATTAGAAGCAGTACCTATCAAGTCAATTATAAGTCATAGATTCTTACTCCTGCACCATTATACCACATTGTACTATAAGGTCTATTAAGTAATAAGAGATTAAAAAGAAATGACCATATAAATAATGGGGAGGAAGTGATAAAGCAACAGTAATTGTCTGCATAAGACAGGATTGTCTATATAAAAATCTCGATGAGTTAAAAAAAAGGACGATATAAAGTGAATCCATATAACCCTCAACATGCAGTAGATCTCACTGACAACAGAAATGCCCATTAATAACTGTAATCATACTAAGTATAATTTTAAGTCTAGTTAAAATTGTAAATACTCACTAGATAGTAAACAAAAATAAACCCAATATGAGATATATAAGAAATATAAAGTTAGAATGGAAATATCCCATATTATAAAGATTTTGGTTGTTAAACTTATTTATAAATATATGTAATCCCATTTGTCATGAAATTATCAAATAGGTTCTAAAACTAATATAGAGGAAATAATGTAATGGGAGAATAGCGAGACATTTTCCAAAAGATTATTAAACATACTGTGTCAGATAGCAATATGTAAATTTATAATTATTTTAGACAAGTGGTATTGGTAGAGAAAGTGATAAACAATAATAGAATCAACCCAATTTCTTTTTTATGTGACCAAAAACATGTGAAAGAAGTGTAGTAAACCATTCAGATTGTTCTGAATCACCAAAAGAACATTATTACATCTTTTTAATTCTTCATGTCAATCTCTACCCACCTGTTTTCATCAAGCTTCAGAGAACTATATTCCATCTGCAATCCTGCGAATATGCCACTATCTGTCCTCTCTCATCCAACCATAGCGAGACTGCTACTTAAAACGCACTAGTGACAAAGGTCAGGAACACAAGTGACAGATTAAATAGTGACGTGTTAGTGTAAAATTAAAATCAGGAAGCAGCTGAATCCAAAAACAATTTTGGTATCAAAATGGGTTTGTCAAAAAGTCCTGCTTCATGGGGAAAACAAAACAAAACTATATTACATGATTTCTTGACAAATCTAAAGCATCTTTCTTATAGGTACTAGAGGTTTTTTTCTATTAAAATTTATTGGGCTGACAATGGTTAGCAATATTACATAGGTTTCAGGTGTACAATTCTGTAATACATCATCTATATATCACATTGTGTGCTCATCACCCAGAGTCAGTTCTCCTTCCATCACCATATATTTGACCCCCTTTACTCTCTTCTACTACACTCTCCCCTTCCCCCTAACCCTCTGGGAACCACTAAACTGTTTGCTGTCTGTGTGTATAATGTTTGTCGCTTTCAGTTTTATATCCCACTTGACTAACTCTTTTATTTATTTATTTATTTATTTATTTATTTATTTATTTATTTATTTATTTATTTAAATTAGTTTCAGGTGTACAACATAGTGCAATAGTTATACTTTTTGCCCCTCAAAGTGACAACCCCCCTTCCCCAATTCGCCACCCCACTTCTCCCCCCCATATCATATATATCTATTATACTTCCTCTGATTCCCTTCCACAGTATAATCCACATCCCGTGACTATCTATATATTCAATTACAGTTGGTATACAATATTGCCACAGGGATATGAAAGACAGTTCAGGGAATATAATTAATAATGTTGTAAATATTTTGTGGGGTGTCAGATGGTCACATGTTTGTTGGGGAGACCATTTCATGGATGGAGTAGAGGCTTGATCACTGCACTGTACACCTGAAGCTGATGTTGTATAATATTGTTGACTAACTCTTAAACCAAAATACATATGAAATTTATGTTAACAAATATATCAATTTTTGTGACTTAAAGAAAATAGATAGCTTGTATTGCTGACTTAATCTAATAAAACCAAAATCCTAATATTAAGTATCAGTCAAATCACATAGAAAATTCATTTTAGGTTTTCCAAATTCTTTTTTATTTTTAATTCTTTTATTATGAAATACATTTTTTTAAAAAATTAGTTTCAGGTGTACAACACAGTGCAATAGTTATACTTTTTGCCCCTCAAAGTGACAACCCCTCCCTCAGTTCGCAACTCCACTCCCCCCCCATATCATACATTTCTATTACAATTCCTTTGACTCCCTTCCACAGTATACTCCACATCCTGTGACTATCTATATATTCAATTACAGTTGGCACATAATATTATACACATCAGTTTCAGATGTACACTGCAGTGATCAAGCCTCTACTCCAACCATGAAGTGGTCTCCCTAGCAAGACATGTGACCATCTGACACCCCATAAAATATTTACATCATTATATTCTCCGAACTGTCTTTCATATCCCTGTGGCAATGTTGTAGTTACCTATTTATGCTATCTAGTCCCTTCCCCTTCTCTCTCATCCCCACTTTCCTCCCAACTAGCAACCATCAGTTTTTCTAAATTCTTTATCTCTTTTTTTGAAAACAAAAATGTTTCCATTTTTCATACATGTATCACTTGAATATAGAAGGGTTAATAGCTTTATAAACATAGACTGAAAAAGACATTATAATTGATTTAGTTTCCAAACTTTTTTTTTAATATTGCCAGCCAACTTTACATAAATATAACATGTAACATGAAATGATGAAGTCAGGGTATTCTAACCTAGGCCTAGTATCAGCAAACTTATCACTTTGTGAGAGGTGTAACTGTCTAACTATTATGCTGCTTTGTATGCCTGAAACTCAAGCAAACAAAAAGATTCCAGTGTTGCTTTCCTAAAGAACTATTAGGAAGTAAATGTTAGTGTTTTTAATCAGATTTTTTTTTATTATGACTCAGATGCTATCAAATACATACATTCAAAGTGTACGATTTAATATTTTTTAGGAAATTTAAAGGAGCCCATTTACACACCACTCCATCACCTAAGAAGCTCCTTCACTTACAGTGTCTCCATTCCTGCCTCAGCTTCAGGCAACCCCTCACCTAGTTTCATCTCCATGGATTCACCCCTTCCAGAAATTTTACACAAATAGAACCATAGATCGTCTTTTGTGCCTGGCTTCTTTCACTGAGCATAACAGTTTTGATGCTCAGTCATGTTCCATTGTATTATACCAAAGTCTGTTTATTGAGTCACTCGTGGACAGATCCTTGGATTGTTTCCAGTTTGTATCTATTCTGAATAATGATGCCATGAGCATTTGCATAGAAGACTTTATATAGAATTCATGGATTTAAGATTGAAATTAAGTTGATACTTAAATTTTTAAGGAACTGCCAAAATATTTCCCAAAGCTGCTGTACCATTTTACATTCCCACCAAATTGTATAAAGTTTCAATTTTCTCCACATCGTTGCCAACGCTGGGTATCATCATTACTGGGTATCATTTTGATGAATAACTATTCCAGCGGATGTCTAATAGCCTCTCATTTGCATTCTACTAATGACTTTTTGGGCAAAATGACAAACGAGCATTGATTAATTATTTTGAGCAACTTGACATGTGTTCATTAACAATTTGTATACCTTTTTAGGTGAAATGTGTAATATTTTGCCCATTTCTGCCTGTCATCTTATTGAGCTGTAGAATTTCTTTATATATTTTGGATACACATCCTTTTTTAGATAAAAGATTTGCAAACATTTTCTCCCAGTCTGTAGCTTATATTTTATTTGCATAATGGTGTTTCTTGAAGAAAAATGTTTTAATTTTAATGAAGTCTACTCTATCATTTTTTTTTCCCGTTGAATGGATTGGTGTCATATCTCAGAAATATTTGTTTAATGCAAGTCACATTTTTCTCCTAAGTTTGCTATTAGAAGTAATATAGCTTTAGCTCTCACTTTTAATATAATATACACTTTTATTGGATTTTTGTCGATGGTGTTAGGTCGGGGGTATAAATTCCTCATAGTTCTTTTTTATTCTTCTTTTTAATAATTACCTTGGGTATTTTAAAGTCTCTTTATCACCTTCCTGCCTGTGGAATGGCCTCCCCGTCAGCCATAGATATGTAGAGAATTTTGCTCCTTCACAGCTCTTTCTTCCCATATCCAGGATATGCTTGTTAAATTTCTGGCTGATCAGCCAGTTTGTTACTCACTAAGCAATCTTGGCTTAGACATGTTGTCAGTTTCCCTATTAATCTCCTACCAAATTTACTATTTTCACTGGCAAATACAACTGGACATGACTTTTGTGCTCTCTACTCAAAATCGGATCTCTTCCCTTTCAGTGAAGCAATTGATTTGTACGGGCTGCCTGGGAGCAGTGCTGTGTCTTGATCTTGGGGCTGAAGGCAGGGATAGGCACTGATCACAGAAGCCACAGGCAAGGAACCCAGAGATTCCCACTGTTTTTATCCAAATTTGAGAAGTTTTTCCTGAATAAATACTTCTCAATGTGTTGCTTATATTGTCAATTTCAGGAGCCACAAATCAATTGTGATCAACACTTTTATCCAGGTTTATAGTGGATTTAGGGAGAGAGGCTTGTCTGAACATTTTACTCCATCATGCCTGGAAAACCCTGCATCCTAAACATAGATGATAATGACAGGGTCCCAATTTCCATAAGCATTTGAGTAACTCGTACCCAGGCTATGAAAGGGACATGGTTCTGTGGGTTCCTCAAAAAGTTACGTAGTTCCTGTTGTTTGTTCTCTGTTGGAGGAGAGGTAGAATGACACCATAAAGAGAATAGTCCTAATCTCAGGAGGTTTCAGGGCCTGGAAGTGGACCCGCCTCCATTTAAAAGAAGCACATGGACCATGAGCATATCAATGGCGGCAATTCCTTCTGCATGTTTGTCTGACTTTACAGAGAATAGATGCCTGATAATAATTAAAATAGAATTTCTTTATGGAGACATAAAGCAGATTAAATATAATTTTAAACAAACTAGCAATGTGTCATTTTTACATCTCAGGTTGGAAGAAAAGTTCATACCCACTACAAAGTAGAATCTCTAAATATATAAGTGATTATTATTGTTCAATAAGTCCAACTTGTACATTTAACGTGATATTTTATAGGCTTAATCTGGTTTATAAATTTAAAGGTACACTCTGGAGTTTGTCAAGAGAAAAGAGATTCTTTAGATATATATAAAAGTGTAGATCCAGGCTTGAAGATGATGGAAAAAGTCATGGAATTGATTGGTCTTTTTTGGTTTGTAGACCATGGAGAAAATTCTGATTTACCATGCTAAGATGTTGCATTTTTAATAGCTCATGTGTGTACTCTTCAATTAGGCTGATAAAGCAGCTTGCAAGAATAATAAGACATTTTTGATTCAAGTCAGGTCATTAACAGTATTGAAGAGATGCTTATGTTCCATGATAAAAATAAAGATTAAAGTACAAGGCTCAAATTTCATGGCTGGTAAGTAAGACATTCTACAGCACAGAATCATCCTAACATGATATGTGGTGCATTTATTTGTCATTGCACAATTGACTGTCAGGCTGTGACCAGAGCAGGCACCCAGCAGATGTGCTGGGACTGTGCCTGGCATTTAAGTGAGCCTGCCAGTCGGGCTCTGTAGATGGATATCACTTTTACATTTTTACATGAGCAGACATGAGCTGCACTGCATTTTAATAAGGTCTAATGTAGAGCTACAATTGTCTCTAATCCATGGTATGCTGACAATGTTTAAATATATACACACAAGTGGAGAGAGTGCTATGTTCAGACATTTGCCCATAAAATCAGAGGACCAAGCAATAGTTGAGTAGGAGCTGGCCCTCAATGTGAGGAAAAGAATACAGAGCCAATGAGAAATATTTGAATAGCCCAATACATGTTTACATAAAATTATTGGTTATTTTTTGCAGAAATCCTGATGGATTTCTACCCAAATCTAGTACTTGTTACAATAACATAGGAAAACAGGCTATCTACCCTATCTCCCCAATATTCCAGATGCAGAGGAACTAGGCCCAAGGAGGGAGTCCAGCTATAACCATTTCAATGGGAAACCTCAAAGCTCTTCCTCGGAGTTAGAGGGAATGCTTCCCTTTTCTTCCATGCTGTTGGCACCACAGATTTTGACTTCTGTCCTTTTTTCTCAAAAGAGGCAGTTAATGGGGCTGACCGAGTGGCGCGGTGGTTAAGAGCTGGCTTGGGACGCCAGCGGCATGGGTTTGGATCCCACGTATGCAGGCCAGTGACACTGTCCTCTAACAAAAAAAAGGGGCAGTTAATGAGAGGTATTCATTAGACACATTTTTCTGTGTTGTTTAGCTGTGCTATTAACATCGTACTCCCTATCCACATGTGACTATTCAAATTTAAATTATAATTAAATAAAATTTAAAAGTCAGTTTGTCTATCTCACTAGCACATTCAAATGTTCAATAGTGAAAACACAGAATCCATTTGTCAGTGTAGAAGATTCTATTGGGTTGTAGTTCCTCAAAGTTTTACAAAGAGTATGCAAGAAGATTATAGAAATATGTATTTCTATTAACAGTTCATAAGTTATTCAGATCTTCTTTTATAAAAACATATCAATTTTAATAGGATGACATTGGTTAATAAAATTATATAAGTTTGAAGTATACATTTCTGTAATGTAATACATCATGTGTGTATCGCATTGTGTTCACCACCCAGAGTCAGTTCTCCTTCCATCACCATACATTTGACCCCGTTTACCTTCTTTACCTCTCTCAACCTTATGTTTTTTGTTTGTTTGCTTGTTCAGTTGTTGCTGTTTTATATCCCATATGTAATGTTAAAATTATAAACAATAAGACTGGTTGTGAAGATGAAACAAAGTGGCTCCTTTTATTGTCTATTGTTGCCCTGAAAATATATATTTTAAGATTTCCATATACAATTATCATTCATCTTTAACCGATATATATTATTTCTGACTTCATGTTAGGCTTTGGGATACAATAATTGAGATGACAGATATGACCATGGCATTAATAGAGATTATAATCTAACAGGACAAAACAGGCACTCAATTGATTTTTTCCTTATTTTTCCTCACTCTTCCTTCCTCCCTAGTTCCTGTTATTGTTTTTCCTCTCTCATAATGTCAAGGGCATTTTGATGGTCACCCCAAAATAGCAGGTCTTTAGCACAGCCATAGGTGCACCCCCTAGTTTTAGGCGGGGCTGTAATACTATCAGGAGCCTCTACCAACATACACTATTCTTTCCCTCTACTTGAAGGTGATCTGGGAGAGAATAATCTCCAATTCTCTTCGTATTCTCTTTTACCTATCCAGAAATTACAATTTTTTAATATCATTTCATACCTTTAAAAAAAAGATTGTGTGCCTCAGCTTATCTAAAACAGAAAACTACCCTGAGATAGTTTACCTACATGTCCCTAAGCCCTGATGAATGTTAAAAAGTCCCGAAAGGCCACTAGAGGGACTTTCTCCTCCATCACTGGATTAAAGAACAGAATGACAAGTCTCTACCCATATCTACTCTCAGGGATTTTCAGAAATTATGTTTCACTGATGCCTGCAGCAAATCATGTGAGAAGTATTTGGCCTCAAAATTTCTGATTCAGATCTTAGCCTAAGATCCAACTCAGGACTCCCACAGCTCCTTAGGTTTACGTAGTCCACTCAGCAAACTACAAAGGAGTTGATGATTATGGGACTGCAATTTTCCCAGCTGGTTTTGCTGATGAAACACCAGGTACAATGTCCTGTAACTTGTAAAGATTTCTATTTGTAATTTGTTTTATACATTTCCACTTAGAGCATACATGCTAAGAAATCATTGTCTGTTGAAAGAAGAAAAAAATGGTGATTGTTTCAGTAGTGGTTTTATTACATTGTTCTCTTTTCATTTCTTTGTTTTAGGCTTATGCTTTCTCTCCCACCTTGCATTCTTTTGGATAGAGCCAACTTGAGTCAGCAGTGTGTAGGCAACTCAAGAAGAGTGTGATTACTGAGATTCCTTTTATGTTCCCCTGCAGGGCAGCCACCTGCTTTGTCATTGGAAAAAAAAATGACTCATGGCGCAGGCCTGACAGATACCTGGTTGCTCAGCAGAACTGCCTGAGACATACTCGTAGCTCTGCTTTAATGGAGGGTAAACGTGAAGATTAAAAATTCATTGAAATATCCCTGTAGAGCCAACCTAAAAGGCAAAGAAAGACCTTTATATCATACATAAAACATGAGCA
The DNA here is from genome assembly GCA_033961575.1 of Aselliscus stoliczkanus. NCBI lineage: Eukaryota > Metazoa > Chordata > Mammalia > Chiroptera > Hipposideridae > Aselliscus > Aselliscus stoliczkanus. The sequence goes on along the minus strand of CM066740.1, from coordinate 73,411,042 downwards.
GAGTCAGTACAGGACAATGGACCTCTTTTATGATTATTATACCTAAACAGTGCAGGAAAACAAGGCAACAAGATAAAAAATATATGTCAAAGCAATATCTGAGTCTCTCATGTATTTGCTGACCCAACAGTCAAACGATTTCAGTTATAAGCTTTTTTGTAGTTTATCCTTTGAACCAGAATAGTCTTCATTAAATCTGTGTCCGAAATTCTAGTATAGTTAACACATAATGCATAATTTAACCTGAAAGAAATGTTCCCTTCCCCACTATATTGGAAGCTCATGGTGCTGGTTTCTCTGCCATCGAGTAATGGTATTAGATAATGTCTATTTCTGCGTAACACATGACCCCAAGACCATGAGACTCAGAACAACTATTTTATTTGATTGTGATATGTGCTTAGGAAGGTCTTGCAGTCAGTGGTTTGTTTTAGATCCATGGCGGTAGTAGTTGGGCATCTGGGGCTGGAGGACACAGTTCCAATGACCTTTTCATTCCAATGTCTGGTGCCTCAATGCTCTGTTGTCCCTTTTTCTCTGCACACGGTGTTTTGCTATCCAAGGTCTTATATATCCATGGCACTTTACTACCCATGTGGCTTGTGCTTCTCACCAAATGGTGGTCTCAGGGTAGTTGGACTTCCTACACACTGGGTTGCTTTCTTTAGAGTAAGTGAACTAATAAATCTAGATGGAAGATGTATCTAATAGCCCAGCCTCAGAACTCCCAGGACATCACTCTAACCCTTTCTATTGGTCAATCGAGCTAGGTCCCAGAGCTAAGGTGGGAGAGAACAGACTCCAGATCTGGATGGGGATATGGTACACACATACAGGAAGGACAGGAGCTGAAGATGGCGACATTGAAGACAAGCTACCACAGGTGTTTCAAGATATATCTCAGTCAAAATAGCAGTCGAGAACCATATGTTCACTTATATGTGGTATATAAAACTGAAAGCAACAAAGGAACAAGACAAATGAAGAAACAGAAACTCATAGACTCAGACAATAGTTTAGTGGTTACCGGAGGGGGCAGGGGAAGCTAGACTAGGGAAAAAGGGATCAAATATATGGTGATGGAAGGAGAACTGACGCTGGGTGGTGAACACACAATGTGATATATGGATGGTGTATTTCAGAATTGCACACTTGAAAACTATGTAACTTTACTAAGAATTGTCACCCCAATAAACTTTAGTTTAAAAAAAGAATATCCCTTATATGTTATTTCAGCTGTAGTTTATGGGCCTACACTTATAGTTGACTTTACCCCTTGGCTATATGTTTTAAGATACTTTTATTTTAAAGAAGTTTTACAACATCATTTGCTACAAGCTGTTTGTAAAAATGAATTCATTACCATGTTGTGTTCTCCACTAAACTTTCCTGAATAGAGCCTCAACTCACTGAACAATGATTTATTGTGCATCTGCTACGTATCACATTTCTAGACACTGGAAATAGTTCAATAAAAAAAACAACAACACATCCTTCTCTTGGAAATTTGATTCTAGTGGAGACACTAAACATAAACATAAACATAAAATACTGGGGGTGCCAAAAAATGTATATAGGTGGATACTTTGGTCAACATTGCTCAAACAGTAGTTTGCCATAATCAGAAGTGTCTGGAAACTGATGGTAACCACTTTGAGCACCTCTTGTAATTGCAGAAGTCAAAAGTGACTTGTATTCATCTTTTGGTATTGGTAAATATTGAGTATTACAATTGTAATACAGTTTTACTTTCTTAAAATGTGTGTACATTTTTGGCACTCTGTATAATATGTTATGTGTGATAACTGTCATGGAAAATAATAAATCAATACATTCAGGGTGTGTAAGAAATCCAGGTTGGACCCTAAACCTCTTTAGGGCCAAGACATCAATTGACTTTAGCCTGTTATCACCTAATTCCACTTTGTTCAGCAGCTAACTAAGCCATATAGCTGATGTAATCAATGAAAGATTATATGGCTTGAAAAGTGGTGCTGAATTTTGAGACCACAGGCATGTCTGAAACCTAATGAAGACTTCTTTCCAGGAAAATTCATATATACCTTTTTTTTTGTATATGATTTAAGGAGTTCATATATGTCTTGAAACTCTTCTGGGATCTTCAAGCACAAGTGAAGAATAAAGATGCTGAGCTATAGCTGAGTTTCCTTTGTAACATTATTGCAGCAGGCATCCCTAATTAACAAAGGGATATTGATTTTCACCAGATTCCATCAGTGGGATCATGTGGATAAAGTTTACACACAAACGTGTGTGTGTGTGTGTGTATCTCACAGTTCAAGAACAAGGTCCTTTGTCTAGTAATGTTATACACTTTATTTTATAAGATTGCACTGAGGTTCAAGCTCAGTGAAGGAGATAATATTATAGGTTGTGGGATGGGCTTCTACATGTTTTCTTTATGTTAACTTAATGAGAAGGCATAAAATGTCAATAATGCGGGTTTCATTTAGATACAAATTGTTGCTTAATCTGGTCCGGCTCGTTTTACACACACACACACACACACACACACACACACACACACACACACACACATTTTCACAGCCTTCTGTCTTCATCTGCAAATATATGTTTAAGCGGTCATTTAATAATACATGTTTACATAATATATGTTTAAACTGTCATTTAATAATACATGTTTACATAATATATGTTTAAATTGTCATTTAATTTTACACACACACACACACACACACACACACACACACACACACACGGTGCCAAAACCCAGAAAACACATTTTAAGAAAGGAAAAAACTGTATTAAAATTGTAATACTCAATATATACAGATAACAAAAGATAATTAAGTCATATGTATACATTTTTTTGGCACCCCTGGTCCCCTGGTGTGAGTGTGTGTGTGTGTGTGTGTGTGTGTGTGTGTGTGTGTATTTTCCTACTGAGCTGCCTTCATATTATTTATGGTACTGAGTAGATGAAACTTTTTAGCTCCTGGATGCCATGAGGGTATCTTAAAAATAACTTTTGTGGCTCATTTTGTTTTATAAAAAAATATATAATGGTTACACATTTATGGGATTCTATTTTAAGCTAATAATTTGAATTAGGTAAAATGACAATTTACAGATATTTTTATCTATTAATACTTCAGTCATTGTCTTGAAATCATTTTTATAAATCAATATTTTATTAACATAATTATATCTCAAATATTCTATTTGGGTTGTTATTAAAAGTAATTCACTGAAGACAATTTCTCTTACAAGAACACACTTACTGAAATTTAAGTATTATCCCCTTGATGCTACTCTTATTATAAAAATATGGATATCCATCAAGCAAGTATTATTTATTTTTGTCATACTCTTGAGAACTTTAGGAAATAGCACACCTTGTGTGCTTTACAGACTGCAGTTATCTGCTTTAAGTTAAACAGGATAGTTATATATTTCTAAGGTAAAATGCTAACTGATTTTACCTGTGGTTCATGGAAATTAATGACAGCTTAATCATATATTTGCAGATCAAGACAGAAGAGAGTGAAAAATAGTTGTTGGCACATTCCATGGGGTGCGAAGGTCTTCAAAGGAAAAGCCCTAATCATTAAAATGGGAATAGAATCGCAAGTGTGTATTTCACAAAACTGACTGTGGTATTACTGGCGTCCTCTGTTAAGCAATCATACAATATAAAGGAACTTATTCTTCTATTTCAAGTAGGTTCACACCTCTGGGGGTACATTTAATAGGAACAACCTGTAATACTCTGAACTAATTATTGCCTAAACTGTTTTGTAACGGTAGACTTTTGTAGCCATAATAGACTTATGGCTAAAAGGGATCTTAAAATGTGAGATTATTCACGTAGTTAAATCACAAACTAATTAGATTCCAAATATGGTCAATTAAATAGCTTAATTCAGATGTGTGAGCTCTAATATTGAATGACAGCCACTAACATTCAAGGAGTAACTTATGGCAAATAATAGCAATGATAGAGGTATTAACTATTAATACTAGCAGTACTAATAATGAATTACTACTATAGCAACAATAACAATAATTTTGCATAAAAATTCAAACTACAGACATCAGTGTAAAATATTCATCTTAGTCTTTAAATCATATATGCAGACATTCACAGTATCACAGCAACACCTACTTGACATGCTCTGCTGAGAGCTTTATAAAATTTAATTTCACCAACTTCTAATTTAGGTAATTTTCCTGTAATCTCTAAGTTTCTTTCTAAACATTTTGAAGTATATTTTCATGTACTACCATTATTTTCCTGAAGAAAATGTAAAACAGAAGCCATAAAATTTATGCAAATTCTCATGTTTCTTTTCTGAAATATACTTTGGAAGTCGTAAATAACATGGATAGAAAAAGCATTGCATATTTGGAAATCCTCTCCTCAAACTGTGTCTTTATACCATCATAACATCCAACTTTTATCTTTATTTGACTGGTGGGTTCCCAGGCACCCATTAAGATGTTATTATTATCATATTAACTTAAGTTATATAAGTTGTGGAATTATGTAAATACAGCCATAAAGAAGTACACAAGGAGATACATAAAATTGGGCTTGTTTCTCTTGATTTATTTTACTTTTCTTGTAAGACTAGTAAATCTGCCTTCAAATGATACTGTACATAATTTGACAAAATTTATAGTTCTGAAACATTAGAATAATGAAACATAACTTAGTAAACATGCAGAAATATTTGCACTGGTCATTTATGTGTCAAATTTCTGCCCATGCCATTCACAAAATGTCACGTCCTGTGTGGCAAGGGCAAGTGGAACACGAGAGGGGCGACGCAGATTAAGGAAAAACAAGAGACAGAAGAAAGATAAGAGCGAGACCAAGGGACTCAGCCAAAGATGACTGAGCCCAAGGGACTCAGCCAAGGAAGACTGAGCCCCGAATCGGGTCAGCGCATAGCTTTTATTGAGAATTTTCAAGGAAGCAAACTGGAACAAATCATTAACAGTGGTTTGTAGTTCTCAGGATTTACACAGTCCTCTACTCCCCTGAAAGTGCTCTTTCCAGGGTGTACTGTGACTTACTCTTCCGTTAAAGGTTTACCTTGTCTTTATTATGATAATTGCTATGAAACCCAGACTCGGTTTCTGTAAGTCACCTAAAGAATGTTTACTAAAGCTATCTTGACTATCTAGAAATCATCCTAAATTCTAGCAGTTAAACACAATCATAAAACTCACAGTATACTTGAGCTATACCAAAAGACTAGGAGTGGCTGTGTTTAAGGTAAAAGCATCTAAAATCTATTCGTTTGTAAATAACAATACCTAGCAACCAAAAGGATCTCACACCTCTCTTATCCTACAGAGGGCTGCATCCGTTTCTCAGTCAAAGCTTCAGTATCTGTTGCTGCAACAAGGCACTGGGCAAAGAAATTTACACAAGGCTGATTAACAATTCCATGGTCAGTGGATGTCTTAGAGCTGCCTCTTACCTGGAACTCTCATGGCCTGAAGACTTAATCTTTCAGGAGACTATTCACAGTAGGGCCCTTAGGCAAATGCATCAGCTTCTCACAGGCCTGAGTTTTCTGGCCTGAGTTTGTCGGAGGCCTGTGCCTCAGTTTCCAAGGGGCTTGATCCCCAATATCACAGTTCAGGGGTCCCCCATGGAACTACCGCCTGGCTTGGGTTGTCTCCCCACTTTTAGGAGATCTTACCCGTCCTTGGCTGCGTAGTTAGCTCATTGGGGTACCACAGAAACATGTCACAAGTGTAGTGAATATATTGTCTCCTATAGAAAAAAAGACACATGGGTTCATAGAGGCAGGAGATATTACATGACCAACCATAAGGCAGCATCCCTAATATCCAGTGCTGAGCAGGGCAATGTGGCCCTGTCAGACACTGGGGTGCTATCAACTTCCCACAACAAAACCTCCTAGATTCAAGATTACATCTTCTTGCCTATTTCACATCTAGTTTTATAAGATTCCCATGCTGTTCTTTACAGTACATGTTAGTGCTTATGTAACTTTTCTTATAAATTGGAATCAGAAATTAGGAAAAGATCTATGTGAGTAATTTTTCATATGATGTTTTACTGTACTAATTTTTTCCAGGAAACAAACATAGAACTGCTTCCCAGCTCATGCTGTTTGATTCCCAAAAATTATGTAGCATCCATTCAGAAATTACATGCAGAAACTTCCTAATTATGAATATATCTGACCCACTAAAAGAAGTTTATTTGTTTTGCTATCATATTGTTTCTTGGATTCTTTACAAAAAAAACACTGATAAAGGACAGCCACAATACAACAAATGCCTCGTTCACAGGCTGAAGAAAATTAAACTAAAGACTTTCTGTCTAGTTGCAATGTGATTTTTCTATATACTAATTTATTCTGTATCAAAATACAATTGCTTTATTTACTATAGATTTCCAACAATGAAATTATAATCCTCCTAACAGCAAAATTTAAGGGGATACCAACAGAAGAAGGATGGGTAATGATAGTAAACATCTAATTACAAGGGTATAAATGAAAATATCAATGTCTTTCAATATACCCAGAAAATAGTGTTCTTATATTTACAACTAAGGCTGCCGCCATTTAGCCTTATTAATTATCCCCATACCTAACAGTCCAGAAAAGTTTGAATGTCTAGAGCTGGAAAACCTTCCATTTTAATCCATGGGATAACACACCAACTTAATGCACTACTACAAATCCAAATTGTCGAATAATGGAAAATTGTGTGTGTTTGACTCAGTTTTGAGGAATTAACAATAAGATTGTGGAAGGGGAAATTAACGTGAACCAAGTAAAATGCTTCTTATTAAATATAAATGTATACACGAGAAGTTAAAAAAAGAACCCTGCAAAATGCCAATAATACTGAAGCCTGGCAGAGATAGCAGAGAGGCTTTGGTTTCATGGTCAGATACACTTTGGGAATGATGAAAACTCCTTTTCCTATTTGTGCAGGATAATGTGGCACAGTGAAGGCTCTACAAAGCATGAAACAAAAAGAATTTGCCCAATATTCTTTTATCCCCAAATTTCCCAAATATACCTGACCTGACAACCTCGTTTTATCCTTTTGCTTCACACCTTTTTAACATACATTTTTATGAAAAAAATGGTATAGGAAAATGTAATTCCAAAATTATTTTTGTATAATTAGATTGCACAGGGGAAAGATGAAAAGGATGCATCAGTATCTAGGAATTCAGTTTTCTTTGGAAACATCAGAGTGAACTACAAAACTACAAGAAAACAAACTAATGTATATCCATTTGCATATATACACCAAGGGCACCAAAAAAATGTATACACATTTTAAGAAAGGAAAAAAACTGTATTAAAATTGTAATAATATATATGACAACAAAAGGTGAATACGAGTCACGTTTGACTTCTGCAATTACAAGAAGTGAACAAAGTGGTTACACCAGTACAATTTTAATACAGGCTTTCCTTTCTTAAAATGTATATACACATTTGGCACCTTCTGTATAAATGGGTCAGGTGGTATTCATACACAGTGATCACAGCCTTTTCTTTCATTTTTCTATCACGTGATTTTTATTTTCTATTTGAGACCCCCCCAACATAATTATTGCAATTAAACAAGTAAACCAATATTGTGGAAAACTTTTGGCTTAGAAGGCCCCTGGAGAATTGGTCATTTATTTGTAGTGGGGTGTTTTTTTTTAAATCTGACTTACTGCTTATTTGTGCTTCAAAGAAAACATAGATCATAAAACGGTCTTTTGTTTAAAATATTAATGAGTTTTAGTTTGGTAATATCCTCTCTACCACGACCTGAGAATAATTACAGGAAGAATACCAGAATTCTCTTTTGTCCCAGTGTGCTTGATCACAAACACATACAAACATTCATGTACCAAAGAGAAAGACAGGCCTACTTATGTATGCAGCAAAATAATATCACATTGAATTGAGGGACTAGTCTCTTGGGAGCAATTTTATGCCTTCTTCTACAGCTGTATGGAGACACTTTGGAACATAATATATTCTTTTGAAGTCAATGATCCCTGAGGGTTCAAAGCAAGATAAGAATTTGGTTCTTGATAGAATGGATCCATTGTGTAGAATAGTCTTTAATTCTAAGCCTCACTGAGCATGTACACACATACCCACACACATACAAGATGAGGAGAAAGTGGGAGTAACTCACCAGAGAATATGTAAAATGATCAACATCCAAAATATTGATCTGCCATACTAGAAACTAAACAAAAATGTTGGCCATTCTTTGTATTAGAACTGAGGTTACAGAGGTGTGTTTATTCATTTGTCTTTACTTCAAAAGGGGAGAAATAATAGGAGGAAAATAAAAGACAAATGATCAGAAGGTTCAAAGAGGTATGACCACAGGGGGGAAAAAAATCAAGCTTTTAAAGGAAAATATTACTATTTTTCTGAAATTCAGTTTCACAGCATTCAACCTTGAAGCAGTTTTCAAGATGAATCAAATTTCTAAAGCAATTTGATTGGAGTAAAGTTGTTCACAGGTTTAACTCAGACTTGCGACCATTCATTCAGTATGAATTTATGTGTATGTGTGTGTGTTTGGCTTCTTTGTAAATTTCAACTGGTCATATAAAAAACAGAAGAAAAAAATCAATTTTTCTATGCATAATGCATGCAGTTAAACAGTGGAAATTATCCAGTCATAATAACTGCAGCGATTAGTTCTGGTGGTATTTGTTTTTGCATTTCTGTTAGATGTCATATAGAATATTATCTCCAAAAGCAGTGTAGGTTTAATGAATTGTTGTACGTTGTTTCAGATTAAGAGGCTTTGGAACGCACACGTGAAGCTCTTACTTAGCATCATTAACACATATATCAGAACCTGATGGCACACCAATAAGGAGGGACTCCAGGGATCCTACTCCAAGAGCTTTGTAATTGGAACAGAGTTGAAATTCAACAAACCGGCAACAGAAATAAAGCTTGCGAAACAGGAACCAGGGCAAAAATCTAAGATAAAACTGACATGCTTTTGTCTGTAATCCTCAAATCTGAAAGACAAAAGAACACACGCTCCAGGAAAGGGGTTCCTATACATATTCGCATTTACCTTAGGGGTTACAGATGACTAAAAGAGAAAGCTCATTTTGAGAGCAGTGTTGCAGCAACTTGAAACAGTACAGACTCTCTGGTCCTTTATTGCAAAGGTAAGATTTTTTTTTGCAGCCAGCAAGCAAGCATTGTGTAAATCTGAGCATCCTTCTTCTGAAAGAGGCGGAATGGATGGACAGTTATGGATATGTGGGACAAATTTCAACATTTTGACCCTTGCTGGGTTTCCTGTTATCATCAAGGTGTTAGGCTGTATTTCAGCTAGAATTTGACTTTTGCCTTGCAGGGCCTAACCTATTGATTTGGAAGATCGGATCATCTACTTGAAGATATTGTAGCTAGGTCAGATAGGTTATACAGTTTTGGATAGGTTATAGATTGATCAACTCTTTTCCAGGTCATGGATAGATCTTTTTTCCTTGATTTTTAATTGCCGCCAACAAATCCCTTTACCTTTCATGTTTGCTGAGCTTTTGACTTTTCCACTGCCTTTTGCGTGTATCAACTTCACAAAGTACTCCTGAAACTCCAAAGTGTATTTCTTTATTTCTTTAGCAAGAACCTAGAATTATCTTTGATTTCCAATATATATATATTACTGATGCAAGCCAGGAGCAAAGCCATACATGATTTGTTTAATGTTTGACTAAAACTTTAGCACACTATCCCAAGTTAAAACAACTTATGATAACAGTTTCTCAGCCACACCAGTACAAAATGAAGAGTACAAGCGGTGAGGCATATCTGGAAAGGGTTTCTTACAATTATTTAATCTCAAAACAAACACAGGAACATCGTCCATCAGGGAACAAACAATGTATTATTGAATAATCAGATAAATATAGATACAAAGAGAGCCATATTACTCTGCTATTCCATTACATTTATCAGAGAACTAAAATGGGACAAAGGAGAGGGAGATATGCAAATATCTAACAAACCTCTTTACCACTAGGAGTTGCCTTCCATACACAAACACAGAAGGTGACACCATTTCCATGCCAGCAAAAGATGAGGAAGTTTTGTATTATGACTTTATAGGTAAAGGTTTTGATGATAATGAAAGAAATAGAAAACAGCATGATGACTTCAAAGGACAAAAGGAAATATAGCTTCCCACAAACTGAATACATTTTCACAGTTTCTATAAATAACCATTCAAAAAATGCAATTCCTATCCTTTGCACTAAATGTTTTGGTGAGGCCACATTTTGCAGATAAATCATAAGTGAATCTTAAATGGAAGCTCTTCATGATCATATCATCACCTCTATCTCTACCTTACTCTCTCTTTCATCCCAACTCCAAGTATTATACCCACATTCCAGGAATACCAAGCTTCTAGCTGGACTTCAATGCACCAAGCAAGGGAAGTAAAAGCAAAACTGAATGAATGAGATTATATCGAACTAAAAAGCTTCAGAACAGCAAAGAAACCATAAGCAAAACAGAAAAGCAACCAATAGAATTGGAGAAGACATTCGCAAACAATACCTTCAATATGGGGCTAATATGCAAAATATATAAAGAACTTATATAACTCAACAAAAACAGAAAACAAACAATCCAATTAAAAAATGGGCAGAGGACTTGAACAGACACTTCTCCCAAGAAACACACGAATGGCCAAAGATATATGAAAAGTTGCTCAACTTCACAAGCTGTTAGGGAAATGCAAATCAAAACCAAATGATATCACCTCACACCTGTTAGAATGGCTATTATCAACAAGACAAGTAATAACAAGTGTTTGAGAGGCTGTGGAGAAAAAGAAACCCTCATACACTGCTGGTGGGAATGTAAACTAGTACAGCCACTATGGAAAACAGTATGGAGATTCCTCAAACAATTAAGAATAGAACAACCATATGACCCAGCAACCCCTCTCCTGGGTATCTACTCAAAAAACTGGAAACATTTATCCATAAGGATATATGTACCCCTATGTTCTTTGCAGCTTTATTTACAGTGGCCAAGACATGGAAACAATCAAAGTGTCCTTTGATAGATGATTGGATAAAAAAGATGTGATATATATATATATATATATATATATATATATATATATATATATATATATACACACACACACACACACACACACACATATATACATACACAGTGGAATATTATTCAGCCATAAGAAGAGATGAAAAACTGTCATATGCTCAATTTGGAAGGATGTTGAGATTATCATGCTAAGCGAAGTAAGTCAGATAAAGTCGAGAACCATATGATTTCACTCATATGTGGAATATAACACTGAAAGCAACAAAGGAACAAGATAGACAAAAACTCATAGACACAGACAACAGTTTAGTGGTTACCAGAGGGTAAGGGAGATGGGGGGGAAGAGCATATGAGGGAAAAAGAGATCAAATATATGGTGATGGCAGAACTGACTTTGGGTGGTGAACACACAATGCACTATATAGATAATGGATTTATAAAAATGTACTCTTGAAACATAGTTTTACCAAGCTATCTCCTTCCCAATTCCTGTACCTCTGCTTATGCCTCTAGACATATCCTACCTCAACTTGTCCTATTTGCCTGGAATAATCCCTTTTCTTCTTTTGTAAATCAAGTTTGATATATCACTTACCCTCCCATGCCCCTCAGGATAGACTACATAACTATCCTTTGTATTCCCATAGAATCCTATGCTTAACTCCATTACCCTCCATCTGTTTTGAAAATGCCATTTCATTCCTCTGTTTACCATAAAGTGATTTATACCTTGCTATATGTGCTCAGCTTAGCACAGATCTTCCTATATATTATCAACTCAATTGATATGTTCTGAGTTAAGTGGGAATCAAATAGATGGTTAACTGAGTCACATAGAAAGTGCTTTAGAGAATTCTTATGGCTCTTTTACAGAAAGTTAAAATTTAGAGGGACTTCACTGTATATGTAATTGTCATATAGTTATATGATACTGGTATTTATTGATCGATGCTTCTGAAAAACAACAGGTTGGCTTTTGATCTTTTTTTGGTTTAATCCTAACATCCAAGTTGTACAAATTATCATTAAAATTGTGTTCTAAGGTATTCTGTACTATTTCTTTGTTTTCATTTGTAATGTTTATGTACCTTAAGAGATTTGCCTTAGGACAAAAGACAAAGCTCAAATGCTTCATGAAACAAATATATAAACCTCTCACAGCAGGAATTAATAGCATATTTTAAAAATGCTATACACACGTGTTCTCTTTCAAGCCCCTACCAACAAAGGCAAAACATTAAAAAAGGTAAGTATTTGCTCTGTGCCAGGTAGGTAGGCAAAGAAGTGTCATATTCATGTTAAAGAGGAGGAAACACTTTCTGAAAATGTGCAGACCATTGTGTGTTTTCTCTCTTGCTCCCAAAGAAGCATTTCTAAGCAGTGGTCACTGCCTTAAATGAAATCAGGAAGCAGTAAGTAAACACATTTCTGTTTTGTTTTTTTAGTTTCAAAAGTTCTCCATATTTGTTGCTTGCCCTTCCAGATCTGTTATCTGCTCATCTCCCCATTGTTTCTGCAGCTGTCTCCCACCAGTGGGCTCCTCCAGAGAAGTCAAGAGAACTTCTGGATGGAGGCTGCAAGCATCAGTCTTGATGGGGATGGGGAGAAGGGAGGAGGGCAAAGTAAGCGAAAAAGAAAAACATACAAAAACATTGACTTCTGTCCAAATAATTGCTAATTATTTAAACTTTTAAGCGTAGAGTAGTACAAGAAAAAAAATGAAAAATTTGGCAAGTGTAAGTGTCCATGATATTAAAATTAAAACATGTATGTTACAGTTTGGGGATAAAATTAATTTGCAATTCAGGACACATCCTTTAGGGATCCTTTTATAAGCTGGACATGTAAGTCAAAATGATGTCTTTTGGAGGACCCACTGTATGCCATAAAAATTCCTGTCCAGGAATTACTGCTTCCATTTTAATTCACCTTTTTTCTTATTACTATTCAAAACATTTTGAAAGAAAGGAAAACATTATATTTACTTTCTGTTGTAGCATTTCTGCATCTAACCATTCCTGGCATATGATATACACTTAACAATTCTTGCTGAACAAATAAATAATTAGATGGTCTAAATAAAAATCAAAGGTTTATGGCTAGCAACAAAACTAATATAGTTTTTAGCTAGCTACTCTTGTATTCAGAAAATTTAGTACCGGCATTGCATTACAGCTGCAGCATCAGAGATTATGAAGTTAAACTGGAGATCAGTATATGCCCCTGAACAAAACAATGTGACCCAAAATAGATTGTGTCTTACCATGTCGAGGCAACTTTTGTTTTGTCATAAGTATAGCAGCACTTCTGGGCGCAAACTCAGGTCTCAAGATGCTTATAATAATCATTGAAATGTGTGTGCTTGGGAATGCTAAGTACATTTGTGATACCCATGCATCCATGGTCATCATGGAGGTGCAGAGATAGCAAAGCATATGCAGATACTGATCTAAACCAGTCAAAAAACTAACAATACTTTTCCCCTGCATTCAAAAGAAATTCATGAAACCAGCATCTCTCCATATCTCACATACCTCTTCTCTTCAAATAAGAGTATTATTACTATTTTGAAAATATGCCATTTGTCACTCTTAAGAATCAATTTGGTTTAAATGCTTTTCTTGCTTTTCTGGAAGAAATCTCAAGTATGATAAGTAAGAGAAAGAAAGAAATTGTCCAAAGGGTTACTTATTCTGCATGATTTTTATTGTAATAGCATTCACAAATGTGCCTATCTCGCTTTAAAAATGATGAAAGCACATGATTTAAAATATTTTAGTGCAGAGACAGCAATGAAATAAAGGGAAATTGAAATTAGTCCAAGTACAAGTAATTCAGGACGCTTTTTTAAAATTAGGTATATTTTAGTGAAAAACAGTTCTAGGGTACATTTTTCATGGGAATACTACTCAGAGAAAAGGCAACTGGTTTTTTTCCTTGAACTTGTCAGTATCCACCTTTTGTGCTTTATAATGCTAACAGGACAGTAATATAATCAGAGAACTATTTAATTAAAATGAGAGCCTTTACATTTGGACACAACTGATGAGCTATAATGATTGGCCCTTTATTTCCATTTCCTTAGTTGTTACAGCAGGTCCTCCAATAACATCGTTTCATTCATCATTGTTTCATTATAATGTTGTTGAGACGCCATAGGAACTTAATTCTTGTTTATATCAATTAACCTATGGTAAAATTGGTCTCATTATAGGTTGTTTCACTTAATGTAACAGAACCTATCAGCAGCATTATATAAGTGAGAACTTAACTATACAGCTTTAGGGTAGGGTGGCAGCACAGAGGAAAATTGTATTATTATATTAATATCTTAGCACTGATTTAAAGCTTATTTTGTCTGGGACAGAGTTTGGGCACTCTCTGGGATGGCAGCTTTCTCTGAGTGTCTACCACACTTGTTCCCGGCTCTTGGTAACTGAACTTCTGTTTTGTATCCTGTGTAATCCTTCAGTTCCCCCACTGATCTTGGGCATGTTTGAAATGGTCCTTTAAGCCCTACTTTTTTTTTTTTTTTTAAATTAGTTTCAGGTGTAAAACACAGTGCAATAGTTATACATTTTACCCCTCAAAGTGACAACCCCCCACCCCCAATACACCACCCCACTCCCCCCCATATCATATATATCTATTACTCTTCCTCTGACTCTCTTCCACAGTATAATCCACATCCCGTGACTATCTATATATATTCAATTACAGTAGGTATACCACCTCCGCTTTAGTAATACAGTGCAGTGATCAAACCTCTACTTCATCCATGAAATGGTCTCCCTAACAAGACCTATGATCATCTGACATTCCACAGAATATTTACAACATTATTAATTATATTCCCCAAACTGTTTTTCATATCCTAGTGGCAATATTGTAGTTGCCTATTTTTGCTGTCTAATCCCTTCCCCTTCTCCCTCATCCCCATTCCTCTCCCAATTAGCAACCCTGATTTTTCCTCTATATCTATAAGACAGTTTCTGTTTACTTTGCTCATTCATACAGTTTTTCAGATTCCACATATGAGTGAGATCATATGGTATTTGTCCTTCTCTGACTGACTTATTTCACTCAACATTATAGTCTCTAGGTCCATCCATATCATTGCAAATGGCACGATTTCATTCTTCCTTATAGTGGAGTAATACTCCATTGTATAAATATACCACAGTTTCTTAATCCAGTCATCTACTGACGGGCATTTTGGTTGTTTCCAAGTCTTAGCTATTGTAAATTGTGCTGCTATGAACATAGGGGTGCTTAACTTTTTTTGAATAAGTGTCTTGGTTTTTTCAGGATAAATACCTAGGAGTGGAATTGCTGGGTCAAATGGTAGCTCTATTTCCAGTTCTTTGAGATACCTCTATACTGACTTCCATAGTGGCTGCACCAATCTGCAATCCCACCAACAGTGCAGCAGGGTCCCCTTTTCCCCACAGCCCCGCCAGCACTTGTTGTTTGTTGATTTATTGATGATAGCCATTCTGACTGGAGTGAGGTGGTATCTCATGGTGGTTTTTATTTGCATTTCCCTAATGACCAGTGAGGTTGAACTTTTTTTCATATGCCTGTTGGCCATCTGTATGTCCTCTTTAGAGAAATGTCTCTTCATATCTTCTGCCCATTTTTTAATTGGGTTGTTTGTTTTTTTTGGTGTTGAGTTTCATGAGTGTTTTATAAATTTTGTATATTAATCCCTTATCAGATATATCGTTGGCAAATATATTCTCCCATTCAGTAGGCTTCCTTTTTGTTTTATTAATGGTTTCCTTTGTTGTGAAAAAACTTTTAAGTCTGATATAATCCCATATGTTCGTTTTTTCTTTTACTTCCCTTGCCCGTAGGGATGTATCAGTAAAAATATTGCTTCGGGTAATGTCTGCAAATGTACTCCCTATATTTTCTTTTAGGATTTTTATGGTTTCAGGTCTTACATGTAAGTCTTTAATCCATTTTGAATTTGTTCTTGTATAAGGCATAAGGAGATGATCCAGTTTCATTTTTTTGCATGTGTCAGTCCAATTTTTCCAGCACCATTTATTGAATAGACTATCTTTACTCCAGTGTAAATTCTTGCTTCCCTTGTCATAGATTAACTGTCCGTAAATGCTTGGATTTATTTCTGGGCTCTCTGTTCTGTTCCACTGATCGATGTGCCTGTTTTTATGCCAATACCAAACTGTCTTGATTACTGTGGCCTTGTAGTAGGTTTTGATGTCTGGTAGCGTGATCCCCCCGACTTTGTTTTTATTTCTCAGAATTGCCGAGGCTATTCTGGGTCTTTTATGAGTCCATATAAATTTTAGGATTATATTTTCTATTTCTGTGAAAAATGCCTTTGGTAGTTTGATAGGAATTGCATTGAATCTATATATTGCTTTAGGCAGTATGGACATTTTAACTATATTAATTCTTCCTATCCATGAGCATGGTAGGTGTTTCCATTTATTTGTATCTTCTATGATTTCTTTCTTCAGTGTCTTATAACGGGTGCTCTACACGATCAGAGAAACTTCTCTAGTAACGAACTATAGAAATGATCCCTGAAAGTATAGTCTTTAAGCCCTACTTTTGACAAATGAACTCTATTTTCTTTCTGTTTTTTTTGTTTTTTGTTTTTTTACTTTCACACCACTGTTGAACCTCCTGACATAACTAGCTAGACTAATATACCCTAGTTATCTGTTTCTAGGTTCATCTAGCCTTTCCTTTCCATCTTCTACTCTATGGATTATATTTTTCTCAGATGCATATTTGTCTGAATAAAACCCTAAAACCTAAAATTCCCTATAAATTTCTGAACACTTTGCATCAAAATGTTGACTATTATTTGGGGTGAGGCCAATCTTTTAATCAAATGAATTTTCAATTCTTTTGTCTTTTCACCAGTGCACTCCAAAGAGCCAGAAAGATATTGTATGACCCCCACAAAAAATCTATTTTATTGAATTTGACATTTGGACACTTGTAATCATTGTTTTTTTGCATTTATGTTTCCCCCTAGACTGTGGCTTCTTTGATGCAAATAACTTTGTTTATAGTTTATGCACTCCCTAAAACTTAGTATTGGCTTAGCATTTAGTAGAGACTTAATAAAATAATTAATGAACTTCTCTAATTAATGAACTTGATATTAATTGTCTTTGTATCAAGAAAACTGCTGTTGGGGCCAGCCAAGTGGTGCGTTGGTTAAGAGTTGGCTTGGGATGCCAGCTCTGAGCAGCAGGGCCCAGGTTCAGATCCCACATGGGCCAGTGATTCTGGGCCCTCTCCGACTAAGATGGTGAACAACAGCTTGACCTGGAGCTGGGCTGCGGTGAATAGTTGGCGACAGCGTAGGCTGCAGTGAAGCTTCAGTGGGCTGCCATAAGCTACGTGAGTGGCTGGCAACTGGAATGAGCTGCCAAGAGCCACCATGAACGGCCATCCAGTGGCTGGAGACTGATCTGCCTCACCCGGGAAGACCACAATGATGATACCAACATGGGCCAGGGAAGCATCATCCTCTACAACTAGACTGAAGAACAAAAGGACAGCAACTTGTTTGTTCCCCTTCCCCAATTCCCCAATAAAATCTTTAAAAAAAAAAAAAGCTGCTGTGACCTGTGGTAAAGCAAGTCTAAATTCCTACAACTTGCAGGTATCAAGTTCCAGCTTTTCTTCAGATCAATTCAATAGTATCTTTCAATATACTTGAAATAGAGGATGGAAAAGTCAAGATAACCAACAGTTTTTCTAAGTTTCTGGCTTACATTTTTTTGTTGATTATGGTATTCTGTTTTTATCTTGTCATTGGGGGTATTAGTGAAGATCATATCCATTTGATATAATGCACATAAACATGACATTTTTTATTTACTTATTTATTCTGCAAGTGGCAATACTGTAGTGCTATGTTCTATTCTCCACCTGTATCACAAACTATTATATGAGCTTCAGATTGCCTTTTTTCATTCTGAGCACTTTGAGCTCTCCATAGTGGTATAGATTTTCAAGTTTCTGTAAGATGCATGTGAGCGCACCAATACTATATATAATTTTTTAAAATATAGGTTAGAATGTAACTTGTATGACATGCAAGACATAGATAATAAATTAGGAACAATGAAGAGCCAAAGTACGATGTAAATACTTTACATTTTAACTGAATAATATAAACCTTGCACACTAGTTAGTGGGATTTTGTAGAATAACTAGAAATTTTAACGGGCAAACAAGGATAGCTGAATCAAGGTGTTGAATTTTAAGTTCCTCCATTCGATAAGCTTAACTGCTCCTTTACTGCTGTACAAAGTAAATAAATACATTTATTCACTCCTATAAAAGTTTGCTTCTTAACATTGTTTAAAATGAATTTATAATTATTGGTTATTGGTATTTTAATTAATATTATATTTAATAATGAACACACAGAAACAATGTTAAAAACTGAGACAATTCTTAGAAGCCGATGTTAAAAGCATAAGTAGTCTTTTAATGCTATCTATAACAACATGGGTTTTTTAAATTAACATTGATTTTTAAAATTATTTCTTTAAAACAACTACATTTTAAATACTTTAAAATTGTTTTTTTAAAAAACACTATGTTTTAGCTATATTGTAGATAGAACTGTATATATTTCTATATTTTAGTGTACTAGGCATGATGACAGCCTATTAGAGCAGGCACTGTACTGCCATCTAAGTATTTGAAATTAAAATTAGAAACACAAATGTGGAGATACATAAAAATTTAAAATCAACCAAAATCCTGAATCAGCACTGAATAAAAGTAGTGTCTTTATTCTAAGTACCCACAGAGCTCCCTCTGCACCTTTCTTAAAGCTTTTCCCATCATTCATCTCCTACTAGTGAAATTTCTACTACATGTTACACTCCTAGAAGTTAAAACCTATGCTTGATTTATTTATCCAGTGCAGGGTATTGAGCAAAGCAATCATGGAATTGGGGCTCAGCCAATATCTGCCTCATAAGTGAATGATCTCCAAATAAAAGAAGCCACACCTCTGGTGGGAAACAAACGAGAGAAGTCTCAGGCATATAAAATTTGTGTTCAAAGATCCCCAGGGGTTTTCTTGCCTACTTTTGAAGGTTTGGAGGAGAAGCTTTAATCCAGCTTTATTGGATTCATTTTAAGAAAGGACATGAATGTTTGGAAGAGGACGGAATTGCGCGTGCTGAAAAGAAAGAGTAGAAGGAGAGCATGGAACTTAGGAAAAGGGATACAATTACAATTATAGTTGGTCCTCACTTAACATTGTCCATGGGCTCTGAAACTTTAAGTGAAATAACGTATAATGAAACCAATTTTATCATAGGTTCATTGATATAAACAATAGTTAAGTTCCTATGGCATCTCATCAATGCTGTAACATCTTAGGGCACCTCGGTGTAGGGTTGAAGCATACAGTAAGAAGATCTGTAAATAGAATGGAAAACTGTAAACTGAAAAAAAAAATCAAGACAAGGATTGACAATGGCTTTTTTTGGTAATAATAATGATTAAGGTGCTAGGCAAGAGTCTCCAAGACCACCTTCAGGCTGGAGGATTTACAAGGACTCACAAGTTTTGAAAGTGCTCCACTCATAGTTACAGTTTATTACAGGAAGATGATACAGATTAAAATCAGTCAAGGGAGGACCGACCGAGTGGCGCAGTGGTTAAGCGTTTGCTTGGGAAGCCAAAGGCCTCGGTTTGGGTCCAACATATGAGGGCCAGTGACACTGCCCTTAAAAAAAATAAAAATAAATAAAATAAAATCAGCAAAGGGGTGAAGTCCTGGAAAAAAGAGGACTCAATCTTCTAGGAGCCTCTCTTAGTGGAGTCACGTGGACACACTTTCCCAGCAATGGTATGTAATACACGTGTGATGTGTTCCCAACCACGGAAGCTCACCTGAGCCTGTGTCCTGGGGTTTTTTTGGGGGGTCGGTCATGTAGGCACACGGCACTGGCAAGGCTGACCTCGGCCCTTCAGAGCAAAAATAGGTGTTCGCCATACATTACATTATTAACATAAACTATCTGGTCAAACTGGTAAAAAAGATGTTCCATGTCCTCAGGCATTAAAAAATAAGCAACTCACCACAGATTACATTGGGAGCATAAGTTAACTCATCAAATTGAACAGCCTGGGCCAAGGTCTCAGGCATACAAAAATATTCTTATCAACCAGAATATTTCAAGGGCTCAGGAGGCATCATCTAAGAGCCAGCCAAGGGCTAGTTCTGAAGAGAAGCATTTCTTGGGAATGCAGGGTTTGAGCAACCCACACCTGAAGAGTTCTTTAATGCACAGGTGCCTTAAAGAATGTCCATAAATAATAAGAAATACAGTCATGTCATACCTACTATTAATAAAATTATTGGTACCAGGTATTTTAGAAGTTATTCTATTTAATTCTGAAAAGCAAAGCACTGGGCATGTCCTAAACTATAGAATAGGAAAAGGCTAATAAGGAGGTAATGAAGAAAGAGACAAATTAAATAGAAAATATAAAGTAGCAGCAACGAAGTCAAACATATCAATATATATAAACTGCAAGCAGCATTAATGTTTTACATCACTAGAATCAAATAATCTCAGTTGGGATCAAAAATAGAAACAAGGGCCGGCCGAGTGGTGCGGTGGTTAAGAACTGGCTTGGGAAGCCAGCGGCCCCGGTTCCGTCCCACATATGAGGGCCAGTGACACTGCCCTCAAAAAAAAAAAAAGAAAAAAGAAACGAAACAAAATCTAACCCTATGCTCTATAAAATAAATCCAATCAAGGCAAAAATGTCAGGAAGATTTTTTTAAAAAGGGATAGAATAAGTTATAACAGGCAATTGCTATAAAACAGAAATCAAGGACAGTGATTTTTAAATAAATATAAGTTAAAAATTAAGCATAATATGGGAACATAATATTTCATATTGAAAATGAATAAAATTCACAGAGCAACTATAACAGTAGTAAGCTTATATGCCCCTGACATCACTGTTTTAAAATATACATGGAAATATTGAAAAAAAATACAAGGAGAGTTTAT
This sequence comes from Aselliscus stoliczkanus, assembly GCA_033961575.1. Classification (NCBI taxonomy): domain Eukaryota; kingdom Metazoa; phylum Chordata; class Mammalia; order Chiroptera; family Hipposideridae; genus Aselliscus; species Aselliscus stoliczkanus. The sequence continues at coordinate 73,389,894 of CM066740.1, read as the reverse complement.
ACTCATAAAATCTTATAACATTATTTGGAGGTTTTCACAACTCCCTTTCAGAGCACATATGAAATAGGCCAAAACTAAGAAAGGAAAGTGTGACAGAGATCGCTCTGTGTTCACCAAACCTATTTTCTATTCCTCTAGGTCATAGAGCTCCATTTGTAGCTCACAACTTCCCCTGCAGGTTTTCATGACCAGGTAACTGAATTCTAGATGATGAAATGCAGGTTGCAGTGAGGTGAGCTTCTTACACTCCTAGCTCAAACAAAAGTTCAGTGCAACTCTCCATCAACTCTTTTTTCCATCTTCTAATCAAATTAAGGGATTTTAAGAGCCATCCTCTTTATTTAATCATTACCTCATCATAGGACTCTTGGCATCATTTATTGCTCACTTTCTTCATTTTCCTTATTATTTTTAGCTAAGAAACAGTTGCTTCTTTTTACCCTGTAATTCCCCATTTTTCTTGAATTCCTCTATTCCTGTTTTCACTATTTGCCAACAACTCATATCTTTCTTGTAGCACCTTGCTAGATGCATATATATTATATAATCACAGTACTTTCTCCCCTAGAGTACAAGTTCATTAGATTTTATATCTGCCTTCCAAGAAATGACAGATCTTTTGATTTTTTATTGGGGAATTGGGGGAGGAGAACAGACAGGTTGCTGTCCTTTTGTTCTTCAGTCTAGTTGTGGAGGACGTTGCTTCACTGACCCATGTTGGTATCATTGCGCTCTTCCTGGGTGAGGCAGAGGGGTCACCGGCCTCTGGATGGCCGCTCACAGTGGCTCTTGGCAGCTCACACTGGCTTCCGGCTGCTCACTGTAGCCTATGGCAGCCCACTGCAGCAGGGGCTGCAGCTACCCAGTAGCTGGCGACTCACAGCAGCCCAGCTCCAGGTGGAGCTGTTATTCACCATCTTAGCTGTAGAGGGCAATGTCACTTGCCCTCATATGTGGGATCCAAACTGGGGCCCTGCTGCTCAGAGCTGGCATCCCAAGCCAGCTCTTAGCCAACGCGCCACTCTGCCACCCCCAGATGATTTTTTAATAAATATTTGCTACCACATAACTTAAGATTTCCATCTTCCAGTTCTCTGAAACAAGTTTCATCCACACTTACCACCTGCTTAAGCTGGAAGGAGCTAAAAATGGGAAATAGGAGTGGTCCAAATTATATTAGGTAATAAAGGAATTATACCATGAACAAGTAGGAGTAATTTGCTCAGTGTTACACTTAATGACCCAATCAAAGACCTAGCGGTAGGTACCATAATGGTCAGTTGGCCATATATGTCCAAGAGGAGCCAGTAAGTGATTTCCCATATCCCAGTAAATGAATACCATAGATGGCTTATGGATTAGAATAGGAAAATGATAAGAAGCATAAGTTTTTAATAATGGTAACAGTATATCCCAATTAACTGGGTCAATATATCCCAGTTAAAGGACAATGGGTTACAAGATATTTAGCAAGTTTTCTAAAATATATTACTCTTTTAGGGACACAAAAAAATTCAAATAATTCAAGCCTATGAAGGAGAAAATAAACTCAGACATAAAACGTTATTGTTTTGTCAATTGAAACATATCTTTTTAAAAAGGGAAGATTGGGGCCAGTCAAGTGGCTCAGTTGGTTAAGAGCTCACTCAAGAATGTGAGCTGAGCTCTGAGCAACAGCAGTTCGATGCCCAGCTAGAGCTGAGCTACCGCTGAGCTGCCAACAGGTGGCAGGATGGCCCAGCTATAAAATAAATAAATAAATCAATCAATCAATCAATCAATCAATCAATCAATCAAATAAAAAGGGAAGATTGGCCTGATGTTCAGAGTTTTAATCACTTGTACATAAACAGTCAAACCTGTAAGATTTTAAAAAACAACCAACTAAAAACTAAGATATTGTGAATTGATGTGGGCTAAGGCAATAGTCATTACTTTTAGGACTGGTAAACTAGTTGCAAATACTGTAAGGTAACAAAGTGATATATTAAAACATTAGGAATATGTAGAAATTGAAATGAAATGGAAGAGTGAACTTCCACATAGTTGAAGACAAAAACCACATGCTCAGCAATTGTGAACGTCAATAAAATCACTGACTCCCTACGAATTACCTCCCATCTCCCACTCCACTGCAGAACTTGTTGAGATTAAAGGATAACAGAAATATGGAGGATTTCCTCAAAAATGTGAATATCATTTTTATTTGAAAGATTATTTTCAGATATATACTAACCTGAGTTTGAACAGTGCTGTTTTCTTTCAAATCCACACAAATAAGGAAAGCCTCCTTTTAAAGCAGAAAGCTAATAAGGCATCAGACTTATGTCTATGGTATTAACAGTTGAAAATGGGTACTTTTCTTTCTCATGATGTGCCCTCAAACTGTTTTGTTTTTAAATAGAAATTAACCTACCTGTTGTTGTACATGTCTGATTTTTTTTATTCTTACAGAGAGCTGGATGTTAATAATTTATTTGAATGTTCCCCTCAACCTAAATGCATAGTTTACTACTTCTGTCACCAAAAGATGCTATTTCAGAGTTGATTGAAATGCTCAGTTGTGATATGAGATTACACTTTACTTTTTCCTACTTAGTTCTTCATCATTTTCCCAAATTCTAGACCTGGTATCAGCAGGCTACCAACTCACATGCTTCTTTGGTGATGTGTGCTGCATCCCGCAGCCCCTAGCGCAAAGTTCAACATAAATATTTGCTTTAAAATGGCTGCATCTGGAGTTTTTCTGTATTGATCTTTCTAAACTTGGATCGCTTGTAGGGCTGGTAATGGTAAAGCAGCTGATTCATCACAATCTGATAGCAACAGAGTTTTCAACAAAAGCTTCGATTCTCTAGTATCCACTCTCTCACCAGGCAAATCTAAAATTTCCTCAAAAAAAAATATGAGTAGCATATGTTTGAAAGATTATATTCAGATATATTTTGATCCAAGTTAGAATATTTTGTGCTTTCCTTTCAAATCCATACAAATACAAGGCCTCCATTTATATACTTTGAATTGCTTATTAAATGCTATTGACATGAAAACAATAGACACAGCCCTGCATGTGTACCGCTGACGACCGCTGAGATTTCTGCTTTAGCCTAAACATTAGAGTTTTCACCGCAAGGATTCTCCCTTTCTTTGTTCCTCCTGCCCAGAGTCCATCACGGCCATTTTCATACTGTCAGATCCTAGACTGAACCTATGACCACACAAGCCTGTTTTATGCTTGAAGAAAACCGATTACCAGGGTCTTTGCCAGAATGCCAAGAGCGCAAGAGCGCCCTGATTGCTACAAACCTATGTCCACTAGGAGATGGCTGGAAGCAATTCTTTCAAACTCTAATGCCATAGGTGATAGAAGTGATGACCGCAAGGACATTAGGCTAAGCGAAATAAGCCATTCACAGAAGAACAAATGCTGCAAGACTCCCCTTCGGAGGGATCTTAACTCACAGAAACTGAGGTTAAAGTGGTGGAGGAAGAAGAAAGGAGGAGCTGCTGACCAACAATGTAAGGTTTCGTTTCTGCAAGACGAGTAAGCTCTAGAGATCTGCTGACAACATTCTGCATATAGTTACCAGTACTGTAGCGTACACTTAGTCATTTGTTAAGAGGGCAGATCTCATTGTAAGTGTTCTTACCATGCTTCGAAAACAAATCTAATGGAAATTAAACCCAGCAAGCTTCCTCTCCTTTTCGTGGCCTATAAGTAAAGCCTTCTGTTTACTCTTCTCCCTCAGAAGTGTCTCACCATATGCATTCCAATGTGTGTTTTCCTAAAAATAACTCCCCCTTGTATCTCCTTTCCTTCATCAATACTTGCAACTTTGATATTTGCAACTCTCTATCCATGACATGGAGATGACCTATGTTATCATTTCCTCCCCAAAAAAGTCTCTCTACCTCCAAATGAATTTGAAAACTTACCCATAAAAAAAAAAAAAATCCCTTGCTTGATGTACTTGTCAGGTCCTTTGAAATGCAGACTAAGCATGTCAATTTTGGATTAGGGGAAATGCCTATGTGAAAGGAAGTAGGGAAAGAGCCAGTGAAGGTTGAATGAATAAATCAGACAATGGTTTAATCTGACCCTTAGTGGAAAAGCGGGGAGAGGGGGAAGGAAGGTTGGGTGCAAATTGTGTCATTTAAATAACTCAGACAGAAAAAGTTGAGAACTATATGATTTCAGGCATATGTGTATACATAGAAATAGTATTTTAATAAAAAATATTACTATACTGGTTCATATTGTGTTCATCTTCACCCTTTCATGTACTCAACAATACTGATAGGTGACTCCTCAATAAAAAAGTCTCATGGTGTAGGACAGGAGTTTCAAAACTTGACTATTCAGTTGAAACTCTGGGTTCATGACAGCTACAGCTTCCTGTCCTACTCAGAACTGCTGAGCCATAATCCCCAGAGACTTCAAGAAATACTTTCTAAAATTTTGTGGCATGTCAGATAGTCACATGTCTTGTTAGGGAGACCACTTCATGGATGGAGTAGAGGCTTGATCACTGCACTGTACACCTGAAGCTGATGTTGTATAATATTGTATGCCAACTGTAACTGAATATATAGATAGTCATGGGATGTGGAGTATACTGTGGAAGGGAGTGAAAGTAATTGTAATAGATATGTATGATATGGGGGGGGAGTGGGGTGGCGAACTGGGGAAGGGGGGTTGTCACTTTGGGGGTAAAGAGTATAACTATTGCATTGTGTTGTATACCTGAAACTAATAAAAAAAAATACAATCCAAAAAAAAAAAAAAAAAGAAAAGAAAAGAAATGCTTTCTATGGTTCAAATTAGGATCTATGTATTGGAAATTCTGTATTTTTGAGAAGATTGCAACCTTAGAGGTGAACCCATGTATACTTTCTTGCTTTGTATGAATGTTGGGATATTACGTGATGGAAAGCAAAATCTAAACTATACATCCTTACCTGGAGGGAGGTATTTTGAAACATTGAATAATCATGATCCCAGAGTCAGACCCAAAGTCTCCAAAATGTTTTCATCTTCTCCTCGTAAAATACTTCTTCTCCATTAGATTCCAGATCACCTCCTGTGCTTTCCTCTTCCCCTCCCATCGGCCCTCCTCCTCCTGCACAAATTTCTGACTTTCTCAGTACTGCCTAAGGAATGCCTCGTCCTCTGTGTATCTTTTCATTTTGGTAAGGCTGAAGATTCTTTCAACAAAGCTTGAATTTTCTCACCTATAATAAGTGCATATTAGTTGCCACCAAATATTCTACCCCTCTATTTCTAGCAGAATATGACTTTTTTCAAGTTACTGTTTCTCTTCGATTAGGGCAGAACTAATTCCATCTCTAACTCCATGGTTATTTTGTTATTACGTATGTCAACACATGACAAAATGCTGCCAACTCTTACTGGTTCAGGAGTGAACTTGTAATCAAGGATAGGCCATTAAGACTGATTCACACAACTTCTGGACTTCAGGGTGACATTTCTCTCCTTCACTCTCACTTTCTATCCCAGATACAAACAAGGAAGCAGGGTGCATAAGATGCTGCCAGTGGCTGTATGTACATGGGAAAGAAAGCCAGCTGAGTATCAAACAACCTTTTAAAGTAGAACTGACACAACAGAATTGTAGCGGAATAGAGCTCCAGGCCTGATGTGTCCACATGGTAGCATCGCTATTTTCTGCTTGTTACGGAAGACAAATGATCTTGTTATTTATGGTTCGAATTTGGTCTCTACAGACATTTCTAAAATGAGCTTAACTCATATCACTTCAATAAGTCAATGAAACTATTTAATTCATGTCTTCTATCCAGAACAAGTCCTTGATCACCGGATATGTGTTGTACTCTCAATGGAACATGTATACCTGCATACTTATTTTTCCATGTCAACTTATTAAAAAATCAAATTTATCACCTTTTTTGCCACATTATCCTTAAGCAAACACACATATAAGGCCCTCAGAACCACTTCTATCCTCTCTAGGTTTGGGTAACATCTCATGACCATTATGATCATCCAGCTACTCATTAAAAGGTGTTCTGGGTCCCTCCCTCTCTTTTTCTTCACATTCAAACAGTTGCCAGACTCTCCACCTCCATTTCACAGGTCTCGCTACACTCCTATGCCTGACTCTGCCACATGCCTACACTTCACATTGCTCACGATTTATCCTTCTAAAACACCAATCTAATCATATTACTTCAAACATTTAAAGAAATTAAAGGCTCATCACTGATTGAAAACACCACCACCACCAGTATAGCATTGAAGAACTTCAACTTCTGATTCTTATAGACTGTACCTGGTAATCTCTCCATCTGAATTATATCCTAATACCAGATCCACTGAACTTTTCCTAAATGCTTTATATCTTTCATATATACTTTTTCTCTGCTCTTAATTCCTGTCCTCCTTTTTCTTCTTATCTAGAGAATGTCATCCCACTTCCTAATTCCACCACTTCTCTGACTCCATTCCCTGTCTAGAATATATTATGAGCCAAAACCACTTCCATTCTGCCTTTAGCAACTTTGTAGCATAGTGATACCAAGTTTCTAAATATGGACTGAAGATTATTAGCCTGATGGTTCCTAGCATCCAGTATGTTTCATCAGAAATCATACAGGAATCAGTTCATGAGGTATGCCACATGACACACTAACATACTACACCATTTACTAACAGCTACAGTTTCTTCTTGGCATGCCCTTTGGACAATTTCTTCTTGGTGGGGATTTCAAATATCTTAGGCAAATGCTGCTTATTCCCAATAATTTATCTATATCTAGTTTTTCAAATGAGGTTATAAAAACAAGTGGAGTAAGATACCACAAGTTTTTGTATTGGTTACAAATCTGGTATTAACTAATTATGTCTCTATACAGGAATCATGAATATGTATTAATAATTTCATAGTGGTGCTGACCTAATATTTCCTCTGTGTAGACCAAAGCAAATCACTGTCTCTCAAAGGCCTCATTGTTCAAGCCACATTTGCACTGTAGTTACTGATGGATCTAATTGACTTTTCTTCATTGAGAGGTATCAAAAGAACAAATTTGTTGGGGAGATTTAAGAATGTATCTATAAACAGAATTAGGGTAAACTGTCCAACACCATAAACAAAATGGAAAAGTGGAAACACGTGGCTTACTATCTTGGCCTATATTTCTTTCTTGTTTGATTTTCTTGGTATAATGTCTTTAATATTATCATTTCCTCACCTCCAATATCTGTGTAATTATGGCTCTTGCTAACATAATCTGAATACTCTTAGTCCTTAGAATATTAGCACTTCATATTCATTTTAGGGAATATGTTTAGCAAGATAGTTCAAATTGGAAATTTTCATCTTCTACATATTTGCTATGTAGTATTTTGATAAACTTGGTGTTTGACTCACCATCAATAGACAGGTGTGGGTTTCTGAAGTTATGGCACTCTCCCAGCCTCATTGGACACCTTCTTAGATATGTTAGCTCGGTGCACAGAAAAGTAAAGGAGGTGAACACTGAATCTTCACATGGCACATTTGATAACAAACATCAATGCATGTTCTTTCTCTGCACTACTTCCTTATCCATGTTATTATGGAAGAGAAAAAAATATGAATTGGGAATTATAAATTATAATAAAGTATAAAAGAGAATTTGGTTTATAAAAACTTTTGTGAAAGGCTATTTTGAAAGCTGGATTTGTGAAACTGCAATACATTCTTCCATGCTATCTGCATGGTACAAATAACAACTTTTATGATTTACTTAATCTGGTTGATCTGTGTCTTAAGTGACTGCATTTGTGATTTTGAGGAGGGTTTCAATTTTTCAAGGAACCCATAGCTTTTAATACCCTACACTAATCCTACACTAATTTTATTTTTACTAATTTCTAGATTGCATCTGTTTCACCATCTTTGGTAGTATTATTTTGGGAATTCCTCCATCATGCCCTTTTTCTTTGTCTCATGTCTAGTTGTAGGTTCTATCTTTTGATTCATTAAGAGGCAGCACCATTTGGGCCAGCTGAGTGGTGCACTGGTTAAGAGTTGGCTTGGGATGTCAGCTCTGAGCAGCAGGGCCCTGGTTCAGATCCCACATTAGGGCCAGTGATGCTGCGCCCTCCACAGCTAAGATGGTGAACAACAGCTTGACCTGGAGCTGGGCTGCTATGAGTCACCAGCGATGGCATAGGCTGCAGCCCCTGTTGCAGTGGGCTGCTGTAAAATGCCAAGAAGGGCCGGCAGCCAGCATGCGCAGCCAGCAGCCAGTATGAGCTGCCAAGAGCCACCATGAGCAGCCGTCCTGTGACCAGTGACCAAATCTGCCTCACCCAAGAAGAACGCAATGATAATACGAATATGGGCCAGTGCAGCGACATCCTCCGCAACTAGACTGAAGAACAAAAGGACAACAACTTGTCTGTTCCCCTTCCCCTTTCCCTAGTGCTGTTCCCCCAATTCCCCAATAAAAAAATCTTTAAAAAAGAAAAAAAGGCAACTCCATTCAAAATGTAAGGAATGATAAAAACCTGCATTTGTTCAAAATTATTATGATATTTAATATTGGTAAATAAGTAACTATTTATAAATAAGTAAACAGTATAACAGAAATAATTTAAAATAAACCTATCCAGCTCTCTTATTTTTAATTTCCTTAGGCACAAGTACTATTCAATAGCTCTTGGCAAAGGATGGAAACAACTGAAGTGTCCTTCAATAGATGACTGGATAAAGAACATGTGGTACATATATACAACGCAAAATTACTCAGTCATAAGGAAAGATGAAATACTGCAATTTGCAACAACATGGATGGATCTTAAGATTATCATGCTAAGCGAAATAAGTCAGACAGAAAAAGTTGAGAACCATATGATTTCACTCACATGTGAGCTATACCATTGAAGCAACAAATGAACAAGGTAACCAAATAAACAGAACTCATAGACACAGATAACAGTTTAGGGGTTAGCAAAAGGTAAAGAGGGAAAGAGTGTCAAATAGGTCAAATATATGGTAATGGAAAGAGAACTGACTCTGGGTGGTGAACACACAATACAATATATAGATGATGTATTACAGAACTGTACACCTGAAACCTATATAATTTTATTAATCAATGCCAACCCAATAAATTTAATAAAAATAAAAAACTGTAAAAATATCTCTTGGGTTTATTTCATAACTGAAAAGCTACATCAGCCTCTTCAGGTATTTTGCTATAGGTTTCAAAATTTCTTATCTTTTTTTAATCTCTACTAATGTTCTCCCCCTAAGCAAATATTTCTCCTATTTTTTAAACATAAAATGATGTCTGGTATATTTTTCATTCTCAAAATAACCCTCATAGTCCCCAAGAGATCTTTCTTCCTTCATCTTCTATAGATTTATGTGCAGTAGGCAACATGTATCATCTCAGATGAATAAAACAGAAGTTGAAAAATAGCATTATTCCACTACAATTTTTAAGGAATGAGATTTCTTTTCCCATTTTGATTCTCCCACAATGAGCAACTGTTCATATTCTAAGAATAATAATCATTATTTTAATAAGATAAAACACTGTGAAAATAATAAAGACAACTTAGATATCTCTTTCCACAGGAAACTGCTACTTTGTAAATTTGACAAGTAATATTCTGTGTAAAAAGTGGACCACAGTACATTTTTGTTCATGTATTTCACATTTACATCATGGAGGTACAGCATGCATTTTATTTTTAATAGCCTTCCAAATATTTAATATTTAATGTATTCTTTCAAAAAACATAGCTTTCCAAACTTGTTAATGTCAAACTGAAGCTGCATTGCCTCATCAGCATGACTAAACCACTTCACCAATATCTAGATTAGATTGCAGATATTTTGTAACTATGGAAATGATTTATTATTTATAGCCTGAAATGCACTACAACAACTCATAGAATTAAGATCCAGTGGTGGTCATCTTTTCCCTATTTATTCAACTGCCCAACCCATGCCTTTCCTTATATTTCAGGAAGACATCTAATTAGAAACTCTTCCTTTGGGTCCAAAATTCCAGACTCAAAACATGTATAAGTTGCTCTGAATCCGCACTCATGAGGCAGGGAAGGGAAATTTGGACTGCCAGAGCTCTGGCCATGCTATCATGACGTTAAATAATATGAGATACAATAATTGCTTTTACTATCTTCTTCTCTTCTCTCTGATGCCAGTTGATCCATTGGACAGTGATAGATATGTTGTTCCAGGTTTGCTATTGCTGTAGAGATAGACTTGTTGTCAGGCAGAGTCATCTAGGCCAGGGATCGGCAAACTGCAGCTCGCAAGCCACATGCGTCTCTTTGGGTACATACATGTGGCTCTGAAGTAAAACTGAAAATAAAAATAAAACTATCACAGTTTCATTTATAAAGTTTTTAAAGGATATTACTCACATAATGGTGATTTCATTTGTTTTATGGCTCTCGAATTATATTTAAATTGTTGTGAGGGGCAGGATTGGCTATTCTGTATCAAAAGTTTGCTGACCCCTGATCTAGGTTAAAGGATCTCAGGGACCTGTTTGGAAGAAAAGCTAAGATAATTTCCAATAAATGCCAGGGCCAAAGGAGGACAATGAAGGCTCTTTTGATAAAGGGCACTCTGAATTTTAGCAATGCAGAACAAGAAGCCACAGGCCTCTAAGTATTATTCTAAGGTGTTTACATTGGTGTTACCCCTTTTCTCAGGTAATAAAACCTTAGGGAGTGTAGGAAATACTATAAACAGATACAAGGTAAAATGAACAAGAAGCTCAATTTGCCCTTATTTTGTATGTAAAAAGATGAACACAGTCCTTCAAAAACGCATCCTAAGAAGACATAAACTACTATGTCTAAGTCTGATACAAAAAAAAAAAAAAATTACAAACAGAAAAGGTAATTCTGTCTCATTTCAGGTCAATGGACACATGATTTAAGAATTTATGGGCCGGCCGGCTGAGTGGCGCGATGGTTAAGCTCTGGCTTGGGAAGCCAGCGGCCCCAGTTCGGGTCCCACATGTAAGGGCCAGTGACACTGCCCTCAAAAAAAAAAAAAAAAAGAATTTATTAAAATGACTATCACCTCCTTTACTCAATCACAGAAACCATTTCTAATACTCATGCAGTACTGCGACCCTTTAAATGAGTTGAACACTACATTGATAATATAATAATTGATAATATAAATACTTGCTAATATAAAAGTGTCAATAGTCATTGCTTATCAAATCTTTAACAAATGTTTTGTAAATAATGTGTATTCATTTTAAAGGAATTATATAATTTGATTCCTACACAAACTGTTTCAATAGTCGCATTTCAAAGATGAGAAAACTGATACTTAGATAATTTCAGCAATATGCTCCAATTCACTCAATAAGGAATGCATTCTGCTCTATCAACCCAAATTAAAAACTCTGTGCTGTCAAAAACTATGCTATAATGCTTTCTAACACAGATACAATAAGATCCTTGTAAACATAGTATCTTTTCTAAACAAGGAAATATTTCAGCCACTTGACATTAAAGAATGAGAGCTTTCCAATGAGTGCTTTTCCTGGATGACTATTTAAATTGTTTTATTCAACCTACGGTAATGAAAACATTTCTGAAGTGTTTAACTTAATTTCCAGGTTTAGTAAATCCACAATTTAACATTTTTTCAATGATTCTATTGCAACCTTTTGACCATTCTAAATAAATGGGTAGTTGAAACTTGAAGAGATGCTTCTTCATAAATGCCCACATTAAGTAGAGGAACAAAAAGCCTTGCCGTTTGCCTGTTGTTCATAAAATGGATGTGTAGAATATACGCACATGATATAGCAATACTCCTTTAGATATGATGAATTGCTAAATAAAATGTTAAGTAATTTTTGGGGTCCCCATAACATCATTGTCTGAGACTGACAGTTTTGAAACAATATCGCTCAACCTCCTAATGCCTCACTGAAATTTTTATTTTGCTTACATCACGAAATAGTACTCAATGAATATTTGTAGAGTTCACAAATTACATGAATAGATATATCTGCTAAGAAGTTAAAAGGTTGTATATTTTGACACAATTTCACAGTTTGATGAGTATATAATTCCATTTGTATATAGTAGCTCTTCTAGTAAACACCGATACATCTGAGCAATAATTTAGAAAGCTCAAATAATGAGACCTCAACACTTGGATCCTTTCATGAGAACTGAATTTGTAAGGCTTCTGTTTCCACAGCATTCCTCTGTGTGTTAGAAAACACGTGCCAACTTTTGTCTACGTTTATTTTATGTCCGAAGATCTAATCCATGTCTCTTCTTCCTCTAGGCTACTCTACAGACACAGTTGGTAGAATTATGAGCTTAGATAGAAATCCCCGATCCCCGTGTAGGATGCAGGGGCAAGCAGGAAAATTTTATCCAAAACTGATTTTGTGACAGACACCATTCTTTTAAAAAAAAAAATTGTCCAAGTTAATTTTCATGAAAACTCTTTACATTAGATCTTAGCCACACTACACATTAAACAGGTATGAAAACTTAGGGGAAACATAAAAACGACGAAGTAACTTTCCCAAATCACACAACTCTGGAATTCAGAATTTGAAACTAGATGTGCCTCACAATTCATTGTTTCAAGTCACCAATACCGGAATAAAATAAAAGGCTCCTTGCTTCCAAGAGCTTTCATGTTAAAACGTTAGAGTAAACACATGAAAATTTAATATGTCTAATTGTTTTATTTTTAATGTCCTTTAGTAGTCTGCATTTTAGTCCCTCTGTGCTTATCAGTTAAGAGATAAAGACAGTTTCCACTTCATTCTGAAATCGTAATGATTTGTTTGCCACAATTTGGTAAAAATTTGATTGCATTTTACTGAAGGAATTAAAAGAGTTCTACCACTACAGAGAGGCCCACCCATCTATCATTTATAGTTCACATTTTTTAAAGGCAGTCAACCAGGCCACAAAAGATAATGCAGTAAGATAGAATTCAGCCCATTATCAAAGGAAATAAGTGCGGCAGAAAGGCCACATTATCATATTGCCAGTTTTCCTGCTCACTTACCCATTAAGAGTTAAAGGTGCACATTCATATTTTAGAAAATGGTAGTTATAGTAGAAAACATTGGTAATAACAGTAGAAAATATTTCTGTTCACCACAATTATAATTTATAGGTCACAGGACTAGTGATAAGGGTAGTTAGTCCATTAGAGCCACTGAGGAAAGACTAATTTTTAATTGCTTGTGAATTAATACATTGAAGGAAGTGTCCTGTAGTCTATCACAGCATGATCAAAGCAGTATATTGAACCACTTGAATCACATAAATATTGCACTGAAGATTTGGTCAATACCAAATGTAATTGTGTCATTTAGCGAGTTGGGATTGGAGAGACACATAAAAGAGTTTAATTTAAGTGTTTTTGAAGGGAGAATATGAGTGTACACTAGATCCAGGTTTTTTTTAAAGATTTTATTGGGGAATTGGCAGAGGGGAACAGCGTTGGGGAATCGGGGAAGGGGAACAGACAAGTTGCTGTCTTTTTGTTCTTCAGTTTAGTTGCGGAGGATGTTGCTTCACTGTTGGTATCATCATTGCGCTCTTCCCGGATGAGGCAGATCGGTCGCTGGCCTCTGGATGTCGTTCACTGCGGCTATTGGCAGCTCACGCCTGGTTGCCAGCCGCTCACGCTGGCTGCGGGCCACTCACTGTAGCCTATGGCAGCCCACTGCAGCAGGGGCTGCAGCCCACACCATCACCGGGGCTTGCACAGCCCAGCTCCAGGTGGAGCTGTTGTTAGCTGTAGAGGGCAGTGTCACTGGCCCTCATGTGGGATCCGAACCGGGGCCGCTGGCATCCCCAAACCAGCGCTTAACCAATGCGCCACTCGGCTGGCCCTAGATCCAGTTTTAACAAGGAGATTATTAAGAAAGATTATATTAGATGTGGGAGCAATACCAGTATTTATAGTATTATCAATTAATGAGTATAACGAACTATAAGAAAATACATAAAGAAAGGATAAAAGTATTTAACCATTTTATGAACACATGGAAAATTATTGGTGTTTTTTTTAATTAAAGTTTATTGGTATGACACTTGTTAGTATAGTTACATAGGCTTCAGGTGTACAATTCTGTAATACATAATGTATATATCACATTGTGTGGCATCTAGCATCCCTTACCCTCTGGTAACCACTAAACTATTATCTGTGTCTATGAGTTTTTGTTTCTTCTGCCATAAGAAAAGATGAAATAATGCCATACAACAACATAGATGGATCTTGAGATAATTATTGTGTTTTTTAACTGCAATAATTTACTTTAATAAGTAATTGGGGAGCCTGGACATCTATTAATAAACATTCTTTAGTTATAAATTATGTATGTTTTTATCTTTTCTGGGTTAACTGGGAAAATTATAAGTAGGATAGTATTGAAAGGGTAAGGAAATGTACTAAGAGCAGAAAGTGTTGATAAACAAAATAACATGAGAGCAGATTTCAGTGATGTGTTTCAAATGTGTGGAATTAGCCATAAGTTTCAAGAGGGGACCAGCTGTGCGAAATCAATATCATGCATATCTTCTGAGGCATGAAGCATCTGGAAGGCACCATTCAATAATTATAATGAGATGGAAATAAGTTAAAACAATGTTACTGATTGTGGTAGAGATTGCAGGTATACTTGTTCTGATTCTTCTTCCTTTACTTAAAGTACACACAAAAAGTGTGCCTCTTAGGCCCTTTGCAGTTAGGTGAGAATCAAATGTAAGCTGAAGTAATGTTTGTCTTCTCAGCTAAGACAGAAGAGGAACCCCATGTTTCTCTAGGAGCTAGATGTTAAGATCACAGGATAAGGGAGTTTCTATCAGGCTGGATCCCTAAAAGATGTATGTGGAACAAAGCCCCACTTATGCCATAGCTGTTTACTGTAAGAAATCAATTTTTATTAACAGGGTCATGAGACTTTACCCTATGCTGACTAATAACAGAGGATGACTATTTAGTGGTCAAGACTTTAACAATGACCACCAGGAAAGTAAGAGAAGGTTCAGAGAAAGTGTAGCAGAAAGACAGAGAAGAGTCTAGTTCTGGATTGTGTATAAGGCAAGCTTTCTTATATGTCATTGAGTTTCCTCTACAAAGACAAGTGAATGATTACTTGCTTCCTTCTGAGATAAAACCACCAATGGGAATACTTGTATAACAAATAGATCATATTTCTATGAAGCTGTGATATATATTTTCTCACATTTTGACAAACTCATAAAATACAATTGTATTGTTGCTTAATTGGTCATTTCATTTAGTAGCACATAATGCTGCATCTTATAATTAGTAATGGCTTAGATGCATTATAATATGGTAGTTTTTGCTACTTGGTCTCCAACTTTTATTAGGGAATATGGTGTACTGAATATAAATTAAGGTCTCTGACCAAAGTTGAAAAGACTCAAACATTTAAATAATTAATATCAGGTTGCAAATGCACAAATACCTATCCATTCAATTTTTTATTATTCTATTAATTTTGGGGGGGTGATATTGGTTAGTAAAACTATATATGTTTCAAGTATACAATACCATGACATATCACCTATATATTGCATTGTGTGTTCACCACCCAGAGTCAGTTCTCCTTCCATCACCATATATTTGATCCCATTTACCCTTATCTACCATCCTCTGTCCCCCCATATCCTCTGGTAACCACCTTACTGTTGTCTGTGTCTACGAGTTTTTGTTTGTTTCTCTTGTTTGTTTTTTTGCTTTTAGTTTTATATCCCACATATATCAGTGAAATCATATAGTTCTTGACTTTTTCTCTCTGACTTATTTTACTTAACATAATAATCTCAAGATCCATACATGTTGTTGCAAATGACAGTATTTCATCTTTTCTTATATAGCAGAGTACTATTCCACTGTGTGCGTGTGTGTGTGTGTGTGTGTGTGTGTGTGTGTGTGTGTGTATCACATTTTCTTTATCCAGTCATCATCGAAGAACACTGGTTGTTTTCATGTCTTGGACTCCATGAATAATACTGCAATGAACAATAGGGGTACATGTATCTTTATGGATAAAGATTTTCAGGTTTTTTGTGTAGATACCCAGAGGAGAGATTGCTGGGTCACATGGTAATTCTATTCTTAGTTTTTCTGAGGTAGCTTCATACTGTTTTCCATAGTAGGTGTACCAATTTACATTTCCATCAGCAATAAATGAGGATTCCTTTTTCTCCACAGTCTCTCCAACACTTGTTGCTACTTCTCTTGTTGATAATAGCCATTCTAACAGGTGTGAGGTAATATCTCATTGTGGTCTTGATTTGCATTTTCCTAAGAGTGATGTTGAGCATTGTTTCATATGTCTGTTGGCCATTTGTATGTCTTCTTGGGGGAAGTGACTGCTCAAGTCCTCTGCCTGTTTTTTAATTGCTTGGTTTTTTTATTGTTGAGTTCTCTCTATATTTGGATATTAGCCCCTTATTGGTGATGTTGATTGCAAAAATCTCCTCCAATTCTATTGGTTATTTCTCTGTTTTGTTGATGGTTTCTTTGGCTGTGCAGAAGCTTTTTAGTTTGATATAGTCCTATTCATTTATTTTTGCTTTTACTTCCCTTGCCTTTGAGATAAAATTCATGAAATCCTTTTTGAACCCAAGGTCCATAAATTTAGTACCTATCCTTTCTTCTTGTTTCAGTTCTTATGTTTAGGTCTTTGATCCATTTTGAGTTAATTTTGGTGTAACGTGATAGCAGTTTCATTCTTTTGCATGTGGCTTTCTAATTTTCCCAGCACCATTTATTGAAGAGACATTCTTTTCTCCATAGAATCTTTTTGGCTCCTTTGTCAAAAATTATCTGTCCCACATATTTATGTGGGTCTTTTTCTGGGTTCTCAATTCTGTACCTTTGGTCTGTGTGTCCTTTTGCCAATAGCAGATCAAATTTAGTAATTTTCATATAGGTTTTTGATGTTACTTTATACCTTTCGTATTAGATGCATATATGCATTAGATATATATGTGTATGTGTGTGTGTATGTATGTGTGTGTGTGTGTGTGTGTGTGTGTGTGTGTAGTTTGGGGTGATAAACTACATTTAAAGATTGGTATTATAGTTTTAAAATTAATGCTATGAGTTTTTTACAAACATCAAAATATCAAAGTAAAATCCCAATGAAAATCCAAAGTCCCTAAAATATCCATTAGTAAATAAAAGCTCAAGATAGGCAAAATTCTCAATATTAGATTGCAAAGTAATTGGCAACTTTTAATTACTAAAAATGTAGGTTTTGCCTTTATATCCCTTTTCAATTAAAATATTGTAAATTGTGTTCAACATTGATGTAAGATAATATAATAAGCTACATTGTAAACTTGTAACAAGGCAGGAAATAAGCTATTTTACATGTCTTTCCTAAGCAATAGGTTAGTTATGACAGATACATACCATAAACCACCTAAGATAGCACAACAGCAACACTCTCATCTAGATACTGAAAACAAAGTGTGATACTGTTAGAAAAAGTATTTTTAAAATACATATTTTAATAATAATACATTCAGGAAAAGATAATATTGAGAACAAAGGAAATCAGAAATTTAAGTCTTTTTTTATTCCCAAAACTTTTCTAGTGAATTACCAAAATATGTTCAAAAAATACTCAAAAATATGTGGGAAGTACATATTTACTTCACACATTTACTTTCTCCCTAATAAACATCTTTGATAAATATCTAAAATCTCTAGGTAAAACACAGTTGACATGAAACTAGATAAAATATTGGAATTGTTTTTAAAAACTCTCAAGGTTTGGAGTGTCCAAACAAGCAAAATAAAAATCAAAATGTCACAATACAAATTAGAATTAAATGAAAATGAAAGTGTGTATAACAGGAAAACAAAGAAGTAATACATTAAACCAAATCTAGCTTAATAGTATGTCCTACATATTTAAGTAATATACCATGTAAGAAAATAATGGAATATAGGAAAAGAGTGAAATTTTCCATTACTTTAAATTTTTGATTTTCATGTCATTCATTTAAGTAAAAATATGGTTCTAATATTTTGTGCATTTTGCAAACTTTATGCTACGTTATGAATCCATGATAATGACTACAATATTGGAATTATATACCATGCTTTTTTTTTTCGCCCTCCTTTTGACCCCAGACATTTTCACTACAATACCAAGTTTTGGGTTTTGGTGCTGTCTGCACAGTAAAGTTAAAAACCTCTAACAGTAAGGGAAAGTAGAAAAAGCAATCTGAGCTTCATAGATACCTGAATTAGTGGCCAATATCTAAGAGGTGTTTGCTTTCTCTTTAAATAAATTCTAGCTGCCTTGCACCTGCTGGCATGGACCATCCCCACTCATTATCCCTTGACAAGTGGTGAAGGTGGTGAAGGTAAATCTTCTCAATGGGGATGGCTTCAGGCAGTACACCTGGTTGTTCACTTAGCTTAGGAGAAATGGCCAGACATATGATTTTATACCAATGGATGGGCTGCAGCCAGTGGTTTAGCTGGATGGTCAGGGACTTGGAAGGAACATGACTGGGAAATTGGTAACAAGGAAATGTGGGGAAGAGGTGTGTGGATATATTAATACATCCTGACTGGGCAAAAATCATGAGTATATCTGCCTCCTATGTGAATGATCACTAAAGTGTGACCATAGCATAGGAGGAATTTTACTAATCAAATGGACAGGATGACCTATTCTGTGGGTACCAGTCAGATCATGAACACAATGGCCATGGTAGCAGGGATAGAGTTATGCAGGGGCTTAGCAAAAAGGACTTCCACTCACCAACGTGGCTGACAGATGCTGAGCGCCCCCTCTGCTAGCAGCAAAGACTAACACTGAGTCCCCAGGAAGGCACCATTCCCTGAGAGAATCAGCCAGCTACCTGGAGGCAGGCTGATTACACTGGACTGCACCCATCATAGAAGTAGCAGCATTTTTTTCTTACTGGAATAGACACCCTGGATATGCATTTGTCTTCCCTGAATGCTTCTGCCAACACTACCACTCATAAGCTTACATAATGCTTTATCTACTGTCATGCTATTCCACACCATATTGCTTCCCATCTAGGAACTCACTTCACAGCAAAGAACAAAAGAGGTATGGCAACTGGTCCATGCTCATGGAATTCACTGATGCTACCATGATTCCCATGATCCTGAAGCAACTGGCTTTCTTGAATGTGGAAAAGCCTTTTAAAGACTCCTTACAGCACCAGGTAGATAGCAATAATGTGCAAGGCTGGGACATGGTTCTCCAGAAGGGTACATATACTCCAAATCAGCATCCAATAGATGGTGCCAGGATACAAGGGTTCAGGAATTGAGGGGTGGAAATGGGAGTGGCACCATTCATGATTACCCCTAGTTTCCCACTAGCAAAATTGTTCCTTCCTGTCCTGTGACCTTATACTTTCCTATCCTAAAGGTCTTAGCTCCAAAGTGAGGGACACTTCCACCAACAGGCACAAAAAAGATTGCATTCAATTGGAATTTGAGATTGCCACCTAGCCACTTTGGACTCCGCATCCTCTGAACCAATAGGCGAAGAAGAGAGTTACTGTGCTGATGGGGTGATTTATCCTGACTACCAAGGGTAAACTGGATTACTACTCCACAATAGATGTAAGAAAGTACGTCTGGAGTACAGGTGATGCCTTAGCAAGCCCTGTTCAATGGAAACTATAACAACCCAATCCAGGTGGGACCCAAACCCTTCGAGAACGAAGGTTTGGGTCACCCCACCAGGGGAAAAAAACAATACAATACACAGCTGAGGTGCTTGCTGAAGGTAAAGGGAATTTGGAATGAGGAATGAAAGAAGGTTGTTACAAATACCAGCTACAGCCACATGACCAGATATACAAATGAGAACTATAATTGTCATGAGTATATCTCCTTATTTTGTTGTGAACAAGTTTGAGAATAAATGTACATGTAAATATAATATCTATATAGATACACATAGATATATAGATATAAAATATCCCTTTTTGTTCCTCTTCTTATCCCTTTATCATATAAGATGTATTGACTTTATGTCATAGTATTTAAGTATTGCTAATTTTACATCATAGCACTTCAAAAAGTAAACATCAAAAACTTTCCCTCCTCTTCTAGGGAAGGCTTAACACATTTTCAGTTGTATAGAGTAGTTGTATCATGTTAGGTGCAATTACGACCTTGTTATTGTCTTTGTTTAGAGATTAAGTATGATTTAAAGAGAGGTGACATTGGGCTGGCTGAGTGGTGTGGTGGTTAAGCACTGGCCTGGGAAGCCAGCGGCCCCGGTTCAGATCCCACATATAAGGGCCAGTGACACTGCCCTCAAGAAAAATAAAAATAAAGAGAGGTGACATTTAAAGAGAGTATAATTTAAAGCATAGTGACAAGGTGTGGACTTGTGAAGGTTAATCTTTTTTCTTAATTAAAGTTGATTGGGGTGACAATTGTTAGATTGTTACATAGATTTAAGGTGTACAATTCTTTAATACATCATCTATATATCACATTGTGTGTTCACCACCCAGCAGTGATGGTTAATTTCATATGCCAATTTGAGTGGGCTGCAGGATGCCCAGATAGCTGGTTAAACATTACCTCTGAGGGTATTTCCTAAAGGGAATGGCATTTGAATTGAAAGACTGAGCAAACTGCATGGCCCTTCCCAGTGTGGGTAGGTGCTTGTTCTGCACCCCTTCTCCCTCTCTCCCTCCCTCTCTGCCTGGTTGAGCTGGGACATCAATCTTTTCCTGCCCTTGCTGATCCTGGTTCTTAGGCTTGCAGACCTGGGCTAGAATTTATAGCATTTGCTCCTGTTTCTCAAGGCTTTGAAGTATACCACCTGCTTTCCTAGGTCTCCAGCTTGCAGAAGACACATCATGGGACTTGTCAGCCTCCTTAATCATATGAACCAGTTCTTTATAATAAACTGTGTGTGTGCGCGCGCACGTGTGTGTGTGTATGAGCTCTTATTGGTCTGTTTTTCTTGAGAACTCTGACTAGTACAAGTATGTAGCCATTTTTAATTCTTTGATCTTTGACTGTTGAGACATTTTCCTTAGCAAACAGAACAATCCCAGAATTCTCTTCCCATTAGCTCTTGCCTTGAAGAACCCCTGCCTCATGCAATCGTGGTAATTGCTTTGGAGCTAATAGTGCTTTGACCTCTACTAAGAGATGGGTGAAGCAAATTTGACTTTTCAGTGCATTGTCTCCTATTGTGATATCAAATTAGTTCTCTGATTCTTCCTGTTTGATTGATTTTTTGCTTGATTTTCACCAACAAATGTGCAATATTTCTGGATGTTTTCTTTTGATAGTGGGTTTTCACGAACAGATCACTCTGAACATTCTAATTATTGTAAAAACATTGTGCTATAAATTTTATATACATTTTGTTTATGAAAAAATTATAATTTTCCAAGAAAATAAAATATTCCCAAAATGGAATAAATGTACACCCTTCATTTCAGAGACTTTACTGCTGGGTTATAAGTTAAAGTTGTCATTCCTTACAATGCTGGGATGCAGATCAGATAGAACTATTATAAATGATATAACTATTTCAAATAATGATCTTTTAACAGAAAGGTTGTTATAAATAAAGAAGGAGCTATGGACACTTTAAATGTGTGAGAACACAGAAAACTGAGAAAAGTGTCAGTCATGAGTGTCATCAAGACGTATCTTTTAGTCAGGAGGTTGATGTCATATGTTTTTGTCATTTGTGTTTCAGTCTTCTACTGAACCAAAGAGATTTCTGTGACCTTTTCAAAACCAGTTTCTTTCATAAATCCAAATCTTATTTCAAAGTTTCCCTTTATTACTTCATTTCCTTTCCTTTTCCTGGCAAGTGAACCAAATCAGGAGAACAGCTAATGGAACTTTCGGGTCTTATATGAATTGTGATGAATTTAGTTCAACTCCTGTAAGCAGAAATCCCTAACTGCAAAACAAAATAAAATTTTGAGAACATGTAGCTTATTGATAAAATAAAATTTAGCCCTCCCAGAAGTATAGTGTAGAAGCAAAAATAATTTAAAAATCAAAGTAATTTCCTTATTTGGGCAATGTTGGATGATTAACTTTTCAACAGATTTCTTATATCAGGGCAGTGAGGACAGGACTTTAGGAAATAGTACCTATCATTTAAAATATATAATCAACCTCAGTAGAACATTAGGGTGTAAAGTGGATTTTACTGAAAACAATATTTAACTAATTAAAGTGTTGATGGATGGGTGTGTTCTCTTTTCTTTATGAAGTTTGCATAGAAGGAACTCCATCAATAGGACACCTATTTAGGGCTATTTAAGAAGCCAAAGTTATTTCCCTGAAACATCTATCAATAGTTTCTCATGTATATTACCCCAACTACCAATACAACATACTTTAATAGGATTGTGCAACTAGATGATCTCTGAAGATTGACAAAGTTTTTTTGGGGTACTTGTTAAATTTAATTTGTATATGTTCTACCCTCTCTACACTTGGACAAATTCTATCCTTTCCATAAAATTAATATTTCCTCTGATCTTGAAAACACATATGATAACTCCTAAATCAATCTAAATTTCAGTGGAACTATTTATTTTATTTGCAATCTCTGTTAATGAAACTTACAAAAATATAATAAAGAGATGAAACTGTGGTGTGAACTTCACTTGTATACTTGTATCTTGGGAAATTACGCAGACTTCTAATTAATAACTCTTATTCTATTCTATATGATGTATTTGTTCATGTCTTTCATGGCTCAGCTTAAGATCATCTATCCCATGAAACTTCCTTTATCTAACTAAGCTCATCCTAGGTTTACTTTGAGGATGCCATGATGACTAACCTTATCACTTCTATATTTCCCTAATATTTCCCCAATGCATTTTATATATTTAACATGAACCATGCACTATCCAGTTGTCAAATTATTTTAGAATCTATACATGTGATATTGACACCTATACATATACAAATTCTCCCTCAATAAGTGAAACTTTCCATTTCTTCTTTTTGTATACCTTTTTCCCTTCTCATTTGATTGATTAATGCTTGATAATTTTTTTCATTTTTTATTCAACAAAACTTGCATTAAGCATTACATTTAATACAAGTATTGAAGATGAAATGAAATGAGCATAGGTCCAACTTGTTCTGAGTTAACTATAATTACTCACCAAAAGGATAAAATTGTTATTTCATGGTTTAAAATGGAATCCTTTGAAATAACACTTTTCATCCTACTTCCAGTGATAAAGACTGTTCTGAAAATTATTATTTGAAGGACAGCACACTGAATTTACTTTACTGGCATAATTCAAACATTAAACATCTGAAATTTTGGGAGATCAGGACAATTGATAATGGAATAAGAGCTGCTTTGGAACACTGTAAATAAACATATGTCACCCTCCTTTAAATCATCAGTTACAAGGAGATTTTTGGCATATTATAGAAGGTGAATTATTATTACAGAAGATGAATCACTTCCCATTGTAATGTTTTCAAAAAGCATTAAGAAGCAAAGTGAGTGTTGATGGTATATTTCATAAAAGTTTGTCAGTTTTCTAAGACATTGTTTTATATTTGGCATTTCCTCCAAATAATTATATTTATATATTTTTTTTAATTGGGCTGAAATGGGTTTTAACAAAAGGGACTACAACAACTAAAAAGTATTTGCATGGCAAAGGAAACCATCAATAAAAAGAAACAACAGCCTACTGAATGGGAGAAGATATTTGCCAATGATACAACTGATAAAGGGTTAATATTAAAAATTTATAAAGAACTCCTACAACTCAATGCCAAAAACAACAAAAAATCCAATTAACAAATGGGCAGAGGATCTGAATAGACATCTCTCCAAGGAGGACATATAAATGGCCAATAGACATACAAAAAGATGCTCAATGGAACTAATCATAAGAGAAATGCAAATTAAAACCACAATGAGACATCATCTCACACCTATCAAAATGACTATCATCAACAAATCAACAAACAAGTGGATGAGGATGTGGGGAAAAGGGAAGCCTTGTGCACTGCTGGTGGGATTGCAAATTGGTGCAGCCACCATGAAAGACGGTTTGGAAGTTCCTCAAAAAATTGAAAATAGAACTACCACATGACCCAGAAGTTCCACTTATGGTTATTTATCTGAGGAAAAATCAGGCATCACCTGGTTGGCTCAGGAATCTTGTTAAGCAATATAAGGGTTTGAGTAGGGAAGCTCAGTCAGAATAAGTGTTTTTGCTTTAACTAAGGACAAATTAGTCTTCAATAATGCCAACAGATACAAAGTGATAGAAACTAGGGGTACAAAAGGAATTTACGGGCTGTTGTGATAGGATAGAAGAGAGACAATGGGGTCCTATGGAAGAATGGTAGCTACAGGGTTGAGAAGAATAAATATATGAGAAGTATGGCGGGTGTAGAATAAATAAAGTTGGTGCAAGATGGATGATGTCAAAGGAGGAGTTAACAATGCCTCTGAGTCCGTAAACTTTTTAGACTGCAAAAATCATAGTGCCATGATTCAAAGCAGAGAAGTCAAAAACATAATTCATTCAAGAAGGTAATGAGAGGGCTGGCCAAGTGGCTCAGTTGGTTAAGAGCTCACTCAAGAGTGGGAGCTGAGCTCTGAGCAACAGTGATCAACGCCCAGCCCCAGTCGAGCTGCTGCTGAGCTGCCAACAGGTGGCAGGATGGCTCAGCTAAAAAAAAAAAAGAAGAAGGTAAAGAGAATTACTTTGTTTAAAGAGCTAGTAGGATAAATATTAAAGCCAAAGTACATCCAGAAGTTAGTTAGATTTTGGAGTGGAAGCATGGGGGAAGAGTTTGAGAATGAAGATAAAAATGCACAAATCCTCTGTTTAGATGTAATAATTGCATTTATTTTTAGCAGTGAATCATCCAGAAGATGAAAAATAAAAAGAAACGAGAAAGAGAAAGAAATAATAGGGCTAAGGAATTTTCCACGGACAATAACTAGACTTAGGAAGAAAGAAGAGGAAGAGAAGAACCAGGAGTAAGTGGAATGAAAGGAGAAGAAAGAGATTAATTTTTCAGGGGCATCATTAATATTTCAAACCAAAATCAGGATACTAGATCAGAATTGCCTGGAGGGCTTGTTAGTGCACAGATTTCTGGGGCCACACCAAAGTTTCTCATTTAATAGGTCTTGGATGAGGCCAAATATCAGAAATTCAAACATGTTTTCAAGTGATGCCAATATGTTATCCTGGAGGTCACATTCTGAGAACCACTGCGATAGAGTGTCATAGAAAATCACAGGAATTTTTCAAGATGAGATGGTCCAAATGTGAAATATAATTGAGTATTCAGGAATAATGTGTACTGAGAACTACTAGCTTAGTCTTCTGTTCTAGCATACTCGACATCCTTAATTATCCTACAAATGAGTTAGAATTTAGTAACTGGGATTAATGACATTAACAGCATTAAAAGATATTACAAATGTATATGCATGGCTAGAAAAATGAATTCTGTAAATATAAATTAATTAAAGAGTTAATGGTGAAGAAGGCTTTGAAAGAACAGGTAAAGATTTTGAGAGTCTCTAATTCTGGGTCTTTCAAGATAATGAACAGAATAATAATTTTTCTGTGCTAAAGTGACAGTATGGAGAGAATGTTATTTTCTTTCTACTATTGTTAGTAGAAAAATGCCATTGTAAAGAATGATTAGTTTAGGATTTAGCATTCACCATTCACAGCCTACTTGAAAAAAAGGAGAAGGGGGCAGTTAAAAGAGTCTAAGAAGGGTGTGAGGGGAGAGCCTGTGGTCTGGGACCAGGAGAGGGGATGTGAAAACAGAGCCACATCTGCTAGGGAGTATCCAGTGAACTTCTCTGGGGGTATAATTGGACCACTCTCAGGTACCTCTTCATTATATAGCAAATATAATTGGGCTTCTCATGGAAAGCGGTGAAAAAGCTGACATGTGTGTACAGATTTTGGCACAGGTCCAAAAAGGCTGTACAGCTGATTTACATTGATGTGCTAATTCAATAATTAAAATAACCTTCTTGTTCTCCTGATTTTCATGTGATAATTTAAATTTGGGATTGAAAACCTCCTCACAGAGACTTAAAAAATTTAATCATCTCTATTTTAGCATTCTATATAGAAAATCAGATTTCTAGTATCTTCAGAAAAATCACTAAAGGGGACTTCATGGAAAGCTCTAATTCATAAAAAGAAAAAAAAATAATTTCTTTATGTATCCATCTCTTCCTAATATCAAACCATTGGCTTTGGTCTGCTGGTTCTTTCTTTTTTTATTTTTTTTTTATTTTTTTATTTTTATTTTATTATTATTATTATTATTATTATTAGTTCGGATGTACAAAACAATGCAATAGTTATTTTTTTTTCACCCCTTACAAAGTGACTCCCCCCTCCCCTCTCCCCTGCCCTCCCACCCCCGATATCATACATTATCTATTACAATTCCATTGACTCCATCCCTACACTACCTATACTCCACATCCCATGACTATATATGTGTTAAATTATAGTTGACATATAACATTGTTCAGCGGCAGCTTCAGATGTACAGTGCAGTGGTAAGGCCACTACACCGTCCATGAAGTGATCTCCCTAAAAGGACATGCTGGTTCTTTCTGAGTAAGCACACACACAATGTAAATCTCTCCTCTTCAATGTCTTTGCAAGGATTTAAGACTGTTTTTTGGTTTGTTTTTTGTTTTGTTTTCATCTACTCTTTCAGTACAGTGTGTTTATTCAATGATTCTTTGTGAGTTTGGCTTCCTTTTCATGTAAAGAACGTACTCATTGAAGCTTACTGAAGTTTGTCACTATTTCTCTCACACTGGTATTGAGAGGCCTGGAATGCAAAAATTAGGAGTTCAGACAAATTTTAATAATTCCTGTTTGCTAATTCATAATGATAGGGAACCATTAGAGGTCACCTATTGTGTTGTGTTCAGAGTATCTCAGGCTACATGAAGGTTTTGTAGAATATTCCATAATTCATAGGTGTTTCCTTGGTGCCTAGGAAGGGTAAGTGGTGCTATATTTGCTACTTGTTAGTTGTATTCAAAGTCTGCTTTACACAGTTGGGAGAAATCACAGGGTTCGCTTTAACTGTCAGGACTTACACATTAATTATCTCATTTTATCTTCATAGCAACTTTGGTACGGGTTGTATTACCACATTTTCACATGTGGACACTGACAGAGAGGTTAATTAGCTAGCCCACGAACATAGAATTACATATGGGAGGAAGCTGTTTTGCAGCATCTGTTTACTAGCTTCCAGCCTTTTAAATATAAAATATAACACATTGCATAATTTACTGCATGCATCTCAGGATGTCATATTTCCTTGATTCTAAGTTGTCACATACTCAAATATCTGCCATTATTTTAACAACAATTTATATCAGTTCACTATTTTTTTAAAAGTGTAATCCTTATTCATCTCACTTGTAACATACATCCAGATTTCAGAAACAGTAAATACAAGAATGTGAAAATATAACCTGAGATGCTAGTAATTTTCAAAGTCAAAGAGGATAACTAGAAAACACATGCTTTTTTTCCTGCTCATTCTGATCCATATTGTATATTCATGTTGTGCCAATTTAATATCAAGGAAGCAGACAGGAAATTCTTTTAGGGGTTTCAGAACTTTTATTGGTCAGTACCAGCTATGGAAAAAAACAAGAGGAAGCACAATTTGGCAGAAAGAGTGATCATGTCATTGCACAGACATGATGAAGTCTCTGCTAGCTTATCTGGGGGCTCCAGAGCAAAATCGCCTATTAGACTTCATGGCGTAGAGTTGGCCAGGCCTTTACAGCCCCACCCTATTCAGTCATTAGCTGGGGTCATCCTCAAAAAATGTAATCTTAGCTCCAAAACACGAGGCCAACTGTGAGGATGCTAACTGCTAGAGACTGTCTAGTAGCTATATTCCTGGAAACTGGACAATGAAGAAGGATCTCAAAAGAGAATATGGGGAAAGCATATCCATGTCTGCCACACACATCTATCACAAAATCAGTATTTTTAAGCATACGTAAATCATCATGCTGTGAAATTTTTATATTCTATATAATTACAAATAACCAAACAATTCATCACAATATGTACTTCTTTGTTTACATCAAACAAATGATTATTTTTTGGCTGGAGTTTTCTGCAAATTCAAAATTAAATAGATAGGTATTACAGTTAGGTTTAGAGAGGATTTTATGAATTTGATCTCAAAGGCAAGGGAAGTAAAAGCAAAAATAAATGGATGGGACTATTTCAAACTAAGAAGCTTCTACACAGCAAAAGAAACCATCGGCAAAGAGGCAACCAACCGAATGGAGAAGATATTGGAAAACAATACCTCTGATATGGGGCTAATATCCAAAATATATAAAGAGCTCATATAACTCAACAACAGAAAAACAAATGATCCAATTAAAAACTGGGCAGAGGACCTGCACAGACACTTCTCCCAAGATAGACAAATGGCTAACAGGTATATAAAAAGATGCTTAACTTCACCAGCTATTAGAAAAAATGTAAATCCAAACAACAATGAGATACCACCTCACACCTGTTAGAATGGTTATCATCAACAAGGCAAGTAATAAAGAGTTGGAGAGGTTGTGGAGAAAAAGGAACCCTCATACACTGCTGGTGGGAATGTAAACTGGTACATCCACTATGGAAAGCGGTATGGAATTTCCTCAAAAAATTAAGAATGGAATTATTATATGACCCAGCAACACCTCTCCTGGGTATCTATCCAAAATATCTAAAAACATGTATCCATAAAGATATATGTACCCCTTTGTTCACTGAAGCATTACTCATGGTGGTCAAGACATGGAAACAACCAGCATTCTTCTATAGATGTTTGGATCAAGTTGTGGTGCCTATGTGAAATGGAATATTACTCAGCCATAAGGAAAGGTGCAATACTGCCACTGACGACAACATGGATGGATCTGGAAAATATCATGTTAAGTGAAATAAGTCAGAAAAAGTCAAGAAGCATATGATTTCACTCATATGTGGGATACAAAATTGAAAGCAACAAAGGAATAAGACAAACCAAGAAAAACTCATAGACACAGACAACAGTTTAGTCGTTACCAGAGGGTAAGGGGGGAGGGGGTTGGTAGATGAGGATAAAAAGGGTCAAATATATGGTGATGGAAGAACTGACTCTGGGTGGTGAGCACACAATGTAGTATATAAATAATGTATTACAGAATTGTACACTTGAAACTTATATAATTTTACTAACCAATGCCACCCCGACACATTTATTTATTTATTTATTTATTTATTTATTTATTTATTTATTTATTTTTAAAGATTTTATTGGGGAATTGGGGGAGGGAAACAGCATTGGGGAATGGGGGAAGGGGAACAGACAAGTTGCTCTCCTTTTGTTCTTCAGTCTAGTTGCAGAGGATGTTGCTTCACTGGCCCATGTTGGTATCGTCATTGCACTCTTCCCAGATGAGTTAGATCGGTCCATGGCCTCTGGATGTCGCTCTCCGCGGCTATTGGCAGCTCACGCTGGTCAGCCGCTCACGCTGGCTGCCAGCCACTCACTGTAGCCTATGGCAGCCCACTGCAGCAGGGGCTGCAGCCTACACCATCTCTGAGGCTCACAGCCCAGCTCCAGGTGGAGCTGTTGTTAGCTGTAGAGGGCAGTGTCACTGGCCCTCATGTGGGATCCGAACCGGGGCCGCTGGCATCCCAAAACCAGCTCTTAACCAATGCGCCACTCGGCCGGCCCCACCCCGACACATTTAATTTAAAAAAAAGAAAATCCAATCTATGATGAAATCAAGTAAAAGAAAAAGTGAGTAAATGTAAAAGAAATATATTCTAGTTTTTCTTTATTTTTAAAACATCACAAAAGCAGCAAAAAATGTATTACAATTTTATTGACATTAATAGTACTATTTTTCTGTCCATAGCCAAAATATTTTTCATGGCCACATCCATAGACCTAAAATTAAGTTGCATGATTATGTGAAATAATGATTCCTCAGAAATGCCTTTCACTTACATATTTGGGGAGCCAAAGGATCTTAATCTGAAATATTTCATTGAGTAGGGAGGGAGTCAAGCACAAAGGGTGATTATTATTTATCATGACAGGTAACTCAAGACATGTGAATCGCTTTGGAAGACTTTATTATAATCTTCTTATAAAGAAGTGGTAGGTAGGTCAGCATAAATATTTCTGTTGAAAAATGAAATAAGCATATACTATAGTATTGGCTTCAGGGAGATTTATTTTGCTGGCAGAGAAAAACAGGGAAGCAAGGTAAAACATGTAAAATGGCAACTTTAATTCCATACTTTCTTTAATCATTCCAATCTTCTTTTTTTCTCTAAGAAAGATTCATATTATAGGAACTTGATAATATTAGAAAGCCAAGATTCATTTAGTAGTTCAGATCCTTTAGAACAAGTCCTAACGTAATGCCCAATTAGTTGAATGATAATATTAATAAACCAATTTTAATCCCCAAATCTCCTGCCTGTTAATAATCACCAGCAGAGCTTAAATATTTCTCAATAGCCAGTCTTTGCTCTGGCATATCCCTAAACATGAGGTTGCAGCTGTTTTTTAAAAAAATCTACAAATGATTCCAATTGCAATCACATTTGATCACTAGTGACATACAGACTAGATAAAACAGTCAGTTTAAATTAAATTATTTGGTACCAGAACCAATCAATTGGTCCTCACCTATAAACAAACAGGAAACACTTTTCCTATATACAAGTATATGGCCAATCCTACCCATCATCTAAAGATTACCAAGCCATAGAATGTTAGTGCTATCACTGATGTTATTTGTAATCTTGTTCACGTTCTCACTGATTCTAGCTGACACTGCGGGTGAATCCTTCCTACTGTTCCACAATAAAGACAATTTTAGTTTTCCATGAAAAGACTAGACATGATCAAATGATAAGAGTTCCTTATTTTCTGTCTTCTCTGCATCACATTTTGATTTTCTTGATATTGCTTTAGTTTCCTTTTTATGCCACCTGATTTATTCTGTTTAGGGCATCTTCGTCCTTTAGGCCATTATGCATCTACATGTAAACTGTGGACTGACTGTGTCAGAATCACTTGGATTTTAAAAGCAGATTCATGAACACTACCAAAAAGCAACTTCAAGGAATCTGGAGATTAGGGCCCCTTTTATAATTGTAATTATTCACATGAGAATCACTGCTTTAGCCATTACTCATGCTCCAAACCTCCCTTTGTGCAGAAGAGCAAAAATCATTAATAAACTAGTTTTGTACATAAAATTTCAGACCACTATACCTATCTTCAGTTTTCATCCTTTCTGTAGCTCAAGGTAACCCATGTTTTCTTCTAAGCTGCCAATCACAGTTCTCTCGATTATGTCCCCAGGTGGGAAGGACTTAGTGATAAAGTGACTTTTATGCCCACCTGTCTGCTCCGCACTTGTTTCCTCCGATGATACATATAGGCAACAACATTCAGTGTTTGCTATCAGTGATTCTACATCCTGTCTGCACATTAAAATCAACTGGTAAAGTTTTAAAAATTACTGATGCTTTAGCATGACTTCTTAAGATTAGAATTAGATTGTTCTGGGATGCAGTCCAGGCATGGCTTATGTTTTTCTTAACCTTAGCTGATTATAATAGACGGCCAAAGTTTAAAACCAGTGACTTACTTATCTGCACGATAGTTTGGTGTGCAACTGTATCAGGAACTCAGGTTTTTGGTTCATTGTGATGTCAAGCATCAGGAATAAGGTATTAATATAATAACCTGACTATTAAGGCATTATAGATATGCAGACACCACAAATACACCAGAACACTGAAAAAATAATAACATCTCTTGGTTTGAAAAGTCCTATTTTCAAGCTGCTATTACATCCATCTCCAGAATTTACTGCCTAAGGGTTGCAGATGGCAGACTGCTATTTAGAAGAGACGCCCTATTGGGAAACCACATTGCAGTGCAATTAATAACGAGGGAGTTTCATTTCCCACACACTCTTAGTTATGGCTTGAAAAAAATCTTTATTGATTTATGAGATTAACTAACGTTATAAATCTGATAATATATAAAATACATCTACTTTGTAAACTGGTTTTATTGAAACAACCAATAAGTATGTTGAGTAATATTTTACAAATACATGCTTTGGGGGCAAGTCAGTGAATAAACAGACTTTAGTATTATTTTTATTCAAAAAAATCATTTCAGTACTCCGTGGCAACTTTTTTGTACCATGTCAGAGAAGAAAACTGATTTCCCAAGCAGATGTTTTATTTTTGTTGACATTCCATCCAACAAATAAGCAGTGACCAAGCAGAGTGAAATCTTCCTATTATCTATATAGATCATTGTGTCATTATAGCTTTTATATATTTAGAAATTCAAGTTTTGCTTCTTAATTATTGCTGAAAGCAATGCACACATTTTAACTAGTCATTAAGATTAGATTTAAAAGACCCATGAAACCATCACCCATGACAAGTTGAAGTGAATTTTCATTCTCTTCCCACAGAAAGTTTCCTTGTGTCTCTTCCTAGTCAATTCCTCCCCATGCTGTTATCTGATTCCAATCACCGTAGATTAATTTGTACTCTGGATTCATTCAGTATATACTCAATCTTGTCTGGCTTTTATCCCTGCAATAAAAACTATTTTAGATTAACCATGATGCTGGGTAAATCAGTTGCCTGAGATTCATTTATGATGTTCTGTATTTTTGTATATGTGAGTATTATTTTTATTGTTTGTTTGTTTGTTGTTGGTTAATAGTATTTCATTGGATGGATGCATACCATGACTTGTTTGTCTATTCTGGGCATGGGCATTTAGATTATTTCTGTATCTGTACATTATAAAGAAGGCTTACACATTCTTATATAAGTCTACTTGAGTATATATTCTCATTTCTTTTAAGTACCTAGGAATGAAATTCCTTTAAATAGAAGTATGTGTTTAATTTATAAGAAATTGCTCAGTAGTCCTTCAAAGTGATTAAAGAATTTTATACTCCACAAACAGCAGTGGAAAGATAAGGGGATCCTTATTCTTACCAGCATTTTATTGTATCATATTTTTCAGTTCATCCATTCTATTGGGTGTGAAGTGTTATTTCATCATTGATTTAATTTAGATGTGCATAGTGACTACTTATGTTAAGCATCTTTTTGTGTGCTTAAAGGCCATTTGAATATATTAACCTGAGAAGTGCATACCATGCCTTTTACCCATTTCATATTCAGTTGCATAATTCAGTTTTTTTCATTGATTTGTATAACATTTATTATATATTTTGGATTAGTGCTTTTAGTCAGAAATATGTGTTATATGTCCCCCAGTATCTGGCTTGTCTATTCATTTTATTAATAGCCTTTTTTGTTGAATATTTATTTAAATTTTTGTTGTTGACTAATTTTTTTGTTTATTTTATTTTATAAATTGTGATTTTTTTGTTTCCTGATTGAAAAAATACACTCCTGTATTTACCTCTAAAAGCTTTATAAGTATAGGTATTATGCCTTTTTGAAGGGTGATGAATAAATGAGTTTCACTTATTTCTAATATGGCTATTCAATTATTTCAACATTTGTTAAAACGATTATTCTTTCCCTATTGAATTAACTTGGCATCTTTGTCAAAATCAGTTTATTGGATATGTGATTGTTGCTTTCTGAACACGTTACCTAGTCACATGCACTTAACAAACTATATATACTAATACCACACTCTTTTATTTCTGTAGCTTTATAGTAATTCTTAAAATCAAGTAATTGAGTCCTTTAACTCTGTTTTTTTAAGACTTTTTAAAAGATATTCTACATCCTCATTACTTCCACATAAATTTTAGAATTATCTTTTCTATTTCTTCAAAATAACTGACTAGAATCTACATATCAACTCTTTAAGACAGTAGCCATCCTAACAATATTAATTATTTCCATCTACGAACATATCTCATTGTTTATTTAGATCATTAATTTTTCTCAATAATGATTAGTAGCTTCTAATTAGAGGTGTTTTACATATATTTTAAAAATGTATTCTTTTTTATGCTATATTACATTGATAATTTTTTCATTTGGGCAAATATCACTATAATTACATAAAAATAAAATAGATTCCTATACTGACTATCTTGTAATCTTATTAAATTCCTTTCTACATTTTAGTGGTTTATACACAGAACATTTTGATTTTAAACATTGACAATAATATCTTCTGTGAATGAAAAGAATTGTCTCTTGTTTTCTGATGTTTATGTCTAGTTCCTGTATGTTACCATATGGCTAAAACCTGTAGGAAAATGTTAAATGGAATTGGCAAGACCAGAGATCTTTCCCAAGTCCCTAAACTAAGCAGAAAACTATTTAATATTTTAACATTAAGGGTGTTTACTGTAATCTTTTTAAATAGATATCCATTGTCACATTACAAAGGTTCTCTTGTAATCCAAGTTTACTATGAGCTTTGTTGTTGTATTATTTTTCACATAAGAGGTGCTGATTTTTCAATTTTTTGGCAGTTATTGAGATAATTATATAATATTTCATTTATTCTGCAAATTGTATGCATTATATTTATTTTTTATAATTAAACCAAACTTGAATATCTGAGATAACACAGCTGATTTATTGTTTATTTTATATAGTGTTCATTTTGATTTGCTAATATTTTATACCTATGTTCAGGAGGGATAGTGTTCTGTAATTTTTCATGTTTTTATGTAAGTGTTATGTTGGCTTCTGTCTTAGTCCGATCAGTCTGCTATGAGAAAATACCACAGACTGGGTTACTTATAAACAACAGAAATTTATCCCTCACAGTTCTGGCAGCTGGAAGTCTAAGATTAAGGTACCAGCATGGTCAGGTGAAGACCCTCTTATGGGCTGCAGATTATTGAACCCTTCTTGTGTCCTCACATGGTGGACAGATCTAGGGAATCCTATGAGGTCTCTTTTATAAAAGCATTAATCACAATCATGAAAACTCTACTCTCATGACACAAGTACCTCTGAAAGGCCTGACTTCCTAATACTATTACAGGTGGATTAGGATTCAAACAATATTATGCTACTTTATAAACTGTAAAAAATCTTACTCAAGGGCCGGCCGAGTGGCACGTTGGTTAGGATCTGGCTTGGGATGCCAGCTCTGAGCAGCGGGGCCCCGGTTCGGATCCCACATATGAGGGCCAGTGACACTGCCCTCTACAGCTAAGGTGGTGAACAACAGTTTCACCTGGTTGCCTGCTAAGACGGTGAATGTTGCCTCTACAGCTAAGATGGCCGGCAATGGTGTGGGCTGCAGCTTCTGCTGCAGTGGGCTGCCATAGGCTATAGTGAGTGGCCAGCAGCCAGCGTGAACTGCCAAGAGCGATGTGAACCACTGTCTGGAGGCTGGCGAGTGATCTGCCTCACCCGGGAAACGCGCAATTATGATACCAACATGGGCCAGTGAGGAGACGTCCTCCACAACGAGACTGAAGAACAAAAAAGAACAGCAACTTGTCTGTTTCCCTTCCCCACCTCCCCAACTCTGTTCCCCTCCCCAAATTCCCTAATAAAACCTTTAAAAAAAAAAAAAAACTTACTCAAGCTTTTATGCTCATATTATTAGTTTCGTATAGATGTCATAAATACCACATTATATTGTTGTTTAATCACTTATTAATCTTTTAAATAAGTTAAGGAAAACAAGTATTTTTACATATCGCCAGTTATTTTCCATTTCCTGTGCTCTTCATTCATTCTCAGACAACAAGAATTTGTAATTTTACTCCAGCTAAAAGCACTTCTTTCAGTATTTCTTAAAGATGTACTAGAGACAAAATCTCTTAGCTTTTGTCTGTCTGAGCATATATTTGTAAAGCTTATTTCAGTAGATTTAGAATTCTAATTTGAGTTATATTTTTCTCTTCCAGTATTTTCAAAATATTCCAATATTATCTATTATTTCTGGTGTGATTCAGTCTTTATAGTATCATTTTTTCCTTTCTCATGTAAGAGGCTTTTCCCCCTGCTTTTTCCTTTACAGAATATGACTTTATCTTTAATTTTTAGCTGTTTAACTCTGGGTGTGTGTGGTGTGTGTGTATGTGTGTAGGTGACCATGTATATATTTTGTATTTATATATTTATCCTCCTTGGGTCATTCAATGAAATTCTTGGCTCTCTGGGTCGATGCCATCCACCAATTTTTGTTTTTCTTTGGTCATAATCTCTTTAAATATTTCTTCTTCCCCATTGTCTTACTCATGTCATTTCACAACTCCAAGTACATATATGTCAGAGTGCTGGATATTGTCTCACATATCTTGGATTTGCTATTTCACTCTTCTTTTAATTTTTATCGGCATACTTTCTCTTCAATTATCCTTTCCTCTGTAGTATCCAGTCTTATATAAAGCTCATTAAATAATTCTTTAAATCTGATATAAAGCATTTCTACCATTCTTTTATGTAGTTTCCATAACTGTATCAAAACACATATCTTTATATAGTAATTCCACTTTTTCCACAAAAATTCTTTTTCATTTTAATTGTAATTTATTAATATTTTTAAAATTTTGTGTGATAATCCCAATATCTAGGCCAGGGGTCAGCAAACTTTTGAGATGGAAGAGTGGCCAGGGGTCAACAAACTGTGGCTCATGAGCCACGTACATGTGGCTCTGAAGTAAAATGAAAATGAAAATAAAACTATCCTGGTTTCATTTATAATATTACTTTAAATTTTCCTTATTTGTAACAATATATTTATGGCTCTCAAACAATTTTTAAATTGTTGTGAGGGACAGGATCGTCTCTTCTAGGGGTTGGCAATTTTTTGAGACAGAATGAACCCAAAGAGCCGCATGTGGCCTGTGAGCCACAGTTTGCCGACCCCTGATCTAGGCCATCTGTGGATCTGCTTCTAATGACTAATGATCTTTACTATTCTTGACTATGGTCCACCTTTTTCCTGATTTTTTTTTTGTATGTTCATTATAATTTTGCTTACATGCTGTACTTATTGCATTAAAAAACAATGAAGACTGAAATAAATAATATTTATCACCAGAAAGGGCTATGCTCTTTCTTATGTAAGCTGGCAGAATTTTTTGGTAGTTTATTTGATTGCGGGATTGACTTAAGCTTTAGATAGACTCAGTTCACACTTGCTTTAAATATTTTGAAGATGGAATCACACTTTTCTCTTTAGCAGGGTCTTGGAACTAATCCCTGACGAGATTCTGAAGACCTGCGTATGCTTCCACGATGAGCTGTAAGCTTTCAGAACCTGGGAAATCTCCCCTTTCTCTCCAACCCTGGTTCTTGCATTTGTGGTTGTTGTAGAGATTTCTTTGCTCACTATTCTCACTCCTTGATTTCTGTGACTCTGGAAATATTGTTTAGCCCTATATCTGTATTTTAAATTTTCTGACTGTGGCCCTTCTCTTGCCTTCTTTAGGTAAAATTGTATAATATTGATAGAATACCTGGGCTAAGGATTCTCTTAGTTCTGACCCACCTTAGCCTAAAAATCTTTTAGAGGGTTTCTGTTGGCTCTTCTCTGTATTCTAATTTTAGTTGAAGGATCACATCAAAAATTTATTCTATGTGTATAATCTTCCTCTCTGGCAAGATATGTTTTAAAAATTAATTTTTTTACTTATTTGTAAATAATGTAATAAAGAGAATCCAACATATCAAATTAAATGCAGTCATGCAGCTTAGAGTAAAAAATATTTTTTTATCATTTTTTGAACCAAATTCATTAAAAGAAATAAGAAGGATTTAAGACATACCATTGCTTTAGAAAGGTAACTAGCATTCAGCAAGTATTTTTTAACTAGAAGATGAAAAATATATATACAATATTGAGAAAAATGCATGCTTTAAAAATCTTTTAAAGAAAGAAATACATTCAACAAGATAATATATTATTTGAGGAGAAATGAAAATTAGATACTATCTAAAAGTCTGATACTTAATTATCCTTTATTCTTAATATTTAAAGTGTTTGCTTTTCAACTTAACCTTTAAGGTATTCAGGCAGCTATTAGGTTCTTTTGTATAATATTATCATTACTTAAGAAATCATTTCAGCAATGTTAAAAATCAATATGTATTTAATCATCAGGTAACTGAAAAGAATGAAGACTCTCAAATTTAAGAAGAAAATCTGTAATTATTAAAGGCATTTTCCTAATACTAGGCTATTTGGAAATCTTCATCTTGGGAAATACTCATTCAGACATTTATGAAAAAGGTAACTACATTTTTTTCCCCCCCAGTGGTCTTTGGCAAAAACCAAGGATAACCAATATGGTAACCTTTATTTAAAGGACAGCCTGCCAGGTTTAAACATTACTCTAGATAGATGGTAGAAGCTTATGTAATTCTTATTTATTTTATCTTACTATTTCTGAAAAGGCACAATCTGTTAAGATCTGACCACCAAACCCTGACTGATATATTTCTGAGGATTTCAATAAATGGACATTTGAGAAGTTCATGTGTTTTTTGTAGTGTATCTTGGTATCTTTGCACAAAACAAAATGGAAATGAAGAAAAGAAAAAATGTGATTTTCTTTATTTCCTTTCAGAATTTCTCAGAAATGCCTGTCACAATTCCCCTGACCCACATTTAAAGAACACAAGAAAGATTTTAGGAAAAGATTAGCTTCCTGAGAAAGAGGAGTGTCAATAATACAAGATAGATCTAAA
This sequence comes from Aselliscus stoliczkanus, assembly GCA_033961575.1. NCBI lineage: Eukaryota > Metazoa > Chordata > Mammalia > Chiroptera > Hipposideridae > Aselliscus > Aselliscus stoliczkanus. Next base: position 73,351,073 of record CM066740.1, on the reverse strand, counting down.
AACTGCCACTTAGGTTAAAGCCATGATATTCATGCCACTTCTGAATCTAAAATGACTATGTCTTATGTGAAAATTACATTATGGTCATTGATATTGTCTTCATAATTAACATCTATTAAGTATGGATGCATTTTGGGGGGAGCTTAATACAGTTTGGGTTTCATTGAAGAAAAATGTCAATTTAACTTCTTCATTTCCAATTTAGATGCCACTTATTTCTTGCTCTTGCCTGATTGCTCTGGCTAAGATATCCAATACTATGTTGAATAACAGTGGTGATGGTGGGCATCCCTGTCTTGTTCCTGATTAAAAAAAAAAAAAAAGCTTTCAGTTTTTCACCATTAAGTATGATATTAGCCTAAGGTTTGTCATATATGGCCTTTATTATGTTGAGGCACTTTCCTTCCATACTCATTTAATTGTTTTAATCCTAAATTGTCACTTTTGCAGATGACATGAGTCTTTACATAGAAAACACTACAAATTCCACCAAAAAAACTATTAGAAATAGTAAATGAATAAGGTTGCTGGGTACAAAAATCAATGTGTAAAATTCCATTGCATTCCTATATTCTAACAATGAAATTTCAGAAAAAGATATAAAAAACCAAACAATTCCTTTTGTCAATGCAACAAAAAGAATAAATACCTAGGAATAAACTTAACAAATGATGTGAAAGACCTATACACTGAAAATTATATAAAATTATTAAAATAAATTGAAGAGGATCTAAAGGAATGGAAAGATATTCCAGGTTGATGGACTGGAAGAATCAACATAGTTAAAAATGGCCATATTACCCAAAGACATATTCAGAATTAATGCAATCCCTATCAAAACGCCAATAGCATTTTTTCAAGGAATATTGTAGAACAAAAAAATCATCAGATCTGTATGGCATCACAAAAGACGCTGAATAGCAGAGCAATCCTAAGAGAAAAAAATAAGGCTGGAGGTGTCACGCTCCCTGATTTCAACTTGTACTGCAAAGTGACAATAATCAAAACAGCATGGTATTGGCAGAAAACCAGAAACACATACAAATGGCCAACAGATATATGAAAAAATGCTCAGCTTCACTAGCTATTAGGGAAATGAAAATCAAAACCACAATAAGATATCACTTCACACCTGTTAGAATGGCTATTATCAACAAGACAAGTAATAACAAGTGTTGGAGAGGCTGTGGAGAAAAAGGAACCCTCATACACTGCTTGTGGGAATGTAAACTGGTACAATTACTATGGAAAACAGTATGGAAGTTCCTTAAAAAAATTAAGAATAGAATTACCATATGACCAGAAATCCTTCTCCTGAGTATCTACCCCCAAAAATCTAAGAACATTTATCCATAAATATACATGTACCCTGATATTCATTGCAGCATTATTTATGGTGGCCAAGAGATGGAAACAACCAAAGTGCCCTTTGATATATGATTAAATGAAGAAGATGTGGTACATACATACAATACTCACCCATAAGAAAAGATGCAATACTGCCATTTGTGATACCATGGATGGATCTTGAGATTATCATGCTAAGCAAAACAAGTCACACAAAAAAAGCCAAGAACAGTATGATTTCACTAATATATGGAATATAAAACTGAAAGAAAACAAAACAAAAATAAAACAAACAAAAACCCCCAATACAAATAAAGAAATAAAAACTGATAGACATAAACAGTTTAGTGGTTACCAGAGGGAAAGGGGGGAAGGTGGTAGAAGAGGATAAAGGGGATAAAATATATGGTGATATATTATAGAAATGTATCCTGGAATCCTATATAATGTTACTAACCATTGTCAACTCAATAAATAAAAAAAGAAAAAATGTCCAAATATTTTAGCAGATTATAGGCTATATTTTTATCATACTCTCTACATAATAATTCAGTAGTGTTTTTTTTTTATGATGAAATAGTTTTCTCAGATAAAATGAAGAGACCTGACGACAGCCTCAGAATTAGCTACTGTATGGAGTCAATATGCCATGTAATTCTCTCAACAAGAAGACAAGATGTCTCTTAGATTATATCTACACATGGAGACTGTTCACCTATTTTATTAAAGCTGAGTAGCAGTTTAGTTGCATAATCAACGAGTTGAAATTAAACAACTAATTGGTTAGAATAGCAGTTGCCTAATAAATTGTCTGATTTAATATTGAAATAAAAACAACTAACCTTCAAGTGGCTTTATACGTATTTAATTCTGACCATTTCTTTGGCTTATCTTAAGATAAATTTTAGGTTTCTGTCCTTATAAAATAATGTCGGAGTCAATTCAGGCTGCATTAACAAAATACTATAGACTAGGTGGCTTAAATTACAAAAACGTACTCCTTACAGCTCTGGAGCCTGAAGACTCCATGACCAGGGTCCCAGCATGGTCGAGCTCCGTGAGAACCTTTTTCCTTGTTCGCAGGTGGCTGCCTTCTTGCTGCATTCTCACCTGGCAGAGCTCTGTCATGAGGGCACTACGCTCATAACTAAATTACCTCCCAAAGGTCCCACCTCCAAGTACCATAATGTCCGGGATTAGGCTTTCAATGGATGAATATCAGAGGACACAAATATTCAGTCTATAGCAAATAACCTTCTTTTAACTGACAAATATTAACCTAATGTTGCCAAGGCAATTACATAGTGGTAGCCATGAAATCCAATCAAATACAATTCACATAGCATTGAGGTTGCTTCAGTAAATACCCAGACCTTGATCTTGATATGTGTATACGTTGTGGTTCTTTTTGTTTTGTTTTGCTTTTTGTTTTTATTTTGGTTTGCCCCAATAACTATATTTAATAAAACATGTTACCAGAAGCTAAGAAATAAAAAGAGAAGCAACTGGGAGGAATCTCATGGCAGGTTCATTTTCAGATTTAGAAAAACAGAAAATAAGAGAGAAAAATTTTATAAGCAGTATGGTATTCCAGGGGGGAAAAAAATGGTTTGGGAGCAATCATAATATAAAATAACACATAGCTGATTGTCACTGTGTTGCATATAACACATTTAGAATCCAGAATTCATAAAAACTGAAACAGATCTACTAATTTCTAAAACCCCAACATATATTGTTAATAAAGTACATAGTAAAATCAGTTAAGTTAACCACAGCGACCTTTGTGAAAAACATAACGAGTGATATAAAGGTAAAACAGAAGTCCTAATGTTCTGTTTCTTTGTGTGTTTTTTTCCATTTGGCTTTTAGTGAATATTATAAGGCTATATCATTTTTTTAGAGATTTGTTAGATTGTATAATTTTCTCACAATATAACTCCCCGTCCCCTGCCATAAATCACTGAAGCAGGACCTTTCCCCACCTCACTGAGGTTACCCGAGCATGTATCTGCTTATAGGCGGAAATAACAGCATGCCAGCTCTGAGCTAAGGCTTTAGGAGACTGTTCCTGCTCTGCTCTTTGGAGCCTCTGATTCTAGCCAGGATTTTTTAAAAAAAACAAAACAAAACAAAAAAAAAAAAAGGAAAGAAATGTTCCAAAGCCCATTTTTCCTTCCAGAATGAAGACAAATACAGTATGCCTAGACCCAAAGCCTAAAGTTAGGCCAAGTTCATTTGACCCTAGCACCAAAATCCCTGCCAAAACTGAAGCTGAAGTACAAATCCATGCATAAGAAATACACACATAGAGGCTTAATAATGGACTCCAGGCCATGTCCCCAGTGTCACCATTAAACCTCAGGATAGTTGTTTAACTGCGATCTCCTTTTTCTTTAGAGACAGAAGAGCAGAAGCAAAGAGGGGATACCTGACATCTTTCTTCTTGAGCCAGGAATGCAGGCAACAGCAGATGGAAGAAGATAGTTGTGTTTCACTCCCCCCACCCCATTTCTGGTTGTAATCGCCTATCAGGATTTAAATTATATCCAAGGGAAGCTCTCTCCCCAACACAGTGGGGGCCAGATATTGGTCAACTAATAAACAAACAAACAAAAAATACATAGAAACTCTCAAGCCAATAGTTTAAGGTCATTTATTATGTAGCATATCAAAACACTGTGATGGAGGAATGAGAGAGTAGGGCAGACTCAGAGCAAAGCGAGTGTGGAAGTCAGACTTGCTGACACCCAGACCTGAGCTGGGATGTGATGAGATAAGGCAGGAGAACAGACTTAGACACAGGGTCCATACTTTGTAATGTATCCTAAAATCAAAATGATCCACTGGAAGAATTTACTCAGCTAAATAATCACATTTAAAATTCAAAAAGATTACTTGCTTAAATTTGCAGCAAATACTAACTGAATTTTCACAGAACAGCCTCCCAATCCAACACAGAATATTTCTCCATGAACTATATTACAATTTTTTAAATTATTATTCTATGGTTGGAATGGCAGGAAAATCAATTACACAAGTGTTATAAAACCTTTATTCTAGAAGGAGAGGGTGAGCTCTGCTACTGGCACCTTCCCTCAAAGTATCTGGTAGGATAAAACCTGGGTTTTAACAGGTGTCTGGCTTAGAATACAAGAGACAGAGCTTGAATACTGCTAATATTTCAGGGTCTTATTAGAGAGATACTCTATTTTCACCCCTCATGAAGCTTGGAGCCCCAAAGGACAACAGGTCACAGAGAAAAATCACCCTATATAGAGAGGAAATATTTACCTTTCTCAAATTCTACAGACAAAATGGAAAAAGCATCCTGTAAGCATTCCTACCGGATGCCCACATACTCCTGAACTTGGTCCATGAATTCATGCTACCTATGTGATTCAAAGCACACTAGTTAATATTTTAGTGTTGTCCCAAACTAGTAATGCTTCTAGGTGCCTGACAGAAACAAATGTAGTTGCTCTGTCTGAGGAGCAATTAGATAAAATCTTCATGGAAACATTAGCATTTATTTATTTCACGGAGAACCTGAGGGAGCATCATTGTGGTATTGTTATCTCTTTAAATATCAATTCAATAGGAAAAGGGAGAGTATGTGGAAGGAACAAAGATGCATTAATCAAATTCTTTTTGAAGTGTCTTTATAATGTGAAATCTCAGTGTGATCACGTAAGTCAAATTAGTCAGTTCATGAATAACACGACAGAACTGAAAGCTTCACACTTAGTAACAGGAAGGGGGGTGGCAGATGAGGGTAAATGGGGTCAAATATTTGGTGATGGAAAAGAGAACTGACTCTGGGTGGTGAGCACACAATGTGATACATAGATGATGTATTACAGAATTGTAAACCTTAAATCTATGTAACTTTGCTAACAATTGTCACCCCAATAAACTTTTGAAGAAAAAGAAACAAAAGACCCCCCCCCAAAAAAAAGAAAATACAACATACAAATAAGAGAATATATAAGAAAATACCATATGAACACAAGGCAGAGAAACAAGCCTTTCTTTCTCCCTTTGGACTCCCAATTTCATATATACTTTCTATTTTTTCAGGGAGAATAATTTTCTGTACTTTTGTAGACAGAGATTAACATAAGAATTAACCAAAATGCTAACTTAAGAAAGTGCTGACCAGATCAAAAAAGAACTCAAAGAATCAGTTAAAGGCCAGCCGAGTGGCGCGTTAGTTAGAAGTTGGCTTAGGATGCCAGCTCTGAGCAGCAGGGCCCCAGTTCGGATTCCACATATGAGAGTCAGTGATGCTGTGCCCTCTGCAGTTAAGATGGTGAACAACAGCTCGACCTGAAGCTGGGCTTCAGGAAGTCACAGGCGATGGCCTAGGACTGTGCACTGGGGCTGGCCGGCAGCTGGCTTGCACTTTTGTGAGCTGCTGTGAGCCGCCATGAGCGACTGTCCAATGGCCAGTGAGCGACTGATCTGCCTTACCTGGGAAGAAAGCAATGATGATACCAACATGGGCCAGTGAAGCAATGTCCTCCACAACTAGATTGAAGAACAAAAAAACAACAACTTGTCTGTTCCTATTCCCCGATTACCCAATGCTGTTCCCCTCCTCTATTTACCCAATAAAATCTTTAAAAAAAAAAAAGAATCAGCTATGACATATCAATACTTTTACACAGAACGTGGAGTTCACCTGGGTAGTGGCAGCCCCCTGCCTTGAAAGTAAATTACTTATCACTTTAGAAATTCATGCAATGTACAAGGCAGCAGCCTGGGGTATTTACATAACAAACAGAGTGACAGTTAATAATACACAAATGATCTGCCAATTCTAACTGCTGAACATGTTTCTAATTATTGTACAACAATTGCAGGGTCACAATATTCCAATGCAATCAGTCAGGCAGGGAGTTCAAAATATTTCAGAATCTGAAATGATGATCTTGGTAAAAATGCCAGATAATAGTAATGGCAGCATTAAATAGAGATTAATCCTCTCATCTGCAATTGTATCTCTTGAGCTTTAAATGCCTTGCCACAAATATTTACACTTTTATAATCAACGCTAAGCAAAATAAAGTTAATTTGAAAATCTATGAACTGTTCTGAAATGTTATATATTACTGAAATAATATTTTATAATATCATCAGGCATGTAAAAAAATTTTTTCTTAAAAAATGTTTTAATCCATAATGTCACTTTTTGACTAATACTAAATTATGTTTTTTAAAAGAAAAACAAACAAAAAAAACAAGCAAAAATATTGTGTACAGGCACCAAAATATTAAGTCCATGTGGGATACTTTGACCATGACAAAGCTGCTAATTTCTTGTTGAATAATTCTAATCACTTGTTGAAAAAATAAAATTTGCTACTGAGAAACCACGAGAGCTCCAAAGCAAAAATTGGAAATGAGACACTATATGGCTGAGGAACTGGGAAAAGTAGAAGTACTTAAGTTTCTAGAAGTGTAGAGAGAGCAAGGACTGCTACTTCAAAGGGAAGGGACGGAGCAAACAGACTGTTAGTATGAAGATCAGGAGCCATAAAAACCCCCTTTTTTGGGACCAGCAGAGTGGTTCAGTTGGTAAGAGCGCAAGCTCTGAAGCAGCAAGGCCCCGTTTTGGATCCCACATATGAGAGCAAGTGACACTGTGCCCCCTTAGATGGTGACCAACAGCTCCACCTAGAGCTGGGTTGCTGTGAGTGGCCAGTGACAGCACAGGCTGCAGTGGGGCTGCCATAAGCCACCGTGCATTGCCAGCAGCCAGTGTGAGCGGCCAGCAGCTGGCGTGAGCTGCCTTGAGCGGCCATTCAATGGCTGGCAACAGACTGCCTCGCCCGGGAAGAGCGCAATGATAATACCAACATGGGCCAGTGAAGTGACGTCTGTTCTCCATGACTAGACTTAAGAACAAAGGGATGACAACTTGGCTGTTCTTCTCCCCCAATTCCCCAATGAAATCTTTAAAATAAAAACACACACACAAAACAACAACAACAACAACAACAACAACAACAACAACCCCTTTTCTTCTGCATCACACTGCAGCCTAAAATAAGGGAGTCTATAGAGAAAGAGCTAAATTTTCCTCTGATTTCTAATATCCATAGTCAATAACTGGCTGACTTTGTGATAGCTAAGGATTGAGAGAGTTGCCTAATCCAAAAAAGTCATTTAGGGTTATCACAATGGTGATGCAGAAAGGTGCATATAACGAAATCAACAATCAGACTTGCTTCATAGGATGCAGTGGTTTAACTTGAGACAAGAGACACAAGTATAGGTGCAGCCTTAAGAATTGCACATTGTTACATGAATATGGGTATGGCTCAGCTTAGCTGCATGACTGAGGTTCCTAAGTTTTAGAACATTTTCGTGATTGTACCTGAGACTCTTTCCCAGACAATACACTGAGAATATGCCATGGAAGAGATTCAGGTAAACTTCAAGAGATCTGGTAGTCTCCAGGCATTTTAGCTTTATTGTTTAAAGCAGCAGGGTATTTTTCCAATTCCACTGATTATTGGGAAACAAGATTGCCAGCCAAAATGAACTCCAAGGCAGGGAGGGTTATATGTTAACAATGGGTAGCTTTTGTTAGGTGATGGTGGAATTGGTCCTGGAAAAACATAAGAACGGCAATAATAATAGATGTTATTTATCAAAATTTGATCAAGTGATAATCACTTAATTATCTACTTGAAATCTCAGTGTACCCTCATATGGCAATATTGTTATTATCCATATTAAACAAATTAGAACACAATTGAAATAGTACTTTTTCCAGGACCAATGTTTTGTCCAGAAAAGACAACTTCCCTTAGTTCACATATAAGAAATTGAAATCATGTATTTGCGAAAACTTCTTTTGAAACTCTTTGTTGCTATAATATCCAATTAATTTAAACATGATGTAAGGTTAATTCAGTTTAAATTTTATTACAGTCCACCCTCCCTTCTCTCTCTCTCCTCTTTATTTCCAGATTAACTACATTATTCTTAAACCTCTGTATTTCTTTTTTACACTTGCCTTTTTTCCACTCAGTGAGTAAATTCTGCCAATTTGCTGTCTAAATTTGACTTCTTTTCATCTTTACTGCCACATCATCACTTAAAACCATCACCACTATTTGCAACATTACTGCAGTACCTTCCTAACTGGCCTCAATGTTTTAGCATTCACATTCATTATCCCAACAAACATGCCAGGGGTGCCAAAAAAGGTATACACATGACTTGTATTCATCTTTTGTTATTGGTATATATCGATTATTACAATTTTAATAGTTTTTTCCTTTCTTAAAATGTGTATACAGCTTTTTGGCACCCTCTGTATATATTTAAAAAGAATGGCTACCAACACGCTTTCAGAATCTTACTATTATTAGGGTAAAATCCTGAAATCACTTATGTAACTCATAAAATTATTCATGATATAATCGTGCAGACATCTTCATACTTGTTTTTCTTTTTGATGCCCTGCTTCCTAGTTTAAATACCAATGTCCAGGGTTTTCTTTAGAACCTGCTCCCCCTCCCCCCCAAAAAAAAAAACTTCACTGAGGAATAATTGACAAATATAATTGTATATATTTTAAGTGCATATCTTAATGATTTTAAATACACATACAATGGAGAACTGCTTACCAAGATCAAGAAAATAAACACATCCACTATGTTGCATAGTTAACTTTTTTGTTGTTGTGAGAATGTCTAAGATCTATTCTCAGCAACTTCCACACTCCTCTTTTGTGTTTTTCACCAACTCCTCTGCTGAGTCCATCACAGCCACACAGGACCTTACTCCACTCTCACCAGCATAAAGCCTTCTCATGCAGAAGGGCACTATCTGATGTAGTTTGCATTCTCCACCCAACACACTGTCACCCAATAACATTGTTTAATTAATAAACTGATGAATGGATAAACAAGTATAACATACTCCATATAAATAGCATATATAAGTATATAGAAGAAACTATCAACTAATTATTTTTGACAGTGCTAGAAAACAAAACTTGTATAAGCGTTTGTTGAATAATACTGAGAATCTGATTTCATATTCAGATTCATACAGTATGAATATGACTTGAAAAAAATATGCGTATTTTTCCTTGTAATTTTGATTGCATGATGGACTATGATTTGTGAAGGTTAGAACAACGCTTCTATATTTCATCCTCTTAATATCTATTTTGAACTCCTGTAGGTAATTTATGTATATAACTGACAAAAATGTATTGAATACACATCATGTATCAAGTACTCAGTTATGGCATTTTTAAGGAGAAAGAAAACAGGATCCTCACTGTTTTGAGCTTTGTATTTAATATGTGCAAACAATTATAACCAATGTAATAAAGGATGAAAATATAAATATGTGCTACCATGTAAGGTTCTCCGGAGCAGACTGGTCTAAGGCTTCCCAAGGAAGGTGACAACCAAGCTGGACACTGAAGGGTCTTCAGAAGCTTTCAGGCAGAAAAAAACAGAAAACAAAATTCTAAGCAGAGAAATATCCTAGGGATGTAAAAGTATGTGTCATCATTTTGTAAAAGTCAGCCATAAGAGCTCAGAATCTTGAACTTACTGGGACCACTAATGTGGGTTGAGAGGTATGAAATAGGATCAAATTGCAAAGTGATTTGTCTCCAAGTCACAGTTAAAAGCTAGGATTGTATCTTCTAAGTAATGGGAGTTGCTTTTAAGTGGCAGGATTAAACTCAGATAAAAATGCTCATAATGCTCCAAATGTGCATTTCGCAGGCATACAAAATAAGGGAGAGGAAATGACTAAGGAGTCCCCTCCCAGGCCTGTGGCACCAGTGAGACCCGTAAAGAACACACATAGGGTACAGTGAGATGCTAGGTCAGAACGATTTCTTCTTTTCCTTTCTTCCCTCCCTCCTTTTTTCCTTCCCGCCACTCATTCTTTCAACAAATATCTATCCCACACTTCTAACATTTTCAGTCATTATTTTAAGCATTGGTGATCTAGAATTTACCTTTTGGTGAAAGGAGGCAAAAAACAAAAACAAACAAACAAACAAAAACCAAATGGATAAACATGCTTTAGATCCAGCTTCTAGTTCAATGCCTGAAACAAGTATAATCTGTGTGTAACATTTAAGAATGGGAGATTTGTGTTAAACTGATCTTTCTATTAGTCCCATTTTCACCTCTGTCCTGCGACCACATGTAAGTTTAACCTCTCTGGAATTCCGCCTCCCAATCTGTATTTACAGCACATGTTTGATTGTTAAGTGATGTAATATTTTCACATGTGTCTGAGCCGTCACAAGTACTCATGTTAGTTATTCAACTAGCTATTTAGTGTATATTTGATGAATAAATAAATTGGAACAAAGTAGAAATAAAAATTGGAACAAAGTAGAAATAAAACTATAATGAAAATTAAGAAAATAAAAAGGTTGAAGAAGGGAAATTTCCACTAAGAAAGAGTACTTTTTGTAATCTTTCACTTTTCTGGATCTTTGTATTTCTATTTCTCGGCTCTTCTGAGTTTTCACTTTCACTCTCAATCTCTTCACAGGCTTTCCTTACTATTAATAAATACAGCAACAATACTATGTATTACACGTCCCTCCAAAATTCCCCAACTTATAAATTCATTATTTTGTTTCCTATGAGACTTCTCTCACTCTTCTGAGACAAATTGAGTGATTTATTTCATTTTAGTACCTGAAAACTTGAACACAATCAGAAGCAGCAAGTTCTTTCAAAAATTTTGGATTGCTTCATTGTGACTTTTTAAGGGTTATTTCTATTGTGTTCTATAAAGGCACTTAGCGACATGCCAGAATAACATTTCAGCATCAAATAAAATTCTAGCTTATGCATACACCTTTAATAACTGTGCTGTTCAACAATTTGTTTCAAAAGTAATTTGCTATAACCCAGATCAATAAAATTATTAACCACTTCCTCTTCTCTACTAGGCAGATGAAGAATCAGCCTATTATACAAGAGAACATTTAGCCTCTTGTTTTCCAAAGTTTTAATATAAGTTATATATTAAATGTATTATATCTATATTATTTCATATCCATTGACTAGATAACACTTTTTACATCACTGAGATTTTATACTTTATTTTACTTTTATATTTAATGCCTAGAAATACCTCCTAAAAATAAATGTATTTTGAAATGAATGTATCTACAATAACTTACAAAATCAACATGTATTGAAAGTCATTTCTCTATACTATAGTGATATATATTAGGACACTGTTCCATTAACTTAGACATTTCCAGGTCATGCATATTATAATGTTGTTGGAAAAGGTAAACAAATACAAAAATATAATATATGGTAAAAACACACCTATAAAAAACTATACAGGAGCAGCCAGTTGGCTCAGATGGTTAGAACATGGGCTCATAACACCACGGTTACCAGTTTGATTCCCACATGGCCAGTGAGCTGCGCGCCCCCCACAAGTAGATTGAAAACAGCTTGACTTGGAGCTTATGGGTCCTGGAAAAACACAATGTTCCCCAATAAAGTTCAAAAACAAAAAACAAAAAAGCAAACTATACAGATAAAAAAGCCTTACAGAAAGGTTTCTGAAAATGGTGACATTAGTTGGATAAGCAAGGTAATTATACTTTTGAATATAGGCCAAGAGCCATATGAAAGCACGTGGTAATAGGCATGACACATGGTTTATTGACATTAAATCACAATACATGGTCTTTTCAACATACTGTCCATTAGCAATGCATCGTTCAATATGCTTTGCAAAATTGAATGTGATTTATTGACACAGCAGTTTTATCCATCTCAGCAAATGAATCTAGGATACACTGCCTTAGACAAACTATCTCTCATTTTCCCTTGAAAAGGAAAAAAAAAGTTCATTTCAAAGGTCATAAAAAAAAAAAGTTCATTACCCTAAAAGGTATAAAGAACTGTAATTGTAGTATTTATTTTCTAGATGGTATGGCCACTATTATAGACAAAACCAGATTCCATTAAGCTTTAACTAAACATAGTTGCCTCTGAGATATAATTTTGTCTTAGTATATATTTATTTATTTTCAGTGTTCTTTCAACATATGAAAAACAGATATGGACATTACTGAAATCCAATTCTTTGTCATGTGCTTTGCCTTTTGATCTGGTTCCAGTGAACTTTGGTGCTAGTTACTGACTGTACAACCACGGGTAAGTACTTAATCTTATTGAATATCACTTGTTTGTATATATTTATAAATATATATTTATCATTATATATAAATCTATAAAATGAGTAATAACACATAATGCACAGAGTTACTGAGATGACCAAATGAGGTAAGTGTAAAGTACATGCCACAAATGCTGATGTACATTTAATTACTCATTTAATATTGATCAAACATCTATTTAAGAATCGAATGCTTACAGCCATAACATTCTGTCTTACTAAAGACCATTTTGCTCCTCTCAAAATCATATCCTTTCTGGAGATTTATCCCAGATAAGCATAATGTTCAAATTTTTAAAAAATCATTAAAACCCGCCAACCTGTTTTATTTTGTTTTATTATTTATTCATATATATATAGTGTTTTGTTTATTTATTTATTTATTTATTTATTTATTTATTTTTTGAGGGCAGTGTCACTGGCCCTCATATGTGGGACCCAAACCAGGGCCGCCGGCTTCCCAAGCCAGCGCTTAACCACTGCACTCGGCTGGCACTATTATTAATTCTTCATACTTTTAAAACTCATGGAATCATATAGTAAATAAAAAATGCAACTTACTGGCTACACACACAGAGTTTTTTGGTAATACTAAAAATAATCTCTCCGATTACATCCATTAAAAAAGATAGTGCCTTGGGCTGGCCAAGTGGCACATTGGTTAAGAGCTGGTTTTGGGATGCCAGCGGCCCCGGTTCGGATCCCACATATGAGGGCCAGTGACACTACCCTCTACAGCTAACAACAGCTCCACCTGGAGTTGGGCTGTGTGAGCCCAGGCAATGGTGTAGGCTGCAGCCCCTGCTGCAGTGGGCTGCCATGGGCTACAGTGAGCGGCCGGAAGCCAGCGTGAGCGGCTTATGAGCTGCCCATGGCCGCGGTGAGCGACATCCAGAGGCCGGCGACCGATCTGCCTCATCTGGGAGGAGCACAATGACGATACCAACATGGGCCAGTGAAGCAACGTCCTCCGCAACTAGACTGAAGAACAAAAGGACAGTAACTTGTCTGTTCCCCTTCCCGGATTCCCCAACGCTGTTCCCCTCCCCCAATTCCTCAATAAAAAAATCTTTGGAAAAAAAAAATTTAGTGCCTTTTACATTAGAGTGGTGTCCTTGATACCAGGAGAGATGTGTGATGTGCTGAATGATTCAGGGTCCCCTCATATCCTGGACAAAAGGCCCTGCACCTCTCGATAGCACCCACCTCCACTAATATGTGTAATTAAGGTTCCTTATTTTTTTCTCCTCATCTAAAGCATACACTTCGTAACTGGAAGTTCTGTATCATCCCTTTGTCCCATGTCATTCCTTTGTCCCCTGCTATCCAAATTGCTTTATAGTGCCTTCTTCACACTGAGAAAGCTCGTAATAATCATCTATTAAAATATTAATTGGTTTGAAAAATGAAATCATCCTTGCCCCTGAGAGGTAAATGCACATAAATGTGTATGGTTGTGAGAACAGTCTATAAAAAGGAACTGAATAATATCAGGAAAGATTTGGAGTGTCAATCCCACTTCTGTATGTCATTACCTTGGTCAAAATGCCAGCAATGTCCAATAAAAATATAACTGGGGGGCCGGCCGAGTGGCTCAGTTGGTTAAGAGCTCGCTCAAGAGTGCGAGCTGAGCTCTGAGCAACAGCTGTTCGAGGCCAGCCCGAGCTGAGTTGCCGTTGAGCCACCAACAGGTGGCAGGATGGCTCAGCTTAAAAAAAAAAAAAAAAAAAAAAAAAAAAATATAACTGGGGCCACAAATGTAGCCATTGCGCAGTTTTAGGCTTTGTATTGCCACATTATAGAAGTAAAATAAACCAATGAAATTAATTTTAATAGAGTATTTTATTTAAACCAATTTATCAAAAAATATTATAATTTACCATATACAATAAATTATGTTCATTATAATTAACACAAAATATTAACAAGAAATTTTGCATGTATTATGCAAAGTCTTTGAAATAGGGTGTGTATTTTACAGTTATAAGATATCTCAATTCAAATCAGCTACATTTAAAGTGGCCAAAGTGACATATGACTAGTGGTACGAGCTCACTTCTAGAATGACAGAGAAGATACCAAAGTAATTTTGTTTAGTGGAAGATCATTAAAATACGTATTTAAGTGGGTAAATGTCTAATATATATATATATATATATATATATATATATATATATATATATATATATATATATATATATTTATTTATTTATTTTTTTGAGGGCAGTGTCACTGGCCCTCATATGTGGGACCGAACCAGGGCCGCTGGCTTCCCAAGCCAGCGCTTAACCACCACACCACTCGGCGGACCTAAATATTTTTTAAAAGGTGACATATAGTATTGGAAATGTATGTTAGCTCTCATTTTACTGAGATTCATTGCTTAAAATGGAGTTATGTGTCTCTTCTGGTAGCTTTGATGGCATTTTTCTGTTTTTATAGAAAAAAAATGGCTAACTTTCATGACTTCCTCTTCTATCTTTTTCCCTTTTCCCTTTTTCAAATCACTGTCCTTCATTCTTTCCTCCAAAATAACTAAATGAAAAGAGACTCAGCGAGCCCTGAATTGGGGATTTGATCATTGCATTTCTGATATTCACTTCTAATGCCTGGGGAGAAAATTGTTCTTCAATGGAAGAATTCCTGCTTAACTCTTACATAAAGTGTGTTGATATTATATTATTTGACAGATTGTATCCAGAAACACACTTTAAAACTCTCTTATTCAAGAATTTTCATGGAAGTTGCCCAAACCTATGCCTTTACACAGAGAAATGTGTGTTCGTGGTTTTGCTTTCTGATTCAACTTTAATTTTTGATAGCTCAACATGTTGAATTGTTTCCAGTGCTCTAATCATGAAAGTTCCCAGGAAATGTTGGTGTTTAACAACCCCTACTCTTATTTACCTGTATCCTATAACAATATTTCGGTTATTTTTATGTGTATGCTCATAAATCAAAGAGGGCTGTTTCCTCAGGGCGCTTGAGCAGAGGTTTCCCATGCTTGATTTATTCCATGGGCATCACACAGTTATACAGAATTTTAATCTCTGTAGTCTTTCACTGTCTACAGTGTTTCACCTCTTTCCCTTCTCTTGTCATTAAATGAGGATTAGCAAGCTGTTCCAAACATAACAATGGGTTATGCATCTCTTTTCTTTTTTCTTTTTTTTTTAGAGGGCAGTGTCATTGGCCCTCATATGCAGGATGCGAACCAGGCCGCTGGCGTCCCAAGCCAGCTCTTAACCAATGTGACACTCAGCCGGCCCCTATGCATCTCTTTTCAAAACAAACCACTTTTCAAAATATGAAAAGACAAAACCCCAGGCATTTTTAAATGCCCTGTAGTACAAAAGGCTGGTGACCATCATTTCAGTTAGCCTCTTTAGTGTAAACTATAGCTATTATCTGCCGCTATAGTCCTGTAAACAGTAAATAGAATATCAAAATGGCATATATTTTAAAGTAGCAAAGCTTTGCAAGGAAAATACAAAATGTGTTGGGCATAAAATCTAAATGTTATTGATTTTAGGCTAATGTTATCTGATTTCATTCTGTTTTTTGCTCCCATAAAATTTCCATTTTCTAGCTGGCTTTTAGAAAATCACAATTTTAGTATAAATAAAATACACTTTAGGCAACAGAAGTGTGAAATTTTAAAAAAAATTAGCTTCCAAGATAATAATAGAAATGTGTATTTTGGTCCATTGACAGAAAATTCAATATTACCTTTAACAAAATTATTCAACTAGTAAATACATTTTGCTAAGAAATATACCAAGAAATACAATGGAAAGATTCTAAAATAGACTCAATTAAATATTTAAATAGACCCAGCTATTCACAAATAACACTTTTGTCTTTCTTTCCTTTACTCTTCTCCTCGTCTGTCAGTATTTTTCCTATGTACAAATACTGAAATTCCAATGCATTATTTCTGAATCCACATATAGCATTCACAGCTAAATAATACTAATTATTTGAAAAAATTAGTAAGTGGAATTTTCAATTCAGTACTTTAAAAATGATAGCTGACAAATATAAATTCTGAGCAGAAGGCAGCTGTTTTCAATGCTGTCATGAAATTAGCTATTCAATAGTCTGTTTTAGCAAACGTTTTCCTAATTCTCATAATTTCCCTAGTTATTATGTAGTAACAGTTTGTGATACAAGATTATTCGAGCCGTCGAAAGGAAAATCATATTTATTTTTTACACAAAAATAGGAAGAAATATCCCCAAGCAATGGAATTACAGCCACAGAAGGTAGTTATACTTGACCAGCTGTTCTATGACAGAGTGCAAAAAAGGATCCAAAATAAGCAAATGTGTGTTTGGGGCAAGATTCTTGTGCTGCATCACTGACTGAGTAGTGGAGGAGAGACATATGGAACAGATAGCAAATGGGAATGGAATTTTACTTTAGTGAATATAATAAGTATGTTTATGTAAGCCAAAGAGTTTTCAATGTCACTGTACGACAATCCTGAAGGAAGGCTTGTTTGCTTCTATAAATGACATTGGTAGAATTCCTCAAGGCCATTGTATTATATAAAATATTACTCCTTAGAAAGAGTTGAATTTTTCCTATTTGTTAAATAGAATATATGAAACATTGTTACTCTTACTCTGGAATTTATGTATTTTAGTTTCTACCATAAACTTATATGAGGTAAATTCACCATTTATTAGCCACCTGGCAGCAATTTTTTTTTCCAGAGTATGATATGCATGAAATGTGGGCAGTCACACTGTCCTCTATTTTCATTCTGTTCAGCATTCATTTTGGCAATTAAAAGAAAGTTGTTTAAATAACCTCATTGTTATGACCCTAGCACATAAATAAGACCAATAAAACAGTAGCACAGCTTTGGGTTATGTGAGAAATGGGTAGAATATCAGCAAATGTCCACAACTGAAAACCATCTTCTTCGGGTTTTAGAAGGTGACAAGGGTCACTGTTGCCTTAAAACATAAATGAGTTTTAGGGGTTTTATATGAATGAAAGGTACTGCTTTCATTATTGAAGAGTTAGCAAAACTATATTACTCAAAGTCTCACAAATCTTAAAATTAATTATGCTTTTGTATACAAATGTCTGTTGTAAATCTACAGGAACAGACAAAAATATACTATTCCCTTCAAGTAGGGTTTTACTGACATTAAAGATATTTGTAAAGTTGAGAACAGAAAAATAAAGACATATAGATTAGGTGCTAGTCATGAATTAGTACATATATGTGTATTTTATCTACAAACCCCAATTTCCACTTGATTTTCCAAGATCATTTATGTAGATAGGTTACAAATATTAAAATGATACGATTGTCACCTTTGAAGTTTAAACTGTAAAGGAAAACAGAAATAGGAATACACGTGCCATCAATTGCCTCAAAATTAATTTTTAGATGAAAAAGGCCCATGCTCTTTCCTGAAGAGGTAGATTCCAAGGCAGGGGCAAACTTGACATGTCCTAAAGAATAAAGAGCTTAAAAAGGACACGTGGTCAGACCAGGTCCCAGTAGGCAGAATGTTGTAATGGCCAAACTCTGAACTGTGAGAAATCAGTGTAGCTGTTTAAGACCTTATGACCCAAAGTGTGGTGCATGGGTGTCACCTGGGAGCTTGTTAGAGGTGCAGAATCCTAGGCTCCACCCAGATCTACTGAACTTAGACAAGATCTCAAAATAACTGAAGAAACATTAGTTAAAAGGAAAATGGTGGCATCATTGTGGCGTTTCTGCACAGCTGGGTCTAGCTTCCTTGAGAGGACCGGCGGGGACTCAGAAAAAGAAATAAAGAGCAAGAGACAGGGATAGTTTAAAAAGCAATGTGAGCCAGGGGTCTCTGTCTGATGGACAGGAGCCCTGAATCTGATCAGCTTGCAGCTTTTATTGAGTACAAACAGGGAAGGGGCTTTGCTCTTTCCGAGGTCTGTAAATCACATGCGTCACCCAAGATTTAGCCAAATTTCCCTCTGCCTCACAGACCACCTCAGCGGAAAGACCCTTTGATCAATGCAGCCCTGCCCCCTACGGGGACAGATAATGGTTCACTATAACACCTTGAGGCAAGAATGCAAGGAGGACTGCTGTTAGCTTCTTAGGAAGACTTCCCTTTTCCTTTGCAGGCTGTAAGCTCTGCAGAAAAGGATTAACAGGCCCTTAGGCCCCATAGGCTTCACCTCCTTGATTCCTCCCAGGGTACCCTAGGATGGCAGCCTGGCTTAGGCCGCCCTAATGTGCATACTTTATATAGGATCTCACACCTATATTGGAATCCTGTGCATATCTAGGGTCTTGCCCATCATTGACTGACCCGCCCTCTTTCTTAGAGTCCCATGGGGTCTTGCCATAAACATAGTGAATATTCTGTCCCCGTGAGGCCCTGCTGTTATGGGCGAATGCAGGGAGGCAAATGGCGAGGCTGCTGTGAGGCCACACATCAAAACAATAAAAGACCCCAAATAGCCACAGCAATCCTCAGAAATAAGAACAAAGCTGGGGGTATCATGGTACCTGATATCAAATTATACTATAAGGCTATAGTGATCAAAACAGCATGGCATTGGCATAAAAATAGACCATAGATCAATGGAACACAATAGAGAGCCCAGAAATAAATCCATGCCTATGTGGTTATTTAATCTATAACAAAGGAAGAAAGAATTTATATTGGGGTACAGACGGTCTATTTAATATAATAAATGGTACTGGAAAAACTGGACAGTTACATGCAAAATAATTAAATAAATAAAACTGGACTACCTTCTTACTCCATATACAAGAATAAACTCAAACTTGATTGAAGACTTAAATGTAAGACCCAAAACCATAAAACTCCTAGAAGAAAACATAGGAAGTAAACTCTCAGATGTTACCCTTAGTAATATTTTACTGATATGTCCCCTCGGACAAGGGAAACAGAAGAAAAAATAAACAAATGGGATTACATCAAACTAAAAAGTTTTTTCACAGTAAAACAAAAGAAATCAACAAAACAAAAAGACATCCTACTGAATGGGTGCAGATATTTGCCAATGATACATCTGATAAGGCTTTAATATCCAAAATTTATATAAAACTCATAAAACTCAACACCAAAAAACCTCAAACAATCCAATTAAAAAATGGGAAGAGAACATGAAGACACATTTCTCCAAAGAGAACATACAAATGGATAATAGATATATGAAAAGGTGTTCAATATCACTAATCATCAGAGAAATGCAAATAAAAACAATGAAATACCATCTCACTCCTGTCAGAATGTCTGTCATCAATAAATCAACAAACAAGTGTTGGTGAGGATGTGGAGAAAAGGGAACCCTGGTCCACTGTTAGTGTGATTGCAGACAGGTGCAGCCACTATGGAAATCAGTATGGTGATTCCTCAAAAATTGAAAATAGAACTACCTTATGACCCAGCAATTCCACTCCAGGGTATTTATCCAAAGAAACCCAAAGCACTAATTTAAAAATATATATGCACCCCTATGTTTATTGCAGCACTAGTCACAATAGCCAAGATATGGAAACTGAAATGCCCATCAATAGATGACTGGATAAAGAAATTGTGGTGCATTTATACAATGGAGTACTACTTTGCCATAAAAAAGAATGAAATCTTACCATTTGTAACAACATAGATGGAGACACAGGATATTATGCTAAGAGAAATAAGTCAGGCTGAGAAAGACAAACACCATATGTTCTCACTTATATGTGAATCTAAAGAACAGAATAAGTGAGCAAACAAAACAGAAACAGACTCATGGATACAGAGAAAAAAAATATGGCTACTAGATGGAACAGGTGTTGGGGACGTGGGGGAAAGGTGAAGGGATTAGAAAGTACAAATAGATAGTCACAAAGTAGTCACAGGGATATGAAATACAATATGGGGAATATAATCAAAAATGTTGTAAAGACTATGTTGGGTGTCAGATGGGTACTGGACTTATCAGAGGGATCACTGCATAGATTATATAAATGCTTAACCACTATAATGTACACCTGAAACTAATATAAAATAATATTGAATATCAAATATATACACACACACATACACACATACACACACACACATACATACATACAGAAGGTGCCAAAAAATGTATACACATTTTAAGAAAGGAAAAAATTGTATTAAAATTGTAATACTCAATATATACCAATAACAAACGATGAATACAAGTCATGTGCATACATTCACGGAATGTAAAGTACAGCATACGGAATATAGTTAATAGTATTGTAAAGCTATGTATGGTGTCAGAGGGGTAGTAGACTTGGTGGGGTTATCACTTTGTAAGGAGTATACAGGTCTAATCATTATGTTGTTTCATATACCTGAAACTAATGAAAAATATTAAAAAAACAAAAAACAAAACCCTAAACACACACACACACACACACACACAAAACAAAACAAAACAAACAAACAAACAAAAACTTTCTCAAATGCCTTTCAATGGTGGTGTGATTGTAGAAAGACCCCATCAATTACAGGCCAATGACAGGATAAAAAGCAATACTATGAACATGATTAAGAACACAAAGCCAATATGAAAAATCAGAAAAAAAATTAGGAGACTAAATAGAAACTAGATCAGGACACACATTTGTGGGTGGGTGTTGGTGTTTCCTACCATTTTCTGAACTCCTGCCTTTCAGAACTAAACCCAGCGGAAGCTAGATGTTTAGTGTTCAGGTGGAAATGTTACCTCACGTGCAGTACAGCACCTACGTTAGACATCAAAATAAAATGGTGCTTGGGCTCTTATAAATGGAGTCCAAAAAATATTTTAGTAAAATAAAAATACATGTGTTAACATATATAAATCAAGATTTCCTGTAAAAAAAATAGGGACAATACAATGCAAAATTATTTTATGTTTAACTAATAATTAGAAAGAAAACTATGGGCAATAACGAGGAATATGGGAGGTAGTATGTCTGGGTAGTTTTAAGTGTGTGCCAAAGTCCTTGTTGTGTTTGTGAGGAAGATAGATATGCTTAATAATTTTAATTATTTTATGAGTGATACACAATGTCAGAGTGTAGAGTTAACCATTACACAGAAAAGTAATCTGTCACAAGAAAAATATATTGTGATATGAATGGAAGTTCAGAAATGAGAAAGCATAAAGTTAACACAATTTATGACAAATAGGAAACTCAACAAGCATTGTGCAAACCAGTTTAACTATATCAATTTTCCCTTCTGGATTAAATTTACCTAATGTCACGTCCTGCGTGGCAAGGGCAAGTGGGACACGAGAGGGGCGACGCAGATTAAGGAAAAACAAGAGACAGAAGAAAGATAAGAGCGAGACCAAGGGACTCAGCCAAAGACGACTGAGCCCAAGGGACTCAGCCAAAGACGACTGAGCCCAAGGGACTCAGCCAAGGAAGACTGAGCCCCGAATCGGGTCAGCGCATAGCTTTTATTGAGAATTTTCAAGGAAGCAAACTGGAACAAATCATTAACAGTGGTTTGTAGTTCTCAGGATTTACACAGTCTTTTACTCCCCTGAAAGTGCTCTTTCCAGGGTGCACTGTGACTTTACTCTTCCGTTAAAGGATTACCTTGTCTTTATTATGTTAATTGCTATGAAACCCAGACTCGGTTTCTGTTTGTCACCTAAAGAATGTTTACTAAAGCTATCTTGACTATCTAGAAATCATCCTAAATTCTAGCAGTTAAACACAATCATAAAACTCACAGTATACTTGAGCTATACCAAAAGACTAGGAGTGGCTGTGTTTAAGGTAAAAGCATCTAAAATCTATTCGTTTGTAAATAACAATACCTAGCAACCAAAAGGATCTCACACCTCTCTTATCCTACAGAGGGCTGCATCCGTTTTTCAGTCAAAGCTTCAGTATCTGTTGCTGCAACAAGGCACTGGGCAAAGGAATTCACACAAGGCTGATTAACAAATCCATGGTCAGTGGATGTCTTAGAGCTGCCTCTTACCTGGAACTCTCATGGCCTGAAGACTTAATCTTTCAGGAGACTATTCACAGTAGGGCCCTTAGGCAAATGCATCAGCTTCTCACAGGCCTGAGTTTTCTGGCCTGAATTTGTCAGAGGCCTGTGCCTCAGTTTCCAAGGGGCTTGAGTCCCCAGTATCTCAGTTCAGGGGTCCCCCATGGAACTACCGCCTGGCTTGGGTTGTCTCCCAACTTTTAGGAGATCTTACCCATCATTGGCTGCGTAGTTAGCTCATTGGGGTACCACAGGAACATGTCACAAGTGTAGTGAATATATTGTCTCCTATAGAAGAAAAGGCACATGGGTTCACAGAGGCAGGAGATATTACATGACCAACCATAAGGCAGCACCCCTAATATCCAGTGCTGAGCAGGGCAATGTGGCCTTGTCAGACACTGGGGTGCTATCAGCTTCCCACAATCTAAAATGTACAAAATCAAACAGGATGAAAAGTGCAAGCACACACTTAAACGACTCCGAAAACCACAAATTAAAAAAAAAATGTGTAAATATATAACAGATAACTACAAACCAAAAGTAATTTGTAAAAGAAATACTGGTATCAGAAAAAATAGATATTAAGGTAAAAGTACTGACAGTAATACTATGGTATACCATAATATGATGAAAAGCACAATTTTAAAACAACTAAATTTAAAAACGAAGATGTTGCAGTAACCTATAATCTAACACCCAAGTTTGAAATCTATAAGGAAAAAGTAAGAACAGATTACCAAGGAGAAATAAATTCACCCAGAATCTGATGATATTGTAATATAACTCTAATCATTAGTTAAAAATACCTTTAAAAATTGTAAAAATATAGATTTCAACAAACAAGAAAACAAACTTTATCTTATGCATATTTAGAGTTCCCTTAAATATGACAGCTAGTGACCAGCTTTGTCAATCACACCTGAATCTTTTTTTAAAAATGAACATGTTTAAGGCTACAAAGAAAATTTTTAGAAAGTCCAAATAATAATATGCTACTGATAAGTTTTCTGAATATATAACAAGCCAGAAACAACAAAATAAATAGATGGTTTTAACACTGTATTTAAAAATTAAGAGAGGCCTATGCTTCCAGGAAGATGGACATATTATACTTTAAATGTTTTTTCTGTTTGTTTGTTTGTTTTTAGCTGAGCCATCCTGCCACCTGTTGGCAGCTCAGCGGCAGCTTAGCTCAAGCTGGGCATCGAACTGCTGTTGCTCAGAGCTCAGCTTGCACTCTTGAGTGAGCTCTTAACCAACTGAGCCACTGGGCCAGCCCTTAAATGTTTCTATTTTTAATAATTAATTCACAACTAATTATTCACAACTAAAAATCCTGGGGATTATATACAAAGTAAAAAAACCTGAATTATAAAGAGAAGAAGGCAGACCAGCTAGGGACATCAGGATCCAAGAAATGACATAGTGGTGAGTACCCTGGGGTTTCTTTTTTATCTGATATGTCTCAGCATTGGAGCAAACAAGCAGGCAACCTGGAAATATCTACTGAGTACAGAAAAAAATAACAACAACAAGCATGCTCCCTATGGACTAAGGACAAGAAAAGGGGAAGCCCACAAGACAAAATCTTTTAAATCACAGCTCTTCTACTCCAGCCAAACATCACAGAAAAAACACCCTTGTCTTATCTAGATTATCTAATTTATTGATACACAGTTGTTAATAGTATTCTCTTATCATCTTTTCTGCTTTTGTTAATGCCAGTAATGATATTCTGTAATTCACTTTATATTTTAGTAAACTGAGCCTTCTCTTTTTTTTTTCCCCCTTGGTCTAACTAAAAATTTGTCAATTTTTTAATATTTCAAAGAATTATCTTTGGTTCTAATTATTTTCACTATCACTATTTCCATCCTCATTTAATTTACCTCCATTCTATTTCATATCATATCCTTCCCCATGTTTGCTGTGCATATAACTTGTCCTTATATTCATTTTCTTAATGTTGAAGTTTAGATCACTTATTTGAAATATTTTCCATTTTATAATATAGGGATATTGTTTAACTGTGTCTTTCTCCCTTCAATTCTCAGTTTTGTTTCATGTGTTTTGTGGTCTCTTGCTAGATTCACACATGCTTATAATTGTGACATCTTGACAGGCTGAACCTTTACCATTATAAAATGGCCTTTTGTCATCTAGTAATTATTTTCGTAATGTCTATTTCATCTGATGTTACTGTAGTCACTTCAGTTGTCTTTAAAGTTTGTCTCTTGGAAACAGTATACAGTGAATCAGGTTTTTTAAAGCCAAGTCTATCAATCTCTGACTTTTGACTTGAGTGTTTAGTCTATTTACATTTCATGAAACTAATGATATGTTAGGATTTACATTTCGCATCCTGCTATATTTTTTCTGCATATCATGTATTTCTCAGTTACTACCTTCTTTTATTTATTTATTTATTTTTTTGAGGGCAGTGTCACTGGCCCTCCTATCTGGGACCCGAACTGAGGCCTCTGGCTTCCCAAGCCAGCGCTTAACCACCACATCACTCAGCCGGCCCACCTTCTTTTATTTTAAGTACGTATTTTCTAGTATGTAATTTTAGTTCCTTTGTTGTTTCTTTTCCATATTTTTGGAGTTATGTATTTAGTAATTACCCTAAGATTCCAATTAACATCTATGTCTAAAACCTCATTTAGGTAATACCAACTTAATTTTTATTAGTACACAAAATCTTTGCTCCATAATAGCTCATTTCCTTCCACCCTATTTTTTAACATTATTATCACACCAATTACATTTTTATACATCATAAGCCCATCAATATAGTCTTATAGTTATTGCTTTCTTCAGTTGTATTTTAAAAGAGAATAGAAAAGATAGTTTCAAACAAAATTACAGTAAAATTTTGGATTGAGAGTAATGACATGGTTTGCGAGTGTTCTGCAAGACGAGCAAACATTTCTAATACATTTTAACGTGGTAAATGAGCAATGTCTTGCAATACAAGTAGTTTGTTTCCGAATGAGTTATGCTTGCAAACCAAGGTATTTTATCATTGATATTTATTGTATCATCAGTAAATATCTTTACCATGTTCTTTATTTCTTCATGAAGATGTGAGTTATTGTCTATTGTCCATTTAGTGACTCCCAAAGGACTCCCATTAGTATTTCTTTTAGGACAGATCTACTAGCAATAGATTCTCTTAGTTTTTATTTATAAGTTAATGTCTAATTATCCTTTCATTTTTCAATGAATGTTTTAGTGGAATATAATTCTTGGTTGACAGCCCCCACTTTTTTTTTTAAACACTTTGAACACGTCATCTCCCTTTCATGCTTTCATTCCCTGCCTCAATACCAAAGGTAGTACCTGGAATGGAATGCAAATCTTAATAAACTGATCCTGCCACAAATAACAATTATAAAAACCAGAGGAATCCTTAAGTGAGAGCTAAAGTGACTAATAAATGTAGGAAGATTTTAGGAAAGGAGGAAGAATTCAAAAAAGCATTTCTATAGAAATTATAAATTACATAAACATAAAACATGAGAGTGATCACTTACCACTTATCAATAGGTCAAAAATGGTAGAACAATGTCACTGCAGTGCTGAAATAAAAAAAGAAAAGTATCGATTTAAAATTCTACATTCAGCATGAAAATATTTTTCAAGAATGAATATGAAGTAAACATATTTTCAGATAAAAGAATAATAAAAGTGACCGAAAGGATTAAAGGGAAAAAACATCCCAGTTCACAGATTACCAATAGCCAAATTAGAAAGCGTCGTATTTCATGGGACATTGACTAGAGTACTCACAAGGGTTTCGTTTTGGTCTAGAGGGCAAACAAGTCATAGACAAAATAAGGCACTGGTCCCCTCTAAAAGCTTAAATGCAAGATCTGAAAGTATCAAGCTGTTTCCAAGTAAATTAACAGCATTGCAAAACAAACACAAAAATATTTATAGCATACAGAAATATCCAGCACCCACATAGCCTGGCAACCCATTAAAAAATAGCAGGGAGGCAAATAAAAAGACACTATGACTCATGATTATAATAAGAAAAATAAAAACTGACCCAGGTATGAAAGAGATGATATAATTAATAGAAAACATTGAAAGTTATTATATCTATATTCTATATATAAAAAAAGAAATTATGCTTTTTAAATTACCAGAGAATTGAAAAATAAAATTTTAAAGTTTCATTCACAACAGAAAAAAAGAAAAATACTCAGAAATAAGTTCACAAAAACCATGCAATATCTTTACACTGAAATTG
Source organism: Aselliscus stoliczkanus (assembly GCA_033961575.1). Taxonomy (NCBI): domain Eukaryota; kingdom Metazoa; phylum Chordata; class Mammalia; order Chiroptera; family Hipposideridae; genus Aselliscus; species Aselliscus stoliczkanus. The sequence goes on along the minus strand of CM066740.1, from coordinate 73,324,265 downwards.
AGGAACATTGCTAAATCAAGTTAAAACACAAATATTTTATGAATTTGACCTCAAAGGCAACGGAAGTAAAAGTAAAAATAAATAAATGGGACTATATCAATTTGGAAAGCTTCTGCACAACAAAGGAAACCATTAACAAAACAAATAGCAATGGGAGAAGATATTATAAACAACACCTCCAATGAGACTAACATCAAAATATATAAAGAAGTCATGCAATTCAACAAGAACAAAACATTCCAATTAAGAAACAGGCGAAGGACCAGAACACACACTTCTCCAAAGAAGACATACCAATGGCCAGCAGACATATGAAAAGATGCTGAACTTTGCTCACTATTAGGGAAATGCCAATCAAAACCACAATGAGGGCCGGCTGAGTGGCGCGGTGGTTAAGCACTGGCTTCCCGGTTCCACATATGAGGGCCAGTGACACTGCCCTCAAAAAACAAACAAACAAACAAAACCAAAATGACATACCACCTCACACCTGTTAGAATGGCTGTCATCAACAAGACAAGTAATAACAAGTGTTGGAGAGGCTGTGGAGAAAAAGAAACCCTCATAAAATGCTGGTGGGAATGTAAATTGGTACAGACACTAGGGAAAACAGTATGGAGGTTCCTCAAAAAATTAAGAATAGAATTACCATGTAACCCAGTAATCCCTCTTCTGGGTATCTATCCAAAAATTCTGAAAACCTTTATCCATAAAGATATACAAGTATGTACCTCTACATTCACTGTAGCATGATTCATGGTAGCCACGACATGGAAACAACCAGTACCCTTCAATAAATGATGGATAAAGAAGGTGCAGTACATCTACACAATGAAATATTACTCAGCCATAAGAAAAGATGAAATACTGTTATATGCGACAACTGGATGGATCTTGAGGTCATCATGCTAAGCGAAATAAGTCAGACAGAAAAAGTCGAGAACCATATGATTTCACTGACATGTGGGCTATGACACTGAAAACAACAAACAAACAAGACAAGCAAAAACTCATAGACACAGACAACAGTTTAATGGTTACCAGAGGGTAAGGGGGGAAGTGGGTGGTAGAAGAGGGTAAAGGGGATTAAATATATGGTGATGGAAGGAGAGCTGACTTTGGGTGATGAACACACAATGTGATATACAGATGATGTATTGAATTTTACACTTGAAACCCATATAATTTTATTAACCAATGTCACCCCAATAAATTTAATAAACACTAAAATTGAATATATCTTCTTATAGTGTGAGAAAATCAATTATCATATGGATTCAAGGCAATAACTGTTAAAACACAAACGGTATTTTGGGAGAAAAGTAAATAAGATGATTCTAAAATTATGGACTTAGAAGCATATGGCTATTTGATTACACTACCCAATTTCAAGGTATAATATACATTCACAGTCATCAAAATGGTATGGGACTGGTGAAAGAATAGACACACAGATTAGATTAACAGAACAGAATCCAGAAATAGACCCACCCATATATTTTCAATTAATTTTCAAGAGAGCAATGCCAAGGCAATTCAATAGTATAAGGAAAGATTTTGCAGAAAAAAAAAATGTGCTGGAAATATTTGATTACACATTTGAGAGAAAAAAATGAACGTATACAAAAATTACCTTCAAATGGATCAAAATCTAAATTTAAAAGCTAAAATTATAAAACTTCCTGAAGAAAACACAAGAGAAACACTCTGTAGCCTTGAGTAGGCAAAGATTTCTAGATATGACACAAACACACACACACACACACAAAATGAAATCATAACTGAAAAATTAATGAATTGGAGTTTATCAAAATAGAAGTGTTTTATCTTCAAAAGATGCTATTAAGGAAACAAAAAATGAAGCCACCAAATGAGAGCAAATAGTTTCAACACATATATGTGGCAGATAATATATGTAGCCAGGTGTATGAAAAAAATTTAAAAATTAATTATAAGAAAGTAAACAACCCATTAAAAAAGTACAAATATCTAGACAGGCAAGTTGGCTAATAAAACATGAAAGAGTATTTAACATCACTTGTCATCAGGGAAATCAAAATTAAAATCACAATCCGATACCATTACACATTTATTAGAATGGCTAAAATTATAAGGATTGTCTATATGAAGTTTGTAGTGGATGTCATACTGCTAGAACTATAATCCATTGCTGGTAGGAATTTAAAATAGTATAAATACTTTGAGAAAATATCTGGAAGTCACCTAAAATATTAAACATACACTTACCATTAATTCCCAGTCATTTCATTTCCATTTATTTACTCAATATAAATGGAAACATTTGTCAACATAAAGATATATACATGGACATATAACCCAATACTGTTCCAGTTTTAGCACTGGAAGCATGAGTCCTTAGAAACCGCTCAATCCTCAGTACACCGGGATTTTTTTCACCCATCATACAGAAAGAAAAGTAAATTAAAGTAATTGTAAGTTTGATGAGTTAATGATATTTATGCATTTTCAAAATGCCTCTCTTTAAAAGTCATTTACAGAGGGGCAAAAAAATCTTTTCAGGAGTCTGGCAGACACCGCATTAATCAAAGTATCGAAGTGATCATTATCAACCACGGTACAAAGGAAAACCTTCCGCTTCTTGATAGGATGCAATAAAGACCATGCAGCACATTTGTGACATTCTTGTCAAAAGGTGTAGCTTAAACTTAGTCATAAGGGAATATCAAATAAATTCACACTTAGGCACATTCTTTAAAATAATTAGGTTGCAATTTTCCAAAGTATTGAGCTCCCTTGGGCCGGCCGAGTGGCACGGTGGTTAAGCGCTGGCTTGGGAAGCCAGTGGCCCCGGTTCGGGTCCCACATATGAGGGCTAGTGACACTGCCCTCAAAAAAAAAAAAAAAAAAAGTATTGAGCTCCCGAAAGTCAAGGAACGGATGAGAAACTGTTTCAGAATGAGGAGATGAAAGCGAGTGGACACCTAAGTTTAATGTGTGAGTCTCAAATATAATAGATACTTTCTCTATAGAGAATATTAGTGAGGGGCCAGCCGAGTGGCGTGGCGGTTAAGCGCTGGCTTGGGAAGCCAGCGGCCCCAGTTCGGGTCCCACATATGAGGGCCAGTGACACTGCCCTCAAAAAAACAAAAAACAAAACAAAACAAAAAGAATATAGTGAGGCAACTGGTGAGAAGAAATAGGCTCTAAAGATTAGATAGTGATGTTACAATGTACATTTCTTTATATTGGTCCTATTGTGGCTATATAAAAATATGTCCTTTTTTGTAAAAAATGCTAAAATATTCAAAGATGAGGGGCATTATAATAATAACTTACTGTCAAACAGTTAAGGAATAATTTTTCTGTACTCTACCTCCTTGTTTTTATAACTTTTTGATAGTTGAAAAATACAGAATCTTTCATATGGAAAAAAGACACCACGTATAAAGCTTTTAAAAAGTTATAGTATAAGAGAAGACGAATGGTCAGAAGCTATCCTTGCCTCCTGAGGGATTCCTCTAGTATACAGGATTTGCCAAAGAAAAGTTAGGCTGCTAGCATGAAGAAAAAACAAACAAACATATCTCTAGCTCAGGACAATATGAAATGTTAAACACATTAAAAGAACTAAAATATAATTATACTGACCATTAAAATTTCTATGAAGCACTTCCATTTTCATATTTAAACTGATGAAATGTAATTTCGTAATTTAAAAACTAAGCATACAGCAACTAATTCAATTAACTTTTATACTCTTTTTAAAATTATTAGTTAAACTTATTAACATCAATTTCACATATTCCCATTTTAGTAAACAGTATGCTACTTTCATGTAAGTTAATTTTCAGGATATATATATATATATATATATATATATATATATATATATATATATATAATGGATTTATTCCAATTTGGATAACTAGTGTATTTTGCTTATAGCCCTAGGCAACATCCCTTATGAAAAGATTATCACAAACTCCAGTATACCTGCCCTCTTTGAAGTAAACCCTGCAAACTGGAAACCTATACCTGCTGCTACAACAGCAGTGTTGGTCCAAGTTATTTTTCCTGAGATATACACTGAAATATTTTGGAAAACAAGGAAAAAGTAAATGAATTCCATGGAGAATATTTCGGTTTCATTCTTTATAAATACAGTTCAAAGGAAGAGTAGGAGAGCTGACCTTGGTTAGGAAAGCCAAATTAAAAGTTTGATCATAGATACACATGCATAGAGGAAAAATGTCTTTGTCATTGTAGGTGATTTGCGTGCCCTCTACAAAATTAGGAAATTTGGGGAATATACCAAAGGATACAAAGAAAATGAGTGAGAGAAAAGAGAACACCCACTGGCTTCTGGAAGATAAACTGTATGACAAGTCCAAGGGCAAATGAAAATATCCCAGCACAGCCTCCTGGGAAGTCTGCCAATACACAAATGCTAACAGTAGAAAAAATTGTTTTCACAGCATGACATCAGAACTTCATGATGACTATCAGGGGTTTAATGGTGACATGATGTTCGGGCCTTTTCAACAAAATAAAGAGAAGGAAAATTCAGAGGGGCAGAAGTCGAAATATGGATTGATAGGTCTGATCTACACATGGTTGTCACCAGTCATTCTACATGGCTATGTCAGCAGTATATGCTCTTGGCACAGACACAATTACAAGAGTTTAAAAGGAAGTCTATTTTTAAACAAACTTGGCTTAAATCTTTAGAATGCATACCTTCTTTCATATGTACCTTAAATATTAATGTCCTATTTTATGGCCAACAAATTTACCACATTCATACTTTTTCAATATGTTTTAAGTTTACTCACTAGATTAGTACTCACTAGAATCCTACGCCAATGACCATTTTGTTAATATTAATTTCCCCCAATTATTTATTTTTCATTCTGTTTAGTTAGATTTTTTTTTTAAAGATTTTATTGGGGAATTGGGGGAGGGGAACAGTGTTGGGGAATTGGGGAAGGGGAACAGACAAGTTGCTGTCTTTTTGTTCTTCAGTCTAGTTGCGGAGGAAGTTGCTTCACTGGCCCATGTTGGTATCGTCATTGCGCTCTTCTGGGATGAGGCACATCAGTCACTGGCCTCTGGATGGTTGCTCACCATGGCTACTGGCAGCTCACACTGGCTGCTGGCCGGTCACTGTAGCCTGTGGCAGCCCACTGCAGCAGGGGCTGCAGCCTACACCGTCGCCAGGGCTCGCACGGCCCAGCTCCAGGTGGTGCTGCTGTTAGCTGTAGAGGGCAGTGTCACTGGCCCTCATATGTGGGATCTGAACCAGGGCCACTGGCATCCCAAACCAGCTCTTAACCAACGCGCCACTCGGCCGGCCCTAGGTTAGATATTTTTGTTTTTATTTACAGAAGGTTATTTAAAGTTCCACTGTCTCCTTTTATAGGTTCCTGCAACATCTAATATGGATTCAGCATAAATGGGACACTTAGCTCTGTTCATGGGTGATGTTACAACCACCATGACATGAGAAGACTATGTATTCTCTTTTTTTTTTTTTAAAGATTTTTTTTTATTGGGGAATTGCGGGAGGGAACAGTGTTGGGGAATCAGGGAAGGGGAACAGGCAAGTTTCTATCCTTTGGTTCTTCAGTCTAGTTGTGGAGGACGTTGCTTCACTGGCCCATGTTGGTATTATCATTGTACTCTTCCGGGGTGAGGCAGATCAGTCACCAGCCATTGGACAGCCACTCACGGTGGTTCATGGCAGCTCACAAAAGCTCATGGTGCTGCTGGCCAGCCCCACTGCAGCCTATGAGGTGGCCAGCAACTCACAGCAGCCCCTCTCCAGGTCATGCTGTTGTTCATCATCTTAGCTGTAGAGGGCACAGCGTCACTGGCCCATGTGGGATCCAAACTGGCGGCCCTGCTGCTCAGAGCTCATGTTCCCAAGCCAACTCTTAACCAACACGCCACTCAGCTGGCATAAGACTATGTATTCTTGAAAGGCAAAAATTATTTGAAATTTTCTTCCAAATGATCTTGGTTTTACCAGAGACTGAATGTGTCATCAAACCATAAAACAGGGGAATTTAGGAGTGCTTCTTATTTGAAACACATAGATTATTGTGTTCCATTCTCTTTTATCACCATTAGAATGTATATTTCTGATATTTCTTGGATATTTCAATCCAAGATTACTGAAAAGAAATGGAAAGAGACAAGTACACTTCATCCTACAAGTGTGAAATAGACATGGCTATGTGGGGAGTAGGGAGGAAAACCATTCAGAGCCACACACACATCTACAGAGAGAAGGACAAACTGAACTAAAGCTAAGAGAGCCCGCAGAAGGTAGGAGCATCCTGGGAAGGATAATGAGGCATAGATACAGCAGAAAAGCAAAGCTATGAAAGGAGAATGTCAAGACAGGGGTGAGTGGAAAACAGGCAAGTGAAAGCTTTACCAATAATAATTTAGTGGGAGCCCCGATTTGCACAAAATAAGGATTTGCCCTATTCCTAGCTTTTTCATTTCAGTTTTCTTTAGGTATCTGCCTTCCAGAGTGGTTTGGGGCCACATTAGGTGATATATTCAAACAAAAGAACCCACACTATACACCCCATTTTGTGAAAATATGGAGCATCTTTTATTTCTCAAGAGATTGTGTTTGCTGGAAATTGCAAATATATTTTACATACATTCATAAATGTTCACCTCAATAGGTTATAGAATGGGAAATCATGGTTGCCCTAAAAAATATTTTCTAATAATTTTAAGGTGATTATATTGGAGGGAAAGTATAGTCACCCACATAACCTCCTATGGTGCTAATGTTAGTCTGCATATGTTAGACCATACATAATGTTGGTCTGCATGAAGCATCCGCTTGTGTGGATTTATATTAATATAATAGAGAGATTTCATGTTCAAAGTGAACAGCGATGTATGGGCCACACAGTTTGCAAAGGTTTCTTCTTCACTCATTCTCTCCTTGATGACTATAATTCATTTGATCTCCACACTCTGAATTCTGTTTAAGAACCTTTCAAATTAATCCTCCAAGAGTTGAAGCTTTCTGTTTCCATAACCTGATAAATATTTAAATCAGCTTAGATGTTTGGAACAGTGCACCAAGTACAGTAAAGCACTACTAAAAGTGGGTGAAATATTTAGCTGTCACATAGGCAAGAAGACACAGTTAGATGAAAGAACTCAAAATAACACAAAGTTGGCCATCAACAATTATCCCCAATTTTTGTCAAATCGATGTTGGTGTTTAAAGGCTTTTGTTAGGAAGGAGAGGTAGACTTGCTGGAAGGCTTCTTGGGATGTTATTATTATTTTGAATGTATAGAATATGAGCCTTGTTTTACTTGATCCCTATACCTCTGAGGACAGCCTGGGTATAATTAAGTATTCTATGATTCTGCAAGCTAAATAGTATCTGCTTCCACGCTTATTTCACTCTCCTGGAACCACTGCTCCAGGAGTTTACATAACTAAATTCTGTTGCATAGATTTGATACGAGCTATTTAGAAATAAGGTTAATAATTAATTGAATAGATGAGATCACATTATCTGTCAAACTTGCCTATATGCCAACTTTATTATGGAGGAATTGCTCTTTTAACAATTTAACCAATAAATACATTTACATTAGCATTCTAATAATTATTGAGTACTTTGGGGATATTGAAGTAAATTTCATTGACTTCAGGTTGTTTCTCATCTGACTCTGAACCAGACGATAACAGAGACAGTAATTAGCATGTTCACCCTCAGTGCATTTTTATTGCCATCAATGATATAGTGGTGGTTAGGTGTTTACAAAATGAACAGACCCTCATATAACTAGTAATTACATGACAGAAACAACAAACCACTGTGTTTCATAGATTATGTAAGAGATACATTTTCTAAGGAGAGATTTCTAGAACCAGCATCAAGACATTTATGAATATAAAACAGCAATATGTTGCTTGTTTGTGAGGATATATATCCTCATGTTATAGTTTGTGGTAAGTTTGTTGTGACACACTGTTGATGAGGATAAACAATCTAACTAGTGGGAAAACATATATTTTACTAAATGTCACTTGCATGAATTAAACTTTCATAATATAACCCCTCATAAACCAATTCAACTGGGAACTTCACACATTTACAAATTGCTTGAGGTAGAACTAAATGACCGTCTTAGGATCAAAAATGTCACATTTTGATTATCTACTGGTAGATACAATTTAAAATGATTCGGACAAATGAAAATTCTCTTCATTGACAAAATAAAATACATTTTGCTTAATGGTTTATAAATTAATTACAAAATTATATAATGTAAATTAAAGTTTAGTGTAAATTTGTATGATATACAATTGTGCTCAAATCTGGATTATTTGCAGTCTTCATTTTGTTTTTAAAGCTATTAAATTATAAAAGCAATACTTTTCATTTTTGTCAGGAGTGTTTTAAAACTATTTATTTTGAGATAATTGTAGATTTACATGAAGTTCTAAGAAATGTTAGAGTGTGATACATCGTGCAGACCTATGGTAAGATATCACAACCAGGAATAAGACATTGATACAATCCACCAAGCATGTTGGTATTTCACCAATTAAATGCACAAATTTGTGAGTGTGTGTGTGTGTGTGTGTGTGTATGTTTATTTCTGCACTATTTTATCACTTATGTGGATTAATATAACCATCACCACAGTGGTACCCTGTTATAGCCTTATAGCCACATCTACCTCTCTCTCTCTTCTTCTCCTTAACCCCTGCAACTATTAATTTGCCCTTTATCTCTGCAATTTCATCATTTCAAGAATGTTTTTAAAGTTAATCATAAACCTATATACTGTATGTTGAGATCAGTTTTTTTTTATTCAGCAAGCATAATTCCTTTGAGATTCAACTGTGTTTTGTGAATCCATAGTTCATTGATTTTTTTTTTCTTTTCTTTTTTTTTTTTTGCTAAGTAGTATTCTATGGTATGGGTATGCCACAGATCATATAACCATTCTCCTGTCAAAGAACATTTGGGTTGCTTTCACTTTGGGGGTATTGCAAGTAAAGCTGTGATGAACATTTGTTTATAGGTTTTTGTGTGAACGTAGGCTTTCATTTCTCTGAGATAAATGCCCAGGATTAAAATTACAAGGGTGTGGGCCGGCCGAGTGGTGCGGTGGTTAAGCGCTGGCTTTGGGGAGCCAGCGGCCCCGGTTTGGGTCCCACATATGAGGGCCAGTGACACTGCCCTCAAAACAAACTAACAAAATTACAAGGTTGTATTAATTGTATGTTGAATTGTTTAAGAAACTGCCATACTCTTCCAGAGTGACTATACTATTTTACATTCCCACCAGCAGTGTATAAATGATCCAGTTTCTCTCATCCTCAGTAGCAGTCAGTATTATTATTCTTTATTTTAACCTTTCTGATAGGTGTGTAGTGATATATTCATTGTAGTTTTAATTTGTTTTTCCTTAATGGTTAATAATGTTGAACTGCTTTCCATATACTATTCGCCATCTGTTTATCCTTATCAGTTCAATGTCTGTTCACATCTTTTGTTCATTTTCTATAACTGGATTTTTATTTTTTTCTATTTTTTGGGAGTTCTATATATATATCCTAGATAGAAGTCTTTTGTCATATACGTGGTTTGCAAACATTGTCTCCCAGACTGTGGTTTTTCCATTCATCCTCTTAATAGGATCTTTCACAGAGTAAAAGTTTTTCATCTTGAAAAGGTCCAATTTATCAGTTTTTATAGATCAGGCATTTGGTGTCATGTTTAAGAACTTTCTGCCTAGCCCTAAGTTTTCTATTTTTTAATGTTTTGTATTTTCATGTTTTACCTCTAAATCTGTGATCCATTTTGAGTTAATTTTGGTATAAAGTGTGAGTGAGGTTTAGAATAAGGTTCTGGATTTTGCTTTTTGTATGTTTTTGTTTTGTTTTGTTGTTTTGTTTTGCTTTGTTTTGGTCTATCATTCCTTCATTGAACTGCTTTCTCATTTTCAGAGCATATTTGTGTTGAACTATTTCTGAGTTTTCTATTTTGTCCCATTGCTCTCTTCTATTGATCTACAATAGTTATCCCTCTTTCAATACCAAAATGTCATGATTATTGTAAACATACAGTAAGCCTTAAAATGGTCAGAGGGATTAATCTCACTTTCTTATTCAAAATTGTTTTAGCTATACTAAGTCTGATGATTTTCCATATAATTTTTAGGATATGCTTATTATGCCTCAAAAGACTTGTTGAGATTTTGATAGAAATTGCATTAAACCTATATAGATGAATTTAGATAGAACTGACAGTTTACTATGTCAAGTTTTCTAATCCATGAACACAAATTTCACTCTATGAACACAGAAATTCGCTAAATTTCTTTAGGTCTTTGATTTCTTTCCTCGAGATTTTGTAATGTTTGCTAATATAACATTGGTCCTAAACATGTTTTGTTAGATTTATACCCAAGTATTAGATCTTCATTGGATCAATTGTAATGGTCTTTTATTCTTAATTTTAGTATATATATATTTATTTTTCAAATATAGAATTGAGATTGATTTTGTTTGTGTTAATCTTGTATTCTGAGACTTTGCAGAAATAATTTATTAGTTCTAGGAGTTCCTTTGCATGTTACACAGACTTTCCTATGTAGGTTTTCATATCCTCTGCAAATAAGAACATTTTATTTCTTCTTTTCCAATTTGTATGACTTTTATGTTTTTTCTTGCCTTATTCTGCAGGCTAGAATTTCCACTCCAATGCTGAATACATGTAGTGAAAGCAGACCTTCCTTTTGTTCTAATTCTAGTGGGTATTTGGTCTTTCAGTATGATGTTGCTGCAGGTTTTTCACTTGTTCCTTTTCAAATTGAGAAATTCCTTCTCTTATGCTCAGTCTTTAGTCATAAATGGGTATTGGATTTTATCAAAATTTTTTCTGCATTTATTGATACAATCAAATGATTTTTCTTATTTAGTTTGTTGATGTGGATTTGACTGACTTGCAAATGTTGAACTAAACTTGCGTAACTGTAATAAATTCTACATGGCCATGATATATATCTTTTATACATTATTGAATTTGATTTGCTAATGTTTTGTTGATTTCTGTACCTATGTTCATGAGAGATACTGGTTTTCAGTTTCCCTTCTCATAATGTCTTTTTATGATTTTGGTATTAAGGTAATGTTGGTCTCATAAAATGAATTATGATCTCTTCTGAAAGAGAAGGTAGAGGATTGTTATAATTTCTTCTTCAAATGTTTGGTAAAATTCCCTAGTGAAAACAACCGGGCTTAGACTTTCTTTTTTTGAAGGTTATTAATTATTGATTCAATTCCTTATTGATATATGTAGGCTAACTCAAATTATGTATTTCTTATTGCATGAATTTAGGAATTTGTCTATTTCATTTAAATTAAATTTCTGGGCATAGAGCTATTCATTTTATCATTTTAATTTTAATGTCAAAGGATCAGTACTTGTGATATCGCTTTCATTTCTTATTTATGGGTCTGTCTGTTTCTCTACACACACACACACATAGAGGTTCATTAATTTTACCTATCATTTCAAAGAAGCAGCTTTTGGTTTTGTTCATTTTTTTCTTTCATTTTCCTGTTTTCAATGTTATTGAGTAGTGATTTTATCTCAATTATTTCCTTCCTTCTGTTTATTTTGTTCTTTTTTCTGTTTTCTTATTGAAGGACCTTAGACTATTGATCTGAGACCTTTCCACTTTTCTGCTGTAAGCATATAGTCCTATAAATGTCCCTCTCAGTATTATGTTAGCTACATCGCAAATATTTTTGTTTTCCATCCCTTTCAGTACTGTAATTCTCATTATTTTAAAGGCAGATCTATGCACCAACCAAAAAAAAATCAGATAATATAGTTATATATATATATGGTTTTCGGAAAAGTCATGATTCAGTTTTTGCAACAAAAAACATAGAAAAAATACCTTCTGACTTTTCCAACACCCCAATAAAAATTCTACCCTCTTCTCAAAAGTAGTTAATATTGGAAAGACTAAATTCACTACTGTATTCTCAGGATCTAAAACTGTGCCTGGCATTTAATATTGTTCAGCATTTGTTTACTGAATAAATGACTCAGAACTAACCACCTGTCCTAATGTTTAAGAATGGACTATCTGGTACCAGATGCTTAAGTTCAAATCCTAGTTCAACCAGTTTGTAACTGTGTAATATAGAGAAACTTATTTAACTTCTCTGTGGTTTAATTCATTCATCTATAAATTGAGAAAATAATAGTATTTATTACAGAGTTCTTAGAAAGATCACAGAAGATAATATATATAAAATACTTTCACAGTACCTGGCATATAGGAAGTGCCAAAATGTTACTTATTATTTTGATCCTTTTTTGCTATTTTTTTGTTATACAAAGGCCAGAAATATTATTAGAAATATATTCACTACTTCCGGTAAAATGGCGCAATAGACAGACGCTGTGCTAACTGCCTCCCAGGATCACACCAAAATTACAAGCAAATTACACAGCATTCAACCCTGGAGGTCCCCGGAACACTGGAGGAACAGAACCACTAAACGAAGAACTTAAAGAGGAGGCCACATCAGGTCTGGTAGGATGGGCGGGGACTAGAGAGGGCGAGCCCCGTGAGGGAGGTCCCAGCTGTGGGAAGCTTGTCCGGTTGGGGGAGAGACCCTCCGGCCGCACCCCAAGCTCACCAGCCCAGAGCTCCTTTGCCGGGAAGAGAAGTTCTAAGATAGCCGGCAGTAAATTAGTGAGGACTCTCTTTGCTCAGCTCGGTGAGGCCAAGAGCGGCTGGAGAATCAGTGGGGCCGGCGCCCGGGCTTGCTCGCCGGTGAGCACTTACCTGGTTCCTGGTGGAGGGAGTGGCTGTGTGAGCCGGGAGCTTGCGGGGACGGACTGGGCTGGGCACCTTTGGTGCAAAGGCTGGATGTTTTTAGACTATTGTTCCCGTGGTGCGGAGCCTGCACGCGAGTGGTGTAAGGAGGGCGCCATTTTGTCGGGCTTGGGCCCTCCCACGAAGAATCAGGTCCAAGACCTAATTGGTCTGGTGGAATTGGCACAGAAGTGCGTGTGTGCGTGCGTGTGCACGCGCCTGCGGCCTTGGATCCCCACCCTCCGCCCAGCTTATACTGCGTTGCCAGGGAAACGCAGGGCAGGTGCCCTCTGGCTCCTATGAGTGCTCACTGAGACCCGGGAGTGCGCGAGCCGCCTCGGATCCCCACCCTCCGCTCGGCTTGTGCTGCGTTGCCAGGGAAACGCCTAGTGGGAGTGATCCGGCTCCAACAGGCTGCTCACTGAGACGTGGGAGCGTGCAAGCCGCCACGGGTCCCCGCTCTCCGCACTCCGCTTGTAGAGTTGCCAGGCTGGTGATTGGTTGTCGGGCTGCTTGGCCTGATCTGCGAGCGGCTGATTGGGACAGGCTGAGACTGGGAGTTTTCCTGGGAGTGTTGGGCCGTGAGCTGTGTGCCTGCGTCATCCAGCCAGGGCTCTCCTGGTGATCTATCTAATACATCAAAGGAATCCCAGAGCGACAGCCAGAATGGGGAAACAAAGAAACATGTCACAAGTAAAAGATCAGAAGAAACCTCCAGAAATGGAACCAAATGAAACAGAGGGATCCAACCTTTCAGAGATACAGTTTAGAACACTGATGATAAGAATATTTAAGGAACTTAGCGAGGACACAAAGGATAGGGAAACCATAAAAAACAACCTGTTAGAACTAAAGAATACAATAACTGAAATGAAGAACACACTCGAAGGAATCACCAGTAGAGTAGATGAAGCAGAGGAGCGGATCAGCGATTTGGAAGATAAAATAGCAGAACTCACCCAGTTGGCACAGCAAAAAGACCAAAGAATAAAAAACAGTGAAAATAGTTTAAGAGCCCTATGGGATAAGGTGAAGCGCAACCACCTTCAAATCATAGGGATACCAGAAGGAGAAGAGAAGAAGCAAGGGGTTGAAATGGTATTTGAAAAAATAATGACTGAAAACTTCCCTACCCTGGTGAAGGAAATCAACATACATGCCCAGGAAGTACAGAGGGTTCCAAACAAGCTGAACCCAAACAGGTCCACACCAAGACACATCATAGTTAAAATGGCAAAGGTTAAAGACAGAGACAGAATCCTAGAGGCTGCAAGAGAAAGACAGCAGGTTACATACAAAGGAACTCCTGTTAGACTAACAGCTGACTTGTCTACAGAAATTCTGCAGGCCAGAAGGGAGTGGCAGGAGATACTCAAAGTGACAAAAAATAAAGGCCTACAACCATGATTGCTCTACCCAGCACGGCTATCACTTAAAATTGAAGGAGAAATAAAGAGCTTCTCAGAAAAGAATAAGCTTAAGGAATTCATTACCACCAAGCCAGGATTGCAAGAAATGTTAAAAGGACTTTTTTAAACAAAAGAAAGGGGTAAACAAGCTAACCCAGAGAGACAATTTAAGAAGATTGATGTCATATCAAGCAGATATAAAGGAAAAACTGATGGTTGCTGGTTGGGAGGGAGTGGGGAAGAGGGAAAGGGGGAAAGTTTTGGACAGTTGTATGTGGGGCTACAATGTTGCCGCAGGGATATGGGGGCAGTTCTGGGAATGTAACTGATAATGTTGTGAAGAGACTATTATGTTGTGAGAAGTAAGTCAGTCAGAGAAGGACAAGTACCATGTGATCTCACTTGTGTGTGGAGTCTGAAGAACTGAGTGAACGATCAAAGTAAACAGACTCCTAGATGTAGAGGAAAAACTGAGCGTTGCTAGTTGGGAGGGGTGTGGGGATGTGGGGGAAGGGGAAGGGATTAGACAGCATAAATAGACAACTACAATATTGCCACAGGGATATGAAACACAGTTCGGGGAATATAATAATGTTGTAAAAATTTTGTGGCATGTCAGATAGTCACATGTCTTGTTAGGGAGACCACTTCATGGATGGAGTAGAGGCTTGATCACTGCACTGTACACCTGAAGCTGATGTTGTATAGTATTGTATGCCAACTGCAACTGAATATGTGGGTGGTCACGGGATGTGGAGTATGCTGTGGAGGGGAGTCAGGGGAGCTGTGATGGATATGTATGATATGGGGGGGGAGTGGGGTGGCGAACTGGGGGAGGGGAGTTTTCACTTTGCGGGGTAAAGAGTATAACTATTGCATTGTGTTGTACACTGGAAACTAATAAAATAAAATTAAAAAAAATATATATTCACTAAATTATTTATACTGGGCCTTAGACTACATATTTCTGCATTGTTCAGATAAAAATAATTATAAAAGGTGTGTATCTGTATATAATGTCTGTATATATCACATAGATATATGTATCTACTTGTGTTCTATTTGTCTCCTCTTTCTTAGAAATGATTTTCGTTTCTTTCTACTCATTACTTTCTGCCAAGAAGTGATTACAGATATATCATTTTTCACATCTTCTGTGGTCCTCTGGTGCAGATGATTTATGATTCCTTTAGTGCTCCATGGGTCCAACTTTAACATCTGAGAGTGTTATCCCTTGGGGCTTTCCTTCTCAACTTCCCAGGCAGCCTGCTTCTCATTTGCTCCACAGATATGTGGTGGTACCTCTATTAAAAATACAGACCTATAGCTATCAAAAGGAGCAATACACGCGAGGAAATTTTAGAGCTCTCATAGACTCATTTAATGTTTACCCCTCGAGAAATCCATGTGTTTCACTGCAATGAGCATGTAAATTCTTTTACAAAATACCTATCATGATTGAAAATCATTTGTTATTATTTCAGTGATCTCAAAAGGAATGAGAGGAAAATATACATGTTTTGAGTGAGCTTTTCTTATGATAAGAATATTTTCATTATTGAAAATTCTAAGGGAGAAATACAAAGAAAAATTTAAAAAAACATTCAGATGCCATTTTTTTTTAAAGATTTTTTAAATTGGGGAATTGGGGGAAGGGAACAGCGTTGACGAACCAGGGAAGGGGAACAGACAAGTTGCTGTCCTTTTGTTCTTCAGTCTAGTTGTGGAGGACATTGCTTTGCTGGCCCATGTTGGTATCGTCATTGCACTCTTCTTGGGTGAGGCAGATCGGTCACCGGCCTCTGGACGGCCACTCACTGTGGCTCTTGGTAGCTCACACTGGCTGCCAGCCACTCACCCTGGCTACTGGCCACTCACTGTAGCCTATGGCAGCCTACTGCAGCACAGGCTGCAGCTATGCGGTTCCCGGGACTCACAGCAGCCCAGCTCCAGGTGGAGCTGTTGTTCACCATCTTAGCTGTCAAGGACAGTGTCACTTGCCCTCATACGTGGGATTTGAACTGGGGCCGCTGGAGTCCCAAGCTAGCTCTTAACCAATAAGCCACTCTGCCGGCCCCTATAATTCTAATCTAAGTATATCCCACATCACACTTTGAGAATCACGACTGTTTATTAGGAGTTAATGTTCTAAAGGTCTATATTCTTTTAAATTTTAAACATTTTCCATCAATTTGTGGATTTTTCTTTTTGGCTGATTTTACTTTTTTCTACTAGAATTTGGATCTACCCATGAGATTTTTTTGGAGGTTACTAAAACTCCTGGAATCAAAAGGATCCAGTATGAAAAGATTATCAGATGGGTGGGACTCCTTCAGTCATATGCAGATACCACTTCATTCTTTCTCATCACTACCTTCAAGGCTACATGGTAAAATATCTCCTTTCCACATTTGGATGATATCAAAAGCAAATCCTATAGTTTTCCAGGCAGAATTGGGTATTGGAACAGTTCCTTTATCATGTGTTAAAATCCTAGTGATCTAAATTGATACTTTGAGCTCATTTCCATTGTAAAGTTTCTCCCTGTTCCTCCTAGTCAGCTCAGACCAGTCACAGAAATACGCAGTGGGGAAACTGGGTGCAGTCTGCTCTCTTCCTGCTTCGTCTTGTTTTGCACTTTACCCCTCATGACACGCATTATGCTGTTCCAAATTCTGCCACACTTTGATGAACGGAAATGACGTAAAGAGGCAGAGAGGTCTGAGTTGGCTCTTCTAGATCCTAGAGTTCACCAATCACACTTCCTACTGCTGGGGTCTCTCAACCCCATCATTGGGGGCTCTCTCTAGAGCAGGTATTTGGAAGTGGCTCTACTTTAACCACCTTGACTCGCCTCTTTTCCCCAATTTCAGACATCTAGGATGCTCTACTGCATCTCTAACCTTTCTTGGTTATCATAAACAGCTTTAGCCAGACTCTCATTCTTTTTGACTTTTCCAGGTAAGATTTAAAAATGGGGTCTTTATGCCTTCGAATCCAGGAGTGCTGGAACTATGTATGTCAAGAACTTTTTAACCATTAAATTTTTGTAGCATTGCAAGTGGAATGAAGCTTTTTTACATGTCAGCAATGCTTTCAGGGGTCAAGATGTTATTCTGTACTCCTGGTAGATAACTTCATTCTTCGAAGGAGTTTTCCCCTTGAAGCGTTTCACCTGCCTTTCCCAAAGAGGTATGATGATGCTTACATTAGTCTGAGAAGTCTCTTCAAAAGAAATTCTCACTCACTCCCTCTGATCAAGCTCTTGTCTTTTCAAAGATATAAACTAAATATCAGAATGATAGGTGATGTGCCACTGAGAAGACAAAACTCATATACATTATCACTAAGGATCACATTGTCAAAAGACATTAAATTAGCACCAGTTGATTATGGTACTGTACAATTTCAGTACCAATGGGCATATCTAGATTTAATACATAAAATCAAAAAAATGAAAACTGGATTTTGAAATGTAGAAAAATTTAATATGTACTTCAGTGAAGAGTTTATTTTTCTACTACCATGGAAGTACTATCAGCTGATCTCATTTTAATTTCTTTTTTCTTTTTTTTCAGTCTTCACTGATTTAAATGCATGCTGCATAAAAATAGAGGAATTACCGGCCATTTTCACAACTGTGTTATCAATACAAAGAATACTACGTGGTCTATAATAGATGCTCAGTAAATACTGACTAAATTACTAGCTCAGTGGATACCTGAGTTTCAATTTCTTCAACAATTTTATTTAAGAGAATAAAGCAATATCTATTTTATGTTTGTTAAAATAATCTAAAGTACCATTTTTAAGAACATATTTCATTTATAACTTTAATGTCTGGCACATAGTAGGAAATCAATAAGTGATAATTCTTTCTTCTTTCTTTTTTTTCTGAATGCATATACATATACTCAGGAGCTAGCTCAGTTACATTTTTTTTTTTTGAGGGCAGTGTCACTGGCCCTCACATGTGGGACCCGAACCGGGGCCGCTGGCCTCCCAAGCCAGCACCTAACCACCGCGCCATGCGGCCGGCCCTCAGTTATGTTTTTGAACTGAGGATAACATTAATATCCATAACTAGGTATATAAGAAAATTTCCATTTATCGCACTTAAAATTGGACTTTAAAATTGCACCATGTATGTGAAAAATGCATATTAGCAAAGCACTGCTTTCTTATTACTTTTGTCAAACTGATTTCTAATAGAACCACATCTTTTGTCATCCATAATATGAAAATATGGGATTCACAATTTAGTCATGTCAAATTAAGTTGAACATTGAAGTATTACGTTAAATATAGGTTTTTCTATTATGCTATACATAATGTTAAATGTAAAGTTTTATGGCAAGTCAATGTTTCACCTTTTTATCTAGCCAAAATTATTTTCTCCATTTATTTCAATCATTATGAGATTTATGTTATTCTTGGTTGATCCCTCAAAACATTAAGACATTTAAGACATGTATTTTGTACTTGGATTTCTGTAGGGAACTGTTTATTACAAATAGCTGAGTAGCAAATAATTAGCCTTTCCTATATGTTACCTCAAAAAAATCCTCATTATTTTCACCATTAGATTTAGTCATTTATGTAATATTATACTATATCACATTATGTTGTTATCTCGTATCATGTTATACTACATATGACTATGAACTCTCTCAATATGCATACCTATTAAACAAGAAGGTAAAATTCTGGGGTCCCTAACAAGAATAGGTAACGCATTATAGTATTTACTATAACCTGTGGCATTTCAGGTGAAATCATTGAAATTATGGTCGTATGGATTTAGACTTAATCTCTTCACATTGAAAGTCTTTGTTTCACACCTTTAACAGTGATAAGGTTTCATTTCAGTATTGTTTTATTTGATAGCACTGAATGAAATGAGATTTTGTTATACTTCAAATTCTCACTTAATGCATTCATACAACACAGCTGGAAACAGTTGCAGTCATAAACTCAAATGATTATATGGTTTCTAAAATGAAGGAAAACTAATAGAATTGATAGAAGACAGTTTTTAAATCAAAAGTTAAAATGTTAGGAAAGATTTGTGGTTCATTTGTAGCTTTAGGCCAATCTAATTATTCCCATCTGCCCCATGAAATTAGTTCAGTTGAGTGTAATTCAATTACTAAGTTTAAGGACAGGTACCCTCTTAGGAGGGCGCGAAAAACATTTGTTGCAAATGTATTTTATGGTGTGTGAAATAGTTTGTATTCTTTTTTTCACAACATATATAAGAAGTAAATAATTTTCCATTTGTTACATGAACCAAAAAGCTCAGTCAAAAGTGTGTAAAGATAAATAATAGGAGGCAGAGCGAGATTTAGATTTCAATATTATTTTTAATATTTTGAGTTTATTGATGTATGTGTGTGTGTGTGTGTGTGTGTGTGTGTGTGTGTGTGAAGTGTAGCTTACTAGACTCTGAGAGTGAATGGCTTATTTTCGCATCCATTCACACCTTGAATCAATTATAAAATTTAAATATATAAAATATAAAATATATACATACAAATAAAAGTTAAGTAACCATTTGTAATAATGTGTTAATTTTATTTTATAGTAAATTTAAAAAAAACAGCAGTTATAACTAACTGTTTGCAATACAACATATTGGGAATGGACATTGCAAAGAACTACATAGCAGGCCTACAGCTCTCCCTGATTGCAAATATTAAATAAATGTTTACATGTAAAATGAGTCCTTCCAGGTGCACAGAAGGTAAATGAATGAAACATTTGGTACATTTCTCCAGATTTCCTTTCCCGATTTGCATAGGCACGTGGGCTTGAAACGAAATATAAACTGTCTTTTTCATGAGATTTCATTACCTAGATTACACAGCTTAGTTTACACATTTAATTTTTTAAAGTCCTATTGTTTCTTTCTAGCCCTTAAAACCATAAATTAGTTTATAGGCACTATTTGAAGATACAAGAAACTCCTAGTAGGATGCAGAATACATTTTATATGTACATATAAAATTATCAGGTTTATTCAAAATTGGTGCCATGAATTAAATTATACAGTTGTGAAATGCTTATTTCATGTACAGTAGGTGTTGCCTCTGAGTAAAGGGCGTTCAGACTGCAGCTCACAAAAAAAGGAAATTAAAAACAGAAAAATAAAGAATTTGGTCTCTGAAGTTTAGAGCAAATTTCAGCATATTTTGTTTTAATATTTAGGTAATATAAAACACAATGGTTACTGAAAATACAAGTAACACAAGCAGGAAGAATGATGCTGTTTACTGTATATAAAAATATTCCTTTGAGCAAAAAACACTATTTAGTTGTGCTCTGTTCTTACGAGAACAAACCCCTAGAGGAAGGAAGTATGAGCCAAATTTTCTCATTCATCATGAAATTACATTTTGCTTTCAGTTTCTATAGCCCAAGCTGGTTCTTTAATATCTGCCCATTTTATTATCTAACCTGTGTGAGGGCCTCAAACATAAAGAAAATCTAAAAAGCCAATGCATTTCTGCCAGATGTGATCTGAGCTGATGTAAAATGAATACATTGTAGTATTGGCTAGTGACTCCCCCTAAGCTGTGTGCAATGCTTCTCCCACAAATATGCAGATATGCTTTCACCATATCTTATGGTAATAAGGATGTGACTCCTGGGCATCAGCTAGTAAGCCTGACTTTATTCTCTGATGCTTTTTTATAAAATTTTAAAGAAAAAGATTTAAATACATATAGTATGGGGAAAAATACTAAACCATAATCAGTAGATATATCAGATAAAAATTCTTAATACCAATCACATCATATATTTCATACCACTCTGATTAAAATATATCTGATAATTTTGCTAGGTCAAATCACATTGCCTTAATGTTTGTTTTGTATAGAGGAGAAAGAACAGGATGGGGGTTGGAAATAAAGATGCAATGGATAGAATTATGGGAAGAGATAGTGAATTTATGTCCCTGAAATACTATCATTTCACCTTTCCTCTCGGGATTTAAAAGAACAACTATCATAAACTTACAGAGCCCTCATAGCCATGATTTCAACCAAGAACTCCAGAGGAGAGCGCAAGTGAAGAGATCCATCATGTGGGCATTAGGCAAGAGTTAGGGATATGGTACTAGAGGAGAAGGCCATATATCCTGTTCTGGAGCCCCAGTAAAGTTAGTGAGATTTGCTCTACATCTCAACTGCTGGGTAATGCTTTCCCAGCTGGTTTTAACTCAGACAGACATTGCCACAGCATCCACTAGTACTGATTCACCATTACCCAAGTGATCCCATAACCCTGCCTTGCATAGCAAATAAAATAACACACAGACAGTGTAATTAAAGAAAAAATAATACAAATTAGCTCACTAAAGGAAGATCAATAACCTGAAGGGGGAAGATCCAGTTGCTAATATAAAATCAGTGGCTCCTATGGAATTATAACATGGAAGAAAACAGAAACACTTTTCGTTTTAATTCGTTTCAGGTGTACAAATCAATGTAATAGACATTTGCACCCCTCACAGTGACAACTCCTCTCCCCCAATCTACTACCCCTTTTACATCGCATATAGCTGTTACAATTCCATTGACTCTATTCCCTATGTTGTGCTCCACATCCTGTGACTATATATATAAAATTACAGTTGACATTCAGTACATGAGAAACACTTTTTAGAAAAATTATAATTCCAGTGACACAAAATTACAGTACAAAAAGCTTTCCAAAAAAAAAACCAAATCCTGAAAAAATGACTTTTAAATGAATAGATTAAATAAACTGAAAAATAAGGGGTGGCTGAGTGATGCGGTGGTTAAGTGCTGGCTTAGGAAGCCAGTGGCCCCAGTTCAGGTCCCACATATGAGAGCCAGTGACACTGCCCTCAAAAATAAATAAATAAACAAACAAACAAACAAACAAACTGAAAATAGAATGCCACTGATAAAATCTGAATTAACAGTGCAAAAGTGTAAAAGATCAAGTGGAAATACTATCTGATGACAAGAATGTAAGTTCTAAGATGGCAGGTACATATACCTTTCTCTACTTTAAGCATCTAAAATAGTACCTAGCACATGAAAATGGTTTAGCAAATGTTAATTAATACACAATCAATACATAATAATGACTTAGAAATTAAAAATGAAAAAGATTGGACAAAACATAATTAAAGAATTTAAACAAGAAGATAGAACATCAGGGAGAAGAAAATCATTAGCTTATGATATAATAAACAGATATGGTAAGATAAATACTCCGGAAGTGGAGATATCCACTATGTATACATATACACACACACACATATACATATACATATGCAAGTGTTATCTTAGTGAAAAATATAAGTAGTAGAGTAGCATGTACAGTGTGGTTCCAACTTTTTGAAAACAGAAACACAATTATGTACATTTACATAATTCAAAATATTTTTCAATGAATAAACCAATGTGTGTATAAACTTCAAGAATGATATGTAAAGATTCCAGTCAAGATGGCAGAGTAGGTAAATATTGTGCTTGCATTCTCTCATGATGACATCAAAATTACAACTAAACTAGAGAACAACCATCACTGAGAATTGCCTGTAGTCCAATTGAAAAAACTACAACTAAGAACATATACAGAAGAAGCCACCTTGTGTGTAGTAGGAGGGGCAGAGATATAAAACGGGCTCGTCCG
This sequence comes from Aselliscus stoliczkanus, assembly GCA_033961575.1. Classification (NCBI taxonomy): domain Eukaryota; kingdom Metazoa; phylum Chordata; class Mammalia; order Chiroptera; family Hipposideridae; genus Aselliscus; species Aselliscus stoliczkanus. The sequence goes on along the minus strand of CM066740.1, from coordinate 73,301,308 downwards.
ACACCCTCATGTGACCATTAAAAATCAGGAGGGCTATCTCGATTGCAGAGGTCAATCGACTGAGGAGTGAGGGGTCCCAGCCCCACACCAGCCTCCTCAGCCCAGAGTTCCAGTGCCAGGAAAAGAGGTTCCCTAACTTCTGGCTGTGAAAATCCAGCACAGACTGTGGTTGAGTGAGACAGAGGGTGGCTGGAGTCCCAGGTGCTCCTCTTAAAGGCCCTGCACATGGACTTACGGACAGATTCTCTAGCCTTGAGCTCCAGCACTGGGGCAGCAGCACAAAAAATGCCAGGGACATACGGAGAGAAACTGAGTTGTCTGGCTCAGGGACGAGGCCTGGAGGGGAAGCTTTCTCCCAGACAGAGAGGCTGAAGGGAACCACTGTTTCTTTGTTGAGCCCTCCACCTCCCTGCATGCAGATGCCATATCTGAGTCTCCATCAAACTGACTATCACTATTTGTCTGCCCCGCCTTAGTGATTCCTTGAGACCATGCCCCACTGAAGCCCTTTCCAGTGGCTTTTCCCTACAAACAGCCTGTTTTGGCTCATGCTACAGACTTTTCAAAAATCTCTCAAAGGTTCACAAAACCCAAACAAGCAGCATCTGGCTTTGACACGTCCCATACCTCTTGCTGAGCAGTTCTAAGGCCAGCACTAGCCACAGCCAGTCTGGGTTCACGATTGGGCCTCTTAAGGTACATCCAAGCATAGCATGAGTGACAGCCATCTGTGGATGCTTTGTGGCTCATGCCAGATGGCTCTGGGCAGGGCACAAGATATGGCTGAACTGGGCTTATGTTCGGGCCCCATCCAGGAAGCCCTGGGAACTGACATACTGGGAGGCCAGCTTTGTACTGAGCTAGAGCATCATCTAGCCACCCCCAAGGACCACACACCCAAAGGGCAGACTGGGTAGGCACCAGAGCCCCACAAAAGCAAATCTTGCTCTGTAGGGTCAGCCCATGCACAACAGCTCCTCCACTTTAGTCCTGGCCAGTCTTCACACCCAATCAGCCTGAGGACTGATCCCATGCATTAACAAGCAAACAGCAACCAAGGCTCAACTACAGCAGGAGGGCCCACACAGCCCACACAGGGACATGCCTGGAGCACCCAGCTCGACCATGGAGACTGCACCATTGGGCCCTCCAGCACACCTACAACATAAGGCCACTCTACTAAGACTGGGAGGCATAGAAGCCCTACCTAATACATAGAAAAAAACTCAGGGAAGCAGACAAAATGGGGAGATAAAGAAACATGTCTTAAGTAAAAGAACAGAACAAAGCTCCAGAAAATGGAGACAAGCAATCTATCAGACACAGAGTTCAAAACATTAGTTATAAGGATGTTCAGTGATCTCAGGGAGAACTTCAACAAAGAGATAGGAAACATAAAAATACAGACAGAAAACATAAAAACTAACCAATCACAAATAAAGAATACAATAACTGAAATGAAGAATACATTAAAGGGAATCAACAGATTAGATGAAGCAGAGGATCAAATCAGTGATTTAGAAGATAAGGTAGCAAAAAACATCCCAACCGTACAGCAAAATAAAAAGGAATCCAAAAAATTAGAATAGTTTAAGGGGCCCTTGGGACAACATTAAGTCAATATTCACATCATAGGGGTATCAGAAGGAGAAGAGAGCAAGGAATTGAAAACCTATTTGAAAATAATGACAGAAAACTTCTCTAATCTAGTGAAGGAAATAAACATATAAGCCCAGGAAGCATAGAGTCCCAAACAAGATGAACCTGAACAGGCCCACACCAAGACAAATTATAATTAGAATGACAAAGGTTAAAGACATAGAAACATGTCTCAAATAAAAGAACAGAACAAGGCTCCAGAAAAAGAATGAAATGGCAAGAGAAAAGCAGTTAAATAAAAGCAGTTAGTTACCGACAAGGGAGCTCCCATAAGAATGTCAGCTGATTTCTCAACAGAAACTTTGCAGGCCAGAAGGGATTCACATGAAATATTCAAAGTGATGCAAAAATCAGGACTTACAACCAAGACTACTCTAGCCAGCAAAACTATCCTTTACAATCGAAAAACAGATAAAGAGCTTCTCAGACAAGAAAAAGCTAAAGGAGTTCATTACCACTAAACCAGTACAATGAGAAATTTTAGAAGGACTTCTTTAAAATGAAAAAAAAAAAAGATAAAAAATATAATTAAAATGACAATAACTACATATCTATCGATAATTACTTTCAATGTAAATGGATCAATGCTATAGCCAAAAGACAGGGTGGCTGAATGAATAAAAACACAAAAACAAGAAAAAAAAAACTAGACTCTTTCATATACTGCCTACAAGAGACCAACCTCAGATCAGAAGACATACACAGACTGAAAGTACAGTGACAGAAAAAGATATTTCATGTAAATGGAAACAAATAAACAAAACAGTTGGAGTAGCAATACTTATACCAGATAAAATAGACTTTAAACGAAAGGCTATGACAAGAGACAGAAAAGGACCCAGTAATCCCACTTCAGGGTATTTATTCAAAGGAACCCAAAACACTACTTCAAGGGGACATATACATGCATATGTTCATTGCAGCATTGTTTGCAATGGCCAAGATGTGAAGACAGCCTGGGTGTCTATCAATGGATGAATGGATAAAGAGGAGGTGGTACATAGATACAATGGAATATTGTTTGGCCATGGAAGGGCATGGGTTCTTGCCTTCTGTGGAGGCATGGATGGACCTGGAGAGTATTGTGCTGAGTGGACTTTGTCAGACAGATGCAATGTGATTTCACTTATATGGTTTCTAAAGAACAAAGTGAAAAAACAAACAAAACATAAACAAACTCATAGGTACAGAGAACATTTTGATGGTTGCCAGATGGGAGGGGAGTTGGAGGGGTTGAAGGGGTGAGGAGAAGGGGTTTTTAAAGGGGAAGGGATTAAGAAGTACAAACTGGTTGTTACAGTAGTCATGGGGATGCAGGGTACAGCATAGGGATTATAGTCAATAATATTGTAATAACTACATATGGTGTCAGGTGGGTACTAGATTTATTGGGGTCATAGATGGGAGGGGGGTTGGGGGCAGGGTGAAAAAGGTGAAGGGATTAAGAAGTACAAACTGGTGGTTACAAAATAGTCATGGGGATGTAAAGTAAAGCACAGGGAATATAATCAAAGATATGGTAATAACTATGTACAGTGCCAGGTGGGTACTAGACTAGTTAGGGTCATCACTTCTTAAATTCTATAAATGTGTAACCACTATGCTGTACACCTGAAATAAATATAAAATAATATTGAATGTCAACTGTAACTGAACAATTTTAACAAGGTGTGGGAAAGGTGAAGGTAAATAAAAGATTCAAATTTCCAGTATAAAACAAATTAGTCGTGGGAATGTAATATATAGCATGGGGAATATAGTCAATAATATTTTAATAGCGTGGTAGGTACAGTGTCAGATGGTTGCTGGACTTATCATGGTGATCACTTCTTTAAGTATGTAAATTTGGAATATGTATGGTGTACACCTGAAACTAATATAATGTTTCATGTTAGCTACGTTTTAATAAAAATATTTTTAAAAAAGAATGATAGGTAAGCCAACAGCCACATTTATTAACATTTACATTGGGGGAGCTGGACAGGGGTGCAAGAAAGGCAGTTCTAATTTTTCTTTATGCCTTCTGAATATTTTATTTCTTTATTCATGAGTATATTTTTTAATAAAGATCAATTCAAAAGGAATACACACACAAAAAAAATAAGGCTAGGGACCAAGATGTTGGTAATCTCAGCAGCTGTGAATCTAAACAGAAGGCAGCATAATATTTGATTGATTTTACTGTAATATGTGATAGTATAAAATTCATTGGAGTGTACCCTGGGTTTCAATTGCTTGGGTTGAAATTCTGTTTTTTCCATAAAAAAGCCCCAAAGCCATAGGAACATTTTCCTCTCTCTTCCTTAGATTTTTCATCTGTAAAATGAGTATGAAAGTAATGATTCCAGCCTCCTAAGTTTGTTATGAAGATTTCTGAGTTAAAGTATGAAAAGGATTTAGAAACGTAGAGGAAACGTAAGATCTCCATGGATCTTAGCCTGCATTATTTTCCAAACCCAAACTGGAACCAGATGAATAGGCTACAAAGCATGTTAGCCACATCTAAACCCCATAATGATCTTCGCAAATGCGAACGTCAGAAAGATAGGTCCATTTGGTTTTATGTAGTAACCCACTCTCACAAGTTTCCTCAGCCACTCTAGAATTGGAAGGCAGGCTGAATTCTCTCCGATTGTCCCCAGAATGATAGGATAATTGGAAACGGCCCCTGCGGAAGGCCTGTAAGCAGCCTAGCCACATATATATATATATATATATATATATATATATATATATATATATATATATATATATATATATATATGTCACTGCATGCCAGGGCCCCTGCAGCCTGCAGAGTTAGGAGAAACCACTAACTCAGTGTATTTGGGCAGAGAGGGAGGTAGCCTAATACCTCTCCCCAGGCTTCCTAAATCTGAAAATGCTGCTGTAGATAATTCTAAAGGTGAAGTACAAATATTCTTAGGTCAGGTTACAATTTATATTGTCCTGCTAATGGGCTTCAGAGCTTTTCTTGAGAACAGTTTTTCTAAGTTCCAAGACATAACTGAAATGAGAATAAAAGTTTGTAACTGGCAAGCCAGGGATAACTCCCCTGCAGTTTGGCCCAAGTCAGTATGGCCCTTCGATATAAAACTACAGATAATATTCATCAGCATTTCCCTCATCCACTTGGTAAGATCGTACTTTGATTATAAGCTGTTTTCTCACAGGATTGTGTTGCAGAAATTATGCATTTTTTGATGACTTTGAGTCAAGGGAAGGTAAAATGGAGAAGCATTTTCTGAATCTTTGTTGTAATTCTTAAAATCATAACCACTAATGTATCCCTTGTCATGTTTATTTAAATTTATTTATTGACTGCCAACCACATTGTTTCTCCTTTATTTAACTTGGAGTGTATTTTGTTTACAGACAAATTAGGATATGTGTGTTTGTGTGCATGTATGATACAGTTTAACATAAGTTTTGTTTAGTTGCTACCTGTTACTATTTTGCAGTTATATATAATTTAACTAAACCCCAATTAAAAGCCACTAATACAATAAAAGAATGTTGTAATACATATATATGCTGTTTCATTCATTTTTGTGACTTTATCTGACTTTTCCTTAGAATAAATTTCAAATATAAAATTCTGGGTCAACGACTTAGCTTTTTAAAGATTTTGATACCTAATGACAAAAGTTTGTAGTGTATTGCACACAGCCACAAAAGTATTTGCTATTAACCATTTTAAACATTGTCAAGTAGAAAGACTGGAAAAAATATATAAGATCATTGTTTTTGTTTATATGTGTTTGATTACTAACATGAGAAGTTAATTTTTTATATCATGTTTGACATATTTCTTTTGCATTTTTGTATGAATTTACATATTCTAAGCTGGGTTTTCTATAACATTTTTGTGGTTTTCTTATTGATTTGTAAAACACTGTTTATAAACTAAAGGTATTAACTCTATTATGTTTATATTATACCTCCTCCAAGTTTATTTATCTTTATTTTAATAGGTTTCCTTTAAGGCTCCCAGAATTTTCATATTTTATGTACTGTGTGTTTTAGTGCCTTAGGAAGAAATTCTCCACCCAAATATTGTATAAACATTAGATAGTCTAAACAAGGTATTTCCTTTTTGTCAGGCAAGCAGAACTACCATGTCATTCAGTATTGCACCATAGCTCCATTAGATTCAAAGTTGAAACAAATTACATTTATTGCAAAGTACAGAAAACACGTCTTGATCTGCCAAAGTTGAAAAGAGAATAGCCTCCTGGTATACCTTTCATTTGCATTAAGAATTTCTCGGCCACTAAAGAGTTTAGAAATCACTGTATGATTAATCACTACTTTTTTTTTTTTTTTCAGAGAAAGAGTAGGCGCACTTATTAACTTGCATTGTAGAGAAAGAACCTGCAGACTATTGAGATTTTGCTGAATGCCTGTCATTCCCCTCTGCTCTGCAGCCTCCTCTAACATTCCAGCCTCTTGGTTTTCACTACCTGCATCTGGGATTTTAGTTATCACTCCACTCCTTAGATTCTGAGGGTCAACAGCATGAAGTATGTGGAAATTGCAATATTCCTGAGCAGACTGGGAGAACACAGCACAAATGACCCCAGGATGCAGGAGATAAAGTAAAATAATTACAAAACGCTGGGATGTGAGCCATCCCTCAGTATGAACAAGAATAAAATTCTTACCATTTCAAGAACCCAAGTGTGAAAATTGTAAGATAGCTGTCAAAATAAATGCTGGGTGCCGTTTCAGAGTGAGAGGACATTGAGATGCATCAAATACAATCTTTCCTTGAAGTTACTCCCATTAATGAAATTTCACCTACTGAGTATTTAATTGTGTAGAAGACGGTGCTAGAAAGGATTCTGGTTGCAGCATCGCAAGTTTAACACAAATTCAACATATAAAATAATAAATGTGAACAACAAAGAACGTCTCTGGATCTTTTGGAATCTCTATAAACAGACTGCCAGCTGGCATGCAGGGAGAACCAGCTGTGCGTTTTTACAACTCCCCCAAAGCATGGTTTCCCCAGAAGTCTAAGACAATGAGTTCATGTAAAATGCTGGATGTTTATCTAAATAATTGTCCTTTCTTTTCAGCTGTATACCCTAGCTGATTATAACTCAGTATTACCATTCCCTATGATAATAATCTTATTTTCAAAGCTCGCTTTTTTGAACTTGAACATAATTATCTTAAAATAAAGGAAAACTAGAATAAATGTTGAGGGCTTTTATGAGAATTAAACAACTTCTTTTTAAGTGCACAGGCCAGCATCTACCATGTGGTTGGTACCTAATAAACACATGATCCATTCCCCTTTTTCTATTTTTTGTTGTTGTTGTTAACATAATTGGATATTTCTACTTTCAGGTGATTATTACTTACTTCCTTTGTTCTTATTTTCTCCTTATGTGGAAATTGACATCATATAGCACCACTCAGTTACCCATTAAAATAGAACTTCAACTAATTATTTCAATTTCTTGCCACTTCCAATACTAATCCAGATATTTTAATTAAGTTCTTATGGCTATTATTTCTTTACTTTGTTTTTTTTGTCTCTAGTTACCACCTCCCTCCATAGCTTGACACACATATTTTCTCTAAATCCAATCTTTATGCTATTCCTATAATCACTTCACACCTCATGCAAACCAGCATTATAAGATCTATTAAATCGTGTTGTATTAGTTGGATTAAAGTTCTCTTCCTTCTCCACAGTACTTGGCATATTGGATGAATAAAAGGATGCTGCTTTGAAACACTGGATAGGTTTCACAGTGAAACAATAATATACAATGTAAATGAACATATAGATAAGCCAAAACATGTGGCTTCTTGTCCATGTACACATATTAATACATCCTTGCTGTGTGACCTATGGAAAACTGCTTGAACTCTCTGGCCCTCACTTTACCATCTATGAAAAGGAATTTAATATATCTAGGTATTTATTTATCAAATTTATTTTCAGAATAAAACAAGGTAATAAGTGAGAGTATTCCAGTTGCTACTGCCGAATAACAAACCACCATAAAATTTACTAGCATAAACATTTTATTAGGCTACAGAGTCTTTGGGTTAGGAATTAATCATGGAGGGACTCAGATGGAAATTCTTGACTGGGATCCCTCTGTTGCGGAAGTCAGCTGGTGACTGGGACTGTAATCATCTCAATGTTCTATTTTGTTTGCTGGAACAATCCTTTGGAGTCCTGAAACTCCGTGTAAAAATTCTACTATCCTGAGGCTACCCTGCTATGAGAAAGCTCAGGCCACATGGAGGTGCTGTACTTTATGGTTCCAGCGGATTCCCAAATAGCTGCCATTTTGGCTTATTCACGGGGCTTGCAGTTGGTTCAGGATCTCAGCTGGAATTTCAGCTGAGGCTGTTTACCACAGCAATGACAAGTGGCCATTCCTTGTGGCCTGAGCTTTCTCATGGCATGGTGGCCTCAGAGCAGTTTAACTTCTTACACAGTGGCTCAGGGCTCCAAGCGCAAGCAATCCTAACAGAAGACTGAAGCTGCCTTATATTTTACATTCTAGTGTTGGAAGCCATGAAACATAGCTTCTTCTGAATTCCTTTCTCAGGCTAATTAAGGACTCCTAACTGATACATTGAAATGTGTAAATATAAAAAGGACCAAGAAGTGAAAAACACAGGAAAGATGTGTTTGAGTAAAGAAAGCCGGTGTTAACTATTTTCACGCAAAAACTAGAAGCACAGAAAAATTGGAAAAGTCTGATGCCAAAAACTTGGCTACTGACTCAAAAGCCACTCTCCCTTCTTGGTGGTAGAAGAATTTCCCTTTTTTGCAGTTGCTCTCCAACCGTTTGGCTATCTGTTTACGTACTACCTCGGTGATGCTAGACAGTGCAAGTCATTCTGGAAATACTGTTCTTCCTACCTGTTACTAGTTTGGGTACATGTATGACATAATTTTGGTTACTGAAGGGAAGACTAGTGAAGAGCTTCTAAGAAAGAGTTTCTTAGCTTTTCAGTCAGAAACACGAGGAGAGTATTCATTTTCTAACACTGAAGGGACTACATGAGGAGGTGGTACCTGGAAATGTGGGATTATACTGAATCAGGAGATATACCCTACCCTACACAAAAACAAAAAAAACCCAACCCTTTAAGATGCAGATAAGACAGATGGGAGAATTTAGGTTCTTGGTAGTATCACTGAGCCATCAAATTAACCAGCCATGGAATTATCCTTTCTCTGTGTTTCTAGTCATGAGAGAAAATGAACAACTTACTGAATTAAACCATTTTTAGTTGGATTTTCTGTTAGTTGTAGCTAAAAGAATCCTAATTTATTTAGGGGCTTTGGAGATTAACTAGCTCAGTCCACATTAAGAAAGCAAAAAATATTAAGTTTTAAACCACCCAGGTATTCTCTCACTCATTTTCTCTCCCTTACCCTTTTGTTCCCTCTCCTCTTTTCTTCTTCCCCTCCCTGCTTCCTCCACCATCCATCTTTCTCTCCTTGCCTTCTTCCCTTCCTCCCTCTGTCTTTCTCATACAGTTCACCCCTACATATAACCATATGAGCATGCACGTATTCTCATTCATGCAATCTTCACTCAGTTATGCTTTCACCTGAACCAGAAGAAGACCAAGACTCAGTAGTACTATTACTGAGTCAGCTGAATGCACAGTTGACTCAACACATTGACTGTCAAGCTACTCTGCCCATTAGATATTTAAGGGCTGTTTTTATATTGTAAGTTACAGAAATTGTAGATAACAACACTATAAAAGATGTTTGCATTTTTATGCCAAAAAAAATTATTTTGGATACATTAACTTCAGAATTTAATGCATGCAATAAAATCGAATCTGTACATAAAATATATTTTGAAAAATGGGAGCCAGTGCCTGGGTACTATTTGAATAGCTATTCACTTCTAATATAAAAGAACTCTAGAAGCTTAATAAACACAAAATATTATTGAATCATAAAGTGCCTAATTAGCTTTGTGAATTTAAAGTGCTGTGTTGGCACATGAAAAACCAAATTACTGATTATACGCAGCCCTGAATCAAATATTTTTTTTACATGCTATTCTGATGGCTACAAACCTAAATTCACCAGAGGTTGGAGGCATTTTCCTGGCATCCAGATTTCAGGCATTCAGTCAGTAAATAATTATACATACATAAACATAAACACACACACACACATCTGCATATAGTTTTCCCCTCAAGCATAATCACCAATAAATGTATTCTCAAATCTTTAAGAAATACCTGTGTTTATATTTTGCCAGAATTATACACCATGGAGTCTACTCTAACTTTGATGTATGATATATTTACTGTCATGTTTTAACTAATACTAGCAGAATTCTGTCAATTACTTCTCAGAACCTTCAGCTACTTGAGTTTAAATTCTACACTATACCCTGGACCAATTATGACTACAAGCAAAACATTTGAATGAAAGAGAAATATTATTCCTCATGACAATGAGGAAACATGAAATTAACCAACTAAATAAACATGCCTGCTTCACCAAAAATTAAATCCCCACAGAATACTATTTACAAAATGGACATTTATTTTTTTTTTTTGCAAATTATCAGTCTTCAAAAGTTGGAGTTACCCTGCCTAGAGCTTGTTCTCCCTAAGGAACCATCTGATAAAAGTATGTCACCAAGATTTCAACGTCTTGTTCATTTTCAGTGGTAAAAAAAAAAAAAAAAAAAGTGTTTCACTGTTTCTCTCCTGTCTCTAACCCCCTTAGGAGTCTCCCCAGATGGATACTTTATCTAGGATCATGCCAATTTTCACTTGAATTATATGTCAGTTGAATGAGGATGAGAGAAAGAAAGAGGGAGGGAAAGAGAGCGAGAGTTCTCCAGTATTAAGGGCACTACCTTGGAATATAACTTTACCGTAGGCAAATATGTCAAAAAGGGAAATGTGTCTGGGGCCCTTTTATAATCTTTACCACCATATGTGACAACCTGTCCCTTCTGGCATACACTTTTGCTTTTAACTATCTAACACTCTAATCTCTTTTCTCTGGATCTTTTCTTTTAATTTCTATCCAGAAAAAAAATATTGGATGACTCTACTCTCATTTATTCATTAATTATACTCAAATATATGTAATTTATAATGACTTAGACACAGAGTGTGTTTTACAATCTCCTGGGAAAGGAATGGAGTCTGCAATTTTAAGTAATGGTCACCTGAAGAGATGGGGGTACCTCTTTGATACTACAAGTAGAAGGTATCAGAGAAAGTTCACCTTTTTCTTCATTTCAGTCTTTTCTTTTTGACTCTAACAGTATTCTTCACCCATATTCACTTGTATTTTTATACTTTACCCTGAGTTTCAGGTATGCTTAGGGTTGTTTTATTTTTACAGTATTTGAGTTTTTTATTCCTTCAAAATAAGCCCTTGTTCTAAAAGAGTGGACCTAGGTAATTCTGATTAATGGCATTCTATAATATTAAGTCCTCGGTGCACAAAATTCTTATATTTAAAAAGTTGTTCAAAATCTACTTTTTATTCTCACTCCTCATTTCCGTTTCAATGTCCCTCACAGATCTTTTATATGGAAGACCACAGCCATTTCTGTGACAGGCTATAATCATTTTCTCTCTGTAAAGTAGAAACCTTTGTCGTCCTAGGTAGAGTGCTATGCAGCTGAGCAGTTCTGAGTTGATAATGGTTGATCATGCCTACACTGCTGCTTAGAACCCACGATGCCACAGCAGCACTGACAGAAAAAACAATAGAGGCCACAACAACTAAATGTTCTAATACTTAAAAAGGTGCCAACCTTTGTCATTATTTTCAGGATATACATTCTAATTCTGAAAACTGCCTCTCATTCCAAATGCATATTGCACAAATATTCCATCCAACATGTACACACACACAAGATTATTATACAATTCACAAATAAAAAGTGCTAACAACTGAGCAGAGATTGATCTTTTGATAAAAGCTTTGTAGATTATTATTAATTCAGTTAAGGGAACTCCAAAAATACTGAGAGGACTATTATTGAGCTGTGACTAAAAGAATAAATGAAATTGCTTCTTAGGAAAAATAAATCTTAGGAAAAATAAATGAAATTGCTTCTTTATTCAGTTTGTTGCTACACTAGGGCACAGCCTTGACCTTGAGATGCCACCTAAAGAAAAAGACATAGGCGAATTGAAGAATTGAGAGGACAGTGATGAATTGAATAAAAAGTTGCAGGAAAAAATTGAGTGGAAAACTTAATAATTAGTCAGGATAATTTTAAGATATTATATCATAATATTCCCCTTGATGTAAACATAGCCACATCATATTAGAAAGATGTAACTATGAATAACTATGTAGGTTTCTCTTCCCATATTAGTGAAGTCAATATTTAAACAATGATTAAACTTTTTAAAGTCTATGGGTGGAAATTCTTAATAAATTTTACAAAAGCAATTCAGAAAATGAAACACTCCACATTTATTTTAAACCTTTTATGCCATTGAGGATTTATCTCACATTGTTTATGATTTGATGGATAAAAGACATAATAAATTTATTAACACAGTTTCCAGTTGTAAAATATTTACATCTCATCAATCCCTGTATTTAGTGAATCTTCAATTTCTTACAATCAATCCTTTCCTGATAGGCATATTTCTGCTTTTAAAACTAACCTTTTGGCAGAAACTCAGATAATATGTAGATATAAATATTTTTCTCACAGTGATCTCGTTAAAATTGGTACTAAAAGTGAGTTGAAATTCCTTGATTGCCTCTAAAATAATTGCTTCTTTCACATAACAAAATAAGAAAGGACTTGATCTCTTGGCAAATCTCATAAATAAAATATCTGATAGATTCAACTATACTTAAAATATAACATTTAAGTTGCAAACTATGAGAACCTATTTTAATAAATACAATAGAAGAATTATTTGTCTCCAGAATAAATGATGATGCTTACAAATCCATTAGAAAAATAAACTAAATGAATAGACAACTTATAGAAGAAGAAACCCAACTCCTCCAACAGAATATTTATAATGAACTTCTTCCCCCACCCAGAATTTTGGCCAAGATTCCCAGGCAATAGGTACCAAATCAACACTGTAAGGCAGGTTTTGAAAATAGTGTGAAGGAAAGCCTGTATTTGTGACCTTTAGCCTATCACTCATCACATGGTCATATAAAGACCTTGATGCTGAGAAAAAGTGGGACACAGACATCAGTATTGGTTTGCTAACGTGGTGCCTTGGGATTCCAGCCTATAGAGCACTTTCATAGCTGAGGAGCCAGGGTTGGCTGGCAGGAGACCGATGCCTAATATTGTAATAACTATGTATGGTGCCAGATGGTTATTAGATTTACCAGGCTGATCACTTCTTAAGGTATAGAAATGTCTAATCACCATGTTGTACACCTGAAATTAATATTATATTGTATGTCAACTATAACTGAAAAATGATTTTAAATCTAAAAATAAAACAAATGAAGTGCAAAGCTGAAAGGCTGTAGCTAGCTAGCTGCTCTGAGAGCAAAGGAATTGCTTTGGAGTCAGCCTGGACGTCCCAATTGTGCCAGGGTGAAAACCAAGAGTATGATGGGTTAGAACCAAGATGGTCATTGAGAGGGGCACTGTACCCCAATAAAGAGACTATGCTATATGTGTCACCCCAAATCAAAAGCTGAGATTCAAGCCAGAAGCTGCCAATCAGAGGAAACATTATCAATAACAAATGAAGATGACAGCTCCTCAGCAGCAGCAACAGGTCACTCAGGAAACAGAAGGCACCTCATAAGATTAAACAGCCACTAAGTCCATGACGTTTTATTCAAATAAACTATCCTTGGTTTTTTCTTTTCCTTCCTCCACTATGAAACTTAATTCCTGATGTGAATGTGTTTTGAAACTAGAACAGACACGGATATATTTATTATATGAGAATGACGTAAGAGATCCTGGGTCTTTCCCTACATTTTTATCCAGGGATTGGGGAAAAGAAACCAACATTTGTGTGTTTTATGAGCATTTGAGAGGAAAGAAAAAATTTGTTTTACCAATACACCATACTGGATTCCAATTTTTCATAAGTATTACAAATATATGAAATACATATTAACTTTACTAGTAAACACAGATATACATAGTAAACGAAAATCAAAATGTATTTCATAAATATCAAATTTGCAGGAAAGCTACAGGCTTGCAATGTCAAGTGCTGACAAGAATTTGAAGAAATGAGAACTCATATACTACTGTTGGCAGTATAAGTTGTTAGTTAGAGCAACTGCACGTTACCAGCTAGTAAAATTCAGGTCCACAGCCACATACCAGACTAAGTAATTCTGCAATGCATCTACACTCTGGAGGATCCTCTACATGAGAGAAAGGAGACATTTTATAAAAATTCTTATTACGGTCCTCTTTGGGAACAAATAAAATGCTCATCTAGTGTAATGGTAAATTACAAAATAGAGGACGAGAAACTATATCATGGTTAAAAGTAATGTATTTAATGCATGCATATCTATTTAAACAGAATGTACAAATAACACTGGATAAAACATTTGCCACGATATATGAAGAATTAAACTAATTAAAAAATTTTTAAACACAGAAATAATATTTATTATGCTTATGAATTCATATATGTGAATGTGGGTAAAAGTGTAAACATAATGGACTTTAAAGATATACAATAAACTCTTGATCGTGTTCTCTATTGGTCAAAAGTGTCTTTGACTGTATTTATTCTGGCTAACTGAAATAGGGGTCTATCTTTAATTTTTAAGGTGAAAACCCCAAATGTTTATATGCTTGTCAATCATATCTACTCCCTATATTCTTAACGTTGTATCACAATATAGATGCAATAAATTCTTCTGAGATACAAGAATTTTATATTTTAAAAACAATGAACTTCTAAGGCTCACTAAGCAATAAATAAAATAATATTCAATTATTTAAAAATCACTTTATTTTTCATTTTTAGTGAAAAGGTATAACTTCTATTATGTCAATGCAATGCACAAGATGTATATATTTTATTTTTTAATATACCGGGGGTGCAAAAAAAATGTATACAAATGAACACTTTGGTCAATATTGCTCAAGCAGTAGTTCACTGTAATCAGACTAGTAAAATTGAAGGTGAAAAAAAACTTAAAAAGAAGTGTCTGGGTGCTGATGGTAACCGCTTTGAGCATCTCTTGTAATTGCATAAGTCAAATGTGACTTGTGTTCATTTTTTGTTACTGGTAAAATATGTAGGGCCAGCCAAGTGGCGTGTTGGTTAAGAGCTGGCTTGGGACTCCAACGGCCTGGTTCAGATCCCACATGAGGGCCAGTGACACTGCCCTCTACAGCTAAGATGGCGAAAAACAGCTCCACCTGGAACTGGGCTCCTTTGAGTCACCAGTGACAGTGTGGACTGCAGCTCCTGCTGCAGTGGGCTGCCATAGGCTACAGTGAGTGGCCGGCAGCCAGTGTGAGTGGGCGGCAGTTGGTGTGAGCTGCCAAGAGCTGCTGTGAGCAGCCGTCCAGAGGCCGGCAACCGATCTGCTTCACCTGGGAACAGTACAATGATGATACCAACATGGGCCAGTGAAGCAACATCCTCTACAACTAGACTGAAGAACAAAAGGACAGCAACTTGTCTGTTCCCCTCCCAATAAAAATCTTAAAAAAAAAAATATGTATACATTTTTTGGCACCCTCTGTATTTTAAGATATGGTGTGTGTGTTTTAGAGGTATATATTGAAAGTACTACTATATCTTCAGCTGCCACTATTTTGGGAGTCATTATTCATCTTTTTTTTTTTTTTTTTTTTCTTAGCTGAGCCATCCTGCCACCTGTTGGCAGCTCAACGGCAACTCAGCTCGGGCTGGCCTCGAACAGCTGTTGCTCAGAGCTCAGCTCACACTCTTGAGCGAGCTCTTAAACAACTGAGCCTCTCGGCCGGCCCTCATTATTCATCTTTTATTAATCCTCAAAACCAATATTATAGGTGAAAAAATTTAATAATATAAAACTGATCTTGTTTCGGACTACAAAGATTTTTTTGTTTTTCAGTCAAGTAATCAAAAATCTATCCTTGGGCCAACCAAGTGGCTCAGTTGGTTAAGAGCATGAGCTCTGAGCAACACGGTCTTCAGTTTGATTCCTACATGGGCCAGTGAGTTGTGCCTGAGCTGAGCTGCTGCTGAGCTGCCAACAGGTGGCAGGATGGCTCAGCTGGTGAAAGCAAGTGTTCCTAACAACAAGGCTGCTGGTTCGACTCCCACATGGGATGGTAGGCTATGCCCACCTACAACTAAGACTGAACATGGCATCTTGAGCTGAGTGGCGGCGAGCTGTCAACAGGCGGCTGGATGATGACTGGACTTGGAGCTGAGCTAGCTGCACCCTCCTCAACTAAGATTTAAGGACAACAACTTGGCTGTTCCCCTTCCCAAATTCCCCAACACTGTTCCCCTTCCCCAATTCTCTAATAAAAATCTTTTTCAAAAAATCTATCCTTTATAAATTAATAATAAAATTAAAACCATAATTTCTGTGTTCTTAATTTACTGTTGTTTCAGTTTAACTATAGAGACAACTGTTTCTTATTCTAATCCCACTGTTGCAGAAAATGAATACAGCATCACTCAGAGCCATAGAATGTGTCCAGTGAGCCCAAAGAGAGAGAATCAGCAGTACTGACTAAATGAATTTCAGCACTCACTTTGTTATTCACTCAATGTAGAATGAGCAAGTGACTAACAGAGCTGCTTTTTTCCCTATATCTTTTTATTTGCCTTACAAAATGATTTGTAAGTGGCCAGTAACACAAATAATAAGTCTAAGTCATTAATGAAAACATATAAATAAATTCCATTTCTCTCCCCTTCTCATTCTCTGGTTCGTTTCTTTTTAGAATAACACCCCTGTCCCAACTTCACTTAGTTCAAAGTATCCCAAATTATCATCACTATCACTATCACTCCTTGGTATTCATTATGTAATTTTGACCTCCCTGGTCAAATACTAGGTTAGCACTTAGATTCTGGACTGTAAGTATAAATTATACAATTTATCTAGCAAAAATACAATTAGATTCTGCTTGATAGACCCTCTCATACTGGACTTCATAAATACTTCAGCTTGTGTCTCAAACAAAATTACTGCCAGACTTGCCGGAACTATAATATAGCTATAAAAAATGTTAACTATTGTTGAATCCTCCTTGGTATAACTTTTCTGGTTCCTCAATTTATTTTAATAATGACATACAGAGACTTTACTGCATAAGAAACTTAACCTAATGATCATTTTGGCCAGCACCATGGATGATACAAAACACCAAATCCAGCTTAAAGAAGTAATCATTTATAAAATATTAAGCTACCAGAAGCCACTCTCCATAGGGACATGTATTTTCCAATCAAATTCTAATTTACCCACCTTCAATTACATCCTGCTATAAGCAATATAATTCTTTATAATGAGAAGGTAAAAAAGGGACTATTTTGGTGTTTCTCTTTTTGTGTCACGTGCTGCTCTTTTATTCTTCGGGGGGACACTTGACATTCTTGC
The DNA here is from genome assembly GCA_033961575.1 of Aselliscus stoliczkanus. Classification (NCBI taxonomy): domain Eukaryota; kingdom Metazoa; phylum Chordata; class Mammalia; order Chiroptera; family Hipposideridae; genus Aselliscus; species Aselliscus stoliczkanus. The sequence continues at coordinate 73,284,090 of CM066740.1, read as the reverse complement.
ATTAATTTTGAAAATTTGCAGATGGACTTAAGTGCCCTCACATTTCTGACACTAATGATACTGTTTATATTCATAGGTATTCTCTCCAATGCCCAGCATCAAAGCATCAGACATAAGTCAAATACCAAAATGATATAAAGGTGGTTTTGGAGAGAAAAATAGAATTGTCCACTGAATTACTCCAGTGCTCTCTGGTTGGCTGGCAATGAACACATCAGAATCAATTGCTTCTCACCACAGATGGGAAGGTTGCTGTGGTCCCCGCTTTCTAGAGTTACCTATATAGTTGCAGTTGATACACCAAGCTTTGGAATGCAACTTTACTAAGCAAAATTACTACTCGGGCTTCTCTACTTTGCAGGACCACTTTCATGGAAAACATGTATATATGAAGAAAAGCAGAGTGAGATATCTCTCCTGCAGCTCAAACCATAACATCTCAGCTACACTCTGAGCCAAGTACCCATTACTGTAAGATGCTGAAAAACTAGCATCCACTTGGTTCTTGCTACGGCAGAAATTTTCCATCCCAATTCTAGCCTATGCTCTCTAAATCTTACCTGTGGTTTGATGAATCAATTGTAATAAAAAGATCCCCAAATCATAGTCTGCCATTTGCAGGAAATCCTGTGCAGCAAATGAGGTAAAGTAAATCAGCCCAGTTTTAACTTCCTAATCATAGCCACATCCCAAAAGAGGCCTCTAAAAATCATTCTGAGGCAGAAGGGCTATTGAAATTTTTCAGATGAAATTAAAGAAATACATGCAGCTAAAAAAGTGAAGTACGTCCAGGAGAACGAAGATAAAATGTATGAAAGTCAAATCGAGTTTTAAATTCCCACAAGAGCTTTTCTCATTTTAATGAGCAGCACTCTGCTTAGTACTCGGATTTGCTTTCACCAATAATATTTAGGACCTCCATTTTAATCCTCCCCCAAAGGAATGTGCATGGATTTTGGAATCAGAAAAAAACTTAAGTTTTATATCCCAGCTAGCTCTGTCATTAATATTTTGACTTTTACAGAATCACTTAAGGTTTCTGAGTCTTGAAGTACTCATCATCCAAATAAGGATGATAAAGATAACCTCACAAGGCTATTTTTACGGGTTAAATAATATATATGGTGTTTCTATACACAGCTAGTCCATAAGGATCGGTAATCTTTCTTCTGCACATTAAAATTAATTAGTGCAGTTTAAACTGATGTAGTCTCATCTCCTATGGTACTCCAAAAAAAAAAAAAGCAAATCAAAATAGAATTCCTGTGCCTTATTTCTTTTGTCCATACCTCTGTGATTTACCATCTCTGCCAACGGCACTTTCCTTGTGACAATCTGAATTACTGACCACATACACAAAGGCTGACAGGTATTGGGGGCCAAATTCTGTAATCTGATATGGATTGAAGCTTAGCTTTCTGTAAAGTAGAATAAGTTAAACTTTCCTCAAACTGACAGCAGCATTTGTACATGATTTATGATCTGCCAAAACCCTATCATCCATAAAAGTGTTTCTTTACAACTATATATACTAGGAATTTCTAATAGTAGTTATCAGATACAAACTTCCTCTTAGATTTTCTTTGTAAATCTATTTAATAACTCCCTATTATATTTATAAAGAGTGGAGTGTTTGAAATAACAGATAGGATAGTTTTTAATTTGCACATTTGAATTTGAAACACAATTTTGTATTTACAGTCTATTTATCACCCCTCATTAACCTCTTTATCTGAAATAATAGAATCAGTTATCTCACTTTCTAACTACAATACCATTTAATTCCAGCTCTCTCACTCAGCTTCTCCCCATAAATGGGTTGTCTGGTCTCACAAAACACCTCAGTGTTTTTTCTCCATATATGAGTCCCAAGGAGGCTAAATTTCTTGCATTTTTAGCCTATGTTCCATGATCTATTATTCTGTAGTTAATCACTGGGCAAAAAATTGGGCCTTGATTGAACTCCAGCTTCACTTTTCAGCAAGCCTCCCCTGAAGCAGATGAGAGATACTCCACAGCCATAGCAGCCAGCCTCTTTGGGCCTCTATGGTACCTGCAAGAGTACTTGGTGTTTCACTCTCCCATTCCCCTAAAAATTATCTTAAATTCACATCATGAAGAATTTCAAACATATAAGTCAACCAAATATTATAATGAACCCCAATACACACATCATCCCACCTTAACAAACATAACCCATTTGCCATTTTTGTGTCATTTAAATTCTGCACACTCAGTAGCTCCCCGGTTCTCATTTCTTTCAGTGAAATTTACATACATTGAAAGGCACAAATCTTAACAGTTCAATTTTGATAAATGCATATCCGTGCAGTTCACATCCCTATCAAGATATAAAACATTTCTTTTAAAACAGAAAGTTCTCTCACATCTCTTTTTATTCAATCCCCTCTACACAGAGATAAATAGTTTTCTGCATTTTTGGTTTTGTTTTTTTCCCCCACCATAGATTAGTTTTGCATAGATTATATTAGGTGAGGTTCATTAGTTTTCTAATGAAAGACTAGTTTCTTTCAACAAGCATTATGTCTGTGAGACTCATCCTTCTTGTTGCTTGTGTGTTCATTCCCTTTTATTATGGGTATTATTTCATTTAATACATATATTTCAATTTGTTTATTCATTCTTCTGTTGATGACATTTGAGTTGTTTCCAATATGCAGTTATTATGAATAAAGATGCTATGAACATTCTTATACAGCCTTTTGGTGGACATGTGCACTCATTTTTCTGTGATAAATATGTACAAGTGGAATGGCTCTGTCAAAAGTAGACATAATGACTAATGAGCTCTCTAATTTGATTAGATATAGAGACACAAATGACTATTACCAGCAGAGCACTGAGAGTGCATGATCTGGTAATAGAAATTAAAAATATACGTTTTTATACATATATTTTATAATATATATATATATATATATACACACACACACATATACACACACCTGTATGTATACCTATGTACATATATCTATTGGATACTCATAATCAAACACATGTAAGAAGCAGGCATCTGAATTACCATTTACGTGATACTTTGGAGTATTTTTGTCAAACTACTGAAAATAATGAGGTTGGCTGGTTGCTCTTAACATCTCCAGTCAAAGCGGATAACAAAAAGGATGAGCTCAGAAATTAAAATTCCCAGCACAAACATGGCGTACATGACCTGAGAGCTTCTATGTCTACCTTGAAAAAGACTCTTATCTCCTTATAGCCACAGAACTGAGAGGCTGGAATCCAAACTCAGAATATCATCTTGTGAGTGGCTGAATTGCAACATAAATTGAATTCCCAGCCTTACAAGATGTCTACTATCCAAGTTAGGGGAAAGAACGGGAATCCTGAAAGTTGGAATGGGGAAGTGTGTATGACCCTGATGGAGGTGAGGACACTGAGCAGTTAAATTTGATGTGTCTTCCGTCAGGAGAATCAGCCTCTTCACCCCCAGCAGGAGTGGCCTCCGCACACGCACCCCTCTTCTGGGAAGATTAACCCTGTATTTCCGGAGGAAATTCCTCCCTGAAGCAGGTATCTTGCAAGATGCCAATTCTCCTGAGGACCTACGCCTATCACTTCTCTTTGCTTCTAGATCTATAACTAGATTCAAGCCCCAGCAGACCCCTGAAGGTAAGGTACAAAGGATGATGCATGAAGAGGCATACTACATTCCAAAACACTCCTGGAGTTTTCTAATTTATACAGATAGAAATCTGGGGGATATGTGCGGGAATGGATATTCAAGATGAGAAATGATCACTAAGAATCATAAAGTTGGATAAGGTCAAAGTTATTGATATGGACCCAATAAGCAGGGATTTTGCATTTATTGTTTCATCCATCCTGAGAGATTCCAGAAGGCACATCTTTAATGAGTGTGAGAAATAAATATGTGAAGGGAGCCCCAGCATCCTTGAAGATATCACTCTTCTATGTAGAACAAGCCTTACAGTGAGAACTGAGGCTACTGATTCGGTAAACCTGAATGCAATACATGTAATTGGGTCCCAGAGTAGCAGGAACCAAGTGGCAGGATCCAACTGCCAAAGGCAAGACAAGCATGGCGGCTGTAACATACACCAGGGTCAAGGCAACAGTCCTTATACCCTGAGATGCACACACTATGGAGTTGACTAGTTGAGCAAAGTGTTCCTTGAAGTAAAATAGATCGGAAGCCTACTAAATTCTTACTTGATCTAGGGAAGCTGAAAAGTTCTAGGCCAAGTGAACAGGAGTCTAACCTGAATCATAAAAATGAGAGTCACAGCTTCTCAATCAATTCCCAGACTCAACCAGTTTACAGAGCCAGATCCCCTTGAGGAAGGACTCTGGTACACTGCCAACAATTTCTACTGTTAGTCTTTCTTCCCTCCCCAAAGGGACCTATAGACTTTACCAGGGTCACAGGGCACCAGGGAAAAGGAAATAATCCCTTTGAGGGGAACTGCTGGACACTGACTCTAAATTGATGCTAATTCCAGGAGACAAGCATGTCACGGTGGTGTAGCAGTCAGAGTACGGGCTCGTTTAGGTCAGGTGATCATGGAGTTATAGTTCAGGTCCATCTCACCTTGGATTCAGTGGTTCCCTGACCCTCTATTGTGGTTATTTTCCCAAGTGCATAATAAGGACAGACATACTCAGCGGCTGGCAGACTCTGTACATTGGTCCCTTGACCAATGTGCTCTTATGGTAGGAAAGGTCAAGTGGAAGCCATTAGAACTGCCTCTACGTAGGAAAATAGTGAACCAAAAGCAACACCGCTCTCCTGTAGGATTGCAGAAAATAATGACACCATCAAAGACTTGAAATATGCAGGAATTGTAATTTCTACCATATATCCATTCGAATCACCTATTTGGCCTGTGCAGAAGGAAAGAGATAGACCTTAGAGAATGAGAGTGGATTATCGTAAGCTAAACCTTGTACTGATTCAAATTGCAGCTGTGGTGCTGGATATGGTTTGCTTGAGCAAATCAACACATGCCCTGGTATCTGCTATGTAACTATTGAACTGGCAAGTGTTTTTTCTCCATACCGGTTGATAAGGTCGACCAGAAGCAGTTTTCCAATGTAATCAACCTGTCACCAGGTAACTGGCTGATCACAGTGGGGAATAATGCCACAGAGGGGCTCTGTTGGTCTCATCACCACTTTCAGGGATGTCTCAGAAGGAGACTGTCGTGCTGCAGCTGTCCCTTCTGGGCGGGGCTTGCACATTATGCCGAACCCTTTGTAAACCAGTCTTCTCTCCTCTGTCAACTGATCACAGGGAACTCCCTGAGGACACAGGTACAGGTTGGGAGTGGGGACCATGAACATCTGGTCCACATCTTCATGTAATTTACTTGTGCCTTCAGGGGCTGCTCAGGCCCTGAAGTACAATAGTAAGGCATTGTTGGACTTTATGGTAATTAGTATATATATACACATACACACACACACACACACACACACACACACACACACACACAATTTTCTCTTCCATGCAGTGAAGATCTTTAGGAGTTTAGTTCTTACTAGAACCTCTAAAAGACTTCTGATATCAGAAGATTAGAATCCAAACGTATTAATGTAGCACTCCCTCCAATCAGGAAATTGCTTTGTTCTCTGGCTTCCTATGTGGAAGGGATTCTCCATTTATTTTCAAATCCAACAATACTTCACTACGTAAAAGACTTCTAATGTTTTCTGTGTTTCAAAACTTGGGCATTTACATGATATTCTCTTGTTGCTTCCTCTTCACTTATTTACCCAAGATTATTTTTCAACTCCTAATTTTCCTTCCGGGTTTAGTTTAGCTATTACTTTATCTGTGAATCAACACTTCTCTGATCCCATTGGGTCATGTTGAGTGTTTCTCCTACATACACCAAGCAAAAAAAAAAAAAAGTATCCCTATCATAGTTATTATAAATCCAAATTAAAATATTCTGTTTCTCTCTTTCTCTTTCTTATATACAACACTTTTATTTATTTATTTATTTATTTTATTTTTTATTTTGAGGGCACTGTCACTGGCCCTCATATGTGGGACCTGAACCAAGGCCTCTGGCTTCCTAAGCCAGCGCCTAACCACTGCACCACTCAGCCGGCCCTATACAACACTTTTAAAGATGTTTAAAGGAAGATATTAGGTCTCATTCAACATCCTCCCCATTTATAAGACAGAACAGTTTACACACTTAATATATTTTTAATTTCAGTTAGACATAGAGATATAGCAAAACTATTCTCTATTTTGCTATATAAAAATTATAATCTCATCAGGTCGTTCAATTTTAATAAACACTTGAGATAAAAGGGTTAACATGATTATGGATAAACATGGGCTTTTTAAACATAACAATTTTTATATTTCAGAACAAAACATTCTATTCTTCCCTCTCTTAAACGTGAAGAGCCCTTTGTTCTCTTTCAGTAGGCTATTTTCACTGTACATGCATGCACCTTAACATCTGGCCATTTTGTTTTGAATGTTTGACAGGGAAATGATTCAACAGGTACCCCACCTGTCAAAGTGTGTCACTTACCATGCTTTAACAAGCAGCACGGGGTCTTCAAATGACTGCACCTGAGCAGGGGAACCTCCACTGGGAACTGCCGCCTTGAACATTTCAGAGCAACATAGGACACTTAGGCTTTTCAACATCAGGTCTCCCTGCAAAATTGGTCTCTGCTGATCAACTGCTTATTTTTCACCAAGAGTAACAGCAATACGATTGATATTGTTTACTGACTTCTCCACAGGTCTTTAAACACTGTCTTATCTTTGACGTTTCACTTATCCATGGTGCCTATCTGTCACTTATTTATCTCACGTATTAATTATTTCTATATTTAATGGTGACCTTTTTCTGAGAAGCTCCAGGTGCTTGACGTACTTTTTTTTTTTATGTATCACAGAAATACTGAGTAGAGATAGAAGACAGTGATTAAAAAATGATAAAAGACAGGTTTTAAGCTGCTTCTGACAAGCACTCCAAACATTTGCCATGTAAGAAAAATTCTTCATATAAAGCACACCTGTCATCATTTTACAAAAAATATTATTTCGGGGAATGTTGTGCCATTTCAGACATGAGACAAGGGAACAGCACTCATTTTCTAATCCTCTAAACTTATTCTCCCTCCTCTATCACTTATCTCCATTCGTGATTCCTTATTCTTCCCCATATCCTCCTAAACCAGAAAATTGGACTCAACCCTCAGGATCACCTTCTCATGTTCACACATTCATCAAATCGTGCTAAATCTATCATATGTACACATTCAGATAAATCTCACTAAGTACTTGCCACATGACATGGACTTTGATACATGGTGAGATGAGAGGATAGACTTAATCTGCCTGGTCCCTGCCTGACATCATGGATCTTATGGTCTATTTTGAGAGACAGACAGACAGACATTACTCAAATAATCTCACAGGCGACTGTAGTTATACTATCGGTGTGTGATGGAGAGGTCCTTCGAACTCCTAGTGTATGTGATAAAACTTCACTTAAGAAGTGGTTCAGGGCTGGCTGAGTGGCTCAGTTGGTTAAGAGCATGATCTCTGAGCAACAGGGTCTCCGGTTGAATTCCCACATGGGCTAGTGAGCTGCGCTCAAACTGAGCTGCCACTGAGTTGCCAACAGGTCACAGGATGGTTCAGCTGGTGAGAGCATGTGCTCCTAACAATAAGGTTACTGGTTTCACTCCCGCATGTGATGGTGGACTATGCCCACCCTCAGCTAAGATTGAACCCGGCACCTTGAGCTGAGCAGCCTTGAGATGCCGACAGGTGTCCAGATAGCGACTGGACTTGGAGCTGAGCTAGCTGCGCCCTCCACAACTAAGACTGAAGGACAACAACTTGGCTGTTCCCCTTCGTCAATTCCCCAACATTGTTCCCTTTCCCCAATTCCCCCAATAAAATCTTAAATAAAAAGAAGTGGTTCAATGTGCTCACATTGGAAGGCAAAACAGACCCTGAGCAGCTGAAAGGAGGTCTGGATTATTTCAGCTGAGGAAACATGTGCAAAGATTCAGTGGTCAGAGGGGAGTGTGAAAAGCGAGACTGGAAACTTTCAGATGGCATCTGAATAAGTGTAGCAGAGACTTTTCTATGTAAAACCCTATATAACATATTAAGGAACCTGGTTCTTAGTATGTAAACTGTTTAAAGCCAATGATCCATTTTAAGCAGAAAATAGAAATTGGGGAATTGGCGTGATCAGATTTGAACTTTGAAAGGAGATCACTCAGCTATGTGAAGAAAAAAATGGAAAGGAGCATTTTTTTTCCTGGATATGGGGAGATTATTTCAGACACTATTGAGAAAAGATGATCTCTCTTAACACAAACACACAAATATGGTGTTCAAGATCACTTCTTGTTATCTAAATTGTACAGCTTGGAGTAAAATGGGTAAGGATCATGTTAAGTGGGATGAAGAATCATAAAACTTATGGACACGTTGATCTGAAGGTGTCTCAGAGGAGGAAGTCCAAAGGGTGATGTCAACAGGCATTTATACATATAGATATAGCTACACTTAGAAGAAATTCTAGGCTGGAGATAGAAATCTGAGTTAACAGCATATGAGAGATAACTAAACCCCAGATACAGATGAAATTGCTCAAGCATGAGAGGAGACCTAAGATTGGGATGTGATAACTCTAGCAGATAATGTCTGCAGAGAAAATGATGAAAATAGAAAGCTAAGTAAGTCATATAGAGGGAGATAAAAATAAAATCAGAGAACACTATCATAAAAGGAAGAAACAGAGTATTCAAGAGTCTGCCTGACCAAAAGAAATGAGAGCAAGTATCTAAACAAATGTTTGTGTCAGCATCATAGCCAAAATCTGGAAACCACCCAATGCCCATCAACCAGTGAATGGTTCAATACATTGTGGAATACTACTCAGCAGTGCAAGGTAATAAACTAATGATACTGACAAAAATTAAAAGCACAGTGCTAAATGAAAAAAGGTGGTGACAAACATGAAATTCTAGAAAAAGAAAACAATGATAATGAAATACAGAACATTAATGCTTCTTTGGAGCTCAGGGTGGGAAGGCAGAGAGGAGGAAGACTGACTACTAAGGGTTAGAAGGAAACTCTTTGGAGTTATGGAAATATCCTGTATCTCGGTTACAACGGAGATTAAATGGTGAATTTTACATTAGGCAAGTTGTGACTCAATAACTTGGGGCAATCAAAAGAGATGTGGGTCAAAAATATCAAATGCTATTGAGAGGCCAGGTGTAAATGAAACTGAAAAGTAATCATTAAGTTAAACACTATGGACAAGATTTTTATCAGAATGATTGTGTTAGAAGTTAAATCAGAGTGATTATTTGTAATGACTGAAACAAAACCAATGACTGTTCTAAAATTTAACACCAACAGTTACTTCAGGGCTATCAACTATTTAACTTTTTATCCTTAGTTGACTCCCAACAGACACATAAAATGTTTTGTTGCAATTAATATAAAATTTATTTAAGAGCTGAACATTTAATTTGAATTTATATGAACTCATTCATATATGTTAAAATTTTAGGCACCAAAAAATAGTCAAATATCATTATTATACTTATGATTTCATTGTATCAAATATAATTTGCAGTAACGAGGCTATATGCTATTTTGAAAATTGTTTATTTTTAAAATGTTTATTCAATTTATTGGGGTGACATGGGTTAGTAAAATTATATAGGTTTCAAGCATACCTATATAATTCTGGAATACATCATCTCTATATTGCATTGTGTGCTCACCACCCAAAGTCAATTCTCCTTCCATCACCATATATTTGATCCTCTGTACTCTCTTCTACCACTTTCCTCCTTACCCTCTGGTAACCACTAAACTGTTGTCTATGTCTATGAGTTTTTGTTTCTTTCTTTGTCTTATTCATTTATTGCTTTCTGTTTTATATCCCATATATGAGTGAAGTCATTTGGTTCTTGACTTTTTTGGTTTCACTTATTTTGCTTAGCATGATAATTTCAAGATCCATCTATATTGCCACAAATGGCAGTATTCCATCTTGTTTAATAGCTGAGTAATATTCCATTGTATATATGTACCACATCATTTTTATCCAATTATCTATCCAAGGGCACTTTGGTTGTTTCCATGTCTTGGCCACCATGAGTAATGCTGCAATGACCATAGGTGTACATATATCTTTATTTTTAAAAAGTTAACATGGTCAGGCCAGCCGAGTGGCGCCGTGGTTAAGCACTGGCTTGGGAAGCCAGCGGCCCAGGTTTGGGTCCCACATATGAGGGCCAGTGACACTGCCCTCAAAAAAAAAAAAAGTTACCATGGTATGCTAACTATAGGAGAGAATAAGATTATTAGCAGGGCATATTTAAACATTTAAACATTTGTGATTACATAATATTTATTATTATATATGCTATGAGAAAATATAAAATGTCAGTTTATATATTTGAACATTTACATGCACAATTTTATACCACCTTCACACATACATCTTGAGAAAGAAAAGCACAGTTCACCTTCAAAGATTATATCACAAACATGTTTTTATACATGTATAATTGATCCCATAGAATGCTGCATTAGATCAAACATGCTAAAAAATTTTTGATTTATTTTATTCTCGAATTGGGTTTTCTTGTTTTAATAGAGTAAATAATAGGGACCTCACTTGATATGAAACAATGCTCATGAAAATGGTTGTTGAAGAACAGCCTGGCCTGAGAGTTTTCTTTTTTTTTTTTTCTTTTTTAAAGAGGAGTCTATATTGCTTTGATTTTGTTTGGCTTTGCTTTATTTTGTTTCTTTCACAGAAGTTGTCAACCATATCCATATTGAGGATGGGTATGGAAATGTCTACAATCCACTATTTTAAGATTAAAAGTGGGGGATTAGTCCTGTGGCAATTGTGTCCATGCGCCATAACTGTCATGTGTGTTTAATTTTTTTTCCTACTGCCTTGTATTGGCTGAATTTTTCAGATAGTCTAGAACAATTTAACATAGTCCCACTGTAAATTATGTGAGCTCCTACCTAACAAACCAATGAGGAATCATCTCACACTAGTGTTTGCTAGACTCAGCACCTTAAGATCAAGAATAATCTTAACAATATTACAGCTGTAACTTTATGTAGCTATCTTCAGGTTGCTTAAAATTTTTAGTTTACCCTTGTCTACCACCTTCTTTCTGCCCCTAAAAGGGATCAAATATATGGTGATGGAAAGAGCACTGGCTCTGGGTGGTGAGCACACAATGTGATATATAGATAAGGTATAACAGAATTGTACAGCTGAAACCTATGTAACTTGGTAATTGTCGCCCCAGTAAACTTTAATTTAAAAAAATTTTAGTTTAACTGATAAACTCAAACACCTAAAATAATTTTATGTACAAATAACACTGCAAATCCATAAGTGATTTTAATTTTCATATTTGTCACATTTAAGTAGCCACATAATTTTCATATTTGGCACATTCAAGTAGCCACATCAAAATGTTTCAGATGATTTTGAGCATTTGACATATTCACTTGATAATGCATTATTTCTTTCTAAATATAAAAAATAAATATAAAATAGGTTTTCATAAAATACAAATTATTCTAAATATATTATTCATTTTGACAATCAATTTCAGAAACATTTTTTCTTCATTACCAACCCTGTATCAATGAAGAAATGAGGGTACATAAAAAGCATGAAATGTATTATTGCTTCACATGATGGATACTGAATAACCTATATTTTGCTATCCATTCCATCATTGAACTTTTCATTCATTAGGCTTCTGATTTGGTGACTTACAAATCTGCTTCAGGGGTATCATTAGCCCACAGTCTATACACAAGGGCCAGAAAATCAAGGTTAGAGGTGATTCCCAATGTCATGTGGAAAGCTAACCCAAGTGAAAACATCAGAGCATTAAGCCATAGAGTGTAACTTGCACCCTAATACTGGGCACTATTTTCTGCCTTGATAAGAGAGGCTGCCACTGCCTCTGGAAACAGGCAGAGCTATTCTGGTCCATCAGCAAAACCAGTCCTGCATGATCTGTATTTCCTATGTAGAGGCATCACCCTGAGCAGGTCCGTCTGACTAGCAGAGCGCATATGTCATGCACAGTCTGTAGCTTCTAGAGAAACTGCAAAAGACAGAATGTAGAAATTTCGCTTCTAACGGTGAGAAGGCTATCATTGAAGACAGAGAATTCCTCTAATAGGGGAAGGAGCTTCAGGTGTTAATGTGCCAAATGAAGAGAAGAAAATTACTACAGGCATCAATGATGGGTTTTTTTTAGGAGCAAAGACTACATACATTTTCTCTATGCACTGGCAATTATTTGTATTTGCTCAAAGGATTTCTGGTGCAATACGAAAGCATTAATTAATATTCACGGCTTGTAGCCCACTTGACACTCTTTAATTGTGAGGCAGCACTCCATAACTTTGAACTAAATTACTTAAAAATTGTGAGGGTCTAAATCTTACTAGTGTCTTGGATAGATGCTCATTACAATGTAAAAACTTCAGTATACTGAGTCAATGGGAAATATGAAATAGGAATTTTAAATCCGTATTTCCATAAAACCTTCAGGTTATCTAAGACAGAGTAAAAAGTATGTGGGACTCTTCAGGATTTTCTGACAGGGCCTGGTTTCTATTGTCAAACTCTGCTAGAAGATAGAGAGACCATTTAAAAGATTATTTTTATAAATGGACTTTGAGCCATACCTCTGTTTAGATTCTAGCCATACCTCTGTTTAGATTCTAGCCATTCCGTCTGAGTATGTAACTGAATATGCGCTCTGACTCCTCGTATGGAAAGTAGGGATAAAGGATAACTAATTTCAGGGTTTATACTAAGAATGTGAAGATGATAAGGATGATGATGATGATGATGAATAAGTTTATTGAAAATTCTCAAAAAGAAGGTACTGTATATAGTGTGGTGTATATGTACTTTTTCTTAATTCCCTTTGCTCTCAACTTCTCAGGTAGATTCCATAGTTTTGGTTAGATTCCATTTACATCTTACCTGTTTATTCTTCATCTCCTCTTATTCAGGCCACAGGTACTAGGTGTCCAACTGTTTGGACTACAAAGCTAGGACATGATGGCACGGGCTGCTTTTAAGACAACATCTTTTTCCTGACGAAACCTTCCCCAGTGTGATATGCAGAGGACAGGGAGCTAAATAGGATCATGTTGACAATTTAAATGATCATGAATGTTGATTTTTCTCTGTGTTGGGTGTCTAACAATTTCTGGTCACTGTTGCAAACAGTTTTAGGTGTTCATCCACCAGGATTGCCCCATGAAGCTATGCCAACTGTGATCTGCATAAGATACATCAGACATGCGAGTGAGATGGGACTGATACCCAGCCTGAGCTCTGCTCAGTACAGCACGTGTCCTGGCAGTGGGCTGTACCTACTCGGAGTGGGGGGGCTTTTGTCTAATTTGTTCTAAGTCCCTCTATGGACAACCTGTGGCCCTGGGTATGTGTGCATTTCTTGAAGCCTCATTGAGAACTTTCACTACATTTTTTTTTTTCTCATTTGGGAAACCTGCTCTAACTCTTATCTTTTCCAGAACTTACTCCATTGCTTTCCCTGGAAGTACACACTGCAACTTTTGACTTTGGAAGTCTTCTCACTCAGCCTTCTAAACTGGGACTAACAGCGAGAAAGCTCAAATTCATTTACCCGTCCCTTTTCCACCTGACCCACAGGAAATTTATATCCTCTAGCCATTGGAAACAGTGGAGGGCAAACTAAGCAATGCCTCCACTTCTTTTTCTATTTTTAATTCCTCTTGAATTTATACCTGATTAGCCCAGTTGGAATCTCAGACTCATTCTCTTGTAGAAACTTACAATTTCTATAACATTTAATACTCTTCCCTGTTTATTAGGCCACAAGAGGAAAAAGGGCGGAAAAGCTCCCCTTTCCTTTATTTTACAATGGAAAACAATAAACAAGTGACCTCTCACCACAAGTACTGAAACTGTACCCACAGACAAAGACACCCGTAATCTCGTCCCACTCTTCCTCCAATCTTTTGCTTGTATAGTCTGAGGAAGAAAGCTGCAATAGATGATTATAGATTTTGCTGGTTCTTCTGTTTCTTAGAAAGCTTGAGATAAGTTTATACCTAATGCTTAGCTGTTTTCTTCATACTTAGCTTTGGGCCTTAGGCTTCAAGGAAAAAGACAAGAAGTCCCAAATCAGCAGGAAAAACCCTTACTTAGTATGTAAGCATAGTAAATGCTCAATTAATGTTCATGAAAACTGAATATGAATATCTTTAGTTTATGGAATCCATTTATTATATTTCTTTTGAATATTAATGATGGTGATTCATTGTCCAATTTCTATATTAAAAGTATATACTGAAGATAAAAAGTATATACTAAAAATTACACTATGAGGGGCCGGCCGAGTGGCGCGGCGGTTAAGCGCTGGCCTGGGAAGCCAGCGGCCCCAGTTCGGCCCCACATATGAGGGCCAGTGACACTGCCCTCAAAAAAAAAAAAAGAATTACACTATGTCTAAAAGTAAACTTTGAATCATATAATTTAGTTGCTAAAAGTTACTCTAGAAATTACCTACTGTAAAATCCTATTCCAAAACTCCTGAATCTCCTGATTGTTAGAAAAGGCTGGGAAGGGGCTTCTACCTGTGGCTTTAAAATATGTTATCTAAAGTATATTAAGCACAGCTTGGAATCAGACATATATCTGTATCTATATCTATAATTTATATACCTGTCTCCTGGCTTCTGTACTTACTATAATGATTTCTGAAAACTTATTTTACCTCTTTGAGCCTTGGTTTCCTCATTCACAAAATAAAAGTGCTCATAATAGTTTTACAGTAAAATAGTGACCATGTATCTCTTAATTAACAAACAAACAAAGAAACAAAAACTCATAGACACAGACAACAGTATAGTGGTTACCAGAGGGTAAGAGGGGAGGGGAATGGTAGAAGAAGGTTAATGGGGTCAAATATATGGTGAAGGAAGAACTGACTCTGGGAGGGGGGGGAACACACCATGTGATATATAGGTGATGTATTACAGAATTGTACACCTGAAACCTATAATTTTACAAACCATTGTCACCCCAGTAAACTTTAATTGAAAAAAAAACAGAATTATATAACTCATTTAAAGTATAAGGTATAAGGTATAAGGTTTACCTGTGATTTGTGTCACATATAGCGATTTGCCAAATGTTTTCATACATATGCTTTCACTTAATATGTCATTTTATCCCTTATACAATCTTGTGAGGCGAGTCTGTAACTTCTGTGCCACTGTCATTTTGCACACACTTCATCCACTTACTCAATGTGCTTCAGTAAAATATAGAAATGACACATCACGCCACAACATGTATGCGAGGTATGACAATGTATGTCTGGATGTGAACTCGATCGTTTAGTATTCCACATATATATGCTCCAGCCAATGCCCAATCATGACCAGCTATTTGATAAATTGCTCTTATATATTTAAACTATTCTTTCTGCAGATAAAACTATATCAAATACCATTGTATTTGCACTGAAACTTTTAACTGTCTAAAGCTTTATCTCTGCTACACATATAGCACTTTATTGTACCATATATTTTACTCAAATTATTTCATATATCTAAATATCCTCATTTATGGCAAATTTTGTTTTGTTTTCAAAGACATTAAAAAGTACTGCAGAATGGAATACCATACATTAGCATAGAGAAATAACTGGACTAAGGGATAGAAGGCCTGAGGTCTACCAGTAGATCCAGTATTTACTTACTGCATGGCCCTCCGTTACTCCCGGAATTTGCAGTCCTACTTCCTCTGCCGACCATCTTGCATATCTGAAATTGAGGTTTCTGGAAGGCCTTTAATCTTTCTGCGTCATAGTTAATTTATCTATACTATGAGGAGTATGACATACTGAAAACAATAAATGTTGAAATGTAAACAATGAATGTAAAATGTCTAACATGGCGACTATCGCAAGAAAAGTGCTCGATTCTCTCTCTCTCTTTCTCTCTCTCTCTCTCTCCTCCCCTTCCTTCCCTCCCTCCCTCAACATCTAGGCACATTTAAACATTGTTTTCCATTAATTTGGTTAATATTATCACTTTCTTATTGAAACAAAAGAAAATATAGATAATCTATAGCTAAATACAATTATTTTTTTAAATTACATTGCCCTTATCGATTACACAATTGCTTAGCCATGTTGTACAAACACTGTTTGATATGTCCCACTCTTCTAGAAGGCAGTATCCATTAGCTTAAAAAAAAAAACACCTCATCCTTTGACAACACTTACATAATCAATTAACTTTCTGACCAGCCCTCATGATATCAAACATGATATATAATAAACTAAGCAGACGTAGGGACTCTTCTCTTGAAGAAGTATATATGACCTGAGGACAACAGAAAAAAAAAATAATACTCCACAGAAAAATTATGCTACTTAATTTCATTTCAATGATGTTGATTTTAAAGACTGTCCTGAATAGAGCTACCTTTTGACCCAGCAATTCCACTCCTAGGTATTTATCCTGAAAAAACCAAGACACTTATTCAAAAAAAGTTATGCACCCCGATGTTCATAGCAGCACAATTTACAATAGCTAAGACTTGGAAACAACCAAAATGCCCGTCAGTAGATGACTGGATTAAGAAACTGTGGTATATTTATACAATGGAGTATTACTCCGCTATAAAGAAGAATGAAATCGTGCCATTTGCAATGATATGGATGGACCTAGAGACTATAATGTTGAGTGAAGTAAGTCAGTCAGAGAAGGACAAATACCATATGATCTCACTTATATGTGGAATATGAAAAACTGTATGAATGAGCAAAGTAAACAGAAACTGTCTCATAGATATAGAGGAAAAATCAGGGTTGCTAATTTGGAGAGGAATGGGAATGAGGGAGAAGGGGAAGGGATTAGACAGCAAAAATAGGCAACTACAATATTGCTACTGGGATAGGAAAAACAGTTTGGGGAATATAATTAATAATGTTGTAAATATTCTGTGGAATGTCAGATGATCATAGGTCTTGTTAGGGAGACCATTTCATGGATGGAGTAGAGGTTTGATCACTGCACTGTATTACTAAAGTGGAGGTGGTATACCTACTGTAATTGAATATATATAGATAGTCACGGGATGTGGATTATACTGTGGAAGAGAGTCAGAGGAAGAGTAATAGATATGTATGATATGCGGGGGTGTGGGGGGGTGTATTGGGGGTGGGGGGTTTGTCACTTTGGGGGGTAAAATGTATAACTATTGCACTGTGTTGTACACCTGAAACTATTGGGGGTGGGGGGGTTGTCACTTTGAGGGGTAAAATGTATAACTATTGCACTGTGTTGTACACCTGAAACTAATTAAAAATAAAATAAAATTTAAAAGACTGTCCTGAATATGGTGGGCAAATAAACTGGCTTTCATCTCTACTGCCTAAGGTTGAGCAAGACTGCGGATGTAGCTGGAGAAATGATGAAAGAAAAAGTTAATGAACATAAATTAGAAATTCTTCTTATGTCTGTACTGATAAAATTTCCACACTCTCTAATGTGCTTGCCTTTCCAGCCCACCTAGAAGCTTCTGAGGCCTGTAGCTCTGCTTGATCTGTCCCATCCGTGCCCCTGTATCCTTGCACATTTGACATTAGGGTTTCTGGGATGGCATTAGCTAACCCTTCTCCCACTGACTGAGCTAAGAGAATTGAGTATGATTTGAAAAAAGAGGGAGAGAACCCAGGAAGGCAGAATGAGAGAAGGAGGAAGAAAGAGATGTCTATAGCCAGTGGCACTATTTCATAACAGAACACAATAATCATTTATAGAGTAGGTATCCTTAGGAACATCATACTCAAGTCAATATGCCAGCTGTCAAACACAGCTCTGCTACAAGCAAATTTTTTCTAGGAAAAGATATTTAACAGATTAACAAAAACAGAAAGCATATCAGTGAATTTATCCCCAGAGAGTGAACAGTTCCAAGGAACAGAATGTAGCAAGAAAATCAGTAGCTGCCCGTTGTGCCATGCTTTGAGCACTAAAGGAAGCATGGTGGGAGGCATGGTAAGATGGCCCATCTCCTCCAGGATGGTCTGAACACATCAATAAGAGCCTCATGTGCTCAGACTTACCGCTGACTGAGTTCTATCCAGACCCACTTCCATTGTTTACACGCAAGGGTGCCCGTGTGCACACACTCACACACAGACACACACACACACACATTCCCTCCACAGGGTTAATAGTAAATGGCTATTCAGATTTTAAAATAGTTATGTAATTCTAAAATGAAGAGGCACTTTCATTGGCTTGCTTTAAATATTAAAGAAAACGGTTGTGTTTCTTTGTAAGGGTAACTATATGGATATATTTTCTTTCTTTAGATTCCATTAGGGATGGTGCTGCCTTTAAGATCCACTTGGATATAACAGAGAAATGAGAGGCACCACCCTCATTGACAGAAGTATAATGAATGGCCCCATCTTAGAATTTCTGAATCAGGGTGTTGATAAATGTAAGCTAGTAGGACGGGGAAAAGTTAGCCAGATTCTCAAAGAATTAACAATAAGGCTGTCAGTATTTCAAAGCAGGTAAATAAACATAGTCCCTCCCAGATTGTCTAGGTAATATTTCTTGTGTGAATGGACTCTGAAATAATGATATGATAACTTAATTTTGGACTCAAGCTATGTGTCAGAGACTTTCTTAAGTATGTTACACAGGTTACATTTTTAAACTTTAATCTAATCCTGTGAGATAAATGCTATTATTTATTCCTTTTCAGCAGTAGGAAGAGGAGGTACACTTTCTAAAATAAAAGAGTGAAGTGACTCTTGTTCTGCTGAGAAGACTTGAAGCTAAAAACATTGTATGAACAATCTGAAGGCAGTGTGGATGCAATGAGAAAAATAAAAGTAGACCGGGAATTGAAGAAAAATATTTAAGAATCCCTTCTAACCATAAACCCAAATATAAAATTAAAGGATTATTTCACAGTTGAAAATAAATACAAAAAATCATTATTGTCCTACACACTCCTCGCATGCAAAAACACAGATATCAGATGAAATAATGTATTTATAGGTGAAGAATTGTTTCAAGGTTTATTCCTAAAAATTTAGTGGAGAATCATAGATATTATAGTCTCCCACAGAATATGACTTGTTGATACTTTCATGAATGAATTACTCATCTCAATATATTTTATTTTGACTCCATTTTTTAAAGTTATATGCAGTTTCCACCTCACAAACTATTCCACCCAATTAGAAATGGTTTTCTGATTCTTGACACATGTACAATAATAGCCTGTTGTAGGTTAATTTCTTTTGTCTTTCCTAATAAATAACAAGAACAAAAACAACAAAGCTAGAATAACTTAAAAAATGAGATTTAAGAGTTTTATTTGATGCATGTGCTCTCTAGTTTGCAGGATGATTCACCACCTGTTAAGATTTTATAACTGGTAGTTTTATACATTTATCTATGCACCTAGTGCTTAAATACCTCCATAAGTGAAAGGCATTTTTACTCTAACACAAAAGAAAGCAGTGCTGGTTCAATTCCATGGAGAAGGAAGGGGGAAGGGTGGTGGGAAGAAGACTGTCACTTTGTGTTTTGCCATCACAGCTTGTTCTTGGCTGGCCAAGGAAGCTCTGTCTCCCAAGGAAGAAGAATGGCCAACCCAAGTATTCTTATAATAGGAGTGGAATTCAGACAGAAGATGGCTTGAGAACGTCTTGTGACCTGATGGCTCATTCTGAAACCACCCAGCATATGGAAATGGGTGAACCTTGGCTCAGTGAAGTTAGAGCCCTGACCGCCTTCCTGAGACACAGGATACAATCAATACTCAATACCTACTTGATGCTGCCATGACCCTATCCTGGATTCAATCTCCTGTCCCACAGAAACTCTGCTGAGGACGGAACCATCTGGAAACCAGCAGAAATCAACTTTGCACATTACTCAAATTTTTTCCTGAAGTTGCTAGGGCTTTTGTTTTGGTCCTTGATTTAAATATATACCGGAGGTGCAAAAAAAATGTATACAAGTAGACACTTGGGTCAACGTTACTCAAGCAGCAGTTTGCTGTAATCAGAAGTGTCTGGATGCTGATGGTAATCACTTTGAGCACCTCTTGTAATTGCAGAAGTGAAACGTGACTTGTATTCATCTTTTGTTATTGGTATATATTGAGTATTACAATTTTAATACAGGTTTCCTGTCTTAAAAATGTATATACATTTTTGACACCCTCTGTATATATGTACATAGGTGTATATACTTATAGTATATTTTGATACAGATATAGACATATGCAATGTAGACGAGGTCATGAAATTTATAATTTCAGGTTATAAATGTTTCAGTACTATGCTTCTGAAATCCCAAACATCTGATCAATGATGAGAAAATGGTCTTGTACTTTTGTCACTTTCCAAGGAAGTGGGCACTGAAATACGTGCCCTTTCAACCAAGTTTGGGAATTTGACCCATGATAATGACAACCAATTCTCTAACACATTTTTCCACATATACATTGAACAGAAGCTAAATATACCATTAAACAAAAACAACCCCAGTATGTGAAATAGAGGAAAGTGAAGTTTCAGATCAGTTCCACCTGCCTTCTTAGTAAAGTATGGACACACCTCTTGGGCCACAAGATTTCTAGGACCACATCATAGTAGCCAATGCCTACTGGGCATAGTACCTCATTTCAGACCTTATGCAGCCATCTATTATCAGCATACATCCTTTATTTGATTTTTAGTGGTAGCAATATCTTTTCAGGGTCATTTATTTTCTGCTGAGCACTCATAAACTAATTGGCCAGCAGATCATCTACAGGGTGAAGGAAAGCCATTACTGAGTTAAGACTCGTGGTCCATAGAGACCAGTATTTTTGCCAAAACCTGCTTCGAAAGACTTGCAATGAGGAACCGCTGCTCTTCTTCCCGAGAAACTGCCAAGGGGCTTCTCCAAGCTCCTCCGAAGAGATTTTTAGCACTGTCAGCCCCACAGTTTTTCAGACCCTGAGAATTCTTTCATTTTTCTCTGTCAGTACCTGTTTTCTAAGCAATGGATCATTCTTACCATAAAACATATTAATGAAAGAAAGCATGTAATGAAGTCTTTAGCTGTAGAACACATAACGTCCTGGTCTTTTTCTATAATATAAAAGGGAGTGTCCTTGAGCTGAGCTCTGAGCAACGGTGGGTTCAATGCCAGCCCGAGCTGAGTTGCCGTTGAGCTGCCAACAGGCGGCAGGATGGCTCAGCTTAAAAAAAAAAAAAAAAAGGGAGTGTCCTATTAGAATGGTAATAAAGGACAATATTTCATCTCCAAAGAGACTTCCATCTCCTTAGAAGCCACTAGGCCCATCTTGCTTCATGCTGTGACTCAATCTCTGTCTGAAATATCTGCTTTTTCAGGGTTTCCACAAACTGTCTTAGTATCTAGATCCTCAGAATTGTATTTTTCCTTCGTTCCAGTCTTCCCAGGCCTTTGACTGCTGATGTGGCTTCCCTTTTGGTTCTATGGCTTCCACCCTGCTCTCCCACCTACTCTGTGGCTTCTAAATTGAACTCTTTTGACTCTGCTTTTGCTAAAGCTTTGCCTGGCTTTTAGGGATTCCTTACAGGAAGTGGTCCTCTCAGCCAACCCACTGGAAACATTCATGCTCCTCTAGAATCAGCCTGTCCAGTACCAGCACCCATTTATGTAAAGTGTGCTTATTTTTCTATAGTAATAAGAGCTATGGGAAATTAAAATAAAGAGAGGCATCAACAATAACATAAGGTTTGTGCTTGCCGTGATCTTGACTATGAAATTGGAGATTGATAATCAGTTTGTGAAAACAGTTCTTACTCACAGTGTGGCAGTACATTATTGTCTTATTTTGTAAAACATGGACTCAGAGGATAGAAAGACCTCCATCTCACCCATATACACCAATCTGGAGATGTTCCTTAATCCCTCCAATCCTCAGTTTCTTCAACTGAGAAATGGGGATAATATTATTTATCCCTCAGGGCTATTAACAAATTTTCCATGCCAAGTATCTGACATAAAATAGCATTCAAGTAGTTTCATAAAAAATAATAGCTGTCTCAACACAAAGAGAGAGAATTATAATAATATACTTAAAAGTAGTAATGTCTAAAACATATGTGTTGATTTAATCAAAAAGATTAAATTAAGAGACACAGCCAGGTGATTCTAATAATTTTTTTTCAGGGATTAAATATTTAAGCAGAAAGCCAATAACAATGGTTTGGAGGATATAAAAGACTATCCTTCGTATAATTAGAATAAGTGACACTCTGGGACTCTGGGTTCCTACTGATAAAGGACGCTAAGAAGATAACTGCTAGGGGATGAACTTTACCACTTTGTGAGGGGTGTAAATGTCTAACTACTATGTGGCTTTGTACACCTGAAACTAATAAAAAAAAGTTACCTGATAACAAGGCATGGCCAGGATATTTTCCAAAAACTTTCTTCAATATGGGGAGTCTATTGTCGCACTTCTTTGATTACAATGAATTTAAAACATGCACCAGGAAATAACCTTGTGTAAGTTCTAAAGCTTAAGGGTTGGTGGGTACTACGGCTTCTGCCTCCACCTTGTTGGAATTCTGGCCTGAGGCTGCCATTTAAGGAACTCAGTCTGGTCTAGTAGAAGATGAGAGGTCTCATGGGGAGCTAAGGGTGTCCTGGGGGACATTCAGAGTCAACGGCCCAAATTGTAAGGGACCTTTTAGCCCAGCCATCCTTCAGTAGAATTAGCCACATGAGTACACAGGTGAAACCAGCAGAAATCTGCCCAGCCAGACCATGAAATCATGAGATAGAATAATAATGTTGTTGCTATTGGTTTGGTTTTTATGTAGCAACAGATAACTGAATCCTACTGATAAATGAGATGGTTTTCAAGTAGCAACAGATAACTGAATCACTACTGATAAATAGAATACAGATTAATCAACTTTTCTCAGGAAAGGATCTACATAAAGCTGAATAGACAGCATCTTTGTCCAAAATATTTTTCAGCAACAGTTTTCCAAGGTATTTGATATCTGTGATGAGAGAACCCTAGCTTATGGAAATTTTGTAACTACAAAATAAAACGATTATCATAGAACTTGACAGTAAAAAACAAAAATGCTTCATATCTAAAGATTTGTGCTTTTATGATGTCTCTTGTTGGAAGTCGTTCAATGTGTGACAGTCCAACCACAATTGCAATCCTTATTGGCCTTGACAGTTAAATACCATTGTGTCCCTTTGGGACCTATTATAATTCCATTTGAAAACTTTAAGGTGCTTATAAGCACATCTCAGTTTCTTTTCTCTTTTATTCTGAGTTTTTCTTGAAGAAATACCTGATGGATTTTGTGATTTTTTTTTATCTCTATAAATCTGAGAAAAGGAGAGAGAGAGAGAGAGAGAGAGAGAGAGAGAGAGAGAGAGAGAGAGAGAGAATGAAATAAAAGTCTCTCAAGGCTGGCTTCAGAATGCAATAACTATGTATGGTGCATGGTGCCAGGTGGGTACTAGACTAGTCAGGAGGATCACTTCATAAATTGTTGAACCATTACTCTGTTCACCTGAAACTAATATAAAATAATATTGAATACCAATTGTAATTAAATAAAAATAATTTTAAAAAGTTTAAAAAAATAAAGAATGCCTAATCTTCTAATATCCTAAAATATAATGAGGAAAAATAGTCATTCTTAAAAGAGAAATGACACTGAAACGAAGCTGCATACTCTACAGTTGTTAGAACTGGGGAAGTTATCTGCTCCCTTTGCAGTGTTCCAACTCTATCATCCTCAAGCTGATTAAGAGACTTCACCAACATTGAGGGTGTCAAAAATACTACTGACCATGTTTTTTTTTTAATGTAAATTATGGAAAACTCATTTAATTTTACACACAGTTCTATGAATTTTGACAAGTGCATAGACTTATCTCCTGCTACTAGAGTCAAGATGCAAAATTTTCCTTCATGCTGTTCCTTTATAGTCAAGCCCCTCCCACCCTCAGCCCAGCAAACACTGTTCTGTTCTGCATCCCTACAGTTTTCCCTTTTACAGAAGAGACTATGAATTTTAATTACACAGCTTTTATCACACACAGATGATCAGTCTTTAGTAAGATAAAACGATAGTTTTCACAAGGGCTGAGTTTCCTTTGGAGGAAAAATTTTCCTTTGTAGATCCACCAAGCTGTGATTTTTAGGTTGGGGTTGAGAAACCTTTACTGGGGATTATTTCTTTAAGATAAAAGAATCCTCTAACTCTGGAATAAAAGATTTTTAGGGGCTGAAAGGCATGTTTAAAAGCTAAAGAAAACAAAGGCCAGTTGAGCCATTCATGCTTTAACATGGGTCATCCACCAGTTTAGTATGAATTTCCCAGTTCCACATTGTAAAGAACAGAAAAGACTGGAGGAAATAAAATAAGAGAAAGCACAATAAAAATGCAAGTGGATATTTACTAGGTGTTCACTCACTGACACAATAAGAATTTAGCAAAGCATTTACTATGATGGCAAGGATTTTTCTAAGTGGTTGGAGGAGAGCGGTGAACTTAGAGAAACAAGATTTCTTCTCTTATGCAGTTATATTCTGGTGGAAAAATATAGACAGTAAATTAGGGAAATAGTTTACATACAATGATATGGTTTCATATTCTATTAAGTAGACTTGAGATCCTCTAAAAGCTTAAAAATATTTGAGGACAATTAGTTTATCTAAGGGATGCACCTAAAAATACCAGTACGTGACTGGAAAGTAAGAGATAAGAAGGCAGCCAATAAATAATGTTATCAAGGAGACTGATCCTTTTGAGGACTCCAGGAAAATGTTCAGAACAGCTCTCAGGTTTATTCTAATCTAAAGATGAAATAAGCTAATGTTCCTATCTATATCTGCCTATTTTTCAATTGTTTTACTCTCTGTTCTTCAGACTAAAGAATTGCTACTGATCTATCTTATTGTTATTAGTATTTGCCACTATCTCAACTCTACCATTGAACACATGTAGCCATTTTCATTTCAACTCTAGAATTGACTTTCCTACTTTAGATTGTTCCTCTTTTAATTTCTATTACTCCTATGCACATCCCTATTTACTAAGCCATTATAAACATAGTTTTCTTAAATTTTTCCAACATGGTATCATTTAGTCTTTCAGTATATTTGTAATAATTGCATTGTCATTGTTGTCTACTAAATCCAATGTTTTGCTTACTCAAGATCGGTTTCTAATGCCTTTTTTTTCTTATTAATGGCCATTTATTTTATATTACTTATTCTATTTTTATATTTCAGTGGTCAGCTAATGATTTGGATAGATATTGTGCTCCAAAAGTTCAACCCCTATGTGCCTGTTGGGGAGCTCATTTAAACTTGACCCAGTTTTCCAACCTGCCGTGGCTTTGACTGTACATAGACTCTCAGTTTTCCCCACATGTGTGTAGAGTTTTCTATCAGTCAGGCAGGTTTAGATAACTTAGGTGTGGATTTTTCATTTCTAAGCTCTCCTCTTTAAACTTCTGGCATGTCTTCCATTTGTCCCAACTGTCACTGCTACTTCTGGGTAGCAGATAGGTGAATTTCCTGTTTCCTATAAGTTAGCAAGTTTCACTGATAATGTCACCAGTTTCCACTTATTGCCCCAAATAGAGTCCACTCCCTCCAGCAACATGACTGCTGATTTCCATGGCCAGGTCCATCCTGGTAACACTATCAACCTTGATCCTTAGGTTGGGCAGGTTTGATTAGAGCAGAACCAGGAAAGAATGCCATGGACTTCGCTACTCTTATCAAATGCTGGCACTTTTTACAAATGCATGCCTCTTTGTTTGTTTAGTCATTCCCAGAGAGCATAGTACAGTTGTTTCCAACCTTTTTGCCCAATTTTATACTTTTTAATTTTCAGCAGAGGATTTGCTAACTTTTTAATGTTATTATAGATTGATGTCTCCCCCTGTCTCTCCCGTTTCTTTATACTAATACTGAAAAAAAAACTGTGGTAAGTAGGCTAAAACATAGCTTAATCAGGTCTCTCACTATAGCAAGTCACATTAAGTCTCCATTTTTCAAAATTCTTGCTGTGCCTTACAAATGATGGTTACTAAAAAAATGGTTAATACAAAGAGAAAATCTTGTTGCCTCTATTGTTCCCCAACAATATTGTTGTTGCCTCTATTGTTGCTACCCCATCCAACTTGTAGATGCACTCAAGCCACTTCCATACAAATGGCCTGTCTTGGCTCATGTTGTGGACTTTCCTAAAACTTCTCAAAGGTTCACACACCCCAAACAAGCAGCAGCTGGCTTTGGCAAGCCCTGTACCTTTTGCTAAGCAGCCCCAAGCCCAGCACTAGTAGCCGTTTTATTTTGCAGCTTAGCCTCTCCCAGGCACCTCCAGGCCCAGCACAAGGGGCAACCATCTGAGATCCCTTTGTAGCTCATACCAAGTGGCCTCAGGCAGGGCCCAGGCAGTGATTGTCCTAGCTCTGCACCAGAGTCCCTCCCTAAAGGCTGCAGAACCAACACACCCAGTGGCCAGCTTCAGACCAGACCAGGACACCATGCAAACATCTCAATAAAGACATACTACACCCAAAAGGCAGACTCAGCTGGTACCAGAGCCCTGCTAAAGCAACTCCTGCTCTGTAGGCTCAGTCCCTGCACAACAGCCTCTCCACTATAGTCAAGGCCAGTCCTCACAACCAATCAGCCTCAGTGTCAATCCCTCCCCTTGATGTGCCAACTGCAATCAAGACTCAAATACAACAGGAGAGCACACACAACCTACACAAGGAACATATCTGCAGCACCTGGCTCAGGTGACAAGGCAGGCTGTGCTATTGGGCCCCACAGGAGCCCTACTACATAAAGTCACTTAAGGCCAGGAGAAATAGCAGCTCTACCTAACACACAGAAACAAAAACAGGGAGGCAGCCAAAGTGAGGAGTGTTCCAAAGAACTAAACAAAATAGAAACAAGCATATGCCCAATGCAGAGTTGAAAATACTGGTTATATGATGCTCAATGAGCTGAGGGTGAATTTCAACAAACAGACAGGAAAAATAAAGATGGAGACAGAAAACATAAAAATGAACCAGCCAGAAATGAAGAATAAAATAACTGAAATGAAGAATGCATTAGAAGGAATCAACATTAGATTAGATGAACTAGAAGATCGAATCAGTGATTTGGAAAATAAAGTAGCAGAAAATACCCCATCAAAATAGCAAAACTAACAATCCAAAAATATGAGGGCAGTTTAAGGAGCCTCAGGGACATCAATCATATGAACATTTGTGTAATTGGGGTACCAGAAGAAGAAGAGAGAAAGCAAGGAACTGAAAACCTATTTGAAGAAAGAATGATGGAAATCTTCACTAACCTGGTAAAGGAAACAGACATACAAGCCTAAGAAGTGCACAGTCCTAAACAAGATGAACCCAAAGAGACCCACACCAAGACACATTATAATTAAAATGCCAAAGATTAAAGATGAAGAGAAAATCTTAAAAGCAAGAAAAGAAAAGCAGTTAGTTACCTACAAGGGAGCTCCCATAGACTGTCAGCTGATTTCTGAACAGAAACTTTGCAGGCCAAAAGGGACTGGCACATTCAAAGGGAGGAAAAGTGGGGCCGGCCGAGTGGCGCGGAGGTTAAGCGCTGGCCTGGGAAGCCAGCGGCCCCGGTTCGGTCCCACATATGAGGGCCAGTGACACTGCCCTTAAAAAAAAAAAAAAAAAAAAAAAAAAAACAAAACAAAGGGAGGAAAAGCAAGGACCTACAACTAAGGTCACTCTACCCATCAAAGTTATCACTGACAGTTGAAGGACAGATAAAGAGCTTCTCAGACAAGGAGAAGCAGTATTACAAGAAATGTTAATGGAATTTCAAAAAGGAGGAGGAGGAGGTGGAGGAGTAAAGGAAGAGAAAGAGGAGGAGGAGGAGGGGAAAAAGATAAAAAATATGAATAAAATAGCAATAACTACATACCTATCAACAATTACTTTCAGTGTAAGTGGATTAAATGATCCAATCAAAAGCCAAGGGGTGGCTAAATGGATAAGAAAACAAGAAGCTTACACATGCTGCCTACAAGAGACTCACTTCAGATTGAAAGACACACACAAACTGAAAGTAAAGGGAAGAAAAGAGATATTTCATAAAAATGGAAACAAAAAGGCTGGGATAGCAATATTTATACCAGACAAAATAGACATTAAAACAAAGGCTATAAAAAGACACAAGACCCAGTAATTACACTTCTGCATATTTACCTGAAGAAACCCAATACACTAATCTGAAAAGACATAACCATCTATATGTTCATTACCGCATTATTTAAAGTAGCCAACATATGGATGCAACCTAAATGTCCATCAATAGATGAATGAATAAAGAAGCACTAGTACATATACATGGTGGAATATTAATCATCCATAAAAAAGAGTGAAATCTTGCCATCTGCAACAACATGGATGGACCTAGAGAGTATTATGCTAAGTGAAATAAGAGACAGAGGAATATCATATGATTTCATTAATAGGTGGAATTTTAAAAACAAAGGTGGAGGTCCGGCCGAGTGGTGCGGTGGTTAAGAGCAGGCTTGGGAGGCCAGCGGCCCCGGTTCAGGTCCCACATATGAGGGCCAGTAACACTGCCCTCAAAAAAATAAAAATAAAATAAAAACAAAGGTGGAAAATACACAAACAAAAATGAAACAAACTCATATACACAGAGAACAAACTGATAGTTTCCAGATGGGAGGGGTTTGGGGAGCTGACTGAGAAAGCTGAAGGTTTAAAGAAGCACCAACTGGCAGTTATGAAATAGTCATGGGGTTGAAAAGGACAGCATAGGGAATACAGTTAATAACACTGTAATAACTATGTATGATTTCAGATGGTCACTAGATTTATTGAGGTGATTACTTTATAAGTTATTTAAATGTCTAATCACTATATTTTATACCTGAAACTAATATAACATTGTATATCCACTGTAGTTGAAAAATAAAGTTTTTAAAAAAACTGAAAACACGTAAGTCCATAAGTGTGCCTAAAAACTGAAAAAAAAAGTCTTTCATATTTATTGTCACAACTTTACTCCTTGTGCCTTCTTTAATCCATCTGCTTTCAAACTACAATTTTATTATTGCTCTTAAATTTATTAAATTGCTTCTAATGGCAGAGTTTATGCAAATCAAATAATTACTAGCATCTTTGAATTCAATACAGATGAGGGCAATTAAGAATCATGAGACTATGAAAAAGGAGATATAATTGGGAAGCAAACAGTTTTGCAAGGTGAATTTATCTTCAAGCATACTGAGGCATACTAATAAAACAAGGATGCTCTTTTCTTCATGATAAAGAGTGAACTAAATAAATTAACAGATACTATATATATATATATATATATATATACACAGAGGGTGCCAAAAATGTATACTTTATGTATAAAATATGTATATTTTAAATATACATATGTATATTTAAATATGTATAAATATAAAAAATGTATATTTTAAAGGAAAACTATATTAAAATTGTAATACTCAATATATTGATAACAAAAAATGAAGGCACGTTTGATTTCTGTAATTACAAGAGGTACTCAAAGTGGTTACCATTAGCATCCAGACACTTCTGATGATGACAAACTACTGCTTGAGCAACATTGACAAATTGTCCACTTGTATACATTTTTTTTGGCACCCCCAGTATTTATGTGTGTGTGTGTGTGTGTGTGTGTGTGTGTGTGTATTTATATATATATATTTATATGTGTGTATATATATATATTTATATGTGTATATATATATGTATGTATTAGCAAGGTTTATCAAAGAAAATAGTGAACTAAGAAATATAATATATATGCATATATGTATTAGAAGGAGTTATCAAAGAAAAATTGCAAAAACATATGAAAAAAAACTGTCAAACCCTCCTATATATTAAACTTGGGGAAACAATTATAAGGTCAGAGAGAATTCAACAAAATGGGGAAATAACTGTGAAAGTAGTTGAGAATATAAGATAGGCTGCAAATTATTAGGCTAAAATGAAAGTTTAAAAAGTTGGTTGCATCAATTGCAATGCTCCAAAACTGACCAAAATAACACAGCTGGAGAATCAAGTTTTTGTAAGAGAAAATAGAAACTAAAATGTGACTATTTGGGGAAAAGTGAAAAAGACAAAAGTGGATTAAAGTCTTAAAAGTAGAATAAAAACAAACAAACAAAAAGCTTTATAAAGTCGTCTAAACAGGGCAATGCACCATTTTTTTCCCCCAGAATATATTAGGCCACAGCTAATTTTAGAAGCTTCTAAAGAAAGAAGTTTTTCTGGTCTTTTTGAAATAAAAATTGCAAATCAAGATAAAAAGTATTATTTCTAGCTAACTTTGCTCCACATAGGTAGTCTAAATCAGGGGTTGGCAAACATTTTCTGCAAAGAGTCAGATAGCAAATACTTTAGACTTGCAGGCTAAGGAGGAAAATGGAACAACTGTTCTCACTCAAAAGCTGATAGTGGTTTTAAATTGTAAATTACACATTTAAAAATGTAAAGGCTATTTTTCACACACATATGCTGCAAAAAGAGGTGGTGTGCCATAGTTTGCTGATTTGTGATCTAGATCTCTTTGAAATGTATTATGATAGAGGGCAAGAAAGTCAATATCATCCTGGTACAAAACAGGAAACCTGCATTGTTGTCCTGAATATAAACTTCTTCTGATCCGTTTCCAATCAAAGTACAAAAGAATGCATTCCCCAATCAGTAATTGCCTACAATTTGTCAGAAACCATGTTAATCTTTCTTCACAAAGATATCGCACCTGGTACAGCAGCTGCAATTGAGGCTGCCACGTGATACAATATGTAATTGTCTACTCTCATCCTTCATGATCCATGTGACTTTTGCAGGGGCCAGAATGATGTATTAAATGGAAGACTGTGGCGCGGTGGTTAAGCGCTGGCCTGGGAAGTTAGCGGCCCTGGTTCAGGTCCCACATATGAGGACCAGTGACACTGCCTTAAAAAAAAAAAAAAAGTAAAAAATGGAAGATTATTAGGCTCAGCGAAATAAGTCAGACAGAAAAAGTAGAGAACCATATGATTTCACTCTTTGTGGGATATAAAAGTGAAAGAAACAAAAGAACAAGACAACAAAGAAACAAAAACTCATGGACATAGACAACAGTTTAGTTGTTACCAGAGGGCAAAGAGGGATAGAGGAGGGTAAAGGTCAAATATATGGTGATGGAAAGAGATCTGACTCTGGGTGGTGAACACACAATGTGATATATAGATGATGGATTACGGAATTGTACACTTGAAACCTATGTAATTTTACTAACCATTGTCACCCCCAATAAATTTAATTTTAAAAATGGAAGTATAATTGGAGGTACGATGGGGACTGCCAGCCTTGGATCCCTTTAGGTCCTTAAGGATGGCACTAATCTCATCCATACTCCCTTCTACAATATTATTCGTGATTTATTACCTAGGTCATAGAAGGGAGAAAGTTTCAAAGGTCCTCCTAATCCTGATAGCCTACATCCCACAACAACTTAGGGTTACTCCAGGTACCAAGTGTGTCAATCCCAATTATACATTCTGCGGCTGAGTAAATATGCCACCACATGCTGTACAGATGTAGTGGACACTCAATAAGCTAATGTAGGTCTAGTTTTCATCTGTTAGCTGAACCTCACATGCTCCCATTCAAGCACAAGGCCTTGATGACACTTTGGTTCTTGGGGTATCAACGTGGACCCTGTGTCGAATGGTTCTGGAAATGTTTGAGCATTTCTCTTTCCCCAGTACACAGTTTCCCATTTATGGTAATGATACCTTTGGGGAAGAACCAACAGAATCATTATTAATCATTTATAAACACTGTGCTATTTCTTCTTTTCCCTGGAGATAAGGCTCCACCTTCATTCAGTGGGTTCCAAGTTAGAAAACTCTCTCTGGAAAGACAAGTGTGAGAGGGGTGGTGGCAGTTCACTGGGGTGCCCATCCTTGGGCTCCTGGTATTTCATCATTGATCTCTTCCTGAGGTCCTGAGTTCTACGATTCTCATTCCTTTCAGTGAGCCTAGTTTTGTCAGGGTCTCTGCTGCCATCAGCCCTGGGTTACAAAGAAAAGCCAACATGGAACATGTTAGCGAGGCGAGCTAGCCCCAACACCTATCTTCTACCAATCATGATTTCCTCAAGTCTTTGACAAACACTAGAAACCTCTGCCAACTAATCAGTGTAGGTCTATACTACTAGCTAGCTCTCCTCCGTTATCAGGTGTATGGCCTCAAATCCTGCCCATTCGGAGAGTTTGTTCCCTTCAGAACCCCATTCTGAATGGATCAGAGCTGCAGCATTACTCTTCTGTCAGATGCTAACATGCCACACAGGCCTACTGTCAACTAGGTGTGACCTGTTCCTTTACAGGTGTCATAGGAAACATCTTATGATAACATAGTATGGATTGAAGTATGTTTAAAATACAGCAGGGATGAGAACTGTGGGAGACTGAGACATATGCTCATGCCCTCCCCCTTTTTTTTTCACTTAAAGGAGAACATCATTATGTTCTTTATACATTGTTAGTAGCTCAATACAAGAATCCCAGCATGAATATCTATTCTCTAGTCTACTCTTGATAATAAGAACTTCATAGGAATCGGGGTCGAACTGGAAAACAGGAACCACTTGAGGATTAAAACAGACTCACTTTTTAAAACAGACTCACTTTAATCTAAGGAATCGGTTGCATATATTATAGAAACATTGAGCAGCCAAGCAGGGGACATATGAGTATATCCATCAATAAATCCAATTATCTGAACTATCATTGAATTTACATGTTTCTTCCATTTTTGCAGGAATGTTATGCAGGCCTATTTATTAGATCAATTTTTAAGTGGATTTCACGATATTTCAAGATTTCATAGATTGGGTTGTATACAATATATGTATTTTATGTTTGCATACATAAAGCAATAACTTTAAAAAGCTTGATTTCTAAGGAATTCCACAGGGAAATATATTTAGTTTTAACACTTTTCTTCTTTATAAATATCTAATCCTAATTATCAGTATATATTTAGCTTTGAATAAGCTTCCAAACTTACAGAATTTGACTTATTCTGGCCAAATCATTCTGAAATAACTGGTGTCAGTTGACTAATGGAAAGAAAAAAATAATAATAAATGATTCCTCTCAAACTGCTATTTCACATGTCTTAGTTATTTGCATACTACTATTAATTGCAGTTTAGCATCCCATTTGCAAAATTGGCTATTTGTACCTTTTTACATTCGGACCTGTTGTAGCCTATTATTAATGCATTTACAGCACACTAACTAGCAATGGCACCTTGATAAATTGTGATCAGGTTTAGCTAATTTTCTTTGGTAAGAGCTGTGACTTCTACAAACCTGTGAATATTGATCATTAGCACAATGGCCCATGTCACAAGTGTCTCCATTTATCATGGCCTCATTTTCATTAATGGCGTTAGTAAACACTTTAATTGATTGCTCTGTCTTACTGCTTACCTGCCAATGTTATCAGTATAGCATATTTTTTCCCAAATGCGAATTGATTGTAAAGCATATGCATTGCATCTTGAAATAACCCTTTCCAATCCAGAGTGTAAATAAACCCCATATTGAGAATGATTTTTTTCATAAAAAGTCACTTTTCATCATAGGTCATCCAAATATGTTAAACCATTTCAACACATACATCCAGAAGTCTGTGGCAAGGCAGGCTTTGCTAAGAGTATTAGAATCAGGAGCTGTATTTCATGTCACCGCTGGAGAGAACGGAGTGAGGGAAGAGAGCATTATTCACAATGAAAAGCAAATTAGGAGCCCACAGCTAGGCATATGCCTCAGAACTATCATTTTATTCCTACCACAGTGCTTGTTATTATGCGGTGTACAGTTAAGCAATCCTTGGTGAAAATACTATGCTATAAGAGCCTGATAACAGGTAGCATAGTTACAGAGAGAGGCTTTAAAATGAATATGTTCACATGCATTCACTTTTGAAGACATCTTTATTTTACCTGTCTTCCATCTACAATATTTATGGAAATTTAGTTCACAGTTCACTACACCTTGAAATTGCTTAAATGCCACAACTGGCTTGACAGAATCCAAGACAGGCAAAGCAGAAATGGAAAAGAAAAATGTGTGATACATAAGGCAATATGCTGACTGACTAGAAAATTCTCTATAGCCTCCCTATTCAGACCACATTGGTAAAAGCAGGGCTGACATTAGGACATTTTTATTTCTTTGGATAATCTTAAAGTTCATCCCTAAGTAACTGCTATTAAATTAAAATGACAACAATAATAAACAATAAAATTTTTCCATTGTTTTCCATTCATGTAGATGTGTACTACACTGGACAGTCTATGTAGAAAGATATCTAATTGCATAGCCCCAAGAAGCCGACTGAGTTAAAACTACTAACAGCATGTCCTCGAATAACATCGTTTCCTTCAATGCCATGTTGTTACAACGTTGATAAAATGCCCTAGGAGCTCTGAGCAACAGCAGTTTGATGCCCAGCCTGAGCTGAGCTGCCCCTGAGCTGCCAACAGATGGCAGGATGGCTCAGCTAAAAAAAAATAGATGCCCTAGGAATTTAACTCATTTGTGTCAATTAGCCTATGGTAAAATTGATTTTGTTACACATTGTTTTGCCGCAAGTCCCACAATCAACAGACAACATTGAGTGAGGACTTGCTGTACTTCTATGAGTTTGAGCAAGTTACTTATATGCACTATTGACTTTATTTTTCTCAATGCAAAATGGGGACAGAGTATACTCACCTTATAGGTTTGTCATAGGATTACATGAATTAATATATGTGAAGCCCTTAAGAAACGCCTAGAGGGGCAGGTCGAATGGCGCATTGGTTAAGAGTTGGCTTGGGAGAGCCAGCTCTGAACAGCAGGGCCCCCATTCAGGTCCCACATATGAGGGCCAGTGACACTGCACCCTCTACAGCTAAGATGGTGAACAACAGCTCCACCTGGAGCTGGGCTGCCGGGAGTCGCAGGCAGGCCATGGTGTAGGTTGCAGTGGGCTGCTGTAAGCAGCCGTCCAATGGCCAGCAAGCAACTGCCTCACCTGGGAAGAGCACAATGATCACAATACCAACATGGGCCAGTGGTGTCCTATACAACCAGACCGAAAAACCAAAGGACAGCAATTTGTCTGTTTCCCTTCCCCAGTTCTCCAATGCTGTTCCCTTCCCCAATTCTCCCCCAAAAAAATATAAAGAAGAAATTTTTAAAAAATAGAAAGAAATGCCTAGAGCATAAGAACACTGAGTGTTGCACACATTACAACTTTCTCCTCCATGACTCTCTGGGGAAACTACATGATTGAGGTTTGCTTGTGTTCATCAGAAGAAAGGAATGTCCTTGATGGTGAATCCATTTGCATACACAGAGCACTTGATATGCTGTTAAATATTTATTTGAGCCATTACTTTAGTGAGTTTTGGTGTCATTTGTTTTATTTTGTTGTATTTATTAATTATTTGGTATATATGACATGTATGCTCTGGAGAAAGAAATATTACATATATCAGGTTTTTATATGGTGACACTTCAGGGTCTGCTAGTGAGTGACTTCTTACATAATGTGTCTTCTCTGATTCATGAAACCAAACTTTATTTTAAATGAAAAATAAGATGTAGAGAAAATCTAGGTGTTCTAACCTTTCCAATGAAATCCACAGTCCTAACTTTATCCAACAATTATTGAACCACATTAGTTTTTTGGTTTTCTTGGGCGGGTGTAGGGTGTAGACAAAGTAATACAGTGATATAAGTATAGAAAAAAGTTCATTTTTTTCATGAATATGCTCAACACCTTTAAATTCAGCAACTCTACTCTTGCTCATGTTTGCCCCATCTCCAATTTCAGACATTTAGTTTTAATCCCCACTGAGTCAAAGCTTGATTAAAGAGAGCATTTTACTTGGGTTTTTTTTTGTTCTCCATAGTGGCTCATAAAGCATGTAACACTGTGATAGCATATAGAATACCACCCCCACACACACAAAAAAAGATGTCTACATCTTAAGCCCCAGAACCTGTGAACATGTTACCTATGTCAAAGGCACTTCTGCTGATATGGTTAAATTAAGGACCTTGAGATGGGAAGATTATCCCAGATTATCTGCTTGAGTCCAGTGTAATCACAAAGGTCCTTATAAGAGGGAGGCAGAAGAATCAGAAGTCAGAGAGAGAAGGTGTAAGGATGGAGGCAAATGTCAGAGAGAAGAGAAGGGGCTAAGATGCTGGCTTTCAAGATGGAGGAAGGGGTCACAGGTCTAGGAATGTAGGCATTCTCTAGAAGCTGGAGAGAGAAGGTTTTCCCCTAGAGCCTGGAGGAGGAATACAGCCCTGAAAATCAGACTTCCAGCCTCCAGAAGTGTAAGCTAATAGTTTTGCACTGATTGTGGTAATGCATTACAGAAGCAATAGGAAAGGAATACAGACATACGTGAGCACGGAACACAGCCTTGCTGGTTGATGACTTTCTTGCCTCTTCCCTTTTCTTTATCATAATTACCTGCATATTTCCCATACATTTAATTTTGTTCAACTTCCCTATCTTCCCAAACACTGACATCTCAAACAATCATATTTGTCAGTGATTAGGAAGCTCCTCCAACTTTATGATTTCCTTTATTTACTTACTAATGGTAGATCTGACAAATGCCAAATTAATGTAAAAGATTACTAAGATAAAGACTAAAAATAGTCAAAATATATAAAATAGCAAGCGTGTGTGTGTGTGTGTGTGTGTGTGTGTGTGTGTGTTCCATTGTTTTGACGGAAATTTGTCAGGGGAAGTGTCACATGTACCAACATATCCTTAAAAGGCATAATCACTAGGCATAGCTGCAATTTTTTGATTGTTTGTCTGTTTGTTTGTTTTTTGAGGGCAGTGTCATTGGCCCTCATATGTGGGACCCAAACCGGGGCCGCTGGCTTCCCAAGCCAGCGCTTAACCACCACGCCACTCAGCTGGCCCTTTTTTTTTTTTTTTTTTTTTTTGAGGGCAGTGTCACTGGCCCTCATATGTGGGAACCGAATCCGGGCCGCTGGCTTCCTCAGCCGGGGCTTAACCACCGCGCCACTCGGCAGCCCTCATAGCTGCAATTTTTGATTAATGCATTATGAAATTTGATTACTATGATAAAATTCTGAAAGTAAAAGAGGAACATTATATTTATTATGGTATATAATAATACACATGATAATAATTGTACTACTACTAATAGTATTTAAAAATGAATACCAAGCTCCACCTCCGTGCAGAGAGACTCCCTAGTGCGGGGCTTCGCACTGTTTGGTTTTCTGTGCTTCGGGACCGAGATCCCTGCCGCAACCATGCTGCGCCAAACCCTCAGCCAGGCCAAGAAATATCCGAGCTTGATCCCCCTCTTTGTATTTATTGGAGCTGGAGGTACCGGAGCAGCGCCGTATTGTCATGCGCCTGGCGTTGTTCAATCCAGATGTCTCTTGGGATAAAAAGAATAACCCAGAACCCTGGAACAAACTGGGTCCCAATGAGCAATACAAGTTCTACTCAGTGAATGTAGATTACAGCAAACTGAAGAAAGAAGGTCCAGACTTCTAAATGAAATGTTTCTATAAAGCTGCTTAGAATGAAGGTCCGCACAATTTTCCACTTAACCAGGAATATTCCCCCTCCAAATGCAACGAAATCATGTTGGTGTGTTATGTTGGGGTTTACACTGATTAATAAATATCTGAAACTTAAAAAGAAAAAATAGATATAGAGGAAAAATCAGGGTTGCTAATTGGGAGGGGGATGGGAATGAGGGAGAAGGGGAAGGGATTAGACAGCAAAAATAGGCAACTACAATATTGCCACTGGGATATGAAAAACAGTTTGGGGAATACAATTAATAATGTTGTAAATATTCTGTGGAATGTCAGATGGTCATAGGTCTTGTTAGGGAGACCATTTCATGGATGGAGTAGAGGTTTGATCACTGCACTGTATAACTAAAGCGGAGGTTGTATACCTACTGTAATTGAATATATATAGATAGTCACGGGATGTGGATTATACTGTGGAAGAGAGTCAGAGAAAGAGTAATAGATATATATGATATGGGGGGGAGTGGGGTGGCAAATTGAGGGTGGGGGGTTGTCACTTTGAGGGGTAAAATGTATTCACTTTGAGGGGTAAAATGTATAACTATTGCACTGTGTTGTACACCTGAAACTAATTAAAAATAAATAAATAAAAAAATAATAAAAAAAATGAATACCGAGTGCATATAACACTTGGTTTGTACATATTAACTCATTTAATTCTCACCATATTCTGAGATACTACAGGCATTATCAGTGACTTTAACAAAAGAAGGAATTAAAGCACAGTAACTTGTCTAAATTCAAATTCACTTAAATTTTGAATGTCCTTGCTACACAGGCAAAAATTTAACTGTCACAAGTATGTTCATAGGCTG
Organism: Aselliscus stoliczkanus; assembly: GCA_033961575.1. Classification (NCBI taxonomy): domain Eukaryota; kingdom Metazoa; phylum Chordata; class Mammalia; order Chiroptera; family Hipposideridae; genus Aselliscus; species Aselliscus stoliczkanus. The sequence continues at coordinate 73,245,416 of CM066740.1, read as the reverse complement.
CTTACTTTATTTCTGAAAGACTATTAAAACATCTAACTCTTAACCAAAACTAAAACTTTGAATTTAAAATTCTCACTTTTTAATATAATGGGTTCATGTAGTATTTAACTTGTCTATGCAGTAGTCGTCTATTTTAACTGTTTCATTCCTAATGACAAAGTTTGTTTTCAATTTAACAAAATATACCATGTTCTTTTTTTATTTGTTTTTCTCATTAGTTTGAGGTGTACAAAACAACATAGTGATTAGACATTTACACCCCTCGCAAAGTGATAACCCCAACAAGTCTACTACCCCTCTGACATCATATATAGCTATTCCAATGCCATTGACTATATATTCCCTATGCTGTACTTTACATCCTGTGACTATATATACTGTACATACAGAGGGTGCCAAAAACATGTCTACACATTTTAAGAAAGGAAAACTGTATTAAAATTGTAATACATAATATATACCGATAACAAAAGATGAATACAGTCACATTTGACTTCTGCAATTACAAGAGGTGCTCAAAGTGGTTCCCATAAGTGTCCAGACACTTCTGATTATGGTAAACTACTGCTACTGCTTGAGCAAAACTGACCAAAGTGTCCACTTACACACACACACACACACAGCGGGGGTGCACAAAAATATACACATGACTTATATTCATCTTATTGGTATATATTATTACAACTTTAATACAGTTTTTCCCTTGCTCCCTCCCTTCTCCTTCTGGTCCCCTATGGTGTGAATGTCGTTATGCTTGACGTTATCCCAGAGGCCCCTTAAACTATTTTTGTATTTTTTTTAATCCTTTTTTCTTTTTGTTCTTCCGATTGGGTATTTTCTGCTACCTAGTGTTCTAAATCACCAATTCGATCCTCTGCTTCATCTAATCTGCTATTGATTCCTTCTAGTGTATTCTTCATTTCTGACTGGTTCTTTTCATGGCTTCTATCTCCTTTTTTTTTTTTGAGGGCAGTGTCACTGGCCCTCATATGTGGGACCTGAACCGGGGCCGCTGGCTTCCCAGGCCAGCACTTAACCATGTGCAACTCAGCTGGCCCTTCTATCTCCTGTTTTATGCATGCTATCCTTTTGTTGAAATTCTCACTAAGTTCCTTATGCATCTTTATAACAAGTGCTTGAAACTCTGTCTCTGGTAGTTCTATTTCTGGAGGTTTCTCCTGTTCTTTTATTTGTGACATGTTCCTTTGTTTCCTCATTCTGGCTGCCTCTCTGTGTTTGCTTCTATGCATTAGATAGATCTCCTATGTCTCTCAGTCTTTCCTAGGTGGCCTTATGTAGTGTGTATGCTGTGGTCCAATGGTACAGTCTCCCTGATCTCCTGAGCATGGGTTCCAGGAGTGTCCCTTGAGTGTGTTGTATGTGTTCTCCTGCTGTAGTTGAGCCTTGATTGCTTTTGGTGCATCAGTGGGTGGGACTGACTCCCAGGCTGACTGACTGTGAGGACGAGCCATGCCCACAGTGTATGAGTTGCTGGGTGGGGGCTGACCTCTCAGAGGGGGACTCATCCCAGGAGGCTCTTGTGCCTGTTGAGAACCCCCTTGGGGTGTGCTGCTCATCGGGCTAATCAGGTCATGCTCTGGTGTAATCTGAAGCCAGCCTCTGGGTATGTTGTTTCTGGTGTCTCTTGGGAGAGGCTCCCATGAGGCCAATTTCAGCCTTTCTGTGACCAGCCCAGGGTTACCTGGTAGGAGCTACAAAGCTATATGTGGTTGGCTGCTGCCTGTGCTGGCCCTGGAAGCCTGTGGGGGTGGCCTCATTGTGAACTGAGGCTGGCTGTCACCAGTATGGGGCCTGGGGCAGTTTAGAAAAGGCTCAGGGTCTCCTAGGCCTGTTGCCACCTGCTGGCTGCCCATGAGGCCCAGCCATTGAAAGAGATTCCTTAGGTGCCTGGCCTGGTTGGCCCAGTTTTGAGAGGGTCCTCGGTGATGCAGCACTAGCTGGAAGGGGTTCCAGGGCATCACGAGGCATGGGGGGTGGTCTTTACACAGTTAATACAGATTCGGTTCCTGTGCCAATGCCCATATCATGTTCTTTATTGCCAATAAATGACATGTAACTGAATGTGGTAAAGATGGAATTGACATAGCTTAGGGGACAGGGAAGGCAAAAAAATTATTCAAACATGCTTCTAAATAAAAATAAACACACCACTAAATATTTAATTATGAGACAAGACTTATCTAAATCACAGTAGCTTGCTATTATTTTATGATTGATTCATTGGTGGTATAATTCATGATTGGAGCCATCTATATTATGATTGAAGAGAAACACATCAGATTCTTGGAAGTACAGGGCTCCGCTCTCACGCATTGCCCCCTGCAGGCTCCTGCTCCCCCTGTACCTGTTCACCCACTTTACCTCCAGCAGCTGCCAAGCAAGTGTGGTTCCACAGGGAATTTGTCATCTGTTTTGGTTAACACTCTGCCTGCTGCTTCACTGGGTTGGCAGCCATGTCAGACGCTGATTCCCAGTATTTTTTTGTTTGTTTTTTTATGACAACAGGAATAAAAGTTGTAACCTGTCAGTTCTCATCCATCATTGTATTGACATAAACCACTCCAGCCATGGACCTCGTCTTATCTGTTCTCCAGTCTTCAGGGGGAAAAAAGAAAAGCAGCCCAAGATATCTTGGATATTTAATGTTTCAAAAGCCCCAGGGAAAGACTACGGAGAGGTTTGCTTTTCTTTAAATGCCATATGGCAACTTGGTTGTTTTGATTACTTTATGATATTAGTATTTATTATTTGTACTGGCTTTTTGTTACTGGTGATAGAAATAGGTAAAATGAAAAGGAAAAAGTGCAGCTAAAAAAGAGCTAATTAGCACAATTGTGAAGGCATTGAGGTCACTATCTAGTTTTGCATGTGACAGTTTAAGGAAACTATTGTGCCTCATCATAGTTGGAAAGAACATGGTGGCTGAATTTGAGGTGCCAATGCCAAGCATCAAACAGTTAGTTTTAAACATAACTGTGAAAAGTACTACACAGTACAATTTATCCCTGGGTTCTAATAGGATGGATTGAATTTAGTTAAACTATATTATAATCTTTGAAATGAAATGTGCCCTAATTCATTTGGCTAACAAATCCTTATTCCTATAAACATAGATACTGAAGTCGGGTAGCCATGCTGTGATTAGTGTTAGAATCATGCAACCGCTTATAGTATTATATGGGCCCACTGCCTGTAACAGGTTGTCTCAATGGTCCCGATCTTTTAACCATCCCTTTATCTATATCCTTTACCCTTTCTCATATGACTTCCATATCCCTCCCACTAAGTGCGTGGAATTCGCTTCCCCACATCTTGACTTTGGATTCAACCAGGGACTTGCTGTGGCCAATGGGATGTTCTCAGGTAGCAAAAACGTGTGTGCAACCTGACTATGTCTCTTGCAACCCATCATCATAAGAAGGCCTTCTCCAGAGAGATTATGCTCCTTAGCCAGTGTCACATGATTAGCACGTGCAGAAGACATGAAGAGGACATCTGTGACCCAACCTCAGAGAAAGCCCACCCGGAACCATACTTTAGAGTCATCAAACTCACAAGCTGAATCAGCTCATGTAACTGATATTTTGTAGTTTATATTGAGACATTATAGTGGCAATGGGTAATTGATACACTGCCTTTGCGTGGCCAGGATTTTGGCTGATTACTTGAGTAGCTGTAATCTTAATATCTAGTTTGCACTCACTGCTTATTTCTTGAATGAATGAATGAAAATATTACATGAAATTTCCAGAGTATCAGTGCATGTATACTGCTACAAGAAAATTTCAAATTATAATTCAGCAGTAACACTAGAATAATATTAAAACTGTTGAATTCTATGTGCTCCACTTCAGTTATTAAAGACAATTTTATATTCACATCTGTTTTTTTTTTTTATTAAATCCTATAAGATTGTGCAGTTAGAACACTGTGTTCAAAGTTTACTTGACGAAATTATTTTTGTCTTGCTGTTGTTTAGTTATGTTATCAGTTTAATTTAAAGTTAGTGTCTTTGGGGGCTGGCCGAGTGGCACGTTGGTTAAGAGCTGGCTTGGGACTTCAGCAGCCCAGTTCAGGTCCCACATATGAGGGCTAGGGACACTGCCCTCTATAGCTAAGATGGTGAACAACAGCTCTACCTGGAGCTGGGCTGCTGTGAGTCCACCAGACAGCATAGCTGTAGCCTCTGCTGCAATGGGCTGCCATAGGCTACAGTGAGTGGCTGGCAGCCGGTGTGAGCTGCTAAGAGCTGCTGTGAGTGGCCATCCAGAGGCCGGCGTCCTATCTGCCTCACCAGGGAAGAGCGCAATGATGATACCAACATGGGCCAGTGAAGCAATGTCCTCCACAACTAGACTCAAGAACAAAAGGACAGCAACTTGTCTGTTCCCCTCCCCCAGTTCCCCAACACTGTTCCCCTCCCCCAATTCCCCAATTTAAGAAATCTAAAAAATAAAGAAATAAAGTTAGTGTCATTGGTTCCTTTTTGTATTTGATTTTAGAATATGCATTTGGGGTCCTGTTAAACAAATCTGTTCCTAAACTCACAGGGATACTGTCCTATAGTATCTTCTAGAAGATATATTGATTTCCTTACATCTTGATAAACAATCCTCTTGAAGTAGATTTTTTTAGACCAGTTTTAGGTAGAGGTCAAATATAATGTCTGTTTCTAAACAGCCCAGCACAAGTTATTTTTTAAAACGTTATATTCCACTGCTCAAAAATGTCACCTCTGCTTTAATCTGGTATCCTTATGTGCAGGTATTTAGTTTTGGATTCTCTGCTTTTCAATAGGTTTATTTGCTTATATTTGAGCCAATATGACTATTAATTACTATATATTTATGATTTGTTTTTATATAGATATTTTCAGGAAACAGGACAAATTTTTTCCAAAGAATTGTTAACAAATATACTAAAATGGGTGAGCAGGATTCCAACGTGACCAGAAACACCAAATGTAGAAAGCAGCTACAGCTTGCAGGCAACAACAGAGCTGTGAAAAACAGAAGGCAGTGGAAAAAAAACAGAATGATGCAAGTTGACCACTGCTGGCCCTGACTGCCACTGTGAGTGCTGCTGAGCCCCCTACACTGTAGTTCGTTAGTTACCATGTAGAGAAAAGGAAATAAAGCCACCACCACCACTATGCAAGGAAATACCTTCCCCTGTTTTGCCTTGCAGTGTCCCATCAGCATCCAATATCATCAAATTCTAATATTGAGCCAACTGGCAAAGGAGAAATATTTACAGGCTTTAGCATCAGTATCGTAAGTCAGGAAAATGATGAGTGGATTTGGAGTTAAAAGACAATAAATTGATAAGAGACTGTCTTGACAACTGGTAGAGAAAGACCTCCAAATTTGTTCTTATTCAAGCTTGTTTGATAATATATTTGGACTTTCACAGTTCACATTCGTTTTTCAATTCTGACTGCTAATGTTTAAATTTTTTAAACTTTTAATTTTTAATTAAGAACTCACTGAAAATATTGATCAATTTGGAGAGAACTGATATACTTCCAAACATGTACCTTCTAATTAATGAACATGATATTCCCTCCTTTACTTTTATCTCAAATTATGTATTTTGCATGTAGCTATATTTTATATCTTTTGTTAGACTTATTTTTAGTTATTTTAATGAAAATATTTTATAGTTAACATCTGAGTTTGTTTTTTATATATAGAAATACAACTTAATGTGGTAGCCTAGTTAATCTACTTAGCAGTTTATCTGAAAATTTTTTTTATACTTTCCCACAGCCATATCACCTAGAGATGATGGCAAGCCTATTCTTGCTTTCTATTTACAAATTGTTATTTTTCTTGCTTTATTGCACAGACTAGGAATGGTAAAGGATACCCTGTGTCTTGCTCCTTATCTCAGCTTTCAACATTTTAAAATTAACCGAAAGTGCCAAAAATGTACACACATATTAAGAAGGGAAAAAACTGTATTAAAATCACACCGATGGTAACCACTTTGAAAACCTCTTGTAATTGCAGAAGTCAAATAGTCAAATGTGACTTGTATTCATCTTTTGTTTTTGGTATATATTGAGTATTACAATTTTAATACAGTTTTTTCCCTTTCTTAAAAATGTGTATATATATTTTTTGGCACTGTGTGTGTGTGTGTGTGTGTGTGTGTGTGTGTGTGTGTGTGTTGCATAAAACTGGCATGCACAATTTACAGTAGGATTTTCCAGTATTTTTATCCTTTGTGTGATTCACTTTACATAATTTTCCTAGCTGTGTTTTTTCAGATTCACTAATATTTTCTTCTGCAATACTTAATCTGGTATTAATTTCATATAGTATATTTTATATCTTAGGCATTGCAGTTCTTATCTCTAGAGTTTACATCTTTTTCCTATCTTCCATTAAGCTCCTTAAAATGTGCAATCCTTTTTCTAGATGAGAGCCAGGAAACTATAGTTCATAGATTGACCACGACCCGCAGCCTCTTTTTTAAAGAAAAATTTGTTGGAACACAGCCATATTTATTTGATTATAAACAGTTCATGGCTGCTTTCATGCTACAACTGCAAATTTGAATAGCTGGCCCACAAAGATTTAATTATTTTAAATCTGGCTCTTCACAGAAAAAGTTTGCTGATTCCTGCTTTGGATTCTTGAACATATGGAGTACAATTATAACAACTGTTTCAACATCCTTTTCTATTAAGTCCATCTGTGTCATTTCTGGTATAGTTTAATTATTCTTATTATTACATATTAAATTGTCTTGCTTCTTTGCGTGCAGGACAATTATTGAATGGATACTACACACTGAGATTTTACTTACTTTAGTAAATAAGTTTAGTATTGGTTATTTTTGCAGTCTTATAAATCAGTATTTTTGAGATTTGTTCTGGGAGACAATTTAGTTAGTTATGAACAGTTTATTTCTTCAGGTGTGTTTCTTCAGTTTTGTTTCTTTTAAGATTTGCCCTTTGGAGAAGGGTATCACTAAACTCAGTATACTTAAGCAAAACTTTCTGAGTACTCTGCCTGTTGCTTACAATTGTGAAGATTTCCATTCTGGCTAGTGGAAATAGGAACTATCCCTATTCCTCTTAGAACACTAAATATTTTTCCTGTTCTTTTCCAATGGGTCCTTGGTTTTAATCTTCCATTGATAATGTTATGAAGTCAGTTGTTCTTTACTCAGACAGAAAAATTCAACAACCATATGATTTCACTGATGTGTGGGATATAAAACTGAAAACAACAAAGGAACAAAACAAACAAAGATACAAAAACTCATAGATATGGACAATAGTTTAATGGTTACCAGAGGGTAAGAGGGCAGGGGGGATGGTAGATGAAAGTAAATGGGGTCAAACATATGGTGATGGAAGGAGAACTGACTCTGGGTGGTGAGCACACAATGTGATATATAGATTATGTATTACAGAATTGTACACCTGAAACCTATGTCAATTTACTAACTATTGTCTCCCCAGTAATCTTTAATTTTTTTAAAAAAAATCTACCTTTGTTCTGGCTGCTTTTAAGATATCCCTTTGTCTTTCTTTTAATCAAGACTTGTCTATGTTTGCTTTTGTCAGATTCGTTATGTTCTTGCGATTCTTAAATCTGTGGTTTAAAATCATTTATTAGTCAGTAAACACCAGTTATTATCACTTTGAATATTCTTGTTTTCTTTGAAACAAGAGTCTTAATACTTTCTGTGACAGAGATACCCTTGACAGTCTTATGAATCTCCAGACCTCTTCTCAAATTAATCTTTTAAATGTGCATTATAAATTATACAGAGTTAAACAGGGAACCAATTATAATTACACTGAAATAGCTATCAACACATTAACACAATTATGATATATTAATGCATATTCTTTATTAATAAGTCCTTCATTATTTAACCTAGCTGTGTATAATAACTACTCTAAACAAACTAATGATGAGTATCAATATTATCTAGAGCTATGTCCCACAACACTAATAATATGAACACATCTATGTTTTTTATTGGTGACAAATCAGACTTTGCAAATAATATTGTTGAATGTTACCTATACTTGTACTGGAAGAAAAGTTTAAATTTGAGCTAGAGGTTGGTAAAAACAAATATCTGATTTTTCACATCTCTTAGTTTCTAGGGAGAACTGCCGTAATGAAATACCACAAACTACATGGTTTAGAAAAACAGAAATGTATTGTCTCGCAGTTCTGGAGGGCAGAGATCCTAAGATGTTGGCAGGATCACACTCCCTCTAAAGGTGCTAGGGAGGTTCTGTCCCAAGCCTCTCTCCTACCTTCTGGTAGCCTCATGCATTCCTTGGCTTATAGACAGATGTCCAAATTTAGCCTTTTTATGAGGACAACAATCACAATGGATTAGTACATCCTCATCCAATATGACCTCATCTTAACTAATCATACATGCAATGACTTCATTGACAAATAAGGTTATGACCTCATTTGAAGTACTAGAATTAGAACTTCAACATATGTATTTTGGAAGGACATAATTCTACCCATAACACCACCCAAATTCATTGACCCCCAAATAAAGAAACCCTGTTCTAGAGAGGATTTACATATGCTTCCACCATGAATCTGCCCTGCCAATATCACACCAATCCACTTTAACAAACGGATTTGTTTCAAAGTTGGACTTCATTCAATCTCTCTTAGAGTTGGTTTAATGAATTGTCTCCTTACTCTTTGATGTAAATATTCAGGAATCCAAATGAAATCCTGGAGTTTATTGAAGAGAACCATTTTTCTGCATTCCATTTTATAGGGTTGTTGGAAAAGTCATGACGCATTTTTACAATGAAAAACATAGAAATAAACACATAATGACTTTTCCAACAACCCAATAGATACTCCTAATTCTAAGGGGAATTAGGAAACAAAGAATCTTAAACTCTCAGCTTCCTCCTCTGAATTTAGTAGGTACTTCAAGAAAAAAGGAATGCTAAACACCTGTCTTACCTTTCTGTCTTCCACTTGATCTTGGCCATAAGTCTTCACTGCCTTAATGTCTCTTTTCCAACTATGATATATTTTCCCATCAAGAGCATTTCTATTTCTACTATTTCTCTATTTCTGGAAACAGAAATCCTCTCACAGCTATTTTATTACAGCTGTATATATATCTCAGCACAAAGTAATTACTTTTAATTGTTATTACCTTATATTTTTAAATACCTCATCTGTTTTTATCTTATGGGTTTTTTAAAACTCATCATTTATATAACTAATCAGATTTTTACTGGGGTTTCATTTAGAAATGAAGAGTTCGATCACGTGCATATTTATCCTATATCTGACCTGACTTTATTTTCCCTTTCTTCTGTTCTCTGCCATTTTTCTGCTTTCTTCTGTTAACATTTTTCTCATCAATTGAATATACTTTGTAAAATTGTTATCAAATAAGTATATTCAATGTTTCATTAACATTTAGCTTTATGCTTTTATATTATCACATTAATGTCTACATAAATGTCAATTTTATTTGCATATTCATTTAAAAAAACCTATATTTCATCATTGACCAATTCATGTTTTCCTTATCATATATTAATGGTTACCAAGTACTAATTTAAACATTCAATTTTGTTTTAATATACTCATAATTTAATATTTTAAGACAGAAACACATGGTATTTCAAAAAGACTATTACTAGAGGCAATTTTAAGTACTGACACATATTTAAGACAATTGTAATAATAGTCACTGCATTTGCATTACAATAACAAGTGGAGAGCTGCCATCTCCACTTTTTTAAAGAAAAAAATTGTTTCAGCTCAAAAACAGTTGCATAACTATATGCTTCTTACACATAGAAATATGTATACGACAATACAAGAAGGAGAAGAAATAGCTAGAAAATAGAGGAAATATATCTTCATCTTCATCTTGGGAGTTTTCGACTTTCAAAAAATGCCAGCATGAAAACATAGATATATATAATACAGAGAAAAGTCAAGCTGAGAATAAAAAGCCCATAGCAATCAGAAAAAATGTGGTTGAATAATCAGATCATTCGAAGGTCTTTTGATCACAACGAGCCTGAGTTTCAGAATCTGGATATGTTGGAGAGGAAAATCATCCTTCAAGGTAAGGTTTGATGGTGAATTCTTTTTAAAAAATTATTTTCTCCAATTTGTGGGTTTAAATTTGTGAGAGTTGTATAGAGAATACAAATTTGAAAATTGTCAATTTCTATCTAGGCATTTATTCTTAAAATCTTATTTTCTAGGCTAATCTTTTCAATTTGACAAGAGAAAACTTCTGAGATTTTCTAAATTAAATTACAACAGGCCAGAGAGTGGGAGAGATAACTGAAGCAATCAGTTAATAGCTGTGGGACAAAACAAAAGACCACTCTTATTCCTTATGTTTATTGAAGATTTCAACCAACTTCCAGGCAGCTATCTAAAAAAAATATAGCCAATTACCAGATGCCACCACATCCTAGTTATGCATGAACTTTCTGGACTGTTGACCACAACCAATAAAGAAGTATAGACTGTCAAGATAGCAAAATAGGCAAATGTGCTTTCATCTTACCACAACCACACCAAAATTACAACTAAATTATAGAACCACTACCCTTGAGACCACCTGAAGACTAGCTGAACAGAAGTCCTGTAACTAAGGATATATAAAAGAAGCCAGGTTGAGACTGGTAAGAGGGACGAAGACATGAAATGGCTGGTCCCACACCCATATGTAGCAGTTAAAAATAAGGAGAGATATCTCTGCTGCAAAGGTCCCCCCTGAGAAGTGCCAGTTCCCAGCCCCACCACAGGCTCTCCAGCCCAGAGCATCAGTACCAGGAAGAGGAGTCCCACAACAGCTGGCTGCGAAACTCAGCAGGGATTCAGTCTGTGTGAGATGAGGGGCTGCTATAGACCCAGGCATCCTCTTAAAGGGCTCGCACAAAAGCACAGACACACTTGCTGACACTCACCCTAAGCTCCAGAGAAGGGACAGCAGCTGGGAAAGTGCCAGGAACAAATGGTAAGGAACTGAATTGTCTGTCTTTTGGGCAAGGGCTGAAGGAACAGGTCCTTCCAGGAATAAAGTGTCAGCAGGTACCAGTGTTCTTTTGTTGAACCCTAACCCCACTTACCATGCAGGCACTGGAAGATACCAAATCTGAGTCTGCATTAACCTGGCTAACATCACTGTCACTCCACTCTGGTGATTCTCTGAGACACTGCTCCACCCAATTCACATGCCTGGCCCAGACCTCTTTCAGAGGCTAATCCACACAAGCAGCTGGTCTGGGCCCATGATGTGGACTTTCCTAACATCTCTCAAAGGTTCACAAACCCAAAACAAGTAGCGGATGGCCTCCACATGCCCTATACCTTAAACCCAGGAGAAGTGGCAGTGGGTCTTGGTTTACAGCATAACCACTCCCAGGCTCCTCCAAGCCAAACACACGCAGCTACCAATGACAGGCACTTTATAGTTCCTACCAGGTGGTCCCAGGCAGGACACAGGCAGTGGCTGACCTTACCCTGCACTGGAGCCACTCCTACCACAAACAACAGGATGGATTCAGCATCCAATCAAAAAATGAATATAATAAAGAAAAGATGGTACATATATACAATAGAATATTATTCAGCATTAAAAAGGAATGAAATATTACCATTTGCAACAACGTGGATGGATCCAGAGGGTATTATGCTAAATGAAATAAGTCAGGCAGAGAAAGACAAGACCACAAATAATGATGTATGGTATCAGATGGGTCCAAGACTTATCAGGGGGATTACTTTACAAATTACATAAATGTCTAACCACTATGCTGTACATCTGAAACTAATATAATATTGAATGCCTACTGAAAGTGACAAACAAAATAAGTTTTAATTTAAAAAATTTTAAGTAGTAAATATTTATTCTTTAAGAACTATGCACCTATCCTAGTACTGCCCCAGTTTCACCTTTTCTTCCTCCTCCTTATCTATAGCCAATGTAAATTCTTTCAAAACACCTTACATCTCTCTTTCCCAAACTCATGTATAAAAAACACTGCCAGTCCCACGTGGCAGACAACTTCATCTTTTCCACTGACAACTGCTGGTAGTGGTTTAGACTGTATGTCCCCAAACCAGGTCCTTTTTCTAGCTAGCATGTAGCTCAATAAACCCTTTCTTTTAGAAAAGCTTCCAGCCGCAAAGATTTTTGTTTAACAACTCATTTATTGATCATTTGGTCTGAACTATCATTGTTCACCTCTTCCTTTGCCTTTCCTCCTTTAAAAAATAAATAAATAAAATTTAAGGAAAGCTTTTTATCAATAGTCAATGGCATACAGGAATAGAGCAAATGATATAACGAGTACTCATGTATCTATAAAAAGTATCAGCAATTATCAACATTCTGCCATTTCTTCTATTTATAGCCTCATGTTATGCTATTTTGAAAAGTATTTCAAAGCAATTCTTTTTTTTTGAGGGCAGTGTCACTGACCCTCATCTGTGGGACCGAACCGGGGCTGCTGGCTTCCCAAGCCAGTGCTTAACCACTGCGCCACTCGGCCGGCCCACTCAAAGCAATTTTTGAGATGTCATATTATTTTACCTATGAGGTTTTGAATGCATTATACAATTTTAATAGGGAAAGTTTTGTTTTTTCATGAGAGTTTCTCTCTCTCTCTCTCTCTCTCTCTCTCTCTCTATATATATATATATATATATATATATATATATATATATATATATATATCAAAACTAATCAATTTGCATATGTTAAATGTCTGAATTTAGTTTTGTGTCAATAGCACTGCAATACAGCAGTAAAAAATGTTTGCGCATATTTTGTTACATTTGTATCTAGGTATTATATGCATTTTTCTGCTGTTGTAAAATATAAGATAAATAAAATAGCGATTTTGCTTTTAGTTGTTTTTGCTAGTATATAAAACACAGGCTTGGAGGGGCTGGCTGAGTGGCTCAGTTGGTTAAGAGCTTGCTCAAGAGTGTGAGCTGAGCTCTGAGCAACAGCAGTTTGATGCCCAACTCGAGCTGAGCACCGCTGAGCTGCCAACAGGTAGCAGGATGGCTCAGCTAAATAAATAAATAAAATAAAAAACACAGGCTTGGGACTTACGGTCATGATGGTGGAGTACGTAAACCCTGAGCTTGCCTCCTCCTAAAAACACATCAAAATTACGACCAAATTATAGAACCACCATCATTGAGAACTACCTGAATACTAGTTGAATGGAAATCCTATAGTTAAGCATACAAAAAAAAGTCATGATGAGACTGGTAGAAGGGGCAGAGGTGTGGAATGGGCAGACCTCACACCCATGGTGCAGCGATTAAGAATCAGGAGGGATAGCTTGGCTGCAGAGTTTACCCCTGAAAAATGAGGGATTCCAGCCCCACATCAGGATTCCCGGCCTGACACACTAACGCAAGAAAAAAAAATCCCCATTATCCATTATCTGGCTGTGAAAACCAGCGGGGATTGTGTCTGAGTAAGACAAAGGGATGATAGAGATGGAGGTACTCCTCTTAAAGAGCCCATGCATAGTCACTTGCTCTAAACTCCAGCACAAGGGCAGCAGCTCAGAATGCACCAGGGATGTAACAGAAAGAAACTAAATTAACTAACTTCAAAGCAAGGGCGGGAGAGACACAGGCTAGGCAACTCTCTGCGGACAAAAGCGCTAACCGATGACACTGTTCCTTTGTTGGCCTCTCCTGCTACCCAGCTACCACAGTGCAGTTGGGGATCAAATCTGTGCTCTCCATTAAACTAGCTAACACCATTTGGCCCACCCTGATGATTCCCTAAGACCCCTCCCACTCATCACACCTGCCTAGCCAACGCCTCTTCCAGGGCTCCTCCACATAAGCAGCCTGAGTCAGCTTACACTTCAGACTTGCCAAAAATCTCTGAAAGGTTGACAAATCTCAAACAAATAATGGCTAGCCTCAGTGTGCCTTGTACTTCTTGGTAAATGGCTCCAAGCTCAGCACAAGTGGCAATAGGTTTGAACTTGCACTGTAATGTCCATCAGGTGGTCCCAAGTCTGGCATAAGCAGTAGCCAGTCTTGGCCTGGAATATAGCTTCAACTAAGCAGACACATGACCAGCACAAGCAGCAGTTCAAGCACAAGGCCTCAACTCAACTCATGGTGCCCACAAAAAGGTTGCTTACCTGGTACACAGCTGCCCTGGTGTGCTGTAGAGCCTCTCCCAAGTACCGCCAAGCACAAGCAGAAACCAAATGCAGATCAGATTGTAGCTCTTATCAAGCAGCCTCAAGGTGACCTTGGTCTGCTCCTGTGCCCCTCCCAAGAGGCTCCAAAAATAACACATCTAGTGAAAAGCTTCAGATAGACCAGAGCACCACCCAATCAGCTCTATAAATAACATACCCAAAGTGCAGACTCAGAATGCACCAGAGTCCTGATAAAGCAACACATACTTTGTGGGGTGAGTCCCCACATATTAGCTCATCCACTACAGTCACAGCCAGCCCTCACAGCTAGTAATCCCACACACTAGCATGCCAACAGCCTTCAAGACTCTACTACAACAGGAAGATACTCACAACCAACACAGAAGACATGTGGAAGCACCCAGCTCAGGTGACCATGGAGACTGTGCCACTGGGCCACAGGACACCTTCCTATATAAGGCCACTCTGTCAATACTTGACAGATGTAGAGCCACCTAATACATACAGGGAGTCAGCCAAAATGAGGAGACAAAGAAACATGTTCCAAACTGAAGAACAGAACAAAACTGCAGAAAAAGATCTAAGCAAAATGGCAACAAGCCATCTACTAGAGACTGAGTTTGAAACACTGGTTATAAGGATGCTCAGTGAACTTAGGGGGAAAATAGATGAACTCATTGAGAACTTGGACAAAGAGAAAATATAAAGAAGAAAACAGTAAGCAGAAGAAAAATTAGTCAGAAATAAAGAATACAATAATTGAGATGAAGAAAATATTAGAGGAAATCAATAGCAGATAGATGAAGCGCAAGATTGAATCAGCAATCTAGAACACAAGGTACCAGAAAATACAATCAAAAGAGCAAAAAGAGAAAAAAAGTTTGTTTTTTTTAAATAGGAATAGTTTAAGGGATCTCTAGGTCTACATCAAGCATGCAAAATTTGCATCATAGGGGTACCAGAATGAGAAGGGACTGCAAACCTATTTGAAGAAACAATGACAGAAAACTTCCCTAACGTAGTGAAGAAAACAGACATAGATGTTCAAGTTACACAGGCAATCCCAAACAAGGTGAACCCAAAGAGGCCCACATCAAGACATATTAGAATTAAAATGCAAAAATTAGAAACAAAGAGAGAATCTTAAAAGTAGCAAGTTAGAAAACAGCTAGTTACATATAAAGGCATTCCCATAAGACTGTCATCTGATTTCTCAACAGAAATATTGCAGGGCAGAAGGGACTGGCAAGAAATATTCAAAGTGATGAAAAGCTAGGATTTACAACCAAGAGTACTCTACCCAGCAAAGCTGTCACTGAATCAGAGAGCTTCCCAGACAAGGAAAAGCTAAAGGAATTCATCACTACTAAACCAGTAGTACAATAAATGCTAAAGAGACTTCTTTAAGAAATAAAGAAAACATCAAAAAATCCAGTATCAACTTATGATAAAAACTTTCAGCAAAGTGGGAAAAGGACACATGCCTCAACATAATAAAGGCTACATATGACAAACCCACAGCTAACATCACACTCAACAATGAAAAGCTGAAAGCTTTTCTTTAAGATCAGGAAGAAGACAAGAATGTCCACTTTCATCACTTTTATTGAACACAGCACTGGAAATCCTAGCCACAACAATCAGACAAGAAAAAATTATAATAAAAGATATCCAAGTTGGAAAGGAAGAACTGAAACTGTCATTATTTGCAGATGGCATGATACTATAATATACAGAGAGAACCCTAAAGATTGCACCATAAAACTACTAGAACTCATAAATAAATTCAGTAAAGTAGCAGGATACAAAATTAATATTCAGAAATCATTTGCATTTTATACACCAATAACAAACTATCAGAGACAGAAATTAAGAAAATAAGTCCATTTACAATTTCATCAAAAACAATAAAATACCTAGACATAAATTTATTCAAAAAGGTAAAAGACCTGTATTCAGAAAACTTTGAGACACTGAAGAAAGAAATTGGAGATACAAATAAATGAAAGGATATACCATGATTATGAATAGGAAGAATTAACATTCTTAAAATGTTTTACTACCCAAAGCAATCTGTTGATTCAATATAATCCCTTTAAAAATAACAATGGTAATTTTCACAGAACTACAATAGAACAAATAATTCTAAAATTTAAATGGAACCACAATAGACCACGGATAGCCAAAGCAATCTTGAGAAAGAAAAACAAAGTTGGAGGTATCATGCTATTGGATATGAAAAAAAATTATAGTAATCAAAATAGCAAGGCATAAAAAACAGACTTTAGATCAATGGAACAGAACAGAGAGCCCAGAAATAAACAAAGAAGGCAAGAATGTACAATGGGGTAAAGACAGTCTCTTCAATAAATGATGTTGAAAAACTGGACAGATACATGCACAAAAATAAAACTGGACTACCTTCTTACACCATATACAAAAATAAACCCAATATGGGTCAAAGACTTACATGTAAGACCCAAAACAAAAAGACTCCTGGAAGAAAACATAGACAGTAAACTCTTTGTCATCATTTTTAGCAATATTTTTTTGGGATGCGTCTCTCCAGGCAAGGGAATCAAAACAAGAAATAAACAAGTAGGACTATATCAAAGTAAAAACATTTTGCACATTGAAGGAAACAATATTTTATTGTGGGATGTAGTTTTTTAAAAAGACAAAAAGTAGAAAATATAAAAGCACTGCACAAAATATATTTGGTTTCTTTTGTGGGGAGTTGGGAGGTGGGGAGGTGGTTGTTTGCTTTTTGTGTTTTGAGAAATCAGGAGGAAAGAATTTCTGATGGAGAGAAGTAAAAAGAGAAGCATTGAAAGAAGTTTGGGTACACTGCACAGAGAAGCATTTTGCATTAACAACAGGTCATAGCAAAGGCAGTATGTTGAGGTAACGTATTAGAGACAGCCTTCTTTTGAACATCAAGCCCAATTAAATATAATCTTTGTAAAAACTTTAAAGAGAGCAAGACCAGCAAATAAAAACAACTCTTAGTGTTTAAGTTACATTTTTCTTTAGTAGTCTCATTTTACTTTGAATATAAGAAATGAATTTCTTTGATCACTAGAACAGGGCTTGTTCTATACAACCAGAAACACCTTTACATGCCCTGATACTTCCCAAATGCAAAGCTTTCTTTATTTTTCCACTTCTCTATTTTTCTCTTTATTTGGCTCCATGAGCCTAAATAAAAGTAATTAACTCGCATATGTAAAGGCATTTAAATTATACAAGCACACATAGAAAAGAGAAATTCATATAATTTGAACCATACAAATTGTGTTTAATTTTATTCTTTAGAGTCTAAACTGCAGTGTGCAAACACCATAGAACTCCAAAGATTCAGTTTCTTAATTAGACCTACTGGCCAGCTAATCCATAGATAAATGTTTTCTGGTGTTTCTAAGTATAACCTGCTATATTATGAAAGTTAATATGCAAGCATACATTTCTGAAAAAATCAGACTTGCTAACTGTGAAAACTTATCTCACTATTTTGTTATATTATTTAAGGGACCTGTGAGATTCAAATCCAGGAGTGAGTAAAATTGTAATAACTATAATTTCTTGAACTTTTTGCATGCCTCATGTACTATGTTACACATTAGTAATCGGTTCTTCTTTAATTCTTATAACAATATTCTGATTATTGTCCCCATTTTATGTGAAGTAACTGTGATTTCAGGGTGTTGAATAATTTCTCCAAAGCTACACAGCTTGAGAGATACAGACAAGCTCAGTCTCAAGCTTCCTGCTGCCCTCAGTCTTTTGAGGCTGGCTCTTATCCCATTCCTCCTACCCTAAACTGTGTCCATTGTCACAGCAGCCACATTTAAAAAAATAAAAATAAAAATAAAATCATTACAAACAGGGGAATAAAAGCTAAGATTAATGACTCCTTACAGGAAACAAGGGGAATTAAACTCATCCATAGCCTTTATCCAGGTCTACACTATGTTCTAACCAAGTAAGCTAATCGGTCCCAGACCAATATCACTAAAATATCTAGATGTGTCTTAAAGCTGCTCTATGCTGGTCTCATAGTGGATTAAAGATACAAATCTTTAATGGAGTAAGTTGTGTAAGAAAGGGCTTAGAGACACAGTGGTCTAAATGGATCTGAAAAGTGGTACAATATTTTTTCATAAAACCTGTGTTTATATTTCATTATTTCTATGAGTCTTATGAGATAGCATTGTTTTTGTTTTAATGATAAGGAAACCAAAACCCAAGCATGTAACAATATTGTTGGTAGGATAAACAGAAAACATTGTAGAAGTTAGATATACTAGTCATAGAACATTTAAAAAATGCAGAAATCTAAAGAAAGAATATTTCAAATAATCAGTTCTATCTCACAGAAGTAGATACTTTTAATCACATGCCTGTTTTCCTACAAACTTCTTTAAAATATAGTTGAATTGAATTTATGTATCTGCAAGATAATGCAATTCTAACATTTATAATATAAATCATAGTTCACGCCATTTAAAAAATGTTTCTCACCTAATAGGTTTTCTTTTAATTTCCTAAATAAATGATGTAAAAGTACACAGGCAGTAATTTACTTTTACATGTGTAAAACTGAAGGCTTATATATATAAGTTTTCTTACTTTTTCAGCATTCCCTTTTCTGTTTTGGTGACTGTTTCCAAGAAAAATGGACACTATTACCTCTAAAGAATTCAGGAACTTTGTTTTTTAAACCAGAATTATAGAAATTTTGTGAGGCTGAGACTTGGTTACTTAATAACTGAACAAAGAGCAGAAAATATTTGGTCCTGTCCATTTTTTCTGTCATTGTTTAAAATCAGCTAGCTCCAACTCTAACAGATATAGTTAAATGATTGTGATGAAGTTGTAACCTTTCTAGAGTAAAAGATTTCTTTTTTTTTTTTTTTTCAAGGCAGTGTCACTGCCCCTCATAAGTGGGACCCGAACCGAGGCCGCTGGCTTCCAAAGCCAGCGCTTAACCGCTGCACCACTAGACCGGACCTCTAGAGTAAAAGAGACAAGTTGTACTTTGATGTTTTTTTTTCTGTAATAAAAGGAAAAAAAAAATTATCTCTTTAGTTTTTAGAAATGTGGAAATGAATTTCCTAGAATGATATTTGTTCCAACTTTAAAGTGCATACAGTGTATTTTTCAAAATGATATCCATTGGTTCTTTCTTGCATGCTTTTAAGGCGGATAACTTGTTCTAATTTTGTTGGCATATATTCAAATTCATATGCAGAATTTCTTTTGTAAAGTCACTCAGAGGATACAAGCTAGAACAATGTGCTCAACTGAACAATATTATCTCTTCTTCACAGATGACAGAACTGAGAGAGAAAAGTAAAATGACATGTTGAATACCCCAGAATGAGTCATTCGCAAAATCAGGATTAGAACTCACTGTCCATGATTTCCAAGACTGAATGTTGGCAGAACTTCTCCCATATTTGACTAGAGATATTTGTTAGCTTTGTAAATTCTAAACAAATTTATTTATAATACTGGTGTGGAAAATAGACAAACCTCTACTTAGAAATAAACACGATACCTAGGCTTTATCACAGTATAAACAGATTTGAATACAGCATATGATCCATGGTGTATCTAATTTGGATAAAAGTAATGTGTGCTAGAAGTATAGTTATATGTTCACGTTTACATTCAATTAGTGAATATCCTATTTAGTTTAAGCTCTATTTCTAATATTCAGTGTTTCAGGTTTAAGGGTGATGATTTCATATGATTTCAAGGCTTCACCTTACATACAAATATAATCATGCAGATAGTTTATTTTCTGCTGAAAATAAAGTCTTCAAATTAGAGCTTCCACATTACGTCCCAAACGAGGTTCCACAAACATTAATAACTATGTATCCTATTTATATAACATTGTATGTTCTGAGATCATGACCATGCAGGGAGAGTTTAGATTCCTCTAAACTACTGTTGCCCTAAAACAGTAATAGTTCTCAGTATGATTCCAGGACCCCTGAGAATTCTGCAGACATTTTCTTGGGATCAATGCAGTTAAAACCATGTTCATACTACTAAACTACATATTCCCTTTATAATCTCATTCTCTTATGAGTGTCTCTAAAGTCTTCCTCACATTTATGACCTTGTTGTGTTGCTGGCTAATAAGTGTTTGTGAATTCTCATGGCTTAATTATTGCTGTTTTAATTTCCAATATGATAAATACTAATATAATAGATATTGCTACATAAACAAAATCTCTTTGAAGTATTTCATAATGTTAAGTCTGGAAAGGGGACTTTAGACCAAAAAGTTTGGGGATTATTGTCATAAAGAAAATAAAATGTTAGCAACAGCAAGAGATGCACAAACAAATAATTGCAGGGGATTGTAACCCATACTCACATGGCACTAAACAGAGAAATCAGTGGGGATACTATATATGATGGGACTCTTTTGAAAACTTGGGACATTTATAAAAAGAAGTAATACTTCACCTTAACCATTATGACTATTGAGAGTATCTGGGCACTAGTCGTGAAGGAATCCATTGTGTTTATGTGATCATTTATGTGATGATGACATAGAAGGTTCTTGAACTTTTGTACAAGTAGAATTTTCATGTGTCTACTTCCTGCTTGTGGTGGCTTCCCAGTTATTGCCACAACAGCAGTGTAGAGAAAGAATTTATAAAATCTCTTCATTACAGAAGATGATTTCCTAATTTCAAGAGGCAACAACAACCTGGGTGCCATTTTTGAGATGTAGCTTTGAGGATTCTTCTGGAAAGTTCCTTTAGGTTTATATAGCTTTTCAAATAATTATATAAGTCATTTAAATAGCCTAAAATAAATCCATTTCCCTGCAAATTAGCCAAAATGTATAGGTTTGTTTTCATCTTAATTCTCCAATAAGCCATGTCTGTTCAGTAAGAAAAAAAATATATTCTCATGGCAGTAAGGACTAATATTCATTAAGAAAAAATGTTCAGGAAATGGTAAAAAATCTAGTCTAACACCTAGGAAGTATGGCTGTAACTGATGGGAAATGGTCTACCAATGAGGGTGAACTGCAGAGTATACAGGCCCTAAATGTCAAGTTGAATAATTTACACATTATTCTTTGGGGCATGTGTTTTTTTTTTTTTTTTTTTTTTTTTAGCTGAGCCATCCTACCACCTGTTGGCAGCTTAGTGGCAGCTCAGCTCGGGCTGGCATTGAACTGCTGTTGCTCAGAGTTCAGCTCACACTCTTGAGCAAGCTCTTAACCAACTGAGCCACTCGGCCGGCCCTAGGGCATGTGTTTTTATATCTGCCTAGAAGTTTTAAAAAAATACAGATTTCCATGCCTCACTCCGGACACGTTGAACCTAGTAACCTGTACTTTATCAAAGCTTCCCAGACATTTATTGGCTAGAGCTCTGTCCTAGACTTAATCAATTGGAAAATAGTTGAAGGCAGAGAACTGAAGTGATCAGATAGAGGATCAGATATCTGGTTTTGCCATTGCTAATTGATGGTGAGACAGAGTAACAGGAAACAGACAATAGTCAAGAATCTGTCATTAACACAGTCAAGAGATTACAAAACAATGAATAGTGGGGATAGGTCAATGATTATCAACTCAAAAAGCATTTTATATGACCCTCTTTCTTTGTCATGTGTGTCACCCTAACTAGAATAGATTTTCCTTGCCTATACCAACTTCAAAAATGCTCTCTTACCCCAGTTTTGATCTCATATCTAAAGAATAAAACCTCTCTATTATCCTTTATAGGAAGTTTGCTAAATGGACACCCCCTGACCATTTACCTAATTAGGCTCCTGGGTTACTGATAGGTGTGCCGATAAAGGAGGGAGCACAGTCAGGCAAGTTAAGAGAGTTTATTAAAAGAGAGAGGTCTATAGGGCTGTGGAAAGATGGGTACAGGCCCTGGGGGAGGGGGTGAGGAGGGTTATAGAGGGGCAGTGCTGACATGTAGCATTGTTTGAACAGAAAATGTTGACTGCCTGCAAGCCATTAGCTGTTCTGGGGCATTTTCTGTTATCACAAGCTGGGTTTTGTCTGCAGGTGCAGGCTAACAGACATTTTGTTATTTTCTTGCAGACATGACTCTGTCTCTAAGTCAACGTCTCTGAAACCTAACATTCAGAGATCTAACAGTTACAATATACATACCCAACTTCTAGAGGCTTGAATGCCAAACAACTAGGGACAGTCCATTTGTCCTTGGGCCTATGGAGTCATTCAAAATACACAATCCACAAGAAGCCCTCCAAATCTAGCTCACCCCACCCTACCTGCTGTAACCACAGTTCCAGCTAGTTACCCTTTTCCCAGGTGTAACCCCTCATGTGTTCTGCCTGGCAGTCTTTTCTCATTCCAAGCTGGACGTGAGAAAGAGTTCTTTCATTTATTCCAGAGGTGATCCACCATCATCAGAATGTCACAAATGTTAAAACAATAAAACACCTTCATAGATAAATCTTTTCATCAATTTCTGTCTGCACACACACTATTAGGAATGGTAGAATATGCAGAAAGGCTCAATAACTATTGTTTATATTAAATTGGAGGTGTATCATTTTTCAATGATTCTAATTCATCAGTAGCTAAATATATCATCTACTCAATTTAGAATCACTAAATATGGATCTCTCAGGTAAAAGCAAGCTTGTCTTGATAAAGGAAGAGTCAGTGAGATGCTGACTCTAACCATATTGAACTTTTAAGATAATCCTCAATTCTCTTTGTATCTGAAAATCTGTTCATTCTGACTTTTCTAGTGTACGATATGTATATCTTCTAACATGTTATATAATTAAAATACGTGGTATACATGTTGTTTGTTGTCTATCTCTCCTCATTGGATTATAAATTTTGCCAGATCTGTAACCTTTGTATGTTGTGATCACTGAGAGGGCAAAGTATAAAGATCAGTGCTTTTCACACAGTAAGTACAGAATACACGAATACACACACACACACACACACGAATGAATAATTCAAAAGAAAACCCTGTAAAATGGGGAATTACTCTCTTTTCTCTAGGGTTTTATACTGTTATGCATATTAGAGATAATGCACATACTATGTTTGATACATGAAAGGCTATTGAAATTTGTGTTAGGAATTATTCCTACAAATAAAAGTGTTTAAAAACAAAAATAAAAACAGACCTTAATAGTTGGATTTCATGATTAAAGGCCATGTAAAATATCTGGGGATTGGACAAAAAGCCCTTGGCTTGGCAAAATACAAAGCTATCTCCCCTTAATGGATGTTTATAGGATTAGAGAAAAAGAACAGAGACTAAAAGCTAAAAACAGAAATCCCAAATAATATCAGAAATTTCAAATCATCAGGGAAAGGAACAGTATGTTTCCAATTGGAAAAAAAATTATCACCTCTTCTTATAAGTTCCCCAAGATCAAATATGTTGAATATAAATAAGAATATTAAATTGTATGTACATATGATTATATGATTACTCTACCCATATGATTATTTTGGAGCTATTTCTTCATGGACAAATGTGTCATCTGCAAAAACAGTTTTATATCTTCCTCCCCATATTTACACCTTTTATTTCTTTTTATTATCTAATTGTACTAGCTAAGACTTCTAGTATGATGTTGAGTAGGAGTAGTGATAGAGGACATCCTTGCATACTTTCATTCTTAGGGGGAAATCACCCAGTTTCTCACAATTAAGCATCACAAGAGCTGCAGGTTATTTGCAGATGTTGTTTTATCAAGTTGAGGACATTTCTACTATTCCTGATTCTGAGAGCTTTTTACCATTAATGAGGGTTGGATTTTATCAAATGCTTTCTTCCCATCATGTCATTTTTCCTCTTTATTCCGTTGATATGATGAATTACAATAATTGTCAAAACTGAATAAGCCATGCATACTTAGAATAAATCCCATTTCATCATGATATATCACTGTTTTACATTTTTGAATTTTATGTATTGTTATATTTATGTTTATGCCAACTTCATTCTGTACTAATAAATAACTCATAAAATATACTTTTTGTTGCTATTATAAACAGCATATGTATGATGTAAAATAATTATCTTTAGTTAATGTTGTCCTACAAATGAAACTGACTTTTACATATTGATTCTATATCCAGCCAAATTGCTAATTCACCTAAAAATGATTGTGCTTTTCTATCTATCTGAGCATTTCACCTGTGAAAAATGATTGTTATAATTTCTTTTATCCCCTTAACTTTTATTTTTTTGTCTTATTTTATTGCACTGTATAAATATACCTTATCAAAATGATACTGATCAGAATTAATAATATAATGGCATATTTATCTTTTATTAATAATAAAGGAACAGAGTCCAATAACTAAAGTCTTTGAAGTCTCCTGACTTCTGAAATTACACAAGTATTATGACAACAGGGCAGATTTAAGAATTAAGGTCAGAATCATAATAAACCCACTATAGTACGTTAAGAAAAGGAAAAAGAAAATTTTAATGGAAGACATGCAAGGTTACTATTGAAGAAAGTTTAAAACTTTATTATAGGGCCGGCCGAGTGGCACGGTGGTTAAGCGCTGGCTTGGGAAGCCAGCGGCCCCGGTTTGGTCCCACATATGAGGGCCGGTGACACTGCCCTCAAAAAAACAAACAAAAAAACCCCGCAAACAAACAAAAAGAAAAAAAACAAAAAAACTTTATTATAGTCATTGCAGAAACCCTGCCCTATTTCTGTATGTTTTTTAATGATCTGAACGCTGGCTCATATTTGTCTAAATTAAATCTCTGAGAAGTCTGAGGTAAATGGATTTAGGATGATGATAAATCCAAAGCAAATTTTTATTTGCATTTCCCGAGCACTAAAGGGCAATACGAATCTTGAATCACATTAAGTTTTTGGCCTGGATTTTTTTTCTTTCTTTCAAAGAGAAGGAACCAGCAAAATCGACAAGAACAGTCTATTGATTACACATTCTCAGAGGATTCTAGAACTGTTTCCGATGAGCAGGTAAAGAAACAGATTTCCTCACCGAGACCATTGCAGGAAGGCAAGTTTTTGTCACACATAATCGCTCAGTGACAGCCTAATACCCTTGGGTGTCCCTCCCCGCCCCCCCCCCACACACACAGAGCAAAGTATTTCTTTACAGCCCCAACCTACTTTGCTACAAAGCCTGATATTCCAATTCCCCTTGGTTATTAGTCACAAAACGTGATTTAGCATTTGTCTTGAACAAGTTTTTTAGTTCTATACTTTATATTTCAATGAAGCTTTAAAAAAGAATGTGTTCTCTGACTTGTGACAGGTAGTTTTCCATGCATCTACGTTAAAAATATTTACTGAATTCTGACTATGTGTAGAATATAACAGGTAAATTAGAATGAAACATGGACACCGACTGTCCTGTAACTCATAATCTATTTAGGGCTCTGCAGTATGTTTGAAGAACTATTACCAAGTCATACACAAAAGATGCATACTAAGTGTATCTAATAGATTATGTAAATACAGCAGGAAAAAGTGAAGGCAGAATCAAAGTGGAATACAATTAATTAGGGTCAACTATCTAATGAAACAAGAGATCAAACTGGTTTTTAAAAAGGCAATAATGGTAAAGGTCCAGTCAGGCAAACACAAAGGATCTTCTTGGCTTTTGGCCGGGCGCCGGTTTTCGTGGGAAAGGGCACTCGAACCTTGCTGAGAACATGAATGACTGGATGCCCATCGCCAAGGAGTATGACCCACTCAAAGCTGGCAGCATCGACAGCACCGATGAAGACCCCCTCTGGAGGGCAATGTTGGCTCGATATGCCCCCAAGAAAGGCGTCACGGGACACCCCCTCTTCACCCGGTTTGTGGCAAGGCTGAACTTGCAGACCAAAGACGGAGAAGTTAAAGGAAGTCTTTTCCCGCTACGGGGATATCTGGAGGCTTCGGCTGGTGAGGGACTCGGTCACGGGCTTTTCCAAAGGCTAGCTAGGCCTTCATCAAATACAAAGAGGAGCGTTCCCTGCTCAAAGCTAACCGAGACGCAGACGGTCTGGTCATCGACCAGCATGAGATTTTCTGTGGACTACAAACTGGAAAGGACTTTGAAAGGGTGGATCCCTCAGCGACTTGGAGGAGGTCTGGGGTGGGGGGGAGGGAGGAATCTGGGCAATTGAGGTTTGAAGGGCTGGGATCGGCTTTTTCGAAAATCCATGAATTTGCCAGTGGTTAAAAACAACCACTATAGAGAGGGAAAAAGGGAAAAGAGGGAGCAATCTCGATCCCTAGAAGGACACTGGGAGTCGAGGACCAGGGATCGAGACCATGACCATGGCCAGGAGAAGAGGTGGCAGAAAAGAGAGCTACCCAGGATGTGGCCTGAAAGTGACTGGGATAGAGAGAGGGACTTCAGAGATGACAGGGTCAAGGGGAGGGAGAAGAGGGACAGAAGGAAGCAGAGGCTTGCCACCAGCAGCGGAACCCACAGGAAGATGCAGCTTCTATACCAAGGACAAGTGCAAGGCTGAATAAAACTTGCTGATGATAAAAAATAAATAAATAAAAGGATAAAAAGGCAATAAATATAAGCTGCTTTTAAAAATATATACATTGTTTTTCAGAATCCTCAACTATTATGTGATTGTTAAAATGCTGTTTTCCTGATACCCCGAGCTAGTGTACAGATGCCTGGCTGCTCACAAAAGAGATGTGCCTCGATCCGTCACTTTCCCAATATATTTTGCTATATTTGTTTTACCACTTTATCTCATTTGTTGGGCTCTGTGATTATTTACTTCTGAAATTACTTCAAACATATGAACACAAAAATGATTGATTTAAAACATGGAATTTGGCAAGTGATTATACACGATGTTCTCTAATTACTTGCAGTAGAGCTTTTAGCCTATGAATATTTCATAAGGATAAAAAAGTGTATGGTAAGTAATTAATTGATGATTTTTTTTCCATTTAAACAGTGAATATGTTTGGAATTTATTGATTAAGGCCATTATTCTGGTTAACTGAAATTATATTTCCAAATGTGATGCAAACATATTGTTCAAGCTGTTGGGATCTATAAGTGATTCATAGGAATTTATTTCAAACAACTATAATTGTTTTAACCAACGTGCTGTTAAAAGTCCTAATGAGAAAAAAAAATCCTAAGAGATTGGAAATTTTCTATTCTCTATGCACATATTATAAATTTCCCCCAAAATATATGTACTTTTAAGAATACGATGGAATTGTATGCACTAGCCAATTGAAATCAAGGTTCTTTTTGGTCCAGAATTATAATTCAATCTTTTTCATCTCACTCATTAAAGAGACTTAAAATACATTTTAATTACTTTCAAGGAAATTTTTGGTAACTTACTTACATATCAGAGATATCAAATTGGAAGTAATTAAAGGGAATTAAAAGGGAAGAGGAAGAGTCCAAGGAAGAGGAAGGGAAGGAGAAAGATGAGAAAAGAAATTGCAGTGACCAGCAAGATACACTAAATTCATCATGGAAGGTACTACTGCTTTTTAACAATAGATTTAGAAATTATGATTGATTCTTTTCTCGATACAAACATTGCATTTATCACTTTTACTTTGAAACAGTTTAGGACTTTTAGGCATAACTCTCTTCACTTAGAACCTGGTATACTGAACAAGTTAGTGTTTGAAACCCACATTCACCTTGACTTATAAGCAATATGTGCTCATAATCAGAGGAAGTTTAAGTTACGCATAATGCAATTAAATAAATATCTAGTTGTTCACTGTTCTGTTACGAATAAATTGTATCAGTCTCCTAAGGATGTCCCAGCAAATTACCTAAAACTGGATGGCTTAAAAACAATATACAGATGGTGCCAAAAAAATGTATACACATTTTAAGAAAGGAAAAAAGTGTATTAAAATTGTAATATTCAATGTATACCAATAAAAAAGATGAATACAAGTCACGTGTAAATATTTTTGGGGCAGCCCCGGGATATTCTCTCTGGCTCTGGAGGCCAAATGTTTGAAATGGAGGTGCTGGGAAGGCGGCCACGGTCCCTCTGAAGACTCTGGAAAGAAATAAAGGGGTCCTTGATCTACAGCAAGTTTGCAATTCAGCAGAGCAATTTCCAACAGCTTTCAAGGCCCATGTATGATTCTCTGGGGCTTTTTCTGACCCCCTTTCCCCTTCAGGCCTCCGAAGGTCCTACCTGGGAGCTGTCAGCTTCTGATTCTGGCCTCTGAGTCTGCATCTGCACTGCGATCCATGTGTCATTCTTTCGCTTTCCTTTTTTTCTTGAAAAGTAGTGCATGTTTGTAGCTGAGCGATTCTGTCAGTCTATTTTCTGCCTAGGGAATCCCAGAAGTCTGACAGCTCTCCTTAACCTGGCCCTGTCTCTGCCCATGTCAGTTCAAACTAGGAGTGTGGATGCTGATCTAATATTCTCACAAGCCATGTTGGTCTTCTCTGGATGTCAGGGGGTTCAGTGTCATGACCCCGAGCTCCCCACAGACTCTGGATAATCCCCTCTACTCCTGGCTTCTCTTGAGTTGGTCCATTGGAGCCATAATCCAATAGAGAATAATATTCTTGAGAATACTTCACAGGAAATGTGACTTCCTTTGATAAGGTATTTTGTAGCATATACTGAGTAGAGAGGGTAGAAAATAACAAAGTACCAGGGTAAATAAAGTATTTATAATCAATAAATTTAAACACAAAAGAAGAGAACTTAGAAAGGCGTGTAAATTCACAATAATTCTAGTGGGACTGTTGGGGGAGTGATACATTGAGGGAATGAGATGATTTAAGAGGAAAACCAATTGAAAGAAAAGCACCATAAATGCTAGAGAAAAGGAGCTGTTATCTAACAGAGTAAAACTGTGATTTCAGTGTAGAGCTGGAAGGTAATTGGACAGGATAGCTGTGCTAAATTTTAGGGAGAGTGAACTGGCTGGGGAGGAACAATGGAAAGTAAATGGGAACTTGCAAGAAACACAAAACAAGGGAGCAGAAAGAATCGGATGAGGAAAGGCTCCTCAAGTCATAATATCCTTTACTAGGGATCAATATAAAGTGTTTTGAGCTGTAGTCCCTGAGGAGAATCATATGACCAACAAAACTGGCCATTTCTGTGACCCACCCTGTCAAAATGGGCCAGTTATAAAGTATGAAAAACACTGTTAAATCTGCTTCTGCAAGTCTGTCTGACAGAGATTTGTTAGTGGGTCAAAGCTCACAATAACACATTAATCCACAGGCATAATTTTACATTGAAATGAAAATTGAGTGTATCTTCAATTATTCAGTCCACTATGACAGTTGACAATTATTGAATTAAATGCCCCATGCTCAACAACAATATGAAAGACTTCCTAGTCATATTCAATCATTTCGTTCGGCCCAAGCCAGTCTGTTCATATAGTGGGAGACTGGTTTTGATATGTTCTGAACTCATAATGTATCATCATAGTTATTACCTCAAGAACAATAAGGCCCAATGGTAGCCTTAGCTGAGTCCCTTCTTTCCAAATCAATTCCATATTGAAAAGAAATTGTCATTAGCATGTGGATTAGTTGGCATGGGCTGACATAACAGAATACCAGAGACTGGGTGGCTCAAGCAACAGAAACTTGTTTTCGCAGAGTTCTGGAGCCTGGATAACCAAGATCAAGCTGCGAACAGGGTTCATTT
Source organism: Aselliscus stoliczkanus (assembly GCA_033961575.1). Taxonomy (NCBI): domain Eukaryota; kingdom Metazoa; phylum Chordata; class Mammalia; order Chiroptera; family Hipposideridae; genus Aselliscus; species Aselliscus stoliczkanus. Next base: position 73,215,533 of record CM066740.1, on the reverse strand, counting down.
CTGGTGACAGCCCCCTTCCTGGCTTGCACACAGCTGCCTTCCTGCTGTGTCCTCATGTGACCTTTCCTCTGTGCATACACACTCCTGGTGGTGTCTGTGCCATAATGACACTGGTCCTATGGATCACGGCACCACAATTATGACCCCATTTAACTTTACTTGCTTCCTTAAGGCTTTATCCACTAATATAGTCATGTTAGGGGTGAGGAATTCAACATATTAGCGGGATGGGTGGGAAGAAGGGGAGGGAGACACAGCTCAGTCCATAACAGCATGAATAGCATAAAATAATAGTGATGTTTTTTTTTAAAATCTTAATTCCATGTCTGTTTAGGTGTGATAATAAAGCTCTTTACGTTAGCAGTAAAATTAGTCTCTTGCTGGCACTCAGTCTTAATGACAGATTTCTCCCCAGCAAATCGATCCATTTCTTCTAAAGTCTTCCCATAAGTCCATGCATTACGTAAACCTCCCTCTGTTATAAATATTATGCAAAAAAAAATCATACTAAATGAAATTGCACTCTAGCTGCAAGAAGTGCCATCACCAAAATGATCTGAGAAATCTAAGCATATTTGCAGCATGTAAGACAATTCCAATATGATACCTTTTCTATCTGATACTTAAGCTGATAATTCTTTTTTTTTAAGCTTTGCAAAGATGTCCATTTAATTACGAGGAATTATATGTTTAATATGTTGACATAATCATTCATGAGAACAAATAGCAGAATGAACTTTTTGTAATATTTGCAGTCCTTTGCCATTAATTCTTTCATTTCTGGAATGAGGAGACGAGCTGTTTGTGCAGACATAACTATGCTAAATTTGAATGTGGGTTCCTTTAAGGGAGATTGTCAAGAAGTCCAATAGGGTTTGAGGTATAAATGGTCCTAGAAGCAGCAGGAAGACAGAGCTGCACCATTGTCTGAAGGCTCACTGAAAGCTTTAAGTATTAGCATTTCAGAAGAGTATCTGGAAACCAAAGCTCTCATCACTATATTAAAATGATCACACTTTCCTACTTTTTTTTCCACATTGTTAACCGACACCAGAGTAGCAATAATAAGTAAATAATTCTTAAAGCCATGGATCTTATGGGGAAATCTGTTGGGAGTTCATTTTGGGGACATCTAAGCATTGTTTTCCTTGGCATAAAATATGCAAAAAAATCATTCTACAGGATAAACTAGTAAGGATTCACACATATTCTCTTATTAATGCTGGATTGCTCTAAATATCCTCTAAAATACCTGTTATGTGTAATTTAAGTTCTGCAACTTTCCTCTCTATTAGATTCATTTGATTGGGTGCAGAGACCTGTGCATGGCACCTGTTACAAATTCTTTTTCCTTCAAACACACTGGCATCTCAGTATATTTCAGGTCTCTAGTTCTCCTGAACACACCTAATGTACACACCTTTTACAAAAGTCTTGGAATATCTTCTTGCACTAGGAAGCAATATCTATGTTACTATTCTAAGATGAAAAGACTCCTATTTGAGGTCCCTAATAATATTGTATAAGCCAGAGAAAAAGTCTCTGATGACTTGTAAAAGGACATTGTAGCTAAATCGCCATGTGTACCATAATGTCACACCAGAACATAAGAACTTCTGATATCATGGTTTAGTGACTTATTCCCTTATACCACGAAAAGGGCATGGGACAGGTATGGGGACTGAGGGAATTCCTATTTTATCCCCACATCCTAGTGTTCTGAATTTTTTAAATGTCTCAGTATTTGGGGTCTCATTACTGGGCATGCTCAAATTAAAGAAGTCTGGCTCTTTATATGCCTTAGGCAGTAGTTTACGACATGGACCTAGGGTTTTGCAGCCACCAGAGGCAAGAAAGACATTTTGTGGAAGAACTATTCGGTGACAAAATCAGATGACAAATTCAAGTTCATTGATTGATTGATTCATGTGTTTATTTATTCATAATAATTATTTAGCGTGTCTGGCAGTATTCTAGTTTACTGGAGATAGAATAAAACAGATAAAGCCCTGCATTCCTGGACTTAGATTTTCACAAAATGAGGCATATTAAATATAAACATTACATGTACTGGGAAGTAGAATTTCTTAAAACAAATCCTTCTCCTAACTCAGAAAACTTATCTTAAAGATAGGAAAGAAAGATGACAATTTTGTTACTGAATAAGCATTAAATCAGAATACGTTCTGTATTACAGGTAATCCATTAAAACATTGCAAATCCAGAACAAAATCTCACCCTTTTATAAAACAAGCCGATATAACCCATTACACAAGATAAACAATAAGTGGACCTGACAGCACCATTTGTCACACACAGGTCATTCTAAATTAATTTGGTTGGGGGCTGGCCGAGTGGCTCAGTTGGTTAGGAGCTCACTCAAGAGTGCAAGCTGACCTCTGAGCAACAGCAGTTTGATGCCAATCCCAGTTGAGTTGCCGTTGAGTTGCCGTTGAGCTGCCAACAGGTGGCAGGATGGTTCAGCTAACAACAACAAAAAATACATTCATTTGGTGATAGGAATTGTTATCTAAGTTTGCCTTTATCCAAACGAAAAATAAACTTCTCATATTTTTATAATAAGAGCTAATTTTGCTACTTGAAGTGGGGTAGGTGCTGGTATTCCACAGAAACTGGGAGGCAGAGTCACTGTCTTCCTTACATACCAGCAATGGCTCCCAAGTCCGTAAGAAAGACCAGCCTGCATCTTAAAGCCAGCAAGTGTCTTTTAATCATTTATACACATTCCAAAGACAGAACTAAAAATTACAAGTTTTCTAAAGTAAATGTTCTAAGAAAAGGGAGGGAAGAGAGTCTTTTATTTACAACAGGGAAAAATTATTTATTTATCTTGATTTTTTATTTTATTTTTTTGTATTTGACCTTAAAATCTCCTCTCTGTGTTACTATAAAATAGGAGCGCTAAAGTTTCTAGTTACCTTCATTGCTATTTTTACCTTTCTCTGGGCAAGTTGCAGACAACTACAATATATGTCCAGTCAGTCCAACGAAATTGAACACTTTCTTTGAAGTTTATGATAAAACACATCTCTTTATCTACTCTATTCTTTTAGGGTTTGTTGTTGTTGTTGTTGTTGTTGTTTCCTGCACTAAATGAGAAATTTTTGGCTTTTTCCCCTTCTAAGGAAGACTTTGGGGTTAAGAGAACAGTTTTGTTACCAACGCAGTTTTTTCAATGTTATCTACATTGCAGCAGTGCCTTGGAAATGGAAAGAAAAACATGGCCTATTCAGATACTGAATCTCTTTTGATTTCTCTCTTTTGATGGAAAGAAAAGCAGTGGGCTAGGGTACTGTGACTATATCCAAAGGTGGAGGAAAAAAACAAACAAACAAACAAACAACAGTACCATCTGTTTTTCAATGGAATTTCCAGTTGTTATCTCTACTCGTAGGAATTCACTGGTGATGCCACCTAAATAAGAATATGGTCAGATATGAACCTCAGTACATCTGGTGAAATCATTGTCAAGTCCTTGACTTCATTTAAAGAACTAATGCTTTCTATTGTTTATCACATGCTCCATGCTCCAAATGTCTGTGGTTATGGGGAAGCTCACTTAGGGAAAGGAAAAGGGCAATGATCATGAGATAAAATGAATGGTAAAAATGGCCACCTTTCTAATCTTAATCAATATAACCCAAACCAATCAACACAGTTTGCCACACTGGCCCCGTGTTGTTCTTTTCTGGGTACTCTGGAAAGTCTGTGGAATGTGCCTTAATTGTCAGCACAACCCATCTGTTACCTCTGAGCTCACATCTTACCACCCACCTTCCATGCCTTTAGTCCCCTCTACTCCAGCCACACCCACCTCCTCTGTTTCCTGGAATTCAGTAGTTCCTCCACGGACTCAGCCTTTGCACTGCTCTTCTGTCTGCCTGGAAGACTCACCCTCCTCCACACCCCACATACCCATTCATTGACCTCACTCTTTTCCTTTCACTAGGTTTCCCCTCATACAGAATTTTACCAGACGGGTTTTATCTGACTATCCTATATAAGTAGCACCTTCTCCTTCACTGTAAGGACATTTCCTATCTCATCTATCCTGCCTTGTATTTTCCCTAGTACATAGACAATGCCTGTAAGGGCAAAATTGTGACGAGTACATTGAGTCACACCCTCTGCTGTAACCCCTGCTGAGCCCTCTTCTACTCACTGGTGTCACCCAATTTTCTCAGATCTGAACCTCAAGTCTTCTTTCCCTTCTCACATTATTACATGTTTTCATTTTCCTAGGCTACTGTGTGCTTATTTATCCCATAGCATTTGCTACCATCAATCTTTCACTATAGTGAGCTTTGTATAAGTCTCTACAAGAATTAAAGGCCTTTGAAGACAAAGACTGTATCCTGTCTCTCTTTATCCCTAAAAGTTCATATGCTAACAAATTGCATATACCAAATAGCATGTACCAAATAATTAGTTGATAACTAGAGGGTGCCAAAAATATGTATACACATTTTAAGAGAGGAAAAATCTGTTTTAAAATTGTAATACAATGAATGACATTACCATTCATTTGATTAATGTCATCTTTTGAGCGAACATCATACTACATATTGCTACATAATTCAGTTCAACTTAGAAAATAATACATAGATAACATCTCTTAAAATGTGAATCCATTTTTTGGCATCCCCGGAATTAATATTTGTTCAAATATCATATGTATATATTAAATCTATAATTTTATATAAAGTTGAATTATTTCACAATAAAGCAAAGTTTTAAAAATAAATATCACTGAATTTATTCACTTTCTCAGAAGATACTGGAATGTGGATGATGGAATTTGTTGCCCTATCACAAACATAAACTGGGCTTGCAAACCTATTCTTACAGTTGAAAACATGGAGGTATTCAGATGCTTCTTATATAATACTGTACAGACAGCCTGCTCCTCTGTTTTCTAATGATAATTGATCTATTATTGTGCCTCTAAATAAGGGGCCCTTTTGAAGCAGAACCAATTTTCTATATACTGTCCTTTCTTGTTTGAGATTATTCTGTAAACCTACAGGACTTGTCACTGATGGTACTGTTTTCTTTCCTTTTTCTAACTGTGGACACTGTTACAGCAACATTCCCTCCATGGAAAGAAAGGGGTAGATCAAAAGGCAGTCACTATCTGAAGAGGCGATGTCTTTCTTTCAAATACAAGGAACTCTGACAACATAGATAATGCTGATAAAACCGTTTTGGGTGCAAACTTATTTTTCTTAACCCCCAAAGTCTTCTCTAGGAGGAGAGAAAGATATAAATCTTTTGCTTACTACAGGAAAAAAAAAGGTAACATAAATAACAAAAGATTCAGTTTAGCTCAAATTCCATATGTGGTATCCCAGAAATAACTGAAAATTGTTTCCAATTATAAAAATATAAATAATTATTTAAAGAAGAAAGAACCCCCCAAACTGGATCACTTTATGTAAGAAATATATCGATAATAATATTTTTGTAAACTTAAAGCTTCTCTATCATGTTGTATCTGGACTGTTTAGTATCCTACATGGTAAGATTGAAGGATATTTTCATTTTGCCAATAAAAGAGGACTAATTGGGTTATAGTTTCATTATTAAAATCATTCAAATCTCTTTGGATTATTTTTTCTGATCATATGTTGTTATATGATAATTATGTCAAACCTCCCCAAATGGATAAATGGAAATGGCAAGTTTGATGTGTAAATTTAGTAATTTTAGATATTCAAATATTCTGAAAATATGTTGTATGTTGGAAACAGTTTTAAGTTTAGCAGAGAAAATCTGGCCAGTACCTAATTATTAAAACTAGGCCTATTTTTTTTTTCCAGCAATGTTGCATGGGATTATATCCCTTCCCTCATCAATGAAAATAGGATAATGTGGCACAAAAGCTTCCCTGTGGAAGTCTGAAACTTCCCTCTACTCAGGGTTCTATCTAGTCACCGATTTAACTGACATGTAGCTGAACAGGCATTCTCTCTGAGATTCATAGAGCATTGCTATCATTAATTAAACACTATGTCAAATAAAGATGAAAAGCCATGTCATTGTAAAGCACAATGAAATATAACCATTTGCTTTCAGTCTCTCCTTTGAGGTTGGTGACCCAAATCTATGTACCAATGTCTGGGGAAGATTAGAATCACTCTCCCAAACTCTTAGATTCTGTCTTTAAACCTCATTTTCATCAAAAGCAAAACATGATTTACCCCCAGATTCAAAAAGAATTCCTTCTCCATAACACAGAGAGGCCTAGCTGAGAATCTGTGCTTTAGGCTTTTTAAAAGAGATAGAATTGATGGAATTTAATTTTATTGGATTTTGTTATGTGGAATTCTTTTTTTTTTTTTTTTTAGCTGAGCCATCCTGCCACCTGTTGGCAGCTCAACAGTAGCTCAGCTCGGGCTGGGCATCGAACTGCTGTTGCTCAGAGCTCAGCTCACACTCTTGAGCAAGTGCTTAACCAACTGAGCTACTCGGCCGGCCCCTGGAATTCATTTTTATTAGACATAGAATTCTGCATGTCCTAGATGCCCTAGCACAATCTACTTGACACATCCTGTGAATGTTAGACTCTCAGACTGATGACCGGCATTTTCATAAATGGACTGTCTTCGTACATTTGGGTGGCTAGAGCAAAATACAGTAGACTGGGTAGCTTATAAAGAACAAAAACTTACTGCTCAGAGTTTTGAAGAATGGAAATTTAAGATCTGGATCAGAGTGCCAGCATGGTTGGGTGAGGGCTGCCTTCTGGGGCTCAGGTCTCTCCTTCTATCCCCAGATGGTTACAAGAACCTAGAGATCTCTCTGGAGCCTTTTATAAGCACTAATCCCATTCATGAGCATTCCACACTCATGACTGAGCACCTGCCAAAAGCCCATATACTCCTATAATGACCTTTGAAACTTAGGATTTTAACATATGAATTCTGGGGGATACATAAACATTCAGATCATAGCACAGGTATAAAGCAACACCAACAAAAATCATAGACATTCAATCAGACAGTGGCAAAGGAAAGAGTGCATATCCTGGTCTCTTACATTACCACCTAAACTGCCAGTGAAATCCATTCTGTGGGCAGCAGTTTTAGGAATCTATGCATAATTCTGTCACAGAGAGATCAGAATTCCTTACTTAATTGTGAGAATAGAGGAATACATACATACATGCACACACACACACACACGCTCATGCTCAAGGCTTTATGTGGGAACTACTTTCAAATAAATAAAAAAATCCAATCCATGCATGGTGCCATAATATAACATGACATCTGTGGCACTGAATTAGAACAAAATAATGAAGTAACATGGACAGACTAATTTGAATTAGACTGTAGGGTGCATGATGGGAACAAGCCTCATACTGAGCACAGCCTGGTTTAGCACCTTTCCCATAAACCTTCCTAAAGAGTCCCTTTGTACTCCTAAAAGTGAGACCCATATCCCAATCATCCCTTTGCCTATCCCATCAGAAACAAAATGCTTGCTATTATTTTCTCTGATTATGTACTCCCAATGTGACATGCAATCTGGACTGATTATGGACTGATAATCTGGAGCTTTGAAAATGGGTGCTAATGTGTGAGTGCTAGGCTGACAAAGCAAAACATCAGGGTTCATAAAAGTCAGAATGATTCACAGCTTAGAAGGCAACGTGCCCTGTTGTTCAGCATCAGAAAATGGAGGTAGGCAGCATCATTTCTTACCAAGAGATTCTCTTCCTTTTAAAAACCAATTAATTGTGTCATTGTTTCATCCAAATTATAGTTACTTTTCTCCTAAAGAAGGTACAGAAAGATCTCTCATAGACAGATAATTACTACAGGACCTGGGCAAGGTCTGGAGTATTTTTTTGTTTTCTCTCAGAAGATACGACATTCATTTGTTCAATTTATTCTAGCTTCTGGCTTTAAGACACATTAAAGACATGTTTACACACATTTATATTCACATGATTTGCTTCTCCAAAACATCAGCAAATCTCTCTTAAGGAAAGTTACTTCCTGATCAAAAATGGGAGAATTTCATAAATATTACTGGATGAAGACCACAGAAAGGATTTCAAATAAATCTGCAGCATGTGCTGTTATTTCCTGGATTGTTTGTTTGTTTCTTTGTTTGGTCAAGATACCTACCCAGTTACAATTTTATATTTAAATTGATCAGTCAATCCAAAGTAAAGGTAGCTATAGAGCAAGGGGTCCAGTATTTGAGGGAGTTGATAAAAGACGAGTACTGAACCTGGGTTACAATTCAGCCAATATATATTAAGCATTTAATAAATTATCTGGATTTTTATTTGTTAAAAATGCATGAGGGAAAACTGGTTGTAATGTAAACATAACCTAGGTTAAGGTGAAATCAGAAGAAAGATATTGGATCAGTTTAAAGTCATTTTTTTGTGATGAAGCAAAAGAAAATAAATTTTCTAAAGAAAAGCACCATGGAGCCAAAAAAAGTTCCAATAATTGAAAAAAAGAAGAGAGTACAGTCAGTTTAATCAGTATTGAAAGAAAAGGAGGTTATAAATTGAGCTTTTAACTCACACAGAAAGTAATTTTAGTAGCTAAAGCATCTTGAAAGACAAAGGAAAATGATGAGAGAGAACAAATATGAGAGTTATTTAAGTAGTGTCTAGTGAAAACAAGGCAAACTGTGATATGTGAACCTGTAAACTAGATTTTGGTGGCAGAGAAACTGCCATAACATTTATCATGGGACTTAGAATGTAACTGAAAAGGAAACCCTTTGATTAAAGGTAATTCTTTTCCTATCTCTGTCTCCCAGTTTCCAACTGTCTGAAAATCTCATGTGAACACAAAACTCTCCCCTTGTCTTTTCATTCTTCTCTGTTCCTTGTTTGCTTTTTAAAAAATGTTTTTTAACTCATCACAAGAATAAAAAAAAAAATCTAATTCTACAACGGCTTTGGATGGAGATATATATATATATATATATATATATATATATATATATATATATATATATATATATATATATACCACTAAAGTGAATAATCAGAAGGCTCTTAAGACAATTCAAATTCAATACATTAGAGTAAACAATCCAAATAAAGAAATCAACTTTTGGATTCTGCTCAGGATGCAGAAAAACTAGAAACAATAACAGCAAACACTGGACAAACTGCAAATTCAGGATGCCTCTGGAACTCATCAGAGAGTTGAGGTTACAAAGCAACCAACCACCCAGAAATCTAATGAGAGAGAAACTCCTGCAGGGAAAGATGCAGCACAAGCACTTGCTTATGGGAGACAGACAATTAGCTGGAAGAGTTCATGCGTTAGTGGAGGCTGAGTGTGGACTAGCAATAGAGTGTGGAGCCTCCACGGGTGTCACAGAAATAGGGAGATTTTATACCCTCTTGCAGGCTCTTTCCCACTGTCCCCACTATATAACCACACACACACACAAAAGGAAATAAGAAAATAATGAGGGGGAGGGGGAATGGGAGGAGGAGGGGGAGGAGATAAAGACAAAGACAATGAAGAGGACAAACAGGAAGAAGACTGTGAAAGGCCGGATAAAGTTTCTCTCAAGATGTATGCTGGGGAGAGGGGAGTAAGGGTATGCATAGGAGGGGCAGGAAACTCTACCTGAACCTTCTCTTTTTTTTATATCTCTGCTACAAAACTAAGATCTTCATCTGTGGAAGGATAGGCAACAAATATCATCACTCCTACTGACACTGGGGAAAACCCACTGCAGATGGAGTCATACAAAAGAAAAATCTAGGTTAATAGAAATTACCCAAACTGAACATAACAAGACAAAAGAGTTAATGAAAAAATAATAGAGTGTCCAAGAGCTGTGGAATTATACCAGGTTATCTAACATACATGTATTGAATTCCCAGAGGAAAAAGAGAGAAAGAATATGGTGGAAGAAAAATTTTAAGACATAGTGGCTTAGAATCCTTTCAATGAATAACAGACACCAAACACATATCCCAAAAGATCAAAGAACACGAAGAAGAATAAATACCAATAAAATAATATTTGGGACTTGTGGTTTTAATTCTGACATCAGGAGAGCTTGGAAGTTGTCACTTCCATTCTTATAGGAAGAAAGTGCTCAAAGACCTGGAAAATCAGTAAGTTTTCTTGGATATATCAGAGAACTGAGGTGGTGGGGCAAATTGTCACCCTGACATCTGGAAAGATAGGAAAATCCAGAAAGTCATGGTTGAGATTTATTTACCTGGAGAAGCAGCAGCTACTGCCATAAACTGGTAAAAATATTTAAATGGCAATTTTGTTGAATTGGGAGAGGTTGTGGATTTACTCATGTGAGACTGAAAAATTCCTGGGGCCATGTTCATAGTGGTAAACTTAGGTAAAACTTTCATGGGTTTTATCTGCAGTACCCCCATTAAGTTCTGAAGGTGAGAATTCAAGGAAAATCCCCATGTGACAATAGAAAGAAGAGTGATTATTGTGAAATACAGCTCAGAACAAAAAGGCCTATTCTCCAGGAAAAGAGATTTTTATCAGAGCCTTATTCAGTTGGAAGGACATTCACCATGCCTGCTCTCTCTAGCATTCTTGTCTCTCCGAAGGTATATGTGCGGGGGGGAACTATACCACAGGGAAATACTTGGAAAAGCCACAGCCCCACATCACTTGCCCACTAAAAGACTGAGATTTAATCATAATATATTACAGAATGCTTCTGTTCCCTCACACCTAGTTAGAGGGTCCCAAACTTAAGAACGGAGACAAAAATAAAGACACTAGTGGAATTTGAAGCTAGCATCTTTGCCTAAAGCAAATGATGATAGCTTCTAGCCAGATTAATATCACCGCATACAACATATCTGACTTTCAATTAAAACTTACGGAGCATGTGAAAAGCCAGTTGAACATATAGTCTAAATATGCAAACATTAAAATCAGACTCAGATATAACATGGATGTTGATGACTTCATCAGTAGACTGGGCATGGCTAAACAAAGAATCTGTGAGCTTGAAAATAAGTCCATAGAAACTTCTCAAACTAGAATGCAAAGGTAAAATAAATTACACACACACACACACACACACACACACACACACACACACACACACACACAACACATATCCCAGAACAGAACATCCAAGAAATACAGGCCAATTTCAAAAGCTGTAACATAATTAAAAATGGAATGCTGGAAAAAAAATAAGAGACTGGACCAGAAGAAATCTATGAAATAATAGTGGCCAAGACTTTCCAAAATTAATGACAGAGACATGAAACCACAGACTTAGAAGGCTCAAAAAATACCAAACAGGATAATATTTGAAGTCTGAGAAAAATAACCACTAACTTAGAATTCTACGTCCATTGAAATTATCTTTTATAAGGAAGGTGATATAAAGACTTTCTTAGATAAACAATAGCAGAATGAATTTGTGACCAGAAGACCTGACCTGTGTGCGAGGAATGATAAAAGAAGCCTTGCAGACAGAAAAAAAATTATATAGATCACAACTTCAGAGTCTACTCAAGGGAAGCCTAAGGAGACATGACAATGTAACATGGTCTCCTGGATGGGATCTGTACATTATGTATAAACTAAGAAATCTGAATAAAATGTAGACCTTAATTGATAATGATGTATTTATATGTGTTTATTAATTGCAATATATGTACCACATTAATGTAACTTATTAATAGGGAAAAATGAGTGTGGGATATATGGAAACTCTCTATATTATCCTTACAATTTTTCTCTAACCCTAAAAATGTTCTAAAATAAAAATGTTTTCTCTTAAAGCTACAAACAAACACTCCTTGGCATATCACATTCAAAATGTTTAAAGTAAAATATTAGGAGAAAATTTTGAAAGCAGCCAGAGAAAATACCACATTACAGATTTGAACTACAGATTCCTCATCAGAGACCATGTGAGCCTAAAGATACACAGTGATGTCTTATGAGGTTAAAACACTAAAGTACATACACACACACACACACACACACACACACACACAAATTGTCAACCTGAAATTCTATACCCAGAACAATATTTTTTAAAACTGAAGGGTAGTTTTATAAGACTAGCCAAACTGGAATAAGCACTCTACTCTAGCTCTAAATTTTCCACTGATTATAAAGAATAACCCTAGAAAAGAAATAAACAGCTGTTCAGACCCTGAAGAATATATAATGACAAGTAGACTGGAAGCAAAATCAAAATTGAAATGATGGCCGATGAAGTGATGGTATCTTTTCAGTTATTGCTGTTTCATACATTCAGGTCTAGGCTCTATGATGGCTGCTATCCCAGAATTAGGCAGGGAACACAGACCAAAAGTCTTCAAGAGAAATCCTCTCTCTCAACAGTGGCCCAGGAAGGGATACTGCCAGTAATTATCTTGTTTGTTTGTTTGTTTGTTTACCCTCCTGACCCCAAGTTAGTTACAGTAATGAGGCTTCTCTCTGAGATCAGCAGCGGCCAAAAGAAATAGAGAAAATCTATTTGGCTAAAGGAACTGGGAAATGGATGTCCCTATGGCCTGAAGTTTGTGTGAGAATTCCTGTTATCTTACTCTCTCTGCTTCAACCCCAAAGTGGACTGATTTAAAAGAAATGTGTGCGAGGTGAAAATTCCATGCTCTTAGAGAACCAGGAAAGCAGGAGTCCTAAGAGACATCAGATATGAGGAAACCGAAGGAGAGATGGGATATGGAAAAGAGCTCCTATATATGTATATGAAGTCTTAGGCTCGTCCCTGGGCTGCACATGTGTGGAAGTGAGTCAGTTACTGTGGTCTCACCCTTAATAGATTGATTGCCTGCTAAAGGGGGAAAAAAAAAAAGCACAGGAAAAACTAAATAATCTTTAGAGGGTTTTAAAAGATCCCAAATGCACAAAGTATAACAGAAAGAATGTTTAGGTAGCAATGCAAAATCTCTCTGCACAATAAAAACCTGAAAAATTTCAACAACTACCAAGGAAAAAGAAAACCAACTGTCTGTAACCAGAAACCAGCTTGAATCCAGGTGCCACTGACCCATTCTAGAACAATTTAATCAACAAAATAAATAAGTATACTAATAGATTATAATCCATAGGTGAAAATAAAAACTTTATACTGATATAAATGAAGGAACAAATAAACACATGGGGAGAAGGGAGCCTCTTCCTCATAGTTTAATGCCAAATAATAAATATGGGACAAATGAGGTTAGCAAATTATTAATGTCTGCTAAAACAAAAGGATAAAGGTTCGATGATGAACAGAATATTTGCCTGTGTTTACATAATCTCAAATATAACCCTACAAATTACTTATCCCAAAGGGTATTGCAGTTGTGAACAGTAGAGAAAATGGCATATATTATCTTACCTGATCAAAATTATTATAATACTGTCACTTCTTGGCTGGATGCTTCACTTACTTCATTTAAAATTTACTGCAGTCCAATATACAAGGTCTGACAATTAAGTTTGCAAACTTGTTGCAACAATGTTGCTAACCTTTTCTGATATCAGAGGGATTATTCATTACGAATTTGTACCAACTGGACAATTAACCCCATTTACTATTTGGAAGTGCTGAAAAGGCTGCGTGAAAAAGTTAGGCGACCTGAACTTTTCGCCAACAATCCATGGCTCTTGCATCACAACAATGGACCAGCTCACAGGGCACTGTCTGTGAGGGAGTTTTTAGCCAGTAAACAAATAACTATATTGGAACACCCTCCCTACTCACCTGATCTGGCCCCCAATGACTTCTTTCTTTACCCGAAGATAAAGGAAATATTAAAAGGAAGTCATTTTGATGACATTCAGAACATCAAGGGTAATATGATGACAACTCTGATGGCCATTCTAGAAAAAGAGTTCCAAAATTGCTTTGAAGGGTGGATTAGTTGCTTGTGTTAGTGCATAGCTTCCCAAGGGAGTACTTCCAAGGTGACCATAGTGATTGATATTCAGCAATGAGGTATGTAGCTCTTTTTCTAGGATGAGTTCACAAACTTATTTGACTGACTTTGTAAAATCTCAATTCCAAGTTAAAATCTCAAGCCTATACCTGCTTCCTACAACCAGGAGACACTAGAGGAGAGCGCTGCACCCTCAAGTTTAGTCTGTCTGTCCCTGCCACTCCTCCAATTGTGCCAGCTCTGCTGATGGTGATAAGCAGTCAAGGGGTGTTTGCTCACCGCTTGCCTGAGCAATCGTGGTGGTGAGTTTATCATCTTATTTCTTAGTGTTCTTCACTACATGCTTGCTGCTGGTGTCCTTAGTGGTCTGGTTTCAGATTTTAATAGCTAATGAGCAGTCAGCCATAAGGTGTAGCACATTAGGCAGGCTTCACATTCAAAGCTGATGCCATCATGTTAATGTTTCTGAAAGGAGGAAGTGATCCCATGGGCTCCCAACACTAGTCTGTTATATCCCAGTGAGTTATGATCTTGCCCATGTGCCCTTGTCCTTGGCCAGAATCCTTGTCAAGGCGGGAGGGCGCCTTCTTCCCTTCTTTCCTTCCTTCTTGCCTGCCTGCCTGCTGCCAGCCTTCCTCTAGTAAGTATTTAGTAGGCACATACAATGCAAATTATTTCAGATAATCTTTTAATAATAATATTTGAATATTATTAACAATCTGTCTCACTAAACACGTATCAATAACATTCGATATTTGAGTGCCCTCATTACAATTATCCTCATTAAGTCCAGAAGTATATACAAAATGTGTGCTAATGATGCCAGTTAAGTATTTCCAAATATATTTATTCCCATAACAAAATATCTTCCAAACATTTCTCTGCAGTGCTAATAAACTTGTTATTGCTCCAGAAAATCAAATTCCACAAAACTCTCCAAGTTGAACCACAAAATCAGGTATCAGTGACAAGATGTAGCATATCTAATTGTCATTTCATTAAGGTCTTAATAAACCTGAGAAGGGTCCCTGGGTTTCAGCAATATAAAGATTACTAGGATTCCACCGTGAACAGAAAAGCTTGATGATCATGCACTGTAGATGATATCCATAAAATTTCAAAAGTGTTTGAAGAGGGAGATTCTGTTTACAAAGCAGACCAATGTCCTCAGATCTGGTATTGCCTCAATATATGAGGCCAAGAAACCAACCATTTAATCCACTCAACCCCAGAAATGCCCTCCTACGTTCCAGAATCATGTTGCTAGCACAGTCATCTCCATAAATAGGCCATCTACGAATAAAATTCTTCATTATCTACTTTTCTATCAAACCATGAAGAAATATTTTTCCATGTATCACTTATAAAAAATATTAGAAGGGGTTTAAATATTGGGAGCTTGGATTTACAGTTCATATATCAATTTTAGAAAAAAATATAAGAGAGATATATTAAATGATGGTACAAAAGCAAAAAAAAAATCTTGATCATAGAATTCAATGGTATTAGTTGCTATATTAAAGAGAGGACATAAGGAATATATCATGTTTCGGGAATGGTGGGAAGACTGCCAGAGTCACTGAAATTATCTGTACTTCATAGTTCAGAATCTCACAGGTGCCTCATGTTCAATCGTATATATAAAATTGAATCCAATATCTTTAACATCTTTTCCATTCAAAACACACACACACACACACACACACACACACACACACACACACACACACGGAAAATACATTGGGTTTCTTTTTTGGACCTTTCATTTTTTTGTTTTTTAATCATGGCTTGACTACCATTATCCATTACCCAGGTCAGAAGCCTGGGGTTTCCGTCAATGTCCAATCTTCATCAAGATCCATTAAATCTTCCTCCTCGATTAAACATCTCTCTCTCTCCTTTTGCACCTACTCTTTATTTCAGATTCACATGATGTCTTGCTTTAGGTTACTATTATAATATGGCAACTGATCAACTGATCTTCCTTCCCCTTCCCCTCTCTCCACTGTAGTCCCATCAATAAATTGTCACACTTCTGCTATAATAATCTTCTTAAAAATATCAATGGATGATGTCATTCCTCTTTAAGAGTTCTTTACTGCTCTCAGGATAAAACGCAAATGCCTTATCATAATGTACAATACTCCCCAAAATGTGCCTGTTTCAACTTGCTAAATTTATTCAAGTTTCTCAAATTTATCATATTCTTGAACACCTCCATAACTTTCCTCGATCTAGAATTATTTTTTTCCCTTTTTCACCTGGTTGGCTTCCTGAATAGAAGGAAAAATATGTCCTATGATATCATCTCTTGACTGGAATAAGTATTCCTGCAGCACCTTGTAAATTTTTAAATCAAACTTGTTATAAATGCTTTTTTGCAATGCCCCTATGACATACAAAATAAAAAGATGAGTAAAACAGAATTCCTAATTTCAAAGAGCTTATATTAATTTGTGGGAAATGTTAAAATATATGAAGAAATAGCATATATAAGGACACATTTTATTGCAGGTGCTTTCAGTACCAATTTTTATAAAACCTGACTTCTAAATTTCTTAAAAGTAACCTTTCTCTCAAGGAGTCTGTGTCACTATCCTCTCAAGTGACCATCCAAACTTAATCTCGTATCCCTTTAATGCATTATCAACACTGCTGGCAGACTGATGTTCCTAAAATATAGATTGGATTCTACAACTTTCCAGCTTAAAAGCTTTCAGTGGCACCACATTGTCTATGGGATAAAATTCAAACTTGGTGACACTGCTTTCATGGCTTATTCAAATCTGACTCTAAATTACCTTTTATGTTTTATCTCCTACAAATCCTACTCTGGTTCTAGCAACAACAAATCACATCATTCTTTGAAACTACCATGACTTCACTCTGCATCTTATTCATTTTTCTTGAATATCATTTCCACTTAGAAAACCAATGCTAACAAAATTACGTTTTCCTCTCAAGTTTTCCTTGACTTACCTCTCCCTGATATCATTTGTTATTCATTACTCTATATCCACAAACACCTACTGAATTTGTGCAATGGTATTATGTTGCATTTTCATTTTAGAACAAATAGATATGTCTCCATTAGACTGGCGATTTCTCAAATGCTTACTATCCTTTTTCATCTTGTGCATCCAAGGGCTTAACACAGACTAGTCTGTAAGGGATTAATACATGTTTGTGAAATGAATGAATGAAAAAAAATGAATCAATTAATTAATGAATTAATGTACACATACTCATGCACATGTTTTTATCCATCTTTTTCTATAAAAATAGTTATCCATGTTATGCATACACAAATATGTATTATACATACAAATGAGTATGATATATGTATATACACAGTTTAAATAAGAATACTCATGGGGCCGGCCGAGTGGCTCAGTTGGTTAAGAGCTCGCTCAAGAGTGCGAGCTGAGCTCTGAGCAACAGCAGTTCAAGGCCAGCCCGAGCTGAGTTGCCGTTGAGCTGCCAACAGGTGGCAGGATGGCTCAGCTAAAAAAAAAAAAAAAAAAAAAAAAAAAGAATACTCATGCATTCACCATCAGAAAATGGGTACTTTGGTTTAAGGAAATGTACTATGGCATGCGGTGGTGTAAACTTTCTAGATAAGCCCTGGGATGGTGGTTGTACCAGCAAAGGCATTGGGGTAGGAAACGTAAACACATATCTGAAGGGACAGATCAAGATGGACTACCTACTGTTCCCTAACAGTGTGGACAGGTGGTTGTAATCAGTCTAGGACCAACTGGTTGGATGGTCCCATTAGTTTACTTTGTTCCATGTTCATCTCTGATATTGGCAGGTTAAGCATTCAGATTGGCAATAGCTAGATGTGACACAGAGAAAGGGAAACCTGATGTTGGACTATTCCCTTCATGGTCCCCATTGCTGAATCCCCAGGGTGGCTAAGAACAACTTCTGGCTAATATCCTTAATATCCTTAAGAGGAATCCTCTTATATCTCCTATTATTCAGAGGGCTTCCTCTAGGTTGGATGCTCTTAGGTAGCTAATAGTGTGAGACACAGGTTCTCATGCTCTTTGTCCACACCATCATCTAACCATGTGCCTCTTCAGTAAAATTCTTATTGTTTCTTCACTGCTTTCCACCATGTTCTTTACAGGACCCTGACCCACCAGCCCAGCCATTTGTGACTGTTCAAGTGTCTTGTATACAAAATCAGAGCACATCTGCCTTGTCACTCATAGCTATTCACACTGAGAGAATTTCTTACTATTCCCTTTAGGCCATCTATGAGTTAGGGTGCGGTGAGGTGGAAGTTCAGTTTTGTTTGCAGCAGTACATCCAGCTAGTTACCTCACTTAGGGAACCCCCCCATGAAGCCACAGGTATGGGCTAAGGGGAAGCATTGCTTCCAGGGAGTAAGTGAAACAATTTATAATTCTCTATGTAAATTACTGTTCCTCTGGACCGGATAAGGCCCACATCCAAATGTACCATTTCAAACATACACTAAATCATACTGCATATATTTGACTTCACTGGGGGAGACCTGCTCCGGTCACATAGTCAACAGATACTCCACATGAAAGCATGGAACTTCTACTGGGCTCTACAGCAAATAAGGGTCTGGTTTTCAGAGAGCATCTAGTCAGTCCCCTGCTGCAGATGACATGACCTTAAGATACATGCAACAAGATATCTAGCCTGGAGTTGGCCGAGTGGTGCATTGGTTAAGAGCTGGTTTCGGGATGCCAGCGGCCCTGGTTCGGATCCCACATATGAGGGCTATTGACACTGTCCTCTACAGCTAACAGCAGCTCCACCTGGAGCTGGGCTGCAAGCCCCGGCGACGATGTAGGCTGCAGCCCCTGCTGCAGTGGGCTGCCGTAGGCTACAGTGAGTGGCCGGCAGCCAGCGTGAGTGGCCAGCAGGAGGTGTGAGCTGCCAATAGCCACGGTGAGCGACCATCCAGAGGCCGGCGACTGATCTGCCTCATCAGGGAAGAGCGCAATGACTATACCAACGTGGGCCAGTGAAGCAACATCCTCCGCAACTGGACTGAAGAATAAAAAGACAGCAACTTGTCTGTTCCCCTTCCCCAATTCCCCAACGCTGTTCCCCTCCCCAAAATCCCCAATAAAATCTTTAAAAAAAAAAAGATATCTAGCCTGGATACTTCTGACACCCATGAATTTAAGAGCTTTGGGATGCAAAGCAGCAGGCCAGTTTGCACTGCACTAGAACGTTACTTCTGAGTGTGAAAGCCACACAAAGTTCTATGACTCCTTTGTGGTGGTAGGATGTATAAGAAAGAATAACTTCTCTTTTATTTCAGAAAGTAAATCCTCATTGATGTGGCACTCCTCTAACTTTCTAGTAATTTATTTACCACTACCGGGATACATGTAACTTATTAGGGCATCTAGAATACTCGTGGGACATCAGATGCAATTAGCATAATGAAATCAATATGGTGAACCATGGTGATGCCCCATAAAATTATGAGAGATGCCCAAGGCCTCAGAGGAGTACCATGTGGTAAGAGCAAGAGAGTTACCATAGCCCTTAGTAGGAAACTGTGAATGAATACCTTCCCTTAATAAAAAGTGTTCATTGATAATCTATTGATGGAAATGGAAGAGAATGTGTCTTCCACAGTAATAGTGATTTCCAAGTATCGGAATTTATGTTCTATTCTAGAAACACATCCAACAGTTTCAAATATGGTATCATCTTTTAGTTTTTATAGTAATACGCTATCACCCACCATAGTTTATCTGTGCTTCGAAAGGGCCATACAGGTGGACTGAACAGAGATACGTGTCATGGAAAAAAATCACCTCTGAGTCCTCCAAGATTTGAGGGTGTCGCTAACTTCTGCAATTCTTTCTGGAATGTTGTATTCTTTCTGATTTACTATCTTGGACTTGAGAGTGAGTGGGAGAATGCTGATGTGTTCCTTTGTCTTTCTTTTTATAATGGCTATCCCTCAACAGAGTTTCATTTTTTGAATAGTATTTTATAATTTTGATAAAATATATTTTATTATTTATTTTACACACGATCCTTTGTCGAACAATTTTTTGGTTTATTTAATTTTCATACAGTTGTCTGAAAGTACAATTTACATGCAATAAAATGCATCCACTTTAAGTGTTCAACTCAATAATTTTTTGGGGGGGGGAAATCTACAGAATTTCCATTTAATTACTGTTCTCATCTCTGGGCCTAGCCAAACACTAATCTACTGTCTCTCTAGGTTTGCCTTTTCTGGATAATCAATATAATTATTCATGTAATTATATACTAAGGATTTCTTATTTTAATGAAGCTTTTCTAAATGTAGACTCCTAATTTTAAACATTCATATAAGTCTCTGTAACTTTATACATCAAGCGAAGAATTGAGTTCCATAGAAACTTCAAGGGTGCAGAAATACTATAAAGGATTTCATTATAAATGAATTAAACCCAATAAGCATTCTCACCACAGACAGCTTGAACACCTCAGGACTGTGCAGTAGGGGTTTTACCCTGCGTTTGTTTTTGTCACCAGTTATATATACTCTGTTGCTCTGATAATCAGTGCTAAACTCAGAAGTACTCAACAGTTATTTTCTTCACCATCGATTTTTTAATCTCAAGGTGACCCAGTCTGATGTATACCTATACCCGCACACTAACTTCCCAATATATCCTAGCAGGCAATACTAAAGGTAATAAAAGTTGGAAGTCATCTATCCAAAACTACCTGGATAATAAAAGCTCATTTCAGGGAGCTGAATAGATAAGATATTGATTCTGGTGAAGGACAATGTATGCTCCACTCATGGTCTGGTGACCGAGGGAATGGAATTAGAGAGGCTGGCTGTCACCACAAATAACCTGAATCTCCTCATGAACTAAGGTGGTTTCTAAATGTGTAAAACTTTCAACTTGGGGGAACTTGAAAAATATAGCACTGCCACGTAGAGCACAATGAATGTAGAGGAGGATTTCATTATTTAATTACAATCCAGATGCCTGATGGAGCTCTCCAATTAAGAGTAGCCCACATTACTTTTCTACATCACGTATTAAACTGAGGTAACTTTTCCTTTTCCCTTATTTTATTGAAGAGAGGTTGTTGCTTTGTGTGTTTTATTTTTAGTGCCTCACATCCCCAGGCATTGTTCTAAGTGTTAGAGACCCAGTATTGAATAATGAATAAAATAGAAAAAGCACCTGAGTTTATAAAACTTATATAAACTTATGTAGAACTTCCTTGAGTAGAAGAGACAAAAAAAAAAAAGAAAAAACTCTAAATGTACAATATGATTTTCAATAGTAAAAAATGCTACAGAGGAAAACTGACATTATATGGGGAGAGTTTTAGAAATGTAGGGACACATTTTTAGATAGGGTTGTCAGGGAAGACCTGTATGAGGATGATAATTGGAGCAGAGATTTCAATGAAGTGAAAGTTCAGCCCTATGAATATCCACCATGAGCTTCCAAACCTGAGGGTAAATCAGGTGTAAACTTTCAGAAGAAAATGTGATAAGCATTTTTGGGGTTGGGTGAGAGACCAGAATATTTGAACAGAACATGAAAAGTCAGACATGAGGTCTCAGTTATCCAGGGGCCAGGTCAACTAGGGTCTTATGAAGACTTGCTAAGTACAACAGATGTTGTGCTAAATATGGTTGGAAAGCCATGCAGAGATGCTGAGCAGAAGAATGGCAGTCATTTTTTGAAGAAACTGTTTGCAGAAAGGAGTTACAAAGAGGGGAATGATGGAGATTAGTTGACAGAGTTTGGGACCAGATCAAACAGATAAAAATGGCTAAGATTAGAATTTTAGTGATTACAGTTGGAAAGTATGTCAAATTTAGTGAATAAATCAAAGATAAGGTATAAAAACATTCCTTATGTGTTAGATATGGTATTTGAGAGAAGAGTCAAAATGATTATAATATTTTGAATCTGAGCCACTCATGGACGGGTAGTCTCATGTATTTAGAAAAGACTAGGTGATGAAAAACATGCATGGAAATGATGTGGGAATCAAGAGATTGGATATATTACATTTGAAGCACATTTAGGTCTCCAGAGAAAAACACATGTGTCAGGCAAATTGAACAGTCACAAGACGGGGAGAAAGGATGAGTTTCTGAATAAATATTTATGTCATCAGTATAGAAAAGATTTTTAAGGCTGTGGGTCTGGATAAAAATCACCAAATGGAAAAAAGGAAGTACATGGAATCATGGGACATTATGGCATATCAAAGGCCACAGAGGAACTATTAAGAAAGCACTGATTTCTAGCAGTGATCACTACCGGAATCCAAACAAAACTGTTTCAAGAATGAGGAAGTGATCAACAGTGTCCACTGCTCTGAAAATTGACCTAAAAAAGAACTGAATTTTAATAGATTAACTACTAAACCATGCAATCCAAAATCTCAATGGGATAACATCAATGTTTATTTCTCAGCCACATAGGAATTAAATGTGCATTAGCAGAGTACAGAAACAGTGGGGCTTGTTACATGCAATCATTTCATATCAGGCTTCTTCTGGCTTCACAAAAACTAATTTAGTAATAGGAGTGGGTCACCTTTTGGTAGAAGTATGTAGCCAATATTGTTGACAATCTGTCAAGAAGAAGCTACAAATAAATATCCCTCTAATCTCTCCTCTGATCTCTTGCCAATCCTTCCATTGATTAAATTCAACTGGAAAATAAGGAAGGCATTGATTCAGTTCATAAATTTAAGAAATGTAGACAGAGGTCGAGTGTAGATTTGGTGGGGCAAACATAAGATATCAATATACCATTGCTTTAATTGTTAGAATTATGTAAGAAATATTGATATGTAGCTATTTGTTTTCCTTTTGTACAGCATTTTGGATATTCTTACACATAAGATACACTATATGTATTTAGAGTCAGCTTTTCAATTTTACAACACAAAAAAATTGTGATATTGTTACAATTGGAATTTTTTAATCTATAAATTCATGAATAATTGATATTTTTATGATACCGAGCCCTTATATCTATGAACTTTGTTGATTATTTAAGTTCTTTTACATCTATGAGCTTTATTTTATTATTTAAGTTCTCTTTTATAGCATTCAACAATAGTTTGTAATTTCCTACCTAGAAATATTGCATGTTCTTTCTTAGATTAGATTTGTTCTGTTTTTTGTTGTCAAATGAAATATTTTTCAAAATGTCTTCCAATTGGTGATTGTTGATGTATGGAATCACTATGATTTTCACATATGTATTTCTCATGTCTGACAGAATGGTATTGTCATTAAGCTTTTAAATCCAAATTCATTCAGTGGTTGGAGCATGCAATGTGCATATACTTTAATTGGCCTATATTATTCTTTTGTATGTAGCTCCACTTAGGTGTTAAGAGTCCATCTGACCTATGTATGATTTCTCCAGGTCTATTCCAGAGCTGGAAATATGTCCCATAAAGTAATCCAGCAAAATTGGTTTACTAAATGAAATAATTCATCGAGGAAATATTTGTGCAACCCTTCTGAATAAAATTTGCTAGAGAAACTGTTAAGAAATAAGAAATAACCCAAAGAGTTCTCCTACATAAAATAGAAAAATGAGGGAGTCTGTGACTTCACGTCCTCATTGATAGTTTCTGCTGTCAAGAATTTGAAGGTACTTTATAAATAAATATGTCAACCCTATGACCTGCTTTCACATCTCAACTGCTATATGAATAAACATTGATGGTCTATAGAGGAAAAATATACATTCAGAAAACAGATTAAACATAAAAATACTAGAAAGAAACAGATGATCTTTAAATAATTATAATTTTAAGAAGCTTCTGAAGAAATTAAACTTTAGGGAATTTTTTTATTTCTATAGGCTACTTATATTTTTAAAGCAAAAATTTAATACTATTGATTTTACTCTGAAATTAATATATGTCTGTATTGTCATATTAACATGTAAGAAAATCTAAATTTAAAATATCGCTATCATATTTTTAAATACTTAAAATTATTTGCTACAGGATTTCAAATATGTGATTTAAGCGATATTAGGAAATTATTTTAGAGTATCTATCAAAGCACCATTTTAATATGAGAGGTTTACTAAAGTCTTTATTTCTAAGCAAACTAAGTAAAATGGAAATAGCATTAGTTTCCTATAAGGAATATTTTAAAAGCATTTGGATTATTGTGATAATATCTCAATAATCTTTGATATTTTACATTGTTTCTGCAGTGTAGCAAAGGGAGAAATCATTTTTATTATTATTTTATAATGGGATATTTATGGCTCACCAAAAGTATATTTGTCTCAATTTTATAGAAACTAAAAATATATATCAACCTTTTAGTTTGGAATGGTGTAATTATTTTCATCTATAATACCATAAAATATATTTTATTTGAACTCTTAACATGGTAGATTTATGTATGAATATTATATTTACCAAATTCTGAATATATATTGGGCAACTTTTCCTCACTAATATGATTTGGACTTGTCTGTTTATGATAGCTGCATTGGGTACAAAATGGTGCAAGAACTCTGGATTACTGTTTTGACCAAATACACTCTTTATCTTTGAATAGAAGACATAATCCCTTTTGTAACTGTAAAATAAACCTCAAATCTCCATCCATTTTATAACACAAATTATTTACCCCATGGTAAATTGGATGCAAGAATATTGATAGAAAAAAACCCTCAAAAATGCATATTTGACAATGATGTTTCTTAATGAATTTAATTTCATACATAGTAAAATAATTGTTTTACTTACTATAAAGGGTTATTTTAATGTAAGGAACCAATGACATAATATTTGGGTATTGTGTCTCTTTTAGTCATTGAAATCATCTTTACAAGTTTAGTTTTTATCAAAAGTTAAGTAGATATACTCGTATAGGATCTACTTTTCATATATAAGTTAATACACAAAACAAGTTGCATGATAGTATTCATATAAACAATCATTCCTTTACATAAGCTACAGTTTACTAATAAATTATGAGTCCAAGGGGCATTTGAGATCTTGGCATATGTCATCATTTTGGCTCAAATAAACTCTTTTAAAAATTCTTTACAGTTTCGGACGTTTCTTTCACCAACATTTACTTGGCATAGTAAGCAATTTTATGAAGAAGTCCACGCAGGACCACCCCACGGACCCAGACCTGATGTCAGTCACGGCCAGAGCTCACTGTGCCCACTAGTTACCCAATCCACATTGAGGTTCTCTTGGAATTTGGGGCATCCTTGCTTTAAGTAGCAGGCCATGATTTTATTGGAGCTGCTTTTAGAAAACCCTGGAGGTGGATAAGGGTTGAGATAACCCAAGAAAAGGAAAAAAAAAAAATGAGTAGCTGCTTTAATTTGAGCTTTTTAATTGGATTGCTAACTGAGAGTCAGAACAGAATCTTTGCTGGTTAAATGAAAGACTGAATTCTCTTTAGCTTGGAAAGAGAAAGGATACTTGCTTTCCCAACCTGAATAGCCAATGGGGTGACAACAGTTGTTCAGACCCCTGAATCCAGAGTGGTAGAGATGGGTCCTGGGAGCCATCCAGTGTGATACTGCAGCTGATCCCTGAGAAGCTGGTGGGAGCCCCAGGCAGAAGGGCAGGGCACCGGAATGGGTTCATCCTCAGAGAGAGGGACTGAGAGTGAGGCCAATGCCTTGGAATGCATCTCGGTTCCAGAGGCATCTGGGTAAACTGTCGCTGGCCCTTGCTCTGGTACTCTTAGTGACTCAGAATCTTTGTGGGGTTGCCTAAGGAAAAATTTCCTCTAGGGCCTAAAACAGTCTTATAGATTTGGTATCTCTGGAGATGTACAAGCAGGGCTATTTTTCCAAGAAGTTAGTTCAGACCCTAAAAACCTCAAAATTCACATAGGAAATGGTACCCTTCCCAGGTCCAAGCCCCTTGACAGTCATCAATACTAAGATGGCCAAATGAGGATCCTTTGATACTTCTCAATTAATTGTTGTACACACAATTAGGAAAAGCTGGCTATAAAATTAGGCAGACTGAATGGGGGGAAAAAATCTATTAGAGACTGTCTCAGAACTTAAAAAGGCCTTCTCTCCTAAACTGAAATTAAACTATGTAAAAGGATATAGATAAATGGATTGACTTAGGGTGTGGTTTGAAATTAAACTATGTGGATTTAGATAAATGGATTGACTTAGGGTGTGGTTTAAGTGTCAATCCAATTCTTTGAGGTATTAAAAGTGGCTGTCCTTATTTTAAAAGGGGGATGGTCATTTAGAACTGGACTTGTCAAGGAAAGATATAAATTGTTAATACCTCCAAAACAAATATTGGATCCAACTGTGCCTTGTTTGTCTGTCTGTGTATGTCTACATATGAATGTTGCAAATGTGAAATGAGTTTCTACTTTCGGATGGTATTATTAAAATTAATTTAAAGCGTTTATTAGAATAGGGTATTTTAAAATTCTCAGAAATAAGAAAACTAACTCAAATGCTTTTCAAATTCCAAATGCTTTTTCAAGTTCATGTGATCTAAGATTAATCCTTAATAAATAAAAACTAGCTTAATTTATTGGCTTAAGCAAAATAGACACGCCTTTATTTTACCTTGGTTTTATAAAAATAAGTCCATGTTAATAATTGATTTTTATGTCTACAAAAAATGTTTCTAGAGGATATATAATGTTCAAGCTAAGGAATGCTAATTGATTGTTTCTTAATTTTCATTAGACATTGAGGTTTTTTTAAGGGTTGACATCTCAATATACGTAGGAATAACTTCATGATGTTTCAGAAGGGCTCCTGGAACACCTCAAATGATTTGAAGTTGCATGGGAAGTATTGTAAAATAAGTGATGAAAACTTCTGGGGTATACTATATGGGTAAACGATGGTTATAAATTAAATGAGTACTCAGGGCTATGGGGAAACCCAAAATGGCTGCTTGGTTCTTCCCAGCTCCCTGGCTTCCCATTTTTCGTTATTTGCATCCTTTCGCACATCACAGTACACTTAAGCTGAACATAAATGAAGGAACTCGTGAGCTGACATTACTGAAAGGAGACATCTTACACTATTGCCAAGGTTTGACAGTCACTTCAAGAAAATGTCAAGTTGGTAACCGTTTCCTTTCACTGTGAACTCGCATCAGACAAAGACTGTAAAGATCATTTACTGCCACCTGGAGATTTTGTTTGTTGGAAAGGACATCAAATAAAAGACACTCTCCAAATTCATTGGAAGTGATTTTATCAGGCTCCTAACCACGAATGGACATATATACCCCTGTCTACAGCTATTGAAGATTACTTGAGGATAAGAAGCTGCTAACACCAGAGGTGGACAGCTCTACCAAGACGTGGACAAGCCCTGTTTACCTATGGATCGATACTGAACTCAGAATCCATTTTCATTGTCTAATTGTCATGATATTAGTCATTCTAATACTTATTCTTTGAGGTTTTCAATATATTCCAACTGTTTATGATTACTGAACATGTGCAACTATTAACACTCTTTTCATGGCTTATATAAATGTTATCCTAGATGCCAAATGCAAAAAAAAAAAAAAAAAAAAAAAGAGGGAAAACTAGTTCACAGGATAGAAATGATCCAGAGTGTTTTTTCTCACAGTGAAAGACATAAGACCTAACTGGTTTCCATTTATTTACCTAACCTTCCCTTTCTGAGAAAATTTGGCCTCAACTCAGATCCCATGGTTATGTTACAGCCCCATCCCCAACAGTCAATAAAGCAACGTTGATACTGCGACCTCTAGAAATTAGCTTTCCTAGCAGTGAGACCCCACTATCCAACCAAAAGGTTGGTCATCAATGCATCCTTTGGATCGATTTATGACCAAAAAAGGGAATTGTGGATGAAAAGAGATTCTGTGAAAAGTAACCTCATATGGTGATCTGATCATAAATTCCGAACTGGTCAGGTCATGGTGGGTAATCATGCCCCAAGCATATAACTTTAGGGTTTATCTTTGCCTTAAGCAAGCCCCGCCCACTGTCTCTGTACATCTACATTAACACAGCTTTGAAATAAGCATAACCACCCTTAAGAGGGCACATAATCTTGCTAACTATCCTGTAATCTGATTCCCACTTTGTTTTCCCACCCTCGTGTAATCTCCCTTACATTCCCTTCTTAATTTCAAATGCAGAAAAGAAGCTACAAAACTGCTATTCCTCAGAGCATTTGAGATTTTGCTCCATGGCACATGATGTCAGTTTGGCTCAAATAAATTCATAAAAATTCAAAAAAAGAAAATTATATGACCCCATCAAAAAAGTATATATTTGAAACTTATTATTTTTGCTTGCATTTACTTATGCTTCGACTTATATTCTCTGCATAAGAAATAGCCATTAGGGTAAAATCTCACTACAGCACTTACCGTATGGATATTATGAATAAATGCATTCACTCTTATTTTACATGTTATAAAATTTAGAGCTAAATATTTAGCCATATTTAATAGATATGTACTACTGGATCCAAACTTCATTTTTGTCTTATTATACACCAAATGCTGTTGAAAGTAGCCTAATTTTTTTTTGGGGGGGTGAGATTATATGGTATAAGTAAATATGCAGATGTATATAGCTATTATTTTTTTATATGAAAAGTACAAATTTATCTGCACCCTTGCATGGAATTAGTACCAAATCAATGATTAGAAAATATATGCCAATTACATTCACTGGTTTACATCTGACACTTTTGGCCCTCTATACACTGACTATCACACAGCTGTCCTGAGGCAACAGCATAGGAGTGATGCATGATTTGTTCTATTTTTCAACAACACAGACATCAGTGTTTATAACAGTGTCCGCTGTGATAAAAACTTACTGAAAAGAGGACAAATAAGGAAAAGCAATAGGTAAGCAAGGTTTGGTGTTGTGAAACCCAATAAACAGAAGTGAATAAGAAACATGAAGAAATAAAGTAACAAATAGACAGTAAGGACTTACATATGTTTCAGATAAACAAAATGCTCTGCTGAGATCAGTGGTATAATGCCACAAGGAATACAGAAACCAAATTTCACTCTCATTTTCAATTTGAAAAGAAAACTGAAAAACTGAACAGCTGCCCAAGAGCTTCTGTTTTCTCATTTCCTCCTTCAAGTTATTTTATCTAAAGCCATGTCAAAAGTATGTAGCCATTCTCTTCTTAAAAAATTCTTGACCCAATCTCATCATACCTTTCTTTCATTTCAGTTCATTTATCATCAGAAGCACAATCATCCCAGATGACTCAAATTTACAGGGATGGCTCTCCACTTTTTGTTCAACATATCTCTTTATGTGATCCCAGCTCCCACCTTCCCCACTTTACCAATGTCTTTCAGCAAGCCCTCTGGAACTCAGTCTGTCCTCATCAAACTCTGATGCTCTATTTTAAAAAATCTCTACATTTTGTTTTTTTTCCTATCTTTTAATTCCAAGTAGCACCTGGCTGTACATTGAGCTTATAATGTTACCTGCAATCCACTCAAATGTAGGCTAAAGAAAACTCCATTTTTCTCTCCAACTACCTCAAGAATGAGAGGAGTTTTATGTACATAACAGTCTTATTCCCCAATTTTTTTCTACTGTAAGATTTGTTTTTTATAACCTTCTTCCTCCTTCAAAAATATTCATGACTTTGAAAACAAGTCACTGCCTTCAACCAATGTATCTTTTCTTTGACCACCATTTTTGTCATCTTTTTTGGTTACATCAATATCCATGTAAATGATAAATTCAAAACACTTTCAGTTTCTTGGTTTCAAAATTTAGCTCAATTAAATTTTTCTCAATCTAACTGCAGTCATCCACTCACCTCTTTATTAAGCTGAGATTATCTTCCTCAACTGCAGCAGTATCCCTCACATTGCATCCCATTGGTGACATCCCATTTTCTGATCACCATCTCTTTACCTACCAGTTCATATACTCCAGTATGCCCATGCCAACAGCTGTCCAACCTCTCTCAGACTGTCAATCCATCACCACATAATAACCACATCCTTGCAAACATCCTTAATTTCCTTGCTTTTCTATTCTACTATTGAGTTAGCCGGCAAAAATACCCAACCTGTTTGATCCAAACTGCAGGCTTATCCCATGTTTTACTAAGCAACTGGGCATTTCTGGAGAAAAACAAACAACCATACCAAATTGTTTGCTTAAAATTTGTAGCCATCAATCTCAAATAGGCAGTAAACACTGACACAATCACACTGTTACATATCAATTGACTTTCTTTCTTTTGCCACCGAGACACTTACCATAATTCAAGACAAAAAGAGAAATCTTAAAAACAGCAAGAGAAAAGCAGTTAGTAATTTGTAAGGGAGCTCCCATAAGACTGCCAGATGATTTCTCAACAGAAAATTTGCAGGCCAAAAGGAGTTGGCACAAAATATTCAAAGTGCTGAAAAGCAAGGACCTACAACCAAGATTACTGTACTATCCAGCAAAGCTATTATTTATAATCAAAGGACAGATAAAGAGCTTCCCAGAGAAGAAAAAAAGCTCAAGGAGTTCAAAACTACCAAACCAATATTATAAGAAATTAAAGGGCCTTCTTTAAGAAGAAGGAAGAGGAGGAGGAGGGAGAGGAGGAGGAGAAGGAGAAAAATAGGAATAATAAAATGGCAATAACTACATATCAATCAACAATTACTTTAAATCTAAATGGATTAAAAGCTCCAATCAAAAGCCATGAGATGGCTCAATAGATAAGAAAACAAGACCCTTACATATACTGCCTACAAGAGACTCACTTCAGATTGAAAGACACATACAGACTAAAAATAAAGGGGTGAAAAATGATTTTCCATTTTTTGATATAGCAATTTCCCATCTTCTGAAAACTCATCTACAACTCAATCATAATTCACAGATAAAATGTCATACGATGCAAGTGATTTTCTTGTTTCCACCACCAAATTTCTGCCTACCTATGCTGCCTCCTTTCTGTTCTGTGAATATAAAAGTATTTCTGCTCCTATTATGGACCATGGCTTTCTTTATATGCAGATTCCCATCATTTTTATCTAAAGAAAATCTTCTCCCCATCTTTACTTTATCAGCAGCTTCCTTCTAATCCAGTATTTTGTGGGTAGGAAAAAATTCTCTGAAACCATCCAAATTTAAAAAAAAAACACACAAAAATTCTTGTTCAGGTTTCACAATCCAGTTGCCTCCCCATTTCTCAGTTCAATTCCCTTCAAATGCTATCCATATTGCTGCCTCCCCTTTCTCATCTCCCATTCTCTTGCAATCCACTACATTCATGTTCTTCTTTCTACAACACACTAAAATTGGTCTGAAAAATAACACAAGTTACCAACATCTTGCTTGAGCTAATAGTAAACTTTCAGTTCCCATCTTAATACAACTGTCAGCAACATTTAACACTCCTGACTACTCCCTTTATTTGTTAAAAAAAAAAAAATGTTTTCTCCCTGTAAAAATATGTGTGTGTACATGTATATACACATGCATGTGCTCACACACACACACCTCTCTAGATGTCATCATAAAGTATTTATCTGGCTTTCCTGTGGTATCCCTGAATGGTCCTCCTCCTTTCACTTCTTTGAAATCCTCCAAGGTTTTCTTCTCAACCCTCTCCTCTATTTACATGCTCTCCACAGTTTTTCTATGGCTATATATTTTAAAAATTTTATGTAATTACTCGTTTATATACATACACAAATACATTTATCATGGGAATTTTCAAACACAGATAAAAGATTCATAAACCTCAATTTTGCACCAACAAATGATGAATCTTGGTTCTTTCTTTCTTTCTTTCTTTCTTTCTTTCTTTCTTTCTTTCTTTCTTACTGTCCAATACCTGTTATTTTATTTATTTATTTATTAATTTATTTATTTATTTATTTATTTAATTCTTTTATTCTTTTATTGTGAAATAAACATTTTTTTAAATTATCTTCAGGTGTACAACACAGTGCAATAGTTATACTTTTTACCCCTCAAAGTGACAACACCCCTCCCCAATTTGCCACCCCACTCCTCCCTCCCATATTATACATATCTATTACAATTCCTTTGACTCCCTTCCACCGTATAATCCACATCCCGTGACTATCTATATATTCAATTACAGTTGGCATACAATATTATACATCAGTTTCAGGTATACAGTGCAGTGATAATGCCTCTACTCCACCCATGAAGTGGTCTCCCTAACAAGACATGTGACCATCTGACACCCCACAAAATATTTACAACATTATTATATTCCCCAAACTGTCTTTCATATCCCTGTGGCAATATTGTAGTTACCTATTTATGCTATCTAATCCCTTCCCCTATTCCCTCAACCCCACCCCCCTCCCAACTAGCAACCCTGTTTTTCCTCTATATCTATGAGACTGTTTCTGTTTACTTTGCTCATTCATTCAGTTTTTCAGATTCCACATATAAGTGAGATCAAATGGTATGTGTCTTTCTCCTACTGACTTTTTCACTTAACATAATAGTCTCTAAGTCCACCCATATCATTGCAAATGGTACAATTTCATTCTTCTTTATAGCAGAGCAATACTCCCCCCAATAGCTGGTGCTGAGTCGCCCAGAGAGTCTCTATTGGTGAGCAAGTGGTCTGCAGATTAAAGAGGAGGGAGATCCCCCGCATCTCTTTTTTTTTCCTTTCTAGGTGATTTACCTAATACATCAGAGCATTCACAGAACAATAGCCAAAATGAAGAAACAAAGAAACATGTCTCAAGTAAAAGATCAGAAGAAAACTCTAGAAATGGAACAAAATGAAACAGAGGTATCCAAACTTTCAGAGACAGAGTTTAGAACACTGATGTGATAAGAATGTTTAAGGAACTTAGCAAGGACATAAAGAAGGATAGGGAAACCATAAAAAACAACCTGTTAGAACTAAAGAATACAATAACTGAAATGAAGAACACACTAGAAGGAATCACCAGTAGAATAGATGAAGCAGAGGAGCGCATCAGTGAATTAGAAGACAAAATAGCAGAAATCACCCAGCTGGAAAAACAAAAAGAAAAAAAGAATGAAAACAGTTTAAGAGACCTGTGGGACAACATGAAACACAACAATGCTGTCATCATAGGAATACCAGAAGGAGAAGAGAAGAAGCAAGGGATTGAGAATTTATTTAAAGAAATAATGACTGAAAACTTCCCTACCCTGGTGAAGGAAATTGACATACAAGCCCAGGATGTGCAGAGAGTTCCAAACAGGCTGAATTCAAACAGACCCACACCAAGACACATCATAGTTAAAATGGCAAAGCTTAAAGACAGAGACAGAAGCCTAGAGGCTGCAAGAGAAAGACAGCAGGTTACATACAAAGGAACTCCTGTTAGACTAACAGCTGACTTGTCTACAGAAACTCTGCAGGCCAGAAGGGAGTGGCAGGAGATACTCAAAGTGACACAAAATAAAGGCCTACAACCAAGATTGCTCTACCCAGCACAGCTATCACTTAAAATTGAAGGAGAGATAAAGAGCTCTTCAGAAAAGAATAGGCTTAAGGAGTTCATTATCACCTCACTAATCATCAGAGAAATGCAAATAAAAAAACACAACGAGATACCACCTCATTCCAGTCACAATGGATATCATCAATAAATCAACAAACAACAAGTGCTGGCGAGGGTGTGGAAAAAAGGGAATCCTGGTGCACTGTTGGTGGGACTGCAGATTGGTGCAGCCACTATGGAAATCAGTATGGAGGTATCTCAACAACCTGGAAATGGAACTACCGTGTGACCCAGCATTTCCACTCTTGGGTATCTACCCAGAAGAATCCAAGATGCTAATTCGAAAAAATATATGCACCCCTATGTTTATTGCAGCACTATTTACAATAACCAAGACTTGGAAACAACCTAAATGCCCATCAAAAAAATATAAGATACGATCATTTTGATTAAAATTAAGCTAAGAACTACTCAAATTAAACCCAAAGTTGTTAAAGATGGAAGTCTCATTGTTAGTCTCATAAAAGTTTGAAAAAGAAAACATTTCAAAAATAATGATAATAGTATAAGTGCTTCAAAATAGGATTATTTTTAAAATTATAGGATTTAGAAAGGTCTTTGAGAAAGCTGAAAATTTTCTCAAGTATATTTTTGCAAATAGGTTCTTCACTGTTTAATTTTAGAAGTCAAATATAACATTAAATATCTTAGTATAAAATATTTTTTCAGAACAATTTTGCCCCAAATTAAATATACAAACAAAACTTATTTTATTAAATATATTTTATTATACATAGTTTAATAACTATAAGGTAAAATTTATAGTTATAACATACTTTGTTGTATTTAAGGTGTAATTTTTAATTTTTCAATGTTAATATAAAATCCCAGTGCAAGCTTACTATTGCTAATTACTATCATATTTCATTCCCCTTTTTATTTTGCCCCTTTCCAGTACCAATTACCTGTAAATAGTAAAAACTACCTGTGTATATTTTATATTTTGAATTTAGTTAAAATTAAATCTACTTTAAAGCCTTTTTTTCTTTTCTGGATTAAATTAGATAGATAAAAATGTCTAGAACAGGTGCATAGAATGTGCAGCAGTAAATGTGTGCCCTTCACACGTGAATAAATATACCTAAGTTGGGGATGGGACAGGAATAAGCAGACTGAATTTATCTCAGTGACACTGTTATAATTAGGCTTCACCCAATACTCTGGGTTTAATTGTGTGTCACATAACATAGCTTCTGTGTCTTTTCCTCACACTGATGAGCCTCCTTAATATGCACTTTTACGACTGGATTCATAACAGATAAAGCATAGCCTTGGAAATCACATAAATACTTTACTACTTAAAAGTTGTTGAATACTGTTGCATTTTGGTGTAAATGCCTTAAATTATTTTAATGTGTTGTACTATAAAATAAAGATAATCATCATCATGCCTCATGACTATTTGACAAGGTTGTTACATAGCCCTTAGGAAAACACAGACATCACTGTTCATATTGCTGTTATATTATTGATTAGTAATAGTAATAATTTATTAGAACAGAATGGCCGGTTTTCCAGAGTCTTGTTCCAAGTTCAATTATGAGATAATCTGTAATACTGAAGAGCATCTCTTTTAATCATAAGGCTTAATTTTTCCTCAATTTACCTAAATTCTGTTTATCCAAATGATGGTAAAGGTTTGTTTTCCCCAAAGAAATACCTGGCTTCTCTGGGTCCTACATTATATTATCTACCCAGTATATAAATACTAGGTTAGACAAGGTATATTATGAAATAGTATTTTTTTAAAAAAATCAATTTAAATGAGTGGCTAAATATAGGGCAGTTAGTTCAATGATTGTTGAAATACTGTACTACCAGACCAGGGAATAAATTTCTGAAAAATTGCTTCCAGGCCTGGTTGTCAGTTTCCAGATCATATATTAAAACGTAAAATATTTAAGTTTTTATGATAATGTCTTTCAGTTTCTTTTCTGGAATGGTACTTGAGTTGATAATATATCTATCAAGCAACTGTAGCTGGAATAAACATTGACCTACTAGCTCATAGCTTGATTGGCATACCCAAGGCATCCTTGTGACATAAAACATTAATTTTCAGATTAATTGAGATCAGCAACCAAGCTATTTATCAGACTGCCCTGTGGATGATTCATGTGGTTTGTCATACTTAAATAGCTATTATTAACCAATATGACAGCCAAAAACAAACAAAAAAAAGTAGATTAAATTAACATATAACTGATGTTTATTTGGCTACAGTTCCATATGTTGCAGTTTGTTTAGTATTGAGTGTTGAATAATTGATTGTGTCTTGGTACTATTTCTAGAAATTGTTCATTTAGTTAGAAGTAACTGAAACTAGAACAATATTCCAAGTCAAATATAGGTTTATTTTAATGCCATGAATATATCTAGCGTTTAAAAAAGTTTGACATCTCAAAACATAACATAATGGCTTCAGTTACCAATAGACCTATAATTCAGTTAAAAATATATAACCAACCATAGGGAGTATACTTTTTCATGAACTTTGCAGAAAAGTAGCTTGTACTAAAATTCAATACAAAACACTTTTCCCCCCCACAAGCGAACATTAGTCATTGTGTGCTGCTATCAAATTCAAACAGTTTCAAATGTTCTTTATATGCAAGGAGAAGAAATCAAAGTCTGTTTTTTTCTCGAGGACCCTTTACTCAATTGGAAAAAGACATTGCTATAAACGTTCAAAAGTTTCTGCAGCCGGTGGCTGTACCCGGAACCGAGGCAGACGCCGGGCAACCACTCAGCAATGCTAACAGGGCCCTCAGGCTTACCGGTCAAACCTCCCCCTTTCTCGAAATCACACAAAAGTGCATAATCCCTGTTCACAAAAGTCCCAGATATCTCCATTTATCTCAAGAGTGGGCACCAACTTCACACATTTAATTTGAAACCACTGTAACATTCAAAACACCCTCAGGTGTGAAACAGCACTGGTAGGATGCGGGGTTATGGGACCTGTATGTTGACCAAAAAAAGTTTGGATGTCAAAATTTGAGAAAAGCCACATACATACACTAGAAAAACCATTTTCTTCATAGCCTCATGCAGCGCGGGAGAGACGGGATAGGGACTAAACCAATGGCCACATGAGAGGTGCCAAGAGTCAGTTGGTGCAGGGCAGTACTCAGTCTGCCTCAGCCTGGCACCTACCTTCCAGCTCTGCAGCTCCAGTGGCAGGGGCCTGGTGCCCCAGAGCCTCTACCACGGCTCCACCTGAACCCCAAAAGTGCAGTGAAGTGAGCGTGGGGTAAATACCCGAGCTCTGAATCTGTCCCATTGGAAGGAGTTACGCCGCACTGGTCCAGGGCTCTTCCAGAAGCGTCTGCCAGGTGGTAGTCATGTGACAGGCGTTGGGCGGGGCCACACAGTTGTTTTGATTCCCTGGTAGGGGTTGAACGGAGAGCATCGGTTCTCACCTGTGGCGCTTTTTACCTTCCCCAGAGCTTAGACATCTTGCAGTGTGGTCTTTTGTTGGCTGCCTTTCTGCTTCTCGTTTTCTACTCAGGCTCTTTCTTTCTGACTGGGTGCATTTCTCCACCCAGCAGTATTAAGAGTTATAGGAGAAGGCTTGCTTTTTTTTGATGGGATCAGGGGACATGGAATGGGGCTCTGGCTTCACTTGCTCTACAGCTGCTCTCACCAGCCTTGGATAGCAGGAGAGCTCACGCTGCTTTTTCATCTTGCTTGTCCTTACATCAACAGGACTCCGTCTGGTTTACACCATGTACATAAAAAAATAAGAAATGATTCTCAAGTGGCACTCTCCTGGGTCCCTACTACACCTCAATCTTATCCTATAATTTCTGAAGTTATAAGCCCAACGAAAATAAGAATGAACCCAATATAGAAGAAAGCATTAGCCTAAGTAACCAAGTTGTTTATTAGGGACATGATGTAAACTTTGGCACCTCCTTCCCCACCTCAACCGCGAGTTCCTTGCCCACCCTCCTCTAATATAGCCTCTCTGGGCATTTTCTGTTCCACACCATTATGCAGTGTCACAACCTCATTTTCTATTAATTTTATAGATAAGGTAATAACGGCTCCATGGTTACATGATTTATCCAAATTTACACACTTCATGAAAAGATGAGCTCCTATATGATAACCAAATATTTATGTTTAAGCTTAGTTTATGGAAAACAATATCCAAGTAGAGAACAATGCAATAAAAAATGGAATGGGATGGATTGAAATCTCTAAGTCTGTCCTGTGTGTATGTGTCCACTGTTTGCTAAGAAACATTTTATCAGGCTAATGATAAATTTGGGTTCTGTTCAGATTTCAGAGCTCATATAAGGAAATATCCATTTACGAGTCAGCACTGCCCAAAGAAGCTAGACCATCTGTTCGACACTGAAAATTAACAGGGGTTTTCAAAGTTAGGATCCACTTACTTAACCAAACTGATTTCTTCATTTTGAAGTAAAATGTGTAGGTGTAGTGTGTGTGTGTGTGTGTGTGTGTGTGTGTGTCTAGGAGCAAACTAACCTTATGGAAGCTGGAGAGATAGAAAAATTACAAGAAGGTTGAACTCTGTAACCCACTGTATCCAAAGTAAAACAAAACAATATCCTCCAAAATGCTTTCCATCATTTCCCTTAGGGATTATTGCTGCTTAGTCACAGATTTGCATCTGGAAACCTGATGGTCAACATTAAAGGGTAAAAGTCCATGTTTTTAGAAGTAAGATTTGGTATATGTACATTGAGGCAGCACATGGTGAGGGGCTGAGATAACACAAGTTCAAAGCAATGATAGTTTTCTGTGGTGAGACAGACAAATAGCAAATATTCAAGTTTCTGGCAATAGGAAGACTTTGAATGGCAGGTGAAGCATAATCGCCAGATTCTGGCATCAAGCAATAGGTAGAAAGATGAACCCAGGTTTAATATGCTTAAAGGAAAGTTCACTGATAAGTAACAGGTTCTGGCAGTTTGATGAATTATGAGTATTTCTTCTGATTACTTACAGTTGGAGGGAATGCAAACAGACATTCAGATTGGATCAGACAGCAGAAACCCAGGCAAGCCAGGTAAATTCAGCAACAGGTCTCCTGCTGTGTGGACAAGGATTAGTACTTGAACTCCCGTGTCCAGAGATACAGAAAAAGTGGAGAAAGCATCTAATATAAGGGTAAAAAGTATAGCACTTGAGGCACGTGGCAAGGAAAAGAGCACAGTTTGGGAATCTAGTCCAGACTGGCCTCGCAGGAGAGCTGATTTAATCATGGATCCCTTTACTCATTAAGGTTTTGTCAAGCCTTTACGTAGGGCTCAGCTTGTAATAGAACTTAGGGTACAACACTGAGCAAAAGGAAAGTCTTAAAATACAGCTGCATATTCTCTTTCAGAACTGACGGATGATGCAAGTCAGAAAGATACCTCTAACTTCCTGAAGGAAGACAGTCAGAGCATGTGGCAGGAAATAAAGAGAATGACCAGTGATTGGGGATGCTCAGTAGAATGATAAACCCCCTTCCTAAAGTAAATTGAAAGTAATCGTGATGGATCTGGTCCATTAACTGTCCTCACACGTGAAATTGTGGGTATTTGCGTGAAAGGCAGCAACTTGCCATGAAATAGAAACTAAATGTTAGTAGATCAAGTCATCAGTATAAATAAAATGAGCAGAGAGAATCCAAATGGGATATAAACGAGGGTGCGTAATAAAAATTAAAGAGTTCAATGCATATGTGAAGTAATGGGCCCTAGAGTCATTCTCTGACTTTGTAGATACATTGCCAAACCCTCCTTATATCCTTGCTCCTCTGTACTGAGCCACTTCTGCTACTTTTGCTCATGTCCACACAGGCTCAGGAAGCAGCTCTTAAAGGTATATACACCTAGCTAGATAGCATTGAAACAACTACCTCTTGAATAAAGGTATTTTAAAAGTCTCCCATAACTTGAAGTTGAGACATAATATAGGACACACCTTTTACAGCTTGTCTAGGTTAGGACTTCATTTGTACTGTGATAACAAACATATAAGATCAAGCTCATATACCAAGATATTCCAAAACTGGGGTATGCTTTAATCTGATATGTGCTCCACAGTCAAGTAATTTCAATGCCAGGAGAAGCTAGAACTATGAGATAAGAAGGACTGATGCAAGAGATGCATGTAGAGAGAGAGAAACAATGTTACTCTTGTGGCTCTTTCCTGGTACCCCAGAAAATGTAGCTGTGTAGCAGCTGTGAAGATGGATGGCATATTTAGCAGATGACAGCGTGATTGGCCACAACTACTGGGTGCATAAGGAAATATGCTGGGAGCATCCTAGGTTATATGGAAATGGGGGAAAGGTACCTTTTATAAGATGTTTCAGAAACCCATTTTGAAGCTAGAATACTTTAGTTGGAGCCACATATGAGTAAGTGGTAGAAGGACAAATCAGAAAGGAGTTATATTGCTGTTATTTTGTATCATTACTTTAGCCAGGCTGTGATTTATAAAATTACCTACTGTGAGACATAACTTCTCACCTCCAATAACTAGTGATATAGAAAGAAATATTGATATATAAATGGAATTAAAATATACTGTGATAATTGTTAATGGATATAAACCGAAGTATTCAGAGACGCAGAGCTGGTATAAGAGAGGAAGCATTTGACTCTGTTTAGGGAATGAGAGTTGAGAAAAGGCTTCACAGCAGAGAGACAGTTACACATAACCATACTACCCCACAGATAAATAAAAACCATCGTATCTGAAACTGAACTCCTTTTACTTCTAAATATTGATTTGTGTGTGTGCACGTGTGTCCGTGTGTGTGTGTGTCCGTATGTGTGCATGTGTGTGTGTGTGTGTGTGTGGTTTATCCCTCTATTCCCTAGGTGTGTTCATGGAACCAGTTGTCCAACATGGCTTCAAAACGAGAAGCCTGGGCCTCACCCTAACCTTACCCTTTCCCTAATCCCAATCATTCATTTAGCTGGTCACCATCACTTTATAGTTTCTACCTCTTACTTTTCAAATATTTTCTTTTTTTCTATCCCATTGCCACCATCTCATTTCAGGTCTTCATTATCTCTTGAACATAGTCTGTGGATACCCATCTAATTGGATAATCTTTCTCCAATCTTTCATTTTTCTTATCTATTCTTTCACCCAGCCACCAAGGTGGTCTCTTTAAATGTAAGTCTAACCATCTATGTCCAGTGCTTAAATTCTGTTGCAGATTACTCAAGCCTGACCCCTTAGTGCAGTTTTTGGTTCACAGCAAAATTGAATGAAAAGTACAGAGTTCCCATATGCCTCCTGACCCCCCACACACATTAATTCCTCCTTCAAACTCATAATAGAAAAATATTTTAATAATTATACAATTAATTTTAGCTTTCTTTGATGATATAGGCCCCTGTTCTTTCTCTATAACCCTACATCTCAATATTGCTTTTCCACGGGTGATTCTAGAGTGAGATGGTGAATCCCTACACTGCAGGTGAGACATTGAGGACTCAGTACTATTCCCTCTGGCTCTAAATGTCATTGCATTACGGGAGTGCAGTGGCTCACTGGGTGGTGCCTTAATCAGCAACAAGGTAAACTAGTTGTGCTGTATTCCCCCTTATGAGCATGTTTGCAGAGGTTGTGGTAGGAAGATAAAAGAAATGTGTATTTTTTTTCTTCAGACTTAACCTTGAGTCTCTTGCTCATGAAATCAACACTTACGTAATCTCCGGACTGTTAGTCCCCAAACCCAGTCTACCTAACCTTTAATAGGTGACTGATACCCTTTCTTAGAAGACTCCTGGACTTGTTGCAATTTTGATATTGTATTGATCTTGTCATAACCATCTATTTCTCCAGACTAACCCAGTCTCTATTTCTTCTCTCATACTTTCCTGGCCATATTTAACTCATTCTTCCTCCAGGTCATTCCTACCTACCTATCATATACAATATCACCATCATCATAGGTAGTCCATCATCAACATCATTGTCTCAACTTATAATGTCTAAGATTGAATGACTACAAAGAGTAAGATGGGTACTATAAGTGCCTTTTGCACATTATACTCGTATGATTTAATTCTCAAAACCCTATGAAGTACATAACATTATTAGTACCATTTTAAGATGAGTAGATTGAGAATTTGACACAAAAATGTAACAGTTAATGCATAGCACACACAAAATTGAGTCTAGTTCTACTTGCTTCTCATGCTATTACTCTCCAATGTTCATAGTCATAATAAAAATAACAATCTTGGTGCAAAGAAACATCTAACTATTTGAATAAGAAATAGCAACTTAATAATAATAAATTCATATAAGAACCAAACTAGGACACCCTTCCTTTTTGTTTGGAGTGTGAATGACTCTCATACTGCTGACCTTAGTTGGTTAGTCTTTAATTCGTTTCTTTTCCTCTCCGTTTCTCTGCATATATCCCTTCATACACCATTTGTTTTCTCTCCTCTCCTCCTCCCACCACCATTTAATTATTGACCTCTCATGACAAAGGATATGTTGAAACCACCCTAAAAAAAATGTTGATGGTGTGGGGGATTGGAGTATTTGTTAAATCTAGTTTGATTTAAAGACATACAGGTGACCTAAATAATTTATATACTCTAAGAGGGGAGAAATTTTTTTTTATTTTAAATAATAGTAGCTGTTTTACCTTGTTGTAGCCCTTGGTTGGTTTATTACTTTTCATTGGGTGGGTGGAATTGTAACTGTTTTTTTATAGACTGTTTATTC
The DNA here is from genome assembly GCA_033961575.1 of Aselliscus stoliczkanus. Lineage (NCBI taxonomy): Eukaryota > Metazoa > Chordata > Mammalia > Chiroptera > Hipposideridae > Aselliscus > Aselliscus stoliczkanus. The sequence goes on along the minus strand of CM066740.1, from coordinate 73,173,364 downwards.
ATTTATTTGTTTTAACTTGATCTAGCTCAAGATTTCTCAGCCTTGCCAATATTGGTATTTGGGGCTGTATACTTCTTTGTTGTTTTGCAGGAAAGGGGGTATCCTCTGCATTGCAGGACCACTGGCATCTGTCCACTAGATTTCATTAGCATTCTCACTGTCAGTTATGACAACTAAAAGTATGTCAAGAGGTTGCTAAATGTTCTTGGGGGACTAAAGAGCCCTACCCCCTTCCCCATTGAGAACCATTGGTCTAATCTCTTGTTCTGTATGCCTGGTTGAATCCCAGTCAGTTTTGAATTTATGGCTGAATCTGGGAGATTCCATCTTTTACTAAATTTGGAGATAATGTCTGGCATAGCCATGATCTGAATCTAAATTATTTGATAGTATTTTTTTTTCTGATTTTTATTTACAAATTCTTTTCTTCTATAGTTTTTATTTGTACTCTTTGGTAGCTGTTTTCTGCCCCAGCTTGAAAATTGACTTATTCTTGATGTATCAAATATTAGACATGGAAAACTACTGAATTTTTCTATGCAAAAATAACTCATTTTAGGGCCAGCCGAGTGGCACATTGGTTAAGAGCTGGTTTGGGATGCCAGTGGCCCCAGTTCGGATCCCACATATGAGGGCCAGTAACACTGCCCTCTACCGCTAACAACAGCTCCACCTGGAGCTGGGATGTGCGAGCCCCAGCAACAGTGTAGGCTGCAGCCCCTGCGGCAGTGGGCTGCCACAGGCTACAGTGAGTGGCCAGCAGCCAGTGTGAGCTGCCAATAGCCGCAATGAGCAGCCATCCAGAGGCTGGCAACCAATCTGCCCCATTCGGGAAGAGCGCAATGATGACACCAACATGGGCCAGTGAAGCAATGTCCTCTGCAACTAGACTGAAGAACAAAAAGATAGCAACTTGTCTGTCCCCTTCCCCAATTCCCCAACGCTGTTCCCCTTCCCCAATTCCCCAATAAAATCTTTAAAAAAACAAACAAAAAAACCCCTCATTCTATACTGATAGAGAGATAGAAATACAAGAAGATTAGTAATTTGTTTAAGGATTGATAGATAACTTGAGGATGGTCTGACATTAAATCTTTCCATCCACGTGTTATGAATATATTTTATTCATTTTATTCAGTAATGAGACTCTGAATTCCTGTTGCCTTGAGTTGATATTGTAAAGCATTAATTGTGTCATATATTACTTATAAACTTCTTATACTTGATAAAGTTACTTTACAAACTAGGTAACCAATTCCAATATTTTTGATATTTCTCTAAGGCAAATCAAATATTTCTTATTATATGAAAAATCATAATATCTGAGATAAACATAATGTGACTTCATAACCAATTTTTCTAATGCATAAATGGCATAAGGCAATTTCAAATTAAATCATGTATAAAACTATATTTTTATGATTTCTTCATTTGGAAAAAGACTATAATAATTAAAACTAAATTACAAGTAAATGAGCCATGATGACTTGTTAATGACCTTATCTTATGCCACTAATCGTTTGGTGCATAAAATGCAAAATCCAAATCATTAAGTTATGCATAGAAGCTTTAACTTTTGTTTTAAGTTTTATTTTCATGGAGTCACATCAAAACAGATGTCGGGCCGGCCGAGTGGCGCGGTGGTTAAGCGCTGGCTTGGGAAGCCAGCAGCCCCGGTTCGGTCCCACATGTGAGGGCCAGTGATACTGCCCTCAAAAACAAACAAACAAACAACAACAACAAAAAAAAACAGGTGTCAATATCTTCATTGCATCCATATATGTGGATTTTAGGATTCTACCAAAATGAGCCACTTAAAATACAAGCCAAGTCACTGACATAGAGATAGAAGTCTCTGATAAATGAAACAAAAATATGTGCCTTGAAATAGTATAATTTTCTAATCTCTATGCCACAGTAATTCTGTGTAGTCTGCAATCATTGGCAATTACTACATTTTTACCCTTGGAGAAGTGGGACTGAAAGCATTTAATTTGGGACTTAATGTGTGCTGAATGCCAGACAAGTCATGTCTGCTATTTGGGCTTAACCTAGTTTTGCAAAAAATATATTTCTTTTTAATTTTTCTATGATCTTCCTTTTCAATGACAGAGGTATATTTCCTCCAGTTGTATTCATGGAAGATGATAACTATATTAATCAATGGAAATATTAATGAATATCAGCATTTATCAAGGACTTACAGTGAGTCAGAACTGTAAGAGTGACTTTCATACCTTATCTCAGGTATTCCTATCAACTATAAGGTGCTTTTATATATATATATATATATATATATATATATATATATATATATATATATATATATATATATAACTACCATTTTGCAGCAGAAGATACTGAGGTTCAGAAACAGCAAATGACTTATAAAAGTTCACAAAGACCAATAAGTGACAGAGTTGGCATTCAGATTTTCATTGTTTTTTGTAGTACACTATGCTGAAACGATTCCTTTTATATACCAACCATTAGACAGAATTTAAGATATTCCCCACAAGGGATAGTTGAAAATGGGATTGAAAGGTAAATATGCTTTATCTCAGAGTAAATTGGTTTAAGTTTATTTAAAGGAGTAACAAAGAGAAAAATAACTTGAAGATATAACAGATTAAGGCATATTTAAGGAGTGACAAATTGTCAGACAGTTCAGGGAGGCAGGGGGGCAAAGTACATAGCATACATTTTCAAGTAAAAGATAAGAAAGGACAGTATAGGAAAGATTGGGGTGAACCTTATATACTACAGTAAGAAACAAGTTCATTCCTTTGTCCAAAACACACAATAGGAAAAAGAAAGCCTCTTCAATGGATATTGCTGGGAAAACTGGAAAGCCACATGTGAAAAAATTAAATGGATCAAAGACCTAAATATAAGATCTGAAATAATAAAATATATGGAAGAAAACATAGGAATGAAATTTATGGACCTAGGTGGTAGAGAATAAAAAGCTTCTGCACAACAAAAGAAACCATAAACAAAGAGAAAGGCAACCAACTGAACTGGAGAAGATATTTGCAAATAGTACCTTCAATATGGGGCTAATATGCACAATGTATAAAGAACTCGTACAACTCAATGACAAAAAAAACACACACAAAACAATCCAATTAAAAAATGGGCAGAAGGAATTTCACACACAGGGTGCACAACACAGCAAATGTGTTGGTATCATCCTCCCAAAGAAAGGCAACCTTTGGCCACAGAAAATTAGCAGAATTCAGTTGCCTGCAAATCAAAGATATATCTATGCACCAGATACTATAGGAGGAACTGGATCTAGCAGTTCACAATAACGAAAAAACCCCTGCTGCCATGAACCTTACACACCACATAAGGAGAGGCAGGGAGTGAAAATACAAGGCCGGATGTACTCTTCCAATCGGTGGTAAGTTCTGTGAAGAAGAATGAAGCAAGACTTGCTATGTCATAGATGTTTTCCACTTCCGTTCTGTAAGCGAAGGTGCTCACCCCTACAGTAAAAGGGAACCTGCGATTGTCTAGGATTATTATCTTTGTCTGCAGAATCATGTCGCCACCCATTCATGGCCATCTAGTGTGGTCCTCTAAGATCAACAGCTGTACAGTCACCTCAGGCCATAAACAAAGTAAAAATAGACAGGTTCCTGGTGGGGTTTGCAAATGCTGCTGGATTTTCCCAGAATCTTTACTACAAGGTGAGCCCTAGAGATGCCTAAACTCTACCTACATAAAACCTGATAGAAATTATACCTCATTTATTGAAGAGATTGAGCATAAGAGATGAGGAATGCTCACCACCCTCTGGCCAATTGTTTACATGCATGAGATTACTCAAGCAAAGGAAGAATACTGAAGCATATATGATTGAAAAGAGGAAGTTGCCCCCCTTCTCTCTGACACATGAACCTCCCCCCGCAACCTGCTTCTCATTTACTTTCTGTGTTAATGTATCAGCCCTTGGCCAACCTGGAGTCCATCTCACTCCTCTAAGCCTTTCTGAAGACATTCTTGCCCACTTAAAACCACATCAATTTTCCACTAACTTCTAGAAGCAACTTCCTATCTTCTCAAGGAAGCTTTCCAGCACATGAGAGGAGGGTCACTTCCCCTCCTGACTGGAGGAAATAATGCTGTTACGGTTCCAGAAACATGACTCCTGTACCCCTCTTCTAGACTCGTACCCAACAGACAAATTACACTTTAAAAAAAAACAACAATGGGCAGAGGACCTGAACAGACACTTCTCCCAAGAAAACACACAAATGACCAACAGATATATAAAAAGATGCTCAACTTCACTAGCTATGAGGGAAATGGAAATCAAAGCCACAATAAGATATCATCTCACACCTGTTAGAAGGGCTATTATCAACAAGACAAATAATAAGCGTTAGAGAAGTTGTGGAGAAAAAGGAACACTGCTGGTGAGAATGTAAATTCATAGAGCCACTATGGAAAACAGTATGGAGTTTCCTCAAAAATTTAAGAATAGAATTACCTTATGACCCACCAATCCCTCTTCTGGTGTTATCTATCAAAAAAACTGAAAACATTTATCTATAAAGATATATGTATCCCTATATTCATTGCAGCATTATTCACAATGGCCAAGATATGGAAACAAGCAAAGTGTCCTTCAACGGATAGCTGGATAAAAAAAATGTGTTACATATACACCATAGAATATTACTGAACCATAAGAGAAGATGAAATACTGCTATTTGTAACAACATGGATGGACCTTGAGACTGTCACGCTAAGTGAAATAAGTCAGAAAGAAAAAAAAAAAAACAAGAACCATATGATTTCACTCACATGTGGAATATAAAACAGAAAACAACAAACAAACAAATAAAACAACCACCAAAAAAAAAATCTCATAAACATGGACAACAATACACTGGTTATCAGAGGGGAAAAAGCGTAGCAAGAGATAGAGGAAGGTCATGGGGATTCAACATATGGTGAGAAATGCTTTGGGTGGTGAGCACACAATGCAATACACAGATGATGTATTATAGAATTGTACACTTGAAACCTATATAATCTTAATAACCATTGCCACCCCAATAAATTTACTAAAATTGAAGAAAAAAAAAGAAATAGGATACAAACCTTTTGAAAGTGAGGAAACACAAAATGTTTCTTCGTCTTCAAAAAAGATACAACTCTGTCTGCAATGGTTATATTAGCTTGTTTAGAGGCAGGAGGCAGAGAAATAATTATTTTAAGCAGCAGCATAAGCAATTTGCACAATTCAAATTTGAGGAGTTATTTACCTGAAAAGCAGGATAGTACCTGAAGGGCAACAACAATAGGTAGGCACACCTATTATTATTAGGGAAGTGACTGAATTACCAAAGGGACTTTCAGGCTACATTACCAAATGGAACATGTGCCTAGTTTAATACAGAAATACTTATGCACCTTCAGTTTGTAACAGGTATTTTGATATAAAGTCTGAAGTGATTTGAGATGATGGTTTCAAAAATTAAAGGGAAATAATGAAAGAAATCTAATAAAGTTACTTGTGAGTCATAAGCACATAGAACACATTCATAGGGTACAGAGAGATTGTAGAAAGTATTGTAAGTGATACATTAGCATCCGAAAATAGGAAGAGTTTACTAATTGATGGTGCCATGTCAAATTTTGCTCAGAATTTGTTCAAAATTTCTTCAGAAATTGTTCAGAAACAAGTAGAGTTGAAAAGTCAATGGGAAAACAATAACAATAGCTACAAATATAAAACTCTGGAAACTCAAGAGTAAATAAGACCTAAAGATACCACAGACAAGAAAAGTCAGTAGTGTATGCTTGGTTTTAGAGTAATCTGAACTACTGATTTAGTGTCCACAGAGGAGGTAAGGGCTGTCTGTGTAAGCATTAAAAAGAAAAAAAAGTTCTAGGACCTTCCTATACTCATACTTTCTATTTATTAATTTCCTCCTCTTCACTGGAGATGGGAAATTGCGGGGAGGGAGGAGAAGAACTGTCAAAGGAGGTAGGGATGGTTAGTATCAAAAATGTCAAAATCCACTTTTCTCAATCTTGTTTTTTCACCAAATAGCCATGTGAAAAATCACCCATCTTTGGCCAATAGGTCTATTTAGACCAATTTCTAATTTTCTATTATTTTTATTGTTTCAAATAAATTAGTATTTTTTTTTACTCCTTTTCACATAGCTTTTATAAATGCCTTAATATTGAATAAAAGCAGGTAAGCAAAAATATTTACAAAGTAAGGAAATTTAACTTCTACCCCCTGGATGTTAAAAGCAAGTGTGAGGTATTTTAAAATAAAACATATTAAAATGTGTGAAGTTAGTAGAACAGTAAAACAACTTTCTTTTGGACATATAGTTTCCATAACTTCATATGACTAAATAATTAGAGCTACACCCTAAGAATTGTAAATATGTCAATAATTGCGTTTACTCTATCTTATTTTTATTTTTCAATTCAAGGATGATTCAGTGCGGAAGATTTTTCTTTTCTTTTCTTTTTTCTTTTTTTGCACTAGCTACTATTTGTGTGGAGTTCCTTCCAGGAAACTATTTCATAATATTATATGAAACATATGTTCTCATTTATTTATTTATTTATTTTTTTGAGGGCAGTGTCACTGGCCCACATATGTGGGACCGAACCGGGGCCACTGGCTTCCCAAGCCAGCGCTTAACCACCACGCCACTCGGCCGGCCCCCATATGTTTTCATTTAAACAGCACCATACAGCATGAAGTTATAAAGTGATTAGGCTGCTGCCCAGGTTCTCTTTAAATGATTTACTCCATTCCCTAATCACATAGAAGATAACAGGGCTCTATTATTCAAATGTTATAAACTGATATGGATATAGCTGGAATGTGCCTTAGACAACATGTTATGAATGATAGGAAGGTTTTTCTTCATTTATTTCTTTTCATTTTTTGCAAATATAGTTTTTAAACCTAAGAAAACCAGACTTTAATAGGAACTGAATTGACGCTATCATGATACTTGCTCCCTCTTATGACTTATTTTGAAATATATCTAGGGCTGGCCGAGTGGCTCAGTTGGTTAAGAGCTCGTTCAAGAGTGTGAGCTGAGCTCTGAGCAACAGCAATTCGATGCCCAGCCAGAGCTGAGCTACTGTTGAGCTGCCAACAGGTGGCAGGATGGCTCAGCTAATATATATATATATATATATATATATATATATATATATATATATATATATATACACACACAGTGCTCCTGGGATAAAGATCAGATACAGTATCAGCAAGGGCACAAGATACAATAAATTTTCCCATCTTTGCTGTCTTGAACTTATAGTAACTATAACACTAAGTCAACTTTTTATATTTTTCTTTTCTTAAGATTCAACATCTAATGGAAAAGGAGTCAACATTTGCTAAATGTAGGTACTATGATGGTTATTTGATGACCATCCAAACAATTGTAATTCTAGATATTTTTGCAAATTTTAAAGTATAATTTAACACGTTATTGCTACTGTACGTATGTACACACATGTCTACATGTAACAGTTCACTAGCTCTGTCCACTTCAGGGCTTGGAAACCACAATGCTGTACAAGCAACAAGAATACCTACCAACACATCTTTGATTAGCACCTCCACTTAAAGGAACCAGGGCTCCTCCATCCTCGGTTGGCACAGGAAAAGCACAAATGAGCCTGGGATTCTACCTGTTCCAGAAAAGAAGGAAGCATGAACTAGTGAGATGGAAATGTCCAGAATATGCCAGGACAAGCAAGACCTGCCCTTCCGGCTGAGATGCTGAAAGGGGGACGGGATGTATTATCCTGCCTGAAATAATTAATAAATGAGCAGTAAAACATATGAAACAGTTGTTTTTCAAGACACTGGGCATCATGTGGGCCAGCTGAGTGGCGCATTGGTTAAGAGTTGGCTTGGGACGCCAGCGGCCCCGGTTCGGATCCCACATGAGGGCCAGTGACACTGCCCTCTTAAAAAAAAAAAAAAAAGAGACACTGGGCATCAGAAAACAAAAGGCAGTGATCCCTGAAATATGTGAAACAAACAAGGCAAACACTATGCTTGTCCCTGCTTAGAGCTTGGGTACAGTTTCAAGGTCCTGGTGTGGAGGAACACAGGTAGGACTCGGTGGAATACTTCAGGTGAGAAGATGAAGTTCTGAGGCTTGGGACATCCGAGGATCTGCAGTTCACAGGCAAGAGAATTCTTTACCAAATGCAAAAAAAATAAAAATTCCCAAAAAACAAACTATCAAAAATAAAGGCAAAAATACACACTTGTTCAAAACTACAAAAGCTGAAAGGATCAATCCCCACAGAGTCACATTCTAGAAGTGTCAAGGAAGCCCCTCAGTCAGAAAGAAAATGATATCAGATGAAAATCTGGATATACACAAGGAATAAAAATACTGGGAATGGCAATTCAGTGGAATTTTTTTTTAAATTAGTTTCAGGTGTACAACACAGTGCAATAGTTACACTTTTTACCCCTCAAAGTGAAAACTCCCCTCCCCCAGTTCGCCACCCCACTCCCCCCCCATATCATATATATCTATTACACTTCCTCTGACTCCCTTCCACAGTATAATCCACATCCCGTGACTAGTGGAATTTTGTTATCTTATTTTTTAGCTATCTTTCAAAGACAATGGACTTCGGTTTCAGGGGTCTCCAGGAAACACCCGTAGGCTTGATGATTTGTTACAAGTACTCACAGGACACCTGAAAGCAGCTATACTTACAGCTACAGTTACTTACAGCAAAACTTATAGTTTATAACCATCAAAGGGGAAACGGTGCCTGGGTGAAACAGCCACAAGCTGCCAGGTGTCCCCTCCCAGAGGAGTTTTATCAATGCGCTTAATTCTCTCAACCACAATGGGTGTCAACATATGTGAAATATGTTCAATCGGGAAAGCTCACCTGAGCCTTGGTGTCCAGGGTTTTAATTGATGGTCCGTCACGTAGGCATTGATTGGGCCACCAGTTTTTGCAGTTCAGACATAGCCTCCTGTTGCAGACCTCGTTACAAATATGAACCTCTTCCAGGTAGGTTTATGAAGAGGCTCTAATAGTATTCCCATATGTGAACTACACATCTTCCAAAATGCAAACAACCCAACCAAATGCTCTGCCTCTTGTTTAGTTCCAAGAGCAAGAAACCGCGGCAGTTTATTTTTAGTTGCATGTGGCTCCTGCTCAGGCTGTGCATCACCATTTGGGCAGACCCTGGTATCCTTGCTGCATTTATTAGTTGGCCTCTGGTAGTCATGTGTGTCACCACTGGATTTGTCAGTCCTAGTTTATTCTCCAGTTTCTGATACAGTCGTACTATCACGAATACATTTTATTTTCACACTCAGAATCTGCATGAAACCCAAAACCCTTTCCAATAATGACAGGAAGCTGGGGATTTCACATAACCCTGTGAATACAGTAAATGTAAATTGGGATCATTCACACATGAGGGCAAACAGCTGTTGGCTCCTTTCCAAGGTGGAGATGGAGAAAGAAAAAAAAAGCACTTGAAAATGCAATCACTGAATACCATTCTCCTTTATGTATGTTTTGCAGTGTTGAAACCGTATCAAGGACTGCTGATGCAATAGGTGGTGTTATTTTATTAAAGTCTAGCAAATCTGATGGTCTCCGTGAACCATTTTCATTATGGGCCACTCAGGGCTATTGCACAGATGTTGATAATCAGCACTCCAATTTCTCACATGCCGTTAATTAAAGTCTTAGTTTCCTAAAAACACTACTGCAAACTCAATTGATTAAAAACACATACACTGTTTGGTCTCACTGCTCTATATGCTCAAAATTGAAAAATAAGGTGTTGACTATGATCCAGCTACCAATTTGCAGGACATACAGGAGACAGAGATACATACTGAGCTGTATGTACCATGAGTGTGCCATCAGCAACATTCAGATCCTGGAGAACTCTGCAAGTTAATGTCTTGGATTAACTAACAAATAAAATGTAATGAACAAGGTCAGATAGGAAGAGAGCTGTGGTTTTTTGTGTTTTATTTTTAAAGATGTGTCTTAATTTTACAATTTAAAAAAAGACTAAAAATGTCACTGGTGAATACAGAATTTTTCACATGTTCTCTAATTTTTCTCAATTTCTAAAAATGTTGACAGTAAATTAAACATTGATACAGAGAAGAGACTATAAAAATTGCACAGTGTAATAGAACTAAAAGCTATCCATCACTAGTGTTGGCATGATCTTGAATTTCTGGAGAATGAGTGCCAATTAAATTCTTTATTCCCCTAAAATGGCATTTAAGAAATTATTCTGATAAATACATGTTAGAGATAGAGAATTCTGTAAATTGAGATTGTTAAGAATCCCTTGCTTTTATTATTGCCAACTCAAGCCTAGAGAAGGTTAGCTATTTAATGCTAACAAGTTATTTACTTGTCAGATACAATATAACAGGCACATTTTGACCCCTGAACCATTCCATCGTTCTGTGGCCTTATCTTTACTCCTTGGAGTGGCGGCCTGGTCAGGGTACTCTACGTCTGCAGCCTTTCCTGAAGCAGGAAAGCCATGTGGTTTGGCTTTGGAACTGATGGGAATCCCTGCTTCAACCTCAGATAAGAAACTCTACCTCCAAAACAGGTGAAATAGTCATGTGTGGTGTTCTTTCATTTGCTCACCGAGGACTGAATAAGTGTGAAAAGGATAATGTTTAGAAAAGAAAAATTATATGTAATTTCTTAGAGGGAGAAATTTTTTAAAAATCCAGCCAACTGATTTTAATGAGACTGCAGTAATTGCTGCGATTCCCTTAGAATCAAGTTGCTCTCTCCACCCACAAACTCTCTTTAGGAAAATGGGCCCCTGGATGTTGGCTTCACTTTGCACCCTCCATCAGTACTCAGATAACGTGAGCTCTCTTTATAATATCAGCATTAAGCTGCCTGTAATTGAAATAACTGGTATTACACTTTAAAAAAAATCTTTAACCAGTACTTTAAAAGAGTTCATTATTTTATATAGCTCATGCCTTCTCCTGTCGAAGAAGAAATTTTAGGGTGAACGCCACGAAATTTGATATCCTAAAGTTATCTGCCTCTTCCTCTTGACAATGATGAACAGAGAAAAAAGAAAAAAAAAATGCATGTTCATAAATGACATTGAACCTGAGATTTGGTGAGTTACAGAGAGATGTTTTGATTTAAAAATTGAGGAGAACATGTCAGATGAAAGAAGACGAGAATATACACTTGCCAAAATGTCATTTTCATAAAATACCTGTTTGAAAGATACTTCGTTTTTAGCAGAAGATTAAATAAGCCTACAAAGAAATACCTAGGGCCACGTTAAAACACTCAGGATTTTTCTTTGTGTGGATTTATGTAATAGATTCAAACCTCATTATCACTCCTGTGCCAGAAAAAATAGGTGGCTGTGACAAATAGATCAATAAATGCATCAAAAACATAACCACCATGTTTATCATATAGATTCAAATCCAAGTTAGAAATATGCCCATTTCATATAGAATAATGGTCATACAGACTGTATTCAAGCTTATATAAGTCTTTAGAACTTCCAAAAACAAAATAGGAGAAGAGGTCTAATAGGAGAAAAACTATAAACACTTCCCTAATGTAAACTAAACTTAGCAGAGCTATGACCTTTAGGGCTTCTCGTCATTTCCAATTAGTAAGATAAGTTTGGTAAAATGTGGCTGTTTGGCACATGATTGTCAGATATTGCTAAAATTATAGGCAACTTAAAAATTACATGCTTATCAATTTTCTTTAGATATATTGGCAAGTTTCCTATCACTGTTAATCAGTTGATGCCCATAACTCTCTTTCAAATCAGTTTGCTTCTGTCTACATTGTCACTAATTTAGCACAAGCTATCTTTATACTACATCTATATTTATAAAAAAAAAAAAGTTATGTAATTGTCCTTTGCATGTGCAGTCTTATCTTTTCTGCTCCATTCTTTGTACTTAGGCCAAAATGATCCACCTACATAGTATATAAATTTTATCTGACCAGCTCCTGCCTAAACGCATAAGTTACCAGTTGCCACTGGGAGAATATACAGAGAATTAGAATGCTGCAATCTCCTCATGGTTCACTTCCTTCTTCCTTGCCAACCTCATCTCTTACTACCCTCCAACTTTGCCATTCGCATGACCCAGCCATGCTGAAGTGATTGCAAACTGTATTCCCTCGAGGCCCTTGCATACTCTATTTTTCGGTCCTACCTATAACAATCCACACCCAATATTACCTTCTTTCTCTTACTAATTCAACAAATATTTACTGATCTCTTCCAGGCTCTGTAGTCAAGACTGAGTCCAGCCCATTCAGGGTTATATCATCCTCCTTCCACCTGTCCAAGCTCAGTTGACCTAAAAGACCTACTTTAACAGATGTTTCTGAGTATCCAAACAGGATTTTAGGGTACTGGTAAGATGGGGATAAGCAGGAATGAGGACGAGGGATGGTCTGAAGAAGTTGATGCTCTAATAGAATTCAAGCAAGCATCTTGCAGAAAGGGATGTCATGTTAACGGTGGAGATTCAAACAGGCTCCTGTCCACAGGTAGCAGAATCCTCTTCCTTTGTTATCGAGTCTATAGAGACAGGTTTCCAGCAACCTTGTCTTTTAAAGAACTACTCATGCTCTCCTAGTTTAATTCAAGGATTTCATTGCTGTTGTCCACAAAATGATGAGCAGAAAGACGCCTCGTGGACGAGAACATCTTGAGTTCCATGACTTTGTTCGGCAGAATCATGGCCCCTCAAAGACATAATTCCTGGAACATGTGAAAAAGGTCTTTGCAGTTGTAATTAAGTAACACATTTTGAGATGGGGAGATGACACTGGGTTTTTTGGCTCACAAATGTCATAAGAAAAAGACAAGGAGACATATGACATGCGCACAGAGGATATGGTGATGTGTAGATGCAGCAGAGAGAGCTTGGAAGATGCTGGCTATGAAGCTTGAAGCAATGTGGTCACAAACCCAGGAATCCCAGCAGCCACAGGGGCTGAATGAGGCAAGAAACAGACTCTGCCCTAGAGCTTCTGGGTAAAATTCAGCTCTGAGAACACCTTGATTTCAGCCCAGCAATCACAGTTTTGGACTTTTGGCCTCCAGAACTGTGAGAAAATACATTTTTATTGTTTTTTTTTAATTTATTGTTTAAATCACCAAGTTGGGGTGCTTTGTTAGAGCAGCCACATAAACAGCCATACTTATTAGTTCATTCTTTGCATGATTAAATATATTATTTTTTCATCCGCCTGATTTAGTAAAAACAATACTGGCTGAATAGGATGTCTCAACGCCTACATTTTTCTGTAGGAAAGCCTGTGTTTTCCCTACCTATTTCCTTGAAATTCTCCTTTTCTCACATGTTTGGGTTAAAACAGTATTCTCATCTGAACATAACAGTTTTAAGAATGTATGGACTTTCTATGTTTTGTTCTATGTAATATATCATGGTAACATGTAAAGGATGTTATTCTAGGACTCTTTTTTTTTTTTTTGAGGGCAGTGTCACTGGTCCTCACATGTGGGATCTGAACCCAGGCCGCCGGCGTCCCAAGCCAGCTCTTAACCACCGTGCCACTCGGCCAGCCCAAGGATATTATTCTAAATCACTTTTAAAACGCTATGTTAAAATAGCATTTTTATAGTTAATTAAAAAAAAAACAACAAATCTCTCCAGTTTCAAATAATCCCCTTTCCTTTATTAATTTCATTCATACAAGATCTTTACTTTTATATATTAAGTGCCCTGAAACAAAACAAATACATGAACATTGAAAAAATCTCATGTGTGTTTTGTTTTGTTTTCTTGTTTGTTTTGAGCATGTGAGGAAGTCCATATTCTGAGAGGCAAAAATAATATGAATTTCCCATCACACCTCACGTTTTAAATGAAAATATCAGCTATATATTCCCTGGATGTAATAGAAGGTCTTAAATTTATTTCATTTCCCTTTGCATTTGAATGAATGGCAAGACAGTCTATATCTAAACTTTTAAAGCTGAGGATTGGCTGCTGTGAATAGGCGTTAGAATTTCCATTTTCCTTCCTCGATACCTTTTTAGAAAATATGAAGCAAAATGGACAAAAATACAAAAAAATAAGTAAACACTTTGTTATGTCCTATTGTAGAAAAAAAGAACAAGGGGCTTCTACAACTCAATCATTGTCAGGCGTTGTGATGGCGTAACAGCTCAGAAGAGTCATTGGTGCAAATAGGATATAAAGTCGCTATAGGAGGATATCCATCATTAAGGAAGAAAGTGTGGATTGTATGAAAGCTAAAGCTTTTCTCTACACCTATGTCCCAAGCACCTGGGAGTTCTCTTTAATTTTCCCAGCATTGTAGAATTCTAATCAATAGATATGTGCCCTGTTTTCCTTTCCTACTATATGTTCACAGTTCCCCCTCAGGACGACCGAAACACTTTGTATAAGAATCAAAGGCCAATTTTAATATATTTAAGAATATCTGAAAGTTTATAAAAGTTATATGCAAAATTAAATGAGACATATATAACACCCATTTTGTTTATTCCTGGTATAATCCATAGTTTGGAGGCATTCTTACTGGCGTTTCTGGTCTTCCTTTGACATGCTTTTATTTTTATTTATTTATTTTTATATTTATTTTATTTTTATTTATTTATTTATTTTTTTTGTGGCCTTCATATGTGGGACCAAACCGGGGCCGCTGGCGTCCCAAGCCAGCACTTAATCAGCGCGCCACTCGGCCAGCCCAGACATGCATGTATTTTTTTTAAAAATTAAAAAAAAAAAACACAAATCATCTTTCTAGCCCTTCCCCCTAATTTGAACTAAAACTGTATTTCAGGGAAGAGAAAAAAAATAGTGTATATATATATATACTATCTGGACAATGACCTCGGGTGTCTTTTATTTTGCCTTGGTAGAATCAATTAATATTAACTCATAGTACATAATTTCTGAAAATGGTAGCATTCTAAGGCTTTCAGCTGAGGTTCACATATTAATTCCTCCCTACAAATGCCTGAAAAGTCTTCGGGAAGCATTTGATGCTGTATTTGATTTGCAGCCAAGCCATTCAGCAAAATTCTGTTCCAACATCCTTTGCGAATATGTAAGCAAAAGAAAGTAAATGTCTTTTAAGTTTATTATCAACCAAAGTATCCTCATGCAATGCATTAGCAACAATAATAAAAGCAAGCACACTCAGACCAAAGGCACAGAGCTGAGCCAGGGGCCTCTAGAAGCTCTTTTCATAAATCAATTTACGAAGTCTTTACTATGGAGCATCCAATTAACTGTAAATAAAACTTCAGACATGCTTAAAAATTGTTTCTCCCCTCCAAGAAAGGATGGGTAGAAATAGCTTCCTGCTAGCAATCATTACTGGTTTTTACCATTTAGTACAAAAGGCCGGACCACAGCTAAGAGGTTTAATTTTTATGTTTCAATGGCCACAAAGTCAAAAATATGGATTTATCTACAATGACAAAGATAGCTATAAATTCTATTACTGGTGACAGAAATTTTCCTTCAGATACCTTAGTCTGAATGTAACGTTATTGCTACTTCGAGGAGAGAGTTACGAGCAATTTCTATTTTACAGTCACCATGAGTTGAACTCACAATCCCAAGCAGCAGTCACTTCAGATCGGTGCATAATTTAAAGGAAGAAGTATACCATGTCGATTATATTATCCACCCGCCCGCACTTGCCTTTGGGTCCTGGCTGCTTAAACTCCTGCCAGCTCCCGCCAATCAATATGTCTGGCCTGTCAGGGTCACAATGACAAGGTGCTTGCTATGGCAATTTTTATATTGCATTTGCTATTATTTTCACATAGTGTTTTTACATATTCCTGGTGAGGAGACTGTCGCATCAAAATGCAGCAGTAGTCAGTAGTTTGCAGGGAAGCATGTGGTAACTGAGAAGACACTAAATAGAGACGCCTCTGGTATTATGAGAGCACTCAGGGCATAACAGCCACTCTTTCCCCAGCAAATATCAAGGTTTTAAAAAGAGTTTATAAAAATCGTTTTTGGCTATCAGATTAATAGGACTAGTATATTTGGCCAAAGAGCAAAATGCCATCTCTAGAATGAAGGTTTATAAATTGATGTTTGTAAAGTCACTTGAGTATTAATGCAAAGAGCAAAATTATGGTTTCATTTCAAGCTGGAAATGTGACAATATCAGCAGTGAATATTCTGACTGAAACGAACTCTTGCAAAAATTCTTTATAATAGTATTATTATTACAAGGAAAAGCTCGCCCATATTATTAGTTTTTCGCCTAACAAGATTTTTCAGATATTTCAAGGCATACGATCATTTTAACATGGGGGGAAAAAAACACAGGTAATATATTCCTGTATTACATAACATTGTACAGAAATTCAGAATATTCAAATCACTTATTTAGGATTACACTGCTAGTAAGAGTTTAACCAGTAATATCTCGTATGTTGGTAAATATCAGAACTCTGAGTTCTGATCACAGTTCTGATATCATTAGAACAAGTATCTAATGATAATGAGCACTCAGTAAAAAACTGGACTAAGTGAATGAGGATTATTCTAAATACATGATTGAAGCTGAAAAAAAAATCCACTCATTTATAAGATTAATTAGTTTCTTTTGGTTTTAGCCATTGTTTCCTTATGTCAGATAGAAATGTTTTTAAAAACATAGACTCCCTAAGATAGTTGACTAGCCAACTTAAATTGTTTCCCATCTTTATTAATATGGCATCCTAACAAAAAATAATGATGCAAGGCACATAATTTACTCAACTGGACATTCCTTCACTTCATTTTCCCTGACATTTGGTATAAATGACATTTATAAATGTATTATATGTGATCTGCTTCTGTAGCTTAATTCAATATTTGTGTCATGTATGGTGTTCGAAGTAGATAATAAACAGATGTGCAAACATATGAACGATGGAAAAATATTAAGAAGAAAACACATTCATAAAATTCAAAATTAAGAGCTTTAATTAAAAGTTCAACAGATGCCCCAATCTGTTCATGCAGTTTTGTTCTTTTTACTTGTCTCAGAAATTTTCAAAACATTAAATTACTTTTTAATTTATGTGAGATTTTTATTTTTTTGGCAGATGCAAATTTTCTGTGTAGGTATAAGTTTACACAATGCATTTGAATATGTCACTCACATTTTCAAATGTCTAATTTTATTAGTTTTTACAAGTCTTTAATTTGTTGTTCCAGTTCACCTGTCTAATTTGTATTTTATTACATCCTACATGTATTACCCAGTAGATAGAATTGCGTGTCTCATCAAGTAGATACTCCACAAGTGTCTCTGGAATCTGTTTGTCTCTGCACATTAACTTACTATTTACCCCACAGTGTAGAATGTTTTCTAAAAATTCTTTTGTCCAATCTGCCTCTTTCTGAGCATTCTGTATTCTTGTTTTCAAAGCAAACTCATGAGGGGTTTGCTAAGATGCGTCTACATGGAAAATTCAATTATTTTGCACCATACTGAAAACAATGTTGCAGGATCAAGGTCAGGAAGCCAGTTGTTTAAACCGAACCCTGAGCCTCCTGCCAATGTCAGGAAGCATAAAGCATACTGAGACCATGAAAGGAGCATTCTGGATCAGGATTCTAGAAGGATCCATTTTGGATCTTGAGAGATAAAGGAAATGGACATCCTGTCTCCTATGCTTCCCACTCAAGACAAACTACATTTGTGGAGTTGTCAGCAGCCCCAGGACTGTTTATAGCAAGGGCAAGTCCTGCAGTTTATCAACAACTGTTCCCATGAATAGGTATCACTTCAGCCAGTGAAAATTCTTACAAAGAATATCTGTGGTTGTACAGATATCAAACAGCTAAAGAACATCAAAAATGCAAAAGGATGATGGCGAGCTACAAGCAGTGTAGCCCATATATTTATTCAGCAGACAGTGGAACACAGCTTACTTTGCAAGCTTTTTCTGTAGAGAGCCTGATAGGCTCTTCCCTTCAGCTATTCCCCAAATGAGAAAGCAGAGCAGAGGTTCTGTAAACACTGGTAAAACTTTATACTTTCATACTTCATTTTTAAAAATATAAATCCTCTCCATTCTCATGATGAACTTTTGGGTAATCAGAATAAATATAGAGAAAAATATATTATCCTTTTCTGGTTTTGCTAATGTGGATGAATTTCTTAAAAAATTGCTAGGATAAGAAATTATATGGAATAACTCATTAGCCAACAAAAATTCACAGCACAAACAATAATTGTACTAGCAATATCTGTTATAATTCCTGACATTTGTGAAAAACATAGCCAATGTGTCAATTGTTAGGTTCATTGATTTTTCCACATCAACAGACAGATCCTCTCTCATTTATTTAAAAGTTCTCTCACATTTAATAGTTCTCTTTATTTTTTATTTATTTTTTTATTTTCTAAAGATTTTATTGGGGAATTGGGGGAGGGGAACAGTGTTGGGGAATTGGGGAAGGGGAACAGACAAGTTGCTGTCTTTTTGTTCTTCAGTCTAGTTGCGGAGGACGTTGCTTCACTGGCCCATGTTGGTATCGTCATTGCACTCTTCCTGGATGAGGCAGATTGGTCGCCAGCCTCTGGATGGTCGCTCACCGCGGCTATTGGCAGCACACATTGGCTGCTGGCTGCTCATGCTGGCTGCCAGCCACTCACTGTAGCCTATGGCAGCCCACTGCAGCAGGGGCTGCAGCCCACACCATCGCCGGGGCTCACATAGCCCAGCTCCAGGTGGAGCTGTTGTTAGCTGTAGAGGGCAGTGTCGCTGGCCCTCATACGTGGGATCCGAACCGGGGCTGCTGGCATCCCCAAACCAGCTCTTAACACTCGGCAGGCCCAAATAGTTCTCTTTATTAATGAGTGCATTACTCTGCTGTCTTGTCAGGAGAGATCAGAATGGAGAAAATACATAAGGTCTATGTTTTTGTGTCTCTCCATGTTCCAAAATTGTTTACCAGAGGTTAAATTAAGAAATAAAGGTGTCCTCAATATCCATCTTCCTCAGTTGTCTGCCCATACCTTTAACACACACATGTATGCACGCATGCATGCATGTACAATCTCATCCCACAAATTTATATCCCATATGCATGCACACTGCTCAGGTCTTTTCATACCTTTATTTCAGTAAATATGCAGCTAATAAGGAATTAACCTAATCTGCCTAATCCGAGTTAAAATATATTTTGAAAATCCAGATGAAAAAAATCTATTTTAAAATCAAAACAGAGAAAAAATAAACAAAATCATAGTATGCTGATCAATTTACTAATGTTATAAATCACAGTACCTATAGACAATAACTTACTAACTAGATACTACTCAACAAATACTCATTCTGACAAAATCTACAGTTAATGATACATTCTTCCCTAAGATTAGGATCAAACACAAGGATGTCTTCTCTCATCAGTTCTATATAATATTTGTGTGATGCCTAACCAGTAAGATAAAGCAATAAAATATAAGAAACTATTATTCAAAAGGAAGTAGTAAAACTACCTATTCACAAATGACATACTTGTTTGGTTAAAAAATCTTAAAAAACATAGAAAAACTTTCAGGGTTAGTGAGATTGGAAAGGCATACAATTTAAGTAAAAAAATCCAGCATATTCTTTCTGTGTTAGCATTACACAACTGCAAAATGACAAAAGAATCAGTAAAACAAAGTACTTAGGAGTAATCTTAATAAGACATATACAAAATGTCTACATTGGAAAATAAAATCAATGGAATAGAAAATGTATCTATGAGAAAAATAAAAGTTCTAAGTAAGTGAAAAAATATATTACACTCATCATTAAAATGCCCAGCATTATCAAAACATCCATTCTTCCCAACATGATCAATAGATTCGAGGTAATCCAAATCATGTTCCCAGGATGTTTTTCAAAAGAAATAGACAAATTGGCTCTAAAATTTATATAGAAATGCAAAGAACCTAAAATATTCTTGAATCAAAGAACATAGTTGAATACCAAATATATAGTAAAATTATAGCAATGAAAATAGTATAATGTGCAATAAAGCAAACAGAGATATAGCAAAAATAGACTCACACGTATACAGTCAGTTCACTTTTTAAAAAGGTGGTAGAGAAATTCAATGGGGAAATGAAAGTTCCTTAACAAATGATGCTAGAAAACTTGGCTATCCATTTGCAAAAACATACAAGAAATAAACTATAACCCCTACTTCATATTTTACATAAAAGTTAGTTTGAGTTGGACCACTGGTTAAATGTAAATGCTAGATATATAAAGCGCCTAGAAAACATGAGAATAAAGACATGAACTAGGAGGAGGCAATGATTTGGTTGAAGCAACTATAAAGGTCACAGTTGATAAGATAAATTTCATAAGACAAATTTTATCTTATAAATAAGATAAATTTTATAAATATTAAATACTTTCTGTCCTCAAAAACACCAATACAAAACTAATGAGGCAAGGCGTAACAGAGAGAAAATAACTGTAATATATATATATTTTTATCATATATACAACTAAAACCTCTCAATTCAATAATGTAATGACAAAAAAATCCAATAAGGAAATAATCGAAAGACTTGAATATATGCTTCCCAAAGTAAGATTAATGAAGGGCTAATAATTACATAATAATTAAATCAGGAAAATATGAATTAAAACAATAATGAAATATCACTTCACAAACACTAGAAGGACGAGAATAAAAAGACTGATATTAAAAGTTTGTAAGGATGTGATACAACTATAACTCTCCTGATTGGTGGAGAGCAGTTTCTTACAAAAATAAACAGACAATTAACATATTACCTAGAAAGAACTCTCATAAATATTCACCTAAGAGAAATAAAGATATATGTCCACAGAAAGACTTATGCCTAAAAGTTCATAACAGTTTTATCTATAATACTATAATCTTTCTAAAATTAATAATACACACATGTCCATCCACAGGAGAATGGATAGCTAACTGAGCTGTACTCATACAATGGGGTATTTACTTAATAATAAAAATTAGCAGACTATTGATACATGAAACAAAATGGATGATTTTCAAAGACTTTATGATGTGTGAAATAGCGGGAAACCAAAAAGAACACAATGTATATTTTCATTCAGATGAATTTCTAAAAGAGATAAAATTAATCTGTGGTGAAAAACAGAATTTGAAAATAGTCACCTGTAAGGATATGCTTGACAGGGACAAAATAAAAGAATTTTCTTGAGTGATCAAATATTCTGTATCTGGGTAGGAGCCACACAAGTCTATTTGTGAAAATAGGGGGCTATACAGGTCTATGTGTGAAAAATACAAATTATGCACTTGAGATATGTATATTTTAATGTACCTAAATTTTAAGTCAAAGAAAATGTGTGAGCGATCATTGAACTCTAATTAGTAGGCATCCTTTTCAAAATTCTATGTGTTATGAATTCTGAAACACTTTCTGAGTATTCTGGAGTTGAGCAAATGTACAAATATATTATGGATAATGGAAGCCAGATTTCTCATTACTCAAAAAGAGAGTTACCTGGTTTTCTAGAAGGCTATATTGTACCATGTGCTCTATGTGCAATGAATTAGAATTCCTCAGTTGTCTGCCCAACTGAGGAGATATAGAAATGACGTGTGTGTGTGTGTGTGTGTGTGTGTGTGTGTGTGTGTGTGTGTATTTTTCGTTTCTAGCTTTGTCTGCAGAATTTTCCCAGGAACAGGTAGCCAGCAGAATCAATGACCACATCTAGCACCAAGATCTTGGTTTCTAAGTATGATGCTTTATTGTAAGGAATAGGCCCTTGGATCAATAGCTGATGCCAGGCCTGGGACCAGGAGGAACACAGGGTACATCTGGGGACTAAGCTGGGTAAAATTAGGCCCAAACTAGGCCATTCTGAGGATTAAAATAAATAATGACAGCAGTGAATTATCACACTGCATAAAATGAGAATCTGAAAGCTCAGGTTGTCATGAATAAATGAGGGGATAAATAAATGGAGGAGAAGGGAAAACTCAGCAAGAGCTACTTAAAATATAGAGCTGGAAATATGAAGTTATAGTGTTGATCTAAGGAAGCTAAACATTCTTGGGTGAAATTTAATGAAGACAGGATATCCAACATAGTCTTAAGGAATCTCTCTAAAATTATTATTAATTGCAAAGGGGGGAAATAGATTTGATTATAAAGAAAACTGGTGGGTGCCATCTTAACCAGCCAAAGTTAATGTAACTAAATATTTAGACAAACCTACATTGTATGTCATCTGATGTGATGCATGAAGAATGATGTAACATCAGGGAAACTTATGGGATTTTCCTGCCAAAAATATAGATTGAATTTAATGAGGGAGGGAAGGAGGGAGGGGGAGCACATAAATGATAAAAAAAAAAATGGGGCAAAATGATAAAAAATGGGGCAACATGTTAGCAATTGGCTAAGTTAAAGATTATACAAAAGCTCATTATTACGTTGCAATTTTTTTATTTTTTTTTATTTTTTTTCTTTATTTTTTTATTTCTTTTTTATGTTGCAATTTTTTTAAGTGTTAAATTTATGAAAATAAAAAGTTACAAAATACATATTAGTCTTTGTTTTAAAAGAACTTAAATTCTGTAAAGGTAAGACAAAAGAGAGAAAAAAAACAAAAGAGAGAAGTAGCTATACAGTTTTAGATGAGGATAATTGCTATGCAAGGGAGGAAAAAATGAGAGTGATATCCTAAAAAAAGTGTTCACATAGGTTGATATGTTTAGTTTTAGGGATAATTTGGTCTTTATAGCTTAATGCCAAATAGGTTATGCATATTGCTGCTTGATAAAACTTAATTAAATGACAAAAGCTAGTGTGCCCTAATATTCTGGGAAATCATTAATGGAGCTTGGATTGAGCAGGAAAATGTGTAAGAATACCATTAAAAATCATTCTGCACCCAGAATATTTGCTATACCATAGAAAACCACTCTCCCACCTAATATACTTCCTTGTTTACTGACCTAGAAAAAGCACCTGATGTATTACAGAAGTTATACATTTCACATAATAGTGAAAATTATGCAGAAACTACGAAGAGCGAGACTGTTTGTTCCCAGACCATGCCTAAATGGTATAGGACCTGAGGTTTAGAAAAGATTCATATTAAGATGTAGATGAGTGATTTTTAGGTATGGAAATGATTAGATATAGAAATAGATATAGAAATAAAATACATAAATATAGGTAAAATCAGGGTATTTTTGCATGCACATTTATTAGTTTTATCTTTCAAATTTCCTATAGACTAACAATGGATCAATAACTATATTGAAGAACTACAAAGAACAATGTCAAAAGCAGAAACTCTCAAATGAAATCCTATCTCCTGTAAGTGACATCACTACTACCACTCCAAGAAAGCACTATTGCAATAATTTCTTCCCATAGAGTTTGTTTTCCTGCCAGAAAAAAAAACAACCAACAACAACAACAACAAAACCCACACAAAACTGTGAAAATTGCAGGGGACCAGGGATAATGTTCTTAATAGATATTAAACTTTATTCTAATAAGTTAAACTATATGGAATTTAAAATGAGGTCCAAGTATAGTAAGTGATGAATAAATTATCAGCTGCAAAATATAGTATATTATACTTATCAAAACTAGTGATTGGGTCCTTTATTTACTTCATTTTCTACTTATTCAACATTATAAAATAGGGAGCTATCCCAATTTAACATTTTTTACTGATTCTAAATTCGACTGTCTTTCCCTTTATTATTTTGGAGGATGCAAACAGACACACACACACACACACACACACACACACACACACACACACACACACACCGTTCTGTTATATAATAAAAGAAAAAATATCAAAGGAAAAGTCATTTAGTGTTTTTGTTTTATGACATTTATCTGCATGCATAAGGGGAAGTTGAACAATGCTCGCTGAAGAGACTATTATCCTGCAGTAAAGGAATCAGATAAAAAAAAATCAAAATATTAAATAAATTATAACTAAATCACAGCTATCCTAATATCCACTTTTTGTAATTCTTTTTTAAGTGTATGCTGGTGAAATTATTACAAGAGGTCATAGACTTTAATATGAAGTATCTAGGATTGAAAAGTTTTTTTCAATATACAACAGCAAATGCAGGCTCAGAACATAATTTAAGAGCAAATTATTGTTCTATAAAAATAATGAAATCTATGGCATTGTTAATTTCACACACTTCATTTCCACCTAAAAAAATTCCTTCTGTACTAAGGGACAGCAGAAGGAGGGATAAATCATTACACCAGTTAGCGTACAAAAGAATAAATTGCAATATGTTATTAGCATTTCTGAAGCTCTCCTTGAGACTGTTTTCTATAGCCCATTATTTAAATTCTTGTTTAAAATATTTTTTAATTAACAACTTTTTAAATTACAAATGGTTTTACATACTTTGAAATATAAACTAAGCTGAATTTGCATTTGGAAAAGTAAAGCCCTTCTGTTTCTTATATATTAAATATTGTGTCACTACAGTCAGTGTGGTTTTGATGTAGGTATTGCCAATTGGAGAAAACATTTTGTGAGGTGAGGGAAGAGAAATGAGATGGGAACATCTTCTGGTAAAGGTAACTCCAGAGTTCTCCGGACACAGTGTTTGCCCAGGTGACCATGTCATAATAAGTAAAGTGGATTAGATTTGCCATGCCTGCTCGTTCCATCTTTGTTTTCCCACAAGGCACTGAGACAGACACTCTGTGGCCTGTGGGGGATTGCTCGTCACCTCCTGTTGGTGATATCTGTCAATGTATCTTGTTTTCGTTCCCTGGCTTGACAGTAATTCTGCATCAGGGGTTGAGAATAGTTGGGAACCTAGCCAATTTATGCCTGTCAGCCTTTCTGACAGGCAGACACTGGAGCTGCCCTCTTCAGTGTCATTTAGCTCAGCTTCTAGGCACACAGGGATAGGGAACTTACTTTTACAATGAATAAAGGGGTGCCCACGACACAGAACTGTGATGCTTTAATTATCGGAACTCCATTCTGGTTTGTTGCTCCAACAGATTGTCCCTCCAACCACTCCTGGCTTAGATCAGCACTTAACCAGTAGGCACATCTAAATTAGTTCTCTTGATTCCAGAATATAGAGCATTCTATTATACACTGTACATATAAAAGGGTCTTCGCAAACTCAACCCATTATTAAACCTCTATCTTAGTCAGCTTGGGCTGCTATAACAAAATACCATAGACTGGCTGGCCTAAACAAGAGACTTATTTTTCAGAATTCTGGAGGCTGGGAAGTCCAAGATCAAGGGCCAGCTGATTCAGTTCCTGATGTGAGTTCCCTTCCTGGTTGGCAGATGACCACCTTCTACATGGTAGAGAGAGAGCTCTATCTTTTTCTTTTCTTGTAAGGACACTGATTCCATCCTCATGACCTCATGTAAAGCTAATTCCCTTCCAAAAACCTCCACCTCCTAATATCACATTGGGGGTTAGGGTTTCAATGTATGGATTTGGGAGCTACAAACATGCAGTCTATAACACCTATACCTTATTTTAAACTATTTGTCTCTTAAATACTGACATTAATATTTGACATATCTAATTTATTTTGTATGAGGATATTAATTATTAGATCATGGCGATTCAATTTAGTTGCTGTGATGAGCTACTTTCTTATTTATTTGTGTTCAGTAGCATAACCAGCACTCTTTAAAAATATTGAGTTATAAATGTGGGAGAGTTGATTATTCCCTAGTTTTTAATCACCTTTGCAATATGTATATTACAACATAACCTTTGTTATAATACATTTGCATGTCATTTACATGTCAGTTTCCTTTTTATGCTGGGAGCTAGTTTACAAAAAAAACTTAATCTTTGATCACCTCAATTACAACAATTAATAGAACATAAGAGGCACCTAGTAAATGTTTGTAGAGTGTTGAATGAATGTGAAATTATCAAATATATGATGTGAAAAAACAAAATATGGAATGTTTCCTATTATAATTATATAAATTACAATTATGGTTTTGTAAAATTTTTATTAACATTTGGACAAAAACTGAAAGAACAGCAAGGAAAATGAAAACGGTATGTTTTGCTGGAGATAAGAACGAGTATTCTTATTATGTTGATTTCTATCTATATGACTATTAAGTTATTTTGGCAAAAAGCAATGTATGAAAGAAATGCTAGCATGAGTGTAACAAGCTCCATCTCTATACTATGTAGCTGTTTCTATTTTCCCCAAATCAGCTGGGTATGATTTTCCCACTAACACTCCAGCCAATGAAATCAAAAGTATCTAATGGACATACAAATATTTTATTTATAATAAATATTTACAGTGATGGGCAATGGATTTTAAAACATTATGTTTTCTTAAGTATAATTTAAATTTAATTTAAAATAAATTTAGAAATTCTAAAATATTTATAAAGATATATAGAAGTATATTATATAGTTTGCAATATTGTACCTTAAAGAAATATCTTTGGGGTGACTGGATAGCTCAGTTGGTTAGAGCGTGATGCTGGTGGCACCGACGTTGCCAGTTCACTCCCTATATGAGTCACTGTGAGCAGTGCCCTCCTTAAAAGGGTCAACTATGCCATCGTAGCATGAAAGCAGTGTGTGACCAATGACCATGGCTGTTTGCCAATAAAATTTTAAAAATAAGAAATATCTTTATCTTTAAAGATATATGCATTGAAAGATTTCACCTTAATGCAACATACTAAAATATTTATTTCAAAACCATATTCATTTCTTAAAATTATTTTACATAATCATAATGTGTAGTATTGCATTGTGTTGCCATATAAAAAGGATAATCAAATAACTACAAAAAATGCTATCATGATTGAAAGATTTTACTTGGCCTACGGACTGTGTCAACTACTCTACTTTGAGAGCTGCACCAGGAAAGCAGGAGGGTGAGACAGAGGAAGAAATCAGAGAAAAGGTACAAAATTATAATCCAGGAATGACATGAACATCCATGGATCCTAAAATTAAATCAAAACCTGTGGCAAGCAAGTACAGTACACGTTTTTCCTTCAAGGATGCTATATTTTAACTCAATTAGTATTGTATTTAAGAAAACTGAAACTGTTAATTTGTTTGTAGAGCAGCATATGATTAATAACACATGCTAATGTTTTACTAATATTAAGATTTAGTATAACATATGTTATTCTAATCCCTTAGCTCTTCTGTGGGTAAGTACAATCCTATATCTATTGTTGAGGTAAGACTTATGTGAACAGAATCTTCTCCAAATAATATAACTCTGAGTGAAAGTAGAATGAATTAATTATTAAATAAACCTTTTAATCCAAATAAATGTACTTTATGGTGATATCTTTCTTCCTCATATATTTTAGAATGATTTTTTGTTTACTATTTTAGGAGATACATATTTTAGCATTAAAATTTACAATATATATTTTATGTGTTACATAATCATATAACATATAATATCTACTAATTATATGTAATATATAGAATAATAAATGTATATTTTAGCCTTAAAATTACTTTAGTATTAAAATTAAATATTTTGGTATTCAAAATTACAGCTAATTGATGCCTATTTACACATTTTTTGTTCTTTAATGAAGATAACTCATGCAATGATCAATTGTGGCAAAAAGAAGGAAACACTGTCCTCTTTACTCTTTTTCAATCCCATTGATAATTTCAAAATCCCAACTGACCCACTCTCAAGTCACCATTATTTCAATATTCAGAAGAACAATTACAGTGTAAGGACAATTTTGATCAACTGCCTAATAAATTAATAGGAGATGACAATAAATGTGCATACAGTTTGATTAAACTCTCCCAGGCTCCCTGGCTCTCCTTTCCCTGAGATTGCTTCCCAGGATGTGCTTGCTTGGAGCCATTTCATGGCTCCTTCCCAATAGCAGCTATCACGCTGCACAGGAACTACCACTGTGCCACTGGGAGTGACAAGAGAGACTTACAGTAACTGACATGCTCAGCCCAGAAAGAATGAATGAATGCTTGTGATTACTCACTCAGTACAGAAATAACACATTGTGGAAAATTAAACTTTTTTATCTAAGATAAATAAATAAATAAATAAATAAATAAATAAATAAATAAATAAAATTTTATATATATAAAACAGCAGGTGACACATGGAAATCTGCCAAAAAAAAAATCTTAACAGACAATCTTTGCCCTTATGAGCCTTACAATAAACTATAAGCGCATAAAAAGAAAAAGAATCCCATAATATGTCAGGATGTGATTGGTCCTACGAAGACACTGAAGCATGATAAGGGCATAAGAGCGATCAGATGTGGGTGTGCTATTTTATTACACATAATCAGGAAAGAGCTCTTTGGTAAGATGATACAGAACAGAAACCTGAAGAACGCGACATTACCCAAGTGGACATCTGGGGAAGAAAAATAACAATAAAGCCAAGGTGATTTGAGCAGTATGAGTGAGAATGGGATAGGTGGGAGAGGCAGGGGCTAAATGACTTCGAGTTTTGTAGGTTAGGATAAGAACATTGAATTTTATATTAAACAAGATGATAAATCATTGGATCATTTTAAATTAAAAATTTGACTTAAAAAACAACAACATTGGTCTGGCATTGAGAAATTACAAGAAGGGATAAAAGGTGCAGCATGGAGACAAGTTAATAGTTTATTCCAATAATTCAAACAAGATATGATAGTGACTTAAACCAGACTGGTAATAGGGTCTGACATGACGATTCAACATTATGTTTTAAATGCTTATTATACAGCCCAGTGAAGAGGCTGAATAGGCAGTTAGCTTTGTTGCTGAAAATTCTGGAGTTTATAATAGAGGCTCATGCTACAGATGTAAGACTGAAGATTGTAGAGTAGAGATAGTGTCTTAATTGGATTGGGATGGAAGCAGATTATTTGCAAAATTAACCCTATGAGGGCATTTCTGGAAGTAGAGGTAGCAGTAAGAAGCAGGCATAGTGAGACAAGAGAAAACTCCAAACTAAATGTGCATTATTGAGGTTGATGCGGCAAGTTTTGGGGGTTTGATTCCATAGGAACCTCTAGAGAAATGTACAGATCTAGAATTTTCTACCTGAATAACAGAAGGCTGGAGGATTTACCTTTGAGCTCCAGCTCCAGGTCATTATTTGAGAGTTGCTCCTAGGAGATTTTAGTCATCCTGAACATCCCAGCTACTCTTTCCCTGGATCAAATCTACTCTTGAAGGCAGTCAGGTGTCTCAGTTGGTTAGGATGCATGCTCTTAACCACAAAGTTGCCAGTTTGATTCCCACATGGGATGGTGGGCTGCGGGCACCCCCACCCCCAGCCCCCACAATTAGATTCAAAGGGGTGACAGGACTTGGAGCTGAGCTGTGCCCTCCACACCTAGATTGAAGGACAACAACTTGACTTGGAGCTGATGGACCCTAGAAAAAACACACTTGTTACCCAATAAAAAATTTAAAAAAAAAATCTACTCCTGAAGATCTGAGGAAGTTGAAATATGCTTAGAGTATGACTAAGGTGGAAGCATTGTCACTGTAAGATCATTGTGAGCATGCAGGCAACTATGCACAGTAGGTAAGTGTGAAATCAGAGGTGGCCTGAAGGAACATGGCACAGGATACCAGAGGTGTGCTTATTACAGATGTCACATAAATCCACATTATAAGGTGGGGAAAGATTCTTTCTAAGGACTTAACATAATTAAAGAAGAGCTCACTGCCTTGAAGCATGTGGATATTCCAACATATGGAGGTTGGAAAAGTATGGAAGAACCAGTAAAAACAACCCAAAAACTGAAAAAGAACCACCAGTTAAAGAGAATCCAGAATGCATGGTATCTTGAAGGCCAAGTAAAGAAGACAAATCAAGAAAGGGTTACTTATAAAAAGAGTCAAATGCTTCTGATAGATAAATTAAGGAATGAGAATAGAATAATAGGATGTGAAAAAAGAAAGGAGACCAAAAATAAACCAAAAAACAAAAACAAAAACATTTTTCAAGGGGTTATATAGTAAAAGGGGTGAAAATATGGTTCTAAGTTAATCATAATGTAGCTAATGAGTTAAACTTGGTATTGTATGTAAAAACTAAAACTTGTGCCTGGAGAAATACAAACCAGGTAGAAACGTATACTTGTACACTGTCTGGCATTCAGCTTGTGCTAGTTTTTGTTGTTGTTTTTTTTTTTTTAGCTGAGCCATCCTGCCACCTGTTGGCAGCTCAGCGGCAGCTCAGCTTGGGCCAGGAATCAAACCAGCAACACTGTTGCTCAGAGCTCACACTCTTGAGTGAGCTCTTAACCCACTGAGCCACTCAGCCGGCCCATCTGGCATTCAGAATAGGCTTCAGAATATTCAGGGTTGCCGTCCTTCCATTCATCACTGTTTTTTTGTTTGTTTGTTTTACCTCCCTTCCATTTCCTTTTCCTTTTCTTGAACACTTTTTTTCATTTCCCACTTAACCTAACATCCCTCACCAATCTCAAGCCAAAAGGGCAACTGTGTGAGTAATAGAGTTTTTCCTTGTTTTTTTTTAATCTCCATATTTTAAGATAGGCATATATGTAAACAACCTAGAATCTGGGGTCTCCAGTCTATCACAATGCCATATAAACAAAAGAACAAACAAAACCAATAAAAACAGCATAATTTCTAGTCAATACAGTGTGATGAAAAGTGCAGAGTGAGATCAACAGGAAAGAATCCCTTAGCAGACTATACAAGAACATTGTAAAGCAAAGTGCCCAAGTTATACCAAACATGTGATCAAAGAAACAATGCATTCAGGGAAATAAACACCATGCTTTGAAAAAATCATTTCAACACTTTAAATTTATCAAGTGAGACAGTTACATCTCTATGAATAGTAATTACTTATTTCTGTCAACGACAGCAAGAAGCTAGTTGGTACTGTTATTTCCACTTGAAAGATAATGTGCTCAAATCAGTAAGGTGTTTTTAATGAACAAAGCCCATGGTCACATGTTCACATAATAATTACACTGTTTAATAATATTTAAACTCCACTGGTAAGATGTGCCATGTAGTGGTTATTAATCCATGCAATGGGGTGTTCTAGTCTTGTTTAGAATAATTTTCTCTATTGCTTCTTGGCCTTTTGGCTAAGATCAAGTGTATAACAATTATCTTCTTCAGAAAAATAAATATTATTATTATATGACATATAATGGAGAAAAGGTTATAGTATCGATGATATAATCAGTCTTACCTCTATTTTTTTTATCTTTGCAACTCTATTTGTTGAAAAAAATGTCAGTACAAATGCATGGTACTTGTTGATTCAGCCTTTATGCTGTTTGCAAAACAGGAAATAAAAAAAATTTAAAAATTTAAAAAATAGGAAATAATAACATATAACTTGCTTGAATAAGAACCTTGAATATCATTAAACCACTAAAATACACAAAGACAGATGTTTCACTACTCTATCCAAGTTCAAGAAAAATTCCCTGTTCACCAGAGTTCATGTTAAACAACGGCCAGTCAGTATTCATATTTATAGTAAATTTCATATTTATTGAAATGGTGCTATGAAAATAGCATCATTTGGATGAAATTTAAAGCTGCATACATTTAAATCTAATATTACACAAAAATAAGCATTTAAATATGAGAAGAAATGACATTTTAAGAGATTTAACAAAATGTTACTTTCTACTTGAAGTTTGTAACTGACATTTTTCTTCTTAAATTAATTTCATTTTACTTTGTTACTAAAGCCTAAATTCAAGCTGAAAGAAAAATATGTCCAATATTGTGAATGTTTGCTGCTATTCCTAGAGTTTTCTTTCAATGTAATCTTTCAGCCTCAGACCATGCTGGAATGTCACTCTGCTTTCTTTAAATTCTTAAGGTAATTAACCTGTAATTGTACTTACAAATAACCTAAATTATACCTATAATTACTGTGTTGTTCAACAGGTAGCCATAGTCCCTTTGCAACCCCTGAGTACTTGAAATACGAATAGTCAGAGCTGAGGTGTGCTGTAACTCTGAAATGTACACTGGATTTTGAACATTTCGCATGAAAACAAGAATATATATTTTAGATATATTTGGTAAAATAAAATATACATTAAATGTTAGTTTACCTGTCTTTTTTACTTTTTAATGTGGTTATTAGAAAATTTAAATTTAAAAAATATATGTAGTCTGGCAGGCTGAATTCTAAGACAGCACCTAGGATCCCAGCGTCTGGTACATACACATCTTCCCCAAGTTATCCATTTAAGCAATTATCTAGATGTTGCTGTGAAGGGACTTTGCAGGTGTAATTAAAGCCACAAACCTGTTGACCTTAAGCTAGGAAGATGATCCGAGTGGCTGGACCTAATTACACAAGCTCTTTATTTCCTCCATCGGGTAGCAGAAGAGAAAGTCCAACAGATATTCTCTGGATAGCCAGGAAGCAAGCAAACATTCTTGTTGTGAAACGCCGATGGGGTGTCTTAGCTTGGGCTACCATAACAAATAGATCAGGTGACTTAAACAATGGAAATTTATTTTCTCTTCGTTCTGGAAGCTGGAAGTGTGAGGTCGAGGTGCTTACATGGTTAGTCTCTGGTGAGAGCCTTCCTGGCTTGTACATAGTCCCCCTCTTCTTGTGTTCTCTTTCTATAAGGCCACCAGTCCTATCAGA
Source organism: Aselliscus stoliczkanus (assembly GCA_033961575.1). Classification (NCBI taxonomy): domain Eukaryota; kingdom Metazoa; phylum Chordata; class Mammalia; order Chiroptera; family Hipposideridae; genus Aselliscus; species Aselliscus stoliczkanus. Next base: position 73,140,644 of record CM066740.1, on the reverse strand, counting down.
TTAAGATCCCATCATTATGACCTCATTTACCCTTAATTACCTTCTAAAAGCTCTATCTCCAAAAACAGTTACACTGGAGATCAGAGCTTCAACATTCGAATTTGTGGGGGACACAATTCAGTCTATAGCCAAGGGCCACATAGCAAGGAGCTTCCTGTAGCAGCTGAGAGCTGTCCCTGGCTGATAGCTATTAGGAAAATCACCACCTCAGTCCAACAGCCTCAAGGAAAGGAACCAGTGATTTTGGGAGAGGATCCTGAGCCTGATGAAAACCACAACCACATCAACCCATTGATTTTAGCCCAGTAAGACCCTGAGCAGATATCTAGCTTCGTTGTCCCCAGATTTCTTACCTACAGACATTACGAAATAATAAATGGATGTTTACTATTTTATTAAAAAAATAAATTGGTTACACAGCAAGAGAAAATAATACATGCATTTAGGCTTGCATTACATTGTATTAAACAGTAGTTACCCAACAGCTATGATTCTGGATCTCACCTAGTTAGAAAAACTGTAAAATTCTTTAATGATTTCCTGAAGATGACTTTGAAACTAGAGTGCTTTTTTCCCTTTCATAGAGCCTCTGTCCTGAATCTACATTCATTCATTCATCCATTCATTCATTCACTTATCAAATATTTATTGGAAGCATAATATTTTCCAGGACATGCAATGTGTTGAGGACTGCAGTGTAAAAGAGTTATCACCCTGTATCCATGGAAATCAGTATATATATATATATATATATATATATATATATATATATATATATATGCCAGTTTGAATGGTATAATATAAAATTGATGTTTGCTTTATAACTCATATTTTAAAATGTGTTTGATTATATCAGCTAACTCATTCCTAAACTCAGTATTAGTTCAATCTAAAAAATTGTATGTAGCCAATCAATTAAAATGGCAAAACAAGCATCAGATTATTCCAGAAACCTTAAGTACACCAGCCAATAAGTTCAATAAGAATCTAATATTGACAGTTTGACAAAGAACTTTAGTGGTGTAGGTGTATGAAAACTAACCTTAAAGGATCTATCTTTCCCAAAATGCCTTAAGAGTAAAATTCTTAAAAGTATCCCACAAGCTACAGGGAATGTCTTTAAGAGTATCTGCTTGTGCCAAACGTCATGGAAGAAAGAAATCAGTTTTCTCCACTGATCCATCAAATGAATGCTGAGATGTCAGAATCAAAGGATAAATACCTAAGGTCATGTGCTTCAGTTCATGTGAAGGGACAAAGGAGTTTGAAGAAGACAGGTTAATAGCCTGAAAGTCAGTTCACCTTTTCCAGGAGGGCCAATTAAAATAAAAGGCTAAAATATAAGCAATGGAAATCTTTTTAAGACATTCCCGTTTATAGTTTCCCACTCACTTCATTAGCATTTTTATCTTCTCATTTTCATATTTTCATGGAAATGTTTTTGAGGAACTCATCGTATCAGGAATACTTAAACCCAGCAACATCCCCAAGCTGGTTTATGTTATGTGTCTCCAGTACCACAAACCCAGTGGCTACATATAAAACTGATCACAAAAGTAACTTCATTCCACTCTGACAAGATGGGAAATCATTCACTTAGTTGACTGCCTTTCCTAAGCTTTATCATAGTTGTAGAAATAAAAGGGAGCCTTGGAATAAAAATGTGAAGGTGATAATAAAATTTGATTATAATTTGTAAAAAAAAAAAAGAAAAGAAAAGAAATGAGGGAAATAAGGCATCACTAGAATAAAAGAACTATCAAACGTACAGAATCCTATTTGCAGAAGTCATATTAAAAGGCAAATTGTTTACAAAATGAAAAACAAAAACAGGATTAGGAATGGCAGGATGACATGCTTGCATGTGAATGGAAACCAATTATCCTCATTGACATAAACACAGAAAACAAAACAAAGCTCTAAAGAAAAGTGTTTGCCAGGTGTTCTGAAGAAAGGACCCCAAAGAGCAAGAATTTGGCAGTGTCTGCCAAACACTGCACGGAGGAGACTGTCACAGCTGGTGAATCACAGCATCACCCATCAGCTTCAATATTCCCGGATATTTCTCAAGGATATTTGCCTCTGCTTTTCCTGAGACCAGACACAAGTAGTTGTATACTTTTTACTTATTTCAGATCTTGCCCTGGTAGAGAAAAGGGAGAATTGTCAGGGACACCAGTAAATAATTTGCTCACTGGAAAAAACTCACTAAATTAATTCATCTTATAATTTATACTTCCTTTCTTTAATGCTAGTATTGCAAGGCAGGTTTTCTTGTTGTTGTTGTTTTGTTTTTAAATTGCGGAATTGGGGGAGGGGAACACACAAGTTGCTGTCCTTTGTTCTTCAGTCTAGTTGTGGAGGACGTTGCTTCACTGACCCATGTTGGTATCATTGCGCTCTTCCTGGGTGAGGCAGATTGGCCGCTGGCCTCTGGTCGGTCGCTCACAGTGGCTATTGGCAGCTCATGCTGGCTGCTGGCCACTCACTGTAGCCTATGGCAGCCCACTGCAGCAGGGGCTGTAGCCTACACTGTTGCCAGGGCTCGCAGCCCAGCTCCAGGTGGAGCTGTTGTTAGCTGTAGAGGGCAGTGTCACTGTCCCTCGCAAGTGGATCTGAACCAGGGCCGCTGGCATCCCAAAACCAGCTCTTAACCAATGTGCCACTCGGCCGGCCCAGGTTTGGTTTTTCTTAATAGCTTCTGACAGAGATAATGCTACGTGTTCAATACATTTCCATAGACACTTAGGAAATGGTGCTTCTTTGCTGTTAGGACAGTATAAGTGACTACTTCTGTCCATTGAAACTTTATCAAAGTGTCACTTCCAGGTGAGGCCATGAATGTTCCCTGTATGATGCTCAGGCTCTCCCAACTCCACCCATGTGGTACAAAAAGGTCTTGTATTGTGGTGCTAGGGCCACAAGGTCTACAAGGGACAAAGACAACTGTCTTGGAGAGAGGCCAAGACCTGCTGGGCTTCTCATAAGATTCAGAGATCGTATTACTATAAGTTGTGTGAAAAACAGAAGAAAAAAAAAACGTGCTTATGATCAAATTATAAACAGAAATAACAGAGCCAACGATTTTGCTATAGCATAAACAATGGATAAGAAACCAACATTATTATGAATAATTTGGTACAGCTAGATTGTAATAAAAGCTATGATGAGTTTGCAGATGGATATTTATCCTTTGAATTATTTTTCAAACCCTTTCATTACTTTAATGAGTAACATTAACTAGACCCCACATAAAACATTTTCTTTAAATGATCTAGTAGCAGTGATATACATGTTCTAAGAGAAGTATTTTACATTTACTCCAGACCAGGCATGAAGCTTTGATTTCTTTTTTAAATAGACAGTTACATTTTTTACCAGATACAAATAAGTTTCACTAACATGTGTAAAGAATGAAATTTCTAGATGATATGCTTCCATAAATTATATTCAAATTATATTGCTAAAGTAAGCAGATTTTCCCCTGAGAAGTTCAACTATTATATTTTCATCAAAAACTGTTGCATGTAGAGCAACAGACTTTCCTATATAATAGAGATCAATATAAATATATCTAATATTGAGCATCAACTTATAGTATTCCTTAAAACTGTTTTTTTCCCCTTTTTTCAACATCTGCTTTCCTATACAATGACCTAAGACTTGATACCTGTATTGTTTCTGAAGCATTATAACATTGTATAATAATGCTACTATCTGACGCAGTCAAAATGTGCCAACTGAAATATGATATATTTTGTGCAACTACTCTGTATATCAATACCATAATAATTCATTTTGGTCATAAATATTATTTTAAGAAGTTTATATTTATTAAATTTTTTAAGGCACTAGATATACTCCTCTCTGGCCATCTTGATGCTATCCTAATGAAAATTATGTCTATTACCATATATACTCCTTCATTGTATTAATTCTCCATTATTAAAAATGGCTGACATACAAGCTAGACATTGCTACTCAGTGAAAATAAGAAAATAGAATTCCCATGATCTGAACTTCATGATTAATTTTCTGCCATATTATCTAAAATTTAAGTATGTATGCTAAAACCAATTTTACTATACATTTGTTGACTATAAAAATCTTTTACATTTAAAGGTACCATAAAGAGAATAAAACATAAGCTGTAAACCAGAATAAACTACTTACAACACATATGACCAGAAAAATATATGCATCTAAAATATAAAGCATCCACAATTCAAAAACAAAGTGTATCTTTTGATCTCTCCTTTCATTCCTCTTTTGACCCAGTTGTTCTTTAGAAGCATGTTGTTTAATGTTCATGTATCTGTGGTTTTCCCTGCTTTCTTTTAGCCTTTGATCTCTAATTTCAAAGCACTGTGATAAGAGAATATGATTGGTATGATTTCAATGTCCTTATATTAGCTGAGGCTAGTTTTGTGTCCCCACATATGGCCTATCCTTGACAACGTTCCATGTGCTCCAGGAAAGAACGTATAGTCCTATGTTCTAGGATGAAATGCTCTGTAAATGTCAATATGTCTATTTGGTCTAATCTGTCATTTAGGGCTGACATTTCCTTATGGATTTTCTGTTTGGATGATCTTCCCATAGCTGTCAATGTGTTATTTAGATCCCCTACTGTACTTGTGGTTTTGTCAGTTTCTCCCTTTAATTCTGTCCTCCTCAAACTCTTCCAAAAACTGAAGAAGAGGTTAACACTTCTTAATTCATTTTATGAGGCCAACATTACCCTCATGCAAAACCTGGTAAGATTAATGCAAAAAAAATGGAAATATAGAACAATATCGCTGATGAATATAGATGCAAAACTACTAAACAAAATACTAGCAAATCGAATACAACACATTAAAAATATTACACATCTCAGGGCCAGCCGAGTGGCTCAGTTGTTTAAGAGTTGGCTTAGTGCGCGAGCTCTGAGAAACAGGGCCACTGGTTTGATTCCCACATGGGCCAGTGAATGCTGCTTCCTAGCTGAGCTGTCGCTGAGCTGCCAATAGGTGACAGGATGGCTCAGCTGGTGTAACAACAAGATTGCCTGTTCAATGGTGGGCTATGCACACCCGCAACTAAAGATTGAACTCGACACCTTGAGCTGAGCTGTGGCCCAGATGGCTCAGTGGATATGGCCTGTGCTCTTAACAAGGCTGCCAGGTTTGACTGCCACATGGGATGGTGGCTATGCCCACCCACAACTAAGACTGAACTCAGCACCTTGAGCCGAGCTGCCGCCCGGATGGCTCAGAGGATAGAGCATGCGCTCTTAACAACAAGGTTGTTAGTTTGACTCCTGCATGGGATGGTGGCTATGCCTACCTGCAACTAAGATTGAACACAGCATCTTGAGCTTAGAGGCCACGAGCTGCCAATGGGAAGCCAGATAGCAACTGGAACCCTCCACAATGAAGATTGAAGAACAGTAACTTGGCTGGTCCCCTCCCAAATTCCCCAACACTGTTCCCCTCCCAGAATTCCCCAATAAAATCTTTTTAAAAAATAAAATAAAATGTTATATATCACAATAAAGTGGTGTTCATTCCAGGGACACAAGAATGATTCACCATATACAAATAGATCAATGTGATATACCACATAAACAAAATAAAGGATAAAAAGTCATGTGATTATATCAATAAATGCAAAAAAAAAACCACATTTGACAAGATACAACATCAATTTGTAATTAAAATAATAAAATGGGTATAGAAAGAAAATACCTAAACATAACAAAGGCCATATATGACAAACCCTCAGCTAATATCATACTTAATGGTGAGAAATTAAAAACTTTTCCTTTAAAATCAGGAAAAGACAGAGATACCCCTTGTCACCACTGTTATTCAACATAGTATTAGAAGTTTTAACCAAAGCAATGAAGCAAGAGAAAGAAAAAAGGCATCCAAATTGGGAATAAAGAAGCTAAATAGTCATTCTTTACAGATGACATGATTCTTTATATTAGAACTCCACCAAAAATCTATTAGAAAAAAATAAACATACAGTACATTTGCAGGATACAAAATTAGTGTACAAATATCCATTGCATTCCTATATACTAACAATGAAATTTCAGAAAAAAAGAAATAAAAAACAAAACAAAACAATTCCTTTTGCAATTGCAACAAAAAGAATAACATGCCTAGGAATAAACTTAACAAAGAATGTGAAGGACCTATACTATGAAACTATACAACATTATAATAAATTGAGGAAGACACAAAGAAATTGAAAGATATTCCATGTTCATGGATCAAAAGAATTAACATAGCTAAACAGCCATATTACCCAAAGCAATATACAGATTTAATGCAATCCCTATCAATCTCTCAATGGCATTTTTTTAAAGAAGTAGAACAAAAACTCATGAGATTTGTACAGAGTCACAAAAGACCCCAAAAAGCCAAAGCAATCCTGAGGAAAAAAAACAAACAAAGCAGGTGGTATCATACTCCCTGACTTATTATACTACAAAATGACAATAATCAAAACAGCAGGGTACTGGCAGAAAAACAGACACATAGACCAATGGAATAGAATTGAGAACCAAGAAATAAACTCCCATATATACGAGCAGGTAATTTTTGACAAAGGAGCCAAAAACATACAATGGAGAAAAGAAAGCCTCCTCAATAAGTGGTGTTGGGAAACTGGAAGGACACAGGCAAAAGAATAAAAGTAGGCTGCTATCTGTCACCATATAACAAAAAAACTCAAAATGAATCAGCTACCTAAACATAAAACCTGAAACAGTAAATTGCGTAGAAGAAAGCATAGGTACTAAACTTATGGACCTTGGGTTCAGAGAGGATTTAATGAATCTGACCTCAAAGGCAAAGGAAGTAAAAGCAAAAATAAATGAATGGGACTACATCAAACTAAAAAGCTTCTGCTCAGCAAAAGAAACCATCAACAAAACAAAGAAGCAACCAACCAAATGGGAGAAGATATTTTCAAGTAACACCTCTGATAAGGAGTTAATATCCAAAATATATAAAGAACTCACACAACTCAATAACAAAAAAACCATTTAATTAAAAAAACAGGCAAAGAACTTGAACAAACACTTCTCCCAAGAAGACATATAGATTGACAACAGATATATGAAAAGATGCTCAACTTCACTAACAATTAGGGAAATGCAAACCAAAGTGAGATATAACTTCACACCTGCTAAAATGGCTATTGTATAAAGACAAGTAATAGCAAGAGACTGTGGAGAAAAGGGAACCCTCATACACTGCTGGTAGGAATGTAAATTGGTACAGCTACTATGGAAAACAATATGGAGCTTCCTCAAAACATTAAGAATAGAATTATCATACGACTCAGCAATTCTTCTTCTGGGTATCTATCCAAAAATCTGAACACATTTATCCCTAAAGATATATGTACCCCTATGTTCATTGCTGCATTATTTGCAGTGCCCAAGACATGGAAACAACCAAAGTGTCCTTCAATAGATGATTGGATAAAAGAAGATGTAGTATATATATAAATGGAATATTACTTGGCCATGAGAAAAGATAAAATTCTGCCATTTGCGACAACATGGATGGATCTTTAGATTATCATGCTAAGCAAAATAAGTCACACAGAAAAAGTCAAGACCGTATGACTTCACTCATATGTGGTATGTAAAACTGAAAGCAACAAATGGACAAGACAAACAAACAAAAGAACAAAAACTCATAGACACACACAATAGTTTAGTGGTTACCAGATGGTAAAGGTGATGGTGGTGGTGGTGGTGGTGGTGGTGGGGGTGGTTGAAGAGGGAAAAGAGGGTCAAAAGAATAAAAAGAAAATACAGAGTTCAAGCTGAAGAATTCCATCCTTAGCTTACTGAGGTGAACTGGAGTTCTGCCAGTACACTAGCTCAGAGAGAAGCAAAATGATTTTGCAAGCACTCCGAAATACTAAAAATCAATATTGGAGTGCAACAAGTTGGACTTGAAATGGATTTTTAAGACATTATTCTGAATTGACATACCTTTGAAAATAAATACTTTAAATATATATTTTGTTTGTTTGTTTGTTTGTTTCTTTTGAGGGCAGTGTCACTGGCCCTCATATGTGGGACCCAACCGTGGCTTGCTGGCTTCCCAAGCCAGCGCTTAACCACCATGCCACTTGGCCAGCCCTAATGCAATATAATTGTGGGCAAAGAAGACAAGCACACAGATATTTCACAGAAGAAAATGCACAAATTGTAAATAAATATTAACTGTATTAAATGTAAATTAAAACCATAGTGAGATAGCCTTTTATATCCATAGCCTTGCAAAACATGAAAAAATTCTTAAAATATTATGTGTAAATAAAGATGTAAAGCAATTGTGATCTTTCATTTATTTTAATTAAAAGAGATAATCAATTATTAAATAATTTAAATAACAGGTGTAAAAAGTAATTAAAATAATTTAAAATAAACTATAATGATAATGTTCTCAGAGTTGTCCTCAGCAAGAGTGAATGTAGAGATGTTGTATAATAATGAATGTTAACTGTGATTGAATGTATATATATATATAGTCATGGGATGAGGAGTACAGTGTGGGAGTGGGGTCAGGGGAGTTGTAATAGATATTATGATATGGGGGTGAGTGGGATGGCGGATTGGGGGGATTGTCACTTTGAGGGGAAAAAAGTATAACTATTGCACTGTTGCAAAAAATAAATTTAAAAAATTAAATTAAATTAATTTTTAAAAAAATGAGTGAATGTAGAACACCATAATCATTCAGTACTATGAAGAATATGATTTAAAACTAAGATGCATTATTGTTTATGCGTAATGACATAATAAAAATAACACATTTTTAAACAGTCCACATATAATTTTTTAGAAATTATCTGAGGAGGAACTTTTAAAATTTCATCAGTAAGCAAGGGTGAGGTTCAGTAAAAAGTGGATCCAACTCAAGAAAGCAGTGATGAGACTCTTCCAGTCCAGATAATAAGTAGAAAATGGTGGATGGTGGTAAGGTGGGTGTAATACAAGTAATCAGGATACAAGGTAGAGTTTTATATATAGATACCATGATTTAGGGATATAAAGGCTAATTATTAAATAAAGACAATTGAAAACTCAGGGAAGAGGGGCCACTTTATAAAGAACCATAGACCAAAAGGGAAGCAAATTAAAATGTGTCCTGTCTTACAACTGATGGAATGTCAAGAGAAGTGAATCTATTTGGAATTAATTCGACACTAATTCCACTTAGAACAGTCCTTGGTTAGAGGAACGGACTGCATGGAAGAATGTGTACTACTAGCATAATTTTTGCATGATCACAGTAATGTAAATGGTGCTCGTTGCTTTAATTTTTTTTTTTATTTAGCCCAAGGGCAGAACATAAGTATCTTAGTGTGTAATTTTCAGATTAGAAGGTAAATGACATCAACCTTTAAAATGTAAAGATGTAGGTAATATAAGATATAGAACTGAAAGTGGAGTATTCTGTAGAACGTCTGTTACTCTTACTTTATATGGAAATCACGAGAATGCTACTGTAAAGGAAAACATAGGAGTATTAATATATTTTTGAAAAGTTTAAAGGTTATTACCTTTAAGGAATTAAGAATAATATTAAGCTATAAGTGCTATTCACTGGTAAGTGAGAGTAGAAAATATTCAAAGGAATTATTCAAGTCCTCACCTTTTGTTTTAGAGAATGAATAGATATTATATAATGTTATGAGTAAAAATTAGACATGTGCAAAAAAACCCCACTGGTCCCAAAGTATCTACTATAGAATCTGTACATGGGAACATTTTGGAAGCCAGTTTCTAAGATGACAGACAAAGGTTCTCACTTCCTGGTATTCATATGGCTGTGTAGTTTCCTTTCACATTGAATAGAGTTGACAGATTCAATAAAATAGTGTGGAAACAATGAATTGTGGCTTCTAAAACAACATCATAAAAGACATTGCAGCTTATACCTTGCTCTACTGAATCACTCACCCCGGGAAAACCAGCTGTCTATCATGCAACAAGGACACTAAAGACCCCCATGGAGAGATCCATGGGGTGAGATTCTAAGACCTCTTGATAACTGTCAACATCGCCTTGCCATTTCATGTGTCATGAGTTAGAGAAACAGAATGACTCCCAGTGGTCCAAACTAGTTAATTACAGCCTCAGCTAATAAGTAAACATTACTTTGCTACTCTGAACCATCACATTCACATCCTCTCTTTGTCCCTGGAGAAGAGTAGAGATGTATTGGACAAATAAGGACACGTGAATCCCTAAAAAAATTATCATCTCACTTGCATATTTATTTTTCACATGTGTCAGTATTAAAACAACATTTGGAATTCTGGATAGTCTATAAGTATAATGAATTAAACATCTGTAAATACCCCCAAACAATCATCTATATTTTGGTAATATTTTATGTGATTCTTTCAAGTATAGTTATGTATAAAGTGAATATAAGCAATTCTTTTCGTTATCAATGATCTTACAATCTTTTTCTGTAAGTTCTGCCTTGAATTCATGTCTGTCTCTAAGTTTTGTCCCATGTTCATAAATTTAACAACTTCAATCATTACTTGAAGTTAGTTCCAACCTTCATTTGTCATACTTTATCAGCTAATCTAATCTCTAAACCTAAATAAATTCACAAATATGCTGTCTCTGCCTTAAACACAGACCTTCAAAATCTCTTGCCAGTGATTGGAAATAGACTGCTAAGGAATTCATATTTTCTGTCCAGTCTCAATACACCAGCAAAGTCAGGATTCCTAAGTGCTATAATAATCCCCCACATGCCCTTTAAAACTCTTCAACAATTATCCTTTGTCATTTTAAATGAAGTCCAGACTTTTTATCCAGGTATTAAAAAACTCCCTTTATTTTTCCCTAGGCAACACACCTAGAATTATCCTCCTTTTTTACACCCTCCTCACGCTCAATATTCAGGTACAAACAACTAATTGACATTTACCAAAAGATTTTGTACTTTTGCTCTTCTCCTCTCCCCTCCCCTCTCATCCCCTCTCTTCTCTCACCCTCCCCTGCCCCCCCTCTACTAGAAAACATGAATTCAACAAGCGCTTCATCCTTTCTCATGATTCTTCTCCATTCCAGCCCACTCCAGCTATGTCATTCCTTCCTCTGTGTTTCATTGCTTGTTGTGCAAGTCTCTACCTAACATGGAACTAATCTTATCGTGATTTTCCCAGATTAGAATTTAAAGATAGATATCACACCCCCAATGAATTTAACTGACATTTACCAAACTCAAACTGCTCTGTCATGTCTGAGAGATTCAAAGATGTAAAACACCTGTCCCAAAGAAAAAGGTGGCAAGAAGATAGACAATTAAAACATTAATTTGTGTGATAGTGAAACACATAGAGTTTATGGGAGCACAACTGAGACATCAAGAAACACTTTTTTTTTTTCCCTAGCTGAGTCATCCTGCCACCTGTTGGCGGCTCAATGGCAACTCAACTTGGGCTGGCATCGAACCATCGCTCAGAGCTCAGATCGCATTCTTGAGCGAGCTCTTAACCAACTGAGTCACTCAGAGGGCCACTTTTTAGGGCAGATAATACTTGAGCTGAAATTTAGTCATTCTCATCTTCATTACCAAGGACACTGTCTTGGGCCGGCCGAGTGGCGCGGTGGCTGAGCGCTGGCTTGGGAAGCCAGCGGCCCCGGTTCGGGTCCCACATATGAGGGCCAGTGATACTGCCCTTTTTTTTTTTTGAGGGCTGTGTCACTGGCCCTCATATGTGGGACCCGAACCGGGGCCGCTGGCTTCCCAAGCCAGCGCTCAGCCACCGCGCCACTCGGCCGGCCCCAAAGACACTGTCTTAATTAATATTGAATAAAAACTGAAATGAATAAAGACTTTACAGAACATTTTACATAGAATGTCTCTGAAAGAAACATTATTTTATTAACTGTGATGTCTGAATGGTGTCTTTAAAAAAAATTGTCCTTATTCACAAGATGTCTCTCGGAGATGAATATTTCTCCACTTTGAGTTACTTTAAATTAACCTGTTATAATTTTAGGTACTTAGTTTTGTTATAGGTGCTTCATTTTAACACAATTAGCCTTAGGACATTTCAGAAAATTTAAAAGAAAAACCTGTTTATTTTTCTAATACTAATTTTAGATTGTGTCCATATTGATTATTTCCTTACTTCTTGATGTTTTAGAAGAGAATACATTATTCTACACATTCCCCATGACTCCAGTTGCTCATAAGAGAGCGATGCATCATGACTCAAAGCCACTAATTAAAACCTCTACAACATAGATTGATGAGTCATTGCAACTTCTCCGAAAGTAGGCTAAGTCTCTGGGTCTGAATTGTCATTAGTCATAAAAATACTGACATGATGATTAAATTTCACCAGACAATTCCAGCCCTTAAGTTTCCGGCAACATGCCAAACTTAGAAACGATTCACGTACTTCGCTACAATCATGAATACAAAAATCTATGTGAAATTTGTATCCTATTACAATTGTTTCAAACACTCACCTGGTGAGTTCACCAGCTCATGACAAATAATGACATCACTTACTTATGTATTTGTCAAAGTAATGCATCACCTTCCCTCAGGGCATCTCATGTATTTCCTGGTGTAAACCCAAATTAGATTCTACTCTATTATACACACAAAAATTGAAAAGGAGAGAGAAGGCAAGGAAGATGTATCAGTGGAGAATGAAAGAGTAAACACCCACTAAATTAACTTCTGACCAGAAGACAAGTGACAAAAAAAGCCTGTGTGACTGAGGTGTTTTCAGAGAAATATGATGTTTATCTAGGAAGTTTCACAAACATATTGTGGCTTCAATGTAGTTTCTTGTTCTGGTGTTTTGCTTTCAATTCAGCATGTACATAGCTTTGCAGGACTCTGTGGCATTTGGGGGATGGTAATGACAATTTGACGGGAAGTCAGTAAACTTTCACCCTCCAAAGCATGTCTACAGTGGTTGTATCCTAGTCTCCTCAGGAGGGATTACTTTTTTAACCCTAAACTCCTTTGGAGAAAGTAGGTGAATATGTATACTAAATTATGAACGATTTTACTGGCCAGTCCCTAGTGAAATAACTTTTAGTTTTAGAGACTTGTTTTCATTTTTTTAAAAGGTAACAAATGAAAACACATCCCCATGTTCTTAAGCACTATATTATAATCAATGCATACTATTAATTTCAAGCCCCTAAGGCAAATTACAAGATTAAAGCTGGGATGGAAAGCAGAAGTAGTCAGGGATGAACAATAAAAGAATGCCTGAGCCATGATGGAATCAGCTTAGTAAACTGATCTTTAGGGGCACATTTTATTGAAGCAATAACAGGGGCCATTACCGGTAGGATCTCTTAATCCCACTTTATCGATTCTAAAGCAAGGTGAGGGCAAATACAGAGTGGATCTGTGTTCATCTGTGGTTTGTCCTAATTAGAAGAATGTCTGGCATATCAAAGAATAAACAATTAAACATGGTTTCAAAAATGTCTTTCATAATAAAATATGAAACACATTTCTTCATATCAATAATAAGCTAAATTGTACTTCTTTGATCCATCTGTTTCATGTTTTTCTTCTAAGAAATTAGAGACGATGTATAACATGTCGTTATTTCTTGAGTATCCCAAGCTATTAGCTGTGAAAGATTTAAATGCATTAGTTCTTCAATAATTCTTTTTAATCACTTCAAAGGATTTGAAATTATGAAGACAGTGTGGTAAAATGTATGTGTTAATCATCGTTCTAAAAATTAGGTTTATATGTTGACTTTATGACAACCTAGTTGAATGACAATTATAGCTAGCTTTTGAAAATAGATGTGGATGAATATTTTATTGTTTTCATATTTAATGCAATTATACAAATGTGGCAACCCATTATATTCTTAAATGTTCTCTGATTATGCAATATTTCAGATTCTTGGGTCTGCTGGATTCCACATATCACCAGGATTATTTTTTATAATGATTCAGTATGATCTTATTTAAATTTAACTAAGCTCTCTTTTAATTTTAAAGTTTATTATTTTCTTTTTAGTCTGGTTAATCTTCTGGACATATATTTAAACTTAGAGAGGACTGAAAATAGAGAGGGGGAGAATGCTTTTTAAAATATTAGAAAATAATCTATTATAGTAGTTATTTCTTGTTTCATATATGTGCCACATCATGTAAAAAGCTGGAGGATTACATAAAACCAACTGAAGTGTATAAAATGTTACATGAGCTTCAAACAAAAAAGGAGTCTTATACCTTATTGTTTAAGTTTAACATTTTGAAATATTCAACAATCCTGGTAATACCTTGTAAAATTTATGACAAAAATGTAAGATTAACTTTTCTTTAGTAAATTAATAATTTATAGATAGAAATATCTGTTTACAAAAGGAAATATTTTTCCTCATTTCCTGTCTCTTAACTGTTGTTACTCTAATTTCTTTTTCTGTAATAACTTTCACTTTTTAGATATCCTTATATGCTATTGGAAAAGCAACACACAAACAAAAAAAGTAAAGAACTTATTATCAGCTTCATTCTGAATCATATACAATGCTTATGCTGAGCCATGTATTTGTATGTGCCTGCCTGTTATGCATAAATTGTGAATTATCCCTTGTAATCTGCAGAATAATTTCTATATTTTATGTAGACTCTCAAACCATGGAATGGACAACCAACTGCTGCTGAGTGAGTATTTGGGCTTGTATGTGATTACATTGTAATTAAAAGCCTACCTAGATATTTACACCGCTCCTTTCTGTCTTATTTCAAATTACAGTTTATTCAAATTCCCTTAGTTTTTACCTAATGTACTCAGGATCCCATCCAGAATACCACATTATATTGAGTCATGATGTTTCCTTAGGCATCTTTTGGTGGTGACACTTTCTCAGACTTTCCTTCTTTTAGATGACCTTGACAGTTTTGAGAAATAGGTCAAGTGTGTTGTAGAATGTCTCTAAATTGAGTGAGGGCTAATGTTTTTTTCCTTATGATTAGACTGGGGTTGTGGGTTTGGGAGAGGAAGATAACAAAGTCAAATGTCATTTAAGAAACATCACATCAAGGGCATCTACTATCAAGATGACTTGTCATTGCCAATGCTAATTTCAAGCACGGGGCAGGTGTAGTGTCTACTGGTTTCTTCACTGTGAAGTTACTCTATTTTTTTACTCCCATTCCACACTATACTGCTTGGAAGAAAGTCACTATTCACAGCCCACTCTTAATGCGTTCTTCTCATCAGTTGCCTTTTCTCTCTAATATCAACTAGATCACTAAAGTCAATTTGAACATAATTAAGTCTCTCCCAATTGTATATTGTGTATTTATGGAAATGTGTACATACACTCACATATGAGCCCACACACAGCAATTTCATTTCAGCCAATTCTCTTTCTTTCTCTTCTTCTACAACCCAAATTCTTGAAAGGTTTGCATAGCTCCCTCCTTTGAACATATGTACAGGCAGTCATCTTTAAAAAAAACAAGGCTATGTGAAACAAACTTTACATATTTCTATTAGCTATAATAAACCATAGCTCATGTACAAAATTTTTGAATACGCTGGTCATCTCTCATCAGCTGCCTGACACAATCTCTCCATCAAAATTACCGACCTCAAATAATTTATCCCATGCAAAAGCAGCTTCTGTAAAATGATCTAGATGGATCATTTAAATCTATCAGTCTGGAATACCACAAGCTCTCTGAGAAAATTTCAGTATATAACATTCAAGCATCTCCAATACGTATACATACATTTTAATTGAATAATTATTATAATCCTTCAAAAACTGGCTCACTGCCAAGTAAATTACAAAATGTGCATGCCCTACTAATGATGGAAGAGTATGACAGAATTATAGTTGAGAGAGAAGATAAACTGACCTTTTTTTTTTTTTTAAAGCTTTTATTGGGGAATTGGGGAAGGGGAACAGTGTCGGGGAATTGGGAAAAGGGACCAGCCAAGTTGTTGTCCTTCAATCTTAGTTGTGGAGGGCGCAGCTAGATCAGCTCCAAGTCCAGTCGCCATCCAGCCGCTAGTCAGCAGCTCATGGCAGCTCAGCTCAAGGTGCTGTGTTTAATCTTAATTGCTGGTGGGTGTAGCCCACCATCCCATGTGGTAGTTGAACTGGTAACCTTGTTGCTAAGAGTGCACACTCTAACCACTGGGCCATTCAACCCGGGGGCAGCTCAGCTCAAGTGCCATGTTCAATCTTAGTTACAGGTGGGCATAGCCCACCATCCCATGCGGGAGTCCAATTGCAACCTTGTTGTTAGGAGCATGTGCTTTCACTAGCTGAGCCATCCTGCCTCCTGTTGGCAGCTCAGCAGCAGCTCAGCTGGGGCGCAGTGTCACTGGCCCATGTGGGAATCGAACTGGTGACCCTGTTGCTCAGAGCTCGTGCTCTTAACCAACTGAGCCACTCGGCCAGCCCATAAACTGACTTTTGAAGAGAGCTACTGAATATGTCAGACTTATCACCTGTTTTGCTTTTTAAAATATTATCCTTGATTAATCTTGTTTTCCTTCTGGGGCTACAATTATGCATAATAAGAGATCCTATCTTACTTCAGTTTTTTAAGCCTTATCTGCATCCTCCTTTCAACTTACCTCATCTGTCCATGGTTCAGGGGTCAGCCAGCTCAACTAAAAACACTTTATTGGTTTTGCACACCAACAGTTTAAATTTAGATACTTAGGTTTCTTGTTCTTATTTGTTATATCCTCCTCTTCCTCCTTCTCTTTCTTTTTCTTGCTTTCTTTCCCTTCTCTTCCTCCTTCTTCCACCCTCCTTTTCCTCCTTTTCCTCTTCATTCTTTATTGCTTTTCAAAATACTGTCCTTTATTTAATCTTACATGTCTGTTTATTTATTTTCTAATATAATTTATTTAGGATGTGCACATGTTTGTAAGAGGGCACTCTTCTCACTACAAAATCTGCTGTAGTGCATAGTGAAATCCTTTTCCTTAGTAAGAAAAAGTAAAACAAACACTTTCAGAAAATATTTGTTTATTCTAAAACATACTTTACATAAGATTTCCATCCATGCAAAATATTTATAATGAATTTCTAATTAATTTGTTCTATCCTAACACACAGTGACTCTTGTTCAGCTTGAAATGATCATTTTAAAAAATATCTCTTTACCCTGATTTTTTTCCACATTTGTTCCCACAGAGCTATTAGATATTTATTTTCTCTCTATAATTCACTTGTATTTCTGGCATTTTGTTTCTCTGATAAGAAAGAAAAAAAACTAAACAGAAAACGTTTTAACTGTTTTTCTCAACCATTACATACAAAACTTTCGTTATGGCTAAACTTGATTTGTAATGTTATTTTATGTATTTGTTGAACTCATTTAACATTGTTTCCAAAGACTCACTTCATATTTTTTGACAATATGTTTGGGAATTTTCTTTCCTGCTGCTGAACACAATCATTGGAGACCTATCATTTTTGAGAGTAGTAAGATATTATATAGGAAATGTGGGTTAAAGCAATATTTCTGACAAAGAACCGTGATTATCTGCAGATTGTCTGTTTGAGAGCATGAGACAGATTTTTTTCTAAGCTTTTTCTACTATAGTACATAAGACCCAGGCTTTCCTCTTAGGTAGTTGAAGTAAAGAATTGCTACAGAGCACATTGCTCAAAAGGAAAAAAAAAAATATTTTCCTCATTGAGGCCAAAATATTATTAAAGTCACTTACACCAGTTTCTAAGATTGTTTTTCTGTCTGCTCCCAAGAGACTAGCCAAGATACATTCTTAATAACAAAGTGTCATACATTTAGATCTCAGGTTTTTTTGTTTTTGTTTATAACAACTAAGATAGATTCATATCAAATGATACCTATGAAAAATGCTTCTATTAAAGTCATGATTCTAATTTTAGCTCTATAAATTTAATATTTTGCTCAGAGATAGTAATAACGTTGGCAAGATGGCAAATTTTATATTTCTAGAACGATTGCAAATGTCAGCTTAAAATTTTAAAATGAATATCTTAATTTGGAAATATAATTTTAAGGTTTAGTGACATTTGCATTCATCAGATAGCATGAATAAACGAAAGAGTATTTAGAAATGTTATAATGTTTGTAAAATGACCTATCTTTAATCATAGTGCTCTGTCCAATCAGAATTTAAATATATGTTGAGTTGTCCAACACACTTAAAATATATGTGTCTGTATATGCTAATTAAACATTATTATATGCTAATTATACTTATATATTAGTAATTATGATGTGAATCAACCAATGCTACAGAGAAAACAGAAATAATATAACATGAAAACATGAATATTCTTGCATGTGAATATTTAAATTCAAAAATTATTGAAATCTACTATATTTGTTCAATTCCAAACAATATGAGATTTTTAAAATATTATATACATATATTCCCCCTTGTATATATTTATATGAAACCTTCAGCAACGTTTGTTATATTTATTTTGTTTATAAAGCCTGCTATTAGACACAAATACAATAAGAAGTCCTACTGTTAACAGATTTGGCTGTTTTGGGTGAGACTGTATACATAATTTAAGACACTAAAATCTACTAATAAAGAGTCTATAAACAGGGTATAGCATTTTCTTTCAAATTAAATACATTAATGTTGAGTTAATTCCATGATAATGAGTTTCCTTATGATGGTTTAGTTAATCAGGGTAAATGTATTTTAAAATTTGTGACATAATTGATAGCGCTTATAAGGAGAAATTATTCATTTTCTACTTAAAACAAACTGTTTGTAAGGGCAGAGCTTAGGCACCTATTGCCCCAATTATCATATGTAACAAGTCACTCGAAATCTCCATAATTTACAATAACAAACAAGTGGTTTTTAAGACTGCAGGATACAGGCTTTTATTTTGGATTCAACATGTTTTGACATTCTCTTTGGAGCAGCAGCTAATTAATGCAGGTGTTTTTTTTTTTCTTTCCAGATCACAGGAGCACAAGCAAACAAGCAGAAGCATACTAAAACTCTTAATGCCTTGGCCAAATTGACAAAGTGTCACTTCTGTCCGTATCCCGTTGACAAGATGGAGATACAACAAAGCAGAGAACTGCTGTGCCCAACAGATTGTATGGAAAACACATAAACATGCACATCTTGGCAATGGTTTTGTTCCTGAACCTCTCAGACGCATTGCCTGACGTTTCTCAGAAATACTATTTTATGGGACATTTTGAGGCTAGAGTTTCTGCATAAGGTCAAGGATCATGGTAATTAGGATTACAGAATTAATTAATTAATTAATTGGAAACAATCATTTTATACTTACTGAATTCTACAATTCTGGGAAATGTCATGCTCTACTCAGAGAATTTCACAATTACGGTTTTTTTTTGTTTGTTTTTTTTAATTTATTTATTTATATATATTTTTAATTAGCTTCAGGTGTACAACAAAGTGCAATAGTTATACTTTTTACCCAAATTGGGGAATTGGGGGAGGGGAACAGCATTGGGGAATCAGGGAAGGGGAACAGACAAGTTGCTGTCCTTTTGTTCTTCAGTCTAGTTATGGAGGACATTGCTTCACTGGTCTATGTGGGTATTATCATTGCGCTCTTCCTGGTGAGGCAGATCGGTTGCTGGCCACTGGACAGCCGCTCACAGCAGCACTTGGCAGTTCACGCCTGTTGCCAGGTGCTCCACTCTGGCTGCCAGCCACTCAGGGTAGCGTATGGCAGCCCACTGCAGCAGGGGCTGTTGCCTACGCCGACACTGGCGACTTATGGCAGCCCAGCTCCAGGTCTAGCTATAGAGGGTGCAGCATCACTGGCCCTCATGTGGGATCTGAACTGGGGCCCTGCTGCTCAGAGCTGATGTTTCAAGCCAACTCTTAACCAACGCGCCACTCAGAGATGGCCCACAGTTATGTTTTTTAACACTCTTCATTCTGTAACTTTTTTTTTTCCTGGTCACTAAGGCATTGGGTGGGGGAAGGGGTTGAGGCAGCAGGAATGGGTCTGGAAAGGAGAGTTAAGTATAAACTCAAAAGAATCCAGTCTTCAGAACTTTGAAAGCTAAGAGCTCAGCCTAGACTGGATCCTACAGGTAGTAAAGAAGGGGCAAAGGTTTCAGCTTGGTGGGTGATTTGGTTTTTGGTTTGTTATGTTACTTGTTTGCTTACAGACTCCTCCTCCTGCCCAATCAGGTATCAGCTCCGTGAGAATAGGACCTGTATCTATTATGGATTGTTTCCCCTCAAAACCCAGAATGTAGGGAGAACTCAGTGAATATTACTTGAATGAATGAGCCTTGCTTCTAAAACGACTGTTAAGAAGAAATTATATGAATGGTTTCCCCCACCCCTTGCCCTTCAAATCTACTATCTGTCCATGTGAATGAAGCCATGTTACACCTCTGGACCTTTGCACAAGCTGTTGCCCCTGCCAGTCGCACCCTCCTATGTGCTGATCTCAGGCTGCAGCTTAGACTTCGCTCTATCTGAAAGTCCTTCCTGGACTCACAGTTGGGGTTAAACCTCCTCCTATGTGCTCCAGGGCTTTCCCATCACTGTCCACTGTATTCTGATGGCCCCTTCATGGCAGTCTCCGTGGGGACAATCCACTACATCTATGGCAGGAGCTGGCCCTCTCTAGGGCCACTTCCAGCTCAGTGACTGGCACACAGTACATATCAGCACATTGGTTTCAAGTGACAATCTGGAACTTTCCTTAGAGTTGAAGGCTCATACATTGTTTATGTCCAGTTCCAAGGAATGTCTAGGCTGTCATAGAACCAATTGTTAGCGATTGGAAATTGTGGTGGTTAATTTTATGTGTCAATTTGGCCATAGGGTGACCAGGTTCTCACTAAACAATATAGCACCAGCTACTTGTCTTTCAGTTCAACATGTGGAGGAAAGTGAAATTCAGAGAATTAAGAGGAGAATTATGAAAGCAAGATCTTTTATTTTAAAGCATCTCCTTATTCATTGAATTTTGATTCTGACATAACTAGCTTTTCTATCGTTCCTATAGTCTTTTAAACTTTGCCATATTACCATTATCATATTTAAATTATTCTGGAATTAATAAGTATTGGAAAAGGGATGCTGGTCACCATTAAATATAACGCCTTGTAGGAAATAAAGATTAGAGCACTAGAATTTGTTAATCAGTGGAATTTAATAAAGTTTACTTACATATTTCTGGTTCATTATCAAAAAATATTTAAAAGTTTTGTATAGTAATTCTTAGGTTTGATGGAATCATAAATATCAGTTTAATTCCCACCCCCACCCTCTATCTTGTATTATTGAGTTTAACCAAATTGTCTCATTTGGTTGTTATAATGACTGATAGACGTACGTCTACAACAGATTTGCCTCATTAATAAATGCATACATAAACTCCAAATCATGATTTGTATTTTAATCAAAACTATCTGATTAACTTTCAGCTTCTGCTTAAGCTAGTGAAACCTGGAAAGAGTGTTGTGAACAAGCTAACTACAATGAAAAGTGAAATGATCTACACTACCATAACTTTTCTTGAACACACCTGACAGCTGAGGCCATACAGAAACTAAGTTGATGAAATCTAAGGGAAGATGGGCACCATCAAGGAGAAATGGGACAAAAGCAGTGATTCACCTAGAGCAGGGCACAGAAGACAGAGCCAACTTGTAAGTGATAATAGGAATGAAATCAACTATAAATGTTAACAAATTGCTAAAGGCTGAAGAACCCATGAGACAGGCAGACCCAAGCGATATCTTTGGTGTCATCACACCTCCACCAAGAGTGGCTGATAAAGCCTGACAAAATTTAGGAGGTTTCTCATTGATTCACGTATCTCAATTATTCAGACAAAGAAAGCCTGCTGTCTCTTATGTCCCTTATCACCAATAAAGAAACCCAGAGTCTACTAGACTCAACATGCTGTAGACAGTGCAAACTCTGTGATTGATGATTTTGTCAATTTCAACCTCCAGTAGAAGATGGCCTCCACCTGGAGGCACCCTTCAGGGATTGGGACTTATGGGTTCCCTGACATAACTACCAGGTACCCTCATTTGGAAGAGCAACTATTTGTTTAATACTGAACACATGTCAAAACTGCATGCCTGATCCATGAAGGGCTTGTAAAACTTCAGCCTATCTTCCCACTTTTGGGTGCATCCATTCAGATTCAATGACTAACAAAGTGGGAAGTGCCTCCAAAAATCTCCCATTGTCACAGAGAAATGGTATACTCAAGAATGCAGCCACCTTGGTCCCACAGACCTCTGTTTTTCTTCGAAGTGAAACTTTACCTCCTCTGTGCCACCTAAGTATGGCAAAGCAACTGGCTCATTGGGCCCTCAACTCACCAAAAGTCCACTAAATCAGAGATTGCAAAGTTTTCTTAAAGGCCAGGTAGTAAATATTTTAGTAAATAGATGTGAAGATCATGTGATCTCAGTAGGAACTACCTAGCTGTGATGCTGCACAAAATCAACCAGACAATACATACATGAATGGGTGTTTCTGTGTTCCAATAAAACTTTATTTACAAAACAGGTAGCCTGCCCATGATATAATTCAACTCCTGCCCTAACCACCTTGTCTTCATTCATGGATGGTATAGCAAAGCAGACATAACCAGGTAAAGTCAAAAGCAGACATGGGTAGAACTCAGACTTGAGGTTATTGATAATGACTTTGTTGTTTGGTTTTTTTAATTGGAAAATTACAGGATGGAAAATTATGGAATTATTTGGCAATAATTTAGATAGCATAGAAGACAAGATTAGTAAACTGAACAATAAGTCAACAGAACATTTATATTAATGCAAGGAAAAGAAAAATAATTGCTTAAGAGACATGTAAAGCTTGATAAAGAGGTCTCACCTACATGCAACTATAATCCCAAAATATAGGAAAGTGAGAATTGGCATAATTGACATTTGAGAAAATTGATATAATTGATATCTGAGAATTTACAAATATGAGTGAAGGACATCAAGCCCTTCAAGTAGCTCTATGGATTCCCAACAGAATAATTAAAAGACAATCCCAACTAGGAACAACATGAAAAATTTGCTGAAAAACTAAGACAAAGATTAAAGACAAGATAAATGTCATAAAAGAAACCTGAAACGAAAAAAAATAGACATTATGGTCAAATCAAATAAATAAATGAATAGGCTACCTTCTTAATAAGGAACAAAAGAAGTTAGAAGTTAACCAAAAACCAAATGTCATCTTTAACGCACTCTATTGCTGACTGTTTTTCGTGACTCTTGGTTCCTCCTTCTGGGAGATTCTTTTTCTATTGCCCCCTTGGCCCATATGAAGAGGGAAATGGAAAACATTCTCTTATAGGAAATTAGCAGCAGGATTCTACATATTTTTTCCTTGTCACTATATCATAGGCTCAAGGATCAGTTCAAGTCTCCAAAAGCCAGCTTATTTTAATACAAGATACTGACTCTTTTAACAGTGACTTTCTCTCAAAAACAGTTGTTTCTGCATGTATTTGATTATACTTGACTCCATGGATAGAGTTTCACACAGAATTATTTTTGAGAACTGCTTTTCCCTCTGCAATTATTTGCATGTAACAAGCTCATCCAGCTTCCTTGAGAAATACCAGCCCTTATTTTTTTCCTCCAGTAAATTTGCCCTCCTGGAAGAAAAAAACTTAATTCACTTAATCGTTTTAACCAGGATTTTGAAAGCCAGGCCACCAGGGGTTATTTTTGGTATTGAAGCTATAGTTTACTCATGTTTTCTTCCAAAAATCATTTATCAATTTTATTTTTGAATGCTAGAATATGAGAAATAGATGCATCTTGTAACTCTGAAAGTCCAAGAATGTCTGGTTTCTCTAAAACTCCTTTCATTCTCATTTGAAAATTAGTTAATTGATGAAATTTTACTGAGTCTATTTCTCTCTAATTCCTTGTATACTACAGATAACTCACAAAGACACACCATAACAATCTGTTTCCTGACCGATTTATTAAAACTACAGCTTCATAGGTACAGAAGATATCATTCAAATCTGTGTAGGCAAAAACATTTACCCAATGTTTTACCACAAATTAATATGAGTTGCCATTTTGTCTTTTTTTTCCCCTAGCCACCATTAAAAGATTCCTATCCATTAGCCTTCTGCTCCCAAAGCCAGTGCTACACAATTTAAATTTTTATTTTTTTATTAAGGAAACCCCACTTCTATTTCTATGTTAGCTTCTGCTAGGCTATACTGTAGTAACAAGTCAAAATATTACACTACAAACAAAAGTCTTAACAAAAGTATATCACTTGTTCACAATATATTAATATATCCTTTGTACATCAGCTTGTGGCTTGTTCCTATACCCTATAGGTCTCCTAGGGGCTCTGCTTCCTATATATACACCATATTGAGATACAGGCTAAAAGAGTATGTCAGATCTGGGACATGACATCATCCTGACAGAAGGTAAAGAGCACCAGAGATAATGCCACAGAAGCAGCCGTAGTAATTTACACACATTGAATTAGTCGAAAGGAGTGAAACAGCCACCCTTGCTGTCAATCAGTTGGAGAAGGAGGCTACTAAAGGCCTTTGTTCTTAATACTAATGTGACTATAATTTGGCACTTTCATTCCAAATCCCCACTTAAATATACGCGTTAAAGGCTATAAATATTTTACGAAGTAAATATTAGAAGTAAATTGTAAATGATGTTATACAATCCTGGGCAGACAAATAATCAATGGCTTCCATCATTTACCTTCAGTCAAAGACAAACTACATTATATAGAAGAGGTTTTAGAACCGGTTCATCATATCCCTGTGTAGGATGTTCAAACGAGACATTTTAAATAAGAAAAGACATAAAACACATTAAAGGGGCTACTTAATAAAGAAAACCTTAAGATCTTATAGATTACAATATAGCATGTAGCAAGACTTGCTAACAACCAATTAGTTTGCTTGCTGGAACCTGATGAAGAAATAATTAAACTGGCATTTCTAGAGCTTGCATGTATTTCTCTATGATCTCTGGTATAAAGAACCTACTTTATAGAACATAATGAAATTGGCATACAAGCATTGAGAGCTAAGATACAGATGGAAATTCAAAGGTGATTTTCTTTATCTGGTAAGCCAATTATATTTGCCACATTTCTACATATAAGATTCAAGGATAAACTTTTGTTTTTTCTCATTTGACTAGATAAAGCAGCCCATACACACAACATTATTTGAAATAGAAATAGAAATGAGAGGATAAATCTCAAATCTCCTTCTGAATGTATTTAGAAAGGCATTTTTTCCATTCAGTATCAAAGCTTTTGTTTGTATGACTGCTTTGATTAAGTCATCGTCAGCACTGTAATCTTCAAATCTGATAAATAAATCTTCAGTCAGAGACAACTAGAGAGGATAGGATCAACCTCACCATCATCAGAAACATTCTGACACATCTAGGCAATAGTTTCTTTCTCCTCCAGGTAACTTAGGGAAAAAGTGAATGTACATCAAATTGTGGAAAGAAAGAACAGAGTGAAAACAACAGCAATATAACTACCAAAAGTATAATTGTAAAACTACATTCAAATGTTAATAAAATTCCAAGTTATTTTGTTATCTTCATTCTACAATGGTGATATTTATCTTCTGATAAATATTGATTTTAATACTTGCCGGTCAGCATTTGGCTAAACTGTGTATTTGTTGAATCTATATAAAATTCCAACATAATTCACTGCCTATTTATAACTTGAAAACGTGCACTAGTTTTGCTTGAAATACCTTTTTATAACCCCAAACTTTTTATTTAATTGACAAGAGTCCTCATGAGCAAGTCAACCATATGCTACATCTGCCACTCCCTCACATAATTTTGGTTTTGTTTCATCCCTCACCATTCGTCCCCTTGTTTTTACTGCTCCTATCACACTGACCTTTCTTGCACTTGGCTTCCTAGGCTATGCCCTTTAGAATCTTTGTTCTAAAGATTTCTTCTGGTGAGAATACAACTTACTTCCCCAAATATTTCCTTGGTTTTATACCTCACTTTCCTAATCAAATATCACTTTCTAAAGGAGACTGACCCTGGCACCCTATTTTAACAAAAACTCTTGCCCTCAGTATTCCTGATTCCCCCAACTCTTATCTATGTTTTCTAATTTTATATGGCACTTATCACCTTCTGAGATATACTTATTTTATATTTTGACTGTGTTTATTTAATATGGCCTGCTCCCTTCCCTCACTTCAAAATACGTTCTTCAAGGGCAGGTGTTATGGTCTGTTTTGTGCCGGGTGCATAGTAGCTTTTCAGTAAAAATTTCACAAATGAATAAGTCATAAAATGGGGCTTTGAGTACCATCATGTTTGAAATAGTGATTATATTGCTCATAATTCATCCACTCTAAAGAGCTTACTTCTCTATAAACACTTTAAAGCTATAAGCAGAGTTCCTGGATAGATGCCAATAACACAGATTTTATGTAAATACTGATGATTAAGTAAATTCTTCAAGAAAAAGAAGATGAAATAATCCTAACCAGCTACATTCCGCCCCCTCCCCATAGATATATACTAAAATGTCACAATTTCAACGAATTCATGATGAGATGGCAATTATTATTTTTAAATTTACTTCATCTTAAGCCTTTTTGATGGCAATGGGTTGTTATATGAATTCAACTCTTCTTTCACACTGGGGGAGCAAAATGGGGGAGCAAAATCCAAAGTGAAAAAAATAATAATTATTATTTTTTTTACATTGAAGTTAAATGATATGAAAACTTCCTCTATAGATAATAGGCATGGTACATTGCTTTATGCTAATGATAGTAATAATGCAAAGCATGCTTTTATGATATTATAAAATGACTGATAGGACTTAGTTATCTCCTCCATGCATATCCATCATTATAACTTTTGAAATGAGCATTTTATTTCATAGAAAAATGTGGGTCTATTTGCAAAATATCCATTTTCAATAATTTTGGATGTTGTGCTTTCTAATCTCAATAAACTATTTTGTGACACAGCAAGTAAGATACGTAGAATCTATGTTATTCTTACCACACACAGTTTCTGTGTTCCCTACAACACTGAAAATTCCACATGGATAGGCATGGTGTCTGCTGTGTTCCTCTCTGATTCAAAGGGCCAACTGGCAAGGCCTCTCATAGCTATTTTACAAGGTCTGACAATAAAGTTCGCGAACTCATCCTGAACGCCTGCCACATACCTCATTGCTTAATATCACTATGGTCACCTTCAAAGTATTCCCCTTGGGAAGCTATGCACCAACGCCAGCACCTAATCCACCCTTCAAAGCAATTTTGGAACTCTTTTTCTGGACTGGCCATCAGAGTTGTCCTAGTATTAACCTTGATGTCTTGAATAATGTCAAAATGTCTTCCTTTCAATATTTCCTTTATCTTTGAAAAGAAAGACTCATTTGGGGCCAGATCAGGTGAGTAGGGAGGGTGTTCCAATACAGTTATTTGTTGACTGGATAAAAATTCCCTCACAGTCAGTGCCGTGGGAGCTGGTGCATTATCGTGATACAAGAGCCATGAATTGTTGGCGAAAAGTTCAGGTCGTCTAACTTTCTCATGCAGCCTTTTCAACACTTCCAAATAGTAAACTTGGTTAACTGTTTGTCCAGTTGGTACAAATTCATAATGAATAATCCCTCTGATATATTTTGGCATCACTTGTATTTTAGTATACAATCTTCAAATTAATACTGTTTTCTTGAAATGAATTGGAAAAGTTTTATTTAGGAAGGAATACAGTATACACTAATATATTCTGCTTTTGTAACTCATGTGTTGCATCATTTATGTATATTATTTAATTCTACCTATCCATAAAATTAGGAAATATCCAACTCATAGGACTGTCATTAGATTTAAATGGGTTGAACTTGCTAAGACACCATGCAATAAATATGCAATAAATATTAGTTAATATGTAAAATTAATTTAGGCAACTGCATACAAAGCTTTAAACAATCCTTTGAGGCTCCATCATGCAGACGAAAGGATAAAATACTATGCAGAACAAATTAGAGCATTAATAGGAGTTGACACTAAATCTAGCTCAGTGAATTTTTCGCTAAGGAAATAACACCCATGTGAGCAGATTTAGACCATTCAGTCTCTGAAGACGACCTTATGTCCTCTCTAATGCCCATCACTCCTTGGGCCGGTCGAGTGGCGCGGTGGTTAAGCGCTGGCTTCGGAAGCCAGTGGTCCCGGTTCGGTCCCACATATGAGGGCCAGTAACACTGTCCTCAAAAAAACAAAACAAAACATTAATACCCATCACTCCAAAGATAATACCCTACACATTAGTTGCTTCTTTTAAAAATGGAATCCTATGGGAAGCCAGCGGCCCCAGTTCGGTCCCACATATGAGGGCCAGTGACACTGCCCTCCAAAAAAAAAAAAAAAAAATGGAATCCTAATATATGCCCTTTTTGGTGTTTGACTCCTTTTGATCAATACTGATCATCACACAGGATTTTTAAATTATAATTGTAGTTCATTTTTTTAAATTAAATTTATTGGGGTGACATTGGTTAAAAATTATGTAAGTTTCAAATGTACAGTTCTATAATATATCATCTGTTTATTGCATTGTGTGTTCACCACGCAAAATCTCCTTCTGTCACCATATATTTGACCCCCTTTACCCTCTTCTACTACCTTACCCTCGATAACCACTAAACCGTTGTCTGCGTCTATGAGTTTTCATTTCTTTGTTTGTCTTGCTCTTTTGTTTCTTTCAGATTTATATCTCCCATATGAGTGAAATCATATGGTTCTCAACTTTTTCTGTCTGACTTATTTCACTTAGCATGATAATCTCAAGATCCATCCATTTTGTCACAAATGGCAGTATTTCATCTTTTCTCATGGCTAAGTGTATATGTACCACATCTTCTTTATCCATTCATCTATGGAAGGATGCTTTAGTCATTTCCATGTCTTAGCCACTGTGAATATCTGCAATGAACATAGGAGTACATATATCTTATGAGTAAATGTTTTCAAAATTTTCAGGTAGGTACCCAGCAGAGGGATTGCTGGGTCATATGTTAATTCTATTCTTAATTTTGGGGGGGAAGCTCCATACTGTTTTCCATAGTGGCTGTATGAATTTACATTCCTATCAGCAGTGTATGAGGGTATCCTTTTTCTCCACAACCTCTCCAACACTTGTTATTACTGGTCTTGTTGATAATAGCCATTCTAATAAGTATGCAGTGGCACCTCACTGTAGTTTTGATTTTCATTTCCCTAATATCTAGTGAAGATGAACATCTTTTCTTCTAGCAGATGGCTATTTGCATATCTTCTTCGGAGAAGTGTCTGTTAAGGTCCTCTGCCCACTTTTTAATTGGAATGGTTTTTTGTTGTTGTTGTTGAATTGTAAGAGTTCTTTATATATTTTGATATGTTAATTTTATTATCCTATTTCTTTAGTATACTTTAATTGGAAGAGTTTCTCATTCTTGCTTTATATTTCATGATATTCATGAAGAGAATAGATGATTTATTTTGTAGACTATCCCTCAGGTTTTGTCTGATGTCTTCTCATGATTACATTTTTGTAAGGAGTATTACAGAAATTATGCTATGTTTTTTTTTCAGAAAAAATATATGTAGGGAAATAATATATATTTTTCAGTAATGATTATAATAATGGATTATAACCTCTAAAATAAAATTAGAATCTATGAGTCCATGCTGACATAAATAAACAAACAAATGAATAAGAGGGGTTTCCTTGTAACATAAGAAAACTACTATACATAAATTTAATGCTGGGAATAGAAAATTACCACTTGGCAACTATCACAAAAATAATTGATTTAGGCAAGAATAAAAAATAGAATTTATGTCAGATCGCACATATGAGGGCCAGTGACACTGCCCTCTACAGCTAAGATGGTGAACAACAGCTCCACCTGGAGCTGGGCTGTGTGAGTCCCTGGTATAGCTGCAGCCTCTGCTGAGGTGGGCTGCCATAAGCTACAGCGAGTGGCCGGCAGCCAGCGTGAGTGGCTGGCAGCTGGTGTGCACTGCCAAGAGCTGCTGTGAGCGACCATCCAGAGGCCAGCGACCGATCTGCCTCACCCGAGAAGAGTGCAATGATGATACCAACATGGGCCAGTGAAGCGTCATCCTCCGCAACTAGACTGAAGAACAAAACTTGTCTGTTCCCCTTCCCCGATTCCCCAACACTGTTCCCCTCCCCTAATTCCCCAATAAAATCTTTTAAAATAAATATATAAATAAAAATTTTAAAAGTAAGGCATTATTAAAAAAAAATGATGCAAAGTTAAATTAAGTGTACATTCATTCAAATTTACTAGAGACAATCTAAAATGGTAGAAAATAACTAATATTATAGTGTAATATTCATAATTAGCAGCTGTGTAAAAATATAATTTCTCTAAATAATTTGATTAATAATTATTTGTTTAGTAATTTGGACACACTTTCCTAATGTGGCATCTTTACCCAGTTGATAGACAAATATATATATATATATATATATATATATATATATATATATATATATATATTTAGATGAGCCATCCTATACCTGTATTTTTATATCTTTCAGAGAAACTGTTAGAATAATCCTTCAGTTTTCATTTTTACTTTTCAAACTGATTTTTTTATTAATTTCTCTTGACACTCCTGATATAATTAGACATAAAAAAACCATCTTCCAGATTTCAAGAAAGTGAAATACATCAGAGGAAAAATACTAAGTCCAATTACATATAAATGAGTTAACTCTGCTAAGAAGTAAATTAATTTAATGCTAGTTAAGTCATAGCATAGTACTACCCTTATAGAATAATACAGAATAGAAAAAAAAATATTCAGTGAAACTTTGCAACTTTCTTCAAATAAAGAAAAATATAGACTTTAATTAGAATGAGAGAGAAGCAGTAAGGTTTTGTTATATCAGTTCCGGCTTTAAGGGAAATGATGACAAAGAAGAATGCATTACAGTTAACAAAAAGAGTCAGATACAATAAGATTTGCTTTAAGACATAAGTCAGAGGAGATAGAAGATATGAAATAGTCATGATGCAATTAGCAGAAAAGCAATGAAATCAATGTTGATCCCCAGACGGCTAAGCTACTAAGCTCATTTTAATTTCACATTTAATAAGAAAAATGAAAAGTGAAGACAAGTGCTAAAAGATATGTAGAAAACTAAAAAGCACTGGAAACCTTACTAATGTAAGTCATATTTGACAAAAAGAATGCTCTGAAAGTCATTGGTTACAATTGGGCATGGACCATTTTAAAACAAAATATTTATTGAAACACCAGTACTCTTTGCAGTTATTTAGAAAGAGAAAAAGTACAGATATGTCAAAAATCAAAGTTTAATAGAAAACATTGAGCTTGTGTGAACTAGCCCTAATAACTGAAATATATTTTCTTAAAGGTTACACCTCACAATGGAACTAAACTGATAACAACATAATAGGGTAATTTTCAACAAGTGGCAATTCCAGTTCCTTAAGTTCATTACTAGAGTTTGAAGGCAAAACTTTGTTCTGTGAGGTTTCTCTTATGAGCCAGTCACCAGAATACTGTGAGAACAGAATATAGTCAATAAATGGAATGCAAAGAGTTAAGGACAAAAGAAAAATCTACTCAAAGAACTCCTTAATTAGATTTTCCCTACATTGCAACTCTAAAATTTACCATGACATTTTCTGTACTTAAACATTCCTGCAGGTTCCACTTTTGAAGTACTCTCCAATTTCTCTGTTCCACTCCTCCATGCAAATTAGCATCTTCTAGGAATACTTTCCTAAACAGTATTTAGGTTTCAGAATTTTCCTATAATTGATTATGTACTACATTAACTGTCTTATTTCAGACTGCTATAACAAAAATAGCATAAACTGGCTTACTTAAATAACAAACATTTATTTCTCACAGTTGTATTAGAGGCTGGGAAGTCCAAGATCAAAACACTAGCAAAACCTGTGTCTGATGAAAACCCACTTCCTACCCTGTAAAACAACTGCCTTCCACTGTATCCTCATGAGGCCCAGAGTGGAAACTCTAGTCTCTTCCTCTTTTTACAAGGACACTAATCCCATTATGGAGGCTCTACCCTCATGATTTCATCTAAATTTAATTACCTTTCAGAAGTCCCAATTCTTAATACTGTTACATTGGGTGTTAGGGTTTCAACATATAAACTTTGTGTGTATGGGGGGGGGAGGGTACATGGGGGGGGGACAAACATGCAGTCCATAATAGTAATGAATAATCCAATCCAATGAACTACCTGTAAAGTGATTTACACTTTATCCTCAGTTAGGATTCATCTATTACTCATAACCATACTTGAATCAAGAGCTGCATCTAATTGTAAATTTGTTATCATAGATAGCAGATTGTTTGAAATTGAATGTTTATTTTCTTGATACAATAATATGTGATTACCTCAATATTTAAGACAATTGGACAACAAATAAGTGGGATTATAATAGGGGCTGGAGAAACAGAAGATACTAGATATTGGGAGAAACTTCGTGATATTTTTGCTGAAAAAATTAACTTGGATTCTTTATTCATTGTGAAGAATTTCAATAAGAGAAGGTGTTAAATGAATGGGATATATTCTAGAAAGGATGACCAAATATGTCATTAAAATGGTAATTTATGAAGAAAGTCATTGTTTGATTCTATGCAACTAGGTGGGAGAATTTTTATGTTTCAAAATATGAAACTAAAAAAAGACGAATTAGTAAGCCAACTGCAGAATCCTATAATTTTAGTTTGTGAAGTCACCTGTATGTCAGTTCTCTTTGCATGAAGTATGGAATTGAAATTGCCATTATTATTCATGTGAATTCTTCAGAATTTATCCCACCTCTCAGATAAATTCAAATACTAAAACATGACTATAGGTGCAGGTAGTACTTATTTCTTGGCATTCACATTCTTGTCAGAAGGTGACAAATTAAGTAGTATAATTCTCATTGCCTTTAGAGAAAATAGTGTAGACTGAAGGGGAAAGAAAAAAAAAATCTCCCCATTAATTGGCCTTGGAAACTGTAAAGTCCACACACTCACAGTGATTATTTTAAGAAAAATAGAATCCATGCTTCTTAATAGTGTTCCAAAGAAAGATAATAATGATTTCTCTCATGTATACTATCAAATCTTTAAAATCAGTCTCAATACACTATTTTTAAAAATTTATTTATTTTTAATTAGTTTCAGGTGTACAACACAGTGCAATAGTTATACTTTTTACCCCTCAAAGTGACAACTCCCCTCC
Source organism: Aselliscus stoliczkanus (assembly GCA_033961575.1). Lineage (NCBI taxonomy): Eukaryota > Metazoa > Chordata > Mammalia > Chiroptera > Hipposideridae > Aselliscus > Aselliscus stoliczkanus. Next base: position 73,107,310 of record CM066740.1, on the reverse strand, counting down.
CCCAGTTCGCCACCCCACTCCTCACCCCCCATATCGTACATATCTATTACACTTCCTCTGACTCCCTTTCACAGTATAATCCACATCCCGTGACTATCTATATATATTCAATTACAGTTGGTATACAATACTATACAACCAATGATATGGATGGACCTAGAGACTGTTATGTTAAGTGAAATAAGTCAGTCAGAGAAAGACAAATACCATATGATCTCACTTATATGTGGAATCTGAAAAACTGAATAAATGAGCAAAGTAAACGGAAACTGTCTCATATATATAGAGGAAAAACAGGGTTGCTAGTTGGGAGGGGGGTGGGGAGAAGGGAGAAGGGAGAAGGGATTAGACAGCAAAAATAGGCAACTACAATATTGCCACAAGGATATGAAAGACAGTTCGGGGAATATAATTAATAATGTTGTAAATATTTTGTGGGGTGTCAGATGGTCACATGTCTTGTTGGGGAGACCATTTCATGGATGGAGTAGAGGCTTGATCACTGCACTGTACACCTGAAGCTGAGGATTCAATAAATGGTGCTGGGAAAATTGGACTGACACATGCAAAAAAATGAAACTGGACCAACTCCTTACTCCATATACAAGAACAAATTCAAAATGGATTAAAGACTTAAATGTAAGACCTGAAACCATAAAACTCCTAAAAGAAAATAAAGGGAGTACATTTGCAGACATTACCCGGAGCAATATTTTTACTGATACATCCCTACGGGCAAGGGAAGTAAAAGAAAAAATGAACATATGGGATTATATCAGACTTAAAAGTTTTTTCACAACAAAGGAAACCATCAAAAAAACAAAAAGGAAGCCTACTGATTGGGAGAATACATTCGCCAACAATATATCTGATAAAGGGTTAATATCAATGCACTACTTTTATAGTAAGAAAATTTTGTATAAATATGTCTGGAATCAGATCTCTGAGGCAGAGAAAGGCTAATCTCATTCTTTAGAAGTAGTATTAATTGAGAGTCCACTATTACTTAAGTACCGTCTGCATACTGGAGAGTCATCAGTAAAGTAAACAAAAAATCTGCCTTCATGAGGTTCATATTCTAGTAGCAGATAAAAGCAATAAATAATAAGAAAATGAATAAAAATTATAAACATAATGAAGGAAAAATAAAGTTGAGAAAAATAAGGGGGGACTGCATTACAGAAAGTATCATTTGAGCAAAGTCCTTTAAAAGATAAGTAAGACATAAATACGAAGCAGAATAGCTCTCCCTGTCAGGTCATCATAATCAACCTGGCAACTGTGAAATATATCAGTGCTGAGGACAGAACCCAAGTCACCTCATCTAAATATCTGTACTAAGAGTCCAAGAAAAATTCTAGAGCCATCTCACTCAGAGTGACAAATAAGAGCAAACAACAAGCCCAAAGGCACTGAGATAGGAATGAGCTTTGTGTGATAAAGGGAAAAAAAGAAGACAGAAGTAGTTCAAGGTTAATTTATCAGTGGAAGAGTAAAATGAGCTAGGGTCAATATGGAAGATGAGGGTCAAAAAATGTCCTGTCTTTTAAACTATACTAAAGATTTACATTCTACTCCATGGTTGATAGAAAGTCATTTGGGAGACCTAAACAAAGGAATTATACAACCTAATGTATCTTTTTATTTTATTTTATTTTATTTTTTTTAAGATTTTTTTTTTTTTTTAAAATTGGGTAATTGGGGGAGGGGAACAGACAAGTTGCTGTCCTTTTGTTCTTCAGTCTAGTTGCGGAGGATGTTGCTTCACTGGCCCATGTTGGTATCATCATTGCGCTCTTCCCGGATGAGGCAGATTGGCCACCAGCCTCTGGATGTCACTCACCGCGGCTATTGGCAGCTCACGCTGACTGCCGGCCACTCACTGTAGCCCATGGCAGCCCACTGCAGCAGGGGCTGCAGCCTACATCGTCTCCGGGGCTTGCAGCCCAGCTCCAGGTGGAGCTGTTGTTAGCTGTAGAGGGCAGTGTTACTGGCCCTCATATGTGGGATCCGAACCGGGGCTGCTGGCGTCCCAAAACCAGCTCTTAACCAATGCACCACTCGGCCAGCCCTCTAATTTATCTTTCTAAAAGATCACCTTGGAGGCCACGAATTTTAAATATATGGGAGGAAAACCATCTATACTTTCATCCATAATATCACAGCTCCAGCCCTGACCTCTCCAAAGAATTTCATCAGTCTATATCCCTGCTTCCTTGACCTCTCTCCTTGGAACACTAATAGACATCCCAAACACATTTTGCCCACAACCAAGTCTTTGGTAGGTCTTTAGACCAGTTCCTTCTGCAGTGTCTTTAATTCATACACCCTCTACTTCCAGGTACTGATAAACAGAGTTGCTTCGGCCCTAAGAAATGAGGAGGATTGGTGAAATCCCTTAAAAATTATAACTACAAGCTGGGCCTCCAAGACTTTACAGCCCCAAACCAAATCACATGGTGGATTTATTTTAGACTGAGATACACAAGGGAATAAGCCTCCTTGTAAACAAAAATAGAGCAAGAATAAGCAGCGATGACAAACAGCACCGGGACTTTGAACAATGGGGTTATCAAACAATATGACAAAACAACAATGCCTAATACATTTTAAGAAATAAAAGACAAGATTGAAAACACCTACAGGGAGAAAGCAACAAAATTAATGACCTAGCAGACTTGAAAAAAAAAAGGAACCTAGGAAGAATGCATATACACTTCCACTGAACTTTTGGAATGGAAAATACAATAACTGAAATTGCAACTCAAGGACAGACTCAGGAGGATGGATAGAGTTGAATAGAAAATTACTGAACTTTAACAAAAGTATAATTAATTATCAAAAAGAGAAAGAGATGGAGAGTAGAATAGAGCGATAAAAGTAAATGATATGGAGAATAGTGACATGTAAAGTCAGACTTCTAGGGGGAAAAGAGAAAAACAATGTAACGATATATTTGAAATTGTGATGGCTCACATTTCCAATACTAGTAAAATACATTAATGGATTCAATGACTATCCAGCAGGTTTTTTAAAAAGTCCACACTTAGAATGAATAGCCAATTTCTAAATAAAAACAATGAGGGCCGGCCGAGTGGCTCAGTTGGTTAAGAGCTCGTTTAAGTGTGAGCTGAGCTCTGAGCAACAGCAGTTCGATGCCCAGCCTGAGCTGAGCTGCTGCTGAGCTGCCAACAGGTGGCAGGATGGCTCAGCTAAAAAAAAAAAAAAAATGAAAAGCTTTTTTAAAAGCCAAATAATTATTCAATATACTGAAATAAAACTATTGGCAACCTCGACTTGTATACCTAGTACATTGTGGTTTTTTTCAAGTAAGGTGTGAAACAAAATCACTTTGAGAAAAAGAGTGGTTGCGTGTGCTTCCAGCAGACACTTATTAAAGAAAATTCTAAAAACCAAGTTTCTCAGATGACAAAGTGTTCTAAAATGTAAGGCGCAAGATGGGAGAATGTATGAAAATTACTCAAAAGGTTTTTAAATATAAATAAGTTACTTGTATAAAATAAAAATATGATATATTAAAAATTATTTTATTCTGAACAAATGGTATTTTAATTTGTAATTATTAATATCAATTCATAATTCATTGAAACATAACATTAAAATATATAAAATAACATAATTTGATATGATAAATGAACTTAGACTGCCTCAACTTTTTGTCATGCCCTGAAGGAATGATAAGGGTAATGGTTAAATTTGCACACGAGTAAGTAAATTATGCATGTTGTAATTTCTAATGCAACTGTTAAAGGAAGGAATAAAATAAAATATATCACAGACAAATTCAAAGAGGAAAATAATGAAAACTGAACAATAATCATAAATCCCAAAAATATAAATGGATTAAAAAAAAGAGATATTATTTTGAAATAACTAAATGCTCCAGAGATTGTCAGAATGAATGTAAAATATTAATTAATTGTATTTTTATAGAAGATGCATTATAAATACAATGATATCAATAGCTGAAGGCAGACATAGGTTTCATGTTTTGTGAGATCTGAATCATACAATTTAGGGGACCTCTAAAAAAAATAAAATTATCAATGTAGCATTAGGAGCAAAAATGCACCCGTACATAGAGTGAGAAACTAAAGATTTTAAACATGTGCAAATACCACAAACATCATAAATCAAGGGAAGTAGCATATTAACATCTTTATTATTATTACATATTATAAATAATTTCCATTGTATTACAGATAATGGATAATTTCATCTTAGTCAACCATGATTGTTGTGGTTATTAATTTTAAGATTTCAAAAATAAAATCTTTTAGCTTCTTTTTTTTTTTAATATTTTTTTTTTTTTAGCAGAGCCATCCTGCCACCTGTTGGCAGCTCAGCGGCTGCTCAGCTCGGGCTGGGCATCGCACTGCTGTTGCTCAGAGCTCAGCTCGCACTCTTGAGCGAGCTCTTAACCAACTGAGCCATTCAGCCAGTCCATTCTTTATAATTTTTTTTTTTTTTTTTGGAAGGCAGTGTCAGGGCCCTCATAAGTGGACCCGAACCGGGGTGGCTGGCTTCCGAGGCCAGCCCTTAACCACTACGCCACTCGTCTGGCTTTTAGCTTCTTAATGTAGTACTACTGCTACATCTATAACTGTGTCTGCCATTGCCAGCACAGGTGTGCTTTTATCTCGGGGCTAACCCCTCAGGAAACTGGTCTGTTTTTTTCTGTCCTGTTCCCCTTCTCTCCTGAGGCTGCCTTCTCCTTGCAAAGGAAAGGAGCTTTGAAGCCTGGGTCTTAGTGGTTACCACGCAGCAATTTAACAGGGTTTCATTCTGATTTCTTCTCCCTGTGGACAAACTGAGGGTCCCAATGCTCAATAAGGCCCATGAGGGGCAGGGTGTCACAGGACAATAGGTGCCTGTGGGTGGCAGCTCACCAGCTATCTGGGAACCTCAGTGCCACATGAGTGATTAAAGGATGAGCCCAGGCCAGCAAGCCACACTTCAGGCAGAAGGTAATAAGGCCCCTCCCTGTGCCTGCAGAGAGGACAGCACACAGCTTAGATTCCTCACGGTAAATTCAAATCTACTGAAAGTAAAATAATGAGGGAGATGTCCCCTTTTAATACTAATGAAAACAAACCTTGTTCCTTTATTAATATCAGACAGAATAGACCTAAAAAGATTTCTAAAGGAAAAGAGGTGTATTTTATAATAATCAAAAGTTTAATTAATCAGCAAACTACAAAAATTTTAAATTTGTATGCACTTAAAGATATAATCTTAAAATATATACAATCAATACTAAGAAACCTATAAGGGATATAACAGACAAACTTATAGTGATAGCAGGAGATATCCACAATTGCTAGATCAAGGAAACAACAATAACAGTAAGAATAGGAAAGTCAGCAACGTGATTAGCAAAGCTAATCCAATCTGCAGAACACACATTCTTTCCCATTCCACATACAAGATTCAAAACACAGCCATGTACTGGATCACAAAAATAAAAATTCCAAGTAGTCCATGAATATACTTTGCAACAAGTTTTGAAGGTAATATCTGCCTAGTTTCCCTCCAAATCCTCCATCTCTCTCACATACACACACAGGCACGCACACACACATACACATGCTTCATCCCCTTTTCCCTCAGAACCCCCAAAATGTGGTTTTAAGAGAGAAAATTGCAAACTTTGAAAAAGATAGTGGCATCTTTGAAAGTATCCAACCCAAGAAAATCAATTCCTTATCTATTTCTTTATCGAAATAATTTATATGATTTGTGGAAGCTAATCTATCATAGAATACTTTGTGTAAGAAAAAAAAATCATATACATTGTACTGCTAAGACGGAAGATATGAAATGGTCACAGACATCACAGGGCCCAAAAGTCCATTATTATTCACTTGGCTGTTCAGAATCCCAGCTGTGATCTAGTTAATCTCTGAGATCATTGCCCCAGGCGCTTATTGCATTTCTGGAAAACTTCCCCACAACCCCACTTCAAATCTACTGCTGCCTGAAACTGCCAACTGTTTCACTTTAAAGGTTCTAGTGATTTTAAAATTGCCTCTGTTCGAGAGGGAGTAATTGGTAAAAATCCCTAAGGGTACTCGCTGGGAAAAAACTGTCACTGGTAATGGCAGGGAATTACACAAAAATGCCAATGCATTTTCTGATTGATGGAACTGAAATACAACAGAAGTTTAATATTTAAGGATGCTGATAACTGGATGAAAAAGAGGACCAAGGCACTCACAAGGAACACATATTAGGGGGGAAAAATATATTCAAAAGCAAGTTTTCTGCAGTTTAAGTTATAAATCACATTAAATAAATTAGTTTGGGGCATCAAGATTCCAACACCTATGTGGGAACAGTTATCGTTGTCTAATTTCTTCTTTTCATCTTTCATTAAATATGACTCTTTCAATAATTAAAATACACTTACTTTCAACATTATGAAAGGAAAGGAATGTCCAAGAAATCAGAGGCAAGAATATGGACATTATTAAAGGTAAAGAATAAAAGCTTTGGGACCCGATGGATGCCTCAGCAAAAACGTATCTACACCCTAATCATTGGAACAGCCTTTATTTCTTTATAAGTAGAAGCACACACACAAAACCAAAAAATCATCTTAAGCAAAACTAAGTTTTGAATTGCATTTAGTATTCTGTTTCGAGTTCCTAAAAACACAGTGATAGAGCCTTTTAAGGTCAATGATATAATATTATCCTTACTTTAAAAATTTTTTTTTTTTTGAGGGCAGTGTCACTGGCCCTCATACGTGGGACCCGAACCGGGGCCGCTGGCTTCCCAAGCCAGCACTTAACCACTGCGCCACTCGGCTGGCCTATCCTTACTTTTAATGTTGATTGCTTCTCCATGGTTTTGTATCTTGTTTTGTAATTATTTTTTTTAAAAAGCCATTATACCATACTATTAAGATAGTACATTAACACTTAATTTCTTGATTATAAACATGACCTAAAGGAGTAAGTAAATTAGTTTTTCTGCCAAGATTCCACAAGTAATACCGACATTAACAGAGTAAAGCAATATACCTTTGCTCTTAGCATGTGACAGGTTTTTAAATAATATATTTACATTGAATTTCATTTTCTATAGTGAAAGTAAAGCACAATGTTTGGCAGATTAGCAGTGTTAGAATGCCTTTCCCCCCAGAGAGTCACCGATGACCCTTTTAAAATTGCTTCATTTATTCCCCTTCTTTGTGAGTTTATTGTCAGTAACTCAAATTGTCTCACTATCAAGTATAACACTACTAAAGAGCCAATCCTGACATGACAAATGTCACTCATCAACCTGATAGTTCCTACCCAACTGTCAGTACTTTCTGAAGTAAGGTAATTCTGAGACTTTTTTTTATAAATGAACCTCTTTCCTTAGGTAGAAACTGTACAGTTGGTCCCCTTAGAATTCTAAGACCACATTTTTAAGGAAGGCCCTATCATATTTTTTCTTATTTAGTTTTAATTATCTTACTTCTTCTGTTCTTCCTTCTGCTTGTAAAAGTTTATGACAACAAATACAGAGGGTGCCAAAAATATACATATACATTTTAAGAAAGGGAAAAACTGTATTAAAATTGTAATACTCAATATATACTGATAATAAAAGATGAATACAAGTCATGTTTGACTTCTGCAATGACAAGAGGTGCTCAAAGTGGTTACCATCAGCGTCCAGACACTTTTGTTTACAGCAAACTACTGCTTGAGCAATGCTTACCAAAGTACCCACTTGTATACATTTTTTGGTACCCCCCAGGACACCCACAGGCACCCTATTCGATCAGCCTTCCACTATGATGTGAGCTGACTTGTCACTTCTCAGGTGTCTGGATACCAGGCAAGGAGCCTGAAACCCAGAGTGACTGGCGAGTTCCCGATAGCACTGATGTCCTGTGATACCGCTCCAGATACTGTCACCTTGAATGCATACATCACTAGTGAATATGAGAACTGGACTAGTAGATGTTATTTTTTTTCCAAAATCTTTCCTCTAAGTGCATTAACACTGGCACTATTCTATCCCTCTACAAAATATCTATTTACTAACAATACTGTGTAGGCATGGGAATGAATAACCACATCAAAATAGAGTAATCTCACTAAAATGTTTGAATAAAACATATTTATAAAAATAATCCTATATATCTGCATTTATTTTTTAAAAAGTTAAAGAAAAACTAAACTAAACTGATCTCTAGTGTTAAAAATGAATTACTTGGGCCGGCTGAGTGGTGCGTTGGTTGAGTTGGCTTGGGATGCCAGCTCTGAGCAGCAGAATCCTGGTTCGGATCCCACATGAGGGTCAGAGTCGCTGCGCCCTCTACAGCTAAGATGGTGAACAACAGCTCCACCTTGGAGCTGGGCTGCCATGAGTCGCCAGTGATGGAGTAGGCTGCAGTGGGGCTGGCTGGCAGTTGGCATGTGCTTTCGTGAGCTCCCAGGAGCTGCTGTGAGTGACCATCTAATGGACGGCAGGCGACTTCCTCACCTGGGAAGAGCACAATAATAATACCAACGTGGGCCAGTGAAGTGACATCCTCCACAGCTAGGATGAAGAGCTAAAGGACAGCAACTTGTCTGTTCCCCTTCCCTGGTTCCCCAACGCTGTTCCCCTCCCCCAGTTCCCCAATAAAATCTTTAAAAAAATAAATGAATTACTCATGGGGACAGGTTATGACTACAAGAAGATAAGAGGTGGCCTTTTTGGAAGCAGGTAATATTCTTTTCTTGATCTGGATACTGGTTATGTTCCAATGGTATTTTATTTAAATTAAAGAATAAAAGTTCATTTTTAAAATTAATTTCAAAGAAGAGAGTAATGAAAGAAATCTTCAGGGTTGGCCGAGTGGCTCAGTTGGTTAAGAGCTCTCTCAAGAGTGTGAGCTGAGCTCTGAGCAACGGCAGTTCGATGCCAGCCTGAGCTGAGTTGCCGTTGAGCTGCCAACAGGTGGCAGGATGGCTCAGCTAAAAAAAAAAAAAAGAAATCTTCAGCATGCAATTAGGCTCTTCAGGAACTGAATGAAGTTGTTTTTGGATTACTGGCATTTATTAAATATGTAATTCAACAACACATATATATAATGAGAAATGCCATCATTTGTAAAAGTTTTCAAATTCCCAACGGCCAAATAACTAATTTGGAAACTAGTGTCAGCATCTTAATTTTGTACAAAGATGGTGTATTTGGGGGCAGAAGCACATGATCAAGTACACAAGTCAAGAAAAATCAAGAAAAGTCATCCGATTTTCTTTATAGTCACTGATTTTTGAGTGACTATTAACTTGCCAAAACCTTTTCTCAGTTTTTGCTACTTCGGTTGCTCTAATGATTTCTATTCAGTAGTTGAACAGTTAGTTTCTTAATAGGAAAACTGTAAACAGAGTCTTTTATGTTTGAAAAGAAATAAGAGTAAATGACTAAGTTACATCAATTATAATGAATTCCAGATTTACAATAGAAAAGCCAGAAGAGAGGCCATGGTTTTTATAAGTAATGGACAAGAATAATTTTTTGTGTGCTTAGCTACATGTTTTCCTATTATAAAAAAATGTCAGGAAAGCATTTTTAATGTTATTTATTTAACACAATGTAATAGGGATGCATTTAGCATTAATTTTCTGTTCTTTTCTGTAGGTGCAATTTCAAAAGTATATGACATTATTTCTCACACACAAAGAGGTAGATGATCATTTACTCTTAGCAGAAAGCTAGTTGATGATATTTTTTAAAGAGACATTACTACAGAAATGAGGTAGTCTTAGTAGGGGCAGCATATGCTTGGTCTTTCTCTTTTATGGAACAGAACTTTTCAATGTATTGTAATTCACTCAAGCCTGTGGTACTGAGCATAGATGTTTACCTCTTCATTTCTCCTTAAAAAAATAAGAGCACCAAATATGAAAGGGCCTTTCTGGATTCTTCTGGACTCTTACAGATCACTCAGCTTTTGACTCTTCATTCCAGTGTTTTTCCCCAGAACCTTTGATATCTTTCTGTTCCACTGAATGGAGCCCTTCCTGTTTCCCACAGAATATGAAATGTGCTCTTGCTTCCAGAACTCAGCTTTATAACAGATGATAAGCATTCACTATCTGTTCCCAAAACTCCACATTTCTGGAATGGGGGTGTTAGGATCTTCATGGGCCCTCTCCCCAGTGTAACAACCATAAGTGGTGAAAATTATAAAAATACCCAACCATTTGAAGTCTCTGAAAATTTTCATATGGGTACCTAGTAAATGGAAACATGTACTTAAGAAAATCTATTAAATCTTGGTAAGAACAGTAAAAAAAAAACATGGCATCTCAGCCATGACCTGCCCACCATCAGCCATGGTGACCATGATGCAAGCTCTAGGTCAAATGAATTCACCTTCCCTGAGCAGTTACGTATTTCAACTTCCATGACTCATTTTTATATCTCATCAGACAAAAATCTACATTGAAAACAGTCCACTCATAGGCCTAGAGAAAGAGAAGTTGGAAAGGTTTGTCATTACTACTAAGTAAAAGGATATTATAGGTGAACTTATGTGTCATCTGGGATTATAGACAGTGACTATATTTAAAAATTGATTAAAGTTGCCTGATTGTTCACTCATCAGAGATCCTGCTTGAAGGGAAGCTCTGTTTGCTTGGTACCTACTATGAGTGAGGAGAAAAACAAAATACCACAAGAAATCTTGTCTCCAAGAGATCTGGAGATTGAAATAAATAATATAAAAAGTACATAATTATACAAACACATACAGCCATTGTATGTGAGCAAATGAAAGAAAAATTACTGGAATGTAAATCACAGGTTTCATTTGGGAACTTAAAAATTCATATACATGCCTGAGAATTGTAAAATATGACAAGTAGATGATGGAAATTAAAGTATAAAGATATGATTTTGACTATAGATAACTGTGTGACCAAAGCTTCTAGAATGAGAAAACAGTGTTTTGTAATAGTAACAAGCAGTGATGCAACAGCATTGATAAAATTGCTAATGAGCTCAAGAACAGAGCTCTCCTTTCAACCCCTTTTTTTCCTCATCTTTTACAGCACTATTTGATTCATTCATTCATCCATCCATCCATCCATCAATAACTATACAACTATAGGATCTAGGAGGCTAAGAACATTTTGTTTGCCACTCTGTGCCCAACATTAAGCAAAATGTCTAATAGTCTATGCACAATAAGTACTTGATGATTTAAATTGCATTATGTAGACAAATGATATCTTCTAAGAAGTAGACATCAGTGTGACAATAAAACATTTATTAAAGGTAAGACAAAATTATTCCTATTATATACATAGTTCTAAGTGCATAATATTCTTGGTTCTTAACGTCAATTTTCATTTATAAAAATACATCATGAGTAGAGTTTGCCATCCCCATATCTGGGGCAATTTTCAACTACAGGAGGAATTATTAGCTGTGCTTATTTTGGTCTTTAAAAAAATTCAAATTGGGGTTATTGATACGTCTCTATTCTATTGCAAAACAAAGACTTTTTGTCAAAACAATTCGGTGGCAAAACAGATCACAGATAAATTAATACAATCTGTAGCTCTGAAGATAAAACAGGATACAATTTCCATACTAAGCCAGTAAAACAGAATAAAACAGTGCAAATATTTTTACATGAAACCTCTAACAACTGCCTTTCTGTTTTCAGGGCGTTTCTCTAATATATTCCATCACACAGTATTAGAAAGGCAATTTTTTAAGTGTCTGGGACTTTAACACCAATGTTATTTTCTCAGTGCCTCAGAAAAGTGTGATATTAGGGTGTCTTCTCACAAAAAAAATAATAAATCAGCATGATAAATACTGTTGATTGCCTAACTATTGACTGAATAATCCCTAAATTTGGAATAAAATCAAGGGCTATAATCACAAGATCAGAGGCAATAAAATTGCTATTCATTATATCCTAGCTAAACAAGGGGTACTTGGGTAAGTACTTCTGACATAAGAGAGACAGAACAAGATAAAATCCAGACACAGGGCAAATGATTGAATGCAGTGCTCACTTCCACCTCATGGTTCTTTGATCTCTTTAGCTGGCTGCAATAATAATTATTTTTTTAATTTTAGGTTAACAAAGTATAGTATAAATTGAAACTCTGAACTTTCATTGTTTTAGAAAAAAATTAGCTTAGAGCTAAATTGGGGATGCTGTGATAGGCTGATTACTGCATGGACTTTAGTATGGCATATGGATTCCTTTAGATAAAATCAGCAATTCAACTCTTCCAAAAATTTAAGCAGCATTGACTTTCCTTAATATCATCTTTAAGGATTATGATTTACCTACAAAAGTAGTTCTAACTTACTCAGCTATAAGACACATATAAGAGTAATTATTTCCTGCACTTGTGTGTGTGTGTGTGTGTGTGTGTGTGTGTGTGTATGTGCAGAGAGACAGAGAAAGGAAACAGTTCATCACTCATTACATTTTGTTTCCAATTCTCTTAAAGAGAATACTTCTTTGTACAGAACTGGTGCTAAATAAGTGTTTTCTGTATTGTGGTTATGATTATTTCACACCCAGATATACAACATGCATAACACATAGAGCTCACTCAGTTCAGTAACACTGACTACTGACCACTGGACTCGGTGATATTTCCTGAACACAGCAGACATGCTTCCTTGGAGCTCTTGAACTTGTTGGCCCATGTTCTTGGAATTCTCTTCACCACGTACCTCATTTTGCTTTTACTTTTATCGCTGGTGACTCTCTTCCCTGATTACCAAAGTAAACATTTCTGTACACTTTCTTTATTCCCTTATTCATTGTCTCTTTTCTCTATTTTATCTTTCTCCACAGCACTTTCATCTCTGGGTTAATTTAATGTTTGTTCATTTATTTGTTTGTTTGTTTACTGTCTTTCTTCCTCCTACTGGCACACTAGTGTGTAAGCACCAGGAAGGCAACATTTTTTGAATGAAATATCTTCAGAGCTAACATTATAGTTTGGCATATTCCACAACTGTGTTTGAATGAACTGTATTAATCTTATGAAATCAATGCTATTATTTTATAACTTCAGTTCATATGCGAAGGGCTATAACTCTCCCTCTAGTTCCCACATTTGATACAAATCTTTGCTTACACTGGAGCATATTTGGGTCTTTTGCTCCTTATCCTGGCCAGAACCCCCTTCTTCATTGCCTTATTTCATCAGTAGCATTTTCCTCTGAGTTCTCTCCTATTTTTTATGTGTAGTAATACTTCATCTGCAGCCCTCTGCAATAATTTCTATCGTTTTCCTTACAATGCTATTCTTTTCAACATCAGTAAATTCACACTCAATTGTTGCCACAGTACATTTGCTGTTCTGACATTTCAGCTATATATAAACTTGTTTGCTAATTTTCATTTTGCACCTCTTTTTGTGGTCATACATAGATGAGGTGTGAGAGGATAAAGTGATGACTACACAACTCAAATGAAATCCTAGGAAAGCAGCAATTTGAGTTTACATTACCGTTTTACCATATGTCTGTCGCACCAGAGAACATTGGTTCTCAAATTTTCATTCAATAATGCAATCAATTTGGTTTTCTAAGGAGCCAGTCTAGAAAGCTCCAAATCTATTTCTTAATGTTTAAATATATTGTGTGCAAGGTCAAGCTGAGCAAAACTCAATGACTGCATTGATCCTTTTCAATTCCTTTCTCTCCACTACATTCTGATCAATAAACCCTTTCCCCACTTAAACTCTGAAATCCTCTCTAAAGAGCAGCACATAATTTTTGGATTAGATTCAATAAAGCCTTATAGTTTATTTTAGAATTCTTTAATTGTATTTCCTTAGCTTCTGGAGTCTGGGTATAAGTTTGAATAACATTGAGGAAGAATGACAAACTGGACCATATTCCACTAGATTACAGAACATTGCTTCAGAAAGATTTTGATGACAGGGTCTTCTAATTCTATTTTTTTCTCTTATTCTCATCTATGTAATTACTTGTCAAAAGTTATTAAGTGAGCATGATGAGTTTACAGATTTGCCAAAAGAGCAATTACCAGTAGCTCTCTTTAGCTGGCTGCCCTCATTTTTTTTTTTAAGTTAACAAAATATAATATAAATTGAAAATTTGAACTTCATAATCCTTTTCATCATTTTAGAAAAAATTTAGCTTATAGCTAACTTGGGGACACTGTGATAAGTTGATTACTGCATGGAATTTATTGGGTTGTCAGAAAAATCATGACGTATTTTTTCTATGTGTGTATTGTTTCAAAAATGCGTCATGACTTTTCCAACAACCCAGTAGTATGGCATATGGATTCCTTTAGATAAAATCAGCAATTTAGCTCTTCCAAAAATTTAAGGAGCATTGATTTTCCTTAATACAATCTTTGATGTACTGTTGTACCCAGCACAAAAATACAAGCAAGGCAGTTGTTTGGAGTTTTTTATTTGTGAGCCGGCGACTGTGAGAGGGGTAAAGCCCTGAACAAACTCACAGCCCTGAACAAAAGAGAGGGGTTATATAGACAGAAATCGCAAGCAAAACAAATTTACAGGTTACAGGTGGTTTCTATAAATCTTAGACAGTTTTGACAGTACCAATTATCTCAAGTAGGTTATAAAAAGCTATACAATTTAACAGTATTAAATGTAGTAAGCAAGTATGATATCACCAAAATGTAGCAAGTAAGGAAATTCACAGAGGCCATAAATAAGTAACAATTAATTGGTGGAAAATAGTCTGGCCTTGTGTTTATCCAGACAAGAGACACAGCTGGCCTATGTTACATATGCAGTTTGGCCTTGTGTTTGGATAAGAGGTAGTTAAAACCTGTGGAGTGTAGCAAGTAGTTAAGGGAGTCTAATTCTTTGATCTATCTAAGGGAAGCTTTAACAATCTTTTAGTACAGAGAGGCCGGGGGTGGGAGCTAGCAGCTAAGGGTCCAGGAAACTAACAATCTAACAACCTTTTATTACAGAGAGGCCAGAGGCTGGGGTTGAGGGCTAGCAGCTAAGGGACCAGTTACTTCAGTACCATCAAACAGTGGCCTTTAGATTTTTGGATGCTAACTCCAAATGTTACCACATTTCCAACATGTTTCCAAGCCAAGTTCTCTCCTACACACAAAAAAAGCAGAAACTCACGTTGTACTATATTTGCTAAAATATCTTCTTGTTCAATCTTAATTTTTAAATGTCCTCCAACAACAATTGAATGAGAATCACTCTGACTCTCAGGGACTTCTTTTATGACTAAAATAATTATGGTAATATGTATTTTTCACTTTACTTGCAAGTATTACAAAGACCTCATGAATATAAAGCATTATGCTTTAAGCTATGGGTATATAAATAATTATCATACAGGATTTGTGTTCACAAAGAGCTTATGAAATAGCCAGAAAGATAGGGTATGCAAATGTCCAATAAGTGATTCTATTAATAAGTGCTTTATGAGTGTACAAAGAGGGATCATTAAATGACTGGGCAATTTAAATTAATGTTTCAGTTACACAAGGGGCCAAGCAGAGTGAGAAGAGCATCCACACAGGAGAGGATGGCCTGGCATAAGTATAACAGCCAAGGTAGTAAGTAGTTCTTGAAAAAGAATTGCATTTGAATAGGCAGAAAGGAATGACATGAAAATTGTAAAAGGATGGGAGAAAGCACAATAGGATGTTATTTGTGTTTCATGCAAAGGTCATAGAGAAACAAGTCTAGTTAGAATGAAAGCTTTCTATTAAGATATTCTAGGAGATAAAATTGGAGAGATAGGTGTACCTACTACCTGTTTTCAGATTTTATTGATTCAGGTTTTATAACCTCTGAAGTCTTCCCAAAACCCAAATGAAGCCATATGTGACCACTGCTCCTAAGTCCAGATTTATAGAGTGATTTTCCTAGGATGGTATTCATGCCCTTCTATGAAACACTCAAGGCATATGTCTGTGTGAAGGAGCAGCCAGGCAATAATATTAAATCCCAAGAGGGGTAGGAGAGCAACCACATTGCGGCGTGACCTGACATTGGGTGTAAGAGCTTGGTTAGGGTGAGGAGGTTGTCCGTACAGAAGAGGCAGCCCAGCACCTGGTGTAGGAACCCATGTGTCTTAGAGAGCAATCTCATGGAGTGGGGTTGATAACAGTGATACAAGGCTGGTTATATGAAGAAATATTCCAATGAATAAATACATTAAGACAAATAGAAGGCAAGAGTCTCATTGTCAAAGAAGAGAGTTATAATCAGTGAGATAGAGAAAACAAAAATGAAATATTGATTGTGTAAATGTTGATACGAACTCATGTTTTCTATCCAGTGATTGATTGATATAGATACAGCTATAAATACAGATGTAAGGGACAACATGTGTGTGTAATTCATAAACATAAATATATTCTCTAGCTCTGTCCATTGAGAGTGACTAATATGCAGATATTGGGCTGTAAATATTATTTTCCACTGAAAGGAACCAGCTTTCAACCAGGGGAGAAGCATGGTAATTGACATCTTAATCAAATGATCAAATCGATATCACCAATAATGGAACAACTCAAAATTATGTGCCACCTGATCAAAATCAATAAGAATCACACAACCACCTTTCTGTGATATTCCTGCCAAAGAGGCATAACGTTAATCTATTTACGAGAAACATCAGATAAACCCAAACTGAGGGACATTCCATAAAATACCAGGCCTATTACCTTCAAAAGTATCAAAGTTGTTAGAATCAAAGACTCACCGGATAACTAGTAAAGAGAGAAGGAGACTGAAGATACATAGCAACTAAAGGCAACCCATGATTCTGCACTAGACCCTTCTCCTTATAAAGAACATTACTGGAGAAACTGACAACTTCACTGGGGTCTGAGCATCATGTCCCAGGTGGTAGTATTGTATCATTGTTAATTTTCTTATTTTCGTACTTTGCATTGTGGTTATGTAGGAAAATGCCCTGGTGTGTACAGGTGTTTGGGTGTGATAGGGTATCACATAGGAAAATTACTCTCAGATGGTTCAGGTAAAATACATCTTTGAATTGTACTTGCACATTTTCTATAAATTTTATATTGTTTCAAAATTAATAACGTATTGGGAGACTGTTATGTAACAAAAACAGGAAAACAAAGAAATACAGCTCTCAATTTTATAATTCCGCAAATGAGAAACGTGGCTAAAAAAACCCCCAAAACCTCAGGATTTGGGATACAAATTGAATAATAAATAAGTTTACTTCAGTGTGAAAAAAAAAAAAATCTCAATTTTTTTTTGACTGACTATTTTAATACTTGCACAAGAAGCCGGGAGGAAGAAGGTAAAAGGCAATAGTTGACTAAAAGTAATGGGTGACAGATGCGGCATTTCAAAGCACAATAGCAGACTGATAATGTTTCTCCTCCATGATGGAATCAATCGCTCATCTTGACGTTGAGTTCCAGGACAACAGGCTCTATTACATCTAGTGACATATCTGAATAGAATCACCTAATCACAAAACTGAATGAACATTTATGTTGTTTTTCTTATTAGTACATTTTTTACTTAAAAAAAAAAGAAACTGCATTACATTTATGTTTCCACGCCTTTATAATTTAGGAGGCGCATAAATAGAATGAGAATTTTTACTGTGGAGTTAGAATTAGTTACAGCTGTTACTTAAGCTAGTTGTAAATTGCTTAGACTAGATAAATGATTGATAATGACCAAATATAACCTTTACTGATTATTTTACAGAAGTCTGTAATAGGATGGCATGTACAGGACAGTGTGCATCTTATTTATTTCAGGGCATTGTAGAAGAAGGGTGAGAGATTTTTAAATCAGGACATTTATTATGTGCAAGTCATCGACATTAATACTTTGATAGAATTGAAAGAGCAGGGTTTATTTTTAATGTTTCACAAAATATATGAAGAGGTCAGATAATGTTATGTGTTATTTGATGTCATGAATCTAAAGTTTACTGACTTATTGACTTACTACCCTTTCCTAAGTCCTACTCGACTATAAATCAAGTTTCAACAAGTCTCATTATTGTATTTACCAAGTTGTCATGGTTCTGTGGGAAGGAGACCTGGAAAATACCATACATAGCAATACATGAAGAAGCTAAAGTTCAACAAGTTTAATCACCTTTCTTGTCTCAGTAGGCACCCTGTCAGTACAGTTCAGTTGTCTGGACTTAGTAATTGATTATCCATTGCTTATATTATGACATTTCCCTCTTTCTCCTATGAGCTTTTCTATTGAAATAAAAAAATCCATTCCTTGTATTTATTGAGTGCTTCAATAAGCAAAATCCTCTGTGATGGACAACAATGATATAAAATCTGTAAGACATAGATCATGTTCAAAATAGCTTAAGAGAAAAACAAAGCAGTTTGTGAAGTTAAAGTTAGAGCAGATTCAGATGATAGAATTCACAATAATCACATGGCACCCAGGTTGGATCTTCAAGAATAGACAGGATGTTAACATGTAGAGTTGAGAGAATGAATTAACCTAAGGCGTGGAAATTATTCGATTAAGAAAATGGAATTGGAAAACAATGGTCAGCCACAGTAAAGGAAGAATTCATACTTTGGTTTGGTTTGTAGGGTGCATGAAAGGCCAGTAGGAACTGCGCCCAGAAAGTCATATTCTGATTAGATTTTGGAAAGTGTTGAATGTGAAATTAGGGGCTTTGAATTTATTCTAAAAACTTCGGGAAGCTATTGGTATGACACAATTTGTTCCCTATTTCAGAAGGATTAGCTGATATACTATTGCAATAGTTTAAGTGTGAGATACTAGGCTAAATTAAATTATAAACATTTAATAGACACGATGGGTCAACAAAAACATATCACAAAGACAGGATACACAGGATGTTACCACTGGTTGGATATGGAACACAAATGTGAGAAATATGTCAAGAATTTAGAGGGACTTTGCCTGAATGACTAGGAGGTTGGTGATACCATTAAAGGAAATTGAGTTTGAAGCAGAAGGGCATTGGGAGGGAAGATAACGAATGCAGTTTTGAATATTACTGCTGATTTACTTACTAGTGCCTAGAATATAGTGGTCTGACTATCCTTATACAACAAGGATCTTGTGTAGCCAAAACCTCACCCATCTCCAAATCTGGAAAGCAAAGGGTTTCAAGCTGATTTCCCATAAGAAATGATGAATTGCCCTAAACCAACCAGGATTTCTTGTCAAGGAAAGCTCATAACCAAAATTGATAAGACGACTAGGTCCAATTCAGACATTCCCATTTGAGAACTGAGGAAAGCAACTGAAAATATATGTTGTTATTATTTAAGCTATTGTAATGTATATTAGTAATGCTGTAGGTATTATGTAAAAAATGTTGGTTTTAAAAACAACAATTATTGGGCCGGCCGAGTGGCGCAGTGGTTAAGGGCTGGCTTGGGAAGCCAACGGCCCCGGTTCGGGTCCCACATATGAGGGCCAGTGACACTGCCCTCAAAAAAAAAAAAAAAAATTAACAATTACAATTTCCTTGGGATTATAGTTATTTTTTTTTTTGTATTAGTGGTATTAGTTTTGGCAGTGGACTTTCATAATTCTTGGGTTTAGAACAAAATTTTTATATTGACCATAACTTTTAATAATAATAATGGATTTATATGTGCATGTTAAATTGGAATACATGGAAAATAAGTTTATTTTAGTATCTAATTAAAGATTATTCTATTAGCTCACTGAATGAAAAATTAAATCAGCTATGTTTTCTCAGACATTGCTGTTCAGTCTCACTCTTAACTGCTGATTTTTTTTTCTAAAAACAGTTCCTTATTTTCTGACCAAATATTATAAAAAGGAGATCACACGCTTTCAAATAATACTAAGAAAATATTTAAAACTCCTTTTCCAAAATCTAAATGTTTTCTTGATAGTCATTTTAAAATATATGAACATATCAGAACAAATAGAACAAACTTTTGTGTTCTTAATCTTATAACAGCAAGGTTTACAAAAAAAACAAAAAACAAACATTGTCTCCACCCTACTACATATATACACTATATAAAACTGAAAATATCATCCTACAGAAAATTAATCATTCAAATCTAACTTCTTTAAATGAAGGGACTGCCAATTATTAGCTCCTGTGACATTGAAAAAGTAACTCAATCTTCTTGCATTTGATTTTCCTCATTCAAAAACTAAAGATAAACATAGTAACTCCTTCAGGGAGTTGTAATAATTAATGTCAAGATTAGATCTAGTTTTGTTATTATTATTGTTGTTAATATTATCACATATGATGTGAACACCATATTTCTGAGAGTCTCTCTAAGTTACCTTCCCCTCTCTTTCCATCAACATCCACTAAGATATTATGACCTAAATAAATCTTAATTAATTCTCCAATATGTCCTCTCCTCCCCATCAATGCTGCTGCTGCCTTTGTGTAGGCTATAATCTCTCACAGGTATTATGGAATAGTCTCCTAACTCTATCTAAACCTGACATTCAGTTTTATGTCTCCATGTCTTTGCCCTAGAATCATGTCTATACACCATCATTCCATCTCTATTATATGGCCATATATGATCCTGTCCAACTCATAGAAGTAAATATAAAAACAGAAAAGATAGATATATTTAACTGTCCTGTACATAAAATTGATAGAAATTTTTCCGGAGAAAACTCCAGAAATTTTCTCCTTGAAATGAAATTTTCTTCTTGAAATGAAATGTATTCTTGTAAATACATTTAATAATATCCTGGTATTACTACTTTAATTAAAAAACATGGTGGAATAAAAAACCTCCACTGGATTAAAATCACAATATCAAAAATCACCTAGGCAAATCATTATATTCCTATCTTTATGTAATGCACTAAACACTTCACTGGACAAACTTCCATTTATTCATCAAGATTCAACTTTAACATCACTTTCTCCATAAGCCTTGTCTGCTAATTTTATATTTGACTGTACCATCCTGTTTTGTCCCTGGCCCCAATTTCCATGTATAAAATGTTACATTATAATTAAATTTTACATGCTTGAAGTAAGGACAATAATTTGCTTTTGTATTTTTTCATTTTGAATAATACTTGGCACAGTGGAGATGCTTGATAAAATGAAAACTGAATGGACAAACATACTAATTGTGGAAAAGACCTTTTCCCACAATGGAAGGAAGAACAGGGAAGACATATTGTAAATTTTGACAAGTAGTTCACATTTACTGGGAAACTACAGAAACTCTAAATCACAAACATTGAAGTTAGAAAAACAATTCAACGTGCTCCACCTGTTTCCATGAGAGCTTCAGGTGATCCTCATTATTCGTGGGTTCCCCATTTGTAAGTCAGCTTGCTCACTAAAATTTGTTGGTGACCTCAAAATCAATACTCCCAATGTTTTCCTCGTTATTCATGGACATACACAGGAGCAGAGCAGTAAATAGTTTGAGGAACCAAATACGCAATCTCTCAGCTGAGGTAGAACAAGATGACACCGCCCGTTCACTTCAAGTCTCATAATGGAAACAAGCACCCTTTACAGTCTATATAGTGCCAAATTTTTCATGTGTGTGTGTGTGTGTGTGTGTGTGTGTGTGTGTGTGTGGTTTCCCTGTTTAAAACTGCCCTTATGGAACTTGCTGAAGTGCTGTCTAGTGCTACAAAGTATAAGAAAGTCGTGATGTGCCTCCCTGAGAAAATGTGTATGTTAGGTAAAATTTGTTCAGGCATCAGCAATATTGGCCATGAGTGCAATGTTCATGAATCAAAAACACAAATATAAGTTATAGCTAAATATAGATTAAATATGGTGTCTTTACACAAAAACACACATAC
Source organism: Aselliscus stoliczkanus (assembly GCA_033961575.1). NCBI lineage: Eukaryota > Metazoa > Chordata > Mammalia > Chiroptera > Hipposideridae > Aselliscus > Aselliscus stoliczkanus. The sequence continues at coordinate 73,085,492 of CM066740.1, read as the reverse complement.
AACAAGGTTATGTACTAAACATTCAATGAAAATATTGTAACCGGGGGCTCACAGGAAACGGACTCTGTGTCTTCTCGAAGCAATGGCTCAGTAGTCACCAAGTCAGTGTTTCCTGGTGACTTTATAAAACATAAACACTGCGAACAGTAATAATTGACTGTGCTTTGCTATGGAAGATCAACGTTTAAAGAGGACAACTAAAGGATGCTCCATCTACCGCTGGGTGCTCCTGGTTTCGATGGATGAGGACTAATGAGCTTCTCTGGGTCAAACAAAAATGAAGACATAGCTTTAACTCAGGAGAAAGCAAAAGAATCCTCTCTCTCTCTCTCTCTCTCTCTCTCTCTCTCTCTCTCTCTCTCTCTCTCTCTCTCTCTCTCCCTCTCCCTCTCCCTCTCTCTCTCTCTCTCTCTCTCTCTCTCTCTCTCTCTCTCTCTCTCTCTCTCTCTCTCTCGCCAATGTACATGCTTTGCAGCCCACAGTGATTTGAACAATATTTGGCCTTTCTTACTGAAACAAAAACAGTCATTTTACAAAACAGATGCTTGCAGACTGCCTTTATCTTCTCATGTCTACTCCTTGTGGAAAAAGGAAAACAATGTTACAAACCATCTCTGAGTAGCTTTGCTGGATGGAAACCTCAGGGTGTGGCAATGCCAAAAGGCTCCGTTGATGGCTGGGAGAGCTGGACCGTTTTTTGCTCACTCTGGTGGACAAAGGTGCCCATGTGAGATATACAAGGGGAGGTACATATAAGGAAGAGACGTATGAGGGGATACGGGGCAGGAAAAGGAAAATAAATAACTGATACATGATTTTAATGGTATGTTCAGACTCAAAATTTCTTTACAGATATTCCCATCAGATAAATACCTTATTTCCGAATATATCAGGGAGTGTACCTTATTTAAGGGAAATAACACCTTTTGTTTTGCATGCATATACATGTTTATATATGTATACATTTATGTATGTATTTATTTGAGGTATTATTAAATACACAGAATGCACAGATCTTAAGTATTCATTTGGATGAACTATGACCACTGCATGTAACCACTAAAAATATGCACTTCTGGTTTCTACTTCCACATGCACAGGGCTTGGAAGTTGCTACTCCGGCCTAATAACAAGTAAAAAAATTGAAGAGACTGAAAAAACAACCATCTCTTTTTAGATCCGTAAGGGAAGAGAAGACCCAGGGCAAACCTCTGCCCCAAGATTAGAGAGACAGATTCACATAGGGAGTCACGACTTACCAGAGGGGACCCCATGAGCAGAAACCGTCGGCGGAACCAGTACCTCCGTAAGAAAACCTGAGCTGTAATTGACGGAATAGTGGAGACGCAATGTGCACAATTCAGAGAATTAAAAACTGCCGGAGGACCCAGTCCTAAGGGGACCCACAACAAAATTGTGAGATTTACCCACAGGAGCTGGATGAGGTTTCGCCAGTAAATAGCAGATAAAAATCCTCTGCTTCTGGCAAGGAGAGAGAATGGAACTATTTTGAAATATGCCAGAGACTCTGTTCTTAACAAGCCTGCCCGCAGGGGAAACGAGTTAACCAGCGCCTAATGTGCTGCGGAGCTATCAGAGCCTAACTGACCTGAGGAAGGGAAATAATCAATTCCAGCCCACGTGAGCCATCCTGCCCCACCAGAGGGGAGGAAAAAAAGACAAAAACCTGAGAAACATTTGTTTTTGTTGTTTTTTAGCTGAGCCATCCTGCAACCAACTGAGCTACTCTGAGAAACATTTGTGAAGTTCATAGTTCAGGGGCACAGACTAAGAGACTGAGACCTAATCATAGGAGTGTATAATGCCTCCCTTCCCACTACATCTTACTGCCACATTTTTTTTTCCTTTTTTTTGAGGGCAGTGTCACTGGCCCTCATATGTGGGACCCGAACTGGGGCCGCTGGCTTCCCAAACCAGCGCCTAACCACCGCACCACTCGGCCAGCCCTGCCACATTTTTAAAGGCCTATGTACAGCAGTTTCTTTTACCTGGTAAATCCTTTCTGGCTATCAAGAAGATATTCCAAGGTATACCGAAAGGCAAAAAAAAAAAAAAAAAAAAAAAAAACAGTTTAAAGAGATAGAGCAAGAAGCATCAGAACCTGAGATGGCAGTGTTGCTGGAATTATCAGACTGGGAATTTAAAATAACTACGATTAATATGCTAAGAGTTCTAATGGGTAAATTAGCATGCAGGAATAGATGGGTAATGTAAGCAGAGATTTGGAAATCTTAATTAAATGGGGTTTAAAACAATTTTAAACATCCAAATCTTTCCTCTTTTGGGACACATTCATGATGAAAAATCCTTCAAACATTTTGAAAGGAGGTCTTGCAGGTACCATCCCCTTCCTTTCCTTCATATCATTTCCTGAGGATCTACCCTAATAGTTGTTTTCACCTGGCATCTGTTTTCCCATTGCTACACATTTGATTTCAGCTTCTCGGTCCTAGCTCTCAGGACTATATACTTTGGATTGCTGACTTGAAACTGGAATCGTGACAGACGGAACCTCCAGGGTTTCCTTCAGCTTGCTAATTTGTAGTGCATTTGTCACATACAAGAGCTTCCTTGAATGTTAACTCGTGTTCAGAAACTTGTTATGAAAGTTCACAATCGACTCTGAATCTTGCACTAGACAAAAATAGTGCCCATAGAGCACGGTAGGACCAAGGCTGGAGGTCACAGAGATAGTTTCTTCCTCTTCCATGTAAGGGTGACCTCCAGCTGTAAGCAATGGGATACAGATAATGGAGAGAAATAATTGAACCTCAGAACCCAGCATTCTCATTCACCAACGGCCAACAACACAGATGTTTCATCATTTACTAGGGACTCTGAGGCACGAGGCCTCCATCTCCTATGCATGTGGTTGTCCCAGGGCACTCTTAATTTCCAGGTTTCTACTAGAATGAGGAGAAGGAAGTGCATGCCTCCCCCATTTATACATATTCTACTGCTAGATGACAACTTGGAATGTCCAAAGGACTACCAATGCAATAAACTATTCACCCATGATAGTCATTCGGGAAGTCTGATAGATGAAAGAGACAGTGACCCACAGTATCACACATTGGCTCATTTCCAAAACAAAAAACTATTCTGGAATTATGACCTGGTAGGTACCATTCTGTGAAGAGCTCTAAAGAAACTCAATAATCTGCTGGCCAAAATTTTTGAATATTCCAGCATTCTGAATGGATTGATTTTAAAATTTATGATATAGTTATGGCTAGTGTTTTATCCTCAACTGTTTCTTGGGTTCCTAACACTCAGTATCATTCGTATCCCTGGAGCTAGTGGCAAATAGGCATCACCCATTGAAACCTACAGGAACAACTTTTCCTTCAACTCAATAAATTTACCATAGAACCCCATTCTACAATGACAGTAATCTACGCATATTCTCACCTTATAATGCTCCCTCCACTGGGAACATCATTGGTCTTTACCCTGTGCAGCACCATAACCACAATCACAGAGGTACGTACTATGCACAAGTGAACTTCAGGATCAGAGTACTCCCCAAATTTAAGGCAGTGATCAACTTGGGGACAAGAGTCTGACCTAGCTCTTGACCTCACTCTAATGTACTTTGAAAAAGAGGTGCAGATAGAGACCCTCTGCTAAAGAGAGGCAGTGATCTATGAGAACAATTGTGTTGAACTGCATAGAAAGAAAAATGTTAAATCAATGATGTCTAATATCACATGTATGTACCCTTGCTTTACGCTTAGATTTTTTCTGGTTGCCAGCCCATAGCAAATAATCTCCTAAAGACCTGTAATAAGCACTCTACTTCATATTTCTATAATTGTCATTTCTAAGGTTTCCTGATAGCTCCCTTCTCACTGGCCATACCTATTACAAGAATTCTGGAAAAATGTAATTTTACATGGGAAGCAATTTAAGACATGGAAGCAGAAGGAGTGTACCACTTTTTCACATTATGTTCAATGCTCTTACTTTTTGTCAAATATCCTCCCTAAACAGGAGGATGAAGCATTCTGCAAGCAATCAATGGATTATCTCTCCTTCATTTGTCCATATTGTCTCCATTTTTACCCAAGTTCCAAATCAGCTCTGTGAGTCATACTTATTTATAGAGTTAGGTCTCAACTGAAACCTCACTATTATGGAAGAATGTGATGACAAATACCCATATTTGTATCCCTGTTGTTCCAGCCTGTTATCTGTCAAGTCGAAGGCATCAAGTCTGCTTCCATTACACTTGGAATGAGTTAATTTTCAGAAGGCTTTTTCATCCCTCAAGTAAATATTTATTTCATGAGCCCAACCATGTATGGATCTTAGCTTAGGCTTAAAGTGAGTATCCTACCACACATTTATTATAAACTGTTTTGTATAATAATTATCTATGCAATTATTTCATCATTCTCACTTGAGAATAAATGCCTTAAGGGGTATCTTCACTCATCTTTGGATATCAAGTCTAAAGGCAAGTTGTTACACATGGTGAATAGCAATGAAGAGGGAATGTGGAAGGAGAAAGGGGAGAAAAAGCGAGAGAACAGGATGGAGCAAGAAGGGACATAAGCAGAAAATCAGGAAAGGTAAATGGTGGGGTAGCAGAGAGAAGCAAAAGTTTTCAATAGTCTCAGAAACTTCCCTCATGAGAATTAAGATTTAATAAAACAACCTAACTAATAATGCTTACAACATAGCCACGAAAATAATGCAACATTTATACAAAGTAGAAACTTCCCACTTGTAAAATTACATATCATTGTAGGAAGAAAGCAATAGAACTTAGGAATTAGGGTAACAGAGAAATCTTTAAAGAGAGAATCAATGAGACCAAAACAGGCCATGGTCTGTCAGATTCATATAATCCATTAAGCGATAAGTGAACAAAATCCTGACTCCCAATTCCTTTATATCATCAGTCTGCTAACATTTAATAATTTAAATGAGAAAACAGAAATAGTGTTTTATCTAACAGTTATTAAAGCTAAAAGTAAAACAGATGGGAGTGCCTGTATGGGCATATTCTGAATCTAACACACAACTTTAATATTAATTTTTTTTATATCATTTAAAAAACTCACTTCTTGAGTACATGCATATGAAGTGAAATCAACTGTTAAAAAACCATATGCTCCACACGTACTCATATCCAAAACTATATATTCCTTGGACACAAATTCGCTTTATCCCTTTGGCAGTATAAATGGTTAAGGGTTATCCCTGTCAGTCAAAGTCCTATTCTTTTCTATGGATGACATGTTTAGCAAAAATGCCTCCCAGCTCCCTAGGCTAGTCATTACATCTTTATGAAAACAAAGATTCTCTCTTCTTATTCCATACAGAGTGAATAAAAATCTCTGTTACCGACAACAGGGAATCTTTATTAAAATGATTTCTAAGTGATTTGAATGCAGCAATCCTGGCCTTTGTCCTCAGACAGACATTTAGAATCACTCCTCAGAGCTCCATACGGCCATGTTACAAGTCATTATCCAAAAAGATGATCGCTTGGGTCCCACTTCTAAGGCATTTAGGTCGCATCACTGCCTCACCTCCTTCCAGTTCCCAATGTGTTCATGTTTTCGCTGGGCCAACCAATGCCCAAACTCAGTACCCACTTAACTATATTTTTAACGTGATAACCAGAGTTCATATGGGTCACCTGCAATATGTTGGAACCTAGTTCTTCTTTCCAAGCCACGTAACCTAAATGCTTAAAATGGCAAATCGGAAATCTATTTTATATCTTCGGAAAACTAATAGTGAGCTGATTCGCCATGACTAGTGCTCAAGAAAATGTACCTTCTCCTGTAGGTAAGGCTCATGGATGGAGTTGAGCTCCTACTTACTGCCAACCCCAAAGCTGGTGCTCTGATGCTCTACTGAACTCCTACATCATGGAATTGGTATGGTCTGAGAAGGGAAGTGAACACACACATGTCAAAGGACTACCCTTTCTCAACCTCCTTGCAGCACTGTGTGAGATGCCTTTCGCTTCTGAGAAGCTATTCCTAGAGTATGTGCATCTAACAGCCCACACAGGATAGCACAATTTAAAAAGGAGGTGCTTCTATATTATGTTATAATCATTATAGGCCAAGACAATGAGAATTATCACAATCAATCATTGCCAGGTTTGGTCTTCTGGCTGAAAACTTTAAAGAGCTTAGCACATTCTTAAGATGTTTAAAATTCTTACTCTTCTGTCAATAAATGCAAAACTTAGAGCTTGGTGTCAGCTGTTTTAAAGAGAAAAGAATTCAAATCCATAAAAACTTTTAGTTCAAAACCAACATTGCTATTGCAGTAAAGGGAAAATGTCATTAATGAATCAAATCTTTGTCAGTTGGAAAGGCCACTTGAAAGACACATCAAACTATATGCGATCACTCAATCAATGTAGAAAACAAATCATATATATATATATATATGATATATATATATATGATATATATATATAATATATATCATATATATATATATATATATATATATATATATGATATATATATACAGAACTTTCAAAACATTTAAAGAGCTACCACAATGTCTTTTGGAAGTAAGATCACTATGCGTAACGAAATAGCTGAGGAGTATATCAAATATCAAGATTAAAGAATGCAGGATTCCATAAAACAAGAGACTTTTTTTCAGATAAAATCTTCTAGGTGATCTAGAAATACAATTGTTTGGTCAAGCCAGTGTTTTATGAGAGCACCAAATCCTAATCACTAGACCACCAGGGAACCTAAAAGCCAGTGTTTTAAAGAAATATCACTTTATCTGGCAAGAACTGGAGTTAGTAATTCTGTCACTTGAATAAATAAATGAAAAGTTAATAAGAAAATAGACTATATCTAAATGACTATGCAAACTGCTCCCTTCTTTACTATTAAACATTAAGATGTTGTCACATAACCATATGGAATACTATTAAGAGTATTCAACAATGACTTTTAAATTAGAAATATATTTTTATGCAGCAGAAATAGTGAGTAGAGAATGATAATATGCAAACATATTTGCTATGACCCAGTTAATTGAATCTTTGGGAGTATATCAGGAAGAGTAATTGAACTTTATCTGCCAATCACGTGACTCAAATTGTTGCTGAGTGTACAATAAACTTGACTGCGTTTGCCACTGATTTCGGAGTATATGTATCTTCGGTACTTTAATAAAATTCTTGTTATCACACGAATGCTACCTGGAGTACTTTCTAATCACTCTGGTTCAGCAGGGGATTAATCAAATTTCAATCCCTGATTATTTAATGACATAAAGGAAGGTTGTTTTAGAGATCATATGGGTTTTAGCTAAATTAAGTACAGCAGCAAAGCAATGAATGTTGTTGCATGGGAAATAAAGAAATGTGAGAGATGATCAATGCCTCCCGATCTTTATTTTCCTCACCCACTTGATTTGAAACCACATATTGCTTCTCCCAAAATTAACAGTTAAGGCATCTTCTTGCAACTCAACCAGCATTACAATGCACATGCAATTTTGAGTATATTGAAAACCCCTTCATAAAGGATATTCTGAGGCATCCATATTGAAAATAACAGCATTTTCTAGTTAAGCCAGCAGATTTAAACACATAGAAATAGAATAAAAATTTCTAGAGAATTAGCAGTCTGGTATAAGCTATGGTTAACGGTGTGCATATCCATTCATTTATTTTACAAATCTGCTTATTTGTCTCAAAAGTAGACAGTCCAGTTTCGCTGTTCATTGTAAGCTCAATTTGGTTTTACTTCCTTTGTGTGCTTTCTCGGCATCTGTTTTTATGGAAATATAGCTGGCATTAACACAGCTTTGCATGCCCCACAACTGCGCTGTTTTTAATGCAAAATAGACATTTGTAAAATAATTACAGATGGGGAAGCATACCCCATGGAATTTTTTTGTCATTATGAAATTATCCTGTTCTAATCATTTTACATCCACTTCATTATAAGGGAGAATACAGGGAAAAATCAAATACTTCAGTTATGATCATAATTTTTGAAGCATTTGTTCTTTCTAAGTGCAAAGTGATGGATTATATATAAAAGAAATTGTTATGGAAAGGTTTATTTAATAAACAATTTCCAATCCCCCTCCTTTGCACCACCTCCTCCACTCTATAAGAACCACCTCACTCAGTCACATATGAGTCTCCTGCTAAAGCTCCTAATGTTAGACTCCTGGTGGACTTGGCAGCTAAAATCCAGCAGAGAGGGATTTGCCATAAAATACTGTTTAGTCATCCCTGTATCCAGCTTTCCCTTCATCTTTCAGTAGGATAGCCCTGAGCTGACTGTTCTACACATGTTAGTCCAGACCTGTTCTCCACCCTTCTCCGCCCTGCTGTGTGCCTCAGAAATTGATGTGTGTGGACATCACCAACTGGAATCCATGAATCCCTATTAGGTTTCACCATTGGGAAGCAGGTGATTTCAGGGGAGAAGAGAAAGGTCAGGGGTGTACTCTATCACTCTATCACTCAATCACTGCTAAGCTTTCGTTAGCAGTACCCTTCTACTGAAACCCATAGCTCTTGTTGGGCAGCCCCATCTTAGAGCTTTCATTCTTTACAGGTTCGGGTACCTCTTCCTTCCCTTTACCAAGTCAAGCCTAAGTGAGGCAATGTTTAAATTGGAGTTCGTTCAGGACACATCATCATCTGTTTTTGGTATCTTTTGCTCACATATTGTAGGCAGTCCCTTCATTAAGCTGTCCCATTGTCTTTGTTGCTAGTGCCATCATTTCCTGAACAATACAGGCTCCTACTCATAGTTTGTTTGTGTGGAAATGGAGACACAAGAGAACTGAGCTTTCTTGAGTTACAGAATGATAGACTGTTAGAACTGGAAAGGGGTTTCATACAAATAGCCATGGTGAAAATGAGAGCCCAAAATATGAAGTATTCTGTCCAAGCTACGTAACTAATTGGATGAAGAGATGAGACCACATCTTCTAATTCCCAGTCAAAGATATTTTTATTTTTACCCTAACAACATGTGTATTTGATCATCCAGAATCCAAACATGAGATGAGTCAATAGGAATATGAGTTTTGCTCCATTAATTTTTCTTATTTTTGTTTGTTTTTTAACGTATTTTTTGAGGAAGATTCATATGAACAGTAGAAATAAAAGTGATAAATACAAAACAGAAAAAAGAATGACTGTAATAGTTGAGGAATACATTGTAGGGACATTGATAGTTGGATTTTTAAATTTCAATCATTAGTGAAATTCACTTTCACATCCCCAGTTCATCTCTTCAATTTATGATGAGAATAAACAGGCTCTGTGTGCAGGGTAAATTCTGTGTTGAAATCATTTAATGTACAGCTGCCAAGTTCACATTAAAAGGCTCACTAATACATGAAATGGGCTCAAGAAAGTTTTCAAGTCTGTATTTCTGAATTTCAGTTGATAAAAAGAACAAACATCTATCTATTAGATGATTAGCCTCCCCAGGATAGACATAAAACTCCCCAAAACTGATACTAATATAAAAACTTCACTTTTCTCACGTGTAACCTGTTATTTTATGTCTTCTAGAAGTCTACACATATTCTAAACACTCAGAAAGAGTTTCTAAGAAGAACGCTTTGCCCCTTTTTATTACCCCTCCTATTAAGATACTTCTAAAAAAAATTAGAATTAAAACATATTTACTTTGTGCCTTCTTATGGGCAATGTAATATGGGGAAAATGGAAATAAGGTATTCCATAATCTTGTTGGAGAAAGCTACCCTTTAATTTGCAACCATGATATGTGCCTGTAGAACTCAGTAATTCAGCCAAAAAGCAGAAAAGAAAATTTATAATGCATACATAGAAAGCAATTCATGAGCGGTACTCCTTTATATATTATATTTTACCTTTCAAAGGTTTACATAACTGAGAAAAACAGAAAACCAGGAATATAAAACACTGTGATATCATCATTCTAATGGGATAATTTCATTGCTAAATGTCGTTTCACCTGAGTTCATCAAGCATCTGCCACACATACTCTTAGTGAAATCCTAGATATTTGTGTAATACAGAAAACTTTTTTCTCTACAATATAAATCTGGATGATTTGAAGAAGGATGTCAGTTGATTTTATATTTAAAGAAGGTACCCAGTAAAATAACCAATATCCATAGCAGTAATCAATAACATTAGGCCATGAGCCTCATTAAAGCTTCATAGCTTTGAATTTGGCTTTGGTATAAGTTCAAACACAGCCTTTATATATATATATATATATATATATACAGCATATATAAATAAATAAATAGGAAAAATATACAAATCAGCAATTCATCAATAATAAAATAGCTACCAGAGAAAACACGTAAGACCTGGAAGAAAGATAGCCAAGACCCATTAACGACCTGGCACATTCTTCTTACACAATAAGGACCACTTGGTCATCAGGAGTTGGCTGAATGTCGCAACCCTCACATGCCTTAGGGTGGCCTTCAGGACCCAGGATGCCCCTGAGCATCACATACTGGTCCAGATAAACCGACCCAACTGGTGTTTTCCCAAGTCCTGTGGTTTGATCATTACTACACCATGCAAGCAGAAAAGCAACATGAAAATATGAAAAATAGCAGCTAAGATTATATATTACAGAGTCTGTCTCTTTTATGTATTCCCAGTATTTAGTCTGGTGCCATTAAATGCTGATAAGTACTTACAATCATTAAATGTTACATCGCATTGAATAAATTTACTAGAGCCCCTTCACTGATAGTAATCTGTTGTATGAACTTGAAGAAGTTGTTCTAACTCTCTGAGCTTCAGTTTCAACATCTGAAAATTAGGAATTATAATACTGCCTCCTGGGTTTCTTTCCCCCTAAGGATGAAATGAGATAACGCACATGAACACACCCTTTGGACTTTAACATCCCATGAAAGACTGAATGCTTGTGTTTGTGCTGTTATTTTAATAGTTTATGGGTTAAAAAGAAGTGCTAATTTTGTCATTGGCATTTTTCTGTTCTGTAAATGGTTAGATTTATCTAACAATTGTGTTTTATTTTTCTCAAGGGATTCAATGATATTTTCAATTTAAATTTTAAAAAATGACTCGCAAACGTTTTTATTTTGAACACATTTGGCCTTATTATAAAAATATTGCTCATCATTTTTCTGATATAAGTGAGAGAAGTTCCATAAAGGACACAAACAACAGAAAGCTATGAAATCTGGCATTTTTAAGATATGTCAACACAGCAGATATTCCCCACAAGGGAGGTCTTATTGACATAAAAGGCCCTTGAACCTCACCAGTGAAAAAATGACTGAACAGATTTCATTGAACAGCAAGCTCCCAGTGTCTATGACAGCCAATCTCAGACAGGGGGCAAACAGGAAGTGGTATATATAGCACAAAGCAGCACAGTCTTGGCAGCTCAAGGGATCTCTCAAATAGTTTAATTATTGAGAATTTCTACACACGCTGTAAGCAAATTTTTCCCTGGGACAGGGAAAAAGTTATAGGGTCTTGTGGACCAAGATCAGTGTTAGTGATCATAGAAATATAATAGCTACCAACTGGCAAACGGAAAAGTAGTTATGGATGAGAAGAGAGGGCAGACATGACAGAAAATCAACAACTGAGCATGGTTGATATAAATGGGAGAAAAGGTACCTTGAGGCAAGAAAGAAATGGTAGGGGTTACTTGAAATACATATGAGTATTTCTACACTCTCAATAGATATTTATCTGTAGGATATGGGAACTAGAAATGAAAATTCCCTAAGTTACAAGTTATCCAACATTCTTATTCTAAATAATAAAATGCTTATTATTTTGAAAATATTGTTTAGTAGTATTTACAATAATTTTAGCCTACAGCAAATATTCAAAAACTGGAAAACACCAGCAAACATTATTGACTACTTTTCAAATAATAACATTAGGATCTCCTATCAAGGGTAAAATAACTACTTTATTTCCAAAATGTGTTACTTCTTGAAATACCTTAGAATATTTATGTAAAGAATACTATGCATATGAAATTATTAATTTCTATTTTATTAGCAGGAATGACTCACCCTCGGGAGAAGATAGGGCTACCTACCACAAACACACACAACACAGAAGCAGCTACGAGCAAGACTGGCTAATTAGGTTATGACTGATTCTCTCCTAAGTGGTTATGTGGTGGTTCTCAGAAATGTCAACCTTAGCCTTTGACTCTGAATGTCAGCATTTCCTGCTCTGGCTTTCAAGTTGACATCAGTGGTTTCCTTCTAAGCAGGAATATCTCTATGTTGACTGTTAGGCTATAATTATCTGAAAAGAATTACAATACTTTTTATTATGTTCCAATTTCTCAATTGATTTTTCTTAGCAGTTTGGATTCATAAACTCCCTGAGACTCACCAGGAAGAAATTTCTACATGGAAATCTTATACAAGAATAACTGTCTTTCCCATGTCAGTGAATGGCATGATAGGCAGTTTCTTGAGCTGTAGTCTAGCATGAGCTCTTGATTTATCTATTTCCCTCACTCACACCCAGTCTCCTGATTGCTACTTCAAATATATCCTAAATGCATCATCATCTCTCCAGCCTCCCATTTGCCACCTCTCCTCACACGACACAACAGTCTCTTAGGTGGCCTTCCGGCTTCCCTTTCTGACCCACTAAAATCACCACCACAGAATAGTCAGGGTAAAAATTTAAAACATATAATTTAGATATATATTGTTACTTCCATGCTTTAAATTCAATCAGTTTTCTATCACACTTGAAGTCCAATATTTGTAGGTTTCCTCCCAAATTCCTAATAGTCTAGCTTTCCAACCCCATCCTATATTATCCTTAGCCTGAATTTCATACCCGTTGGCTTTCTTTCTGTTTTTCAAACACTGGAAGCTAGTTCTTTGATCTTTTGCTCTATTTGGTTTCTCCCTACATTTCTGTTTCCCCACATACCTGCACACCCTTTGTGGATCAGCTTAGAAGTCACCTCTAAGTAACTTCCATGACCATTCAATCTACGGTAGCCTACCATATACTCTCTATTAGACCACTTCGCTTAAATTCTCTGCATAGTGTTTATCGCCATGTTTTCTCTCATTGCCCACTCTCTTCTTTCCTTTCCCTCCCTCCCTCCCTCTCTCTTCCTTCCTTCTTTTTTTCCTTGTCTTTCTCTTTCCTCCTTCTCCTTTTACTGAGATATAAACTGTAATAAGGCAAGTGCTCTCTATTTTATTCACTGCTACACCTCAAGCACTTTAGAACAGTGCCTGAAACATAGTAGGTACTCAATAAATGTTAATTAGATATGGAAGGAAGGAAGGAAGGAAGGAAGGAAGGAAGGAAGGAAGGAAGGAAGGAAGGAAGGAAGGAAAGAAGGCAGGCAGGCTTTGGGTGGTACAATTTAAACTGAATTTTCATTCGCTCATGATAATAATGCTAATTTCACATGATAATAATGCTGCTTTTTTCAAAAAGCCATTGTAAAATTATGTGATTAGTTCATGAAAATATTTGTACAAACCAGTATGAAATGGAAGATATTAAGATACTAGGGCTGTAGGAGATACTTTTTTTAAAAGCTATACACATAGTATAATTACATTTAAAATGTAATCCAAAATCTAGAAAATGTAAACACATATTTTTTTTTTTAAGATTTTATTGGGGAATTGGGGGAGGAGGAACCGCGTTGGAGAATCGGGGAAGGGGAACAGACAAGTTGCTGTCCTTTTGTTCTTCAGTCTAGTTGCGGAGGATATTGTTTCATGGCCCATGTTGGTATCGTCATTGCGCTCTTCCCAGATGAGGCAGATCGGTGGCTGGCCTCTGGATGGTCACTCACCGCAGCTATTGGCAGCTCACACTGGCTGCCCGCCACTCACTGTAGCCTATGGCAGCCCACTGCAGCAGGGACTGCAGCCTACACCATCGCTGGGGCTCGCAGCCCAGCTCCAGGTGGAGCTGTTGTTAGCTGTAAAGGGCAGTGTCATTGGCCCTCAAATGTGGGATCCGAATAAACACATATATTTTTAATTGACTTACTGCTTATTTTAGGGAGTAACATATTGGGAGTTGCCCAAGTTATTTACCCTAATTTGGAAATCCAGACTTCAGCAAATAAAAGGAAATGCAGCAAAATTACTTCGCGTTATTGAGTACTTAAAATAAATTAAACACCATGTTAAGATTTTCACATATTATATATCACTAAGGTGGTACTGTCATTTCAATTTATAAATGAGTAATTCAGCCCCGAAACATCAGGTGTGTATGTCTCTAAACCGAGTTTTTTTTTCCTAACACATCACCTTGCCTTCATCAGTGCTTAGGAAAATGACGTAACACATTATTCTATGTTATATTTTCAAAAGCCAGTTGTGCCTATACCTTTTCCAGAGAAAGTCCATCCCAGCCCTGAGTGGTTGTCAGTTCACAAGATTCCATACCACTTCAGCACCCTTCCTCAGATGTGCATGTTTGACCCAAGAAGGATCTTCAGTGGTCTGGCTTTAAAAAATAAGATGAGTCAACTACATTGCATTCTTGGGCACATGAATTCAAAAACCAGAAGCAAGTGTCAGTTATCTGGGGTTTTTGAAAGAGAGCATTTATGAGATCAAGTCTGGGACAAAAACAGAAAATTTATGAAGCAAAGTCAGGAATGACGATGGTGCCCTAGCAAGCCATTGCCACCCGGAAGCTAAGGCTATCAAAGAGTAGAAATAACAAATTCAGAATGAGGGTGACAAGAGCAAGGAGCACACATGCAGAGTTTGGGGGAGACCAGGTAACTCCTAAGAAATGACAAGAGAACCTCTGATTTTCCACATCTTAGTTTCAGTCCCAGTAAGACTGACTTCTATCTTTGAACACAATTGCTTGTTATATCTTTATATGAAAATATACTTCCCCTTCCTTTTGCTGGAGCTAGCTGGGGAGGTCTCTCTTTCTTGACATTAAAATGACTGTAACTAGGAGAGTTTATGTTGTCTGAAAAAGTCCATGTGTGTTTGTGCCTGTGTGTGTGTGTGTGTGTGTGTGTGTGTGTGTGTGTGTGTTTATAGAAAGAGTCTATTTCACCTCACAGCATGAGTTTTTGTTTTGTTTTTAGATACACTTTTATCTGCTACACCAGTTGGAAAAAGGAGAATGAGACTTGGTGGTGATCTCTTGCTGTCAGGAAAGGAAGCAGTACAAAAATAGAATAAGAAATAATAGGACTCATGATTTACTTGCTACCTCCTCCCAATCTGAGTCAGATAGCCTGAAAACTCAGCTTTACATGATGAGTTACATCTACCACAGAGCTACAATTATTGAAGAAATTTGGTTTTGCAGGAACAAGCAATTAATACAAACAATAGCAAATGCAGATCCCTTAAACATATCTTAAAGATTGTGTTTCACACCATGTCATTTAATGCAAAGTTTATTGCAACTATTAGTGTTTCATTTATTTAAGCTAAGCATTTTTATCCAAAATGAAAGCTGTAAATCCAATGTGTATTTGTAATTTACAATCCTGTAGTCGGACTTAAGTTTGGGTAGAAAGTATCTTTGTGTAATAGAAATGCACGTAGAAGACAAATATGAACTATGGTTGACTTTAAAACAAAAGAGTATTGTGAGTATCAGACTAACCCAGAAAAACTCTGCTAATTATATGCCATGTCTCTAAAGGAATAAGATCAATGTCCTTAGTTGACTTAGTAAACTTAATCTAATTATTTTATAGTTACACTACTATAACTTCTGACCAAATTGTAAAGTATTGTTATTATTACTAATAAAAAGCAAAGAAAGGTTTTCTGAGGGCATGAGTGTTTTGAGGCATGGAAATATAGATGAAGTTGGGTTTCTGGATATGGACAGAAGGAATAAAGTATGCAATACAGGCTATAAGTGGTTAAGCAGAAGGAGCAAAAATGGTGAACCACTAGCTCAGTTCCCACATGGTGGAAAGTCCCTTCAACAGGTTCTTCGTAGAGACACTTAGTCAATAGTCACCCATTTTCCGAGGGCAGAACCTCAGCTCTCTGGTTAGGACTTTGCATAAATACAAAAAGTGGGCTGTGTTTCCATAGACCATTTGTTCCAGCAGTTCTCCTGTGGTTCCTCTGTTCTGCACTCTCCTACTGCTCCATTAATCTCTTCATGAGTCTTGATGATATCCTGCAGGTCACCACCTGGAGGCCAGCTGCTAAGACCAATGCTAATCCCTCCCACGGTCCACACTCTTTGGCTGATGGGTCCCCTGAAGCAAACACAGAAGCACTGAACTCTTCTCTGCTATAACTGTCAGGATCACCTCTCCAGTTGCCACCAGATCTCCTGTACTGACTGCTATCTCTAGCCAGCAGGGAAGCATTTTCACTATTTTGTGAAGAGAAGAGGGAGGGGAGTAGGTCAGCACTATTCTGGTGGCATTTTTCACTCTTTTCCCTGGGAGCTTCAGCTGACAATGACCTACCTACTAGCCTTTTTCCTCATCACTTGTGGCAATATATCTTTTATTTTGACTTTTTCCAGGGAACCATGCATCTGTTAAGCTTGTCTGCATATTCTCCATCTTGGGTATATTCTAGATCCCTGCCCATGATGCTGCCAGTCTCCATACAAACAAGAAAACGTATGATAATCAAAGAGATTCCCAACAACATCATGACTGTGAAAGATGCTGCCTGGCTGTAGCCAATGAAAGACACGTGGAGTGGAGGTAGGTGTTACAAAAAGAAGAGTATTGGATGTTGCTTAATTCCACACAATGCCTTCTCTGAGTAACAACTTTTCATGGAAGCAAGAGACTGGAATCTGGGTAGAAATTCTAGCTATAAAATACTTTCCTATCTCCACATAAAATATTGCTGGTTCTGTTCCACTGGAGTTGATAAAATGTGAATTTGAATCGTATTTGAGGCTTCAAGGTCAAGAGAGAAGAGTTCTGAAGGTGTCTCTATTAGTGAGAATTAAACACAGGAGTTAGATTTCTTCGTAACTTTCCCATCTTTGTTTTCTCCTACCTACATCCTCCTCAGAACTTGTATCTATGCTGATGAGAATTATTGGCTCTAGCATTGGATTTGGGTATGCAACAGCTTAGCATTAGTACTTAAAATTAGCAATGTATGCAAAAAGTAATTGTCCTTCTCATGACTTGGATATTGGCACTAATCAACGTTATTTTGTTTTGTTTTTCATTTTCATTTGGGGTGTGTGTGTGTGTGTGTGTGTGCAAATTTTATGAAATACTTATTAGGGAGTATTAACTAGGTTTAGAAGTGAAATAATCTCCCCAAGTGTACAAAATATGAATAGCTATAAATTAAATATTTAACACCAGATTCTTAGATCAGTAATTTAATTCCTTTTCTCATTTTCCTAAAAGCAAACTGCCTTTCACAGACCAGTTTATAAAAAATGTATTCATTATCTTGTCTCCCAAAATATTTTCCTCTTTCAAGTTCCTTTTCATCATTACGACCACCACCATTCCACCAATCTCAGTTTCATACTCTATGTTCTATTTGATTGCTCTTTCTTCATATTCAATAAGGTACCAAATCATGTTTAAAAGCCAATTCAAAAGCATCGTACATTTATCTCATTTTTTTTCTTATTCCTGCCATCACTTTAATTAGGGCTCAGTATTGCAAATGTAGGGTGTCTGTGCTATGTGCCGATTCTTCCTAGTACACTGTACCAGTACACTGTACAATATGCTTGTGTTGCCTGCAGCAGACTACAGGATGCTTCATGTTCAGCAGATCCTCAAAAAAAAAGTTAACGGTCCTTTCCACTTCCGCTTCCTTCCTTGCTTTCTTTCCTCCTCCAAATTCAGATTCTGTGTGGTATTGCCAGACTTGCTTTATTGTGTTTTCATCATAACATTTGTTTCTTAAACAACTTTCAGGAGCTTCCTACCACCTATGAAAGCAAATCTAAATTTCTCTGCTTAAGATTTCATTTTGCCCAAGTCAGGCCCTATCATCCCAATTAAAACCCATTTTTCACAGCATCCTAGAATAAACTGTGCTTTAGCCAAGCCAACCCTAACCCAATTATCTCCAGATGGCATGTTGATGCCCGACTCCGCTCTTTTATTTTGCCAAGAATGTCTTTTCCTCTTCAAGTTTATCAGTCGAACCAAGGTTTAGTCCTGTTTTGAAAATGTCTGCTACAATACTTCCGATTTTGCTCTTTTAGGCACCACACTTTGCCATGTGTTACTTTGTCATTTGCGTCCCCAATGAGAAAGTCGCAGTGGTGGGGGTGAGGCCACATAGTCCAAGTACTAGAGAACCTTACGGCTGGAAATGACCCTAGATATCAACTAGGCCAATCCTTTCATCTTAAAGCTGATAAATCTGAGGATCAGAGTAGTTAACTTGACTTTCAAAAGGCCATAGAGCCTTTAGCAACAGAGTTGGTAATAATATCCAGTTTAGTTCAGTACATAGCACAAGACATATATACATATATATGCATAGGTATAGCATATGTTACATAATATTACATTATATTATATATACATATATATTTATATATATAAATATTACATTTATATATATATAAAATCACCGCTTCTTGATTTGCATTTTAAAAAATTTTCTGCTGGGCCGGCCGAGTGGCGCGGTGTTTAAGCACTGGCTTGGGAAGCCAGCGGCCCTGGTTGAGGTCCCACATATGAGGGCCAGTGACACTGCCCTCAAAAAAAAAAAATTCTCTGTAGATAGAAAATAATGTTTATTTTTCCAATAAAATAGCCTTCAAAGCTGACAGATTTCAAAGTATTCTGTTGTGATAGGAAATGAAAATTAAGATAAAACACATATTTATTTACAAATATCTACTGTTTTCTAAGGAGAATGGAAACAGCTACCTTTACTGAGTGAGATGAGGTGCATAAACAATCAAATTTGAAAACTGGAAAGAAAGCTATGATGCAAAATAGTGAAAAAGAAAGAAGAGAGAGAGAGAACAAAATGAAAATTTTGGAATGAAATATTAGATGCTGAGTGTTGTAATGTCCCTTACTTCTGTAATTACTCCACTAAATTTTCAGTTAATCTTATAACTCATTAAATTTTAAAATGCAATGAAAGTACTGATATACTGATTCAAGGCTAGTAAAAAGGAAAAAAATAAAAGGTCTCAGGAATGGCTGTATAACTCTATAATACTGCAATAATCAGCTACACTTACATTTGTAAGTACTTGTCTTTTTTTTTTTTTTTCCTTTTCTTTTTTGAGAGCAGTGTCACTGGCTCTCATATGTGGGACCTGAACCGGGGCCGCTGGCTTCCCAGGCCAGCGTTTAACCACCGCACCACTCAGCCAGCCCTTGTCTTTTTTTTAATACTGACAAAACCCTAATCTAATTAAAATGAGATACTTTACAAAAATTAAACATCTTTTAGATATTGTATGGAAGATCCTATATATACACATCAAAGGTATGTTTCAAATTAAAGAAAATTTCTCATTTAGCTAAAAATAGAAATAAATTGACACATTTTTTTGAGTAAAACTGAACTGTTAAACTTTTAAAATAAAAACTTTGAGTTTAGCACTGTGTTTTCATCGAGTTTTGACAAGTCATCAGATGGTACATTAGTTGATGAGCACAATTTAGTTGTAGCAGAAACATTTAAAAATGTTAATTATAGGTGGAAATCTTTAGCTCAGTTAACTGCAATACATTCTTCACCTAATAAGCACAAAATATAAAAGTACCTATTGGTTACACAGTTTTACTTGATTAGTGATTTATATAGTTTTGAGCAGTCTGTATATAATGGGGACTGAATGGAAATTCTTGGCATGATCCTTACTTCTTTCCACATATCAAAAATGTTTGCAGTAATATTTTCTTCACAATCTCATACATGTTCACCATTTAAACTTTTATTAATGCTTGTAATCTCAGATAAACCAACACCATAAAATGTTCTATTTTGTGAAATACTCTTTTACTAAAACTCAGTTGATTATTTGGAAAAAATAAACTGTTATGAGTTTTGGATTTGTTTTAATTGGATTTATTTTGGCTGATGTGCCAAATCAATGTATTAGTTTTTAATTGCTGCTTTAATCAATGACCTCACATTAGGTGGTTTAAAACAACTCAAATTTGTTGTTTTAAACTTATGGAGGTCAATAGCCTGGAATGTATCTTGCTAGGCCAAAATCTAGGTATTTCAGGGCTGGGATCTTTTGCAGGTTCTATGGAGAATTGCTTCCTTGCCTTTTTCAACTATTAGATTCTACTTACATTCCTTGACTTGTGACCCTTGTACCATTTTTTTAAAACTTAAAGTTTATTGGGAAGACAATTGTTAGTAAAGTTACGTAGATTTCAAGGTGTACAATTCAGTAATACATCATCTATATATCATATTATGTGTTCACCACCCAGAGTCAGTTCTCCTTCCATCACCATGTATTTGATCCCTTTTACCGTCTTCTACCACTCCCCATCCCCCTTTTCCTTCTGGTACCACTAAACTGTTGTCTGTGTCTATGAGTTTTGTTTCTTCATTTGTTTGTCTTGTCCCTTAGTTGCTGTCAGTTTTATATACCACATATCAGTGAAACCATATGGTTCTCAACTTTTTCCTGTCTGATTTATTTTGCTTAGCATAAAGATCTCAAGATCCACCCATGTTGTCTCAAATGGCATTATTTTACCTTTTCAGGATAGTATTCCATTGTGTATATATACCACATCTCCCTTGTACTATTTTCAAAGCCAGCATGCAAAGCATCTTCAAGTCTCTCTCCGACTCCATCTCCCACCTACTTGTATAAGGAAACGTGAGTGTTCATTGGGCCCACTAAAATAATCCAGGATAATCTCATCTCCAAATCAGTGAATTAGCACCCAATTTCCACCTGCAACCTTAATTCCCCTTTGCCATATAGCCTAACATATTTATAGATTCCAAGGATTAAGATGTTTGGTGGACCACCCTCAACCATATTTTATAATTTCTATATTTTTGATTTCCAAGCATTTGTAGTTCATTTTTATATTGATATTTTACCATAAACTCTATCCCTGCAGGCCTATAGAACAAATTTTATGTATATGCATAAAATTGATCTATTTTTGTGTTAAAAATTCTTCATTATCTTTCAAAATTGGGAATATGCTATATGATTTACCAAATCTTAGATTTGTTTGCATCACCCACTTTATAAAGATTGTCTAGGATCTTATTATAAAATTCCATGGCAAATGAATGCCCAGAGTGTGGGGGAGGTTGTTGCCTACCTCCCCTCATCACTCTTTGGCTACACAAGCTATGCTGTAAATGTCAGAATCTGCTTTCTACAATTCAGTTGTAAAAGTTTCCTGTCCGTAGTATTGAAATTTAACAACCAGCGAGGCAAACAATAAACTTAAACCTTATAGGCAAAAGTAGCTTTCAAAATAATGGAATTTTAGTATTGCCTTAATAAAACACCACTATACTGTAGAAAGATTTTATGATATTTGTTCTAACACTGTATTTCATATTTGGCATTTACAACTAGAAGAACAAATTTATTTTAAGTTTCAGTCCACATTGAATTTATATAGTTCAATTATGCTTAACACTGGACATTACTTTCTAAGCACATGTCTTTATAAGATCTAGAAGGAATGTAATTTGGAGTGAATTATTGCTATAGAATAACTTTATAATAGATGTTTTTTAGTCTGTTATTCTGAATGTTCCATAAATGGCTATTTGAGAATGACTAAGATTAAAAATATTTGTGTGAACACTGATTTATCTGAGGTGGGTATATGAATTCTAAGGGGATCACAAACATTTCCCTGTGGTTTTCTGATTTAATTTGTACAGTCCTGTAGGAAGATATCAATTATTTGACATAATATAAAGAATTTTGTCTAGTGGATGAAGCTGTCTTAATTAGAGGATCCTGTAATAACAGTTAACGGATGTTGACAATTTCTTGCACTTTATAGACCTGGAAACATATGGACCTAGACTCACATCCCAGATCTGCCATCAATCACCTGTGTGACTTCATACCTCAGTTTCCTCATCTGTAGCTATCAAGAATAATGTGACCTTTGAAAACTGAGGATTAACTATAAGTAAAATATGAGTGCTTAGCACAAGCACATATATTTTGCTTGACTCAATGACAGATAGCAATTTATGAAATATAAAAATCTGCCCCTAATTCTGTTGGCCAGTGGAAAGCTGGTAACGAACAGTAACAAGTATGGATAAAAAATATATCTGTGTGTGATATAGAAACTAGTCCTGAACTAGTCTTCCCACCATAAATGAACACATAATGAAAAAAGGACATACAACCCAGACTAGAATTCATTAATCAATGGATTGTTGGTTTGGTTTTTAATAATATTTGAAAAAAAGTTTCTTTCCCCTTCTCTAATTCCTTTCTTCTGGGTTCCAATTACTCTTTTGTTTAATATTAGTCCATTAATCACTGAGAATAAGTTTGTTTTATTTTAATCTTTATTCTCTAATGATTCACTTTAGATAATGTTAATATTTAATAGATGTGAATTTTAATATCATAACATTTAAATATTTTATTTCAATTGAGGTTTAGTGCATTTTTTTTTCATTTTCTCTGTGATATTGGTTCATACAATTTCTATAGACTTTTCTACTGCCTGATCTGTAAAGCTCATCAAACAAATTATTTTTATTTCAAATTTTATGTATTTCATTTCTCAGTTTCCATTTCATTCTTTTAGAGGTTTTATACCTCTTCTAATATATTGCAACTCATTGCATATATCATTAACTGTAGAAACATATTATACATAGCTATTTTTATAGTCTTTCTCTGCCAACTCCAACAGCAGTGCCATTTGTTTGTCCTTTCTTCTTACTTTATATCCCTCATGATAATGGTTTTATTTTCCTGCTTATGTATAGCATTTTTTTTATTCTATTCTAGTTATTGCAAAACTACATTATAAAGATTCTGAATTCTTTTATTTTCCTCTGAAAATTATCAAATATTGTCTACCAGAAGTTAAATTATTGGTGTTCACTTTGGTCAACAGGAGATTTGTTTTACATTTTGCTAGGGGGCAATGATTTTGGTTTTGCATTTAGTTCTGGGGTACAGTCTTTATTCCTAAAATGGAATCTTTTTAGCATTTTATTGAAGGCCTGATGTATTAAAATATTTCCTCTAATTCAACAAAACTTTAACTTGAATATCCATATCCCCAGAACCCAAAAGCTTCTAAACAATCTACAACTCATTTCCTTACCTTTCATATGTTTTTTTGTTTTATCCCTTGGCTGTGCATTACTTTGCTTCTCTTTTTTTCAAATCAGTATCTACTACAAACAAATGTTTGTAGCAACTTTATTTAAAACTACCAAAAACTAGAAATAACTAAGATGGTCATCAATATATGAATGGATAAACACACTGTGGTACATCCACACAATGGAATATTATTAAGTAAAGAAAAGAAATGAACTATCGAGCTATGAAAATACAGGGACAAATCTTAAGTAAATATTTGCTACGTGAAAGAAAGTGGTTTGTAAAGGCTGAATTCTGTATGATTCCAGTTACATGTAATTCAGAAAATGTAAAAACCAAGTTATAATGAAAAGGTCAGTGGTTTACGAGAGTTTATCAGGGGAAGGGGAGAGGATTTAATAAGTGAAACAGAAATAGTATAGGGTGGCGAGGCTATTCTGTATGAAAACGCAATGATGCATGCATAACAATGCATGTGTCAAAATCCATAGAACTTTACTGCACAGAGAATAAATCTTAATATATGGAAATTAAAAAAAATCATTTAGGAGGTCAGGAGTTTCCAGGATAGAATGCAGAATGTAATAAAATCATATAAATGTGTTACAAATATATGAAAAGACTTTACTGAAGAGGCTAGGCCTACATAAGTAATTTTGGAAATAAATGGAGTTTATATATAAGACTACAGACAAAAGCAACTGTAAGCACCATACTCTAGTCACTAAAGCTGCTTCCCAATGGGGTATGGGTAAGTAATTGATGCTGCTATACATGTATTGTAGAACTGAACAACTAAGTACATGTTCAGTAGGTGGTGGGGGCTGGGTTTCTCACTGCTGGAGAGGGAGGTGATAAATGAACAAGGAGGGAAGCCTGCAGTGACCCAGGTGGTAATATATTAGAGTTGGAGACAGCAAATGAATTCATGTTTGGCCTAATATAAATAAAGATGGCTACAATAGAAATATTTGAGATTTATGTGTGTGTGTGTATATATATGTTAGTATATATACATAGATCTACTTACTTGTCAGCTAAGAGAGCCTACAAGCACCTACATCCCTGTGACAATGAGCATAGAGTTCTTGACTTCCAATACTATTCTCAAGCAACTAGTCAGCAACATTAGTATTTTAGGAGAGAGGGTTTTGGTCAAAGGGATGGGTGCTTTCCAGAATAGTTTACTTCTTTCACATATGCAGAGGCCTGATCCTAATCTAATTTTCACCATTGGTGATGGAATGTTTCAGGGAACACAGGAGACACAGCCTCTGCTTTCCCAGAGGATACCATTCAGTCAGGACAAGCATCAGACAATGAAGGGATATTTCTCTCATCTTTTGTTTTAGTTATAAAAGTAAACGGGCAACCTCAGCTGTTCAGAAATACCCAAGTGCTGAAGGGAATTGTTAGAGGGATGGCGGCAGCTGAGTTGGGTTTAGTCTGAGAAAGCTCCACGTTCCTAATTCCCCGAGTGATTTATCCTCTCCTGGCAGCAACCTTGAGTTTCCTGCTTCCCGTATGAAAATTAGTAGTGTCTCTGTTCCCTAGGGTTCTTTAAAATACACATTTTTTAATGCTGAAAAGGAAAAAAAAAAAAACAGTTTATTTAAAGTTGACAGAGAAAAATTTTGGAACAATTTCTGAACAATGTTTAGAAAAAAAATTATCTAAATTGGTTAGAGATTTCAATTATATTGTTTTACTTTCCTGATTCATTGAGGTTAGTCTAATTTTCCAATGACACTTTTCACACACTCTATTTCTCTTTAAAATTGGAGTAGGGCCTATTTGAGTGTCAGTGACATAGGATGGGAAAAAAGTACAATCTGGAGAGACGGAAATAAAATACAGAAGATTGAGTGTTGGGTCTCCAGTTTAGGGGTTGCTATGGCAAGGCTCTGAGTGTGCTTCTGAGAGAAACTCCAAGGGCAACGGAAAGAATGGAGAATAAAAAATGGCAAGGTGAGAAAAGGATGGAAAGTTTAGTGTAAGGGTTTACAGTGGGGTAATAAGAAGGAGGTGACTCTCTCACAGTTTTTTTCCAAGTCTGGCCCTAAAATGACTAGGATAATACCATTGATTGGTATATGGATTCAACAGCAATATTAACTCTTTTTCCATGTGGTAGACACAATGCTGAAGATTGAGAATACAAAATTGATGTTAAAGTGTGTTTTTATTTCAAAGTGGTAAAAACTTAGCCAAGAAATATATTTGTATAACTGATATCAAATTATCAATTATCAATTTGCTATCACTTTTTTTTTACAATAAAATTTTTTATAAAACAATTTGCTAGTTTTGTCTTACAAGCATCATTCTCTTAAGTTTCTTACTGTGTGTTTTCCAATTGTTTTTCATATTGGTATCAGTTTACCCAACCTACGTTATTAGCACATCCATTCATTTACTCACAAATTATTTAATTTCTATTCATTTATTTATTGATGTCATCTATGTACCAGCTAGTGAAGATTCAAGAGTGAACAAAATATCTCTACATTATTTCATAGTGCCTACATAGTCCCATCATTAGTTCACAATAAGATAGAAAAGACAGACATTTAAAAGTGGTCACACAAATAAGTAATATAAACACCGTGTATTGATTGTCTCTCCTTTTTGTTCTTTAGGTGACCATCACTCTTTATCCTGTAACTGGTGGTGGCAGAGGTTGTATGTATGTGTGTGTGTAGGGGGAAAGGAGTGTTATATGTGTATATGATAGATGGGGCTGGGAGTTCAAGGTCATTTAAAATTGAGGGATATAGTATCTACAAGAGGGAGATGCCCATCGCAATTGGACAATTGGAAGGTATTCAGTGCCAACCCAGTAGTTTCTGTGTTTTGAAATCTGCCTTAGGCATTTTCTTCTTACTATCCACAAATGATATCATTCAGACATGACTTCATCTCCAAGTCAAATTTACTTTAAGTAATTTACTTTTATATTCACTCTTTTATTCAATCGATATGCATCAAGTGCCTGTTCTATACAATTATACAACCTATGCTAGGTGTTCAGAGAGAGAATAATAATCAATGCAGACCGAGTCCTCTCATTCTGGAACTTACATTCTTGTTGCAGGGGGAGGGGTGAGGCAGGCATTAAATTAATTAAATTACCAATAGCAGTGTTAATTATTTACATACATTGTGATAAATGACAAAAAAGAAGACATATGGCTAATACAGATTATAATAGGGGACACTGACCTATTAGTGGAAAGAAGTGTAACAAAAGTGACATTTAAATAAAGATCATAAAGTAGTTAGGTAAAGAGATAGGAACCAGAGAGACAATGACCAAGCTTAGAGGTAGAAAGGAACAAGTGATGTGCATAAAAACCTTATGCTATACATTTAAATGGAGAAGAAATATCACTTTTATATTTCCCTTTAAAGCAAATCACAAATGACACCAGTCATGCAAGACGATGAGGAATTCAATCTCTGTCATTATCCTGACTTCCTGCCATGTTTCCCACAGACATGCAAAGGCCCAGGTCTCAGCCTGAACAGAATACTCGGGCAAGTTTCTCCAGTTACCAGTTCACTACAGTCACCAAAGCAATGTTAGTAGTCAGGTTTTAAGATGCTTTTAAACCCAGCTGCTCCATTATTTCTGTGCAATCCTGGACATGGGAAACAGTTGGTGAAAAGGTCACTGGCTCCTTGGTTACAGTATCCCTAGAGATATCATGTATGTTACCTGGGTCCTTATGATAAAGCTAACCAAAGAACCCTTCTGTTAATATAGCTCTCTAACAGCTATCAACTTCCCATCCTCTAAAGGTGATTGCTCTCCTCACTCACCTTGAATAAGCCTCTCAAATAATCCAGGCTACTGAAAAGGGGCAAGTGGCTTGCAAAAGGTACTCCCAAGGCAAGGGGAAAAAAATCTTGAGTATTTGGTGAATTCAATGAAAATTTCAAGAGGAATAAGCTGAAAATTAACATTAAATTATGATGCTGCTCATAGCATGTTACAAAATGAAAAATATGCCACAGGGATCCTACAACAAAGATTTCAGGGAATTTATTTACTTAGAGAGGAATAAAATCTTACAGGGTCTTCAGCATCACCTAAAATCAAAGACTGCTGTAATACAAAATACATTAATAATATCAGTGCCTGTTACTATGCTGATATTAATATTAATGCAAATAACAAAACTTTACAAAAATATGTGTTATGTATAAACACATATAAATACATACGTGTGTGTTTAGCTCTTGATTTTCTGAAGGTAGAGTAATAGGTATACAATTAAGAATAAGAGGTATATATGGTGATGGAAGGAGAACTGACTCTGGGTGCTGAACACACAATGTGATATATAGATGTGTATTACAGAATTGTAAACTTTAAACCTACATAATTTTACCAACTATTGCCTCCCCAATAAATTTTATTTAAAAAACAAATAATTATAGAAAAGACAAAAAAAAAAAAAAAAGAATAAGAGAAGGGCTGGCCGAGTGGCTCAGTTGGTTAAGAGCTCGCTAAAGAGTGCGAGCTGAGCTCTGAGCAACAGCAGTTCGATGCCCAGCCCGAGCAACGCTGCAGCTGAGCTGCCAACAGGTAGCAGGATGGCTCAGCTAAAAAAAAAAAAAATAATAAGCTAGCTGTTTTGGGCTGGCCGAGTGGCGCAGTGGTTAAGCGCTGGCTTGGGAAGCCAGTGGCCCCAGTTTGGGTCCCACATCTGAGGGCCAGTGACACTGCCCTCAAAAACAAAAAGAATAAGAAGTATAAATTAAAATGAGGTGCTATCAATCAGAAAAAAAAATCTAATTATTAGAAGGCCCTCCCTTTAGAGCTACTTAAGAACAATGAGAAAACATAGACTGCTAAATCTACTGTTGACTGAAATGCCCGCCTGCCTCGCTATACAGTGTACTTTTTTAAAAATTTATTTATATATATTTTTAATTAGATTCAGATGTACAACAAAGTGCAATAGTTATACTTTTTACCCCTCAAAGTGACAACCCCCCTCCCCTAGTTCTCCCCTCCCACTCCTCCCCCCATATCATACTATCTATTACAATTCCATTGACTCCCTTCCACCATATAATCCACATCCTGTGACTTTCTATATATTCAATTACAGTTGGCATACAATATTATACAACATCAATTTCAGGTGTACAGTGCAGTGATCAAGCCTCTACTCCATCCATGAAGTGGTCTCCCTAACAAAACATGTGACCATCTGACACCCCACAAAATTTTAACAACATTATATTCCCCGAACTGTCTTTCATATCCCTGTGACAATACCTAGAGACTATTATGTTGAGTGAAATAAGTCAGTTACAGAGTGTACTTTTAAGTTTCATTGGCTACTGCGCGCAGGGACCAAACGCAGTGGGAAAGATCTAATCAGTCGCACCGCCATCTTTCTGGGTATTACAGTTCAAAAACCTGAATATTTTTTGGGCAATCAAGAAATGAGAAGGCTTTAATTTTCTTTTTTCTTCTTGTTTCTAAGGCTTTTCAAAAATATCTATTTTTATCATGTCAAAGGGACACTGGAGGAAAATGGCACAGAGAACATCAGGACTTGATGAAAAAGACCTGAGCTGGAAATGATAGGTCTTGCTCTCAAATCTTTTATTTTCAGATAAACACCAGAGCTTATCTGATGGAGAAACAAGAGGACATTCTGAGAAAGGAGAAGAAGAGATCTGAAGGCGCTAACAATAGAGAAGTTGATCATTTAACTTTGAAGCTATGTGCCTTTGTTCTGAGACATGTGAATCAGAGATTGAGTCACTGAGCAATAAAAGCATTATGGGTTGTTTGGATATGAAAAGAATTATGCTAATGTTACTGAGGGGGAGAGCCAGCCTAGGAGACAGAGTCATCAAGCACATGAAGCTTAGTCACCCAGGCTGTCTCACTGGGCTACTTAGGAAAGATGGCAGCAGTGACAAATGGATGTCCATTCAATATTTATACAACAGAGCTATTTAGTGCCCACCATAAACCAGAAATAGAACTAAATCCTGAGGTTAGGTCAGCCTACAAACAACAGATTAACAGATAGTAACAACTTAACTGTTGTTAGTTTAGCAACTAATGTGATGATTGCTCATAATGCATCAAATTTCTACTACAATTATTATATTTTTGGATGCTATCTTTATAGTGCTAAATGCATCCCTAAATTATATTTATTTTAATTAAATATATAAATGTATTTTCAACCATGTTTTGATTAATCTTTTAGTAAATATTATTCAGAGTTAATGATGAGTTTCAGCAGATTGCTACTCTCCAATATTTCCCTGAACAGAAAGTTGAATATATATTTATAATGATATCTAAGCACAAAAAAAAGGAGTGGTTTCTTCACATGATAATCATAGGGAGTATAATTTTTAAAAAACCATGGGGATAAAACTATGATAACATGAGGCACAGCTTTACCTTACATGAAATTAGACTCTGCTGTCTCTGATAAAAATTAGTGCTTCTTTTGAAAGAATATCTTTGTATTAGACTGAAAGAATGGTTTAAATAAGGAAGAAATGAGGAAAACCATATCGGGATTAGGGGCTAGAAAAACACTCTTCTCACAGAGCACTGCCTCTTTAGCGGTCCCCTAGTACAAGACAAAAATGACTCAGAAAAGATAGGACCTCTCAATTCAATTCTTAGTTTTTCTTAATTCATATTTCTCTCTTGAGATCTACCTATTGCTGTAATGAAGACTCTCACACATCTCCAATCTCATCTGGCACATTTTTGACTGGCAAAGAAGTACTCCAGGCAATTACAATCCCCTTCATAGAGGCCATGAAAGAGTAAGACAATGCTAGAGAAGCATCTGACCATGCTGAGCTTGCTCTGCAGATCAAGACTGGCTATCCACAGTGCTGGAAAGGTCCATAAGCTGGCAGCAGCTACAGCAGCCAGAGCAGCCACAGGATCCCAGAAAAATATCCCTACCGATTCCTGTTGCAAGATATGAAGACGGAAACCTCTGGTTAGGCAATACAAAATAAGAACAGAAATAAGCAATGAGTGCCAACTAGTCGAGTTTTCTAAAACAACCATATCACATTAGCCTCTTTCCCTCAATTTATTCTGCCTTAATTTTTTACTTTACACAAAAATAAAATCCTTGAATACCTCAAAATGAATGTTTTGGTGAAAAGCCAATCTTAACATTTAAAAAACTGATTGAACAAAGAGATTCTATGATACAAGCTATGTATACATCTTAATTACCCAGACTTGACCAAACACCAGGTGCTGAATTTTTACTAGTATTAGGGAAGCATTATTTAGGCCAAATAGCATTCCATGAAAATTTTGTATTTAGTAAAGGAGATGTGATTGGGCTTATTATTATTATTACTATTATTATTTTGTATTAGTTTCAGGTATACAAAACAATGTAATAGACATTTCACCTCTCACAAAGTGATAA
Source organism: Aselliscus stoliczkanus (assembly GCA_033961575.1). NCBI lineage: Eukaryota > Metazoa > Chordata > Mammalia > Chiroptera > Hipposideridae > Aselliscus > Aselliscus stoliczkanus. The sequence continues at coordinate 73,054,778 of CM066740.1, read as the reverse complement.
CCCCCTCCTCCAATCTATTGCCCCTCTGACATCGTATATATCAACAATATTACAATTCCATTGACTCTATTCCCTATACTATACTCCATATCCCGTGACCATGTATATATTAAATTATAGTTGGCATACAATATAATTCAGCTTCAGCTTCAGATGTACAGTGAAGTGGTCAAGCCTCAATACTGTCCATGAAGTGGTCTCCCTAACAAGACATGTGACCATCTGACACCCCACAAAATCTTTACAACATTGATTATATTCCCCAAACCGTCTTTCATATCCTGTGGCAATGTGGTAGTTAACAATTTATGCTGCTAATCCCTACCCCTTCCCCCTCATCCCTACTCCCTTCCCATCTAGCAGTCATCAGTATTTTCCTCTATATCTCTGAGACTATTTCTGTTTACTTTGCTCATTTATTCGGTTCTTTAGATTCCACATATAAGTGAGATGGGCCTATTATTAAACAGGCTTTAATTAAGAGTAAAGGGTATTCTGTGATAGATATTCATATACCAATGATTTGATATTTTACCATATGAAAAATACTATATAAAATGGTTGCCTTCCTCAGTGATGCCATGAAATTAAATCAATTCAAAATATAACTGACTATATGTAATATCAACTCAGCTGATGTTAGGCCTCCTGTAATAGACTTTAGTATATATTTATGTGTCCCACATCTGTAATTACAGTGAAAACTGACTATAATAACATAACTGATATCCAGAAGTTGTTATATAAGGTATGTAGTTGTATTTTGTGAGATAAATGAAATGAAGAAGAAAGGTTATATAGCTAGCCAAACATGAATTACAAGGGGTCGCACTTTGTAGTATACTACTGTGTTTAAATATTAAGGGGGGATGATTCTAGATCTTGCAGCTGATTGTGACTGCTAAGACAACGGCACTGATTTCAGATTTCCTCTGCTTAATTAACAACCCTTTTATTGACCAGATATGGTGTAGAAATTGGATATGGGGAATAATGGGAAATTAAGATACCTGCTATCTGACTTTCTTCCTTTCAGGTTGGGGTTGATACTATTTCCCCACATAGTCTTGTGCTCCACAAAACCCTCTCTTATATCTTCCCGTGGTCCTCCTTTCCTGAACCAATTATGGTAAAATATTCAGATGATTATCAAAGCTAACTGTTGCTCGTCACACCTTAACATAAATATGGTTAATTAATGGAAGTAGAAATAATTTTAAGTACAAAAATAAAGTGAATTAAATCTCAGGAATTGTATGTAAGTGTATAAGACGTGCAGTGAAGCCTAAAATCTATTGGAGAAATTATGCACAAGACCATACAAAATGAATACTTGTGCAAGTTAAAGTCCTAAAATGAGACATTAGCATAATAAAGTTATTAATTTTGCAATTCTTTATTCATTTCTTCCCTCGACAATTTATATACCATGAATAGAACATGATCACTCCCTAAACAAAAAAAAAAATGGAGAAACAATAAAATAAGCAAATTTTTAAAAAATGTCAACACCATCTAATGAGTTTATTGATTTTAGATATTAAGATATACACAAAGTCAAAAAAGGTATTAACAATATGTAATTTGTTCAATGACTTTGTAAACTGGTCTCAACAGAATAACCAATGGAATATATCACAGTCCACTAACACAGGAGTTTAAAGGGAAATAATAACCATGTATTTTATGTCATTGAAGAAAATAGTAATCATAAGTAAAGGAGAATATAATTTCTCCATTTTCCATAAATTCAACAAAATATGCCTCAAAAGAAGTTCCACTTCTGGCCATGGCAGGAAAGTCATATAATGGATTATTCTCTTGCAGATATTAATTGGGAACTCTGACCAAAAATACATACATAATTTTATATTTAATTATATTGAATATGTATAAATTTATATAAATATGAAAATAGATATGTATTTATATCATAATTTAGAGAGTGATCAAAGCAGTCAGAGACTAGCAGGAGCTATTCTACCCTTGAAAGAAGGGGATCCTTGAAAGAATAACAATAGAAAGAATATGGCAATGTTTACATGAGTCCTTCCTAAATTGACCCCCAGTGAGCCCTGCCTCCTGATGCATGCTATTGTATAATTCCCTCTGCTTGAATATGTGCTGAACCTATTGACCATGCCTTTCACTAAACTGATAATGGCAAGAATTAAATGTCCATTCTGAGATTAGTTTACAGATAGACTGCTTCCGTCTTGCCCACTCTCACCTGCAGCAGTCACTGGACTGGAGGGAGTACTGACTGCCACGTTGTGAGTAACCTTGAGGAAGGCCAGCGGTAAGGCACCGCTACCCCCAGTCATCCACAGAGAGAACCTAGGGTTGCCAACACCCTGTGTGGGAGCTTGGAAATCCTCTTCTGAGTCCTGCCGGCACACAGGGGTGAGCTTGGGAGCAGATTTTACCTCAGCTGAGCCTGGCGGTGACTGCAGCCTTGCTCGCTCCCTTGATGGCAACTTTGGGACAGACCCTGAGCCAAAGGACCCAGCTAAGTTGCACCTGAATTTCTGCTCCTCAGAAACTGTGAGATAATCTTTGTTGTTTTAAGTCACTAAGTGTTAGAGGAATTTGTTATGCAGCAATAGATAACTAATACACATGTATAATGACAAATATAATTCTTTTCAAAAAACATTCCTGGAAGTTGCAGAGGAGATTTTATTAATTGTCCCACAGATACTAATTATAAACTCAGATTATAAAATGTTTTTAATTACAAAAACTTCTTAAATGTTGGAGAGTGATCAAAGTAAACAGAGACTGGCAGATATTTGGTGGCTGAACAAAAGGAACTCTTGAAATAAGGGTGAGATATGTGTTTATATGGGTCATCCCCTGAGAGTCCTGCGGAATGCATGGAAGAATCTCACTTGCACAAAGCATTGATCTTATTAACGTTAAGTAACAGAGGATGGAGATTAAGATTGTCAGGATGGTTGTAAACCGAAGGAGGAAACTGCAGAGAGGAGGGAGTCAGAGAGCAGCGAGTCCCCAGATACGTGTAGAAACTCTCCTAAAATTCTTGGCTGATCCATGAACAGCATGTATATGGAACAGAAGACTAAAAAGTGACATAGATTTCAGCTGCTGTGTACAGCAAGGAACAGAGTTTAGTGTCTGATTCCTACTAACATAGAGGGGATTGGTAGACACCTTGCACTTTACATTGAAACCACAGTATGTTCATCCTTTCTAAGTAAATATTCTATGCCAGGAAAATGAAGTCGCCCCAGGATTAGGGGGAAATAAGACACGTCTGCAGTAACCAAATTTTTAAACCAACACTCTTCTACTTTGGTAATTTGCCCGATGAACTCAAGTACCTCATAGAAAAAAAAAATCACTCTTCAGGGATTTGCGGAGAGATAACAGACACCAGATTCTCCACAAGAAAATTCTTAGCATGCAACAACAAAACAATACTAAATTACTACTAAGTTAGTAATAGAATAATTACTAAAAATATAGTCACAGAAAAATAATACCCAATAATGACTATAAGTCAGGAAAAATTGACCCCAAGATGATTCAACATTTGGAAACAGCAGTAAAGAACTTTTAGAGAGGCATTTAGAAATATGTCCAATGACATAAAAGGAAATGAATGAACAGGTAAAGAAAACGAGACTCTAAACAAAAGGAATTTCTAGATTACAGTAACTATGTGAAATTAGAAATGAACTGGTATTATTCAACAGCAGATTAGATATGGAAGAAAAGGTTAGTGATATTGAAGACAGATGAACAGAAAGTACTCATTCTAAAAAAGTGGGAGAAAAAAAGACTGAAAATTTAAAATAGCCTCAGGTACTGTGGGAAAATATTAAGCAGTCTGACATACATAAAACTGGAATAACAAAATATAAGGAGAGCTACAAGGAACAGAATAAATGTTTAAAACAGTAATGACCAACATAAGCCAAGCAGAGTAAAAAAATTAACTTACTGACTGAAAAAATTTATTAAATCTCAAGGTCAGTATAAAGAAAACTGTACATAGGTACATCAAATTGATTAAAAATGAAAATAAACTTAAAAATGGCCAGAGGAAAAAAAGACACAATCAACTCAGAACTCAATAGTCTGGAAAAAAAAACACAAATATTTTTCACATAAATTTTTCAAGTCAAATAAAGTTATAGTAATCAAGGCACTTTAATAAAGGCATAAAATTAAATATATGAATGAGGGCCAGTGACACTGCCCTCAAAAACAAACAAACAAACAAAAAAAGATTAAATATATGAATTAAATAATAATAAGTCCAGAAATAGACCAACACATATAAGGTAAACTGATTTTCCACAACATTGTCAAGGTAAGTTCTTGAGGAAACAAGTCTTTTCAACAAATATTTCTAGAATATTGCACTATCCATATAAAAAATATATATGAATGAACAACTCTTAGCACAGAAAAGTTAAATTGAAATGAATTAAAAACCTAAATGTATACATTTCCAGAAAAAAGAAGATTTTTCAACCTTCTTTTAGGCAAAAATGTATTAGGGTGTGTGTGTGTGTGTGTGTGTGTGTGTGTGTGTGTGCGTGCGTGTGCATGTGACAATTACACTCAGGAACTTGTTGCAATGATGTTGCTAACCTTTTTTTGATATCAGAGGGATTATTCTTTATGAATTTGTACCAACTGGACAAACACTTAACAAAGTTTACTATTATGGATGTGTCAAATAGGCTGTGTGAAAAAGTTAGATGACCTGAACTTTTTGCCAACAATTCCTGGCTCTTGCATCATGACAGTGCACAGCTCACAAGGCACTGTCTGTGAGGGAGGTTTTAACCAGGAAACAACTGTTTTGGAACACCATCCCTGCTCACTTGATGTGGCCCCTATGACTTCTTTCTTTACACGAAGATAAAGGAAATATTGAAAGGAAGGCATTTTAATGACATTCGGGTCATCAAGGGTAATACAATGAGAGCTCTGATGGCCATACCAGAAAAAGAGTTCCAAAATTGCTTTGAAGAGTGAACTAGGTGCTGGCGCTGGTGCATAGTTTCCCAAGGGGAGTGCTTCGAAGGTGACAGTAGTGATATTCAGCAGTGAGGTATGCAGCACTTTTTCTAGGATGAGATCACAAATTTAATTGTCATACCTCATAGAAGTATTATTATTTGCTCCTCTGAAATGTGATCATTTTAGTTTTCCACAATAGATTAATTAATGTATTTAGTACTTATTAAATATTTTTAGTTGTGTATATTCTGTTGCCATTTATTTATTTATTTATTTATTTATTTATTTATTTATAATTAGCTTCAGGTGTACAACACAGTGCAATAGTTATACTTTTTACTCCTCAAAGTGACAACCCCCTCCCCCATTTGGCCACCCCACTCCTCCCCTCCATGTCATATATATCTATTACACTTCCTCTGACTCCCTTTCACATTATAATCTACATCCTGTGACTATCTATATATTCAATTACAGTTGGTATACAATATTATACAACCTCAGCTTCAGGTGTACAGTGCAGTTGCCTTTTAAATTTTGAAATGGAATCATTATTCCATACACTGCATTTTGGCCACAATTAGAATTTAAAAATTTACCATCATCATTATGGGATTTTCTTTTTTCAGATTTAGGAAGCAAACAATACAAACAGCTGTTTGCTTAGGAAATATGAACAGTTTCTTTATTAGCAAACATGAACATCTGCTACATGACACTGATTAGAAGAATAGACATACAAAATTTAATAGAAAATTTGTCTAACAAAATTTTTCTATAAAAATGCTCACAAAGTCTATAAAGAAATGTTGATAAAGAATCTATACAAAAATAATTTTTCTAAACTAAGAATACATGAAAAAATATATATTCAGAGATCAAATTAGAAAAACATGCTATTTTAATTTCTATCAACATTTTAGTTTCAAATTTTGCATATGCTAATTAAAGAAAATTATTAGAATACATAGAATGAAATTCTGAAAAAAATCATGTTTGGATACCTCAAAGAACACAGTGTTTCAGAAACAGTGATCAATAAGCTCAATTTGACAGCAAAGAATGAAAAGATATATTTGAGCTATAAAAAGAAGGGGCAGGAAAACAAAGTTTCTAAGACAGAAAATCAAAATACAGCACACTTTGAAGATTCAGAGAGCTAAAGTGGCAATTGGTTATGTCTGAAAAAGAAATTCACTAATGAAGACCAATGGATTGAAGATGCAGATAGGATTGCTTGTTCCAAAGATAAATGAGTATGGCGGTGAGGTAAGAAGAGACAGGGTTCATAGAATGAATGATAACGCCTGAGGACGCAGCATGTTTACTACTGAAGCAGTTCACAGCACTAGAGATAAAAACCAAAAGTGTATTAAATCATTTAATAGCTTGCTATGAATCATGAGAGACCCATTACTACGGTATGGTTGTTATATAAAACCACATGTTCCAGAGAAGATATTCACAGTCATCTGCAACCTTCTTCAGAGATTTATCAGTTTGAATTCTCTCATGTGAACTAGATCATATATTAAATGTCTTTCAGGGGTGTGACAAATCTTGTGTTGTTTGGAATGGTGTTATAAAATTTAGCCACTCACAGACATACTGATTAATCACTGGATGTGCTAAATCTAAAAATCAAATCTGTAATATGTCATCAAAATTTAGATGACAAATACTTTTTCCCCCAAAAAAGAAATGGCTTGGAAGAATTAAAGGTAATTTCTGCATCATAGGAAAGTTTTTGAAAGCCAATTTTTTATATTTTTAAAACCTAAAATAAGATATAGGTAACAGGAATATCTTTAAATTTTTGAAATAGGCATTCATATATGAGAATGTCAAATAGTAACAAGCAGAAGCTAAATTTATGCAAAGGAAATAGAAACTAGTTACAAATTGATTATGCTGAGCACCATTAGAAATGATGATTTAGCAGAAATAACATCATATCATAGATTTAGGGTTTTAAATCTAGATTTTGGGCTTTCAAATAAAAGATACAAATTCATATACTTTATCCATTTGAGATCAAGAATAGCAAATTAAATTTTAATAAACATATGTATTGTTTATATTGATTACATACTAAAAAACTAGTTAGTGTAACTATTTATTTATTTGCTCATTCATGTGGGAGTCAAACTGACAACCTTGCTATTAAGACTTAACAGGCTTTATCCACTGAGCCATACTGGTGGCAGCTCAGCTCAAGGTGCCAAGTTAAGTTCCAGCCTCAGGTGGGCGAAGCCCACCATGGAACCGGCAACCTTGTTGTTAGGAGCACATGCTCTCACCAGCTGAGCCATCCTGCCACCTGTTGGCAGCTTAGCAGCAGCTCAGCGTGGGAGCAGCTCACTGTCCCATGTGGGAATCGGACTGGTGCCACTGTTGCTCAGAGCTCACGCTCTTAGCCAACTGAGACACTCAGCCAGCCCCCATTTCTCCTTTTAAAGAGAAATTTGTTACTGAAATTTGAGATTCTGTGTCTCCAGAGTTCTAAGTTAAAGAGGTTGATGTGAGACCACCTAAAGGTGCCCACTTAAAGTATATTAAAGTTGTAAAGTCATATTGTGTGTGTGCGTGTGTGTGTGTGTGTGTGTGTGTGTGTGTGTAGAGGCAAGGAAGAAGGACTGGGAAGATTCTTGTGTACAAGAAAAATATTTTAAGTTATAATAGTAGGAGTTAGAGTTCTTCTGAAAACCAGTGACCCTGTTGCTCAGAGCTCGTGCTCTTAATCAAATGCTTAACCAACTGAGCCACTCAGCCAGCCCTAGTGTAACTTTTAAACAGTTGAGGGCCAGCCGAGTGGCACGGTGGTTAAGTGCTGGTTAAGCGCTGGCTTGGGAAGCCAGCAGGCCCGATTCGGGTCCCACATATGAGGGCCAGTGATACTGCCCTCAAAAACAAAACAAAACAAAACAAAACAAAAAACGGTTGAAGTACTTTTGTGCTGATACACATTGAAAGGATTATCATAGAATTAAATAACATAGTCATTGGATCACTTGTCACTTTATTTTATAGAATAATTAGTAAATCAACAAATATTAATTAAGCAGAAGTAAGTTTCTAGTAGTAAACTAGATAATGAAAGAGATACAAAGGAAGAAAGATATGCATTTCACACAATCAAAATCTCAATTATTGGGAGACCTTCATGATTTATTTGTGATTTTGTAACACAAATAAGAATTTGAAGTGTATTCTAATTAAATTAGATTAAGTTTTCTTCTAAACAAAGCGAAAAGCAGGTCTGTGTTTATATCAGTGCAATTTTTTCCTGTTAATCATCAGAATGAGAAATAATATTAATTTGGCTAAAAATTTTCACTAAACATGCCTGTTCTATTTGAGATGTTTTTCCAAATGCAGACCTAACCATAAATTTATTATACTTTAAAACATGTTAAACAAAGTTATTAAACCAAAGGAAATAAATAGGACCCTGATAATTATGTTTCTGATAACATTTTTAAATGTCTGAATGGACTATTTGAAAAGAAAAAAATATATAATTTTGGGTTTTTTTTCTATATGTGCAAAATTTAATGCACATACACATACTCATATACTTTCTTCTTTTTTTTTTCTTTCATTTTATGGGTTTTAAAGAAACCCATCAGCTGAACATTTGGCATTCCAACTAAGCTAGTTTTAGATATTTAGAGCATATTAATTTAAAATATTCTAGAGCAATGTATATACTTATAATTTACTCTTCTCTCAATTTTGATGTTAATCTCAAAAAGAAGTATAATAAAACAGACAGGATTTCTTGCAAATTTTATTTTATCACATTAGATCCATATATGATTTAAATAAAACATCATTAACATATTTATGTTTCTTATTAAACTCTCCCCGATATGATTTTTTCCTTCTCTCTCCACCTCATCAGAGTTAACCATTGTCATGGTTTTAGATGAATACTGTTCAATATTGCTGTTCTCTAAACGTATATTTACAAGCTGTAAATAATTTAGAAGTCCAGAAATAATTTTAGATCCCATCTTCTCATTATTTTAGGACACTACAATCAGTAGAAAATTGTCAAATATTTTCTCTCAAAGTTTCTAAAGTTCAGAATGATTTTGCAGATAAACATGGACATCAACAAATTTATATCTATTATTTTCAGGCCTCAGGACTTGATTCCTAAATACATTTTTGAGGTAAAGATAAATGATTTTTCTAAACATGTAAAACAGCATTTACTTTCATGGTGGTATCCTTTCATAACATTAGAAAGCAGAATTTTGCTACTGATATCATTTTAATCATTTAATTTTAAAATGAATAAGCCAAATTTTAATCTAGTCATTTGTGTTATTTTCTTTTCCCCATTAGAACTAAAGTTTCCTCCTTCACTTTTGTAAGCAAGGTATTTCCCTGCATAGAGTTGTTATGCTTTTAAGCAAAATCCTCTAGAGGTGTTTATAAGGAAAGGATAGGGGATTTTGCAACATCCTAAGGTAAAGTTAACAGGAACGAAACCACGGTAACATTTACCTTCTTGCCTGAAAAAACAACAAAAGTTCACTCAAAAAGACATAGATAACTTGAAAATTTGTACGTCTACTAATAAAATTGAATTTATTGTTAAAAATCTTCCCATAAAGAAAACTCCAGGCGCATATGATTTTAGTGGTAAATTCTAAAAATATCACTTAGGGAAGTAATGACACTAATTCTACGTAAACTCTTCCAGAAGAGGAAGGAATATTTACTAGTATGCATTCGAAGATACTAGAATTATTCTATACATTATAAGAAAATTATAAATTCCTTCATGAACACAGAGGCAAAACATTTTAACAAAATATTAGCAAATTACATCCAAAAGCATATGTAATACCTTGTGACACTATGGGGTTTATCCCAGGAATGGAAGTTTGGTTTAATATTGGAAAGCTACTCAATCTAATTCACAATATAACAATTTAACAAAGAAAAAAACATATGATACTCTCAAATGCACACAGAAAAACATCCATTCCTCATTATAAGACAAATAAATAAATAAATAAATAAATAAATAAATCTCTGCAAATGAGAAACACAAGGATACTTCCTGAACTTGATAAAGGGCATTTAAGAAAAAAAAACATAAAGCTAACCTCAGATTTAATAGTGAAAATTGAATGCTTCCCCCAGAAAGAGCAAGGCAAGGAAACTCACTGTCGCAGTTTATACGCAACATTGTTCTGGAGCTCTGGACAGATCAAACGACTGAAACAAAAGACGAAAATTGAAAAAGAACAAGTAAAATTGTCTTTATTCATAAAGAATATGATCGCTTATGTTGAAAATCTGACGGAATCTACCAAAAAAGCTACTAGAATTAATGTGAGTTTATCCAGGTTGTAGTATAAGATCCAGGTAAGAAATTATATTCTTATAAGAAGAGACAAAAGGAGCTCCAAGAGAAGCCTGCTTATTATAGCAGAAGGACTAGGAAACGGGAGACCTGGAAGGTACCCTTTTTAGCAATACCCTATTCCAGCCAAAGGTCAAAGGAAAAACTGAGTTGAGCACGAATCTGAACTTCCACCACCAGCCGGCAGCTACCGGGTAGTGTGAGTAGGCTGTTGGTTCGAAACCCTGCAACCTTGCGTTCCCAAGATGAAATCTGAAATCTGAAAAAAGGAAAGCAAGGGAGATGGAAGAAAGAGGTAGGCCTCTCCACATTGGTGGGTGTCAGGTTTAATAATGAATGTCAACTATAATTAAATATATATATAGTCACAGGAGGTGGAGTACAGCATAAGGAATACAGTGGAACTGTACCAGCTATATATGACATCAGAGGGGTAGTACATTGGGGAAGGGGGTTATGACTTTGTGAGGGGTGTAAATGTCTAACTCATATTGTTTTGTACTCCTGAAACTAATAAAATATAAAAAATAAATAAGCAAGGGAACTCATGAGGCTTGTCTTCAGCATCTGCAGGACAAGTAGATCTCCACACTACCTGCCAAAGTCTTAAGAGTTTATATAGCGACATTAACTGGGTTCAGTTATGTATCTCTCCAGATGGTCTCAATAAAATATTACTCTCAAAGCTGTGTCTTTGAAGTGGTTCCTCGTACAGTGAGTGGAGCATACATTCCAAAGATGGTGGGGGGAGGCGGGTAAGGAACTTCGGGTTGCCCAGGACTAGCTCATAGGTCAACTGGTGGTCACATTCTCTCCATGACCTCTTCCAACAAGCGCTTCCTGTGAATCTATAATCATTTTAAATTTAAAAATAAATAAATAAATAAATAAATCCACAGTGATTGCCTAAGGCCAGGGATGAGAGGGGAAACAAGTTGCAAAAACGAATGAGAAAGTTTTTTTATAAATATAAAATAAAAGAATGTTACTTCTCTTGATCATGGTAGGGATAACACAGGTGGATTCATTTGTCAAAATTCATCATTAGATATATTTAAACTGGATGATTTTATACTCCAATAAAGTTGATTTATAGTAAATTCACTTAAATGTGGAACAACATTTCATAGTAAATGAAAAATGTTGAATTTTCTTTTAGACATCACAATTTTTGTATTAAGTAGGGAGTTGTATTTGTATTTCATAAATTATACAACAGTCTTAGTAAAAATTAATCAGGTATTGATTTTGTATAATATTTTGATGAAATGACATGATGCTGTGATGTAGTATTCTTAATCTCATATTTGATTTGAACATTAAAACATTTTTCCAAAATTCATAGGAAAATCAATTTTCCCATGAAGCTCTCAGAATAATTGGAAATTAATTCTCTTTAACATGTTCTTTCATCATCCTTACAGATCTTTCTCTTTTGCAGGTGATAACTTATCTAAAAGGTCAGATCTTGACAATTTAAATATTTGATACCTTAACATACTGTTTGAACTGATTCCCACATTTGATGTAATGCTTTAAAACCTATCTGCTTTATATTGTAGGTGGATTAAGAGGTTGACAATGAGGTTGACACGATTAGCAAGAAAAAATGCTAATTTTAAGCAGAATTTTTATAGTGGTCAATTCATTACTGAATATTTTCACATTTATTGACTTTTTTTTTCCTAGGCACCATCATAGCTACTGTGATATGAATTTTGAAAAAGCAGGTTTTATATATATATATATATACACACACACACACACACACACACACACACACACACACGGTCTGACAATTAAGTTCTTGAACTTGTTGTACTGAGGTTGCTAACCTTTATTGATATCAGTGGGATTATTCATTATGAATTTGTACCAACTGGACAAACAGTTAACCAAGTATTTGGAAGCGCTGAAAAGGCTGCATGAAAAAGTTAGATGAACCGAAGTTTTGCCAACAATTCGCAGCTCTTACATCATGACAATGCATCAGCTTTCATGGCAGTCTGTGAGGGAGTTTTTAGCCAGTCAACAAAAAACTGTATTGGAACATTCTCCCTACTTACCTGATCTAGCCCCCAAATGACTTCTTTTTTTTTTAACCCCAAAATAAAGGAAATATTGGAAGGAAGACATTTTGATGGCATCCAGGACATCAAGGGTAATACGATAACAGTTCTGATGGCCATTTCAGAAAAAGAGTTCCAAAATTACTTTGAAGTGTGGACTAGGCACTGGTATCAGTGCATAGCTTCCCAAGGAGGGTACTTTGAAGGTGACCATAGTGATATTCAGCGATGAGGTATGTAGCACTTTTTCTAGGATGAGTTCATGAACTTAATTATCCAACTTCATATATATATATATATATATATATATATATATATATATATATATATATGCTCAGTGTTGAGGAACCACTCTTTAGTAAAGTCAGAGCACAGGTTCTATCATTAATGATACTGCATGACCTCAAATAAATATAACATACCTGGATCTCACAGTTCTTTTCTCACAGACACACAGATATATCTGAAGTTTCTTTCCAGGGTTAAAAATTAACAGCAACAACAATAACAAACTATATATATATATATATATATATATATATATATATATATATAATAAGGAGGTATTATGAATATGAACTCTTCCCCATTTAAATTACACAATGTTTCCCTAGAGCGATTTTTTTCTCATCTCCATTATTCAATAAGAAAGTATGCCTTGGACCACCAGCACTGGCTTCCTTAGTACTATAGTCTTTCCTCAGTACTTACAAAATATTTAAATTGTGAACCAACTGATAAACTAATTTTTATAGGAACTGGTACATAGGTCTGTGCTAATGCAGTGCTGAATGTACTAATATGTAACATTATCAGTATTGACTGTAAACCTGAAATAAAACCACTATGAGGACACTAGCCAATGCCTCATCTAGTGCATATTTTAAAGCTCATTTCATAGACACAAATCTATCTTTAAAAAAAAAAGAAAACCCCAAACAATTTAGAGTTCCATTTGAATTGTGAAGAATAGAAGTAAATAAACAAAGCAAACTCATAAATAAATGATATTCAGTTGGGGCATCTGCTTGATAGATAATAAAATGCAACTTGGCAAAAATTTAGTTATCACATTATTACATATGGATTCTGGATGCAAATTCAAATACTGATGAGAACAGCAGTTTGTTCGAATTTTATTCCACATAAAAAGCTCAAATTTGGGAAGCTTTTACCAGTTATATAACTTAAAACTAGAAAAAAATATACCTGAGAACTGAGAAAATGCATGAAGTCGATAGGTTTAAGTTCAGTTCCTACTTTAAATATTTTCAAAATACTTCTCTCATGCTACAAGCTTAAAAAAAAAAAGTAGGTAGCGACTAGGAATTTAAGAAACGTGTTTAAGTCAGAAGGTCTGATAAAATTTTTTTTTTCACAAGGGCCACACCAAGTCTGGCATGGCTTTCAAAAAGAACTCTCCCTGAGTGGGTAGGTACCTAACACTGTATGCCGAATGCTTGCACTGGTGCCAATCCTGAATCTGAATTAATGTGATGAACACCAATTTCCCCACCCTGGTGACTCCCTGAGACCACAATTCACCTACTGGCATGATTCCCCAGGCTCTTTCAGCGGCTGAGCCTTTGGGGCAGCCAGCAAGCAGCAGCAAGCCTATGGATGCCCTGTGCCTTTTGCTGAGTTGCCCCATGCCTGGTACTGGTGGCAGCCGGCCTTGGTGTGCAGTGTGGCACCTCCCACACACCTCTAGTCCAGCAAAGAGAGCTACTAATCTTAGATTTAACACCAGATTTTTAGATCAGTCACTTAATTCCTTTTCCCATTCTTCTAAAATACTGCCTTTCACAGACTAGTTTACAAAAAAAATATATTCATGATCTTGTCTCCCAAAACATTTTCTCTTTCAAGTTCTTTTTCATCATTATGACCACCACCATTCCACCAATACCAATTCTACATATCTGTGTTATGTTTGTTGTTTCTTCAAATTCAATAAGGTACCAAGTCATATTTAAAAGTCAATTCAAAAACATTGTACATTTACCTTGTTTTTTCCTTATTACTGCCATCATTTTCATTGGGACTCAGTATTTCAAATTTAGGGTGCCTTGTGTTATATGCTGATTCTTCCCACCGGTATACTGTGTCATAGGCCTTTTGCTGAGTTGTCCCATGCCTTGTAGCTCCTACCAGGTAGCCCCAAGGGCCATTCGCAGGCAGCAATGGACCGTGGTCTGCATTGGAGCCCTTCCCAAGAAGCCCCAGAACAAACATACTCATGGCTGGTTTCAGACCACACAACAGAGCACCACCCAATTACCCCTAAAAGCGTCACACCCAAAGGGTGATCTCAGTAAGTACCAGAGTCCATGGGGGTGAATTGCACTCCATGGGGCAGCCCCCCATACAGCAGCTCATAAGCTGTTGTCATGGTCAATCCTCATAGCCAGTCAGCCTGAGGGTCAATCCCACCCACTAATGAACGAACAGCAATCAAGGCTCAACTAAAACAAAAGGACACACACAACCAACACAAGGAACACTCCTGGCTCAGGTAATCAGACAGACTGCACCACTATGCCCCACAGACACCTAATACATAAGGTCACCCAGCCAACAAAGAGAGACATGGCAGATCTACCAGACACATAGAAACAAACACAGAGAGTCAGCCAAAATTAGGATACAAAGAAACATGTCTCAAATGAAAGAACGGGAGAAAACCCCAGAAAAAGAACTAAACAAAATGGAGGGAACCAATCTATCAGATATAGAGTTCAAAATGTTGGTTGTAAGGATGCTCAAGAAACTTAGTAGGAACTTCAACAAAGAGATATTAAGCATAAAAGGACATAGAAACCATTTTTAAAAAGTCAGAAATGAAGAATACACTTCATGTTGATTCCCAAGGAATCAACAGCAAATCAGATGCAGGGGATTGAATCAGCAATTTGGAAGACAAATTAGCAGAACACAACCAATCAAAACAGCAAAAAGAATAAAACAAAAGTGAAGAGAGTGCAAAGGACACCTGGAGAACATCAAGGGTAACAACATTCGCATCTTAGGGGAATGAGAAGGAGAAAAGAGAGAGCAAGGGATTGCAAACCCATTTGAAGAAATAACAGCTAAAAACTTCCCTAAGCTGGAGAAGGAAATAGACACAGATGCCCAGGAAGTGCAGAGTCCCAAAGGACATGAACACCATAGTTAAAATGCTGAAGGTTAAAGACAAAGAAAGAATCTTAAAAGCAGCAAGGGAAAGGCAGTTGGTTACCTACAAGGGAGCTCTGTTGAGAAATCAGAATGTCAGCTGATTTCTCAACAGAAACATTTCAAGCAAGGAGGGATTAACATGAAACATTCAAATGATGAAAAGCAAGGACCTACAACCAAGACGACTCTACCCAGCAAGGTTATCATTTAAAAAAGAGATAAATATCTCCTCAGACAAGAAAAAGCTAAAGGAACTCATGACCAGCAAATCAGTATTACAAGAAATGTTAAAGGGACTTCTTTAAGAAGGGGAGGGAAGAACATAAATATGAAACAAAATGGCAATAGCTACGTACCTATCAATAATCACTTTAATCTAAATGGATTAAATACTCCAAAAAAAATAAAACACATAGGGTAGCTGAACAGATAAGAAAACAAGACCCTGGGGCCGGCCAAGTGGCACGTTGTTTCAGAGCTAGCTTGGGACGCCAGTGGCCCCGGTTCGGATCCCATATATGAGGGCCAGTGATGCTGCCCTTTGCAGCTAAGATGGTGAACAACAGCTCCACCTGGAGCTGTGCTGCTTTGAGTCCCCGGAGACAGCATAGCTGCAGCCTCCGCTTCAGTGGGCTGCCGTAGGCTACAGTGAATGGCCAGCGGCCAGTGTGAATGGCTGGCAGCTGGTATGAGCTGCCAAGAGCCACTGTGAGTGGCCGTCCAGAGTCCGGTGACCAATCTGCTTCACCAGAAAAGAGCACAATGATGATACCAACATGGGCCAGTGAAGCAATGTCCTCCACAACTAGACTGAAGAACAAAAAGGACAACAACTTGTCTGTTCCCTTCCCTGATTCCCCAATGCTGTTCCCTGCCCCAAATTCCCCAATAAAATCTTTAAAAAAAAAAAAAGTAAAGTAAACAAGACCCATGCATGTGCTTTCTATAAGAGACCCACTTCAGTTTCAAAGACATACACAGACCAAAAGTAAATAGAAAAAGCTACTTCAAGCAAATGAAAATGAAAAAAAAGGCTGGGGTAATAATACTTACATCAGACAAAATAAACTTTCAAACAAAGGCTATAATTAGACAAAGAAGTACATTTCATAATAATAAAGGGATCAATCCAACAAGAGTATAACCCTTGTAAACATTTATGCACCCAACATAACAGCACATAAATATATAAAACAAATATTGACAGAAATAAAGGAAGAGATTGACAGTAATACAATAATAGGGATTTTTTTTTACCCCACCTGGTATTGTGACCTTAAGTGACACAATACCAGGTGGATTTAATTGATTTTTTAGAATATCTCGCCCCAAAGCAGCAGAATATACATTCTTTTCAAGCGCACATGCAACATTTTCCAAGATAAGTGACATGTTAGGCCACAAAACAAGTCTCAATAAATTTAAGAAGACTGAAATCATACCAAGCATCTTCTCTGACCACTAAGGTATGAAACTAGAAATAAATTACAAGAAAAAAAAACTGAAAAAACACATGGAGGCTAAAAAACATGCTACTGAACAATAAATGGGTTAACAATGAGATCAAGGAAGAAAAGATGCCTTGAGACAAATGAAAACACAACTCAAAACCCATGGAACACAGTGAAAGCAGCCCTAACAGGAAATTTCATAGGAATGCAGGCCTACTTTGAGAAACAAGAAACATCTCAAATAAAGAATCTAACTTTACACTTAAAGAGAACTAGAAAAAGAACAGTAAACAGAGCCCAAAGTGAATAGAAAGAAGGAAATAATAAGGACCAGAGCAGAAACAAGTGAAGTAGAGACTTAAATTACAATCCAAAAGATCAATGAAACCAAGTGCTGGTTCTTTCAAAAGATGAACAAAATGGGTAAATCTTTAACGAGACTCATCAAGAAAAAAAGAAATAGGACCCAAATAAATAAAATCAGAAATTAAAGAGGAGAAGTGAGTACTGGCACCACAGAAATACAAAGGATGAACAATTATATGCCAACAAATTTAATAATCTAGAAGTAATGGAGAAATTCATAGAAACATCCAGTCTTCCAAGACTGAATCAGAAGAAACAGAAAATCTGAACCAACAGATTACTACTAACAAAACCAGATCAGTAATTTCAAAACTTCCATCAAATAAAAGTCCTGGTTCATATGGCTTCACAGGTGAATTTTAATAAACATTCAAAGAATTGACATCTACCCTTCTCAAACTATTCCAAAATATTCAAGAGGAGAGAAGGTTCCCAAGCTGATTTAATGAGACCACCATTACCCTGATTCCAAAGCTAGACAAAGACATTAGAAAAAAAAAAAATTATAGGTTGATATCCCTGATGAACAATGATGCAAAAATCCTCAACAAAATATTGGCAAACCAAATTCAGAAATACTATAAAAAAGATTATACAGTATGATCAAGTGGGATTTGTTCCTAGGATGCAAGGTTTATTCAATATCTATAAATCAATTAACATGATACACCACATAAGCAAAATAAAGGATAAAAATCATATGCTCAAATTAACAGATGCAGAAAAAGCATTCAGTAAAATCCAGCATCCATTTATGATAAAAACTCTCAGCAAAGAGCGAATAGAGCAAACATATCTCAACATAATAAAGGCCATATATGACAAACCCACAGCTAAAATCATACTCACTGGGGAAAAGCTAAAAAAGCATTCTCCTTAAGATTAGGAAGAAGACAATGATACTTTCACCACTTTTATTCAACATAGTACTGGAAGTTCTAGCGGTAGTAATCAGAAAACAAAATAGAAATAAAGGGCATTCAAATTAGAAAGGAGGAAGTAAAACTGTCATTATTTGCAGATGACATGATACTATATAGAGAGAACCAGAAGGATTCCAACAAAAAACTGAAAAATGAATTCAGTAAAGTAGCAGGATCCAAAATTAATATTCAGAAATCAGTTGCATTTTTATACACCAATAACAAATTATCAGAAAGGGAAATTAAGAAATTAATCCCATTTACAATTGCATAAAAAAAAAAGAACAACCCTAGGAATAAATTTAAACACAGAGGTAAAAGACCTATACTGAGAAAATTATAAGACACTGAAGAAATTGATACAAATAAATGGAAGCAAATATCATGTTCATGGATAGGAAGAATGAGTATTATTAAAATGTCCATACACCTAAAGCAACCTATCATTTTAATGCAATCTGTATCAAAATATCAATGGCATTTTTCATAGAAGTAGATCAAATAATTCTAAAATTTTATGAAACCACAAAAGACTTCCAATAACCACAGCAATCTTGAGAAAGAAGAGCAAAATTGGAGGTATTACGTTTTCAGATATCAAACTATTCTACATGGCCATAGTAATCAAAACAGCATGATACCGGCACAAAAACAGACACACAGATTAATGGAACAGAACAGAGAGCCCAGAAATAAACCCATGCCTATATGGTGAATTGGCTATAACAAAGGATGCAAAATATACAATGGGGTAAAGACAGTCTCTTCAATAAATGGTGTTGGAAGAAACTGGACAGATATATGCAAAAAATGAAACTAAAACAGCTATGTACACCATATACAAGAATACACTCAAAATGGATTAGAGCCATAAATGTGAGACATCAAAATATAAAAGTCCTAATAAAAAACATAGGCAGTAAAGTCTCTGGTATTGCTCTTAGTAATATTTTTATTGATGTATCTCCTTGCGCAAGGGAACCAAAAGAAAAAATAAACAAATGAGACTACATCAAACTAAAAAGGTTGTGTACAGTAAAGGAAACCATTAACAAAAAGAAAAGACAACATACTAAAGGGAGAAGGTATTCACCAATGATATATTTAATAAGGAGTTAATATAAAAATTTATAAAGAGAGCCGGCCGAGTGGTACGTTGGTTAAGAGCTAGCTTGGGACGCCAGCAGCCCCAGTTCGGATTCCACACATGAGGGCCAGTGACACTGCCCTCTACAGCTAAGATGGTGAACAACAGCTCCACCTGGAGCTGGGCTGTGTAACAATGTAGGCTGCAGACCCTGCTGCAGCGGCTGCCATAGGCTATGGTGAGTGGCCGCAGCCAGTGTGACCTGTTGTGGGCCACTGTGAGCAGCCGTCCAGAGCCAGGCGACCCATCTGCCTCACCCGGGAAGAGCTCAATGATGATACCAACATGGGCCAGTGAAGCAACGTCCTCCACAACTAGACTGAAGAACAAAAGGACAGCAAAATGTCTGCTCCCCTTCCCCAATGCCCCAATGCTGTTCCCCTCCCCCAATTCCCCAATAAAAATCTTTAAAAAACACACACAATAATGAATAAAGAACTCATATAACTTAACACCAAAAAAACAAAAACAAAAACAAACAATCCATTTAAAAAATGGGCAGAGGATCTGAACAGACATTTCTCCAAAGAGGACATACAGATGGCCAACAGACATATGAAAAGATGTTCAACATCATTAATCAGAGAAATGCAAATAGAAACCACAATGAGATATCACCTTATTCCTGTCAGAATGGCCATCATCAATAAATCAACAAACAACTGTTGGAGAGGATGTGGAAAAAAGGGAACCGTGCTGCACTGTTGGTGGGATTGCAGTTTGGTGCAACTACTATGGAAATCAGTATGGTGGTTCCTCAAAAAATTCAAAATAAAACTACTTATGACCCAGCAATTCCACTTCTGGGTAGTTATCTGAAGAAATCCAAAACACGAATCTGAAAAGATATACGAATCCCTGGGTTCACTACAGTGTTTTTGTTTGTTTGTTTGTTTGTTTGTTTGTTTGTTTGTTTTACCAAAGGCAAGATATGGAAGCAACCTAAGTGTTCATCAATAGACTATTGGATAAATAAGAAGTCATACATATGTACGATGGAATATTACTTATTCATTAAAAAGAATGAACTCTTACCATTTGTGACAACATGGATAAGACAGACAGATAAAGATAAACTCCATATGATTTTGCTTACATGTGGAATCTAAAGAACAAAATAAGCAAAAAAACAAAATAGGAACACTCATACATACAGACAACAAACTGATGGTTGCCAGATGGGAGGGGGTTGGGAAACTGGGAGAAAAAGGTGAAGGGATTAAGAAGTACAAATTGGTAGCTAAAAAACAGTCATGGATGTAGAAAACATCATAGGGAATATAGTCAATAATATGATAATGATTATATATAGTGCTGGGTGCATACTAGACTTATGTGAGCGCATCATTTTGCAGGTCATATTAATGTCTAACCACTATACTGTACTCCCGAAACTAATATAAAATAATATTGAGTGTCAAGTATAATTGAAAATAAAATAAAATACATATTTTTAAAAAACTTTTCTCTTTTACTCAGGAAATGTTAAAAATTTCCCATTTTGACCAACATTCTACTTCCTATTGAAGAAAGTAGCTCAATTAAAAATAAAATACAATTTAATTTAATATATATCATAAGCACTTAGTCCAGGAGGCAGTTATATATTTTAGTTCAAATAAGAAGGGCTTCCAGGTTTACCAGCCAGAGAGAAAACAGAGAAAAGAGAATTGTGGCTATGCTGCCTTATGACAAATTTCATTAGTATGCTAAGAATTGTTCTGTCAGCTTTTTAGGTAGACATTTAATTAGATTTGTCTTAAAAAAAACCTTAAGTGACAGCAAGACAGCTGCATACTTACCTTGAAAATGACATTCTGTGTTTTCCCTGTAAGCTGAACTGCTGCAGCTGTCTGATAATTTTCACTCTTTTAAGGAAACGATTTGTAAGAACCAGACAAGTGATCAGCATTGGGACTATAGTGACTTTTCCTGGCTTTTGGAAAGGCTGAGCAAAAGAACAAAGGGAAATTTAAATCAGTGCTGAAAGCTGGTTATGTGCTTGTGATTTCTGCTGTTTCACTTGGACTTCATTATATTATTACGTCTCTTTCTAAAAAAGAAAAAAAAGAGTTGAATTTTAAAGTACATATAGTACAGAGAGCAGAATAGTTTCAATCCTTCCTAGTGGCATACTATATTTCTGACATTTCCTTCCTTTCTAGTAATGTTCTCTTCTCATTCAAGTCTGTGAATTACTCTGGAGGCTCTGGAATATTCATTTATCTTTGGTTACTTTTGCACAGTCTGTTATTTTTGAGGAAATACATTGATTCTACTGGGAAATATATTGCTAGAGAGATAGATAGTGACAGAGAAAGAAAATATTTCAAAAAATTACATTGTTAAATGAAACATTGATTACCTGGTAAGTCTTTTGGGAGCTGAAAGTTCCAATGTTAAGCCTGGGAGTTTTATTCAAAGCATTTAAATCACATGTACATTATTTATATAAATTATGGGCTGTGATAGATGCAGGGCAGGATATGGGGAGCTGGTATATTGGCCGCCCAGGAAGTGTGGGAACAATGATTTAGAGGAAACCTATGGTAGGTTGAAATAAAAAAGGCTTTACATTTCCGGGAAGACATAGCAGAGGTGGTCAAAATTTACAAATAAGATACATCAAACACAGGAGGAATAAAATACCTATTGATGTAATCATTCAAACAAAAACCAACAAACCAAACCAAACAAAACAACAACAAAAAATAACCCAGACGCCTGCATCTAAGATATTTAAAGCCAGGAGACAGACACAGAGGCAAGGAGGTGCCCCAAACAGCCTACCAGGTTCCTGAAGAGCAGCTATTTGGTCACTGCTCTATGGGTCCCAGGCCTGGACGATATCTTTGTTGCAGGGTTGCCTGGTTATATTCAGTGGATACCAAGGACTAGCAACAAAACCCCACTGGGAATGTTTTACCATTTATGTTTAAACAACTCCTATCTACAATCAATGATGCTTCTTATACTTTCTGAATTAAAAGGAGCTTAAACAGCAGGAGAAGGGAAGCTGTCTCAGTGGATTTACTGTGTGACCAGAAAAGGTTTGAGCAGTTTCAGGCAAGCAGCGTCATGAGAGGAAGCTGAGCTGCGCATGCTCCCCCAGCTCCCTGTGTCAGTTTTCCAGTTCAGTCAATCACTCGTTTAGGAACTACCTCTCTTTAGCGAGGAGTCCAGGCTGGAGGGTGGGGTGCGAAAGGCAAAGATTGATACATTCCTTTCATATTTTCCCTCCCTGGAGATGAATATAGGGGCTCCTTCCCCCAACTCTCCCTGTCCCTTTACCTTCACTACATACTGGGCTTAACAGTTGATCTACAGTCAACCGAAGGGAGGCTGGTCAACAACACACTATAAGGAAAATAAGACTTTTGCCTTCCTGAAGCTGCTCTCCTACATCCAGTCACATAATTCCATTGCAAATACTCCAGGACTGCTGATAGCATCTCTCCCGAAACCTCAAGGTTCTGAAGGGCATTGAGAGAAAAACGATTCACTCGTCTAATTCTAGTCTAATGCACCTAGCCTAATTCTTATATCAAATATATCTAGCCATGTGTTCTGAGATGGCTCATGGGTTTTGTGCAATAACTGCAAATGCCAATAGAAAATGACTCCAAATACTTAAATGTCAGCATTATTAGAATATGCTAAATTTGAACTAATATTTATTTCCTCACATTATTGCATTCCAGTTGAAATTAAAAGCCATAAATCAGATAACTTGCTCCTTTAAATTAAATTGTAATGAAATAAAAGGCTAAAATTTTTAAGTCTAGAGGTATTAATATTCAAAAAATCGTACTGCTAAATTCTTTTTTTACTATGTTCAGTCTTGGCCAGATGAATCTCACTCTGATGCCTGAATATTTGGGGGATTCCATCACCAACGGCAATCTAGGCTGTGATCTAGTGAAACCGACCTAGCCAACCGCAGAAATTGAATTGTTTCAATAAAAATCCTATTAATCTAAGGGTATGGACTTGGCTTGGCCAAAAGTCTCCAACTTTTGCACAGTCTAGTATTTCAATGCTAGTACTTGTGATTATTTCTCAAAGTTTCTATATAAAATATATGTTGGGATTTTAAGGGCTTGTCCTGAATTCAGAAATAAGACCCAAAGGAGATTAAATATGAGGATTATTACTGATGAAAGTTGCATATGAAGATGCAGCTTAATATGAAGTCTAATGGGTTTCTATTATCTTCCCCTTATATTGAACCTAAAAGAAACTGAACTAAAGAACCAGACTTACCACATGGAAAACAGATAATTGAAACTTGCAAAGTCCAGGTACCTATGAAACACAGAAGGCAGAGCACACCTGCTATTTTTCTACCAAGCTTACCAATTGGACCCGTGAATCCTATATATGCTTTTCCCTTCCTGGCGAGTAAACTGGAGTTTACTTTCCTCTATGGAAATTTGAGGATGGAAATAGTTAGCTCCCAATCACAATAAATATACCAAAACACTGCTAACTAAAAGAAAGTTGGGCTCCTGATAGCTCTTAAACAATGTGCCACTTGGCCGGCCCTGCATTGTATTTTTTAAAGGAGCTTTGAAAGAAAGAAAATATCATGGGACTATGGAAGAGCAAATTGTTTGGACAAAGAGTCAAATGAATTTTCCTTTACCCTGGATTGTAACAACATCAAAGGCTGCAATTAGTATTGAATTTTTAAAAACATTAAAGAGTATATTTAGATACTGATGATCTCTGAATAGCCATAGAATTAACAATAAGAACTTGAATTTGCTTAGTATACTAATGTTCAAGTGTATTTGTACAGAGTTTATCTTATTGTATCATTACATAAGTAGAATATTGAAATACTACCTTATTGTATTTCCTTATACTTCTTTCCTTCTTAAATGCTTATAATAAGTTTTATTGACAGAATAAGTATATTTCAATCTATTAATCAGGGTAATTTCTGTGCGTTCTGTGTATTTAACCTCTCGACAACATTTTAAAATAATTTCTTTTCTGGTTACCAGAGCAGAATTGGAAATCCAGGTTTACTAATACCAAGAATAAGATCTTCCCACTATCTCACACTGCTTAGAGATGGTTGCTTTTTAGTATTATTAATGGTCTAGGGTATGATAATGTTTAGACAGAAAGTTATAGGTACCAAGACTACAAATACCTTCTTATAAACCAACATGTGTTTAGGAAAGGCGACCCCTGGAATGATCCAAGAAAAGTAATTATATATGAAATGGAATCACATTTTAATGTTCTTTTAAAATAACAACAAGACACAATTGAAAGTAGCACCTGACTTTTGGTAAATCAGATGTCACTTAAGTTGGAACCTCATTGTCAAAACCATCGTAAAAAGCATGCCTAAGTTAATAGTTCATAATATTGAAAGCAAAGTTTAAAGTGCAACAGATTGAAGATACGGTATTCAGAAATGTATTGATATGTATTTATATGTATACATATATATTTATAAGTACTGTATATGCATTTATATGTATTTACATATCTATATATGTATGAATTGATATACCATTTGTATGTTTATGGAAATAACCATAAAAGGTAATAAGCATGCATTACAAACATAAAATAAACATACTATGCATATATAGGTATGTTTATTTATATGTTAGTGCATAGAGAAAAAAATCTAAATGACATGCTGAATGGAGAGGGAAGGGACATTGGACTTGGGGCACTGTGAAGTGGCACTATCAATTTTTTGCTTTAGATGCATCTAACCTTAAGGAAAATTTGCAAAGAGCGTATCTTTGTGGATTACTTACTGCGTTAAAAAAAAATCTTAAAATTTAAATAGAGTGAAAATCATGCTCCATCTTTGTAGTAGCTCTTTCTGTGTTCTCATTCTGGAATTCTCAATCACCTTAGCTGTAATTTTGCACTTACAATATTTATTCTTTACAAACTATCTTTTGAGCAACCTTGCCATAAAATTTTGTAATGAATTTTAAATTTGTGAAAGCACAGGTTGACTGATCATTTTGAAGGTATTTTCACATACCCATGGGTGTGCATGGGTTTCGCTTTGCTCAAAAAATGTACACTGACTCAGTTATTTATATTCATTGCTGTTGCACACCACGTTTTCTATTCCCAGAGTCACTAACCTAAGAGAATATAAACAGCTGCCTGATGCAAATACACTCAGGTTTTCTCTACAGACAAGATGTCTTGAAAATGAGAACAAAGAGAATAAAATGAACAGAGAATCTAAATATAAAATAATATTGGCTTCACTTGTTCATTTCCAGGAATCCTGTCCTCATTTCTTTCTGATAATGGGACAATATTGGTCAGTATTTTCTTTTTTAGCTAATAGAGCAATAGTAAATAATATTTTAACATTGTAAATGCATTCCTTTTTAAAGTTCAATGGACAAAGGGAAAATGTTATTTGCTTTTCCTATTCCAATGTGTATTACCGGAATTATCCAAGGGGGAAAAATGCACAGTGGTAATGATATTCTTTAAAAGTTCTAATTTAATATTTTCCTGAGATTTACAACTAATTTACATTTTCCTCTGCTTTCTATCATATTTTCTACTGATAAATGTTATGAATCACAAATAGGGTCTTAATATCTATTAGTAGATTTATGCAGCGATAAATCAATTTCTTAAGGACATAAAAGGAATTCAAACATGCTCTGATTACAGAGAAAATTATAGGAAATTAAATATTTTTAAATATAGTTTTTTCACCAAAATATTAACAATGATAAACATAATCATCATCAAGAAAAAAGGTTATATGTTTCACTATTTTAAATTGTTATTTTACAGATAATCTATATTCTACACTTTAGGTATTCTAAACTTCCAGAAAAGGTATTGTTTGTAATTTCCTAACAAAGATATCTTTAGTTGAAATGTAAAGAACAGTCCATAACTTTGAGTATACATTAATTAGGATGAAACTGCAAATTTTTAATCGGAATACTTACCAAGGATAAAGTGACAAGGTACACAGAATCATACATAAAGCAATACAATACTCATTTTAAAAAATAGAAATACTTTGACAAACCAGACACTAAATGAACAAAAATGGTGACAGAGACATATTATGACATACATTTATGCTACTTGTTGGAACATGACTGGCCTTTTTTTTTTTTTAAGTTAGAATGTGTACAATAATTGTTTTGAGATTTAATTTAAATTTCAAATATCACAGGTTTGTAAGCTGCAGGTGATATAATCATAGCATAGCCAATAGGTTATAGAATTTTTTATAACTAAGCAACTTAACCCAATGTTTAACCTTCTCTTGGGCTTATAAGAAAATATTTAAATGGCAAGAACCATGATCTAGTTCACTTCGCAGGTGATATTTATTAAAGATAATTCTAAATATCTACCAGTTATGAAGAGTGGCTTAATAAAAAGTCATAGATGAATTAGTTCAGTCTTCATAAAATAGTATACATAAGTGACACCCAATGAACGATAATTTCTACATTTAACCAACTGAAAAGACTGTTGGATGGAATGATTTTTGAAGCCTGTTTTTTATTTAGATATGTTTCCTATTTATTTTCTCACTATTTCCAAGAGTCATTTTACCTGTTAAATGAAAAGTTAACAACCTTATCTAAAAGAATGTACTGATAAGGCAATATATTTATTTAAATTTCCATGGAAATGGTAAATTATATGTATGTGTGTATATATATATATGTATATATATTATATAATTATTTTTTAATGATATCTGATAATATATACTTATTTTATAGTCACAATATTGAGTTTAGCTTACACATAACATGAAAGAGAAAGAAAGATGACTTTTAAGGTTCTAAAAATGTAAATTACCAACATGAAGACAGAAAATTTTCCCCTAAATTAAATCAGAATAAAGATAGCGTGAATGAACTAACCACAACAATATTAAGGGCATTTAAAATGTTTCTTCATTTACATTTTAAAACTATATATGAATACAAAAATGTTATTTTGGAAAAATTATTGTGGTCTATTATATTAAAAATAAGGATTATTCCAAAATAAAAGGTGTCCTTTATTTTTGATCGTTGGGAACATTCAAATTAAAATAATTAGGTAGCATTAAATGCTCACTACAGAACTACAGAGACACAAGGTCTAAAACAATAAAAAAAAGAAAAAGAAAGGAGATGTGAAGCAGCAGGAATTCTGAACATTCCTGATGGGAGTACAGATTGGTACAACCACTAGGAAAACTTTTTGGCCTTACCTAACTATAGTCTAATGTTCTTATACCTCTGAGTCAGCAACACTACTCCTAGTTATATACCTAACAGAAATGCATGCCTACATTCAATAAACACATGTACTCTGTACATAGAGCAATATTCAAATATCCTAAACTGGAAGCAACCTAACTGTCTATAAACCAACTCTGCCATTAAGATCCAAATACGTATATATACCAATCTGTCTAAATATTTTTCTGCCAGTCAATATGGATTAGAACAAATTATTCACCCACGTACCTGAACCAATATTATTATGACTTTAAATTTTCTTCTCTTTCTCTGTGTGTCAAGAGATAATGGTCCTTATTCATCTTAATGAACAGATCGATCCATGAGTTAGGGTAGTGAGGCAGAAAGCAAATGCTACTGGCCCTCTGATCAGGGTAAAAGTCCTAAGAAATGTGGCGATCAAAGAATATTTTACACTCAATCTGTGAACAAGAAGGGCAGCGCATCTGGTAGGAATACCTGCGCTTCACTATAGAGCCATACGTTTTCAAATCTCCTGTTTTGGTGTCCACTGGTTGCTAGAGCATGTTGGGCAAGTTCCTTAATTTTTCTGAAATGCAGTTCTGTATGAAAAATGACAGCTTTTTTTCCCCTTAAATAAAGAACGGCATTGCTTTTATTTTTCTTCTTTTTTCATCAGCGTTTCGAAAGCATGTTAGATGATAATTTCTGAAACATTGTATTTTACAGAAATTTGGGTGTACATTTTACAGCATAAATTAGAAAATGAGAGTTTAAGATTAGTGATACCCCTAAGAATATTTTATACCTTTGAAGCCAGAGTCCACTAGAGCCAAATATCTTGTCTCACCACCATTCAAGGTCACTACACTAAAAAGAACCAAGGGGATGAGACAGAAGGCTCGTTTACTACTCTTAGGATTGTATTTTGGTATGCTTGACAAAAAACAAATTTCAGATATTAAATTCTGTAATACATCATCTGTATATCACATTGTGTGCTCACCACCCAGAGTCAGTTCTTCTTCCATCACCACATATTTGATCTTGTTTACCCTCATCTACCACCCCCTCCCTCTTACCCTCTGGTAACCACTAAACTATTGTCTGCGTCTATGAGTTTTGTTTCTTCATTTGTTTTTCTTGTTCTTTTGTTGTTTTCAATTGTCATCCCAATAAACTTTAATTAAAAAATAAAAAATTTACTAATAAATCACCTCTGCCATCCTTGTACAAATACCATAGAAAATTTGGAACTTGTTTTATCTCTCCCACTTGATCTTGATATTCCCTTTCTTCTTTTATTTTCTAAGTTCAGTTGTGAGGTAAATATTATATAATATAATTTTCACATGCAGTTTTCTGAGTAGCTTCTCAGACCCTATTACCTAAGGCTTTTAGTCATTTTTTTAACAACAGAAACAATTTTTAGGATTATGGTTGATCTTATAAAATCAAAGAGAATATATGCAAATCTATATTTTTATTGTTCTCATTCTGAATGAAACACAAAGAGCCTAAGGATATAAAGAAAGTAAATCATGGCCAATGAGAATGTCTAACATTAAATGCAAACAAAATTTAATTTGCATTAGTTGTATATCTCTGGCTCAAAGGATGTAAAATGTCAAAGCTGTGGTCTCATTTAAAGGGGACATTAAGCTTTAAAAAGGACATACGGTATTCGATGCTGGAGAATGCTTGGTCTTATCTTAAAGCCCAATTATACTTTTATAGGATTTAAACTATTATTTAATTATGTTCTTTATGCAATGTCTCGTAAAATCTAATTGAGGCTAGGTAGAATTGACTTTTATTTTATCATCATTATTATTGTTATCACTATTATTCTCCTGTAATTAAGACACTAGCTCTTCACATCCTTTAGAGGACATGGGTTTAAACAGCCAGCTGAGTAGGAAGAGATCAGTCGTATTTTAAGCCAAAGCCATGGCAATGATTAGATTCAGGTTATCAATGTTTGGAATTCCAATTAAATTAATTATACCTTGAATGTTTGCAACACATGTTTGAGGGAACACCTGTTGTGAAAATTTGACTTACAACAATGAATTCCCACATTACTATGTTTACCATTATGACTATTTTGTTCCTTACAAGAAAAAGTGGAACCTGAATTTGCTCAACCAGAGTTTTACAGAGTAATAATAACAACCACAGCAACAAATTACTGTAATGGACACTGTATCAGGCACTAAACTAAGAATTTTACTTGAAATATTATTTCATTTTAACCACTATTAAGATTTTCAGAATACATGTCAGGAATACAGGTCTCAAGAAGTTTAAACAACTTGTCAATGCATATTCAGTCAATATGTGTACATCTTTATTCAAAAGTAGTGATTTACTCATATTCCCAAAATTTGTCAGCATGTGCCATTATTATCCATATTTTCCAGAAGTAGATAACTGTGTTTAGAGAGTGAAGTAATTTCCTCAGGGTTAACATGCATTTAAAGCTGTAGAACGAATGGCTGAACTCAAACAATGTATCAAAATAGAAAATCAAAGAAGTAAACATCACTGAACTAAGAATCATGGAAAAAAAGACTAAAAATTTCAACATGTAGGAACAGCACAACCAGTTACATGCATCAACTATATTAACATCCACAGCTTATATCTTAATAATTATGTAATGAAAATTGCATTAATTCAGTTTTAGAAAGTCATACATTTATACATTGGTTAGTAGCAGCCCTGCAATATCCTGGTGACCATGACAAATATCTTTCTTGCTTGTTATTCTTTGGGTTAATGATCAATGAAAGTAACTAGATGGACAAAGCTTGAAATGTATTGAGACTTTTCCTGTCTTTCATTGAAAGCATTTTCCCTTCTGATGTCTTCTAAACCTGAAGAAGCCAGAGGTAAGAGTATGGACAACACAAGTTACTGGAGTGAGTCTCTGGGTGTGTGATAGTAGGTAGAGTCATTCCTACTTATTCCCTTAAGATCTCATGTCCAAGTAATTTATCCCTAAGACCACAGACCATATAGAATAAACAAAAGGAAACAATCATTGTATATTTAGAGTGTAAACTCATCATGGAGGATGACATCCCATCAATTCAGTTTCTTCAAACACCTGGCACCTTCATGAGGCCGGTCATTATTCTAACCAGCCTGGCAGTTTCTGGGTGGTGCAACATGGAGTAGGTCCAGTTGATTTCATGGACATGTCCCCACTACTACATCTTCTTTGATGTAAAATGTGTCCCTTGGTCCAGTGTGATATGGCAAAGGCAAAACCATAAGGACAGAGAGCATTTCAGTGGTTTACAAGTTTGAATGTAGAAGGGGGGAGAGTTTGTCTAAAACAGACAATATAAAGGAATTTCTTTGGAGTGATGGCCCTCATTTCTGTCTTGATTATGGTTGGAGGCAACATGACTCTGCATTTGCCAAAACATGTGGTGCCTACTGAAAAGTGTTATTTTACTCTATGTAAGTTAGAAATTAATTTCTTAAATGTGAGTAATACAAATTTTAGAATACACACTAGTAGATCAATTCTGTTTTATAAAGATAACCTCCCAAATCATGAAACAGCTCATTCCCTTAATGCTAATTACTGCATCAATTTGAATAAACAGAATTTTGAGCTATTAATAATATCAGCTTAGAGAATGTCAACACTTAAATCTCTTTCCTATTCAGCATTTTTTAAATTGGTGGATCATCAGTGAATAAAGCATACTATTCATGCTGCTCTGTAATAATCCTCTTGTAATTACTTTGAATACTATCTACATGGCATTATATTCTAAAATTTAAAAGGTCACCTATAATTTTTGAACTGGAGACCTTAAAGTAGAATTATCCTTATAGCTCAGATTTGATTCCTTTTTGTTCATGCTTTCTTCTCAGAAACCTCTTAATACCTAGACAATCTTCTTCTAATTAACCAATTATCACTAGTTGTTTTTAAGGTAACTTCATGTTCTGCTAAAACCATTAAATGTCTTTACAGACAGTCTCTATTACTATTCTGTTTTTTTTTTTTTTGAGGGCAGTGTCACTGGCCCTCATAAGTGGGACCCGAACCGGGGCCGCTGGCTTCCCAAGCCAGCGCTTAACCGCCACACCACTCGGCCGGTCCGCTCTGTTCCTATTCTTAAGATTTCTTTTTAATTATTAGCTTCGGGTGTATAAAACAACATAAGGATTAGACATTACCCCTCACAAAATGATAATCCCAAGTCTGCTACCTCTCTGACATCATACACAGCTGTTACTATTCCATTGACAATATTCCCTAGGCTGTATTTTACATCCCATGACTATATATATATATATATATATATATATTTAATTATAGTTGACATTCAATATTATTTTACATCAGCTCCAGGTGTATATTGCTTTAATTCTTTATAAACGTTGAGGCAGGAAACACGGAATGTGTGTGTGCCTCCAGAATCACTACCATGGATTATAGCATTTGAATCCTGACCCTGCCAACCATCTCCTATCAGCTTCTGGAGTCTGATATGAAAATTAAGAAATGTGAAAGCAAAGAACTCAAGACAAAGAAAGCTACTAGTAAGAGAACATATGGTAAATATTCAACAGGGTTGTCCATTCTTGCTCAGGTAAAGTCACTTAAGAAAGAATGAGGGATTGAGTTTATGTTGGCTCATTTTGCCTGAATTACTAATTTCTCCAAGGAAATTGATGTTTAAAAGTTATTTTATTCTTATTTTTGTCTAAACAATGCCTGGTGAGAAGGTTCTATGTCCGCATATTGGTTCCACCAAACAAACTGCTTATTTGTAACATAAACATATTGCATGTGGTACCCTGCTCAGATGAACATCAAATAACAAGATTCATATACACGTGTGAGGAGTGGAGGATTTGGTCTTGTTTTCTGACATTTTCTGGCTTTAAGACAACAACCATAAAGAGTTTTCCATCTTCCTTTCTTCCTTCCTTCCTTTCTTCCTTCCTTCCTTCCCTCCCTCCCTCCCTTCCTTTCTTCCCTTCCTTTCTTCCTTCCTTCCTTCTTTCCTTTCTTTCCTTCTTCCTTTCTTCCTTTATTTATTTCTGAATTTCAGCAGAAGTTACTGAGATAGTAACTTCAGCTGTGGTTTTCAGGTCCATCCTATCAATGGTCCACTGTCAGCAGGCACTTTTTAACTACCTGATGACTTTGGAAGAAGATGGAGGGGGAGGGAGAGAAAAAGAGTCACAAGAGCAAAAAGCGGGGGAAAGGCTGAAAGTATTGCAGTGTAATGTACATTGATGAAGAAATGGGCTGAAACGATTATGAATGCTAGTTATTTTCATAAAGCTTTGTATTTGAAAAACTACATTCACCTTATTTTACTTGATGCTGAGATTCTTCTAAAGCAGGACAGACCAAGTAAAATCACTGGCTTTTGTTTGTAATAAAATTGAATCTCAGAGAAAGACATCGATTTCATTGGGCAGTCACTACTGGTATCTATATCCCATCTTTTAAGCTCAAAACTCTCTTCACAATACTCAGTAGCCTATAAGCAAACACAAACCAGAAGTTCATTTATCATTTTCTATCCATTTTTCAGTTGCTTCCCATTTCCATCTTTATTCTTACAAGAATGCCAGTGTTCTTAATAATAGAACAAGTCTGGAGGAGGGATCCATTCAAGATCCCTCTTACTCGCCTGTATCAGAGGCCAAAGGCTAATACCTACCATTACATGTTCTCTCCCTCTCTTTATTTTGTCTATTATTATCCTTCCTACATTTTTACTGTTGAAATGCCTAATATTTATTTTTATATCTTATCATATTTAGTAATTCTGTATAGGAGCTGATAGTTTTAATTATTACTGATATTCTTCCTGAACCTTATTGGTAAAGTCAGTGTTAACTCTTTTGAAAATTTTTTATTAAATTTATTGGGGTGACACTTTTTAATAAAATGATTTAGGTTTCCAGTGTACAATTCTATCATACATCATCTGTATATAGCATTATGTGTTCACCACCCAGTCAGTTCTCCTTCCATCACCATATATTTCACCCTTTATCCTCTCTACCATCCCCTCCCCCACTTATACTCTTGTAACCACTAAACTGTTGTCTGTGTCTGTGATTTTTATCTATTTGTTTGTTTGTCTTGTTCATTTGTTGCTTTCAGTTCATTTGTTGCTTTCAGAACTCATACGGTTTTCAACTTTTTCTATCTGACTTATTTCGCTTAGCATGATAATCTCAAGATCCATCCACATTGTCACAAATGGCAATATTTCATCTTTTCTTATGGAAGGTTAGTACTCCATTGTATATATGTACCAATATTGACTCTTTTCTAATGATGTAATAAGGGATCATTGGAATAGAACAATAATGATAAAATCCCTGAACTCCCGCTATGTCAGAAGCAATCAGTCCCTATTTTAAGATGCGTCACTGTGGCTCATCAAGAGCAGATTTCTATATAGTTAGTATTCTATTTGTATAGTTTTATGAAGCCCTCTGTTGGTAATTGTGTGGTTTGATTATTGGATGTCATGCGGACTTTTACATAAGATAAAAAAAAAAAAAAAGAAGCTCTGCTACTTGGGTCAATGAAAATTAAAACATTTTCTTTTGCATCATTCTTCTGAGGAAATATCACTATTGATTATTGTGTAGTCTATCTTCAGAGGGCAATAAAAATGATGAATTGTTTTGCCTTGCTTATAACTCAGAAATCTTGACATTGCCAGTTCTAACTCATGACATACTTGGATTTGGCTTAGTGGTGTCATTTGTTTCAACAATTTTGAGCAAAATGCACAAAAGGAAAATATAAAAATAGAGGCATTCTCATGACATACCTAGATTTAGTTAGTCTTACTAAATATACTGCAAAAAAATAGCATGTATATCATTTTTCTGTAACAAAACCTATTACCAAACCAGGATGTTTGCACGTAAAGTGACCATTCCATAATTCAAAGCTCAGCCCATGTAACAAATGGTCTAAATCGTTCTCTGATTTAGTTAGTGGCTTCAATTAGTGGCACTCTAGTCTTTTTCCCATAATTCTTTGTATATATTTTTACCTGGACACTTATATTTATAGATAATAGATAGATAGATGATAGATGATAGATGATAGATAGATAGATAAATAGATAGATAGATAGATAGACAAGCACCCAATAAGATATATGACTCTGAACTTCTCAGCATGCTTTATTATTTTAGTAATAGTAATAGATAATAGAGTGTGTAGGCACTCAATAAATTACTTTGAAAGAATTCATGAATGAATAAAAATTCAACAAATTTAATTTAGGACCAATAGTATCTTGTAAAAATTTTCTTTCTGCAGATTACAGTGTGAACATTAGATAGAGATGGCTGTAAGACCAACTATTAGTTTCAGAGACCAGGACTCAAAGTAAATTACCTATCTGCCTGTCTATTCGCCTATTAGTTAATCTGCATACATGCATATATAGTTATACACATATATACTTGAAAAAAATCAGGTAATACTTCGATTTTCAGAAAGATGAGCAAGTGGGTCCCAGAGCAAATTAAGCCTGAAACATCGCTGAAGGCAAAAATGACAAAACTGAAGCTGCCCTACTTTGGGCACATCTTGAAAAGGCCGTGCTCTTTGGAAAAGACAACAATGCTGGGAAAAATAGAAGGTAGCAGGAAAAGAGGACCAAATATGAGATGGACTGACTCCATAAAAGAAGGCATAGGCATGAGTCAACGGGAGCTGAGCAGGGCTGCTGAGGACGGGACATGGTGGATGGCACTCATTCATGGAGTCACCAGGGGTCAGAACTGATGCTCAAGGGCATTTAACACCAAAATGAGATTATTTAAAAAAGAAAACTGTGCTATTTGTTTTACCTTTTTTACAATTTATAACACCCATTTTAACAGTGAATGCATTCCAACTGTGAAAAATAGAAGACATCAAAATATATACACTTCTAATTAAAACTACAATTATTATCTGAAAAATATACTATCTAAGAGACACTTTCTCACCACATTTAACAAATAAAAGCACATGAGGAATAAAAAAATTAGAAGTTTTTCTGGTAAATATAATTAATATTTAAATGTCTTAGCCAATTTTGATTCAAATTTTATTCACATATTAAGTGCATTTACACGCTGCTCTCGATAAAATAATGCATGTTGATTAATCTATGTGAACCTTTAAAAATCCTTCCCCCAACCAGATGTCTACAGACATCAGTGACACTCCTTTTTAATAGTATTGGGTAGTCAGAAAAGTCATGACATATTTTTGCAACGAAAAACACAAAAAAATACATCATGACTTTCCCAGCAACCCAATAGAATAGCACCTTCTGGAATGATTCAATTCTTTTCTATCACAAAACCCAAATGCACTCTTTTTAATATTATTTTTTAACTCGGGTTTAAATTCTTCTGCCTAGATAATATTTGCTTATATGAAAAGATATAATCTGTATTTTAAGACACCAAAATGATAACTACAAAAATAACTATAATGTCTAGATACACATTGTACAGTATTTAATGGGACAACTTTAGCCACTGTGACTTTGTGAATGCTTCCAGTGAGTGGCCTTTAATAATATCAAAAGTTGAAATGAAGCTTTAATTGTATTGTGAAATGTGGTAAAATTGCATAAAGAGATCAAAGTCATTTTCTAACTGTGCTCACAAACAAAAAAGGCTCCAAAATTTCTCCATGGTAAAATTACATATCAGCCAAACAAGCAAAAGATCATCTCATGAGAGATTCAGAAACAAGTCAGGATGCGGGTTTGTTTTTAAACTTTAAAAAATATGTGTTATTCCCTAATGAATATCATTAAGTAATTATTTCCATGTTAAAATGCATTAACACTGAAATCTATAAAATGCATCATTCTCTGAATTTAATTAACTATTTAATTAACAATGTAATCGAACAAGACAGTTTGGCTTATTGACAGCCTGGTACTTAAGCAGGAGTACTTAAGCCCCAAGTCAAGTGCCCTCCCTTCCCAAATACAACCACTGGGTTTTGTACTTGGAGGCTACATTGTGGGGTATCTTTTTTTCCCCCTACAGAGGAGTACACGTGGAGCAAAATAATTGATATTCAAACACTGACTTCTTTAACTTGGCTGATGTAGTCTCAGTCAGATATAGAAAGGAATGAAGGATAATAGTAGTTCCCAAGGGGAAACTTACCATATGGAAAATGGGTCTCCTCAGTAATCAAATTCATCTTTGGATCCTAGGATATAGGAATTAAGTGTTGATTCTGTGCACAGCCTGCAGCTAATGCAGAATGAGTGCCCTTCCCCCTACTCAATAAAAAAGAATAAAAATCCCCTTCTGAGTATTAGTGCCACAGTGAGAACTTGAAAAAGGTTAATTATGAAAAAGCTAGATCACGAGGGACATCTCTGTGACTTTCAGTGAGCATTATACTGGAAAGAGCACCATTCCTCATAGCCAAAGAGGCCATCTTGATCTACCTGAATAAGCACAAAGGTGTGGCCATCGTGAGGGAACCAGGAGACTTGCAGTGATAATGGCTTGTCTAGCTTGGTGTGCCCTGAGAATGAGGCCAGAATGAGGAAGAGAAATGAAACTAGCCAGTCACTCTTTTCAGAGTCTTGCCTAATCAGGGCACCTGATTTCTGGGCAGGTTATCTCAGCTGAACAGGGAAGTACTGGTAAATGATAAGTATAAATAACCCTGGAGACACTCAGGATTTTATTTGGAAATTAAACCAAATCCCATACTAATTTAATAGGCAGGGTTTTATAGATATTTATTTAACAGTTATTATTAAGTAATTCTAGCAGTTAAGTCTAATTATAAACCAGCCATTCTTTCAACCCCCTTTACAATTAATGCTCCTTTCAATGCTCAAGACCACTCCATTTAACAGGTGGGAAAATTGGGATTCTGAGTAACATGCCCAAATGCACACATTTAATATTGAGTAGAATCACTGTCACATCTCAAGAAATCTGTCTGCAAAACTTTACTTTTAAAATCAGTACCTTGACACAGGATATTAGAGAAAATGGAAATTTACTGTGGTGATAAGATAAAATCTGGGATATCTGGATTTCAATTGAGCTCCCCCTATTTACTTGAGTTTCTCTGAAGATTATTTAACTTATAAGACATAAAATCTTATATCTTCCCAACTAAAAGTTTAGCCATTTCTACCATTGGAGTTTGAAAAACAAATCTCTTTTTTGATAAATAATCATCTTGCTTTCAGCATCTAAAACTTATTACCAGAAACACATCTTCTGCCAGGCAGATAAATGGTATTATTTCTTATCCCCATGCCTTAGGGTATGATAGACATTTTGATTGTTATTATTTTTATTGTGTTTATTTCTGGAATTTTCTGCTTCTTTGAGGTTGCTATCCTTGTCATTTGCTAGAAGCTACAATGTGAATTTTACATTCAAATCTCCATGCGTTTTCCTTTGTATGCAAATATTATACTACTTTCAAATGATAATATAATCTGTGCACATTTTTATTGGAAGAACTCAAACATTAACACTTTATTCTCTTTGAAGATGGTGATCTAAGTTTTATATAGTAAACAGTTTCAATTAAATTATTGGTTTGAGAGGATATATTTTAAATTTTGATGAAAGATACTTGACAATGCTTTTGCCAGATTAATGAGGCATAGCTTTATGTGTTTCTCATTGCTTTATTTTGATACACTGACACATAGCTTTGCTTCAATTCATAGATAAATTATTCTTAAGAACAGAAGCATTTCTAATTTTCAGGCTTATATTTAAGATGAGTATAAACATGCTTAAATTGTTTCAACATATTCACTATCTTTAAGTAAAGATTTGGATGTAAAAGTTGCTCTATCCCCTTCAATGCTCTTAAAATTTCAGATGATGTGTGATTATATAGAAAACCATTACAAAACACTAAAACATAACACCATATATAAGACAAAAACTCATGCTCACAGCATACTAATGAAAATAAAATTGGTAATTCATATAACACATAAAACGACCTTTTGTACGGGAGATGCAATCAATTACTGTATAATAAAGAAAATTCATTCAACCAGGTTTAAGAGAATTAAACAAAGTCCTTATAAATTACTGCCTCTTAATTAACAAAACAGGTGAAAGATAAACAAATTCACTGCCTGCTTGGAGATATTTAAAATATTCCAAATTAATGGTTATGGGGATTTTAAAAAACAAAATCTTTTGGAAGTTTTCATAATGGGTGCCTCTGAAACCTGGATATGAATGGGATTTGTTTGTTATTCTTCACTGTCCAAGACTGGATAAGATGAGAACATGTAGCATTGAATCAGATGTGATCTCTTACATGATGCATTTTAGGATGGTCAAGAAAGCTGCACCACTTTTGTTTATATTCCTTCCCCTTTACAGTTCCTGCAATTTTGCCTCTCATACTTAGGAAGCACTTATTGATGACAATCCGATTTTTTGTTTCAGTAAAGGACTGATTGACACTAAACCTGCTGAGAACAATTAAAAACTCGAGATACAAATACCTACTTGAAGTTATATAAGATACAATCAGATTGCAAAGAATAACTAGCCTGGGTCTATGGGGGGGCGTGGAATCCTAAAGAGGCAAGTTGAAGCTAACAGTCTTTTTTTTTTTTTTTTTTTATTTTTTTAATTAGTTTCAGGTGTACAACACAGTGCAATAGTTATACATTTTGCCCCTCAAAGTGACAACGCCCCACCCCCAATACACCACCCCACTCCCCCCCCATATCATATATATCTATTACTGTAATTGAATATATATAGATAGTCACGGGATGTGGATTATACTGTCGAAGAGAGTCAGAGGAAGAGTAATAGAAGCTAACAGTCTTAACTGCTCTACAGTGTT
This sequence comes from Aselliscus stoliczkanus, assembly GCA_033961575.1. NCBI lineage: Eukaryota > Metazoa > Chordata > Mammalia > Chiroptera > Hipposideridae > Aselliscus > Aselliscus stoliczkanus. The sequence continues at coordinate 73,015,140 of CM066740.1, read as the reverse complement.
AGGTACAGAAATTGGAGTTCAGAGATGGTGACTTGGTGAATCCATCTTGGTTAGATTAGTATGACCAATAAGTAGACAGAACTAATAAGAACTGAGACTCAGATTTAAATCTACTCAATCTTTGAAATTTGATTAAATTGATCCTGGATTGCTAGCATCTCAAAGTGCCTGGCAGAAACAAATAGCTATTATTTTGAGAGAGGGTAACTTTTTTTTTTTTTTTTTTTGAGGGCAGTGTCACTGGCCCTCATATGTGGGACCGAACCGGGGCCGGTGGCTTTTCAGGCCAGTGCTTAACCACCGCGCCACTTGGCCGGCCCTGAGAGAGGGTAACTTTATATAAGACCATACTATTTCTGCAAACGACTTTGCTAAAATGATATTGGGGTACACAATGTAAAACAAACTAAGAAGGAAGGAAGGAAGGAAGGAAGGAAGGAAGGAAGGAAGGAAGGAAGGAAGGAAAAGGGGAAGGGAGGGAGGGAGGAAGGAAGGAACGAAGGAAAGGAAAGAAAAAAAGAAAGCAAGAGGGAAAAAAACAATATACCAGAGGAAAGAGGACAACAAACCAAGAGAATCAATAGACAGAAATATAAATTCATGGGTAAGGTTGTCACATACAGCAAATATAATAGAAGATACCCTGTTAAACTTGAATTTCAGATAAATATTGAATATACCATGCAGTACTTGGGACATACATAATAGTAAAAAATTATTCGTGGTTGATCTAAAATTCTATTTGATGTTTACCTGAAATTCCAATTTAACTGGACCTTCCGTATTTTATCTGACCTTCCTACCATAGGGGACCCAAATATTAGACTTCCCAGAACCAAATTTTAAAATAATTATGCTAACAAAATTCAAGGAATAAAAATATAGGCAAAACAGAAAGGACCCCATAGTCATCAGCTACAGGTTCTAGCAACAGTTGCCAACAGGATAAGCAATGATCGGGCAGGTCAGATACACCATCACAACAGAGGCCTGAAAAACAGCACAATGATGTCATTTGGTTCAAGGCACCCTTCCACCGCCCACCACAAGAACCCAGAAAGACTCACTCTTCATACACAACAGTCCCATCTCTAACTGTGCTGAGCTTTTAGTTAAAATGAAGACATCATCGCAAGCTCATGTAAAATATCTCCGTGTAGTTCATTTTAGAGTTCACTGAATATGGAAAGTAAAATGAAACCATTTACAACAGAAAAGGTAGAGATTTGGAAAAATGGAAGTTGCTTTATACCTCAGCAGGGAAGGAACCTGTGAGAAAGCCCAGAGGTAGTTTGGTCTCTCAGATACGGTTTTTAAAATTAATGTTAACTCTGCTCTTCTATCTCGTGATTTTTCCTGTTATCCATTTTTTCGCAATTCACCTGTGTGCAGGTAGTTTTTGCTTCCTCTACGTTTTCACAATGGCATGAAGCTGATGAATGATCTTAGTTAACATGCTTCCATGCCTACACCGAAATACCTCGTATGATTAGCCAAGGCGACTCCTTTTCTGGTCTTGTTCCCTCTTCCTTGTATCAGAATTGGTACCTAATGTTAAGACTTACATTGAAATCAGCTTTAAAAAAATCCAAATGATTTCCTTCAAATGAATACGCTAACATCCACTTCTGGCTGAGATGCCTGGTATTTCCCATGAAAAAGACAGATACCCAGTTCAGAGTTGCTGCTTAAAGGGAAAATTTCTTTTACCCTACAATTACCGGAATATTTTCTATTCCTCTCTGCTACAGAATGTAAAGGAAGAATTAAGTAAAAACGAAATTAAGTAAAAGCTATACTATTTTAAGCACCACCACTGATATTTCACAGATAGTGTAAGACATTAGCTACAAAACCTCTGCAAGAAGCTACACACAGGATTATAAATAGATAAGAAGAGCATTATTTATCATTATTTATCCTGCTCTTTAAATAGTTTGTCCTTAGGGCATCCTCCATTGACAACAATAGAAATCCTAAATGTTTGAACACATAGAAAAACCAATGAAATTTCAGTAGAAATAAAATAATAAAGCACCATGTAAAAATAATATATAAATATATTATATAATATATAAATGTATAACATATATAAATATAATAAAAAAGAAATGTTATTAATTTAGTAATTTTTACTTAATTATACAGTTCAATCAATTATTATTTATTAATCTAACAGTTTGCTTACCATTTCCACTACCCAGAGGGAGATAAGAAAAATTACATATTTCTATTTAATAATCTATAATAATAATATTGTATTTACTCAGTTAGATTTAATAAATACAACTTTACAGTTTATAAGGCTCTTTTACCCTGACAATCATATGGATAAGCCTATATGATAATTCACATTTCATAGATGAGAAGGCTAAATCCAAAAGAGTTCAAGTTATTGAGCTCAAGATCATCCTCACATTTAGAAGTGGAGGCAGAATTAAGACAGAAGTCTTTTGAAAGTAAGCACAATGATTTTTCTGAAAAGTTTATATTTTATAAAGTTGTAGTTCTCTGATGGTATCTAACAGGAGCTTTTGATATACAGTACTACCTTGGTTTGCGAGCATAATTAGTTCCAGAAACTACTCATAGTGCAAGACATCGCTTGTTTACCACGTTAAAACGTATTAGAAATGTTTGCTCGTCTTGCGGAACACTCACAAACCACGTTATTCGCAATCCAAGCTTGTACTGTCTTTTACACTGATCTTATTTTTTAGAAATAAAATAAAATAAAATTGGGCCATGCTTTATTTATTGACCGTTTATAATATCCCAGCATTGTTATAAGTGCATTCATACTTTAACTAGTTTGATCATTCCTAAATGCTATGAAGACAATACTATTATTCAACCCCTCTCTACATGGAGACCCCGGGACTTAGAAAGCCGCAGAGCTAGTAAGCAGACTGCTGACCAGACACTGAGTATAGATTTAATGTGGTTGGAATGATTGGTCTCCAACTGAGACCACAAGCCCTTGGGCTTATTTGCTCCCTGCCTTTAGCTGGCGTAGAGGCCATCTCTGTGACAAACAACTGTGGATCAGGGAAAATGATTCCACTTCTAAACAAGGCACCTTTCCTCAAGGCCTCAGACACATTCTGTAGAGCTCAAATGGCCAGTATTCTCCAAAAGGATAAGGGAGAGGAAACAGGCTATTCTGATTGAAATCCCTGTTTTCCTTGGTCAGTGCCTAAAGTACATGTCCCTGAAAAATGCTATCATCACCACAGGGGTCTGAGTGTCCTTGTCTTTAACCCAAGGACTCAACACTTCTGCTGCCTACACAAATCTACACACTGTGGCCTCTTTCTCACGTCATTATCCAGGGAACCCCACACACTACTCATGTTCTCAGCATTATTTCTAGTATTCCTGAAACCTGCTAAGGATTTTCCTTCATACACCCTCTTAAGGGTTTTCCTTAACACACCATTTCGTATGCACACATTTAAGTGAAAATTGTTTATATCTCAGAAAATATATAACCTAGAGTCAATGTTCTTTTTGTAAACAAGATATTTTATTAGGAAATTGGGGAGGGGAACAGTGCTGGGGAATCGGGGAAGGGGAACAGACAAGTTGCTGTCCTTTTGTTCTTCAGTCTAGTTGTGGAGGACGTCGCTTCACTGGCCCATGTTGGTATTATGATCATTGCGCTCTTCCTGGATGAGGCAGATCAGTTGCAGGCCATCAGATGGCCACTTACGGTGGCTCACGGCAGTTCACACTGGCTGCCTGCCGCTCATGGTAGCTTATGCAAGCTCGCTGCAGCCCTACTGCAGCTTACACCATGGCCGTCCACTCATGGCAGTCCAGCTCCAGGTCGAGCTGTTGTTCACCATCTTAGCTGTAGAGGGCGCAGCATCACTGGCCCATGTGGGAATCCAACTGGCAGCCCTGTTGTTTAGAACTCGCACTCTTACCAACTGAGCCACTCAGCCCGCCCCGAGTCAATGTTCTTTTTGATCACCATTTCCACTGCTCTAAAATGAAGCACTCAGGCATTTTAAGAAATACTAAGAGCTAACATTTAATAAGCATTTACCACATGCCCAGTCTCTTTGAGCATTTGACATATATTTGTACAGTAAATCCTCAAAATACCAATGAGACAGGATTATCTGACTCAAGATTATTTGACAGATTTTATGTGTCTTAGGTCACACCACCACAGTGCTCGTTTTAACCCTATTATTGACCTGTATGCTATAATGCTTCTCTGAATTTGCTCTCTCAAACAATACATTTTAAAAAGCAACTATCTTTTTCATCTTTCAACAATAGTTTAATTTTCTGTATTCCTATTAGGTAAATACTGTATTCTTTTCTTGTCTCTTCTTCCCATTATTTTCTACCATGCATTATTTGTGTTTTTAATAAGGAAGAATCTTCTTCATTCCTTATAATTTACTTCTTTAAAGAGACATTCAAGCCAAATTTGAGTAAGAACGATGCTGCCATAGCTTTTGTTTTATGTTGCTAGTTTCTTTTTACTGGATCTGCTACACTTTTCCTATGAAAGAAATAAACTATACATGAGAAGTGTGATGGAATATATGCACTATTTTAAAAAAACATACTAAATCAGAGCCTTAAGAGAGGAAAAGATGCCCAGAAGTCCGGTTGTAACAAATCTCCATTGTCTGACAGTAGTGAATGCAGTATGGTTGCTCACTGGGTCATATGCGTTAACTGATTTTGAAATTAAATCCACAGGTCACACTGTGGTTCAACATGGCTGTAAAAATCGCTACACTTTAGATATTGAAACTACTTTTAATGTAGGAGGTAATTTTAAATTCACACATGTTTAGATTTTGTCCTTTTCTCTAATACAAGCTAAATAATGTGTGGGAATGTGTTAGTACAGTGTACATAAGCAATGGCTGCAGTGAGGCTGTAGAAATATGTGTCTTTATGTCAACAGTCTACAGAATTATTTATGAAGAAATAATCATTGGAGTACACACATATACTTAGAGAAAGCATCTAGTGGGAAAAAACATTTGTAATTTTTCTATTAGAATTTAAATACAAAATATTAAGCATTTGCCACCAAATCCATGTGCCAACATTGTCTGATGGCAGAAACCATGACTATTATTTTTGAAGGTACATAACACAAAGCAAGTGCCAGAGGACCCCACACAGCTCTCATGTTGATCCCTTCATATGTACATTTTTTTGCTACATCCTACTGTGTTATGACTCTCCTCTTTAAAACATGCAATTCCCACTAGCAACAAACCTTAGCTGAAAATCAAAGATAGGCTTGAAAACGCATTCATATTTTATCAAGTTATTGAAACAAACTTTGAAACAAAATTGTGGATCTCATGTTTCTGGATGTATTCAACATCTGATATAGTAAGAAAATCAGACCGACTACTCTGAAACACTACACATAAGATACTTTTTTTTATTAGTAAATATGCTACTGGGTTGATCTCCATTCTTTTTTGTTGTTATGTTTTTTTGGGTTTTGTTATTATAATTTTTGAAAGATTAAACTTTCTTCCACTCTTCAAAGATGTTTTCGAGTATAGTAGTTTGAAAATTATCCTAGTTATATAATATTTGAAATCTTTTCATCCATATTTATAAATATAATTCCCTCCTTATTACTCTAGTCATTCCCATCTACTTTAAAATTATTTACTGAGAGCCTACTATGCAACAGGCATGATCCTAGATTCTGGAAATACAACTATGAACAACAAAACAGAAAATTCACAGTTTATATTTTAATAAAGGGAGACAGATAATGATTAAAACAACAAATAGAAAAATAAAAACATATACCGGATGATCGTGTTGTACAGAAAACTAAAAAAAAAAAAAAAAATGGTGATATGCTAAAAAAATGGCTGAGTGGCACCTATCGAGTGAGTCGTCAGAGATTATCACTCTGAGGAAGTACAGCAAATATCCTTGGTTCCGAATCTAACAGTCATTCCCCTGACATTTCTTTCCTTGAAAAGTATTGATTGCATTCATCTATTCACTCTTGGATGTAATGCTTGGAAGACATTGTAACCTTGAAAAGAAAGTAAAGAGAATGAGCAGAGAAACTGCACGAGTGCATTGACACACCCGGACTTCATTAACTGGCATTGTAATTGTCCTTCCAGAATTCGTGTAAGTGAAATAATTAAACCCATTATAAAGTGACTCATAGGTGTACCTTTCATTTATTGCAGTGTAAACATTCTAACAGATACAAAAATAGCATTTAAGTTGAGGCACTAATGAACAACAAGAGCCAAGCTATAACCAAGTAAGAAAAAAGGATATTCCAGACGGAGAAAATGGCTGACCCAAAGAAATGTATGGCTGGAATGAGTCTTCTGAAAAAGAACACAGTTTGTCTTGGGCTTGATGGGAAGGATGTAAGTAAACAAAAAGGCCCTTAGAGATGGAGCAGGATCACACTATCCTGGGCTTCGTTCATCAGAATGAGAGGTTGCACTTTACTCTGAAAGTGTGGGAGACATTAAAGTGCTCTAATCTGGGGAGTGGCATCCCTTAGATTCATGTTTTTAAGAAGTCGCCCTGGTTCCTCGTGTGGAGAATGGAGAAGCAAATGTGAAAACAGGGTGACCCATTAATAAGAGAATCACAGGAGTCTTGGTAACAGATAACGGTGCTGCGAATTTGATCACAGCTGTGAAGAAAAACAGAAAAGAATAGATTTGATATACATTTTGCTGGATCTGTCTGACTTAATAATGGATTGGGTATATGGCTGAAAGAAAGAGAATAAATAATAAAAGATGATTCTTTGGTTCTTTGGTTGGCCTTGTAACTAAAATGGGCTCAAATGTTTAGATAAATAGAGTATATAAATGTTGCACATAACTACATATTTAGCATGAAAGAAATCAAACCTCTCATGATAGAATTCAAATATGTTGTTCATATAAAAATATTATTAAATATCTACTATAAATTAGGTTTTGTATCACTGATCAGGGATTAAAAATATGGATGAGATACAGCCCCCTACCTAGTAGATCCTTCTTAACTTGAGAGATGGCTGTTCGTAACTACCATGAAGTATAATAAATGTTCCAAAGAAGTATGTGGAAGATCCTCTAGGGACCCAACATAAAGCATAATTCTAGGTATCTTCTGCTCAACAACTAGATTGGAAGCTTCCTTAAAGTAGGACGTGTTTCTTTCACTTCTTTGTTGCCCCTTAATACCATAAGAAATGCAAGGTCCACGATAGTCCAAAATAGTCACGGAAGTTTAGAAATTTAGATCTATATAATTAACTACACGCAGTTTCCAGTAGAAGCATAAAGGTAAATTCTGAGTAAAAACTTCTCTGCAAAAATTTATTTGTTCTTTTGCAAAGAGCAACATAAACATCTAGAGAAGAGTAGCCTCTTTCTCACAATACTGTAGGTGTGGTCAGGCATAATTCCTCCATCTATTAAACAAGGTACATGTCTAATGGTCAAAGACTATGAAGTAAAAAGGTATGTGTTTTAGGCATATGGGTAAAATAAGGCCTAGTTTAGCTTTTATCCATCTGAATTAGAACACTTTTTCCTTAAAAGCGTTCTATATTCTAGTTTAACTCTTTGTTTAATACGGGTCAAAGGGAGCTGTTCATGACAGTGCCTGTGTTTCCCACTGAGATCAGAATCACCAGCGCAGCTGTTCTTAAAAATAAGAATGGAGCCAAGTATGCAAATGCCCTCGGTGTGCTCCAGGAGGACATGCAAGTGACATGGTCCTCTGCCCAACTGGCAGCGGCCATGTTGGCAGCTTCATGGATTTTTTTTTTTTCCCTTTTGCTGAAAGGAAAGAGCATTATCATTTGTTTAACAAGAATATTCTCGCCTGTGTGTTTTTTGTTTGTTTGTTTGTTTGGGGTGTGTGTGTGTGTGTGTGTGTGTGTGTGTGTGTGTGTAACTTGTTTACTGATTTTAGTGGGAGAAAGGCCGAAAGTTAATCAGCTCTGCACTCATTAGGGCAGTCAGTGGAAATCATTACAGTTGGCTGCAGGGGACACAAAGATAATGTGTCCATCCAAAAAAAGAAATTAAATATTGCAAAACAAAAATCATAACATTTCAGTATGATGGTATGAAGAAATTGACCTTCCTAAATTGTCCACAAATGTTTTAGTTCTGAACCAAAAATGTGGAGTAACATAATCCTAAATTAAATCACAACTTTTCTTCATCTTTCAAAATCTAGGTTTGTCACTTTGCTAAGATGACATTTATGGTGACCTTAAATTTATGGCTGCATTATTCTCCATGTGCCTTTCTTTCGTCTTAACATTGAAACTCACCCCTTCACACTTTACAATAAAAGATGTTTACAAAACAGATACTCTGCAGGACTTTTAGACAAGCTCGAATGCCTGAAGCACTGGACTCCATTTCGTATATATATATGTAATGGGATGTTTTAATTTCCAACCTGAAGCAGCTTGCCCCAGGATTTAAAATACCATGGGAATCAATCTATTGTTGAAATGTGCTTTTTGGATGGGCCCATTTAAAAATAACCCTGACAAATAAATACAAAGATTTTTTTTGGAGGGGGTGGGGGTTCAATCGTGATGAAACAAAGTGCTATCTTTCCGTTTAACCCAACTCTGGTTGAGAATCCATAATAAGGAAACTCCTGTCTTCCTCTTAAAAAAAAAATTCTATCCCTACTTAGATACAACATTCTTCTCAAATTCACATAGTTCCCTTCATAGAATAACATGAGTGTAACCAAATAAATATGTTTTCAGATGCTTTCATGAAAAACAAATTAGGTAGAAACTGAATAACTATCAAAACTGCACATAAAATGTCATACACGAATCCTTGGTTAGTCATATGTCACTGGATTGGGGGTAAATCTAGGTTTTGCACTTACTTGATATGGTAACTTCAGCAAGTCGAGTCTCCTCTAAGATTTGGCTGTCTTGCTTTTCTTTCATCACTCTTCCGCTTCCTTCCCTCACTTCTTCCATCTCTCCCTACACATTATGTGTAGATAGCTGAACAGTGAAATAGATGGCATATTGTATGCTGATAAGTACTCTGGAGGTGAACATAGCAGGGAAAAAGAGTTGATAGTGGTGGGAGGAGTCCTTGCTATTTTCCACAGGGTCATCAAGGAGGCCTTTTCTTATTTAAAGGTAACAATTAAGGAGACTTGAGGAGACAAGGAAAGAGCCTTATTAGGCTATCTGGCCAAGGATCATTGCAAAAAAGAGAAAACAGTACGAAAATCTTTGAAGTTAGAGGCTGGTGGCTGTGTTCAACAAAGAGAAAATAAATGAAGCTAAGGCTGAGTAAGCTGGGTTAATTCCGAGTAGGAGCTGATATGTCACAGTTAAAGGGATAGAGACCCTTGTGTGGTGTGAAATCATACACAGTAAGTAGGTTGTTGTGGTGACGTTAGGCAGTCCAACTCTGAGGTAAAATCCATGGGAAGCTTTTGCAAAGAGAGGAGACATGTTTTAAGGGGTTCCTTCTGGTCTCCACAGGTAGGACGCCCTCTACAGAAGCAGGACCAAACAATGAAGCATGCTGATGGCCTAGGCTAAGACGGCAGCAGTGAAGGAGCAGAGAATCGGTCAGACGATGTTATTGTTTTGAAAGTATTTCTTCTTAATTAATCAAACTTTATTTTTGCAGCAACTTCATATTTTAAAAAATGGACCACAACATAAAAATACTGTGGCTCCTACCCTTTAGAGCTTAACTTCTGCGACTTTATGGACTAACTAGCAAGAAACTCCAGCACAGTTTCATATAAACATCAGATGCATCTGTCATCATAGGTGACGGGGGATCTAATGTTGTGCACACAGCTGCTATGTCAATGGCTTATTCTGACTCCAAATCTTACTCAAGATGCTAGCCCACGCGCAGAAGAGGAGCTCTAAGTGAGTCTGGGATATGAGGTATTTCAGTTATCGTCCTCCAAAGCAGTGGATTGAATATTGGGTAAGTCCATCTTTGCTTCTCACCATAAGTAAGAAAGAAGATATGGCTTCAAACACTACTCAGACTTTCAAAGGAAGTGCCATGAGATCATGAGATTAATGACCAAAATAAGATGGACTCAGAAATTCGAATTGACTACTTTATGTGTATTTTCTTATTGATGTGCTCTGACGTTCCCTAGGCTGTGGGTACAAAGTGTATCCATGTATTTGTTACATTTCAATTTTTCAGTTTCTATGCACTCACCAGCCCATGTAAAAGCCCCTGCTTCTGCAACCCTTTCACAATATTTCGGAAAGCTTTTTCAGAGTAAATACACACACACACACACACACACACACACACACAGACACACACACACACACACAGCTTCTGCTACTAATGGCTCTCATATCCCACAAGTTTTCCTTCTACCACTAACTCCTTCTCCTGCAAAATACAGATTCCGGCACCCCAACCCGTGGTAGCACTAGATATTCTTGTGTCCCAAGGGCACAGCAGCCTCTTTCTAAGTGGGAAGACAAGCTCTGTCCCATGTGCCTGACACTCCAATTTGGTGAATCTTAACCCCATCATTTCTGGGAACACTAAAGTCTTACAAAGATTAGTGACCCAACTCTTCAGCATAGTCTGTCTCTTTCAGAAAACACAGATCTCTGTGTTGAGAGGGATGAAAATGAAATTCCCCAATCCAGTCTGAGAAGAGTGGTGCTCCAGCCAGGTAGTGGATTCAGCTTACCGTACTTGAAACTTCCCACCTAACAAAGAACCCCCTCCAGAGACACCTCCATCTCCTCCCCCAAGTGCCTCTATTACCTCCCTCTGGCTGTCCCACCATTCCACCAGCCATAGCAGCCTCTGCCTAGCTCACAAATACAGACACTGACTAGATTTTACCAGCTGACTCCTCCGACCCCAGGTAAATAAACCCTTTGGAAGACGAGGATGACCAGGTGTGTTCTAACTTGGATTCTCAGTTGTTTTCCAATTATCTAAAGAGATTTTGGCCATGTTATTCCAAATTTTCTGCCCTATACAGAGGTACTATACATGAATACACCACTACTTGTTCATTTAAATATTTGATAATAATTTAAATAATTAATTAGTATTTATATACATCTAGCACACATTCCTATCATTTCCATTTAAAATTCTCTCTCTAAATACTTTGAATTGCATCATCTTTGTCACCATATCTGTTTCCCCAGTTCATTTTCTTTTTGACACTACCGTAGTTACAAACTACCTAATACTAACAATACATATTGATCACTTTTTTGTGTGCCAAGTACTGTTTAGGTTTTATCAATAAAAGTTGGTTACGTCATAATGAGTGGTGGAGGAGAAAAGAACTGTTAGAATTCGACGGTAAACCTGGGTGGGATGGAAGAGAATTAGCACCTTGTTCAGTTAAAGGGGGAAAAAAAGAGGAATAAATTGGCTTTTTAGAGTTAGTTCTCCTGACTCTGGGTGGTGAACACACAATGTGATATACAGATGATGGATTACAGAATTGTACCTGAAACCTATGTAACTTTACTAACCATTGTCGCTCCAATAAACTTTAATTTAAAAAAATTATATTAAAAAAATTGGTTTCCTTATCTACTCAATGATAGAATACGTGAAAGTTATACTAAAAAACCTGCATTACATTGGTTTTTAAAATCAATGACTAGCCTCTAGTTACAAACACACAAAAGCAGCTTCATTTATTTCCTCAAAGTTCTCCAAAATAATTTATTCTTTCTTTACTTCCTTTCTGTATCATTTTCTGTGATTGGCTAATTTGGGCCTGACCTTGTTGAGGGTCTATAAAGTTGTCAGTAAAAATAGAAGTTGTCATGAGTTATTCATTATAAAACAAGCTGAGGACTTTTTTTTTTTTTTTAGCCTTTTTTGTGTGTTTTAAATACCTTCTGAAGATTATGATTTGGTAGTCCTAGGGTCCAAGTATTAGTTTATTGGTAAAGTTTGCATGGGCATGCACCCTCCCTCCCAGTGATGTCTATTGGTTTTCAGCAAATTGAGGGGAAAAAAATAAAAGTGTACCCAGGGTTTTCTCAACTTACATAGTTTATGTACATTCTCTTAATATATTAAAAAATATAGCCCTTGACTTCTACTAAACTGAGAAGAGGAAATATTTCCCAAATATTTTCTCAAATGAATATTTAATTCCTGGTAATTACTGTTTTTCAGTAATAGGTATCTTGGCATCCCTATTCTTCAGTTTTTGAATAAATTTGGCAACACCTAAGTTTTGTATGCCCTTCACTGCAGCTGTCCTTGCAGCCCACGGGAAAAGCCAAATGAAGTAATCCATCTTAAGAGGGCTCTGTCTTCCAAGACAAGCCATCTCCCTGGAACAGGAGAAAGTCCAAGTGTTTCCTGACCTCTTTGTCTTTAGCTGTTTTAACTATTAATTATAGTTGAAATGTTCTCTTTGGGTATTTGAGATACTCCAGAAGTGAGTTTTTCCACAGTACTATGTTGACAATGGTTCTAAATAAGAGTTTTACAAATAATTAATGATTAAAGTTTTGCCTTTTCCAGAATGTCATATAGTTGGAATCATACAGTATGTAGCTTTTTTCAGATTAGCGACTTACACATATTGATATGTATGTTAGGTCCCTCCATGTCATTTCATGGCTCAAGAGCTCAAGTCTTTTTAGTGGTGAAAAATAGTACATTGTACAGATATACCTAACATTGTTTATTCAATTCACTTACTGAGGGACATATTTATTGTGTCTAATTTTTGGCAATCATGAAAAAAGCTACTATGAACCTTTGTGTGCAGATTTCTGTGTGAACACAAATGGCTGAACAGACATTCCACCAAAGCAAATATACAGATAGCACATAAGGGTATGGAAAGGTGCTCCACGTTATATGTCATCAACAAATTGCAAATTAAAACAACATGGTGATACCATCACACAGCTAAGGCTAATATCCAAAACACTGTCAATACCAAATGCTGGGCAGAATGTGGAACACCAGGAACTCTCATCCATGGCTGGTGGTCATACAAAATAAAATATCTATGTTGGAAGACGTTTGGTGGTTTCTTACAAAATTAAACCTCCTCTTACCGTATGATCCAGCCATTGTGTTCGTTTGTATTTATCCGCATGAATTGAAAAGTTATGTCCCCATGAAACCTGCACACAGATGTTTATAGCAGCTTTATTCATAATTGCTTCAATTTAGAAGCAACCAAGGTCTCCTTCAGTAGTGAATGAGTACATAAACTGTGGTCCATCCAGTTAGTGGAATTTACTCAGCACTACAAGGAAATGAGCCACTAAGCCATGAAAAGACATGGAGGAACCATAATGCATATTACTAAGTGAAATAAGCCAGTCAGAAAAGGCTACATATTACATGATTCTAACTTTATGACATCTTGGAAAAGTAAAAACTGTGGAGACAGTAAAAAGATCTGTGGTTAGGACAGGAGGAAGGGGAAGGATGAAAGGGCAGAATGCAGGGGATTTTTAGGGCAGTCAAAACACTGTGTTATTATACTGTAATAATGAATATATACCATTAAACTTTTATCAAAACCCATAGGATTATAACACCAAGAATAAATCTTTATGTAAACTACAAACGTTGAGTGATTATGACGTGTCAATGTGGGTTTGTCAATTGTAACAAACGAACCCCTCTGGTGGGGGATGTTGATAAGGGGGGAGGTTGTACATGTGTGGGGGGCAGAGGGTATATGGGAAATCTCTGTACCTCCTTAATTTTACTGTGAACCTAAAATAAAGTCTTTAAAGAGGGGAGGGGGTAAGATACAAAATGGGAGTCATTGCCTGATGGAAGAATTGGGCACACAGTTGGATAATTGGGTCCCCAAAGAGGTACATACAGGGAACAAGTTTTAATGAGCTATCAATGTGCCAACAAGAAAGTGGCAATAAGGATACTTGGCAGTCTGAACCTAAGTCTAAGAAAAAAGGAGAATGAATTATATAGTGAGAAAATGAATCACAAGCCATTACTCCTACAATTGATTCAAACTATCAGTGTGGTGCGAAAAAAAAAAAAATCCTTGGGGAGCTATTTTAATCTACAATGGTCTCAGGTTGATAGGACCTATTGTGACTAGCAGAAGCAAACCCCTAACTTTTTGGAAGAATTCGAAGCTAATCTAAGCCAGCAGTGTTTATAAAATGGCTTGGTTTATCAAAGGCAATTTCAGAGATGTTAAAATGTTAAAAAGATTATCTCCCAGAATTATGAAATATGGTATATCTGTTACACCATATTCTTTGCTATTCTGAGATAGCTGTCTTATTATTTCTTAGATTAATGTGCTCATCTATCATAAGTGTGTGTGTATTTTTTCTGATGATAATCTTTAATGGATATGTCTCTGTCTTCATCTCCATGTGGCATTTAAGATGTTTTCCATTCTGTCTGTCCTGAGACTCATTTCCTTCTTTGGTTTCTCTAATGTTTCTCTATTGTGGATGTCCTCTATTTGCCTGACTACTTCTGAGTTTCTTTTGCAAATCCCTTCTCCATCAGCTGGTCTTTAAGTATTGTTCCTTAGAGTTCTAGTCTCAGCCATTTTCATTTCCATTCCACGTTATGTAAGCTCATTATTTCAAATGTTTATAGAAATCAAATGTCTTTGTCCAGCCAAGACCTCTTCTCAAGTTTTCCTTTAATATAGCAAACTGAGTATTTCAGAGTAGCTTAAAATTCAAATATTTCTAAAACAACATTCATTCTTTCATTTCAAGGTGATTTATTCTGAATGTCTCATCTTTGTCACCTCTTTCAACCTTGAACTGAATGGAGTAAATTAGAAACCTATAAGTCATTTCTATTCTTTCTCTCTTTTGTATCTTTGAGAATTTACTGAGAATCTTAATATTCATTATTAAAATTTTTCTCATATATATACCAGCTTTTCCATTCCTACATCTTGTGACATCATCACTTATTCCCGAACTATTGCAATTACTTAACAGTAATTTAACAGTCCCAGACCCTGACATTCATAATCCTAATTCATATTGCTGTACTAGTTCCATAGGGGTACCAAGACAAAGTGCCACAAATGACGTGGCTTGAACAACAGAAATTTGTTCCAGTTCTGGAGGCTGGAAGTACAAAATTGAGGAGTCTGCAGGGTTGGTTCCTTCTGAGGGCTATGAGACCAGATCATTCTTGCCTCTCTTCTAGTTTCTGGGAGCCTCAGGCATTTCTTTGCTTGTAGATGGTGTTCTCTCTGTATCTCCACATCATTCTCCCTGTTGTATGTGTCTGCTTCTGCCTAAATTTCCCCGTTGTATAAGGACACCAATCATATTGGGGTAGGGTTTACCCTAATGACTTCACCTTAACTTGATCATCTACAAAGATTCTATTTCCAAATAAGATCACATTTATAGATACTGGAGATTAGGACTTCAACATTGGGGAGAGGGGCACACATTCATTCCCTAACAGCTGCCAAAAAGCAGCATCATGAAGGATGCAACAGCATAACTGTCCTTTTCTTAGTTCCTCATGACTATTTAATAAAGTTCACTTTCTTAGGATAGGATTAAGGCTGTTTCTCTTCTACTCCCATTCTATCTTTCTCATCTCATCTTCTGTTAATGTCTCCCAATAACCCTTTGTCTAGCCAGTATATGCCTGATGCTATGACTCTTCTGGACTTTACTGAAATCATACTATTTACCTGAAATATTTTCCCCTGCCTGTTGAAACTTAATTTGCACAATGCTCATTAATAGATCTCAAATGGTGTATTTTCTAAAGAGCCTCACTTGATTCTCCGACTCTCAATCATCAGCTATCCCATTTCTCCATGACATCTACTTAAAACTCAAAATTTTCAAGAATATTTGATTTGTTTAATTGATCTATGTTTAAAAGTAAATCTGAGCCTCCTTAAACTTTCAACCTGATACAATTACAGTGCCATTGATGAAAACGGGAAAGATAGATAGAGCAGCCTCTTTGTCAAAATTATGCCTTTGATTGATGTTGGATACCTGTTGGATATGTCATGCAGAATTCACTTCATCCCTGTAAATATGAGAGTTAAATTTCTTACATAAAATCTTCTAGGGGAGAGTATAAAAAGAGTGGCCAGAGACCACGCAACTTTACGAAACTACAATTATGTGGTGGAAGGAGAAATAATAACCAGAAATAGATAAAGTGTAGAAATAAAAAGTCAAAAGAGGTCTGGATAAGTGGCTCAGTTGGTTAAGAGCTCACTCAATAAGTGCAAGCTCTGAGCAACAGGGTCGCTGGTTTGATTCCCAGCTCAAGCTGAGCAGCCGCTGAGCTGCCAACAGGTGGCAGGATGGCTCAGCTAAAAATAAAAAATTAAAAAAATTAAAAATAAATTTTAAAAAAAGTCAAAAGAAAAGTAGAATGTATCTGGTATAGGGTATATATTTAATAATTGTTGATTCACATCTTAGTTCGTCTGTAGAATGTAGATACCACAAAATTGGAAATATAGGCTAATATATTTATAGAGATAGATAGCTACATAAGTTCTTTCACATAGGAAATATTCTGACAGGTTTTAGCAAAATTACATGTACAGATTTTTCTTCTAACTAAGGAAAGTTGTTTTTCCAATTATCTGCCTTAGAAACCAAAGTACCAACAAAGAGAGTACTCTCCTCATCATGTTGGCCTATTTTTTTCATTTTATCTTCTCCGTTCTCATGTTAAATCATAACATTTAACTAAGCTTTAATGTTCATACTTAAGATGAAAACCTAAAGTGCATATTTAACGGGAATGAAATTTTTAAATCATACTACTTTATGATGCCTGATTTAAAAGTTTCATTCCAATTAAGTACATGTATAAGGCTATAATTATTGCCAGTCTGCCTTTCTATTTATACTTTTACCCCCTCAAAAGGCTTAATGAGTTTATTGGATAATTTTGGGAGATGAAACCTAAATCTTAAAGCTTCTTTATTTCATTTGAAATTCTAAATGCAATGGTTCACCTTCGACATTTGGTTACATAATGGATAACACAGCTAATTCATCTTCCCCTGATGATAATTCAGGCCTTTACCTAAAAGGCATCATAATTTAAGTGCTATAAATTTAACCGGTAGATGACAAAATTTTTCCCCTAGGATTGTGGCAAATGCAACTTGAAAGTAATGGATGAGTTTCTATTACCATCTGCCAAGAGCAGAGGAGCAATCCTCTGTGGATTCCTTCTTAATGGGACAATGAGGATATTGTGGACATCTTTGGCTAATTTGGGACCAAAGACATCTCTTAAGAATCTTTGCTTCCTTTTAGAAAGTGTTCATTTTAAGGCAATTACGTATGAAAAGAGGAAAATGCAAATGAAACCACAGCTGCAATCTCTTAAATGATGCCTATAAACAATTGGAATTAACCTAAAATAATCTCATTATTGTACAAGAAGGGGTTGTCCGCCAGGCACTGCCGCTCTATCTCCGTGGGAATGTGCTGAAGACAGCTACTGATGCTTTATATGTCGCCATACTATAAACTACCACATGGTGTTGTTTGCTGTTCCCAGTGACCTGCAAATGTGGAATTCTCATTTGCTTCTTTTGGAGATTGTGGTCAGCATTTTTACTTTGACATATGTCACCTTCTCCACTATGCTTAGGATCTTGGGTTTCACTGTATTTTAGAAAGGAAATGTTCAAAAACCCAAAGAGGTATACAATTTGAAAATGTTTCTCAGAAATAATACTTTGCAATTTTTATAAGTAAATATTTTATATATGACTTCTACCTACAAATATACAATTATTACTTTTTTCTTACTCATACATTGCAGGATATTCATAACTTGAGAGGCACAAACATAAAAAGGGTTGGTGGTGCTCTGTGGCTTTGGAGACTTGATTTTCATTCTTTTCTAAGAGAGATATCTCAAGCATAAAACAAACAAAAAGTTAAAAATTAAATGAAGGGTCAGCCAAGTGGTGCGGTAGTTAAGCCCTGGCTTGGGATGCCAGTGGCCCCAGTTCGGATCCCACATATGAGGGCCAGTGACACTGCCCTCAAAAAAAAAAAAATGAAATGAAAAAATATATAACATGGACACTAATCAATTTCGTTTAACTATACTAATGACAGACAAAATTGACTTTAAGAAAATTAAGCATTATAAGAGGTAAAATAGGTCATTTAAAAATAACAAGTGCTGGGCCTGCCAAGTGGTACATTGGTTAAGAGCTGGCTTGGGACGCCAGGGTCCCCAGTTCGGATCCCACATATGAGGGCCAGTGACACTGCCCTTTACAGCTAAGATGGTGAACAACAGCTCTACCTGGAGCTGGGCTGCAAGAGTCCTGGCCATGGTGTAGGCTGCAGGCCCTGCTTCAGTGGGCTGCCATAGGCTATAGTGAGTGGCCAGCAGCCGGAGTGAGCTGTCAATAGCCACTGTGAGCAGCCATCCAGAGGCCGATGACTGATCTGCCTCACCCAGGAAGAGCACAATGATAATACCAACATGGGATGGTGAAGCAACGTCCTCCACAACTAGACTGAAGAACAAAAGGACAGTAATTTATCTGTTCCCCTTGCCCAATTCCCAATGCTGTTCTGCTCCCACAATTCTCCAATAAAAAATCTTTAAAAAATAAAAAATAAAAACAAGTGCTCACTTAACATAAATATATAACAATTCTAAATTTGTAGATATTATAGTTAACTAGCAGAACTTAAAAGAAAAGTAAAAATATCCAAAATCAACATAGGCACACAGCTCTCAAGGTATCTGATAAAACATGATGATGAAATATCTGTAAGCATAGAAAACTGGACAAAATGATTAAAAAATATGATCCACTTGGAAAATATAGAATGAGTTAATAACCTAAGAATATAGACTGTTCTCAAATCTATGTGTGACTTTACAATAGTTTACCACATACAATGTCATAATACTATCCTCAACAAATCTCAAAGGACTGAAAGTAACCCAGGTACTCCTACCATCACTGTATATTTGACCGTCTTTTCCCTGTTCTACCCCCCACCTCATTCTCTGGTAACCACTAAACTGTTGCCTGTGTCTATGAGTTTTTGTTTCTATGTTTGTTTGTGTTCTTCATTTGTTGCTTTCAGTTTTTATATCCCACATACGAGTGCAGTCAACTGATACTGGGTAGTGAACACACAATGCAATATATAGATGGGATATTATAGCAATGTACACTTGAAACCTATACGATTTTACTAAACAATGTAACCCATTAATTTAATAAAAAATAAAAATAAATAAAGTAAGCCAAATAAATAATACAAAAGTATTTTAAAAACTTGCCAAATATTTAGAAATTAAATAATGCACTTCTAAATAACCCATGGATTAAAAACTAAACCACAATTCAAATTAGACAGTATTTTAACTTAATGATAAAGTATGATATATCAAAATTTATAGGATGCAGCTTAGAAGGAAATGTTTAGCCTTAAATGTATATATTAGAAATGAGAAAGACTAAAAAAAAAATAATAATCTGAGAATCCATCTCAAAAACTTAGAGAAAAGCAAAGCAAATGGAACCAAAGGAATGTAGGATTCAATGGATAATAAAGATGAGAGCAGAAATTAATGAAATAAAAAAAATCAAATTGCAATAGACAAAATAAACTAAGCTAAAAGTTGTTTTCAAAAGACCTAATAAATGTAGTACATGTTTAGCAAGTCTGATGAAAATGGAAAGTAAAATATCAACTTTAGAAATAAAAAGTATGAAAGTATCACTATAAATCCATCAGAAATCAAAAAGACAATGAGAAGTATGAAAAGCATGCAAAAAATTAAGAAGTCAGATAAAATAGAAACATTACATGAAGAACATAATGTAACAAAAATGACCCAAAACGTTTGAGAAAAGCTAAATAATCTTATATCTATTAAATATAAATAAATCCAAAATATAAGCTTCCCAACAAACACACCTTCATATCAAATGGCTTTACTGGTGATTTCATCAAATATAGAATGAAAAAATGAAGCAAGTCTTTTATATACTGCTCCAGAGGAATCAAAAATGGAGAAAACCTTTTCAACTTATTATTGGAGGCCATCCTAACTTTGATATAAACACCAAACAAAAAATACTGCAAGATAACAAAAAATTAAATCCTCTCAAGAACAGAAGCACATATTTCCCAAATAAATTACTAACAGTTGAAATCCAGGATTGTATAGCAGAAGTATACGAGGTCTGACAATTACGTTCACGAATTCATCCTAGAAAAAGTCCTACATACCTCACTGCTGAATATCACTATGGTCACCTTTGAAGTACTCCCCTTGGGAAGCAATGCACTGATGCCAGCACCTAGTCCACCCTTCAAAGCAATTTTGGAACTTTTTTTCTGGAATGGTCATCAGAGCTGTCATCGTATTACCCTTGATGTCCCGAATGTCATCAAAAGCTTTTCCTTTCAATATTTCCTTTATATTTGGGTAAAGAAAGAAGTCACTGGGGGTCAGCTGAGTAGCACGTTGGTTAAAGGCTGGCTTGGGACGCCAGCTCTGGACAGCGGGACTCAGGTTCAGATCACACATATGAGGACCAGTGACACTGCCCTCTGCATTTGAGATTGTAAACAGCAGCTCGACCTGGAACTGGGCTGCCGTCGGCGACAGTGTAGGCTGCAGCCCCTGCAGTGGGCTGCCGTGGGCTACAGTGAGTGTCCGGCAGCCGGCGTGAGCTGCCAAGAGCCGCTGTGAACAGCCGTCCAGAGGCCATCGGCCAATCTGCCTCACTAGGAAGAGTGCGTGATAATACCAACATGAGCCAGTGGGGGTAATGTCCTCCAGGGCTAGACTAAGGAACAATTTGTCTGTTCCCCTCCCTCAGTTCCCCAATAAAATCCTCCCAAAATAAAAGGTCACTGGGAGCCAGATCAGGTGAGTAGGGAGGGCGTTGCAATACAGTTATTTGTTAACTGGCTAAAAACTCTCTCACAGACAGTGCCGTGTGAGCTGGTGCATTGTTGTAATGCAAGAGCCATGGATTGTTGGCTAAAAGTTCAGGTCATTTTTGTCTAATTTTTTCAAGCAGCCTTTTCAGCACTTCCAAATAGTAAACTTGGTTAACTGTTTGTCCAGTTGGTACAAATTCATAATGAATAATCGCTCTGATATCAAATAAGATTAGCAACATTGTTGCAACAAGTTTGTGAAT
This sequence comes from Aselliscus stoliczkanus, assembly GCA_033961575.1. Classification (NCBI taxonomy): domain Eukaryota; kingdom Metazoa; phylum Chordata; class Mammalia; order Chiroptera; family Hipposideridae; genus Aselliscus; species Aselliscus stoliczkanus. Next base: position 72,993,957 of record CM066740.1, on the reverse strand, counting down.
TTAATTGTCAGACCATGTAGTGTGACCAAGTTGTATTTATTTTATGTATGTAGTGAGGTAACATTTTGAAATTCATCTATGTAATTCAGAACAATGACAGAATAAAGGAGACAAATCATATAATCTCATAATCATTTCATAAAATAAACATCCTTTATTTGTAAATATATGTAGAAAATGAATGATAGAGGAAAACTCCTCTAATCCTATACAGGGTATCTACAAAAAGAAACGTACAGCACTCATCACATTTCATGGTAAAATAATGGTAAAATATCAAAAACTCTTTTCCTGAAGGAGAAAAGGATATCAACCATGATCATTCCTACTGAACATTGACTAGAAGTGATAGCTTAGCCAATAAGATGATAGAAATAAATAAAGATATAATGAATGTAAAGTAAGAAAGAAAACTTTGTTTTATGCAGACAATGTAGGAAGTAAAAAAGCTTCTAAAGATAACTATTAAAAATCAGTACGTGAGGGGCCGGCCGAGTGGCGCGGTGGTTAAGCGCTGGCCTTGGAAGCCAGCGGCCCCGGTTCGGTCCCACATATGAGGGCCAGTGACACTGCCCTCAAAAAAAAAAAAAAAAAAAAAAAAAAAAAAAAAATCAGTACGTGAGTTCAGCAAAATTATGAAACAGAAAGTTGACATGTAAAACATATTTTCTATTACTGGCATTTAATTTTGTAAATATCAATTACAATGGCATTCAACAGTTATAAATAAATCTAACATAATTTGTAAAGGACCACCATACAGAACTGTGCACAACTTCTCTTGTCTTTTGTTTTGGTTTGGTTTTTGGAGCTATACATTGGCTTCTCTCAATCTTGAACTCTGCTACTAAGAAACCAGAACATATCTGACTGATTCACCTCAACTTGTTTCTCCAATGCCTTAAAATAGATTTTTCTCTTGTTTGTTTTGAGTATTTTACCCAGTTTTTCTAATTGTACTCTGAGAAACAAATGGTCTACTAATAGATGAATTATCACAGTGGGAAGAAGTCAAAAATTTTCAAAAACCTCTTTTAAACTAACAGAGATACATTTCCTTTCCATATATTCATCATACAAAGTTAGCTACTGCCTGATATGAGAACATCTACTAAAGTACTTTGTATTTACTTTTTAAATAAAGAAAGTTAATTGTGTAGTTGAACAAATTTTTACTTGATTAAAGGTTAATAAATTATCAATGAAATGTTTCTCATAGTCATGTATCTACCTGAATACTATGAACACTAGTTTTTATACAAATACTCTGTTCATTCTTGAAATTTCACATCATAACACCTGAAAATACCCAAAATATTAAATTTAAAAGCCAATGCTTACATTTTGAACAAAAAGATAATTTGCTACTTTTTCCATTATTTTTTACTGCTCTAAATATTTTAAGGCTTAGCTCTTATTTAAAATACATAGAAATCTAATCTGAATGTGTAAATTCTAGATTCTGACAGCTCAGATCCAAATCCTGGCTCCATCGCTTACTTAAGTTACTTAAAACCTGTATCTTAATGGTACAAGGTCAATAAGACTAATATCTGCATCATAGGATTGGGGTGGGGCTTAATCGAGATAATACATATAGTGTATTAAAGCCACTGCCAGGCCAAAGTAACACTTGGTGAGACAATTTAAGCACTTATTATCTTTGTGGTATCAGAACAGAGCACCCAATATTTTTATTCTCATTGCTAAAATATGAAATTATAGGGCCAGCCAAGTGGGAAGCCAGCGGCCCTGTTTGAAGTCCCACATATGAGGGCCAGTGACACTGCCCTTAAAAAAAAAAAAAAAAGAAATATTTCCTAGATTTAAAATTAGAAAAAATATTTTTAAGCTTCAAACCACATATTTTTTATTCATTGTTTGCAAGTAAATATGATAAAACATAACCTACCATGATTTAATATGGCATTTGTTACTTAGAGCTACCCACTTGCCAGTACTTACACAGCCTACAGAACATGAGAGAGTCCCCATGAAATCAAATGCAGTCATATACTGTATAGAAGATTATGGGGCACTCAGCAGCTTGCTAATGCTGCTGTGATGTCTTTTTTATTTTTATTTTTATTTTATTTTTTTTAGCTGAGCCATCCTGCCACCTGCTGGAAGCTCAATGGCAACTCAGCTCGGGCTGGCATCGAACCGCTGTTGCTCAGAGCTCAGCTCGCACTCTTGAGCGAGCTCTTAACCAACTGAGCCATTCAGCCGGCCCTTGTGATGTCTTTTTTAAACTATAGTGCTGGAAACATATCTCCTGAAATATAATATGCCTGAAATTATGCAATGTGAACAAAAGTAAGTGTAACTAATGTAACTATGAACACCCGCACATTTGGCAGAGCTGTCTGCAGAGACCACTTTCACCGAACGCAAGGCAAAATCTAGGCAGCTTATTCTTTGCTTTCTAGCACCTGCTGCTTCATGTCCTCTGGGAAGGCATTTTACAGTGTGTAAGCTTATAGCTCTTTCATCAGCTAAAGATGGGATCTCGGCATACAACTTCACATTGAGAAACATGATTTGGATTTGTGATAGTTTCTGAAGAATTTAGGGTCTGTAAGCTAAAAATACAATATTATTTCTCCATTACCCATTTTGTGAATGTCAGACATTGTGTATAGGTTATTGTTATAGTGGAAGCCAGTATTATTCAGTTACAATATAGACTAGCTAAACATTTACAACTACGCTGAGAAATATTAAAAATTCCTGCCAGGGAAAAACAAAATTGGTTTGTTAACTGAACGGAAGTAGATAGTAGGTAGAGTTCCTCTTTCCAGGATAATATTATTTAACAGGAAGGCCATATGTGCATTGCCTTATATGCCTTATATGTGCAGATAAACTGCCAATTTATACTTTTACAAATAGTCTACTGTTAGAATATTTTCAAATGAAATGAGCAGTCAAGCATAAAATATGACCAAAGTTTTTGAAATGTAATGCTTGTGGCCAAAATGCAATGGGAAAATCATAAACTACTCTCCTCTAATGCTATTTTCTTTTTTTTCATCTTTTGTTTCTTGATCTTTTGCACTAATTTAATGCAGTTGACTCAGATACCTGAAGGCCAAAACTAGAAGAGCTGGGTGGGAGTGGGGAGAGTATCATAGACCCAATATGGGAACAGATACTCCAAGGAGCTGCTAGGTTGCTAACATTTCCATGCAATCGACTGGAGAAGGCTTAGGGGGACATGTTGGTACTTTAAAATGGCATACAACTGCTTACGTGTTCTGTCTTCCCTCTCTCTAGATATATAACATCACCCCTTTCTCATATTATGTCCCAGTCAAAGCAAAAGAGTCCTTCTTCTATAGACATGCTACACACATTTCACCCTTACATTTCATATAGATGCTGCATGGTAGGCAGCTCTACTAGTACTGCTCCTTCCTTTGTCCACAGCTCAGTGTTAAATGCCCATTAAAATCAGCCCAGCCTTTGCTTGAAGGCACTGGATAGATATTAATGTAGCCAGGAATGAAGCGCTCTGATCCCAGAAGCCAGGGAAGCACACCAAGGGGATGCCATCTTTCTGCCACTCTGCCCTCGGGATGCATACCAAGGCTTGGAATGAGGCAAGAGGCTGCGAAGTGCTACTGTGGGCCTCTGCTAACAGGTGGAAAACCCAGCAGAGCTCGAAGCAATCTATGAGAAATTCAGAGACAAATAGTGAGTTTGGGATTGCCAAGGTATCTAGAAATTGACTAACTAGATCCCCGAGAAGGAAAGGGGTAACGCAGAGGAGGAATTTTGGAAAGCTCGCTGTATTGGGAACACAAAAATGAAGATCCCGAAATCACTGAATAGGGGAGGGCCTTTGCACATTCCAGAATGCGCATTTACAACTAATGGAAGACTACAAGGCAGGAGTGGGGGTAAACCCAAGAAGAGAGAAACTGAAAAATGAGAGAAGGAGGGAGGGAGGGGAAGAAGAAGAAGGGGAAAGAAGGAAGGAAGGAAGGAAGGAAGGAAGGAAGGAAGGAAGGAAGGAAGGAAGGAAGGAAGGAAGGAAGGAAAGAAGGAAGGAAGGAAGAAAAGAAGGAAAGAAGGAAGGAAGGTGAAGGAAAGGGAGGGAGGGAGGGAAGGAACTTGAAAATTAGCAATCAGTCAGCTCTGTCTTTAATTGGATTTCTTGTGATCTGCCCCACAGAGCATGGTCGATGACAGTGCAAATCATCTTTGGGGAGCAACATAAGAGAGACCCTGAAATGTTTAATACAGTGTAACTGTAGTCCCAGATTGGAGTAGAGAGAGAAAGGGGAAGAAGAAATGTTAAAAAAAAATGTAATGGTCAAAAACAGACAAAAGGCAGTAAGCCACGGATTACAGACATTGCGCAAAGCCCAAGTAAATAGACAAGAAGAGAAAGACACCTAAAACACTCAGTAAAATTGCTGAGAAGCATGGACAAAGCAAAAATATCTTAAAAGCAGTCATCGGCACAAAAGTTGTATGCTTTCTTCAAAGGTATGCAATTCAGCTAGTCGCTGATAATATCTTGTAAATGCTGCAAGTAAGCTATTGGCAACTTACAGTTCTAGATCTAGTAAAAATTTCCTTCAAAAGTGAAGAACAAAATAAATCTTTTCCAAGTAAAAAATAAATAAATAAAATAATTTGTGGCCAATAAAGCAATATTAGCACATTTTTAAGTGTACAATACAGTATCATTGCCCAGAGGACAATGACGAACAGCAGAACTCTAGAATTTACTCATCTTAACTGAAGCCTTATGCTCATTATTATCAATTCCCCAGCCCCTCCCATTCCCTAGTAACCACCCAATAGTAAAAGAAACACTAAAATTAGTTCTTTAGGCAAAAGGAAACCGATACTAGGAAAAAAATGGAAATTCAGAAAAGAATAAAGACTATCAGAAAAGGTAAATATTAGGGTAAACACATATGAACACACTGTAGAAAAACATAGCAGTAATTTATTGAGGGTTTAAATACATGTATATTTTCACACTATAATCTAAACTATATATTTATAATTTATAATATATATAAATTATATATAATTTATAGTATATATAAATATAAATTATATATATATTATATTATATATATATATATATTATATATATATAATTGGAAAAGAGCCTACATGATATAAAGGAAGAGCAATTAATTGTATTTCTTTGTAGAATTCACTGGCCCTAAAGGCACTAGTTTGTGATTTCTTGGTTAGTTATGTGGATGAACATGTGAAGATAATAGAGCATATGGGTCTGTGGATGAAGATTTAATGATATTAGAAAATAATTATGAGGATATACTAATTTTAACCCACATTACACTCATATATGAAAATTTAAAAAAACGCTTCCAGGTTACTACTAATAACATTAGCATTTGTAACTGACAGTTATGAAAAACTCCTCACCCAAGGATAAGAATATACATGAAGGGTTACAGATTCTGACATGGATCACAATATCCATCACTGTAATGTGTACACATCTCAAATGATACCTTTATAGCAACCACCCATTAAGGTTTCAGATATTGAAACGTGCTTTACTTACAAAGGCAATCTTGGAAGTTAAATACAGAGACTTTCTCAGGGTCACAGTCAGTGGATGGCAGAGCTGAGATTATGAACACATCTCCATGTATTTTACATATAACACAAGTTATGTCATTGAAAATTGTTGTCCTGAATATTTAATCAATGAAAAGACAGCAAGTATATTTCAGTATAAGTAAAGGCTTTCCCCCTAAATTATCATTAGAAAAAACTTACATATTGGACCCCTATTGTAATAGGAATTTCTTGATCAGGTGTTAAGGAAAGTCACTCAAGACAAAATCCTGCATAACACGACTTCCCTATCAATCTCTGTGCGGCATTTTTCTCTACAAACAGTGCTTTGTTGGCTTATGATGATATGATGTGATGTTTTGAATTTTTGGCAAGGCAAAAAGCGAAAGTAAACTGAACTCTAGATGTGACTTCTTGACTTCCTATAAAAATGCCATTACCTTTCAATCTTACTTCTCGCTCCAAAATTCCCAAATCTGTCAACCCATTTGAAAAGTAAATAAATTCACAAATAGCCTAGCAAAATAAAATGATCCCTCTAATAGTTCTGGAGCTTAGAGGATGAAAGTTATGTATGAGTACTGCTTTTTTTCTTGAAATCCAAGCAATTTTCATTTTAATCCATTACCCAGGAGCTATAGTCTGAGCTACATTTCATCATCAGGTACCATAGCTATGAATATGATTTCTGACAAAGTATTCATTATAGATATAATGAAATCTGACTATAATTAAACGGTGTAGTGTTTGTTAAAATTTGATTATACTTTTATCATTTCAAAAAAATGTATTCATATAGTCTTTTCTTTGATGCTCTGCTTGCATTAATTCTTTTGGAGCAAGATTTTTCTATTTCTAAATTTCATATTCATTGTCTGTGAAATCATACTGACTTCAGAATGTTTCTTAGATAATATAATATGAATGGAGAGAGAGAGAGAGAGAGAGAGAGAGAGAGAGAGAGAGAGAGAGAGAGAGAGAGACTCATTTGCATACACACACCATACTTAAGAATTTTCCCCTTTTTCCAGACTAGACATTATCTTTCTATCTAGGCTATTTCTATCTGACCTTTTAGTCCTTGAAGTTTATCAACTTCCATATTAAACTACAGTATATGTAATTGAATACAACACTCCATATGTTGTTTGATCAATTCACTATTTTGGACAATATGCTCTATCTATTGAAATCAGATGGCTCCCTAAATTTGCAACCATTTCATTCCATGCTTAACAATCAACATTCCCCTTTATCATTGATGCTCTTTAAGTCCATAATGTTTTGCTCGGGATTGATTAATTTCTCATTTTTTTCATTTATTGTGCAGTAAGTCAAGGACACTTTTAAACTAGTTGTTAATATCCATTAGCACTAGAAAGATTATTTAGTGTTAAGTATGATAACTTACTTCTCTTCATTTTCTCTGTTCTCTTTATGGAGTTTGTACTGATCATATGCTGAGACTCCAAGACTGTATTTTCCTGAGTCTTATCTTTTCTCTCACTTTTTTGTGATTTCAGTTTATTTTTAATTCATCAGAATTTCCTTAACTTGATTTATCCTATTAATGCCTTTTTAAAAAGATATATAGTGATTATTTTTAAATTAGAAAACTGCTTCTTATTCTCTCATAATATCTTATTCTTATGTCATGGATAAAGTATCTTTTCAAAATTCTTTCAGATACTAATTTTGAGAAGTTTTTGTTTCTTTCTCTTGCTCTTCTTTTAAGGTTTCTTCTATTTCTATTTCTTCTCTTGGGCCGGCCAAGTGGCGCAGTAGTTAAGAGCTGGTTTGGGACACCAGCTGCCCCAGTTTGGATCCCACATATAAGGGCCAGTGACACTGCCCTCAAAAAATAAAAATAAAAGAATGTTTCTATTTTTTCTCTGTCCATATGGTCAATTTTGTTTTTTTCTAATTTATAGCTCGTTTTCACCATACAGCAGGTAAACCTTGGTCTTTTTTAACATAAAAAAGAAGTAATTTTTAAAAATCTCTTTACAACACTTTAAGCATTATTCTAACCTTCAATTTGATGACAAAAGCAATTCAATGGAGAAAAGATAACCTTTTCAAGTAGCCTTTCCAATAATGGAGTATTTGGAAATACACAGGCCAAAAATGAACTTTGACCTAAATCTCACACCATACACAATAATTAACTGAAAATGGATTCCAGATGAAAACATAACATGTAAAACTATAAAACTCATAGAAAAGGAAAGCAGGAAAAAAATTTCTGGTTCTAGGTCCAGGCAGAATTCTTAACACCAAAAATATGATCCATCAACCAAAAATCTGATAAATTACATGTCAAAAACATTAAATATTTGTGCTCTGGGACTCAAAGAGAATTAAAAAACAAGCTACAGAGTGAAAGAAAATACTGGAAAACTACATGTTTGACAAATGACTAGCACCTGAAACCAAGATAGAACTCTCAAAACTCAAAAGTAAAAATAGTATACAAACATATACAAAAGACTTGAAGAGACATTTCATAGAGCCCACACAGATGGTGGGTAAGTACATAAAAAGATATTCAACATCATCAGCCATTAGGGAAATTTAAATTAAACTACAAAGTACTATCATTACACACCTAAGAGAAGGCTAAAATTTAAAACTATTGACAACACCAAATGCTGGTTAGGATGTGATTTCTACCCACACAGTTTTTATTGGGTCACTCATACATTGCTGGTGGGGATATAATATGGCACACCAATTCTGAAAAATTATTTGCCAGTTTCTTAAAATAACTAAATTTGCAACTATCATCTGACCCAACAGTTGTGTTCCTGGGTATATAACCCCTGAGAGGTGAGAATGTATAGCCACATAAAAACCTATACATAATTGTTCACAGCAGCTGTATTTGTCATTGTCAAAAACAGGAATAATCAACCTAGATATCCTTCAGCAGGTGAATGGTAAAACAGCAACAACACACACACACACACACACACACACACAAGCAAAAAGAGAAAACCTATCCATACCATGGAATACTATTCAGCAAAAAAAAAAAAAAAAAAAAAAAAAAAGATAAAAAGGAATGAACCATTCATTCAGCCACAATGTGAATGAATCTCCAGAGAAATATATGGAGTAAAAAAAGCCAATCACAAAAAGTTACATATTATATGATTCCATGTGTACATCATTCTTTAAATAAAAATTTGTAGAAATGGTGAACTGATTAATGTTTCCAGAAATTAAGTATGGGGAAAGGTGAATGAATGGACAGGGGCATAGTGGGTGTGTAATCAGAGGGATGTCTGTGATAAGAGGCATGTTATGTACTGTGATTGTATCCATACCAATATCCTGCTGGGAGATTTGTGCTCTAGTTGTGCCAAATGTCATCACTGGGAACACTGTGCAAGACTGGGCATGATATGACTGGGGATCTCTTTGTATTATTTTTGACAACTACTTATGAATCTATAATTATCCCAAAATTAAAAGTTTAATTTAAAAAAGAAAAGGCACGTAGATTAAAAAACTCCTTGAAGCCTGGAGAGAGAGCTGGCACAATAACTGAAGATCACACACTGAGCCAGAATAACTCCTGTTTTCATCAGCCAGTGAGTGAAAACTTAGGGCTTGGACAGAGTAGTGAGTGTTTTTGTCAGCAGGCAGACAAAGGTAGACCTAAACTACATGTTAACAAAGATTAAAAGCAAGACACAAAATTATTGGCTGTTCACAAGTAATTCAACTGCCTCCCAGAACAAAGCTCAAGAAGATTTTCAGGAACTCAAAATATCCAGCATCCAACAAGGTGAAACAGCTCATATCCAATCAAAAATAGCCAACCATTAGTTTGTTCTTATGGCTTTTTCATCACCTGGAAGACAGTCTAGTTTTGCTTTAATGAGATCTTTCTATTCAGACTTCCCAATTGAGGTGGAAAGCCCCTTCCCTGCTCCAAACTAGTTCGTTTATTTTTGTCATCTCAGTAATATTGGGTTGTTGAAAAAGTCATGACCCATTTTTGTAACAAAAAACAGAAAAAATACATCATGACTTTTCCAACAACCCGATATATCTTTCACCATCCTTCACTTGTATGACTCACAAATGTGATCAGCCCAACAGACTTGAGATATTCAGTTAATAATGTATTAAAAGGAGAGTTAACACAAATATAACTGATAAATAATATGAATTCCAATTTTTTACTAATTGGCCCAGATGTTGCTCATAACTATTAATTGCAAATTAAGTTACTGATTTATAGTTTGCAACATTTCTATTTTTTGTTCTAACCCTAATCTCTTGTATGTTTCAAAGTTGAGAGACTTGCACTTTTGAGAAGCTAAACATCCTCTATATTGTCCATGGGTACCACCCAAAGGTAAAAAAATGTTTAAATGAATGCAGTCAGAAGGGTAAGTAGAGCCTGCCTAATAATGAATTCCTAGTGAGCAATATTAGCTTTATCTCAAAATCAATAAGTAGACATTGGAAAGAGGTGATTAGATTCCCATTTTCAAATTACTCTAAGGGGTATAGAGGATATACATTGCATAATTGAAGGTTGCATATAGCAATGTTGGTGAAGAGGAGGTTATTTGCAACTGTTATATAGTATTACCACAATGTGGGATAGTGGAAATGGGTACCAATAGAAGTAAACAGATTCAAGAGGTTTGTAGAATCATAGTTGGTATGAACAGCATTTCTTGCTCAGGCTATGGGGTGGCTTTGTGACAGAATTAAGAGAGAGTCACTCAGAGTGGATATTGAGATGGACTTTGTAGGTGCTGATTTGAGATGCCTGTGAGACATCCAGGGGGAGGTGTTTCCTGCATTTTAATGGCTATCACATGTGTTATCAGGCTGCTCGTGGATAATCCAAAGGAAACCCTGCAGCCCTAAATAGCATCGACTACTTACAGACGCATCATTCTTCCTCAGATTCTGTCTATTTCTGTCTGGATCAGTGCTTTGACTTCCTTTATGTTACCTTAGTATATCTCAATAGATAGATAGATGATAGATAGATAGATAGATAGATAGATAGATAGATAGATAGATAGATAGATAATCTTTGACTTTAGAAAATCTTATTCAAGCTCCTAGTGAGTATTCCTCTTGCTGTATTTTTAATGAATTTTAAGATGGAAATGTTAACTCATTCAAAGTTGCATATACACACAAATACATACACAGTTATGAGTATTCATTGGGCAAAAATGTTTACATAGTTACAATATCCCTGGCTATAATTAAATTATTATTGAAAATATGAGTTCATATAATACTATTCAGGTTTATTTATATCTTTTTATTAAAATAGAAACAGTTAATGAAATTCATAACAGAGTTAAATGGCATTTTTATTAAAATGTTCCTTCCTTGTTGATGCTGATAGATAATTACACACATTTCTGGCATGTTTATTCTGTTAGTTAGAAAGGCACCAGATTATACTAATATTCGGCCCATATGTCTCAATTCTGCTTACAAGGATAGCATGAAATATTTGTTAAATGCTTGCTAATACCCAAAAGCATAATGTAGCTTCTATTGCCACATACTGAATAACATTATTAAAAAGAAAAAGGTAAGTGTGAAGTGAGTTGGTCTGACAATATTTGTTTGTATATAACTTGAATAATTGAAACACTTGAAACAAACAATGCAATTTAAAAAATGGGCAGAGGACCTGAACAGACATTTCCCCAAAAAGGACTTATAAATGGCCAATAGACATATGAAAAGATGCTCAACCTCACTAATCATCAGAAAAAAGCAGATAAAAACCACAATGAGATACCATCGCACTCCTGTCAGAATGGCAATCATCAATAAATCAATAAACACGTGGTGGTGAGGATGTGGAGAAAAGGGAACCCTCCTACACTGTTGGTGGGATTGCAGATTGGATTGCAGCCACCATAGAAAACAGTATGGAGTTCTTCAAAAAATTAAAAATAGAACTACTTTATGACCCAGCAGTTTCACTCCTGGGTGTTTATCCAAAGAAATCCAAAACACTAATTTAAAAAAAAATGCACCCCTGTGTTTATTGCAGCACTATTTACAATAGCCAAATATGGAAACAATCGAGATGCCCATCAGTAGACAATTGGATAAAAAATACTGGTACATTCATACAATGGAGCATTACTCTGCCATAAAAAAGAATAAAATCTTACCATTTGCAACAATATGAATGGACCTTAGCATAATTTAGCTTATGCTAAATTAAATTAATCAGACTGAGAAAGACAAATACCATATGATCTCACTTACATGGGGAATCTAAAGAAACAATAAAGGAACGAACAAAACAGACACAGGCTCATAGATACAGAGAACAAATTGATGGTTGCCAGATGAGAGGGGGTTGGGGAGTGGGTGAGAAAAGTGAAGGGATTAAGAAGTACAAACTGGTAATCACAAAATAGTCAGAGGGTTATAAAATACAGTATGGAGAATATAGTCAATAATGTTATAAAAACCATGCATGATGTCACATGGGTACTAGACTTTTAGGGGGTTCACTTCATAAATTTTATAAATGCCTAACCACTGTGCTGTACATCTGAAACTAATATAAAATAATGTTGAATGTTAACTATATTCATGGGGATGTAAAGTACAGCATAGGGAATAGTAATAGCTATGTACAGTGTCAGAGGGGTAGCAGACTTGTTGGGGTTAGGTTTGTGAGGAGTGTAAATGTCTAATCATTATGTTGTTTTGTGAACCTGGAACTAATGAGTTAATTAATTAATTAAAAACTAACAAAAGAACTGGAGCACTTGGCCAGGAGGGGTCCTCTGAAAGTGTTCATCACACATTACTAATCCAACCCTGCATTTTAACTCCAGAAGCATGCATGTTTGTACTTTTTATTTTAAACTGGTAACTGCAGCTTTATTCTAGCTAGTTTTTAAATGACTCCAGCAGAACCTAATTTTCAAAATAATCTGATAATAAGGTAATGGTGATTTTTGGAAAAACACCAAAATGTACAATGCAAGGGAATAATTTTCTACAATGTAAATAAAGGTTACAACAAAATAATTATGTTAGTCGGGATCAATTCAAAAGCCTCCTTTCTTCTCTCTCTATACTCTCTCCATTTGATAGTTCCGAAATAAATATCCCTAGCCACGCTCAGTCATCAGAGCTGCAAACTCCACATGTCAAATTTGATGCTTAAGATTTCCTTGCAAGTCACAAGTCATACAGATTTCATGTGTCTTAGAAAATAATATTCCCGTCTCTGCAAACCCCAATCTTTCACAGATTGGTGTTGCCGTAAAAGCAAAACCATTCTCACCAAATTTCTTATGTTATTAACTTACGAAGCCTATCTATGTTTCTCTTCTTCCCTAACTGGATACGTGTGATTAATTTCTCTCCACTTCTCTTAATTCTAGCACAGTCCACCATCCTCACCTACATGGCGACAGCATCATCCCATGAATCCTTTTCTAGTCACATCTCCCTCAAGAAGTATTACCTACACAGGGTCAACAATATTCTTCTTCAAGTTGTTTTACATCAATCTAGTTCTGGTAACCCCCTGAAAAAACGTTGCTAATTGTCTTTAAGGGGAAAAAAAATATCTCTTTATCTTGGCTAAACTTCCCTGTGGCCTGTTTCTTCTTAGGTCATCTGATATCATTTAGCAGCCAGGACGATATACTTCAAATCTCAGAAAGCTCATTCCACCCTCTTGTTTTAAATCCCTGTTTTTATCTTTAATCTAATTCCCTCTCCAGCGCAATACTTACAATATTTTGTTAGATGAAAGAGTGCATCTATCTTATTTATTGAGAGGGTCTAACAAGGGGAAATGAACATATTCCTTGGCATATATTAGATGATCAACACTTACTAGCAACTTTGTATATCATATTATTACAACCTCCATGATGCTTTTTTTCTATAAATATAAATATATGAAATGTTATACTTGCCCTCATAAAGATGAAAGTCAGTGGTACTTGATATGTTTTAAATCAATGATAATCTACAAAGAGTAAATGTGATTTTAACTTATGAAAAAGCACATTAACATATACAATATTATAATCTCTTATTGTATAGGCAGAAAATTGCTCCTGTGGAGGAGATTGAAGGGGAAATCTCTCTTACGGAATAACATTACCAAATTAGACCAAACAAGCAAAACCTAGTAACAGCCTTTCTTTCATGATTTCCTAAATTAGAGGGGTGCTAAGCATGAATATAAAAATAAACCTCTACAAATGTTTACAGGATTTTGAATGTGTTCATATCCCATACATTAACCCCACCATTAACTCTCAGCTATTAGTCAAGAAGCAGCTATTGAACATTACACAATTATCTAGGGGAGAGAAAGAAGATACTACACATTTTTTGCATAGGTAAGAGGTGCTTAAAAATCACTTTTCATAATAATTAAATAGTTTCAGATGACTGAGATGTCTTTTCTTGTTCACCCTGCTATGAAACCAACTGGAATAAAGGTAAACAAGAAACAGAGAGATTATTTTTAATGAACTAGCAAATACTTATAATCCTATGCACACTATGTGAAAAGGCCAAGCAAGTGTCCTCGGTGAGAGGCAACCACAGAGGACGTGGAATCGCTGGTCTTTCAGGTCAGAGAGACCAACAGGCCTCCCCAATACAAGCAAAACCAAGGATTCCGTGCTTGCAATTCCAAGGCTGTGCCATAGGACCTTGAAACTTGTTTAGTAACATGAGAGAGGGTCTGGCTGGGGCTCCCTAGAGAAGCACAGGCACCAAGGCCTTCTGCAAAAACCAGGCTGCGGGGATGGCGAGGTGAAAAAGAAACCGAGGAGCAAAATGCCCTAGACCTGCCAAATTTTGTCATCTGACAGGCATTAACAGCTCAATAATACTAGGAAAAAATAGAGTGCATGCACGCGCGTGCGCACAAATGAACTGCCACGGCTGTCATGGCTTCATTGTGAACCAGACAGATCGCGTACTTGCAAGGAGCAGCCGGGCTACATCTGTGAATAGAGGCTGGTGAGGATGCATTTTAATTAAAGATCAAAAATTACTCATTGACTGTGGTTTTCAACATAAGCTACACATCAGCATCACCAGGAATTTTACAAATAGTAATCCACTGGCTCCAACCCAGACAGTCAGCATCTTTGGGGCTGAGGTCCTACGTCCATATTTATTTTTCTTCCAAGTATTCTGATATTAATATTGACTAAAATTAATTTGAAATAATTAAGAAAAACCTAATATTTGAGATAGAATGATAGTTGTAATGAGGAGAGTTTATAATAATTTGAACCTCAAACAGTAGAGCTTTAATATTCATAAATGAAAACTACAGGAAATTCAAGGAGAAACAATGATACAAAGATTAATTAGAAATTAATTTATTTTCACCAGCACATAAAAAGCAAATAGAAAAATGTAGGTAAATATAATAGAAATCAAATTGATTCTGTTGAATCTATACTATAGATTCAAAAGAAAGCAGAATTTCTTTTCATAAGTTAAAAAAATCATAATCACTTTAATACAAAGTAAACCAAATTATTTTCTAAGAAAACAAATTAATAGTGCAGTAAATTAATAATAAAAACAGAAACAAAACAATAGAAAATTTAGAAATAGCTTTTAAAAACATTTAAATAAAATAATAAATCAAAACCAAAGTCTCAGAATATCTAGCAAATATTGATACTAAAAATATTATATACTAGGATAAACTGGTTGCACTCTGAAAAGAGACAATATTTGGCTTTAAATACTTATAATACAAAATAAAAAGAGATACAAATTGGGTTTAATTGACCATTAAACCAAAGATGTTAGAAAAAGTACAAAACATGTAACAAACATATAACTAGGAAATTTGGAGGAAGAAACTAATATAAAAGCTGATGTTAATAAGCTAGAAAAGAGAAAATCAGAACTAATATATAAATCAATGAGGTTGTTTTTTGAAAATGCAAATGGAAAAAATAAAATGGATAAACCACTAGCTAAGCTAATTCAGCAAAAATAAAAAAGAAAACAAAGGAGAATGGAAAAATACATTTATAGAGTATATTAGAAAAAAGATCATATGAAATTATTTCACTAAATACAACATAAATAAATTTTAAACTCTGGCATGAGTTTAAAATTTCTAACATAAATTTAGAGTTTAATATTTCTAACATAAAAGAAATAGATAACTTCAATGCAATTTTATTTGTTCCAAAGAGTAGAGTGAAAATAAAGTATTCAGGGTCTTTTTATAAATATTGATAACAAAATTTAATAAAGATAGGAACTAGAATTTAAAAATTTTGCATTGTGAAAACGTACACAATGTATTTACAATATAAATGACAATGGGTTAATTTTTACAGTTGCAAATATTGACTGAGAGTTTCTGTATATCTTTTACCCAGTGTGCATCAATGGTTAAGATCTTACATAAAAATACTACAATTACAAATTAAGGAAATTGACATTGTTACAATACTATTAAGTAAACTATAGCTCTTACATGAATTTGACCAGCTTTTCCACTAATGTCAACATTATATTTAGTTCTTGTTAACTCCTTAGCTTCCTCTAACCACTGAAAATTCCTGTCTTTCCTTGTCTTTCATGATTTGATGTTTAAATGAGTTCTGTCAGCTATTTTGTAAAATGAGTCTCACTTTGTATGATGTTTTTCATGAGGAAGTATCTATTTCAAGTTTTAATACTTTATCATAAATTGAACTTAATTCATGAAATGTTGCACATTTTGAATGATCATTGGCTTTTCCCCTTTAATCTATTAATGTGCTGTACTTGATTACTAGAGTTCTAATATTTAAATGTTATTGAATTCACAGGATAAACTCACTTTGTCAACTATGCACTTTATTGCACTACTAAATTGAGATAGCTAAAATTCTCTTTAAGATTTTTCATTTACTCATTTGTGAGAATTATCTGTCATGTTCTTTTCACATATTGTACATTTCTCATTTGGTATCTGGGTTATAAGTCTCATAAAACACATTGTTTTTCTTTTCCCTAGAAGCTTGTAGACAATTATAACTCCTAGAATTTTTGAGAAAATTGTTTCTCAACTTCTTATAATATTTTGTTTGCCTGTGTAATAGTTTGTCACTATAACATGAAACTTTCATGTTACATTTCACTTGCTGACTGATTGTATAGGTCTACACTAGTTTTTATTTCTTCCTTTTTATTAAGATTTATTTTTTTTGTTTACTAAATTTATTGGAGTGACATTAGTTAGTAAAATTATATAGTTTTCAAGTGTACAATGTATAATACATCATCTATACATTATACTGTGTGTTTAACTCCCAGAGTCTGTGTTCCTTCTATCATCTTTTATTTGGCCCCCTTTACCCTGCCCCTTATCCTCTGGTAACCACTAAACTGTTGTCTGTGTCTGTGAGTCTTTGTTTGGTTGAATGCCCTGTTCTTTTGAGTTTCAGTTTTATATCCCACATACCAATAAAATCATATGGTTCTCGACTTTTTTCTGTCTGATTACTTTGCTTAGCATGATAATCTCAAGATCCATCTATGTTGTCACAAATGGCAGTATTTCGTCTTATGGCCGGGTAATATTCCTTTGTATATTTGTACCATAACTTCTTTATTCAACCACCTATCAAAGGACACTTTGGTTGTTTCTATGTCTTGGCTACTGTAAATAATGCTGCAGTGAATATAAGGGTACATATTTCTTTATGAATAAATGTTTTCATATTTTTCGGGTAAATATCCAGAAGGGAGATTGCTGGCTTGTATGATAATTCTATTCTTAATTTTCTGATGAATCTCCATACTGTTTTCCATAGTGGTTGTACCAATTTACATTCCCACCAACAGTATATGAGGGTTCCTTTTTCTCCAGAGCCTCTCTAACACTTGTTTTTACTTGTCTTGTTGATAATAGCCATTCTAAAGGTCAGACGTGGTACCTCATTGTGGTTTTGATTTGCATTTCCCTAATAGCTAGTGGAGTTGAGCATCTTTTCATATTTGTTTGTCTTCTTGAGAGAAGTGTCTGTTCAGGTCCTCTACCCACTTTTTAACTGGATTTTTTTTTTTAGTTGTATGAGTTCTTTACATATTTTGGGTATTAGCTCCTTATAGAAGTATTGTTTGCAAATATCTTCTCCTATTCAGTTTGTTGCCTCCTTTATTTAGTGATTTTTTTTCTCCTGTGCAGAAGGTTTTTATTTGACATTGTTCCATTCATTTAGTTTTGCTTTTACCTCCCTTGCCTTTCACATCAAATTCATTAAATCCTCTCTGAACCCAAGGCCCATAAGTTTAGTACCTATGTTTCTTTCTATGCAATTTATTTTTGCAGGTCTTATATTTAGGTCTTTGATGCATTTTGAGTTAATGTGGGTATATGGTTACACACAGCAGTCTAGTTTTATTCTTTTGAACATGTCTTTCCAGTTTTCCAAGCACCATTTTCTGAAGAGTCTTTCTTTTCTCCATTGTATGTTTTTGGTTCCCTTGTCAAAAATTATCTGGCCATATGTCGTATATGTGGGTTTATCTCTTAGTTCTCAATTCTGTTCCACTGGTCTCTATGTCTACTTTTTTTTGCCAATACAATGCTGTTTTGACTACTGTCACTTTGTAGCATAATTAGAAGTCAGGGAATATGATGCCTCCTGCTTTTTTCTTTTTTTCTCAGGATTGTTTTGGCTATTCAGGGTCTTTTATGATTCCATACAAATCTCATGATTCTTTTTGCTCTATGTTTAAATAAAAAAAGTCACTGGAATTTTGATGGAGACTGCATTAAATCTGTATATTGCTTTGGGTAATATGTTTAATTTTAAACATATGTTGATTCTTCCAATCCATGAACACAAGACTATCTTTCCATTTCATTCTGTCTTCTTCAGTTTGTTTCAATAATATCTTGTAGCTTTCAGTATATAGGTCCTTCACATCCTTTGTTATTTATTCCTAGGTATTTTATTCTATTTGTTTCAGTTGCAAAAGGAATTTCTTTATTTTCATTTCTTTGTCTGAAATTTCATTGTCAATATATAGAAACCCAATGGATTTTTGTACATTGATGTTGTAGCCTGCAACTTTACTGTATTTGTTTATCATTTCTAATATGGTTTTATTTTGTTTTGTTTTTGGGGTGTTTTTTTTCCAGAGGAGTCTTTAGGATTTTCAATATAAAGAATCATATAGTCTGCAACAAGTGAAAATTTAGCTTCTTCATTCCCAATTCAGATGCTTTTTATTTCTTTTTCTTGCCTTATTACTCTGGGTAGGCTTCCAATATTATGTTGAATAACAGTGGTAAGATGGGGCATCTTTGTAGTATTACCGATCTCTGATCTTAGAGTAAAAACGTTCAGTTTTTCACCCATTAAGTATGACATTACCTGACGGTTTGTCATATATGGCTTTTATTATTTTTGAGGTGCTTTCCTTGTACATAGATTTTATTAGTCATTTTAATCATAAATGGATGTTTTATCTTGTCAAATGCTATTTCTGCATATACTGATATCATATGATTTGAAAATGCAGATCAATTGCAAAAAGAAAGCAGGAAAAAACACAAATACATAGAGCTTAAACAACATGCTACTAAAAAATGAGTGGGTCAAAGAAGAAATAAAAGGAGAGATAAAAGACAACAGAAAAAAATGAGAATGAAAATACAACATATCAAAACTTTCAGGATGCTGCAAAAGTGGTAATAAGAGGGAAGTTTATATCATTTATACGCCTATCTCAAGCAACATGAAAATTCCCAAATAAAAAAACCTAACATTATATCTTAAAGAACTCAAAAAAGAAGAGCAAATGAAACCCAACATTAGCAGAATGAAGGAAATAATACACATTAGAGCAAAATAAAATGAAATGGAAAACAGAAGATAATAGAAAAAAATAATGCATAAAGAACTGATTCTTTGAAAAGATTAATACAATGAAAAACTTGTGGCTTAACTCACTAAGAAAAAAAGAAGAAAGACATAAATTAACAAAATCATCATAAATGAAGGAGATGTTATGACGGATACCACAGAAATACAAAGGATTATACAAGAATACTATGAAGGACTATATGCCAACAAATTCAAACCTAGACAAAGTGAACAAGTTCTTAGAAATATATGCCCTTCCTAGATTGAATCACAAAGAACTGGAAAATGTAAATAGACAGATCAATACTAAGGACACTGAAACAATTATCCAAAACTTCCCCAAAAGCAAAAGTCCAGGGTCAAATGGCTTCACAAGTGAATTCTACCACACATTCAAAGATGATTTAATACATGTCCTCCTCATATTCTTCCAAAAATTGAAGACGAGGCAATAATTCCTAACTCATTTTACGAGTCAACATTCCCTGCTACCAAAACCTGGTAAGGAATAAGGAAACAAGAGAATTATATACCAATATCTCTGATGAACACAGATACAAAAATCCTAAACAAAATACTAGCAAATTGAATACAACAATACATTGAAAAGAGTACACATCATGATCAAGTGGGGAACATTTCAGGGATGCAAGGATGGTTCAACATATGTAAATCAATCCATGTGATATACCATGTAAACAAAACACAGGTTATGCTTATTTTTAAAAATAAAGCATTGTTTTGTTGAAGCCTTTATTGTTAGTTTCATACTACTCAAACTCACATGTTCTTGCTATTAGGGTAGACTCTTATGAGAGAAAAATTGAATAGCAATAGGCAGAGTATATTTCCTATAGCTGTTATAAGTATTTAACCCCGTAATTTATTTTATGAGATATAATAAAACTTCACTTTTTAAAGCAACTGAATACAGTTGCATTTGAATACAATCTTGATTCTATAATAGGAGCCAATATGTGTTTTAAATGTATGTTTAAAAACACATAAACAAATTGAAATTTTCACTTACATCCACCTGAGAGGCTCCAACTGTTTTGAAAATTCATATATATATATATATAATTTTTAAATCTGAAATTATTTAACTAAAATTTCGCCATATATATCTATATATCTATATCTATCTATAAATCTATCTATCTATCTATCTATAAATCTATCTATCTATCTATCTATCTATCTATCTATCTATCTATCTATTCCCATTCATTTACATGGGTATGGAAAAGTAGATTGAATCTCCTGTTATCCAAGATCCTATTTGCACTTAGAGATTACTGTTAACAATATTTTATTTCTCTTCAAGAAAATTTCAGTTACTGGATATATACACATATCTGCATATACATGTTCTTATTTTGTTGACAAAATGTAATAAATTAAAGGCATATTTTGTATTTTTCCAGTTTAAAATACACTTTGATTATTTTTACATAGTAGCACATACAAAATTACTTCAGTTTCATTAAAATCTACATAATACCACATTGTAAAAATATATCATAAGTTTTTAGCCTGTCTCTCCATATGGGTATTTATTGTGTGTATATTTTGCTATTAAAATTGATGGTATATAAAGCATTTGCATACATACATCCATGTGGTATAGATATTAAAGTATATGTTTAGGATCAGTTGCTACTGGCATGTTTTAAATTTTGCAAAATTGCTCTTAAAAAACTTTGTATCAATTAGCACTCCCACAAAAATATGTAAGAATGCCCACTGTTTCAGAACCTAATAAACCCTGGGAATTACTTGTGTTTTTTATTCATTTACCAGTTAACCCATATATGGCACTTACTATGTGCCAGAAACAATATACTATGTGTTTTTTTGTGTATATAGCTATATCATACACTCGTACACACACACACACACACACACAGAGACATGGAGAGAGTGACATAGTTACCTTAGCAGCAGTTGCCTTATTTGACAAATATGCACTGTTAAACTATGCCAGGCATGTTTCTAGATGCTGGAGTTTCATCAGTGAACAAACAAAACAGATAAAATTCCCTATCCTTGTGAAGCTTCCATGCTAGTGTATGTTGCATGACGCTATCAATAGATTTAAAGTGCAGAATTACCATGATCATGTTTTCCTTTCTGCAGTATGAATCTGGTTGAATGAAGCAGGGAGAAACAGACCAAGCACAAGACCACTCCATGGACTACTGACCCTCAAGATCCCAATCAGTAATAAACCACATCAGGTGTCCTACAGATAGCTTCACCCAAATATGCATTCTTCCTCTCCTGTGACATCTCATATTTGCACCAATTATGTTAATTAAGGCACAAATCAGTCAATGAATATTTTTAGAAGTTGAGAGAAAGTGGTGATTAAAATGCGGGTGATACCAGGGGAAGAAATGTAAAAGATCAAGATCAATAATTACAAGTTATGACCCAAATCCAATATTTGCTCCCAGGATGTCATTAACCTAGACCATCTTCTGCCCTATGTAATTCTATAAGAAAGAACTTGAGTTATAAATCAGGTACAGTAGAGAGTGTGTAGTGAATGGTGAGGGGAGCCAGAGAAGTCAAGCTACAGCTAAATGCAGACACTTCAGGGTGTCATCAAGAGAGCAGACACTTCACAAAGAACAGGATAAAGGGGGAAAATAACAGAATTTAGTGAAGAAGGAAGGAAGCAATTTTTGTTGCACTCCTACTATATATAGATCATTAAAATCTATGCTTATTTTATAAACATCACTTTCTTTAATCCTTGCAATAACCTTACACATCAATCTCTATATTTGAGGAAAGAGAGGCTTTAAACTAATTTACAAGTTCGTACAGTTAGACTAGCCTAGGTCATTGTATTCACATCTGCCTAATTTCAAAGATTTGAGGTCACAGAACTCTTATTCAGAACTAAATAATATTTTATTAGTCCCTAGTGCTCTGGAAACATGTTGAGTTCTTCTTTCACCTTAAGAATAATAAAAATAATATTGTTAGTAATTTTTATTAAAGATAGTATTCCATACTAGTATTTTTGAAAAGGTTACTAAATACTATTCTTTATATATATTAGTATGTTAGTCTTGGAAAAAGCAAAATTGTATTCTACTGATAGAAAATAGTAAAGTATATCCTACTTAAGGAGTTTATTACTCTCCTAATATCTGACTCATTTTACAAACTGCTGTATTTCCATGATCTACTTATAAGAAAAGCCAATCACACACTAGGGTATTTATGTATGACTTTAGATATTTAATTTGGTGGACAGTATATACATATATACATACATATACACACATACATATATATGTATGTATATACTGGGGATGTAAAAAAAGTATACATATTTTAAGAAAGGAAAATTGCATTAAAATTGTAATACTCAATATATATTGATAGCAAAAGATGAATACAGGGCCGGCCAAGTGGCTCAGGTGTTTAAGAGCTTGCTCAAGAGTGCGAGCTCTGAGCAACAGGGTTGCTGGTTAGATTTCCGGCCTGAGCTGAGCAGCTGCTGAGCCGCCAACAGGTAGCAGGATGGCTCAGCTTAAAAAAAAAAAAAAAGATGAATACAAGTCATGTTTGACTTCTGCTATTACAAGAGGTGCTCAATATGGTTACCATCAGCATCCAGACACTTCTGATTATGGCAAACTATTGCTTGAGCAGCGTTGACCAAAGTGTCCACTTGTATACATTATTTTGGCACCTTCTATATATATTTATATATTGGGTTGTTGGAAAAGTCATGACATACTTTGTCTGTTTTTCAACGTCATTTATTTATATAAAGAACAAAGACCAATCAATGATATATTGCCCATTTTATTCAATAATCTTTGGCCATCTTTCAGTGAACTTCATAATTCCTCGTTCATAGAAGGACCTGTCATTATTTGTGAAAAACTGAACAAGGTGCTGATTTACAGCCTCATTTGACTTGAACTTTATACCACACAAGGAGTTTTGAAGAGAGTGAAACAAGTGGAAGTCTGATGGTGCAAGGTCACGTGAGTATGGTGGGTGTGGCAATACATTCCATACAAGTTCCAATAATTTTTGATGGGTGATCAAACTTGTGTATAGTCTTGCGTTCTTGTGATGGAACACAATCCCTTTACATTTAACAAGCTCTGGACATTTCTGGATGATGGATTCGTTCAAACTCTCCAATTGCAAACACATTCGAATTGATTGTTTGGTTCCTTGGTAGGAGCTCGAAAAACACAACACCTTTAAAATCCCACCACACTGAGAGCATAATCTTCCTCTGATGAATGTCTGCTTTCAATGTCCTTTGAGGCTAATCATCATGTGGGGACCAAGGCCATTTGCATACTACATTGTTGTAAACAATCCACTTCTCATCACCAGTTATCAGTCGCTTCAAAAAAGGATTGTTTTCCACACGTTTAATGAGCATATAGCAGATGTTTATACGCACCATCAAATGAACTTCTTTGAGTTTATGTAGAACCCAAATATCGAGCTTGCTTACATATATCCCAGCTTCCCCAGATGGTTGTGAACTCTTGAATGATAGATGTTCAATATTTCTGCAATCTCTCATGTCATGTAATGTGGGTTTGACTCCATCAGTGCCTTTATTTCGTCATCATCAACCTCCTGGGCCTCCCTGACGGAGGAGCATCGTTGAGATCAAAATCACCAGCACGGAATTTCATGAACCATCGTTGGCACTGACATTCTTGTAGAGCATTGTCACCGTAAGCTTTATGCAACTTTTCTTGATGCGCATTCTTCCCTTTATGGAAGTAAAAGAGTAAAAATATGGCGAAAACGCACAGTTTGGTCTTCCATCTTCAACTTGTTGTAAAAACTCCAAAACTCAACCAAATTGCTCAATTTTTTTTTTAGAATGAAGCTAGAACTGTCAGCTGTTAAATGACACAGCAATAATATAGATGCGAATGATTCTAGCACTTCCAAAAATGAATTAGTGCCATCTGTTGCAAACATGTGTCATGACTTTGCCGACAACTCAATATATTATATATGTATAATATATATATATACAATACAATAATATATATATATGTATATAATATATATAAATAATATATACATACATATATACATATATATGTATATGTATGTGTGTGTGTGTATATATATATACATATATATATGAATTTAAAAATTTGTATGAGAATACTCATGGTAACTTATATGTCTTATTTTAAAAAAATGAGCTGATTTTAGATTTAAAAAACATTTAAGAGGTAAAACATGTTAACATGTATGAAGGCACGCATAAAGCCATAGTAAGGGAAGAGTGCATACTAGATATTTACATTTTTTCTTTTTTCTGATTGTTTTCTTTTCCATGGAACTGCCTTGCCTCCAGTCCTCCTCGATGTATTTGAAGATAAAGATTGTATGGGGACAGAGCAAAGGAAGAGGAGGCATCAATGATTAGTGCTCCTTTGATAGAAGAGGTGTTGGAATGGTAAGGTGTCAGTGGGGCAGGGATACGGGGATATTGGGAAGCGTTCTTGTAGAGTCTGCAAATCATATTACAACCCAGGGCCATAAAAATGCTCTTCTTGAACAGAGGCCTTATCAGTCAGTTGAGCTGTCCTGTTGCACCAGGATTTTTAAAAACTACATTGACTCAGACTTGGTGTTTTGGAGTCAGTACAATCTGCAGCTTTGTCACATAAAAACTGTAGTATTTCAGTGAATTACTAAATATCTGAAGACTCACCTTCCTCATTTGAAAACTATCAGTGTTTGCCCATAGGATGCTGTAAGTATTGAAATAGTATAAAAAGAATCTAGTGCAGTGACAGGCTCATGACAGAATATAAAAAAGATGACTACCTTTCCTTCACATACATATTTTATGAAAGAAGAAATGGTATTATGCTGGAGGGACATATTACCATAGATACTTTTTAACAGTAATTTATTATTCCTATCAGAATTATGTATAAAATTACTATTTCATATGAAAATACAAATAACTGCACTAATTGCCTTACTCAAATTGACAAAGATATATATATATATTCCAAAGTTACGATGCTTTCTAGGAAACCAATTAAAAATAATTATTTTTTGAAGAATATTAAATGAAATGGAAAAATGTCCATGATATAATAAACATAGAGAAGTATAACTAGAAGGAAATGCATTTGAACATAACAGTTCAAGAGCATGATTGAGGTGATTATAGACATTTTCCATTTTCTGTAATGCTCTGTGTGTATGTGTATGAGTACATGGGAGGGAAGAGAGGGAGAAGGAAGCAAGGGAGGGAGGGAGGGAGGGAGGGAGGGAGGGAGGGAGGGAGGGAAAGGTGAGCTACAGAAACAAAGAGAGAAAATAATCTTCTCCAAGAATATTTGCTTAAAAATGCAAAATATCTGATATCTGACAGTTTGGGAGAAAAACATAAAGATAATTTCAGTTAATTACCAATAGGGTAATTATAAAACACAATGTTAGTTTTGGACTGTGTTATATGAGTATATCTACAATTGTGCAGTTGCTTTATTTTAATTTCTAAGAATTTTTTTCTCAATATGTGTTCTTAAAGATGTAAATTATAATATACTAAAATTAAAAGATGATGTGTACATTCATAAAACAAAATGTAAGGGAATGAATTATTATACATTCAGAAAGTCACTAGAGAAAATGGAGCTTTCAGACACCTTGTCCATATTTTTTATAGAACATGAAACGAAGACTTGCAGGTGTTAAATAAATTTCTCCTAACAGCCAGTTGTTAGAATCTCTAGGATCAATATCACATTTTCTAAATTCTTCTTTAATACAGCAATCTTACACTCACAGAGTGTATAACTACACATTTTTCAAGTTTTACATCAGATTGCGTATTGTATGATTCATAATTCCAAAAGTTCTATATAACATATGTTACTCCCTAAGAATACTTTGTGTACTTTCAGCAGTTAGTTTGTTTAACAGAAGGCTTGACTTCGCCATAATTTACAGCATAATTGACTCTTCCTATAAAAATAACATCTTGGCATATACTGAGGAATATTCCCACAGTACCATAGGAACTGTTCCCCAGTGCAAATTTTAATTTGAATTACTTTCAGTGCTTTGAGTATTTTGATATCCATTCTAATAAATGGAGATTAGCTTATAAAAATGAGCTGTGATAAACCTATTGTAGTTTAGCATCTCTATTAAAAAACTATGGAACAAAATAATTTTTGCTTCTCCTTTTTCCAAGACCTATAATAGGAACCCAAAAAAAGTACAACAAAAATGAAAAATAATTTGATCACCAAAGTTTGTAATGGTTTTATCCACAACCACAAAATATAACAAGCATTTTTCAAATACACTAAAATTTTAACTAAATTGAAGAAAATTGTCATGTTTTAATGCATTCTTCTCTGAAATCCTTATCAATTTTCAGATGCTTTTAGGACTAAGTGACAGGGCTTAAAAAAGTCTAAATATGCTGGAGCTGATGAAGTGACAAGGTTTTGGCAGCTCATAAAAAAGTGGGAAACTTCCCTATAATTATCCAAACTTACCCTGATGACTGGCACTGGAACGTATCTACAAAGAAATGGGGTAAGGGGAGAAAGTTCTGCCACTGAACACAATCAGCAGAAAAGACATAACTCTAAATATAGGTTTGTGATATAAGGAACAATATGAGTCAGGACAGGGACCACATGAGCTGAGGAAACACATTAGAGACCTCCACTTCAGATGGGAAACAGCCAGCTGCCCCACATGGCCACACTTTTTCATCCTCTTCCAAGATTATTCTTGAGCAAGTATCTTCCCCTCACTGAGTTATATCAATGCCAAGTAAAGGAATCGGCAACAGAACAATCAACAGACATGAAGAGTATATATCAGAATAATTATGATATGAAATTTCAGATACATAGCTCTTAAAACTCTATTATTTCTGTGCATAACGCAAAACCCAGAAATCAACAAGAGCATTTTGGAATACCGGTGTGAATTGGTAACTGAAAAGAACTTTTAAGTCATTACCTACGTGAAGTGCAGGAAAAGCGCTGAATACTTAGGAAACAAAACCAGAAGAAGCCAGGATGAATAGGTAAGAACTACTGAGCTGTTGGAAAAGTCATGACGCGTTTTTGTAGTGAAAGACAGAAAAAAATGTGTCATGACTTTTCCGACAACCCAATAATTGAAATACAAGAATATGAAACACTGTCTTTCACTTTTCATCTCCTAAAATGAAAACATGATGATGTCATTTCCCAAAATAAAGTATGTTGGTGGCTATCTACTGTGCTTTGAAAACTTCCGATATCATTTATTTGCATGGCTTTTAATATGGTTCCAATCTACTCTTTCCTTTTTCACCTCTACCATTATATCTTATTTGTTGACTTCTTCACAAATGTGTCAAGGACTTTTGTGACTTTCATATTTACTTCATATTGGTCTTTCTAGCACTCTGTGTAAAAGATCCTTCCTCAAACTTTTGTTACTGTTACTGTTGATAAATTTAAGAATCAGGTCAATTGTCACTTTTTCTGTGAAGCTTTCTATTGGCAAGCAAACATGCTCTTTCATTACTTTGCTTATGGTTCTGTCAAAATATACAACACAATTGTAACAACACTAATTAGTGGCATTTAAAGAATCAACTTTTTTTCAATTGAAATTAGAATTCCAGGTAGATTTGGATCAATGGTTAGAGAAAAAGGAGAGGAAAAGCTGGATTTGACAGATGTCAGAGGAAAGTCTCTAAATTCACTTTATAAGGGATCCAAACTTATTTGTGGATATTCTTGGGACAATGAGTCATTTGTAGAAAACAGAACCTGAGGGCATGGCAAACAAGACCAGAAAAAAGGAGTAGGTTGAAATCAGGAAAAAAACCAGGGACAGAAATTACTCAAAACCCCTGCCAGGAGGTTGTGCCAGAGAAGTTTATTGCAGCCAACAATGGCCCTGCTGCCATATTGGCATCTAGAAATTAGAATATTTACGAGGAGAAAAGACAAAAGCAAAGCAAGGATCCATAGATGGACCGAGCATCAAATGGATTACTAAGACAGGAATTCAAACTAAGAAAAATATCAGAGGAGAGTTGTCTGAATAGGAATCACCATGAGGAGGTCAGACCCAGCCAGGCTTGGTACCAAACCCCAAATGAATGCAACAAAGTTTTAAACTCATTTTTACCTTAGTTCAATGATTCTCAAACCTAATTACTAAATGACTATTGTCTCTTAAAATACGAATCTCAAATTCCACTTCCAAAGTTATAGACTCAATAACTCTGTATTTAAACACAAATTAGGGCCGGCCGAGTGGCGCAGTGGTTAAGCGCTGGCCTGGGGAGCCAGCGGCCCCGGTTCGGTCCCACATATGAGGGCCAGTGACACTGCCTTCAAAAAAA
Organism: Aselliscus stoliczkanus; assembly: GCA_033961575.1. Taxonomy (NCBI): domain Eukaryota; kingdom Metazoa; phylum Chordata; class Mammalia; order Chiroptera; family Hipposideridae; genus Aselliscus; species Aselliscus stoliczkanus. The sequence goes on along the minus strand of CM066740.1, from coordinate 72,965,088 downwards.
AAACAAACAAAAAAAAACACAAATTTAAAAAAAAAAAACAGACAAAGAAATGTCATTCTAATGTTTTCAGCCTGTTTCTTCTAGGCTGGCACAATAGGGTCAACCCATCTTGCCTCTATTTTTCCTTTCCATTTATCTAGAACTATTTTTTTAACTTTACTAAATTTATTGTAGTGACTAGTTAATAAAATTTAAGTGTACAATTCTATAATACATCATCTGTATATTGCATTGTGTTCACCACCCAAAGTCAAGTCTCCTTCCATCACCATATATTTGACCCCATTTACCCTCATCTACCACCCTTGTAACCCCCCATACTGTTATCTGTGTCTATGGGTTGTTTCTTTGTCTTGTTTGTTGCTTTCAGTTTTATGTCCCACATATGAGTGAAATTATATGGTTCCTGACTTTCAATTTCATTTCCTCAGCTTTTCCATTGAATGCTTCTCTCATTTGTAATAGTTCACCCGAATTCTTTTCGGTTTTGTCCCTTGGATATATGACTCTGTGTGACTGTTTTATTTTTGCTTCAAAGATAGATTCCAAGTGTCTGAAAATGTGCTTTCTTCTGCTTTCCAAATAGTTCTCAGCCTCAAATACCTGTCTGTAAGTAAGCTAGCATATTTGATATTACTGTCACCATCATCAACAGGATTCATGTTTACCTAACAACTTCTACCCTCAAATTTCTGTCAACAGATTCATCAAGAATCTTTGCAATTAACATGCTTATGTGAGTGTTAGTGGTACAGTTGCAAACCCATAATTAACATATCAATTATAATTAATACTAAGATTTCAACCATATATTACAGCTGACAAATTTCTAACTAAATAAATGAACTGAATAAGCATTCAACAAACATTTATCAATAACTACTGCCTGAACGAAAGTAATTAGATGAAGATGGTGGGACAATGACAAATCAATTCCAAAGGCAAACTTATAATCTTTTGAAGATGAAAAAAACCACAATAATGTTTTTATTTTAATAATGGTGAAATACTAGCATGTATGTTATATGCAGACCACATATAATGAGATATTTTATTATACCCACTCATATTTTAATGCAGGAGGAGGATATGGTTTTTATGAAAAGAGCCAGATAGCGAATGTTTTCAGATTGTGGGCCATATGGTCTCCGTTGCAGCTATCCAACCTTGGAACTATAATGTGAAAGCAGCCATTGCAAAGAATGGGTGTGGTTGTAGCTAATACACTTTGTTTACAAAAAACAGGCAGGTGACTGAATTTGACCCCCAGGTTATACTGTAATGAGCATGATTTGATCCGTGATATACTCTATATTGGTGCAATGAAATACGAAATATTTTTTTTAATCCTTTGTGTAAATACATATATTGAAGACACAATAAACTTTGATTATATATAATGTAGAAAGTTATTTTACTGATATAAAACTTCTAGAATGTATGCCACCAACTATTTATTGTATACTCTATGCTGCATGATGCAAGGGGGAAAGGAAGAGGAAAACATTTATTGGTATGAATTTCCAACAAGTTGTTATGACTGTGTTAAATTAACAATTGTTTAAGTGGGGCACCACAGGGTGGATGGTTAGTCACCAGTCCACAAAAGACCATGAGAGAAATTGAAATAGAGAAGTGCATGACCCCATGTACATAGCATAAATACATGACACACCTTGGGAGACCAAGAGGTAACCATCAGAAGCTAGAAGAGACAAGGAAGAATCCCCCCTATGCTTTCAGAGGGAGCATGTCAACAGCTTGAGTTTAGATTTCTAGGCTCAAGAACTATGAAAGAATAAGTTTCTGTTGTTTTAAACCACTAAATGTAGGTAATTTGTTATGGCAGCATGAGGGCTAAAAATACTCATATCTCTCAAAGCTGTGCCGAAGACCCTCTAAGAGACTTCGTTAGAGGGTATGTACAGGTGACATACAAAAAAAAGTCCACTTGAGCATTCCGAAATATTTAAGCCTTGGACCCCAAAGATTATATGGTATCTCAAATATATATAATATTGGTCTTCATTGTGTCCTAATTATCACTGGCAATGGCATCATTAATACCTTTAAATCTAATTAGATCAGAGAATCAATTCCAGATTCCCAACTTTAAGCTTGTCCTCATGGAAGCACTTCTGATAGATACTGAAGGAAATAGAGCCACTCACATTTTTCTAAATTATCAACTTTCATCACCATTAAAACAAAAATAATTCTGTGTTTCTGACCATACAACAGAATTTCAAAGAGTGAAATTCAGTTTGCTTAAATATTCATAGACTCTTTATCTTCTTGCTATTTACCTCAAAGAAAATAAATAAAGAGAAACAAAGCAAACCTTGGATTTTGACTATAAGGAGTATCCATGTCTCAGAGGAGAGAAACTAGTACATTGAAAAGTAATGGAAGACCCAAATCGGACTGCAGGGTCTCTGATACTGTGTTGGAGGGACATGTAAATGTGATAGATACATTTCTAGTTTGTTCTGATGACCCTTAGGGTTACTGCCACGGACTCCATATCTACGATGTCTCCATTGTTAAAGACAAAGTACAGAATGAAATAACCCTGGGAAAATATTCTCTTAGGGTAATATTATTTGTATATTTTGAGGATAGCTAAAAATAGTGTATAAATCTAGAAATAAGCTTTCACAAGTGGAAAATTTCAGATCCAGTCATTCAGTATTTTCTTATTTTTTATTATCTACTATTTTGTCTATTATCTCCTATTTTCTTATTTTCTATTTATTATTTCCTATTCAGGACACTCTATTAAAAACAAATGGATAATAGTGAAACAAATGCAATGATAGTTTAAGAAGGGTTAAGTATCTTCTATAACATTATATTCAAGTATATTTGGAGAATTTTGATCAGTAACACAGTTTTCAACACAATAACTATGAGGATAAGTATCTTTTAGAAAAAAAAACTAGTTACACTTGATTTTTATCAAATTTTGAGTTGTCAGATCACTGAGGAGTAGAGATGTAGAAATTTCATGTGTGCACCTGCTGTAATGAGATATCCCAGTTGAAGCTGCCAAAAGAGGTCTAAAAGGAACATAATTTCTAAAACAATATCATAGCAGTAAAGAGGGCAAGGTCTAGAATTAGATGAGTCATTTTGAAACCAGCTTCTAACAATCCTCAAAAATTCCTGTCAGTGAGAACTTTAGGAAGTTTTTTTTTTTAATTTCACTGTGCTTGGTTTCCTTTTTTGTAAAAACCACAGTGATAATAATTTTAACTTCATACATAAAAGATGTGAAAATTTAAAGTTTGTCAAGCACATGATGGATGTACAATGGGGTAATTATTATTGCTTGTTACAATTTCAAATATATTCTATCTAATTGAATAGAAACATGGAATACACATTTTGGCCATTACCTCAAATGCAGAGTCAATTGCTATATGATTCTGCTTTAGATGTTCTTGTAATTGTAACCTAGATGTGCCATATTTTTTCAAGGCTTATAAGTAAAGCTCCCTGCATATGCCTTACTTTAGGAAGTACAGATCAGATTTTGGTTATATTTGTTTTTTTCTCCTTCCGTCTTCCACCTTTTTGTCCTACATTCCTCCTTTTCTTTCTGTTTTTGTTTCTACTACATTTATTACTAACACTAAAAATGTTTAAAAAAACTTCATTCTAAGCTATGTAGTACCTCTCACCCCTCCCTTCCGCCCACACAACCCCTGACCCATTTCCTCAGGGCCAGTCCACAACTGAACCTGTTCACTGGTGTTTTCACAGAAAACATTCGGTGCCAGAGATGTAGAGAGGAAGGTTGGAAGAAGGTCACGAAACTGTCCAGACTCCACTCAGAGGTAGACCAGGTGAAGAGTCACAGAATTCAGACAAAAGGGCTGGTGGCCTCAAAATGGCATAGTCTAACTAAAATGGGCCAAGGAGAGCTAGAGTAGGCCCCTCAGAGGCTTTATAAGACATCCCATAGGCCAGTGTCAGAGTCAGAATAACAACCCCAGGAGAATAAAGGGGAGGACCAGGGAGGCAGTCCTGTGGAAAGTCTCAGAATTCTCCCACGTTGGGAGGCAGGGGTAGTCTATAAGGCATGGAGAGCCTCGCTCGTTTTGGCAGAAAAACTTACTCCAGTGTTGGGAAGTCACAAAAATGCCACAGGCACTGAGAAAGGCTTCAAGGGAACGTACAGTCTCATAAAGCACAGTGACCACAAGCCATAGCAGTGGGGATCGTGCCACTGACACACAAACTATGAAATCCAAAAGCAGGGAGCATGGCCCTTCAGGGAGCAACTGTGTACCCATCAACCAAACTTGAACCCAGGTCAGGCCACCTGGTGAATTTCACAGAGCAGCTGACAAAACCCAGGGAGCGGGTGCCACATAAATAGAACTTAAAACAAGCACTAGAGAAGGGGGATCATAGTCAGCTGTTCTAGGGAACAGTACTGCCTCTCAGGGATTGACAGCAGTACTGGGCTTGGTGGACAGGTGCACAGGAAACACCACCAGAGAGGTTTCTTGTTCATCAGCCATTTGGAGAGGAGGAAGAGGATCCAGGTGCAGCTGATGGGAGCAAGCTGGGATCCTGAGGTGAGGCTCTAAAGGCTGGATCAGAATAGAGTAAACACCGTGCACCAGTGGCCAGAACACAACTCTGGACCCAAATGGGTGCAGGGGCAGGTGAGGGCGGACATCGCTGTCTGAGTTGGTAGGAGGGCCAGCCTCACAGTAGACATCCTGGGGTCCTAGGGATATCTATGGCCACCAGGTCACAGAGGGCTCCATCCAGCCTGATGGAAAAGCTCAGCATCATAGAGGAAATCCATTGATGCCTGGGTGGTAAAATGTGCAGGGGTCCCCATATCAACAATGGCCTTTTTGGCAAAGTGTCAGCAGCCAGGACAGTCAGATTTCTGTACCAGAACCTGAGGTCTATCCTTGGGTGAGCAGGTGTTTTTATTAAAGACCAGCTTTTGAACCTTCCAGGGTTTCTCTGCTCTTTGTGAAAGTCTCCCCTGGAAAGACCCCCATGGAGTGGTCCAGGAAAAGGGGGTTTAGCATTGATTCCAACACAACTATGACCAGATTGGCAAGACCTGGCCCCCAGGACTCCCCACACTGGGCCTCTACCCCAGGGAGAAGGCAGGAGACTCAGGACTGCTGGAACCACTGGTCCCCTTGAACCTGGAGGACCTCTGTGAAGAGCAATGAGATTGAATCCTTCTGTCCGCAGTCTCTTCCGGTTCTGGCAGTGGGGTCGCACTGGTGTTTGCTGCTCATTCTCCTTTGTCGTTGTCATCGTGATTGGGGCAATGGCTGCAGCAGTATTTTCCTGTTTTTCTTTTTAAACCACATTTTCTTATGCAAGGATTCACAGAAATTCTCAGGGAAAGCTACATACTTCTTTGTTTAACCTCCACTAGGCAGCTGATTTCAGACCTCATCTTCACTCTGTGAAGTTTTCCTAGGTGATGGTTAATGATGCATTCCCATGTAATTCATTTCAGGTGTAGACATGGCCCCTCACTAAAAGAAGACAGTTATCAGAGTAAAAACATCACCATAACAAAAAAAAAAAAAGGTAAACCAAATTCAAAATATAACTGCAGGCCCAAAGTCAAATTAGATATATATTCCCTGATCTCTCCTCTCCTACTGTCCCAAAGTTTCTGTAAAATTTAAACCAAAAAATAAGCCTTCTAAAGCACATGGCTTGTCATGAACTGCCCAGACTTCAGAGAAAGTAAAGGCAATTCTTGCCTTCATGAACACATTCCTGAGTTTATGGCATCTCTCTTTTACTCTGGTTATTCTCAAAACAATCATGTTCGTTGTTTGAGGGGCAGCATATTCCACGAGATGTCAAACTTGAAATTTCAAACATCAATTTAGCTAAAATATAACTTAGTTATATTTCAAACTGAACTAAAAATATAACAACAAATAGGTAAAAGCAAACATGCTAATTTATGAATTTGTATTAAAGCATCAAAAATTGATATTTTGTTTTTAATTTCCCGAACTAAATATTAGAAATGGTGTCCAATGTTTAAAACATTTTATTGACAGGTGTTGATAGTCGAAACTCCACATTAAATTGAATAACATCTTTATAAATGAAAAATTATATAAACTACTCACAAAATAAATGCTTTGAGGAAGCAAAAATGCTGACATTTCAATTTGATGGCATGCATGTATCACTAGTCTATTTTTGGAGGGAGGCCTGGCATGTCAGATGCCTCTATAATCCTGGTTGAGGTTTGACCATCATTGTGAAGGTGGTTTGACCCCCTGTATGAACTTCTTGAAATGATGTTGCCAACTATTTTTGATATCAGAGGGATTATTCATTATGAATTTGTGCCAACTGGACAAACAGTTAACCAAGTTTACTATTTGGAAGTGCTGAAAAGGCTACGTGAAACAATTAGATGACCTGAACTTTTCTCCAACAATTCATGGCTCTTGCATAACGATAATGCACTGGCTCACAAGGCACTGTCTGTGAGGGAGTTTTTAGCCAGTCAACAAATAATTGTATTGGAACACCCTTCCTACTCACCTGATCTGGCCCCCAATCACTCCTTTCTTTACTCGAAGATAAAGGAAACATTGAAAGAAAGACATTTTGATGACATTCAGCACATCAAGGGTAATACGACAACAGCTCTGATGGCCATTCCAGAAAAAGAGTTCCAAAATTGCTTTGGAAGGTGGACTAGGGTGGACTAGGCACTGGCATCAGTGCATAGCTTCCCAAGGGGAGTACTTCGAAGGTGACTATAGTGATATTCAGTAATGAGGTATGTAGCACTTTTTCTAGGATGAGTTTGTGAACTTAATTGTCCAAACTCTTTATGTTGGTTATGGGTCCTGCCTGTTTTTTGGTTTTTTTTTAAGTGCTATCTTTACCCACTTCAAGGCATATATTTATTTTCTTATTCATTTGAAATTCATGTGCCTGAAGTTAAGTAAATTTTATTCCTTAGTTTATGACCTTCATTACAAGATTTTACTCTTGTTTTAATTTATTTGATTATGTTTCCCCCTTAATCTTTCACCATCACTGCCATTCCTTTTCTCCCAAGAACACAGTCTTAAGATTGTGGTAAATTGTTGTTTATGTACTATTATTGTCTCCCTGAGAGGAACTCTAAAACAAGATGTTAAGAAAAAAATGACATGCTGTGAAGAATTGGATTTCACGGTGTTTTACAAAGGCCCCTGGTTTTAAGTGTTTTCCATAAAACTAAATACAACAATAATAGTGAAATAGTCAAATGAAAAATAATCACTCCATTCCAATGTTTTGCATTTATTGTTTTAGAGCAATAAAAAAAAGTTCAAATGTAAATCTTGTTTTCCAGCAATAATTGTATTCCAAAAACACTTTTCCCATAAGCTCTACATTAACTGGTTTAAATTTCTTCCCAACCTGTATTACAGAGTCATAAACTTTTATTTGTTTAAATGCCAATATAGATGTACAGGACCTATACATGCACTAGAGAGGTTCTGAATCATATATGATTTTAAGAGGGACAGAAAAACACTACTGCCACAGATTTACTAAAGCTGTCTCTATAAGCCTCAATTTTTAATACAATAGCAATTACACAGAAGTTGGAGAAAGACAGAGATTCAGAATAAGGATACTCTTCTATATGAGTATAAAGTGATGTTGCAAAAACAATAGGGACCCTCTTTTCTCAGTTTTCTGACAGAACATTATAGTGTCAGTTTTCTTGAGATGACAGAGGATGGGTGGGAGAAAGGAGGCTGGGACTTCTACACACATTAACATTTACTATAAATCATTGCCTTATCATCAAATGACAAATGAGATATATGACAACTTTGTATGGGATCAGACCTGTTTATATAACAAGCACAGCATACTGACTAATTCCTGTTTTTTAAAAAATTCTGTTTTTGTCTTTTCCAAATTGCTTTTTTCCATATTGTTTTTAAAAAAATAAATTCTAGTGTCTCTGATGATGGTGATGGAGTTAGTGTTTAAAAATAAATAACACTGTACCTCTAATTGGGGATAATATGACAAAAGAATTGAACTAATTATTTCCACTTCTCAAAAGCAAGCATCTTGCCTTGAACTTGTGTTATTATACTAATTATGGACCTTTGCACGATATTAGACAAATTGAAAAACAATAAATCTCTATTATGCAATTGCTGATAACAAGATTAATTGTGCTTTAGATTAGAAACAACTTTCTCTTTTATATTCATGATTATAATTCATAGTTATAGGATAACTTAATGAGAATTAGAGGCTGGACTTAGCAAAAATTAATTTCCACCAGGGAGCAATAAAGAGACCATGTGTTAAATCTATACTGTACAGAAATATAGGGCACTAAAATAAGAAATAAAAGTTAGAAGACATAGAAGGTGAAGATACAATATAAAAGTATAAATATTTACAGCCTGAGCTGCTCAAGTTGTAACAAGAAAGGTAGTAGTTGGACATTCATGTACTATCAAAGGGAATCCACAGTTAGCAAATATGCATGGTAATGAGGCAGAAAAAGGGGGGAAAAAATTTTAAAAGGCACACAGTTGAAGAAAAAAAATAGTGAAAATTTTATAAAACCATTAAAAACATGACATTTCAAAATGCAAAGAATGGTGTATTAAAGTCAAGTGGATAAGACAATGTAACAGATGTACTGATATTAGATCCATAATACTAATCATCATCATTATCATCAACAACATCATCATAGCTAGAAATCATTGAGTACCTACCGCCAGTCAAACACTATACTGGTGTCTATTAGCTCCTCCAGGTAGCTATTCTCTAAAATTTCTAAATCAAAAATTCCCACAGCCTTATGATGAGACCAAATAATTTGACTTGAGTTAGATGTAATTAGTCTTCAATCTCAATTGTACTACCTCATCCATCAGTAGAATGACCTTGGGCAAAATTTTGTTTATACTCTTGCTTAACTGTGGCTTATATTAAACCAGTCAAACACTGCATTTTATTTATTGTAGATCATTTTTGTCACTGATGCAATATAGTGCTTTAAACTCTTTTTTTTTTTTTTTTTTGAGGGCAGTGTCACTGGCCCTCACATGTGGGACCGAACCGAGGCCCCTGGCTTCCCAAGCTAGCGCTTAACCACCGCGCCACTTGGCCAGCCCCTTAGTGCTTTAAACTCGTAAAATAACACTGTTACTTATACAATTTTTTAAAATAATATCCTTTAATTCTTCTTAGGCATTTTCTTTATAACAATAATTCTATATTTAAGGTTTATAGGCAATAATCATTTTTTATTCTTTCCTAAACCCTAAATATTCTACCTCAAAGTGAAATTAGTACATCCATTCTACAAAGAGAGGTCTACAAACCAATCTATAGGCTTAGGAATAGGATATTGTGCTTGGGTTTTTTTTCTAGGATGATTTCTAAAAATATTTCGGTGGTATGTCAAAAATTTGGTAAACTATCAAACTGTGTAACTCTAGCAAAGCAAAAATCTCTATATTTTTATTTTTCCATGCTAAAGACTGAAGTCTAGCACATCTAGAGTAATAAAAAAATCACAGAAAATATATATTAAGCTTCTATGTAAGCTTACATTCATTCCAAAGATTATGCTTGACTATATAAAATACTCTCATATTTTATACATTTTAAAAATAAAGATGATAAAGATATGGCAATTTAAGTCACAATCTTAAAATCTATTAATTGGGCTATGGAATAAATAATTTTATTTTAAAGTAGATTTATCTTCCTATGTGTATTTGTCTTAGGTTAAAATTAACTTCCAATCTTTAAATATATAATCATTTGTTCTTTTTTTTTCAGGATTGCTTTGACTCTTGGGTTCTTTTGTGATTTCATACAAGCTGATAATTTTTGGTTTTATTTCTTCAAAAAAATATGATGGGAATTTCCATGGAGATTGCATTAAATCTGTATATTGCTTTGGGTAATATGGCCATTCTCATTATGTTGAGTCTTCCAATCCATGGAGACAAAATACCTTTCTATTCCTTTGTATCTTCTTCAATTAAAGAAAAGGACCAGAGGTATCACATTCCTTGACTTAAAATTATACTACAAAGCAAAAATAATCAAAGCAGCATGGTATTGGCAAAAAAAACAAAAAACAAACAAAAAAAAAACCAGACACACAGACCAATGGAACAGAATTGAGAAACCAGAAATATATATATATATATATATATATATATATATATATATATATATATATATATATATATATCAATAATTTTCAACAAAAGAGACAAAAAAAATACAATGAAGAAAAGAAATCCTCCTCAATAAATGGTGCTGGGAAAATTGGAAAGCCACACGCAAAAGAATTAAACTAGACTGCTACCTGTCATCATGCTCCAAAATTAACTCAAAATGGATCAAAGACCTAAATATAAGACCTGAAACAATAAATTGCATTTAAAAAGCATAGGCACTAAACTTATAGAACTTGCGTTTAGGAAGGATTTTATGAATTTGACCTCAAAGGCAAGGAAAGTAAAAGCAAAAACAAATGAATGGGACTATATCAAACTAAAAAGCTTCTGCTCAGCAAAAGAAACCATCAACAATACAAACCATTTGGGAGAAGACATTTGCAAACAACATCTCCAATAAGGAGTTAATACCAAAATTATATAAAGAACTCATACAACACAACAACAAAATCCAATTAAAATGTAGACAGAGGACCTGAACAGACACTTTTCCCAAGAAGATACACAAACAACTACAAGATATATGAAAAAATGCTCAACTTCACTAGCTATTAGGGAAATGCAAATCTAAGCTTTAATAAGACACTACTTCACACTTTTTAGAAGAGCTATTATCAACAAGAGAAGTAATAACAAGTGTTGGAGAGGCTGTGAAGGAAAAGGAACCGTCATACACTGCTGGTGGGAATGTAAATTGCTCTACCTGCTATAGAAAACAGTTGGATGTTTCTCAAAAAATTAAGAATAGAATTACGTATGAGCCAGCAATGCTTTTTGTGGGTATCTACCCCAAAATCTGAAAACATTTATCCATAAAGATATATGTACCGCTATATTCACCTCAGCATTATTCATGGTGGCCAAGACATGGAAACAACCAAAGTGTCCTTAGATAAATGATTAGATAAAAAAGATGTGATACATATATACAATGGAAAACTACTCAGTCATAAGTAATGATGAAATACTGCCATTTTCGACATGGATGGATCTTGAGATTACCATGCTAAGTGAAATAAGACGGAAAGAAAAAGTCAAGATCTATATGATTTTACACAAATGGCCTACCTGGCTCATGCTGCAAACTTTCCTAAAATCTCTCAAAGGTTCGTAAACCCCCAAAAAGCAGTGCCTGGCCGGGGGGTGCCCCGTACCTCTTACTAAGTAGCCTCAAGCCAGGCACTAGCGGCAGAAACAAACTTATAGACACTGACAACATTTTGATAGTTGCCAGATGGGAGGGAGATTGGGGGGATGAGTGAAAAAGGGGAAGAGATTAAGAAGTACAAATTGGTAGTTACAAAATAGTCATGGGGATGTAAAGTAATGCATAGGGAATATAGTCAATAATACTCTTATAACTATGTATTGTGCCAGGTGCGTACTAGATTTATTGGGGTGATCACTTCAGAAATTAGACAAATGAATAATCACTGCATTGTACACTTGAAACCAATGTAACAGTATATGTCAACTGTAATTGAAAAAAAATAAAAATAAAGGCACAGAAAAACAGAAAAACAATCCTACTCTACCACCCCATGGGATAGAAGTAGAACAAAAGAAAAGTCTTTAAAACTGGCTATGATTGTCAGGTATTAACAAAAAGAAAACTTACAATATGGGGTTTGGGTTCAGTTATTTATTCTAAAAACTTTATCTATTCAGGTGACTTTTATTAACACTGATATTATTTCCATCTATTTCAGCCTTCCTTTAGATATCAAAGAAGTGATACATGGATGCACGCAGGGTCCCCTACTTCATTTGTTATGAACAGTTTGTTATTCTCCTTGGCAGCGTTTACAATGAGAGAAGAAGGCAATGACAAATTAGATCTCTTATCAGTGAAGTTTTTTAGTAAGCATTTTGTTTGTTTGTTTGGTTTTTTGTTTTTCAGCAAAATTCTCCTTCTACCCAGCTTCAAAACTATATGTTGATCCCCCATTTTTAATTTTGGTTCTTTGATATTCTGATTAATAGGAGGATGCATATTTGAAAGCTGTCATCTCAGAATGAGTCTATGCTCTATACATCATTGGCACACAGGCCAAGGAGTTTTTCTACTAAATTATATTCCCAGCAGGGATAGATGTAGACACTCGAACAAACTCTGGGCACAGTGACATCTGTATCTGTGAAAAGGGACCAATTTGCATGCCATCTGGCAACAGAGAGTTGAGCTACTTAAAGTCATATTGGAGACATTTTGGCTCTGGCAGTTGGGGTTCCAGCTATGTGGTAAGCTAAATGCCCCACACAGAGCTGCCAACAGAAGTACCACAGCCTTGAAAACGACTAGCTGGGTGGTATCATTGGGCTGACTAGAATGATTGGAACAAAAGAAAAGCATCTAAACATGGAAAATCCAGACGACCCGTGGGTCATAATAATTCACAGCATTAAAGTTTATCCTTCATATATAAGTTTAGTTTTTAAAAATAAAGATATTAGCCTTGAGACCCAATAAAAAGGATAAAAATGTTCTTTGGAAGGTGCAGCACAATGTGTCTGTAAGTAACAGCTTGAGAGAAAATTAGAGTCATTAGGGTGCCATGGTAAAGAGTTTTTATTTCTATTTAATTCAAATTAAATCTGATTCAAAACACAGGGAGACCAAGGGTGGTTATTGCCAGAGATGCTATTAAAGCTTCTGTTCAGCATTTCTGTAGACTCTTCATTAAAATCAGACTGACAGTATCATCCCCTTCATCATCCTTCTGTTTTCTCTCCCTTCATCACTACCCTAAACACAATTGCTCTGGTTGGAAGAAGAATCCAGAATAAGACATAAAGGGCAAAGGAAGAAAGTGTGAGTGGAAACAAATATTATCACTTATGAGAGGGCAAGTTTTAAAAATGTTACTCCCCACTTCCAAGATCAGGTTTAGAAATAAAAATGGCCCTTAGTTTGTGATATCTGCATTTTAAAAATGAATTAAGGTATTGTTTGTATGTCTTTTTTTTTTTTACAGTGCCTTGCTCACGGTAAAGTAATTTCCACCTAAACTTCTACCAACTTCTAAGAAGAAAATACTGGTTTTAAAAATTTAATGTACTGGTTTTAAAAAATTTTTCCCCAAAAATTCATGTTTTATTTTCTGTGCATGATATGATAGAAGGTACCAACTGATCATGTCAGAAGATAACAGTTTCCACCAGTGCTAACTGTCATCTTCTTGTGACAGATAGCGTAATAGTGTTACAACCATCAGCAAGGCTCTCTCAGGTGGAAGGAAATGGAACAAAGTCACCACCCGCCTCCTTCTTGAGTCCTTCATTCACGTGTGCAGGAGTCTCACTGAACAATATCCTGAGGCAATGGGAGAAATGGTCTCTCTTTTCAAGAAGCTTCAAGTCTACTATTAGTAAAAAGGGATGCAAATAAGTAACATATAAGGGAAGGCAGTGTGCTAAGAATCCTCAAAACCAGTCACGTGCTTTTGAAATGGCACAGAGCACTTCAGATCCTTTCATTAGCAAATAGTTACACAGCTCGGACTTTGTTCCAGACATCACTCTACATATTTTTCAGATATTACTTAATTTAATTGTCATAATGACCCTCTGTGACACATATTCTTATTATCCCAATTTTACATATGAGAAAACTGAGGTACAAATAGGTTAAAATTTTTTAAATCACATACCTCGAAAGAGGTCTAAACCCAGGCATTCTGACTCCAGATTTCCTGTCTAACTGACTACATACATTCGGCTGCCTTCTAGAGATAGACACTAGGGCACGATCTTTCTGGCACTGTATTAAAAAGTTTGTAAGTGGAGAAGATGACAAGTGTTCTGGGTGATGAAAGAAGCTTATGTGAGAGCAGGAAAGCAAAGAACCCAGCTGTTCAGGTGAATATCATAATTCAATTATCTAGAAAAGTATGAAGATGTGTAGCTATATGTGATTTTGCACACGTGCATTTATAGATGAGCAAAATTCCAAACCACTGGGCCCTTCCACCTACCATGGCCATCTGAAAGTTTCAGATCCCTTAACCTGAATCTTGACTGTTTATTAGTAATTGCCTGTCAGGGCATTTAGATTATTTCAGGTCTACAAATGCCTCTTTCAGTTCTTGGAATAAGTTTTTCTCATTATAAGAATTATTTAGTTATATATAAATTCATGATACTGAGGGACGAAATAATATAGTGGAATTAGCTTTAGAATCAGACATCCCTGGATTTGAATCATGTCTCTGCTATTTGCTAGTTGTGTATGATCTATTCGCCTCCTCAAGGCTCAGTTTAGTCATCTGTAAAATGGGGATAAAAACAATTACTTCTTCAAATGGTAGTTATAAATATTAAACTAAATAATGCACATTGAAATGCATAGTATAGAATCTGGCACCTATGAATTACTCAGTAAACTTTACTCTTATTATAGCCAATCCCCTGATTTTTATATTGACATACTATAACAGGGATTGGATTCTGAGGTATACATAACATAGCAAACTGAAAATGTTCAATGTATAAGAAAGCTTATTTTTGAATTATGACAAAGGAGTCAACAGTTGAATAAAACAAACTGGGTTGGAATTCTAGCTCCATGACTTGTCATGCTTACAGCTGTATGATTTTGAATAAGTCAGGTAGCTTAATGAGTCTATTCTTGGCATCTGAATAAAATAATGTGAATAGTATCATACATTCAATGAGTTACACATATAAGGAAGCTGATACATTGCCAGACACACAGTAGACACTCAATAAATATGAAGTTTTGGTTTAACAGTACTAACTGCACTCCTATTATTTTCTTCTAAATGTTATTTGTGATAAAAACTTTAAAAGTGGTAACAGAAAAGAGAAATAGCAAATTACGAGCATATTAATGTTTGATCAAGAATTTACTAATTTTCAATAACATATCATTTACTTATTTTACACTGGACCATGATAGAAGAATGATACCTCATGGGTTGTCGCTTTTACTTTACCTTTTTTCATTACATAGATTTATGCCTGAATTTACCCATTTGATGTTGACAAAAGCAGTCAAATTGATCACCGTTTGGGGACAGTTCTGTTTTCACAAAATACAAACAAAGTAGTATGGTGCCCAATTGTGTTGAAACTGGATCGTTAGAATTTATGTTCATAGCCTAATTAATAGTTGCTGACTGAATCAAAGAAATCGGTTTGGAAAACTTATAGTATTTCCTGGGATATGTTCTTAGGTCATTATTTACTGAAGCTTCACTTAGCAGGCGGGGCAATTGTTATAAAGTTAATTGATAAACTATGCATTTCCACCAGCAGAAAAGAACTGATTTTACAACTGTACATGAGTCGGAAAATTTTAAAGCACATATTCAGGCAGTCCCAGATTTATACATACAGCATCCCTAATACCAATAATTTGAGCTAGCGTTTATTGAGAACTTTTACTACCAAGCCATTTATAAGAAGCATCATGTTTAACTAACAGGTTAAAACCAATGTGTAAATAGTTTATTAAACTCCATCTTCCAGATGAGGAAACTGAGGTTTATATGAGTTAAAAAATATTTTACTCAAGTCATATCACTAGCAAGTGGCAGATCTGAGTCTTGAATTTAGGTATGGCCAACTTTAAATCTCATATTTTTTATTTTATTTATTTATTTATTTGTTTATTTATTTATTTATTTTTGAGGGCAGTGTCACTGGCCCTCATATGTGGGACCCGAACAGGGGCTGCTGCCACCGCGCCACTCAGCCAGCCCTAAATCTCATATTTTTAACTCTTCTATGTTTGATACCTTTATAGATAAATCACAGAAAATAATATTTCTACCAATAATCACAGGAAACATCTACTTTGGTATGCTGTCTAAAGATATTTTTACCTGCCAAAGCATATCACCTGATGTTCCTTACTTCTCTCCTAGCTACGATCTTAGTCACCAGGATCCCTTCAGCACTGCTGTAGGTTGGGCCCCTGTACCCCTCCCAACCCCTAGCCTCCCCACCATGACAGGCCCATCCAATCCATCCTCTTCCCCGACTCCCTTTACTCTTTTACTGTATCCCTGCTGTCCTGATTGGAATAAGGTGTCCTGGGAGACGAGATCAGACTAAGTAATTCTCACTTTCTCAAGCCCAACACTCTTATTTTGGGTGCTACATAGCAACTTAGATAAAATGACCAGTATGTTCAGTCTGGTACTTTCCCTGAAAAATGCAGTAAAATATATTTATTTCAGACAATTAAATATGTAAAAAACTCTACTTTTTAATTAACTTTCATCACTTTTGAGTTTAATTCCAAGAGATAACTATAGTAGACACCAAAAGGAGGATTTTAAAATTCTATCTTTCTCAGGGCCGGCCGAGTGGCACGGTGGTTAAGCGCTGGCTTGGGAAGCCAGTGGCCCCGGTTCGGTTCCACATGTGAGGGCCAGTGACACTGCCCTCAAAAAAAAAAAAAAAAAAAAAAAAATTCTATCTTTCTCTTTGTAGCTTAACAAACAAACAAACAAACAAACAAACAAAAAGATTCAGAGGGGGAAAAAAAAAAACCTACCAACTAGTAGTCTTTATTGGTGTCTAGAGAATGGAGCGAATGTTTTAAGACTCATTTTCTGTAGAAAGTCCTGAATGATAAACAGCCATGGAGACAAGGAGAAGAAAGAAGACACTCCTAGAGTGAGAATAAAGGTTAAATACAAGAAGATAGAGAGCAAAGGAGATAAAAAATGAAAATATGAAACACTTGAAAGCAGAAGCAGACTTCCAAGAGAATGTTATACCACACCATTCCACAGGCATTGGATCCCAAATTCAAATCTCAGCTTTTCCCTTTACAGGCTTTCAGCCTGGAGTTAGTCTTTCTGAGCTCCCGCATCATGCTTTGGAAACTTACAGTAAAGACCAAATGAGACATTTTTCAAACTGGGCTTTGTAAAGAGATGTAATTACATGCCAAGAGGTTAAAAAAGCCACAGGATAAATATGAGACATGTCCATTGAGTGGCAATTGTTTAAAATATCATTTGTATATTAAAACAGACATGCATATTTGGAAGTAGCAAGCAAAATTCCACTTTCTTCTTTTTTTAGATTACATACAGAACTTTTAAAAAGTAAATACATATGAAGTAGTCCAAAGAGTGCTTGACTTAATAAGCACTATTTGTTACCTTAAAGAAAATTACATGTCGGGCCAGCCGAGTGGCACATTGGTTAAGAGCTGGTTTTGGGATGCCAGCGGCCCCAGTTCGGATCCCACATATGAGAACCAGTGACACTGCCCTCTACAGCTAACAACAGCTCCACTTGGAGCTGGGCTGTACAAGCCCTGGCAATGGTGTAGGCTGCAGCCCCTGCTGCAGTGGGCTGCCATAGGCTACAGTGAGTGGCCGGCAGTCAGCATGAGCGGCTGGCAGCCAGCATGAGCTGCCAATAGCCGCGGTGAGCGACCATCCAGAGGCTGGCGACCGAACTGCCTCATCCGGGAAGAGCGCAATGACGATACCAACATGGGCCAGTGAAGCAACGTCCTCCACAACTAGACTGAAGAACAAAAAGACAGCAACTTGTCTGTTCCCCTTCCCCGATTCCCCAACGCTGTTCCCCTCCCCCAATTCCCCAATAAAATTTAAAAAAAAGAAAAAGAAAAAGAAAATTACATGTCCTGTGAGCTTTCAAAAGGGTTAGGGTCTCATGGGGAAATATATTTTGGAAATATACTGTGTTGTATCTTACAATGCATATTACTGTGCATTAGCATTGAAGGCATTAACAAATTCTACAGTAAGAAACCTTGTTAAATTTATTCAACTCCAGCATTAATCAATATATTTACTCATGAAATTCTACTTTTCTTTGGGATACCTATTGATAACATGAATGGTCTGAGGGAAAAGTTTTAGAAAGCTGTTCTGAGACCTGTACTCACCAGGTACCATAAATACTGCTCTTTCTCAGGGAACACACAGTTGGAATTCTCAATAAATATCTTATAAAGAACTTTTGAACATAATTCATATATAAGGTAAGAACAATTTTTATATAACATGATTTTTCTAAGAGTTGGACCCTTTTGTAATACAATCTCTGATCATAATGGGAAAAAATTGTTCAATATATCCATATCCTATATGAAAGTTGCCATATAGAAAGATTAAATATCTTCAGTTTTATGTGTAATTTAATTTTTTCCACAAAAGGTGGCAAATATTTTTTTGAAAAATTAAGTGTCCTGTTCAGTTCCTGAATGACTATAAAAATGGAGGACTAAAGTCATTTATAAAACTGTTAAAATAAATCCAGTTACTAAATTACAATATATGATACTTTATTTCTGTTGAAACATTAACTGAGAACCTGCACAATCTGCAAAGTTATCATTTTAATAGAGTCACCACCTGTTTAGTAATGACAAGAAAAGTGTACTGAGATGGGCTTCTAGGGCATTAAATTAAGCTCACTATCTGGCTAAATGAAAAAAAAACACACTAAATTATTTAAATTCACACATCATCACCTCATCAAAATCATACTCCATTACATAAATGGAACTTCTAGGTTCCCACAGAATAATCAAAATTGTAAATACTGAGACTTCCATTACAAAAATTATACTTTCCTACGTAAAAATATGTTCTAACTAAAAAGAGAACTACATAATCTTTTTTCTAAAACTGCCAAGTGAGTTTTGAGTATCTAAATGAATGTGCTGGTTAATTAAAAAACAAAAATGTTCAAATTTTTCATACTTGAATATACCAGTTCACCCACCCCCCAAAAGAGAAAGGTCAATCAGCAAGCATTCTTATAAACAATTATATAAAGAGAATTTTGTTTTGTATCTTCATCATTTTGAATGACATCAAAACAAGTTTTCCATGTAATCTTTATGGTTGGATGACAATTTAATTATCAATGTAGAAACCTGCAAACTTACAATCTCCTGGGACACTGGTTACTGATTACTTTCTCTGATTGCAATATTTCCAATGAAGACAACCATTCAGGCAATGCTGATTTAAAATATTTAGTAATCCAGATGATGTAGCTTAAATTTCCTCTCTGAAAAAATGACGTTAATTCCATACATAAGCAAGACCATGCAACTGTGTCTGGTTTATTTCATTTAGTGTAACATACTCCAAGTTCATCCATGTCATTGCAAATGGTAGGATCTCCCATTTTTAAAGGCTGAATAATTCCATACACACAATAATATCCCATTATGTATATTCCACAATTTCTTTATCCATTCATCCATTAAGGAACATTAAGTTGTTTTCGTATCTCAGCTATTGTGCAGAATGCTGCAATAAATACCATAGTGCAAATATCTCTTGGAGGTACTGATTTCCTGTTCTTTGCGTATATACCCAGAAGTGGGATTGCTGAAGTACATATGAGTGGAAGCACAGAGTAGAACGGTGCTTACTACCAAGGGGTGAGGGGACGGGAGAGGGAGGGAAAATCAGAAAATGTTGGTCAAAGGGTACAAAATTGCAATTATGTAGGATGAGTAGGTCTAGAGATCTAATGTACAGAATGATGACTAAAGTTAATAATCCGGTATTGGATACTGGCTACTTGCTCAAAGAATAGATTTCAGATGCTCTCATCACACACCAAAGAATGATAACCAAAAAAATACGTGAGGAGCAAGGTTAATTAGCTTGATTGTGCTGGTCATTTCATTATGGATATATGTGTCAAGTCATCATATTGTACACCTTAAATATATACAATTTTATTTAAAAATAAAATATATTATAAAACAAAATGATAGTTTCCTGGCTGTATTAGAGTCAATACTTTGGCAACAATTTATTCACTTAAAATGATCATCAATAAATGATTTACATCCAATAAAGAATAATTTTAGAAAAAACAGAATTTGATGGTTTTAGGAAAACAAACAATTTTTAAGCACACTTCAAATCCATTTATATTCCATCATTTGAAGTGATAATCATAAATTCTTACACCCTTCTACCTGAATCCTAAAGTTAGTTTCCAATTTTTCAATATTGATTTGGTCAAATTGGAATTATAGATTTAATTAAAGAAATTAACTTTCTATTCTAGAATTCAGACTTTCTACCAATTCAGATTTTCTTTCTTTGTTATTATTTCTGCATAAAAAGAACTTTGTATACATGTTTCAATATTAAATACATGTCATTTTTACTTTGTTATTATTATTATCATCCTTAAGAAAGTCTTCAAAATAGAATATTATGTATTTCAAATAAAGACTGAAATGTTCATTTATTTTAAAGAGCATTAAAACCTATCATGACAGATTACAGAATCTTATGAATCACTAGTTATTGTGAGAATACAGTCAGAAACTGGAAATAACATAGTTCATAATAAACTATTGTAATACTCTAATAACAGTGATTGATAACATTAAATTATATACATAATGTTTAAGACTATTTTTCAGAAAATGTAGAATAAGGAATATTTCTATAACAAATCTTGTCCTCACTATTTAAACCTAAGATTTTTCTCAAAATAGTATTACCAAAATGAATCTCAAAAGTATATTAGCTCCACAAATAAAAAATTAAACATTTGAATCAAATTTTTATTGTAATAAGAATACTTAACATAAAATCTACCCTCTTAACAAGTTTTAAGTGTACAATAGAGTATTGTTAACTATAGGCATAATGTTCTCTAGAGGAAACTTAATTATCATGCATAATTGAAACTTTATACCCACTGAATAGCAACTCCCATATACTGCAGGAATCCACTCATACAAGGTATCTAAAATAGTCAAATACAGAGAAGTAGAGAGTAGAATAGTGGTTACCAGTGGCTGGAAGTCAGAAGAAATGGGGAGTTGAATCACATATTTTTAAAGTACACATTGAACTCATAGTCATTAATTAGTGTATTTAACAAAGAAGAAATTGTTGAGATAATAGATGTGATTTCTTTTCAGTTATCAGAGGCATAGGGAAATGTAAATGATTGTGAGGTAGCAGGCATTTAAGTATATTTGAAACAACAAAAAAAATCAGTTTAGTTGAGAAAACAGAAATCCAGGTTTTGTACTATAGCAGAAAAAATATTAAAAATAACTTTTTGATAAAATAGGATACATCTAAAATAATTCCATGTAGTCAATATTTATTACAAAATATATTTATTTATGTAAATTCTGCAAATGCTAGGAACCACAAAGACTCAGTAAGAAAACTGAAGCTGAAAAAGACAAACTATATAACTACAAACATCTGAGTGAATAAATTTCAAATACATGATAACATATATTTTGTACATTATGTATATAAAAAATTCTACATTTTTTTCACTTTGTCCTCAGATTTCAAATCAACTTGAGTTAGCATCCAATAAAGTAGGTTTTCAAGATGATGGTTAAGGATAAGCTAATTATTTTTATTTTCCCACATGAAAAGTAGAAAGATTTTTCACTGCTATGCAGTATTAATTAGAATAGGCTAAGTTAGGCAGTAGTTTTAAAAAAAACAAAACTAGAAGTCTTAGTGGATTAAACCACAAATATTTATTTCCTGCTCATTGATGTCTATATCTCATGAAGTTGGCTGAGGTCCAGTTGCTAGTCAGCCTGTGTATGTTCATAACACTAATTTGATCTGTGCATAAGGCTGAGTTTCAAATAGACTTTATTACTCAAATTGTTTTCATTCTTTTATTTTTTATTATTTTTTTAACTTTTATTAAACTTATTAGGGTGAAATTGGTTAGTAAAATTATATAGGTTTCAAGTGTACAATTCGATAACACATCATTTATATATTGCATTGTATGTTCATCATCCAAAGTAAATTCTTCCATAACTGCTTATTTGACCACCTTACCCTCTGGTAACCACTAAACTGTTGTCTGTGTCTATGAGTTTTTGTTTGTTTCTTTGTCTTGTTTGTTTATCGCTTTCAGTTTTATATGCCACATAAGAGTGAAGTCACATGGTTCTTTTTTTTTTTTTTTTAAAGATTTTTATTGGGGAATTGGTGGAGGGGAACAGCGTTGGGGAACCAGGGAAGGGGAACAGACAAGTTGCTTTCATCCTGTTCTTCACTTTAGTTGCGGAGGATGTTGCCTCACTGTTGGTATCGTCATTGCGCTCTTCCCGGACGAGGCAAATCGGTCGCCGGCCTCTGGATGCCGCTCACCGCGGCTATTGGCAGCTCACGCCTGGCTGCCAGCCGCTCACGCTGGCTGCGGGCCACTCACCGCAGCCCATGGCAGCCCACTGCAGCAGGGGCTGCAGCCCACACCATCACCGGGGCTCGCACAGCCCAGCTCCAGGTGGAGCTGCTGTTAGCCGCAGAGGGCAGTGTCACTGGCCCTCATGTGGGATCCGAACCGGGGCCGCTGGCATCCCAAAACCAGCGCTTAACCAATGCGCCACTCGGCCGGCCCAAGTCACATGGTTCTTGACTTTTTCTGTCAACTTATTTAGCTTAGCATGACAATCTCAAAATTCATACATGTTTTCACAAATGTTTGTATTCCATCTTTTCTTGTTGCTCAGTAATATTCTATTGTATATATTAACTCAAAATGGATCAAAGACCAAAATATAATACCTCAAACAATAAATTGGATAGAAGTACCACATCTTCTTTATCTAATCATCCATCAAGGGACACTTTGGTTGTTTCCATGTCTTGGACACCACAAATAATGCTGTAACAAACACAGGGGTACATATATCTTTACAGATAAATGTTTTCAGATTTGGGGGGAATAGATACCCAGAAGAAGGATTGCTGGCTCCTATGGTAATTCTATTCTTAATTTTTGAGGAACCTCATACTGTTTTCCCTAGTAGCTGCACCAATTTACATTCCCACCAGCAGTGTGTGAGGGTTCCATTTTCACCACAACAACCTCTCTAGCACTTGTTATTCTCTTGTTGTTAATAGCCATTCTAACAAGTGTGAAGTGGTATCTCACTGTGGTTTGAATTTGTATTTCCCTAAAAGCTAGTGAAATTGAGCACCTTTTTACACTAGGTTGGACAATTGAGTTTATGAACTCATCCTAGAAAAAGTGTTACATATCCTACTGCTTAATATCACTACTGTCACCTACGAAGCACTCCCCTTGAAAAGCTATGCACCGATGCCAGCACCTAGTCTACCTTTCAAAGCAATTTTAGAACTCTTTTTCTGGAATGGCCATCACAGCTGTCATTGTATTACCCTTGATGTCCTGAATGTCATCAACATCTCTTCCTTTCCTTTATCTTCCGGTAAGGAAAGAAGTCATTGGGGACCAGATCAGGTGAGTAGGGAGGGTATTTCAAAACAGCTATTTGTTAACTGGCTAAAAACTCCCTCACAGACAGTGCCATGTGAGCTGGTACATTGTCATGATGCAAAAGCCATGAATTGTTGGTGAAAAGTTCAGGTTGTGTAACTTTTTTTTTAAAGATTTTATTGGGGAATAGTGGGAGGGGAACAGCACTGGGGAACCAGGGAACGGGAACAGACAAGTTGCTGTCCTTTTGTTCTGCAGTCTAGTTGTGGAGGATGTTGCTTCACTGGCCCACGTTGATATCATCATTGCTCTCTTCTTGGGTGAGGCAGATCAGTCGCCGGCCCTTGGACAGTTGCTCACAGTGGCTCTTGGCAGCTCACACTGATTGCCAGCCACTCACACTGGCTGCCGGCCACTCACTGTAGCCTATGGCAGCCCACGGCAGCAGGGGCTGCAGCTATGCTGTCCTGCGGACTCACAGAAGCCCAGCTCCAGGTGGACCTGTTGTTTACCATCTTAGCCAGTTTCACTGGCCCTCATATGTGGGATCCGAACCAGGGCCTCTGGTGTCCCAAGCCAGCTCTTAACCAACACGCCACTGGGTCAGCCCAGGTTGTATAACTTTTTTATGCAGCCTTTTCAGCACTTCCAAATAGTAAACTTAGTTAACTGTTTGCCCAGTTGATAGAAATTCAAAAGGAATAATCCTCTGATATCAAAAAAGGTTAGCAACATCATTGCAACAAGTTCACACCTAATTGTCAGACCTCATATATCTGTTGGACACTTGTGTAGTTGAGAAGCACATGGCTGTTCCAACCCTATAAGACTACTTCTGTGAGCTTTCTCTATTCCCTTTTGTTACTACTGTAAACTGGTCAATTGTTTTCTTATCTCAGCTCTTTCTTGTAATATGTTGCCAAATGTAGCAAATAACAACCAACACTTGCTCCTAACCCTGTGTGTTTCCTCTCTCTTCCTTAGAGCTTCAAATTGGTTAGGCATTGACCTGTGTTCCAAGTTATCTCAGCAACAACTGTACTGTTTTACCACTACATAGATAGATACCATGCTTTCCAACACCCAGTAATCCTTTATTGGCTACCTGCCAAACAAGTGTTTTCCCTTCATGGCAGCATTCATGTTTATGTCAGTCAGTTTACTAGATTAAGATGCAGAACAAAATAACTACTTCAAACTACTTAATGACATAAAATAATAAAAGTTATTTTGTCATTCACATTATATGCCCTTTGCAGGTCAGGTGGGGGTTCTACTATGAGTAATCCTCATTCTGGTACCTTGGCTGCCAAAGGAGCTATTTCCTAGAATATTGCTGGTCACTGTGGCAAACAGAAAATAATGTGTAGTAAAAGAGATGCTGGCTGAGTCCAGAAATCTTCACTCCAGAAACGACACAAGTCACTTCTGTTCACACTGCATATCCAGAGCAGTCCATATGGCCATTCCCAATTGTAAAATGGCGGAGAATGGGAACCAGGCATCACTGATAAACAACACTGGGACTATTGTACTTACATTGTTTGAATCAAAGTGATGGTACAGGTATGTTTAGTTTTTTAATTGAAAATGAAGAGCAGACGTTGTAAGAGAATCTTTAAGTATAATTTATAACTGTTTGAAATCAGTATTGCAGAATTCCAGTGTGCAATGTTCTGAAATACAGAGCACAGCAACAAAGTTTCCTTGCACTGCAAGACACAGAATTTTAATGATAAATTCATTATCCTATTCACACTTGAATTCCTTTTACATTATAGCTAGTCCCATATACCAGGAATTTTAGAGGAAGTCATTAAAATGTAATTTTTATGCATTACAATATTTGTATAGAATGGCATGGTTTATCACACAATATTGTTAATGCCTTAGAAAATGAGTGTGTAAATTACATTTTTACCTCTTTTGATTATATTTGTATGAAAAGATCCTTGACTATCTCATAAGGAGATCATTCTCATATAAAACTTAGATGCATAGTAACAGCCTTATATGGGAAGGCAGAGGCATGCCTTTTCCTGAAAAAAGAAACACGGGTGTGTCTAGGACATAGGTATGTTGTAGCTTCTATTTCAGGGCCTGTACTGTAGTGTCCCAGGCTTTGTCTAAACCACTGTGGCAAGGCCTTTGTTACTGAGGAATAGAATGGAGAGTTCCATTTTAAATAGTGTCCATGCTAGAGTACTGTTAGAAGTATCTCAGGAAACTTTACAGCACGAGCCTCTCAATGACATTTTTTTAAGATTTCATTGGGGTTTAGCTATCGAACTACATGATAGACCTAACATTGAAAATAATAAAATAATAAATAAGGGAAAGAAAGTCATTTAATAAGAAATGATGAAGAACCAGTATTATCATCAATTTATAGTCTGCATTCAATTATCTCTTTTATAGCATCTTTCAAGCCATTTTATAGGATTTCTTATAGGAAGAACGTATCATTCTGTCATCAACGAGTTGCCAGAAACAAAAAGGAAACCGATTCTATGAACAATAACAAACCTGAGATCACCATAGAGAGCAAGACTTATTAAAAATCCATGATTCTATGAAGCTTATAAGAGACAGAGAGGGTAACAAATGAACTAATGACAAAAACCTATAGTGAGCTACTGCTCCTGTAATGATGCCTTAGTGACCCTCTAATAAATGCTTCATTTGTTTCTTGGCAGGAAGAAAGGCCTTACAAGGCCTAAGGTGACATGGTCAAAGTAATATGAACAAAAAATTGCTTTTTAATAGCTACATAATGAAGCTAGCATGATTTTAAAAGGGTCAGTGTTTAACAGAATTATTTTCAAAGCCAACCTTTCTTCTCCCATGGTGCGTGGATAAGAGCCCAAGTGTCCTGCATGCGGCTTCTTTGGTCAGAGAATCTCAATTAATCAGCTTCATGTGCACTCCTGAGCCTGTCTGATCAATCTCACTAAATACCATTGCCAATCCTTTGTAGCTGTATTGAAGTCAGCTTTTTTTTTTTTTTAGCTGAGCCATCCTGCCACCGGTGTGGCAGCTCAGTGGCAGCTCAGCTTGGGCTGAGCATCGAACTGCTGATGCTCAGAGCTCAGCTCGCACTCTTGAGTGAGTTCTTAACCAACTGAGCCTCTCAGCTGGTCCTTGAAGTCAGCTTTTGAACTTTCACCTGTGCCTCTAACTTTGATTTGGTTTGATCACATCTGAAAGTCCTCCTTGAGCCAAGCGCCCATTGTTACCTATCTGCCATTAGTTTCTCTTTACTTCATGTTCTATGGGCACAGGTCCATCCACCCAACTCACACTAACTGTGGCTTCTGAGCTTTAGCTCCTGTCAGAGTCACTCTTGCTCCTGAGAATGTGTTCCATCAAGGAGGTAAGAAAAGTTAGGCTGATTCACTCATTACCTGCAATTAATGAAATGATGAAACACTAAAGAATACACCTTAGGCATGATGACTTCAGAATTCCATGCAGAGAACAGGATGACTCTTATGGGAAATCCATAACCTACACAAGCAATTCCAGAATACCAAAATCTAATATGGAAATCAGCAAGATTGTCCACCTAGAGTTACAGAGTCAAGAGATAAACTCGGGAAAACTCATTAATTCAAGTTGTGTCAGAGAAAGACCATGGATAGAGTAAGAGAAAGGGCAAAAGATAATAGTTTTAAAGTAATTTATAATTCATTCAAAATGGAAGGGTCGTGAAACCTTTGACCATGAATTATGAGTAAGCTTCACTTTTTAACTGAATCAAAAGCATAACACATTCCCAAAGGAACTATAACCAAGACCACATTGGAATTCATCTTTGGTTGCAAGTCCAGTATAATCTCAGGCCCATAATCATTCAAATATATTTAAGTATCATATCCAAAAATGCTTAGTGTTATTTTCATCTAATTAATGGGATTCTTAGTAAATAAAATATTGTAATGAGAAAATAAGGAGTTCAGTACTGGGATATTCCTTAATATCATCCAGGAAAGAAACATTCTACATCAAGAGCAATTCTAAATATTATAGTAATCACCTCTTTACAGGGGTGGTCCTAAATTTGGAACTGTGTCTTATTTTTTGTGAAAGTATAGCTCAATCATTTTTACCCAGTCATTGACCTATCAAAAAAATCATGGGCTGGCCAGGTGGCTCAGTGGGTTAGAGCGCAAGCTCTAAACAACAGGATTGCCAGATCGATTCCCACATGGGCCAGTGAGCTGCACCCAAGCTGAACTGTTGCTGAGCTGCCAAAGGGTGGCTGGGTGGCTCAGCTGGTGAGAGCACAAGCTCTTAACAACAAGGTTGCCAGTTCGATTCCCACATGGGATGCTGAGCTGCACTCTACCCCCACCCCTCCACAACCAGTAGATTGAAAATGGCGACTAGAGTTGGAGCTGAGCTGCGCCCTCCACAACTAAGATTGGAGGACAACAAATTGACTTGGAGCTCATGGGTCCTGGAAAAACACAATGTTCCCCTCCCCAATTACCCAATAAAAAAAAATCATAACTAGTTACTTTGTCCCTAAGAACTTAACTAAGTGAAGGATGGAGAAATAACTCTACTCTGCCTAAGAGTATTTTCAACAGCACAAGAAATATTAAAGGGTTGAGGACAAGCAATGAGAGATAACAAAAGAATTTGTCTTCTGTCTTTCTGTGAATTAACTCTGTATCCAGCACAATAAAAACAACTATGAAAATCATAATATAGTCTACAATATAGAGACTTTCAATACAACGTTATTTTCTTTCTGTCTGCAGCTACCACAGTATTGACAGTCATTTGTGAGAAAGAATAACAACTTATTAGGCATCATATTTTGTGGCAATTGTTCTTAGACTATTCATTTTAAAATTTATGCTAAACAGACATGTACCATAATCTTTTTGGAGTAAAAGGAATATTTGAATGTGTGGTTATAAAAAAAAACCCTTTTCAAATAATTTCAGACTTACCTAAGAACTGAGAAGATAATACAGCATTCTATAAGCCCTTCACTTCTCTATCCCTAATGTTAGCATGTTATGTATCTATGTATATCTATTTTCAAAATATCCTCATATACAAGTAAATACCTCATAAAAAGGAGTTTATAAACCCTGGCATACTGCATGCGAATGCAGCATCCTGCCTCGAGACTTTAAAAATGAGTCTTCTAGATTAAGGAACAGATTATATGAAAGTTCATTAATGAGAAAAAGCATTTTAGGACCCTTTAAGGCTTTTGTTAGTGTATAAAAAGTTATTTAGAAACTAGGAACCACTTCTGTATCTCATTTACCTAACTGATGAGAGATAAATGAGCTAAGCATTTAAAGCACAGCCTTGAGGTATTTTTCTGTGCATGAACCACAGAGCTAACTCCAGGAAAAGACAAGAGAATCATTAACTTGCTGCCACCTCAGTGCCAGCAGCAGTCACTAACCTATCCTACCATAAACAGTCTCAGAAATAATATAGAACAATTATAAATCACGATCCTCATCACTGATTGAGTACATTTTTGTAAATGTAAACCAGAAGTTCTATAAATGGTAAGACTTTATTATGTGTAAACAGGATATTCTTATTTATCAAAAATGCCATTAAACCTCACTATGGTAGTGTGAAATAATTTATGCTGCCTCACGGGAGGACTTTTTTTATGAAGCAAGCCGAGAAATAAATAGTCTCACGATTGCTTTAAAAACAGATGAAAATTTCATTTGCTGAGAAGGGGGAACATCACCACCATTTGGGCGATGTTAAAATCTGACTTGAGGCTATTGCCAGCACTAGAAGCTCCCTCTCTGGCACAAAAGCTGGTGACAAAACGTCCACATTGAAAATGAAACGGAAGTAATATTAGTTAGAAAATATGAGAACCCTTTCTAACGCTAGGAGTGTGACTGCTGGGTCGTATGGTCAATTTCCATTGAGCTTTGTAACAAACTGTCTTTCTTTTTTTGTTTTCCCTCCATCTGATTTCCCGCAAGCACAGCTTACTGCGCAGTCTGCACTGTGAACTTTGATGTTTGATGTTTATTTATTTTTTTATTAAAGTTTATTGGGGTGACAATGGTTAATAAAGTTACATAGGTTTCAAGTTTACAATTCTGCAATACATCGTCTACATATCACATGATGTGCTCACCACCCAGAGTCAGTTCTCCTTCCATCATCACGTATTTGATCCCTTTTACCCTCATCTACCACCCTCCTCCCCTCTTACCCTCTAGTAACCACTAAACTATTGTCTGTGTCTATGAATTTTTGTTTCTTTATTTGTTTGTCTTGTTCCTTTGTTGCTTTCAGTTTTATATCCCACATATCAGTGAAATCATATGTTCTCAACTTTTTCTGTCTGACTTATTTCGATTAGCATAATAATTTCAAGATCTATCCATGTTGTCACAAATGGCACTGTTTTATCTTTTCAGACATTTCTCCAAAGAGGACATACAGATGGCCAATAGACAGTGAAAAGATGCTCAACTTCACTAATCATCAGAGAAATGCAAATAAAAACCACAATGAGATATCACCTCATGTTAGTTAGACTGGCTATCATCAACAGACAAATAATAACAAGTGTTAGAGAGGACGTGGAGAAAAGGAAACCCTCATACATGGCTGGTGGGAATGCATATTGGTGCAGTCGCTATGGAAGGCAGTGTGGAGGTTCCTCAAAAAATTAAGAATAGAATTACTGGGCAGGCCGACTGGCGCCGTGGCTGGGAGCTGGCTTGGGACGCCAGCGGCCCCGGTTTGGATCCCACATATGACAGCCAGTGACACTGCCCTCTAAAAATAAGAAATAAAATAAAAAAGAATAGAATTACCATATGACCCAGCAATCCCTCTCCAGGGTACCTACTCAAAAACTCTGAAAACATTTATCTGTAAATATATATGTGCTCCAATGTTCACTGCAACTTTTATGGTTGCCAAGACATGGGAACAACCAAACTGTCTTTCAAATGTCTGTACTAGTTTTCATTTTCAGCCTTAATATATGAGTTATTGTTTTATATCCTCATCAGCAATTATTATTGTCTTTTTTTAATTTTAGCTACTCTAATAAGTATATAATAGTATCATTTTTTTTATTTGCAACTCCCCCATGACACATGATGTTGAGCATTTTTCATATGCCTATTAGCTATTTGTGCATCTCCTCTGAAAAAGTGTCTCTTTACATCATTTGCCCCTTTCCAAGCTGGGTTGTTCATTTTCTTAGTGTTGAATTTTAGAGTTCTTTGTACATTTTAGATACAAATTGTTGATCAAATGTATGTTTTTGTAAATATTTTCTCCCATCTGTAGTTTATCTTTTCACTCTATTAAAATATCTTTTTCAGAACATAATATTTAATTAAATTCAACTTATAATGTTTTTTTCTTCATAAATCATGCTTTGGGTACTTTAAGAAGTTATCACTGAACCCAACGTCATCTAAGTTGTATCCTGTTTTCTTTTAGAAGTTTTATAGTTTTGTATTTTACATTTAGGTTTATGATCTAGTTTGAGCTAATTTTTATAAAATATGTAAGTTCTTTGTCTAGGTTCACTATTTGCATGTGGATTTTCAATTGCTCCAGCACCATTTGTTGAAGATATAATTTTTCTCCATTGGATGCCTTTGCTCCTTTGTCAAAGATCAGCTGACTACCTGTATTTCTGGTCTCAATTCTGTTCAGTTGATCTATGTGTCTAATCATTTACCAAAACAATGCTATATAATTTCTATAGCTTTATATCAAGTCTTGAAATTGCATAGTGTGTGTTCTCCATCTTTCTTTTTCAGTATTTTGATGGCTATTCTAAGTCTACTGTCTTTCCATATAAACTATAGAATCAGTTTGATATCTGATAAATAGTTTGCTGGTATTTTGATTGACAATGAATTGATTCTATAAAGTAAGTTGGGAAAAATAGACATCTTAACAATATTGAGTCTTCCATCCATGAACAGAGTATCTTACTCCACTTATTTAGGTCTCTAATTTCTTTCATCAGAATTATTATTTTAGTTTTTGCCATATAGATCCTGTCCATATTTTCTTACATTTATATCTAAGTATTTCCTTTTGGGTTATTATAAATGATATTAACTTCACATTCCTACTGTTCATTGCTGGTATATAGGAAAGCAATTGACTTTTGAGTATTAAACTTGCATCCTGCAACCTTGATGTACTCATTACTTCAAGGATTTTTTTTGTCAGTTCTTTGGAATTTCGTACATAGCTAATAATGCTATCTGCAGATATCTAAAGATGGTTATGTTTCTTGTTTTCCAATTTATATGTCTTTAATAGCTTTTTTCTAGAAGCTTTATTGTTTTAGAAGCTTTTATACTTAGAACTATGATCCATGTCAAATTAATTTTGTGTTGTCTAATCAGTTATGGATTAAGATTTATTTTCTTTTTCATTCAGATAATCTCTATCCCATTGAACTGGAGTAATGCCTTTGTCATACACAGATGGCAGTGCATGTGTAGTTCTATTTCTGAGTTTACTTTTCTAATCTATGGATCTGTCTTTTATTCTTTTTAAATTTTTATTAAATTTATTGGGGTGACACTGGTTAATAAAATTATATAGGTTTCAAGTGTGCATTTCTCTAATACATCATCTGCATATTGCATTGTGTGTTCACTACCCAGAGTCAGTTCTCCTTCCATCACCATATATTTGTCCTCTGTACCTTCTTCTACCATCCTCCTCCCCACTTACCCTCTAGTAATCACTAAACTGTTGTCTGTGTCTGAGTTTTTGTTCACTTTTATAGGTTTTCTTATTGCACTAACTAGAATATACAGGATGATGTGGAATAGCAGTAATGAGAGAGGACAGCCTTGCCTTTTGGTCTTAGGAAAAAAGTGTTTACTCTCTCACAATGAAGTATGATATTAACTGTAGGTCTTTTGTATTTCTATTATCATGTTGTGTAATTTCCCCTCTATTTCTGGCTTGTTAACACTTTGTAAGCAGACATTTGAGCTATATGACGAGTTTACTCGTTTCCCGCAAAAAATATATTTTATCATGAATAGGTATTCGATGTTAAATGCTTTTTCTGCATCAATTTATATAATCATACAAACTTTCTTCTTTAGCTCTTTAATGTGATAGAGTGTATCTTTGAATGTTGAATCAGCCTTAAATATCTAGTATAATTCTTTTTTTTTTTAAGATTTTTATTGGGGAATTGGGGGAAGGGAACAGATTTGGGGAATCGGGGAAGGGGAACAGACAAGTTGCTGTCCTTTTGTTCTTCAGTCTAGTTGTGGAGGACATTGCTTCACTGGCCCATGTTGGTATTATCATTGCGCTCTTCCTGGCTGAGGCAGTTGGTCACCGGCCATTGGACAGCCACTTGTGGTGGCTCACGGCAGCTCTCGCTGGCCGCCAGCTACTGATGGTAGCTCACTGCCGCAAGGGGCTGCAGCCTACACATCGCCGGCCACTCACGGCAGCCCGGCTCCAGGTTGAGCTGTTGTTCACCATTTTAGCTGTAGAGGGCACAGAGTCACTGGCCCTCACATGGGACTGAACTGGCGACTCTGCTGCTCAGAGCTTGCACTCCCAAGCCAACTCTTAACAACTGAGCCACTTGGCTAGCCCCATAATTATTTTAATGCATTATCAGAATTGATTTGCTAACATTTGTTAAGTATTTATATGAGATATTGTCTATGTTCATGAGAAATATTGTTCAGTAATTTTTGTTTCTTTTAATGTCTACTATGGGAATAGTGACCTTATTTAATGTGTTATAGACTGTTCTTTTGCTAGAATTTTCTGGAAGAGGTTATGAAAATGTGGCATTATTTCCTTCCTAAAGCTTGGTATGATTCAACAGTGACACTCTCTGGGCCTGGTGCATTCTTTTTTGGGAGGTTATTAATTATTGATTGAAATGTTTAATAGAGCTATTTAGGTTATCTACTTCTCCCCTTGTCAGTTTTGACAGATTGTTTCTCAAGGAATTCATCCCTTTCACTAAACTCAAATACTCCTGGGGCCAGAATTGTTGGCAGTATTACTTTTTATCCTTTTAATGTCTGTGGAATTTGTATGGATGACCCCTCTTTCATTCCTGATATTGACAGCTTGCATCTTCTTTTTCTCTTCATTAGTCTAGCTACAGGTTTATTAATTGCTTTTATTGATTTTACCTATTTTCAAGCTTGCCTGGAAACATTTTATTAAAAGTCAAATGTGTATAAGATACTAGGATAGTTTCATGGCTTCAGCAGCCTCTGTTCCAGATATGCAGATCTCAACTGTGACTGTCTAGAGAGATCTGTTTCTATAGATTTTGGGATGGTGGTTTGTTCTGCAACCTCAATTCTCTGACAGGTCTAAGAAAAGTAATTGGTTTTCAGTTTTTCAAGCTTTCTCTTGTTGTCAGTATGGGAGTAATGATACCTAAGCTCTTTACAGGTTGAAACTGAAACAGGAAGTGCCCTCTTTTTTAATGAATAAAAAAATTCTTAGAAAATTTGTTCTACAATATCCGAATTAGACCTGTTCTGTTTTCATAAGGGAGCTTGACAACTGGAAAGTTTTACTGTATAAGTGCCTGGTCCATAGTAGAAAATTAATAGTTATAAATGACAGTATTTTGAACTGTTAACAAAAAGGTAAGCGGTAACACCAAAATAATTATCTATAAATGAAAAAATTGATAAATAGAACTTTATTAATATGTACAACTTCTGCTCTGCAAACAATCCTATAAAAGAATGAAAAAAACAAACCAAAACTGGGAGAAGATATTTGTGAAACATATATCTGAAATAGGACTTGTATCCAAAATACACAAAGAACTTCTACAACTCGGGCCAACCGAGTGGCTCATTGGTTAAGAGTTGGCTTGGGAGCATGAGTTCTGAGCAGCAGGGCACTGGTTCGGATCCCACATGGGGGCCAGTAACTCTGCGCCCTCTACAACTAAGGTGGTGATGAACGGCTTGACCTGGGGCTGGGCTGCCGTGAGTTGCCAGGGATGGTGTAGGCTGCAGTGGGCTGCAGTGGGCTGCGGTACGCTACCGTCAGTGGCTGGCAGCCAGCTCCAGCAGCTGGCAGCCGGTGTTAGCTGCCATGAGCTGCCGTGAGCGACCATCCAGAGCCCAGCGACTGATCTGCCTCACCCAAGAAAAGTGCAATGATGATACCAACATGGGCCAGTGAAGCAATGTCCTCCACAACTAGACTGAAGAACAAAAGGACAGCAACTTGTCTGTTCCCCGATTCCCCAACACTGTTCCTACCCCTAATTTCCCCCAATAAAATCTTTTTAAAAAAAAAGAATTTCTATAACTCAACAATATGAAAACAAACAACCTAATTAAAAAATGTACAAAGGATCTCTACAGGCAAATCAAT
Organism: Aselliscus stoliczkanus; assembly: GCA_033961575.1. Taxonomy (NCBI): domain Eukaryota; kingdom Metazoa; phylum Chordata; class Mammalia; order Chiroptera; family Hipposideridae; genus Aselliscus; species Aselliscus stoliczkanus. The sequence goes on along the minus strand of CM066740.1, from coordinate 72,930,220 downwards.
AACAAAAATATACGGATGGCAAATAACTGTATTAAAAGATATTCAATGTCACTAAAGTAATTGCAAATTAAAACAATGAGATACCACTATACACCTAAAGAATAGCTAAAATCCAAAACTGCAAATTCTAGTGAGGATGTGGAGCAACAATAACAATCGTCCTTTGATGGTGGGAATCCATAATGGTACAGCCTTTGGAAGATAGTTTGGTAGTTTCTTATAAAGCTAAATATAATCTTACCATATGATATAACAATCTCACTCCTAAATCATTACCCAAATGAGCTGAAAACATATCCCTACACAAAAACTTGCATGCAGATGTTTATAGCATCTTTAATCATTATTTCCAAAAGTTGGGAACCATCCAAGATATGTTTATACATTAATATGTGAATGTATAAATAAACTGGTACATTCATACAATGGAATATTATTCAGTGATAAAAAGAAATGAACTATTAGGGCAGAAAAATACATGGAAGAACTTTAAATGTATATTACTAAGTGAAAAAAGCCAGATTGAAAAGTTTACATATTATTGGGTTGTCAGATAAGTCATGATGCATTTTTGCAATGAAAAACATAGAAAACATACGTCATGACTTTTCCAACAACCCAATGTATGATTCCAACTATATAACATTCTGGAGAAGGCAAAACTATAGCGACACTAAACATCAGTTGTTACCAGGGGTTAGTGGGCAGGGAGGGGTGAATAGATAGAATACAAGGGATTTTTAGGGCAATAAAACTATTCGGTATAATATTGTAATGGTGGATAGATGACATTATAGGAAAAGAATAATTCAGTGAGAGGGATGTAAGGAGAACTTGCTTAATTGCCAAGTGACTATGAGGGATCAGGTGACTTAACATTTGTAATAAAACTGGGACCCTATTCAACAACGATCTTGATTTTTTTCATCCAAAAATGCCCAGTAAATATAGTCTGGTTTTCCTCACAATGAATTCAAATAGAACACATGGCATAATTATAAACTTACAAGGTGTATGCCATTTTTTAGCTTACAAATTTTATGTCATTTGCTACACATCATGAATATATATTTAAATATAAAACAAGATATTATTTCTATTTTTAATAAAATAAAATTTTAAATTAGTGTTGTGTCCAACACCACATTCCTGTGCAGGACAGAGAAAAGAGACTTTCAGAGCTCACAACTCAAAGCTAAATATTTAAGATTGGCCATTAAATGGTAAAAAATTGGTTTGAGTTACTAAACCAGGTCCTTGTAATTTCTTGACCAAATTCACTGATGTTAGCAATGTTAAAGTAAATAATTCGGGTCCCTGACGATTGTCTAAACTGTGACTTTCTGTGTCTGGAAAACACCATATAAGAGAAGAAATTATTTCTGCATCTTGTATGTGTGTATAAAAGTTGGCTTATTTGTATTGTAAAGATATGGAAAACTCATTGCTATCTACAGCTTGGGACATGTCCTTTAGCTTCTCCTAGTTGTAGTGATGGGTTCCCCACCCCCCTTTCCCTTCCCTTTAATCTGAAACAGAATTCATAGGTGACAGTAAATAGTTCAGTAACTGGGTACATCCCTGAGGATGCATGCCTTCAAGCTCAAGAGAAGGTTAAACTCAAGCACTGCTTCTTATAGCTCTGAATGGGATGTCAAGTGGAAGCTCTAATCAGCTGGCTACAATTTTGAGAACGTGCAAATTTTTTGAAAGTGATTTTCTTCTTTCTTATCTCCTAATATGCTACTAGACAAAGTGCTGCTATGATAACCAAATGATTTTATAATCTTTACAGGTAAGTACTTTCTAAAAGCTAAGGGCATGCATTCCTCTCCGTAGAAATAGATGAGGTGGCCTACTTCCATCATCAGTGAAGACTTCCCTTGCCTTTGTTAGATGATTCTGAACACCTAACCATAGACTACAAACTCATGAAGTTCTTAAAACAGAGGCCATGTCAGAATAAAAGTGTGCCTTCCCCTCCTTTGACTCACACATTGGATGCTGCAACACGGCTTTCTGGCAGGAATTGCCTATCTGATTCTCTCTGGCCACAAAAAAAAAAAAAAAATGAGAACATTTCCTTGCAATAATAATTGAACTTCAGAGAAATGCCCAATGGGGTGTTATGTGGTCCAAACCAAAGTGTATCCTGGTTTATGCCAAGGCCTGGGGCCATCTAAGAGCAAACTTCTTAAAAAACCAAGACACTTATTCAAAAAAGTTATGCACCCCTATGTTCATAGCAGCACAATTTACAATAGCTAAGACTTGGAAACAACCAAAATGCCCATCAGTAGATGACTGGATTAAGAAACTGTGGTATATTTATACATTGGAGTATTACTCCACTATAAAGAATGAAATTGTACCATTTGCAATGATATGGATGGACCTAGAGACTATTATGTTAAGTGAAATAAGTCAGTCAGAGAAAGACAAATACCATATGATCTCACTCATATGTGGAATCTGAAAAACTGTATGAATGAGCAAAGTAAACAGAAACTGTCTCATAGATATAGAGGAAAAATCAGGGTTGCTAATTGGGAGGGGGATGGGGATGAGGGAGAAGGGGGAGGGATTAGACAGCAAAAATAAGCAACTACAATATTGCCACTGGGATATGAAAAACAGTTGGGGGAATATAATTAATAATGTTGTAAATATTCTGTGAAATGTCAGATGGTCATAGGTCTTGTTAGGGAGACCATTTCATGGATGGACTAGAGGTTTGATCACTGCACTGTATGACTAAAACGGAGGTTATATACTTACTGTAATTGAATATATATAGATAGTCACGGGATGTGGATTATACTGTGGAAGAGAGTCAGAGGAAGAGTAATAGATATATATGATATGGGGGGGAGTGGGGTGGCAAATTGGGGGTGGGGGGTTGTCACTTTGAGGGGTAAAATGTATAACTATTGCACTGTGTTGTACACCTGAAACTTATTAAAAATAAATTTAAAAAAAAAAAGAGCAAACTTCTTATAACATCATTGATGGTTCATATATTTGAGTAAGACTCCACAAATAATGTAATTATGTATGTATGTAACTACGCAATTAAAGGTCAAGTTCTAACTCTAGAGTTCTTTTTTAAAAAAGATTCAAAAGGAAAAATAGAATTTTGATTTCAGAAAAATTTTTTCAAGAGAGATGACTCAGAATTGGATTTCTGCATTTTATCCTTCAGCCCTGATATAAGATGTGGTGTCTGTTGAAATCACTGACTAGATATCCTACTCGGAGCATGATTGTGAGTGTGTGAGTGAAAAATAGTCTCTAATGTAAGGAAACACATTTTTTCAGGTACTATCACTTTTCTCTCCTTCTTCCTAGTTCCAAATGTTTAAACTTTGTTGCCCAGGTCACTTTTTCTTGGCTTTGGCTGCTATTTGATTCCATTTGCACAAGTATTTTTATGGCCTCTAATAATTTCTGCCATGTATATCTCTTTTTTTGATCAGTACTCATTCTCTGCTCTTTCTTTCAATAGACACAGCTTAAGGATCTTCTTTCCAGAATCAGTTTCTAAAATCAAGCCATACACACACACAATCTCATTTTTAATCCCTCCTACACACACTGCTGCTGTAGACAATCTTATCTATTTCTCCGAGAGTAGCTTAAAACTTCACGCTAACTGTACCTGAAAGTATTCGGTTGAGACCCAAAGCTAACTTTAGTCAGAGCAGGCCCTCACTGTGAGGTTTCCAGAAGCTGAAAAAATGACTCTGCCCCTCCATATTTCTTACATCAATATAATATTCCTGCCATGGATTGTTTATTTATTGCACTTCAGACATGTCAATGTCTGAATTCCTATTACAACATAGTTATTCTATTTGATAAGGCTCTTTATAGTTGAAATGCCTTCGTGTAAAACAAGAAAATTCCCCTGGGATGCTCTTTATTTCCACTGCAGGAGAGTTCTTATCGCCTCACAGTTTGATCGATGATATTCACACCCTGAAGGGTTAATGTTTTCCAGCTCCTGAGCCAACCTCACAGAATTAGGACAAAAGTCTTGCAAACTTAACCATGAAAATTTTCCTCAAAATACAGCACAGAGATTAAAATATAAGCTCTGGGACTGGACTGTGTAAGGTTCAAACCCCAGAGTTGCACTTACTGCTCTAAGACCGTGACCAAACTATTCAGTCTCCATGTGTCTGTTTCCTTATCTGAAAGTTGTGAAGAAATTAACATATATCTTCATAGGGCTTTGCTGAGAATTAAATGAATCAGTAAATATAAAGTCCTTAGAATAATGCCTAATACCAAATAAGCACTAATTTAAGATTAGCTATTCTGCCACTCACGTAATCAGTACTAGTCAGCTCTCTTATCCTTCTTTCAAGTTCTTAAGGTATGAACCAAGCCCACCATGCAGTGAATGTCTAAAGTTAGTTTTCTTCAACTCCATTACATTGCCTCTGTTTTAGATTACTACAGAGAATGAGAATGCTACCTTTGTGTGTGGTTTATATTTTATTAATTAGTCTCCCTATGACCCCAGACACTCTGAAAGGTCATGGCCCTGGAGACTAATCACTTAGATGATTCCTGATGCATTTCCTAATTAAATAACACTGTGTTCCTTCAGATATCTTGGTACTGGCCTATTATATGTCTAGTCAGTTTGCAACCTGGTAAATTTTTATAACCAATCCTCCTCCCTGGCTTGGATTATTTTGCCAACATCTCACCGCTTTTTTTTTTTTTTTAAGATTTTATTGGGGAATTGGGGGAGGGGAACAGTGTTAGGGAATTGGGGAGGGGCCCAGCCAAGTTGTTCTTCAATCTTCACTGTGGAGGTGCCAGTCGCCATCTGGCTACCCATCAGGAGCTCGTGGTTTCCAAGCTCAAGGTGCTGTGTTCGTTCTTAGTTGAACACATCCCATGTGGGAGTCGAACCCCGGCAGCCTTGTTGTTAAGAGTGCACACTCTATCCACTAAGCCATCCAGGCACAAACTTAGCTCAAGGTGCTAAGTTCAGTCTTAGTTGCTGGTGGGCATAGCCCACTGTTGAACAGGCAATCTTGTTGTTAAACCAGTTGAGCCATCCTGCTACCTGTTGGGAGCTCAGCGACAGCTCAGCTCTGGCGCAGCATCACTGGCCCATGTGGGACTCGAACCAGTGACCCTGTTGCTCAGAGCTCGCGCTTTTATGCCAACTCTTAACCAACTGAGCCACTCGGCCGGCCCAACATCTCACTGCTTTACTTACCTTGTTTATTTGGAACATCCTTATTCCTAAATCATAAAGCAAAGGATATAGTGATAACCTTTGACTACCATGCATTTAGATGGAGGTATTTAAAAAGTTATGATGATATAAGCAGCAAATAACAGAAAACTCAAGTCATGTTTCTTAACTAAACCAGAATATACTCCTTTATATACAAGAGATAATCAAGTACAGAATTTCTAGGTTTGACTAATTCAGTTGATCAATAACGTCAAGGACCCAGGTTCCTTCTCTTTTCCTTCTGTCACCCTCAGTGTGATTTTTATAGATTAGCACCATTTCTAGAGAAAATATCTGATGAAAGAAACTGCATGTTTATTACATGTGTGATTCTTTTCCCAGATCCCCCCCAGAAAATATGATCACATGCCTTACTGGCCATAAGGAGGTCCATCCTAAGCCATGTTTATTATTAAACCAAACTGAAGAATGGGAACACTTGATCTTAGACAAAACAGCATTTACTCTGAATATGGAGTCCAAGGATAGAGACATGAACAAAATCTGTGTTTGGACAGTGTTCCATTTACTACTGATATATAACAAGTCATACCAGAAATTTACTTGTTTAAAACAAAACATCACTTTTTTTTTTAACCTGTTATAGTACTTACAGGGTGGGTCAGGTGCTTGCGGTGAGCTAGGTACTTCTGGTTCAGAATATATGTGATTGTATTCAGACAGGGATTAAAAAATGAGAAAAACAAATGACTAAATTCTCTGGAAGCTGAATTCTCTCTCTCTCTCTCTCTCTCTCTCTCTCTCTCTCTCTCTCTCTCTCTCTCTCTCTCTCCATGTAATTGCAGGACCTCTCCCTGTGGCTTCTCTATGGGCTACTTTGGGCTTCCTCACAGCAGGGCAGCCTAGCCACTAGAATGCTCACATCAAAGCCTGGAGTTCAAGAGGTGAAGACCTCAGCTAACAAGATCGGTGCTCCACCCTCTTAAGGCCAGCCTATGAATGAACATAGCATGATTTTTGCCATACTCTCCTGGATACATGAAACTCACAAGTCTACTCGGAATTAGGGGGAGGGGAATTAACACCCCTCCCTTGATATGGCAATGGCAAGATTCTAGAAAAGCACATGAGATGAAAGACATAATGTAGCCATTTTTGGAAAACACTATCCACCACAGACAAAATAAAAGAAGACGAAAACCCTGTTGAGTATTCAGCCACATAAATTACTATGCTTTTCCTAAGTGAATGAAATGTAGGGTAGATGAGTTGGGGCACAAATTCAGGATCAAGAAATGTCTAGGTGATCAATTCGTAGAAAGGGTCCCTGGGTCCCCCAGTCATAAGCTCCTGGGTTGAAAGATACTATGCATATTTGTTGGGGGAGAGAGAAAAGAAGGGGAAGTGAACAGAGAATGACGGTTTCAGAAATGGTAATGGAGGCTATAAAGATGCCAGGTAACTAATTTCTTTTTTTCCATAATGTTGCCAGTGGTTAGTCCTTTATGAGCCACCATCAGCACTTGTCAAATATTTATGGTCATCCTTCCAGAGTGTTGCAGACTCAACTGGCCTCTTTTTACTGTGTGTGCTCAAGGGCTTTGTCCATTAGAGCTTCTTCCCAGCATTTACAGCTCTGGAATACTGCCTGAAGCTGTGCTGTGTGCCTTTAGAGAGTTTCTCCTTGATGTTCTGATAGTGGTAACCCAGCTCTGCACACCATGTTAAGGCTGAGTTAATTTAATTAAAAATGAGATGTGGCTTGGTCACTGAATGAAAGGAGCTTGTGGTCCTATTGCAAAGGACTTCTCTATTATCTTTTCCTGGCCAAGATTTAAAACAAGTGTTCCAGTGTGCAAGTCCATGCTCAAGTCTGTGAAAAAGATGAATCAAAGAGTAAGAGATATTACAGGAAGGCTTGGTGACTTGAAATAATCCAAAAATTGGGAAATCTTAACTGATAGAGCTATGAAGGAGAGGGGAGGGATTTTTATGGTTAACATGGGCAGAATCAGTGAGTGATTTGGTAGCTAAATGATAAGGCATTGAAGGAAGGCATAACAACAATGTTTGAGTTTTCAAGTTTGGACATTTCCATTAGTAATAATGCCACTGATTTTTATTTAAAGAAAATAATTGGCACTCTGTAGATGAATTTCATTTGATCTTTTAAGCTTTGCTTAGTTGAGAATGTCCATGAGTATTAATAAAATCTGTAGAGGTGGAGGATATCACACACAAAACCATGCCTAATGGGTTAAGGGTCAAAGATAGAATCATATAATTTACCAATAGTTAGAAATAGAGTATGAGGAATGCCAGAAAGAGAATAATTAGTGAGATGCAAGGGGAAACAGAAATAATGTATTACAGTGAAGGGAGAAAATAGTAATAAATATTATTATGTCATAGAGTAGTCAAGTTAAATAGAAGGCAGTCACTGGATTTGATGACCACAAGTGCATTTTTTATCTTATTAAAATAAAAAAAATCAGATCAAAGTGAGTTTAGTAGAAAATTGGACATGAAAGAACTATTATTTTTGTAGACTATTTTAAAATGCTTGTAGAAGGGAGAAAATGCACACCTACTTGCAAGCATGAAACATCGATAAAGTGTGTGTGATGGTATGCTTTGAAAAAACATTTGTAAATTAAAGGTAAGAATGATATTGTTAGAACAGGTGGAAAAGGTGAACTTGAACTGAAAAACTCAGTTTTTCATCTGAGGAAACAGGGATAAGGAGTGATAAGGATTGCTGTAGGAGAAGACAGGCGGACTATAAATGGATTGAGGAGTATGATTGACATGTAGGGTTTAAGAAATCTGAAGGGAATGTAATATATACACTAGATGATGTATAATTCAAACAAAAACTAAACCTCATATGACCAGTCAAAGCATGGATTTGGATTGAAAGAAATAGAATGTAGCAACTGAAAGTAATGAAAAGAAACTACTATTTACTGGCATCTCTCAAACAGTGTCAAAGGGTAAGAAACATATTCTCATTGCTCTGAAATTCTTTAAAATGTTTGCATTGTTGTCATTATCAATATCTTACCTTTGAATTACAAGTGATTTTCTCAAAATCTCCTCCACACTATAACTCTCAACCCCTACTTTCTTTTTCTTTTCCTTTTTTTTTTTTTTTTAAGATTTTATTGGGGAATTGGGGGAGGGAACAGTGTTGAGGAATCAGGGAAGGGAAACCAACAAGTTGCTGTCCTTTTGTTCTTCAGTCTAGTTGTGGAGGACATTGCTTCACTGGCCCATGTTGGTATTATCATTGAGCTCTTCCCGGGTGAGGCAGTCACTCACCAGCCATTGGACGGTTGCTCACGGTGGCTCATTGTAGCTCACACCAGCTGCTGGCCAGCTCCACTGCAGCCCCACTGCAGCCTATGCCATCGCCAGTGACTCATAGCAGCTCAGCTCCAAGTTGAGCTGTTGTTCACCATCTTAGCTGTAGAGAGTGCAGCGTCACTCGCCCATGTGGGATCTGAACAGGCAGCCCTGCTGCTCAGAGCTCAAACTCCAAAGCCAACTCTTAACCAATGAGCCACTCAGGGGGCCCCTTACTTATTTTTCTTTAAGACACTGTTCTTCCTGTTCTGTCTTATGTAGACAAAGCCCTTTGCAGTGAGACTCAATTAATGTATCTTTCTCTTAAATTCATTATGCTCTATTTGGGAGTACCTCTATTTAGTATATTAAAACTGCATCACAAAAACCTAAAGAAACAGATGACAGAAAGGAGATGCTATTCACTGGATGTGGGTGGGGTGGAAAACCTCAATGAAAAAAAAAAAAATATATATATATATATATGTATCCCAGGAGGAATACCGAAAATACTCAAATGTAGATGTTTTTACCTTGTCACAGATGATAAAGGAAGCCAAAGCTGAAAATAACCTGTTCATAATTTTCAGCTAGAGTTGCTAAAATATTGATGATTCTTCAAGGGTGATTCAAAGACGATATTGTTCATAATGTGAGCGCATGTGTTCCTAGAATCATTACTAAAGTATTATATCTTATTAAATTCTCATCTATTGCCTCATAAGTCCTACACCTACCATCAGTATATGTGGATGGTGGAATTTTTAGTATCATGAAAGTGATTGTAAAATTATATTATTCTCTATAGTAATAATAGCTTCTTAAGTGTGTGATATGGGCAGGCTCTTCTATGCATTTACTCTTCACAGAAACCCTATGTAGCATGTACTACTTTTATTACTTTTTAACAGATGAGAAAATGAAAGCATACAGATAAATGAGAAAAAATAAAGACCAAGTACAGTTGATCTAGATTGATGATGCAGGAGTGTGGTAGGCAGAATAACACCCCCTCCCTAAAGACACTCATGACCTAGTTCCCAGAACATGTGAATATATCACCTCTCACGTTAAAAGAGACTTTCCATATGTGATTAAGTTTAAGAGTCTTGAGATAGAGAGAGTTTCCTGATTTTCCAGGTGAGCTCGGTGTAATCACAAGAGTCCTTATAAGAGGGAGATGGGAGAGTCAGAGTCACATAAGGAGATGTGATCATTGAAGCAGAGGTTGGAGAAATACAGCCACAAGCCAAGAAATATGGGCAGCCCCTAGAAGCTAGAAGGGAAAGGAATGGATCCTTCCCTAGGGTCTCTAGAAGGAATGCAGCTCTGCTGGCAACAATTTGATTCTGGCCCATAAGAACCGTTTCATATATCAGACCTCAGACCTCTAGAACAGTAGCATAATAAATTTGTGTTCTTTTAAGCTGCAAAGTTCTTGGTAATTTGTTATAGCAGCAATAGAAAACTAGTACAAGACAAGACAGGAATACTGAAAAGAGTGACGTGTTTGAGTTGCTGTGAGGGAATGAACCAACAGACTAAGAGACATTTTTCTTATGCTTGATCTCCATTAAATATATATATATATATATATATATATATATATATATATATATATATATATATATACAATAAATATTTCATGGATTACAAAAAGCTACAAGTGTCCGCCAAATAATAGACCACCTCAATTTACACTGAAAAAACTACATAAATTTCTATGATATAATGGTGACTTGTATAGTCACATTAATTTTCCTACCCTATCCCTTTTAAAACCTCGCTTCTACATGATCTTTGAAAAGACTAAAGGAACATTTGTAAAAATGGAGGGAGATGCAAATGAGTAACCAGAAAGAGAGAAGGGCACCATCCATCTGCCAGAGATACCAAGAACATTTTGAAAGTTACAGTGCTGAAAACAGAGAGTGGAGAGGAAGGCCAGCCAATCTGTTACTGGTCTTTTATGCAGGAGCAACATCTCTGGTCAGCATGGGGAACCAGAAGGAAGCACTAATATCTTGTGGTTTTGGAACACAGTAGAGGGGTGGCTGATAGAGAGCTGCTGGTACTTCTTGACTATGTAAAGACCATCTAGAGAAGGATCCTGCAAATGGCTCTGTCACACGTGAGGTAAGACAGCATTTTGGCCTTGTATGGCAGCCACTATGCCAGCTAAATCATGGCGACTCCTTGTACCAAACTTTGTGATGGCACAATAACAAGCAAGGATAATTTTTGACACAGATAAGAAGACTCGCAGTAGAGCCAGCCACCAAAGACACTTTGTCCTTATGTCTTTTTTCTGTGGTTGATGCCTGGAAGGTTGAAATGAGTCCAAAATACATGGAGGCTTTCTCCGTCTAACACAGGAAAAAACTATTCATATGTTTGTATAGGCACGCAAGTTACAATTGGTTTTCTCTTTCCATAGTTTTTCAAGAGCAGTAATGATGATCTTTGAAAAATATAAAACTCATCATGATATTTCTGTGCTGAAAGCACTTAAAAGGCTTCTTGTTGCCCTCAAGATAAACTGATTAACAGAGTCCTCCTCATCTGGCTCCTGCCTACATCCCAGGATCAGAAGTCCAGTTAACCATTATGCACTAGTAACATGGAATAACTTCCATTTCTCCTGAAGTTCACTGTTCTCTCATCCCAGGGCCTTGGTGCACACAGTGATTCTCTGTTAAGGATTCTCTGCCTCTCCCACCCTCTGGGTCTCCAGGCTTATACAGTTAGTGTGGCTGATTTAGACATATTTCAGGTCTCAGCTGGAAGTCACTTCCTTCTAAAGGTCTCCTCTGACCGACCACAAAGAAAAAGGTGGCAGTGTCTCTTCTCTGTCCTATAGCCCTCAGCCTACCCCATCACTGCTCTCTATTCCATGTTTTGGAAGTGGGGGGAAATGTAAGTACCAAATTTCCTCTTTGGGAGTACTATTTTGGGGGCAAATACACTCATAAGCTATGCAGAGTGATTCCCAGAAAATTAAAATGATCACTGCACTCTTATATAGAAATCTAGGAGGCAAATTTATTTTGTTTCTCAAAGGGAGAAAAGAGAAATATATATGGAAAAGAGACAAACCAAAGAGGAGTATAGTTAGATGTCCCCCAACTTCATATATTTATGTGTCTGTGCCTTAACATATATCAACATGTCTATGATAATTATCTCTGGATGGAGTCCATTATTGGTAGTTTATGTTCTCTTTTTTCTTCTTTATGTATTTTTAAAAATTTCTAAAATATGTTTTTGTGTTTTGCTTTTGACATAGAAAAGATTACTGGCTCAAGATTTTACCCCAGTACTCAGAATGGCAGAATTTAAAACTTACAAATTTTTTATTTCTGAAATTTTCTGCTTAATACTTTCAGACTGTTGCTAACCACACGTAAGTGAAACTGTGTGAAGTATAAACAGGGATACGTTGTGAACACTGGACTAAAGAGGGGGTGATCAGGGAAGGTCTATAAGGAAGGGTCTTCCAGGCAGCAGAAGCAGCTAATGCAAAGCCCTGACAGTGAAAAGGTCTTGGAAGGTCACAGAAATAAAGACCAGTGTAAAGTGTGATGACTGAGGTAGACAGGTGTTCAAGATGGAAAGGACAGTTATGTAGGGGCCCATTACATAAAACCTTAGAGTCCAGGATGATGAATTTAGATTTTATTCTCCATGAACTGATAGTAAATGTATATAAGTATTTCCCAATTTTACTAAGTATTTTAATGACTTCACACTATTAGCACATGTGGATGTGCTAAGATTCAATCATTTTCTTATTATTGGGCATTTAGGTTAGAAGACTTGGACAAAATCCAACTCGAATCAATTAGTGAAACAGAGCGAATCTAGCCTCTTTGCTATTCAATAAATGCCAGTTAGTAGCAATTAGTATTCACTGACGATGATATACAACACTGGAAATTATAATCAGGTAAGACATGTGCATTATTTTCCCTGACATAATTTATTTTGACATGTGTGGAATAAGAGTAGATGCTTAAATTAATATCATGGCATGTTTTCAACTATCTCTGGAGAGCTCTTACAAATTTAATAAGTGGATGTGCTAGTATAAATAATGACAATTCTAAAAGCTTTATCTTTGAAATAAATACATTTCACCAATGATATTCAAAATATACCAAAGCACACAGAGCATATAGATTTTTTGAGAATAGTAGAGAAGACTTTTACATTTATAGGAAAAGAGGAGAGCTAAAGAGGGAGTACAGTTAGATGACCCCAACTTCATATATTTACATGCCTGTGCCTTAACATGTATCAACATGTCTATGATAATTATCTCTGAATGGAGTCATCATTGGTAATTTATATTCTTTTTCTTCTTTACATTTTTTTTTTTTTGAGGGCAATGTCACTGGCCCTCATATGTGGGACCAAACCGGGTCTTCTTTATGTTTTTTAAAGATTTCTAAAATAAGTATTTTTTACTTTTGACATAAAAAAGTTACTGGTTTATTCATCTACAAAATGTAATGAGCCAGCTGGCTCTCAGGGCACTCCTTATTGTCCCAGCTGGAGGAGGGACAAGCTCAGTCTTCTACAGGACTAGTAGCTCCCACTGCCTGGCATGTAACATCCATGGGCTCCACTTCCCATCTGTCCCCTGGTGAACAGGTGCATGGTACCTGGCTTTCCCAGATATTTCTGTAAGCAAGCAGCCCCATCTCATAAAGACTACCTATGCCAAACAGCCTCTTTATCCTCCCTTAAGTAGATCCATTCTCCAAACTTTCCCTATATGAGGAGACTCACAGGTGGAAGGAAGCGTATTTCCTCTAGTCGTGGAATGGATCTCACACTCCACAGGAAGACGGGAAACAGGGGACTGTCTCTGCCTGGTTAACTCTGACCACAAAGCTTATCCCTTAGACCATGCCATGTCACCTTGTGGAATTTGTCTCAACTCCATGCCTGACATGTGACAGCCCTAAAAGCAGCCAACCAAACATAAGAGTTTAGTCAACAATATAAAGGAAAAGGTGATTGTTCTTTTAGACACTCTGAGGCTTAAACTAAATGCTTATGCCAGTAGGATGAAGACAATGATGATGATGATAATGATGATGATAACACCTCACATTCATATGTCACTTTACAAAAAGCATAGTTTCATCTATTATCACATTTTATCTTCAGGAAAGGAAATATAAATTATCCATCTATAACAGCTGATGGAACTGAGACACTAAGACAAAGACACTTTTCCAAGTTGGACTGCTGGTAAATTCAAGAATCAGTACCACAGTACTGATGGTTTTACACCATGGTGCTTGAGAAATATCAGGTAATTAATTCAAAACTATAATCTCTAAATACCAGTTTAGAGATTGTTTTCAGATGAGTGGTAATCCTGTGTGCAATGAATTATAGTATTCGCTAAATATCACCAAGCTTCATGTAAATTATAACTAGTCAGGACAACTTGACAATTTATATTCCAAATGTTTCCTCTGCGAAGGCAGAACACTGCAGAATTAGCTGAGCTGATAAACTTTCCATTTAAAAAGTATTTGGATATTTAACCTAATTCTGCTATCGGCATGCTTTTTCTTTCCTGACAAAAAGATTTTGCATCACAAATTGAACATGAAGATTATGTCAATGATGTGGACAATCCTACCAGGATTTAAGTAGCTGACAGGACCCTTGCTCTTTGGGTCATTTCCTTTACTATGCATAGACTTTTTGTCAGTACTAAAATCACCCCCCAAAATTACTAATAGTCGGGTCTGAGCAGTATGGATCCCTTTTACATTGCGAATAGTAGGTCTGAGCAGTATGGATCCCTTTTATATTAGCTTTTTCTTTTCTTTATTTTTTAATTGGGCATCAGTGAAGACCATTGACTTTTTTAAGATTCATCACTAAGAATTCAGTATGGTATCATTTAATTTCTTTCCTTTTACCACATGCAAATACTAACATTGCTTACGTGCATTTCTGTATTGGATTTAAAGAGGTTAGCACCTTTATAGGAAGAACTAGTCAAGAAAGGATAAATAATGCATATCCAATATAGATTAGTTTATCCTTAAAATTCCATGATGGTACTTTTTCTGCCATCAGTAAAATATTATGGAATTTTGGATATTGATACAGAAAACAAAAAAATGCTTTACTCAGTAATACTTTTGTTCTTTGGTTAACCATTTTATATACAATTTTACATTGTTATATGCATAGTATTCATATTGTTATATATATATATATATATATATATATATATATATATATATATATATATATTTCCCTTTTGTTGAAAGAGTCTGCAATCTGGATCATCAATAACAGGATGTTGTCTGAATATTGTACAACTAGGTTATTGTCTTTTCTATTCATGTTCCATCCAAATGTATTTTGAAATAAATTAAATGAATTCCCAATTAACATTATCACTTTTAAAGGAAATAAGAATGAAATATGAGAACCTTATATTTGATTAGATAAAGAAGATGTGGTACATATATACAATGGAATATTACTTGGACATAAGAAAAAATGAAATACTGCCATTTACAATAATATGGATGGATCTTGAGAATATCATGCTAAACAAAATAAGTCAGACAGAAAAGGAAAAGAACCATATGATTTCACTCATATGTGGATATAAAACAGAAAGCAACAAACAAACAAATAAAACAAAAACAAAAATAACTCAACACAAACAACAGTATGGTAGTTACCAGAGGGGAGTGGGGGAGGTTGAAGGTGAAGGGTGGCATATATATGGTGATGGAAGGAGACTAAACTTTGGGTGGTGAGCATACAATGTGATATATAGATGATGTATTATATAATTGTACACTTGAAACTTATATAATCTTATTAACCAATGTTACTCCAATAAATTTAGTTTTAAAAAATAAAATGAAAAAGAATTTTGAAAAGAACCTTACACTTTCAAATAAATTTTTATTTTTCTCTATATTTGGTGCCCAGACAAGTTAATTTTTTTTACCTGGGTAACATATATTCCAGGTGCTTTATAAATTCTCACATTTCGATATTTTGAAACTCATGTGTTAATAAATTGATAGTTACTCAGTAATCTGGTAAACATAATATAAAGGATTGGTTTCTAATATTGACTTTTTTTTACCTTGTCTTCCAATGTCAGAATCTTCAATATTGATATATCCAAATGATTTTTTAAAAAATATAAAATAATTAGTTGATATTTATCAAGATTTTCTTGGGTAAAGGGGATGTATAATTGAATTTTACTAAATAAAACATTATTATTTAAACTCTATTTTGTATTCTGGTTTTCATAAGTCTGCTCTATCCAATGTAGAGCCAGATCCCTGTTGCCCTGATTCTAGAAAGAGATAACCATCTTGTATTAGATGCAAATGATGATTGAAATAGTGTAACCAAATGATACTGACTCAAGACCCTTTATAGATAAATAAAAATAGCCTATAGCTTGGCATTCCATTTAATTTTGCACATATCAATTTTTGAGCTTTTTGTTTGCTTTTCTGTTTTAAGTCAAGAACAGATTTGAGATGAGTGGCCCCATTTAGGGGTCATTTTGATTTGGCTTAGTCAGACTGGGGGAAATTTCCTAAAAGAAATGATTTTAAAAGCACCACCCTCTTTCCTTTCTTTGCAAATCTTTTTCCCCAAAGAGCCCTCTCCGACCATTTTTCAAGAGCTAAAATTTTACTATTACTAGAGCTTTATCCCTTCAACCTCTGTTAAATGCAAATTTCCCTTGGCAGAATAATAATTAAAGCAATTAGTGCTGATAAGCTGCCAGAGTATTTCTCCAGGAAAGGTTTTCATGAGAGGAAGAATGAAAACACAACTCAAGGAATAAAATAAATATAGAATGAAGACAGACATCACTCACTTTATTTTTTCCTACAGGTCAAGTCTAGAATCTAAGAAGGGCAATGTTAATACATGATAGTACATAGTAGAGCTTGTTATTGTGAAACCGTGAGCCCAAGCATGGTTCCCTATCATATGGGCATAATCACACAGGGGATTTTCTGACCCATTGGATTGCAAATCATCTCTATATAATAGTAACCTGAAAGTGCACATCCTTTCACAAAGTCAGTCAGAAAATACTACTTTCAGAACTAGAAATGAAACAAATGAAAATGTGTAGACATTAACCTAATTTTAAAAACAAGCATACACACACACACACACAACACACATGCACACGCACACTCTCCAAATCATCAATGGACATCATTCTAAAATGTTACATAAACTGTAATATAATGTTTCAGTTGGGTACATCTATCATGGCTTTTTTTAAAGGAGCCTCTGTTGGTGGTCAAAAATAGTGAAAAGTGAGAGAATGAGAGTCTGGCAATTTAATACACATTTATCCTATATTGACTAAGTGTGCAAAATAATTCTCCATTATAGTTCAAAGTTCATTATTTAGACTGTATCAGCATCTGGTAAAATACACTGGGACAAGGGCAGATGAATTTTATTGTCTAAACACTAACCACTCTTCATTTCTCCCTTACCAACAGAAACCCAAATTTTGTAAAGTGGGGCAATAAGACTAGCTACAGAATATTGATCATCATGAAGAAAATACAATCAAGTTTTCTTAAAAAGTTAAAATGCATAGATTATTTAACCCAGCAGTTACACTCCTTGATATTTACCCAAGGGAAATAAAAATATGTGCCCACAAGAATATGGATAGACATATAACCCAATGGGACAGAATAGACAGTCCAGAAATTACCCATACATCCATGGCCAATCAATTTCTGACAAAGCTCTCAAGACCAATAGAGGGGAATAATAGCTCTTTAACAAATGGTATTGGGACAATTAGATAACACTCTACATAAGGATGAAACTGAACCCTTACCTTATACAATATACAAACAGATCAATGACTTAAATATAAGAGCTAAAACCATAAAACTCTTGGAAGAAGACACAGAGTTAATTCTTCATGACCTCAGATTTGGCAATGAATTCTTAGATTTGATACCAAAAGCACAACCAACAAAAAACCCATCTGTATAAATTGGACTTAGACAAAATTAAAAACTTGTGTGCCTCAAACAACATTATTAAAGAAGCAAAAAGGCAACCTATGAAATGAAAGAAAATTTTGAAAATATATTTTCAAATCATATATCAGATCAGAGCTTAGTATCCAGAATATATAAAGAACACTTACAACTCAACAACAAAAGGACAAACACCTTCATTAGAAACTGAGCAAAGGACTTGAATAGACATTTCTCCAATGAAGACAGACAAATGATTAATATAATAAGCATGTGAGAGGATGTTCACTACCATTGGTCATTAAGAAAATGCATATCAAAACCACAATGAAATAGCACTTCCTACCTATTAGGATGACGATAATCAAAACCGAATCAAAAAACAAATAAATAACCAGTGTTGTTCAGGATGTGATGAAATTGCAACCCTTGCACATTACTGGTGAGAATATAAAATTATGCAGCCAGCATGGAAAACAGTTTGTTTCTCAAAAAGTTAAACACAGAGTTGCTATATGACCAGCAATTCCACTCCTAGGTGTATGGCCGTAATCCATTTGAGAAATGGAAAACCTATTGAGAGAAACTTGTACACGAGTGTTTATAGCAGCAGAGCCTAGAGGTGGAAGCAACCCACATGTCCATCAATGGATGAATGGGTAAACAAATTGTAGCACGTAGTAGAATAATAATACATGATTTCAAGACTTAACATAAAGCTAGTATTTGTGAAATGTAGATAAATAGATCAATGGAAAGAGAGTCAAAGTGAACCCACTCATAAATAGTTTGTTGATTTTCTACGAAGGTGCCAAACCAATTCAACAGGAAAAGAAAGATATTTTTTCAAACAATGATACTGGAAAAATTGGGTATCCATTTGGGAAAAAAAATGACCTTACCTACACCATAAATAAATAAATGAATACATACATAAATAAATAGATGACACAAATTAAAGCACAAAAATAAATTGACAACCACAAAACTTCTAAAAGAAAATTGTAGAAGAAAATTTTGTAAAATTTGGGGAGACAGGCAAAAAAAACACAAATCTTTTAAAATTACATATTGTGCTGTATTGAATTTTAAAACATTTTTCTGTTGAAAGGACATCATTAAGAAAATGAAACAGCACGTAAAAGAATAGAGAAAAATATTTTCAATACATCTATATGACAAAATAAGCAATAAGAAAACAAACAGGGCCGGCTGAATGGCTCAGTTGGTTAAGAGCGCAAGCTCTGAGCAACAGGGTCAGCGGTTTGATTCCTACATGGGCCAGTGAGCTGAGCTCCAGCTGAGCTGCCAGCAGGTGGCAGGATGGCTCAGCTAGTGAGAGCACGTGCTCCTAACAAGGTTGCTGGTTGGACTCCCACATGGGATGGTGGGCTATGCCCACCTGCAACTAAAATTAAACAATGGCACCTTGAGCTGAGCTGTCTTAAGCTGCAGTCGGGCAGCCAGACACTATTCCCCTTCCCCAATACCCCAATAAAATCTTTCAAAAAAGAGAGAGAGAAAAAGCAAACAACACAGATTATTTTTTTAAAATATTTGAACAGATCCTGTGGGAACATTAGAATTAAATATGTGGCTCACATTATATTCCTACTGCAGCTTATATTTCTACAGCACTTTAAAGCATACAATTCACCAAGAATAAAAATTAAACAACATAATTGGCTTCTTAGCATTTAGATTGAGTCTCCTCAATGAGCAACAAAATAAACTAGATCTAAATCCTACTAATAGCAGGATCTGCATAAAAACATCCCAAATACTACAATTTAACAAAACTTTCATTATGTCAATTAGATATCTACTGTTATCATCATTCTGCAGACTTATGTTCATCTATAAATAATTCAGGGAAAATTTTAAGAAGGTTAAAAAAAATCCCAGTCACAATTGAACCTACAATATAGTCCCTTCCATTCTCTTTCAATAAATTATATTATTCTGACTCCTGATCATGTTCTTGATTTTAAACTATACATATTCCTTTGCTTTCTTGATTTTATCTCATATTTCACTGTCTTGAGGGGGCTGGAGGGGGAGAGAAATAAACCCTAAATCTGGTTCATATCCATGACCTGGCCTTGACAAAAATTTGGACTCAATTCTTTTCTCCTTGGCTTTATCAGCTGTAGTTCCAGATCCCACTCAGCCCTACCTTTGGGCCCAGGCAATTTTCAGATCCTTTACCTTAGGGACATAGCTATAGATATGAAGTGGGAAAAGGATGATGAAATATATTACACTATAAACTGCTAATTACCAGTAATGTTTGAAACATGGGACAATTTTTAGGAAATATTCAAAACATATCAGGGTCTATAAATATCTCAGTAGAAAGAAACACACAGATATATCACATGGGGATTACAAAGTTCTTTAGAGGGAGATTCATTTATAATAAATGCATGAATAGGGATTGCAGCTGTTCTAACAAAATATTAGTCCCATTAAATTCAATTTAATATGAGAAATTTTATGTCTACATCTTTATCCTTGAAATTCTGTATCTTGTGCATAACAGAAGGACATTACAGATCTAAACACTATATTTGTGCAAGTATGATAAAGAATGTCTCAATGCCGGGGGAACGTACACTATCTTGATGAAAACAATATTATATAGATTTTAATCTTAAAGACTTTTAAGCACATAGGAATATTCACTGTGAAAAGCAGAATAATTTTAGAAATAGAGTAGATTAAGATAATAAAAGTATCTTTGTCTAGTTCTGATTTGTGTTTACAGCTGGGAAAGTAGAGGGTTTATGGTGGGATGGCCTATATACAAATGACATTACATCTGAACATATATCAGTTTAATGAAATTCTCATGAAAAAGATTCCAAAGTTATAATAGAAAAGAAGGTATTCTTTTCATAAAAGCAATATGAAATTTCTTGAATTAAACATTTGAAGGGGAGTACTCTTAAAACTTCCTATTTATTAAATAGGCATTTAGATTCATAAATAATATTTCAAATGAAATTAAGAAAATATGACTCGCCAATGCTAAAACTAACTGGATTTTGAAAAACACACACTGAATAATGTCTACATGTAATGAATCATTCATTGATAATAACTGATAAAGAATATAAGGAAAATATTGTTGGAAACTATCATGACAATAACCCTTGATCATATGATTTCTGTGGTATAGAGAACTGGTAATGGAATTTTGCTTTGCATAAAAATTGTAATTTATTCTAACAGGGAAGCAGAAAATGAAATTAGAGGTGTATTCTCATAGGTGAACTGGTCAAGGTTTGATTATAAAGTCATATAGATTTGTAGGATCAATCTCATTTATTCCTTGAATGCCTGAGTATTTTCCATGAACAAGGGACTCAGTGTAACTGTTAAGTACGGTTTCTGCTCTAAAATGCAATAGAGCAGGGTAGGCCAAGTGGCTCAGTTAAGAGTTCGCTCAAGAGTGTGAGCTGAGTTCTGAGCAACAGCAGTTCAATACCCAGCCTGAGCTGAGCTGCCACTGAGCTGCCAACAGGTGGAAGGATGGCTCAGCTAAAATAAATAAATACATAAATAAATAAATACATAAATAAATAAATAAATAATAAAATGCAATAGTGCAGAAAGTAATTTGTAGGTTATCCCAAAGAAATAAGAAAAACCTTTGAATAACATTGAACAACAGAGCTGGGAAAGGCTGGAATATTGACAATGATGATTCTAATAGTAGATATTTACAAAAAGTCAGTAATATTTTAGGGCACTTAGACTGATTTACAAAGTATTTACAGCTCAAACATTTCTGAAATGCAAATTTTTATAGAAAATAGAAAAGGCTACAATTACTGCTAAACTGAACTTTTGTGTATTCAACATTGGTTTTTTTTTTTTGTTTTTTTTTTAAAGATTTTACTGGGGAATTGGCAGAGGGGAACAGCGTTGGGGAATCGGGGAAGGGGAACAGACAAGTTGCTGTCTTTTTGTTCTTCAGTTTAGTTGCGGAGGATGTTGCTTCACTGTTGGTATCGTCATTGCGCTCTTCCCGGATGAGGCAGATCGGTTGCTGGCCTCTGGATGTCGCTCACCGCAGCTATTGGCAGCTCACGCTTGGCTGCCAGCTGCTCACGCTGGCTGCCGGCCACTCACTGTAGCCTATGGCAGCCCACTGCAGCAGGGGCTGCAGCCCACACCATCACCGGGGCTCGCACAGCCCAGCTCCAGGTGAAGCTGTTGTTAGCTGTAGAGGGCAGTGTCACTGGCCCTCATGTGGGATCCGAACCGGGGCCGCTGGCATTCCAAAACCAGCGCTTAACCAATGCGCCACTCGGCCGGCCCCAACATTGGTTTTGCCATAACATTTTTAGTTAATTTACCCAGGTGTATATGGTCAAAAATTACAAATTTTGACTTCAAGTTTCTATTCCCATTGGTAAAATAGCTACCTTGTTTGGGTATAATTACAATTTATGTGTGCTCCAAACCAATCCCAAGTACATTTCCACACTGTAGGTTTAATTTAGTGTGAATATTATCATAAAGCTTTGCTCTACCAAAATCAGTTAAAATAGTTGTATTATTCATGTAGAATTTCAAGTAAAATTCCAATAGCATGTTAGATGTTCACTTCTGACAAAATATACTTCCATAATTCCTTTCAATTATTGGATAACAAAAAGAAACATTTCATGACATTCATTAAAAAAAAATGGAAAAATTTAACCATTTTGAAGTACTTCTTCTACTAACAGAGCTAAGATATTAATATCTTTCATTCCATTCTTCATGGTGTATAAGAAAACTAGAATTCAGACATCAAGTCACTTAATACATAAGAGCTATTTGATTTACATGAAAAGTCGTGCTTTATAGAAAGATGTGTAAATACTTGAATGCACCCTCTGCAGTATTGTCAACTTCTCATAACCAAAATACTGAGGTAGATAGATTATGAGACAATGACATAAACTATTTTGTTTCATGACACCCATACTGTTTAAAAATGAAGCTATTTAAAAAAAATACTTTATTAACCAATGAACAATCTGGGACAAATGCTAAACTGATATGTGGGATATAAAACTGAAAGCAACAAAGGGACAAGACAAACACATAAAGAAACAAAACTCATAGACACAGACAATAGTTTAGTGGTTAGCAGAGGGGAAGAGGAGAGAGGAAGGGTTGGTAGATGAGGGTAAAGGTGGTCAAATATGGTGATGGAAGGAGAATTGACTCTGGGTGGTGAACACACAATGTGACATACAGGTGATATATTACAGAATTGTACACTTGAAACCTATATAATTTTACTAACCATTGTCACCCCGATAATTTTTTTTAAAGATTTTATTGGGGAACTGGGGGAGGGGAACAGTGTTGGGGAATTGGGGGAGGGGACCGGCCAAGTTGTTGTTCTTCAATCTTTGGTGTGGCGGGTGCCAGTCACCATCTGGCTTCCCGTCGGCAGCTCGTGGCCTCTAAGCTCAAGGTGCTTTGCTCAATCTTAGTTGCGGGTGGGTGTAGCCACCATCCCGTGTGGGAGTTAAACCAGCAACCTTGTTGTTAAGAGCACATGCCCTATCCTCTGAGCCATCCAGGTGGCAGCTCAGCTCAAGGTACCGAGTTCAGTCTTAGTTGCTGGCGGGCGTAGCCCACCATTGAACAGGCAATCTTATTGTTACACCAACTGACCCATCCTGCCACCTGTTGGCAGCTCAGCTCAGGTGCAGCATTCACTGGCCCATGTGGGAATTGAACCGGCGGCCCTGTTGCTCCCAGCATGCGCTCTAAGCCAACTCTTAACCAACTGAGCCACTTGGCTGGCCCCACCCCGATAAATTTTAATTAAAAATACAATGCTAAACTAGAGGGATGACAGGACAACAGTAGACATCAGAAATGTCCCAGGAAAACCAAGAAGTGCACTCTACCATACCAAACATCACATTATACTTGGTCATTTACATACAGTATGGTGGCATTTGCAGTATTATGCTTTCAAAATCTTAATTTTGTGAAATGTGTAGCCTGCATTATAATCTAAAAGGTTTAGAATAATTTACATGAAGCACTGAAGAGGATTTTATAAGCTGTAAAAGTATGATTATAAATCATATATTGGCAAATGAAATATGGGATGCTTTTATTCAATAAGAATGAAGGGTATTCTGCTGCAGTGGGCTGCCGTAGGCTGCAGTGAGTGGCCCGCAGCCAGTGTGAGCGGCTGGCAGCCAAGAGTGAGCTGCAAATAGCCGCGATGAGCGACATCCAGAGGCCAGTGACCGATCTGCCTCATCCTGGAAGAGCGCAATGACTATACCAACATGGGCCAGTGAAGCAATGTCCTCCACAACTAGACTGAAGAACAAAAAGACAGCAACTTGTCTGTTCCCCTTCCCCGATTCCCCAACGCTGTTCCCCTCCACCAATTCCCCAATAAAATCTTTAAAAAAAAAAAAGAATGAAGGGTATTAAAAAATTCTGTGAATTTTGTGAATCTACAGTTGTCATAATATTTCATCTTATGTTCCTTTTTGCCGAATAAAATGACAAAGTGCAATTGTTAAATATTGGTCTTCACTTAACCAACTCATTTTCCCTCATGCTGAAATTCTCATTGATTTCTTTTTTGTTATAAAAGTCAGTGCATAATTATTTCTCAATACAGGAACTATACTTTAAGCATATTTTGAAACATCATAGTCTTACTATGCAAATCATATCTCTTCTTGGTCTTTACCTGCTGTGTGCCAAGTTCAAGATGAATTTCATAACGTATGACATGGATTATAAATACACTTGTCTGAGAAATCCTAGAGCCAATGTCAACAAGGGATTTTGAGAAGCGCCTGATCCGCCCACCATTCCAAAGAGGTGTGCTGAAGCAGGGCGCCCTCCCTACTATGAGTCTCCTCTTAATATAATAACCATATGAGAAAACAGCTTTATCGTTGAAGAAATAAACTGCTGATTTGGGGGCCATCTCTTATAAGGTTCTTCTAGAAATACTAGCGTTTCAACACCTGAAGATCTTAACTCTTGGGGAATCCCCTTGTTAGGGGTAGAAGGCCCATCCTATAGAAAGTGAATCTCCCGTCACAGTTGGCTAATGTGAGGCGACACAAAGAGAGCATCCAGGGACAGTGTCAGCAATTTGATTTGTGGCACCACAAGTCTTATAAAAACGGATTGTGTAAAGCATCTTTTGTATTTATTTATATATCATAACCATGATAACATTATCTTACATAAATGGTCATTTATTTATTTATATATATTTTTTATAAATTCTTTGACATTTCATCCTTCCTTTTCTTTATTATTATTATTTTTTAAAGATTTTATTGAGGAATTAGGGAAGGGGAACAGACAAGTTGCTGTCCTTTTGTTCTTCAGTCTAGTTGTGGAGGACATTGCTTCACTGGCCCATGTTGGTATCATCATTGTTCTCTTCCTAGGTAAGGCA
Source organism: Aselliscus stoliczkanus (assembly GCA_033961575.1). Lineage (NCBI taxonomy): Eukaryota > Metazoa > Chordata > Mammalia > Chiroptera > Hipposideridae > Aselliscus > Aselliscus stoliczkanus. The sequence continues at coordinate 72,905,157 of CM066740.1, read as the reverse complement.
GTCCCTTGCCAGCCATTGGACAGCCACTCATGGCAACTCTTGGCAGCTCACGCCAGCTGTCAGGCACTCACGGTAGCCCATGGCAGCCTACTGCAGCCCCACTGCAGCCCACACTGTTGCCAGCACCACAGCAGCCCAGCTCCAGGTGGAGCTGTTGTTCAACCATCCTAGCTATAGAGGGCACAGCGTCACTGGCCCTCATGTGGGATGTGAACTGGGGCCCTGCTGCTCAGAGTTGGCGTCCCAAGCCAACTCTTAACCAATGTGCCACTCGACCAGCCTATAAATGGTCATTTATGATGAACAAGTACTACCCTATGTGTGGCAAATTTCTCTGGGCTCTATAAATATGGTACACTGCTTAAGCTTTATGTTGATAAGAATAATAAAGTCACCCGCTGCCAAACAATCTTAACTGTCTAGACTTAACGGACCAGACAGAAGACAAATTCAAGGCTGTAGTCCATACTTGCCTTTTGTAAGCAGGGTGGAGCTCTGGCTGCCTTAAACCAACAAACAAACAAACAAACAAAAAAAAAAAACACTGCAAAATATTTATATAAAAATTACTCTTTTTCATGTTGGGGCCATACAGTATTGGAGCCTTACTAGCTATCTTTCTTGAGCATTTAAGTATTAAATTTAATGGAACCAAAAGATGCTAATACAATTGATTTGATTCTAAAAGTCTGAACTAGAAAACACTAAAATTGTTATTGACAGATAATTCAGTTCTTCAATACACATAGAGATGTCATCATCAGATTACCAATTCTTTTAGAGTCTATGAATTATTATTGCTCAATATGATATTCAATATGCTATTTATTTTCTATTCAATGTCACCATAAATCTGCCTCATTTTCTAATTTATAGTGTAGGAAGTATATATTCGGGAAAAGTAGAGGCAAATAATCCACCAGGTGCACAATATGTTTTTTTCTGGTCTCCCTGAAACTTTGTTTGCTTTAAGGTGAAATGAAAGTCTCTTACTCAGATAAGCCAAAAAACATGTAGGAGGCGAGATAGTAAAGATTTAAAAATGCCAGAAAAGCAAGATATCACTGGACACAAAGCATAGATTGGTTCTATTCCCACTGATTCTATTTCTGCCACTTAAATTTCAGATAATCAAGGACAGGTAACATAACCTGCCTAGACTCAATTTTTACACCTGTAAAATGGGTATAAGGAGGTTATGTCAAGTATAAAGCTAATAGAAAGTATTTTGCCTCTTTGCAATAACTTTAAAATGTCTCCCTGAATTTCAACTTGATCAATATTTTATATTATTTACCACTGGTTTTATAAAACAGAGTTGATCTTCATTTGGCTCAACATTTTCTCTACAGTTAACAAGTAAGAGGTCCATATTTAAATAATTGAGGAAAAGCTTAGTTAAATGTGACTATGATTCTTTGTGTCAGGTTTTCATAACATGCCACTGTAAAAGCTGAAGAAACTAGTATGCACGGAGGCCAAACATGACACCCCTCCCCCTTGAATTTTAAAGTCAGCTTCCTGGGACTAGCTTCTCCGAACACACTTTGGGAAGCACTCATCTAATTATTTTGGAAAGAATCCCATTTTTATTGTCAAGTGTTGTAAAACTTAGAAAATCAGGTAGAAAAAACAAATTTGTATTTCTACTCATTAACGGCAATCTACTATTTAGCTAATCAACAGAAAATACATATTTACAGTTTTACTTTGTTGTGTTTTTTAAAATTCTTTCAAGTGGATATATTTTTTAAAAATAGGGAATGACTACTTGTTTCTTTCTCAGAGAACATGAATCCATAGGAAACTGCTTTTATTTGTTTTCTATATTGACAAATTTGGGGAAAGTGGTCAGTACATCCACAAGACCACTTGTTGATCTAAAGGGGGAATTTCACTTGTTGAAGTAAAAATATCCAAGAGCCAGGACCATAGGTTTCTTCTAGTACTGCTGAGCATTCACTGAACATCCTATTATGGGACCTAGAAACACAGCCTAAGTTTAAATTTGAAATGTCAAAAACACAATGCAATATATAGATTATATGTTCTAGAAATGTGCACTTGAACCCTATATAATTTTAGTAAGCTATGTCACCCCCAAGAAATTTGATAAAAAAAATTTAAAAATAGAAAATTCAAGTACACATTATGTGTATAATTCCCACACACTTAAATGCATTCAGAACAGTGACAATGAAGCTAAGAGACATTCTTTAGACAATATCCAACAGTGGCCCTAAGGCAACAGACATATTAGTTTTCTATTGCAATTGTAACAAATTACCACCAACTTCATAGCTTAAAACAGTGCAAAAACATTCTTTTATAGATCAGAAGTCTGAAATGGGTTTTTAGGGGGTAAACTCAAGGTGTCAGTAGGGCTAAATTCCTTCTGGAGGCTCTAAGGGAAAAAGAGTTTCCCTGTGTTTTCAAGCTTCTGGAGGCGGCCTCCATTCATTGGCTCCTGGCCCATTTCCACTTTCAACAAAAGCCAGCAATTAAGTCATTCTGACCTCTGCTTCTGCTGCTCACATCTCCTTCTCTGACTGCCTCTCCTGAATCACTTTATAAGGACCTTTGTGATTCCATGGGGCCACCCAGACAGGCAAGGATAACCTCACCATCTCAAGATCCCTGACTTAATCACATCCACAAAGTCCCTTTTGCCAGGTAAGGTAACATATTCACAGGTTGCAGGAATTAGGATATGGACATCTTTGGAGCACCATTCTTGGACCTACTGCAGCATCCCTTTTGTTCACACTAAAAAAAAAAATACAATTGAAACCTTTCTTTGAGTTAGCAATCATACTTCTCAATTTCCTGCATATCAACAGTAATGATTTAGATTTTCAGAGTACTGAGAGAAGATTTACTTGCCAGATGACTGAACAATATAAATAGATCCATCATCTGAGTTAAGAAATAGAGGACATTATTGAGAGCTTTTATTATATATACCTTACATAGACACCGAATGATTGTGTCTCACAGCTACTATATCCATCAACTCAATTTTATCACTTTGTTTTTCTAAACAAGAAAATGTTTTATAAATCATACACATCTGTCATGTTATTCATTGCTGTAAGAGGCATCATGTGTTAAGAATGAGTGTTTAGAGTTCAAAGTGATATATTCTCTCTGGTTAATAACGTATCTCTGCCTGATATTTTCTCACCCTGCAGCAAAATTTTAGAGGATGCTATGTTCTCCCATGAGCTACTATAAATCCAGAGATTTACCACATTAAAAAAAAAAAAAGCATCTGTTTGTTTGATAATTCACTGAGTCCATTCTTCACATCAGAGAAATGCTACTTGACCAGGTGAGAGCTAATAAAAGCCAATGCCAATTTTGCTAAATTCCTCCTCACTGCATCTGTGCATGGGTCGTTACACCGTCAGCACTTCACATGTACTGGACATCAAACATGAGCCTGGTTCATCTAAATCAATTTGTAGGGCCGGCCGAGTGGCGCGGTGGTTGGGCGTTGGCTTGGGAGGCCAGCGGCCCTGGTTCGGGTCCCACATAGGAGGGCCAGTGACAGTGCCCTCAAAAAAAAAAAAAATAAAATAAAAAATAAATAAATCAATTTGTAATTTATGTAGTTCAGTTGTGGATTTTCACTGCTAATGTTTTATAATGTGATTCAGTATGTAGTGACTCAGCAAAGATTTTAATAAAATAGTAACTCTACTCAAGCTGAAAACAATTACTTTCATTTATTTATTTTTGACCTCATTATGTCTTTTTGTCTCACTTTGCTTAGATTCTGGATTCATATCAATTCACATAAATCACAGATACGATCCTCTAGGCTCTCCCACAGTCACTGTGATCAGCAAACGCATGCCAGAGCAGAATATCGGACACTATGCTGCAGTGCCCTGAGTAATCTCTTTTGGGGACATCAATACAGGAGAAACACATGAGATTATTGTGATATTTCAGTAAATTATTTTTGTGAGGGTCTAGAAAGATCTGACATACTCTGAATTCCACTCTAGGATGACTTTGAAAAAGTGATTTCATTGTCTTCAGATATCTGAATGGGATCCTTCAGAAGAGCTCAGAGGACGAGCACTTACTTGGCAACTACTCTTTCAGAGACTGCTGGACAAGGCTAGCCTAAAGAATAATCATAAATTACTGGTATGAAAGCAATGAGGAAATGTCATTTTTAACTTGTTCTGGTATGGTTATCAGGTACACCGTGTCATAGGTGGTATTAACTTGCCAGTGAACTAGAACTGGGCCAACATTCCCTCCATGAAACAGAACAAGAACTACCTTAGTGTTCTAACAAGGGCCAGGAAGAGGCTCATGAGGCCCTGAGCACAGAGACATTCAGGCATTACAGCAGCCCCAGAGGGGCTCAGTCAGTCACTGATTCTCTGAGGCTGATGGGGCCACAATGCAGTCGCCAGTGAGAGGAAAACTGGGCAGCAGACTGGGTTTCAAATCACCCCTTTAAATTTCACCAATAAAGGAGGTGACTGAAGACTGTTCTAACAGCGGCTGATTGGGAAACGATTCTAGAAAAAATCATCCAAGGGAGGAGAATTAAAAGAAAAAGGAAAAAAGAAAAAACGAAGGTAAAGACAAGTTCTTGTTCTGAGTTAAATAATTTACTAGTAATAAATAGCCTGATTTATTCAGCTAGAATTTATAGACAAATCAACTATATAATTTTACATAGAATTTTATTTTGTAGAGGACAATGGGTATTAGATGTCAAAATTTGCAAGCCATCTAAAAACTGGCAAAAGGAAAATGCTAGAATGTTGATTCAGTGCTATCCTGTCATTCTTAAATCTTACCTTTCCAGCTAAGTTCTCCAACAGTAGCTATTTCCACCTGCTCTCCTCTTGCAATGCATTCCTACATTATCTTCTGCTAGTTTATGGTCTTACTCTTGGTTTCCAACTTCTGGTACAGTATGTACTGGTTCTTCTTGTCCTTCTCAACTCAGAAAATTGAGGTCCCCTCATAGTCTCAGGTCTCTACAACTTTTTTCTGCTCTTGGTTGACAGCTCGCAGTACACATAACCAGCTCACACCACCCTTGATGCCATCATGCATTCAGTGTTACTCATGACTCTCCTGCATCACAACACCCTGATGGGTGCATGGTAACATGCAGGCTCCTTACCCCACTATGAGAATATGGGAAGGATCATTGATAACAAGCATTCCCAGTTGACTGGTCTGCACAATATTGGGTTGTCAGAAAAGTCACAATGTATTTTTTTCTGTTTTTTGTTGCAAAACTGTCATGACTTTTCCAACAACCCATTTCATTTTGACAACCACACTGTTAAGTCTTCAAAATCTCTAGAAAGGGACAAAACTCTCCATTGTCTTTTCCCTCCCTTCATTTGCTTAACTGAATCTTTTTAGGCAAATTGACCAATATAGAAGTAAATTAAGAGAACAGAGGTATTCTAAACAGTCACTTCATAAAACAAAGTAAAAATTAAGAATCAGGGTTTGATTTTATATGTATAAACATGTCACATTATGAAATATTTAATGCCGGTCATGAGATTAATGCAGTACACTACTGAAAATGGTAGATGCCATGCTATCATTACTCACAATAGGGTACAAACTATATATAAATCAGAAAATAGATTTCCAGGATAACTTCCTGTGCTAAAGCCACCAGCTACTCCTGATCTAAATTTACCTCATATTAGTAAAAGATAAGAAATTCCAGTGACACTCTTTTAGAATGTATTATATTCAATATGTATTTTAGGGATGATTTATATACCTGCAATCTAACAGCAAAAAGAAAAAGTGAATCCCCCCCAAAAAATGAGTGTAGTTTAAGACATCTCTGGGACAACATCAAGTGTAACAACAATCACATCATAGGGCTGCCACAAGAAGAAGAGAAAAAGGAAGACATTGAGAATTTATCTGAAGAAATAATGATTGAAAACTTTCCTAACCTGGTGAAAGAAATAGACATACGAATCCTGGAAATGCAGAGAGTCCCTCAAGACGAACCCAAAGAGGCCCACACCAAGACACATTATAATTAAAGTGGCAAAAGTTATTAAAGACAAAGAGAAAATCCTAAAAGCAGCAAGAGAAAGGCAACTAGTAACTTATAAGAGAGCTCCTGTAAAATTGTCAGCTGATTTCTCAACAGAAACTTTGCAGACCAGAAGGGATTGCCATGAAATATTCAAAGTGATAAATAGAAAGGAACTACAATCAAGATTACTCCACCCAGCAAAACTATCATTCAGAATTGAAGGACAAATAAAGAGCTTACTAGAAGGAAATAACTGAAGAAGTTCATCACCACCAAATATGTATTAAAATGAATGTTAAAGGGACTTCTTTAAGACAGGAAAAATAAAAAGATAATATGAATAATAAAATGGCAATAACTACATATCTATCAACAATTATTTTAAATGAAAATGTATTAAATGCTCCAATCAAAAGACGATAGGGTGGCCGAATGGTTAAGAAAACAAGACCTTACATATGTTGCCTATAAGAGACTCACTTCAGATGGAAAAGCACACAGACTGAAAGTAAAGAGATGCGAATAGATATTTCATGAAAATAGAAACAAAAAGAAGAAGAAGAAAAGCTGGAGTAGCAATACTTATACCAGACCAATAGGCTTTAAAAAAAAGGCTATAACAAGGGACAAAGAAGGACCCAGAAATCCCACTTCTGGTATTTATCCGAAGAAACCCAAAGGACTACTTCAAGGGAATGTGTGTATTGCAACACTGTTTACAATGGCCAAGATGTGGAGGCAGCCTGAGTGTCCATGGATGGGTGAATGGATGAAGAGGAGGTGGTATATATATATATATACGATGGAATATTGCTCAGCCATGGAAGGGAATGGGTTCTCACCATCTGCAGTAGCATGTATGGACCTGGAGGGTGTTATGCTGACTACAGTATGTTAGACAGAGAACGATAGATGCAATGTGATTTCACTTATATGTTGAATCTAAGGAACAAAATAAACAAACAAACAAAACAGAAACAAACTCATAAATACAGAGCACATTTTGGTGGTTTCAAGATGGGAAGGGGGTTGGGATGATGGGTGAAAAAGGGGAAGGAATTAAGAAGTACAAATTGGTTATTAAACAGTAGTCATGGGGATGTAGGGTATAGCATAAGGAATATACTAAATAATATTTTAATAACTATGTATGGTGTCGGATGGGTACTAAATTTATTGGGGGGATAGGTGAGAGGGGGGTTGGGAGGCAGGGTGAAAAAGTGAAGGGGTTAGGAAGTACATATTGGGAGTCGGCCAAGTGTGCATTGGTTAGGAGTTGGCTTGGGACGCCAGGTCTGAGCAGCAGGGCCCTGGTTCAGATCCCACATAAGAGGGCCAGTCACACTGTGCCCTCTGCAGCTAAGATGGTGAGCAACAGGCTCGACCTGGAGCTGGGCTGCCATGAGTCACTGGCGACGGGGTAGATATAGGCTGCAGTGGGGCTGGCTGGCAGCTGGTGTGAGCTGCCAAGAGCTGCCGTGAGCAGCCATCCAATGGCCAGTGAGCTACTGCCTCACCCGGGAAGAGCGCAATGATAATACCAACATGGGCCAGTGAAACGATGTCCTCCACAACTAGACTAAGGAACAAAAGGATAGCAACTTGTCTGTTCCCCTTCCCCGATTCCCCAATGTTGCTCCCCTCCCCCAATTCCCCAATTTAAAAAAATCTTAAAAAAAAAAAAGTACAAATTGGTAGTTATAAAATAGTCATGGGGATGTAAAGTAAAACACAGAGAATATAGTCGATAATAAGGTAATAACTATGTATAATAAATATGTATAATGACTAGACTAGTTAGGGGGATCACTTCTTAAATTATACAAATGTCTAACCACTGTGCTGTACACCTGAAGTTAGTATTAAATAATATTAAATGTTAACTGTAATTGAAAAATTGAAAAAGGGGGAAAAGAGGTTCAGATTTCTAGGTATAAAACAAGTAAGGCATGGGGATATAATGTACAGCATGGGGCATATAGTCAATAATATTGTGATAGTGTGGTACGATGTCAGATGGTTGCTGGACTTTTCATGGTGATCAATTCTTAGGTATATAAATGTTGAATAACTATGGTATACCTCTGAAACTAATATAACATTGGATGTTACCTATATTTTTAATAAAAGTCTTGTAAAAAATGAAATATATAAAAGGAAAGAGAGAGAGAGAGAGAGAGAGAGAGAGCGAGAGAGAGAAAGAGAGAGAGAGATTTATCATGAAGAAGTAGCTATGTGCATGTGGGAGCTAAGTCCCACCTCTGCCACCTGCAAGCTGGAGATGCAGGAAAGCAGGCGATATAATTCTAACAGGCATCCAAAAACTGGAGTAACAGGGAAACCAATGGTTTAAGTTACAGTCCGGGGACAGGGGAAGACAAAATACCAGGTCAAACAGGCAGGTCAGAAGGGCGCAGATTCTCGCTTGCCCCACTTTTTGCTCTACTCAGGACCTCAAAGGATTGGATAATGCCCATCCCCGCTAGGAAGGACAATCTACTGAGTCCCCAGATTCAAATATTAACATTATCCGGAACACCCTCAACCTCACACCCAGAAACACTGCTAACCTGGGCAACTCATGGCTCAGGCAAGGTGACACATCACATTAGCTGTCACACATCCCTTTCAGTATTTGATATATCCTTTGATTTCCAGTGGGCATAAACCAGTGTTAAGTCATTTTGCATACACAGAAAGCTAATGCATTCTTTTGTGCCTCACACATCATCCAAGCCCTTTATGGAAAAAGTATATGACACTTTGTTACTCAGAAGATTGAGCATCTCACTAAAAGAAGGATTCCTTTAATTCATTCCCAAGACTGAATTAGATGATGCTTTACTTTGAAAAAGAAGGGGAGGGGAAGGAGGGAGGGAAAGATAAGGGGAAACATTAAAGTGACAACATTAAAGAGACAACAGTAATCTACAAATGCCTGCAAAACATCAAACAGCCTTATTTATTTTCATTCTTAAAAAAAATACAAATATTTGGTTTCTTAAAGACACATTTCACTGGGGTTGCTGTATTTCTTTTTTTTTAAAGGGATGTAGGACTGTGTGAAAGTGAATATATTTTGAGAATTGTCTCTAGAGTTTACAAATTAGAATCATGGAAGGTGAGACTACGAGATCACATTCTATTCAAATAGAAAGGTATACCAATAAAAACATTCCCTACCGTTGGAAACATGTTTCATAATCTCATCTATGTGGCTGACAAAGGAACTTCAGAAGTTTGGCAAAAACTGGATATTTCTTAATAATAATAATAATAATAATAATAATAAAATCTTAGCTTTTTTCTCCCTATAAGGCCTTCCTATATTCCAGACATTGTGGTTTCGTTTGTTCATGTTTTTCCCCCAAGGAAAGCAGTTTTCTTTGTACACACCGTATCATTTTCAGGGTGTTTAACTTGCCTCTCTAGTGGTCACAGCCGTCTTACACCCAATGTGGTGTTAGAGCCCTTTTAATTGCATTATGTAGGCTATTAAAATGAAGCAATCAGGGAGAACCGGTTGCAAGTCCAAAGGAAGTGGTAAAATTCATATACAGCTAATCCTTTTGCTATTCAAAATGACTATAAAAGATAATGGATATGTCAGCAGACAATTAGATCAGCAGTGCAAAGAAAGAAAATGCAATACAGGAAAGAACTGCAAAATAAAGCAGTTGTTAAAAAAAAGAAAACCATTCCCTCCTTGGTTATTTGAAAACATCCCCCCACTCCCCCCCCACCCCCATCACACACACACATCCAAGTTTAATTTGAAATGTATTCCTTTTCAAATTTTGTCAAACGGGTGATTAAATTTACAAGTATACAAATTATTTGGAAGGTTTTCAAAGTTAAGGTCATTTGATAAAGAAGCTGCCCAGAATCAGTTGAGCCTCTCACTGATAGGAACTATTTACGTAATTAAAATATTCTACCTTTACTCGAGATACTCAGTGTTCCAGAATTTGCATAAACTCTCATTTTATTTATTATCTGTGTGCTTTGGAAGTCCCTGCTGCAAAACTGAATACAGAAGTAGTTACAAATGTTAAAGAGGAAATGAGGTTGCTTTTTTAGCAATATCTCAACTTCAATATTTTAAGTGCTAAAGGAAATTGGTCTTAGCCCCTTTTACATAAGGAGAAACAGAAAAACAGTGAGTTAAAACTCATGTCAGAGCTCTGTGTTTAGAGAAGATTCTAAAGAGCAATTTCTATGTTCACCCTCTTCCTGTTCAGCCCCTTGGTGTCTGTCCCTACACGTCTGCACTTCCTGTGCACTAAATAAGGCTGAACGTAACATGAAGAATTCAGTTTCATGCATTGCTAAATATAAAAATACTGTGCCATGAATGAACTGCTCCACTAGCTTATGTTTCCTGAATGAAAGAGCGGGTGACTGATGATGAAATAAACTAACAACCTGAAGGTAAGTATGTATAATGGAGACACTTGGTACATGCCTGGGTTTCTCACCAACGTGTAGCTACCTGAGGATAATACAGAAACTGCCTTTTGTTTGAGAGTATAAATTTTAAATCAATCCCTTTTGGTTAATCAGAAGAAAAGAGGCTGGTCTGGCTCCTGCCACAGACTTCATGTTTGTTATTAACCTTGCTCCCAGAATTGATGATTTATTTATTTTTAAATAACTAACTCACACTGCATATGTGGATGGATCAGCTGTGATTTAAGTTTCACGAGATTTTCAAGCCTATATTTTTTTCAAGATTACATATCCCTTAGAAATGACATATTATTTTCAAAACCATCCACAAATATGAGGGAAAGCAATCAGCCACATTTAGAAAATATGAATAAAAAACCAAGTTGTGATAACATCCGCCTTATGCAGGCAATATATCAAACAGAAACCAAAAGATGTGCAATTTATACAATAGAAGACAAGAGGAGGGGTTTCTGCATTGTACACCTATCTATATTCTCCTTTCCCTGCCAAGCGTATGATTTCACGTTCCTGGGTAAACCTCCTTGACACACTGTGACTCAGGCATTCACCCCGTAGGTCTGCTGCATGGGGGTCAGACAGCAGGCCCAGAACCTGCTGCTTATATGACCCCACCTCTAAGCCCATCCCCTCTTTCCTTGAACCCCACCGCTATCTGTTTGAAATCATCAGAACAAAACTAACTGTAACCTTTATCTCTTTTTATATCAATCACCCCAGGAAGCTTAGGTCTCCTGGTTATTCCTCATTCCCCAGATTTCAGTTTCCACATGTGCTGGAGTCCTTTTTCTAGCCACCTTCTCCCCTGCCACGGCTCCTGAAACTTTCCTGTGTGGTCTCTAGAGCTCACCCTATCCTCACATTCCTCTGTGAACATTCCCACCATTTTCTTGTGCTAATCGGCTTCCCACACAGCTCATTCAGGTGGTGTGTGTCTCCTCACCACCTCTAATCACCGGACCCGGAGATGGGATAGATACTCCTCTTGTTCGGATCGCCATCTCCAACACAGCCTCTTCTCCTCTTCTGTAAAGACCCTCAGTTTAAATGTATAACTATTGCACTGTGTTGTACACCTGAAACTAATTAAAAATAAATAAATAAAAATAAATAAATAAATTAATTAATTAATTAATGATTCTCCTCACTTTTTCACTTTCCTTGCAGATTTGATATCTGAGTCACGTTCCTCAAAAGTGTTTACCTCTTTTTAATTTTTAGTGATATTAAATCTACTATGAAAAGTTGTACAAAAGCAAATATATAACTAGGACCCCTCCCCACCCCTTTCCACCAGGAAATTACTCTCAAACACATCAGCATTACAGAGGATGGTTACTCACCGGAAAAGTTTCATCAGAAAGTAAACAGAAACTGTCTCATAGATATAGAGGAAAAATCAGGGTTGCTAATTTGGAGAGGAATGGGGATGAGGGAGAAGGGGAAGGGATTAGACAGCAAAAATAGGCAACTACAATATTGCTACTGGGATAGGAAAAACAGTTTGGGGAATATAATTAATAATGTTGTAAATATTCTGTGGAATGTCAGATGATCATAGGTCTTGTTAGGGAGACCATTTCATGGATGGAGTAGAGGTTTGATCACTGTACTGTATTACTAAAGTGGAGGTGGTATACCTACTGTAATTGAATATATATAGATAGTCACGGGATGTGGATTATACTGTGGAAGAGAGTCAGAGGAAGAGTAATAGATATATATGATATGGGGGGGAGTGGGGTGGCAAATTGGGGGTGGGGGGTTGTCACTTTGAGGGGTAAAATGTATAACTATTGCACTGTGTTGTACACCTGAAACTAATTAAAAATAAAATAAAATAAAATTTAAAAAAAAAAAAAAGAAAGGCTCTAGGCTAAGAAACCAATGCATCAGATAGAGGTAGGGTGTTGTAACAAGGGTCTTCGTTGTCCAAACGATGCCCATGGGCTAGCAGGATTTTTATCACCTGAGGTCTTGTTAGAAAGTCAGAAACGGATTCTATCCTAGACAGTGGAATTAGAACCTGTGGTTTACTATGTATTTATATGCACATTAAAGTTTATGAAACAACGACTTCTGGTATTAATTAAAAGATTGTGGGGCCGGCCAAGTGGTGCGGTGGTTAAGCGCTGGCTTGGGATGCCAGCAGCCCTGGTTCGGATCCCACATATGAGGGCCAGTGACACTGCCCTCAAAAAACAAAAAATTAAAAAAAAAAAAAAAAAAAAAAAAAAAAAAAAGTATCATCAAAAATAAATAAATAAAAGTAAAATTTGGGGTCAGAATAGTCAACATCATAATTGCAGATGTGTTATCAAATAACCAAGAACTATTTTTTTAATTCCTGTGATTGTTTTCTACATAATATACATAATATACCAGACTACATAATATACTATAAACATAGTATATTATATACTAACATAGTACATTATATATTATATATAACATAGTATATTATATATAAACATAGTATATATATATATATAATACTACATAATATACTATAAACATAGTACCATGTCTTTTCACCAAAATTACTAGCAACATACAAAATGCTCCCGCCAGTGTAGAATATAAATTTCCCACAGATTTACTACTACCACAACGTGTTAAATTTTTTTATATTAATATGACTCCTGTTTTAGCTTATAACAAAGAACATTATTTTTTCCTTCAGTCTGATCACAGAGATTCAACTCAGTAGAGAAGCAGAGACAGAAAGCAAACAGAGTGATTCACTTCACTCTTGTATTTATAAAAGCTGCAGCTTCAAAAAACAAAGACTTCCTATGCATTAATTATATTTTGTCACTTTATATAATAATATAGATTGCAGTCTATTTCTGTTTTCTAAATCACCTGGAGATTGCAAATTGTTTTTGCAATTATCTGATTTTCTAGTTAACTGGGACAGAGTTTCTCAAACTGTGAGGCTGGTCACCCTGGGGAGACTTCAATCCTTTTCATGAGGATGTGAAAGCCAGCCCAAGGAGAAGGGTGGTCTGTTTTCCTGCTCACTAATTATTTTCACTAATGGCTAAGAAAGCAAAAGCATTTAATTAGGAATATTTTGGCTCATTTGATTTCTGTTGGATGAAGTATATCATTTCTCTTACATCTTGTGTCATTAAAGATGTGTATGTATTTCATTCACATTCATACATTTAGGAGTGAAAGTTGTGCGGCTGACCCTTGAACAATGTGGGGGTTAGAGGTGCTGACCCTCTATGCAGTTGAAAAATACATGTATAACTTTGACTCACCCAAAATTTAACTACTAATAGGCTTGTGGAAGCTGAGGAGAAATATTCATTTGATGTGAAACCCAAGAAAGAATTTATCTGCTAAGATGGAATCCCCATGGTCTGTCATCACACGATAGCCTGCCTGCCCCCATGCACCTTTCCATAAAGACAGATCATTACTTCAATATTATGCCTACACTATGTATCTCTACTTGGCCCCAAAAGATGGCTGATTGGTCAATGATGGGTAAGATTCCTCAAGGGAGGAACAACCTAAGATAGGCACAGTCGTATGGGAGCCACAGGAGGAATCATGGAGTTGAGGGAAAAGGGCATAGACCCCTTGTTTCAGGTTCTGACAGCCTGCCTGTGAAATTACCTAGTGATGTGATAACATCTGTCCTCCATGCATTCTTATCAGTAAGTCTCAGCAGAGGAAGTTTCTGTCTCTTAGGTGGTACATGACAATAACATCATAGGACCTTCAGTAATGGCAGCCTGAAGGCATGGGTGATTTGGCCCTGAGCTATGTTCTCTGGTATGAGACTCACAGACCACGGAAGATACAGTGATCTTTTCTTATGTGTGAGACAATAAAAGGAGCAGTCAGCCTGATTCAGGCTCAGTCCATGAGGCTGGAGTCCCCTGGCACCAACTGCATTTTACTCTTATTTGTGTCTCTCTCTTTCTTAGCCTTTCACTTTCCCTTCTCCACTCCCACTGCTCTGTCATTATGGACACAACAGTGGTCAACAGAGTGTCCAAATTTTATAATAATAAGAGCCTAAAGGCCATTTGCTGACAAATTTCTCACATATTCTGTATACTGGTAAGAACCTCAGACTGAATTCCAGCTCTCATATGCTCTGCTCATTTCCGCTGTCTGAGTCAACTATAAGAGAGTTCCTGGTTTTGTCTTTCGACCAGTGAACTAAGATCTGCCTTATCCAATCATAATTGCTCTATGACAATCTGTCATGATGCATAATGCATAATGCTGACCATTGAGGACAGCTTGATTCAGACCAATCAGAAGTTTATGAATTTGGATACTTCATTTACATAAAATGGACCTAAATTGAAACACAATTTAGATTGCTACTTGAATCTGTGTCTCCTGAGCTGCAGATATCTTTGCTCAAATAAATGCTTTTTATTCTTTATTATAGTGTAACAATTTTGGTTTACAAACTACTAATGACCAGAAGCATTACCGATAACATAAAGTGTCAATTAACACATATTTTGTATGTTATATATATTATATTCTCACAATAAAGTAAGCTATGGGAAACAAAAAGTTATTAAGAAAATCAAAAGGATGAGATTTACAGTATTTATTGAAAAAAAAATCCATGTAAAGTGGACCCACACAGTTCAAACTCATGTTGCTCAGGGTCAATTTTAATTTATTTTGGTTATGATATTAATTGTCTTCTATTTGCATGTCAAACTAGATATAAATGTAAAGATTTCAATAACTGAAAACAGGAACGGTGCTACTTATTGTATAACATACCTATATATGCTCAATGGAAATGTTCACAATTGTATTATTTCTGAGATATAGTATTTCAATTTCTTTTTGACTTCATAAGTCATTATCTATTGTATCAACAAAAAATACCCAGACTAAGAGAAAGCTCATAAGAGTTTATTTGAGCCAAACTGACGACAATTGCTGGGAAGCAAAATCTTAACAGATTGAGAAAATGCCCCATGAAATGATGGTTTCCATCTTATTTTATACATAAAATCAAAGGAGAAAAGTTACATGAAATCCATTGGTGACAGATTAAGGGGTGGGAGAAAGGAAAGTGGAGAAATCTCTGGGACTGGATAAAAGTAAATTGGAGAGACAGGTACTTCTTTTATACAGGTGGGGGCAGTATAGTTAACTGTTTGCTTTTTACAGCACATAGAGATGGTAATCAGGAGACAAGTATAATAATGAGGAATTTTGCAGTTTCCAGCTCTGGTCTGGAAAAAGGATTACTGACATTCCAAAGTTGTTATTTAGGTGCAAAAAGGCAATAGACAAGCCCACTTAAAGGCACAGATTAACCTTAAGAAGGAAGCTAAAGATGTGACTTCCCACCATGTGGCCCACTTAGTTATGACATTTTTTTATGCTCATGCCATCTTATATGGTTATTTTACATCTCCAGAGCTTGTCAGTTTCAGTAGGTGGCCCCTTTTCCAACCACAACTGTATGCCCCCTCATAAAAGAGGAGTATTAAAACATTGCAGAATGTTTTGAATGCCAACAATTTTAGAATGAGATTGAAGGAGAGCAAACATGACAGCCAAAATATGATTTTATAGCATACTGATTATTTTTTTAAAAAACAGGAGATGCAAGAGAAGTTCTGAAAACCAAGTAAAAGTTCCCCTTTTGTATGGAACATTTACATCTATAAAGGAAATATCCATCAGTAAGGGTGTTTGTTTCCCTCTCTGTATCAGGAGTAGAAGGATGACTCTACATCTCTAGACAGTAGTAGAGAAGGCAGAAACTTAAATCTGCATAACAGCCCATAACCTTGTTTACAGTGCTTTTCCTGACAACCTGTGATAAGTACCTCTCCCCCATCACCCCCATCCTCAACATCTTTTGTCATTAACTGGAAATGGAATTTAGGGTCTTGGCTTGGACCATTTCAAGGAGTGACTCAGGTTTCCTGGGTCTCTCCATGGAAACGGAAAGTATATACGTTATTAAATATCTGCTTATTTTTTTTCCTTTTGATCTATCTTTTTATTATGGAGGGTGTCTCAGCCAATCCTAGAGGGGTAGAAGGAAAATTATTTTTCCTCCCCTGTAAGATCACAGAAAAACTATCTGTTGCCTATAGTCCAGCCGCCCTTCCCCCCCATGAGATAGGGTGTAAAATAAGAAGTAATGGTGCCACTGTATAAGAAATGTTCTTCAAAGACATGCTCTACACAAGTGAGAAATAGTCACCGCTTAATAGTTGATTTATCTATTCCCCCAAATGGGCATAATCAGTCTTTACTATTTACAAGTGGAATAAGCATAGGAATAATATACATGTTATGGCTTATTTCTATTCTATTTAACTGGAAGTTTAACTGTTATATTCTCTTTGACATTTTATTTTATTTATTATTATTATTATTATTATTATTATTATTATTTTTAGCTGAGCACCTGTTGGTAGCACAGTGGCTGCTCAGCTTGGGCTGGGCATCGAATTGCTGTTGCTCAGAGCTCAGCCCACACTCTTGAGCGAGCTCTTAACCAACTGAGCCACTCGGCCGGCCTGACATATTATTTTAAAGACTTCTGTTGATAAACATTTTGCTTTTGTTTATGCAAAATGATCTTTATTGACTCTACATGGTCTCAAAAGATAATAAGAAAAATGTAGAAATACAGGAATAATCATTTAACCATTGTTGACATTTTAATGTATTTCCACTAATAATTTTGTTTATACTTTCTGAAAAATTAATGAAACCTAAAATTTTCTATTCTGATTTTTGTTCTTCTTAAGCATTATTTTCTATGAATTTTCTGTCTACATGGATTTAAAAGCATATCATTAAACAGATGTACCAAAGTCTTCATAGACATGCTGTGAAAGTATTAAACAGTTAGCATAATTGTTTTCCCCAGTTCAAAGAGTTGTTAGGGCTGGCCGAGTGGCACGGTGGTTAAGCACTGGTTTGGGAAGCCAGTGGCCCTGGTTCGGTCCCACATATGAGGGCCAGTGACACTGCCCTGAAAAAAAAAAAAAAAAAAGAGTTGTTAACTGAGGAGACTATATGTAGATGAGAATTTTTTCTTGTCTTTCCTTCTAGGTTCTTTGACTGGTATAATTATTGAATTTATATAAAACAGACTAACAGGAAACAAAACAAACTTTAATAACATGTATACCTCCTGTATATATGGCAGAGACCCAGGAAAACAGAAATTCTCCGAAATGGCAGAAGTCATCATCTTAAATACTATCTTTAGCTAAAGACAAAAGAAGACATTGGGTAGTGGGAGTCAGTTAAGGAAGGTTTTCACGAAAAGCTCAGTAAACAAGGTTATGGGGCTGTTAGGTAAACTTAAGTCCTTGCCTTCTCCACTGATAAGTTTCTAGAGACTTGCAGCTCTTCTCTGCCTGGTAAAAAAAAAAGGGAGATTTCCCTCATAAATGTAAACATAAAAGTATCTTCTACGCAGTTTTCAGAACTTCTCCTGTGTCTGCTGTTGCTTAAAAATAACCAGCTTAAAATAAGCTGCGTGCTAAAGAGACACAATTTGAAGTGGCAAATTCTGCTCTCCTGTTATGACAACTTAAAAAAGAGGGGAGAACTCTGCTTATGTTCTCATTAGTCCAGGAGTCAGCAAACTTTTGAGATGAAGGAGCTGCTAGGGGTCAGCAAACTACGGCTCCCGAGCATTTGGCTCTGAAGTAAAATTGAAAATGAAAATAAAACTACCAAAGTTTCATTTATAAAATTTTTAAAGGATATTACTCATATAATGGCGATTATGTAAAAAGACATTTATGGCTCTTGAATAATTTTAAAATTGTTGTGAGGGACAGGATTGGCCCTTCCTGGGGTCGGCAAACTTTTGAGATGGAACGCACCCAAAGAGCAGCATGTGACTCGCAAGCCACAGTTTGCCAACCCCTGGTCTAATGGAATACCTTTATTTCTATACAAGAGGTAAAAAATCAGAGAAACTAAAATGACATCTGAACAGGTGTCATTTGAATTATTTAGGCCTGTGAATTATTTTGAGCTGAAGGTAACTGAGGCCTCGTGGGCTCATGGAAAATGTTTACCTCTCTCTTAAAGAATTTAAACTGGGGGCCTTGCCCATAATAAGGGTTATCACCAGGAATAACTTTTCATAACCCACCTATAGTATGGGGAAAACTTCTAATTCCTCAACATTTGCTCTTCTTATGGTCCTGGCAATGACCTTCCTTCCTTCTGACACCCCAAGGTGCCTTACCTCATTCTTAGCTCAGAATGTCATATATAAGTCATTTCCCCTTTCTGTCCCTGAACCGCTCATGTACGGGGTTCCCATATATATGTAAGTGATTAAATTTGGTTATTTTCTCTTGTTAATCTGTCTCATTTAGATTTAATTATTGGAAAGAAACTTCAAGGGTAGAGGAAGTTTTCTTCTTCCCCAACATATTATATTGAAATGCTAGAGTTTGTTGAACTAAGCAAACTCAAATGAATTCATGGACCAGTTACAGAATATTAATGATCTGAAGGGGAGTTGATTTTGTCACCCCAAAATATGTTTCTTTGCAATATTGGTTATTTTAAGCTAATTATTTTTAAGGCCCAGAAGGCTTAAAAAGAACCTGTGAGCTTCCCCTAAACTGCCTAAAAGAAATGAAAATAGAAGACCTGTTCCAGAAATGAGCTATCACCACAGATAACTATCATTTAGTCTAAACTAAGTGTGATCGACAGGGAGGAACCCAGCAAGGCCAGTCTGATCAAAGTCCTCTCTGAGCCCCATTGTCTCTATGTGGCCCAGAAAACATTAGTTTACTAAATATTAATTCTTTTTATCTCCCTGTGAATGGCCTTATTTCCTTTTTAAGGCACAAACCTCTACCTCCTTCACCTTAGTCCAGAATGATGCATATACCTCATTTTGCTTTACTGTCCTTAGAATTCTTCATGCTTATGTAAATTAGCTGTGTGTACATATTAAAACATATTTTCTCATGTTAATCTGCCTTACGGCATCTTAATTATTTGACAAGCCTTAAGAACCAAGAAGGGAAGGGAATAATTTCCTCCTCCTCTACAGAACGAATGAAACATGCCCCACTTAGTACATTGGCAGTTGGTATGAACTACAGCAAATGAGAGAATATTTACCCTGCTTATAGCCAATCAAATTGAATTTGCCATGCCACAATATGTTCCTGATTGGCAGGTTTCAACCTCTAGATAACTAATATAATGTCTTCCTTGTACTTGAAGAGAATTCCAGAACATGAGATCTCATTGTAATTATAATAGCACAGTCCATAGACAAATATAAAAAGACTCTAAATCATTTAATTTGTTTGCAATGCCTCTGATTTTCATTTTGATAAATTCTCTCCTATGGCAGCTTCTACTTATCAAGACATTTACTTACACATCTGCTATATAACTGTTCATATACACTCAATAACCTCCATGTACTAGAAAGTTTTATGCAACCTGAAATGTTCTGTATGCCTTACTCCCAACTGTGGAACCCTGGAAGTCTTCATTTCTCCTACATATTTTTCTCAGTCTGCATGGCATTTGAGTGCTATGATGACTCACTGCCTACATGTACCATTCATTATAAAGCAGTGCTATGCACTATTCTTCACCTAGAAAACACTGACAAGACTTGGAAAAATAGCCAAGAACTGTTTCAGAGAAAACTTTAGAGATTTTAGGTTTCCCCGCTATCTGACAGTAGAGGGTACCTATGAAACCTTTCATAAGCTGAAACTGTGCAAAGTGAAGAGTATCCCTCATTTTCTGAAAGTTCACATTAGGTCACTTCGCTTTTGTGAAAGACCTGCATTAGTACAATAACAGCTTTTTTTCCTAAAAGTGAAAATTCATTTGGATTTCTCTCAATTAGTGAAAACAAGTACTAATGTAGGTCCTCAGTAGCATAACAGGAGTTTTCAGAAAGCAAGGGATACCTGTATTTGGAAATTAGACCAATAAGAATGTCTCGATGAAAGAGGAAATAGGACTAGGCAAACCTGTTAAAAGTGAAAATATGAGCTTCAACTTTGTCATTTATGTATTTGTTAACTTGAAGCTCCATAGTATTTCAATCTGCTTAAGAATGTGTCTGTTAGAATTTATTAACATGAGTGTGTTTCACGAACTGAAAGAACTTCATATATGGTATCGTATAAAACTCATGAACTTTTGTTGACATAAATTTTGATTAAAATCCAATTTAACTAGTTAAATGACCTCAGAAATGCTCTGGACTCATCCATAAAACCAGGAAAAGAATTCCTACCAGGAAGAGTTGTTTTGAGTATTTGAAATAACTAGGCCAATAGTTAGACTCATTCCTGTACCTTCTTTGTTGCATAATAGCTCCCCTATTTAGATATTATACCTTTACAGGATTCCATTTCTGTGTATCAGGTATTCCATAAGACCCTAGATAATGGTACTGCTGTGTGGAAGGAAAGATGAACCCATACCCAGAAAAAGTGTCTATTCTTCAAGGATGAAAGGCAGATTATGTAGTCAATTTGTCAACAAGGGCTTAATTTCACCAAGGGATAATGTTATATTGGGGCATCACTGTTGGACTCTATTACTATGAATTGTATGTTCAAAGGCAGAATCAGCTAGATCAAGCTGTCAGTTTCTTATATGGCCTCCATTTTGCCATCCTGTCCACTTCATTCATGTGTTCGTTGAGCTATGCTTGAAATGGCTAATGATGAAGGCTGAGTCACCTTGTCCACTTGGTTGTTCATTGCCTCTTTCATGGTGAATGCTTCCTGATGGGCTTAATATGTGACATAAACTCTCCCCAATTTAGGCCTATCTTTATATTTCCATCCACATCACATGTCTCTATTGCAGAATTAATTGTCTCCAATCTCACAGCCCTTTCTCTTCCAGGCTGCTGAATACAGAGCCAGGGCACTGGCCAATATCCAGGAAAGAATATTTCCCTCTTCATTATCTTTTAGGGTCAATCCTGAAAGTGTTAGTCATATAACTGCCATCCATTTTTGGCTTGCATCTATACCATAAACCATCCAGAAACCTGGCTTAGGCATTTTCCTCCTCTTTCAACTAGTCTGAAAAACCCTGTACAGAAATAGACACAGGCAGATGAGGCGATGGATGCAAGAATTGTGAGAAACATGAAGGTCTGAACTCTCTGCGTGAAGTCTTATTCATACCCTCTGATCTTGCTTGAGCTTGCTTATTGATGCACCATTTCCATCTTATAATGGATGGTTGCAAGACCTGTACAATATTATTACTCAAAATGTCTGACAGAGCCTATCTCATAATGGACATAATGAGCTGGTGTTCATGATCAATTTTCCCATCTCTTTCAGGACCCAACCGCACACCAAAAGCTATCTCAGGAAGGATGCATAATTATCTCCTGCAGATGGCAAGGCTTTGATACAGAATCCAAAGGTCCTATTTGTCATTCTTCTACTTCAGCTGGCCATGTAGTTCAATTTTAGCTTTTCCCACCACTGACACCTCCATATGTCTGCCAGGTGGTAAGACCCATGTGGTGGGGCAGATTGCATCATGGCCTGGATCTGATGCAGCTAACTTTCTGGCTTATGGTCACCACTCAGAGCTGGTGGCTTTTCATGCCAGTCAATAAATGGGCTGGAGCAGTATTCCTAGGCATAGTCCATGGCATATGTTGCCTTCTGAGCCCAAAATGGCCTACCATGCAGTATGCTTCCTTTTTTTGTACCATGGAATGCAAGAGGCAGCCACCAGTTGGCCTCTGTAACTGTTTTTTTTCACTGATGTAAATAAAACCAGGTTTGTTACTACCTCTTCTGCCATCCTTCCCAGCCGGCTCGGAGAGGACAGCTACCACTGAACTTCTTAGTGATGGTGGTCCCCCTTTAACCACTATATTTATGATGACCTTGGTGAATGGTGTGGCCTCCGGGAGCTTCCATGGAACATAATCTTCTTGTGGGTCACCTGGTTGTTTAATTGAACACAATGTATCAATTCAAGAATGCCTAGTTCAGGGCCGGCCGAATGGCGCAGCAGCCCCGGTTCAGTCCCACGTATGAGGGCCAGTGACACTGCCCTCAAAAAAAAAAAAAAAAGAATGCCTAGTTCCTTCAGCTTCTTTATTCTATCATCTTCCAGGCCAACTGTATATCTCTACACACACACACACACACACACACACACACACACACACGCCTTTATTGAGATGTATGTGTGTGTGTGTATACATATATAACATATTTATTGATAAAATCCACATACTATAAAAGTCACCTTTTTAAAGTGTATCTATATGTGTGTATATATATCTTATATATGTAAATGCCCACTGATGGTGAATATATACACATTCGTATTGTGTCTACTTTTGATGACTACGAATAAAGCTGCTATGAAAATTTGTGTATAAGTTTCTGCATGAACATATTTTTAATTACTTGGGTGTATACCTAGAAGTAGAATTTCTAGGTCATGTTGTTTATTCTGTTTAATATTTTGAAGAACTATTCAACTGTTTTCCGAAGTAGTTGCACCATTTTACTTTTCCACCAGCAAAGTATGGCTGTTCTAAGTTCTCACAACTTTGTGAATACCAGCTATTGTATATCTTTATTTATTTATTTATTTATTTATTTATTTATTTATTTATTTATTTATTTTTGAGAGCAGTGTCACTGGCCCTCATATGTGGGATCGAACCGGGGCTGCTGGCTTCCCAAGCCAGCGCTTAACCACCTTGCCACTCGGCCGGCCCTGTATATCTTTTTTTGATAAGAGCCATCCTAGTGGTTAAGTGACATCCTACCGTGGTTTTTATTTGCATTTCCCTAATGACTGATAATGCTGAATATACTTTCATGCATTTGTTGGCTATTTAGATATTTTCTTTGGAGAAATATTTATGCAAATCCCTTGTCCAATTTTTAATTGGGTTATTTGTCATCTTACTCCTGAGTTTTAAGAGTATTTTATACATTCCGTGTACAAGCGCCTTCTCAGAGATATGATTGTAAATATTTCCCCATCTGTAGATTGTCTTTTCACTTTCTTGTGATGTCTTTTGAAGCACAAAATTTTCTAATTATGATAAATCCAACTTATCTATTTTTTGTTGTTTATGCTTTTGGTGATATATGTCAGAAACCATTACCTAACACAATGTCATGAAGATTTACATTATGTTTTCTTTTAAGAATTTTATCATTTTCATTTTTAAATTAAAGTCTATGATCCATTTTGAATTAATTTTTATATGGTTTGAGGTAGGAGTTTAACTACAATTTTTGCATGTGAATAACCATTGTCCCATCACCATTTGTTGAAAAGACTACTCACTTCTTGAATGGTCTTAGCACACTTGGCGTAAAAGAGTTAATCAAACACAAGTGGGTTTGTTTCTGGAATCGAGCTTCTATTCCACTGATATACACAGTATCTCACAGGGAAAAAAATAGAAATGTGGATTTCAGCCTAATATTTAATTGGACCCATTCACTACCTGATAGTTATTAAATTAGATACAATTTCATTTTAGAACCTCCAATATAGACTTGAAGTGAACATACAAAGTATATGATGCTTAGGTATAATCAGTTGGAAGATTAATGTAATTTGGTGATGGAAGGTAAACAATGCACATTCCCAAATTATCATTGTTTATTAAACAGAGAACAGTATCCTTCATAAGTTTAACATTCTCTAGTTCACCTCCCTTTTATCTTGTGTCTGACCCAATAATATATATGCCAATATATTAACTCCTGCTTCTACATTAAGCTGTATTTCTAGTTTTCCAACTCTTTAAAGTTTTTGAGAACTGGATTAGATATTAGAGTCACAGTGTCTCTAAACATATTAACTAGAAAATGTTAATGCTTTAAAAAGTGAGAATACTTTCTATCATTTGTCTTTTTACTTTGTGAAAATAGAGAACAATGGATACTCTAATCACAGCATATTTACATGTTCAAATATTGCATTTAATTATATTCTTCTGCTTAAACAAAAGAGAGACAATCGAAGGTTGTTAGAAGCATTTTCTATAATGGGTTTCTATTATAAGGTGAACTGGCCCTCTAAATGGTGAGCATTAGTGTTTCTGAATTACAGTATTACAAATCTAATAATTCTGCCTCAGGAGAGGGGGGTTCATAGAACTGTTTTAATAGTAAAATCTGCGTTTTTATCAGAATGACCTCACTTCTAGTCAAATGGTCAGTCACAAAAAGTTATATATTGAAATAACTATTCATATGTGAAAATATGGACATAAGTCAAGGGTATACTCAAGCTTCTCCCTTTTCTAGTCTGAAGCTCATAAGAAATAAAATTTGATGGTAAAATAAGTTCTCAGCAGGCCAATACATTGAGGTTAGGACTTTCCTAATGAAGGCTTCTCTGATGGTCATTTTTTTCTGGCAAATTTACTTAAACTATCCTTATTTCAGTTAAATAGCTGTTCTCACTAATGTTTTCTCCATAAATTGGATAACTAGCTCATATATCTGTTCTGGTTTTGACTTCACATAAATTAATTAGATGACAACATAACTTGATAAATTTATCTAGTTGTCCTATAGAAAAAACATTTCCAAATTTGGTAAGAGTCATTTATTTTAAAAAAGGAGGGTTCCTTGGGAAAGTAGAAATATGAACGGTTACAAAATATAAAAAAGTAAAATACAGAAAAAATGAAGATTGTAAAGTTTGATAACTCCTCTATTAAAAAAATTTCCGTGTCATCATCACAAACACAATTCCAAAATATGAAAAACCCCAAGGAAACTCTCATTATTGAAGTGTAGGCAAAAACTCAAATATTCCTTTATTCCCAAAACATTAGTAATCAGACCACTTTCCACACCACAGTTGCAAGCCCCAGTCATCTGACTCCAGTTTAGATATGAACATCATACATCCTTAAAGCTCATTTACATGCCTCACATAATGCACAGAGTGATGAAAGAAGCACATTTTTTTGATCTCTTCCTAAACTTATCAACCATGTGTCTGTTTCCTAGTATGTCCAAAAGATTTTAATAATCAACTGAATTCCTGGTATCCATTTCCTTGTATGTAATTCTATATTTTATTACTAACTCACCTGGGGTTTAGGACTACTCAAAAAATTAAAGAAAATATGAAACCATAGGTACATTAGTCACACACTTTTTATACATGCTCTTGCAGAATTTAAAAAAGTTTGCTTTGATCTTCCATTTGCAATCGTGTAGTAAATTTCAGAATAAAGAGTTCTTTTTATATCACACTTCTGTACCTTTTCAAGTTTTCTGTGGTTGAGACATATGGTTGGAAATAAGTAGAAAAAAAAATGTTTTAAAAGAAATTATTCATTTAATCATAAAAAGCCCAAGAGTTTGTTTTAAACACTCATTCTTGGGATTTGAGTCTTAGAGAAAATAAATGACACAGTTTTAGGCATAGTTCGTTATCTAAATTTACTCTTTGAAAAGAAATGTCTCCTCACTTCAATTTTAATACCAGCCATATAAATAAATTCTTATGAAGTATAGCATTCTAAGTGAGAAATTCTTTTGTTTTTTTTTTGTTTTTTTGAGGGCAGTGTCACTGGCTCTCATATGTGGGACCTGAACCGGGACCACTGGCTTCCCAAAGCCAGCGCTTAACCACCGTGCCACTCTGCCAGGCCCTAAGTGAGAAATTCTGATTCAAAACCAACAAAAATATTTGAAGAAATATTATCATTGCTGAATAAAATAGTCTAAAATGAAGCCAGCACTCATCATATAAGTAATACCCTTCTTTGAGCCAGAGACCAAATGCTTTCTGACACACAGGACACAGTGTTCTGAGATAGGGTGAAAGCAGATCCTTCTCTAGTTCAAGAGAAACCATGAACATCAATAAGGATTTATGGTACACGTATATTAAAAGTAGATCAAAATGTTAAAGAGGTTTTTTGGGTTTTTTTCAGAGACCATCTACACCAAAGCTGCATAATCAGATTCAAAAGCTACATAATCAGATTCAAGAAATCACCTACATGATTTCATCTAGTAAACAATGAAAATGAGGAGTCACTTGTTTAAAATTAAGATTTCAAGTCAGTGACAGTAGAGCAGTAAAGCAAGTGCATGGGCCCTGCAGGACTCTACAGGTTGCCTGCCATGAAGCTGGGCTGGTTATTTGTAGGTGGAATTCATCAAGTATTTAATGACCTACAGCTTTTATAAGATCCCCAAAGGGGTCTTTGCCCAATAAAAAAATATAAAAAACAAAGAAGAAAGAAAAAACAAAGGTAAACGTGGAAACTTTTGAGTTATCCACCTTCTCATAGTATAGCTGAGTCCCTTGAGGCCCATGGGAAATCAATATCAGAATTACTACCAGTACTCAGGTCTGTTGACTCTACTATATCATTAGAACAAAGTTTTGGTTTGTTGTTATTTGTTTGTTATTTTTAAAACACCATGCTGTTGTTTACAGCTGCTGGATGTAAAGTTCTCTTAAAGCACAAATAATCTGAAACAGCATAAATAAATTTATCCTTAATAATATTAATGTTATAAAACATTTGAAAATATAAAGCACATAAGAGGTGAAGTACTATTTGTTTTAATTCACAGTTCAGTGCAGAACTTTCACAAATTTGGCCTTTCTGTTAGATTGTGAAGGAGAAACATATCAATACCAGGTGATAATTCTGTATGAAAAACAGCATAAAATAATAAATGAAAACAGTGAAAAGTGAAAAGATCAAAATCAATTGTAAATAAATTCCAGTTTTGCAAATTAAATAGAAAAAGTGACAAATCTTCCTTTTCTTACAACCAGACCTCATAACAATAGATTTTTGTTCCTATGGGTCATTAGAGACTTAACTAACTAGTAAAATTAATATCCATTTCAGATGATAACACATCTTTTTTAAAAAGCACTTGAAAAAAGTGGATGCATATGGCCAATAAATCTTAATATAAGTTCAGAGTATATAAATTGTGAGGAAATCACTTAATAAATAAAATGACATGGATCTTTCACACAACAATTTGTCTAAGGTTTGTTATTTAAAAGCAAAGATATATGGTGTTTTAATAGGAAGGAATTATATGAATATCCTCACAAAATATAAGTAGAACATTTAAGACTGAATGAGTCTTAAGCTTTGGATCATGTGGCTAAAAGGACCCTTATAAGGTTGATGTTCGTATCCATAGCCATGTGTTCGTATCCATAGCCATGTATGTGTT
Organism: Aselliscus stoliczkanus; assembly: GCA_033961575.1. Lineage (NCBI taxonomy): Eukaryota > Metazoa > Chordata > Mammalia > Chiroptera > Hipposideridae > Aselliscus > Aselliscus stoliczkanus. The sequence continues at coordinate 72,877,407 of CM066740.1, read as the reverse complement.
CAATGTCACTTTAGAGTCTTAGCTATCAATGGGTGCCTTTTCTTTCAGAGTCATCCAGATCTTTGGCCCTTGGCCTCTGCAGAGTCCCTACTGGATCTATACTAATAATGAAACATCTTCATAGTGTGGACTTTTTCTGAGCTCCAGGAATATTTTAACCTATCTCAGGCACTGGAGAACTTTCTACTTCCTAAAATTTGCTCACTTGCCTAAGGCTCTGATTCATACAAATATTATAGTGAACACCCTTGTTTTCTTCCCTATAATGTGTATTTTAATAAGAGATTTCTGAAATAACTCACTAATCAAAATATTGTTTTATTGGGTTGTCGGAAAAGTCATAACATATTTTTTCTGTTTTTCATTGCAAAAATGCATCATGACCTTTCCAACAACCCAATAGTAGAATTTCAGTTACAAATGAAGGCTGGGAAAAGAACAATTTGAGGACACTTAGGATCCTCTCTAATATCACCAGATTCTATCCTAGTCTGTATGAAATGCCACATGCAAATTTTTTCAACTTTGTATATTAATGCAATAGACAAGCAAATATTTGGAGGAAAGGACCTATCTCCACATTAAAACATACTTAGTCATCTTGTAGATCTAAGCTCATTTTTTTTGTGAAAGCTTGTAGAACAGTATTTGTGAAGTATGTAATATAGTATTTGGGGGTAAAAAAATAAGCAGTAGAGATAAGCAAAATGAAAATCATAATTCACCAGCCAACATTTAATGGATAAATGTGTATAAACATATATCATACACAAAACTGTGACATAATGATAAACTGCTGCTTTTAATTGACAATAAATTGTGAACACTACATCAAGTGTTCCTTAAACTCGGAGCCACAGAACTATTTGAGAATCAAAAAGGGGCTACAGACCCCATGAAACTATGCCTCCCAGAATGCACATAGGCTTTTGCATACATTCAAACTTGAAATAAACTATCATGGAATTACCAAACTGTTAGAAGCCCATCCACAGACTCCTAAGGAAACTAGAATAATAAGTATCTCTGATTTACAGGATCATTTTTATTTGCTGGACAATATTCTTTGTGTGGGTGAGGATAGCATTAGATAATTTCATGTAGTTGTACACTAGGTTGTTCCTAAATTCTAAGCATATTAAATAATATTGGGGTGCATACTTTTCATATACAACTTTGTGTAGCAACCAATTATATCTTTTAGAAATAGAATTACTTGATTAAATGATAAGCACATGTATAGGTTTTGATATTGATTGTCAAACAGTGATCCAGAGTTTATTTTAATTAAACTCACTTAAGCTACAGACTATCCCTTTCCTTTCTTATTAGATATCTTCATTCTTTTTAATCAAAGTGGATATGAAAGGCAAAAAGTTCACTGTTGTTTATCTTGCAATTTTTTAATTTAGTGACGTTAAAAAAATCTTTTTATGTCTGTATTGGCCATTTCTCTTTCTCCTTTCTTTGAAATTCCTGTACATGTTTTTTGCCTATTTTTATTGGTGTTTCTGATTTTAAATTACAGGTATACCTCAGGAATACTGAGGTTCAGTTCCAACCCACTACAATAACATGAGTATCACAATAAAATGAGTGACACAAATATTTCGGTTTCTCAGTGCATATGAAAGCTATGTTTACATTATACTATAGTCTATTAAGTGTGCAATAGCATTCTGTCTAAAAATAATGCAATACTTTAATTAAAAAATACTTTATTGTTAAAAATATGTAACCATTATCTGAGTCTTCAGTGAGTGATAATCATTTTGATGGTGAAGGGTCTTGTAAAAACTGCGAAGCTCAATAAAACAAAGTGCAATGAAATGAGGTATGCCTTTTCATAAAAGTATTCTCCGGGTGTTAATGACCCTTTGTTACATATGTTTAAAATAATTTCTAATTTGTCACGTACCTTTTAATTTGGGTTACAATAAAGCTCTTTAATGCTGTACTCATGCCTATGATATTTTTACATAATAGTCACCTCAAGACTTTTCCCACTACAAATTTTACATATTTGCTTATATTCCCCTGTAATATTTTGAATTGCTTCTCTATAGTATAATGAAAATAAATTTATATTTTATTATAAAAATAACTAATATTATAAAAATAAATACAGGTTTACTGTAATACTTCACAAATTACAGAAAAGTATTAAAAAGATAGGGGGAAAAAAAAATCTCTTGAATTGAAACGTGACTATCCAGAGGCTATCAGAAAAAACACATCAGCTTTCAACCTTTAAAATCTGCCACTATGCTACACAGACAGACACAGACACGCACTACTTTGTAATTTATTTTTTCATTCAAACAATATGCTATGGGCTAGTCTCATTTTGAAAGCAGCATTACACTCATTTTGACTATTACATGTTAATGTATATTTTAATATCTGGTAGGCAAGAACCTCTCATTATTTTCATTTCTCCAAATGCTTCTGGTTCTTTTTACTCATTTTTTTTTTCCTCCCACAGAAATATGAAGAATTTTTTGGCCCAATTAAAAAAAAAAAGCCAAAGCCAAAGAGATTTTATTTGCAATTGACTTTAACTCACAAATTAATCTGGGAGGAAATTAAATTATATCATTACAATATCTTACTCCCATCAAGAAACATGTAATGTCTCTTTAGTCCAGTCTTCTTTATGACTTCAGTAAAATGTTATAGTATCTACTTAGCCTCCCCTCTGCCACCCACTGCCATTGTCTCCCAATGTACATTTCCAAATGATTGACAAGGCTAAGACTTGGTCCCACCTGACATTCCCACAGATGGCCCTTACCTATAGTTTCTGCCATGGTGTGTTCAGGAGGTATTTATGTCAGCTCAGAATTTCAGTCACCTGTAGCAGAGACAGAGTTCCTGGAAGAAACAGTCTCTAGGCAGGGAGCTGCAGGACTATGCCAATTAGTTTCTTCTCAGCATTTGGGAAGGCAGCTTGATTTTAGCTGCGATTCTACCTTCCAAGCTAAGGGGTGCACCTTCCCTTAGGGCGAGCTCCCAGCAGCAGTGACGGTCCTTTCAAATCCATCATAACACTGCACTAGCTAGTAACCCTAAATGCTGTCAGTGAAGGTTTTAGTGTGTGTAAATATGCATTGATAAATTACTAGTCCAACGTTCCAGCCAGGAGGAAATCAGAGAGGATTATGCCAGATTGGAGTTTGGAAAACTTTTGTTTCTATTGCAGATTTATCATTTCCTACAGAGTTTTATTATAGGTAAGTTATTTATCCCTCTCAGCCTCAGCTTTAATATTCAAAGATGAGCAATAGCATCTTTCAAGGTTTTACTCAAACCTTTATCTCCTTTTCCAAAAATTTTATAAGCTATCTCTGCTCCTAGTAATCTCTCTCTTTGCTTAACTGTCAGTCTCATTGTATAGTTGGCACTTGTCAAATACAGTCAGATCGTCCCCTCGTTTATGCACGTGCCCTCTTTCTCCCCAGATTAGATAGTATTTCCTTGAAAACAACAATTGTGCCCTTTCTTGCTCTTACATTTACTAACTCAACACTTCGCGACAGACTGAACTACATAAATATTCGTTAGGCTGAGCTCTTCCATATCCTTATCTTTTCATGCAGTTAACTATTAAGATGCATTATTAGCCACAAAGAAGGTTAAATAATAACATATTAATGGGACAAAAAAATTAGTGTTTTATTTTCATCTTTTCAAATATTCTACGCTTTTTCATGAACTTTACAATCCCAGCCAATATCTGCAAAAGCTCCCTGCTTTGGTCACCTCTGGGCATAGGAATAAAAAGGACAGTGAAATTAAAAGAATATTTCTAGAGATGGCAGTTTATATAAAATAAAAAAGAACAGTAAATTAAATACACAACAACAATTAAGTTGCAAAAAGAAAAAATAATAAATAAAGAAAGCACACTTTTCATAAGCCACAACTTCCGTATTCTCCACAATAAAACAAAGGACTAAAAGTTTACTTTTAATTATTACTGCTGAATATCTTTTTTCTTTTCTTTTTTTTTAAAGATTTTATAGGGGAATTGGGGGAAGGGAACAGACAAGTTGCTGTCTTTTTGTTGTTGTTGTTCTTCAGTCTAATTGTGGAGGACGTTGCTTCACTGGCCCATGTTGGTGTTATCATTACGTTCTTCCCAGGTGAACCGATGGGTCACTGGCCTCTGGACAGCCACTCATGGCGGCTCTTGGCAGCTCACACCAGCTGCCGGCCACTCATGCCGGCTGCTGGCCACTCACTGTAGCCTATGGCAGCCCACTGAAGCAGGGGCTGCAACCTACACCATCAGCGGGACTCACAGCAGCCCAGCTCCAGGTGGAGCTGTTGTTAGCTGTAGAGGGCAGTGTCACTGGCCCTCATATATGGGATCTGAACCAGGGCCGCTGGCGTCCCAAGCGACCACTCAGCCAGCCCACTACTGAATATCTTATGTTAACCATTAATTGGTTCAATGTTATTTCTTTTTTTTTTTTTTTTTTTCACCTTACTTCAATTTTATTATTATTATTTTTTTTAATTTTATTTTATTTTTAATTAGTTTCAGGTGTACAACACAGTGCAATAGTTATACATTTTACCCCTCAAAGTGACAACCCCCCCACCCCCAATAGTTTCAGGTGTACAACACAGTGCAATAGTTATACATTTTACCCCCCAAAGTGACAAACCCCCCACCCCCAATACACCCCCACACCCCCATATCATACATATCTATTACTCTTCCTCTGACTCTCTCTTCCACAGTATAATCCACATCCCGTGACTATCTATATATATTCAATTACAGTAGGTATACCACCTCCACTTTAGTAATACAGTGCAGTGATCAAACCTCTACTCCATCCATGAAATGGTCTCCTAACAAGACTTATGATCATCTGACATTCCACAGAATATTTACAACATTATTAATTATATTCCCCAAACTGTTTTTCCTATCCCAGTAGCAATATTGTAGTTGCCTATTTTTGCTGTCTAATCCCTTCCCCTTCTCCCTCATTCCCATTCCTCTCCAAATTAGCAACCCTGATTTTTCCTCTATATCTATGAGACAGTTTCTGTTTACTTTGCTCATTCATACAGTTTTTCATATTCCACATATAAGTGAGATCATATGGTATTTGTCCTTCTCTGACTGACTTACTTCACTCAACATTATAGTCTCTAGGTCCATCCATATCATTGCAAATGGCTCGATTTCATTCTTTTCTTATAGCGGAGTAATACTCCATTGTATAAATATACCACAGCTTCTTAATCCAGTCATCTACTGACGGGCATTTTGGTTGTTTCCAAGTCTTAGCTATTGTAAATTGTGCTGCTATGAACATCGGGTGCATAACTTTTTTGAATAAGTGTCTTGGTTTTTTCAGGATAAATACCTAGGAATGGAATTGCTGGGTCAAAAGGTAGCTCTATTTCCAGTTCTTTGAGATACCTCCATACTGACTTCCATAGTGGCTGCACCAATCTGTAGTCCCACCAACAGTGCAGCAGGGTCCCCTTTTCCCCACAGCCCCGCCAGCACTTGTTGTTTGTTGATTTGTTGATGATAGCCATTCTGACTGGAGTGAGGTGGTATCTCATGGTGGTTTTTATTTGCATTTCCCTAATGACCAGTGAGGTTGAACTTTTTTTCATATGCCTGTTGGCCATCTGTATGTCCTCTTTAGAGAAATGTCTCTTCATATCTTCTGCCCATTTTTTAATTGGGTTGTTTTTTTGGTGTTGAGTTTCATGAGTGTTTTATAAATTTTGGATATTAACCCCTTATCAGATATATCGTTGGCAAATATATTCTCCCATTCAGTAGGCCTCCTTTTGTTTTATTAATGGTTTCCTTTGTTGTGAAAAAACTTTTAAGTCTGATATAATCCCATATGTTCATTTTTTTCTTTTACTTCCCTTGCCCGTAGGGATGTATCAGTAAAAATATTGCTCCGGGTAATGTCTGCAAATGTACTCCCTATATTTTCATTTAGGATTTTTATGGTTTCAGGTCTTACATTTAAGTCTTTAATCCATTTTGAATTTGTTCTTGTATAAGGCGTAAGGAGATGATCCAGTTTCATTTTTTTTGCATGTGTCAGTCCAATTTTTCCCAGCACCATTTATTGAATAGACTATCTTTACTCCAGTGTAAATTCTTGCTTCCCTTGTCATAGATTAACTGTCCGTAAATGCTTGGATTTATTTCTGGGCTCTCTGTTCTGTTCCACTGATCGATGTGCCTGTTTTTATGCCAATACCAAACTGTCTTGATTACTGTGGCCTTGTAGTAGGTTTTGATGTCTGGTAGCGTGATCCCCAACTTTGTTTTTATTCCTCAGAATTGCCGAGGCTATTCTGGGTCTTTTATGATTCCATATAAACTTTAGGATTATATTTTCTATTTCTAGAAAATGCCCTTGGTAGTTTGATAGGAATTGCATTGAATCTATATATTGCTTTAGGCAGTATGGACATTTTAACTATATTAATTTCTTCCTATCCATGAGCATGGTAGGTGTTTCCATTTATTTGTATCTTCTATGATTTCTTTCTTCAGTGTCTTATAATTTTCTGAGTACAGATCTTTCACTTCTCTTTGGTTAAATTTATTCCTAGGTATTTTATAGTTCTTGACGCAATTGTAAATGGGACAGTTTTCTTAATTTCGCTTTCCATTAGTTTATTATTGGTATATGCAAATGCCACTGATTTCTGAACATTGATTTTATATCCTGCTACTTTACTGAATTCGTCTATCAGTTCCAATAGTTTTTTGATGGAGTCTTTGGGGTTCTCTATATACAGTATCATGTCATCTGCATATAGTGACAATTTTACTTCTTCCTTGCCAATTTGGATGCCTTTTATTTCTTTTTGTTGTCTGATTGCTGTGGCTAGAACTTCCAGCACTATGTTGAATAAAGAGGAGAAAGTCGACATCCTTGCCTTGTTCCTGATCTTAAGGGGAATGGTTTTTAGCTTTTCCCATTAAGTATGATGTTAGCTGTAGGTTTATCATATATGGCTTTTTATTATGTTGAGATATGATCCCTGTATTCCCACTTTGCTAAGGGTTTTTAACATAAATGGCTGTTGGATTTTGTCAAATGCTTTTTTCTGCATCTATTGAAATGACCATGTGATCTTTATCCTTCATTTTGTTGATGTGGTGTATCACATTAATTGATTTACGGATGTTGAACCAGCCTTGCGCACTAGGATGAATCCCACTTGATCATGATGTATGATCTTCTTAATATATTGCTGAATTCTGTTTGCTAATATTTTATTGAGAATTTTTGCATCTATATTCATCAGGAGATTGGCCTGTAGTTTTCCTTTTTTGTGATGTCTTTATCTGGTTTTGGAATCAGGGTGATAGTGGCTTCATAAAAGAGTTTAGGAGCCTTCCCTCCTTCTGGAATTTTTGGAATAGTTTGAGAAGAATAGGTGATAGTTCTTTTTGAATGTTTGATAAAATTCACTTGTGAAGTCATCTGGTCCAGGGCTTTTTGTTTTGGGAGCTTGTCAATTACTGATTCAATTTCCTTGGTAGTAATCAGGGTATTTAGATTTTCTGTTTCTTCTTGCGTTAGCTTTGGAAGGTTGTATGCTTCTAGAAAATTATCCATTTCTTCCAGATTGTCAAATTTGTTGGCATATAGTTGCTCATAGTAATTTCTAGAATTTTTTGTATTTCTGTGATGTCTGTAGTCATTTCCTCTTTCATTCCTGATTTTGCTAATTTGAGTCCTCTCTCTTTTTTTTTTTTTGATGAGCCTGGCTAGAGGTTTGTCAATTTTGTTTATCTTCTCAAGAAACCAGCTCTTGGTTTCATTGATCTTTGAATTGTTTTTCTCTGTTCTCTATATTGTTTATTCCTGCTCTGGTCTTTATTATCTCCTTTCTTGTACTCCCCTTGGGACTCTTTTTGTTGTTCTTTTTCCAGTTCCCTTAGGTGTAAGGATAACCTGTTGATTTGAGATTTTTCTTCCTTCTTTAGGTAGGCTTGCACTGCTATAAACTTCCTCTTAGGACTGCTTTCGCAGCATCCCAGAGATTTTGGGTCGTGGTGTTTTCATTATCGCTTGTCTCAGGTATCTTTTGATTTCCGCCTTGATCTCATTTGTGACCCACTCACTATTTAATAGCATATTGTTTAGCCTCCATTTATTTGTCAGCTTCCCGGATTTCTTCTTATAATTGATTTCTAGTTTCATAGCATTGTGGTCAGAGAATACAGTTGAAATGATTTCAATCTTCTTAAATTTATTGAGACTTGTTTTGTGGCCTAACATGTGGTCTATCTTAGAAAATGTTCCATGTGCACTTGAAAAGAACGTATATTCTGTAGCTTTGGGATGAAATGCTCTGAAAATGTCTGTTAAATCCAGCTGGTCTAATGTGTCATTTAAGGTCGCTGTTTCCACATTGATTTTCTGTCTGGAGGATCTGTCCATTAGTGACAGTGGGGTGTTGAAGTCCCCCTACTATGATAGTGTTACTGTTGATCTCTGTCTTTATGTCTGACAATATCTGTTTTATATATTTAGGCTCCTATGTTAGGTGCATAGATGTTTACTAGAGTTATGTCCTCTTGTTGGATCGATCCCTTCATTACTATGAAGTGTCCTTCTTTGTCCTTTGTTATATTCTTCAATTTAAAAGTCCATTTTATCTGATATAAGTATCGCTTACTCCAGCTTTTTTCTCAGTACCATTTGCATGAAATATTTTACTCCATCCCTTTACTTTCAGCCTGTATGAGTCTTTGGATCTGAGGTGAGTCTTTGTATACAGCATATGCTGGGGTCTTGCTTTCCTATCCATTCAGCCACCCTATGTCTTTTTATTGGAGCATTTAATCCATTTACATTTAATGTGATTATTGATAGGTGTGTATTTATTGCCATTTTGTTATTTGTGTTCGTAGTCTTTCATAGGTTGTTTTTCTCTTCCACTTAAAGAAGCCCTTTTAGCATTTCCTGCAAAGCTGGCTTGGTGGTAATGAATTCCATTAAATTATTTTTTTCTGCAAAGCTCCTTATCTCACCTTCAATTTTAAATGATAACCTTGCTGGATACAGCAATCTTGGTTGTAGGCCTTTATTTTTCATCACTTTGAAAACCTCCTGCCACTCCCTTCTGGCCTGTAAGTTTCTGTAGAAAAGTCAGCTGATCATCTTATGGGGGTACCCTTGTAAGTAACTTGCTGCCTTTCCCTTGCTGCTTTAAGGATTCTGTCTTTGTCCTTAACCCTTGCCATTTTCACTATAATGTGTCTTGGAGTGGGCCTGTTTGGAATCATCCTGGTTGGAACTCTCTGCACTTCCTGAGCTTGTATTTCGATGTCCTTTGCCAGGTTAGGGAAGTTTTCAGACATTATTACTTCAAATATATTCTCAATCCCTTGCTCCCTCTCTTCTCCTTCTGGTACTCCAATGACCCTTAGGTTATTGCGTCTGATGTTGTCCCCCAGCTCTCTTAAACTATTTTCCATGTTTTTCATTCTTTTTCTTTTGTTGTACCGCATGGGTGATCTCTGCTATTTTGTCTTCTAAGTCACTGATTCGATTTTCAGCTTCATCCAGTCTGCTAGTGATTCCATCAAGTTTGTTATTTAATTCAGTAATTGTGTTCTTAAGTTCTAGCTGGTTGCTTTTCATGATTTCTTTATCCTTCTTTATATTTTCATTAATTTCCTTGAACATTCTAATAATCAGTGTTCTGAACTCTGTCTCCGATAAGTTGGTTACCTCTATTTCCTCTATTTCCACTGATTCAGGAAGTTTCTTCTGTTCTTTTATTTGTGTTATGTTTCTTTGTCTCCCCATTCTGGCTTACTCTTTGTGTTTGCTTCAATATAACAGATAGATCCCCCAGATTTCTCAGTCTTTTCTGGGTAAACTTATATGGTGTGTGTCCTTTATATTTGAATTACTCAGTCTCCCTATTCTCTTGTGCTTGTATCTGAGGTGTTCCTTGTGTCGTGCGTCCTCACTTGTTGAAGTTTTAGTTTTGATTACTTTTGGTTTGTCAGTAGGTGGGATTGACTCCCAGATTGATTAGCTGTGAGGATCAGCAGCTTCTGCAGTTTATGAGCTGCTGTGAGAGGATTGACCCCTCTGATGAAACTTGGACCCTATGGGTCTTAGTACCTGTAGTAACTTCTTTTTGGGTGTGACTCTTGTATGTCAAACCCAGAAATGCTCTGGTTTTATCTAAAGTTGGCCTCCGGGTATGATGATTCTTGTGTCTGTTTGTTTGGACCCACTGCAAGTCAAGTCAGTAGGAAGGCTCTAATTTGTCTTGTCTAACAGGAAATCTCTGAGAGCGGCGGCGACAGCTGCTGGTCCCCGTCCCCCTGCGCTCTCCTCATACTGTCCGCAACATCCGGGACCTGCGGGACCGCCGATACACAAATACACACACACTCGGAGCGCGCACACTCACACACACACACACACAGCGACACACACCGGCCGGGGCGTCATGGCGTCCGGTTCAATGTTATTTCTTAACTTAGTTGTTTAAGTCATTGAAAAGTGCTAAACATCAAAATGCCTAATACATGGTTAATATGAGCTAGAATCTTATTTAAAAAAAAAAAACTTTATTGAGACATAATTAACACATCATAAAATTCACCCATTAAAAGTATACAGTTTAGAGGTTTTAATATATTCACCAAGTTTGCATTGATCACAACAATCTAACTTTAGGACATTTTCATCACTCGAAAAAAAAAAACAACCATGTATCCATTAGCAGTAACTTTGTATCCTCCCTATTATGAGCATTTTACTTAAATGGAATCATAAAATATGTGGGTTTTGTAGCTGAATTCTCTCACTTAACATAATGTTTTTGATGTGTATTCATATCATAGCATGTTTTAATACCACATCCCTTTTTATGGCTGAATAGTGTTCCATTGTAAGAATATATCACATTTTGTTTATCCATTCACCATTTGATGGACATTTAGTATTGTTTGCAATGTTGGGCTATTACAAATAATACTGCTCTGAGTAGTTGTAAGTTTTTATATGGACATATATTTTCATTTCTCTCGAGTTTATATCCGGTAGTGTCATTGCTAAATCATACAATAAATTTACATTTCATATTTGAGAAACCACCAAATTATAGTCCAAAGGAGCTAAACCATTTTGCATTCCCATGAGCCATGAATGAGGACTCTCATTTTGCCACATCTTTGCCAATACATTATTTATTTACTTTTTTATTATAACCATCCCAGTAGGTAAAAGGTGGTATTTCATTGTGGTTTCAGTGTGAATTTCCATAATGACCAATTATGTTGAACATTTTTTATGTTTTTTTAGTTACTTGTACACCTTTTTTAGAGAAATATCTATCAAACTGCTTTGTTCATGTTTTAATTGGGTTATTTGCCTTTTTATTATTTGGTTATACATTCTGTACACAGGTCCCTCATCAGATATATGAATTACAAATATACCCTCCCAGTCTTTACATTGTCTTTTCATTTTTAATGGTGTCTTTTGAAGCATAAAGTTTATAATTTCAACCAAGTCCCATTTATGAACTTTTTTTTTCTTTTATCACTTCGGTTTTTGGTGCTGTACCTAAGAAACCATTGCCTAATCCAAGGTCTTAAAGATTTACTCCTATGTTTTCTTCTAAGAGTTTTATCTTTTACATTTAAGTATACAACAAATTCAGTTAATTTTTAATCTACGATATGAGGTAGGAGTCCAACTTTATTGTTTTGCATGTGGATATCTAGTTGTCTTAGCATTTAGTGAAAAAATTATTCTTTCTGCTGATTGAATTGTCTTGGTGCCTTTGTTCAAAATCAAGTGAACATTAACGTGAGGGTATATTTTTAGGTTCTCAATTCTATTCTATTGACCAATATGTCTATACTTATACCAGGATCATACTTTCTTGATTAGCATAACTTTGTAAAGGCAGACCTCAGAGATGATACTGCAGGTTTGTTTCCACACCATCATAATAAAGCAAATATCACAAGGCAAGTCACACAATTTTTGGTTTCCCAGTGCATGTAAAAGATATGGTTATACTATACTATAGTCTATAAAGTATGCAATAGCATTATGGCTAAAAATCAATATACATACTTTAATTTAAAATATTCATTGCTTAAAAATCCTAGCCATTATGCAAGCCTTCAGCAAGTCGTAATCTGTTTGCTGGTTGAGGGCCTTGTCTCAATGTTGATGGCTGCTGACTGATCAGGGCAGTGGTTGCTGAAGGTTGGGTGGCTGTGGCAGATTCTTAAAATAAGACAATGAAGTTTGCCCCATTGATTGACTCTTCCTTTCATGAACAATTTCTTTATAGCATGCAATGTGGTTTGACAGCATTTTACCTATACAACTTCTTTCAAAATTGGAGTCAATCTTCTCAAACACTAGCACTGCATTATCAACTAAGTTTATATGATATTCTAAATCCTTGCTGTTGCTTCAAGAACTTCACAGCATCTTCTCCAGGAGTAGATTTCATCTCAAGAAACCACTTTCTTTGCCCATCCATGAGATGCAGCTACTTATCCATTAAAAGTTGTATCATGAGGTTGCAGCAATTCGGTCACATCTTCAGGCTCCACTTCTATTTCTATTTCTCTTGCTATTTCCACCATTTCTGCACTTACTTCCTCCACTGAAGCCTTGAACCCTAAAGTATTCTGTAAACCATTTTGGCTTCAACTTAAAGTTAACAGCTGCAATAGCCCCTAAAAAAGAGAGTCAGCCTGTCCTTTGAAGCTTTGAAATAAGGTATTGACTTCTCTCTAGCTTTGAAAGTCCTGGATGGCATCTTCTTCCACTAGAAATCTTTTTTGTTCACCTTGATAATCTCTTGTTTAGCATAGCTGCCCTCATTAATTTTCTTAGTTCAAACTTCTGGATAACTTGCTGCAGCTTCTCCATCAGCACTTGCTGCTTCACTTGCACTTCTATGTTATGGAGATGGCTTCTTTCCTTAAACCCCATAAACCAACCTCTGCTAGCTTCACACTTTTCTTCTGCAGCCTCTTCGCCTCTCAGCCAGCCTTCACAAAATTGGAGAGAGTTAAGGCCTTGCTCTGGATTACGCTTTGGTGTTAAGGAATGTTGTGGTTTCTATCCAGAATACTAAAACTTTCTCCATATCAGCTTTCCTTATCATTTGTGTGTTCACTGGAGTAGCACTTTTCATTTCCTTCAAGTATTTTTACTTTGTATTCACAATTTGGCTAAATGTTTGGCACAAGACGCCTAGCTTTTGGCCTACCTTGGCTTTCAACACTAAGCTTCCTTACTAAGCTTCATCATTTCTAGCTTTTGATTTAAAATGAGAGATGTGTGACTCTTTCTTTCACTTGAACACTTACAGTGCATTGTAGTGTTATTAACTGTCCTGATTTTAATATCATTGTGTCTCAGGGAACAGGAAGGCCCCAGAACAGGGGGAAAGAGATAGGGGAATGGCCAGTCAGTGGAGCAGTCAGAACAGACACATTTATTTAGTTTGCCATCTTATAGGGGTGTGGTTCCTGGTGCTCCCAAAACAATTAAAATAATAATGTCAAATATCACTGATCACAGATCATTATAACAATTATAATAAAAATGAAAATGTTTGAAATATTGCAAGAATTACTAAAATGTGACATAGAGGCATGAAGTAAGCAAATGCTTTTGGAAAAATGGTACTGACAAGCTTGCATGACACATGGTTGCCACAAACCTTCAATTTGTAAAAAACACAACATATGCAAAGCACAATAAAGTGAAGCACAATGAACTGAAATTATGCCTATACTGAGTTTTGAAATCAAGATGTGTGATTCCACCAATTTTGTTCTTTTTCAAGTTTGTTTTGGATATTCTGGATCACTTGCATTTCCATAGAAATTTGATGATCAACTTGCCAATTTCTGCAAAGAAGTTTAGCTAGAATTTTGATAGGGAACATGTTTAATCAGTAGATCAAATCAGAGAGAATTACCATCCCGATATTAAGTCTTCTGATCTATGAACATGGGATGTCTTTCTGTTCAGAACTTTTTAATTTCTTTCAACAACATTTTCTGGTTTTCAATGTAAGTTTTCCACTACTTTTGTTATACTTTCCCTAGGTATTTTACTTTTTATGTTTTTGTAAATAGAATTCTTTCCTTAATTTCATATTCTGATTGTTTATTGTCACTGTATAGAAATACTATTGATTTATTTTTCTTAATTGGATATTGGGGGAGGGGAACAGCATTGGGGAACCAGGGAAGGGAACAGACAAGTTGCTGTCCTGTTGTTCTTCAGTCTAGTTGTGGAGGACATTGCTTCACTAGCCCATGTTTTTATCATCATTGCGCTCTTCTAGGGTGAGGCTGATTGGTCGCCAGCCTCTGGACAGCCACTCACAGCAGCTCTTGGCAGCTCACACTGGCTGCCAGCCACTCACACTGGCTTCCGGCCACTCACTGTAGCCTATGGCAGCCCACCGCAGCAGAGGCTACAGCTATGCCGACCTGGGGACTCACAGCAGCCCAGCTCCAGGTGGAGCTGTTGTTCACCATCTTAGCTGTAGAAGGCCATGTCACTGGTCCTCATATGTGGGATCTGAACTGGGGCCACTGGTGTCTCAAGCAAGCTCTTAACCTAAGCACCACTCAGCCAGCCCTACTATTGATTTTTTATGTTGATTTTGTATCTGGCAAATTTACTGAACTCATTTATTATTTCTATTAATATTTTGGGGGTTGTGGATTCCTTAGGATTTTCTATATTCAAGATCATGTCATTTTTAGAGATAGTTTTACTTTTCAGTCTGAATGCTTGTTATTTCTCCTCCTCCTCCTATTATTATTATTACTATTATTATTATTATTTTGCTAATGATTCTAGTTAGAATCTCTAGTACCATGTGAATAGATGTGGCAAGAGTGGACATGTTTGTCTTGGTCCTGTTCTCAGGGGGAAAGCATCCATCTTTCTCTATACATTGTAGAAAAGATTTGCAAGTCAAGTAAAGAGGCTATAATATTCTTTTGATGCTGGGGAATATGTTTTAACATTGCAGATACTCGAAGGTAAAGCCAATCTATAAAACTAATTTCCCAAACAATAAGTTGGGAATATTATAGCAAAACAGAATGACTTCCTAGAGTTGATGTGGGATATTTCTTGTGCTGGGATTGTAGTCTCGTGAAGCCGAAGAATGGAGACCCGGACCAGACAGGTAAAGTTTACAGCAGAGGACAGTTTATTAGAGTAGAAAGTAACAGCTCTCAAAATGAGAGGGGGTCCTGACTGGGTTGCCCATAGCTAGGGTAAAAGGCTTGAGTTTTATACTTTTTTTCTGCCTGGAAGGGGGAATGCTGAAATACTGGTGCCTGTTATTAAGGGGTTTATCAGGTTTGTTCTGTTGCTAAGCCTTAGGGAGGCCTTTCGTAATGTCCTCCAAAATGGCTTTGTTGCTCTAGGGCATGACTGATGTCTCTATTCCTATGAGGGAGTTACCCTATAATTTTGAAAGGAATGGCTAGTTTAAGAAATAACCAGTTTTGGGCCGGCCGAGTGGCACGGTGGTTAAGAGCTGGCTTGGGACACCAGCAGCCCCGGTTCAGATCCCACATATGAGGGCCAGTGACACTGCTCTCTGAAAGAAAGAAAGAAAGAAAGAAAGAAAGAAAGAAAGAAAGAAAGAAAGAAAGAAAGAAAGGAAGGAAGGAAGGAAGGAAGGAAGGAAGGAAGGAAGGAAGGAAGGAAGGAAGGAAAGAAAGAACCAAGAAAGACCTCAATATCATAAAAACTCCATCACACAAGTGCCAACATTTTATATCCAACATCTACATCCTCCATCTTCCCTGAAGGTCTTCCTTATACTATAGTATGCTAGAGTCCAATGCAAACATTCTTTCTTTTTTGGTACACAACAGGAATGTAGAGTATATAATGGTTTAGACTTTGCATTTCCTCTTGGAAAAAAACATAGAACCAAATCTGCCTTAAATAGTCTTACTTTTCTTTCTCCCCACCCACACATCCTCTATAATATTTTTGCATTCCCCCACAAAAATCTGTTAAAAGATAACAATCATTAAGTCAGTGATCTGTGCAGATCCTGTTTTTTTTTTAAATACAGATAATTCTCTAACTCAGAAGCCAATTAGCAGAGATGGCCTCTGATCCCTGCAGCTACCAGACCACCAATCCCCCCTCCCACTACCACCACCACCACCAACAACAACAGCCTTTAAAAACTCCAGTTGAAGTTAAACTGAGTTCTGGCCTCTGTAATCTACTGCAATAACCTTGAATAAAGTCTTCCTTGCCTGTTTAACTTTGGCACAATTTTTGTTTGACGGTAATTTTTAAGATTACTGTTAATGATCAACAGTTTATTAATATTTGTGTTTGAAACACAAAGTTTATTTAGGGAATTAATATCTCTAAGAATTTCATATCTTAAATCATTCTTAGAATGCTCTTTTCAAGCTACATTTTGTCTAATTTTTCTTGGGTACGAAAGAACTTAGGGCCCAAGATAAATATAAATAACTACATGAATTAGCATGATGAATTAATTAATGTCCTCAAAATGTAATTTTAAAACACAAGTGTTGAGCACGAAAAGCAGTCGAATAATTTATAGGAAAAATGAAAAGCAATGCAATTATTACAAATAAATTATGATCCTTGCACATAAATATACCAAACTGCACTTCTATTCCTGGCATAATAAAAAGTAAGATGAGCTATCCAGCAATGCTACTATTGATTTTTGCCCCTATTGATCACAGCCCACTGATTCCTTATGACAAATGGTATCTCTAATTTCCACACAGGTGTACAGGTAGATGTGGCTTTCTGAACTCACGCATGGATTTTCTATAAATGGAATCACATTTTAAATGACCCAAGAGACTCTTTCTCTTTAAAAATATGCTTTGTAATATATATACAAAAAAAAAAATCACCACTTGGAATGTTTGTTAAATTGCATCTGTGAATAACTGCTTTTCAAAGAGGCACTAACCTGTATATCAATAGTTTAAGAGCTTTATGAACCCACTCCAATTAGCTAAGCCTGAATATTAACTTGAGGCAATAGTACACAGTGGTTAAATCAGGGGTTCTGGACTACAGCTGGCTGGGTTCATGTCTCAAGTCCACCACCCACTAGCTGTGTGAGTTTGAGAAAGTTATGGAGACCCTCTACATATTCAATTTCTCACCTGTATAATAAAGATATTTATATTTACTTACACAGTTTTAAAGATTAAATAGTTACATGTAAACTTGCATGAAAGTGTCCATGGAATACTAAATGCTATATGAATACTTACAGTTTTTATATTACTGAGGGATATTTTGGTTCACTGAAAAAGAATTCTTTTTCACATTATAATGATAGAGTGCATGTGAATAATTAAAATGCTTATGTGAATTAGGCAATTTAGAGTAAATAAATGTAGCAATAAATGCATCTCCAAAAGTCACTCCATGCCTTTAAAATGTACTCCCAGAGGGAGGGGCAAGATGGCGGCTGTGAGGAGGGCTGCATGAAATCTCCCCTGGAAATATCCACAATTTGACCTTCTAATACGCTTCAAAGAGACATCTACTCATCACACAGAGCGACTAAGAGTTCCACACAAGGATTGCTGGAAGGTGGGCAGGCCGGGCGAGTAGGGGAAGAAGGCGGCGAGACGCGTGAGGTGCAGCCCGCACCCGCGGCTGCTGAGTCACGGTGAGTGTTCCCCGGCTCGCTCCCTGCGGCCCGCGGCCCACCTGGAGTTCAGCAAGAGCGCGTTGGTTTGCAGTCTGAGGCAGAAGCCTCAGGCCGGGCAAGGGCGGGAGGAGAGAGAGGAGACGACTGTGCAGAGGTACGAGCTGCACCCGCGGTTCGCCGGGTCCCCAAGAAGCAGGGTGCAGAGCCCCGCAGCGGCAGGGCAAGATCAGTCCCTGCACCCTCCCGGTTCAGGGATCAGCCTCTGTGCCCACCGGGTCCCGCGGAGCGCAGAAGCCTGAAACCCGGGCGCAGGGGAAAAAAGAGGACTCACCCGTGGAGACACAGCGCGCGCCAGCCGGAGTCACAGGTCCCGGAGAGACGGAGTGGGGATTGGAGCCGCGGGTCAGGGTGCGCGCAGTCCCCTAAATCCCTGCAGACCGTTTGGGAGAGCAGCAGGAGATCCACACGGGCGCGCGCCGGCTCCGAGGCAGAAGCCTTAAACCCGGGAGCAGGGGAAACAAGAAGACTGGCTCCGACACGCAGCGCGCCGGGCGGAGACGCAGGTCCCCGAGAGACGCGGAGCAGTGATCTTGGACACACGGTAGGGTGCGCGCAATTCCCTAAATCCCGGCAGACCCTTTGGGAGAGCAGCAGGAACTCCGCTGGAGCATAAGACGCAAAGGCCTTACCTTAAAACAGTGTTGGAACAATGGCTTTGTTTATTTTTATGTTTTTATTTTTTTTTCCTTTTTCTACTCTTGAACAGAAAGCAAAAAAAAAAATAATAACCCACCCACTCCCACAAACTTTGGCCCCCACCAAGACAGAGTCTTAAACTGACCCCAGAATGGAGCAGTAGGGGCAGACTAGGAAGATATTCCTACCTGCAGGGGGTTGAGAATTTCCACCCAGTAAAGGCTGCAGAGTGAGACTACCTACCCCGCCCAACCTTTATGCAAGGCTTGGGAGGCAGGGCAGGTTCACCTGCTGAGGCACTAATTAACAGATTCTTAGCAGCAGGCTTTTGGTAGTGAGGAATTCTTTAATTCTCCACAGCTGTCAACCCAAAGGGTGCCCAGAGACACTCATTGAGCCTTTGGGGGTGCAGCCTGCCTTGGGACAGGCAAAAGCAAAAAGGCAGTGACTTTGTAAAAACCACCAATCACACGTCACAACCACACTCAAGTACAGCAAACCTGCAGTGCCAGGATCACGCTAGGCATCAGGTGGCCTACTGTTCCCACAAGACGCACAGGAATTTTTGTACAGCAGACAAACTGAAGAGAGCTTGGTGGACTTTAGCCAAGACCGGCACGGGTATTTTTGGTTTGTTTGGTTTTATTCTGTTTTGTTTTCCCTTTATTGGCTGCTTATCTTGGTTGTTTTTGGTTCTTATTTCTATTTCATTCTTATCATTTTGTAGTTTATAATATAGGCATATATATAGGTGTATATAGGTGAATATATGTCCATATATATGGGTGTGTAGACAAATATATATATATTTTTTTCTTTTTCTTTTTCTTTCTTTTCTTTTTCTTTTTTCCCGACCCTCACTTTCTCTTATTTTATTCATTCTTCTTACTGCTATACTTTTCCTCTTTTCCTTTTTTCTGCAAATTTTATTTTTTTAATTTTTATTCTTACTTTTTTTATTATTATTCTTTTAGTTTATTTTTATTTTTTATTTTTTAGGTATAGCTAATCGATTTCTCATGTTTATTCTATTTTTTATTTTAGGATATTGTATTTTATTTTGTTTCCTCTTCTGTTATTATTGTGTGTGTGGTTTTTGTTTTGTTTCTGTTTGTTTTCTTCATTAGTATGATTGATATTTCTGTACAAGTTGACTGTAGTTTGATGGTTGGTTTTTTTTACTTGTGCGAGCATTTGGTTTCCTTTGGTGGCTGCGGAGGTTGTTCTTGTTGATCTGTTATGCTCTAAAATCACTCTGCAGCAGTGGGTCCAAACAAACAGACACAAGAATCATCATACCTGGAGGCCAACTTTAGATAAAACCAGAGCATTTCTGGGTTTGACATACAAGAGTCACACCCAAAAAGAAGTTGCTACAGGCACTAGGGCCCATAGGGTCCAAGTTTCATCAGAGGGGTCAATCCTCTCACAGCAGCTCATAAACTGCAGACGCTGCTGATCCTCATGGCTAATCAATCTGGGAGTCAATCCCACCTACTGACAAGCCAAAAGTAATCATAACTAAAACTTCAACAAGTCAGGATGCACAACACAAGGAACACCTCAGATACAAGCACAGGAGAATAGGGAGACTGAGTAATTCATATATAAAGGACACACACCATATAAGTTTACCCAGAAAAGACTGAAAAACCTGGGGGATCTATCTGTTATATTGAAGCAAACACAAAGAGGAAGCCAGAATGCGGAGACAAAGAAACACAACACAAATAAAAGAACAGAAGAAACTTCCTGAATCAGTGGAAATAGAGGAAATAGAGGTAACCAACCTATTGGAGACAGAATTCAGAACACTGATTATTAGAATGTTCAAGGAAATTAATGAAAATATAAAGAAGGATAGAGAAATCATGAAAAGCAACCAGCTAGAACTTAAGAACACAATTACTGAATTAAATAACAAACTAGATGGAATCACTAGCACATTGGATGAAGCAGAAAATCGAATCAGTGACTTAGAAGACAAAATAGCAGAGATCACCCATGTGGAACAAAAAGATAAAAGAATGAAAAACATGGAAAATAGTTTAAGAGAGCTGGGGGACAACATCAAACGCAATAACCTACAGGTCTTTGGAGTACCAGAAGGAGAAGAGAGGGAGCAAGGGATTGAGAATATATTTGAAGTAATAATGTCTGAAAACTTCCCTAACCTGGCAAAGGACATTGAAATACAAGCTCAGGAAGTGCAGAGAGTTCCATCCAGGATGATTCCAAACAGGCCCACTCCAAGACACATTATAGTGAAAATGGCAAGGGTTAAGGACAAAGACAGAATCCTTAAAGCAGCAAGGGAAAGGCAGCAAGTTACTTACAAGGGTACCCCCATAAGATTATCAGCTGACTTTTCTACAGAAACTTTGCAGGCCAGAAGAGAGTGGCAGGAGGTTTTCAAAGTGATGAAAAATAAAGGCCTACAACTGAGATTGCTGTATCCAGCAAGGTTATCATTTAAAATCAAAGGCAAGATAAGGAGCTTTGCAGAAAAGAATAAGTTAAGGGAATTCATTACCACCAAGCCAGCTTTGCAGGAAATGCTAAAAGGGCTTCTTTAAGTAGAAGAGAAAAACAACCTAAGAAAGACTACGAACACAAATAACAAAATGGCAATAAATACACACCTATCAATAATCACATTAAATGTAAATGGATTAAATGCTCCAATAAAAAGACATAGGGTGGCTGAATGGATAAGAAAGCAAGACCCCAGCATATGCTGTATACAAGAGACTCACCTCAGATCCAAAGACTCATACAGGCTGAAAGTAAAGGGATGGAGTAAAATATTTCATGCAAATGGTACTGAGAAAAAAGCTCGAGTAGCGATACTTATATCAGATAAAATGGACTTTAAATTTAAGAATATAACAAAGGACAAAGAAGGACACTTCATAGTAATGAAGGGATCGATCCAACAAGAGGATATAACTCTAGTAAACATCTATGCACCTAACATAGGAGCCCCTAAATATATAAAACAGATATTGTCAGACATAAAGACAGAGATCAACAGTAACACTATCATAGTAGGGGACTTCAACACCCCACTGTCACTAATGGACAGATCCTCCAGACAGAAAATCAATGTGGAAACAGCGACCTTAAATGACACATTAGACCAGCTGGATTTAACAGACATTTTCAGAGCATTTCATCCCAAAGCTACAGAATATACGTTCTTTTCAAGTGCACATGGAACATTTTCTAAGATAGACCACATGTTAGGCCACAAAACAAGTCTCAATAAATTTAAGAAGATTGAAATCATTTCAACTGTATTCTCCGACCACAATGCTATGAAACTAGAAATCAATTATAAGCAGAAATCCAGGAAGCTGACAAATAAATGGAGGCTAAACTATATGCTATTAAATAGTGAGTGGGTCACAAATGAGATCAAGGAGGAAATCAAAAGATACCTCGAGACAAACAAAAATGAAAACACCACGACCCAAAATCTCTGGGATGCTGCGAAAGCAGTCCTAAGAGGGAAGTTTATAGCAGTGCAGGCCTACCTAAAGAAGGAAGAAAAATCTCAAATCAACAGGTTATCCTTACACCTAAGGGAACTAGAAAAAGAACAGCAAAAGAAGCCCAAGGGGAGTACAAGAAAGGAGATAATAAAGACCAGAGCAGAAATAAACAATATAGAGAACAGAAAAACAATTCAAAATATCAATGAAACCAAGAGCTGGTTTCTTGAGAACATAAACAAAATTGAAAAACCTCTAGCCAGGCTCATCAAAAAAAAAAAGAGAGAGGACTCAAATTAACAAAATCAGGAATGAAGAGGGGAAATGACTACAGACATCACAGAAATACAAAAAATTCTAAGAAATTACTATGAGCAACTATATGCCAACAAATTTGACAATCTGGATGAAATGGATAATTTTCTAGAAGCATACAACCTTCCAAAGCTAACGCAAGAAGAAACAGAAAATCTAAATACCCTGATTACTACCAAGGAAATTGAATCAGTAATTGACAAGCTCCCAAAAAACAAAAGCCCTGGACCAGACGGCTTCACAAGTGAATTTTATCAAACATTCAAAAAAGAACTATCACCTATTCTTCTCAAACTATTCCAAAAAATCCAGAAGGAGGGAAGGCTCCTAAACTCTTTTTATGAAGCCACTATCACCCTGATTCCAAAACCAGATAAAGACATCACAAAAAAGGAAAACTACAGGCCAATCTCCCTGATGAATATAGATGCAAAAATTCTCAATAAAATATTAGCAAACAGAATTCAGCAATATATTAAGAAGATCATACATCATGATCAAGTGGGATTCATCCCTAGTGCGCAAGGCTGGTTCAACATCCGTAAATCAATTAATGTGATACACCACATCAACAAAATGAAGGATAAAGATCACATGGTCATTTCAATAGATGCAGAAAAAGCAGTTGACAAAATCCAACAGCCATTTATGTTAAAAACCCTTAGCAAAGTGGGAATACAGAGATCATATCTCAACATAATAAAAGCCATATATGATAAACCTACAGCTAACATCATACTCAATGGGGAAAAGCTAAAACCATTTCCCTTAAGATCAGGAACAAGACAAGGATGTCGACTTTCTCCTCTTTTATTCAACATAGTGCTGGAAGTTCTAGCCACAGCAATCAGACAACAAAAAGAAATAAAAGGCATCCAAATTGGCAAGGAAGAAGTAAAGTTGTCATTATATGCAGATGACATGATACTGTATATAGAGAACCCCAAAGACTCCATCAAAAAACTATTGGAACTGATAGACGAATTCAGTAAAGTAGCAGGATATAAAATCAATGTCCAGAAATCAGTGGCATTTGCATATACCAATAATAAACTAATGGAAAGAGAAATTAAGAAAACTGTCCCATTTACAATTGCATCAAGAACTATAAAATACCTAGGAATAAATTTAACCAAAGAAGTGAAAGATCTGTACTCAAAAAATTATAAGACACTGAAGAAAGAAATCATAGAAGATAAAAATAAATGGAAACACCTACCATGCTCATGGATAGGAAGAATTAATATAGTTAAAATGTCCATACTGCCTAAAACAATATATAGATTCAATGCAATTCCTATCAAACTACCAAGGGCATTTTTCACAGAAATAGAAAATATAATCCTAAAATTTATATAGAATCATAAAAGACCCAGAATAGCCTCGGCAATTCTGAGAAATAAGAACAAAGTCGGGGGGATCACCCTACCAGACATCAAAACCTACTACAAGTCTACAGTAATCAAGACAGTTTGGTATTGGCATAAAAACAGGCACATCGATCAGTGGAACAGAACAGAGAGCCCAGAAATAAATCCAAGCATTTATGGACAGTTAATCTATGACAAGGGAAGCAAGAATTTACACTGGAGTAAAGATAGTCTATTCAATAAATGGTACTGGGAAAATTGGACTGACACATGCAAAAAAATGAAACTGGACCACCTCCTTATGCCTTATACAAGAACAAATTCAAAATGGATTAAAGACTTAAATGTAAGACCTGAAACCATAAAAATCCTAAAAGAAAATATAGGGAGTACATTTGCAGACATTACCCGGAGCAATATTTTTACTGATACATCCCTACGGGCAAGGGAAGTAAAAGAAAAAACGAACATATGGGATTATATCAGACTTAAAAGTTTTTTCACAACAAAGGAAACCATTAATAAAACAAAAAGGAAGCCTACTGAATGGGAGAATATATTTGCCAACAATATATCTGATAAGGGGTTAATATCCAAAATTTATAAAACACTCATGAAACTCAACACCAAAAAAACAAACAACCCAATTAAAAAATGGGCAGAAGATATGAAGAGACATTTCTCTAAAGAGGACATACAGATAGCCAACAGGCATATGAAAAAATGTTCAACCTCACTGGTCATTAGGGAAATGCAAATAAAAACCACCATGAGATACCACCTCACTCCAGTCAGAATGGCTATCATCAATAAATCAACAAACAACAAGTGCTGGCGGGGCTGTGGGGAAAAGGGGACCCTGCTGCACTGTTGGTGGGATTGCAGATTGGTGCAGCCACTATGGAAGTCAGTATGGAGGTATCTCAAAGAACTGGAAATAGAGTTACCGTTTGACCCAGCAATTCCACCTCCTAGATATTTATCCTGAAAAAACGAAGACACTTATTCAAAAAAAGTTATGCACCCCCTATGCTCATAGCAGCACAATTTACAATAGTTAAGAGTTGGAAACAACCAAAATGCCCATCAGTAGATGACTGGGTTAAGAAACTGTGGTATATTTATACAACGGAGTATTACTCCACTATAAAGAAGAATGAAATCGTACCATTTGAAATGATATGGATGGACTTAGAGACTATTATGTTAAGTGAAATAAGTCAGTCAGAGAAAGACAAATACCATATGATCTCACTCATATGTGGCATCTGAAAAACTGTATGAATGAGCAAAGTAAACAGAAACTGTCTCATAGATATAGAGGAAAAATCAGGGTTGCTAATTGGGAGGGGGATGGGGATGAGGGAGAAGGGGAAGGGATTAGATTGCAAAAATAGGCAACTACAATATTGCCACTGGGATATGAAAAACAGTTGGGGGAATATAATTAATAATGTAAATATTCTGTGGAATGTCAGATGGTCATAGGTCTTGTTAGGGAGACCATTTCATGGATGGAGTAGAGGTTTGATCACTGCACTGTATAACTAAAGCGGAGGTGGTATACCTAATGTAATTGAATATATATAGATAGTCACGGGATGCGGATTATACTATGGAAGAGAGTCAGAGGAAGAGTAATAGATATATATGATATGGTGGGGTGGAGTGGGGTGGCGAATTGGGGGTGGGATTGTCACTTTGAGGGGTAAAATGTATAACTATTGCACTGTGTTGTACACCTGAAACTAATTTAAAAAATAAATAAAAACAATAATAAAATGTACTCCCAAAGGTCTTGTATTTGTTTCTAAAAATCTTAAGGGGGAGATAAAATTACAGTGCAATAAAAAAGATTTCTTCTTGCCATTCTTATATTTGTTTGGGGTGACTAATCAATCATCCATATTTCAGTCAAGAAAGGCCTGGTAATTCTCCAGTAACAAATAGTTCCCTTTTATTTCTTGCCCCTCAATGTCCTATGTGGATCTAACAGCAACCACCTTCCATGCAGCCACTGAGTGATGTCAGCTGATGGAGAATCTGGACATACAGCTCACTAGTCAGGGGAAGAGAAAATAAGAGCTCACACCTGCCTATGAGCTGAGTTTGTCAATGATACAGATCACTTCTGCTCTCAGCTCCTTAGTAACGTTATTCCTTTGGCCCTGCTTAAATGCAACGGGGATGGGTAATGAGAGAAGGAAACAGTTTATCCTGTGGCCATTATATCTGTCTTAGTTTATCCTCCAAATATCCTTTTCACGTGGAATCACTCCTTAAGGTATCTAGCCCAAAGATTCACCCCATTGATGTATCCAGATCAAAGGCTCATCTCTGAGCGATATGCAGAACTATTTTCTTCAAGTCACAATATGGCTTTGCTTGGCCTGGAGACCTCTAAACTAAAAATGCATCAACTGCCTTCCACATTCCACTGTAATAATAAAGCTTACACAGAATAACTATTAAAATCACTACCCAAGAAGGGAGAATGGGTGACACAGTGATGTGGTCTCTTTGAGTTATTGAGAAATTGAGGACATAATAATGTGAGAGGCAAGTGATGCTCACCAACTATTCCATTTGTTCTTTTAATTTCCATACACATGAGGACATCTGCCATACATCCATTGTGCAACCCCACTGGGAAGGCACTGTAAGGAGCCCCATCACAAGAGAGTAGCAAGTGTCCCAGAATTAGTCTTTGGCCATGCTCTATGGAAGGAATGAGTGTCATCTACGTTCTCTGTGGATGTTGTGTCTGTCTTTATCCTCCTTGTCCACATCTGAGTTGGACATTTGGGGAGTGGCCCCTCTTTCTGGTTAAGGAAGTATCCCATCTCATTTCCTTAATCTAAAATGTTGGGACCCTAAAAGTGATTTTGAGTCCTAGATAGTCTCAAGATTTTTGCTCTAAGAAGTAACACTTCCCTCAAACTAAGCTTCTAATACATTTGATTCCAATTAGTTCACGTGTTCAATGTTAGTCTTTCCAAGAGAAGTTTCAGATTCATTATACTTTGTGCTTTCTTGCCCCCAATACATCTGTGTAAATTTAAATGGGGGATATTTTGAAGCTGTATGCTTTTACCCCTGTCTTTTTATTCAGTTGAAAGTATTTATTGACTGCATACCCTTAGTTTGATTTTATTCACGTTGAGGCAATTAAATTAATTTAAAGATTTTTCAGGGTTTTTATTCCTCAAAATTTTCTTAATTTTATTTTTTATTGGTAGGGGACCAGAAACAGTGGACTTTTGTAATCCTGAGAGACCCAGATTTTGTCTACTCTCCTCCATATTTGCTTAAAAATTAGCCCACTATTATCTGAACTCATCAATTCCTTATAATATCTTGCCAAATACAACCATTTACAGCTACTCAAAATTCTAAAATTTTCAACCTATCTTTCCTGAAAGCCGCACATTGTGGTAGTTGGTTTTGGTGGTGGTATTTTTATTTTGTTTTGTGTTTAGATGTACGATCTGCATCCTTAAACCTGGCAGGTGGGCATCTGCCAAATATTTCACTGTTGTAAAGGTCGTCTTGTTCAGGCTTTGAGATCAGTTTCATGCTGCCCACATTTTAGGTTTTTGTTATAGACACTCTCCAATTTTGGTTCAAATCTCGGTATTTATCCACATGGGCTCAATTATTCCTCAGTAAAAACCCCCAATCTTGGCATCTTATAACACCAAGAGTTTATTTTGATCTCTCACAAAGTTCAATGTATTTCCAAGCAACTCTGCAGTAAATCTGTTCAGAAGCCCACTCGGGCCAGCAAGTGTCCACCCTCTCAGCTGCACTATCCAGAATTGTCTATGACTCTCTTCTCTTTTGTTCATGGCCCACTGACCACTACCTTGGACAGCATCTTGCCTAATTTCAGGGGCAGAAAAATGTAAAGGAATAAAGAAAACAGTCATTAAATATACTGCCTTAGAGAGTATTACATCCTCAATTTCTCAATAAATTAAATAGAAGATATAGTGCCATCTTTGTTCTCTCAGCAATATCCTTTATAAGCAAGTGTGTTTTTAACACTTTCAAAGCTGATGGTACCTGTGGTAGTTTGGGATTAGAGTTTTTCTCTGTGTGAAGAGACCTCTCTAGCAACTGAATGTCTGATGCTAGTTTCACTGCTCTATGCTTTAATGCCACTGAAATTATCTTTGGGAAATAAATATGGAATCTAGGGCTAGTTGTGTTGTGGTCAGTAAAATTGACCAAAAAAACCTGAGATGCATTTCGATAAGAATTTAAATGTTGTATAGTTTAATATTATGCATCCCTCAAGCTTAAAATCTATTTTATGTTTATGAATCATAAGAGAAAATGATAAAAGGATAGTTAATATGGACACTGAAGAAGCACTATAAGTAAATTCATGAATAAAATTCAAAGACTATTTTATTTGTCTTGAAAGTCAAAAATATTTTAAGGTTAAGTAAGACTCTGAATCAACAAGTGATAAGATAATAAAGTATTGATAGAGCCTAAGGATAGACTACAAAAATGTAGTATGACCCCCAAAATCTTTGATATGTAAAATATAATCTTAGATATTAAAAGATTTTAATTTGCTGTTTTTCCTTACTGACACTAAGCAAATCCATATGCATAGATTTTCAGAGAAATACTTACATTTTTAAGGCTTATGACATTGAAAATGCAATTATGCTACCAATAAATTAATTAACAAATTTCTCTTCTCTGCTTTGAAGGCCAACTTATAAGACACAGCTTTCAACTAGATATGGCACATATATCAAAGAGTCTCCCTTCAGGGTACTTTAGCATTCAGAAAAAGTGAAAACTAGATTCACTAGTAATTTTAATTTGCAATAAGCCTTAACTACATTACATAGGTCTATTTGAAAGGAAAAAAAGATTTTAATATTAAAATATTTTTAATATTTAAAATGACAATAGTTTAGTAATGTACTTCTCAATTTGCAGCTAATTGTATACAAAATATTTTTTCTTAATGATTCAGATTTTATACTCAATACCATACCAGTACAAACCTGAAGAAGAAAAAAAGAAAAAATTACATTTAAAAAAATAACATGTAAAATATTTGCTATTTGTTATTTTACCAGCAATCTGAGCACAGGAAGCAATCATATCTCTGATAAAAATAATTACACTCTTTAAAAATCAAAGTGAAGGGTGGCCAAGTGGCTCGTTGGTTAAGAGTTGGCTTGGGACGCCAGCTCTGAGCATCAGGACCCAGGTTCGGATCCCACATTAGGGCCAATGACACTGCCCTCTACAGCTAAGATGGTGTACAACAGCTTGACCTGGAGCTGGGCTGCTGTGAGTTGCTGGCGACGGCTTAGGCTACAGAAGAGCTGCAGTGGGCTGCCTTAAAAGCTACCATGAACGGCTAGCAGCTGGCATGAGCTGCCAAGAGCCACGCTGAGTGGCCATGCAGTTGTCGCCCACCAATCTGCCTCACCCGGGAAGAGCGCAATGAAAATACCAACATGGGCCAGTGAAACGAAGTCCTCCACAACTAGACTGAAGAACAAAAGGACAGCAACTTGTCTGTTCCCCTCCCCCAAATCCCCAATTTAAGAAAAAAAAAAAATCAAAGTGTCTGCAAAATGAATTGAACATAATCCCCATTGTTGCTGCTTATCATGAAATTGAACATTATTTTGGTCATTAGAGTGGAAGTTTGGAACTGTGTTAGGATTCTTTATAGGAAAAATAAGTAATTTCATACTTAAGTACATCATAGGAAACATATGTAGAAAAAATACATTTATTTTGAATTTAATTATAAAGTCAATCCATGTTTTAAAAAATGTATAATGGGAGCACAAGATAAAATTCTTTGGCCACAGTTAACTTGTGAAGCAGCACAGCAAATGGACGGACCACCTGGGGCTCATTACTAGCACTACTTTGGGCTCTGAGATGTAGTTTCAAAAGCAGAGTTTTCCATTAAACTCCTGTCAAACCGTTTAATCTTAGGAGGCTTGGGGCAAGGGACGGAGCAGGTGCCTGGGGGCCTGGAGGGAGTACAAAGCACTGATCCTCATTCTATTCCCCTCTGGATATTAATGCTGGGCCAGGAAACTGGCCAATGTGTGATCCTATTGGGCAGAATCAGTCAGTTCTTGGGAATCCATGTCTAATAGAATGCTAGGGTTCATTACTAGCCCATCTCCTCGTTGTTTGGGTTTCTATTCAGTACAACTAAAATAGTGCACTAGGTTTGAAGAATACTAAGCTACTTTGCTCTGTTTGCTGTGTTAGCCTGCGTTCCCTCAAAGGCAGAGTCACAGTCAGAGAGACTGGCAAGGCAACTAATGTGATCCCATGAAGTTGCAGGGGAAGGACCGTTTAACACCAAAATAAGACACGCAAATTAAGAGATGCATTGTTTCATTACTGACTACACTGTGGGAAGCCAATATTTAATCATGTAGAACATTCTGAGAAAGTTTATAAAAATGCATGTCAGAATTCGCAGCCCAGAGAACAGTAGGAAGAGTATTTACCCATTAACTCTGTCCCTGTTTGTTAAGGGGAGCCTCTGCAACTGACACTGCAACCCCAGTTGTCCATCCAGGAGTGTCTGTAAGATCCCTCCAAGACTGCCAAGTTTTGTCCTTAGAAAAGTTTTGGAGCAGGGAGCTAGGGAAGACTTTGCCCAAGGGAGGCTCTGTCAAATTGTCCCTGTGTGAGGCTGAGGAACATTTTCAAGGAACTGGACCCCATGGCAGTGACTATAGTCCAAGAGGATTTGGACTGATGTAGAAGACGGCCCCATATGATGATGGTTTAACTAAAAACTAGACCAGAAGTAACGTACTGGGAATATGAACGAGAGGGAAAGGGGGAAAGAGAGATTACAGGACTGCTTCCTAAATGCAACTGAATTACTTTGCCACCAACTAACTCTTAAGATTTTGTTTTGCTTTTTTCTCCACATGTGGTAGGCAGTACTTCAGGTGCCTGACCTTGGAAATAACACTTCCGTAACACTGCTATACGTTCAGTATATTCAAAGATAATATCTTAATACGATGCCTTGGTAACGTTGCATAGTTACCAAGGAAAAAACATCATTACTAAAGAGCATCATTAAGAAATGAAGTATTCTAGATAATTTAGGATTTAGCTATTTGAAAACTGAAACACATGTGCTTTGAAATATCCGGCAGTTTATTCTCCCTCCTGATGTGGTAGAAGGAGCACTAAACTTGGACTTAGGAGCTGTAGGTCTGAACTTTAGGCCCAACACCATCTTATTAAACAATTTTGGTAAGTCCCTTCGAGTCTGCATGTCTTTTATGTAAAACTGTACTAATAAAACTTGCTTCCAAATGTTACTGGTTAAGTATACAGTTAAACAAGATGATGTGTTTGTTATAAGATACTGTCCACCTGGACCATATTTACCTTGGTCATCATGATCTCCCACAGTTCAGATATTTTAGAGACCATATTAGACTAGTCATGAATCTAAGACTAACTAAGGACGCCAGCTCCAGTCCATCTCCATCCCTGCCACCTCTGAAGAGGTTATAAGTGACTTTAGTAATCTCTCCCTACTCCTGAAAATTTGCATCCATGTTGGTCATTCCCAACCTACACTCATAACTGTAACAACTTTATTGTTTGTGTAATTGTCCCTCTTGACATAGATTGGTTTTCACATACACTTTAGATGTTTATATCCCTGCTTATTCCTATTCTTTTGCCATTATGTAGAATCCCCCACTGTCAGAATTTTGCTCCAGCTCTTCAAAATAGTGCCATCATTTTTTCCCCAGTGCCCTTTTTAGACTTTGGCTGGCAATAATCCTCTTAACACACTAAGTAGAGAAAACTCATATTTTTGAACCAATATATGACAGGTATTGGTTATGTTATAATTTACTTCTTCTATTTCAGTTCTTAAATATTAACCTAAGAGTACCTATTTAAATTTTAAAAACCTCACTGCAGAAATACCAACATGTTAAGTACCTCTCAGCTAACCATACCCACAGCTTATCATACTTTCCTGTATCCTAGGATGCATATCTTTCTATAGGGTCAACCTAAATACTTCTCAAAGAATTGAGAAGTCAAAATACTAGTGATTTTATTATAATAAGGTAACAGACAAGATCGACCATTTTCAGGATGGCATATGTACCCCTATGTTCACTGCAACATTATTTACAGTGGCCAAGACATGAATACAACTGAAGTATCTTTTTTTTTTTTTTTTTTTTTAAAGATTTTATTGGGGAATTGGGGGAGGGGAACAGCGTTGGGGAATCGGGGAAGGGGAACAGACAAGTTGCTGTCTTTTTGTTCTTCAGTTTAGTTGCGGAGGATGTTGCTTCGCTGTTGGTATCGTCATTGCGCTCTTCCTGGATGAGGCAGATCGGTCGCTGGCCTCTGGATGTCGCTCACCGCGGCTATTGGCAGCTCAGGCTTGGCTGCCAGCCGCTCACGCTGGCTGCAGGCCACTCACTGTAGCCTATGGCAGCCCACTGCAGCAGGGGCTGCAGCCCACACCATCACCGGGGCTCGCACAGCCCAGCTCCAGGTGGAGCTGTTGCTAGCTGTAGAGGGCAGTGTCACTGGCCCTCATGTGGGATCCGAACCGGGGCCGCTGGCATCCCAAAACCAGCGCTTAACCAATGTGCCACTCGGCCGGCCCAACTGAAGTATCTTTTGATAGATGACTGGATAAGGATGATGTGGTACATATATACAATGGAACACTCTTTGGCCACAGGAAAATACAGCCATCTGCGGACAATATGGATGTATGAGTATCTTGAGATTACATGCTAAGTGAAATACGTCAGCCAGAAAAAATCGAAAACCATATGACTTCACTCATATGTGGGATATAAAACTGAAAGCAACAAATGAACAAGATAAATATAAATAAATAAATGAAAACTCATAGACACATACAATAGTTTAGTGGTTACTGAACTGTAAGGGGGAGGCAGGGTGGTAGATGAGGGGAAAGGGGATCAAATAATATGGTGATGGAAGGAGAACTGATTCTGGGTGGTGAGCACACAATGTGATATATAGATGATGTATTACAGAATTGTACACTTGAGACCTATGTAATTTCCCTAACCAATGTCACCTCAATACATTTAATAAAATAAATAAAATTGTTCACATTAAAAAAAGAAGGATAACAAACTGCTGCATAAATTTGTTTTTGTTATATATTTGATCTGTAAATTATTTAGTTTTAGAGTACAGGACTTTGTCATCAAGCATTTGTAATCTATAACGGGTCTATCAATCTCAGCAGTGACACACTTTCAAAGAGACTTCCTAAAATATGTGCTGTTCAAGTGATTTCTAATGACTTTTTTCAAAACGAATTAAGCCAGAGGGATAAACTATCTTTCTTCAAAATTTCATAAAGGCAGGAAAACAGAAATCTTGAGAACGTCTGGGAAATGTAGTTTAGAATGAAATGCTAATTAGACATATTAAGAAGTTAAAGGTGATTATAAAAGACAAAGGGGCACCTGATATGGGAATTGAACTTATTAGAGTAGCTTGAGTTGAAAATATAAACTTGAAGTTGATTTTATATTAAAAGTATAAACAAAAAGGCTGAGGTAGAAAGCATAAAGTTCCGGAAATTTTTTTAAGTTCAACAATGTTCTAGTTATATTCACATAGACAGCATATCCATCAGACTACAGGATGCTTGCTATGGCACTAATATAATAAGTAGATTATTCACCCACGCCAACTCCATACATGAGAAGCTAGCCTCTTTGGGCCAGCCGAGTGGCGTAGTGGTTAAGTGCTGGTTGGGGAAGCCAGTGGCCCCAGTTTGGGTCCCACATATGAGGGCCAGTGACACTGCCTTCAAAAATAAATAAATAAATAAATAAATAAATAAATAAATAAATAATAAATAAATAAATAGAAGCTAGCCTCTGCTCTCTTATTCCTATCTCCTTCTTCACTCCTCCCCAAGAGATGATAATGCTTATTTGACTGTAGAACACTAATCGGGCTGTGTTTACAATTGGAGCCATGCTTTACTCCTTCTACTGTACTGGGCCCCTCTACTCCTTCTGCCAACACATGGCCAACAGACAAGGCAGGATATGCCACTGCCATCATGCTTAGTCCTTTTCTTCCTTACCATGCATATAAATAGCCAGAGGGTAGTGTTGTGGGCCAACTGAGTAGCCCCCTCCACCCTCTCCACTGAAAAACTTTTAAGTTTTCTTTCCTATAGAAATGTTAAGTATAGAAATGTTAAGTCTCCTTCCTAGTTTCTTAGTTCCTTAGCTCCTGGCTTTGATTACTCTTCTAATCAGTTTGTGAATCCTCCACTCAAGATTGCTCCTAGTCTGAATCATAGAATTCTCCTATGCACCTGCTTCTTGATTGTTTTGTAAATCAGTTTCTAAATCCTAAACAATACGTTGTTCATAGAAACCTCCTACCCCTGCTTCAGATAACTGCTTTAAAGCCTGTGACTTCCCCATATCCCCCAACCCATCTAAGAGACTAAACAGGTTTTAACATTTCCCCAGGCCAGTAAGCCTAATGATTCTTTCCAAACCCATTCTGGTCCCAGACAATTGACACCACCTGAGTGATGGGCTGAATGGCCACAGGCTTCATGAGAGCTAACAGATTTATTAATTAAAAATCCATTTTTCCTCATTCAGGGGCCTTGGGGAATACAGATGATACCCCAACAAGATGGCCAGTCACAACCAAAGAAGCCAACACAGTCTTCCAGGCAGATCTGGAGACCCCTTACTCTCATTTGAGATCAGCGAGGGTGAGCCTTCCATGAATCCCCCAATAGACAAGGACAGCTCTAAGCCCCTGCGCAGCAGGAAGCAGATACAGAAGAAAAGACTTCCTGTCCCTCAACTTCCCATAGAGATGTTACAGGGATCACATCTCTCAAAGGAAAAACAAGGCAGGCAGTTAGAGACAAGCATTGGGTCTCTACATTCCTGCATGTCTCACAGAATGCATGTCCCTAAAGACCTCCCCTTTCTTCTATAGCCTCTTGTCAATCAAAGGTGCCAATCAAGTGGTCCCACACCCAGAGGGGAACAGCCCATTCTAGGCTTTGGAAGCCAGTGGCCCCAGTTCGGGTCCCACATATGAGGGCCAGTGACATTGCCATCAAAAATAAAATAAAATAAAATAAAATAAATAAAGGGATAACAACTCCAAGTCCTGGGAAGTCCCCACCTTCTTCCCTTTTTGAGCTCTCTGAGTGGTATGAGCCTCGCCTTTGCGCATGGACCACTCCAAATTCTTTGGAATGTAATTTCTCTTCTAATAATGGGCCCTTGAACAATTCTCTATTTCTCAGGCCCACTTCTATTTCTTTAAAGAGTACTATCTCTTCTAATAAGCCGCTTTTTCACTACTTTGCCTTGGTATCTCGCTCAATTCTTTGCTCGAGACTCCAAGAACCTGGATATTGTGCCAAGAAGGGCCCACTCTCCAACAACAACAGTAAGACTCATCATATGGGTTTGATCTTGAAGGGGACCAAAGTTTTGTCACCCCAAAACTGTGGCTTTTGGGGTATTTATTTTTAACTTGATTATTAAAAAGCAAAAGAATCAGAAAGAGACTTTGACCCTCCCTCCCCCTTTCCTGCTAGCAGATTCAGATGGAAAGCCTGCTGGGGAAGGGAACCTTAACATATTCACCTTAGCATTAGATAGGAAGGTTCCAGTTAGGGGCCTGATAGCTAGGTTCCCCCCCACTGTGTCCCATTGTTTCTGGGTTGCCTAGCAAGAATTTGCCTGCCATTTGAGTACCACTCTTCCTCAGCTAGCTGTAAATCGCCTGTTTTCTTGGGAATCTCAGATCCCTGTCCATTTTCTTCTTTTTCCATAGATATATAAACTTCTATTGCCCAATATATTTGGGGGGGTCTCACTTTATGACACCCTGGGCATGTACATCGATAATATACTTTGTACATATTCTACTGTTAATTTTTTTTTTAATTGGGGAATTGGGGGAGTGAAACAGCATTGGGGAATCAGGGAAGGGGAACAGACAAGTTACTGTCCATTTGTCTTCAGTCTACTTGTGGAGGACGTTGCTTCACTGGCCCATGTTGGTATTATCATTGTGCTCTTCTCGGGTGAAGCAGATCAGTTGCCGGCCTCTGGACGGCCATTCATGGTGGCTCTTGGCAGCTCATACCGCCTGCCAGACGCTCACACTGGCTGCTGGCCACTCACTGTAGCCTATGGCAGCCCACTGCAGCAGGGGCTGCAGCTATGCCTTCCCGGGAACTCACAGCAGCCCAGCTCCAGGTGGAGCTGTTGTTCACCATATTAGCTGTAGAGGGCAGTGTCACTGGCCCTCATATGTGAGATCCGAACCGGGGCCCTACTGCTTAGAGCTGGTGTCCCAAGCCAGCTCTTAACCAACGCATTACTTGGCCAACCCTCTCCTGTTAATCATATTATTAGCCCAGCTAGAAGAATTTAGAAGGTGGGAGGAAACATTCTTTTTTTTAGCCCCCACAATATCATAGGCAGAAAGATGTACATCCTTTCAAACTTTATCAGAATCAAACTTTAAGGAATGTCACTAATTCCCAAACAAAATATTTTCACTTTTATGACGTTTTGCCATTGCTTCTTGTATTTCTAACAGGATCATTTTTCTTTCTCATACTTTTTCTCTTGAAAAGTTTCAAATTTCATAAAAAGATTCAAGATTACCATACTTTCCATTCATATTCACCATTGTTATTATTTTGCCTCATTTGTTTTTAACTCCTATCTGTGTCTCTCTATCCTATCTATCATATCTCTATCCTTGTCTTTAGATGGATAGATGGATAGATTCAGATAGGTAAATACACATCTATACACAGATAGATGATAGATACACACACACACACACACACACACAATTTTCCCTGAATGATTTCAAGTTAATTGCTAACATCATGATACCTTACCTAAATGCTTCAGCATACATATATCTCATGAGTTAAAGGCTATCCCATGACTACAGTACCATGAGATGGATACAATATTACATTTTTATTATTTTTTTATTTTTATTTTTATTTTTGAGGGCAGTGTCACTGGCCCCCATATGTGGGACCAGAACTGGGGCCGCTGGCTTCCCAAGCCAGCGCTCAACCACCGCTCTACTCGGCCGGCCCCAATATTACATTTTTAAAGCTGAAGGGGAATCACTTCAAAGGTCACCAAATCCAAGTCTGTTATTTTGCAGATTAAAAAACTGAGGCAGAGAAAGTTGGCTTGCCAGTTTGCTTAGAACAACATAGCCAGTATGTTTCCAAATGGAACTTTCGATTCCTAATCAATGCTCTGACAATATTACCTAATTATGAATTGTGTAACAGATTGAAAAATAATATCAATTAACTCTTTGGATAACAAGTTGAAACATGCTGATTAAAATACTGTGACATCGTGCTACCTTCTTAATGATAAACTCTTATGCAACTAGATAGCCAAATTATGCCACATAATTCATGATTTCTTGTGATAACATGACTCAAGGACTCAGATATATTAAAAGCACTCCAATCATGAAATCACATTTCTTCTAATATTCTTCCCAGAGATGGCTTTGCTTTAGACATTTAGAAGGTATGTGCTACCAGTAAATTTCTTCAAATAGTACCAGATAGATTCACTCTAGACAAAAAGTGGAAAAGTTCTTAAGAAGTAGAGACCCACTTCTTTGTGTCCTTTCTATCTTTACTACACATTGAATATCTTTCTAAGAAGTTTGCTATGTTGGAAGATGTGTCAAACATTTTAATATTTAATAAAGATGAAGAGTACTTTTGGTTTTTACTGAATCACTATTTAACTAGGGTAATATAGAGATCTATATAAGGGCACAGGAAGAGATGACAGCTCTATAATTTTGATTAAATAAACTAGATCACTAAAATCTAATAGTCACATAATATTTAGATAAAATTTTCTTCAAAAATTACTTCTCATCCAAGCAATATTAGGCATGTTTGATTTTCTATGCATTAAATAAATATAGGCTTATGCTTAGATATCTTAAGAATGATGATACCTGCTATGGTCTCCCTCACAGACACAAGGTCATCAATATAGAAGGAGGATGTAACCTGGGATACCAGCTCTTGAAGGGTTTTGCTTCCTGTGCACAGGACCCTAGAAAGCAAATAAATGGATAAGGGTGCTTATGGCTGCATTCAACTCTGGGCATAAATCCATATTTAGAGAAAAATGTTCTGGTTGGAAAAGTACTAGTGGGGAAAGAGCTAACATACATTCTACTTTGCCAGACGGTCCTGTCAATATTACATATTTTTAAAATAACTATGTTATATTAGCCAAGTAGAGAATAAAAAATAATTTAGCAGGTTCAATCTCTTTAATGGAGAATGATGGTTACTGAGTTTCTGGGATTCATTATTCATTTAATTACCCCTGCCAAGGAGTCCTGGGCCCCCCATTTCATCCTCAAGGCATATCTTAACTCTTTCTGGGAATGCCAACCTCCACTTCTATTAACCCTGTGACATTTACGTTAATAGTCACACATTGCATATGTCTGTATATGGTATTTCTCAAAGCTCTGTTTGTGATTCTTTAAATGAGTGGATTCACATTAAAAAGTGAAGGAGATTCAGGCTCTATTCTGAGAGTTTCCCTCTATAGACAATTATTTGCCCCTAAGTAAATAAAGGTAAATTATTAATTTTCAGAATATTGACATTTAGAATGGAGGAATATTTTGGCTAAATATATTTATAAACATATATTTATGTTTTTATAATAAAAAATATTATACAATCCTGAGTCTGAGCAGGAAAAGGAATGATTGGATTTACTGAACTTGATCTGTAAGAAAAATAGTAGCGCTAATAGTAGTAGCAGTTATTTTCTTCTGCCAGGACCTACCTTCTTTCCTTCCCTTTTTGCCCTTCCTTTCCTACAACAAATAGCACTGACTTTTCTATAGCCAGTGGAAGGGATTATAGCCATAAAAAAGACATAGCATTCTGGGCTCATGGAACTTACATCCTTCTGTGGGATATAGGTAATAAGCAAGTAAAGAGAAACACATGTAAGTGATATAACTATGAGATGAGAAACGTTCTATGAGACAAATAAAGAAGGGATAATGAGTTGATAGACAGCAACTAGTGGAGTTGAACTTCGCTTAGGGTAATCAGGAAAGGCCTCTTTGAACAAGTGATATTTGAGATGAGTCTGAAGGAAGAGCCACTCTGGAAAGCTATAAACAGTGCATTAGAGACTGAAGGAGCAGGAAAGAACTGAGGATGGAAAGCTCTTGTGTACTCCACAAAGAGCAGGTAGCCATTGTGTCTGGAGCATAGCAAGTGAGAGGGAGAATGTTCCAGAAGGCTGAGTGGGAAAAGGTCATGCAGACTTTGGGAGGCCAGGGTAGGTATTCCTGGTCATTTTCTGTGTGCAATAAGAAGCCCTTAAAACATTTCAATTAGAGAAGTTACCTGGCATGCTTTATGTTTTAGAAAGATCACTCGGGCTCCTGTGTGGAGAATGGAAATTAATGTAAGAAGAAAAATAAGTCAGGAAGCTATTGAAATTAAAAGAGAACAATGATGAATTCAGTAGGAAAAAGCCAGAGATTACCCCTCCTACTTGGAGCTTACGAGAGAGGGAACAATAAGAATCTGCTTTTCCCCTGATGGACAACAGTAAAGGCCAGTGGCTTGTTAATAGTAAATGTTTAACAAACAGCTCCCTGGAAAAAACAAAAAAAACAAACAGAAAAACAATACACATTCATATGTAAAACTCATTATACAATTTTACTGATTTAAAGGATGTGTTGAAAACAATTTACAAATAATAAATATGTAATACTGTTTATTATAAATTCTATATAACCAATCGATTGTCACTGAATTCTTTCATTATTTTTTTTTTTGGGGGGGGGAGGATAGGGGGAATCTTATACCTGTATCCAATCTATGATTGCAACTGATGAATAAGTTTAGTTCTGACATGAATGTTGGCTGATGTTTTCATTTATGTGGCCAATTAAAATGAAATGAAAAAAACAAAAATGTCAGCACTTTACCCATTCATCAATGACATAAGCCACCTCTTTGATGAACCAGCTTAATTTTTCAAAAAGAATTGAGATATTCACATATAGCTACAGGTAGAACACAATTTCACTTTAATCATTTTGAACATTTTCTCCATCATTTCAAGTCTATAAAATCAACAAAATGATCAATCAACTGCTGATGCATAGTGTTTGCTAATTTATCTGTAAATACTTCTACCATGAACAATTTCCAGCTATTAATATTGTATCACTGAATATGGAACATACAAATACACAGTATTTCCACTATAAAGATACAATAAACATAACCTTCAGCACACAGATAATGGTAAAATTGGAAAAAATAATTAGGGTGTGGTGAAATTTGAGTATTTATTGACTTAGCTTTTAATATAGTTTATTTAATTATAACTTTATTTAATTTATTATATATTTAATAATGGCTGTATTTAGCAGCCAGCTCCAAAAATTCCTGAAAATATAACAAATAGCTCAAGTCAACATGAGCTGATATGAGGCAGTTTCAGCACTAAATATGACAGGCATAAGCTTGGGGACTATCGCTGGGAAGTATTACAACTCTCCCTGTTAGTACTCCAGCCTGAGACACAATCCTACTACTCGTGTGCTTTAACCCCACTTTCCCCAGGGATAGGAAAAGAAAGTACCTGTGCAGCCAAGCCACATTTCAGAGAAAGCCATCACAATCACATCCATCCCCAAGAGAAGAGCGCCAGGATCCAAGAGACAGTTTTCCCAAGTTCAATGGTAAGAGAACTGCTCGCTGAGCTAATTGGCACAATTTCTATATTTCTTCTTGGTACATATCCCCAAGTTCTTGAAGTTAAACCAATAGTTCCTATGATTAAACCACCCAAGTGGGTAGGAAAGAAATTAGGCTCGGGGCCTCTTTCTTAGTTTGGCAAGAAGCTCAAAAGCTTCTAAAGGTCAGAGATGTTGCTATAGTACTTGGGGTAGGAGTAATCTACCTTGGTATTATGCACGTAAAGGTAACCAATGAAACCTAATAAAGAAAGTAAACAGGTCTTGGGCAATTTTAAGTTACCCTCTCTTTATTACAGATCTTTGCTTCTCCCCTTTATATCATGAAACCTACTGGTGAAGCATCTGCAATTTTTTGGCAGTTAAAAAGGAACTGTGCGGGGCCGGCTGAGTGGCGCGGTGGTTAAGCGCTGGCCTGGGAAGCCAGCGGCCCCAGTTCGGTCCCACATATGAGGGCCAGTAACACTGCCCTCAAAAAAAAAAAAAAAAAAAAAAAAAAAAAAAAGGAACTGTGCTTCTCTCAGGTCAAGGAAAACAAATGCTTTCAGGTGCGTCCACTGGGGGTTCTAATCCTCAGAATTAATTCTTTAGGATCCTGAGAGCTAATGCATCAATATGACTTCTATGCTACTAATGGCAGCTTCACCCCTTTTTAATATAATATCTGTGTACTGTGGATAACAACAAGATATTTTAAAGATTATTAAGCCTTTAAAATATATATAAGTAAACATACTTAAATTTAGCTTTGTTTATTCTCAAACTACAGTCACATTTTGATTCTGATAATGTATTCATTAATCTACTTATTCTTTCATTTGTTGTTACAGAACTTCTACCTGTTTCATTTACCCACATGCCAAATACGTTTAATATAAAGGCAGAAGTTTCTATTCTTTCTAAGTTCTTGTGTTACAGTACATATACTAGGTGCTGGGAAAATGCTTATGGAATGATTGTGTTGTGTAAATTCCAATCCCAAACTCTACCTACAAAATCATTCATACACAATATACCCTAATCATCCTGCGCTATTTCACTAAGTGAAACATATGGAATATGCCAGTTTCAGGAAAAAAAAATAATTAAGAAAATGTAGTTCCCATCCTATGTTATAGTAAAGCACAGGTTCAAATAGCACCTTATTCATTTATTAATGATGGTCAGCCATGTAGCACAGATCTACTCTGGCTGGTAGGCAAGGATGTTAGCTTTATGTATTTCTCTGCTTTTAAGATTCTCCCCAACCTTCAAAATCTGTTTGAAAACTATTCTATAAAAGTTTTATGCTTTCACTCTTAATTTCAAATAGATACGGAAATAATTGGTAATTCCAATGGCTTATTTAAAGTACTACAATTCACAAAGCTCTTATGTTCCATTCATTTTTTAAGATAACCTTTCACAGAGAATTTGTTTATAATGCGCATTAGGTTCTGTAAGGATTTAGGTATTAAAGTTTTAATGGTTATTATTATAATTGAAAACTGTTTAAAATGTGTATGCAGCCGTTTTTCCAAAACATTTTTAATAAATACATAACATCATGACAGACTCAATTTATTCATCTCTTTGGTGAGTCATCTCAAATTAGTCATATTTCATCTAGTGATAATTACAAATTTTAGAAATTGCTTAGCTATATTTCCGTGATTATTTAACTATAAGTTATAAGTATGTTGAAAATAGAAGAAACTATAACTATGAATAAAAGAAACATGTGTTTGACAATCTTAAAACACCGAGTTTCATACTTTAACAAATAAAATAAAAATAAACTTAAACACAATGTCTATGTTTGTGTAGACAAATAAATTGCATCTGCATCTACTTATAATTGTGGAACACAGAATTTTGGGGGGGACCTGAACCGGGGCTGCCCCAAGCCAGCGCTTAACCACTGCACCAGTCAGCTGGCCCCACAGAATTTTTAAGTTACAATAAGGTAAGTTTTTAGTATTTATTTTGAAATGATCATTATTTTTAGAAACAAGAAATATTTTTATGATGGCTACCTTTTCCTATATGGTAAAAAATTTCTAAATAATGCTTCGTTAATGCCTTGAATAGTTATTAATAGAATATGGTATAGGGGTACTAGCAAAAGTGTTCCCTGTGTAAGATTTAAAAAACCCTTAAAAATATGGGTTTAAATTCCATTTAAATTTGAATGACTACACATTTATGTTAATATCAGCCTAATACAGTTTTAATTGCATAAATCAATCCTGGAAAGCAAAACAATTAAACAATAGAAATCAACTTTCTTAAAATTACTAGAAATTTGCAATGTAAGTGGTCAAATAGCATTAAATGCAGACAATCAGGAAATTCATTAACTATACAAATACTGATTTTTTTTGTTGTTTGCATTTAACATTTCATGTTTAAAATAGATCTATGTAAAAAAAATTGTAGCTAACATCTATCCATCAAACCCATGGTTGGAAGAAAAACCAATATTATGACAAGGAGTCCTTAGATTTTAGGATGAAGAAAGAGTTTGATGATAACATTTTTTTTTAAAGACATTGATGTATGACAGTAATCATCCTTTTAAATGCACATTAATGAAGTGTTAAGACCTTCTGGTTCAACTGGTGGCAGTAAAATGTTTGCTCCAGGATCCAACGAGGTGGCCACTGGGCCTTTGTGGGTGCCCACCATGCCCCCCATCCTATGAAGAGACAGTGGCCATTGACAGGTGCTTCCCTGCGCCTCCTGCACTCATGCCTGGGCCAGCCATGGGGCTCGTGACAGGCCCAAATGGGAAAGGCATGAGCCCTCCTGCGTACTACACCCAGCCAATGCCCATCCCCTATGCCAACGCAATTGCGGTGCAGATGGTCTACGTGCAGCAGCCAGTCTTCTTTTTTGACTGCCCAGTCCAGATGTGTTGTCCTTCCTGCAACAAGATGATTGGGACTCAGCTGTCCTATAGTGCCGGCACCCTCCCCTGGCTCTCCTGGGGGGGCCTGTGCCTGCTCGGGTGCCTAGCAGGCTGCTGCTTCACCCCTTTCTGCGTCGCTCTGTGGGACGTGGACCCTTATTGTCTCACTTCAAAGCTCTCCTGAGAGCCTACAAGCATTTGTAGGATTCAGCCAGACCTGGAGGGAGCCATGTGTGGCACAAAGTCCTTTCTGACTCTCATCCAGCCCCACTCCTGGTGGAAGTTCCACCTTGGTGGTCTCATCTCTCCAAGGGGCTCCTCCTTCGTGTCTTCTTTGGGGGGGGGGGAAATGGGGTGGAGGGGGTAGGCGGTGGAGTAATGCAAAAGTCACACTTCCAAACCCCAGGAATTGCTGCCTGGAGTCGTGCATGGGACATGCAAAGATTTTGACCTTGAGTGCTGGGTCAACTGTTTACCCCTACCTGTGACCCCAAGCCATCCCATCTAACCGTGATTGTTGCCCCATCTGAATAACTTCTGTTGATTTGCCTTGCCAGCTTTGTTCCTTGCCTCAGTGAGCCTTTCGGGTGGTGGCTCCAACTCAGAAGCCACAGGTTGCCTTATTTTTGAAACTGTTCTGGCCCAAATGTGGCTGTACCAGCCTTTAGTGCCTCCCACCATGGTGTCCATCTGTTCCTATCTCCAATGACAAAAGTCTTGCCTTACAGACTCTCAGATTCTGTAACTGCAGGCTTTTCATTAGCACACACATTCACTTTAATTAATTAGTTTTTATGTGGAGGCACTATTCACACCCACCAGACACATATCCATGAGGTTATGAAAGCATCCTAGAAATAGAGAGCTGGCTGGGTTTTATTATTGATCTGCCTTCCTTCTCTTGTTTGTATCAGATCCTCTGCCACTTTTATGAGGAGCTTTCTTCTTGTAGAGGAACTGTTTGTATTAACAGTTTTTATGACCTCCTTTTGGTCACCTTTGAACATAATTTTGAAAGGAGGGATTTACAGAACCATTTTCTGTAACCATATAATTGGTATCATTTTCCCGTTGGCCAAGGGACTCACATATTCTTTTTTTTCCTTAACAGAAAAAGTAATGGATAATTGCATCCATTGCCTTTACTCGGGTTTAGCGTGGTTCTTAAAAACCTCTATAATGGAACTCTGAAAGTGGGGCCCCTTTTGAGTTCCTGGTAGCGTGTTTGGAAAGATAAAAGCTTATGCGCACACATCCAGGTACCATGGTGCTGAGAAGTTTGGGGACCTGAATT
Source organism: Aselliscus stoliczkanus (assembly GCA_033961575.1). Taxonomy (NCBI): domain Eukaryota; kingdom Metazoa; phylum Chordata; class Mammalia; order Chiroptera; family Hipposideridae; genus Aselliscus; species Aselliscus stoliczkanus. Next base: position 72,832,743 of record CM066740.1, on the reverse strand, counting down.
ACTTCAAAGGAATCTAAAGTCTGATTTTATTTTTCAGAAATATAATTTGTTGTATAACATCAGAAGACATGATTTCTAGGACTCAAGCGGCAAGCCAGGGTTCTCGGTTTGCTGCTGCGTCATCTTTGAAATCAAGACAAAGCTGGACTCGACTTCCAAGAGTCTCCATTTTGATAATAAATACGCACAGGGAATGCATGTGAATAACATTGTGTAAAATCAAGCCTAGACTTTGAATAATAATCTGTATATTGGCTGAAAATTATAGTCATAACCATTGAGTCAGCTTATTCATTTGATGTTTTTGAAAATTCCAGTAATTATTTTTGCAACAAATATGGACACTCCATCGTACTTTGGTGTTTATCTGCTTTTAAAAAATAAAGTCTTTGGTTCACTCAGTGAACTATTTATAAAAAAAAAAGTATATTAGTGAAGTGTTGATAATAAATATAAAGAAGTCTACCTCTAAATATAAAATTTACCATTTTTATTTAAATCGCTAGGAATGTCTTCCTATTTATTATAACTATATTTATTAAAATGCACTGAGTTTATCTATTTTCATTAATGTAGCATATTTGTTCTATAACCGAAACTCCTTTATAGCTAACTCCCTTGGTTCCTGAAGTTGTTCAGGCTCTTAGAAAAGACTCTGAGGAGTAAGTCCACATTAAAAAATCATTATGGCATTCAGTATGTTTAACAAGACACATGACTAGAATATCAATGGTGCACAAAATGGGTGTTGCGATCTGTTAGGAAAACCAGCTTAGCAACTCACCCATAAGGCATGTCTCCAGACAGCACTATCTAAGTAGCAAATATTTGCTGTACTTTATGGATATTTACAGTAACACGCACTGGATTCTCTGATTCTACTTTGTTTTCTGGTGTGTTTTCTGGTATATATGTTAGGTGAGTCAACACTAAGATGATACATGGCCAGTCATGAACGAAAATAACCAAATTATAGGCAACACTTCGTAACAACTAAAAATCATCTTCCAACACAGTAGTGATTTTTCTTGCTTGTATTTTCAAGACCTCCATCCACTCCTGTTTTAAACTATTTTCTTTAGGACTTCATTATGTTCCTTGGGAGACTATTTCACACTCTATTAGTTACAGTCAATTTCATCGCATTACTGGAAGCATAAACACCCACAGTTCTTTGCACCTCTTGAAAGCACATTTCTTCCTCCTTGGTATTTAATAACCTGGGTATTTAATAACCTGTAGCCTGGCACTTGAATTAGGGAATAATTTTACCCCTTCTGCAATATGATTTTAAGTGGGGAAAATTCTATTTTTCAAATTCCATATTATATGAAGATAATTTGCATATCTATTTTGTATCAGAAAAATTGTCCCAAACTTAAAAATAAGGCAAATAATTTGGAACACACATCCTTTCAATATTATGAACTGAAAAATGCTACCCAAGGATTGTCTAGGATAATGTGCTTAGTTCATTTTATTATTTATTATTAATTAAAAGCCCCAGATTTAATAAACTTTCTTGTTAATTTATAGGTTCTCTCTAATAAAGATGAAAATAATTTCTGTCTCCTAGAATAGGTGACTCCAAAGATTTATGATCTATTGGACATTAAAGAGTATTATAACCAACTCATCCTAATCTCCTATCCAATCTTATTCTAAATTTTTTTTTTTTATAAATTGCCTACAAATACCCTAAGATCTTAAGTGCTCTTTGAACCACTCATAATATCATTTTGGTTCCTTCACTAATTAATGAGTTAAATACAATCTTTGACATATGTTTATTTTTTGCCTGAGTCATGACTTCACATTTTTAAAGTTATGCTTTAAACTATGCAATGATTAAAATTCCTCCAAGTAATATAAGTAATCAATTAAAGACACAGAACCTACCCAGATTCTTGCTGAGAGATTCAAACACTGGACTCAGGCTATTTTATTGGGTTGTCGGAAAAGTCATGACATATTTTTTCTATGTTTTTTGTTGTAAAAATGTGTCACGACTTTTCTGACAACCCAATATTAACATTGCAGCAGGAAGAGCCTGATTGAATTTGTCAATAATAAACATCTTACTCTTCCTCAGTCACTGCCCTTTATATAGTTTACAGTTGACAATATGTCACATAAATGACTAAAAAAAAAATAAATCTATTATTCCAGGAAAGAGATGGGATGTAACATGATTAAGTGCATTCAAATTCCTAAGACCTCATCAAAAAGCATTTCTACAATAATTTATGTCTATTTAATTTCAATGTATATCCCATACCAATTCTATACCTAGTTGTTATTTAATAAAACTTCATACACAATATTCAAAAATTTGTTAATCCATCTCCTCCAATGGACATTTACAAGTAAGTACACATATCAAGACAGTTTTCATTTTTGATTAAGAATATTACATTGCTCCCCACTTCTACAAAAAGATGTGTTTCTAATACAGCAACAAAACATAGATTGTTATATACTAGCTTAATTATGTGCCGTTACATTTAACTGTTCAAATATATCACTTTCTGTGATAAGGAACATAAAGTAGGTATTCACAGGTGGAATGAGCTAAAGGGTGAAATATAAAGTAGGAAAAAAGCAGACTACATAAATTAATAATTATGTCTGATACTTGCCACAAATATAGCAAATATAAAATTGTACTCAGCCTCAGAAGCAAATGTGAAGTATTGAAAAAAATTGAAAAGTATCATTTGCCCTGAACTCATCAAAGTAAAATTAGAAATCTCCATCCATAGCATTAGGAATGTTTACCAATATATCTTCGTTTGCCTAGAAATAGTTGCTTCGGGTACTCAAAATGTGTCCATATATTAATTGATGACTTAAATATTATCTTTAGGCTCCCTCAATAAAGTTGTGTGCATTTGGATTGTTTATTTGAGATGGAAAAAGTAAAGAAAGACCATTTATTTGATTTTTGCCTGGGTGCTCTTTCAGAGAAATCATTTCCAGATGCCTGGAGACATAAAATATACTAAAGGATATTAATTCCATTTTAGAGATAGATGGATCAGAAGTAAAAAAAGCCATATCTTTCAGCCCATTTCTCAATACCAACTAGTCAGCCAAATCCACAAGAATGAGCCTCACAATTAATAAATCTTTTAGAAATAAGGCTTACATAAGGCTCTCGCTTACTTTCAATTCTCCAAACATATTTGATTCCTATGACTAAAATATTAATCCTAAGAATTTATGAACAATCTATGAAAATAATATCCAAGTCTTATTTTCTTGAAGAGCCTGATTTTTAATAAATTCTTTAAAAAAAGGTAGCATATACACAGAATTATATTGAAATCACATGTGCAGAGTTCAAATGGCTATCACAAAATAAACATACAATTGTGATTACCACCAAAGTCAAGAAAAATACCATTAATACCACACCAGATGCTCCCTTCATGCCACTTTATAATTGCTACCCTTCCTTTCTCCCCAAATATAACCATCATCCTAAATTCTAATCATCTTAATTTTCCTGTTACTGAACATCAAATAAATGGAAGTATACAATATATATTTTGGGGCTGGTTTCTTTCACTCAGCATATGTTTGTGGAATTATCTGTATTATTGTCAATGGCAATTATTTCACATTTATTGTTATATAGTACTTAAAGATATGAATACATCACATTTTATCCATTCTACTACAGATAGGCATTTAGTAAGTTTTCACTTTGGAGCTATTAGAAGCAGTGCTGCTGTGAACATATTTATACCTGCCCTTTGGTGTACATATGCACGCATGTCTGTTGGGACTATTTTAGGAACGGAATTCTTAGGTTATAGGATATATATATATATATATATATATATATATATATATATATATATATATGTTAAACTTTAGAAGATACTACTAAGTAGTTTTCCAAAATGATTTAATGATTTATAGTCCCATCAGAAATAGGATTGGTACACATCAAGGTAAGATCCTGATATTATCAGTATTTTATAATTAAGTCATTATGGCTGATGTGTGGAATACACTGATGTTACATTTCCCTCATGGAAAATGAGGGGTGACCATCTTCTAATGTATTTATTGGCCATTGGGATATCTTCTTGTGTGAAGAACTTGCTCAATCTTCTCATGTAGTTTTCTGTTGGACCATCTGTCACATTGTTTACTTATTTGCAGGAAATCTTTATATATATTGGACATAAAACATTTGACTACTATATATGTTATAAATATATTCATCTACTCAGTGGCTTGACTTTTCACTGTCTTAGTGTCATTTGATAAACATAATTTCTTAATTTTAACAAAATATTACAAATAGTTTATTTTAATGATTTTTTATATATTTTCATTAAAAATTCTCAAGCCAGCGGCCCCCCGGTTCAGTCCCACATGTGAGGTCCAGTGACACAGTCCTCAAAAAATAAATAAATTAATTAATTAATAAAAATAGAAATTCTCTGTTATTACCTTCAAGAAACCTTATTGTTTACCAGTCATGTTTAGACTTATTGGGTTGTCAGAAAAGTTGTGATGTATTTTTCTATGTTTTTCATTGTAAAAATGCATCATAATTTTCCTGACAACCCAACATAATCTACCTGGAATTGAATTTTCTCTACTGTGTCAAGCAGTGACTGAGGATTTGCCCCTGTTTTGGTATACACACTTGGTCTAGCACTATTCACTGGGATAAACCATCCTTTTGACAGTATTTTGCAGTAACATCTTTATTATAAATCCAGAGTCACTGTATGTATTTGGCCTTTATTCTATTAAACTGTTTATTGTTGTACCAATTTTGCATTTAGCTTGAAAATAAATATTGATATTCAAATTTGTTTTATTTTACAATGGTCCTAGGTATTCTTTTCAAATTTTAATAAACATTTAGCCAATGGGTAAATTTTCATAAACTACTTAATAGAATTTTAGTTGATATCACAGTGAACCTTTACGTTCTACAAACAAGTATGTAGCAGGAAAGGCAGGTGATAATACCTGAATTTTTAAAAGAGCCAGAAAATTTACAAGAGTATATATTGCCATTTCTATACCTTATGTAAAGGATGAACTCCAATGACAGGCAATGAGCATCAAAGAAACAAACATAACCTCAGGCCCTTTGGTTCACTCACTCTGGTGAAAAGTAAATATTCATCACCTTGGTCTGTTCCCCACCCATGCTTAGTGAACAATAAAACTTAAACAGAGTCCAAAGAGCACTATCAGATGTGCCAGACACAGATCCAGGTCCTACACTTGTCATCAGAGGTGAATAACTTGACAGCTTTTTAATCTTACTGGATTTCATTTCTCCCAACTGTAAAATTAACAAGGTTGATTCCCTATTTCCTAAAAACATTTGCATCTACAAAATTCTATTCTTTTAAAACAATTGTTGGCTTTGTTTTAAAGACTGTGTTTAAAAGTTGCTGAATAGGACCGGCCAAGTGGCGCGTTCGTTAGGAGCTGGCTTGGAACGCCAGCTCTGAGCAGCAGGGTCCTGGTTCAGATCCCACATGTGAGGGCCGGTGACACTGCCCTCTACAGCTAAGGTGGTGAACAACAGCTCCACCTGGAGCTGGGCTGCTGTGAGACCCCGGGATGGCATAGCTGCAGACCCTGCTGCAGTGGGCTGCCGTGAGCTACAGTGAGTGGCCAGCAGCCAGCGTGAGCAGCTGGCAGCCAGTGTTAGCTGCCAAGAGTCACCGTGAGCCGCCATCCAGAGACCGGCGACCAATCTGCCTGACCCGGGAAGAGCACAATGACGATGCCAACATGGGCCAGTGAAGCAACGTCCTCCACAACTAGACTGTAGAACAAAAGGACAGCAACTGGTCTGTTTCCCTTCCCCGAATTCCCAATGCTGTTCCCCTCCCCCAATTCCCCAATAAAATCTTTTAAAAAAAATAAAATAAAAGATAAAAATAAAAAACTAAAAGTTGCTGAATAAGGAGTTCCACTTCTCCTTACGATACAGAAACACACAAAAGAACAATGTTCCCATTCTAACAAAAAATAAAAAGACGAGTAAGCTACAACATGTAGACATTCAGGAAGTAAGTGACTTCAGTTGAGGAACAGATTCAAGTCACTGAAATACCAAAACAATTCACCAGTTCAAAACATGGTGGATGGCGGTAGTGATCTAATGCCATCATTTACTCTTGCCTCTTCACAACTTTTTATCTTGCTAATTAGAAACTATATCCAATTAGCAAATATAAATAGGTAATACTACATCAAACTGACTAGTTCTGCACAGCAAAGGAAACCATCAACAAAATGAAAAGACAACCTACTGAAGAGGAGAAAATATTTTCAAATCATATCTCATAAAGGATTAATATATAAAACATATAAAGAACTCATACAACTCAATAGCCAAAAAATCCAATTAAAAAATGGAAAGAAGATCTGATTAGACATTTATACAAAGAAGACATACAGACAGCCAACATGTACATAAAAATATACTCAGCATCACTAGTCATCAGGGAAAATGCAAATCAAAATCACAATGAGATATCACTGCACACCTATTAGAATAACCAGTATCAAATAACTATTACCAGAAAATTCAATTTCTTGTCTTTTTGACAAGAAATAACAAGTGCTGGAAGGGTGTGGAGGCCCTTGTGTACTGTTATGGGAATGTACATTGGTTCAGCCACTACAGAAAACAGTACGGAGGTTTCTCAAAAAATTACAAATAAAACTATCATATGATCCAGAAATTTCAATTCTGGGTATTTACCTGAAGAAAACAAAAAACACTAACTAAACAAAAACATTAACTTGAAAAGATATATATGCACCCTCATGTTCACTGAAGCATTACTTACAATATCCAAGATATGGGCACAAGTGTCCATCGATGAATGAATGGAATATTATTCAGCTATTAAAAAAAAGAATGAAATCTTGTCACTTGCGACAACATAGATGTACCTTAAGGGCATTATGCTAAGTGAAATGTCAGACAGATAAAGTCAAGTGCTATATGACCTCACTTATGTGTGTAATCTAAAAACAAAACAAAAAAAACTGAGCTCTTAGATCCAGAAACAGACTGATGGTTGCTGGAGGCAAGAGGTTTGGGTGGGAGAGTGAAAAATTACAAACTTACAGTTACAAAATAAAAAAGTCATGACATAAATAAGGGTGCAATGTACAGCATAGTGGTTATAGTTAATAATACTATATTGCATATTTGAAAGTTGCCAGAAGAGTGGATCTTAAAAGTTATCATCACAAGAAAAAAAAATTTGGTAAGAATGTATGGGGACAGATATTCACTAGACTTATTGTGATCATTTCAAAATATATACAAATATTGAATCATTATGTCGTTCACTTGAAATTACTATCACATGTATGTTCCTTATTATACCTCAATAAATAAACACTACATCCTATTAATCACAACTGAAAACATTCACATCTGAAAAACAAGTATAAAAGTCAACAACCATACTTCACTCATATGTGGGATCTAAAACTGAAAGCAACAAAGGAACAAGACGAACAAGACAAACAAACAAAGAAACAAAAACTCACAGACACAGACAATAGTTTAGTGGTTAGCAGAGGGTAAACGGGGAGGAAAGAGGTGGTAGAAGAGCAAAAAGGGGGTCAAATATATGGTGATGGAAGGAAAACTGACTCTGGGTGGTGAACACATAACGTGATATATAGATGATGCATTATGGAAATGTACACTTGAAATCCATATAATTTTACTAACCAATGCCACCCCAATAAATTTAATAAATAAAAAAGGCGATATTCTGTTAAAGGCATATGGCAATACATATGTGTAGGGAATAAAAATCTAACAAGTATTAGGGGAAAATAAAGAAATACCCAAATGTGTTTTTAAGAAACATGTTTAAATACATATTAATATTAAAAGAATATTAAAGAATTGAAGGATACAGAATTAAATTGAAGCTGGAAATAAATATTTTTAGAAATATATACAATTTCTGTCATTGAGTGATTTTATATTTCAGAGGGCATCATTTTAATGAGACAATACAAAATCATTGAGAAAGATCATTTAAAAAGCACATGGTGAGTACTTATTCACTGAAATTATTGATCACAATTGTTGTTGCTTTAGTGTTCTTTTTATATTACCACATTTATTACCATCACTGACACTATGCACAAGGCTTTAATGAAGGGTATACTAAATATGCTGTAATAATTGTTTGAAGGTTCTGTCAGGTATCACCATGCTTACTAAATCATGCATCAACAATGTTATGATTTGTAGTAATAAAGTTATGCTATGGTAATTTTTTTGGAACACTGCAGCCTATGGTGCCGAAGCCAAGAGCAGACTCATTAATGAGAGAATTAGCCCACAGATCACTGTAATACGTCTGCAGCTAAGGCTTAAGGTGTAGCTCAGAACGATTTGAAGTTTTAAGGTTAAGATTAAACAAAACTTAATATCCTTAATAGCAACATACAAACAAAATACTCAGATAAAATACTTGAACAATGAGAATATAGAAAGTGTGCTATCTTTCCCTTTTAGGTAGGAATTATGCTGAGAAAAAGTTATACCACACATGCTTGATCAAACACCTTCATCAAAAATACGTTTTTACTGGGCTGGCCAAGTGGCACATTGGTTGAGAGCTGGCTTGGGACACCAGTGGCCCTGTTCGGATCCCACATATGAGGGCCAGGGACACTACCCTCTACAGCTAACAACAGCTTCACCTGGAGCTGGGCTTCTGTGAGTCCCCGGGGCCGCATAGCTGCAGCCCTTGCTGCAGTGGGCTGCCATAGGCTACAGTGAGTGGCCGGCCGCTGGCCTGAGCTGCCAATAGCCGCGTTGAGCAACCATCCAGAGGCCGGTGACTGATCTGCCTCATCCGGGAAAAGTGAAATGACAATACTAACATGGGCCAGTGAAGCAACATCCTCCGCAACTAGACTGAAGAACAAAAGGACAGCAACTTGTCTGTTCCCCTTACCCGATTTCCCAACACTGTTCCCCTCCCCCAATTCCCCAATAAAATCTTAAAAAAAAAAAAAAAAAAGTTTTTACTGATTTCCATAGTGGCTGCACCAATCTGCAATTCCAACAGTGCATGGGGGTGGGGGAAGGTGGAGTATCACTTTGTGTGGGGTGAAAAGGTCTAACTATTACATTGTTTTGTACACCTAAAACTAATAAAAAGATACATATCTTTTTTACATTCCATTTGATGCTTTCAAGAATAAGAGCAAGTTTCAGGGTGGAATCTTCAATAGGTCAAAGAAAAACTAGTCCTTTTTTGCCTCAAGCTTCCTAAGTGAAGAATAGAAACACTGGTTCACAGCCAAAAGTTCTCCCAATAGATCTTCCAGCCTATATCAAGCAGCCCTGATGACTAACCAAATTACACAGTTCAAGTTTTATAATAAAAATCCTACCCTTTTACATTTCTATAGACTTTATATTTTTACAAATTATTTTGTGACATAAAAATTAAAAACATGAGTTCTGGAGACAGATTGGACAAATTCCAACTCCAGCACTTGAAATCTTTGTAACCCTGGGAAAGTTACCTAAATTTTAATAGTTACAGTTTTCATTTTCAATAGAAATTATTGTAGTGTCTACTTCGAAAGGCTGATGGGAGATTGATTGAGATACTCTGTGAAGCAAGTAATCACTATGCTTGACACATATAAAGCACTCAATAAATGTAATAAATTATAATAATTACATCATTATTCTCCCAACAAATCAATGATGTAGTTATTATGTCCACGATTCTCAATAGATCAAAAAATTGGAACAAAGGATGTAAATGGCTTTCCAAAGATTATGAAGATGGTAAATTGCAGAGTTGGAACTTGAATCCAGGTCCTCGAGCTTCGAATCAATAGAGTTCCTCACTTCTCTCCCACTGGTTGATAGAGATAGACAAAAAATGATGTGTGTTTATTGGATGGAATATGTCAGACTCTTGGGACTATTTTATGTTTAGTAATTATTGTCAGTCTTAGCTACTCTATTTAAGTATAATACATTATCTTAAGGTTAAACACCTCAAAATTATTTCTGAATTGTCTCCAAATTGTAAACTCAGATGTGCCTTTGACAAGTCACGTTTTTTATAACAGCTGTTGGAAAATTGTGGCATGAAAGCTGAGCTAAGATCATTTCAGCTACACACCCACCCTCCTGGTAAATATTCAAGTCAATACTTGGGCAAATTTGAGTAAATGAGTTTGGAGTAAATAATCAGCGTTGTGAAACGCAAACCATTAAAAATAAAACTAAACACTACAGCTACAACTATGCACTTTAACCTACAATTCTTCAGTTTTGTAGGCCAGTTCTTTGCAGTTGAAAACCACAAAACTCTTCCCACTTTGAAAACTGAAAACAAAACAAAAAAGCTGTGAGACAACAGAAGTCTATGCATATTAGTTCTCTAGGAAGATCCTTCCTATGGTTTGCAGGCAGCTTTGAATCCCGCAACTTCCCTAGTTGTCCACCTCAACTCTCATTTTATATACTCTTTCTATGCCTTTCCAAAGATTTTAAACCTACAATTTCAGGAAAATGAAGATATTTCCATGGGAATGCTGAAATCACCAATGCTGCCCATCAGAGAACAAAGAAAGTTCTCAGAAAGTCACTTGCTAAGGCAGGTGCTGAAGGATTACTCTGAGAACTGTCTTGCAAATTGAGGCCTAAGTGACCTCCATCAAATGGGATATTAAAATATGTTTAACATACAAATCTAAAAGCATGACCACTAATAGAAATAAAACCATGTCACCCTTGTTAAAAATATGAAAATCATTAGCAGGCTCCTCAATAACCCTCTGAAAAGCAGATTGAATCTAAAGAAGCAAATCTAATTTTAAAGAGGCATTATCACTGATAAAACTGACTCTTTTCTGAATGTATTTTTATTATCTCAAGTGCATGGAAATTTTTTTCTTTCTCTCTGTCACTCCTCTACATTTTATTTTCTCGCCCATACTTTGTGTAAAGTATAATAGATTTTTTATCGTTATTTTATAAAACATCTTATATGCCAGCTAACCCATGAGCTGCCTAGCCTGAATTCATGAAAAATATCTGAATTATATATTTTCAGAATCCAACTTTATTACTTTTCAGTACAGGAAAAAAATTTAACTTTAAACTCAACAAAAAATTCTACACATGCAAAAATCTTTCTTTACACTCTGTGAGGAGAGATATTTAGAAATGTGTGGTTCAATTCTGGTCTCCTCAACTAAAAGGAAATAATAGGAGATATGTAACCATGGGCCAATTGCATTACTTCCATTTAGTCTCCATGAGTCAATTTTTGTTTAGCAGAATTGCATAGTTACTTTTGATACCATTACCTTAAAAATATTGTATTCTTTTTTCTCTCATCTTTAAGGGTTATACATGTTACTTGTACTCCTGCATGGCAAAGAACATAACTATCCATACCATAATAGTTAAAGAAATTCTCGTCATATAATTTTACTCATTTCTTCCTGTTTTAGAGACTCCTGATATTTTTTTGTCTCTAGGTAGCAGTCCTCAAGATGGAAAATTTGGATAGGTTCTGAGAACAGTCTTAGAAATGGTGACAGACAGCAAATTAAGCATAAAGGTAAGGTTTAAAAAAACTAAATCTAATCATTCTAAGAAAAATACAACTGATTTAGAATGTCTTTAAATATTGGTGGGTGTATTAGCCAGGACTTACATTCAATTGAGGAGGAAAAAACAAAATGAGCTTTCTTACATGCTCCACTACACATTTGTTTTCTAGCTCTATTGAGATATAATTGACATGACAATACAGTAGTCTTAGGTATACAACCTAATGATTTGATATATGCATATATTGTGAAGTGATTACCATTATGTTTAGTTAACACATCCATAACCACAGTTACTATTATATTTTTCTTGTGACAAGGCTACTTAAAATCCACTCTTAGCAACTTTCTAATATACAGTATAGTCACCATGCTGTGTATTATATCCCCCAAACGTATTTATCTTATAACTGGAAGCCATCACTTTACTTATATCTGATGCAAACTCTATTTATAGGAAAAGAACTGATAGTTGTTATTATTTACTGGGTACACTGCCATTCCCCCAACCCCCAAAAAACAGGGGTTCTGTTGCTAAGACAAGAGAGAATGAATGGTTAGTAGGCAACAAGCAGCCTCTTTCACTGGCTCTTAAACTAAAGTCACCAATTGTTACTGAGCTTTGTTGTGCACAAGAAAAGTAGATAATGAGAAGCATTAGATATTTCATTTACTTTAAGGGGATCTGTAGAATTTCCTTTCTGGAAGCTCTAAAATTAGAACTTTTATGTGAAATTTCCTCAATTAGATTTATTTCCTTAGACATTCAGTACAATGCTAAATGAATATATCAAACATGCAAAAGAATTCATCTCCACTAGGGAGATAGCGAATAGCATATTATAAGGCGGAGTGGAATGAGGCCCAGTAACAACAAGCAATTATCTTTGACGGAGCAAAGGAAAAATCTGTTCTGCCTGAGGGAGTTAAAAGAAAAGTTACACAATGCACATGCACTTGGAGCTAGGCATTTATAGATAAGTTTAATAACTATCTATAGAGCATGTATGTTCTTGGTTGAGAAATTGACCCATTAGGTGATGTTAGTCTATTTTGAAGGTCTCTTCTTAACTCCTGACAATTCCTGCATCTAATGTGACGAGCTCTCTACTCCCACCGTCCTAATCACAGTGATCTCAGTTCAGTTCATTCCAATATATATTTATTGAAACACCTGAAAATCATCCAAACATTCCAATTGATATTTCTATTTATATCCACTTTTTCTTCAACATATAGTACTATTAATTATCCTGTATTTTTATTCTGTCATTCTACAATTATTTATTGAACGTCTGAAAATTGTTGGGTCTCAGTAACGTGAACCCACTGGACTCCCCAATACCACCTTCCTCCCTGTATAAAGATAAATAACCAAATACAGCATGTCTGCCATCTTGAATTTTTATAACTACCCTTTTTGAAACTATTTCTGCGCTTGGCTTCCATTTCCTTGCAGTGCTTCATCAATGGGATTGCCTATGTAAACTCTTAGATCATGCTTATATTTCAAGGTTTGATAAAGAAGAAGAGCTATTCAGTTGGAATGAACAGAGTTTCTTACAAAAATGGAAAGGAGATTCTTTCAGAAGAAAGGGATGTTTAGAATTGACTAGACTCATTACTGGAAAGAAGTAAGTAAGTCTGGCTTCTGTGATACCCTTTGTGATCTCTGAAATAACAGCAAGGGCAGAAGACAAACTTTTTAAATATTAAGATCAGGTCTCTATGGATGATAAACTGAAGACAGGAGCTACGGAATGCAAAATGTGCTAGTACCTAAAAGTCAAGGGAATGCAGTGAATAAACTCAAGTATCCCTTGGACAGTTCATTTAGATGCCATATGTAATGGTGTAATCTATTACTAGCCACACCCCCGCTCCGTGACTAACTGACTATAATTCATGCTTGATTTGAGGGCTAGAAAGACACTTTATCTTTATTTATATATGTACTGTGGAACATCCCAATCACATCCAAAAGTAGAGAAAGTTGTATGAAGTACCCCAAAGTGTCCATTAACAAAACCTCAATCATCAGCAGCTGATGGCCAATCTTGTTTCAGCTAGATCCAATATCTCTCCAACCAGATTATTCTGAGGCAAATCACAAATATAATAGATTTAAGTATTTCAGTGTTTTTTTCCTATAAAAAATAAGGATTATTTTTTAAACATAACCACAATGTCATTAGAATAATTAAAATTTTGATACGATCCCTTAATATAAGTAAATATCTGGTGTTCATATTTCCTGACTGTACTGTTAGTCTCATAGAATTTTAACAGTCTTAGTTCAAATCAGAATCAAAACCAAGTTCATACATTGCAATTAATAGAAAAATCTCTTTATATAAAGTCTCTTTATTTATAGGTTTTCCCTTTCTTCATTTGATCCTTATAATTTATGTGTGAGTCTCTTTTCCTGTAGTATCCCACAGTCTGAATTGCACTGATAGCATTCTTGTGATGTCGTCTAACATACTCCCCTGTTGCCTATGATTTCTGAAAACTGATATCAGATACTCAGCTATAGAGGTAGCACAGATTCGGATTTATTATTTTTTGTTAAGGGTACTTTACAGATAGCCTTGTATATGTCCACCATGACACACATGTCTTCTGTTTGTGTGTGGTATTAGCAGTCATTGATGCTCAATGCTAAGATCCATTATATCTGCAAGGATACAAAATGGTGATTGCTTGGCTAATTCTATCACTTTTCTTTTAATGCTTTATCTGTAATATTTCTGTAAGAAGGGATTTATCAACTATTGGGTGCAGATGGCATAGAAAAGGCAGAATAGATGCTCAATTCCCTTTTGTTCACAAGCATTCACAAGTTCTTAAGCATTGTCCATTATTATGAACAAGTTAATTTTTGGAGTCATTATAAACTCTTGTATGTACATATATTTGATGTGTTTTCAACCCATGGCAGTTATCCTTGATGCCCATTTTTAGCTAACAGAGAGCGTCTACATATTGGCACTTGAGTCCTTGTGATATAATATGCTGTAGTTTGTTTTGCCAGTTTAAGCATTTCATTTAAATGAAATCATAAAGTGTGTAATCTTTTGTGTCTGAATGTTCCCACTCACCAGAATGTCTATGAGATCCATACAATTTGTTGAGCATATCGTAGTTCATTTGGTTTTATTGTAGAGATATATTCCATTGTATGAATGTAAAGCAGACTAAACATTCAATCACTGCCTGATGGACACTTTGATAAATCCAGTTGGAGACTGTTGTGAATAATTTTGTTCCTTTGCTGTGAACAATCAAATGCATGTTTTTTATGGATATTTGTGTTTAATTCCCTTGAGCAAATAACTAGGAATCACTCAATCATAAAATAAGCATATTTGTAACTTGTCAAGAGCTAACAAACTTTTTTTCCAAAGTGGTTTCACCTTTTTATACTACCAGCAGCCATGTATGAGGTTTCCAATCACTGCTTTTACACGTGCATATGGCACCATCAGTCTTTAAATTTTAGCTATTCTAGAGTGTGTGAAATGCAAACTAATGATTTTAAATTGCATTTCTCTGATGACTATGATACTGTGCATCTTTTCATATTATTACTGTCCAGTACTTTATCTTCTTATGTGCATCTATTCTAATCTTGCACATTCCTATTTGTGTGTTTGTCTCTTTATTGAATTGTATGTTATTTATATATTACCTGTACATGTGTGTATGTATAATTTGAATGCATATATTCAAAAGAAAAAAATACATAGTTTTTTCAGAAGACTATTGAAGATATAAAAAAAACACCATCAACAAATCAACAACCTGGCCTGACATTTGCTTTTATCAATTTGTAATGCCTATCTATATTTCCTGTAATACTGTTTGTCTTAAATTCCATGTTGTCTGTATTAATACATAGACACTCAGGCTTTCCTATGGTTAGTGTTTGCTTAGATATAGTTCTCACACTTTTATTTCAATATATATATATAATATTTTTTTCTATATATATGTTTTTCATGTAGACATCATACAGTTGAAGCTTGCTTTATATCCTGTCTTTAAATCTTGAATATTTAAATGTTGTGTTTAGACTGTGTTATTTGATATATTATTGATATTGTTGGTTTTGACTTATCCAGACTGCTATATGTTTTATTTATCACACCTGTCCATTATTTCTTTTTTCCCTCTCATTTCCTGTCCTTTTTTGGATTGGCTCTTTTATCTGCACTTGTGGAGAACTGAATCAATTTGGTCAATAATATGCTCAAGTTGTCTAGTCTTTCTAAACTTCCGTCTGCCTGTTTTTAATCAGTTACTGGAAGATGAGTCTTCAAATGTCTAATAATTATGGAAATCATGGATTTGTCTACTTCTCTTTTGAGTTGGTTTTGATTTCCCCCATGTATTTGAAAATGCTATTTGTGCACAAGCATTTAGGATTGCTGTTGTGTATGTCCCTCCTTATGTTTGGCAATACACCTTGTTTAGAAGCACACTTTGTCTAATTACAGTATAATTAATATACATATCAGTTTCTATAGGCTTATTGTTTGTATGGTATATCTATTTGACTCTTTTATGCTTCTTAATATGTTTGACCACTTTCTGTCTTATTGTATTTCTTTATGTAATTTGTTTTATTTGCCATCTTTTCATGGGGATATATATTTTTCTTATTAAAAAGGTATGTATTTTCCTCTATAATAGTTCTTATGCTTATATCCATGCCTTAATATAGTACCCTTACTCCCTTCTATTTTAGATATTCTGTATTAGTTCTCAACTCTACATGATACAAAAATTAACCAGTAATCGCTCTTTCAGGCATCTAATCTGTACTAATATCCTTTTATCCTGTTAATTCCTATAAGGTGATAAATGAGCCTATTCTACTTTCCAAAACCTGTCTGTATCTCCTCTCAGTTTTTAATAGTTATACTATGGTTTTATTTTTAAACATTTATAAATTTATTTCATATTTGCACATACCCTTTTTTCCTATACTCATTTCCATAAGTTAGTCTTAGTTCTACAGGTTAGTGTATACTCAATACTCACTATCAGAATTTATGTAGATGCTTTCCAGTCACTTTTAGTTGTCTGAAGTTCATTGTCTAGTAGATTTTAAAGGTAGGTCTTATAAAATCAACATTTCTTTAGTTCCTGAATGACTTTGTTGGTTTTGTACATAAAGGCCAGATTTATGTACAAAACCACAAAAAAAGGTTAAGATTTAAAATTGTTCGCTTCCATTTCTCTTCCTCTGATTACCTAAAACAACAAAAAATGGTTTTGCCATTTTCTTCTAACACAACATGATATTAAAAAGTCTGACAAAGGCTATGTTTCTCTGATAAATGACTTGGACTTTTTGCTTCACTGTCAATGTATCTTTTTAAACACAAAGGTTTTACTAGATTATATCTCAGATTTGGTTGTTACTGCTTTACCCACGTGCATTGTGTGTTATTTCAATATATAAGCTCAGTGCTCTTTATTGCAGGAATTTTTTCTTGAAGTACAAGTTTTAGGATTCATTTGCCCCATTGCTGGAGTTCTTATAGGAGGAGTCATTTTATACATGTTTTACGTTCTTTCCAATCTTCTACATCTATCACTTACTCATTAATATGCTTTCTCCAATTCTTTTAAAATTTTTGTTTATTCCAGTTTTTATTTATCTTAAGGCATCGTCCAAAGTATTTATTTGCTCTTTTATGAATTCTAGTTTAGACCTACTTTCCTAAATGATTTTATATTGTATTTTTAAATCTTCCATGAGTTATGTCAAATAACTTTAGAAATCTTCCTTTCCTTAAACATCTTTTACCTTTATCTAAACCTGATTGATTGATTTATTTTTTTTTTACAGTTTCCATTGTCTTATATTATTTTAGTTCATCCTGAAAGACTACTGCATTATTTGTAAAACTCTTATCCTGATCATTATCTTTTTCCTTTTAATTCTGAATGGGATATTACTGTAATCCTTTTATGTTGTTTTTAGCAAGATAGGTTTCCTGCACTAATGATAGAGGAAGGTGGGTCAAAAGAGCTTCCCAATATTTATGATTCTGGACTCTCCTATTAGTTAGTTAAAGGTTCATAAAAATGGTCTTCAGTGTTTTTGAGATCTGCCTCCTTTACTCCCTCATCCCATCCTTCTGGATGTTTTCTTTCCTTTGTTCCTGTCCTCCGTAGGTCAGATTCCAGTCTCAGTGGTATTTCATATTGTGGGGTTCAGTACTGGGAAAGAACATCCATTGATTTCTATGAGCATTCACTTGGCCAGTCTGACGTTTAACAACTAACCTTCCTGGGGTCCTTCTATTAATATATTCATTCCTGAAGTGAAGCTTTGGAGCCACCCTCTCAATTTAGGCTTCTTTGCTGAATTTGGCCCACTGAACTAACTTGCAATGTTAACTGGGATTCTGGGCTGCATTTCACATTGTTGATTAAATACATAGTTTTCCTGCTATAGAGGTCATCAGAAGTCACTTTTATTTTCCCTGCTACTACCT
Organism: Aselliscus stoliczkanus; assembly: GCA_033961575.1. NCBI lineage: Eukaryota > Metazoa > Chordata > Mammalia > Chiroptera > Hipposideridae > Aselliscus > Aselliscus stoliczkanus. The sequence continues at coordinate 72,814,606 of CM066740.1, read as the reverse complement.
CCTACACAGCTGCTAATACCAAATGTGACTGATTGCTCTTGGTGAGTTGAGTGACATATTTATATTTTGGATTCTTGGGGCTATTACGTAATTTTTTATAGATATTGAATATGCTTTTTAAAATTTTGTTAGCCTAGTCCCAGTTTTGTTTTTTTTTTTTGGTGGGAAGGAGTGCCAAATCTATATCATGGCTGATATGTGTTATCCAAAATGCTTTTTTTCTCTTCATGTGTGTATCTGTATATGTTCTAATGCTGCCATACCAACATACCCATTGCATTTTATACTCTTCTTTGATTTCCTCTCAAAATTTTCTTCTCACCAACATCTGAGTGTATGTTAAGGTGTATGTGAAGGGAGAGGCTTAGTAGTATTGGTGAAAGGTAACCAGGCTTAATAAAGGAAATCATCACTTTGGTGTCTATATTCACTTCTTAACCATTTCTTCTGCAGGATATATAATGAATCAAAAGATAAAATACGTAGGTGTATTTTCTCCCTTGGAGGCAGCAAATATGGCACAAGAGAGAAATGCTATTTTTACTCAAAATCCAGGAGCACATCAGGTAAACAACTATTAAGTATACGCCGTGTCTTCGGATCCCCATTGTCCCTTACTACATTTTGAAGCAATTGGCAGGCAGGCCAATTTATAACTTTGCTAAAACCAAACAAATTGTGCTCTTAAAATGTCCATTAATTTTAAAATACAGTGTTTGTTTGCATTCTATTTTGTGTTAAAATTTCACCTGAAGGACTCAGTCACAAAACATGAAATATTTCATTGTACTTGTGAAAATAACAGAGTGGCTGCTAATCTCCCTAGCATTTCACAATGTAATGTTGTATTCACAGTCTCCAACACCAGGTGAGACAGGAGCAAATTCTTTGATTTAAAAAGCATGCAGAACTAACTCCATTAAACATGGTTCATAAGCAGATGTGACATTTCCATTGTTGAATATATTTTCTTGATTTATAGAATCATCATGAATGAGGGTCACAAAAGCACTTTTATAGATACCTTTACAGAAAAGGTTAAGGTCTGTGTAAAACAGTTCAGAATGCCATTAGTCTAGGGAAAGGAAAACATGTTTCACACAGTGGTATCTTTGTCATCTCGCCCAACTGTGTGTCTCTCCTGCTCATTATTTATGTTTTGTTATGTTCTACAAGCTGGCCTCATCTCCTTCACTACAACTCACTCTTCACAGGCTTGGTATCTAATCAGATTAACAAGTACATCAGTGGGTTTTCCTCACATTATTAAGGCAAATAATTGAAAAATCTCATACACTTAGGAATCAAATTATGAGCAAATTTCTGGTTAGTACCCTGGTTATAGGTCATCTGAATCAGATGTGAAGAAAACACTTCTGAGAGATGCTACAGCCCATGAAATTTTGGTGATTCCATTTGGGGCTTCCTATATAGGTTTAGAAAATAAGAAGAGATGAAAAGCAAAGTTTTTTCTGGGATCTCTAACACCCCTAATGGGAAGGGATGTAGTCTCTTGGAATTTTTTGAAAGATGTGAATAAAAATACTTCAATGACTCTATAAAACACTGCCCTGAAATTCTCTAATTAGTGTTATCCTTAAGCAAGAAATACAATAAACACACAATGGCCATATTTAATAATAGCCCCTCAGCATAGCTATATCTGAATTAAAAAGCAAATTCAGGGTTTATAGGAGTCAAATAACATCCTTTAATGTATGTAAAACTTTCCAAAACACTTCCCTATCAATTACTACATCAAAACAAACTTGCAGTAGAAAGAATTATTATCCATACCACACATACATAGAAACTGAGGCACTGCACAATACTCTGTGAAGCTCAGCAATAATCAACTGAGTGAAAATGCAGCCCCAGTTTGTCCCGATCACCGTGTTGCTAACTGATGTCAGCAATCACTGATCCCCACACATTAAGGAGCAAAGACATGTACCTTGGGCAGTCAACAAGGGTCTGCACCCTTCGGCCCAATCTGCCGCCTTCGTCACTTTATAATGTTATCTATAAATCCCTCATTTTCTGATTGTATCGTGATGGATAGCTAAATAAGAGAATCCATTCTCCTTTTCTTCAGAACAACATTTTATGAGTCTAGAGAATTAGAAAGCATTTTGCAACTGGATGTTTTGGCAGACAGAAGAGTGGAAATAAAGTAAATTGCCTAATCAGAGGGATAGAGGCTTGCAGGCTCAACACTAAAGTTTTAATGACTGTGTCTCACTGGGGTCACTGGTCTGATTATAGGCTGTTTTCCTAATCTACTGCCAAAGTTACCTTGAATTCTGAATAAGGGAAACTGAGAATCATGATCTGATGGAGTCTTTTGTTAGCTTCCTCTCTAGCTCTCCAAGGTGCAAGCCCTGAAATAGAAGCCATTCCTGCTTAGAAATCTGTAAGTAAACTAAGGGTCTCAGATCAAGTCACATATTCTCTGGGCACAAGCAGGAGCTTTTCATGAGATCACCACTAGAGTCTTTTCATTAATCTCTTCATCAGAATCGCACGAATGTTAAAGCACACCAGTGAAAGTAACAAAATGTCTCTGCTACCTGTTGTTTTTTTCACATGCATGAGATTCAGAAAAGGGTCAGCCCTGGAAAAAGCTCTGGGAGAAAAGTTTCTGTGATATGACTGATCAGTGACATATGACTGTCTCTGTTTGTTCCTTCTCGAAAAGCTAAGATTTTATGTAACGAAAAAGCAAAATGACCATCTTGGTCCAGTTACATACTGAGAAATACGAAGGTATTTTTCTTTTTTGCAGCGAGTGATGTCAGAGGCCAGGCAGCACTACACGAAATAGTCTGTGCACAGCACAAGATATTTTATAAGCAAAGCAGATAATCAGCCCTGGAAGTAATACCATGAGCATGGGGCAGGCAGGAGGCAAATCAGCCAATTTTAAGTGCAGGAAGATGATCACAATAAAATTTTAAAATTAATAATGACAAAGTTTTGCATTTTCTTTCATCTTTTTTTCAGGAATACTGTTAGGTTATAATTAAAATGTAAGTACAGGATACTTCACTGGGCATTGTGTGGGCTGGAAAACGTTGTGCCTATAGTTATACATATATTGTATAGTAGGTTAGGACATAAATTTTTCTAGTTCAGTACATCTGTATTGGTGTCCAAGGTCCCACTGTGGAAGACATTGAATCCTTCCTCTCTGAGGCTGTGCCCCCTGACATTCCCAATCATCAAGTTCTGGTGGCATAATTGCCATGAGTCTCCCAACCACCACCTCTGCTCCATCTATCAGAATTTACCCACCATCCCTCAAAATCAGACTCTGCAAAGTGATGACAGGCTGCTCTTAGAACCAATTTTGTCTCAACAGACTAAAGAGAAAAGACTGTGGCTGACTTCTTCCTTTGTCTCAGGCAGTACTTCTTCTCTTAGGCCAATGATGGTTCAACCCAGACTTATGCACAGGCCTGGAATGTATGAATACTTGTGTGTAGGCACAGACCATTTTAAGTGATTCAGATTCAGATGCTACTTCCTAAAACTTCTGAAAAAGACTTTGAAGTTAGGCTTCATGCTGTTTCTACTTTTTAACACTTCTTTTACAATAATCTTTCCTCAATTTTACAAAAAACAAAAAATTGTAGGAAGAGGAGACAGACAGAGAGAGAGAGAGAGAGAGAGAGAGAGAGAGAGAGAGAGAGAATTACCTCTAAACCTTATATCCAAAAATTTTCTACAGATATCTCTTCATTCACTTCTGCAGTGTCACAAAACATAAATATAGCAGAATAGTTAAGTTCTAGAACTTTTGGGTTAGACCTGGATTCTAATCTCAACTCATTCACTTATAAATTATGTGACTTGATGCAAATCGCTTAACCTGGAAGTGTGCATACAAGGTTACATAAAAGCTCTCCAGAGAGTGAAAAGGTTACAACAATGAGAGGATAATTAATCTTCAGATCCCCAAATTCATGTTCTCTTTTCTCAAATTGACCTACCTGAGAAAACACTAAAATCAAGATGTCAGTCATTCAATCTCTCCTTTCTAACCTTGTATATGCATTTCTTCTGAAGGAGAATCTTGTATATGAAAAAATAAAAGGAGCTATGGTAAAAAGTATGAAGACCAATGGGACCTTATATCATCTGGGGTATAACCTACCCAAGATCAAGTTTGAGCCATATGCATCCATTTTTCTTAGAGCTAAAATTCAGAAGCAAAATAGTTGTCACAAGAAAACATATTAACATGTTTATTTGAATTGAAAAATAAAGTCAGATTCTTTCTTATAACAAATAATTCTAATTTGACTGATTATTTTGACAATGAGGGCTAGCTTTTTCCATTAGGATTTATGATTGATATTTTAAATAAATTGAATTAACTAAATCAGCAATTTCAAAATTTTGAAAATAATTAATTCAAAAAATTGTAATATAGTTTTATCAAAAAATATATTAGCAAAGGTATGATGAAACTAATAATATTTGGATTTTTTCTAACCTTTTCTGAGTATATCACATTAAACAATGTGCTTCTAGGATAGGAGCAAAATGTAAATTAAGGTGCTAATAATTTTTGGTGAAGTCTTTTGATAAACTTTCCAGAAACTGAGGAAGTGAGTGAATGATTCTACTTATAGGGTATAATTTGCAAGTCAGATAGTATATAAAAGTCTTTGCTTTCATCAAATATGCAAGATATAATTGAATCATCAGCTGATATAGCATGAAATATAATGATGACAATGCACAATTGACCTTTAGCTTAAAATTTGGAAGTCCAAGAAAATGTGTGATGTGTTCATAATGATATTTCTAATATGCAGGAAATATTTCTCAATGTTAACGTTAATGAAAAATGGGAATAGAATTGATTTTGAACTCTGCTATTATAACAATATGAAATAATCATTTTTGGACTTATGAACTACATGAAAAATATAATCCTAATAGAAGCATTTACAATAAGGACTTTTCTTTATACATTTAGCAGTTATTTGTCAAGTGTTTTATATATTTTTGTTGCTTTGATCAATTGTGTACTAATGGTAATTACAAATATAACTCTATCCAGGAGAAAAAAATTAACATTTAGAATCTTAGATTCAAACAAAAGTAAAAATAAAATCTTAATTTATAAAAATTATGTTCTTGGGCTGGCCAGTGGCACATTGGTTAAGAGTTGGCTTGGGATGCCAGCTCTGAGCAGTAGGGTCCCAGTTAGGATCCCATATGAGGGCCAGTGATGCTGCCCTCTACAGCTAACATGCTGAACAACAGTTTGACCTGGAGCTGGGCTGCAGCAAGTTGCCAACGACAGCCAGTGTAGGCTGCAGCAGGGCTGCAGTGGGCTGCATTGAGCTACCGTGAGTGGCAGGTAGCCAGCATGAGCAGCAGGCAGCTGGCATGAGCGGCCGTCCAATGGTCAGCAAGCAACTGCCTCAGCTGGGAAAAGCACAATGATAATACCAACATGGGCCAGTGAAGCGACATCCTCCACAACTAGACTGAAGAACGAAAGGACAGCAATTTGTCTGTTCCCCTTCCCTGATTCCCCAACGCTGTTTCCCTTCCCCAATTCCCCAATAAAATCTTACCAAAAAAATGTTTTCTTATAGAGAAGTATAAAGAGATATGAGTCTTAACTAAAGGAGATATGAGTCTACAGATATATTACTTTAGAATAAAATTGTCTAGGACAAATGAAATGTAAATTGTTAGAAAACAAAATATATGATAAAATTTCTAAGGATTAGAGAAAAGTTTGTTAATATAATTATTAAATCACTGGTTGTAGATATTAAAGTGCTATGGAATTTAGATTCTACTGAAATCTAGAATGAAAGATTTATGTATTTTTTTATATTTTTATTTACAATATTTAAAGTATGTCAGAAATGACACACTTTACTTCTTTTTAAACATGTAAAGGGACCCATAATTTTTTCAAATACTCCTTGGGAGTGCATAAACAAAAATTTGAAGGACTCTAGTCTAAGTAACATACATTTTCTCTTAACTAAGAGTTAATCACCTAAGAGTCAATTCCTTTCACTAGTCTATCTTATTTATCTTTCAAGCTTTAGCATCTAATAGAATCCTACCAAAAATATTTTCCAAAGGAGTGGATAGTATTACAAATATGAGATAGTCCTAAGCAAAACTTGGTTTCAGCAAATTGTTTTTTAAAGCATCTTTATGCCATTGATATATAACTTTATTGTTCAACACTGGCTCCTAGGATATTGCAGAAAACATATACTGTTAGTTTAACATGGCTTAATGTGTCACCCATTTCAGGGAAAGCTGCCTTTTAAAAGGGTAATACTGAATTTCAATTTCAATTCAATTCGTTAAATACTTAAATACTCCTTGAGCTCCCATTATATACTGCTCATTTTTTTAGGAGCTGATAATATGACAGTGAACAAGATAGCCATGGCTTTCCTTTCAAGAAAATGACATTTTTGCAGAGAGGACAGATGTTAAACCTGTAGTGACAAGTGTGATGAGGGTTATGCAAGTGAGTCTGGAAACATGAGCAAAGGGGGACAGCCTGTCTGTGAGATCGGAACTACACATCCCAGCGGAGAAACATGTCATAACATTCTATTTTGATTTCTTATAGGATACAAATATATAAATATATGTATATAAACATTATTCAATTATTAAAATAATTATACAAATGTATGTGTGTGTGAGAGTGGCAGTGGTATTAAAAAAATTAAGTGAATTATTGAGCATTTACAATGTTTTAAGTCCATGAACTTGACCCTTCTGTAAACAAAAAGTTAATATGTTTGAAATCAATGTTTGTGTAACTAGTTGCACTAAAATTTGAGGAATGAATTATCTTTTATAAGCTTTATCTCTCAATGGAACACATACCCACAGCTTCTGAAGCTCTAAAATACTCCCACATTTGTCTATAGTATATAAATATAGCTTCAGTAAATATAAACATTTGAAATGGTAAAGCATACCAAGCTTACCTTTGATTCAGCAATCTTTTCTCTTTCCCCTCCAATAGCTATTAGAAGTTTCCCTAACCATGCTTAATGGGGCAATAGGCCCATGGCTATTTTGATTTCCTATTCCACCAATTTTGATTCTATAATTGTAGAAAAGTTACTTAACCTTTCATCTTAATATCCTCAGAGAAAAAGAAAATAATACTCATATAATTCACAGGGTTATTCTACATCTTAAGGGAGATAATGAATATTAATATGTCTATCATAAGTTGTCACTAAACATTGTGAAATCCATTATCCTTTGGGTTTCTTTTAATATTAATATAGATTATGTTATACCCATACCCGAACCTAAGTCAATATGGTTTTACATTTTAATTCTGATATCTAAGAGCAGAATTAAAAATCTTGGGCCGGCCAAGTGGCGTATTAGTTAAGAGCTGGTTTTGGGATGCCAGCACCCCTGGTTTGGATCCCACATATGAGGGCCAGTGACACTGCCCTCTATAGCTAACAACAGCTCCACCTGAAGCTGGGCTGTGTGAACCCCAGCGACGTTGTAGGCTGCAGCCCCTGCTGTAGTGGGCTGCCATAGGCTACAGTGAGTGGCCAGCAGCCAGCATGAGCTGCCAATAGCCATGGTGAGCGACCATCCAGAGGCTGGTGATCCGATCTGCTTCATCCAGGAAGAACACAATAACGATACCAACATGGGCCAGTGAAGCAATGTCCTTCACAACTAGACTGAAGAACAAAAGGACAACAACTTGTCTGTTTCCCTTCCCCGATTCCCCAACGCTGTTCCCCTCCCCCAATTCCCCAATAAAATCTTAAAAAAAAAAAATCTTGCCACATGTTAAAAAGGTGTCAGAACTCAGGGTATAGGTAGGTAGAATAGGTTGGGAAAAGGACAGGAGGGTCTTACCTCCAACTTCTAAACTCAAATCACAGAGATAACTATATATTCTGCCATTTCATAGACCAGACTTATGTAGATGATGAAAGTATTCATATTGCTTCTTTAATAGTACATACATACATATAAACATATTTGCATACACACGCGTACATTCCCTACATATACAATACTGAGAGAGAGGACAGGGATCAAACATTTGTTTTCAGTCCTACTGACCAATTTTCCAGAATTTTCCCTAATTTCTTTACAGCCTTGAACAATGGAGGTAGTTTTATTTCCTTTCCTGGTTTATTAGTTATTTTTGATTACATGAAACAGCTCTGGAAAAAAATTGGCAAGGAGAACCTTATTTCTGGTAGTATAGTTTCCTTCTAACTAAAATGAAACCGATTTCTCAAATCCCAGAGATAGCACAAACACAGAAACTTAATTTTCTGAGGTGGCTCAGTGGAGCCACTAATTCATTTTCAGACCTGTGGCGGTATAACGTAAAGAAGCATTCCAGAAACATAAAGCGACGCTCAAAAAAGTCAGCATGTTTGATCTGGACAAAGTGTTGCCTTCTTATGAGTTTTCAGTTGCTTCTGCTTTCTGCTTTTTATGTCCACAATTACTTAGAAGACAGAAATAGTAGGACAATTTTTAATCATGGCAAAAAGTAGCAGTAGCATTAAAAAGTAGTTATTTTCTGAAACAGTAAGGTAGCTGGATTTATGGGGATATAACTGGAGGATAAAGACATTGTTTTTTTAAAATATCAGCTGAAGCCCATCTGTGCACCACTGTCTAGTGATATCTTAATTCTCAACTTTATTATCAAAGGCTTTCAGCAAAGGTCATCAGACAAACAAACAAAGCCATTTGTTAGAGACAGAGATTAGGAAAAAAATATGCATGAGTCACAGCATTTCGCTTTCTCTGTCCACAGGCAAAGAATATACAAATTCTTCTAAAAATTATTATGTATTAAAGCAATAAAGTCACTCATCGCAGAAAATGTTTTATTTCCTTTTCCAAATTTCGATTAAGCTTTTTCATCTTTTAGCATTTCATTTTCAAAGTAAAAAAGGCTCCTGCAAAGAAATGGCAAAATGATAAAGATCTATTTTTTATGAAAAAGGAAAAACCATTCAGACTTCTTGTTTTCATTTTCCAAGAACTGTTTTTTTTAAAGTAAATATTAAATAAAAATCACATTGAAGGATAAGCCTTAGAAAGAGAAGCTTTAATGGTGAGCACACAGATTCTTAGGTAAACATTCTTCTTTTGAATGTGAGGATTTAACACTTTCATGAACAACACAACGGAGAATTAGTCTTTGATGGAGAATGGCAGGCTCTTAGGGCCCTTGGAGAGCAGCTCTCTTTGGGGTGTATTGACAAATAGTCCCTGGCAGGAAGAAGCTAAGAGATAAGATTCCCTGAGATGTCTACTGTCAGAAGACCTGTGGTATCACAGCCTTACAATTAAAGAAGACAGGAAGAAAAAAGTACTGATTTTTGTCTGTAGGAGAGCAACCTATTGAGAACTTGAGAAGTGGTCTTGCCACAATAGTGAATGCTACATGTATGAGTGAGAAATGATTGCCGTTTCAAAAAATAGAAGCCTCTAAATACAGCCCACAGAACTATACAGGCTAATATGCTAACCCCTCTCTGCAAAGGATAATTTCATTTATTCATTCCTTTGATATTTCATTCATTTATTTATTAGCTTTTTATTTCTCAGTTTATTGAGTACTAGATATGTGTCCTGGCTTCCTGCCCTCAGTGTAGCTTATATGTTCTTGGCAGGGCGGGGAAGGGGGGGAAGAAACACGAAATATATTATATAAATGTATTGATAACTAAGTGAACAAGATGTCACATAGTTATGTCTTGCAAAGACTACGAAAAAATAAAAATAGATATAGAGATCCTAGACAAGGAAAAGGGGTCCATCACCGCCAAATCAGTATTACAAGAAATGTTAAAGCAACATCTTGAAGAAGAAGCAGAAGCAGAAGAAGAAGAAGAAGAAGAAGATCAAAAATATGAATAAAAAATGGCAATAACTACATATCTATCAATAATTACATACAGTGTAAATGGATTAAATGCTCCAATCAAAATACAGGATCACTGAATGGATAAAAAAACAGGACCCTTACATATACTGCCTCCAAGAGATTCACATCTGATCAAAAGACACACAGACTAAAAGTAAAGGAATGGATAAGATATTTCATGAAAATGGAAATGGAAAAAAAGAAGGGGGGTAGCGATACTTGTGCCAGACAAACAGACTTTACTTTTTTTTTTTTTTTCCAGCTGAGCCATCCTGCCACCTGTTGGCAGCACAACGGCAACTCAGCTCAGGCTGGCATCGAACCGCCGTTGCTCAGAGCTCAGCTCACACTCTTGAGCGAGCTCTTAACCAACTGAGCCACCCGGCTGGCCCTCAGACAAACAGACTTTAAAACAAAGGCTATAACAAGAGACAAAGAAGCACCCAGTAATCCTACTTTTGGGCATTTATCTGAAGAAACCTAAAACGCTCATTTGAAAAGACATGTGCATCCATATGTTCAGTGCAGCATTACTTATAATATCAAAGGTACAGAGGCAACCTAAGTATCCATCAATAGATGAATGGATAAGAAAGAAGTGGTAAATATATATCACGGGACATTACTCAGCCATAAAAAAAATGAAATCTTTCCATCTGCAACAACATGGATGGACCTAGAGGGTATTATGCTGACTGAAATAAGTCAGACAGAGGAAGACAAATGCCATATGATTTCACTTATATGTGGATATAAAAGAACTAAATAAATGAACAAACAAAACAGAAATAAATTCACAGAAACAGAAAACATTTTGATGGTTGCCAGATGGAGATGGAAGGGGATGAAAAAGGGGAAGGGATTAAGAAGTACAAATTGGTAGTTACAAAATAGTCATGGGGATATAAACTATAGCATATGAAATATAGTCAATAATACTGTAATAGCTATGTATGGTGTCAAATGAATACTAGATTTATAGGAGTGATCACTTCATAAGTTATATAAATGTCTAGTCACTATGTTGTATACCTGAAACTAATATAATATTGTATATGAACTGTAACTGAATATTAAAAAAATAAGAGAGAGAGAGAGAGAGAGAGAGAGAGAGAGAGAGAACACACAAGGGTCTGGAAATAGTTTATGAGAAGGTAAAATGTGAGCCTAAAACATGAATACTTACAAGAACCCTGCCACAGGAAGATGGTGAATAGAAAAAATTCAGGCACAGGTAACAGCAGCTCAGCACGTTTAAGAAAAGGAAAGAATCTATATAGCTAGAGTATATAGGGTAAAGGAATTAAACAGGCAATGAGGTTGAACAGACTAGTAGAATGCAAATGGTCAGATACTTAAACATCATAAGGAAATTATATTTTAAATCCAGTGGGATAGAATTGTAGAATTATCAGAAGGAGGCTGGTATGATTTCATTTATACTTTAAAAAGTAGTAGTAGATTCTCTAGAAGTAGCTAGAGAATGCAAAATGGGCTATAAAGAATTAAAAGAAACAATGAGAGCAGTTGGGAGGAACCATACCAACCCAGGTTGAGAAATGGTGGTGGCTATCACAGAATGGCAGCAGTAGGCCTGATTGGAAGTGTGAGAATTCATGGAGACTGCCTATGGACTGGGAGATGATGTGGAGAAGAAATGAACTCAATCAATAAATGATTCCTAAGTTTTTGGTTTGAGTAAATGGGTGGGTGGTAGAGCCACTGCCAGAGATGGAAAAACTAAGAAGAAACAGATTGTGTTGGAGATAGCAATCAGAGATGTCCTTTTCAATATTAACTTTGAGATGTCCATTAGACACCCAAGATGTCTATCAGAGATTTTAAATAAGAAGTTGGCTATATCAGTCTGGAGCTCAAAGAAAGATATAAATTAGAGATATAAATGTGAAAGTCGTAGATATATAGCTGCTATGTAAAGCCACAGGACAGGATCGTGATGTAAGGAGAGATAGCAGGACCACGCCCAGGGATAGGCCACCACATACAGGTCTATCACAAGAGAAGGAAAGAGCAAAGACAGCTGAGAAGGAATATCAGTGAGAGATGAAAAACACTAGAGACACTGGTGTCATGAAAGTCAAGAGAAAAATGGTTCAAGGAGGAGGAAGTACATAATTGTGTTGAATACTGAGAGGTCACAAACGATGAGAACAGAAGCAAGATGGAGGACATTGGTGGCATTGACAAGAGCTATATCAGTGGGTCCGTGAGGCTATGTATTAGTGAAGGATGGTTATGGTACTGTATGGTAACAAATCAACCCGTAAATATCAGCGGCTCACCCCAACAAAGTCTTATTTGTTAAACATGCCATGTCTAGAGGTCAATCATCGATTGAACTCTTTTCCAGTTTGGCAGCCCTCATTTATCTTACATAATGCCATTTTAAAGAAATGGCTTGCAAGTTTGTCCCAGCAGAGGAAGACAGTGAGAGATGGCATAGTACATTTTTACAGATCTGGCCTGGAAATTGTTAACATAACTTCCATGCACTTAGCCAAAGTCCAATTACATGGCAAGGGAAGTTGGGACATGTAGAAGAGAACATGAACATTGGTGAGCACAAGGAATATCTACCACAAGATAAAAACCTGGTTTACTAGACTGAAGGGAAGACGAGAGGTAACAAGTTAGAGAGAATAAAGCCAATGCAAATAAACTCCATCTCATAAAGCCTTCCTTGATCCCACCTCCTCAAACAAGCAGCCCATTTCTCTGCTCTCCTTCATACAAAATTCTTTAGAGTTACCAACCAATATCAGCTTTGACCAAAATGTTGCTGTGTCATATGCCAACAACATAATATTTTTTAAAAAGTGGCAAAAATATCAGCATACTGTATATATTACTTTCAATTAAGTTTTTAAATAAAGCACTTAATATTGATACTGTTAAATTATATAATTTGTGATTATCACATAATGAGAATTCATTGGCCAAGAACAGTCAATAAATTTTTCATCCTTGCCTTTATGCTTGAAAATATAATCAATGGCCAAACAATCAAAAAGGAACTGCATCAAAGAAAACATAAAAGCACAGCACAAATTTTGATTGTGGCATTGTTTTCGGTACAAACTTAAAGTCAATAGAGTGAATCAATATAAGTTCTTTCTATGTGTCAGGCATTTTAACACATTGCTATATAAATTATATAATGACATTAGTTACCTAATATTAGAATCTTATTTGACAGGTAAAATTCAAAATTTAAAGAACAACATAAGCGTAGTGGTGAGATTCCTGGGTTTCTTTTTGCCTCGTATAGACCAGATTTAGAGCTGCAGAAACATGGAAACACCTACAGTCATAGGGGGGAAAAGTCCTCGAGAAAAGTGTATTTGAAATGGTCAACCTACTAAGGAAGAAAATATTTAGATTATAACTGAAGTATCCTAACCAAACACTGCAGGGGAAAAAAAAAAATTGTGGCTCCACCCTCTCCCATATCAGCAAAGGCTAAGTGGAGAGCTTAGACTTTCCAATTCATGAGGCTGTAATAAGGTTCATTTACATTCTGCCAGGATGATATCAGAGGAGGCTAAGTTGAAAGCCATGGTTTTCACATCACTCAGCAATAATAAAACCACACACCACAGTGGTACCAGTGGAGACCTAATGGGGAGCAGCAGTCTCACCCACAAAGAGCAGTAACAAGGAGACCAAAGTGCAGGTGTCAACAAAGCCCTAGTGACTAGCCTGGACTTCTACATCCACAAGCTAGTAAAAACATGGCAGAATGGTATCAGAGAAAATAAGCTAAAACAGAAGGGTTAGTAATTTTGTGGATACTGACAAACTAATTCTAATGTACACATGGAAGATAAAACACCCAGAATTGCCAAAACAATATTAAAGAGGAAAAAAATCAGACTGACACTACATAACTTCAAGATTTACTACAAAGCTACAGTAATTAAGACAGTATGGTATTGGCAGAAGAATAGATAAAGAGATCAATGGAACAGAATAGAGAGCCCAGAAATAGACCCATGCAAATATAGTCAATTGATCTTTGACAAATGAGGAAAGGCAATACAATGGAGCAAAGATAGTTTTTTAAACAAATGGTACAGGAACAACTAGACATCCACATGCAAAAAAATAAATAAATCAGACACAGACCTTAACTCTGCAAAAATTAACTCAAAATGGGTTACAGACCTAAATGTAAAATGTTAAACAAAGAAAAAACTCCTGGGAGATAAAATAGGAGAAAACCTGGATGACCTTGGGTTTGATGCAGACTTTTGTAGATACCAAAACCAAAGGCATGATCCATGAAAAAAGTAATTGATATGATGCACTTCATTAAAATGAAAAATCCTATTGTACAAAAGATATAGCCAAGGAAATGAAAAGACAAGCCATATATTGTGAGATGAGAAAATCTTTGCAAAACCTGTATCTAAAAAAAACTAATATCCAAATATAAAAAAAGAACTCTTAAAACTCACCAATAAAGAAAAAAATACAATTAAAAATGGTCAAAAAAATCTGAATAGATCTCATGAAACATGAGATCCAAAGGGCAAATAATCATATAAAAAGATGCCCAACATCACATGTCACAGGGAATTGCAAATTAAAACACTGAGGTACTACTATACACTTATTAGAATTCCTAAATCAAAAACACTGATAATAAATGCTGATGAAGATGTGAAGGAATAGGAATGCTTGTTCATTACTGATATAAATGCAAAACTGCACAGCCATTTTAGAAGGCAGTTTACAAAATTAAACGCACTCTTAACATACGATCCAGCAATGGCACTCCTTGGTATTTTCCTCAACGAACTGAAAACTTACATCCACACAACATTCTGTACATAAATGTTTATAGCAACTTTATTCATAATTGCCAAAACTTGAAAGCAACCGAGATGTCCTTCAACAGGAGAATGGATAAACAGATTGTGGATCCAGAACCATGGAATGAGAGGAGATATTTGCAAACAATACCTCTAATAAGGGTTTAATATCCAAAATATACAAAGAATTCATATAATTCAACAAAAAAAAAATCCAATTAAAAAATGGGCAGAGGACCTGAACAGATACGTCTCCCAGGAAGACATACAAACAGCCAACAGATAAATGAAAAAATGTTCAACTTCCCTAGCTATTAGGGAAATGGAAATCAAAACCACAATGACATACCACCTCACATCTGTTTGAATGTCTATTACCAACAAGACAAGTAATAACAAATGTTGGAGAGTCTGTGGAGAAAAAGAAACCCTCATACACTGCTGGTGGGAATGTAAATTGGTACAGCCACTATGGAAAACAGTATGGAGATTCCTCAAAAAATTAGGGATAGAATTACCATGTGACCCAGCAATCCATCTCTTCTGGGTATCTATCCAAAAAATCTGAAAACATTTATCTACAGATACATGTACCTCTATGTTCATTGCAGCATTATTCACTGTGGCCAAGACATGGAAACACTCAAAGTGTCCTTTGATAGATCACTGGATAAAGAAGATGTGATATATATACACAGTGGAATATTACTCTACCACAAGAAAAGATGAAATACTGTCATTTGCGACAACAGGGATGGATCCTGAAATTATTATACAAAGTGAAATAAGTCAGACAGGAAAGTCGAGAACCATATGATTTCACTGATATGTGGGATATAACACTAAAGGCAACAAAGGAACAAGACAAACATATAAAGAAACAAAAACTCATAGGCACAGACAACAGTTTAGTGATTACCAGAGAGTAAGAGGGGATGGGGAGACAGTAAAAAAGGGTAAAATGTGGTCAAATACATGGTGATGGAAGAACTGACTCTGGTTGGTGAACACACAATATAATATACAGATGATGTTTTATAGAAATGTATACTTAAAACCTATATAATTTTACTAACCAATGTCACCCCAACAAAATAAAATCTTAAAAAATAAAGAAATGAATTATCAAGCCACAAAAAGACATGGAGAAACTTAACCGTATATTGCTAAGCGAAAAAAAAAAAAAGCCAATCTTAAAAGTTTACCTACTGGGGCTGGCCGAGTGGCTCAGTTGGTTAAAAGTTGGTTTAGAGTGCAAGCTCTGAGCAACAGGGCCAATGGTTTGATTCCCACATGGGCCAGTGAACGCTGCTCCAGAGCTGAGCTGTTGCTGAGCTGCCAAAGAGTGGCAGGATAGTTCAGCTGGTGTAACAACAAGATAACCTGTTCAATGGTGGGCTATGCCCACCCGCAACTAAGATTGAACTCAGCACCTTGAGCTGAGCTGCTGCCTGGATGGCTCAGTAGATAGACTGTGTGCTCTTAACAACAAGGTTACAACTAAGATTGTAACGTAGCACCTTGAGCTTAGAGGCCACAAGCTGCTGACAGGAAGCCAGATGGCGACTGGCGCCCTCCACAATGAAGACTGAAGAACAACTTGGCTGGTCCCCTTCCCCGATTCCCCAATAAAATTTAAAAAAAAGAAAAAAAGTTTACATACTGTGTAACTTCAACTATATGACATTCTGGAAAAAGCAAAATTATGGAGACAGTAAAAGATCAGTTGGCTATCAGGGTTTGAAGGTTGGAAGGGAGAGATCAACATATGCAGCATAGGGACTGTTAGGGTAGTGAAAATATTCTACATGATACTGTAATGGTGGGTAAATTCATTATATATTTGCCAAACCCATAGAATGTATAACAAAAAAAGTGAATCCTAATGTAAACTGTATGACCTTTAGTTAATAATAATATAATATTGACTCATCAGTTGGTAACAAATGCACCATGTTAATGTAAGATATTAACAATAGAAACTGAGTAGGGGGTAAAGAAGTACATGGGAACTCTGTGTTTTCTATTTAATTTTCATGTAAATCTAAAACTGCTCTAAAAAATAAGCTATTAATGTAAAAAGTAAAATAAAAGGTTTAAAGAAGATCCAGATTTTCATATCATAATAGAAAAACAATAAAATGATAAATATATTAATTCACCAAGAAGACAGAGCAATCCTAAATGTGTATGTACCAAAGCCACAGCTGTAAAATGTGTGAAGCACATCCCCTGAAATATTAGGAACCATTTAACATTTGTAGAACACTCTACCCAAACAACAGAATATGCATTCTTTTCAAGTATCCACAGAACATATACAAATATAAAACATATCCTGGGCCTTAAAGCAACTCAAAATGTTACAAGATCTGAGATAATACACAGTACCTTCTCAAACTAGAAACAATAACAGAAAGCAGAAATATTTCTTAACACTTGAAAATTAAACAACACTTTTAAAAAACCATGGGTCAAAGAGCAAGTTTTAAGGGAAATTTAAAAATTCATTAAACTGAATAAAAATAAAAAGACAATATATCATAATGTGTGATACAGTTAAAGCAGTACAAAGAGGAAGTTTATAAGACCATATGTATACATCAGAAAAAAAGAAAAAAAACCTCTTGACTGAGTAATCTCACCTCCAACCTCAAGAATCTAGAAAAAGAAGAGCAAAATAAACCCAAAGCAAGTAGAAAGCATAAAATAATAGAGTAGAAATTAATGAAATTGAAAACAGAATAATAGAGAAAAAAATCAATGGGACAAAGAACAGGTTCTTTGAAAATACCAATAAAACTGACAAACATCTATCAAAATACAAGAAAAAAGTTGCTGAAAGCTAGACACATAGACCAATGGAACTCAGAGCCAGTAACTATAAATCAGCTCACATAAATAGGCCCAACTGATTTTGAACAAAGTTCAAATGCAATTCAATGGAGCCTCTTAAACAATGGTGCTAGAGCAACTGGGCAATCGGACATTCATGGGGAAAAAAAAATACTTATAGGAAAACATATTTCAAAATCTTCAAGAACTTGACTAGGAAAAGTTCATAAACATGGCATCAAAAATATGATCCATAAAATGAATTACTGATAAACTATACTTCTCCAAAATAAATAGTTTTTATTCTGAAAGACCATATTTAAAAGATGAAAACACAAGCTACAGAGCGAGAGAAAACATTTGCAGCTCACAATATCTAGATTATATAAAGAACTCTCGAAACTCAACAGTAAAAAAACAATAATCCAATTAGAAAATAGGCAAAATGACATGAAGAGACATATCACCAAAGAATATATACAGATGACAAATAAGAACGTGACGTCCAAAATGTTGCCATAAAATACCACTATACACTTATCAGAATGGCTAACGTAACAAATAACGACATGACCAAATGCTGACAAGGATTTGGGGAAATGCATTACAAATACATTGCTATGGAAAATGTAAAATACAACCACTCTGGAAAACCATTTGGCAGATTTCTTAAAAAAAACTAAACATGTAATTAGCATATAACCCAGCAATTAAACTCATTGAGGATTTATCCCAGAAAAATGAAGTCTTAAAAGGAAGACACAAAATCTGTACATGAATATGTATAGTGCTTTATTCATACCTGTAAACAGCCCAGACTCAACGATGGTACACTGATAACATAGAACTGTTTACACAGGCAGCAACCTGGATGAATCTCCAGATAATTATGCTGAGTGAAAAATCCATATATACTCTATGATTCCATCTATATAACATTGATGGAACAGCAAAATTACAAAAATGGAAAACAGATTAGTGCTTGTCAGAGATTAAGTTAGGAGTGAGAGAAGGAAAGTGGGTCTGGCTCTAAATGGGCAACATAAGGACTCCTGAGGTGTGGAAAATGTTCTGTGTCTCAACGGTGTCATTATTAATACCCTGGTTGTGAAATGTTTACTACAGCTTTGCAAGATGTTACAACTGGGGAAAACTAGGTGAAGAGGATAAGACATCTTTGTATTATTCGCACCATTGCATATAAATTGACAATCATTTCAAAATAAAAAGTTTAATTAAAGCATTAAACATGGGGCCAGCCAAGTGGCTCAGTTGGTCAAGAGTTGGCTTAGAGAGCTCTGAGCAACAGGACCGCCAGTTTGATTCCCTCCTGGGCCAGAGATGCTGTGCCCAAGCTGAGCTGTCGCCGAGCTGCCAAGAGGTGCAGGATGACTCAGCTGGTGTAACAACAAGACTGCCTGTTCTATGGTGGGCTACGCCCATCCACAACTAAGACTAAACTCAACACCTTGAGCTGAGCTGCCACCCGGATAGCTCCGGGGATAGGACATGCACTCTTAACAACAAGACTGCTGGTTCAACTCCCACATGGGATGGTGGATACGCCCACCAGCAGCTAAAGATTGAACACAGCACCTTGAGGTTAAAGGCCACGAGCTTTCCACGGGAAGCCAGATGGCGACTGGCGCCCTCCACAGTGAAGATTGAAGAACAACTTGGCTGGTCCCCTTCCTCAATTCCCCAACACTGTTTCCCTCCCCCAATTCCCCAATAAAATCCTTAAAAAAAAAATAATTAAATATGAAGGAACAGATGCCATTTTCACCTGCTTCTTAGATACCGGATTCAAACTATGAAATATGAATTACTCACAATCACCTATAGAGCCACCTGCTTCCTTCCTAAACCCCCGTTGACATTAGGAGTATGCCAATATTCTATTTCTGACCTTTGCTACAAATTGACACAATTACTGTTGATGGAAAAGGGATTTCCATGGTATAGGAGTAAGGCTAAAATAACCCATGTGTGGCCTGGGTTATTTTATTGTCTATGGCTCTGTTTCTTGACTCTAACTTCACAATATATTTGTGAGAAGGACCCTGTTGACCTACATGTCACTCCCTAGGAATAAAAGGTAATGTCACTCGGAGACAAGTAGTGAAGTCTTTCATGGTACTCTTGTAATCTATTTTATTTTGTTCAATTGTTTGCAGTTATCTGTCTTGACTTTCTCTGTAATAGCTTTCAGACTATCCTTCTGTCTTACGCGGGGCTTTTCTATTTGATTTTTCATATGTTCAGCTTGGTAGAGCTAAGTCACTCTGAATAGAGCTTCAGTGTGCAGTGATCCTGCTTTAGAACTTACTGAAACACAGGAAATAGTCAACCTGGAAAGTCAAATAACAACAGAAGAATTAAATCTAACTTTCCAAGTTGGCTTGTGCATGCAGGTAAAATGGATCCTTTCACTGTGGCTGTTTCAAGGCACTCAAACCCCATTCTAAAATGTAAATATCAATGCAGATATTTGTAGACTGCTGGACATATGCCCCTTTCTGTATGTCACTGTAAAGAACACCCCCCCAAAAAAAAACAAAAACTACTGACATGGAGAAACCACCTTGATTGGAGCAGAGGCACATGGCATCAAGAAGGGGGTAATATAGTAAGAAATACATAACATGATCTCTAACCTAACAATATTAGAATACATTTTATTATTAGGCAGCTTTTCAATGATAAATGGCTAATAGTATTATATTTACCTAGTTCTACATATTTTCATGGAATCTTTACTGTATGTGTCTAATGCTATTCTAAGCATTGTGGGTAACAGCAGAGATACCAGCGACAGGGACTCTAACTTTGAGTAGCTTGCAGTTAAGTTGAGAAAAATGCATTTCATCATGGGAATGTGATACATAAAAATATAATGCAAAATAATACAATTAATACATAACAATAAATAAAGAATTAAAATATACTTAAGAACAACACTGAGAGGGCAGCAATGAAAAAACATTAAATGTAGTGGAGACCGTTTTATGGAAGGGGTGTGACCAGAGATAGGACTATAAACATGAGATTTGGATGAGTGGACAGAAATTGATAAAACACTTAAAACAAGGTTCAGAGCATAAATATTGGAATGAGTGTGACAAAATTGGCAGACAGTGACATGAAAGTGTAAATATCAAAGGGTCTATTTTTTCTTCCAAATTTCCATAGCTTTGATCCCTTTCCTTAGGCACCTTCCCAGTAAACAGATTTTTGAGCTCAGCACCTTCCTTTCTTGTTAAGTTTTTCACCTGTTGGCACCACTGAAAGCCTCACTCCATAACCCCAGCTTTGGTAGGGTCCCTTGTATCCATTCTTAACTATCCTCTATCTTGCCTGCCTGCCTCACTTCCCAACTGAGTCACCAATTCCATTCTCTGGGTACCAGCTGAAAGGAACCTCTTGTCTGAACAGAGTCTGTCAACTGACATCCATATCACCTGCCTGATCAGATTACCTGCAGCCAGGTTTCCCTTGGTGTGTTCTTCTATTTCTACAGCACCTTAGGGCACATGTCTTGCAGGTTCCCATTCTATTGGCACCGTGTTCTGTGCATCCATGACTCACGTAATGGACAAATTAAACCATTGAATTAAGCAGGTTTGTTTTGTCAAACTATCAAAATGACTGATTTATTCACTATTTTGTTTTCTTAAAGTGGCCTTCCAATCTACAAAATGTATCCAGCAGCCTCACAGGACACATTATATTGAATGAAATCCCCAAAAAACAGTGAAATTTGGAATTAAGAATTGCAAAATTGGAGATATAGAGAGAAAACTGAGGGTTGCTAGATGGGAGGGGGTGGGGATGAGGGAGAAGGTGAGGGGATTAGAAAGCATGATCAGTAGCCACAAGATTGCCACGGGGATACACAAGAGTGTTTGGGGGAATATGACCAATAATGTTGTAAAGATTTGGTTGAGTATTCAATGGACATTTGTCTTATTAGGGAAACCACTTCATGGATGGTGTAGATTCCTGATTCTACTGCAGTGTACACCTGAAACTGAAACTGAATAGTAATGAATGTCAACTATAGTTTTATATACATAGTCACAGGAATTGGAGTACAGCATAAGGAATAGAGTCAGTGGAACTATAACAGCTATATACGATGTCAGAGGGGTAGTAGACTGGGGGAGGGAGTTATCACTTTGTGAGGGATGTAAATGTTTATTACATTGTTTTGTACACCTGCAACTAATAAAAAAAAGAATTGCAAAATAAGTTTTAGAGGGAGGTGATTATAAGTCATGCTAACAGAATAACCAGCCCCAAAGCAGTTCAAAACAAAAAGATAACAACATATACAATGCAAGATGTGCCATATGTAAGATCTGTAACCATGACAAACATTATAACAAGACAAATACTAAGAAATTAATGCATCCAATGATTCTGCCAAGTTGGTTTAAAAGAGGTTTGCTTATTTACTACATAGGAAAAATTAAACAGACTGGGAAAGAGGTTAGATAAACTTCTAATATTTAAGCATGAAGGAAGATTAAATCTCTGTATATGTTTTAGTAAAAAACACTTAAAAAGTTACTAGCAATTTTTTATTCCTATTTATGTAAGAATGTTAATTCCTTTAGTGACTATAATTGTGATTTCTACTTTAATTAAAACCTGGAAACTATAGAAATGTAAAAATTTGACTAAAACTGTAAGTCTAAAACTTTTAGGGTAGTTATCTGCCATATCACTGTCTTTTGTCCTAACTCATTCCAATTTCGCACACGTTCAGCTCTTTCAAAATGGTGCCGCTTCCGGTCTAGCTCCTGCAGTTAGTAGGGGGACATGTCAGATCACTACTTATGTTCCCCCAAGTCATCTTAGATGACCATGTGAGTGTTGTGACGATAATTTAAATGAATGGAAACTAACCAAAAAACAAACTTGGCTAGACACCTTCCCTTTGTCCACAGGGACATGCTCTCTGCCCTTCCCACATTACTGTGTGCCCTGAGTAGCTGCCCTCTGGCGCCTACATCCCAGACTTTTTATGGTTGGCAGAAGATGGGAGGGAAGGAGGAAAGTTCAGTTGGAGTTTACTTCCTGAGCCCCCTCCCTGTGAAGTCACCTTAGGCTGGTGGTCATAGTGGCTCCTGTGAAATGGTCCTCTCCTAATGGGCTTCTTTCCATGGATTCTTAAAAAAACACCCTCTCTTCTCACCATTTCAGGTATGGGTTAGTGGACATTCTATTGCTTCTATTTCCAGCTTTCAGAACTCTCCCTGTGTTTTCCCTAGAAGTTGTCCATACTTTTGTAATAGCCCTTCATTACATTCACCTCAACTTTCTTAAAACTGACTGTGCTATTATTTCCTGCTAAGCCCTAACTTTGATAAACAAAAAAATCAAACGTGTTGTTCTCTGGCACCAGTTCAAGGAATTTGCGTGAAATTAATAAGATTTTAAAATCTTGCTAAATTTCTAATATGCTGTTAGCTACATATTACTTGAGCTAGCAGCAATGGGAAACTTATAAAGGTAAAAATATGGGATGTGGAGGTAGACAGGTTTTAGGAATATTTCTTGCCGAAGTTGATGACAACTGTGGCACCACTAAAGCTGACGGTGGGCAATTCTTTGCTAATAAAATCTCAGAAATTTATTTATAAAGTATGAATCATCTTGTGTAGGTGTTCAGGATATTTTGTGTCATTGGTGAGATACAAATAAAGATTCTCAGGAAAGCCCACCATTGAATAAAAGCTTTGAGAAAAGTCAAGCTCCTTAGACCTCTTTTTGATATTATTTCATTCTATGTAAAATTTCTTTTCCAGAATAAATTTCTCTACAAGATCAGCTGGACTGAATTGACCTTTCTAGTAGTGTGTGTCTTCCTATTCCACATGACCCAGTCTAAGGTAGATACTGGGTCTCACTGGCTAGTCCCTGGCATCGCCCACCTCTGAGCTCACCTCCATATTGTCTGTGCTCCTACAGACAGTCAGTGATATATCCTTCCCTCCTCCTCTGTTGACTAAATGCTAGTCACTGCCCAACATCCAGAACAAAGGAAACCTCCTCTATGAGGCCTACCAAGATTCTTCCAGAAAGCACATTTACTTACTCGACGTTTTCAAAATGTACCTCCACATTAGCATCTCTCTATGTATTGAAGTTAGAACTTTTACTATATTGTGAGTTTCTGGATGGCAATGATCTTATTTATTTTTTCTTCCCCTAGGTCCAAGCTCAGTATACAACACTAACTAAACAATAAGCATTTAACAGGTGATAAATGAATGAATCTATTACCTACCAGAAAGAAAACCTATATATATTTAGCATTTAGATTCTGTTCTTACAATGCCCCAAAGGTATATTCCTAATATACATGAGGGACAATTTTCTGATCAAAAGTAATTAAACATGTGCCTACTAAATTAACATGCACATATTGAGCACTTGCTACTTCAAGTGAGCTGGGATATTTTATTTAACTTTATATAAACACAAATTTCAACTGTGTCATTAAATGTTATCCACCTAAATCCACTGAGAAAGGATTCATAAAACAAACAACAACAAAAAAAAACCAGACCAAATCCTGCATATGGCTATAAAATATATCATGGTTGAAAAAGGATACTTAGGAAAGCTATGTGAGTGTTCCTTACACACTATGTATTTTAACAGTGAACTGCTCACAGAAATCTTTACAAAGCCTGGGTGGTAACATAATGAATGGCTATATCAGAAATCAGCAGATGGTATTTCGCAAAGCTGTAATACAACTGCACATTATGACAAAGATATGACTGTAAAATTGGCCCACAATTTTAACAATGAATGCTGTGCAGTCCGTAGGCTGACCAAACCAGCACGACTCCTATCACTCTATGTAAATATAACTGTTTATTTTACTGGGCTCTTCAATCCTGCTTTCTCACTATTTTGTGGTTGCTAAGCAACCTTAGTAATACTGTGGCATGGCCATTTAAAAAAAAAATGGATGCACCAAAATGTGTTTGTTGATTTATTTATATGAATGGAAATGATCCAGGTCCAAAATAAAATCTTTTCAATGTGACAGCTGGCACTGACTGGGTAACAACTTGCAACTTCACCGTAATCACAGTAAAACATTTTTTTTTTCTGAAAAGGTAAATCGACTCCTAGATACTCCCTTATCCCAAATGAATATTTCCTTAATCATGCTTGATGGAGATTGCCTAGGAATATCTGAAGATAGATCTTGGCCTTGGAAGTTCATGAGAAAAAGTGTACGTGGAATGTAGCTGAGGGCCAGGACGTTTGTAGGACAATGTGAAGTATGAATTATTGCAACTGTATTAGCCAGTGAGCAAACTAACCCATCAAGCTATATAAGTTGTCACAAAATGTACTGAGGCATTCCACTCAGGTGAGATAGGACGAAGGGCAGGAAGAAAGAGTCTGAGTCATAAAATCCTTGCTGCCTCAGGGTAATAGTAACTTATTTCACTATATTTGTAGGTCACTAATGGTAACTGATCCAAAAGAAATGGTGGCATCAAATTGTCCTTGGCCTTGCGTCAAAAAGAAAGAAATCATAGATGACTTCATTATGGACCAAAAAAAAAAAAATCTACAATAAATAACAACTCTAGTAGCATAAAAACAGGAGTAATAATATTTATTCATTTTATTTTCAATATTTCTTCTAATGGAATTGTTCAAATTTTAGTGCATGCAGAAAATATCACATAGAAAACAAAGTATACCATTCAGAATTACAAGAAACTAAAACTGCTGTTTTCACTTTTGACTATTGGTAGTGAATAGAATATTATAATAAATCTTTTTCCTTTATCTCCCCCTGATTTCTCCTTTCCAGATTAGATGGTTTTGCCAGGTGAAGCTGAGATATTGGAAAATAATTTCAGCTCTTCCCTGTACACTGTATCACAGAGCAGCACATGTATAGTTTTCTAGTTCATAATTTTTACCCTTTCATTCTGTTCCTGAGCTGCCCTTCCCCAGGATAACTTAAGGAAATTACATTAGTTAGTGTTACTGCTTATGGGTACCATTTATTGAGGACTTCATATATGACCGGAGTTGATGCCGTTTTAAATTATTCTTTGCTTGTTTGGCCAATGTAGTGAACTTTACCAAGTAATACAGACCCTTTGTTTTAGGGAGAGTGGACATGGAACTCTCCAAAACTCACTTTTTTGTTTGTTTGTTTTTGTTTCCTATGATAAACACTACATGACGGCAACACAATGCAATGAGAGAATGTTTTTATTCCTAAAACACAAATTACAAATCCACTCTCTCATCTGCTATTCTTCTGAAATACTTTTGAGTGGTGTTTAACCCAGGCATAATCGCTGCTGGGACTCCTCAGGCATGTGTATATTCTAAAGTAGTCCTACATTTCCTGTCTTAGAAACTTTATGGTTAAGCTCTTTTAATCAAGCCTGTATCATTTTCTCTACTTTGTATCATTAATTATCATAAACATGGTGATAGGTCATATTCTTACCTTTTAATTTAGGATTTGGAAGTTCATATGGAACCTCTGGGATAATTTATAGTCACAGAATGTATTAATGAATTTGTTTTGTACAAAAAAGTTTGCATGTTTAAAAGTATACTTACGAATAAGTTTGTATTTGACAACAAGTAGTCTGTTTGACTTACTGAAAATTGAATTAGTTCTTTCAATATGTCAAACTCCATGTTTAATCATATAGTAATACAAATAAATCATATTTAACTTTTTTGAATTTATTTAAATTGATGTCTTATCATATTATTATAGTTGACTACTTTGCTCAAATATGTGGTGATGGGAGGAGAACTGACTCTGGGTGTGTGATATATAGATGACGTATTATAGAATTCTACACCTGAAACCTACGTAACTTTACTAACCATTGTCACCCCAATAAACTTTAATTAAAATAGATATATATATTGAATTCCTGAAAAATTATATTCAAATTAAATTTCAGTTAATTATATAACATTAAACATAATAAGAAAATAAGTTATTTGATGGCATACCATTTTTATGCCAAACAAAAAACAATCATCTCTATTTTTTTTTTCTTTTTGTGATCTGTTTCTCCTTGAAAGATGTAACTTATACTATCAAAATATATGGAACTTTCAAACATATAATAAAATGAAATCCAAGCTTAGAAACATTAATTACCTATTAAGTACCTATTAAAAAATAAACTCTTTTAAATTAGACTTCTACGCCCTGAAACTTGATTCGGTTTTAGATTGACTTATTCTCCCATGTAGCTTCAAACTGTGTTTATGATGTGCAGACAGATGATATCTTCACCTGACTCAGAAATATCTTCTGCATTCACGAGGCAATACACATTTTTATGGCATACAACTGTTTAACTCAAATGAATGGGACCCACACATGGGCTGCCTAAGTTGCACAGACTCATCTCATATTCCAGTGCATTTACATAAATCTGCCTCTTCTGGAAAGCACACTTCCCTTGAGAGGCTTACTGAAATGCCAGCTTAACTAGAGCATGGAGCTCTAGCCTAGTGAACAATCCAACAGCCTGAAAATGTTCAGGTGCTGAGTGAAAACCAATGCTTTCCTTTTTACTGAAAGTATAAAGCAAAGCATTCTCATTAGTACCTACCTCGGTGTTATTTTAAGCTCTTAACTATACATCAATCCACATGTTAGGTTTTTGTCCACCAAGGAAGAAAAAAACACAAGAAAAAAATGAAATTACAACATGTTTAGGATTCAAATTATTCTGAAATGAAGTTTTTTATGACGACAAATTACTAATATTCAAATGTTTAAAATAAATATCATTACACCTAAATATCTGAAAAATAACATATCTGTAATGTGATAATCATTTAATCCTAGCTCAGTGTTAACTTCATCACATCAGAAGGGAATCTAAATTTACAAGTCCTTAAATTGTGCTATTTCACTGCTGTATAAATAAGGTTCATTGGCAGATAAAATTATCTTCTTACAAGTTAAAATAATCTTTGATTTTAAAAAACAATATTTTTTAATTAATCTTTTTAAAATTTTTATTAAATTTATTGGGATGTCATTGGTTTGTTTTTGTTTTTTTAATTTTTTTTTTTAATTGGGGAATTGGGGGAGAACAGAGCTGGGGAATTGGGGAAGGGGCACAGACAAGTTGCTTTCCCTTTGTTCTTCAGTATAGTTGTGGAGGACGTTGCTTCACTGGCCCATGTCGGTATCATCATTGCTGTCTTCCCAGGTGACGCAGATTGGTTGTTGGCCTCTGGATGGCTGTTCACCACGGCTATCGGTAGCTCACTTCAGCTGCCGGCCACTCACTGTAGCTTATGGCAACCCACTGCAGCAGGGGCTGCAGCCTACACTGTCACCGGTTCTCATGCAGCCCAACTCCAGGTGGAGCTGTTGTTCACCATCTTACCTGTTGAGGGCAGTGTCACTGGCCCTCATATGCAGGATCCCAACTGGGGATTCTGGTGTCCCAAGCCAGCTCTTAACCATCATGCCACTCCACTGGCCCAAGTATGTTTTTTTTTTAAGATTTTATTGAGGAATTGGGGGAGGAGAACAGACCAGTTGCTTCCCTTTTGTTCTTCAGTCTACTGGTGGAGGACATTGCTTCACTGGCTTATGTTGGTATTATCATTGCACTCTTCCCAGATGAGGCAGTCACTCGCTGGCCATTAGACGGCCACTCATGGCGGCTCATGGCAGCTCACAAAAGCTCACGCCAGGTGCTGGCCAGCCCCACTGCAGCCTACCCAGTCACTGGTGACTCACGGCAGCCAGTTCCAGGTAGAGCTATTGTTCACCATCTTATCTGTAGAGGGCACTGCATCACTGGCCCTTATATGGGATCCAAACTGGGGCCCTGCTGCTCAGAGCTAGCATCCCAATCCAACTCCTAACCAAAGGGCCACTCAGCCGGCCCTGGTTACTCTTTATATAGGTTTCAAATGTACAATTCTGTAATACATTATCTATATATCATGTGTGTTCACCACCCAGAGTCAGTTCTTCCATCACCATATATTTGATCCCCTTTACGGTCTTCTAACCAACCCCATTCTACTCTTACACTCTGGTAACCATTAAACTGCTACCTGTGTCTAAGAGTTTTGTGTGTTTATCTTGTTCATTTGTTTCTTTCAGTTTTATATCCCATGGAAGCAATTCTTAATAAGACATCAAATGAAACATTTCAACATACTTTAAGGCAATAAGTAGGTAGTAAGTACATCCTAATCATCCTGTGTGCTACAAATTCTCACTTTCTAACATCCTTTTCAAAACAGATAATGAGATGTCCTCTTATCCACCTCTGTTTTGTTTTCTTTTGTTTTGTTTTGTTTTTGCATCCTGTGGTGCTGGTGTTGAGAGGGAAACAATTATGTACGACTACAGCAGATACTATGTGGCAGATTTGTTTCCTAGGAGCCCTTAAAAATAATTTTAGGATATAAACATGCAATAGTCACCAAAAAAATTCCTAGAAAAAACATAAAACAACAACCTTTTGACTATGATTATATATGATATTCCTCTTGTTCAGATATTTAAGAACTCACACTTAAAAATTATATTTTAAAGAAGGTTTTGGTCTCCTTTGAAGGAAGATAGGAAACTAAATTTTTAGGTACCACATATGTATTCTGTCTTTTCCTGTATGAGAGATGTTTCCCTTTAAATATCACATTAATAAATAAATATCCTTAATGAAGTAAATGTCATAGACATTAAACATCTATGTCTAGTACATCACAAAAAAAGAGACAATCAAAGATATTATGTCTCCGAAAGAAGAACACAATACACAGTATACCTATGAAGTACTCTTGCTAAATAAATTTAACATGAGTAGAATCAAGTCTGTAGATCCCATTTCGAATGCAGAGGCTAGAAGAGCACATTAAACTATCGCATGAGGATGCAATAAGCCCAAGCAGACTGTGGGAAACCCCACAGGTCAAATCTACTGGGTTTCTTCAATAAATAAATTTTAAGAAAAAAAATAGGGTAATTGTACATTAGTAAAACACACTCAAGACCTAAGTGTCCCACCTCCTAAAATAACAGGAAATCAGTGCTGATTAGATATGTACACTTGGGTTGCTCCCTCCCCTTCCCTCTCTCATTGCTTCATTGAGTTTGGGGTGTTTTTTTCATTCTCAAGGGGATTGGTAAAGGCCAGCCAAACATTAGAATCACAGTTGTGCTGGATTCTCTGTTTTCAATTGCATATTGCCAATCAACTCCTTATAAGGACTCTGCAATCACAGGAAATAAGAAAATACATTTCTGAAAATCCCCTTTGCTGTATACTGTGAGTTGCAATTTGCCAACAGAGGCAGTCACACAAAATTTAGAAGGTGGATGAGAAGAAATTCAAATGAACAGAGAAAGACACCCTGGCATCTGGTTTGCCACTTTACTCCCAATCGCTGTCTCCAATTGTAGAATGCAGCAATTGGAGAGAACTTCCTATAGATTCTCCATAATTGCAGTGACTTCTGGGTTAGCTATAGAGCTGCAGCTGAGAGAGTCACTGGTTGGTTATCTGACCTTCATTCCTTCAGCTCTTCCAACAGATATGAGCTCCTAATTCTCTGTATTACAACCCTTAACACTAGGGGTACACAGAATTCACTGTATTTCTGACCAAATTCTAACAGCTACAATATCCTTATGGCTTTGTAATCAGAGAAAAAAGAAATTTTTACCAACTGGATCTATTTTTACAATCCTAAATAAGAAGAGGTCTGACCTGATTTGTGCTAAATGCCCATCCCCATACCAATCACTGTAACCAGAAAGATGGGTTACTATGATTAGCTCAGCCTGTGTAATTGCCCTGTGATTGGCAAAGGGAGGTGAGATGTAATGAAATCTGTTATTAAGAGAAGCCATGCTTCTACTGAAAGGAGTACATATTCTTAAGAAAGAAATGAAGGTCTCAGAAAAAAAAGGAAAGTACTAGATATATCCACTAACAGATTGCCACTATAGACATCATCATTAGAGCCCCCAGCCTCCTCTATTTAAAGGTATGGTGTCCTAAAGACAGCTCAAATTACATTTATGATGGTTTGTCCTATAGCTAAAAATAAGAGATCCAAAAGGGAGCAACATAAAAGGGCCAAATGTTTCCAAATGTTTGGGACTGAGCATTTAATAAAACAGGAAATGCAAGTCATTAAATGGAAACATAAATCCATAAATAAAAAATAAATACAAATATTCTAGAACTGATCATCCAACCTTATCTAACCATCTAACCAAAGTATCACCTTCACCACAGTCTACACACCTATCCTGCTTTGTTTATTCTTGTACTTGTATTATTATCTTTATTCATATGTCATCCTACAAAATTCAAGTGCCATGAGGTCTGGGTCATAGCTAATTTTGTTCACAAATATATTCCATCTCTGGAAAAGTACTTGACCAAAGTAGATCTTCAATAAATGCTTAGTGAATTATCTGGTTTGCACATGTTGGGTTGGGGCAAGGTAACTTGTGAAAAGTCCACTGACACATGGTTACTTTGTAGTATAACCTTCATTCCAGAAGAGCCTGACATTAGCTTAAAGGTGCTGGGAGAGACTTTACCTTCATTTGATAGTATTGGGTTGTGGGAAAAGTCATGATGTGTTTTTTCTACGTTTTTTGTTGCAAAAATGCATCATGACTTTTCTGACAACCCAATATTTAAAGACATTGAAGATATAATCATAAATAAGTAGTTACTATTTCTCAAAGAACTCACAATCTAGTAAGACCAGGAGACATAGAGGCAGATAATATAGAGTGAGATAAGAGAGTTGTAGAATTGTCATGAAGCATTAGAGTAGCGGTACCTTGCAGCAGGGAGCGGAGATCCCATTTAAGGGAAAAGAGATGAAGCAACAAAACTAAAAAGTTATGAAGAACAACTTCAGTCCACTTAACTTTTGTCCATGGTTAACCTTGATGTTTGACATGATAATAAAAACATTAACCCAAAGAAACTACTCTCTAATTAGTTAATGTTATTTGTTTATCATAACTCAAAAGGTCACCATAATAAGTAATCAAGGACTGCATTCCTAAACTACATTGTTTTTATTATTTTTTTCTCTATAAATAACACTCCTTTCCTAATAGAGAAAAAAAGACATAATTCTCATTAATGATTTAATGTCTTTAAAATAAGATAGATAGGATCTTACTGCAAATGACAGAGCATTGATTCATGCTTACTTTCATTTAGCAGATGGTATTTTCACACAGCAGCTCAAGAAAATGTTAATTCAACACTAATATGAACAAAGAAAATGTACTTAAAATAAGAAACCAACTTCCAGTTTCCAGTTTCAGATGTAAGGAGTTTGAAAGCCACCATTCTACCACACAAGTAAAAGTGGAATAGACTGAAAAATTCAACAACTCTTCTAGGATCACAAGAGAGGTGAAGATACAGGGC
This sequence comes from Aselliscus stoliczkanus, assembly GCA_033961575.1. NCBI lineage: Eukaryota > Metazoa > Chordata > Mammalia > Chiroptera > Hipposideridae > Aselliscus > Aselliscus stoliczkanus. Next base: position 72,782,525 of record CM066740.1, on the reverse strand, counting down.
AAACCACTGATCCCAAGACTGAGGAGCCCAGCAGGTAAAAACAGGGAATCATAACTTATGAGAGCAAAGACTCAGGACTGGAACTACAGGAATAAGTGCTGGCTAGGGAAGACTGAACTGTAATTGAGGAATTGTGGGAGACTCACTCTGAGAGTTAAAAACTACAGAGGGATCCAGTCATAGGGAAACCCCCACAATTTTGTGAGATTTATCTCCAGGAGCTTGACCAAGGTCTCACAGTAAATATCAGAGAAAAGTCCCCTCAGCCTCTTGGCCTAGAAAGAGGAAAAGAAACCATTTTGAGATATACCAGACCATTCTGTTCTTTATAACAAGAACTACCCTCAGGGGAAACTAGTTAACTAAGCCTAACTAGCTGGGTATTAGCAGTGCCTAACTGATCTGGGGAAAGAGAAACACCCAATTCCAGCCACTCTAGCCTTCCACATGGGAGAAAGAAAATACTCAACGCCTGCCCTCCATAGCTATTCTCTCCCACCTACGGAGAGAGAGAAAAAAATAAAAATAAAAAATAAATAAAAGTACTGAGAAACACTTGTGAAGTTCACAGACCAGAGGCACAAGCTCACTAAAAACAGAGACTTAGTCATAAGGCTGTACAACGCTTCCCCTCCCCCCACATCTGACCACCACATTTTTAAAGACATATTTACAGCAGTTCCTTTTAGCTAGTATATCATACTCAGCTACTAAGAAAATATTACAAGGAATTCCCAAAGGTGAAAAACACAATTTCAAGAGACAGTGCACATCAGAACCAGACATGACAGGGATGTTGTAATCATCAGACCTGGAATTTAAAACAATTATGATACATATGCTAAGCGTTCATTGGATAAAGCAGAAAGCATGCAAGAACAAATAGGCCATGCAAGCATAGAGACGGAAATCCTAAGGAAACAAAAAACAAAAAGAAATGCATACTAGAGATCAAAAACTGTTAACAGCAATGAACAATGACTTTGATGGGCTTATTAGTAGACTGCACACAGCTGAGGAAAGAATCTTTCAGTAGAGGATATCTCCACAGAAACCTCTAGATCTGGAAAACAAGCAGAAATAAAAGACTGAAAACAACAGGACAGAGTATCCCAGGACTACGGGACAACTATAAGAGATGTAACATTTGTATAATGGGAATAACAGAAGAAGAAAGTAGAAAATAACAGAGGAAACACTGGAAACAATAATGACTGAGGTTTTCTAAATTAATGTCAGACACCAAAACACAGATCCAGGAAGCTCAGTGAGAAGACCAAGCAGAATAAATATCACAAGAACTACTATACCACAGCATATTGTTTTCAACCCACAGAAAAATCAAAGATTAGAAAACCCTTGAAAGGGCCGGCCGAGTGGCGCGGTGGTTAAGCGCTGGCCTGGGAAGCCAGCGGCCCCGGTTCGGTCCCACATATGAGGGCCAGTGACACTGCTCTCAAAAAAAAACAAAAACAAAAAAACCCTTGAAAGAAGCAAGAGGAAAAAACACCTTATCCACAGAGGAACAAAGGTAACATTACATCTGACTTCTCCTCAGGAGCCATGAAAGCAAGGAGAGAGGAGAGTGAAATACTTCAAGTATTGAAAGAAAATAAGCACCAACCTAGAATTTTTAATCCTATGAAATCATCCTTCAAAAGTAAAGAAGTAGAGACTTTCTTATAGAAACTAAAATTGAGACAATGTGTTGCCAGTAGACCTCCCTTGCATGAAATGTTAAAAGAAGTTCTTTAGAGAGAAGAAAGATAATATAGGTCAGAAACTCAGATCTATATAAAGGATGAGCATCAAAGAAGGAATAAGTGAAGGTGAAACAAGAGACTAATTCCTGATAAAGTCATAGTCTAATGTCTACCCAGAGATTGTTTTAGGAATACCTGGTTCTGCTACCATATCTCTGGTTGTGCCTCCAAAACCCAGAACAAAAACTTAACAAGTAAAAAGTCCAACCACTCATCAGAATTTTGGTGTTTTATTTATTGGTTATTATTATTTTTGCCTATTTGAAGCTAAAACAGATTTCACTGGGTGTAAATCAAGTCATTTGACATTCCTTTCCCCCAGTCTTCCCCTTTCCCCTTCTCTCCCTCCCTCCTTCCTCTCTCCCTTTCACCCATCTCCTTTCTTTTCTCCTCTCCCCTCTCCTTTTCTCCCTTTTCCTCCCTTCACCCATTCTTCCCATTGTTTCTCCATTAGCTTTTAAACATCAAGTTGAATTTCTAATAGTAAAATTAGTTGAATTACTAACAGATATTACATAATGAAAACTGACAAGGAAGATATGGACACGTAAATTTGTCCAGTTCTACAAACATCTTAAGTAATTTCCAGGTTCATGGATCATCTCAAACAGATAATTTTCAATCTTTAACACTGATTTGTACTCATTTTAGGGCACTTTATTATACTTCATTTACTGGAAAACTTTTTATGCCGAAAGTTTTTTTTTTAATTTACAGCCCTATTTTTTACTTTTAGTAACACTGAACACAGATTTTTCATGATTTTTTTTATATTCTCCATTTAAGGAAATATACTTCTTTTAACAGTTATTATGATTTTTTTTTAGTCATCAAAAAGATCATCATTAACTGGGTACTACTTAAAGCATGTAGCCCTCTGCCACCACATACTCCTAGACTAGTTTAATGGTTTTATGACAAAAATTTAAAATATTGAAATAAGAAAATTGCACGTACAATTAGAAGAAGAGAAGAAGACAAAGCCATTCAGAATATGTTATAATCACCTGTGATCTTTGGGGGTATTACAGCTGCAATATATAAACTTAATGAAATTAAATCAGAAGTGATTTGAAGAATTGTTGCTTTTTAAGCAATGAATGTATTTTTCAGAGCACCAGAAGAATCTGCAGGTTGTTTGCAATAAATGCAGAGATGATAGGGTCGGGGGAGAGGATGGCACCAATAATATAATAACTGGACTAAGTAATGTTTGATTCTTTCCAGCTCGAGGCTTCAGCAATCTGTGCTCAACGTTTCCCAAGAACAGGAGGCTAGTTCTCTACAAAGATGTCCTTGACAAAATGTGATCATAATGCCCCTGAAGTTTTACACTGCTACTTGTTAATTTTGACTAGGAAAATAGAGAAAAGGCTGGAAGTAATAATAATAATAATAATAATAATAATGCATCAGTTAGTATGAAAAGAATTGATGATAACTGGGTTGTATTTGTGTGTATATTTAAAATATTTTTTTCATAACTGTGCCACTTGCTTTCTCTGGTGTTTATCCAGGGTCAATTCCATAAAATTCCTAAGTGTGCTACAGACTTAAAGAGCTACAGAACCACTGTTTTAGTCAATGCTAAAACTGTCAAGCTGACTAAAATATTTGTTGAATTTTATTGTTTGTTTGTTCTGTTTTGTTTTGTTGTTTGAGGGCAGTGTCACTGGCCCTCATATGTGGGATCCAAACCGGGGCCGCTGGCATCCCAAGCCAGCTCTTAACCACCACACCACTTAGCCGGCCCTGACTAAAATATTTGTTATTTGACTGGTTGACTTGGCATCATATTAGATCTAGACATGGCCAAATATGTTAATATGGTCTGTTCAGAAAAGGAATCTGTGAGAATTAATTCAATTGCTATTCATCACCAAGACAGGTTACTATGGCTATATTTACAGAGCCAGTGATAAATGAGGAAGAATAAAGGACTTCAGTGACAAGTATTCATGCAGAATTCTTATGTTTTCCCACCATAGATACCGATTGTTGCTATTTACACTCATCCCTTGGCCTCATCATTTCAACTGTCTTTTTATTCCTATATTTCCTTAGCCATATCTAAAAATAGTTGCCTCCTATTTCTAGGTCTTCTATCCAGGCTTACTTTCTTATTCTGGCTCACTTATATACAGCTGCATAATCTCATAGGCAACGTTTTGAAATTGGATCTTGCTGGGGCCAAAAAAATCCTCTCCATGGCAAAACTTACTATTTCCTTGATGCCAAAGTATTTGCATAAGAATTAATTAACCTATTTCTTTAAACAATACCTCTAGCTTTTACATGTTTCTCCATTGCCAAACAGGGACATATAAGTAACCACTGGCTTTTAGATGATCCATTCAAATGACTTCATACATTGCTAGCATCCTAACATCACTTGTAACATTGCCTTAAGGATTTTTAAAGAAATAATACTCTCCAAGATGGCAGAGTACATAAATCCTATCATGACCACATCAAAATTATGAATAATCACAGGACAACCATCATTGAGACTCACCTGAAGTCTAACTGAACAGAAGCCCTACCTACATCTAAGGACATACAGAAGCCACCTCAAGATTTGTAGGAGGGGCAGAGACACTTAACAGGTTCACCCCACACCCATGAGTGACCATTAAAAATCAGGAAGTATATCTTGGCTCTAGAGGTTCCCACCCCCCCACCAGAGGAACAAGGGGTCCCGGTCCCACACCAGGCTTCCCAGCCCAAGGTTCCAGTGCCAGGGAGAAAAATCGCCATAACTTCTGGCTATGGAAACCAGCAGAGATTGTGGATCAGACCAGGTCCAATGCAGTCCCAGACACTCCTCTTAAAGGACGTGTGCACAGACTTACTTGCATGAATTCACTATTTCTGAGTTCCAACACTGAGGCAGCAGCTGAAAGGTGCCAGGGACATACTGGGAAAAAATAAATTGTCTGACTTCAGGCAGAGGGCTAGAAGGGCAGCTTCCTCTCAGACATAAGTGCTGGCAGAAGCCATTGTTCCTTTGTTGAGCACCCCCCATCCCCCCAACTAGCATGCACATGCTGGTGCCATATGACTCTCCATCAACTTCATTAACACCATTTATTCACCCCACCCTCTTGATTCCCTCAGTCCCCACCGCACACAACTTGCAGACCCACCCAAGCTACTTACAGTGGCTTTTGCATATAAAGGGCCTGTCTTGGCTCATGCTGCAAACATTCCTAAAACATCTCTAAAGTTCACAAAACCCAAACAAGCAGCATCTGGCTTCAGTGTGTCCTGTATCTCTGGCTGAGCAGCCCTAAGCCAAGAGCTAGCAACAACCAGCTGTGGTTAGTGGATTGGCCTCTCAAGGCACCTCTAAGCCCAGCACAGTCAGCAGCCATCTGCAGATTACTTTGTGATTCTTGCCAGGATGTGCTAGACTGGCATGCCTGGTGGCCAGCTTCTATTCTGCAGCATTACCCAACAACCTCCTCAGACAACACACCCAAAGGGCAGACTAGGCCGGCACCAGAGCCCTGCTGAAGTGAATCCTGCTCCATAGGGTTAGCCCCTGCACAACAATTCCTCCACTGTAGTCACAGCCAATCCTCACAACCAATCAGCCTGAGGGTTAATCCTTCCCATTGAAATGCAAACACCAACTAAGGCTCAACTACCACTGGAGGGCAAACACAACCCACACAAAGGACACACCTGCAGGACTCAGCCCAGGTGACCAGAGACACTGTGCCACTGGCCCCACAGAACACCTACTATAAGGCTACTCTACTAAGAAGACCAGGAAAATAGCAGCTTTATCTAATACATTGAAACAAACACAGGGAAGCAGCCATAATGAGGACAAAAAGAAACATGTCCCAAGTTGAAAGAACAGAATAAAGTTCCAGAAAAAGAACTAAACAAAATGGAGACAAGCAACCTACCAGGTGCAGATTTCAAAACACTGCCTATAAGGATGATCAATGATCTCAGGGAGAACTTGAACAAAGAAATGGGAAACATAAAAATGAAGATAGAAAACATAAAAGAGAACCAGTCAGAAATGAATAATAACTGAAATGAAGAATACATTAGAAGGAATCAAAAGTAGATTTGATGAACAGTGATTTAAAAGATAAGGTAGGGCCGACTGAGTGGCACGGTGGTTAAGCGCTGGCCTGGGAAGCCAGCGGCCCCGGTTCGGTCCCACATATAAGGGCCAGGGGCACTGCCCTCAAAAAAAAAACACAAAAAAAAACAAAAAACAAAAAAATAAATAAAAGATAAGGCAGCAGAAAACACCCAAACAAACAGCAAAAAGAAAAAAGAATTGAAAAAAATGAAAATAGATTAAGGGTCCTCTGGGACAATATCAAAAGTACATACATTCACATCAGAGTGGTACCAGAATGAGAGAGAGAGCAAGTAATTGAAAACTTATTTGAAAAAAATAATGACTGAAAACTTTGCTAACCTCATGAAGAAAATTGACATACAAGCCCAGGAAGCACAAAGTAGTCTGAAACAAGATAAACCCAAACAGACCCACACCAGGACACATCATAATTAAAATGTCAAAGTTAAAGACAAAGAGACAATCCTAAAAGCAGCAAGAGAAAAGCAGATAGTTACCTACAAAGGAGCTCCCATAAGACTCTCAGCTGATTTCTCAACAGAAACTTTGCAGGCCAGAAAGGATGTCAGGAAATAGTCCAAGTAAGCAAAAGAAAGGACCTACAACCAAGATTACTCTGCCCAGCAAAGTTATCATTCACAACCAAAGGGCAGAGAGAGAGCTTCCCAGACAAGAAAAAGCTAAAGGAGTTCCTCACCACCACACCTGTATTACAAGGACTGTTAGATCAAAAATATGAGTAATAAAATGGCAATAACTACATATCTATCAACAATTGCTTTCAGGGCCAAGTGAGTGGCTCAGTTGGTTAAGAGCACGAGCTCTGAGCAACAGGATCTCCAGTTCGATTCCCACATGGGCCAGTGAGCTGTGCCCAATCTGAGCTTCTGCTGAGCTGTCAAGAGGTGGCAGGATGGCTCAGCTGGTGAGAGCACGTGCACCTAACAACAAGGTTGCGGGATTGACTCCTGCATGGGAGGATGGAATATGCCCACCCGCAACTAAGACTGAACACAGCACCTTGAGCTGAGCGGCCAGATAGCGACTGGACTTGGAGCTGAGCTAGCTGTACCCTCCACAACTAAGACTAAAGAACAACAACTTGGCTGCTACCCTTTCCCAAGTCCCCAATAAAACCTTCAAAAAAAAATAGTTCGTAATAAAAATAATTGCTTTCAATGTAAATGGATTAAATGCTCCAATCAAAAGACATAGCAGGGCTGAGTGGATATCCTGCCTACAAGAGACTTACAATCAAAAGACACAGAGAGACTGAAAGTAAAGAGATGGGAAAAGATATTTCATGAAAATGGAAACAAACATAAAACTGGGGTAGCAATACTTATACCAGACAAAATAGACTTTAAAACAAAGGCTATAACAAGAGACAAAGAAAGACTCAGTAATTCCACTTCTGGAAGAAACCCATAATGCTGCTTCGAGGGGACATGTGCATCCATATGTTCATTATAGTATTGTTTACAATGGCCAAGATGTGGAGGCAGCCTGGGTGTCTGTTGATGGATGAATGTATAAAGACAAAGATGAGGTGGTACATATATACAAAGGAATATTGCTCGGCCAGGGAAGGGAATGGTTTCTTGCCATCTGTAATGGCATGGATGGACCTGGAGGATATTGTGCTGAGTGGAGTATGTCAGACAGAGAAAGACAGATGAAATGTTATTTCACTTATGTGTGGAACCTAGAGAACAAAATAAACAAACAAACAAAACAGAAACAAACTCATAGATACAGAGAACATTTTGATGGTTTCCAGACAGGAAGGGTGTTGGGCAGGGTGAAAAGTGGGAAGGATTAGAAGTATAAATTGGTTGTTATACAGGAATCATGGGGATGTAGGGTATAGCATAAAGAATATAGTCAATAATATTGTAATAGCTATGTATGGTGTCAGATTGGTACTAGATTTATTGAGGTGATAGATGGGAGGGAGTTTGGGGGGCCAGGGTGAAAAAGGTAAAGGGATTAAGAAGTACAAATTGGTAGTTACAAATTGATAGTCATGGGGATGTAAAGTACAGCATAGGGAATATAGTTAATAATATGGTAATAACTATGTACAGTGCCAAGTATGTACTAGACTAGTTAGGGGGATTGCTTCTTAAATTATATAGATGTCTAACCACTATGCTGTACACCTGAAATTAATATAAAATAATAATGAATGTCAACTGTAATTGAAAATTAAAAAGGGGGTGTGGGTAAAGTGCAGTAAGAGGTTCAATTTCCAGGTTATAAAGCCAATAAGTCATGAGGATGTAATATACAGCATAGGGAATATAGTCAATAATATTGTGATAACATGGTACAGCATCAGATGGCTGCTAAACTTATGGTGATCACTTCTCTAGGTATATAAATGTTGAATAGTTTCAGGTATGGTGTATACCTGAAACTAATATAATACTGTATGTTAGCTACATTTCAATAAAAAATCTTTTTAAAAATGAAAATAATACTCTTTTGTTATTGTCTAAAAATGATTTGAATACTAAGATGTTCAAGATATATTGTCCATTTGGCCATTAATAATCCACTTAAAAAATATTTGAGGTAGTAACCTCTAAAATTAATTCAGCCAGATACATAGGTAAATTCCAGGTAAATAAGCAAAAGTTTGGTATGAGTGACATTTCAATGGCAATGCTCTTAATGTCTGCACACTTACTTGGTCAAGGTGAAATTATCTTCACGTGTATTTAAATGACTATATTTCAAAGCAAGTATTTAAATGAAAATGTTAATAAAGAGGACCAACTCCTATAACAAGACTTTGCAATGGTAGCTCCTTAAGGACTGACCCAAGGATTCCTAGAAACAGAGTATCTTCATGTAGTTAAAAGCAGACAGTATGGCTTGTCCCGGCTCCAGCAGTCTCAGCAGATCCAGACTTACTCTACAACCCTGTTACCACCTCCCTTTTTTGCTTTTGACTCTGACTCTTCTCCGAACTATCCCTTCCTCCACCATCATACTTGGTAATGGCTTTTCTGAACAAACTTTCCAGATATATAATGTAGGAATTCTGATAACAGTTGGCATTTTTCTAGTAGAATTTGTATTTTCAGTGGTAACCATTCCTTAACATGTTTAGAGTATATTGAATGTATACACATGCCTCCTATATTGTTTGTTTGTTAAGTGGCAAAATTATTAATCATGTACACAAGACTACAACTTGTAATGAGATTGTTCATATCTGTGTCAGTTATAAGATAGAAGTAAACATGTTTTTCTCAGTAGAAAGTTTAGTTCATTTCCTGGTTGGAAAACTTTATCTGAGAACTATAAAAGAGGCCACTGATTAACTCTTCAATAAGCTTCTATTGCCTCTGGCAGCATGTAAGAATTAAAAGAAGAATGGGTTCCTCAAATGTAGGATGCATTTAGAAAGAAGAAAATGGTGTAAAACATAGTGAGAAGAACAAAGCGCTCTTCTCTTTAATGAATATTTCTCACTGAAAGAGGCAAGCTGTAGTCACAGTAACAAGACATTTGTTCTCATCTGGGGAGGATCGAAACCCATACAGCAGACATCCAGAGATAGCTGAGGCCAAACCTTCCCATTGAAAGTAATGTGGAGCGTGGAAGCGAGGCAGAAGTTTCACAGGGTGGACGAATATTCTAGGAAACCAGAGGCTGGCCTAGGAGCTCCCACCTCACCAAAAGTTTCTGTCATGTTCCAGGAGAATCATCTGAACTGATGATCAGGGAATCCCCTTGCTACTTTGTTTCATAAAAACAAAAGATTAGGGTTTGGTTTAAAGTTAAGATTTGATCTGAGATTGAGATAGAAAGAGAATTTAGAAATTTAAGTTGTTATTATTCTTGGAAATCTGACTTTATTGAGCAAGTAATACCCATCAGACTTCTATTTTACATTAATTTCAACCCAGGTCAATGTGATTCTTGAAAATTACCTGTTTTCTGAAAGTATTCATCCATAAAGATATATGTACTCCGATATTCACTGCAGCTTTATTCATGGTGGCCAAGACATGGAAACAATCAAAGTGTCCTTTGACAGATGATTGGATAAAGAAGATGTGGTGCCGTAGAAAAGAATCAAGAATTTACTCAGAATTTTGTTCTAGTTTTCATTATTGTTTATATACATAGAAATAAGAGAAGGTAAGCGCAAATGTCAAACAAACAAACAGTGCCTCTTGTAGTGTTTCCCTGTTAAGGAATTTTGCTTTTAGGGATACATTGTTTGTGAATTTGTTACATTTTAATGTATTAGTTTACCTTAACCTATTAAAGATAGCATGTGGGAAAACTGCTGTCTGCTAATCTAACAGTTCACTCCACCAGTGGTGGCTTGCTCAAACCTCAGTTACGTGTTCCTTAGAATTAGAATGAATTGTGGGATTTGACTAAATAATCAAACCTATGTAACATTAACATATGGCAAAAATTGTTTTCCTATCCTTGTATACCAACCTTTTATAATGATCAATTAACACTTAGAGCTACTTTATATATCCACAAAGTTTTAGAGCCCAGACTGGAAATACAGACGCAAAGATATGAAATTGCTGTCCTCAAAGTTACATTTTCCCTTAAAAAAGTCCAATTCACACTTGTAACTTGCCGTAAAATATTTCTTAGCAATGTTTTCCACCATTGTTCCAAAAAGAGTTTTTAGTTTTAACATCATTGTTTATTAACTTACTAAATTAAATTAAATTTTAATAAAATTTAAGGCAAATTATTCAGACACAAACATTCTATACCTAAATCCACAGAACTAAGTATCTATAAAGCTTTTTTTCTGAATATCATATATTTTTTAATGCTTTTTACTAATTTATTAGTTATTCTACAGCTGTTATAATGTTAATTTTTCAAGTTTATTTGAGGAAACAATGCCAGTCATTACATCTCAAAAATTTTATTAATATTACATTTTTAAGTATTAAAAAACCTGTTTGCTATACCACAATGGGAAGATTTCATTCAAAATAATTTAGGTTTTAAAAATTATCAGACTGGTTTATTAGCTCATAATCAGAAAATTATTTCCTTCTAAACTATTATATTAAGCCCAATAAAAAACATTTTTCCTTACTTAGAGATTATTGGAATTTATTTAAATTAGCAAAGAAAAATTAGTAAATATTTGCTATTGAGCTGGTCTATTAATGACCTTTCTAATAACCTCCTTTTCATTTTCTTTAATATTTTTGATATCTGGAAACATAATTGGGATTATAAAAATTCAAGTGTAATTATCTATGATTTCATATTCTTTAAAATGTGTTCTCAGTTATATGAAGTGTCCTAATATAGCCTGTAGCATCTGAGATTTAATGCAGTTTTATTTAATTCTGTGGCTCAAATTCCTAATGATTGACTGTGAAAAATGATAATATGGATATATAAAGTACATAATATGGATATATAAAGTACATAATATGTGATATATCAAATAAAAATATTCATTATTCTAGTTGACTTTGTTTAAAGTAACAAAATGAACAAAATGCTAACATTTCAATAATGTTAATTCATCATGGTAACCTGTGAGCGGGCACACACCAGGTCAGCATAATGGCTGCCCTCCATTCTCAGGGGTCAGGTAACTTTCTTATTGGTCTTCACCCATGTGTATTATTTTAAATATCACCCCTGAATAAAGTTGTACTTCCTTTAAGCCAGTCTCAGCATAGTGTTGGTTTAAGAACAAACAGAGAAACAAGCTTATCCACCAGTCTGACACCCCAAATGCTTTCAAAAGTCATCATAACTGCAGTCTACAGTGAAGCTATTGGTCATCCATCTCTCAAAGTATTTATTCATCATAGAAGCTGCTCCCCATCTGTGTTGCTGTATCCTTAACTTTCTGGCTATGCATATATTCTCACTCTTCCCTGTGCAAGCATGTATTCTCACTCCATTCCTGCCCACAGCAGCCAACTTGAAGAGAATCTCTTCTCTTAACATCCATCAATAGAATCTTTTTTGCTTTGAAATCTATGCCAACATTTCTCCATCCTCCTTGAAAGGATCAGTTGGACACCTGTCATTGGCTTATCGGTGCTACTCCAGGTATAATGATATCTTCTCCTCAACATCCATCATCTAAGCCAATGACAATAAAACTCACAGAATCAAGGAGGCAAATACAGAAATCATCCTGAGTGAGAAGGATAAAGTTTTAAATACTTACATTTAACAGTTTGCCCCCTCACACAAGTATAAACCACTGTATAAACACAGTAGCTCATGGAATTTCTATAAGACCATTAATAGTATGTTATTAAATATTTGGCTCTTTTAAACTATTCCATTGATGGTGTTCAGAACAAGGCTTACTTCTGCTTTACTTTTCCCTTGAGATATCAACTATTCAGTGGACTTTTTTCCCCCCATCAGCATTTGTTATGAATTTGGTTTTGACTTTGATATAATAACCCTACCCTTCTGGCATGAAACAACTGGTTTTTCCTGCCGATCCTCCCTTCTCTAGAACATCTCAGCTGCTGGGAGAGTGGAGGAAGAGGATGAAGTGAAAATTCTGCCCTTACCGACTAAATAATTGGTAAACCGTGTTATCCTGACAGGTTTCAGTTTGAGTATCTCCTGCTTCTAGGACTGCACGGGATGACCGACCTGTGTGAGAAAGCCAGGTCTCCAGTGATGAATAATAACCATCAGCATGGCAGACGAATAGCAAGAATCATCATTAAGGCAGCATTTCCATTAGTCTAATACTCCCTGAATATCTGGCAAGAAGGCTGCTTCAGAACTGACTTGATCAAAGATATCCCAGTGGCTGAATTATTTCTTAAAATAGCTATTCTACACAAAATATTCCTCAGAGACATTGCCAAACACTGACCCAAGCTACCCCTGCTTAGCTTAGTCTGACAGGTTCCCTATTTCAGTCGTATTGCCTTAGCTGGGAAGAAAATCCTACTTGCCTTCTCTTAACATGGTACTGTTGTGTAAACACAGTCCTGTCACCTCTTCTCAGAAGTTCAAGATGAAGTTATCCTTTCATCCAGTTGGTGTTGACTGGTTGGCCTTTGTCAGGTTTTAACTGCCAATCACAGAAAACTCTTCAAGGGGTAGGTGACAATGTAGCCCCAATACAGCATTGTGCAGAGACAGGCATTAAGAAAATATTTTGTAACTATTTCCTGAGACTGCTGAAGTTTGTGGCAACTGGAGGAGAGGGATATTTTAAGTTATCTAGAAGAAATGGAATAAACACTGATATTTTAGTTGAGTCAGCAATGACAGTTTAGTGAGATTTGTGTTCTCACAGGACAGAGCACTGAAGGAGAAGTTAAAAGAAGTATATGAATCAGACATGAGAAGCTAAGGGAGATTTCCCTGATGAAGTCACATAAAAACTAGAACCTGAAGGGTGAACAGGATTGAGCCGAGTCAAGAGGCACAGAAAAGACTTTATTGATGACCCCTCCTTCTGTTCTCAAAGAGCTAGAAAAGGGCAGAGATGGATCCAAATCAGTTGTGTTCTTAAAGATGTCCAAGTAACTTATATTAGAACTGTGACAATGAAAATCATCCAAGGTCATTGTATGTTCATTGATTACATATTTGGAGAGATACACCAGTGTCAAAAATAAGAACCCACCAGCATCACCAGGCCATTGGGGAATAATAAATAAATACCTAAGTCAAAGGCCAAACTTAGCATGAGCTAAACTCAATCAGAACAAAACACTCACTGTCCTGGAACAGATTTTAAGACTAGCCGTGTTTATCTCATCCAGAGCCAAAGGTTGCATCTTCCATCTATAGTCTCCCCAAGTATTACTCTCCTGTGTTGTACCCAGTTTCATAACTGACTTAAGCTTTCAAAATGTGCCCAGATGACAGCTTATCCTGTAGAATTTCCTGTAGCAATGAGTGGTTTTTTCCCTTTCACCCCATATCAGATGATGGGGTTAATGTTCTTAGTTTCTATTTAGTTGTGAAGACCACTGCATATAAAGCCTGTGCTACTTTTTGGCTCACTACTTCTGGAAGTTTCCTTCTCATCTCCTTTCCTTATGATACCCTGTTGCAGCCTGGACTCACTCCCTTATATCTCCCTCTCACACATGAAGCATCCAACATACTGGCCCTGCAGTTTCTTTGTTTTCTTTAATTTTGAAGAAAAACATGTCATATAAACAAAATGTTTAAACTATTTCTGTTCACTTCAATAGGAAAGCTCTGAGGAACACCGAAGTACTAACCTCCTGGTTAACAGTCATTTAAAGCCCACCTTGTACCAATCCCTGCCACACTCCCTCAGAAGCACCCACCAACATCTCATACCTATGATTCCTCGTCCCTTTTTGTGTGTGAATAATTATCATATCACTCTAGTTTAACTTTGGTTCCTCCTTAAACTTTATTACATGAAATTATGCTAGATACATTCTTCTGTGAATATGCATTTTATACAACAAATTTATGGAAGAGGTCCAGGTTATTAAATCTCAAAATCTTCACATGATGGCGGCATTGGTGATTGTTTATTTACTCATTTAATTATTGTATATAGTACTCACCTGTATGAACATACCACAATTTAATGAACTGTTCTACTTTTGGTATAGATGATCAAAATAAAATATCAAAAAAAAAACTAAAGAAAAAGATAAAAAGTACGATATCCCTAATTTCAAAAATCATAATTAAAGAAAGTGCTATTCAAAAGATATGGCTGAGGGCTGGCCGAGTGGCGTGTTGGTTAGGAATTTGCTTGGGATGCCAGCTCTGAGCAGCAGGGCCCCGGTTCGGATCCCACATATGAGGGCCAGTGATGCTGCGCCCTCGACAGCTAAGATGGTGAACAACAGCTCCACCTGGAGCTGGGCTGCCATGAGTCACCAGCAACGGTGCAGGCTGCAGTAGGACTGCAGCAGGTGCACTACCGTGAGTGGCTGGCAGCCGGCGTGAGCTGCCATGAGCAGCCGTGAGTGGCTGTCCAATGGTGGGTGAAAGACTCCCTTAGCCAGGAAGAGCACAATGACGACACCAACATGAGCCAGTGAAGCGACAGTCTCCACAACTAGACTGAAGAACAAAAGGACAGCAACTTGTTTGTTCCCCTTCCCTGATTCCCCAACGCTGTTCTCCTCCCAAAATTCCCCAATTTACAAAAAGAGAAAGCTGAGATACAATTGAGGAAATCTTTGAGAAATTAGAGAAAGAAAAAAATAGCAAATAGAATGGCATGTGGGTCAGTTCAGGACATGCAACATCTGAAGAAGTACAGTTTCAGAAAGAGGAAACAGTAAAAATAAGAGGATATACGATCAAGAAAATAGGTGCAAAAAGATTCTAGAAGTCTATTTGATGGATCTGAGACTTCTGATTAGAAAACTCATCAAGTTCCCAGGAGAAGAGCTGAAAACAAGATTCATGGCATGGCAGGTACGTTATTATGAAAATTCAAGAAAGAAAAGCCATCAAATTCTTCGCCAGCCACACCACAAGCAAGACAATGGAGTATGCATTCAATCATTGAAAGAAAATGATTTTCAACTTAGAATTCCTTGCTGAACTGTGCTCTCAATCTTCTGTGAGGGTAGAATATATGCACATACATTCTTAAACATGTAGTTCTCATATTTTCAAAAGATTTGTTTCCCTGGAGCCCCTTCTCAGTAAGCTGTTAAAGGATATGTTTCAATGAAATGAAGAAGTAAACAAGGGAAGATCCAACTCTAATTTCCTAATTACGCCTGTGCTTCTGTCCCATTTATGGCTTCCCTAAAAGAAAAGAAGGACTAAATACAGAGTATGCAAAATCTTAAACTCAAATGGCATCTCATTCTATGCTAGGCTCTCCCTTCAAGATAAATTCTCACAAACCCTATTTTCCCACAGAGTTCTAATAAAACTGCATCTATCTGACCTGGGTGTAAGATGTCAACATCAGAATCTTTCTATCCTTGTTATATTTATCTAATAATAACGAGGAAACCTAAAAAAAAAAAAAAGTTGGCAATGAGACTGGTGATGTTCAGTCAATTCTATATCATTTATCCTTTGCTAAACTAATACTTTCATACTACTCATCAAGTTGTTTTTATTTCCTGTTTGACCTACTTCATAGAGCTTCACATAAATTGAAATTGATCTAATGCTATAAATAAATGTGTTCTTTTAGTATGCTCAAAATAAAATATAGGAAGGCAAATTCCTTTCAATGTCTTTGAGTATTAAAAAAGGACAACGACAGGTAAGCATTTTTTGTACCAATCTTTAATACATAAAGTAAAACTCCTCAGTTTTACAAACTGAGATGGCAGACTAACTGCTGAGAACTAGAGAAAAAAATACTACAATAAACAAGTAGTATGACATGGATGTCAAGGGATAACAGTGCACAACAGATGGTTTCTATCTGTACAAAATGACCTACTTCATATAAAATAAAATAAAGTCACTGCACGAGAAGAGCATCAGACAATATGAAATGCCGATTCATCCCACACGACCTACTTTTACTCTGATCCACTCTGGATAATTTCTGATTAGAGAAACTGAAGTACACATCACACTAGTTTAAATCCATGTGCTGTATGAGAATATGTGCAATTTTTATTGTGATATTTTAAGTACTGCATTTTTTGTATTCAGGATTATCTTTAACAGGCAGGATGTGAACGAATGATTTTTAAACAGTTTGTTCTGTTTTAACAACTGTGATTGGTGGAGAACCTTTATTTTTCTTCATCAGTTTAATCACAGAATTTCCAGACTGGCATGTGGCTGTAGATCATGTAAATCCTTTCCCTTTATTGAAAAGTAAATTTCCCATTTGTTTCTGTAATTTTGTTACTCTAATCACTGGGCTTCCTAAATAATAATTCTAACAAGCTTATTGAATTATTTAAATTATACCTGATGATTGTAATATATCTACTTCAGGACTATCATTCTGCTCAGGGGCTTTCCACACCAGCAATGCCTCATACTGCTATCTCTCTGGTTCCAAACCCTAACTACCTATCCCTAGGAAAATGTCAGTTTCTCCACAAAACTCACTTCTGATCTCTTAACTGGAAGGGATTTCCCTCTGTCCCTGTGTTCCCACAGCATGCAGCCTCGATAACAGCACTCTCCACCTAACCTCCTCTAGTGTCGTCACTTGTCTGACCATTTTCAGACATCTGCCACCACCTGAGGCCTCATAAATACTACAAAATCTCCTTCTGTATATTCCCTGGGCATGAAATGGGTGTAAAGCATGGAAGTGACAGGCAATTCTCTACATATGATCATTACATTGACTTTAGAAAGCAACTCTATGCTCATTCCTCTCTCAGACCTACCCAACTCTCATAATTCAAAGCAATTAACTACACACATACACACACACACGAAGCTAAATCTAGTTCTCCTAACAAAATGGCTAGGCACTACAATTTTTAGGTACTTCTTAAATGCAAGAGACAGAAAAGTGAACACACAATGTGATATATACAATAGATGGTGTATTACAGAATTGTACACCGGAAACCTATGTAACTTTACTAACCATTATCACCCCAATAAACTTAAATTTAAAATAAGAGAGAATGCAGAAGAAAGATTTTAAAGTTTCTAAAAGCTTTATTTATTTATTTATGTATTTATTTATGTATTTATTTATTTATTGCTTTCGTATTAAATCTACAATTTATCTTGAACTGATTTTCTACGTATTGTAGAAGGTAGAAATTATGGGGTTTTCTTCATTTACATCAGATTTTTAATTAACCCAGTACCATCATTTAAAATGACCATCATTTTCCCTCCACACTATCATATCACCTTTGTCACAAACCAGGATAGCATATATGTGTTGTTGATTTGTAAAATAACTATTCTGTCTCATTGCTCTATTTGTCTATCCTTGTGTTAACACCTTACTCTTAACTGTGATTCTTAAGTAATAGAGCTTGTATCTGGTATATAAATCCTTCAGCACTGTTCTTGTTCAAGATTGCCTTGATTATTCATGGCCTTTGATTTTCCATAAAAACACTACAAAGACCTTGTAAATTTCCACCAGAAAAACCTGTTAGAATTTTGATTGAAGTCTATTGGGGAAAATTTACTTCTTATAAAATATTGATTCTTCAATTCCACTGACATGATACATCATTCCATGGCCAAATTAAATTAAATTATTATTTAGGCATAGAGTGTGGTCGATACTTCCTCCCAACCTCCGTGTTTGATTCTAACTGTAAAGATTTAGAAATATAAATACTCAATTTCTCAGTGCCCTTTAGAGTTGAAAATGCCATGTGACATTGTTCTGGCTTCTGAGACACAAGAGGAAAACTTAAAAGGCTTTTATATTCTTAATTAAAAGGGGGAAATGTGGTGGGGACTGCATTTTCCTCTTTGTTGTGCCTTAAATACAGAAATGATCCATCTCTATCCAAAGAAATCACCAACTGAAATGAACTATGGTGCGTTGCTACCTACCTTCAAGCTATTTTTACATAAAAAAAAAATAATAAAACCCTTCATTTATTTAAGTTACTAATAGATAAGGTTTCTGTTTCTTGTAGGAGGACCCGTTGCTAACTAATATTAAGCTATTTTTTATAAAAGAAAAAAGCACCTAGATTATAATACTGTGTCTTCTTGACATGCAAGAAGTCTTTGATAACTAAAAATGCTAATCAAAAATTAATTTAAAAGCTTTCAGTCTACTATCAATTATATGTATTAAAGAAATCCAAAAATATTATTTTTCTTGGTTATGCATAAAATGTGCATGCATTAAAATTTTTCAAATATCAATTTTTAATGTAGAATAATGTCTTCCTTGATCCTCAAAAGGGAAATGTAATATGTCCTTCTGCCCAGTAAAAGTTTTCATAGGTTACTCCCGATAACTGTTAGATTTTTAAAATTTTTTTAGAGGGCAATGTCACTGGCCCTTATATGTGGAATCCGAACCGGAGCTGCTGGCATCCCAGGCCAGCTCTTAACCACCGCACCACTCAGCCTGCCCTAACTGTTAGATTTTTAAGGCAAATAAAACCAAAACCCTAATGATTTATAAACAGCATTCTTATTTTAAATATTATAGTCAATAACTTAATGATTTGCTAACTATGAATCACTACCGTTGCCTTTGAATTATTTTAAGATATTAATGTTTTTTAAAAATTTCAATATATCTCTTATTTACTTAAATTTTATAACTAGATGGAAATAATTTAAAGTATTTTTGAAATTATTGCAAATAGCACCCAATTTTTCTTTCTTTATTGGAGCAAACTAATTAAAAATTAAAATACATCCAAGGATTAATATGCAGTTTATAGATAAGAGCTTATATTTATTTCAAAAATTGCTCCAGTTACCTCTTATTGACATAAAATTGTTTTCTCAGAATTACTCAATCTATAAAATATTACATTTTAAAAAATTTCTCTAAGTACATGCTTATTTTTAACCATCCTGTCTCAATTTGAGTCAATAAAAGACTGCTGTTTATTATGATCTGGAAGGCATTTTTCCAGGGGACTACTAACAAAAAATTGAATTAATGAAACCAAACTGTAAGTCCAGAACCCCAGGCTTCAATTCTGTACTCCCCACCCCAACACAAATACTTATAGTTGCTTTCAAAAGAACCCTATAGAGTATATTATTTCAGCACAATTTTCCACAATTGGTATATGAAATAAAATAACAAATAAAAATATAGGACCTATTTTGGTGGTAATTTGTACCATTTTCATTACTAGATAGAGAATATATATCCATAACATAAACATTCCAGGATACAATTTTTAGAGAAATGCATTTTGCTTGAGTGACATGGCAAATTAACCCATAGTTTCTATACATTTGATAAAGACGAATACTCTTTAAACTGTGATTCTGGCCCACAGCTTGATTCATCTGATTTTTTTCAATGATTGCAGCCTAGATAATAATCCTTATAGGCTGTCTTAGTTATCCTACTATGAGTTTAAAAATAAGGTTATTGAAAAGGTCAAAGGATTTCCTAATAAGCTAATTAATATGCTACTGAGCTATAATAATACCTAATACATCTATTATATTAAAAAAATAATAGTCATTCTCTTTTTTTTCTTTTCACCAAGTACCCCTCTCTACTAACACTTCTCTTTTTCTTCCTAATTTTTAGAGCTTAGAATTCATTCCTTAAAGTTCACTGAGCTTTTGATTAAACATTAGATTTACTTACTTATTGGATTTTCAAATTCAAATGATTATAGAAACTAGGTAGTTAATATAAGGTAAATTTTTAAACACAAATAGGTCAGTTGTGATAGATTAGAGTGCATGTCTCCTATCTAAAGAGGGTAATAACATCTAGTAAATTATTCTTTTGGGAATTAGGGCATAGTTTTGCTAGAATGTCTGATTTTTCAGAAGCCATATAATCAATTATTTCAGCAAAAAAATTCCAATCTTAAATTCTGGCAACTAATTCAAATTTAATAAGAAACAACTATAGTATTGCACGATCATATTTGTTGGATTAAACAATATACATGTATTGTTATATTCAGTATTAAGTTTCTCATTTCTGTGCTATACAGGCATAACCATTGGAATGTACATAGTTATATTATACTTCGTCGTACTTTGCCTCTTCCCATCTATTAAAACGTTTTGCTGTTGTTGTTGTTATTGTTGTTGCTGTTTTATTCTGGGGCAGAAAAGCTCTGATTTTTCTTCCTGTTAACAAAGAAATTTTAAACTGTGTATAATTTTACTTTATAACATTGCTTCTCAGTAGGGAGGTATTCTGCCTCTTAGAGGATATTTGGCAATGTCTCCCAACACTTTTGGTCATCACACTGGGAGTATGAAGTGTTACTGAGTAGAGCTAAGGATGTCGTTAATAATCACACAATGCACAGCACAGCCCCACAAAAAAGACTTATCTGGGGCTGGCCGAGTGGCATGTTGGTTAAGAGTTGCCTTGGGATGCCAGCTGTGAGCAGCAGGGCTCCGGTTCGGATCCCACATGAGGACCAGTGAGCTGAGCCCTCTACAGCTTAGATGGTGAACAACATCTCCACCTGGAGCTGGGCCATGAGTTGCTGGTGATGGTGTAGGCTGTGCTGGGGCTGCAGTGGGCTGCTGTGAGCTACTGTGAGTAGCCGGCAGCCAGCATGAGCGGCTGGCAGCTGGTGTGAGTCACTGTGAGCTGCTATCCAATGGCTGGAGAGTAACTGCCTCACCAGGGAAGAGAGCAATGATAATACCAACATGGGCCAGTGAAGCGACGTCCTCCACAACTAGACTGAAGAACAAAATGGACAGCAACTTATCTGTTCCCGTCCCCCAATTCCCCAACAAAATTAAAAAAAAAAAAAAAAAAGGCTTATCTGGCCCCAAATGTCAGTAGTACTGAGGATGAGAAATCCTGGCATATAATATCCCCAAATTCTTAATATGTCCTAAAATTCTTATGGAAGCTTAGTATATGAGAAATGGAACTGAAAAGAAATGGATGAAAAGGTGTGAGGGACATTGCAGCCCTACACACATACACACAATAAGAGGAATAGTTCCCAATTTGTGGAGAGTTTTAATTTAATAAAATTAAATTGACTTTCTCTCAATTGGTGAGAAACAATCTTTAAAAAGAGTGTTTCTTTTTATCTCAATCTTATTATTCTTATTAGCTCCTCATGTTAGAACTATTTGGAAAAAAGAAGAAGGAAAATCATTCCTTTTTTTTTTTTAGTACCTTAAGCCTTGATGCTTTAAATTCTCTGATACTTCCATAGTAGTTGGAGTTTATACTATTCTATCTAGATGTTCAATTTACTATACTTACTAATATTGGATAGTCCAAATAACAATCTAATATTTCTGTTATTTGTGAAGACTTTGTGGCATGTAATAAATGCTCAATAAATAATATCAATAGTATTACTGTTCAGCCCTCAACACCTATATTTTCAGTGATCTTTTTATTGGTAAGTCTTTATTTTTCTTTTTCTTAGATTTTCTCTACTTATTTATTTTCATATCCATTAACTAAAGAGTTGGAGAGATACTGCAAAAGGTTTGAGCACTCTGAAACAAAAATATTACGTACTAAAACTGGAATATCATTGCAGAAGTGTAGAAGAGTTCATTTGGAAGTATTTTCCATCTTTAATATAATTATTAGGAAACTTAAGCTTTATTAATAAAAATATATTTAATAACAAATTTCCTGATGAATCAACTATCTGGATACATAGCAAAATGTACAGGCCCAGGAATCTTGCTCTTTTCTTAGGCTCAGGAATAATTTGGTGAGGCAGCTCCTTTGCTTGAAAAGTTTCTTGCATTTTCTAATTCATAATCACTGTAAATTATGTGCTTACATTTTCCACAGATATTTATATTCATGTTTCAGGGGCATTGGGTATAGCTGTAATATTTTTAAGGTTGCAAGAAACTATTAAACTGAGTCAGATTTTTTTAACAACTTCTGACAAGCATAAAATTCATTTATACTGAGGAGTTATTTTAGTTCATCTTAATCTATGGTCAAATACACCACCAATTTCACTCAATTTATTTTCTTAAAAGCAGGGCTTGGAGGGTTAACTTGTTTAAAATATATATATTGGTGCCTAGATATATTTTTTTGTTTGTTTGTCTTGTGTTGGTTTGGGTCTCTTAACAGTATTTAATTGGATGTGCTAAAATGTTCACTTTTACCAATTTGTTTAGGCATTATGTACATGCCGGATTCACATGATTTCAGATTATTTGAATGTTAACTACAAACCAAAGAAGCCCTTTATTTCAAAGTTAAAGATTTGACTCCTCCATCTTTCTAAAACTAAAAGATTTTAAACTAGAAAAAAAGAAAAATATTTTACTTTAGACATGAATAAAAGCTATGAGAAATTTTCTGTTATTCTCTGCATCACACAATCTCTAACATTAAAAAAAAATGGTTAAAAATCAAGACTTTTGTAAAATTATTTTAGAAAAATAGTTATGCCAGAGTTCTAGTCCAGATAGCAGAGTAGATAAATGCTGTGATTGACCACATTAAAATTATAACTAAATTATAGAACAATGAACTTGGTGAATCACCTGAAGACTTGCTGAACAGAAGTCCTATAACTAAGGATAAAAAGAAGAAACCAGATTGTAAATGGTAGGAGGGATGGAAACATGAAATGGGCTGGTCCCACACCTACGGGTGGCAGTTGAGAATTGGGTGGGATATCTTGGCTACAGAGGGCCCCATTGAAAAAATGAGGGATAAAGAATTTCCCAGTAAGAAAAAGCTAAAAGAGTGCATCACCACCAAACCAGTATTATAAGAAACGTTAAAGGGATTTCTTTTAAAAGAAGGGAGGAAGAACATAAATGTGAATAATAAAATGTCAATAACTACATATCTCTCAACAATTACTTTAAATGTGAATAGATTAAATGCTCCAATTAAAAGAAATAACATAGCTGAATGGATAAGAAAACAAGACACATACATATGCTGTCTACAAGAAACCCACTTCAGACTGAAAGACACACAGAAACTGAAAGTAAAAGGATAGTAAAGACATTTCATGAAAATGGAATGGAAAAAAAAGCTGGGGTAGCAATACTTATATCAGGCAAAATAGACTTTAAAACAAT
This sequence comes from Aselliscus stoliczkanus, assembly GCA_033961575.1. Lineage (NCBI taxonomy): Eukaryota > Metazoa > Chordata > Mammalia > Chiroptera > Hipposideridae > Aselliscus > Aselliscus stoliczkanus. The sequence goes on along the minus strand of CM066740.1, from coordinate 72,759,017 downwards.
GGCTATAATAAGAGAAAGAAGGCCATTGATAATAATAACAAAGGTATTTATCAAATAAGAAGATACAAGCCTTGTAAATATTTATGTGCCTAACATAGTAGCACCTAAATACATAAAGCCAATATTGACAAACATGAAAGGAGTAATGACATGTAATATAGTCATAGTAGGGCACTTTAATACCCCTTTGACATCAAGGGATAAATCTTCCAGACAGAAAATCAACATGAAAACAGAAGCCTTAAATTACACTTTAGATCCAAAGTATTTAATTGATATTTTTAGAGTATTTCACCCCAAAGCAGCAGAATGCATATTCTTTTCAAGTGCACATGGAATATTTTCCAAGATAGGCCACATTTTAGGCCACAAAATAAATCTAATAAATTTAAGAAGACTGTAATGATAGGAAGCATCTTCTCCTGAACATTGAGGTATGAAACTAGAAATCAATTACAAGAAAAAAACAACAACCTGAAACACACAAGCACATTAAGGCTAAATATATTCTATTAAACAATGAATGGGTCAACAATAAGATCAAGGAAAAAATTAAAAAATACCTTGACACAAATGAAAATGAAAACATTACAAACTAAAATCTATGGGACACATTGAAAGCAATTCTAAGAGGGAAATTCACAACAAATACAGGCCTCAAGAAAAAAGCAAAATATCAAATAAACAATCTTACCATAGGAACTAGAAAAAGAACAACAAACAAAACTCTAAGTGTGTAGAAGGAAGGAAATAATAAAGACCAGAGTAGAAATAAATGAAATAGAGCCTTAAAAACAACAACAACAAAGAATAATAAAGAAGACCAATGAAACCAAGAGCTGGTTTTTTGAAAAGATAAACAAAATCGACAAACCATTAACCAGACTCATCAAGAAAAAAGGAGAGAGGACCCAAATAAATAAAATCAGAAATGAAAGAGAAGCAATGACAACTGACACCACAGAAATAAGGATTATAAGAAAATATACAAACAATTATATGACAACAAATTCAACAATATGGAAGAAATGGTTAAATTCCTAGAAACATACAGCCTTCCAAGAGTGAATCAAAAAGAAAGAGAAAATCTGAACAGACTAATTACTACTAACAAAATTGAATCAATAATCAAAAACTCCCAAGAAACAAAGGGTCTGGGCTACATGGGTTCACAAGTGAGTTTTACCAAACATTCAAAGAATTAATAGCTATCCTTCTCAAAGTATTCCAAAAAATTCAAGAGGAGGAAAGACTCCCAAGCTCTTTTATGAAGACAGCATTACCCTGATAACAAAACTAGACAAAGACATTACCAAAAAGAAAAGAAGGAAGAAAGGAAGGAAGGAAGGAAGGAAGGAAGGAAGGAAGGGGAAAAGGGAAAGGAAAAGGAAAAGGAAAGGAAAGGGAAAGAGAAAATAACAGACCAATATGCCAGATGCAAAAATCCTCAACAAAATGTTAGCAAACCAAATTCAGCAATATATTAAAAAGATCATATATCATAACCACGTGAGATTTATTTCTGGAATACAAGGTTGGTTCAATATCCATAAATCAATTCATCTGATGCACCACTTAAACAAAATGAAGAATAAAAACCATCTAATCATATCAATACATACAGAAAAAGCATTTAACAAAATCCAGCATATCCATTTCTGATAAAACTCTCAGCAAAGTGGGAACAGAGGAAACATACCTAATAAAGCCCATATATGACAAACCCACAGCCAACATTATACTCAATGGTGAAAACTAAAAGCATTTTCCTTAAGATCAGGAGCAAGACAAACATGTTCACTTTCACCACTTCTAATCAACATAGTATTGCAAGTCTTAGTCACGGCAAGCAGACCAAAAAAAAGAGATAAAAGGCACCCAAATTTGAAAGGTAGAATTAAAGTTGCTATTATTTGCAGATGACATTACACTATATAGATAGAGCCCTAAAGATTCCACCAAAAAAATATATTAGAACTGATAAAATGAATTCAGTAAAGTAGCAGGATACAAAATTAATATTCAGAAATCGATTACATGTCCTTACACCAATAATGAATTATTAGAAAGGAAAATTAAGGAACCAATCCAATTTATAATTACATCAAAACAATAAAATACCTAGGAATAAATTTAACCAAATAGATAAAGACGTGTACTTGGAAAATTTTAAGACATTGAAAAAAAACTGAAGAAGATATAAATAAATGAAAAATATACCGTGATCATGGATAGGAAGAATTAACATCTTTCAAATGTTCATATTACCCAAAGCAATTTACAGATTTAATGCAACCCCTATCAAAATACCAACGGCATTTTTCACTGAACTTGAACAAATAATTTTAAAATTTATATGTAACTATAGAAGACCCTGAATAGTCATAGCAATCTTAAGAAAGAACAAAGTTGAAGGTATCATAATACCTAATATCAAACTATACTACAAGGGTATAGAAATCAAAACGGCATGCTATCAGCATAAAAACAGACACACAGACCAATGGAACTATTAGAATAGTAGGCCCAGAAATATACCTATGCCTATACGGTCAATTAATCTATGACATAGGAGGCAAGAATACACAGAGGGTTAAAAACAGTCTATTCAATAACTAGTTGACAAATAATTTAAAAAATTAAAAAAAAAACTGATGCTGGGAAAACTAGATAGATAGATCCATGCAAAAAAAAAAAAAAAAAAAAAAAGAAATGAGATGACTTTCCTACACCATTTACAAGAATAAATTCACAACGGATTAAAGACTTAAATGTAAGACACAAAACCATAATACTGCCAGAAGAAAACATAGGCAGTAAACTCTCTTACATTGCTCTTAGTAATACTCGTTCTGATCTATCTCTTCTAGCAAAATAAACAAAATGAAAAATAAACAAATGAGACTACACCAAACTAAAAAGGCTTTGCATAGTAAAGGAAACCATTGACAAAACGGAAAGACAACCTACTGAATGAAAGAAGCTATTTGCCAGTGATATATCAATAAGGAGTGACTATTCAAAATTTATAAAGAACTCATTCAATTTAGCACCAAGGGAAAAATTACAGTCAGATTAAAAAAATGGGCAGAGGACCTAAATAGACATTTCTCTAAGGAGGACATACAGATGGCCAATAGCCATATGAAAAGATGCTCAACATCACTAATCATCAGAGAAATGCAAATTAAACCACCATGAGTTATCACCTCACCCCAGTCAGAATGGCTATCATCAATAAATCAACAAACAAGTGTTGGGAAGGATGTAGAGAAAAGGGAACCCTTGTGCACTGTTTGGGGGGATTGCAAATTGGTGTAGCCACTATGGAAAACAGGATGGCTGCTCCTCAAAAATTAAAAATAGAACTACCTATGACCCAGCATTTCCACTTCTGGGTATTAATCTAAAGAAATCCAAAACACTAATTCGAAAAGATATATACACCCCTATGTTCACTGCAGCATTACTTACAATAGCCAAGCTATGGAAGCCACCCAAGTGCCCAAAATAGGCTATTGAATAAAGAAGATGTGGTACATATATGCAACAGAATACTTCTCAGTCATAAAAAAGAATGAAATCTTACCATTTGGGACAACATGGATGGACCTGAAGGGAATTGTGCCAAGTAAAATAACTCAGACAGAGAAAGACAAATACCATATGATCTCATTTACATGGACTCTAAATAACAAAATAAATGAACAAACAAAGCAGAAACAGACTCATAGATACAGAGAACAGACTGATGGTTGCCAGATGAGAGAGTTGGGGGCTGGGAAGAAGGGATTAAGAAGTACAAATTGGTAATTTTGAAATAGTCATGGGGATGTAAATTATAGCATAGGGAATATAGTCAATAATATTGCAGCAACTATGTATAGTGCCAGGTGGGTACTAGACTAATTGGGGGGAATCACTGCATAAATTATATGCTGTATGCTTGAAACTAATATAAAATAATATTGAATGTCAACTGTAATTGAAAATATAAAAAAGGGGAGAAATGGGGGGGGGGCAATAAGAGGATTAAATTTCCAGGTATAAAACAAATACGTCATGGGGATATATGTACAGCCTGGGGAATATAGTCAATAATATTGTGATAGCAGGTATGGTGTCAGATAGTTCCATGACTTATCATGGTGTTCACTTCTTTAGGGACATAAATGTTGAATAATTATTGTATACATCTGAAACTAATATAATATTGTATGGTAGCCATATTTTAATAGAAATCTTTAAAAATAGTTATGCATATATAAAGACATGCAGGCACAGTGTAAAAAGTTATGAATAGTTCCAGATAATTGCAGCTCCTTGAAACTTCTGAAAATGTAAAACTCATGAACAGTATAATCACATATTTGTTGCACAAATTCAAGAATACTAGTGCTTTTGTTCCTATTCCCTGAAACTCAAGGAGACAATTTTAGGACAAATAGAGGAGCGTAGTAGTGCTTTATGCCATACAACTTTTGTGTACAGCACCAAGAAGGAAAAATATTTCTTCACACGTAGCATCCTTTGGTATTCTTTCATCCCTTCCCTAATGTACAAAGCTGTTCCTAATGTACAAAGCTTCAAATAAAAGCTTCAATTTGCATGTGCATAGACACAGCTTTACTAGTTCTTAAATTATTATGAATACTTAATATAGTGACATTGAGTACACAAAAATTGTCGTTAACATTTCATTAATTCAGCTTGGATTATGTGCAGGACAGAGTACCAGAGAAGAGGAGCTGTAGAAATGTTATATGGATTCCTTCATTATTTAATCATATACCAAGCTATGCACATCCAGGGTGAAGCTCCATGAGGCTTAGCAGAGATTAGCTGCCGGGGGACACTATGATCTGACATGGCAGCCCACACTTGGCCTCCATCAATATGTTAAAAGTTTTAACTGATTCTTCTTATCTGATTGTCTGGCAGCACTCCCTCCTCCCATGCTCTGCCACAGGTAAGCCACTCTCTATGTACAGTTACTCCCTGTAGGGACCATTTCTGCCTTGTATTCCTCGTTACTTGCTAGCCCTGTTGCTTCAGCTCTTTGATAGTTTCAAGAAGTTATGATTTTATGGTTTATCCAGCTATGGATTGTTTTTAGAATGAACAAGGCACTCTTTCCAGTTTATAGATGTTAGGCAGAAGCAGAAATCTCATTTCATTGACTTTCAACAAAGATGCCAAAGTAATTAAATTGGGAAAAGAAAGTCTTTTCAGCAAATGGTTCTGGGATCACTGAATATTCATATGGAAAAAGTGAAACTCAACCACTATTTCACATCATACAGAAAATATAATTTGAGGTGGATCATAAACAAGTGTAGAAGTTAAAGCTCTAATGCTTCCTGAGGAAAACATAAGACCGGTTTTGTGATTTAGGATTAAACATTGATTTTTTTAGTGTGGACACAGAAAGCAAAGCCTAAATTATTTGTAATGCTAAAATTACTTCATTAAAATTCAAAATGTATGTTCATCAAAAAGACACCAAGAAAAATGTGGACACGCAAACTACACTGGGGGATTTTTCAATGGGAGAATTTTCACTGGGAGAAAATACTAGCAAAACACATAAATGACAAAATTTTATATGTTACATATAAATAACTCCTACAATTCAGTAATAAAAAAAAAACTTTAGTACAAATATTGGAAAATATGTACATACTTATTACAGAAGAAACGTGATGACCAATAAACACATGAATAGGTACTCAATCACAAGTCTTTAGGAAAATATAAATTAAAATCACAACCAGTTACTAATAGAAAATATCTACTATGCCTAGAACTGATAACAAATATTGCCAAAGATGCAGAGGCACTGGAACACTCATAACTTCTCAAAAGGAGTGTGAAGTGGTACAAGTACATTGGGAAAGGTTAGAGATTTCTTAGAAAGTTAAACATACTATGGGGCCGGCCGAGTGGCGCGGTGGTTAAGCGCCAGCGGCCCCGGTTCGGTCCCACATATGAGGGCCAGTGACACTGCCCTCAAACAAACAAACAAACAAACAAACAAATAAAACATACTATGACCCAGCAATTCTATTCCTCAGTATTTCCCAAGAAAAATAAAAACACCAAGCTACAGTAAAATTTGAACAAGAATGCTCACAACAGGTTTTCCTCATAATTGCCAAAAATGAAACAAATCAAATATTCACTAACATAGGAATGAAGAATTAAATTATAGCATATTAGAGAAATACTGCTCAGCAATAAAAAGGAGAAAACCACTAATACATTCAACAAGATTGATGAATTTCAAAAATAGTTTACTATGCAAAATAAGCTGGAAAAATTAGTGTACATATTGTATGATTTCCTTATTATTGAAACCACTGAGAAAACTTGAATGTAGGCTATGGATTAGATAATAGTGTTGTTTCAATGCTGACTTTGAAAATATAATGTGTTCTATAACAGGGGTCAGCAAACTTTTGAGACAGAAGAGACGCCAAAAGTCAGCAAACTGCGGCTCGCGAGCCACAGGCAGCTCTTTGGGTACGTACATGTGGCTCTGAAGTACAATTGAAAATGAAAATAAAACTATCATAGTTTCATTTATAAATTTTTTAAAGGATATTATTCACATAATGATGATTATGTAAAACTTTATTTATGGCTCTCAAATAATTTTTAAATTGTTGTGAGGGACAGGATGGGCTCTTCCAGGGGTAGGCGAAGTTTTGAGATGGAAGTTATCCAAAGAACCGCGTGTGGCTCACAAGCCACAGTTTGCCTACCTCTGTTCTAGAAAAAAAAAAGTCCTTGTTTTTAGGAAATACACACTAAACTATTTAGGAGTATTGAAGGACTATGTCTAGAATACTCTCAAAAGTGTAAGAAAAAATTGTGTGTGTGTGTGTGTGTGTGTGTGTGTGGTATGTGGCACAAGAGAAAAAGGAGAAAGAGAAAATGAAAAATAAAGCAAATGGAGTAAAATGTGAACAATTGAAAAGTGCAACAAAATGGGTATGTAGAAATTCCTATTCTTATAACTTTTCCAGAACTTGGACATTTATATCAAAATTTTAAAGTTCCAAAAATTAACAAGATCTATTTTATACAATTAAAGTGCATCCAGATGCCCTTTAAAGCAAAGTATTGTTTAATACCCAAGAGTATTCCACAAGATGAAGTATCTCACCCCCAAATTACACCTGAGATGTTCGTATCATTCATTCTTTTTTTTTTTTTTCCATTCATTCTTAATAGCTAGTAGCCCACTGAGCACCTTAGATGCTCAGTGCCAGGCTATCTCCCATATGAGACAGGCGAAACATCATAATAACCCCTTTAAAATAATCCCATAATAACCCGTAAAGCACCCCTTTTATGATACTAACTAATGACAGTAGAGAAGTAAGCCAAAGGCTCTCACACTATGCAGAGGCATTTGGATTTCATAACGATGGGGACAGGGAGCTATTACAGGGTTTTAAACAGGTGTTGTCAAGTTCAGTTTGGCATTTCATAAATTTACTTTGAAAGGTGGGAGGATTACAATTATTAGCAGGAAAAGGAGCTAGGACTGTGTTGTCACAATCTAGGAGTGAGAAATAAAAGGACTTGGATTAAAGTAGAGGAAATACAGATACTGACTGCATCTGAGATGATTTCCTTACAATTAAAGAGGCAGAATTAAAAAGATTTGTCATTGATTCAGAGTGGTGCTGAAGAAGGGGAAGAAGTGCAGATTTCGTAAGATGGGGAATACAAGAGTAAGAGAAGAATCAAGAATATAATTAACTGTACTGTTGATTTATTGGCTTGCAAGTTTTCCACCGATGGCCAAGTTGAAATCAGCAAGGATCAGAGCTCAAGATCTGGGCTAAATGACAACACTTAGGAAGGCGTAGGCACAAAGATCTATTCTTTTGATGTGAAATATTGGGAAAATAACTCTTTAGGCATAAAATGTTTTGAGCCTACATAAAATTCATTACTAAATATCAGGCAGTGTCATAGCGTTTCATTAAGCCTCTTACCCAAATAGACAGATTAGAAATCATTAGTGAGAAATGATCATTTCTCTTTAGAGAAACCACGAGAATCAACAAACATCCATTCCAGTTCATTTTAAAGAAATTCTCCTATATTTTCTTTGATATGTTATTCTTGTAACTTCAGATTTTGTTTTCCTGAATGTTAATAGTACTTGTCATTAAATGACAAAAATGTCTATAGACCAATTTTCAAGAGGCTGATGCTCAATTATCCAAATTACATCATATTTCTTGACAGGCTCTGTTAATAGCATATGACATATGGAGTTTCTTCAAATATAAGATCTCTTCAGAGATTTTCAACAGGCCATTTGGACCTGTCCAAGAAAGCAGAGGAAGGATAATATAATTCTAGTACAATTGAAATGTTTGATGATGGTATTATATTTTTATAGCAAAAATAAGGGTCAATCTTTAACATATGAGCACTGTAAGGGAGCAAAGCCTTTCCGATAGAAATGTTAATAAAAGCCAAAATGGAAATTGGGAGAAAAAGCAGTGATTTACACTATGAGTTCAATTACAGTACACAATTAAGCTCTTTTTAAAATAATAAGCTCAACAATGGCTAATAGGTTGCTCGGCCTTCCAGGAGTAGAAAGGGCATTGTGAATGTTTCCTACTATCCTTAAAAGATTGAAAACCGTGGCTTTGGTGGGTTACTTAAAGAAAATAAAATGCGTTTTTATTAAATTTAATGAACATTATCCAAGAAATCAGTGTTCCAAGGAGACCAATCTGCAATTTGCTCATTTAAACAATGCCTTATCACATTAGTAGAGTGGAGAAAATAATAGATGATGCCATATGTTCTTATCTAGTGAATGCCCCCCAAGGCCTATAACATGGGCATGGTTTTATAAATCTAAACAAATTAAATAAATGTTTTGCATTTGTAACTCTGTTACTTTTAGCAAAAAAAAAAAAAAAAGAAAAAGAAAAGAAAAGAAAGAAAAAAGGAAGAAAAGAATGACTGCCAGGGTAGCCATGGATTTAAGAGAGCTTATAAACAAAACAACAGAAGGCTAGCTGTATATTCACACCAAATTATCAGCACATGAGACAAACTACAACAGATTATTCAATTTAGCAAAAAAGACAGTTAAATTATAGCAGTTTATTTGGACGGACTGTACATAAAAATAATTTAAATTTCATCTTGTTTTGATTATTAATGGGAAAATATGGCAAAACCTTCTTTAAATTTCTCAAGAAACGGAATATATTTTTAGGAGCAAGATGTAAAAAAATCTTGAACATTCCCCTTGAATCCTATTTTAGCTTCTGCTTGTGCTCACAAATCCAAATATTCCCTATAATCATCTGACGTATGTGGGGTGTGTGTTCCACATGCTGGGAATCATACTTATGTTCCTCCCAGTCTCCACCATTTTTTTTTTTTTAAATTTTATTGGGGAATTGGAGGAGGGGAACAGTGCTGGGGAATCAAGGAAGAGGAACAGGCAAGTTGTTTTCCTTTTGTTCTTCAGTCTAGTTATGGAGGACATCACTTCACTACCCCATGTTGGTATTATCATTGCAGCCTTCCCTAGTGAGGAAGATCAATCACTGGCCATTGGATGGCCACTCACGGCAGCCCACTGCAGCCTACTATGTTGCCGGTGACTCATGGCAGCCCAGCTCCAGGTTGAGCTGTTGTTCACCATCTTAGCTTGACTGGCCCTAATGTGGGATCCGAACCAGAGCCCTGCTGCTCAGAGCTGGCATCCCAAGCCAACTCTTAACCAATGTGCCACTCGGCCGATCCAAGTTTTTAATTTTTCTACATTCAGTATCAGTCAAGTTTTCTAATTTATAGACAATGAGAAATCAATTCAAAATTATAAGCATAGATTTTTTTGCTGATTTACTTATTAATCTTGTTCGCTTTTTTCTATGTCCTCTGAGGAATTTGTGTATTAAATAGATTATAACTCTTAGGAGTGTTATCATCCCCAAATTAGAATCGATATTATACTGACCCAAGTATGCTTCTTTCTTACTTAAAACTCAATATGGTCAAATGTTGTGATTTATTTCTGGAAACCCATTATAAGTCATTTAGGAAACCCCATCCCCTCTTTTATGGATCATGGACCTTAAAGGAAGTTCATTTCCAGCACAAGTGGCATCAATATGTATTTAGCACTTTTAATAATCACATTTTTTTACCCAAATTACTTCATAGCCCAGAGAAAACATCTCAGAAAAGGAATAGAAATGTCTACTTTAAAAGTAATTAATAACTTGCTTTTGGATTCCTAACAGTTCTATGATTTCATTTAAACTACATTTTTAAATCACTCAGAAACAAAAAGTCATACTCCACAAGAAGAGGCTAAAACCCATGTTAACAAAATGACTCTGATCAATCTCATGTTCTAAAAAGTTACTTTCTAATATCATAAACTTCATTTCCTGTATCCTCCAGGGTTTTATTTAGTAATTCTATAGCTAAAAACTAACTCTTCTGTCATCTGCTTTTTGAAGTAATGATTGTTGTTAATTAAATGGGAAAAGGCTTTAAAGAAATCGTCAGGACCAAATACAGGTTGGTTAGTATATCACAACAATATCTTCTTTTTTTTGTGCAGTGTCTTCATCAAGAAACAATGATGGTTGGAAATTAACTGAAATGTTTTCAGAACATGGCAGGGAAGGAGGATGGAGTTATGAAAAGGAGACGAACCAAGGACAAGACGAATAATTCAGCCTTTTATCGGACTAGAACCAAGGTCGCCCTTTCCATCTCTCTTGTACCACTTGGTCTTCATTTTAGATTAATTCTTTGTTTCACTCTTCTTTCATTCATGAGATATTTTCTTAATTTATTCACTTATATGCTTTGAGAAGATAATGCTACACCTCTTCTCTCCTGAAATCTCTAACACCCCTTCCCACATATCCATCTCAACTGATAACCTTATCTTATATTTCACTGAAAAGCAGAAGTAATCCCAAAAGCATTCTCCCTACCATTATACCTACCAAAGGACCAGGCTATCCCCATACACCCTGACTTCACTCTTACTACAACAGATAAATTGTTCCCTCTCTACAGCCAACCCCTTCATCAATGGACTTGATCCCTTTTTCCTCACATCTGCTCAAAGATGTCAGTCCTGTAATTATCCCCTTCTCTTTTTTTTTTTTTTTACATTCTATTTTATTTTATTTATTTATTTTTAAGATTTTATTGGGGAATTGGGGAGGGGAACAGCATTGAGGAATTGGGGAAGGGAAACAGACAAGTTGCTATCCTTTTGTTCTTCAGTCTACTTGTGCAGGATGTTGCTTCACTGGCCCATGTTGGTATCGTCATTGTGCTCCTCCTGGATGAGGCAGATAAGTTTCTGGTCTCTGGATGATCACTCACTGCAGCTATTGGCAGCTCGCGCTGGCTGCCAGCCACTCACTGTAGCCTATGGCAGCCCACTGCAGCAAGGGCTGCAGCCTACACCATTGCCGGGACTCACACAGCCCAGCTCCAGGTGGAGCTGTTGTTAGCTGTAGAGGGCAGTATCACTGGCCCTCATATGTGGGATCCGAACCAGGGCTGCTGGCATGCCAAACCAGCTCTTAACCAATGCGCCACTCGGCTGACCCATTATCCCCTTCTCTTGCATCATTTTTCCATTTTCTACTAAATCATACCCATAGTCATACATATGTTCGAATTATAATATTTTTAAATATCTACCTTAATAAAAAAAATTTTTTTAAGAACCCTCCCTTGGTCTACAATCCCTTATATCTTGTACCCTAGTTCTCCATTCTTTTTTCAAAAACTCACTGTGGCGCTTCTGTCTGCTGTCTTTACTTCATTGCTTCTTATTCATTCACTCTGGAGCTCACCTCACACATTATCTTCTCCCCACGAATCCAGTAAAACTGCCCTTGTCAATCACTCTGCTGAACTCTAGACACATATCCTGGCACCTACTCAATGTATCTGTGTCTGATACACTTCCTAAATTTCACATGCCCAAACTAAACTTTTGATTCCATTGCCACTTTAACCCCAAACTAACTTGCTTTGCCCTAAGTGTTTCCATTTCCATAAATGGCACCACAGTCACCTAGTGGGTTCACCCAGGAAACCTGCTCTTTACCTAACACCTCACATTCAAACCAACAGCAAATTCTCTCAGCTGTACTTTCAAAGTGTGTCTTCAATCTAACCATCAGCACATCCACGACTATCACTTACTCCTTGACCAGTGTCACACCTTTGTTGTTTTCCCAGTTCCCATGGTTTTCTTTTTGTTTTTGTCACCCAGTATGATCTTTTGACAACATAAATTCATCCCCTTTTTAAAACTCTTAAAAGGCTTAACAGTGCCATTAGAGAAAATTCTGTAGTCCGTATGTTGACCCTCCAATCCCAAAGAATGTGGCTCCTGACTGTGTCTCCAGTCTCATCTCCTACCCACTGTGCTCCAGCCAACTTGATCATCATGCTTTTGAGCTATTGTGCTTTCTGATTTCCCCACCTAGATAGTTATCCTCCAAGCTGTCCACATGACTTGTTCCTCACTTCATTCAAGTCTCTCATTAAGTGTTACAAGCTCAGAAAGTTAGTCCCTGGCTACCCTACTTAAAATATTACCTCTCTTGGCTATCTATCATCTCACCCTGTTTTATTTTTCTTCATAACACTAACTTCTTCTTAACATTATTTATGCAAACATTTTAATAATGTATACATGCCAATAAATGCAAGCATAAGGCCATGCTTTATTGACTGGATTATTCTTGTCACCTAAGAGATAGTAGGTTGTAATCATTACTTGAAAAATTCACAGAAAAGGGCCAATCAAGTGGCTCATTGGATAAGAGTTGGCTTGGGAATGCGAGCTCTGAGCAGCAGGGCTCCTGGTTCAGATCCCACATAGGCCAGTGATGCTGCACCCTCTACAGCTAAGATGGTGAACAACAGCTCAACCTGGAGCTGGGCTGCTGTGAGTCACTGGCAATGGCGTGAGCTGTAGTGGGGCCGCAGTGAGCTGCCATGAGCTACCGTGAATGTCTGGCAGCCAACATGAGCTGCTATGAGCAGCCATCCAATGGCCGGTGACCAATCTGCCTCAGCAGGGAAGAGCATAACAATCACAATACCAACATGGGCCAGTGAAGTGACTTCCTCCACAACTCGACTGAAGAACAAAAGCACAGCAACTTGTCTATTCCCTTTCCCTAATTCCCCAATAAAATCTTAAAAAAAAAAAAAAAGGAAGAAGAAAAGAAAAATTCACAGAAAATAGCCAACCTAATGGCACTCAGTTCAAATGCTGAACACAGTTTCATGAAGTGTCCATGTCCCAATTCCATATTTTCAGGACAAAGAAGTAATTGGCCAAATTTATCCTAGTCCTATCTGTTATACACACATCATGGTGAAAGGTCCCACTGTCACATAGTTAAGTCTATAGGAGTATAATTTCAGGAAAAAAGGGATGTGAACAGGCAGGAAAATGAATTTCTTCACTTTCATCTATTTAACAAATATTTATTGAGTACTTTTATCTTCAGACCCTGATGGTGAGTTCAATTTCAAGTAGTGATAACATAGGTAGTATCAATAATCTTCCATGCTATTTCTCATTTTATATATATATATATAATTATACATGTATATAATATATATATATATAAAATTATCACTCTAGTGGGTAGTTTTATATATATATATATATATATATATATATCTCAGATCTCTATCTGATATAGATATTTGTGATACAGAGAGTTACTGCAGGTATGACATGAGAGGATAGCCACTCTTAAGCTCTACTATTTCTTTGGAATGTAATAGCATTTCAAAAGGGAAAAGGTATTTGACAGATAAAGCAAACTATGTTGCCAGAGAATTATTTACTATGGCCATAAAATGTGTAGCCTTTTGTCTTTGTGCTCTCTACAGAAAACTTGTTGATTTATTCAAAGAAATTGATTTGCAAAAATGTCAAAGCAATATTAAGTATCCAAACAGGTCTATGCTAATCATGGTATTCTTGATAAATATCTAAATCCCATATAGGTTAAATGAATCTTTGATTCAGAAGTTTAAAAGTCTTTTATAAGCACATCATTTAATTGATTTATTGTAAATCATTAGAAATAATCAGCATTGCATTATAGAGATTTCAATTGTTAAAGGTCTTTACCTAACAAAGCTAGCAAATTGCACTTCTATTTTTTTATCTTAGTTACTTCACAGATAACTTGGTTGGTTTTGTCTGTTTGTTTTGCTTTCTCCATTGTGTCCCTCAGCCTCATGGCATAGACTCGTGGGCCAAGCAGAGAGCTGGTGCCCTTTGTGGAAAAGCTGGGATGTACAGGGAAGGGCACAGCGCTTTGTTCCCCACCTTTAACTCTCAGAGAGCATGGAGTGGAGACGATCCGTGAGCTCTCTGTTGCTGCCTCCAAGTCTTACAATCTCAGCTCCAGATGCCTCATATAAACCACTGAAGCAGGCCTGCAGGTGTCAACGCCCCATAAGATTAGACTGGAGCTCACTCACAGCCTGATACATCTATAGATGAAACTGTAATCATGACCTCATAAAATTACCTCGCTTCTTTGTTTATACAGCTTCTCTGGAGGCGTGGAAGATGCTGCTGAATGCAATGCACTGCGAATGGCTAGAATTATTCTAGAAACTTACCCTATGCAAATATTTTAATAGTATAAAGAGAATTGTTAAATAATCTCTTCATTAAATTAGTATCAACCATTTTATCCAGTTTTATAATTTTAAGTTCACCAATATATTTTTGTAAATGTTCACATATCACTAACTGGATAAATTTATCCTGATAAAGTAATCTCCTAAAATCTCCAGATTCATCCAGTTTAAAGCAAGTCTTAGCCTTAAGACCGGGAAGATATTGAGAGTAAGAAAACTGATTTTTCAGCTATTGATGGGAGACTTGAAAGGTTAGTTAAGAAGCTGTCAGCAGCGTGATTATGGCTTCCTCTGTAGCCTTTTACTTCCTCGTGATATCTCTGGCATTCTCTGTGAAGAATTTCTATCCTAATGTTATTAAATAAATGCTATGTGTTCATGCTTCTACTTAGATGTATCATGTTAAAAACTAAATAGTGACACTGTCATTCAAATAATTAGTAGTAACATATAGATTCATTTGAAAATAATACAATCCTCCATGGCCATTATCCCTAAGAAAAGCACAAACAAGAAAAAAACTTTCATCTTCATTAATAAGAACAAATATAAAACATAGTAGTCAATACATTTTAAAAATAAAATGTATAAGTTTTTTTCTGATTGCAAAAGTAAACATTGAAAACATTTTAAAATATAAAAATACAAAGAAGGAAATAAATATCTTTAATAATCTCACCCTCAGTGATAATCACTAACAGTGTTTTTATATATAGCCTTCTAGGGTTTTTCATGTACATACATATACATATGAATTTTTACAAAAGCACAGTTGTTTAATCGGCTGTTAAATTCACAACAAAACTTTATGATTATTTCCTCCATGCCAGTCAATATTTTACAGCATGTTTTAATGGCTGGTCACTGCATTCATGTACCAGCATTTATTTAACCAACTCCATACTGCAATATATTTAAGCGAGTTCCCAAAATTTTACTATTGCTCAAAATACCATGATGAATGTCCTTATTTGTACATAATTAGAAAATTTTGTACATAATTAGAAAATTTTTCAATTATTTTGGTAGAATAAATTATTAGAAGTAAAATGTTAGGTCAAACAATAGAGATGTTTTTAAGCTACATACATATCACCAAACCAAATTCTAACATTATATACTAACATCTCCAGCAGTATAGGAGGTGATACCCAAGATGAGCTCCCCAAATCCTAAAAGGATAGTTAGCAATTCTCTCTGAAATCCCAGGAAATATATTCCTCCACCCATTTTTAGCAACATGGACTACACTTTTATTTGTGTCAATTTTATCAATGAAACATTTTATCTCATTTCAAATTATAGTTCTTTGTTTATTAATAAGCTTGAGCATTTTTCATATATAATGATCATTTAAATAGTTCTTTGGTATCATGTTTATTCCTCTGCTATTTGCAGTTTTCTATTAAGGTAAGCCCCCGGGGGCTCTGCCCAGTAAGAACAGGAAGGGAATTCTACACACAGCTCTCCTCTCCTGAAATCAGATGGGAAGAATCTAGTGCATGGACCACTCTAACAAGTCAGTGATGACCAGGACCTGGTCACACAACAGCCCAGTTGGGGTCACACATCTAGCATCATCGTGTACCCATCTTCTACACCTTTCCTGTGATCCTACCTCTTAACTGAGGTTTTGGGGAGTCAGCTTTACTTCCATATGCCTAGTGCCTCTCTAGCTGACTCATCCTAGACTACTGCATGATTCCTGCAAAAAACTACATTTTCTGGTACTTACCCACCAAATGTTAGCTGATTTCCCTGGATGCAGTCTCCAGTTTACCTGACCTACAGTAACCATCTGATCCCTCCATCATAATGTGATGAGTGACAGTCAATACCCTGTACATGTGGTCAGAATTAAGTCCAGCCATTCTTCCTTGTCCTGGCTCTACTTTCCCAACACCTCCCTATTGTCACCTAAAAATGATTGGAGTACGATGGAGATTTTCCCATCAGACATATAGACCTCTCCGAGCCATCTAATAATCCAAAAGACGATTCTATAACGACAAAGATAATCAATAAGAGAAGCACTAAAGCCAGGCTAAAATGAAAAAATTGGGGTATTTATCTTGAAATGTTAACTGAAATCAATGTGGGTGAAAGAGGCACTAAAATCAAGAAAATTGTTAGGTTTTCCTGCATTCCAGAAGAAAGATGAGTCAGGACCAGGGCAGTGGCAGAAACCATGTAGAAAAGAGGGAAAATGAAACGGATTTCATATACAGGTTGATAAACGTGTACTGAGAAATTGGCACAGGTGGGGAGCGATAGAAGTAAAAGAGAAACTCCGGGTGATTCTGAGATTTGTAAGGAGCCCAGGTTAACAGTTAGCCTGTCAGTGTATACAGTTCATATGCATCCAAGCCAATTACTTGTATTCTGTGTGACGGTTATTTCATGTATTAGAAAACCTTCCAGAAATGTCTCAGTGACTCAGGTGATATTAGACATTAGGACATCTAATAAAACCAGGAAAATACTGAGAACATGTTACAATTTCTGGGCTAACAATCATTTCAGTCTTCTAATTAGGAATATAGCCTAGAATGTCTTGTTTTAAATGGACCCCATTTTTTATTGCATGCCTTTAAATGAATCCTGTTTTAGTCCTGACATTTTAGCAAGAAGCTGGATGGAAACTTAGTTAATTGGCTCATTCTGTTATAGGAACACGGCTACCCATTAGAACAGAGTTTCTGAAAACGTAAGTGCTGCTACACGGTGGGTGGAAAAGGGACCTCCACAGTATTCTCTAGCTTACTTTCTGTAATTGTGTATAAAATAACTACGTCTCAAAACCATAGCTTCTGGCATGCATTAATGTGTACTGAACACAAAGTACAAATCACTTAATGGGTCTGTGTTTGCTTCTCTCTTTGTTTTGGTTGGTATGCAAGAGCCAGTAGACAGGATTAACGGAGGAAGGTAGGAAGACAGTAAGTACCACATAGAAAATTCTGTGCTACAACCAACCTGGATTTGAATCCTGGCTCTGCTGTTTATCAGCATCCTGTCCAGGAATAAGTACTTATTTCTCTAAGACTTACTCTCCTCTAAAATAGAGATGGTAACAAATATATATATATATATATATATATATATATATATATATATATATACATACACACTTTGAAGGTAGTTGTAAAAGTTAAATAAGAAAAGGAATGGGAAACACCAATATGCCGAGCACATAGTATACAGTCAATGATGATTAGCTATGATTATTTGTATAGAATAATAATTTGCACCAATATTGTTATGAAGATACAAATCATGAGAACTTGAAAGCAACAGATGCAAAAATTGTCAAAAACAGGTTAGCATCTTTCGGAAGATGTCTCTTTTTCTTAGCCACCTTGTCTTTAGAGTAGGTTGTAAAAATGTCCCCAGTTTCTCACTTTGCCCTATGACTCTGCAGTTTCTTTCTTCAGAAAGCAGAGACTTTGGCCACAAGAATAAAGCAGAAGTGACCTTGGACCCGGTTCACGCCTGTGCCTCAATAACACTGCAAACTTCCTCATGCTGTTTCTTGGAAAAGAACCAGCCAAGGCTGGTCCACTGGAGGATGTGAGACCACATGGGTCAGGGGGTAGGTAGATGACCCAGCTAAGACAATCCTAGACAAGCCAGGTGATTTGCAGCTGACCACAGACACAGTAGAGATTGGCCCAGCCCAGCCCAGCAGGAGCACCAAATCACGGGCTTGTGAGCAAAAACAAATGCTTATTGTTGTACCTTACCACGGATTCTACTTGTTTTTATATGGCATTATTGTCGCAATAGATTACTGGTCATTCTCCCTGTCTATAAGAGACTGCTGTACACATCTTGGATAAAAACATGGGGGGGGGAACATCTGGTTAATGAATAAAGAATGAAAAACCATCAAAGGAAAGAAAAAAGCAAAACATGGTAATATCCAGCTACGTGCTAGAGAGTATGCTAAATAATATGTTTACATACGAAAATACACGCGCACACATAATTGCATTTAATTCTTATGAGAAGCCTTTGAAACCGAAGCTGAGGGAACTTAAGTAACTTATCCAAGCTTTCACTGTGGTTTCTGCTCAGGTTTATCTGCCTCTAAAGGCATATCCCAGCTCCTCTGTGATGCTGTTTTCCTGCTGTCTTCCAGTATAGATTTATTCATAACTCACACAGCCTCTGCATTTGTTGACTAGAGCTTGATTAATACACAGTTTCATCAGTGACTTAGAGACACAATTTCTAGGGTAATCATTAGTTATTACCCCAAACTGCTTTTGGCCCCGTCACTAGAAACCAGGAATCAAAATAAGTAATCTAGATACATGCAAATTAGGTAAAACATTTTCTAGTAATGATACATCTTTTTTTTGTTTTTTGTTTTTTTACAGTTAGCAAAGTAATAAATTCAAAGAATTTCAAAACACATAGACAGTCTGAAGGCAGTTGAGAACTAACTGATCTAATCAGTAGGTAGAGAGAAAATAGGACATATCAGGTGAAGGAATATTTAACTGTTCTGCTTCCAGGGCCGTCAGAGAACAACTTCACTTCTCTAAAGATCTAAATACATAAGATAATCTTGTAGAGATGATTAGAAGAGAAGCAAACAATACAAACGGTTGCAAAAAAAGAATGCATTCCCCTTTGGAAAAGATTACCTTGAAACTTTATGGACTTAGGAATATTACTGTACAGCAATCCTGGGAGAATGAGAGTGTCCAAAGTAAAGAAAAAATGGTCATCAGCTTCACTGAAAGAAATGTTCTCATGCTGCTTATTCCCCAAAGGAACGGGAAAGCCTGTTTTTCTGTTCTAGAAGCTGCCAGTCATGCAGCAGTGAACATGAGCCATCATATGAGTCACTTTTCTTTCAGCTCTAATCTCTTTTCACAGTGACAAATGAATCACAGAAATCAATCTCAGCTCTGACTCTGAAAAGTCTTCTGCTGGATTTTTATTTGAAGGGAAAAGACAGGCAACCTCAAATTTCACATTAGGAGGCAGACAAAATGAGTGTGAGCCCAAGTTGTGGGGGAGAGTGCCCAGGAAGGGTTTGAGAGCTCTGCTTGGCATTTTGAAGAGAGCTCCGACTCTAGAGATAGAAAGGATGAGTCCACGTCCTGTACCATGGCCTGTTCGCTGTGGGAGTGAGCAAATTAGTCAACCTATGCAGGGCTGTGTTTCCTCATTTATCAAAAGGAGAAAACAATAATATCTACAGACCAGGCTTGTTGTGGGTATTAAACGGCATATGGACACTTGTGTAACATTCTAATAAAAGCATTGATCAGAAATCAAATAGCCACTAACCCATCCCACAATCATTTTACAAAGATTACTTAGCACTATAAAAAACATTTTTTGGTTGTTTTTTACTTGAATATGTTTATTCCATCTCCATAATTAAAGGGCTGTTTCTAAAAAGCATTGCTTTCTGTGTCTTTTGTTAAAATGTACCCTTCAGTTCTGAATCCTTTGAAGACCCTGTGCCCACACAAGAAACTCAATAAATGTGGTAGATAACCATCGGGCTCCATATTATCAACAAAAAGAGTGCAATGTTGCAGACCTATGTATTTATATGGAATTCAGAAGGTATTGCAGGAATAAGACCAAAAGCAAAACCAAATTAAACATCTGCCAATGCTATTTCTGCTCATTAGTAAAGTTGTATACTCTCTCCGTGGTTCTTTCTCCTGAACCAATGCCTTGTGGACAATCTCAAGGCATATGATTTGTTTCCCAGTCATTAGTAAAAATTAGCCTGGTAATACCGGATACTTCAGTGGGACTTGGACTGAATACTCTGGTCTGTCTACTTATTAGACATAATGGCTGTCAGGTTAAGAAGCCTCTTAGTGGTTGCTGAGCACCCGTTGCTCCTCATTAGGAAATTCTGGAGACAGGAGCAACACAGAAGGGAAGGGGTTTATTATGGTGTATTATATTATGTGAAACAAAACTTCCGTTATGAGCACGCATTGCGGCATTTTGGTTTATACTAAATCAGCTGCCGTTCAAAAGACACATTTCATGGCGTTAAATGAAAGCAGGGGTTGAAGTGATCCTTGGTGTGTTCCGAAACCTCTGACGAATGACTGTGTCTTGTTGTAAATATAATGCAATGGAAACATGGCCCCCAAGCTGCATTTTTTTAACTTACTGTTAAATGTTAAGTAATTGAAACACAGAAGCTAGTATTTTGTGGTTAATACCACGAAATCATTACAGTTTAAAGGTTTGGCTTTGGTTTCTTTTTTTCAAACATTTTTTTAGTCTCTGCACAGAAGCAGTTGTGTGTGTGTGTGTGTTGTGTAAACATACTACTTTCAAATGACTCCAAATATAACTTTTGTTTAAAAACCCACTGACAAGCTTTTTCTACCCAAGTTGTTTGTATAACTTGAAAAGGAAGAGGAATTAAAAAACAAGAAAAAAATTATACTGAGTAAAATATTTTTAAGCCTTCCCCCTCCAAATGCATTGCAAATTTTTCATTTTAAGATACAGGCATTAAAAACAAAGGTGAGCATATCACTAGAAAGTTATTTCTCAAGTCCAAGGAATTGCTTTAATTTAATACTTTGACAACATTTGTCTGCATTTCCTAAGATACAGAGATCTTAGTTTATTAATGTAGCGCCATCTTCTGGCAAATATTAAGAAAGGCAGCTGGTTTTGTACCCAAAAAGTACTGAAATCATTTAAAGAATTTAATGAAAAATTGATCCATTGTAACAAACATCTAGAATTAAATTCTACAGCACTGTCTTACCAGTTTAGTATTATATTAATTTGCTACTTGTTAACCTTGACTTCTAACCTTCTTTAAGAAGTTTAAAGTTATTGTCAAATTGCTACAACATGGCATAAATTCAATTAAGCCAAATTGTAAGATGGAGTTATATATAAGTTATGGCTTTTATATATAATACATAAGTTTATATATGAACATATCTTGTGTGTAATACACAATACATGCATATATAAAAAACAAAATGTACTTGGATAATCACACACAAAAAAACAGTATTCCAAGATTTCAAGAAGACATTCTATATATATGATCATAAACTCGTGTGTGACCCAAAGTATAGGAACTGGCCAACATTAACAGGAATAGAAAAGTAACACATCAAAAATAGACTGTTTTTCTAACTATGCCTTACCAAAACTAAAATGCAAAAAAAAAAAAAAATTGTTTCTTAACATGTATGAAAGAAAAAGTAATGGACCATAACTCTATAACTCTAAAATCTAATTATTATTGTATCATCATCAATGACAAATAGTAAACTCCCTAAATGTTAATAATTCTAATGAATCAATAAGAAAAAGACAGCAACCACCAACCGCAAGAGAAAAATAAGATTAATAAAATTTTATAAATAAGATAAAAATTAAACAGAGAACAAGTTTAATAAGTAAACCAAAACATAATTTTGGCCTCATATACAATGAACTGTAAGCTAAAAACAAGATACCAGGTTTTAGCTACAATTTGAGAAAAAAAATTAAGACTTACTACATTACTTTAGGAGTATAAATGTGTACCATACCTGGTTATTTGGCAATACACACCAGAAAATATTTTTTTAAATATGTAGATCTGCATATTTAAAATAGCCAAAAATGTAAAAAACACACAACATTTTTAGTTTTGTTTGGCTTGTTTGTGTTACACACAAACATTTGGAATATGTTTGAAAAGATAGGGAATCTTTGGGAACAATCTAGATGTCTTAAAACAGTGGATTAATTATATAAACCGCAGTGCTTTTATGTGGTTGAATGATTCTATTGACAGCGGATGTTCACAATATATTCAGAAAGAAAAATAAAATGAACAAAGCACTATGTACAATATGAACCCATGGAAAATGATGGAAAGTACATCAGTTACTCACAAGCCATTCTAAGACCCCCCAGTGGATGCCTGACCACGGGAAGTACCAAAGCCTATATACACTGTTTTTTCCTATATACATATCTATGATAAAGTGTAATTTATCAATTAGGCACAGTAAGAGATTAACAACAAGTAATAATAAAATAGAGCAATTGCAATCTATTGTAATAAATGTTGTTTGAATATCATCTCTCTCAAAATATCTTATTGTACTGTATGTATACACTCATACAGCGTAAATAAGCTAAACAAAGGGATGATTCACATCTGAGGTAGGATGGAGTAGGACACTGCAGTATTTCATGATGTTACTCAGAACAGCTTCAGGCAATTTAAAACTTTTGAACTGTTTATTTCTGGAATTTTTCATTTAATATTTTCATACCGCAACTGAGCACAGGTAACTAAAACTACGGAAAGTGAAACTGTGGATAGAAATTTTCATATGAAGAAATAAGATTCAACAATCTCAAACAAGTAAACTTGAAAGGGAATATAGCTGAATTCTATAAAAGAATACAAACAACATAGAAGTAATAGATTCTGGGACAAAATAGTAGCTACTATGTGCTAGGAAATTCTACTTACTATAATCCATTCTGTTTTGAGAATACAACTCGTTATTATTCTGACATTTCAAATGAAGAAACTTAGGCTCAAAGAATTTGGGGATTATCCCATGATGAGTGAATGAAATAGGGACAGGTAGTATAAAAGAAAGTAGCACTTTACACCCCAGTGGATGAAGACAAGAGGTATGAGAGGCCAAAAATAAAATTAAATATAAGTGAATAAAAATGCAAGGAGAACTCCGATTCATGGGTGGTAGCTTCATTATGAATACCAAGTGTATGTTACAGGATGTTTGAGTAGAAGGCTAACCCTTGGAGATCGCAGCATGGAAAATAATTGGGAAGCCTTATAATACCACCCTCTTGGCTCTCTCAGAAACAGAATATTGAATGTGCTTCAGCCTGAACAACCTCTAAACTGTTCATGTGTAACAAATACTTATCAAGTATAGTGCTTAGGATATCTTAACTCAATGGACATTCCTAAAAGACATTACTATGCATAACAAAATACCTGTGGTAAAAAATACTGTTTTTCTTTCATATCAATTGCTTTTCTTCTTCCATAGAGATCTGAAACTATACTGTAATGCTATCCACGGAATCCAGCCATGGAGCTCTATTATAAATGTAGCCTTGGTACAATGGGACCCTTTGGGTATTTCTAGAATAAATCCCCTTGGATAGGATCAAAAACACATCCACTGTATCCTGAATTCTGCATTCTCCACTGTAGTGCTGTGAGGCTCCAGTCTCACCCCACAATGTGAAAGTAAACCCTCAAATTTTTTTGATTTGGATGGAAAACCTAAGAATTTATCTTTAACATGACCATGTAATGCTATGCAGAATTCCAAGTAGCTACTATGTAGCTGCCCTCTACTGTCTCATGAAAACTGTGTACCAAATAATAACTGCCAAACAAGTTGAACACAAAGCAAATTTCTAATCCATTACTTCATAGAGAGCTTGGAAATACGCTCATTGAAAACTCTGCCATGTAACAGCAAGTTCTGCACTACTCTTCTGTAATGCCAGTACAATATTGCCAAGCATGAGGGTGAAGCATGAATGTTGACGTTTAATTATGGGTTTGAAATTCAGTCCCCCATGTCAGATATAAGTCAGATGTCACCACTTTCAAGAATTCACAAATGAGCAGTTCTCTTTTCCTTGTCTAAGGAATATGAATTATAGGATGAGAAACATTATGTTAAAAGACTCTTCTTTGGCTGCACACCTGTAAAATATTCTTTTGCATCCTAGAAGTTCTGGATCACAGAGATTTCCCAAATACTTCATCCATCACCATAATATAGTTACCTCTAGGGTGTGATTTCAACAGTCAAAGGAGAAATGGAGCATAACAGATCATCACTTCTTACTAATTAATGATTTAAATTGTTATACCTGGTAAGCTTAAGCATTTTTCAAAATGAGAATTGCAGTGGCCTATTTTTAGAAGCAGCACAGTCTAAATTACAGCTATATATTTATATATGTGTGATTTGGTGAAATGAAAAAATATAAGAGTATTCCAGTGATAATAGGGATGTTTAGGGTCATCTTTTTCTTGTTCCTATACGTTCATTTGCAGGAACTAAAAAATAAGGCGTTATGTTTAGCATTCTTGGACCACTTAAGTTGTGTGCTGAAAGGTTTAAAGTTATAGCAAAAGTCAAAGTTTTACAGTCAATTCTGTCTTAAACTCTAACCTTACAGCTCAGCTGCAACAAACATTTTTACAGCTTCTCTGGAGACTTACTGTTCATTGCATTCATGCTGTGAAATCATATTATGGCTGAGGCATTTGTACAACTTTCTGTAATAAACGCCTTTAGTCAATGGCCCCAGATCTACAGCAGATTTCCTTACAGAGAATTGTACAGCCATTTATGGGATGACGAGGGCCAAGATAATCAAACAAACGCGGCCCACTTTCAAGTGAGAGTTAAACATTTTTGAGTCCCTAAATCAAATTTCATCTGCTTTGACCAGTCATGATTACATTTAAAAACCAGTAGGCTATAAAACATTTTAAGAAATGTATGTATCACACATTGACAACTTACATTGCCAATTCATTATTCCTATCTCTTTTATTGCCATTTTATCATTTCTGACTAATTGCTTGTTCTGACAGTTTCTGTGAAATGTGTGCTACCCAGTAATAATTACTGACTATTCACCCAGCAGTGGTAGGAAGCGTAGCCAGGGGAAAATGTGTCCCAGATGATACATTGGCAAATGCTATTTGGATGTTAATAGTTTCATGTTAATTTGGGTTTCAGCAGTAATTAGGGACTTTGTGCCTTAAATATTTTCATTTTCATTGACATCTTTAAATACTCTCAGTGGTTAATAAAAAAAATTCTCTGATTATTTTACAGAGTTAGCTTATCAGTATAATAAATTGAAAAGCTTTGTTTTTTTTAAGGGAAAGTTTCTGCAAATACAGTATGGCTCAAGATTAATGGTATCATAGGGAAAAGTTTTGTTTTCTTAGCAGTTAGTTTCCTTCTTCAAAACAATTCAATCTTATTTCCTAGCTTAATTTTCCATTTGCGTGTGATACATGTAAAGGACGCATCTTTATATAGACAAACATCAGAACCAACTGTCACCCACAAATACCTACCAGCTACTTGTCCCATTTCAGTAATGTATTTCCACGGAGCTGCAATTCAATCACAAGCAACCACTTCAGTGTTTATACTTGAAGCTCCAACAAACTCCAGTTTTACCTGTGGCTGTTCGGTGAAATTGCAAACACAATTCACTAAGCTTTTCTATACATTCTAGCTCTTTAATTCAGTCATGCAAAGAACCCAAAGGCATCTGACCTGCTAAGTTGCCTGAAAATATGGAACTGTCTTTCTGAACAGTGTTTCTCTGAAATAACTCAAGTATGGTTGGTTTTATTATAGATTTCGCTTGGAGGCAGTGCAGTCAAATAACATGCTTCACAAGCCATCCTTACTAATCTGACAATGCCTACCATGGGCCAAGCATAGAGTGGCTACCTTGGAAACACTTGTTAAATGAACAGCATCTACATAGTAAAATAGAATTTCAGTGATAAAGAAGCATGTCTGTAACTCCAAACGCTACAATGTCTATGCAAATAGCTATTTTCTTACCTTAGACCATCACAAAATTAAGATGAACAATGGATGGCATCAAATAATCAACTTGTTCATAATCGGTTGATTTAAGCAGGAAATCCCTAATGAGAATCTGTGATCTGTTAGGTGCTAGGGATACTAGAGAGGTAAAACTCGCTCCTGATATCAGTGGCTGTCCAGGTTTAGAAAAAGAATACCAATATTTTAATTGTGACATGAAAGATACTTTCACATAATATATTGTAATACATTTCAATTTCTACTGTTAGATATTTGGAGGATATAAATCTGGAGGGTGGCCTCTATGACCCTGACTGTACCAGAAACACATTAAAAAAAAAATAGCAGTAAGATTTAAATGGGAGATGGAGGGAGAAATATAGCCAAACTAGTCTCTGCTTTCTTACAGATGCAGCTGTCCGGGCTCAGTCACATTTGTACAGGAGGTAAGGTGAAAATGATAAACAGTGTCAGACTCTAGCATAAACAGCAATGAAATGGAATTAGGGCATGAAAGACCCAAGACTCAGCCTCCTCATATGTCAAGTTTAAGTGGTGTTTCTATACGATTTTTCAGACACATATATAAAAGTGATGTTATACGCCTGAATATCCAGAGCTACACACCGTAAAGAGAGAAAAAAAAAATCTTTGAAAAATCAGACAATAAAACCTGTCTCATTGATTTATTGACACATCCCATCATGAGTTAAGACTGTATTAGTTTTGCAAACTTTATGCAATATATTTATACTATTTAGGATGAAATCATCATCATATGCCATTTCCTTCCCAAGAATCATAAACGTGGTTTTAATTTTCCTGCTTATCTGAATATGAGCTAGAAAACCGCCCCCGCTAATCATGGCCCAGTGCCTTTCTTAACATTTAGATAATGAAGCAATATCACTATCTTAGCACATATTGTGCATAACATGTACAGAAAACCTTCAAAAGCCTTGTAAATGTGGAAGAATCATTTGAGCAGTATGGAGAGGGAAATGAGCAGTTTTATTTCTGAACCAACTGGAATTTTTCTTTTCAAAGCATCCTCTTGCCTCAGAATGATGTCTCTATAATCAGAAAGGGGTTGTGGGTGGGGCCTCTGTAATATAAAAAAAATAACAGCAAAAACACATCATCATATGCAAATCTTCCCTCTCCTGTTCACCCACAGAAGGAAGTCACGATCGCCCAGGAATTTTTGCAAATCCTTTCAAAATGCCTGGTAATTCTCATACATACCTAATCCACACCCTACTTTCCACTCATTCTAATTCAGAAACATTCATTTAAGAGCATCCACATAAAATCAATGACAAAATCACTTACTAATCATTCATAACCTCAGCTTTCACTAACACCACTTAGGATCTTTGATTTTCAGAGAAGCCATGGACTAAATTTAGTCCACATATGTTATCTTCAATGTTTGCAAACTTTGGAGATAATGAATTTAGAATAATAAGGTAACATTCCTCTCAGCAAGTTAGATCAGATTAACCATCCTGTTAATGGCAGGTTTGGTAAATACGTGTGTTCAATTTCCTTTATCTCTCATTCATTTCTCTCTCTCTCTCTCTCTCTCTCTCTCTCTCTCTCTCTCTCTCTCTCTCTTTTCACCCCCCCCCACCAGTGGAAGACACTAAGTCTCATGTGTAATTGAAGAAATCTAAACTAATCACCACCAGAACTGACATAATTTCCTAAAGGAATGAGAATATCAGCCCCAAAATGGCCAAATATCAAAGTATCAGCACTAAAATCACTAGAAATATCAAACTTCTGTCCCTACCCCATTTTTTTCATTTATACCCAGACAAAAAATAAAGAATTGAAGGAAAGACATTTTCAATGTCTATAATGTCTGTGTACAATATTTATAACCTGCCAAAACTATTTTATTGTGGAGGTATTCATTCAACAAATATATATTGATCACTAACTGTGTTCTTGACATTGTTCTAGACACTGGAGTTATCCTTCCATTTTTGCCTATCTCTAAAAAAAAAAATAGTTAAAATCCAGAACTGTACATAACTTTATATTCTCAAGGGTGGTAACACCAATAATACAATATTTTGCAATGTCAGTGATATCCCAAATATTCTATAAGAAGTTGATGTCTAACCACCTTGTTCTCTGAATTTGTTTCTGCAAAGAACAAATGTTAATATCTTTGTTATAACAATGACCATCTTAGTTCCTGGAAGCAAGTAATAATTGAGTCATTTTCTTCCTTAAAAATAAAAAACTCACTCATTGGCAGTTTATAGATAATAATGTCGCTCTTGCCACTTAATTTGTCCTGGCTTCTGTAGAATAGATGACATAAGAGTGGGCTAGTATGTGCTGTACTTATTCTAAAGGAATAAATTTTATTGACTTTGCTGAAAGAGTCTTTGTTTCTGATAATTTAAGAAGCACTATTTCTTGGACATGCAACATTTTTCTTCTTGCATTAACAAGTTGGAGGTGAAAAGAAGTTTGTGGGAGTTTTTAACCACGAGGACATAATTAGGTTAAAGGCAAATTCCGTAATCCAGACTTCTCAGATAGATCAGATTTCCCAGTTAGACCTTTACCAAGTCACTGGCTTCTAGATTTTGAAGCTTTTCTCATTATTTCTTTCCTTAAATTCACTGGATTCATTTCAAATGAATTTGGAAACAAAAGAATGAGAACAGAAGCAATCTCTTTGAGAAGGACTCAATAACAATTAATATGGAGTATATTGCCAGTTTAAAAAATTTTCAGATCACAAAGAAATGTTGGTAAACAGATTGAATTCTCCACTGGCATGAGAATGGAAAGGCATGGGTTAAATCAATGTGGAGTGGTCTGGGGGGAGTATTCAGAAGCCCATGTACCTTTCTCAGATCCCAATTAGTCCCACCCTGATAGGACTCATAGTCTCAAACTACGGGTGGAAATAAAGTAAAAGTTCAAAAACTGCAGCCACCTATAATAATCCTATTTCCCTATCCCTCACCCCACTTCACCACAAAATTAAACCAGACTCGTCAGTAAAAGCCTGGAGTGCGTATTTTCAGAAAACTCTACAGAATGACTTTCATTTTATCAGTGTTTTAATCTCATCTTTCATCTTCATCTACATGAAAAATTGACACCTCCTATGCAGAATGATATTTTTAAATACACAGATGATGCAAACAAAGCATCTCGTGCCTATTTAACAGAAACATAAGGCCACTAAAATATATTAATTTGTCAGTACACATGTGAATGTGGCTCAGCAAAAATGTCGGGGAAGAACAAACATGCTCACAAAGAAAATACAACACAGTAAAACGTAAACACAATTAAATGAACCAAATTAGAACCCATCAATAGATGAGAAAGGCATGCCATTGACTGTGTCTTCATGGTAACTAGACAGTCAATTTTCTGGGTTATTAGACAAAATATGCGCAAAGCTTTGGGATGATTAACTGTGTATATTAGAATCCCATTAATTTAGCCAACATTTATTGAATACCTCTCATATTCTATGTACTATGATAAAAAATGGGATTATGATGAAAAGAGGTATGGTCAATATACGAGCCTGACATCTTAAGGCATTGCTGTACTGCATAGATCTAGGTATTTTACATATCACTTGACATTTCTAGAAAAATCAACAAATGCCTGATACGTGCTCTGCCTATGTTCTAACATGTTATTTCCTTACATGAGCAAGAACGATGCAATTCAGTTTACGCTCTGTGATATGTTAGCAATATAGTGACTGTAAAAATGTAGTTCATTTATAAATGTCTCATTCATTCAACAAATATTTATCAAGGGCCTATTTTGTGCCACATTCTGTGCAGTAACTGAAGACAGAGCAATGAAATATCAGTATATTTCTCGCTTTTCAGAACCATAGTTTTATGTTCCCTCTTTTACCAAGAAGAAAACTCCTAGAGTTTTCCATCTGGGCGGATTATTCATTTTGTCTGCCGTTAGATTTTGTCCCCCCTCTTGATACTCTACACTTCTCTCATCTCCATCAGACTTATTTGGCTTGATTTCAATTTGCTTCCCTATCTAATCTGACACTCTAATATATGTTAATGAATCAAAATACCTCTCCCCTTCTTTGGGGTAGTTGTGCATTTGTGCAATATCCTTCCAGAGACCATGTATTTAAACCAAAGTGACTAATGGTAGGGACTTTAAACTCAGGGAATAGACAATTTGAGAAAATGATTAGACTGAATTCATAAGTTATACCTATATACCTATGTAGGGGTTAGTCTATAGCCACCTGGTGTTACATGTTGTAGAAAGTATTTTGGTATTTAATTGCATTGCCCAGCTCACAGTGAGATGCTCCCAGTATGATGCTCGCACCTTCTGTTTTAGAGACTTAGGCATAAACCCTTGACTAATGAATGCAATCACTTCATTACAGGAGGTTTTTGTTGTTGTTGTTTTTAATCCATACTTCATCCTATTGTGTCCTGCTAATTGTGTACTAAAATGAGCAGAGAACATACATTCTCAAGATTGTTTTAACAGTGTCTAGTTCCAACACACTATCAACCCAGTCTACAGCCAGGCTAAACTAGTCATCAGGAATATTATGTTCTACCTGAGACAAACTTCAGTTTTCAAAATGCAGTTTGTTTCAAGGTCACTCTTTAAAGAAAAAATAACATTTATGTGCTAGAAACCACTACTTTTCTGTATCTGCCATCTCATTTAGTTCTCTCGATAGTTCTATGAGGTAAGATTACACATCTCCCTTTTACAGATGAGGACATTGAAATTAAAAGAGGCTAACTCTTTGGCGAAGGTCACATAACTAATGAGTGTAAAAGCAAACACTAGAATAAGCAGAACAAATTTCAAATGGTACCGGAAATAGACCCTGACCAAAAAAAACATATGAGCCACGACCTATCGCCATAATGGAAAGCCTACCTTCAGAAAATCAGTCTTTGGAGTATAAAATTATTTTATTCATTTTGAATTTACTTCTCATTTTAGAAGCTTACTAAATATATGTGTATCTCTAAGAGAAGTAATGTCTAAAGATTTTTACCTAAATATTATTGGACATCTCTACATACAGACATTGTCTTTGTGAAAGCTATATATTATATCTAATTTCACTAAATCTAAGATGCCATTAATTATAAATGGCACCCGTATTTTTGTGCAACGCTAAGAAAAAATGCCAATTAACCCTGACAGTGGTAATGATTTTTTTAATCACATCAGCTTTAAGTCAAATCCCAATTTCAGAGATGTTAACTTGTAAAAAAAGGCTTATAATTGACAAAATAGTGTAGGCCCTTTGAACATGAAGAAAGTAGAATAAGAGGGAATTTAGAGTATTACTAAAGACTAATTTTATCTGCTTCACCATTTTAATGAAGACTATGGAAATTGCTGGATTACTTAAATTGGTTTGGGAGACTATAATTTAAATAGTTGTAAAAAAAAATAAAATAGTTGTGGTATTGCAGACTTAAGCTATACACAATTATTTTTTTTTGAGGCCAAAGCTATACACAATTATTATATTTAGTGCCATATGGTTGCTATAGTTAAGTGTGTAATTAAGAAAAATGCTAATATTAATTTAATATCTATTACTTAATCTTACTTTGTCCTCTACTATGTAAAAACGAAGTAGAAGAGACACAATGTTCTATGCTTTTTGGAATTCTAAACGAGGCCAAGATGAAAAACTATGTTTGAGTTTAAGTGGGTAAATATACACTATCTGCACCTTAATTTCACTTCTAAAGTGCTCCTGAGAACATTTCTGTATGCTGCTCAGGCACAACCATCATCAACCGTATGTCAAGAATACCCCACCACTGCTGAATAACTTGAAACATCCTCTATTGCCCTGTTTCATGTATGTGGCCTTACCACATCAACTACCTCAGCAACATTTCAACATTAGTTACTTAGTATAGAAATTTGTTTTCTGTTTTTAAATATTATTCATTTATGTTTAACAACCAAAGCAAACATCAGAGTAGATAGTAATAGAAATACTATTAGCTTTACAATTGGAGTTGAATTTGGATCACCTTTGTTCAGACTTGATTTCTTCAACTGTAAAATACAAAAATTAAAAGAGTTAGGATCAATGTGTGGTATTTAATGATCACTCAACATACAGAGGGTGCCAAAAGAATGTATACACATTTTAAGAAAGGAAAAAAACTATTAAAATTGTAATACTCAATATATACCGATAACAAAAGATGAATACAAGTCATGTC
This sequence comes from Aselliscus stoliczkanus, assembly GCA_033961575.1. Taxonomy (NCBI): domain Eukaryota; kingdom Metazoa; phylum Chordata; class Mammalia; order Chiroptera; family Hipposideridae; genus Aselliscus; species Aselliscus stoliczkanus. Next base: position 72,726,451 of record CM066740.1, on the reverse strand, counting down.
CGACTTCTGCAATGACAAGAGGTGCTCAAAGTGGTTACCATCAGCATGAGACACTTCTGATTATGGTGAACTACTGCTTGACCAAAGCGTCCACTTGTATACATTTTTTGGAACCCCCCCATGTATTAGTTTCCCATATATACATGCTTCAAAAAGAAGTTGGGGCCGGCCGAGTGGCTCAGTTGGTTAAGAGCACGAGCTCTGAGCAAAAGCGTCACCAGTTGGATTCCCACATGGGCCAGTGAGCTGTTCACGAGCTGAGCTGCTGCTAAGATGCCAACATTTGGCAGGATGAGAGCACATGCTCCTAACAACAAGGTTGCCTATTCAACTCTAGCATGGGATGGTGGGACATGCCCATCCGCAACTACATAAGATTGAACACCATGGCACCTTGAGCTTAGAGGCCACGAGCTGCGGACAAGGGGCCAGATGGCGACTGGCACCCTCCACAACGAAGATTGAAGGACAACAACTTGGCTGCTCGCCTTCCCCAATTCCCCAACGTTGTTCCCCTCCCTCAATTCCCCAATAAAATCTTTCAAAAAAGAAGTTCATGAATGGGAGAAGATTTTTGCAAACAATGCCTCTGAGGAGGAGCTAATATCCAAAACATAGAAAGAACTCATACAACTCAACAACAACAACAACAACAACAACAAAACAATCCAGTTAAAAAATGGGCAGAGAACCTGAATAGATGTTTCTCCAAAGAGGACAATATGAAAAAATGCTCAACATGACTGATATCAGAGAAATGCAAATAAAAACCACAATGAGATATCACCTCACACCAGTTAGAATGGCTATCATCAACAAGACAAATAATAGCAAGTGTTGGATGTAGAGGTTGTGGAGATAAAGGAACCACCACACACTGCTGGTGGGAATGCAGATTGGTGAAGCTGCTATGGAAGGCAGCATGTAGGTTCCTCAAAAAATTAATAATAGAATTACCATATGACCCAGCTATCCCTCTCCTGGGTATCTACTCAAAAAGTCTGAAAATATTTATCCGTAAAGATATATGTGCTCCTATGTTCATTGCAGCTTTATTTATGATGACCAAGACATGGAAACAACCAAAGTGTCCTTTGACAGATGATTGGATGAAGAAGATGTGGTGTATATATACACAATGGAATACTATTCTGCCATAAGAAAAGATGAAATACTGACATTTGAAACAACATGGATGGATCTTGAGATTATTGTGCTAAGTGAAATAAGCAGACAGAAAAAGTCAAGAACCATATGATTTCAGTAACATGTGATATATAAAACTGAAACCAATAAAGGAACAAGACAAACAAATGAAGAAACAGGGCCAGCTGATGGCGCAGTGGTTAAGTGCTGGCTTGGGAAGCCAGCAGCCCCGGGTTGGGTCCCACATATGAGGGCCAGTGACACTGCCCTCAAAAAAAAAAAAAAAAAAAAAATGAAGAAACAAAAAACTCATAGACACAGAAAGTAGTTTAGTAGTTACCAGAGGGTAAGGGGGTGGGGAAGGGTGGTAGAAGAGGGTAAAGGGGATCAAATATATGGTGATGGAAGAAGAACTGACTCTGGGTGCTAAACACACCTAGATAATGTATTACAGAATTGTACCTATGTAACTTTACTGAAACCTATGTAACTTTACTAAACATTGTCACCCCCAAAAATTTTAATTTAAAAAAAAAAAGAGAAAAGAAAAGAGGTGTTGTTTGAGTTCCTTAAGGAGTCCCTACAGTGTGACATTTTGGAGGAGCAGCAGGGAATATGAGAGGACACAATAATGGTGACTGAGGTTGATAAGAAAATAAACACACTTAAATCCTGTGGGAAGTCTAAGCTATATTTTACATTTCTCAAATGGTGTAAATGCCTATTCACATATATAATCTACTTCAAAAAGCTCCCATATAATGCTCATATTCTTTTATTATTTGTTTATTTTCCTCCTGTTTCTCTTCCCCTACCAATTTTCTTACTTTTTCTTCCTACCTCTGCTCCAAAGTCCTTATTACTGAGTAGGTATCTCTTTGTTGGCCAGTGCCTAGAAGTCTTCCCATTTCCTTTGTCCCCTCACCTCAAACTTTACATGAAAATCAAACATGCAGAAAATAAACTCCAACGGGCTTTTAGTTCTTATTCCCATAATGGGAAAATTGGAATGTGTTTCTCTTAAACTGTCACTCACCTAAGTTTTTCTATTTATATTTAACACAGCTGCCTTTGATGTAATGGGTTGCAAAATTCTAGAGAAGTGTCAGTGACTGTTTAAAATTAGTTTAAATGAGTAAAAATTTGTATGTTATTTACTGGTCCCTTAATTCATTTTTCAAAGAACTATCAACCACTTCAAGTCTTCTACAGTAATCAGGATCTTAGGTTTGAATTAGTTGCCCCATGGTGACAATCTTCAAGCAACCATTTGATAAGATTCCCCCATCATTTTGAAAATATATCTGCAAATATTTCATCAATTTCACATTGAATTATTGCTCTGAATTCTTATTTTAGTTTTGGACTATTTCTTGTACTTTAGTAAGTAAATATCCACATTTTCTATTTCCATATTTTATAATATTTTATGCATATCCCTATTTTGTATTAAGACTGTAGAAAAAGTCAGTATTAATTAGTGAAAATTCATAGTGATGGAAAATTTTTAAAGAAGCAGGACCTGCATTTTTGTTTTACTTTTAGTATTTCAAAGCAGGCAGAACATTGTCTAATAATTAGTTTTAGGAAACAAGTTTGAAGAAGTAAACAAAAAACTTTGAAGCACTTCAAATTCATTTTTCTGATGTGCATAATGATTACAAAAGTCCCTACAATTATTTTTGTATGTTTAATTTCTCAGCACAACACATCAACTCTTAGAAAGAATAGTAAAGGTATTCTTTATATTATTTCTTTACAGGATTCTCCACAATTCTCCCATAATGAGATTTTATTGTGTATTCACCTAGCCCCATGATTCCTGCTCTACCTTCTTCACATTTATATTCTCTGCAGGGAGCTGCTAACATTTCCTAAAATATATAATAAACCATTGTCAGCTACCAGTCAAGGTAGTTATATACCAGAAGCTATTATACTTGGAGCTACTTTGCAATTAATACCAAATTACATTGACAGATTTTATTAAACATATTTATTCAACATAAACCCTTCTGAATCAATTAATTATTGTATAACAGAACAAGTTTTAACTTGAAGGAGAACCCATACTGAGAAGCCAACAATATGTTGTATGCAATGTATTATTTTTCTTTTAAACAGGTAATAGAACATTTCTTATGATCAGGTTTACAATGGAACAATTCTTAGGTAAAAGCTTACTTTATCTAAATGCTAATCTTAGCCCAGTTCCCCCACATTAACCGGCAGACAGGGATGGTTGGTGAGATTCCATCTCCACACTCCTGAGCCGGAACACTGTACCTCAAACACTCTAACTGGGAGAGTTAACATCATAGAAGTATTTTCAAAGCAAAACGAAGCACTTTAGAAGCACTGACTCTTATCTAATCATCTATTTTATAAGTGAGGAAACCAAAGACCCCTCCCCCTCTTTTCCACAGTGCCTTCTGTCCTGTTGGCTTCTCTTCATCCAAGGAAAAACATTTATTAAAACAAGGTCTTTTCATGTTTCTCAGAGAAAACGTTTTCAAACCTTTCACATATCAGACTTGCATACCTTGAAAAAATCTGAGGATTTTTTTTTACCCATTTTAAGATTAAAGTTAATATAGTTAATTAATTATGAAGTTGACTGTTTTCAGCCAATAATAAAAAAATTTCTTTAAATATGCCAGGCATTTTGTTAGACACTGAGGTGCCAGAGATGAATAAATATGGTTCTCTGATATGAAAGATTTTACAGTGTAGTGGGGAGAAGCAAAGTGACAAATAATTATAATTCACTATACTAATATCATAATAAAGGTGCATGTAATATGCAAAAAAGCACAGAAGGTAGAGAAACTATCTGCCAAACAAACACAGTAAGTTTTATGTCTGATCACTCTCCTGTCTGACCCTGTTGCCTTTTAAATAAAGACCATTTAAATCCTGGTATTTTAAAATTGATGTTTTTGGTACTGTACTATATGGCATTTCATCAAACAAATTATTGAATCTATAATATACAGCACATTGATCTGCAGTATTCCCTTATCTAATAAATCCATCATTACATTAAAGAAGAAAAGAGTAGTCTTCTATAACCTTACTTTCATAACTTTTTTTTTATTGATCACTTTTTAGACATTTTGTTCTCAAATATTCATATATCAATAGTATTTCTTGGGTCATAAATTTAAATCAGTCTATAAATCATGTGACTGAACTTTGTGAAAACTTTCTAGACTTTTGTACTACTATATGCATGCCTGAGTGGAAAAGCTTCAGTTTAAACTCTGTAGTTATTGAACCTAGAAGGAAGTTGAATATTCTTTCAGAATGTTGCTATATTAAAAATGTGATTGGCGGGCCTGCTGACTGGTTCGTTGGTTAAGAGTTGGTTTGCGAGCAGGAGCTCTGAGCAGAGGCCACAGGTTCGGATCCCACATGGACCAGTGATGCTGCGCCCTCTATAGCTAAGATGGTGAACAATAGCTCGACATGGAGCTGGGCTGCCTGGAGTGGCCCGCGATGGCGTAGGCTGCAGTGGGGCTGCAGTGGGCTGCCGTGAGCTACTGTGAGCTGCTGTCCAATGGCTGAGAGCAACTGCCTCAGCCAGGAAGAGCGCAATGATCACAATACCGACATGGGCCAGGGGAGCGACATCCTCCACAACCAGACTGAAGAATGAAAGGACAGCAACTTGCCTGTTTCCCCCACCCCCCGATTCTCCAATAAAATCTTTAAAAACAAAAATGTGATTAGTTAAGTCTTAGGTAAGCTCTTATCTAAGCTCTTTTCTTAGTAGATTACCCACACACAGGCCATTTGATATTTTAAAACATATAATAATAAAAATCATTAAGATTAAAATATATGTAAAATCTATCAAGAAGCTAATTGAGTTTTCTATAATATTTCATATGCATGTAAATCATTCAGTTCTCAGAAAAATTATATGAAATACTAGTTAATATCCCCACATTAAACATGCAGAAACTGAAGACCCCCAAATTTAAGAGATTTGCATAGACTTCTGGTAAAGATGGCAGCCTAGGTAAATGCTGTGCTCACCTCTTCCCATGACCACATCAAAATTACAACTAAACTATAGAACAATCACCCTTAAGAACCACCTGATGAAACAGGAGGAACAATAGTAGCAAAGTTAACAATAACTACAATAATCAGGGGATATACAAAACAATAAGGTATAAAACTTCAAAAACATAAAGAGTTAAAGGGTTAAGAGTAATGCTTTTAGAATGCAATTAAACTTAATTAATATATTCTTAAAATATACTGCTATAGATATTGATGGATACACATATAAATTGAAGAAGAAACACTTCCAAACTCATCCTATGAGGCCAGCGTTACCTGATACCAAAACCAGACAAAGACACTACAAAAAAAAAAGAGAGAGCGAGAGAGAGAATTGCAGACAAATACCTCTGATGAACACAGATGCCAAAATACTCAACAAAATACTAGTAAACTGTATTTAACAGTACATTAAAAAGATTATACACCATGATAAAGTGGGATTTATACCAGAGAAGAAAAGGTGGTTCAACATCTGCAAAACAATTAAAGTGATATATCACATAAACAAAAATAAGGATAAAAATCATATGATTATATCAATAGATAATAAGCGAAAGCTTTTGACAAAATTCAACATCCCTTTATGCTAAAAACTCTCAATAAAATGGGTATAGAAGGAATGTACCTCAACTTGACAGAGGCTATGTATATGACAAGCCCACAGCTAACATTATACTCAATGGTGAAAAGCTATTATAAAGCTTTTCTTCTGAGATCAGGAGGGGGAAAAAGGACACCCAATCTCACCACTATTATTCAATATTGTATTGGAAGTCCTAGCCACAGCAATCAGGCAAGACAAAGAAATAGGGGCTGGCTGAGTGGCACATTGGTTAACAGCTGGCTTGGGACACCAGCGACCCCGGTTTGAATCCCGCATATGAGGGCCAGTAACACTGCCCTCTACAGCTAACAACAGCTTCACCTGGAGCTGGGCTGCTGTGAGTTCCTGGGACGGCATAGCTGCAGCCCCTGCTGCAGTAGGCTGCCATAGGCTACATACAGTGAGTGGCCCGCAGCTGGTGTGAGTGGCCATCCAGAGGCTGACGACCGATCTGCCTCACCCGAGAAGAGCACAATGATGACACCAATATGAGCCAGTGAAGCAGTGTCCTCCACAGCTAGACTGAAGAGCAAAAGGACAGCAACTTGTCTGTTCTTCTTCCCCGGTGCCCCAATGCTGTTCCCCTCCCCCAAGTCCCTAATAAAATCTTAAAAAAAAAAAAAAAGAAAAAGAAATGAAAGGCATCTAAATTAGAAAGGAAGAGGTAAAACTGTCACTATTTGCAATGGCATAACACTATAGATAGAAAACCATAAAGAATCCACAAAAAAATTAATGGAATTAATAAAATAATTTGGTAAAGTAGCAGGATACAAAGTTAATATACAAAAATCTATCGTGTTCCTATACACTAATAATGAATCAGGAGAAGAAATTTTTTTAAATTATACAATTTACAATTTATACAATTTAAAAATTTTTAAAATTATACAATTTACAATTGCATAAAAAAGAAAAGAATGAAAAATTTAGGAATAAATTTAACCAAGTTGATGAAAAACCTGTACTCAGAAAATTATTAAGACACTGAAGAAAGAAACTGAAAAGGACACACAAAAAATGTAAGGACATACCATTGAAGGGATTAATATTGTTAAAATGACCATAACACCCAAAGCAATCTACAGAGTCAATGTAATCCTTACCAAAATACCAATGACATTCTTCTCAGAACTATTGTAGAACAAATTATCCTAACATTTATATAGGACCACAAAAGACCATGAATAGATAAAGCAACCTTGAGAAAGAAAAACAAAGTTGGAGGCATTACAATCCCTGATTTCAAACTATACTACAAGGCTATAATAATCAAAACAATATGGCACTGGCACAAAAATAAACAGAAAGTTCAATAAAACAGAATGGAGAGCCCAGAAATAAACCCATACCTATATGATCAATTAATCTATGACAAAGGAGGCAAGAATATACAATGGGGTAAGATAATCTTTTCAATAAATGGAGTAAAAAAAAAATTAACAGATAGATGTAATAAAATGAAACAGGACCACTCTCTTACACCATATATAAAAATAAGCTCCAAATGGATTAAGGACTTAAATGTAAGGCCTGAAATCATAAAAATCCATAGAAGAAAACATAGGAAGTATTGGATGACATCAGTCTGAGTAATATCCATTTGGATATGTCCCCTTGAGTAAGGAGAACAAAAGAAAAAAATAAACAAATGGGATTTTGTCAAACTAAAAAGCTTCCACACAGTTAAGGAAACCATCAACAAAATAAAAGACAACATACTGAATGGGAGAATATATTCCCAAATGATATAGCCAATAAGGGTTTGATATCAAAAATACATAAGGAACTCATACAACTCAATAACAACAACAAAAATAATCTTATCAAAAAATGAGCAAAGGACATGAAAAGACATTTTCTAAAGAAGACATACAGATGGCCAACAGACGTATGAAAAGATGCTCAACATCACCAATCATCAGGGAAATGCAAATCAAAACCACAATAAAATATCACCTCACACAAGTCAGCATGGCTATTATCAAAAAGTCAATAAATACCATGTGTTGGCGAGGATGTGGAGAAAAGGGAACCCATGTGCATTACTGGTAGGACTGCAAACTGGTGCAGCTTCTATGGAAAACAGTATGAAGACTTCTCAAAAAAGCTAAAAATAAATCTACTATATATAGGATGCAGCAATTCCATTTCTGGGGAAAACAAAAACACTAATTCAAAAAGGTATATGCATCTCATGTTCATTGCAGCATTAATTGCAATAGCCAAGAGAACGAGGCAACCTAGGTGTCCATCAGTAGATGAATGGATCAAGAAGTGATATGTATCTCACACAAAAATATATATATATTTCATATATATATATGAAAAAAATACATATGAATATTATGCAGCAATAAAGAAAAATGAAATTTTGCCATTTGCAAGAACATAGATGAATCTAGAGGGTATTGTTCTAAATGAAATGTCAGAGAGAGAAAGACAAATACTGCATCGTTTCACTTATATGTAGAATCTAAAAAATGAAACAAACATACAAAACAAAAACAGACTCATAGAGACACAGACCAAACAGTTACCAGAGGGGAGGTAGTCGAGGAAATGGGTGAAAAAGGTGAAGAGGGATATAGTAAATAATACTGATAAGTTTGCAAGGTGACAGATAATTACTAGACTTAGTGAGGTGATCACATCATAAGGTATAAAAATGTCAAATCACTATATTGCTTACCTGGAACTAATATAACATAATATTGTATAAAAACTATACTTAAATTTTTTAAAAATTTACATGAATCATCTCAAATTTATATTCAGTTAGGAAGCTGTCTGGCAATAAGACCACCAAAGCAGTCTTTATTTGAAAGATCAACATCTAGAGAAAGGGGAACAGCAAAGATGTAAGTGCAACATAGTAGAGATAGTTTCTTATTGAGATATTTGCTGATAACTAACCCAAGTAGAGAGAGGAGAAACAATCAAGAAAATATGAAAAAGCTTTTATAAAAGGATCTTATGCTATGAGAAGATTTTGGCAGTCTTACAATTCCAAAGTTATCAAAATTGGAGCTCAGGGTTCTCCAAGAAGTTTCTATTGAAATTACTTAAGGCAAATTCTCAGATTCTCAGAGGGCTATACCCCAGTACATAGGCAAAGTGAATAGAACTAGAGCTAAAAATTCTGAAAGGGTTTCAATACATATTTGGGAAAAGGTTATTTCTTTGCCTACCAAAGGAAATTAAATCCTCTCTGGAGGAAGAAAACATTGTCTAGCACCTGTATAACTTTTCCTACAAAATGATAACATTCACCAAATGACAAAAAAAAAAAAAAAAATTAAAAGCCAAATGACAAAAAAAAATTCACAGGTAGTTCATTTATAGATTCTGGTAATAAGACTAAAATAACTAATATTAATGTGCCCAAGGAAATAGAGAAGATGGAAAATTTTATTAAGAAACTAAATCCTATTAAAAATAATAAATTGGAAATTCTAGAAAATGAAATATACAATCAATTAAATTGTGAATTTAATAAATATGTTTAACAAAAGATTAGACACTGCAGAAAATAAGATTATTAACAAGAAAACAGATCAGAAAAATAAACATTAAAGTACAAAGTTGGATAATAAATTAAAATATATATAAAAGAGATTAAGTCATATGGGAACATTGAAAATATCTAATATGCATGAAATTGGAGTCCAAGAAGGAGTGGAAAGGAAGAATATTTGAAGATATATTGGACAGGGAATTTTCCAAGATGGATAAAAACTAGCCAGCAACATCAAACATATAAAAGATATCTGAAAGCTCTCAAATCAAAGAGGGTAAAGAAGAAACACACCTAGGTTCATGGACTGTGTAGCTGTGAAAAAGAAAAAGAGAAAAACATAAAAGATAGAAGGGCAAAAAGGACAAGTTACCTTCAAAGGAGTGACAGATAGTAAGACTGACAGCTCACAGAGCAGACATAACGCAAGTCAGAAGACAATGAAATGGCAACTGTAAAATACTAAAAAAATAAATAAACAAATGCCAACCTAGCCACCTTCAGCCAGTGAAAATATTCTTAAAATGATGATGAGAAGAATAAATTTTCAGTTAAATACATCTGAGAAAAGTTATTTCAAGGACAACTGCACTAAAAGATATAAGAAAGCAGAACTTCGGAAGTAGAAGCATAGTCATGTAAAAAAATGAATCAGTTTGGGAAGTGTAAACATGTGGGTAAATCTAAATCAATACTGCTTGTCCTGACTGTCTTGTGAAGTTTTAACAGGTATGTGTATGTGTATATATATACGTAATATGTATGCGTTTTTATATACAAATATATATACATACATATAATATGTATGTATATGTATTTACATATGTTTTCTATATACTTATATATCATTAAATTATATGACAACAATAACACAAAGTTCAGGAGGTAGACAAATGAGCTTAAAATGTGGAATGTCTTTGTAATGTCCAGGAAGTGGTAAAAATATTTTTTTAAAGTAGGGTGTTTAAACCTCCAAGGAGACTTCCGGTAAAATGGCGCAATAGACAGACGCTGTGCTAACTGCCTCCCGGGATCACACCAAAATTACAAGCAAATTACACAGCATTCAACCCTGGAGGTCCCCGGAACACTGGAGGAACAGAACCACTAAACGAAGAACTTAAAGAGGAGGCCACATCAGGTCTGGTAGGATGGGCGGGGACTAGAGAGGGCGAGCCCCGTGAGGGAGGTCCCAGCTGTGGGAAGCTTGTCTGGTTGGGGGAGAGACCCTCCGGCCGCACCCCAAGCTCACCAGCCCAGAGCTCCTTTGCCGGGAAGAGGAGTTCTAAGATAGCCGGCAGTAAATTAGTGAGGACTCTCTTTGCTCAGCTCGGTGAGGCTAAGAGCGGCTGGAGAATCAGTGGGGCCGGCGCCCGGGCTTGCTCGCCGGTGAGCACTTACCTGGTTCCTGGTGGAGGGAGTGGCTGTGTGAGCCGGGAGCCTGCGGGGACAGACTGGGCTGAGCACCTTTGGTGCAAAGGCTGGAGGTTTTTGGACTGTTGTTCCTGTGGTGCGGAGCCTGCAGGCGAGTGGTGTAGGGAGGGCGCCATTTTGTCGGGTGTGGGCCCTCCCACGAAGGATCAGGTCCGAGACCTAATTGGTCTGGTGGAATTGGTGCAGAAGTGTGTGTGTGTGTGCGCGCATGCGGCCTTGGATCCCCACCCTCCGCCCAGCTTATACTGTGTTGCCAGGGAAACGCAGGGCGGGTGCCCTCCGGCTCCAATGGCTGCTCACTGAGACCCGGGAGTGCGCGAGCCACCTTGGATCCCCACCCTCTGCTCGGCTTGTGCTGCGTTGCCAGGGAAACGCCTAGTGGGAGTGATCCGGCTCCAATAGGCTGCTCACTGAGACGTGGGAGCGCGCAAGCCGCCTTGGGTCCCCGCTCTCCGCTCTCCGTTTGCAGAGTTGCCAGGCTGGTGATTGGTTGTCGGGCTGTTTGGCCCAATCTGCGAGCGGCTAATTGGGACAGGCTGAGACTTGGAGTTTTCCTGGGAGTGTGGGCCGTGAGCTGTGTGCCTGCATCATCCAGCCAGGGCTCTCCTGGTGATCTATCTAATACATCAAAGCAATCCCAGAGCGACAGCCAGAATGGGGAAACAAAGAAACATGTCACAAGTAAAAGATCAGAAGAAACCTCCAGAAATGGAACCAAATGAAACAGAGGGATCCAACCTTTCAGAGACACAGTTTAGAACACTGATGATAAGAATGTTTAAGGAACTTAACGAGGACATAAAGAAGGATAGGGAAACCATAAAAAACAACCTGTTAGAACTAAAGAATACAATAACTGAAATGAAGAACACACTCGAAGGAATCACCAGTAGAGTAGATGTAGCAGAGGAGCGGATCAGCGATTTGGAAGATAAAATAGCAGAAATCACCCAGTTGGCACAGCAAAAAGACCAAAGAATAAAAAACAATGAAAACAGAACCCTATGGGACAAGGTGAAGCGCAACCACCTTCGAATCATAGGGATACCAGAAGGAGAAGAGAAGAAGCAAGGGGTTGAAAATGTATTTGAAAAAATAATGACTGAAAACTTCCCTACCCTGGTGAAGGAAATCAACATACATGCCCAGGAAAGTGCAGAGGGTTCCAAACAAGCTGACCCAAACATGTCCACACCAAGACACATCATAGCTAAAATGGCAAAGGTTAAAGACAGAATCCTAGAGGCTGCAAGAGAAAGACAGCAGGTTACATACAAAGGAACTCCTGTTAGACTAACAGCTGACTTGTCTACAGAAACTCTGCAGGCCAGAAGGGAGTGGCAGGAGATACTCAAAGTGACACAAAATAAAGGCCTACAACCAAGATTGCTCTACCCAGCACGGCTGTCACTTAAAATTGAAGGAGAAATAAAGAGCTTCTCAGAAAAGAATACGCTTAAGGAATTCATTACCACCAAGCCAGCACTGCAAGAAATGTTAAAAGGGCTTTTTTAAACAAAAGAAAGGGGTAAACAAGCTAACCCAGAGAGACAATTTAAGAAGATTGAAGTCATATCAAGCAGATATAAAGGAAAAACTGATGTTTGCTGGCTGGGAAGGAGTGGGGAAGAGGGAGAGGGGGAAGGTTTTGGACAGTGTATGTGGGACTACAATGTTGCCGCAGGGATATGGGGTCAATTCTGGGAATGTAATTGATAATGTTGTGAAGAGACTATTATGTTGCGAGAAATAAGTCAGTCGGAGGACAGGTACCATGTGATCTCACTTGTGTGTGGAGACTGAAGAGCTGAGTGAACGATCAAAGTAAACAGACTCGTAGATGTAGAGGAAAAACTGAGGGTTGCTAGTTGGGAAGGGGGTGGGGCTGGGGGGGAAGGGGAAGGGATTAGACAGCATAAATAGACAACTACAATATTGCCACAGGGATATGAAACACAGTTCCGGGAATATAATAATGTTGTAAAAATTTTGTGGGGTGTCAGATGGTCACATGTCTTGTTAGGGAGACCACTTCATGGACGGAGTAGAGGCTTGATCTCTGCACTGTACACCTGAAGCTGATGTTGTATAGTATGGTATGCCAACTGCAACTGAATATGTGGATGGTCACAGGATGTGGAGTATACTGTGGAGGGGAGTCAGGGGAGTTGTGATGGATATATATGATATGGGGGGAGTGGGGTGGTGAACTGGGGGAGGGGAGTTTTCACTTTGGGGGGTATAGAGTATAACTATTGCATTGTGTTGTACACCTGAAACTAATAAAATAAAATAAAATTAAAAAAAAAAAACCTCGAAGGATATCACTTAAAGAAAAATAAATATATGTATATAATTAAAAAGCTAATAGAAAAATAAAGAAATTTTATTTTTTAAAGATTTTATTGGGGAATTGGGGGAGGGGAACAGTGTTGGGGAATTGGGAAAGGGAAACAGACAAGTTGCTGTCCTTTTATTCTTCAGTCTAGTTGTGGAGACGTTGCTTCACTAGCCCATGATGGTATCATGATTGCACTCTTTCTGGATGAGGCAGATCGGTCGCCAGCCTATGGATGGTCGCTCATCACGGCTATTGGCAGCTCACGCTGGCTGCCAGCCACTCATGCTGGCTGCTGGCCACTCACTGTAGCCTATGGCAGCCCACTGCAGCAGGGGTTGCAGCCTACACCGTTACCGGGGCTTGCACAGCCCAGCTCCAGGTGGAGCTGTTGTTAGCTATAGAGGGCAGTGTCACTGGCCCTCAAATGTGGGATCCGAACCAGGGCCGCTGGCATCCCAAACCAGCTCTTAACCAATGTGCCACTCGGCCGGCCCAAGAAATATTTTTTAAATTATATGATTACTCTAAAAGAAAAAAAGAATAGAGAAAATGAACACAAATAAATAGAAAATAGAGAAAAATGTAAGATAAATGATTTAAATTCCATATACATCAGTATTTATATTAATTATATGAAATTTAAATTGATTAAATACTCCAAATTTTTAAAAAGAATTGTCAGACTTGTTAGGAAAATGAAACCAAACTATACACTGTTTACAACTGATATACAATATATATGAGAAGACACAAAGTTTGAAAGAAAAAGAATGAAAATATAAGCCATGCCAAGGTTACCAGAAAAAAAAAAGTTTACTAATATTAAATAAAATACACTTCAAGTAAAGGAGAAAAACTGGATGAAAAGAGAAATATCTCATAACAATTATATTACTCAAGGTTTTCCAGAAACAGAACCAATAGGATATATAGTAGAGATATATAATATAATATGAGATTTATTATATTAGCTCACACAATTATGGGAACCTGACAAATCCAAAGATTTGTAAGGCAATTAGGCAGGAGTAGTTCCCTATTAATCACAGTAGAGCCAACCTTTTTTCTATTGAAACCTTCAACTAATTGGATGAGGTTCACCCTTACTGGGGAAGGCACACTGCTTTACTCAGTTACCAATTCAAATGTCAATCTCATCCAAAAACACCCTCACAGACACATACACAACAGTGTTAGACCACATAACAGGGCACCCATTACCCAGTCAAGCTGATATGTAAAATTAATCATCACAATAATGAAAAGATTAATTCATCTGAAAGCTTTAAAAATCGTAAATTTGTATGTATTTGATGGTATAGCACCAAAATAGATGAAGCAATGAAACCATGCCACAGCACTGAAACATGGTGGCCCCTGAGAGACCTACATTGACACCAGGCCTTAATAATTTTTTTCTCCCCCACTTTTTTAAAATGATTTTAAACAGATAACACTGGTGCTCCTCAGAGTGCTCCAGAGACCATCAGACCTAATTAGATCAAACTGGTCCCAAAGGTTTGAGCAGGTGCAGTTAGCAACCAAATGACCCTAAGATGACCTTGAGAGCATACAGAACCAAGACTCTGGGAACTCAAGTAACAGAGGTGCTGTTGTTTGTCATCAGGAACACATTAAAAAGCAAGAAATCCTGGGACCGGCTGAGTGGCGCGTTGGTTAAGAGTTGGCTTGGGACACCAGTTCTCAGCAGAAGGGCCCCGGTTCAGATCCCACATGAGGGCCAACGATGCTGTGCCCTCTACAGCTAAGATGGTGAACAACAGTTTGATGTGGAGCTGGGCTCCCGTGAGTAATGGCAACAGCATAGGCTGCAGCCCCTGCTGCAGCAGGCTGCCATGAGCTACTGTGAGTTGCCATCCAATGGCCAGCAAACGATCTGCCTCAGCCAGGAAGAGCGCAATATGATCACAATACCAAC
Source organism: Aselliscus stoliczkanus (assembly GCA_033961575.1). NCBI lineage: Eukaryota > Metazoa > Chordata > Mammalia > Chiroptera > Hipposideridae > Aselliscus > Aselliscus stoliczkanus. The sequence continues at coordinate 72,711,396 of CM066740.1, read as the reverse complement.
ATGGGCCAGGGAAGCGATGTCCTCCACAACTAGACTGAAGAACAAAAGGACAGCAACTTGTCTGTTCCATTCCCCAATGCTGTTCCCCTCCCCCAATTCCCCAATAAAATCTTTAAAAAAAAATTAAAATAAAAAAATAATAAAAAGCAAGAAGTCCATCAATAAGGAAGAGCCAATGCCTAGACCAAATGTGGACACATAGAGGACATATCAAACCCTACCAGATTGAAATTACTTTGTTCCTTCCTGCCCTCTTTCACATTCCTTATCCTAGGAGACTTGAATTTCAAGACTATCCAATTAGACTTCCTGAATTAGAATTAATGAATATGCATAGCCCCTCCTCACCCTATTCTTTAAATTTGCTTCAAATCTTTATTCAGGGGGTTGGATTTGGGCTTTTTTCCTATCTCCTCATCTGGCTGCCTTAAGAATAAAAAATGCTTTCTTCTGTTGCTTCGGAATCTGGCTTCTCTGTATGTGAAGGGCAAAGGTCCCACTGTCTTTGGTCAGAAACAGTAAAGCCTCACAGAACTGAAAAGCAAAATAGACAAATTCCCAAACTACAGAAAAGTCTTAACATGAATCCCTTTGTAACTAATAGAAAAGAAAATGAAACAACCAACAAAAAATGTTGGATCTAAAAAATACGATTGACAAAAGATGTAACAAATATGGAACAGTGCTCCTAACAATAAGACAGTAAATGTTATTTTTTCACCTATTCAGACACTTTATTTTCACCTCCTCAGAAACATTTTATAGAAAAGGCCATATAATGGGTCACAAAACAAGTTTCTAAAATTCAAATGATAAAACTGATACATAAGATATATCATATGTACTTTGATTACAGTGAAATTAGCTAGACATCATTAAAAATACATACAGCAAAAACTCACCACATTTTGGATATTAGTACCATAGATCTAAACATTCATAAAATCAGAGAAGCAGTCAGAATGGAAATGATTGGGTTGTCGGAAAAGTTATGATGCATTTTTGCAACGAAAAACAGAAAAATACATCATGACTTTTCTGACAACCCAATAGAAAGTATTTAAACATGGAGTATCAAAGCTGTGGGAAACACATAAAGCAGTGTTTAGATTATAAAAGAAAATGGTATGTAAACATTACAAAAGAAGAAAGGCTGAATATCAATGCTCTATTCATTTATATCAAGAATAGAAAAGAACAAAACACTAAGATTCACCAATAGAAAAAAAAAGCAATAAAACTAAAAAAACAGAAACCAAGGAAATAGGAAAATGCAATAGAAAAAATTAAGAACATTAAAATCCTAGCTTTTGGGCCGGCTGAGTGGCGCGTTGGTTAAGAGCTGGTTTGGGGATGCCAGAGGCCCCGGTTCAGATCCCATATATGAGGGCCAGTGACACTGCCTTCTACAGTTAACAACAGCTCCACCTGGAGCTGGGCTGTGCGAGCCCCAGCGACAGTGTAAGCTGCAGCCCCTGCTGCAGTGGGCTGCCATAGGCTACAGTGAGTGGCCGGCAGCCAGCATAAGCTGCCAATGGCAGCAGTGAGTGACATCCAGAGGCCGGCGACCAATCTGCCTCATCTGGGAAGAACACAATGATGATACCAACATGGGCCAGTGAAACAACATCCTCTGCAACTAGACTGAAGAACAAAAAGACAGCAACTTGTCTGTTCCCCTTCCCTGATTCCCCAACGCTGTTCCCCTCCCCCAATTCCCCAATAAAAATATCTTTAAAAATAAATAAATAAATAAATAAATAAATAAATCCTGGCTTTTAAAAAAGACTTATAAAATGATGAAACTCTGAAAAGTCTGCTCAAGAAAGAAAGAGACAATACCGATATCATATGTAGTGGAAAGGAAGGCTGTTACATATGCCACAAACATTAAAAAATAGTAAGTGCAATTTTATGTCAATAAATTTGAAAATTCAGAAGAACTGACTTTTAAATATTCAACTTCCAAAACAGCAATAGGCCTTTACCTGTTAAAGTAAATGGATCCATAATTTTAAAGTTTAAAACAGGAAAAACCAGTCTAGATGGAATACAACACGACGTGGAGCATGGATGTCACCCCATCTACTCAACACTGCACCAAATGTTCTCGCCAGTGGAACAGGCAACAAATATTAAATGTGCTTCTGGGTCTAATATTTTTAAACTTTTTATGTCTACAAAAATGCCATCTGCAAAACAAGAGATTTCTCTTCTTCCTTTCTAATTTTTGAAACTTCCGGCATCTTTCACTGACTTCCAATACCTCATGAGGCCTGCTGCTAACCTGAAGCCTGGTTAAAGGGTATTCTATAGACTACCCGGAAAATCACGTGTGTCTCCTGAGGTTGAAGTGGTACAGGTGACTGAAAAGTCTAAGAGGCAAAGACACCAGACAGCTGTGCCGAAAGTGCAAGATGAGCAAAGCAGAGGTGGCTGCCTTATTAAGCATCACTTACATCTCCAGGGCTCACTCATCGTAAAGAAGGTCTTTCCGTGGATTAGTAAAGGAATGTGTGAGAGAAAGCTGGACTGAGGCCATTGTAGATTCTCTTACAGGGAAAAATAATGATAATGATTATTAGATCATGTTAACTATGGGATAAACAGGAAGGAAGGGAGGGAGGAGAAGGGAGATGGAGGGAGGGAGGGAGTAAGGAGAAGGAGGGACGGAGGGAGGGAAGAAGGAAGGATTTAATCTCAGCAGCCCTATGAAATTAGTTCTATTTATTACCACATCACTTTCAAATGAGATAACTGAAACAAGAGATATTAGTCCGGGCTGTGTCCAAGGCTTCACAAATAAAGTCATGTGTGGCAACAACAACAACAAAAAAGAGACAGACATTAACCTACCCAAGTTCACACAACTAGTAAGTGGCAAAACCAATATTTGAACTCAGGCAGCCAAGTTCAAGAGCTTCTTGAGTGCCACACTATGCATCATAAACAAAAGTAGCCCAGGTAAAGTAGGCCTCCAGAAAACCAGGAGGAGGGGAGGAAGAAAGGTGAAAGCCAGTCAGAGAAGATTACATCCCTAAGTAACAAGAACCTATAAAAGTGTACATGAGATAAATAGCTTGGGCCGGCCGAGTGGCGTGGTGGTTAAGTGCTGGCTTAGGAAGCCAGCGGCCCTGGTTCGGTCCCACATATGAGGGTCAGTGACACTGCCCTCAAAAAAAAAAAAAAAAAAAAAAAAAAAGAGAGAAATAGCTTAAAAACACCTGCCAGGATCAGAAACAGAAATCTAACTTGGCAGTATCAAATGAATAAATCTCTGGGGCACCCCTTTTATCCCTTCCTTTCCTAGTTTGACCCTAAATGAATTAATATTTCTGGAAATAAAATAGTGCCATTTTTAGCTTTCCTTTATTCACCAACAACATTTGTTTTTAACAGTTTTAAAAACAGCTTACCTCAGGGTCGGCCGAGTGGCGCGGTGGTTAAGCGCTGGCTTGGGAAGCCAGCGGCCCCGGTTCAGGTCCCAAATATAGGGCCAGTGACACTGCCCTCAAAAACAAAACAAAAAAAACCCCAGCTTACTTCATATTTGTCAGGTTATTCTCTTATTCTGATTTCACTCTAAGAAGGATTCACATTATACTGCTCACAGTTCATTAGAATTTGCAAATGTCTAGTCTCGCAGGTGTGTGTCCTCAGTTACAAAAAGGATCAAATGCTAATATTTGGAAACACAGGATGAATGAGAAGGGACCACAGATTCCTTGTTCTGTTTTTGTCCTAACAGTTTTTTCCTTGCCAAACCAATTAAGTAAACAAGCTGTAGTTTTCACTCTAAAAATAAAACACAGGCACTTACAGTTGCCCAAATATGTTTTCCTTGTCATACATAAAAGGAAATACTCAGAGGATTTAATTAGAACAAGAATGACATTTGTGGCATAAATACGATAGGTTCGTTAATGTTTGTGGCCTTTCTCTCAACACAGAGACAAACTCAAGTATCTGACAAGTCAACCAGAATATTGTACAGAAACTGAGAAGCTGGAAACCTGCCATGTGTCTACTATCATAGTCACCACTGGCTGGCAGCTCCTGGACAAAAATGCTTATAGAATTCTGTAGTGCAGAGGGGAAATATTGGGGAAATTAATATAGTCTTATGCAGGTGATAATTGTTAAAGAAAAGAAAAAAGAAAAAAGATTAATAGCAGCCTATGTTGTGAAACTGCAAGAATCCAGAAATAAGGGCCAAAAAAATATCCTTTCCAAAGGATAGTAATGAAGGCCTTCAACAGCTGCTTTCACGTTGGTCTATGGATATTTTAAACTTCAAAGTTCAGCTGGGGCAGGTGCTAGGCAGGCTGGAAGGCTCCTGCTGGCAAACAAGTCACAGTGGGCAAATGAGTCACATTGGGATAGCGACTAAGAGTGCAAGCAGGAGCCTTAACCCAGAGTATTGTCCAAAGAATTTTCCAAATCCCGATTGGAACATCAAGTAAGGTTCATATCTTACTTGAAATTTGCTAACTCTAAATATTAACTATTACTCTAAGGTTTCTTACACAGAGAGAAGATGTTTTTAAGAAAGCATTTTCCACTTTCACTTGCTTCCAAAGACAGTGCAAAGGGACTGATAAAACCTATTTAAAATCCAAGTTGTGTTCTAAAGTGAGGAGCTTCATAGATTTATTCTATTGATGGATTAATAAAAGGGTAACAGAGCAATGAAATGCATTCGTCTGCCAATATTATGCTCTTTTGTGCTTTCTCTTGCCCCTATATTGTCATGAACAGTTACTTCAGCTTAGGGGACACTCTCAGTTCGATTTGAATCTCAGTTTAGATATTCCTTCCCCTAGGAATCTTTTCAAGACCCTTTCAAACTTTAGAAACGTATGGGAAAATCCTTGATTCTCTCCAAAATATAGGACTTATTCCAGGACATATAAGAATCTAAATATTTAATAGTCTTAATATGTGTTTCCATTGTATCCTATATTTCCTCTTTCACAGTGCATAGAATAGCACACTTATTGAACTGAATTCACTTATTTAATTTTTTTCTTTTACTAATCTGTATGAAAGCGAAGACCTGCCTTTATTGTTCATTGTGACATCCCTAGAGCTTAGTATAAAGCCTGACACATAATAAAAATGTTGCAAATATACAGAAAGGAATGACAGAAAAACTCAAATAGAGCATACACAAAAATTCATGTAATGAAGTTCTGACTCAAGACAAATATTTGATTTTGGACAGCACTATAAAAGTAAGCCAACAAAGTGCACCAGACAACAGGGAGGGGTGGCATATCGAAACCAAGTATTTAGAGGATATTATAAAAAATACGAGAAAAGCTAGGCAAAGACCATTCACCAGAAAGTAAATCCTTAAGCAAGATGAAAATTGTGTCAGTTATTTTGTCATAACTTAAAAAAAAAACAAAAACTTAAGCCATCTCTTTTTTGAAGGGAGTCACAAGCAGAAATATAACAATTCAAAATGGGAAATAATGTGTGGGTTAAAACTTGGGAAAGAAGTAGAAAGAACCGAAACAATCACAAAAATGAAGACAAATTTTGAAGGAACATAGAAGAGAACAGAAACTGCTGAAAATATTGCAAGTGAACAGAGAGCACAAATTAAAGTATTAAATATAAAGAAATGGAGTGAAAGAAAGTTGAGAAGAATTAGAGAGACCGTAATAAATACAGAAGATAGGCAAAGCAAGCCAATATACCCATAATTAGGAGTCTCCAGAGGAAGAAAATGAAATGAAAATCTGTAATATTTAAATATTCAATTCCAGAAAATATTAATTGAATATACATATATACTGGAAAAGCACATTGTCAGCTAGATAAAAGTGAGCCAAAATGATCAACACTGAGCTATATCCCAGTCAAGTTACCAACCTTTAACAATACATATACAAGTAGGAGAACATTTTTAAAAATAATAATAGAATAAGGCAGGCTTCAAATCTGTTGGCAGCAATAGATAATATACCAAAATAGAGTGGAGCAAAATCTAAAAGATATCAAAGAGAGAAAATATAAGCCCAGGAGGGTTTATTCTCCAGACAAACTGCCCCATAAATGCAACATACACTTATTCTAGAAGGACTGTTGCCAGGAACTTCAATGATCTACTTAGGAAATTGCTGGAGAAATCATGAAAAAATAAGTCAGATTTACTAAAACCATCTAATTGTAGAACTTAGTCCTAAACAAAACTGGAGATTCAAATGGTATGACCGCATAATTTCTATTTTCATTGATCTTTATTTCCTCCTGTATCTTTGAGTTTCCACCTGAATAAAGCTTTTCAGCATTTTTATTGGCGCATGTTACTGATGACAAGTGTTCAGTTATTGATCATCCAAAAATGTGTTAACGTCACTTTCATTCTCAATGAATTTTCTCACTTAATTTTTTTTCTTTATGGAACATGCATTGTGGCTAATCTGTATTCACAAATGAATTTATTTTTAAAACATTACATTAGCCTGGCCTATAATACCTACTTCTTTCTTTCCCAAGGAAGCTTGGATAATCAACTCACACTTAAATTTTGGTTAGCATTTTTAAGTTATTATTCCATTATCTTTTTTTTATTTTAGGTATAGTTGGTATACATTATATTAGTTATATTAATATTAGTTTCAGGACCGGCCAAGTAGCGCATTGGTTAAGAGTTGGCTTGGGATGTCAGCTCTGAGCAGCAGGGCCCCGGTTGGGATCACACATGAGGGCCAGTGATGCTGCGCCCTCTACAGCTAAGATGGTGAACAACAGCTCAACCTGGAGCCGGGCTGCCATGAGTCGCTGGCAACGGTGTAGGCTGCAGTGGGGCTGTCCAGCAGCTGGTGTGCGCTTTCGTGAGCTGCTGTGAGCCACCATGAGTAGCTGTCCAATGGCCGGCAAGCGACTGCCTCACCCCGCAATGATAATACCAACATGGGCCAGCGAAGCGATGTCCTCTACAACTAGACTGAAGAACAAAAGGACAGCAACTTGTCTGTTCCCCTTCCCCAATTCCCCAGCACGGTTCTCCTCCCCCAGTTCCCCAATAAAATCTTTTAAAAATAAATAAATAAATATTATTTTCAGGTGTACAATACAGTGATTTGACATTTTTATACCTTACAATGTGATCACCCCACTAAATTTAGTAATCATCTGTCACAGCACAAACTTATCACAATATTATTGATTATATTCCCCTTCACCTTTTTCACCCGTCCCTCCAGCCTTCTCCCCTCTGGTAACCGTCACTTTGGTCTCTGTTTTTATGAGCCTGTTTTTGTTTGCTCATGTTCCATTTTTTTAGATTTCACATATAAGTAAAACCATACAGTATTTGTCCTTCTCTGTCTGACCTATTTCACTTACTACCCTCTAGGTCCATCCATGTTGTCACAATATATTTAGCATCACATTTTTTTCTACCAAGATTCACCTGTCAGTCAGATATCATTGCTGCTTTCAAGTCAATCTTTTCCTTTTATTCAGCTGCACTTACCTTTTCTTTTTTTTATTAATTTTTTTCCCCCTCAAATTTTTTTTTGTCTGTTTTGTGTGGCCTTGAATTCCACTTTTATTCTTTTTTTTTTTTTTTTTTTTTTTTTTAGCTGAGCCATCCTGCCACCTGTTGGCAGCTCAACGGCAACTCAGCTCAGGCTGGCATCGAACTGCCGTTGCTCAGACAGAGCTCAGCTCGTATTCTTGAGCGAGCTCTTAACCAACTGAGCCACTTGGCCGGCCCTCCATTTACCATTTTTTAAAACATTTTTTACATTTTTCTTAATATTATATTCCCTATTTACTCTTTAGTCTCTACAACCCTACTTGCATTAGAATGCCTCATGTGTGTGCCTTACATTTTCTTACTTATTTTTAGTTTTGACCTGTCCATCCATGCCCATTCTAGGTATTTCCTTCTTTACTATATATTAGTTAGCAAATGCTGTCCTCATCTGTATCTAATATACTTGTAAATCTTTACCAATTGTTTCTAAATTTGGTCACTATATTTGTTAGCCCTAAAATTTCAATTTTTAAAAAAATTCATTTTAGGTGTACAAAGCAACATAATAGTTAGACATTTACACTCCTCACAAAGTGATAACCCCCCTTCCCCTAAGCTACTACCCCTCTGACATTGTATATATACCTGTTACAATTCCATGGACTATTCCCTATGCTGTACTCCACATCCGTGACTATACATTATATATATATAGTTGACATACAGTATTATTCTACTTCAGCTTCAATTGTACAGTGCATTGGTCATACATTTTTATAGTGTCCAGTTCTCTACCAAGCTTTAAAGTTTCTATTTTATCTCCTTTAACACAATGAACTTGTTATTTCAGAGTCTTTGAAGGCTTCACCATATGGGTCCCCATGAGTCTTTCCTGTTGTTGTTTCTGCTGGGTTTCTTGCAATCAATTTTTTCTCATCATGTGCCTTGATATATTGGATATTTTTTATTATGTTATAGACATTGCATTTGCAAAATTGATTGTATAAATACTTTTATTTGAAGCCTAAAATGATGTCTTCCACCAGAGGTAATTTATATTGCTGACTGTAATATATATTGGTGCAATTCTTATGAACAAAAATTTGGCTATAACTATCAAAATTACAGAAAGCTTTGACACAACATAAGACATATTTAATTTAAGACATATTTAACATAAGACATATTTTCAAATATGCCTGCACAGGCTAAACAATGATGTAGATGCACACACTTATTCATTGCAGCACATCATGTAAAAGCAAAAGTTTAACTTTGTAATACAAAATATGCATCAATATGAGACAAACCAAATTACAGTATGAATACTGAAATCATGTTTTTTATTTTCATAGATATACCACAAGCCTAATGTTTGTAATGTACATTATTATTACATATAAAGTATAAATTATTAATAATGCACACTAAAATTAAAAGCACAGTAGCATAAACTAATACAAACCTTGTAAGCAAGATATGAATTAAATAATAATTTGTGTAAGCATTCAAATTGACTTTGTAGATTTCTGTATGAACAGGAAGAATAAGGACTTTGTCAAGGAAAGGAGAATGAGAAAGAGATTCTATTGGAATATATCATCCAACAATGTGTTTTAGGAGAATATATGAATTGTATATTTTATAAACCTTTCAATAACAGAAAATAACTTTAACTTTTGGTTGCCATCAGAACTGAATGAGAAACTGGTTGGAAATAAAATTCTTAGATCAAAATCTCTTTTCTTCAAACTTCCACTGAAAGGGCCTCCATCACACCCTCCGCTAGACTAGGTTATATACACACACAAATATATCTTGCATTTCACTTTTTGTTATAATATCATATGTGTATTTCATCAGTAAATTTCTTTCCCACAATTCTATAAACTCCAAAATAGGGAACTGTGATTATTTTGTCTCTAATTCACCTAGGTTTGTGTCTAATATAGAGTAAAGGTACAGTAAATATATTTTAAACAAATAAATAAGTAAATGCAGAAATATATAAAAACCCTACCTGACCAGTCTCTTACCAAATATGTGTTTTACAAAAATTTTCTCACAGTCTGTGGCTAGTTTTATCATCATTCTCCTAACACTCTTTCACAGAGTAGAATTTTTTAATTTTAAGAAAATCCAACTTATCAATTTTTTTCTTTCATGGATCATGCTTTTGGTGTCGTCTCTAAAAAGTCATCACCAAGCACAAGGATACCTAGATTTTTGACCAGTGTTATCTTGTAGCAGTTTTGTAGTTTTGCCAGAGGTTAGGGGAGGGAAGAAAGGACAAATAGGTGGAATACAGGGGATTTTTAGGGCAATGAAACTATTATCTATGATACAGTAATAATGGATACGTGCCATATATTTGTCAAAACACATAGAATGTACTATACAAAGAGTGACCTTTAATGTAAATTATTGGACTTTAATTAATAATAATGTATCAGTATTGGTTCATCAATTATAACAAATGAGCATACTAGAGGAAGACGTAAATATAGGGGGAACAGTGGGAGACGGGGGTATGTGGGAACTCTCTGTACTTGCTGATCAATTTCCGTAAACTGAAAACTGCCCTAAAAATAAAGTATATTCCTATCTGTATTGCCTCATTTTCTTCTGGCACTTAGCATTACAGCACAGGCATCTAAGGAAAGGTAAATTTTGCTCTATAATGAATAAACTGTATATTCTAAGTTCATGCTTAAAATATTATTTAATCCTCTTTTGACTTTAGTAGGAATTAGTATATGTGTGAAGCTTTTTATAGTCTATACCATAGAAGTTTTGTGTTTTTTAGTTGAAATCATTTGGATTCCAAATTTACATGCCCCTATTGAAATGTAATTATATCAATCAGTGACGCAAGATCTTGGGCAAAAATGTGAACACAATAATAGCTGGCACAGAGTGCTTCCCTTGCACCAGATACTCGTCCAGGGGATTCATGCATATCAACCAATTAATCCCAGATTAACTCTATGACGTTGTGTTAATTATATAGACAAGACATCTGACATCAACAGTGGTTAAGTAAGCTGTCCAAGGGAAAATACCATTTGAGGAAGAGAGATTTCTTCTTGATGCTTAAGATAAACATCATCTACATGTATGTATAATATGTATGTATATGCATTGAACAGACATATAAAAGAAACACAACAGGGGTCACTTCAGTGAGGAAAGGAATAAGATCTACAGTGAAAGAGGGATCAACATTTCACTATAAACACTATTGTACTGTCTGAAAGGTTTACTATGTATATAGTATACGTTCAGTTAAAAAAAAAAAAAAACTGGGAAAATCCTACCTACCCTGAAAGTGAGCTATTTATGCTCCACTTGGCAAAGGGATGCTAACCAAAGGGAGGAAAGCCAAAAACCAAACTGTCAATATCACAGTCTTGCCCATGGTCAGTCCTGGGCAACTGTTTAACAGAGAGTATTTAAGGTAATTTATAAACAAAACAAAAAAATATGTATTTTATAGGTGTTACAAATATGCCTTTGAGGAAAAATATATTTCAAAATATAGTTTGTTCCCTTTTACTTGAATCGTTTTATATATCAACTCATTTTAAAAGGCCATTGTGAAATGTGTTCCCAGTATAAGATATGACTGTGCGTTAGCCATTTTATTTATTAATAGAATAATTGCATCGCACTCTATCGACATGTACTGATATTCAGAAGGATTTATGGGAAAACAGCACTGGCTTCTTGATCCCCATAATTCCAGTCTTGTGTTCATTCAACATCAAATCGGGAGCAAATTTCATCATTTTCACAGCTATACTGAGGTGGTCTGATGAGATACTGTCTAAGATATTGTTTCAGTTGTCAAGAAAAGCACCTGTAAGGAGAACTAGTCAATATGTCTACTTCAAAATGAGCTTTTGAAAAAAGCTATAATTCTGAAAGACAAGTAATAAATGACAGAAGACAAGGCTTATAGTAGGATGAGCCACTTCTATTATTATGCCTTCAGCTCAATCAGACACACCAAAGAAATAATAATGGGGCTGGCAGCACGTTTTTCACTTTTGGGATAAATATAGGCTAGCAAGGAAGTTGAACCTTAAGGAAAACTCTTAATCTCTATAAAAAATGCATTTTAAATAAATACATATTTGATGTAAAAGGTGTCCCATCAGTTGGCAAGATATAGGCAAATAACAAGAGCTGACATTTAATAACACATTCCAATCGGCCTTACATTCATGATCACATTTAACATAAATGTTCAAGACGATGAAACAAGTGCCACAAGGGTAAGTGACTTATTGGAAAGAAAATATCCTAGAAACAGAAGAGATAAACTCAAATCTGGAACTCTCCATTCCAAGTCCTGAGTTGAGCCTACAGCATTGACTCACCAAATATAGATTTAGCTTTGCTCTGCCAGGTGCTCTGCTAAGATATTAGGATGCAATTCTCTCAAGGAGCTTACTTGTTAGCAAGAGAGACTGATGGTAGGTATCACGTGAATTGATTTTTTTAAATTACATTTTGTGGGCCAGCCGAGTGGCGCAGTGGTGAAGCGCTGGCCTGGGAAGCCAGTGGCCCCGGTTCAGTCCCACATATGAGGGCCAGTGACACTGCCCTCAAAAAAAAAAAAAATGTTCAATTACATTTTGTGACAAATTACATGATAGAAATGAAAGGTGTGCTGTAAGACTGAGGTGAAGCTTCTTTTCATAGTGGGATTGGGGAAGACATCTCAGAGGTTTTGGCACCAAGCTGGTCACAAAAGGATCAGAAGAAGCTACTTGTGAAGAGCAGAAGAAACGCCATTATGAACAGAAGGAAAAACCAAGCCCCGAGGTTAAAGAAAAACTTTTGCACGTTTGTGAAACAATTTGAGGGCCAGAGTCCTGGACTGTGAAACAAGAGGGAGAGTGGCAAGTGAAGTCTACAGAGGTGGGAAAAGGGCCAGATTGTGCAGATCATGAAAAGACTGAATTTTATTCTAAATGACATAGGGATTCATGTAAGGGGTTTACCAGAAAATACCTATCTAATTTACATTTTTAAATGTAAAATTTGCTTAGCAAATGAGTAGATGGTGATACTATTTACTTACATTGACTACAGAACTTATACCTAAACAAGGATAGTTTTGAGGCTGAAAGGAGGCATTATTAATAATTACATTATGACAACGGGTCTAAACTAGGGTTGTTTAGGTGTATTGGGGGTGCACCAGCCACTGGATTTTAGCAACATTCATTAACTCATGATTCTGAGTCTGTTAGGAGCATTTTGTGCTCTGGGCTCACAGACAGCATGAGGAAGGCCAGTTGGTGACTGAATGACCTAAAATGGCCTCTGAATCTCTCTAAGCTCACATCGGGGCTGTTATCAGCCAAGACATGGAAGCGAATGTGCCACTGGCCATGCATTATCTACCAGGAGGTACAGCCACATGGTACAACAGGGCTGTACACACAAAAAGGTTGAAGCCTCAAGGCTCATAACTCACTTGCCTTGTAATACATCATTTCTACTACATCCCATGTATCAAAGGACACGAGACTAGCCCCAGACGTAAGGGTGAGGAACCAGGCTCTACCTTTTGGGGAGAGTTACTGCAAAGTATCATAGCCAGTTTGTACTCTACACCACTAGGCGTACTGGAATGTATGATCGCCCTGCATTTACTGAAATGAAGAATACTAATGGAAGGACAGCTTCTTTCTAAGTACCGCACACAAAAAAAGGCTACTGTACAGCCCTCTACCTTCAAACACTGGTCTTTGAATTTTGGAAACATCTCTCTTTGGAAGTCATATGAGGATTTCAAAAGACTAAAGAGCTGACTGTCTGGGAGGTTATGTAAGATGGACCCTCTGTGTTAGAATAACCCTTTAAACCCTCCCTACACCAACCCTATTCTCAGAATGAAGTGGGCACCGTTAAACCAGGTGCTTAAATCAGGTCTATTCACTGCGTACATTGGTCAAATGTAGAAGATATTTGCCCATACCTGGTTCTACGCTCCCTGGTCTCTCATGCTGCCTCTGGGGCAAAACACTCACACTCAGCCCTAGGATTCTTACCCCCAGGGGGATGGGTTGATGGCAGCTGCAAAATTAATAACCATAACTGGACCATTAATGATCTGCCTGTAGCTTTGCCCAATTTTCTCTCTAAGGAAATTCAAAAGAGTCAGGATGCAACACAGAGCATCAGAGCAATAGGAAGGATGTGCCAATCCCACGGAGTGTCATAACCTGAGATGTCCTTCACTTTAGCTCTCTTCTGATACCCCGCCTCCTCGTCCTCACTGTGACCAGATCCCCACCTTTTCATGCACCTGCTCAGCTCCCAATGGACCAAAGCTGTACAGAAGCCTTTGTTTTAAAGAGCATTCTGAGGAGTTGCCAGGCTCGGGAACCACAGATGGTATTGACACATTTATAGTTGAATCTAGATTCTTCACTTAATCTTGCTCCCAATGACATTTTTGTTTTCTTGGGACTAAAGAAACCATGATGTATGCATAATTTTCTAAGACGAGACAAGTTACTCTTTCAATTTCTTTGAAATACTTTTACTAGAAAAAGAAAATGTTGTCTTACTAAATAGAATCCTTCTTGTAACGGTATATACTTCTCAAATTTCAGACATCCAGTTCCTGTAAATTAGAAGAGTTTCTTAGGGCTATGGCTGGCAGATGCCACTTTTACATGCTGAATCTTCAAGACTGGTACATTATTCTCCAAAAAAATAATGCTGATATGTATAAAAATAAACAATAGCAACCACAGAGAACTCAGACAAAAGAAAATCCTGCTCAACCATACATAAAATAATGGAGAGCAGAATCAGTGCAAAAATCAAGATTTGCTATTTCTTTCATATGTACACAAAAAAATACTGTTAAAGTAATAGTAACAATAATGGCTATAATCATTGAGTCCCGCGAGGCCTTTCTCTAAGCATGCTAAATTAGCCTATTTAATCTTCACAAAATCATGAGGTAGGAGTACTATCCTAATTTAAAGATAAAGAATCCAGAATTTACCCATGTTTAGTAACTTGTCCTAGTCACACAGCTGAAAACTGATAGGGCTAGAATGAGACATGGTCATCACACCCCAAAACCCATAAATACAACCCTTACTACAACCTGCCATAGAGTGAAATGAGTAGGGGTGGAGCAAAAGCAGAGAGGGTGACAAGATGTGATTGTGATTTCTCAACATGTGCTTGCTTAGCAGTGACGACAAATTTGACTTCCAAACTTGAGATTCTCCCAAATCCAATGATCAAGCCATAATTCAAATAAATACATAGCTACTCCCAGGGGAAATGTAGGGCTCATCATGTTCTTTCACTATATTCATCTTCCCATGCTCTGTACTTAGAGAATATTAAGCTAAAATATGGCTGCTTTTTTTACAAGAAGTATTGTTTTTTTGTTTCTATCATATTCGTGTCTGTCAATGAGATCGCAATTTCTTTGGTGCTTGATCAATAAAAAGTAATAGAATTCAGGGACTGCCCAGCAAATGAACAGAAGTCACTGGTGGGATAATTAAGTTCAAATCAATGTGTCCCATTCAAGGGGACAAAGAGGTGTCAACGCAAGTCCTCCTGTCCCATATACCATTACATGGGACTTTCTGCAAGAAAAAGAACATTTCACCAATTTGCCAAGTAGTTCAGGAATTTTCACAACTGAGAAAAATTATAGGTGGTCAGGGAAATTGCCACGATAGAGGGAATCAGGGTGGAAACTATAACAAAGCCAGGGAAATAATTTTATTAGCTAACAGATAGGTTTAAGTCACAGGACATGCCAGAGTGACAAGCCCAGGTGGCGGAGGAGGAAGTTCTTTTTCAAAGTCAGGGATTCCCAGGTAGAATGCATATCTCCAAAGAGTTTATTTAACGTAACATAAGACTGTCAGGAGTACTTTCTTCAAAGACGGTCTCTGCTAACATTCTCCTCTCAGAGCAGAGACAATGATTAAGCTGATTAAGCTCTAAGGAAACTAGGCAGTTTTGAGGAAATACCTCCTCTGGGCTGAGCAACAAATGTGGCCCCAACAGGTGCCAGCAGCCCTTCTCCCCAGCCATACAAAAGGTATAAAAACCAAGGCTTTTGCCCTAATTATAGGGCACCCCAGTTGTGGCCCCCTCTCGTTGTGAGAGCTGTTACTTTCTGCTCTAATAAACTGTCCTCTGCTGCAAACTTTACCTCTCTAGTCCGTATCTCCATTCTTTGGTGCTACGAGACCACGAATCCCGGCATGTGTGTACACACACACACACACACACAAATCCTGAATCACAACTAGTAAAAGCAAATGTCAGCCATACACGGAGTATCCCTAGGAATAATTTTGTTTGAAAGTGATTTATGTGTCTGCACTAGTAAATAGTACGGATCCGTTGAATATAGTTTGCCCTATGAATTTTTGCCAAAAAGCCTTTTCAGATGATTAGTAAAGACTTTTAAAGATGTCATGCATTCATATAGCTCTACTATTTTTTGCTTCTGTTATTATTTATCTTCTAAATGGGAATTTGGCTTGTTTTTGTTTTAATTTCCACAGCAAATGTTTTAAGCTGTTTTATTAGATATATGTTTTCAGTACATGGAATATTTCAATAAATATAATGCATCTTTATTTTCTCCTGAATATTAAACACAGAGTTTCTCTGCTATTATGTAAGATTTTAATTGAATTATGTTAAAGAACTGCCTAAGTTCATTTTAGGTACAGTTTACCAACTCAAATTTAATCATTTTTTAGGTACCATAAAATTCTTCTATCATTCACGTCCACATGTTGGATCCAGTTGTTTGAATGCATTTGTTAATTAATAGATGAAAGTCAAGAGAATAGGATCATATATTATCTGGGAATATACTCTTAATTTCATAACCCTTCTCACCTCCTTCTGTTTTCAAGACCAAAGGTCCATCGGCCCAAATATGAGGCTTGTAGAGACCCGTGCCACATTTTGCAAAGTAAAGGAGGGTGCAGTTTTATCACATAACAGACTTCCTGAAATCCATGAGTGCAGGTTAAACCTGAGAGTGAGAGGCAAGTGCAGACGTGAGGATTCTCATGACAGGAAAATTGTATGGATCATAACAAAACTGGAAGAAGATATTGCTTTTCCCTCAAATGCTCCATTTCAGTTAGTATCTCATAATTGCTGGTAGGAAAAAAAAAAAAAGGAAATATATCTTTTGTCTTCAAACAATTTAATGAAATACTGTAGAGTTTTCAGGTATCTTAGGAACACACCTTAAAAGATGTACGTAGGGCCCGCCCAGTGGCGCGGTGGTTATGCGCTGGCTTGGGAAGCCAGCGGCCCCGGTTCAGGTCTCACATATGAGGGAGAGTGAAACTGCCCTCAAAAAAAAAAAAAAAAAATGTACATAAGGGGAAAATCTACACTCAGCCCATCTAAAAAAAAGCCTAAACATTCTCTTTGTGGAGCTAAATGACTGAGATGAGCTGTCTACATTAATCAAATTACATAAGAAATGGCCAAATGTCTATTTTGTGCTGTGTGGAGACACACTGACAATCAAAGCTAGGGAGTTTTAATGAGGAGACTGAATTAAGACACACCTCATCTCGGATAAGGTTCCTTCATTTTGAGAAAATCACTGCCAAACTTAGTTCAGCTGTGCTGATTAACAAAGGTTGGGAATTCAGAAAATCAGGCTGTTAAAAACGGTATTCTAGGGCCGGCCGAGTGGCGCAGCAGCGGTTAAGCGCTGGCTTGGGAAGCCAGCAGTGCTGGTTCGGTCCCACGTGTGAGGGCCAGTGACACTGCCCTGAAAAAAAAAAAAAAAAAGGTATTCTAGGGGCCGGCAGAGTGGCGCGGTGGTTAAGTGCTGGTGGCCCGGTCGGGTCCCACATATGGGGGCCAGTGACACTGCCCTCAAAAAAAAAAAAAAAGTATTCTAAAGAGTGACTTCTAATTTGGAATACAGTACCCAGGCAGTATATTGTTGGGACTTTAATCCGATGACAGAGACTTGCAGATTTTGTAGGGACAAGACTTTAACTGATACCCAGCTAGGCCTCCCAGGAAGTGAGAAGTGAGAGTTCCTCTGAACTTCCTGACACCTGGGAGACTCAACATCAGAGACAAGGACTCTTCTTACATTCTTTGGCTGTTTTTTCAATTTTTGAATAGTTCAACTTAATGGAAGTATTGTCTTCAATTGAGCCAAATCTGTCTCTTTGAAGTTTTATTGTTGAATTCTTGCTCTCTGAATTTAGTCATGTGAATTCTAACCTCACCTCTCTCTATACTTGCATCTGTTATGTTTTTTTCTTTTCAAACATGACAGAATTCCCTGTTGTTTCTATTGTCCCTGAGAGAACCCTGTTTTGGACCTCAGCACTATCTGTTTCTTATAAAGAGCTATTGATCCAGGTTCCTCTATATTTTGTACTTTATCCATTAATTTAAGTCCAAATTTGTTCCATCTTTATTGAACAAACTATCGATGTCTACTAGTAGAAAAATTAGAAATATAGCAAGATAAGCAAGATGAGCAAAAATAAAAGGTATAAATCATCGCTTTATTCCAAACATTTGAAGACAACTGTCATTTACATTTTGGTAAATACTTTATCAACCACTTTTTCTATGTGTACCTATGCTGAATGTGGGATATTTATGTGCATTTTTGTGTGCGCACACACAATGTTATTACATATACTCTTATGATCATCCCTTTTTCTAAGTTGCACTTTGTAAATGTCTTTAAATTCTTTAAGATATATATTTATTCATCTATAGGTTTATCTATAATTGCTTCGCAATATTCCAGTTTTGGATGAAGCGTCGTTCCACGTACTATGTTACGTAACAAAAGCATACTCAAAACATCATGACTTAAAACAACAATATTTCTTTTGCTCACAGCTCTGCAATTTGGGAGAAAGAGTTCAACAACTTGTCTCTGCTCTACTTAAAATCAGCTACAGTGGCTCAAAGGCTGGAATGAAATGAGATTTCATTCAACCTTACATGACTAGTAGATGCTGGATGTTAGCAATGACCTCAGCTGGAGATTTCTACTAGAACACCTACTACAGGTGACCTTGGCCTTGCCCTGTGGTGTAGGCCTTCCTCACAACAGGCTGGGTTTCAAGGGAGAAAAGTTCCAGAAGACAGAGAGCCAGGTGGATAGTCCTATTGCTTTTAAAAGTCACCCAACTTCACTTTCATCATATTCATTTCAGTGAGGGAGCCACAGTGTCCTGCATAGGTTCAGGAGGAAGGAAAAGAGACTCAGACTGCAAATGGGGGAGTGAGTGACAAGGATCAAAAACAACCTATTTTTGGAAATTATTATCTCCACAGCCACAATTCATTTAACCTACTTAACACTTTCTAAATTTCCACCATTATAAAAAATGCTGCAGGGCCGGCCGAGTGGCGCGGTGGTTAAGCGCTGACTTGGGAAGCCAGCGGCCCCAGTTCGGGTCCCATATAAGAGGGCCACTGACACTGCCCTCAAAAAAAAAAAAAAAAAAAAAAAAAAAAAGCTGCAAAAACAATTCTCAACTATACACTTGTATGTACACAATTATTTCCCTAGGATACATTCTGAACAGTTATTAATGAATCCAAGTTTATGCACATTTTTAAGGTTTTTGATAGATATTAGCTAATTGACATTCAGAACATGATGGCAATTTAGACCCCAGATATCAGTATATGAATATTTCCTCACTCCAGTTTAAACACTGGGTATTATCAGACTTCTTAGTATTAGCCAGTGCTATACTGTTATTTAAATTTAAATTTCTTTGCTTACTAGTACATTGACTATTTTATGTCTTCTGATTATTTTCATTTGTTCTGAGAAATTCCTTTTTTCTTGTCCTTTGATCACTTTTTCTTTTGATCGCTCTTTGAAGATTTTTAATGTATTAATGACATTAAAACTTGTCATCTATATCGCAATGCTTTTCCCAATTTCTTGTTTCTCTTTAATACTCTATGTGAAGTTCTTATTTTTTCCTGTATTCAGAAGAATATTCATTTCTTAATAATGGTTTATTTCAGGTCTTTTTTAAGACTCATACATTACACAAAATTTCATCTGTATTTTCTTCAAATTTTTTTAAGATTAATTTTTTTTTTTTTTTTAAAGATTTTATTGGGGAATTGGTGGAGGGGAACAGCGTTGGGGAATCGGGGAAGGGGAACAGACAAGTTGCTGTCTTTTTGTTCTTCAGTTTAGTTGCGGAGGATGTTGCTTCACTGTTGGTATCGTCATTGCGCTCTTCCCGGATGAGGCAGATCGGTCGCTGGCCTCTGGATGTCGCTCACCGCGGCTATTGGCAGCTCACGCTTGGCTGCCAGCCGCTCATGCTGGCTGCGGGCCACTCACTGTAGCCTATGGCAGCCCACTGCAGCAGGGGCTGCAGCCCACACCATCACCGGGGCTCGCACAGCCCAGCTCCAGGTGGAGCTGTTGTTAGCTGTAGAGGGCAGTGTCACTGGCCCTCATGTGGGATCCGAACCAGGGCCGCTGGCATCCCAAAACCAACGCTTAACCAATGTGACACTCGGCTGGCCCTAAGATTAATTTTTATATAAACTCTTTAATAAATCTGAAATTTTGGTGTATCGGAAGAAGTAAAAGATTATTTTTTCTAAATAATTATCTATTTTCTTGGAAACTATTTAATAATCCATTTTCTCCTACTATTTTAGATGTCATCTTTATCACACACCAAATACATAAATATTTTAGTTCTTAATTTTTTATTTTCTATATTCTTCCATTTATCTGTCCATGCCAATCTATTTGCCAAGCTATTCTTGTACCTACTTATCAATGTATTCTTATTACACTATTCTAGATACTCATGCTTAATGGAAATGATATGTAAGCATTCTTGTTTCTTAAAGTCATTTGAGAGTCTGATAGTAGTTTTAGATTCTCTACCTAGAAAAACGCACATATGCACATACACAGAATTGTTTTTATTCAATTTCTTATAATTACCCATTTCTGAGACCCCATGTATGGGTTGCATCTTTGCACATACCTCATGAATTTAACTCCTGAGTATTTTACTATCTAGACTGTTCTTGTGAATGAGCTCTCTTTTCTATTTTAGTTTGTTTTATTTGTTTTTTTATAACATATGGGGAAGCTGTTGACTCCCTTGAGCATTTCTTTTTTATCCAGCCACCTTTCTGAATTCTTTCCTATTAAATTGCTTTCATTTAAAAGCAATTACAGGGCTGGCCAAGTGGCACATTGATTAAGAGCTGGTTTGGGACGCCAGCGGGGTAGGTTCGGATGCCACATTTAGGGGCCAGTGACACTGCCCTCTACAGCTAACAACAGCTCCACCTGGAGCAGGCTGTGCGAGGCCCGGCAACAGTGTAGGCTGCAGCGTCTGCTGCAGTGGGCTGCCATAGGCTACAGTGAGTGGCCGGCAGCCAGCGTGAGCTGCCAATAGCCGTGGTAAGCAACCATCCAGAGGCCGGCGACCAATCTGCCTCATGTGGGAAGAGCACAATTACAATACCAACATGGGCCAGTGAAGCAACATCTTCCACAACTAAACTGAAGAACGAAAGGACAGCAACTTGTCTGTTCCCCTTCCCCGATTCACCAATGCTGTTACCCTCCCCCAGTTCCCCAATAAAATCTTTTTAAAAAATTAAAATAAATAAAAGCAATTATATAGTCAAATCATCTTCACTAAATCTAATATTGCCTCTTTCCCAGTATTTAAATATGATATATACCATGTTAGAATATTTAAAACATACATCCTGGGTAGAATATCTAAAACAATGCTTGATAATAATGGAAATATATACCTCTATTTTTATTTTTTTTATGCATGAGTTTATGAAAACACTACATATGCAAGCTAAAAATTCTTTACTGTGTTCAATTTCCTTCTGTTTTTCATAAGTTTTTCTATTCCATTTATTAACCATAAATCCCTTTGCAAACTTTTGAGATATAATTCACTTACATAAAATTCACACTTTTCAAGTGTACAATTTAGTGGGTTTTAGTATATTCTAAAAGTTATACAACCATTACCATTATCTATTGGGTTGTCAGAAAAGTCATGACATAGAAAAACAGAAAAAATACATCATGACCTTTCCGACAACCCAATAATTCAACATTTCAGCACTCCAAAAAGAAACCAACTGAGGCCGGCCAAGTGGCTCAGTTGGTTAAGAGTTAGCTGATAAGCTCAAGCTCTGAGCAACAGGGCCACTGGTTCGATTCAGCTGAGCTGCCAACAGGTGGCAGGACGGCTCAGCTGGTGAGAGCACATGCTCCTAACAACAAGGTTGCCTGTTCGATGGTGAGCTACGCCTGCCCACAACTAAGACTGAACTCAGCACCTTGAGCTGAGCTGCCACCCCGATGGCTCAGTGGATAGAGCGTGCTCTCTTAACAACAAGGCTTCTGGTTTGAGTTCTTCATGGGATGGTGGCTACGCCCAAGATTGTAACACAGCACTTGAGTTTAGAGGCCACGAACTGCCAATGGGCAGCCAGATGGTGACTAATGCCTTCCACAACTAAGATTGAGAAATACAATTGACTGGTCCCCTCCCCCAATTCCTCAACATTGTTCCCTTCCCCAATTGCCCAATTAAAAAAAAAAACAAACAAAAAAACATTTGCATTCAGTCCCAATTCCCCACTTCCCCCTGGCCTTGTTATGCACCAATCTACTCTCTCTCTCTATGAATTTGCCTATTCTGGACATTTCATATAAATACTTTTTATTGAATGCAACCCATCATTTCCAACTTTAGAGAGATATTTTGGAATGCTGATTTTACTCCAGATTATGTTAGCTGTTAATTTTGTACTGGCAAATAAATGTTGATCAGTTTTATAAGTGTGCTTCTATGTCTTAAGTCATTAATAAATTTCAAACAGAAATGTGCCAATTATTTGTGCAACTTCTATGTAGGACTCTTCTGCTGCATTGGTATACGAAGCTAAAAATGTACTCATCTTTAGAATCATCTTGTCTGCACATCTAAAGTATATCCTAAAAAACTATGAAGTCATTAGCTAAATACATGATACATTGTGTTACAGTTTCTACTATACCAGCCAAACCTGGTCAAATGCTGAAAAGGGACTTTTTTTTAACAAAGTTGATTCTGAGTCATCGCATACTAATTCCTACTAATCAATACACCCTTTTCTGTATATGAGCAAACCATTTCACAAAAAGACTCCAGGCTCTTATCTAGTAGTATTAACTATAAACCTAATGACCCACAATTTTCAGAACAA
The DNA here is from genome assembly GCA_033961575.1 of Aselliscus stoliczkanus. Lineage (NCBI taxonomy): Eukaryota > Metazoa > Chordata > Mammalia > Chiroptera > Hipposideridae > Aselliscus > Aselliscus stoliczkanus. Next base: position 72,688,601 of record CM066740.1, on the reverse strand, counting down.
AACCTTCTTAAAAAGTCAAATTGCTAGTGTTCCTTTACTCTAAATTCTGTAACCTTTTCTTTTCCATAATATATCAGAAACTATAGACAATACGACAACTGCTAAATCTCCACATTATTGTCTGCTTTATAAACACTACAGCCTGGATGGAGAAATGCTGACAGCAACAACAGTAAAATTCACATCAACCTGACAAAGTCCTAGTGGTTCTTGAGCCACAGTTTATGGAACCCTCCATACTGAATTTTATTATAACCAATAATTCAATTTATTATTCCTCTCCCAAACATTTATCACTTATTATTTAACATTTGATAAATTATCATGAAAGATGGAGAGTGATGGACTCTGACAGAATGGCCCAAGAAATAGTCCCATGGAACTCTCCAGGTCTTGGGGGTCCCTCCCTGCAGACACACCCTGATGACCTGCTTCGAGGCTAGGGCTGGACCTGGCTCCCAGCCCAGGGCAGAACGGGGGAATGGAGGCTTCTCCACCCAAGCTCCTCTCACAGCCCAGCCCCAGTCCTCCCCCAGCACTGTCAGCTGCACCTCTGCATTCAGACAGAGCTGGCTTCCCACCAAAATGAGGCCACAGCCCCAGAAGCAACCCATTCTCTGGACTCCTTCTCTTTCTAATACCCACTTGTAATAGAATTGACCTCCTCAGCCCACGGAAGCTCTGGTCCCCTGAGGGTGTGTGCATATGTATGTATACACCGTAGAACCAAAACAAAAATAAATCACGTATGTTGGGACCGAAATGGACTTGGCCAAAGCAGGCATATTAATGAAAAACAAAACTTAAGCTTACCTAAGTTGCAGAAATTTACAACTCTTCTCAGAATTCAGCAGAGTACTCCATCCAATCCCCAAACACGGAGTCCGTTCACACCATTTCTGGGCTACTTGTTACTCTGACTCAGCGACCCTGCTCCAAAGAAGAAGACCTCTATTTCAACCGATCAGCTGAAATAGCCAAAACCCTTCTGCATTTACCCCATATGAAACACCTTAGTCTGTTAGCAAGTCAAACTCATTGCTCCTCTGCCTTGAGTTTCCTGGCTTGCAGGTGGAAACCCTTTCAATAAACTCCTCCTGCTGCTTTGGTTTACTCAGTGTGCCCTTTAGCCAACAGTACATACCTGTGTGCACATAGAGGCCCACACAGGAGTCCATGCTGAACAACGAAGCCCATGCACGAATAAAGAAAAGACGGGAGAAAAAAAAAAAAAGGTAAGGTTGGCTGAGAGGGAAGAGGTGGCTCCATGCTGACCGTCCTGGGAACAGTCTCAGGCTGAAATCTGGCAGGAAATAGGCAGTAACACGTGCGTGTGTGCACACTGCAGAAGCTCTGATGGCAGTGGCAGATCCATGCATGGCAGGTGTGTGAGGCTAGACAGCATGGAGGCCACCGCACCTCTCAGCCCGCATCCCCGGGACTAGCCACCATGAGCAGCACCTTAGCTGAGATCGCAGAGATCGAAGTGGAGAAGGCTCAGACAAAAGAATAAGGTCACAGCGCATCACCCAGAGGTGTTTAAAGCTCGCCTTGCTAAGGTTGTCAGAGAACACATTATCCCACGTGGTCACAGTGGTGGTGGTGGTGGTGGCGGTCGTCCAGCAGAAGGTTTTGATATGGCCAAGACAGGCAATACTCGAATTGGGCTTGCGGATTTTCATCTGTGGGGAAGTCAACACCTGGCTGAAATATATTCTGATGTGGTGGCCTGTGATTTCACTACTTTGACTACTGTGCCTGGTGTCATCAAATACAAAGGTACCAAGACCGAGCTCCTGGATCTCCTGGTTATCTGTGAGGGTGCCAAGGATGGGAAAGGTAGAGGCTGTCAAGTCATTGCATTGGCCCAAACATGTGACTTGATCCTGATGGTTCTGAAACCCTTAAGACATAAGAAAATCATCCAAAATGAGCTGGAAGGCTTTGGCACTCGCTTGAACAGCAAACCCCTAATATTGGCTGTAAGAAGAAGGATAAGGGAGGCTTTAATCTCATGGCCACTTGTCCTCAGAGTGAGCTGGATACTGAAACTAAAGAGTATTGTGGCTGAAGACAAAATTCACATTGCTGATGTAACTCTGAGAATTGATGTCATATCATGTGACTTCAGTGATGAATGTGGTGGCAGAAAACGGTTTATATCTCCAGTATCTGTATGTTAAATAAGATTGATCAGAACTCCACTGAGGAACTGGATATCATGTATCAGGTGCCTCACAATTTACCCATCTCTGTCCATCACCACTAGAATTTTGGTGACCTGTTGAAAAAGATCTGGGACTATCTGAAACTCGTGAGGATTTATACCAAATCTACAGGCCAGTGGTCAGATTACACATCCCCAGTGGTGCCGTCCTACCTAGGATCACCGTACAGGATTTCTGCATGAAGATTCACAAAAATATCATCAAAGAACTGTAATATGCTCTGGTCTGGGGACTCTCTGTGAAACAGAATTCTCAAAAAGTAGGGAAAGACCATCTGTTGAAGTACTAGGATGTCATTCAGATTGTGAAGAAGTGAAACCTTCCCCTTTCCTCATCTGCCAGCCCAACCACAGCAGCTTTCCCCATGACCAGGCACCCTCCTATCCCAAGCCCGTTCTGGCTTTTGCAGCCACTGGATCAGGATTCAAAGGAAGAGAGTTGGGGGCACCCAAACTGGAATTTCACTTGTTGTCACATTGTATATAGAACTACATTAAAGACCTGGAAGAAAAAAAGTATGACTACATTAGGTAAAGATTTCACAGATATCTATTTGGGGATTCATAATTAAGGTGGTCATAGGATCACAAACATTTTCGAAATCTTGTTCAGGGCATGCGTATGCAAATCTGCAAATATGTAAACAGAGACACCTTTCCCTAAGATGAGGCTAATGAATGTTTAATGAATGCTTGAGTGATGTAAACTTTCAGTAACAGTGCTCTCTCTGATTTTAATACTTGCATATAGGACCCATTAGCAATTAACTTTTTTAAGCTTTTATCTTTCATCGTTTAATTAATGGGAAATAAAGGCAAACCTGGATATATATTCTATTACTGAAGAAATCGACAAAATATTGTAACTACCAAAGAGAAAAATAGTTAATGAAAGCTCAGATAAGGCCAACTGTTGATTTTTTAAATACCTATATTTACAAAAATGTATTAAGGTCAATATAAGCTTGATGGCAACCCAAATATTCCATGTTTAGTTAATGTATATAATGGATAGTAACTGCTACAAAACAGAAGAAAAGGTAAACCCTTAAAATATTCAATGCTAGGGGCCGGCCAAGTGGTGTGGTGGTTGGGAGCTGGCTTGGGATGCCAGCGGCCTGGGTTCGGATCCCATATATGAGGGCCAGTGACACTGCCCTCAAAAAAAATAAAAATTCAATGCTAGCATATGCCCATGACCTTTTGTGCTTTGTGCCACATAATGAATTATTCATAGAACATTGATAACAATGTGACATAGAGTCTATACACAGTGGATCAAATTGTTGAGCTTTTGAAAATGGAAGACTGTAATTCTCCTTTGGCTCTGCTGTTACCTATGTGACCCTGTCCAATTTCTTCACTCAACAAAATTTTAGGAAACTTCTGCCATGTGTTCTGCAGTCTACCAAGCAATGGGATATAGCAGTTAACAAAATGGCCCTGACTTCATAAAGCTTGTAGTCCAGTCAATTCAACCTCTAGTCCAGTAATTTACTTTTTAGTCAAGACACATATTTTCTTTAGTCTCATGTGCTCTCCTTTATGAAATGAAGGAATTGGGTATTTATAATTTCCTATCAAAGACTCCTGCGTCTTCATCAATAAAACATGCATTTTCAGTCGGGTTCTCTGTAATGATTGGAAGTTGTCCTGAGTTAGGCACATGTTACAAGATCGCTACATGCCCACTAGCATTTTTCCTTGAGCCCCCTGGCATTTTTGCTATATGGCGTGTCACATACTAAATACTTGCTGAACAATGCAAGAGCCCATCCCATAAACCATGACCTCTTTAAGGTCCATTCTGAAACTCTAAGGAATTCCAACCAGTGTGAATGGTCTATGGGGGTATGAGAAATAATTTCCTCCAGCTTCAGAGTGGTCTGATAAGGATTTGGGAAGCTAGAGCACCTGGCTTGTGGGCTCAACAAGAAGACTTATCTATCACCTTCTGTGTACTGTGTACATATATTATTTTCTAGATATGCCATGTAAAAGAAATTGAGAAGTATTACCTTAGCCAAACAAGTTATAAAAATCAAAATGGGGGCCGGCCGAGTGGCTCAGTTGGTTAAGAGTTGGCTTAGAGCATGGGCTCTGAGCAACAGGGCCATGGGTTTGATTCCCACATGGGCCAGTGAACGCTGAGCCCTAGCTGAGCTGTCACTGAGCTGCCAACTGGTGGCAGGATGGCTCAGCTGGTGTAACAACCAGATTGCCTGTTCGATGTTGGGCTATGCCTACCCACAACTGGGACTGAACTCAGCACCTTAAGCTGAGCTGCCGTCTGGATGGCTCAGAGGATGGAGCGTGTGCTCTTAACAACAAGGATGTTGGTTCGACTCCCGCATGGGATGGTGGCTACGCCCCCCGCCGCAGCTAAGATTGAACACAGCACCTTGAGCTTGGAGGCCATGAGCTGCCAACGGGAAGCCAGATGGTGACTGGCACCCTCCACAACAAAGATTGAAGAAAAACAACTGGGCTGGTCCTGTCCCTCAATTCCCCAACACTGTTCCCCTCCCCCAATTCCCCAATAAAATCTTTAAAAAAAAAAATAACAATGGTAAATATTACAACTTAGATAAAGAAATAACAAGTATTAAAGATCAGAAGAAAATTAGTAAAATGTCACAGTCAATTTCTAAAAAGTCTTTTAGAACATCTAAACTGATTTAATATTATCTGTATAAAATTGGAACCAATTTTCAGAAAATACATTAGACTATTTCAAACTATTTCAGAAAGTGTGCAACTATATGTGAATATGGCATTGACTCTAAACTGAAGGAGTAGGCAGCCATCTTTTGTCGAAAGTCTTCATGAAAGGCATAAATTCATTATTTCAGTTTATGAGGCAGTGTTCCCTTCCCCTTTATTGTATATGTTTATAAATATCATTCACTAAAGAGGCTATAAATAGCCCCTATATGTGTAAACTTAAATAATACATATTACCAGATCTAAATTCCACTGATTATGTCCATGGAACTGTAAGGAATAATTATTTTTAAAGCTTTCTTCTTTACCCTTAAATGTAAGTAAATAAATTAATCAAAGCCCTGATTTATATAAGAAGCCCTGTTGATTCTACCAGCTTTCGTGTCACTCCAATCTGTCTACCTCCCCATTCACCCTGCCACTGCCTCATGGATAGCTTTCAGCTTGTTACCCAGTCTACCTCCCTATTGTTTCCAGAATGTTTCTCTGTGCTGTGCAAGACATTTTAAAGGATCTCCTTTGCTTCTTATATCTGATTTCTGAATTGGCTCTCAGAGATATTTACAAATTTGCACACAATTTACAATGAATAATAACATCTAAAATACTGTTTGTTATAAATGCTGTATAGCCAATTGGTTCTCACAGAACGATTTTGTTGATTTTTGCTGAATTCTTACGACCATAGCTAATCTATGGTTGCAATTAGCAAACAAGTGTAACTTCAATATTAATATAGGTTCATATTTTCATTTCCACTAGCAAGTAAGATGAAGGTGAAACAAGGAAGATAATCTCTGAATCTTATTTATTGGTCAATGGCATGAGGGACTTCTTTGTTGAATCACATAATAGTTTTCCAAACCTGAAAGAACATTTACTTAATAATGTGTTATGATGCAATGTAACAGCTCCATACATGACACTTTTCAAGTTTAATCTGTACGACTAATATTTGCTCTATCACTTTCATAGGTTTGTACAGTCAACAAAAGAGTAAGTCAAGTTCTGATTAATCCAATTTCTAGCATTTGACAATTTCTATAGTGCCATACTCTCACCATGGCCAATTTCAAGCTACCAATGTGACATCGCTAAATGCTAAATTGAGAAAAGCTTGTACAGTAATGCTTCATTATATGTTATTTCAGTGATGCAGACACAATAGTTGTAAGATAAGAGTAAACCTCAAGATTCTAGTAAAATGTAGTTCAAAAAATTAGGAAGTGACAAGTTTTAGGATTTATTCCCTTTGTTTCAAATCTAATGTAATTAATCTTCAGTTTATATAATTATGTCTGTAAATTTTAAAATAATATCTGGGTTTAACAACCAGCACTCAAACTTCCTGAAAGTTTAGGTCTTACAAACTGATACAAATTTCTTCACACCAACCAAGTGCAAAGGGAAACCATCATGTGCTTTAAACATTCAAAAGTGGAGTAGTGGGAACAATTAGACCCACAGAAATATTACTAGTTTACTCAACAGTCTTGTTGGTTGCTTAGTAATTCAACAAAACAAGAGAATTTTAAACCATGATTTGATGGAAGTTAGGAAAAATTACATTGGAATGTGCCTCAAATGGTTGGAACTAAATGATTTTTTTTTTTTAAATCCCTTCCAGTTTAGTTATTCTGTGATTCTCCATGACCACACCAACTGTTGGGAATATGACAATATAGGGCCCACAGCTGACACTCTATAAGGGAGACCTAGGACGACTCATGCTTCAAGCCCAGTAGGTTTCAGTAGAAAGCATGCTGATCTCAGTTTTGGTAAGCTCTTTTGCAAGATCCAAAATCTTCTGATAAATCTGGTACAATTAGAAACTCAGCAATGTTAAAAATAATGTGGTGCCCCTGAGTTTCTAGCACTAAACTAAAAATGTATGAGTGACACATATAATAAAAGGTGAAAATGAAATTTGGTTTTATTGCTAGAAAGCTAATGAAAAAGTCTTTTAGGGAAGAAATGGGGTCATGATCATATTTGCTAGTACATGCCATCCCTAGCAGGAAAAATTTTAAGAGACAAGGAGAAATGAATTCACTCCACCACGAAAATGTAGCCTGAACAAACCTGAAATTTCACTAAATCCTTAGGAAAACCAAAATTAAACTGAAGAATTAAAAGATGTGATTTCTACGCATGTGACACTAGCAAAGTGGGTATTTTTAATATAACTCTAAACAGTGGTTTGGTGGTAGCCAAAGTGTCTTTTGGCTTCTGAGCCTCAGTAATAAATTGCTCGGCCAGCACGCTTTCTCTCTCTAAGCCCACAGAAGCTTTTCATTATACTGTCCATGACAGTTGGTTAACAAGTCTATATCATCAAATGAAAAACCACTCTTATTAAGAGTTGAGAGCTTTGCTGAAAGACTTGAAAATAACTTGAAAAGTATACTTTATAGTGAAATAATATTATAAACCACAAAATGTAACTGTGGCTCCAAGATCTAAAGAAAATTTTTTAAATTACAGGAGTGTGCTGATGAAAGGTGAAATCTCAAGAGAATTGATTGAAAATTTATTTAGCTCTCTTTCAAACTATTATAAAAAAGTGAGAATTTTCTTGCAATTGTAGATAAATAATACTCTTGAAAATGTAGAATTACATTAACATACCTATTTTTTCATAATTTAGCTATATATTTCAGAACTTTATTTATTACATCTGTTTCATATTCTTCATTTGATCTATGTATAGAAAGGGCAGTATACTTAAGTTATTGTTATTAAAACATTACTATTAGCAAAAATAAGCCACTAATAAGCATTATTATTCATTGACAAGCATAGATATCTAATGTAACATAACTAACACAGAGGCATAAAGGACCTAACTGGAAGTATAAAACCTAAAAATAGAATGAGGGCCGGCCGAATGGCTCGGTGGTTAAGCGCTGGCTTGGGAAGCCAGCGGCCCCGGTTCGGTCCCACATATGAGGGCCAATGACACCGCCCTCAAAAAAAAAAAAAAAAAAAAGAGAAAATAGAATGAATTGATTTTCATAAGATAATTTAATATTGAAACACCATATTTCCAGAACCTCTGTTCTACCTGTAACATTTGTTAAAAAGGAATTACTAGCTAATGCGATGTAATTCCTTACCAAAAGTTTGTTGTTAGGTAGTCCCGAATATGTGATGTAGCACATTATGTAGTGCAATATGTAGCATGACTAGTTTTCGCTGTAAGGACTTCTTAGCCATATCCAAAATTCTCCTCTATAGTACCTTTGTATTTGGTAGAATAATTAGTTCTCATCAATTTTCTTCAGAAATCAGTTTTGTTTTTCAAGTGTCTGATTCAGAGAGTTTCTTAATGAGTCTGTGGCTATTAATTATCTATCTGGTTTAGAGATAAAAGCCAGAGAGGAGGGTAATAATAAGGAAAATGGTAGCAAGTAGTTGTATTCACAATTTAATAAGAGAAGGCCCTTGTCATAAGTTCACGAGTGAGTTGGTGGAGTAGTTTTCGAGTTTGTGCCTCTCTACATTAGAAAATGAAAGCCCTTTGAGGCACAGGTAATATTAGCACTATTAAGTTAAGGCTTACACAAACAACCAGCTCACATAAAAGATAAGGCTACATACTGCTCACATGATCAAATATATTAAAAACGTAAGTATTAAATCTGAGTTCTATTCTTCCAAATCAGAAAGTTGTGCATAGTAATAGTAAACACTAAGGATTCTGTTGTACCAATATATATAAACAAATAAATAAATAATCCATCTAATTGAGCTGTTAAGCACACAGTAAATGTTCTAGAATGATGACTATGATGAGAAGGAGAATAATGAAGTCACCTCAAATGGCTTACCCCACCTGTCTTTAAAAGTATGTCTTAGGGCCAGCCAAGTGGCCTGTTGGTTAAGCCTTGGCTTGGGACACCAGCTCTGAGCAGCAGGGGCCCCAGTTCAGATCCCACATATGAGGGCCAGTGACACTGCCCTTTATAGCTAAGATGGTGAACAACAGCTCCACCTGGAGCTGGGCTGCCGTGAATCGCTGGTGACGGAATAGGCTGCAGTGGGGCTGGCCAGCAGCTGGTGTGAGCTTTCATGAGTTGCCATGAGCTGCCGTGAGCGGCCGTCCAATGGCTGGCGAGTGACTGCGTCACCCCGGAAAAGTGCAATGATAATACCAACATGGGCCAGTGACTGCGATGTGCTCCACAACTAGACTGAAGAACTAAAGGACAGCAACTTGTCTGTTCCCCTTCCCCAATTCCCCAATGCTGTTCATCTCCCCCAATTCCCCAATAAAATCTTTTTTAAAAAAAAGTGTCTTTTAAGATTAAGTTACATATACTGTGACCCAGCAATTTCCTCTGTGAGTAGCTTTTCCTAAAGAAATAATTCAAAATGCATGCCAACATTTACATGTAATGATTTTTGTAAAAGTTAATTAAAATGAAAGTGTTAGCAACCTAATTATTAAACAAAAGGGGTATTGTTAAGTCAATTACAGTGAAACACCATGCAGCTGTTATAAATGATGTAGCATAGTATTGGTCGGCAGGGTACATTTTTCATAGTATATTCTTAAGTAGTAAAATTTGTACATCTGGATTATTTATCTATGTTTTGAATATATATATATAATACATAGTTGATATTATTTACATTTCAAAATGTATATACAAATTATACAGATAAAGAAAAAGTATGTGTCTAATATGAGCAACTGTATCTGGATGGTGATGACTTGTGTCTTTTGTTCTTTTTTTCCATTTTTTTGTTTGTTTTCTGTATATTTCCAATTTTCTATGTTACTGTGCTTCATTTTTATAAAATTAATATCTATTGAATGATCTACAAAGGAATTTTTCTTGATGCTAATGAGACCAAGAAAGGTATTTTGTGAGTACATTGATTTGATTTGATTTGAAATTTGAGATTCTAAAGGATTTTGAATCATAAATCAGAGCAATAGCCAATGCTGGAATGAATGCTGGAATGAATGACTCTGGGAATCTATGTCAACTTTAAGTATTTTCACAAGCCACGGTCTAATAATAACCCATGACATCTTCAAGCAGTTTAGGACCCTAGTTCACTAAATGAAGCAGGCACTTCTTTGACAATCTCATTTTGAGATGATCTCAGTGATTCCTAATGCCTTAAAAATCCATAATTAGAGAATATGGTCCCTCCCTCCACTTCCTGAACAACTGAAGAGAATGGCTAACAAAGAGGGCAAAATGGGTATGAGGATTCAAGAGACAGATGGCTCTGGTGGTCTTCAGCAGGTGCTCATTTACATATTTTGACCATCACTCCCTTGCCTTTTGCCCAGCATGCCAACATGCTCTGGCTTGCATGCACATTTAGACCAAAAGCTATGTGATCTAGCAACAAAAAGACTGAATATAGAGGCTTCAGTTGGGTTTATGGCCATGGCCCTTATGCACAGGCACAGCACAAACACAGCCCTAAACATGTCCCTTAAATTCTGTGGATGCCCCTTAACTTCCTCGTCATCATATTCATACAGAGATTAAAGGGAACTAATGGAAAATAGTGCTGGAGAGGACTTGGATTTTACCATAAGTTACTCATATTTTAAGGGCTCAAATTTTGGGGAAGAAACAGAATGGTGTAAGGGGCAAAGCCACAAAAATTGGAAATCATAGTGCAACTTTCAATACTCGTATAACTTCATCCATCTTCAATTTACCTATGTGCAAAATGTGGGTAGAAGAAAGGTGGAAGACAAGAGAGGAGTTAAGCTATGTGTTTAAGATCTTATTAAAGTACACACTGCTTTCATTATGTTCTGAAGTGAGTAATCTGATAGTTTTTTTCAGAAAAGTAAATTTATTCTGAAATTTTAAGTGACTATCATATGTTAATGGGAATATACAGTAGAACATCATTAAAACAAAGAGTATGTAAAAAAAGAACATCATGGAAACAAAAGGATATGTAATAGGATGTAATATTGAACAAATACTTTTCCAACACATTTATCTATGAATAGAAAATAATTGAAATATCCCTTAGATATATGTTTTTATCTCTTTTCATACTAGCTATATAAGGGTTCTTTCTTACATGTAATGTTTTCCTATATCATCATGATTCTTTCAGATAACAGAACTTTTACCTAATTTAGTCTTTAGAGTACCAGTGAAACTTTTGAAATATTAGATTAAATATTAAAATTACAAAGAAACTATTCAAACTAGTTTTAAACATATTTTATAGAAAGTGACTAGATTTTGTTTTGTAATGTTCACTGCTATTTATTTAATACATTTCATGTATGGTCACTTCATAATCTGTGTCTCATAAAAAACTGATTATGGGAAAATCCTGCTTTGCAAAGTGATAAAATCATCTGGACAGTTGATAATGTAGTAAAATGTTTTAATATCACATTAAATAAAGTTTAAAAATTTAAATGCAAAGTTTTATTCAAAGTCCATTCATTTGTTGAATGAGCTTTTATCTAGTGTCTGATATGTATGTAGCACTGCTGTAGGCATGAAAGTCTTGAAATAACATAGGTGAACATTTGAAAGGAAATTCATTGTAATCTCAGTTTCTTTATATTGTGTTTTGGTCTTTATGATATGCTGATCTTTCTACTTATAATGCCATCTTTTTATCCCATGAGAACTAAGCTATTTGGAACTTTAGAAAAATATACACATAGAGAAATGTTATAACCAAAGACCTGCTTAAATGAACAGTAGTAGAGAGCACAAAGAATCCCACCAACCTACTTATTTTTATTCTAGGATGCAGAAAAATGAGCGGGTTTCAAATATCATACAGTTGAATCATTTTGAGAATGAATTACATCATCTCCTAAAAAGGATAATATCTTTTGTGTTGAATTTCATAGATTTTAGAGAGATGACAATGAATCATTTTCAAAGGTGACAAACTTTTTGCCATAGATTTTTTTTTTTTTCTGATAGAAATGCATTTTCATCCCTGAGAGACAATAGTGATGAAATTCTGAAATCCGAACAAGTTATCAAGTTTTCAAGCAAGTATAATACAATACAATAAAAATACTTAAGGGAAAAGAAATGCTCAAAAATCTTGTGAACAATCCATTTCTTCCATGATGTTTGCTTCAAATCCAAAGAGAATCAAGAGCTTTCCTGTTACTGAGCATTAAATATTGTCTGAAGATCTCAGTGTCTAAACTTTTCAGAAGCCCACTATCCAGACAGCAATTGAATTGGTTTTTAAGTTTTCTAACACTGAGAGTGAGAAAAATAGGCAAAATCTGTCAGAAGGGGTATCATTTTTCAACGGTGCTGTAAAAGTTAATCATAATACTTCAGGTAAACACACTTAACATATTTATGTATAAGTGTAATGTGAAAGAAATAATTTGATTATTACAGAAAAGTAGAGTGTTTGCCATTAGTTCTCTTAAAAGGCGAGGATGAAATTAATGCATAAATAATTATATCAAAGGTTGCAAATCTATTTTCAGTGGTCACCTACTAGAGGCCTACATGGCCACTTTTGATCACCTTTTACTCCTGTGACATTTCATGTTTTCTAGTTTATTTTTTTTCTTCCTGGTTTTTAAATTAATCCTGACAGGTAGCCAGTTTAAAAACATACTTCTTTCTCTAACGGAAAAACTTGCAACAAAATTATTTAAAAGAATAATAGCTAATAATAAAATTTTGTATGACATCATGTAATTGAAAATAATTTTCCTTTGATCTTTTTATTTTCAGATATCCCTTTAAAATCCTTACTGATATGTCTTAAGCTATTTTGTTTCTTAAGATAGGCTGATATGCATGTAGAACTTAAGTGAAATTGTTTCTATGACAGTAAGAATTGAGTTGTATTCAAACTCATTGGTGAAACTGCCATTTTTTCATACATATTCAAATAGTGAAATTGAACTGCTAAATATATATATATATATATATATATATATATATATATATATATATATCCCAAAATTGGGTAAAGGTATTTCATGAAAGTAAGCATTTTTGTAATCATTCTCAAGAATAAAGGGAGAGAGAGAGAGAGAGAGAGAGAGAGAGAGAGAGAGAGAGAGAAACAATTTTCTTTCTTTAGAAATAGCTCTTCTATTTCATTTTTGTCCCAAAGAAACAAAAGTGTAATATGAAACATTTCACTTTGACAGACCTAATATCTTAAAAACAAAGAGAAAATGTGACAAGTATTTTAACAAGGGTGAACAAGACCTCTGTTTAATTTGGAGCTGCACAGTGAATTGTAGTGCACGAACTTAAAACTGGAAGAAAGAACCAATAGGGTATTTTCTTATCAAATAACTTCCTAAGAGATTTTAGAAATAACACTCTTATCTATAGATTATATCTCATACATCGGCATCATCTTCTTAATGACAGATGGCAAATACCACAAGGGAAATTTAAGAGCAGGACAACAGAATATATACAAAAATGAAGTAAAATCCTCTAAAGTAATATTGCAAATCTGTGGGAAACATACAAGGAACAGATGTCCAAACTTTAAACTTGCTCTCTGTTGCTCAGTCCATTAGACATGTCATCTCTCAGGATGTGTTGAATTGAGCAATTCTTATTCTCAATACTAGAAACAAATGGGAAAACACTGAATTGGTTTCAAGCCTGAATGAGTGTAAACCAACAGGTTATTTGATGAAGGTAGTCATATGATGACCGTTTATAGGAAAATGTTTGACAAGCTGTCAAAACTCTTTTGGAGAAAGGAATAGTGGATAGAGTTGCTCTAAGGAATACATGTCAATTCAGTTATTCCTACATCATATTTCGAAACTAGATGAATGATGTCTGCGAATCTCATGCTAGAAATTAGATTAAAGTGATTTGGATTGATTTGGAAGCATTCAGTTAACGTTATCAGAATGGTAATGACATTCATGCCAACATTTTACTACAAGGTAGGCTTGTTTTTATCAAGATTTAAAACACATTTGTGTACTCATGATACACAACTACAAGTTTATGCTTCTCATATGACTTAATTAATTCAACACAAACACTAGTTCAGAGGCTCAGATATCAAATGTCAAAAGTTGGAATCTGAAAAGAAAAGCTATCAGGGAATAGGGAAAGGAGTAATTCTCTGAAAGTCAACTAAAACCTGCAATCTGACATCTGGGTAATGAGATCAAGAAACAGTTGGATAGTAGACAAAAGTGTTGAGGGCCGTGTAGCCCAATATTGAGGGGCATGCAGGTTGACTTTAGTGGGCTTGGTGAATCTGAAAGTACTGTTGATTAGACATGTGTTCCTCAAATTTGTATTCCCTTGAAGCCTGTGTTTTTATTACAAAATGTATGTTTTGTTAAGGTTTGTGATAAGTCTTGAGAGTACAGTTAAGCCAAAATTAAATATCAAAAGTGAGATTCTCTTTAGTATTCACACCCAGGATTACAGATTATGTAGAAACTGAGTCTGGGTCATAAAGAGATTATTATAGATGGGATTATAGAAAAGGTCACAGTGTGCCCTAAGGAGAACAATTATAGGGACTAAAGGTCTTAAGAGAAAAATACATCAAGACCATGTGGAATTTAAACTTGTAATTGGATAATGGTCAAAAGTCCCTATAAAAAGGACACGTTATTGTAATAAAGTGTGACACTTTTCTCTTTAACTCCCCCGGTGTCTCCACTGTCTCCCTTCTTTATTTTCCTCCCCTGCACTCTATCTCTCCATTTTCTGTCTTTCACTGCAACAAACAGTTTCTGTCTTTCATTAACCGCCGATGCCGTGTCCACCTTCTTGAACCCTGGTCAGCGGGGGCTGGTCCCCCGCACAAAAGCTTTTATCAGCCACTAACCTTTGTTATGACTTGGCATTTCCTAAGGAATATCATCCCATTACTTTAACTTTGGCATTCTAGACCCCCTGTGATCCCAACCTCATGTGCCTCTGCAGCCTTATCTCCCCATTTTCTATGTTCCAGCCACACAAGACCACTTACTTACCTGATGTTTACACTGACTGCCTACAAGACTTCGCTGCTATTCTCTTTGCCTGAATCCCTCACTCAGTTTAGTTCCTCAGATTCCATATCTTCTAAGAAAACACCTCTGACTTCCTAGTAAGAATCATGTTTTCTTGTGTACGTCTAGAACTTGGTTTGATTCTGCAATTGACTCATCACCTTCTGCCAAAAATCATACTTAATTTATGCTTCTGTCTCTTCCCTGTATATATAGTCCCAGAATACAGAAATGATATTAGTCACTTTCTATTTGAAAGGTTTGTGGAATTTAGCTGAATGAATTAAAAAGCCGATTAGGAAATTATGGAGAATGTTACATTTAAATATCCTAAACAACAAACAAACAAACAAACAAACAAAACCTTAGGTCTTTGCAGACCTCTGACTTCCAGTTTATATATTAATAAATGGGGGAAAAATGTGCTCTTGGGTCTTCTGCTGCATGTCTTCTTTGCCACATGAGCACCCAAGAGTTATGCTTAGGTGGTAATATATCTTTGAAAAATTCATCTTAGACTCACCCTGTTTATTTATCTCCTGGTGCTCAATTATAAAGTCTTATAGAGTAGTTCCCCCTTATCCCCTGGAACCATGTTCCAAGACTCCCACTGGATGCTTGGAATCATGGATAGTACCTCACCCTATATATACTGTGTTTTCTTCCTGTACATACATAGCTGTGATAAAGTTTAATTCATAAATTAGGCATAGTTAAAGATTATCAACAACAGCTAATAATAAGATAGAATAATTAAAACAATATACTGTAATAAAAGTCACATGTGGTATGTCTCAAAATATCTTAGTGTACTGCACATCACTTCTTGTGATGATATGAGATGATAAAGTGTCTTATGAAGTCAAAAACATTCACTTTTTCTCTTAAAGAAAACTCTATTTATGACTTCTCTTGGACATATCCAAATTGCCAGCCAACATCACTACTCTTGCATTTCGGGGCTGTTAAGTAAGATGAGATTCATGTGAGCACACGCACTGGAAGACCACAATGGTGGATCCAATAACCAAGATGGCGTCTGAGTGAGTAAAGGGCAAGTAGCACATACAGCTCAGAGACACTAAAAAAAAGGGATGGTTTGTCTCAGGCATGACAGAGGTGGAGGCTTGAAATTTCATCATGCTACTCAAAATGCATGTAATTTGAAACTTAAAAACTGTTTATTTCTGGAATTTTCCATTTAATATTTGCCAACTGCAAGCAACTGAAACTGCAAAAATAGAAACTGCAGATAATGAGAGGGAACTAGTGCGTTCAGGCCCAACAGCACTATGCATTTTCTTCTCATTTGGAATTACCATAGTTTCTGGGCAAAACACCACACTAACTGTGCTCTGAAGGCTGAACATTAAAGTTGGAGACATGAGATATTGATAATAACAGTTACACACTTTTATATATACATGGACTTTCAGATGCTAGGCTAAAATGAGAAATATTGTTTTACTGTGCCATAACTGCAGGGTGTTCCACAAAAGCATTTTGAAATTTCTTATGCAGGGACAAAGAAGAGTATCTTTCTACTGATGTAAAAGAGAAATATTATGTTGGAGTTGTAGTACAACATGCACTCAGATCTCACTAGAGGCTCTAGGTGGTTAACGTCTTCTAACTAAGCCATGCAGTGTTAATATTTTATGAAGAGGCTAGCTTAAATGATCAATATAAGAACTACCTCTGCCAGAAAACTGCATCTGCACCCTGCTCTGGCAATCCCACAGTAGTCAGCTATTTGTTTTTTGATTTTAATATCTGTAAACAATCAGGCAAGAGTCACTCAGGACTGAACCTCAACTGTACGAGACAAAAATAACAGAATCTGGCTGGAGTGTAAGGGAGTGAATAGCTTCAGCTTTGGGATTTTTCCTTTCCTTTCTTCATTACTCTGGCTCTGCATGACTGTTCTCAAGTTACACGTCCTCCTTCAGTTGATGAAGGTTTGTGACTCATAAATGTTTTCACCCATCCATCACTTACTGTTGATTCAATTTCTTCAGATCACCTTGTTGCTGATTTACTTACCTAGACTTACCTATGAATCTAGACACCTGTGCTGCTCTGTTTCTCTTCATCTGCTTACCCAGCACTGGACACTTCTCTTGACTGGACATAACCATATTTATCTGTGTTTTGCTTCCCTCATTATAGTCTTTCCAGGGGCTTCTCTACCCACTACCTGAGGAAGCAATCACAAATAATAGTTTCCCTGCTCTCAATTTTTCCTGAATACCAGTCATCACTCATATTATTAAAAGCATTGAATATAATAAAACTTTTACTGTGAAAATGGATAAGGCAGAAGAGTGGTATATTAGTTAGTCAGCGATGCATAACAAATTACCATAAACTGAGGGACTTCAAAAACCACATTTGTTCTCTCACAGGGTCTGGAGGCTTGAAGTCCAAAACAAAGGTGTCCACAGGGTTGGGTCCTACTGGAGACCCTGAAGAAAACACTCTGTTCTGGGCTTCTCTCTTAGCTTCCAGTGGTTGCCAGCAATCCTTGGTGTTTCTTGGCCTCCACATATACATCACTCCAATCTCTGCTTCCATCATGGTGTTCTCCCTGCGTGTCTGTCTCTGTGTTTCCTCTCTTCTCAAAAGGATACTTTTCGTACTGGATTAAGTGCCCTCCCTACTCCAGAATGGCCACGCATTAACTTAACTAATTATATCTGCAACAATCCTACATACAAATAAAGTCATATTCCAAGGCACTGGGGATTAGAACTTCAACATCATGTTGGAGAACACCAATTAAATTTATTGCAAATAATTATAGGCTGACTGGTCACGTTGATTAGCCAAAATTTAGGACTATTCAAAATTATTAGAATTTTTGACTTTGGATAAACACACTCCTGCTCCTGCGGATATGGTTATGGTTATGGGTTTCTCTGCTTTTGTTTTTCATCAAAGAAAACTTCTGGAAGTCTCAATGTCTTATGAATATTAATGCAATTTGGTTGTTTTGTTTATTATGTTTGTCATAATTGCAAAAGTTTCACATTTGTACCATAAACAGGCTTATATTTTATTTAATACATACTTACATTTCTTTTCCTTATAAGGTAATGTTTTAGGAGCAACAAGGGTTTATAAATATATAATATATATTAAAAATATATATATTAAAAATATATGTATGAAAAAGTCATTCTTTCAAGAATCTTAATTTAGAACAGTAAATTTTAAGGTACTTACTGTACTAAACTGGTTAGAAAACAAATTAAGTATTGAAAGTTCCAATAGAAGTGAAAAAGACATCAGCTAAGGAATAAGGAAAGGCTTCCTAGAAAATATAGTTTTAAATTTAGATCTTAAAGGATAAATAAGGAGAAAAGCAATGAATCCTGGATTAGGTGGAAGACTGTATATCTTGTCCTCCGAAATTCTAAAATTATTAAAGGTGGGCAAGGAGAGTATCTCGATGTGGTTGGATTAGGCTAAGGGAACCAACTGGGGATGAGATTGGAAAGGTGACACAATGTATGGTCCAGGCTAGCACCCAATAGCCTCAGCCCAACTTCTGCTCTCAGGACCAATCCTGATCAGAAAAAGGAGACATATAAGCACTTTTCAGCCAAAAAAGTTTTAAGTCCCCTTTCCTGCAAGGCTGCCTAGTCCCTAAAACCTACCATGTCATTTGTGTCTGAGTCTATAAAAATCTAAAATAGCACTGTGGGAAATGAGTAGTCCTATGCATTGCTAGTGGAAATTTGAATTGTAACATCATATTTACAGAACAATCTTACAACATCTATTAGAGATGAAAATATATAAATTACCCACTCAGGAATTCACCTCTGAAAATCTATCCTAAGAGGCATAAAGAGGCAATAGATAAGAATCTAGGTACAAGGATATTTAT
Organism: Aselliscus stoliczkanus; assembly: GCA_033961575.1. Classification (NCBI taxonomy): domain Eukaryota; kingdom Metazoa; phylum Chordata; class Mammalia; order Chiroptera; family Hipposideridae; genus Aselliscus; species Aselliscus stoliczkanus. The sequence goes on along the minus strand of CM066740.1, from coordinate 72,669,776 downwards.
GGAGCATTGTTAATGATGGCAAAAAAATAAATAAAACCTAGGTGAATAACCACCATCAACAGAAGATGATTGAATGAATAAAATTAGTTAATTATTTAATTTAGCATGTACAGAGCTGCTGTTTAATTCATCCAACTTAATCTGATTTTATTTGTTCTGTTTATAAAGGATTACTCTATTACTATAAACAATAGTGTTCTTTCTCAATTTTTCCTTTATAAAACATGTGAAGAGCATATATTTCATCATTAGTTTTGAGTATCTTAACTAAAATCATGAAAACCATTCTTTTTCTTCTTTAAAAAATCCTATATTATAGGAGAAATATGTATTATAGAAAATCTGAAAAAATATGTAAGCAAAAATTAGGAAAAACATTACTCATTAATAAATACTGTGTATCTTTGAGTGTACAAAGCCCAGTCTTTTTTCCTATGAAAAACATTTTTCACCAAAATGATAGCATATTGAACAAAATGAGATGTTGTATGGTGAATTAGTTTCCTGTAACAAATTGTCACAAACTTAGTACATAAAACATGACAAAAATATAATTTCACAGTTCTGGAAGTCAAAAGTCACAAATGGATTTCACTGGGTTGAAATTGACTTGTCAGGGCCAAGCTCCCTCTAGAGGCCCTGAGGAGGAGTCGGTTTCCTCACCTTTTCTAGCTTCCAGAGGCTATCCGGTTTCCTGGGCTCATTGTCCTTTTTTCTATCTTTAAAGCCAGCAGATTAGAATCTTCAAATCTCCCTCTGAACTTGACCCGTGTTTTTTGTTTTGTTTTGTATTTTAACTTTTATTGGGGAACAGTATGTTTTTCCCAGGACCCATCAGCTCCAACTCAAGTTGTTTTCCTTCAATCTAGTTGCGGGGGTGGGGGAGGCAGCTCACCATCCCATGCAGGAGTTGAACTGGCAACGTTATTGTTAAGAGCACATGCTCTAACCAACAGAGCCATCTGGCTGCCCACCCACAGCTCAGTGGCAGCTCAGCTCAAGTCATTGTCTTCAATCTAGTTGCAGAGGGCGAAGCTCATTTTGTTTTTATCCTATCTGCTCCTTTGACTCTGATATTCCTCCTTCTCCCAATAAGGACCCTTGTGATTAAATTTGGCCCATTGAATCATCTCAAGATCCTTCACTTAATCTCATCTGCAAAGTTCCTTTTGCACATAAGGTAACATATTCACCGGTTTCTGGGATTACAACATGAACATATCTGGGGGTGGGGAGTGGTCTACCACATTGGGTTCTCCAGAAGCAGGGGCTGAGATGGAGTTTGGGATGCAAGATGTTTTACAGTACATACCTGTGAAAAGGAAGGGGAAAACAGGTTTGGAAAGAGGAAGACAGGTTAGCTGACAAAAACCTCAGCCAACCCAAGGAAGATCTCTAGAGCAAGTATTACCATTCACAGTGTTTTATGTCAAGTCCTATTCCCCTGACCTGCATCCATCACTATGTGTGGCCTATCCCAGGGAGAGAGTGAGGTCAGGCCAGACAGATCTCTGCAGCTGGGCCGACCATGGATGTGACAGCTGGCAACTGTCTGCTAACCACACTCCCTGTAGCTGAGCAACAAATCTATTTTCTGAAGGGGGAATCTGTATGGCACATGCCCATGTCACCTACTTAATGTATTTAAGACATATCTATGGGTTACTCTTTTATGACTTGATTTTTTTCGCTTAATATGTTAGGAACATTTTCGAAAGAATTGCATATTTCTTAATGTCTAACTAATACCCATAGTGTCTGTAATAGATTTGTATTTGAACATCTGGGTTATTTCCATTTTTATGATCTTTTGAACAATTAGGCCATGAACTATGAACATTAGAAATATTGAGTAATACTCACCTTAGACTTGCTCTTTCCCACCTGCACAACATAGTAATCCCACTTTTTCCCATCCCCCATAACTATCAGATCATGTTGGAACAGGACACACAAAACCATTCAAAGCTAAAAATGTAATTTATCTTCCAAAAGTTTTATTTTAGATCAAAATGTCCTTTTTTCTGGCATTAAGATCTAGAGTTTTCCTTATGAATATACTCTTATCCTAATGAAGGATAAGATATAGGAAATCTTGTCATAATTTTTAAAAGTTAAACATTAATTCTAAAAATAAAAATGTATAGTAAATATGAAGTTCTCTAGTCACGGTCAAGCCACCTCCCCATTTTAAGTGCTTTGGATGCCGCTTTCCTTTCCCCACTCCATTCTGTCAATCCTATTGTCATGGTTTTCATCTTTATTCCCATGGGACATAAGGACTGCTCTCCCAGTCCTTGAGATTTAAGCCTAAACCACAGGTAATGTCTTGAAGGCATACAGACTACGGAGACTTCTATATTCCCCTTGCACTCAGCCAATCCTGGGTGCACATTTATATCAACCAAAGAGAGCCACACATCCTCCAAACACAAAGAAAGAGTGGTTGGGAGATTAACAAAATTCATTCTTCTCTGAATCAAAAAATGAGCCGTCTTAGGAGTCACGTCTGTTTATCTTCTTGGCAAATGTCTTTGTCCAGATGCACTGAGAAAATCAGGACCCATTTGGAAACAAATTCATACTAAATGAGGAAAATGTTGATAACAGTTTCAAAAATGAATTTATATTTATATAGACAGGTATGTTAATAATTCTCCCAGCATTTGTAAGTGAAATCGCATTCACCAAAATGACTCAATGTAGCCTTAAAAACATCCCACACATAATTGCTCAGTACAGAATGCTCCTCTCATGCCTGTTTCTTTCCCTTTTAGAAGAACACCAATATTCAAGATTCAATTGGCTACTAAGCTGTCACGTTGCAGATTATATAGTCACATGTAACTAATAAATATCATATAAATAGCCAGGTTAAATATTTATAATGTTAATTTCTCAGTGAAAATGTATTAAAAATAATTTTAGGTTTGTTAGCCATAAAATCGCATGTACCTATACTGTCTTCCTTCATTGAGAAAGTCAAAATGAAATATCACATTTTGTGGCGAGCCGAGTGGCGCGGTGGTTAAGCGCTGGCTTGGGAAGCCAGCGGCCCTGGTTCGGGTCCCACATATGAAGGCCAGTGACACTACCCTCAAAAAAACCCAAAAAATCACATTTTGAAATTAAATAACAAAAACTCCTTGTTCATAAAATAATTCATTAGTAAAGTAAGTGCAATTTTTTTGGTAGAATTTATCGGCAAACTAGTAGTTACATGTCTATGTATGTGTAGAGTTTTTCTTTTATTCTTTTTTTATCTTCCAAGGTAAGGAATGCTACACCTGAATATAGAGCAGTCACTATGACAAACTATTAATGAAAATAAACAATAAGTCTATTGTTCACTTTAATGCAAACGTGTTGGGTGGAGATGCAATTAATTGAATTAAATATGATGTGACAGTAGTCTGAACTAATTAGTATAACACTAAATGAAAGGAAAGGATAATTGGGCACAAAACCAAGATATCTCAATTTAAACAGACTCTTCTGCTGCCTTTTAAAGTATGTGAATAAAGTGACAATTTCCAAATTTATTTCTTATCCACCCCATTAATTAAGACACTAAGGGTGAAGAGGGTAAAAAAGCATCAGTGAGATTGTGGATCATTTAACATTTCTACTTAAGTAGCTTTTTTTTTCTTCTCTTATTATAGGTCATTTTTTATAACAGTTAAGATAGTAATACCTTGAAGCATAATAATTTCATAATTATTGTTATAACCTGCTACCTCTTCTGTCAAAGCAACTGCTATCGATGGAAGTTGCTCAATGTAGCGTCAAGGTAGAGACCCTACAGGGTACGGGTGAAAGATGATCATTCTCTTCAGGTCTTTATTTTAAAGCAGACACTGATGGCAGCAGGAATATGAGGTCAGATAATTAAGATCGCAAAGTCATCCTAGAAAAAGTGCTCTATACCTCATTGCTGAATATCACTATGGTCACCTTCAAAGCACTCCCCTTGGGAAGCTATGCACCAATCCCAGTGCCTAGTCCACCCTTCAAAGCCATTTTGGAACTCTTTTTCTGAAATGGCCATCAGAGCTGTCATCGTGTTACCCTGATGTCCTGAATGTCATCAAAATGTCTTCTTTTAAATATTTCATTTATCTTTGTAAAGAAAGAAGTCATTGGGGACCAGATCAGGTGAGTAGGGAGGGTATTCCAATACAGTTATTTGTTTACTGGCTAAAAACTCCCTCACAGACAGTGCCATGTGAGCTGGTGCATTGTCATGATGCAAGAGCCATGAATTGTTGGTGAAAAGTTCAGGTTGTCTAACTTTTTCATGCAGCCTTTTCAACAGTTCCAAATAACAAGCTTGGTTACCTGGTTGTCCAGCTGTTACCAATTCTTAATGAATAATCCCTCTGATATAAAAAAAAAACGGTTAGCAACATTGTTGCAAAAAGTTCTCGAGCTTAATTGTCAGACCTTGCTAACATGGGACACACTAACTCCCCACTTTTAGTTGTTGAGATAGATCACAAATGTGTTGGGTGGCCTTCACAGAGGGTTGGACTCCACAAGGAAGAGAGCAGATCACAGTGACAGAGCGTTCCTGTGGTAAAGGTTGCGTAGGTTCATCATTTCTACAATCTGTATAGAGCCAGGGAATGGCCTCCCAGTTCATAGCAGTATTGGCTGGTGCGGGAAGGTTGAAGGGTTTCTAACAGCTCTGGATCTTTATCTGAGGCTGACTCACTCCCATATTTGTATCCTATGAGGTAGAGCTTTGCGTGTTTCATCCCTGTTTTTGGCAAAGTATTTGGACCTTCTGTTCTTGCTGTAATCTTTTCTTCTTCTCTGTCTTCTCTTCCTTCTTCTTCCTCCTCTTTTTCCTCCTTTTCTTCTTCTTCCCCTCCCCCTCCTCCCCATTCTCCTGATATTACTCCTCTCTCCAGATATAATCTTGATTTTATTTAGCTTTTCCTGCTCCCACATGTGTTACCCTGAAAGTTACAAAAGATTTGGCTTTCTGGTTTAATATTCATCACTTATCCTCTGACTCCCTTTACCTCTACCAGAAAAATAATAGGAACCAGAATCCAGGAAAAGTAGACAGCAGGGAAATAGTATTAAATAACAAGTCTGACAAAGCAATAAATAAACAGGGGGGAAAGGATGTGAGATCAAAGGAGTGAAAAATTAGAAACAAATTAGAATGTGGTAGATACAATATTTGGTAGATACGATGTTAGGATTGACACTTTAAGACAGTTACAAAAAAATTTTAAAAATGCAAAGAGGTTGGTGACCAGTTAGTTGAAGTGCCAACCATGTGTTGTGGAAAGGAGCCAGACAGCTTATAAAGAATGCTCTTGTCCCCGCCACTCCGACCCTCACACACACACACCCTTTGTCTGAACAACCCCTATTAGTTACTCAACTCTCTCTCTCCAATTGCCTCTCTTATATGACCTGCTTATTTCTTTGATGACATTTGCCACCATCTGTAATATATTTTTTTTATCTGTGAACATGTTTATTGCCTCTCTTTCCTAATAGTGTATGCTACATGATGTTAGGAGCCTCTCTTTCCTTTTTACAATTTATAGTCAGCACTAAGCACAGTGCCTGCCAAAAAAATTGTTGCTTCATAATTTTGATAAATGATGCATAAATAAATTAATGAATTTAAAATTTAACTCAAGCATCATATCCTTTCTGAAGTTTTTGTTATACACCTTAGTAACATATTTCTTGCTATAATGATGGCACCTTCTATTTACAACTGTATTGTATTCTACTTTAGTAAATTAATTTGTTTTCTTATGAGTTCTAACAGGATATAAGTCCCTTAAACGTTGGGTCATATTATTCCTCTTTGGAATGCCAGAACACTTAGTACATAGTTTTGTGAATGAATGAACATTTTTGAGAAAATATTATTAGGCTCCTAGAACCATTTTGACCACATGAAAAAATTTTAATTTTACAAGTCATCAAATATGGAAAGTATACATCTTTATAACTCAGATAGCAGAGAGATTTATATTATTTATTTATGGAAATATATTGTATTTTAACCACATATTTTCTCTTTACCTGTCAGTTCCATAGTCTATTTTAATCACTTCATGGCTAAAACATTAGCTGTTCAATATAGGCAAATTCAAGACTATGAAATACTTTTTGAAATATTCTGTTTAAAAATTGGTGACTGGTTTCATCGCTCCTTCACTTTCTTCAACTTATAAGATGTTGTAGTGCCTAAAAGTAATTGTGCATTTCTTTAGAATGCTTAATAAAAATTTCAGAAATACCAGAGACTTCTTGACACCAGATATTAAAGAAAAAGTCATTTTCACTGTGTTGCAAATTTTTCACTTAATAAAATGCCCTACATTCAATCACATTAGAAACAGATATTATAGCTAGGCTATTAAAGTGTAAACATTTTTTCTTTTTAACAATAGAAATAGAGATCTCTGATTAAGAAAATTTATACTTTTTTCCCATGATGGATGCTAATTTTTGATCTTTGACCTAAAACTTTACTTAGATAAAATATCCAATAAAAGGTGTAAGATTCATGTGCTTTAGATTTCTTAACAGAAGAGTGATATTATTGGGCAACCAACTATCCCAGTTTGCCTGGGACTCAAAGGTTTCCTGGGATACGATACTTCCAGTGCCAAAATCAGGCAAACAAAGATGGTTGTTCACTCTTACTGACACAGCATTATTCTTTTTTCTTCTTTAACTTAGATAACATAGTTGAAAGAGTTTCTAGAATTTTACAAGAATCCATCTCTAAAGTATGGTTAAAGAGAAGACGGTAACTCATTTTTGTTTGAAGGGCTGACACTTCTATGTTTTATTTTCATCCCAAGGTGATGATGATTATTTATTTATAATAGTTGTAAAGGGTACATGGCACTTACAAACATATAAAAGACAAAGCTCTTATGAGGTTTCCCATCAAACTCAATATACAATACACCTTATAAGAGCAAAACGGGAGGTAGAAAAGGATTGGAAAAAATCAATACTGGAAGGCTTAGTTAAGGAAATATGTCCTAAACTTTCAAGGAGAGATGTCAAGAAAGAAAAACAGGAAGCTTGCTGAAGTATGACTAATCTAGTTTTAAACCTTTTGAGAATTATACATTCATAAATGCTAGGAAAATGGATTTCTATATCTTTTTATTGTATCTTCCAGTAAGTATTTCTTTTTAATTTATCATTTTATAATGACCCTCTTTAACCTTAATGTTTTTTGCCTTAAGCTGTTTTCCCTGAGAGCTATAAAGCTACAACATCTTATTTTGATTAATATTTGTCAGTTGTCTCATTTTTCTTCCCCTTTCAAATTGACCATGTCACTATGTTTTAGATGTGCCTTTTAAAAAGCATATAGCTGGAATTTGTAATCCAATCATAGAGTTTCCTTCTTTTAACGGTCAAGTTTATTTATTACATTCCTCTTTACTGTGTTTCTTAGTATTTCATTTCTGCCACCTTGCTTGGTGCTTTTGTGTTCTTTTTTTTTTTCTTTTTTTTTTTTTTTTGTCCCATCTTTGCTGTCTGCATTTGGATTGAACAAGTGTCTTTATTCCATTTTTCTACTTTAAATGATTGGAAGTTATACATTATTTTTCTGTTGTTTTAGTGGTTCCCATTAAATTCCTAATATGTGTAACCTTAGCTTGGCAAAGTCTAATATTAATCAATATCTTTATACTTCCCATTGCTCAGTGAATTGCCTTGACACCTATCATGGTTAATTTTATTTGTCAACTTGGCTGGGCCACCGTGCCGAAATATTTGGTCAAACGTTAGTCTGAATTTTTTTGTGAAGGAGTTTTTTGGATAAGATTAACCTTTAAATGAATCAATTTTAAGTAAAGCATATTACCCTCCATAACGTGAGTGGACTTCATTATATTAATTGAACAGAGCAAAGAAGATCTCCCCGCAGCAAGAAGGAATTCTGCCAACAGGCTGCCATTTGACTTGAACTTCTGCCTCCCCCTGGGTCTCCAGGCTATAGGCCTACCTTGCAGATTTTGGACTTGCCAAGCTTCCACAAATGTGTGAATGAATTCCTTAAAATCTCTCTCTTGTTGTTTTCTCTCTCTCTCTCTCTCTCTCTCTCTCTCTCTCTCTCTCTCCCACCTTTGCATATATATATATATATATACATATATATATATATATATATTCTCTCTCCATATAATTACGTGTACACACACATATACATGCATGTATATCTTACTAATTCTGTTTCTCTGGAGAACCCTGACTAATACAGCACCATCATCAAAACTCAATTAGCCTTAATTATAAGGGTTTATTTCTGGACTTTCAATTCTACTTCTTTTATTTCATTTATCTACATGTTTATCCTTATAAACAAATACCAATGTTAATACTTATGTTTCTATTTCAGGATTCATACATATAAACAAGTGGTTTAGGATCAAGCTTCCAATCCATCAATGGCCAACACTTGGTTTTGAACTCTCATGGAATATTTCTGTTTTCTACCAAGAGAACTGGGCAGATATATGATAACTTGATTCATATTAAGTTGCCGGAAGCATTTTGTAACCCCTTTTTCACCAAAGGTGAAAAACCAGAGCACCACAGCTTTGTGCAGTTCCAATTCATGTTTTATTTGCCCCAAATGTCTCACCTTTTGTCTCTGTCTACAGTTTGGAACTCAAGTCCTTGGGCATTGTAGCTCATCTCTGAATTTGACAATCACCTGCTAGATGTACAGCATCAACTTTTGTTCTTAATTGATCTTTCTTTTCATTTTTAACATTTTAAGACTTGCATTTGTTTATTGCAAACATGTCTATATCTACCTCTCTATATATAAAGAGATAATATATTTACACATACTCATATATTACTTTGAGTTACAATGTTTCCATCCTTTCTAAGTATTTATGAGGGTGGACATATTTTAGCCACAATCTTTTCTAGAAGCTGAATTCAAATATATTGATTTTGTTTGACATCATCAAAGGTCTGGGATAAAAATTCAATAGCAGTTGAAAAAGTTCAAATATGGAAATAATATCCTATGAAAACAAGAACAAGAGTACTCAAAATCTATTAATAGGAATACACTAGATTTTTTATATATTGAATGTACAAAGTTATTATCAGGATTAAATGAGATAATTCAAACAAAGATATTTATAATTAGAATAAGTTAGAGCTACTTAGTAATTGAAATTATTATATTAATTTTGTTATTATTCAGTTATACACTGGATTTCATGTGTGTATAATTTGCCTTGGGAATCACTTAATATTCACTGTAGTATTTCTTTCTCCATAGAAAAAACAATGCATTCTGAGTTCCAAATAACTAATTTACAAATGAATTTTGAAATAAAAAGAAATTAGTGTCATCATTTTATATTATATATAAGGCTCTATTTACTTGAAGGCAAAACCATTTGTTCAAATATAAGGCAGGATGTGTTGTAAAGAAGTATGCAGTTTCTAAATACTCTCCTTCCTTCACTGTAATTAAACATTCATTGAGATGCATGATTTGAATAATTGATTTTTAAGGTCTCAGAAAAAAGGTTCCTGAGAAAATTTTAACTATTTTACTGTAAAAATAATTAGCTCTAGGGAACTCCCAAGTTCAATTATTATTACATAGAAATGGAACAAAAAAACACAATAATCTTGAGAACATTTACCATTAATTCCTGAAATGGACCATCCATCTTCCATTTTCTAATGAAGGGACAATAAAATAAATGTCTAATTTTCATATATTTATTTTAAAGTGCTTTGAAAGCTGATTTTATTCACAGTGATGATAGTTTTATTTTAAAAGTTCAGCTATAAAATATATTTTTGTTCGGGTTTTTTGTTTGTTTGTTTGTTTTGAGGGCAGTGTCACTGGCCCTCATATGTGGGACCGAACCGGGGACGCTGGCTTCCCAAGCCCGCGCTTAACCATATAAAATATATTTTTAAACATTTAAAACTTTTTTTGTCAAAAAGTGTTTGTTATTGGGGGCTGGCCAAGTGGCGCGGTGGTTAAGCGCTGGCTTGGGAAACCAGCGGCCCCAGTTCGGTCTCACATATGAGGGCCAGTGACACTGCCCTCAAAAAAAAAAAAATGTTTGTTACTGGAAAGCTTTTCCTTTGTTGTGCACTGTCAAATATATTTTGAGAAACAATAAATCAGTACCTTAACACCAAAGCTGATTCTTTTCAAATAAATAGCTCAACAAAATATTTATTACAAATCAGAGGTTTTCTTACAAAACATGGATGTTTTTACATAACCCAAAAATATCTTCTACCACCAGCTTTGATTACCTTCATTTTACCTTGTTAGAGAGCTAGCCAAGTTGGGTATCCATATAAATGTCTATGGGGTTTATTCAGAAAAGGAGACAAGCAAAAACCAAGATATACAATGTGCTTAGTGTGTATGAATTTATAGATATGGTTACTTCATCAATTAAAACGATTGCTAAGCTATACACCTCATAACTGTAGGTACCACCTTATATAATCCTAGTTGTCTTACCTTCATTACAAAGGTATGACAGGAGCACATGGATATGTGTACAGAATGTAAAACTTTGTTTTATTTTATATATTTTATATATTTTTAAACTTGTGTTTGGGTAAAACTTGATCTAATTTAAGCATACTTCCAATGTATTAGGTATTTGGTTTTGCATTGTGGAGGAGGAAAAATAGTTTTCCTTCTGCCTTTCTAAGTTCTTCTGGCTGGTCTAGTAATCAAATTAGCGTGAGACAAGTTAACTGGAGATAATAACCACATGCAATTACATATGTACATACAAGTGTTCCATAAGAATATGTCCCCACCACCACCTCCCAGGACAAATTGGCCAGTTAAGGCTTATTTAAAGTGTGATCACAAAATACAGTGAATGTTTAAATTTAAAAGAATTTATTCAGTAAAAGACACATTGCCATTAATCCATCTCAAGATACTCCTCCTTGCTTTGAACACACTTACCCCACCATTCTTGCCACTTTTTGAAGAAGTTCTAGAAGTCCTCTTTTGAGAGTGTCTTTAGTTGCACTATCATGGCTGCCTCTATGTCCTGAATTATTTTGACTTTGGGGAGAGCCAGAACTTGCATGGTGCCAGGTCTGGTGAATAAGATGGATGAAAACACACCACAATGTTTTTATTTGACAGAAATTGCAGTATAACAGAAGCAATGTATGACATAGAGTATTGTCATGATGGAGGATGAAGTAAAGTCACTCACCAAAGAGGACTTCCAGAACTGCTTCAGAAAGTGGCAAGAAAGATGGGATAAGTGTGTTCAAAGTGAGGGGTTGTATTTTGAGGGGGATTACTGGCAACGCGTCTTTTACTGTAATGATTTTTTTTTATTATTTAAATATTCACCGTATTTTGTGATCACACTGAAGCAGTGTGATCTTAAGCAGTGAGATCTGATTGGGACCCTACATTTAGAGGCTTCACCTTTACTTGACCTATAGCTTAACAATAGATCAAGCCCCCTGTGGCTTGAGCTCGGAATGTCCCCTATTCTACCCAGTTCCCCATTTCAGAAAATTACCCTGAAATTTATTATTAATATCCTTAGGCTTATTGATCACAATCTCTATGGTTTAGCAGTCTTTCCAGGCTAATCCCATCATTGTTCCTAGGTTCCTGATTCCACCAGAAAATCATGTGGCCAGAAGGAAGGCTCCATGCAGACCCCTGGAACCATCAGATAGCCTGTGGAGAAATGCCCAGATTTACTCTTAAAAGCCCCAAGCTGGTCTGAGGATGTTCAGGCAGATTTTAGAGTTAACCCGCTGACTTCTCAGACCATTGGTGCTCTGATAATAAATGCTTATTCTATTACCCAACTTCTGTGTTGGTCTATTAGCTGAGCGGTGCACGAGCCCCAGACTCATTTGGCCTCTGGTTTCAGCACCTCGTATGCCATCGTGTGTGTGTGTGTGTGTGTGTGTGTGTGTGTGTGTGTGTTCACTACCCAGAGTCAGTTCTCCTTCCATCACCCTGTATTTGATCCGTATGACATCTTGAGCTAAGGAGAAAGGAAGGTTATGGTTGGTGCCCCAAAGGGCAGGAAAGCAATTCACATGAAAATAGAAAAGCAAATGTTTGGTAAACATTTGTTTGCTGGGCCATCTTTTACCATGGGACACACAGAGGACTTGGATCAAATGGACCTTGTTAGGTTCCTCCCTGTCTATCATACTTAGTTCATGTTAAGCTGTAGTTATCTATGATGATAGCTCCACTCCTGGAGCAGGTCCTCTATCTAAATTCTTTTAGGCAGTTAGTGAGAACATCAAAGTTTCTTCCTGAGTCTTTTGTTTTTTAAAACTAACTAGCTTAAAATAATCAGTATCCCAAAAAGGCATATTTGGGGTGGTGAGCTCTGTTCCACCTCAACATAATTATTATATATAGGTTTGACAGTGTAGAACGAAGCTTTAAACAGATGCTTTCTCAACAAAATTAACAGCTGACATAGTCTGCCTTAGCTGTGTGAGTTTATTTCATAAATAATTCTTTTGCCCTGTTGCATTTCTGTATTGATGTCAATCTCATTTGCTCACAATTTAATCTTTTAAAATTTCTAAAAGCAATGTTTTATTATTACACTAATTAACTTCTAAAGCAGTTTTTTTTTTCCCTGTAGAAGTAATCTACTCATTTTCACATTTAGATAAAAGTGTAAGATTTTTATTTTTAGCATATCTGTTTCTGGAGCTCATTTGCTTTTTTTTCTATATCATCCATTATTTAGGAGTTTCCTTTGAGTTGTTTGATATCAAATAACAATAGTACCATAAAATAAATATAAGGGCTTTAATTAAAGATACATAAGATACAGTATTGTGTCAATCAGTCATGATAAATAAAAAATGCCATTCTTTCCAAAATGACAGGAAAAAACTCACCGTATTTATCTCAGAATTTTTCTATTAAGGTGAGACTGCCTGCATCCTCATATTTGAAGATAAAAATTCAAAGTTAATTATCTGGCCCATCCCAAAAGAGATTTTGAAAATGATGGCAATTTCCTAGATATCAAGAATTATAATGTAGTCCTAAAATAATTCTTAAATATTGTTGACTAAATTATCAGAACTACAAGCATAATGTCAAGTACAAATACAATGTATAAGTTTTTGTCACTTGTTATATTTGAATTTTCTATAGGGAGACTCTTTGGTAACATAGTTCACCTAGCAATTTTTCTGAAATATGTGCAATCTTCTAATATTTTTGAAGATCAGTATGAGCTAATGGTTGGACATAAGAATTGAGAATAAATATGACATTTGGCATTTTAGAACATCTTTTTTCAGTTGATTATTTTAAATTTCACATAAGTTCTTTATGAACAACAGATTGTAAGGGTATACAATTCTCACTTTAGATTTTGCTCTGTTGGCACAATCTAAGATTCCAGTTACCAAATATTATAAAAACGCTAGTCTCTTTGGTTGCAGAGATAGCCTTCATGCTATAAATCAATGCACTAGCTTCTTATGTAAGCTGCTTTGAAGCCAGACATCCTGGAATAATTTAACACCAAGAGAGGTGTGAATTTCCTCCATTTATCTTAATAAAGTGTTAACTTCAAAATAATTAAATGCTTGCTATCTTATTCCAAAATAAAAATATTCAGGTCAAGTTATGAACACTTAATTAAATTACTTTTCATTTTTCAGTGTCTTTCTTAGGTTTTTTTGTCTGCTTTTTAACTGCTATATCAAAAAAGTATTCTTTGGAATGAATTACAATAATTAGTAAAATAAATTTCTGAGCATAAACTCAAAAAGCATTTTACTATACTGACAAAATTCTATCAGTAATAACAATAACAAAATTCTATCAATAATTCTATCAGTAATAACAACCTGTCTATCATATAATACAACTGCAGAGTTTTATATATTACTATAGTTACACATTGGCATAGAACGGGACTGGGCTTGTTTATAAAGCACTGAATCTGGAGTGAGATTTTCTGGGCTGATACATTGGTTCTACTATTTACTATCTCAGACTTTCTTTGGGTAAATTATGTAACTATGCTCTACTTCAATTTAGTCATCTATAAATGGAATGATAATGACACCTCCTCATAACAGCTGTAATAAAGGTTAACTGGGTTCATATTTCTATGTAAAAGAATGCCTGTCAAGTATAAATACTTCTTAAAGCATAAACTGAGGCATATTAAAATTTTAAGAATTTGAGCAAAAATCAATTCAATTTGGGCAGCATCCCATCTAGCAGATACAAAGGAACTCTCAGGAGCTATACAAAAGACTTATAGGGGGCCGGCAGAGGGGCTCGTTGGTTAAGAGTTGGCTTGGGACGCCAGCTCTGAGCAGCAGGGCCCTGGTTCGGATTCCACATGAGGGCCAGTAACACTGTGCCCTCTACAGCTAAGATGGTGAACAACAGCTTGACCTGGAGCTGGGCTGCCCAGAGTTGCTGGCTAAGGCATAGGCTGCAGTGGGGCTGCAGTGGGCTACTGTGAGCTACCATGAGTGATTGGCAGCCAGCATGAGCAGCCGTGAGCTGCCATGAGTGGCCATCCAGAGGCCAGCAAATGATCTGCCTCAGCTGGGAAGAGCACAATGATCACAGTACCAACATGGGCCAGTGAAGCAATGTCCTCCGCAACTGGACTGAAGAATAAAGGGACAGCAGCTTGTCTGTTCCCCTTCCCTGATTCCCCAATGCTGTTCCCTCCCCCAATTCCCCAATAAAATCTTAAAAAAAAAGAAAAAGAAAAAGTATAGGCCGAAGGGGACAGAAACAAGGAAGTTACGCTAACCAAAAAAGTGGATTGGTTATTTCAAGGTTACTTTCCTTTAGGGGATGGCAGAGGTATATCAGGCAGATTACATCACTAGTGCTGATCAGGTGATTCTTGATTGCCTCATTTAAGAATCCATTGCTGGAAAAACCAAAACTATAATTAAGGTAAGTCTCAGTTTAGTGAAATTGAGGCTTAGCATAAGCAGATGCAAAAAGACAATAGACAGGCTCATCTAAGATAAAGATGGACCTTTGTCAATAAAGCCACAGGCCCAGGATGTGACTGCCCTCATGACCTGCTTTTAGTTAGGAAGTTTTATGTTCAGACCATCCCATGTGCTTACTTCAGATCTCTGAGTTTGTAGGGCACGCCATGCTGGCCTTCCCCGAGCTTGTCAGGTTTAATACATGTCCCCTTTTTCATCCACAGAAGGCAGTTTAGTCTGAAAAGGGGAATACAAAGGTACATCATAGCTGTCTTCAATATCTTAAGCTCTATAAAATTCTTAAAGAATATTGGACCTTGGTTCTGTTACTTTTGGGAACAGAAGTAATTTTAAAATGCTTAAACATCTTCTTTAAAAAAAAAAGATTTTTATTGGGGAGTTGGGGGAGGGGAACAGCGTTGGGGAATTGGGGAAGTTGAACAGACAAGTTGCTGTCCTTTTGTTCTTCAGTCTAGTTGCAGAGGATGTTGCTTCACTGGCCCATGTTGGTATCATCATTGGACTCTTCCCAGATGAGGCAGATCAGCCGCCGGCCTCCGGATGGCCACTCACTGCGACTCTTGGCAGCTTACTCTGGCTGCAGGCTGCTCACACTAGCTGCCAACCACTCACTGTAGCCTATGGCAGCCCACTGAAGCAGGGGCTGCAGCCCACACCATCACCGGGACTCACGCAGCCCAGCTCCAGGTGGTGCTATTGTTCACCATCTTAGCTGTAGAGGGCAGTGTCACTGGCCCTCATATGTGGGATCTGAACCGGGACCGCTGGTGTCCCAAGCCAGCTCCCAACCAACACGCTACTCAGCCTGCCCAAACATCTTCTTTTTTAACAAAGTTTTTTCCTACTTAAATATTTTTGCTTTTGAAGTGGAATGGAATTTGCCATCCCAAAATATGTCTCTTTGGCACAAGGATTATCTTGAACTGGTTATTTTTAAGAATCAGCAGACACAAGAGAAGCTCTCTAAACTTAAATAGAAGTTACTGTTTTACAAGAGAAATTTTAATTTATAACAAAAATCTCCATTTTAAGTGTATCTCCCTCTCTGTACCTGGCAGAGGAGGGTTACTAGATCTCTAGAAAGTCTTATCAGTGGAGAAGGCAGTAACTTAAATCTGCGTAAAACCAGACTCTCTCTTTCACTGTGCTTTTTCAGGCAACCTGCAATAACTGGCTTTCCCCCACCAATACATCTTTTGTCTTTAGCTGGAGATGGCATCTAAGGTAATAGCTTGAGCCATTTTGGAGAGTTATTCAGTTTTCCTGTTCTCTCTCATGTATACAGGAAGGATACATGTTTTTAAACTTCTGTTTGTTTTTCTCCTGTTTAATCTGTCTTTTATTACTGTAACCTCACGTGAACTTCATTTCTTTAGCACTCATTTTGCTTTAATCCAAACTTCTTTTGTTGTATTATTATTCTCCTCCGAGTTCCTGTATCTCTGTCTTGAAATCTTCGTGCATAGAGGCATTTTTGTTTGTTTACCCAGCCATTTGATTCCACTGAAGAATGCTTCAGTTGTTATCTACTCCACATTAAAATATTTTGTTGGCTGCCTTTGTTTTTAGCTTTTTATATTTTCTTAGGACATTTTGTCTTGTATGTTCCTTTTACATTGCTGCACACCTATACATGTGAAAAATCCTCCCTGACCCTACTTATTTACAGATTTAATGTGGGAAGAGACCAGAAGGGTACTTTAGGGTAACCTGAAGAGTGTGGTAACTGCTTTGTTGCAAAAATGGAATATATGTAAGTTTTTCCCTGCAATCCCAACTCCCTTGCCACCATTCCATGAGGACAAGGAGGGATCAGGAAGGCTTCTTCAGCTGCACATTCCATCCTGATGTCTGACACAGAGTTAATTTTCCATTGGACAGTGTCCACTGCTTTGAAACCTCCTGCTCTGCTCATGATCTGAAGAAGTTGGTGATATCTCCATTTTCTCTCTCCAAAATAGTCCAATCTTCAATGCATTTAGTATCTTTTATTAATATGTTTGAAAGTTTTGGATTATTGGTGCTAATATCTAAGATCAAATTTCTATTTCTGTCAATTATTTTCCTTGTTGGAAGTGGGCAGAGATTTTGTTCCTCCTCCAGCTTAAGAATGAATGTCTCCATTGTGTGTTTTTTGAGTAGAGCTTTTACTCTGTTTTCTATTTTATCTATAATGACTCATTGATTCATAGTTTCAATTACTCTAGAGCCAATTTGGATAGTTTATATTTTATTAGAAAAGTTTTCATTTTATTTTGCCTTTAAATCTTGGTGTAAGTTTTTGCACCGATTAACATCTCCACATTTGTGTCTCATTTAATGTTCTACATCTATATTAGACCCCTTTGTTATTTTTTTTTTCTTTTTTTTTTTTCATTTTTTTTTAGAAATTTTATTGGGGAACAGTGTGTTTTTCCAGGACCCATCAGCTCCATGTCAAGTAGTTGTTTCAATCAACTTGTGGAGGGCACAACTGGGCTACAAGTCCAGTCGTGGTTTTCAATCTAGCTGCAGGGGGCGCAGCCCACCATGCCATATGGGAATAGAGCTGGCAACCTTGTTGTTAAGAGCACACACTCTAACAAACTGAGCCACCTGGCTGCCCCCCTATTTCTGATATTTTTGTAACATCTTGGCTCACTCTGAAGATGTTAAAGTCTTCTATTTGTTCTCTAAAATATTGAGATTAATTTCTTATCAAATTAGATTTGGTAACTTATGTCAATAAAGCATAATTTCCTCAAATTTTGGTGATTTTTTGCAAGCTCCTCATATTTCTGTTGGATGATTTGTGTTTGCCTGGCTGTGGATGTACATTCTAACATCAGAGCTGGCCTCAGGAGATTGTGGGAGCAAAATGCTGGTAGACTATGCCAGAAATTTCTGTCTGAGTATGTCTGGCTCCAGCGATGCAGGCATTCACCCTTGCCACTTTGCTCTGAGAGAAAATGCAGCTGATGGCCAGGAAAGGAGAGGACTCTGTCCAGTTATCCTACATGCACTCACCCAAATAATCCCTTCCCTGGGGGCCTCCCCAACGGTTTGAATGTGTTGCTCTGAGCTTGAAATATCCTTTGTTACCCTTCGCATCTGCCACTGAACCCTCTTCTGTATGCCTTTTGGGTTGTGGTTTACATGAGCCTCTTTACTGTCTTCTGTATTTAACTAATTCCTCAAACGACATGGCTAATTGATAAGATATTCTGCTTTTCCATCACCACTCTAGACTTAACATTTTGTAAAATATATATGGCTATTTAAAGGTGATTTGGGCTGGAGAGTGTTCTCACATTATGTCAGCCATTTTCATCCAATGGTCTTGTTCAGCACTTCCTATAATTACTGATTTGAAATGTGTTTTTTATTCTCTGACCTGGGTTAAACATTTCTAAGAAGGTAATGTACTGTCTATGTGGATTTAATCTGATCTAGAAATTTGAGGGTTTGTTTATTTTAGTGGGAATTTTGTGAATGTTTTTCTGTATGTGCTTAAGTGAAGAGGAAGCTTATAATGGTAGAAGAATGGCCAATTTATAGCTTACATATTAAAATGCAATAACTGGTGGTGGAAAGGATTGAAGAATAGCATTAGAAATTTTATTATGTAATGACCTTAATGAAAGGTGCCTTTTAAAACTTGTGATTTAGGTTATCATGAGGGTTTTAGATATTTAGTTGTGCCCCTGTTTTTCATCAATGTGGTAGTCACCACCACAGAATGCAAATATTAGGGTACAGGCATAGCAGAGATGAATCTGAAAAAAATGTGGATATTTGCACTCTCACGTAAATGGCTTATGTTTTTTTTCATTTAAAAATGGAGGCTACATCAAAGATAACTTGAAAAGTCTTGTGTTAAAACTTGGAGCTACCTGAATGTAATAAAACTAGGCAATTATAATTAGAATAAGCTTCAGCCATCAATCTACAAATATGACTCCTATTATTGTTTGTATTGTATTATTCGATTCCAGGGAAATTCTGAAGTTTGCATAGGCCTATAGAAATTACCCTATTTAAATTTCTAGGAAGAGTCTTACTCTTTTAATATTGCATGTTTCTGTTAACATTTTATGACTTTTCTATAGGCCTTTGGGATTTACAGCTGTGCTAATAACATAGCCACCTACTTGCTTTAAAGGAATACAATCTGGTAAAGGAGTAATGAGCAAATGGTGAGGAAAGCACTCTCTGATAAGATGACTTTCACCATAAACTTGAAGAGAGTGAGTTTCATGTACATTTAGAAAAGAAAATCTCAGGTAGTATGTTTAGGATGTTTCAAAAACAGCAAGAAGATCAATGTTATTTCACAGAAGGACAGAGGGGACATATTTGAAAGAAAAAAAAAGTGGAGGTGGTGAGAGGCCAGGTTTGTTTTGTTTTGTTTTTTAAAGAATCACTCTGAGTTTTATGTGCAGAATTAGACGTAAGAGGATAAGAACGGAAGTTAGGAAGCCATTTTAGGAGGCTGATGCTTTGAAACAATGAGAGGTCCCTTTTGGGCCTGTTATTGTTTGAAAGTTGGCAACATCTTCTAGATATTCAAGTGGAGATGTCTAGTATGCAGTTGAAAATACAAGTCTGAAGTTCATGGGATTTACGATTTTTTGGATATAGAGGTCTAGAGCTGAATATATAGAGAAGTCATGAGCATATAACTGCATTGAGAGTAACAAGAGAGTGGTTGGTGAGTAGAATATCAAGATATTGTGGGATGGTGGATGAACAAGAAGTTAAAATCAGAATTCTTAGAGGATGTTTTCTTTTATTCTCCCGTCTAGTATCAGATAATGTTAAATGATATTTTGTTAAAGAAAGGTTACAGAATTAATTGATTCAAGGACTTAACACTACCATCAAGATTACAGGGTTTTTGGTTTGTTTGTTTTTTTAATCTTGACAATCTGCTCAGTCACCACACACTGGCTTCATCTTAAATCTGGTTCTTTTTTGTTATAAAATGGCTGCCAGGAGTAATTGGTCTATATGTTTGTTTGTTTGTTTGTTTGTTTGTTTGTTTGTTTGTTTGTTTGTTTTTACTTGATACTAGGAAGATAAGAGGCTGATTTGTTATGTTATCTAGACATAGAGAGAAAAAAACATCTCTCCTAGAAGTCCCAGCAAATACTTCTTCACCTCTCCTTGGATTGTATTATGGCACATACTCATTTCTGAGTCTCTAATTGTGGCAAAGAAGATAGAGATTTTCTGATGGCAGAATAGATGGCTTTATATAAAGGACATCTGGAGAAATGGCAAGAAAAAGAAGCATTTGTAATATAAGGAAAAATTAGGAAGGAGGTTGATAAGATTAATATTATTAGTATTTGTCAGTCTAATGTGACTAAAATTAGTAGATTATTTGGGTTACATTAAAAAAAAAACTTTGCATGGTCAAATATAAATGACAGGACAAAAAGAATACATTTTCTTTCCATCATTTCCTGTCGTAGGCTTACAAGACTGTTAAATAAACATGCTTCTAGAATTTGGACCTGTTCACACCATCTTAATATGAAAATAAGTAGGGATGGCAAAATATTTGTTGGTCTCCATCTGTTCTATTTTGCCAGACTCTGACACTGCAGTCTGGGTTGAATATACCGTAATTAAAAGGAAGTTTTTCAAATGTGATTATATGGTAATCATTTCTCTTCTGCTCTAATCATAGGAAAGATAGCTTGGACTAATTTTTTACTATTGAGAACTAGATAAAAGTAGGGCCAACACAAATGATATTTTATTCTCTAATTAATACAGTAGCTATAACACTATCATTCTAGCAACACAAAATCTTTGATGGGCAATTTGTGGGGAGAAAAGACAAACTGTCATTTAGACATAGAAAATTTAACTGTTATTGTACACAAGTGAAAGATAGATAAAATTCCTCAATTTTCATCAAGAGGGCTCTATGATGTTGACTTTTCCATTTCTTGAAAAAAAATGTATGAACATAATGAATAAAGGCAGATTCTATTTAAACTAATAGGAGAAAGATCCAACAAAGTCACAAAATGTCTTTCTGTGTTAAAAATGAATTTTGAACCTTAGACAGCCTCAATTATTCCAAATAATGATGAATTTTCAAAACATGCAAACTTCTAATCAATATTCCATTATTTAAAACTATTTTTATACAGGTTTTAAAGTGTGCCTATTTTTGATCTCTCAAACAAACAAAAAAAAAGGTAAAGAAAGGGAAAAATTTCAGACTAACACATTGCTACTTGCTACTGTGACTTCCATCTTTTAGAGTTGGACCATTATCTTTTCAAGGCAAACAAACCATCAACATGAGTTTTAGTCTAAGATTACAATGAAATAAGGTTCTCTATGTGAGTGTTATTGCAGGATTTTTCAAGACATATCTTCATGGTATAAAACGTAGGGTACGTACAAAAGCGAGACTCTAAACTCAAGACATAAACCCCTCCTTCTACAGTATTAATAAGTTGAAGTATCCTCTTTGATTTATCTTTCATGTTTGTTCATTTCCAGCAGGCCTCTCCCTCTTATTTTTCTTCATCTCCCTTCTGTATGTGCTGCCTCAGTTATACTTGTATCAATCTGAACATAAACCAAGTTCCTTACTTCCTTTCTGTAACTCAGTAACTTTGTTAAAGATTTTTTCTTTTTGAAATGGGTGAATGAGGGACAGCACAGGCATCAAAGTGTGACATCTCTTTTGAGAATCATGCCTATCCTCTGGGTTTTTCATGGTTCCTCCTCAATTTTTCTCTCTCCCCACCTCTACAGAGAAACCTGAAGAACCAACCATTTTCTTAGGCAACCTGGGTCTTACCACACATAGACACCTGGGGGTCTTGGTTGTTTCCTATAAGTTTGTCAGAGAAACTTTTTCTAAATTAACTCTCCGTTAGTGTTTAGGAATGCAGTTTTTTTCATCTCAACTTATATCTTTGGTGTAACTTAATGAAACGTTATCTCTGTTGAGATGGACTATCTCAACCCTGTGCCATTTACACATTATGAAACAACCAGCTGTTACACAGCATAGTCCCAAACAGGAGACCCACCCATTTCTCCTCATGATGAAATCTTGGCCTTTCTTGCTTATTCCCTGCCTTTCTTCACAGATTTGGACTGCCTGTAATGCTTACTGGCTTTTAGACTTTTATTCTTTGTTTCCAGCCATTAACTTTTCCCATAGCATATGGCTTGTCCCCTAACCTTCCTCTCAGACAGGGCTTTTCACTGCCATTAGATTTGAAGGAAATTGGAAGTTATATACTTTTAGAGCTCAGTTTTTATTAGAAGGAATCTTAACTTTTATTAAAATTAAACATTTTTATATTGTAGATTTTATATCAAAACTTTTCTTTGCACCTTTAAAAATTATAACTTGTAATAGTTATTACACTAATTGTTAGTCTTGGAGTAGCTTTTATGCTGCTTCAGTAGACATAGAAAAATAGTAATGAATTGTTTTGGCATATATGACTTCAGTGTCTTACCTACTTGATTCAATCTCTTTCCCCCCCCCTCATATTATCTTAAATTGTACTGTATATTCATGTTCAATTTTCTTAATTTGTAGAACAAACTAATTGCTAACGTGAAAGAAAGCAGTAGAGGCTCTGGAGCCATATGCATCCCCAGCTCTGCCAGTAATTAGATTGTGAAAAAGAAACAAGATTGGAATGTCGTTGGATATGTAGGAAGTGTTAAGGTCCTAAAGAAATGAGAATAATCACAACAATAAAGGCAGTTATAAACACTTCTGTTAGATGTCTTCATTACATTAAAATATGGACATTTATAGGCTAACTAGAGGAAAATACAATAATTTTAATAGATTCAGTTGCTAGAGAATAAGAGGAAAAGTAAGAACATGTAGCAAAGAAAATGCTTTAAAAATAAGATGAGTGAGAAAGACTAAAGAGTGTCCTTTTGTGTTAGCAACAAAGAGGTTTCAGTGATCCTGACAGCTTCACTATAATGAGGTGGGGGTGCAGTAAGAGGAAGAGGTGGAAGCCACAGAGGAGGAAAGAGAAACATTTTTTCCTGAACATTTGTTCATTCAACAAATATTTAGCCCCTGCAATGTGCCAGGGGCAACAGAGGCTCTATACAAATAATAATAAACAATTCTCCCTGCCCTTAATAAGCTTAGGCTGTGGAAGAATGTGTTTCAATGCTGATGGCAAAGAAGAAGAAACAGTAGAAAATATATTGACAGAAGATCCCATGATGATGATACAAGGCAGATCTCAGGCGGAGGGCATCATTTAGGAAGTGAGGCCAGGGTAGGAAAGAGAGCACCTAAGCCTTAGCATAGTTTTTTTCAAAAAAGCTTTGTCATCCATGGTTTAGGCATGGTGTATGAATACAGGGGTCGGTGAACAATGAATGCTTCCTGCAGAAAAAACTTACATACAAAATAGCTTTTCCTACTACAAATAGGTATCGAAAGCTGATATTTTAGTTCAAATTAGCCTTGGAAATATTTATGTAATTCTTTTTTTTAAATTTATTTATTTATTTAATTAGTTTCAGGTGTACAACACAGTGCAATTGTTATACATTTTACCCCTCAAAGTGACAACCCCCCCCAATTCGCCACCCCACTCCTCCCCCCCATATCATATATATCTATTACTCTTCCTCTGACTCTCTTCCACAGTATAATCCACATCGCGTGACTATCTATATATATTCAATTACAGTTGGTATATAACCTCCGCTTCAGGTATACAGTGCAGTGATCAAACCTCTACTCCATGCATGAAATGGTCTCCCCAACAAGACATGTGACTTCAGGTATACAGTGCAGTGATCAAACCTCTACTCCATTCATGAAATGGTCTCCCCAACAAGACATGTGACCATCTGATGCCCCACAAAATATTTACACCATTATTAATTATATTCCCAGAACTGCCTTTCATACCCCTGAGGCAAAATTGTAGTTGCCAATTTTTGCTGTCTAATCCCTTCCCCTTCTCCCTCATCCCCACCCCCCTCCCAACTAGCAACCCTGTATTTCCTCTATATCTATACGTAATTCTTTATTATTGTTTTGCACTGAGGTGGTTTCATTTAAGTGAAATGATCACAGGCATGAAACAGATATTAGGCAGAGGATTCACATTTAACAATATCTTCTCAAAATTTATGAGACGTTAACCAAGGCAGGAATGGGGAGGGCCTGTAGGTGGACATCTTATATCCTATGTCAGTTATGAAAGCCCTACGGAAAGAACCATGGTTATAACAGAACTATCGTATATAGTTGTAACTACACACACACACACACACACACACACACACACACACACACACTAACTCTTTCCCTACATAGAAGAGCTTCCTATTATTTGGCTCTTTTTTTGCAGGTGGCTTGTCAGGACTACAGGGTCTGGATTACAATCCTTCCTCACCCCCCCACTCCTCCACTCCCCCCGGACCAAATCCTTTTTGCTGAAGGAATGCCTGGCCCACTTTGTGTTTGCGGTGGACTGTTTTATTAATTACACACACCACAAAATCATAGCCCTATAAACAAACGGAGAGGTTAATCAAATCTGTCTGAAAAGAACTTTTATTTCTTCGTAGCACGTAAACTTGGGTGTGGGTTGGGGTGGGGGACGGAGAACTGGAGGTTAACGGACCTGCCAGTCCCCAGGAGCTTCCAATCTAACTAACGGAATCTCAAATCCCGCCCTGGTTTTGGATTCGTTTTTAATTGGTTACAGGATTTGCCAATCAGGCCCCGCCTCCGCTCCGGATTCCTCGGGCCCTGATCACCGGAAATTGACAGGGGGCGGGGCTAAAAGAAGCGCCGAGAATTCCGAGCGGAGATCGTACTGTTGTGCCACCATCCCCCTGGCGCCGCACTCTCTACGTATTTCGTATTCCGTGGAACTTTCAAAGCGTCTTTGATGTAAGCAACCGCTACGCATCGTGTTCTCTGCGGGCACTTCCGCCCTAGCACCCGTGTACGTAAGCGTGGGAACTGATCGGCCGGCGTGCGTGTGACGTCACACGCGCGCCGGTCTAAACGTCGGCTCTAGAGCGCGGTGAGTGAATTCCTTGGCTGTTTTGCCGTTCTTTGCGTGAATACAACGTGGCCTGGGATCTGAACTTGTATTTGAAAGAGGCTGATTTGCTTTAGAACTGTATTTGATGTAGTTCTTGCAGAGGCACACTTCATACGTGTTTTTATCGTGAGCCTGCTGTGTTCCGCAATTTGCCTGGCGTTTTGGGAGCTGCTGATTTGCGTTAGTCCGGGTCCCGCCCTCACGGAGCTCTGCTGGCTTGGGGAAGGTTGGCGCATACACTTTAAGTGTTAACACGAGTGCATGTCCCACTCAAGAGGTTGGAGAAATAAGATTGAACCTACAACGCGCAAGTTAACGTCTGTTAAACAGTCGTTTCTTTTCGATTGCTGGAGGGAGGAAGCAACAGATACATTTTGGAGGAATTTGCTTTTGATGTACAATTTGCGTACACAGTGTTAAAACTGTCAAAGGGATTGAAAAACGAAACGAAAACTTGTCAACACCCTCCCTCCTTTCCCAGTAGCTTGTACATTTTAATGTACAGTGGCGCATTTTGAACATATCTTAAAACAGGGCTTTCGAGGTACTTCTTTATGATACTAAATAGAAAATGGTTAAGTTTCAATGCTCAGGAGAATGCGTATATTGATCCTTGTAATAAAACTGTAGAATAATCCATTGTCCTTCCCTAACCCCCAAACAATAAGAGGAAGCGAATAGCCCTGCTCTTTGTGTTTCAGCAGCCGGATACCAGCTTCCCTGGTTGAATTTGCTCTGGGCAGCCTTGCGAAGCACAGCTGATATGCCCCTTGAATTAATAAAAGAAGTCAATGGGGTGCTTGAAGTTAACCCGCTAAATAAGTTACAGAAAGTGCATTTCACATCCCTGCATGCCGGTTGTGATTATAGCCAGAAATATATCCAGGTAAGACTTTTCATAACACACAATAGATATCTTTTGCTTTTAGCAGACTGTGGTGTGTGCCTATATGTGGTTTTTCTTGAATTCCTCCTGCTTGTTGGTAACTGAGCTTGGATCCGTAAATCAATGTGTTTTTGTTGTTTTTAATCAAATTAGGGAAGTTGTACGCTCATGTTTCTTGCAATTTATTTTCCCCTTCCACATTATCCACATTATTTATTTCTTTTTTTCTCCTTCCAGATGTTAATTACATGTTTGTTTGTATGTTAGGCAGTTAGC
The DNA here is from genome assembly GCA_033961575.1 of Aselliscus stoliczkanus. NCBI lineage: Eukaryota > Metazoa > Chordata > Mammalia > Chiroptera > Hipposideridae > Aselliscus > Aselliscus stoliczkanus. The sequence goes on along the minus strand of CM066740.1, from coordinate 72,643,514 downwards.
TGTTGCCCTACAGGTCTCTGAGGTACTATTCCATTTTCTTCAGTGTTCTTTTTTTCTGGTGGAGAGGGATTTTCAGATTGACAGTAATTTCTGTTAATCTGTCTTCCAAGTTCACTGAAACTTTTTTCTGCCATATCTAATATTGTGTTAGGCCTATTTAGTGAATTTTTCATTATTGTTATTCTGCATTTAAGTTAGGGACTAAGGGAGAGAATGACGGGGGTGGGGGGTGGGGGGAGTGAGATGCTTATTAGTAAAATGGGTCTGATAGTAAAAGAAAGAAATAATGCTACATTTCAGTTTTGCCCTTCCAATCAAGATACTCTGTGTAGACATTTATCTTTTATTCTGTTTATTTTCTATTTTCCTGGTATTTTATTTCAGATGAAATAAAGTTTTATGTATTAGTTTTATTTTTCTGTTTTCTTCTTCCAGCTGCAATGGGTTTTCACCAAAGCTTTAGGTTGGTTGCCCTTCTAGCAGTTTAAGGTTCTAGAAGAAAGATCCAGGTAGGGTTTCTTGCTTTTCCTGCAGTAACTGCTACCACCATTGCCCTCCTCCTGGCCTGGATCTTGTCAGGTTTGTGGAGAAGAGTTTGTAGGTGGGTGTGATTCCCCTTGTGTGTGCAGCTCCCAAAGGCCCTCTGTCTTTTCACTAGCCCATACTTGGCCTTTAGCAACTCATTAAAAATGGTAGATAACAACAGGTGGCAGGACGGCTCAGCTAAAAAAAAAAAGGATAGATGAATTTTTCTTACAGATGTCAGGCAGTATTTGCCATTTACCTTGGGTAAGCCAATGCTTACTGCCTATCTCTCATTGGAGGTTGGAGGTCTTCTCTTTTCCTGGATTTCTGGTTAGTTTATTGCCTTCTGACTGCAACTCTGGTGGGTCAAGAAAATTTTTGAATTTGCACATTGTCCAACTTTTTCTTGTTCTTTCCAGCTTCCTACCTCTTTAGTGGAACTATTTACCTTTACTTTTTTTTTTTAATTAAATTTATTGGGGAGACATTGGTTAGTAAAATTATATAGGTTTCATGTGTACAATTCTATAATATAACATCTAGATATTGCATTGTGTGCTCACCACCCAGTGTCAGTTCTTCTTCCATCAACATATATTTTACCCCCTTTTCCCTCTTCTACCACTCGCCACAACCTTATCCTCTGGTAACCACTAAACTGTTGTCTGTGTCTATAAGTTTTTGTTTGTTTGTCTTGTTCCTTTTTGCTTTCAGTTTTATATCCCACATATGAATGAATATAAATTGGTACAGCTGTTGTCGGAGAGTGGGCCTTTCTCGGCGCAGAGTCCAGGTCCTTGGCAACTCGAGCAAAGAATTGAACGAGATACCAGAGTAAAGCAGTAAAATAAGTAGTTTATTAGAAAAGACAGTACATCCAGACTAGAGGATGGCCCAAGGGCCCATTACCAAAGAGTGTGGAGGGGGCACATGCAAAGGTGAGGCTAAAGGGAAGAAGTAGCAGTAGCAGCCGCGCGCTTCCCTCCCAGGACTTGGGGTTTTTATCCTTTTTCTCCAGGATGGGCTGTTCTTCCTGGGCGTAGGACCACTTGATTGGCCCCTGTGATTAACAAGAGGTATTGTGTAGGTGTGAGTGACTGGTCTGATCTAGTTGGATATTTTGCGCCCATTTGCTCTTCCCGCAGGGGTAGGTAATTACAATACAAAGAGGAGTTTTGGGTGGAGAGGGGATGTCCCCAGGTGGTCACACTATGGGACGTGCAGGAATGCAGAGACCCAATGCCTGCCTCTAACTGCCTGCCTAGGTTTTCCTTGAGAGACGTGATCCCCGTAAAATCTCTATGGGAAGCTGAGGGACAGGAGGTCTCTTCTTCTGTATCTGCTTCCTGCTGTGCAGGGGCGTAGAGCTGTCCTTGCCTATTGGGGTTCACGGAACTCTCGCCCTAGCTGATCTCAGATGAGAGGAAGGGCTCTCAAGCTCCACCTGGAAGACCGTGTTGGCTTCTTGCTTGTTGGGGTATCCCCTGTATCTTCAAGGCTCCTGAATGAGGACAAAAATATAAATCTATTAGTTCTTATGAAACTTGTGGCTATTCAGTCCATCACTCAGGTGGAGTCAGTTGTCTGAATACAGAATGGGTTTGACATTTAGCTTCCTTGCCTGGGGGATATTAGGAAGTCTCTGGCTTTCAAATAGTTATCTGAAGCAGGGCTGGGAGATTTCTATTGTTTCAGATTCGGGAACTAATTTACAAAGCAATTAAGAAGCAAGGGAGATCTTCCTTCAGAAAAGCAATCAAGGCCCAAGAGCCAAGAAACTAAAGAACTAGGGAGGAGACTTAACATTTTTATACTTAACATTTCTATAGAAAAGAAAACATTAAAGTTTTTCAGTGGTGGGGGTTGGTGCTGCTCAGTTGGCCGGCAACACAGCCACTCTAGGAAACAATACGGAGGTTCCTCAAAAAATTAAGAATAGACCCTATGACCAATAGACCATATGACCCAACAATCCCTTTTCTGGGTATCTACCCCAAAAATCTAAAAACATTATAAAACAAAAAATATATGTCCGTGATGTTCATTACAGCATTATTCACAGTGGCCAAGACATAGAAACAACCAAAATATCCTTCCATAAAGAAGGATAGATATTTGGTACATATATACGATGGACTAATACTCAGTTGTAATAAAAGGTGAAATACTACCTTTTGCAACAACATGGATGAATCTTGAGATTATTATGCTAAGCGAAATAAGTCAGAAAAAGTCAATAACCATATGACTTCATTCATACATGGGATACCTTTATTTTTGGCTGAATCATTATGCACAGCTGCTAGTCATATTTTTACTTTTTTCTGATTCCTGTCATTTAAGTAAAATTGGTTTATGAACAAAACTTATTTTGTTCGTTGGTTATATCAAAGTCTGGAATATCAGTGTGGGAGGTATGTATTGTAGAATCTATTTTTAAACTTTATTTAATAAATTATATTTCTGTGTGGATATTTTCAAAGAGCCCTATAACATATTTGCTCAGAGAACCATTAAATTTTAGAATCAGAGGAAATTACAGAAGCTATTCAGGTTAAATACTTTATTTTATGTGAGATTCTGATTAAATAGCTTTTTAAGGCTGACAAAGTTGGTTAGTTACAGAGGCAGAACAAAGACTAAACGGTATTTGTGCCTTAGTCCTTTGATTTGTCCACACTGTCATTTATGAGATTATTATTTTTGTAATTAGAAATTTATTGTAGTAAGTTTTAATTTCTTCACAGGAGCAAACTCGTAATGTTTTTTTTTTGTAGTAGAGAACAGCATTACATGTAAAATGAAGCTGAAGTTGAGCTAGTTCAGCTCTATATATAAAATGAGGAATTGATAATATTTAACTAGTAACATTTTTTTAAGAAATTATTAATCTAAGGTATTTTTAGGCTCCCTGATTTTTCCTCTAGAAAAATCACTTTCATCTTATAAATAGTGACTTTGATTTATTGAAAGATAAAAGTCCGTTGCCTTTAAAAAAAATTACTTTAATTTTTACTTACGTTTTGGTGTTCTGATAGGCTCTTTTGGCTTTTTGTGTAACTTTTTTCTCTCATTTCAGGGAATACTTTCAAATATTTCTTCTTTAACTTATGATGGAAACAGAACAGCTTCTTTGGAGGTTGGACTGCAAGGTATATAATATAATAGACTATTTAACTTTTTCCTGTAATCTACAGATGGGTAACTGTATATATGTACACTTATACGTAAATACACACAAGTACAATTTTACTTATAAGATGATATAATTGAGTCTTAGCCTTTGGCCCTGCTATAGTGGTTATAGGAGGTGACTTCTGGAGAATAAAGATTATAGAGATTTTTTTTTTTCCCCAAAGCCTACCTAGAAGATCCAAATGACATTATTTATAGAATGTTCATTTCTGATTCCCAAGTAATTTTCATTTTTAAAATCACAGATAGCTTGGTCTTTAACTCCATAGACTGTCTTTTTACTCTTTAATATATGGGTACTGGGTGAGAAGACCACACTTGTCTAGATTAAAACTTAATACACTGATAACTGTAGATTACTAGAAGTTAAGTAAAAATGAAATGTTTTGGGGTGATATATGATATACTATAAAAATTGAAAAGTTGATACCTTGTTCAATTTCTTTCGATTGTAAACATGGGAAAATAAATAGAACGTGGTCATTATGTGATGTTAATGTTGTATTTATAGAAATTTGCAACATGGATTCTAGTTGAAACTTGTTATAATTTTGGATTTAATGCCTAGTAACATTGTATACATTGTTTTTGCAATTAAGTGTTGCAGTAAACTAAAAGTGACATAAATATTTTAATTATTCTTCATAGTTATGTTTTGAAGTAACCATTGTTTTTAGAATATAGTCATCATTTCTTGTGTATATAAAATTGCTGTATCTAATAAATGTTTTTCTGTGTGTATGTGTGTTTCGCTATAGAACAAGAAAATTCAGATTCTGAGAGCAACACCATCAATATATCAATTTTTGGAAAATTAGCAAAGGACTGTGCAAAAGTTTTCTATAAAGGGGTAAAATATTTTTATATTTATTATTTTAGAACTGGATTTAGAATTATTGATGATTCTATATTCATTCTACAGACATTTTATAGAAATATATTCTATATTTAAAAAATGACTTAAAAAAGCAACATCTTTAAAATTGTAACAATTCTAAACAGTCAGTAAAAGTTACATTGCTAGAAAATGGGACAATTTCTTTTCTCACTTCATTTTAATTTTTAGTATTCAATAGAAGCTCTTAACGATATGTATGTTTCCCCTCATATAAAAGTAATTCTTGCTAAGAAGTAACATGAGCTGTAAGTCTCTATATGTTTGTAATATTTTCTTCTAGTTTTAGAAATACTGCTAAATTCTCAACAAAAGGCTACCAAACTGAACTCAACAGCATATTAAAAGTAAACACCATGACCAAGTGGGATTTATCCAAGGAGTGCAATTTGATTCAGGAAAAATCAATCATTGTAATGTATCACATTAATAGAGCAAAGGGAAAAAGTGATCATTTTAATTGATGCAGAAAAGATATTTTATTTGATAAAATCCTACACCCATTTATAATCAAAACATTCAGAAAACTAGGGATAGAAAGAAACTTCCTCTACATGATAAAGGGTGATTATGAAAAATCCACAACTAACATCAACTCAATGGTAGAAGACTGAAAGCTTTTCCCTAAGATTAGAAACAATACAGGGATGTTCTCTTTCACCACTGCTGTTCAACATTGTACCAGAAGTTCTAGCCAGAGTCATTAAATAAGAAAGAAAAATAGAAGACATCTAAATTGCACAGGAAGAAGTAAAACCATTCGTTCTCAGATAACATGATCCTGTATTTGAAAATCCCAAAGAATCCAAAAGAAATCTACTAAAACTGATAAATGAGCTCAGCAGTGTTGCAAGGTACAAGATCAACATACAAACATTAGGAATGTTTCAATGCACCTACAATGAACAATCTGGAAATGAAAGTAATGAAAATTACATATGTGATAACAGCTAAAGAAATAACATACCTAAGAATAAATTTAACAAATGTGGTGGAAGACTTGTACACTAAAAGTTAAAAAACATTACTAAAGGAAATTAAATAAGACCTAAATAAATGGAAAGACCTACATTTTCCTGGGTTGGAAGACCTAATATTAAGTTTTCAGTACTACCCAAAATTATCTACAGATTCAATGCAATTTCCCATAAAAATTCCAACATTTTTTGCAGAAATGGAAAAGTCGATTTTTAAATTCATAAGGAGTTTCAGTGGGTCTGGAATAACAAAACAATCTAGAAAAAGATTAGCAAAATTAGAGGACTCATGCTTTGTAGTTTTAAACCTTACTCCAAAGATAAAGTAATCAACAGTGTGGAAATGGCATAAAGATATACATGTATATAAATGGAGTAGAATTCAGGGTCAAAAAATAAACCCAAATATCTGTGGACAGTTGATTTTTTTTTTTTAATTTATTGGGATGACTGGTTAGTAAAATTATATAGGTTTCAAGTGAACAATTCTATAATACATCTATTTATTGCATTGTGTGCCCACCACCCTGAGTCAGTTCTAGCTCCATATATTTAACCCTGTTTACTCCCATATGCCACCCCCCGCCCCTTACCCTCTGGTAACCACTAAACTGTTGTCTGTGTCTATGAGTTTTTGTTTCTTTGTTTGTCTTGTTCATTTGTTGCTTTCAGTTTTATATCCCACATATGAGTGAAGTCATATAGTTCTTTACTTCTTCTGTCTGGCTTATTTTGCTTAGCATGTGATAATTTCAGGATTCAACCATGTTGTCGCAAATGGCAGTATTTCATCTTTTCTTATGGCTGAGTAATATTCCACTATGTATATGTACCACATTTTTATCCAGTCATCTATTTTTTTTTTTTTTTTTTTTGAGGGCAGTGTCACTGGCCCTCACATGTGGGACCGAACCGGGGCCGCTGGCTTCCCAAGCCAGCGCTTAACCGCCGCGCCACTCTGCCGGCCCTTATCCAGTCATCTATTGGTGGACACTTTGGTTGTTTACATGTTTTGGCCACCGTAAATAAAGCTGCAGTGAACATGGGGGTACATATATCTTTATGGATAAATGTTTCTGATTTTTTAGGTAGATACCCAGAGGAGGAGTGATTGCTGGGTCTTATGGTACTTCTAGTTTTTTGAGGAACTTCCATATTGTTTTCCATAGTGCCTGTACCAGTGTACATTCCCAGCAGCAGTGTATGAGGGTTCCTTTTCTCCACAGCCTCACCAACACTTATTACTTGTCTTGTTGGTAATAGCCATTCTAACAGGTGTGAGGTGGTATCTCATAGTGGTTTTGATTTGCATTTCCCTAATAGCTAGTGAAGTTGAGTGTCTTTTCAGATATCTCTTGGCTGGTTATATGTCTTCTTGGGAGAAGTGTCTGTTGAGATCCTCTGCCCATTTTTTAATTGGATTGTTTGTTTTTTGTTGTTGATCTCTTTATATATTTTGGATATTAGCCCCTTTTTGAAGGCATTGTTTGCAAATATCTTCTCCGATTGGGTTGGTTGCCTATGATTTATTGATGGATTCTTTTGCTGTTCAGAAGCTTTTTAGTGTGATATAGTTCCATTCATTTATTTTTGCTTTTACTTCCCTTGCCTTTGAGGTGAAATTCATAAAATCCTCTCTGAATCCAAGGTCCATAAGTTTAGTACCTATGCTTGCTTCTGTGCAGTTGTTTAAGGTGTCAACTTTCAGTTTTTGATCCATTTTGAGTTAATTTTAGTATATGGAGACAGAGCAGCCTATCTTCATTCTTTTTTATATGTAGCTTTCCAAACCCTTAACCTCCATTTAACCGTTTGTTTAATTTTTAAAGATTAAAAAATAATTAGAAATGTTTTTGTTTTTTTTAAATCCTTAAAATGAGGATAATAATACCTTTCTGGATAGTTGTCAATGTTAGAGATTTATCCACTACAGGCACTTAGTAGGAAGTCAGAACGTGGCAACTATTATTGTTGTTATTGCTGTGACTCCCTTACTGTAATTAGATGCAGCCCAGCCAGTGAGGAAGAAGAGCCTGGTAGAGGAAGGACATCTGGGCCTGAGCCCAGGAGTTTGGCTTCTGGTTCTTGACTTTTCCAGTTAATTGTTGGATTTTGAATAGCCATTGAATGTCTCCAGAACTGAAATTAATCAAATATAAAACAAGGGTGTTAGATTAGCTGATAATTCTGAATTGTTTAGATATACTATGGTTTCACATGTTGTGATGATTTATAAATAATTCAGTGGTACTTTTTCTTTGCAAAACTTCTCTTTGGAGTCTAGAATAAAGATCCATTTCCAGGAAAGTGTCAGAACATCTACCTTTTAATTTTCTTGTACAAGAATTTTGGAAAGAGATTGCCAAACTCAACTTTTGTCTTTTTTCTAAAGAGTTGGAAATTAATTTTTATGTAATTTAAAATTTGAACAAAGAAAAGGAGAATCAGTGTACTGTTTTTCCCGTCCTGTGAAAAGCTGTTATTAAGTCAGTGGTATATATTAAAATCTTACTTTAGAATTTATGGAAATAAGATAGCTGCTGTGCATTTCATGTCCCAAAACTCCTAGAACAGTTCATCAAACTATTTCTCAGTATAACAAATAGAGTAATTTTAGATAACTATTTTTAAAAATTTGATTTACATGTAGTTTTAATATGGTTGGTATGGTACAGCGAAGTTCTAAAAACAAATAGTATTAACAGTTACCTGACAGCCTGCCTGGGGCCATGTGGGCAGGGCAGGAATCATTAGCGCTATGTAAATTTTTTTTTTTTAAGGGCAGTGTCGCTGGCCCTATATGTGGGACCGAACCGGAGCTTCCGCTTAACCACTGCGCCACTCGACCAGCCCCCAACTATGTAAATATTTTTATGAGGCACTTTTGTGGGTGGCTCCAGTCAAGACTTTTTGTCATCACTGCTGTTGTTCCTGTTATTATCATTCCTGCCCTTGACACTGGCCTGACTGTTTCAGCTTAGTTAAAATAATTAATATTCCTAATGACAGTTTTCAATTATTAAGAACTCACTGTTTCATGCCATTTTTTAAAGGAGGATAGTCCTTAGAAATGAAGATGAAGACGGAGAGGGAGGGAGAGAATAGAATGAAAGAATAGTAAGTAGGTGTTTCACAGGGGAAGATTCACTTACTTAGAAAGATAACTTTACAGTATTTTTCTTTGAACTGGAAAACTTTACCACAATACTTTTTTATGATAGGGGAAAGTGAAAACAAACAATTTATTGACTAGTTTGCATGTGAATACTAAGCTATAACAGATATTTCCTCTGACTCCCCATCCTTCCAAAAGAAAAAAAACCCAAACCAGAAAACTATTAGCAATTTTTTTTATTCCAGGCTGCTAGGTATGCATAGGTGAGTTTTGCCCTAACATGTTGAATTAATAATATTCAGTTTTCATGCATTACAGAATATGAAATATTAAGACGAGATTATAATGGTGCCACTAATTCAGTTTTTGGTTTTTTTTAATAAAGATTTTGGGACATTTGGGGAGAAGAACAGATAAGTTGCTGTTCTTTTGTTCTTGAGTTTAGTTGTGGAGGACGTTGCTTCACTGGCCCATGTTGGCATCGTCATTGTGCTCCTTCCAGGTGAGGCAGTTGCTCGCTGGCCATTGGACAGCCACTCACAGTGGCTCACAGCAGCTGTTGGCCGCTCACGCTGGCTGCCAGCTACGTACAGTAGCTCACGGCAGCCCACTGCAGCAGGGGCTGCAGCTTACGCTGTGGCCAGTGATTCACGCGGCAGCCCAGCCCCAGGTGGAGCTGTTGTTCACCATCTTAGCTGTAGAGGGCGCAGCGTCACTAGCCCTCGTGGGATCCGAACCAGATTCCTGCTGCTCAGAGCTGGTGTTCTAAGCCAACTCCTAACCAATGCGCCACTCGGCTGGCCCACTAAATCTATTTTTGAGATTTGGATCTCTAGTATTTTTCAAATTAATAAATGTAATTTAGCTTGGGACTTTTTAAAAGCTTTCTTTTCTTTCTTAGCCTCTTAATGGTTCTATTTCCTATACATTTACTATGCAGACCATTTTTATTGTTTCTATTTACTATGCTCAGTGCTGTGACTTAAGAGAGGTTTTGCATCTGTATGGGATCCACTCCTGGCTCCAACTTAAATCTACCTAAGGTATGCAAAGGTTGAGGTAACCAGTTTTACTGAACCTTTCCCCACCCCCAGCTACAGGCCAAAGCTATTTACAACCAGGTTAGGCCGGCGGCCAAGTGGCGCAGTGGTTGAGCTGGCTTGGGATGCCAGTGGCCCGGATTTGGATTCCACATATGAGGGCCAGTGACACTGCCCTCTTTAAAAAAAAAAAAAAAAAATCAAAAAAGAGAAATGTTATAAAAAAAATTTTTTTAAAAAGAAATGTTATAAAACAAATTTAAAATAAAATAAAAAAATTTACACCCTGGTTAGAAGACACAAAACTTGAAACAAAGACGAAGCAGTAGTGTGCAGTAGTTACAAGCAGATTCTGCCCAGCCTACCCTCCTCTTTCTTTATTAAATCTTCCTTGTATATTTCTACCTGACTTCGTGAATTTTTGCTTGGCCCGCAAGCAAGCAGACACAACGTGAAATACACACGAAATGTAGTTTTATGTTCTTATTTCACATGAACTCTTTCCTTTCTGTAGAGAAGTACACTTTTTATCGTTTGTAGAGATTTCAGGTACCTGGGCCAGGAAATTAGTCTACTTCCTTTCAACTTGCTAAGATCAGTCAAGTTGCTTTTCCATTATTCTCCTGATATTTTTTAACAAATGAAACATTAAACTATCTGCTCCAAATTCCTGCCAGGAGAAAAGGCCATTTTAAGGCATGACCAAGAAGAGGCTCTAGCACCTGATTTAAGAGTCAACCAGCCATAAAACTAAAGCTTCCCTCATCTTTTGTGAGAGGGCCAGCAGTTTGTAGATGAAGATGGGTATCCTGGAGTGCAGGGACTTCCAGTGAATCCCCAGCAGTGTATAGATCTCAAAAGACTCTTGTATCAATTAAATGTGTATTTAAATGTATATATTTATTTTTTAAATTTTACCTCTGAGGAGGCCATCTGTAACATGTCATTCACAGATCCATGAAGCCACGATCATCAAGAGCTGCTTTTTAAAGACAGAATTACATATAACTATCCTGGTATACAGTTAATATTGAGCTTCAAGAGTAAATATATGTGTGCCCACATTGTACAGAAATAAAAATAATTCGATAATAAAAATTGGTATCATAAAAATCCTGCATTATATTTAGAAAATTTAGTGTTCATGAAAGCCAAGTGCTGTATTTTTAAAATACCAAAGTCGGGCCGGCCAAGTGGTACCTTGGTTAAGAGCTGGCTTGGGACGCCAGCGGCCCTGGTTTGGATCCCATATATGAGGGCCAGTGACACTGCCCTCTAAAAAAAAGTAAATAAATAAAAATACAAAAGTCTATCTTGGAGGGAAATATTCTAAGAAGAGTTGGTGTGAGAGATGTATGTGTATTGTATTTCTTATATATTCTTTAAAATTTACCTAAGTGTGTGGATCTCTGTTTATCTTACAGTTCCTTCCTCACTTCACCTGGGTGTGTCTGTATATGTGTGTACACCTCAGCGTGTGTTGATGTTTTTTGGAAGGCTCATACCTTTTACAGAGTTTCTGGCTAGCATGTTGGGGTGTTGAAGTGGAGTGATATAAGGAGATTTAGTGATTTAAGGACATTAAAGAAATTTTCTGTTTCTTTTCCTGTCCTTTCTTTATTTTACATAGTTTAACAGCAAATGTTAAAGGCTACACTTACGAGATTGTTAGGTAGATTTTGCTTAAGAAGTAAGTAGTAGAAAACATTGTTTATTTTTCAAACATTTATTACAACCATCTTCTAACGTTTAACCAGTTTTTCCCTAATCTTATACTAAAAATAATCTATTACTAATCTTTTTGTTTTTTTAAAGATTTTATTGGGGAATTGGGGGAGGGGAACAGAGAAGTTGCTGTCCTTTTTGTTCTTCAGTCTAGTTGTGGAGGACATCGCTTCACTGGCCCATGTTGGTATTATCATTGCACTTTTCCCGGCTGAGGCAGATCAGTTGCCGGCCATTGGACGGCCACTCACTGCAGCTCTTGGCAGCTCACGCTGGCTGCCGGCCACTCACCATAGCCTGTGGCAGCCCACTGCAGCAGGGGCTGCATCCTATGCTGTCTCTGGCGACTCACGGCAGCCCAGCTCTAGGTTGAGCTGTTGTTCACCATTTTAGCTGTAGAAGGCAGTGTCACTGACCCTCATGTGGGATCCAAACTGGGGTCCAGCTGCTCAGAGCTGGCATCCGAAGCCAGCTCTTAACCAATGTGCCACTCGGCCAGCCCTTAACTAATCTTTTATATATTATATCACTAATGTGTTTTTTCCTAAGAATGGTATATTTGTATGGTAATTCACAGATTGCAAAGTACTTCCATATATTTGATGAACATAGTAACCTTTAGTAACCGTCCGTGGTGATGGTCCTTTGTACTGTTATGAAGATATTGAAAGACTTAAGGTTTGTTATAGGACTTGTAGTAAATGGAGAAACTGCTCTATTTCCACAAATATATTCTTTTCCTGTCTCCGGGAGATACAGTATTTGGCTTAAAAGGTTTTTGTTCTTGTGTGGCCATAATTTTGAAAACGTTCAAGCAGTGGAAAGGAATATAACCTGAGACGCAGAAGCTGCCCCGCTCCCACTGCCTAATCCCATCTTTAGATAAAAATTATCGTTTTTATTGTTATCCTTTCAGCTTTTATATAAGGGTGTGTATATATGTATACTTAACGTATGTATGTGGATATTGTATATGCATATAGGTGTTAAAGCTTGTTTATGTGTATTTTTTACTAAATTACTTCATAGTATCCATATTTTATGAATTCCTTTTTTTTCCACAGCATATCTTGGGCATCTTAGAGAAAGGTTTTAAAAATAAATACATGGTATTGAATGTTAGGGATCTGTTTGCTTATATTTTAAATACATTTTCATCTTTATCATTTAAGATTCTAATATTAAATTCTTTGAGAAAAATAATATAAAAGTATTATAATACAACACATCTACAAAACATGTATGATATATTAGATAGCATTTTACCTGCCTCTTGAAAGGTGTGTTCTGCTAGTGAACTATTTTTAAATAGGTATTCATTAAAATAGAATAAAATTATACTAGCTAATTAGAACTTGTCAGATAATAGAGGATGTTAATAATGGTAAGTCAAGGTTTCTGTTTTTTAAAAGACAATGGTGAGAAGACTGAGATCACAATTTACTTTAAATTTTTTCTGGGTTTTAAATCTACAGATGCTGATCATTTGGGAGGTCTGAGTTGGCTATTTACTTTAGAGTTTATAGTATTATGGTTATAGATTGTTGCAAATCAAAGGTAAAACTTTTTGCATAAAAGAATGAATTTTCTATTTCGATTCCTACATCTTTCTGTGTCACTTGCTTGTTTCCTTAAGGTTAGCTCTGTATTTGAACCCGACAAAAATTCATTAAGAAATGAATTTTAACAAGATTTGAATTTTTGCTTTGCTGGACTAATAATACATTTTGCTGGAATATACATGTTCTTATTGAACCTTCTTTCATATGAGGCTTTTTTTTTTCAGTTTTAGCGTTCATTTAAAGTAGATTTTAACATTTACTGTGTGGATATTAAATATGAGGAAAGCTTTTTCCAAAGTATCTTGGAAGTTTAAAAAATACATCAAACAAAACTGTCAGCATTATAGACATTTATTAATATGTTTGTCCCATTTCTACAAGATTAGTTCTGAAAAAGGAGGTAGAATAATGCCCTTCTTGGAAGTCAGGAAATCTGTATTATTGTCTTTACAACTAAGTAGCTGTATGTGACCGTAGGCTATTCATCTATCCTCTCTGGCCCTTTCTTATCTGAAAATGAAGGTGTTTGGTTACATGATCTCTAAGATCCTTCTCAATTGGTAAAGTGTTAAGATTCTAAGAAGAGAGTTTCGTAGTAGTTGCACAGCTTATTTTAAGATTTAATGAAGGTATTCTCTCTATATATACATATTTGGTTATTCATTTGGTTGTCTAAACACTTGTTGAATGTTTTTTGTCTTCTGTGCCAGATGTCGGAGACACCTTGACTGAGTAAGACAACTTAGGGATCTTGCCATTATGCAAAGTGTTTAGTAGAGAAGAGTGGCATTAAATAACTTATGAAATTAATTGTTGTGTCCAGATGTGGTAGGTAACCATGAAGACTGGGTAGCAGAATGAGAAAAATAGCAGAAAGAGTGAGCACAGGAGTACTGGGAGAGAGGATCAGTCAGGAAGACCAGCGTATCCCAAAGGCGCTGAGGGAGGATCCTGAATGCCAAAGAGTTGGGAGAAGGCAAAATCCCAGAGGGAGCCACACAGTGTGTGGGTGGGCATCAGATTACTTTTTTCGGCCATTTAAAGATTTTGGCTTTTATGCTAATATTACATATATTACTTCCAACTATATCTTCGTTGTTACATGATCCAAAAAGTGCTAATACTATGAAATACATTTTTACATGGGTAACATTTTCTGTCAGTTACTACACTTATCAGTGACATCAGATCCCTGGCTTCTTCCTGTACCCTTTCACCCTTTAAAAGTCTTTTAAGATATGATCATGAGATTTGCAAGGTTCACATAGTGAAAATTACTTAGTGCCTGTTAAAGTCAGATAAACGTGTTTCTTTTTGAATTAGCAATCGTTTCATATTTTCTATGCCCTTTTCATGCTCAAGTGTGTGACGACTTGAGAATTTTTAATATATTATCTATTAAAAATTAGCAAATTAATACACTAGTCTTGTGGTTTATATTTTTGTTAGTCACCTATTTGCTTTTTATTTCCACCACTTTGTGTTTTTCGTTAGGACATATTAGCTTATAAAAACCGTATTTGTTAATGTGCAGATAAGTTATGTAATTTGTTTTTGCCTTTTAATTGTTAATTTTTCAAGAACACTTATTTTATCTTAGAAAGACCTGTACTGAGTTAGTTAATTTTCTTTGAGACTGGTTCATTATAGAAATATTCTTGTTGGCTAGACTAACCAGGAAGTTGTTTAACAACAAGGGTTTGTCCTTTCTAAGGCACTGTGACAGGGTAGTACAGACCAAAAGGAAAATGACCCATTTGCTGATATGTGAATATCCTGCATTAGTTCAAATATTTCAGACCAAATGTGCTTTCACTTTTACAGTGTTAATGCACAGATAGTGATAAAGCCTTATCACTCTCAGTAGCATGGTGTTCTCAGGCTAGCTTCCTAATATTGTTTTAGCAGATTGACTTAAACACCTACTCTGAAATAGCAGAATATACTCTAGGCACTGAATGTGTAAGTTCTAAGCTTCCTTATGCTCTTCTCGGAAGCTTAGAACTTAGAAAAATGCATATTAAATTGCATTTTCAAATCACTCTAATGAGTGTTTATACAAACTATTACTGCCTATACTTTCTTATTCTCTGTGTATGTGAATTAATTTAAAGGCTGTTATGATTTGTAAATTCATGGGAATGAATCCTAAGAGCCATTTGTTTTCCCCTCTTTTGTTTGGATCTGTGCTTCAGTTTTGACCAATATTAATTAATTAATTAATTAATGTAAATGCTTTACATTTTACAAAGCAGTTTTACAATCACTTCAGTTTACAGATTAGGAAACCGAGGCTCAAGATGAAACAGCGGCCTTCACTCCCAGGTATTTCTGATGCCATAATCTTTCCTTTCCTCCATATCACACTTGATATAATGCAAAAATTTTTAACCGGGATCAAATTTTGGGTAGAAATGCCTGGATAATTTTGATTGATAAGCATAACCACCCGCCCTAAACAGTGCCCCCAGAACACATCACCCATTCACCTACCATCTGCCCAACACTGAAGAGTCGGGGCGAACAAAAGTTTAAGTCAGCAGAGCACCGAATTAATTTATTCAACAGGTAGTTGTTGAGCAGTGACTGAACTCAAGCGCCTGCCCTTCATTTGTTTGGGATGTACAGATGGATAATACATCGTCCTTAGTCCCAAGGATCTTAATGGGGTTTTAAAGGTATTAAGAACATTAAAGGTTTATAAGGAACACACACAAAGTGAAAAATATTAAAAAGCTGCGTAGGAGAGTTCAGAGGAAGGAAGAATTCTTTTTCAGGGAGAGCAATAACATGTAAGATAGAGCTCACAAGGAAGAAGCATTTGCAGCCTAGACTTTTTAAGATATGTAGGGTCAGGTAAGGGCAAAAGAGAAAAGTGCTATTATTGGTGGGGGCTCAGAATAAGCGAAGAGTATATGTGGAAAAGCAGGAGGCATGTAAGAGAATCTGATGTGTGTAGTATTGAATGGAAGTATATGGAGCTAAAACAGGCAAGGTCAGTTGGGATGAGATTATGGAAGGCCTTCAATGCAATTTATGTATGTATATTCAAATACAAGTTCATGTTTATAAACATAATAAATGTTATTTTTCTTAAAAATATTTTGCGTCACTTACATGTTGAATGTGTAAGGTAAGAGGGTAAGTCATAACATTTTACTGAATGTTGTTGAAGTAGAATAGACTTTTGAAAAAAATTTCCTTAGGAATGCTGATGCTCAGCTTTTAGTGATTTATTCCCTTTATTTAAAATGTTTTCTCTATCATTAAAGAAATACTCTTTCTAAAAAAGTTTTGATTATACAGAATAATAGAAAGAAAAAATGTGCATCTGTACCACTAACACTTGCATTTAGTGTATTTCTTTCCTTATGATATTTATGTTTAAGACATTTTTAATTTTTAAGTAAAATAGACAAAACGTGAGGTAGGCTATTGTTTGTAAGAGAATTTAGAACAGATAATCCCATGACTCATCTACTTCTATTTCCTGTGTTAGTTTGACTAAATAACTAAATTTTTCACTAACATCTTAATTTTTCATTTAAGTCAGAATGTATTGGTCTGAGGTAAATTGAAAACATTGCATATTTTTCAGTTTGTAAAAGTAATTTATTCTGAAAGCAATCTTACTGTTTATTTTATTCCCCTTTATAATTGCCTAAAACATGGTATAAACGTACTGTAGAAAATCTTCCGTGACAAGGAAAATTTTCTCCATTTAACTATGAAGACTTGTGGTTATTTAGCATTATCAGCACAGACACGATTGTGTTGGCAATCTCACCTGAAGAAGAAAAAAAAAAACATGCAGATATTGGCAGAGCTCAACTGAGCTACACTGTCTGCATAGGGCCCAAGATTTTAGAAAGGCAAGATAAGACCCTTGCATTGATTCAGGCTGTTTACGGAGGGCCTGCTTTGTGCCAAACTCTGCAAATACGAAGCAGATCCCTATCTCTGGGTGCTCACAGCCACGTAGAGCTCTGATAGGGAGCCCTGGGGATTGACTGCAGACCCGTCCTGTACATGCAAAGTGAAAATGAGTAACACTTGCATCTGGTAGAGTTTATTGAAGGAAGCTGCCTAACGCCCAGGAATTTTTACATATTTTAAGATTTTGGTGGTAAAATTAGAAGACTAAGATAATAAATATATATATGATGCTATAATGCAGCAAGGTAGAACTTGTTGAGTGTGTCTGTTCCAGTATATGGAAAATAAGGGAGATTTAACTAAAGAGTGAGAGAGGCAGGAATCAATAGAGAATGGCTTCTTATTACTGTTATAAACCTAAGTAGAAAGAGAAACCTCTACTCTTACTAGTTTATAAACGGCAATTTCTTATTTATGTCTCATAACCTGGATTTATAGGCACATATATTAGCTTTGTAACCATGTAGCGTTGTTGTACTGGTGACACGTCTTTCTCAATATACTCCCTCAACTCTGAGATTGTTTTATTTAAACTCTAGGCTTAATATTGTTGGATCATGTTTTCTCTTCATTGTGTTTACTTGTGCAAACTTATTGACATAAATTGAGATAAACATTGGTTTTTGAAGTCCCATTACATAAAATTGTCTAAGTGATTTAGTCAGTGTTTTCCTGGTCCATGAAGCGGGTGTTATACCCATCTATTTTGGGTGTAACATGGATACCCTTTCAGAGGAAGTGGTTGGCTCAATCTTATATTTAGAAAGCTTTAAACAAGTTTAGGCTAACCAGTTTCCCATTTTATAGAAAAGGTTACTGTTTTAAAAATAATACAAAATAAAGATTTATATAGCATTCAGAATTATAGACATTTTGATAATTAAAACCATTTTTTTTTCTGTGTAGGACACCATTGCAGTGGCTGGATTTATTGCTTTGTTATCTTCTCCAAGCAGAGATGGTGAACATTGCTTAGTTTTGAAAGCATTTGAGGACTTGAAATCAACTGTTTATGTAAGTCTGTAACTTTTAGTCTCTATTCATATTATAGTTTTAACGAGTTAAGGTGATAGAATAGAGGTCGTATTTCTGTAAATCTGCAGATAAACTATTTAGTCTGACTGAATTATTTTAATATTTTAAGTTTAAAAAATAGAAATTCTTTTCTTGGCTTTGTGTTCAGAATGATTCCAGATAGAAAAGAAAGATCCCTTAAAGGTATTTATTGAGGAAAATTTTAAACCCTCACAGACACTGTAGACCTGATCTTATTTTTTGTAATTATGCTGTCAGCCTCTTTTGATGGTCCATTTTATTTCACTTTAAATAGCTCAGGTGCCCCTTTTCAGGTAAAATTTATTTCCCCCCATTTTATTCTTTATGAAGGTTCTCATCCTCTCCATTTTTACCTCCCCCCTCCTACCTTCCCCCAACACACACATTTGGAGACTGTCAGGTAGAGAAGTAGAGTTTGGTCAAGCCCTGTGCTGGCAGGCCAGTATCTGCCCGTTTTTTTCCAGCATGCACAAGGGCACGGGGTGGGCCTGTGATATTAAAATTAATGAATTAGATTGAAGCTTCACTTAGACGATTTTGCACATGTCATTCTTAATTTGTAAGCCATAACTTTATGTAATTCTAGTGAGTTTGAATATTATACAGTTAAATGTGTACTTTTACTGCAATTAAAGGTATGTAATCACATTAGAAGTTGTTTTTATACAAATATACCCTTCTTTTTTTTTCAGGTTTATGTAAAATCCATAAGAGATTTTTCTACACAGTCAGTGTCTTTGGTAAGATGATATTTACTTTAATTTAGAATTTGTACACAAGGGCTGGCCGAGTGGTGCAGTGGTTAAGCGCTGGCTTGGGAAGCCAGCGGCCCCCGTTCGGGTCCCACATGTGAAGGCCATTGACACTGCCCTCAAAAATAAGTAAATCCAAAAAATAGAATATGTACAAATACACACGTGTACATATAAACATATATATATATCCGATCCATTTTATAATCTGATTTTAAAGTAGTATCAATACAGTGGGAAAACATAATCTTTATTTTTTTAATATCTCATGTTACATTCGAGTTATACATTTACCTACTAATTAATATCTGGTTATTCTGTTTTCTGGAATATCTGCTGATAATTTGTATAAGCTACATATGTAAGAAAACTAGAATGGAAAAAAAGCTTTATTTGAAGACACTGGGATTTTTACTATTTTTAAACCTTAGGCAAATGTATTTCTTTTGCTTTTTTAGCTTGTAGTTGAACAGATTGTTATGTCCTGAATTATGCAATTTTAAGTAAAGAAGTTTATTACATTTGTCACACATTTTGCTCTTTTTTATCATTTTGTTCAGTATTTTATAAAACTTCGTTATCTCATAGCAATAGGGAGGTTCCCACCTTTATAGGTGAGCTCCCTGTAGCTGGGTGAAACTGGGAAGAACTAATACATTGGTAAAGTTTAATGTGAAGTTTATGTGCTGTTGTCTTGAACCTTTAGTTTCTAATGGACAGTCTGAGGACTTAGTTCCAATGGACAATGACTGTGAGATACAGGTTTTAAATTCTGAATAATACAATAATAGTATAATTTAAATTTCTGATTTAGAGAAATGTAACCAATAAAAGGATTGATGTACTTTTTAAAAAAAATGTGAATTAGCATTGGGTATTATTAGTAGTTCTCAAAAGTATTATAAATAGGTCAGCTTCAAATATTTAAATATCAGTGAACCCACAAATAAGGCAGAGGTAAACAAAGGAACCTCTGAACTTGGGCAAAAATGGTTCTTCAGAAAGCCCCGGTCTTTTGAACTCTAGAATATAACTTAACTGCTGTGCACATATATACTGGCTTATTTATATGGGAAGCCAAATCATAAGAAGTTTTGGGCCAAATCATAAGAAGTTGTGGGCCAGCCGAGTGGCGCATTGGTTTAGCTGCTGGCTTGGGACGCCAGCAACCCCGGTTTGGGTCCCACATATGAGGGCCAATGATGCTGCCCTGAAAAAAAAAAAAAGTTGTTTGTTGGTGATGAATTTAACAAGTACATTATTTGGATGACCATGATGGTTATGGTCATTGAGCCATGCTGCCCTTGCCCACTCACCTGTACCTTAAGGAGATAATTTCTTAAGGCAGCATTGGGTCCAATTATTTTGTCAGCTGAGCACATACCTATCTCCTCTTCTCTGACCCGTATACTGACCATTATTCGTCTTTCATCGTTGATGCGCTACAACATTTTTTTATATCCAGGTGTGAAGATTTCTAAGTCTTGCCCTTCTTGTATTTGACCTGAGGGATTAGCTTCCTTGAAAGAGCCAATTAATTCATTTTGAATTTAAAAATTTTAACTCTTCGTGTAATAGGTATCCTTATTTCTAATTGGGTGTGGGATGGGTGGGTGATAGGGCCAGATGTCTGAACTCTTAACAGATAGTTTGACTAATATGCAGGCATATCCTTGTAAATCACTTTCCCTTTTCCTTCCAAACTTATGTTACAACTATTTCAGAAAATTCTTCTTTTCTCTTTATTACCATTTTTAATGTCTTTATACCATTTATTATCAAACCCTGGCTTCATTTTGGCCTAAGTAAAATCTTTATAGCAGTATAGAAAAAAAAAAAAAAATATATATATATATATATATATATATATATATCACAAGTTGTTTTTTTTTTTTTTAAAGATTTTATTGGGGAATTGGGGGAGGGCAACAGACAAGTTGCTGTCCTTTTGTTCTTCAGTCTAGTTGTGGAGGACGTTGCTTCACTATCCCATGTTGGTATTATCATTGCACTCTTCCTGGGTGAGACAGTCGCTCGCCGGCCATTGGACTACCACTTATGGTGGCTCACAGCAGCTCACAAAAGCACACGACAGTTGCTGGCCAGCCCCACTGCAGCCTATGCCGTCACCAGTGACTCACAGCAGCCCAGCTCCAGGTGGAGCTGTTGTTCACCATCTTAGCTGTAGAGGGCGCAGCATCACTGGCTATCTATGTGGGATCCGAACCGGGGCCCTGCTGCTCAGAGCTGGCATCCCAAGCCAGGTCTTAACCAATGCACCACTCGGCTGGGCCTCTATCACAAGTTTTGAAGTGATTGAAGTAGTTAAGGTTAAAAACCAGACCCAAAATCTCTTAAACTGCATTTCTTAGAATTGTGTATAAATGACACCATTTAGAATCAAAGTTATTTCTACGAAAAACTAGTACTAGTGGTTTGGTTTATATAGTAACCTTTATAAGCTGTGCATTTCCTTTTTTCAGGCTACAGCCTCTCTTTAGACACTTAAAAGGAAACAAGTTCAGTGAGACGGCTCTTCTAATTTACAAATGTGATCATAATGTGATTCTGAAACGTAAATGCTTTATATTGACACAGTCACTGTCTTCTCTTTCTTTAGGTTCCAAAATCACGGTATGCGTACACACCCCTGAATGAGCTGAAGGCTGGAATGGTCGTCAATGTCTATGGTGTCGTGAAATTCTTCAAGCCTCCATATCTGAGCAAAGGAACGGGTAGGTGCTGAGATGAGTTGAGCCTTGAATGGACCAGGATTGCTACATTGGTTTCAGGAACACGACTTTTTCCTGTCTTAGAAGCTCCATTCTGATGTATAATTGTCAGACAACACTCATGCCTATGTTTTGGCTATTTTTGTTTATAAAATAATTGTGGTCTTTAGATTCTAAAGAATAAATGAAGAAAAGGATGCTAAACAGCAACATGACAGCATATGAAAGTAAAAAAGAGGCTAGAAAACATAACGATATAGATAAATACAGAATACTTTAATACTGTCACAGTGATATGTAAATCATTTTTAATTCTGGCAAAGAAGTTAACACATTGAGGAGAGGGCATTTAAGTGTGTAAATGCAAATCTGTGTAACCAGTCCACAATGTGTTAAAAGACGTAAGTATAAAAAATAATTACCTGTGGGCCGGCCGAGTGGCGCGGAGGTTAAGCGCTGGCCTGGGAAGCCAGCGGCCCCGGTTCGGTCCCACATATGAGAGCCAGTGACACTGCCCTCAAAAAAAATAAAAAATAAAACAAAAAATAATTACCTGTGAACGTAAGTTAATGGATACACAATATTAAAAGATATAAATTATGACATCAGTAACATAAAGAGTGTTATGTGGGATGGGGGTAAAAGTATAGGGTTTTTGTAGATAGAAGTTTATTTTTTAATCAGCTTAAAATAGATTGTTAGAATTGTAAGAGGTTTCATGTAAACTCCTTGGAACCATAAAGAAAATACATGTAGAAGATACACAAAAGGAACTGAGAAAGGAATCAGGAAAAACCAAAGGAAGACCATAAGAGAAGAAGAAATGGGACAAAAGAGCTACGAGACAGATAGAAAAAGATTAACAGATTGGTAATAGTAAGTCCTTCCCTATCAATAATTACTTTAAATGTAAGATGATTAAACAACCCAGTCAAAAGACATAGTACTCGAGTTGTCCTTAAAGATAATTAAAAAGGGATAACCTATTAATTCCATTTAGTAAGGTGAATTTTTAAACAGACTAACCTAAAAGAATGAATCAAAAAACACGAATTTCAGTTTTCTGAGAGTTAATGAAGTTACAGGCAATACACTTCCACCTTGGTTCAAGTCTACATTTATTATGTTATTTAGTCTCAAATAACATCATTGGTACAAGGCATCATTATTTTATGTGTCATTAAGAATAGAAAAGTGCTGCCAATTAAGCTGTGCTTCACTGTCAGTTGTAAGATACATCCATATTTTAGAGATGTAAAGCATGTGAAATGGTGGCCGTGAAACATTGTCTTATCTACCGGGTGCCTGAAGCTGTGGCTCAGGTTGGGAACACAAAGATGTTCTCACTGAGTTCCTATTTTTAAAAGATTTTACTTATAAAATTATACGTATACAAATTGTATTATTGTACAATGAGTTTGAAGCGTACCCTTTAGCTGGGTATCTGGGGGAAAAACTTATTTTCATGTGGTCAGGATATTTTGTTAATGTGTAATGTAGGGACTATGTGAAAATGACAGTGTTACAATTGTTAATATAAAAATGAGATGTTTGAAATAGGTGGTAATTAAGTCTGAAGATTGCAAAGGGATGGTTTATTGGAAACCCTGATGATTTCTGTTTTAGCAGAAAGGAAAACATTAAACATTAAGGTTGAAGCAGAGAAATTTTTGTTTATGTATTTCTCACATATTTTCATTTGACTTTATTTTTTCCCAGTCTATGTTTCCCACCCCATCACACCGTTCAATATACACTTGCATATTTTCATCTCAGTGGTTTCTTCTCATCATCAGATTTTTTCCCCCTGAATCTCATGTGTGCCCATCCTGGGAATTTGCTATAAAGATGTGATCATTATGATGTTCTTCCATTTGCAAGTGTTATCTGGCTAGCTTTGATTGCCCTGCCAAATTTAGGAATAGCTAAGCAGGATTTAGCAACACTGTCGGAAGAAAACAATTACGCTAGTAACTTAAAATTAGTATTGAGTCATCAATGTTTTAAAAGAGCTATCATGGGCTGGCCGAGTGGCTCAGTTGGTTAAGGGCTTGCTCAAGAATGCAAGCTGAGCTCTGAGCTACAGCAGTTTGATTCCCAGCCCGAGCTGAGCAGCTGCTGTGCTGCCAACTGGTGGCAGAATGGCTCAGCTAAAAAAATAAAAAAGAGCTATCGGGGTGGCTCGTTAGTTCAGTTGGTTAGAGTGCAGTGCTCATAACACCAAGGTTGCCAGTTTGATCCCCACTTGGGCCACTGAGATTTTATAGCAGTTATCTCTTTAGAAAGTCTCACATTTACTTTTGCTTTGTAGAGCTGGCTAGATAATTAGATATGCAGGTTTTTGCCTTGCACAGATAACATTGGCCAT
Organism: Aselliscus stoliczkanus; assembly: GCA_033961575.1. Lineage (NCBI taxonomy): Eukaryota > Metazoa > Chordata > Mammalia > Chiroptera > Hipposideridae > Aselliscus > Aselliscus stoliczkanus. The sequence continues at coordinate 72,619,636 of CM066740.1, read as the reverse complement.
ATTTTCTTAAAGAAAACATAAAGAAGTTTAATTTTAGCATTGTCTCAGACTTTAAGAAATAGCTTAAAAAACAATAGCTTAATATTTTTTTTAAACTCGAGACATGTTTACTCTGTTCTTATTGTCTGTTCTTATTAAATAGATCAATGAGCGCAGTCCATAAAACATTTCCATATTTGTTAACAGTCTGTGGCTCATGCGTGATTAATACCCTAATGCCTGCTCAGTCTGAGCAGTGGGAAGCATAAAGGGGACCCGTTGGTGCTTGCTCTCCTAATATGTGAGTCCGGAGAAAATAGCATGCTCACATCATCATTTTGTATTGTTCCCCTCCTATCTTTTTGTTCTTTCCCCAAATTTTTGCACCCTCAGCCTCTTTGTGCCCCATGATGTGGCACATCACCTGGGGCTCCCTACCTTACCTCAGGGTGCTCTGTGTTCCTCAGTTGTTTCTCCTACCCTACCTCTTATTATTAAAATTCTCAGTTTTAGAAAAGCAGTTTGATTAAACTTGAGCAGTTTGGGATGCTGTGATTTCACACGCAGACCTTTCTTATGCTATTCATTATCTTATAAAGGTATGTCATCCATTTTAGCCACTTATCGTTACAATCCAATTTCTTAAAGTAGTATCCACAGCATTGAACTTCTGAGAGCCTGTAACAGTTTTACTTATTTTTAGTTCTTGGGATAGGGTGCTAGGACGTAGAGCCCTGTGGTTTTTCTTTGCCTATACTGTAAAAACATCCCAGCTAACCCTGAAATGCTATTTTTGGCTGTGTAATAATGTTATTTTCACTTACGAAAATGACTTGCCATTTATGCATTAATGTTATGTAGCATAATTGAACATTTTTGTTTTGTATGAATAATGTTGATTGCATATTAAATGCTTATATAGTTATTGTCTTTTAATCTTGTAAAAAATAATAAGAAACTCCCATGTATCCCTCATTAAAATAGTTGAAAAAGAATTTATTAATTACTGAATAATTAATAACTCATTGGTCAATTCCATAAGATCCAGGAGCCCTCTGATTCATCAAAGAGATTCAAACATCTATTATAATGTAAATTATATGTAATGTTTTATTATACTATTTATTTTTTAAAAATTGATAATGCACCTTTGGAAGTTTTAACCATTTTGTAGTCCTACATCCTTATGAAAATGTTATGACAACTATAGAGCCTGTCCTAGAAAAATGCACATATATGCATAATAACATATAATATCAAGGTTCATGCCCCACCTTCCATCCCTCCCTGCCCCCTGCTCGTGTTCCGCATTGCAAGCTCTGTGATATGTTCATACTTATTTATTTGACTATTCAGTTAATGTCAAAACCACAACATGCATTCATGGTTTCATATATGGCATTTAAGACAAAAAAAAATACATAGTGGGTTTTCTTTGGTTCACTTATACTTTATTCATTTATTCAGCAAACGTTTATTAAGTGCTTTATGCCAGGTATTATATTATGTTAGACATGGGAATTCAAAGATATATTGCACTGTTTCTACCCTCAAGGAATTAAAGTGTATGGTTAATACATAAATTAATAATTACAACATAATATTATTTGTGAATTCACTTTGTTTTTATCTCCCCATTTTGTAAAACGATTTGTCCTTTTTTATTGTTGGCTATATAAGATAGAATCTTCATTATAAAATGTACCATGCTTTTTGAGTGTATATTTTAAAGTTGAACAATGGATTTACCTGTTATTTAGGACGGAGGCTATGGATTGGGCAGGCATGCAGTCTTTTTATTTCTCAAGAGCTAAAAATTAGAACGTCTAGTTGAGGGAGGTAAGACTGTTCCTAAGTGCTTGGCTACCTGACTTCCAGGAATGGAAGGCAAGCAGCACATGGCTCATCATCGCTTACCTCTGTAAGGATTTGGAAGGGCGGGCTAAGCCCCTTCTCAGCACTGTTTTCCAGCTATTCTGCCTGTGCCAACCGGACGTAGGCTTCCACTTGGAGAATGAAGGTGGAGAAAAGGCTTTCTCTCCCTGTTTCTGAACCTTTCTGAGTGTTCAGGAATGACTCTTCTTTGATGAAGCTGAAGGCTTCCATCCTGCTCTCTCCTAGGTCCACGGCCCAGGACTCTGCCTTTGGTGAACTTTTCCTCTAACAAATTATTAAGCTGCTAATTTAGTATATTAACCTTATGTTTCATTAGTTTATCATTTGAATTGTTTTATTGAATCATAAAAATCAGTACTGTTTTTCTCATTCATTAGTGAAACTTGTGGTACATTCTTATTTTCATTGAATTAAAAAATGTCTGCAAGCCTTATGAGGCATTGCACTGGACTTTGTTGTCTATATTGATAAAATGATAGACTCTCAGTTTACAAATGAGGGAGACCTCACTGTAATCAGCTGGCGAATGTAAGGGACAGTTGGTATGCTCTCGCGGAAGGGACAAGCAGAGCACTTTGGGAGTGGGAATGCGGAGATTAGTGCCAACGGGGGAATGGCTTCTAAGAGATAATAACATTTGAGCTGAACTTTCAAGGATAAATTGAATTTTGATAGATGAGGAAGAAGAGGTTAGCGTTCCAAACTTCGGAAATAGAAACAAAAGTTGTCAGACTTTTATAATGAAAATATGTATGAACTTTTCAATTTCAAAAGCTGACTGCAGAACAAATTGAATGAAATAAAGTTTTAAGCAATGGAATGTCAGCAGTATATTGATGCATAATTTTATGTCTAGTACAGCAGTCTTTTTTCAGGAATCATTACTAACGACTTGTGATATTTTTGTGGTATATACTTTGTAATCTAGACCAAAATAAAATATTTTCTGTATTTAATGTATGTTAACCACTAAGCTGTTGTCTGTGTCTGTGAGTTTTTGTTTGTTTGTCTTATTTGTTTCCATATATGATAAACTGATTAATCAGATTGTATTGGTCGTATATGCATCAACATCTTTATTTATTTGATAGAACTATTATACAGTTGACATTGGGTCTTTGAAAGATTATATATTCAGAATAATTAAAAATAAGAGGTTTTCAGGGCCGGCCGAATGGCTCAGTTGGTTGAGAGCTCGCTGAAGAGTGCAAGCTGAGCTCTGAGCAACAGCGGTTCGAGGCCAGCCCGAGCTAAGTTGCCATTGAGCTGCCAACAGGTGGCAGGATGGCTCAGCTAAAAAAAAATAAAATAAATAAGAGGTTTTATGTGGTTATCAATGGCTTCTTAGGTCAGATGAATTATATTAATATTTAGGATCACAAAAATTACTTTCAACTTCCAAATGACTTTGATTTGCATCTTGGGATAGGGTGCTAGGATGTAGGGCCCTGGGATCTGCATTTTCAAGATCTTCTACTTTACTCGCACCCACTCCCACTTTACACATCATTGTTTAAGAAAATCGAAATATATTCTCTTCTTTATTTTTGCAGTTTGGTTGTTTGTCAGTGATCTTTTTTCAGTGATCTCTGGATACTTTTTATTGTTGTTTCATAAAGTAAAATTTAAGGGCACATGAGAAGAATTTATATAAATTAAGATTACATGTCAATAGCAAAAGTTACACAAAATGTTTCCATTTTCATGAAACGAAAGCCCAAATGAATTTAAATTTCATTTTCTCTAGGTTTTTTATTTTTAGAGATTGAAATGGTCATAGAAAAGTAGTGCTGTTTAAATTAGGGCAGTATGTGCTTTAAAACAAAACAAAACAAAACAAAAAAACATGCAGGGCCGGCTGAGTGGCTCAGTTGGTTAAGAGCTTGCTCAAGAGCGCAATCTCTGAGCAACAGGCTCTCCGGTTCGATTTCCACATGGGCCAGTGAGCTGTACCCGAGCTGAGCTGCCAACAGGTGGTAGGATGGCTCAGCTGGTGAGAGCACGTACTCCTAACAACAGGACTGCCTGTTCAAGGTGATGGGCTACGCCCACCTGCAACTAAAGACTGAACTCAGCACCTTGAGCTGAGCAGCGCTACTGGACTTGGAGCTGAGCTTGCTGCGCCCTCCACAACTTAAGATGGAAGTACAACAACTTGGCTGTTCCACTTCTCCAATTCCCCAATAAAATCTTAAAAAAACAAACAAACAAACAAAAAAACCATGTATAACTTTTAGAATAGTAGAATATCCTTCAAGGATTGATTCAATCTGATACTGTTTTTTTCAATCTGCCCATCTCAGAAAAGGTTTGTTTGTCATTTCACTTGAAATAGTTGGTACATGCATCTGAGTTACTTTCTTTCTTTTGAAAATGTTTTATTAAATTTATGGGGTGACATTGGTTAGTAACATTATAGAGGTTTCAAGTGTGCATTTCTATAATGCATCATCCCTATATAACATTGTGTGTTCACCACCGAGCCAGGTCTCCTTCCATCACCATCTGTTCAACCCCTTTACTGTCTACTACTATCCGCCTCCCTTACCCTCTGGTAGCCACTAAGCTATTGTCTGTGTCTATGAATTTTTGTTTGTCTTGTTCGTTCATTGTCTACGAGTTTTTGTTTGTCTTGTGCGTTCATTGCTTTCAGTGTTACATACCACATATGAGTGAAATCATAAGATTCTCAACTTTTTCTGTCTGACTTATTTCATTTAGCATGATAGTCTCAAGATCTATCCTTGTCACAAATGGCAGTATTTCGTCTTTTCTTATGGCCAAGTAATATTCCATTATATACTTCTATGTATGTATGTATATATGTATTTGGTAGAACACTTCACTTCTCGGAGCAGTTCAGTAAAACTTACTTTTAGCATTTGTTTGAATGATTAGCTTATTTTCCAATCATGTCCTGGATCTAATGCAACTTGAAAGAACCTGAAAGCTGTTGAATATTTCATTTAGATTGCTACTTGTCTTTATTGTTTTTGAAACAAATTATTAGACAGATTTTTTTTAATGCCACTGGTTTCTTGAATCTGAATTTTTTTTGCACCTTTTATAAATATTGAATTGTTGGGAAAGTCATGATGCATTTTTGCATTGAAAAACAGAAAAATATGTCATGACTTTCCCAATATATACATATTTAAATACAAAAGCAGAGTGTATAAAATGGTACTTTATTTTGAAATTCCTCATTATTTTATAGATAACCTTGGTTGATTCTAAGAACATCATCATGTTTAGATATGCCATTCTAGCGAACTGCTTTGTAGCAGCTACATGATGTTTTGAAGAACATTGCAATTATAAGTCTATCTGGGCCTGCAGCCCAGTAATTGAATAGAATTGCTTGTGTGTGTGTGTGTGTGTGTGTGTGTGTGTGTGTGTGTGTAAAGAAATTACTTATACAGGTAGATTTAATATACTAACAAGTAAACTTCAAATGAGATATTTTTAAATTTTACTTTTGTAATTTTTTATGTTAAGGAAGTAGTTTTGATAATTCTGTAATTAACTATATACACATCTGTGTATGTATATACTCATATATTTACATATTTGTACTTTTTTCCACAACTCAGAAATATCCATAGATAATGTGGTAGCACTGGAAATTCTTTGGTAAGAGTGGTGATATGATGGAACTGTTTGTAATTTCGTGTGGAGAGAGAAAAACCTCAAGGTAGAAAAAATAATTCCAGATTATAACAGTAGTTCAAAATTAGAGCTGTAGTAATGGAGAAATAAAACAAATTTGAGACTAATATACAGGTGAGTTCTATAATTTTTCAGTTTATCTTTTCATTGTGCAGTATTTCTTTTTAGTGCAGTTTGTATTCCCCTTCGCTTAGTTACCCCAACAGATGTTTATAGTGTACATCGCTGTAATTACTTGAATAAAATGAAATAGTTTTATTCATTGAGTGAGTCCTAACCTTTGTTGTGAAATTTTGAAATGCTTGTTGCTATACATAACAACAGAATTATAGTGGATATATTAATGTTACCATTTGAATTTATGGTATGAGTTTTTGAGGGTAAAGTTGTTTTAAAACAATAGAAATTCTACTGAAATGTGTGACTTAAATGACTCCAAAGGAGACTGTCTTTCACTTTCTTCAAAAACTTTTAACTTTTTGAGAGTTATGTCATAACCCCAACTTCCTCATCGCCCCTTCCCTGAGTGAAAAACACAGTTAGCAATTGGTTTGACCTCAGGAAGCATTAAAATGGGAATTTACTCGTTTGATTTTTTTTTTTCTTTTTTGCACTCTTGTAAGTAACAACAAAGAGGGAGGTGAAAAGGCAAAAAGGAAACAATAAAACTTACCAGCAGTAGATTGTCAAGCTAGAGTAGGTAATGGCAAGGCAAGAACTGCCAAAGAGAAGGTCCCGGAACAACAGTATACTCCAGTGTCGGACAGCTGTCTTCCTCTTCATCAAATGAGGCTTTAGTGTCCAGCTTTCTCAGCAATGTGCCTTTTAAAAGAGATTGCAGATCTAATCTACAGAAGCTGCTTGTTTTTTTTGGTTCTAATGAGACTTTATTTTTTGGCTTCCAGACTTACCTGTAGTTAGGGTCTTAGTCAAAGCTGAAGATGCAGCTCCATTGGTGATGTTGGCTGGAGAGTTCTTAACAAAGCGTTTGTAGTGGGAGAAACACCAGTCCTGGGAAACTTTCTGCGAAAGGGGGAAATCCTCCTGTATGCTGGGTCGGCCCTTGGGAATCACGATGGATGCGTATTTGTACATTTGCAGCTCTGAAAAGTTTTAGTAAAGGAACCTGTTTAACTTAAAATAGTGTTACTTGAAATTACTTGAACATGGAACCCTTTTTCGTGTACTTTGATTCTTATTTGTTGAAATTTGTTCCATGGAATCAAATTCAGGGCTGGTGGACCTATTAAGGTAGATAGGGCATCGCTTTCAAGTAATTCATTATCCACATTCGTTTTTTTAATCCTCATTTGTTTAGTATGAATTGGGCCAGTTTTTACTTGTTTGTAGTTTGGTTGTGGTAGAATTGCTGTCAGTTCATCTTGGATAACACTTAAATTTAACTATTTATCATTTATGCCTATTAAATTCACAGTTTTGTTGTTTCATTATATTCTGAATTTACAAAAGTGGCTCATTTTGAAGCATTTAATGTGAGAGGAGTAATGTAGAATTACTGCAACTTAGAATAACATACATACAAGTCGTTACTAGTTTTCCGGTACAAATATGAAATACAAGTTTGCACAGCCCATAACAAATGACTCTGATATGTGACATTGCAGAAGCCATCAAGAAATCAGTGTCAAAAACCCAAGTTGGATGATGTGTACTTGAATTGGATTTTGTTAAACTACTGATTTCTTTGCCCTCGTGCTTTGTCTGTCATGAAGTTTTATGAAACTTAAAACCGCCAGATCATTTGAGTTTTGTTCAAAGTACATTCATAATTATCAGTAGAATCTAAAGTGCTGTCATGTCTTTACATTCGGCTTCTTATTCATGTTGCGATGGTTAAAGGGCGTCCTCTGTCAGTTTTTTTTTCCCTATGACTATTGGCAAAACTTTTTCAGTTCTGCATTCTTAACTGTGTCTAAACAAAGCTAAAGAAGAAACTCCAAGGATAGTGACTCCACACCCCTTTTATATCTTCTTGAAAGGTGTCATGATACTTGGAGCAGTGCAGTGCAATAATGATAATTCATTTCACTCTTGGGTCATTCTTCTAGGCAATTTCCTCATTTTCCCATTTTTAAAACTAGTTTCGTCTGTTTTTAGCATAGATGGGAATAATGATGAAATAATTGCTAGGATAATGAAATAGCAAAGTATTTCATGATGTAGAAAAACAGAGGAGAAAGATCCCACAGTATATCTCAGATTTATAAAAGGGTACAGTAGGTCCATATGGCAATGACAAGCAAGGATGTGTTTTATTTATAAGAAGTAAAATTTACGTCTTTTAGTGATCTTTGGAAGACTGCTAAGAAAGAAAAAAAAATTTGTGAAATAATTTCTTACAAATAGAACTGCTGAAAAAGAAAACTCAGAAACTAAAATTGGGTCCAATGGATTCTGCTAGTATATCAAGATGTGAGCATTGTAACATCTTTTTACTGTTTTTGAAGATGCTTATTAAGGTTTTATTTTTAAGTGTTTTTTTTCAGTGTTCTCTGAACTGTTTCCCCATCCTCACAGTCTGCTTTCTTTTCTTTCTCTCTCTCTCCTTACCTCCTCCCCTTTCCCTCCATTCTTGCTGTCTTCCCCTCACCTCGGTCCCTCTCGCTCCCTGCCTCTCTCCCTACTTCCACTTTTGTTCTCTGTCTTAATTGTAGTCTTTACATTTGAAAATGTAGGTATGGTTTATTTTTGGTTGCAGACATTTGTTTCCTTTGCTTTATATGTATGTAACTATTATAGTTTATTTTTCCAGCTTGATTTTTTCCTTGAATGGGAAGCCTGACAGAGACATTTAGTACTGGCTTAGGGCAGGTTCATTGAAAGTGTCAGTCTAGAGTGGGTGAGAAGTCGAGAGTGGGTGGGAAGAGAGCTGTCTGTCAGACCATGGGCCCCTAATGTACTAATGAGGGAGGAATTCATTCTGGACGCTAATACCCACCTTAGAAGCCTTATCGCTTCCCCGTTAATCAGTGAAACTTACTTGGAAAACAGCCTATGTTCTGGGAGGTGATGGGGTGAAACACTACGACAGGATGCTTGCCTACCTGAGGCCATTTTCACAGGGAGTGGGGGTCAGATGGGCGGATATTGAAAGTTGTTCTTTATGTAAACTTTAACGTTGAGTTTGGCTCTACTTTTCACGCCTACCCTTAATCCCAGTGGCTCTCATCTTTGCTGTAGCCACTTAATAATCTCTTCTGGTCTGTAGCCGCCTCTGTTCATTTTGTCTCTTAAGCGTTTACTTTCCTACTTTCCTATATATGTTCTCCCAGTCTTCTCCCCTCTTCTCCTCTCCTCTCTCCTCCCCTCTCCTCCCTTCATTATTCTGGGTTTAGTCTTTTCTGTCTCTATATTATAATTACCGTGGTACTGGGAACGAAGGGAAATCAACACGTTTTTTTTCATTGTGGAATTTTCTGAAACATGTATATTAAAAGAGTATCTATTACAGTTTTTACTACCACCAGTATTTGAAGTTACGGTTTTCATGGCAACTCAACTATCGTTAAATTATTTTCCAGTTTAAATTATATAAAATGCCTCGGTTATACCAGTGTGTAATCTTTTATAGGTAACTAGCAAATCTTCATTTTCCCTTTTTAATTTGTTATTTTACAGTTTTCTATGAATTGTCTGTTCATTTGAATTACACATTTACTCTGAAATCCTAGACTTTATGAACAGTTTCATAGTACCTTTTTGCAGTATATTGACTCTTCATCACATTTGTTGGAAATATCTTAGATTTTGTTTTCACTCTAGATTTATGTTTATTTTATAAATTATGTTTTAATATGTTTACCTGCATCATGATTTTTAAACTTCGAAGTAATAAAAAAGTTATTATCACTCAAGCTAACTTACAAGTATATTAAGTAGGATTTAAATTCTTGTTTTACTAAAATTAGTTTTTGTGGAACACTTTTGCAAAATAATTTGGTAGCACATTTTGAGAGCCAAGAAAATGTCTCTGTTTTGATCCTGTTCTTAGAAGACTTAATTAAAGGGAGGAATAAATCCTGTTCAGTGTTTTTAATTCAGTATATTCTTATTTTGTCAAATCATTTGAAATACTAAAAGTCAGGTAAAATATTTTTGTGTTTTCCAGATTATTGTTCGGTGGTAACAATTGTGGACCCAACAAATGCACAGTTAACCTGCTTGCTCTTTAGTGGGAATTATGACGCCCATCCGATGATTTATAAAAATGGAGATATTGTTCGCTTTCACAGGCTGAAGGTATAATTCACACTGTCTAGAGCTTACATTTTTTTGAAGAGAACTGTATTGTTCACTAAAACTATTTAGCACTAATTATGTAGTTGCTTTGTTAGAGTATGACATCAAGTATTTGCAGAGATAAGAAGAAATGTAAATAGATCAGACTTCACATAATCTATATTAGGAAGCTTCTTCATTTGAACAAACCACTTGCCCTACTTCCACAGATGTGTATTAGATGCCGTGATTCAGGCTAGTTGCGTTCTGCCTTCTTGCCTTTAAATATAGAGTGATGTTTTAAAAATTTTCCATGTAGAATTTGCTAAAACACACTGGTTTAAAAAAAAGCATTAAGTCAACAACAACAAAAGTGTACAAAGATTGGGAGATTATATTGTTCTTTCCTGTTTGTTGTATTAATTCAGGTACAATGAAAACATTGAGATATTAAATATAAAATCAAAATAAGTTGATCTTCATTTATGAGAAACATGTTAAAATATGAACAGAGGTGCCTCTTGGTACTTTTTAAATTATTCTGGCCATTTAATAAAATGTAAGAAAACCTTCGCTATAAAAGTAAAGCTATGTGATTTTTATGAAATCAGCTTTCACTACCTTAATATTTTAAGTCCCTGAGGCTTTAAACATTTCAGTTTCTGCATACTTTCCTCTTGTTGCCTGGGTTTCCATGAAACCTCTTCATTATCATGGTTGTCTTTTCTTCTAATGCTTCAGTTGATCTGTGTCCCTCAGTGCAGTGCTCTTACCTGAGCACAGTATTCCAGGTATGTTCTGTTCTCAGATGTGGTGGGAGTGACTGCGCTTGATCTGTTCTGCCTTTTCCCTGAGGATAGATGAATAGTAGGGAATATGTGCATGAAGATAAATATAGAAATAGAAATACCATTGTAGCACCATATTATGAGCTTATTCAGACTTAGCTAAATAGCTTATTTCTCACGTGCTGTTGTGTCCTACAATATATACATACACTGCACCATCCCCTCCTGATGTTTTTAGTTGTTATTCTTCCTGTTGTTGAACTGAAGTAGAATATACATCTCTCCATTCATAGTATAAGCATATCATATAACTAGCATTCTAGAAACTTCCTTCATATCCCCACCCAGGGTAGTTAATAGCACCCATCCCCAGGAATCAATAGTCTCATAACTTCTAACAGCATGTATTAGTTTTGTCTGTATTCGTGCTGTGTATAAAGGGAATAGACGGTAGCTTTTGCTTTTCTTTTTACAATGGCTGGCTTATGCTTGTGTGATTCAGCCATGTTACTAAGTATAGTGTTACTCGGTTCATGTTTATTGCTCAGTGGTGTTCCGTTATGTGCATACATTAGCATTTATGTATTTTCTGTTGGAAATTAGATAGTTTTCAGTTTGAGGATATTATGCTATTATAAACAGTCTCTAGTATATATCTTTTAGTGAATATATAATTATATAAAGTATGATCAAACAATACGGTGAATGTTTAAATAAAAAAATTATTACAGTAGAAAACACATTGCCATTAATCTCCTTCAGAATACTCCCCCTCGCTTCAAACACGCTTATTCCATCCTTCTTGCCACTTTTTGAAGCGGTTCTGGAAGTCCTCTTTTATGAGTGTCTGTAGTTTTGCTGTTGTGGCTGCCTTGGTGTCCTGAATCGATTCAAAATGTTTACCTTTCACGGTCATTTTGATTTTGGGGAAGAGCCAGAAGTCACATGGCGCCAGATCCAGTGAGTAAGGTGGATGAGGACACACTGTAATGTTTTTATTTGACAGAAATTGCCGTAGGCAGCGTACGTTTATCCATTCAGCCATCCTAGGTCTTTAGATTGGAGCATTTAATTTATTTACATTTAGAGTAATTGTTATAGATATGTAGTTATTGCCATTTTATTTTTTATCTTTTTTTTTCACCTTCTTAAAGAAGTTCCTTTAACATTTTTTATAATGCTGGCTTGGTGGTGATGAACTCCTTTAGCTTTTTCTTGTTCAAGAAGCTCAAGACCAGTCAGAAATGAAGAACACATTAGATGGAATCAACAGTCGTTTTTTCTTTGTTGCACAAGGCCATTAAAAATATAGACATTTCTCTTAGAAGTACAGGTTTGTTAATATTTTTTCTTGTTTTTCTTTTGCTCATTGCAATTTGGAGATCATAGTTAATAGCAAAAATATAAAAAAACCAAGAGTCAAGTGCTCTCTGTTTATTTTTTCAACAAATATTTTTTGGGTGCCTGTTTTGTACAGGCTTGTGTTTTAATGCAGAGAGTCTGCCAATATAAAAGTAAATATAGAAGCTAAAGTAAGTTCAGATAGTGATAGCTGCTATGAAGAAAATAAAACAGAATCAGAAAAGGCTTTTCTAATGAGGCATAAGAGTTGGAGCCCAAATGACAACGGGGTGGAGTTCTATTGAGATATGAGAGAAAATATTTTCCAGGCAGATGGAACTACAAGTACTGAGACCCTGGGATAGTTACGAGCATGGTATTTAAAAGACAGAAACAAGATCATCATGGACCCTGGTCAGCTATAGGAAAGGGTGGTACAAGATGAAAGTGGGGAGGAAGGCGGAGCCTAGTTCATATATTGCCTTATGGTAGGTACGTTGTTTAGATTCTGTTTTATTCAATGAGAAGTCATTAAAGGGTTTTACATAGAATGAGTTAATTTATATTTTGAGAAAAGCATTCTGACAATCACATGGACGATGAATGGATTGTTAAAGGACAAGACTGAAAGTAGATTAGTTATGAGGTTATTTCAGTCTTGCAGCATTGAGATGCAGATGGCTTGAGCTAAGGCGATGATGGAAACAGAAGTAAGTAAGTTAAGGTTTATTTTGAATGTGAGACCAAGTCGACTTGCTGATCAGTTAGATGTGAAAGAAGTTACCAGCACACCCAAGCTGGAAGATTGCTCTGCTCTGCTGTGATGGTCAACAGAGGCAAACTTTGATACACAGTATAGACCAGTGAGCATGGAATTGGTGATACAGAAAGATGAGCGCAGAACCAAGAATCATTAGACATTTGAGTGAAGTCCAAATGAGAAAAGAAAAGCATTTATAACAAACAGAACCCATTTAAGCACGTGTAAAACAAGTTAATTGATCAGTTACGGGACAAGTATAATTAGAACCTGCAGAGTAAACTTTTTCTGCCTATGAGAAAATAACTGGTCTTATTGCTATAAAGTTCCATAAAATTGGAAAAATATGAGGCAGCTGTTTTTAGGCATTGGACCAAAGGCACCTGTGACCAGAGAGAGACGAGAAACTGTTAAGTTAAGCCACATGTTCACCAAAACTCTGTCGGGGGGCAGTTTTCCAGCCACTGCACAGCATGCTGAAGTGCAACGGAACATGGTGGTCCTGCTGAGCTTTGGCGCCTAAGATCAGAGTTCAAGAGCTGCTGAAAGGGCTAGACTCTGCAGGGCAGTCCCTGGACAAGCCAGAGCTGTACAGGGGAGACATCTAAGTCTGCTGGGGAGGGTTGTTGCCCATGAATCCTTGCATAAAGCCAGGCTATGCAAGACTATTTAAGGGTTACAAGAGCTGCTGTGTGCTGGTGCATTTTGGTTAAATATGAAACAGATACTAGAGGTGTAGCAGTGGGGATGCTGGAGGTCTAAAATAGTCAGAGATAGATCACCTTATAGAGATCTCTTAAATATGTTGGGTGTTCAGCTGAGATAACACAAAGGCCTCACCTCACAAATGGGCCAAATCCTAGAGTAACGCCTACTCTCCAAGTGTTTTATCTAAGCCACATTCTACAGGGAAGATAGTATTGCAGCGTGAGTCCCACCAAGGCAGAAGGACTTTGGGGGAAACACTGTGAGCTTTCCATACATTCATCTTAACAAAGCATAAGGCTTTGTTAAGCATAAACCTTCATAAGTTCAAGGCAATCATCCAGCAACTACAGTGCCAACAAGAACAAGACTCAGTGTGGGGCAAAAGAAGGTAACACAATTCAGAGCCTTTACAGTAGATCATCCACAATGTCTAGTAAAGATGAAGAAATACTAGTCATGAAAAGAAATAGGAAAATATTACCCATGGTCAAGAAAAAATATCATAGACACTCCACACCACCTCATGGTGGCCCAGATGTAAAATTTTAAAGCAAAAACTTTAAAGCAGTTGTAAATATTTTCAAAGAATTGAGTATATTCAGTAAATTAAAGGAATGTGGTTAAATTAATGCAATTTAAGTAATTTCTATGGAGAAGTGGAAACTGTAAAAAAAAAATTGATAGAAATTGAGTAACTGAAGAGAGCAGCAGATGAAATGAAATGAAAAATTTACTGGATGGGCAAAACAACAGATTAGATATATCACATTTACTTGAGGATAAATCAATAGAAGTTATATAATCTGAAGAACAAGGATTAAAGAAAAATTGACAGATCCTTGGGGACCTGTGAAATGATATCATATGGTAAAACATATCATTTGAGATACAGGAGAAGAGAATGGGAAAAAAATATTTATAGAAATAAGGACCAGAATTTTTTCCAAATTTGATGGGAAATACTGACTTACAGATCCAAGAAGCTCAGTGCACCCTATGCGTGGTACCACAAAGAAAAGCACATCTAAACAAATCATGGTGAAACCATTGAAAAAGGAAATCAGCTGGAGAAACGACACATTTCATATAGGGAAACAGTGATACCAATCATCTTTAATTACTTACTGGACACCTGAAGAACTAAGTAATGATAAATTCTAAGTGGTGATAAAAAATATATTCACCCAGAATTTTGTATCCAGAGATAAATGTCCTTTGCAAATGAGGGTAAAATAAAGACATTTTTATATCCAAAAAATATGAGAGAATCCATAGCCAGCATGTCCAAAAAAAAAAAAGGTAAATTAATGAGTAAATAATATGAAAGACCATATTTTGTACTTGTTCCTATAATGTCACTAAAAGATGAATGGCTATATAAAAGAAAAACAATATTGTAAAGTGGGGTTTACAAAATATGTAGAAAAATACGACAAGAATAGCACAAAGGGTGGGTGGGATGGTTAAATGGAATTATATCATTGAAAGATGATTACCTTCAGAGGTACTTTCAGTAGAAAGTAAAAAATGGGATATGGGAAAATGGGAAATGTGAAATGGAAAGTTGGAAGCATGTAGGAGAACAGTATTGATTCCAAATCGACCGAGACACGAAGAATTCATTTATAGCTCAGAGGAAGTAAATGGAACACTAATCGTTTCAAAATAAGACAGGAAAGGAACAATAGAAAAAATATTTTAAACGCAAAAAAGTGAAAGGAGGAAAACAAGTAAAGTAACAGAGTTACATAGAACCATATCAATAATTACATTTATGTAAATGGACTAAACACTCATTTGCAAGGAAAAAAATGGATTAAAAAAAACAGATGAAGATGCAAACCAGTTGGAAGTAAAGCTGTAGAAAAGCAAACAGGAAGCATTAGGAAAAGGAAATAGCTATATTAACATCAATGTTTCACAAGCACAGAAGAGTTGCTTTATGTAGACTATGTAACCGACAAATGCATGTTCATGTCATAACTGAGCTTCAGAATTCAGAAAGCCAAAGTGTGGCGGCGTATATCTCAGCTCTCAGCCAGAGCAATAAAACCTTAGCCTCAGCTGCATTTTATTCACCTCAAACTCTTATATTGTAAGTATTCTAGTTAACCATGTTACATTCATAAGTAACTTTCACATGTTGTTCTATTTTCTTTTATAAATTATATCTTAATAAAAAACTAATAAATGTAAAAGTTCAAGATTGATAGGATTAGGGAGTCTACCACCTAGTTCTTTAAAAAAAAAACAAATAAATTTTGCAGAATGTTTCCCAGTTTACATGGTGCTTGTGGATCTTGATAGAACCTAGTGAATTATAATTTCATATGCTAATGAAATATTAAAGAATTATGTCCTTTATTAACTATGCTGGCAAGATTTTATAATCTCTCAAGTTCCTTCACTTCCTGTGTTCTGTATCAGTAAGCTGCTTTGTATGTTTCTACTTATCCCACTGTCCTAGATCCAAATATATAAAAATGAGACTCAAGGTATCAACAGCAGTGGCTTTGCGTGTTTGACGTTTGAGGGAACTGTGAGAACTCCTGTCACACCTCGTACTTCAAGCAGGTGTTTTAACCTCACAGCTGAGGACTGCAGAACAGTAGAACGCTTGCGTGTGTGGGCATCTACTAATATTGAGCCTTCTGCGACCGCGGTGAAACTGTGTGATGTTCAGCCTGTCCAGTACTTTGACCTGACTTGTCAGCTCTTGGGCAAAGCAGAAGTGGATGGAGCATCATTTCTCCTTAAGGTAGGCATGTTTAAATATTTGCAGTTATAAGTTAGTACCACCTACGTGCCTATAAAGAGCTTATATTTTAGATTCTGATGGAATAACTATGCATACTGTGTATTAGGCACTTAAATTCTAACTTCCCATTTTTGGTAAGCCTGGATATCCGTGCAACTCTCTATTGGACTTCTTTATCCTGTACTTCCAGAGAAAAATAGTATCATCAGATCTATGTTTTACATGTAGTATATAGTTCATGTGATATTTATTTATATTTTTCTTATTTTAATACTGATAAAATATGGGGTAAGAATAAAATTTTACTACTAGTAAAACATACTTATTTGTGTATTTTAGTACTAATAAAATATGTGTTTCTTATTTTAGCACTAAAAAAATTACGTATTTTTAGCTGCAGTTCTACATGTAAAATTATTTTATTGGTAATTGTATTTCTTTTCAAACTCAAATGTAATAGAATACATTATGGGATGTTTGTAATTTAACAATGAAAATAGTTTGATTGAATATTTAGGTTATAATTTTACCATACCAAAAAATACAATTACTTATTCCCTAAAAAGGGACATTAAAGAATACATTCCTTTGACTAGAACCAATAAATGTATAAATTCAAACGTTTGTTACAAACCAAAAACTGAGATGTTAAAAAAGACAATATTCCCCCAGTGTTGTTTCAAAGAGAAATTATAATTATGGGTTACTAAGAAAATAATGTTAACAACAATAGATTAAAAGCTATAGTCAGGGCCGGCCGAGTGGCACATTGGTTAAGAGTTGACTTGGGATGCCAGCTCTGAGCAGCAGGACCCCAGTTCGGATCCCACATGAGGGCCAGTGGCACTGCCCTCAACAGCTAAGATGGTGAACAACAGCTCAATCTGAAGCTGGGCTCCCGTGAGTTGCCAGTGATGGTGTAGGCTGCAGCCCCTGCTGCAGTGACCTGCCATAGGCTAAAGTGAGTGGCTGGCAGCCAACGTAAGCTGCTGTGAGCTTCTGTGAGCGGTCGTCCAATGACCGGTGACCAGCTGCCTCACCCGGGGAGAGTGCAATGATCACAATATCAACATGGGCCAGTGAAGCGACGTCCTTCACAACTAGACTGAAGAACAAAAGGACAGCAACTTGTTTGTTCCCTTCCCCCAATTCCCCAATAAAATCTTAAAAAAAAAAAAAAAAAGCTATAGTCAGAGATATACTCTAATACAAAATTTAAAACCTTACATATCTTCATGAGCAAAGAAAGAAATATTGGAATATGCTTTTAACTCAAAAAATTAAACAAAATAACACAGAACTATATAGAAAGTGGGAAGTGGTATTTTAATAAGGTATTTAATTTTGGATAATTAATTTTAACATTATCCAGGAATTTAAAATGATACCTAGTGAAAAGTTTCTCTCCTCGAGTCCCTCTCTTGTGTCCCCCCATCTTCTCCGTCTCTCCCTCCAAAAACTCGGTAACCACTGAAAAGAGTTCTTGAATATCTTTTCAGACATATTTTAGTTCACATATGAACACTTTTTATTATACATATGATAGTATACATATGATAGCATACTATACACATTCTGCCATTGCTTTTTTTACTTAATTCTATCATAGTGATTTTTCTACATCGTTAGCTAAAAAGGTCCTTGTATTAGTTTCCTAGGGCTGCCATAACAAATTACCACAAACTGGATGGCTGAAAGTATCATAAATGTATTATCTCAGAGTTCTGGAAGCCTGAATTCCAAAATCACAATGTCAGCAGGGCCATGCTTCCTCCAAAGCCCCTTGGGAAGAATCCTCCCCTGTCTCTTTCTAGCTGCTGGTGGTTGCTGGCATTTTTGGCTTGCCAGGTGCATCACTCCGATCTCTGTCTCCATTGTCAAATGGCCATCTTCTCTTTGTGTCTGTTATAATGACACCAGTCATATTGCATTAATAGCCCACTGTAGTCCAGTATAACCTCATCCTAACTAATTATATATGCAGAGACACTGTTTTCAAATAAAGTCACATTCACAAGTTTCATCTAGACATGAACTTGGGGATAATACTCAACTGCTTTGTTTTTCAGATGGAGGCATGGTATGTTTTTAACTTGCATCCTATTGATGCGTTAGGGGGTTGACTTAAACGTTTGTCATTTCACATCTGTGCTCATAGAGCTGTGAAGATAAATTGCTAGAAGTAGAATTGTTGATTGAAGGAATTTGTGCGTTTGAAATATTGATAGCTTTTGCTAAATCACCCTTCAAGTATGAAAGAAGCTGTTATCCAACAGTAAGTACCTGTCTCCTAACAGTAAGTGAGGTATGTAGGAATTGTTAGATGCAGTTAATGATTTTTAAAAAATGAGAAAAATTAATACGTTCAAAAGTTTAAAAAACAAAGTTCTATTCTGATTTTTTAAAAGAAAGAATTTTCTACATTAGGAATGATACAAGAGATATATTTAATATGTAGGGGTATTTGTACCTCATAAAATGTTCTATTCAACTTTTATGCTACTAAATATGAGTCTAGATTAAATTGATTTTTTCTTTTTTTTTGAGAGCAGTGTCACTGACCCTCTTATGTGGGACCGAACCGGGGTCGCTGGCTTCCCAAGCCAGCGCTTGACCACCGCGCCACTCGGCCGGCCCTAAATTGATTATTTTTTGTTACTAAAATTTAACTTTAATTTAGATTTTTTAAGTTGTTGAATTAACTATGGAAATGATTGAGCCCAGATGGTGAACTCCTTCAAACTGAGTTAGACCAAGAACAGACCAATATTGCACCAAAGAAGGACATGCACCTCAGTTTTTTAATATAGAAACTAAAATGTTTATTTTTAGAAATCGGACATGGTTCAGATTCAGTAAAATTATAGTCATCTACACGAATATTAAAAAGTATATGATAATTTCAATGAAAGTTTAAAATATTTATGAAACTGTTTAGCAAAATTAGAAGCATGCTTCCTTAACTTAGTAAATAATTTCTGTCATAAGGTAGACAGACAATATTAAGTGTTGGAATTCTGGAGTGAATAATACCAGAAACAGGATAAAATACCCACTATATTTGTTATGTAATGTCACTTAGAAAGTCTTGGGAAATTCACTGATATAAGAAAAGGAAATGAGAGATTTAACTATTTTAAAAGAAAGAAAGAAAGAAAGAAAGAAAGAAAGAAAGAAAGAGAGAGAGAGAGAGAGAGAGAGAGAGAGAGAGAGAGAGAGAGAGAGAGAAAGAGAAAGAAAGAAAGAAAGAAAGAAAGAAAGAAAGAAAGAAAGAAAGAAAGAAAGAAAGAAAGAGAAAAAAAAAGGTCAGTACTCACAAGATATAAAAACCCCAACAATTAACTGTAAACGTATTTGGATTAATAAAATTATTCAGTGACCTAACTTGTTTAAAACATTAGTAAAATACAGCTTTCCTATATATCAGTGATAAATAGAACATATAATTGAACAAAAGACCTTTCAAAGTCTCAAGAACTGTAAAACAAGAAAATTCATGCAAGAAATACCTAGACTTCTGTGATGAAAACTACAAAACTTCGTTGAGGAGCTTGAAACAAAGTTTGAAATACTAAAAAATTTTAATTTTTTTCCTAGTGTTTTTACATAAAGTGTAATTTAAATTAAAAGCAGTTTTTTTTTTCTAATTGACTGTAATTCTGAAGTTTATTAGAAATATTAAATGATCAGGAATAAAGCGAGTCTTGCCAAAGAAAACTTTAAGTGGGAGCTCCGTATCAGATACCAAAACATGAAATTATAATAATTAAAGCTTTAATAAGACTGATCAATGGAAAAGGTTGGGAACCTTGGAAAGTCTTATAGCTATAGTAATGCAGTATGTGATGAAAATAACATTAAATAACATTTCAGATTGATAAAGAAAGATTGTTAAAAGTCTGACTTCTAGGGCTGGCCGAGTGGCTCAGTTGGTTCAGAGCTTGCTCAAGAGTGCGAGCTGAGCTCTGAGCAACAGCAGTTCAATGCCTAGCCTGAGCTGAGCTGCCGCTGAGCTGCCAACAGGTGGCAGGATGGCTCAGCTAAAAAAAAAAAAAAAAAGTCTGACTTCTAGGCAATTAAAACTGAAGCATAAAAGCATATAGCAACCCTACCCTCTGAACCCCTTACCCAGAACACTTGTGGATTGGTTTGTAAAGCCATTTTAAGTCACAAAAACAATGTACACAACATGAAAGGACAAATTTTAAGTGGAGAAAAATATTTGTGGAATATGATGTTACTGCTTTCAAAAGTGATTGTCAGGCTGGCCAAGTGGCGTGTTGGTTGAGAGCTGGCTTGGGACGCCAGCGGCCCCAGTTCGGGTCCCACATATGAGGGCCAGTGACACTGCCCTCCACGGCTAAGATGGTGAACAATATCTCCACCTACAGCTGGGCTGCCATGAGTCCCTGGGGACGGCATAGTTGCAGTGGGCTGCCATAGGCTACAGTGAGTGGCTGGCAGCCAGTGTGAGCTGCCAAGAGCGCTGTGAGTGGCCGTCCAGAGGCCAGTGACTGATCTGCCTCATCCGAGAAGAGCGCAGTGATGATACCGACATGGGCCAGTGAAGCAACGTCCTCCACTACTAGACTGAAGAACAAAAGGACAACAACTTGGGGCCAGCCGAGTGGTGCAGTGGTTAAGCACTGGCTTGGGAAGCCAGCGGCCCCGGTTCTGTCCCACATATGAGGGCCAGTGACACTGCCCTCAAAAAAAAAAAGGACAACAACTTGTCTTCCCCTTCCCCGGTTCCCCAACGCTGTTCCCTGTCCCCATTTCTCCAATAAATTTTTTTTTAAAAAAGTGATTGTCTTGGTTCACGCCATTGTCTTTGTTATACCCTTGATAGCATGACATAGCCCAGCTCGTCTCTTAACATCCTAGCACAGCAGAGGCTAGTGCGTGTCCTAACGACGGGGCAGTACATCCTCCTCCCGTGCCCCTCCATCCTTACCTCAGTGTACCTTACAGAGCAATCCAACACCTTTTCCTTTTCCAGCACCCACGAGGTTTATTCACTTGTATTTGTAACATCTAATATAAGCAAAATAATCATGTCTGTACTTTTAGAGGCATTTTCCAAATCAAAATGAAGTGAAAAAATGGATAACTATCAGAATACATTCCTAAAAGCTAGGAATTTATACTTAAATTAGCAGAGATACTCATAAAGGTTTATATACAGGATGGTAATTACTAAATTATTTAAAATAGCAAAAAATTTGAAACAGCCCAAATAACCAATAAAGGGATTAGTTTAATAAATTTGTATGCATCCATACCATATTTTAGAAGAATATTTAAATTCCCTGGTAAATTGTTCAGCAATAAACTAGGGAACAAAAAGAATATAATTCCAGTTTGTTAAAAAGAAAAAAGACTTATGTATTGTAAGTACACAGAAGAAAAAAAGATCAAGTAAATGCAAAAATATGTTATTATTTTCCCTAGTGTCATAGCAGTTTGGACTTGTTTTCTATGTGTTTTCTGCATGATCTGTATATATGTAGTCCTTTTTACAACCAGAAAAAATATATATATCATTTAAAGTTTAGCAGATATTTCCAAGAATATATTTAATTACTTTTAAGTTTTATTGCCAGTAGGTAAAACTCTTTTAGCCTCCATGGTTTTATAAAAAGATCATTAACCTTGGCTCTCCTCTCTTGTGGCAGGTGTGGGATGGTACCAGGACCCGGTTCCCATCATGGAGAGTCTTAATACAAAACCTTGTTTTTCACGGTGAATTGAGTGAGATCGAGCGGCTGCAGAATCTGACAGTAGACATTTTAGTCTATGACAACCATGTTCAACTGGCAAAATCTCTGAAGGTGACATTGAGTAGCAAACATGTTTTGCCTTTTTTCATTTTTAAAAATCTAGGGGATAAATCACATTTATAGTTGAGGTCTAGAAATGAACTCCAAATTTATTTTTCTCTTTAATTTTTAGTTTGTAAAATGTATGTTCAGAATAAATATCTGGTAGAGATATTAAAATATATTGGCCTTGACCATCTTTTTAAAATTACAGAATGTTTCCTGAATATCTGAAAGCCATATACTATTTTAGTATGAAAATAGTAAAGAAAAATTGTATGAGTATTGTGCAAGATAATACTGCTTTAAAATGACAAAGGGTACATAAGAGATTTTTAAACTTAAACATTAAGCTTTGGTAATTGGTTTGATAAAATCTAGCCTGTAACTTTGTACTCATTAGTTTAAGAAAATGTTAATCTTAGGGCCGGCCGAGTGGCGCGGTGGTTAAGCGCTGGCTTGGGAAGTCAGCGGCCCCGGTTCAGTCCCACATATGAGGGCCAGTGACACTGCCCTCAAAAAAAAAAAAAAAAAATGTTAATCTACCTGCAATATATGTCATAAATTGTGTCTCTGTGTGTGTGTACTGTTTATTAGAATTTGCTCACTGTTTTTGAGATAGTTTTTTAGGTAAAAGTATACTTTTTAGATAAGGCACTTCTTGTTTAGTAATAACATTTTAAGGAATACTTTTCTTCATTATATCTTATTTGCAAGTATCCTTTCTAGCAAAGAGTGGCATTAATAATAACAATAATATTTGTTACATCCATCATATGTATTTAGCACTATCTTGTTCAGTACATAATATTATCATTTCCATTTGACAAATTAGAAAACTAAGACACTCAGAAATTAAGCCCAAGAATTCACAGCTATGTGGGTGAAACCAGTATTTGAACCTACAGCCTCTGTTTCCAGAGCCTGTCCTCTTAACCAGGATAAAGAAATGATTTTCAGTATTGCAAATAGCTCCCATCCCACCTTTAAGGAGTTAAACAGCCTTATGATAGAAGTCATACAATCTACTTATAGGAAGAAATCTACTTATAGGAATAGCAAATTTTTAAAACTGAATTTTAATGCCCACTTTTCCTTTGTAAATATATGTACTTGGAAGAGACATACTTCCCCTTGCACACTGTGTTACAAATAAGCCCATCAGGCCAGTCCAGTGGCTCCTTGGTTAAGAGTTGGCTTGGGAGTGCGAGCTCCAAGCAGCAAGACCCCAGTTCAGATCCCATATGAGGGCCAGTGACGCTGCGCCCTCTACAGCTAAGATGGTAAACAACAGCTCAACCTGGAGCTGGGCTGCCGTGAGTCACCAGCGACGGCGTAGGCTGCAGTGGGGCTGCAGTGGGCTGCCATAAGCTTCCGTGAGTGGCCAGCAACCATGTGAGCTGCCATCCAATGGCCGGCGACCGATCTGCCTCACCCGGGAAGAGCCCAGTGATCACATATCAACATGGGCCAGTGAAGCGATGTCCTTCACAACTAGACTAGAGCAAAAGGACAGCAACTTGTCTGTTCCCCTTCCCCGAATCCCCAATAAAATCTTAAAAAATAAATAAATAAAAATAAGCCCACCCAACTCAAGTCAACAAAGTAGGTACAAAGTCAGGGCCCAGGAAGGTGAAAACTGCACTCCTGTCCTGTGTGTGTGTGTGTGTGCGCGCGCACACGTGTGCACACTCACTCAACCTGACATTGGAGAAAACTGACTGTTGAAGGTATATTTTGATGCTTTCCCCTGAATTTATCTACATCAGTTTATTTTTTTTTAAATGTAATGATAAAGCCATTTCTAAAGTCTTTCTAAAAATACAGTTCTTTTATTAGTGAAAAAGATTTACACTTCAGATCTACTTTCCCCGTTTAATCCCCTTCTCTTTCCCTGTGCTGCTTCTGTAGGTCTTTCTGTCCCCCTCGCTAGGCCTGACTTCTTATACTTGTCCAGATCCTGACAGCACCCAGCACAGTGCTGTCCGTGTAGCAAGGATGAAGTAAATACCATCTGCTGGGAATGGATGAATCAATGAGAACTGTGCATTTTTCTCAGATGCTTTCCATTTCCCTTTTTGTCTTCTTCATCTCACCCACTAGAGGGTGCCGTGAGCACACATAATTAAAGATAGGGCGCTTCATTGTTGTTTTTTTCCCTAAAGATAGGACATTTTGTTATTTATCTGCTATAATAGAAAAATGAAAGGGGTTTTCTCTGTGTGTAAGTAATTTAACTTATGTAGACTTTTATTAATGTACGTTGACATCACAATTTACTTGTCTTGAGACAACCTCTAAATCAGCCATTTCCTATTAATTTAAGAAGTCCCCAGAGGCACATGACATCGATACAAGTTAACTCTTATCAGCAATTGAAGACAAGTTTAGATTGCAGTTTTATACGCAAATACATGAACATGCATTTTTGTTGTATAGGAACAGGAAAAATATTTTTAAATAAAGAGACAGTTAAGACAATTCTGAAGAATAACTTCATTGACTTCTATATACAACACATTTTACAGCCTAAGTTGCCCGTAACAGTTTTCCTAAATCTTGCTTTTAAGTAAGTTATCTCATTCCCTAAGCATTTTGCAGAAACACACACATTACACTGACTTTTCAAACCTTTTGTCTAGAAATTAAAGCAGTGTATTTTGAGTCCCCAGTCTTATCCTGACACAATTTTAAAATAATTAGAAAATATAGTTAGTAATTGTTGTGTTTGGCCTTCAGTGACTCAAAAGCTGTAATTTGACTGGTTATCTTCAGACATATACAGTCATTGAAAATATTAAACCTAAAGTGAAATTCAAGGTAGTTTATAAGGTTCATTTAAATGATTTCTAAAGAGATAGTGATTGCTTAATATCCATATTTGCTTTGCTTTGTTTTTAATGTTTCTGTATTGAGATGGGCTTTTATAACAATTTTTAAAGTAATTTTTATAATATTTTGTTATGACTCCCTTGCACTTGTATTTTTGGAATTTTATCACATTATGGACAAGACTAAGCAAATTTGTCTCTTATAATAGAGCATCTGGCATATTTCCTAGGATATTTAGCAACCTTAAAATAAAAAATACAATACTGCCTCCAGAAGGAATTTCTGGAAATAACAATTTATCACCCTATAGCTTATTTATAAAAATAAATTCAGTCTTTAACTTTTGTTTTATTATGAAACCCATAGTAGACAAGATAGTATAATATACATCCATGTGCCTCCTATTCAAACTTAACATTTCTAAATGTTTTGCCACATTTATTTTAGATAATTTTAATTTTTTAATTAATTTTTATTAAATGTATTGGGGTGACATTGGTTAGTAAAATTATCTAGGTTTCAGGTGTATAATTCTGTAATGCATCATCTGTATATCACATTGTATGTTCACCACCTAGAGAGTCAGTTCTCCTTCCATCACCATGTATTTGATCCCCTTTTCCCTCTTTTAATTTTCGAGAAATAAAACTCTACAAGTTGAACCTTCTTTGTACCTCTTCCTACTCTCATTTTCTGCTCCCCAGTACTGTATTTCTATATGTCCTAACATGTACGTATATCCACCCATGTTTATTATGTTTTTATGTACTTTTGTCTGAAAAATGTATATTGTATATGGATCATTCTGTAATTTGCTTTTTAAAATATTTTTTGGATTTATCCATGTTATAGATGTGTCTGCATTTATCCCAGACTGTCTCAATTTATTTTTAAATGATATTCCATAAGTCAAACCCCCACTCCCCGTTTACTCTTCACCATTGGCCGGGCTATTCACTTTCATGTATGTTTTCAGAGAAGCTTTTCAAATTCCATGAAAGACACAGGGGATTTTTTTCTAAATTCCATTGATTTTCAAAGACTAATTTGAGGGAAATTATCTACATAATGATGAAGCTTTTTATTTGTGAGTGTGATGCCGTCCGTGCTCCTTGTGTTGGCCTGCTTTAAGTCCTTTGTGGGGCTTCCGTGTCCTGTACTGCTGTGTTATGTATATAAAAAATGAATTGCCGATTCCAATAAATATTCAAAACAGTCAGAGAAAAGTAAATAGAAATAGGTTGTTTCATATTTTTTTCCAGTATATTACTTTGGAAACCATGAGGAAAATCAGTTTTGCCATTTTTTTTTCCTTCTGTTTGTCTTTTCCTTCTCTGACCACCCTTTCCCTGCCATGATGGAGGTGTTAGTGGAAGAGGTCAGAGAAGAAAAGACTAAATGCTTTACTTATCTCCTCACATAACCCATTACGGCTAGGAGAAAGGCCTTTGGGAATGAAGGAGTAGCACCTGCGAGTGGGTTATTCCCCTTTGCTTTTTTCTCTCATGCCTCCCCTCCATCAAATCCATGTGGTGATGAAGAGAAGTACAATGACAGTAATAAGCAGAGGTGGGAGGTTGGTTTACTAGCTTGTCTTTTTTATCTTCCCCCTTATATAGCATTTCTGTTGCATAGAATCTCACCACTGTTATTCATCCTGACCTTAAATGGGAAAAAGAAAATGGTAGTCCCACAGTCATCAGTGGTCATGCAAATGAGTTAAATTTCCTATTTTGTAATTCCTTTTATTTATAATTCTTCATACAAATAAATGTAATTTAGGTTATTTAGCTTCTTATTTTGAGTAGGTGTCAATTTCTTTGATAAACATTCTGCATCTGCCTCATTTTAATTCTTCTACATTAAAAGCATATCAATTGTGTATATATACCACATCTTCTTTATCCAATCATCCATCAAAGGACACTTTGGTTGTTTCCATGTCTTGGCCACCGTAAATAAAGCTGCAGTGAACATCAGAACACATATATCTTCACGGATGAATGTTTTGAGATTTTTTGGGTAGATACCCAGGAGAGGGACTGCTGGGTCATATGGTAATTCTAGTCTTAATTTTTTGAGGAGCCTCCATACTGCCTTCCATAGTGGCTGCACCAATCTGCATTCCCACCAGCAGTGTACGAAGATTCGTTTTTCCCCACAGCCTCTCCAACGCTTGTTATTATTTGCTTTGTTGATGATAGCCATTCTAACTGGTGTGAGTGGTATCTCATTGTGGTTTTTATTTACATTTCTCTGATGATTAGTGAAGTTGAGCATCTTTTCATATGTCCATTGGCCATCTGTTTACTAACAGCTGTCACCCCAAAAAACTTTAATTTTAAAAAAAGTATATCAAGTATTCTATAATTAAAGATATTTTTGGGCCGGCCGAGTGGTGCATTGGTTAAGCGCTGGTTTTGGGATGCCAGCAGCCCCCGTTCGGATCCTACATGAGGGCCAGTGACACTGCCCTCTACAGCTAACAACAGCTCCACCTGGAGCTGGGCTGTGCGAGCCCCGGTGATGGTGTGGGCTGCAGCCCCTGCTGCAGTGGGCTGCCATAGGCTACAGTGAGTGGCCCGCAGCCAGCGTGAGCGGCTGGCAGCCAGCGTGAGCTGCCAATAGCCGCAGTGAGCGACATCCAGAGGCCAGCGACCGATCTGCCTCATCCGGGAAGAGCTCAATGAGGATACCAACAGTGAAGCAACATCCTCCATAACTAAACTGAAGAACAAAAAGACAGCAACTTGTCTGTTCCCCTTCCCTGATTCCCCAACGCTGTTCCCCTCCGTCAATTCCCCAATAAAATCTTTAAAAAAAAAAAAAAAAAAAGATATTTTTAAGACTTAAGTTTAGCAGAACTATAGAAATTGACTATCAAACATTTAGTTCAAAACTATAATTGGCTGAATCATACATTTGAACTCATAGAATATGTTTCACATTATGATGTACAGACATTGTTTATAACATGTTTTCATAGAACTTACAGAATAGGGGATGTATTATTGTAATACAGTAACATAATTAAAAATATTTTCTAGTATTCTTATAATGTCAGTGCTTTAGTGATCATATTTAGTTAAATCTTAAAGTAGTTGCAAGAAGTTATTTTCAGAAACCCTAATAAATGGGCTTATTGACCAAACAGAGGGCTTGGACTTGACTTAGTCATGGGTTTCTTAACTACTGTATTTTATCAATGTTAAGACTCAACCATATTTCATAGTGTAACATCTCTGAAATGGAAATATGTCTCACATTTGAAAATGCACACACTCACACAGACATTTTGGTTTTGATACGGTGTCCTTGGGGCTGCTACTAAATACACACCAGCATAACATGCTAGTATCCTTTCTGATTGATCAGTGCCCTAATTGTTGGTCTGTGCCCCATATGCACATTGTTAAATATTTCGAGTATCAGAAATTGTTCTCCATTTTCTAAACAAATTAATCTATTTTTATTTCTTTTTTAGGTTGGAAGTTTTCTTAGAATTTATAGCCTTCATTGCAAATTTCAGCCAGTGGAGAACCAAGTAACATCATTAGTTCTAGAGTTTCATCTCCACGGAGGTACCAGTTATGGCCGGGGAATCAGAGTCTTGCCAGAAGACAACTCGGATGTGGATCAGCTGAAAAAGTAAGCATATCATAAACCAATAGAAATTATAAATTAGGTATTAATTCAGCTGATTTGCAAGGTAATACTGTTCTGGGGTTGGGGGTCTACTACAAGGTTCATTGTAGTTGATCCTCAGCCGCCTGAGCCATTATCCATTTTTAAAAAACAGATGAATTAAGTGAAACAGAAATCAAATGATGGTAGGTTCAAATAGCTACATAGTAGCAGAGCTGGGGTTGTAGTCTAAGGTTTCCAGTAGTTACTTGCACTCCCATGTCTACTGTTTGCACTTACGCTCTTCTGCCGTTTCCTTCATTCTCCAAGCACAGCAACAAACAGTGCGGACTGGAGTAGAGCTAAAGTTTGGAAAACTTGATCCACATGTAGCATCACCAACAGACTTGATGATGCCTTTCTAAAGCGCCTGTGACTGATAAAACGGGTAGCGAAAGTGTTTTAGGGTATTTTTAAAACTTTTAGGTGTTTCCAGAAAGTGAATATTACCCTGAAGCCTGTTTTACATGCAGTTCTTCTCCTTGATGTGTTCCTAGTCGCCTGTTACAGAAACTTTTTGATCATTGTTCTAGACAAACAAAAATAAATCTTTTTTATATCTTCAGAGATATAGAAAATATCTATATTGAAATGACATAGATATTTGCTGTTTTAATATATTTAAATCAATGACTTTAAAATTAATTAAATTACCTATTTCAGTAATCTTATATCAGTTTCACTACTTTATTTTTCATATTGCAGTATATAGCGGTATAATATTATACTTCTTGAATCTAAAGTGAGATTGTTCTGACTCAGAATGTTAGCCAATAAATTCCCAATTTATTTTTGCTTTCAGTATTTCATCATCCCACTTTCTAGACTCAGTTTTTGTTTTGTTTTTTTTGTGGTGGGGGGTCCTTTGGAACACCAGATAATCTCATAAAAGCTATAGACCTTTTACTGACGAATGGATACACACACATGGAATTTTTTTATACAATTTTAGTGAGATCTTGATTTCTATGGGTAAAGCTAGACTGACCATGTTGACTGTTTTATGCAATTTGAATTTACATTCTTTCACTTAAAGGAATTTAGAATCTGCAAGTTTGCCAGCCATTCATTGTTCAGATACTACATATGTATCAGACTATGAGGACAGCTTTCCACCAAGTAAGTACAATTTTTAACATTGACAGTTCAGTTTCTGCTAAGTGAAATGCCTTTATCAACATTAATCTTTTAATGTCTCCCTATCTTTTTTTTAAACACCATATTCATTGTAAATGAACATGCTAAGTCTGTGTCCTATGCAAAGGTAAACATTGTTCTTCCTTTAATTATATAATTACATCTTCAAATTGGGGTGGTAGGGATTACTTGATTTGTGGTTCATATATAGTATTATGTATATATGTTTACATGTATGTGTGTGTGTGTTCATTAAATATCTATATTAATTTCTTAGGCAACTATTTTGCATGTCAGTATCTAAAAGGAACAAAGGTTCTTTTTGCTGCTTTATTTTAAACAGCCTAAGTATTTTTTGTATATATTTTAAACTTGTATCTTCTTTCTCTCTGCCTTAAACTGCTGCACATTTCCTACTGCCTTGGTGGTGGCATTTTTGCCTGAGCTATGTTACTTGAACAACCATTAGGAGGCCAATTTAGTTTAATTGACAATCATTTAGAAACAGTATAATTTGTAATTATACTTCTTAAAAATTTTTATTAAATGTATTGGGGTGACATTAGTTAGTAAAATAATATAGGTTTCAAGTGTACATTTCTATAATACATCATCTATATATCACATTGTTTGTTCACCACCCAGAGTCGGTTGGTTCTCGTTCCATCTTTACCCTCTCCTATCACTCCCCTCCCCCTCTGGTAACCACTAAACTATTGTCTATGAGTTTTTGTTTGTTTGTTTGTCTTATTCATTTGTTGCTTTCAGTTTTATATCCCACATGTGAGTAAAGTCATACGGTTCTCAACTTTTTCTGACTTATTTCGTTTAGCATGATGATATCAAGACCCATCCATGTCATCACAAATGGCAGTATTTCATCTTATCTTATGGCAGAGTAGTAGTCCATTGTGTACATGTACCACATCTTCTTTATCCCATCATCTATTGAAGGACACTTTGGTTGTTTCCATGTCTTGACCACCATGAATAGTGCTGCAGTGAATGTATGAGTACATATATCTTTACAGGTAAATGTTTTCAGAGTTTTTTGGGTAGATAACCAGAAGAGGGATTGATGGGTCATATGGTAATTCCAATCTTTTGAGGAGCCTCATACTGTTTTCCATAGCAGCTGTACCAATTTACATTCCCACCAGCAGTGTGTGAGGGTTCCTTTTTCTCCACAGCCTCTCCAACACTTGTTATTACTTGTCTTGTTGATAATAGCCATTCTAACAAGTGTGAGGTGATGACTCATTGTGGTTTTGATTTGCATTTCCCTAATAGCAGGGAAGTTGAGCATTTTTTCATATACCTGCTGGCTGTTTGTATGTCTTCCTAGGAGACGTGTCTGTTCAGGTCCTATGCCCATTTTTTAATTGGATTGTTCTTTTGTTGTTGAGTTGTATGAGTTATATATATTTGAGTATTATCCCTTTATTGGAGGCATTGTTTGCAAGTATCTTCTCTCATTCAATTGGTTGTCTCTTTGTTTTGCTGATGGTTTCTTTTGCTGTGCAGAAGCTTTTTAGTTTGATATAATCTCATTCATTTACTTTTGCTTTTGCTTCCCTTGGCTTTGAGGTCAGATTCATAAAATCCTCTCTAAGGTCCATAAATTTAGTACCTATGCTTTCTTCAATGCAGTTTTTGTTTCAGGTCTTATGTTTAGGTCTTTGATCCATTTTGAGTTAATTTTGGTACATGGTGACAGAGAGCAGTCTAGTTTTATTCTTTTGCACATGGTTTTCCAGTTTTGCTAGCACCATTTATTGAAGAGGCTTTCTTTTCTCCATTGTATGTTTTTGGCTCCTTTGTCAAAAATTATCTGCCCGTATATATGTGGGTTTATTTCTGGGTTCTCAATTCTATTCCATTGGTTTTTGTGTCTGTTTTGTTTTGTTTTGTTTTTGCCAATACCGTGCTGTTTTGATTATTGTCACTTTGTAGTACAAATTGAAATCAGGAAGCGTGACACCTCCAGCCTTGTTCTTTTTCCTTAGGATTGCTCTGGCTGTTCAGGGTCTTTTTTGATTCCATACAGATCTGATGATTTTTTGTTCTATTTCTTTTAAAAAATGCCAGGATTTAAGTGGGGATTACATTAAATCTGTATATTGCTTAAGGTAACATGGCCATTTTAACTATGTTGATTCTTCCAATCCATGAACGTGGAATATTTTTCTATTTCTTTGTATCTTCTTCATTTTCTTTTTTTTTTTGAGAGCAGTGTCACTGGCCCTCATATGGGGGACCCGAACCGGGGCCGCTGGCTTCCCAAGCCAGCGCTTAACCACCGTGCCACTTGGCCAGCTTCAATTTCTTTTAATAATGTCTTATAGTTTCAGTGTATGAGTCCTTCACATCCTTTGTTTAATTTACTCCTCGTTATTTTATCCTTTTTGTTTAAATTGCAAAATGAATTGGTGTTTTCATTTTTTTTTTATTTTTCTGAAATTTCATTGTTAGTGTATAGGAACACAATGGATTTTTGCACATTGATTTTGTATCCTGAAACTTTACTGCATTTGTTTATTGTTTCTGATAGGTTTTTTTTGGTGGAGTCTTTATGGCCATACCACCCTGAATGCACCCAATCTCGTCTTTAATTATACTTTTTGAAATCTCTTTTCTCCTTTTAAAAGGATTTTAGAATTATTTTTAAATTACGAAAGTAATACAAGTTATAATATCAAGTTACATAGGTTTCCCATGCCTTTAAGCTCACTCCCTGAGGTAATGTTAACAGTTTAGTGTGATTCCTTCAAAACCTTCATGTTTATACAAATACATATGTATATATACTGATACATAAACAAATATGGCTTTTCCCTCTGTTTAAAATTTTTACAAAAATGGGACCATGCTATACCAGTTTCTTCATCATAGGCTTCTTTCTGGGATAATTTATATAGCTCATACTCATTCTTTTAATAGTTTCATTTCATTTTATTATATGTATCTAACATTGTTAATTCAGCTATTTTCCCTTTGATAGATATTCAGGTTATTTCCCATTATTTTGCTCTCACAAATAATGCTTTAATAAACACCCTGAACAGTTGTACTTTCGTGCTTTTATTTCTCTAAAATAAACTCTTAAAAGTGAGGTTGATGGATAAAAGGTTAAGCCTATTTCCCAGCTTCATAGATGATGCCAGATTATATGCCAGAATGTCATAGAATTCATATGCACACAGCCATGTAGGAGAATGTCCTTCCCTGGCACTCTCAGCATAGGGGAGGTTAATAATACGTGTAATTTTTGACAGTTTGGAAGGTATAAGGTGTTACCTTACTCAATTTCTCTGAGAACTTGAAAACTTAAAAATCTTATATATTTATGAGCTCTTTCTACTCCATCTTTGAGTTACATGCTCTTGCCTTTTATCTGATTTTTCTGTTGGGTACTTGATCTTTTTTTTAATCAGTTTCCAGGAAACCACGTATATATTTTACACATATTTTCTCATATTTGAGTACTTTTAAGGTTTTTGTCATTATTTTCACTTCATGCAGAATGGCAAATATTAAGTAATCAGATTCATTGGAATTATACTCTGCCAGTTTAACATTTCCATTCAAGTTCCCTTGCCGTGGATTCTTAGGCCATTTATTGGTCATGCTCAGTGAGAAAACAAGGAATGCCTGTTTGTATGTGATGCCCCATAAGTTATAAAAACGTAATGTACTATTATACATAATAGAATGTAAGCTAAAGTAATTACAAAATATGGATACTTTTTCAAGTCTTAAATTCTTCATTTTAGAAAGCATTATTAAAACTTAATGCTGTGTTCACTACTTTCGCTTACTTGTTAAAGTAAAATTCTATTTTATGGTGATCAGCAAGTCATCCAATTGAATTTAGTAAGTTTATGATTGTATCCATCTCTCCCTCTATTTTCTTCACAATATATTTTTCCAAAATAATAAAAACTTTCACACATGCAGAAAAATTGAAACAATGATGCGGTAAACACTTATATACCCAGCACCTCTTTCTCCAGGTAGCATTTTACTCTATGTGCTCTGTCATCGGTCTCTTAATCAATTCATCTTAATTTTTTATGCATTCTAATTAAGTTGCAGACATTAGTATACCGCCTAAAGATTTTAGAATGAACATCATTAACTAGAGTTCAGTATTTGTTTACGATTCTTTTTTTATTTTTGAGGTAAAATCATATGCAATGAAATGGACAACTTAAGTGTACTGTTTCATGAGTTTTGACTAATTTGTGTAACCTGAATCCCTCTTAAAATCTAGAACATTACCTTTGTCACAGAAAACTCCCTCATGCTCCTTCCTAGCCGGTCCTCATCACCAACCAACCCCACCCCAGAAGTTTTTCCAGAAATTCTGATTGTTTTCCACCGTAGATTGGCTATACCTGTTCTAGACCTTCAAATAAATGGATTAGTACATTATATGTTTTTGTACATAACTGTATGTGTTTGATATTCATCCACATTGTTGCATATATCAATAGTTTGTTCCTTTTATGCTAGTAGGATGGTATGAAAATACGAATTTTCAGTTGTTATAGCACCATTTGTTTTCTTTCCTTTTACGTAAGATGGCTTTGATGTCTTTGTCCAAAATCAAATGGGTAGATATGTGGATTTATTTCTGGGCTTTCTCTTCAACACTTAATAATATTACGATGTAAGCATTTTTTTATATA
The DNA here is from genome assembly GCA_033961575.1 of Aselliscus stoliczkanus. Lineage (NCBI taxonomy): Eukaryota > Metazoa > Chordata > Mammalia > Chiroptera > Hipposideridae > Aselliscus > Aselliscus stoliczkanus. The sequence continues at coordinate 72,585,335 of CM066740.1, read as the reverse complement.
TACTAATTTCAAGTTGTTGCAGCACCATTTGTTGAATAGAGTTTTGCTTTCCTTTTGGATTACTTTGCTGTGCCTTTTTAAAAAAATCAAATGATCATGTAAATGGGGGTTGTTTCTGGGCTTTCTGTTTAATTTTGTTAATATGTTGGTCAGACTATTTATGTCAGCATCTTTTCATCTTCATTAGTATGGCTTTATAGTAAGTCTTTAAGTTATATAGTACTCCGATTTTGTTCTTTTTCAAGATTAGATTCTAGATTCTTTTTGCATTTCCACCTAAGTGATAGAATCTGCTTCTCTCTTCTACCTTTAAGCCTCTGCAATTTTGATTAGGATTGCACTGAATCTATGGATCAATTTTGGGAGAATTGATATCTTACCAATATTGTGCCTTCCAATTCATGAATATGGTGTATTTCACTATTTGTTTAGATTTTCTTCAGTTTCTCTCAGCCTTGTTTTATAGTTTTGAATACCACATTGAATTTTTAATGGATTTTAAAACTGTATAATTTCTTTCCTTCTCCTTTCTATAGGCCCTGAATCAGTATCATTATATGAGGTAGAAAGATGTCAGCAATTATCAGCTACAAGTAAGACCATGTTTCGTTTTTCAAATATGGGTGGAATAGCATAATAAAGCCTGTCCTTATGCTTATCAACAAATTCATTCCTATCTAATATTGAGATCAGATATCCATGAGGACAAAAATGTATCCATATTTATCTTATTCCTCTGCCTCATCCTAACTGGCATAAAATGGAACCCAGAAAGACATATGTTTTTACATTAAATATGTATTTTAAGTCATGTATCTGTAAGGTTTATGGGACATACGAGTATACTCTTTGACAGTACAGTGGGGCTTATTTGTAGTTTGAGAATATAAAATATCTACTATGGCATTAATTTTAATCAGTTCACATTATGCACTTAGCAGTGTCCATAAAAGAGCTCCTTAAACATGCCCCAAAACTTGAATGTTAGCGAAGACAGTAAATCAATCACATGCCCTCCTTCTGTTATTTCAGCTAAAATAAAATAAAAAGTTAAGAAAAAAGTATTTTTAAGGACAAGTCTATTAAATGATGTTCTCTAATATGCTATTATAAAATGTGTTTCTCATTATTGGAGAAAGGATATATAACTGAAATGGGGGAAGGCTAGAAGAAAGAAGCTGGTCCTATTGCATTGGAATTGGAGGTGTCAGTATGTACTCATGGTTTTGTAGATAGATACAGAAACAGATATAGATGTGTATTATTTGTGTATCTGTATTTACTCACATACATGTTCATGCATATATTTGTAGGTCACAATGTGTGTAGTACAGGTGTGAACATGTGTGCACATATGCCTTACCTCTGTCAACGAAAGGGTGTGGAAGCAATGGCACCCAAGTAGCAATGAACACACTTAGTTCACAGATCTTGGTTTACAAATAATATTCCACCTTAACAGAAATCAGGGCTCCTTGGAGAAATAGAACGTTTCTGGGGTTGGGACAAGAGAATTCCAAAATGAGTCTAGAACACCATGTGCCAGAGAAAATGAAATTCTCAGTTAATGATGAAACATGCCTAATCTGGTACAATTTAAGCATCAAAATAAATACTGGTATTGGAACAGAACTTATTGAATAAAGTAGAAATCTATTACCCCATGTAGATAGTAAATAAAACAGCAAAGCAAATAAATGAGGTTGAATGCAAAGCTCTTGTTAGAATTTAATGGCAACTAATAAATGTAAAAGGAATGATGAAGTTAGGAAAAAAACACAATTTTGCAACCATGATGCTTATAATTCATTTAGTTGTGAATCACCCATGTGCCGTAAGCTAGGGGGGTCTTAAATGTTTAATGTAAGATTGGGATATTTTTATTTTCCCAGGTACTTTCTTATTAGTTAAAAGGGGGAAAATAAAGTCTATCGTGGAGAAACCTGTTGAACACCACCTTCCCTAACTGAGTCACCCTCCCCAGGAATGAAAACACGGGTCCCCTCCGCCTGGTGGTGTGATGCACCCAGAAGCCCGCAGTGTGGCTTATACGAATATAGTATTTTCCTGCCCAGATGCATAATTTGCATCTGATCATGAGAAAAAGCAGACACACCAAAGAAATGCTCCCTTCTCAAATTTTTTTTTTTTTTAAAGTTTGTAGCAGAGGATAGTTTATTAGGGTAGAAAGTAACGGTTCTTAAAACGAGAGGGGGTCCTGGCTGGGTCGCCCACTAGCTAGGGCAAAAGCTTTGGTTTTTATACCTTTTGTTTGTCTGGGGAGGGGGGTGCCTCTTGGCACTATTATCAGATTTACATTGTTGCCTAGCCCGTTTTCTCGAAACTGTTTCCTGGCCTCAGAGTTGATGTCTCTGTTTTGATAGGATTATGCTATCTCCAGGCTGGGGCTTTGAAGATATCATTGTCTGTTGCTGATTCTATTAGGGAGTTCCTGACTGCCTTATATTATGTTAACTAACCTGTCTTAATCTCCCACTCTGGAGGTGAAACTTCTGACCTCTTTGTTGTAGGCTTTGAAAACTGATTTCCTCCTCCAACTCCCAAGTTTGTCCTTCTGGTGGGGTCCTGTGACTTAAACCTGTCAGTCAGCTATTAAGATTATTTCTCCTGGCTCTTTTATGGTTTCCACCCCATTCCCTCCACCCTGGCCATTTCCCTGACTACCTATAATTTTCCTATCTCAATCACCCCTTTGATGAGGTAATCCTAACTGCTGTTAGGGAAAGGGGCAAAGACCGCTCTGGCTGCTTCCTGCTGAGGAGGGGCGAAGTATGAACCCGCAGTTAGGGCTCGTCCAGAGCGGGCCTAATATGTCCACGGTAGATGAGTGAATCCAGGTGAGGTGGTTGCGGTGGTGTAGGCCATGGCAGCCGGCTAGTGGGTGGTCTGTAAGCAGAGATGCATTTGAGACAGCAGTATGAGGCAATCCCTTAAGATGTCTTGAGGCTGGCGTGGAGTGTTGAGGAGGTCTCACAGAGAAGGGGCCCCAGACCAGCATCTCAGGGGTTGAGGAGAGACAGTGTCAGGATGAAAAAAGCAGTAAGGATAGAGGAGGTATTCTACCAGCACCCATGGGGGCTGTCGGACTGAGAAGGGACCAGTGAAGCCTTTGGGACTTTACCACAGAGTGGCTGGGGCCGAGGGTCCCTCAGTTGCCTACAAAGGCCCACAACCTAGCCACGCACCAGTATCCAGCCTTCTCACAGAAGGAAAAGCCTGCGGAGTAGCTGAGAGGGGAGGGAGAGGGAGAGCCATCGGCCAGCACCCTTAGGGCTGTCGGGTGGGAGAAGACCCAGGGAGCCTTCAGAACACGTCACAGAGTTGCTGTGACCAGAGTTCCTCAGATGCATCCAAGAGTCGTTCATCCCAACCTCCCACTGTCCTCCTGTTCCCTTCTTTTCCCCAAGAGAGCAGGCTAGTCGGGCTAAGGCCAGCATTCCCCTGACTCGGTGTCAGTGTTGGAGGGGGTTAACCAGAGCCCTTCTGCTAAGCTTGTCCTCTGAGTCTTAAGATTGGCAGCCACGCTAGTCATTTTTACCAGGCTTTCGCAGGCCCAATGTTTGTGTGACAGGAAAATATTGTTGAAGGCCCATGAGTGGGCAAGGCAAACAGAAAAGCACAGATATTTACCCCTCTTTCGATCCCGGGCAAGCCCCCAAGTGATGTAGGATATTTCTCTTGTGCTGGGATCATAGTCTCGTGAAGCCAAAGAATGGAGACACGGACCAGAGAGGTCAAGTTTGTAGCAGAGGGTAGTTTATTAGGGTAGAAAGTAAGATAGTTTATTAGGATAGAAAGTAACAGCTCTCAAAACGAGACGGGGTCCAGGATGGGTCACCCCTCCCTTCTCAGATTTATTGGTATCAGGAAAGACAAGGAAAAGCTGAGGAACGATTAACCTACGTTAAAGGAGTTTAAAGAGACAGGAAAAGTAAATGCATTGCGTGCTTCAGGCTAGGGTCCCCAGCCCAGAAATAAAATGCCAAATAAGAAGATGATGGGGACCGCGGGAGAAATCTGAATGTCTGTTGATTCAGTGATAATATTACATCACTGTTATATGTTCTGATACTGAAAATTGCACTGTATTATGTCAGTGAAATTTCTTGTTTTTGTGAACTACACAGTGTGAAATATTTAGGGATAAAAGAGTGTGATATCTGGAAATTATTCTTAAGTGATTCATATATACACATGCATATGAATTATGTATCTGTAAGGGGTGTGTGTGTGGCGAGAGAGACAAATGGAGATGATGATAAATGTGGCAAAATGTTAAGGTTGACAATACAACTTAGATTTTATTGTATATATTTGGTTCAGGGGGATTCATGTCAAGAATATACTTATTATTCTTTAAAGTACTTACAGATCATCAGTATTTGGAGAACAGCCAAATAGGTACTATTTTGAAACAAAAAGCTCCTCAACAATATCGCATCCGAGCAAAATTGAGGTCATATGAGCCCAGAAGACTCTTTCAGTCTGTTAAACTTCATTGTCCTAAATGTCATTCACTGTAAGTATTTTCCATAATAAAGCAAGTTTTCACTTTATAATATTTGTATGTTTATGTTTATATATACGATTGTAAAGTCCTGGCAATGAGTAAATTTTGTGTGAATTTACTAGCTCTGATACATACAAATAAATAATAAACTATGAAAATATTTGGAGAGACTTTCTCATTTGTCACCAAAAAAATACTTTTAAGACTAAGCCATTATTGACTAAAATTCTTAAAGAGAAAAGCTTAGTTGAAATTTATCATTAAGTGATATAGAAAACCTTATTGGAAATATTTCTGTCCTGCTTAATTACCACAATATAGTAAATATGATTTAAATTTTTGTTGTTAATTGAGAATTCCTCAGTGCCAGTCTTTATTCTAAACATCAATTATTTTATAAATATATAAATAAATTTATAAGACAACGAATGTGTACTTATTAGCTCAAGACATATTCTGAAAATTATGTTTAATCTCCTCCTTTTTTATGCAATTTGATTATCTTTATATCAGGGATCGGCAAACTGTGGCTCGCAAGCCACATGTGGCTCTTTGGGGTACGTTCTCGTCTCAAAAGTTTGCTGACCCCTGAAAGAGCCAATCCTGTCCCTCACAACAATTTAAAAATTACTCAAGAGCCATAAATATATTTTTACATAATCACCATTATGTGAATAATATCCTTTAAAATGTTTATAGGTGAAACTATGATTGTTTTATTTTCATTTTCAGTTTTACTTCAGAGCCACATGTACATACCCTAAGAGCTGCATTGTGGCTCACGAGCTAGTTTGCCGACCCATGGTGGTGGTTCTGTCTCAAAAGTTTGCCGACCCCTGGTCTATATTATGTGTGTGTATGTATAACACACACACACACACACACACACACACACACACACCTCCATTATATTTATGTATTTATATATTGTTTGCGTAGGCTCTGTGTACACGAATACACATATATCCCTTTTTTAAATACAGGTATAATACTGTTTGTGGAAATTTTTGATCATCAGATCTTCTTAAATAAAATGGGGACTGTTTTTTACCTGTTTGAGCTTGAAATGGTAGTTGGAATTAAAATATAAATACAGATTTTAGATAATTCTTGAAGTATTATCAAATTATAGTTTGTCAAATTCTGTAAAAACTTTTGAAACAAAACCACAGTCTATGATCATTTCTTAAACAAAGAAGGAAATTACCTCAGAAAAGTTAAAGAGCTGTTACCTGCAGGTACACAGATGGCTGGAATTAGAAACAGGACGAGGGCATAGACCTTTGGATTCTAGATCATTCCCTTTCTACTCTTCATACTTTACCATATAACTGTCTAAAATTATTATTCTAGATTAAAAGGAATTGAAAGGAATACTGGTTTGTAAAGTAGGTGCCCTATGAAACTGAGATTACTTAAAATGGTAAGTGGGTATTTAACTGGAGTAAGGATGGGACAGCTGCATTTTCTCTTCTCAGTGGAAAGTTGAGCATTCCTTACAGAGGAGAACAAACCGGTGCCAGAAACAATTATAAGTAACCTTGGTATCACAAAACCAGGCAAGGAAATTGCTGGTGGTTCATGTAATTATGATATGGATCTACCTAGCCATGAAATATCATCAAATATCTTTCTATTGAATCAGAGTCATTTAATCTGCAAAGTGAATTATCTCCCTATTTTAAAATAAGTAGCTGGCTCATGAGCATGTAAACAATTTTTTTAATTGGATAATTTTTAAAATTTGAATTTCCAAGCATATGCCAATTATTTTGTGTTGTTGCATTGTTGATTTTAGGCAAGAAGTTCCACATGAGGGTGATTTGGAGATAATTTTGCAAAAGGGTGAAGCTAAAACCCCAGATACCAAACTACAAAATACATTATTATATGATTCAAAACTCTGGACCACTAAATATCAAGGAGGACGAAAAGTAGCTATTCATTTTGTGAAAAACGATGGTGTTCTCCCACCTTCAAATGACTGCCTGATTTTGATAGAAGGTAAGATATTTAAGTTACAGTCTTATTAGATTACAGCTTTTGCTTATGTCTTTCTCTAATTATTAAATATATTTTAGGGGCAACCTTGGACATATAAAGTCAAAATAGTGTTAAATTTTATGAAATGGAATATATTATCTAACAATTAGATTCAAATATATGCATATGTACACATGTAAATTTATCTGAATGACATTTTGAAATGATATATTGCACAAAAGTATTTACATTTGTTCATTTTGTTGGATTCCTGTATATCATTTTAATCAGATCCAAGCTGATTATCGTGCTGAATAATAATTCAGAGGCTACTTGTTGTGTACAGTTGCTGTTATCTTGGCCTCTGGATGTCACTGTTGTTTCATGAAAGTCATGTGTTGATAATCTGAATCAAGGAAGGGACCCTGGAAACAAGTAAAAATAACTTGACATGTTTTGAAAAAATGAAACTTTGAGTCATAATTTATTTTTGCATTGCTTTTCCACTTTTGTCTTATTTTTATCTAGTATTTATCTAATATATCTACCACATATTTTTTCCATGCCAAATTTAATATTTCATTATTTTCATTGAGACTTCTTTGTTAGTATTCCATAATAAAAGGAAAACATCCTCTTTAATTTGCATTACAGAAATCTTTAGTTTCATTTTATAAATAGATGATCTTTACGACAATGGGTCATAGTAATTTTTTTTTTTTTTTTTTTAGCTGAGCCATCCTGCCACCTGTTGGCAGCTCAGCAGCACCTCAGCTCGGGCTGGCCTCGAACCGCTGTTGCTCAGAGCTCAGCTTGCACTCTTGAGCGAGCTCTTAACCAACTGAACCATTTGGCCAGCCCTGGTCATAGTCATTTTTATTGCTGACATTTTTCTATTTGTAAAAGTAATACATAATCCTTTTAGAAAAAATGTGTGTATAAGAATACACATGTGTAAACATTGGTATCATGTCCACGAACATCTCTTGTTTTAATACATTTATAGTATACCAGAAATTATTTTAATTTCTGTATATGAATTCATTTAATCATCACAGCACTCCTATGCAGTTGGTACTATTATAAGCTGCTTTTATGCATGTGAAAAACTGAAGCACAGAGAAATTAAGTGTCCCTACTTTTTTTTTTTTTTTTTGAGGGCAGTGTCACTGGCCCTCGTATGTGGGACCCGAACCGGGGCCACTGGCTTCCCAAGCCAGCGCTTAACCACTGCGCCACTCGGCCGGCCCAGTGTCCCTACTTTTTGACATAGTAACTCTATAATGAACTTCATCTCCCCCTGGATGAAGTGTCATTATGGGCACAAGTAATGAAGTACATGTTGCCCAATTTCTAGTAAAGTTATCCTGGTCTCCTGGTCTGCATGTGCTGTAGCAGCATATTAGATTGTTCCCTTTCACTCATCATCATGTACCTTGCACTTGAATAGACTTGGCTAGTTTGAGGAGTGAAATGTGATCTTACTCCATTACCAATATTTTAGTCTGTACCAGGAGACTGATGTAAAAACAAAAATATACAAACACAGACACATGAATACAACAACAAATGGGGTGCTTGTAGGCTGTGAAAATAAAGTAAGGCCACGGGCTTAGGAGATTCAGTAAGAACTGTCCTTGTAGGGCGAGCTAAGAGGATGTCATGCATACAGTCCCGCAGGGTCCCCATGTGTTATTCCACCTCCCACAGAGTTCTGTGCTGAAGCCACGCTGGCCTTGAGGGCCCACAGGAAGCTTGACTAGAGAAGTCCCTTTAAGGTCCCAGTCCTCTGTACTTACCGCTCATCCCACAGGCCTTCAGCCTCATCTCCTGCGGTACCTCCATTCGCAGCCTACCCTCCAGCCGTATTGCACTGGTGGCAATTCCCAATGTACTTCCTCTGCCTCTTGGCCATCCCATTGCTGTTCTCCTGACAGTTTCTGCTCTAGTACATCTTCAGAAGTAAACTATCATTCCCTTTATTCAGCAGTTCATGTGGAATATTTAATGCCCACGTGCATGTACTGAGTGCTTTTCCTGATTCACCAGGCAGATTTGAGTGGTTTTTATTACATACCGTATAAACTCCCAAAGAGCACTTTTCTTCTGGTATTATATTTGTGTTATATCTGTCTGTTTATAGATTTGCTTCCTTATCAGAATGTAAGCTCCCTAAGGACAGGATGCATGTTCATTCTGATCGATATATCTTCAGCACCTAGAGTAGTGTACCTGGCATGCAACTGGCTCTCAGCAAATATTGGGTTGTCGGAAAAGTCATGACGCATTTCTGCAATGAAAAACATAGAAAACATACTATGACTTTTCCAACAACCCAATATTTACTGAATAAATAAGTACGTCCAAAGAAATAACATTTTCTCTTACAGAGCTGTTTTTTTTAATGGACACTTTTTTAAAGAAATATTTCAATTACAGTTGACATTCAGTATTATTTTATATTAGTTTCAGGTGTACAGCATGGTGGTTAGACATTTATATAAATTACAAAGTGATTCTCCTCCCCCCATAAGTTAAGTACCCACCTGGCACTTTACATAGTTATTACAATATTACTGACTATATTCCCTATGCTGTATTTTACACCCCCGTAACTATTTCATAACTCCCAATTTGTACTTCTTAATGTCTTCACCCTTTTCACCCCTCATCCCCCTCCCATCCAGCAACCATCAGTCTGTTCTCTGTATCTGTGAGTCTGTTTCTATTTTGTTTGTTTATTTTGTTCTTTAGATTCTACATATAAGTGAGATCATATGGTATTTGTCTTTCTTACCTTACAGAGCTTTTTTTTTTTTTTTTTTTTTTAAAGATTTTATTGGGGAACTGGGGGAGGGGACCAGCCAAGTTGTTGTTTTTTGGTCTTTGTTGTGGAGGGTGCCAGTCGCCATCTGGCTTCCCGTCGACAGCTCTTGGCCTCTAAACTCAAGGTGCTGTGTTCAATCTTAGTTGCAGGCGGGCGTAGCCACCCTCCTATGCAGGAGTTGAACCAGCAGCCTTGTTGTTAAGAATGCACGCCCCATCCACTGAGCCATCCGGGCGGCAGTTCAGCTCAAGGTGCCAAATTCACTGGCCCATGTGGGAATCAAACCAGCAGCCCTGTTGCTCAGAGCACACGCTTTAAGCCAACTCTTAAGCAACTGAGCCACTCAGCCGGCTCATCTTACAGAGCTTTTTAATGAAAGTGTATGTGAAAGCACTTTAAAATTTTAAATGGTTTCATCAAAATGTAATATGTTTATTTTATTATATTTCTGAGTGTTATAACCCTGCCCAGAGGCTAGGGTTTAACAGCAGCTTGACATGGTTTCCACCTATCTCAGCTGCAGAAAGAGGGATGGGAGCCAAATTAAGTTAAAACACCACAAAGCTTGCTGGTCTTACCAAAATTTATCCACTTTTTATGGGAAAAAAAGTGTATTATTGGATTGTTGCAAGCCTTTGGTTGATTTCTGGAGTTCTGAAAAAGTTGGATTTGACAGTTTTTGCTAATGTTCTTTTTGCTTTTATGAAGAAGTTTATTTTTGCACATCGTTAGTCTGCTATGCCAGAAATGCTTCCCCTCACAGTTAAATTTTAGCATTGCAAATTTTAGGAAATACTCAGAAGTAATTTTATAAATTATATTCTCTTTTCTTGAAGAGGAAGAATTATCAAGCTAAGTGAAAGGCACACCAGGTTTAAGTTATCATAGAACATCCTTCTGATAACGGTGTACCGTTAGCCGTACAGTTTCTCCTCAGCCAACACAATGGTTGTCATGTCCACCCTGTCATGAAATTGGGGTGATGGTGATGGCTTTCCTAGGAAAAATGGACAAACACTGCACACAAATTCATATTACGTGAATTCTTTGCATCTATATTGAAATTTAATGTTCACCTGAAAGTTTAAAAGATTTATTTCAAACTCAGGACTAAATTTGCCTACATAATAGTTGTATATAGCAAATTTAATACTGAGAATCTTGTCACGCTTTGGCCCTCAACTTTATTCTCTTTTGATTTTTTGAACCAAAGTGTTCCTGGCATAGAGAGCAGTTTGTATAAATGTAAGAAGATGGTTAAAATTTCTCAAGTCATCTATTTGCTCAAGTTTCAGCATTTTTGTGCAGTGGTTGTTTTAATCACTATGTAGGATCCTAAGTTTACAAGTCATTATTTTTCACAATAAATATATAAATGAATTAAATCTCTGAATTCTTGTTTTCATTGTCTTTTTTGTGTCAACCCCTTTAGCCTTTTACAGTACCTCATGTGTTACTTACTAGGTACTTTATTTTGCCTACATTTTATTTGTACTACATAAAGGGTTTATTTATTCTCGTTAATAGGAGGTACACTCAGTGAGATCCAGAAACTCGCCAACAACTTTCATAGTGTAATTCCTGTGAAGTCTGGCCATGAAGACCTGGAAGTCCTTGACCTTTCAGCACCATTCCTCATACAAGGAAAAACACATCACTATGGGTATGTTTTCAATTCTGGGATTTTTTTGGAATTAAAAATTATTTAAGAGTAATTTTTACCTTTATTATCTTATCCCACTTGTGACTGTGTAATCAGTGGATACTTAATTGAGTACCAATTTATATGTACTGGATTTTTCGTATGTATTTATTATTTTGGTAGGATTTATTTTGAGTCCCTACCCTAGGCTAGGTAGAAGGCGATCCCAGAGGCTAATTATCATTCATTTTCTTTCACAAGGATTTGGTATTCTTTACAGAGAAAGGTTCATAGCTGGATCTAATAAAAGTTAAGTGATTGAATTTCAGAATTTCTGTGCCACAGCTACAAATTAGTCACTGAGTAGTTGGAAGGTATGAGAATACTCTAGGAGCTAGAAACAGATTTTTGGGTTTGAAAGAAGGCAGTGGGGATAAAATCTCCTTTGCTTCTGCTCTATGAAACAATCATCCTGAAAATGCTGTTTTGAGAAATTTTGGATTATGGAATACCTCTCCCTTTTGTACTCCTGTGTTTGTAGCAATTGTTACTCATTGTTATAATACATGAATCTTGATTTCAGTTGACAATTACATACTGCAGTCATATTTCTCTGATTTTGACAGGTCGTTGGTAGGCATGTGGAGATTGTCCTGGTTCTGCTCCATATACACAATACCATAAAACTCTAGCTATAAGTTGGAACTAGTGTCCTTGAGTTAAATCCTGGTCTATAGCTATTTTTACTCTTAATGTGCCCAGTGTCTTTAATTGTATCTCTCATTGGACTCATGACCTCAGAATCCACTTTATCAAGGTTTATACTTCAAAAATAAAAGTCTTATCAAATTCTATTTGTTGCTTTTTCATAAGTCACTAACGTGGGCCTTGTTTTTTTTCTGCGCCCATCCTCACTCACTCTTGCTCTCGTCTCCCTCCCTTCTGTCTTGCCTTCCTAGCATCAGTCACCTTGACCAGTCTAGAACCAGGAAAGCAACTATTGGTTATAAGCTTTGGAATATCCTTCACTTTACTACAAGGCTAAAATAAAGTTCTGTTACGGCTCTCAACTTTTTCCCCCATTTTCAGCATAAACCGAGAAATTCTCTCATTCTAGATTTTAAGACTCTTCTTGATTTTCCATTACTTTATCATCAGCAAAAGGCAATATATCTTTTTATTGACTTTTCTCTTTATTTTTAAAAATTGTGAAAAATAATTTTAACTACAGAAAAATATCAAAAATTACATCAGAAACAGTTATGTACCCTCCACTTAGATTCAACAAATGTTAACATATTAAGATATTTTTCAAGTCTTTATTTTTTAAAAATAAAATTGTACAAAACAGAAGAAGCACCATACCAATCTCCTCCTTCCCTACCTTCTCAGAAGTGACTACTTTTCCAGACTTGGAGTCAGCTCTTCTCATCAGTGTTTTTATGCTCTTAGATGTGTGAACTTTTAAGGAGTATAGTGTATTATTTTGTGTTTTTAAAATTTATATAAACTGTTTCATACTATGCCTTTTCATTTTGCAACTTGCCTTTTTCTACCACATAATATTATTTTCAAGATTTATCCATATTTATTCATGGAGATTAGTAATTAATGTTTATATAGAATTTTATTTCATATGAAATATATTATGGTTTCAATCCATTTTCCTATGAATGGACATGTGTTATTTTCATTTATTACATTTACAGGCAGTGCTAAATAAAGTCCTTTTATATATTTTCTTACATATTTCCTTTGTCATAATATAACTTCACTGAATCATTCCCAGTATTTTTTTTTTTAATGATATGATATGTGATGGTATGGCATGATATGGTATAAATCAAAATGAACAGAAGCCTTTTTATTTAGTAAGTGTTAGTATTGTTTCCTAAACTTTTGTTTCAATTGTGTGTGCTTTATCTGTTTGTTTGTTTGTTTGTTTGTTTGTTTGTTTGTTTGTTTTGAGGGCAGTGTCACTAGCCCTCTTGTGTGGGACCCGAACCGGGGCCGCTGGCTTCCCAAGCCAGCGCTTAACCACCAAGCCACTCGGCCGGCCCCTTCAATTGTGTGTGTATGTTGTATTCTGGGTCATGATATAAAATAATTTTTTTTTTTTTATTTAAGATTTTATTGGTGAATTAGGGAAGGGGAACAGTGTTGGGGAATTGGAGAAGGGGAACAGCCAAGTTGTTGTCCTTCAGTCTTAGTTGCAGAGGGCGCAGCTAGCTCGGCTCCAAGTCCAGTCGCCATCCAGCCACCCATGAGCAGCTCAGGGCAGCTCAGCTCAAGGTGCCATGTTCAATCTTAGTTGCCGGTGGGCATAGCCCACCATCCCATGCGGGAGTCTTAACTGGCAAGGAGCACATGCTCTCACCAGCTGAGTTATCCTGCCACCTTTTGGCAGCCCAGCAGCAGCTCAGCTTGGGTATAGCTCACTGGCCCATGTGGGAATGGAACCGGCGACCCTGTTGCTCAGAGCTCACGCTCTTAGCCAGCTAAGCCACTCGACCGACCCTAAAATAAATTTCTTACTGTGAGTTCTTGCCAGAAAATTGTAAAGTTACTACTGTAAGGTGTTTATAATTAATGGTATGCATATTTTCTGCTTTACTGGAAAATACCAAATTGTTCTAATGATTATAACATTTTATGGTCCCATCAACAGTATGTAAGAGTTTCCCTCAAGTTTTCTGACACTTTGTACAGTTTTGTTAGACTGATACGCATCAAATAGTACCCAGGGTGTTTTTATTTGCATTTCCTAGTGAATTTAAACAACGCTTATGTTTAATGGTTATTCAGGTTTTCTATTCTATGAATTCTATATTCATACCTTTTTACCTGTTTTTCTATTATCTGACCTCTGTTTTGTTGCTTGTGTGTTTAACTGATTGTAAGAATTATTTCTGTATGAGAGATACTACTCTTGTCAGTTACATGCATTTTAAGGAACTTCTGGTCTGTCTTGTACCTTTTAATTCTTTGGTTTCTTTTGTTTAACAGATTTTTAAAATATTAATATAGTCATGTTTACCAAAATGTTTGTCAAAACATTAAAGGTTTTATAAAACTTTACTTAGATTTCTGGACCTGGTAAAGTCTCCTGGACCAAAGACTTTAATGTTTGAGTTTTTTGAATAGTTTGCGTCTTTTAAGGATTTGTTTCTTATTGAATCTATTTTATTAAAACAACTTTCTAAAGAAGAATTTATTTCATTTATGTTTTTAAATTTATTGACATACAGTTTTTCATAGTACTTCCTGATGATTTTCAAATCTCCCCTTTCTTCTTGAATTCTTAAATCCGTGTAATATTATTTGCATGTTTTCCTTGCTTTTTTTTTTTTTTTTTTTTTTTTTTTTTTGCCAAAGCAAGAAGCTTTTGTTTTTGTTGATGCTATTGTTTTATTGTGACTGTTCTTTTCTTATTTCTCCCTTTCCTTTTTTTAGGTTTCCTTGGTTTTTCTTTAAAAAAAATTTTTTTTTTTTTCAGTTTATTGGGGTGATGATGGTTAGTAAAATTACATAGGTTTCAGGTGTACAATTTTGTAATACATCATCTGTATATCACACTGTGTGTTCACCACCCAGAGTCAGTTCTCCTTCCATCACCATATATTTGATACCCTTTACCTTCATCTGCCATCCTCTCTTCCCCCCTTACCCTCTGGTAACCACCAAACTATTGTCTGTGTCAATGAGAATGTTTTTAATTGACCACTTACTTAATTCATTAACTTTTATTTATTTATTTATTTTAGCTGAGCCATCCTGCTGTGGCAGCTCAGATTGGGCTGGGCATCGAACTGCTGTTGCTCAGAGCTCAGCTCGCACGAGCTCTTAACCAACTGAGCCTTAACCAACTGAGCCACTCGGCCAGCCCAGTTCATTGACTTTTAATACATTTTTTAATATTTAAGTCATACTTTTCCTCTTAAAAAAAACAGCTATGGCTTTAACACAAGATTGTTAAGTAGTTTTTCTTGTCACTGCTAAATGTTTCATAGTTTCCATTATATCTTTGGCTGATGACTTAATTTTAAAATTTTTACACATACATTTTAGGTGTATCTTTTTGTTTGTATTTCAGTTAGATGACTTTTTAACCAAATAATGTGATGCATCGTGTAATGATTTTTTGAGATTTATTTAGCTTTGTTTATCCTAGAATAAGTCCATTTAGATTTTGGGTTTATTGCATAGGTTTTTCAAAGAATATGTATTCTTTAAAAGTTATGTTTAGTGTTTAATAGTGTTTCGGTAGGTCCCTCAGACAAGCTCATTAATCATATTCAAAACTTCTTTTTCCTTTGTAATCTTATTTGTTTAGTCACTTCTTAGAGACTGTGCTCCCTATCCTCTGATTGAGGGGTGTGACCTCTTAGTCTTGTCAGTGTGCGCTTTCTGTAATGTGAGGCTCTTCGCTGGTTCATTCAGGGTCAGTATTTCATCTTCCTGTTGAATTACTTGTTTGGTATGTCCTTTTTTAATGGCTTCCTCCCTAATCATGATATTTTGCCCAACAGTTTATTTTTTTCTCATATTTTTTATTACTGTATCAGGTGTTTTTGTGCTTCGTAGGTGTTTGGAATCTTATTATCATCCCTTTGCTTTTATGTTCCTTTGTTTTATATTTTAGTCAGTCTCATAAATAAATACTTATGACTAGATTTTAGTTGTTTTTTAAATAGATGAATTTAAAATATGTTAACTACTAATATAGTTAGGTTTTATTTCTGTATTTCATGTTGTTTTTCGCTTATAATACTGTTAACCTCTCCTTCAATTTTTGTTATTATTTTGCGTACGTTCATCAGTCTTCTGTTGAATTGACTTATAAAAATGATTTTAATTTTCTCCTTTTTCCTCTTTTTATACTATGAAAGTAATGAATTCTCTATTTAGTTTCTATTTGTTACCCTTAATTTTTAATTTGTATACTTACTTTATCGATGTGTAAATTAATATTGCTTTCTTAAATACAGTTACACTGTTTTTCCCCATATTGCAAATGAAAAGGAGTCTGCATGAACCTTTTGAATATTGGTTTTTATATTTTTAGTCAAGTATATTTTTATTATCTCCTAGACATGATAATAAAAAATTATTTGTACTTAGAATATGTTTGTATGTAAAGCAAAATACATATGATAAAAGTATAATATTTTGTATAGTTTTAATATATTGTATAGTTTTTAATTGATTTATATTACAAAGAATAAATATAGTATTAGGTATCATAAACTATAAACCTCTAAATATGTGCTTACTTAATATATTACCCCAAATGTGGCTAGTACTGATGTCTTTAGTCAGAATAATTTTCTTATATTGGCTCTATTTAATTAAGATGTTGGCTATTATATATCATTCACAAAGCTATAAAATGAAAGTCCTTAGAGGTTGTCTGTTTAAACTTTTGTTTTACCAAATAAGGAAATCAGCCAAATTAATTAATAATCTGGACTTAGAGCCTCTCTCTTATTCTCAATTTAATGCTGTTTGTCATGAACCATACTATCTTTGTGATTGTTTCTATTGTAAAAAGCTTACTTTTTAAATCTGTTCCTAATATGCACATTACAATACAGTACTTCTGTTTAATACTTGTTTTACTTTTTAAACTGCATATTTGAACAACAAAAATAAGTTATAAATGATTTATAACAATAAATTATAAATTATTATTAAGTATTTTTTTGTTTTATTAATTTCAGGTGTAAACAATGTTCTAGTTTGAAACCAATACAGAATCTAAATTCCGTGGTTGATAAAACATCCTGGATTCCTTCTTCTGTGGCAGAAGGTTGGCTAAATTTCTGTGTACTGTAATTTTAACTGTCTTTTTATAAGATGATGTTACTGATTATATTTCAGTATTTGTGAATATAGTAAAACCAGAGCAAAGGCTGAACTAGTTTAATTTTCCTTAAGTAAAACCATTCACAGTGATTGTAATAAAAGTGTAATGTAAATGTTTAAAATATTGGGAAATTTAATTTCAAGCATCTGCCATTATCTTTTATTAATGACTCATATTTTAACATTCAGTAATTTGTTTTAGTATTAATCATTAATCATAAATACAACTTCTCAAAAATCTTTCCAGCTCACAGTATCTTTGGATTTAAACAAGCTTTAGAGATAGCTGTTACAACTTTTCACCCAATTCAAGTCTTTAGCTGGAACAATAAGAATCTTTTTGTATCGTGTTCTCAACCCTGCTCATCAGCCTTGGCCTAAAACTCTTTCAGTGATAGGGGACTCGTTACATTGCAAGGCAACATATCCGCTTTATTTTGGGGCAGTTCTTATAGTGAGGCAAAATGGGCCTACCTATAATTTTAACATGGGCCACATTCTGTCTACTAGAATTAGACCAAATCTGTTCCCTCTTCTATACGATGGACAGACTTATCTGTTGAGCCTTCATTGAGTCTTTATTTCTCCAAGGAGGCATCTCTCTTCCTTTGGTATTTTCCCACATTCTTTACTATTTTATTTCTCCTATTTAGTAAACATTCCACTTTACCAGTGCTCTTCTCAAAAGTTGGCATTCAAAGCTGGAAATAGGGCTACAGATGCTGGCCAATTCAAAATATGAAGAAAGCCTTTGTTTCCCTAAAATTGGACAGTTTCTACTGGCCTGAAAATTGCATTGTAGAATAACGTCATTTAGTTCACATCATTTCATTGCAGTGTTGATGAGATGTCCTAAGTACCTAAGTCTTATTTATATTAATTAGCCTATGGTAAAATTGGTTGTTATGTCATTTCCCCGCAGTTCCAAGAACCTGTTGATTAGTTTAGGTAAGGACTTCCTGTGTAGACATTCATTTCTATTTGGTTTTGTTTTCCTTCTCTTTTAATCCAGCTGTGATACTGCTGTCTCGTATTTTGTTTGTGGTCCAGTGAAATTCCAGGTTCCTTTCACATGAGCTTCTTGCCATCCTGCTTGCTCTCACTCTCCTAGTCTTAGTGCAGGTCTGCTTGTTTATCCCAGTGGTCCCTCATAGTAGGTTTTACATTCATACTTCCTGGTTTTAGCTCACAATTTTAACCTATTGAGACCTCTTGAATCCTAAAACTCAGTTCCTCTGTGTTAATAATTTCCATCATGTCTGTGTGCACTGATTTATTCTTCTTACTTGCCCCCTTAAATGGTTCTCTTTAAATAGTGACTCCACAAATGGAAGACAGTATTCCATCCTATAAACGTACTGAATATGTTCTGTTTCCAAACATAAGGAAGGTGTTCATTGTAACCTATGAATTTTCATATGATTTAGTACTCATTTTCTTCCTTTTTCCTCATCTTACCAAATTATAAAATCCCAGGTTCTGATATTTTTGTCCATTCAACCAGATGATAATCTCTTTAAAAATGTGATCCCTATGCTTATAATACAAAGGGAGAGACAAGTTACCTAATCATAAGTAGTGAACTGCATCCTATTTTTAGAACATTGTGGCATTTTAATTTTGGCTTTCATAAGGCTAATATGCAGTGAATTATATTTAATGAATCAGTTTTTATGTTTTCTATCGAGATCAACTCATTTTAAAGATATATTATTATTTAATCAAAAGAGAAACAATTGGGGCCAGCCAAGTGGCGCATTGGTTAAGAGCTGGCTTGGGACACCAGCGGCCCCAGTTCAGATGCCACATATGAGGGCCAGTGACACTGCCCTCTACAGCTAAGATGGTGAACAACAGCTCCACCTGGAGCTGGGCTGCTGTGAGTCCTGGCGACGGTGTAGGCTGCAGCCCCTGCTGCAGTGGGCTGCCAGCAGCCAGCGTGAGCGGCTGGCAGCCAACGTGAGCTGCCAATAGCCTCGGTGAGCGACCATCCAGAGGCCTGCGACCAATCTGCCTCATCCAGGAAGAGCACAATGATGATACCAACATGGGCCAGTGAAGCAACGTCCTCCGCAACTAGACTGAAGAACAAAAAGACAGCAACTTGTCTGTTCCCCTTCCCCGGTTCCCCAGCGCTGTTCTCCTCCCCCAATTCTCCAATAAAATCTTTAAAAAAAGAGAGAGATACAATTGTTCATAAGCCATTGCTCTTGTATAGGTATATTGTAATGTCCCTACATGAACCTGTTGAAAAGAGCTTAATATACAAAAAGGCACTAGTTGTTTTCTCTCTTGATGTATTTTAGTAAATAAAATTAACAGGTACATACTCTCCTAAAATAATTTTGGATTATAAGGAATAGAGGATTCATATGGTTTGGCTTTTTTCTCCACCAGCGCTGGGCATTGTACTCCTCCGACATGTATTTCTGATGACGTTTACTTTTGACGACGGAACCGGAGTTATGGAAGCTTATCTCATGGATTCTGTAAGTAACAGAGGCAGTGAAGATATTTCTAATTAAATAAATAAAAAGAATGCTGTTTTGAATTTTAATATATTTATTCATGCCTCCTTTATTCTGAGAAAACTTAAAGCAACTTAGAAAAATAAAATATGAGCACATAAATCTTAAATTGTCTATGTGTTTATTTCTCTTTTGATTTGACACTATAAATCTTAATATCCAAATAATGAAAAATTGAGGACTAGGAACTAGAGGAGAGAGTCATTCTCTATACCATGCAGAGGTTCTATTCCAGGAGCAAAGATAGGGGTATGGCCAAACCCACTAGGCATTGCCTATGAGCATTTCACTAGGCTTGTTAAGCCTCCACACTTCATATTAGAGGGAACAAAATTACTTGGGTAAGGTGTCTAGTGGGTGAAGCTAGAGAACTGTCCATAAGACCACCCTCACTTCTTGGTGCCAATCACAAGTTCACAAGTCCCCAAGACCACTTGGTTTTGATAATTCACTAGAAAGACCCACAGAATTTACTGAAAGCTGTTATACTCACAGTTTATTACAGCTAAAGGATACAGATTAAAGTCTTCCAAAGGAAGAAAAAGGCATAGGACAGAGTCCAGGAAATTTTCAAATGTGGAACTTTCATTTGTCTCCTTTCCATGGAGCAGAAGACAATGTTACTTTCCTGGTGACGAAGTGTAACAGTACACATGGAGTACTGCCAACCAGAGACGCTCCACTGAGCTTGAGTGCCCAGTGTTTTTACTGGAACTTCATCATGTATGCAGTCATGGCTGGCAATACATGTGACTGATCTCAGTCTTCATCCCCCCTGTAAGTCAGGCTAGCACCACATGACACAAACTCCTCACCCTAAAATCAAGTTGTTAGACTCCAGTGTGACCCAGCGTCCTCAGGCAAACATGGACACTCCTATCAGGCATGGTATTCCAAGGGTTTAGAGATCACCTCCCAGACACTTAAGGGCAAAAGCTGGTAAGGTTAAATATTTTACTACACACATTGGAAAAGAATCTTGGGTAAGGTTGAGAGGAGAATTTCTCTCCTGCCTAAATAATTCATTTATCCATTTATTAAAAATATTTAATGAGCACCTTCTATGTGCCAGGTCCCGTTCTTTGTAATAGGGATCTAGCAGAGCAAGCCAAATCCCTTCCTGAAGCTTGTAATCTAGTAGTGGAGGAAGAAAAACAAATAAATACGTACTGTATATTATACTCTTCAACTTAACACACATTGTAGGCATTCAGTGTATGTTATCAAGAGAATAATATTGTCTCACTGTTTTCTGATCGTTTTTATAAAGTCAATGTAGTTTGACTTCATTTTATATATATTTCAAAGCTGTTTTTAGATTAAAGTAGTAAATCAGATTTTAGAATTCAGACTAGCACTCTAGTTTATGAACTCTAAAATCTTGATAAAGTGACATAGTGTAGATTATTTTAGATAGTATTGAATACTTTTATAACTTTAATAAAACATTAAGATCATTCCCTTTTTCGTCTGTAATTTTTTTAAGGGCAAATTCTTCCATATTCCAGCATCAGAAATCCTAACCAGTGACGACCTTCAGCAGAGTTTGGATACGATCATGGATATGTTTTGCCCTCAAGGAGTAAAAATTGGTAGGCAATATTTTTATCCCATTCATTCTTTTTCTTAAAGAAACACCTAGCATATATCTAATCTATGGACCATTAAAGTTATGAAAACTTTGAAATGTAAATCCAAATAAATTACTAAGCAGTGATTGGTGACTAATTTACCTTTTAGTGGAGACAGTGGCGGGAATAAAATGGGTATGAATCGTAATTCCGGAAATGAAAAGACTTTTCAAATATTTTGAAATATAATAAATGGGAGGCAGTTTTGATCTCAAACACATTTGATACGATGTTCATGCATACAAACATTTTAGTTAAAATTATGTTGACAGATGAAACTTTGACAAACATTCCCTTAACAAACTCCATTTGGGCAGTTTAATTCACTGATGAATTTTCTATTCAATATTAACTAGCTTCAGATTTTATTTTATTTATTTTTTTTTAGCTGAGCCATCCTGCCACCTGTGGCAGCTCAGTGGCAGCTCAGCTCAGGCTGGGCATCGAACTGCTGTTGCTCATAGCTCAGCTCACACTCTTGAGCGAGCTCTTAACCAACTAAGCCACTCTACTGACCCTAGTTTCAAATTTTATAAGTTTTTATTTTAGTATATTTTTATCAGCTTTAGTTGTTTTCTATATAACATTTAATTGATCAACCAGATCTTCAGGTCAAATTGTATCAAATACACCTGCTGCCACTGAGTTTCCCTTTTGTGGCCATTTTTTCTATTTGTGTTGCTACTTGCAGATCTAAATCATATTAAGACAATTTAACTTTTTTAACAATTTTTCATCAGTAACAGATTTTTTCCAGCTGTAGATTTAACTGTTAACAGTTTAACTTTTGTAGGTTAGTTTTAATCAGGCTTTATTTTCCCCTGGTCAAGCTTTGCATTTTGTTACAATCCCATAAAGATAGTTTTTGTACATCTGTAACAAAGCTTAACTTCCATACCTTTATTTGATGTCAGTTTTAATTTTCGTTGGCTGCTTGGATTCTTTCGGATAGATTTCTGAAAATAAAACTGCCATATCAAAAAGCACAGTCCTGCTAGACTTTTGATACATGCTGCAAAAATTGCTTTTCAGGTATATTTGACCTTATTTATATTATATTTATATTTATATTATAGTATCAGGTATATTTATATTATAGTCCTACCAGCTATGTAGAAGAGTGCCTGTCTTATTGACTT
Organism: Aselliscus stoliczkanus; assembly: GCA_033961575.1. Lineage (NCBI taxonomy): Eukaryota > Metazoa > Chordata > Mammalia > Chiroptera > Hipposideridae > Aselliscus > Aselliscus stoliczkanus. Next base: position 72,563,189 of record CM066740.1, on the reverse strand, counting down.
TTGCCAATATTGAGGACTAGACTGCAAATGTTTCAAACTCAAACTTGAAGAAACATTAAGAAACTTTTCTAAATGTTATAAATATACTGTGGTTATAACCGAAGCTTGGAAATGGTATCTGTGGCTACTAACTTTGCTTTGACTTGATACTTGGTACCTGATGGTAGCTTCAGCTTGATAAATGTAAGGGCTTCAGCTGACTGACTTCAGGACTTGTTTCTTTGCAGTCAACCAAGAGAAAAATAAACAAACAAAACAGGGAGCTCAGAAAAGCAATTAGCAGGGAAAAAAGGAATAAAAATTGGGAATGAGGTAGCTACCTTCACTGTCAAATATTCTGAGAACCCCACATTTAATTACTTTTTCCTGTTGTTAGGAAACAAATTAAAAAACTAGTTAAAATTACTGCAAAACAATAACATGAATCCGATATGTCATTTGTAAGAATAGATAATGTTAAATTTGGTAAGTATTTAATTTGCTTTTCAAGCTAAATTAAATGTTCATTTTTCTAGCTAAGCATTATGCTTAGGTACCTATTTCAGAGTTATTTGTTTAGTTTTAATGGTTAAATAACATTTTCTTTTGGATTTATAGATGCATATCCGTGGTTGGAATGTTTCATCAAGTCATATAATGTCACAAATGGAACGGAACAGCAAATTTGCTATCAGATTTTTGACACCACAGTTGCAGATGATCTTAACTAATGTTGACATTCAACTTAATATAATGTAAAATATTGTAATTTTTGAAAGCATTACTACTTTGTGAGATTGCTGTAAAACATGTAAAATGTTTAGCTCAATAGTTTATTTTCTATTCTAACCATAATTGTAATTTTTTTTTAATTTTTTATTTTTTTTACAAATAGACATTGTGTTTTCTTAACACCTTCTTGTGAGTAGGTTAAAAATGTTCCTGTTGGGCCGGCCGAGTGGCGCATTGGTTAAGCGCTGGTTTTGGGATGCCAGCGGCCCCGATTCGGATCCCACATGAGGGCCAGTGACACTGCCCTCTACAGCTAACAACAGCTCCACCTGGAGCTGGGCTGTGCGAGCCCCGGTGATGGTGTGGGCTGCAGCCCCTGCTGCAGTGGGCTGCCATAGGCTACAGTAAGTGGCCCGCAGCCAGCGTGAGCGGCTGTCAGCCAAGCGTGAGCTGCCAATAGCCGCGATGAGCGACATCCAGAGGCCAGCGACCGATCTGCCTCATCCGGGAAGAGCGCAATGACGATACCAACAGTGAAGCAACATCCTCCGCAACTAAACTGAAGAACAAGAAGACAGCAACTTGTCTGTTCCCCTTCCCCGATTCCCCAATGCTGTTCCCCTCCACCAAATCCCCAATAAAATCTTTAAAAAAAAAAAAAATGTTCCTGTTGCTCAAATATCCAGTATGAGAGCTGCTAAGGATATAAAAGAAAGAGGACATTGAATAAATAAGGACTTGTTTTCATTTAGAATTGTGGTCCTGTCAGAGAAGCTGTATTGGTACCCTGCACTAAAAATCACTTTCCCTATTGGTTTTGCCATGTATCAGCCAGATTTCTCTGCCATCCACCATCCCTGGTCGAGCTGCTTTTCCAGCCCAGACTTTTATAGAAGCAATGCTGATGATTTTAGCCTGGGTATGGGATTAGACGATGTCCTAACCTTCAGTCTCTCAGCTTTGACTGAGTGCATGGTATGTAGTAGCTAGTGGTTTGGTTTGGTTTTGGTTTTGTATAAAGGGATATGCCTAAACAAGAATTCCTCCAAGAAATGCTTTTCTGAGTGAACCACACATACTTAAAAGAGTGGTTTGCTTTAAGTGGAGGTAGCGGAATTTCTTTCTTTGGGTGCTGATATTGACCAATTTAGGCTAAATCCTTTTTTTCAGACCAGAATTATATGTTGTATTACTGATTTCTCTACATGATATTAGAAGTTAATTCCATTTCACCGCAGCTTAATCAAGTGGTCAGATGTTAATAACTTCTACCCTTTTTTAAATAGTCTTACGTGAAATATATTTCAAGGAACATTGAATGAGATGTTGTCTCAATATATAGTCTGCTTTTTACCTGACACTGTCAAATTTAAAATCATGAATATTCAGTTTTATTCAAATCCTTCTGTATACACTATATACGTAGATATATGTGTGTTATTTGCTAAAGAGTGAGGTACAGATTTGTCTAGTTCAATAGTGTTTAACTTATTTTTTTTTTTTTTGAGGGCAGTGTCACTGGCCCTCACATGTGGGATCGAACCGGGGCCACTGGCTTCCGAGGCCAGCGCTTAACCACTGCGCCACTTGGCCGGCCCCCGAAGTTCAATAGTGTTTAAATGCACTCATTTCAATGTTTTCATTTGTCCTATTTGAGCTGAGGCCTGATTTGAGGCAAAGAATCAAAGCAAATATGTCAAGATAGCTAGGACTACTGCCTACACACCAGGTACTGTGCTAAGCACTTCACATGTAGTTGAGTCTCACAACAACCCATTTCCCTAAAAAAACTGAGGCTTGATTGATTAGCTGACTTGACTAAGTTCACACAGTTATTAAATGCTAGCCAGTAGTTGAAGTTAGAGCAGAACTAGCATGGGTGTTTCTGCAAACACCTGTTCTGCCTTAACTATCTGAAGTAACACTGGAAATAGGAGGAGTCACTGATGTTTTCTTACGCTAACCAAAGGCTTGTAACAAGGCTTGAATATCTAATTTCTTCTGCTTGTTGTAACTGTAAATTCTAGTTCTGAGTATGTTAGCATATCTCTAGACCTAACTACCCATCTTCCATGACCAAATTATCAGCTTGTTTGAGACCCTGAAGAAGACTGATGCTGCTGCTGTTTGGGTTATTTAAACTCTTGGTTCAAAACATAGTCAAAGAGGGCCGACCGAGTGGCACGTTGGTTAAGAGCTGGCTTGGGATGCCAGTGGCCCCGGTTTGGATCCCGCATATGAGGAGGGCCAGTGACACTGCCCTCTACAGCTAAGATGGTGAACAACAGCTCCACCTGGAGCTGGCTGCCATGAGTGGGCTGGGAACGGCTTAGGCTGCAGTCCCTGCTGCAGTCGGACTGGCCAGCAGCTGCCATGAGCAACCAAGAGCCGCTGTGAGCGTCCATCCAGAGGCCAGAGACCGATCTGCCTCACCCGGGAAGAGCGCAATGACGATACCAACATGGGCCAGTGAAGCGACATCCTCCACGACTAGACTGAAGAACAAAAAGACAGCAACTTGTCTGTTCCCCTCCCCCAATTCCCCCAATAAAATCTTTAAAAAAAAAAATACCAAACGTGTAAGAACCCTAAAATTGAACAGATCTGTTTCAGTCGATGGTGTGTGCTTGAGGTACAAAGGGGAGAGAGACGTTGCCTCTTTCTTCAGGAAGCGCCCAGGCTAGAGGAGTAGGGGACAGAAGGTGCCACGGGCTCAGTGTCAACCTGCACCATCTCCAAGTTAAAGTAAAACTTGTCTATGAGGGCCGGCTGAGTGGCGCATTGGTTAAGCGCTGGTTTTGGGATGCCAGCGGCCCTGGTTCGGATCCCACATGAGGGCCAGTGACACTGCCCTCTACAGCTAACAACAGCTCCACCTGGGGCTGGGCTGTGCGAGCCCCGGTGATGGTGTGGGCTGCAGCCCCTGCTGCAGTGGGCTGCCATAGGCTACAGTGAGTGGCCCGCAGCCAGCGTGAGCGGCTGTCAGCCAAGCGTGAGCTGCCAATAGCCGCGATGAGCGACATCCAGAGGCCAGCGACCGATCTGCCTCATCCGGGAAGAGCGCAATGACAATACCAACAGTGAAGCAACATCCTCCGCAACTAAACTGAAGAACAAAAAGACAGCAACTTGCCTGTTCCCCTTCCCCGATTCCCCAACGCTGTTCCCCTCCACCAATTCCCCAATAAAATCTTAAAAAAAAAAAAAACTTGTCTATGAATACTCATGACGATAGTCTCTCTATTGTTCCCTTTTTTCTATAAAGCCCCACATTGTCATTTGTTGTTTTTTTTATTAACGTTTATTGGGGTGACTTTGGTTAGTAAAGTTACATAGGTTTCAGGTGTACAATTCTGTAGTACATCATCTATATATCACATGGTGTGCTCACCACCCAGAGTCAGTTCTCCTTCCATCACCATATATTTGACCCCATTTACCCTCGTCTACCACCCCCTCCCCCCCTTACCCTCTGGTAACCACTAAACTATTGTCTGTGTCTGTGAGTTTTGTTTTTTCATTTGTTTGTCTTGTTTGCTTGTTGCTTTCAGTTTTATATCCCACATATAAGTGAAATCATATGGTTCTTTTTCTGTCTGACTTATTTCACTAAGCATGATAATCTCAAAATCCATGTTGTTCCACATAACACTATTTCATCTTTTCTTATGGCAGAATAGTATTCCATTGTGTATATATACACCACTTCTTTATCCAGTCATCTATCCAAGGACACTTTGGTTGTTTCCATGTCTTAGCCCCCTTGAATAAAGCTGCAGTGAACATAAAGATACACGTATCTTTACAGTTAAATGTTTCCATATTTGGGGGTAGACACCCAGAAGAGGGATTGTTGGGTCATGTGGTAAGTCTATTCTTAATTTTTTGAGGAGCCTCCATATTATTTTCCATAGCAGCTGTACCAGTTTACATTCCCACCAATGGTGTACATGTGGTTTGTTTTTTAGCTTCAGATGAACATGCAGCATTCCATTAACACCTAGTTTATTCACTGCTGTTATATGTGCCTCACACTGAGCAGGAACCTGGAGTAATAGGAGAATTCTGTTTCTGGAACAACAACTAGATGGTAGTTTATTGTGTCCAGATTTGAGCCTAGTCCCCTTACTTGTCCGTGTGAATACTGGCAGAGTCTTCCTATCAGGTATAAAATTACGTAAATCTGAGAATGTGTGTGTATAGCCTCGTGCTCAATTTCCAGTCTCAGCAGCACCCATTGTCTTCATCCCTCCTGGGTAGTTGTGTGGCCCCTGCACTGTTCTGTGTGAGGAAGTGAGTGCATGTCCTAGAAAATCCGAGACGGTCTATCTTTTTTTTTTTTTTTAAGATTTCTTTGCTGGGGTGGGGAGACACAGTTAAGTTGCTGTCCTTTTGTTCTTCAGTCTAGTTGTGGAGGACGCCACTGGCCCATGTTGGTATTGTGATCATTGTGCTCTTCCCGGCTGAGGCAGTCGCTCACCAGTCATTGGACGGCGGCTCACAGCAGCTCACTCTAGCTCCTGGCAGCCCACTGCAGCCTACGCAGTTACCTGTGGCTCACAGCAGCCCAGCTCCAGGTAGAGCTGTTGTTTACCATCTTAGCTGTAGAGGGCGCAGTGTCACTGGCCCCCTTGTGGGATCCCAACCAGGGTCCTGCTGCTGAGAGCTCGCATCCCAAGCCAACTCTTAACCAACGCGCCACTCTGCCAGCCTATGCTTTATCTGAGGGAACTATACCTGCTGAGCTGCATGTAGCACTCCTGTCTTTGTCATTCCTGGTCACATTCTTGGGAGTTGTTTCTAAATGAATGTAGAAAAAGACGGGTGTTAGCAGGATTGAGGACCCTGCATTCGTGTCCACCTGAGGAAGCAGTCTCCGTGGAGCAGGGCAGCCACCCACCTTGGGAATCAGTGTAGATCCTGTGCTGGAACTGCCTGCGGGTCCCAGGAAGTGACCGATCGCTTTCCCTGCTCACCTCCTGCTGACTGCGCCATTCTGTTTCAGAGTCAAAGTGCGGCCCTGCTACTACTTGTGACTGGCAGTCTAGCCAATTCTCTACACTTGCTGGAAGCCTTCCTTGGTATCTCGGGAAAAGCTAGGTTCTTCTGATTATTTCAGTGTTTTAAATATGACCATGTATTTCAAGTTTTGTTTTTATCCAGAATTTTTTTTAAATAAAAGTAACATGCACTTACAAGAATTTCAAACAACATAAAATATGTAACATTGAATTAATTCCTGTTCTGACTAGCACCCCAGAGGAAACCACTTTTAACAACTTGGTGTATAGTTTTCCAGACTGTTTTCGTACATGTATGTAAGTATGTGTGTGTGTGTGTGTGTGTGTGTGTGTGTGTATATATATATATATATATATATTATAGTTTATATATATAATATATATAGTTTATATATATAATATATATATACTTTTTAAAAAAAATAGCATCATGCTATAAATATATTTCTGTAACTTGCTTTTTTCACTTAATAGAATAGACTTTTATGTCAATACATATAGAGGGAGAAACTTGTTTGTAATTACTCAATGTAAGTAAGTTTTTAATGGGAAATTCTCTGATTATTTCCCTTTCTATTTTTGTAGTGGTTTTTGGCTATTTTAAGTGTTCTATTTATTTGCCAATTTTGGAATTTTACATTTTTTTGTAAGAATATATGCATGGTATCTCTTGTTGACTTTTATTACCTTATAATTACTCATAGTGTACTTTTTATTATTATTTTAGTCTGTATTTTATCTGGTGTTATTTTTTTCTTTAAATGAACCTGGAACCTGGTTTCACAATATCCCCTGAGGGTTTTCAGGTGATCAGCGTTCAAAAGCCTGTCCAGACTTCCTAATACAGATTAGGATTCTGCCAGGCCATAGTTGCCTTGAAATATTCTTACATACTTTAAAGAACTCATTGTGAAAAACATTATGTGAATGTAAGTAAGGAAAACGCCTCCTGTCATACTTTTCATTATGAAATTCATTCTCTGTGAAGGCGATGATGTCACACTAAAGTTCTTGAACATCATTTTAGGGGAAATGAAAATCTCTCTTCCTGTGCAGGGCCCCCAGGATCTCAAGGTAGTGTCCAAGTCTCCCACCCACTCCAGGAAGGAGGACTAGCCAGCTAATAACATGTGGGCACGGTGATCTTTCTCCTCTTCCCCTGATCCTTGGAAGTAGCACTGGGACTCATTAAACAGGAACCCACCAGTGTGCTCAGGTATGTGGGATTGTATCTCCTTTTGGCGGCCACAAATGAATCAGTAGCACTTTGGATTATTTTTCCCCACAGTATTGTCATTGAAGCCGTAAGGAAATTTGAGATCACTTAAGGCTTCAAAGTGATGATCACCTTACATGGAGATGAGTGTTCTTTCCATTCAGGACTGCATTTGATGGGTTGAGAAGTGTTAGGCATCAGTTACATGATAAGGATAATGCATCAATGGATATGGGAGCCCTGGTTCCGAAGTGCCAGTTGCTGAAACATGGATAGTTCAGAGACTCTTCTGCTATATTTAGACAACAACAAAAATAGAAATTTTTTTCCCCTTGAAATCTAGGTCACAAAGTCACATTAGTATTGTGTTTTTGTGTGTGAGTGTGTGTGTCTTGCTTTTACTCTCCTTTGCGTTCACTTTGCAGAGTACTATATATTGTAATTTACTTAACAGCCTAGTGCACAACTGCCAAAGAAAGACATTTTCAACTTGTGTGAAAAGTTTCTTTTATTTCATCCATTCACAGTAGTTTGAAGATTTGGAGCATGCATTTGTCAAAAACTTCAACCTGCTTAACATCTATTCATAAAATAGTCCATCAAATAGTGTTGCAGCTTCTGAACCAAGTACCATTTTGTATACAGTCCTGAAGCTCTGGTATATATCTTCTTTTTTGTTCTGTACCTTTAGAATGACTTTTCCCTTTGAAATATGAATTCCCAGGTAAATGCCAATTTGTCATTACATACACGTATAACTCCTCAGTAGACTTTTGTCCTCCATTGGAGGGTGTAGTCTGTCTAGAACTTAAAATCTCTTGCCTCCTCAATGACTCTTTGTCCCAAGCTTCTGTAACAGTTAATAGGAATGGTAACATTTTTAAAAATTATTTACTTGTGGAGTCAGATAAAAACAGCTTGCAGGAGATCAGCATAGTTGTACTTTGTGCTTATTCCCCATTAGATAAAGCTCGCGAATGATAAACTTGTTCTTAAATTTTGGAATCATTGACAAATGCTTGTGTACAATGATCAAAGCTTAAATAGAAGTTAAGATGAAGAATACAGAGTACAAAATAGGTATTTAAAAGTCTGCTCATACATTTTCATTCATTTATTATTCATACAGTGTCTGTTCAAAAAGGATTTGACGTGATTTACAATAATAAATATGAGACACAACATTTAGAAATAGGGCAAAAAGACAGGAGCTAACTAGAGAAGACTGTTAAAAAAACAATTCAAAATCCTTAACATATAGGATAATTCAGGTTTTGAACAAAAATTTATATATATGAAAATGCAACAAGTTAAATTGCTCTTATTAAAGAACAAAAGTTATGTTATTAGATACAAACATTTGTTAATATTAGGAGTAACAAGGTGAGTTCTTATATTAAGCACACTAAACAAAAGTGATTTTGGTGATTTTTTGGTAGTTATTTTAAAATGCAGAAACTTGATCCAAAATGGTAGAAGGTAAGATCTGAAGATGGAAGGAACAGCAGGGGAATTCTCCATTGGCTGTCTACCTTTGGCCCTTATTTGAGCTACTCTGTTTTGTTTTGGTTTTATTACTAGTGATCAAAATGTTTCAAATATCTGCATATTCAAGAATTATTAAGGGCCCTAATGAATTACCACTGTAGAAAATTAAAAAGTTAATTCTCTTCTGATATAAATAGCACTGAGAAAATTAGCTCTTCTTACCTTTTTCTTTTCTAGTACAGGTCATGAGATAAAAGAATTGTCTTCTATTCAGTGTTTCATGCCAGGAAGAACATGGATTTTAATGAATCACAGTCATTTGGAAGATGTGTGCTCCAGTATTTACCTTCAGTGTTTCAGGGAAGGTGTTGCTTTATCATAAGGAAAACAAGTTTCACAACGGTGCCCCACCAGGAATTTGCTGGGAGAGTATTCTACCTGCACCAGATTAACTAAACTCTCAATGCCCTGACGTTAGATCTCATCATCCTGGATTCCTTTCTTTCATTCACAACCCATTTACAAAGTCCTCATGGCTCGCTTTCTAAATATATCCAGAATTTGACTACGTCTTGCCGCTTCCTTTCCTGCCAGCCATGCCACCATCTTCTCCTGTCTGGACTATAGCTCCCACTAGCCTTCCTGCCTCCACAGATGCCCCACACAAAATACCCTCCATACAGCTGCCAGGCTCCTCCATTAAAACGTAAGGCAGATACTGTCATTCTCTAATGTACTCACTCGGAGGGCACACCGAGTGAAATTAACCATGGCCTTCACCACCCAGTGTGAGCCATTTTCTTACTGCCCCTGACATCTAGTTATATCTCTTTTCTCCTGTCTCACTCCTCTCCAGATAGTGGCGTCCTTGTTTTCTCAGCATGCCAGGCAAGCTCTCCCTTCCTGGACTTTATACTTGATGTTGTTACTTCAGTGTGAACATTGCTGAGCTGCCCCAGATTCCATGGCTCACTCCCTCACATCCTCTATGCAAAAGTGACCCCCACCATAAAGAAGGCCTGTCTGCCCCACCGTGCTCCGTCTCCATCCCTGACGTATCTTTCTCCTGTGCACTTACCCAGCTGACTTGTATTTATTTGCATATACTGTTTATTCCCCCCAATGGAGCATGAGCTTAGAAGCAGGGGTTTGGTTTGTTTGTTGCTGTTTATCTAGTGCCCAGAAGTCCCTGGCACATAATAGATACTTTAGTAATATTCCTAGAATGAATACAATATTCGAGAGTCCAGCCTCGAAACCTGAGAATACTAGAATTTATTAGTACCTAAAGTGATTTTAGAGCATCTAAAATAATAATCAGCACTTAAGGTGATTTCCGGGACCTGAAATTTGCATTTTAAAATAAAACCTAGGGGGCCGGCTGAGTGGCACAGTGGTTAAGTGCTAGCTTAGGAAGCCAGTGACCCCGGTTCGGGTCCCACATATGAGGGCCAGTGACACTGCCCTCAAAAAAATAATAATAAAACCTAGATAATTTTGATGCAGATTGAACGAAGATCCTGTGGCACTGGCGTCAGTAATTTGCATTTTTAATCATCTCCCCAGATGATTCCTTTCAGGTAAAGATTCAGACATTATTTTAGAAATTGTTCAGAGTATGGCGTCTGTATCTGCTTGCTCCACCAATTGTACCTGCCTGGCCCTGAAAACATTTGAGTTGTAGCACTTTGCTCTAGAATCTGAACCAGGCAGTGATTCTTAACCCTCTTTATGCCAATCACCTGAGGAGGGAGTTTGAAAAGCATCAGGTCTTGGAGCACCACTGCAGGTACTTGCCCAGGACTGTGGATTCAACCTGTCTGCGCCCCAGACTCGTTTGGCCTCAGGCGAGTTGGTTAGCCTCTGGGAAACAAAATAGTATCAATGATAGTGTCCACCTCAGAAAACCACAGAGGGGTGGGACAGTGGGTTACGTAAAACAATCCACATAAAACCTTCAGCCCCTGGCACATGGGAAACCCTCATAAAGGATGAGATTCTATAATGCTTTGGTGACAAAGACAAATTTTTATTGCTAGTCGCTTTCAAAGAAGACGGGAAATGTATTTATCCTTCCACTTGACCAATTCCTTAACACCCAAGCAAGCCCTGCTGCACTGGGGACAAAGGGAAACCGCCACACAGTGACACTCAGGGTCATTTCAGGCCCAGTCGAGTGAGGCTGTCACCATGATGGGACTGGGGTGAAGTGAATATCACTGGACCAGCTGACCAAAGAATCCTTCAATGGCTATCTCGGATAGTTTTAGTATTTCAAATCTCATTGTCTCATCACTCTTACTGTGAAAAATACCAAACAACAAAGAAACTCAAGATGAACAGCAGTCACGTGGCAGTAGAGCTGATATTTATTTTAAAATAGGGAAACCTCAACTAAGTGACAAGGGAGGGAATCTGAAAATAACACAGTGTGCAAGCACTGAGAAAATAATTTTGTCTGATTAAAGAAGAAACACAGGGCCGGCCGAGTGGCGCGGTTGTTAAGAGCTGGCTTGGGACGCCAGCAGCCCCGTTTAGATCCCACAGATGAGGGCCAGTGACAGACACTGCCCTCTAAAAAAATAAAAATAAATAAAATGCCTTTCCCTTAAAAAAAAAAAAAAAGAAACAACTCAATGGCAGAAAGGAAGAAAAAAATCATATAAATTCTAGGGAATTTTTTTTGCAGTGTAGTCTGTAAAAGTGTCTTCAGTTTCTACATTTGAACCCCAAAGTGATGGATTTCCCCATGTTTTTATCATGCCAGAGTGGTTGTATTTAATAAGTCTTTCACTAGCCATAAGTTTTGTTCAGAGCGTCATCAAGAAAGTTTCTTCTTAATATTTGGTAGGACCTAATTTTGGACTCCATGTACCTGTCTCTTCTTATAACAGAGATTTAGGGCCGGCCGGCCGAGTGGCGCGGGTGGTTAAGCGCTGGCTTGGGAAGCCAGCAGCCCCAGTTCGGTCCCACATGTGAGGGCCAGTGACACTGCCCTCAAAAAAAAAAAAAAAAAAATATATATATATATATATATATATAATAGAGATTTAAACAAAGAATAGTGATGTAATACATGACTAGTGTTGAGTCTCTATGGTTTTAGTTAAATCTAAATGCAAATCAAAATGCATTTTTTATGCCAGGATATTTGGTGAGATATTCAAATGCTTATTTTATGGTTCCACAGACCATAACTGAAACCTTTTGAAAGCACTGAATTTCCAAAATTGAATGTGCAAAATTACTTTCTACTGTGAGATCATGAAAAGGGCATGTGCCATATATCATAGTTTATCTGCCTCAGAAAATAAGATTTGGCTCTCACAGAGGAGACACATATTAGGTAGTTGAACTTCACTGGAACCTGGTTTCCATGTATGCCTGTCTCTATGACACACAACACTTGCTTATCCCAAGACAGCAATAAAACAGACCTTTCAGAACCAGACCACAGCTGAAGGATTGCAGCAGACAGGGGACAATTCAGTTACTTCCCTTACAAGTAAATCCAACTATGCAAGCATTTGTAACATGGTTTCCCCAGATCCACCCTAAACTCGTGTTCTCTTGGAAAGCTAAAATCCACTTCATGCTTGCCTTAATCATGGGCTCTCTGCCAAAAGAATACTTGGGGAGAGATTGAGCCTCTTGAAAGAGCTTCACTTCTTTCCTTAGACCTTCTTCATACCATGCAAATGTGTCTGGAGAAAAGGCAATACTTTGTGTTATTAGCAATAGAAGTAGTTTAAAATCTTAACGGACATGCTACTGAAAATAGAGGACTGTTCAGGGTTTCCAATGACAAGACATGCTGCAGGGATCTCCCCTCACAGGCTGCAGCAGAGTTAGGGAATGGAGGCAGAAGGAGAAGGAGAGAACGCTTACCCCACTTCTCACCCTGGGGTCAGAAAACTGGAGATGCAGCCCAGCCTTCACACAGCCCAACCCTATTCAGGATGTGTGTCTCCATTTATCCAATAAGCAAATCTTACGAGCGCTGTGAAGGGAACTGGGAGCCCAGCAGCAAACAACAGCCTCTTCCCTGAAAACCATGTGCATGCCAAAAATGACAGGCAGAACGGTCCAAATGCTCACTGTTTCAGAATTTTTGAACCTGTCTATACTTTTCATAATCCTGTGAGGGTCATGTATCAACTTATGGTCAGACTAAAGCATAAACACATTTCTGTAACTTTACTCAGTTTACTCTCTGCATAGATGAGGAGAAACCCTAGCAGAATGGAAGTGATTTTCTTAAGGAGTTTGAGAAAAACAGTCTCATTACATCCTAGCGTTTAGGACGATCCTCACAATATGTTGCTACTCTAGGATAAGAGGGAAACTAATTTTAAAAAGCACACTATTTTCTGAAATGTCCATTTTGCAACTAAGAGAGGTATATTTTTAAAATGTAGTCAAAGGGCCGGCCGAGTGGCGCATTGGTTAAGAGCTGGCTTGGGATGCCAACTCTGAGCAGCAGGGTCCTGGTTTGGATCCCACATGAGGGCCAGTGACGCTGCGCCCTCTACAGCTAAGATGGTGAACAACAGCTGGAGCTGTGTTGCCATGAGTCCCTGGTGATGGCGTAGTCTGTCTGCAGTGGGGCTGGCCGGGCAGTTGGCAGCCAGTGTGAGCTGCCTTGAGTCACCGTGAGCGGCTGTCCAATGGCTGGTGACCAATCTACCTCACCTGGGAAGAGCACAATGATAATACCAACATGGGCCAGTGAAGCTATGTCCTCCACGACTAGACTGAAGAATAAAAGGACAGCAACTTGTCTGTTCCCCTTCCCCGATTCCCCAACGCTGTTCCCCTCCCCCAGTTCCCCAATAACATCTTAAAAAAAAAAATGTAGTCAAATTGTCTCCAGAGAGAATTGGGACAAAAATGGAAGAACCTTCTTTATTATTCATGCTTTGGCTAGTGAGAATTTGTATGAAATCTCTTCATTTAACATCTTCTGAATAAACTAGGACACTGTATGGTCTGTCATTTTCAATTATGCTAAAAATACCCATTTAAAGATGTCATGAAATAGTTTAAGTAGCAATGTATAATTACCATTGGAAAAACTTGATTCCACTAGGTTTCTAGATTTAATGCATAGTTCAAGAAAAACCTTTTCTGCAATACTCAGAATTTTCTATTTCACTCAGAGCAGTTGTAGTTTCTATACTTTGGACATGTTTATGCCTCCATTAGAAGTTCATTTGAAATTGCTTTTCAAAAGGAAAATGGGATGAATTGGGGGTTGTGAATATCAAAGAAACTTAGTGCACATACTGCAGAGATGTGCTTTTGACTCCGAAGTGTTGGCTTTGTATCAGATGCAAAACATTCGAGTCTTGGGTATGAGGAGAACGTCAGAACGCTCACTAATATTTGTATGTAGCCACTGTGCATCCTTTAGAGAACAACTCCTTATGATCTCATACAATAATACCTTGGTTTGAGAGCATAATTTGTTCCAGAAACAAACTACTCATATTGCAAGACATCACTCCTTTACCACATTAAAATGTATAAGAAATGTTTGCTCATCTTGCAGAACACTTGCAAACCACGTTACTCACAATCCAAGGTTTTACTGTAAATAGAATAAAAGTATCAGAAGTAAAGTTCTATGACATCAGTCTTATATTAAATGTAAGCCAGATTGTCCCTGTGCTTATCCTGTCTTATCTTGATACAACAAATAGGCTAAAAAAACTATATCTATTGGAACGCCAATATTTGTTTCAAAGTTGAAAACCATAATGAATTTAGATCGCTTTAGAAGCCTTTGATACCATAGTTTCAGTCCCTTCATGGAGGTTTGTCAGGCACTGAATTTTACTGAATGGTTTACATGGTTCATTGAGGAGAGTCTTGTTCATGCATGTAGCATAGATATATGACTGCCTGCTATGTAATAATAATAACTCAAGCCACTATGATTATCAAGAACAAATTGGATAACTCTGTATGTGTGAAATTCTGAATAAAGACAGAAATATCTGATAGGCCAGGGATGTTCTTACAGCTGAGAAAAGTCAGCCAGAGTCAAGTGTCTTACTGTTGCTGGCATTAATTTATTATGTGATCTACCACAACTGACCATTTCCTTGGGCTGCATTTTTTTCAAATACAGGTGCAAATAAAATTGCCATCTTTTGAAGCACTATTAATTACTTGTAGTGGACTTTTATAAAAATTAAAGCTTTGGTAACATTTATCAGGTATTTGCATGTTATAAATTTAGCGCAAAGCATTTTCATTAAAGTCAGCAGAAAACTCTTCTCAAGATTTTAGAAATCTTCATTTTCGGATCTCAAATGCAAAGACATTTGCCTTTAAATTTTTTCCACAATTTAAATAAAAATAAGGATTATTCACAATTTTTCCCTAAATGCCAGATTTTGCTTTTCTCCTGAAGTCGCACAAAATAGCAAAATACATATTTTATAGATGTGTACCTTTATATATGAAAATAAAAATTGTGTTAAGAAGGTTTGTTCAATATCTATTTTATTTCTAAGAAGCAGAGGCAGAGATGGCCTAGCTTTCTAGTTGTCCATTGGCTTTTCATTCATTTTTAATCCAATTTTTAAAGATTTAATTGACTTATAACAGTGTGTAAGTTTCAGGTATACAATGTTGATTTGATACATTTATACACTGCATGGTTACCACCACAGCTCTAGCAAACAGCTCTATCACATCAAATAATTATTTTCTTTAGTTCTCACCATGCATGACAGTTGATGAGACATCTCTCCACTCTGCTAATGTATTTATTTTGAAACTCTGTTTATCTCTAGTATGCGGTTCTCTTCTTTCGTGACCTTTTCTTAGAAATGAGATTTGATTAAAATGAATCAGATTAAGTTTCCGTTTGAGAAACTGCATTGTATAATTGTTTCCAATATTTATTCCGTGTTTGGGTGTGAAATTCCTCAGGCCATTGCCCTTGAAGTGGGTACTTGTAACGCAAGGAAACTTTAGAAAAGAAATCCACTGAGGGGCTGGCCATGTGGCTTGTTGGTTAAGGGTTGGCTTGGGAGTGCGAGCTCTGAGCAGCAGGGGTGCCGGTTCGGTTCCCACATGGGCCAGTGATGCTGCACCCTCTACAACTAAGATGGTGAACAACAGCTCGACCTGGAGCTGGGCTGCCATGAGTGGCCGGCAATAATGTAGGCTGCAGTGGGGCTGGCCAGCAGCTAGCGTGCACTTTTGTGAGCTGCCATGAGCTGCTGTGAGCAGCCATCCAATGGGCAGCGACCAATCTGCCTCACCCGGGAAGAGCACAATGATAATACCAACATGGGCCAGTGAAGCAGTGTCCTCCACAACTAGACTGAAGAACAAAAAGACAGCAACTTGTCTGTTCCCCTCCCTCAATTCCCCAATAAAATCTTAGAAAAAGAAAGAAAGAAAGAAAGAAAGAAAGAAAGAAAGAAAGAAAAAGAAAGAAAGAAAGAAAGAAAGAAAGAAAGAAAGAAAGAAAGAAAGAAAGAAAGAAAGAAAGAAAGAAAGAAAGAAAAATCCATTGAGAACATGTGCAATTTTTTGTCTTGTTTTCTCAAAATTATTATAAAGGAGAAAAAGGTGTATACATGTGGTATAAGAGAGTGGTCTTGACTTTTCTTACTGTTTCATCTCATAGATACAAAAAAATGTCACTAATACTCTACAGCAATAGAGAGATTACAATTGATGAATGTGTTCAGGTGCCAAAATGATTTTGAAATGTCATCACACTAGTAATATATGTTCCTCATTTCCCCTCTTCTTTGGGTATATGTGTGTGTGGGGGGGGGCGGGGTGAGGGGATTTAGTGAAATGGAAAGAGAAGTGTATCAGAGTTGTATTTTTTTCAGTGATTAGATTTTCCTGTTAAAAAGCAATGGAGAGTTTCAGAAGAGTGTGAAAGTCAAAGCCACTCTAAGTGTCTGGATGTTTTTTTCATTGTTACTCTTTATGGGAAACACTATTGGTTGGCTGACCCCATGCCCATGTACTTTGCTCTAGCACATTGCAGCTATAGCGATGAGCCTATCATACATTTCTGGGTCAGAGCTATCTAAGTAGAGTTTTGCTGTCTGAGAGGTCGGCTTTCCTGATAAAAAAAGAGAAATTGAGCTGGTGCTCCATTGTAACCTCTGTGCCTTTGCTTTTTTCCCCCTTCTTCCTGTGTGGAATGCAGACATCATACCTGGAGAGTCAGCATCACTTTGCAATCATGAGGTAATGTGTACAGAAACCTGCACACCACAGATCAGGGAGTTCATTGTTGAAAAAAGAGCCTGAGTCCATGACCATGAGAACATCTCTGAGAAGCTGGACTAACTTCCTGCCTCTGGATTTACTGTTCTGTAGGAAAAACAAACCCCTGTTTGCTTAAACTTCTATTTTTGCTTTTCTGTTATTTGCAACTGCATCCATTTTTAATCGATCTATACTTTTAAACCTTTCAGTTATCGCTATTGAGTACTTGCGACGTTCCAAGCACCATGCTAACCCTTTGACTCCACGTGACAGCCATCAGGAAAGCCACAACTTATTACTGATAAGCTGGATGCAGGCTGGATGGATCCCTGCGGGACTGGAATGGATCCATCAAATGATGAAACAAGCACAGAAATGGTAAGCAACTGTAGAGCTAATAAGTGGCAACAGTACAACTCAAACAATGTCCGTCATACTATAAAATCTGATTACTTTATAGTTTTCATGACTTAAATTCATTTTTACTTGGACTTGTTTTATGGCGAGGCTGAAATTCTTTTAAATGCATCTTGTGTTACGTACTTTGCCCATTTTTCTATCAGAATATTTCTATAATTAAAAATGGGGCTGAACAACATCCCTTCTTTTCCTGTTTTTCATTTGTCATTTTTACTTCACTTCAGGGTTTTATTTATTTTGTCATGAGAAATAATTTTGTTATGAAGTTAAAATTATTAACGTCTTGTACACTTTTTGGTTATTATATCATACTTAAAATTATGTTACTCCCATAATTTTACTCAAATACTTTTATAGTGAAATTCTTTTTTAAAACCTTTAATCTACCTAGATTTATTTTGATGTAAGATATGAGATAAATCACAACTTTCCCAGCTTATTAGAATGCTACCTCTATCGTGCAGAATGACATAACAAGGGACTTCATAACTTAGATAAACCGCTTTCTGCATCTTTGCCAGTCACTTTTGCCACCTCATGCTTACCCTACACTGCACTAGAATTCTCTTTTCATCCAGAGGCAACATGCAAAGTCACACAGTCTTAGCGCATTGACTTGCTGTGCCCTCTGCCTGTCATGTCCACTCCTGCCTTCTCTTTGGCAAATGATCGCTCACCTCTCAAGGATTATTGCAAATGTCACCTTTCTGTCATTTTCTATGACCAAAGCTCCATGAAGGTAAACACTCAGTAGCTCCATCTCCCATAGCACTTTGTTCATGCAACTTAGTACATTGAATTCAATTGATCTCTGATGAGTCTGTATCTCCCATAGATTCTTTTAAGGGTGGAGCCTGCATGGTGGTCCCTCGTGTTTTAATCCCTGGCCATTATCACAGTGGGAATGCATAATGGATGTTCATTACATATTTGTTTAACTGTGTGGAGCCGTGAGGGAGAATTTTCAGTGTTAACCCTGGAGGGAAGGGAAGAACTGAGTCACTAGAGTGATGGAATGAGGGCAAGCATGGAGCACTCTGAACCACAGTGGTTGTGGGGGTGAGTACCGCAGAATATTAGATAATCAAGAGGTAGGTTCAACTGGGGATCTTCAGATTGTCTGTCTCTTTGCAAATGCAGTTTTAGAGGAACAAGACAGCTTTATGATTGGCTTTACTGTATTTCAAGTAATCAGCTTGCTACAGTTTGTACTTTTTATAATGTGAATACTCAATAAGATGTTTTGTAAGTTATAACACTAGATTACAGAAAGGCTTTCAACTACTTTGAAATAAATACTACTCTGTGGTTTTTTTTATTATCTGTGTTTTTATCTTATTGTAAAGATTTTGATGGTTTATTTTTTTTCATTAATGCTCTTATATGAAGGGAGAAGAGGAATAGATCTATCCCTTATTCTATTTTCTTTTTTTTTTTCATAGAACTCATCACTTCATGACATTACCTTCTGTATTTATGTAGTTTCTGCCACCCTATTTTACTGGAATCTCAGTGCTCTGAAAATGGGGAGTTGTCTGTTTTGTTCACTGTTGTATTCTCAGAGTTAGGAATGTGCTCAGCGAATGAATATTTGTTTAATGAATGAAAAATGAGGAACTTTATTTAAAAACCAGCCAGACAACTGACCAAACAAACAGTTATTCTCATTCTGATAATGGTGAATTAAGTTGTATTTGACATTTCTCCCCAACCAATATAGGTAGCAATTATAAAATCATTTTTTTTCCAGTTTTTTGAGATATGATTGACATTTTTCAGATATGATGGACAGCTTTGCATGTATAAGTTTAAGGTGTGCACCATAATGATACGTTACATATTGTGCAATGATTATCACAGTGTGTTTAGTTAATATTCATCACCTCACATAGTTACAAATTATAAAATCTTAAAGAAAAATCATGAAGCCACTAGAAAATGACCAAAAGTGCAATTTGACCCTTGACATAAGGAAACTGCATTTGACCTTTTCCACCCTACGGTATTGGGCAGCAAGAACTCAAGCGGAGAGCTGTAGTGTGTTTGGTTTGAGTTGTTAAGAGACAAAATGTGGGGCTGCCTAAATTGGAATTTCCTCCCAGTAAGGAGCCACAGAGGAGGGAGCGCCACCATATAAAAGTTCCTCAAAACCTTGGTCACTGTGCAAGTAAGTATAAAGCGAGCCCAAGGAGTTCAGCGAAATAGCAGAATCTTCAAACTTTTAAAAGCACAATGGAGATTTTAGCTGCTGCCACTACATTGAAGACAAACATTTGGAGTGTACGTCACAGCCAGGTAGAGGGGCTTGACCTTGGGTTTCCCACTGAAACACCATGCTTTCAAACTACAAATTGTACCACAGGATTTGCCTATGGGATTTGCACCAAGATACAAGCAATCCACAATTAGGCCTGCTTTAACAATAAGTAAAAGCAAACCTTCAGAAGTTCAAGATGCGCTGCCAGTAATGGAAGTACCTGCTAGAAAAAGAAATCAGTAGTACTCAGAGAACAATATAGAATCATGCATCTCTCCAATGTATCATCCACAATGCTTACAAAACAACAAGCCACTAAATATGCAACATCAAATTATGCCACTGGATGAAGAGGAAAAGAAAGTAGCCAAGAGAAACAGACCCAGAGGTGGATGAGATGCTGGAATTGTCAGAAAACTTAAAAACCACCTTTGTAAACATGTTGAAGGACCAAAAGAAAAAGATGGTCACTTTTAATTAATGTGTGGAGAATTTCAGCACAGAAATGCAAACTATAAAACAACATAGTGGAGCCGGCTGAGTAGCTCAGTTAGTTAAGAGTTGGCTTGGAGCATGGGCTCTGAGCAACAGGGCTGCCAGTTTGATTTCCACATGGGTCAGTGAACGCTGTGCCCCAGCTGAGCTGCCAACAGGTGGCAGGATGGCTCAGCTAGTATAACAACAAGATTGCCTGTTCAATGGTGGGCTACGCCCTCCAGCAACTAAAGATTGAAATGGGCACCTTGAGCTGAGCTGCTGCCTGGAAGCCTCAGTGGATAGGGTGTGTGCCCTTAACAACAAGGCTGCTGATTCGACTCCCGCATGGGATGGTGGCTACGCCCACCCACAACTAAGATTGAACAGCACCGTGAGCTTAAAGGCCATGAGTTACCAATGGGAAGCCACACGCGACTGGCGTCCTCCACAATGAAGATGGAAGAACTTGGCTGGTTCCCTTCCCTGATTCCCCAATAAAATCTTGAAAAAAATCCAAAAAAATAACAAAAAAAAAACCCATAGTGCAACTTCTAGAGCTGAAAATTAAAATAGCTGAAATAAACATGTCTCATGATGGGCTTAATAGTAGATTGGAGATGGCAGAAGGAATAGTTGAGGACAGATCAATAGAAATTATCCATTTTGAAAAACGAGGAGAAAAAATTCTAAAGACAAGGAATAGACATTCAGAGATATTTGAGATATCAAGTTATCTAAGTGCTAAAAGAAAACTCTCAACTCAGAATTCTATCTCCAGAAAGAATATCTTTTAAAAAGAAAATCATAACAAAGATTTTTCAGATAAATAAAACTTGATGATTTGCCACCAGCAGACTCGTAGTATAAGAAATGCTAAAGGATTTTCTTTAGGTCGAAGGAAAATGATGACGAAGGACCTTAGATCTTCAGGAAGAATCGGAGAGCCGAAGGGAAGACAAATATGTGAATACATATAAAGGAATGTGTTTTTTTTTAAACTTCTTTAAAAGGCCACAACCTTTTAATACAAATATTATAAGTTTGTGTAATGATTGTAGATTTGAAATATATATCAACAATAGCACAGAAAGGGGGGTAAATAGGATCATGTTGTTATTAGACTCTAGCATTTTAGGTCAAGTAGAAAAATATTAACTCTAAGTAGACTATGATAACCTAAAGGTGTATGTGATAATTATATATAAATTATGAAAAAAAATCAACAGAGTTGTAGATAAAAGGCAAACAAAGATTTAAAAAGGAATGCTAATAGTCAACTAACCGAAAAGAGGGAAAGAGATCTGTGCACTTCATTGTATGTAAAATTTTATTTTAGTAAAACATAAGAAAACATATAAAGAAAATGAACAAAAATGGATCTAGGGGATCAGAATATTGAGAGTGGAATTCAGGAATTTATACTTTGTGATGATCATGTTTGAAAATACCAGTGTAGACAGACCTTACCAACTTTCACTGGTTATGAAAGTTCAGGCCTCTCACAGGCTATTCCCCCCTTCGAATGGACACATCACTCAATTGTAAGAGCAGCGGGAAACTCCAACTTATTCTCGAAGGGAGCTGGATATGGCTGAGCGGTCTGCAAGAACTGTGTTATCAAAGTGACAGCAGTTAGAAAAGCCTGGGGGAGTTTTCACAGCTTGCTGTTTATGTCTTTGATTCTTACACACTGCTTGCTAACTTGGATCTTACCTCAGTTTGTCTGCCTTTTGTAGGCGTTTGATGTAGAGAGAATTCCCATAATCTGACCCTTCCATTTTTATAGGAAAAGGAGATGTACAGGGGAAATAGCCGTGTTCTCTATCCATGCACACATGTGTGGCCTGAGCAAGCTCGGCAGGACACAAGCCTGCAGCACTTCCTGGGTGTATGTAAAGCCAGGGCTGTGCGGAAGACAGAGAGCCCGTCAGAAAGGCCCGGGTGCTGTGGGGCCAGTAGTACGTTACAGGCACGTCCTGACAGGCCTGATACCCACCTGCATCCTGCGCCTCTGGATGTAACCTTCCATCACACTGAGGTGAAAAAGCAAAAGGGAATTCTTCAGAAAATAGGCTGATTTGGAACAGGAAAAGAATGTAGAGTGCTAATATGCATGTGCTGAGTATGCAGATTACATGTGTCAATCTCAACACAGTTGTTTTTTTTTAAGTGTAGAATTCTAGTGGCTCAGTTGGTTAAGAGCTCGCTCAAGAGTGCGAGTTGAGCTCTTAGCAACAGCAGTTCGATGCTCAGCCTGAGCTGAGTTGCTGCTGAGCTGCCAACAGATGGCAAGATGGCTCAGCTAAATAAATAAATATGTAGAATTCATGAATTATAAATGCGTGTTTAATGTGGTGTAAAATGAAGACAAATTTTATAATCATTTTGGAAATAAGGATACTGATTTTTTTTTTCAGTAGCCTTACAGGATAGTATATAAGGTTCCATGTTTCCAGATATGTAATCACATAGAAATTCTGTAGTTTATTAATTTAATATGCTGATTTAGGGTTATATATACTTAATTTTTCTATTTCTGACTCTGTGATTTGGGTTTTTTGTTTTTTCATTCACTCAGTATTTATTGAGTAGCTAGACGATGGTTCTACTGTCCCTCTCCTTACATCTCCCCCTGTAATGAGAGATGCCCACAATTGGAGAGAAGTTAGGAGCTACTGTGTGAAGCGCCATGATGGGAAAGTACAGCACATGGGCAAGGGTGCGTAATTCAGACTCGGGAGGTCACGGAAAGCTTCCTGATAGATGTGGTCTCTACGGCAAGATTTAAAGAATGAATAGGATTAGGGGAGTAATCGAGGAAGCAGGTAGAGCACATAAGAATGTTCCAGGAAGAGAACCCAGCACATGCAAAAGCCTAGAGGTGGGAGAGAACATGGCAAATTTAGTGAACCCCAAAATGATTCAGTCCACTTGAAATATAGAGTGAAGTAGAGCGACTGGGTTAGTTAGAGAAAGGGAAAGAGACAGAGGCTTGTGAAGGAGGGCCGACCGAGTGGCTCAGGTGGTGAAGAGCTCGCTCAAGAGTGCGAGCTGAGCTCTGAGCCACAGAAGTTCGATGCCCAGTACGAGCTGAGCTGCTGCTGAGCTGCCAACAGGTGGTAGGATGGCTCAGCTAAAAAAAATAAAAAAAGAAAGGAGATGCCGGATCATGGACATTGTATAAGAGATATGTGATATTTCGGGCTTTGTAGTTTATTCCAGAAGCAACTGGAAGTCATTACAGTGTTTTAAATGGGTCAGCGACGTGGTCAGCTTTGTATTATGGAAAGATCATTCTGTCTACAGTGCAGAGAATGATCTGGAGGGTATGTTTAGAAGGAGGGGTCAGGAAGGCCACAGTCGATACTATTAACTGATCCATGTGCGAGTTAGTGGTGACTTGGCCTGGAGTGGTGACAATGGTAGACAGGCTCTGGTACCAGCTCCAGGTGGAGGTGTAGGTCCCCTACACCAACCAGCAATGCTCAGGATACCAGCTGGGTGTCCTGCAATTTGGCTCAGTTCTGACACTGTCTGCCCAGAGAGAGATAGCATCAAATTTTGCAGTTTAAGAGTTCAGTTCTGCAGTCTAGATGCTTCTCCCTCCTCACTCTGGGGGCCAGTGAAACCCCAGATTGTCACTTGTGCTTCTGACTGATAGGCTACAAACTGGAGGTTCCAGTGACCTCCTTGGACTCAGTGAACTTGCTAGCGAGGCTCACAGAACTCAGACATTTTATTTACTAGACTAGGCATGTTGTGGTGGAAGAAATGCAGAAAGCATGGCATGGGCTTATGGCACTGAGTTTCCATGCGCTCTGCAGGGGCACCATTGCTCCGAAGTACCTCGTGTTCTCCAACCCAGAAGCTCTCTGAACCCCATCCTCTTGCATTTTTATGGAGGTTTCATTATATAGCCAGGCTTGATTCAGTCATTGGTCATTGGTAACCAGACTCCATCTCCAGGCCCTCTCCCCTCCCTGGAGGTCAGGGGGTGGGGCTAAAAGTTCCATTACTTTAATCATTTGGTGGCTCCACTGGCAACCAGCCTCCATCCTTAGCTTGGGGTTCAGAAGTCAGCCCATTAAACTAAGAAAAGATAGCTGTGTCTGCTCTCAGGAAATTCCAAGGGATTTAGGAGGTCTATGCCAGAAATGGGATGAGAACTAAATATGTATTTCTTATTATAAAGCACAGTATCACAGTGGGATAGACAGAGGAGCACAGATTCCTGAAATAGTTAAGTGGTGAATTGCATAACTTGCAACATAAGA
Source organism: Aselliscus stoliczkanus (assembly GCA_033961575.1). Lineage (NCBI taxonomy): Eukaryota > Metazoa > Chordata > Mammalia > Chiroptera > Hipposideridae > Aselliscus > Aselliscus stoliczkanus. The sequence goes on along the minus strand of CM066740.1, from coordinate 72,539,075 downwards.
GAAGGGTTATGGGGATCTTCTGAGTACAAAGGACGTGAGTGCCTAAAGGAGTTCTCGAAGTGGTTTCAGGAGGACTGAGCGCTGTGCATTCAAACAAGGTTTCATGGAAGTAACAGTGAAAGAGCTGGAAGAGTAAGAGTCTGTGCACAGAAGGGGTCTTTCACGTTACGATGCCGGAGGTGGAGACATGAAACCCCGGTGTGGCTTTGGGAGCGTGGGACTGAAGTAATGTGAAGGTGAACGTCATTGGGTACAGAAAGCCACGGTGATGCTGTATAAGATTTTCACTTTTTTTTTTTTTTGAAGTGAAAATTGTGTTGGAGATGGAAACCATGAGTCAGACCCTAAAGGCTTCAGTCAGTGGTAGGGAGTTACCGGGAAGTCAGTAGATGACAGAGGAAGGGAGGAGTAGAGGTTTATGTAGGACAAATGGCATTTGGCATCGTAGTAAGGGAACCTGTCTGTAGGACCCGGAAGGAACCGGTGGAAAAACACTTCTTTCAGTGACATCCTTCTCCAGCTTGCCTGGTTCCCCAGATGGAAGCTGAGGAGTGCAGTAGTTGCTCTCACGTGCTAGGTACATCTCTGACCTCTCTACCACAGTTCGCCTCTGCTGATTCACCATTGTAGAGCCCCTCTGAGTCCCGGGTCTCCTGGAGTCTTACTCCAATGGTTTCCCTTATTTTAACATTTACAGCACCTTGGAAATGTGTGTGTGCCTGTGTGTGTGTGTCAGTGTATGTGTGTGTGCATGTGTGTCTATATGTGTGTGTCAGTGTGTGTGTCTGTGTGCGTGTGTGTGTCAGTGTGTGTGTCTGTGTGTATCTGTGTGTGTCTGTGTGTGTGTGTCGGTGTGTGTGTGTCTGTGTGTGTCAGTGTGTGTGTGAGTGTGTATCTGTGTGTGTCAGTGTGTGTGTGAGTCTGTGTGTGTGTGTCTGTGTGTCCCTGTGTCAGTGTGTGTGTGTCTGTATATCTGTGTGTGTCAGTGTGTGTGTGTGTGTCTGTGTGCATGTGTGTCTGTGTATGTGTCTGTGTGTGTATCTGTCTATGTGTGTGTGTCTGTGCATCTGTGTGTGTGTCTGTGTGCATGTGTGTGTCAGTGTGTGTGTCTGTATCTGTGTGTGTGTCTGTGTGTCTGTGTGTGTGTCTCTGTGTGCGTGTGTGTGTCGGTGTGTGTGTCTGTGTATATCTGTGTGTGTCAGTTTGTGTGTGAGTCTGTGTATCTGTGTGTGTGAGTCTGTGTGTGTGTGTGTCTGTGTGTCTCTGTCAGTGTGTGTGTGTGTCTGTGTATGTTGGGGAGGTTATGAGCATTCGCCTGCACAGTTTTTGTATCCTATTTTCAGCTCATAGAAATGATGATCCTTGTGTCCAGAAGAGAAAAAAACAATGAGTCATGTGCTGAGAGATCAACTACGTATACATATGTAGGCAGGAGTATACAATAGACATAGACAAGCAGAAAAGATTGAAAACGTGAGAAGTGAGAGAACCACCTAGAGCAGCCCCGAGAGAAGAGATGTTCAGTCTGTGTTAGACGGACTGCTGTGCTCGAGGTTCCGGACACTCAAGACTTCCTGGAGCCAGAGTGCAAGCTGCCGGGGTCAGTCTTCTGTGAACCAGCGCATGAGAGAAATGAAAGTGAGAGGGAGGGGCAAGACAGTGTTTATGGGAGCAATTATCCTGAGGACCTCTCATTCCAAAAGTAACTGCTGTGGCCCTTCACATGTCTCCAGATTGTGGGATCATTGAGAACAAAAAGTGGGTGTCTCAAGTGGCCTTCAGAGGTTCCTGCATTTCATTATAATGTTTTTGCTACCTCAGCTTTTTCTTTTTTTTCATTTCCATTTGCTTGACATATCTGTTTCCATCCCTTTATGTTCAGTCTTTGCGTGTCTTTTGATCTGAAGTGAGTTAGTCTCTTATAGGCAGCATATGTAAGGATCCTTTTCTTCTCCATTCAGCCCTCCTATGTCTTTTGCTTGGAGCATTTAATCCATTTACATTGAAAGCAATTGTTGATAGATATGCAATTATGGTCATTTTATTATTCATATTTTTTATCTTTTTTTTCTTAAAGAAGTCCCTTTAACATTTCTTCTAATACTGGTTTGGTGGTCATGAACTCCTTTAGCTTTTTTTTCATCTGGGGTCATTATAATGTTTTAAGGTATGGATTTATTTATTGTTTCTGGTTGGGATTCATTGAGCTTCCTGAATCTAAATATTGATACCTTAACAGCTCTGTAAAATCTTTAGCCATCATCTCCTCAAACATCTCAGGTATTTTTTTCTGGAATTTCAATAGCTGTCTTGTCCTTTTACTGTGTCTTTCATTCTTTTTACTGATGCTTTTACTTTCTGTACAATTTTTTTTCTCTATAGATTCAATCATTTTCTCTTCAGCTATGCAAGTGCTATGTCATTCTTTTATTGGATTTATTTAATATTTGTCTTTTCAATTTCTTAAAGTCCCATATTTTTAAATTAAAGCCAGGATTACTTTAAATTAAAATTTCTACTCCACATTTTTCAGCCAACGAAAATGATGATAAGACTCAGGTGAAAGCTTGCTAATGGTTATAAATCCTCAGAGGAGGCATCAAGTTTTAGACAGACAAGTTTCTTTGTTATCCTCTTCTAAAGAGAATTTATTTCTCATTTATCTTTACTCTGAGGGCTGAGTATGCTTGGGTCCAAGCTGTATTCAGGCTTTATCCCCTGCCTTTCTCCATATAGTCTGGCTATAGAGCGATAAAGGGAATGGTTGGGCTTACAAAGGAGAAAGTGGAATGTGAACTATAAGGACAAAAGATAGAAATGGCAGGTAATTTCATGAGCAAAAAGAACACAGAAGGATAAATGCCAGATAATTCAAACTAGGACAAAAACACACAGTGAAGATGCTTGAAAAACTGAGAGACCTGAAGGAAGAAAACTACCCAGACCAAAGAAATATATAGAGATGGGGAACAGAAAATTAAACCATGAATAAAGTTCAATGAAGAGAGATGAGATAGAGATCCTGAGAAAGGAAAAGAAGTGTGTTCAGTAAGTGTATGTATCTTTTGGATTCATTCTGAGACTATTTATGCATGTGTCCCAAACAAAAAAACTAAAAAACAACAACAAAAACATTTCCATCCTTTGGGAGAAATGTACCAGTTCTCCATCGACAGGGAACTTAAGTGCTTCTGTCTTAGAAGTATGTAAAAAAATGGATAGAAGAGGAACAATAATCTTCCCATGGGCTGTGAAATGAACGTTCATAAATATGTGCTTAGAATTTTTTGGTTTATATAGGATTTGACTTGAAAATTCTTTAAAAATTATTTTTTAAAAAGAATGCTTAAAAAAAAGGAAAATAAATAAATAAATAAATAAATAATCCTTTAAATAACATAATTTGAATAAATATCTAAAGGAAAAAATATTTCCTGCTCTTCCATAAACTGCAAACAGGTACTGAGGTCCCACTATATTTAGATCCTTATATCTGCAATCCCCATAACATTTTAGTTAAATTGTGACTCATAATAACAAGCCAGACAAAAACATTAGGTCCATTTATTTAAAAACAAGTAAAACATTGACAATATGATTCTTGCATTAGTACAATATACTTAAAAGTAGTTTGACATATACTCTAGTTTTGCAAGTATGCAAAAAAAAATTACTTGGAAGATTTCCCACATACATTTATTAGTTTTGAAAGACTTAAATTCCATTAAAAATGTGTGAAGATGGGCCCCTCAAAAGGGACTTAGATTTAAAATGGTGCCATTACCACATGTCTAATTCCTTCTATAAAGTTTGCCCTTAAAATGACCAATGGAGGGTTGGTCGAGTGGCACGTTGGTTAAGAGTTGGCCTGGGAGCGTGAGCTCTGAGCAGCAGGGCCCCGGTTCATATCCCACATGAGGGCCAATGACGGTGTGCCCTGTACAACTAAGATGGTGAACAACAGCTCCACCTGGAGCTGGGCTGCTGTGAGTTGCTGGCAACTGCGTAGGCTGCAGCCCCTGCTGCAGTGGGCTACTGTGAGCTACGATGAGCAGCCGGCATCCAGCATGAGTGGCCAGCAGACAGCGTGAGCTTCCATGAGCCCCCGTGAACAGCCGTCCAATGGCCGTCGAGCTACTGCCTCACCCGGGAAGAGTGCAATGATAATACCAACATGGGCCGGTGATCGACGTCCTACATAACTAGACTGAAGAACAAAAAGACAGCAACTTGTCTGTTCCCCTCCCCCAATTCCCCAACGCTGTTCCCCTCCGCCAATTTACCAATGGAAAAAATCTTTTAAAAAAAAAATGACCAATGGATTATTTAACCAAAAGAGAAAAGAGATGAAAAAGAAAGAAACCCTTTACCAATGCAGTTAAATATGGAATAGGGATAACCACTCTCCAGAAACTGAGAGATGCCTCCTCCATGTACTCGTAGAACAAGTTGAACAATAATGAAGAACAAACCTAAGCTTTCTCCTCACAACAAAGTGTACCCAGGAATAGATGGAGAAGCTCTCACAGACACCCTTGATGCTCACCATCTGGGGAGCCTGTGGACCTTATTTGGTGCTAAAGCCAAACAGTAAAACAGTGAACATGTTACATCCTCTAGATTTCACAAGTCCTAGTTTATCATTCATGCAAAAATAGTACCCTATCTTAGTTAATTTCCCATTGCCAATCAAAACAAAGAAAGTAATGTCTTCACAGAAGACCTCTTCACTTCTTCCATTCTGCTAGACCTCGCAGCTAGCTGGTCAAGTCAATGTACAGCCTAAATTTATTCCTTTCCTCTCCCTCTGCACCCAGGGATCTATGGCAAGGCTGATACACCATATTTCAAGACCCCATTTCAACCTTCCTGTAAAGGAGTAAAAAGAAACAAAAAGTCATTATCAGCTTATAAATATACATTCCAGTTTATAACAAGAAAAATGAAAATATTTTCTTCTTAAGAAGAATGCAACAAACAGTAGGAAATTTTAGAAAATTTTTTTTTCATTTCTTACCATAAATATGTATGCAAGAGTATTTCCAATTTAGCAACCAAATGATATCTGTTCAAAATCTTTTATCTTTATTATTTTTTATTTTTTAAAGATTTTTTTATTGGGGAATTGGGGGAGGGGAACAGCATTGGGGAACCAGGGAAAGGGAACGACAAGTTGCTGTCCTTTTGCTCTTCAGTCTAGTTGTGGAGGACGTTGCTTCACCGGCACATGTTGGTATCATCGTTGTGCTCTTCCTGGGTGAGGCAGATTGGTCACGGCCTCTGAACGGCCACTCACAGTGGCTCTTGGCAACTCACACCAGCTGCCAGCCATTCACTCTGGCTGCCAGCCACTCACTGTAGCCTATGACAGCCCACTGCAGCAGGGGCTGCAGTTATGCCGTCCAGGGGATTCATGCAGCCCAGCTCCAGGTGGAGCTGTTGTTAGCTGTAGAGGGCAGTGTCACTGGCCCTCATTTGTGGGGTCCGAACCAGGGCCACTCGCATCCCAAGCCAGCTCTTAACCACAGCGCCACTCGGCCGGCCCAAGTATTTATATTTTATATCACCTGTTATCAACAAGTGAAAAATTATCTGGCAAATATTGATTAAAGTGCTCTTGACCTTCAATATGTCTGCAGGTAAGGCAGATCTTTCTGTGGCTTGTGTCATTTTCATTACAAGGTTAAAGGTTTAAATTTTAATATTTGGCTTCCGTGCCTCTGTCAAAATTCATTTGAACTCATATGTAAACATGTAATTTGTATGTTGATTAACTACCACAATTTGTTACAGCCGCAGATTGGAAGCACACATAAATCATAACTAAACAGATTTGTATTAATTCTAAAACTTCCTATGAAATAATTGTTTTCCTGAAGAACATCTATAGCCACTGCACAAATATACATTTTGTTTATATGTGCAATCTATAGTTGATCTTTCAATTCTGTATTTGTTTATACGTGAAACTTGAATTTCCAAATCAAGGACTATACATATAGAAAAGACCTAGCCAAACCGAAGTGTAAACTTTATGTGATAAAATTGAACACTTTGGCTGCAGGAGACAGTTACGGAACCTCCCCTGGAGTCGTGTGAAGTGGCATGACCTTCTGCAGGGGGCAGTAGGAGCTCTCCACACCAGAAATCTAGCCGAACCCCGCCGGAGAAAATGAGGTTGGAGAAGCCAGCCCAGTCAGAAGAAACACCCCACAAGTTCAAGATCAAGCAGCACCATGACAGCGTTATGTTGGAAGACCTTGAGAATCGTAAGTAGACCAGTTAGACCTATCACCACTGGGACAGGAGGACCTTTCTCCATGTGGTTGAGGCTTTCAGGGATTCCAAGTCGTTTGGGAGGAACACTAAAGTTACAGTGTCCACTCAGGACTTCAAAATAAAAAAAAAGAGCTTTCCACTCAGCAGGCTCATCCAAGTGCACTCCCACCTGACAATGTTACATGTGCTGGAGCCAAACCCGACTTGTTGGGCAAGTGCATTCTGAGCAGATATTCCTGGATAATTACAGCTGCAGGGGAGGGCAGCCTTTTCTCCTGGGTAAGGTTCTAGAAGATAGAGGATGCCACAACTCTGAACAGAAAGTAGATTTTGACTTTGGATTCTGGATTCCTTCTTTTACATGTAGCTGTTCCAAAATACAAAATAGAAGGTCATGACCTTTGGAGGATGGAAGCTTTGAACTGCCACTGCTCTTTTTAGACAATGATGTTGGCTATATATTTGGGAAACTGAACTGTTAGAATCCTCCTGCATTCTTTTTTGTTCTGCTTTAATTTGGACCATGATTATCATGAAACTCATGTCTTTACTTAAAGCATCATCAGTAGCATGGAAACATTATTTATTTTAATTCACAGTGAGAGGGGATTGCATCCTCCCAGTCCTTAACACTAAATATCTACTGAATAACTGTATTGATAGCATGTAGGCCTATTTTTAATAGAATGGTTATCTTTAATCCTGCCCTTCTGAGTTAGTTTTATGTGTTATACATTATAGAGGCTTTGAGGTACTCATCTTATCATCTCAGTCACTGCTGTTCATCCCCAAAGTGGGAGCAGTGTGTTCTTGCTTTTAGCAAGTCAATAGACAATTTCTTAGTTTCAGCAAAGGGCTGAAAATAAAAACAGGGTTGATACTGAATTGTGATAAGGTAACTTAAGTAGTTCACATTAAATTTGTTCTCAGAAAGAAAAAATAAACCCCATCATCTGCAAACATAGGTTACCATGTTGAAATGATTTATTTCAGTATGTTTCTAAAATTCAGAAAATAATGCAGGGAGGCATAATGCAGGAAATACATTTTCAAGGAAAATAAGAAAAATGGAACCCAAATAGCCTTTTATTGGCAAATTGACATCTAGCTTTTCTTCCACTAAAATCTTCAGCTAGGGAGCCACTCTGGGTCCTTGAGGAAAAATGCAGGGCCATGAGGACACCTGGGGCTACCACTCATTAACTGTCCCAACATGATGTTTATTCCCTACTCTGAGTTCTGGCTACAGAGCTGTCCAATGTGCAGGATGGGGCAGAGCAGATGGAAAAGTCTTTTGAGAAGTTAAAGCTATTCATACTTACATGGTATTTATTAGAAAAATGATAACATTTTATATATATATATATATATATATATATATATATATATATATATATATATACTGTTACCTGTGCTATGATGCCTGTATTTCCACCTCCACTCCATGTCCCATTACGCATTCGTGGAGCTGATCCCCTTTCATCTTCACAGTGCCCACCTGTCACTGCTGCCAGCCTCCCTGCCCCTCTCTAACAAACAGTCCCATCCACGGAGCCACAGCCTGCTGCTCAGGACCTCAGCCCTGCTGCTTGTCCATGTGATGAGTTACTGTACCACTCACAGCCCCCGTGTCTCAACTTCTGAAATGGATTTAATCACTTTACCACTGCCACTAGAAGATGGTGAAGTGACTGACAGATACAAGGTGTAGTGGTAAATGGTTAAGAAATGTACAGCGTTGGGCAAATAGACACCAGTTCCATAGAGCAGGGGTTAACACAGTGAGGGTGCAGGGACAGGTAGGGCTACTCCTATGCTCCCAGCATTCCAGTGGAATTAGGAGGCTTCTGTGGTCCTGCCTGGATGGAGTGAGGGTTCTGCCAGGTTGGAGGAGCTTCCGTCGCCATTTTTAAGGTTTCTTTTTTAATACTACTAGTGGTATCAGGCAGACCGTTCCAGAGACTGGCTGTGTGCCTGCCTCCTCATTAGGTGCAAATAACTAGTGCAAAACAAAATTAGCACCTTTGTGTTTATGTGGAGGTGGAATGAAGTGAGGTTCCGTTACCCACAATCAGGCTTCAGCAGGCCTGTGCTTCAAGCTCTGGGTGCCACTCCTGCAAACAGCTAGCTCACAGAGATGCAATATAGAAGTGTTTAAACACCTAGCACATAACAGGCAATCAAGCAATTAAAAACAGGAATTCCGTGACATGTGTAATATTGCCCATAATTCTTTACATGTATCACTGTATTACTAAAATGATTTGAAAAGATAACGTTCAGTGAGCTGGATTCTCTTTATTGCTGAAGTTACCCATAAGTGCAAGTTGTTATTATTATTATTATTATTATTATTATTATTATATGTTAAATTGTATATTATCATTCCGTGTACCATGCTTAGAGTATGTGCAGATTTTTCACATTTTCAACCTCTCGTATACTTACTATATACTAAATTCTCTGAAAAGGAACACTATTCATATCCTATTGTGACAATATGTTCCTTTTAAGAAAATTTAGGGTATAGTATTCACCTTTGAATATAACCAATACTGGTGGGTATATAATATTTTATTTTATTATTTTTTTTAGGGCAGCGTCACTGACCCTCATATGTGGGACCGAACCGGGGCCGCTGGCTTCCCAAACCAGCGCTTAACCACCGCGCCACTGTGCCGGCCCAACTTTTTTTTTTTTTGAATTTATTTATTTATTTTTTATATAATATTTTATTCATTATTTTACTCAGGTAAAACAATGTATATGCTTAAAGGTGATTATTCAAAGATTTAATTGGTTTTAATCAGAACAAGCTTTCTGTTGATTTTCTTCATATTAACAGCAAATTATACTATTTGGGAATACAAATTATCCATTTAAAAAAGCCATTCCATTATATTATGCTACAAATGAAAACATGCAAAACTTGTGATTGTGTTTTTCTGTATACTGGTTTAATATTTTCTTTATATATGATGTTTTAATTGTGCTTTCCACAATCTACATATAAGCCACTTTATATTCAACTCCAGTGACTCTTACCATATGAAGAAACTGTTCACAAGCACACTTTTCCCTTGGTAAAATGAAGTCAGTAAATATAGTGTGAAAGCAAACCAAATCATGCTGTGCAATTGAAAGAGCATGCCACCTTTACCACCAGCAGACACACACCATGCATGAGCGTGCACACACACACACACACACACACACACACACACCCCTGAAATGTTCCGATGAATTTATACATCTCTCCCTTTACCCATGAGATCCTTCATGGTCTCGCACCCTCATCTCTCTCCAGCCCCATCGCATCCCATAGCCTGTTGGCGCTCTCTGCTTCAGCCAATGACGTCCTTTCAATCTCAACTGATCCTACCCTCTCCTGCCACCGTGCCTTGGAAGGTAGGTGTGCCCTCAGCCTGGAGCATCCTTCCCTCCCATGTTGAATAGTTAAGTTCTAAGAATCCTTCAGAACTTCTTTATATAAGTCACTTTTGACCTTCTGGATTAGATAAATGCTCGAATCGTAGAGTCTAAGAACCACATAGCGCACCATCACCTTTGTATCCACTTCCGTTTCTTATTTGTTGGCGTGATCATATGATGATTATGCTGCCTCCCCATCCCCATTAAACTGTGGGCGTGTCGAGGGACAGTCCTGTTGGTTTCTGCTCACCATACCTCCCCCAGTGCCCAGCACTGCGCCTTGAAGGAGGAGACACTTGATGGACATTTGTAGGAAGAGTGAGAAATGAATAAGAGCACTGTGTGAAAGCATGTAGCGTTGGCCAGGTTTCAAGCCTGTGTGTTTGTGCTGTTCAATATTAGGAGACATAATAGATGGTTTGTTTGTGTGGAATATTGAAATCAAACGGTATCAATGGATGAAGTAGTCTTATTTGTCTCTGCCTTGGCTTTTGATTCCTTAGGGCACCTACTAATTTTCCAAATGTGGTTAATTTTGCATTTTGTTTATTTTTTATTTGTTTTCTCGTTGTCCTCGGGGAGCAGAACGCCTGTCTGACTCACCCTGTCTGACAGATCAGCTGTGGCAGGTCTGCTGCTGTAGAAAATTTCCACCCCAAAGGCAGTAGCTGTCCTGCAGGGAAGGCTCATAGGCAAGTGCTGTCACTAGCAACCATGCAATGCGGAAGACACACGGTGAGAAAACATGTCAGGCATTGTTCCAACGTACAGGTTTTAGCAGAAAGCTGTGAAGCATTTTCAGGATGTTAAATACAGATTAAAACAACAACAGCCTTCAATAATCTGGATCCTGAATTTCCCTTGTTATTTTGATTTTCTTATTTTTCTTGCCCACCTATTTAAAATTAATGCATTTTTGCCTTTGTATTTTTCAGGGAAAGATGCTTTCATCAGAGAAATTTTTAGCTATATTATCGGATTTCACTTCACTTTTTATATCGTCTGTTTCATACATACTTCTTAGTTTCAAATCATCAAAAGAAATCTTCCCTAAAGCTAGGACAACAGGCATACCAAGCTTCCTTATATAAGATCTCCTTTTTCCTTTTTTTGGGTACATATAAGCACACTGCACTGTCTTGTGCAAAATGGATAGTTAATGAACATTTGTTGAATAATAAGCACTTAAAATAGTAACAGTAGTATATTCCTCCCCTCACAAACCATTCTGGAAAATAGAAACACTTCATTTAATTGGCTCAAAACAAAATGTTTGTTTCTTTTCTTTTTTTGGCTGAGCCATCTTGCCACCTGTTGGCAGCTCAGTGGCAGCTAAGCTCGGGCTGAGAATTGAACCAACAACCCTGTTGCTCAGAGCTCACACTCTTGAGCGAGCTCTTAACCAACTGAGCCACTTGGCTGGCCCAAAATGTTTGTTTTCTTAACATTTAAAACTGTAAACTAGACTATAGATGCAGGGGGCAACAAAGTTGGGTGGACCGAATTGACCCAGAAAGGAATTCCCTTCAAGATTCCAATACAGACAATAATAGTCAGGATTAAAAGCAGATTGTTAATGGTTGCTTCTAAGATCATTGTGCTCAGACTACTTTCTTTCAGGTTGTTATAGTTCAGGGTATGTCTTTGCTTTGTTGATAAAGGATTTGCAAAGAAAGGGTTTGAGGTTCAAGTGTAAGAAAGATGGACAGAGTAGGAAAGGGATCACAAATGGTTATTTAACTTAACTGGCATCTAAATGAATAGGTGTAATAGGAATTTTCTTATCTAACTCCAGTAGAACCTGTTAGTTACATCACTGAAAAGCAGTGAATGTGGGGACTCATTAAAAAGTGATTAATAAGGGCCAGCCGAGTGACACAGTGGTTAAGCACTGGCTTGGGAAGCCAGCAGCCCCAGTTTGGGTCCTACATATGAGGGCCAGTGACACTGCCCTCAAAAAAAAAAAAAAGTGATTAATACAGGGCCAGCTGAGTGGCTCAGTTGGTTAAGAGCTCGCTCAAGAGTGCGAGCTGAGCTCTGAGCAACAGGAGTTTGATGCCCAGCCCGAGCTGAGCTGCAGCTGAGCTGCCAACAGGTGGCAGGATAGCTCAGCTAAAAAAACAAAAAGAAGTAATTAATACACACCTTAAACATTTCAGTTTAATATAAAACATATACAGTTATTGTTTAATCTCTTTTTAGTGGTTTCTGATGGAAGGTTCGCATCTTCTTTCTTGCATAAACCACACTCATTACACATCATTTACATTTCCGTATGAGTTTCATTAAAGTAGAAAAAGAGCTTATCACTTGCAAAGCAATCTAAAAGTATAAACATTTAAAGTTTTTTTTTCCATAATATTTTTTTCCATAACAGTTGTCTCGCTGCCACCTAATTTAATAGCAATTTAACGATTTCTTCATAAAATATTCAGGTACAGTCCTTTGTTTTCATAATCCCCTCATTAGTTTTTATATAATGTTAATTTAAATAATCAGAGTGACAAGTATAATTGGCTTTCACAGGAAAAGAAACAAACACAACTGATTTTGACTTTGGAAAGCAACTTAGTTCGAGGAGCAGGGAGGGAGCAGAGGTGCCTGGGTCTACATGAGAAAAGGCTGTCAGTGGCCAGGGAGGCAGTGGGCGTCCATGGCTCTCAGGCGGAAGGGAGAGCCCTAGTGAATCCAACAATTTGCAATTTGGTTAGTTCTAACTGAACAACTTTCTTTTAAAATTTACTTTTTCCTTATTTTAAGTATAACATGTTTATTATAGAAATTTGAACATTATATATATATATATATGCAAAAAAATGTGTACAAGTGGACACTTTGGTCAACGTTGCTCAAGCAGTAGTTCGTCGTAATCAGAAATGTCTGGACGCTGATGGGAACCACTTTGAGCACCTCTTGTAATTGCAGAAGTCAAACGTGACTTGTATTCATCTTTTGGTATCAGTATATATTGAGTACTACAATTAATACAGTGTTTTCCTTTCTTAAAATATATATACATTGTTTTGGCAACTTCTGTATATATGAAAACAAAAACCACACATACAAAATGCACCACCTGGGAAATCACTATAAATATTTTCAATTATTTCTTTAATCATTCTCTATCCATAAAGTTATTTTATGCATGGACCACATACAACACAATAGTTTTAAACACAGTCCATGTTTTTAGTTAATGGTACATGTATCATGTAAAGGTATAACAACAACATGTACTTATAATGAGCCATTATTCCTATTATAATTCATAAATATTAGCAGTGATGTTAGACGTATATAGGGTCTCTAGATTTCCTTCTCTTCCATAAAACCCTTGTACCAAAGACTTTAATAAACAATTTAAAAGATGTGCATCACTAATGTGGAAATTGTATGAACATTTGAAATATTTATTATTTTTTGGAATATTATATTTAAAAAAAAAAGATTTTATTGGGGGAATTGGGGGAGGGGAACAGACAAGTTGCTGTCCTTTTGTTCTTCAATCTAGCTGTGGAGGACGTTGCTTCACTGGCCCATGTTGGTATCATCATTGCGCTCTTCCCAGGTGAGGCAGATCAGTCGCTGGCATTTGGACGGTCACTCACGGCGGCTCTTGGCCGCTCACGCTGGCTGCCAGCCATTCACGCTGGCTGCTGGCCACTCACTGTAGCCTCTGGCAGCCCACTGCAGCAGGGGCTGCAGCTATGCCGACCCAGGGACTCACAGCAGCCCTGGTCCAGGTAGAGCTGTTGTTCACCATCTTAGCTGTAGAAGGCGCAGTGTCACTGGCCCTCATATGTGGGATCTGAACCAGGCAGGGCTCCACTGCTCAGAGCTGGCATCCCAAGCCAGCTCTAACATGCCACTCGGCAGGCCCTGGAATATTATATTGTTTAAACAGTGACTTAACCATTTACAAATGAAGATATATCAGTATAGAAAGATTAAAGACACTCCCAAGATTACCTTGCCAGGTAGTTAATGAAAGAGTCAGGATTATTAGAATAGAATCCAGATCTCTTCTCAATGTTGTCATAGATAGGTACCTGATAAAAGTCTAATTTTTATAATCCAGGTGAACAATACGCTGTAATGGTCTGAGGGTATGTTTTCTTCCTAAAAAGTACTTTCCTCTATTACCCTTTTAAATATATTTCCCATTAATAGTTCAAAAGTTGTAGCATTTTTATAAGTGATTGTAGACCAGAAACAAAGTGGTCTCAAAAAAGAAAAATAATAATAATAATAATAATAATAATAATAATACCTGAGTTGCTTCTGCAAAATGGCACCTGAAGTTAAAAGAATTTCAGAACTTGTTAGAAATAAAAACGCCCTCTGTTATTGCATCCAAAGTCCTGTATATACTTTTGAAGCCCAGCTTTAGATTATAAATGACTGAGAATTAAGAACTATATTGGGGGCCGGCCGAGTAGCACAGTGGTAAAGAGCTGGCTTGGGACACCAGTGGCCCCGGTTCGGGTCTCACATATGAGGGCCAGTGACACTGCCCTCAAAAAAAAAAGAAAAAGAACTATATTGGCTCAGCTCACTTTGTCAGGCACCCAGCACAGTGCCACATAAAGTTGGTGTTTGATGGAAGCTTGTTTGATTGACTGACTGTCTCCAATCAGTTTTCTTTCTTTAATATGATCTCCACATTGACCTTAAATGTTGTCCTTGTTTCATTTCTCTTCACCTTGAGTTTGGATAGGAGAAATGCTTTTCCACCTATGTCCCATATTCTGTGCTAGTCAGATAAACTTATTCTCCTGAGCTAAAGACCTAGCTACAACCCCTCCACCTCCTTCCATTTTGTGTGTCCTTAAGGGCATCCAGAGAAAAAGGGGGCAAATGAGTCAACTTGCCCTAACAGCTCCCCAGAAATGCTGTGCTTTCTGCTGATTGCTGGTAATTCGGTGGGTAGAGGTGTGAAAGGGATATGACTTCCCCTGCTTTATTCCCCTCCTTTTTAGAGCTGCAGAGGAAATCTTTCTAGATATAAAAACCTCCATGGATTGTGGACAAAACATATTCTTGTTTATTACCTAAAAGTAAGAAAAAGGCTTTACACAGATTAAAAAATCCAAGATCTAGGAAAGCTAATAATTTTGTGCAATATTCTGCTATCATTTAAATTTCTACCTATGGTTATTCTACTAGGTTTAAAAACGTGCATTGTAAGTCATTGCAGTGATGATACTTAAGAGTTCTTACAGGTTTGGTGATTTGTATAGAGAAAACTATAATAAAGTGAGGCTAGAGAATGAGTATTAGCAATGAGAAATTTGATTGCAAGTAATGGAGCCACCACTCAACCTAACAGTGAAAACCCTCTGGAGTGTCTCATGGACTCTAAGGACTGGGAGGGAGGCAGCTGGATTTCAGGAACAGAACCACTCTCTGGAGTTCTGCTGGGTTTCTCTTTCCATCCCCTTTATTTGTCTTTCTAGATACAGGTTGCTTTTCATTGTGTCTTTATCCTCCTTGGAAATATGGCTGCCGACGACTCCCATGTTCTATCTTTCTGTTTCTCTTCCAGTTAGAAAAGTTCCAGGCATGGGACTAATTGGCCAAACTTTTGGTCGATTTGACAGTGCAATACTAGGACAATAAACCATGTGGAAATACTTCCCAGAAAAGTATGTGTGGCTGGTGGTAAGACAAAACAAGGGGTCCTTGTAAAAACATTCAATCTCTTTGTTGATATTCAAGCAACTAAAACAGATGAATTAAATAACAGTTAGTAAGTCCCTGCTGCATGTCAAGTATGCTCTGATATCACATCGTTACCTTTTTAATCATTACAATAACCTTTCTATTCAGTGAAGTGAAGGCCCATGGCTTTTCCGGTTCAGAATCTCTTCTCAGACCCAGAAATGTCCCCACAATTCTGTGAACTCACTTCTCTGCATAACATAACTTTGAGGTGCCTGCGGAAGCTGTCTGCTACTTCAATTTGTGCATGCCCTCTGGCCACCTCTGAGTTCCACGTATGGTCTTCCCACCAGGCTGAGTCCTTTCCCATGATATTGGAACGAAAAGGGGGAAAGTCACCATCTTTCTCGCTCTAATGACTGAATTTTTAATGTGTAAATGCAGAATGCATTGGCAAGTGTATTTTATCGTATATTTGAGGTGCAAAGAAGCTGGGATCCTGGAAGAAAGAGAAGAAGCGACTGGCAGGAAAAAGCAGAGACAATGGATGGATCATGGTTCCGATTTGTTTCCTGGACCTACATCATTCACTCCCATCTTTCCGTCAGGGCATTCTGTAAGGCCTGCTGTAGGGGGATGCTTGGGAAAAATCGCTGCCTCATAGGGAGTTCATGTGTTCCTTTATTGCCTCTTTAACCTGCTCTCCCCACTTCCACTTTCAACTCTGTTCCCAGCCACACTGGGCTGCCCTCACCATGGCAAGTCCACATGTTGAATTTCTGCTCTGTCCTAGTTTCTTCTATCTGTCCAGCTTCAGCTCCACACCCGCCCCCACAACGTCCCCATGCACTTGCAGGTCTCAGTGTAAAACTGTCTTCTCCAAGGGTACCTACTTTAACCCTACTTGACCAGTCTGCATAAAATAGCTCCATATGTCTTCATTAGAACTCCTACCTTCCCTATTCTAGAGCTCACTGTCATGGTGGATTCTCATTCAATGCCTACCCACTTGATTAGGAATTCTCTCTTACAGTGTAAGCTCCTTGAGGAGATGGACCATCGCTGGTCTGTTCACCACTGTACGCCTTGCACACATAGCACAGCTCCTGGTACAGAGGAGGTAAGCAGTAAGAGCTGTTGAGTAAAATTAACATTAAGCTTTTTTTTTTTTTTAATGTTCGCGCATTATTCCTAGCAATACTGAATTGCTCCTGGTTCCACACACTTCCTTTTTCTCTTCTCCCAGTCTTTGTGGTAGTCAAGTGCTCTGCTTGCAACATGAATTCTTCTTTCTCCTACTTCAATAGCTAACTCCTGCCATCAATAACTTCTACGACCCACCTCTTTCAGGAAGCCTTTCTGATCCACGGACTGATCACCCTTCTTCTTCACTCTCAGCGAACTTGGTTTCTAGTTTAAGGTCAGTTTCTACTGCACTGCATGATACAGAGTTAACAGCTCACCCACTTTGGTCTCAGTTTCCTTATTTCTAAAATGAAGGGGTTGTACTGGATTATTGATCTTTAATTTCTTTTCAGCAGCCAAATTCTCTTATTTTATAAATCAAATTCTTTTATGAAGTCCAATAGATACATTAATGGAAGTCTTGTCAGAGAGCAAATGTATGTTCTTTACTTCAGTGAGCTGAAGAGCATCTTGGAATCATGGCAGCTGCCCCCCTCTACGCTGCCTAGAAGGCACTGTTGCGGACACCTAGCAATTATCAAGGTTACCTCTCTTAAAAGGCAGGGCACTGCAAGGGCTCTCAGTAATATTATCACATGTATGTCCACTCTCTAATACAAGAGGAGATTATCGGCTTCTTGGGTCTCTGAGAGTCTGAATGAAAAGAAAGCCTTTCCTACTCCTAAAAATGGATGATGTTCGGGAAGGATATTGAGTTCATGAAGCGGAAAAAGCACTTTGTGAACCAGCTTGGTTAGACATGCGTTATAAATAGTTACACATGTGTTCATTCATCTTTAATTTTACCCGTTTTTGCATTCAACTTTCTTTCCAATTAAAAACAAAACAAAACAAAATACTTGGCTATGCAGTACAGTGCAGTGGTTCAAAGTTTATGTAGCCCCATAGGCACACTTGTTTTTCTCTGTTATACATAAAGGATTATTTTAATGATTGTTGTTTCACATTAAATTTTAAATACTTTAATATTGATATTTGATTTTTAAGATAAATATATATCATATTGTTGTTTTATCCCAGACAGATCCATTTTCCCCACTTATTCTAACTACAAGGCAGCGGTAGTCAGGCTTCTAAATGAACAATTAGTCATTTAGGGACAGAGGAAGTTTGCAGCCACAAACTTATTTTAAAATAAAGAAATTCTCAGTCTCAGAAAATAATCACCTATTGGTGGTTATTTTTTTTTAGGGAAGAAATGTTAGATTTTCTTTTAGGGAAATGGTCCTTTTGAATTCTCTGGACCCAAAAGGAAGGAAAAATTATTTGAGCAGTGAATTGGGTGCTGAGAAAAACTTCTGTTCAAAGATGTATCTTAAAACTTGAGATAGGGGCTGGCCGAGTGGCGCGGTGGTTAAGCGCTGGCTTGGGAAGCCAGCGGCCCCGGTTCGGTCCCACATATGAGGGCCAGTGACGCTGCCCTCAAAAAAAAAACAAACAAAAAAAAACTTGAGATAGTCATTTCTCTTATTTTGTAATGTGTCTTATTTCAACCCATGAAACACTAAATGAAGTTAATGGATTATGTAGAAATGACAAGACAGGTAATAATTTGCATGTTTTCTTTTGTATATAAAAAATCAATATTATATATTATAAACCCTGCAGACAGGTGACACAGAAAAATCCATGTTTCAATCAGTTCTTGTACAGATAAATGAACTTTGATGTAAACCAGACAATGATTAGCCAACATATATTCTGATCAATTTTTCTAAAGTAGAAATGACAGGAATAGATAAACTAGGATAATTCCCATTTTAAAAATTATAATTATCGATGAACTACATTTTGGAAAAGATTTGAAAGACATTTGTTTTTCTTTTGGCAGTCAGTGCTTTCTAAATTTTCTTATAAAGTAAACTCATTACTTCAGACTTCTTTATCAAGCATGACCTCCTTCAAGGCTTGTATGTTTTTGATGGCATTTAAATTTTGCTAAGAGCAAGAAATAGTTAAACTACAAAAAGCAAGAACAAATATTGTATGTGTTTGAAGTCTTTTCATATCTGCTTAATCCTCATTACAACTTGGGTGGGCAGAGCTCAGAGCATGTATGAGTATCGTTGTTTTACAGGTAGGAAAATGGTGTTTCCCCAAAAACAGACAATTAACATTGTCCCAGGCTCCAGCGGGGTGGCTGGAACTAGGCTGAATTTCTTCATGGTCACAATCTGACTTTATTTAAGGAGCCAGTGCATGGCAGCTGTCCAAGTAGGAAGGAGTCTCTGTTCAGGCTAAAGAGGGGACTGCTTATAAATAAGGAGGTATCAGATTCTCAGGCAAGCACAGAGGACCTGTCCTCCAGGATTTTCCTAAACCAGTCTCCACACTGGAGACCTCAGTGCCGCAGCTGACCACTTTGAGAAGGATGCCAAGCTCAGGCCAAGGATGTGTCAATTGCAATGGCGTTTCTGGGAAGGGTGCAAGGGAATTTTCCCTATTGAGCTTGGCATCCTTTCTGGGTAGAGGTGGAAATTAGTGTCACATTAACGTGACCCAGATTCAAAAGGATATAAAAGTAGCTTACATATATAACCCAAACTTCAAACTAATGAGATGAGAAGGAAAACATTAGCCTTGTTTTTATTTTGGCGACATGTTGTTGTTGTTATTCTACAAGTAATCCACGTTACCCCCTCCTGAATTTTAGTTTTAAGAAATGAAATACTACAGTTACAGCTTTCTCCCATTCCATTTCCATCCCTCTATCTCCCAGGGGGACTCATATTCTGAAGTGGATGAAGTATATTTTCCCCACCCATATATTTTATACTTTTATGATTCATACCATTTATTATACTGTTTTGTGTGCTTTCTAAGAGTTACACAAGTTGTAGTATACTTAAGACATTGAATCTTGCTTCCCCTCACCCCGTTCTTATTTCTGAGATTCAACCTTGTTGATACATATAAGTCTAGTTTGTCCTTTTAATGAATATACTATAATTAATTTTCCCATTCTTATACTGATTGACATTTGCATTGTTTCCATCCTTTTTCTTCTTAGAAACAAGTGCAGAGATTTTCTTATGCCCATGGGCAAGAGCTTCTTAGGGTTTATATTTAGGCATAGTATTTCCAGTTTATAGAGTATAAACACCATCAAACTTTTTAGGTATTGACAGATTACTCTCTCTAAGAGCCGGATATGAGAGCTCTCATTCTTCCTGCCTTTCAATCAGCTGGATACTGTCACTCTCTGTAATTTTTGCCAGTCTCATGGATGTGACATGGTCATTTTTTGTTATTATATTTGTAGATTTCTAATTATTAGGGATTAAACATCTTTCCACAATTTTATTGGTCATTTGAATTTTCTCTTTGTGATGTTCCTTTGTCCCTTTTTTCTTTTTTCTTTTTTTTTTTTTAATTGGGGAATTAGAGGAGGGAACAGCGTTGGGGAACCGGGGAAGGGGAACAGACAAGTTGCTGTCCTTTTGTTCTTCAGTCTAGTCATGGAGGACTCCACTTCACTGTCCCATGTTGGTACTGTGATCATTGCGCTCTTCCAGGCTGAGGAGATTGGTCACCGGGCATTGGATGGCAGCTCACGTAGGCTGCCGCTGCACACGGTAGCTCACAGCAGCCCACTGCAGCCCCACTGCAGCCTACCTGGTCGCCGGCCACTCACGGCAGCCCAGCTCCAGGTCGAACTGTTGTTCACAATCTTAGCTGTAGAGGGCAGCTTACTGGCGCATGTGGGAATCAAACCGGTAGTCCTGTTGTTCAGAGCTCGCGCTCTGACTAACTGAGTCATTGGGCCGGCCCCTGATCCTTTTTTTCTAATTAGCCTCTTTTTTATTTCCTTATCAATTTGTAGGTTTTTTTGTAGATATTGGATACTGGTCCTTTTTTTTCTGAGTTCCAGGACAAAAAGTAAATTCCAAAGATCTCTGTGGAATGTGGTTTATTTGAGAGAAAATAATAAAATGGTAGTAAAGAACCTTAAGATCTCAGTATGCTTGGGCATTCCCATGATACCTGCTCTTCTTGGTCCCAGAGCAAAACTTCAATAAGTGTGTCCCACCCAGGGATACTGCTGGGGGGACCACCTGGCAGGCCCTCAGGAATTTTATCAATGTGCATGAAAGTTAACAGAAATGATACTACTTTGTTACGATCACTTATATAGCAGTAATTCAGCTCTGGGTGTTTATTTTATAAGATATGCCTAGTGGGCCTTGTAAACGTGCACCGTAACATTGTGTATCTTTAAAAGACCAATTTGAGCTAGGCTTTTCTCTTACTAGTAGGCAGCACTAGATCTCACTACTCCTCTTGCACCATATTCCTGGCTTAATTTTAAGTTTGCTGATATGTTCTTATTAATTCAGAAATGCAAAACTTTAAGATAGACATACTTTTAAAGTAATACCTTGGTTTGCGAGCATAATTCGTTCCGGAAACAAGCTACTCACTCATTTTGCAAGACATCGCTCGTTTACCAAGTTAAAATGTATTAGAAATGTTTGCTCATCTTGCAGAACACTCACAAACCAAGTTATTCGCAATCCAAGGTTTTACTGTATTTATCTTTTATGCTTTCACTTCTTGAGTCTTACTTATGAAATCTTTCTCACTCTGATATAATACCGACATTTTTCTTAAATTTGTTCTCAAAGTTTTAAATGCGTACTTAGGCTTCATCTAAACATCTTTCGTCTGACATATGTTTTATATACAGTATGAAGAAGAAAACATAATTTTATTTTCCCCTCTATTGATTGTCAATTTTTTTAGTATCGTTTATTAGACTACAACCTGAGATTTGTAATAGCAGTTCTCTTGTTATATCAAATTCCCACAAGGCTTTATGCACTTTTTCCTGTTCTATTTCATTGGTCTATATGGCTGTCCCTACACCAACATCATGCTATTTTTATTACTGTAGCTATATAGGTCTTGATATCAGGTAGTGTACAACTGGTAGCTATAAAAGCGTGATTCTCTTTACAGTTTTATGTGTAGGTTTATCAAGTGTACAAAGAACACCAATTTTATTTCTTTACAATCATTTATTTTTCTTGTCTTAATTTTATTTGTGAATACTTTGAACACAGTGCTGATTATACCGTGTTTCCTCAAAAATAAGACCTAGTCAGAGAATAAGCCATAGAATTATCCCTGCAGAATCTGGAGGGCACGCACCCCTCCCATGAGGGTTTTATGACCTGTTTCAGGGAGAAGGGTGCTTTTTCCACAAACCCCTTCAGCTTAAAATACTCAGTATGCCAAGGTGCCATATTTTGACACCTAAAATCACGTGAGAGCTTATTTTCCAACTAGGTCTTATTTTCGGGGAAACAGGATAGAAGAGGTGATCCATGTTGTATTCTGATATTTTTGATATTTTGAGATTGTTTGCTGTATTTTATTAGTTAACATTTATTATATTAAGGAAACTGCTCTATTTCTATTTTGCTAATAGCTTTAATAGTGAATGATGGCTGCATTTAACCAAATGTTTCTCCAGCCTCTCTTGAGATAAATATATTTTTGCCCTTCAGTATCTCAATTTCAAAAAATTATTTGAAAAATGTTGTAAATGTTACGCTATCCTGGAATTCCTTGGGTAAGCCCTATTACATACTATATTTTCTTTTTTTAAAAAAAACAGGTGATGTTGAATTCAATTATCAGTATTTTCTTTGAGATTATTAAATATAAGTGTGTAAGTACTCAAAAATCACCTTATTATAAAGACTTTCACTCATCTTTATTATATAAAAGGACAGTCTTTCCCCTCCATTACTCTGCTTCCTTACTTTGCATTTGTTGCTCTGTGCCACTTATCATCATCTGACATATTATATACGTATTTTATTGTTTAATTGTTTATTGCCTATTTCCCCTAAGAGAAGATAAATTAAGTGAGAGCGGATCTTTATTTTGTTCACTACTCTACCCTAAATAACTTTGGCAGAATATTTGTTTAACGAATTAATGCATGTGATATAATTAGTGTATATAAATGAATAAATTAATGCATAAGCGAATAAGTACTACTAGCCTATCATTTCTTTCTTTTTCTGTCATTGGTTTTGTTATTAAGGTTATTCTGGCTTCAAAGAATGAACCGGGTAACTATTAAACGTTTTGTATCAATGTATATTTATTCCTTTGGATTTGTTAAGTACTCTCTTGTGGGTAGGCCATGATGAATGATTTATTTTTTTACTGTTATAGTTCTACTTGGGTTTCTTCTGGAGCTGTTTTGGGGAATTTATATTTTCCTATAAAATTGTTCCTGTTTTCTACGTTTTCAGATTAATTGGTATTTTCGTTGACTACTGCTGCTACAACAAATTACCACAAACTTAGCGGGTTCAAACAGCACAATCATTATCACATAGTTCTGGAGGCCGGAAGTCTAAAATGAGCCAGTAGGGCCTTTTTCCTGGCCTTCCCCAGCTTCTGCAGATTTCCAGCATGACTTGGCTCATGGCCCCACTTCATTCTGACCTTCCTGCCTCCCTTTTGTAAAGACCCTGTGATGTCAATAGACCCCCCTGGATAATCCATGACACTCTCCCCAGCTCAAGGATGCGGGGCCCATTATTCTCTCTACCACAATTGGCATCCTAGTTTTTTTCATCGTCTTTTATCCAGTCCCCTTTGGATGTTGCCTTTTTTTTTTTTTTCATTTCAAAATGTGTTTATTTCTTCCGCTATCATTTTCTCTCTCTTAATCAATTTGTCTGATAGCTGTCCACTTTAATAGCTATACCCTGACAGCTGTGGCAGGAGTGTGGGGTTTAGCCCTGGAAGATTGGTCAGCCACGCTGGGAGCTCTGTTCAAGTTCATTGCCCCCACCTGTGATTTCCCATTACTTCATCAAACAAAACTACTTTCTCTGTGCCCTGGATGGTTCTATAATAAGTAACCCCTGGTAGGGCGCTTCCTAACAGCGTTAAAGGTAACGGTGTACACTGAGCCTTCTGTTTGCCTCCCGCTCTAGGAACTGCTCATTCTCTCTGACTGAAACCTCTGAGCTTCCTTTCCCTCGGGTCTCGGCTCTTGGGAATGCCTAAGGAGGTGAACGCCTCACCTTACTACACACCCTGGGGCCCGAGGCCTGGGCATGCGCACCGGCTGCAGCGGATTGGAAGCGATCGCTGGTCTCTCCTCCTTCTCCGGGCTCTGGGACCGGTCGGGCTGGTTCTGACATCTGGGGAATTAACGTGTCCCGCCCATCCCTAGCCTCGAGCCGCGCAGGCTCCGCACCTCCGCCCCGTTCCTTCCCGGATTCCAGCTCCTAGGAATGAAAGCCGCTACAAAGGGCTTGAATGAAGCGTGTGTGGGATTAGTGAGTCGTAAACCACCAGGGGATCCCGTCTCCCCACAAACCAGCATCTCTCGGAGGAGGCAGAGGAGGGGGAGGAGGCAAGGAGCGGAGCGCTCGGTGTCGCCGGCGCGCACGGCGGGGAGAGGCCAGGCCACCACCCCCTCCCCGGCCATGCACCGCCTCGCCCGCGGCGGTTCCAGGCACCACACTCTCCGCCCGGGCTGCGCCCGCTGTCGCAACAACAAGCTCCTGCGGCCCGCACAGTCCACGGAGGAGCACCGCCCGCCCTCCTCACCCCCACCGTCGATTCCCGTCTTGGCGGGGTCACGCAGCCCTGCAGCCCGCGCCGCCCCTGGTCAACTTTGAGCAGGAGGACAAGCAACTTTGACAGTGGCCGCGGGTTTCGAACCCCGCTTCTCCTGGGCAACAGTTGCCTCGTTAGCCGCTGGGGTTAGGGGAGCAAGAGTTTCCTGGGCGCATCTGCGCTGCGTCTGGCTGTTGGCAACCTGTTTCCAGCGAGCGGGGAGCGGGCTTGCAGCTACTAGTCATCTGAAGGAGGGGGAACTTATTTTTCTTTGCCTTAGGGACTTCGGCTTGCTACTGGATAAAGCAGTATCGAAAGGATGTAAACAGGCAGAGCAACCGTTACCAAGAAGGCCATCACCCAAGGGCAGGGAGGAGCGCGGGGCTTCTCCAGGTCGCTACATTAATCATCAATCAGGTGTTGGTTGCAACTTTTCAAGGTCAGCCACTGGGAGCAGCGAGTCCCTTTCTGAACCTTGGGGATACGCAGCGCTCGGGTTGGATTTGGCTGAGAAATGCCCAGGACGCCCAAAGAGGAAGGATTGTAGAGCGGGAGGGTTGTGACCCCAAGACCCATCCCCCAGCTACCCCGTAATCTCCCGTCCCCAGCTGCCCGGGCGGGGGTGAGTATGTGACATGTGTCTAACTCTCAGCAGCAACTTTGGCAGCAGGTGTTGATCCTCAGCTGGAGCCGCGGCTGCCCGGCGCCCTCACCGAGCCATGAGGACCCCAGGCGCGCCTCTTGCCCGAACCTCGCGGCTGCTGCTTCTGGTCCTGCTCAAGGTTTCTGCCTCTCCTGCCCTCGGGCCCGCCCCTGCGCCCAGGAACGAAACTTGTCTGGGGGATGGCTGTTCACCTACACTGAACCTGCGTCGCAGCAGGGACACTTGGGGACCGAGGAATGCCGCAGGAGACCTACTAACCGGTGCGCCCATGAAGGAGGAGCAGGAGGCAGCGGTGCGCGCTGCGCCCTCGTGGGACCTACTGGCGGCCCGCGGAGCTGACCCAGGTGCCGGCAGAGGGGTGGGGGCGTCGCCAGCCGAGCCCTCGGGACCTCCAGCCAGGCCTCCTGGTCCTTGGAGGTGGACAGGTGCCTGGGGTTTGGAGGCCCCCGGGACTTTGGGGAGAGGGAACCCCGCGGGTCTTCAACTCTTCCTTCAGACCAAAGAGGAGGAGGAGAAGGGTCTGAGAGGCAATGGCATTTCTGGGCGCAGCCAAGAGCCGAGTGTGAGGACAGAACCCGGAGCCGGCGACCTTTATTACTGGCCAAGGAGAGCCGGGAAACGCCCGGGTGCCCACCACGACCCCCCACCCAAGGCGACCAATGGACTGTCTGGGCACGAAGGGCGGATGATTGCACCCCCTGGCAGGGCCCTAGCCCAGAATGGGTCCTCGGATGAAGGGGTCCCCGAGCACGGGGGTCCCCGCCTGGGGAACAGTACGAACCGGCGCTTGCGACTGAAGAACCCCTTCTACCCACTGACCCAGGAGTCCTACGGAGCCTACGCGGTCATGTGTTTGTCGGTGGTGATCTTCGGGACCGGCATCATTGGCAACCTGGCGGTGATGTGCATCGTGTGTCACAACTACTACATGCGCAGCATCTCCAACTCCCTCTTGGCCAACCTGGCCTTCTGGGACTTCCTCATCATCTTCTTCTGCCTTCCACTTGTCATCTTTCACGAGCTGACGAAGAAATGGCTGCTGGAGGACTTCTCCTGCAAGATCGTGCCCTATATCGAGGTAACGCTCTCCAGGGAGTCTCAAGCCACTGGCTTTACCCACTTCCAGGACTTAACAGCCTCAGAACTTCTGTGCCATGCACCGAGCTGGCTGCTGAACCCCTCCACTTGTTCTCTGGGTCCCTCCCCCATTTCTCTTGCCAGTTATTTATGCATCTGTATCTATCTATCTATCTATCTATCTATCTATCTATCTATCTATCTATCTATCTATCGGGCAGCTTTCTTCACTCATCTTGAAACTCATCTGCTCCCAGATGGTGAAATAATTATAATGTACAGATTTGTTTAGATTTTAACTTTATCTCTCTGAGTATAGCATATATATTTCTGATTTGGCCCCTATCAGAGATTCTAATAAATGGCCAGTTCATAAATGGCCAGTTCATGGTTATCGTTATTAGAACTCAGCAAACAGAAAACCTGCAAACAGAAAAGC
This sequence comes from Aselliscus stoliczkanus, assembly GCA_033961575.1. Taxonomy (NCBI): domain Eukaryota; kingdom Metazoa; phylum Chordata; class Mammalia; order Chiroptera; family Hipposideridae; genus Aselliscus; species Aselliscus stoliczkanus. Next base: position 72,512,724 of record CM066740.1, on the reverse strand, counting down.
TACTAGATTTCTAGTGCTTCAACATGATTTTTTTCCCCCAGAAGGCTATTGTATTTTTTAATTAATACAAAATTAGAATAGTATTTTATTCAACAAAGGAAAATCTGCCTTTCTTTGTCAGTTGGCCTCATGATGTATTAATAACCTCCCAAATTAGTTTAAGTGTCTTTGGCTGTCTCCCATGCTGTCCCATCTAAAATCTTATGTCCTTTCTTGTTTCTTTTTTTTCTTCTCAATTTCCTAACAGTTTATTTATTTTGTGTGAATGAGCTTAAGCAAACATAACACTGGCCATCATGGCACAGACTTTATTTAACATTCTTAAAGTATATGATATATGTTTGTCATTTGTTAGGGTACAAGGGATTGGCTGTTTTAAGGGACAGACTCTTAAGACTAGAAATTTCCTTAAGAAGGGGCGGACATCTCAGAGGTTCTAAACTTGGGAAACAAAAATCTTTCTGGGTACACTCTTACTGTGTCATACTATGGCAGGTGCCCTGCCCCATTATCACTGTCGTCGGAATTTGCTCTGTAAATGGACTCTCTCTAAACAGCAGCTCTTGGAAGGAGCCCAAGTGCTTTGTTGCCAGTTGTGGTTTTAGCCAGCTGGCCCTTGATGTCCCCCATTCAGACTGCCTGTGTCATTTATGGAAGCAGAAGAAGGGAAACTGTAAATATTTCAGAGCCCCTGATCCTGTCTGGCACCAGGGCCGGTGACACTATGTTCAACATTGTCCCGGAGCCTAAAGCGAGGGGAGAAGTAAACAGAAACCAGTACCTACTCAAAGGGACCAAGGCAATAGGCAGTGAATAAGACCCCATGTTCTCCTGGCACAGATCAGAGGCAGGATCATTCTGTGCTTGCTAAATCAGCTGGTGCAGCTTTACCAGGAGCCAGGGTTTCTTGTTGCCAAGCTCCAAATAGTTCTGAAACATCTAACTTATTAGGTAGACGGTTCATTTTCAAATTACAGAGAAGGTAGTTGAATTTGTTGGAGAATATGTGTGTCTACCAGTTACCTTTTCAAGGACCATCTCAATTTAAAATTTCTCTGATGGTTTGAATAATGCAGAAGAAATTGACTTACACAAGGAAGGGACAAAAGTAAACTACAAAGTGAACAGGAGAGTGTATTGGCTTCTCTTAACTGTGCTGGACATGTAGAAATCTTTATCATTAGAGGAAAAAACCATAAAGTATCAGAAAAAAGAAACTGAGGAACGAAAAAAAAGTTACTGAAGTTCTTCAGAACAACTTTAAAAGAAAAGAATCCCATCCAAATTCAGAAAAGAATATACAAACTTCACTTAGTTTAATAAGACCTATGAGTTTTGAGTGATGGTATTTATTAGGCGTGGGTTTTAATTTTCTTTCTAATTCTCAGGATTTAAGAAAATTTTATGCTCTAATTTCATTTGTATTTCATCTTCCAGTTCTCTGCTCCTTAAGAATATTTTGTTATTATCTCTTCTCTTGTTATTAACACAATTATTATGTTTTGTTCTCCGTATTTTCCTTCTTTATAGACCTATTTTTTAAATTATTGGCATCAGGTTTTTTTTCCCTAGATAAACAAAGGTTTGGGAAAAAAGGTTCACTCTTTTTTTTTCTTGGAAAAATTAGACTATAATATACATGTTTAAATGTATATTTACTGTTAAAGTCAGGAATGAAAAATCTTAATCTTTAATCTAACATGTAGACTGTGTTTCTACATTCCTACCTAGTCCTATTCTTCTGAAATAATTTTATAATGTTTTAGCATGCTTTGTGAAACTAATTACTGGATATTAGTATCAGTTCCATGATTCCTGATTATGAGAACAAAAAACACAGTCCAAATCTCAAAATAAAGCATTTCTGCCTCGAGGAAGCACTGTTATTTTCACAGAAGACACAGAGATTTAGTGATTGTTCCATGTCAGGTTCCCTCCCCCACCCCACCCCACCCCCGCAGATCTAATGTGGAGATTGGCTGATAGGAAGTTTATTGGGGTGTGCCCTCAGGTTCAACACCTGGTAGGCAATGGAGGAAACAGGATTGGGCAGAGGGAGAAGTTGAACTGTGATGTAGAAGCTTACAAAGACAGCACAAGGAGCTCTAGGGTTGGGGTGACCCTGCAGGGATTACCTGAGTTGATGCAAGAGGTCCCAGACTTTATGTCCCCTAATGGACCAGACATTGGATGCAAGTGGCTCCCAGGAAACGGACATCACCTTGAGCTGTGTGGGCCTTTTTGGTCAAGGGCAATTCCTAGACAGGGATCCAGCTAAAAGCCCTTGGCCTCTAATAGTCCCAGTGGCTGGGGATCTCAGCACTTCATTCCTGAAGGAAGGACTTCTGTGGGGAGGCAGCCTGGGTGCGGATCCACAGCCTCATTACAGTAGCTTTTGAATTATTGTGTTAAATTAGAACCAGATGGCATTCTAATTCAACCCCCTGGTTTTAAAGATCAAACATGGGGCTCACTGAAGAAAAATAACCATCCTAAGCGTCATAGTCAGTGGCAACCAGACTGTCTCAGCACGTGATGTTGTTTACTTATTCGACAAACATGTATGAGGCAAAGTTGTTCAGTGAGTGTTTTTTTATTCATGATCCTTGGCATCTTTTTAAAGAGATTTCTATGTCCAATGGATAGGAAAAAATAAACGTCAATTGTTATATGGTGAAATTGATAGCTTCTTGTATTCTTAAGTTTTATCTTGTTTTTCATAAAATGACAGCAATTTCCACAGTTGGTGGTAGCTCATTAAACTTTTAAAAATTTCAATAATCGGAGACAACTGCATTTTTTAAAGTGCCAAACATGATTATTTGAACGATCAAATAAAGTTACATAAGTTACATTTTATATAATTAAAATAACAAAGTAGTTTATATTGGTGAAGGACATTACAAATATATTACAGTTGTTTAAACTTTCCCCAAAATGTCCTCCTTCCCAATCTTATTCTTCTTAACTACAAGACTTTTAAAAATATTTGACATTTATCTCCTTTTGTTATCTAGATTTTGCCTTTTCTTCACTTTTTTATATTTATTTTATTTGTTGGCTAGTCTTCCTTTTTTTCTTTTTTTTAAACCACAATCCTCTTATTGATGTATAATGTCTGATTTACCATTTTTATTATAACCTGTTTGCCTTTTCTAATGGTTGAAATTTTTAATATCATTAGTTACTTTAAAATTTTACCCACAATTAATTTGTATTTTTTATTTTTATTGAAGTATAATTGACAAATAACATTATATTAGTTTCAGGTATACAACATAATGATTTGATATTTGTATACATTGTGAAATAATCACCATAGTAGGTCTAGTTAATATCTGTCACCTCACATAGCTACAAAGTTTATTTTCTTGTGATGAGAACTTTTAAGATCTGCTTTCTAAGCAACTTTGAAATATGTGATGCAGTGTTATTACCTATAGTCACCATGCTGTACATTACATCTGCATGACTCATTTATTTTTAACTGGAAGTTTGTACCTTTTGACCCCCTTCAACCATTTTTCCCACTCTGCATCCCCACCCCCACCTCTGGCAACCATCAGTGTGTTGGCTGTATTTATGAGCTTCGTGTGTGTGTGTGTGTGTGTGTGTGTGTGTGTTTGTGTGTGTGTGTGTGTTTAGATTTCACATTTAAGTGAAATCATGCTTATTTGTCTTTCTCAGTCTGACTTATTTCACTTAGCATAATGCCCTCTAGGTCCATCCATGTTGTTACAAATGGCAAGATTTCATTATTTTTTATGGCTGAATAATATTCCATCATATGTATATGTACCACTACTTATCCATTCATCTGTCAGTGGACACTTAGATTGTTTACATGGCTATTGTAATTGATGTTGCAGTGAACATGAGGGTGCATATATCTTTACAAGTTAATGTTTTTGTTTTCTTTGGACAATTTCCCGGAAGTGGAATTGCTGGGTCATAAGGCCGTTCTATTTTTAAGTTTTTGAGAAACCTCCATCCTGTTTTCCATAGTAACCACAATTCATTTTTATTGATCTTTACAAATTTTCTCTCCCATCTTCTCTTTTGCCTTTTCCTTTTCTACCACAGTGCTTTCTTGTCTACAACTTGAGTATTAGCATAATCTTAAGGAGGCAGTGCAATTTTGGAGAGAGTTGGGTGTGTGTAGAAAAATAAGAGGTGTTTCTTCAGCAGAAATTACAGATCTTTGCAATTTTCTTTTCATTCCAATTTGTTGACATCAGGCTTGAGGAGAGCAGGGATCCAGTTTGCAAGATCTCTTGCTAGAAAGGGAGTTTTAATCATATTTAATATTGTTAGAAGTGGGGATATACTAGGAACTATTATAGTTGTTAACTTCTTTCTTTCTTTTCCAGGATTATGATGCCTTTGTGGTCTAGTGGTAAGTCCCATAAGGACCAAGGGCAGATGGAATGGTAGGAAAGGGGGATGGGAGAGAAGGGAATCTGGGTGGATGGTGGCCATCAAAATAGACATGTTATTTTAAACTGGTTTATCACCAGAAAAACTATATTCAAATCAATAGTTGTATGCAGGGATGGGGGGTGGGGAGAGAGAGAGAGAGAGAGAGAGAGAGAGGGAGAGGGAGAGAGAGATGGAGAGCTGGGTGCGGATTATAGTAGGAGAATGGAGAAGTAGTATCCTACCTCACCATTCCCTTAAGGATCTGACAAGTGGTAAAAGCCAAGTAATCCAGGCACTGAATGTGCAACTGGAACAGCTTTTTGCTCATTACTTGGTGGAAGCCAACCAGAGTCAATGTATCATCTGACCCAGACCCACTGCTAAGTATCTATTTCTGTTTGGACCTTAATTGGAGGCTTTGAATAATACAGGCTCCTCCTTAGTTTGTGGTAGAAAATAAGACTTCAAACAGTTCTAAAATAATCCCAGTGCTGAGTACTTTTTTTATTTTATTGGGATACAAGATTCCTACCTGAGGATGGAGGATGGGTAAAGGGAATACATTTCACCAAGGCCTCTGGACTAGAAAAGATCTGTGGAAGGTCTAGAATCTTTTGTGACCAAAACAGCCAGATTCTCCAATGGCTTTGAAATACTGGTTTTAAGCTGAGTGAAGCAAATGGCTCATTCATTGCCTTACATTGTAGTTAGCACCAACAGATAAGAAAAGAAAGTGCTGGAAGCTGAAGACAATATCACTACACAGGTATGTGATTCTACACAGATTTACCTACAACTTCTATATTCAAGTAATAGCACATTTATAGTGGCAGATGGTAAATTTAGCTTGAGTGATAGATCAGCCATTAGGCATTCTAATGGACTTCTAAGTGGAAACATACAGTTTTATGAGCAATTTCAGTTAACTAATAATATTCTCCTGGAAAATAGATTCAACATATGAGAACAGCGCTTAAAAGTTATTTCATGGGCCGGCCGAGTGGCACGGTGGTTAAGCGCTGGCTTGGGAAGCCAGCGGCCCCAGTTCAGATCCCACATATGAGGGACAGTGACATTGCCCTCAAAAAAAAAAAAAAAAGAAAAAGAAAAAAGAAAAAAAGTTATTTCATGACTTCCCGTTAATCCCTTTATAATCATTTCCTACATTCCCATGCAAGTGACTATTTAGCTGATAACTACTGCAAAAAATAAAAGAAACAAACAAACTTATAGAGTGTGCCCTTATTTCTAACTCCATTCATGAACAGTGTATGGTGCAGTTTACTGAATTTGGGTTCTACATAAGACATAAAAACTATGATATTCAAATGTGAAATTCAAATAATTTCCTTAACTATTGATTGTAATAAGAATGTTATTCTTTTCTAAAACTTGTCAATGAGGCATAAGCAAGAACATGATTTTTCTTTACTTCCCTTCTCAGAGATATTAGTTGGCATTCAGCTTTTAAGGATTATATATAAAACAGCAGCATCCAATAAGTGATTAAAGAACACTTTGAATAATTCATTATGCTCTATAATCTTTTTCCATATATATCATCATTCATTTATTTTTTTCACTATCCATTCATTCATCAAACATTTATTGGGATTTTCTTCTACCATAGACACTGGGTCAGGATGGGACAGGGCTAGAAAGGGAAGGGAAAGAGGGGAAAAAGTTTCCAGAGATCAACAACATAGGTGAGTTACTGTTACTAAAGTTACAGAAAAGTAAAATAATGTTTTACCATGTGATGACTACTATAATAGAGGTATAAACAACATATTATAGACATTCAGGAATGGCCCTGGAATGGAGCAGCTCACAGTTGTACTTGGTTATGACCAAAAATAGAGAAATGAAAGTGAAAACTGTACTCCCTCTAATTCATGTTCTTATGGTTGGTCTTCATAAATGCCACTAGGTCTAGATCAGTGGTGAAAAGTTCCAACTGTGAAAATCTTTACTTTCTTCCTTCCTTATTTTTTCAATCTCTCCTGGAATAGGAGGTCCATAAGAATAATTGGCAAGATAATTTGGCAGACAGGACAGTCCTAGAAATTTTGAAATACAGAATTATTGTAAATATTATTAAATATTTAATTATTATTTATATATAATGCCTGAGATAATCACCTCTGCTTTGGAAATATGAGTCGTTATTAACCACAAGGACACTAATTAAATCTAATTCAAAAACTTTTCTTAAATGACTGACTTATTTAGCAATGTAATAACCTTACATTGAGTCCCTTTCTTCTGAAAATCTCAAAGACACGTCAATTATTTAATTTGACCTTAGAGAACCTAGGAACCAAGGCTGACAAGGGAGGTACTTTAGACCCTATTATAGGATGGAAGAAAGGGAAGCATAAAGAACACTTTCCCAAGAATTGGATTAATCTCTCAAGGGCAACATCAGAATGAGGACTTATCCTGAGTTCCTGAGGGCTGCCAAAGCATCTGGTTATGTCAACAAAGCACCCTTCAACAGCAAAAAGGGAGCAAACATGCATATGTCTGCAGAAGCAAAACATATAGATCTGAGCTTGTGTGTCTACCACGGCTGAGTAGGTGATGTTTGCCTTAGCCTTTGCCTTCATGCTGCCTGGACCTTGATAGGATGTCTCCACCTGTATAGTTCTTCCTATATGATGCAACTCGATTTAACAGTGTCACATTGGACACACAGGGGTCTGTGTCTGGGACATGGGTTGTGCGGGGAGACGGATGGGTAGGCAGGGAGGTTTTGTGTCTGGCACCACATTTCTGCTCCCATCCCCCCGGTTTCTCCTGTCATTTTACTTCCCAAGAATTGACCTGCCAAGATCCCATAATTAACTCAACCTTGTTGCCAAGACTAACTCTTAAGGGTCCTAATTAGAATGGTATTCTTTGTGCCAGAAGAGATGATCTCATCGAAAATGTCAAGGTGGAGTGGAGAAAGGGATTGCTGAAACCTCAACTATTGGGTCTTTCTATTTGCAATGTAGGTATAGATACTATTCCATAAAACTCCCATGAAACACAGGATAGAAGAATCACAGTGCCAGGCTTATTCTTGAAACAGAATTCTTTCAGTTGGTGAATTTATGATAGTTTTCAGTGTTATTTGTTAGCACACTGCAGTGGTTCATTGTATTAATGAGGCCAAGTTCATCGATTTGGTCCCTGCCTGGAGTGAGTCATTTTCACTGGGTCTGTGATTGTTCTTAGGGCCGCCATTTTTATTCCCTCCTCATCACTGCCTATCTTCTGCCTTTCCTCCTACTTTTCCTGTCTTCTCCATGGGTCAAATCTCTCCATATAAGAAAAGCATGCTGTTAACTAATATGAGGTTTAGAGGTATTTCCTTTTATAAGAGGGTTGAATGAGAAAGATTACTACTACTTCCATAACAGCTACCAAGGGAATTTTGGTTAAAAGGAGAGAAATGTCTTAAAATGTGGTTTCCCAGTATCATTCAAATCGTAATTACTGAAATACAAATGGATGAGGCCAACTCTGATTTTGTTTTCAATATAAGTTCACCATCATCCAAATCAACACCATTGGTCATAAGGAAAATAGATGAAAACTTGTTACTATTCTGTGGAAACTCATCAGAATCCCCAGGTGACAAACAGAAATTCGAGGTCACTTGAAGATTGATTAGAAACATCATAATAATACCAAACATTGAAAACTGGACTGCGTGCTTGGGGAAAATATTAAATTTTGAAATGAATTTCTAATTATTGAAAATAAATTTGGAATACATAACTTCCTTAGGCCTGTTGATTCCAATAGATGGTTTTTCCATCTTAGGACAAATGATGTTAATCTTGCTTCATTTGCATTTGATACTAATGAGCATTGGCACATTTATAATTCAATTATAACATTTTAGATAAGTTGTAATTTTTTTTTTTTACTGCAAAAGGAATGTACTGTGCTATAGAACTCAGAAGTCACAATTGGTAGGAAACGTTATGTCAAGGCGGGACTATAAAGGTAAAGAAAGATTTATAGGGTGCAGGACAAGTTTGGGGGTGATAGGTTGGCTTTTAAATAGTCTCCATTGTTTTTAAATAAGAGCCTGTTACCAAGTTTACACAAGAGGGAGGAAGACACCAGAGAATGAAGTAATAATGACAGCTGATGCTTTCAAAATATTTTTCCTCATGACATGGGGATTCACATATAGATGAAATAGGCTGGGTATAATTGAAATTAATGGATATTTATGATATGTGGGGGTTTCTTATTAAATCTCAGTGATCCTGATAAATGTAGGAAGCCTTCTCTTTGGCTGTGGAAGAGTGGCCGTGGAAAGTTCTATTTTCTTTCAGAGACGTGTGCATGCATGTAAGCGGCGAGGCAGATCTCTCCCCCTCGCTGTGTTTTGGTTTGGAAACCCTGGTGGAAGTGTGTCACTGCCATCATATCATGATTTGCATGCTCTCTGCAATGAAGACCTTTTGATAAAGGTCATCTCATTCACAGCAGTCTGATAAACAGTGGCTGTGATAAACATGCTGTCCCCACTGGTGCTCAAAGAAGCGTTTCTTTCATGGGGAAGTTGTCTGTTTCGTGGGGAAATGCTGTAAGGATGAGGACTGGAAAACGCAAGGGAAAGCCAAAAGCATAGGAACTCAAGCCATTTAGAGTTTCAAAGGAAACTCTACCCTGTGCTCCTCCTGCTTTTTTTCCTGACTGATTGTTGAGGCCTGTAACCAGGAACTTATAATAGATAATCATTCATGGCCTGAATGAATGGGTTTTCTTAACAATAATGCCCTTGTTTTGAGACTCACTTGTATAAAAAGGACAGCACAGAAATAGATGCACTTAAACATCTTTTTGAGGTACAGTAGTCATGACTTTGGTTAGAAATGTCCCTAAACTATAAAAACCAGTGTATTCCAGTTGCTTTGCTGGACTTACAGAGCATGTAGATTCAGTTTCATCTGAAAGAAGTTTTGCCTGGAAGTACACTGGCTGTTTTCCCCTCATTAGTGTTATCACTGATTTATATGAGAAAGTTTAACAAAAGATACTCTTTCCTTGGTTAAGAGTTGGACGTTATGGGACCTGTGTTTTCTGTTTCACATCTTCGTCTCATTCCTAGTGCTTCCTTATTTGTCTATCTGCAGTAAGCAGCTGAGAAATGGAGCAATAGCTCCCACACTGGATCTTCAAAGATGACCCTTTTCAGAGAGGACCTGGATGCCCTTTCTTCACATCATGGTGAATGAACAGGGGGTGAATTGAGTGGCCCAGGTTTCCTCAGGGCGTGAAGTTTGTATTGCACCTGCAAATTGAACACTGGAGACAGCATTTGGCACCAAAGCTGCTGCTTTCCCACCTGAGTGCTCAGGTCTCGACGTTTCCTGCCCCTGTTGGTGTCTTGGAACAGGGCTCCTGGTGGCCTGGGTGCTGACTGGGCAGGGCCGGGGAGCTTTCCTGTTGTTACTTTGGGATGCAGACACCAGCAGAACACTGCTGTTCGGAAGAAAGAGTTTAGACTTGATTTTGATTCTCTTGCTTCTGTATTTTGATGCCAGTCCTTTCAAAATGTTTAATATCTTATTTTCCTAAATAGTTACAAATTTCTATTTCCAGCTTTCCTCTGAGCTGGATTCTTAAAATGAATAGTTTGTCTGTTGAAAGTGTTTACATGTCTGCTTTTGTTGATGTTAATTATTCCCCGCATTGCAGTTTAATTAATAAGAGATTGCATCTTACTCATTTCATCTCTCAGGATGTTGCTTCAAAGAACTAGCCATTTAAGTGAATGCGTAACAGCTTTATTCCCAAGAGCATATTTCATAGTGATATTGAATTTTAGCAATCAGATATGGTCATTAAATGCAGAAGATCCAGCGTTCATGATACAGTTTTATAATTGCGTATAATTGCACCATTCATCTTGGTAGAATTTCTAATGAGCTGTGTGTAAACAAGTATATTTTAAAATTGTGATAGAAATCTTCTCCTGTTACCCCAACATTTAGCGATTTTAATTACATGGATAGATCTCATATCTGAGTAGGCAGAAATTAGTCCACCATCCATTATCCAAATGATTTTTATCAATTAATTTCTGAGGGATGAAGTTGATTCTTTACGGATGTTTAAAGCCTTCTGTGAACAATTTGGGCAAGTCCTGAGGATGGGCTTTCTACCTTTCTGGTCCTTTCACATCATAAATGCAAGTGCATAGGTGAATTTACGGAAAAATATCTGAAGTGATAGCACTGCAGACCAGGGCAGCAGGAGGGAATAGGTAGGTATCTAGGACTAGTGTTTGGGCTTTGGTTGCTGTTGGCAACTGCGTTGCAAGCCCTCTCTGCGGTGGGGGCAGCATTTTCTTTACTGGCTCCTTTACCAACTCTCAGCTCCGAGACCTTCCTGGACAGTTCACCCTGCTTCAACTGGGTGCTGATGGCAGAGGATGCTTGCTATCAGCGAGAAGGACAAGTTGAAACCAGGAAGCTGAATGCAGGAGTTTCCTGAAATTAGTGTATGTACATTGGGATGTTTCCCTCAACCTATGAATCATTAAGAGGATTACAGATCAAACATGTCTCAGGTTCTGACTCAGTAGTAAAGCTTTTGGGAATATGGATGAAGAACTGAGTATCTTCAAATAAGGTACAGTACAGGAGAATTGCTGATCAAAAAGTTGGAGCACATGTAAATCTTGCTTAAAATTTGCCCTGGCTTTTGTTATCCTGTGAGATGAGATGCAGAACCTAGACACTCCCCTCCCCCCTTTTTTGTGTGTGCTTTTCAAAGCAGTGACCATCTTCTAGTTAAGAGTGGGTATACAACACAGTTTATGCTTTCTAAGGAGCAGCAATCTAACACACTCACCTTAATACATGTCCATCCACATTGATTTGCTATTACTTCTTATGAAATGCTTTGCAATTGACTTGGATAATTGGAGTTAGGTATACAAATGCTAGCTCTGTGATCATTTAAATTTAGAGATTTGAAATTAGGGCTATTAATTGGGAAAGAGATGCTATCCTTTGTGTGTTCTTTGTAAGAAATGATAGAAAACTACCAAGCAAATAGATGTGCCAAGCCTCTGAGAGATTGCCTCTCCTCAGAGTTTCTAGTATTTTTATCTCGTCAAGCTACCCTTTTAATAGAAATGTTATTCTTAATTTAGAAAGACTTTACAGTATAAAGCTCTGTACCTTTGTATTTGTGGACTGACTCAGCATATACAGTGACAGGGAGATATGCACAGGGATTTGCATTAGTGAGGACGGCACAGAAAACCTTGCTGATGATTTATGTCTATTTGATAAATTGAGAATTTTGTTTTGTTTTGTTTTACATTCTTACAGAAAATGAATCAAAACATTTGAAAAACTAATATATAAATGTAATATTTCAAAACTCTTTAGAAGAGAATGCTGAAATTTCCAGTTGGCTTTGATGTAGACCTTGAGAAAATGCCAAGTTTTTCTCAGATTTCCATTCAAAGTCTGGCAGTTACTGACATTAAAAAATATAATCTGATTTTAAGACAGCTGCATAGTGTGGACCTCAATTTTAAGAATCATTCTGAGTCTCTAGCATAGATGCAAAATAAATTTCATCAAAGTCAATAATTAATTAATTTCAAAGTTCATTTCAAAAGGTGAATATAAAGATGACTCTTTTTGGTGGCCATATTGGATTGATATTTTTTATACTGACATTTATGGGAAACTTTCTGAAGATTATGTAGACTAAGAATAGTGGTTAGAAGCTCAGTCATGACCTCTTGATCTGTACTGACCTAGATCTTTGTTAATCATATTTTTTCTTCATTTTTGCTTCTTAGACAGTTAATCCCTCATTATATCTCATTTTCAGACTGTCATCCCTAACAGGAGAATAGTCAAGGCATAGATACAATGTCCTTATTTTCCATATTAGAAGTAGTAGACACTGACTATTGTGTGGTGTGTAAGAAGAGAAGAGAATATTTGATGTTGGAACTCTCATAGAAGCCACAAGGCAAGTTGCATCATTCTGGGAAGAGTAACAGCTTGAAAGCAATAGATAAACAACTAATGTTTTGAGTGTTAAAAGTGTTATGACAAATGGTTTTCCTTTTGTCATCATGATCCCTGTGAGTTCGAAAAAGTTTAGACATGTGCGTTATATCTACCCATTTTCCTTTGCCCCTTTGCCAAGTCATGAGCCACAGCTGGGCTTCTTAAACAGTCCCACGCCCAGGCAGGGGAGAGTGATGTGATACCCAGGTGATGGAATGCAGCCCAAAGCATCCCATCCTTGGAGGGCACTTTTCTTTTAGTCTCCTGTTTTATCTTAATCCTCATGAATATTTTACCTCTTATTCATTCTCCTTGTTTACATATATAAATAATGACCACATTCATTCAACATTAAATCACTTCCATTTCCCCCCAAAAAGTTGAGTAAATTTGACGCTCCAGGATGATCCCTGAGCTTATCTCGTGACTTTGAGAACTGCCTCCCTTCTTTCCCCGCTCTTGGTTGACTCTGACCTTGAGGGAAAGAAACTGCTTCTTGTTCCTTTCTATGTCCCCAGTATCTAGCAGAGTGCTTGGCATGGAGTCGATATGAATAAGCTTGTGCCTGTGTTGAGTGTACGCCTGGGTACCCCATTAGAGTGCATGTATGATGCTCAATGCATATTTTATAGATTATTGAATGATAGTATGTGTACATTAGGAACATATGTTTATACCCCTGGAAAAGCTCTGTGTGGAAAATAAAAATATGTACATGTTTTGGGTTCTTCACCATTAATGTGATTTATTGAGATGTCTGAACCATGTGTGTGTAAGAGCAGTTCTCTCTGTGGTTAGCATCAGTTTTTTGAACTGAAGTTTTCCTATGGCTGGAATATGTAGATGTTGTATTTGGTTCATTTTTGCATTTTTGTGGTTCTTTTCTATATCTCATTTTCTTTGACATTCCCACTTCTTGTATTTCTTTAAATGTGATGAGCATATTTATTTCATGACAGATGGACTTATGTCTCATTCCATCACTTGTTTCATTTGGCACATAAATGGGCTCTTAGTGGTGACTGTCTCTTGCATATTGTGATTTTTAATCCACCTTCCCTGGAATGTTTACCTGTGGAATTTCTCTGAGGCTTGGTGTAAAAGTACATTCTTCCAGAGAGGTTTTGTGTTTGCTTCTGTCAGTGGGTGCCTGGGACAATTTGAAACTGCATTTGGGGTTCCTCTGAGCCATATAGATGGTGCGAAATCTGGCTTTAGTCCAATGCAAATTTGAGCTCCTGGTTAGAATTTGCTTTTCTCCTCCGCTCACCCCCCCCCCCAATTCATCCAAATCTATATTCTAAAACTCAGATAAGTTTCTTCACTATCTCTTTTGATTTTATTTTCTCTTTATACCCACAGAGATGTCACTATTTGGGGCATTCCCAATTCATAATGGGATTTTTGATCTAATCCTCACTCACATGGGCCCCCTCTTTGTGACCAGGACACCAGGCTCCATCTGCCTCCCTAAAACCGATCTGAAAATCTCATAAGGATTGGCAGATGCCCCTAGGGCAAACATGGGGGGGGGGTAGGCAAAGCAGGGGTGGGGGGTGTGGTCACTGGCCTGTGTGAAAATAATATTAAAATACTTTATTCTGCATTTAGGAGACATTGGAGGAGATCTCTACTCATTTAGTTTGTTGGAAACAATAAACTCTTGAAAGTGTGCTGTGTGTAAGGAAGCCAGCGGAAAACACAGCCATCTTTTTCAATAACGAAAATGAGATGCATTCAATTATCCTCACTCCTTATCTAGATGGCCTGGTGGCAGGCATTTTCATGGTGACTGAAATTCTTGGAGGTCTCCGTGTCCTTATCTATAATAAAACGTGGTTGGACTAAATGATCTTTATGGATCCTTCCAGCTCTAACATTTTTTGACTCCCTGACCCTGAACCACTGCCTTTCCCACCCCCCCACCCCCAGTTTCCTTACATTGTACGGATTTTCATCCTTACAATGATTCAGCTCAAGTCAGCAACCCAGTCACCCAGGCCTCGTTATTCCAGGAAATCGCTCTCCTTTCCTTGATGCTCTTGAACCAATCTGTATGTATTCCCAGCGCCGTGAACTTCCCCGGAGATCCCCCAGGATAACTGCCTTTTGTGTTCCTCCCCCAGGTTGCTTCTCTCGGGGTCACGACGTTCACCTTGTGCGCTCTGTGCATAGACCGCTTCCGGGCTGCCACCAACGTGCAGATGTACTACGAAATGATTGAAAGCTGTTCCTCCACCACGGCCAAACTGGCCGTCATATGGGTTGGTGCCCTCCTGCTGGCGCTCCCTGAGATGGTGCTCCGCCAGCTGAGCGAGGAGGACCTGGGCGTCAGCGGCCTGGCCCCCGCCGAGCGCTGCATCATCAAGGTCTCTCCCGATTTACCGGACACCGTCTACGTGTTAGCCCTGACCTACGACAGCGCGAGGCTCTGGTGGTACTTTGGCTGTTACTTCTGTTTGCCCACGCTCTTCACCATCACCTGCTCCCTGGTGACGGCCAGGAAAATCCGCAAAGCAGAGAAAGCCAGCACCCGAGGGAATAAGCGGCAGATTCAGCTAGAAAGCCAGATGAACTGCACCGTGGTGGCTCTGACCATTTTGTATGGGTTTTGCATTATTCCTGAAAATATCTGCAACATCGTCACTGCCTACATGGCGACGGGGGTTTCCCAGCAGACAATGGACCTCCTGAACATCATCAGCCAGTTCCTGCTGTTCTTCAAGTCCTGTGTCACCCCCGTCCTCCTCTTCTGCCTGTGCAAGCCCTTCAGCCGGGCCTTCATGGAGTGTTGCTGCTGTTGCTGTGACGAGTGCATTCAAAAGGCCTCCACGGTGACCAGCGATGACAATGACAACGAGTACACCACGGAGCTGGAACTGTCCCCGTTCAGCACCATCCGCCGGGAAATGTCCACATTCGCTTCTGTGGGAACTCATTGCTGAAGGATGACGTTTGGTTTGGTAGATTTTTGTTTTTGTTTGGTTGCTTTTCATACCCTGTGAAAGTTTTTACTTCCTATTTTTCCTTACTGGGAAATATACATGCAAAAAGAGGAATATTAACGACTGTAGCACTGATTTTGCAAATTAATATCTGTGCTTTAGAAAAAAAAATGTTTCTATTTAGTTATTTAAGACGCAGGAAGAGGCCCATAGTTTAGATCATTTTCTCTGGTATGGTGCTAATATTTTATGTGAGAAAACGTTACGGCACCTTAACTTAATTAATTGCTAATTTTCTTTCTTTTTAAAACATAATCACTGTATATTGATGATAGCCATGTGATTTTGTAGATTATTTTATGTTTGAGTTGAGATTGAAAGTATATTGTATATGGTACCGTTAGATGATTTGTAGATAAGAAGCATTTACAAAGTAGCACCAAATAAATTACACTTTATTCTTTAATGTCCTTGTCCTACTTTTAACCAAGATTCAATAAACCTTTTAATTGCCTTAAGTACACAATTACTGGTTCTATGCACAATTTAAAATCAGCCTTATTGTTTTATAATCCTATTTTGCTTTAAGGCAGGTAATCACTATATGATAACATTTTCGTAACAGCACTCTTTTATATGCATGACTCGTAAAACTATACTGTCTGTTAAAACAAATTGTATTTTTAATATTCAGATATAGATGTAAAATTACTTCCAAATATATATATAAAATATGAATAAATAGACAACAGAGTAGGAAGGATCCTTTTTTTAAAATTTTTTTTTTTTTTAAAGATTTTATTGGGGAATTGGGGAAGGGGACCAGCCAAGTTGTTGTTCTTCAGTCTTCATTGTGGAGGGTGCCAGTTGCCATCTGGCTTCCCATCCGCAGTTCGTGGCCTCTAAGTTCAAGGTGCTGTGTTCAATCTTAATTGCGGGTGGGCGTAGCCACCATCCCATGCGGGAGTCAAACCAGCAACCTCGTTGTTAAGAATGCACACCCTATCCACTGAGCCATCCAGGCAGCAGATCAGCTCAAGGTGCCCAGTTCAATCTTTAGTTGCTGGAGGGCGTAGCCCACCATTGAACAGGCAATCTTGTTGTTACACCAACTGAGCCATCCTGCCACCCATTGGCAGCTCAGCGAGAGCTCAGCTAGGGTGCAGCGTTCACTGGTCCATGTGGGAATCAAACTGGTGGTTATGTTGCTCAGAGCTCACGCTCTAAGCCAACTCTTAACCAACTGAGCCACGTGGCCACCCCCCTCCCTTTTTTTTTTTTTAAGTCATCTCTGAATGAGCCTGTACAGACACAGATTTTCCTCTGAGGACTTCTGAGCGGAACCGAGGACTGAAAAACAACACACTTGTCATCTGATTTCCTCCGAACACTGACCTGTGACAAACTGTGAATCCTGTACGAGGCACTCTGAATTCTCCTTTTTCTCTTTTTTAAAAAAATGAACTTGATTAAATCTGTGCAATTTGATTTCTTTAAGAGAAGAGAAGTATGGTGGAGGGATAATAAAATATTTATATATCTGGATTAGAACACTTGAGTATTCAAATGCTCCCCTGAAGTTGATATTCTATAAACTGTCCACAAAAAACAAAACAAAACAAAAACTAGCCCTCTCCATTTGAATCATCTGAATTCCTTAAGGGGTTCACGTTGCAGCAGGAGTGTAGGAAGCCTGCCATGTGGGTCATATGTCTAATCAGATGGCAGAGACAGTGAGCTAGTGACAGAGCGGTGTGAGGTCTCTATCTTCACAAAAAGCACGGAGGGGATCCCACCCAGTGTTCTGGCTGGAAACTGCTGTATGAGGCTTCTGCTTGTCAGTTTCTGTACTGTTTAGCATATCTGAGTAACACCTATGTTCTTCCAGATAACATGATGTTACTTAAGTCATTACACTTTAGGGCCAGGACAATTAAAGATACTTATTCCAGACCATTCATGTTCGATGTGGAACCCAGATTAACTAACTGACAGTGCCTAGAATCTCTTTTTCCCCATCCAGTGCTCTTCCAAGGGATTTTTCCCCCCCCTTGCTGTCTGTATTCTAAGGGATTTGGGGGAGAATAAGAACACAGCATCATGGTCTCCTTAGAGAAACATGTATGGGTCTTGGGAAACCTTCTAGAGGACTCCTGAACCAAGTTCCAACTGCTGAGAGATCAACAATGGTGATTCCCCCAGTGTCTCCTAATGTTTCATCAGTCTTATAAATCAGGAAACAGTGATTGAGCACATGGTATAGAAAGGGTTCATGCTGTTACCTGCACTAGATTAAATGTCAATAGAGCTTAGTGTCAGACTTTACAAAACAAGGTAGGGGTGGGATGGGAAGGAAGGAGTCAGACAGATACATCAGCAGCTATGATATAAGGTGAGACTTGTTTGGAAGGCATGAAGGTCTGTGACAGTTCCAAGCACATCATGAAAGGCTTTAGGAGATAACTGGATGGATGAGCTTTCAGAGGAGCTGATGAAAGGTGGTGTGAAAAGTGGACATTCCAGAAGGACAGAGCTAATTAAACAAAGGAATAGAGGAAGTAATTATGAGGTGTGGCTGAATAATAAATGAATAGTCCAGTTCCGTTCAAATGGTAATTGCGCATAGACATCTCATGGAAAACACTGGTGAAAATATGCATTGAGGCCATATTATAAAAGGGTCTGACCTTGTCTTTGGCATTGCAAGTGGTTTGTGTTCGTGTGAGAGGCCCTGCCTGCCCTCTGCCCTGTACTCTCTTGCCATGTGCTCATTAGTATTGGGTGTCGCAACTTCCTACCGCCCTTAGCAACTTCCCCTACATTCACATCTCATCCTAAAGCTGAAAAATGTATGGCAGGCAGCTCGAGCCCTCTGAGAAACATTTAAGATACCTCTATTCAAGAACACGTCTTCTCGAATTCTCCCTTGTTTAAAAACAGATGGACTTTTTCCAGTCTTCACGCATTCTCCAAGGTAGTAAGTTAAGGTTTCTTCTTGATGTTTTGAATTCATTTTGCATTTTCAAGTATTCTTTGATTGCTTTCTGTTGGTTTCGCTTTCTATGTTCTCTTTCTAGGCAGCATATTCCCAGAATACTGGATTATGGCTAACCTCTCTCATAATGAGAGAAAAGGAAAAACATATTAAAAGTTTCTTCAATTTCACAATCATGTTTTATGAGTGTTCCTTCCCTCTTTCTGGTGAGTAGAAAAATATATGTTATATTTTCTTTGTCCTAGTCTTTTAGTGAATGCAATTGAAGAGTATTTACTGAACTCCCACTTTTGCTTTGCTATTTATATTGTCAGTTTTCAAATTTGGAATCATTCAACATAGGTCCTGTATTATAGTCTGAAATTACATTACTTTAGAGCTCAAAGAGATCTCCAAGTCTTTCAGTATTACCCAAACCTTTCTTTATATGCCCAGAACTGATTCCCTGAGGAGTTAACTGACTCACCCAAAGTCACATAATTTGACCCTGGTTGAATATTGAATTAGCATAAAAACTCTGAGAATAGAAGATCTCCTTTGAGGGATTATAAATACTAACTTCTTCTACTTCACTAGTATACTCACAGCAATCTATGAATTGATTCAGTTAAGACATAGTAGGTATTTAATAAATATTTGCTCAGTTCAAAAGAATAAACAAATATTTAAACTGGAAGAACATGCAGAAAGCATAGTTTAACCAAGTACAGGTGGAAAACCAGGACTGTGAGTTAAGCAGCAGTGTCAAAAGAAAAAGTAAGTATAATTTTCTTGTAACAGTGTTCAGACCATAGCATGAATCAAATGATGTACATATCTAGGGCCATATATGTGGCTCTAGACAAATTATAACATCTAGGTGCTACAATTGAATCTTCAAATTTCTCTATCTCAGAGTTATTAAACCTAGGTATCCTAAAATCCACTTTGTTACTTTACTCATTTTCTTCTTTCCCTCCTTCACTCCCTCCATTCATTCAGTTACATCCTATAAGCCAGACACTGTGGTAAACCCTAGGGCCATACCAGTGTATGAATTAGAAACAATTCAGTTTCCTTTGGAGTTTACATTATGGCAATGCCTATGGCTATTAAACATTATTTCCTCCATCAAATAGTTAGCAAAAATGAGAGTAGTGCCAAGAAAGGAAAGTTCAGAAAGAAAAGTACTCTGAGAATGTGTAATGGGGGAACCTGACTTGGTGGTTAGTCAGAGAAAGTTCCCGTGAGGAAATGCTAGGAAAGGGATGATGAAGGTGGCAAATGGTTGAGGCCAGGTAGAGGGAAGTATTGTATTAAGGCTTTGTGTGAAGACAGAACAGAGCAAATTCAGGAACCAAGAAAGGCCCTGGGAGGCTGGCATGGAAAAAACCAAGACAAGAAGAATAGTAGCACGAACCAGAGTTTATATGAAGCAAATTGCCATTCACCTTCAAAGGATGTCTGTTATATGTAAGTAGAATCACTTCACTTTATCAATGTTAGACAGCCCTTCTGTGGTTCGTGCAAAACCACTCATCATTGTTAAAAATCTGACTTCTTATATATTTAAATGTAACAGTCTCACAATTTTCAGTCTTGATTTTTCATTATATGTCACTGAATGTGTTTCTACGTGGCACCTGAAATATTGCAATCTGAAATAGGATAATTCATTGATTGAAGAGGTTGTATTGCTATAAATAAAAGATAATTATTATTTACGATTGTACTTATAAGATCTTTGATTCCTAGAACTCGGGTGCTAAATCAATTTTCCAATGCATTCTATAAATTTGGAGAGGATTAGAAATCTGTTGGCGCAAGTGCTCAGAATTGGAAGATGTATTTAAAAAAGTAGTATCCCTTAATCAATCAGGAGGTGATCATTCCCTTGAACTGGTAATATTTTAATCAATCTCATGGCTGTTAAATGACATTTACATTTCCTGTTAGTCCATTGTTGTCGATTCTACAAACCGAATTCAATATTTTTTCCTGGATTTTTAAGATATAAATAACTCAAATGCAATGCATTCTGTGAGATCCATAGAAACCTTCTGAGTTGAATGCCTTGCTATATGGACAGACGTGATTGGTTTGTTTAACACAGTTTCTATACACTGAATTTAAGCATAGTCATAACCATTAAAAATTTTTCTATTTAATCTTATTTTTCTCAGTTTTTACAGAAAAGTTTTCTTGTAATTTTATTTCTCTTATTTGTATTTGAATTGATACTGTATTTAGAATTGTCAGTTGATAGGATTTCTTATCCCTAATCTAATAAAGTATTTTGAACTTGATGAAATCTGAAAGTTTGCCTCAGACGGAAGTTGGAAGTTTAAGGGAATAATGTCTCTGAGAGAGGGCAAGAGAAAACATTTGGAATGTCTAGAAGAGATGGTGATGATTGTGAGGTAAGCTTTCAAAAACTTCATAAAAGTGACATAATCAAATTTTTTTTATTCCCTCTAATGACTTTTGTTCCTGAATATCTTACTGTTTCTAATTCTGTTTACCAAGAAAGTGGGGTCTAACCACTAGCGCTTTCAATGCAGTGGAACAGTAGCCTAAGTCATGAAACATTTTGGTAATGGGGAAGTCACACTGAGAAGTTCAATTGTGCTTTAGTTATTCTAAAAACACATCTATGCTTTGGTGTAAAAACATGTTTTAAACATGTCAACATATTTAAAAACTCTACAGCTTGCTTCTATCACATTAACGATTCAAGTTAAAAAACCTATAGCATTTAAGAAAAGTTTGTAAAGATGAATATGTTGTTTGGTGAATTGTCAGTGTGTGGACAGGAAGGACATCAGGAATCATATTTAAGTCCCTGAAAGTCACGTGTATCATGTTTCTTTCATTTTGAAAATATGCTCTTATACCATATAGTTAGGCTGATGTGGGCATAATTTAGTTCTATTAAATATTAATATTGAAGACTTTTGTTTGTTTGTTTCTCTGTTTGATTAGCCTTAGTGACTTGGTGTTAGGGCAGCATTCCAGCCTGATTTACTCTGATTTGAATTCCAAATAGATTGAACAAACCCCACATTAACAGGTTGACATTATTCTATGGGCATAATACAGTGATTGTTAGAGAAGTGTGGCTTCAAAGTCCACCCAGGGTGTCAGATAGTAAATGGGCCTTTTGTTGGCTTCGGGGGTTGGATTATTTTTCTTTGTCTTGATGATTTTGAGATTGTTGGACAGAAATTTCACTTTTTCTTTCTTTTTTTTTTTTTTTGGCAAGAGATTAAAAAATCTCAGTAATGCTTCTTGAAAAGGCTTCACTGACTTTTCTAGAACTTTGTTTCTGAATTAACTTTTATCTCCTGGAAAACCGTGGGGTAGGACAAGCCAGGCATTTACATGGCATTTGCAACAATTAGTAAGTTCACTGGTTGGGACTGATCTTTGGTCACCGAGTTTAAAAAGACTGGATGCTGTAATGCCAACTGATTGTGTGATTGTTTAGACCCCACTCATGAAGGATTTCAGCTGAAGACTCTTTGTCTGTGAGACCCAGCTGCATGGGCCCCTGGAATGAATGCCTTTGTTTAAATGGTCAGCCCCACTCTGATATTTGAGCAGCCCCTATGTGTATCTCAACCTATGTCTCCATCAGCAAAGTGTGCCTAGAATTCTGGGCTTTGTGACTGGAAGAGACAATGCCAGCATATTCAGAGGTTCCCCCTGTACTGTCACCTTTAGATGATTAAGTCTAGTGGAAAGAAGTGTTCTGTGAGTAATTAAAAACACAGAGTGACTGATCCATGCCTGAGTTAGGATGGTGACTTTGTTCCCAATGTAGCAATTCCCGGTTGCCAAGGTGAACCATCTGACTTGGCTGCTTTGATTGATCTAATTAACTAGAATCAACTTGACTTCATTTCCTACCCACCCAAGGACTGTGTGATCAGGCTTCAGCCACTGAAAAAAGAGAGAAACTATTTTTTTGTTGTTAGAGCCTGTGGAAGAGTGAAGAAACACATACAAAGACACACACATACATACAAAGACACAATCTCGCACACACACACACACACACACACACACACACAGAGAAGTGGAGCATTAAACTGATGATATGTTTTGATGTTTTCTGATCTAACAGCAGGAAATGCATTTAGACCTCCAGTGGCTTATCTCAAAAAGTCACAATCAGTCCTTACATCATAAGGGTCTAGAAGCAATGATTCTCAACAGAAATACAAGTGGCTTTGGGACAACACAGTTCTTTATTTTTCTGTGTTGTGTGTGATTTTTCCCAAAGTCACAGCGTGTTTGCTACACCTGCCCCAACACCTAGGTGCCAGTAATACCTCCCAGTGGTTGTGATAAGAGAAAGCTCCTTTCTTTTCATCCCTCCCCTAATTTCCAAATGTCTCTGGGAAGGTGTGGAGCAGTGCCAGGTGAGGCAGATTGGTTACAGTTACTGAAATGCTTTGGAAAATACAGAGGCACAGCCACTATTCATAGTTTACCATGTTTTATAAAAATTGGAATATGAAAAGAAACTTTCAGCCCTAAAATTATAACATACATGTAGACAACTCCTGACTTTTAGAATATTGTTTCTTTTGGAATATTGTTACCAGAGGGTTTTTAACTTTTTTTTTTTTTTGAAAGATTTTATTGGGTAATTGGGGGAGGGGAACAGACAAGTTGCTGTCCTTTTTTCGTTTGTTTGTTCTTCAGTCTAGTTCTGGAGGACATTGCTTTACTGGCCCATATTGATATTATTATTGCACTCTTCCTGGGTGAGGCAGATGGGTCGCCAGCCTCTGGATGGCCGCTCACAGCGGCTCTTGGCAGCTCACACTGGCTGCCGGCCACTCACTGTAGCCTATGGCCGCCCACTGCAGCAGGGGCTGCAGCTGTGCTGTCCCCGGGGACTCACAGCAGCCCAGCTCCAGGTAGAGCTGTTGTTCACCATCTTAGCTGTAGAGGGCAGTGTCACTGGCCCTCATATATGGGATCCACACTGGGGCCACTGGCATCCCAAGCCAGCTCTTAACCAGCATGTCACTTGGCTGGCCCTAACTTTTTAAATTAGTTATTTGTAAATTTATACATACTTTTCCAGAGAATCTGTTAGGCTGTGTCTCCAAGATTTATTTAACAAGCTGTAGATTTTTTGACTGGAAAGGCCAAAGGTTTGGTAGGGTGTGGACCTGCTGTCAGTCAAGAGGTCCTACTGAGTTGAATTCACCCAAGTCCAAAATCTGTTTCTTGAACTCTTTCAGTATAACCCTGGGGACAATGTGACTCAGGTTGACAAACTCACTGACTGAGCTGTAGTAAGAATGTCAATGATGGGCCGGCCGAGTTGGCACATTGGTTAAGCGCTGGTTTTGGGATGCCAGCGGCCCCGGTTCGGATCCCACATGAGGGCCAGTGACACTGCCCTCTACAGCTAACAACAGCTCCACCTGGAGCTGGGCTGTGCGAGCCCCGGTGACGGTGTGGGCTGCAGCCCCTGCTGCAGTGGGCTGCCATAGGCTACAGTGAGTGGCCCGCAGCCAGCGTGAGCGGCTGGCAGCCAAGCGTGAGCTGCCAATAGCCGCGGTGAGCGACATCCAGAGGCCAGCGACCGATCTGCCTCATCCGGGAAGAGCGCAGTGACGATACCAACAGTGAAGCAACATCCTCCGCAACCAAACTGAAGAACAAAAAGACAGCAACTTATCTGTTCCCCTTCCCCGATTCCCCAACGCTGTTCCCCTCTGCCAATTCCCCAATAAAATCTTTAAAAAAAAAAAAAAAAGAATGTCAATGAATTTGCATGTTTTAGGGCCAGTAAGTATATGCTTATATCCTCTGTCCACAGTGCTGTGTCCTGATATCAGAAAGCCTGATAGTAGTTTGCATTAGTGACCACATGGTTGCTTGGTGAGTGAAGGGAAATGACAGGTCTAGAGGGCTCGTTAGTCTAGGTTCTGGAGACACCTGAGCAAATGTCCTTTATGACAGAATTGCTCATATCCCTCAGATTCTGAATCTCTCTCCATTGACCAGTGGTAGATAATCTGCAAGAATTCACTTCTGTATACTCTGTGTTAATTTCACTGATTAAATTGAATGCTGTTTCTGGCCAAGTTCACTGTTCCCACGTGTCTAGGGAGTGACCTGTGTCATCCTGTTTGGGGCTGACATTAATTTTATCTTCACAGAGAAAAAGTATTCCTCCTATCTCAGAGTTACTCTGGAAGAAACTCAGAGTCATCTCATATATTGAGATACTTGTGATGTAGGTAAAATAGCATTAATTACAGTGAATAAATAGCACTTATTGTATGCCAAAAATAGAAATGAGTCTAAAACATTTGAAAGCAGGTCTTGGTTAATATACAAATATTGGAAGAACTATTGAAAGACATCTAAGGATTATATAGTTAATTTAAATGGGTTGCTGCAATATTTTTCATGAGTTAGTCATAATTGCATCTTAGCCTCACTTTTCTTCCACTGAGTCATTCTTTCCTCCATCAGGCACTGAGTAAGCAGCCTCCAAGAACTAAACATCATTCACCTCACTTCAGAGAGGCCTCGTGACAAATGACAGCCTCCTCAGACATTAAAGATACATCAACCAAGAGAAGTTGTGAGACATGGAAGAAAAATTAACCCGCACTCCTATTATAAAGAAAAAAAGAAGCCACATTGCTGAGTAACCATTGAGTTGAACAGGCCATGGCATCTCAAAAGTATCTGCCAGTCTCATGTCCTTTCGAAGGTAAGTGTCCAACAATGTGTATTCTAGACTATTCACCTACATGCTATTCCCCACTGTGGGACAGCCACAGATTGTGTGGATTGCTTCCCCGAGCTCTAAAGGTGAGCTCATTGATTTTGTCTCATCTTTCTCTCCAGAATAATTGGTTGGGTGTCTTAACTTATGTCTCAGCCAATCAGCTCATGGTATTTCCCTTGCCCTGTGATGTATTCAGTGGGTCTAAATGTGTGCCATCTGTATGAAGCTCAGTGTATTAGTATTCTATAGCTATTGCAACAAATTACCACAAATTTAGTGATGGAAACAACATGACTCTATTCTCACAGCTCTTTGGCCATAACCCTGTCACCACTATTCCATAGATTTGCCCTTCTGAAAAATAGCAAGGTTGTTAACATGTCAGTTACCTCATAGTAGCACAATAGGTTACAGCAATGGAAGCTTTCTCCAGTTAATGTAAGTGACCAGATAAATGTATTAAAAGGATAGGGGTGGCTCACATCTGAAAATACAGGAAGCATGGTATTTCTGGGGTCCAGATTGACTATTACAAGTGCAATGGAGTGAAATCTGACCAAACCCTCTTTGTGCCAGCACCACCCTGCTCAAGGTTCAGGCCTTCCATAGACATTGATTAGCCTTGTTAGGTCACATGCCCATCCTGTGGATTATGGGAGAGTACTGTGATTGAAAGCCCTGCAAAGATAGCTGTAATGGGATTTGGAAGGTGGTGGGTAATTCTCTCAAGAGAAGTAGAGATGTTATTAGCAAGAGAAGGAAGAAAAGACTCGAGGCAGCTAAAACAACAGATATTTACTGTGCTACCATCCAGGTTGTTGGGGAAATGAAACGCAATAAGAAGGCTGAGATGGTTGGGACACAGCACTCAAAAAGTGGTAGTTGTCAGCGTAGCCTTCACTTAAGGAAAATCCAAGAGTCAGTGCTTCCCACATCAAACATGCAATTTGAGAAAAATCCATAACATGAATCAGGCTTTCTCTCTGGGAGGAAGGTTTGCCCTCAGGCCTGCACACTTAGGGTTGTCAGCAGGGTAGCCATCCAGAGAAGCGTGCAAAGTGCAGACACACCCACAACTGTGTCTGATTCCTTCCAAAGCCCACTACGAGCGAGGCTGGGATAAGCTCCCTGACAGGACAGCTGGCCTAGGAGGGCACAGCCATACCTGCAGAGCCAGTGTTCCTTGGACACACCTGAATAGGACAGCAGTTGATTCACTGGGTGATGCTCAAAGGCACACAAGGGTCACAGGTGCTGGGCAGTGGGACATGGTCATGGAGACGGTAACACAGATGGCGTGGCAGCAGCTGGGAGAGGACATGCTTGATCTAAGAGGGCACCTGCCACTCTGTCCCAGCCAATGTAGTGAGGACGGGAAATGCAGCCCAGTGTTGGCAGGTCGCTTGGTTCTCAAAGGAGTGAGACATTCTGATCTCAGGTGAAGTTAGCTGGGAGTTAATTCAAAAAGTTTAAAAAGTGCTTTGTAATCTAATGCTGTGCAGGCCAAATAAAGCCCATTTGCTGGCTACATTTGTCCCTTGGGTGGTCTGCTTGCCATCCCTGCTCTCAGAAAAGGCCGTCAGCCCATAACCTCATGCCAGTAAATGAGTTCACTGTACTCACATCCATGCCCTCTCCAGTTGCTGCATTTCCTACATTATGTTCCGACTCACGCTGCCATTCACTGCTGTTCATTTTAGCCTGAGCTAAAACATGGAGCTGTTGGGGACAAGGCGAGAGGAGCACGGGGGCTGATATTTCTCAGGCAACTCCAGGCACTGCTGTATTTATTACACTACACTATCTCCAGAAATGCAGGCTGAACTGGGGCTGCTGAACTGGGGCTGCTGGCAGTTGAAAAAAGGGGGAAAACAAAATCCTCTCCCCCTCAAATCTCTTCACATGCTTACTCCATAAAATACCTGGCTGGGAGCTGGGGTAAGAAACACACTATTATATCCAGGTGTTTCTTTGGTGACACTGCCTTTCTTCCGTCTTTGTTGGGCGTCTCTATGCAGCTATTTTAGGGGACCTTCTACTTTCTGAATAACATCTCTGCTGGATTTTTCTAAAGTGATTAACACCAAAGTTCCCCATTGTGCTTAGGTTAGATTGTTAGAAGCTGCAAGTTTTGGCCTTTGGGCAATTTTCTTCCAGCAGCTGGGCATTCCCATCTGACACTGTGATAGCTGAGAAGGCTCAAAGAAAATTCCGTAGTTTTTTTTTTTTTTTTGAGGGCAGTGTCACTGGCCCTCACATGTGGGACTGAACCGGGGCCGCTGGCTTCCCAAACCAGCGCTTAACCACCGCGCCACTCGGCCGGCCCTAAATTCGGTATTTTTCAACAGAGCTTTTTCTTATGCGGTAATGCTCCACAACATCTATCTAATACTGGGCACAGAATAATTGCTTCTTGATTGATTTTTAACAGGAGTGACCTTACATAAGGCAGAAATATAGGACCATGTCAATAGGGTGTTTTGAAAATTCTTCAAAGTATCCGCCAGTAAATATCATCTCCTAGTATTAAGATACTTAGAATTTACATGGGCCGGCCGAGTGGCGTGGTGGTTAAGCGCTGGCTTGGGAAGCCAGTGGCCCTGGTTCAGGTCCCATATGTGAGGGCCGGTGACACTGCCCTCAAAAAAAAACAAAAAACAAAAAACCCGTAATAGAATTTACATCATGCATCACTCATTTGGACTTTTCCTGAAGATAAAATATAATTATTACTGCAAAAAGCATTCTTTATTCCATTAGTTATCATTGTTATAAACTATAAAATAATAATAAAATAACATATGAAATTAAAAATCGACACCAAAGTAACCCATTCTGCACAATGGCTGCATAAGGCATGAGAAGGACCCCGGGGCTCTAGTAAGTAGGCATAGCTCATGAGTAGACAAGAAGAGGACAACTGATGAGAAATTATGTCAGTGAACATTAGTTTTCCCCTAAAAATTGGTCAAGATTTTTGGTCTTAGCCTAGTTTTCAATGAATCTCAAAGCTTCAGAAAATTCACTAAGATCCAGAATGCATCTCCAGTTATTTCCAGAACAACAGCCTGAAACCTGTGAAGCAGGTGAAAATGAAAGAGTAATAAAATATTTAGCATCCTCTGTTACAGTTTGCAAACAGTGTATAATTGAAACGAGGTTTATAACCTCTCTCACTATTGTCACCTTCAGTAAACTCCAGACATAAAAGAGGAGAAGGGTGAAGTATACTTCTCACTGTAAATGGTTTCTGTTTTTTGTTTTTTTAAAGATTTTATTGGGGAATTGGGGGAGGGGAACAGCATTGGGGAACCGGGAAAGGGGAACAGACAAGTTGCTGTGCTTTTGTTCTTCAGTCTAGTTGTGGAGGACATTGATTCACTGGCCCATGTTGGTATCATCATTGCGCTCTTCTTGGGTGAGGCAGATCGGTCACCAGCCTCTGGACGGCCGCTCACAGTGGCTCTTGGCAGCTCACACTGGCTGCCAGCCACTCACTGTAGCCTATGGCAGCCCACTGCAGCAGGGGCTGCAGCTATGCCATTCCGGGGACTCACAGCAGCCCAGCTCCAGGTGGAGCTGTTGTTCACTATCTTAGCTGTAGAGGGCAGTGTCACTGGCCCTCCTATGTGGGATCCAAACGCGGGGCTGCTGGCATCCCAAGCCAACTCTTAACCAGCTCGCCACTTGGCCGGCCCTGTAAATGGTTTCTTGAGTGTAACTTAATAGAGTATCTAAACAACATTTGGAGAAATTTGAGGGGGAGGCGGGTTGCAACCACACACCACTTGCCACATTCCAATGGGAGTTGACTGTCTTAAGTGGTTTCATGCAATTATAAACATCAGCAAATCTGTTGCACCTTATCGTTAATTATGGATGATGCTTTGTTTCCACAGTTCTAAAAGCACCCATTAAAGCTTCCTTAATAACCCTGGAGATTTAGTGACGGTTTTCTGCTGTCCTGCCTTTATCCACTCCCCATGTGAACCTGCAGCTCTCACCTTGGGTTAAGACATGTCAGTTGGAAAATTGGTTCAAATCCTCAAATTTTGTAATACTGTAAAAATACAAAATCAAAAAGTTAAATAACTTTATGCATGTGTATTATTTTTGAGCAAACATTGAGTATTTCAGAGTTGTGCTGCTGGGCGTTACTGCAACTGTATGTAAGATATAGATTCCATTTCTATGTATTTACTTATTTATCCTCCCTTCCTTCCTTGTTTCCCTTCCCTTTCTTTTTCTTTCTTTCTTTCTTTCTTTCTTTCTTTCTTTCTTTCTTTCTTTCTTTCTTTCTTTCTTTCTTTCTTTCTTTCTTTCTTTCTTTCTTTTTTCTTTCTCTCTCTCTCTCTCTCTCTCTCTCTCTCTCTCTTTCTTTCTTTCTTTTACATGCAGTATTATTTTATATTAATTTCAGGGATACAGCATAGTGGTTAAACCCTTACATAATTGAAGAAGTGATCCCTCTGACTAGTCCAGTACACACTTGGTACTATATATAGTTATTACCATATTATTGATTTTATTCTCTGTGCTTTACTTTACATCCCCATGACTATTTTTTAACTACCAATTTCTACATCTTAATCCCTTCACCTTTATCACCTTGCCCCCCAACCCCTTCCCATCTATCACCCAGATAAATCTAGTACCCATCTGACACCATACATAATTATTACAATTTTATTGACTCTATTCTTTATGCTAGACCCTACATCTCCAATGACTACTGTGTAACAACCAATTTGTACTTCTTAATCCCTTCCACTTTTTTCACCCACACCCCTCTCCCATCTGGCAACCATCAAAATGTTCTCTGAATCTATGAGTTTGCTTTTGTTTGGTTTGCTTGTTGTTTTGCTATTTAGATTTCACATATAAGCAAAATCACATTGCATCTGTCTTTCTCTGTCTGGCATGCTGCTCAGCACAATATGGTCCAGGTCCATCCATGCTGTAACAGATGTCAAGAACCCATTCCCTTCCCTGGCCAAGCAATATGCCATTGTATGTACATATCACCTCTTTTCTCCATTCATTCATCGACTGACACCCAGGCTGCCTCCACATCTTGGCCATTGTAAACAATGCTGCAATGAACACATGGGTGCACACGTCCCTTTGAAGTAGCATTTTGAGTTTCTTCAGATAAATATCCACAAGAGGGATTACTGGGTCCTTCTTTGTCTCTTGTTATAGGCTTTTTTTGAAAGTTCATTTTGTCTGGTGTAAGTATTGCTATGTTAGCTTTTTGTTGTTTATTTTTTTCCATTTTCATGAAATATCTTTTTTCACAGTCCTTTACTTTCAGTTTATGTGTGTCTTTTGATCTGAAGTGACACTTAAAAAAAGTCCCTTTAAGATTTTTTATAATATTGGTTTGGTGGTGAGGACTGCTTTAACTTTTTCCTGTCTGGGAAGCTCTCCATCTGTCCTTCAATTCTAAATGATAGCCTTGCTGAGTAGAGTAATCTTGGTTGTAGGTCCTTGCTCTTCATCACTTTGAATATTTCTTGCCAATATATTTGGCCTGCAAAGTTTCTGTTGGGAAATCAGCTGATCATGTATGGGAGCTCCCTTGTAGGTAGCTAACTGCTTTTCTCTTGCTGCTTTTAAGATTCTTTCTTTGTCTTTAACCTTTGGCATTTTAGTTATGATATGTCTTGGTGTAGACCTCTTTGGGATCATCTTGTTTGGGACTCTCTGAACTTCCTGGGCTTGTATATCTATTTCCTTTGCCAGGTTAAGAAAGTTTTCCATCATTGTTTCTTTCTTTTTCTTTTCTTTTCTTTTCTTTTTTTTTTTTTTGAGGGCAGTGTCACTGGCCCTCATATGTAGGACCCGAACTGGGGCTACTGTCTTCCAAAGCCAGCGCTCAACCACCGTGCCACTTGGCCAGCCCCCATCATTGTTTCTTTAAGTAGGTTTTCAATTCCTTGCTCTCTCTCTTCTCCTTATGGTACTGCTATGATGCGAAATTTGGTATACTTGATGTTGTCCCATAGGTCTCTTAAACTATTCTTATATTTTTGGAACTTTTTTCTTTTTGTTATTCTTTTTTCTTTTTGCTGTTCTGACTGGATGTTTTCTACTACCTTATCTTCTAAATTGCTGATTTGACCCTTTGTTTCATCTAATCTATGGTTGGTCCCCTTTAACATATTCTTCATTTCAGTTATTATATTCTTTCTTTCTGCCTGGTCCATTTTTATGTTTTTTACCTTTATTCTTATGTTTCCTATCTCTTGTTGAAGTTCTCCCTGAGATCATTAATTACCCTACATCTGGTAGATTGCTTGTCTCCATTTTGTTTAGTCATTTTTCTGAAGCTTTGTTCTGTTCTTTTATTTAGGACATATTTCTTTGTCTCTTTATTTTGGTTACCTCCCTGTGTTTATTTCCATGGAGTAGGTAGGGCTGCTATCTCATGGTCTTCGCAGAGTGGCCTTATGTAGTAGGTGTCCTGTGGAGCCCAGTGGCACACTCTCCCTGGTCAGCAGAGCCGAGTGCTCCAAATGTATCCTTTGTGGGGGTTGTGTGCGCCCTCCTGTTACAGTTGATACTTGATTGCTCTTTACATGTCAATGGACGGGATTGACGTTCAGGCTGACTGGTTGTGAGGACTGGCCATGACTACAATGGAGGAGCTGTTGTGCAGGGCTGACCCTACAGAGCAGAATTTTCTTTAGCAGGGCTCTTGAGCCTGCCCTGTCTGCCCTTCGGGTGTGTTGTTTTTGGAGGCAGCCAGGTAACAATCCTGCTCAGTTGGAAACTGGCCACTGGGCATAATAGCCCAGTACCTCCTGGAAGGGGACCTGCTGCAAGCCAAGTTCAGCTATAATCTGTGCCCTGGCATGAGCCACAAAGCAATTCATAGACAGCTGCCTTCTGTGCTGAACTTGGAAGTGCCTCAAAAGGCCAAGCTGCAAACCAAGGCCTGCTGTTGCTAGTGCTGGGCTTAGGGCTGCTCAGCCAGAGGTGTGAGACATGTCGAAGCTAGATGCTGCCTGTTTGGATTTTGTGACTTCTGAGAAATTTTAGGAAAGTCAACAGCATGAGCCATGACAGGCTGTTTGTATGGAAAAGCCACTATAAGTTGCTTGGGTATGCCTGAAAGTTGGGTGGGGCAGGGTCTCAGGGAATCATGGGGTAGGGGAGATAAACGGTGTTGGCTAGGTTGATGGAGACTCAGGTATGGTGGCTGGCTGTGTCTGCATGCCAGAAAGGAGGAGAGCTCAACAAAGAAACAATAGCTTCTGCCAGCTCCTCCATCTGGGAGAAAGTTGCCCCTCCAGCCCTTGCTCTGAAGCCAGACAACTCAGTTCCTACCCATATATCTTTGGTGCTTTTTCCAGCTGCAACCTCGGAGCTGGAGCTCAGAGTGAGTCCATTAGCAAGTAAGTCCATGCATGGGTCCTCATGTCAGTTATTCACAATCTCCACTGTTTTTCACAACCAGAAGTTATGGGGACTTCTGTCCTTGACCATGAAACCCTGGGCTGAGGAGCCTTTTGGGGGGCTGGGACCCCTCACTCCTCAGGGGGGACCTCCATAGCTGAGATATCTCTCCCAATTTTTAATGGTCACACATGGTGTGGAAACAGCCAATTCTGCCTCTCTGCCCCTGCCCCACCCACCACCAGTCTCAAGGTGGCTTCTTCTGTATGCCATTAGGTGTAGAGCTTTGGTCCAGCTAGACTTTAGGCAATTCTCAATGATGATTGTTCTGTAGTTTAGTTGTAATTTTGATGTGATCATGAGAGGAGGTAAGTGCAGTGTTTATCTACTCTGCCATCTTGACCAAAAAAATCACTTTTTAATAAAATTTTAAACCTGTAGGCTTACTCATGGAGATGGAGGTCACAAGTGAAATCATTGTTGCAAAACCTTAATAGAACTTGTAAGTATTGTTAAATTAATTTTACAAATGCAAGTTAACTTGGAGTAAAACAGTTATCAAATATGTGTAATAAGACTATTACAGGAGCATGTTGTTGGACAGAAAATGCCCTACCTGATGACATAACTATAGGCAAAGCCTCTACCAAGTGATGAAGTAAACTTTAGGATACCAGGACCACAGAGTATACACAAGACTGAATAAATTATTCTATAATGAAATATATTTCTTTAATGACCA
Source organism: Aselliscus stoliczkanus (assembly GCA_033961575.1). Lineage (NCBI taxonomy): Eukaryota > Metazoa > Chordata > Mammalia > Chiroptera > Hipposideridae > Aselliscus > Aselliscus stoliczkanus. The sequence continues at coordinate 72,479,429 of CM066740.1, read as the reverse complement.
TATTAAATTGTCATTTATTATTTGTCTATATAAATTAATGAACTAAAATGATGAGTTGCAACTATTATTAAATATCTTTTAATCAAGAATTCTACTTAGAGGAAGTAAAAGAAATGATAAATGCACTTATCTTGTACCTAATAGTTTATAGCAACATTTCATTTAATCACAACTGCAGGATGATGTGCCCATAGATAATGAATCATGAAATTGACAGTTTTGTAGACTAGAAAACATCAAATATTGGAAGTCTGATACAACTCAACTTAATGGTTGAGAAAGCCAAAATTGTGAATGATTAAGTGATTTGAAAAAGCTCATATAGGGCCGGCCAAATGGCTCCGTTGATTAAGAGTTGGCTTAAGAGCGCAAACTCTGAGCGAGAGGGCCGCTGGTTCGATTCCCACATGGGCCGTGACACTGCACCGGAACTGAGCTGCTGCTGGGCTGCCAACAGGTGGCAGCATGGCTCAGTTGGTATAACAACAAGATTGCCTGTTCAACGGTGAGCTACGCCCACCTGTAACTAAGACTGAACTCGGCATCTTGAGCTGAACTGCCACCCGGATGGCTCAGTGGATAGAGTGCATGCTCTTAACAACAAGGCTGCTGGGTTTGACTCCTACCTGGGATGGTGACTACTCCCACCCACAACTAAGATTGAATGCAGCACCTTGAGCTTAGAGGTCACGAGCTGTTGACGGGAAGCCAGATAGTGACTGGTGCCCTCCACAACAAAGATTGAAGAACAGCAACTTGGCTAGCCCCCTTCCCCAATTCCCTAACACTGTTCCCCTTCCCCAATTCCCCAATAAAATCTTAAAAGAAAAACAAGAAAAGAAAAAGCTCAGATAATTTGTACTGGAAGAGCCAGCTTTGCTCTGAAGTCTGTCTATGTACAAATCCCTTGGTGATCCTGCTTTTAGTGCTCAGTCCTCTTTAGTGTCTCAATGATGTCTGCAGCTATTTGACAGTTACACTGCAGTCAAAACAACTTGAATGTAGAAGTACTTCCACATTTTGTTGGGACTCAGGGACACATTACAATCTATTTCTTGCCTGAACCATTGCACTCAGCACCAGTCTATTATCTTCCCTTTGAAGAAGGTCTTGTCCTTGGTTGTATCCTGAGTGAGCAATAAACCAGCCAAGAGAACTTATCCCAGTTTCTTTAGAAACCAACTCACCAGTATATTCAAGAGTATAACCAGAAACAATCTAGCCAACTATATTAAAAGACGACATTCACACATAGATCTTTTTTAAGACAATAAAATTGATTTTAATGAGTGTTCTAGATGTGCTCAGTGAGACACTGCACTATTGTATGATACATTTATCTTTTCTCCCATACACTTGCTGTTTGAAGCAGGAAACAAAAATAGGCTTGGGTCTTATAATTCATTTCTTTACATAACTATGTGTTCAAATTCATTGGCCATAGCTGACTTCCTTCTTTGCTTCTTTGTCCAAAATATATTGCATAAAAGAAATTAATTTATGATTGAAATAAAAAAGCATAAAATTATTTTGTTTTCCTTCTAGAAGATTCAGATATATATATATATATATATATATATATATATATATATATATATATATATCCTTTTTTTTTTCTCTTCCTTTCCTTTTTGTTCCAACAATCTCCTGTATATGTGACTATTGCACAGACATTCTGTTTTGACCTCATGAACACAGACTTAATTTGACATGTTAGTATTTTCCTGATAGAGGGGTGATAGATCATGTCAGTCATGATTTCATTTTTTGAAAACAATTTTACGGATCCATTTTTGTTCTGCAGTAGCTACTATCATGTTTTTCTTTCCTTTATCTCACTAAGATTTTTATCTCTGGCCTTTGTGTGGAAGAAAAAAAAAATGTTTCCATAAAAAAAAAAAGTCTATTTAAAATATATCAGGGGTAAAAATGGAGTTTTGAATACTCTGAAAATATAACATTTATTTTAGTTGCTTCTTTTATTATATAGAATCCTACAGAACTAATATTGTGTGCAATTTTTTTTTTTGAAAGATTTTTATTGGGGAATTGGGGGAGGGGAACAGACTAGTTGCTGTCCTTTTGTTCTTCAGTCTAGTTGTGGAGGACATTGCTTCACTGGCCCATGTTGGCATGTTGGTATCATCATTGCGCTCTTCTCGGTGAGGCAGATCAGTCACCAGCCTCTGGATGGCCCCTCACAGCAGCTCTTGGCAGCTCACACTGGCTGCCTGCTGCTCACACTGGCTGCCGGCCACTCACTGTAGCCTATGACAGCTCACTGTAGCAGGGGTTGCAGCTATGTCGTCCATGGGGACTCACAGCAGCCCAGCTCCAGGTGGAGCTGTTGTTCACTATCTTAGCTGTAGAGGGCAGTGTCACTAGCCCTCATATGTGGGATCCGAACCGGGGCTACACCACCTCTTAATCAACATGCCACTCGGCCTGCCCAGCAATTATTTTTTAAAAGAAGGATAGTAAGCCCAGAGCATAAATAGGAATGTATTTTATTTCATGATTGTGGAGGGTATCAGATCAGTTTTCCAGATGGAATGCTGACTTAATTTACATAGTACCCAAATATGTTATACTGATAGTTGATATTGTAGAAATTATATAGATGTGACATAAACTGGATATAAAAGCCTGCTACTTATTTTTATAAATAGACACATCCATTTGTTTATGTATTGTCTATGGAAACTTTCCTATTACAATGAAAGAATTAAGAAGTTAAAAGAGATCCTATTATCCACAGAGCTCAAAATGTCTTGCCCAATTATCTTCCTGATCCCAGGAATACAGCAAATGTATTTAGAAAGAAGTCTTATGAAATGAATAGAAGGTGGAAGATGAAGATACAATTCGATTTACATCTAAATGAAAGGGAGGGGAAGGAAAACACAATGGAACTGAACTCATTGCTCCTGACTCTGGATTCCATGTGAAGAGCCTTCTGAGTCAGTTCTTTCATCATCCTTCAGCTGAGGGTCAAACTCCTAAAGCCATCCCCTCTAGCAGTTCCTCCTCAGTTGACTCAGTTCCTCCTCATCCTCTACATGAGGCATAAACATCAACTTTCTTGTTCCAGGGACTGTTCTAATTTACATTTTTTTAAAAATTCTGATTTTCTCTTTGGTTCTAATATCTCTTTGTTCCTGTTTCTTTCATGAGTCACCAGCTGTGTTATGGACTGAATGTTTGTGTCCATATGTTCACATCTAATACCCCAAATTCATAGGTGGAAATCTAATCTCCAATGCCACAGGTGTTTGCAGGTGGAGCCTTGAGAGATAATTAGGTCATGAAGGTGGAGTCCTCACGAATGGAATTAGTGCCTTATAAAAAGAGGCCAGAGAGCCAGCTCACTCATTTTGCTACCATGGGAGGACACAACAAGGAGGCAGCCGTCTTCAACCCAGGTAAGAGCCTTCAGCAGAACCCGACCCTGCTGGCCCTATGATCTCAGACTTACAACCTTCAGAGTTGTGAGCAATCAATCTCTGTTAAGTCTATGGTAATTTGTTACAGCAGCCAGAACTCACTAAGACAGGCTGCTTCACCACAAATGTCTAACATCACACAGTACTCATGAGATAACTTCAGTCTTCTTACTCAACTGGGTAAAAGTATTATTCGTAATGGTCATTTGATTTACTGCATCAGTTTTTTGTTTTTGTTTTTTTTAGCTGAGCCATCCTGCCACCTGTTGGCAGCTCAACGGCAACTCAGCTCGGGCTGACATTGAACCACCGTTGCTCAGAGCTCAGCTCGCACTCTTGAGCGAGCTCTTAACCAACTGAGCTACTCAGACAGTCCTTCCTGTGTCAGTTTTACTAAGATTTTAGAACAGATGGTTTTCTTCTTGGAGTTTTTTCTCGGGTGGGTCATGTTGCCTAACTGTGTAAACCACCCTGTGCCTGTCGCCAGCCATGCACACATATTTACTGGTTTCCTCAACTTCTTTTTCCACAAACCTCTTATGTGTTTCTTTAACTTGAAGAATTTTTCTTTCGCTCTCTTAGTGTGTCCATATTCTAAAATGGTCCTCAGATTCTTTCACATTAAATTTCTTTTTCTAAAAGCAGCAAATGCAAATACTTTAAACAAAATTAGAGTCGTTGCTATGTAGGAACTAAAGGTTAATTCTGGAAACTTCACAGGATGTGTAGTTCCCTATGATTTAAGTTGAAATCCCTCACAAAGAAGATATTGGAACTCTGCTAGTCACCGGAGTCCTCAACTGTTAATAAGTATTACTGTAATTGGATTATGTTTCTCACTTTAGGAATGCAACTTGCACCTTGAGATACAACCAAAACTAATTGGATCCCTGTTCTGTTGTTTGGTTTTCAGGACTTCAATATCAACTGAAGTTCCTCTTTAATTTTATATATCCCTTACCCAGTATCCGATTTGGAAAGGACTGAACCGTATGAAACTAAAAATTCCTAGAGTTTGATTAATATCTTGCAAGCTCCTGAAGGGGCAGCTTGTAGAGACCTGCTTCAAAATGATGTCCAGAATTCATAACTCTTTTTCAATGACCATCACCAGTGGGCAATTGAGAATGGGCCTGATGGTTTTCTATTAACACTGGGTATTATAGATGTTGCTGTCTCATATCCAAATGTCCATGTGACTCGCGGTTGGCACCTTGTTGAAGATTAATGGCCCAATGTGAAATGATGGGTTTGTGATGGATTATGCTTATGATTGCTTTTTGACTATTTCACTTAACGTTCTTCTCTTGCTAGACATTCATCAGCTAGAGTCACTGAACTCAATCAATACAACATTTTAAATTTGCACATACTTACCAGCCATGTCTTTTAAAACTGAATCAAAGAAATGACATTGTTATGTATATATTTTCTCTTCTAGCCAATAGAATTGTTCTTTTCTAAGTATAAATCTCTGGGTGACTATTTCAAGTTTGGGTTCATTATAGGTTATGTTCTATAATTTGAAAAATTCATATAATATGCTAGTCATAGGCTATTCATAAATTCCCATTCTTAACTGTTTAAAGGAAGATAAAAGAAAACAAAGCTGTAATTGAAAAAGGTAAAATATTTTAAAAACTGTGATTGTGAATATTCAACAAAATTGGAAACAGAAGTTTAAAATTAAACCAAACAGTTTAGTAAAACATGAAGATTTTAGCTCTGGACTGCTGTCTTTTGCAATATTTTTCCTGTTATGATTTTTGCTGACTGATTTCAGCATATCCATACTTGCTATTCTGGCCTCTTATTTCCTTTGCTTCCTGTCCATCAATAATGTCCTTCACACAACCTCAATCACTTACTCCCATACTTACACCTCATATTCAGTATTGAATTCCCCCTCTCTTTCCCCCTGCTCCCTGCTCCCCTGCCCCTATCCCAGATGACCAATTCTTACCCTTACCCCTTTCCTCACAGGTCCAGCTCTGCTTCTGCCACCCTCACTTTCCACTGAAAGTCTTGCTTCCTATTTCATGAGCCAACAGGAACACAGAGAAGACAACTCTCCTAGACTCCATGGCGCCCCTGCTTACCTGCACCATCACAGCCTACATCCCCTGTCGTCCCTTCATCATTGGGCTCATTGTCCACACTCCTAATCAAACAGCTGTTTTTGTTGTGCACTATCCCATCCTCTCTCATCTACTCCGATGCTTGGCCATTCCATGCTCCCTCTCCCATCACTTTTACCTCTCTGCTGTATCATTCCCATCAATGTAAAAAAAAGTGCTATTATTTCTCCTTTGTCGAAACAGCAAAACAATCTTCTATTGACCCCACTTCCTTGCCATCTACTGTCCCTTTAAAGTAAAACTTTTCAGAAGTGTTGTCTATCATCTGTGTCCAATTCCTTTCCTCCCATGTCTCCTAAACCCACTGTAAACAGGCATTTGTCCCTTCCATGCCACTAAAATTACACTTGTTAAAGTTACCAGCAACATCCTTGTCCACTCAACCAGCAAATCTTGTTGGATCTAGCTTTACATTTTACCCCAAATCTCATCACCTTATATCACGTCTGTTGCCATCACCCTGGTTGAAGTCACCCAGATAGTAACCCACCTGGGACATCGCAGCAGCACCTGGATAGTAACCCACCTGGGTCATCGGTGGTCATTATGCCCCTCCCACACACATGTATTTTCAGCCCAACAATGTGATCTGTTACAATGTAAGTAGATCATGCTACGCATTCTTTAAAATATCCCAGAGCTTCTTATCTCCTTCAAATGATAAGTTAGTGTCCATATCATGGCCTGTGGGATTGAGTTCCCCTCCTTAACTTTTTGGCCCTTTTCTTCTACTAACCTCCCTTTGCTCAGTCACCTGGGCCTCCCTGATGTTCCCTTAATGTGGCAGAACACTTTTACCTTAGGGGTTTGCCCTGGTTTCTGTCTCTGCCTGGAATGCTGTTCCCCCGGGTTGTTCACCAGGCTGTGTAACTCACTTTCTTCAGATCTTTGATCAAATATGTCCTTCTCATTAAGATTTTCTCATCAAAGTCTTCCCTGACTGTCCATTAAATTTATACCTCCACTCTCCCTACCTCCCTCTCTTCCTTAACTTTTTCCTCAGCATTTCTCATTATCTAGAATGCTACGTATTTTACTTTAGAAACTTTTTGACCCACTTTCCACCACTGCAGTATAAGCTCAATGAGGATAGGAATTTTTATCATTTTTGTTGTTGTTGTCATATTCCCAGCCAGAATGCCTGGCACATAGTAGGGCTTTAATAAAATGTCTTATATCCTAAATGAATGGCGTTAGATTCTATGCTCGGTTGGAATTACATGGCATATGTGGTCACACTACCAAGCATTTCTCTGAAAGTGTTTCCCTCCACACACCAAGAGGAAACTCTATTATAAAACAGATTTCACTCCTTTATCTATCTTCCTATGACATTTTTTTTTTTGTGGTTTCTTGAGGGCGTATAGGATGGTTTTAATTTTTACCACCTGAAAAAAAAAGTTGTGCGCAATAAATGTTGAATGAGTAAATGTGTGAAAGCACAAAGGATCACTTGATGAATAGTGGAGACCCAGCCATTTTCTGTGTTCTGTAAACCAGGAACCTTGCCAGAAGATTGAGGCCCTGATGGACTCATCAACAGTGTCACGAGGACAGTGATCCTCCAAGTCACTCTCTGACCATAAAGAACATTCTATTCTTTGCTGACACTAGTTCAGAAATGAGCATTGTAGGCAACCTCAGTTGCTATATGAGTCAGATGATGCTAAATGGTATTGATTTTAAAAGAAGTAGAAACAGAGCTGGATTTCAAGGTTCCCTTTAGTTTCCTCATGTAGGCACAACCTGATGGCTGCTTTCCTAATGTCATTGCCATTCACAAATACCCATCAGAATCCTTTATCATTTTCTTAGCAGGTATGGAGCGCTTATCACACACTTGGTACAACCCTGCAATGAAGACATATCAGACATGGTTCTGGCTTTTTAGACCTTACAGTGGTTACAGGTTATGCTAATTGCTACCATGGTACAGAATGTGGTATTTTTTAAAAAACATTTAAGAAAATCACAGCTTTATTGAGATAATTCCCATACTATGAAGTTCATTCTTTTCAAGTATACACTTTAGTGGTTTTAATATGGTCACAGAGTTATACAACCATCATCAGAACTTGAGAATATTTTTGAATATTTCAAAAAGAAACTCCAGTACCTACTAGTAGTCACTCCCCAATCCCTACCTCCCAGCCCCTGGCAACCACTAATCTACTTTGTGCCTCTGGATTTGTCTATTCTGGAAATTTCATGTAAGTGGAACCTTACTATATATTGCCCCATGACTGGTTTTTCTCACTGAGTATAATGTTTTCTAGGTTCATTTGTGTTGTGGCATGTGTCAGTACTTTATTCCTTTTTATTGCTGGATAATATTCCATTGTGCTGGACGTCCCATATTTTGTTCATTCATCAGTGGAGAGACATTTGTGTTGTTAACACTTTCTGGCTGTTAAGAATAATGCTGCTATGAATATTCATGCACATGTTTTCATGTGTCCATATGTTTTCATGTCTCTTGTGTATATACCTAGGAGTAGAATTTCTGGATCACATGGTAACTCTAGGTTTTAAAAAACTGCCAAACTGTTTCTCCAAGTGGCTGCACTATTTTCAATTCCACTAAAAGTACATGGGGGCTCCAATTTCTCTGCATCCTTGCTAACACTTGTTATTGTCTGTCTGTTTTAACTCTTCCTGTTGGTAAACAGCGGGATCTAATTGTGGTTTTGGTTTGCATTTCCCCAATGATTAATAATATTTATTATCTTTTCATGTTCTAACTGGCCATGAAGAATGGTATATTCTCAGAGGATTTCTGTGTTCAAGGAAGGCCTTTTTGAGGACAACTTCTTTTAATAAATATAAAATATAGGTAGGATTTAGCTGGGATAAGCATGAAGGCAAAAAACTCTCCATGCTGGGAGAACAGCTGTTACAGAGATCTTAAAGTGCAAAGGCACTTGGCTTTTGGAGGAACTGAAAGGTTGGTGTGGCTGGGCAGCTGAGTGAGGTAGAAGGTGGCAGCAGAAGACTTCGAGAAGTCAGCAGGGACTAAAGCAAACAAACACTCCAGAAGACACAATTCAGCCAATTAATTTTATTCACAGGGTACCTAGTGAAGACAGGTTTTTAAGCAGAGAAGTTAAATAACCTGATTTATGTTAATAATAGCTGATGCTACCTAGCACTTATCATATTCTAGGCACCATTCTAAGTGCTTTATAGATATTTATACAGCCATAACCTGATAAGGTAGTATGTTATTTTCCTTTGGCTGCTGCAACAAATTACCATAAACTTAGTGGCTTAAAACAACACAGGTTATTATTACAGCTCTGAAGGTCAGAAATCAGGTTCACTGGGCTGAAAGTAAGGTGTCAACAGCCTGTGTTCCTTCTAGAAGCTCTAGGGGATAATCCATTCCCTTGTCTTCTTGCCTGGTTCTAAAGGCTTGCCTTTTTTTTTTCTTCCCCTTTACACATTCTCTCTGACATGGCTGTCTCCCTCCTGTAAGGGCCCCTGTGATTATACTCATATAATCCAGGATAATCCTTCCATCTCAAGGTCCTTAATTTAATCACATCTATAAAGTCCCTTTTGTCATATTAGGTAGCAGAGTCACAGGTATAAGGGGTTAGGATGGGACATCTTTTGGGGGGACATGGTTCTGCTTCCAAAGCATGCACAATTATTTTCTGCATAGTAACTTGCGTGGTTATGCAGGTGGTGACTGGGATTTAAACCAGAGGTCTGGTTCCAGAGAGCACATCGTTTTTTTGTTTTGTTTTTTTTTTAAGATTTTATTAGAGAATTGAGGGAGGGGAACAGCGTTGGGGAATCAGGGAAGGGGAACAGACAAGTTGCTGTCCTTTTGGACTTCAGTCTAGTTGTGGAGGACGTTGCTTCACTGGCCCATGTGGGTATTATCATTGTGCTCTTCCCCGATGAGGCAGTAACTCGCCAGCCATTGGACGGCCACTCATGGCGGCTTACTGCAGCCCACTGCAGCAGGGACAGCAGCCCACGCCATCGCTGGCAACACATGGCAGCCCAGCTCCAGGTCGAGCTGTTGTTCACTATCTTAGCTGTAGAGGGTTCAGCATCACTGGCCCTCATGTGGGATCCAAACTGGGGCCCTGCTGCTCAGAGCTGGCGTCGCAAGCCAACTCTTAATCAATGCACCACCCAGCAGGCCCCAGAGAGCACATCTTTAACCCCTAGGAGCCCTGCATCTCATAGTTATTAGATTTTAAAAAATGTGTAATTATTTATCTTCTGATGACATTGGCCTGTTGTCCTCTGCATCAGAATATGGTTAATGTGATTGATAAACTATTCTCCTGTGTGCTTGTGCATCAATATATCTGGTTCCTTTTAAAATTGTGATTTGTTATTTTCTACATTTTCACCTATGTTCTCCTAGATGTTAACATTGAAAGTAACATGTTAACTTTCACCATTCCCTAAAGCTGTCTATTTCATGGGAAGATGTAAATGGTCATTTTCTGCCTGTTAGTACAGGAAGGAGAATTTGACATTTGTGTCAATTGTTCTTAATATACAAACTAAATGTCCTGTTATATTTATCACTTTTCACAAAGGAGTATAGTGAGGAAACTTCCAGGGTCCATCTGACACCTTAGCCCACTTTACCTCTCTGAGACCGAATGTTGATTAATAATTTTTGCCTCACAGTGTTTGGTTGTTCAGAAGGTTTAATGGAGGGAAAAGTATATGAAATCATATATAAAAATAAGAGGTACACATAGTACCTATATAGATGGAGAGATATTCTAACTACAACTTGACTCTTAAACCCTGAATATGTTAAAACAATAACAGTTCTAAAGTTTGCAGTTTTCTTAAACCTAGTTTGTTACCCCATAAGTTGAATGGAAAAATGCAGCTACAATGGAGTTTAAAGTTTAATACCTAAATTAATGTACCTTTAATTCATTGCCATTGGTGGAATAATTACTTTTGTCTTTTGAGAAAAAATTTGCCTCAAATTTACCTCATCTGTAATTTAGCATTTCTATTAGAATTATGTTCAAAATAGTACAGCTTTTTATTGTTTGGGGGAACAAGCATTGGAACCAACAAATACGCCCTTCATTAGTACACAATGTCTCCCAGCATATTGAAGCAAGGCTTTGCTTTTTGAATTGTTGATTAGGACTCATAAACTGCACATAAATGAAAATGTACTCAGAAAATAAGAATGTTCTGTGCAATGAAACACATATCTTTATTCTTGAAAATATTGATAACACTGTTAGAGAAGTCTTTGTCTATAAAGGAAAATTTTATCCTTAATAGTAGCAAAGCTGTTTATATGTAAATTCACATCTAACTCTTACAAGTCTGTAAAATAGTTTAAAATCTGACTGGGATTGTGGTGGGAAAGAGGATGACAGAAGGTATTAGGAGCTCATCTTACTGTTGCATTCTTATTTCTTTAATCACAGCTTTCTTGGAAGCAGTCAAGTCCCCATTAAGATGACACATCACGTCAGGCCATCTTGTCTGGTCCATTTCTAAGACACAGTGTAAGTGTGTTTGGAAGCTGGGAGGAGCTCAGGGGTTTCCTGCAAATGTGGTTCCCTTTTTTTTTAATCTTTCCTCTGCCTTCATCTTGTGCCCAGGTGGAGCACAATTCAGGGCTTTTTTTTTTTTAATTTTTATCTATTTATCTATTTATTTATCAATTTATTTATTTATTTATTTATTTATTTATTTATTTATTTATTTATTTTAGAGGACGGTGTCACTGGCCCTCATATGTGGGATCCGAACTGGGGCCGCTGGCGTCCCAAGCGAGCACTTAACCACCGCACCACTCGGCTGGCCCTCAGGGCTTTTTGATGTTGTGGCACAAATGATGACAAAGAGTCTGGAGAACTAGGTTTCAGAATCAGCTCTGCCTTCAATGTGACCTTGGACCTTCCATTTAGCCTAAATTACAAACTGGAAGAACTGAAGTGAATGATACTGAATTTCTCTTCCAGTACAAAGGATCCGACTTTACCAGTGATATGATTTCCCAGGAATTAATGATGCAATGCCCACTAATTGAGGGTGGACGTGGTCCAGGGATGGCTGGCACAAGTCATTTCTGGGGTCAGGCATCCTGTCCACAGCCTTGCCCCTCCCTATCTGAAGCCCCCTATTTTTTGATTTTCTTTTCAGATGCCCTCTGTTTCACTTGCAAACCAAATTTAAGCTCTGCCCCTAACTCTTCTGGTCACCGACAAAAACAGTCTTTTTTCCCCATTTTTTTCTTTTTTATTTCTCGTGGAATAATTCTTGAATCCCTACACATCTATCTATGTGGGTCCCAGACGGGGGGTGGGGGGAGGTTTAGAAACCCCCAGTATTTTCTCTTTTACAGGTTTTCACTTTTGGCTTCTCTTGTTCACTCCCTTCAGCCCCCAACCCCAACCCCTTTTTCTTCTTCCTGCTCTTTTATGTGCACATGTGGGTTGTTTCTCTCTACTCTCTTGCAGTTCATCTCTATCCATCTGTAACAGCCAAATAACAAAGTGAAATGTCTTATCTTTTACAAAGTAGCACATTCGAGTTTGTTCTTTAGAGAAGCCGAATAGCAAATGTAAGGGCATAAAGAGGGCCTGTCATCCTCACTTGTGTCTACACCTCAATGACCAAATAAATATTTTATGGGTTTTTGCTGTTGTGATGATTCCAGATTGGGGATGAGAGGATGTATTTATCTAATGAATACTAATTAAGCATCTCAGGGGAAATAACAAGAGTAATGTGCTTTTTCATGGAGAATACCAGAAAAACATGGAAGTCTGTTGAAGATACCATGTGTTACAAAGCTTAGGGACTTTCAAAGGATGAGACTGTATCTATTTCTACTACATTACCCTAGTCTCAACTCTAATGATAATTCATTGTTCACAAATGTGAAATCTGAGCTAGGAAAGAGCATTTCTCTTCGATGAACACTTATTTTGGCTACTGAAGAGATATATTCCAGACAGGGCCGTGCTACCAGTGTGGCCCTTGAACCAGCAACATGAGCATGGCTCAGGAGCTTGTTAGATGAATGCAAAGGTCAAGACCTTGTAAATCAGATTCTGTATTTTAAAAACATCCCCCGGCAATTCTTAGGCACATTTAAAGATTGAGAAACATTACTCTAGGAAGGTTTGATACAAAAAAGTCTAGAATAAAAATAAAAAAAATCACATAGGTGTGAAAATATCAATATGTGATTTTTTTTATTAGTAAATTTAAAAAACTTACAGGGAAAATGAGATTCATATTTATATGTAAAAATTGCTCAGATTTATACAAATCTCAGTCTTTTCATTACAGATACTCTCAGTCCTCTCTAGGCAAAATTGAAATTCAGAGGGTTTCATTTAACCAAAATATGGGATAATAATTTCATAGGAAGTGCTAAAGGTCCTCATGCTTGAGAGAATGTGAAATATAAGGAAAATCATTTGTTCTATGTATTAATGACAATGACATAAATAATGTAATGCTAGAATATTCCACAGTTTAAAAAGAAAGGTATCTTTATCTTAACTTCATTTTTCTTTACTGTGATACTCACTTCCATGAAGGAAGCTTCCACAAAGATTTAATCACACCATGTCTCCCACCTTATTATAACCATACTATCCTATACAATAGAGGGCTAATTGTTTCAAAGTACAGTTCTGAAGCAAAAGCCCCTGGTGTATAGTGAAATGAGGTGTTAATTGGATGACAGATGCATTACCTTGGAAGTCAGAAAATCCACTGGATGGTGGTTACAGACTCAGGTAGGAGGCCAAAGGTTCATTTGAAGGATTTAAGTCTCTTTTTTTTTTTTTTTTTTTTTTGGAGGGCAGTGTCACTGGCTCTCATATGTGGGACCTGAACCAGGGCCGCTGGCTTCCCAAGCCAGCTCTTAACCACCGCACCACTCGGCCGGCCCTACCTCTCTATTTTTTATTGTTTTTGTTGTTGTTGTTGTTTGTTTGTTTGTTTGTTTTGAGGGCAGTGTTACTGACCCTCATATGTGGGACCTACCTCTCTATTTTTTAAAGGTATGATATTTATATAATTTTTCAGGATATGAAATTCAGGTGAGGTCTGGGAAAAATCAAATTGTGGTCAAATGTTAACTGCAATAAGAGGTAAAATGCAACTCATTCCTTTTGTATGGCATTTTTCTGTTTGCTTATGCAGAGTAGCAAGCCAATCTGAGGAATCACAACTATAGGCCTCCCCCTGTGATACCTCCTACCTGTTCCATTCAGACCAGTTCAGGTGGAAGTGTTTGCTGCCTTTTCTCTCATCTTCAGCACCTCTCCCCCAACCTATGTATAAATCTGTGTGTCCACCAATAGTCATAATCACTTCCTTATCACAAAATGGGTTTTTCTTTTTGCCTGCTTGCTAACCCCAGGACACCTCTTAGCACCTGTCCTGAGATGTTTACCATTTATCCTCCCCTACTTAGGATACAAGAGAAGGGCAAATGTTAACTGTGGAAAGAGAAAGGGAATCAGAAATAGAGAAGAAGAAAAATCCAGAATATATGACCAGTTAGTTCATACAGTTATTCTATCTTGTTAAAGAGACCACAGACAAAATCAGTGTTTTCAGATATGTCTGCTAACGCCCTGATGAAAATCACCCAGGGGATTGTTGAAAATGATATCCTTGGGTCTCACTTCAGTCATTCAGAATCAGAACCACTGGGGATGTCCTTCAGAAGCTTATCTTTACACAAGACCTATAGGTGGGTGATTTGTACAATGAACCACTAGTAATATCTTGGTATATGGCCAGATCACTAGGCTCATTCACTGTCTTGTTAAAGATCGCTAAAGCAATTCCCTTGCCATTATTCTACCTTGTCTCTGGAAAAACAAACAAGCAAACCAACAGACTTCAGTATGTTATCAAAGAAAAATGTAGAATTTTAAGTATGGGAAAGATAGGTGAAAATTGCATGGAACTTATTTTTTTTTAACTCTCCGTTAATACTCAAAGTGTGGTATCCTTAAGGGCGGTGCAGCAATTCAATAAAAATAAAATACAACCACTTAGCAGTCGTATTCTATAAGGATGGCTGGCCTAGCTAAAAGATAGGTTCATGTCTCGCTATCTTTATATACGATTTCATTCACACAAACGTTTATAGGATAGAGATGGTGATTGTTCTAAAAAGAAAAGCTTTCTACATTCATATGGCATGATACATACTCAACATGGGCTACATAGAAACCATACATGTCAGTAAGGTCACAGTAGAACATGAATAGTTGAAGGAAAATGAGAAAGATGATGAATGGGGGTTCTATCTGAGTAAGCAGTTGTAGATTCAATCGCTGTAACCTTTGGAGGCTAATTAGCAAGGTCTGCAGGGTGAAACTAATACAGTGAATGCCCCAGGGTACTGAAAATATAATAAGTTTTCCTAATTTAAAAGGCAAGCTAGATATTTAAAATAGGCTTACTTCTTTGGACAGAAACACTATCTTGCTAATTAAACTCTGTTGATTATTGAAACACCATTGATAAATACTAAAACTTATTTGCATGACCTTCTAAATGATATATTCTAAAAAATCAAAAATTTTAGAAAATTTTCATTTTTTTTTTTTTATTCCCATGGTATTCCTAAGACTCTGCAGCAAATGTCAGGAAGACTATATATACTGCATTAAAACTTGTAATTTCTTAAGGAGGGTTCTGTGTGTGAACATAAAAACATTTAACAAGATCACTAAAATGTTACTGTTTCCTATAAAAAGAAATGTCTTGTTATAGGGTCAGTTAAGGAAAAACTTTTATTACTGATGTTATGAAGATGAAAAGAGCCTGTCACTGATTATTAATTACTAGTAAATGCCTTTTACAAACTGACTTCAAAATTTTAGCTGCCAGATTGAATTATGTTATTCTGAGCCTTGGAAAAAAAAGATCATAGTGGCTTTCTAAAGGTTTTTTGACATAATTAAAAAAACCATTTATAACAATCTGTGTATCAATCTTCTAGGATAAAATTGGTTGACTTCAGGAACAAACTTCATTTATTAGTCATTTCCTTTATGAAAAAATTACACAACTGTATGTTTTAACCAAATTTATGTAAGTATATTAAAAGCAAACAGTTTGAGACCATTATATTTATTATCTATAACCAAAAACCTATGGAAATCTGAACACCCACCCAGTTTTGTTCTTATGTCAAATGTATTATTAGCCAAATTACTTATATAGAGTAATCAGTATTCATATTATGTCTCCCTGTGAGGCAAAAGTTGTCAAATGTGTATTTTTACCCCCTATATCTTTATGCTATTATTGGTTGATTATTTACTCTGGAACATAATGAGCTTTCTAATCCTCAGTTGATTTGAGCTTTAGTTTGGTCATTATGCAAAAAGTGTTCAAGCAGAAACCGCTGCCTTTGTACAGTTTCAAGTAGTAGCTTTGAAATATCCCCCAAATTGTGCTCTATAACTGGGTCCCAAATTTTCTTCTTTTTTTATTTTTTGTGCAGGGTGTTTTTCTTAGTTTGTTTCTTTGTTTTTTTGAGGGCAGTGTCACTGGCCCTCATATATGGGACCCGAACCCGGGACCACTGGCTTCCCAAACCAGTGCTTAACCACCGCGCCACTCGGCCGGCCCTAGTTTGATTGTTTTTTAAGATAGATGGGGATAAGAAAATTAATTTGTGGTTGACTGAACAGTAGATGTCAAACACAGGTTTGGAATCGGGCTATTTAGTAAAGCTTTAGGAGGCCACCACTATTTTTCACCAGCTAATTACTCCCTGACATAATATACTCATGGAATCTCATCTCATGTCTTCAGCAGAATCATTTTGCAGGAGTTATAGAGGAAATGAAGCAACTGGAACTTGTACTCGCTGCTGCTGGGAATGTAAAATGATACTGACACTGTTGAAAACAGCTTGACAGTTTCTTATAAAGGTAAACATATATTACCCAGCAATCCTACTCCTGGGAATTTACTTAAGATATATGAAAATATGTCCAAAAAAAAAAAAAGAATTGTGCAAGAAAGTCAGTAGCTGCTTTCTTCGTAACAATCAAAACTTGAAACCAACCTAAATGTTCATCAATAAGCAGACTGAGGTATAAGTATATAAGAAAATACTCCCCAGCAATAAAAAACAGGCAAATGGACAAATTGAGGTATAACTCTACAATGGAATACTACTCAGCAATAAAAGAAAAAGGAGGTACAACATGGACGGATCTCACAAACATTATGTTGAGTGACAGAAGCCAGAATCAAAATAGTACATGTTATAACATTCCATTTGTATGAAGATTACAAACATGCAGGACTAACCTATGGTGTTAGAAATTAGAATAGTAATTGCCTCTGGTGGTGGGATGATGGGATGAAAGTATACCTGAGGTAATGGAAATATTCCTTATCTTGATTGGGCAGATAGTTGCCCAGATGTACTCACTTTTCAATACTCATCGAACTGTATACCAACATCTGTGCATTTCACTATATGTAAATTATAATGCAATATAAAGAGTATATACATGTATAGGTGCATAAATGGATGGATGAATCGATGACTGCATGAATGAATGAAGCATGGTCTCTGGATTCAGAAAGTCTATATTTAAATCTTGGTTTTACAACTTCTTGGCTGTCTGAGCCTAAGAAGTTACATCATTTTCTGTGTCTTACTTTCCTTAAATTTCATTTGATAGTATTTGGATGGTGTGAAGATGAAGTAAATTAATACAGCTTGAGAGCATAGAACAGTGCTAGGAGCATAGTAATAATGCTTCAAAAATTTTTAGCTATTATGATGTTTTTTCTCCCTGTTACATGAAAACATCAATTGATTGTAACTCAATATCAATGTTTTGTTTCATATACTATACTGTTTCTTTCTAGAGCAAGATAATTTATAGGCTAACAACTGTGGTGAGCCTTCTTGTTATATAAACACTTATTTTTTATTATAAAAATGAACATATTAAATGATCACTTGCCATTTTATTGTGTTGAGCTAGACTCATAATTACTGTTGTAATTTTAGCTGTCAGTGGCAGATGCAAAACTAACATATAAAATTTAATTGAGGCCACTAAAAAAATTGACCCAATATATTTATATATACATATATATTTTACACTGAATTTCAAAATTCTTAGTTTAAATAAAGAGCCCTATGAATAAAAGCCTTAGGCACCTTCACATAGTAGACAGAGAAAAAGCCACTAGTTTTTACAATTGAAATAACAGAATTAGGGCTGAATACAACATCCAGTTCATTCGATTCACTGAGTAAAGCTTCCTATAAAAACACCAAGAAAAAAAAGACTTTAATAATTTAAATTAACCCCTCCCTAGGATTCATCTGTTAGCTGAAAAGGTCTTGAATTTCCTATTAGGAGATAAAATACCCAAGGTATTGTGGGTGCTTGAGCCTGTCTAACCTTAATATCTTCTATTAGCACTGCATATGTGAGCCATACGGAACTCATCCTGTCATCTCCCAGGGCAGCTGTAGTCACAGTGAATGAGTGGGGAAAAAATTGGTTTCACCCACTGAGGTCATTCATAATTGCCCATGATTACTTATTTCTACGGCCACTAGAAAGTCATTCCTTATATTGTTAGGCCCTCAGGAGAGCAGTTAGAAAAGCAATAGACTTACCTGGTAGCAATTTACATTTACTGAGTCATAGGAAAGTATACTTTTCATTTATTAAATGTAGTCTCATTAGACTCTTTACTTAAGGCTTAATTTATTTATGTAAGCATGTCTACTTTTCTCCTATTCTGCTCAGAGGTAGGTTATTCATCTTCCTTTTAAGAAAAGGTTTAGATTTTTTGACATCTGAAATTCTTGGGTCTATTTATATAAAATCTGTTAATATGGAGCTCTGATTTTAATCCCTTTTTGGGTTAGTTAATATGATTCCCTTAACTGATCATACAGATTGGAGTTTGTACAAGTGAATAGTATAGAGGTTAATTTACCATTACTTCAACACAACTTAGGAGAGGAGAAGATAATTAGCATTTATGTTAATATATTTGTATTCAATATTATACTAGCGTGCTTTATTTGATTAATTTCATTTTCTACACATTATTACTTTAAATAATAACAGTAAAGTCATTTTTTTTAAAGTATAAAGACTAGCTGGACTTCCATGCCTCCTACCCCCTAGAAAAACTTTTCCTGGTCTTTTGAAGTTCAGTCACTCTTGACCCATAAATGTTTAGCACATTTTCCACTAACTTAGTACTACAGGCTATGATTTAACTGCAAATTAAATGGAAGTTCCTGAAGTAGTGTTATCTGTTCATTAAGTCTGGGGCTGAAGTGAACAACTCATTTTGCACAGATTAAAAAACATTTCTAAAAAAGGGCTATAGCTATGGCTAACTGTGGGGACCCAACCTCAGTGATCAAAACACTAATTAAATATATGAATTCAGATGATCCTGACTCCAGGAAGATTATATTAGTTTCAATTACCTTCCCTCACCAGCTGTCAGAAATGTCAGGATTTTCCTGTACATCTTTCTGACATCCCATTGGCCAATTATCTATTGGATGCAAATTGAGGTGTGGGGGGTGATAATTAATCCTTTTTTACCTTTTGAAAGCTGAGAGGTTGTTCAAAAGGCAGTTGCTACGGCAAAAATTCATAAATGGGCATGGAGTAAATCACCAAGAACTAGGAAAATAGGGGGGAAAAAAACACCCTATGTTTTGAGTAGGCTTTTAAAATGTCAGTTTGAAAACTGCAGTGAAATTTATTGCATTGTCTCTGTATGATTATTCAAAAACAAAATGAGTCATAATGCTATGCCTCTGCAGGGATCCTCTAGTAATGACGATCTTCTAGTTAAAAAAGATATGAAAGCAAAATTTACCGCGGATGGCATTCAGATAGCTAAAACTGTAATTTATATATCAGACTATGGTTAAAGAATGCATTTTTCCCTAGAAATTGAAGTTTAAAATTTTCAAGTTGGTAGTTGAATATTCCCTTATTTTCCTGTGTTCATTCATCTTTTCAGAATTATAAAACAGTGTTTTCCAATTCTGTTTTCACCTTTCTACAAAATGTTGGTAGTCAAGAAAATGACAATAATACATCTTATCAATTTAATCATCATAGTTAGCTATAAATTATAACTAGAAAGTTTTACCTTTGTTCTCATGACAACCTCCAAAGGTTAAAAAATTATAATCCTGAGTAATAACCTGTTATCTAAGTCCAAAATTTATATAATTTACATACATATGTAATGGTCCCATTGTTTGGTCTGTTTTGAGGGAATTCTCTCATAGACACAGGAGAAAAAATGAAGGTTTTCTTCCAGGCTCCATGGAATGTTTCTTACTTGCATTGTAGCTAAGGTGGGACTTATGAAGCAGGAGAGAAAGGCCGACATGCGATGCCTGCGTGAGGCATGAATTCCAAGGTCAATGGAACTGATCCAACAGCAGAGGGTGGCTCTTGGAGGGCAGGCCTGGGAGTCAGGCTCCCATGCATGTTCAGTTCTTGCTTCCGGTCAGAAGGGTGAAGGAAAATAATGGCTGACCCACAAGAGTCAACTGGCACACCTCCATCCTTAAGGTCAATCTGTAAATTGTTGGTTCCAGGTTGAGACCCGCCAAAAGAAAGCAGGTCTCTGGTGTCCCCAGCCACCAGGCTGGAGTTGGTGTAGAAGTTTAGGGAAGAGAATAAAGATTCAAGTTAGAAACTATAACTGAAAAGAAGGCCTTATAAGGCTGGCAGCAGGTAAAACCAGTCTGATTAATAACAATTATGTTAATTATAATCATGATTGGTCCTGAGAGAGTGACAATTACTCTGTTTTGTCTGGTAATTATACTCAGTTTTGTGATGTGTACGTTTTTAGGGAAGGGATATTAAAGGGAAAACCTCATAGCTATCTCTTGCTTCAGGCAGGGTTACTATAGGTCATGGGATGACTCAGAGCCTCCCAGTGAGAAGTGTGGCTAGTCTTACCTAAGAGATCCTGGAAAAGAGAAAGGAACAAGGAAGGAGGCAGGAGATCAGACACACAGATTTCAAAACCTTTGGTCCAAGATGGGTCTGTACTGCTAGGTTGGGAGTGCGTACTTTCTCAGGATTTGAGATAAAATTGCCTTGAGCATCTCTTAGGGAATTTTCCCTTAATGTTATAGCTGTTGGCTACATTTTAGACATTCTCTTTTTAAACTGGGAGTCTGTGGTTCAAACAAACAAAAAGATATGTTACGTAAGTTTTGGAGATTAGGTTTTCTTTTCTCTTGTAGAATCTGTGTGGCAGCTTGTAGAGCAGGATGGAGAGAGTGGGAAAAGTACCCTAAGTGGAGAACATGGACGCCTTTTTCTGCCAAAATGGATCTCATAATTTTGCAAAAGTCAAACAGGAGTATGGAAATATGCATATACTTCAATTCCAATTTTAAAAATCATATTTCATAATACTACTATGTCCTCAGCTATTTTCAAGTTGGCTGAGGGTGGCTGAGCATGACACAGACAGTGAAGACCACAAAATGCAGACATGCTCATGAAATTAAAACATAGTTTTATGTTTTCACCTGTCTTTAAGGCATAATTTGCTACCCAAGTAAACAAGAAATATGTGACACTTAAACTGAGGATAATATAGGAATTTACTAGTTGTTCTTTTGCTCTCCAGATGGCTATTAATTGTGTAACTTTAAAATGTTTTATATAGTAATAGTTGGAACAGCGAAACAATTAATTGAATGATAAAAGTGATCTCATTGAAATTCAGTACTCTTGTGGAAAATGCCACAAAATATACTACTTGGACACAGAAATGAAGAACATTGAAAGGAAGTCTGTGAAGTCGATGGTACTCAGGATCCTAGGGGTTTGGCTTAAATAATGCCCCTCGGGCAAAGACTTTCATGTTCGTACATGCCAAACTCATCCTGAATGTGTGACAACACAAAGAAAGTGATAACACTATTAATTATTTATAAATATATGAAAAATACACCAACATGAAATACTGTCAGATTTTTTTTTCTTTGAAACTACCTCTTTGAAGAAACATATGCTGACATATTCAACAAGCCCATTCCAATAGCTAGTTTGAAATTCAAAGAGAAAACATAATCATGTAGTTCTATTTTCATCAGGATTTGAGTGCATATAATTTCTTGGTTCCTTGAGATTGGCACTGATAGGAATTGGCCTTCTTTATAAAACTTCATTTTTAAGATGCATAGGTATGGTTCTTCTGATCATTCTCTAGAGGTATTCATGTCATAATAAATTGTGGCTTGTTCAACATTTATTCCAAGTGACTGTCAATAAAACAGTATTTTCAGATATCTTGTACATTTCAGATATAGTTTAGCTTCAAACCTAGATAGAACAACAGTGATAACAATAACAATAATAACTATTATAAAATTTGGGCCTTGGTACATGCCAGGGATCTTGTGGTTTTTTTGAAATTTAATCTCATATTTTATCCTCAAAATAATCTTATAGGTGTAAGATTTATCTCCCCCAATTTTACAAATAAAAAAAAGAAGATTTGTAGAGGGTTAAAAACTCACCAAAGATCTTAGAGCTAGCAAAAGACAGAGCCGTTGATACCCCAACACTGAATCAACTTTATTCACCCATGCAAGCATCTGAATCTATTGAGAAGGGCACACAACGAGATCACCAAATGCAAATGACCTCTTGCTCTGCCCGCCAATCCTACAATATTTCTCTGTTCAGTACATTCAGCCAGCTTTTCACTCTCACACATCTTGCCCTCCCTCCTACCCCATCACTCTAAGCAGATGGAATTGCCTTTTACTTCAAAGAAAAATTGAAGTGATCAGAGAGGAACTCCCTTGAATCCTATTCTTTTGCTCTCATGACTCACCACATCATGACACATTCTCTTTTCTTCCCTCTTGTTACAGTAGAAAAGGCATCCTTCCTCTTATGGCAGCCAAGCCCTGTCTTCTCCTCTTTCACCTCCTAGGATTGTACCACCATGGGTATCCTTTCTTGTATATTAACTGTGGGATTGGGATACCAATTATGCTCAACTCTTAAGGTCACAGACAGGATCAAATTAGGATATGTCTGTGAAAACGTGTCTGACACATAACTAACATTGGCTGAAGGATGAAGATAATTAGGAAGCTGACCCTACTCTGTCTTGTTTTGTTTTTTAGTTTCAGGTGTACAAAACAATGTAATATTGTTAGACATTTCACCCCTCACAAAGTGATAGCCCCCCTTCCCCAACCTATTGCCCCTCTACCATCGTATATAGCTGTTACAATTTTATTAACTCTATTCCCTATGCTGTACTCCACATCCTGTGACTATATATTGAATTTTAGATGACATTCAATATTATTCAGTTTCAGCGTGGTGTGCAGTGTGGTGGTCAGGCATCTACACCGTCCATGAAGTGGTCTCCCTAAAAAAACATGTGCCCATTTACTCATCCTTTTCTTTATTGAAAACCATGATCTCTACAAAACTTCCAGCTTCTCAGGGACAAAACATTGGCAAAAGGATTAACAATGGAAAACAATTTTTTATTTTTATTTAATTAATTAATTAATTAATTAATTAATTTTATTGGGGGAATTGGGAGCGGGGTACAGACAAGTTGCTGTCCTGTTGTTCTTCAGTCTAGTTGTGGAGGACGTTGCTCCACTGGCCCATGTTGGTATCAGCATTATGCTCTTCCTGGTGAGGCAGATCGGTTGCCAGCCTCTGAATGGCCACTCACGGCGACTCTTGGCAGCTCACACTGGCTGCCAGCTACTCACTTTAGCTTATGGCAGCCCACTGCAGCAGGGGCTGCAGCCTACATCATTGCTGGTGACACGGCGGTCCAGCTCCAGGTCGAGCTGTTTTTCACCATCTTAGCTGTACAGGGCAGTGTCACTGGCCTTCATATGTGGGATCTGAACCGGGGCCCTGTTGCACAGAACTGGCATCCCAAGCCAGCTCTTAACAAAAGTGCCACTCATCGGGCCCAAAAACAATTTTTTAAAGTATAACAAAATGTGCATGCTTTGGGGACAGTTGTGGTTTTAAAGCAGGAGGGTGCTTAGTGACTTAGGAAACAAGTTTAATATGCTTTCATTGCAAAATAAACTATCATATAAAATGTCTGTCACAGACAATAAGCCTGAGTGTGTGTTTTGTGAGCTAATATTATGATGCCAAGGAATTATAAAAAGATTTCAGATTCCTTCATGTTGTTTTTCTAGATTTGCTTCTTTCTTCTCACAATGTTTCCTGGCCTATGAATTCATGTCCTACTTTTAGTATTTCAAGAGGACACTATAAAATTTCTATTAGGGGCATCTCTCTGGAGTCACAAAATTTTAATGAAGTATAAATAAGTTCAGTGTGGAGGCAATTGCCTGGAAATGTCTTCCCTTCCAGTTATTTTAAATAATTTATTTACAATAAGTAATAATGAGCCAAACACACTTTTTTTTTTTTTTTAGCTGAGCCATCCTGCCACCTGTTGGCAGCTCAACGGCAATTCAGCTCGGGCTGGCCTCGAACAGCTGTTGCTCAGAGCTCAGCTCGCACTCTTGCGCGAGCTCTTAACCAACTGAGCCACTCAGCCGGCCCCAAACACACTTTTATAAAAGATTTTAACCTTTTAAGTAATATTATTTGCAAGTTTCTTCTTTGCTCATTTTCCTAAGTTGCAGGCCAAATTGTGTTTTCATTCTGTATCCACAAATTTTTGTCCATTTGGTTTGTTTTTCCTAAAAATAAAAGTTATTTTTTCATGTGTTTAGAATATTGGCACAATCTATCACTAGAAGATTTAATACATTTTTGTTTTGTTTTGTTTTCGCTTAAGTGAAACCCCAGATCATCAAGAGGACCAGAATCATAGTTGAAAGGAGTATGGAGGATGCTGTATCTGAAAAAAAAATCATGAAATCATCTAGTTCAATCTTTTTTTTTTCTTTTTAAAGATTTTATTGGGGAATTGGGGGAGGGGAACAGCGTTGGGTAATCAGGGAAGAGGAACAGACAAGTTGCTGTCCTTTTGTTCTTCAGTCTAGTTGTGGAGGACATCGCTTCACTGGCACATGTTGGTATTGTCATTGGGCTCTTCTCGGGTGAGGCAGATCAGTCACCAG
The DNA here is from genome assembly GCA_033961575.1 of Aselliscus stoliczkanus. Taxonomy (NCBI): domain Eukaryota; kingdom Metazoa; phylum Chordata; class Mammalia; order Chiroptera; family Hipposideridae; genus Aselliscus; species Aselliscus stoliczkanus. The sequence continues at coordinate 72,454,713 of CM066740.1, read as the reverse complement.
CCTCTGGACGGCCCCTCACAGCGTCTCTTGGCAGCTCACACTGGCTGCCTGCCGCTCACGCTGGCTGCTGGCCACTCACTGTAGCTCATGGCAGCCCACTGCAGCAGGGGTTGCAGGTATGCTGTCTGCGGGGACTCACAGCAGTCCACCTCCAGGTGGAGCTGTTGTTCACCATCTTAGCTGTAGAGGGCGGTGACTGGCCCTCATATGTGGGATGCGAACCTGGGCCGCTGGCGTCCCAAGCCAGCTCTTAACCAATGCACCACTCAGCTGGCCCTAGTTCAATCTTTTAATGTTAATAATTTGTAAACGAGGATATAGATGGATTGTCTTCTCCACAAGTAGCTCAGTTGGTTGGAGGCTGCATGTACTGTTAACACCCAAACCTGTGGGCTCCCTTCTCTCTGACCTCCCATCCAAACAGTGTGAGCTCTAGAAATATAGGTTTGTCTTTTGATCTTAAATATCATTCAAAAATATTTATTTGCTTTCCTGCCATAATAATAGTAGATGCCACTGAACCCTTCTGTTGCATGATCTTAATGGCTTCTGATTCAACTTCTTAAACATAAATGATGGCGTGTGATGAAAAAGCATTATTGTGCAAGGTACATGAGTACATGCTGACTTAAAGACTTGTAGTTGAAATCCAAGAAAATAAGTTAGCTAACTTAGGGTTTCTGCCTCTCCATTTATGGGTCTGTAAAATGGAAATAATACCTGTTTTATTTTCTTTATAGGGTTTCTGAATCTCAAAGAAGATGACCTATGGGAAGGTGTTATTTACATTATAAAATATTATTTTATTTCATGGTGATGTTGGGAGACTTGACAAAAGGTACAGCACCAAGCGGGGATGTACCCAGGAAAGACTAGCAGGTCAATTCTCTAGAGCCTTCAGGGGTCAGAATGTGGGTCAGTTCACCATGATGGAAGGTTTGGGTCTCAGCTCTGCACACAGAGAAACCCAGTTTGAGTGAACTCAGGTGAATTGACTGACAAAAATCTAAATTCAACACCTACTGGTTTATAAACCAGCAAGAAAGCTCCTAAATTTTAATAATCACAGTGTTTATGTTCTCTTTTCAGCATGTCACCTCTTTGGTGTCAGGCAAGAGAACTTTGTAAAGAGGAAATTAATTTCTTCATTTACAAAATACATTAGAATATGGTCGGGTTTTTGTTTGTTTGTTTGTTTGTTTGTTTGTGTGTGGTTTGTAGCTGAGCCATACTGCCACCTGTTGGCAGCTCAACGGCAGGTCAGCTCGGGCTGGGCATCGAACTGCTGTTGCTCAGAGCTCTTAACCAACTGAGCCACTTGGCCGGCCCTTGTTTTGGTTTTTACCCTCTTGCTATTTATTTTTATTATTCTCTTTCTCACTATCACACACATGTGTAAGCATATAAAATGTTTTTTAAACCATTTGAGATGAGGTTATACACGTCATAACTTTTTATTCCTTCATACTTCAGTGTCTATTTCCCAAGAACAAGGATTTCCCTTTCATAATCTTGAATACAGTTATCAAGTTTAAGCACTGACCATTGATACACAACTTTACTATTCATATCCCATTTTCATCAATAACTATAATAATAGACTTTATACTGTTTTCCCCCTGTAGTCAAGAATCACATATTGCATTTAGTTGTCATGTTTCTTTAGTCTCTGTTAATCTGGAACAGTTACTCAGTATTTCTTCGTCTTTCATGAAGTTGACATTTTATATGAATACAAGCCAGTTTTTTCTATCCCTTCCTTCCTTCCTTCCTTCCTTCCTTCCTTCCTTCCTTCCTTCCTTCCTTCCTTTCTTCCTTTCATAATTTTTTTAGAATGTTTCTCATCTGGGATATTTCTGATGTTTCTTCATGATTGATTTCAGGTTATGTCTGCCTGGTATGAATCTCCATGCCACCACTGACAATAATGTCCTTCTAAGGATATCACATGTGGAGGTTCCTCATTGGTGACATTAATTTTGATCACCTGGTCAGGGTGTTACTTTGTTTCTCTGCTGGATAGATGCTGGTTTCCCCTTGGAATTAATGAGCAATCTGTGGGGAGGCACTTTAAGACCATACTTTGCTCCTCATTGAACATTCCACCTATGAATTATCATATATTAAGTGTTCTTGCCTGAACCATTTTCAGGTTGCAGTGATTGTAAATTTTGACTGGTAGGTTAAAGAGTACGATGGTCCTTGTAAAAGATATTTCATCTAAGCCATGATAGCCCCAGTGAATCCTCTTAACCCTCAACAGTTGGTAACTGTTTGGATCTTTTTGCCCTTCACAGCACCGCATAAACTCTGCCAACTTGTCTCTTTCAGCTTCCTTTTTCCATGATCCAGGCTAGCCATCCTCTTCCTGTTCAGTCTTTCTGCAGACAGGGTGAAATGTGGTTTCTTTCTTTTTTGCTTGTTATCTACAAACACATATCAGGCCTGTCTTCCTGTAATTATGTCCAAAGCAAACTCATTGGAGTTTAAGTTGTTTCTGAACTCTTAAGGCACACATTTAAAGACAGTTCTATAGTTAGTTCTCGGGATAGTAAGTCATACCTGAATATTGCTAGTTCAAAGTTCAAAGGCCTTGACTTTTATAAAATATAGTTGATTTTCTTTATTGTGTATTCTTTTTTTTTTTTGAGGGCAGTATCACTGGCCCTCATATGTGGGATCCAAACCAGAGCTGCTGCCGTCCCAAGCCAGCTCTTAACCACCATGCCACTTGGCTGGCCCTTTATTGTGTGTTCTGTACTTGCACATTTGCCTATTTGCTAAAGTTTACTTGTAACTCTGCCATCAGTACTCAGAGCTCATTTGTAGTTATTCACAGGTGTGCACAGAGATGGGAAAAATGTGGGTCTCCCCCAATTTTTGTTTAATTAAAAATTTAAGAGCTGGCCAGCCGAGTGGCACGGTGGTTAAGCACTGGTTTGTGAAGCCAGCGGCCCTGGTTCGGGTCCCACATGTGAGGGCCAGTGACACTGCCCTCAAAAAAAAGCATACGTCTAAGCACACGTCCCTAGCTGAGGCTGAACAAGCAAAGCTTGGCCTCTGTGTTCCAGTTCTCACACTGTGACCAAGTGTCCTTTTTGCAGCTGATTTAGTCCCACATTTTTCATATTTTTGTGCTTTTCATTGGTGATTTCCTTGTTTAAAATGGTCCCTAAGCATCTTCCTGAAATGCTGCCTGGTGTTCCTAAGCACAAGAAAACTGTGATGAAAATTGGGAGAAAATATAATAGGTGTGCTGGATAAGCTTCATGCAGGCATGAGGTATAATACCATGGGCTGTGAGCTGAATGTTAATGAATCTATAATACAGGACACTCTAGAAAGTGCTACAGTAACATGTATAGTGTGTGATGATGCTGTGGAAAAGATGTGAAAGGAGTGACAGTCGTGGGTTCATGAGATAACAACTGATATTTTTTAAAGTGCATTAGATAGCATTCTTATAAACCTGAAAGCCAAAGAAATTTACCGTCATGTTACCCAGGGTCAGGAAAATGTTAAACCCGTCTAGCTAGAATTTCATTATAAAGAACCACGGTATATAATTCATTATTTATAGGGGAGATCTATTAAATTAAGGTGTCTTTAAACAGAAACACAAAAAACAAGGTTGTGGTCTATAAGTTGATGAAAATGGTATGACCAGACACTCATAAAAAACTAATCTTCGGGCCAGCTGAGTGGCTCGGTTGGTTAAAAGCTCACTCAAGAGTGTGAGCTGAGCTTGAGCAACAGCAGTTCGATGCCCAGCCCGAGCTGAGCTGTGGCTGAGCTGCCAACAGGTGGCAGGAGGCTCAGCTACAAAAAAAGACAAAACAAAAAACTAACCTTCTATTTCCCCTAGGAGCTATGATCAGTATTTGCAAATTTAGTGTTTGTGGCAACTTTATAAAACATAACTTCCACACATCATGATAATTAATTGTAGAAACATGCAGACTTTGTAGTCATTGTTAAAGGATGCCCCAAGGACACTGACTGGAGCTGAGGGAGGTCTGAGTGATTGAGCAGAATCCTTAAAGGAGGATCCATGACTTTTTGTCTGCCTACAATAATAGTTGTGTGTTTTCATTTTGCATCCAAAAGTTACAGTAAAATTGTGTCTGAAGAAAAGAATCTGAAGAGCTGATTTTTGTTTAATTAAAAATTTAAGAGCTGGGCCAGCCAAGTGACACGGTGGTTAAGCGCTGGCTTGGGAAGCCAGTGGCCCTGGTTCGGGTCCCACATGTGAGGGCCAGTGACACTGCCCTCAAAAAAAAAATAAAAAAATTTAAAAGCCGCTGGAATGGAAGGTCTCTTAAATATAGGAACTCCTTTACATCTGATACTCTGAACTTTAGCATTCTCTTAAATAGGTTAAAATCCTTTTGAGATAACTTGTTGTTTTTCAATTATCACCTAAAAAGATTTTCTTTTAAGTGATGAATGATTGCTACCTTTAAAAATTCTTTTATTTGCATGAAAAAAGTCAAAGGTTCCATTGCACATGTTTGGCACATGGAATTCTCAGCACAATCAACTACTTTCTAATTATCCTGATGGTGATGAGTCTCAATATAGAAGGGTTTTGATACCAATGTTTAAGGATATTAGAGCAGCTGTCAGGTTGAAATGTGTTTACATTCTGTCAAGAATTCTAAAAGCCAAATCATGCAAGCTAAGCCATTAAAATCCCTGAAATCTAAAAGCAAGAATATTCCACACAATAAGAAATACAAATTAATATTACTGACTAAATGGCTAATAACTAAAATGTTTATTTTCTTCTAAAACAGATTACCTGTATTATCCTGTTTTCCAATTTTAATTTACTTGCCTCTAACTTTTTTCATGTTTCATTAATTGATGAGTTACTTCAAGTCAAATCCAATGGTTGGCTAAAGACTTATCTTAATGTTCAGTTTAAAGTATTTTTCAATTAAGTGACATAGAAAATTTTTTGTTTGTTTTCTTTTTTACATCTTTCCTAATGAACTACAAAACAGCTGTAACTGGCATCAGCCCAGCAGTTAATTGTATTGTGTATGATCAAAAGACAATTCAGTCTCTGATATTTTATTTTTGGCCATTATAAGGAATACGCTAGATAAAAAACACTGAGATTTTCTCATTTTTCTTTTCTTCTATACATTTTTTACTCAACACCTGGCATACATTTTCAGGGAATCTTATGGTGGACAATTATATTATAGAGAACCTTAGACAAAAAAACCCATCATAGAAAATAAAAAGTAGATTTCCTTGAGGTAACAGACAACAAACAATAGGTTTCTAACTTCATTCTGAAATTAAAAGCCTACTTGGAAAAGATAGTTATGTTATAAAAGATAGAAAGATCCCTTTTGGAACCGAAAAGGAGGTAACATTTTATGTACATTTTACCTCAAGGGGTGTAATGTTGAAGCAACCTGTTGTTACTCTTGCTTCCTCTGAATATTACTGCAATTTATAATGTAATATAGTATTATCATACTCAGTGTTTATTACTGTGGTCAATACATTCTACTGGCTAAAGGGATTCAGTCTTTAATCTCTTCTTTGCTTAAAATTATACTTATGAGAAAATGGATTTTTTTTTTTTAATAGGTGTATGCTTATTTGCAGGATAAATAAAGCTTTACCACTCACTTCAAAACCTATCCGGAATCTTCATTCTGAGTTCCTGTTTCATAAGGACTAATGTGTTTGAAACTGTGCTTTAATATGCAGGCTTGGGAGGCTGGGACCGTGCAGTGTTTCACAATGAACAAATAACATTCAGTTGAGTATTTGAGAGACAAGTGAACCCATACCGAATGAGGCTAATTTTGTGTGCCCCAAATATGTTTTACACATTGTAAATCTTTGAAATCATCCTTTTGTGGTAAACAATTTCAGGAGACATCCCTGAAAAAATTTTAAAGGAGATTCTGAAAGTATTTTAGGAAGAATATGGAATTATGATGGGGGAAGGCAGTGTTAGGTATTTCTTATATAACTTTAAACACTATATTGTAAGAGTGTGGCATTTATCAAATCCATGATAAGGTTTCAGGTGGGGATACAGGGAAGTTTTCCTCAAAGCCACGTTCTGTACCTTGGTTTTATAACATTTTGTTTTAATCATATTTTACTAAAAATAACTTGGCCACCAGATGAAGCTTTGGAAGATCTTTGTCATAGAGCAGTGTATTCTGGTGGATTGTAACTCATCTTTTATTCTGGTCCACCCTACTTGATACCAAGTAGAATTCCTGCTCTTGACTGTTTTTATTGTGTCACCAGAGAGCATCAACTACCACTTGTCCCCTATGGCCTGAAATCCTTTATGAAGAGATATTAGTTTTCTATTGCTGCTGTAAAAAATTACCACGAATGTAGTGTCTCAAAATAACACAACTTTTATCTTGAAAACTCTTACTATTATAAATTACAAAATTATGATCTTACAGTTCTTTAGATGAGAAGTCCAGCACAAGTTTCACTGAGCTAAAAAAATCACATGTTGGCAGGGCCGTGCTCCTTTCTGGAGGCTCCAGGGGAGAAGCCATTTCCTTGGCTTTTCCAGCTTCTTGAGGACCCCTTGGCTTCCTTGATTCATGGTCCCCTTCATCTGTCTTCAAAGCCAGTGACATTGCATCTCACTGACCATCCTTTCATAGCCATATCTTCCTGTGACTTTCTTCTGCTTCCCTCTTACACATTCAAGGACCCTTGTGATTAATTGGGCCCACTCAGATGATCCAGCAGCGTCTCCCATCTAACGTTCTTTTTTTTTTTTTTAATATTTTATTGGGGAATTGGCGGAGGGGAACACCGTTGGGGAATCGGGGAAGGGGAACAGACAAGTTGTCGTCTTCTTGTTCTTCAGTTTAGTTGCGGAGGATGTTGCTTCACTGTTGGTATCGTCATTGCGCTCTTCCCGGATGAGGCAGATCGGTCGCTGGCCTCTGGATGTCGCTCACCGCAGCTATTGGCAGCTCATGCTTGGCTGCCAGCCGCTCACGCTGGCTGCAGGCCACTCACTGTAGCCTATGGCAGCCCACTGCAGCAGGGGCTGCAGCCCACACCATCACCGGGGCTTGCACAGCCCAGCTCCAGGTGGAGCTGTTGTTAGCTGTAGAGGGCAGTGTCACTGGCCCTCATGTGGGATCCGAACCGGGGCCGCTGGCATCCCAAAACCAGCGCTTAACCAATGCGCCACTCGGCCGGCCCTCCCATCTAACGTTCTTAATACCATCTGCAAAATGCCTTCTGCCTTGTAAGTAATGTATTCACAGCTTCCAGGAATTAGAATGTGGACCTCTTTAGGGGGCCACGATGCTGCCTTCCACGGGATGCTACAAACAGTGTCATTTGATGAAGTTCCACCCCTTACAGTCTCAACCCCCACCTCTGGTGTTTTTTCTTGCTTATGGTCTCTTAAAATTATAATGGATCAGGCCCTACTGAGCTAAAGCTGTTTCATTGAAACAGAGGCTGCCACTTTCCTCATTTGTCTTCTTGGTTTAGTTCTTGTTTTCTATCCTTTTCTGGTTCTGGTTCAGACATAAGTCCCCGAGGACACTTGTCAACAATGTTGATCACACTACAATTCTATTGTAAATCCATTGGACATATGGCTCATCTTTGACCTTGACATTTTCACTGCTGGAGTTTATATCTACAAAGTCATAGAAGAAGCTGAAAGTCAGTTTGAGGGGGAGCTGGTGCAATTAACTAACAGACATAGAGCTTTTCCTTTTGCCACAGTTACTACAAAATATTGTGCCAAATAAAAATGTTGTGCGTGAGGCCAGCCGAGTGGCTCGTTGGTTAAGAGCTGGCTTGGGACACCAGCGGCCCCAGTTCGGATCCCACATATGAGGGCCAGTGACACTGCCCTCTACAGCTAAGATGGTGAACAACAGCTCCACCTGGAGCTGGGCTGCTGTGAGTCCCGGGGTCGGCATAGCTGCAGCCCCAACTGCAGTGGGCTGCCATAGGCTACAGTGAGTGGCCAGCAGCCAGCGTGAGCGGCTGGTAGCTGGTGTGAGCTGCCAACATCTGCTGTGAGCAGCCATCAAGAGGCCGGCGACCCATCTGCCTCACCCGGGAAGAGTGCAATGATGATACCAACGTGGGCCAGTGAAGCAACGTCCTCCACAACTAGACTGAAGAACAAAAGGACAGCAACTGTTCCCCTTCCCCGGTTTCCCAACGCTGTTGCCCTCCCCCAATTCCCCAATAAAATCTTTAAAAAAAAAATGGTGTGTGTGTGTAAGGGATGTGTTTCACAATCAAATAATTTCCCGGGATCCTCTTAGAGATTCATGATGCACAGTAGGAGGTGGGAAGGCAGGATAGCACAGAGATTAAGAGCATAGAAACTGTGTGAACTTCAGCACATTACCTAGTCTCTCTGTCTCAGTCTCCTCATCTGTAAAATAGAGGGAGAAAAACATACGTATCTCCCAGGATCGTTATGAGGACTGAAAGAATTAACATTTTTAAAGTCTTTTGAATGACAAATATTGTATACAGATGTATAAAGACTCACATAAAATAAATAAAAACAAAGGCTCAGAAAACCTGTTGTAAAGTATTTTGTTAAGCTTTGTTTATCTTAGAATTCCCCAGTTCTTCCTGGAAATAGAATTCTTTCTCCCCCCACGCTCCCCAAGTAACATCTATTCATTTCCATAGATATAATTTTCTATGGAAAATAATAATATAATGATGCTTTACTTTGTGTATTTTTAAATCATTGTCAACATACTTTCCAGTGATATTTGGTCCTCTATGTAAGACTGTACAATTAGACGACAATATTATGAGGCAAAAGGTAGTAGTGCCTCTCTCTAGCAGCTAGCACAGAGGATGTAGTTCTCAATAAATATTTGTTAAATAAATAAAAAAATTAAAGTGAAAGATAGTCTTTTTTCATTAAAGATTCTAAGTTAATGTGTATAACCACTCACCTTATACCTGATTTATTTTCTGTTTACAAAGAGATATGTTTTTTAAGACTTTTATTAACATATGGCTAACATACAATATTATAATAGTTTCAGGTGTACATCATAGTTTTTTAACAGTATCCACCTGGCACTCTACAGAGTTATTACCATGTTTTGATTATATATCTATGCTAAAGAAATGATCACCATAATAAGTCCAGCCACCATCTGACACTGTACCACACTATCACAATATTATTGACTATATTCTTCATGCTGTATATTACATCCCCATGACTTATTTGATTTATACCTGGAAATATGAACCTCTTATTCCCTTTCACCTCCCCCTGCCCATTTTTTAATTGTTAAGTTACAGTTGATAGTCAATACTATTTTATATTAATTTCAGACATTTATATAATTTATGAAGTGATCCCCCTAACTAGTCTAGTCACTAGTCCCCATGACTACTGTGTAACAATCAATTTGTACTTCTTACTCCTTCCCCTTTTTCACCTACCTCTAATACCCCTCCCATCTGGAAACCATCAAAATGTACTCTATATCTCTGAGTTTGTTTGTTTTATTTGTTTGTTTATTTTATTTGTTTAGATTCTACTTATAAGTGTAATCATATGACATTTGTCTTTCTCTGCCTGACTTACTACACTGAGCATAATACCCACTGGTCCCTCCATGTTGTCACAGATGGCAAGATTTCATTCTTTTTTGACTAATATTCCATTGTATATATGTATTACCTCTTCTGTATCCATTCGTCCATTGAGGGACACCCAGGTTGCCTTTATATCTTGGCCATTGTAAACAATGCTGCAGTGAACATATGGATGCACAGGTCCCCTCTAAGCAGTGTTTGAGTTTCTTTGGATAAATACCCATAAGTGGGATTACTGGGGCCTTCTTTGTCTCTTGTTATATATAGTCTTTCTTTGTTTTAAAGTCTATTTTGTCTGTTTTAAGTATTGCCACCACAGCCTTTTTGTTTGGTTGTTTGTTTCCATTTACATGAAATATCTTTTTTCCATCCCTCTACTTTCAGTTTGTGTGTATCTTTCAATCTGAAGTGAGTCTCTTGCTGGCAGCATAGGTAAAGGTCTTGTTTTCTTATCCATTCAGCTACTGTATCTTTTGAATGGAACATTTCATCCATTTATATGTAAAGTAATTGTTGGTAGATATGTAGTTGTTGCCATTTTATTAATATTTTTGATTTTTTGTCTTAAGGAAGTCCCTCTAACATTCCTTATAATACTGGTTTGGTGGTGATAAATTCCTTTAGCTTTTTCTTGTTTAAGAAGCTCGTTATCTGTCCTTCAATTTTAAATGATAGCTTTGCTGAGTTGAGTAATCTTAGTTGTAGGTGCTTGCTTTTCATCACTTTGAATATTCCTGCCAATATTTCTGGCCTGCAAACTTTCTATTGAGAAATCAGCTAACAGTGTTATGGGTGGCTCCCTTGTAGGTAACTAACTGTTTTTCTCTTGCTGCTTTTAAGATTCTCTCTTTGTCTTCAACCTTTGGCATTTTATTTTATTTTATTTTAATCTTTGGCATTTTAATTATAACGTGTCTTTGTGTGGGCCTCTTTGGGTTCATCTTGTTTGGGACTCTGTGCTTCCTGGGCTTGTATATCTATTTTGTTCATCAGGTTAGGGAAATTTTCAGTCATTATTTATTGAAACAGATTTTCAATTCCTTGCTCTCTATTTTCTTCTGGTATCTCTATGATGTGAATGTTGGTATGCTTGATGTTGTCCAGAGGCCCCTTGAACTATCCTCATTTTAAAAATTCTTTTTGCTGTTCTGATTGGGTGTTTTCTGCTACCTATCTCTGCTGGTTCACAGCCAGAAGTTATGGGGACTTCTCTCCCCAGCATTGAAACCCTGGGCTGAGGAGGAGCTGGGATCCCTTGCTCCTCAGGTGGGACCTCCACAGCTGAGATATCCCTCCTGATTTTTTTTTTTTGAAAGATTTTATTGGGGAATTGGGGGAGGGGAACAGTGTTGGGAAATTGTGGAAAGGGACCAGCCAAGTTGTTGTTCTTCAGTTTTTGTTGTGGAGGGCGCCAGTCACCATCTGGCTGCCCACTGGCAGCTCATGGCCTCTAAGCTCAAGATACTGTGTTCAATCTTAGTTGCAGGTGGGCATAGACACCATCCCATGTGGGAGTCGAACCAGCAGCCTTGTTGTTAAGAGTGCACGTTCTATACACTGAGCCATTGAAGCAGCAGCTCAGCTCAAGCTGCGGAGTTCAGTCCTAGTTGTGGGTGGGCATAGCCCACCATTGAACAGACAGTCTTGTTGCTACACTAGCTGAGCCATCCTGCCACCTGTTGGCAGCTCAGCGACAGCTCAGCTCAGGCACAGTGTCATTGGCCCATGTGGGAATCAAACCGGCGGCCCTGTTGCTCAGAGCTCGTGCTTTTAAGCGAACTCTTAAACAACTGAGCCACTCGGCCAACCCATCCCTCCCAATTTTTAATGGTCACACGCCATTGTGGGACCAGTCCATTCAGCATCTTTACCCCTCCTACCTGTCTCAGGGTGGCTTCTCTGTATGTCTAGAGTTGTAAGGCTGAGGTTCAGCTAGACTACAGGTGATTCTCAATAATGGTGGTTCTGTGGTATAGTTGTAATTGATGTAGTCCTGAGAGGAACATTTACCTACTCCACCAATTTGACCAGAAAATCCATGAGCTGCTCTTTTTTAATGTGTCAGAATGCATTAAATCTCTAGCAAATACTAAAGTGAACCTGTTATCATCAATATTTGTAATGTCTCTGAGAAATTATTTATTTTAGAAGAATTGTCTTTCTTTTGGTAGAGGTCACAAAGAATGTTCAGGTTGCTTTTGATCACTGATGAATTAATATAGCCAACACATCAAACCAATTTTCAAAAGTGTTCTCCTTTTTAACTCTATGGGAATTTTGCCATGGACACATCAGAGGAGAATTTAGCTCAAGGCAACTCATTAGTCAATCCCATGATTCTCTAGGCAGTTTCTCCATCACAGACTGAATCTCTTTAGCTGGGACAGCATACAGCACATGTGAACTGTGAGCAGCATACTGGGGAGACGTCCGTTTTTGTGCCTTTAATCTATTTTCCACATTATAGGCATGATTTTTTTCAAAACACAATTCCAATTAAGCCTTTGCTCTGCTTAACACACTGCAATGATTCCTCATGCTTTTCAATCAAGACCATGGTCTTCAAGGTGGCCCACATGGCTCTGCAAAATATACCTACCTCTCCCCAGTCACCTTACACCTGTCCCTTACATATCTGTCCGGTTCTTCCTGCCTTGGGGCCTATAATATGTATGCACCTCTTGCTATCAGCATTTCAGCCTCACTGGCTTTCTTTCTTTCTTTTAAAAAAAAATTTTATTGGGAAACAGCCATGGTCATTGGTTACACATTGCTTTCATGCTACAATGGCATAGTTGAGTCTTTTAAGGAGGGCACAGCTCACAGTGGCCCATGAGGGGATTGAACCAGCAACCTTGGTATTATCAGCATGATGCTTTAACCCACTGGCCTAACTGGCCACTCTCTCACTGCCTTTCTGTGGTTCGTCAGTGATGCAATAGTTTCTCCTGCCAGGGTATTTTCATAAACTGTTTCCTATGTTTGGAATAATCTGTATCTATCACCCTTTTTTTTTTTGTTTTTTTGATTGAGCCATCCTGTCACCTGTTGGCAGCTCAGCAGCAGCTCAGCTTGGGCTGGGCATCGAACTGCTGTTGCTCAGACCTCAGCTTGCGCTCTTGAGCGAGCTCTTAACCAACTGAGCCACTCTGCCAACCCTATCACCCGTTGTCTTTAATTAAATTAAACTTTTTATTTTGAGATGATTTTAGTTTCTCTTGCAGGTGTAAGAAACAAGACAGACATATTCTAGGTACCCTTTATCCAGTTTCCCAGTGGTAACATCTTGCAAAACTATAGTTGAGTATCATATACAGGAACATTTTCATCACCACAAGGATTCCAGGTGTTCCTCTTTTATAACCAGAATCTCTTCCCTCCAGTGACCCCCACCCCCAAGTAACCCCTGGCAACCACTAATCTTTTCTCTATTTCTATAGTTTGTCAATCCAAGAATGTTATATCAATGGAATCATCAAATATGTAATCTATTAGAGTTGGCTTTTTTCACTCAGTATAATTCTCTGGAGATACATTGAGGTTGTTCTATGTATCAATAGTTTGATTTGATAGATAGATAGATAGATAGATGTACTTTATTTAATCTGAAGGACATCTGGATGTTTCCAGAGTTTTCTACTAGTATGAATAGAGCTGCTATAAGCATCCGGGTACATATTTTTGTGTGAATATAAATCTTCATTTCTCTGGGATAACGGCCCAGAAGTATAATTGCTGGGTTGCACAGTAGTTGCATGTTAAGTATTTTTTAGATAAACCTGCCAAACTGTTTCCAGAGTGGCTGTACTATTTATTCTTCATTACAACCAGTAATGTATCAGCAATACAGTTTCTCTGTGTCCTCACCAGCATTTGGTCTTGTCACTAATTTTTATTTTATTCATCCTGCTAGGCCTGTGGTAATATTTCATTGTGGGTTCAATTTCCATTTTCCTAATGGCTAATGATGTTGGATAACCTTTCATGTGCTTTTTGGCATGTGTGTGTCTTCTGTGAAATGTTTCTTTATGTCTTTGCCCATGTTTCAGTTGGATTGTTTCATTTTGTCCTGGAGTTTTGAGAGTTCTTTATATAGTCTACATGCTTTGTTGGATACATGGATTGATTTTCTCACTCTGGAGCTTGTCTTTTCATCTTCTTAACAGATTCTCATGCACACTAGCAGTTTTATTTTTAATGAAGTTCCAATTCATTAATTTTTCCTCTTATGGATCATGCTTTTGGTATCAAGTCTAACAACTCTGTCTAGTCTGAGATCCTGAAGATTTTCTTGTATTTTTTTCCTAAAAGTTTTATGGTTTCACATTTCACTTTTAGGTCTTTGATCTGTTCTGAATTAATTTTGTGTTAGTTGTGTGACCGAGGTCAAGGTTTGTTTTATTGCCTATTGATGTCTTATTGCTCAGCAGTAAGTTGAAAGACCATCTATCTATCCTCTATTAAATTGCTTTTGAATCTTTGTCAAAAAATCTGTTGGGCACATTTATATGCATCCATTTCTGTTCTCTCTTTTTTTCCATTGACCTATGTGTGTCTATTTATCTAGCAATACCATACAGTCTTTATTACTGTAGCCATATAATAAGTCTTGAAATTGGGTAGACAGATTCCTTCCACTTTATTTTTCTTTTTCAAAAATGTTTTAACTAGTCTAGTTCCTTTGCCTTAACCTATGCATTTTAGAAGAATCTTGTCTATATCTATAAAAAATCTTGCTGGGGTTTTGATAGAAATTGCATTGTACCTGTATATCAGTTTCGGGAGAATTGGCCTTTTTACTATGTAAAGCCTTCCAATCTATGAACATGATATGTCTGATTTATGTAGATATTTGATCTTTTTCATCAGTGTGTTGCTTAAGCATACCAGCCTTGTACATGTTTTGTTAGATTTACATTTAAATATTTCATTTTTTAAACAATTGTAAGTAATATCGTATGTTTAATTTTGTTGTTCACATCTTCAATTGCTAGCATACAGAAATACAATGGGCCTCTTATATCCTTTCAGGAGAGATCTCCTAGTGAAAAATTCTCTCAATTTTTATTTCATATGTGAATGTGATGACTTCTTCATTTCTAAAGGTTATTTTCACTGGGTATGGACTTAAGGGTTGAATTTTTTTCTTTCAGAACCTGAGAAATACGGTGATACTTCCTCTGATTTCTGTAGTACCTGATGAGAAATCTGCTGTTACTTGAATTGTTTTTGCTTTATAGGTAAGGTGTGATTTTTCTCTGGCTGCATTCAAGATTTTTTTTTTTTTTGTCGTTAGTTTTCAGAAGTCCAATTATGCTGTTTCTTGGCATGAGTTTTTTGGTGTTTTCCTGTTTGGGGTTCATTCAGCTTCTAGAATCTGTAGTTTTACATCTCTTGCCAAATTTGTAAAGTTGTAATCTATTATTTCTTCTAGTACTTTTTTAGTTCTGACCTCTTGCCTCTCTCCTGGACTCTGAAGACATGAATATTAGGTAGTTTTTCATAGTTTCACAAGTCTGCAAGTCTCAGTTCATGTTTTTCCAGTATATATTTTCTCTTTTTTCCAGATTGCATAATATCTGATTTTTTAACTTCTACTTCACTATCCTCTGTTCCCTCTATCCTGCTGTTGAACCAATTAATGAGCTTTATTATATTTTTCAGTTCTAAAATTTCTATTTGATACCTATTTCTACGTTCCCGTTCTTTGCTGAATATTTCTACTTCTTTGATGAAACTTTCCATTTTTCCGTTTGTTTTAAGCATGCTCATAGTTGAATGTTGAGGCATTTTTATCAGGGATGTTTGAAAATCATTGTCAGATAATTCTAACATACCTCTCATATTGTTGTTGGCATCTATTGTCTTTTTCATTTAGTTTGATACCATTCTGGTTCTCAGCATGACTAGTGATTTGTATTGAAACATTGACATTTTTCTTATTATATTCTAAAATTCTGGATCTTATGTAAGCCCTTTCTCTCTAACACCAATTCAGGGAGGGGTACAACCTCATTACTGCCAAGCAGAGTAGAAATTTGGGTTCCCCATACAACCCCCACTGACATATGAGATGTGGGGAGTAGGGCTCTTTGTTACTGCTGGGTAGGGGTGAGAGTTTGGCTATATAAGTGGTACCCACTGACATCACAGTGGGCATAACCTCATTATTTCTGTGTGATTGTGAAAAAATTCTGACTCTCTACTCAGCTCCTTATTTGTTTTTCACTGATACAATTGGAGGCAGGGGCTACTAATTACTGAATGGTGGGATGAAAATCCTGTCTACCTATATGACTTTTCTGATACCAGCCTGGCAGGTGTTTTGAGGCACTTGTTAAAGCCTCTTGAAGGTGTAAGTCTAAGTTCCCCACATAGCCTTTGTCAGTTTTTCTGTGCTGTTTGACTAGAGTAGAATGATTATTGTCTAAAAGTTTTTCATCTTGCTACTTCTTCCTTTGGCTAGAGAGAACAGGCGTGTGTGTGTTTCTGTGTTTTGTCTGCACTCATTGGTGTTTCTGGGTTACCAGTTTTGTTGGCTGTAAGTCTAAGATATGCAAGGCACAAAGAAACCCCAGGGAATTTACCATCTGATTATCCCTTGGGTCCTATGGTCCTTAGCCAGACTGTCTTCTCACCACCTTCCAGAGTCTTCTGAGGTTTGTTTAATATATAATAGCCAGGACTTTTAGTTGTACTTAGTATAAACAACAGGAAAAAATATCTACTTCATCTCCCCAGAAGTGGTAATAACTCTTGGCTTCTTAAAATCTCCTTTCTTCTTTAGATCTTAGCTCATTATGCCTTCCACTGGGAACCATGTAGTCCTTTGGACCTACATTAATTGACTCTTAGATACTCTCATAGAAGCATACATTTCTCTTCTTCCTAGGATGTATTTTAATATAGAGATTTTTAAATAAAATTGACTGATTATTTGATTCATGTGCCTCCTTAATTGGACGCTAAGGTTCATGTAGATTCTGATTATGGCTGTGTTTTAATTATTTTATTTATAGTGCCTTAAGTCTGTCTAGCATTAATCGTAGATTTGCAATAATATTTGTGGAGTGAATAGGCAGTGTAATAAAGTAGAAAGGGCTCTAAGTTTGCAGTTAGATTTTGCCTCTCCACAGAAGTGCAATCTGTATAAGTCTTTCTTGTCCTTCAGTCCTGCATTTTCTCACATGTTGATATTGATACAACATGTATCTTCACATGTGATATGATGACTTCCAGTTTCTGATAGCTATTAGTTCCCTTCTTTATGAGTCCCTCTTTCCTAGGCAACCTTAGTCTTGCTTTGTTTCATTTTATTTCTATCTTTGGTGACAAGCACAGTGCCCAAGATGTGGTGGCAATTCAATAATTATCAAATGGAATTAAATTGCTTGTGTTCATTATTATTTAATGGAACTTATAGGAGGTTTCTTGTACAACATTATATACCTAGGAAAATGTAAATAGAAGGAATCAAAATTTACAGGGGAAAGAGTTTTGTTTAGAAAATAAAAAAAGTTGTTTTTTCAATGATTCACCCTTGAACTAGAACAGCAGGTTGAAAACAGTAAATACATTTCAAGGAAAAGAGCACAAATGTTCACTCTATAATAAACGCCATAGAAAGTTACAATAACACATACATTTGGAATCATAAAAAGAATGTGAACTGTGTTTAGAGACCAAAGTGCTCTGAAAAAGTAGATAAAATAATTTTTTTTTTCCAAATGGAATCAATTTTATCTCTTACCGAGTCAGAAAGGGGGAATAAAGAAAAGTAGGCTTCAAAATATGCACTTGACAGTGGTCATGGGAGAGAAAGAGCTATAGGGAAAGGGTATGCAGCCTTATATTGAACTTTTATCTAGCAGATCAGGTCTGGTCATGGGCCTTGTGACACTGCCCATAGTGTGACAAGGAAAGGTTATCCCTAGGGGTTACAGGTGCCTACTGAATTTGAAGCAATGTGATATCAGATGCTTCAATTGCCTGAGAAAACCATAATTTGAAAGAGCACAAATGAGAAAGCAAGAGAAAATCACAGGGAAATCCAGAACATTTCTGGTTCAGATATGTTTGAGAAAGAGAAAATGGTGAGATGGGAGATTACCAGGGTACTGGGCACTACCCTATGAGCTTTCCTTGTATTACATTACTTAACCTTTTTTGATTGGTGTTCATATCATTATATTCATTTTGGCTATAGAAGTTACAACATTTTCGTAGGTATATTGATACTATCTGTCTCCCCTGGTTGGAAGCCAGGAGATGTATGTGTGGGATGGGAGAAGAGATACCTTATAGCCCACTTCTGTGCTTTCTGTTCTGACTAGCACTGTTGCCCACTCCCTCCAATTCACATGTTGAAGTCGTATCCCTTAATACCTCAGAATGTAACATTTGGAAATAGGGTCATTGTAGATGCAGTTAGTTAAAATGAGGTCACACAGGAGTCTGGTGGGACTTTATCCAATATGACTGGTGTCCTTATAAAAGGGAGAGACCTGGACACGGATGCATATCCAGAGAGCACACCTGTCAACAGGAAGACAGCCATAGGCAAGCCTAGGAACGAGGCCTGGAACAGATCCTTCCTCTAGAGCCCTCAGAAGGAACCAGCCTTGTCAATGGGTCGGTTTCAGAGTTCTGGGCTTCAGAACTGTGAAATGGTCAATTTCTATTGTTTAAAACACTCAGTGTGTGGCTTATTATGGCAATGCTTGAAATTAACATATGTTCCCTAAGGCACTGACCTCCATAATTTTAGACCTTATGTTTTCTATTGAAAAATATGAGTAGAACAATATAAGTAGAACAATGGAGGCCCTCTCTAGAAATGCAAATAGCCACAATTTTCTGTACAATTTCAAGAATTCATAGATGTGGGCCCGCCTAGTGGCGCGTTGGTTAAGAGCTGGTTTGGGATGCCAGCAGCCCAGTTCGGATCCCACATATGAGGGCCAGTGACACTGCCCTCTACAGCTAAGATGGTGAATGGCAGCTCCACCTGGAGCCGGGCTGCTGTGAGTCCCCAGAATGGCATAGCTGCAGCCCCTGCTGCAGTGGGTCATAGGCTACAGCGAGTGGCCGGCAGCCAGCGTGAGTGGCTGGCAGCCAGTGTAAGCTGCCAAGAGACGCTGTGAGCGGCCATCCAAAGGCCAGCAACTGATCTGCCTCACCCAAGAAGAGTGCAATGATGATACCAACATGGGCCAGTGAAGCGATGTCCTCCACAGCTAGACTGAAGAGCAAAAGGATAACTTGTTTGTTCCCCTTCCCCAGTTCCCCAATGCTGTTTCCCACCCCTAATCCCCCAATAAAACCTTTTTACAAAAAAAAGAATTCACAGATGCTCTGTAGTCCATTCACAGGTCTAACCCCTCTCTAGCCGAGACTGAGAAACTCTATCCTGGAGTCCATGCAACCTCACCTAACCCCTTTCTTAGGCGATGCCTCCTGAACATATGGCCCTACTCTGAACATCTCCCACTAAGAGAGCCACCCTTTACTGTGTTACAGCATCTTTCAACAACAGCAGGAATCACTGCTCTAACGAGCTGGTCCCCTGGTGCTCTGACGCACATGACAGCATTCTACTACCTTAGAAATGCTGTGGGCTTTATGACAGCCACTTGTAAAATACAGCTGCTTTTCTTTATCCATTTTTTTTTCCAATTAAAACAATTTTTCTCTGGAAATTGCTACATGAATTTATAGGGCCCAGCGTAGAAATTGGTACTCTGTTGCTGTTTGGGTGTGCTTCAGAGAAAGAAGTTGAACTCAGAGTAACTAGTTCTATTTATATTTAAAATTCCAAATATATATATTGGGGTGGGGGAGGCAGTAGGGTCAAAAGGTAAGCAAAAAGGCTGAGGAAGTGGTTTCCTAAAGGATAGAAGGGCTCTTGCACATGATATGGGAGGAAGCCAAAAACTGTTTCCTCCACAGCCTGCCTAGCACTGAGAGTGTTTACACATATTCTGGATCTCACACAGTATGTTCTATATGCACAAGGCTGAAAGCCTTTATGAAGAGAAACATAAGAACCACCTGCCTGCATCCCTCTGTGTGTGTGTGTTTGTAGCTATGTCTCACTGTCTAAGAGTTGGCTTTGTCCTCCGGCTCCAATAATCCTTATGTCTGTTACTATGGTTAAAACTCTGAAACTCTGCCTGTCTGCTGTTGTCATTGTCTAGCTGCAGGTAACAATTGCCTTTGTTATGGCTTCATGGAATCCTTGAAGGATGCCTTCCACCTGTGTTTGTATGGCTTTTCTCTGTCCTGCACTTTGAGGAAGCGATGCCTTGTCTTGATAGCGCCAATGCCACTCATATGCCTATTGACCTATAAGAGTGACTCTGTATTGTTCCACTTTGTTATTATCATCAAAGAAACATTAAACACAGCCTGGCAGATAATCTTGTCTGCAAGCCCAGTGAGATTTCAGAAAGCCCAGTTTGTCACTACAGGATAGAAAGATCATCATTTAGGATTCTTTCCTTCCTGCAGCTCTTCCTTCATACTGGCCGCTATGTCTGGAATATTCAGTTATCTGTGCTGATCAAAATCCTGCTCCCTTGTTACCACCTAATACACATCCCACCTCCAAGAAGCCCTCTTGACTCTCTCAACCATGTAGGATTTCCACATTTTGTGATTTTTCTTAGGTCATAGTATTCTACTCATAGTGCACTTACGTTATGTCCAGCTACTAATGGTAAGATCGTGAGGACCATGCCTGGTCTTACTTGTTTTGTGGTCTCTCTCAGTATTTCTCTCTCTCTCTCTCACACACACACACACACACACACACACACACACACACACTAGGGGGCATTGGATTTTACCCACCCAAAAGATTAAAAAATCTCTTAATACCTGGTTCTGCTACTTATTCTTTCTAGATTAATCAGAATTCAGGGTAGCTTTTGAATTTGAGGTAGAAAATAGTTTAGAAAATGCAAAATTGAAGAATATAGGCAAAGGGTCATAATGGGAGATAGCAGTCAATATCATTGCCTGAGGTCTTACAGCATGCAGTGAAAATGCAGTAGGAAGTTAAAAGATAGGAAAATAGTGGGTAGGGGAGGAAGTTGAGGTGGAACCTTGGAGAACACTTAGAAAAGTTAAAGGTTGTAAAATATTTAGATTAATATAGCAATTATCTTTCAAGAAACTTAAGGGAATTATGTAATATAGGCACAGGTCAATCTATTACTATAAATTTTATATCACCAGAGACAGCATAATACCTGGGATGAAGAGGGAATTCAGTTAATATTTATGGGATGAATATGTGAAGCACGTGGTATTTTGGATGACAGACGAGCACTGGACTGCAGAAATATGATAGAGAAAATGAAATGAAACTGGGACATGGGCAGGAACCAGTGGTAAGAGCTGATCAGGTAAAAAGATGATTATGGTGCTAGTACAAATGCAAATGATTAGCCTCCAGCTGTAATCTGCTCAACCCCAGAAGCAGCAGTCCCTGCCCCTCAACAGAAACATGAGGTTTAAATGTGTTGTATCTTAGCAAGTTTATCTAATATAAGCCAAGAGTGGAAACTTTTTTTTTTAATTATTTTTTTTCAGCTGAGCCATCCTGCCACCTGTTGGCAGCTCAGCAGCAGTTCAGCTCAGGCTGGGCATCGAACTGCTGTTGCTCAGAGCTCAGCTCGCACTCTTGAGCGAGCTCTTAACCAACTGAGTCACTCGGCCGGCCCCTTAAGAGTGGAAACTTTTTTACTGTAGTAAGAACACTTAACAAGAGATCTACTCTTTAAACATGTTTCCATGTATAATATAACATTGTTGTTAACTATAGTCACAATATTGTACAGCAGACCTTTAGAACTTCATCATCTTGCATGACTTCTTTTTATGACATGCTTTCAAGATGCCTTAAATCAAAATAGTCACTCCTTCCTATAGGTCTCTCACTTGAAAAAGAAACTATCTGCAGTGAGTAACCCTAAAATAATGCTGAAAGTGTTCTTTTTCTCTGGATGTAATGCAGACTGGGTACAAAAATGGGTATAGGAAGTTGTACACATTAACAGAAAATTATAGTGAGAGTGGAGAAGGGAAACAGCCCAGCTTAAAATCATTTGTTCAGTAGATATTTATAAAAAACCAACTACATGTTAGTAAATAATCCTACGAGTATGGCAGAAAACATACTGCCATGTTTGGAGAATAATATGTTTTTGCTTAGAGCAGCAAGAAATGGGAGGAGAGGATGACAGAAGATAAGATCTGAAAGGTGGCAAGGGCCAGACCAGGAGGTAAAAGATGGTTTGGATTTTATTCTAAATGTGATGCCAAACCCTGGACGCTTCTGAGTAGAGGAATGACATCACCTGATTTTTTTTTTTTTTTTACATTTTGTGGGGGCATTGGGGAAGGGGAACAGTGTTGGGGAATCAGGGAAGGGAAACAGACAAACTGCTGTCCTTTTGTTCTTCAGTCTAGTTGTGTAGGATGTCGCTTCACTGGCCCATGTTGGTATTATCATTGTGCTCTTCCCCGGGTGAGGCAGATGGGTCTCCGGCCTCTGAACGTCCACACACGGCGGCTCTTGGCAGCTCACTCTGGCTTCCAGCTGCTCACGCTGGCTGCCAGACACTTACAAGTAGCTTACAGCAGCCCACTGCAGCTCCACTGCAGCCTACGTCGTCGCTGGCGATTCATGGCAGCCCAGCTCAGGTTGAGCTGTTGTTCACCATCTTAGCTGTAGAGGGTGCAGCGTCACTGGCCCTAATGTGGGATCTGAACTAGGACCCTGCTGCTCAGAACTAGTGTCCCAATCCAACTCTTAACCAATGTGCCACTGCAAGCCCCCTGATCTAGTTTCTTAAAGCTCTGTTTGGCTGCTTGTGGAGCATTGAGAGGGCAGGAATGGAAGTAAGTTGACTGGTGGGGAGGCTAGTGCACTCATTGAGATGATAGTTAATCATAACATACAAGAATGGTAGTATGGGCAGGCAGCAAAAGTGTCTAGATTTAGGAAATGTTTTGATGCATATAAGTTGACAAAGCTTGCTGATGGATTTATTGTAGGAGAGATGGTGAGAGGATGGAAAGATAACATTTGTGTTTTTGGACTTAGCAACTGAGGCAGACAGAGAACACTGGAAGGAGCAGGCTCTGGAGGGGTGATTGGACAGGTGCCTCATAGACATCCAATGGAGATGATGAGTCAGTCATTGCATAATATGAGCCTGAGCTTCAGGGGGTGGTCAGGGCAGGATAGATATACTGGATAATCATCAATAGAGTGGTGTATTTACATGCAGAACTAGATGGAGCCACATGGAAGAGTGTTGATGGGGGGAAATTGGAGCCCTGGCCTGAGTCCTGGGGCACTCTCACATTTAGAAGTTGGGAAGAGAAAAAGAAGGAAGCAAGGAGAGTGAAAAGGAGAGACTGCTAAAGAAGCAGGAAAATTAGGATGGTAGATATCAAAAAAAAACCATGTCAGTAAAGGAGTGATAACTGTGTCTGATGCTGCTGGCAAGTTAAGAAAGTGGGCTGAGTAGCTAGTAGGAGAAGAGGAAGTTGAAAAAACTATTTCAACTAGTTTTAGCTATCGAGGGGCAAGAATGGGTTATGGGTAGAAAGAAGAGCAATTCATCCATTGTTAACAGGGGAGAAGGTAGAATTTAAGGGTATAGGAACAGGTAGAGATCAATTTGATATTGACACTAAGAGGCTGTTATCTTCAGATTGCAAGAAAAGAAAAAGGAAAACAATTGTATGTTTTTCAGAATCGTCCATCACCATATTTGCTGCATGATGAAATGTTAAATCACAGAAGAATGGCAGCTGCAGTAGGACTTGTGAACATTCACTTGGAGTCAATTGTTTTCATGTTTCATGTTCACACACACGTTGTTGAAACCAGTAATTTTAGTCCCTAGAAAATGTTTCTTGTGAATTCTGTACAGAAAAAAAGATAACATAAAGACCTTTAAAGTGTTTTAAATTGCTGTCTGTGCATCAACCTGATACATAATTATGCCTTGATTACTATCTCCAGTCCAGTGTGTCTCTCCATAAGTATAAAAAATACAGTAGTGGTAAATTCAGTAATAACAGGTGATTCTACAAATAGCTATTCTTCTGAGCTGTTACGTAGTCAGCATAAAGACATAAACAAAACACAGTGTCTTCAGATTGTAATATTTAGAATTTGAATGCTGTGTTTGCCTCTGCTCTGCGGAGCAACACTGGGCCAGCCATTTAGCCATCCTATGACGATTCAAATATTTAAAATTGTTGACAAAGGACCAGTATTTTAAGAACACAGCGTCCTCTTAATGAAGCAGTATTAACATACATTTTTTCCCCTAATTTTTGTACGTTAGTAAAATACATAGAACATAAAATTTACCATGTTAATCATTTTTAAATGGACAGGTCACTGGTATTAAGTACATTCATATTGTCGTGCAATCGTTGCTACATTCCACATCCAGAACTCTTTTCATAAAAATATGGAACGTTTTATGAATTTACATGGCATCATTGAACAGGAGTCGTACTAATATTTTCTGTATTGTTCCAATTTTAGAATACGTGCTGCTGAAGTGAACGCTAGTACACATTTTAAAGAAAACATTTATTTATGTAAAGAAGAAAAAATTTACAGAAACAGTGCTCCTACAACAGTGATTCTAAAAGACAAACAAGAACCATTTGATTATTATCGTCATCAGATAAAGGCTTAGATCAATTCCATATCAGGATATTGAGTCATGAAGGGGGGCTATGAAATTCTCCCATAAAATACTTTATGATTCTACACTCAGAGGCAGAATATAGGGTTAGGTTGTCACATCCAAAGCGATCATTGTATTTTCCTTTTTTATCTGCCTGAAAATGAAACAGCTGAAAAAAAAGTCCCCAACCCACATGAACTAAGCTCCTACAATGTGCCAGCACTATGTGCAAGTATGCACAAGCTTTGTACTGCTTCATTCAACTAGTATGCAGTGAGGCGATTCTCTTATTTTCATTTTAAAGATAATGATACTGAGCCACACAGAGGTATAATTAACTGCTCCTGGTCTCATAACCGGAAAGCTGTAGGTGACAGAAGGGGCTCTAAGCTCACCTGACTTCACCGCCCCTGGGTTTAACCTCTGTGCTCAGCTGTGTCCATTTTGAAATGATGGCAGATAACACCTGCTCCCAATTTTTAAAGTATATGACCTTTGACAATCTCCCCAAACTCACCCTGTTCTTATTCACACATTGCTGTTGCTTTTGCGAACACATGCCAAACAATGATACTTCCCTCACCAAGGTTTTGAGTTGAACACTCACAATTATTTCTAAGTGTTTTACAAGCCAACATTTTCTCTATGGCTGCACTCAAGATTTGTCGTTTTGGGGAATGGGGGTTTCATCACTGTTCTCCGGTGCACTTTCTCTGTATTTCTGCTTATAATTTGCTGACTTCTGAAATGATGCCTTTGAAATGAGAACATTTCTTGAAATAAAACTGCTGTGCCAGAAGATACCACTTAGAATTCAATGTCAGCTCGTATCTACACACATGCTTGTGACTACATTCTG
The DNA here is from genome assembly GCA_033961575.1 of Aselliscus stoliczkanus. Lineage (NCBI taxonomy): Eukaryota > Metazoa > Chordata > Mammalia > Chiroptera > Hipposideridae > Aselliscus > Aselliscus stoliczkanus. The sequence continues at coordinate 72,429,513 of CM066740.1, read as the reverse complement.
GTCCTAGCCTCTGTCATGCACTCAGAGATCTATTTCCAGAATTCGCCTAGTGGAGCTTTATTATTAACACATGGTCTAATTCAGGAAGCCCTTAAATACTTGTAGGGCTTGTTGAGGATTCTGCTTGCTCTATTTAGACTTTGTTTTGTGGGCTTCCTCACATGACGCGTCTGCTGCTGCTATTCACTTGGAACTCTCTGCTATCCTCAGGTGGGAAGAACATGGTTTTAGAAATCAGCTGACCGGGCCGGCCGAGTGGCGCGGTGGTTAAGCGCTGGCTTGGGAAGCCAGCGGCCCCGGTTCAGTCCCACATATGAGGGCCAGTGACACTGCCCTAAAAAAAAAAAAAAAAAAAAAAAGAAAAGAAAAGAAATCACCTGACCTGGTCTGATGTTGGCTCCTCCTCTTATTGGACCTAATGCATGATTATGGTCAACCTCTTTAATTGCCAAAATTATAGACCTTTGGAACTTCAGATTTCCTTGTGATGATGTAGAGATCTGTGTAGTTTGAGTGGAAATATATTTCATGTTTGCTGGGGCTAGCAACAGAGGAGAGTGGGAAATGCTTTAATCCTACCCAACCAATCAATGCAAGTAAGAGAAAAGCTGGTCCTGGGTGAGTTCCATGTTCCTCTCAAGCTTTCTTTCTTCCCACGCTTCTCTTCTCTTCCTGGAACTTCTCCTGGACATGCAAATGTTTTGCCCCCCCCCGCGCACCCCTCCCCCACTCTGGGTCAAGTCTGTTGTTCTTCCGTCCAGTTATGGAGGACGCAACTCACTGGCCCATGTTGGTATTATGATCATTGTGCTGTACCCGGCTGAGGCAGTGGATCACCGGCCTGCTGCCGGCCGCTCAAGGTACCCCAGCTTCTGGTGGAGCCGTTGTTCACAGTCTTAGGTGTAGAGAGCGCAGCTCACTGGCCCATGTGGGAATGGAACCTGTTGTTAAGAGCTCGCGTTCTTAACCAATTAACCAACTGAGCTAACTGGCGGCCCAGAGCCCTGCAGATTTGACCAACCATAGACACTACCCCATGGATAAGGTTAGATCCATGAGGGTGGGTAGTCAGGAGAGGAGAAGTAGGGGCCCACTTTCCTAATCCATTTTTTGTCACCCTCCTCCTCACACACTAGATTCTGACTGGCTAATTAGCTGCTGGATAATGTCAGCACCGAGGTCCACAGACTCCTTCATTGTCTCAATCATCAGCCTGGCTTTTTCCTTCATGTACAATTTTGTAAATTCTGAGAAAACTGCTTTTTACTTATTTTTTATTTTAGCAAATATGGTATACACACACAGTGCAGCACGATTAGGTCCTAAAAGAGAAGTAGATTCTTCAATATGCTACAACATGGATGAAACTTGAGGACATTATGTTAAATGACATGAGCCAATCACAGAAAGACAAATACTACACGATTCCACTTATATTAGGTTTCTAAAAGAGTCAAATTCATAGAATTAAAAAGTGGAATGGTGGTTGCCAGGGGCTGGAGGGAAGAGGAAACAGGGATTACTAATCAATGGGCATAAAGTCTCAGTAAGAGAAGATGAATACATTCTAGAGATCGCTGTACAACCTTGCACCTATAATGAACAATATTGTATTACTTAAAAATCTGTTAAGAAACTAGATCTCATGTTAAGTGTTCTTGCCACAATAAAATAATTTTTTTTTTTAAAGGCTGCTTTTAAAAATCTAGCTTTCCAGTGCAGAAAAATAGGTTACACTTGAGTTAGGCTCAAATTTGCAAGTCATATCTAATCTCTTATCTTGCAATTTTTCATCGTCAGAACTTAATTTGTGGAGCCAAAGAATTGTATTTCCATGACTTGGTGTGCTCTTTTAGATTATGTTACGTAGAAAAAGATTTCTGACTAAGTGCTATAAACAATACAAGCCTTAAAATCCAGGCTCTTGGTTAAGTGAACAAACTTTGCATTCTTAAAGACACATGATATGTCCCATGTTATTTAAGAGACGAAACACTACTTGCAAGATAATTCTCCTTTTTCTTACTAACTTTCAATTATTTTCAGAAGTTTGTGCCAAATATAATTCTTGATAAAGCAGACAATAGTTTTTCAACATGAGTACTTCTCAGTGTTTTCAGCTTCTAATTTTGTTGCCTCAATTTTCTTTGTAATTTGTTTTCTGAGCCAGAATCTTTTTAAATGAACACAAAAGTTTCCATTGTTTGGTGTCCTACAAAATGACTATGCCTGAGTAGTAACCATTAAAAAGCCTTACATGGGTCAGTTTTTATTATTGCCCTCCCCAGCATCCCTCTTATAATTTATTTTTTACATGAATAAACTAAGAAGAAGCAACTATTATTTGACTGATTATTTAAATCAAAAGTGAGTAACTATGTTTCTCCTAGGAAAATGGACAGATGTGTTTTGAAATTCTGAATGCTACAACTAAGTTTAGCCCAAGTGCATGGCTTTCTGAATGCTTCCAAAACAGAACACTGTGTGCTTTTGAATTCTGCTTTTGGAGTCTCATTAAGACTTCAAAAGGTCAAAGGAACAAGGACTGGAGCAAAATACATTCATTTACAATACACACAGCACAATCAAAATGTAGAGATGGGCTATATGTGTCATGTGTTCTACCAGGATATTTGCATAAGGCAGAGTCCTCTCCTTGTGGGTAGCTGATGATGTCTCTAAATGGTGACATTTATCCTTCCAAATGTCTATAATGTTGCTACTAGTGGAGAACTCTTAGATTGCCAACTGTTTGTTTCATAAACTAATTTCTAAACAGAGGATGATGTCAGAGTCAGATTTATTTATTTAAAAAAATTTTTTTGCCATAAAATGAAATCACTATCCCCTATAAGTTTAAAGTTTCTTAAGAGATAGGCTTTCTTCATAAGACCTCCACTCTAATACACACTTTAAAAATTAAATGAGGTAAAGAGGGAACACAGTGGTTTTGGCCCTTGGAAATTACCTTTAAAGGATGACATAAGATTTTTACAAAAATTACACTCACAGTAAAAACTAATTTAAAACTCAGAAGAGTTTTCTCAGAAGAGTCTGCTCTAGTTTGAAATTCAATTTTCTCAGGTACATTTCAGTAATTTGTTTCTGCTAGTAATAAGGAGATTATTTTCATGTGTATGTGATGATATCCTGTAGAGGAATCAGTGGAGACTTTTTTCTACTTTGAACACAGCCTTTAATGTATTTCTTCCCTACCATAGTAAGAGGATAGCATAATTTTAAATACATTGCTACTTCTTGGTTGTTCACATTCTATACTTTGCTTTTACTTTTTTTGGCTCTTGAATATCTCAAACATTATAATAAAGTAACCTCAGATCTTTCCTTTCTGCTTCCATAATTGATTTCTATAGTATTTAACATGCTTATATGTATTAAGGTCTACATATACTGGTCTAGGTACTAAGAATTCAGCAGTGAAATTCAGATAAAAGTTTCTGCTTACATAGGCCTTTCATTCCTGTATATACATCGATACTTAAGTTTGTCCTTTCCTTCTCCAACCCCAAGCAACAATTCTATTTTTTTTTTAAACCAATTGTATAGTTTTAAAGGTTGCATGACTTTGTGAAGAAATCACTATGGAGTATTTTCAATCTGAGGAGACAGTGTTCACAGTACTCCTGAAGGTAAGAACTAAAATGCTATTTAAAGTATTTATCGATGGACAAGATCAGTGTTTCTTAAAGTGTAGCTTATGGACCACCTATGTCAGTGATCTTTATACATGCTGAAGTCTAAGAAATCATTTCTAATTTAGACAAAGAGCTGAAGAAAGTGAATCTTATATTAGAAAATTACCAAAAGCAATTAGACAAAAAGGATTGACCTCAAGTTTAGAATTAACAGAAAACAATACATTTAAATATCATTGGCATTATTTGGGGACAAAATGGAAAAGGATATTCATAACAAATTAATGAAAACATGTCAAGACTCAAAGTTGATCATGGAGCTCCCTATACATGAAGCTGTTACTTAAAGCATAGAAGCTGTTACATAAAGCATATATAATGAGAATGAGATTCACAGATTAAGATATTTCCCACCTCCCAGTTTAGACTCTTCCCTCCTATGTCCCACTACTATTGTCTTCCTGTTACAGATGAAAAAAAGAAAAAAAAAAACTGAAGCACAGAAATGGCAAGTAGCTTTCCCAAGGAAACACAGGCTGTGAAAACCAGAAAGAAACAGAGTTATAAACCCTGGAAGTCTATCTCCATAGTCAATGCTCTTCCTTATTACTGTCACTAAAAAGGATGGGGAATTATCTCAGAATCCACACATATGACTCTATGAAAGAATTGTACAGCCCTGGAAGAGATTTGGCCCAATTTTACATTAGTGTGTTTATGATAAACAGCTTCACTAATCTGTATTAGCTGAAGAATAGGAAAGCAGGATAATTACAAACCTATCTCAGGTGAGTATCCACTTATACAATCCACAGCTGTGTTGTGTTGCTCCTAGACAAGGGGTAATAGTCTAAAATTTTCATTAAGCTGAAGTGGATCCATACTCCATCTTCACGAATGACTTCTATGCACAGGTTGCTTAAGACTTAAAAGTAAAACAAGCAACATTCAAGTTGAATTCTGTGAGATGAACTCTTCTCACTATATATTTTGACTAATATCTCTTAAACTAGTTATAAAGAAAGAATTGAAGGCAAATAATATCAAACGCTAAGGCCTTTCCAGAATATCCTCAATGGGATGCTAGGGAAAACAAAGCTACAATTAAAGAAAGAAAATCCCTTCAGATTTTGCATAAAACCTTATAGTTATCATATTTTTTATTTATAAACGCCAGTGTGGATGATTCTTACCCTGTTTTCATTTGAAATGTTCCAAGGCACTCTCCTCCCACCATTTTCTTAACCTATCAAATCATTTAACACGTAAGTGCTGCCACCTAGGTAAAGCTTTTCTTTATCACCCTCCTTGAGCCAACTTCCTAGTCCTCTCTTCTCTTGAAGCACAAAAGTATTCTCAATACATAAAGTGGTATAAAAGGTCAAAAAAAGTGCTGAGCCTGGAGTTACTCAGCAAAAGTCTCAGAGCACATGGAGGCCAGTCACCACCCACCTGGGGCTGAAAGAGTGAAATGTGGGCGGGGCTGGCTGCTCTGGAGAAAGTGCCTCAGGCATTGAGGGAGGTGGGTGGGTCTGGGTCTCAGTAAGTCAGCAGAGTGGGAGCTCACCTGGCCAATCAGACTCAGATTTGTCCGTAAGTATAGGGGGCCGGCTTAGCACAGCAAAGATGGCACCAGATGCCAGCTCCTCACAGGGAAAATGCCGACTGTTCTCCAGCACTTGTCATGAAGCCACATGCCTCAGTCTGCCCTCCCCCAATGCCTCTGATGGGTCCTGAGTCACCATCCCGCTGCTGGAGCCCAAGGTGAGTGCTTGCAAGCTAGTGAGTCTGTGAGCTGTTTAAGAGGATGCCTGGGTTTCCCGCAGCCTTCTGTCCCATCTAGACTGTCGGAATCCTCACTTTTTTTCACAGCCAAGTGTTGTGGGGGCTCCTCTTCCTGGCACCAATACTCTGGTCTGGGGAGGTCGGTGTGAGTCTGGGGTCCCTCGCTCTTCTGGAGGGAATCTCCATGGCTGAGATATCCTTCCTGATTTTCATCCACCACACACAGGTGTGGGGCCCGTTCTGAGTTTCCAAGTCTCTTACCAGACTCAGTGTGGCTTTTTTTTTTTTTAAAGACTTTATTGGGGAATTGGGGGAGATGAACAGACAAGTTGCTGTTTTTTTATTCTTCAGTTTACTTGTGGAGGACATTGCTTCACTGGCTCATGTTGGTATTATCATTGCGCTCTTCTCAGGTGAGGCAGTCACTGGCCGGCCATTGGACGGCCGCTCACAGCCACTCAAGGCAGCCCACTGCAGCCTACGGCCGTCGCCGGACGCTCAGGACAGCCCAGCTCCAGGTCGAGCTGTTGTTCACCATCTTAGCTGTAGAGGGCGCAGTGTCACTGGCCCTCAAATGTGGGATCCGAACTGGGACCCTGCTGCTCAGAGCCAGTGCTCCCAAGCCAACTCTTAGCCAATGTGCCACTCTGCAGGCCCCTCAGAGTGGCTTCTTTCTATTCTTAGTTATAAAACTTCTGCTCAGCCAGGCTTCAGATGGTTCTCCAGGGTGATTGTTCTATAATTTAGTTGTAATTTTAATGTGTTCACAGAAGGAAGCAGGCACAGTGTTTATCTAATCCGCCATTTTGGATCTCCTCTGAAATGATCATTCTTTTAAAACAACATCTATGAAAATACTTTTCTATGTGAAAATATATAATATTTTAGTTTCTTAAAGTTAGTTTAATTCCCCAGCTAGTATTTCAGACCTCATATGTGTTCTAAAGCTTATGATGATTTTAACTTTATGAGTTAAAATCTGTGACTAAGCTAATTTTTTTTTTTTTACTGGAAGTACATTTATTTTCCTGTGAGGATTCTAAATGTTTAGAGTAATTAAACTTGACATGTTGAATTTTGTTGGAAAATGCATTAAAAATACTACTTGGCACCATTTATGGATCAAGAAATCAAAACATAAATAAGTGGGTAAGACGCAGAATGACATTTTATGTTTGGAATTCTGCTCATAACTCTAACAATAATTTGTATGCCCTGTGAAATTCTCTTTAAATCATTTTCATCTGCAAGTGAGCTATTGTGTCACTCTTACATACATTAGTTCCATGGTTTACTTTAAAGACTTGAAATAAGTTATACGCAAATAAGTCATTGAAATATATTTATGTTATACCCTCATGGCCAAACCAAATCACCTCTCCAAAGCCTCATCTCCTAATACCATTGCCTTGGGGATTAGGACATCAATATGTGAATTTGGGGGCAGACAAACATTTAGTCTACATCATTTGTTATGCAGCAATAGATAACTAATACTAAATACCAGAAACTAATACTAAATACCGGAAAGGTCATATGATATAAACAAGGTTGCATGTAAACAATTGAAACCTCAGGAATTTCTGACCACTTGGTCAGAGAAGGGTTCTCTGAGAAGGTGGTACTGAGCAGATACCTACCTGAAGAAAACCAGGTGAACATCCGGGGAATAAGTGTTCAGGCAGAGAAACAGGCCAGGGCAAATGCTCTGTCCTGAGAACACTGGAAAAACAACAAGAATAACATGAATAGAGAAGAACAAGCTAGAAAAAGATGGAGGGGATGAGGTCAAAGAGAGAGAGAAGTCAGATCATGCAGAGCTCCCTAGCCATGATAAGGACCTAGGTTATGTTCTAATTCTAGTGGCAAGAAATTATGGTGTTTTAAACAGAGTAGTGATATGATCTGATGAACCTTTTTACATTTGTGGAATGGAAAGTAACAGGAATAGTGAAAACCCAGTAGGGGCTTCTTGAGACTGGTAACTTCTCTGTGAGGTGTTATGATGGCTTAGACTAGAGAGGTAGAAGTGGAAGTGGTAGTAAATGGTGGGTTTGGGTATATTTAAAAGCGAAACCAACAGTAATTACTGACGGGTTGGGAATAGCTGTCCCAAAAAGACAAATGTCAAGGATTATCCTTTCATTATCTGAACAGTTTTGTGAATTGTAGTTTTATTTAATTAAGTGGAGGGGATTGAGAAAGGGGGAAATTTGGAAGGCAGGTGGGAAACACAGAGTTTCAATTTAGACATATTGGGTAGAGTGTCAAAAAGGCCATGAATTATGTGAATCCATAGCTGAAAAAGAGACACTGAAATTGGATGTGCATTTGGAAATCATCGGTTTATAGATGCTATTTGAAGTCATGGATCAACATAAGATTTTCTAGAAAGTGAATCCAGATAGAGGTGATGTAAGAAAACTGAGCCCTGGGTTATTCTGCTATTTAGAGATCAGGTAATTTAGGAAGTTCCAGCAAAGACTAGGAAGTAACGGGCAGTTTAGTAGAAGGAAAATATGGTGTTAAGATCGTCATATAAGGAAAGTATTTTAAGAAGGATGGAGTGATCCACTGTGTCAAATATCACTGGCAAAATGAGAAGACACCCACCAGAGTGGATTGGGGTGTAGAGGGAAAGAAAGCTGATTAAATAAAGTCATGGAGACAGTAGAAGATACAAAGTGTGAGAAAGTGAAAAGAGCAGTTATTTGTGAAAATGTTTCTTTAGAAGAACAAAAAAATGGGCAGTAGTTAGAAAGGAATGTGGGGTTCTAGGGAGGAATTTTGTTAAGAAATGTTATAACATGTTTGTATAATGGGAGGAAATAGTAAAAAGGAAGAAAATATTGATTCAGGAAAGAGAATAATTGCAACAATGAAAATCTTTGAAAAGAAAAGAGATTGGGGCCTGGTGCACAAATAGAATGAATGGTGTCAGATAGGAAGCAGCATAGTTCAATCGCTTTAACGGGAGGAAGTTAGAGTACATGGGGACAGATGGGGTGCTTGGAAGTTGGCATAGTTTTTATTTCTGGTTGCTTCTATTGACATTTTGTCAAAGAACATGAATTTTTGGAGTGCAGGTTTAATTGTGACCAGAGTGCAGTCTGGGTTTTGGATCACTGAAAGTTAATGGTTTTGAAATTATGGCTACACTCTACCCAAATTAAATGACCAGTCTTGATTCAAGGCACTCAGGCATTAGAGAAGATTTGAACTCAAGATATATGTATGAAACCATAGTACAGGTTTGGCATTCTCTTTGGATTTCAAGCAGATGGCAATAAGTATTGAAAAGAGCCAACCACTTCTTCAGATTAATTTAGAATTTTCATTTGCTTTTGCCCTGTGCAAACTGGTCTGAAGTTAGGCTTTGTTCCCTTCTCATTATCCTTTTGACTAGGTTTCTTGGGAGCTTCCAGAGAACTCTCTTGGCATTTTGCATTTTACAATTGTTCTTTTTTCTAAGAATGGATATGTGTGTATGTGCATACACATAAACATAACAAACAGAGCTGAAAGATGGCACACAAAAATGTTATATTTAATTTTGTTGTGTTTGAGAAGACATAGTTTTAAAAATATGCAGAGATCATATAAGTTTGGAAGTTCATCATATAAGTTGGAAGCTGAATATTGTCACTTTTATTTTAAAATGTCCTATTATTGCTTCATCAAGCGTACACTTCCCATCTTCTTCCCAAAGGTGACCTGGAGTCTTCACTTCTTTAGATCTGTCCCACTAGGGGGCCTAGAGTTGTACACAATCCAGAAGAGCTCTTTCTATACTTATTTGTTCACAAGATTTAAGTTCAGGTGGCAAATTTGTGGCTTTTCTATCTGAAAGGAATAAATTATATGGTAAAATTTCAAAAAGCAACACGAAAATGTATTTCCCTTTTGATAAGTGTAACTGCCTTTTTCAGATTTCAGAAATAAGGTTTAACATCTATTCAATATAAATAGTATGAAACATTTGTCCTTCTTACAGGGTATGAATCAGATTTCAAGTAAGGTATCTTAAAGGCCCACAGATCAACTTCCTCAACGATACATTCATGTAGTCCATGGGTTTTAAAAATAAATACATTTGGGGGGGAATAAAATGATGTTTGAGAAGTCACTGATTATTTAGAAGAGACATAAACTATGTTAAATGCAGTTTAAGCAGTATTTTTCCAGCATCTCACCAACTAGGATCTCTCACCCTATTTACCATTCTTTGATCATTTACTACATTTAATTTACCCCAAGTGAATACTAGTCCTACAAGCAGTTGGTTGGATCAGTTTATGCAGAAAACTTATGTTATTTTCCTTCTCTCAGAGTTGAGTAACATTATATCATGATAGGAACTGGAATAATTCCAGCCTCAGAGTGTCCTTTAGAATTCCCAAATGTCCTTAATTACAATGGATTCCCACTTCAGAGTAGAGGTATAGTTTATAAACTGCTAGGGGTTAAAAAGGGTCTAAACAGTCATTAGGTTAGGTATTAATAAATAGATGTTCATTATTTGTGCTTTTCCCCATTACAGAAAAGCAAAGGATTGTTTTTACTTTAGCATAGTTAATTTATTATTTTCAAGCTGGTGCCTAAACTTCTGGGACACAAAATTAATGGGCTCTTGGAATCCCTCTCTGAATTGCCCAAAGTCAATAGTGCTTCTTCCCATCTGTCATCCTAATTTGTAGTATGTCTTCCAGATGCCTTAAAACAAAGATACACACTAAAGTTCTTTCCATTCCCATTGGCACAAGTAAACATATGAGTAGAGTCACAAATGAATTTTTTTCAACAAAACTTCCAAACTGGAAGCCCTGATTTAAAATAAACTTGGATGTCACTCAGCCTTGCCAAGCAACTCTTTAAATGACACATTTATTTATATAGCTATTTAGATAATAATGAGAGAAGGTTTAATGACTTGTTTTCTAAACTAGCAACCTACTCCGTGGGTTTGATGACTGCTTATAAAATAATCTGCATCCATTTTCTGTTGCATAATTTAAATTGGAAGTGATAAGAATATGTTAATATTAAACATTACACCTGTTTTGGTCATATTGGGAAAGGTTTTTTTGATCCAGGATTATGGCATTCAAAGTCATTGAGAGTGAATTAATTCATGGCTCTTTCTATGGTGAGAGAGTAATGGAAAAATTGGATAAGTAATATCAACATTTTCTGTTGTCTCATGTTGGCATTGAACCCAACTTAACCTGGGGGAAAATCCAAATCATAGTCAAAGGGGAAATCAAGTTTGGAGTAAAATAAAAAACAGTGCTATGTACAGCAAGTCCAAAGAATGAAGCAATGCCAAGAATGGGATAAAAATAAATAGTGAAGTCAGAAAGCTGGAGAAAAGAGGAACTTTGGAATGTAGTTTAAAGAATTGGTCTGGTACAATGATTTACAACCAAGGCAACCATTTTCAGGTAGTGCTGATGTTATATTGAAGTGATAGTGGCACAACAAAGTGAGAATGGGGATTGTAAAATCACAAGGATTGTAACAGCAAGACACGTCCTTCACTGTGCCCACTCCTTACCCATAATTGCTGTAGTTCCTTAAGAATTTATTATTTGCTGATACAGTATAACTAAAAAGTGCAATGACCACATATCCAGGTCTCCCTGACACTGTTCTAATCAGGGCCTACCTTCCTGTATAGTGATGAATAATACCCCTTTTCACTCTCCTGCATGTCCCAGTTTGGATGATAAAGTTTATGGTCACTCTAGCTAAGACCCAACATGAGAAGGTATGATAATGTTAATCTTTGTGGGTTATCACCTTATATTTTTACCTATAAAGCCTGTTTAAAGCTGCATAGGAAAGAAAGATTTAGGTGATCATTCCTTCCTTGCGGGATGACAAAGTGTGTTGGGAAGCTATGAGATGTTGTATTCCTAGAGAATTAAAAAGCAAACAAACAAACAAACAAAAATCCCCAAAAAACTAGGATGGGGAAATTTGGTGTTTAAGTATTCAGGACATCAAAGATCCACAGGTAAAGTTAAGAATATTGATATAAAGATAAATTACTTAATTCTATTTCGTGTGCTTTTCTGAGCATTATTTAATCCTTTTGTTTGAAACACATTCCTTTGTTTCTTCATTTTGCTTGACTTCATTTTGGTTGTTATGCGTTAGATGAAACCACCACCTCTCCCAGGAGAAGGAGTGTAGGAAAGGAGCCTTGTCATTCAACCCTGCCCCTAACTCTTGGTTGTCTCTCAAACCTTTGTGATTGTCAGTGCAGCCTATTTTATTTCTATTGGCTCCCAGTAGTTAAGGGTGTGCCAAGACCTGTCAGTGTTCCAAAGGGGAGGACCTCAGTCAGTCCCTGGATTCAGGGTGATTGGAAGTGAGACCCTCAGGCAGCAGCTTTTAAAGTAGACAAATATGTACAGTCCTGTGGACCATAAGCATAAGCCCTGCTGGCCACCAGAGCTGGGCTACCTGGAAGTGTCCCCTGGGTGGTAGTTGCAAAAACCAGGGCACCAGATGCATGTGAAAGCTCCCCTCCTGGATACTGGCACTCTGGAACATGGCAGAGGGAGGGCGCCAAGGTGATGCTCATGGTTGGAGTGAGGCAGAGTCAGAGCGAATAGAGGGATCCTGCAAAACAGAAAAAAGAGGGAGAGACAGCTCCTCCAACCAGCAGGCCCCTGGATAAGTGCTAAATTCCATGCCTGCTCCTCAGGCCAATGCTTGAAGATTAACAAACTAGCTTCATTTTCAGAAAGTCTGGCTGACTGTGCATCGGCCACCTCTGGGCAGAGCCCTGGAGGAGGTGAGTCAGCTCCCATCCCAGGGACCCTTCTCAGATCACCTTAACCTTATGGGTCTCCTAGAGGCAAGGTGCTGGTTTTCAAAACCAGATGTTTCACGGTGCAGATCTTAAAAGTTGGGGTGCCCACTGTGGGGTTCAAACCCTTCAGTCCTCAGGGAGAAGCTCCAGGTTTTGAGTTTTTTCTCAAAAACAGGCTGTGGGTTGTTGCCAGGGGTGGCATTTATGGTGAGATTGTGGACCACCCAGCTTCCCCTACCCACTTTGATGTGCGCCTTCTCTAGTTTGCTCAATGCCTAGGAGTCCCTCAGGCCATTTTTAGTTTTTTTCAGAGGAAGTTGTTCTATATTCAGCTGCAGGTTTGGTGTGTCTGTTGGAGGAGGGGAGCCTAGCTAGCCTCCTATGTCTCCATCTTGAATCAGAACTCATTGAGATTCAGAAATACTGACTGACGTGCCTGGTAATTTTCGAAGTTTTAATGGAATCTTAGGGTCGAATAAAATGTAGCACAGGCTGTAAAAGAACCCTTAATTGAGATGGATAAGAAATGGTTAATATGAGAATGCGGCCCTTTATTATGTGTAAGATCTTCTTTATTCAAGGGCTATTAGTGCCCCAAACAGTTATCACTTAGATCTTGAAAGGAAGAATTCTTTAGGCTTAAAAGTAGATGGGGGCCAGCCGAGTGGCGCGGTGGTTAAGCGCTGGCTTGGGAAGTCAGCGGCCCCGGTTCGGTCCCACATGTGAGGGCCAGTGACACTGCCCTCAAAAAACAAAACAAAAAACAAAAACAAAAGTAGATGGGAAAATAAAATATTCATTGGGATTTGAATTTGAAAGTTGAAATTAATTTATCAGTTTTCATTTTATTATTCTGGGTGAAGTCCATGTTCCTGGGGATGTTAAGACCTGTCTCGTGAAAGGCAGTGAGCAATTCAAGTGGCATGGAGCCTCTGTGGGGTGACCAGGCTGCAGAGGCTTCTGGGAATCACTCCATCCCTTGGGTATTCAGCATGGCAGTTAACGTGGTTCCTTGTGAGCATTTCTGTAATTAGAGGATGAAAGCTGATTAGTAAGTACAACTAATTTGGAAGGAATTTATTAGGAGTTTGTGCATGGTTAAGTGTTCAACAGAACATCTGAGTTCTACAATTAATGTTTTCGTGAAAAATACGTGAACTTATTTTTTTTAGGGGCTCAAGGCTCTCTTGTCCCTGCTCTTCCCTACTCTCATGTCTCCTCAATATTAAGACAGAGTGGTTGGTACACACTCTTCCACTCCCTCACTTCCCATTTTCTGTTCAGCCCACTACAATCTAACCTCATGCCCATTACTCTACAGATGACTCTGAAACTTCTCTTGCAATTCATTGTGACCTTCACTCATATATTGGACTTCTCTTTTGCATTTGATTTTGAGATAATTTCCTCCTTGAATTTCTATACTTCCTACGTGTCCTGATAACATCTCCTCCTAGTTCCCTGTGACCAGCTCTCCTTTCCTTCCAGGATTCCTCTGCCTAGTCCCTCCCATGGCATTCGCACAGCTCTATTCCCATTGCACTTCTCCTCTCACTCTCTGGGGTTCTCTTAGGTCATTTATTCTCATAGCTTAACCTTCCACCTATATGTTGATTATCCCCAAATCTATAGCCGCAGAATGGACATCTTTTGGGGTTCAGCTCTATGCCTCCAGCTGCCTCCAGGGTATCTATCTCTGTATAAAGGCCCATAGGCACCTGCGACTCTGCAGGCCTCACACTGAATACATTATGTTGTTTCTCAAACCCTGCTCTTCCCATAGCCTCTAACTCAGTTCAAAAGAGAAAACAAACTCGCAATTAGAAACGCTGGAAACTGGGAATCAAAAGAACATAAGTCTTTTGTTCTGATCTCCTCCTAATGTTACATTTTAAAAAAGGCAAAGTATTTTATTATGAAGGAAGTAATCAAATGCCATGATGAAAATGAAAATAACAAAAGTTAGCCATTTTTAATGCTTTGGAATATAAGGTTTGAAAATTAACTAGAAAAGTCATAAATATTAGGTCCTTGGACCTGTTGAATAGATAAGGAAGTTAGGGACACAAAAGCCATATGACTTATCCGGGTGAAACAGATAAGACAGTAACTTGGATACTCCAAATTCAGGTTCATCTCTTTTCTCACTGCCTTATTAGACCAGGTGACACAGAATAAATTGTTTTTAAAGAGCAATGATTTTCAAATTTTAGGTCTTAGGAGCCCTTTACACTCTTGAACATTATTGAGGACTTCAAAGAACTTTTGCTGATATGGGTTGTTTCTCTTGATATTTATTATACTGGAAATTAAAACTGAGACATTTTAACAACATCTATGTTTAATCCATTTAAACATAATAAAGCTACTATATGTTAACCCAAATAATATATTGTTATGGAAAAATATATTTTCTCCAAAAACAAATAAAAAAATTAATGAGAAGAGTGACTTTGTAATGTATCTTTTTGCAAATATTTTAATCCCTGGTTTAATAGATGATATCTGGGTTCTCACATCTCCTTCTGCATTCAAGCTGTTGCAATACCACATGTCATGTAGCCTCTGGATAGTTCAACTATACACTTATGAGAGGAGAGCAAAAAAGGCAAATGATGTTTAATTTTAAAAGTAAAATAACTTTGATTTCTCTAACTGCTTGAAAATATCTGGGGGGAATACCAGGCTTTCCAGGACTACTCTTGGTGATATTCTTTCAAAGAACCATTGAATCTTGGTTCTGCAGTAATGCTTAGTGACCATTTGAGACAATTGAACTATTTTGGCCCACATTTTCTTTATAGATAATATGGGGATAATAATTTTTATGGCATAGACTTGTGGTTAAGTGCATGGATGCTAATTCTAAAAGCCTTTTCCACTTACTAGCATGTGACACTGGGGAAGTTAATTAATCTTTCTCCTGCTTCATTGGAAAAATAGGGATAATAACAGTCTCTACTTTTTAAAGTTCTTGTAAAGCCATAAAGTGATGATTGTGGCTTTAAATAAACTAAACAAAACCAATATTATATTTAAAACAAATGTATTTAAAACAAATATCATATATAAATATATATTAGTTTGAGCATTAAATATAATAAAGTTTACAATGCACAAGAAAAGACCCTGATATATAGTATATGCTTTAACAGAATCTTAGGAACAATGATAATGTCAAATAGTTTCCAATATCATTAGGAGCCCACAGTCTGATTAAAAGAAATATTATATGTAACAACAGAATTGGAAGAAGGCTGCACAGTTCTGATAGTATTCAATGTATTGATAGATTGATGATACCGGTACATTGCAAAACAGTTTCTATGAGACGTAACATTTTCCTCATCCAAAAATTTGCAACTCAGGCTAATGAAAGACAGTGCTAAGCTAAACATGGGCTGTATTTGACAGTGGAAGTATGAGCAAGAAGCAAATCTTTCTGGCTCTCTCTTTTTTTCCTCTTTGATTTGATCATTTCAGTAGTTGGGCAAAGACACCTCAGAGTCACAAACAAGAAAACATTTTCCTAAGAAATAGTGAATAGCTAAATGTTTTGAGGACCTAATTTATTATTTTCATCCATTTCACTTGTTGCTGTTATATATAATATAATATTTTACTTGATAAAAAATTACTGCTATCAACCTTGAAGCAGTTTCTGTTGATTTCCGGTCTTCACTTGAGTTCTAACTCTTGCTTTATCTTAATGCATTTTGACTTTCCTCCTATGTGGGTGATGATACAAGAAAGATGAGGAAGTCAGGTGTGCCCTTCTGTGTGCATGCCATGCCCAATTCACCAGTGTCTCTTTGGCTAAGGCAACTATTTCCATCCTGTTGCCTTTCCTACAAGTACACGCTTTAAAGAGTCATTCTTCCCACCCAAAGGGGAATATTTCCCTTGAATATGTGACACCCCAATTCTGTAAACACTGGAGGATTGATCTCTATGGGAGAATAGCTCATTTAGCCCCCAAATAGGAACCTTGGTTTCATGATTACAATATCTCAGATGGGACCTGCACATAATGGGTGTTTGGAAAACTCCTACTCTCTTTGCAAGTACTTTAGGGATTATTCCCTATGAAAGAAATGATTTTGTATCATTCTTTGGGATTCATCCAGAGTAGGGTATTTGTCCGTTGAATTATCCCTGACTTTATGAGAATATTTTGCTATTTCAGGAATTGAAACAGTCTTCTTTACAAATCAAAAGCTTGGGGACAGAGATTGGACAGAGTCAAATGCTCTTTCACTGATGGCTCCTGAAAAAAAATCTATATATGAAGTCCTTATTATTATTGTTTTATAGATAAGGATCTTCTCTGAGAGATTAAGTGATTCTTCTAAGGTTATTTAGCTGGTACTTACAGACCTGAGACCCAACTCAGAAGGTCTGAATCTAACTCCTGTCTATATTTCTTCCAAATTGTATAATTTTATTGCAATAATAAATTTTTGGATTTAGTGCTTTCATATTAAAAGAATTACTTTCAATTTTAAACATTTATGAGTTTTCAATTTAATATTCTATAATTGGAGTTAGTTCAATATAAGCAAATCTGTAGGCTGGAAACTCCATACTGCAAATCTATTAAAATGGAAATGAAATAAAATCAGGTTAATTACTTTACCTGAAGTTCTCTCGCTGAGGAATCATAAGCTCATACAATAAATCCCTCCCAAAGTCAGGAAACTTAGTTCAACATGAATGGCTATTATGTTATTTTCCTGGATGTGTCTTTGATTTTGGAATATTAAGCCATAAATAAATTACAGGTAAATCTGTAAAAGCAATTAGAAGAAAATAAATATAAATTCATGGAAGTTTTATGAATAAATGAGAAAAATGTGTTAAACTTGAAGACCCTAGAAAGGAGTGATCCAAGTGCCCATGAATAAATAAAGGTAGATACTAGGGAGACGATGGATCAATTTTATGATTATTCACCTTAAAATAAGGTATTAATCAATTTAAAATTCTAGGCAGAAAAAGAATTTCTTTGAGTTTTGACTTGAAAGCCTTATTTTAAGAAAGGTTAAGTAACAGAATAAGCTCAGAGAAAAGAAGGGAATCCTGTAATATAAAATCCTTGAAGTCAGGTTAATGGATGGATTAATATTGATGACATCAATTCTATAATGCAGGAGAGTCACTTAACTGACTCGCTGGGGAATATTACTGATTCAAATTTTGTTCATCTGCTTGGAAATAATACTTTGGAGGAGTCTGGGTAGTTGGAAATATATTAATTTTTACTTTTTCAAATCATTCAAAATAAAAGATGTTGCCAGAAACTCATTAAGTCACTTAGCCAATGGATGGAAAAAATCTTGATTCTTATTCTATTTAAATTCTCAAACTACATATATTTCAGTTTAATTTTCACATTGATTTAAGTTATAGGGACTTCTGCAATATTGTTTTAAATTTTATTTGTCAGTGTCTTACGAGTAATAGCTAAAGAATATTTTTTAGGGGTGACCAGTTAGCTCAGGTGGTTAGAGGGCAGTGCTCATAACACTAAGGTTGCTGTTTCGATCCCCACATGGGCCATTGAAATGCACCCTCCACAACTAGATTAAAACAACTACTTGACTTAGAGCTGATGGGTCCTGGAAAAATACACTGTTCCCCAATTTTTTTTAAAAAAAATGTTTTTCATATTTGCTAATGATTTTTTTGCCGCAGATTCCCATTTCTTATGTGAGATACATGTTTTAAAGAAACATCAGACATGTGGTTTGCAAAATAGAGGTGTACTTTTCTTGTTGCAAAAGACAAATTCCTGGAAGAATGCCTGTAAACTCAGTATCTGGCTTAACATAGCTTCTTGACTAGCATTCTCTTAAGTTGCCACCAAAATACTTATGAAATCAAAGAAAAAAGTTGAAAGAAAATAAAACTTTGTAGATTTGATTTTGCAGCCATGTAGCTAAAAAGAAAAAGAAAAACACCCAACACTTACAAATTTACAAGAATGTTGCAAACGTAAACCAAAGAGCACTCATATATCCTTTGTCCAGAGATCCAATTCATCTTTCTTCAATTGTTTCAATCAGGTCCATTATAATAGAAGAATTCAATCTACCCTCTCATGTGACACCTGGTTGTTACGTCTTTTTAGTCTCTTCAGGAGTAGTTCCTCAGTCTTTCCCTTATTTCTCTGACCTTAACATATTTTTTAAGATTACAAATCAGTTGTTCTCTTTGTTATCTTTCAGTTTGGGTTTGTCTAATGTTTCTTCATGATTAGATACAGATTATGTATTTTTTGCCCGAACTTCACAGAAGTGATGGTGTGTTCTTTCAATTGCATCTTTACCAGAGAGCACACAATGTTGATTGTCATTTCTTGTACTCGTAGTTTTGATCACTTGATTAAGGTATTACATCTCCAGGTTTTACTACTATAAAGCTACTTCCTTTCCCCTCCATAATTAAGTTTGGGGTTTGGGGGGGGCAGGAGAAGATATTTTGAGACTGCAAAAATCCTATTTCACCCATTACTTTTTGCATTTCTTAATATTTTATGCATGGATTAATTATTACTCTGATGGTGCCAAATAACAATTTTCTGGTTTCATCATTATTTCTACATTATTAGTATTCTACTGTAAGAAGGGGCTTTCTTTTCTTATTTAATTATTCATGTATTGATTGATGTCAATGTCTACTTACTGATTTTTATTTTTCTCGAGGTGGTATGTTTTACATAATTATAAAATAAAATAATTTAAATAACTAAAACTAGAAAATAAAATGAAATACATGGATTTAGATTTGTACCCAGTTGGCAACATAGCCTCACAGATAGGGACTGTCCCGAGTGACTTTAAAATAGACTAATATGACTATTCAGTCTTAGTGAAATATAAGGTCAAATAGAACATCCAAAAAATCAAATATTTTAGTAGTTATATTGTTGATGGTAGTATTGCTATAGTAATGGCTATTGTGTATGTAATGTGAAATAAAGCAAGTAATTATTTTCAGTTCTGTCCACTGAAAAGGCCAAGGAAACAATGGCAGTACAATGGCACCAAGCTCTGTAAATACCACTTGACATTTAAATCAGGGCTCATTCTAGAATTAGTGATTCCAAGTCTTGTCACATGAGAAGGCAAGAATAACTATTAGGGTCATGTCCAAAGGACTCAGAAGCCTTTGGGATACTGACTGCCCCACAAAAAGCAAAGCAGGTGGTAGGGATATGGAGATGGGGAGGTGAACCAGAATGACACATTGTACTCTGGGCGGTTTCATCCCAACATTCTAATTACTGTAGAGAGGAGCAGAAGCCTGAAGAGTCTACACATGTTAGAAATTGTAAATATCCATGCACTTCATTGTGTTTGAGTATCAGTGACCAGATAGTGGGTTTAAAAAACAAAAAGACACTAACATATTTCATTAGAGCATACTAAATGAGTGCATATTTCAGACATTGGGAACTGGGTTAGGCTGATCGCATTGTAAGTCTGAGAGTATTCCACAACCCTGTAACAGAAGAATAAATAAAGTAAAAAAAAAAAAAAAATCATTAGTTATCTCTTAGCAAATAACAGATCTGGAATTCTCTTCCTCATTCTAAGATAATTAAATAGAAATATCAAAAATGGAGGCTATATTAAAATATAGCAGATGGTGGGACTACCATCCAGAATAAAACATGTAAGAGAATAACTCTGAAAATAATATACTAAGGAGTCCAAAGAAAAGTATTTTTCAACATTGTTAGTGTTTGAGAAAGCATGTCTTCTTTTTTTTTTTTTTTTAAAGATTTTATTGGGGAATTGGCGGAGGGGAACAGCGTTGGGGAATCGGGGAAGGGGAACAGACAAGTTGCTGTCATTTCGCTCCTCAGTTCTAGTTGCGGAGGATGTTGCTTCACTGTTGGTATCGTCATTGCGCTCCTCCCGGATGAGGCAGATTGGTCGCTGGCCTCTGGATGTCGCTCACCACGGCTATTGGCAGCTCACGCCTGGCTGCCAGCCGCTCACGCTGGCTGCGGGCCACTCACTGCAGCCTATGGCAGCCCACTGCAGCCCACACCATCACCGGGGCTCGCACAGCCCAGCTCCAGGTGGAGCTGCCGCTAGCTGTAGAAGGCAGTGTCACTGGCCCTCACGTGGGATCCGAACCGGGGCCGCTGGCATCCCAAAACCAGCGCTTAACCAATGCGCCACTCGGCCGGCCCCGAGAAAGCATGTCTTCTGTATTTGTGCTGTCTGTATATGGCTATTTAAATGAAGATTAAAGGGATCAAATACATGATGACGGAAGGAGAATTGACTCTGGGTGGTGGACACACAATGCAATATAGAGATGGTATATTATTATAGAATTGTACACTTGAAACCCATATAATTTTACTAACCAGTCACCCCAATAAATTTAATAAAAATTTAAAAATTTTTTCTTTTGGAAATAAATTTTGTTTCACACACACACACAAAATATAAATTAATTAATTAAGATTAAAGAAAACTGAAAATTCATTTCCTCGGTCTCACTAGTCACCTTTTAGTTTCACTAGTTACATGTGGCCAGTGGCTGCAGTGTTGGACAGAACAGATCTAGAACATTTCCATGATTGCAGAAAGTCCTAATGGACAGTGTTGCTTTATACAAAAACACAGAAAGTTATTTGGAGGCAAGAGTTTAAAATTAAAGTCAATTGGATTAAAAAAAAAAATTATGTGTGTTAGAAAACCAAATGAACAATTGCATAATTAAAATCACTATTTCAAACAATAGAAAGTAGAATTGAAATTGTTGAAGACTAAACTAAGGATATAGCAGATGAATTCCAAAAATTTCCATTTAAATGGAGATAAAGAAAAGAGGCATGAAGATAACATGCTTTTGTGTGCCTGTGTCTGTTGTGTATTGTGTGTATATGCATATGCACACAGACACGTAGATACATATGTAAATATAAAGAGCAGAGAGAGGAACCTAAGAATTGTAGGTGTTCCTAAGGAAGAAAAATTAATAATTAGAAGAGAAGAAATAAAGAGAAATTGAAAGATAAATTTCTGTATCTGAAGGAAGACATTGAGAGGTTTTACCAGATATGACGCAAAATAAATGAAAAAGGGTTTACCTATGACACATTTGGCAAAGCTTATGAATTAAAAGCATAATTTGAAATTCCCACAAGCATCAGAGGGGAAAATCAGGTTACTAATGTAATGTGGTAGACAACTTTTGCTCATCAGAATTCTTAAGGTGTTTCCTCCTTCTCTTGTGAAGAATCCTTTTGATCAGTAATCCCTCCCACAAAGTTCCTTTCTTCTGTCCTTAATGGATGCTAATATCTTCTCTTTTTCTCTTTCTTTCATTCTCCCCCTCCATTTTCTCTCATTTTTCAGCAACATTAACAAAATCCCTTTTGTTGGTGTCTTCTTTCCTTTGTAAGGACCATCTATATGCTGTTCTTGATAAAATTAATTGAGAAACTACTCAGTTTACTGGTTATATATGAATCCAAGCTAGGAAATCAAGGGTAGGAATGTTGTGGTGAGCACTCAAGTAATAAACATGGAATTAAAGAAATACGTTTTTTTGTTAACATGCTTTCAAAGTTGTATGCACAGATTACAGGGTTTATATCATAGTTATGAGGGTATAAAGTGTAATCATGTTCAAAGTTATTCTCTTACTAAGCACATGATAGGCCTGTATTTCTCTGTCCCTCCAGGTCCCTGAAATCATGCCTGGCCTTGTGAGATTTTTTTGTGGGTAATGCCATGTTAGTAGAAAAGGTGAGTGTTGTTTCCAGGTGGAAACTTGAACTGGTGCGTGATATACTACATTCCCTTTTTCCTGCTGTGGCCGTCATGGAAGCAGTTGCTAAACAAGCGCTACCCAAATGACAGCTAATGTGAGCCACATATGTAATTTAGAATTTTCTAGTAGCCACATTACAAAAAAAGGTGACATTAATTTTGATAACATAGTTATCTACCATATCTCCTGTATCATTCCAACATGTAATCAATATAGTAGTTATTAATGATATATATATATATACTGTATATATGTATTATATATATTGGATATATATATATATATATATATATATATATATATATATATAGTCATCAGTATCTGATATGTATTTTACATTTATAGCACATCTTATTTCAAATTAACCACATTTCAGGTGTTTAATTACTATGTGGCCCCTGGCTTCTGTGTGATGTAATGCAGATCCAATACAGCCTCAGCCAACCTGAGTCCTTAATAATTATAATGAACAGAGACCCCAGCTGACCTGCATGGGACACGAAACGTGTGCAAACTAAACTTTGGTGTGTTGACACTAAGGGGTTCTTTGTTAGCGTGGCATACACTTGCTCATCTTAATTGATTCAATGTATATTTGCAAAAGGTACTTTAAAAACAATACAATTTTTAAATATATTCTTATATTTTTCAAGTTTTCTATCATAAATATGTCAATAGGTGAAGAAAAAGAGTAAAAAAAAGCTTTAAATACCAAATCTTATTTTCCAGGGGGTTGCTTGTCTTTTTTTTTTAATTATTATTTTTATTATTATTGTTAATAGTTACAGATGTACAAAACGATGCAATGGTTATCTTTTTCACCCCTTACAAAGTGACTACCCCCTCCCGCCTCCCCGTCCCTTCTTTTTTTTTTCAATTGTCTTCAGGTTACAGTAAGAAGGATAAAAATTATAATAAATAAAGTGACTTTTGTGTTTGTAAGTTAATTTCCTTCAAATGAATTTTGCTGTATAATGGCAGTTACTATTACACTTAATGAAACATTAATAAGAAATCTGTTAAGAACGTAAGTAAAATCTGTGGGATACAAGTACTTTTGTCTTCCATGAGAAACAATGGCAATAGAAAAATGGTTATATTAGGACAGAAATATATATCGGGTTAAATAATGGAAGAGAAAATGATTGTGAAAAAAGGAAAAAACTAGGGATAAGAAACAAAGTTAAGGACAAGGTGAATGCACAAAAAGGTGTGCCATCCAGTCCTGTACAACAACAGTTGCAAAGGAAATTTGTGTCTGAGTTACCTCCTAATGATAAGAGCAAAAAAGGGAACAGAATCAATAATGTGTTTTCTAATGTCGAAATAGAAGCAAACTGTTTATTCTGGATAAGATTGGAAAAAATTTCTCCTAAAAAATCTCCATGAGAGCTGGCCAAGTGGTGCGGTGATTAGGAGCTGGCTTGGGACATCAGCAGCCCTGGTTTGGATCCCACATATGAGGGCCAGTGACACTGCCCTCTACAGCTAAGATGGTGAACAACGGCTCCACCTGGAGCTGGGCTGTGTGAGACCCAGCGATGGTGTAGGCTGCAGCCCCTGCTGCAGTGGGCTGCCATAGGCTACAGTGAGTGGCCAGCAGCCAGTGTGCCTGGCTGGCAGCCAGTGTGCGTGGCTGGCAGCCAGTGTGAGCTGCCAAGAGCCGCTGTGAGCGGCCGTCCAGAGGTGGGCGACCCATCTGCCTCACCTGGGAAGAGCACAACAACGATACCAACATGGGCCAGTGAAGCAATGTCTTTCACAACTACATTGAAGAACAAAAGGACAGCAACTTGTCTGTTCCCGTTCCCAGGTTCCCCAACAATGTTCCCCTCCCCCAATTCCTCAATAAAATCTTTACCAAAAAAAAGAAATCCCCATGAATAAAATGTACTCTACTTGTTAAAAGAAAAAATGAACATATGGGATTATATCAAACTTAAAAGTTTTTTTCACAATAAAGGAAACCATCAATAAAACAAAAAGGAAGCCTGCTGAATGGGAGAATATATTTGTGAATGATATATCTGATAAGTGGTTAATATCTAAAATTTATAAAACACTCATGTAACTCAACACCCAAAAAACAAACAACCCAATTAAAAAATGGGCAGAGGAAATGAAGAGACATTTCTCTAAAGAGGACATACAGATGGCCAACAGGCATATGAAAAAATGTTCAACTTCACTGATCATTAGGGAAATGCAAATAAAAACCACAATGAGATACCACTTCACTCCAGTCAGAATGGCTATCATCAATAAAACAACAAACAACTAGTGCTGGTGGGGCTGTGGGGAAAAGGGAACTGTACTGCACTGTTGGTGGGATTGTAGATTGGTGCAGCCACTATGGAAGTCAGTATGGAGGTGTCTCAAAAAACTGGAAATGGAACTACCTTTTGACCCAGCAATTCCACTCCTAGATATTTATCCTGAAAAACCCAACACACTAATTCGAAAAAATATATGCACACCTATGTTCATTGCAGCGCTATTTACAATAGCCAAGACTTGGAAACAATCGAAATGCCCATCGATAGATGACTGGATTAAGAAACTGTGGTACATTTACATAATGGAGTATTACTGCACTATAAAGAGGAAAGAAATTGTACTATTTGCAATGATATGCATGGACCTAGAGAACATTATGTTAAGTGAAATAAGTCAGTCAGAGAAAGACAAATACCATATGATCTCACTTTATGTGGAATCTAAAGAACTAAATAAATGAGCAATGTAAACAGAAATAGTCTTAGAGACACAAAGGAAAAACTGATGAGGACTAGATGGGATGGGAATGGGAGAAGGGGAAGGCACGAGGCAACACAGACTGATAACTACAATACTACTGCAGAGACAGAAGAGACAGTTTAGGGAATATAATAAGGTTGTAAATATTTTTCTTAGGGGATCAGAAGGACTCATGTCTTGTCAGGGAGACCACTTCATGGACGGTGTAGTGGCCTGACTACTGCACTGTACATCTGAACCTGCCGCTGTATATTATATATCAACTATAATTTAACACATATATAGTCATGGGATGTGGAATATAATGTGGGAATGGAGTCAGTGGAATTGTAATAGATACATATGATATCAGGGGTGAGGAGATATGGGAGTGGGGAGGGGGTAGTCACTTTGTAAGGGGTGAAAAAGATAACTATTGTATTGTTTTGTACATCTGTAACTAATAATAATAATAATAAAAGTTTTTTTTAAAAATGTACTCTACTTGTAGTAAAGAATATTTTAATACTTTTGAATGTACTAAAATAAATACATTGGCAGATTTCAAGCATTAGTTTCTTTTTTGCATCATGAGACCTGATGGCAAAATGTAAAATTACACTTTGGTAAAACAGTTCTACACTAGGCAACATTTTTTTTACATAATATAAGAAAAAGGCTAATATTGAAATGATTGTTCCAGTTTAGTGACTTTTGAATTTTTTGGTACTTTCCTGTTTAATTTTTGAGAGACTAAGCAGTGCATTTCCAATATACTGGCTCACCTCTCTAAGAAATAAACAATGATGATTCAGCAAGGGCTCATGTTCCTTGAATTCCATCTAAAGGATTTTATTATGGAATGTCCCAGTAGGAATTCATTAGACCCTTGTCTCACATGTGGGTAGCCAACCTAAGACTATGTGGCAAACCAAAGTCTTTCTGAATACAGCCTCACATTTGTTCCAATTTTATGGATATCCAAGACCAAGTGTGCTGTCAACGCAGCATACTTGATAGACTCTTAATAAATATTGTATTGACTAATTGAATTACTGATTGCTATTCACCTCCTTTACCTGCACCCCTACACCTGCTCTGTTCTTTCCAGAATCAAGTGCTGCCCCAAGTCCTGAGCTCCTGGCTCCAAGGCTGTGATGATAAATATAGGTTTGCCCTCCTTTTCCTGCTCCCCTCTTCCACCAGTCACCCCCTGGTCCTGTTTTCCTCTAGATGGTAAGCTTCTCCAGGAGAGGTTTAATGTGTAACCCTAATAGGTGCCTTTAGAACCATAGTCGTTAAACCATAATTTGATAATAGATTTGGTGTTAATTGTGAATTAGTTTCTCACCAAAGTAATATGCTTATATTGTAAAGGGTATTTGATGGGGGAACAGCCTATTAAAGAGATTATGGGGTTAACCTCAGGCATCTTAACTGGTCAGTCAGGCCACTAGCTTGGGGAACGCACAGGAGCCTTATTACTTCTCTGTGTGTAAGCCTGGCTATTAGCTAAAACATTGTCCACAGCATGGAATTTTGAAAACAGCTTTATAGTGAGTTTCCAGTGTTAGCTTACTAATTAATTCACTTGGAATCTTGGTTAGAGGCAGTTGGGTTTAGGATGGCGAGAGTGACTCAGGATGTGGGTAAATGGCTGTACTTTTACTTTATCTTTCTCCACTTAAAAGACAAAACTTAAGAGTGACTGGTTAGCTCAGTTGGTTAGAGTGTGGTGCTGATAACACTAAGGTTGCCAGTTTGATCCCCACATGGGCCGCTGTGAGCTGCATTCTCCCTAAAAGAGTCAACTAACCTATGTCATTGTAGCATGAAAGCAATGTGTAACCAATGACCATGGCTGTTACAAATTAAAAAATATTTTTTTTAAAGTTGTAGTTCAGTGCAATAAACTCCTTTTAAGAACATATTAAAGCCACATGTGGAATAAGTTCAGCATCCCTGTGTGGACTACTTACAAGGCAGTTTGTCTTTAATGTGAGTGGGTCTCATATAGAATCCTGTGATCCAGGGTTTATGCAGAGCTGAGAGAAATTGTTGAATGTTTGCAAGAATAAAGAATTAAAATTCATTATAAAACAACGGAATGCATCCAAATGATGCCATTTCTTTTATTCAGTACAAGTTTGATGTTAGATCAGATTCAATGACAAGGAATGCCAATTTATGAAGAGTTTAGATCGATCCAATGACAAGAAATGCCAGTTCATGGAAGTTTAGAAAATTGCCCATATCTCTATTGTTTGATTTGAAATTCATGTATACCTACAATTGTAGAAATCTAGTGTTTCAGAATATAAAAATTGGAAGGGGGTGGGCAGGGAATTAGAATGGCAAATGGTAACAATGAGATGAAATGACTTTTTTTTTTTTTTTTTCAGCTGAGCCATCCTGCCACGTGTTGGCAGCTCAGCAGCAGCTCAGCTCGGGCTGGCATCGAACCGCCATTGCTCAGAGCTCAGCTCGCACTCTTGAGCGAGCTCTTAACCAACTGAGCCACTCGACCGGCCCGAAATGACTTTTAATATGCTACCTAAAACATTTTAAATACTAGCCTCAAGTGCCAAAAGAATTCTGAATTATTTTCATAGAATGTCTAGTGCTACACAACCTAAATAATGAAGAAAATGATTATAATAACCAAAAGTTTAACAACACTAATACTAATGAATATTCAAATGGATGTTTAATACATTACAACAATGTGAGTTAATTTTCCTAACATTCAAAATATTTTTGTGCAGATGTAGTTGTTGAAATTGTCTAAGCTAGATGTTTTTTTTTTTCATGGGACTAATTAATCCTGGGTTCCTTGTAAACTTCTCATCTTAGCCTGTTGGGAGAAGAGCCCTGGGAGATTCTGACTCTGTATCAGGGTAACCCATTCACCTGAAGTCACTCTAGGTATTCATACAGGTCTCACCATGATTACCATGAAATATAATGTCAGAATAATCTACCTCTTTCCACAAATACCAAAGCCCCTCAGGACTAACCATTCTTAGCCGTTCTAGTGAAAGACATTGTGGGTATTTTCTGGGTTGCAAAGGAATGCAGGACTATTTTATATCACTTGCTAACTCCTTATGTCCCAGTCAGAAGAGAGCTGCTCTCATCCTTCACCCTCCTGTGTGTTCTGGTCTCCTGCTTCATTCTTCTTAGCCATCTTGCCTCCTAGCATATACACTAGGAAAAGACCTCAGCAAAGTAGACAGATGTGCCTTAGAAGACTCTGGAAGCTTAGCAGTTCTGTTCCTGAGCTCCCACTGTCTGTAACTTTGTGTGAAGAAGCTAAAGTTTTCCCACCTGAGAATTAACAGAAATGATAGTATCTCTGATGAAAAAGGCACAGTATACTAAAAAAAAAAAAAAAAAAATCTCTTCCACCATACAAGCTTTTCCTGACCTGTGAGCTCCTGAGGAGAAATGCCTTGCGTTGTCCTGAGTTTCATCAAAGGTAATGTATTTTGGTAGAAGTCAAACCTAACTGCCTTCTAGCTCTAAAAGAGTGAAAAATGTATAAGCTAGCAATTAAAAAAACAAAAGTCCTGGAAACTGGTTCATGCTTTACTTGGGCCCCAGAGCAAATATATATTCATACACACACACACACACACACACACACACACACACACAAACACACAAATATACTATGCACATATACATATCTGTATGTATATATCTTCATATATATTATACATTGCCTTAAAAAGCCCTGTTCTGCCACAATTTACTGTTTGACCTTGGACATGTTGCTTAGCCTCTGTCTTCAACTACAAAACATGTGTTTAGGAAGACTAAATAACATATAAAATGCCTATTAAAATACCAAGAAGGTTTTTGATAAATGCTAGCTACCGATGGTACTTTACAAGACCAGTGCTCTAACCCTTGAGCTATGGAGCCTACTTACCAATGGTACTTTAGTGTTTTATTAAATTTATGCAGCAATTCTAGCCCTCTTACCCAGGGCTGTTGCGAAGATGTGTGAAACCACCTGTTGTGAAAGTATTTTATATACAGGAAGGTGTCATACAAATGAAAGAAACATTGTTATTGATGTGTATCAGAAGGGGGCTAAAGAAGGATAAAATGAAGCAAGCAGACCATGGATGGCACTAGCTTGCCTGGGGGGTAGGGTGCAATTAAAAAAGGAAATGAGAGTAGGGCAGTAAGCAGGGGCTTGATCATGATAAGTATTGAATGTTTTTCTAAAGATGGAGAGGTGAGGTGACAAAGGAAATCCTGACCCCTGCTGCTATGGTGACAGTTCACCCAATCCACACAATTTAATGATCTTAACAAACAATATGGCTCCAGTGATGTCCAAAGTGGCAGGAATAGTGATTCAGAGAGAGAGAGAAACAAATCGACTAACAATTTTAATACAGTGAATAAGAAGTGATGTAACAAATGTAAACTCTATATACAAAATTCTATTAGCGCTCAGTCTAGAGGAAAAAAGGAAGTTGTTATTCTTTAGAAGTTAGTTTAAAGGGAGTTAAAGAAAATGGTTATACAGTCAAAGAAGGGGCTTCCTGGCTAAGTGGCAAAGGGGGATTCCAGAGAGTTATCTTTATCTGAAGCTGAAGGAACAGCTTATACAACAAAATGGAGGCATGAGTGTATAATTTATTGAGGCAGAAACAAGAAGTTCAGCTTGCCTGGGGGGTAGGGTGCAATTAGAAAAGGAAATGAGAGTAGGGAGGTAAGCAGGCACTTGATCATGATAAGTATTGAATGTTTTTCTAAAGAATCTGGGCTTATTCTGAAGGCAGTGGGGGGTGCTTTTTGGAAGATTCAAAGCAGTGGAATGACACCCACAGATTTCCATTCAGGAAGATCACTCAAGTAGAGATGCAGGGACAAGAGAAGTGGTTGGGAGCTGATCACACAGTGTCCCCTCAGCCATTATAACTGCTCTGGCTTTTATTCTAATTGAGATAGAGCATTTGAGCAGAGGAATGACATAATCTACATAATTTTCAAAGGATAATTCTGTCTCCTTATAGAGAATAAATTCTGGGGGTTAAGGAAAGCAAAAAGATGAGTTAGAGGACTAATGCTCTTTTCTAGGGCAGAAGTGTCAGTGTCTTAGACAAGGGTTGTATTGATTGTGGAGGGGTGGGGAGTGTTCACTTCAGGATCAAGTAAGGATGCAGCGCTGAGTGGATCTGCTGTGGATTGTAATACAACTGAAAGGAATGTGGAACGAACAACTCCAAGGTTTGGGGCCTGAACAATTGAAAGGATGGAGCTCCTATTTCCTGAGATGTTAAAGAGACCCTTTCGGGAAGAGGTGATAAGATGTTTGCTGTGACCATGTTAAATCTGAGATGCCCATAAGCATCCAAGTACAGACTGCGAGTAGGGAACTGTATTTATTAGGCAGTATTTGGAGGAGAGATCTGGGTTAGAAATGTAGGCTTGAGAATTGTCAATATATAAATGTTATTTTATTTTTTATTATTACTTTTTTTAAATTAGGGAATTGGGGGAGGGGAACAGACAAGTTGTGGTCCTTTTTTGTTCTTCAATCTAGTTGTGGAGGTCGTTGCTTCACTGGCCCATGTTGGTATCATCATTGTGTTCTTTCAGTGTGAAGCATTCACTCCCCAGCCTCTGGACAGCTGCTCACAGCAGCTCTTGGTAGCTCACACTGGCTGCTGGCCACTCACTGTAGCCTATGGCAGCCCACTGCAGCAGGGGCTGCAGCCTACACCGTCTCCTGAGACTCATGCAGCCCAGCTCCAGGTGAAGTTGCTGTTCACCATCTTACCTATAGATGGCAGTGTCACTGGCCCTCATATGTGGGATCCAAACCGGGGCCTCTGGCGTCCCAAGCCAGCTGCTAACCAACATGCCACTCAGCTGGCCCTATAAATGTTATTTTAAATCATGGAGATGGATCATTTCCTGGGGAATGAGTGCGTATCAAAAAGATGAGTCAGAGAACCAAGTGCTGTGGCACTCAAACATTGGTGGTTGGAAATAAAAGGAGAATCTGGCAAGGGGGGGGGAGGTGTAGGGAGTGTTACTGGCAGGAAGGGAACTACGTGTTCCACACATCAAATGAAAAAGAAAAGTTTCAAAAAGGAAAGTAAACTATTTTATTAAAAGCTGTTGATAAATGGAGGAAGAGAAGGACTGAGAAGAAATCCTTTGATTTTAAACTTGTTGATTATCTGTGATCTTGACCATAGCAGTTTGATAAGGTAGTAGGGACAAAAGCCCGATTGAAGTAGGTTCAAGAGAGAAAGAGAAGAAGAGAAAATCGGAAAAGAAGTAGATATAGTGAAATTTTGCTCTAAATATAAGAGAGAATAGGGACAGTGGTTGGAGGATTATGTGGGGTCACTGGAGAAGTTTTAGCTTTTAAGAAGAAAAAATATAGAACTCATCTGTATGCTGATGAAAATGATATTGTCAAGAGGACAAAACTGATAATGCAGGAGATAAAAATGATAAACAAGCTTGATAAAACAGAGGATATGGGATCCATTATGAAATGGAATTCAGTGTGAGAAAGAAGCAAAGACAAATTTATCCCTTATAGCATGAGCAGAAGTGCATATGGGTACCAACAAGTTGGCATAGTTGGACAGGTGGACCAGTCCGGGTGAGAAATGATGATGGTCTAGATCCAATTGTTGCATGGAGATAGAAAGAGGTACACAGGTTCAGATAACAGTAAGTAAGCAAAATGGACAGGATTTAGAGCTATTGTGAAGTAGAGGGTGAGAGAGAAATCTCTTAAATCTCTTCAATATATTGATCATCAAATAAATTACAACTCAGCCTAATCTGAGTGAAAGATAAATATTTCTGAGTCATTAATTATAAAAGTCAATAATTAAAATTATTAAATATAAAATAGTTAAAGATGGGCATATGGGGGATAAAGTATACGTTTTTTAATATGGGAGCTTCTTATGCATATTGCAATCAGAAGCAGGAGTCAGTTGAAAGAACAAGGTTCAAGGTATGAAAGAGTGAATAAAAGTGTAGAGGGTAGACAGACTTTTAAAAGCCCAGTTTGAGAGCTCAGATGGATGGATAGTGTTTGACTAGAGGGAAGAAAGCCACTTCCATGATATAACAGACACTGTTCTGAGTATCTGATCAGACCTTAGCATTTGTTTCTGAACCAGTAGTAACTTTATAGTCATGCTTCTTGGATGTAACCTGGCACTTTCTTGTCCTCAGCCAATTGTTCAGAGAAACATACCTGGCCCAGAGGGAACCCAGTTGGGGTTAGGGAATCCAGAAGAAGCTCCACATCTCCAAGTCTACTGATAAGCAAATGTTATCTCATCTTCACCCTCAATCCCCTTTTGCAATGTAAAGTAACATAGTCACAGGTTTCAGTCGTTAGAACATGGATGTCTATGGAGACCCACCATTTTGCCTTCCACACCATCATAACATGATGGCTAGTTGAGGTCACCCTGCTACTTAAAGATATTTTAAGATTGAATAAAAAATATTCTTGGGCCGGCCGAGTGGCGCGGTGGTTGAGCGCTGGCTTGGGAAGCCAGCGGCCCCAGTTCAGATCCCACATATGAGGGCCAGTGACACTGCCCTCAAAAAAAAAAAAAATAAAAAAAAATTCTGCAATATGAGGACATTTTCATGTATTCTCCAAGATCCCTACAAAATTTTGGAGAACTTATATATTTTTAAGGTTATTCCTAGTGCTGAGTCATAGTTCTGCTAAAACACTTCTCAATCCCACTCTTTCTGTTTCTATTCTGCACCATACCAAAAAAAAATGGGAAATGTGATTTCTGGCATTGGGAGTGGGAGTGCAGGGAGGGGAGGGGTGATGGAGAAAATTAAAATGTCATCTCACAAAGCTTATGAGTATAGGAGACCTGAAGATTTGGTAAAACTGAGAAGATGACATAATGGTGGCAATTATATAACCAATACCAAATATTTTAAAATTGAATATTCCTAGCCTTAAAAGTTCTATTGTTCGCCTCATTCCCAGGCCTTCTGTCCATGGGCAGTGTCATCCTACAAGGTTTCTTGGCTTCTAGACATCTACTAGGGCTTTTCCCTTCCTTCTCATTACTTTCTCCTGTTTTAGTAACAGAAAGAAAAAGAAAGGAAATGCGAAGTAAAGCCTTCCATCCTCTCATTTTTTTCCTGCTTTTCCTTGTACACCTTGTTCTTCTGAAGCTACTTAGGGCATATATGAATTAGAAAATATTAGTAAAGTGATTCATAGATATTAGTCAAGTTTTAAACATATATCATGGGAGGTTCTGTCCTACTTGTGTTGGATTTTTGCAGCTCTGAAAGTCTCTAATTCTGAGTAATTTGCTAGTAGTCTAATAAGCTTCATCAGTTGAACTGGTGTTGTCCAAGTTTAGTATAATAATTGTAGTAGATCTCCTGGAAATATTCAAAACAAAGGATAATTTCACTTTATTCCTGTGCTGAGTGCTAGACATATTTAGCTTTAAGTATAATTGAAATATTGTACGTTCTGCCTTTCTTAGTAATGGAACAAAAACTGTGTCTTCATAAAGCACTCCATATTATAAAATATAAAAATAAAAATGTAATTTAAAAAATGACATTACATATCTGATTTATAGAAGGAAATGCTTTGAGGAAACAGTTTTATCTTGGTAAAAATTTTCCTAAAACGAAGTATTTATGCTGTTTGAACATTATAACTTCCATGTCAAGAACTGTAGTTAATGAAAAGTAAGTGGAAAAAATTCAGAGTGATCATTACTCAGCATATTATGGTGAATTCATAGGCAACATGAAATACTTGGGATTAAAATTCATCATTGGATGTCAGTCTAACTACAAATAAGGTGCATCTTTTGTGAGCTGCTGTGGATTAATTGGGAGAAGTATAAGACCACAACCTTAGATATTTGCCTCCTCAGGTCATGTAATCCCTTTCAAACAGTCACCCTTAGTACTAATTTTTAAAGAAACTATTTTAAGATATTTCTACTGTTTGATATTCCCAGGGAATTCGACCATGTTATTGAATCTTTAGAAGAATTATGAGAGTATCACTATGGGTAAGAGAATCATATAGTATTAAAATTTAAGCATAAACAATACTCCCAGAACTTCATGGAAATCAGAATCGGACTTCTAAATAGCTGAGTGAAACTATCCTGGACAATAGGGAACAATTGGATGTTGGTCTTTGCCATCCAACTTCTTCTTCTCTGGAAAGAGTTCCAGTGACCTGGTGTCCCTGAGCCTGTGCCCCCGGGGAAATGCCCCCTATTGCAGAATTACCGTAATTCCTTTACCAGAGATTCTTGAGTCACACCGCAGGGCCAACTCCAAATTAAAGTGCTACCCTCTCCACGTGCAGGCATATCTACAACCGAATCCCATTAAAGCGTTCTTCCTCAGGTATGACGACTGGAAATAATTTCGTAAATGATAGAGGAAGAATTAACAGACAGATCATGAAATCACACTTCTTAAACAGAAATTCAAACTACTTACTTAAATGGGATAGGAAAACTATTGGGCTGTAGGAAAGTCATGATGCATTTTTGCAATGAAAAACAGAAAAAAATGGGTCATGACTTTTCCGACAACCATTTGGGGAGACAATTTACCCAGCATCTTTCAAATTGTTTCATTCAGTGATAGCCTATTAAATGTATGCAAAACGCTGGCCCCATTAAGTAGCAGTAAAATTTAGGCAAGCCCAATTGATTTGTTCTCAGTATTCTCTAAAAACGAATTTGGCCAAGATACAAATAGGTTTAGTGAAGCGCTGACCTTTTCCCCTGTCACTTGTGCTCCTCTAAAGAGTGTGAGAAAAACAGAGGCAGTCGCTAGGCAGTTACCATTAACTGAGAAATTACTTTTGAGAAATTAAATGAAAATGAGAATATGATATTGTTTACATACTTTTATGGCAATTAAAAATAAAAACAGGTTGAAGCTAATATATATTGGACATTATCATGTATGAAATACCACACCTGTCTTGTGATAAATGCTGTTTTTCACTGGGAAGCTGGAAGTTTGGTCAGGAAACTGACCCTAGGGTGAAGCACAGTTTTGCACAGTTTAAGGCTGGCCCTGGTGAAGCTGAAAGGTGTCACTTTGCACACATCCCCAGTCTGCCTCTGTTCTTCTAAGACATTTTCAAATACTGAAAAGAAATTAGTGAGTAGATTGTGGTCTGTTTTACTTTAAAATTAGCAATGATGTTTTTTTATTTGTTGTTTTTTTTTTTAATTGGGGAACAGTGTGTTTTTCTAGCACCCATCAGCTCCAAGTCAAGTAGTTGTTTCAGTCTAGTTGTGGAGGGCTCATTTCAATGGCCCATGTGGGGATTGAACTGGCAACCTTGGTGTTATGAGCACTGCACTCTAACCAACTGAGCTAACCGGCCAACCCAGCAGTGATTATTTTTAAACTGGCAAGAACTTAGTATTTTTGCTATTATGAACTTTTTGTTTCATCAGACAAGCAGGGTCATTCTAGTTCACTGACTTGGGCATCAGACCAGTGTTTAAATAAACGCAACTCAATATGAAATAATTTAAACACATTCTTGACATTTTCTTTGCATTTTGTTTTCACGTTAAACACCTTTGAGGATCTAGAAAATGGTAGGGCCTCGCCTGAGAAAAATGCGCATTTGCCCAAAATGTTGTGTTTAGATATCCCCTAAAGCCATTCTTATGCTCAAGTTTAAAAATTCCTGATCTAGAGGACAATGGTAAAGGAGAGATGTAAATAACTTCTCTAGCATTTCACAGTTTTAAAATCATAGATTAATTTCACAGAAAATAAAGAGTTTTAAAAATTAGCATGAATTGCTGGGAATTATTCATCACTTATAGAAGCACACATTGCAAGAGGTTTTAGGTGGTTGTAAATGGCGACAAGAAAAGATTTAATGTGATTGTTATGCTTAAGGGCCCATGTACAATTTTTTGTTTAGTAAAGAAATACATTTGCATTAAAAATTTTATCATGCTGAATTCTTAAGCAGATATATGTGACATCTCCAGAGGTAAAGTACCCGTTTTTAATTCTTCGTAAAAGTTGTATTTGCACTATACAACAATTTTATTTCTGCTTTATTTCTTATTTCTTGTTTCTAGGTCTGATTGACGCTTAAATCCCACCACACTTTGGCTTCTGCTGATGCTGGGCAGCCCCTGTGCTGGAAGAATAAGAGTAAATAATAGGAAGAGAACAAATAAGCCCCATTTGTCAGTGCTCATTGGTCTTTATTAATCCTCTGGGCTACGCGCTGTTTCTCTGCAGTGAGCGGTGCTATTTTCTTCTACATGTGAAAATAGTCTTTAATCAAAACTCTGCCAAGTCATCTCTGGAAACAGCCATTCATATTTCGATGAGGATAACAAGCTGGACATTGGGTGCTCTTTAAGCTTGACTAGCAGTTAAAGAAAAACAAATTTGTTCAAGAGCAACAGTAGAAACTCAAGAGAAATTGCTCTCTGCTCTTGGCATTTGCTATGTTTAAAACCAGTGGTGCCTTGAGTCCAAGGACCATCTTGATTCCAAGGCACTGAAATTCCAAGCAGTCAGCCCTAGATGTGTTTGGAAGGACTCAGGACCTTTCCTCAACAGGATTAGATGTGGAGAGTCCAAATATTTTTAATGGATTCAACTTGAGGACCCTGATTTCAGTAATCTCAGCCAACAATTAAGCACCTTGTAAGTATATATCAGATTTGTTATTCCCTCTGCATTTTTGTTCAATTTTACCCGAAGAAAGAACCGATAACAGAACTAATAAATAGGCTAGTGACTCTCTGTTGAGTGCCCAAATAAGATTTATTCAACTCACCTGTTGCCAATGTTTGGGGGTTTTTTTCTAAATGAAATCTGTATTTCCCAAATTATAAAGGGACAATGCCTAGATTTTCTAAAGAAATCTGAGCTGTTATCAAATTACCTGCTAACTCAGTGATACAGAAGTCTTTGTGTTTGAAAGAAGAAAAGGAGCATAGAACTTTCAGGGTGCATGGAATTTGCTCAATGATTTCTTCACAAGTAGAACATAGATTTGAAAAAGTCAGAATCATTTTAATTTGCAGCTATATTTAGTTAATAATAGTTATTTTATCTTTCATATTCTTAGCATCAGTTTTATTTAGCCAATTTGAAATCCTATATGTAAGTTTCCTTTCTATCCATTTTGAGATATTTGCCTTTTTACAAAAAAAATCAAGACTTACAGAGGTAAACAGTACTGCTAAAGAGAAAAACCACAGGTCCAAATTGGCATCATTTGTGCTAATGCCCATGCTACAAAAAACCTAGACTTACTACCTGACTTAATTATAGTTTCAGCCTTCATCAGAAATGTAATCTTAGTCAACCATTCTGAAATTTTCTGGTCAACACAAATTAGCTAATCTGTCAGAGGGGTCCTTTCCATACCTCATAGGAAGAAGAAGCCATCAGCATGATAAATCCCTTGCCTTTCCCTCCTCCCCCTGCTCCACAAAAAAGAAGGTGTCCTGATCTAAAAATAATCCTTGCTTTTGCTAATGACTCGCCTGCCCCACCCTTCTTCTTATAAAAATCTTCCGTTTTGTACAACCCCTTAGAGCGCCCTTCTAGTTGCTAGAAGGGATGCTACTTGGTTCATGAATCCCTTAATGAAGCCAATTAGATCTTTGAATTGACTTGGTTGAATTTTGTTTTCTGACAGTACATTGTTTAAAGTCAGGTTTTAGTACCACCCACCCACCATCACCACCATTGGTGTGGCATGTGAGAAGTTTGAAGGTCGCCACTCTGACCTAACATCAAATAAAAAGCTGAAGAAACTAAAAATGCAACAACCTTTAGATATTTGGGGAGGCTGTTCATGTTTGGGGGCAGGGGATAAATGGAAAATCTTTGTACTTTTCCCTAAATTTTGCTGTGAACCTGAAACTGCTAAAAAATAACGTCTATTAAAAAAGCCCACCATTTTCTAATTATAAATGACAATAATATAGAAGTTTTCTAGAACATGTTTTATATGAGTATATGTATTTCATAGACTTTCAAATTTATGAGGTAAGTTCAAACCTTTTTATAAAAAAAAAAAGGTATTGAAATATTTTTAATTTGTGATATTTAATATGGACACCTGGTTTTTTAAAATAATTTAGAACCTAAGTGCATATAAAATGTGAAAATATTTTATAATCTTTCCAACTTACAAAAAAATGTTAAACATTCAGATGAAATACCTCAATGCAAGTTGTCATATACTTAGTTACTTTAGTACTTACCAGTTGCTTCATATTGTATTAGACTTCAACCTATTTTAAAAGAAGCAAAACAGAAATTGAGGTAGGCAACATGTGGAGATCAGAGAGGAGAACAATAATCAGGGTTTAGTGATCTACCCAAAGGTCTTCGTGATGTAGTCCGTCAGACAGGAATTCAGAGTATTTTCTTTTGTGGTTGCTCATATATAGGATATAATGACACACAATGGATCTAAACACAAAAGTTTTCTACTTGAAATGGAAAAGATAAGGCAGTGACTTACTAGTCTTTGCTTATTGTTCCAACAACTATTTTATTTTTTATAAACAGTTTTGTGAGCTTACAAGAAAGCAGGGTTTTATAATCAAAAGATTTGTTCAATCATACAATTGTACATTCATTCCTTCATACATATATGCATGAACGTATGCATTCATTGGTTCAACATATACTTATTAAACCCTTCCTTCATGCTCAACACTATACTAGGCATTGGGGATGCAAAACTGACTCACAGCTTCTGTTCACAAGGATGTACAGAGCAGTGCACAAGAAAGTTTTTTAAGCAGGGAATTGTTTAACGTTATGGCAAGCACAATAAGAGGGATATGCTTTTCCATGCCACAAAAAGTGTACATAATTTAGGTTGGGGAAGAGTCCTCAAGTAGGAATCGAAACACCCTATTCCATTCCCAGGTTTTTCACTGGGAAAACCTGTGAATTTGCTAAGTGACCTTGGACAATTTGTTAACTCTCTCCGAGCCTTAGTTTCCTCATCTGCTAAACAAATATATCTGTACACTAATTCAAAGAGTCATTTTTGAGAATAAATTGAAACAGTCTTTGTCCCTGTGCTCCAATGTCCCTTATAATGCAACCTCAGAACCTGCTCAAGCTGGTCCTATCCTATTTCTAACAAGATACTGAGTTGCTTTTCAGAGACAATAGACCCAAATGGCAAGTCATGCAAACAAAGCATGCACAGAGGAGAGAATTTGACCTCCAGGTGCACCTGGAACCAAAGTCTCACATCCCACTCTGTGGCACCAAAGCACCGGAATATGACTGGAAGTTGAACACTGGAACACTTTCGGAAAGGGAGGGTCTGTCATCCAGGAAGATCTGGTGCTGAAGCTCCTTACCATATCTTACCATAAATGAACAAATTCCAAACCCGCCAACTGAAATCCACTCCCGTCAGCACTTTCGAGTGCCAGCCTGTTCCACTAGCTCTCTAAAACTAGCCCCAAATCCTGGATCAGGGAGACAGATTTGAGCATTGACTCCTGTCTCCTTGTGGGTCGATTTTGCAATAAAAGTCTTTACTCAAAAGCCGGTGCCATGGTGTTATTGTCTTCTCTGTGCATCCGGCTGTGAGCTCTTGCTTGGTAACGAGAATAAATGAAAGAAATGTATACATTAGCTCCTTGATCAAATTAAATCTGGGCATTTCTCCTCCCACTGAGTCACAATGTTCTTTAACATAGCCTCTGATTAATTCTACAGCAAAGAAATTTGTCTAATTTAATCCAGAGTTATCCAAGGTTATCCAAAGTCTTGAACTTTGCTTATAAATATTTTGCTAAACATATCTTGGTATTGTAGTCTATATGATAACATTGTTAAAATTTAAAGTACCCTATAGATGGCAAGCATTTAATTATGTAATATATCTTATTATTTTTTCCTTATCATATTTTAATGTTATATAATATATAATAACTTTATCATTATTTGTGCATAGATCTTTATTCTAAATTATAAACTTCTTCGGGTGGCACACTCTTTCCTGTTTAGTTTTGCACTCTGCAGAGTTTTGCTTTTAATGTTTATTGAATAAATGTGTGAATAAAACTATATAGGGTTTTATACATTCCACTTATTCAAATTATAAGCAAAACTGAATTGTATAGGTAAATACATGATCTTATTTAATGAAATAATTCTTTAATGTCTAATATTCCTTTAACAAACATTTATTAATCACCAACTATGTGCCAGGCACTATTCTGAATACTGGAGACACATTAGAAAATAAAACTGCCAAGAACAGCAGCCCATGTGGCACCTCTATTCTTGGGGACAAAGAAAATGAAAAAATAAACAAGTACATTGACAACATTTTAGGAATTAATACATGTTATGAAGGAAAAAAAAGCAGAGAAATGGAAAAGGAATGTCAGGCATTGGGGTTTGCAATTTATAATAGTCAAGCCAGGGAGAGCTCAGTGAGAAGGAGACATTTGAACAAAGACTATGAGAGAGTGTGAGCCACTTGACTACCTGGGAGGGGAGCATTGCAGGCTGAGGGGCTAGGAAGTGCAAAGGCCCTGAGGCAGGAGGAGTGTGCCTGGAGGCTTACCAGAACAGCCAGGGGGCTGTGACTTAGTCAAGCTGAGAGTGGTAGATGAAGTCAGAGACATACTGAGAAGTTGGATCATGTAAGGCCTTGTTGACAGTTCTAAGAATTTTGGATTTTACTCTGAATGAGATGGGAAGCACTGGAGGGTTTGAGCCAAGAAGTGACATAACCTGACCCTTGTCTTAGACAGAATCACTTTGCTGTGATGCAGTGGGGCAAGGTGGAAACAGGGAGACCAGTTAGGCAAGAGATGATGGTGATCTGGATCAGAGAGATAGCAGTGGTGGTAATGAGAAGAGGTCACTATCTGGATATACTTTGAATTCAAGCCAGTATTTGGTTTGCTGATGGAGAGTGGGCCAAAGAGAGGAATCAAGCATAATAACAAGGATTTTTGATCTAGGCAAATGGAAGGATTGAACTGCCATTGAAAGGGGAAGACTAATTGGGAGCAGGTTGGTGAAGATTAGAGTCTCATTTGGGGAAGGTTAAGTCTGAGAAGTCAGTTAAACATCTCAGAGGAGAACTCAGCGAGTTGGGTCTATGAATCATGAGGTTAGCAGGGCGGTCTTGATTAGAGATGTGAATTAGGTCATCATGTGTGGATTGTGTTTATAGTCCTTGAATGGAGGACTGCACCCAGGGAATGAGTCTAGCTGGAAAGGATGGGAGGTTCAAACCTAGATTAAGAGATTTGAAAAATGAGAAAAGAGGACAAGAAAAGTAGATAGAGTAGCTGTGAGACAGGAAGAAAACCAAGAGAGTGCAATGTCTTGGGAACCATGTAAAGAAAGTATTTCAAGACTGAAGGAGCTGACAGCTTTATGGGATTAAATGCTGCTGATAAATCAGTGGAGACGAAACTTGACAATAACATTGGGTTCCAGATGAGGAGGGGCAACATCAACAAAAGTGGGGCTGAAGGTTAAAGAGCTTGATGGTATGTAAAAGAGGGAATGGGGAGAGACTATAAACTTTAAAGCAGTTTTACTCTGAAAGAAATGAGAGAAATACAGAATGGTAGTCGGAGGAAACTGGAATCAAATGTGTGCATGAGTAGGTGTTTTAAGAAAGTGAAATGAGGGCCGGCCGAGTGGCTCAGTTGGTTAAGAGCTCGCACAAGAGTGCGAGCTGAGCTCTGAGCAGCAGCAGTTTGATGCCCAGCCCAAGCTGAGCTGCTGCTGAGCTGCCAACAGGTGGCAGGATGGCTCAGCTAAAAATAAATAAATAAATAAAAAAGAAATAAATAAAAAGAAGAAAGTGAAATGGAAGCATGTGTGCATGTTGATGGAAGGATACAAAAGAATGCCATCAAGGGAAAGACTTGCTGGAGCTAAGATCTTGAGAAATAACTAGGGTTGGGACCCAAGGTACCCGGGAGGAGTCCCACATCTTCCACCTGGGAGCTGCCCCAGGGACCCTGTCAGGAAAGGTTGCTCAGACAGCTTTACAGAAGAGAGAGCTGAGACTCAGAGAATTTAAGTATTTGCAGATGTAACATAGCTAGTCAGAAGAGCTGGAACTCAAGTTGTATTCTTCTTTAAATACACTTTCTCACAGCTGGAGTGCCATTAAAATGATGATTTTGATGTATTTAATTTTGTGAATATGACTAAAGAAAAAGTAAAGGAAATGTGGTAAGTTAGGTAAATGTACTGCTTACTAATTACTTAGGGATCAATTTGTACACCATCCATGTCCTCCACATACATTTTTTAAAATTTCTTCTCTCTACCCCTTGGCCTCCAATACACATCTGCCCCTAATAAGGGGGAGGGGCTGATTGGACAGAAGCATGACATGAAATATGCTTCTAAAAAAGATTTACTGTGGAAAGAGATCCAAATTATAGCTTTTTAATGACATTTTTAGACTTTATCAATGAATTTATCTAATGTGTTCTCTAATTAGAAAAGAGATATTTAAAAATGGATTCTGTTTTGACTATTTATGAAGCTTCATAAGTCCTATAGAATTAAAAGAAATTATATAAAACATGATATCCTTGCGATCGGTTTTAATGAAGACAGTGTTAGGACCTTACTCCTTATGTGGTCCTTTGTTGTGGTCCTTCTTCACTGCTGACTTTTAACCCATGCCAGCAATATTTTCAGAGTTTGGTCATTGGTCAGAAAATCTCCA
This sequence comes from Aselliscus stoliczkanus, assembly GCA_033961575.1. NCBI lineage: Eukaryota > Metazoa > Chordata > Mammalia > Chiroptera > Hipposideridae > Aselliscus > Aselliscus stoliczkanus. The sequence goes on along the minus strand of CM066740.1, from coordinate 72,386,945 downwards.
GGTGAGAGGATAGGAGTGAATCAGCATGAGCTCAGCCCTACACCTGTAAACAGGTCAAAGGGGGAACCCATTGTTGGTTGAATAGTAATTCCTTTCCTTATACAAAGGTGAGCATTATTCTTATCCTTCTAAAAATGCTTTTTAGCATACTGGAAAAAAAATAGCATGGCAGTGCTTGAATAGCCTCATCTCTTAGAGTTAGATTAGGACTAAGGGTGATTATTATTTTATTAGTTAACTTACAAATTTAATGAGTACATCCTATATACTACTTAGCTATCCTCCATTGAAGATGCAACAGTGTGCAAGACTGTTTTTTGTTTTGTTTTGTTTTTTTAAATTCTGCTTCTGTGGAGGTTTATTTTAGTCAGAATAGATAGACAATAAGCAATCAAGGTAATGGACAAATAAGTGATATAGTACGTTACAAACCAATAAGCTATAGAAAAATAAACCAAACCCACCAGGGTAAGGGGAACTGAAAATGGGGGGAATTATGTTAGTTATAAATCTTCTCTTTGATGCTAGCACTTCTAATAAGAACATGAATATTCTCCACGCAGAGAATGACTTCCAAATCAGCAGAAATAATTTTATTATGTCTTATGTGTAATCTCTCCTGCTTTTAGTCTGAAGACAGTAGCACTGAATTCTGTTGGCACAGCAGTTGTGTGGGAATTGGATGAACTTAACTGTCATCCTTTGAAATCCTTGTTTCTGACAGGTCAAATATTTCAAACTCTCTTGTTAGGAACACTTTGAGCATGTTTCTTTCTCAGGGAGGTTTTCATCTTTAATAATCACCAACTAGAGAAAGTAGGACAGAGCAACTAGGATATTTTGAAAACTACAAAGAAATGGATGCTTCATTGGTTAATTGCTTTGCACCCTGTAAACGCAACGTATTTAAAAAGCATCAATTGTATTTCTAAAGTTTGAGTAAGGTCACAGGCTAACAATACCATCCCATAAAACTCTGATAATAAAACTAAAGAAATTGGAAACTAGTGATATTTTCCAGGGCAGTAAAAGGAGGAAACAAGATGAGGTTATTATTTTTGTATTTCCCTACACCCCACATTTGTCAATGAGAAGCTCCAGGGGACAGACTATCTTCGATTATTTCTGCATCCACAGAGCTGAGCACAAGGCCTCATATAAAGTGCATTTGTTCTCAGATGCTAAAGTGCCCAAGTGTCACCCAGGATACTTATCAAAAATATATAAAGGAGGAGAGGGGTGGTAGATGAGGGTAAAGGGGATTGAATATATGGTGATGGAAGGAGAACTGACTGGGTGGTGAGCACACAATGTGATATATAGATGATACATTACAGAATTGTACACTTGAAACCTATGTAACTTTACTAACCATTGCCACCCCAATAAATTTTAATTTAAAAAAGTGTATATCTATATCTATATCATCTATATCTATATGATCTTGAGATCTAAAGTATGGAATTTACTTATACTAGCTTATACTAACAAGATATGTGTTGTTTATGAAATTCAAATTTAAATCTGGCAACCCAAGACATAATTAAAATTAAGAATAGGTACCCCATATGTCTAAGGACAGATTTCGTAGCTATAGGATAAGCATTTAGCTAGGTAATAAAGGTCTGTGAATTAATTCAGTGTGTGTGTGTGTGTGTGTGTGTGTGTGTGTGTGTGGTTCTAAGCAGACTAAATTCTTTTCTTTACTTGGCCCAGATATAGGTTTGTTTATTACCTTCTGTTCTGAGGCTAGAAATAACACTGATTTCTCAGCTTAGGGGTGACTGTGATTAGTCATATAGTGGGACTCAGGAGGTGAGTGTGACTAAATAAACACAATCCATTACCGTTATTAAACTTTTCAAGCAAATATCCTGATGACATTATTGCAGCTTCAGTTTTTGTATATGAGAATTATGTCATAATAAAGGAAGGGAAAATATAGTTATTTCAGCTTGTGTGTATTTGTGTTTCAGTGGAAGATGCCAACTATTAATTTATTTGGGTGAAAAATCAATGCTTCAACTACTCTTTTGTTCATAGCAATTCTCATATTGAAATGATCATAAAACTTCCTGCAAGCTGGCTGATGATTTTTGTTCCTCTGGTATGTTTACCTTTGTTTCATTTTATGATCAATCTGATTGATTTTCATTGACTCTGCTCTACCATCAGGATTTCCAAACATATCGATTTTAAAAAGTAGTGATTACTGTGGTAAGGAAAAGAAATGGTTAGTTTAAGATCCCTGTTGAATTAGAAAAAGAAGTTGTATTAGTTTTCAATTGCTGTATAACAAATCACCACAAATTTAGCAGCTTAACACAACATCCATTTATTATGTCACATTCTCTATGAATCAGGAGTACAAGCTCAGCTTAACCAAGTCCTCTGCTTTGGGGCTCACCTGTAGTCAAGGTGTTAGCTGGGGCTAGTTTCTCATCCAAGGTCCTCTTTAATCTCACATGTTTGTTGGTAGAATTCATTCCATTGAATCTGTAAAATGTGATGTGGCTTGCTTCTCAGTCCAGAAAACAGAGAGTCTCTGACTTCTATTGTAGACCCTCTTTTAAAGGACTCACCTGATTAAGTCAAGCCCATCCAGGATAATCTCACTTTTGATTAACTTAAAATACACAGATTAGGGACCTTCATTACACCTGCAAAATCCCTTTGCCATGTAATGTAACCTTATCATGAGAGTGATATTCCATCACTGCATTTTAATTGTTAGAAGCCACAGTTTTCACTACACTCATGAGAGGTCATTGGAGGTTATCTGACAAATCTACCTACTATTTTGCTTATAAAAAATTAATATGCATATTTCATCCATTTCGGGACAGAAGTGAGATAAAAAGATAATTAAACTTCCCTTTACAAGATATAAATATGTGTTTGGAGATCTAGTGAGCAAAGACGGAAAAGTGGTCAAAGAGATACAGAAGGGACACCCAACATTATGGTTCCAATAAAAAGATTATCAGTGAAAATTCAGAGGCCAGAGTGCTTAATAAATTTTATGGTAACTACAATCTAGAATTCAATGTAAAACGTTGGCTTATATGTGAAATCATAGGCTCGTTTATATGCGGACTCTAAAAAGCACACACACAAAGAAACAAGCTGGTAGATACAGAGAATATGGTGGTGGTTGCCAGAGGTGAGAGGTGGGCAGTGGGCAAAATAGATGAAACGGGTCTAAAGGTACAAACTTCTGGCTAGAGCATAAATAAGTCATGGGGTGTGATGCTCAGCCTGGTGATTATGGTACATAATATCATATCACATATCAAGAGTTGCTAAGACAGTAGATCTTAAAAGTTCTCATCACAAGAAAAAAATTCTGTAACTGTATGGTGACAGATGTTAGTTAACTCGACTAATCGTGGTGATCATCTTGCAACATATACAACTATCGAATCATTATGTTGTGTACCTGAAACTAAAGTTATATGTCAGTTATATCTCCGTAAAACATTTTTTAAGAATTTGCTATAATGTTTTGGAATGTAAACCCCCAAAGTGTCCCAGAACCTCAGAAAAGTTTGTGACATATAGGGACTGATACTTGAGTGGAAATCTAAATTTGAAGCTATAATTATGACTTCTTGGATACATGGTGTGTTCTGTGGGTTTTCACCATATTGGTGGTCAGGATTTGAGACCATTTTCTCTTAGATATTAGGGAGCAAGGTGATTCCAGTAAACTGGAATTTGGGGGGAAAATTTAAAAGTTAACTTATGGGTTATGTATGTTTCTGTAGGATAGGCGAACAGTAATTAGAAATTGTCTTAAGATATAGTACAGAAAAAAAAAAAAGATACATTGCGAAACCTACATTAAGATAGGCCAGGGGAAGAGGGTTCATTCTGAAAAGGGGGAAAGCAAGTAAATTTTAGGGTCATAAAACAAACAAATGGACAAACAAACACTTAAGACTTTGAAAAGAAGAACTTAGAAGTATATTCATGTAAGTTTGCAAGTGAATGCTATCATATGACCTTACAACCTGGTAACACGATTCTAGATAGATATTACTGATGTCAGCAACATGTTGCCTTTCAGACAGATGACAGTTTATTAAATTTTTGAAATTGCACATTTTTGTGATAAAACCACCTCAGGTTCAAGTACAAAAGAAGTGACATGTGTATATATGAGTTTGACTCAAGAGACAAGAGGATGTAAAATATTAATGCTATGTACAACAGTCAATACCCGCCAAATATAAATGTACACAAAGCCAGCATAAAATACCTTTTCATTGTGAGAAGACTGAAATTATACAATAATAGTTCAATCTATCAAAATTAGAAAAATTTTGTTGTGTAGCTTGGTTCTCAGGTTGGTTGAATACCAGGAATATGGCTAAGAGAAATGATAAGGAGAAAAAGTATGTGGAAAGAATGCTGGATTTGGAACCAAAAGTTTCTTCTAATCCCTCTGTGTGAATTGTAAGGCATTGGATGGGGTTTGTTTTGTTTTGTTTTTAACATTTTAGGCTTTCCATTTTTTCTTTAGTAAAATGGGAACAGCCTCCTGGGATGAATAAGAAATGTTCAAAGAATTTGCAAGTTATAAATTACCATACTAACTTAAGATATTATTTTCCAATGGTTCCAAGCTAGCTACCATTCAAGTATTTACTTATTCATAGGGAAGAAGCACCTAAAATGGCTCCTATAATTAAATCACTCTATGGGATGTGTAATACGTTTTTAGCAAGAAAAAAATAAAAAGGATATTTCTCAAATGCAATCTGGGGCCTCTAAGGCTCCCTGAGATGCTGCATTTGTATCTATCCTCACTTCAGCCAAACTTTTTCAGTCACAGGAGGTACCTATCTACAGAAAATCCCTTAATCTGCTTAAAATCTTTGTTCTACGTGGAAAAAAAGTATAAAAGGAAATGGCAAGAAGCTAAAGTATGGGCAAGGATCTCTAGTTATTGCTTTTGTGTGCTAAAGTTTTGCATTGAATAGTACTTTAGAGCTGGTTATGTGAAGAAGGAGCTATATTATTCTAGAAGCTTTGCTGGCAGATATTTCTCACTCACAGATGAAGGGACAGAATAAGAGGCAAAGCTTGTTACTAGAAATTAGGCTTCACAGTATCACATCACAGTCCTTTCATTTTTTTTTTTTCTTTCTCCATACCAATATTTCTCTCTCCTTCTTTCCCTCTCTCCCCCTCTACCTCTCATTTTAAAATTTATATATCTAAAAGTTAAGTGAAAGAATGTGTTTTGGCTACATAAGATAAAATCATACTTATTTATATTTTACTAAGAAACATTGCATACATAAGAGAGATCTAAAAGGATGCTTTTCAGATTTGTCTCAGGATCTTCAAAGAATTAGAATCACACTATAAAATGAACAACTCCATTTGGGGGGAGACCTACTCACTTAGTGGCATCAAAACACAAATGAATGAAAAAAGCGTGAGGCTTTGACCAATTGCAATTTCTGTTCATCGATTTTAAAGGGTGATTTTATCAGTCATTTTAATGATTTGATATATCAAAATTCATTATGAGTTTATAAATAACGTTCTAGAAAAATTCCTTATTGAGTTATTCCTTGCAAATATTCCTTCCTGTTGTTAGGTCCTTAATTTTTGATTCTTCTTCTCCATGACTACCAGAACTCTATTTATTTATTTATTTATTTATTTATTTATTTATTTATTTATTTATAGAGGACAGTGTCACCGGTCCTCATATGTGGGATCCGAACGGAGGCTGCTGGCGTCCCACGCCAGCACTTAACCACCGCGCCACTCGACCGGCCCAGAACTATTTCTTAAATAACTTATCTAATTATGTTATTTCCTTTTTGTTTGAACATCTCCATTAGCTCTAGGGAGCCTTCAAGAAAAACACCAGAGCCTCTGGCTTGGCATTCGGGGCCCCTGCTAACGTGGCCCAAACGTACCTCTCTGACCTTATTTTCACACATGCACCTCACAGATCCACTCATGTGACTCTATTCAAGTCCATTCCTGTTTCACTCTTCGGTAAATATTCCATACCCTTCCCTGAGACTAAGTCACTGCCAATGCCATCCTTTTGCCTGGACCAGCAATCCTCCTTTTATGCCTGGCAAATTCCCCTCAGGCTTCAGGATCAAGTGTGACTTTATTTATGTTTGAACTCTCTCCTGGATCCTACTGGACAGGCAATCTTTGCTTTCTCTGAGTTCTAGAAGGCATCTTCTCCCCCTATTTCAACACGAGTTACATTGCACTGCAGTTTATGTGTTTTCATATCTGACTCCTCAGATATGGCAAATCCATCTGGTACCAGGACTGTGTAACTCACTTAATTCCACAGCACACAGCATGGTGCTGCGACCAGCAGGTAATCAGCAAATGTTTGTCAGAGCAAATCATAGCTCCAGAACCCTGTTCTTTGCATGGCAGAAACTGCTTGGATTGATTCCTTTTTTCAAAACAATAAACAGTCTTATTTTTTACAAATATTTTAAGAGTCTTGATTTCATGTAGGATGTAGCACTGCAGGCTAATGCTCCCACTTAACAATGTGAAAAGGGTAGATCAATAACAAAAATACCATGGTGTTAAAGATTTCCAAAATCTATGCAATCAACAAAGACTAGATGGAATAAAATCACAAACAGGAAAACTCCACAAATGAGCTTTGGATCACTGGGTATTTTTCTTGCAGAGGAATTGCTAGTTCTGGCTTGAGCAGAGGGTCAGAGTTGGTCCGTGTGCAGAGCCTCTGCTGGGAGAGAGAGCCGGGAAGGCCAGGGGCCATTGTGAGATCTGGAGCAGCACGATGGAAGATTGCGGATCTATAAATGAATGCGATGAGCAGTAACAGAACTTACATTCACATGGAATATTTACCGAAATCAATTATCTGATAGGCTATAAGGAATCTCTGGAAATTTCAAAAGATTGGAAGATCACAATGCAATTAACTAAGTTAATAATGAGATAAAAAGAAGAGTCCCACTGTCTAGAAATTAAACAACACATCTCTAAATCAGACCTGGATAATTAAGAAATCATAATGAGTTTTAGTTTAAACTGAATCGTCATGAAGATATATACCATATTTAAACTTGTTGGATGCAACTAAAGCATAGTGAAATCAGTGTTTATGGGAACGTGTATATCTGTAAATATATATACAAAAAAAGAAAGTTTAAAATTTAATAATTTAAAATTCCATCTTAAGCTAGAGAAAGAACAACATATTAATCCTATGGTAAAGAGAAGAAAATAAAAATAAAGACCAGGGCCAGCTGAGTGGTGCGTTGGTTAAGAGCTGGCTTAGGATGCCAGCTCTGAGCAGCAGGGCCTTTGTTTGGATCCCACATATGAGAGCCAGTGACACTGCCCTCTACAACTAAGATGGTGAACAACATTTCCACCTGGAGCTGGGCTGCTGTGATTCCCTGGGGTTGGCATAGCTGCAGCTTCTGCTGCAGTGGGCTGCCATAGGCTACAGTGAGTGGTGGACATCTAGCGTGAGTGATTGGCAGCTGATGTGAGCTGCCAAGATCCGCTGTGAGCCACCATCCAGAGGCCGGCGACCAATCTGCCTCATCCGGGAAGAGCGCAATGATGATACCAATATGGGCCAGTGAAGCAGTGTCCTCCACAACTAGACTGAAGAAGAAAAGGACAGCAACTTGTCTGTTCCCCTCCTCCAATTCCCCAATAAAATCTTTAAAATAAAATAAAATAAAGACCAGAGCAGAAAATGATGAAACACAATGAGAAAATCAACTGATCTAAAAGCTTTTTTAAAAAGAGCACAATAAAGCTCTAGCAGAATGGTTAACAAAAACAAAGAAAAAAAAATATCAGAGGAAAACATAAATTATCATTACCAGAAATTTGAAATCCATTATTTAAAAAAAAATCTTCCTATGAAGAAAGTGCTTCACCAGTAAACTGTTCCAATGTTTAAGGAAAAAATTAGCACCAAGCTTATGAAATCTCTCCAGATAATAAAAACAGAGGAAACATTCACCAGCTTTTCTTCAGTGATGCCAGTGTAACCCTGAACCTGACAAAAACATTATATGAAAGAAAAATTTGATTCCAGTCTCTCTCATAAACATAGATGTAAAAAAACATTAACATTTCAATTAAATCAAGTATATTAAGAAAGAAAAAATACTACACAACAAAGTGGAGTTTAATCTACCCATGAAAGTCTGATTTTACGTTTCAAAATCAATGCAATTCACCTTATTAACAGAGAAAAAGAAAAAAATAAATATATGTGTATATATAGTACATATGATATATATATCAGTTTCTCAATAGATGTAAAGTTTTGATTCAACATTCATTGCTGATGAAACTCATAGCAAACTAGTTACAGAAGGGAACTTTATTAATTTGATAAAGAATATTTATAAAAAAAACCTACAGCAAATATTATACTCAATGTTAAAAAATAGAAATATTTCCTTTGAATATCAGGGGATAAAAAAGTATGCCTAATCTCACCAATTTTATTCATCATTGTACTGAGGGTTCTAGTCAATGCAATAAGAAAAGAAAAATAAATAAAATATATCTGACAAAACTCACATCCAGAATATGCAAAGATATCCTGAAAATCAATAAGAAAAAGATCATACACTAGCAAAAAATGAGCAAAAACTTGAACAGATCTTTCACAAAAAGGGAAATCCAAATAAGCATATGAAGACAGGCTCAAATTTATTATTCATTAGAGAAATGGAAATCGAAACACAATACAATAATTCTACATATATACCAGAAAGGCTATAATCTAAATGGGGAAAAATGCTTAGTGTTGGTGATGGTGTGGATCGACTGAAATCCTCATAGGATGTAGTTGGGAGATCAATTGGTGCAGTCTCTTTGGAAATCTGTGTAGCTGTACTTTCTAAAGTGGAACATAGGGCCGGCCAAGTGGTGCGGTGGTTAAGCGCTGGCCTGGGAAGCCAGCGGCCCCAGTTCGGTCCCACATACGAGGGCCAGTGATACTGCCCTCAAAAAAATAAAATAAAATAAAATAATAAAGTGGAACATATGTGTACCCCTTAACCCAGCAATTCTACACATGTTCATTTAAAGGCATATGCTCAAATGTTCACAGCAGTACTATTTGTATTAGCCAAGAATGGAAACTAAAATGCTTATCAACAGTGGAGTGGATTCATTATTCATATGAAACATATGAAATTGTTGGTTTTGAGTCAAATAGTTCAGATATTGCTAATATCATATTTTTTCAATCTATATGTTGTGATATAGCAAAACGATGAATACTATACAGCAAAGAGAATTGATTCACAACTACATGCAACAACATAGATGAAGCTTATAAACATGAGATGTAGCTGAGAGAGAGAGAGAGACAGAGACAGAGACAGAGACAGAGAGAGAGAAGCCAGACAGGAACATATTGAATGACCCCATTTAGATAAAGTAAAAAACAAATAAGTTAAAACTAAACTACACTGTTAGAAGACAGTAGTTGCATTATCCTTGCCTTGCTGGGGAGATTAATGGCAGGAAATATGAGTGAGGTTCTGGTAATGTGTTGATTCTTGAGACTCTTGATCTGATTAGTTTGTGAAAATGTATTGAGTGACACAAATATGGTTTGTATTTTTCTGTATATATATTTTACTGTACTAAAAAGTTTAAAAATTAAGTAATAAGAAGATGCAAGAAAATAAGAAAATTACTATTAGTGTATTGTTCTGTAGATGATGACATTAGAAAATTATGTTATGAATATGTTACGTCATTTAGTCTCACAATACCTGTATGAGGTAGGCATTATTACTTCCCATCCACCATTTGTAGATATGGAAACTGAAGCTCAAAGAGAGCCCGTATGTAGCCTCAAGTCTTAAAATGGTCATGTGACCCCTCCCAGCCCTGTTGCCTCATCAGATGTGCTGGGACCATGCTGGACCCAGAGCAAACTCAGCATAGGCTCAGGCTGGGGCCGTGAGACCCAGGGCATCACAGAGCAATCCCCTCCAGGTTCAGACCAGGACTCTTGGAGGCTATTAAAGGGGGATAAGTGCCAATTAGAGGGGCAGGAATACGGGTCATGTCTCTCAGGGGGCAGCCGTGTGCTCTGTTCCTGTAGATACTCGACAGTGAATGATGGAGCATGAACAGAGCAGAAAGGCATGTCAGGGAGAAGGAACAGGAGGAGAAACAAGTAGAGGGAAACGGCCTGTTTCCTGAGCATTGGAGACTGTGGCTGAAGTCAAGTGGGTAGGGATGTTCTGGGCTAGCGAGCTAGGGGTGCCAAATCAGGGTGAGCCTTGAGGGCCACCATGAGGGGTGAGCTGAGGGGAAGAGAGGGCATGGAAGACAGCCCACCTGAGCCCCTAAAGACCAGCTCAGGCTGCCCAGAAAGTGTGGGCAAACCCTGATTGATTCCAAACACTGGTGGAAATTGCCTGTCGTGCGGTTTGCCTGTGAGCCGTCAGGAGAGCAGGTGCTCAGTGTATGGGAATCATGTGTCAGAAACACAGGACTGAGATGCTGGGAAGCTTTGATTCCTTCTGATGCCTCTCACTTTGCATATCTTAGCAGACTAGAGCTGTGTGTCCCTGTGATAAGTGACAGAAAATCCAGTTTAACCAGGAATAGGGGTATTCACAGACCTGAGGAGCTGACTGTAGGCATTGAACTTGCTTCAGGCCCTCCTCAAATCTCTCCCAGTCTCCTCAGTAAAAAAAAAAAAAAAAAAAAAAGTCTTAATCACTGAAAGATATTGATCCTATCCACCATGAGTACCCAGTGGGAGTTGAGGCCTTTTCAAAACTTTTTCAAAAGATTTTTAATGTTTCCATATCCATTTAGCCAGACATATCTTCCAAGGTCTACTTTTGAAATCTGTGAAATGTTGTGCCCAAGAGATCCAAAATGGACTTAGTATCTGATCAGTTCAAGTGCTGAGTGAACTTGTCTGGATGACAAATGGGGAAGAAATGCTCCAAGTCTGGTCCCATAGGGTACGGATCTCTAACCCATCGGCCCACAGTGTGATTTTTCCCTCCCGCCTCCCCGACAGGCTTTATTGTTCATCCACGGGGACCCGGGGAGTGATGCTATCAGACAGCTCCCGGGGAGGCTAATGATTTCAGAAACTTTAGTGCAGTCAGCTCTGCTGTAACACTTGTTTTGAAAACAAATTTATTCCCATGAAATGATATATTGGATTTCATGTTGGCTTATAAGCAATTTCACTTGGAAGACATACTAGAAAAGTGCAGAAACCACATGCAGCTGAAGCAAGCCTGCGTAGAAATACAGAAAACACATGCACACACAAGTATCTACCAGCTTCCTCCATAACTTTCTTTCAAAATTTGGGCAAAATTACCATTTCACAAAATTACCATTTCACAAAATTCACAAGATGGGTCCTCTCCAATGCCCACAAACACATTTTGGGTCACTTTCAAACTCAAGTATCATATTTATTATGCTACTTAGGAAATTTTTTAAACCACTTAACATATATAAAACTGTTGCCACTTTTACGATTCTTATTTTTTATAGATGTGTCGCTGGAGAAGCTTGTGAGCTTTGTGCCTCATTTTCCCCACAAGCCCTGTGTTTTGTTTTTCTTTTTCCATTGCAGTGTTACTTATTCTACATAATTTGAAATTCTTGTCATGTATTACAAATCAAAGCCAAACAAAGGTTAGGGATGGATAAATCTTAACTCTTTGTCTCATACCTAACATGCAAGTAATCCATTGGGAAATAATATTGGCTCTACCTTCAAAATATGCCCCAAATAACCAAACCATCTACATCTTACCACCTAAACTATACCACTCGGCTCTGACCCACCATCTTCTCCTGCCTAAACCTGGTAGTGACTTCTAACGGGTCTCCCTGCTTTCTTTCTTCCAACATTCAATATTATTTTATATTAATTTCAGATGCACAGCATAGTGGTTAGACATTTATATCATTTATGAAGTGATCCCCTGACTAGTACCCACCTGGTACTATGCATAGTTATTACCATATTATTGACTATATTCCCTATGCTGTACTTTACATTCCCCATGACTGTTTTGTAACTACCAATTTTTACTTCTTAATCCCTTCCCGTTTTTCACTCTGTCCCCCAACCCCCTCCCATCTATCACCCCAATAAATCTAGCACGCATCTGACACCATATGTAGATATTACAATACCTACTATTGACTATATTCCTTATTCTATACCCTACATCCCCATGACTACTGTGTAACAACCAATTTGTGCTTCTTAATCCCTTCTCATTTTTCACTCACCCCAGATGGGACAGGGATTGGCAGTGAGCCCTGGGTTTTCTATTGTGAGATTTTTTGCCTCATGTAGTAATTTTCAGAAATGCATATGTTGTGTTATAGCAAAACTGACTGCACATAAAAATTAATGACTGGGCCGGCTGAGTGGCTCAGTTGGTTAAGAGCTCGCTCAAGAGTGCGAGCTGAGCTCTGAGCAACAGCTGTTCGAGGCCAGCCCGAGCTGAGTTGCCGTTGAGCTGCCAACAGGTGGCAGGATGGCTCAGCTAAAAAAAAAAAAAAAAAAAAATTTAATGAAAGTCAGGGCTTTTGTGTGCAAAATTTATCTCAAGGCAATTGAAACAAAGTATGGCTTTAGACTCAGAAATAAAACAAGAAAGTAGAAATTATTAGGTGTTTAACTCTGTACCCATACTTACACGTGTTTAGGGATTTTATTACTCTGGGATACACTTTTGCCATTGTGTAACACTGCTCTTGGCATAAAACTGATAAAGAGTAAAACAAATTATTGACTCTTTACTTGTTTATCCAATGGACATAGAATTGTGTTAGGTACGTTGAGCCTAAACAGTCAAGCCATGCCACTTCTAATGCTAGCTTCCTTTCCCCTTTGGTGATGGCGCTGTCACAGCCTGCACTGAAGTGTTGTTAGCATGACTGTTAGTGACATGGAACTTAGAACTGCCTGGAACATAGTGATACAAATAAGGAATAGAACCTCAGAGGAGCAGCAGAGGGATGGATACCTGTATGTTTTTTGTTTATTTTTTTTATTTTTTTTAAATTTTTTTTGAGGGCAGTGTCTCTGGCCCTCATATATGGGACCCGAACCGGGGCTGCTGGCGTCCCAAGCCAGCGCTTAACCAATGCGCCACTCGGCCAGCCTGATACCTATATGTTTTTAATGAGACTTTTAAAAACTACTCATTCATGAAGAATAAGTTTTCTATGCTAGGAACTGTTGTATGTCATCTGTTGGGAACATGATGGAGAGTATATTTTTTTTTTTAGGACAAGCTTTCGATGGCACTGATTGCTGCACAAGGCCTGTCTTACAAAACACAGAACGTCTGCATCCCAACTTCCTTATCATCACATGAGCAGCAATAAGAACTAGACACAAAGTTGTGATGGAGCCTGGGGAGCCCTGTGTCTGATAGCTTATGCATCTAATTACTGAGCTGTCACCAGGAATTTGACTGTGTTGGAGGGAGGGAGGTGGGAGCGGTGATGAGATAGCAGCACCTAAAACAAAGGATAACATTGTTTCTTTGTAGCTGGATGGTTGGCTTTGGATCATGAGGGAATGAGTAATGCTGATTAACCCTTTGCCAGGTTAGTGCAAGAAGCCAGGTGGTACTGCTAAAGTAGTCATTTTCACTTGATGCTTGAGATGAGTATAGCAAATTACTTTTATCTTGTTTTGATTTAGATTTTAGTGTTCATAGGAAACTTATTTTCTCTTTTATTTATTAAATTTATTGAGGGTGACATTGGTTAGTAAAATTATATAGGTTTCAAATGTATAATTCTATAATATATCGTCTTTATATAGCATTGTGTGTTCACCACCCAGAGTCAGTTCTTCCATCATATATATTTGACCCCCTTTTCCCTCTTCTACTATGCCCCCCTTTCTGGTAACCACTAAACTGTTGTCTGGATCTATGAATTTTTGCATGGGAATCATACTTTATATTTTAAACCATTTGATTCAACTTGAAACCTCTATCTGCTCTTTCAGGATACAAATAGCAATGGCAGGACTGAGTTATGCTTTTGACGCATCTCCTGGCCCATACAAGAACACAGCCACCCATCTGTGGAGATCCCAGCCAGCCTCCCACCCCCTGCAGTGTGGCTGGCAAGCTTGAGGACTCCCAGAGATCCCACAGAGGAACTCAGACTCACCTTTGTGAATCTTTGCCAGGCTGGCTTTCATTCCCAGGGAAAGGAGTCAATTAAATGGACTTTGAAAACAGATAGCTTTGGGGCCAGCCGAGTGGCTCAGTTGGTTAAGAATTGGCTCAGAATGCGAGCTCTGAGCAACAGGGCCACCAGTTGGATTCCCACATGGGCCAATGATGCTGCGGCAAAGCTGAGCTGTCGCTGAGCTGCCAACAGGTGGCAGGATAGCTCAGCTGGTATAACAACAAGATTGCCTGTTCAAGGGTGGGCTATGCCCACCCACAACTAAGATTGAACATAGCACCTTGAGCTTAGAGGCCACGAGCTGCTGAAGGGAAGCCAGATGGCAACTGGCGCCCTCCACAACGAAGAGTGAAGAACAACAACTTGGCTGATCCCCTTTCCTAATTCCCCAACACTGTTTCCTTCCCCCAATTCCCCAATAAAATCTTTAAAAAAAAGAAAAAGAAAGAAAGAAAAGAAAAGAAAAGAAAACAGATAGCTTTGTATTCAAGGGACCCAGGAATGCTGAGTGACTGTTTTGGTAAACTCCTATGGGGATGAGAGAGTGGGGTCTTGCTGAGTCTCCTTTGGCTGCACTGTGCAGTTTTGCATTGTCTGCTGCGCGTGCTAGAAGGACAAGCCTGAACCTTCCTCTGGGCCCCTTCGCAGGCCTGTGTACCTGTAAAGGTCAGGCATGAGATTAATTAGGGCAAACATAAGCAGAGTCCCCACATCACCTCTTTATCCTTATGTCATTCATACATTATCCATCCCCTCCTCTGTGGGCTGAGAATGGGGATAAGCACTGGGGACAAAGGTTAAGTCCCACGTGACCCCTGTTCTGCACGAGCATCCACCTAGTGGGATGGCAGGCAGGAAGACAGGTAAAGGCGCTCAAGTGTGTGGGGACGCTGAGGGCGTCATGTTGGAGGCAGGGAGTCATCATGGTGACCTAGCATAGGGGTCTTTAGACCTTTTTGTTTTCTGGGACCATTTGGCAGTTAGCAAGATTTAAGTCTTCGTGCTTCCAATTTCAAGCAAATGCTCAATACAATATATGTTCAACATGATAATATTTAGACTGTAAGTTAAAATACAGAGTCATGGTTATGCTGACTAATGAGTATGTTAGGAAGGACATAGTATAAACTCAAAATTCTAAGTTACTCTGAAAATACCAAAGAACCCAGAACACCAGTTGTTACCTTAGCTTTGCCACTAACCAGCTGTGTGATCTTGGTCAAGTCTCTTAATTTTGGCCTGAGTTTCCTGACACATAAAATGAGAAAGTCCCCCATTCCAGAGTAATAATTGCAGAAAAACTCACAAAAACAAAAAAATAGAAAGAAAATCAAAAGTGTAAATTCTTAGTAATGTGTGTATGTGTGGGTGTGTATAAACAGACTTTACAAAGAACTGAATGATTTTGGACCTTCCTTGAAATTCAAAACAAATTGGAAGCCAGATGGTTATTACCCATAATCCCCAATCCCCACATGAGATGAATCTCAGGAAACTCATCTGCTTGAATCCCCATTTCCAGTGGAAGTTGGGATCTCTAGATATTCATAATCTTGTGAGTCATTTCATGTTCTCTCTTTGCTCACGCGTGCCAGACAAAATTCCTCCTGAGCAATATAAGGAATCTAAATTCTGACTGGTGTCCCTGGAGGACAGGATAAATGGTCCTTATCAGGCGGGCCTGTAGAAAACCCAGAAAAGTATAAGGTAATAGTGTGCATTTTATCAATTCAATTCTATTCCCTAATCCAGCTACTCAGGCTTCTAACCCTGATTGTTAAAATCAACTTCCCATTTCTAGTGTCCTCCCCACCCAATCCATTCGTAATGCACTACCAGATTAATCTTTTAAAGCATCTTTGTCCATTGGAACGTTCAGTGATGATACAAGTGTTCTATATGTCTCCTGTCCGATATGGAATCTACTAGGTATTGAGCATTTGAAATATGGCTAATGCAATTGAGCTGAGTTCTTAAGCAACTACTGAAGTTGGTGGCTTCTGCACTGAACATTACAGTTCTCAAGCACAGCTTTGGCCATGTCCTCCCTCTACTTAAAACTTTATAAAGCTTGGCTCTGCCTAAAATGTACCAATAAAACATCTTATGCTGGCATTCAAGAAATCTCATGAATGTTCTCAAAGCTTTGCTATTCAAAGTGAAATCATTGCTGTTCTCAAACTGACATCCTGCTTTCCAGAACCACATTTTCCTTAGGATTTTAAAAAATGAGAATGACACTTTGTTCATTAATTTAATTACACCTGATGTTGAAATAGCTTGACTCAGCCTTCCCCACCTCTAGGTCTTACCTCATTCGCATCAATTGATATCTCTCACGTTTATGAAATCCCACAGCCCGACCTTATGACATTTAGTACATTTTACTGTGTATTTTAACTATTTATATATGTTACACCTACTACTTGATTGTCATATTCCTGAGACTGCTATCCACGTCTGATTTAACTTTGTATCCTTCACAAAGCAGATATATGAATGAAACTTTAAGCAAACGTCAGTAACATTGGGTTTAAATCCCAGTTACTTAAATTACTACCTGTGTGATTGATTAGCACAATGTCAGGCACCTTGCAAATGCTAGCTAATTCCTAAGTGCCAAAGATAAAAGTTCAGGGTTCTCATAGGCAGATTGTCAGAGTTACTTTTGATGCACAAGCAAAATGCCATTTTCTTTTACTGAAAGAAGAGCAAGATCAACAAAAGTCTTCTTCTCCAAGACCAAGTGTTATAGAAAGAAGCTTGTTCTCTCTCACAGCAGGAACTCTTGATCTATATCCACCTCTCTCTATCACTGACAAGTGGCATTTGGGGCAGAATATCAAAAAAGAAGGTTTGAAACTTAGCCCCCGGACAGGTCATCCTGAAAGCCATTCCTTGGTCTATGCAACCCCACACCCAGGGAAAGCATGTCCTTTCCTGCCCTCCTGCCAGCCGCTGTGTTCCTATGCCAAAACCCACTGTTTACAGCACCAGGGTTCAATAGCTTATTTTCTTTGGTCCTGGGCTTAAAAGGAATTATAAAGCTATGTAGGTAAAACGGAAGAGCATAACTTTAAAGGAAGCTGCCCTTCTCAGCATTTGAGTGAATTTTTTGTTCTCTGATTTTGTGCACCAATCTTTGGGTTGATTATTTAGACCGATTTTTCTACAATGGCTGAATCAGATGCTGTCAAAACTATACACAGTAGAGAAGTTTAAAGGTTCTGCTCAAATATATAAAATTCTACTGACATTGCATATATTTAAACTACCAAGTTCCTGATTAAAAATATTTCTGAGGAACTGTCATTTTTATCTGCAAAAAATTATGTGAATGAACTTCTGACTTACTTTTAGTTAATGATAGTAGCTTATCTTCTTTAATGAACTAATAACATATAAATCATTTGGGTATGAACACAGTTTGCTATTTAGTTACTACATAAATAATGTTCTTGTCTGTTAGAGTCAGCTCCTTACAGGTTGAAACTGAGCTGGGCCACTTATAAACTTTATAATCTCCCAAAAGTTACTTAACTTCTCTGGGCCTGTTTCCTCATTTATGAAACAAGCTGTAAAATAATGGTAATTCTCACTTCACAAGAATGTAGTTAAATTTGAATAGAATGACATAATATAAAGCACTTTGCATAGTAGCTGGCACATAAAAGAAATTGAATATATTTAACTACCTTCCCTATGTGGTTTTACTAAAATAAATACTGTAAATTATGAAAGGACAGTTCCTTCTCTGAGCTATTTATAACCTTACCACATAACCTTGACTATACTATTTTTTAATCTTTGATTTGGAAATAATTCCTAGCTTACCAAAAAACTGCAATGTTAGTACAAAGAATTCCCACATACTATTGACCCAGAATCACCAATTTTTTAATATTTTGCTTCATTTGCTTTATCATATACTCTCTCCCTACTATATGCACCTACATGTGTATATGTATGTACGTGCATATAGTATTGTTGAACTATTAGAGTGACAATTGCATTCATCATGCCTCTTTAATCCCAAGCTATTTCAGTGTATATCTGCAAAGAAAGAGGGCATTCTCTGAAATAACTATAGAATAGTTATTAACCTCAGAGAATTTGACATTGATATAATGCATTTCCCTAATCTTCAGTCCATACTCCATTTTTGGTCAACTGATCCAATTATATCCTTTTGTTCCATTGGTGCTTCTTTCTATTTGGTACAGAATCTAATCACATATTGTATTTAATTGTCATGCCTCATTAGTCTTCTTTAAGCTGAAGTCTTGTTCACCTTTAGTCATTATGCATAACATGAATGTAGGTAAACACACACACACACACACACACACACACACACACACACAAGCCTGCTTATAATTAATTATCTTAATCTATACTTGAGCTCTGTGGTAGGCAGGTCCTGCCTCCTAGTACCTGTGCCCTTGTGTGACACAAATGTGTGGGCTGGACTTTGTCACTTGCTGTTGACAAACACAATATGACTAAACTAATGAGATGCCACTTCCAAAACTAGATTACAGAAAGATTAAGTTGCTCACCTCACACCTTTGCAAACACCTAATTGACCTCATGAATAGGTCAATTTCCAATATAAAGAAATCTGAGATTTAGTCTCATCTTCCTAAAGTACAGAAGGCTCAAATATCAGTAGAATATTTTCTGAAATTTTCCAAAAGTTTTATAACAACTCATCTGATCTTATTTTCAGAATAATACTGGGACTTTTCTCCTTCTAACCATTGTATGTGGCTCATTCTTATCTCAGCTACTGGCTATTAAATAGTAAATTTAAAAAAAGAATATCTGTTGTTTTGTAGTGAAAGCTTGAAAGTTTATACATTTATATATATATATAAAGCATACATTATTATATATATAAATATAAAGCATACATATATATATAAATATATTATATATATATTTATATATATATAAAGCATACATTAGCCCAGTCTACATTATGTGACTTAGCTCACTTAATTATAAATGTGAGTTTGTATCTACACTTGTATGTTTATACAGATGGTGTCAAAACATGCATACACATTGTAAGAAAGCAAAACTGTATTAAAATTATAATACTCAATAAATACTGATAACAAAAAATGAATACCAGTCACATTTGACTCTGCAATTACAAGAGGTGCTCTAAGTGGTTACCATCAGCATCCAGATACTTCTGTTTATGGTAAACTACTGCTTGAGCAACGCTGACCGAAGTGTCCACTTGTATCACTGTGCATGCTGTTTTCAATTTCTTCACACAGTATGCATTTTTGGGGGCACCCTTGGTATGTTATATATATGAGTATGTTATATATATGGCTTATGTCAGCCCAGGCAATACTACCAGTCCAAGTAGCCCACTTAATTATTTACTCGTACCTTTTTTTTTCTTTTTTAAGATTTTCATTAAAAATATAGTTAACATACAATATTATGTGAGTTTCACGTACACCATAGTTATTCAACATTTATATACCTAAAGAAGTGATCACCATGATAAGTCCAGCAACCATGTGACACCATATTATGCGATCACAATATTATTGATTATATTCCCCATGCTGTACATTACATCACCACTACTTATTTGTGTTATACCTGGAAATTTGGACCTCTTATTAGCCTTCACATTCCCCCCCCCTTTTAATTTTTCAATGACAGTTGACTTTCAGTATTATTTTATATTAATTTCAGGTGCACAGCATAGTGGCTAGAATTTTATGTAATTTAAGAAGTGATCCCCCTGACTAGTCTAGTACCCATCTGGCACTATAATAGTTATTATCATATCATTGACTGTATTCCCAACGCTTTACTTTGTATCCTCATGACTACCATTTTGTAATTACCAATGTGTCCTTAATGCCTTCACTGTTTTCACCCCAACCCCAACCTCCCTCTTATCTATCACCTCAATAAATCTAGTACTCACCTGACTACATACTTATTACAATATCATTGACTATATTTCTTATGCTATACCTTAAATCCCCATGACTACTGTATAACATCAAATTTGTACTTCTTAATCCCTTCCCCTTTTCACCCACCTCTCCAACCCTCCTCTCACCTGACAACCATCAAAACATTCTATGTATCTATGAGTTTGTTTCTGTTTTATGTATTTGTTCTTTAGATTCCACATATAAGTGTCTCATTGCATCTCTCTTTCTCTGTCTGACATACTTTACTCAACACAACACCCTCCAGGTCTATCCATGCCACCACAAATGGCAAGAACCCATTCCCTTCCAGGATGAGAAATATTCCATTGTATATAGGTACCACCTCCTCTTTATCCATTCATTTATTAATGGACACCCAGACTCTCTCCACGCTTTAGTCGTTATAAACAATGCTGCAATGAACATAAGGGCACACGTTCTCTTGAAATAGTGTTTTGAGTTTCTATGGATAAATATGCAGAAGTACGATTACTGGATCTTTCTTTGTCTCTTATTATAGCCTTTGTTTTAACGTCTGTTTTGCCTGGTATAAGTATTGCTACCACAGCTTTTTTGTTGGTTTGTTTTCATTTTCATGAAATATATTTTCCCCATCCCTTTACTTTCAGTCTGTGTGTATCTTTTGATCTGAAGGGAGTCCCTTGTAGGCAGCATATATATACAGGTGTCTTCTTTTCTTACCCATACAGCCACTCTATCTATTGATTAGAGCATTTAATCCATTTACATTGAAAATAATAGTTGAGTGATATGTAGTTTTTGCCATTTTATTTATTTTTTAAATTTTTATTTTTTATTTTTTGTCTTAAGGAAGTCTTTCTAACAGTCCTTGTAACACTGGCTTGGTAGTGAGGAATTTCTTTAGCTTTTTCTTATCTGGGAAGCTCTTTATCTCACCTTTAATTCTAAATGATGGCATTGCTGGGTAGAGTAATCTTGGTTGTAGGTCATAAGTTTTCATCACTTTGAATATTTCCTGCCAATATTTATGGCCTGCAAAGTTTCTGTTGAACAATAGTTTTATGGGGGCTCCCTTGTAGGTAACTAACTGCTTTTCTCTTGCTGCTTTTAAGATTCTCCCTTTGTCTTTAGCCTTTGGCATTTTAATTATGATGTGTCTTGGTGTGGGCCTCTTTGGTTTCATCTTGTTTGAGGCTCTGCACTTCCTGGACTTTGCCAGGTTAGGGAAGTTTTCAGTTATTATTTCTTCAAATAGGTTTTCAATTCCTTGCTCTCTCTCTTCTCCTGGTACCCCTATGA
This sequence comes from Aselliscus stoliczkanus, assembly GCA_033961575.1. NCBI lineage: Eukaryota > Metazoa > Chordata > Mammalia > Chiroptera > Hipposideridae > Aselliscus > Aselliscus stoliczkanus. Next base: position 72,365,463 of record CM066740.1, on the reverse strand, counting down.
TGCAAATGTTATGCTTGATATTGTTCCAGAGGCCCCTTAAACTGTGCACATTTTGGGGGGTTTATTTTTCTTTTTGCTGTTCCAATTGTGTGTTTTTTGCTACTTTATCTTCTAATTCACTGATTCAATCCTCTGCTTCATCTAATCTACTGTTGATCGCTTATATGTATTCTTCATTTCTGTTATTGTATTCTTTATTTCTGACTGGTTCTTTTTTGTATTTTCTATCTCCATTTTTATGTTTTCTATATCTTTGTTGAAATTCTCCTTGAGATCCTGTGCATCCTTATAACCAGTGTTTGGAACTCTGAGTCTGATAGGTTGCTTTTCTCCATTTTGTTTCTTTTTTTTTTTCTGGAGCTTTGTTCTGTTCTTTTATTTGGTATATGTTTCTTTGTATCCACATTTTGACTGTTTCCCTGTGTTTGTTTCTATGTATTAGGTAGAGCTGCTATGTCTCTTGGTCATATTAGAGTGGTCTTATGTAGTAGGTGTCCTGCGGGGCCCAGTGGTGCAGTCTCCCTGGTCACCAGAGTCAGGTGTTCCAGGTGTGTCCCTTGTGTGGGTTGTGGGTGCCCTGCAGTTGTAGTTGAGTCTTGGTTGCTGCTAGCATGTCGTTGGGAGAGATTGACTCTCAGGCTGATTTGTTATGAGGACTGGCTGTGACTACAGTGGAGGAGTTGTGGTGCTAAGACTCATCCTACAGAGCAGGGTTCACTTTAGCAGGGCTCTGGTGCCTGCCCAGTCTGCCCTTTGGGTGTCATCCTTGGAGGCAGCTGGGTGATGCTCTGGCCCAGTCCAAAGCTGGCCACTAGGTAGCCAGCCCTGGGGCCTTCTGAGAGGGGACCTGATGCAGGCCAAGTTCAGCCCCAGTCTGTGCCCTGCCCAGGCCCCCTGGCATGAGCCACAAAGCAATCTAGAGATGGCTGCCTCACCCATCCCCCCTGTTTGGAATTTCCTTGAGAGGCTGACCTACAAACCAAGGTCAGCTGTTGCTAGTGCCAGGCTTAGGGCTGCTCTGCCAGAGGAATGAGATACAGTAAAGCCAGATGCTATTTGTTTGGGTTTTGTAAACCTTTGAGAGATATTAGGAAAGTCTATAGCATGAGTCAAGGCAGGGTGCTTGTATGGAAAAGCCACTGGAAGCGGCTTTGGTGTGTCTGAAAGTTAGGTTGGGCGTGGTGTCAGGGAATCACTAGAGTGGAGCAAATAAAAGGTGTTAGTTTGATGGAGACTCACATATGGCATCTGCCTGTGTCTGCACCTGGGGAGTGGGAGGGCTCAACAAGGAAACAATGGTTCATGCTAGTTCCTCCGGGATAAAGCTGCTTCTGCAGCCCTCTTCTTGAAGCCAGACAATTTAGTTCCTCTCCAGATGTTTCTGGCACCTTTTGAGCTGCTGCCTCAGCACTGGATCTCAGTGTGAGTGAGTCTGTGAGTAAGTCCATGCGTGGGCTCTTTAAGAGGAGTGCCTAGCAATGCAGCTGCCCTCTGGCTCACTCAGCCACAATTTCCACTGGTTTTCCACAGCCAGAAGTTATGGGGACTTCTCTCCCCAGCACAGAAACCCTGGGCTGGGGATCCTGGTGTGGGGCTGGGACCCCTCAGTCTTTTGGGGGTGGGGGTATCTCCACAGCCAAGATATCCCTCCTGATTGTTAATGGTCACATATGGACATGGGACCAGTCTTTCACATGTCTGTCTTTCCTGCTAGTTCCAAGGTGGTTTCTTCTGTATGTTTGTATTAGGTTGTTGGAGAAGTCATGACATATTTTTTTCTATGTTTTTTTGTTGCAAAATGCCTCATAACTTTTCTGACAACCCAATAGTTATAAGACTTTGGTTCAGCTATATTTCAGGTGATTGCCAATAATGGTTGTTCTGTGATTTAGTTGTAATTGATGTGCTCCTGAGAGGAGGTGAGCATCACTTTTACATACTTCACCATCTTGATGGGAACTCTCACCAAAGTTTTATCTCTTATCACATAAATTTATTAAACTCTGGAAAAAATAATTGCCCAAGTAATTTTGTCATGGTTATGAATGTTTGCCTCTGATAGAAAAATATAATTATTCTTTTTAGTGCTATAAGAATGCTTTTTAAGTCTTTTGAAATATTTCCTTGACTCAGAATAGTCTATGATTGTGTAATAAAATGTTTTCTATATACAATGTAATTTGTGGCTCTGGCATTTGAGATAGCATAAAATATTTGAGACAAAGTGTTCTTTCAGTGAAATTCACAATTTTTCTAACAGTAATTACCAAATGCCAGAATTAATTTTTCTCAGATAATTATTCCTCTAGCAGACTTGACAATCCCAGGCATTTACCTCATTCATTAAAATGCAATAATGATTCCTCCAATGGTTTCCACCACCAGTAATGACATGCATTATTATGCATCACTAACTTCAATGAAGAACAACAGAGATACTATTTTATTGGCATTTACATTTATAGGACCATACTTTGTTGCATGCTTGTGAAGAAAATGACAAAAGGACCCAGGTCAAATTAACCTCAGATTTTTTTTTTAAGAATAAATAATCTGCTGCATGATGTTAGAGTTGCTACTAAATATTGTTTAGTGTGTAATTCTCATTAATGATTGAAACAAGTATATGGCTAAGAAGAACAATAGTTAAATTATTAACATGAGTATATGATGATAATTATGAGTAAACATGGAACTAAAAAAGTTAAAGTTTTTCAAACTCCAGTTTCAAAGAAAATATTTGGATTAAATATCCTAAAGTTTCTTTCCTTGATATTTTGCATTAGCATTTCTTGTCATCATTTCTTTCTTTAATTACTAAGCATTTATTATTTTGATAAAAAGTGAATTAGATTACTGAACTCTCTCCTTTAAATGCTTTTCCGTGTTAAATGTTAAATGTTTTATGATGCTGGTATTTCAATGTTTATATGAGTACTCACTAAACATAACAATTGCTTTTTGATAAAGCTGAATTTTGATTTGAGCCATTAAAACAAAAAAATTCAAACTTTTCTTAGTTTTGCCTCAAAAAATCACTCAGCTTTATAAAATAAAAGTGTAAAATTATTACAGCACACCAGAGTTTAGATCTGAGAGATAATATATTAAGGTATCTGCATATTCTCTTTGACTGAAACACTTATTCAGTTGAAAAATTATTAATATGCAAATATTTCACCAGATAAGGTGAGCTATACTCAAAATGGTATGCTGTTTCCTTGTCATTACAGCTTCTGATTGCAAAGACATGCTACTTCACCCTGTTTGTATGAACAGACAGTGACCTGCAGGGACCGATTAGCTTAAATCACAGATGTGTTTGCCTTGGGGAAGTAGCAGTAGCCTAGTTTCCCAATAAAGATGATAGCCAGAATCCAAATTATTTCCAATCCAAAGACACAACTGTCCCAGTTCTAGTAGTTCAGTGATTAGAGTGTAGTAAAGAAGAAAGGAAGATTGAACCTGTAAACATTTAATGTCTGCATATTTTTTTCCCAAGGCTAAAAATATAATTCTATATATTACTAAGGATTGGCTTTCATTAGGCTAACATTACTAGGCAACTCATTTGTATAGTATTTGAAAAATTCATTTGCATCCGTCATCAACACATGGATGCATAATGAGGGTGGGTATTTATCAGGAAGAGAACACACATTTAATTTGACATTTTCCTGTTGAACTTGAGGCAGCCAACTTCCTTGGCTTTGTTCCATCTTTTCATCCCACCAAATTTTTCCTCCTACTCATCAGATAATCACAGCATTCTTCCCCATAAAACATAGGCAGATGGGTTCCTGTGTCATTATTTGTAATCTAATTGAAAAGATCTGTTTTTCTTCTCCTGGCCCCCATTCCACAGTTCTCTAAAATCAACATTCAGTTCCTTAAATTGACAATTTTCCTTTTTCTTAGCAAAGAAATGAAACTTACTAGTAGCATTTTTTTTTTTGTAAATTTCTCATGTACTTTCAAGTCATGCATAATCTGTGGTAAGAATAATTCATATAGGGTGTTGGAAACGTTTTCTTAATTCAATAACAGTAGTATACTTTTAAAATGTGTAGTAACAAGTGTTATGTAATAACAATTTTGTTGAAGTGATCTACCCTTTTCCATAAATGTAAATGCTTCACTATTTAAGCATGCATTTAAGAACTATTTTCATGGGTTCTGTTTATTCATTACCATTTCTTTTTAATTACCTCATAGGAGGATTATTTCTCATTTTTGTTTAATAATTGTTTGAAACATCTAAAAAGTACTAAGTACTTTGTTTCTATCTTTCCAACCCATTCACGAAGTAATTTGAAAAAAAGTGCCTTATAAGAAATACAAACTTTCTTAAAACAGGCAACAAAAAGATTGAAATTTATCAGCATGTGGTTTTCACCAAAGCACAAATATCCCTTCATTCTCTTTCAGTGAGATTAACAAAACAGCAAGTTCTTATATTTCACGTTGCCTACCGCACAGAACACATTTTTAAGTATCAGGGAAAGTTACTTCTGGAGAGGTAAACATCTTCGCTTCAGAGAATTTACATTCTAATAACAATTTGACACAAGGTATTTTTGATAGATAAATGATAAAACAAAAAAGAGAGACACCAATGTTATAAAGATTTTTACTAAACTGATGAAATTTTCTTTAAAAGGATTATTATCGAGCATTTTGTAGTGAAAAATTCATCCTACCAGGGATTAGGAAACTACTGATTTTGGCTCTAGTTTGATTCGTTGTCCCTTGGTTATGTTGATGGAAATCTCTGGGCTTCAAATTTATTGTCTAAAGAAAACAAACTTGTTTGAACAATCCCTAATTCATAATAATTATCCTGTATTATTTCGTATAAAGAAAAATGTTCTTTTTAAGGACAGGTGTGTTATAGCATTCCCTGTTAAAATGTTTAATGACTCCTTTTCTGTTATATGTTTTGAATTTCTGTCTGGTGTTTAGGATCCTTCTGTATATCGAGATATATACATATATATCAAGTACATATATGTATGTTTCTTTTTTTCCCCCAGAGGTTTTATTGGGGAATTGAGGGAGGGGAACAGCGTTGGGGAATTGGGGAAGGGGAACAGGCAAGTTGCTGTCCTTTTGTTCTTCAGTCTAGTTGTGGAGGATGTTGCTTCACTGGCCCATGTTGGTATCGTCATTGCACTCTTCCCAGATGAGGCAGGTTGGTCGCCAGCCTCTGGATGTCGCTCACCGTGGCTATTGGCAGCTCACGCTGGCTGCCAGCCACTCACTGTAGCCTATGGCAGCCCACTGCAGCAGGGGCTGCAGCCTACACAGTCACCAGGGCTCGCACAGCCCAGCTCCAGGTGGAGCTGTTGTTAGCTGTGGAGGGCAGTATCACTGGCTCTCATATGTGGGATCCAAACCGGGGCTGCTGGCATCCCAAAACCAGTTCTTAACCAATGCGCCACTTGGTCAACCCTATGTTTCTTTTTTCTTACAAAATGAACAATATTATTGTTTGTGTTTTGTGTGTGGTGAAGTACTTTCATAGATATCTAATTCTCAAAGCACTCTTTGAGTTATGATTATGCTCATTTTCCAGGTAAAGACTTGGAGAGAGTGAGACTCAGTAGCTGACCCAGCGTCACACTGACAGTAAACAGGGACCTAACATTCAAGCCCAGATGGTCCAATTCTGCAGCCCGGTTTCTTAACCACACTGCATCACCTTCCAGCATTGCTGGTTCTACACTACCCTCCCCATCTTTCCAGATGCTTCTCTTTCTAGGTAGATTGATTTCTTCGTTTCCAAACAGAGATCTATGCACTCATTCCTGACAGCATGTCTTTACATCTGGTCCCCCATCCTGAATATTTCTCTTGAATCCTTCTTTCAGCTCCAAGTGACACAGTGCTCCAGACAACTCCTGTATCAGTTCAACAGAGTTGACACCTGAGAGGAATTCTTAGCATCACTATGTGTATATGGCTGTGGCTCCCAACTAGATTTCAAGGCCCCAACTGCTCTTCTGTGCACCTGGGCTGTACCATGTGCTCCTCAGCTAACGTCTGATTTCCCCCACATTTGCATACAATACAGTGTCCCTGTATTCTCTTACAGGCTAATGTACCACTAAGTCTGTCCAAGCAAAAACTTTGGAGGAATTCCAGATTACTCCCTCTCCCTTATCATCTGCAATCAGTCTCTGCGAACTGCCGTTTTTTGTTGCCTACGTGTCTCTCAAATCCCATCCTGCTCCATACTCAGTCATTGCCCTAAGTCCTTATCATTTCTTGTCTGGATTATCACAACAGCCTTCTCTTATGTTCTCCCTGTACCTCCCGCCATGCCCTATTCAATTTCGTTCAGCATAATCAGTCATCTTCAAAAGAAATGAATGTTTCAATTTCCTCCCATCATTTTCAGCATTAAAATCTAAATTCTTTATCATAACTTCTAAGGCTTCTCCTGCCCTCCCTCCCTTCCTGTCTCACCTCTTCTCCTGACACTCTTCACTGTAGGCGAAGTTCTGCATTCTTCCATAGAGCTAAAAAGTAGACTATGTCCCCTCAATGCTTAGAGTCCCAATACCTAGGGAGTTTAATATAACACTTAAGAACTCAGACTTTGAAGCTACACAGACCTGTTTTGAAATGCTGTTACTAGCATATTTGAGTGAACTTGGATGAGTAATATGACCTACCTAAGTCTTAGTTTCCTCATCTGTAAAATGGGCATAATAACAACATATTTCACAGAGTTGTTACAAAGATTAAATATGATAATTAGTGTAAAGTTCTTCCTGTGATGCCTGGAACACAATAATTGCTTCATGAGTCTTAATACTACAATTAGTGCAATGCATAAAATCACATGACTTAAATAATAATTAAGTTTTAAGAATGAATGAGTGAGTGAATGAACGAATGGATGTATAGACTTAAATCTATGTGGGAGAGATAATGCCTCCAGGTCAATGATGGAGAGATTCAAGGTGAGATCAAGTAAATAAGCACCAATTCCAAATTGTCAATTTTCAGCCTTAAAATTTGTTTCATAGTTGATCTTATTTTAATAAACAATTGAAACAATCCAGAACTTGTTTTTGGTCAGGCTTTCATTTTATAATTCCATTGCCATGTTCTTCTTGCACTTGAGAGATACTTTCTACTACTGCCAAGCTTGCCGTCTTTGTGCATCTTTTCTGAATTAAAATAAGTACAATGCACCTTCTATTGGTGGAGCCATCTGAGGTTCCTGGCCTGGAGGGAGACGGAGGGAGGAAAGCTGGTGTCAGAGCATTTACGGCACAGAGAGAACAAGTGAGCAGTGTGCGGAGCCTGTGCAATCAGTGGCTCTCATTAGATACTTTTTAAATGTTTGCATGCTTCTAGTGGCAAAGATGGCCAACCAAGTAATTGATTGGGAACAAAATTATTATTGTCCTCTGCAGTGCTATAAAAACTGGTGTTTCCTATATTACTCATTTTCTCTGAATGGCTTTCCAGTTAAAACCCTTGGTCAAAAGTCAGTGTCTATGGTCAACATATTTGGAGTCCTCAGCAGATGTAATAGTAGAGAGAAACAGGGATTTCTGTAGGGGTGAAAGTGTAAATAGCAAGATAATAGGAGCTAACATTTAAACGCTTTGTAATTTACCCTGTATTCCGATATATGATCTCAAGTGAAGAGGGAAGGTATTTTTATTAACTTCTTGTATGCTTGAGGAAAACTTAGGATAATAAACTATTAGTTAATTGCTCAAATTCACTTATTAGTAAGTGGCATTATTAAGGTCATTTACAGTGAATTGCACACCCTTCCCTGCTCACCTCCAAATCATCTGAGAGCATTGGTGGGGGGAGGGCAGATATGTGGCAGTCATGCTTCACGGTAGGCAAATTGAAGACAATACCTTTAAGGAACTGTGTACTGTAGGGTGATGCGATCATCTAAACAGTTGTTACTCAGGCCTGCTAAATGGCTTAGTTGGTTAAGAGCTCGTTCCAGAGTCCGAGCTCTGAGAGAATGGGTTGCCGGTTGGATTCCCAGCCTAAGCTGAGCAGCCACTGAGCTGCCAACAGGTGACAGGATGGCTCAGCTAAACAAACAAATAAAAAATAAGTAAACAAACAGTTGTTACTCAAAGAAGTGGGGGGTGAGCAAGAAAATTAAGTAGATGAAAAGTAACTACAGGGACGGCCAGATGGCTCAGTGGATAGAGTGTGCACTCTTGAAAACGTTGCTGGTTCAATTCCCACATGGGATGATGGGCTGTGCCCCCTGCAATTAGATTGAACATGGCACCTTGAGCCGAGCTGCAGCTGAGCTGCCAATGGGCTCCCACATGACTCAGTACTTAGAGTGTGTGCTCTTAACAACAAGGTTGCCAGTTTGACTCCTGCATGGGATGGTGAGCTGTGCCCCCCGCAACTAGAATGAAAATGACAACTGGACTTGGAGCTGATGGGTCCTGGGAAAAACACTCTGTTCCCCAATAAAAGCATAATAATAATTTTTAAAAAGTAACTACAGTAAAAGCTTTCTCTTGCTTCAACCACCATTTTAATTTACCTGCCACAACTGCAGCATTAACTACTTTGTTAGTGAGACTTCTGAAGTTGACCTGGAATCTGTTTTACATGCTCTGTTGTCAGCTCCCATCCAGTCGAGAAGGGTCTCCCAGCACAAACACTCTTCCCTTCAAAATCATGTCATATCTTTCATTATTAATGCCTTAAAATACTTACCATTATTCCTAGCTTTTTGACCTATGCCTTCTACCATTATTTTGAAATCTTTATTGGGACTCTCTCATAATTACTCCTATTTTGGAGCATCATTCTTTTCTGCAGTCTTCGCATAAGCAGTTGCAGTTCTTGGAATTCTTCACATCTTATTTGTCTTCTACCATCAAGTGATGTATTCAGTAGATACGTTTGAGCACCTACCACGTGCTAGAAGGCACAAAAATGAATGCAAAATGTCCTCTGAGCTCACCATTGGTTGAGAGAGATATTAATGGTGTTTTTAAAACAGATAAGTACATGAATAGTTGTGTCAATCCAGACTATTGCTGAGTCCTCCCAAGGAAACTGAGTCTCTGTCCACTGGAAACATGCACTGCTTCTGGTGAGTGAGAGCACATCATAAGTTGGAAAGGCCTTGGTACTCCACCCACCAACAGTGAAATCACTTGGCAACCCTGGGGTAAATTTAATCCATTAGGACTCATAGTATTATTATCATCTCTGGTCACACTATCCAGTGTATACACCCCTCAAGTCATCCGCTCTTTCCTGCAGTCTCACCCTGAGAGACTGCCTTCCACCCACGATGTGTCCTTATGTTACTCCTCTTAGATCAGGAGTATAGGTCCCGATCTCTATATTCTACTCTTTGAAACTCGTGGATAGTTAACAAGCTCTCCTCATGTCTCCTTTAACCAATGGCCTTCATTGAAACCAAGACCTTCCTTATGTCAACCCCCTCCCGATTAAGTGGGAAAATCTAGTATCAGGAAGGAAGTAGCCACAGGAGTTTGTGTATATTTATGGCTTATCAAAAAGAATTCTCAAAATTTGTTGTTTGTTTTCATGTTGCTTTTAGAAGCCTTGAGGCAGGAGTCCCCCGGTTGCATTCCGGTGACCTTGAAGTCTATTGATGGTAAGCATCTGACACTTGGCTGGAGTACCAGATACCAGAGCATCTGTAAAAGTAAGAGCTTAAGCCTACACCTGGTGGTTGGGTCCAAGCTGGTCTATGCAATAAGTCCTTTCTCTGGTCAAAGATGTGTTTGCCTTACAATCACTTCACTTTTAAAGGGTGTATTTCAAATAGCCTCATCTCCTACCACAATGTATTTTCTTTCTTTTGTCTGTGAATATTGCCATAGTTTTTAATTTAATTGTGCTTCTTTTCCTTTATTATCTACTTTTCACTTCTATTTCTTTCTTTCTTTTCTTTTTTTTTTTAAATTTTATTGGGGAACTGGGGGAGGGGATCAGCCAAGTTGTTGTTCTTCAAGCTTCGTTGTGGAGGGCACCGGTCAACATCTGGCTTCCTGTAGGCAGCTCGTAGCCTCTAAGCTCAAGGTACTGTGTTCAATCTTAGTTGTGGGTGGGGTATCCACCATCTCATGTGGGAGTTGAACCAGCGGCCCTGTTGCTCAGAGCACGTGCTCTTAGCCACCTCTTAACCAACTGAGCCACTTGGCCAGCCCCCCTTACTTCTATGTCTTGAAGTAAAGAGTTTGGTATGTTTGTTTCCTGCTGGTGAAAATACTCATAAGAAATTTTGTGTTATTTTGCATAATTGAGTAATGAAGTATTCTGGTTACCCGGGAAAAAATGTCGAGCTACATACATTGAAGAAATTAGAGAATAATAGAGTATACCTAATGATAACCCTGTTCTAAGTCTAATTTATGCTTTCTTTGGGTGACTCAGAAGGCAATTAAGGTCATGCAGAAATTTCAGGAAAAATATGACGTGTTGTGGTAAATAGGCAGGAGTGTCAAATAACAGAATTTCAAATTCTGAGATATATGACTTATGTTTCAATGTAAAGAAAGTAGTATGTCAATGTAAAGTGCTGCATAAGTAGACTTATATGTACTGCTCCTGAGAAAGTGGTAGAAGGAAAATCTCAAGGTCACTTTTCTTCACCTTCAGAAACTTCTTGCAGAGAATAAATCATTATTCTATTTCCTAGATTTCATTATCTTCTTTTAAAAATAATATTCGTGTTTTTGCCTATGCCCATAATATATTTTCTGATTCCACCTCCTGTGTGCCAACAAGATGCAAACTTGAAGGAGAAAAACATGGGAATTGAAGTCACAAACCTGAGAATGAAATACTCTTACTAGCTTAAAGTTTTAAAATTAAAGAAGAACTTGAAAAATTGTTTTGAAATTTAAAATTAAAGAATAAAATTTTTGATCATCTTCCAGTTTTATTTTCCAAGCCTATAAAACAGACATAACTTTTAGCACACTGAGCTCTTATAAGAAATAAATGAAACAATTTAGGTAAAGCATTTAGAATTGTTCCTGGCACATACTTTATCTTCAGCAAACCCTTTCTTGTGAAACTATCATTTTTTTATCTTTAAACCTAGTGGTTCACAGGTGAGGTACTATTATTTTGAGATTTAGTAAACACATCTATGTAAACTTGAAAGGGACTAGATTATCTCCCAATGATTATTTTTTCCTGATGGAAGAGGCCTAATCCCTTTCATCTGTGCTTATCACCAATGTCACTGGGCCTGCATTGTCTTTTGGCAGCTGAGACACAAGGAAATATCGTGGAGGTGGAGGGAGGAGTCAAATTGTCCCAGCCTTTCAGTCTGAAAGTTCTCTCTCATATTGAAGTGAAGTTAGCTTCTGTGTACCTTCCTTTTAATTTTCATACTCCAGCTTCCTGGGCTGCATGGAATGTACAATCGTCGTGGTCATTGGACAAAGTTTCTAATCTATTATGTAGCCATTATTTCACATAAAGCTTCCCTTTTCCATTTCAACATTCCCGGTTCCTACAAGCTTTCCTGATAACTTTTCCCAAGCAATTATCATCCGGATCTCTCTCGTTTGTTCATCGTTTCTTAAAATGTTCTTGGAGTAGAACATGCTATTCTAGAGATTGCAAGGAGTTATGGAATTTCTCCTTTTTGTGGACACTATGTTTCATTAATGCAGCATACGATTGTATTCATTTTGGAAAAGACTCACTATTCTTGTTGGCCATCAGGCTTAAACTTAATGACAATATCTGAGTGTTTTTTATTAGAACAACTTGCTGGTAAAACAGATTTTTCTCATCATGTAACTGTGCTGATATCTTTTGATTTTAATTTTAGGACTTCATATTTTTATCTGTCAAATTTTATGTTATTAGTTTCATTTCATTGCTCTTGTATATTGGGAATTGTGAATCACCGTTATATAATTTTTTAGTATTTGATCTCAGTATTGGGGCATCTGACAATTTGATAAGTATGCTGTAATATACAATATATAATAGTGGAAACCTTGTTGATAAAGAAATTGATCAAGACAAAGCTAATATACAAGTAGTTGACATGCTGGAAATCTCTATTCAGGTTCAAAATTAACAATAATCAATATATTGAATCTCTAGCATTATTTTGTCTCTCTCATCATTGATAATTATTCGAATGGGGTGATTTATTGGATGAATCTGATGAGTCTTTCATCATTCTATGATGTAAATCTTTAGGACTAATGTTAGGCTAAATTAAAGCATGTATGTATTCTCTTACTATTTCCACATCTCCCCTCAGCTTCAAAGTTTTGCTCTGGAAACACACACACACACACACACACACCCCTCTTGTATATATAAGATTGGAATCATATAATAATTGTCTTATCCACATTTTTTAGCATTTTCCAAAGCCATGAAATAACATAGGGGAATATGAACTTTACTGGCTACGTGGTATTCCATAAAATTGATTCAGTATAATTTATGTAACAAATTTCTAGGCTAAGTGTATATTTAAATGGCTTTTATGTATAATCTCATGACAACAATACTTATATTTAACTAATTCTCAGCACTTCTGGTAATATCTTCTGGATAAATGCCTAGAAGAGATGAATTAAACAGTCACACATTTACACATATATAAGATATAATCATATTTACAATTCTTTTAACAAAAGGTATATTTTTATAGATAATATATAAAATTCAAAAATTGAAAAATTAAATAATTACCCACAATCCAGAAAAAACAGTTATTAATTTAGTACGTGTGCATATATTTCTGGTATTGTTAATACATTTACTATTTAAAATGTAATGAGGTTATACTACATTTGCTATTTTTAGAAATTTTTAAAATTAAAAATTGGTCATATTCATTATTTCATATCATTTATTAGTTTTCTATTACATAATTTCAGTATCTATATAATATTCTTTTATGGATTTAGTTTTAAAAAATAATTTTTTATTATTGGTTATGTCACTTTGTATGCTTTCTTATGTAGACTGTGATGAATACCCTTGATAATATTCACAACAATTTTCATAGGACATAATCTTAAAGGTAAAATTGCTTGTCAAAGAGTATACACAGTTATAAAGCTTGTTATGGAGATTATTCAATTGTTCTTTGGAAAATGTTCACAAATTTCCCTCTCAGCAGTATAAAATCACATTTTCTCAGATTCATACCAACATCACTTGTACATTTTGGCCTTGTTTTAGGTGAAAACTATGTTATATTGTTCTTCATATTTGGCATTTATTTCTTTGATTGCCAGTGAACTTTTCATGTTTGGGGCTGGGTGTGTGTGTGTGTGTGTGTGTGTGTGTGTGTGTGTGTGAGAGAGAGAGAGAGAGAGAGAGAGAGAGAGAGAGAGAGAGAGAGAGAGAGAGATTAATGGTAAAGATTGAGAGAGTTTGTGTGTGAATATCCTCTTCAGTATTTATTTTCTATAGTTTTGTCTACTTTTTATTGATTTAGAAAATATATTTCTTATTAATGAAATCAACTTTTATTGAATAGTTAACAACCATTTTTGAAACTTATCTTTAGAAATGTTGTTTGCCAATCTCGAATACTGTAAAATATTCAACTACGTTTTTATTATTACCATTATGTTAGCATGTTGATATTTTCTTCTGGAATTTATTTCTGTGTAAGATGTGAAGAATCTGACTTGCTTTTAAATAAAAACAACGTGATTCATCTTCCCAGTGACTTGAAGCAATGCAAGCCTAATATTGGGTTCTCGGAAAAGTCATGATGCATTTTTGCAACGAAAAACGTAGAAAAATTACGTCATGACTTTTCTGACAACCCAATATAAGTAATTCAGGTACATACAAGGGCTGCTTTTATTCCATTACCTAACAGTTTTACTATTTTCTTTTTTTAAAAAAACATTATTTTTGGGTGTGTTTGTGAGAGTGTCTCCAGAAGAGATTAGCATTTTTTTTTTTAAAGATTTTATTGGGGGAATTGGAGGAGGGGAACAGCGTTGGGGAACAGGGGAAGGGGAACAGACAAGTTGCTGTCCTTTTGTTCTTCAGTCTAGTTGTGGAAGACGTTGCTTCACTGGCCCATGTTGGTATTATCATTGCGCTCTTCTCAGATGAGGCAGATCGGTCATCGGCCTCTGGATAGTTTCTTACCGCGGCTCTTGGCAGCTCACGCTGGCTGCCGGCCACTCACTGTAGCCTATGACAGCCCACTGCAGCAGGAGCTGCAGCCTACGCTGTCGCCGGGGCTCGCACAACCCAGCTCCAGGTGGAGCTGTTGTTAGCTGTAGAGGGCAGTGTCACTGGCCCTCATATGTGGGATCCGAACCGGGACCACTGTTGTCCCCAAACCAGCTCTTAACCAACGCGCCACTCGGCCGGTCCAACTATTTTCTATTTTTAATTTGCAAGTTTTTGTTTATATAAACACGTATGTGTGCATTTTCTATAGTGAGTCTATATTATTTGGCTCTTAGATTCTTTGATACTAAATTATATTTTTATCACACATCTATTTTAAGGAAAAAATTTGAATTCAGTTTTGCAATTATTTTCATAAATTTTTAAAATATTTATTCCTATATTAGAGACAAAGCTTGCTACAGTTTTGAAGTCTTCCTTTCACAGCTATTCGAGATATGGTTTTAATGTTTTTTTTCCAAAAGGAACAATGTAAGCAGTATATTTTCTGAAGTCTTTTATGTTTGTGAATGGCCCTCTCTTCATTTTATCCGTTGAAGACAACATGGATTGTTTCAAGTTTCCTGAAGGCCAAGTTTTATTTCCTCTGAGTCTCCAGGATGATGTTTGCTTTCCGTTTCTGCAGGGCTTTTCCTTAGGCTCCTGTTGTTTTACTTTTCTCCTTTTTCAACCCTGTGCAGATTTTTTCCACAGTCCCTTAGCTCTGTATTCTGTCTTCTTAAGGCAGATGCCTGAATCCCTTTCTCAGATCCATGGCTAGAGCCTGTGGAGATACATATTCCAGTCCAACTCCCCAGGTTTGATGAACACTCAGCTACTGACTTTAAACTCTTCTACCCCGTAAACTGGTTTTCTGAGACTCTGAACGTATGGATTCCATACAAAATTCCTAATTCGTCACATACAGTTCCTCAGTGTTCTCCTTAATTCTTCCTCGTCTTTGCATGTCTTACTTGTGATTGCATTTAAAAAGCTACAATTTCAGCTTTAAATTCATCTTCACCATAATTATTTTGGGGAAAACATTTAAATTTTTATGTGCCTTCTTTTGGTCTAACTTCTGTTTATTGTTTAGATGCACAGCTTTAGTTTGATTTTGATAATAAAAAATTACCTGCATGAGTTTTCTTTCCTCTTATTGTCACAAGAGTCTTCTACTTCCACTCTGAAGTTTGTGTGTTTTTATGGCCCAGTTTCATTTCCCTGTATTTGTAGCTCTCATACATTCTACACTTGCTTTCAAAGGCAGCTGAATACCCTTTAGGTCTTTATTGAAGAACTAAGAGTCAGGTAACAATGAATTCCTCTCCCTTTAGACTCTACCAGTGACTATTGTATGAGATAGTTTACCTAGGAAAAAGGCACACAGCCTTTATTCATTCTGTAATAGGTCTGGTTTTGTCTGTTTTGCGTGAATGTGTGCACGAACTCTGAATTAATTCTATGCTAGACTCTGGCTCTAAAGCTGAGATGGGGTAGCGTTCGCAGTCTAATGGAGAAGACAAATATTGAAGACATTAAGGGGGAGTTGGAGGGTTCTTCTTTGAAGAAATGTGTCAGCAGGAAAAAAATTTAAAATCTTCTTACACTGACATTTTACTAACCCCAAATGAAACAGCCTATGACCCTAAGCTGCTGCCCACCACACAGACATTCCAATCCATGTTGGGTGCCTTTCTGTTACACGCACGTGACCTTCCAGATTCTCCAGTGTATGTGGTAGCCTTTCAAAGCCCTTATTCCCCCAAAATATCGCACTCCACTGCTTTTCCTGTCAGACTTTTTAACACATCTGTGGTTTATGCTGGCTGATTAATTTTCAAGCTCATATACCTAACAAACTTATTCTAATGGTTTTGATTGTATTATCTGATGTGCTGGACTATATTAATTTTTACAGGTAAAGTAAGTTTAGTAAGCATTCCTTTTATAACACATGCTTTTTTGGATGAGGAGTACTTTTACATTTTATTATCAGGCAAATAACATAAAATTAAAATTTGACTTCTAGATCAGTGTTCTTTTATATATTCAATAACTTCAAATTACTTCGATATACCTGCTCAAAAAAGAGGTACATTTTCAAAAATATTAGTTATATAATTTTGTTCAGCATATAGTTCTATTATATTTAAGGAAGTGTAGTAGAAATTGAATAAATAAACTTGAAGAGCCGTGACAAGATTGTGGGTTTCAGTATATACTTTTATTAACTTGTGAACAGAGCTCCAGAGTAAGGTATTTTTTTTTCCTTTTATGAATCTTCAGTGGCACTGAACAGACATTGGCTGTATTGCCACGTGATTTATAAATCAAGATCTGGTACCTCCATGTTACAGATGCAAGGAAGTGGTTGTAAGGGAATGAAAATGTGTAAAACTTCTAATAATTGCCTTTATTTCCTAATATATGGGCCATGAATGCAAATTTGAAGAAATATTTTTGTGTTTTGTACTTGCTGAAGACATGTGTTCTAACTTGAATATTGAACACATCATCCATATTTATCTTTAAAAGATAACTGCCCAAAAATATAAAATATGAAATATAAAATAAATATAAAATATAAAAGATCACTATATGATCAAGTACTGAAATTATTTAAAATGTGGACCACTGTACACTCGATATACTTCAACTACGGCATTTAATTTTACCATATTATATTTTTAATTCACAAAATTTATTTGGGTTGTTTAGTCATATTCACTAGTTACCAAGTGTTTTTGGAAATGGAAAGTTAACTTCATATTACGAGTGAAGAAGCCCTCTTTCTTAGATACAAAAATCTTTCAGTCAGTGCCAAACCCCACATAATTGTTTTGACATTTGGCTTCCTCTTTACATTGTTTCAATGATTATTTGTTGAGATCTCTCAGCTTTCATTTACCTGGCTCTCTCCAAGTGTAATGTAGCTTATTTTTCACCCTATTTGAAAAGATTTTCTTATGCCAATATAAAAACATTTTAAATCAAGCTGAAGATACACAGAAGAAAAAAGAAGGTATGTATTTGTTCTGACAAGTCATTTATTGCAGACTACCTGAGTTATAACCAGCACTTAGTAAGCCAAGGTAGATGGAGGGACTTAGTTTCTGAAGATGGAAAAGACCCCCAAGAAATCGACTTATATTTCTCATTTATATAATTCAATTTAGAGAGATTGGGTTTGATGGGAGATAGCCACTATAAATGTTTGATATCAAACAACTCCAAAAATGGCTTAAGACAAAAAGCATTTATTTTAATAACAAATCTGTGGGTGAGCTAGGAGACTCCTCTGGTCTTGACTAGGCTCTCCCTTATGTCTGGGTTGGGCTGAATTTGGGGCGATCTTGAATAGCCTTGACTGGGATATGTCATCTCTTTTCCAAGTGTCTCATCTTCTAGGAAACTAGTCTTAGCATGTTCTTCTTCTTAGGTGACAGACAGCAAGAGAGCAAACCCAGTTGTGCAAATGATTTTGAATTCTATTGGTCTGAGAAAGTCACACGGCTGACCCCAGAGTAAGAGAGGGAGGGCCCTTTAAGGCTACATGACAATGGGTATGGATACAAGAAGGAGTGAAGGGTTAGACCATTTTACCATCAACCACTGTGATTGTCCTGGGAACATAGTCACTACAGCAAACCATGTATACTCTATGAGTGCTCTGCTGCTTCCTGAGAGCAGAGCTACTTGAAAGCTCTTAAAACCTCATGGGAAAGTGCCGAGTTCAACGTGTCCTACCTTATGACACTGTGTCCCATAAACACTGCACTCAAATACTCAAAGCTCGTATTGTTGTCTAATAATAGGAAAGATGTCATGTGAGAACATTATGCTGATACTGAGGTGACTGAAACGTTAACAACAATGCGATTCAGGTTTTCCTAGATTTATCTCTTAGGAGACATAAAGAAAACACAATTAAATGTTGAATTATGGCTCTCCAGCAATCCATTTGTGAAGAATAATGATCTCACCTACAAGATAAAAGTTTCCTTGTGATTAGAATCTTCAGTCCATGAAGTGTTATCAAACACTGAAGAGCAATCTGTAAAGACCCGTCTTCATTTCCGTGGGCTAATCAAGAAGAATAATGTCTCTAAGGCGTCACACACAGAGTTTCCAAAAACTCCTCATGCTGGTGTTTTCAGTCACAAGTTATGACTCCCAGATGCTGGGTTTTGTTCAATATCATGGAGTTTATTTCCAAGATGGAGTGTGAATTTTTCTTGTTAAGTTCCATTTCCAAGCAAACACCCCCACTATTCAGCTCATAAATTACACAACACAATTGTAAACACTTTTTACTGTTTCTATTTTATTCTACCTCACAAAAGTCTAATTGTTAAAAAAAAATTCCATTTACTATGATTTGCAATTATTTGGATTTTGACATGCTTTTCCCAATTTTACAGTCTTGTGATAACACTCTGTTTCATGAAATCTGAATTTCTTCAATTTAATCTGGTAACTTCACTATAAATGAAAGCACTGTGATATACCTAATAAATAATAATAATAGGTAAAATTTATTGGGCACTTTTCATGACTTGAATATACATCTGTATCTACCTATAATTTAATTTTGACAACAATTTGAAACAAGGGTAATATAATTATCAGAAAGTTGAAGCTTAGAGCAAACAGGTTTCTAAGAGATCAATTTTTGTGGGTGAAGGAAAAAAAGTAATTGTGGTTATTTGCGGATAACCTTCCTGCACTGTGTCTAGACATTACCTCCAGGTAGGAGACCAGGAAGATAGTACAACTCCCCTCTGTTACTCTTCTCAGCTATCACAGTCTTACATGACCTCCTGTCCAATTTCTGAAAACAGTTGTTTTATATATGCTTTCCAGTTTTCTGTCTGTTTATCGAAGGAAAATAAATCCAACACCAGTTACTCAGGGATGATAAAAGCAGAATTCCTTTGGACTGTTGTTTCTAGCTGTCCAACTTCTCCAAGTAGAAGGAAGATATAAAGGAATTTGAAAGGGCGATCCACAGTACCTACCATACCTTCCCATGGTGATTTTGTCTTTGAAAACCATCTTTGGGAATCACCATTGTCTAAATGCACCACAGTCTTTGGCAGCAATCTTTCATCATTCCAGGTTTACGGAATTTCAGCCCAGAGCTTATATCCATAGGGTAATGTAGGGGCAGTCATTTTCGATCTGCCTATTAAAATGCCTTTATAGTACTGCAATTCAGAATGTTACTCTCTTTTCTCTCTTCAGTTTTGAATCTCAGGTCATTAAACTATACACCAACTCTCAGTAACCTTTCTCTGAAATGTGGGTGAGTCCTGCTAATCTATCAGTTTAGATATTCCTTCAGCTCAGGGAATTTTGTTAATATATATTCAAATCCTTTTTCTGATCAGTTGGTTGGATTCTCTCTGTTAAGAGCTCCAGTTATCTTTATGTTTGTTCATTTTTGTCTTGCCTCCGTATCTATTATTTTCTCTTTAATTGCTTTGATTATTTTGTCTTTTTGTCTGCATTACTATAATTATTTCAAGTAATTCTATGTTATTATCTCAATTTTTAAAGCATGTCTATTCTGTCCTTTGCTACTTTTTTTATTTTTTACTTCTGTAATAGTATTATTTTGACCTTCAATTCATTTTCTTGGCTCTGTAATCTCCTTATTTCATTCTGTTATTTTATCATCTTGTGTTTGAGTTTTCGTGTATTAAATCCTTGTTCTCATTAATTTCTCCAGTACTGTAAAACTCTAGTAGAAACAGTTGCTCTGTCATTTGGCTAACATTTTTGTTTGTTTTCAAACTCTCCTGTCTTTTACATGTTGTATTTCTTCTTTGAAAGGGTTGTTTAGTATTTTTGCATTCTTGTGAGACCATTTCTTTCAGCCTTACTGGACCTGGAGAGTTTATTTCTCCTAATATAGTATGTCTGACTTGGCTTCCTTTTCACCTCTGACTCAGATATGGCTGTTAGCTGAGCTACTTTTGGGGACTCAGAGAGTTTGCTGCTTACTTTTCTGTTGCCTGTTTAGGAGGCATCAGCTGGAGTGTAATACTACAGTCTTTTGTTGGAAAGAAAGCGCTCTTTTGAGAATATTGTGACTCCTGTGCAAATGTTGTCTTTCCCTGATAAAGACGAGGAGTTCTACTTTCACAGAGGTGGTGGTAGGAGTTTGGAGAAGGAGGGTATATACACCCCAAGAATTTTTTATCCTCTTTTTAGTTTATGGAAAATGCCTGGAGTCTATGTGTTGTTCAGTAAGAGTCATCTCCACTTATTCACTTCTCCCCCACTTCATCATGCTCCTTTATTCAAAATTTAAAAAAAAATCAAAATGGGTTATTTGTGAGAATTATCAGTATTTAATCAATGCCCAGTGCCACTTATGGAAGATGGGGTTGTGCCTTTTCCTTACTTGCTTGTGGGTTGAATTTTTTTCTTTTGGCTATTTTCCTTCATTTCATTAGATACTGAAGAAGGGTGGCATCTATTATTTGTACCTGGAAGTCTGGTATTGATGTCAGGAAAATGTCTATTTTTCCTGAGGAGCTGAAATACATGCATTTCCCATTATTATTTCATTAAATTTATGCTGTATTTATTGCCAAGGAGTTTAATGTAATAACTTGCTCAGCCTGATTTTTTTGGTATTAGTTTCCATTCCCGACTTGTTTAACATGATTTCATGACTTCTTTTATTTTAGTGTCAGTGATTCAATGCACTTTTGCATTTGATGGTAAACCAATACAAATTCTGTTTAAAATTAGGTAAAACATGTAATTTAAAAATAAAATTATTTTCAGGGCTGGCTGAGTGGCTCAGTTGGTTAAGAGCTCGCTCAAGGGTGCAAGCTGAGCTCTGAGCAACAGCAGTTCAATGCCCAGCCTGAGCTGAGTTGCCGCTGAGCTGCCAACAGATGGCAAGATGGCTCAGCTAAAAAATAAAATAAAATAAAATAAAATACTTTCTTGGAAACAACACAGTATACCGTAAGTCCCTATTATAGCTACAGCTTCTTTGCCAACTGTCAAAATATTTCTTTTTTTAGGGCAGGCCGAGTGGTGTGATGGGAAGCCAGCAGACCTGGTTCGGTCCCACATATGAGTGAGGGCCAGTGACACTGCCCTAAAAAAAAAAAAAAAAAAAAAAAATTTCTTTTTTTTTTTTTTCCATGCTTTCCTATCACAGAAAATTCTATTTTGCACTTTGTAAAACTGCTTTAGACATAGACTGTTCTCATTTTAACATACTCATATTAGTGACAATACAGGGTGAGAAGATATATGGGCATCAATGATCCTGCATCAAAGTAATTTAGAAGAGATTGTACAACATAGGGAATATAGTCAATAATATTATGATAGCATGGTATGGTGTCAGATGGTTGCTGGACTTATCACGGTGATCACTTCTTTACATATAGAAATGTTAAATAACTATTGTGTATACCTGAAACTAATATAATATATATTGGCTATATTTTAATAAAAGTCATTTTGAAAAAGTCATTTAGAACAGGTAAACCCTGAATGTGAAGAAATATTAGAAATATCTTAACCAATTTGTATCACATGTTTTTGTTTTATTATTTAAAGTTTCATTATTTTACTATTTATTATTCTTGTTTCTGGTGTACAAAACAATGCAATAGTCAGACATTTATATCCCTCACAAAGCAACAACCCTCCCACACTCTACCACCCCTCTGACATTGAATATAGCTGTTACAACCCCAATGATTATATTCCCTATACTGTACCTTACGTCCCGTGACTATATATATACATATTTAATTATATTTGACATTCAGTATTATTCAACTTCAGCTTCAAGAGTACAGCACAGTGGTCAGGCATCTACAGGACTCAAAATGTTTTAATTCTGTGGCTTTTAAAGCCAAATATGATTAACATTTTAAATGTACACAATATTAATTTTTATTCAGCCACTATTTTTCAAATAGAAATTTAGCTCCCAAATGGGAGACCCATTAATGTGTATTTTAAGGTTATTTGATCTTGCCCTTATGCCCTTGGTCTACATGGAGAGATGGGATAAGAAACAGCTCTGTCAAAATCAATTAGAGGGATGTCATTGGAAATGAAATCCATTCCATCATCCTGATTTCTCTTTATGAAAATCCAAGGAAGAAATTTTGCTCAAGTCATAGTATCTAGAAAAAGTGATTCTACCCCGAGAATTGCATTGTTTTAATCTTAAAAATTGGAACTCACGGTATATTTACCTTTTTGGTTTGGTTATTCAGAAGCTCCAAACAACATTGTGATTTCCTTATATTACTGTATGGGATCATATGTCATGTATTTCAGGCATTTGTCTTCTGATATTTTCCCTTCCAATTCTCATTTTTCCTGCTTTAATTAATTAATTTACTTTTTTATGTGAAGGCTTTAATACTCATAAAATATTTAGAGTTAGATTAGACATAATAAATAAATTAAATAATTAACTATTCATTCCACCACTGCTGTATTATATTTAAAATTCATTAATTAAATGAGTAGAATTATGAAGTCACTTTACTCAATGTAAAACTTAAATATACATATATTAATCTCAGCCCCATTTAGGATACCAAAAAAAGGAAACATCTTAATATACAACAATAAAGGAATTGTTAAATATGTTATTGTGTATGTATGTGATTTCTTTTAAATAATATTAAATGAAAAGGGCAAACACTTATGACTTAGCATTATCAAAATAGTAAGGGGATGGAAAACTCTATTACAATATGATCTTAATTTAGTGAATGTAATATGAATAGAAAATGAGTAAATACATCAAATGTTAAATATTACTCTAGTGTTGTGATGATGATGATTTGTATTTTGTATTGTGTCTATAATTTTCATACATTCAATAATCAATATCAGTTTTATTAACAGAAACATAGACTATTTTAAGTCACCTTTTAATTTTCAGTTTAGTAACATAATCTTAAAATATGTTTTGCGGAGAGAGATACTGGAATATTTCAATTATCTAAGATGCTGACTTAAATCCTACTTCTTTCCACACCTTTTTAAGTTTACTAAAGACATTAAGACCTTAACTCCTGAAGAAATTGTAGTTTTCCTCTAAAATTATCCTGAGGTGGTTCTCTTTTTGCCAATTATAATGATTGGGTGATTTTTCAATCATAAAGGTGAAAAATCTAAAGTGTCCAAGTCATATATTTAGGTACTCAAGATAATCACGGGGGCCCAGGAATTTTTTCTATAAATTGTGAAATAAGTAAAGTTGACAGAAATTTCAATGATGTAGACTTTTTCATAAACTAGACTCATTCTCCATCATGCCAGTGCTAAAGGAATTGAACTTTTCCACACTATTGAATTTTATATTTTCACTCCACTTCAATGGATTTTATATTCTGAAAAAGGTAGTGTGAAAAATCTGGTAGTGCCATGTGTATCATGATTAGAATGCTGCCATCTTCCTCCATACATAATTATGCTGATTCCATTTTCATATTATTCCCTGTTGACATTAGTCAGTATCATTCCTCACATGTTGAGAACATATACAGTGTATTTGATTTCAGAGAAGATATAAACAAGAGATGGATTGTAATTGCTCATGTTATGAGTGATTTTTATTTTTCCTCAGCAAAATGAGTGCTATTTTAGTACAGCCTCCAGTTCATTGAATACTTGGTAATTTATTTTTCTTAGTCTTAATATTTTCTTTAAAAAAAAAGTACTGTCTTTAATGTTGGTATCAATATTCGTTCTTCCCTCTCTTGTCTAGTCTACACTCAGAGCTAAAATATTGCTTTTTAGGGACTATGTTTTAGCAGTGTGTATGTATGTGTGTTTGTGTATGTGTAGATGTGCATGTGTTAGAAAAAAAGAACTAAAGAATTTGAACTCCAGACTGCGTTGTTATATCCAATTATTTTAATATTTCCAGTAGTGTGAGATATCAACATTTTTAGAAGATTTTTACTTTATCTGTACTATTAAGTGTTCTACATTCCCTGACAGGATAAGTGTTTTTGAACTTCCAGGCATGGAAACAGTGAGAAGAGTTCTTCCAGTTAACAATTTGGCACTAGGACATAATAACAACTATAGATGGCATTAGTTATTAGTTTTCTCTTCTTTGCTTCTTATCAAAACTATTGTTTAATTTTTATAATGATACCATAAGATCGTTCAGATTTTTTCCCCAAAGAGAATTTTTTTTCATTAAAAATATGCCTCAAATAGGTTATCCTTTTAAGTTTAGGAAGCATCTGGAAATGAAAACATTTGTTTAACTGAGATTTGGCTTGCATTTTTCCTAGAGTGAGTTACACAAAATCTAAATAAAAGTGAGGACATTTCCATATCCTTGGATGTTTTCTTGCACTTAAAAAACTGCTTCTAGTCTCAACCTTCTTGTCTCTTTAGATTCATTCAAGGAGTTGGCCTTTGCTTCTAACAGTTTGTAAACATAGGAAGAAGAAACTGAGTGTGTTTGAAAGAAGGTCATATTGTGTTTATGGACTGTAAACCACTGTTCTTGCAATTACACCAACCACTACCCCCAAATATTAATGCTTCCTGCCTAAAAATAAGCTTTCAGAGATTATATTATCTTCTGTTTCTCTTTCCTACACAGATTCTTAAACAAATTTCCTTAAAAAAAACCCACAAAACTTTCAAATGCCCACAAATAGAGGAAAATCCACCTTATTTTTCCCATTAAAAAAGAAAAAAACTTGCTAGTCTTCATTTCTTCTGTTGTTTCCTTTATATCAAAATTCTTCAAGAAGTTTTCTACTCAGTCTGTAATTTTTCTCCTTTTAGTCTCTCTTGAACCATTCCAGCTACCTTTGATCTCCACCATGCCACTAAAACTGCTTTTGTCTAGGTCACCAGTAACCTCTACATAATTAAATCCAGTATCATCTCTTAATTTTTTTTTTTTTTTTTTTTTTTTTTGGAGGGCAGTGTCACTGGCCCTCATGTGGGACCCGAACCGGGGCCACTGGCTTCCCAAGCCAGTGCTTAACTACCACGCCACTCGGCGGGCCCTCATCTCTTAATCTTCAAAGTGGTTGATCTATCAGAAGCTTTTGACACAACCGGTCCTTCCCTTTTAGATCCCAGGAATTTTACTCTTTCTCACTTCCTTTTGCTTACTCCTCATGTCTCCATCCTCTAAATAATGGAGTGACCCACACTCAGTCTTTGAACCACGGCTCTTCTCTATACATTTGCCTTTAAGACTTCATCTGGTTTCATTGACCTAAATCCCTCCTACCAGCCAGTAATGTCCACATCTTGTCTGAAACTCTTTTTGAATGCCAAGCATATATAACCCATTGTCTAGTCTAAATCTCTTCTGGGCTTCTATTAAGCAATTCAAACTTAATATTTAAACTTGCCCCTCCTAGCCTTTCCCAACTCAGTTAATGGCCACATCATCCTTCCAGTTAAGGAAGCCAAAAATGCTTGGAGTCAAAATATTTCACATTCACTGCCATAGTAAATCCTCTTGGCTCTCTCTTCTAGACACACTATTGATATGATCCAGTCAACCATCATCTTTCAGCTACATCATCATAAGTTTTCTTTCCACTTCTGCCCTTGTAAGCTTGTTTTCCATGATGCATCTGGTGAGCTTGTTAAAATATATGTAAGCCACATTGTTCCTCCACTCAGAACTTTCAAATGGCTTCTTATTATGACCGGAAAGGCCCTAAGATATGGCCGACTTGCTCAGTATATCTCTTATTCTCCTCCAGCCACACTGGCCTCTTGGATTTCCTTGAATACTCCGCGTATATTCTTGCCACAGAGTCTTTGCACATGCTTTTCCCTTTGTCTGGAATGTTCTTTTCCCAGGTATCCACAAAGCTTGCTTTCTCACCTCCTTCAGCCCTTAAACATCACAGTTCCAAAGGCCCCATGCCTAGACCTCTGTTTAGAACCTAGTCTACACATGCTCTTCATCCCATTTCCCAGCTTCATTTCCCTATTTAGCAATCATCATCTTCTTACATATCATATATATTTTTAATTTAACTTGCTCATTGTCTGCCTGTCCCAAAAGAAGAATGTAAGTTTGCATTTTATCTCTTTTCTTCAGAACTGTATCAATGAAACCTAAAACAGTTTCTGAAAAATACTGAGCACACAATAAGTATTTGTAAAATGCACTAATGAATGCAACAAAATTGTGACAAATGTAGCATACTTTTAAACTTTGGAGTGAATTGTGTTATTTTGGATAGTAGACTTATTCTTAAGATATTTTGCATAAGCTGATATGAAATTTAGGTTTATTAATTGTACTTCCATTACCTTACACAAAATAAACACTCCATAAAATTATCTTAGATTAAGTCAATTTTCATGTGCATATAAATGAAAGTGAAGAGATAGCTAGGAAACATGAACAAAGTAAGAATTATCAGCCTAGGATTTAAAAATACGTCATATGAATAATACTGAGACAACTGAGCTGAATTAACAGCTGAGACAGTGGATACAAAACTTGTATGATCCTCTCCCTTAAGTAATGAAATGGGATTGTGGAAAAACTTTGTGTGGAGATGTTTAAAAAACTTTATATGTTGCCAAAATGATATGCTGAGAGCGATTTTATTTGCAGTATTTTGTTGTCTTGATTGAGGCCATTTTCTAGGCAGAATATTGGACTTATATGTCAGTCTAGATATATATTTGTTTTGTTTTGTTTTTTGAGGGTAGTGTCACTGGCCCTCATATGTGGGACCCGAACCGGGACGGCTGGCTTCTGAAGCCAGCGCTTAACCACTGCGCCACTCGGCCGGTCCTATATTTTAGGTAATCTATTTTTAGGAGAAATGCATTTTTGCTCCAAAAGACTGATGAGCTAACGTTCAAAATATGCTCTATTATGTTCCCCGAGCCAAGATTCTGTCTTCTCTTGGCAGTCTGGATGGTCCTTCTGGATTCGCGGTAAGAAGACCTGATGAAAAGTCTGGAAACAGGAGTAGTAGTCTCAGTTCTATTTATTCTTTTCTTCTTTCACCCATCACCCATTGTTCAATACACAGCGTTCAACCATAACCATCTGTTAATGACACATTTGAATATTGTGGGTTAAAAACCATTGTGTATATGAAAGAGTCTTACTAGGAAACTACAACGTGATTGTTGGCGAGAAGTATAACTGAGAAGATTCTTAAATTGTGTGAGAGTTTACACTAGATGTCCTCCAAGTTCAATTTTACGTTTCTAGAGGAACATCTTTAAAAGTTATCCGTTTACAATGTATTAGTTGACCCAAGTTTGTCTAAGAGAGAGGGTGGCAGGATATGAATTGTTCTCTGAAAATGTAGATTAAAAGCTGAGCAGTATTTTTTTTTTTTTTTTTTTTTAGCTGAGCCATCCAGCTACCTGTTGGCAGCTCAGCGGCTACAAGCTGAGAAGTATTTTGATGTGCACATACATCAGCAGCCTCATTAATAAAAAGAGGCATCTAATATTTGTACTCTTAAAAAAGGAAAATTAACATTCCATGTAACATTTTGGCCAGAGTATAATAAATATAAAATAAAAGTTTATATAAATCAGTCTATAAACATTAAACAAAATTTGAACCAGAGTTATTGTTAAATTCTTTGTAGATTTCATATCATATTAATAAAAACTTTGGACATGAAGGCAAAACTAGATCAAGAATTACTATTTTAGTCTTAAAAGTATGTTGGGAACTTCCAGTTTCTGTCCAGCATGTTAGGAGTTTAGAAGTTGCCATTTTATACTAACAACAAGTAAAAAAGATGTAAAAATAAAATAAAATAAAATAAAAATAAGAAAAAAGAAGAGAAGAAAAATCAACAGCTTTTCTTAGATTTGTTAGAGAAGCGAGGTCATAGGGCAAACTGCTGCCCCCAAACCGGAAGGACAGTCAGGCAGATACAGAGAATCAATTTACTGGGGCAGAAACCCACAGCAGGCAGTTCTGCAGGAACCAGCACTGGGATAGAAAACCTGCACTGTAATTGGTGAATTGCTAGAGGCTCAGTGTGGACAAGTCTGAGAGCGAGAAGCACCAGGAGGAGCCAGTCATTAGGGATCACCCACACTTTTGTGAGTTTTACCTCCAAGAACCTCAGAGTGAATATCAGATAAAAATCCCCTGCTCTCAGGAGAAGCTCCCTTGCCAGAGGCCAACAATCTATGGTTTTAGCTCCCTGAGAGAAAGGAAATATCCAATTCTAGACATCTCTGGCCGACTTGTCCAAAGTAAAGAGAAAAAAATCCAAGAAGTACTGATGAAATTCAGAATCCAAGGGCACAGCCTTACAGTAAGACTGAGACCTAATTATAGGACTAGAGAATTTTGCCTCTCCCCCCAAACCTTACCACTATATTACAAAATACCTATTTCCTACATATCTTTTTGCCCAGTCCATAATGTCCACTTTTTAATAAAAAATTACAAGATGCACTAAGAGGCAAAAATTACAGTTTGAAGGGACAGAACAAGCATCAGAATCATGGCAGGAATGTTGTAATTATCAGACCACAAATTTTTAAAATTATGATTAATGTGCTAATGGTATTAATGAAAAAAGTAGACAACAGGCAAGAACAAATGGATAATGTAAACAGAGAGATGGAAATTCTAAGAAAGAATTTTTTTTTTTTTGAGGGCAGTGTCACTGTTCCTCATAAGTGGGACCGGAATCGGGGCGCTGGCTTCCCAAGCCAGCGCTTAACCGCCGCGCCACTCGGCCGGCCCAGAAAGAATATTTTTTAACAGTGCTAGGGATCAAAAATACTGTAAGAGAGGGCCAGCCAAGTGGCTCAGTTGGTTAAGAGCTCACTCAAGAGTGAGAGCTCTGAGCAACAGTGTTGCCAGTTGGAGTCCCGGTCCGAGTTGAGCAGCCGCTGAGCTGCCAACTGGTGACAGGATGGCTCAGCTAAAAAAAAAAAAAAACTGTAACAGAAGTGAAGAATGTCTTTGGTGGGCTTATTAGGAAGAAGTAGAAGACATGGCGAAGAAATGAGTCCTGAAGCTCGAAGATACATCAATAACAATCTGTAAAACTGAAAAGAAAGGAGAAAAGAAGACTGAAACTTCAAAATATCCAAGAATTATGGGATGATTACAAAAGACGTTACATATGTGTTAAGGGAATACCAGAAGGAAAAAAAAGAAAGGAATAGAAACAATATTTGAAGCATTGACAACTGAGTGTCTCCAAATTCACGTCAGACACCAAACAACAGATTCAGGAAGCTCAGAGAACACAAAAAAAAGGATAAATGTAAAAAATGCATACCTATATATATTATTTACAAGCTAGCATTCTATATTATTTCAAGCCAGATTCACTGATATGAAATTTAAGTAACCACAATTAGGGAAAAATGTCTATCTAACTAACACATTCACTTAAGAAAAAATGTACAGATGTGATAACTATTACGAATGGCTGCTGAGGAAGAACAGCCCTATTTTCGATGGATAAAACATTGAATACATTGGTAACCCAAAACTTGCTCTCTCTCCATGGAAATAATGCAGAAACGATGATCTCTTCTTTTGCTTCTTTTTTCATTTTAGTTTTCTGGGGGCTAGCTATTAGAAACTCTGCTATTCGAAACTACCCAGTGCCCCACCAACCCATGTAATCATCTGCCTTGTTCACTGAAGTACTGTCACAACATGCAGGCCTATTCTAGTCCTTTGTGTTCTTTTGGAACAGTTAATTACCATACATCAGAGATCCCTTCAATAGCAACAAGAAAGACACACAGAGGGATTCAAGGAAGTTGATTATTTTCATCTTGCTCCATTGCCTTCTGGGGAAACTGTCTCCACAAGATTGTCATTGATGACAGGACAATAGAGCTTAGCCCTGGCCTACATTGTGTGCCTGGGCTTATATCTGGCCCAAACTAAATGCTGTCAAAGGTTAAAACTACTTTCCAAACAGCTTCAGCTTACAAACCTTCAAACCCATTTTACTGAGTCCCTCCCTCCCCACCTCCAACACACACCACTCTTTGGGAAAATTCCTCTATATGTTTATGTTCTATGTACAAATGACAAAAGTGCCTAATGGTGGAATTAACAACTATTTGATCCATTAAGCATGTTAGGAGTTTTGTAATTTAATTTTCTGTTTTTGTTTTTTTGACTTTTGTTTTAAATTAGCTTTAAATCAGTAAATTATTTCAAACATATATATTAGTCCATGCCTGATAAGACTAAAAAATTACTTCAGTAATAGATGCCCAGGCTTACACAGCTATTTAAAAAAATAAAGTAAAATTTACTGCAGTGTCAAGTCAGCATAGCACATAGCTCATATGACATGATAGAAATATGTGGAAAAGGTCTGAGGAGAAGAAAAATCATTATTTTAAGACCCTTAAACAAATCTTCAGAAGAGACATTATGGAGGTCAAAATCAGCCCAGTAACCCACAAAAGCAGAGATTCTCTGTGCTAGTCACAATACTAAGATAGCCCCCCAAGTTTCCCACCCCCTGCCATAAATACACCCTATACTCCATTCTACTTGGATGTGGGCAGAACCTATGTATATAATGAAATAGTCACTCCCTGATTAGATTATGTTATATGGTAAAGGTGAAAAATATTCTAAGATAAAATTAAGGCCCCAAATCAGTTGACTTTGAGATAAAGAAAACCCAGATTATCCTACCCTAGAAGGAATGAAATAACATAGATCAGAGTGGAAATAAATGAAATGGAGACTAAAAAGATCAATAGAAAAGATAAATGATACTGAAAGCTTAACAAAATTGAAAAGATTAACAAAATTGACAAACCTGTAGCTGGACTAAGTGAAAAAGAGAAGACTAAAATAAGTAAAATAAAAAATAAAAGAGAGGTATTATAACTAATACCAGAACACCTACGGATCATAAGAAACTATTATGAACAATTATATGCTGACATAGAAATAAAAATGGATAAATTCCTAGAAACATGTAATCTGCCAAGACTGAATCATAAAGAAATAGAAACTCCAAACAGATCAATTACTAGAAAGGAGATTGAATCAGTAATCAAAAACCTCTGAACAAACAAAATTTCCAGACCAGATGGCTTCCCTGGTGAATTAATCCTTCTCAAACTCTACCAAAAAAAATGGAGAGGCAAGAACACTTCAAAACTCATAAGGCCAGCATTATCCTGATACCAAAATAAAACAAGAATATTACAAAAGAAGAACATTACAGACCAATACCACTGATGAAATAGACAAAAATTCTCAACAAAATATTAGCAGACCAAACTTAACGATACATTTAAAGGATCATACACCATGATAAAGTGGGATTTATTCATGGTGATGAAAGAATGGTTAAACATATGCAAATCAATAATATAATACATCACATTAACAAACTAAAGGATAAAAATCATATGATCATCTCAATACATGCAGAAAAAGAATTTGACAAAATTCAACATCCCTTCATGATAAAAACTCTCAACAAATTGAGTATAGAAGGAATATTCATGTCTACTAAAATAAAGGCCATGTGTGACAAGCCCACAGCTAACATCATACTAATGGTGAAAAGCTAAAAGCTTTTCTTCAAAATCAGGAACAAGACAAGGATGCACACTCACTCTTTTTGTTCAATATTCCTGGAATTCATAAGGAATCACAAAAGACCCCAAAGAGCCAAAGCAATCTTGAGAAAGAAGAACATATCTGGACACATCACACTTTCTGATTTCAAATGATATCACAATGCTATACTAATCAAAACAGTATGGTACTGACAGAAACACAGCCAAATCATCAATGGAACAAAATACAGACCCCAAAAATAAACCCAGGCATATTTAGTCAATTTCTTTTCTTTTTTCTTTCTCTCCCTTTTTTTTTTTTTACAACACAGTGATACGACATAAATGAAACTTACAAAGTTGTCACCCTGATAGATCTCATACCCATCTATCACCATACATAGTTATTCTATTATTGACTATATTCCTATGCTATACTTTACAGCCCTGTGACTACTGTGTAGCAACCAATTTGTACTTCTTAATCCCTTGCTCTTTTTTCATCCATCGCCCCAACCCCTCTCTCATCTAACAACCATCAAAATATTTTCTGCATCTATGAGTTTGTTTCTGTTTTGTTTGTTCATTTATTTTGTTCTTTAGTGTCCACATATAAATGAAATCATATGGCATTTGTCTACTCTCTAGATCCATATATGTTGTCACAAAGGGATGATTTTATTTTATTTTTATGGCTGAGTAATATCTCATTGTATGTATGTACCACCTCTTTACCCATTGATGGATTCCATATCTAGGCTATTGTAAATAATGCTGCAATGAACATAAGGGTACATGTGTCCCTTCAAAGTAGTGTTTTGGGTTTCTTTGGATAAATACCCAGAAGTGCGATTACTGGGTCCTTCTTTGTCTTATAGCCTTGTTTTCTTATACATTCAGCCACCCTATGTATTTTCATTGGAACATATACTCTATTTACATTTAAATTAATTGTTGATAGATATGTCGTTATTGCTGTTTTGTTATTAATATTTTTTATCTTTTTTTTTCATTCTTCATAAGTCTCTTTAACATTTCTTGTAATACTGATTTGGTAGTGATGAACTCCTTTAAGTTTTTCTTGTTTAAGAACTTTTTGTCCTTTGATTGTAAATGATAGCTTTGCTGGGTAGAATAATCCTGTAAGTCTTTGATTTTCATAACTTTGAATATTTCATGCCAATCCCTTCTGGCCTGAAAAGTTTCTGTTCAGAAATCAGCTGACAGTCTTATGGGAGCTCCCTTATAGGTAACTAACTGCTTTTCTCTTGCTGCTTTTAAGATTCTCTTTGTCTCTATCTAACCTTTGGTATTTTAATTATGATGTGTCTTGGTGTGGGCCTCTTTGGGTTCATCTTGTTTGGGACTCTCTATGCCTCCTGGGCTTGTATATCTATTTCCTTTGCCAATTTAGTGGCGTTTTCTGTCATTATTCTTCAAATAGATTTTCAATTCCTTGCTTTCTCTCTTCTCCTTCTGGTACCTCTATAATTCAAATGTTGGTATGCTTGATATTGTTTCAGAGGCCCCTTAAACTACCCTCATTTTTTTGGATTCTTTTTTCTTTTTTCTTTGTTCATTGGGTGTTTTCTGCTGTCTTATCTTCCAAATTACTAATTCTATCCTCTGCTTCATGTAATCTACTGTTGATTCCCTCTAATTTATTCTTTATTTCAGTTATTGTATTCTTCTCTCTTGTTTTTGTTTTTTTTATGTATTCTATCTCCATTTTTATGTTCTTTGTTGTTATGTTCACTTTATTTCTTTGTTGAAGTTCTCACTGAGGTTTTAGAGTATCCTTATAACCAATGTTCTGAAGGATTGGTTGTCTCCCCTTTGTTTAGTTCTTTTCCTGGAGCTTTGTTCTGTTTCATTTGGGACATGTTTCTTTGTCTCCCCATTTAGACTGCCTCCCTGTGTTTGTTTCTATGTATTAGGTAGAGCTACTGTGTCTTCTGGTCTCAGTAGAGTGGCCCTATGTAGTCGGTGTCCTGTGGTTTTCAGTGGCACAGTCTCTCTGGTCACCTGACCTGGGTACTCCAGGTGTGTCCCTTGTGTGGGTTGTGTGTGCCCTCCTGTTGTAGTTGAGTCTTGGTTCTTGTTTGCATGTCAGTAGGAGGGATTGACCCTCGAGTTTATTGATTATGAGACGTAACTCTGATTACAGTAGAGGAAATGTTGTGCAGGGGCTGATCCTAGGGAGCAGGACTCTGGTGCCTGCTCAGTGTGCCCTTTGGGTGTGTCATTTGTGGAGGTGGGTGGTGCTCTGGTGTGGTCTGAAGCTCGCTACTGGTGTGTTGGTTCTGGGGCTTCTTGGAAGGTCTGGTGAAGGCCAAGGTCAGCCACTGTCTGTGCCCTGCCCAGTGCCACTTGGTATGAGCTACAAAGTGATTTGGAGGTGGATGCCACTTGTGCTGGGCTTGGAGTTGCCTGAAAGAGGCTAAGCTGCGAACCAAGGATGCTAGTGCCAGGTTCACGGCTGCTCAGCATGAGGTACAGGGCATTCCAAAGGCAGATGCTGCTTGTTTGGATCTTATGAGCATTTAAGAGATTGTAGGAAAGTCCGCAGCATGAGCTTGGATAGACCATTTGTATGGAACAGACATCAGAAGCAGCTTGGATGTACTGAGAGACATAATCAGGGTCCTTACAAGTAATTTAAAAATTGTCATGTCTAAATGAGTAATCTTTTCAACAAATGAACAGCTTTTACAAACTTGCTTTATAAGGCAGAAATGAAAAAAGCAGACTCTGGAGCACAGGAAGTTTCGATGGTATATTTGCAAGACTTGATGGCATTACAAGGATATTCTAATTCCCAACTCAGAAGTGCTCTGACAGTGCCCTAGGAAATCCAAGTAGGTTTGAGTGGAGAAAATTCTGTGGAGTCTTAATGCAGTAATTCCCCCTATATCTAGTGTCACTATACAAGCCAACTTGTAGCACATCAACATATATGTAAACACATGCGCGTGCACACACAGACACATATGTCTCCTTTACAAATCAGAAAAGAAGACATACTGACATATTGAGCCAGGTTTTCCTGGGTAACACTCATCTGATAAGCTCAAGGCAAATCTAAAAACACAGTTAATGATTGTGCATAATTAATACTCTTTGTTTGAGTTGAAAAATATCTAATTGGCACCTAGGAAGGACAGGTAATCCCAGAAAAATGTTAAGACTTTTAATTGACTATTTCGCATGTCAAATTCTATGCTTGGAAATCAGACCCCCTCAGCTCCCAGTCTGGTAAACAAAACAATATGCAGCTCTAACTCATCTGCGAACGGCTCATTTCTCCACTGTTTTAGGCCTAATCAGACACAGTGATATATGTCTATCGGTTAATGCTGTTTTTGAAAGTGATGTTGTAATTTTGGTGTGACAACTTTGGGGACATTTATTTGCTATTCAAGAAGCCATTAGCTTCTTTAACCAAGTCTGATTTATTTGCATCATCTGACTCCAGTTGACTTAGCTAGCATTTCACTTGTTTATATCCTATTTGAGAGAGCGGAGCAGATTTTATTCGCCTTCGAATGTCCTATAACGCTAGATCAGTTCTTTGCACATATAGGTTAGTTAATGACTATTTATTAAGTTGAATGAAATAAAATTGAATAATATGGCATGGAAACCTTGCTTGTAGTGCAGTTGTACCTGTTGCCTTAAGTCTAGAATGAACATAATAAGCAAAAATTCTCATCTCTGATAATATGAGACCAAAAAATCTAATTGACTGAGGGGTTTTCTTTTTTTCTTTTTAACTTTTTAACTATTAGCCATCCCTTACATTTTTCTTCCTACTTCTTTTGGATCAGTGATTCTCAAAATTGGTTAAATATTAGAATTACTTGGGGGAATTTTTAAAAATTTTAATGCCCAGGCCACACCCAGATCAATTAAATGAGAATTTGGGGGATGGCAGTCAATCATAATATTCAGTCGATGTTGAGAACACTGCTTTAGATGAGGTGAAGAGTGCCCTGACAGTCATTCTTCCCCATCTTACTTCCTTATTTATTTATTTTTTTCCCTTATATTTTGAAGCAAACACCAACTTTTCATAGCTTGAGAGGGTTAGAATAGTATTTGTTTTGACATGGCATTGAACACAAACCACTAACATTCTAAAAGTTAAAATGTAGTCTAGGCCCCTAGCAGCAGTTGTCCAAAAATGGAGGACATTTGGTACTATAACTTCAAACAGAAACCTAAAAAAAAATAAAAAATAAAAAAATTCCAACAGTTGTGTTGCAAATTAATAAACCCTTTGTCAGCATATGACAATACAGTTTCCTTTTTCTTCCATCCCCTTTTCTTACCCATTCTCTTCACACATATTCTGAAAGTGAGAGAGATTAATTTATAATGGTTCTTCATAAATTATCTTTCAGTTATTATTTTGGGCTTTGATTACAGCATTTAAATGTTTATTTAGGTTTAACAATGTAATACAAACTAGTTCTTTCAAACAGGATACAGGGAGTTGCTAGAAATGATAATAGTATTTCCTCTAGGTCAGATGAGCTCCCTTGCTTTCCTGGTCAAGTTTAAAACAAAAAAAAAATCAGGGCTGGCCGAGTGGCACAGCGGTTAAGCGCTGGTTTTGGGACGCCAGCGGCCCCGGTTCGGATCCCACATAGGAGGGCCAGGGACCCACAAAAAAAAAAAAAAATCAGTATATATTATAGATACAAATTATTTATCCTGTGTTTGTTTTTATTTCCATATTCTGTTTTTATCTTTCATCTAAACCAGCACATTTATGAGATTTTTCTTAACTGGAAACCTCAGCATTAGTAAAAATATTTCAAATTATTTTTTAAAAGAAGCTAAAATGCTTCTGACTCATGACAAAGCACTTTAAAAAAAAATGACAAGCTAGCTCATAGCACATTTTTATGCTACCCCTCTCTGCCCAATTTATCTTGGGTATTATTTTTGTATCTCTTTAATGAGAATTGATTCTAGACTTAAGAAAGAATGATTTTGCTTTGCTACGGTATGGTGGAGGGAGTAGGCTCTGAGTAACCTAGTATATAATCACTGAAAATATAACTAAAAAGAATAGTATTTGTTTTTAACTTCAGGAGAACTATACTTAAGGACATTCTTCTAATAAGGGCATTGCTTACTATTTCTAAGGGAACATTATCTTTCCAGAGCATTGGTGCTAAATGCAACTGTATAATATACCCAGATATTTATTCACTTGTTTATTTCATAAGTGTTTGTTCCCTGTACTTTCTCCTGGAGATACAAGTTTGACTATCATCTCTGCCCTAAGTTTACAAACAGTACAGGATACTCTATCCTGTTGAGAGTTCACAAAATTGATATGGGGGAGAGGGTTCTTCTGTAAGATTGTGTATGTAAAATCATTTTTGTTATTTTGCTTTTATGCATATAAAAACGCTTGAAAATTGGAGCATACGTTTCATATATTGTTTGTTTTACATGTATAGGAAATTGTTATCAGATTGCTTTGAATATGACAAAGATATTGCCTTTTATTGAAAATCATTAAAAAAAAACACCTATGTTTTGCATGACTCTGGAGAGAGAAATTTCATATAATCTCTCTCTGGACTGTTATCAACAATACTGTTTCAATACAAGAACAGTACATACACACTGTGTGTGTGTGTGTGTGTGTGTGTGTGTGTGTGTGTGTGTGGTACATCAGTGGACATAGGGTAAACATTTGAGAGAATATTACTTTCTAAGGTAATAAATGTTTTATTTAAATCAATGATTCAGAAGAAACTTTAATGCTGTTAATACAGACCCACTTTGTGGGGATAACAGACTCTTAACCCTGATGTAGGTGCTTTATGGAGAAAATTATGCTTGTTATAGAGAGAGAGAGAGATGAGGGTCCTGAGGGACAGGCAGTGCATATTTACCGATCATACAGTTTCACTTGATTACGGGAAGCTTAGGGAAACTCACGTCCCAAGGCAGAATCCAAATAGTTAAGTCATTTGGTCTCTCCTGGCTGCCCCGCATAACAGTGAGCCCTGTCATTTTCCTATGATTGAAGGATTCCCCACAGGCTTCAGTGACACCTTGTACATCATAGAACATTGGCCCACTATGTCCAGATGCAAAAGCAACAAGGGGCCTTCTGATGAGCCAAGTCCACGCACATGCCATTGGTTACCAGAGACCCCATATGTCAAGGTGTCAGGCTTTTCTGGTTTAGAGTCTGGTAGGACATCATTCTGTGGATGACATGAAAATATATGATGACCATAAGCAACTATGAACTTGTCATCAGCTTCTAACCAGTTAGCAAGGTGATGAACTGGGAGAACAAAAGCTGTAGGATACCATGTATGATATATTCCATACTTTTGGTTCCTTCTGTATCGCAGATTTCATCTCAGACATAATCCTGTGAGGTTGGTGCTGTTATTATATCTATTCTATGGATGAGGAGACTGAGGCAAAGAAAGGTCTGACTTACACAAGATTTGCTCATGTTACCCAGCTAATAAGTAAGGATACGGACTCAACCTCAGGCCGTCTGACCCCAGAGTGTGTGCAATTAACCACTAGGCAGTGCTGCCTGTCATACAAAATACAGCTAATGTCAATTGGCTTCAACCCTGAAAATCAACTGTTTACACTTGTGGTTTCAGGTAATTGGGAGGGAGAAGAACCGTCAAACAAATAGTTAGATATAGGTAAGGAAGTGAGAGAAAGAGAGCATGAATTAATAAATACATCATCCTTCCCTGGGGGAAGTACTTTAAACTGTAGAATTATTTTACCTAATCCTAAAATCCCAGCAAGAAGTTGGCACATGACTTTAAGAAAATACAGAGTATCGCAAACAATCAATGAGAGGCAATATAGCTCCAAAGGTTGAGGCATTGTTTACTTTTGGGAAACATGTATTTATTTTCTCAATATTTCTTTAAAAGTGAGTATGCATATATCTCAAAGTAGATGAGGAAACAGGTTGTGGGCAAAGGTGAGGTTTGGACTGTAGTGGACACTGGCTCAGGAATTGTCTTCCTACTGTGCTCATTGGGAAAATGTCCTGCTCTTGTTATTACTACACGAACTTTCTAATCCAGTGGAAGGAAGTCAGAAATTGTCTGAAATTGTCTTTGCTTCATCTGGGGACCTCTGGGTGTGGCCACATAAAAGCATTTAACTTCCTTGTGACTCAGATTCTCCATATGTTAAATGGGTCAAAGGATCAGTTTGTGCTTTCTCACAAAATGCTTTGAGAAGGATATGTTTTGAGGTTTTAAAAAGAAAGAGGATAGAAAATCCTTGAGTAATGATGGCTGAGAGAGTTTAGAATGGCTTCCAGTTGGGGAACCGTTTAAATAATTGTAGCCTTCGAGTTTTTCTTGGTTTAGGATATATGTTGACATTATTCAGTTTATCACATAATAGAAACTGACATTACAAAATAGGACGTTTTCCAGACCTTCTGAATGAGTTAACCTTTGGGGGTGGTTATTCCTGCTGACCTCTCTGGGGTCTTTCTCTGCTTCTCCAGTGCATGTGTGCTCGGTTCACACAGCAGAGCCTTTTGATGGAAACACAAGTCATTTCCTTCAAAGTGTACTGTCTATTTCTAATCATCTGCTTATTCCAGAAGTGCTGCTGAGAATTTTTAAGAAAGCCATAATGTGGGCCGGCCGAGTGGCGCGTTGGTTAAGAGCTGGCTTTGGACGCCAGCGGCCCCAGTTCAGATCACACATGAGGGCCAGTGACACTGCCCTCTACAGTTAACAACAGCTCCACCTGGAGCTGGGCTGTGTGAGCCCTGGCGACAGTGTAGGTTGCAGCCCCTGCTGCAGTGGGCTGCCATAGGCTACAGTGGGTGTCCGGTAGCCAGCATGAGTGGCCGGCAGCTGTCAAGAGCCACTGTGAGCAGCCGTCCGGAGGCCGGCGACTGATCTGCCTCATCTGGGAAGGGAGCAATGATGATACCAACATGGACCAGTGAAGCAACGTCCTCCACAACTAGACTGAAGAACAAAAGGACAGCAACTTGTCTGTTCCCCTTCCCTGGTTCCCCAAAGCTGTTCCCCTCCCCCAATTCTCCAATAAAATCTTTAAAAAAAAAAAGAAAGCCATAATGTAACTTTCCATCCATCCTCCTATTCTCCAGTCAGACTCCTGGTAACATTCTCACTACATACTATGAGCACATTCCACACCTGAGTGAGAGAAAAACAGCTTCCTACAAGCTTTGTCAGCATCTCCTTGAGTGAAAGGAGAGGGAAACGAGACTAGATTATTCTACACAGAAACTATTGACAGAAGGAATATTGAGAAGAGGAGCTGTGGGTGGAGAGAGAGATTTATTCAGAACAGACTTCTAGGAAGTTAGAAATAGCAAACGGCCAATCTTCTAGTGATTTTATTTATTCTGTGTTCTTCCTGAATCTTTCTGTTTACTCCCAGGATATTTTTACTGAACCCACCCCATACCTATGTGCATCATGTACTAGAAAGCCCCGTGCAGGTTTATTTATTTTTTTAATGCTGAGTTTCTTTTCTTGAACCCTTCTGTTATAGTTATCTTACACTATCTTGCTATTTACTCATAGTCATTTAAGCAATTCATTAGTCTTTTCTTTTTCAGTAAACCCTTCTCCTTCCCCTCTTTCTCCATCTTCTCCTTGTCTTTCCTTCCTTCTTCCCTCCCTCGCTTTCTTCCTTCCTTTCTTTCTTCCTTCCTCCCTCCCTGCCTTTCTTCCTCTCCTCTTCCTTCCCCTCTTCTTCCTTTTTCTTCCTCCTTCCTTTTCTGAGCCAAATGACCTTTGAATAAGTAGATTAAATGTCTTTATTTGTGTAAATGCTTTTCTGAAACTTTTGCATCATATTCATCACACAAGTTATAACTTAAAAAAAAAACCCAAAGTATTTCTAGGAAGTTTTTATATTTTTAATACTCTTTTTAAAAATAAAATACAGAAACTATGGGAATCATGATAATTTCACCACCCTATCTAAATAACACTTTTGAAAAGAACATCTCTGATTATTTTTAGTTTTGTGTACTCTTTAAAGACGCTGCTTGGTGGGAGTTTGAGACACACAAATCAGGGCTGACACAGTACAGTCTAATGATTGAAAGCAGGGTTTTGAAGTCAGAAAGTCCAAGGTGTGGGTGGTTGCTTCTCACACACAGCTGCACAGCCCTTGTGACCTTCAGTGGATTGACTTCTCTAACCTCCGGCTTCCTCATCTGTAAAGTGAGGATAATAATAGTTCCTACTTGATCATATTTTTATGATGGTTAAATTATATGGGTAAATTTTTTGTCTAACATGTAGCAACATGTCAGTAAATTATAGTTATTTTTGTGGTTACATTGTATTACCTATCAATTCATCTCTCATACTCTTTCTCTTTTTTTCTTTTCTTTAGTTACTAACAACAGCAACAAAAAAATTAAGACAGTTCCTGTGTTACCATATATTACAATGGAGACAGTTGGAATAAATCGAAGCCTACTGAAAGATTTAAAATTTGGTGGTTCTCTTCTATGGTATTTAAAACTATAGATAAAAATAGAAAAGACTGGTGAAGACACAAACTCTACAGGGAGTTCAGCAGTCATTAAGTCTCACAAGAATAGATGCATAATGAAACAGATTTGGGAATAATATCCACAACGGTTTTATGAGAACTATTACAAGAAAAGCAAATTAAATATATAAAAGATTGAAAAAAATATGATAGTGTTAAGAGTATGCACGCATACATATTTGTGGGAAAGAGAGGGGAAGAAATGAAGTAGTGACTATTTAACAATACCCTATGAACCATTTTTCATCTGTGTGTACAGCCCACATAACCTTATACACTGATTACAGTTTTTCAAGTGATTTCCCTTTGTAAAATTTTATATCCCCTTCATATCCTCTATTAGTTTATATCTAAAACTGTCTTAGTCTTGCAGGTTTCCCCTGATATTCTCATCACTACAGCTGACTAACTCACCCGTGTCACAGACTCTCACTTTAGCGCTCCTGGCATCTTGCCATGCTGTGAATCGATCGTGCTTGGCAGAACTTCTATACCTTTGGAAGATAGTATTTTTACATAGAATTCCTTCCTTCCACCTAATATTTATATCTAGGTCAACTTATATCATCTCTGAAATATCCTTATTTTGTTTTAAAATCATAATTATACATTTTACTTGTTAGAGTCTGTTATTTGTGTTTTCTATTTTAATGCCGATCTACTTCCTTTAATTGGATTTTAGGCTTTTTCCCGTAAAAGAATTTATTTTCTGCTTCAGTTGTATCTTCCACAGTAATTAAGAAAAGTGGCTCAATACATTGTTAATTGACCATTTCCTGGTTCCTAATATCTCCATATTTCGTGCTATTTTTTTAGTCATTTTCATGTGATTGTTTGTATTCATACAGAAATTTACCACCAGGAAAGTATAACCAATACCACTTATACTTACAGTATTTTTATTTGTATTTTTAAAACAATCCTTGCTTGTAGAAAGCTTTTTTTTTTTTGTATTTTGACATTCTTACTCATTCGTCCTCCATAAACATGAAAGATAATGTTTCTTTTCCAACCACAAAGACATCCTTTTGCTCAGTCAATTATGTCCTTTTGATTATCCTCTGTGACCTATCATCCATGTCAGGACTTAAAGAAAATTTTGTTCTCATTTATTCCATCAGGCTCTCCTTCATTAGTTTAATTTTGGATGTATTCTTGCAGGGAAGCTCTTTGATCTTTAGTCATGGTTTATTAAGTCTCTCTCCTGAAATGCACCTGCCTTCATCTTATATCTCAGTACCATTCTAAATCTTATGTATCTTTCAAGCTCCATTTAAAATGCTACTTACTTCATGACACCATTCACAATTCATTTCTCCCTCTCTTGAACTTCTTCAGCACTCTGATCTCATCCATACCATTGAACATCACGTTTGGCTTTTCTTTCAATTAGCACCTTTCATTTGTTGGGTACTATATTATATTGGCATTATATTATATTATATTATATTATATTATATTATATTATATTATATTATATTATATTGTACCGTAGAGACACAAAGATGAATGAGACCAGGTCTCTCCTTCAAGAGGTTACAAACTAATGGGGAGGGACAAAAATTATCTGGTGGGTTTATTGATGGAACTAACCAGAACATAGTAAAGGAGGACAGACAAGGAAAATTCTTTTTTTTAGTATTTGGGCCCTAGAAAAGTCTATCCATTAAGCTGATATCTAAACCAAATCTTAAAAAATGACTGTGGAGTTGGAGAAGGTGAATAGACATATGTTAGATAGTGGGGCATGCTTAGCTATAACCTGATACAGCATGAAATGCAGAAAATTACTTATACTTTGGAGATTTTCTGAATTATAGAGTGCTAGCTGAGAGTGGAATGGAATCACTGAAAAGTACAGGACCGATCTCAGAGGGGTTTGTGTGCCAGAAAAGGGCTTGGGCGTGGTCTGTGGGCAGTGAGGATTATTGAATTGTTTTTAGCAGAGGGATGGTATGGTCAGAATTGTATTTTAAATTAAGCATTTTTGAAATTGTGCAAAGAATGTCTTTGAGGCTGCAATACTGCAGATAGAAGGACTGATTAGCAGGTTGTTATAGGGGTCCTGGTGATAGAGGAATATTGCTCAAATTGTGGTGTTTGTAGCAGAAATGGAGGGAATGGGGTGAGAAATATGTAAGATTTAGAATCTGAAGGACTTGTTGATTTATTGTACTAGAGGATGAAGGAGAAAAGGGAAATCAAGGATGACTCCCGGTTTTGAGATTTATAGTGGGTCTGCAGTTTACTAGGCAAACACAGAGGATGGGTGGGGGGAGAGTGGGGGGAGAGAAAGAATAAGAGAGAGGAGAAAAACAGACATGATGAACTATAGGGTGGTTGGTCACGACAGTGGGTGACAAAAATGCAGAAGAGATGATCTAGAGGCCAATTTACCAATGAGAGTGCCTGTCTGGAGACTTTATAAAGGGGCCCTTGTGATATGATCACATGGTCATATGTAACATTTGAAAAGGTGAGATGTTCTAACTGTAGTACATTAAAATGGTTGCTTTCAAATCTCACTTTTATTATACTTCTGCTTTTAGTGAGTGGTGTTGAAGTAGCAGGCACAGAAATATGAAGTTTATTTAGATATACATTTAATTTGAGTTTACTGGGATATATTTATATGGCTTCAGTTATTTGCATTATAATTAAATAGTAGCTTCCTGGTACAGGGATGGGTTCCAGGAACACTCTCATCACACATATGGACCCATTTGCCTACCTGGCATGGTGACCTTGACAACAAATTTCCTTGATAAGTGTTTTCAGTTTAAAATGTGTTTCAGGTTAGTCATTGTGTAAGAAAATTAACAGCCCATGCCATAAAAAAAAGTTGATAAAAGTTTTCCCGACTTGAAAAAAATCCTACATTTTTTTACATGATATTAACAATAATGAATTGTGAAACTGAAAGAAATTTTCCTAAATCATCTGTAATAAAAAACAAATTTCCACCAAACTTGTCAGAAGAAAGACTAAAATATTCTGTTTATCTTCAGAAAATGAAGTCACAGAGTCATTGAATTAAGAACAATTAGGAACAGGTAATCAAAGTATGCAGCTGTAAATGTAAACAAATAATTATAAAAAGTTTATTAAACAGGTAATAAAAATATTGTTTTTGTTTGTTTTTTTCTTTTTTATTGTGAAATAAACATTTTTTTAAAAAATTAGCTTCAGGTGTACAACACAGTGCAATAGTTATACTTTTTTTTTTTAAAGATTTTATTGGGGAATTGGAGGAGGGGAAAAGCATTGGGGAATCAGGGAAGGGGAACAGACAAGTTGCTGTCTTTTTGTTCTTCAGTCTAGTTGTGGAGGACATCGCTTCACTGGCCCATGTTGGTATCGTCATTGCGCTCTTCCCGGATGAGGCAGATCAGTCATGGGCCTCTGGCTGGTTGCTCACTGCGGCTATTGACAGCTCACGCTGGCTGCCAGCCGCTCACGTTGGCTGCCAGCCACTCACTGTAGCCCATGGCAGCCCACTGCAGCAGGGGCTGCAGCCTACACCGTCACCGGGGCTCGCACAGCCCAGCTCCAGGTGGAGCTGTTGTTAGCTGTAGAAGG
The DNA here is from genome assembly GCA_033961575.1 of Aselliscus stoliczkanus. Lineage (NCBI taxonomy): Eukaryota > Metazoa > Chordata > Mammalia > Chiroptera > Hipposideridae > Aselliscus > Aselliscus stoliczkanus. The sequence continues at coordinate 72,320,577 of CM066740.1, read as the reverse complement.
CAGTGTCACTAGCCCTCATATGTGGGATCCAAACCAGGGCCGCTGGCATCCCCAAACCAGCTCTTAACGAATGCGCCACTCGGCCGGCCCTACTTTTTACCCCTCAAAGTGACAAGTCCCCTCCTCCAATTCACCACCCCACTCCTCCCCCCCATATCATACATACCTATTACAATTCCTTTGACTCCCTTCCACCGCATAATCCACATCCGTGACTATCTATATATTCAATTACAGCTGGCATACAATATTATACATCAGTTTCAGGTATACAGTGCAGTGATCAAGCCTCTAATCCATCCATGAAGTGGTATCCCTAAGAAGACATGTGACCATCTGACACCTCACAAAATATTTACAACATTATTATATTCCCCGAACTGTGTTTCATATCCCTGTGGCAATCTTGTAGTAACCTATTAATGTTGTCTAATCCCTTCCCCTTCTCCCTCATCCCCACCCCCTTCCCAACTAGCAACCCTCAGTTTTTCCTCTATATCTGTGAGTCTGTTTCTGTTAACTTTGCTCCTTCATTCAGTTTTTCAGATTCCACTATAAGTGAGATCATATGGTATTTGTCTTTCTCTGACTGACTTATTTCACTTAACATAATAGTTTCTAGGTCCATCCATATCGTTGCAAATGGTATGATTTCATTCTTCTTTATAGCGGAGTAACACTCCATTGTATAAATGTACCACAGTTTCTTTCTCTTTTTTTTGTCTTTTTTTTTTTTTTTTTGAGGGCAGTGTCACTGGCCCTCATATGTGGGACTGAACCAGGGCCGCTGGCTTCCCAAGCCAGTGCTTAACCACCGCACCACTTGGCCAGCCCTGTACCATAGTTTCTTAATCCAGTCATCTACTGATGGGCATTTCAGTTGTTCCCAAGTCTTGGCTATTGTAAATAGTGCTGCAATAAACATAGGGGTGCATATATTTTTTTGAATTAGCATCTTGGATTCTTCTGGGTAGATACCCAAGAGTGGAATTTTTTGAGATACCTCCATACTGATTTCCATAATGGCTGCACCAATTTGCAGTCCCACCAACAGTGCACCCGGGTTCTCTTTTCTCCACACCATCGCCAGCACTTGTTGTTTGTTGTTTTGTTGATGATAGCCATTCTGACCGGAGTGAGGTGGTATCTCATTGTGATTTTTATTTGCATTTCTCTGATGATTAGTGAGGTTGAACACTTTTTCATATGCCTGTTGGCCATCTGTATGTCCTCTTTAGAGAAATGCCTCTTCATATCCTCTGCCCACTTTTTAACTGGGTTGTTTGTTTTTTTGGTGTTGAGTTGCATGAGTGTTTTATAAATTTTGGATATTAACCCCTTTTGAGATACATTGTTGGCAAATATCTTCTCCCATTCAATAGGCTGCCTTTTTGTTTTATTGATGATTTACTTTGCTGTGAAAAAACTTTTAAGTTTGACGTAATCCCATATGTTCATTTTTTCTTTTATTTCCCTTGTCCGAGGGGAAATATCAGAAAAATATTACTCAGGGTAATGTCTGCAAACTTACTCCCTATGTTTTCTTCTAGGAGTTTTATAGTTTCAGGTCTTACATTTAAGTCTTTAATCCATTTTGAATTTGTTCTCATATATGGTATAGGAGGGTGGTCCATTTTCATTTTTTTGCATGTGTCAGTCCAACTTTCCCAGCACCATTTATTAAATAGACTATCTTGACTCCAATGTAAATTCTTGCTTCCATTGTCATAGATTAAACGACCGTATATGGATGGGTTTATTCCTGGTCTCTCTATTCTGTTCCATTGGTCTATATGTCTGTTTTTATGCCAGTACCATACTGTTTTTATTACTGTAGCCTTGTAGTATGTTTTGATGTCAGGTAGTGTGATGCTTCCCACTTTGTTCTTATTTCTCAGAATTGCTGCGGGGTCTTTTGTGGTTCCATATAAATTTTAAGGATTCTATATTCTATTTCTGAGAAAAATGTCCTTGGTAGTTTGATTGGAATTGCATTGAATTTATGTATTACCTTAGGTAGTATTGACATTTTAACTATATTAATTCTTTCTATCCATGAGCATGGTATGTATTTCCATTTATTTGTGTCTTCTTTGATTTCTCTCTTCAGTGTCTCATAATTTTCTGAGTACAGGTCTTTTATTTCTCTAGTTAAAATGATTCCTAGATATTTTATTGTTTTTGAAGCAATTGTAAAAGGGATTGATTTCCTGATTTCTTCTTCTGACAGTTTGTTATTGGTGTATACAAATGCAACTGATTTCTGAATATTAATTTCGCATCCTACTACTTTACCAAATTCGTTTTTCAGTTCTAGCAGTTTTTTGATGGAGTTCGTGGGATTCTCTATATATAGTATCATGTCATCTGCATATAATGACAATTTTACTTCCTCTTTTCCAATTTGGATGCCTTTTATTTCATTTTCTTTTCTGATTGCTGTGGCTAGAACTTCCAGAACTATGTTAAATAGAAGTGGTGAAAGTGGGAAGCCTTGTTTTGTTCCTGATCTTAAGGGGAAAGCTTGTAGCCTTTCCCCATTGAGTACGATGTTTGCTGTGGGCTTATCATATATGGTCTTTATTATGTTGAGATATGATCCCACTATTCCCACTTTGTTACATGTTTTTATCATAAATCACTGCTGGATTTTGTCAAATGCCTTTTCTGCATCTATTGATATGATCATACGATTTTTATTTTTCATTTTGTTATTGTGATGTATTGCATTAATTGATTTGTGGATATTGAATCAACCTTGCATACCAGGAATGAATCCCACTTGATCGTGGTGTGTGATATTTTTAATGAGATGCTGACTTCGGTTTGCTAGTATTTTGTTGAGAAATTTTGCATCTATGTTCATTAGGGATAACGGCCTGTAGTTTTCCTTTTTTGTAATTTCTTTGTCTGACTTAGGAATCAGGGTGATAGTGGCTTCATAGAAAGAGTTTAGGAGCCTTCCCTCCTTCTCTATTTTTTGGAATAGTTTGAGGAGAATAGGTATTAATTCTTTTTTAAATGTTTTGTAAAATTCACCTGTGTAGCCATCTGGTCCAGGGCTTTTGTTTGTTGGAAGATTGTTGATTACTGATTCAATTTCTTTGGCAGTAATCAGTCTGTTCAGAGTTTCTGTTTCTTTTTGGTTCAGACTTGGTAGATTGTATGCTTCTAGAAATTTATCCATTTCTTCCAGACTGTCGAATTTGTTAGCATATAGTTGCTCATAGTATTTTCTTAAAATTTTCTGTATTTTTGTGGTATCTGTTGTCACTTCTCTTTCATTTCTGATTTTATTAATTTGGGTCCACTCTCTCTTTTTCTTGTTGAGTCTGGCTAGGTGTTTGTGGATTTTGTTTATCTTTTCAAAAAACCAACTCTTGGTTTTATTGATCTTTTGTATTGGTTTTTTTGTTGTTGTTGTTCTCTATTTCATTTATTTCTGCTCTGGTCTTTATTATTTCCTTCCTTATAATCCCTTTAGGCTTGTTTTGCTGTTTTTTTCTGAGTTCCCTTAGGTGTAAAGAGAGTCTGTTGATTTGAGATTTTTCTTCCTTCTTTAGGTAGGCATGAACTGCTATGAACTTCCCTCTTAGGACTGCTTTCACTGCCTCCCAGAGATTTTGGGTCGTGGTGTTTTCATTTTCATTTGTCTCGAGGTATCTTTTGATTTCCTCCTTGATCTCATTTTTGACCCACTCACTATTTAGTAGCATGTTATTTAGCCTCCATGTATGTGTAAGCTTTCCAGATTTCTTCTTATAATTGATTTCTAGTTTCATAGCATTTTGGTCAGAGAAGACACTTGATATGATTTCAATCTTCCTAAATTTGTTGAGACTTGTTTTGTGGCCTAGCATGTGGACTATCTTGGAAAATGTTCCATGTGCACTTGAGAAGAATGTATATTCTGTAGCTTTGGGGTGAAATGGTCTAAAAATATCAATTAAGTCCAGCTGGTCTATGTCCGTGTTGATTTTCTGTCTGGAGGATCTGTCCATTGGTGACAACAGAGTGTTGAAGTCCCCTACTATGATAGTGTTACTGTTGATCTCTGTCTTTATGTCTTTCAAAATCTGTTTTATATATTTAGGAGCTCCTATATTGAGTGCATAGATGTTTACTAGGGTTATGTCCTCTTGTTGAATTGATCCCTTTATTATTATGTAGTGCCCTTCTTTGTTCTTTATTGTAGTCTTCATTTTAAAGTCTATTTTGTCTGAAATAAGTATTGCTACTCCAGGTTTTTTCTCATTTTCATTTGCATGAAATATCTTATTCCATCCCTTTACTTTCAGTCTGTGTGTGTCTTTTGATTTGAGATGAGTCTCTTGTAGACAGCATATGCATGGGTCCTATTTTCTTATCCATTCAGCCACTCTGTGTCTTTTGATTGGAGCATTTAGCCCATTCACATTTAAAGTGATTCCTGATAGGTGCATATTTATTGCCATTTTGTTATTTGTATTTCTTGTCTTCCTGGGTTAGCTTGTTTTCCCCTTTCTTCTGTTTAAAAAAGCCCTTTTAACATTTCCTGCAATGCTGGCTTGGTGGTAATGAACTCCTTAAGCTTATTCTTTTCTGAGAAGCTCTTTATCTCTCCTTCAATTTTAAGTGATAGCCATGCTGGGTAGAGCAATCTTGGTTGTAGGCCTTTATTTTGTGTCACTTTGAGTATCTCCTGCCACTCCCTTCTGGCCTGCAGAGTTTCTGAAGAAAAGTCAGCTGTTAGTCTTAATAGGAGTTTTTTTGTATGTAACCTGCTGTCTTTCTCTTGCTGCTTTTAGGATTCTGTCTTTGTCTTTAAGCTTTGCCATGTTAACTATGATGTGTCTTGGTGTGGGCCTGTTTGGATTCAGCCTCTTTGGAACTCTCTGCACATTGTGGGCTTCTATGTTGATTTCCTTCACCAGGGTAGGGAAGTTTTCAGTCATTATTTCTTTAAATACATTCTCAATCCCTTGCTTCTTCTCTTCTCCTTCTGGTATTCCTATGATGAAATTATCGTTGTGTATCTTGTTGTCCCACAGGTCTCTTAAACTATTTTCATTCTTTTTTATTCTTTTTTCTTTTAGTTGGTCCAGCTAGGTGATTTCTGCTATTTTTTCTTCTAATTCGCTGATCCACTTCTCTGCTTCATGTATTCTACTGTTGATTCCTTCGAGTGTGTTCTTCATTTCAGTTATTGTATTCTTTAGTTCTAACTGGTTGTTTATTATGGTTTCCATATCCTTCTTTATGCCCTCGCTAAGTTCCTTAAACTTTCTTATCATCAGTGTTTTAAACTCTGTCTCTGAAAGTTTGGATACTTCTGTTTCATTTAGTTCCCTTTCTAGAGTTTTCTTCTGATCTTATACTTGGGACATGTTTCTTTGTTTCTTCATTTTGGCTGTCATTCTGTGAATGCTTCAATGTATTAGATAGATCACCTAGAAAGAAGAGAGAAGAAAAAAAAAGAGGTGGGGGGGCTCTCCATCCTCTTTAATCTGCAGACCACTTGCTCAGCAATAGAGAGTCTCTGGGCGACTCAGCACTAGCCATTGGAGGGAAGAGCTTAACGTGTTATGCGCCGGCCTCCCTCTCAGGCTTGCAGTGACCTTTCTGCAATTAGCTGCTGTGTATTCTGGAACTATGCTCACTACCAAAGAAAAAATCTTCACAGGTTGTTGCAGGTTGTCTACTACTGCAAAAAAAACAAACAAAAAAAAAACCTCTGTGGCCTGCGGAGATGTGGGTCAGGCACCGGGGGCTCAGGGTGCCTCTGGCAACACAGCTCTAGGCGGGTGGGGCAGGCCCCCAAGGCAACACTTGATGTGGTCAGTGGCCCCCACAAAGTCAGAGCAGGATGCACTCTGCACCAGCAATCAGTCCACACAAACTCACCAGGAAAGCCTCGATCAGATCACGCACGTGCACAGCTCCCTGCCCAACACTCTCAGGAAAACTCCCCGTCTCAGCCTGTCCCAATCAACTGCCCACAGATCAGGCTAAGCAGCCCAACAGTCAATCCACAGCCTTGCAACTCTGCACAAACAGTGAGGAGAGCAGGGACCAAAGGCGGCTCGCGCACTCCTGAGTCTCAGTGAACAGACTGATGCAGCTGGAGAGCACCCGCCCTGCATTTCCCTGGCTACGCAGCACAAGAAGGGTGGAGGGTGGGGATCCAAGGCGGCTTGCACACTCCTGCATCTTGGTGAGCAGCTTGATGGAGCCAGAGGGCACCTGCCCGGCATTTCCCTGGAAATGCAACACAAGGATCGTGGAGAGTGGGGACCCAAGGCAGCTCACGCACTCCTGCGTCTCAGTGAGTAGCCTGTTGGAGCCACAGGGCACCCACTCAGCATTTCCCTGGCAATGCAGCACAAGCAGGGCAGAGGGTGGGAATCCAAGGCCACATGCGCATGCACAGCCGCACTCCTGCGCCAATTGCACCAGACCAATGGGATCCCGGATCTGACCCTCTGTGGGAGGGTCCAACACTGAAAAAATGGCACCCTCCTGTACACTGCTCATGTGCAAGCTCCACACCAGGGGAACAATGGTCCCAAAACCTCCAGCTTCTGCACCAAAGGTACTCAGTTCAGTCCTTCCCCACAGGCTCCTGGGCCCGGCTCACACAGCCACTCCCTCCACCAGTAGCCAGGTAAGTGCTCACCGGCGAGCAAGCCCGGGCGCCGGCCCCACTGATTCTCCAGCTGCTGTTAGTCTCACCAAGCTGAGCAAAGAGTCCTCACTAATTTACTGCCGGCTATCTTAGAACTCCTCTTCCCGGCAAAGGAGCTCTGGGCTGGTGAGCTTGGGGTGCAGCCGGAGGGTCTCTCCCCCAACCAGACAAGCTTCCCATGGCTGGGACTTCCCTCATGGGGCTCGCCCTCTCTTGTCTCCACTCGTCCTACCAGACCCGACGTGGCCTCCTCTTTAAGTTCTTCGTTTAGAGGTTCTGTTCATCTAATGTTCAGAGGACTTCCAAGGTTAAATGTTGTATAAATTATTTGTAATTTTGATGTGATCCTGTGAGGCAGTTTGGAAAGCGTCCATCTATTCCTCCATCTTACTGGAACCAACCAAAAATATTGTTTTTAAAATATATTTTACGATGTGGTTAGCTTTTGGATAGCATTTTTAGGATTGGTAATTTGTTGTGATTTTTCTTCTTAGCTAAAGATTTTTGTACTTTCTTTTTATTTGTAAATTGTGTTCTTTTTCTTAAAAGGGGCCTGCAACATTTTTCACATCCCACAAAACCTAGATTTTTTTCTTACGGTTATTGAACTTAATCAAGGGATTATAATGAATGTTAACAGGAAACTAAAGACACTCAGCTGATGGGCTAGACTTATAGGAGGAAAAAATCTGAGACTCAGATTCCAAAATTTTAAGTGGATGTTGGTTATGAACAAGAGGTACTTTACAGAGATTGTGAGGAGATATTGGGTTGTCGGAAAAGTCATGATGCATTTTTGCAACGAAAAACAGAAAAAATATGTCATGACTTTTCCAACAACCCAATAGAATGGAGTTGGTGAAGGTCTGGGTCACACAGCATTATTCACCTTATTTGCTTCTGTTTGTCCCCATTGCTGGTATGTATATTCCTGGAAGAGAGTTTTACTCTTTCTTGTCCATTCACTGTCCCTAACACAGTGCATGACACACAGTGATATATGTTTTGACTTGACTTCAATCAAAGGCTTTTTATTTCATAGTTAGAATTCCATTGCCTTCACATAAACAATTTCATTGTGCCATTTTTCTTTTTACATCATTGAACAGCTGACACATTTTTCTTTTCAGCACAGAATTCATTTTTGATCTTTCTTCCTATTTTTTTTACAGCTTTTAACTGCTATTGTACTTTTCATATTTGAATAGTTCTTTTGTTTTCTAGAATTTGACCTCATACCATGTATAACATGGCTTCACTGACACATGGAATTTCTTATTTTAATTTTTTTTTTTTAGCCAAGAGAGAACTTGGAGCAGAATAAAATGGAGAGGGAGATCTAGCTGCCCCTAGGGCTTTAGGCTTCACTGTATTGTGCTCACTGTGCTTGAGTCGAGCCTGGGCCTTGTGCCAGGAATTATCATCTGTGCTGCCCAGCACCAGGCCAGATATAAATTCTTTCATCCCCAAGGGTAGGTGGAGCCCTGTCTATCTTGTAACATCATTGCAAATAACACTGTCCTCCTTCTTCAACTTTTTTTCTTACTAATACTCCTTTTTTGGGGTCCATCCAGTTAAATAGGTAAAAGTCAAGAAAAAAGTCATACTAAGCTAAAGGAGGTTAGACAGAAGCAATTCTGAATGATGGCAGGCCCAGTATGTTTTCTGGGGTAATGAATGTATAGCTAATGTGTGGAGAAGGTATATTGCATTTTTGTCTAAGATGGTGAAGTCTGCCGACTCAGACTTGAGGTAGATAAGGAGCCCACTTTGGTATACCATTAACTGGAAATTTAATGTTGTTGGGTTTTTTGTTTTGTTTTGTTTTGTTTTTAATGAAGAGTGCTTTAGATTTGGGACAGGACTTTCATTCATTTTATAGTATACCATACTATGCTTAGAATTTTTAATGGAATAAAATTTAGGGAACATTTAGCAATAATTTAGTAATAAACAGATTTTTTTATTACTATGCTATATTTACATATATTGTTGAATTGAATTGACTGATATTTTGGGGGTCTACTGAAATGGAGTCAAGTAAAAGGTTAAATTACCCAGTTACCTCCTGTGTTTAAATAGTTGGTAAGAGTTTAATTGAATTATATGCTTTGCAAATAGTGAAATTATGGAAAACACTCTGAAATACTCTGTTTGTCTTGTTGATAAATGTATTTTTTTCATAAGTTGAAAATAACCTTTTTTCTTATTGTACTTGCCTGACTGTGAGGAACATATATTATCAAGGTCCCAATGATACCTATTTATCTAAGAAAGCATAAATACTAAATTCTAAAAATTAAATAACATTGAACCATTCTTGAAAGCCCAGGTTTGCAGCAAATGGCTACTGCTAGTTGTTCAATAATCTCTGCATTGTCTCTTTGTATAGAAAATTCTGCCTCAAACCAAAATTTTATAATGACAAAAACTGTGTGAAATGCATATGATGTTAATTAAGTTCATGAGCTGAAATTTAATAGTATTGTAAGATTTTATAAGCTGCAATGAGTAAAATCTTAACAAAAAATATTAGTTGTTATTTGACTCATGTATTCAAATTTATAAATAACACTATTGCCTAATAAACTGCAAAGTCAAGAGCATGGATACATTTAGCTATTTTTACTTGAACCATTAATAAATCAAGTATAAATTTTTTATTCATTATTCAACATGTCCTATTGAATCTTTTATAATTAAGTGAACTATGCATAAGAAAACTAAGAAATATATCTCAGTATAAGAATACTTTATGTTTTACTTCTCTTCAAATTTCTACCTAGAGGATTATCAAGAAATTCCTTTTTTTTTTTTGAGGGCAGTGTCACTGACCCTCATATGTGGGACCCGATGGGGGCCGCTGGCATCCCAAGCCAGCGCTTAACCACCGCGCCACTCAGCCGGCCCAAGAAATTCTTTAAAGGCAAATCCATTATATTAGCTGGGTGGTTATCAGATCAACTTCCCTATTTGGTTTAACTTATTGTGAATTTTTTGATAATATAGTGAGGGTCACACCTACAACTGAATAAGCCTAAAAGGAATAAATATTCTATTAGATGAAAATAAGTCAAGGAGATGGTAGTTAAGATAAATATGGAGGCATCTAGTTAGGGTTAATAATAGCATACTTAGATATTACACTTAGGGAAGATCTACTCTGATAGCAGTTTCTGTGAAAAAGACCTTAGTTGTCTATATGCTCAGTGTGAACAAAAATTTGTCATTACATGTTAAAACAAGGAAATAAACATTAAGGTATTGCTAAGCTGCAATAGTAGGAGGGTACTTTTGGATCAAAGAGGCAATAGTCTCATTTTCCCAATATCAGACTACTTATGGACCATTATATGCAGATAGAGAAGTCTTAGCTTACATTTAAAAGATGGTAAAGTACTTAGAAATTATGTAATATGGGAAATGTTTGAGGGAATTTGGGATATTTGACCTGGAAAAAAAGTAACAGAAACATGATAGGAGTTTTTTGTTTGTTTGTTTATTTGTTTGTTTTTCGAGGGCAATGTCACTGGCCCTCATATGTGGGATCTGAACCGGGGCCGCTGGCGTCCCAACTCAGCTTTTCACCACTGCGCCACTCGGCTAGCCCTAGGAGTTTATAAATAGGACTTATTTGTATCATTCATTACTTGGAGGCAAATAGAAACAAAGGATGCATGTTACAAAAATATACACTTGAACTTCATAGGTAGGTTATCCAAATTAGAATAAGGTATGGGTCTTATAAAGAGATCAGTTCTCAATCACTGAAAGATTTTTAGGAATCTAGGTGAAGTTCTAGTGAGGATTCCTTTGTCATGATGTTGGGCCAGATAACCAATAATATTGCCTTCAGACTTCAGATTTGGGGACTGACTTCTATAAAGCAAATTAGATGTATTCCTGATCTTCTAATTCAGAATATCTGAGGTTGTGCCCCTTGAATGTCCTCTCAGGCAATAAAGGTGATAGATTTTTTTAATAAAAACATTAGTTGCATTGAGCTCATTATATTTTAATTTTCCTACCACTTATTCAATATTAATTATGTACCTGAAGAAATGTGCCATACACTTTATAAGTATTATAATTAACCCAAACAATATCTACACAATACAAATTATCAGCTTCATTTAGAATTAGGGGAAATTGGCTTAAAGAAATCTAGGAAATTGCCTAAAAATCATATAATTAGTAAGTAACACAGAGTTGTTATTCCATACAAATCAGTGTATGAATAAATTTGGAAGTGATGGCACAATATGATTTGAGGTAAGGGTGGCTAGGGCTCAATCATTGCTTTGAAGACCTCAAAGGCTTCCTCTTTTGGTACCCAGAGATGGTCAGATCACATTCATGTTTCACTAAGGCAGATTTCAGAAAGTCACAATTTTTAATAAGCAATCAGATATATAACTGTATATACATTCTGGAAATATTCACAATGATATTCCCTGCTTATACACAGTTTGGGGGAAAAAAATTGGTAGCCATTTCATTTATTTACCAAAAGAAGTCATAGTCATGAGGTATAGAAATACAGGAAAATCAATACATTGTCTCTTGCTAGGTTGTTATTTCTTCATGTCGAATGAGTAAATAAAGAGCTAAAGATAGGGCAACATGAAAATCATGGACGTGCTTAGAGATCATGAAATCTGAGGAAGAAGTTAGATACAGCAAAATTTTAATGGAATTATTCTAAGATAGCTGGGTTTTCATTCTGATTGACAAACTATTTTATATTATTAAGATACTTAATTTATTTACCAGAAAGTCTTGTGACCAAATCTCCAATCCTTTCCTTTTAAGTCATTGACAATCTGTGTTCTAACCCATAGTGTTGATATTACATTTTAAAGCTCAGAAGACAAATGTATAACCCTAATTTTTTAGCTAGGGCAGCTTCAAAGTACTGATCAGAAAATCAAAAGTTTGTTTGATTCCAATGTCCATTGAAAGCCATGTGTCAGGAATAATGTCATTATAAATTATTTGTGCTGAATTAAAGAATATGTACCTTGGGTACAACTGTAAATTCTTAAATTGGCAATATCAAGAGGAAAATAGAAACCTCTAAATTGCTAATGTGGCAATAAGAATGAATTTGGATGATTGATCCAGGGAATTTAAAAAAAAGCAAACAAAAAACCAAAACAGGTTTTACAGAAGCACCATAAATTATGCTGTTAAATTGTGGCTGGGTTCTAATGCAAATCCAGCTTACCCAGGCGTGAAAGAAAGCAGCAGTTGGCAAACACTGTGTTATTTGTTTTCTGGAAAGCCATCTATCAAAGTTCTTGTCCTCACCAAAATGCACTCTCACACCATGGAGAAAGTGAAATTGGTAGTGATGGAGTATAACCCTGGAAACTTCTTTTCTGAACTTTATAGTAGAATCAAGTGAAAATCAAAGCCCTCTGTAAATTACGTTTGCTTGCTTGTCTAAGGCAAACAAGAGGGAGATAATCTGGTTGCTAAGCAGACACAGTGGTTACTATCAGGTGCCTCCTCTATAGCCATTTCCATAAAACAGACCTCTCTTAACCTTAAAGTTACAGAAGTGGTAACTCATCATGAAAATTACCGGTTCTTCTAAATCTTAAAAGAAGACTAAAAGTGGAGGGAGACACCATATTTTATAGATACTAGAGCCCAATAATCACTAGTAGAAATTTTTCCAGTCAGGAGCAGAGAGATTTAGAAATATTACCACTTTGAGCCAGAGAAATTCTGCTTTACACGTTATTCCAAAAAAGAAGAAGGTATTTCTTCATCCCGCATTTATTTATTTATTTAATAATTAACAGGAGATTTAGGGGGTACTGAGTATAAATTAATCCACCAGCTTGAAGATTCAAGAAATGTCCTATTATTTTATTTCAATCAAATTAAACTTAATCCAAACCTTTATCCAGCCATTTGATAAGAATTTAAGTAAATTGGGAGTTATTCCCCTCTTCCTACCCCCTTCAGAGTTACCTGGACAATTGGCAAATGCTCTTCACATGAGTCTATTATGATTGCTACTGGTTTGATGATTGCCCAAGTCCACAGAGTCACCAAGACGTTGTCACTCTTCTGTGTCCTTGTCACATTGCCAAGCCTGGAATCCAAAATCTTAGAGCTGGGAATTCTAGTGCTTTGAGGGAAAGGGGGGCACAGTCACTCCCTGCAAAGGAGTCAGATACAGAAGGAAAAAGAAACCCAATATAGCAAAACCCAGCAAAAAACAAAAACAAAACAAAAACCCAGGATAAATGTATCAGTACATGATTCCTACAACAGAAATCTTGTCTAAAATTTCTGCTTGAGGTCCAGAATTTTTTAAGTTTTAATTTGAAATAATTTTAGATTTACAGAAAAGTTGCAAAATAGTTTCATTTACCCTTCACCCCTCCCCCCTCCCCAATGTTAACATCTTCCATAAGCACAGTAAAATGATCAAAACCAGGAAATTAACATTGGTACATGATTATTAATTAAAAGTCAAACTGACCTTATTAAAATTTCACCAGGTTTTCCTCTAAGGGGCCTTTTTCTTGTTCAAATCTTGTCCAAGTTTCCATATTGCATTTGGTTGTCCGGTCTCCTTCGGCACCTCCAATCGGTGATCCTTCTTCAGTCTGTTTTTGTTTTTCAGAGCCTTGACAATTTTGAAGAGTATTGGTCAGTGAAATTATAGAATGTCTCTCGTTTGCTTTTGTCTGATGTTATTTTCATGGGGTTATACATGTTTAGAAAGACCGCAGAAGTGATACTGCGGCCTTCTCAGTGCTTACCAGAGGATACACAGTGATCACTTGGCTGCGGTTCCTTCTATGAGTTTCTCCTGTAAGTTACTCTTTGCCCATTTGTAATTAATAAATATCTTGGGGGGAATATTTGAGGCTATTTAAATGCAGTTCCCCTTCAAAGTTCCACCACTAATTTTAGCATCCATTGATGAATCATGCCTGCAACAATTATTATTATTATGGTGTTTGTCCAACAGTAGTTTTCCCTCTACTTTTATTAATTAAAATTTTTCAATAAAGAATAACTAACTGTCTCTTTTCATTGATTTGTTTAGTCCATTTAAATCAGTATGGACTCACAGATATGTATTCTGTGGGTTATCATCCAATCACATCAGGAGTTCAGAATTTTAAGCTGTAATAATACCCTATTTCCTTAATTTATTTTTTCTTTTTGAATTCTACATGTCCCCCTTTCATTTGTCTTTGGTTCATTGCAACATGTCTATTTATTACATTATTCTTTTCCTGTTTCCTTTAATTCTCCTTCTCAGTCTTACCATGATTCCTCCTTTTAAAAATTATGTCTCTAATGTTCTGTCATTCTTTGTTAAAAACTTATCTTTCCTCCCTTCTGTCCTCCCAGTATTATCATTTCCCCCCTTTTGCCTGCACCCCTCTTTATTTCTATTTACTTTTTGTATAGGGGCTGATGGGCAGAGAAACTTTATCCAGTAGGAACAAAAATAAATGGTCTATTCCCATGTTTGGAAAATAGTCCATTTCTTTTGAATTTCAAGATGAATGGGAACAAATTAAAGGAGGCCTTCTCTATTTAGGCCATCAATTTTCAGCAGCCACTGAGTGAGGTGGCTGCTAACGACACTGGCAATGAGCTATACTTTTCTTTGTTGATTTATCGTGATTGACTTCAGCGAGGGCTCAGCAATACCTTTTGAACAACTACTTATTTCATCAATTTTTGAACTAAAAATAATTTAAAACAACACATATTTTTCAGCAAGAAAATTAAAGCAAATTCTGTGTTTTGTACCTCACTATGACCATTGCTTAAATCACCTGTACATTCATAGTTAGAGCCACATCAAATATATAAATTTTCCTTATCCTAACCAGAGGTTATAAATCTAACTTTATTTTTCAGGTACATCAAAATACATGCCTGTGATATGTATTTTATTGTGGTTGTAGAAGAGAAATCTTGAAAGGAAAGGAACAGAACCATAAACTTTTTCTGTAGTCCTTGGAAATTTCTAACAAAAATTTATTCAGAAAGCTTTTTCTTATTACAAATTGCTAAAAATAACTTTATAAGGATAGGCAAAGGGAATTTTACTTCAGTAAGACAGCAAGCAGCCAAATATCTAATTGTATCTATATACTTTACTTAGAGAATAGGCTTAGATCTTTGAAATTCTGAATGGTTCTTTATAACCAACAATAATAAGTAGAAAGGAAAGGCCTTTCAAACTAAACATAGTGCAAATTTAGCAATGGGTAATTTTAAAAATTTGAATATCATTTAAAAGTAACTAAGTTATTTTAAAAAGATAAAGTGTATACATACATTTCAAAAGTATAAATTAATATTTATTTTTTGAACATTAATTAAAATTCCTTAAAAATCCTGAGGGCATCCATTTACATAGTAACAAACCAGAAAATATGTGTTCTGAGATTCTTTCCTATTAAAAAAAAAAGAATCAGTTATTATAATTAAAAACAATTTTTATTCCCAAGAGTAGAAACAAATATCAAATAACAACTTAGACAGAAATGTGAAGGACTTATGGGTAGGAGGAAAGGTTTAGCTTATAAATTTTAATGACTAATAAATAAATATGTGGATGTCATAATTTTGTACAGGAAAACAAGATGGTAATGATCTGGTAGCTACTTCAAGTTAATCTACACATTACAAGTTAATTCATACATTCCAAGCCAAAACTTAAAAGATGTTGCTTGAACTTGCCAAAAATGATTGCAAAATTCATCGGGGAGAAAAAAAGTACAGAGAATTTATTTCAGTAAGGAGACATAAAAGAAATAAAAGGTATGGAGACACACCTGATCATTTTTAAACTGCATTTTAAGGTTACAATATGTCCAGTCTATCCCTAAGTGACATGTGTTTCTGTAGGAAATGGTATTTTGACCCATGTTGAGATTCTCAATATTCAGGTATATAATCGACTTGGATGTGTGCAGTGAGACATTTATTTTAAGAAATTGTTTCTTATGCCCCCCTCCAGTATCAAAGGATACATCACTATTAAAAGAAAGAGCTGTGAGCAGAGCCAAGTGGCCATAAGTAAAAAATAAGTACAAAAATAGCACTTACTTAAATATAATTTTTTTCAACTCTTTTCAAAACTCATCCCTAAAACAGGTTATCTAGTTGAAAAGAATATAACTTTCAAATAGCCTAAGTACCATAGTTGAGTGATGTTGTTTATTTTAACTGTAACTGGAATTTTTTTCAGGTCACCCAACTTTTTCAATGTATATTGGTTAAACCTCAGAAGCAAAACTTTAACATACTTTCTGTCAAATTTGGTACACCTTATCAATAAGATATTTAAAACTATTTTGTAAAGTATAAAGGAGCTATTTATATCAATCACTGGTTATATTGATTTTATCTCATATTTTAAAATGTGTATTTTCTGTCTCCTACTAACAAAAAATAAAAGGACATGCCAGTTGCCAGATTATTTGATTTTAGCAGAATGTACTTTTCTCTTTCCCCCTCTTTTTTTTTTTTTTTTTTTTTTTTGCGTACAGTGAATGTTTGATCATGGCAGCTAATGAACTCAGTTGAATTATGTTTCATATTTATATTTGTTTCACATTTGATGATTCCCACAAACAAGTCAAAAGTTTGTTCCCCACACTGTGGTAGACTGAATTATTAGCCTCCGTCCTACATTCCTTCCTGTATCCATGTCCTTAGCCATACAGCTGTGCCCTGTGCCCTCCCTGGAACCCAGCCTCATTTCCCTCCCACTCCTAGGTTTGGCCTTGTGACCTGCTTCGGCCAATAAAATGACAAACAATATGCTGACTTCTAGCCTAAGCCGCAAGAGGCATAAGTATGTGGAAACATGTTCTTTCTTTGACTCTGCCATCACTTTGTGAATGGCATGCCCAGGCTAACCTGCTCATCTTAGAAAAACAATGAGGGACATACGCAAAAAGGACGAGCCACCCCTCTGAGCACAGCCTAGGTCAGGGGTCACCCAGCCAAATGAAGGAGCCCTGTGAAGAACAGAAGAGCACTCAGTCCAGGCTAGCTCGATCAGCTGACACTAGACATAAATGTGAGAAACAAATGTTTAGTGTCCTAGCACATCGATGTGATGTGGTTGGTTGTTTTGCAACAATATTGTATCAATAACTAACTGATAAACCCTCACGTGTACTGAAGAATTGCCAAGTCTTATATATATGTCCTACTTTATGAAGGATTTAGAGTTTTAGGTAGCCATTTCACTCAATTATTACAAATTCAGTAATAAGAAACAGCTTACTGATTCATATTATTTTCATAACACATTAATTATTTGTGATTGATATCATTTTAATCCTAATGACTGCTTATGGCAATCTCTTTATATAGAATTTATTTCCTCAAGGTTTTTTATAATACCACTTGAAAAGTGTATTAATACATTTGCTTGAATTGAAACATGAAGGCAAAATTTTTCTGACAGAATGTAATTCTGATTAGCTTGGGGATATATTGCTGATTAGTTTGCAGGGCAGACATTCTCCATAAATTTATGAAGTTAATTCTGCAATGCAAAAGTGTGGATAAAATATATTTAAAGCAAGATAAGATAAAGACAATTTAATACAAAAATAATATATGAGAAAGAATGTAATGAAATACCATTTTGATTTTTTGTAACCCTCTTGGGCATATTGGGTTAAATAAGATAACTCTAAATGAAAGAATAACAGTATAATTTTATAGTCATCTTGTATGTGTTTGTAAAATTTTTGGTTTAATCGCAGATATTGAGAAAGTGTGAACTGTAATGACAGGGCAACAAATCATTTTTCAAATTAGGTGGTTTCCAATTCTTTGCTTTTGCCAACCTTGAAATGGGACTTAATTAAAAATGGCTAAAAATAATTTCTGGTGATACATCACTGTGATTTTTGACCTTCAAAGATGTGTCAACCTGTCTATATTAAAATCATTTTTGATGATAGATCACTGTGATTTTTGGCATTGAAGTAATTGACTGACACATCTATAAGAAAATTTCCTTCCATTCCCCTCTACTTATTTCTGTGAAAATAATTTCTCTGTATTCACATCTATGAAAACAAAACCAATTGAAATACAATTTATGCAGAACTCTGTCCCACTCCAGCAATTTTTTAAGCATTCACAGAAACAGGAACTAATTGAAAAAATACCACTTAATATCAATGAGAAATGCATTTTAATAAAGTTTTACTTTTAATGTTCAATAATTATACAACAATATATAACAAATTTGTTATATAACAAATTATATAACAATATTAATATTATATTTATGATGCATGGTTATAATAGTAATGACTCAAGCCAGAAAAAAAATTAATGTTTATAGCAACTTCAGTCAAAAAATTTTTCACTTTTTACATGTATTTTTTCTTTGCAAAGAATAATATTAGGGTTATCAATAAATGCCTTTCAAGAATAAAAAATAGATTATATTAAGATAAAATTTTATGGTTAAAAAATGGAATGGAAATATTAATTCAGAGGGAAATAAAAACAAAAGATGTAAAATTCCTGAGTGTCAGGGAAGAAAATGTTGATGTCTTGTTTCAAATTTTGATATTTAAATTTCACTGACTATTCAGGAGTTTTATAATACGATTTTTATCAAATGCTAGAAATCGTATTTATTTAAACTCATGAAAAATCTTAGATCTCAAGTTTAAAATGTGCAAGAGGGTACATAGGTTCCCAAAACACTGATTTAGGCTCTGAGGGTCCCTGAAGGCTCGGTCGTTTTGCAAGCCTCCATCCAAATCTCTCTCTTGCATTATGCCAGTATTTTGTTCGAATCTTGTATTTATGCTGCAGGCAGAAAAAGAGATCCTCGGGTTGCCAGTGAGAGAACAGAGTATGTATGGATAATGCACATGAAATAAACAGGCCGATACTTAAAGATAAAATCCTGCCACATTATATTTATGGAGAGTGGCCAGTTTTCCCTGAGCATTTATCATGTCACAAGTTCTGTTTCAACTATATTCCATAAATTATTTAATCTGCACACTTACCATGTGAGGTAGACATACATGTTAGCCCCAGCAGATTAAAACTGAGGCTCAGACAGGCTAATTAATGCACTCACAGTTATATAACTACTTAGAGTGAGATAGGCATAAAAACAGGCAGCCTGATGTGATGTCCCACCGTGGGAACTGCCCCAATCTCCCCCTTCTCCCTTTGCTTGACCCCTTTCTTCATGCCTTCCCACCACTTGCTCCACTGTGTGCCCATAAGTAAAAGGCAGGAAGGATATACACTGCAGATCAACACCAGTGATCTCTGGATGGTCGGTTAACCAGTGATTTTTTTGTTGTTGTTTTGAGGGCAGTATCACTGGCCCTCATATGTGGGATCCGAACCAGGGCCGCTGGCGTCCCAAGCCAGCGCTTAACCACTGCGCCACTCGGCCGGCCCAACCAGTGATTTTTATTTTTGCCTTTCTGAATCACCGACTTTCTAAATTAGGAGGGGAAAATAAAAAGATGTGTCCGATAAGCTCATTGTTCAGCCACTAGTCGCCCTCTTCCCCCATCTCCATGGTGAAGCAAACATCCCCATTCCTTTGGAGCTAGACTTGGTCAGGACACTTGCTTTGGTCAGAGAAGTGGAAAGAAGGAATTGTGGGCCAGTCCCAAGCAAAGCTTCAAGAGACTCCTCTCATTTGGACCCACCCATGTAGGAGCTTCTGGCCTCTGCCTGAAGATGCTTCAGATAACTGTACCCCTGCAGCCTGGGCTCACCTGCAGACTGTAGTAGCCAGAGGCAGAGATACCCTAGTGCACCCATAGACATAAGAGACAGAAAGACATAATAGTTGATTATGGGGTTGGGTTTTGCGCAGCAACGTTGAGTAACATAATACGTGTCTTTTACATTTAAACTCTCTCCTTTAGTTATCATGCGTCATATACATTTATTTTCTTCCAAAAATACCACACTTATGAGCTGCCACTCATAATCCTGAGTTCACAATCACTGACATTGCTCATTCGTCTCCAATGTTTTTGTTCTGAGAACATCTAATTCATTCGTAAGTGTTTGATTATTACATGTAAACGAGATGTTGCTACACAAAGAAGAGCTGGAGCCAGAGCTCATTTTGTAAAGCACTTAGGCTCTGCACTTACCTCCGCACAGCGCTTTCCCTGCAGCGCCTGGGAAAGGGGGCTGTCCGCCTGCACTGAAAGCAACCCTCCTGGCTGCAGAGTGAGGTGCGATTTCTAGCCCCTGGCAGTTTAAACGCCCTCAGTCAATAACCCTGCACACCGCGGTAGTTTTTCAGTGTGCTTCCAGTAGAAATGAAATCCAGGTTAAAAAATAATCTTGGTTTGTTATTTGTCAAACATTGGATATTTATCATTTCCCCTGATAGTGTCAGGGGAAGCGAGGCACAGCCAAGATCAGCTTGGGTTTTTTTGTAAAAATAAGGCTATGGCTGCATGTGGGAGAGTGAGGATTAAATAGTAACTGAAGTTTGGTGGGTTGATTGTTTTCTCCTTGTTCATTATCCTGCCTTATTTAAACGAATAGTTTCAAACAGAACAGAGATGCTCACCAGGAATTTGAATTAACCAAATAAACCACCCTACAAGTCCAGACATCTGGAGCCAACATGACAGATACAGAGGGTGAGGGTGATAAAGGGTGTTAACAGGTGCTTCCCTAACGGAGAACTGGCGAGTTGGGCCATATTCAAACTTAAGCTCTTATCCTGCGGCTCTCATTATGCCCCAGTCTGCTTGACAAAACACCATTGGAGAGAATCCACTATTGAAAGAATCCATGATAAAGCTCCTATGAGGTTGTCTTTTGCTATTCAAAGAAGAAACACCACCAATTACTGGTTAGAAGACACTTAAGTGGAAAATAGGAAAATATCCCTTCAAAGGGAATCCATGACTTTAACTGGAAGATTTTATGTGTGTGTGTGTGTGTGTGTGTGTGTGTGTCTGTGTGTGTATGTGTGTATATATATATATATATATATATATATATATATAGAGAGAGAGAGAGAGAGAGAGAGAGAGAGAGAGAGATTAAAAATAGTAAACACAGATAAAAGGAATTAATGATCATTTTTAATTCTATAACATTTTTGACAGAAACAACTTCTTTGAAAGGAAATCACATTAATCAAACCTTTCGGATTTGACCTTTTAATGGCAATGAAATTGAGTTACATAAATTCTATTAATGATAATGGATGCTTCACAACTAAATTTCTCTGATACTGTAGAAAACTGCTCATTTTCATAATCACTTACTCTAAAGGAACTGTTGAAAATGATTTAACTCAGCGAAGTCAGCTAACTGCAATGATCAGTTATTAAGCTACAACAAAATAAGGAGAAAAATTGAGATGCCCAGTCCTGTACTTGATGAAGTACAAGAACTTCTAAACCAGTGATTTCTGAAGGCAAAAACATTTGTATGTGTCACAGCAAGCACAGTGCCTGGCAAGGATTAGGCTCTCAACAGTATTTCCTTGAACTAAGCTGATTAGATCTCTTTAAGTTTTCTCATTGTTTGTTAGAGAGGTTACTAAGGAGAAGAAAGAGCATAAAAAGCATCAACTTTAAAAAAGTAATGTCTAATATTTAGTGATGAGGGTTATTATTCGATTAAATAGAAGTTTGACCTGGAGGTGAGGAGGTGTGCATGAGAAGGGGCTGGAACAATCTAGAATCACAAGCAAAGGTGTTTTTTTCTCAGATGGGAATCCCTGCCAGCTGTGAAGAGGCATAAGAGATCAAAGGATATGTTATTTAAACTTTACGTTTCAGTTTCTCTGAGCTACTTAATTAAGAGAGCATTTGTGGAAATAAGTTTGTAAAGTGCTTAATGCGATGCCTGAAGTAGGGTAATAATGTCATCCTCCATTGTTTCTAGGGAAGATGCAGAAGTTAACTTTAGATACCAACGTACTGGGCATCCATCCAGTCTGTGACATTTAACCCAAGTCCATGAGACATGTCATCCTTTGGTTCATCAGCCCACTGGAATGGATGTACCATTAGTCAGACCCAGTGGAGGGCATAGAGTCTGGGCTTGACAGAAACTAAACATAGTCAACACAGATAAGGTGGGCCAATGTAGGCATTGCCAGGTCTAAGAGATCTAATCAGAGGTGCTCTGAGCTACGAAAAAGATAATAAATTGGCAAATGCTTTGTCTAACCTTTGTTTTGTCCGTGTACCTAATGTACTGCATGTGTGTAATCTTCTTAGGTGAAGAGTCTGCCAATTGACTGCAAACTCTTGCCAGTCTGATGTCAGAGTTTTAAGAGCATTCCTTACTCTAGGCTGATTAGCTTTCATAAGGTTCAAAGCTTGCCTTCTAGGGCAGGGAATTGGCATGGAGGCAGATGGATAGAGCTATTGTAGTGTTGTTGTTTTTTCAGTTCCTGGGACCAAGGCTTCATATTTTAAGGTTCTGTGCATGTATTATGTTTCTCAAAACACAATGGATTAAAGTAGTTTAAAGAGTAATCATATAGGGGCCAGCCAAATGGCTCAGTTGGTTAAGAGATTGCTCAAGAGTGTGAGCTGAGCTCTGAGCAACAGTTCGAAGCCCAGCCCAAGCTGTGCTGCCACTAAGCTGCCAACAAGTGGCAGGATGGCTCAGCTTAAAAAAAAAAAAAGAAGAATTGTATAGAAGGGAAAGAGGGACTTAGGGATTTTAATTTCCTCTCTCCAGTCACTCCATAAGTGTCTGTCAGTCACTCAACATTCAAAGAGAACATTCGTGTATGAGACCTTGTACGACAGTGGAAAGATGGTGTAAACCAAGGGATGTAGCACACACAATCTGCTCCCATGGAATGGCAAACATAAATATGACAATTACAAAAAGAAAATTACCTGGTTGTTATTTTTCCCTAGTTCCATTTTTCAATAATGATGATATTTATTCTTTCATTAATTTTTCTTCTATATTGCTAGAGTGGCCTACTCAGGATAACTGCATTGTTGGTCATGCTATCCCTTCCTGGGAGCAATTTTTAATAGAAAAGAAGTGGAAAAGTCAGGAAGCTATGAGGTGTCTGGGAAAGGGGAAAGAGGTTATGATAAAGAGAGGCAGTAATAAATTTGTAGTGGTAATGAGGGTTGTGGAGGAAGGCCCAACTGTTCTAGTTGGTTCTAACTCTGATATGGGATAAGGTGTTTTCTTCATGACTCCATTTTTACGTAAGTTGCACATATTTCTTACCCTCTGTCCTGGGATCGCAGAAGTGGCATTTGATTGGCATATTGTCTTCAGGTGATGGTTTACTGGAATTCCATGCAGTAGGACAGCTTAAGTATTAAGGACCTCACACTTTTCCCTTAGTTTTTGCAAGAGAGGATTCTAATTCTCAAGCCCTTTTTCCAGGAGCTTGGTTGTTCCATTGCTTGTTCTTCAGGTTGCATGACACACAGCAACACCCTCCTTCCCCATACACACACCTTCTATGCACCTCCTCACCCACCCTGTCTTATCTAATCTTTGCAAGATGAAAATCTCATTCTCTGTTTAAATCCTTGAGTGTTCTTCTCTCAATTGTTGGTATGGGGAAGGGATATATATGTGAGCAAGTACAGAAGGGAAGAAATAAACTAAAAACATGCAGAATCATATTTTGACATAGTTTTGCAACATAAAGTTAAACTATGAAATTCCTCACACTATTTTGCAGTGGAGATGTGCCGGGAAGTTAACTCCTTTCTTTTTATTTCTATATACAACCTATCGATCCTTATACTCACATGTGCATGCACTCCCCACCCCCATTTTCTCTCTTCTCTACACAATGGTGGCTCTCTTGATCCCTTTTGACATTAATTGGCAGAGCAGGGTAATACAGTGTACTATATGCTAGGATTTCTCACCTGACCTAAGACAAAACTCCTTCACTGGTCTCTCTGCCTGCATCAGGCTTGCTTTAGTCCAGCATTCTCCATGCTATAGGCTGGGTATTTCTGAACTCAATCAAGTCATTGTCTGTTTAAAATCCTGCAACTTTTCCAGCCAAGATGGAAGAATAGGAAACAAATTTATTCTCCTGCCTGAAATAACAACATAAAAAAAAAAAGGAAATAATATTTTTTAAGACAGTGAATTTCCTAATCAGGCACAAAAAGGGCAGTGATCCATAAAAGATGGGAAACAAATGAAGCCTGCAATTGCCCCTGCTTCACTGCCTTGAAAGTGTTTCCAGGTTTCAGCACAGGAAGAGAGCATCTCAGTGCAGCCAGGCAGACTCGCTGTGTTAAGGAGACAGAGTTGAGAGCAGAGACCACAGTGGCTAGAGTACATACACATGACAGAGTACCAGGGAGTAGAGTGCTCAGAGAGAGAAGCCCAGAGACATATAGACTATCCGTCTTGAGTATTCAGCTGAGTACTGGACAGCATGGGCCTGTGAAGAACCTACCTGAGGCCAAGTAAAGAACTACTTGAAAGAATCCGGGGGAACTATAGTTGGAACACATGTGGAGCCAGAATAGTGCCCATTTCTATCAGCCAGACTGGAAAAATTCATAATTCATGGAGCACTAGGTACAGTAATCAGAAGGCTCTTCCATGATAGTGGTGAATAATTAGAACTAGACCAAACTCTGCTCTGGACTGGCCCAACAAATTAGAAAAGCAAGAACAAAACTGTAATTTAACCACATCCCAGAACAAATCTCAAAAATATTTTTAGGGTTATAAAACTATCCAGCACCCAAGAAGATCAAGTTCACAATTTCTGGCATACAATGAAACATTACTAACCATGCAAAGAAGCAGGAAAATGTGATCTAGAATGAGGAGAAAATTCAGTGAATTGAAACTGAACCAGAGCTGATACTGACATGAAAATTAACGAAGAGCATTAGAAAAGTAGTTATAACTGCATTCTGTATTTTCAAGAAGCTTGAGGGAAGACTGAATATGTTAAGTAGAGACATGAAAGAGTTTAAAAAGACCCAAATAGAACTTCTAGAGATGAAAAGTACAATGTCTAGATGAAAAAATACCAAATGGAATTAACAGCAAAATATATGTTGCAGAAGAATAGATTAGTGAACCTGAAGGCATAGAGAAAACTTCACAATTAAATGCAGAGAAAAAAAGACAATAAAAAGAGTATCCTACAGAGCATCACAGACCTGTGGGATAACTTCAAATTAACTAAATGTGTGTGCAATTGAATTCTGAATGAAAGGAGAGAGAGGAGAGTGGGACAGAAAATATACAGAAATAATTACTGAAAATTTTTCCAAATTAATAAAATGATAAATGTACAGATCTGAAAACCTCAATAAATTCCAAGCACATGATACATTAAGAAAAGTACCCTAAGATGCGTCATGATCAAATTGCTTATAACCAGTGGAAAATACAAAATCTTACAAGCACATGAAATATTTAAGGAAATGAAAATTGGAACCACAGTAAGAAATCCCTACGCACCTATTAAAAAGAACTAAAAAAGACTGACCCTACCAAGTGCTGGTGAGGATTTGGAAGACCTGGAATGCTTGTGCATTGCTTGAGCAGTTGTATAATGGTAAAACCTATGAAAAACATTTTGGGAGTTTTGTACAAAGTTAAGTACAAGTCAGCCCTCCGTATCCATGGGTTCCACATCGTGGATTCAATCAAACTTGGATCAACAATATTCCAAAAAATAAAAAGAGGTATGCTGTTGCTGACGTGTACCGTGTTGTTAGGCCTATGATGGATGCATCTGTGCTGAGCACATATAGAGTTTTAATTCTTGTCATTTCTTAAACGATATAGCATAACTACTGTTTACATAGCTGTTACATTGTACTAGGTATTATTAGTAATCTGGAGATGATTTTTTTCATTAAAATGTATTAGGCTGACAATGGCTAGTAAAATTACATAGGTTTCAAGTGTACAATTCTGTAATACATCATCTTTATATCACCTTGTGTATTCACCATCCAGAGTCAGTTCTCCCTCCATCACCATATATTTGAACCCCTTTACCCTCATCTACCACCCAATCCCCACTTTACCCTCTGGTAACCACTGAACTATTGTCTGTGTCTGTGTCTATGAGTTTTTGTTTCTTTATTTATTTGTCTTGTTCCTTTGTTGCTTTCAGTTTTATATCACACGTATCAGTGAAATCATATGGTTCTTCACATTTTCTGTCTGATTTATTTTGCTTAACATAATCTCAAGATACATGTCGCAAATGGCCTACTTTTTCTTTCCTTATGGCAGAATAATATTCCATTGTGTATATATACAATATCTTCTTTATCCAATCATCTATTGAAGGACACTTTGGTTGTCTCCATGTCTAGGCCACTGTAAATAAAGCTGCAGCAACATGTTTTCAGTTTTGGGTATATACCCAAAAGAGGGATTTCTAGGTCGTATGATAATTCTATTCTTAATTTTTTGACAAGGAGATGATTTTAAGTATATAGGAGGATGTGCTTAGATAATATGCAAATACTATGCCATTTATATGAAGGACTTCAGCATCCGGGGATTTTGGTATCCACAGGTGTCCTGGAACCAGTCCCTTACAGGTACCAAAAGATGACTGTATACACATTTCATATGGCCCAGCCATTCCACTCACGGGTATTTACCTAAGAGAAACGAAAGCATATACCCGCACAAAGACTTGCACATGAATTTCGTAGCAGCTTTGTTTGTAACAGCTAACAACTGTGAGTGGGTAAACTATGGTACATCCATACCTTGGAATACCACTCCACAATTAAAGGAACGAAATACTGATCATGAACAACACAAATAAATTGTGACATAATTATGCTGTGTGAAAAAAGCCAGACAAGAATAAAATAGTCTGTCATTTCATTTATATTAGAGTCTAGAAAATGCAACCTATCTGTAGTGACAAAAATATATCAGTGTTTATCTTAAGATTGGGGAGGGCTGGAAGAAAAGGTTTATAAAGTGATATTAGAAAATGCTTAGATGTGACAGATATGTTCAGTGTTTTGATGGTGATGATGGTGATATGGGTGTGTGTGTGTATTTATCAAATTTTATATGTTAAATATATGTAGTTTATTATATATCTGTTATACCAAAATGAAACTGTTAAAACTTGTTTTCTTTTAATTTTTCAGTGGAACACTCTAACAGGCTCTCATCTGGCCACTCTTATGTGTTGCACTCTAAAATCTAGCTACATTGAAACTTTCAGTCACCCATACCTGGTCTCTGCCTTCAGGGTCTTAAAGCCCAGTGTTTTCTCTACGTGGAGTATATCCTGCTACCCACCTAGGTAATCTTATTTACCTTTTAGTTCTCAGCAGAAGTTCATTGCCTTCAGAGACTCTTCCTTAATCCCACATTAGTGGGCTTGGTCCTCCCTCATTGGAGGACTTTTTCCTATTGTAGCACATATTACAATGTCTTGTAAATTCCTGCTTCTTTTTTTTTTAGCCATCCTGCCACCTGTTGGCAGCTCAACAGCAACTCAGCTCGGGCTGGTCTCGAACAGCTGTTGCTCAGAGCTCAGCTCGCACTCTTGAGCAAGCTCTTAACCAACTGAGCCACTCGGCCGGCCCTTCCTGCTTCTTTTCTTACCAACCCCACGAGAATGTAATCTCCATTTGTCTTATTTACCATCATGTTCCCAGCAATTGCAAAGTATCTGATGAATGAGGGAAGGAGCCTTTGAACCATGTCTTTCCCATAAAGCCACGTGTTCCAATACACTGCTGGTGGTGCAAGTCAGAACTCAAGACTTGGGGTCTCTGAGGTCTCTGTGCAGAAGCCTCTTGGGGCAGTGTTCTTGGAAACAATGGTGTGAGGCAAGGGAGCCAGGGCTGGGCAGAGAAGAAAGCTTAGCTCTGATGCGTTTTGGCAGGAGGTCAACTGGTCCCGTGGGGCTCTCCTGACATGGGAGGAACCTTCCCATTGCCCAAATAGAGGCAAGGGAGCAAGGAATAAGTATCCCCATATTTACTACTCCATGGGTTAGGTGAAACCTTGAACGGGACAGTTCACTTCTGTCGGAGCAATTTCCAGAGAAGTCTCAGGTATGAGCCCTCAGCCTCCATCACACCCAGCAGGTGGGGGATTAGAGTCTTGGATCTGGAAGGGGATCTGGGCCATGGATGGAACCCCACATAGATGATGAGACAACCTGCTTCAACAGAATGCAGCAGTTTAGAATCGGGCTATGAGGGCAAAGCTTTTGATAGTCTAGGAGTCCGAGTGAGGAGAATGCCATGTTCTGACCCTTTTTCTTTCTATTAAGCTGCTGCTCTCAGAACTATTTCTCATATGCAGGGGACAAAGCATGAAATTAAGCTTTTCAGCTAAAGAAGGTAAACTAGAAGTGTCAAAAGACTTGTGATTAAGAGTTCTGATAGAAATAAACATTCCATAGAGAACAATATGAGAGAGATAGCTGCAGAGCTGAGAGGAATGGCATTCAACCGCTAAAGAATTTTGTAACTATGCAAATAAATTTTTAGGGGTAAAATCTCTGAGGCTGTGAGTTGAATGAGAGTATATTTCTGTCTCCCATAGCCTATTAGGAGCCTCACCTTCCTTCGGTGGCATCAAGGTTACTTCATAGGAAAAAGGTGACTTGTTCCACCAGTTTCCACATCCTTCTGTTAAATCTTTCTTTCAGTTTAGAGCAAAATTTGCTCCCTAAATTTTTTCAAAATTTTTTTTTTCTGTAATTGAAACTGAATTTCTCACAGATGGCGATAAAATAACCCTTTTAAAATCTCTTCTTCTAAAAAGGAATACAAGAACACAGTTACCAGTGAAATGGTTTCTATTTATTTTACTCTGGTTTCATCTCCTTCTGCTATTCAGCACTCAATCTGGCCTTCTCATGGTGAAGAGATGATGCAAAATATAACGTGAGAAGGACAAAGGGTGTTAATCAAATTTTCCATCTGATTAAGACAGCAAATTATAAACCAAACATTAAGTTTTTAAAAATGAAAGAATTTTCAGTAAGACTGGAACAATAAATGTGTTTGTTTAAAATTCTTTCACTGATTTAAACATTAGCAGAGTATCATAGAGGTTGAGAATAACTATCTGAAGAACACTTATTTCAGTCCTGGCTTTGCCACTTAATAATTTTGTGACTTTGGGCAAATCCTTATCTGTCTCAAGTTCCTCATTTATAAAGGAGTATATAATAGCACCTACTTTATTAGTTTGATTCAGGACTAAATTTGGTCACATATATTGAAATAAATTGTAAACTAAGGGACCTAGGAAGGAATCCTCTTTTCTAGCCCACTTATAATCACTCATATATCATTTTTTTAATGTTAAATTATATTTTGTGCATTTGACATTACAAATACAATTAAACTATTGTATTTCAATAATGTGTGAGAATATATTGGCAAGGGCATAACTATTAAAGGCGATTTTCTTGTGCAATGACATTCCCATCAGCCATAAAGAAGTGCTAACATGGGTTCTGATGCAGAGAGAGACTCATGACATTAAGCTGGATGCATGTTTTTAGGGAACACTGCAATTATTCTTCAGGGATTCTTAACCAGGAGAAGGTATCAGAATTACCTGTTGGGTGATGTAAATATATACAAACCTGGGTCCCCACACCCAGATGATGGTTTTGCTGAGTCACATGAATTGGTCTTCTTAAAAAATTTCCACCAACTATTCTGATGAGAAATCCCATGTAAGAATTACCATAATCAACTCAAACCTCCTTTTTCCTTTCACTTCACTCTTGAACTGGAGTTGACTCTATTTGTCAAAATCCAGAATGCCGTGCAGGCTCAAAATTCAGAAGATGACTTCTCCTATATTCATGGTGTGGGTTGTCTTTGAAAGCACCTGGGATTCCTTCTTGTAAGGATCCCTTTCATCCTCTTTCTTCCCCATTTAGTAAGTATAGCTCGGAACATTTTCCTGACTTGTGAGGAGATATCTACCACTGTCTTCTCACTGGACCTTAGAAACTTTATACCTAAAGTGGGTGCCATTGGCATCACCTGAATGCTTGTTGAAAAACCAGGCGAATCTCTGATTTCAAGACACGTGAAGTCAGAATCTGGATTCCAACAAGATCCTCAGTTTATTTGTGGGCACATTTATTTGTGGACACTCTGATACAATGCCAAGGGGACCCCAGGAGAAAGAGGGTGGAATGCATGTTATTTAGAGAGAAATTCTATTCTTTTTACTCTTTTCATTGAGTTTCTTTTCTGAGGTTTAATTGATAGACGGATGATTGATTTGGCATCAAATCTAAATGTAGAAGAGTTGAAGTTAGGTGAAGCCAGAGGAGATTAAGACCCCCTTGAAAATTGTTATTCATCCCTGGACTCTAAGGACCAGAGTTCAGAGTAGGGTACTTAGTAAGGCACAGTGGGCGGCTGGCCTTGTTCTCTGCAGGAACAACTCTGGGTGCCTTGGTGAGGAGGTGTCAGCTGACTAATGGTTTAGTGGTTTACAGTTCCAGCTATCAGAGGCAGAACCAATAGTAAAACTGGACTCTGCCTTCTTTGGTGTTTTGCATTTGCATTCTTTTTCATTGTTAAGATATATTCAGAATATATTTAACAAATCATTCTGTTTTTTAATGTCAAAAATGTCACTTTTATCAATAATAAAATTGAGATCATTGATACTTAGGTGTTTCAGTTCTCTCCCTATAGTTTCAGTGGGTGGGAAAAGAAGAGTTTCTCACAAAGTCCTATTTAATTGTTCCTGAACTCTCTCTCTTTTTATTTCATTATTTTTAATTCTCAATTGCCCTTTAACAAAATAAAGCAATCCAGTACACCCCTCCTGGAGCCCCAGTATTCAAGTGGGTGTGTGTAAACTTGACAATGTGTAAATTCCAAGCTAACTTAACCACTGCCAAATCCTGAAGAGAGAGAATGAGATGACTCCAGCTGGGATCAGGTGTCTAGCTCTGATACATCGGTTAAGGTCTGAAGGTGGGGGATATACAATATAAGTAAAGATGAGAAGGGCTGATCTCTGTGGGCAAGGTAGGAAATGCCAAAAAGGAGGGACTGGGAAAATAGTCAGGGTACCATACGTCATCCATCTATCAATATAGATCATCCTAAATGGATTTTGCATCAACAACCATTCCAAGTAAATGAATGATAAAGATAAGTTGATGTTGTGAATGCTGTAATAAGTGTGATGGACTATGTCACAAAGTAGGTTTGTATTTATGTCTTTAATATGATTTCTATGAAGGCATTTCTGATTTGTGGCTATATGAAGCAGAGATATCAAAGAGCTCTTTTTCTTTCATAAGTGATCATTACACCTTTTGGCTACCTCATATGCTTCCAAAGCTTGCTGGTCGTTGTCTGAACCTTTTCACTGCTCAAAAGGGTCTTAGTTGTAAAGATTTCTAATAGTATCCTGCTAGGACGGCTCAGGGCTGTCTCAGATCTTTTGAAATGTTTGTAGATGTTTCTTTTCCCAGTGACTACATACATTGGAAAAATACACTTGCCCATATTGGGATATTTTAACAGACTAGACTGCCTATAAAAAAAAAATCTTTTGCCAGACTGTTGACATTCTTACATAAAAATGATTGTTTTTAAATACAGTAAAACCTTGCATTGCAAGTAACGTGGTTTGCAAGTGTGCTGCAAGATGAGCGAACATTTCTAATACATTTTAATGTGGTAAATGAGGGATGTCTTGCAATACGAGTAGTTTGTTTCTGGAATGAATTATGCTCACAAATCAAGGTATTACTGTACTTTAGAAGTAAAGGCATGCCTGTTTCTTATATCTCCAGAGCCCTGTTCTCCCAGAAAATTCCTATCAAATAGATGCTGTCCTGTGTGCAATAAACTGACCCTTCTGAGATGGGCACATACTTCAGATTTTGCCCCTTTTACTCCAATGCTGAAAAAGAAGGCTCTCACTGATCCACATCTCTCACCTTTACTTTTTGATTAAAAAGCTGGTTGAATTGAGGGGGCTGAGGCCTTCAACTATGGAGCCAGTAAAATGACTGACATAGCAGGAATTAGAGATGTAACTTCCTTGGTCGGTAATGCCTGATGGTTGTGAGAAGGGTCTCTTCAGATTTTGCAGATAGATTAGTCAATGCTACAGCAATCTTCTCATCTGAAGCCAGAGTTTCTATCTAAGACTCAGAATGGCCCACAAGGACACTCAAATCTAGCCTCTTCTCAGGACCCCTGCTCCTGTTTAGAATACAGCATCATTGTTATCCATTCATTTACTTATTTACCATATTGGGGAAAACACATAGAAAGACATCAAAGATCATAACAGAAGAGGAAAGAGGAGGAGGAGAGAATAACTCCCAATGAATAGTCTCCTCAAGCCTCCCACTTGCCCCATGGGCTTAGAAGTTAGTGCTCTGAAATTAAACCATAGTCCATATAGCTACTTGTATTATGAGAATTGATCATGTAATCCCGCTGATAAATCATGAAGTTAATCAGAGCAAGGGGTCCTAAGGAACTCTTTATTTTTTGTCTGCATTACCAGTTGGGGACCATATATGACAAATTTAAGACTGTCACTGAGAGTTGATTTTTGTTGAAATGTGGTTTCGCGAGTCAGGAGCTTCTGAATCTGAAGTATTAAGAATGAGGGCAAGAATCTGCATTTATTGTAAAGCTCCCAAAGCGATTCTTATGCAGCCAGACCTACAAATGTTTTTTTGACTGAAGTTTGGGAATGAGACTAATATACGAGTAGTTAATCCGTCAGTTCAGGGAGGCAGAGGAGCAATCAATCAAACCAGTTGTTTAATTGAAGTTTGTATATAAAGAGATACTTGATTGAATGAATTTCCTTTTTTGAATCATTAGTTTTGTTGGCACTATATAAACAAAAAGAAGCCCGTTTTTCTCCTTAAATAAAAGCAAAGGAGAGGCAAATTTGTTCAATTGAATTACAAATGTCAACAAAGTTTGAAGAAACACTATGAATTATGTCAGCTGGAAAAAAAAAATTCTTTCTATTCCTTCTTTCTACTCATTACCTCTAAATAGAAATAAAATTTACTTTATGTCTGCCTTGCTGGGCCATAATGATTACCTTCGTGGATAAGCAGCAGAATATAAGATTAGTAGCACAGTGAGATTAATCTTTACAGCAAGCTGCCTAACCCCCTCAACTTGCAGGATGTTGAAAAAGCAATGTCACAGTTTTGCAAATTCTGGAAAAGGTGGCTTGTGTTGTCGTGTTGTCAGGCTGAACAGGAGCCGGAGGCAGCCCTGCCAAGAGTCTGGAGCACTGGTTCTGTGTTTCAACCTTTCCTTTCAAATGTAAAATATCCCAGTTTTCTGCAGGGAGACATTTTACTCAATGACATTGTCCAGGGAGTCAAGTTAGGGAGGCAAAGCCTGAGATAGTGTGCCCCTCCCTCACTGTCACCCTGGGGGCTCCTAGTGCCTCTGAGTCCTCCCCACCTGCGACATCAGCTCCTAGGACTGGGAAGGAGGGCTCCTCGGGAAAGTCACAACGACAATTGTGAGTTTTTTCTCAGACGTATGTACGTGTTTGGTGTCAAAGAGGTGTGAGAAGAGAAATGTGGTCTCAGTGGGGCTTCTCAGAAAGATCTCACTGTGTTTTTACCTGAAATGGGAACTAAAATATTATATAAGGAAAAACTATAAGAATTTTATCAAATAAGGATTCCCACTGGCTCACAAGGAGGACTGTCAGTACTATTTCCACCACTACTACCACAGGCTCCCATTTGCTTAGTGACAGCCATCTACCAAGCCAGGGGCCAGGAGCCCCAAACCCTATAGAAATTAGGAAATTAAAGAATTAATTTTTATGCAGGATAAACTCATCAGTGGTTCTTCAGATAGCCAGTGGAAGAGTCTATATTTGAACCCAGATCCATCTTGACTCCGAAGGGCAAACTCTTCTTGCTTGCCTTATATAACCATATAGTAAACATTTTCATTTACCGAGTATCCACCAAGGGCCAAGCACTTTGCATATGTTATTTTTACCCTCATCACAACTCCTTGAAATAGGTATTATTCCTATTTTTCCAGAGAATGAAATAAAAACTCATAGCAATTAAATAATCACTCAAAGTCATATAGTTTGTTATTTGCAGAGATGGAATTTTAATACGGGTCTCTCTGACTCATTTTCTTTTCTTCTACACAGCTTAGGTGTGCAGGAAGCAGTGGTGGGTGTTCAAATTACTTGCTTTGGAAAACATGTTTCATCAAAACAGTTTCATAAATAACAAAGTTCATGAAAAAGAAAACTACTGGTCTTTCTGTTCTTTCCTTTACATCCCTCTGTGGTCAAACCAAAAAAAGATTCTTCAGTACTCTCCAATTAACTGTCATATTTGTTAGATGCAGACAAACTAGTGATGAAAGAGAAAAACACGAAACATTTTTGTTTAAGTACAGAAAGGCCAATTTTGTCTTAAAGACATGTAAGCCACTGAACCTCTCCATTCATGTGCTGGAAATATTAATTTGAATTCCTGCAGAGAAAAAAGTAATAGTTATGCCTATGAGGATAATGTCAAGTTTCTGTTAAAATATGCCAGTCCTCCCATTAATTTAATGGAAACTCAAAGTAAGGAAGACATCTGGAAGATACATTCTGAGATCATCATTATAAATCTGTGAAAAACCAAAGCATAAACTGGATGAAAGCACAACACAAAGCCCTAAGAAGAGTAAAATCATTATTGTCAGAAAAGCATGAATTTTGCCTTTTGTCTTGTAGAATTAATTCCATAGTTGGTGTCTCCTTTGTCAACCAACACAATGTGTCCACCAAAGTGGATTGCATAGTGGTGTATAAGTTAGTTATCTGCTCTTTCTACATTCACTGAACAATTTTTGGACACTTGTTCAAAAAGTTAAGTGTGGGGTACATCCATCCATGTAGAGATTATCTGCCATCTGCAAAAAGACATCTGCGGCTCAGTAAATGTGTGGTGAGTGAATTCTGGAGTGATTCTGGGGTGAGATTTGCAGGCTGTTGAGTACATATCACCAGTCACAGCTGTAACAGTGGGTTTTTCTGTTATAGCAGTGCCTCCTTTTATATTCCTAGGGTTCATGTCCAGAAAGAAAATGTTCTCCCTTTGTATAGCTTCTGATTCACCTATTTTGTCAGCACATCCTACTATCCTGGGATTGAAAAAAAAAAGTCTTGTAAATTTTAAGAAGTAATAACTTTTGTTTCCCAACCCCTACTAAAAGAAAAGGAATACACGTTCTTGCCTCTGCCAGGCTTGTTATCCTGATCACCCATCCACACTTCACATTCCTGTGAACAAAATGACAAACTGGGAAAGGGGTTGCCTTGCAGCTTCTGTTTTGTCCTTGAAATTCTAAACTCCTAGAAAAAACACTGCAGCTCCAAATTCAGTTAGGTCTGGCTTAGCTTTAAATTCAGTAAATAATTACATTTCTACATTAGTACTTTTTCTCTCTCCCTTCCTCCCTCCCTCTATTATATGTGTGGAGGTCTTTGTGTGTGTTTGTGGATGTGCATCTAATAAGTATGGAGGAAGGACCATCCATTTTAAAAACCTCAAATCGTGCCCTTCATCCTGCCTCCAATCAGCATTGGAGAAGCATTAGTTCATTACATCACTGATAAAAATATGTCAGTTTGCAAGAGGGTACAGTATACAATACAGAGCTCTATATTAAAGTATAATGGAGTTTCCCATTTTAAAATATGAAGCATGTCATTATTGTTTCAGTGTTGAAATTCACCTGTAGTGTGCCCCGGGACACTTTACACACACATGCACACACACACACACACACACACACACACACGTGCTAATGATAATTTCTCCAGTGTTCTTCTCTGCAAAATAAGGAGGTTGGGCCACTTATAGTTTGAGTAGAATCACTTACTGTTTTCTATGTATTTTTGTTTTGTTTTCCACATATTTTTCTGTGTGTGGTTATGTAGTATAGGGTTAATTCAGTGATTTAATATGAATAAACCATTTCTCTGACAAGCACATATTAGGGTGTCAGATGAGAAATTATTTTCAGGGGACGGCCCTCAACTCTAAGACTCCAGGACATGGTGTTCTGATAAAATTGCTTGACTCCTTTAAAGAACTGGTACAAAGCCAATTTGAATACCTAAATATCTTTTTTCTTCCCCCTGTGATCTACAATAGGCTTGAAGGACTTGGAAATTTTGACAAATATACCCGTCAGCCTATGAAGAATCTTCGTGATGATTAGAACGGACATATCAATGTTATATCTTTTGCTAGCTTACTTTGTGCATTTACTTAGATGATGGATACAGCAGACACTTTTGATGTGAGTGGCTCTCTTGATGACCATCTTGGGGGTTTGGCCCTAAGCATCCTTTAGTGGATCTGCGAGACAGGAAATTCAACCTTAGCATCAGCAAGGCTAATTGAGTGGTAATCGCTCAACAATGCCAAGAAGTTCAAACTCTTGCCTTCCAATGTTAACTCCCCCAAATCACAGATCACTTCTTGCACTGCACCAAAAAGTGGCTCTAAGAGCCCTGTAGTTGGGGCCGGCTGAGTGGCGTGGTGGTTAAGCACTGGCTTGGGAGGCCAGCGGTCCCGGTTCGGGACCCACATGTGAGGGCCAGTGACACTGCCCTCAAAAAATAAAAAAAAGTGTAAGAACCATGTAGTTGCACCTGCCTCAAGGAATTAATTTAGCTGCTCTCCTAATTAGCATACTTCGTGCACTTCATTAACTCAAAGACCTTGGTGAAAATGTGACCCTGCCTAGCTGTTGTTGCCTTCTTTGAGAATTGAAAGCTAACCAAGCTTAGAGCGAGATTAAGTGGCATGGAAATTTAAGAAGACAGCTGGTGCCCTACTTCCAAATGGAAATACTATACTCAGATCTAATATTTCATTCTTATACAGTAGAGATATAGCAGGGCCCAAGAGAAATAACACAACAGGATTTTGTCAGGCGTCAATAATCTCTTTCTCTTACTGTGTAGTCATCAGAAACTTGGCCATAGATCACCATTGGCTATTATGATGAGTAGGACAAGAAGGAAAATTTGTCTATCTATCTATCTATCTATCTATCTATCTATCTATCTATCTATCATCTATTTACATATCTAGTTTCCTTCTCTCCCTCCCTATCTAGAGATATAGAGAGGGGGTTGCTTGCTTATTTTCTGGGATTAGGAAATCATTATTTAAAAATCAGACTGGGCTAGTATGATTTGAAAATCAGATTTTTCTCTTATTAGTACTGATAGTAACAAAAAGCTTTATAGTCACTAACTCTTTGCAACCTGATTATGCTGTGCAGGAAAATAAATTCTTTAAGATTTATTCTCTATCAGCCAAAATCACAGATGACTTTTAAAATAACAGAAAGGAGCACAAATGGAAGTGTGCTTTCATACAGACTATTTTTAATATTCATGAAGAAGTCTGCTAATTTACTTTTAACTACTCTGCATGTTTTCTGACATGGATATTTGCTGTCTGAATGCATATTTTGCTCCTGAAAAAAAAAGACAATGGACAGTGGAAGGGAAATAATAATATTGACTACCCACACCAAGGATTTTGCTATGAGAGCAATGTAAAATTTTCTTGTTGAAGTTTTAAAAGGTTAACATTGCTCTCCAGCAGTTCAATAATTATATATGACCATTGTTACACAACCTTCAAGTATACAAAGAATTTGGATACCTGTATTCATCAGCATTATGTCCCTAAAAAAAATAGATTGGAATGGTGTTATTATTCCTTTATTATTTCAAGAAGGAAGAAACAGAGTTTTAGGTATTTTACAAGGCCACATGATGTTTACTGATTGAGACAACCTTAATATTGTGTCTAGATGTCACAACTCATGCTTAGTATGAATTCCTTTAGCTTTCTCTTGTCTGGGAAGTTCTTTATCTGTCCTTCGATTCTAAATGATAACCTTGCTGGGTAGAGTAATCTTGGCTGTATGTCCTTGCTTTTCATCACTTCGAAAATTTCTTGCCAATCCCTTCTGGCCTGCAAACTTTCTGCTGAGAAATCAGCTGATAGTCTTATGAGAGCTCCCTCATAGGTAACTAACTGCTTTTCTCTTGCTGCTTTTAAGATTCTGTCTTTATCTTTCACCTTTGGCATTTTAATTATGATGTGTCTTGGTGTGGACCTCTTTGGGTTCATCTTGTTTGGGATCCTCTGTGCTTCCTGGACTCGTATGTCTATTTCCTTCACCAGGTTAGGGAAATTTTCTGCCATTATTTCATCATTGTCTTCTCTCATGCATCTCTGAAAGTGTGCATGTGGCTTGAGAACAGTTTTCCTAATAACATCTTGGGCAAATGCTTCTGATGACTGGAATGTAACCAGATAATATTTTTAGACTTTCATTTATTTTGTCTGTAAATGGCCTCTTCTGCCAATAAAACAGCAATTTTCCTGATGGAAGCATTGATACTGAGTCTAGTTAACTAATTTGACAAATATTAGACATCTAGAAAGTTGGTGAGCTACAATCAAATTGGGGGTATCTTATACTTAACACTGGTTCATTACTTTTACAAAGAAGGTAATAATAGCACTTGATTCAGAGTATGGCCACAGGATTTTATTCATACAGGTCAAGCTCTGAGTACGATGACTTGCAAATTGTTAAGTTAAATAAAATAGAGTCTAGCTAGGTATAACTCTTTTGTTCATATGCAATGACCGAACCTGAAATAGGACAGCAAAGTGGCAGCGGTGCTGATGAAGAAAAGGGACACTACATGCTAGTCAGGGGCTGTTAACTCCATTTTGTAGACAAAGAAAGACTTACTCCAGAAAAGGCAATACTGATTTTTGCTCAAAAAAATTTTTTTTTAAGTGTTTATTCCTGCTTTTTTTGCCCCTTCTGATTTCAACATACATACACTAATGTTGGTGTTGTTCATAGAGTTAGAATACCTCAAGTAACTGAAGTCTCCACAATAAATTCATGTAAATACAATTCAAATATCACAATTCTCCTGTGCTCTACTGAACAAAAGTGAATTGTATTTGGAGTTGATGCCATATTAGGCAGAGCCATAATGCGGTTTTATGGGTGGATTTTTCATCAGAAGTGGCCTAAGAAGGATGGAGAATGGGATCTTATTCTTTAGGAATTGACCAAGTCCAGATAGGAAACTAGGCAAGAGGGAAGCATAGCTCCAAAGATGTTGTTATACAATGTTCAAATTTCAGAGGTGGAAGAAGAAGAAAACAGCAGCCATCCAAAACAGACGGTGAGAGAAGTCACAGGTGAGGAAGCTGAGGGATAGACAACTCAAGGAGAGAGACAGAGAGACCCAGGAAGGTGACACAAATTGTAGTATAAACTGATCCTGAATGATGTTGTCAAGATTTACAGCCAAACCCCAAGTATAAGAAAAAGAAAAAGTGGGGAAGTGATGGAGAAGATCAAGTCAGTCTACCAGGCAGTTCACACAAAAGGGAAAAGGCCATTTTACAAAAGCGTTTTCATGGGCTTCAGTGAGGTTGAAAATTGAAAGGTATAAATAATGATCAAAGGAGCAGACTTAGATTGAAGTTACTTAATTACTCTGGGCCACAGCATCAAGAGCAAATTTCTCTTTAAGGGAAAAGAAAAAATTGGATTTTTTTTTCCCAGTAAATTAATATTGAATTTCATCATGGGGTTAGTTTTGATAAGCAAGATACAATGGGGCCGGCTGAGTGGCATGGTGGTTGAGCGTTGGCTTGGGAAGCCAGCGGCCCCGGTTCAGGTCCCACATATGAGGGCCAGTCACACGGCCCTAAAAAAAAAAAAAAAAAAAAAAAAAGATACAGTGGAGGTGGAGGGCAGAGGTAATTAGAGAGAAAGTGGGGGGGGGGGAAGAGAAACAGCACAGGAGAAAAAAAAGGGAAGGAATAGAAAAAAATACAAAGACAAAGGAGAGAGAATTGCGCTAGGAGACATCCTAGAAGGCCACTGTCAATTGCCGTAGTTTACCAGCTTCTATTTAAGAACATAATGTTATGCAGTTTTCTCAGGAAGAATATTATCTTCCCATATCACAAACATGATACACGTATGTGCAAGGGAGGATGTGATGGTGGTGATGGAATTTGGAAAGAAGCCATAAATCATGGCATAGATTGTTCTCTATCATGAAACCGGAAGAGTTGTTGACAAAAGTGATTATGATTGTCCTCTTTGACTACAAAAGATAACCAGGTACTTTCTCTGTTATTCAGAGAAGGCTTCAATGTCCTTTTTTCTAGAGGATATTGTGTTTGTATACCCTCTCCAAATAGTCGAAGCAATCTCATCTAGATTTCCTCATTCCCCTTATTCCTTACAACTCTATGAAATAGTTGAGAAAGGTTTTAGCATTTGTCCTTTGTTAAAACTTTTTTGAGGCCAAAAAACTGTTGAATGTTAATTGACCTAAGAACTATTTAGGTGTGTGTTTTGTTTAATTTTGAGATATATGAGGCATTTTTCTAGATATCTTACTTTGATTAAGTCCTAATTTGGTTCTGTTATGGTCAGAGAATATACTGCATATGTTTCTGATTCTCTTAAATATTGAAATATGTTATGATCTAATTTAATGAATGTACCAGGTGAACTTAAAATCATATATATTCTTTAGTGACTGGGTTTAGTGTTCTATACAAATTTATTATTATTATTATTATTATTATTATTATTTATTTTTATTTTTTTTAGCTGAGCCATCCTGCCACCTGTTGGCAGCTCAGTGGCTGCTCAGCTTGGGCTGGGAATCCAACCAGCAACACTGTTGCTCAGAGCTCACACTCTTGAGTGAGCTCTTAACCAATTGAGCAACCTGGCCGGCCCTATACAAATTAATTAGACTTAAGCAATGTAGTGTTTTATTGTCTTGTTGTTCTACTAATTGTCAATGGACAACTACTAAAATCTCTTGCAGTATAACCCTAAAATTGCCTACTTCTTTCTTAAATTTTGTAAATTTTTGCTTCATATATTTAAAACCACTATAAATAGGCACATATACACTTACAATTGTTATCTCCCTGATACATTATTCCTTTTATTATTATGAAATGTCCCTCTCCACCTTTAATAATAGCAGATGTCTTGAAAACTTTTTTTTTTATCACATATTACACTATCCACTCCAGTCTTATGCTTCCTGTTTGCATGTATATCATTTTCCATCTACATGCTTTCGGCCTACGTATGTCTTTACAGTTAAAGTGTATCTTTCTAGCCAGCGTATAGGGTCTTGTTTTTATTCATTTATCAATCTTTGCCTTTCTTAAATTCAAATTTCTTTCTTTTTTTTTTAATTAGTTTCAGGTGTACAACACAGTGCAATAGTTATACATTTTACCCCTCAAAGTGACAACCCCCCACCCCCAATACACCACCCCACTCCCCCCCCATATCATATATATCTATTAATCTTCCTCTGACTCTCTTCCACAGTATAATCCACATCCCGTGACTATCTATATATATTCAATTACAGTAGGTATACCCCCTCCACTTTAGTAATACAGTGCAGTGATCAAACCTCTACTCCATCCATGAAATGGTCTCCCTAACAAGACCTATGATCATCTGACATTCCACAGAATATTTACAACATTATTAATTATATTCCCCAAACTGTTTTTCCTATCCCAGTAGCAATATTGTAGTTGCCTATTTTTGCTGTCTAATCCCTTCCCCTTCTCCCTTATCCCCATTCCTCTCCCAATTAGCAACCCTGATTTTTCCTCTATATCTATGAGACAGTTTCTGTTTACTTTGCTCATTCATACAGTTTTTCAGATTCCACATATGAGTGAGATCATATGGTATTTGTCCTTCTCTGACTGACTTATTTCACTCAACATTATAGTCTCTAGGTCCATCCATATCATTGCAAATGGCACGATTTCATTCTTCTTTATAGCGGAGTAATACTCCATTGTATAAATATACCACAGTTTCTTAATCCAGTCATCTACTGATGGGCATTTTGGTTGTTTCCAAGTCTTAGCTATTGTAAATTGTGCTGCTATGAACATAGGGGTGCATAACTTTTTTTGAATAAGTGTCTTGGTTTTTTCAGGATAAATACCTAGGAGTGGCATTGCTGGGTCAAACGGTAGCTCTATTTCCAGTTCTTTGAGATACCTCCATACTGACTTCCCTAGTGGCTGCACCAGTCTGCAGTCCCACCAGCAGTGCAGCAGGGTCCCCTT
The DNA here is from genome assembly GCA_033961575.1 of Aselliscus stoliczkanus. NCBI lineage: Eukaryota > Metazoa > Chordata > Mammalia > Chiroptera > Hipposideridae > Aselliscus > Aselliscus stoliczkanus. The sequence goes on along the minus strand of CM066740.1, from coordinate 72,278,686 downwards.
TTCCCCACAGCCCCGCCAGCACTTGTAGTTTGTTGATTTGTTGATGATAGCCATTCTGACTGGGGTGAGGTGGTATCTCATGGTGTTTTTTTTTTTTTTTAAAGATTTTATTGGGGAATTGGCGGAGGGGAACAGCGTTGGGGAATCGGGGAAGGGGAACAGACAAGTCGCTGTCCCCTTGTTCCTCAGTCCAGTTGCGGAGGATGTTGCTTCACTGCTGGTATTGTCATTGCGCTCTTCCAGGATGAGGCAGATCGGTCGCTGGCCTCTGGATGTCGCTCACCGTGGCTATTGGCAGCTCATGTTTGGCTGCCAGCCGCTCACACTGGCTGCGGGCCACTCACTGTAGCCTATGGCAGCCCACTGCAGCAGGGGCTGCAGCCCACACCATCACCGGGGCTCACACAGCCCAGATCCAGGTGGAGCTGTTGTTAGCTGTAGAGGGCAGTGTCACTGGCCCTCATGTGGGATCTGAACCGGGGCCGCTGGCATCCCAAAACCAGCGCTTAACCAATGCGCCACTCGGCCGGCCCTCATGGTGATTTTTATTTGCATTTCCCTAATGACCAGTGGGGTTGAACTTTTTTTCATATGCCTGTTGGCCATCTGTATGTCCTCTTTAGAGAAATGTCTCTTCATATCTTCTGCCCATTTTTTAACTGGGTTGTTTGTTTTTTTGGTGTTGAGTTTCATGAGTGTTTTATAAATTTTGGATATTAACCCCTTATCAGATATATCGTTGGCAAATATATTCTCCCATTCAGTAGGCTTCCTTTTTGTTTTATTAATGGTTTCCTTTGTTGTGAAAAAACTTTTAAGTCTGATATAATCCCATATGTTCATTTTTTCTTTTACTTCCCTTGCCCGTAGGGATGTATCAGTAAAAATATTGCTCCGGGTAATGTCTGCAAATGTACTCCCTATATTTTCATTTAGGATTTTTATGGTTTCAGGTCTTATATTTAAGTCTTTAATCCATTTTGAATTTGTTCTTGTATAAGGCGTAAGGAGATGATCCAGTTTCATTTTTTTGCATGTGTCAGTCCAATTTTCCCAGCACCATTTATTGAATAGACTATCTTTACTCCAGTGTAAATTCTTGCTTCCCTTGTCATAGATTAACTGTCCGTAAATGCTTGGATTTATTTCTGGGCTCTCTGTTCTGTTCCACTGATCCATGTGCCTGTTTTTATGCCAATACCAAACTGTCTTGATTACTGTGGCCTTGTAGTAGGTTTTGATGTCTGGTAGCGTGATCCCCCCGACTTTGTTTTTGTTTCTCAGAATTGCCGAGGCTATTCTGGGTCTTTTATGATTCCATATAGATTTTAGGATTATATTTTCTATTTCTGTGAAAAATGCCCTTGGTAGTTTGATAGGAATTGCATTGAATCTATATATTGTTTTAGGCAGTATGGACATTTTAACTATATTAATTCTTCCTATCCATGAGCATGGTAGGTGTTTCCATTTATTTGTATCTTCTATGATTTCTTTCTTCAGTGTCTTATAATTTTCTGAGTACAGATCTTTCACTTCTTTGGTTAAATTTATTCCTAGGTATTTTATAGTTCTTGACGCAATTATAAATGGGACAGTTTTCTTAATTTCTCTTTCCATTAGTTTATTATTGGTATATGCAAATGCCACTGATTTCTGAACATTGATTTTATATCCTGCTACTTTACTGAATTCGTCTATCAGTTCCAATAGTTTTTTGATGGAGTCTTTGGGGTTCTCTACATACAGTATCATGTCATCTGCATATAATGACAATTTTACTTCTTCCTTGCCAATTTGGATGCCTTTTATTTCTTTTTGTTGTCTGATTGCTGTGGCTAGAACTTCCAGCACTATGTTGAATAAAAGAGGAGAAAGTGGACAGCCTTGTCTTGTTCCTGATCTTAAGGGGAATGGTTTTAGTTTTTCCCCATTGAGTACGATGTTAGCTGTAGGTTTATCATATATGGCTTTTATTATGTTGAGATATGATCCCTGTATTCCCACTTTGCTAAGGGTTTTTAACATAAATGGCTGTTGGATTTTGTCAACTGCTTTTTCTGCATCTATTGAAATGACCATGTGATCTTTATCCTTCATTTTGTTGATGTGGTGTATCACATTAATTGATTTACGGATGTTGAACCAGCCTTGCGCACTAGGGATGAATCCCACTTGATCATGATGTATGATCTTCTTAATATATTGCTGAATTCTGTTTGCTAATATTTTATTGAGAATTTTTGCATCTATATTCATCAGGGAGATTGGCCTGTAGTTTTCCTTTTTTGTGATGTCTTTATCTGGTTTTGGAATCAGGGTGATAGTGGCTTCATAAAAAGAGTTTGGGAGCCTTCCCTCCTTCTGGAATTTTTGGAATAGTTTGAGAAGAATAGGTGATAGTTCTTTTTTGAATGTTTGATAAAATTCACTTGTGAAGCCATCTGGTCCAGGGCTTTTGTTTTTTGGGAGCTTGTCAATTACTGATTCAATTTCCTTGGTAGTAATCAGGGTATTTAGATTTTCTGTTTCTTCTTGCGTTAGCTTTTGGAATGTTGTATGCTTCTAGAAAATTATCCATTTCTTCCAGATTGTCAAATTTGTTGGCATATAGTTGCTCATAGTAATTTCTTAGAATTTTTTGTATTTCTGTGATGTCTGTAGTCATTTCCCCTCTTTCATTCCTGATTTTGCTAATTTGAGTCCGCTCTCTTTTTTTTTTTTTGATGAGCCTGGCTAGAGGTTTGTCAATTTTGTTTATCTTCTCAAGAAACCAGCTCTTGGTTTCATTGATCTTTTGAATTGTTTTTCTGTTCTCTATATTGTTTATTCCTGCTCTGGTCTTTATTATCTCCTTTCTTGTACTCCCCTTGGGACTCTTTTGCTGTTCTTTTTCCAGTTCCCTTAGGTGTAAGGATAACCTGTTGATTTGAGATTTTTCTTCCTTCTTTAGGTAGGCTTGCACTGCTATAAACTTCCCTCTTAGGACTGCTTTCGCAGCATCCCAGAGATTTTGGGTCGTGGTGTTTTCATTATCGTTTGTCTCGAGGTATCTTTTGATTTCCTCCTTGATCTCATTTGTGACCCACTCACTATTTAATAGCATATTGTTTAGCCTCCATTTATTTGTCAGCTTCCCGGATTTCTTCTTATAATTGATTTCTAGTTTCATAGCATTGTGGTCAGAGAATACAGTTGAAATGATTTCAATCTTCTTAAATTTATTGAGACTTGTTTTGTGGCCTAACATGTGGTCTATCTTAGAAAATGTTCCATGTGCACTTGAAAAGAACGTATATTCTGTAGCTTTGGGATGAAATGCTCTGAAAATGTCTGTTAAATCCAGCTGGTCTAATGTGTCATTTAAGGTCGCTGTTTCCACATTGATTTTCTGTCTGGAGGATCTGTCCATTAGTGACAGCGGGGTGTTGAAGTCCCCTACTATGATAGTGTTACTGTTGATCTCTGTCTTTATGTCTGACAATATCTGTTTTATATATTTAGGGGCTCCTATGTTAGGTGCATAGATGTTTACTAGAGTTATGTCCTCTTGTTGGATCGATCCCTTCATTACTATGAAGTGTCCTTCTTTGTCCTTTGTCATATTCTTCAATTTAAAGTCCATTTTATCTGATATAAGTATCGCTACTCCAGCTTTTTTCTCAGTACCATTTGCATGAAATATTTTACTCCATCCCTTTACTTTCAGCCTGTATGAGTCTTTGGATCTGAGGTGAGTCTCTTGTATACAGCATATGCTGGGGTCTTGCTTTCCTATCCATTCAGCCACCCTATGTCTTTTTATTGGAGCATTTAATCCATTTACATTTAATGTGATTATTGATAGGTGTGTATTTATTGCCATTTTGTTATTTGTGTTCCTAGTCTTTCATAGGTTGTTTTTCTCTTCTACTTAAAGAAGCCCTTTTAGCATTTCCTGCAAAGCTGGCTTGGTGGTAATGAATTCCCTTAACTTATTTTTTTCTGCAAAGCTCCTTATCTCACCTTCAATTTTAAATGATAACCTTGCTGGATACAGCAATCTTGGTTGTAGGCCTTTATTTTTCATCACTTTGAAAACCTCCTGCCACTCCCTTCTGGCCTGCAAAGTTTCTGTAGAAAAGTCAGCTGATCATCTTATGGGGGTACCCTTGTAAGTAACTTGCTGCCTTTCCCTTGCTGCTTTAAGGATTCTGTCTTTGTCCTTAACCCTTGCCATTTTCACTATAATGTGTCTTGGAGTGGGCCTGTTTGGAATCATCCTGGTTGGAACTCTCTGCACTTCCTGAGCTTGTATTTCGATGTCCTTTGCCAGGTTAGGGAAGTTTTCAGACATTATTACTTCAAATATATTCTCAATCCCTTGCTCCCTCTCTTCTCCTTCTGGTACTCCAATGACCCTTAGGTTATTGCGTTTGATGTTGTCACCCAGCTCTCTTAAACTATTTTCAATGTTTTTCATTCTTTTTTCTTTTTGTTGTTCCGCATGGGTGATCTCTGCTATTTTGTCTTCTAAGTCACTGATTCAATTTTCTGCTTCATCCAATCTGCTAGTGATTCCATCAAGTTTGTTATTTAATTCAGTAATTGTATTCTTAAGTTCTAGCTGGTTGCTTTTCATGATTTCTCTATCCTTCTTTATATTTTCATTAATTTCCTTGAACATTCTAATAATCAGTGTTCTGAACTCTGTCTCCGAGAGGTTGGTTACCTCTATTTCCTCTATTTCCACTGATTCAGGAAGTTTCTTCTGTTCTTTTATTTGTGTTGTGTTTCTTTGTCTCCCCATTCTGGCTTCCTCTTTGTGTTTGCTTCAATATAACAGATAGATCCCCCAGATTTCTCAGTCTTTTCTGGGTAAACTTATATGGTGTGTGTCCTTTATATATGAATTACTCAGTCTCCCTATTCTCCTGTGCTTGTATCTGAGGTGTTCCTTGTGTTGTGCGTCCTCACTTGTTGAAGTTTTAGTTTTGATTACTTTTGGTTTGTCAGTAGGTGGGATTGACTCCCAGATTGATTAGCTGTGAGAATCAGCAGCGTCTGCAGTTTATGAGCTGCTGTGAGAGGATTGACCCCTCTGATGAAACTTGGACCCTATGGGTCCTAGTACCTGTAGCAACTTCCTTTTGGGTGTGACTCTTGTATGTCAAACCCAGAAATGCTCTGGTTTTATCTAAAGTTGGCCTCCAGGTATGATGATTCTTGTGTCTGTTTGTTTGGACCCACTGCTGCAGAGTGATTTTAGAGCATAACAGATCAACAAGAACAACCTCCGCAGCCACCAAAGGAAACCAAATGCTCGCACAAGTAAAAAAAACCAACCATCAAACTACAGTCAACTTGTACAGAAATATCAATCATACTAATGAAGAAAACAAACAGAAACAGAACAAAAACCACACACACAATAATAACAGAAGAGGAAACAAAATAAAATACAATATCCTAAAATAAAAAATAGAATAAACATGAGAAACCGATTAGCTATACCTAAAAAATAAAAAATAAAAATAAAGTAAAATAATAATAAAAAAATAAGAAAAATTAAAAAAATAAAATTTGCAGAAAAAAGGAAAAGAGGAAAAGTATAGCAGTGAGAAGAATGAATAAAATAAGAGAGAAAGTGAGGGTGGGGTAAAAAGAAAAAGAAAAGAAAGAAAAAGAAAAAAGGAAAAAATATATATATATATTTGTCTACACACCCATATATATGGACATATATTCACCTATATACACCTATATATATGCCTATATTAAAAACTACAATATGATTAGAATGAAATAGAAATAAAAACCAAAAACAACCAAGATAAGCAGCCAATAAAGGGAAAACAAAACAGAATAAAACCAAACAAACCAAAAATACCCGTGCCGGTCTAGGCTAAAGTCCACCAAGCTCTCTTCAGTTTGTCTGCTGTACAAAAATTCCTGTGCATCTTGTGGGAACAGTAGGCCACCTGATGCCTAGCGTGATCCTGGCACTGCAGGTTTGCTGTACTTGAGTGTGGTTGTGACGTGTGATTGGTGGTTTTTACAAAGTCACTGCCTTTTTTCTTTTGCCTGTCCCAAGGCAGGCTGCAACCCCAAAGCCTCAATGAGTGTCTCTGGGCACCCTTTGGGTTGACAGCCTCGGAGAATTAAAGAATTCCTCACTACCAAAAGCCTGCTGCTAAGAATCTGTTAATTAGTGCCTCAGCAGGTGAACCTGCCCTGCCTCCCAAGCCTTGCCTAAAGGTGGGGGCGGGGTAGGTAATCTCACTCTGCAGCCTTTACTGGGTGGAAATTCTCAACCCCCTGCAGGTAAGGATTCTTCCTAGACTGCCTCTATTGCTCCATTCAGGAGTCAGTTTAAGACTGACTTGGCGGGAGCCAAAGTTTGTGGGAGTGGGTGAGTTATTGGTTTTTTTTTGCTTTCTGTTCAAGAGTAGAAAAAGGGAAAAAAAATAAAAAAACATAAAAATAAACAAAGCCACAGTTCCAACACTGTTTTAAGCTAAGGCCTTTGCCTCTTATGCTCCAGCGGAGTTCCTGCTGCTCTCCCAAAGGGTCTGCCGGGATTTAGGGAATTGTGCGCACCCTACGGTGTGGCCAAGATCCCCGCTCCGCGTCTCTCGGGGACCTGCGTCTCTGCCAGGCGTGCTGCGTGTCCGAGTGAGTCTTCTTTTTCCCCTGCTCCCGGGTTTAAAGCTTCTGCCTCGGAGCTGGCGCGCCCGCGCCGTTCTCCTGCTGCGCTCCTAGAGGGACTGCCGCCGGGGTTTAGGGGACTGCGCGCACCTTTCCACGCGGCTCCGATCCCCGCTCCGTCTCTCGGGGACCTGCGTCTCCGCCCAGCACGCGCTGCTTCTCCGCGCATGAGTCCTCTGTTTTCCCCTGCTCCCGGGTTTAAGGCTTCTGCGCTCCGCGGGACCCGGTGGACACAGAGACTGATCCCTGAACCGGGAGGGTACAGGGACTGATCTTGCCCTGTCGCTGCGGGGCTCTGCACCCTGCTTCCTGGGGACCCGGCGAGCCGCGGGTGCAGCTCGTACCTCTGCACAGTCGTCTCCTCTCTCTCCTCCCGCACTTGCCCGGCCTGAGGCTTCTGCCTCAGACTGCAAACCAACGCGCTCTTGCTGAACTCCAGGTGGGCCGCGGGCCGCAGGGAGTGAGCCGGGGGAACACTCACCGTGACACAGCAGCCTCGGGTGCGGGCTGCACCTCACGCGTCTCGCCGCCTTCTTCCCCCACTCGCCCGGCCTGCCCACTTTCCAGCAATCCTTGTGTGGAACTCTTAGTTGCTCTGTGTGATGAGTAGATGTCTCTTTGAAGTGTATTAGAAGGTCAAATTGTGGATATTTCCAGGGGAGGTTTCATGCAGCCCTCCTCACAGCCGCCATCTTGCCCCTCCTATCTGAAATATCTCAAATTTATTTTTCAATGACAGTTGACATACAATATTATATTAGTTTCAGGTGTACAGCATAGTGTCAATCTCTGCTTTCTAGCTACAGTGTTTAGAACAGTGCTACCCAATTTTGTCAAAATTTAAAACTTTCTATTCTTTGAGGGACACCATTCATAAAGCCAAAAGGCAAGCCACAGACTGGGAAAAAAATATTTGCAATACGTATAGCTCACAAAGGAATTGCTTTGAGAATACGTAAAAAACTCTTAAACTCAATAATAAGACAAACCAATCAGAAAAGAGGCATACAATTTTAACAGACATTTACCAGAGCAGGTATCTGATGACAAAGAACTACGTAAAAAGTTACCCAACATCACTAGTTATTAGGGAAATGCAAATTAAAATCATAATGAGATACCACTATACATCCACTGGAATGTCTAAAATTAGAAAGATTGACAACACCCAGTGTTGGTAAAGATGTGGAATAATTAGAACACTCATACTGCTAGTGGGAATGTAAAATATGAGAAGCACTTTGGGAAATAATTTTACAGTTACTTATGTAGTTAAATATACATTCGCCTATCATATGACCCAGATATTCCACTCTTAGGTATTTATGCAAGAGAAATGAAATCTTATGTCTACACACATACTTGTATATGAATATTTATAGCAGCATTATTTTTAATAGCTGAAAACTGGAAACAACCCAGATTTCCATTGACACATGATTGGGAAAAACAAATTGTGACATATCTATAAAATGAAATACTATGCATAATAGAAGGGAATGTAGTAGCGATATGTACAATGTTGTGAATGAATCTCAAAAATGTTATGCTGAGCAGAAACTTGATTTAAAAGAATAATGACACTAAGGTGTCATTCTTATGACATTCTAGAAAAACCAAAGCTAATCAGTGTAACAAAAGGCACATCAGAATTTCTTAGTGCTAGAAGTGAGTATGGGAACTAGGGAAGAGGGAAGAGCAGGACAAAACTCTTGAGGTGATGGAAATAGACTGTATCTTGATGGTGGTGGTAGTTACACATAGTTGGACATAATTCTCAATGCATTTAATTGTACATTTGAAATGGGTATATTGTATTTTATGTAAATTACATTACAGTACAGTTGATTTGAAAAAAAAATAGGGCTGCAACAGGAGAAAGAAGGACAAACAAGGAGAAACTTGACCCATCTAGCCAATCTATTCTCTACATGAACCAGAGAGATCTTTAAAAACCATAAAAATTGTTTTATATTTAAATCCATCAATGAGTCCTCATTGTCTTCAGGATAAAATTCAAACATTTTAACACAGAATACAATACCCTTGACTCCCTGGTCTCCCTCTGTAGCACTCTAGTGTCATTTTTGGAAAATCCACTGATCTCACCCTAATTTCCAGATTTATTTTCAGTTCTTTAAACACACTAAGCCTTGTTTTACACCCACGCCATTGTTCATGCTATTCCATCTGCCCAGCGCTCCTTTCCCCTTCTCAGACTAAAGCTGAATGATAGTTTCTTCCCTCTTTGAGCACTAAGTCCCTGACCCACAGTAGGTTCTCAGAAATACAGGAATTTGGAGGTTACTGAAAACGAATAGGCTGATTTTTGTCCCACGCCACCCTCCCCTCCCCAAATTTACTAGAAACATTATAAATTCCTGGCATGATTTTTAGCATCTTAACCTTTGGGATCAACCAGAAATACAGTATTCTGAAAAGTAAAGCCATTAATACTATAATCTCTTTTTTTTTTATCCAAGGTTTAGGAACCTTTTACAAGTATAATCCTATTTAGTAGGAACAAGGGTCAGAGCCTTGGCTTTTATGAATAACTACACTTAGAGATAAGAGATGCTCCTAGGAACAGGCTTGGGATGTCCTTCTACCTGGGGAGGGGACAGAAGAGCAAGGAGGTTTGCAATACAGGGCATTTCATGGCTTGTGGAGAACTTTCACAGAGCTACCTTAATCAATAGTTACAAAACAGCATTGTGATGTGGCTAATCAAGCACTAACATGTTTTTGTGCAAGGAACCCAAGAACCTGAGAAGGTTAAGCAATTTTCCCTACACACATCCTGAAAGACCTAGAAATGGGACATTTCATTTTGGTAACAATCCCAGAGAAGGAATTCTATGAGTAAATTATGGACAAGTCTTGGGCACTTCACGTGCCTTTGAACCACTTAGCAAATAGTTTCTTGGGGAGAGATTACCCAACTCTATTCTAGAGAATTTGAAAAGATAAGACAACTGTTATTGTCTGGCTGGGTTGCCTTGCACAAGTAATTTCTTATCCCTAAATAGGAAAAATAATAGCAGAGATGTCATAGAGTCACTGAGAATTCACATAGATAATGCATGTAAATCAACCATTAAAATACACATTGCATAGTAACTGCTGAATTCAAGTTAGGTATTTTAATTGTAAGTTTTGGGGAGGGAGTCAGTTACAGGTATCTCTGTAGAACAATGGGGGTGAGATGAAGCTGTAGAAAATAAAGATCAGTTTTTTTTTTCCATGTGAGGGCATTAAGGATACAATCATCGATGCCTTGGCACTAAGTGTGATCAATGGATCTACAAGTGATGGAATCTCAGTCAGATCGGGGAGCTGTAATGGAAGAAAGCAGGCAGGACAATTCCCTGTGGATGCAGGAATGGAGCTCTGAAAAAACTAATCACAACCCCAAACCGAGCTTTTGCAACTGGCGTTTGGCATCCGTTTGCATCTGGCTTCTGTTCTTACTACCTAAATGCCACCAAAGACTGTTGACATTTCATTGTTTTCTTTGTTACACTAAATGCATGGTCATTGTGGAAAAAAAAAATACAGAAAATCTCTTATTCTCTCCACCTGTGTATAAAAATTAATATTCTTAGTCTATTGCTCATATATTTCAAAAATAGAGACTCTGGTGGCTTCTTAGTCACTAAATTGAAGGACCTTTCCTTGTTCCTCTTCTCTCTAAACTATTGTACATTAGCCCTTCTCCCCTCATCCTTGATGCTTGCTCTTCCTATAACACCTGATAGGAAAGTTTTCTGCTTCCCCAAACCTCAGATCAGCATGTCTTACAATGAAATATTCAGCTTTTATTTCAAACGCTTTCCCTCTGCTGTGTCCTTTTCTTCAGTTAATTGAATCACCTATCCGTTTTCCTTTCGCATTGCCTACACCCAGTTACCAAGTTCTCCACATCCCCCACCTTGCCTCTCTCCTCCATTTCAGCATCATTACCTCATCTGAGGTCCTTGTTGCCAAATCTCCTGACCTTGGGAAGAATATACTCTTTTAACTATTTCCAGACTGTCCTCATTCCAATCCAGCCTGAGTGCCTCAGCCAGGCTCACCAGGTAAAACAAAATTTTGATCACTTAATCTCTGCTTAAAACCTGCAACGCCCAAGGAGAGCCCTACCTCTCTGGTTGGCCATACCAGGCCCTCACCATCTGGTATCAGCTGACTTGGCTTCACTGCTTCCCATCTGTCTTCTTTTACTTTACTTTTACTTCTCTTACTTTACTTTATTCCCCACAAAAACCGGGTCCCTAGATATCTCCTACATGCCCTCCACTTGGTCCTACTCTGGGCTTTCTTCTCACATTTATTTTTTGCATGTACATATTGACTTATGCCATATCCACATGTTGACCCACACTTCACAGCTCAGAGTAAATGACATCTTTTTGAATGACTCCCTGATGCTCTCATTTACAGCGCACTATCTTCCTTCTTTGTATTTCCATGGCATGTTCTTGCTAAATATCTATAGAACTTTCTATGTTTCCTCACAAACAATTTTAAGTATCTACCTGAACACACTGAGAAAAGGGAAGTTAGTTTACCTGTGAACCTTCTATTGGGTCCTCGGAAAAGTCATGACATAGTTTTTTTTTGTTTTTCGTTGCAAAAATGCATAATGACTTTTCTGACAACCCAATATAATGTATTTGTTCATGGTCAAGAGTCACTAAACGTTGATTGAATGAATGAATGATCTTGGACAAGCCAGTGTGGAGTTAATAATTGAACTATCTTATGATTTTCATAATTAGAATGTCTTAATCTCAGTATACTTTGTAATAAATAAAAGAGAAGTGCACGTTTGAATGTTGACCTTGCCTGTTCTGCTGTTGTAGATTCAATAAGGAAATACATAACAGATAACAGGAAAGATTATTAATACCAAGAGTCATGGGAGAAGAGTTCTCTCATCTATTTCACTAAAGATGTCAGAGGGAAATCCTGCAAAGGATGTATTGATGAGAATTAGTTTTCACAGGGTTATCGCTGAAGGAGTTTTACATCAACCTCATAGAATTGTGTAAAGACTGTACCCACTGTAGAACCAGAAATGAATCTCTTTGATAAAGTAACATTCTTTACAAAGCATAGCCTGAGATACAGTAGAAGGGCATTAGACCAAAACTCCATTTGGAAGGATTTTTTGTGGTGAACGTGATTTCAAAAGTGCAGGTTCTGTACTATTAATATGTTGTACCCTATTTTCTTGGGGAGGTTCTGGTCAGAGAGATGACCTCCCTACAACATAACCTAAACTTTGGAGTATAGAAACATTTTCTACAAGGATTATGGAAGCAATAATTAATAATCTCATTTAATGCCAAAAAGTACAAAAATCTGAAGTCATAATTTTTTCAAATTTCCAAAATATAAGCTGAGAATATAAAGCAGCAAAATAAATGTTCTCATATCTGACAATTCCTCTGCCTTATTTCTGTATTACAACAAAGATACATGAAATAACACATCTTCTGACTCACTTCACTCCTCTTTCCTCCTATCTGCAGACTTTCTATATATATTGATGAAGTTGCTATGGAATCAACAGGGGTTCTGTGCATCAAGGACGTGTCTAGGAAAAAAGGGGGAGAATTATCCCAATATATATCACACTAAATAAAAACTATTTTTCTTAGGAAATTTTTCTAGGAACTCAATAGAAAAAAAAACATTATAGGCAGAAGATAATTTTGACAGGAATTCCCTTCCTTTTCAGTCCTTTAGTGTCTTTCCCTCCTACAAATTACCCCAGGATTCCACAGCTTTTGATTTTGTTCAAAATGAACTTCTTATAAGAACCCCTTTGGCTATATTGATTGACATTTTCTAAATCCTCGTGAAATGGCATTTTAGTCTAACAAAGATATCATAAACATTTAAATTTCTTTAAGGTCACAGAATAGAATTTAGGCATTTGGATTAAAATTATGCTGCTAAAATTTTATGTCATGAAAAAATTTAAAAGCAAAAGCAATGCTATAAATTATTCCAATGTTTAACAATTCTGTTTTCAATTTATTTTCACTTCTAGCAGCTTGAAGATTTTATTTTAATCAAGGTGATGTTTATGAATGTTAGGAAAAGAAGCACAATAACAACACTCTGATATAATCATGATCATTTATACCTCCCAATAACCCATCTGGCCAGAAAGAAAATAATGGCATAATCTGTAAGGCTGTAAGGCAGTGTGAAGGCTGCTCCATGCTCAGGTTAGCACTGGTTGAACCTCATATCGGTCATAAGCCAAATAAATACAAAAATTGATTGAAGACTCTTTTATCTCAAACTGGTAAGGATCAATCTTGTTAACATGCCAGTTTTTGAATGAATATCCCATAAAACTTTAAAAGGTTCACATAGTCACTTGTAACCAAGGAAATGTAAGGTAGAATGTAATGGTTTATTCACCAAATGATGAATAAACAATGAGTGAAAAAGAATGAAGATATTAATTTTGGCAAAGGTGTAGAAAGTGATATTCTTGGGTATCTTAGTGGTAGACTGAATTGATATGACCCATTTGGAATAAAATAATGTATAAAAGGTTAGAAAGTATTCCCTGTAAGCAAGAAATTCTGTATCGATAACTTTATCCTATTGAAATATGTGCTAAAATAATAGGATTAATAATACTTTATATTGATTGAGGGCTCAGTAAGTGCCAGGAATGTCCTCACTGCTTCTGCTACATGTATTGGACATGGTTACAGAAGGCTACTCATTGCAGCATGATTTGTAATAGAAAAAAGTTGGACCCAAATTAATGGCTACCAACAGGAAAATTATTAAATGAATTACAGATATCTCCAACACTTCAGCTAAGCTTGTGTCAAACTTGCATCTGCAGCAAACCTATAGAAATATTCAAAATACATAACAACATTTTTTTTTCCTTTATGTGCCAAGGGTTGAGTTAATTTTAATTTGTCAGTACTTGGCCCATTATTATCATTGGTCCTCCCAAGACACAGTTCCTGTTTTGTTCATTTGTTTTCTTTTTACTCATTCTGGTTTCTTCTTTCTTAATCTTTGTTGTATAGGCTTGAGTTGGTGTATTCTTGTAGGAGATTAATTGTTGTTTGTACGCATATTTTAATGCACATGGAAGAGCTATGTTGTATGTCTTGTGGTGATTTCTACTTTATCTAGCAATCAATTTAATTTTAATTCTTTTATTGTGAGATAAACATTTTTTTAAAAAAAATTAATTTCAGGTGTACAACACAGTGCAAATCTTATACTTTTTAACCCTCAAAGTGACAACTCCCCTGCCCCAATTTGCCACCCCACTCCTCCTCTCCATATCATACATATCTATTACAATTCCTTTGACTCCCTTCCACACTATACTCCACATTCTGTGATATTCAGTTACAGTTGGTATACAATATTATACAACATCGGCTTCAGGTGTACAGTGCAGTGATCAAGCCTCTACTCCATCCAGGAAGTGGTCTCCCTAACAAGACATGTGACCATCTGACACCCCACAAAATATTTATAACATTATTATATTCCCCGAACTGTCTTTCATATCCCTGTGGCAATCTTGTAGTTACCTATTTATGCTGTCTAATCCCTTCCCCTTCTCCCTCATCCCCACCCCCTTCCCAACTATCAACCATCAGTTTTTCCTCTATATCTATGAGTCTGTTTCTGTATATTTTGCTCATTCATTCAGTTTTTCAGATTCCACATATAAGTGAGCTCATATGGTATTTGTCTTGCAATCAATTTTTAAGATCAATCCAAGTTGCCAGGTGCACCTATATAATTAGTCTGTTGCTTCTACGCATGCGTTACAAGGGGAGCAGCAGCATTTCTTACCATTGACTTCTCTTGTGGTGGATACCTGCCTTGGTGGCAATTTCCCGCCAACAAAAATAGCACCCTGCTGAGCTTTCTTTTCTTTTCTTTTTTTTTTTTGAGGGCAGTGTCACTGGCCCTCATATGTGGGATCCAAACCGGGGCCGCTGGCATCCCAAGCCAAGCCATCTCTTAACCACTGCACCACTTGGCCGGCCCCATGCTGAGCTTTCTTACACCTGTCTTCCTGTGGATCCACTCAGCATTAGACACAGGAGTAGAATTGCTGGGTCTTGCAGAGTAGGTGAAAGCTTATTGTAACTAAGTCCTGCCAGGCTGTTCTGCAGAATGGCAGCACTAATATTCACCTTTGGCAGAAACACATGAATATTCCTATGGCCTCGTGTCCCTGCCCACACCTGGCATTATCCAGTGTTCTCATTTTTGTCAGTTGAATAGAAGTGACATGGTACCTCATTGTTTTCATTTTATTCTAAAAATCAACTTAAACATATCAACTTAAAATGTAAAAACAGGAAATTGAGTGGTACAAAAACCAAAAAGAAAACCCAAAGTCAATGATGGCATTCTCTTGGCCCATCATACTTAAATATATACTGAGGATGCCAAAAAATGTGTACACATTTTAAGAAAGGAAAAAACTGTATTAAAATTGTAATACTCATTATATACCGATAACAAAAGATGAATACAAGTCACTTTTCACTTCTGCAATTGTAAGAGGTGCTCAAAGTGGTTTCCATCAGTGTCCAGACACTTCTGATTAAGGTGAACTACTGCTTGAGCATAGATAACATCTCTTAAAATGTGTATACATTTTTTTTGGCACCCCTAGTTTAGGCCCACTCTTGTGATATGACCTTGAATTTCATGAGTTGGAATGGAGTTTCTTGCATATATATCACTGACACCCTGTGTCCTAGTTTGAATTCTTTAAGAAGCAGGATGTGAAACAAAAATTTAAGTAACAGTGTAAGTAATACCAGTAGGAGAGAGGAAAAGTGATTTAGAAGGGGTAGGTAGGCATTACAGGATGCATTATTAGCCGGCTATTATGGTGGACAGCTGGAGATTAAATCTGCAGGAAAAACCTGCATTAGAATGAGCCTACCCAAAGGGCAGGTGAATTGGGAAACATGCACAGAAACCTAGGGAATCGCTGATTGAGAGCTGCCCCTGAGAGTGTTAACTCCCCGAGGCTTCCAGGCCAGCTATGTGACAGGCATGGAGATGCAGATACAGTTACTGAAGCCACACAGAGCAGAAGAGCAGAGCTGCTCAGAGCCCTGATACCAATCTCCTGGCACCACTCTCATTCACCTGACCCCACATCAACCTTACTCTGTCCTGTCATTGCTTCTTTAAGGTGCCATTGAGTTTCAGTTTCTCAGAATAAATTTACAGGTTCAGTGGGGAAAGTTACCGTTGGTGCTCAAGCCATCATTGATGTACAGTATCTGCCTTTTTTCCCATTCACCCAAGATTCCCCTAAGCCTTGGCCTACACTTGTTTGTGCTGGTGAACATACCAGCCGAATGGAGTAACCCAGACCTCCATGCTTGGGTGGTTGAGAACCCAGCTCCCTTGTTCTTGTCAGGCCATAGTAACTGCCATTGCCCATTTATGGTTAGTCCTGGAAAGGGAAGCACCAGAGAGAGTTTGACTTCCAGACCCACATATGTATTTCTGTTCCTTTTATGAGCAGCAGCCATATTTCCTCATGATTATCCTTGTTGATCGCCTCTGCCAGGATGGCAGCTCCTTGTTTTTCCTGTTTGTCTGGTGTGATGAAGAGGCCAAAATGACAGGGAGGAGCTGTGACTTTTGTTTAGTGAAAACTTGATTATATCTTCCGGTACAAACATTCCTCTTCTGGGAACAAAGACCCCTAGTAGAGTGTAAACTTATGGGAAAGGGATAGGACGCAAGATTCCTGAGTGAGCAAGGCCACATCTATGCCCGTCTTTGGTTCCTAGGTCCATGTACTGGTATAGAGAGTACCACATAGTTACCATTGGTTAAAAGTATAATCCATACCTTGATAAATTGAAGCTGGTTATACCCTATGACCAGTGATTCTATGACTAGGTATTAAAAACCCAGGTATATGTTTACAAGGAAACAGAGAATGCTCATTGCAGAATGGCTTCTATTAGTGAAAAATTGGAAATAACATGAAGGAAAATTGATACACAAGTATCATCACCGTCCTTTCCTAACTTGATTTTCAATTTCTTCTTTTATTAGCAATTTCTGCCATATAAGATTTATGTAAGAATTTGATGTATTGAATCTGCAATGTGCAATGCCTTCCACAATGCTTGGAGTACAGAAGGCACTTAATAAATAGTCATTTGTTTGGGTTTTTATTATTACCTAGAATGACAGCATATCCTGTGAGTAACAACAAACAAAACACAGAGACGTGAATTTAAAATAATAAAAGAAATCAGAAACTTCATGTTCTTTGTGAGAATCTCTGGCTCCCTCCAAGAATTGCTTTTCTTTTATCATATATTCAACTGCAGGAATTAGATACAGGGAAAACCTTAGATGATTAGACATCCCCTACTTACTAAGGCTCAGTGTGATATTAAATTATATAGCCTGTGAAATTTACAGAGGTGAAGCTTCTGTGATTGGGTTTGAACTTGGTGGATTATGGGGACAGTCTGGGAGGCTTTCTTGTAATGCAAAGCAGAGATAGGCCCCCATGTTCCCTGTGCCCATGGAGTCTGGAGCCTCCTGCCAGGAAAAACAGGGCAACACTAATGAGATTTCCAGCTGGTGCCACAAAAACAACGGAGACGGGGACCTTCAGCAGGAGGAGTTGCTGATGACTGAGGAGGGCGTATCTCAGACAGAGGAACTAGGTTCTGGAAATAGAAATTTGGGAAACCTCATTATAGCCACTGAATCTGTGGCTTATCAACAAATCTGATCTGGGGCACTTGATTGCTTGACCTTCCTGGGGAGAATGAAACTGCCCTTTAAAGGCCAGTGGTTCTAATAAATCCCCACAATTCCTTCTGAATCCCTAATGGCCGCCCTGTTTTTAAAGCCACCACTCCTTTAAATCACTTTTCCAATGACCCCATTCTCATTTCTATTTCACAACAGGCTGTATTCAGGATCATTTCTAACTAGCCACTAGTTTTAGTTGGTTAATGGACTCCAAAGTAAATCTGTGACTAAAAATAGCTCTCTCCTCCACGCAAGCTGGAGGAATGTTGAGTCTTTCTTCATTAGGATCAGCCTTAGAGAGACATTTATTTTTATTACCTCAAGATTGGTCTGTCCTCCCATGACAGCTCTTTAGCCACTGACGCTAGCAAGATATAGAGGAAGGTGTTTCTCAGGAAGACACACGGATAGCCTATGCTGTCAACCAATAGGCCAGGATTATAGGGGTTGGGAAACACTTTTATTTTGCTTGCTTATCTGCATTTCATTAGTTGAGCTCCCCAACTTGGCATTTTGAAAATATTTCAAAGATAAACTGCTTCTTTCCTTCATAATTTGATGTATTATAAAGTGCAAGCTCATATTTTTAAATTTTCCTATTGTTTTCAGATCCTAATTGGTTGTGTTCCAAAGCAACAAAATGTGGAACTTATTTCTTCAGTTATTCTGCTCAATAGTCCAAATTTCTGACTTCTGGTGTTTTTTTTTGATGTGATGTTGACAAATACCAACCACATCTTACTATTTTAGCATTGTCCACAAGACAGCAAAAACCTGAGGGATGCAAAAATTTCCATATAAGAAAACCCAAATCATCTGTGAATTATCATTTTAAAAAACTCCCTTGTTGGTGAAATTTTTCACTGCCTAGTAATTACTTTGATATTGTAGATATAGATCTATTCTTATGTCTTAGGGGGAAGAAATAGTATATAACAATCTAAGTCTATTACTATTGTTTTAATTTTTGAAGCTACCAATTAATTTGGCAGTTTTCACCAAAAGAGTGTGATAAAGTCTTCTGTATACAATAAAAATTATTTATGGTGTTTTTCTCATCCAAGCACATTTTTATATCTTGCTGTGACAATTATCTAAGGCTATATATATAAGTACCTGACAAAAGAAAAACTACTAAGATGATAATTTATACTTTTCTCTATTTCTTTTTCTTTACCTCTTATTTATTTCCAAATAACCCTATCATTTTGAGAGAAGAAAATGAAGAAATTTATTGTTTCAAGGCCCCCAGAGGAGGGAAGCCTTCAATTGAAGCCAGAAAATTCATAAGAAATGTGTTATAAATTACATGAGAAGGCACACCTAATAGAGAGGCCCACGGGTACTCAAACGGAGAACTTGGTTCTCCTTGAGGGCATAGCTCCTTGTCTGGAAAGAATTAAGACCTTAGCAAATTTCACCAGCTGCACGATAGTCATCCACATTACATTGAGACCCTTTAATTTCCTCAGTCTGTGAAGCATTCACCACACTGCAATTTCTGTAGGCATTCCTTACAAAATACATTTGGATGGTGACAGTTACATTAGCTTTGTATAACAGCTACAGGCTAAAATTAAGGCAACTAAAATTTGTAGGTGACATTCGTCTTCAATAATACAATATTTTGTATTAGTCACACAAATTGTTCAGAGTTCAGGGCCTGCACCCAAGACTCTTCCCGTATTAGTGGGATTTGGTTAATATTATTTTTAGTAACTATTCCCAGGAGCCCACGAGAGCTGCAATATCCAGGAATCAAGACCTAAAGCTTTAGCAGCTCCACTGCAGGGACTCTGTCTCTGGTTAAGTCTGGTGTTACTTTATTTCCCAGGTGATCAATTCACTCTATTCTGAGAATTGTTGCTGTGGCTGTAATCTCTTCAGATCCATTTTTTATCATCATTTTATTGACTTTTTAACTGGAATCTTCTGAATCCCTGGGACAGGTATCATACCATCTTTTTCTTAGTCATGCCAA
The DNA here is from genome assembly GCA_033961575.1 of Aselliscus stoliczkanus. NCBI lineage: Eukaryota > Metazoa > Chordata > Mammalia > Chiroptera > Hipposideridae > Aselliscus > Aselliscus stoliczkanus. The sequence continues at coordinate 72,259,194 of CM066740.1, read as the reverse complement.
TTTCTCATAAAATTTTTAAAAATCTGCCATTGATTGATTTGTCAGAATCATTGAAAATGGAAGAAGAGAATTGACTCCAAAAGAAAGTACAGTCTTTAGTGAAACACTAAGAATTGTTGATATCCTCATCCAGTCCTTTCCCATTTTGCTGTCATGAATTAGATGGGAATTTCATACACCTTGACATTGACAATGAGTGAGAGATCTAGGAACTGCAGAGACACCTAAAATAAGTCTATGTACACATATACCTGTTGCACCTGCTTCTTCCATTTGCAATATGTGAAAATGGTTTATAAACTACAAAATCCATGTAAATTCAAGACATAGTTTTCAATACCACCTTCCTTCAGATGAGACTGCCCCCAGGAGGAACAGGCAGTTTCTTTTTTTTTAATTAATATTTATTGGGGTGACAATGGTTAATAAAGTTATATAGGTTTCAGACAGTTTCTTTATCTCCAAACTTTGATAAGCAATAATTTGGTCTCTTATCTTTTGGAAGATGATTTTGGGAGTTCAGGTGCACTCATCACAAAAATTCCCTGGGATAGAAAACACTCAAACAGGGATTTATTCTTTATGGACTAGCATGTCCATGACCAGAGTTAATATAACTTAAAAAATGGTGAAATCAGTGTGGACTTGGATATAAATACCAATAATAACAGAACTCCTTCTCTTTTGAACTGGTATTTGGTCTAATCTATCTACACTACCCTTCTAATCCTGAGCACGCCATTTACAAATACTATTTTTTAAGTCAAGAGGATGGACTGACTTTGAAAAGTATAACAAAGATTTTTTTTTAATGCCTTTTTTTTTTCATTCTTAGAAAACACTACAGTTCATAGTAATTGTGGGTTCATTGTCTCTTCCTGGTATACACAGGACTCTGTTTCCTTATCCTCTCAAGATGCTGCTGTTATAAATGATTCCTCTTTTGTTCTGACAGCTTGAAAGCTATTGTACCCATGTAAAGAGTTATGAGTCTTTCAAAGTTGAATTCCAGAGTGACTATGGTGCTGCTGTTGTCACTGCCCAATATAAATCCTATGGTCATAAATAAAAGCATAGCGTGGCAGCCTCTGGACATAGCCTTTGTTTGGGGGAATTGTTACCATGTAAGATACTTTGCAGGGAGGTTTGAGAAGAAACAGTGATGCTTTCCAAGAGCAAAGCTATGCTGTTGTGAAATGCTACTGTGTCCTTTGGCGCCTGTTAGTGTGCATCCCAAATAGCAGGCAGACTTCACAGGCACCAGAAGAAGTAAAGAAATTGACATTCATCTGTCTTTAAAGATAAAAAATAGAAATATTATCTGCAAATGTCAGAAATCAAAATTTCCCAGAAATCTCACACCCTCGTTCTAAAGCCATCCTTCATCCCTGTATGCTTCCTTGCCTTGCTCCTCTCCATTCCTAGCCTTTGATCTGATCAATTTTCTCCAATATTCTCTCCCTTATTTCCACAGTTTTTCTCTTAATTTTAGAACTAAAATGTAGGTATGGTGGGAAATGATGGAAGAGCTTGGAAAAGTCATGGAAAAGAACTCGAACTTTGTGCCAAAACCTGTACCATTTTATTTAACACCCAAATCACCTTGAGGTGGCTATCAACCTTACTTTGGAGTGGAGGAAACAGATTCATAGAACTTTAATCAATGGACCTCTATTGGCAAGTTACAGATTTTCAGCTTAAAGTCCATACTCTTCTCCCTATGACATTGTTGTGTCAAATGATCCCTTAAGGGTTTTTACTGGTGAAGCAAAGGGTCAGTGATGTACTAAATATGATGTGGCATAGATTAAAGAACAAGCATGGTAAGGAAAAGGAAACAGAACACCATGATCAACAAGCCAGAGAGACATGGCAAGCCCTCCAGTCTCCCCATCTCTCTGTGGAGAGGCCAACTCAGGGAGTCTGCATCCTCGAGTATGGGTTTTATTCCAGTAGATGGACTTGTGGGTTCTGTATTTATACATATGAGGAAATAACTTCTGCAAGGATGGGTACAGAGGCTGTGTGGTCCTCTGCCATCTGGATTTTCAGTGTCAGATATTCAGAAGTGTATCCTGAGGTTATCAACTGCTTCCTATAAAAGACTGTGAGCAGCTGGGAAGTTTGGGTGCTCACTCTTGGGTTGTGGAGCCCTGCTTGGGGAGGAAATCTTCCACTCTGTAATAAGCTGAAGTTGGGTAATACCCCTCTGTCTGGGAAAAGGGGGGTCACCTAGCACCCTGCTAGTGTGTGATCCAGGCAGTCTAGAATGAACCCAAGTGTTGTTTCCATATGATCCTGGTCCAGACATGTTATCCAGACATGTTATCTAAACCATGAGCAATTATATATGTCCTCTCTTCTCCAAGGATCAGACCCTGATGATGCTTTAAGGTGAATAGCTGCTATATTGCTTTTGAAAGTTGTGTTTTGGTCATTTGTGAGCATGGTGCTAATGATAGATCATCATCAAAGAGTTAAATATGGGTATCTGTAAAATTTCTACCAATGGCTCAGGTTGGTGGTGGTGTTGGCTCCTCTTTTCCCCCTGACCACCCCAGTAATAGAAATGAGACTGAGAGCCATGGTGCATCTTGCTTGGGGCTTCTGCATCCAGACAGCAATGGCAAGATGAACACTAGAACAGACCTAAGTTTCCATCCCGGTGCTTCTCCTCCTGCCAGGAATGTGACTAGAGTGTTAAATTTAGAAGCACTCACTTAGTGAGGAATTTAAACAGAAGTTCAAACCTATCTATAGCAGTTCTAATTTACAGTTTGTTGTTGGCAGCATGGAGATTTGAGGAATTAAGGGATTTGGCACGCTAGTCACTTTGCCTGCTTCTGCCTCTTCTCACTATAATTCAACACAAGGCAACAAATATTTCTCAAGCACCTATAAATAGGGCCCTGGACTGAATACACTGGGAAATAGATGATGAGTAAGACCATTCTTACCACCCAGGAACTTGACCCAGATGCATCTGTCTCATTTTATACCTTGGGCAGCATTGACCTCAAGAGCATCTGCCCACGTGTGGAATGACCTTGGTAAACTGCTGGGAAGAGGATCCTGAGCCATTGGTAGCAAATGTATGTCTTTTCATGGTGGTGATGATTTTAACAATGAAAACAAACAGGGAAGCAAATTAGCATGTCTGCATCAGTCAAGGAATGTGAATGCTCTGCATTTTCCAAGAGGAGACTCAATAGTTTCCTTGTAGGCCAAGGGAGCTTAGAAGTAGATGCCTCAAGTTTATTGCCTTGTCATAAACTCTTTTTCAAAAAACTGTCCCCTGGAGAAACAAGTACTCCCCTTTTTCAGGGACTTTTCTGATGACAAATCTATCCTGACTTTCCGAACGAAGTAGAAAACCCTGCATCCTCCTGAAAATACTGGAAAAAAGGAAGTAATTATCATTATAATAATTACACCATAGCTGCCCCTAAACCTCAAATGCATATTTTAAGGGCACTCTTTTAATCACACCTGCAATATGACTTTGATTTCCAATTAATCATAAAAGAGAAAAAGAGTCAAAGCTATTTGGGGTCTTCAGCATCTTAAAAGCAGTAAATTATTTATTTCTTCCTAATGCAAATTAAGGATTTTCAAAGAGAAAAGTGAATGTAGAAAGGAAAAGCTGCAAATCCAGAAATAAATCGGCCAAGAAATAGAGATCAGTGCATGGAGACACAAATCAGAAATACAGACATTTAGTGAGACAGGAAAAAAAAAAATCTTGTTAATCTCCAGTGCTTAAAAAAACCCCTAAGGGTGAGCTGGGCAGCCTAATCACTACAGGATGTGACATGGCTATCAAAAAAGGTCAGTGTAATTTGGGGCTGGCTATGCAGACTCATCACTTCCTGAAGTAGAGAGGTAATGCTCTCTGTCTGGGGACTAGGCTTCACCCAGAAGATATTTAAGTGGCTATCAAGGTGAATTTGAGGATAGACATTAAGCTACCTTTGACTTGAGCACAGGTAATTAGAGATACACAAGGTAACACTACCCCAGGTTTTCACAGCTATGGAGCAGCCCTACCCGTCAAGTGGTGTTAGGTCTTCTGAGAGCTTGGGCTTGATTTAACATGTCAGTTGCCTGTCTCAAATGAGAAGTTTTAGATCACTATTACGGAGTTAACTGTGTAATAAGCACAAAGAGTTCCTTTGAGAGGCTTGAAAATCAATTTAGAAGAAGAGATCTTGAATATTTCAGTTTATGGTGAGAACTAAGCTGCCCTTTATGTCTTTGTGGCAGGCAGGGGTGCAGCTCACATTAGATTCTTGACTCCTTTCAAATTCTGCTGAATAAAAGTTAAAATATTACTGTTTCTTTTTAAACTTTTAATTTTAGTATAGATTTAGATTTCTAGTTGCAAAGATGTACCAAGAGTCCCCATGTACCCCACACCCAGTATTTCCATTATTTGGGAGAAATATTTCAAAACACTTATTTTATTTGTATATATAATACATTTTTCAGTATATATAAAATACCATAATTACATTAAACAACCAATAAGAATTACAACCATATAGATTCTACCATAGTCTGATTCTTCATAATCATTAAGATTGCTATACAATCCGGAGAAAACTTGTCTCAAAAACTAAAATTGAAAACTGGTTCCTGAAATGTTTGTGTTATTCCTTTAATTTACACAGTTATTTTATTCTTTTTACTTTTAAAAAAAAATTTACTTAAGAAAATGGTTCTTTTTTATTCTGTCCAGAAAGAAAAAAAAACATCCAATATTTTGTCATTTGGTATGAAAATGAAAAATGGAGGTTTATTCTCAAATAGCATGTAGGTTAGTTGCATTTTCACTCAAGGAATAAAAAACATAACATTTCAATGGAATTATTTAACAAGTTAATGAAAGTCAGACTGAACAATGGTCACTATTCCTGGAAGCCGAAATAATAACTACTATTATGAAATAGAAGGTTTGAACTGTTATTTTTCTTTTCTCGTAAGGAAGTTTGTAATGATCTTTGCTATTTTTCTGTTTATATAATGTATAATAAAAAGAACAAAGCAATAGGGAATAAGCTAGAAAGTCACTGACTCTTTCCAATTATGCTAACTGAATTAAACATCAAACACTAGATTTCCTAAGTACAAAATAGTCATCATAGAGTAAAATGATAATTTTCTGAAATAATGCCCAAAGATGGAAGTAATTTAGAACTTAAGATCTACATGAATTTGAGAGATGAGAGAGAGAGAGAGAACATGGAGGGGATTCAAAACATCAGAAAATAAAAGGAGTAAACAATTAAGGAGAAGGGGAGAGGTTTTCTTTAAAAAGAAAACTATATATAATGCACTGAAAGAAGGAAAGAAAAAAAAAGAAAGGCAGAAAGTCTAGTTTTAAGTATTATTTCCTACAAAGCTCAAATATTTTAAGTAGAAAGGTTTGTTATTGTTTGTGTTTTTTTCCCCCGAGCTTTACTGGGGTATAATTGACAAATAAAACTGTAAGACACTTAAAGTATATGAAGTTATAATTTGATATATGCATACATTATGAAAGGATTACCCTCACTGAGTTAATTAACACATCCATCACCTCACATATTTACCTTTTTTTCTTTCATAATGCATGCATATATCAAATCATAACATTTAAGCAAATTTCAGTTACACAATAACAGTCACCATGTTATATATTCAATTTTCAGAAGTTATTCATCTTACAATTTAAAATTTTTACATTTTCACTGACTTTTCTCTGTTTCCCTCAACTCCCAACCTCTGGCAACCAGTTTTCTACACTCTGTAATCACGTTTCCTTTATCCATTCATCCATTGAAAAACACTTAGGGGGGAAGATGGTAGATGCCTGACACCTCCCAGGATCACATAAAATTGCAACTAAATTAAAAAGCAATCAGCCTGGAGACTCATTGGGAAACTAGCTGAACAGACCCCTATAACTAAGCATACAAAGAAGACGCCCATTGAGGCTGGCTGACCCCAAAACTATAGATAGTGGTTGAGCACCGGGAAGAATACCTCAGCAATGGAAGTTCCCCTGAAGAGTGAGGGGTCTCAGCCCCACATCAAGCTCCCCAGCCAGGAGTCCAGAGCCAGGAAGAGGAGTCCCCACACATCTGTCAGTGAAAATCAGTCCTGGTGAGATGAAAGGCAGCTGGAAAACCACGGGCCCATGTATATACTCACTCACTCACTCACTCACAGGCACTCACGGTGAGCTCCAGTGGAGGGATGGTGACTCGAGAGGTGCCAGAGACATACAGAGAAAGATGGAGTTGTGTGGCTACAGATTGAGGGCTAGAGAGACAACTGCCATGATCCCTGTGTAGAGCCTGCTTCACATGTAACTACAAGAAGATGCAATCTTTCTTACGGTGAACAAACTCCCATAGGGGCAGATCTGAGAATGCATTGGTCTGGTAAGATCCACATGTGCTAGCACCACCTTGGTAACTCCCTTGGACCCAACATAGCCTGGGGCACGCTCAGCTCCTGGGCACCCAGCCTGTGGGAGGCTTATACAGCAGCAGACAGCCCAGGGTGATGGGCAGTCAGCCCTAGCCTGTGCTGCAGCCCTTCTTTAGCAGCTCTTGGGAATCTACAAGTCCAAGGTGAGCAGTGGTTGGTCACAGTGTTTTTGGTGTGTTTTGCAGAGTGGCCACAGGCTCTGTGCTAGTACAAGAACTGAATCTACATTAACTTTGTAAAAACCACTGGTGACACCTCTTGACTCACTGGGACCCTGCCCCACCCAACTTGGGGAGCATTACCAGGGATGCTGTCAACACCAGGTCAACCAGTCCAGCCTGCACACCTAAGGAGGCTCTTTCAGCCATTAAACCTTACAGGAAGCTGACAGGTGGCAACAAGCCTCAGGGGGCTCTGGGCCTTTTGCTAAGCTTCCCCAGGCCTGATCCTGATGGCAGCTGATCTCAAATTAACAGCAAGGCTATTTCCACACAACTCCAGGTCCAACACAGATGGCAACCAATTGCATCTAGCTTTGTAGCTCCTACCAGATAGCCAGCCTCCAGGCCAGTCACAGACAAGGTTGAAATTGGTCTGCATGGGAGCCCTTCCTAAGAGGCACAAGAAACAGTACATCCAGAGGCCGGCTTCAGACCACATCAGGGCCTGCCGAATTAGCCTCACAAGCAGAATGCCCAAAGGGTGGGATCAACAGGCACAAGAGCCCACAGGGGCAAATTCCCCTCTGGGGAGTCAGCCCCTTATACACTGTGGGCATAGTACATCCTTAGAGTCATTCCCACCCACTGATGCACCAAAAACAATCAAGGCTCAGCTACAACAGGAGAACACACACAACATACACGAGGGACACTTCTGGAACACACGCCCAGGAGATCAGGGAGACTGCACTATTGGACCACACAGGACACATACTATATAAGGCCATCCAGCAAAGACTGAGAGACATAGGAGATTTACCTAATACATAGAAACATGGACAGACAGCCAGAATGAGGAAACAAAGAAGCATGTCACAAATAAAAGAACAGGAGAAAATTCCAGAAAAATCATTAAATAAAATGGAGGCAACCAACCTACCAGAGATACAGTTTAAGACATAGGTTATAAGGATGCTTTAGGAATTTAGCGAGAACTTCAACAAAGAGAAAATAAGCATAAAGGAAGACATAGAAACCATAAAAAAGAACCAGTCAGGAATAAAGAATACAATAACCGAAATGAAGAATGCGCTAGAAGGAATGAATAGCAGATTAGATAGATGAAGCAGAGGACCAAATCAGTGATTTAGAAGACAAGACAGCAAATGGTAAGATGTCATTCTTTTTTTTCTTTTTTTTGAGGGCAGTGTCACTGGCCCTCATATGTGGGACCCGAACCGGGGCCGCTGGCTTCCCAAGCCAGCACTTAACCACTGCTCCACTTGGCCGACCCTGATTTCATTCTTTTTAATGGCAGAGTAATACTTCATTGTATAAATGTACCACAGTTTCTTTATCCAATCATTTACTGATGGGCATTTCAGTTGTTTCCATATCTTGGCTATTGTGAATAGCGCTGCAGTAAACATGGGGTGCATATATTTTTTCAAATTAGTGTTTTGGAGTTCTTTGGATAAATACCCAGGAGTGGAATTGCTGGGTCATAAGGTAGTCCTATTTTCAGCTTTCTGAGGAAACTTCATACTGTTTTCCGTAGAAATTGTACCATTTTACATTTCCACCAACAGTATACAAGTGCTCCCTTTTCTCTACGTCTTTGCCAGCAATTGTTGTCTCTTGTCTTTTTGATAATAGATATTCTAACAGGTGTGAGGTGATAATTTCATTGTGGTTTTCATTTTAATTTCCCTGATTATCAGTGATGTTCAGCACCTTCTCATGTACCTGTTCACCATTTGTATGTCTTCTTTAGAAAAATATCTATTTAGGTACTTTGCCCATTTTTTTTTCCTTTTTTTGAGGGCAGTGTCACTGGCCTTCATATGTGGGACCTGAACCGGGCGGCTGGCTTCCCAAGCCAGCACTTAACCACCGCGCCACTCGACCAGCCCTCCTTTGCCCATTTTTTAATTGAGTTATTTGTGTTTTTTTCCTATTGAGTTGTATGAGTTCCTTGTATATTTTTTATATTAACCCCTTATTAGATATGTGGTTTGCAAATATTTTCTCCCATTCCATAGGTTGTCATTTCATTTTGTTGATTGTTTCCTTTGCTGAGCAGAGCTTTTTAGTTGTATGTAGTCCCACTTGTTTGAGAGTGGAAATATCCTAGAAAACCTTGGAAGTCATTTTTTCACACTATTTGATCAATATGAATTTGATTACATGGTATATACTCTCCAAAGCCTGAATATTTTCTAATTATATTTTAATTATGTTCGTTGTTGGTTGTAAATCTTTTATTCTTTCTCCTAGATTGTTGTCATGTTTGCAGGAGGCTAGTTTATATGACAACTTTTAAGTTTTCCTCATGAAAAGAGTGTGAGGCCAGTCATTATTCTTCTTATAGAGCTCATTCATCAACATTGCCCCATCCACATGTTTCAAGCACTGCTACTAAAAAGACATTTTAAATTCATAAGTCATGTATAATGCTGATGGACTTTTATTATCTAAATATAGTAAATCACAGGTTGAATTTAAAAAGTAACTAAAATCATTTTTCAAAATCACATTTGCATTTTCTAATGCATACACATATACATATTTAAATTTTGTAAGTATATCTACACATTTCATACCTTTAAATAGCTACTACTTCTTCCTCTTTAAATGGATTAATCATTTAGAGACATTATTGATAAAATTTTCTAAGTCTTTTTAATGTAATTCTTTCGATTTTTTTCTTCTTGAAGAATTTGGATGCATGATGGAATTATTTTATTTAGAGATTATTGGGAATTTTACACTGCCATCTAGTGATGTGCAAAGTCAAGTAGGTGAAGATTTGAATGAAGCTGGGCAATTTGTCTAGCCCATCTAAAAAACCTGCCTATCAATAAAGAAATATGGCCTTAAATGACACATTAGACCAAATGGACATAATTAACGTTTACAGAGTCTTTCATCACAAAAGACCAGGTTATACATTCTTCTCTAGTGTACAAGGAACTTTTTCAAGGATAGACTATATATTGGGGCACAAAACTAGCCTCAACAAATTTAAGAAGATTGAATTCATACCAAGCATATTCTTTGACAACAATTTTTTAAATTGGCAATCAACTGTAAAAAGAAAGAAAGAATAAAACCACAAGTATGTGGAGATTAAAGAATATGCTACTAAAGAATGACTGGGTCAAAGGAGAAATAAAAGGAGAGATCAAAAGATACATAGAAATAATTGAGAATAACAATATGACATACCAAAATTTTTGTGATACAGCAAAAGTGGTAATAGGAGGAAAGTTTATATCATTACAGAACTATCTCAAGAAACAAGTAAAATGCCAAATAAACAACCTAACATTACATCTTAAAGAACTAGAAAACGAAGAAACAAATGAAGCTCAAAGTCAGCAGAAGGAAGAAAATAATAAAAATCAGAGCAGAATTAAATGAAAAAACAAAAAGACAATTGAAAAAGTAATGCAACAAAGAGCTGGCTCTTTGTAAAGATTAATAAAATTGACAAACCTCTGGCTAGACACACTAAGGAAAAAAGAGAAAAGACTCAAACAAAGTCAGAAATGAAAGAGAAGAAGTTAGAATGAACACCACAGAAATACAAAGGACCATACAAAAACACTATGAAAGACTATATGCCACCAAATTCAATAACCTAGACGAAATGGGCAAGTTCTTATATAACCTTCATAGACTGAATCACAAAGAACTGGAAAATCTAAGTAGACCAATCAACAGTAAGGAAATTAAAACGATCATCAGAAACCTCCCCAAAAGTAAAAGTCCAGGAGCAGATCGCTTCAATAGTGAATTCTACCAGATTTCAAAGATGATTTAATACCTATCCTCCTCAAACTCTTCCAAAATTTGAAGGAGAAATACTTCTTAACTCATTTTATGAGGCCAACATTACCTTGATACCAAAACCTTGTAAGAATAACACAAAAAAGAAAACTATAGACCAGTATCTCTGATGAATACAACTGCAAAAGTCCTAAACAAAATACTAGCAAATCAAATATAGGAATACATTAAAAAGATAATACATTATGATCAAGTGGGGTTCATTCCAGGGAAGCAAAGGTGGTTCAACATACACAAATCAATCAAAGTGATACATCACATTAACAAAATAAAGGATAAAAGAAATATGATTATATCAATAGGTGGAGAAAAAGTATTTGACAAGATACAACATCCATTCATGACTAAAACAATAAAATGGGTATAGAAGGAATGTACCTCAACATGATCAAAGCCATAAATGACAAACCCTCAGCTAATATACTCAATGGTACTCTGGTTCCTCAGATCAGGAACAAGAAAAAGATGCCCACTCTCATCACGGTTACTCAGCATAGCACTGGAAGTCCTAGCCAGAGCAATCAGGCAACAGAAAGAAATAAAAGGCATCCAAATTGGAAATGAAGAAGTCAAATTGTCACTTTTTGCACATGACCTGATTTGTTATATAGAAAATCTAAAAACTCCACCAAAAACTATTAGAAACAATAAACAAATATAGTAAAGTGGCATGATACAAAAATCAATGTACAAAAATTCATGACATTCCTATATACTAGCAACGAAATTTCAGAAAAAGAAAAGAAAAAAAATTTATTTTGCAGTTGCAACAAAAAGAATAAAATACCTAGGAATAAACTTAACAAAGGATGTGAAGGAACTATACACTGAAAACTATAAGGCATTATTAAAAGAAATTGAAGAAGATGCAGAGAAATGAAAAGATATTCTGTGTTCATGGTTTGGAAGAATCACTATAGTTAAAATGGCCATGTTACCCAAAACAATATACAGATTTAGTGCAATCTCCATCAAATCCCAAAATCCCAATGGTGTTTTTTTTAAATAGAACAAAAAGTCATCAGATGTGTGTGGTATTACAAAAGATCCTGAATACCCAAAGCAATCCTGAGAAAAAAGAACAAGGCTGGAGGTATCACACTCTGTGAATTCAATTTATACTACAAAGCAACAGTTATCAAAACAGCATGGTATATAGGGCCAGCTGAGTGGCGCGGTGGTTAAGCGCTGGCTTCGGAAGCCAGCAGCCCCAGTTCAGGGCCCACATATGAGGGCCAGTGACACTGTCCTCCAAACAAACAAACAAACAAACAACAACAACAAAAAACAGCATGGTATTGGCAGAAAAACAGACACACTGACTGGTGGAATCGAATTGGGAACACAGAAATAAACCCACATATATATGAGCAGAAAATTTTCAGCAAAGGAGCCAAAATGTACAATGGATAAAAGAAATCCTCTTCAATAAATGGTGCTGGGAAAATTGGAAAGCCACATGCAAAAGAATGAAACTAGACTACTATCTGTCACCACATAGCAAAAATTAACTCAAAATGATTTAAAGATCTAAACATAAATACCTGAAACAATAAATTCCATAGAGGGAAACATAGGTACTAAACTTATGGACCTTGGGTTCAGGGAGGCTTTTATGAATTTGACCTCAAAAGCAAGGGAAGTAAAAGCAAAAATAAATGAATGGGACTATATCAAACTAAAAAGCTTCTGCTCAGCAAAAGAAACCATCAACAAAAAAAGAGGCAACCAAACAAATGGGAGATGTTTGCAAACAACACCTCTGATAATGGGCTAATATCCAAAATATATAATAAACTCGTATAATTCAACATCCAAAGAACAAACAATCCAATTTTAAAATGGGCAGAGAACCTAACAAACACTTGTCTCAAGAAGACATACAATTGGCCAATAGAAACATAAAAAAATGCTCAATGTACTGATTAATATGTATTATTTCATTGAAATTTTGATATACCAGAAAAATCATTTTATCAATTGGAGAATTCTTGTTTACCCACTACTTTCACCACTCTTCTTTCAGTTAGGATATTTCAGTTTGTATAGATATATAAATTTGTGCGCGCGGGCTCTCTCTCTGTCTCTCTGAGAGAGCAGAAGAGTAGATCTCTTTAATATCATCTAAACAAAAAGATTAGGCCCTGTTTTTTCTGAGAACTCACAATACTCCTGTATTAGTAGTACTTTTTGCATAGGTTTAGTGACATCTAATAACCCTGTTAATATGGGATCTTTTAAGCATAGGATTTAGAGCCAGAAGGCTAATTAGAAAACCTAAGTTTGAGTCCTGATTCTGAAACCTGTGTTCTGAACCACTGTGAAATTTTAGATAAGTCTATTTAATGCCTTAAGCCTTAACTTTATCATCTAAAAGCTGAAAATAGTAACAAATACCTTAGAAAATTTCTAGAAAGGGTCAAATAATATAATGCAGGTACTAATACTGTTACAAGGTAAATAACATTAATAATGTGCTATTAGACATTTTTTGCTATAAAAACAGATGTAAAGGAGAATTATACAAGACAGCAAAGAATAAACACTGAATTAATATAGATAACAATACAAAGAGAAAATTTGTAATTCCTGTTAATAGAAAATTGATACTTTGAATAAAATATTTTCAAATTATTAATACAGGAGGCAATATTGCCTGGGAACTTGGGCTCTTGGTCCTAGATGCTGGTGGAAACTCTAACATATTTGTAACCATGAATTGAGATGTTCTTACACATACAAGGAACCATGATGACCTTATTCTGAATCCAACCAGCAAAATTAATGGAAAGGCACAGTGATCCATTTCTGTTCTTTTCTTTTTTTTCCATATTGGATGATGAAGATGCAATGTACTTTACCTTGGGAATATCTGTCACAAGGAATGCACTTAATTCTTCTTATGACCCATGACAATAGTAATCCACCACATGCACGTCTCTGTCCCCTCTAACTTTAAAACTGAATGTTAATGGCTCTGATGATTGAAAAGTAAGCTTCTTTTTGGCTCCCTGAGTCCCAGGGGCTGCCAGAAACACAGGAAGGACCTCTCAGTTCCGACTCATGACGATCATGTTGTCTGAGAGGCACAGTGGTGGCTCACCGAACCTACTTCCCCTTTTTCCTGAGAGCACTGCAAGGCTGTTTATGAAAGAGTCTGTGATAACTGGAGTGCCATGAGAACTGTTTTCACCCAATGCAGTGTAGGAGGAAGTGCCCTGGCCCATAACAACCTATGATTGTGTGATTTCTCTCCCTTGTCTGTTGGATGCAGACCTTCAGTGTAGGACAGGCAAGAGGCAACAAAATAAAAGGAGCCCAGCCCTTGAATTGCCAAGAAGGCTGCCTGTCAAACACCTGCAGGAGACTATTATATGAGCAACAAACAAATGTGTATTTGTTTTATGCCACTAGATTTTTGGTTTTGTTTGCTATGGCATTTAACTTACCGTAATATATTCTATCAAAGATCACATTAACCAAAAGGTGCAATAGTTTTGACTAAAGCTTCAGCAAGGTCTTAGGGTTATGCAGTGAATTTGTGGAAAGAAATTAAATCCCATTAGTCAATGACTTGGGAAGTGAACTATACTTATTGGGAGATTGCTACATGAAAAGCTCCTAAGGATTATCCCTGAATTGCACAACGAGGAAAGAGGAAGGAAATCCAGGTACATTTCTTGTACTCAAGGAGGAAAGAGGGATTGATAAAATCACAACAAACGAAAACACACAATATTAATTTACAGTTTAAGTTTGATGCATAATGCCCAAAGCCTAGAGTGTGTATGTCAGGGAGAAGCTGCTGGGTCATGAAGGCTGTTGGTGAGCTGAAAAGCAGATGGAAGCTCATACTTAGGAGGTCTAAAGAGTGTGAGAAAGCAGGAGACTGAGTGACAGCCTCCTCAGCCCTGGGATAGCTGAGAATGCTGAAAAGAGAAGCAATGAGTCCAGAAAGAGAAAGTACTGGCAAGAGCTTTTTTTAAAAAAAGATTTTATTGGGGAATTAGGGAAGGGGAACAGCGTTAGAGAATCGGGGAAGGGGAACAGACAAGTTGCTGTCCTTTTGTTCTTCAGTCTAGTTGTGGAGGATGTTGCTTCACTGGCCCACGTTGGTATTATCATTGCGCTCTTCCCGGGTGAAGCAGTAGCTCGCCGGCCATTGGACGGCCACTCATGATGGCTAATAGTAGCTCACACCAGCTGCCGGCTGCTGACACTGCCAGCCACTCACTGTACCTCACAGCAGCCCACTGCAGCAGGGGTTGCAGCGTATGCCATTGCTGGCAACTCATAGTAGCCCTGCTCCAGGTTGAGCTGTTGTTCACCATCTTAGCTGTAGAGGGCGCAGCGTCTCTGGCCCTCATGTGGGATCCGAACCGGGGCCCTGCTGCTCAGAGCTGACGTCCCAAGCCAACTCTTAACCAAGGCGCCACTCGGCCGGCCCTAGCAAGAGGCTTTTTGTGATGGAGTAGTTAATAAGTCGTCCAAAGGCCAGAATGTAAAGATTAGAACCCTGCCCTTACCGTTTCTAGAACATTTTCGCGCTGATTGCCAGACAGTAGGCTAGGGTGAGCACAGAGCCAAGTGCATCGACACCAGCCATGTGCCAAGGGGATGGTTGAGGAATTCTTAGTCACAGTCTTAAAAAGGAAGAAATCTTGTCTTGGGAGACATATGTGGAATTCTTGATTGACCTAAAAAAAGTAATATTAAAATCAACTGAGTGAAAAAGCAGGAATTGAAGGTCAATGATGGAGAAGTTAAGTAAAGAAAACAGTTGAGGAATGTCTAAGCGTTGTCCATCCAGGAGTTGGAAGCGTTTTATTTTGGAATCTTTGTTCCTGGTGACCTTACTTTCCTTTGTGTAGCGTGTCTGCTGGATGCATAGCTTATGGGCTGCTGGAGAGTGACAGGGGACAGATGGCTGGTTTCAGAAAGAGCCTGAGACAGCTGGTGAGATCACTGAACCTGGGAGGCATGAAGGGAAGCCGGGAGGGAGTTTCCCGCCAGGCCCAGGTCAGGGCTGCTGCACCAGGGCTTTCAAGGGCAAGTCAGCATGGTCCCAGGGTCCCATGCTTCATGCCTTTTTAGAGGCTTTTTATGCAAAAATGAAAGCAAGCAAGACTTCAAGCCAAGTCTGTCTATATATAAAAATAGTGTTACCTTTAAAACTTTTTCTTTTACATTACAGCTAGGTAGTTACCAAAAGCATGTTCATCAAAGCTAAAGGGGTATCATTTTAAAGGCTTCCTCTTTCTGTTCTTTATAAAGGCTACCGTGTTACCAGGCTCTGTATCTAAAATACTCTGTGCCCAGTAAGTAATGTCCTTGAATGGAATAAACAGTCCTTTCCATGGAGCTAGAAGTTACACTATTCAAAGAAAACTTTTAGGAAAAACACCATAAGCGTTTGAGATGAATTTTGTGTACTGTGATAAAATAAATCATTCTTTTAAAGAAGTTTGGCTTCCCTGGTTGAATTGGCTCTTGGTGTGTAATGATATAATTCTTCCATCTATCATTTTTATTGTGTTTTATAGATATAGGCATCTATCTGAATAATTGTAACTACATTAGATATAAGTAGATATAGACAGAGCTGTATTTAAATATGTATGTACATACTCATATGCATATATACATAGCCACTGGCGTGGCCTGCGGGCCTTATACAATGTTGGCCTTGGTGAACACTGCTGTATCCGCATGTAACTAGGGGTCATGTAAAAACATTCCCAGGAGTCTCCTACAAAAACACACTCAGAAACCATTTGTTTTCCTTTCCATGATGGCAGAATGGTGGGAATCATGCAGTATGTGATTGTCAGTGATCTACAGACCATATTCTACTCATGAGCCAGTGTCTAGAGCCAATGCCCACAGTTCACTTCATTAGCACTCAGAGGACTTGCAGGAAAATACATGGTGCCTGTATGGAAAAAATGGAGTCTCGTGCACATTCATCATATGACTCAAGGTGTGATTTGTTTTCTGTAGCATTCACATTGGCATTTACCAATTATTTTCATTTGAAATATGTGAAGTTACATTTCCAAGATTTGTGGTCATTTTAATAAGCCAAGAATATGTATTGATTCTTAATATTTTATAGCTCCTGTTTGATGTCTAGGGGAGGTTATTCTTTTCTTTTCAATAATGTTGTAGGATTACTATCCACCCAAAATCTCGATATTTAGATATATATTTGGACACTTAACGAATGTAGTTCATACTTGTATGCAGTATGAACATATGCATATATAATGAAAAAAGACTTACAACGGCTCCAACTTACAGAGCAGTGTAAACATAAGCTGAATTCAATCTGTAGCGCACAACTCACATGTTTCAATTCTTTATTACCTGGTTGGAACTTAGCAATAAGACATTAATGAGCCATATGGTACTTTAGAAATCTCTTCAACTGTATGGCAATACCCTAATTATAGGAAATGATAAGGACCATTTAATACATGCAAATTGTCCATAGCGCAGGGGAATTAGAGGGTAGACTGAACTGCAACACTGCTATAAATGATGGGCCAGCGGCAGAGAGATTTATCATTCTGTCCTATTTTTGTATTTGCCACATAGAGGCCCACCTTACTCCATTACCTATGGACAAATGCAAAAAGTCTATTTCTTAACTGATCTGACAACAAACCCATATTAATATGCTAAGAAAACAAACAATAAATGCCTATGGTTCAATTGTGTGGCGAATGTGACCAGTTCAATGCCTGTGTGCCATTACTATTATAGATCAAGGTAGACTGACACCAAAAGCAAGAGAAAACAATTACCTACACCAACATGGCTGCAGTTTCTCTAAAGACAAGCATAAACTAGCTATGTTTAAAAAACTATTCTATCTGGCCAATAAAAACTGACAGAAACTTTATCTTTGAGTACAAGTATATATAAATATAACATAAAGCATAAAAAATGCAGGAAGGTTCTTAAGAGCTCACATTGGGGTGATGTTCCAGAATCTCTAATTCTCGCTCCTGTGTTTATGAGTGGGTCTCCTCTTTGTCATGAATATGTCATAAACGCTCCAAGTGTAGACACCTCAAGGGCTACCAGCTGGGAGGGAGGCTTGTGAAAGAATCGGCACCTTCAGAAAGACTGGGTTTTTCCCCTAGAGTTATGGGGTCTTTTGTAGAATTTTCTTTGGCATAGCTATCTCATGGAAAATAATGTGCATATTAATATTGACAGAGGACAACAACAATTGGGAAATTCTAAATAGTGAATCAATTAAGATATTGTGCCTTCATTACTGTTACTGGTTCTCTTCAGTCTACTAAATCATGAAGTTCCTCAAATGTAGGGCTTGTTTCTTTATCTTTGGATCTTGTGAGGACCCAGACAGAAGGCTTTATTTAGGTAAGTGTCCAATATACCTCGTATATTTGGCAAATGGTAATAAACTAAAATTTCATGATTCTTGGATTTTGAAGAATTGTGCCAAAAGGCTAATTCAATCAACACGTTTATATACTAAAACTTCTGCTCCAAGTTATCAAAAAAACTTATTTCAGGGCCGGCCAACTGGCGCATTGGTTAAGTGCTGGCTTGGGATGCCAGGGACCCCGGTTCAGATCCCACATATGAGGGCCAGTGACACTGCCCTCTACAGCTAAGATGGTGAACAACAGCTCCACCTGGAGCTGGGCTGCCGTGAGTCCCCGGGGCGGCATAGCAGCAGCCCCTGCTGCAGTGGGCTGCCATAGGCTACAGTGAGTGGCCGGTAGCCAGCGTGAGCACCTGGCAGCTGGTGTGAGCTGCCAAGAGCCGCTGTGAGAGGCCATCCAGAGGCTGGCAACCGATCTGCCTCACCCAGGAAGAGAACAATAATGATACCAACATGGGCCAGTGAAGCAATGTCCTTCACAACTAGACTGAAGAACAAAAGGACAGCAACTTGTCTGTTCCTCTTCCCTGGTTCCCCAACACTGTTCCCCTTCCCCAATTCCCCAATAAAATCTTAAAAAAAAACACACAAAAAACCAACTTATTTCATATGTTGTTTATTTTTCCTACTGAAAGAAATTAATATGGATTTGAGCTTTGAAGAGTTGGAAGTGTTCTCTGCTCTCAGGGACTTTCCAACAGTTATACAATATTGGAGTGTCCTAGAGGTATTTCAGGGACTGATGGGGAGTGTACTAGAGGTTCCTATTTTTCCTAGAGCAGCTGTGCTTTCATATGTTTTACATGTTGTAAAATCTTGTTTGAAAATATGTGAAAACCTAGTTTAAAGCATACATTTCTGAGAATTCCTTCCATATAAGTTGAGGTAAACCTAATAACAGTTTTTATGTGGCTTATACCTATGGTGAATAAGTGAATGCTACAACTGTTTGTATAATTATATGTATTTATTACACCTTCTTCCATTGACAAATTTTTTTTAAGTTACTGGTAAGCATGGCTCATTTTCAATTGTAATACTCCCGTGTACATGAACTTGTTGGTCAGTACTCATGCTAAAGCAATTACTAACAGTTCAATATAACCACTGCTACTGTTGGATTGTCAGAAAAGTCAAGACACATTTTTGCAATGAAAAACGTAGAAAAATACATCTTGACTTTCCCAACAACCCAATATATACCATAGAATCTTAATTAAATTTTATAAATTTTTTCCTACTTGTAGATGTGCTGATGAGTTTTAAAAAACAAAAATCACTAAAGATGGAAAATAAGAAAAAGCAAGAAGAAGGATACAAAGTGAAGAGGAAAGTTAAAAATGAGACCACAGTTTAGAGATCCCCACCAGTTCCCTTGAGGGAAATCTTATTTGGTCAAAGTCAAACTCACTATTCCTGTGACCGACCATTTTCTCCAACTAACAGAGACTTTGATTCATGATAAGGTTTGAACTCATCAGAAATAGCTGCCCTTTAAAAAAACATTGAGCACATCATGTTTAGATAATTAAAAAGGGTTATTCATCTCTAATCCCAATCCCAGAATCCCACTACATTTTTCAGTCCGATGTATTTAATCTACATGGGGGCAAAGCTGAAATGGAGTGGTTGGAATGTCAATTGCCTGTTTTAAAACAGAAGTTGTCACTACTGCATAAGCACATACAGTTTGTAATTATAATCAGAGATGTTAATCAAATGTAAATTTTCTGATCGTATCTACCTTACTAATATGGGTGAATAGTAATAGTTCCCAGTTTTAAAGACGCTGGTTTGAAGGGAAAACAAGACTGGTGCTTGAATTGTATTAAGTAAACACATTAAGAAAAACTTGAGTGGGAGATTATGGAGGGGCTGTTAGAATACATATAATATTACTGTAAAAGCTTATAGGTTTTTCATATACATTAGCTTATATGGTATTTTTTTTAAATCCTTTGTGATAGGGCAATTATTCTTCTTTACTGATGAAAAACAATTGTTCCAAAAGTTGGAACAATTACAGTCATATAGTTAGTACATGAAGAAGAGACAAACTCAAAACCTGTTATTCTAGGTTCAGTGCTATCTTCATATCATCATTATAGTTTCAATACCATCCTTGATGCAGAAAACAGTATTACTGATTGATTTCTGTAATTGTCACTTGCTTTCCCTTATGAAGATGAAAACAACCTTTAGTATAAAATGGGCTTCTCATTGCTTTTAGGTAGTGGCAGTTGAGACTAGTCATGTAAGTTATGCAGAGATATATGCACTATAAGTTATGCACTATATATATATATATATATATATATATATATATATATATGCAGAGTGCTCCATGACCTAACAACCATGATAAACTCACTAATCAAGTTAACTTTGGTAATAGCAAGACAATATCTTTGATCTGAGATAAGGTGAACATGGACTGACAAATGTAACCATACATAAATGAAATCCTTAATTAGACTTTTTTTCTTCCTTGTATTATATGAGGTAAAAATAGACAGCATTGCTTATTTAAATGTGGTCAGTAACAGGCACTGGGGATCAAGGGAAAGCTTCTGTTATCATTGATGGCTCATTTCCCAACTGTCATAAATTCCTAACCAGATTTAAATCATTCCTCCTTCTAAACTCAGCAATCTCAGACAGTTAAAAATATGTTTGTTGTTGCATTGCTGTTGAAAGCAATAACTAGAAGTACTTTGAGTGGACTCTCTACATAAAAAGTTTCATCAAATTAAATCTTTCCTTTAAAAGAGAGACAATCAACAGCTATTTCTCTTAAACTGCTATTATTTCTTTTCCTCAGAAGAATTCAAGAAAATAGTTCATTAGATTTTTATTATTATTAACAAAATATAAGGTGCTCTCTCAGAGTCTTAGGCACAATTTAAATTGGCAGTGGTTGAAAAACAGTGATAATAAATGCAGGAAAAGTGGTTTTCTTTTAGAGAACTGTGAAGGAAACATGAATGATAAATAAGGGAACAACATTAATAAAAAGAAAACTGTGAGAAACACACAATACTGTCAAATTACACTACATTGGGTAAACAAATTCAGTGAATCATTTTCTGACTGACAAAGTACTTAGACAAAGGAAAAATATGAAAATGAACAAAGGAAATATATTCTAAAGGGCTATAAGGATTACAGTGACAGTTGGAGAGATGAAATGTGCTAGGAAGTGAAGGAATTGTATGTTTAAGGAAGTCATGTGTCAAATCTGCAAGGAGCTGAATACCATTCAGACTGAAAGATAAAGATAGAAACGTATTGCCAAAAGAATAGCATCCGAAATGAAATCATTGAGGTATCTAAAATGTTTTTGAAAAGCTAAAGTTATGGAATTTGCACTGAAAGTCAGCTTTACAGGATAAGATATTGGGTAATGTTCACCAAAAAGCAGGTGCCCAATCTTATGTGAAAATAAAGCATAAATAAATGAATAAATAAATAAATAGTAAAGCCCAATCTTACATGAAAGTTGACTGTTGAGCCTGTGTAAATACAAGCATAATAAAATGCATAGGTATTTATTTCTCAAGACACACTAACCTCCCTGCCAAAAATTCTGAAAAGGCAAATAGAAGTTTGTACCCAAAGAGGGTTGTGAATCATTTATTTGAAAACATGTTAAGTAAATAGTTATTATAATTTAATATGAAATGTCACATGTTCAGCTTAGCCACTTGCAATAAATAATAAGGAAACAATGCATAAAAACACATGGCAGTGAAATCTTTTTTAAGTTATCAATTTCTTTCATTGCACAAATTATATGTTTGGTATTCCAATGGTGTGGGGAGGAACCACAGCTCATTGCTTCATTGGCTGAGCTGAACCAGTTTTAAACACCATGGCCAGGTGAAGAATGTGATAAATGCTGGATTTGTCTTATGTTAGAGAAAAAATTAAACTACATTAAAACTAATGCAGTGATCTCAACATGACTTCCATTAGGAACTCATCATTTTAAATAATATATGGGTGCATAGATGAATGGAACTGGTAATCAAGGGACGAGTGCATCTTTAGGAACTTGGTAATGGTGAGGAGCTCACTTTAAATGATCACCCCAGCCAGAGGATTGGTTGTCTTGGGTTCAGTTTCCTACTCTTCTAAAAAGGTAATTTCTCTTACTAAGTAGCTGAACTATAAACTCTGTCCAATCCACTGCCCAAGGTAATGTCTTGGGTGTCATCTCAGACTCCTTTCCCTCCTTAATATCTCTTGAAACCATTTTCATTGATTTTCATCTCCACTGCCAACGCATTATCCCCCCTGAATTCTTGTAACAGCCTCTGCACTGACTGCTCTGCCCGCTGCCTTACCCTGACCATGGCGTGCCTCACCTCGCAGTGAAGGGGGCTGGACAAGTTATAATACTGATTGTTTTTGCTCGTACTTTGTGTCACCTGGGCTAGGCTATATGTTTTGGAGGAATAGAAATAGGATTTCCAACACTATTAAATCTCTAATATCTGGCACTTATTACACACTAGTACAATATGTTTTAATGAATTAATGAATAGATGATTGGATAGATGCCAGGGAAAGTCCTACACTTGTGAGAGCAAAATTATAAGTAATGAACACAAAGAAATGGTTCTTCTAGAACTACAATGTAGGTACATTGTGAAGTAAATGCAATTTCACTGTTAGCCATAAACATTTTATGTAGTTTGTAGCATTGCCCTTATGGGCAAATTTATTCCAAATTTCAAATAACTGAATAATCCCACAGATCTTTACAACACATGGCAGTCATAAGGATAGGGCTCATTATGTTTAAATAAATAACATCTATTAAAACCAATAAGGTCTGTGAAAATCATGGAATATACAAGGTAAGCTAAAACAGAGTCTTTTCTATCCTGAAATTGGAATGCAATGTCAGGCAAGTAGAAATAAAATGATTAATGTAGGGTCTGGGAAAATGGATGGGGTACCCAAGCAAATAATCACAGATATAGATTGTACTGTCTCCAGTTCCAGTTTGACAAGTGAGATGTACCACCTGACAATGAAAATCTTTGCAAGTACTTTTTTTAAAATCCTCTAATTTTTTTTTTTTTTTGGTCCTTCTTAACTGGCAGGCCATAAATAAATGTTGACACAGCATTACCTTGTGTCTGTTCCACCTCATCAATTTTTGGATTTTTTTTTTTAATTTCCCTAGAAAAGCAGTACAGGGCAGCATAGGAAAAAACAGCAGGAAGAGTTTTCTTTTCTTTTTTACTTTCTTGAGAACTTGGTTACTGACTGGGATGCTCCTTTGAAAAAGATAAATTATAACTGGAATGACTTAAGACTATCTTTAATTTCTTTAGCAATATAATTATAGGGAAGAGCTAGCCCTGAAACATTGTGTTTCCTCATTGTATGTCTTTGGATTTTGTTAAGATTGTCAAAGTCGAGATGTGAAGATGACCCTTTACATTCTTCTAATGTCCAGTGAAGTTTCTAACACCCTCAATCATACATTCTCTTGAGAAAACTCAGCAACGAATTTGTTTTAGGGGCTTGTTGTGCTGAACTGGACACTCCTAAAAAGGATGGATAGATGTGAGAGTAGAACTAGCTAACATTACACAAAATTATCAGCTAATAAGTATCACTGCTAATTATTAACTCCATTTTACAACACTCCAAAATATTACAATACTTTCAAAAATTGTTGTAAAATTTTCCCAAAAAGAGTGATATTAATTTGTTCTTACTTAAAGACTGTATGGTATACTGAAGTTTATGGAAACTAAAGATGGGTAAAGAGGTAAAACTCGAGAATGAAAAAAAGATCAAATCAAATAAAGATAAATAACTACAGTTCACAAAAAGATGGACTATCACTTGTCCGCTATAAGAGAATACTCATAGAAACACATCAGCAGTAATTTTTGTAAATGAATTGTCAGAGACTATCTCTATAGCAATAAGTTAACAGGATTTGGGAAGCATCACACATTCAGTTGTGAGCCCATAGAGGTAATTTGTAACAAGTAGTTTGAACCAATTTTTGTATTCCAAACATGCATCTAACCTCCCTATGAAAACCAATACAAAAAAAGAACCAATTTTTATTATTTAATAAATAATTCTCAAGAGCAATTGTACTGATACAAGCTTAATATCAAGTAATATTTAGTCCTAAAGGATTTTTAGTCACTTCACTAAAAAGTGTTTAAAAAATAAAATTTGGGGCCAGCCGAGTGGCGTGGTGGTTGAGCACTGGCTTGGGAAGCCAGCGGCCCCGGTTCGGATCCCACATATGAGGGCCAGTGACACTGCCCTCAAAATAAATAAATAAATAAATAAATAAATAAATAAATAAATAAATAAAATTGATTTTCATTACTTTAAGTCTTCAAGACACTACGTATACAGAGGTATACAAAGACACAGTGCTTATTTACACTACATGTATTTTCAAGAAACTATGGAAAATCCCTAAAGTGTCTAGATGATTGGATTTCATCAGCTGTTCTGTGAAATGTCTTTCCCTCAAAATGTAAAAAACTAAGTAGTGAATCCCATCGGGTATTTTCCTGAATATAAAGATATCAGCATTCTAGTGTAGTTTTTATAACTATGCTAATGTCTAGTTTATAGAACATATGCCTACATGGTGAATTCCATGCTAGAGCTTTGGGATTTATCAGGCCATAGTTTACATGAAGTATGTAGCAAAAAAATTGAAATAATTTAGATCCAAAAGCATATAGGCAGAATTTATAGTCTCCAAATAAAGAATTGTGTAACCTTGACCAACTAAATCCTTCACAGATGATGGAGAAATGCTGTCTCCAGGATCCTTTGAGTGCTGTAACGTACTATAATTGTTAATCTGTTAATTCTACATAGATTTATTGGCCATGTGTTATGTGCAAAACACTATGCTGTCTTTTTGTTTGCTCATTTGGGTGTTTTATTTTCAGTATATGTTCTGAAAAGAGAAAGGATATAATTTAATATCACCATTTCTTCATCTACCCATTAGGCATGTATAGGATCCCATTTACCATACCCCTCTAAAACAGAGAGGCCCCTATTGTAACTTAAAAACTTTTAGTTTCAAGTTGCCCACAACCTCATTAAATAGCCTCCTTTTAAAATGGAAACATTCGAGGACTTCCGGTAAAATGGCGCAATAGACAGACGCTGTGCTAACTGCCTCCCAGGATCACATCAAAATTACAAGCAAATTATACAGCATTCAACCCTGGAGGTCCCCAGAACACTGGAGGAACAGAACCACTAAACGAAGAACTTAAAGAGGAGGCCACATCGGGTCTGGTAGGACGGGCGGAGACGAGAGAGGGCGAGCCCCGTGAGGGAAGCCCCAGCCGTGGGAAGCTTGTCTGGTTGGGGGAGAGACCCTCCGGCCGCACCCCAAGCTCACCAGCCCAGAGCTCCTTTGCCGGGAAGAGGAGTTCTAAGATAGCCGGCAGTAAATTAGTGAGGACTCTCTTTGCTCAGCTCGGTGAGGCTGAGAGCGGCTGGAGAATCAGTGGGGCCGGCGCCCGGGCTTGCTCGCCGGTGAGCACTTACCTGGTTCCTGGTGGAGGGAGTGGCTGTGTGAGCCGGGGGCCTGCGGGGACGGACTGAGCTGAGCACCTTTGGTGCAAAGGCTGGAGGTTTTTGGATTGTTGTTCCCGTGGTGCGGAGCTTGCACACGAGTGGTGTAGGGAGGGCGCCATTTTGTCGGGCTTGGGCCCTCCCACGAAGGATCAGGTCTGAGACCTAATTGGTCTGGTGGAATTGGCGAAGTACGTGCGTGTGTGCGTGCGTGCACGCGAGCGCGCCTGTGGCCTTGGATCCCCACCCTCCGCCCGGATTATACTGCGTTGCCAGGGAAACATAGGGCGGTGCCCTCCGGCTCCTACGGATGGCTCACTGAGACCCGGAAGTGCGGGAGTGCGCGAGCCGCCTCGGATCCATACCCTCTGCTCGGCTTGTGCTGTGTTGCCAGGGAAATGCCTAGTGGGAGTGATCCGACTCCAACAGGCTGCTCACTGAGACGTGGGAGCACGCAAGCCACCTTGGGTCTCTGCTTTCCACACTGCGCTTGCAGAGTTGCCAGGCTGGTGATTGGTTGTCGGGCTGCTCGGCCTGATCTGCAAGCGGCTGATTGGGACAGGCTGAGACTGGGAGTTCTCCTGGGAGTGTTGGGCCGTGAGCTGTGTGCCTGCGTGATCCAGCCAGGGCTCTCCTGGTGATCTATCTAATACATCAAAGCAATCCCAGAGCGACAGCCAGAATGGGGAAACAAAGAAATATGTCACAAGTAAAAGATCAAAAGAAACCTCCAGAAATGGAACCAAATGAAACAGAGGGATCCAACCTTTCAGAGACACAGTTTAGAACACTGATGATAAGAATGTTTAAGGAACTTAGCGAGGACATAAAGAAAGATAGGGAAACCATAAAAAACAACCTGTTAGAACTAAAGAATACAATAACTGAAATGAAGAACACACTCGAAGGAATCACCAGTAGAGTAGATGAAGCAGAGGAGCGGATCAGCGATTTGGAAGATAAAATAGCAGAACTCACCCAGTTGGCACAGCAAAAAGACCAAAGAATAAAAAACAATGAAAATAGTTTAAGAGCCCTATGGGACAAGATGAAGCGCAACCACCTTCGAATCATAGGGATACCAGAAGGAGAAGAGAAGAAGCAAAGGGTTGAAAAGGTATTTGAAAAAATAATGACTGAAAACTTCCCTACCCTGGTAAAGGAAATCAACATACATGCCCAGGAAAGTGCAGAGTGTTCCAAACAAGCTGAACCCAAACAGGTCCACACCAAGACACATCATAGTTAAAATGACAAAGGTTAAAGACAGAGACAGAATCCTAGAGGCTGCAAGAGAAAGACAGCAGGTTACATACAAAGGAACTCCAGTTAGACTAACAGCTGACTTGTCTACAGAAACTCTGCAGGCCAGAAGGGAGTGGCAGGAGATACTCAAAGTGACACAAAATAAAGGCCTACAACCAAGATTGCTCTATTCAGCACGGCTATCACTTAAAATTGAAGGAGAAATAAAGAGCTTCTCAGAAAAGAATAAGCTTAAGGAATTCATTACCACCAAGCCAGCATTGCAAGAAATGTTAAAAGGACTTTTTTAAACAAAAGAAATGGGTAAACAAGCTAACCCAGAGAGACAATTTAAGAAGATTGATGTCATATCAAGCAGATATAAAGGAAAAACTGATGGTTGCTGGTTGGGAGGGAGTGGGGAAGAGGGAGAGGGGGAAGGTTTTGGACAGTGTATGTGGGACTACAATGTTGCTGCAGGGTTATGGGAGCAGTTCTGGGAATGTAATTGATAATGTTGTGAAGAGACTATTATGTTGTGAGAAATAAGTCAGTCGGAGAAGGACAGGTACCATGTGATCTCACTTGTGTGTGGAGTCTGAAGAACTGAGTGAACGATCAAAGTAAACAGACTCATAGATGTAGAGGAAAAACTGAGGGTTGCTAGTTGGGAGGGGGGTGGGGATGGGGGGAAGGGGAAGGGATTAGACAGCATAAATAGACAACTACAATATTGCCACAGGGATATGAAACAAAGTTCGGGGAATATAATAATGTTGTAAAAATTTTGTGGCGTGTCAGATAGTCACATGTGTTGTTAGGGAGACCACTTCATGGATGGAGTAGAGGCTTGATCACTGCACTGTACACCTGAAGCTGATGTTGTATAGTATTGTATGCCAACTGCAACTGAATATGTGGGTGGTCACGGGATGTGGAGTATGCTGTGGAGGCGAGTCAGGGGAGTTGTGATGGATATGTATGATATGGAGGGGGAGTGGGGTGGCGAACTGGGGGAGGGGGGTTTTCACTTTGGGAGGTAAAGAGTATAACTATTGCATTGTGTTGTACACCGAAAACTAATAAAATAAAATAAAAAGAAAAAAAATAAATAAAATGGAAACATTCTAATTCTAAGGAATAGTTTCCTAACACTGAACAGAAATATGCCCCCATAATAGAAACAGAGGAGAGAGAGAGAGAGAGACAGAGAGAGAGAGAGAGAGAGAGAGAGAGAGAGAGAATAAGGAATTGGCTCACATAGTTATAGAGACTGAGAAGTCTCAGGTCCGCAGTCAACAAGCTGAACCTCTGGAGAGCCAATGGTGTAGTTCCAGTCTGAGTCCAAGGGCCTGGGAACCAGAAGAGCCAATGGTATAAATTCTACTCTGAGTCCAAGTCTGAAGGCAGGAGAACCTATATTCTGGCAAAGAGAGAGTGAATCCTCCCTTACTCAGTCTTTTATTCTGTTCAGGCCTTCAAAAGACTGGATGAAGCCCACCCACATTATGGAGAGTAATCTGCTTTACTTAGTCTACCCATTCAAATGCTATTCTCACTCAAAAACAAACAAACAAACAAACAAACAAACCTTAATCTGCTTTACTTAGTCTACCCATTCAAATGCTATTCTCACTCAAAAACAAACAAACAAACAAACAAACAAACAAACAAACAAACCTTACAGACACATCCAGAACAATGTTTAAACAAAAATATGTGCATCCCGTGGCCTAGTAGAGTTGACACATCAAATGAACCATCCCATTTAAGGTGCTTCCTTGACCAATGTACACTTCTGAATGTGAAATGGACATGACATTCAAACACTTTAGCTCCTCTGTTTAGCATTACTTTAAGTGCTCACCTCCAAAAACATTGCTAAACTTCAGATGTTATTATCAATTATAGCAATAAATCATATATTGGTTATCTGAGGATTGCCTGGGCCAAGACAGTACGAGCAAGCATGGTGAAAAGTGTTTGGTTCCAGACATTTATGGCAGAGGTGAAAGGACTTTTCTTAGAGATGGTAATGTGGTATAAAGAGTGAAGGAGAAGGTGGTGCCACATTTAACCTGGAAAACTAAGAGAATGGAGCTTCTAGTGCTGAGACAGGAAAGGTTATGGGAACTGCTGGTTCGAGGGTGGAGTGGTGTGAGTTAGAAATTGTTAGAAACACTAACTTTGAGAAGCCTTTTCAAAATATAAATGGAGATATTACTTCTGGAGAAATAATTTTGATAAGGCTGGAGAAATAAATTTGACGCAATCATACCAAAGAGACGACCTTTTTAAGTCATGAAACTGACGAAACCACCAAAATGAGTAAAGAAAAATAGACAAGTTAAAAAAGAATGTGTTTAAATATCAAAGTTATCTATGTTCATTGAAAACAAATCATATGAGTTAGAGACCATTATGATATTGTTTCACCTTTTAAGAAATTCCTCCATAAATAGACCAAAGATAAACTGAGCTAACTCTAAGATACCCAAATTAATTTAACCTGTTCCTGAATTCTTGTGGAACTAAAAATATTTTAGCTCATTACTATAAAAATTGAGCAGAATGTGATTGTACTGAGTCCTCCAGGCAGTAGGATAGAGGAAACAACAAAATGACCTTAATATAGGGACAGAATCATTTCTGAAAGAAACCTAAAGTAGCACTGGGCTCACAAATAACATCTGAGTTTGAGATTTTAATAATGTTGCCACATCAGAATTATCTGTTCCCTGTTGCTTTATAAGTATGTTTAATTTTTTTGTAACAAAATTAGACAGGGCATTTGGAATGAAAGGTCAAGGTAATAAATCTACTGATATGAATTCAGTCTCTCTAGACACTATTGATTTTGTTTTCTGTATCTGCTCCAAACATTTCCTGTAACAACTTTAAAGCTCATCAATCAGACTTATCCTATACATAAAACATGTACAGGGCAAAGTGAATAGGAAACACTTATTCTTTTCAGCATTTGCAGTCCTGCCTACTTAGCAGTATTTTGTAATCAGTAACATATTTCTGATGTGATTGATAGGACTGTATTTGGAAAATGATCATTCTGAGTCTGGTCATACAATTTTGATCATTGTGTCTTCATTGCTGAGCTCATTCTACCCATAAAATAACAGTGTGAGTTATTTCCATGGATTATATTAAATATAAAATATTTTACTAATGACCTTAAACATGTCAGACACAAAAGAAAAATTCTAAGCAGAAACAGTTGACCTATTCAATTGTATCATTTCAAAAATCTTTCAAATGAAACCCAAAACAAAACTAAAACTAAGCATTAAAAATATTTGAAACATGTATAGCAGACAAAAAACAATATCTAGAGCATATTATATATGTGTATATAACATAGTATATGTAATACAATATATAAATATATTGTATATAATATAGTAATAAGAAAGAGAAAAATTATCCATGAGAAAATAATATGAACTGGAAATTCAAAAAAGATGATGCAAGAATGGTGAATAAACAAATGATAAGAAGTTCAACTTCACTGATAATCAGGGAACTACAAATTATAAGAGTGACATAATGGCAAATGCATCTATCAAATTGGCAAATGCGTTAGTCTGAAAATCCCAAATGTAGACAAGGGTATAGGCAAATGGGCATTCCCAAACTTTGCTAGTTGGAGTGGAAATTAATACAACCTCTTTGAAGAACAATTTTGCAATAGTTAATAAGGGAATAGAAAATACCCATACTTGACAGCTCAGGAATTCTTATCGTAAGCGTGTACCCTTAAACACATGTACATATTTTCAAGATCTATGCACAAACATTCATTGTGACCCTGTTGGAATTTTGAAAACTAAAAGCAACCTAAATGTTATCAACAGATAAATGGATAATTAAATCATGTTACAGCCATGTAATGGAATAGAGCTCTAAAGTATAATGAAAAGAAGCTAGCTTTAGATTGGGAGGTAAAGATGATATGATTTTGATAATAATATAACATTTTTATAAAATTTTAAAACTCAGAAAACAATATTACCTGCTTTCATGGATATATACTTATGTTAAAATGTATACAGAGCATAAATATAAAGAGTAAATCAACTTCATGATAGAAGTTACCTTTAGAAGGTAAGGAAAAGGAATGGCAAAATGTACGTAGGCACATTGTTGAGTTTTCTTACTTAAAAAATGATCTGAAGCAAATGTTGTAAAATGTTAACATTTATTAATTTCAGATGGTAGTATATGTAAGTATATCATTTTTCTTCATATACTTTCCAATTAGGTTAATTTGTCACAATTAAATATTTTTTCACAAAGGAAGTTATAGTTAAGTATTTCCATTAAACATTAACTCAGGACTTATAGTTTTATTACACATAATCATGTGCATTTATAACACTATTTTTTGTTGGTATGATATGCCCCCTTTTTTTTTTTTAAAGATTTTATTGGGGAATTGAGGGAGGGGAACAGTGTTGGGGAATCGGGGAACAGACAAGCCGCAGTCTTTTTGTTCTTCAGTCTAGTTGTGGAGGACGTTGCTTCACTGGCCCATGTTGGTATCGTCATTGCACTCTTCCTGGATGAGGCAGATCTGTCACCGGCCTCTGGGTGGTCGCTCACTGCGGCTATTGGCAGCTCACGCTGGCTGCCAGCCACTCACGCTGGCTGCGGGCCACTCACTGTAGCCTATGGCAGCCCACTGCAGCAGGGGCTGCAGCCCACACCATCGCCGGGGCTCACACAGAGCCCAGCTCCAGGTGGAGCTGTTGTTAGCTGTAGAGGGCAGTGTCACTGGCCCTTATATGTGGGATCCGAACAGGGGCCGCTGGCATCCCAAAACCAGCTCCCAACCAATGCGCCACTCAGCCAGCCCGATATGCCCCGTTTTTAAAAGGTTATAGGAGAACCTACCCTTTACTGATCATGTACATTTTCTCTGAATTCTACTTGTTCCTGGTCATTTTGTCCCACTTCTGACCTACTCATCATTTCTGACGGCCACACACTCATTTTAAGGTCCTTACCTCTCCCCAACATTTGCAGCCTCTCTATCTCTGTCTGCCTACCTGACTATAAGAACTATCTCATCGCAGGATTTATTCTTGCTTACCTTGTTACCTTAACAAGCCAGAGACGGAAGGCGGAGGCACCCTACCTGGTTGTCTCACATCCCCAGAAATTCATGTCCACATAGCTCTTTATTCTGAACTCATCTCCCATCTTTCCCAACTCTTGAAATCCATCCTGGAAGGGAACCTCTGGAACTCACAATCAGTCATTGGCAAATTTCTCTATCACCTCTAACAATTCTCTGAAAGTTCTCTTCATCTTGTTCCTTCAATTAAATCTGGCCTTCCCCTGACAATATGCTGGTGGCAGAGGAGTTTTCAAATGGTGGCTGCCTCTCCCACACATGACATGATCTGCAGGTCTTTCTTGCTTTTCATTTCTACCCTTAGACAGTTTTTCTCTTCTTGTGTATATGTTATTTATTTCTGATTCAAAAAAACCAAGTCATTGAAAAGAATTTGGACTACTCAGAAAAACACAATCAGAAAAACTAAAATCATTCATCATCCAACTACCGAGAAATAAACACTATTAACATTTTGGTGTTTTAAATTGATTTTAGTCTATAGATTTATTTATACAGTAATATACACTTTTTATTTCCAAAAATTGTACTATACTGTATTTTTTATTTTATATCTTTCTCTGCATTTGATAATGTCATCATGTTTTTAAATTCATGCCATCATTTTATTTAATTTTCTATCTATATTAATGATGGAGATAAATCTGGTGTGTGTGTGTGTGTGTGTGTGTGTGAACATGCATGTTTCTGTACAGCACTGTGCTGGAACTGGCTTATGCCAGCTTATAAGAACCTCTTGTATGCATGTCTTCCCAATTTTATTCTCAGTGAAGTCATGAGGTAGTTTGAAATCAGCCATGGCAGGAATATCAACATCTTGCACATAGGCATTTCCTATAAATCAGCGCTTTGGTTTTTTTTTTGTATTTGCTTTTTTTTTTTTGAGGGCAGTGTCACTGGCCCTCATATGTGGGACCTGAACCGGGGTCGCTGGCTTCCTAAGCCAGCGCCTAACCACCGCGCCACTTGGCCGGCCCTCAGCGCTTTGTTTTTTTCCTCCTAAATTCCAGGGAGCTAGCATACCAGCACACTCCTGAGGCTTAGATGTACAGAGTATGCTAACCTCAAAATAAAAGAAGATTCCCATATTTTGATCTTCTGGAAACTTTTCTATAGCACACGCATTATCTATTTCCTGATGTAGAGAAACTGGATGTCCCATACATTGCTGGTGTGTGTGGGGGAATGTAAAGTAGTACAACCACTCTGGAAGACAGTATAGCATGTACACAAGTAAAAATATCACCAACAATGTGTTGATTTTACTGAATCATACATTCATCAGCAGCAAGTGTTTAGATATAATATCTAAGGTTTTAACAGAGAGCAAAATAAAAATACAAAATAGGCATTAGTTAATTTTTGAAAAAACATCCATTAACATAAAGTTAGAATCATCTATCCATTATACAAATTGTACTTAAAAACTATTGGTGTTTTTCTCATGATATTTAGTACTGGTTGGTATGATTATCTCTATTTGAAATTAGAAATGTTCCTATGTATAAAGAAATTATGTAAGGGCCGGCCAAGTTAAGAGCTGGTTAAGAGCTGGCTTGGGATGCCAGCAGCCCCGGTTGGGATCCCACATATGAGGGCCAGTGACACTGCCCTCTACAGCTAACAACAGCTCCACCTGGAGCTGGGCTGTGCGAGCCCCGGCGATGGTGTAGGCTGCAGCCCCTGCTGCAGTGGGCTGCCATAGGCTACAGTGAGTGGCCAGCAGCCAGTGAGAGTGGCCGGCAGCTGGTGTGAGCTGCCAATAGCCACCGTGAGCGGCCGTCCAGAGGCCAATAACCGATCTGCCTCACCTGAGAAGAGCGCAATGATGATACCAATATGGGCCAGTGAAGCAACATCCTCCACAACTAGACTGAAGAACAGAACAACTTGTCTGTTCCCCTCCCCCAATTCCACAATAAAAAATCTTTTTAAAAAAGAAATTATGTAAGCATTATTATATTAGGAATACATATGCATGGGAATGGTCTGTAATCTAGAACATACAGTTCCATTCTTACTCCAACTAGTGATTCTGTGAAAACCTGTAACCCTGTGGTTTGTAACTATAACAAATTTAAGGTCAAACTAAACAAAAGAGTCCCAAGAGTCAAATGTCTTACATTGTCATCAAATGTCAGCTTGAATCTGGGGCAACACTAGAGGCTGTGCCTGGAGATTAATTAAGCCATTTGTGGTCAGTGTTCTATTATTCTTGTTTCAGAAACAATGACGTATTTAAACATGAGCCGAGTTTTCTTCTCTCTCTCTCTCTCTCTCTCTCTCTCTCTCTCTCTCTCTCTCTCTCCCCCATAGTATTAGCATTTTTTTCTTTCCTTTATCTTTACTTACATTATTACAAGCAGAGGATTAACTTTTGATTCTTCCAGTGTTTTTCTTCTATTTGTCAATCTACTTATCAGTGTACATTTAAAGCATACAGGTTCTAGGGTGAGAATCATACCAAAACTATTTGACATTTAACTAATTTATCAAATACATATCAAATATTTTTTTAACTGCAAAATATGTATAGATCAAACTAAACTGTTTGACACTGGGAAAGGAAGTAAGAAAAACACCACATTTTTAAAGTAGGTGAAGCAATAAGAAATCAGTGGTTTTGAATATTCCAAACAGTATTTTCACAAACGTTTTTATTCAAATAGAAAATAATCTTCACATCCTGCAATTCTAAAAAATTTGAGTGTGAAGGTTCTCAAAATGCTATCTAATTTAAATTCAACCTAATGATATTAGTTGAAAAAAAAAAGTTTGTTGGTTTTTCCTTTAGATCTTCCCATTATTGACAAGAACCATCATGTATCTACTCTCTACCACTGAGCAAGTGGTTCAGATTCTACCCAAGTAGGAAAGTGTAAACATGGAGCTGTTAAAAATCTATAAATGGGTCTGTTAATACCTGTTTATAGATCTGTTAAAAGATAACTGAGGTATACTAAAAATGTTAGGAGTTTATTTGAGCAAATATCCATTCCAAATGTGCACGCCAAACCAGGGGAAAGACTTACACAGAAAAAGTACACAAGCAAAGAAGGGAAAGAATTTGATTGGTTATTTGTCCTTAGCTTTTGATTTTGTAAATTTGAGGCATTTACAGCCTTAGATTTTGGGTTGCTTAGGTAGGTCACCCCGCATTAGAGCTAACTCAGTCTAATGACCTTCTTGTTTAATTAATTTGACAGACTTGTATTTCAATAAATGAACCCCAGATTTCTGAAAGGAAGTTTCCTTCCTACCATTCCACCTTGAGGCTCTAAATTCCAGACATCACTGCTATCAAATCAGATGGTAGGTTTAGATGGTAGCTTCCTTTTCTGGGAAGTGGGCAAGAAAATTACATATAATAGAGATTATTTCACAGACACATCATAATGCTGTATATAGCTTACATTTTTATTTAGGGAATTTATCTCTGGGGGGAATATATATATATATATATATATAGTTTATATCACAAACTAACCAAATACAGTAACACTATACCACTCTGCCACTGTATTGTAAAATCCTTACATTTTATTAAATATACTCATGAGTTCATGTTACAGATATTGCCAGAGTACCACAAATGTCTGCCAGTTAGTTCAAATGCTACATATATTCATAAAGTTTTCTATTTGGTCCTTGCAATTGCTTAATAATTCAAGATTTGATTACTTTTGTTCATTTTAACAGGTAAAACATAGACTATGAAATGACTCTGAACTTTATAACACCTAAGCATCAATTGCTTATGGAAGCCTGTGTTCTTCTAATGTATTAGCAATTGTTTCATTAATAACTTATTTTTACAGAGTCTTTACAAAGCATTTAACTTACCTTTCTAGGACTAGGAATAAACGACAACTGACTCTTGATATTCATGTAACTCCATTTGTAGAAGTGCCCAAGCAGTCTGTAGAATGGCAGGGGCACTGGACAGTATGCTTTACCAGGAAAACAAAGAACATTATTAATTTGGTTTGTGCGTTAAGAAGTAGTGGGTAAAAGGGCTTCCATTCAAAGCTTCATAAGTACTGTCATATGGATTAAATGCCATCATATGTATGCCAGGCAATTCATAACAATTCTCCTTAATTCTTAGAACTTTATATTTGTTTGTGAAAGCATCACAACAATCTCATAAATTTAATTTATATTGTACCATTTTACAGACAAGGAATCTGAGTCTTAGGCTAAGAGGTAAAGCAATTTGCCTGAGTTTTTGGCCTATTACATATAAATAAACTTTTTAAGAAAATTATTTAGGTAACATTGGTTAATAACATTATATAAGTTTCAGATATACAACTTTATAACACAACATCTGTATACTCTGTGTGCTTACCACCCAAAGTCTAGTCTCCTTCTGTCACCATATACGAATATTTGACCCTTCTTCCTTCTCCCACCATCCCCTCCCTCTCTGCTAACCATTATTCTGTTGTCTGTATCTATGAGTTTGTTTGTTTGTTGTTTTTTGTTTTATATCCCACATTTGAATGAAACCATCCAGTTCTTGACCTTTTTCATGTGACTTATTTTACTTAATATGATACTCTTGAGAGCCAACCATGTTGTTGCAAATGGCAAGATTTCATCGTAGATTTCATGAGTAGTATTCTTCTGTGTACATGTTCCATATCTTCTTCATCCAATTATCCGATAAAACACTTTGAGGTTGTTCTCACATCTTAGCTATTGTGAATAATGCTGCAATGAACAGAGGTACATATATCTTTATGAATAAGTGTTTTCAAATTTTGGGGTTAGATACCTAGCAGTGAGATTGCTGAGTCATATGGTAGCTCTATTTTTAATTTTTTGAGGACCCTCCATACTGTTTTCTATAGTGGCTTCACCAATTTACATTCTCACCAGCAGTATTCAAGGATTCCCTTTTTTCCACAACTTCTCCAACACTTTTCTTGCCTTAATGATAATGACCATTCTAACAGGTGTGAGGTGGTATCTCATTGTGGTTTTGATTTGCATTTTCCTTATAACTACCTCTTAAATAAATATTTGAAAGTATATATGCCTATGTCTACACAAATATGCTTCAACTGTATGGAAGTCACCTTTCAAACACTGGAAGTCACACAAACAACCAAATTAAAAGTATATATTTGCTCCAGATAAACAAGAAAAAAATTTGAATGTTTAATTTTGCAACTGTTGTCTTGCCATCAGATAGCCTTAGGTGTGTGGTTTTCATTTGTCTTTTACTTTTGTGCATTTATATCTGAAAGAAATTATTTGCTGAACTTTCAGTTAGAAGATAATTTGATGAAAAGGTTTATGTAATCGATGACTTTTATTTTCAGAATGCTGGTGTTATCTCCTTAGTCCGTTCAGTATACATAGGTACCTACAGAATGAACTGGATTAACTAAAATTCTCAGATAATAGATATTTTTGATAATTTCTCATTTTATATATAGCATACCCTTTAAAAATTCTGATTACTAAAATATAGTTCTTATTAATCCATTAACTTTTCCTTATATATAGCTAATTAAGAATAAAAATTTTTCATAAAGTTTCTCAGAAATTATTTTTCTATTATTTGGAACTACTTAAGCATAACTATAGGCATGTTGTTTACTAATCACAACCTGTAAAATGATTTAAAAAACTAATAGTTCATAGTTTTATAAATTTCCTCTTTATAAAAAAATTAGTTCAGAAAAAAATACTATATTTTTTGTACCTATTTTATTACCCAGCATCACAAGCATGCGTGACGTATATGATTTAACGTCCTGGTTTGTGGCCACCTTTAAAACAATCAGTTAATTGATTTTTAAATTAATTTGAAGCCCTTTTTGATAGTTATAGAATTGAATAATACTAACATTATTTAAAACAAAACAAAAAACCACCCTGAATTTAAATCTCATTTTAAACAGAATGAAAAGCCCAATAGCTTAATGAAAATAAACTTGGATGCAAGTTTTAGCTTTCTGGTGGCAATCTGCCAAAAAAGCTTTCACTAGATAACAATCACTATAATTATAATAGCAACTGACAATGACTTAAACATGATTCCCTCACCCATCCTTTTAGAAAGCACAATGCTCTTAAACAATAACACGGTCAGTGACAGTGTTATGGGTATGCCTGTGGGAAGGCAGGCTGGGCTGTGAGAATGAGGAATGCAGGTGGCCCATGAAAAGAAGACCATCAAACCTGTTGGGATAATACAGATAATTAGTTTTGTCCTTGAGTTGACAAGATTATTTTAAATTTGACATATTTTCCACCCTTTACATTTTACTTATAATTTTAGAAAGCTTTTCCGTGAGTTAATGTAATTGATTTGAAGCTGGGGCATTAGTGGTGTTTTGATATGTGGCTACTTCCTTTGTATTCCTTTGGTTTACATTATTCCAAACTAGCAATCAATTGAAATATCTTAAGGGAAAGCTTATAATATCAGTAACAGATGTTTTATTAACCTAATGTATAGATGTAAGTTATTTTTCTTACTAAATTTAACTCATGTTCACTATACATGCATTCATACACATATAGACTATATGCATATATGTGTGAGAGTGTATCATACATATATACACATATGGAAATGTACATACATGCATATATACACACACAAATACAAAGGTCCACTGTAGAAAGTGCACAGTAGAAAGTTCGCGAACTTAATTATCCTATCTTTTGAGTGTGTGTGTGTCCATATACATACACACATATAGTATTAGTATAGTCAAATATTTATTTTATTTGGGAACTTGAATGAGTGTAGGAAATGAATAATTGGATATAAAAAAATGTAAATTAGTAGAAACAAAAATTTTGGCCCATAATAAGAATTTTAGCAGTTAGCTGTTTAAGTGTTGGTTACTTGTGCAAGACTTCAAAATTGAATTATTGGTGTTTCTGAGAACAAACAGCTTTGCTATGCTCTAGAACTGTGTCCTGAATTGTGCTTCAATAATCAGATAAAATCTCCTATTTCTCAAAAAATTCCTGGAGGAATAGATATGCCCCAAATGTTGCTGTGAACTAGGAAACTAGAGTGTAAAAGTCAAGGTTGAGATCAATTCCTTCAGTTAAGAAGTCAAATTGTGGGCTGGCTGAGTGGTGTGGTGGTTAAGAGCTGGCCTGGGGTTCAGATCCCACATATGAGGACCAGTGACACTGCCCTCTCAAACAAAAAAGAAAAGTCAAATCGTTCAGAAAGTCTAGTTAATATGATCAAGATGCTGGTTTTTTGATGTTCTGATAAAATAAATTAAAAAATCAAAGTAAGAGGAAAATCGACCTTTTTAAAAGAATATATTATTGAATTCCACCTACTCTTTAGACTTCAGTAATTAAAGCTTTTTTTCATTCTACAAATGTGTAACCTCATTAACTTGTTTTCTACTCTTGTCTTTTCACTTTCTATGAGCTCTCTTCAAATATAACCTATGCGTTCTGACATTCTGTACTTATTAGTTTAGTGTTAGAATCTCCTACACAAAAATGTTTCTCTAATTAGTTTTACCCCATTCTGATCACTCACTTCATTTAGATTTACATTCCGTATTACTTTACATATACTAATATTCTTCTTATACTTGCTCTTAACAAAATTAGGGAATTTTTTTGATTATCAAAGAATTGTTCTATTTTATGTAATTTAAAACACATACTTATTTATAACCAGTTTTATAAAATAAAGACATTTCATTTATAAAACAATAAAATAAAATACTCCTTTCCCCTTAGAAATACTAGGGAATAAATTCTATTATAGCCGCTAAAAATTTTGATGATGGTCAGCTTTTAGAGAACTTAAGGATAATCATTTTCAATGGAGAAGTCATCCAATTTCAAAACAAGAAAGAACCGATTCTGAAAATTGAGTTTGAACATACTAAAATCAGAATACAAGCAAATACTTCAGATGGTTAACTTTTTTTCTGGGAGGATCTCAAACAGTTTTCTATTACTGTCAATATGTTTATATACTCTTGTAGGTGAAGCCAAAGTTAAAGCTTACATAGTCCTTCCAGGTTGTAATAAACTTATGCTAATTTTATATAAAAAATTCTCAACAAAGGTAGTATCGCCCCCTAGGGGTTATTTTGGAAATTTGTGGGTGTGTTTGTATGTAGTCACAGTGATTGGGGTGGCAACATTTATAATTAATGGAAGGGTGTTAAAGTTGCTAGATATCCTTCAATGAATGGTACAGTAAAAAAAAAGTTATTTTTTATCACACACCAACACACAAATTTAGAATATCCCACTGAGCATTAATCAGATAGAAAACCTGCTCATAATTATGTCCACCAAGAACCTATCTCCATTTTACATAAAAACATAAAGATTTTCTACAAAATTTTAATTAACACCAAATTTTCTAGAAATGGGAACTACTGTTTAGCTTTATGAAAGATTGTGTTGTATTCTGTTTGAAAATTTATTGGGAGTTATTAAACATTTTTGAAAATCACATTACCAACCACACTAGCTCTATAGCTGAGCTGCAATAAAACATACCTGTATCAGTCTACCTTTGCAGGCAGCACATGCTAATGATTCCATATATCACTGTAAGCATCTAAACTCCATTGTCTTCTAGTGTTGTCATATTTGAATATTAACAACACATACATTTTATTGCAAATAATTACCCTTACGTTCTCCCTTTTATATTACCCCAGTACAATTGTATTTAATTATGCATGTATGCACGTGGTATTGCCTATAAATTTCATTTCAGGAGAGTAAAGCAAGCACTACAAAATATTTTGTTGTAGTAGCAGGACATGGGATCTAATAAGGTCGAGAATCACTAGATACAATGGGAGTAGCAGGGTTAAGCCTCCCTCAGAGCTTACAAGGTCAATGTTTTGCTTGCTCAGGCATTCCTTTTCTAATAAAGGAATAACCTGGGAAGGTCAGGATTCATGTGGTGGCTACAGTGAACAGGAAAATAAGGCATGATATAATTAATCCTGATGGTTTCTATGGAGGATGTGGATACAAGTGCAGATTAGAGATATATATGGGGCTGGTCTTTGGGTGAGTTTGCAACGGTGGGCGTGCTAGTATTGGAGGAAGAAGGGCTGTATAGATAGGAACACAACAAGCTCTCTGGGTTTCCTATGCGACCTTTTAGGGCAGGGAGGAATAAAGTGAAAAAGCGTATCAGTGGGATCTGATGTCTCTTCTGTCATTTTGTGGATGCTTTACATTTTCTGTGATTTCCCATTATAGTTTATTGTTCTTTGTGTATTATCCATCTAACTGGCTAGATAAGTAGTTTTGCTATCATCTTTTGGTGTTACATGACTACAACAAGTCTTCAAAAAACTTTAAAAAAGATTATGTGGCTTGTGCAGTCTCACAGCCCCTTCATATCAAAGATTATCTGTTTCTTTTACTCAACTATCCAAGACAACTTGGATAGCTATAAAATTCTTAAGATACAAACTTTGTAGATGTATGTAGATGCATCTCCATTGACTTAAGACATGTATTTGGGGGAAAGGTAATAGTGTGAGTGTTTTCTTATTTGATGGATGGTTCCATTTTTTCTTTTTTTCTTTTTTTGCCTGAAAATTAAACATTTTTGGTAAGATGTACCAGTATGTTTTTTTGGTGAGATTCTCTAGACTGTGCTTGACCTTTTTGATATACAATTCTTTTTCACTTCAGAAAAATGTGATTGAATTGTATTTTATATTGTTCCTTTTCTATTGCTCAAAAACTGTTTTTTGTACCTATCAATAATGCTTACATTGCGTTTCCATTTTCTGTTTCACTCACCTATTATGTTTTCTCTTCATTAGTTTTATCTTTTGAATTTTTCCCTCTGCATTCTAGAAAAGTGGCTCAGCCTTATTCTGTTACTCTACAGTGTTAATTCTAATCTTTTTGCCTGTGAAATAGGCTTTAAAATTCTGCTGCTGTGATTTTATTTACCTTGTAATTCTTCCTCATGTCCTAACATACTTTTATATCTCATTTTCTTTTCCATTTATATCAGCCTTCCCCTTGGGGGTTTCTGCTCTGGTTTAATAAAACCATCACTGGTTTTTCACTGATGAGGATCCAAAAATTTTCTACATTTTATTTTGAATTTTGATAAAATGATTTCCTGGGAATGGCTCTTTTCACTAGTGTTTGATGATGTTTTCATTTTCTTGTTTTGGGAGCATTTTCCTTCGCCCTTTTCCTTTTTCTATTGTGTTTTCATGTTTCTTGTCCCGACTGGATTCCATGCAATGTTCTTTGGATCCCTGTTTAGAGACACAAATGCATAGATATCAGCAGTTCTATTTCAATCCCCAGCGTCCACAAGGCTCGCATTAAATACTTCAGATCACTCCCTGTACACATGTCCTGGTGCTATGACACCGCAGAAGGCACAATCCATGAAAAGCTCATCTCTTCAGAGCCACCTGTTGGGCAGCAGTATGCCAGCTCGATTACCACATGATTCCTGCCTGGTTGTTTTCTAGAAAGAGAAAGAGAGATATTCTCATGATGAACAGCCCTCTAACTGCCCACAAAAACCTTCATCGTGCAACAGAAGAATAGCCGCCAAGTTTCCTATTCAGAATAATCCTTATTCAAGAGCCAGACAGTGGCAAAGGGACGAGGAAAAGCACATTTACATGGCCAAGTCTGCTTTGTTCTCGATATAAAATATGGGGTGGGGGGGAGCGGGGAACCAAGTGAATATTTCATTCCTATTCAATCAAGTTGTAATTAGGAAAAAATCCTGCCACATTTTGACAGTCACTTTAATGTCAGTCTTCATTTTCAGTGTAGTGAATTTTCACGTGCTGTGTTTTCATAGGAAAGATGTGCTATTGAAGATGGTGAGAAATGACTATTGTAGTATGACATGCCAGAAATCCAGGGGGTTTAGGTATGGGCCATGGCTGCACATATTCTGTCATCGAAGATAGGAGGTAATGATTTAGAGTTTCACACACAAATCTGGGGTCACGTGAGACAGCTATGGGAAAGATGTTTATTAGGTAGTTTGATCTATGGGACTGCACCCGAAGAAATGCTGACATTGATGTTGTGGAGTTGGAAATCTTAGTGAATATATGTGACAGGAAGCTCTGAGGCTAAGGACAAGAGTCTTTGATATACAAATCTTTAATTCATTGAGAAGCAATTGGAAAGAGAAGCAAGAGTAAATAGTGTGATAAAATCTAAGAGAAAAGAGAACGCCCACATATTTTCAACAAAGCCAAAAGCTCAAGAGAGGTTAAACAGGATGAACCCAAGAGGTTTGATCTTTTAGAAATCTCAGTAATTCCCTAGAGATGAGTATCAAAGGAATCATGGATGCTGAATCCATAATGCAGTGAATTGATGGGGGAATGAAAAGTGTGGTCGTGACAGTTACATGTGCTTGAAACAGATTTGTCTTTGAAGCAGAGGGCAAATAGGATGCGTGATTTAGAGAGGGCATTAAAAAAATAAAAAACCTCACAGCACAGAAAGACAGTCTACATTTGAACTCACTCAAAAGGTTGAAAAGTGAAAGGACTAATTATATTATTCTTAAAGTGTACTGTTTCTATCAGAGGAAACAAAGCCTTAGGCAGAATTGATTCATTGTACTGAGTCTCTGCAATGTTTCTGTTCTTTAGCAATTTAAGAATTGCATAACTAGGAAAAGATGTATTTGGCAAAACGGTGCTGCATACTAGCTGTGTGACTTTGAGGGACGTTACTTAAGCCTATCTTAACCATTCTGTGTTGCAATTCCTTATCTTGGAAATGAGAAAAAGAATTATACTTATTCGTTTATTAGATAGATTAAATGAATGAAAACTGTGAGCCAAAGTAAATGTTACACGTGTGCATAGTAAATAAAATCACATATCGATTGCACCTATTACTTAATCTGTTGAGTCGGCTTACTTAGTTACATGGCCTTAATAATTTTCACCAAACTCAAGATTTTCAACATGATTATTTACTTTGATGATCTATAACAGGTATAGCCATTGGTATTTAAACCATTAATTGTATTTGCTGAACCCAAAACTCCTGAAAAGACTTCTGGAAAACAAAGACAGTTTTCTTGTGGCCAATATCATGTTTTAAAAGTTTTGTTTTGAAATAATTTCAACCCAACGAGAATGTAGCTTGCAAGAAGAGTGTAGATAATTTTTTTCCTGAATCTTTGAGAGTAATTTGCCAATGTCGTACCCAATTGATCTTGGATACGTTGGCACAGTTTTCCTATAACCAAGAACGTTCTCCTACATAAACATCTATCAAAATAGGAAGATTAACACTGAAGTAGTACTCTTATACTCCCACCATTCTTTCTACTTCTAACCGTTAGCATTCAGAGGGCTGTTTCTTCTCATATATTTGCTCATTTGCTTAATTTTCATTCAGTATGGACTTGTAGATTCCTATACTATTCAGTAGGTTATAAATAGTTACTACTAATATATATTTTAATGTTCAAAATTTCCCCTATTTGGCCAGTGGAAGCTCCTTCAAGCTGGCTTTGTGTTCTTTAAACATACCTTTATCATTCTTAGGTTACTATCTTACTTTCCAGCACAATAAATTCTGAGGTCATTTTTGTATCAGCTGTTTCTCCAGGAAGTTATTTTTCCAAGAGGCTCTAGTTTCTTTTAGTGGAGAATGATAGTTAGAAGTCAAGGTCTGACACTGTGTGTGCTCATTGAGATTGGGGTATCAGAGCTTCCAGGCCCTTTCAGTGGACCAAGCTAGGAAAACACACACACACACACACACACACACACACACACACACACGCCAGCAAACACACACATGCAAGCAAGTACATATTTTATTCCTGTATTTACATACTGAAAATTATATATTCCCCCAACACTTCCAATCCCACAACACGTAGCAATGTAGCACAACACGTTTATTCTACTTTCCATTTTTTTAACTTCTCTGGTAGTGAGAAACGTAGCTCCCATTGTTCAAACTATATGTACCTATTAAATCACTATC
Organism: Aselliscus stoliczkanus; assembly: GCA_033961575.1. Lineage (NCBI taxonomy): Eukaryota > Metazoa > Chordata > Mammalia > Chiroptera > Hipposideridae > Aselliscus > Aselliscus stoliczkanus. The sequence continues at coordinate 72,214,307 of CM066740.1, read as the reverse complement.
CCTTACATAACTAATCTCTAAACCCCCACCACCATGCCTCCACCCGAGATGACCACTTTTCTCACTTGGTCTTTAAGTTCTGGCCACTTTCCTTGCTTAGACTCCAAACAGACATGAGTGCTACCCACTGCTCCTTGGAAACCTTGGTCTCATCCTCTGGCTTTTAGACAAAATTACTCAGAAAGGAAAAAGGAAGAAGGGGAAAGAATGAAAGCACAATCAATATACTTCCTGTGTGGACTTCAAATTCAACAATTAAAATGTCAAGATTGTGTCTACCTTTAATAAATTACATTGCCAAAGCTAAAAAACACTCTGACTGGATGAAATAGTCAAAATTTCAGGACACACAAAATCTCAAAAGTGCATTCTTTAACCATGTGCATCTGATTTTAGATAAAAAAAATCCATTGCCTATATAATTCATAATAATAAATGCACTGTTCTTGTTACACTTGTAATTTTCACTAAAATGACTGGATCAAATACCTGGATAATTAGTTATTGTGAAGTTAGTACAGAGATATATTACATGAACTAGAGGATTTTCATGAGATAACTATTACTAGCATTCTCTTAGTATACTTTTCTAAATCATCCAGGGACCATGAAAGAAATTTCTTTAATCGAACTTACCCAGCTCTGAACTCACTATAAATAAATTATTGGGCCTTTCCATCTCCGTGAAGTACTAAAGAGCAGCTCTTGGTTGTGATGCATTTTTAAAATTTCAAAAAAAAATTCAATTTCTTTTCATGACAGATTACTAATAGCTTCCACCCTTCCTTTTAGGGTGCATACACAGGTAGTGAGAGGGAAATTGACAGAATGGTGCCAGGTCAGTGGATATTTTTATGCTCACTTGAATAAGCAATTTTAAAAACAGCATTCCCTTCTATTTTTCCTTTTGTGCTATGTGTGCTACAGACGTATGGTTGCAACATACAGTGTCCCATGAGACAACTTTAGGGATTTTTAGTAAGATAGACTAGAAAGTGCTTCCTAAAGTTAGAAAGTCTGATCTCGACTAATCTTCTTCTTCCTTTTGGTTTTTTTTTAAAGACTTTATTGGGGAATTGGAGGAGGGGAACAGCATTGGGGAACCAGGGAAGGGGAACAGACAAGTTGCTGTCCTTTTGTTCTTCAGTCTAGTTGTGGAGGACATTGCTTCACTGGCCCATGTTGGTATCATCATTGCGCTCTTCCTGGGTGAGGCAGATGGGTCACCGGCCTCTGGACGGCCACTCACAGCAGCTCTTGGCAGCTCACTCTGGCTGCCGGCCACTAACGCTGGCTGCTGGCCACTCACTCTAGCCTATGGCAGCCTGCTGCAGCAGGGGCTGCAGCTATGTTGTTGCTGGCGACTCACAGCAGTGCAGCTCCAGGTGGAGCTGTTGTTCACCATCTTAGCTGTAGAGGGCAGTGTCACTGGCCCTCATATGTGGGATCTGAACCGGGTCCCTGCTGCTCAGAGCTGGCATCCCAAGCCAGCTCTTAACCAATGCACCCCTCGGCCGGCCTCAACTAATCTTTTTTATTAATAATTTCATTAAGCTTTTTATTCTTCAGTTTTCTAAAGCCAAGAATTGTTTATTTATAGCATTATCGTTTGCGAATGTTATTAGAAACTTCTTGATAGCTCAGGAACGTTACAGTATTCAAATAAATGTGATAAACCTACAGCTATCAATCAGAGCCTCATCAGTTTGAAATACACTTGTAGGCTATATTCTCTTAAAACATGTTTTCAAGCAATGTTTAAGGAAGATTATCAACATAGTTTCCCTTATGTGGACACAGCAATACCCTCATTTTATAACATGTGAAAGCTTATATACGTGTATTCTAAACTCCCCACCAGCTTGCTCAGCTGCTTCCAGCTGTTCCAGCACTTCACTTAGGCTGCTCTGATGTCTGACTACACACAGAACTCACACCCTTTGGTCCTTCTCTCTCCTCAATATACCTGTGGTCACGCTTCCTCCCCTACTCAGTCTAGACTCCATGATTGATTATGTAAAGTACAACTCCCAGTCTCCCTTGCCCACTTGGCCTATGTACCCCCCATGAGAAAAAGTCCTCATTTCCCAACCATAGTCTGCTTAAGTGCTGCAGGAGAAAAAATCATACAACTTCAGGTTGGTGCAAATACCGGTGCATGTTTCCCAACTTCACTGGTCTTTCAACACCTTTCATTCTCTTACATTATTTCTACTACATCATCTCCCGTTCTCCCCAAAGATTCCAAACCACTGAGGCTGCCCTTATCAGCATTAGGAAATTTTTTCCACCAAGCAAACAGGTACCAGACAGAAAATGCTCTCCGCTTCAACGGGACCTTCACTGTGTATACCCTATTTTTCCTGCTTTCCCTCACTTTCAAGAGATCGGTTGGCGCTTCCTCCATCCCAAACTTATCCCCTTGCCATGCTGGATGCATGGCTCCTGTCTCGTCCGGCACAGTGCTCGGGTTACACCTGCAGAGAAACTTCAACTTCTATTCCCTTGAAAACAAACGAACGAGCAAACAAACCAAACTACCATAAACTTCTGTGATTGAATTGTCCTGCTTAAATATTGCCTCTGTTTTTTGTTTTGTTTTGTTTTTTCTGCTCAACTTCTTGAAAGAAAACTCTAAATATTTTATTTACTCCACTTTAATTTAATGGCTTCCCTTCATTTACTCCACCGAAAACTTCCCTGCAAAAAAACAAAAATGTTTTGTGCTAAGTTTCCAAACGTGATCAACAAAGCTCTGCCTTCATCTTGCTAGACTATTGGAGGCTCTTGAGGCTTGTGATGCTGTCTCCCATGTTTTAACTCTATTTTGTTATCTAACATGATACTATTCTCTCTTGTAACTTCCCTTCCTGCCCTCACGACCATTAATTTTCAAATTCCTTTATTAGAGTCTCTTTTTCTAAACACCCTTTCTATTCTGCTGTGTCCTGTTACCATAGGTGAATGGCTTTAATCTATTCTAGGCAGAACCCTAAAGGTTAACAGAGTTGCCGCAGGGCAGTGTTTACATATGGTGTTTACATGCGAGATTACACATGAAGCTGTTCGTTATATATGCATTTTTCTGAGTGTGTGTGGCCATGCAAATGTTGTTGTTGTTTTTTTAAAGACAGGAAAGAGCATAAAACACAAAATTCAGCATAGTAATTACTTCAGATGGAAAGACAGAGTAATATCATAGAAGAAAAATGCTGGTAGATGCAAATATAGCAAAAAGCAACATTATAAAAAATATATAATTACTTAGGAAGAAGTTAAATATATTTTAAGTTACAAAATTAAAAAGCAGTATACACAGATGGATTCCATTTTTGTAATTATATACATAAGTGATATATAATAGGATATTCATTAAAATGTTATTTTTCTCTCATGTAAAGAAATAATGGCATCTTAGTTTCTAATTTTTGTTTGCATGGTTTTGTAAAATTATTTTACAAGGAATATCATTTAATAAGGAAAAAACATTATTTTTAAAAAAATCCCACAAAATATAGTATGATGGGAAAGGTCATTAATGTTGATATAAGAATGGATATGTTGAAAAGCATGTGAGATTAATTTTTAGGATTACCTGTCCAACCCAAATTCTTGTAAATGTGATCTGTGAAGATATTATGTAAAATAGTATGCCATACTGAGAAATTCTCCAGGTTAACAACAAAATCAACAACTTATCGTTTCATCCATGTGGCAAAGAAAAAGTGTTCTGATTTTTACTTCAAAATTAAAATTGGATAAAGAAAGCACTTACAAACTTATCAAAAAGGAATATTTCCAGCTTTCCATTCATGTTACTTCTAAAACAACAAAAAAATGAATCAGTTATTTCTTTCCCTGCTCTAAAATTCATATCAAGCAAAGGAAAGGCTATTTGGCAGTGTTAAGATTGGAAAAGTTCAATTAAATCTTTGTCTGTTCTCTAAAGAAAATGACTTCATTACCTTATTTATTTTCTCCCTTTCTATGCCGAACATAAGGAGACAAATCAATGGCAGTTTCTCATTTTTTATTTGTAGCTGAGTGGCATAATAAACATGATGTATTTGAAGCTGTTCTGCAACAGTGAAGTCTTAGGCAGATAAAATATTTTGCTGAGGCTGTTTCCTCATCCATAATACGACAGTAATGACTACTGCCTCATAGGATTGCTTAAAGGCTAAAATAAATAAAATATTGTGGGAGGAAAAAAAAGCCATTTTTAAATGAGTTAAAATGCTGGAATTTGTTTGCTATAATTATTCAGGTCTTGGCAGCCTGGGGTTCAATAAAACGATTACTTCTGAATCAAAAAAATAAAACAAGAATTATGAGAACTCTGAATATAATCATTAGTTCCCCACACTTTTTCAGCTTTATCTCTGACCTTTAGCGGAAATGGGAAAGTTGATGGCTTCCAGGGAAAGCAAAGAGAAAAATAAACTTAGATGAAACTTTAGAGGCAAACTCTAAACTCTTTTGTATCTGCTCTGATTTGGTGGAATCAGGAAAATCTTTGTATGAGAAATTGTAGCTATAATAATCCTGAGGAGATAGAGTGACCAAGCCAACTTTACATTTATGGCAAGTGACTGATTGTTTTGTCCCCTAAATTGAGAATCTGGGAGGTAAAAGACTAACCCTTCATTTACAGAATAGAAAAATAGTAAGTGGAAATGTCAAATGGCACAGTTACTTAACTGAAGAGGCAGAAATTTCATATCTAAATCAGGAATAGTAATACTATCTCAAAGGGTTGCTGACATAATTAAATAAAATTATTTAAGTAAAATCACTTAGTGCCTCGTTTATAGAAGTTGCTCAATAAATATTCCTTACCTTAATTACATGAGTGGCATCAGTGCTACAAATACAATGTCTAACTCATTTTAGCAAAACTAAGTTTTATCTAAAAGGATTCATTAATGAATATTACTTTTCTGTTTTATGTCCACTAAGCAACAAAATCTTTAAATAATACTTAAGGAAGTTTATTCAAATATGACACCCTTATAACAATTTTGAGTTCTTTATGTCAGAATTTGATGAAAAGGAATAAATAATTTACTAAAAATAACTGAAACTATAATCTGGAATTTTTTTTAAAAGTGTTTTTAAACCTAAAGAAAACTAAGCTATATTTTTCTGAGCATTTTGATATTAGCTTTTAACTGCTTTTCACTAAGGAGCCCTTGATATTTTTAGTTAATGTATTTCACTAATCCATTTTACAAATAGTTATTGTAAACTCCTTTGTGCCTGATAGTTTTCACAGCAGTTGGGATCTACTAGTAGATAAATAGATAAAGGTCACTGCCCTTGTGAAGCTTGGGTTCTCCACATTAGAGAAGTGTGTCAGAAGGTGGAAAGTGCTGGGGGACAAAGAAATGTGAGCAAATTAGAACTGGAAATGCTGGAAATGGGGTACAGATTACAATTTCAGCTGGAATGGTCATAGGGTGAACACAGATTTGAAGTTGAGAGAGATGGCTTTGCAGATTAGCTAAAAGAAAGCTTTCCAGGCAGTGCAAAAGCCTAAAATGGGAGCACGACTATTATACAAAAAACATGTGGTGAATGCATAAAAAAAGAGAGAGTGACCGATGAGGGTAGAGAAGCAAAAGGATTCTAGAGCATGAAAAGCTTTATGGGACAAATAAAAACTTTAACTTTTACTCTGAGGAAGTGGGCAGAGTGACATGATTTTAGGGTTTATGAGAAACGCTCTGATTGACGTGTTGAAATAGGCTATGGAGGACACGGGGCTGAAGGCAGAAAGAGAGACCAGTTAGAAAACTGCTATAGCACTTCAGGTAGTGGATGATGTGTCCTGGATCAGGGTAGTAAAAATAGTGAAATTTGCTGAATTCTGGATATATTCTAAAGGAAGCACAGAGAAGATTTGCACAGATTGAACATGGAGTATGAAAGAAAGAGAGAAGTTGGGACGATCACAGTGATATCGGCCTGAGAAATTAGAAGGATGAATGTGCCATTAGTGAGATGAGGAAGGTTGAAAGTGAGTAGGTTTGGGAGAAAGACCAAAAGTTGAGATTTGGACATGTTGAGTTTTAGATGTTTATTAGAAATTCTAGTAGAGCTGTTGAGCAGACAGTTATATACTAAAGTTGATTTGGGAAATAGATCTGGACTCAGGAAATACATTTTGGAGTCATTGTGATTGAAATGACACTGAGAAGCATATGATTGAATGAAATAATAAATATAATAAGTGTAGATTGAGTGACAAGAACCATAGGTAGAACTCTGAAATACTTCAGCATGGTCAGACATACAGGGAGGAACCAGAATAGGAAATTAAATGGAGCAATCAGTGAGATAGAAGGAAATGTCTTGTCTTGTAAGCTCTAGGAAGAGAATGACCATATGCCTCAGTTTGCCCACAACACTATCCATTTGTGACTATTGTCTCAATCATATTATAAATAACAAGTGTTGTAAGTCAAGGATTTGTACTTTAATCACTAGGACAAGTAATGAAAAAAAAAGTTAAAGAATATGTAACTAACAAGATACCAGGCGGCAGGGGTATATAGATAATAAATAATACAAATTAATCCAAAAGAAGTCAGGGAAAGGAAGAAAACCCAGAACAATAACCAGAATGAATCCTGTATGGAATTGTTTAATGGGTAGAGCAGAGCTAGTGGTCCAGAGAGATATAAGACCAAAAATTTTCCAGAAGGGCATCGAAAGTATTTTAAACAACAGAAACTTATTCTCCACAGTTCTGGATGAGAGGATTTGGAAAGGGTGCTCCAGGAAATCAGGGAAGGGTCAGAAAGTGATTCGTGATGTGAGTTCTAAAGGACAACTTAGAACAGTAAAAAGGGTAAAGAGAACTTCCAGTCAAAGAAAGTAGTATGTTCAAAGGCCCAGAGGTGAGTCAGAGCAGATCTGAGTCTGGAGACATGTAGTTACAGGTACAGTTGACTTTACACACATACCTAACAACTGCTTTCCTCCTCTCGACTATGCTTATTAAGAGTTGAGATTTGATTTATTGTTGAGCTGTAAATGTGAAGGGCTTTGGTCCTTATAGCTAGTCTGCCTCCTCCAGCCTGTTTTCTCTTGGACATCTGTGATTTTTTTTTTTCTTGTGGCATATGGTGAAAAAGGAAACAGATTTCTATTTTCCTCTTTTGCATAAAAATTCATTTTCTTTTTGAGTCTAAACTGAAAATATTACATAATGGCATCTCCTATTTATGTAAAAATGCCCTTTCTTCATCCTCGATCGCCCCCACTTCCATACTCCTCCAGTTTAACTACTTAAAGATGATGACCTCTTGGGGTACACAAGAATTCAGGTCTCTGAGCTTCCTCTCTAGAGAAATGTCCTCATTAAGTCACAGCTTTCCATCCATTCATTCACATAGCTATTGACTCTTTTATGTGACAAGCAGGAGACCACAAATATGAATCAGACAGCTCTTTACCTGGAAGAACTCCACCTCATGGCCTTGCAATCCTCAGTCTTCTCTACCTCCAGCAATGAGTTGTATTTAGAAAGACTGCCTAGGCAATTTAGTTAAAGCATAAAGTCAATGTGATTTTTGAGTATTTGCAACGCTCAGAAAGATTGTCAAGTTTTCTAAAAACTAATAAAGAGGCAAAACACATCGTTTCAATTATTTTTCTGCCTCTGTTAAAAAGCTTAGAGTCTGAAAATGGAATTCTGTCATTGCTCTTCTTAGAATAGGAAGGTGCATCTCTACCCATGTTGACAAGTAGACAAAACTCATTTACAATATGCAAGTCTTTCCTGTAATTTAATTGAGCTTTCCAATTTTGCTACATCGGCCTTGGGTTGTTAGTCAGAAAAATTACCCTGAAACTTCCATTGCCCTGTCAAATGTAAGACCTCACAGGTGACCTAATGATACACTAGAGGTTGAGAGCACAATAGCCCACATGGAAGAGTATAAATGAAAGGAAACTTTGCCTGTTCTCCTCTTAACACCTTTTACTGACAAGCCAATTTGTCATAGCTTGTCATCTTGTGACAGAGTAATTCAGTCTGTAATCAAATAAGCCTGGAAGTCATTTTTACCTATGTATGAAATGGTAAAATATGGCTGTCTCAGGGGATAGAGGAATGAAAAATCACAAACTTTATCTGGTGGTCTTTAAGAAATCTATTCAGGCATGTACCCAATCTTTTACATGATTCTTATCTTCAGATAATTTTCAGGGTTTTGACTACCAGCAGATAATTTTTCTGCCTTCTTGCTGAATCAGCTGCCTCTCGCTTTAACATAGCCCTGTCTGGTGAGTCCTTCTTATTTTCTTCTGTAAATGTCTCTAGGGAAAAAAAAAAAAATGCACACCCAAAATAAGCCCAAGAATACAGAGGGAAGAAAATACAGGATTTCTCAGAACTGGCCTTTGCTTTTCTGACAGTTTTATCACTGACCTTTTGGTTAAACTCTCAAAGAGAAATGAAATAGTCTGCTTGATCATTTAAAATGCTGAGATGTTATTATTAAACTTCCTTTTAGATAGCACTAGTAGCCTATGACTACTTAAAAGAGAAAAAAATATTTTGACCAAAAATCATCTATCAAAATAAACAAAGCAAGTTAAAAGCCTAAGAACAGTAGAACAGTATTTCCTTGTAGAAAGAACAATCTGTTCCTATACTCTGTAAATGCAAAAAAAAAAAACCAGAGTAAACATTGAACACCATTTACCAAGAAATAAAATAGGAAACTATTCCAGGCAAGCCCAAAGATTTCCCCATACAATAAATTCTATAACACTTTCAAACACTGACACTTTTTCCCATCATAAGTAATAAGCTTTTGATATAAGCTAATTCAATAAGGTTTCTCGTATTCTGTTGCTAAGAATGCACATGATCAGAAAATAGAATAGTGCAATGGCTCATTGGGTTCTGCAGAAGTATTCACTTCTGCTCTGAGAAGATTTCAGGAACAAATGTCAAAGAAATTTAAGGGGTGGGGGGAGGTCATCTACAAAGCGTCCTGCTTAGGCAACATGCTAGCAAACTCTGGCATCTTCTAGAATCCAATCATTCTCTATGATACATAGCATATGTTCAAGTCAAACACCAGTCAGAAAGTTTGCAAGCTTAGAGATGCCTGCAAAAATGATTTTATGCACAGAAAATTGAGGTTTACAGGCATGCAATCAGCTTGATTTCAGAAGGGCTGGCAAATCCCTCACAAGCTTCCTCTTATCACGGCTGCATGCTAACGTGTAGGGCGATTAATATGCTAACTAGGAAAACTTGAGCTGTCAGTTGCCTGTGTTTGTTTGCCAGAACCTTGAAATTAGGTCATGGCCGTCAGGGAAAATTCCTTCTCAAATGGCAGGCTGCATGAACATGCTAACAGGCTCAGACAGGAAGAAACACCTTCTGAAGTATCTAATGATAGAAGTGATATACACTAGTAAAATTACTTCAACTTGTGATTTCAGGACCTTGCAATATGGAACCTAGAAACATGGCTCTGGAAGCTGCCAGTTAGCTCAGTTGGTTTGAGCGTAATGCTCATAACACCAAGGTTGCCAGTTGGATCCCCATGTGGGATGGTGGCTACGCCCACCCACAACTCAGATTGAACATAGCACCTTGAACTGAGCAGCAGCAGGCTGCCGATGGGCGGCCAGGTGGTGACTGGACTTGGAGCTGAGCTAGCTGCGCCCTCCACAACTAATATTGAAGGACAACAACTTGGCTGTTCCCCTTCCCCAATTCCCCAATAATAAAAAAAAAATCTTAAAAAAAAAAAAGAATCTAAGGGAGAGAATATAGGCATTTTCTGTGCATTTTGAGAGAGGATATCACATCTCAGTCAATTAAGACCTTTTATAATTAACTCTGCTTGGTGTCCGATAAACTAAATAATATAATACCGATGTGCATTCTGAATGATCCATGGTATTAGGAACCGTAGCAGCATATGAAACAAAGAACTGCAACTCTTTCTCTTTCCTCTCTTTTTTTTGTTTTAAAAATATTTTTCTTTTTGTCCTCTCCTCCTTCAAAAACTACCTCCCCCACACAAAATGGAATTATTATTATTATGCAGCCATAAAAAAGAATAAAATCTTGGCATTTACTCCAACATGGATGGAATTTGAGGGCGTTATACTAAGTGAAATAAGTCAGAAAGAGAAAGACAAATGCATATGATGTCACTTACACATGGAATCTAAAAAACAAAGGAGGAAAATAAACTCATAAATACAGAGAACAGATGGGTGGTTACCAACAAATATAGGGGTAGGGAGTGATTGAAATGGGTGAAGGGAATGAAAAAGTACAAACTTCCAGGTATAAAATAAGTAAGTGATGGGGATGTCATGTACAGCATGGTGGCTATAGTTAATAATAATGTATTACATATTTGAAAATTGATAAGAAAGTAGATCTTCAAAGTTCTTATAAGAAAAAATTCTGTAACTATGTGTCATGATGGATTTTGACTAGACTTACTGTGGTGATCATTTCAAATCTACAAATATAAAATCATTATGCTGTACGCCTGTAATTAATACACTGTTGTATGTCAATTATACCTCTAAATAAAAAAAAGAGATACATGGCAAAGTAGTGCCAGGAATTATGTAACATTTTCAAAAATAGTTTTTATCAATTCCACTGTGAACTGAAAGATGAAAATAATCCAGGGAAGAACATTCTGGGATAAGGAGCCGAAAGTGTGAATATTCTTTTCTGCCCAAAGTTGTGCAACAGAGCTCTAATTAAATCATCTAAATAAAACACCTCAGAGAGAAGCCATAGACATCAAAAAGCTTATGTAAATAGCGAATTAATTGAAAGCAAACCTATTTTTCTGGGATCATAGTTTGAGTCCAATAGGCCCAGGACAATCCCAGTTTATGTCTATTTCCCTGGCATCATAATTAATGGAGGCCCCTTTTCATTCCCCAGTGTCCCAGGTTGGGTGATAAGTATTATGATTATCCTTGTCCATAAACTCTAAGAACTAAACAAATTATAATAAGTCTTCCCAGGAAGCAGAAGACTTGGTTGTGCCATTGACACACAGTCCATGCTAAAACACAATTAACTGTGTCTCTTTTTAAAGTTCTGAAAATTGGGTAGGTCCCCTCCCCATTTTGTTGCTCATTGCATCATTTGCTAACTCCTGCAACAAAGAAGCTCATTTTAACCCAACTGGAATTTCTACTGTTACATTTATATTCATCCCTTTATCTTGGTGAAGAAATATGACCACTGTACTATCTGCAAAAGTTATGTATGTGGGTCAGTGCTCTAATAGCCATAAATCTGGTTATGGTTTCTTTGTAGCTAGAAAAAAACCTACATTGAAAACAGGAGAGAAAATCATCTGAAACAATCTTGCATAAAAGAATAGACAAAGAGACTTGTCAAATCCTTTACAATGGAGCCTCTGAGTCTTACCCCAGCATGACATCCAAGTACTAAACAGACATATACCTGGGATGGGTTGCTTTTCTGAACATGCGGCTGCCCTGACACAACTGTGATCTTACCTTTTTTTCCTGACTTTCATTAAAAGTCAATATTAGGAATGGATATATGAACACAACCATAAGAATGGCCTCTATATCTTCCATAAATTTATGATTAAAAGTACTTTCTTCATATGAAGACCATGGCATCTCTCTTAGATATCAGAATCAGCAAAAAATATAGCCCTCTGAGTTGTCGTGCTTTCTTTTATTATTTAACAAGATTACTGTAAATCAATGTTGTTTCTATTTTTTTTTTTTTTTTTTTTTTTTTTTCATTTTTTTAGCTGAGCCATCCTGCCACCTGTTGGCAACTCAATGGCAGCTCAGCTCGGGCTGGGCATTGAACTGCTGTTGCTCAGAGCTCAACTCACACTCTTGAACAAATTCAACCAACTGAGCCACTCAGCCGGCCCTTTGTTTCTCTTTTAATCTGACAAATACAAATTCAGAGAAAAGTTTTGGTTTCAGTTACAGAGGCTTTCCTCGGTCAGTGTATCTGAGTATTCCTCCCTCCCTTCTTCTGCTATTTCCCACCCCCTTCATTACTTGTCTCTGGATATCGCTGTATCTGTCATTAAAACCCATTGTGAAATAATCAGGTATGTAATTTTTAAATGAAAAATTAATTCTAGTATCCCATTTTTGATGAAATAATGATGACTGAAATGGGAATATGTTTAGGATATTGTTATTAAATGCACAATAAAAACTATTGTTTTATTAGATTAAAAACTATTCAGACATAATTATAAATATACATACAGGAAACTATAAATGAACTTGGACATCAAATTATCACATTGTAAGTATATATATATATATATATATATACACACACACACATATATATTTGAAATTGGCATATTACTGAGACAACAGACAAATGCCACAGAAACTCAGTTTAAAAAATTATTTCATGTATTTCTTTTTTTTTTTTTTTTTTTTTTGAGGGCAGTGTCACTGGCCCTCACATGTGGGACCGAACCGGGGCCGCTGGCTTCCCAAGCCAGCGCTTAACCAACCACGCCACTCGGCCGGCCCTCATGTATTTCTTTATACGTATAAAGCAACACATGATGCTTTGCAATCTAATGAAAACTCTAATGCAGTGACTGCATTTAAGAGCAGGAATTTTTAAGAGCAGAAATTTTTTTCAACAAGAAATATCCTTGACAAGCTTTCCCATTCATTTGTACAGCACCATCATGAGGAAATATGCATATTTGTCTATTTAGGACACTTAAATTGTGCAGATACTAAATGACCTGTGCCAGAGGTTAGTCCACAAAATAATACCATGTAAATGAAGTGCTGGTAAAGTTGCAGCAATTCTTATCTTTTCCTCTGCAATCTTTTCCTCATTTGATGAGACCAAGTGGGAGAAGTCACTTTTGCAGGGATCACCAGAAACGGATCCAAATCAATTAGAGCAGAAAAAAAATAATCATGTAAAAAATTCTCATTTAGGACACCAGTTCCAGTGGGTAATTAAGGGCTATGGGAATGAGGAAAGGAGACGCAAAAACAGCACTCAGGGTTTAAGCTTCTCTATTCTGAGACCTTCAGCAATCTCACTGGAGTGAGCCTGGTCCTGAATCTTAGCCCCAGGAGGAAGTTCACAGGTGTGAAAATTATTGTCTCTTTAGCCAAGGTAAAGAAAACCAAAGAATTAGCTTCAGTGGAAATTAACATTTGCAATTTAGTCAAATAAATGATTGAGATATCAGTTTTTCTTTCAATCTTATTTCAAGGCAGTGGTTCCCCAATTTTTCTGTATCTTGGGGTGACATAGCATAGTTTAAAAAGATGCTGATGCCTGGCTCCCTACCCTCAGAGGTTCTCATTTATTAGTACAAGACCTGAGTATTAGTGCTCCAATGAATAGGTGTGCTAACACCTCTTCAAGATCTTGCATTCAGTTATTTTGGATTAATACCCAGGAGGAGGATGGCTGGATCACATGGTAGTTCTATTTGTGTTTTGGGGGAACCACCATATGGTTTTCCATAGCAACCACACCATTTTGCATTCCCACCAATAGTGTACAAGGGTTCCAATTTCTCCACATCCTCCCCGAGGCTTGTCTTTTGTGTGTGATACTGTAGTTTCCATTTGCAGTTCCCTGAAATTGGCCATTTTTATGTCTTTTTTGGAGAAATGTCTATTCAAGTCCTTAACCTCTTTCTTAAATGGGTTGTTAGTTTTAGTGTGTGTGTGTTTTTGTTTTTCTTTACGCTTGAGTTTCAGGAGTTACTTATAGTTTTTGATACTCACCTATATAAGATATATGGCTTGCAAATATTTTCTCCCATTCCATAGGTTGCCTTTTCACTCTGTTGATTGTTTCATGTGCTGTGAAGAAATTTTTAATTTGAGGTAGTTCCACTTGTCTGATTTTGCTTTTGTTGCCTGTATTTTTAGTGTCATACCTATAAAATCATTGTTCCCCTTCTGTTTCCTTCTAGGAGTTTTATAGTTTCAATTTTTATGTTTAAATTTTTAACCCATCTTAAGTTGTTTTCGTGTGTCGTATAAGAGTCCACTTTTATTCTTTTGAATGTTAATATTCAATTTTCCCAGTACCACATGTTGAAGAGACTATCTTTTCCATATCACATATTTCTTGAGACTCTTGTCAAAGGACAGTTGACCATATTGTATGAAATTTTTCTGTGTGCCGTACTTTATTCCATTGACTGTATGTCTTTTATACCAACACCATACTGTTTTGATTACTGTAGCTTTGTAATATATTTCAAAATCAGATAATGTGATGCCTCCACCTTTGTTTTTCTTGCTCAAGGTTGATTTGGCTCTGTGAATTTTTGTGATTCCATGTGAATTTTAGAATTGCTTTTTCTATTTCTGTAAACCTAAATGTCCATTGACAGATGAATGGACAAAAAAAAATGTGACATGTACACACAATGGAATACTCTTTCTCCTTTTAAAAAAAGATAGAAACATTGCAATGTGTGACAACATGGATGAGCCAAAGAATTTCAATGGTATTTTCCAGGGTCTGAGGTGAAGGGGATATGGGAGATACTGATCAATGGGCATAAAGTTTCAGTCAAGCAAAATGAATAAGCTCTAGAAATCTGTTGTGCAACATTGGGCCTTGAGTCAATAACAATGTATTGAACACTTACATATTTGTCAAGAAGGTAGACCTTATGGTAAATGTTCTAACCACAGTAAAAAAAAATAAAAATGATGTAACAAAAATGTCAGTTAAATGAGTTTACATAATGTTATTGGGCATTACCTATATTAAAAATGCATTCTCTTCATGAATCTCCAATACAAATGTACTTAAAGAAAAAAATACCCTTAGGCTTGTAATTATATACAAGCATTCCAGTGCTGTAGTCCAAATCAATAGATCTCTAACAGTCCAGATCAAAAAAGTCTAAAAAATATTGAATTGAGCAATGTTGCAAAAGTTTCTTTACTGAAGGACTTATTAGAGTTAATGTTGTTAATTTCCTTATTTTTTTTAAAAAGATTTTATTGGGGAATTGGGGGTAGGGAACAGTGTTGGGGAACTTGAAGAAGGGGAACAGACAAGCTGCTGTCCTTTTGTTCTTCAGTCTAGATATGGAGGACATTGCTTTACTGGCCCATGTTGGTATCGTCATTGCTCCCTTCTAGGGTGAGGCAGATCAGTCGCCGGCCTCTGGACAGCCGCTCACAGCGGCTCTTGGCAGCTCAAACAGGCTGCTGGCTACTCACGCTGGCTGCTGGCCACTCACTGTAGCCTATGGCAGCCCACTGCAGCAGGAGCTGCAGCTATGCCGTCCTGGGGAATCACAGCAGCCCAGCTCCAGGTGGAGTTGTTGTTCACCATCTTAGCTATAGGGGGCAGTGTCACTGGCTCTCATATATGGATCTGAACTGGGGCCGCTGGCGTCCCAAGCCAGCTCTTAACCAACATGCCACTCAGCCGACCCAGTTTTCCTTATTCTTTAGCAATAGTTTATAAGAAAGGCTCCAAAAGAAATATATACCACCAAGAACAACAAAAAAAGTTTACTGTCGTTGCAAACCACCAAGCTGTTTAATAATTTAAGTTATCATGTTCTTCAATCAATGTGGCTCCACAATTTCCTGCATAATTTCTTAATATAAAATTAATGGAATCTGTCTCTTTGTCAGCCAAGTGTATCAGATACTACTGTTATATCAAGTCAACCATTATATGGTCCAGTCTCCTTAGCCCGTGTCTAGCCATCCTTTCACTCAGATCACCTGGAGCACTTAGGACAATCCTTCGAGAGGCTACACAGAACTTTGTCCATTGCCTCAGCCCCTATGATGTAAAAAAAAAGTGATGTCACCATATACTATGCAGCTTTCTCCTTTTTGTGAAGATCAGCAGGCCACACAACTTCCCTCCTCTCCGTCTACCTTTTTCAAGTGTTCACTGTTCATCCCCTTTCATCTTGTATCAGCAGTAACTACTGCTTTTGAGGATAAAGTCTTGATCTTTTTATTTTTAATTCCCTATACCCTTTTTCTATGTCATGATATAGACATTTAATCTTTTTTCTTTCTGGAATGTCCAGTCCCTCTTTCTCTATTCACTCATCTTTATTGACACAGTGCTATGTTTACCCTGGCCTAAAACATTCCTTTTTGTAAACTTTTGCATTTTTATTGTCTCATCACTTGTGTTCTCATCCTTGCCACTGATCATTTTCTCACTCTCACAATTTACCACCACGCCACTCTTTGCCCCTTACAAAACAGAGTCTGTCCTTAATTATTATGTTCTTAACCATCATCTTAAAATCACCTTCACACTCAATTTTGTGACACCAACAATTTGAGTCTTATCTCTGATTTCTCCTCCTTTATACAGAGCTGGCTCCATTTTCTCTTTGAGCTCCTTAATCAAGAAAACATTTTCCAAAGCTTTATTTGCTCTCTTTTCTCCAGGTCTCCTGTCTTCCTTGAGAATTTCATTAACTTCTAAAAATTTGACTATTACTTCCTGACATCGATTTCCCAGTCTGAATCTCTAACACCACCTTTTTACCATTCTGTTTGTTTTTCCAACTCCCCATGTGCTTCTCGGCTTTTGTGTTCTGTTGGCATTGTAAATGAAACATCTTTTCTGCTCCCTTCAAACGAGCCCATCTTTCTGAGTTTAATGTTACTGATAATGGCAAAATTTCTAACCTCAGTCAGGTTTGAAAATTAATTTTTTCTTTCCTTTTTTACTTTGCTATCTATATGCTACTGGTTACTAAGTATTAACAATTCTCCCTCCATTGTTTATGTTCATATCTTCCTCATTTCTCTTCTTGTTACCACCACTTTAGTTTAGGGCCTTATTAACTCTTGCAACATACAGTGCAATTTCTCATGAGTTTCTCTTACCTTCAGTCTACCCTCTGTATTTCTATCAGATTGATTTTTTCCAAAGGATATTTAGTCCTGTTACTCTCCTGCTCAAACCCCTCCCTAGCTCCCATTTGCCTAGTGAGGAATAAGTAAAGAACCGCTACAAAGTGGTTCTCACCTACCTTGCTAGCATGATCACATATAATTTGCACTTAAACTGAGTTGTTTCTAGAATCTGTTGTATAGTCTCCTCTAATGTGACTCACAGTAGACTGCTTACTCGCCTGAGTGCCTCTCCTTTCTCTGTAAGTCATGACACAGCTTAAACTGAACTACCTTACTGAAAAAGTACATTCTAATTCATTCATTCAACTATTCCTGGACTCCTCTGACATGCACCAGTGATCCGATACAATATGGTTCCTTTCCTCAGGAGCAAACAACCTGTTCACTCCAGTGGAAATTTACTCCATCCTCTGAATTTCTATAACATATTATATGCTTCCTATGGTATTAGTTCCACAAAGAGTTGTATTGTTTTTTGTTTGTTTGTTTTTGTATATGAGTCATAGAGTTATTCATCAAATTGCTTTCCCTTCTTTTTCCACAGTATTCCAGAAAGATTTGCTAAATGATAAAGTCTAAATAAATGACATTTAAATTCCATTTACTTTTTAGCAATTTGGCAAAACATTTTTCTGAGCTTAACTCCCAAGTTGTGGATATGTGTTCTTCTTAAATGACTGAAGACATCAAAAATATTTCTGGCTCTCTAAATATATTTCCCTAATATGCCGCAAATCTTACTAAAACTTATATATTATTAATGCATATGGGTTAAATCTATAATTTTCTGGAAAACAAGTAAATATTAATCTGACCTATCTATTTGATTTTTCAGTCTGCAGTGTCTTTCAAGTTCTCACTGGAAATGTTATTTCCCTGATTTCTAATTGTTGCAAAATTATTTACTGATTGAGTTATTAATAGGTCTAAGGATTGAAAAGAGGAAAGCAGGCAATTATTAACAATTCTTCTTACTTTTCAAAGATTAGCATTTAGAGTACATAGTATCCCTTCATCATATGTAGATCCATTATTTTCTTACAAGAAACAACCTTCTGTGACATATTAAAGTAGTTTGAAAAATAGAATAAGGGAAGTATGAAGGAAAGTTATGCACTTTGGCCTCATCGGGGCCTAATCAAATCTAGTGAGTGTAAAAACAGATGGATTTCTCAAGAGAAAGTCACTTGCCCTCACATCTAAAACTTGTCTTTCTACTTTGAGATGAAGCCCTAATAGTTAATTAATGCTTTTAGTTTTTCCAGTTTCTCTAATCTCATTCACAGACGTGAGAAAGGATCTGGATAGCATGAGTATACAGTGATAAAGCTGGCTCTACTAATTTTTCACAGTAATAATAAGACCCTAACAATAAGAGCCAGAAAAACAGGTGATCCTCTTTTCACATGGTTCCAGTGTACTCAATACTTTTGCTAGAGAAGGACCATCCTTCCCCTCACAGAGACACTGACTCCACAATGATACCTGGACCAGTGCTCTGTGAGAAATCCAGAAACCACTTTAGAGGCTTCTGCACCCCAGGTGAGCACAACATCAGCCTCATCACAGCCATTAGGAAAATTCGTGCCATTCACCTACACACCTTAGTCTCTTTCCCCATCTCACGCCATTAGGAGAAAACTCCCAGCACCCAACTTCTCCATGGGAAGGGAGAGAGAAGCCTGGATCATACATCCAATGGCCGGACTTTCCAGGGGGCTGTCCAATGGCCTGGCTTCTGTCTCACCCCGCTCAGACTACTGAAGGAACACAACATACTCTAGAAGCCAGGGGACCACTGAAAATACAAGGGAGCTGGGTGGCTCACAGAAAACCTGCAGTATTGCAGATAGACACCAGAGGGAACAAGAGATTGCAAACTCCTGAAAAAAAAAAAGAAACCAAGGAATCCCTCTAATTTGGAATTTGTATGCATTAATTCTAGAGAGGCCCCATCCACAGAAAAGGTTTGAGAGACCCCTAGAATCTCAAGGACATACAAATTAAAACAATGAGATATCACTGCACACCTGTTTGAATGGCCAAAATCTGAAACTGACAACACCAAATGCTAATGAGGGTGAGAAGCAACCGGAACTGTCTCTCATTCATTGCTGATGAGACTGCAAAATGGTGCAGCCACTTCAAAGACAGTGTGGCAATTACTGATAAAACTAAACATAAGCACTCATGACATGATCCAGCAACAACGCTCTTTGGTATTTACCCAAAGGAGTTGAAACTGATGTCTACACAAAATATCTGCACACAGATGTTTATAGAAGTTTTAATCATAATTGCCCAAACCTGGAAGCAACCAAGATGTCTTTCAGTAGATAGGTGTATAAATAAAGTGTGGTACATCCAAATAATGGAAAACTATTCCACACTAAAGAGAAATGGGCTAGCAAACCATGAAAAGACATGAAGGAAGCTTAAAAGATATATTACTAAGTGAATGAAGCCAATCTGAAAAAGCTACATACAGCATGATTCCAACTCAATGATGTTCTGAAAAAGGCAAAACTATAGAGACAGTGTAAAGGTCAGTGGTTTCCAGGGATTGAGGAAGGGGCAGGAAGGAGATGGAAGCATGAATAGGTCGAGCACAGAAAATATTTAAGGCAGTAAAAATATCTGTATGATATAATACTATAATGATGGGTACAACTCATTATGTACTTATCCAAACCCATAGAATGAATACCACTTGGATTGGACCCTAATGTGAATTATGGACTTTGGGTGATTACGACTTGTCAGTGTAAGTTCATCAGTTGTAGTAATAAATGTATCCATCTTGGATGACCCCTTGGGAGCTGTTGATAATGAGGGAGGCAATGCCTGTTCAGGATAAGGGATATATGGGAAATCTGTGTACCTTTTCAGTTTTGCTGTGAACCTAAAACTGCTCTAGAAAAATAGTCTTCAAAAATATATATTCATAACAATATGTTACTGGATACACAATATAGAAAGATATAATTTGTGACATCAGTGAAAAACTTTGGGGAAAGGAGTAAAAGTATAGAGTTTGTGTGCAATTAAAGTTGTTATCAATAGGTTATTGTATGCAATTAAAGTTGTTAAAATAGGTTATTATAACTTTAAGATGTTCTATACAGCCCAATGGTAAACACAAGGAAAGCATGTGTAAAGGATACAAAAAAAGAAAATGAAAAGAGAATCAAAGCATATCAATATAAAAAAAAGATCAATGAATCACAAAGGAAGATAGCAAGAGAGAAAAAGAGACAAAAAAAGCTGCAAGACAGACTGAAAATAATTATTAAAATGGAAATAGTAAGTCCTTCTCTATCAGTAATTACTTTAAATGACATAAAAACTCTAGATGTATTCCCAGGTTGGAAATATATTTTTTCTGGGTTTTCTTCTAGAAGCCTACTGTTTTCACTTTTAAATTTATATCTATGACCCACCACAAATTAATTTTTTTATTTAATGTGAGGTAGGGGTTGAGGTTCACTTTTTTCCATATGGATATACATTTGTTGAAAAAGATTTCATCCCTTATCATCACTTCTGTTAAGAATCGAGTCTGTATAAATATAGGTCTACTTTTGGACTCTAATGTTTCATTAATATTTGTCTACCCTTATGAAATACCATACTAAGTGTTAAGAGCCATTGTGCTGTAGACTAAATTTATTCTTGGATCACTCTAGATATTGAAAATGGTGTTTAGTGGCCAGTTTTCTTTGGCTTCTCATGGAATGGTTTTAATTGAACTGTGCTTTATCATTATGCCACTGGCCTTCACTGAGGAAGTTATTTGAAACTCACCATTGTATTTATCACAGAAATGTTAAGTGCTTTATGCTGTTTCTCTTTATGGGAAGTCACAGGGAAGGGCCAGCCAAGTGGCGCAGTGGTTGAGCGCTGGCTTCAGAAGCCAGCGGCCCTGGTTCGGGTCCCACATATGAGGGCCAGTGATACTGCCCTCAAAAAAAAACAAAAAAAAAACAAAAAGAAGTCACAGGGAATATGTCTTCCAAGTTTCAATACCAGGAAGAATAATATGTCTGTCTCCTCCCATTCATTTCATGGAGGTGTGGATCCTGACACTAGGAAGACGAGAGACTTTATTGATCAATTCTAACAATTCCATAGAAAACCTTACTGAGTAGTCCTATCCTTTGTTTGTGGACTATCCTTACTCTACTTTACATCTGACTTTATTGTCAATTTTCTCCTAGTTTACCACTCATCATATTTTTATATGGTTGTATTATATGTACATAGGCAATCCAAATGAAATCCCTGTGGGGGATGACTCAGAATCTAATTAAAGCACTACATTTAATGTGGAAATAAGTACTACATTCAATATTCGAACATAGACTTTATGATCAAGAATAATAGAATTTTCATGAGCTTAAATTGAGCAAATATCTAAATCTAATTGATCAAATATCTAAAAGAGCCCCCATCTTTTTTCCAGGTTCTCCTATGAACTGACAGGGAGGGAGAGTAAGTGTGTAGTTCTATTACATGTGTAGGCTTCTGTCCAGCTCCTCCTTTTCTTCTTGTCTCCCCAGCTGGGCCATGGTCTCTCCTTGCTCCAGTTTATAGTGTACACATAAATAGCATTTTAAAGTAGAAGTGGTACTGGGCTTTTTTCTTACACCATTAGCAAAGTGGAACCACTGAATTTAAGGATGCTTGCTGAGACTTCCAGGGAATTAAGCTTCTGCTTCCTGTAAGGCGAGGAAGAGCAGGAAAAGCTGCAGGGTCATTTACACACATCAGGAAATAGTTCACGGTGTCCCACTGTTTCCGACTTTCGCTGGCAGGCGGAATGATGCAGAGTGCAGTAAATGACATCTTTCTCTGTCTCCTGTCTCCCAGCCTAGAGAAAGTGCCAGCGTTCAAGAATAAGATATCTGACCCATATTCCCAGAAATATCAGCTGTAGGCTTCTTTCTAATGTGATGCCTATTTTTCTATCAGGCGCTATTGCCCTTTCTTTCATTTGAAAGGTTATTGATTATAGTCTGTGTGCTTGGCATTGTTCTATGTGTTAGGGATTGAAAAAGGAAATAATATATGAATCTGGAGATGAAAGTGCTTAACTCTGAAATAACAGCATTCCTCAGCTGTCATGACTCTTTCCTGCCTGTCCTTTTACACACCACAAATCAGTCATTCAGCTTTTTGAAAAAATTAAATTGATGGGGGTGACATTCAGATTTTGAGACCTGACAGTTACTCCAATGAGGTACCAGATAGGTGAAAGGTGTTCTATACAACGAAATGAAATGAATCTAACAGTGGGGTTCCCCCTCAGTCCAGGAGGGAAGAACTGTGAAACCACACATGAAGAATAAAATTAGCCCATTGAATTATAATCTCTCTTATCCCAAGGGGAAAAAGAAACATTCAAATAAACTTAAGCACAAATATGTTGGGGAATACAAAAGTGACGAAGATAATATTTCAAAGTGTCATAATAATTCAAGTAGCCGTATTTTTCATATATTACTTTTCACTTAATTCCAACTAGCAACACAATCCAGTCTGTATGGGTATTATTAAAAATCTCAGTGTATAATCCAATAATTGGGTAAACTGAGCTGTTTATTCAGGGTCAATGGCCAAGGCAGCCACTGAAAATTGTTCTCTAAGAAACAAAGAAATTTGAGGAAGAAAGAGCTATAATGCCATAAGTACCTCCAGGCATAACCTATCCTTCCTGCTGTGGTTCATCTCATCATCATCAGTGCGTAACCATCTCCTGGCAGCCACCTGGGTGCAGCTGGTCTGACAGAGATAAGTGATATTGGAATCTGTCAGAGACAAAGAACACGGTAAAGTTCAACTGCAGGAGCAGATCTGAAAGAAGCGAAGACTTGGAATCATAGCTACAGCTCTCAAAGAGTCCACTGTGTATAAAATTATCCAACAAGAAAGGGAAGTGACTAACCTATCCTTACTATTGAGAATGCATCTGTTTTTAATTCATGCATCAAAATTTTGCCTGAGATATTTGCATATTTAACCTTGTTTTGAATTTTACCTATTTGCTTGTAAATAAAAGAAACTTTCAAATTGAAGCCTAATGATAACACCTGAAAATTTTCTCCAACTTATTGAAGTATACCTGAGAAATAATTATATATATTTAAGGTATACAATATGTTTTGATATATGTATACACTGTGAAATGATTACCACATTCAAGCTAATTACCATATCCATCACCTCACATGGTTATGATTGTGTGTGTGTGTGTGTGTGTGTGTGTAGTGAGAACACATAAGATCTAGTCTCTTAGCAAATTTTAGGTATACAATACAGTATCATTAACTATAGCTACCATGCTATAGATTAGATCTCCAGCAATCCCACTTCTAGGTATTTACTTAAAGGAAATAAAAGCAGCCTCTTGAAGATGTACCCGACTCCCATGTTCATTGCAGTATTATGCTCAATAGCCAAGATATAGAAATAGGCTAAGCATCCATTGACAGATGAATGGACAAAGAAAATATGGCATGTGTATACAATGGAATATTAGCCGTTAAAAAAAAGGAAAAGATGGGCTGGCTGAGTGGCACAGTGGGTAAGCACTGGCTTGGGAAGCCAGTGGCCCCGGTTCAGGTCCCGCATGTGAGGGCCAGTGACACTGCCCTCAAAAAAAAAAAAAAAAGGAAAAGTTGACCTTTGCAACATGTATGAACCTGAAGAACATTAAGCAAAGTAAAATAAGCCATAGAAAGGAAAACAATTACTGACTGATTTCACTTGTATGTGGAGCCTAAAAAAGTCTAACTCATAAAAGCAGAGAGTAGAATGGTGGTTGCCAGGGCCTGGGAGGTGAGGGGAATGAAGAGATATTGAATAAGTTCTGATCACACTTTTTTAGAAGCTCTGATCACACTTTTTTAGAAGCTGGCTTTAGCAGAACCAAAAACATTATCAAATGACAGAAAGGATGAGTAATGGTAAGAAAAATGCTAAAGAATGTGAAATCTATTTAATATTTAACTGTTTTAGAACTTCCTAGGTTTGGTAGAAATTAAACCAAAAATATGCAAAGAGAAACTATTACCAGAAAATAATGTAATACATACAGCCATCTCACACATCTTGAAGAATAGCCTACTATCTTTCCATCACTGCTAACCCACTCACACGCCTAGGGTTCCAATAACTGATACGTTCACAATAGCATAAAAATGAACATCTTTCATGTACTGATGGTAGTAACAGAAAACAAAAGATTCAGGCATCCATTTTCCTTTGCTTGTTCTTTATTCACAGTGCCTCCCTATCTTCAAGTGGAAGCTGTTATTGGTAAAAGGACTCTGAATATCATATAAATCAGGGCCTATCCCAGGAATATCAATATTAACATTTATTTCACATGAATATTTGCAACGAATAGCAACGAATTATCCAGTTTCTTCAAAGTCTTAGCAGAAGTATGGTACCTAATAACAATTGCTTATTAACTTTAATAATAGTCACTCCAAAAGAGGAAATCTCAAAACATTGCTATTTGGTGGTGAACTGGTTTATATTTCAGCAGATAGTAACTAATAAATGATTCTAGTGGCAAACATTTCAAATGCTTTTCATCCACCACACAAAACACCCCTTGGGGCCAGGGGAAAGCAGGTTGTCATTCCATTTTTCTGAAGAAAACTCAGATAGATAACTAAAATCAGAATGTATGTTGCAAACAAAAAGAAAAAGAAAAAGAATATCTCATTTAGGCTTAGCTTACAGTATAATTTCATGAATCCAAAAAGCACTGATTGCTTACCTACTATATGTTGCTTACCTGCTACTTAGCAAGAACTCTTCTAAAATCGGGAGATCCCACGGTAAGCAAGACACTTAGTCGGCCCTGAAGTGTTTTAGACTCCAGTGAAAGACAGACAGGTGCTTATGCAATTACACTGAAAAGTAAGGTTGTTTATAGGAAAGCTAATGGAGCACCGTGGAAGGCCACAGATCTGTTTTACAAAATGAGGAACTCAATCTTAAGCAGAAAACTAAAGGAAAGCAGGATTAATTAAGTTAAACAGCAGAAGAATCAGTAAGTCTTGACAATTAAAAAATGCCAAACACCATGATCCTTAGAGACAATGTGCAAAATGAAAAGAGTATGTTTAACTACTATTAGGCATCTCAGTATTCCCAAATAATTAATAATTCCATATGGTGGTACCGGCTATAGTATGTCTACTTCATGAACTATTTTATAGGTATTAAATAATTCAAATGATTGTGGTGAATTTGCATTGAGCTCACTTAAGCCAGATATGTGTTTCCCAAAACTCCCTTTTCTGCACAGTTCTGAATTGGGAGTGCCAGAAAACAACATTTTGAGTGCGATTTGGAAAGTGACGTGAACCTGCGGCACTCATATTCTTTTTCTCCCGAGCAAGGGCAGGCCAGAGAACCATGCGCGTGCTCAGTTGCTGATCTGCTGCCCCCTTGTTGAAATGGGTCAGCAGTCAGGCTGAAGCTCCTACAGCTCCCGATGGTTCTCCTTCGTCTGTTTCTCCAGCTCCGGGCCCAAGTGTGCATTTTGCTGTTGAGGATGGATGCATACTTCTCTTTGCAGGTAATCTCCATCATCGAAGTTGGAGGTTTAGAGTCAGCGACAAACCAGTGTTGGTTCCAGTCCAGTCTCATCGGTGGTCTCAGCTCATCCCTGTAGGTTCTAGCTTACTCTGCTACTCCTGTCCTTTCTTCTAGATTGCTTGCCTGCTGACTTTAGACTCTTGCACCAGACAAAGAACAGCAGTTTCACAAAGACTGTTCAACCTGCTTTTTCAATTACATAAGATCAAATCTTTATAATAAATGCCTTCTTATTTGATCCTCTGATCAATCTCTGACTGCCACAATGATGTTTGTACATTCTGTATGATGACACTGAAAAAAAAAAGAATTATGGCATAATATTAAGTTAGAAGCACCAATATGCAAAATTTATGTAAATTTTACTTTCAGTAGTTTAAACGCAAATGGATCTAAGATCCATCAAAATATTAACTGTGATTTTATGTGGATAAGTTGGCAACATGTGAATGTCTGTCTTCTTTATATCTTTCAGCGTTTCCACTTTTAAAACATGAACATGCATTAATTTTATAATTTAAATCAGCAAGGAAACAGAAACTTGTTTTTGTGACAATAAATCTTCAGAGCAAAGATAAGGCAGTCACCTAACGATGTGACTGTAGATCCTCTTAATTCAGATAAATGCATCCTCAGGAGCTTCTAAATTAAAATAACATAGGAGTAGAAAGGGTTGTAAACAATTAGAGCTACATTTTCAATATGTTCTGCTCGGACTCAGCCACCAAATTTCATGAATACTAATTTGAAAAACTGGGTCATATTCCCCAGCACAACTTTATGTATCTTTCCCTATGGAAGGAGATAGATCTAAAGACTTTTAGGCAAATTTATTGAAACTATATATTCAAAATGTAAATTTAAGCTTTTTGCAAATATGTACACATCTATCTTATGCCACACACCCACAAACATGCTCACATTTAAAGAAATTTCTATTTCTAATACCTATTTACAAATTTTGAATAAATTTGGTAACCATCTGTGCATCCTTCATTTAAAAATTATACATATAAACATATATACACTCACGATTTTTGAAGTTTGAAATAGGTACTTTATTTAAGTAATAATCCTTTATAGCTTTCTAGCAAGTCACCATTTACAAAAAACTTGCGTAAAATCATGAAAAAGACAGTTTTGTTTTTTAATTGTTGCAGATACTGAGACCCAAAGAGATTAAGAAAAGAGGTTACGGTTCTCATTATCCTTTATTGTCACTAGTATTGACTTTATAAAATATCATCACCTGGTTATTTTCAAAAATGAGTTTCCTTGACACCTTAGAGATTCAAGGAAGTATTTACCCCCTTCAGTGAACATCCAAATATCCTACAACATATTAGTTTCCCGTTATCAGGCAAATCTATTCTTCTAGTTATTTGATACATAGACAATCATATGATTTAACTAATGAATGACTTACTCGATATTATTAATGACACAAGAATATTAATCTTTGTAAATCAAAATAAGTTATGTATTAGTATACTTAGAGAATATAGACCATAAATATAGATACATTTCTATCAGATTGCATCTATATAACTTACAAAATAAATTATTTGGCTGTATTTTGTCAAGGAATTACTTTTTCAAGTAGGCATTGGCATATTGTACTGTTAGTTTTAGTGGAAGAATTTGGGAATGCGCTTTCCAGTGAATGAACAGGATATCTTTGCACAAGTCAATTTGTACGTCAAGAGCACAGTATGTCCATTCTGTCAATTCAATTGTCTGGTGCAGAAGTCAGCACATGACAGCCAGCCCATAGCCAAATCCAGCCCAACACTGTTTTTGTATGGGAGATGACCTAATTTTTTTTTTTCATTTTTAAACACTTGGGGGAAAAATATTAAAGAAACTATTTCATGACACAAAGAAATGTTATGATGTTCAAATTTCAGTGCCCATAAATAAAGTTTTATTGGAACACAGGGCCACTCATTTGCAAAGTATTGTTCCCCCATGGGAACAAGGTAGAACATAGCAACAGCTTTCCTAAGTGACAATGTTCTTCTGTGAATAAATTATCAATGCAAACTAGACATAAAATTGTTATGCAAGACATTTCTGATGAAATCCAAAAATGCTTGGTTACACTGTAAAAAAATATTTCCACATGCCTTGTATTCACACGGGGTTGGGAAAAAGAGTAAGCATTTGTGTGTAATTTACTTTACTTAAATTGTTAATCTTGAAAATAAAATGATAAATTTTGACTGTGGAGGCAAATTGGATCCATCAGTCTTCCCATCTCTTCCAAAGATTTGGAAATCTTTCTTTTCTACAAACCATAATGTGATCTCTCTCCCTGCTCCAGTTTGCGATTTAGGTAAGAATGAGTAGTCCCCATGCAAAATGGGCGAAAGAGAACAGAAAGAGAAAGAGAGAGACAGGTATTAAAATTAATAAGAGAATTACCCCGGCTATATTACCATTAAGGGCTGAATACAACTCTCAGTGCTTGGAACTCTGGTCATGAAAACCTATGAACTCAATTTCAGTCCATCACACCAGTTTGAAATTGTATTGCTGCTGAGCTGAAATAAAATGCTAAACTTGATGAATCCCTTTGTTCCTTATATCTACTTGCTAATTTATAATTCATCACTATAGCTATTGTGTTGTAGGGTTCCTCCTATATCACTGCTCTACATCCAGAGAAGACAATTACAAATGGTTCAACACCTTACATAAGCATCTGCATTGTAGTAAGGATGATTTCACAATGGATATCCATGGTTTGTAACCCTTATTAATGCACAAGAACAGTAAAGCAAAGATTTAAGGAAATGGACACTTTAAGTCTTTAGTTTCTTTGTCAGTCCAGAGTCCATTAAAGATAACCAAATACAATTGTGTTTGTATTAACACTTTTATTCCCAATTTAAGGATTACTTTTTTTTTAATGATGATAAATGTCTTCATTGGTGATGGTTAGCCCACCACACTTATGCTTTTTAGATCCAGTACAGGGCTAAATCATAACTGACTTTTTTTTTTTTTTTGCTATTAATAGGCAGATTTTTTAAACAGTTATTATATTTAAACAGTTAAATTCACAGTAGATACTAATAATTATAGCTATTTTTGCATTCTTACCATGTGCTCTGCACAACTGAGTGCTTAATTTTCATTATCTTATTAATAACTCAAGCACACTTATGATATAGGTGCTCATGTTATTTCCACTTCGCACATTAGAAAACAGAGTCTTACAGAAGCTAGTTTAGTTTAGTACTCTGGTAGGTATTAGAGATAAAGTAATTAATAGGTATTAAAGTAAGATTGGAATCTATGCACGCCTGACAACCAGAATTGTGCTCTTATCCACCATATTTCATTCCGTTTCCCATGCATGGAGACAAGTCAAAAATTGCTTTTGTGGGTTTATTGTATCATATCTCTGTATTTTAATAGACAACAGCATTAATTACAAGTCTAGCAAAGTTGATGTTTTTGTGAAGAGAACAGGGACTTTAGACGTAGGGTCACCTGAGTTTGACCTTGAATTCCTCATCTCTAACATTTAGACTAAGGAAATCATGATACTTGCTCTCTTTATACCCAGTTACTCATCTATAAAATAGAGGTGATAATAACTCCCTTGAGAATTTTTATAAGTGTTGAATAAGGTAATAATGTATGCATAGCAGCTAGCATTAAATAAGCACAAAATCATCATTTTTTCTCCTGTCCATATATTTTTTTGATCTGTGCATAACTTCCATTCCACAGAAAGGCTGAGCTAATGTCTCCATCATCCTTTAATAGAAGAATCCAGGTTCTACCTCAAATTTGGACATCAAGTTTTTTTTTTACATTTGTCACAGGTTCATTAAACACCTCAATAGAATTAAGATTACCTTATTATTATTTTTTTAATCACAGGGGAAGCATTGACCTGAATATCCTTTGAAGTGGTAAGACACAGCCCAAGGCCTCTGAATTTTTATTACAAACAAGAGTAACAATTCTTGGCGGCCAAGTGGTGCGTTGGCTAATAGTTGGCTTGGGACACCAGCTCTGGGCAGCAGGGCTCTGGTTTGGATCCCATATGAGGGCCAGTGACACCGCCCTCTACAGCTAAGATGGCGAACAACAGCTCCACCTAGAGCTGGGCTGCCGTGAGTCTCCAGCAATGGCATAGGCTGCAGTGGGGCTGGCCAGCAGCTGGCGTGCGCTTTCCTGAGCTGCCGTGAGCTGCCATGAGGGGCCATCCAATGGCCAGTGAGCGACTGCCTCACCTGGGAAGAGTGCAATGAAAATACCAACATGGGCCAGTGAAATGACGTCCTCCACAACTAGACTGAAGAACAAAAGGACAGCAACTTGTCTGTTCCCTGCCCCCAATTCCCCAATAAAATCTTTTTTAAAAAAGCAACAAAAAAACAATTCTTGTCCCAAAGGGAATCCTGAGAAAAAGAACCTGAGGGTACACTGATGTCTACACAGGGAGGAGGAATGTAGGAAAAGGAGTCTCTTAATGGACTTCTTAAAAAAAAAAGTGCTCAGAGTCTGACCAAGGGCTCCTGTGCCTTTCTGATGTCAAAATTGATACATCTCTTTGTCCTGTATATCTATTACTTTCCTGAACCTCTCGCAGGTCTGATTCTCTAAGAATATCCTGGTGATTTCTCATACCCCACAGATGTCTGCACTCAATAAGAAAAAAAAAAAGTGAAACATTTCACATCAAGTTCATATGGCAGTCAACAATTTCACTGTCAAGTGTAACGTTAAATCTGGGCAATAAAGGTTTTCAACACAGGAAACAAACAGTAACGTTGGAATTGATGGTTGTTCTATGATGATTTTAAACACTAAGAAAATGTGGATATGTAAAGGTATAATGTTAGCATATTGTGCAAATAGTGAGATTATAGATGTCTATCAAAATGGAAGTATCAATATTAACTGGCAATTTTATTTTATTTTATTTATTTATTTATTTATTTTTTAATTAGTTTGAAGTGTACAACACAGTGCAATAGTTATACATTTTACCGCTCAAAGTGACAACCCTTCTCCCCCAATTCGCCACCCCACTCCTCCCCACCATATCATATATATCTAGTACTCTTCCTCTGACTCCCTTCCACAGTATAATCCACATCCTGTGACTATCTATATATATTCAATGACAGTTGGTATACAACCTCCGCTTCAGGTATACAGTGCAGTGAACAAACCTCTACTCCATCCATGAAATGGTCTCCCCAACAAGACATATGACCATCTGACGCTCCACAAAATATTTACACCATTATTAATTATATTCCCCGAACTGTCTTTCATATCCCTGTGGCAATATTGTAGTTGCCTATTTTTGCTGTCTAATCCCTTCCCCTTCTCCCTCATCTCCCACTCCCTCCCAACTAGCAACCCTGTTTTTCCTCTATATCTATGACACAGTTTCTGTTTACTTTGCTCATTCATTCAGTTTTTCAGATTCCACTTATAAGTGAGATCATATGGGATTTGTCTTTCTCTGACTGACTTATTTCACTTAACATAATAGTCTCTAGGTCCATCCATATCATTGCAAATGGTACGATTTCATTCTTCTTTATGGCTGAGTAATACTCCATTGTATAAATGTACCACAGTTTCTTAATCCAGTCATCTACCGATGGGCATTTCGGTTGTTTCCAAGTCTTGGCTATTGTAAATAGCGCTGCAATGAACATAGGGGTGCATATATTTTTTTGAATCAGTGTCTTGGGTTTTTCAGGATAAATACCTAGGAGTGGAATTGCTGGGTCAAACGGTAGCTCTATTTCCAGTTCTTTGAGATACCTCCATACTGACTTCCACAGTGGCTGCATCAATCTGCAATCCCACCAACAATGCAACAGGGTCCCCTTTGCCCCACAGACCCGCCGGTACTTGTTGTTTGTTGATTTATTGATGATAGCCATTCTGACTGGAGTGAGGTGGTATCTCATTGTGGTTTTTATTTGCATTTCCCTAATGACCAGTGAGGTTGAACTTTTCTTCATATGCCTGTTGGCCTTCTGTATGTCCTCTTTAGAGAAATGTCTTTCATATCTTCTGCCCATTTTCTTATTGTGTTGTTTGTTTTTTGGTGTTGAGTTGCATGAGTGTTTTATAAATTTTGGATATTAACCCCTTATCAGATATATCGTTGGCGAATATATTCTCCCAATCAGTAGGCTTCCTTTTTGTTTTATTGATGGTTTCCTTTATTGTGAAAAAGCTTTTAAGTCTGATATAATCCCATATGTTCATTTTTTCTTTTACTTCCCTTGCCCGCAAGGATGTATCAGTAAAAATATTGCTCTGGGTAATGTCTGCAAATGTACACCCTATATTTTCTTTTAGGAGTTTTATGGTTTCAGGTCTTACATTTAAGTCTTTAATCCATTTTGAATTTGTTCTTGTATATGGTGTAAGGAGGTGGTCCAGTTTCATTTTTTTGCATGTATCAGTCCAATTTTCCCAGCACCATTTATTGAATAGACTATCTTTACTCCAATGTAAATTCTTGCTTCCCTTGTCATAGATTAACTGTCTATAAATGCCTGGATTTATTTCTGGGCTCTCTGTTCTGTTCCACTGATCTATGTGCCTGTTTTTATGCCAATACCAAACTGTCTTGATTACTGTAGCCTTGTAGTATGTTTTGATGTCTGGTAGCGTGATACCCCCGACTTTGTTCTTATTTCTCAGGATTGCTGAGGCTATTCTGGGTCTTTTATGATTCCATATAAATTTTAGGATTATGTTTTCTATTTCTGTGAAAAATGCCCTTGGTAGTTTAATAGGAATTGCATTGAATCTATATATAGTGCTTTAGGCAGTATGGACATTTTAGGCCCTATTAACTGGCAATTTTAAAGTTTAAAACAATTCATATTACTCTGGCAAATGTTGATAGTTTTAACATTCTGGACTTTAGTAATATCATATATCACAACTCGTGTAAATAATTTAATTTCTGCTAACATTTGCCATGGTGAAATAAACATATTTTAAGAATTAAAGTCAATATTATTTATTAAAAGTGTTTTGGATTTCCTGAAGTCTCCTTAGTTGTTTTAAAACTCCTTAGAAATCTATTATCGAAGAAAGAATTTAAAATAAGTATTTATGACTTGTTATCTTGTTTAATTATAATTTTTCAAAAGAAAAGGGGAAAGAAACTATATTCTAAATTTTATATTCATATACATAAAAATATGTATACATATACATGTATACAAATATATATAATGAAAAGGGCAAGAACACGAAACAAATTTATATCTGTATGTTGTAAGTATAAAAACACATCAATCTCCTCTTCTAGCTTCATCAGTGGTCCTGGGGAGCAAGCAGCCCCAATTATAATTTTTATAAGCATTCAACTATATATGTTCTTGTATTTAGTGTGTTTTATGTGCTTGGCATTTTGCATATGTAATCTCATTTTCTCTTCAAAAAATTTTATATTTGCGAGAAAAATAGAGATATTTTCTGTTATTCTTCAGCAAAACACTTTAAAAATAGAATATAATGATTAAACTAGTGGTTTTATAAAAAATGCAGAAATAAAGTAATGTTATGGGTAAGTCAGTGTGTATGTATTTTGAGTTGCCTGGTGAGAGTGGCGTAGTGGTCCTTCTTTGTTCTATTTAGTTTTGTTTCCACAGTAGAAACTCCCTTGCCCGATGCACCATAACACATTTGAACAAGAGTTCGAAGGGCCTAAGGTGCAGACAGTGCCTCTGTGCAACTCCATTTTCTTTGTGTAGAGCAATTGAAGCTATAAGTAGGCTTCACAGTAGCGCACTAAAGCCAAAGGAGTAACACAGGCTACATTGTAATCACTGATGAGTGTACGTTCGATTAGCAGTATTATACTTTATCATGTGTGTCTGTCATAATGAAAAGCCACATACAGGGCTCAAATTCTGTTATAGGAGCACACTGTATAACCAAGCATGTTAAGAAGGAATAGTATTTTTTTTTAATTAAAATTTATTGGGGTGACAGCTGTTAGCAAAATTGCATAGCTTTGAAGTGTACAATTCTGTAATACATCATCTATACATCACATTGTGTGTTCACCACCCAGAATCAGTTCTCCTTCCATCACTGCATATTTGACCCCATTTACCCTCATCTACCACTACTCTCCCCCCTTACCCTCTGGTAACCACTAAACTATTGTCTGAATCTATGAGTTTTTGTTTCTTTATTTGTTTGTCTTATTCCTTTGTTGCTTTCAGTTTTATATCCCACATATCAGTGAAGTCATGTGGCTCTCGACTTTTTGGTCTGACTTATTTCGCTTAACATAATCTCAAGATACATCCATGTTGTCGCAAATGGAAGGATTTCATCCTTTTTATGGCAGAGTAGTATTCCATTGTGTATATATACTACATCTTCTTTATCCAATATCTACCGAAGAACACTTTTGTTTCCATGCCTTGGCCACTGTAAATAAAGCTGCAATGAACATCAGAGTACATATATCTTTACAGATAAATCTTTTCAGATTTTTTGGGGTATATACCCAGGAGAGGGATTGCTGGGTCATATGGTAATTCTATTCTTTTTTTTTTTCTTTTTAGAGGGCAGTGTCACTGGCACTCCTATGTGGGATCTGAACCGGGGCCGCTGGCATCCCAAGCCAGCTCCCAGCCACTGTGCCACTCGGCCGGCCCGGTAATGCTTTTCTTAATTTTTTTGAGGAACCTCCACACTGCCTTCCATAGTGACTACACCAGTCTGCATTTCCACCAACAGTGTATGAGGGTTCCCTTTTCTCCATGTCCTCTCCGGCACTCATTATTTGTCTGTTGATGATAGCCATTCTAACAGGTGTGAGGTGATAGCTCATTGTGGTTTTTATTTGCATTTCTCTGATGACTAGTGGTGTTGAGCATCTTTTTTTTTTTTTTTTTTTTTTTTTTTTTAAAGATTTTATTGGGGAATTGGCGGAGGGGAACAGCGTTGGGGAATCGGGGAAGGGGAACAGACAAGTTGCTGTCTTTTTGTTCTTCAGTCTAGTTGCGGAGGATGTTGCTTCACTGTTGGTATCGTCATTGCGCTCTTCCCGGATGAGGCAGATCGGTCGCTGGCCTCTGGATGTCGCTCACTGGCCTCTGGATGTCGCTCACTGCGGCTATTGGCAGCTCACGCTGGCTGCCAGCCGCTCACGCTGGCTACGGCCCACTCACTGTAGCCTATGGCAGCCCACTGCAGCAGGGGCTGCAGCCCACACCATCACCGGGGCTCGCACAGCCCAGCTCCAGGTGGAGCTGTTGTTAGCTGTAGAGGGCAGTGTCACTGGCCCTCATGTGGGATCCGAACCGGGGCCGCTGGCATCCCAAAACCAGCGCTTAACCAATGCGCCACTCGGCCGGCCCTTGAGCATCTTTTTGTATGACTATTGGCCATCTGCATGACCTCTTTGGAGAAATGTCTATTCAGGTCCTCTGCCCATTCTTTTAAATTGAATTGTTTGGGTTTTTTTGTTGTTGGGTTGTATGAGTTCCTTATATATTTTGCATATTAGCCCCTTGTCATAGGTATGTTTGCAGGTATCTTTTCCTGTTCCGTTAGTTGCCTCTTTATTTTGTTGATGGTTTCTTTTGAAGAAGGAATACTTCCAAATGAACACTTAAACTGGGATGTCATTTTACTCAATTCTTTGGCATTGATAACTAAATAATATATTTTATTTATTTATTTATTTTTTAGAGAGAGGGCAGTGTCACTGGCCCTCATATGTGGGATCCGAACTGGGACCACTGGCATCCCAAACCAGCTCTTAACCAATGTGCCACACAGCCGGCCCAAACTTTTTTTTTTTTTTTTTTTAGCTGAGCCATCCTGCCACCTGTTGGCAGCTCAACGGCAGCTCAGCTCGGGCTGGCATCGAACCGCCATTGCTCAGAGCTCAGCTCGCACTCTTGAGCGAGCTCTCAAGCAACTGAGCCACTTGGCCGGCCCTGATAACTAAATAATATATTTTAAATATTTAAATCATTGTATTTAAAATATAGTTACTTTTAACTATGTCTTTTAAACAGAAATAGATATGTCACTTGTATTTTAAATGTGTATCTATTTGGGTTACATGCCACAAAAAGCCTCAGGCTTGTAAATATTCCCCAACAAAACTGAAATGACTGGGCCGACCGAGTGGCCCATTGGTTAAGAGCTGGTTTTGGGATGCCAGCAGCCCCAGTTCGGATCCCACATATGAGGGCCAGTGACACTGCCCTCTACAGCTAACAACAGCTCCACCTGGAGCTGGGCTGTGCGAGCCCCGGCAACAGTGTAGGCTGCAGCCCCTGCTGCAGTGGGCTGCCATAGGCTACAGTGAGTGGCCGGCAGCCAGCGGGAGCTGCCAGTAGCCGCCGTGAGCAACCATCCTGAGGTCTGCTACCATCCTGAGGTCAGTGACTGATCTGCTTCATCCGGGAAGAACGCAATGACCATACCAACAGTGAAGCAACGTCCTCCGCAACTAGACTGAAGAACAAAAAAGACAGCGACTTGTCTGTTC
Organism: Aselliscus stoliczkanus; assembly: GCA_033961575.1. Lineage (NCBI taxonomy): Eukaryota > Metazoa > Chordata > Mammalia > Chiroptera > Hipposideridae > Aselliscus > Aselliscus stoliczkanus. Next base: position 72,178,234 of record CM066740.1, on the reverse strand, counting down.
CCCTTCCCCGATTCCCCAACACTGTTCTCCTCCCCCAATTCCCCAATAAAATCTTTAAAAAAAAAAAACAACTGAAATCACTATTCACTATTGAAAACAACTAAAATGTTCATGCTTTTAAGATTATTTTTTTAAAGCCTCATAATCATCTATGACCATTAATAGGGATTTCTGGATCTCATCAGCAGTCACTGTATAGGGAACGCAATTCTTTGACTTAAATCATACGTGCCAACTGGCCTGACCTTGTGCAAAACACTCCTGGTTTGCTGTTCATCCCATCACCAGTCAGGAAACACATTTGTCTTAAAACCCTGTAGGATTCAAATTCAGTTCTCTGGGTTTGAATAATGAACCTAATACTTATTTTTTATGTGCCCTTCGGAAAATTATCAAACTTTATATCTTTGGATTCTTCTACCTGTAAAATAAAAATAAATACCTGTAATTTCTTTAAAAAATTCCTTTTTTTGAAGATTAAATAAAAGAATCCACAAAAAGAGCTTAATACAGAGTCTGACATTTAGTAAACTGTAAATAAATGTTAACTATTATTTCTTATCTTAATTTATCATTTTCTATGCATGGTATTATTTGTGGGAGCTTCAATTTATATTTTATTCTACACTTGTAGATTCGGAAAATCTTTTGAACATGTTTTACTGAATTGAGTAGGTGATCATTTAATCAATTAAGATATATTCCAATTGTTTAGTTGATAAATCAGTCAATATTTCCCTATGCTATAAATCCTTATGGGCAGTTACCGCATTATTTAGCTCACCTTCATTCAATCATTCATTATTAACAAAGCATCTACTATGAATTATAAGGAAGTTAGGAATCAATATTGCATTAATTGTATTCTAAAGGATCTTACAATCCAGTGGGAGAAGTAAAAAATGTGTGAAACTAATTAACAGAAGGAAAAAAATGTGTGATGATAGAAGTTGATTCAAAGCAATAATATCTGATTAGTCAGTCATTTTATGGCTGGAGAAATAGGTTCCAAAACTAAAGCCCATTATTTACCAAAGTTCTCCTGATATTCCTCTAACCTACGCAACCCCTCTGCCTCTGGTTGACTGAACCCTAACTTCCTGACTTGTCTTTTAGCTTTTTCAACTACTTCCATGCTGCATCTTTGGAATCTTGGCATAGACTGGATTTGCCACTTTTTCTTACCCAGCATCCATTTATCCCATGTTCTGGTAATAGCTTCCCTTATAATGAAAAAACTGAAGCATAAATTGCCTCAAAATCTGGTCAGAACAGGAAGCCAATTATAACGACTCAGTTTCCAAAGACTTGTGGCTTCTATATTAGTTATTTTTTATGTTCGTAGAATATTTTATTGTGGTAACACATATGTAACATAAAAAGTACCATTTAAACCACTTTTAAATGTATAGTTCATTGGCATTACCTACATTCATTTTGCTGTGCCACCATCACCACCATCCATCTCCAGAATTTTTCATGGTCCCCAACTGACACTCTGTACCCATTAAATACCACCTCCCATTTCTTCTTCCTCCCCAGCAACCACTATTCTGTTCTCTGTTTCTACAAATTTGATTACTTTAGGTATCTCATATAAGCAGAGTCACACAATATTTATTCTTTTATTATTGGCTTATTTCACTTAGGAAAGTGTCTTCAAAGTTTATGCTGTAGTATGTCTCAAATTTCCTTCCTTTTTAAATTTTATTCATTTATTTTTAATTGGGGGAGGGGAACAGTGTTGCGGAATTGGGGAAGAGGACCAGCCAGTGTTGTTCTTCAGTCTTCATTGTGGAGGGTGTCAGTCGCCATCTGGCTGCCTCATTGGCAGCTCATGGCCTCTAAGCCCAAGGTGCTGTGTTCAAACTTAGTTGCGGGTGGGCATAGTCACCATCCTATGTGGGAATCGAACCAGCAGCCTTGTTGTTAAGAGCACATGCTCTATCCACTGAGCCATCCAGGCGGCAGCTCAGCTCAAGGTACCGAGTTCAGTCTTAGCTGGAGGTGGGCATAGCCCACCATCGAACAGACAGTGTTGTTATTAGGAGCACATGCTTTCACCAGCTGAGCCATCCTGCCACCTGTTGGCAGCTCATTGGCAGCTCAGATCGGGAGCAGCAACACTGACCCATGTGGGAATCAAACTGGCAGGCCGTGTGCCCTGTTGCTCACATCTTACGCTCTTAAGCTAACTCTTAACCAACTAAGCCACTCGGCCAACCCAAATTTCCTTCCTTTTTTTTTGAGGGCAGCGTCACTGGCCCTCATATGTGGGACCGAACCAGGGCCGCTGGCTTCCCAAGCCAGCACTTAACCATAAATTGCCTTTGTTTTTAAGGTTGAATAATATTCTATTGTATGTATATGCCACATTTTGCTTATCCACTCATCTGTCAGTGGACACTTGGGTTTTCTCCACCTTTTGGTTATTGTGAATCACTAATTCCCAGCTGGCATTTTCTTAGGGTATATACCCAAAAGTGGAATTGCCAGATCATACGATAATTCTGTTTAAATTTTTTGAGGAATAACCATACCATTTTCCACAGTAGCTGCACCCTTTTACCTTCCTGCCAACAGCGCATAAGGGTTCCAATTTCTCCACATCCTTGCCAACACTTGTTATTTTCTATATTTTTGACTAAGCATCTTAGTGGGTGAATAATACAACATTTTCAATATAGACAGAGACACTGTAATTTTCACCTCAGGCATGTAGATACAGAATATATTCATATAATGACACCTCAACAAATCCAACAAAAATCAGGAACTCTCCTTGTTATTTTGTAAATTCCATGCTATTGTTTCGATAGTTTATGATTGGTATTATGTTGATGTTGTTATTTTATATATTTGGTTTTATTTTTCATCAGAGGGCCTGGAGCCAGTCTATAGTTTGGTCATGAAACAGAGTCACAGTCCCTTTCTTATTTCATGGGATATCAGAGCAGGAAAGACCTTGAAGTTCAAGTACTGCTAATCCAACTTGCTCACTTTACAAACCTGTGGTTTTGAAATCCCCAACATGAGGAAAGGAAGCAGCAAAACCAGGAGACACCTTATTCTCACTCCTCCCCTTGGAGCTTTTTCTCTTCACCATAACTGCTTCCAAACATTCGTAACGCAGAGTTAAGTAGAGATTGAGGTGCATGATGAGTGCAGGAAGAAAAAGACAACAGGTCTAATTTTGTTAACCTGTTATTTAGCACATTTCCCTATTGGCAGAAAGCCGAGCTAATGTGTAATGAGATCTTCACTGTGGTGGGACACCCAGGCCTACACTGCCAGTGGGAGCCTGCAGATATATTCTGTGTGGAGGTTCATGGTGATAATGCACATTCGATTGGTGTGAAAGGTTTCATTAAAACAGCCTGGGGCTCATCCGTATTGCTGTGGCTGTGACTGGACTGTAAGATTCTTTGAAATCCATTCTATTAGAACACATATTTCAGTTCTCAAACCCCAGCTCTTTCTCAATACCCCGTCCCCCAGAAGGCTGTCTTTCACTTCACCACTGAATTCACTGGAGTGACCCCAACCCATATCATCAGTCTCTCACCTGCCTCACCATTGAGGTGATAAACCTCCATTTCCTTTCTGAGGGTGTGACACGTGGTTGCCCTCCCTCTCCTGTAATTGACAATGTTCTCCCAGCTCTTATGATTAGAATTCCTGATTATGCCCAGATCAGTACAGCAACACCTACATAACAACTTGCTAACTTCTTTTCATCTCGTTATAAGTGGGCCTTGCTTTAAAAATGGACTTTAATGGGCTTCATTCTGGAAGGGCAATGCATGCCATGTCCTTTTAATGTGAACAACATGCTATTCACTTGTCTTGATGGTGCCTATTTATGGTGAAAAGTTGTTTTAACCTCAGAAAGGTAGTTTTGCCTTGGGAGTACTGTTTGCTTTCATGTCTAAGAATCTTGTAAAGCTTTCCTAGGGATATTCTGCATTTATCTTGATTCTAAATATTCTAAATATAGTAAGTATAGCAATCCAGACTCAAAACATGTTGATTGAATGGGAATTTTTTTTTCTATAGGGAAATAGTGTCAGATTGAAGTATAGATTGTCTCTTCTATTTTATGAGAAAAACAAAGGTTACAAGTGCACATGATGACAACAGGGCTGATAAAAGGATAAATGAGAACATCCCACAACTCTAGTTTTTCCCAAATACTTTGAGTTTTCTGATTTCATTTTAATTGGTTTTCACATAAGTTATTTGCATGATTGCTTGGTACTCTGTTATAGTCTTAAAAAATATTTTCTCTTAACTAATAAGAAAATATGAGAGGAAGGAATGATAACACTAGTGTGTAAAATGCCAGAATCTAAAAAAAAAACATTTGTAACTCTATTTAAACCAGTATTAAAACTGACTATAGGTGCTCAGTTAATTTTACTGGAACCGATATTTATATTGAGTAGTTTTCAGGTACTATATTGCTAAATCAAAGATAATAAAAAAAAGAAAAATATTAATTTCTTGAATAGATCAAGTTGCTTTACTTAAACAAGGCAATTTTCTCGGCCCCAAGAAAAAAGCCAGTTATTTGAAATGTTTATATTTTGTAGGAAAGATGATCTCCCGAGCCTTGAATTCTTGGCACTACCCAACATCTAACTTCCTGCAAAATAAAGATTTTTAATATGTGAGAGCAGATCCTGACTGATTTCATTCATAACTTCTGGATCAACCAATGCCATATAGAAGACAAAGATCCCATCCTCCCTCAAAATTCCCAGATCATAAATATACATTAAGAGTGTTCCCGGGGCCAGCCAAGTGGCTCAGTTGGTTAAGAGTTGGCTTAAAGTGCATGCTCTGAGCAACAGGGCCACCGGTTTGATTCCCACATGGACCAGTGAATGCTGCACCCAAGCTGAGCTGTCGCTGAGCTGCCAACAGGTGGCAGGATGGCTCAGCTGGTTTAACAACAAGATTGCCTGTTCAATGGTGGGCTACGCCCACCAGCAACTAAAGATTGAACTCGGGCACCTTGAGCTGAACTGCTGCCTGGATGGCTCAGTGGATAGGGTGTGCACTCTTAACAACAAGGCTGCTGGTTCGACTCCCGCATGGGATGGTGGCTATGCCCACCCGCAACTAAGACTGAACTCAGCACCTTGAGCTGAACTGCTGCCCGGATGGCTCAGAGAATAGAGCATGCGCTCTTAACAACAAGGCTGCTGGTTCGACTGCCACATGGGATGGTGGCTACGCCAACCCACAACTAAGATTGAACACAGCACCTTGAGCTTAGAGGCCACAAGCTGCCAACGGGTAGCTAGATGGTAACTGGCACCCTCCACAACGAAGACTGAAGAACAATAACTTGGCTGGTCCCCTTCCCCAATTCCCCAATACTGTTCCCTTCCCCCAATTCCCCAATAAAATCTTTGGGGCGGGGGGAAAGAGTGTTTTCAGACACACAGGACACGTATTACAGAACAGTACTGGGGAAGGTCACTGCTTGTCACAGAAGGGCTCTCACAGACCAGGTAAGAGGGAATAAGACACATCACTCTAATTCCAGAACACCTAAGCATGCTGTGAGAAATCAGGGTACCCAAGTCGGTGACAAAGCACCTGCACTCATGGAGCTTACAGTCTTACCATATTAAGTTTGGAAAGTCTACTATATCTGGAGATGTTTGTACCTAACTCCATGATGCTGCATCAGAAACATCATTAAATAGATACCATGTTCCCCATGCAGATGTTACTCTAGCCACAGAAAATTTATATCATGGTCTGACACATATACATGGAAGACACATTTATCTCCATTTTTTATACTTGTTTTCCTATAGATTCTATTGCTTTTATCTCTTTTTATCCACCTAGTTATTACTTAAGGATAGTTAATTGTATGCACAGCATTTGTATATAACTTCATCATTACAGTCATCGTATTATGTTCTAATTACAAGTTAATACTTGTCAGTGGTCCTCCATTTTTAAAGTTGTCTGCCTAATCCCTAACACATGTACACTTGACTCTAAGCTCCCCGAGGGAAAGGATATTAACTGTCTTGTTCTCCTTGACATCCAAGTGCCTTTTGCAAGCAATGCCTGGCACAGCAAAAGCCATCATTATTATTTTCTTTCATCACTTTCTGTGCAAGCAAAGTATGCTATTCATTCGATGAAGTATATCAAGATTCTACTATGAGCTGGTTATCCTCCAGAAAACTGGGCTAATGGGAAAGGCAGAAACATAAGACACCTATTATAATACCCAACAATTATTCATGATTCCCTATGGTAGAAAGATGCTGAAGAAGACTAAAAGAGGTAGAAATGTGTATGTATAAGGTCTCAAACTAAAAAAGAGTGATTTGTCTAACCTCCTGGGTGGTAGAATCAGTCAGCACTGGAGGTGAAAACTGGAAACCTCCTTTAGAGCTTCCCTGATGCTCTGTCAACTTCCTGGATTGAATCCTCTTCATAGAGATTTCCTCCCACATCCTTTGTCTTCGCATACCCATTGATCATCTCTTCTGACCCCGTCTACGCTCACCAGAGTATCCATAAATAGTCAAAGGTGGAAAGAGCACATACTGGGTTTCCAAAACCAGAATACTACAGAGCAATGTGTTTATCCTTTAAAAAGGGTACTTTTAGGAGAAATAAAAATTAAGTTAATGGGAAGTGTCTTCACTCTCTTTTGTGCTGCCAAGAGCACAAGCGGAAGGAAGTAAGTGAACTCAAGATTAAGAAAATATGGGTGCAGGCCTGGGAGAATGACTGGACCTAAATCTCCAGGAAGTAATTTATGATGGCTGGAACAGAACACAAAGGGAAACATTAGGACACAAGGCTAGAAATGCAGGAAGTTGATGAAAAAGGCACTTGTGTCTCATTCAGTCGCTAGTGGGAGCCATTAAAAAGCTTTGTGAGAGCAGTGATGCACTCTGACTTGTGTGTTGAAAGGATCACGATGGTGGTTGTGGAATATGGACTATTAATAAAAGGAGCATTTGCTGGAGGCAGGGTGAGGGTCCACAAGGCTTTTGCAGGAATTCACATAAAAAATAATGAATTCCTTACCTACTTTGTATACCCTGGTATATGGTGGGCATTCAATAATAGTTTTAAATGAAATAAGTAAATTAGAACATGAACTTCCCTCACAATAAAGATCTGTGCACTACATGCAGGCAATTTAAAGAGTTTAAAATCCTAAAAGGTGATAATGGGTACTCTTTGATAAAGAAGAAGTCAGAAACTATTTTCTGCTAATTTTTGTTGCTTTTACACAACCCCTGTGTAGATGAATATTAATTTACTGACTGCATCCCTCTTCTTCCTCTACTTTGGCTTCCCTGATCATATTTCCCCAGGCATTTAGAATTATGCATTAATTTACAATGGTGCAAGAATTCTTAGGCACTCTTGCTGGTCAAGGCTTCTACTTATTTTCTCAAGTTCTCAATAAAAATGTAGCTACAAAATATCATACAGTGTTATCATTCCTATATCATTGTTCTGTAGCCATAAAATGGGAAGATGGGGATTAACTAAATTAAAATTGATGTAAACACTGAGTATTATTACCAGAATATTATAAAGGCAATAGGTGAACATATAGGCTAAATTCTAGTTGTTCGAAAGATAGCACCTAATAAGGTGCTTTGAGACAAATGTGCTTTAAAAATATCATCGAATGTGTTTATACATTTTCCTGTTATATATTTAATTTTACTCTGAATTTCCTACCAATCTGTTGAGATATTTGATAAACAGTAGCAATAGACAGGAGGTCTTTCATCCTTAATAAATAATTTTAGAATGTTATATTTCAAATCCAACTACATTTCCAATTCAGAAATCTCTTCTGCTGCTTCCTCAACAAAGTCACCTAGACTCTGCTTGGAAGAAGAATGAGGAGATTCACTCTTTAACGGGGCTGTCTGGTGTTCAACCCAGTGCTCTACCAAGTAGCTCAAATGGTTTGTCTTCTTGCTGCCCTCTGAAACCACCCCATCTGCAGCTTCCACACCACAGCTCTTCAGATACTTAAAGAGAGCGATTATGTTTCCCTCAGTGTGGAAGCCGCAGCAGTAATTCAGGGATGAGTTAACAAGGCTGTGAACTACAGTGACTCCTGGAAGGATGGAAATGAGCCATCATAAGGAATGAACAATTTTGTTCCCTTTTTAGACTTGAGGGTAAAGGAGGTTAGAGATGCCCCAAAGCACATGGAGTTTCAATCCTGAGTGAGAAAAAAAAAAAAATACACCATTGATAGCCATAGAAAGTCGGAAGCCAGGTGGCATGATGGGAAATTCTCTATCTCAGAGAAGAGACAGGACATCCTATGAAACTCGTTCTTCCCATGAGTGGACTGATTGAGAAGCGTTTATTCTTGACGTGGAAAACAGGGAACTCTCCTGGTTCCGGTGCTCAGTGGGGTGTGTGTTGTACTTTGCCTGAGCTCCAGGGTGAGTTGTGAAATCAGCTGTCTCCTGGGTCAGTACACGCCAAGGTCCTCCACAGAATAGCAAGACAACACCGCTGAGTCTGTGCTCTCATTTTCAAAATCAGTGGACAGACTTTTACACAGAGTATGTGTCTTCTGAATTCTAAAACATGCTTGATTGGCAACCTCTGAGGCCTGAGAGATTCATCGTGTTTGCCTGCCTAGACGGTTTCACATCTTACACTAATCAGCCTCCCTGGGCCCATATAATTGGGCAAAATTAGTTGGTACCTTTATTTCTTGGCCTCCTCCCCTGGAGTCATTTTACTTTGAAGTTTATTGTCTTGCTCCAGCATTAATATTTAAATAGTAAATACAAAATTCCTAGGAGAATTCATTAAGAAATGTCTACAAAGCACTTTTAAAACCCTATGATAAGTGCACTGGATAAGGCATGGAGGAGGGAGGTACCTGCACGATTAGCCGAACCAGGCATGGAGATCAATAGAGCAACAGACAGACATGTAGGAAAAACAATTAAGCCAGTAGGACTTGTTAAATGCAACCAATAATGATCATGCCAATTCCTATTAAAACCCCATGAACCCTTAATATGGCTTATGTGACTTCCTGATATTCTTCTTCCCCTCCTACCTCACCTCTTGCCAATTCAGAAACATTGTGCTGTAGTCAGATTAACTTTGTGATTGAATGCACCTTTTTCTAACAGGCTGGATCCATGTTAAGGTATGCTCTCTGCATTACCCTCTCTCCTCTCCCAATGCCCATCTCGGATTTGCAATCTGAAGCTCATTCTTTAGGTCTCAGGTTTTTATTATGTTTTTATTCTCATAAAGCTTCTCTTTAAACTCCTTTACTCTAGACCAGCTGTTGTTCCTGCTTTTTCTCTTATAATGCTTTTAATATTATAAGAGTAATAGTTCTGCGCTGCTATTCCAATTTGAATGGTCTGCCTCCTACACCACCTAGACTGGAAGCCAAGAATGTCTCTTTTCACCTTTATATTCCAGGAACTTAACCCAGTATCAGGAAAAGTAGGTTTCCAATAAATGTATGTTATATGAATGAATGAATGAATTGCTAGCAGAATGGCACTAAAATTATGAATCCGTGTCTTAGAAAGAAACACACATACACACTCACACACACTCGCTTCAACATTTTCTGGAGTTTCAGGACATCTCTCTACCATTAGAAATTTTTAACTGCCTTATGCAGGAATTAATTTATGTAGTGTCCTATTCTGACATTGAAATAATTGAATCCTGAAAAATATCAGTCAACTAATCATTTATGGAGAATCTATCAAATGCTTAACTCTGTGAACTAAAAAAGCTTTCTTGGGGCCAGCCGAGTAGTGTGGTGGTTAAGCACTGTCTTGGGAAGCCAGCGGCCCTGGTTCGGGTCCCACAGATGAGGGCCAGTGATACTGCCCTCAAAAAAAAAAAAAAAAAAAAAAAAGAAGAAGAAGCTTTCCTGGCTCTAAGCCGGAGAAAATGCAGGGCAGAAGCCGAGCTCTTTCAGTGATGTCTTCAGGTAACAAGTGTAACACATTTAGAAGCAAAATATTAACTGCTTGTCACAAAACTGATTTTCCCCAAATGTAGCAATATGTGTGTCACCATTATAATTACAGTCTTCTCATCTTTTAAGACCCCTTCGTCTCCTATACTACCTTTGGTTCACCCCAATACTTCAATAAGCAGAAGATTAATCTTTCCATGATTTTTCTTGCAAGAAGTTGGTTATTTGGCTCATATATTGGGTTGTCGGAAAAGTCATGATGTATTTTTTTTTTATGTTTTTTATTGCAAAAATGTGTCATGACTTTTCCAACAACCCAATAGAATACACAGAAAAATTTTCCTAAATTTTGATGTATGGAGAAGGTTCTAGTAATCTTATATGTCATATAATATCATTACAATCCAGGGATATGAACTAAAACCTTAACTTCATCAGTTATCAGGATTGCCAAAGGGCCTGGAGGAGAGCTGTCTAGTGAAGGATCTAAGGGATAGTACAGGAGAAAATGTTCTGTAAATCCTAAGTCATATACCTCTCTTCATTCTTAAAAATATTTCACAAAATCATAGCCTGTCTATGGAGATCTTCCCAACATGGAAGGATCTGAAAGTTTGAAATTATTGGGATTTGGTTATTGGTAGAGATAAAGAATGAATGGCAGTGTTAGGATGAAGGACATGATCCCTGGGGAAAAGAGGGCCAAGTAATCAAGAGGTCAGGATGTTTGAAGGATGTTCCATGAGGACATCCGGTTTCATGAAGGATTATGACATACAGTTGGAGAGCATGCCAATGAACCTGGGACTAAGTACGAGGGGGGTGGCCTGGAAATCGGTGACCTAACTCAGAGAAGTGGAAGGTATAGGGGTTAGGGAGAAGTAATGCTTATTTATTTATTTATTTATTTATTTTTTATGTATACACATTTTTATTTTATTTTATTTTATTTTATTTTATTTTATTTTATTTTATTTTATTTTATTTTGAGGGCAGTGTTACTGGCCCTCATATGTGGGACCCAAACTGGGGCCGCTGGCTTCCCAAGCCAGCGCTTAACCACCGCGCCACTCAGCCGGCCCGTGTAATGCTTTTTTAAAGCACTTGTATTTTATTAAGAATGACATATATCTACATATATATAAAAAGTAATTCAGAGAGACACATCTATGAAGACAATATGTGGTACATGCTCTGCGGCTCATGGGGTCTAGACAGTAACCCCATCAGCTTTTATTTCTAACAGGCAGGGAATGACTGTTCTATATCAAGCTCATTTGACACCCAACTGAATTATTTATGGAGATCAGAGAAGGTGTACCAAATTGTGGGACATGTGGGTTGATTTTTGAAAAATAAGACCTTTTAATTCTATGTCCCTTCTTTCATAATTTTTAGGTATTCTAAAATCTCAGCATAAAAAAACTTCCTGTTCTTTGGTTTCTTTAATGCCTCCCTGCAGTTTTTGCTGATTCTTTTTTTCTTCACTGAAATTATATCAAGATTATGTTCAGAATTTCACTTTTTAAAGATGTTCCCGTCCAAAAATCACATTTGCATTTACCTCCCAACAGTAAAGTCTTTGCCTGTGTCAGCTATTTGTTAATAGTTAATTTATCATCTTTCAAAATATACTTTCCTTAACCTCCCAGCCCCCAATTAGGTCAGACAGCCCATTACATGCACTGGCATCATGTACCTCTCCTCCTAGCACCAATGCTAGAACTCAAAGTGTCATGGCATCATTTTTGGTTATTTTCTCTTACCTCCAGTCTTCCCAGCATCAAACATGGTACTTTTCATAAAGTAGGTGCCAGTAGGTGATGACTACATTAGTGAAACAGATCCAAGAATGAACGAGTAGCCAAGCATAGGAAAACACTATTCATCCATTAAGAATTCCATCACTAGGGCCGACCGAGTGGCGTGTTGATTAAGAGTTGGCTTGGGATGTCAGCTCTGAGCAGCAGGGCTCTGGTTTGGATCCCACATGACGGCCAGTGACATTACCCTCTACAGCTAAGATGGTGAACAATAGCTCGACCTGTAGCTGGGCAGCTGTGAGTCACAGGCAGCGGCGTAGGCTGCAATGGGGCTGGCTGGCAGCTGGCATGAGCTGCCGTGAGCTGCCGTGAGCTGCTGTGCCATGGCCGGCGAGCGACTGCCTCATCCAGGAAGAGCGCAATGATAATACCAACATGGGCCAGTGAAGCGATGTCCTCCACAACTAGACTGAGGAACAAAAGGACAGCAACTTTTCTGTTCCCCTTCCCCGATTCCCCAATGATGTTCCCCTCTCCCAATTCCCCAATAAAATCTTAAAAAAAAAAAAAGAATTCCATCACTAAGTGACAAGACCACAAATCAGTTTTAGAAAATTATACCATATTTATTAATAAAAACAAAAACTAAATGTCCAAATATCTGCAAAATGTTAAAACATGATTACTTCCAAGGGATAAAATGAAGGAAAATTTTTTCTTCTTTTTAAATCTTCCTTGTATACCTTTACTATAATTAACATTTATTATTTCAGAGTTAAATGAAGTTCCTCAACCTTGATTTGTATTTTTTTAGAAATACTTTCCCTTATTTGGTTTACATCTATTATTTGCTTGAATATGTGAAATATCCTCCCCCAAAACTGGCATACTGCTACTACCATCTTGTAGTAGTGTGAGGCTGTACAGTTTTCAGTTTTCTAATATATTTTAGCTTGTTTGACCTTCACAGAGATTCCAGAATATAAGCAGGGCAGGGCTTGTTTCCATTCTATAGATGAGATTGTGAATATACTTTTATAACAATGTGTAGTAATGTCTTCCTTTCCTACTACTATATCCTCCAAGGTTCTTATCACTACAAAGGACTTATCATCATATCCAAATCAAGGAAGGTGGATACCTATCTGGTTTCACCTATTCTTCAAAAAATGAGGTTTTCAGAAAAGCGAGTCAAGATTTTATCCTATGCTCCACTTCAACCATTTTACAAGAATCATTTAGAGTTGAAATTTCCATGGTTATTAGCTTTTTTATTCATTCAATAAATACTTACTGAGCAATTACAATGTGCTAGGCACTATAGTTCTAAGGGTGAAATTTTCCTGGCTTCATGGAATTTTCAGTGTAGAGAACAATAAACACGCAAGGACATATATGATAAATTGGGGGGAAACGTAAAATGGGCAAAAGAAACAGATGCAATGAAAGAGGATAATAAGAAGGATTTCACTTAGATTGGAAGGGTGAGTAAAAGACTTTCTAAAGTATAAGTGAGGGCTGGCCGAGTGGCGTGGTGGTTAAGAGCTGGCTTGGGAAGCCAGCGTCCCTCCTTCAGATCCCACACATGAGGGCCAATAACACTGCCCTCTACAGCTAACATGATGAACAACAGCTCCACCTGGAGCTGGGCTGCTGTGAGTCCTCTGGATAGTAGCATAGCTGCAGCCCCTGCTGCAGTGGGCTGCCATAGGCTACAGTGAGTGGCCGGCAGCCAGCATGAGCGGCTGGCAGCCAGTGTCAGCTGCCAAGAGCCGCTGTGAGCGGCCATCAAGAGGCTGGCCACCAATCTGCCTCACCTGAGAAGAGCGCAATGATGATACCAACATAGGCCAGTAAAGCAACGTCCTCTACAACTAGACTGAAGAACAAAAGGAGAGCAACTTTTCTGTTCCCATTCCCCGGTTCCCCAATAAAATCTTTAAAAAATAATAACAATAAATAAATAAAAATAAAGTATAAGTGAGATTTTCTAGGTGAAGAGTGGAGAGGAAGAGAGTTTCATTCAGAGGGAACAGAACATGCAAACTCCCTGAGGAAAGAACTTGAACCATAAGAGAAACTACAGGAAGGAGCTGTTGGTGCAGAGGGTGTAAGCACAAGAGTGACACACGAGGAAGCAGGGGAGATAAAATACAGCTCTTCCCTTCCCATTAAATGAGTTCTTACTGCATTCATAGGAATCAATCCCCAATTTATCAGCCTTCATGATGATGAATCAGCTTGTATCATAAACCCTTTCTATCAGCTTCCTATGCTGACTGTAAGACATGAGTCACCTTCTTACATAGGAAGCCAACTTTATCTTGGTTACTATCCTCATTTTGAGCACAGCACAGGGAAAATTGAAATTGTTATTGTGATGTACAAGGGCACTTCTTAATTAGCAAATTATTGAATTACTATCATTATTTTTCTTTATTTTTACAAGTCCCTTGAACCTTATATCTATGATCCTATAGAGAGAATTGGTGATAAGTAAGTACCTAATTAAGGCATCAGACAACTTATTTATGAATGAATGAAATGCTAGAAATGAAAACTTAACTTGCCATGGAAATTCCTGTAGTAGATATTTGAAATATAAAAAATACTAGCCAATCATTTGTTGTAAGTTTGGATTTTCTTTTATTGGAATCTTGTCACCTATTGTCACTATGCCTTTTTCCATTATAGCAGAGCACATCAACACAAAATCATATCATAAGCAAAATATAGGCCTACTTGAGAGAATACAGCTTATCCAGATGACAGAGGTAGACAAAGGAGCCATTCCTAGGTCACTGAATCCGTGTAAGAGAGGAAGTTCTCAAGGACAAGTATGTAGAGGCCTCCTAACCTAGGGGAAAAGAAGCCCCTTGCTGTTCATTACAGAAAGAAGAAACTGAGAAAGAGGTACAAAAACAAGGGTATGGCCAGTTGCTGATGAGGAAGTTGAACTTAAGTGATTCCTTAAAGAGATCAGCAACAGTGCTGTAGTCAATTTATGTGCTTGTTTGTCAATTGGTGAGTGGAGGGAAAAAATTTGAAAAATGCTCATTGGATTGGTTGTAAAGATAATTTTTGGTGATCTTATAGACATAACTTTCCAGGGAAATAAATCAAAATTGAGATACACATATATTTGAGTATTTATTTAACTCGATCAGTTATATAACTGATGCCTTTTACACATCAACTCACAGAATATTCACTTTGCCTGTAGGCTGTAAAATGCCTGTCATATATACGACACAGTAAGATAATTTTCAGATTCGAAAGGAACAATATAAAGCTAAACAGGGGCAGGGGGATTTCGATAACTCAGACATGATTCTTACTTTGAGTATATTTGATGTTACTGCTCTTATTAAAGAGTATGTATGTGTATTTTTTTTTCCGCAAAAATGAGTACATTTCAAAGACCACAGTTGCACTGTGATGATTTATTCTCTAAGGGCATAAAGCACGTGATGTTCTTTACACACCCATTTAATCTTTAGGAATTGAGCCCCTTCAGTCTTGATAAGTCCATTTTAGGTGCACTTTTATAATGTTCTAATACTCTGTGACACATGGCCTCAACATCAGGAAGACCACGAAACTTTCAAAAATAACACATGGTCCATTGGGTTAGTTATCTAAATTGACTCTATAATGACTGACACCTGGATTTCCTTATTTATGGAATTAAAATATCTACTTTTAAATTATTTTCTACTGGACACTGCCTATGTCATAGAGATTTTCTTAAGGAAATATTTTGGATGTGGCCACATCAGTATCCTCTATAACCTCTGGTTTGTCTGCTTCAGTTGATAACCTGTTTTTAGAAATGGTCCCATTCCAGTTACTTCACTTGCATCCCCTGTAGGACAAGTAAGCTGTTTTGAAGACAGTGAGTCCAAGAATGTTTAAACAGGGCTGAGTCTCAGGGAAATCTCCAGAGTCAAGCAAGTACTGTGCAGCCCTGGCTAAGTCCTCTGGAGTGACACTGCACCCTGGGGACATGGCTTCACTTTAATTTTTTTCATTCTGATTATGACCATTTTGGATTAATGACAGACAATAGAAATGTATTTGCATATGCTAGGAAGGTGGAGCTATGTATTAATAATGGTGACTTTTTAATAAGGCCTATACTTCATAACACCCTGTCTTTTCATCCTCAATTCAGGAAAGCCAAGCACTTCTAGTAATGTTGCATGTAGCAATCATGCCTTAAATTAGAAATCTTGATAGGATCTTTTCAACATCCTTTTGCATTTGAGTTTGGCTTTTTTTTTAAAAGATTTTATTGGGATATTTGAGGAGGGGAACAGATAAATTGCTGTCTTTTTGTTCTTCAGTCTAGTTGTGGAGGACGTTGCTTCACTGGCCCATGTTGGCATCATCATTGCGCTCTTCTCGGGTGAGGTCTCTGGATGAGCAGCGACTATTGGCAGCTCACACTGGCTGCTGGACGCTCACGCTGGCTGCCAGCCACTCACTGAAGCTTCTGACAGCCCACTGCAGCAGGGGCTGCAGCTATGCCGGCCCAGGGACTCACAGCAGCCCAGCTCCAAGTGGAGCTGTTGTTCACCATCTTAGCTGTAGAGGGCAGTGTCACTGGCCCTCATATGTGGGATCCGAACTGGGGCCATGCTGCTCAGAGCCAGCATCCCAAGCCAGATCTTAACCAGCACACCACTCGGTCCGAATTTGGCATTTAACTATGCAAGACGTTTTCTCGTGAATCCTAGTAAGTTATTTATGCAGACAAAAACCTTAAATCATTAATCTACTTGGCTCAGTTGACTGAGAACACATTTCTAATGTGAATATGGCCATTAAGTCCCCTAGAAGCTAGTTACTTTTGTTCTAAGGGCACAGTCTACACTGAACTAATAGTAAGTTTTCTTATTATGTGTACTTTTAACCTGAAGGTAAACCATTTAAGAAAATGAGGATGACAGAGCGGAAACTTATCAGCACTGGTAAAAAGGCAACTCAGCTGAAACATTCTGCAAACAATATAGAGGCATACTATCTTCACACAGAAAACAATAGGTAATTATTTGTATCGCGGTGTTTTATAGTTAGATAAATTAGTCATCCATTGCTTCTGATTGTATTACATTTATAAAAGTATGTTTATGGGAATGAAGGATAAAAAAATGAAAAAGGGATATTAGGGAAAGAGATATTGTGAGGTTGGAGTAGATGGGAACTTAGAAATCATCTCTCCTCATTCTATTAAAGAGTAGTCTGAGGGTTGGAAAGAATAAGTGATTTATCCACTTAACAGGGAAAAAAACCAAGTGTCAGTGATGTTCAATTTTATGTGTCAATGTGGCTGTGACACCATACCCAGGTGTGTGGTCAAACATTCCTCTAGATGGTCTGTGAGGGTGTTTTAGATTACATTAATATTTAAACCAGTGGATTTTGAGTAAAGGATTTGCCTCCAGCAAGTGAGTGGTCCTCACCTGATTAGTTGAAGACTTGAATGGAACAGAAAGACTGACTTCCTCCAAGAAAGAGTGAATTCTGCAGGAGACATTCTTTGTTTTTTTTTTTCATTTTTTATTTTTATTTATTTATTTTTTTTAGCTGAGCCATCCTGCCACCTGTTGGCAGCTCAACGGCAACTCAGCTCGGGCTGGCCTCGAACCACTGTTGCTCAGAGCTCAGCTTGCACTCCTGAGCGAGCTCTTAACCAACTGTGCCATTCGGCCGGCCCTGGGAGACGTTCTTTGTACTTGAACTGCAACATTGGCTCACCCCTGGGTGTATAGCCTCCCAGCCAACCCTGTGATTTTGGACTTGGGAGCCTCTATAATCACATGAGCCAATTCCTTAAAATAAATAAATACATATATATGCATCCTATTGGCTCTGCTTCTCTGGAGAACCCCAATAGAGGGTCATACATCACATGTACCTATAAGTGAAAAGAAAGGGTAAAAATGGCTTCTAAACTGTTTCTTTTAACATTTTGGAGGTGACTTTCAAAAACCACAATGAGCATTATACAAACAGATGGAATTTCCCTTTAAATCAGTATCTTGAGTCATGAACTAACTTCTTTGTCTTCTCTTACTGTGAAGTGTTTGACTCCACAGTCTAAACAAACGGCACAATTGTACAGCCATTCATTTTCTACGAACAACAACAACAAATGATCTTTTGATTACAGAGAGGAAGGATGCGCATTTTTAGCCTTGATTGGGTACCAGGTTATACAGATGTATACAGTTGCTCATCACTACTGCCTGACCCCAGGCTCTCCTCATCCCACTTCTCTTCTGTGAAAGCACATCTCGCACTTCATCTTGGCAGTGACATTTTCCTGTTGGCTACAGCTCATGTTAAACTCTCCCTTCTCAAACATCTTTTTCACTTTAACACTTTCTCTCCCATTGTTTTCTAACAATCTGAACCACCCTATATAGTGTTTAACCCTTTCAGTTTATTTTTTTAACGTAAAAGAGAGGCATGAAGGCTTAGAGAGCATGCCTGAGTGACTGAATCCTCTAGGAATTAATTATACAACTGATGTCATCGTAGGACCCTGAGGACAGTAGGAAGCACAATTATAGACACTTAAACCTGGACTCTTTGAAAGAATTTAGATAATTATACTGTAAGATATGGGTTATAAGAACCTAAATTGGAGAAAATAGGATGTAAACTCAGACAAAAGTGAGAGTGAGTGAATGTTGGTAAAATTTATGGGCTGGTCCCATGCAACATGTGAAGAGCTCTTGGGGAGTTAAGGCAGCCCAAGGAGTCCTGTGGTATGGATTTTCTCCACCCCTAATCTTGTCTGTCCTTAAAAACACTCCTTCTCTGAGGGGCAAAAATCATTTAAAGCCTAGCATTACCTGCTAATTCTGTGATCCCAGGTGTTTCTAGGGCAGTATTAGATAAGAAGCAGCAAAACTTTCATTACCTAAGGCTTCATTCTAGGAAAATAAAGCTTTCTGTGTTTGTTGCTCTGTCTCCCCTTGAGAAAATTCAAGTGCTTCTGAAAGAATCCCATCATCTTGCATTTAGATTCCTTTGGGTGGAATTCAGTAGGAGAGATGCCGGAGAAAGCTCACTTTTCCAAATGTGCCTTGTTTGCATGATGTGCATGGAGATCAGTTAATACCAGTTACGCTGTTCCCCACAGCTGCTCATTCTGTATCATTTAAACACCACACCAACATGCAATCCATAGGAACTTGCTTTCTGCTTTTGTTTTCAGGATAATTTGTTCTGAAGTGATGAGTACTTCTAACAATGGTTCTGTCTTTTCATTAGTCTACAATAATGAGACTCAATATTGTGGCAGGAGTGAAGGCATGGACTGCCTCACATGGAAATATAATTAATCTTAAATGCATCAAGATCTCCAGTTTGTCTAGAGACATCATCACATTTCCAATTAATTCCTTGCTTCTCCTCCCCAAAACACACATTTGCGGTTATAAAATATTCCATAAAACTTAGATATGTGAAATGCAACATTTAAAAACTAAATGCTAGTGTTCCTTAAGTTTGTGCAAGAAAAAAGTTAAGAAAATAAAAGTTCTAAAAAGTTCTTAAAGAACATAAAACACCTGATTCAGTAAAACTAGCAAAACATCTCTCAGGTTTCAAGGCTGAAATAACGTTAATTATAAATGTACAGATCCTGTTATATGCTTTGAAGCTGTGGCTTCCATCTTGTTTCTACTCCTTTGCCCTAGTACTTGCTCTGAAGAAACCAATTGTCAGGCTCTGAACAGACCTTTTTGGGCCCCGAGGCAAACAACTGGGACGGACCTCCAGCCCACAGCCAGCGAAGAATTAAAGTCCTTCGTCCAAGAGCCTGCAATGAACTGAATTCTATCAAAATCAATGAGAGTCAAACTGGCAACCTTGTTGTTAGGTGCACGTGCTCTTACCAGCTGAGCCACCCTGCCACCTGTTGGCACTACTATTCCCTTCCCCAATTTCCCAACACTGTTCCCCTTCCCCAATTCCCCAATAAAATCCTTTTAAAAAATCACTGAGAGGATTTGTAAACAGATTCTGTACCAGCACTATAGACCTAGCCTATTCCTTGAAGCTTCATAAGAGAACTTGACCTTGAGCTGGAGGGCCATACTGAGTTATGCTCAGATTCCTGACCCACAGAAACTGGAAGATAATGAATGTTGTTTCAAACCTCTAAATTTTGGAGTACTTTGTTACACAACAATAGATAACTTTTACACACTCCATAAAATGTTCTTAGTGGATTTTAATCTCCTCCATCCTTCAATGATACTATTTCTTTTCAAGGTTAATCACAAATTATCTTACATTGTTTACTTAGTGTTAATTGGTCATTTTTTAAATGGTGTTCTATAGAACCCTAAAGGGGGTCTGTGTGTTCTGTATATGAGGTGTGGTTGTGTGTTTAGGGACACAGTTTAAATGAGGAAGTTACTCTGGCAGGGCTCTGGGCCCATTTCTACTGCTTTAACTAAAAGTTCCTCTTTTACCTTCTAAATGTATTAGACTATGTTATAATGTTTAATTAGGAAAGAAAGTTACTGTTGTTAAATTTTTTTAAATTATCAACTTAAATGTTTTCTTAAAGATTTTATTGGGGATTGGGGGAGAAGAACAGCATTGGAGAATCCGGGAAGGGGAACAGACAAGTTGCTGTCCTTTTATTCTTCAGTCTAGCTGTGGAGGACATCGCTTCACTGGCCCATGTTGGTATTACCATTGCACTCTTCCAGGGTTAGGCAGATTGGTCGCCGGCCATTCGATGGCTGCTCATGGTGGCTCATGGCAGCTCACGAAAGCTCATGCCCGCTGCCAGCCAGCCCCACTACAGCCTACACCATCACTGGCAACCCATGGCAGCCCAGCTCCAGGTCGAGCTGTTATTCACCATCTTAGCTGTAGAGGGCACAGCGTCACTGGCCCATGTGGGATCCGAACCAAGGCCGTGCTGCTCAGAGCTGGCATCCCAAGCCAACTCCTAACCAACACACCATTCAGTTGGCCCTCGACTTGAATGTTTTATGCATTATGTGTTGTCCACCACAGGACTTAGTACAATGTAAGCTTTTTAAAAACCAGTAATTATCAGATCAGATACTTTTACACAGTCTGGAATTTTCCTTCAAATATCCGAATCTAAAGGTTCCAACCTAGAACTCTTAAATCCCACCATATAAAATATATTCAATCAAGTAAAATAAAACCAGGCAGTCTGTAAATCAGGCAACAGTATTACTACTTTACAGCTTCAAAATATGATTAACATAATACATTTAGGGAACAAAATAGATTGTGTGCCTGAATGACCACTTAAACCAAAAAATAATAGAATCTGAGAATTGAAAGAGATCATAAAGGTTATCATTACTTAAAATATCTGCCTCATGCTTTAACTTTCTGCTAAGTTCATTATCAAGTTGCTAGTTTCTTCCTGAAAAACATTGATACAGAACTGGAGACTTAAGAAGCAAGCTCTCTGTTTGAACTAAGGATGCTATCCCTGGAAATCCAGAAATTTGTCCTATACATCCTCAAGAAGAATTCAATAAGCTCAATGTAACAGATAAAGCTACTGGCTCCATTTATGCTTTTATTTACTGCTCATACAACTTTTCAGAAATGTTGTCTGCATTTACCTACTTGTCTCCACTTTCTCACCCTGCCTTGTTTTACTTAACACTCTGTACTGTCTTCCAATGTCATCACTCATCGAAATTGCTCTTGCTAAAGTTAATTATGATTTTACATGACACTATTTCTTCCTGAGACTTTCTGATATATATTTCAACACATAGAAGGCCAAATCATCAAGATGTTTATCAAATATTGAAGGTAAAAGAAAACGAGGACCAAAGATGATTCCTAAATGCTTAGTTTTAATAACCTGCTTACTGCCTCTATTTCTACCCTCATCCCAAGGAAATTTCTAGAATACTTGCTCAGATTTCCTCTTCTTCTTAATATCTTCTTAGTAACATTTCAGTACTTTGTAGAGAGAGAGCCCAAAAAAGACAGAAGTTTACTAAGGAGAGAGGAAAATTCATAGAAGCATAAGGAAAGAATGAGAGTAGAAGTCAAAGGAAGAGATTTTGATTGGGAGTTGAAAGTGGAGAGTGACGAGAGGAAGATCTGGGCACAGCTATGGTGTGTAAGGGACTTGATTAGCAGCTGGAACCACAAAAGGGATGTTAAGTGTCTGTTTTGAATTGGACCTTCTTTATGTTCTGAAAGAAGCACCAGGGAAGATCAAATGATAAGAATTACAGATTGCTTTCATCAGGAGCAATACATATTCATTTCATATCACCTAGGTTGCAACTTGTGGGATTCCAAGACTGAGTCAGGTAACATAGTATCAGAATATATCAGGGTGAGAGATGACCTTTTCCTTGGTCCTGTGCTTTGAGATGTCCCTACTCTTGCCTCTTCTGGACACATCCAGCCCCACAGGACAGGAAGGCCATATCTGGGGCTAAGACAAGGGGCCACACAAAGCCATAACCCCCAAGCTCCAAGTACACTGAACCCTGTAACACTGCCCAGAAATCATCGCATCTAGTTCCAGAGCATGGGCGGTTATCTTCTGTGCTCCCAACTGCCAGAGAGTGCTCATGGCAGCTGGTGTGATCCAGGGAGTGGCCAGTAGCAACTGTTTGTAGGAGGGAAGTAAATGGAGCTTAATCATGGGGAAATTTTTTAAAACTTTCACCAGGTTCCCTGGGAAGCAGGTCTGCAGAACCTTACACTGGCATGGCAGAATATGCTGCCATATTTGGCCTGCGAGGTGACCTACGAGCTCGCTGATGCTGCTGGAGCACTCAGGGCATGTGACTTATTGTGGCAGATGAGTCTGGAGATATAAGAGGCAAACATGGAATTTATCCTTTGAATAAAGAATAGCTACTGGGGAGTTTTAAGCAGAAGAGAGATAGGAGCAAAGTTGCATTATAGAGCTCTATGTGAAAAAACAATAAATGAAAGAAGCTAATGTGAATTTTCAGTGTGCTCTAGCATCTGTTTGTGTCTCTCTGTCTGTGCACAGGGTTCCACTGATGCACTGGATCCTGGCTTATTAGGAGAGAAAGAAAAGACTAGAGAAGAGAGACAAAATATGCTACGGTAAGAGATGGCCTTTATATATTAATGCTTTTATACATTAGTGCTTTTATTTGCACTCTACACATTTGGGGAAGGATGGAAAGAAAATGATCAAAAAGCGAGGGGAGAGCCCAGTGGGCCAGCCCCATCTGGAAATGCTGCATA
The DNA here is from genome assembly GCA_033961575.1 of Aselliscus stoliczkanus. Lineage (NCBI taxonomy): Eukaryota > Metazoa > Chordata > Mammalia > Chiroptera > Hipposideridae > Aselliscus > Aselliscus stoliczkanus. The sequence goes on along the minus strand of CM066740.1, from coordinate 72,155,218 downwards.
GCACATCAGCCTTGGATAGTCACAGTGCATATTAGCATAGAAAAGACCCTGCAAAGTACTGAAACAAAGAAGTTTGTTTATCCATAGTTCTCAAAAATGTATTTACCATTGTGGCCCGTTTTCATGTATGATCTATAAACCTCCCTTAATACGGTTCCATGATGAAACACAGTTTGGAAAATTGAAAATACTAAAAGATTTTTAAAGGTGAATGACAAGTGTCTAACTCATAAAATATGTAATAAAATAGAATACCTCATAGAAATGGAATGTATATATATACCTAATGTTGAAATAATTTTACCTTGGTGGGGGGGCAGGGTAAGAAGCATACCTTTAGAACTGTCTAAGAGAAAAGCAAAGGAAAAACTACTTGGGACATTTATTTGAAAATCTTGAGTAGTGCTAAGTTTTCAGTGCTTGGTGATTAATTTAATTTTTGAATATGGTCCAGAATTAGTCAGTGACTGAAGAGTGAATTGAATGTATAAGTGACATCATTTTACATTAAACAAAACAAAACAAAAAATCAGTGTGACTATGAAGTCATTGGGGGAATTTTATGTCAGAAAAGTCAATCCTGAACTTGTTTCCAAAAAGGGATTATTTAAAGGCTTTGCAATACATAAACATCATTAGTGTTTTCATATTCTCCCTTATATTAACTATTTAAAGGTCAACATGTACATTTTATTCATTTGAAAATTAATCCGGGAGAGTTCTGAATCAAAATAAGAGAAAGTAGAGAAACCTATTTTCCTCGTTCCTGTATCTGGGGATAAAACAGAGTATTAAAAAGGAAGAAAATACTAAAATTAAAGTTTAAATGTTATTTGCTACAACCCCAAACTTCATGTTGAAAAGCATATCTAGGTAAGAAGATGTAGCTGGAAACCAAAACATGCAACTTAGACTTTAAAAAATAATAAGAAGGGGCCGGCCGAGTGGCGCGGTGGTTAAGCGCTGGCTTGGGAAGCCAGCAGCCCCGGTTCGGTCCCACATATGAAGGCCAATGACACTGCCCTCAAAAAAAAAAAAAAAAAAAGAAGAAGAAGAAGAAGAACCCCTAGCTATCTGCTAAGTATATGGCTGGGATGTAGAGTCATGAACCGGCATAAGTATAGCAGGAAATGTCACTGAAGGTTCCAGTGTGATAACACAGAGCATGATGGGAAGATGGCATTGAAGCAAAACTCGTGACCACATGCCATTCCTATTGGTTATAATGCCGCTGCACGGACTGTTGAATAAGAAGCACAGTGAAGAAGTGACGGGAGATGTAATTTAAAGAGTTTTGGGGTAAGCTACAACCTTTGAATGCCAAAATCTAAAGAAAAAGCTATTCATCTAACAAAAGAAATAGTGGAGCTCATGTGTGCATCTGAGAAGATGCTGTGCAATGACCCAAATCACTCTTCTCTCCGCCACCCCAAAACCATGAACTTCAGCAGCCAGCAGGTACTAAAAATGAGGCATATTTTTATCGTCATAAAAATAGGTAACCACTTTAAAGCTGGTGTCATGCTTAATGCTCAAACACTTGAAACTAACCTACTAAAAACACAAAACAGAAATTGTGACTATTACCTCCACTGTAATTTGATGTGTTCTTGGAAATAATAGCACAATCAGAAAAGATAAAGGATTTGGAGATGTAGAAATTGAAAAGAAGAAAGTAAGATTGTTTTCCTGGGAAGCTCAAAAGAATCAAAGGAAAAACTATTGAAAATGATAAGAGAACAATGGGGTGACTTGGTTAAAAATTAACATGCAGAAATCAATACCCTTCATCTGTATGAACAACAAGGAATTAGAAAATATATTGGAAGAAAAGATGCCATTACAACAGCATCAAAAAAATATGATTTACTTAGTAATAAACATTACAAGAAATGTATAAGATCAATATGAATAAAACTTTAAAATTCTATGCAAGAATACACAAAAAGACAAACAAATGGAGAGACATTTCTTGTTATTAGAGAACAACACTCAAGACCATGGCTATGTCGATTTCCCTAAAGGAAACTAAAAGTATGATATAATCTAAGTAACAACATCAGTAATGTTTTTAAACTACATTTAAGTTAATTCTAATGATAACATGAGCAATAAAACCAGAGAAAGGAGACAAGAAAACTCTGAGACTACAGAATGTTGTAGGGGACCAGCCTCAAATAAACATGAGAAAGCTAACCAAAACAACATGGTAATAGCACAGAAATACAGACAGAAATGAAATCGAAGAGATAGTGATAAGAATGGAGAGACAGGGCCGGCCGAGTGGCGCGGTGGTTAAGCGCTGGTTTGGGAGGACAGCGGCCCCGGTTCGGGTCCCACATATGAGAGCCAGTGTGACACTGCCCTCAAAAAAAAAAAAAAAAGAATGGAGAGACAAACCACAAACTGGAAGAAAATATTCGCAAAACATGTATTGATAAAGGACTAGTATACAGAATATATAAAGAAATCTCAAAAGGCAACAATAATAAACAAACCACCGTCCCTCCAAAATGAGCAAAAGATTTGAACATTTCACCAAAGAAAAGGACAGTTGGCAAATAAACACATAAAAAGATGTGCAACGTTATTAGTCATTAAGGAAATGCAGATAAAACCACAATGAAATACTGTTACACTTCTACAGAAATGGCCAAAATTAAAGTCTGACCTTACCAAGTGTTAATAATGATGGGAAGAAACTAGAGGTTTACACACTGCTGGCAGAACATTTTGGCAATTTAAAAAACAAAAGTTAAACGTATACATCTCCCACATCCATTCAACTCCTAGATATTTACCCAAAAGAAATGAAAGCATACATCCATACAAACACTTGTATATGAATGATCATCATAGGTTTACTTGTAATAGCCCCAAACTGGAGACAGCACAAAACTCCATCTACAGGAGAATAGATAAACAAAGGATGATGTGTCCATACAATGGAAATAAAAAGAAATAAACTTTCTACTAAATACCTGAGACCAGTATTCTTAATAACTGTAAAGTTCATAAAATCAAGAAAAAGCCCTTGTCAGGTTTTGGAGGAGAATAAGGCAACATGCAGATTAAATGTGATGTGGTGACTCAGACTGGGTTCCGGCATATAAAAATATTAGTGGAAAAATGGTGAATTCCAAAAGAAGTCTATACTTTAGTTATTAGTGATGTAAGAATGTTGATTTCTTAGTTGTTGACTAATGTACCATAGTTGTATAAGATGTTAACATTCGGGAAAGCTGAGTAAAATATATATTCCTGTATTATCGTGGCAACTTCTCTATAAATCTTAAATTATGACCAAATAAAAATGTTTTTTCTAAACTTTTTTGGGTAGATACCCAAGAGAGGGATTGATGAGTCATATGGTAATTCTATTTTTAATTTTTTGAGGAACCTCCACACTGCTTTCCACAGTGGCTGTACCAATCTGCGTTCCCACCAACAGTGCATGAAGTTTCCTTTTTCCCACAGCCTCTCCAACACTTGTTATTATTTGTCTTGTTGATGACAGCCATTCTAACTGGTGTGAGTGATATCTCAGTGTGGCTTTGATTTACATTTCTCTGATGACTAGTGATGTTGAGCATTTTTTTCATATGTCTATTGGCCATTTGTTGTCCTCTTTGGAGAAATGTCTATTCAGATCCTCTGCCCATTTTTTAATTGAATTGTTTGTTTTGTTGTTGTTGAGTTGTATGAGTTTCTTAAATTTGGGGATATTATTAGCCCCTTATCAGAGGTGTTGTTTACAAAAATCTTCTCCCATTCAGTTGGTTGCCTGTTTGTTTTGTTGATGGTTTCTTTTGCTGAGCAGAAGCGTTTTAGTTTGATATAGTCCCATTCATTTATTTTTCCTTTTACTTCCCTGATCTTTGAGGTCAAATTCATAAAATCCTCTTTGAACCCAAGGTCCATAAGTTTAGTACCTATGTTGTCTTTTATGCAGCTTATTGTTTCAGGTCTTGTGTTTAGGTTTTTTATCCATTTTGAGTTAATTTTGGTACATGGTGACAGATAGCAGTCTAGTTTCATTCTTTTGCATGTGGCTTTCCAATTCTCCCAGAACCATTTATTGAAGAGGCTGAAAACATATATGTGCTTCGATGTTTATTGCAGCTTTATTTATTGTGGCTAAGACATGGAAACAAGCGTACTTTGATAGATGATTAGATAAAGAAGTTGGGGTATATATACACAATGGAATACTATTCTGCCATTAAAAAAAGATGAAATAGTGTCATTTGTGATAACATGGATGGATCTTGAGATTATAATGCTAAGCGAAATAAGTCAGACAGAAAAAGTCAAGAACCATATGATTTCAGTGATATTTGCTATATAAATCTGAAAACAACAAAGGAACAAGATGAACAAATGAAGAAACAAAAATTCATAGACAGAGACAATAGTTTAGTGGTTACCAGAGGGTGGGAGGAAGAGGAGGGTGATAGATGAGGGTAAAGGGGATCAAATAAATGGTGATGGAAGGAGAACTGATCTGGGTGGTGAACACACAATGTGATATATAGATGATGTATTACAGAATTGTACACTTAAAACCTATGTAATGCTTTACTAACAATTGTTACCCCAGTAAACTTAAAAAGAGAATGGTTTTCTAAAGAAATGAAGTATCAATACACATTACATGATGGATAAGTCTCAAAATTATTCTTAAGAGTGAAAGAAGCCAAACAGAAACTAGTACACATTGTATGATCACATTTACATAAAATGCAAGGAAATGCAAACTACTGTATTGTGAAAAGAGATGAATGGCTGCCTGGGGGTGAAGGGAGGGAAGCAGGAAGTGGCAGAAGGGAGGAGAATTGCAGAGGGATGAGAAGAAACTTTGGGGAATGAGGGATATATTCATTATCTTGATTGTGATGACAATTTCATGAATATGTGTATATGTCAAATTTTATCAAATTTCACATTTTAAATATGTGCATTTTATTATATGTCAGTTACACCTTAATAAAGCTGTTTTTAAAGGTTTAACTATATCTTTGTAGCCTAAAAGAAGTTACAGACAACACAATGAGAATTAAGTAGTCAAAGCTAAGGAAACAAAATTTAAAAGAATAATATGAGCATTATCGAAAAGAAACCCATGTCAGAAACAGCAAAAGAAAAGTAAATGAATAGAATTAAAAGTAGCTGAGCTGAAGATATAAGGTATCTTGTAACATTGAATTTTTCCATTTACATGGAAAAAAAGATGTGAGGCTTTTTATTGTTCTTTCCAGCTTTACTGAGATATAAGTGACAAATAGGAATTATATATACTTAAGTATAAAACTTGATATTTTGGTATATGTATATACTGTGAAATGACCACAATTAAGATACTTAAAATATTCATCGCGTCTTATTTTTTTCTTTTTCCCTTCTTTCCTCTCCCCCACCCCTTACTCTCTCTCTCTCTCTCTCTCTCTCTTTATCTCTATCTCTCTATCTTTCTATCTCTATCTCTCTCTTTTTTGTCTTGAAAGCACTTATAATCTACCCTCTTAGCAAAACTGAAGTACACAATACCATAGTAACTATGGTCCCCATGCTGTACAATAGGTCTCTAGAATGTACTCATCTTGCATAAGTGAAATCTTGTCCTCTTTGACCAACATCTCCCCATTCCCTGCTCCCCACTTTCTTACTCCATTTACTGGCTCTTACAAACTGAAGCTAAATCCCAATATTTCTTCGTTGACAAAGCTCTCCCCAAAAGACTAACATAAGAAAACTTTAAAGGCCTTTAATGCAAGCAATTGTCCCCAGATAAGAAAAGAAATAAATGAAAAACAGGGACAAGGATATTTGTGAAGGAATGGTAGTCAGAGGAGTAAGACCAGGGAAGGAATAGAGATGAGACTTCAACTCTTTCACAGGGAGGTTGGAGCACTTTATCAAATAAACATCAAACACCATCTTGTGCATTTAGGAAATTCATTGTGGTGAGACCAATCTGTTTCATCACCATTGCATCTTGAAGTTGATTTTCAAGATCTTTAACTCAGTCTTCCAATCGAAATAGGGCGCAACATTCCAGAGAGTTGTGCAGATGTCAAAGGCCTTGCCATAGCTTATGTTTCAGTCTTTCCAGAAGCGTCCTCCCTGCCAACAGAAAGTGTATTGAAGAGAGAAGAATGCACTGAGCACAGACACACTCCTAGGAAGGTAGGAATTTCCCTATGAGATCAGGGGAAAGTCCATCACAGAAATGGTAGAATACTTATGAAGAAATCATACTGTGTTGCCACCATGCAGAGCCAGCATGGACTGTCCCCCCTAAAATTTGGTTTCATGGCATCACACATGCACCAAGAGGGCATGAAAAGGTTTATGACTTACAAAATGAAGCCGTGTTGAAAGAATGAAGCAGGAGCCTAAGTTGCCTTAAAATGGCACAGAGGGCCCGCCGAGTGGCATGTTGGTTAAGAGTTGGCTTGGGATGCCAGCTCTGAGCAGCAGGGCCCCGGTTCAGATCTCACATGAGGGCCAGTGATGCTGCACCCTCTACAGCTAAGATGGTGAACAACAGCTCAACCTGGAGTTGGGCTGCCATGAGTCACCGGCGACGGCATTGGCTGCAATGGGTCTGGCTGGCAGCATAGGCTGCAATGGGTCTAGTGTGAACTTTCATGAGCTGCTGTGAGCCACCGTGAGTGGCCATCCAATGGCCGGCGAGCAACTGCCTCACCCGGGAAGAGTGCAATGATCACAATACCAACGTGGGCCAGTGAAGCAACGTCCTCCACAACTAGACTGAAGAACAAAAGGACACAACTTGTCTGTTCCCTTTCCCTGATTCCCCAACACTGTTCTCCTCCCGCAATTCCCCAATAAAATCTTTTTAAAAAAAATGGCACAGAAAAGCAACTGGAATGAAGTTCTATCATAGTCGGAGGGGAGATTGGGCTACTTTGGGAGGTTTGAATTTCTTTCTGGAGCCCAAAGAGGGAACATTGGGCTTTCTTATCAGCTTGCCTAGGCATGGAGGCAGAACGGGAATAGAGCGGGGGCTTACAAGCTATCAGCAGTCAGACATGAACGATGGAGTCAGATTCTTTATTACACACACAAATAAAAATGGATAAAAGCCACACAATGTCCTTTTCCCAACTGCCTAAAGGGCATCATTCATTGCATATCTCATAAGTATCTCAAACCAAGTTATTTGGTTCTTTTCTCTCAGACAGACCTCTCTTCCTATATTCATAATGTTATTTAATGATCCACCTAATTATCCAAACCAGTAACCCAATAGAAGCCTCACTTCTAATATTTGTGACCTCAAGATAAAAATCACAAATGGAAACTCCCGACCTGAAACTCACTCTTCTTTCTTCCCACTCCCCTCCCCGCCCAATCATGGGCCTTGTGCCCATATGCCTGAACGCCCAAGCCCTCATGTTAAAGCTATTTTGCCCATCCACAAACAGCAGACCCTGTCCACCTCTCAACCTGAGGATACACACACAGGGGTCTGATTGGCCCTGTGAGGATAAATCCTGGCAAGAGGCCTGCTCAGGCCTTAGCACTGAGTAGTTTGGATCGGGCACCCGTGATCCCAGGTACTCAACATGGCTTGGAGGGGACCTGTGCCTTTAGCTCTCAGATTCCACAGGCTGTAGGGGAGGGGCACAAACAGGAAGGTCGGAGCAGAGCTCTCTAGAGCTTGAGGTTCGCCTGGGTCTGAGGGTGGTGCCATCTGAGGTCGTCTTTGGCTCTACCTTTTCTCTCACCGTGTCAAATTGAATACTAGGCCCTAGAAATTCTACCTCAGAAATTATTTCTCAGGTTTGCTGCATGCTTTCCATATGCCCTTGTACAAGCTTAGTTCAGGATCCTGTTGTTCTCATTATAAATATATCCATCTCCTTCTAACTGGCCGCCTTATAAGCATCCCCCACACGGCCAGTACAAAGCAACGTTTTGAAAAGCAAACCTGATTATGTTTGCTGCTTACCACTTGCAGTCACTCTTCTCTATGGGATAAGTGCAAACTCTGGACAAGGTTGTTTCATGGTGCTGCTTTCACCAGGTACCCTTTTCCTTCTCTCATCTACCCGCTAACCTCAACAATCCACCTTTACACTGAAATATTCATTCCTGCCTTCGTGCTTTCTCTCTCACGCTGAGGTCCCTGCCTAGAACTGTTTCAGCTTCTGTAATGCCTGCCTTCATCAGGCAACGTGCTGCTGCTGTTCCTTCTAAATCCATAGGGCCTCTTCCTGGAGAAGGCTTCCTTGTTTCCCAGAGTTAGCAACTCCTTCATGGCTATCTCAGGGGACAATAGATGATGGGCTTGAACTGAACTTGAATCAGGTTTCCTCCACTTATTCTGTATCTTTGGGGAAGAAAACTACATTTTTTAAGTCTCTTAAATAGGAGAAGTATCTACGTAAGATTTCTGTGACTGTTAAATGAGATGATATATATGAAGCATCTAGCACAGTCATGGCACATGGTGGGTCCCTAAGAAACAGCAGCTATTGTGTTAATTGATTGAATATTGAAATTGATTGAAAGTATATACAGATACACACCCTTGTCTCTATTATTGCATTGTATCGGAATCTTTTATTTCCTGCAATCCATAGTACCTGAATAGTGAGTTCTCTTTATGTTCTGCAAGTATTTGTGGCATAATTGCTCTCCTGTAACTGGAAATATGATTCAAATGATTGGCATGTGGTCTCATAGTCCCTTTCTTACATTGTTTTTACATTGTTCTTCGTTCCGTATCTGCAGCTGCTGCCTTCAGGGCTTTTTTCTATTTATGGTGTTGGCTCTTCAGCACTAATGTATTTGGATAAATATGAAAAACTTTGAAAGCATAAATATGGATTTTTATTACAATATCCTTTAAAGCACTCTCTTCAGATTTTCTCATGAATAACTTTTTAAAGTCTGTGATCATTTTTAGACTCAGGCAGAAAGCCACCAAAGCAATGACTTAGTCTTACAATTATTTTTTTAAAAACTATCTTTATGCAAATTATTTTAGAGTGAGTGAGACTATGATTACCAAGAACCTAGGTATATTTAAGTCCTGAAAGAGAGCCATAATCAATCAACTGCCCCCAAATCAGTACTTATTATGTGCAAAATGAAGCACTTACGATTTCCTGTTAGAAAAGGGGTCCTGGAACTCAACAATATGCACGAAACAATCAGAGAACAATTAAGTAATGGTATGTGAGTTCCTGTTTTTTTTCTTGCAAACCAGTTTCAAAGAAGGAAGAAATAAAGATGAATTTGAGAAGTCAGGAAAGCTGCATCAACAATATCTCACTGGCCCGATATTTGAACTGGCCCAAACTGAGTCAAGGTGTTTATATAGCAGAACAGGGAAGGAGGATATCTCCAAATCGTCAACAGTGTGAATCACTGAATGGAGAAAAAGCTGAGTGTGGCGTGTGCAGAGGATGGGAGTGGGATGAGAGTGGGAGAGGTGTGGCTTCGTGTGTGAGCATGGTGCCCGGGGCTGAGAGTACATTCAGTTAATAGATGGAGTGGAAACAAGGAATAGACAACCTAGCAAATCAGGCAGAGGCATTAAACGCTTAGGCAAAGCAGGCTGAAGACCGTGCTTTTAGATCAACCTCTCCACCTAATGGATTGAAAATGGGGACGAGAGTGGGAGGGAGCTTAAAGCTGGTGGAAGGATAAGCTAAATCTGAATGACATTTGAAAAGACTAAATAGGAGAAGAAAATAGAAAAAAGGAATTAGAGTTTTCTAGCCTGTGAAAAAAATATTTCTGTTGGCCAAGTGAATAATGAAGATGGAGCGTTAGGGTTGTTTCTTTGTGTTTTGTATTGTTTTGTCATATTTTGTTTTGCTGTTTCTGTTGTTTGGGAAGAGGAAACATACAAATTCAGGTCTAGAAAAATAAACAATGGAATGATAATAGAATGAGGAGTAGAAAAGCCCAGAAGACAGTAGTAAGAAATGCAGTTAATGATAGAAGTAATATGTCATATCTGGAAATTCATATTTGGGAACTTTGAGTGGAGGGGTAAAAAGCTACAGCTAATTCCATGAAGCGAATAGAGATAAGAGAGCTGCTGTTCATTCTGAAATGGAACAATTAAAAATCCAATTATGTAAACTGACCCTGCCATTGGTTCCTGTCTTCAAACTACCATTAGTAGATAGTCCTGTGCAAAGGGATATAGTCTAAAAGTAACAGCAAATATTTAAAGCAGTCATATGAGGGTCCACAGTCAGGTGGGGATGCATTTATCCCTTTAAAAATATCATGGAAGAGGTGGGCCATGGAAATGAGATTAGTAAGAAAACATTCAAGAAGATCCCACCTCACAATGGAGTCAAAATAAAGTTTATTACTGTCCTGACTCTAGCAAAGAGCTTGAATTAGCAACATCCAAACAACAGTCTAATCAATCTCCAAAGAAATACCTTAAACATATCCTACCACATTAGCCTAAAACTTTCTAAAACTAAAGGCTCATTTCCAAATACTTCTTAATATCTCAAAAGCTGCAAGCAAAAATAAGAAAATCCTGTAAAAGTGTCTTTGATGCTGTTAATGAAATGCAAAACAAATGCATTTGTATATTACTAATGACCCCACGTCTTCAATGAATATGGCATTTGTTCTTTTAATAAAACAGGCTGAAAGCATACATTTTGGGTTCATTTCATGTCTATGAACTTTAATGTTTGGGACAGAAAAAAATCTCCATGGCACAAAGGCAATTTATCTCTTTAAACTTTTTAATAATATAATTGAGAAGAGCTGAGTTTTGAAAAAGTTGTTAGTTATTCATGTTGTGCCAACTTTTAGCATAAAAATAAGTGCCAGCCATGTATTTGATTAAGTATAAGACCTCTGCCTTCAGATCCCATAGTCATTCTACAATATCCCGTCTGTTTCTGAATATCTGCTTCATTCTTCTCTGCTGATGCCCATCCTTCAGGGTGTAGCAAGAACCCCCACTAGCCCACGCAGCTTTTTCTAAATACCTATATAGTTGTTTAACATTGTCTCTCCCTCTTTTAAACTTGTACAACTCACCATTTAATTTTATTGTTTTATCAATTAATGTCATACATGTGCATATATATTACATACACAAATATATACATGTATATGTTTGCATATATACATACACACATTTACATAGGGAATATATGTACTATATACATATGTACTACATATATAGTATGCAGTATATATAGCATATATGTAGTGGGTATATGTAACTTTTATATATATGACATATACACATATATATGATACATATAGCGTTATATATATATATATATATACCCAAATTTGACATTACACATATGGATGACATTATATGACATGTATATAATGTTGTATATATAAGCTGATATAGAGAGAAAGTTATCATTTATTAAAGAGTGACTATGAGCCAAGCAATGACACATACATAATGTTATTCAATCTGCTCCATAACCCTGTAAACTGGTTATTAATATTATTTCCTCTTACATTAGCGGCAACTGAGATGTAAAGAAGCTAAGCAAGTTTCACGCAGTTTCACAATAATGAGTAGTGACGTTGGAATTGGATTCAGACATAGAATGTCTCAGTCACACAGGCAGCATAAAGTAATACATTCACTCTCCCCTTAGACGTTTATCTATACCACCCAAAGGGGGACAAAAAGTATGGGAGATAGAGGAAAGTACATATAAGAAATGGCAGAAGCGGCCCCCCTGGTAGGCACGTGTGCTGTGGACAATCAGCGGGCCCCAGTTCAGTGGTGAGGGGTGGCAGTTTATCGCCCCACCATTGTGCTCTACAGTGGAAGTGCCCTCACTGTCAACCCCAGCAGTCAGGTGACAGGGCCTTCCTACCCACTCACTAACCCCTGTCCTTAACTTGTCAGAAGCCACCCAGAGTGTGGAAGTCAAGAATTACCAAATTTTTGACTTCACAGGACAATTAAAAATAGTGTTGTTAATTTTCTTTTTCAAATAAAGATAACAGAATAAAACAAACCTACCGCATAGCAGCATGTTTATTTCATAAAACAATAGCTATTTTAATATCAGAAAAATAGAGAAATTCATCTCAGAAAAGAAAAAAAGTCTATATTTTCAACTGAGAGCATGTAAAATATTTAAAAATTACTTAACTTTGTTCTGTTTTATTAAATTTTCATTTAGCCTTGGACTGATTGAAAAAAACAAAAAAACATGTTGTGAATTGACACCACTTTTTCGACAGTTTTAGGGAAGCACCATGCCAGCCCACGTGGATCCAGACAGCGGGCCCAGAATAACGCTCCCCCACGTTATCTGTTAATTTTACGCGTTCCTTCTCACGAGGAGAGCTTGGAAATACAATGTCTTAAGTCACAGTAGCCTCTCTCCAGTGGTAGTTATTTCAGGCACTCGATCAGTGATCACATTTTGTTTTATTAATTCAATCCACACATGTATGTCCCAATCACTGTGCTTTAGATCAAGGGCCTGGTTAGTGCACATGTGCACTTCTGCTTATAAAGAAGTAAAGGCTGTGCTGCCAAGAGAGGCTCCCGGGAGCCACCGAAGGCCATCACCTAGCTGAGTTTATGGTTCCAAAAACACTCAGAAGTTACAAGCTCACTAGAGGGTCTCCTTTATTTTGTTGTTGTTGTTGTTTTCAGATGTAAAAAAATCTACACTAGAACTAGATTATCTCCAAGGGCTGCTGCAGTTCTAAAACACTGTGGTTCTAAAAACACACACGCGGCTCGGCCGAGTGGCGCCGTGGTTAAGCGCTGGCTTGGGAAGCCAGCGGCCCCGGTTCGGGTCCCACATGTGAGGGCCAGTGACACTGCCCTCAAAAAAAAAAAAATATTGAAAACACACGCATGGGAACTTGATATTTAGGGTCACGGTTAGATTTGTCTAAGTATGCACAGCAGTATAGCAGCCAAGGTTAAGAAGAATACCTTTATTCATTAATTTTTGCAATGCCAGGATATGTGACAAGGATCGCAGGGAAAATAATATAAGGCCTCAAATTTAAAACCGCAAGAAATTTTGAAGACTGAAGACACTGTCAGTCTTACAGTGGGGAGAGGGGGTGCTCGCCCACTGGTCTCATTTCCCCTCCCCGCCTCCCCCCCTCCTCCCAGCTTAAGGAAGTCCCCTTTTTCTGTCTGTGTGCCCTTGTTTGTTCAAGGAAGTGACCGCTTGCCTTCAATTGTGTTTGTCATTTGTGGCAAAGCTTCCAACCTTTTGCAGTAAAAGCGCACACATAAATAACTGTGTATTCATAAAAGAGCATAAACAGCCCTCATACACAGAAAACACAAAAACGAAAACAAAACAAAAAAAACACCTCATTTGGAAGACAGAGCATTGTCTTTCTGACAAGCTGTGCTCTCGAGCCCGGAAGACACCATTAGAACACTTCTCCCTCCTGCCCAATAAAACCACTGAGACTGCGGTGGCAAGCGTCAGCGTCTCAGGATGGCATTAGAGAAATGGAAGGGATCCCTCAGCCCCTGACGTGCACTTGCACTTTTACTGTGGTTTACAATTAAGCACTGAGATAAAACCAGCGCGGAGACAAATTCCCTTTTCCTGCTTAGCCTTTAGTGTGGCCGTCAGGTGGGAAAATGAAAACATTCCTTCCGTTTTAATATAGGCCAAAGTTTGATGACCTGGAACTAGAGGGAGGCAAGATCTTATCTGTGGAGCGGACCATCTGTGTCCGACACGTCATATTTTTCACTTAACTGCACGGAGGGTAATAATTATGGTTCGCTTCTGCTTTGGTGCCTGGGGAACAACTGGAGGGAAAAATGCCTCAGCCATGTTTTTTAACAGAGCGGGAGTGTGGGAAAGAAATGGGGCATTATTTAAAATATTCTTAAGAGAAAAAAACAATCTCTTGAATGTCAATGCAGAACTAAATATGGAAGATAGCACTTGTCTGAGATCTGTTCATTCATTTATAGGAAAATCCACAGAGGTACTGTTTATATTAAATGTCAGAATTCAATTAGTAAAGATGTTTTGTATAGCCCTTAAACCAAAGGAATTACCCAAACAGGCAAGAACCAATCCAATTTTTTTATTAGTTTCAGGTGTACAAAACAATTGCAATAGTTATACTTTTCACCCCTCTGAAAGTGACAACCCCCTCCCCCAATCCACCCCCCCATATCATGCATATCTATTACTATTCCATTGACTCCATTCCCCATACTATACTCCACATCCTGTGAATATATATATATATATATATATATATATATATATATATACATCCTGTGAATATATATATATATAAAATTATAGTTGACATACAATATTATACCACATCAGCTTCAGGTGTACAGTGCAGTGATCAAGCCTCTACTCCATCCATGAAGTGGTCTCCCTAACAAGAGATGTGTTCATCTGACACCCTACAAAATATTTACAATGTTATTGATTATATTCCCCAAACTGTCTTTTATATCCCTGTGGCAATGTTGTAGTTGCCTATTTTTGCTGTCTAATCCCTTCCCCTTCTCCCTCATCCCCACCCCACTCCCATCTAGCAACCCTAAGTTTTTCCTCTATATCTCTGAGACTATTTCTGTTTATTTTGCTCATTTATTCAGTTTTTTAGATTCCACATATAAGTGAGATCATATATTTGTCTTTCTCTGACTGACTTATTTCACTTAGCATAATATTCTTTAGGTTCATCCATATCATTGCAAATGGTAAGATTTCATTCTTCTTTATAGCTGAGTAATACTCCATTTATAAATGTACCACAGTTTCTTGATCCAATTGTCTACTGATGGACATTTTGGTTGTTTCCAAGTCTTGGCTATTGTAAATCAATCCAATATTTTTTTTAAAAAGGTGCTGACTTTCAAAAAGATGGTTTCTCTAGCACAGAACATTTAATTCCTAATGAATCCAGCACACTATATTTCTTAAGGTTCTGTTATCTCAAATTATTGCAATGACTCTTGTTCTGTTCTTAAGCCATGGGCAATATAGCAAGCACTTAAATGAAAAGTTCAGAGGGATATGTTGTGCATTAGAAATTATGACCTGCAAAAGATGACAATGTCACAGAACTATGAGTTTCTGGGGAGTTCTTTGCCATTTTCTAAAAGTGTGCAAGAGTTACTGCCTGAACTGACAACACCCAGATGAGAAAGAAATCCAAGCTCTCAAAGCACTCACATTCAGCAGGAATGTCAGTGTTGAGAGCTAGAGTATTTCTTTAATTCCCTCTGTTATGTCCCCTGTGCAACCAGGAATTAAACCTTGAAAACATCAACACCAACAATAAAAATGTTGTCACAGTGACACATAATCAGATCTGTAGGTGTTACGTTTAGAATCGAGTGATTTGGGTACATAGGGTGAGGATAAGGCATACCTTGGAGTATAGATATTGGCTTTATTTACTAGTTTAGAAGATAACATCTCCCTGCATAATAAAATTGCTAGTGATTGTGATTTAAGAAGTAAAGTGGCCGCCATTCTGACAGGTAATGTGTCTTGCAGTGCGTTTCTTGAAGAACAATGTAATTACATCCACATTGCCAAAGCAGTGATGCATTGGGAAGCATTTTCCTTCCCCAGATATAGACGGAGCCTCTCTTCTTATTTATAATCACCTTGGTTTGCTCAGATGCATCTGAAGCTCACCAGTCCTGTCTGCCTTACATAGCTTTGTGAACAAAACCATTCTGAAGCAATTACTGAGACTCTCCCCCGCCTCTTTTATTCATTTTCAGAACAAACTAAGATCACTGCTCATTTTCTTCTTGTTTTCTATGTCCTCAGTCCTGGCTACACCCTGTATACATTTAAGCTATCCCTCCTGAGATAGATCTCTGGTGACTATAGTTGAGTAAAATGAGATTCATGAACTTACAGGTAAATGCATATCATCTCAAATTTCGAATTGTGGCTACTTTTTGAAATATGAGAAAGTTATCTAGGAGAATTTAATATGGTGTAGTCATGCTGAATTTGCACAGGTCTCAGTCCTTTCAATTTGACACCAGAGGAACTACCAGCTTAATAACTTAGGATGCATCCCTTATGATAGGTATCTGCCCATGAAAACCTCTGGAATGTTCAAATCATCAGGTTAGATTTTTAAATAGTAATATCAGCACCCACCCCAGACAAATGAAATCTGAACCTTTGGGGTAGAGGGATCCAAGGTATTAGTACTCTTAGAAAGCTTCCTGGTTAAGGGCCACTCCTCTAGGATGCAGAAGGTTATTTGGCTTAGCAATGGTTTCAAGGAGTAACAGTGTAAGCTGCTGTTATTGTTATTATCATTTGGCTAGAAAATCACATTCATGTATTGGAAGAAAGTTCCCTCAATATTAGGGCACGACTCATTTGTTATTCATGAATTCTTCCAATATAGCTGTAAAGAGCTATGTTTACCCCTATGTAGATGTATTCCGATTTAGAAGGCAAACTTCTAAAGGTGAAAATGCAAGATGCAGCTTTACCTTATCAGGCCATGAGCTTCCTCCTTCCATTCTCAGCCAGGGCACGTTTCACTACCTAAATTCGCTAATGGACATACTAAACAGACACTGTGGTAGGCAGAAGAATAAACCCCCATTGATGTGGTGCACATCCGAGTCCCCCAAACCTGTAGATATGTGACTTTCCATGGCAAAGGGGAGTTTGAAGGTATGACTAAAGATCTCGAAATGGGAAGGCTCCCTTGGATTATCTAGGTGGCCCCAATATAATCACAAATTATAAGTGGTAGAAGGAGGCCAGAATGGGAGGGATTTGAAGACGCTACACTGCTCTCTTCGAAGATGGAAGAATGGGCCACAACCCAAGGAATGCAGGCAACCTCTAGAGTCTGGAAGACGCCAGGAAATAGATTCTTTCCTCAAACTTTTATAAGAAATGCAGTTGGCTTTAGGACCTTCTAGTCTCCAGCTCTATAAGGTAATATATTATAACAGTAGGAACCTAATACAGACACATTGAATTACCTCTAACCTTGCCCACTCTGGAGATCGCCTTGGACTTTTCTCTAGGTCTAGCTCTCATTCATTTATTTATTCAGACAGTTGAATTAGTCACTGAGCATACACATATAAACAATTGGCTTTTGCTGTCAAGGAGTTCCCAGTTAAGTGGGAGTATAGAATGTCCCATAAAACAACTTAGCAATGGATGTGATAGAGGTTTGCAGACTGCTAAGGTGTGGCTCACCCCGTCTAGTGAGGTTGGAGAAGTTTGCTTGGAGAGATGGTACCTGACCTGTTTCTTGAAGGATGAGCAGTAGGAACATTAGGGGTAGATAAATGCAGTGGGAAAGTTGGAATGTTATAGGCAAAAAGATTATAGAGAGTAAAGGGTGTAAGGAAAGAATTAATGAGGTGCAGCAAAGAGTAATTAAGTAATTAGTATGCAGGGCTGTAGTGTCGGCAGAGTGTGTAACTACACAGTACGTGAGGCCGGAGCTCAGACACAAATTAGGCGGTGCTGAAATATGAGACCTTCAAGCTACAAATGTTCCTTCAGCTGTCATTCAGCAACATGTCACAGGCACGCAGCACATGCATTTGGCTTGCAGAGTGACTCTTCCCCAAATAAAAAGGGATTCCAGGAACACCCTAATTTAGTCATCACCTGCTACCTTGATCCTCATGCAAATCTGGCTTCCTATCGACCTAACTTCCTAGTTTTCCAATCATGTTCAGGTTCAGCTGGCTCTAAATTAGAACCAAGCTGAGAATCTTGTTCCATTATATAAACACCCAGTCTGGTCTCATCTGTTGTTTTACGGGTGATGTGAAGAGTGAATGCATTTTGAATCATTTGGGCCAGACTGGAAAAGCTCCCCTTCTCGCACTCCGTCCTTGCCAGGTAAATAGTAATGGGAGTGAGATTGGGGACAGAGTTCTGCAACAATAACTAATTCAGCATTTCCAATAGGAAGAGAAAGAAGATACAGAGAAAGAAGATACAGATTGAATGAAAGTGAGAGCGAGAGCGAGAGCGAGAGCGAGTGAGAGAGAGAGAGAGAGAGAGAGAGAGAGAGAGAGAGAGAGAGAGAGAGAGAGAGAGATTTCTCCCACTTCTTCTAAACAGGTAAAAGCTTCTTGGTAATGTGTCTCCCATATTGTCTCCCATTTTCTCTTTCCTCCACTCTATCTTTCTCCTGCCTCGAGACGCAGGTAGGAATCTGCCATCAAATGTGCTGCTGGAATAGGAGTTAAAAGTGGCCCACACTAGAGTGTACTGTTCTCTGTCTGAAACCCTGAAGGTGATTATATATATATAACCAAGCATTATCAGCATCTTCCACCTTACTTTCTTTTATTATTATTACTTGTACTTCTTGTACACATGTCTCCCCTGAGGGATTATGAACAATTTGAAAGGAAAACATGAGTCTTACATTTTCACCCAGCTGCATTCAGTGATAATGATATATTTGGTAAATCCTCATTCAAGGATTGTTCATGTAACAAATCTGAAGTCCTCAGAGGTTGAGGTTTACGTGGCTCTTGGTGATGGCACATTAAACACTGAAGGGAATTTCACGTTCCCTTCAGCAAATTAAAATTTAAGTTGATTGTGGGTTTTGGGCTTTATCCTTTAGAAAATTGTCTACACAGCATTTAGACTTCTCAGAAAAATATGTATCTGGTACCTGACACCTTTGTGGCAAAGATTCTCATCACAACTTCATTCTGGAAACGAAATTCTGAAACACCAATTGGCCCATGTTACATGAATTTTCCTGATACTAAGGTATTATGATTCAGCAAAATATCTTCCTACCACATGGCTGGTATCCTAACATAGCCAAAAATTTCTCAGAGGGAAGATATGAAACAATCACATCACTTTCAGTGGGACTCATAATTTCCTTATTTCCTCCTCTCTTGCTCATGATGACACATAAGAGCCTAAGGGAACGAAGAAGAGACAACCAGGGATGATTCGTTACTGATTCAAGTTCATTAACTCTTAGGATTTTAGATTTCCATAACACTTTAGAAATCATTTCCTCCCACTCATTCATTTTATAGATGATGAAACCAAGACCCAGAGAGGTTAACTGGCGTCCACATGCACACAACTTGCAGTTGCAAAGCCAGGGTTAGATGTTGGCTCTCCTGATCCCCAGAACTGTTCCACATCATCCAAACAATGTATTGAAAGGATGATTTAGGTTTCTGCTATAAAGCTGGTCGTTTGGCTATGGACTGCTGCTTTTCAGTCATAACCTAGGTGTTTTGTTTTGTTTTTTAAAGATTTTATTGGGGAATTAGGGGAGGGGAACAGTATTGGGGAATTGGGGGAGGGGACCAGCCAAGTTGTTATGCTTCAATCTTCGTTGTGGAGGGCGCCAGTTTGTGGCCTCTAAGCTCAAGGTACTGTGTTCAGTCTTAGTTGCAGGTGGGCGTAGCCACCATCCCATGCAGGATTCGAACCCAGTAGCCTTGTTGTTAAGAGCACACTCCCTATCCACTGGGCCATCCGGGCGGCAGCTCAACTCAAGGTGCCGAGTTCAATCTTTAGTTGCAGATGGGTGTAGCCCATCATTGAACAGGCAATCTTGTTGTTACACCAGCTGAGCCATCCTGCCACCTGTTGGCAGCTCAGCGACAGCTCATCTCAGGTGCAGTGTTCACTGGCCCTTGTGGGAATCAAACCGGTGGCCCTGTTGCTCAGAGCATGCACTCTAAGCCAACTCTTAACCAACTGAGCTAGCCACTCAGCCAGCCCCCTAGGTGTTCTAATTACCTCCTTACTACTGTGTGGTGAACCACTCTGAAACTTAGTAGCTTCATCTTTTTTATCAGTCATGGTTCTGTGGGTGGACGGACGCAGCTTAGAGTTCCTCATAGCAGCTGAGACTGGAGTAGAGTCATCAGAAGACTTCTTCACTCACACCTGGTACCCGGGCTGAGATAGGTGAAAAGCTGGAGGTTGCTTAGGCTTCTGCTTCTCTCTGTGAGGCTAGGCTGAGCCTCCTTACAACATGGTGTCTTAGGGTTGCACTTCTTACATGAAGGCTGGCTTCCTGCAGAATGAGTGTTTCCAAAACCAATGTAAAAACTGCTTTTTCTAGCCTCCAAAGTCCCAGAATGCCACTTCTCTTTGCTCTTGCAGTCTAGTCTATTTGTCAATCAATTCAGCCCAGATACAACATTTTTTTCTTTTTTTAAAAAAGATTTTAATGGGGAATTGGAGGAAGGAACAGCAATGGGGAATCAGGGAAAGGGAACAGACAAGTTGCTGTCCTTTTGTTCTTCAGCCTAGTTGTGAAGGACGCCGCGTCACTGGCCCATGGTGGTATTATCGTTGCGTTCTTCCCGGATGAGGCAGATTGCTTGCCATTTGCTCATGGCGGCTTAAAGCAGGTCACACTGGCTGCTGGCCACTCAAGGTAGCTCACGGCAGCCCAAGGCAGCACAACTCCAGGTCAAGCTGTTGTTCACAATCTTAACTGTAGGGGGCGCAGCCCACTGACGCATGTGGGAATAGAACCGGCAGCCCTGTTGTTCAGAGCTTGTGCTCTTACCAACTAAGCCGCTCCGCCGGTCTCCAGATTCAACCTTTTGATGGGTGGAGTACCAAAGAATTTGTGGTCATGTTTAATCTACTTACTTTTACATATATTTTACATACATTATTTTACATAATGAATGCCTTCTTTTACCTAGAATTTT
Organism: Aselliscus stoliczkanus; assembly: GCA_033961575.1. Classification (NCBI taxonomy): domain Eukaryota; kingdom Metazoa; phylum Chordata; class Mammalia; order Chiroptera; family Hipposideridae; genus Aselliscus; species Aselliscus stoliczkanus. Next base: position 72,134,526 of record CM066740.1, on the reverse strand, counting down.
AAATCGCTGGAATGGTAAAATGCAGTCATTATTCAGGGAAAATTAGGGCAAATAGTAGTTTGCCTATGTATGGGAGATATTTTCTACTCTAGAATTATTCAAGGACCACTGAATGGTTGTCCTCAACACTGTTAACTTATTTATTTCAGCAGATAAGTCTCTATCTGCTTAGACAAAGATTACAGTTTATTTAAGTTTTTAAAATGGATTATTTTCCTCTTTCATAATTATAGGCCCATTAGCTTACTAGACATTTAATATAAAATGTATGCTCTTTGTTCCTTGATAAATTGAAAACTGAGGCTTCTCCACTCCGTGCTTTACATTGGAAGCTGACAGTACCTCTTCTATTAAAGTGTGTTATATTTTTTAACAATTCATGGAAAATCTGGGACAAACACAGAAAGTTAGTTGACACATTTTGTTTTTCCTTCAGCTCTTGATTCTGTGAATAGAAATGGGCTGTGAAGTATAAATTATACATATAAAATGCCTCAAAGGAAACAGACAAAAATGTAAGTGCTTCTCTGGTTGATAGGAATAGGTCTTTTATTTTCACTCAGATTTTTATCTACCAAGAATATAAATGATTTCTGTAATAGAACAATAATAAAAATTTAAAATGAAGAGTTATAGACAAATTTTCAGAAGAAAAAAATTTTTTTCTAGTAGATTCCCTGCTTGCTGCAGTTTCCATTTTTAACTATTTGCACTATGGCAAATAAGTACTAAAATAAATCACATTTAGTAACTGCAGCTGACATTTACACATCATAACCTGTTTATCTTGGAGATTACATGATAAATGAAATGGTTCAGCACCAGATATCCTCTGAATATTTTCCTAAACCAAAAATCATATTTAATGTGCCCATCAATCTATGCGCATTTTATAGCATTTCAGGTGAAAATAATTATAGCCAGACTGTAGCATGAACACTCGAGACAAAGATCATTCTTTTGAAAATGCAGATTAGAATACATTCCCAATGACTTCTAGAGGAGTATCTCGATGTTGTAGATGAATAGCTCCCTTAGCTTATGCCCAAGCAGAAGTGGTACAGCTTTCTAGAAACGCTTAAGTCATGGGAGGACAACCCTGATTATGAAAGCTTATAGCTTTCTCTTCACTGGCAACGCTGAGAAGTCATACTCAGGACTTTTGTTAATTAGAGGGTGCAATCTCAAGGCTACTCTTGGCCCAGATCTTACAAGAAACTTGGTTGGGAGAAATAGGATCCATGACGAACATCTATCCTTGATAGACGAGAGTATAAGAGACCCTTCCCACCCATTTTTTACTCCATCCTCCCAAACAGCAAAATGCTCTTCCTAAACTATGTTTTGAATGATGTCATGTCATAGAACCGGATACAAAAAAGCTCTATGCAGATCATCATTTTATTTACTCCAGGTTGTCATTTAGTATGGTACTCTGTCTGTGTGTCCCAGAGGAAGACATTTATCTCTGTTCTTAATGCACTTGTGCTTTTCTTGAATATCTGGCTCATGTATGTCACATTTATTGTGCATTATGTAATTTTTGTATTTTCCATGACTTTGTGGCCACAAGAAAACTGAGAACCAAGTCTTTGCACTACCTCGAGAAGGCTGGGATGTCACCCTGGAAAGTTGGTCAATAATCTTGTCCCTGGCTTCATTATTGTTACCTACCCTCATTTCTCCTTTGATTCAGACTCCTCTAAATTTTGATCATGTGTTCATGGTGTCCTGTATTGGATCTTATAAATTGTATTAAGTGAATTTTGGAACACTTTAAACCAAAAACTCCTGTTTCTCACCAACCATATGATATCCCAAAGTGAACCATATTAGACCAGCTAAAAGAATCAGCCCAAATCAGTATTGAGGGAGGAGAGGGCTGAATTTAAAGAACATGTTATGTGAAAGTAAGTAAACAATATAATCTTCAAATAGCAAGAGAGATTCCTAAAATTTACCTCCTCAGATTAGAGTTGACAGTGAGTGGTAAGTACTGTAGTCTTTGTTGGGAAGGTAGGGGAAGCATTAACAGAAGATGAGTTTGGAGAAAGTACCATAAATGATAAAATCGTATAACTTTTTTCCATAGTGAAAAACAATGAATGGACCTTAACTTGGTGTCTACAGTTGCTTTTTTCATAAACGATTTATTTACACTGTTTTAATATATAATGCCAACAAAATGTGATGCAATATTTTTTTTGGGGGGTCACAGTTGATTTTCCCCACAAATGCAATTTTGACATTTTTATCAATGTCACACAATAGAATTAATAATAAAACCAAATATCCCAGAGAACAAAACCATTCAGAAAGCATACTGCCCATGGTGGAGAGCTCTGCTCTGGTAGCTTTATGCCCTATGAATAACAGCCATTCCGTTATTATAAATAATTAGTAAAGAAGGGGTGTGTGTGTGTGTGTGTGTGTGTGTGTGTGTGTGTGTGTGTGTTTTAAATGACTATATAGCTTATTTATTTAGTGCTGCTGGCTTGTAGTGTTATATTATGCCATTGTATAATTAAATTTGTAATGTTATAAAAGCATACAAAGGTTTGGCACTCGAGGCCATCCTCCATCTTTCTATGCATTGGTGGTAGAGCAAATGAACAGTTTTAGTTGAGTGTCTTAAATTCCATTTTGGGTTATCTTAATAAAACCAATAGTTAGAAGGATGCTAAATGAAGTCAACCATGTCCACCATATTCCAAATGAAGAAAAAATGCTAACAGGTAAAGTGTAAAACTGTATAATATTATCAAGCTGAGGGCCAGTCGAGTGGCGCATTGGTTAAGAGCTGGCTTGGGATGCCAGCGGCCCCGGTTCGGATCCCACATATGAGGGCCAGTGACACTGCCCTCTACAGCTAACAACAGCTCCACCTGGAGCTGGGATGTGCGAGCCCCGGCAACGGTGTAGGCTGCAGCCCCTGCTGCAGTGGGCTGCCATAGACTACAGTGAGTGGCCGGCAGCCAGCGTGAGCTGCCAAGAGCCGCGGTGAGCGACCATCCAGAGGCCGGCAACTTATCTGCCTCATCCAGGAAGAGCGCAATGATGATACCAACATGGGCCAGTGAAGTAACATCCTCCAGAACTAGACTGAAGAACAAAAAGACAGCAACTTGTCTGTTCCCCTTCCCCAGTTCCCCAACGCTGTTCCCCTCCCCCAATTCCCCAATAAAATCTTTAAAAAAAATATTGTCAAGCTGAATTTACTTATCATTTTTGGTCTTTAATCATGTTTTTCAGTGTTTAGGTGGTGAAATGAACAGTAGTCATTGATGGGTGACTAGGGATTGGTGACGAGTATTTAATTTGAACTGCATGGCATTTTTAGGTATTTTGTATTTGGGAAGACAGCAGAGCTGAAAGGAAGGGGCCCAAGAAAACTCTGGAGACATTGATTCCTAAAACTGGTTCCTAGGCTATTAGCCTGATAAGAACTTTGTTTTAACTAATAATGTAACATTAGTTTTTTTCATGTGTGAGTATATCAAAAGTAGTTGAAAATCATCTGTTCTTTTAAGATCAACAATCGTGGTCTTATTTCTATCATTCACTTGCCACACAGAAATTCTGTACAAAGTAAAACCAAAAAGTTTTGTTAGGGTTTTTCTACCAGTAAGAGAAAAAACCCCCACAGCATCTCTCCATGGAATTTCAATTCCAAAGAAAAACTGTGTTGAATGTCTTCATGGACTTTACTTAATCACATGTGGGAGGGTATATTTTCAGCCTGTACCAATTTCATCATCATCTGAAAATGTGTATTTAGCATAGCTCATACTCAAGAGTTTCTGTCACAGAAAATTCCAGAATATGAAATACAAATCAAATATCAATAACTTGTTCTATCTTGCTTTGGTCCCTATTTAAGATCAGGGATTATGTATTCAGAGGGTGATTATTTTTGATCCAGAAAAGAATCCTGTCAGAGTCTCAACATATTGTCAGAGAATACACTCAGCTGAACACAGCTGGAAAAAAATATTATTTTTATTTACTAACCGGATGATCTTTGTCTGATTTCTAGACGCTAAGTACTAGTTACAGGAATAAGACAAATTCAAAGGAAGAAATTTAAAGGGACCCTCATTGTTACCTGGGAGAAATACGATTCTCTGAGATCCCCAAGGAAGAAAACCTCCTACACAGAAAAAGACATTTTCAAGATAAAAGCTTGACATTTCCAAGGCCTTGTTCTATGCTTGTTTCTTATCCCCCTGGATTCTCTGTGCACGAGCTGGTCTGAACCATAAGACAAAAACACTACTGACTCCTTCTTCTTCACTCAGCACCAGATGTGCTAAGGAAAAGAGCAAAGGGAATTTAATTATTCCTCCTCTATTGCACAGATGTCCTCTCATCCTTTCTTCTAACCTAAGTGACTAGGAGAAATGAAGGGTCCCAATATAGTATTCCTTTCTTGGTGATTATTTTCTTCCTTTGAGATATTTTTCATTCCAGACTGTGGTATTCATACTTAAATGAGTCTGATGAATAGCATATCTTACACAGTTTGGTGAATGGAAGCAAGGTGTATTCTATGAAGCAGTAAAGCTGGACCTATAGTTGTTCGTTTCCTGACAATTCTGACTACATCGACAGTCAATTAGTCTCTCAGGTGAAATGATCTTCATTTTTATCACTTATAAAAATCAGTGTGAGAGGTTTGGAGACACTACTTAAGTTGCAAAAAATTCCAAAAACTAAAACATTTTATTTTTTTTATTTTTTAATTTTTTATTTTTTATTTTATTATTATTATTATTTTTTAATTAGTTTCAGGTGTAACGTTTGTTCCTTTGGTTTTTGTTTGTTTGGTTGGTTGGTTGGTTTTTTTGAGGACAGTCACTGGCCCACATATGTGGGATCCGAACCGGGGCCGCTGGCTTCCCAAGCCAGCACTTAACCACCGCGCCAGTCTGCCGGCCCTAAAACTAAAACATTTTAAATTTAACTTCCTTAATGGATAATGGGAATGTTTCGTGAAAAGGTTAATCCCCTTTTTTGCTTACAAACTAATCGTTTTTGGGGTGTTTTATGAATGGTTCAAGGTCAATAATTACCAAGAATTGTAGCAAATGAATTTTGGTGGTTAAATTCAGGAGACAATTTGTCCCTCTGCCTTTCCTGCCTCCCAAAGCCAGCGAATTACACCCATATCCACCCATTTTTCTCTAGGAAGAGGCTGAGTTCTTTGAATCCTCCCACCCTTTTGTCTTTCGCTTCTAGTCTCCAATTAGTGGATTCCACCTACCAAATCACTTTCAAATCCAGCCATTTTCTTTCCATTTTCAATGTCTCCAGGCCAGTTCAAGACAGGATTACCTTTCATATATATTTCTGTAATTGTTTCCCTATATTCTTCAAATTTGCCCCATTCCAACACATTCTGCACACTGTAGTCAAATTGATTGTTGTAAAATGGAAACCGGGACATATCATACCCCTGCTTGAAATCCTGCAACAGTGCCTCATGGACTTTAGGATAAGTTCCAAATTCCTAAGGTGGTTTGCAAGGTCCTGCATGATCCAGATTCTTACTGATGTCCCAACTTATCCATGGCATCTCTTGTCTCTACACTAAATCCAGTATGTTGAAGAATTTTCAATAATTTTGTTCTTGCTTCTGGACCTTTGTATATGATATCTCTTCTTGTCTTCTCTCCTTTTCTAAAGGATATTGTTATTCATTCTTCAAACTGTGTTTTATAATTAGTCATAAGAGTAACAATTATAGTTATTATTTATTAAACACTTCTATGTGCTTAGCACTATACAGACATTTTTTGTGTGTACACGGGAGATCCATGAGGGCATGTATTAGTTGACAATTTGAAAACAAGGAAACTGAGGAAAATAAAGTAAGTTATTTATTACGAGTCTGTTGCCTCTTAGCCATCATCTTTCTGGCTCACCAGGACCTGGGTTGGTTCTCTACCCTTGCAATCCATGTTATATGTACGTGCACCAGTTGTGGCACTTCTCACTACTGTCTCATGTATCTTATTTGCTGTTTGTTCTCTGTTTCTGTTGCTAGAATTTCCTTACATTCAAGAAGCAAATCTCATTCCATATTGTATTCTCTACCCCAGCACCTATCACAATGGCTGACACGGAAGACAGTCAATTAACAAAATAATAGATGTGCTGGTCTTTGCAATTTGCTTAGATTCTCAGAAGGAAGAAATTATTAGATTTTATTACTCATTAACCTTCAACTGTGCTCCCCATCCCAAGATCTCAAGCCTTTGTGGAATGAAACAATTCTCTTCACAAAACCATTGGGGATACCCTGTTCTTCATTTCACTCCTGAATTCAAAAAGATTAAAAATTCAACTTGATCCAGAAAGATCCTAGGTGCAGAAAAAGAGGAGCAAATTAAAATCAGAGCTGCTATTTTAAAAAATTTGTTTAAATCGCAAAATAACCAAATTCTGCATAAGCTATGCTTGTAAAACAAAAGCTCCCTGTTCTTTTCTGTGTCAAGAGCAACTCTTGCATTATTTAGTGAAAAAGAATATGCTTGCCAACATGAGCCAAGTAACTTGCACTCATTGAGCAAAACCATAAAAGGTGGAGAGTGATATTTCATCCATAATTTCAGCATATATTATCGTAAAAAGAGACCTGCCCAATCTGATCATATAACAGAATAGAGGAGATCTGTTCCAAGTACTGCAAGCTCTTCACTGTTTAATTATGGGAGGACAAACCACTTAACCTCTTGGTGCTTTTTTAAAATATAAAATGTGCCTCTATTGGTGTTAAGATTATAAATAAAACAATAAGTTGAAAGTGCTTCTAAAATTGTATAACAGTGATAAGGAATTGTAAATTTTATTTCAGCGATACTGTTATGCAAGATAGAATCATATAGAATGAATCATATTTTACATTATCAAGGTTATATTGATCATTTATTGCCGATTTTTCATGTGCTCTATCATAATCAAAAGATCTCACTGATTTATCTTTCAAATAGAGAAAAAAATATTTAAGTGATTCAGACAAATTTAAATGTAAAAATGCACAAAATAAATTCTTTCACCCAATTTTATATGCAGTACATTAAAGAAAACTTTTCTGAAATACCCTTTATTTTTGTTTGTTATCAAAATAATAAATACATAAATATATAAATAAATAGAGCAATCTCCATCTTCCCAAAATGCAGATAGAGTTTAGGTTAATAATTACGTCTCTTAAGTACAATTTTCAAAATCATAAGTCATGACTCACATACAAACATAAAATGAGCATGTGTGAAAGATTTTACTTAATTAATTCATTAGCCAGGAAATCAGCAAGATACTAGAACCAGTTTAAAGAGAATGTGAAGAACAGGCATATAGGTCATTAGAAATGCTGAAATCCGTGTGGTAATAAATGCAAAGCAGTTTAGCATGCTTTAGGGTAATAAAATGTAAAGTTTGGAGTCGTCTTTTCTAAAGAGTATACATCACACTGGACAAGAATAATTTGCTCTCAGTTTCCTACAACTTATTATTTTACTTCTGCAGAGTTAAAAACCACTCTAGTCAATAGACAATCAGAAATGCACGTCCCATAGAATCACATAATTCCTCAGAGATCCACGAGGTAATACTCAGCAGTCCATTGAAAGGACACCCAGGGATTTCTTTTGGCCATTTCTAAGTTGGACAGATTTTCCTGATAGTATTTACGGAAATAAAATACGGAAAGATTTGGTGGGTAGGGAGCCTTCCTTCCTTAACATCCTTTTGCTTTTAAATTCTTACAAGCTTAAATCTAAATGGTCACCAATTTATAATCTTTAGTTGTTTCAAGATAGACCCCCTTTCTATCTTGTTCAAGCACTGATTATCCTGTAAGTCCCTATAATGACACCATCTTTAAGATATCTGTAATAGATTGTGCAAAGAAAACACTCATAAAGTTAAGCATTCTAGCACAGCCCATCATCCACAATAAAGGTTTTGCTGCTGTTTGTTTTACTTTCTATTCTATATGTGTCATGTGTTGTAAGATCATTTGGGTTTGGTTTTACATCTGCTCTTCCTTAGATTTCTCCTGCCCTGCAATCTTTGCTTACATTTATACATCAATCATTTGAATTCCATTTGTGTTTTCAATTATGTCGGACAGCACAATGAAATAGTTTGGCCTTCTCTCAGGCTGGAAAGAATGCAGCAGGGCATTCTCTAACCCATCAAGGCTCTACCCCCAATTTATCTGTGAAGGGTGAGGGCTCAATAAACATCTGTTAAATGACTGACTGTGTCAGCTAAGCTGCAATCTGAATCTTCTCTCATAAGAAGCAAGAATACAGAATTGGCCTCCCTCATTCAATAAATATTATTTAGTATTTTTAAACTAGCATCTTTATCATAATGCACACGTATACCTCATGAATGAATACACATAAAGTTAAACATATTGAGAAAAATGATAACTTTTATGCTACATTTTTTATTGAGTGGATCAGCTATGATACTCAGCAATAAAAATATCATAACGTTTTTTTTTCAATTATCCTTCTTTATTTTTAGCAGATTAATAGCAAATCATTTGCTTATTTTACAATGCACAGAGAACCCTTGTGCACTGTTGTTGGGAATGTAAACTGGTACAGCCACTATGGAAAACAATATGGTGGTTCTTCAAAAACTTAAAACGAGTATCACCATATGACCCAGCAATTCCAGGTCTGGATATATAGCCAAAGGATATGAAGGCACTATCTCAAAAAGATATCTGCACTCCCGTGTTCAGTGCAGCATTATTCACAAGCCAAGGTATGGAAGTAAGCTGTGTCCATCTCTGAATGAATTGATAAAGAAAATGTTATATACCGAGGAAGTCAAAAAAATGTATACACATTTTAAGAAAGGAAAAAACTATTAAAATTGTAATACTTGATATATACTGGTAACAAAACATGAATACAAGTCAATTTCACTTCTGCAATTACAAGAGGTGTTCAAAGTGGGTACATCAGTGTCCAGATACTTTTGATTATGGTGAACTACTGCTTGAACAACGTTGACCAAAGTGTCCACTTGTATACATTTTTTTTGGCACTCCCAGTATATGTGAATATTATTCAGCCTTGAGAAGGAAAGGAATCCTGCCATTTACAATAACATGGATGGAACTTGAGACCATTATGCTAAGTGAAATATGAAATAATAAGTCAGACAGAAAAATACAAATACTGCATGATCTCACTTATATGTGGAATCTACAAAAGCCTTATAAAAATAAAGAGTAGAATGGTGGTTGTCAGGAGATGAGGGTGGAGAAAATGGGGAGATGGTCGTCAAAGTGTACAAAGATGAATAAAATCTAGGGTTCTACTGTAGTTAACAGTACTGTATCATATATTTGAAAGTGACAGAGAGTAAATTTTTAGTGTTCATCCCACACACACGAAATAGGTAACTATGTGAGATAATGGAAGTGTTAGGTAACCTTACTATGGTAATCATTTAGCATTATATACACATATCAAATCATCATATTGTACATGTTATAATTACACAGCGTTGTATGTCAATTATATCTCAATAAAGCTGGAAAAAATAAATAAAAACATGTTTCTTAGGTTATTTTACTTTCAGAAAGTTCTACACCCTTCACTTGCATGCAGATTTGTTTGTGTGTTATCATCTATTTTCCAAACTTCTCCTAACATTTTTTTTTATCTTGGTCGTTCTTAATATGAGATTCTTTGTCAAATTTCCTGTTTATCCTGATATAATATAGGTAAATTCTCTATCATCACCCCCTGAGCTATAATGCCCTGGAGTGTTGAATTTTATAGTAGTAAGACATGAGTGTGGTGAATGGGGAAGGAGAAAAAGCTCTTGTTAGTAATGTAAAATTTTCATTGATGAAACTTGGTTCTCTCTTCTCTGGGATGATGAAATATCCAGGGTCCTCTAAGAGTTCCAATATTTCCCCCAAATAAATGTAGAGTCTTTTGTGAGACGCCTTTAGCCTTGGTGGCTTTATCTACATCTCCCCACCAGTTATTTCTGTCTCCCTCATCTGACAATGACAAAAGTGACCATAGTCACTTATCTGCAAGTATCAGACTATTCATGAGAATTTGCAGGAAGCTGACAGCTCACCCCCAGCACTTCTAGCAGCTAGTAGTGGGGGTAAAGCAAGAAATCTCGGAATCGTTGCACTCTGTCCTTGTTACCATCTCCTGAGGTTTAAGGCGTGTGGATAATAATCTTCTTAACCCCTCTTTGGTCATTGCTGGTAAATTTTCTATTTATTTTCATGTGTTTTTAATTTAATTAAATATTGGCAACATATACATGTATATATGCATATGTATATATATTTTTGTAAATATATGTATATATTTTGTGTATATATAGTTATATATATATATATTTGAAGAAAGAGGATTAAATGCCAAGATTACCATAAGGGTTAATAAAAAAAAATCCATTGTCTATTTCCCACCCCACCTAAAGGAACTGTCAGAATGTTTACATATAATTAATCCTCTTCTTCAAATAATTATATATTTTGAGAATGATTTGGGGAAAATAAAGGGAACACTGTTATATCAATATAATTACCATTTTCCTATGTCTAACTATGCGAGGTATTTTTTGTTTTTATCAAATAGAAAGATGAAATGGTTATTGTAGCTGCAGTGTGGGAGAGTTCATAGAGGGAGCAATCCCGATGCAAGGGCGAGGGCCGTTCCAGGCAGAGAGGAGAGAGGGCGCTTCTTTTGATGTGTTGCTTGAGGCACTTTACAAGGAGGAGGAACTCAACAAATATTTGCTGATTGATTAAAGCTCAAAATTTAAATTCCTGACACTTTAGAGAGCCTAAAAGTCCAAATGTCCTAATTATATTTTTCAAGTCGCTGAAACATCTTTTAGTTGCAAATAGCCTTGTTTGCATGTGGCACAGAACCTCATCTGCACAATTATTATTTAAAGTTTCCTGTGGTCCTGGGCCTGCTTGCCACTTCTATTCATCACAGCAACCAAATAATAAACCCGTTCCCTGCAGTTTATCAGAGAGGTGTTGGCTATAGTCAGGGGAGAAAGACAAAGAGAAGGCAGCGATGGTGGTTATTAATAGTAATAAATTATTTATGCCGAGCTGACAGAGGGGCTCAGTGATGTAGAAAGCACGCAATCAAAGACTCTTCTCTGCCTTGAGGACTGACTTCTAAGAGAGATACGCAATTCGGACATGAAATAAGCCTTGTCAAGCTGAGGTTGCAGCTTGTGATTTCAGAACTTCTTTGGCATAAGTTTCATTCTAAAAAGTTATGGAGAGTATCTGCTACGCTGGTGACAAATGGCCCTCCAATATGGCACAAGTACAATACAGGATATTTTCTTCTTTGCCTTTTCCTCAATTTTGTCAAACCAGCAACTTAAAATGTGAATAGCTATCCTAAATTATACAACTGTTTTAACTAGAATGTTAAAGATGCAGTTGGATTAAAATACATTTTCTTTGCTCAACTTTATTTTGATCTGAAATGAGGGTACTTGTCATTAAACACAGTGTATAAGAAGACCAAGGACATGCTAGACCTGAAGAGGCTGGAAATCATATCCCAGCATGTTTTTATTACCAATATCTGCCCCCAATGAGGAATGACAGGAAATTTAGAAACTGTGGCCTCCTCAGAGCCTTGGGAGACACTGGGACTGTCCCGAGAAGGCTCAGGGACAAGCCTTTTTTAGGTCTAAACTATTGCTCAGTTCGGTTACTCCTGAATAAACAAACAATTCTCAGAGATATTTTAGGATTTGGGGATTTGGGGAGGGATAGAAGCAATAGAAAGGCAGGTGACTGTCAGTTGCAACCCTGGTTCACTGTCCCAAGAGCAGATGGTAACTATGCAGATGTACCTTTAAATGCTGCCAGAGTCAGAGAAGCTCTCTTCCCTCAAACTGAAGGCAAGACCTTATTCTATGGTTGGGCTTTTCAGCCTTTTTGATCCAAATATATTCTTTTATTTTTTTTCTTAGTTATTTATTATTGTTAAAATACACACAAAATTTATCATCTTAACCATTTTTAAATGTACAATTCAGTGGTATTAAGTACGTTTATAGCATTGTGACAGCATCATTGTCATCTATCTCCAGAGCTCTTTTCGTCTTGCAAAAGTGAAATTGCACCCATTAAACAGTAATTCCTGGGCCGGCCGAGTGGCATGGTGGTTAAGCGCAGGCTTGGGAAGCCAGCAGCCCCGGTTCAGTCCCACATATGAGGGCCAGTGACACTGCCCTCAAAAAAAATTTAAACAAAATAAAAACAGTAACTCCTTATTTCTCCCTCCCCTTAGCCCCTGGCAACCTCCATTCTACTTTCTGTCCTTACAATTTTGACTATTTTAAGTAGCTCAGGTAAGTGGATCAGCTATCTGTCTTTTTAAGCTCATTTGACTTAATTTCCTCAAGTTTCATCCATGTTGTAGCGAATGTCAGACTTTCCTTCCAGTCTAAACTGAATACCATTCCGTTGTAAGTATATACCACATGTTGCTTATCCATTCATCTATCAATAGACAAGTGAGTTATTTCCATGTTTTAGCTCTTGTGAATAATGTTGCTATGAACATGGGTATACAAATATCTCCTGCTTTCAATTCTTTTGGAGCATATACTCAGAAGTGAAATTACTAGATAATATGGTAACTTTATTTTTATTTTTTGAAGAACTGCTGTACTGTTTTCCCCAACAGCTGTACCATTTTACATTCCTACAAACAAAGGATTCCTTTCTACACATCCTCCCTAGCACTTGTCATTTCTTGTCTTTTTAATTTTATGTCCAGAGATTTCTTTTTGCCTTATTTAAAAAAGTATTCCCCCATTACCTAAGTTATAACAATAGTCAACTTTTTTGTTTCCAAAAACTTTCAAGTCTTTCTTTTTATATTTAAGTTTTCACTATATCTTGTGTTTAGGTTTTGCAGAATCTTAAACAAGAATCCAAATTCATTTCTTCCACATGGATAACAAAGTTTTCCAGCTCTATTTATTGAACAGCGCTTTATTTCTCCAGTAATTTGCCATGCTACTTCTGGTGTATATCAGTTGATATACTCTATGAGTTCAGACAATTAAGTTCGCAAACTTAAAAAGTGTTAGATACCTAGAAAAAGTGCTGCATACCTCATTGCTAAATATCACTACGGTCACCTTTGAAGTACTCCCCTTGGGAAGCTATGCACTGATGCCAGCACCTAGTCCACCCTTCAAAGCAATTTTGGAACTCTTTTTCTGGAATGGTCATCAGAGTTCTCATCATATTACCCTTGTCCTAAATGTCATCAAAATGTTTTCTTTTCAATATTTTCTTTATCTTCAGATAAAGAAAAAAGTCATTGGGGGCCAGATCAGGTGAAGAGGAAGGGTGTTCCAATAAGGTTATGTGCTTCCTGGCTATAAACTCCCTCACAGACAGTGCCGTGTGAGCTGGTGCATTGTAGTGATGAAAGAGCCATGAATTGTTGGCGAAAAGTTCAGGTCATCTAAGTTTTTCACACTGCTTTTTTGGCACTTCCAGATAGTAAACTTGGTTGACTGTTTGTCCAGTTGGTACAAATTCATAGTGAATAATCCCTCTGATTTAAAAAAAAAGCTAGCAACAATCGTTGCAACAAGTTCGCAAACTTAATTATCAAACCTTGTATATGGTTTTGTTTCTTGAAAATTGATTATTTTCTAGACTTATTCATTAATTTCATACTACCTTTATTACTATAATTTATAATAAATTTTTCTCCCCTCCCCCCACTCCCCTGGCTTCTACTACTTACTTCTTGGAGTTAGACCTGACATGACGATCTGTCAAATGATCGTTTCCCTGAGGGATGGACATAGTACTAATGAAGCCAAGGTTGTTATCAGAACTGTAAAGAGACAAACTTCTTCTAGGATCACAGTCTCTACATCCGGAAACTCGTCTTTCTAATGGCTGTCAGTTGTCCTACAGGGTAGGAGAGATGGATGACTTAACTAAAACCTGTTTTCATTACTAAAAATATTGTATGGCACTGTCAGCAGTGACGTCTCTATGCCAGACATTAACACATTCTCACAGCACAACCTGATGTCTGCAGGGGTTATCCATTCCTAAGTGCGGGACAGGGCCTGGCAGAAGATAACCTGATGTTTGCCCAGGCACACACTTTTAGCAGATGCTGAAGCCTCCAAGAGAAGTTGATTGGCTGTCAGTGTATGAAGAGATAGTGCAAGGTGCATAATTTTGAAGAAAGAAACTATAAATTTTTCTGCCTTATATTTATAAATGTATTTCTAACCCTACAAAGAGAAAAATGTTCATTTTCTCAGAGTCTGGTTTCTTTCAGGCGTCGAGCCTATAGACCTACAACAATTTACAGCTGAACTCACATCTTTAATGTGTGAACTTGAAGCATCTAAAGACATAACATGTGCTCCAGATAAATGCCCTCCGAGACAACATGTCATTCAGAAGTCTTTCCTCATGAATAACATTACTGACACATGTCCTGACAAAGCCTGTCAGATGTTTTCATTTTCAAGTGGAAGAGAAAACCATCTGGCACCCAGAGCAGAGTCTCAGCTCACTAACAGAGAAACCCAGTATTTTATTCCAACTGAAACCTTGGTAAATTCAAAGAAAAATGGTAAATCTTTGATCGCTAGTAATTTTCCATCTTACTTATCAGACATCATTTTGGTGGAGAGAAATGTTCTCTCAGACGTGAAATGCTCTATTGATTTGAGGGTATAATTTAAAATTATAGTTTCAGGTAAAGACCCACATGTACTCAACATAAATTCTATAGTCAAAGACTATCATACAAAACAAATTTGAATTGTGTGCTGTGTTTAGAAAAACTCAAAACATTTAGTAGGGAGGGGTAGGCAAGTCAAGTTAGCAGGATGAAATGTTTAAATTTTCTATGACTTTTCCTAAAAAAATGTGCACATGCACTTTTTCCATGGGTTTCAAAGCACTCTTGTATTTAGGCTTTATTTTGCCATAAAAGTGATTTTTCTATGCTGCAACTTTGCTTTAAATTCAGTTTGAGTGCAAAATAACCATGAGCCTCATTAAGTTTGAAAAACTGATAAGGAAAACCATGCAGAAAAAGAATCTACAAAGAATGATTGTCTCGTACCCTCCCATCCCCAACACTCACCATTAGCTTTCTCTTCTTTGTTTATACATACAATCAATTCTCAGTACATTTCATCTTATACACACAGTATATTTCTTTACTTGCAAACTTATGTCTTGCTTATATAAGCTTGCTTTTATTGTTTCATTGCTAAATGTTTCTATCTATGAACATTGTTTTGGATATCTTGCATTGAGATGGAATACATCATGGTCTTTCTCATTCAAAGTAAAGTTTGTTTTGTTTTGTTTTTAATTTAACAACTTTTCACTTAGTAGCAGTGTTTTCAGGAAAAAATGAAAGTTGTTAAGTAGAGAATAAATGTACGTGTTGAGTTAGATCTTAGAACATTCTTTGGAGTAAGCCAGGAAAATAGATAATGCAGATGTGTGCAAAGTAAAGGAATAGGGAGAAAATTTAAGAAAGTCAGGTCAGCTCAGGTAAATATATGGAGAAAAGAATGAATGTTTTTATAAAAATGAGAAAGGAAGACTGGACCATTATTTCTGAGGGTATAATATCACAGGTTCAAGTTTTGAATATCACTGAAAATCAACATTCCAAAGATCATTTTAAAAAGCAACACAGTGATTGCATTGGAAAAGTTTTTAAAAATGTACACATATAGGATGAAAGACAAGGAAGGAAGTCTGTTCTAGTGTCCCAATTATAGGACCCCCCATGTTCAGGGTAACGTTTCTAGGAACAGAACCACACATAGACTCTGCTTTTAGGCTAATATCACAAACAGCTTAGTTGGAAGTAAAAATGATTTGCTCTAGTTGACTCAAAAAGTAGTTTTAAAATTATGAAATCACTGATGCTGAACATGCATATGAATAGTTTGAATAAAATTATTTCAAGAAAATGCGAGTGTAAACTCCTGCTCCAGGGATTTAGGCATACACCGCTCTGTACTATTTTGAGTTTCTTTTGATTTGATTTGATGCACTGTTTCATGAGTTTCCCTTTCCATTCAAGACCATCAGTTTCTTGAGAATACGTGTTATATCATACTCTCAGGCCAAACTCTTCTGTTTAGCACATGGCTATAAGCATATTACAGCAATTAATTTTTGTTGAATTAAGTTGCATTGACACATAAGGAAGTCATGAATTCAAAGCAGAGAGAACTGAGTGAACTTAGTAACTGTCTTCTTGCTATTCATCATGTATGAAGTCATAACTGACATGCCGTCAAGAGGGTCTGACTTCCAGTTAGGTTTCTGTTTATATGGTTGGCAGTGCAGAAGAGAGCAGAGCTGACTTGCCCATACTGGACTTAAACCCATGACCTTGGCCTCTTTGACACAACAATCCAACCAACTCATCTCACCCAGCAATGTCTATCTTCTTTCCACCTGGCAGGAGAAATAGCACCAAGAGGTGTCTTTGTTTTTGTGCAATCACAATTAATAAGCCATTTCTTCCAACAGTGAAAAATTTTCCCTATCTGAGTTTTCACACGTCTAGCAAACAATAAAAGCTAATTACGAGTTGCAAATAATAAGGATGACAACTAAAGTCTCAGCACTGACACTGTGTTTCTATAGTTTTGTGAGAATATTACTACTTTCATGCCCATGTGAAAGAGTCCTTATCAAAGCCCGTTCTTTGTCAGCTTTAGAGAAGATTAAAGATACTATGAACCCACTCAAAAGTTAAAGAATTGCTACCCTTTCATGTAGGCTTTGCCCCAAAGTGAAGAAAGGGGCCCGAAGCTATTAATAGGAAAGAAACTAAGAAGCTTACTTAGCCTACCTACATACTCAAATTGCTCATCTTTCCCTCTTTCCACATAAATAACTTTTCTGGCTATGCTTTTGGAGGGAAAAGGAAGTTGGAAATGGCATTATTATTCAGCTCCATGAACTGGGTTGCTCAGAATCCAATGCTGGAAGGGACCCTAAAGATAGTCAAGTCCAACCCTCTCATCTTATGGTAAGAGTACTGAGGTTCAGGGTAACAAAAATTGTAAGTGGCAGAGTCACTCCTAAAAATATCTAGAATTAGTCATGTTGTATACAGATGATGAATTAAATAAATTCAAGCACAACTCTGTCCTTGGAATTGGAATGGCTAATTAAAGACCTCAATTTCCCATCTAGTTCTATTTTTCAGTTGCAGTTATTTTATTTCACATGTGCTTTCGGGCCCTAAATACTTACTATTATGTGCTAGGCTCCTGGCTAAACACCTGGCTAGTTACAATAAGAAAGACATTTTGCAACAGCTATTTTGGCTTCATTTAGGCACACTGAAAGAGTGAAGTCCAAGTGTAAAATTACATGATAGGAATGCCTAATCCCGCCCCTCCTCTGGAGCCACACTTCCCCTCTGAGACTCTAGTGGATGAGACTCAGGACAAAAGTGAGGGATGAATTTATGGTCATGGATGGGGCTGGCTCAGGGTATCTGTACCCACATTACCTTTGTAATAAAGAAACAATATTTTCTGCATATTATAAAATTGGCCATATGTAAATGTCCACAAGAATGAACAAAACAAAATTCTACCTCTGTTCCAAACAAGCTTTTACTATTAAGATTACTGAAATAGTTTCTTAACGGTGTCCCCTCCATCAAAAATTATAAAGAAATTGACATTTTTCCATGACTTGCAGGTGACGAGTTAGCCTGCCATGGTTTCCTGGTTGATGGCAGAAGACATAGACTGTTGGATTAGAGATAAAGTGCTTTACTTCTCACAGTACAGCAAGCAGCATAGGCAACACACACACCTAGGTCAGCTCCTCTTACTTCCAGGTTCCACAGGGACACTGAATGAAGATGGACCCAGATGGGTTTATGCACATATAGTGGGTTGCATTACAGCAGGGGACCCCTTAGTTTAGGGAAACTGAATCTTTTGTAACGTTGTAGTGTAGGCGTGCTTGTTTCTGGTCTGGAAGGAGACACTATCTACCTTCCAAGGCTATTCACAGTAAAAACATCCTTCAAAAGATACAGGTAGGGGCCGGCCGAGTGGTGCAGTGGTTAAGTGCTGGCCTGGGAAG
Source organism: Aselliscus stoliczkanus (assembly GCA_033961575.1). Classification (NCBI taxonomy): domain Eukaryota; kingdom Metazoa; phylum Chordata; class Mammalia; order Chiroptera; family Hipposideridae; genus Aselliscus; species Aselliscus stoliczkanus. The sequence continues at coordinate 72,116,348 of CM066740.1, read as the reverse complement.
CCAGCGGCCCCGGTTCAGGTCCCACATATGAGAGCCAGTGACACTCCCCACAAAAAAAAAAAAAAAAAAAAAAAAAGATACAGGCAGTGCCTCTGCTTACAGGGACATGAGGGAGATTACCATGCAGCATATCCCATCTCTGCTCTCTCTAATGCATCATGTATAGTACCTCCAGATTCATCTTCCTTAAGCACAATTGTGATCTCCTCTGCCTCTTCTTTAATAGCTGTCAATGTGTCCCCATCCCATACATCGTCAAACCAGCCTCCTTAGCTTGACATTAATAGATCTGAGCAGCCTAGCCGAGGCCTCCCATGCAGGCTTACCACTCTCTGTCCACCCTTAGATCCAGTGTCAAAGGACCGTTCACATTTCTCCAAGCACGAGCAGCCTTGCCCAGCTCTGTGCCTATTCTGCTTCAGCTCTCCTCAGACGGAAGGCCTTTGCTTCTTCCATGTCTGTTCCGTGTCCTGGCTGCTCTTTATATTCACACCTGCTCCGGGAAGCTTTTCTGAAAGAAGCATTCATTATCCTGTTCCCAGGCTGCTACCTGCTTGCATCTTGATTCCAGATCTACTTCAGGGAGATGTGAATAATTGTTTCTTGTGAATGTGCCATCTCCTCTGTCATACAGCCATACCCCCCAGAGGGAGGGACTGCTCCTTCCCTTTTTTATCCCTCACAGCGTGAAATGCAGTGTCTGGCATAGATCAAACCCCCTTTCATCCTGTTAATTGGATTGAATGGTATGCTACTGCTTCCCAAAATCCAACAAAAAAAAAAAAAAAAAGGTAGATGGCAGAGCTGAGAGGCTTTCTCCCTTCCCTGCATCCTCTGACGGGGGAAGGCTCTCTAGGACCATCTTCTATGTCCCTCTCATGAGCTATTATGCTTACTCCTTGCTCTGTACTGCCCTGCTCCTCCTTTCTTCTTTTCCCCTTATGCTTTCTCCTCAAACTTCAGAAATGTTGATTAGAATGTGTGGCAGGGTAATAGCCCTCCCCTGTTCCAGTAATTACGTAATTATCAGTCCCGCCCCTTCCCTAATCTTCTGCACCCAACAACTGATTTAGATGAGTTTTTATATGCCCATCAGCAAGCTGGGCCGGGCAGGAGAGATGCTGGGCCTGCCTCGGGCCCAGCATCTGAATCACAGGTCCCTAGGGCCCAGTGTGGCTCCGGACAGCTCCTGCTGGCCCTTGTGTAGGACGCATATTCTCAAAGGTGGAAGCGACCTTGAACACTCCACCGGGTATCTCTTCCAGGCCCCAGGCGTCCTCACGTGGTCTCCCTTGTAGGTGTCCCTTACAGGGAACCCGGTAGGAAAGTCTGGCTTTTAGAGGACATGGACACTCATGTCCACCATGGTATCTATCCATGGCCCTTATCGGACCCAGATCCCCTAAGCTGTCTTTCAAACTGACCTTATTAAACTTCTGATGGAAGTTGGGGTCAAATCAAAGGAGGAAACCCAGCCACAAGCGTGGAGGTTTGGAAAGAAGTTGTGCTAAGTCAGATCCCCAGAACAACATGTGCTCCCTGGCAAAGGAGGGAACAAATCCTAGATGAGTCATTTTTTTCTATAGTAACATAACTTTTGTATTGTCAAATGGGGACAGGAGGTGGCAAAGGAGAAAGAGTCTGTGGCCCAGGAAGAGAAACTAAAAGGCTTTAAAGTGTCACAGTGACCCTGTGTGAGCTTTCCCTATAGCCTGAAACAGAAGCCCTGCCAACCTCCCAGGAACCCTTCCTACTAACCAGAGTCAGGTCAATGATTGACAGCTTATTTTTATCCACTGAAGTAACTCAGGAGATTCCCCAGAGCAAATTACTCCATCAGAAGTTTAATAAGGTCAGTTTGAAAGACAGCTTCGGGGAGCTGCTGGCACCAAGCTCGTCTCTGGCTTTCCAGGACAGTCACGAGCCTCCAGGAGGATATTTGTGTTCCAGGATCTGAGGTCCCTGCTCTACACAATGCCCCAATTGTGGCCACTTGTGAGCAGGGAGTGTTACCAGGGGACATGCATGGGGCCCTCTCTGATTCTTAGCCAGGTCATATTAAATCTTTTACAAAAATGTTTTAGAAGAAGAGACCACAAATAACCAAAGTATTTTTATGTGAATCTACTTCCAGGATAAATTTTAATAAATTGAATCATGTGCCTTCAAGCCCAGGACCTAAAAGAATAGTAACTCATGTGTAGGTCATCCTCAAGAGAATAAGGCAAAGATGATTAAAATTGGTATTTTAAAAAAAAAAATGTTTTCTTTTCCAGATTGCACTTCCCTTCTTCTCAAAAATCCAGGACTATAAATCCTCAAATAATCAGTGTTACAGAATAGACGGCCCTAATATCAGAGGGCCCACTCTACCTCCTGACCTTCCTTGAAGGTGCCTGTAATTAGCAGAATAAGTGTTTGGAAGCATTTTATTCATTTACCACTAGAAGAAATAGAATTCTTGTGAGACTTGTAAAGGTAATACTGACTATATGTGATTTTGTCCAGAGCTGCTAACTTGAGAAATTCATCTTGGGAAGAATGCAACTATAGTTTACAAGAACATCTTGAAAAGATTTTTGGTTAAAACATTATAGGGGCTACCTCACCTGCAAAGTTTTCTGCTATTGTAATTATTCTATCAGCACAAAGGTCGCTAAATGCCATTCTATTTGATAGTGTGTTAAAAAGTTATCTTAAGCATTTAATCTTAAGGCTGGAAAACCCAGTTTTTCTCCATACACACACACACCACACACACATGAGCGCACAATACCAAAAAAATTTATACACATTTTAAGAAAGGAAAACTGTATTAAAATTGTAATACTCAATATATACTAACAAAAGATGAATACAAGTCACGTTTGACTTCTGCAATTACAAGCATCCAGACACTTCTGATTACAGTGAACTACTGCTTGAGCAATGTTAGCCAAAGTGTCCAGTTGTGTACATGTATACATTTTTTTGGCACCCCTGAGATATATATATATATATATATATATATATATATATATATATATATATATATATATATAAACTTGTTTTAAGAGTAGCAAGTGCTCCTCATATTCATCCCCCAGAATATCTGGCATAAAAATCAAGCCCAGTGGAGTAATCTACGGCTGTTGATTTGGTGTCACTAGAACTTATTAATTAGGCTTTTGTATAACTGAATGTGACTGAAAAACAAAATAATAATGGCTCAGACAAGACAGAAATGTATCTCTTTACACACAAAAAAGTTCATTCATAGGCAGCCCAGGTGGCTCCACAAACTCAGCAGAGACAGTGCTCCACCATTCCTCAGTAGAGCAAAATTGCTGCCAGAGTTCCAGTAGTCACATTCATGTTCCAGGCAGTGGATGGAAGAAAGGGGCCAGAAAGGCCAGAGGCACTCCTGGAATCTGCCAGGAAAATTTTTGCTTACATGACCATATCTAGTACAAAGAAGGTTGGAAAACCCAGTCTTTGTAAAGAAGGAGGTTCTCTCAGGAAAAATAGAGGAAAGAGATATTAGAGAAGACAATATGCCACCACTGCTATACATGGATACTTAGATGCTTCTCTAAATTGTATTTATTAGCCAACAGTAATCATTGTTGGATGAAAGCTCATATAACATACCTGCTGTAATATCACTAGCACCTACTTTAATGAGATTTTGCTCAATGGTGTGTTCCGTTCCCTCACCTATCAAGTAGTAACTTTAAACTATGTTAAAAGTACATGTTCATTGTCAGGTTTCAATTTATTTCCCTGAATTTTATCTTTAGAAGAAATGGAAAGCCTTATTTATATGTTTACAGGGCTGCGTTTCAAGGTAACTTTGAACAATATGATAACTTTGTAGGGACAACAGAAATATTTTATAAAATTTCACTATATATAAAATGCATTGAGGGCTTGAGACATTTTGTTTTTTCCTTTCTCTATAAAAGTTGAACCTCAAGTACAAATAAATGCCGTCGTTTCCCATCTCCGAGTGACAGGGCGCAAGTTTCTGCACATGGCTTACTGTCCGCAGTGGGGCACAGCAGCAGAGGTTGCATTGGCTGGAGGGCGCCCTCGAGCCTTGTTTGGCATTTTAGTAAGTTCAGTGTGTATGTGCCCTGCTGGTACTTACCCACTAACACAAACTTCGCTCCATGGCGCTGTGAAGGCTAGACTATTTAAGACTTTTAATACCGGGATAGTCTTCATAATTCAGGGTTGGCAGGAAAAGCCTTCGTTTTATTATTAGCCTAACAGCACAGGCCAAAGCACTGGTGGTCTCGAAGGTGTGGTAATTGGTACATGACCTATTCTGGAAAGTGTCCACTTTTATTAAAGTTCTGAAATTGTTTTAAAATTTTTTTTTAAATAATTGAACCCTACAGGTGTAGACACTCTAAAGCATCCAAGACTCTGGGAATTCAGCTTAAATAAATGCCATCATTCTAGCAAATAAGAATTGACTAACCCATTAGATTTCCCTTTTGCTTTTCTTAAATCTATTTTCCACACAGTGGGAACAGCACTATAACCCCCATTTTAGCAAATTTCTCTCTCTTTCTCTCTTCCCCTCCCACTCTCCTTCTCTCTCTCTCTCTCTCTCTCTCTCTCTCTCTCTCTCTCTCTCTCAATCTCTCTCTCTCTCTCTCTCCCCCCCCCCCTCCCTTATTAGCAAATGGGTAATCTAAAGCAAAGAGATAGTGATATCGCTCTCACAGAGCAGGTAAGAATGCAGCAAAACAAAGCATAAACTCCTGCTTTTCTGCCACCTGGTGTCATGCCCCCAAAATCATCTTAGCACTTTGCAAACACACAATCCTGAGTTTGCAGTTATGACTGTCAAAAAAACTTCACTTATGGTTTTACACTTAACAGAGAAGCATTCTCGCCTAGTAGTCACCTTGTGAACAAAGGGAGAAGCTTCCGGTTAGGTGAGAGCTCCCTGCCACGTTTCACTCCAGATGAGATGATGAGGGGAAAAGAACGGTGCTCAATGAAGTTAAAAGCCTCTAGCATGCCTGTGCTGTTATTTTTAAGACAAGTATGTTTGTTTATGGTTGTTATTGCTGATCTGAATGTTATCTCTGGGGCCCTTGGATGCCAGATGCCACACTAGTTTTTAGATCAGCCCCGTTCAGCTGCTGAATGGACAGTTCTCAGAGGAAGGCAGGTTGGAAGACATTGTGTTGACTTGTAGTAACCACAGAGGTGCCCACATACCCTGGGAGTAAAAAGGGCACTGGCTCTCGTGTTAAAGCTGAGTTATTGTTTGCTTTCTCTTGCTATCCTGCTCTGCTGTCATTTCTTTTTTGCTTTTTTTTCACTTTGGGGTGAATATTGATTCTATTTTAAGAAAATATGCACTTTGTAGTAAGCATAAAACTACATTTTTTATGGTAGTTTTACATAAAGCACTATATATACCTATGTAACTTATCATCTTTGGCCTTTTCCTGATGCTTTTTATTATTATTATTATTATTATTATTATTATTATTAGTTTCTGGTGTGCAAAGCAACATAATAGTTAGACATTTACACACCTCACAAAGTGATAATTCCCCTCTCCCCTCTGCCATCTTATATAGCTGTTACAATAACATTGACTATTCTTCCTTATACTGAACTCCAACTCCCAAAAAAATGTTTGTTGCTGGATGCGAGGGGGGAGGGGATGGGGAGAAGGTGAAGGGATTAGGAAGAGCAAATTAGCAGACACAATATAGTCATGGCATATGAAATACAGTTTGGGGAATATAATGAACAATGTTGTAAAGATTATGTAGGGTGTCAGATGGACACTGGACTTATCAGGGGATCACTTCACAGATTGTGTAGATGTCTGACCACTGTGGTATACGCCTGAAGCTGATTTAGAATAATATCAAATATCAGCTGTAAGAATATATATATATATATATATATATATATATATATATATATATATGGTCTGTTACAAATTGAAGAATTTTGACTTCGGTGCATCCCACTTCCTCTAAGATAGTCTAATTCCTTCTCTTCTTCTGTCTTTGAGAATGTTGTCCCCATGTACATATAAAACCAGAGGAAAGTTATTTATTATTAAACATAATAACACCAAGGTGGGAGTAGTTTAATAGTCTATGGCCTTCAGAAATATTCTTATTTTTAATAGGAGATGCATCAGAGAAGGAAAAGAAAAAAAAAAATTAGTGTTTACTGAGCAATGACTATGTACCACACATTATCATCCGTAACTTTACAACTTATTTGGAGGTATCACTAGCCTTATTAGTCTGGAAAATCAAAGAGGTTCAATATTATCACACATACAGTTAGTATTAGCAGTTGTAAATAGAGGGGCCCCGTCTTCTCATGCTTTGCCATGGCAATTCAAATCTATCATTAGGGGCCGGCCAAGTGGTGCAGTAGTTAAGTGCTGGCTTGGGAAGCCAGCGGCCCTGGTTCGGGTCCCACATCTGAGGGCCAGTGACACTGCCCTCAAAAAAAAAATAAAAAATCAAATCTATCATTAGGATGAACTGCTTAGAAAAAAATTGGTAGATAAGGGAGATATGAATAAATGCATTCTCTGCCTGCAATTTCCAGTATAGCAGCCTCTAACCGCATGTGGTCATCTAACTTCAAATATAAATTAATCAAAATTAAATAAAATGAAAATTTTAATTTGTTGGGTGCTTTAAGCAAATTTCATGTACTCATTGCCACATGTAACTGTTGGCTACTTCCCAAAACAGTACAGATACAGAACATGTCCTTCATCACAGAAAGTTCAAATGCACAGAGCTCCTCCAAGCTATTGTGAATGGGGTGAGAAGTAAAATATACTCTTAATCTCAATGTTAAAGATCTATAACAATACCAAAATGAAAATAAGTGGTGTGTGTGTGCGTGTGTGTGTGATATTTTCTTTCTTGAAGGGAGAAAAGGGATGAAATAAAGGGAAGAAGAGAGGAAGTGGAAGAGTTTCAAACTATAATGAGGGCAGTTACCACAGGCTTTGTTTTGGATAGAGGGGTGATGCAAAACATTGGAACTTGCAAAAAAATACTTTCTTGTATAAGTAAACAAACTGTACAAAGAAGAGTTTAACAGATAAACTCCAGGGACTTCCACCACTCTTCCACTTCTGGCCTTTCTCCTTGAAACAACTAAAAAAAAAAAAGCTAAATATATGAAAGTGCTATTTTCAAGACACTAGGCATCAGAAAACAAAGGACAATGATAACTGAAAAAATGGAAAAAAAATGAAGTAAACTCTACCATTGCCCAGATGACAGCTTGAAAGAGATTCAGGTCATAAGTGAAGAAAAGGGAACCCAAGCAGAGAGCCTCACAGAGTAACCTGAGTTGAGGAGACAGATGAATGTCCAGGGAGGCCAAGACAAATGCCTGGAGAGAGAACTCAACAAATGTGCAGAGTCCACTTCAGGAATTCAGCAGAGTACTGACCAGCACGTGCTCTGTGTGTGTGTGTGTGTGTGTGTGTGTATGTGTGTGTGTGTGCGTGCGCGCACACACTTCTCAAAGCTGGGTCAGGCCTTTCCCTGGGCAGCTGATATGGTGACTGATATGAGTCATGCAGAAGTCCAAAGGAGTTGTCATTTTCCCCAACCTGGTAAGGCTCTGATGGGCATTATTTACTCCAAAGCACTCTGCCAGCTTGGCTGAAATGCTGTTAGGACTGCATTGCATATTTTTACCTCCCTCTGCCCAGTCTTGCCTCCGCCCCCTTCCTTTCACAGGTTTTTTGTTTTTTAAGATTAGGGAGTTGGGGGAGGGGAACAGACAACTTGCTGTCCTTTTGTTCTTCAGTCTAGTTGTGGAGGACGTAGCTTCACTGGCCCATGTTGGTATCATCATTGCGCTCTTCCTGGGTGAGCAGATCGGTTGCCGGCCTCTGGATGGCCGCTCATGGAGGCTATTGGCAGCTCATGGCTGGCTGCTGGTCACTCACTGTAGCTCATGGCAGCCCATTGCAACCCCGCTGTAGCCTATGCAGCCGCCAGAGATTCACTGCATCCCAGCTCCAGGTGGAGCTGTTGTTCACCAGCTTAGCTGTGGAGGGCGCAGCATCACTGGCCCTCATGTGGGATCCAAACTGGGGCCCTGCTGCTCAGACCTGGCATCCCCAGCCAACTCTTAACCAACACACCACTCGGCCAGCCCCTTTCACAGGTTATGATCCCTAATATCTGGCATGCCACACCTCATCTGGGGATATGCTTCCAGCGGATCCAACTGGTGGCCAGAGACACCTACAAGTTGGCAGCTAGTTTAAATCTGGTTTGAACAACTGTATGGATGGTGGTGCAATTTATTGAGGTGAGAATTACTTGGAAAAAAATAAGTTGAGTGTATGAATGTGTGGGGTGGACATAGTCTGTTTGATTATGTTATGTTGAAGACGTATATTCGATGTCAAAATAGGGATGTGAAGACAGGTAGCTATGTGATTCTGGACCTCAAGTGAGAAATTAGAGCCAGAGATAAAAATATGAATATCACCAGCACTCAGACATGGAGCTGGGTTGAAAGAGTCTCCCAAGTTGCTTGAAAACACACTAGAGGTCCCACAGTATTCTGACCTATTTAATTGAGTAAAGGGAGTTCTTGCTTATGTGAATTTTTCAGAAACACTGAGTACTCTACCCCATTTTTTGGGGGGAGGGGGCCACAGTGTATGTTTACTATCAAGGCAAAAGTTTTGAAATTTTCTGTAACAAAAAAACCTATTAACTTTGTTTCACTAGGAGGTCTCAATGTTTTTTTGCCATAGGAACTTTTCTGGTAGGATGTCCATTAAAATTTTTTCTTCTGAATCACAGTTTGAAGTTGTTGATATAGACTGAAAATCCAACATAGAATTTTCATGTTGATTCAAATATATTAAAAAATTAGACTACATTTTAAAATTCTACATTTGCCTACATCTTTATAAACTATGCCTTCTAGTCGGTACTTTTTCAAAACTAAAACTCGTTAACTTCCCAGCCTTGATATTTACAGATGTTGTTTAATTTTTCTTCATCACAGCTGAGCCAGCACATATGTCTAAAAGTGAAAGTGACAATAAGTCAAAGAGACACATTGATATTTGGTGGACAATGCACTGCTCCATCAGTCATTATACCCAGTTCTCAGCTCGGCCTCTGACAGGTCAGAGATCTTGCTCGAGTCACAAATCTGAATCTCAGTTTACTCAGTGTAGAAAGAGATAGGTGAGCAGGTGAGCTTTAAGGCTCCTTCCAGTGCTCACTTTGGCAACACGAAAATGATATGAAATGAAATAAATGACAATAAGAAATAAAGAGAGCAAAATATACTTTAGAGGCTTTGTGTAGAACATCAATATCTCAGCTTCGTCTCCTTTCTGTGGCCCATTGTGGTCATGTTGTCAATACCTCTGGAATACAGAATGGACGCTATTCCAGACTCCTATCTTACTGGTTCTGAGCAGAGACAATAATTTAAAAATGGTAAGTGGTTAAAATAAAATTTGCAGACTACTAGATTTACATTCTTCTCCGTATGACAACAAAGAGATGAGAATTACTTATGATTGTTTTCCAATTAAAGCTTATTGTTTTCTGGAACTCTGGAGACACCCATATTTCTTGCTGCCAAGTATAATGTCGACCGTGTGGATTAATAAAATAATTTTCCTGAAGCTTCAACCGTTTTCACAGGAGGCCTGGCATTTAATAGTGAATGTGTTCTAAACCTTTCAAAGAGGATTACTACTTAAGAAATGTGAAGAATAGACATACAGAAGATAAAGGCCTTATCAAAGGATATTCACTTTAAATCTGGAAGCCCCAAGAGCCACTGCAAAGACATACATGAAAATTGAGATACTTTCTGCATAGAATTCATTGATTTCAGGGAAAGGCAACCCTGAAGGTACAAAGCATCCTCCAAATCCTCATCTATTTTCTTTAAAATAAAAAAGCAGGATTATATTTTCTATTTCTGTGAAAAATGCCCTTGGTAGTTTGATGGGAACATTGAATCTATATATTGCTTTAGGCAGTATGGACATTTTAACTATATTAATTCTTCCTATCCATGAGCATGGTAGGTGTTTCCATTTATTTGTATCTTCTTTGATTTCTTTCTTCAGTGTCTTATAATTTTCTGAGTACAGATCTTTTACTTCTTTGGTTAAATTTATTTCTAGGTATTTTATAGTTCTTGAAGCAATTGTAAATAGGGAGTAAATTTGCAGACATTACTCTGAACAATATTTTTACTGATACATCCCCAAGGGCAAGGGAAGTAAAAGAAAAAATGAACATATAGGATTATATCAAACTTAAAAGTTTTTTCACAACAAAGGAAACCATCAATAAAACAAAGAGGAAGCCTACTGAATGGGAGAATATATTTTTCAGTGATATATCTGATAAGGGGTTAATATCCAAAATTTATAAAACACTCATGAAACTCAACACCAAAAAAACAAACAACCCAATTAAAAAATGGGCAGAGGAAATGAAGAGTCATTTCTCTAAAGAGGACATACAGATGGCCAACAGGCATATGAAAAAGTGTTCAACCTCACTGGTCATTAGGGAAATGCAAATGAAAACCACCATGAGATATCACCTCACTCCAATCAGAATGGCTATCATCAATAAATCAACAAACAACAAGTGCTGGCGGGGCTGTGGGGAAAAGGGGACCCTGCTGCACTGTTGGTGGGATTGCAGATTGGTGCAGCCACTATGGAAGTCAGTATGGAGGTATCTCAAAAAACTGGAAATGGAACTACCTTTTGATCCAGCAATCCCACTCCTAGGTATTTATCCTGAAAATCCCAAGACACTAATTCGAAAAAATATATGCACCCATATGTTCACTGCAGTGCTATTTACAATAGCCAAGACTTGGAAACAATCTAAATGCCCATCGGTAGACGACTGGATTAAGAAACTGTGGTACATTTACACGATAGAATATTACGCAGCTATAAAGAAGAAAGAAATCATACCATTTGCAATGATATGCATGGACCCAGAGAACATTATGTTAAGTGAAATAAGTCAGTCAGAGAAAGACAAATACCATATGATCTCACTTATATGTGGAATCTAAAGAACTGAATAAATGAGCAATGTAAACAGAAATAGTCTTAGAGACACAAAGAAAAAAACTGATGAGGGCTAGATGGGATGGGGATGGGAGAAGAGGAAGCGTTGAGGCAACATAAACTGATAACTACAATACTACTGCAGAGACAGAAGAGACAGTTTAGGGAATATAATCAATAAGGTTGTAAATATATTTTTTTAGGGGAACAGACGGATGCATGTCCTTTTAGGGAGATCACTTCATGGACGGTGTAGTGACCTGACTACTGCACTGTACATCTGAAGCTGCCGCTGAACAATATTATATGTCAACTATATGTCAACTAGGGGGAAGTCACTTTGTAAGGGGTGAAAAAAATAACTATTGCAATGTTTAACGAATAATAATAATAATAATAAATTTTTTTTAAAAAAAGCAGGGTACTAGTACAGGAGTTTTTCCTGTCACTTCATTTTTACTCTCCTTTGATAGATGGACAGCCTCACATGACATATCAAGTATGATAAATCAAGTAAATGAACAGAGACAAGAGTTCAGGCCCTATGTATGCAATGCAGGCATAAAAGTGAAAAATTTGCCTCCACACTGCCAAGAAACAAATACAGAAGTTAAACTGAGGTTCCTCCCTGATGCCAGGCCTATCGGGGGGCACAGATGTTGGTGTTTATTTTTTGTTTGTTTTAAACTAAAAGGCCACAACCATTTGTCCAAACGATATTTACTCTATAAAAACCATGATACTTTGGTACCATGCAGCCTCAGCCTAAGAGAGACAAATGGTTCAGAGAGCAAAATTAAGAAGAAATTTTGTATATTCAGCAGAGAGCACCCTCGGTGACCCAAATCTGAAAAACCTCCAAAAAACTTGTTCATTTTGGAAGAATAATTGCCAATGGAAAATGCTTCCCAAATCCAAGGTCACAGTTTGTTTTGTTAATAGGGAATTAGAGAATTCGGGGAGACTGATGTACACTAGTTAATGGGGACAGTGTTGCTGGTTAGGATGGAGAAAGCCTTCTCAGCTGCTGCGTGGATAGAGATACTAGTGGTAGCACACAGTGGAAGGATGGCCACAACCCCAGAAGGAGGCAGGAGGCATCTTGGGGTTTCAAAGGCCTGAGACCTCAGACAGCAATTGAAGAAAGATGGTATAAAACTAGCAATAGCCAGGGATGGGATGTGGGAGAGAAGCTTGCCCAAAATGAGATGAGCTTTAGAGGGTATTTAGCAAACTTCAAGAAAAAAATCAAATATTTCGCAAATCCATCTCATAAGTCAGCTGTGTAAAATCTCTCAGTCAAGGTTAATAATGGAACTGAATTTAGCATTAGGATTTTAGAAGAAAGCTTTTTACCTTTAAGCAATAGAAATGTTTTAAATGTATACTTGCATTTTCAGTTTTTGCTCTCCATAATTTGTAAGCAAAGAGAACTAAGATGCATAAAGCTTTTTATTAAAGTATTAGATTGTAATGACAAAATAATTCCTTAGAAAAACAAAAAAACCTCTCCTACATTTAACCCAGTAGTAATCTCAACATTTCAAAATTCTTTGTGACGTTTACAGAAGCATGAACAGGAAATTTGGGGCTTGGTTAACGAAAGGGGTAGCACAAAATATATTATTATACTATATTATATTACATCATATCATATCATATATAATAGTTATATCACAGACACTTCCCTGTTTATACTTCAGTTAAAATATGAGACATATACTATGGAAATAAAAGCTGGCTGATTTTTCTCCATTGGAGCACATCGAGCTGAGCTGTGATTTAATAAGCTAGCATGTCTGATATCTAAAGGATGTATTTTGATAGAAGAAAATAACCTTCAGGGTTTCAGAGACATTTTCAAATGGAAAAGTGTTTTTCACCAGAAACATAATATTAAGTTAGAAATGATCTGTAACACCTGTCGTTCATCTGTGCTAGGGGAAAAACTAAAAAGTTAGGCAATAAAGGTGTAAAACCTGTGCTGCATGGAAATGACATGTGTGCTCCCATAAGTAAAGAGGCAGGAGGCCCCTCTAGCACTGACAGGAGGGCAGAGGGCAGAAAAGCAGGTGTTGTAATAAGGAGAAGCCCCCAGGAGGCTACCAAGCACAGAGAGAGAATAGTGCTAAGAGCATTTCCTTATCTGTGTATAGAACTTTAAACATCTCATCTCATTTGAGTTTTAAAAAAAATTAGCTAAAAAGAAATTATGATCTCCTTTGTCCTGAAGAAGAAACTTTGGCTGAAAGAAGTTAAGTGATTTGTCCAAAATCACATAATTTAAAAGTCAAAATACCAAGTGTTGGTGTATTCGGTATTTAAGAATATTCAGCCTTTCAAAAGCCCATAGCTCCTTGTACTAAGCCTTACATAAATATGAAACACTAGCCTCCTTGAAGGTCTTTTTTCAATTCATGAAATTAAATTCTTGGAATTTCCGTTTTAAAAGGGATGCCTTTCCTGTTTCTGGGGTCCGTGAGGAGGGCTTTTTCCTAAGCACCATCACACCTCTGTCATTTTTTTTTGCTGGCTCTTCAGCAGGTGTCAGACTTCTGATTAGAAGCAGGCCTGCAGGTAGGAAGCTCAAGTTGTCTCCTGTTCAGTATATGGTCAGGACAGCTACATGAAGCGACTTCCTTGTACAGCATGGCGGGTAACTAGTGCTACATCTGCTGGATTCTGGGTTTCAGTTAACAGGCCAAGTTGCTGGTCATGCTCAGCTATCTCTGCGGTTTTCATTCTGCTATTAATAGGGGAATGATCTCGGACTCAGTTTCTACTCTTTGTCCTACTTCTTAAGTTGTTGTTAGCCCCCAATGGAAGAGAGGGATGCCATTTATGGAAGACCCTCTCAGAAACCCCAGTGCTCCCAATAATGCTTTCATTCTAAGCATGAGTGCCATTAATGTTTTAGATCCAGATATCAGGCTCTTATAATAGTAGTGGATTGAGTAATTTGGTCCAAACTCTGAGTAGAAAAAGCTCACTATCATACTTTTTTTTTAATCTTCTTAAAAGGCTTGAAGGGATAAAATGGTGAAGCATTACCCGGAGGCATAGGAAGATAGGCCCAGAAGTTTGAAGCTGCTTTTTCCTTGCAGATTCAAAAAAAAAAAAAAAAAAAAATCAGAGCAAATAAGAGACTGAATTGTATTTTTTGAAGGCCTTCTCAGGATAGAGGTATCAAAATTAGAGTCCAAAGCTTTAAGAACTGGAAGGAGGGACTAAAAGACTGTACCTTAAGAGCTGGTGTAAGTTAGGCTGTTGCACAGATTGTATCTGAGATTTGAATCATTACAATTTTTGAAATAGAATTGAAGTGATTCTGCATTGCTCAGAGCCACCAGATACCTGGAAGATGCAAATGTAAATCTGCTCTGGAGAGAGATAACATCACATAATAGACTTCACATTATTTTGACAAAGAACTTTGCAATTTTAAGTCCCGACACAATAAAAGAAATAGCATGGCACAAATCGACAGAACAACAACAAAAAGAAAATGAGCAAAATTATAAATTGACAGTTAACAAAAGAATATATCTCAATGACCAGCCATTATGAAAGTATACTCAAAATATTTAATCAAGAGTAAAATACAAATTAAAACTGAGATAACACATTCATCCATTGCATTGGTATAAATTTTAAAAAGGCATTTCTCTGTTAGCAGGGAAAATCAGTATACTAAAAAAAAAAAAGTTAGAAATGTTAAGCTCTGCAGCCTTTTCTGGAAAAGAATCTTTTCACATCTATTAAAATTTAAAATACGTTTACTACTTGAATTGGTCCATTTATGGGGACACTACCCTATAGAAATAAAACTATCAGTACATAAGGACATCTGTTAAGTGTGCTTGTTGATCTGTTATTCTTAGTGGCAAAAAAGGGGGAAAAAAAAGAAAAGAAAAGATGCTCACTCTTATGGAGCATATCTGAATAGCCAGCAATCATGAAAACATGCTCAAAAATCTCTAGTCAACATCAAAATTACAACTAAATTATAGAGCAACCACCCTTGAGAACGACCTGAAGACTAGCTGAACAGAAGTCTTATAATTAAGGCTATAAAGAACTCACATGAAGACTGGCTGTGAGTGGCATGTGAATGAGGAAGTAGGCATCTGCCTACTTCACCCACTTCTGTGCCCTGTGGGGGTCTGGAGCCATTGGCAGGCAGTAGCGCCTCAGTGCATGGGTGCTGGGTGAGCGAACGCAGTAGACCACAGACAAGAATATTTCAGAAACCACAACACAGGCTCCTGCCCACAGTTCCCTCCACTCCCTCTGCCCCTGGACCAACCCTGGCACTCCCCTGTGTGGTCCTGCATGGTATGGCATGGCCCCTCCTCTGGGAACTAGGAGTGGCCCTCAACCACACAGGTCAGAATGGAGCTCCAACCTCAGAATTCCCCTTTCTAACAGGGGGACAGAGGAAAAAGCAGAAGGAAGGGTCTGCTTCTCCTAGGAAGTATCCTGGAAGATACACAAATGGCTTCCTTTCCCACCCTAGCAGGGGAGCTTGGTCACACTCCCAGCCTAGCTACAGAGAAGGCTGGGAACTCTCTTGTCTTGTATAGCCATGTGCCCAGCTGTAAGTCAGGTAAGAGAACTGGACAAGGCTATCGGGAGCCATTTGGACACCTCCACTCCCACCACCCAAGCACTCCCTAAACTGAGTTTATGTTTTATGAAAGATTACCAAGCAAACAACAGCAACAAAACTCCAATCAATGGAGAAATGTAACAATTTATATAAGCCAGAAAGTTATTTCCCAGAATTCCCTTTCCTGTATGGTTGGCTACAGGACAAATTTGCCCAAGATTTGAAAACCAAAGGTGACGCCATATACATTACCTTCTGAAGTTCTACATAAGCGGCCAGGTACCATTGCAGCTTGCACATTGTGCCGCTCTGTTGGCTCACCTTGTAGACCTGGGGCAGCCACCAGACCCACATCTACTGAACTCCCATAGAATCTGTTCTTGAGATTCTCTGATGCGTGGGACAGGCACTCATACAGCTCCATGGTGAAGATCACCAGTTTTTCTTCTAGTCAAACACACAGCTAAGGTGAAAGGCAGTGAAAAGCAGATGTGGATTCCAGTTAGACTTCATTGATTCTAGAAGTTGTCACAGTTTCCAATGTTTCCTTACTCTCCCCACCTTCACTTCCAGCGTTTCTTCCT
This sequence comes from Aselliscus stoliczkanus, assembly GCA_033961575.1. Taxonomy (NCBI): domain Eukaryota; kingdom Metazoa; phylum Chordata; class Mammalia; order Chiroptera; family Hipposideridae; genus Aselliscus; species Aselliscus stoliczkanus. The sequence goes on along the minus strand of CM066740.1, from coordinate 72,100,066 downwards.
ACCTGCTGGCCCTTCCGACCTACCTCGACTTCATACTCTCCATCTGCAGAGCTAACAGCCCTCTGTTTCCTTCTGCACCAGCTCCCACAGACTCTTTGAGTCTAATCTCTAAAATAAATCCCTTTCTTCATAACACTTGTGGCCATTCTGCTTCCCTGATTAAACCCCCATTAATAAGAAAGTGGCAGAAAGTAAAAGCACTGCAAAAAATTTATAACACTAAGACTATGCAAAGTTATGGGTGTATAAAGAAATTAAAGGTTTTTTTTTAAAATTACACACAGAGGTTGAAATATTTTCTTCATATATCCCAATAGACAATCTTGTAAATGTATAACCTGTAACAGTACTGCTCAAAGGGATGAGGTGATAAAATATCCAGTATCTCTTATCTCCCTTTTTTCCAATTCTCTTTAGCTGGATTCAACTAGCAGAGAAAAATCCAGGTTTTGTGTGACCTTAATCATATAAATTTAGGGATGCTTTTTAAGGAAAACAAAACAAAATTGGGTCTTGAATGTATATGTATTAGGGAGAGTATATAAAAAAAATTACAAACTGTAAAAAGCTGACAAACAACACAAATGCTACAAAATCTACAAAAGTAATATAGTATTTTTACTAATGAACTACCTTACATACTTCAAAGTTACATTTGGAGGTACATGCTCATTGATTACCTCTCCATATACTTCAATTTTATGAAATCATTTTCTATAGAGAGAATAAAAAGGCAGTTCAGTTTTTTCTCTAGCATGATTGATGAAATTTATTTATTATTTATTACTGATAGGTTAGCTTCACAACTCTTGTCATGTAAATTTTTAAGATTATTGTCAAATTTGGGGAATCTTCTACCAAGCCTCTTTCATATACGTGACAAAAATTTTAAAGCATATACAGGCTGTAATATTTTAAGGCATATCAATTTTTATTGTGCTGTGACTACCTTTAAGTAGTCTGAATTGACAGCCCTCATAACCAATTTGTTGTTGATGTCATTGAGTTCATTGGCTCATAAGGATGTAGAAGAATTCTTGGAAGCCATTTGTCACTTCACCTTAACAGCTAAAAAACACCTATACATAATGCGACTGCAAACCAAATAAAAATAATCTCACTAACCACAAACTTAAACGTATCATCAGCTTAACTTTCCCTTAGGCACGTGTCAAAAATGCTAACTCCATGCTGACCGCATAAGGGAAAGTATGACTACTGGAGGCCATAATTTTTTCATAGCGGCTGTATTATTGACTGTGTTCAAATATCTTACTCATAAATTTTATTAAGTATGTATTATTTATAATAAATATGTTAAGGCCCATCTTGAAATAGCCTGTGGACACGATGGGTCAGAATCTTGAGTTTTGCTAACTTCATGGTAAAAACTCTGTCAAATATCAGCAACTTTTGATTTCCCGGAATCTGAGAACAAAGAAAATACCTCAAAGCTATGTATTATGAAAGCAAAGCATGTTTTGTGGTCTTGGCAAAGGTGAGCACTGACTGTTTTACTCCATGAAGCTTTGCACTTGAAGCAAATAATAAAAAAGCTGTTTCTCTTTTATTTATACAAGACAACTCATAGGAACACAATTTGCTCTTCTCAACTTGCCCTGGGTGACGGCATCTTAATTAGAAGCAGTGAGCAGATTGCTATTTACAGTAAAATGAAAACCAGAGCACCCAGGAAACAGACAGCTTCCACTCTTCCATCACTGACAATTACAAGGCCATCACTGCTTCACACCTAGAAGCATCACGAAGAAAGCCATAACCAACACCCAGTCTTAGAATTCAGGCCACAGCCTAATGTATATTGAACAATGTCATCATGACATCCTTCTGTGGAATGAGATATGAACATTGGAGGGTTCCTGTTCAGAGCTGTATGACAGGCTGGCAACCAAGTCACATAATGGAGAAATGGTCCATTTGATTAATTAACACTGAAACTTGTTATCAGTTTGTCTGGATTTTGATTTTTGATTGAAGTAGCATTTATGTGCTAAGAGTAATAAAAAAATTATCTACAGCATTTGCTGGATATCATCTGAATAATATTCTGATGCAATAAACTAATTATGTTCTTTAAACACCTCAACATCAACAACAACCAAAAAATGGTGACTTCATCAAATGTAATATTCTCTGTGACCTATTTAATATGTACCTCTGATTTTGGGATATTCAGGTTACAAATTTATATAAATGACTCAATGATCTCTACTGTTCTCAACTAAATTAATGTTTTATGTAAATACGTTGGAAATATTAATGTGGCAAGGACAAATTATGGCAAGGGGAAAAAGACAAAGGATTGATATCGATTTCTCTTCTTCATAATTTATACAGCTATTAAGCACTAGCAAAGCTATGATTTGAACCTAGAAGTGTTTGGCTCCAGAGGTCATGCTTCTAATTTCTACATTATACCCTTTATCTTAACAAACACTTAGACTTCTAAAATTTAATTTTCAAATCCCTACACATGCTGTCATTGGATTTCTTGTCAATCTCCAACACACACAATAATCTATCCACAACAAACCATTGAACTTACAAATTTGATACCATGGGCTTGGCCATTTATGATAAAAGACATTCTTTTAAATGGGAAAGTAGATTTTTAACTACAATAAAAATAATTACATGTAATTTCTACATATTGAAAATGGAAGAGAGAGAGTGAGAGCATTCAGATATTCAAGATTACACAGGTAGCTAGTGACAGACATAAATCTAGTTTCCCGTTTCCTAATTAAGACCACCACACTCCTCACTCACTCAGCAGTTTTCCTCCCATACTCTCTGTTGGTTTATCTATAATTTGCTTCCTTTTTCCCCAATGTCCGTTGTCAACATGGACTGAATATAAACCTAGACTTTAAAACATATTCCCTCATAATTCACAAATTTCAAAAATATTTAATCAATAACAAAGTGTTCCTAAATTGTCTAAATAGCAAAAGTTTTCTTTGAATATGTCTCTCTCTATACTTTTAAGAAAACAAGTCTACAATGTATCACTGACATATGTTCTTTAATCCTATAGTAACAAACAAATAAGAAGGATAAAGATAATTGGGAGATTATCATTAAACACCAACATTCTTTGTAAAAATTGGGTGTATGTATGTGTTTATAATTCTGTTGTAAAACAATTTGATCTTTGTTCTTGGTTCCTGAGAGGGAGACTCTAAATCCTTGGGCTATCCCCAGTTTTAGGAGTATCTTTATTATGCTAATGAGGTGATTTATGATGCATCCTTAGATAGTGTCAAGTGGGAGCTGGTCTTGAAAAGACTAATCACATGATTAAGAAGCTGGGGCTGTGAGCCATGTGATATGAGCCTGATCTCCCATAAAAACTGTAGATCATTCTGGTTGGTAGACTCATTGATTGGCAGGACAGTGACATGCTCTGATTCCATAATAAGAGACACAGAAGATCAGCACCCCTCCCAGGCCTTCCTTGCCCTAGGCAGCTCTTCATTTGGTCGGTCCTCCTGATTTGTATCCTTTGTAATGAAACTGTAATCATAAGTATAGCACTTTCTTGAGTTCTGTGAGTCATTCCAGGAATTAGCAAACCTGAGGGAGTTGTGGTAATCCCCAACATTACACCCAATGAATCAGAAATGTAAGTGGCCTGAGGACCCCCGCTGAATTTGTGACTGGCCTCTGAAGTGGGGGTGGTCTTATGAAAGACTGCCCTTAATCTTGTGTAGTCTGACACTAATTCTGGGTGGTTTGTGTCAGAATTGATTTTCAGTACACCAGCTAGAGTCGGAATAATAGTTGGAGTAGAAATGGAATGAATTCTTATTATTTTTAATCAAGAATTATCACTACTGCCTCAGATACACAAATATTTTATAAAATTTGATTTGGAAAATTTAAGATGAATAGAAAAGCCAAGAAGAAGTATGTTTCTAAATTTCAGTAGTTTGCTGCCCACTATTGACATTGTCTTAATCACTATTAGTATGTGAGTCTAAAAGATGATGGATTCTCTTGGTTTTTGAAACAATTAATTTTGTAAAATTGAAAACCTCTTTCAGTACTGATTAGCATGGTAACTTCCAGCTAACAAAGTCCCTTATTGGTCCTCAACTACTAAGAATTCAATGAGCCAGAATTTTGCTTTCACCTTTCCTATATAAATTCAGAATCCCAAAGAGACATAACTACTCAAAAGGGATTGGGGGTGTCCTGATGTTTAGATACAGTTTTTTAAAAAGAAGGAAACTAGATTCACTGTTCATTTTCTGTATATACACACAACATAAACTTGAAGTCTTTATTTTTTTATATGTTTAGTAACATTGACTTTTGAGTTGAAAATCTGTTATTATAACAGGTGGCAAGCAACAACTTGCCAGCAACACCCTGAAACTACTTGAAAAAATAATTTGATAAAATTTTAAGAACTTCTTATAGCCAAAATGAACATATAGGATGTTCTAGTTTTTGTTGTTCTAGTTGTTGAAATTATGACTTGTTCTCTTGTGATCATGCTAATTAAAGAGCAATTTTTGACTAGAACTTTGTACACATCATCATTTCTAATCATTAGCACAAATGAAATGAAGATATTATTTGTCCCATTTTTTTAAATAAGAAAAGATGAATTAATAAGGCTGAGCTAGTAGATGGTTGCACCAGGATTTAAACCCAGGTCCCTATGCTTCCAAAATCCGTCATTTTCACCAACTACATCATGCTGTAATGCACTTTTGTGATTTACAATGATAAATACCTTGAATATATGCCTAAATATGGTTAGATTTTATATCTTTATAGAATATTTTACTCTTCACTCATTTAATCAATATCTATTGTGTGCCTATTTTTTCCAATGTTATTCTAGACACCGAGGATACAATACTAAGCTAAGAGATAGTAAACAAATGAACAAATAAATATAAGTCAGGTGGTAATAAAAATTCTAAGAAGACAAATTAAGCAGGATAAGAGATAGTGGGTGAGTGCTGAGATGGTGTGGAGTGAATAAATTGCTTTAAGGGCCGGCCGAGTGGCGCGGTGGTTAACGCTGGCCTGGGAAACCAGCGGCCTCGGTTCAGTCCCACATATGAGGGCCAGTGAGGCAGCCTTCAAAAAAAAAAAAAAAATTGTTGTTCATTTTTGGGCCAGCCGAGTGGCGCAGGTGGTTAAGCGCTGGTTTGGGAAGCCAGCGGCCCCTGTTCGGGTCCCACATATGAGGGCCAGTGACACTGCCCTCAAAAAAACAAAACAAAAAAATAAATAAAAATAAATAAATAAATAAATAAATAAATAAATAAATAAATAAATAGCTTTAGACCATATGGTCAGGGAAGGATTTTTTGATATAGTGACAATCATATAAATAGCTCAACAAATAAAATTGTGTATGCAATTGTTTGACCATAAAATATGGCCATTTATATAAAAGCTTGAAGGTCAAATCAAGGATATCTTCCAGGAGATGGGTTCCTTTTGCTCAGAGGCCATGGAATAGACTCAGTATGAACACGATAAATGGAATAGAAACAAAAGGAAATCGGATGCCATTCAGGAACAGGGGCATCTGACATTGGGAGTCCTTAACTTTATCCATTGCCCTGGAGAAGCATGTGGAGACCACAGGACAGACGGTTAAAGATTTCTGTGGGTCTGAAGTTTTTGGAAAGGCAGCAATAACCCAACCCAAGAATTCTGAGACCCACTCTTTCATTATGATAGAATACCATCTGTTTCAAATCTCTTTGAAAACAATATGGGAGCGGGGGTTACTATACAACTGCCATTGTGCTCTTTTCATATAACAAAAAGGAAAAGCTGGTGATATATTTATATTAATGTTTGATAATAATAAACTCCCATGTCACTGGATATGTAAATGTGTACTTGACTTCTTATCTTATCTTGATGGGAATTACTTTCCTTTCCCCTGTTTTCCTTTCGAAAAACAGCCTTTAAATGCTTTGATTCCCTGAGACAATAAGTCAATAAAATGTATGATGTTTCTAAAATAGGCCCAGGATGCGGTGAGGAAAAATACAGACAAGGTGTTTATTCTCATGGAGTTGATGGTGCAAGGAAGCCATCACACCCAGGAGCCATCCCTGCCCATTTGGAATCAGCAAACAGCCCTGTCCGTTGACTCCAAGGTCTTCAGGGTGATTCTCTGACCTCCATGATATAGTCCATCTGCTTAATGTGGCCAGAAGTTCTATTTAATACTTCTTTATAAGAACTTGATACCTAATCAGTGTTAATCCGTTAGAGAGAAAAACCCTTGAAGTTTATGTATAATCCATCATCAAATTCCCATAAATTTATGAAGTCCACTCATCCCAATGAGGATGAGGCTTCACCAACCTGCTCCCTGGATTTTGGCAAATTAGGCAACTTGAAAAATAACTGAATTTATACCCAAGAGCAAGTTTCTTAACTTTTCTGAGAGGAGATGTTGCCAAGGCAAAAGGGGGTTGAAGGAATAATAGGAAAAAAGCAAGATAAAAAAAGGAGAAGGTGGATGTAGTCTCTGTGAAATGGAAAACACACAACCTAAGTGAATTTGTTTTCTTGAATTTCTGGGACCATTCCCATCCTGTCTTGCCAGTTTTCACTAATTTATCAAGGCCCCTTACTCAAAGATCAGACTGGAGTTCTTGGAAATACTTCATAACTGACCAGTTTCTGTGATCGTTTTGAACTGATATTGATGGTTTTCCTGCTCCTTTCAAGTAAAAAATCAGGGCAGCCCTGATTTTAGCATTGCTAATGGGAACAGGTGCTACTGTAAGACAGGAACACTAATTATTAAACAACAGAGGAGATATAGTTGGGTGGGGGAAGACTAAGCCAGTTAAAATGCTCACAGGCTACAGTGCCTGGAAGGTTACACAGTAGGGCTGATTATGCATGCGAGAACCCAAATGAAGTATCAAAGCAATGGCAGGTGACACCATCGGAAATGTCTGTCTTGAAGTGGGCCCCATCGTAGTCATTGTTTTTAAATCAAACTATAAATGATATAACAAAGATAAATATCTCTGATGGTGTAGCAAACACCTTGTAGAGTATAACTCGCTTAGTTGAATCTGAATCTGAACAGAAGCAGGATCCCCCACAGGGTCTTCTTAATACTGATATTTTCTAGGGAAGTTGAAAATGAATCCTGCAGACCCTATCAAATCCTCTCCCGTGAACACAAATCACTTCATCATTTTCACTATCAACCTGTCCTGCTGCACTTGCTTCCTCTTCTCATGCTATACCTGGCCTTTCAACTAGAAGATGGCAGGACTGGGAAACCACCCACCTCTCCAAAATTGTTGCTTTGATCTAGGCACTAATGTCTTTGGTGGCTATTGTTTAGTGCAAGTAAAGAGAGCAGAAACAGGCCGGCCTAGCTGTTTTGAGTAGAGACATGCTATCCATCTTTCCTTCCTTCCTTCCTTCCTTCCTTCCTTCCTTCCTTCCTTCCTTCCTTCCTTCCTTCCTTCCTTCCTTCCTTTCTTTCTTTCTTTCTTTCTTCCTTTCTTTCTTTCCACAGTATATTGATTGGATATATACTTATACTATGCTAAGTTCCAGATGAAATTTTATCTAGAGAGATGATAGAAAAAGGAAAACAGGGCCAGCCGAGTGGCGCATTGGTTAAGAGTTGGTTTTGGGATGCCAACGGCCCCGGTTCGGATTCCACGTATGAGCGCCAGTGACACTGCCCTCCACAGCTAACAACAGCTCCACCTGGAGCTGGGCTGTGCGAGCCCCAACGATGGTGTAGGCTGCAGCCCCTGCTGCAGTGGGCTGCCATAGGCTGCAGTGAGTGGCCGCCAGCCAGCTGTGAGCGGCCAATAGCAGCAGTGAGCGACATCCAGAGGCCGGCGAGCGATCTGCCTCATCCGGGAAGAGCACAATGATGATACCAACATGGGCCAGTGAAGCAACATTCTCCACAACTAGACTGAAGAACAAAAGGACAGCAACTTGTCTGTTCCCCTTCCCTGATTCCCCAACGATGTTCCCCTCCCCCAATTCCCTAATAAAAATCTAAAAAAAAGAAAAAGGAAAACAAACAAATAATAAATCATTACAGCAATAAACCTATAAAGTAGGAAATATAATTAACTTCATTGACTTACCTTCCCAACCTGTCCCTCCTCTCCCCTCTGTTTTTTTTTTTTAATGTTTTATTGGGGAATTGGGGGAGGGGAACAGCGTTGGGGAACCGGGGAAGGGGAACAGACAAGTTGCTGTCCTTTTGTTCTTCAGTCTAGTTGCAGAGGACTTTGCTTCACTGGCCCATGTTGGTATCGTCATTGCGCTCAGTCACCGGCCTCTGGACGGCTGCTCACCACGGCTATTGGCAGCTCACGCTGGCGGCCAGCCGCTCACGCCGGCTGCTGGCCACTCACTGCAGCCTATGGCAGCCCACTGCAGCAGGGGCGGCAGCCCACACCGTCACCGGGGCTCGCACAGCCCAGCTCCAGGTGGAGCTGTTGTTAGCTGTAGAGGGCAGTGTCACTGGCCCTCATATGTGGGATCTGAACTGGGGCTGCTGGCATCCCAAGCCAGCTCTTTGTGGTGTTTTTTTTTTTTTTTTTTTTTTAGCTGAGCCATCCTGCCACCTGTTGGCAGCTCAATGGCAACTCAGCTCGGGCTGGCATCGAACCGCCCTTGCTCAGAGCTCAGCTCACACTCTTGAGCGAGCTCTTAACCAACTGAGCCACTCGGCCAGCCCCCCAAGCCAGCTCTTAACCAATGTGCCATTCGGCCAGCCCCTCTCCCCTCTGTTTTTATTTTCTTTTTTTGTTTATCATCTCACCATCACATCAGTTTCTCAAGTTTAAAGCTTGCTATAATGTCTGATGTTCTTTGAGGAGACTGGCCCAGGGGGATTCCCCCAGGATGGCTCTAAGCACCTGAGGACGTTGTGAAACCTGGACAGTAGGGGACACTCAGGGATCTCCTGGTGGTGGATGGAACTGTGGTGGAAAGTGCCAGAGGAGAAGAGGGGACATTAGCTAAAACAAACCTTAATGGCTTCTCAATGTTGTGTTTCTCCGTGTCAGGTAGTAGTCCAAGTAAATTCTTTTAAATAAACCAATCCCTTTAATCTTGGCAACATCCTATTGTATCTCCATATTACACATGAGGAAGCTGAGACATAGAGAAGTTAAATAATTTTCTCAAAACAAGATGATTATAAATTGAATAGCCAGATTTAAAACCCAGAAAGTTTAGCTACAGAGCCTGGACTCCGAAAAGCATACCTTTCTTTAACAAGTATAAATCCCATAATGCTAACTTTTTCTTTAAAGTAAAAAATTGTGGATGTAAAGACATCTTGAGGAGAATTAAACAAACAGAAGGCATATGGTATTTACAATTACTAATTGTGGACAGCATTTATCATGGATCACTCCAAAGCTGGTTAATTAAAAAGAATGTTAAGAGCCGCCCTAGCAAATCCTGCCAAGAAAATGCTGAAAACGTAGAATCAAAGGGCTCTCCAGAGAAGAATAAGCTTTAGTCAGACCAAAAAACAGAGCTCAGATTCTGACATCTTTTTAAATGAATAAGGAGTCTGAAGAGTAGCAAACTAATGAGCTAGATTCCAAGTCTCTCTTCTCAGTTCTATGGGGGAGCACTGTGTACTGTGGACCTTACTAAGATGAGCCACTCTTTCTGGTTCCTGGGGCACCTTTTGTCCTAGACCAGGGGTTGGCAAATTTTTGAGACTGAAGAGCTGCCAGGGGCAGTGAGCAAACTGTGGCTCGTGAGCCACATGTGGCTCTTAGGGTATGTACATGTGGCTCTGAAATAAAATTGAAAACGAAAATAAAATTATAGTTTCATTTATAAAAATTTTGAAGGATATTATTCACAAAATGGTGATTATGTAAAAATATATTTATGGCTCTTGAATAATTTTTAAATTGTTGTGAGGGACAGGATTGGCTCTTCCAGGGGTCTGCAAACTTTTGAGGCGGAACGTACCCAAATAGCCACATGTGGCTGGCAAGCTGCAGTTTGCCGACTGCTGTCCTAGAACATGGGAACATGTAGAGATTCTGATCTCATTTCTTACATGAGTGTTTTTAGTCATCTAGAAGTTAGAAGGAGTCCAGATTCAACAGATAAAATCTGTTTATAAAATAAAGTCGGCCAAATATGAAAAAATGTTCAACCTCACTGGTCATTAGGGAAATGCAAATAAAAACCACAATGAGATACCACCTCACTCCTGTCAGAATGGCTATCATCAGTAAATCAACAAACAACAAGTGCTGGTGGGGCTGTGGGGAAAAGGGGACTCTGCTGCACTGTTGGTGGGATTGCAGATTGGTGCAGCCACTATGGAAGTCAGTATGGAGGTATCTCAAAAACCTGGAAATGGAACTACCTTTTGTTCCAGCAATTCCACTCCTAGGTATTTATCCCGAAAAACCTAAGACACTGATTCAAAAAAATATATGTACCCCTATGTTTATTGCAGCTATTTACAATAGCCAAGACTTGGAAACAACTGAAATGCCCATCGGTAGATGACTGGATTAAGAAACTGTGGTACATTTATACAATGGAGTATTACTCCGCTATAAAGAAGAATGAAATCGTACCATTTGCAACGATATGGATGGACCTAGAGACTATTATGTTAAGTGAAATAAGTCAGTCAGAGAAAGACAAATACCATATGATCTCACTTGTAAGTGGAATCTGAAAAACTGAATGAATGAGCAATGTAAACAGAAATTGTCTCATAGACATAGAGGAAAAACAGGGTTGCTAGTTGGGAGGGGGGTGGGGATGAGGGAGAAGGGGAAGGGATTAGACAGCAAAAATAGGCAATTACAATATTGCCACAGGAATATGAAAGACAGTTCGGGGAATATAATTAATAATGTTGTAAATATTTTGATGGTGTCAGATGGTCACATGTCTTGTTGGGGAGACCATTTCATGGATGGAGTAGAGGCTTGATCACTGCACTGTACACCTGAAGCTGATGTTGTATAATATTGTATACCAACTGTAACTGAATATATAGATAGTCACGGGGGCCGGCCGAGTGGCGCGGTGGTTAAGAGCTGGCTTGGGACACCAGCGGCCCCGGTTCGGATCCCACTTATGAGGGCCAGTGACACTGCCCTCTAAAAAGGGGGAAAAAAAAAAAAGATTATATAGATAGTCACGGGATGTGGATTATACTGTGAAAGGGAGTCAGAGGAAAAGTAATAGATATTTATGATACGGCGGGGGGAGGAGTGGGGTGGCGAATTGGGGGAGGGGAGTGGTCACTTTGAGGGGTAAAAAGTATAACTATTGCACTGTGTTGTACACCTGAAACTAATTAAAAATAAATAAATAAAAAATAAAAAATAAAAAAATAAAATAAAATAAAACAAAGTTGGTCAATTGGGAGCATGTGTTTCTCCTGGGTAAGTTGAACTGTAGTAAAAAATTTGCATTGAAAAAGGCCACCACCATTTCCTCAGGTTAGTTGACAAGTTAGTTGACAACACAAATCTGGGAGGATGTTATAAAAAAAGGCTGTCAACCCATGCTGTAGAATTGATAGTTATACCATGTGTTGTGGGCTGAATTGTGTCTCCCCAAATTTCATATGTTGACTTCATTGTGAGAAGATGTTTTTTTCCCTTAAGAAAGACTATAATCTATTTTATAGAATCTGTAGACTTTTGTCACTTGTTTTTTTTCATTCATTCAATAAAAATTTGAAGCTTCTGTTCTATCAGGAACTGTGTAAAATCCCAGGGGATAATGGAAAATGAGATTAATATAATCACTGATTCATTTAATAGTAATGAAAAGGCGTTTTACAATGTTGCTAAGTGTGTCTCTTGAAATTTAAATGCCAGGCCCTTAACTAGCTGTGTGGCCTTGAACATGTAGTGAAAGCTCTCTATGCCTCAATATCCTTATTTTTTTAATTAGAGATTAGGACCTACTTTATAGCAGAATTTTCTTTTTAATGGATTAACTAAACTAGCATATGCATGATATCTGGCAATAGTAAACAGTCAATAAATTATTATTATTTTTTTTACTATGGTTGCTATTATTATTATTTCTATAACAACACGGAGCCATTCTACCACTAACAGAAATTCCAAAGTAGATAACATAAAAATACTCTAGGTATTTCAATCCCTCCTTATTTGTTTTTAAAAATATAAGTGATGAGGGCCAGCCGAGTGGCTCAGTTGGTTAAGAGCTCGCTCAAGAGTGAGAGCTGAGCTCTGAGCAACGGCGGTTCGATGCCAGCCCGAGCTGAGTTACCGTTGAGTTGCCAACAGGTGGCAGGATGGCTCAGCTAAAGTATATATATATATATATATATATATATATATATATATATATATATATATATATAAAATGAAAGAGATTTATGAAGAAATCTCCTGGAAGGAGCAGCTCACATGGGTGAGTGGGGGTGAGTTTCCACTCTTCTTCAAGAGGGCAACAGACTGCGTTGGGAGAGGCAGGAAGAGCGAGTGAGGACCATTGTTTCCTCCTCCCCTTCAGCCTAAAGAGAATATGTTTCCATGGAACCATCTGGAATGTGTTGCCTGCAATTGGGAGACTGTGATACCTGACACGCACCTGACACAAGGACTAGGGAGGGAGAAGAGTGTTTGGGAAATAACTATGCTTCTTCCATCAACAGCGGGGTCAATGAAGGAGTGACAATTCCTTGTGGACTAAATGCAGGTTAAAAGAAAGAGAAACTGTGCGCCTGGAGCCATTTCAAATTCTGCCAGGATGGCCTGGGAGGGTGGGGACTTCCACAAGAAGGCATGTAAAGGAGATGTCCCCAGAGATTCTGGCTAAGGGAGCCATGGCCCACACCGGAAGGCCACTAGAGAAAGAACCAGCTTTAAACACTTCCTAGAGCCAGAGAAGAATCTAGTTCATGCCAGCGTCAGTCATCAGTTAAGAAAGAGCTTGGCTGTCCTATCCCCTATTCTCTCCTTCCTCCCTGATTCATCCCTGGTGTGGTCTGACAGAGCAGAGGGGGAACATGAACAAACAGCAAAGTGTCTCACACCCCCTTTCCCACCTAACACACACGCCCAACCAACTGCAGACCCCAGAAGGAGCAGGAAGAAGAGGTGAAATTATACCTTTGATGGAAGAGGGAAACATTAATGCAAATCTTAGGCAAAATACTAGGTTTATAATTTGGCAGAGCATTTAGTATCTTACAGTCACCATAATTCTGCGTGTACTTTTTCTTGCCCTTACTAAGAATGATCATACAGAACCTACTCAGTGTTCATCTAAAGACAAGAAAAAAGCTCTTCTTGGTGAGTAAATCATAAAAGGGCAGTCAGAGACAAAATAATTTTTCACTATGATTACAGCCCACACATCATGCTTCTTAAATTCACCTTCAACACAATTATCAAAAACCCACCCCATGCTCGGCTCTGTGCTAAGTATAACATTACTACTAATATTATTTAATATGGAGGGAGGTCTATATTCAGCACTACACTAGTTTCTTTACATGGACAATCTCAGTTTCTCCTCACAACGACTTTATGAAGGTTCTGTCATTATTACACCAATATGCCCAAATAGGACAATGAAATACAGACATCATGTTAGGTGATTTTCACAAGGTCACCCAGTAAATTAAGTAGTTAGGATTTTATTTTATTTCTCTAGCAGAGTCATTTGCATCGTTACTGATTTCCCAAAAGGTCATTTTTCTATTTATCATTACAATTTTCTTTCTCAGAAAGATTAGTGTCAACTTAATCAGGGGCTTACTAGCCTATATTTTAGCAGTCATGTTTCAGCAATTTCCTACCATGTGTCTAAAAGTAGTCCCTTAAACTGGATTCCAGGCTGGCCAAGTGGCGCGGTGGTTAAGAGCTGGCTTGGGACGCCAGCGGCCTCGGTTCAGATCCCACACATGAGGGCCAGTGACACTGCCCTCTACAGCTAAGATGGTAAACAACAGCTCCACCTGGAGCTGGGCTGCTGTGAGTCCCCTAGATAGCATAGCTGCAGCCCCTGCTGCAGTGGGCTGCCATAGGCTACAGTGAGTGGTCGGCAGCCAGCTTGAGTGGCCGGCAGCCAATGTGAGCTGCCAAGAGCCACTGTGAATGGCCATCCAGAGGCCAGTGACCTATCTGCCTCACCCAAGAAGAGGGTAATGATGGTATCAACATGGGCCAGTGAAGCAATGTCCTCCACAATTAGACTGAAGAACAAAAGGACAGCAACTTGTCTGTTCCCCTTCCCTGGTTCCCCAACACTGTTCCCCGCCCCCAATTCCCCAATAAAATCTTTAAAAAACTGGATTCCATTTTATCAAGGAGCTCAATGCTCTAATGAGCAAATTTGAGTTTATAATAAACCCTCTGTGGGTTTAGAAAAGACAGGATTAACGTAGAATGTTAAGAGAATTCCACTCCATCTAAAGCAGAAGCAAATGAAGGAGTTTTCTCTCACCCATGGGACATATGTTGTGCATTCAGAGTTCAAACAAGGAACTCAGACTTCATTTAGCAACAATTAGAACAGCTGAGTAAGCATGTATTAAATGGTTACCGCATGGCTATGGCATGTGATTAAATGACATTAAATCGCTATGTCATCTCTGTATACTAGATATAATCACTATATCAAACAATCCTATAAGGTAAATGTAGAAAAACATATTCCCAAGAAGGAGACAGTCAGTAGGACTCAGAATCCAATGGTAACTTCCTCCCATTAGCATACAACTCTCCAACCCAAATGGCAGACTATGCACATTTAATTGTGTCTTTAAAGAGAAAACTGTACCTTCATCTCTGGCTGGTTGTGGCCATTAATAATGAAAAGATGTGTTTGTTTTATACAAATACGTTCCACTTTCATGTTTAGGCCTGAAGGAAGAGACTTCTGTTGTTGTGTTTTTTGTTTTTTGGGGGTTTTCTTTTTTTTTCACACCAAGAATGAAAGCCTAAAGCATGACTTAAACATTTAGTTTCGGAATAAAAGTCTGAGCAGAAGAATAATTCATGAATTCATAAATCATCCATTCCTATTACAACTATTATCTGACCATCAAGTTAGATGATAAATTAAAGAAGTAATATGTTTACTTATGTGCCACAATTTTATTAAATTATTAAAAGAATGTGCCTACCACTTGGAGTACAATCTTTATTATTGTTTTCTGCTATAGATTTTCATTTAGCCTTTGGATAGCATCCATATTCGCAAAGTGCTTTGTAGTCATATTTTACTTCTTTTCAGTGGTTGCCCTCTAAGGCTACCAGTGACATTGAAGGAGAAATCTATTGTCTGGCCTTAAAGAAGTCTCAGGAAAGCCAGGGGAGAAAAAAACTACAGCCAAGAATGGTTTTCCATTATTTTTTTCTGTGCTCACAAAATCTGAAATCCATATCTTGTCTAGTAAAGAAAAGCAACAACAACAACAAAACCTCTATTTTGTTTAGTCAATACTTTAAAAATTATTTGTAAAGGTTTAAAGCAAAGAACTCTAAGTATATTTCCAAATTTTGAATAGAAAGTTGATGGTCTGAACTCTATGATCAGCAGTTTCTTGATTCATTTCCTCTGGTGTTATTCAATACATGATTTTACATGTTCAACTCCTCTAGGACTAGTAGACAAAGCAGACGGCAGCCCCCTTAGGAAACTGCTTTCATTTACTTAATAATTTGGATGTGATGCTTGTGCTGCTGTATTGAAACACTAACAGAAGCAAATGTGTCCACAAAATTCTCTAACAAAAAGCAAGCTTGCTTTGATACACGCCAAAGTTCACTTATCGAATTGCCAAGCAAAAGCAAAAAAAAAAAAAAAAAAAAAAAAAGTAATCTTTGTTTTTGGATTGAGGCTTTCAAAGCCAGATTCTTTTATTCAGATTGTGTTGCTGATGGTATCCACTAATAGAAGCTGATGGTAGACACCTCCAGGGTCTTTGCAAACCCTTGAGTAGGAACACCATCTGGTAAGGCCTTCAGGATCATCTCCTGGTCCAGATGCTTCATTTCATATAGGAGGGATACGAAGCTCAGACATCAAGGCTGTTCCCCTGATCCTTCTTTGGTCTCCCCCTGCATATTGAAAGAACAAGGAATTCACATTGAATACTTTACCAATTTGGAATATCTTTTACTCTTAGCACTGAAATTTAATTCTTACTGTAAATTATTGAAATAAAGTTGTTTATCTCTGCCCCCTTGTAAAATACTAAGTTCATATGGGTAGATTTACTTTTTTTTATAAGTCAGACTAATTACACTTACATTGTAGTTGCCTTGTCTCATAGGTAGTTAAAACATTTACTTGCATTGTCCACATTCAAAGACAATTTGAATAAATAATCTCACAGGATAAATTCAAGTCAGCACCCACCATAGTCATAAATGGCTTTACACATATCACCCTCTAGTGTTTCGAAGAAGCAATTTGCATTCTGGCCATAGAAAAGTTCAAATCATTGTATCTATTGGAAACTCAGTGTTGTGCATGATCAGGCCATGGCCTGACTGGATAGCATAATGAGCTGGATTTACTGTAATCCAGTCCCTTCCAGGAAGAAACTTGTTTCAGTTTCTTTGGCAGGATCTCAAGGTTGTTGTTTTTTTTAATAAATGAATAAATATGAGACACTCAAGCTGATTTCACATTCTACATGGATGAATGTAAGAGCAAAAAGGATGCATGACCCAGTTTTTTCTGGCTTCTACTTACAAAGCAGCATATATCACCATCCATTGATTAGTATGCACCATTATTTTAAAACTGAAATACCAAAAGAATCATTTTGTTTCCTAGATTTTCAATACTCACACTGAACACACTCCTGTGACGTAAGTGCTAATGTGTTAATACAAGTATCTTATAAACACTTGATAGAATAAATAAAGCATGGTAGCCTCATTATCAAATAAATCAACATAGCCTGGGATGCAGTGTATATTGGATCCTTATTAGTGTACTATAATGAGAATATATAAAAATGAAAGTAGCACGTGAGTTCTTTGACATCATTACCTGAGTAATAAATTGTCAAGCTATACGCATATTTTATTCTGATGAGAAATCAAACCAAGTGTTTATATGATGTCATTAGAGTCCACAGGACATTTTCTAGCAGCAACATTTTCAGAAGGTCTATACAACATGTAAGATGTATTTCTTTCTGTTGCATATGTGCTGTTAGCCTGGCTAGATCAGATAAAATAGGATCATTTCTTTTAAAAACAAATTGAACACCAGCTAATGGGTAAGTAAAAGGCAAAAGCACAAATGAAAAAAACATAAAAACAAAGTAAGAAAATGTGCATTTACCAAAAAAAAAAAAAAAAAAAAAAAAAAAAGAGGCAATGTTTTGTCAGCTTCAGGCCCAAACTATGAGGTTGTCAGATAAGTCATGACATATTTTTTTCTATGTTTTTCGTTGAAAAAATGCATCATGACTTTTCCGACAACCCAATAATTATACTCAGGTAAGGGGCACAGAGGAACTCACTTGGGAAGTAAGCCTGGTACATGGCCATCAAGCAGCAGATGGGGAATTTAGAAATAGTGGTAAGAGGAAAGGTTGGTGACAGCACAGGTGGAGCCATGAAGAGTTCAACTGAAATCAGCTGGGCAGAAAAATAGAACCAGGTACAAGTCACATCCAGAGTCTGAAAAGAGGAGACAAAGTCAAGCCTAGGGCTCTGGAGTTTAAGCAAAGAGATTCTTATTGGGTTCCTTCAGTCTTGTCTATGTTGGGGAGGGATGCTGGCAAGGACTGCAGATGCCCTTAAGTAACCCCTACTCTTTAATGTCCCTTCCCACCCAGGTGCTCTTAATTGGATATATAAACATGAAGGACAGCAAGACAACAGAATGTGCATGTGCGTGGAGCAGAACACAAGTGAAGAGACGGTTCTGAAAAGGTAGGCCTGGGTGAGAGTGTTAAACCTGTGGATTTGGACACTCAAGAACAAAGTCCCTTTGTCAATGTACAAAGTAAATGTCTGCTAGTCCCTCATCCTCTGGTAAATTCTGCTTTTGGAGCACTTCTACTGAAAAGCTTGGACTTTGGAGGTTGATTCTGGCCCAGGCCAATAAGCATAGAGTGAGATTATAAGAAAATGAGATGGACTTTTTTATGCTCAAGGGTATCAGAGAGTAGACATAGAGATGGTTTGATCCTTCAGATTGTAGGCAGCCATTCATTAGTTCCTAATGATTTGAATCTTGTAATTGATGAACAGTACTCAGTCAAAAATACCATATTGTTGACATGGGTTACCATGTTTTTAAGCAAGTAGGAGGTGTTCATTTTATTGTTCATTTTGAGTAACAATTTAAGTCAGTTCTTTTAAACACCTCCATTTGTGTTTAGAAATTAGAGCGATGATAAAGCATAGTTGGTCGAAAGTGGCAGTTGCCCATTTCCACGAGCCTAAGAATAGTTGCCATAGAAATGAGGAGGAGCCTGACTTTCCATGCGCTCGTCATGCATCAGGCTTCCAGGCTTGGGCTGGCCTCCTCCCCTCTCCCTGCCCTGCAGCCTTTGCTCCTGGTCTCAGATGCATCCACCAGAGTCTATCTTTGGCACTTCTCAGGCTCAGACTGTTGTTTGTTCTTAAAGGGCAGAGGAAGGAAAGAGGAAGAGGAAATGAACTGAGTGAAATGGGAAAGGGCAGGGGTTGGGGAGGGAATGCACAGAAAGAAAGAAAATGATTTCTCTTGTGTGTCTGGTACAGCCTCTGAAGGCAGTTCTAAAAATGAAGCTCAAAGCAGGGTAGTTCAAAGCAAGGATAGAGATGGAGAGTCCCCTTCTTGGGATCCCTGCCTGCTACGACTCCTTCTCCCTCTGGCTCAGGCTTTCCCCCTGATTCTGCTGCCGCTCCCCATACTGGATCCCAAAACTGCAACCCAGAGCATAAAGTGATATGTTTAAGACCACACAGCTGTGTTTCTCATGGGCTCAGCAGGGATGAGACCCAGGGCCAAAATGATTCCCTCTTCTTGGAATCTAAAAATAGGGACACAGAGATTTCATTAGCTAGTGTGAAAACTTGAATGAAAAGACCAAACGGACTTGGGAATTAAGCATTAAGTGGCCAAGCTGTACAAAGAAAAATATGGAACTGAGGTACATCCAAGATGAAGGAGGTGTGCGTATAAAAGAGAGAAACAGCGAGAGACAGAGAGACAGAAAGAGACAGAGAGACAGAAAGAAGCGTGATTACTTTTTCTTTCCAGCTTCTGTGAGGAGCAGTTTCGCTTATTGCAATTCAGTCTTCTAAAAGTTCCTATATTCTTACTCGTCCCCATCAAACCCTCCTTGACTTAAGTTAGCGTTGAAAGATAAACTGAGGCGTGTTAAAAGTGTCAAGAGTTTATCTGAGCAAAAATCAATTCCAAATGTGCTGCACCAAACAGAAAGTGGGTAGGAGTGCTCTGCCGACAGGACGAGGGGCAAAACTTACACAGAGAAGGCGCAGAAGCAGAGCGAGAAATTAGTGACACACTGTGGCTTAAAGCCCAGTGGGCTGTGTGTGACTGGCTGTCCTCAGCGTTTTGACCTCATCACCTTGAGGCGTGCATAGGCCTAGATTTGGGGTTGCTTAGGTCTGTTTCCACAGTACTAGAGACACTTCAGTCTAGTGGCCTTCTTGTTTAATTAATTTAACGGTAGCTTGAGGAAATTTGTGTTTCTTGCAACAATTAATTTAACTGCAGGCCTTCGACTAGCTGAATAGTAAGCTGTTTTGTGGGGGAAATAATAAGAAAGTGGTACTCTGGTCAGTGCTCATATTAGCAGCGTTCTCCATCTCCAAGACACCAACCCAGCAGTTTTGGTTAGTCCGATAATCTTTTATTTCAGTCAGTTGCAGATCTTTGTCTGGGAGGGTCAGCACCCACCAGTGCTAGGTTCAATAGTCTTCATACACACACCTCCCTGCTGATCCAAGTGTTCCGGATGACCGAAAAACATGGCTGCATCTTCATTCAGCAAAGGTTAAATTGGAAACATCCAGTAAACCTGCCGTTCTAGTTAATCAGCAGCATTCTTGGCTGTCAATGAGGCCACATCTCTTCCCAAGGATGTTGGTTGGATTAAAAAACCAAAATAGATATTTTCTGGGTTATATTTGCTATAACTATAAACCGAAAAAAGTCTAACATACAATAGATTTTGCTTTGAAAGTTTCTCTTTCTATCTCTCTCTTTCTCTCTGTCTCTGTCTCTGTCTCTCTCACATAAATCATTCTTTTAACCACTTTTTTTTTAACCTTCATACACACACAAAAAGATTTAGATAATGTGAAGACACGGAAGTTGTCTTCAACTGCAATGAATTTGGTTTCATAAATGAGTGCTTATTCTAAAAGTAAAGAAAGCTTCTGAATAAAGGGATGTAAACATGGGCCAACAGATACACACATTCCTCAATGGCATTTTTATTACTTAGAAGAATAGTGAATCCAGACTACTTGTGTTTAGAATCTCAATGTATACTTTACCAAATAAGGAGACAGGGTTAATAGGTGAGTTTCTCTCACACAGAAAACTATTAACATTGGCCAAAGCACACTTTAATGCTGGGTATCATCTTCAATCAAATGTTAAAGAGTTAGCAGAGTCATTCAGCTGGCTAACTCCCTTTTTATATCACCAGCTCTACTTTTAAATACTTTCCTGACATTCAGTCGAATGATTATATATAATAATAAGAGTTATGAAGTGGCAATTTAAATTCTCAGAAAAGATAGTCAGAAAGATACATATTGAAAAATCATCAGGTGGACTTTGGATGAATAACAAGAAAATAGCTCCCACAAGTCAGGTTACCAGATAGTTCAAGTACATTAAGAAGATAGAAGACTCTTTCTTCTTGAGAGAATCATGTCCCTAATGAAATTACAGATACTAAAGAAATACCTACTATATCTCAAACCCAGAACAGATACATTACAGCACTGATAACTTTCTTTGGAGGAGCTGAGACATTCAGTCATTGTGCCTCTAATTTCACAACAGTATTTTCCACTGCCCGTTATTTTTATTTTTATTTTATTTTATTTTATTTTTTGAGGGCAATGTCACTGGCCCTCATATGTGGGACAGAATGGAGACCGCTGGCTTCCCAGGCCAGCGCTTAACCACCACGCCACTTGGCCGTCCCTGCCCGTTATTTTTAAATTCTTTCACATTTGAAATCATTGCAACTGGATCAGATCAGAGTGTCAGTATTGGCAGTGATCACAGTGCTATGCTTTGCCATTTTTTGAGGTGACTTTAACACCAAGTCACCATATAACACATTTACTCACCTAAGATTCCAATTGTGGCAGAGGAGACATCGTCCTTACAAAGTCAAAAGGAGAAAAGTAAGCAGTCAACCACAGCGAGACTTGAGTGTGAAGGAATCTTCAAAGCCCAAAGTCTATCCTACCACTAAAAAAAATTAAAATATTTTTCTTCGGTGCTCTTTATCAAGTTACTAGATTATCACCAAAATTTCTTGGACATATAAGCCAGTCAGGAACATGACTGAAATGTTACCTGTGAGATTGTCTTTGAAATGACATCATATTGAATTTAGGATCATCCTTCTTCTCATCCTATGAAGTGAGATTTAAGGGGTTCAGAAAATCCTAAATCATTCAAGGATGATTTATATTCCTTTAATTAAGGTGAAAGACAGCTTATGTATTTGGAATTAGAGGTGGTATCCTAACATCGTGACTTAGGATGTAAATGAATACTAGTACCTTTGGAGAAGTAGGCAGGAGAAAGAGCAGGAGAGCTCCTAATGGACTGGATACTATATTCTCTGGGGGAAAGGGAGAATTGTGTGCCAAATTAGGCTAGAGAGACTTAAGAGGGCATTATCATATTGCCCAGGATAATCTCTATTTAATAAGGTTCTTAGGATTCTTCAGAAATAAATGGCTTCGAAGAAATCCAAAATAGTCCTACCTTAGAGTATACGGCACTTTATAAAGGTTTATATTATAGTAAGCCTCAAAAGCATTAGCCTAAGTCATGGTTTCTCCCATAATCTTCTAGCATATGTATTCATGACATGCTTAGCATTTTAAAAAATCTTGCATCATGCTCCATATGTCTCAGTGAAAAGATATCCTTCATATCCTTTGTAAAATATAAAATATTATTTGGCACTGAGGATAGCAGACAAGTTACAAACTCTGTGACTAGCCAGAATATCTCCTCACTGCCATAGTTACTAGTGTGGAAGAATATTGGGGTGTCATGACAGTGATGTACTCCCAAAAATGCACAACATACACCACTGATAATCATTATTAAACTATAATGGCCACATGGTTTAGGCTTCAAAGGGAGTCTTATTGATTCAAATTCTTTTCCTAAATGAACATATTCGCTCTGATAAAGGAAGTCAATTTCTCTGTAGATTTCCAAGAGTGATTCCTAGTCTGCTTATCCCAGAATACATAGACGAATAATGGGATGAGGTGGTTGTAATGAAAAAATAAAAGGCTAGAAGGGAAATGATGCAGTAAATAAAAGACATTTTAAAAATGATATCATTTTAAAGGTATATAAGAAACAGCTAATAGAAGTTGCCTTTCTGATGAGTGGAGATTGGGAGCATGGGGGTAGATGACGGGAAAAACTTTTAATTTTTACTTGAAAGATTTCCATCTTAACAATTTTTAACTCCTTACGTGTATCATTTTTATAATAAAACCAAAGCCACAAAATATACCAAGGAATATCTCTGGACATTAAAAAAAAAAAAAAAAAGCAGAGCTGTTTTACAGAATTCAGTTGGATGCCAGTAGCATCCAGGGGAGTTCCTTTCAATGTTTTTTTTTTAACCTGAACCTATAGCCTCTGCATATAAAATTGTCACTGAGTTAGTGGGGGTGGGGGAAGGCAGAGGAAGAAAGATATTAGATAGGTGCTGGGAGCCATCAGCACCCCAATATATGACAAGGTTTCATGGTCGGTTATAGTCTCCATGCCTGTGAACCCATGTGCCTTTTCTCTACATCAGATCCTATAGGAGACAGTACTTTCA
Organism: Aselliscus stoliczkanus; assembly: GCA_033961575.1. Lineage (NCBI taxonomy): Eukaryota > Metazoa > Chordata > Mammalia > Chiroptera > Hipposideridae > Aselliscus > Aselliscus stoliczkanus. The sequence continues at coordinate 72,076,992 of CM066740.1, read as the reverse complement.
CTGTATTTATGGCAAGTTCTTGTGGTACCCCAATGAGATAACTACGCAGCCAACGACGGGTAAGATCTCCTAGAAAAGAGGGGAGACAACCTAAGCCAGGCGGTAGTTCCGTGGGGACCCCAGGACTAAGAAATAGGGGACTCAAGCCCCTTGGAAACAGAAGCTCAGACCCCTGGCCACATAAGCCAAAAGCCTGGCTGTGAGTAACTGATAATAACATAATCCGTTAAACTCGTTTGCCTAAAATAATCACAGTGAAAAGTCTCCTTGGAGACTAAAAGTCTCCAGGCCATGAGAGTTCCAATAAGAGACAACTTGCTGACCATGAGCTATGTTAATCTATAACCTTAATTGGATTCTTTGCCTTGTACATTGTTGTAGCAACAGACACTGAAGCTTTAGCTCAAATATATGTCCTGTGAGTCTTACTGCTGGACTAGATAGTCAAGGTAATCATGGTAACCATTCTTCAGGTGATATGTAGAAACTGAGTCTGGGTCATAGAGAGATTATCATAGATGAGATTATCCTTAGACGTAGAAAAGGTCACAGTGTGCCCTGGGGAGAACAATTATAAGGAAGTAAAGACTAAAAGTCTTAAGAAAGAAAACTACATCAAAACTTTGTGGAACTTAAACTTGTGATTGGATAATGGTCAAAAGTCCCTATAAAAAGGACATGTTATTGCAATAAAGTGTGACACTTTTTTTTCTTTCTCTTTATCTCCCCCGGTGTCTCCACTGTCTCCCTTCTTTATTTTCCTCCCCCGCCGTTGCCCTCTCCACCTGAGGGAAACCCTGGTCAGCGGAGGCTGGTCCCCCGCAAATAGGCACTTAAACTAGTTTTCCCCAGAGTTCCTAGAGCCATGCAATGCACTGAGGGTAATGGGGTGAAAAGATGGGTCCTCGATAACAGCAGGGAACTGGTGGCACACATGGAGTGTGTGTGTGTGTGTGTGTGTGTGCAATAGCACCACTGTTGTTCAAACCATTTTATTGGGAGAGTCTTTTATTTGCAGCTGAAAGCTAGAGGAGTGCTGTGAGCAAATGTGATGAGTATTCTGACACTCACAATCCTGAAGGAATCAGGGAAAGTTTCCGGAAGATGATATCACAGAGCTGGGTCTCTCAGGTGTAGAAACAGCTGGCGATGGACAATGTGCAGGGCGCGCCCTGAATAGGGAACAGGTTCTTTGATCTTCGAAACCCCAGAAAAGAAGTTCTTCTCTGATTGACAGGCCTACAGTCTCTATTCTTGAAAACTTGAAGAAAGTCATTTTTACATACATCAGAATTACTTTAAGTAGTGAGAAATTGAGAGCAAAATCTGTAAACTAATAATATAAAGCAAAAGTGTAATAAAAAAGTGTGACTGCCTATTTATGCTCCATTCCATGTGTATAAAACTATCTAGCTGAGGAAAATATATATATAAAGGTATACATATCACAAAACACCTCACTGTCATGGAAACCTAACATACACCAATCACAATCCTCCAACTCAGCTTCCCTGGCCCTAGAAAACAGGACCTGCTAACCTCATAAGGAACCCCCAACCTTCTAGCCAACTCTGTCCTGTTTCCGTGTTGCCTCTTCCAATGCTTTTGCCTAAAATCCCTCGGGAAGAGGCTCCCCTGCTTGTGGGGCTCTGCGCTCCTCCATTATGAGGACTGCTTTCCCTTGAATAAAAGACATCAAGCTCATTAGTTAATTACATTATTTTTGTCACTTGGCAATAATGAAGGAGACTCCCTCTGTTCTGTACTAGTGACGAGAAGGCAAAAGGTCCTCAAAGATAGAAAATGTGTCTCCTACTTAGTTATTCTTTTGTATGGCATTTAATAAAATGCTTATTTACTAAATATTTAGATTTCTACCCACCTGGCCATCAGCCCTTCTTTTATTTTTGGTTGTTTCCTGCTTTAGAGCCAATCTTTAGATGTTTATTTCTAACAGCTTGTGATAAGAAAGAATATCCACTTGCAATATTGGTTCCTCTTTTCCTTCAACTACTGTCTACTGTCTTTTAAGTAGAGACCTTTCAAAAATGGAAGAATATTGTTCCTATGTGCTCTTACATTACAAAGAAAATAAAATTTCATGGCTTTTCAAAGTATTCTGGCATGCGCTGGCCCCAAACATTAGTGGTTTGATGCTTTTAGTTTCTTATCCACAGACATCTATCTTACCCCGTGAGCATAGGTAGCTGAGCAACGGAGAGTTGACCAAACTCACTTCTGAACAAGAACGTGCTTTTGTGGTTGTGACAGCCAGGATTTGCAAAATGGTCTGTCAGGTCAATAAATGGACTTTTACAGCTATGGACATTTGGAGGCAAAAAGAGTACTTGCCTGTGGTTTGGGTTTGGTTTTAGTTTGTATTTTTATTTCCATTTCAAAAGAGATTGACAGCTCTAAAAAGGCAACGAAGATGAAATCGTGTCTGGGCTGATGATTTGCACTGCGCTCAAACTTCTAGTGTGACCGTACAGATGTAAATCAATGCGAAGTTCTCATTAATTACACAAAAATTGGGATATGGAGAACAAATGGCTTTCTGAAAGGCAAGCTAGACCAAATTATCTGACTTAAACAGTATTTGTACAGCTAAAGGCCTCCCTCCCTCTGGCCTCAGAAAAGAAACCCACAGCTTTTAAGGGCAAAGAAAAAAAAAAATTAAAGTGCATTTAGAGGGGGCAGCAGAGACTGTATGTTTCTAATTATCTTTCTCATTATGAAGATCTGTTCCTTTCATGTTATTTTGTATCAGCTTTTGGTGAGCTGAGTGGCAAAGCAGTTTCACGTTGCTTTCAGAAAATAAGAATGTGAATCCCAGTTGAAGAAAAGGACGCATGTCCCAGCCATCATTATTTAAGCACACCGCTAGTTTCGTTTTGGTGCTGACTGAAAATGTGAATAGCAGAAAAACACAAAAGAGTCTATTCTTTGCACCCATTTGAAACCAGGAAATGATGACTCCCACCGGAGAAAGCTTGTTTCTGCTGGGCTTCAAACCCAGTTTTCAGATGAAAGCGCCCGGGAGAGGTAGAGTGAAGTTCTGCTTTGTTAAACGAATGGTCGGCTTACCTCCAATGCTTCAACCAGCAAGCCTTGTTCTTTCTATTCTGTTCCTGAACCAGTTTCAAGAGCAAAAGGATGTTTGTTTTTTCAGGCCTGGATGCTATGAAGGACCTTTGGAACCAAATAGTCTCAAGGACATGCTCTTGCATACCAATGGCTCCAGGACTGCATCTGACTCTCACAGATAATTTAATGTTGTGTGTATCCTAAAATAGTTGAGTATGTTTATTTCTTGCCATAGCACTTGAATCTTAAGGAAGCAAAGCAACTAACCTAACATTTTAAGAACCAAAAAATTATGAGAAAAAGTAAAATAAAGTTGAAAATAGAATTCTACTTTATAAAAAAAAATCCCAAGAGTAAGTCTTTTTTTCATTTTTTTCTATTTTGCAGATGAAGACAGCATTAAACAAAGCATAGAGTTGGATGGGAAGGAGGAACAGTAGAAAATATGAGACAAATTCACAAAATCCAGATAATGGAGTTGTACCTAGACAAAAGAAATAAATATCAAACTATGAATAAAAAAATGTAAAGCATTTTCACAGTATCTTTCTTTACCTCCCACCTGCATGCCAAATGTATATTGATATGTTAGGGTTTCTTGTGGATATGAGTAATTTAATCAGAACCAGATGACTGGGGAAATGAGCCCCAAGAGTTTTCCAAAGTATAAATCAGAATGTATAAACTAACCACATTTCTGTCCAAAATGACCTCAAAAACAGTTTTATATACATGTTTTTTTCAGTCTGAACTCTAAAGTCTTCGCCTAGTTAATTCACTACTGCATTGACAAAGACTCTCTAACCAAAATTTAGTCAGGTTCCTCAGTCCTTCCTCTCTCCCCTCCCCCTTGCTGAGCTCAGTTTTAGCAAAGAACATGGCTAAGCCAGTTTATTCAGAATCCCTACCCCTGATATCCATTCAAGCTCCTTTTCCTCTACCCTTGATATCTATTCAAGTTCTTCTTCCCGCTCACCCTTGACACCAAACCAAGTTCCTCTTAGTAATATCCCATCCATTCGCTCACCCTACCCACTGGCTATACATCCCTGCTTGTCCCTATTGCATTGAATTCAATCTCTCTCTCCTATTACAGTACTCCTGATTAAAATCTTCCGATATTCATGCTATAGGAAGTCTTATATGGATAGTTCTGCAATCACCCCACTTAACAGTATCTTGCCTTAATCTTAGCTTAGGTGGCCCAATTTGAATTGCAAAGAAGCAGTTTAGTACTGCAGGTATGCAATCTGAAGATATTCCAAAATAGTTGATCAAATGAATGCAAGCCAAAGTCCTTTACATAGAACTAAAGAGCAAAGACAAAATACAAGTAGAAATGCTTAGTACAAAGGGCAAGAGAGAGTAAGTTCATAAGTTAAAGACAGTGTTTGACATCTCAAACCCAGTCTTCAGTTAATGAACTACTTAAAGCATAAACAATTGAGGCACAAAGGAGAGAGAAGGAAAATAACAGGATATTGTTTAGCACGACTGCATGTATATATAAAGCTAGGTATGCATCTAAGATAAATAAAACTGCTATTTGTTAAGTTTTCAATGTTCACCTATAACTATAACTGTTTCTATAATTAAAAAAAGCAGAAGAAAGAGGAAGCCAACTATTAGTTGCTAGTTATAACACATGATGTCTGCAAATAAATCTGGCTGCAGAAGACAGAGTTTATAAATTCTAGTTATAGGCAAAGCTGTTCAGAACAACTTTACACCTGATAATCCAAAAAATTCCCAAATATCATATTATATACCAGGGAAAAATAAAAATCTTTTGTTTGATAGGTTTCTTCAAAGATGTTTTCTCAGCAAATGTACCTATGTTTTCTTTTTAATAAGTAATTTACAGTGACCAAGTAATTTCATCAATTTAGACAATCTCCTTTTAAAATCAACAACTTTAACATGTACGAGTATCTATGATTGAAAATAATATTTGTCAGAACTAAATCAGCTTATTTTAACTGCAATTTTTTTAAAATTGGGACCATTTGTACATCAATGTTCAATTGTAAACAGCCTTTGAAACAGCCTAAGTAGTGTTGTTCAAACTGTTATTTAAATGTTTTAAAAAATGTTATTTTGTGTCCAAAAGAAAATGCCTACTTTTGAAACATTTATTATAGCCATAATTCATTGATTTTACCTGAACACTTTTAGAAAATAAAATTTCTTTTCCAAAATTTACTTACACCCTCAAATTTTTTCTGAACATATACTTGTATATTCTTTGTTCTTTACTTTTTAACTTAATTAACTGAATACCTGTTTCAAAAATTCACTCTTTTAAATGTTTTATTTGCAGATAACTGCTTAAAACTGCAGCTGAAGAAAGGCCTTATACCTTTCATATTATATCATCTAGAATTAAGAAAATATTTTCAAATTAAACCTTTGTGAATTTTAGCACAATTTAATAAATTTTAAATAGTAAAGAGATTTTTCATGTCATGCAGATACATTTTAATTTGTATTTTATTGTTTTTAATGTTATACTTTTTTAATTTGAAATAACCTCATACATATTTTTAAAAATTAAAAATATTACAATGTATTATCCAGTTTCTCAGGTGTTTGCATTTTACATAACCAATATAGAATTATCTAAGTTTAGAGTCTGTTTTCTCCACCATTTACATTTAATCGATATGCATCTTTATATTTAAAGTGGGTTTCTTGGGCCGGCCGAGTGGCGCGGTGGTTAAGTGCTGGCTTGGGAAGCCAGGGGCCCCGGTTCGGGTCCCACATATGAGGGCCAGTGACACTGCCCTCAAAAAACAAAAAATAAAGTGGGTTTCTTGTAGACAACACATATTTGGGGCTTGTTGATTCACTTTTACAATGTGTTTTAATTGGTGCATTTAGACCATTGATGTTCAAAGTGATTATAGATATAATTCAGGGGTCGGCAAACTGTTGCTCCAGAGCCACATGCGGTTCTTTGGGTAGGTACATGTAGCTCTGAAATAAAATTGAAAATAAAAATAAAACTATCATACTTTCATTTATAAAAGTTTTAAAGGATATTATTATTCACATAATGGTGATTTTATTTGTTTTATGGCTCTCAAATAATTTTTATTAATTAATTTATTTATTTATTTATTTTTTCTTTTCTTGAGGGCAGTGTCACTGGCCCTCATATGTGGGACCGAACCTGGGCCGCTGGCTTCCCAAGCCAGTGCTTAACCACCACGCCACTTGGCCGGCCCTTCGAATAATTTTTAAATTGCAATGAGGGACAGGATTTGGCTCTTCCATCTCAAAAGTTTGCTGACCCGTGAATAGTTGGATTAGTATTTACCACATTTGTTACAGGTTTCTATTTGTTGCTTTTGTTCTTATTTTTGTCTTCGGGTGTCTTTTTGCCTTTTTTGTTACTGGAACCCCAGTGTTTTCCTTGGGTCTGCCTGCCTGCATGCACTGGCCCCCAAAAAATGCAGGAGCAGTGGTCTGCAGTATAGAAAGAAAAGATAGTTTAATATTGAATTGGTCAGTATGGAGATGGGAAGCCTGTGATCCAAACAAACCGACTCCACGATGGCATGTAGGTTACAGATTATATAGAGCAAAATTGCAAGACACTGTGTGTTAGGGGTTCGGGGTCTTCCTGGGAACTGATTGGTTGGAAGTGAGGTAAGGGTAATAAATAATTTCTTCAAGTCTTGAGGGCAGCTCTGAGGTCTGCTCTGGCGTCCCTCTGCCCAGCCTCATGGGAAAGTAGCCAGGGGGTTGTTCCATCTTAGAGCTCAGGAGCTGAAACATAACTAGGTCAAGGTGTTATCTTTAGCCTGCCAGAGGTCCAGACCATGTGGCCATTAGTCAGGTTTGAGCTACTCTTTTCTGCTGCTTCCCAGGTTGCTGATTACCCAACAAAAGGCTAGGTGTTGGGAGGGGCAAGGGAGGGGGGGATGGAGTGTCATAAAGACCCTCAGTTTCATGTTATGGTTTTCACTGAGCATTTTTTATCATTCAATTTTCTAACCTTTCTTAGCATATCAGTTATACTTTTTTTTAGTGGTTGCCCTGGAGTTTGCATTATATATTTACAATTAATCAAAGTCCACCTTAAATAACACTATATTATTTCATGGGCAATATGAGTGCCTTAAAAAATAAAGTAGGGCCAGCCGAGTGGGTCATTTGGTTAAGAGCTCGCTCAAGAGTGCGAGCTGAGCTCTGAGCAACAGCAGTTTGATGCCCAGCCCAAGCTGAGCTGCTGCTGAGCTGCCAACAGGTGTCAGGATGACTCAGCTAAAATAAAATAAAATTAAATAAATAAATAAATAAATAAATAAATAAATAAAAATTAAATAAAAATAAAGTAATTTTAATTCCTCCCTCCCATCCCTGGGATCATTGCTATATTCATTTCACTTGTATATAAGCATACACAAGCATATATATGATTTATATATCTGTACATAATTGGATATATTGTTGCTATTATTAATTTAAACCAACTACTATTTGTTAGATCAATAAGGATTAAAATTAAAGTTTTTACTTTACCCTCATTTTTTTTTTCTCTTTTTTTTTTTTTGGATGCTCTTGCTTTCTTTATGTAGATCCAACTTTTTTTTTTTTAAAGGTTTTAATGGGGAATTGGGGATGGGGACCAGTCAAGTTGTTGTTCTTCAATCTTCGTTATGGAGGGCACCAGTCACCATCTGGCTTCCCATAGGCAGCTTGTGGCAGCTTGTGTTCAGTCTTAGTTGCGAGTGGGCATAGCCACCATCCCATTTGGAAGTCGAACCTGGCAGCCTTGTTGTTAAAAGCGCACACCCTATCCACTGAGCCATCCAGGTGGCAGCTCAGCTCAAGGTGCCGAATTCAGTCTTAGTGGCTGGTGGGCATAGCCCACCATCCAATAGGCAGTCTTGTTTTTACACCAGCTGAACCATCCTGCCACCCGTTGGCATCTCAGCTAGGGAGCAGCATTCACTGGCCCATGTGGGAATTGAACTGGTGTTCCTGTTGCTCAGAGTTCTCGCTCTAAGCCAACTCTTAACCAACTGAGCCACTCGACCGGCCCTAGATCCAACTTTTGGACCAACTCGTATACATTTTACTTCTCTCTAAAGATCTCCTTTTAAAATTTCTTGCAAAGCAATTCTACTGGTAATAAATTCCCTCAATTTTTGTTTATCCAAGAAAGCTTTCTATACCCTCACTCCGGTCAGAATGGCTATCATCAATAAATCAACAAACAACAAGTGCTGGCGAGATTGTGGAGAAAAGGTGCACTGTTGATGGGACTGCAGATTGGTGCAGCCATTATGGAAATCAGTATGGAGGTATCTCAAAAAACTGAAAATGGAACTACTGTATGACCCAGCAATTCCACTCTTGGGTATCTACCCAGAAGAATCCAAGATGCTAATTCGAAAAAATATATGCATATTACAGCACTATTTACAATAGCCAAGACTTGGAAACAGCCAAAATGCCCATCATCGGTAGATGACTGGATTAAGAAACTGTGGTACATTTACACAATGGAGTATTACTCTGCTATAAAGAAGAAGGAAATCATACCATTTACAACGATATGGATGGACCTAAAAACTATTATGTTAAGCGAAATAAGCCAGTCGGAGAAAGACAAATACCATATGATTTCACTTATACGTGTAATCTGAAAAACTGAATGAAAGAGCAAAGTAAACAGAAACGGTCTCATAGATATAGAGGAAAAACAGGGTTGCTAGGTGAGAGGGGTGGGTAGGGATGAGGGAGAAGGGGAAGGGATTAGACAGCATAAATAAGTAACTACAATATTGCCACAGGGATATGAAAGACAGTTCAGGGAATATAATAATGTTGTAAATATTTTGTGGGGTGTCAAATGGTCACATGTCTTGTTAGGGAGACTACTTCATGGATGCAGTGGAGGATTGATCACTGCACTGTATACCTGAAACTGATGTTGTATAATATTGTATGCCAACTGTAATTGAATATATAGATAGTCACAGGATGTGGATTATACTGTGGAAGGGAGTCAAAGGAACTGTAATAGATATGTATGATATGGGGGAGAGGAGTGGGGTGGCGAATTGGGGGAGGGGAGTTCTCACTTTGAGGGGTAAAAAAGTATAACTATTGCACTGTGTTGTACACCTGAAACTAATTTTTAAAAAATGTTTATTTCAGAGTAAAAGAATTAAAAAAAAAAAAAAGAAAGCTCTCTATTTTTCCTTCACTTTTGAAGAATAAGCTTGCAGGGTACAGAATTCTAGGTTAGTGAATTTTTTTCTCTTAATACTTTAATATTTCACTATACTCCCTTCTTGTTTGAATGGTTTCTGAGAAGTCAGGTGTAATTCTTATCTTGGTTCCTCTATAGTACGGTGTTTCTCCTCTGGCTTCTTTCAGGATTTTGTATTTATTTTTGATTTCTGTAGTTATATAATATGCCTAGCGGTAGTTTGTTTGGTTTTTTTGTTTGTTTGTGTTGTTGTTTTTTTTGAGGGCAGCGTCACTGGCCCTCAGATGTGGGACCCAAACCGGGGCTGCTGGCTTCTGAAGCCAGCGCTTAACCACCGCACCACTCGGCTGGCCCTCCGTAGTTTGTTTTCATTTTTGCATTTATCCCACTTGGTATTCTTTGAGATTGCAGAATCTCTAGTTTGATATATGACATTAGTATGGGGGAAATTCTCAGTCGTTGTTTCAAATGATTTTTCTGCTCCTTTCTCTTTCACCTCCACTGGTATTCCCATTAAATAAACATTACATCTTTTGTTGTTGTCCCATAGTCCTTGAATATTCTGTTCTATTTCTTTTCGGTCTTTGTTTTCTTTGCTTTTCTGTTTTGGAGATACCTGAGCAGATTCCATCAAGCTCAGAGATTCCAGTCCACTCATCAGCCCATCAAAGCCATTCTTCATTTCTCTTACTGTGCTTTTTATCTGGGTTGTTTCTTAGGATTTCTATCTCTCTGCTTACATGGTCCATCTTTCCTTATATGATGTCTACTTTATTCATTAGAGCCCTTAACATATTAATCATAGTTGTCTTAAATTCCCCATTTGGTCATTCCAACATCTCTGCCATAACTGGTTCTGATGCTTGCTCTGACTCTTCAAATTGTGTTTTTGCCATTAGCAATGTCTTGTAATTTATTTTCTTGATAGCAAGACATGATGTACCAGATAAAAAGAACTGCTATAAGGAGACTTTTACTATGCTGGTGGTAAAGTGTGGGGAAAGGAGATTTATTCCACAGTCTTTTGACTATCTTTTAGAGAGCCTGTGCCTCTGGACTGTGTAATTCACAAGTGCTTCTCAGGTTTCTGTTCTCCCTGTTAGGAAGGACACAATGGCCAGCGTGGACTGGAGTTGCGTGTTTCCCTTCCCCCAGGCTGGCTAGTCTCTGGTCATACCTCAGCAGGACGGCCTCTGGATAACTAGTTTCTCCTGAGGGCAGGCATTGTTAAGAAACCTGAGCCCCTTGAGCCTCTGTTTCAGTGTGACTCCATGGATTCACCTGTCTCTCCAATTTGGAGAACAGCAGCTTGCCATGTCCTTATCATAAGGATTTGAGTTATTGATTTTTCATTTTTTTTTAGCTTTTGACTTGTTAGAATAAAGTTGCAGCTTCCACGTTCCTTACATGCAAGACCCTCAATTGTCTTTTAATTTGTTAATGGATTCTTTGCATGCAAATAATATTTTTTTAATGTAGTCAAATGTATTGAGTTATTTATTGCCTGTAGATTTTGAATATAGTTTTAAAGCTTTCCCTACACTGAGGTTTGCGGGGGTTCCAGCCTCTGCGGAGTCTAGGGGTTCCCTCAGGTGTGGACGGAGTCAGCAAAGGGAAAGAAGGGAGTGCAGACACTTCGGGAGTCTCAGAGTAGTGTCACACTTTATTGCAATAACATGTCCTCTTTATAGGGACTTTTGACCATTATCCAATCACAAGTTTAAATTCCGCATAGTTTTGATGTATTTTTCTTTCTTAAGACTTTTATAGTCTTTACTTCCTTATAATTGTTCTCCCCAAGGCACACTGTGACCTTTTCTAGGTTTAAGGATAATCTCATCTATGATAATCTCTTTATGACCCAGACTCAGTTTCTACATATCACCTGAAGAATGGTTACCATGACTACCTTGACTATCTAGTCCGGGATTCCAGCAGTAAGACTCACAGGGCATATACTTGAGCTAAAGCTTTAGTGTCGTTGCTACAACAATGTACAAGGCAAAGAATCGAATTAAGGCTATAGATTAACATAGCTCATGGTCAGCAAGTTGTCTCCTATTGGAACTCTTATAGCCTGGAGACTTTTAGTCTCCAAGGAGACTTTTCACTGTGATTATCTTAGGCAAACGAGCTTAAGGGATTGATGTTATTATCAATTTCTCATAGCCAGGCTTTTTGGCTTATGTGGCCAGGGGTCTGAGCCTCTGTTTCCACGGGGCTTGAGTCCCCTATTTCTTAGTCCTGGGGTCCCCACGGAACTACTGCCTGGCTTAGGTTGTTGTCTTCCCTCTTTTCTAGGAGATCTTACCCGTCGTTGGCTGCGTAGTTATCTCATTTGGGGTACCATAGGAACTTGCCATAAATACAATGAAAGTACTGTCTCCTACAGGATCTGATGTAGAGGAAAGGCACATGGGTTCAGAGGAGTGGAGACCATAACCAACCATGAAACCTTGTCATATATTGGGGTGCTGATGGTTCCCAACAGAGGTTCAAGAGGAATCTACCTGTTTTCTTTTATTATTTGTATTGTTTTGTTGTTGTTACAATTATATCCCTGTCTGTTTATTCTTGTGTAGGGTATGTTTAGACTAGTATAGGAGTTTATTCTTGTGTTTAGTATGAGATATATATCTAGGGCCGGCCGAGTGGCGCTGTGGTTAAGCACTGGTGACCTCGGTTTGGGTCCCACATATGAGGGCCAGTGATACTGCCCTCCAAAAAAAAAAAAAAAAGATATATATCTAATTTATATTTTTCTCTAAATTGTTACCCAGTTGTCAGCACCATTTACCATAAAGTCCATGTTCCCTATAGTAACTTTTATCTTATCTTTCCATATGTGCTGTGTCTATTTTTGGATTTTTTTTTCCTGTTCTATTCCTTTAGTCTCTATTTATGAGCCAGTATTACCTGATTTAAACTCTAGTTGCTTTGTGATGTATTTTAACCTTTAGAAGGGCTAATCCCCTCTCATAGTTTTACTTTTTCAGTGTTTTCATGGCTGTTCTTAAATTTTTTTTCTATGAACTTTAGATTGTTTTGTCTAACTCCATTTAAAAATGTTTGCTGGCATTTTTATTGAATTGCATTAAAATTATACATTAAAAGGAAGAACTGAAAATTTTATGATGTTGAGCCATCCTACACAAGAATGGGGTTTGTTTTGTTGTTGTTTTCATTTGTTCAAGCCTACTTGTGTTTCTTTCAAGAGAAATGCACTTATATACACAAAATCATTTCGTTTATATTCATTTGACAAGTCAAAGACAACAACTAAACTTGTACACATGTTCAATCTAGATCCTTTTCAGACACATCTTGAGACCAGGTTCTGCTAGAAATCCATGACTGAGCTTCAAGGCCATAATGAATCTCTTAAAATTATGTACAAAACTCTCTCTCTCTCTCTCTCTCTCTCTCTCTCTGTCTCTCTCTCTCTCTCTCTAGCTTAAGTTTTTATTTTACATTGTTTTCTCTGAGAGAGCATTAAAGTTTTCCTCTGTATTCTCACACAAGTATAAACTTTCTAGAGTATGAGATTTGTCAACAATAGCAATAGTATATGTTTAAAAAGAAACACTATATACAATATGACATTTTTTTAATGCTTCAAAATCGATGAATCAAACAGCAAATAGTTTCTCTCCACCCAGAATGTAGCCAAGCAATATGATAGAAGGTATATAAGAATGATACTTTTACTCAAAAATTTGCAGACTTATTTGGAGGCAAAACCCTAAAATCAAGCACTGAACCACAAGTCACCTAAATTCATGTATTCAACCACAAGTACTGAACCACAATCTAGTTCAACAGAGTTCAATAAGGAAACGATTATAGATAGAGCACTCTGTCTGCAAAGAGATGTGTTAAACTTAGACAAACTCTTCCAGCTAGAAAGAGGAGAGATTTCAGATAACATGACATAAGCTGTAAAAACATGATTGTGTTATGTCTTACTGCCAACATTTCCCACATTCAGATTTTTCATTTTCCAACAGTGACAACAGATTCAGAGATAGAGAATAGAGGGTAAAGAAAATGTTTCCCCCCGTTTCCTTCCCCTTCCTTTTCTCTTCCTCCCCCTCCTCCTTCTCCTCCTCTTCATTCTTTATTAACAGAGCAATTGCCTTCATTTGATTAAATTTTCCAGATGCAATGACAGCTTGGGTTTGGCAGTATCCCTACCATGTGACCCTCCATTCTTCTGTATTTTTCTTCTGGATTTATACTCTATATCTTGTACTCTATCCTTCTTTTACTTTCTTATTTTTCCTTTTGTGTCTTTCTTCCCCTTCAGGCATATGCCTACACCTTTCACTAGCATTGAAAACACTTTATCCCCAGTCAAGGTTTTTCAGCTTTAATAGGTATTCTGATTATCTAGATCAGTGGTTCTTAATCTTGTTAGAATTGCCTGAGCATTTTGTTACCAACTACTGATATCTCCGTCCTCCACCCAGATTCTGTTTAGTTGGTAAGGGTTGGGCTCACTCATGGCTACAACTTAAAATTCTCCCCGGTGGACCTAATATGTAATCAGGGTTGAAAATAGTGACTCAGAGTTACCATCCATCAACAAACTAGTTATGTGCTAAGACCCTTAAGTTAACTTTCATAAGGCCATGAAAACTCTCTCAGCTTATATTTTCACCTGTCGAACTTTTAATTACTTTTCTCTTTTACTCTACAGTGCTTTGGCAATCATAGAATTTTAGGACTTTACTAGTCCTAGGGATTATCTAGCTCAATTCTGTGATTCTAAAAAGAAGTAATCTAAAGCCCAGAGAGAGAAAAGGCCTTACCCGTGATCACATATCTAATAAGTGAAGTGCCAGAGCTATACTAAGTAATTACCTGTAAAATATAGTTTTACCCCTTCGTTTTTTCAGATAACCCTACATACATGTTCAGTTGTTAGCTCTCTCCAAATCTCTTCCATTCTGTTTTCCATCTTGTATGTTTCCCACCTTATAAGATTATTACTTTCTGTTTATTAGAATTTTATTATTTATACTAAATATTTAGTAATATTTTAAAGTATGTGCTTCCTGTCACCTCATATCACAAATTTTTCCCCATCAAAATTTTCTTCCTTCTAACAATTTCATCCCCAAATCCTACCTTCGTCTATAAAATAAGAACAAAAACTCATGAGGTACAGTTTTGGTAGCACAGAGCACCACGAGAAAAATGATAAAACATGAAATATCAGATTGTTTTGAATTAATTATCTATTGTATATAAGGAAACTGAAATTTTTCTCCATAGAAAAACCTAAAAGCAAAGACACACTGTGAGCGCCATCTCCTGGACAGAGCGTCCCAACCTGTAGCCATGTCCTCCCTCACTGCCACATGGAGGAGCATTTAGTTTTTGTTTTTGATTTTACTTACTAGGTCATCTATTTATTATTGTCCCATAAGAGATTTAAGGTAGCCTCCAAACTATACAAACAATAGAAAAGTAAACACTAAATTTAAAAGCACGAGAATCAGAGAAATGTACCATGGAAAACAAGATAGGTTTCCACATAGCAGCACAGAAGGAGCTATAAATTTAGTGTAGGGTTTGGAAGGGTTAAATGGTGAGTTTATTTTATTATATGTTAAGTTTCAGTTGCCTGGGGGACATCCATGAGGAACTGTGAAGTATGTAGCTGGATATTTAAATCTAAAACTCATGAGATAAATCTGAGAGAGAGAGAGAGAGAGAGAGAGAGAGAGAGAGAGAGAGAGAGAGAGAGAGAGAGAGAGAGAGAGAGACTACCATATTTAAATCCCAGCTTCTCTACTTTCTAGGATTAACATTTCAGTTACACTAAAAATTATTTTAAAACTGGTTTTGCATATAACCTCATTATGTTAAATAGACTGTTGGCATTTCGGTTGGTTTGTTTTTAAATCTCTTATGCTGTAATCAGTGATTCCTCAACACTTTAGAATTCTCTTTCCTGACACCTAAAACTCGAATCTCTGACCTGAGCGGAGTCTGCAACGAGAAGTGGTTCAAAATAATTGTCTTCCTCTTGTTTCGGTTTCTGACAGTGGAGGTCTTCCGGCCTCACTGGCTCCCTGTTCTTCTCCACTTGTTTTCTAGACTGCAAAATCCTGGGTCAGGGGTGGAGCGTCGGGAAAGAAGCAAGGAACTCAGGCGTCCCGGCCCTCCACACTTTTTCAAATAGTCCTTGGTCACCTCCGTCTTCGCTGTAACGCAACGTCCTAATCTTGAGGAGGAAAATGCAAAGCATTGCCGTGATTTTCTGGCTACATCTTATTGTCTTATAATTATTTAGGATGTCGTTCTTTCTGCCCCTTTTCCATCTCTTGTGTGGTGATAAATGTCGCTTGTTTCAGCACAAATCCCATTTCAGTGATTTTCCACTGGGAGCCAGATGAACTCCTTTGCTGAAACTGTCACATTATCTCATTGAATTTCAGGTCACTCGCAACTTCTTTTTTTCTGAATTCCACAGAGAGAAGAGGATTGGACTCCTAAAAACTCTGCCTGGCTCTCACTCACACTCCCTTGGTAGAGCTCAATTTCAGTTTAAATCGTCTCACGACATTTCTGTCGTCAAAGGAATTATCTTCCATGAGGCCTGGACACTTGGCTAAATGGTCCTGGAATTCTTTTTGACCAATTCCTTTTGCATTTCTCTCTCAAAGATCTGTAATAATTTCTAACCGGGGTTTAGATAATGGGATATAAATTTCCTTCATCTATTGGAATTTTCTATGCCTTTGAATATTTTAATCTACTTGAAAAATATGTCATCTCTTTCCATCTGTGCCTGTAGAATAATCAGCTGCTGATGTTTTTTCTGGTCTAGGAAACTGTAGCATTTTCCTCTAGCATCTTCCATATGTTCACTTCATATAAATTTCTATATCTATTTCAGATCTCATTTGATTCAATTCCATACTTAACTGATGCATTTCATCTCTAAGATAACATTTGATATATTGTACTCTGAATTTTCTTGTTCAGTTCAGGGATGGACTTGAATCACAAAAGCAGCTGGGGGATTGTATATAAATTCTTAATATGAGTAACACTTATGTAATAAAACCAAATAAACAGAAAGAACAAGCAATTTAATAACTATGAGATAGGAATAAGAGTTTGTGTTGAAATTCTCTGGTATAACATTATACCATTTATTATTCTATCAACACTTTTGGTGAAAACAAGAGGTAGAAGGCTAAAAGAAAGTATAATATAATACATAGGAAGAAAGACTTAGCAAGCTTTTTTCTTAAAGAATATTGAGATCACAGAATGTACAGTTAAGTATTCTGATATGTATTTTCTAATTAGCAAGCACTGAGGTTTTAAAGTTATGTAGTATGTTTCTGAAAAATTTTTATAAATCATATCCTCGGATCACGTATCGTCAATGAAGAAGGAGATATGAGTTAAATTGACATAGAGGTAGTAGACAACAGGGAAATAACAAAATCAGAAATTAAAAGTAAATTTGGTCAATCTTCAGAAGACAACAGTGCGTCTTCTCATTAAATGTTCTCATTTAAATTTCTATTTAATGTTCTCATTAAATAGAAATTGTGGTATAAAGATGAGCTCAGGGCCGGCTGAGTGGCGCAGTGGTTAAGGGCTGGCTTGGGACACCAGCGGCCCCAGTTCCGGTCCCATGTATGAAGGCCAGTAACACTGCCCTCAAAAAAAAAAAAAAAAAATGAGCTCATCTTAGGGTCACAGAATGCGACCAGTGGATCAGATGGCCTAAGTGGTTTGAGTATTATTTTATAACTGAGGGAACGGAGGCCTTCTCCAAAATATTGGTTTATCTAAAATCATACAGCTGGCGAATGCACAGCCCAGACCAACCATCATTCCAGCCTCCCATGTAAGTTTCTTCCCACTCTGTGAGTACACCGCCATCTGCCAGTCTCCAGCAGCTTGAGTTCCTCTTATGTAGGAGTCATGCCTTTCGTATAACTATCCCTGAACAAAACCAGCCTTGTCTGTCCGTCTGTCCTTTCAGTCATCCCTCCAAGGTCCTCACCTAAGGTCTACCCTGCTGGGGTGCTGCTCACACCTTCACCACAGAAGCTCACTCCCAAAAGTCTTAAGAGGCAGCTCATGAGCTGCTCTGTTAACCAGACAGACACGCTCGGGAAGAGACCTCAATAAATGTTCCCACATGCATGTGGTTTCAGTGTAGCCTTCATAATGTAATCTTCAGCCTGTTGTCTTTGAACCCCATGGTGAGCAACTGGCATGAGGGTCAACTTGAGAACATAAAAAATGTTTACAGATTCCTTTTCGTTTTCCATTTAGTCTGAAAATAACGAAATCAACTTCAATGGTCAAAATGTATGCTGTTATCATTTAGATTATAATCACCTACTTTATTAAGTAGAAAAATATTTTGTGAAAGTGGCATTGATTGTAACCAACCAAATATTAGTATCTGGTCATATAGGAGAAGATAAATTCAGCTTGCATCCAGATGTTAAATTGCTAGCCATGTCTTGAGGTCACAGCCCTAGAGACACAATTTGTGTATCATTACCAATCTAATGAGGAGTTCATCAGCAGGGATTTCAAACCAGATACATGAGGAAGGCCACCTTTTGGCAGCTGAGTGGCAGATATTTATGGTACAGGAGGACAAAGTCTTCCTGAACACCTAAAATTATACACACTCCAGATGGCCACAGACGCTGCCTTGCTGGGTATTTCATAGTCTGGAAACGTGAGGGGGGAAAAACACAAAAAAACCAACCTGGTCTTTCAGTAAAAGATTGTGAACCTCTGTTTGAACACCATATAGAGGGCTTCAGCTTTAGCACTTAATGAAACCACCTAACAAGATAAAAATATACCTGCTCCTTTATCCTGCTCATTTTCCCAGTAATGTTTTATTGGGTGTAAATTAGGATCACACACACACACACACACACACACACACACACACACACACACAAGATAGAGCGGCAAACTCATCCAATAAATCCAATGATAGGGAAACAAAGGAAGGACAGAATGTTAACACACATTGAAAAGTTTCACTTGGCATGTGTACATAAAGTCAGTGTCCCAGCCAGGCGACCATATGCCTACAACGTGGCATAACCATTTCCTGGGCAGGAATCCAGGGCTCCAGTCTACCACTCTCTACTGTGGATTAATAATTCATTGTGTTGTTTGAAAAGGTTGCATAATATACCTAGTCAGCTCAACCATAAAGAACAACTCATCCCAAGTTACACACAGGGTTTTCAATGTTACCAAGCAAAATATGTCCCCACTGTAATCGGCCCGCAGTAATACCCATTCATTCAATGAGAATGTAAAAAGAAACATCGACCAGAGGTGACTTGGCAATAGATGCTGCAAGGGAAAAAGGAAGGGCGGACAGGAAGTGAGAGCAACAAGAAAAGAAATCAATATGTGTTAGATAACCGTCATGTGCCAAGCATGCTGGGAACATATAACCCTCATGACAATGCTGTGAAGAAGGTAATAGTATTCCTGTTGGAGAGATAAGGAGATTAAGATTTAGGAAAGGTGCATAAATTGCCCATATTTCATTCATCTATTTGGAAGATCTCCAAATTCTTCATGGAAATTATGAGCTGAGTGGACAAAGAAAAATACCTTAAAAAAAACAACACTAAAATGCTAAAAAAGCTCCAAGTCAACATATGAGCATACTTCAATATGTGGGACAAAACTGAATATAGAAGTGCTGAGGACATTTCAAATAACATTCATCAAATTGTGTTAGTAAGAACTAGTCAAGGGCCAGCCGGGTGGCTCAGTTGGTTAAGAGCATGAGCTCTGAGCAACAGGGTCGCCGGTTCCCACATGGGCCAATGAGCTGTGTCCAAGCGGAGCTGCCACTGAGCTGCCAACAGGCAGCCGGATGGCTCAGCTGGTGAGAGCACATGCTTCTAACAACAAGGTTGCCGGTTGGACTCCTCCAAGGGATGGTAGGCTGCGCCCAGCCCGTTCTCCCCGCCCCCTCAGACACACACACACACACACACACACACACACACACCATGACTAGATTGAAAGTGGCGACTGGATTTGGAGCTGAGTTTGCGCCCTCCACAACTAAGACTGAAGGACAATAACTTGACTTGGAGCTGATGGGTCTTGGGAAAACACAATGTTCCCCTTCCCCAATTCCCCAACACTGTTCCCTTCTCCAACTCCCCAATAAAATCTTTAAAAAGAACTAGTCAAAATGCTTCATGGAGATAAGGTTTGACATGACTCCAAAGCATCTCAACTTTTTAAAATAATGAGTTGCTCTATATTTAAATGCTGACCTAATTCCTGAAGCTGAGAAACACCAGATGAGTGTGAAACTTGAAAGTACTTGAGCCTGAACAGGAAGAGATCCAGGCTGGCCAGAGAAAAGTTTAAAGATAGCATCTCTCTTTCTGTGTGGGGAGGCAGGAAGGAAGCAGAGAAGACAGCTGCTTCTCCTTCTAGCAGTAACCTGTCTAGCTGGCTGATGGACCACATCTGCAACAAGATGCATCTGTTACTTCTTCACTGTGTAAATAATGAAAATTCACTCATGCACAGGAATCAGCCTTGCCCACCTAAGAAAGTTACTAGTACTATAAGGCCTTGCTTGGCTCTTTAATATCAACTCTCCTTCATAAAACAAACTCACAATTCTGGAATGACTGATACGCTTTTTTTAAAAAAACTGGCTCCCATGAAGTTCACGAATGAGACTCACTAGACATGCAAAACACAAGTCATGTTTACCCTGACTTATGAAAGAATTGCATTTTCAGTCTCATGAATTTTCATGTATGATAGAGAGATGGTCAAATGAACAGTGAAAAATCTTTTGGCAACATGGCGTCTCCTTTCTTTCCTTTGACTATGGAAACACTGCTGAGTGCAACTGAGAAAGAGAACACTATAACTGGTCTCCAATTTTCACATCCCTAATTTGAGGGAGCTAGAGTACATGATGTAGAAGTTTGTTTGTTTGTTTGTTTGTTCGTTCGTTTCCAGATGTAACACTCTGTGGTTCTATATAGATAAGGAAAGGTAAGGACTGACAAATATCCTTTGGATTTATCTAGTAGGCAGCCCGTGGTAACTTAGTAGAGAACAACTTCTGAGAAGGAATTTGGGATAAGGGATTAGAGTTAGGTGAGTAAGGAAGAACTGAGTTGAGATGAAATGCATAGTTAGGTGAGTAAGGAAGAGCTGACATGAGCAAGTGGAGACAGAAATTCCACAAGATAGCTTGGCCCTAAGGAGAAGGAGAGGATGAAGATGGTTGGAAGGGAACATCCATTGGGAATAGAGGTTGGCTGCTTGTTTGCATTTACTGATAGAAGAAAAATAAGTCCATCTCAGTGTTGGTGTTTCCCACATTCTAGAGAGATACAAATAGAAAGTATACAAAATGAGATTTCTGAAAAGGTACATGTGGATGGGTTTCAAAGCATAGCAAGGATTCACCTTAGAGAGAAGAACCTGATAAAAACAGTATAGGAAGGAAGGAGGTTGAAATATTGACTCCACTGGAAAATACAACTTTATAGAGAACTTCAAAAATTCTATCCCTTTTTCATACCAAGATTGATTCTCCATGCACTCAGGCACCAAAAGGCAGGATCTTGTCACACCTGAATGGCTGCATAGAGTTAGGTGGAATCAAAATATGTGTAAATCTGAATTTAATTCCAGGTATCTTTGTTGAAACCTTCTCTTCCTTATCTCAGAGTAATGCCCTCATAAATAACAAGGCTAGAATTAGATTCTAAAATTGGTCATTTACCCTCTTTCTTCTGTATTATAACCACTTCCTTTAAAATGTTTTCTTTTATTTCAAGAAAATACTACAGAAAGAGTATTCTTTAGGGGAAGCAATACTAGACTAATCATCTAAACACAAGCTCACTTTAAACTGCCATTTATGGTCTGGGTAACTGGACAAATCATTATAGCAGTGTAGGTCTTATTTTTCTCATCTGTAGGATGGGAGGATGGTCTTAGAGAACTGTATAAAGATTTTTTCAGGTCTAACAATTCTTTGACTTTAAATTAGAGAACATTTTCCAAACAGTGAATAATCCAGTTTTAACCAGGAAAATAAATAAAGTAAATGATTCTCTTGGATGTTCACCTTGAAATTCATGCTTAAATTTTTTGAAAGTTCAGACCTTCTTGGAATAGTATCAATATTTTACATGAAATTCTTTTCTTTTTTTTGTTTTTTTTATTTTTTATTTTTTAAAGATTTTATTGGGAAATTGGCGGAGGGGAACAGCGTTGGGGAATTGGGGAAAGGGAACAGACAAGTTGCTGTCTTTTTGTTCTTCAGTTTAGTTGCGGAGGATGTTGCTTCACTGTTGGTATCCTCATTGCGCTCTTCCCTGATGAGGCAGATCGGTCGCTGGCCTCTGGATGTCGCTCACCGCGGCTATTGGCAGCTCCTTCTTGGCTGCCAGCCGCTCACACTGGCTGCGGGCCACTCACTGTAGCCTATGGCAGCCCACTGCAGCAGGGGCTGCAGCCCACACCATCACCGGGGCTTGCACAGCCCAGCTCCAGGTGGAGCTGTTGTTAGCTGTAGAGGGCAGTGTCACTGGCCCTCATGTGGGATCCGAACCGGGGCCGCAGGCATCCCAAAACCAGCGCTTAACCAATGCGCCACTCGGCCGGCCCTGAAGTTCTTTTTTACTAATATTCAGCTTTCTGTCTGAAGTACTAGTCAAATACCATTCACATCACTTTGGGCCTTAATAAACATACATCAATCTGTGTTTTCTTTTATTAAAATGACATAATTCAAATTAAAATTGTTATTTTTGTGCCTGTTCCATTCCACTCAAAATCAGTCTAAATAACCAGAGAAATAAAAATACATATATTGATAAACTTAGCAGGATCATAAGTCTCTTTCAAAAGTCCTGATTTAAAATAAAAAAAAACATCCTCAGGATAGAGAAAAGCAGAATTTGGTAAATTATGGTTTACATGATTTTTCCTTCAAATGGGAATCCATTTATTTCTTTTCCACATGAGAAGTGATATGTGCCTCTGTGATTTTCTTAGATAAGACTCTTTAGTGCAAAAAAACTGGAACCAAAAATAAAAAACTGGAACCCAATCAGATCAGCCCAAGTCAAAAATGGGGTATTGTTAAAAGGATACAATAGGAACCTCATAGAAATGACACAACAGGAATCTCAACCAAAACAGAGTGAAAGCAGCTCATGCAAGCAGGCCCACCCCTGATCTGCAGCACAAAGCACAAGAGTACAGAGGAGGTTCACATACCATACCACCAAATGCTTTAATATGATAAGTCAAGATGCCAAATTTGTCAAATAAAATATATTCTCTTTTTCTATTTGACAAACTTGATAACAATATTTTAATGTAAACCTGTGGTTTATTATGAATGAAGTTTAGCACAATATCACAAATAAATATATTTAATTATTATTGTACATATCTGAGTGTTGTGCTGATAGGCAAATGTTTGGATGACTAAGAAAATAAAGACGTGTAAGCAATAAGGAATATATGGGTCCCACAAAATTAACTCTTGCTTTTGTCAATTATATTCTTACAGTCAAAACCTTTTCTGCTTATAGTCATGGTCTAAATTGCACTAATTTCCCATAATCATTTCCTTATTTGATTTGCTGACTTGCCATCACCATGGCCAACTTCTTAAAAATAAACCTCTTGGAATAAAGAGAGGGGCGAAAGGGAGCATATAAAATAGAGACAAGAAGGAGAAGGAGGAAGGAGAGATGGAGGAGAAAGAGAAACAGAAGGAGAAGGAGGGATGGAAGGGAAAAGAGAAGAAGAAATAAAATAAATAGTAGATAGCTTTATACAAAAACAGAGAAATTCCTTGTTTTATCTAGCCAGGGTTTTGACAAAAGTATGTACTGTACCTTTAAAACTAATTATTCATTTATTGATTAATGTCCTAAGGGCTCATACCTTTCATCTGAAACTTCTCTCTCTCTCTCTCTCTCTCTCTCTCTATATATATATATATATATATATATATATATATATATATATATATATATTTATTATTTTTAAAAGTTGCACAGTATCAATGACTTAGGTATCTATGACTTAAGCAATTTATACTGAAGCCTGAGAAATAGTTGATCAGAAAATAAACTCAGAAATGTGTGCTACCCTGTCTGGCTGCATCCACCCCCACATGAAACAATGCCTGAGTTAAGCAAAGGATGAAGATTAAGCAAGACAACAAGTACCTGTTGGGTTTTTTGTTTTTTCAGCTGGTTGGTTACTGTTTCAGACATAACTTAGTGTACTTAATGTTAATTAATTGTGCAATTGGCGTTAATACTGCACCCGCTCTGGTTCAGACACTCACACCTGTTGGGCATTGCCAAGCCCTAGATATCCTGTGGGGCCGTGGTGATATACAAGTGAGGAAAACAGAGTTCCTACCTTGGAGGGACTCATCCTCTAGCAAGAGAAAGATATTTGCATATAACTAACTGAAACATGTGAGCATCATACTGGCGGCCTCATGTGCTAGAAAGAGCTGAGAAGTGAGACCAAGTTTCTGCTGTGTTTGGAGAGGAGAGCTGTTTGGAAAGGAAGTGACACTGGATCTCTGCTTGAAAGAACAAGCGGATTTCTTTTCCCAGACAAGGAAGGAGTGAAGGACCCCTCAGGCAGACTTTAGTAACAGTAAGTCACTTACAGGTGTTGGCATGGATAAGACAAGATGATGTGAAATTCCCAGCATACTAACTGTAACGATACTCCTTTCTTCCACAACTCAAGGAATGGTAATAACATAAAAGCAAGCGAAAAAGAGGTTGTTATTAGCAACAGTGTCCTCTGCCCTACAAAATAAATAAAAAATGATCTACAAAGCAGTACTTTGTTGTTTGAAAGACATGAATTGGGACTTTGGTATTAGAAAACACTGCCACCAACCAGTCTTACCATATTAAGATGCAGAGAAGAGAAGAGTGTGTCACATATCATTACAACCTCTTTTCCACTCCCTCTCCCTCACGCACACTCCTCCCTTTCTATGTGTCCTCATGAAGTAAAACAAATGATGGCAAGAACCTCAGCAGGTAAAACAGGGCATCACAAGCCTACTCTGTGACTTTGGACATGAAGACATGCTGAGAACTTTGGTAGGTCCATGAATTACCATGATGTCCACATCAACTGAATTATGTTACACACGACTCCCCAGAGCCTGACATACCTGAAAGGAGGAATGATGTCCTGTCATATGTGTAATGGTATTTATTAACTACAAACCCCTGGCCAAGTGGGACTGGTGTTAAAATCTCAGTAGCAATAAAGCCAAGAAGTGATCCTGGTACAGGGCTCTTAGCTTCAGCAGAGAGAGAGGACTCTCGGGCCACAGACTGCCCCCCAGCCTGATTCAGCTTGCTCACATTTCTGAAAGACATGGAGGGAGAGCATATAGACAACACTCCCAATAGCATATTTCCACACTAGCAAAATGCCCGAGAGGTTATACCAGCAACTCAGTGATTCATTCATAATTTGAGTGAGACAAAAAGTTTGTCAACTGGAATGTATTTGGCATAAGGAATCCCGACAGTTTTAGCCCCAGGCGGGAGTTATTTCAATACTGTCTTCTTTTCTTCGTGGTCCCAAAGATAAATGTTTTTAGAACTCAATTTTAATATGACATTAATTTGTAGGGGTGTGGCAACAATAGTATAATAAAATGTTACTTCTTACAAAACAGTTTTCTTATTTCCTTTGTTTCTGGAGAACTTTTGTTTTTTTGTTTTTTGTTTTTAAACTGAAACCTAGATGACTCATCTGTCTCCTTAGTACCTTTTAACAAATAGTTCACCACTTCTGCATACCTCCAGCTGTTCTCCAGTTCAACCTCATCAACTTCCCCAGGAAATGTACTTGGACATAACATTGAATCAGCACTTCTGAAATCCTGTAATACAGAATGATACATGACTTCAAGTAAACAGCAGCAAAAAACAGTCCTATAAACTGGGGCCAAGGGAACCAGAATTATTCTGTATTTTCTCACACTCTCATTCATCAGACTCACAGCCTCAAGTATTCAAAGCCAATAAAAGCCTGTTCTGGAGGAATATTATATCAAGATAGACATGTATATACTCATGTATCATATAAATGCATAATTTTATATTATCTTTCATCCCCCAAATTTTCTCCTAGAGTTTGCTAAGGGGTTCCTCTCGTAAAGATAATTATACTAAAGATGAAATCATTTTCTGCCCAGGAACTGTTTTGTGTTTTTTGTTTGTTTATTTTTTCCATTCAACCATTTATTCTTTTCTCCTTCATTGAAATTCCAGAGTGAGTCCAACTGTTTTATTTCTAATTGTTCTGTATTGTTTTACTGAAGTATCAGCTAGTTATTAACTATACTGTTTTATCTCCAGTCTCCTTCCTGACCTTTGACCTGCCTTCATTTCTAAGTTAGATTTTAGTTCCCTGAGGTAGAAATTATACCTACACTTTGACATTTAGGAATAAACATTGTGCTCACTCGAAAATGTAGCTTCTTTTCATTGGTATTTATTATGAGATTGATTATTTTATTATTTCCAGGTACACTTTAACATCTTATCTCTTCATAGTGTTACGCAAATTGTAGTAACTGAGCTAATTAATTCTTTTTTTTAAAATTAAAAACAAAATCTGTACCAAAAAATTTACCATCTTAACCATTTTAAAATCTATAATTCAGTAGTGTTAAGTATATTCACATTATTATACAACAGATCTCCATAACTTTTTCATCCTGCAAAACTGAAACTCTATAATCCACTAAATAACAAATTCCCAATTCTCCCTTCTCTTGGTAACCACCATTCTACTTTCTGTTTCTATGAATTTGACTACTTTAAATATCTCATGTGTCATTTTTAATAAAATCTATTTTATTAAAAAAACTATTTTATAAAAAAAAAATCTATGTATACAGTCACAAATAGAGCCAAATGCTGTTTTTATTTTGTAAACTGCAATGAACTCTTTTAAAAGATTGTTTAGCATTTCAGGAAGTTTATCACTATAATATTAAGTCTTTCTTGGTATCAATCTTGGTTCCATTACATGTGTCTATTTTTAGTGATGCTATGATGGAACATTTTTTGATGATTCTTTTTTTTTTTTTTTTTTTTTTTTAGGGCAGTGTCACTGGCCCTCACATGTGGGACCAAACCGGGGCCGCTGGCTTCCCAAGCCAGCGCTTAACCACAGAGCCACTCAGCCAGCCCTGATGATTCTTAAAGTACCTCCAAGCGTAGGGCAGGGGCAGTGGCCATTTCTGGATTGCTTTGTGGTTCATGAGGTGACCCTGGGCAGGGCACAGACTGTGGCTGAACTTGGCCTTCAGCAGGTCCCCTCCAAGAAAGCCCCAGGGCTGGTAGGCCCAGTGGCCAATTTTGGACTGGGCCGGGGCATTACCGGGCCACCTCCAAGGATGACACACCCAAAGAGCAGACTGGGCAGGCACCAGAGTCCTGCTAAAGCAAATCCTGCTCTGTAGGATGAGTCCCTGCACAACAGCTCCTCCACTGTGGTTACAGCCTGTCCTCACAACCAATCAGCCTGAGAGTCAATTCCTTCCACTGACATGCAAACAGCTGCCAAGTCTCAACTACAGCAGGAAGGCACACACAACCCACACAAGGGACATACCTGGAGCATATGGCTTTGGTGACCAGGGAGACTGCATCACCAGGTCCCACAGGACACTACTATATAACACCACTCTACTCTACTAAGACAGGAGACATAGCAGCCCTACATAGAAACAAACATAGGGAGGCAGCCAAATAGGGAGACAAAGAAACATTTTCCAAATAAAAGAACAAAGCAAAACTCTAAAAAAAGAACTAAACAAAATGGAAATAAGCAATCTGCCAGAATGAGGATTCAAAACACTGGTGATAAGGATGCTCAATGATCTCAGGGAAAATTCAACAAAGAGATAGGAAACATAAAAAATGGGTATAGAACACATAAAAAAGAATCAGTCAGAAATAAAGACTAATAACTGAAATTAAGACTACATTAGAAGGAATCAACAGCAGATTAGATGAAGCAGAGGATCGAATCAATGATTTAGAAGAAAAGGTAGTAGAAAATGCCCAATCAGAACAGCAAAAAAATAAAAAATAAAATAAATCCAAAAAAAAAATGAGGATAGTTTAAGGGAGTCTCTGGGACAACATCAAGTATACCAACATTCACATCATAGGGGTACTGGAAGGAGAAGAGAGAGAAGTAATTTAAAACCTATTTGAAGAAGTAATGACTGAAAACTTCCCTAACCTGAAGAAGGAAGTAGATATACAAACCCAGGAAGCGAAGAGAGTCCCAAACAAGATGAATGCAAAGAGTTCTGCACTGAGACACATCATAATTAAAATGCCAAAGATTAATGACAATAAGAAAACCTTAAAAGCAACAGGAGAAAAGCAGTTACTTACATAAAAGCCTATAAGACTTTCAGATGATTTCCCAACAGAAACTTTGCAGGCTAGGAGGTATGGGCAGGAAATCTTCAAAGTGATGAAAAGCAAGGACCTACAAACAAGATTACCCAGCAAAAGTATCATTTAGAATTGAAGGACAGATAAAGAGCTTCCCAGACAAGAAAAAGCTAAAGGAATTCCTCACCACCAAACTAGTATTACATGGAATGTTAGAGGACCAGATGATAGATGATAGATAGATAGATAGATAGATAGATAGATAGATAGATAGATAGATAGATAGACAGATATAGATAGATAGAAAAATAGATAGATAGACAGATAGATAATATGAATAATAAAATGGCAATAATTATAAATCTATCAACAATTACTTTAAATGTAAATGGATTGAATGCTTCAATCAAAAGAGAGTAGCTCAATGGATAAGAAAACAAAACCCTTATATATGCTGCCTAAAAAGACACTTCACATCAAAAGATACACACAGACTGAAAGTAAAGGGATGGAAAAAAAGATATTTCATGACAATGGAAACAACAGCAACAACAAAAGCTGTGGTAGCTTATACCAGACAAAATAGACTTTAAAACAAAGGCTATAACAGAGACAAAATAGGACCCAGTAATCACACTTCTGGGTATTTATCCGAAGAAACCCAAAATGCTACTTTGAGGGTTCCTGTGCATCCATATGTTCATTGCAGCATTGTTTACAATGGCCAAGATGTGGAGGCAACTTGGGCATCCATCAATGCATGAATGGATAAAGAGGAGGTGGTACATATATACAATGGAATATTGCTCCGCCAGGGAAGGGAATGTGTTGTCATCATTTGCAGTGGCATAGATGGACCTGGAGGGAATTGTGCTGAGTGAAATATGTCAGACAGAGAAAGACAGATGCAATGTGATTTCCTTTATATGTGTAATCTAAAGAACAAAATAAACAAACAAACAAACAAAACAAAAACAAACTCATAGACACAGAGAACATTTTTATAGTTGCCAGGCAGAAAGGGGGTTGGGAATGGGTAAAAAAGAGGAAGGGATTAATAAGTACAGGTTGGTTGTTACACAGTAGTCATGGGGTTGTAAGGTATAGCATAAGAAATATAGTCAATAATATTGTAATAACTATGCATGGTGTCAGATGGGTACTAGAATTATTGGGGTAATAGATGGGAGGGATGTTGGGGGACAGGGTGAAAAAGGTGGAGGCAGTAAGAAGTACAAATTCGTAGTTACAAAATAGTCACAGGGATGTAAAGTAAAGCATGGTAACATAATCAATAATATGGTAATAACTATGTATAGTGCTAGGTGGGTACTAGACTAGTTGGGGGGATCACTTCTTAAATTATATAAATGCCTAACCACTATGCTGTATACCTGAAATTAATATAAAATAATATTGAATGTCAACTGTAATTGAAAAAAAAAGGGCGGGGGAGGTGAAGGGGAAAAAGAGGCTCAAGTTTCCAGGTATAAAACAAATAAGTCATGGAGATGTAATGTACAGCATAGGGAATATAGTCAATAATATTGTGATAGCATGGTACAGTGTCAGATGGTTGCTGGACTTATCATGGTGATCACTTCTTTAGGTACATAAATGTTGAATAATTATAATGTTTAATATAATGTATGTTAGCTATATTTTAATAAAAATCTTAAAAAAAAAAAACAAGAGTGAGAACAATCCAAAAACAACTATTTCAGCATATATCTGGAATATGGAAATTGAGAAAGGATGTTATCTGCTAGTGCTGTAGCCCAAAATAAGAGAGCAGCGTGCTTCTATAGAGGTGGGAACCAATTTGATCAGCAGAAATTAAGAGATGCGTCAGATTAGAGGCTGCAGGTAGCAGAAAAGGCAGGAGAAAGTAAAGCTGAAAATGGGATTAATGGAAGATCTGTATATGAAACAGACATCTATTTTCTTATGGAGGATAACCTGTAGCCAGGCATTTCCCACTGGTGCCAAAAAGTCCCCAACCCCCTTTTTATATTTGCCAAAAGAAATGGCAGCCAGCTCATTTCCTCCTCACTATTATGTAAAACTCCCAGCAACAAATCACTTTCCCATACAGAGCATACCATCAGCTCTATGTAATTCCCAGCTTTAAGTGTAAATGGTCCCTAAATTATCACCAAGAAATTGAGTGAAGCTTGCAATGTAACAGAGAGAGACCAAGATAAGTAGGAAATTTGTCCCTTAACAAAGAAAGAATATTCAGGAAGCAGAAGAGAGGTGTAAGTAAAACTTTAATGTCTTTAGGTAGAAAATACTGTATCCAAAGACCAAGGACCCAATGTTATAGAAACAGAACAACCAGAAAAACAAGAGTGTGCTTTGGGAAATTAATTGAATGATTTCCCAAATCGAAAAATTAATTGAAAGTTTAAAAGATAAAACACAGGCATGCTCCAAGGGGTTCAAAACAAAACAAAGAAGAATATATGAAAGAAAAGATAATCAAGTTTGAGAAACGACATAGGAAGTCCAATTATAGAAATTTGAAAGAGAAAAGGGGAACTATGAAAGAATTAAAACAAGAAAATTCTCCAGAGATGGAAGATAATGTATGTCTGGCAGTCAGCTAGGGTTTACCTGCTACCAATAGGATGAATTTAAAAGGAGCCACACCTGGGCACGTTATATGAAACTTCAGAACCCCAAAGGTTCAAAGATATTAAAAAAATATCTTTTTTTTAGTGGGAGCTGAGAAAAGAAGATTGTGTACACAAAAATTATAAGCAGAAGCATTAATTTTTGTGTGTGTTGTATTATCAACACCAAACAGTCAAGCAATACCTTCAAGTTTCTGTGGGAAGCTGTTTTCAACTTAGAATTCTCTACCCAGCCAAACCATTCATCAAGGGGGAGGGAATGATAAAGAATTTTTCAGTCTGAAAGCCCTGACAAATTTACCTCCATATACCTTTCTTAGGAAGTTACATGAGGAGTGGTGACAGGCGTAAGACTGTGAGGTAAAGTCTCATCACTCATAGCAAGCCATCACTAGAAAGTGTCAAGGTTGGTAAGTCAAGAAATAACGCTCGACATGATTTATGTGGAGACATGGAGCTAACCACCAGAATTACTGAAAACTGAAGTTGCAAAAGTGGTAACTTCTACAGAGCGCTATCAGGTGGTAGCATAATAAACCTTTCAGTGCCATTTTATTTTTTTAACCATGCAGATATACTATTTTGAAGTAATTTTTAATGTGCTACCAAAGATCCAATTAAAATTTTGTTGTTTAATGTTATGTTCTCTAAGAGAACTCCTGTACATTCAGGAATTCATTTAGGCAATATCTATTGGATTGTTCGAAAAGTCATGACTTTTCTTTTTTTTTTTTTTTTTTAGCTGAGCCATCCTGCCACCTGTTGGCAGCTCAGCGGCTGCTTGGCTCGGGCCAGGAATCTAACCAGCAACCCTGTTGCTCAGAGCTCGCACTCTTGAGTGAGCTCTTAACCAACTGAGCCACTAGGCTGGCCTTTCATGACGTATTTTTTCTATGTTTCTCATTGCAAAAATGTGTCATGACTTTTCTGAGAACCCAATAATACTGCAAAAGTTAGACTCAAGCCCTATTTTCACGAAGCTTACAGCCTAGAAAAAAAACAGATAATAAACAAAAATAATGATATTGGTAAATGTCCTGAAAAAAATGAGTTATCGGGCATCCTAAAAATGCTTGGTAGGGGCACCATGAACTGGCAAAGGTGAGTTAAGAAATTCCACTTGAAGATTTTGTCTACATACATCATCATCAAAGCCTCGCCCCATCCTGAAGTTAGAAATATTAGCATTCCATCTGACCCCCAAGTTCTAAAACATAGGGGTCACATCTGACTTGGACCTCACTTTCCAAATATATATTCATTGCCATATTCTGCCAGCTTCTACTATGGAAATACTATGGATGTCTTTCAGAGGAGTGTAATGTCCTTTTCACAAACAAAAAATATTTAGGTTTGGTCTCTGTAAAGTGCTTACATGAGAATACATATAAGAAATATATCCCCTAGTAAATTATATTTAGCCAAATAGAGAATAAAATGAAAAGTGGTTCCTTTAAAATAAGGCTAGTAAGCAGGTGGTCCTGGTTTTTAACAAGCCAAATGCTCCATTTTTATTTTTCCTAAACTGCAATTAACTCATTTAAAAGATTGTTTCACCCTTCAGGAAGTTTATCACTAGAATATTAAGTGTTTCTTGGTTTCAATCTTGGTTCCATTACAATGTGTCTATTTTTAGTGATGCTATGATGGAACATTTTTTTTGATGATTCTTTATCCCGGAAACCTGAATAATTTTGTCTGATTGCTGTGTCTTTTTTCAAGGTTTAGCATCCACTGACGACATTTTCAGAAACAAAAGATAAAGTGATTAAATGAAAGAAAAGATGGTTCCCCTTTTTTCTGACATGATTATAGTTTTGTTTCTCTATATCAAGCACTCTAGACATTAATTTCAGGTATCACAGGGAGGTCAGATTTGCTAAACGCTCCATTTGACACTGAGGTGTTTTTATTTAATTATCCCTTAACATAATTTTGTAGTTTTAGTATATCTTCTCTTCACCTTCTCTAAACTAAAAATTTTCTTTGCCTCTCCATGGAGGAAAACTTGAACTTTGAGCTAGATATCTGTAGGCTCCAGCTGGCTCTGTCATTTACAGGCTATAAAAGCTTGGTCAAGTCACTTAACCTCTCAGAGCTTTCATCATCTATAACACAGGGATCACAGTACTTTATAGCAGGGTTTCTCAACCTCAGGATTATTGACACTTTGCACCAGATAATTTTTTATTGTAAGGAACTGTCCTGTGCATTGAAGGATGTCTGTCAGCATCCCTGTCTTCTACTAGCTAGAAGTCGGTACATTCCCTGATTGGAAAATCAAAATTCTTTCCAGACATTGTCAAATGTCCCCTGAGGAGCAAAATTGTGCCCACTTAGAACCACTGTTTTATAGGATTGTTGAGTGTTGAGTGGAGTAAATGGAATTATAAATGAGTAATGTAGCACATTTTAACACGATATGTACACGATACATTTCATTGTTTGATTATTGGTAGACCTGGATTCTCAATAATAGTAGTAGTAGTAGTAGTAGTAGTAGTAGTAATAATAATAATAACCGTAATGTACTTTATAAAACAAAGAATGAGAAATCAGAGAATGAAAGACATTTTTTATTATCAAGAAAAGAATTGGGCATCATTCAGAAAGGAAATAATTTAGTGTTTGCTTGAGTAGAATTCTTAGCTTTTGCTGGGCCTGTTTGAGTGACCGGGATGGGGAGAACCTGAATAAGATAAAAGCATGCATGAATTCAACAGATACCAAGTTCAACACTAGCTGACATTTTTTCTTTTAGTCTCTGAAAATACAGCTAACTGGAATTTTAAACTATGTTTCCCAACCCCCTTGTGGCCATGTGTCACCATGCTACTGACCAGTGGGCTGGGAATAGAAGTGCACTTTCCAGGAGGTATTCTCAAGATACAGAGGACACATATCCTTGTTGTCTGGCTAGGATGCAGACAAGGACATGATGGTTAGAATAGACATATGTTTAGGAATGGAAGTCATACATAGCAGAGCAATCAGGTGAGCTAAACCCTGGATACCAGGAGCTGTGTAGCATCACATCAGCCTACACCTCACCTGGGAATTATTCCTTAGAGAAAAACAATTTGTCTCTTGTTTAGACCACTGATATTTGGATGTTTGGCCTTTGAAAACAAAACCAAATTATAACAAGGGTACATAGCGCTATCTTATGTGATTCTCATAACAACCCTGGTTGGTGGGTACTGTTATTATCCCTATTTTAGAAGTGAGAAGTAAGGAGAAGCGACGAGAGAGGCTTGCCATGGTCATCTGAACAAGAAACAGTGAAGCTGGGATTTAGTCCGAGCAATCTGATGGCATAAGCCACACTCACTCTCACTGTAATTTAGGAAACCATCTAAGTCTCTGACCATTCCAAAGCCATCCCACACAGAGGAGAATCCGCCTTTTCTTTCCTTAACATTTTACTCAACTACAATATATGTAAAGGACAGACAATCTTATGTTTACATAAAGAGCATATTCGATCAAAGTGTCATCTTGTTTCTAACCTATATTTTCCCTCAAGTTTTACGTGCTCATTTTCCCTTAGCCTCAGATAAAGACCTCCTAGGCACCATGCTTTCCATGTTTATTTTGTGACCCAGAAACACATTATTAAAGTACTCGGGAGACTTTTCTTTTGCAGGCTAAATAACCATGAGCCCTTATGCCTTTTATTTATAGTCTAAATTTCCCAGCCCCACTATTCATTATTCCCACTGTAAATCTTTGAACATTCTTAAATTCCTCTCAATCTTTTACCTAACTACTGTTCGTGGTTGCATATTTAGTAGCATATATGGCTTGAGAATGTATTGTTCACAGCTATTCCTTTAGCACAGGCCAGGATTCACACATTTGTGCCTCCATCATATTCAGTAGATTTAACTACTTGGTGAGTGAAGAGGTTCTTTCTGTTTTCAAAGACAAAGAGAGCTTTGTGTTATTGCTGAAAAGCTACACGAATAACTTGAGAACAAAGGGTTTGTCAATTACAATCTGTTCTTTATGTTTTCAGAATTTGTGTTTGGCTGACCAGAATCTCCTGAAATTCATCTGTGGACAAGGAGGACATGAGAAAGAGAGATACAGTACTTTCTTTCTGGAACAGACCCAAGGTATCAGCAGACAGGGAGGGGTAAGCCATCCTGGGGAGATAAATTTAGAGCACAGATGCCATGGGTTAGGTAAGTACAAGAAATGAACTCAGCTCTCTATCACACATCCCGAAAAATGTGGGTGCCCCAAATGCTGAATTCAAATAGAAATCTATGCTATTGTGAAATTCTAAAATTTAGAAGTTGATTTGCTTCTAGATATTTGGATAAAAATTTTCAGAAAAGGGAAATGCCTCTTGGTAGGAAGGAGTACTCTTAGCAGGGAGATTATTATTGGTAGAATTTTGGAAGATATCCTAAAGATGCTTCAGAAGTGAGGAACATTCGAGGGAAGTTGAAATTCATCAACATTGTAAATTAGTTACAAGGAAGAAGTAACTTAATGGGTACAGAAGCAAAAGGGAGCATCATTAAATGGAAATAGATAAATAAGGCATAAGATTTGCAAGTTCTGGAGACATTATCATTAGAAATCATGTTTTATTTCTTTAATATAGTGGTGGGAACATGACATTTAGACCCAAAAGTCATGTGCATCACACAAAGAACAAATTTTCCTAATAAATAAGAACTACTGCCAATTAAAAAAAAAAAGACCCATTAATAGGAAAGGGATATGCACAAAGGGTTCACAGAAAAGGAAAGATAAATAATTATTTTACATTTGACATATGTCCCTGTGTACTCATAATATATTATTGAAAATTAAAACTGCAATGCAATAGTATTTTTCACCTATCAAATTCAACATATGTCAAAAAGTGTAATCAAATTTCATTGGCAAGATTGTGTGGAAATAGGCCCTATCATAATAGCTGGTGGGAGTGCAAATTGATGCAATTTCTTAGAACAATTTAGCAATATATGTCAAAATTACAAACATACACATCCTTTCACCTAACAGCTTCACTTAGAATTTATCCTTCACAGATATACTCCCACACAAGTGAAATTACTTATGTTCAAAACTATTATATCGTAGCCTTTTTTACCATGACAAAAGATTTGAAACCATTTAAATGTCCATCAGTAGGTTCCTGGTTAGATAAATGATTCACTCAAACAATGGAACGCTTCTTAGCTGTTTAAAATAAAAGTTGAAGATGAGTTCTTTATCTAAAGACCTGGAATAATGTTCTACATGAAGTTAATAAGTGAAAAAAAGTAAGGTGCAGAATAAACTGTACAGTGTATTAGCATGGGCATAAAAATGGTAGAGGGGACTTCTAGTCATTTGTATATGCATAAACTATCTCTGGATGGACAGTCAAAAAATGAATACTATACGAATAATATTGCCCCTGAAGGAAAATGGGTGGATGGGGGACAAATGTCAGAGGGAAACTTTTTTTTGCACAGATTCTTATACCTTATAAATGTGGAAGATATGAAAGTAGTGGGTATTTTAAAAATTAAATAAAAGTTAAATTCAAAAACCATCTAGGCTTGAGCCCGGTCTCGCCAAGAGTTATCCTAACTCTTGAAATACCCTATCCGTATTTGCTGCAATAATTATGTCTGCCAGGTATGTGAGAATGAGAAACAGTGGGTGGGGCCAGGCATAATCACACTTGCTCCATATGTTGCCATATGTTTCTCCTTCCTTCTTTTCTTCTGCCCAGCCCACCATAATATTGTACAAAAATATTCCTAGGAAATCAGGTTACACGATAAAAAGATTTATGTAGCCCAGCACAGAAAAGGGAAGAGCTGTTTCTCTCCCTAGAATTTCTTTGCAGGAGGAAAGGATAAAGAAATGGAAGACAAGCCTATCTGGAGCCCAGTTAGATATTTTAGGCTCTGGCTATTGAATGAAAATGTGGAAGAGTAGGAAAGATACACATGACCTAGTTCATGTCAATATTGAGATTTTATTCACACGCAATCGGTTCAAGGAAGTTCTCCAATTGTCCAAACAGCAGCTCATTTAAATCAGAATCCACAGAAGTTGAATGAAAGAAATTAAATAAAAGGGGAAGTTGTGGTACCTAAGGAAGAAATAAGGTTGGAAAAGTAGATTTTTACTTAATCTTTTTTTAAAGATTTTATTGGGGAACCAGGGAAAGGGAACAGACAAGTTGCTGTCCTTTTGTTCTTCAACTAGTTGTGGAGGACATTGCTTCACTGGCCCATGTTGGTGTTATCATTGTGCTCTTCCCAGGTGAGGCACTTGGTCACAGGCCATCGGACAGACACGAACGACAGCTCACAAAAGCTCATGCCAGCTGTTGGCTAGCCCCACTGCAGCCTATGTGGTTGCCTGCGACTCACAGCAGCCCAGCTCCAGGTTGAGCTATTGTTCACCATCTTAGCTATAGAGGGCGCAGCGTCACAGGCCCCCATGTGGGATCTGAACCGGGGCCCTGCTGCTCAGACCTGGCATCCCAAGCCAACTCTTAACCAACGCGC
The DNA here is from genome assembly GCA_033961575.1 of Aselliscus stoliczkanus. Classification (NCBI taxonomy): domain Eukaryota; kingdom Metazoa; phylum Chordata; class Mammalia; order Chiroptera; family Hipposideridae; genus Aselliscus; species Aselliscus stoliczkanus. The sequence continues at coordinate 72,040,010 of CM066740.1, read as the reverse complement.
CACTAAGCCAGCCTGATTATTACTTGATCTTAATGATCAAGTGAAGGAACTTAGAGTTTCTGCTCTAAGTCTTAGAAATCTTGTGAAGGTATTTGACCTGGGTAATAAAGTCTTCAAAGTAGTGGTTTAGGGAGGTTACACTGATAGCAATAAACAAGATAGACTGGAGGAGGCCGGGAAATGAGCTTGGTACATCAGTTAGAATGTTATTGGAATAGTCCTGGCCAAGGCGATAAAGGTCTGAATGAGGGTGATAGCACTGGAAATGCTAAGGAAGGAACATATTATGAAACTGTTTTAAAAGAGATATTGGAGAACAAAATAGGGAGGATATAACAACTGCTGAATATGGGGGTTGAGAGACAGTAAGGAGTTAAGTTTTTAGTATATTGGGAGAACAGGAAGAGCCTAAAAGACAAACTTCTCCCAGTTAGTCAGGCCCCTCTCCTGTGTGGGCAAATACCTCAGTGCTTTTCTTCTGTGATAATATTTATTCTTCAGTTTTGTAGTCTTTAGTTATCCACCTCTCTCACTAAACGGTGAGCTGCTTGAGAGTAAAGATCATGTTTTGGCTGTGACATATCTGGCAGAAAATGTATGTATACAAAATGGAGGGCCGGCCGAGTGGTGCGGTGGTTAAGTGCTGGCTCGGGAAGCCAGCAGCCCCGGTTCGGTCCCACATATGAGGGCCATTGACACTGCCCTCAAAAAAAAAAAAAAAAAAATGGAGGAAAGGAAGAAAAGGGAGAGAGGGATCTGTTTTAGGAGAGATGAGTAATGAAATTTTATACATGGAGAGATGGAAGTAATCATATATCATTCAAAATAATACATGTATATTTAATCAATCGATTTTTTTCCCCTCAAAGGTTACCACTCAGTGCAACCCACAGTACTGCACACTCAAACACACATTCTCACCAACCATGATTTCCTAGTCCAGTTAGAGGGAAGTGTTCTACAGAAGTATGCAAAGGCTTCAGCAAGGCTTCTTGGGGGCAGTTTAGGACCAATAACCAAAGCTTAAAAATGTGCAGAACTTCCATCCTCCCATTGAACTTTAAGGAATGCATTCTAAGTGAATAAATATAGCTGCTTGAAAAAGATAACTAAGGGGATGCTGTCACATAGAAGCTCATAACAGCAAAAGTTTTTTGGTGTGTTTTTTTTATTTCAAACAACCCACCCAGCTAAAATTTGGAGCTTGACTAACAAATTACAGAATGTCTATACAAAGTAATCCTTTGTCATCAATTCCAGTGATGCAGCCGACTATCAAATGAAGAGATGCTCCTTGATCATCGGTAAGAGAAAAGAGCAAAGTACAATTACTGAATGAATGCACAACATAATCTCCTTTTGGTGGTGCTCTAAAATTGACAAAGGCCTATAGGCCAAAATATTAGCAGGTGTTATCTCTGGCTTGTGATATTATGGGTGATATGTGCATGTTTAAATTTTTACTTTTATTTATTTCCAATTTATCCAATAAGCAAGTATATCTTTTGTAACAAGTTATACCCAACTTCAAGAGGACATCAACTTTGTTATATTCATCTTTGTATGTCCAGAGCATAGCATAAAATAATGCATATAAGTGTTCAGTAATTGTTAAATTAAGAAAAATATATTTAAATATAAACATTTACAGACCAATGGGACTCCCTCCCTCACCTGTCCTCTGGAATTTAAGTGACAAAGACTCCTCTCTTCTGAGCTCCAATCAGTGGAGCTGATCACACAGCCCAGGTGGACGCTTGGGACCTTTCTGTGGGCAGGAGGTATTTGTCAAGAAAGGCAGTATGGTCTGGAAAAAGGAGCTTTCAGATTCTAAGTGAGAGATGCCACTGACAGAATGTGTGAGTTTTGGTACATCGCATTTTCTGGTTTTACCTGAGAAGTGTGAATTATAAAAATAGACCCGTTGGTCACAAGATGGTGGACAAAATGAGATAATAACTTTAAAAAAAAATTCAATAACTAGATGGTAAACTATGCAATGTATTGCCTTTATTTCTGGTGATTCATTAAAAGTTTTACAGTAAAGTCAATCTTCAGAGCAAACAGAAATCAAGTAATTTCACAACCCTGTTACAAGAGTAAAAGCATTTGTAATGGTGTTAATGGGCTCCAGCTGAAGCAGTTGAGGAACCCCCCATTGGCCCCACCTACCTCCTGCCTATTTACCTAGCTCTGGACTAGAAGACAGGAAACTAGGGTAAAGGTGAACAAACAACCAACTTGTGTTCTGTTCTGAGTATCAGGAAGTCCAAGGTTGAGTTTTTTAGTCCCAGCATGCTGGCAACAGATCCCTCCAAAGCTCCACACCTACCTCTCTTTCTGTCTAGAATTTACCATCTTGCTTGCAATTATTAAAAATTAATGCTGGAACCTAAACTGTGATTTTGATAGGGTAGGTAGATAGTTAGAAATGAGCAGGAGGAGAGATCTAGCCCCGGTTAGGAAGCCCCTTGCTGCAGCTCCTACTGGGGTCCAGACCCCTGGCAGCTGCCCTCACTTAGGGCACTGATGCCTAACTAGCCCAGCAGGATTCCAGGCTCACAGAGCCCCTAAATCAAAGGGGTGTGTTGTTAGAAACTAGAGAGAAAGAAACCTGCTCATCCTGCTTATCAGAATATACATCCTGCTTCTCAGGACCATTTCTAATGAACTTCTCAAATAAACCACGGGAAATGAACAGGTTCACACTCACGCTCTGAGAGACAACTTGAGAACCAGCGGGGAGAACAGGGCCCCTCAGCAGAGAAAGAGAAAAATAACAAGGAGGGAAAGGGGAAGACAATTCTACCCATAGAGATAAAAACCCTCACGCGATGTACATACCGAGAGGAGGCTGCTTCCCTCTCTTGGGTCAGCCACTCCATGTCTCAGAGTGTACTTGCTTTTACTAATAAACTTCTTACTGTTCCATGCATCACAAACTCTGTCTCTTGATTGAATTCTTTCCTTCTAGAAGACAAAGAGCCAAAGTACAACATCATTTCCTGGCAACAATCTCCATGAGGATAAAATCCATGTGGTGCTGAGCTTCCCATGCTGAGTTCCCAGCAGTATACCTAGAATGCAGTAGGTGCTCAATAAATGTGTGAAGCAGGGCAGGGCTCACACATTCATGAGACCCAACTGCCATTTTAGAGCTGGTATTCTTTGACTGAAGTGTTTGCTTTGCTGCCTTCCTCTGTCTCCCATCACACACAAAATTAGGCTTAGGAAACTTGGATAGATTTTTCCCAAAGTCTACAGATTCACAAACAATCATGTTGAGTGACTTGTATTTTTTTTCTGTTGAAATTATTAAAATATAATAGGCACTTATTTTTGCAGATCCACTGGGTACAAATGGGCATTGTTAAATACATAAGCACACACAAATCTATTTGTCAAGTTACTGTGTTGAACTGAGCCCACGTCTGCAGGGTATGGTCACCATGAACAGAGTTGTGTCGTCTTGCCTAACTTCAGCATCTAGAAACATGTACTGACAGTCACATTTTTTTTTTGCATCCCTTACTCATTTTCCTGTCTAACCCCAATCTTCTATTCTCACATCAGACAGCATCCCTTCCACATAGCCACATTTGTACAAATAAGTAGCCATTTACTCATTTATAAAGAAGCCCAGAAGGAAATATGGGGTAAAAATAAATAAGTAAATGGAGAGAAAAAAAAAAAAAGAACATGAAATCACTGTATCAACTGATGAGTAAAATAAAATGCATAAGAAAAGGGAGAGAGTGACTGGGGAGGGTTTGGGGATTAATATTCACTAGAACAATAAACAGAGTTGGTCTCTGTTATTAAATCTGCAACTATAAATCATTCAAAAGAGCATTAATATGAGAACATAAGAGGTAACACAGAGCCGTGCAAATGAGCTTTGGTGTCACATGGAAATGACTTCATAGCTTGGCTTCTGACTTGGTCGCTGAGACCTTGAGCAAGCAACTTTCCTGAGCCCCATTTCAACATCGGCTCAGAAAATCAGAAAACACTTATATGAATTACTGGTCGTATATCAGCACAGCTGATAAGTAGGTGCTCAATAAATAATATCCGTTAACTGTATCATCCCCCTTCAGCAAGTCTCTAAGTTACCAGTAAACCTTTAACCAATGGTCGTGGACTATCATTATTCAAAATAAGCTACTTCCTTTGAAAACCTAATGGAAACAGCTGGGAATGGGGAAGCTCCAGTCAAGTCCCTGGAGCACTCAAGGTGAGGAATTGGCAGCCAGGCACAGATTACTCAGAGGGAGTGTTTCTGATCTGAATATTGCTCAAGGTGAAATTTTATTTTTTAAGCAAGCTTTTCCAAAACAACTTCTTACTTTTTTTTTAAAGCTTTAAGCGTTGAAAGGCTGTAATCAAAGTCTGCTCCTTAGGAGCCCCACTCAGAGAAATCACAGAAATAACCCACAGCGAGGTAATATTTCCTGGTGAAAATTAGGAATTCTAAGAAATCCCAGGAACAGGAGAGAGGGTCTGAAATTAAAATAATATAAAAGGACATAAACAGCTACCAAGAAGAGGTACCAAAAGAAACCTTCCTGATTGCTATGTGACTCCCCATTAACCAGATTATTAGAAAGGATTAAAGGAGTATAGTTAAAAAGAAGGAGTTTTGTAATTGTAATATTACAATAGGAACAATAGGGCAGCTTTATAAGATGATCCCCTCACAGGGTCATATTCACAAAAGTTTATGCACTCGTATTAAAAAAAGTTCACATGCTCCTATTTGATTGATTTTTCTACATGTGGCAATGAGCGTTAATAGTCACCTTCTCCCTGTGTATTTATTTGCTCTTTCTGTTGTTTAAACAACACACAGAAAGAATTCTTTAATTTAAAAACTTCAGTATACAACAAAAGAAATTAGTGAAGAAAAGAAGACTGCACGTAAAGGAAACTATAGGCAGATGCATACAAATATTTTACACATTATTGAACTGTCAATCAACCTCCCTCCCATCCCTCAGCCTCCACACCCACTGGGGATGAGCTTCATTCTAGCTAAATTCAATGTCAGTCCTACTTCTTCATTACCTTTACCTGTCCTTCCTCAAATTATTCCCCTCTTGGATTCCAAACTGGTCCTCACTATTAGATTGTGTGACCATACACCCCGACAACTTATCATCTACATGGTCATGACTTTATTATTTGGCTGTCTTTGTTAACATGGCTTTACTATTCCACCATCTTCATCAGCACAACTTTACTATTCCAGGAAGTTCTGACCCAGGGAGATAAACGTTTACTATTTATTCTCAGCATTGTTTGAAACCCTTGCCTGGCTGTGCCCACCATTCCTAAACCATGATATTGTAATTCATTACCCGATTTTAATCAAGCCTGCAAAGACCTATCTTAAACCCAACTCCAAAAACCTCATAAATAGCCCAACATTGCCCTCCCCCATCCAAAACTCTATTAAAACTTTGTCAAAGTAGAGAGCTTCATTACAATGGGAAGCAACAAACTCACCTTTGCCTTAGCAATGGGTTATTTTGGTAGTATTTTTAGGAGCCAACAATTGACAATTGCAAGCCTTCTTAGATGAATGTCTTCATTTTTAGTCTGATGATTATATTAGAAATGCATGTGTATGTGCAATTCAATCCATAATCAGAAAGGTGTTTTTTTTGTTGTTGTTTTTTTGTGGAGGGCAGTGTTACTGGCCTTCATATGTGGGACCCGAACCGGGGCCACTGGCTTCCCAAACCAGCGCTTAACCACCGCGCCACTCGGCCGGCCCAAGAAAGGTTTTTATATCCACTGCTAATAGGACTGCTGCCTTTTACTGTTTCTCTATCATTATTACATTCATGCCATACCTTATTTGACTTCCTTTAAGGTTTCTTCTTAATGCTGTTTTCCACAGACTTTCCTTTTGTTCTCCTGGTATGCAATGAGAGGTCTCAGGCATGCCATGCATCTAAAAGACTACTGTGAGTGCCAGGTGACAATTCACTAAGGATGATCACAGTGTTCCCAAAGACCTTTTAACTCTCAAACCTCTCTCTGGTCACACTGGTTCCCTGGCTCCAGGGGTTGCACCCATGTGGAGCCATCCTGGCCAGTCCAGTAGTAAGGTCCATGCTGGCTCCACATGAACTGTTACATCTCTACAGACAGCATTACTCAGACAGCTGTGCAGCTCCTAAGGTCAAAGAAGCCTCCCTCAGATGAACTAGATGGAGGACAGAATGAGACCTTTCAAAATTTGCCTCGCATGTTTAAGAAAAAGTAGAGCAAATAGGAGACTTAGGCCCTTGAAGTTTAATTTACTATTTGAAAACAATCCAAGTTTAATCTTGCAAGTTAGTGCATGCACATTTGAGTGACTGTATTTATGCTATTATCATGAAGTGCTTTCCCTTGCCTAAATAGCAATTATGGAGGAAGAGCATTTGTTTTAAATATCTGATAAACTGAGCCCAGGATTGAGTTTATTTCATAAAATAATAACTCAAAGAAATGTTGTACTTGGTATGTACTACTCACCGACCATAATTACTTATTATTAATAATAACCTTAAGTGGGCTTTATGTAGGTATGATAGTTTTGATATCAACTAGATTATATACCTCTTAGTGCATTTTTTTTTTAAAGCTGAGCCATCCTGCCACCTGTTGGCAGCTCAGTGGCTGCTCAGCTCGGGTGGGGAATCCAACCTGCAACCCTGTTGCTCAGAGCTCACACTCTTGAGCAAGCTCTTAACCAATTGAGCCACTTGACCGGCCCTTAGTGCATCTTACAACCCTTTATTTTCCCAGTATAGATAGTATCTTGTGTGTAATAAGTGTTCATGAAACTGTTTACATCATTATTTCTCTTCATCATGCTTGCCCAGGCACCTGGGCAATGAACTCAGGTTTTGATGCAGGTTTGATGAGCCTACTACCTGATGCTGTCCCTGGCATGGCAATTGCCACCGACTGACTTTTGACAGTTGCCAATGGAAGTTTGCAAATAAACCACAAGATAACAAAGCTAAAAAAATTTAAAAATCAGTGCTTTGACCTTATACAACTGTTGATATCACCTTAACAATTTTTCTTCCCACCATACTCTTATTTCTGTCTAATTCACAGACAACTTAACAACCACAGATTGTAACATAAGGGGTTGAAATAAGGAAAGGAGGTTGCTGTAGAAATGGAGGAAATAGTTCAGAAAAATGTTTTCTCCAGAAGAAAAATTCTCAGAAAGCCATCTACCAAGGGAACATCTGACCTCCTTATCTAGGAACCGATAAGAACTGTTATCTAGTTTCTGCCTACACAGGACCTTTTTTTTTTTTGGGCGGGGGGGAGTCATCAGTATAATTTACCTCTACGGTTCTTTCCTAGTCTAAGCCTGATTCACAAATGGAGAGGAAAAAAAAAAGTGGAGCCCAACACACCAAAATTCTGGATTCCCCCACCCTCTCCACCTCAAAAAAAAAAAAAAAAATCCTCGCCCTCTATTTCACACTCCGTTTCTGAGATGATCTAGTTCTGCCAGGAGGGAACGCGGTGCTGGGGTGTGCCCATGTAAGTGAAGATGCTGTTTGCTATGAGGCTCCATGGTAGCCAGCAATGCGAGACCCAACTGGCTTCAAATCACTGTATAAATGCCTAGGGACTTGATCTCCCGTCCTTGGCCTGGAGGAAAGCAGACTATTGGGCCAGGGAGAGAGAGATTGAAAAAGTGGACCAGGCCCAGCGGCAACATTTCAGATGCAGGAGAATGCTGGGGTAGGCAGGCTTGGAGTCTCGTGTTTATTCTCTGTGACTGGGACACAGCTGGCTTTGAATAAAGACATGAAATATACAGCACTAGAGTCTGGGCTCAGGCCCAGCCCCTGGTCTGTGGCACTCAGCCATTCGCCTCCAGCAGCCAGGCCCTGGCCCTGGTTCCGGCGACACAGGGAATGCCCATTATCAGCTCGCAGTCACACCTGTTAGGTGTTTCTTCACTCCGCGCCTCCGCCCGAGCAGACGCCTCCCTCCCGGGCGGGGACCCGGGTACAGAGAGGCGGAAGGAGCGGAGAAGCAGGGCCCGGCCTTTTCCATCCCACCCCGAGGGACTGAGCGCTTTGGGCTGGAGCGGGGAGGGGAGGCTGCAAAGGCGGGAGAGGGCGAGACAGGCGGAGAGGGGCGTGGGGAGGGCTGGCAGAAGGCGCGTCGCTGCACGCTGCTCGGCTCCGGCTCGCAGATCTGCAGCAGAGGCGGCGTGGCTGAGCCGCGGAGGAGATGGGGCTTGCACCAGCCTCGGCATTCCTCCTCGCAGCCCCGGCGCCGCCGCCCCTCGCCGGGCCGCGGCGCCGAGTAGGCCGCGCAGGGTGAGCGCGGGCGCCGGCCGGCGGCACCTCGCCCGGGACTGGAGCCGAGGGCACGGTGGGGCCGCGGCGGGGGGACTCCACGAGCCCGGCGGCCCGCGCGTGCCCCGAGGGCACCAGCTCCGGCTGCCGCTGGGCCGCAGCCGGGACGCAGCTCCGTGCGCGCCCCCCGGGGGCCGGCAGCCGCAGGGAGGCGACGCGGGGGTCGGCCCCTCCGCTGCGCAGGTCCGGGCGGCGGCGGCGCAGCCTCGGAGCCCATGGCGGGCAGCGACACGGAGGGCGAGGGTCCGGCGCGCAGCGGCGGCGCGGCGCGGCGGCCGGGGGCCGCGGGCGGACGAGCAGGCGAGGCTGCCCCGGGCCTCCCCGAGCCGCTGTCCACTGCTGAAGCGCCGGCCGAGGGCACCGCGCTGCCAGCCTGGATGCGCCTCTACTTCTACGGGATGCACGGCATCACCCTGGACGTGCTCGTGTCCTCCGCGCGGCGCTTCGCTCGCAGTCCCGACCTCCGCATGGTGGGCTTCTCCTCGCCCTACCACTGCCTCCTGCACTTGCTCACCCACTTCGCCCTGGAGAAGGTCTACCTGCAGAAGCGGCGCTGCCCCAGCGCCTTGGTCTTCAATTTCCTGCTCTACCCCTCGGCGCACGTGGGGCTGCAGACCCTGGCGGGCCAGGCGCTGCTGCTCAGCCTGGGCGGCGGGCTGGGGGGCGCGGGGGCGCTGGGGGCGCTGGACCTGGCGCTGCAATACATGCTGGCGCTCTACCACTCGCAAGTGTTCCTGAAGCGCTTCCTGCGCCTGCGGTACCGGCGGCAGCGGCAGCAGCAGCAGCAGCAGCAGCAGCAACCCCTGGGCGCGCCCCCCGCGCTTCCCGGCGCCCGAGCCCCTGCGGCAGCGGGTGGCCGGCGGCGACGGCCCCGCGGGCCCAGGGGCACCGAAGGAGCTCCCAGCCGGGGGTTGCCGGACCTGCTCCGCTTTCTTTTCTTCGGAATGCACGGCTTTTTGGATGAGATCTTCTTCACCTTCTTCTTTAACGTGCTAGGGCAGGGGGACGGGGCCACCAGCGGCCACACGTCGCTCTGGTCGTTCTTTATGTATGGCAGCTGCAGCTTCGTGGTGGAGAAGCTCTACTTCCACCTTCACTACAGCCGCGGCTGGAGCACCTGGAAGCGGGTGCCCATCTACGTGCTCTTCATCTACTTGTGGGAGTTGTCCTGGGGGCTGGGTCTCCGCACGTGCGGCGCCTGTTCCTGGGACTATTCTCACTACCCGCTCAACTTCATGGGTCTCATCACCCTGATGTATTTACCTGGTTGGATAGTCCTTAGTTTGTACCAGGACCTGCTTTCCAACGTATTGTGGCGGGTGCAGTACTTACCAACTAACTAAGACCCTCCCCACCCCCCTCCACCCCTAAAAAAGCCTTTGGATTCCCACCAACGAATGCAATTTATTTTTACACTTTTAAAACGGAGACTTTTTTTTTTTTTTAGCCTTTTAATTTTTATAGGTTTTACTAAACTCTTCCAACATGTTGTATTCGATATTTTGTTTTTCTGACTATTTGGAACCTATGCATAATACGATACTTTGAAATAGTACTCGAAATATCACTCAAAGTACTAAACTCGTTAATATTTTAAAACCCTTACAAGCCCAAACAACAAAACCATTATACCTTAAGATCGGAAAGCTGTAGTATTCACTTATTTGGGCATAAGTGGGTGATAGCTATTAATCTTGTTTTTTGTTTTGTTTTGTTTTTTTTTAAGAATAAATTCTTCAAATCAGAGACCAGTGATTTTTACAAGATTTAGAGAATTTTTCTGAATTATGCTGTGTTTACTTGCTTTTTAATTTCACTTTAACTCCTTGCCATATTGACCAATGGCCGCTGACACCCAGTGGCTTGTGCTCCTGAAACTCCAGTTAATAGCTCTTAAAGTGCCTCGGTCTAGCACACAAGTAAAAAGAAACTGACGAATGTGAAAACACATTCTATGAATTGATTTTTTAAACAAATCTTTTCTAGCAATTCCGACAGGTGACACTGTGTTAAGATATTGATCTCCATCCTGGAAGTGCTTGCTTTCCAAAGTGGGTTAGCCTTAAATGCCAAGTGTGTTAACTTTGATCAGATCTGTGTTATCTACGGCTTACGTTTTTGTTACTGCTCAATAATGTAAAATGTTTACTTTATATGTCCAAGAGCCACGGGAAATTATACCACCCTCAACCGTGTTCTAACCCAAGGACCCTTTATACGTGGAGCTTCAAGAGTACAAACAGTTCCTTGGAATAAGATCAAGCTGAATACTCGCCCTAATTGCATTAGGCCTAATTGTTTTCTGTGGATACAGGTATATGTTTTTGGCATATTTCTGCCATGGCTCACTTGTAAACATTTTTGGTTTTTTTTTCTTTTTAAGCCCACCACAGAGTTGTTGGGCCAAGCCTGATGTGTAATACGCATCATAGGTCAATGATAGCTTTTCGGTGACTCGTTATTAATGCTATAACTTTGGCAGCTCCCAAGTTAAATGAGGTGATGTAAACCATTTTAAGAAATTATGTCTAATCAATTAATGTACTTTAAGGTTGTTTGCTGTTTTCATTGTACTTAGAAAAGACAAGTAGGATTGAGCATGGCTCAGCCAAGTCTGACTAATACCTTTTCAGTTTTCATTACAAAGATAATTAGGAAAACTTCCAGTGTACAAATGAATAGTTTCCTATTCAGATTATTAGCTTGTGTCTGCTATAAAAGGGAACGTCTTTCTGTTCTCAAAAAAATATTTGCTATGCCAGTAAAAATGAATATGTATTTAGATTTGATTAAGTCAGACATAATTGTGAGAATGTTATTTTAATCCACTATTCGAGGTTGTGAGCTAAATTGTAAGTAATGCTATAGAACCACTGCACCTGTGAAGTGCATCATGTTAAACTGATTTTTTTTTTAGCAGTCAGTGCTGAATAGAACTGTTATAAGTAAGCCAAATGTTTGCAGAGAGTAAACATTTATGACACTTGGTCATGGGTGAAAGATTTCTGAAAACCTGGGGAGAAAAAGGTGTAAGTATAGACATTAAAGTGAGGCAGATGCTGAACAAATACTTGTAATTCAGATGTGACACATGGACACGAATCTGAGTTAAGTGTGTCACCACTGCACTCCACCTTCCTGTGAATATTAATAGTTAATCATATCCATGACTTCTAAATTCTTGCTATATGTACATATTTGCACTTATGCCCTTCACATGCTGCTTCTCAGCTGTGGTTACCTGTTTACCAGCCTTCTCAGGGACAGAAATCTGCTATTGTTTGCTTGCCCGTTTTGCTTTCAATGGTCATCTTATTTAAGAAAAGGTCAAATCAAGATTTTCATTCATTTAATTCATTCAAAAAAATAGTTACTGAACACTTGCCTGGATTGCAGATACAGCAGTGACCCAATGCAGATGCATTCTCTGTCCTTAGGAACCTCACTTTCTCGTGTTTTGATTTATATAAGATTATACTGATTTTCAACGCTACTGTTTTAGTAATAGGCTATGAAAGGCAGATGTTAGGAGGGCTCTTATCCGGCCAGTCCTGAGAATATCAATCCATCGTCTCTAAAAAACAAAAGCCCTTAATAGTCCCTCTGCTAGTTCTGCCAAGAGCCTGTTGATATGTATTCAGAAAGTGATATCCTGTCTATTAACTCAGCACTTTGCTTTAAGCTTTCTCATTCTGTGTTTATTCAGCTTCTTAGCGGTGTTTTGCTACAACTTTAAACCTTCAAAGTTAAAGCAAAAAAAGGAAAGAATCATCCAATCAATTTTGTTACTCATTAGTAGTTCAGATATAGAAATGATAAGGTAATATGATACTACTTAATATTTGAGGAGCACTTACTGCCTTCCAAGAACTGCTCTATTATATGTATGTTAAATCTTAAGTAAATATATATATGTCCATATATAAATTGAATGTATACAAGTATATCAGATATATCTTAAGTAGATATATATATATATACGTACATATATATATATATATATAAAATCTTAAGTAAAAATATATATCCATATATATCATAGGGTAAAACATACATATCATATAGGATATGTATATATACATACATGTACACACTTGTGCATACACCCATTTACTTAAACCTCTAACAACCTTCCCTTTACAGATGAGGACAGTGAAACTGAAGTCCAAAGACATTAGATAACTGCCCGAGTCATACAGCTATTGAGCATTTAGACTTGAACCCAAGTACCCTGGACTCCAGGGTATATTCCTAATTAACAGTAACACTGTTGTGCCTCTGTTTACTGACCACAGTGATGTGGGGTCTCCTATGGGTTTCCCCTTACAATCTGTATTGCCCTTCCCTCCCAATATCACAGAGGCAAAGAGCTGCAGAAAAGCCAGGCACTAGCAGCAACAACACTCTTTTATGTGCCTTCTTATTCCATGGAAAATAACAAGGGAGCTGATACTAGGCTGCATAACTGACAATCAGTTTAGCTCTAATCCCCAGATGATAAGATGATAGTCTTTATTCAAGGGGATCCCTGAAATAGAGTTCCGCATCCGAAGTGAGATAATCCTGAGTATAAGAATAATACACCGAAATGCAAGCCACCTCATATCACAAGCCAGGGAAAACACATGGAAGTATTGCTATATGTTTAATACAGTGCTCAGAATGAGAGGCACTGTAAGAGCTAAATATCCCACAAATTTAAATTACACCTTTTTGCTGACACATTTATACTGAATTCAACACCTGAGAGTCTAAGAAAGTTCTTAACAACAACAACAACAAAACATGAAAAAAATAAGAGTAACAAATACGGTTTTTGCTCCATGTTTAACTTACAATGCTGACATTTCTTAATAGATAGGCTTTAAATTTTAAATTAATTTTATTTGGGATCTGCATCTAAAAACTTTTAAGTTTTTACATGTTAACAATGAATACACTTTTTTTTTTTCTAAGAATGGCCCTTAAGCCGTTCTCTACTGCTTGGACCCACTTCTGTTTCTTGGAAATGTATATTTACTTCTAATAAACTCCTTTTCTGCAACTTTAAAAAAAACAATGAATACAAAGGTTCCCATATTATACAAGGACTCCAATAAGGCTGATAACCCGTTTCAATATTTCAGTCGTTTCAATGACTCTGTGTACTTAACTTTGAATGTTTAATATTTGATATTTCATGTTTCATGTAAACAAAACATAGCTTAGAAAAATATGACCTGTCCTTTGTTATTAAGAAACATTTCTAATTGGTTAATTCTACCCCCTTTGGGAGAAAAAAAATCTACCTTTTTGAAATAGTTGCTGATGACATAATGGATCTGGTTCTGTTTAATAAGGGTGGTGAAAAAGAATTTTGTTAAACTGCTTTGGTTCTTTTTCTACTTCCAAAATATATTTTTTAAAAAAATCAATATCCTTGGAAAGGAAATTATACTCATGATACAGACTTGAAGTGATAAATAAATCATTGTTTTGTAATATCTAGAAGCATTTTAATAAAATCAATTTTTACTTATATTAAAAGGCATTAAAACCCTTTACCTTTTAAATTAATTTTAAATATACTATGTCCAATATAGTTTCCAAAAGTGCTTAATGGAACTGAGCTCCTTTACTGAGGAAAGTAAGAAGAAACAGCATTCACCTCTTTCCGCCTCAGCTAATGCTGAAGGGAAAGATGGTAGTAAAAGATGGTTCTGTTGTGTTGCCAGGGTTTTTTTGTTTTTTGTTTTTTTTCTATTCCTAGACTTGGTACCAGAGGAACCAACAAAAACAGTAATTGTGTGGACCTCTATTCACTAGAATTGGACTCATTCTTATTTTTAACATTGAGGCATGGAGCCATCACACAGGCAATGGCTTCCAGTCCCTAGCAACCCAAATTGTAATTAACCTGTGATGCGTAGAAATTTTTTCTTAGAGATTGTTTTCTTTTAATATAAAGAGAAGATAAATATAGAGGATATTTTATTTAATTTTAAGATTCTCTTTGCAGAAATGGTCAAATAAATGATCAGATAGTGGCAGGGAAGTGGGGTTGCTAGTCTTCGATTTACAAGAAAGGTTTAATTTTCATCTTACCTCTTAGCAATTCTATTAGAATCCAAAAGTCACACATAGCAACTTTCCCTTAGAGGGAAAAATATATTTATCATGACTAAGAAGAATTAATTAAGGGTTGAAAGAAACTATGAAGCCTTCCACCCAAGGGGCAGGAATTTCTTACATCTCTGACAGATGGTTTCTCAACTCAGCTTAGAGTATTTGAGACCGTTTTGTGTTTTTCATGCAAAGACTAATGAGGAGAAAGCTGACAATAGCTGAGGTGACAAACCGCACTGTCTATCAGTGAAGGAAGAAGGCTTTTCAAAGCTTTCAGGAGCTAATATATACCACTTATCCTGCCTGTATATTGCAATGAAACATTTTTTAAGACACTTTTTTTTTTTTTGCAATGAAACATTTTTTTAAGACTCTCTTTTTCTCTGTATTAAAAAAAACAACCAATGTTTCATTCTTTGAACATGATACTTATGATCTACTTATCATATCTTTTCAAAGGATGCTTCATTCACTGAGTCTAAGCAGCAAGTCTTTGAGCCTTGAGAGTAATTAAAATTACTTTTAAAAAATGGTTCCAGGTATAGAAATAAAGGATCAAATAGTAGGAAACCTGCTTGGGCCCTTGGAGTCTCGACTTGGTTCAATCCAGGAAAAGCTTTTGGCTGCTGCTCAGGTCTGCCTACAGAATATCAACTGGGGGATTTTCCTGGTAGTTTCCCTTGCAGATTCCAACAGACATTTATATTACATACAAGATATTTTGTTAACATTATTAATATCCATGATAAAAATAAAAGTCTCACAGGATCTCAAATTCAGAACTTTTAATATTTGAAAAGTCATTGTTGGGGAAAAATAATATTGAGAGGAAAATGCAGAAAATTTATATCATATCATTTTGATTATCCACTAGCTTTTAGGAACAAAAACTAAATTAAATATGCTCTTGTACATTTTTGAAGGAGAGCTATTTTAATTTTAACCTTTTATTAGAAACAATGAAAGACAGGAAGGAAAAATAAATTTTAAAAGTTCCTTGGAGAACATCAGAGCAAGCACTCAGATTCCAAGTACTTAAAAGCAAGAGTTTAGCAAAATTTATCATTGTACTTACTCGTAATGATATTTTTAGCAAACAAAACAGGACAGGAACAAAAGAATAATCAAGGAAGAAATAGAAGATGTAGTGAAACAAATAGTATTCAATAGTCTTAGAGAGTCCATGAGTTACTTTTCTATGGCTAAAAGAATTCAGATTTGTGAATATTATTCTAAGTCTTTATATTATATAAGGTTTGAATTTCAAAGAAAATTTGACGGTTATGAAATACTGCATACTCTAGGTTTGGTTGGGTACCAAAGTGTACATTTTACTGTGTTAATATTTAATTAATAAAATTTCTGAGTTTATTTTTTGTATAATGATGTTATTGGACATGCTATAAAAGTTTTAATGTGTCATTCAAGTGTCTACCCAATGCACAGGTAAACAGTCTACAACTTAAATCTAAATTGAAATTAAATTTAATACAACTTAAATCTAGATTGACATCTAAAATCATGGAACTTTAGAGCCTGAGGAATAACTAAAGTTCGTCTAATTGAACTCCCAGCCAATAGAATAATTCCTTCTGAATCATCTTTGACAGGTGTCCATCCATCGAATTCCAATGAGAGATCATTGACTAACTCAGATCTCCCAGGCCAACCTGTTTCTTTATTCTATAGCTTTGGTTACTAGAAAGTTCTTAACAGTAAGACTACACCTGTCACCTTCACTTATTTTTGCAAGTTTTTCATCCATACACAAACAGAAAACCAAAAGTTTGAAGAAAATTTCCAAATGTGTCTTAATTGCCTTACTTCAAGCTAAATACCCAAGATCTTTCAGCAGTATATAATAAAGTATGCAATGGTGAAATTATTACACTACTTTGATCTAGACCCCTTACTTCTGCAAATGGGGAACATTAAGCTTTGTTAGTGTTTTTAGCAGCTCAGTCACATCATTGTTTCAATTGAATTCTCATTTATCTAAATACTCTTTTTTTCCAGTGAACTGCCATTAAGCCAGGGATCGTCTTCATGTTCCTAAACACTCAAATAAAAACAATTGGCATGGATCTGTGCTATTCCCATCCCCCATGACTGGGCCTGAAAGGAACTTAGAGACAAATGAAAACAAATGGAGTGAAGAACAGAAAAATTGCCAACAAATTCACTCTGCATTTATTTGGTTCCTCCTGCTTTCCTACTTTCTTCTTCTGTGAGCAAATATATGTCATTCTCTGCTTTCTCAACACTTACCAAAGAACCTAACAGAGCAGGCACTCAAAACATTTTTTGTTGATCAACTTATCTGAATTCTCATTTCAGACATAATTCAATAGTAGTAACATGTGATTTCAACAGACATTTATTTATGGAACATAAACAAGACCCAATATGTGCCTAGAAAAAAATGTCTTTGTCTTCTCATATTCTTCCCTGCTCTGCTCAGCAACACCTTTGCCAGGAGCAGAACTCAGGTAATTCTATAAGAGAGTTTAGCTACCTTATAGCTTTTTGGTTTTTTCTAAATTTGTAGGTTATTTAGAGAACATAAGTATCCTTTAAAAATTATTTCTGAAGTATACATTTTTTAAAAAACCTGGTGTACACATGAATAGTTGGCAATGTATATATTACTATAAGTCACTCCCCTAAAGACTGATTTGCCCAGTTTGTGGCTTATTGATGCCTCTTGATTTTCATTGTTTTTGCTGATGACCTTCTTGATTTGGGCACCTTTTTTTTTTTTTTTAAGATTTTATTGGGGAACTGGGCGAGGGGAACAGCGTTGGGGAATCGGGGAAGGGGAACAGACAAGTTGCTGTACTTTTGTTCTTCAGTCTAGTTGTGGAAGACGTCGGTTCACTGGCCCATGTTGGTATTATCATTGCGCTCTTCCCGGGTGAGGCAGATTAGTCGCCGGCCTCTGGATGGCTGCTCACAGCGGCTCTTGGCAGCTCACGCCAGCGCCCAAACACTCACAGTAGATTACGGCAGCCCACTGCAGCAGGGGCTGCAGTTTATGCCGTCACCAGCGACTCATGGCAGCCCAGCTCCAGGTGTAGCTGTTGTTCACCATCTTAGCTGTAGAGGGCGCAGCGTCACTGTCCTTCATGTGGGATCCAAACCGGGCCCTGCTGCTCAGAGCTGGCGTCCCAAGCCAACTCTTAACCAATGCATCACGCGGCCAGACCTGGGCAACTTTTGAATAGAGAAAGGAAAACAAAATTCAAAATTAGTTAAATTTAGAAAATTGCTGCTAGTGGCAGGTGGTAAATATTTACGTTTTATTATCTATGAATCTGATTGACTTTTTGATATACTTCCAACCCCAAATATTATTCTCAGATTGTATGAGTCAGGGTTTTCCAGAGAAACAGAACTAATAGGAGATAGGTAGGTAGGTGGATAGATAGATAGATAGATAGATAGATAGATAGATAGATAGATAGATAGATAGATAGATTTACTATAAATAATTGGCTCAAACAATTATGGAGGCTGACAAGCCCTAAGATCCTCTGGGTGAGTCTACAGGCTAGAAGCATGGAAGAACCAATAGGTAGTTTCAGTCCAAAGACGCACAGGCTCAAGATCCAGAACAGCCAATGTTTCAGTTTGAATCTAAAGACAAGAGAAAAAAAAAGAAGTTTCAGCCGAAAGTCAGTCTCTTTTTCAGAGAAGCTCGGTCTTATGTTCTACTCAGGCTTTCCATTGATTGCATGAAGTCCACCTATATTCGGAAGGTAAATCTGATTTACTCCATCTATTGATTTAAGTATTAAAATCATCCAAAAAGAACCTCACCAAAATACTCAAAATAATGATTAAACCAAATATCTGGACGTCCCATGGTCCTATCAAGTTGACACATGGAATTAGTCATTATACAGATCAAAGCATTTGAACCAAAGGAGTAAAAATGAGCATAACGAAACTCGAGGTGCATTCATTCATTCATCTATTCAACAAACATTTAAATGTGTACTGTGCGTTTGTAGGTAAATAAGACATAGACTATTATTATTATTATTATTATTATTTTCACGTAGCAGAGGACTCTGGTTCTACAACAAAAGTGGTAAGTGTTACAGAAAGATGTTGTTGGAGGAAATAATTGAGCAACCACCTAGACTGGAGAAGATGGTAGGAAGGGTCTAGATAGAGGATCCAACATGCTCAACGTCCTGGCAAGAATAAGAATAAGAGGCACCGAGAAATACAGAGGCCATTGTGCCTGGCAGAGGGGAGCAGTGGAAGAAGAAGAGAGACCTGAAGCCAAAGGCGTAGGCAAGAGATAGGCCTTGAAGGTTTATGGCCATGGTAGAGTTTGAGAGACCATTTCCTGAGTGAGTTGACAAGTCACATAGGGGTTTCAAGTAGGCAAAGAACTGCATTTTTAAAAGAAAACTGAGATCAGAGAGTTCAAGATTAGAGGTAAAGACAGACCAGGTATAAGGCTGCCATATAAAAAGTGAAAGATGATGGTGGCTCAATCAGGATTGTGACAATGGAGATAGACTAAAATACATAGATAGATTTGAGAGAGATTTAAAAGTCTGAATAGACTGTGTGTGGTGATAGGATGGTTGTGCAGGTTGAGAGAGAGAAGCACATGCAATTGACCAAAAGTGACTCTGAGCCTTGAGGACCTCTGAAAGTAAGTGGAAAAGGGGGAAGCTGCAAGAGTCACGGGAATAAATGGTCAGATAGGCCAGAGATCCAGAGAATGTGATATCCCTGACAACAGAAGAGAGAAAAAGGAGGATGTGTTCAATATCATCAAATTCAGCTTAACATTATTAAAGCAAATTAAGAACAAAATCAATGACCATTGTATTTAAAAATATTCAGGAAGGAGAAGTGTAGGCACAAATGGGAGAATGCTAGATTAAAATAAGAGTGCTACCTGAGAAAAATGATGACAATGACATAAATGGCTTATTTGTAACGTTTCACTATAAGGTGGAGAAAGAAGACTGGTCTGTAGCTAAAGACTGGTAAGGAGCCAAGGAAGATTACTTTGTTTCCTAAAGTAGGAGATTTGTGTGTATATAAATGCTGGTGGGAACGAGACAGGACAGAGGTTGAAAGTATAAAGGAGGAAGTGGATATAAGATCTCAGGTTAAAACATGATTAGGAATAATTGATAGCTACTGACCTTGATGAGAACATACTGTTTGTTTTTAAGCATGACATGTATCCATTTGTTTAATTCTCACAGCAACCCAATGAGGTAGGCCCTATTATTATCTCTGTCTTTACATATGCTATTACTGGCACACAGGAGAGTTCACCATCTTGCCAGGATTTAGACTCAGACAATCTGGATCCCAAGCTATAGCCTCTAAACACCTACACAGCAGGTGGAGGGAAAGGGAAAGAATAGATAGGGAGAAAAAAACCACAAGGGGTTGGCATTGCGTGCTGCCCGGCATATGCAATCCAATAAAAAATGCAGAGAAAGCTTCTGAAGTCACTTCTACTCCAAGAGAATTGAAACCCGTACGCAGTGACTAACTTTTGTATTTTTGACTTATTCATTCATTCAGTTAAGATTTATTGAGCACCTACTATATAACAGGCACTGAGAATACTCTGGGTTTTAAAAACGAGCAGATCTGAGATAGATCCTACCCTTGATACTCCTATTGTATTAGTCAGCTCGAACTGCTGTAACAAAATACTGTCGACTGGGTGATTTAAGCAACAGAGATTTATTTCCTCAGTTTTGGAAGCTAGAAGAAGTAGAAGATCAAGGTCTAGCAAGCTCAGTTTCTGGTGAGAGCTCTCTTCCTGGCTTGCAGATGGGTGTTTTCTTGCTGTAGTCCTCACATGCTGGAAAGAAAACAAGCTCTCTGGTGTCTCTCCTTATAAGGACACTAATAACTTTATGATCTTATTTAACTTTAATTACCTCCCTAAAGGCCCTAACTCCAGATATAAATACAGTCACATATGAATTATAGGAGGACACAATTCAGTCCATACCATTTATACTCTTTTAATTCTCACAGTGACCCTGTTTGGTTATAATTGTTGTTGTTGTTATTCTAGAGCTCATAGATGAAGTCAATGAAACATATCTGCCACATAGCTAGTAAATGACAGGAAAGAGACTCCACTTCAGCATTCTTTTTAGGCAATATAATTTCTCAGCAAGGTCAAGGTTGTATCATTAGACAGGGGAGAAAAATATCCAAAAAAAGAAGGAAGGAGCATCCTTCCTTAGTTTTATCTTTCTAATGTTACATAATCCAATTGTCATTGGTTTTTATTCTCTCTGGGGATGAGTTTTATTTTTTCCGTGCCTAATTTTAACTCTTCTTAGTATTGGTACACAGGTTTTTTCAGGTGAGCCACTTCCCATTTTATTTTTTTCTTCAAATTCTGTCTACTTGTTACTCAGGAAATTAGCTCTGGAAACATCTGACTGCAGACACTGTGTCTCCAGGATTTTCTGAGAGCTGACACAGAGACTTTAGAGGACAATTATACTCAGAGCCAGTTCAACATGGAATATATTTTGAAATTAATGTGTAAAATGTTTGACTATGGTACTCAAGGCTACAAAATCAATTTTCAACGTATTATAACTATGACTCGGTAACCACATTTCCATTAAATTTATAGAGTGTTTATTTCCATTTTAAAAACATGAATTTCTAATATAATTTCTAGGTGATCTATAAATAACTCCAGATAGGCTTATCGATGTGATGTTTTATTTTGGGGACATAAGATAGAAAACATAGATAACAAGGCATTTTGTTTTCTTAGCCAAATTAAAGAATTTTTTTTTTTTTAATCCAGAAAATTGTACATTACTTTGGATGTTGAGTGTGTTCCTCATATCACCGCTTGTATTAGAAATCATCGGACTTCCAGCAACACTAAAAATAGTCTGAGTGGAAACTTCTTGTTGAAGCAGATTGGTGGATCTTTTGAGGATAAATAAACTGCAGATTTTAGAATTTTACCAGACACATTGTATCTTTGGGATAATATGATTACCTTAATGGTAAAATATTCTGTTACGTGTCAACTTGCTGCCCCCAAATGGTCAAAGAAGTTAATTAAAACTTCTCAAAATGGAAAAGATCAATGATTGAAGGTAGCTATTCAAAGTGGCTGTTCTACAAAACCACTTTCTTTCCCAATACCAAACTTTCTTGAATAGGCCCATTCGCTAAATCAGTTAACTGTTGATAAATAATTTCATAATCAATTTTACTCTCACCAAGGGCTGTCCAATAGAACATGCTGCAGTGAGAAACATTCTATGTCTGCATGGTCCCGTATAATAGTCACTAACCATGTGTAACTATTGAACAACTTGAATATATGTGGCTAATGTACCCGAAGAACTAAATTTTAAATTATATTTTACTTTAATTAAGTTAAATAGACACATGTGGCTAGTGGCTACTATACCGAGTAGCTCAGTTCTATATCATATGTATTCATGTTCTAGAGCTATCATTAAAAAGTATCACAAACTACATGGCTTGAAACAACAGCATTCTATTGTCTCACAGTTCTGGAGTCTAGATGTCTGAAATCAAGATGTTGACAGGAGTTATGCTCCCTCTGAAATGTGTAGGGAAGAATTACTTTTTGCCTCTTCTCGTTTCTGGGGTTTGCCAGCAATCTTAGGCATTCCTTGGCTTGTAAAGGCATCACTCCAATATCTGCCTCCATCATCACATGCCATCTTCTCTCTGTGTGTCCCTGTGTCCAAAATTCCCTTTTTTCATAAGCACACCAAATATACTGGATTAAAGGCCCACCCTACTTTTATGACTTCATCTTAACTATTTATATCTACAACGACTCCAGTCTCAAGGTCACAATTGGAAGTACTTGAGTTAAAATTTCAGTATATTTTATGGGAGACATAATTCAACCCATAAAACCATACATTTTTTTTAAATTAAAAATTGAAAAAATGTTTTCTTAAGCTAGTAATATAATTAAGATTACTGAAGGGCTCCCCTTTTAAATTAATTCTATGATCTTGTTTAGTTTAATTTATATTTAAAATATTTCAGTTAAAAACTAACAAAAAATACGTAGAAAAAGAAGAGGAAAATATTTCAGTTGAGTTCAGTTGAAACAAAATTAAAATTTAATTCAGGAAAGAAATTTCAGAACAAATGGTATTTTAAATATCTTAGAATAGCTCAAATTATTAGATAAAGTATTTTGATATCTAAGAACTAAGTAAGACAAGAAAGTATATAAGACTGTTTTGAACTTTCAAAACTTTTAAGTTAAGAACTAATCCATTTAATTCCTCTTCTCTTGAGTTCCCTGAATCATCCTGAATTTGTTGCTCCTTTTCTCCTAAATTAGCACTTGAGAATAAAAAAGTTTCACATTCAAATAAATTTGAGAAACTTTGATTTAAACAAAATCAAGAAGTTTCTTTATGTAAACTTGTCAGAGATTCTGTTAGCTAACACTGGCTGTGAGCTTCCAAGAGCTTGATAATAGTGTGTAGTGTTTCCCAAATTTTTTGAGTCCAGAACAGATTGATTTCTTGACTTGTGTTTTGTTTTGCTTTGTGTTTTGTCCTCTCACAAAATACACTTGGGAAAACTTTGCCCTAAATGTATTAACTAACATTTAGCCTATCCCGTGATTCAATCTAATCTTCTTACTGTTGGTAACTCTACAACAAAAGCACTACTTTTATCCAGGATTTAAATTTATTCAAAAAAAAACACAAAAAACCTTCAAGATTTAAGAGTAATTTAAATTCCTCCTTCTTGTGTGCCTAACATACAGCCAGTAATCAAGTTCTTTCAACAACTATGGTGTATACCTGAAACTGATATAATGTTGTATGTTAGCTATATTTTTTAATAAAAAGTCTTAAAAAATATAACATCTTACCATATCTCCTTTGAAATGATAGGTTATTTTCATCTCTTGCCATCCCCTCCACCATGATCAGTTACTTTTTGATTAATGAATGACCCTCTCCTGTGGGATCAGTCCCTGTGGGCATCTAGGTAAATTCAGATTTAAGTTAATCTAACCTTTTTGTGTTGAACTCTTTGAGTTCTTCCCTTATTGACCAAATAAATAGTGATATAAAATTTACACAGAGATTGAGTAGGTAAATTTAAAATTGATCCCCTAAAGGTGTAAACTGACTCTTCAATTAATTTCTTTTAAAAAAATTGGCTTCAAATTAGAGAGGAAGACTTAGCTATGATGTATGAGGAATGAAAAATTATTCCATAAACCACACTAATCAATGGCATTACCCTTTGCTGTGTGTTTTGTCTACTGTGTATGAGACTACCCTTTCCTCGTTCCTCCCTATGCCCCATTCTTCCCAATGGGTCAGATCTAACTTAATTTAAATACCAGAAGGCACTTCTATTAAGAAACTTTTAAAGTACATTTTCATCTACCGGGGTTAGGTGTTTTTTGTTGTTGTTGTTGTTGTTGTTGTTGTTTTTAAAAAGAAGCAACATAATGCATTTATTTATCTCAAAATTCTACACTCATAAAAATTATTTTAAAGTCTAATTCGAATTATGCCATTCTTACAAGTTAATTAATGAGAGTAGATATTAAGTACCCTTTTTCTGTAACCACAGGGGAATAGGTAACTCTATCCCTCACAAGCTAATTCTGTACTTAATCAAGTATATGGATAAACACTTAACTGGGAGGATGATGGAGGCAGAGAGGAATTCCAGAGAGAGGCAGGGAGGTAGGAAAACCAAGTAGGAGTAGTTGCAAGGTGAGACTGGAACAGGGGTCAGTCTATGAAGAGATGTGTATTCTATGTCAATATCTGTTATTGAGTATTAATTGAAATAGAGTGGGGCTGGCTGAGTGGCGCGGTGGTCCCAAGCCAGCAGCCCCGGTTCGGGTCCCACATATGAGGGCCAGTGACACTGCCCTCAAAAAAAAAGAAAAAGAAAAAGAAAAAGAAAAAAAAGAAATAGAGTGAACCACCAATAAGCAGATATGGATTTTAGAAAGATTACTCTGATCAGCAGGGAGAGAATGGTAAATGAGAAACTGGGAGGTTGCTATAATAATCCAAGTAAGAAATTCAGAGAGTCTAAGACTGTGGGAGAGTGGATAGGACAGAGATATTTGGAAAGTAGGTGCTGGTGACTTGCCGGAGAAGGCAAAACTGGGATAGGAGAGGCTCTGACTCCAAGATTTTTAGTCTTAAGTATGTGATGGCTGAAATACTGCATCATCCTCAATCTTTTCCTTTTTTTCCCCTTTCTCTGTCTTTTTCTTCCTGTATATTTTTGTCTTAAAACATAAGAGTGTCAAGACTGATAGAATTGCCACATGTAAAAACTTTTCACGACTTTACTATTAGGTAGCTTGCATAATTTAGTTTAATAAACATTCACTTTGCTAGATACTGGCGTGCATCCTCCTTTAAAGGGCTTTTTATGTATTGTGTGATATATAAAGACCAAATGTCCCCAATGTAGGGGAGGAAAAATAATTTTCCCTCTACCCCCTTCTAGGTTCTTGGCTGAGATACCACCTTTAATAAAAAGATTAATAGGAGAAAAACAAACCAAAATGTAATAACATGTATACTCTGTTTACATGGGAGATACTGAGGGGGAAATGAGTTTGCCACCCCAATATATGCTTTTTGGGATATTGACTATTTTAAACCGGTTATTTTTAAGAAACAAATGACTCAGGGAAAACTTTTGACCTTTCCCCTAGCTGCATAAAAGGAATTTAGATAGAGGACCTGCTCCAGAAAGGGAGATATCATAGATAACTACATAGTTTCATAAGATCTAAGGGTGATAGAGAGGAAACTAGCAAAAGGCATTTGTTCAAAGTCCTCTCTGTGTCTCATTGTTAAAAATGGCTCAACAAACATTTATTTATCACACATTTTATTTTTCTATCTTCAGGTGAATTGCACTCCTGACTTTTGGAGTCCCAAACCACTCCCACCCACCCCGCTCCTTAGCTCCAGAATGGCATGTAACCCTCAGCTGCCCAAAATGTTACCAGAGAGGGGAGGGGTCTTCTCACCAAGATACCCAGGCCTGGGGGGCAGAAAACTGACCTCTACGTTGCCAGAGGATGGACCCTCCTTGGCCCGGTGTCCAGGTTCTTGGCATCTGGAGCAAAGAATTGAAAGAGACACAGAGGTAAATTGGTGAAAGTGAACTTTATTTGAAGAGATAGTACACTCCAAAGAATTTGGAGCTGGCTGAGCACAAAGAAAAGTGGCTCCAGGCCCCTTGTTCGTGGGAGTCTGGTGGTTTTATTTCTTTTCTCTGGGATGGGTTGTTTCCCTCCAGGCACGGGACCACTTGATTCACACCTGTGATTGACAAGAGGCCATTGCCTCATCTTCTTATACTGCACATGTCCCTTCCCAGAATTCAGTCCGTTATAATGATATTAATAAACTACTGGGCATATGTATGATATTACAATGATGGTATAATGAGGTAGGGTGAGATGGAGGTTGTGGTGGCCTCTACCGTGCAGGTGTGAGTGACCATTTCAATTTAGTTAGGTCCTTACAGTGGTTAATGGTTAGGGTAGATAAGAGAAGAATTCAGGAGGTCTCCAGGTGGTACGCCTCGTGGATTGTGTTGGCCGCGCAAGAATACAGAGACCCAATTACCTGTCTCTAACTGCCTGCCTTGTTTCTCCTGAGAGACATAATCCCCATAAATTTCTGTGGTGAGTTGAGGGCTGGGAGGCTCTTCTGTATCTGCTTCAAGAAGGGGATTAG
Organism: Aselliscus stoliczkanus; assembly: GCA_033961575.1. NCBI lineage: Eukaryota > Metazoa > Chordata > Mammalia > Chiroptera > Hipposideridae > Aselliscus > Aselliscus stoliczkanus. The sequence continues at coordinate 72,013,741 of CM066740.1, read as the reverse complement.
AGCTGTCCTTTCCTAATGGGGATTCATGAAACTCTCACCCTATCTGATCTTAAATAAAAAAGAGGGGGGTCTCATATCTGCCTTGGTCTGGGTGCACTGGAAGCCTCGCTGGGACATAATTTGTATCCCGATGGTCCCTGGATGAGGAGAGACAGACGTTAGTTAATAAATTAAAAGCACTGGCTCCAAGAATAGGACTTGAAGCCCAATTATCTTATTTTACCCAGGGCTTAGGTCTGGAATGGCCTGGAGGAGTGTTGGGCTACAATGGTTACAGTTAATAAGCTTAAGTCACAGGTTTTCAAGTAGTTATTTGGAGTAAGGGTGAGAGACATTCTGTGATTTAGGCTAGGAACAATCTTTAGTTTGGGATTAAGAATGTGATTAGAAGAGTGATTAAAACCAGGGGCTAAAGAGCTAAAAAAAAAAAAAAACTAGGGAAAAGGAGACTTAAAATTCCTGCAGTGAGGGGCTTAGAACTTCTATAGTGAGGGGACTCTCCCATATCAAATGTGCCCTTGGGTCTCATATTCTTATGGCACCCCACATGAACATCTGTAATAAATTTCGGTTTTTTGTGTGTGTGTTAATTTGATTATTTGCCCAGACAGAAGAATGTAGAAAGGTAGGAAGAACTATTATTTTTTACATCCCCACAATACCAAGGAAAACTAAGTAATTCTCTGAAATGGCCCAAGCCACTCTTTTAAATACCATCTCCAGCTGAAGACAAAAGGCATTGTGGGTAGGGAGAGGAGGCCAGCTCTGGGAGGTTACCAGGAAAAACAGCGTAACAGTGGTAAGGTTGTGAAAATTTAAGTTCTGGTCTTCTCCAATGATAAAAGTTTCTAAAGATTTAGAGTCAACCTCCTCTTCCTGGTATGCTGAGGCAGACACCATTACAAATGGAGATTTCCTTTATAAATGTAACTGCTCAGTATTCAGAGCTTCTGCTGTGTCCACTCTGTGTTAAAAATAACCAGCTCAAAATGATCATTATACCAAAGAGGCATATTTTGGAATGGTATATTTTGCTTTCCTTTACTAACAACTTTGCAAGGTCATGGTTCAGGGTGAAAAGGGGATGAAGAAGCCCCCAGCATGTCTGTGAAAGGAAGCTGACTAACGTTGTGATGTAGGATATTTTTTGTGTGCCAGGATTGTAGTCTCGTGAAGCTGAAGAATGCAGACACGGACCAGAGAGGTAAAGTTTACAGCAGAGGACGGTTTATTAGAGTAGAAAGTAACAGCTCTCAAAACGAGAGGGGGTCCTGACTGGGTTGCCCATAGCTAGGGTAAAAGGCTTGAGTTTTTATACTTTTTTTCTGCCTGGAAGGGAGAATGCTGAAATACTGGTGACTGTTATTAAAGGGATTAATCAGGTTTGTTCTGTTGCTAAGCCAGGGGAGGCTTTTCGTAATGTCCTCCAAAATGGCTTTGTTGCTCTGGGGCATGACTGATGTCTCTGTACCAGTATGAGGGAATTAGCTAATAATTTTGAAGGAATGGCTAGTTTAAGAAATAACCAGTTTTCTTATCTTTGCTCAGTCTACCAGGAAATTCCTGATTGCCTGATATTATACTAACTAACCTGTCTTAGTTGGGCCACCTGAGGTCGAAACCCTGCTCCCTGGAGGGGCTCCGGAGCTGTCCCATTGCCTTTCCTTGGTCCACTCCTCAGAAAGTGCAGGTGTCAGAGTGTATTTTAATTAGCCTGACAATCCTAATATTTTCACGCCAGTTGAAAGGTGCAAAGCCCCTATCAGCAATGGCAAATTATGCAGGAGTAATCTAAACACAAGGCATGTCTGGACAATTTCAACCTGTTCCCAGCAGGAAATAAGACAACTGAAAGATTGGTGCTGATAAATTCCAGGACCTGGGTCAGAAAATAAGCACCAGCAGGGCTTTGGAGGAAAGGCCCCAGTCTGCCCCCCACCCTCTGTTATCCTCCCTTGGGCTGCTCAGGCTAGGTTTCAGAGTGTGCATTTTTAGCAGGAGAGGTAAGACACCCCTCCTAATTGCAGCTTGCAGGAAAGCGCTATAATCAGAACTGTGTTAGGGATACTTACAGGAGAGCACAGATGGCTGGGTAAAGCCCCAGGTTTCACGGTTGAGAATCCTTCGGTGGATTCCTGTTTTTCCACGCTGGAGTCTATGCATATGATCTGAGCCTGTTACAGCCTCTGAGGCTGGTACAGACAAGACGTGTGCTACCATTTACCAACCTACATGGGGGTTCTAACATGGGAGAGTCCTGGTGCTTGACCTATTTCCACATTGTCCAGACAAAAAGTGAAAAATTCATTTAGCAATAGACTATAGAAGTGCAAATAGGAAAGACTGAAGGATTTACTAGTAGAATATCTATGGCTGGATTTATAGTTGCATAGAAACACTTTTTTTTTCCCTACTTCTCTTTCCTATCTGTTATCTCAGAGTTAAAAGACATCCACATTAAAACAAAAGCACCATCACTGAAAAGTAACAGCATATGATGATATTACCTAATATATCATAAATATCAACATAATACATATAGTATATATTAATAACCTTCTTGTATTAGTCTGGGGAGGTTCTTTTGATTACTTTGTGTAGTATATTAGGTGATTTATATAGCTGACCTCTTATACATTTTATAACAGAGAAGCATATCTTAAAGTAATTTGCTTAAAATTTTCAAATGCAAATTTGCAAGTCTTTCATCTTTTAAAATTTCTTTGCTTTCTTCTGGAATGTGTTTATTAGTCTGTAGCCCCTAAGGAATGGTTATGTTAGTATGTTATAGTAGCACATTTTAGAAATACACCGATATAAATTTGAAAACTACAGATATGGTTTAACTTTAGTAATATTAATTAGGAATAAAATTGACTTCTCTATTTTTATCATTCAAATATCAATGTAGTCTAAGAGCCAGATACTTTAATGCTCTGTTCGAAGGTTCAAATAAGATAAATTTTACTTTTTACAACATTTCATTTTTCAAATGGGTATGCCCATTTATATGGCATAAAATTCAAACATTACAAAAGACAATAAGAAAAAAGCAAAAAAAACAAACAAACCTAAATCAAATAGAAGTATTTTGATATATTCCATACTACATTGACATATGATTTTAATGTTTATATATATTCTATAAGAATTCATGGTTAGAACTAAGGAAACTTGTTGTGCTTTAGTGAAAAGCAGTGAATTAAATATTCTGATGGAGTTGCATGTCATTCATATGTCTTATTAGTTAATCAATGTGGTAGATTCAATTATTATTAATAAATATTCACTCCTTCCTCTTCTTCCCCCCTCCCCCCCCCCCACATACACACACATTAGTGGACTGAACTTTCTTGCCCCTTGACTTTGGGCTTGGCCATGTGACTTGCTTTAATCAATGGGCCATTAGGCGGATATGATGATCAAAGGCTGAAAAGCACTTTGCACAACTGAGTTTTGTTTAAAAGAAAACCATAGACCCAAAATAGCATCACTTATGCCAAAAGCCCATAGTATGAAACCTAGATTTCATACCTGATCTAATTGCAGTTTCAACATCTCCCAAAGAATATAATCTTAACCAACAAGTCTGGGATTTCCTGGTCAAGCACTGGTAAATTAATCTGTCACAAGAGGCCTTTTAATCCCCACTTTAGGAAGAAGAGGCAATTTGCATGATAAAACCCTTGAAGTTCCCTTCTCCCCAAAAGAAGATATCCTGGTCTAAACACAATTCTATCTTTCCTTTTGCTAATAACTCTCCCACTACACTAGTCTTCCTAGAAAAATCTTCCATTTTGTACAACCCTTTGGAGCACACTTCTACTTGCTAGATGGGATGCTGTCCAAATCACGAATCCCTTAATACAACCAATTAGATCTTCAAATTTACTCAGTTGAAATGTGTTTTTTTTACACCTTTGCTATCCGCATGAGAACATACCTAGGCTAGTCTGTAGGTGAATGGAGCCAATCTGCCTCTGATGAGCTGCCCTAGCCACCAAGCCCAGCCAACTTCAGACACATGAGAAATAATACATGATTATTTCCTGAGACACTGAGTTTTGGAGTGGCTTGTTACACAGCACTGTTTTGGCAACAGATGATCAACATAGCCACCAATAAGAAATGCAAGGGGCAGATTGCTCTGCTTGGCTTTGAATTTCAACGCTGTCCTACACTATCTGTGTGAAATTTGCACATCTGACTGCTCTGAGCCTGTTTTACAGCCTGCATTGACAAATACATTTATTTTTGGCTTTTCTCATATTGTTAAGAGTAAACATTTATGTTCCAGTATAAAGCCAACTCCCCACTTGTGCACTGCATCTAATCACTTCTTACATACTCAAGGATTTTGCTCTTACAGTAATCCTATCACCTGTATCGTCAAATTTTCTCTTTCCATTAGATCATCTTATCAGCTGACAAACACTCTTTACTAAACAAAAATATAAAAACACCACACCAAAACCTCCCTGAGTTCACAACTCTCTGTACCTACTGCCTATTTTTCTGCTCTTCCTCACAGCAAAAATCCTTGAAAAAGAATTCTATATTGCAGTCTCTACTTTCTCACTGTTCATTCTCTCTTGAAAGACATTCTACCTTGGTTTTGTCTCCACCACTCATGGAAATTGCTCTTGCAAGGGCACCTATATCCTCCAAGCCTCCCAACTGGTGGCCAACCAGTCTCCTTTTCCCTGACCTCCCACAGAAGGGCTGGCAGCAGCACCAGCACTGTGCAATCACAGTCCTCCTCTGTACAGGCATGCAACAGTATGTGCCAGACTCTACCAGTCTCCCCTACGTCTCTCATGAATAGAAACTCAACAAAGCTCCAAGGGGGTTTCTTTTTAAAGAAAAGATATGCCCACGCAGGCAAAACTGCATCATTCCCATGCACACACATTTTGTTTATTTTGCTGTTATAAAATTTATTGCATTTTATTATAATATATATATATATAAAATCTGTATATAGTATATGTATAAGTATTTATATATTAATATATACATATAGATCTATATACATTTGTTTCTGTAGCAGATTGAAAACATTCCCCTCAAATGGGAACCATATCATCACTTTTGTATCTTAGAGCTTTGCACAATTTCAACGGGATTCCCTAACACAATAAAATATAAACAATCCAATGCTAGAGGTTGAGGGGTTTCTTGCCGGAAGAAGTTTGTGATGTGTAATTTTAACTTGTTCCCAGAAAGTGACATGTAGGACTCTCTACTTGCTATTGTCCTGTTATCCTCAGAATCAGGGCACACTGTTCTGTCTGGTTAAATATAGACCATGGTCTCTTCCCTTAACACAAATGAGATGCGGCCAGGATATTTCAACAAGGCTTTGTAAGAGATTAATAAAAGGCAAATAAGTTTGCAAAGTAACTTGAAACTCTATTATTTGGGATTCAAGGTGCCACTTGCTTTCTGTGTTCAGGCCTTGTTTCCACTTGGAGGGGCTGATCATGGTAGCTCACATGCAAGAGCTGATGTCTAGACCTCTTCCTTTCTAAAACACTAGTCTGAAGAAAAAAAATCTAAGTACAGGGACAGGAATTCCTCCTCCAACGTGTCCTAGACCAGCCTTCCTTGTCCCAGCTTCCTGCCTAAACCCTTGTCTCTTCTTCAGGGATTGACACTAAGAACATTGACCCTCTTCAACAGGGGACTCCGCCCCCTGAGCAGGGGAGACTCCGCCCCCTGAGCTCAGGAGTGTGGCTCTAAGCACAGCAGGTTGTATAGGTCAGAATAGGGGGACTAAGGTAGTGATTAAAATGCACGATCTGGAGCCAAATCCTAGATTTAGATCTGCACTGTGCAAAGCTCCAGCTGTGTGATTTGGGGCAGGTGACTAAATCTCTCTGCACCTCCATGCACTCTGTGAATAGGGTTAAAAACAGGACTGACATCTTGGGGTCAGTGTAAGGATGACATGAGATAACCGAAGGGCAACACTGCAAACAGTGTGTGGGACATAGTACCGGTTCATCATGTTCACTAACAGTAATGCAGAGACAGGTCTGCCACCCATTCAAAGGACACACACAGCAAGCACATTGACTGAGGCAGGCCATCTCAGAATGTATTTATTAAGCTGAAAAGAAAAATGAAACCAGAGCGTGGCAGGACTCTGATCACCAGAGGAAGCAGCCCCCACACTGCCCTACAAACGCTCCTTGCGTAATGTAATGATGGTTTCCACTTGCCTTCTCCCCAGTGCCCTTGCCTCATCCCCATTAAGAATTCAAAACTATTGACCTTCCTTCCTATACCAGGACCCTTTGAAGTGCAAGTGTTACTCGAATCTTCAGTAGAGCTTCAGGGCCTCCCTCAGTAATTCATCTGCTCCTTTATTGGGCCACAGTGTTTCTGATCAAACAGCATTTGAGGAGAAGACAGAATCCATCCTGTCCAACAGTAAACAAAGAACCTTTCATAACAGCCCAGTGTTCCCATGTGGCCTTGAGGCTCAGGTGTCCTGGAATGCCCCAGGTCTGTAGAAAGGCACTCAACTGTCTTGAATATAGAAAAGGGACAATACAGTGAAAGGACAACACAATAGCTCTTCAATGGATCTGTGTCTTAAAAAGTCAAGATGAGGGCCAGCCAAGTGGTGCAGTGGTTAAGTGCTAGCCTGGGAAGCCTGCGGCTCCGGTTCGGGTCCCACATGTGAGGGCCAATGACACTGCCCTCAAGAAAAAAAAAAATCAAGATTATACTGATTGTTAAGTGTTTAAAAGTGCTTTAATACTTTAGCTTGGTAGAGGGGTCAGCAAATTATTTTTGTCAAAGGCTAGATAATAAATATTTTAGGCTTTTGGGGGACCATAACATCTCTGTCTCAACTATTCCCCCCTGCAGGTGTAGGGAAAAGCAGCCATAGGCAGTGTGACAAAATGAGCGTGACTGTGTTCCAATAATATGTTATTTATAAGAACACGTGGGGAGGGCCATAATTTGCCAAACTGGTCTAATGCAACGTTTCTCAAACTTGAGTCATATCCATACCACTACCATAATTTTTTCTAATTCCATACACATCTGTAATCATGTTGATTACAAAATTACTAATGTTCACTCTATTTTTAAATCAACTGATTGTAAAATAAAAATAATATCACTACTGTAAAAGGATAGCTAGTACTACTTGTACTAAACAAGGTAACCTTAAAAAATAAATAGAGGGCCGGCCGAGTGGCGCGGTGGTTGAGGGCTGGCTTGAGAAGCCAGCGGCCCCAGTTCGGGTCCCACATATGAGGGCCAGTGACACTGCCCTCAAAAAAAAAAAAAATAGAATGGAAACATTGCAATTAAAATGTTAATTGGAATTTGAAAAAGAAATAAGATTTCCATCTAAAGGCAAAGCTTCTTAACCAGTCTGGTTTTGTACTGCATCTTGTAGGCTCCAATGCTCTCGCTCTCCATCGCAGCCATGGCAGTCTTCTCTAAGCCCCTCCTCCTTGCGTTATCCCTGCCAACATAGTGCGCGTGCACATGCTATTCTGCCATCCTGGAGTACTTGTCCCTGCCTCTTTATCTGGGAAGCCTGATGAGTCAAACCACCTCTTTTATTATAGCTGTTCAGAAACCAGCCGGCCATTCCTTGAAAGTGTATGTCACCAGTGCCATTTTATACTGGCTGGGAAAGGAGTAGATTATTTTCTGACACCCTGCGCCACCATCTTCTTGAAGTCAAGGGATCAGGATCTAAATAGTACCTCCCCTGGTAGCTTCTGATAAATAATTATTACACTGAATGAATAAATGATTAACTGAGATTTTTTTTTTTTTAAGATTTTTATTGGGGAATTGGGGAAGGAGAACAGTGTTGGGGAATTGAGGGAGGGGATCAGACAAGTTGTTCTTCAGACTTTATTGTGGAGGGTGCCAGTCACCATCTGGCTTCCCTTCAGCAGTTCATGGCCTCTAAGCTCAAGGTACTGTGTTCAGTCTTAGTTGCGGGTGGGCATAGCCCACCATTGAACAGGCAATCTTGTTTTTACACTAGCTGAGCCATCCTGCCACCTGTTGGCAGCTCAGTAACAGCTTAACTAGGGCACAGCATTCACTGGCCCATGTGGGAATCAAACCGGCAGCCCTGTTACTCAGAGCATGCACTGTAAGCCAACTCTTAACCAACTGAGCCATTTGGCCGGCCCCGATTAACTGAGATTTTTAAAAATATAAATTAGTCACGTCCAGATGTAAGTTTTTTTTTCATAATCTAAATCTTCATTTTATCCTTGAGACCCTGTAAATCAGGGTCTAATTCCAGTTCCCATCATGATTTACATGTGTGGAGGACAAACTGTTCCATGGCGTGATGCTACCTGTCCCACAAGCTGTTTCCTGGGCCAGATTGGGGGTTGTTTTCCAAAATCCTCCTTGGAGAATGTCTGATCATAAGTGATGATCATTCTGACATAAATTAGCCCCCCTCACTTGCCTCCCACTGCAAACTGGTTCCTGGAACAGGCCATGTCCTCACCTGGTCAAGCTGAGGCAGCATAGGCAGCCTAAGAAATTGACCTGGTACCATGTGAGGTGTGTGACTGGTTGTACAAGTAACAAGTGACTGTATCCAGCACCTTTAGCTGGAGAAAAACAAGAACCAGTTTCATGCAGCATGGCTAATCCCTATGACTGGTTACACAAGTAACAAGTGACTGTATCCAGCACCTTTAGCTGGAGAAAAACAAGAACCAGTTTCATCCAGCATGGCTAATCCCTATGACAGGAGACCTGACTTTTAACTAATTATAATGTCATTTACATTGTAGATACTATGGCTCCCATCATACATCTAATGCCATGACAGTTGTAGAGGAATCAAATAAGGAAAAAAAGCAGGAAATGTAGGGTCTCGCCCAAGGGGAGGAGATGAATGAATCATGTCAATGGGATGTCACAATTTCCGGAGGGATAAAAACCCCTGATCATTACTTCCTCAGGGCTTTTGAGGACACAAGAACCTGGTCACCACTGCTTCAGGTTGAGTCCTCTCTTGGATATCCCTGTGGCGACAAAGCATGTAAAGTAATAACCATACCTGGTAACATCCACTACTAGTATCCCCACCTTTACTATATAATTCTTTGCTGCCTGCCAATCTGCGCTCAAAATACCTACTTCGTCTTGGAGACACCCAAGACATGCCTCATATGTAAATTTCCTTTAATAAACTCTATTAATTGCTGGACTGGAGTGGCCTGCCTCTTCTACCTTTCTCTGCCCTCCTCTTACAGAGGTAGGTTTTCAGCCTCAGACATTTGTCCTGGGTCGACATTGTACTAACAGCATAGAATTAGCAAGATACTTTTCCATTTATGAATATAAACATCTCTGATCCAATAGATGTTTGGTTAGAAATCAATGTCTTGTCTTCATAATACATATTTTGAGAATCAAGCTTAAGTTGTATTTCTGCAGAAGCCAATCAGTTATTTATTGTTATCAACCAACTCAATTAAACCAGCATCAAAATTAATAAGAAATAGAAATCTAATATATGAATAAGATTTCATATGATCCCCAGACATGTCTAGAAAGTAGAAAACTATAATACACATAACTTCTCTTGTAGTGTATATATGTATGCTCTTTTAAGAAAAGAGTCATGGGTTCTCTTCCATATATGAACACTTATTTCTTTTTAGAAATTTGACATAAACAATTATCCTTATTTTATAAAATGGATTGTTCCAGGCACATGTTTAAATTGATTTGTAGTCAATCTTATCACTTTTTTTTTTTTTTTAAAGATTTTATTGGGGAATTGGGGAAGGGGAACAGCGTTGGGGAATCGGGGAAGGGGAACAGACAAGTTGCTGTCTTTTTGTTCTTCAGCCTAGTTGCGGAGGATGTTGCTTCACTGGCCCATGTTGGTATCATCGCACTCTTCACGGATGAGGCAGATCGGTCGCCGGCCTCTGGACGGTCTCTCACCATGGCTATTGGCAGCTCACGCTGGCTGCCGGCCACTCACTGCAGCCTATGGCAGCCCACTGCAGCAGGGGCTGCAGCCCACACCATCACCGGGGCTCGCACAGCCCAGCTCCAGGTGGAGCTGTTGTTAGCTGTAGAGGGCAGTGTCACTGGCCCTCATGTGGGATCCGAACCGGGGCCGCTGGCATCCCAAAACCAGCTCTTAACCAACGCGCCACTTGGCCGGCCCTCCTATCACTTTTTAAGTGCTCAAGAAATTCATTATTCATAGGAACCCTGGGTTGGAAAAAGGATTGACTTAAGCAGCTGTTTTTCTGTTAATTTAAAGCCTATTTGGAACATTATATACTATTTTTGTTGTTTCCCTTTTCTCGGAGCATTAGAAAAATCCTTTCATGACAGGATGTACGCAGAAAGTACAAAGACAACTCAGATCATCAATATGAATAAAAAACGGGGAATGCCCTTAATCAGTAACTTTCACTTTTTGTTTACACATAAGACACTTACCCTGTCTCCATACATAGGTATGCTTTCTCTTTCATTATGTGGTATTTATAATTAATATTCCAAATCAGTGCCTCTTCACTCTTATTCAGAAAGTCAAGCCATCTTTTTTGTTTATACCAAGCAGCCAGGATACCAACTAGGACCAAAGCTCTGGGGTTGAAACTCTTCTTAGACCTTCCTCCTGTAAATAGAGTCACATAGTCCATGGCAGCTGTGAGAAAACTAGTGAGTCTAGAAGGACTATAAAATGTCTAGCTCAGTTAAACATATTCCCTTTAGGGATTCTATTAAAACTATTACGTGTATGTGTATAGTACAAAAGAGAGCTCAATGAACCACTCACTTGCTTAACAAATGTTGCAAGTTTCCATGTTCATCAGGTTGATAAATTGCTCTGTTAAAATTACTTATTAATCATTTGTTGAAATAATACTAAGTTACTGTATTTGATCTGGTCATCAAAAATTCCAGTTGTCATTCTTTAGAGTAGAAAGGGCACTGGCTTGGGACATTAAAAAACAAAAACAAAACAAAAACAACTGGCTTCTCCCTCTAGCTCAACTACACATTCAATGTGCAATCTCAGACAGGTCATCTGAGTTCTTTGAATCTCAGTCTCTTTGTCTATTAAATGAAGAAGTTGTACTAGATTATGCCTCAGGGCCTTCTTCCCTATATAAATCTTCTAAATATTAGTTATTTAAACTTATTTTTAAATTCCTGGAGAATTGTTATTAACAATTAATCTAGAAAGAGTGTGAGTAACATTATTTTATATAAAAAAATGTTGATTTGTGATATGTAGGCACAGATGTGTGTAAGAGTTGTGCAAATAGATGAGAAGTTTGCTAATTGGGATATAACTAGACTGGAACTGGACATCCAAGAGTAAAACTCCGGGTGGCTCAGTTAGAGCGCGTGCTCTTAACAATGAGGATGTGCGCCGGTGCGACTCCCACAGGGGATGATGGGCTGCGCCCCCCCACAACTAAGATTGAAAACAGAGACTGGACTTGGAGCTGAGCTGCGCCCTCCACAACTAAGACTGAAGGACAACAACTTAACTTGGAGCTGATGGGTCCTAGAAAAACACAATGTTCCCCTTCCCCAATTTCCCGTAAAATATTTTTTAAAAAAATAAAAAGAGTAAAACTTCCAGTCTCACCTTCGACAGTTCCTAAAGCTACCAGTCCCTACAACTTTAGATGGTATGAACAGATCACGAATCTATATGGAATTAAAAAAAAAAAATCTATGTCCCCAAGAGATTTTATTTCATATTCTGTGGCATTAGTTTGTAGTTATGTTTTTAATTCTAAAGCCATAAAATGTTCCTTATGGAATATCTTCTCTTATGGAACAGTACACAAAAGGAAATTGCAACCATAGAATAATCAACACCATGAGTAAACAGTAACATAAATTATGGACTTTGGGTGATTATGGTGTGTCAGCGTAGGTTCATCAGCTGTAACGAATGCACCACTCTGTGGAGGATAATGGGGGAGGTTATGAGTGAGTGGGGTAGGCATTACGTGGGAAATCTCTGTACCTTTCCCTCAATTTTGCTGTGAACCTAAAACTACTCCAAAAAAAAATAAAACGTTAACTTCTTAAAAAAGGTAATTGCAAATCAGTGTGTATAATTCCATTTTTCATACACTATATAAAACTATATATGTTTATTTATGGACTTACAAACTAATCCAGAAGAATTTATTTATTTATGCAATTCTGCATTGCTTACACTTTTTTCAGTATTTACTATTCTTGTACTTAAATTTTTTTCTTAATGCTACACTAAATTTAATTCAGTCACCTAAAAAGCACCAAATTATAAATTGTTTTTAGAGCAGCATAAACTTACATATTGTAATATCTGCTCTATATTTCTACTAAGTTCGGCTTTAAACCATAGCACACAGCTGAAAGAAGCCCAAAGAAGCCCATAGAAGCCCACGTATTTGCTCTATCTGTGTATTATATTAATGGACTCTTTCTTATCTCTAAAGAATACCAAAAACATTGAAAACAGCTACGATTAGAATCCCAGAATATTAGTTTTTGGAAGGAACTAAAAGCACCCAACAATTATTAAGTGTTTAATATTTGCCATCTATGGTTCTAAGAGTTTATCGATTATAACTTATTTTCTCCTCCAACAACCTTATTGCTGTCCCCATTATACAGCAAAAGAAATTGAGAAACAGATTGAATCATATGCCCAAGGTCACAGCTAGTAAGTGGTGGAGCTGGGGTTTGAACCAGAAATCCAGCTGCAGACCCTGCACTATTAACCACTCACTAACCAGGACTCATTCTAGGGGAATTGTTTAGATGGTTTAAACAATAGCCAGCACAAACAATAAGGAATTCTTATTTGTGGGGGCAGTCCTAGGGATTTGTGATTTTTGTTCTTATTCATATTAAACTGAAGTTGCTTCCCAGTATCTTGTACCCAGTGGCCTTAGTACTTTTGTCTATAACGACATAGAACAAGTCCCAGAACCAGAAACTTTTGCGTTAAAAAAGAATCTTAAGGAGGCCAGCCAAGTGGCTCAGTTGGTTAAGAGCTTGCTCAAGGATGCAAGTTCTGGGGTCAGTCGAGTGGCACAGTGGTTAAGAGCTGGTTTTGGGATGCCAGGGGCCCCGGTTCGGATCCCACATATGAGGGCCAGTGACGCTGCCCTCTACAGCTAAGATGGTGAACAACAGCTCCACCTGGAGCTGGGCTGTGCGAGTCCTGGCTACGGTGTAGGCTGCAGCCCCTGCTGCAGTGGGCTGCCATAGGCTACAGTGAGTGGCCGGCAGCCAGCGTGAGCTGCCAATAGCCGCCAGGGGTCGGCAACCGACTTGCCTCATCCAGGAAAACAACGTCCTCCGCAACTAGACTGAGGAGCAAGGGGACAGCAACTTGTCTGTTCCCCTCCCCCAATTCCCCAATTTTTAAAAAAAAAAGAATGCAAGCTCTGAGCAACAAAGCTGCCAGTTCAATTCCCACATGGGCCAGTGATGCTGCACCTGAGCTGTCAACAGGTGGCAGAATGGCTCAGCTGGTGAGACCACATGCTCCTAACCACAGGGCTGCCTGCTGGAGATGATGGGCTACGCCCACCCTCTACTAAAGACTGAACTCGGCACCTTGTGCTGAGCTGCTGCCTGCATGGCTCAGGGGAAAGAGTGTGCTCTCTTAACAACAAGGCTGCCTTTCAACTCCCACATGGGATGCTGGCTACGCCCACCCACAACTCATTGAACACAGCACCTTGAGCTGAGCAGCGTGACTGGACTTGGAGCTGAGCTTGCTGCACCCTCAACAACTAAGATTGAAGAACAACAACTTGGCTGTTCCCCTCCCCCAATTCCCCAATAAAATCTTTTGGGGAAAAAAAAAAAGAATCTTAAAAATTACACTGGTCAGACAGCCTTCAATTACTTCCTCATCGAAATGGAATTTGAAGAGAGCTAGTATAGCACCCTATATTACTCTCCAAGCTTCACTTTCCCAGTTTCTTCAACTGGGGCTCCTTCTTTGGGAAATGCAGCCATTTGTCAAAATTGCTCTTGAGTTTTGTTGCATAGAATTGAATTTAACATTCAAAAATGGTATGCTGCCAAATCAGAGATATTAATTTTTAATGTAGGTAATACTAGGATTTGATGGAATCCCTGCCCTGCTCGTATGTGTATATCTCGTCCTGAACTTGGACTAATGTATCATGAAACGGTTGTCCTACTAAGGCCAAAGTGTACTGTAATGCCAATTGCATGAGTAGAAACTGGGGTCTTGTTGTAGTGAAGAGCCATTGCCAGTGTCAGTTATCCATGGGAGTAGAATTATAATTTGGAAGGGGGTCTACAATGAGAGAGAAATAGATCATCTTCTTCACTTCACTTTGGGTCTTGAGAAGTGTTTGGAGGGCAGTTGGTTGATGGGGGAAATTAGACACTGCACGAGGAGAAAAACTGGGTGGTTAGCAAGGAGATACAGGGGACCCTAAGGAGAGTTGAGTTCTGTTCCCTGAGAAGAGCGATTCCTAGAGGCAAACTGTGTCTGGTAGTCTTTGTGTGGAAATCCCTCCAGTTCCCTGGAGGCTTTAGTTAAATTATGATTTGTGCCAGAGTAAAGCTATATGAGGCACAGCTTGTTGGTGCCAGTGGAATCTCTTCAAGGATAAGAAAAGATCTGTGCAGTTCAGCCGCCCCTCCCTACCTGGAGACTCTGTCCACTGCCAAGCCAGGAGAATTAGAAAGTTATTCTGTTAAGGGAGCTGGTGAGTTTTCTTGTAGCATGCTAATACTTGTAGCTTTTCAGTAATTGCACTATGCCTTATAGTTATGACAAACTGAAGATCAGCTAAAATGCTCAAGACTTTCTCAGACATCTCAACTGTACCTATACCCACACACCCGTTCAAATGATATTTTTTAACCTAACTATGACAGTTCACAACTTTTCAATGAGATGTTGTTGGGTTTTTTCCCCTAATGTTTCAGTATGTCAAGACCAAAGAGCCAATCTTGTTCTGATTGATTACAGCGCTAGTGAGCCCTCCCAGCTTTGGTAATAGTCAAATTGGACAGGCTTGTGTTGTTATATGTCTTCAATCAAATCATCTGTCAATGAAGGAATGAAAAAAAAGCATAGAGTCAAAGATCTAACTTGCTTTTTTAGGGGTTTTTTTTGGAGCGGGCCAAGCAAAAGAAGCTCAAGAAAGGGCCAGGGCCAGGGGGTAATTATTAGGAGATAAAGTACACTCCAAAGAGTTTGGAACAGGCCAAGCAAAGGAAGCTCAAAAGACCTAGCTTGCTTTTTTAATTTAACCAGCCTTGAAATGAATTCACTTACTGTTATTTGTTACATATTTCATCAAGTTCTCAAGGATATCAGTGGAGGCTTGTCAATTGCCTTGCTGCACTTAAAATACAATACATTTGTGTCATTCCTTGTTAACCTAGTAATCATCCTTGACAAATAAAAAGAAAAAAAGTATGTAAATTTGGGTATTGAATCTATCTTATGGTGCTGTGATCAAATTATTCCTTTCTAAAATACCCCACTATCTGCTAATACTTGTTTCAAACATTTTGCCAAAGGGACCAGCCAAGTTGTTGGTCTTCAATCTTCATTGTGGAGGGCGCCAGTAGCCATCTGGCTGCCCGTTGGCAGCTTGTGGCATCTAAGCTCAAGGTGCTGTGTTACACTCTTAGTTGTGGGTGGGCATAGCTACCATCCCATGCGGGAGTCGAACCAGCAGCCTAGTTGTTAAGAGAACACACCCTATCCACTGAGCCATCCGGACGGCAGTTCAACTCAAGGTGCTGAGTTCAGTCTTAGTTGCGGGTGGGTGTAGCCCAGCATCAAACAGGCAGTCTTGTTACTTCAGCTGAGCCATCCTTCCACGTACTGGCAGCTCAGCAGCAGCTCAGCTCAGGCGTAGTACTGGCCCATGTGGGAATCGAACCAGGGGCCCTGTTGCTCAGAGCTTGCATGCCTAAGCTAACTCTTAACCAACTGAGCCACTCGGCCAGCCCAAAAACCAATTTTAATATTAATAGAATCAACACTCCCATTTTTTGAAAATCTGAACAGCATAAGTCCATCAATCCATTTTCTTCTTACAGGAGGAAAAAAACCCCAGCAACATACAGGTAACTCTTCCACTGACATCCCCTTTTGCTGGTTCTAGAGGTCAAGCAACACCAACAGAGGGACAGAAATGAATAGCTGATTATCAGAGATAGACTTCCTCTGTGCCTTTTTGTCTTTTATCTTTCTTAAGGAGGGTGCAGCTCATAGTGGCCCATGCAGGGATTGAACCAGCAACCTTGGTGTTATCAGTACCACGTTTTAACCAACTGAGCTAATAACTGGCTGCCCTAGCTTCCTCTGTTCTAATAGTTCCCAAATATGAATGACCAGCAGAACCAAGTGGGAAGTGTTTTTTAACTTGTTGGCAGGATTATTTATTTATTTATTTATCTATTTATTTATTTATTGTTTTAAAAGATTTTATTGGAGAATTGGGGGAGGGGAACAGTGCTGGGGAATTGGGGAAGGGGACCGGCCAAGTTGTTCTTCAATCTTCGTTGTGGAGGGCACCAGTTGCCATCTGGCTTCCCATTGGCAGCTCATGGTCTCTATGCTCAAGGTGCTGTGTTCAGTCTTAGTTGCGGGTGGGGGTAGCCACCATCCCATGTGGGAGTCGAACCAGCAGCCTTGTTGTTAAGAGCACATGCCCTATCCACTGAGCCATCCAGGTGGCAGCTCAGCTCAAGGTGCTGAGTTCAGTCTTAGTTGCGGGTGGGCGTAGCCCAACAGGCAATCTTGTTGTTACACCAGCTGAGCCATCCTGCCAACTGTTGGCAGCTTAGCAACAGCTCAGCTCGGGCGCAGCATTCACTGGCCCATGTGGGAATCGAACCAGCGGCCCTGTTGCTTAGCGCACGTGCTCTAAGCCAATTCTTAACCAACTGAGCCACTTGACCAGCCCCTTGGCAGGATTATTTTAATGTACGTTCCTTGGACCCATCCCTCAGTATTCTGATTCAGCAGGCAAAGGGAGAAATCAAGAAATCCTCAGGTAGCTTTGAGAAACAGCCGAGTTTGGGAACTACCATGTTCATACCTGTGCTTTCTTTTCTTGACTATGATAGAGCAATTATTTAGTTAGAGAACTAAAACTAAAATGATTACTGTAATTCATAGATTCCAAGACATACTTGTACATTTTAATATTTTTAAAATTGGTATGTATCTTATAATTGGCATTTCATGGTTTAATTGTGAGCATTTTTTTTTTCTTTCTTACTGGTGCTTAAAGAAATGGTGCATCTTAAGATTGATGGTGTATTTGATTCCATGAAACGTGGTTGTTGCAAATTGTAAATTAATTTCACTGTGTTTCATAGGCACAAACTTATCTTTAACTTTAATAGTTTGGCAAATAAATACATGTCTTTGGCTGGAAGGTGGAATTAGCTGAGAACATGAAAGAGGAACTACACATTAGGATCATTGGAAAAATCAGTACTCTGCATTGCAAGAAAAGCCAATAATGTCTAGAACTTTTTTGTTTTTTTTGAAGATTTTATTGGGGAATTGGGGGAGGGGAACAGACAAGCTGCTGTCTTTTTGTTCTTCGGTCTAATTGCTTCACTGGCCCATGTTGGTATTGTCATTGCGCTTTTCCCGGATGAGGCAGATTGGTCACCGGCCTCTGGATGGTCGCTCACTGTGGCTATTGGCAGCTCACGCTGGCTGCCAGCCACTCACTGTAGCCTATGGCAGCCCACTGCAGCAGGGGCTGCAGCCTACACTGTCGCCGGGGCTCTCACAGCCCAGCTCCAGGTGAAGCTGTTGTTAACTGTAGAGGACAGTGTCACTGACCCTCACATGTGGGATCCAAACCGGGGCCGCTGGCATCCCAAAACCAGCTCTTAACCAATGCACCACTCAGCTAGCCCATGTCTAGAACTTTTGGTAACAAAAATTGAGAAAAGAGAAATGAGGGGTCTATCAGGAATTATAGACTTTTTTTTTTTTTTTTTTTTTAGGGCAGTGTCGCTGGCCCTCATATGTGGGACCGAACCGGGGCCGCTGGCTTCCCAAGCCAGCGCTTAACCACCGCGCCACTCAGCCGGCCCAGGAATTATAGACTATTCTAAGTTCTCTGCTTAATGTGATAATAAGCAAGTTTTTAATAATAATTACTTGAAAATTATGTTTAAGAAATTACAGAGAAGGAAAGTTTACTGCTTTGTAACAAATAGCCTTTTATATTCTTGCCTTCAGGAAAATTTCCTGAATAGAAGGTAAAGCTGAAAATGAACCTAATAAACAGGGGCCAGAATGTCGTGGACACACCCACAAAGGAATAGGTTGTACAATGAAACAAATGTGACACCAGGACAAAAGAAAATGAGACACCAGGACAAAAGAAAAAAGAAAACTGACCTGGCCTTCTTAATTGTATGAAAGAAGAAAATGAAGGATTGGAAAAGTATCTAGTGGCAGAGAGGAAATGGGAACCCAGAAGCATAGCCCCAAATCCAATGCCCTTTCAACTCTATCAGCATTATCACACTACCTCTCTTGACATCAAAGCAAAGTGTGTGATTTTTCCTGACCCTTGGAAGATAAGACTTAAGAGAAAAAAAAACAAAACAAAGTTTACAATACTTTAATAATCTAAGAAAACTAAGTAAGTATCTGACAGTTACATGATACTATTTACATTTCAGTAAGTCTGCTTTTTTCTTTTTATAGAAGTACAAATTTTTTCAGCAGAAATACATTTTATGTTGGGAAGGAAGTTTAACCCCAGGCATTATCCCTTTTATTTGTTGACAATTATTATTTTTTAAAAAAGCAAAACAAAAACCAATTTAAGTCACTTTCTCAAAACTGTGGCAAAACTCTAAGACCACGGTTAAATATTGTGGTGGTCTTAGTTTAAGGATCATTAAAATGTATCAAAAAACCACATATCTGTCTTATCAAAAAAAAAAAATGTACAGAAATCTTTTAACACAGATTCCAGATACTCGTATGCACAAAAGGATGTATAGGTGACAGAAAAGAAAATTTTTCTCAGGTTTTATTTTATTCAGTTAACGTTATTTAAAACCAGTTAGATAAGGTGACACTGAACAGCAATGGTCTTGTCACTAACTGATGCTGGTTAAATTGGATAGTCATATAGAGGGGGGAAAAAATGAAACTTGATCCTACCTTTTATCATTAAAACAAATTCTAGGCAGGTTGCAGGTCTAAATATGGGAAGGGAAACAATAAAGCTTCTAGAAGATACCATAAATTTTATTAATGGTCTTGGTCTAGGCAAAGATTTCCTAAGCAGGACACAAAAAGCACTACCCTTAGAGAAACAGATTGGTAAATTGGGACATTAAAATAAAGAACTTCTGTGCTTCAAAAGAAATTGTTAAGAGAGAACAAGGGCAAGCCACTAGGCAGCAAGAACGAATGTTGATGGACTTGCAGTCTACAATAGAACTGCTGTGGGCATGCTTGAATCTGTCCTTTGGTGTATATTCTCTACATTTCTCCTGGATAGAACTTAGAAGTGGTTTGTTACATAAATTCATATATATTCATACCATAGACTATTACATAGTAACGAAAATGAACAAACTACTATTGCAATATAAATGAATCTCAAAAAAATAATGTTGGGGCACAGAGAGAAAAAGGCAAGCACAAAAGAGTACATACTGATTTTATTTATATAAAGTTATACATCAGAAAACCAAGTCTATGATGACGAAAGCCAGACAGGAATTACCTTTGATGGAGAGGATGGTGCCTGGGGAAAAACACAAAGGCATTTCGAAGTGAAAATGCTTTGACTTGTAAATGTATGATGGGTACACTTTTCTGTATGCATGCTGCACTTGAATAAAATAATTATGAAAAGGAAAAAAAGAAAAAAATTATAGTAATAATCATCTATTGTAGCACTATGAACTAAGAGAGTTGAAACTGGAGGTGATCCAAAGGAATTATTGAATTTCAGCTAAAACAATTATCTAACATGACTACATATTTCTGACTAAGGAGGACATTTATTAGTATACCAATCTTATTCTGTGTAACATTTGTATTAGTTTTGAAATAATTAATAATTTTATCAACTGGGTTTTCTAATTAAAAAAAAAAGATCATCCTCACGTTTTTACTTACTTTGCTTTTACAACATAAACGAATCCTGCACAATTGGATGAATTGCAAATTTTCTTCAGAGTTGGTTTTTCCTGCTTAATTTTCTAATATTAAAGTTTTCAGTGGGAATTATGTTCTGTGATCTGCTCTGACCATCAAATGAAAAAAATGTAGTAGTTCAAACGTTGAACAAACTATAGAACTTTTAAAAATCTCATCTCTCTAAGGAATATGTATTACTACATCCTTACTTGTGTTTTATTGGAAAACGAAAGAGCAAACAAATGGCCTCAGAAGAGAGGAACACTGGCCAACAAAGAAGGCAGGCCTGGGTCAAATGTTACTCTTTGCAGGCCCCGCAGTGATATGAAAATAGGCCATGGGACACCTACAGGAAACCTACTTTGTGGAGTGTCTTACTGCTTTTAGGCCGCTAGAGGGACCAACTCTAATATTAACTAAGTACCAAGTGAGAAGTGATCTCTGAAAGAGAAACAATCTGCTACTGAGAAAGTACTTGCAGTAGAGCAATTGCCTCAGAGATTGGAATGTGGTCAGGCCAACTTCGAATGTGGATGACAACCCCATCCACATTTAGAGGACGGGGAGCAATGTTTTCCCCTCCCCCTCCAGAACTGAGGTCCAGGGAGAATGAGTAATCCTAAAGTATGTATGTCTTTATTCTCAAAAGTACTCAATGTTTATCACATCAGAGTAACAAGCTATGCCAGGAAATGGGGTTTAAGGAAATGATTAGTGATAATAAAGCAGAAGTTACACACAAATTGAGGAATAACCCCAGTAATAATAATAAATTAGTTATTATTATTATTATTATTATTATTACCATGAAGCACTTCTGTGCCAGGCACTGCACTAAGTTCTTTCATGCATTTTCTCATGTAGTCCTCATTACAATTTTTGTTTTTTCTGGTGAAGGAGGCATAAACATGAATTAACACTTATCCAGCGTCTACAGCTCAGAAGTGTGCATCCAGACCCTAAGCCCACATTTGCCTGATTCCTCAATCTGAACTAGCTATTCATGCAGCAACGATAAGAATTAGACATATGCCTAATTCTAAATTTATAATTAGATGTATGTCGCTATCTCTTCTTCACACTTTGCTCTATTTTGATATGTATCTTCATCTGATGGACTTGCAAATTGTCCTAACCACATCTTAAGATGGATAGCATTAATTTGGGAGGGGGTGGCCACTTTTCCAGGTGTCATGAGTGATGGCTATTAAAGGGCTGTTTTATCTTGGACAGAGCCACCTGATGACAGCATGCAATGGAGGAAATGAGCTTTCTGGGAAACTTTGATGTCCTATGCCAAAAATGGACCTTTATTTTTTTTTTTTATCACTCTTTAAAATGTTTTCTCATCTGTTAACCATTCATATTTTGTCCTGTGAATAAACATGTGTGTTAGATAAGACATTTATTAGTATCCTCTTGTTAGAGAAGAAATTGTTGCCATAAATCTGAAGTAATTTGTCTAATATCAGATAGCGTATTGATTACCACTCTGAAGCTAGAGCTGTTTTTTTTCTTTTCTTTTTTAATGAGCTGTGGGTCATGTTCCTTCTTAAAATCAGATTTATTGAGTTATACTTTATATACAATAAAATTAATCACTTTTAAATGTGCAATTCAATGAGTTTTGTTAAATGTATACAAATGTGTAACCATCACTACAGTCAAGAAACGGAACAGTTCCCTCTTGCCCTCTAGAGCCAATCAATCCCCTCTTCTACCCACCCAGCACCTGGCAGCCACTTTTCTGCTTTCTGTCACTATAGTTAGGCTTCTCTAGAATTTCCTGCAAATGGAATCACACATTCTATATAGTATTTTGTGTCTGGCTTTCTTTGATTAGCATAATGCTTTCAATATTTGTCCATGTTATTACTTGTATCAGCAGTTGGTTCTTTCTTATTGCTGAGTAGTATTCCATTACATGGCTGTATCAAAACTTGTTTACCCATTTATCAGTTATTGGACATTTGGATTTTTTCCAGTTTTGAGCTATTATTCATAAAGCTATTAGGAACATTCCTAAGACATCCTTTTTTTGTTTTATTTTTTGTGTATTTTTGTTGTTGTTGTTGTCATTGTTTTTGTTTTGTATTTTTAGCTGAGCCACTCTGCCACCTGTTGGCAGGTCAGCAACAGCTCAGCTTGGGCCAGGAATTGAACTGGCGACCCTGTTGCTCAGAGCTTGCACTCTTGAGCAAGCTCTTAACCAAACTGAGCCACTCGGCCAGCCTTCCTAACACATCTTTATAGGGACATACATTTTTATTTTTCTTGGGTAAATACCTAGGGGTGGAATGGCTGGGTCATATGGTAAATGTATGTTTAACTTTATAAGGAAGTGCCATACAGTTTTCCAAAGTGGCAGTACCATGTTGAACTCCCACCAGCACTGTGTGAATAACAATTGTTCTATACCCTCATCATCACTTGGTATTTTAGCCATTTTAGTGAGTGTGTAGTGGTATCTCATTGTGATTCAAATTTCCATTTCCCAGTGACTATTCAGTTTCTTTCTACAAGTATGCTGATGGATAGAAATTGGAATAAGACTTATGTATTCCAACAGCAGGAACAAATTATTTAAGCTTTCTATGCCTAAGTTTCCTCATATTTAAACTGTGGTTGATAATAATACAAACTTCATAAGATGGTTGTAAGGATTAAATGAATTAAATATATGAAATGCTTAGAACAGTGTCTGGGGCTTGATAAATGTTTAATGAATATTAGCTGGTCGTGTGGTTGTTGCTGTTACTGTTGTCATTGTTTTTGCTCAAAAGGGCGTTGAATACTTTTGCTCTGAAGTCACAACAATTATAATCTCTCTGGAGCTGTAAGATCTGTGACAACTGTTTTATAGCACCAGGGGAGAAACTGTAATAAAGAATAGTATAGAAGTATGTCCACTTCTTCCATCTCCACAGACTCCAGACACCAAATCCACTGGCAGGAAGCAAAGGGGTCGGTAAACTGATTTCCATTACAGAGAATTGGGAAACTCATCTAAGGAGGCACAGACAAGGGAAATAATGGGGTTGGAGTTAAAGGTAAAAGAGACAGAGGAGCAAAAGGAAAGCACTTCGGGACAGATGCCCCAGGGACAGGGGTTAGGAAGTAGGGCAGGTTAGCAAGTGCAGACAGGTGTTTGAGGTGAAGCCTGGGGCAGGCGAAGGAGGCGTGGTGGACAGCTCTGGGAATGATGGTTTGGATGAAATCAGGTAAGGCAGACAGGATTGGGAAGATCACAAGAGCAAGATGTACACTCAACTAAGGAGAAGAGCCAGTTGGTCCTGGAGAATTAAACCATTTTGGGGAAAAGGGAATTTGTAGTTTCTGTAGGCTAAAATAGAATCTCTCCCAAAATATACCAGGTTTCCCAAATTGAGAATATAAGCTTCATCCTACCCTCACAGAAGCTAGCAAATACTACTACAAACAAAACAGCAAAACATTCAAGGTGGATGAGGCAAGCCTCCATCAATGACAGAATGTGAGTCCAAGTCCTTTGATGATCATTTCCATCCTGCCCTTTTCATTGTCATCACTAACCTTCACAGTCTGGGTGACCTTGAGTCACATGCCCATCCACTCCAGCCTCCCTACTTTGTCCCCCAGGCCAATCAAACCTTGTAGTCATCATGCTTTGTTGTTGTTGTTGTTTGTTTTTGTTTATTATGACATTTTGACATCTTAAAAGAAGAAAACCTTTCTGGCTAGAGAGAGACTGCCTCTCCCAGGGCTAACAAATTTTAGGAGACAGCAAACAGCAAGCTACCTGATATGCAAACTAACCAATCCGGAGCCCTCCCTTCCTCTACCTGGCCTGTACACCCCAGGAGACAGGGTCCTCTGCCTTGATCATCCCAGGGCAGGTAGCAGGCAAGTAGAGACCATTCCTAAAGCCCAAAGCCTGCCCAAATTATTCAAACCAGCCAATCCTAAACTATTTACCCTGCCTTGCCTTTCCCACAGAAACCCCAATAAGGGCCAGAGCCTGAGTGCCACCTGCCCCCCCATACCCACACCCACCTCCGCTCCTGTCTCTGCTTCCTGACTGACACTTGGTGTTTCTCGTGTGTCCAGGTGTGGTGAGCCAGGCCTCTTGTTTCTCGGGGAACTGTTACTAATGTTAAACTTTTTTTTCCATGCTATTGACCATTCTGTGTCATCACTCTATCCCTTTCATAACTTAAGACCCAGACACAAAACACACTTCTCCTCCCACTCTTTCTGGATCTGTTTCTGACTGCTTTTCCTACTCTAGTCCCCCCCACCCCCATCACTGTACATTCAGCTCCACGGTCTCTCTAGCTGCACCTATTCTTAATACTTGACCTCCTCTGATCCCTTCCTCCATCCTGTCTCCAAACACTGCCCCTTTCTCATTCTACCCTATTCATTCTCTGATGCCTTCTCAGTCTGAGGAAAGGCATATGATATAATTTTGCATCCCTGCCCCAAAATCGCAGTATCATCACTGTGAAAAACACCTGCTGCACTGTCATGCCCACCTGTGCTCATCTCTTTAATTTTGTCAAGCTAACAGGATGTAGTTGAACATCAAGAAAATAACCAAATTTAATATATACATATGTATGGGAACCCTGCATACCTGAGAGAGTCAGAAACCCCACATGTAAGAGAGGTTAAGAGATAGGAAAGATATCATAGGTATAGAATACATCCTGAGTTAGGAAGGACATAAGGTAACTTGGGGCTTCAAAGGATCATTATAGGATGACAGGAAGAGCAGATGCTTAGTAAATAGAAGTTTGCTCTGCCATATAGGTGGGCTGAAAATATATTATTACTGATAATCTCTTATGGGCAAGTCCCTTAATTCAAGTTCTTCCAAGTGTCAAGGGAGAGGCAGAAATTTCTCTTGAGCCTAAAGCTCAAGTTGCTCTAAGCTCAAAATAACCCACATACCACAGAAGCACATCTTGGGGTGGCTTGTTCTGAACCCCAGTAGTAAATGTTGAAAGCTGGGTTTGCCCTTATAACTGTCGAACTCCCAAATCCATGCCTTTTCCAATTCGCCTTGCCATCTTCATTCCTTCTAAATACTGATAACCTGACAGCCACTAAAGTGTTCTAGTCCATGTAAAGTGTCCTTTACAGATCATTCTCAGTTGTCTCTTTTCATGGCTTACTTATGAAAACATGGCTTTGACGGAAGGATCATAATAGGAGTGGACAATGAAGGACAGAGCTAAAGGAAAGGGAAGGCAGCTTGGTCCAAGAGGACCTGGATGATGAAAAGTGGTCATAACAGCTCCCACACTTAAAATTCTTCAGTGGTTCCCCCATTGGCTTTTATTTGTTCAACAAATACTTACTATGTACCTACTAAACCCCCAGATGCTGTTCAGCCTACTGTGGATACAGCAGCAAGTAAAACGGACCAAATACCTGTCCTTATGATGCTTACATTATAGGGAAGTGATGGGGAGTAAAAATCATGTGGTAATGTGTGTGCAAGAAAAAAAAAAACAAGCCAGGTCACGAGGTCTGAGAGTGTCTTTATTATAAAGCAATCATTTGGTCATCACTACTGGTGGTATACCTACCACTCTAATGTATATCATGGATACATTATCTCTTTGATGATGCCCTGGAAGTTCTTCTCCGACACCTTCAAATTCTTGTTTGTGTGCCAGAGAATTCATTTTCAAAAAAAATTAAAAATAATAAGAAAAAGAGCAGTACACTGGTACTTGAATGGAGTATTTCATTTTCTGAGTGTAGAACCGTCTTTACACAAACATCTTTAGTAGCGCATACATGAATAGCAAGAGTGTCACTTAAATCAACTTCCTTCTCACAGCTGACATTGGCATAACAGCTGCAATAAAATTGTTCGGAAAATTGCTTTAGGTCTTCAACTGTGGGTTGCCCTCGTACCATAAATTTTCCATCATGAATTTCAATAGCAAAATTCACTGGGTTCAGGTGAAGATAGTTAAATGAATCCCAGTCTCTCCTTACACAAAATCCTTTCTCCTGGCAAAACACGTGGCTACATATTTTGGCTGCTAGGGTGAGGTTTATTAAATAAGGATTCAACGTAGTCTTCATGTAATTGTTTAGATTCGTGCAAGAGTCCTGCGAAATAATAAGGTCGGCATATCAAGAGCCATATCAATGGAATAGCACACCATTCCATAGCATTGCCATGCATACAGATACAATAGATGCAAATAACCTCAAGACATTAAGTAAAGAATTGATACATTTTGAGTATTTATTATTTTGTTTTTAGCACTATTTTATCCTAAATTTTTATAATTTAATTTTTAATAATGGCTGTATGGAACAACCAGTTCAAAAAGTTTCTGAATATTTGATAATCACGTCCCATGAGCTGGGACCAATAGGAGCTGGTTTTGTCATACCACCGGATCCAATAAAATGGAATAGAAAGAAATGGTTTGCTTACATTTTATAACAATTGTTTTAAGTCAATTCCAATCATTGTAAGTAAACCTGCAATTACCAGTTTCTCAAGCTGTCAGTGCATCTCAGGAAACACAACACATTATCCTTGACCCTACTGATTACAAATGACATAGGAAAAAGGAGAAGTAATGATACACGTGGCAGTTACAATGCTCATAAATTGGGGAAGGGAGAAGAAGTATACACAACAGTCCACAGGGGACAATTCCAAGGCAGTGTCATTAACCAGAAAACAGTCATATTAAAGTTGAAGAATTGTTCCTGACAAACAACACTGAGGAGAATCTGAGAGTCATGATTGAAGAATGTGAATCTAAGATTAAAGTGCAAGTTAAAAAAAGTGTGACAATTAAATAGTATGTCACATCATCCTGCTAATTAGGAAATACCTAATTTATTTCTCATCAAAGTAAGGGTGGAGTTCTTAGTTCTTTAAAAAAAAAAAAGAAAGAAAGTAATATGGAGAACTTTTAAATGGTTCCATCATAACTCATCATAGGATCCTTGAGAAAGGAGTTTATAGATCTGGGAAAACAACTAATGAAGATCAGGAATGTACTTAGGTGAATCATAACTTTTAAATAATTTTCTGACATATGAAAGATTTTGCAAAAGGGACCTACATATCTTTCTCTGAACTTATGTTTTATATTATTTCTCTTGGTTGGTGATCAAACCAGAGACAATAGAATTCTACCAAACAGGTTGAAGCACTCAGATTATGGAAAAGAATTTCATGGAGGTGACTGCTATTAAGTACTTTTACAAAGGAAGCAGAAATATGGCTAGTCTATCTGAAGGACAAGAGAGCAAAAGGTCCCTTCTGATCTTAGAGTACAGAGTCCTCCCAGGCCATAAACTTCATTAGACATTCTCCATGGCACTGCATCACTAGTACTTCCATATCGATTAGAGAAGACAAAGCTCAGCTCCAAGTCAGCAGAGTCCGTGTGATAGCTTTACTCTTGCTTTGAGTCAAGAGAATTGAAGAGGTAGGAGATAAAGACCTGACGTGGAGAATTAAACAAGGATGAAAATAAAGGAAGAGAGAAAAGGATTAGGTTGTGATAGTGAAAGGCTTTTTGAACTAAAGAAAATGCATTAGGAGAGAATGAATAAAATTCATACTATACAGACCAAAATAAGATATTCTTTCCTCATAAAACAAGTTTTACTTCAAATTTTACTTAAAATAGATACTACTAAGTATCACCTGTGGAAAATAAAGAAGGGTTCCTTTTCATCTCCCTTAGGGAAGCTTTGAACAATTTATTGAAAGTAATGTTTTTAAAAAGTAACCCTCAATAGCCCAAACTCCCAAATCTTATTTCTTCCCTGCCAGGCCCCGACCACATTACTCCTAAATTCTTTCCCATCTCTGAGGCAACTCTTTCAAGCCAAAAGCCTTGAAGTCATTTTAACCACTTCTCTTATCCATTCTACTCACCAACCCCTGAGCCAATCTTCCCCACTACCTGATACACCTACATACATTGCGTTTCCATTTCTGAGAATGTAGGTCCATGGTGAAAGAACTTTGCTCTGTTCACTGCTACATTTTAAGCAAGCCACATAGCCTACAGAATGTCAATTAATCTCACTGAATTTCTGTTTCCTCACTGGAAAACCAGTACAATATTTTCTGCCTGAAGACATAACCACACAAATAAATGATAGCTTGATTTAGCCAGTATTAACTGGGCAACTATTACTGTGCCAAGCATAGTACTTCTTTTTTCATTCAATACCACAACCATCTTCTAGATTAGAACATTAGAAGTAGAAATGTTTTCATCTATGTCCTATCAATTCAACTTACCAAACTTTGACTTAAATTGAGACTTCCCCACATTATAATTCCAGAGGCACCTAGAGCAACAGTTTCACCAAGTGTATTCACAAGGTCATCCTGGCAAATGTGAAAGAAACAGTTAACAGGAATAAAATGCAAGTGTTATACATAGGACAGTAACACAAAAGCTAAGAGTGCTGACCCAACAATAATAATTTAATTATTCCCCCTCTATTTATTTTTATATTTCATGCCACCACTGCTGTGCTATAACAAAAATACAGGTATTTCTATTATTATTTTAATTACTTCTATTGACAAGAGAGCAGGCCCATGAAAGAAAAAAAAAGGACGAACTGAGTTAATACGTTGTCTACACTAATTTTCCATGGTTTTTAAGATATGATATGATTACATTTAAATGAAATATATTCATATTTTATATTCATATAATAATGCAGAACCACCTTGTGCATATTCCTAAAGGATATTAAAAGCTAAATTTCACTCCCTTCAAAAATGATGTCAAATTCCACCAGACACCATTTGTGGGCACTATTTCATAGCCCTCATACCTTGATTTACTTACCTGATTAAGGAATTTTGAAGATTCATCAGTAAAAACTGGACGAGTATATAGAAAAATCGGAAGTGGGCTCTTAGGATTGGGTACTTTAGAAACCCGAATGGCTTCCTGTACACGATTCCGTACGAAGAGTGCAGCTTGTTGATTAGACATTAGGTAGGTATTCAAATAAATGGATGGGAAAAGTGCAGTGCTTTCATTCCACAACCAGTTAAGCTCATCATTTCTTTTCTTTTCTACTTCAAAGCAATGCCCATCATAACCATCATTCTTATAATGATGATTGTAACAATCAGGAAAAAGATAATAACCCCATAAGTGGTTTGGCCGAAGTGATTTTCCCAATTTTAAAGTATCTTGCATGAACTTTTTTCCTGCCATTTCAAAGTTTTTTTTGGCCAAATTGGTGGCGTCTGTGATAGAAAGTTGTGAATTTTGTTGCTGAACCAACTGAATAGAACGATTCCTGTAAATATCTTTAGGTTTCCAGTTTCTTGCCCAGATAGGCCTCCATTCTTCCCAGTCAATGACAGCCAAGCCCTTGCTGTCTTCTGGCATGTAAGTGGCAATGTCATCCTTAGCTTTGTCCAAATGCCCTTGTAAGGACCCCAACTGGGGGAGTCCTCCATTCTCATCTCTGCCATATCTATCTATATGAGGATATAAGCCAAGCCTATCCACATAAAATAAGGTAACGGGTTGTCCTGTGGCATCTTTTTGGGGATTTCCTACCATAGAAAAGAGACTCAGATCTAGCATCACATTAAACTTCTTAGAACAAGGTTCAGTTGGGGCATTCCAAGCCCAGAGGAAAGGAATATTTGGGAGGTAAGGAGGGGCTCTGAAATCCAGAGTCAAGCAACATGGGATCAGAAGAAAGGTGAACACAACCTGGCATGCTCCATTGGACCCAACCCAGCTCCTAAAGAGGACATGCTTGGACCTTAGCACTCCCATTGCAAAGAGTAATGGCTATGAAAATCACTTATTTCTTCCTACGCACTTTGATTTATCCAACATTTGATGCAAGATTTCAGCACAGAAGAGGGAATAGTAGAATGAAGCCGCTTCGACAGGTAAAGAGGTGTAATGATCATATTATTTTTAAATATTATTCTTCTTGCTTCCTGTTGCAGGAATATTTTGCAAGTTGCTTCATCTATACCTGAAAAAGAAGGACATATAGAATATATTGATATACTACGTTTCTGTATCAGAAATTGTAAGCTTTACCAAGCTATCAACTTTAAGTGCAGGGAGTTTCATTCACTTTTTCAAGATGGATGACTCCTGTATTTGATTTAATAAAATGATTTCCTCTTATGTATAATACAAATCCTGTAATAGGTAACGTTTGTCTCATTTTCCCAAATTATTACTGAGCCTACAGAGAGGTGTTTGGTGTTGTTTTCTTTTCACCTTCCCAGTTGTACAGATTGCTGTACCAAACAATGCCTTAGCAAAAGCCTGTTAAATAAAAATAACTTGCAAGTTGAACCTCTCATTCTTGTTTATTTCTCGAAAGACCACTTTATAGTAGTCTGCCAAAAATTGAAGACAACTCCTTATAGAATTGTGAGATTTCATCTTTTTTTAAAAAGGGGAACAGGTAAAGGAGAAGGCAAAATTCACTTCTATAGGAGGTGATAACTCAAAAGTTTGCTTGAAACGACTGAATCAACCAAAATCTCCTACTGAGGATCAAGTGCTATTTGAAACAGTGCTTCATCATGTCTCAAGGTAATAATGTACTCTCATGTTTAAAGTTAATAAAACATGTTAATGACTTTGTATCTCCCACTAAAAGGACGGGCTCTGGCCTAGCTTCATAAAAGCAATATATGGACTTTGGTTTTATAATCTTTAAGTGAGGTTGTGTTGTCATTCTGATTGTCATGTGTGAAATGTTATGGCACATTTTGTGGTACAATGAAATGGTATGAGCCGAGAATAAGAAATTAAGCCATGTATTATTTAACATTGGGTATTTGCAAAACATCACCTAAAAGAAGATATATTTAAATGTTCTGTGATTCTAGGAGGAAACTAGATCCTTTTGTCATCATTAGATTGGTACTATACCGCTATGTGAAGTTACCGTTTGAGAATTGTACCATTCTTCTCAGGAATGTGTGTTCTTACCATAGTGAATTATATTCATTCCTGAAATGAATTAATACTCTGAAAAGGGAATTAACACTCTAAAGAGAATGCTATAGATAGAATAAAATCAAATCTTAAGAACTATTACAGTCTCATGCTTTGAGGATAATGGATTTTCCCCTAAATATTTAGAACATGTAAAAAAGCTAACATTTTTCATAGTGTAAGTTCTTATAAATTTCCTTACTCAAGACCTAGAAAATCTTCATCTGCAGTAATATTGGGGGAAAAAACTGATTTATTTTAATTACCATCTATCAATACCAATGTCTGCATAGCAGGGTGTAGAAGTAAATGGAATAAAGAAAGGATTAAATGTCTCTACATCTCAGGGAAGGAGTAGGTTGAGTTTATTGAAATAATTAACATGCACATTTAATTTCCACATGATTATTTTATATACTGAACACCTGGGGCAGAAAGAGTCTATTGGGAATGTCTCCACTCACAGAAATAACCCCTTTATTTTGCATTGGTTTCCCTCATATAATTCTTAGTGACTTTTCCACAATTTATTGCCCCTAGAAGCTTCAACCCTTTTTCCTTTGTCTTGTCACTTTGTCACAATTTATCATTCTTGGCTAAAAAATTTATAAGCTCTTAGTCTTTCCTAACTGCTTCTTTGGGTCTTCATTTGTCCTATGAAGCCCCTTGTGTTCATGTAAAAATATTAAAGTTTTTCTCCTGTCCATCTGTCTTTTGTCAGTTCAATTCATAGGCTCCAGATGCAGAACCTAAGTAAGTGAAGGAAAGTTCTTTTTCCTTCCTTACAGTCGGCACATAATAAATACCAAATAAATGTAAGTCATTTCTGCTGTTATTATTATCAATATTAGTCTTTGCCTCCACCCTCTTCTGTAGAAAGCAGGAAAAACAAGGGGCAAAGCCCAAGACCATTTAATGATTCATAGACCTGCTAGCATTAAAGATCCTCTAGGAAATTTATTATTTTAAATATTTTCAAATCTAAACATGAGAGCAATTGTTCTGGTGGAAATGAAATAAATATTCAGCAAATTCCCACCGCAGTGGAGCCCCATCTGAGGGTAGTGCTGTGCCTTAGCCATGGCGTTCATCACCGCACAGAGGGCTCTGAGAGAAACCCACACCCAAGAGGGCTTCATGGGGTAATAACTCTCCAGCCTTAGCGTGCACTGCTTTATGTGGCTGCCACTTTGTGTCTTCGTGGAGGAGGCCACGGAGAAAACAATTTATTCAAGCTCAGACTTCAAACTGTCTTCCCTCAGCCCTGCTGAAATTTTTTTCTGACTCGCAAATGTGACTCATCTGGACAGTTTTCAGTCTTTTAAATTGGATTAATGGAATAAGTAAGTGGCATATAAGTGAGGGCCCAGCAAAACAAATTATTAATATGGGATCCAGATATTTTTACAGTGGTTGTGAGTTATGCATTAGTTTGGCCACATAGGCTGGTTCTGCTTCTAATTCACAAAAGAGAGAGAGAGAGAAGTTACCAGAAATCAAAGAAGCCATAGTTAACAAAGTTATTTCTCAGTACCAAACTTTGGCCATTAGCATGTGTATTAAGACATGAGTAATCATTAATAACCATTATTGTTGTTATTGTTAAAATAAAGAGTACATCTAGCACATTGCATGTATCTTGGATAAAGAAAAATGAACTGCATTGACCTTCTAGTGCCATTATGAAGATGCATTAATATTCACAGTTATCTCTGCCCGTCTACACTGCTCCATAAGAACGCGAGCACATTTACTCTTGTAGATGAGAAGAGCAGGCAGTTGTGTTTGCCTCCCCACTAACAACAGAGGAAATCAGGAGTTTCTCTATGACCCTCACCTGAGACAAGAGAATCAGGAACTCAGTGCTAGAGTGATGGGCAACTAAGAACCTGGCTAATTTATGACAGGATGGAAGTGTCCTTGAGGCTCCCCACCTCAACCAAAGGCACAGGAAAGGAAGGAACTCTGAGTGGATCAGGAAGTCAGTGGTGAAAATGTCCAGGAATACTCATTAAGATTGGGGGGTGTTCTGTTTCCAAATTTTTAAAGAGATTGGACCCAGTATGAGGTTAGGGATGGACCAAGTAGGAGGTTGGGGGTAGATATTTATAAAACATCTTAATTTTCTTTTAAAAAAAAAGGAGGAAGAGAAGAAAGAAAGAAAGAGAAAGGAAGGAAGGAAGAAAAGAAGAAAGAAAAAAGGAATCTTCAAAGGTACAAGCATGCTTGTCAATGTAATTACAGAGTAGTGAGTCTCCTAAAGTTGCATCTAATATACTTCAGCTACTTACATGTTTATGGTTTTGACAAAAAACCATTTGTTTATTCAATTGTGTATGGCTTATTTGCTTTTAATTCTTAACATGCAATAGCTACAGTTTTAAAAATCCAAGATAAAGTAATATTTATTGATGGCTTAAACTGTTTTAACAAAATGTGCAATATTTGTTATATTTTAAATGTTACAAGAGTATAGCAAGCCTTTCATTAAAATGTCATTAAGAGGGCCGGCCGAGTGGCTCGTTGGTTAAGAGCTGGCTTGGGACGCCAGCTCTGAGCAGCAGGGTCCCAGTTCGGATCCCACACATGAGGGCCAGTGACACTGCCCTCTATAGCTAAGATGGTGAACAATAGCTCCACCTGGAGCTGGGCAGCTGTGAGTCACCTAGGAAGGTGTAGGCTGCAGCCTCTGCTTCAGTGGGCTGCCATACGCTACAGTGAGCATCCGGCAGCCAGTGTGAGCTGCCATGAGCCGCCGTGAGCACCCGTCCAGAGGCCAGCAATCGATCTGCCTCACCTGGAAAAAGCGCAATGATAATACCAACATGGGCCAGTGAAGCAACGTCCTCCACAACTAGACTGAAGAACAAAAAAGACAGCAACTTGTCTGTTCCCCTTCCCCGATTCCCCAACACTGTTCCCTTCCCCCAATTCCCCAATAAAATCTTTATAAAAAATAATGTCATTAAGAGACATTCTTTACAGGAAAGCAATTTCAAACAAATCTCTAAAATTAGACAATCAACAATTGATTATGAAGTCATCCAACAATTTTCAGTAAACAACTAATTATGATTTTTAAAATGTCTCAGTATCACTCTGGGGTAACAATTATCATGCTTATTTTTCAAATGAAGAAATGAGCATTCAAAATGATGAAATTACTTGCCCACCATCCCAAAGTTAAGAAACCCCATTCTAGCTCATTCTGAAGCACAAGGCCTCTAGTGGACAAATCACTGTCATTATGGAGATGAAAATATGAAGCAAACACAGGACATTTTCTGAAAAGGGAGATTGGATATTTTAATTGTCTAGTACAGTATGTAAATAATAGACACCTTTTTGCTTTTATAATTGACTGTCATACTTTGCTATTAGAATTAAATTCACTTGAATAAAAGGAAGTAAAGCTTACTCTAATTATCTTTAAAGGTATGCATTTAACGAAACCACATTGCAGGGCTCTTACCCTTTAAACAATCTGTTCTTTTGGGTTTGATAACTTTTGCAGAATGGTGACTTCTTTCATTAATTTTTTTCACTTGACTTTAGTTCTTTTTGTGCATTTACTCTAAATGATTAAATGTGTTAGCATAGCAATTATTTTTCAAGTTTTGACTTAGCTTACTCAGTTTTGATCCTGAAAATGAAAATGCTGTATTCACATTTACTAACTTGCCATAGATCCTAAGAAGTTGGAAACATCGGTTACATTACTAAGACTTCGAGTGGAATGTCATGCTTGAGAGAGACATACATAGACTCAAGATACCAACAGCTTTAGGGAAGTAAGTTTGACTTGACAGAAGCCCATCAAGCCCACTTGGAAAACCAGGCCTTGTACTTGGCTTACAGAGCTCCCAGCAGCATCACCAGGTCAGTCAGGAAGGTCCCCTGGGCAGGAACAAGAACCTCAGCATATTTTGGGGACCTGGAGGAGAGAGGAATTAACCCAAATCTAAAGGTATTATAAGCAAAGTCTGATGACAAATATTTAGTGTGGCTTCTCAGCTTTGAGAGGCTGATAAAAGTTGAGGCTGGAGATTCTCTATGAAAAGTTTCAGCAAAGTAGATTTAAAAGGGCCAATGGGGGACCGGCCGAGTGGTGCGGTGGTTAAGTGCTGGCTTGGGAAGCCAGCGGCCTGGTTCGCGACCCACATATGAGGGCCAGTGACACTGCCCTCAAAAAAAAAAAAAAAAAAGGCCAAAGGGATCAAATGCTATTCTGGCTGCATTGATAGAATCAGGACAAGATTTTTTGAACTTAGATTTGTTTTGCAAATAAAGTAGGCTTAATTTGGTTATCTTTGATTAAAAGTTTAGAGCGATTTTAGAGAGAAAGAAAATTGTGTTTCAATAGAAAGTATAATACACACTTGTGGATATTAGATTCTAGTTCTCTTAATAGTCTTTGAGGTCTTGTTTTCCACCTGTAAACTGGGCTGGATCCTGAATTCTTCTAGTGTCCTCAAATATTGGGCTGCAACTATCCAACTTATGTGTCCAGTTGTTCTCCTACTTTTGACTTGGAATCATGGAGATGATTTTCCTGAAGCCTTACAAGCTGAAGCTGAACACCTGATATGAACTTAAGAGAGATCACCACAAAGCCTACCTTTAGGCAAATCTTCATGCCTGCTGTGTAAGCCACTCAGAGTTTACCTGAACACTCAGGGACATCAGAGAAATTCCAAACTGCAAAAGATGCTTGACTCTGACACCTAGAACATTTCTTGACTGCCTACCACCAAGGGCCAACTGGTTTATACTTTGCTCCAACCATTGACCTTTATTGTACTTTTGTTTCCATGGAAATGCCTTTTATTAAATACCTGGTT
Organism: Aselliscus stoliczkanus; assembly: GCA_033961575.1. Classification (NCBI taxonomy): domain Eukaryota; kingdom Metazoa; phylum Chordata; class Mammalia; order Chiroptera; family Hipposideridae; genus Aselliscus; species Aselliscus stoliczkanus. The sequence goes on along the minus strand of CM066740.1, from coordinate 71,977,715 downwards.
GCTTGCTTACATAACAAAGGCCTAACTTTGGAACCCCACCTACACCACCACTTCCTGAAATGAATTGCTTAGACTGACTTATTCTCAGCACTAACTTGTTCAATGAGATGGAACAACCTACAACCTCAGCTTCTGGACTATAAAACTTCTAAGAGAAGTTTAAAAGTTGGAATTGTGGGGGAGCAAAATGTGCCACCCCAAAATGTGTCTCTGTGGCATGAAGTTAATTTAGACTATTGTTAAGAAACATAAAAAATTGGGGGGAAATTTTTCTTGTTACCTCCCCTTAACTGAACATAAGAATTTCAATACAGGGCGTATTGTCATCAGAGTAGAGTTATCACCAGAGATATCTACAAAGAATAAGGGCCATATGTGGTGGGAGACACTGCAAAGTCTAGAGATCAGTGTCTACTCGGTGTTCCATTGTCTCTGCATCACTCAGCAAACACCTACTTACAAAGCTTTTGCTTTTCCATCTCCATGTGAATTGCTTTTCTCCACTTTAAAGTCCCAAACCACTATCACCTTCTTCTTAAGAAGACATATAAGCCTCAACTGCATAATTTGTCCTTTGTCCCATATTCTTATGGACCCCCTGTATGGATGTACATAATTAAATTTGACTTTCTCCTGTTCATCTGTCTCACATCAATTTAATTCTTGGGCCAGTCAGAAGAACGTGGAAGGGTAAAGGAAAATTTCTCCCTGCCTGTCAGTTGGCACCCACATTGGAGCACACTTAACTGGCTGCATGCTGCTTGCCCTGTGGCTGCTGCAACTGAGAGACCCAGGGACATTTGACCCAAAACGCTGATAGAAAGTAAGAGTTCTTACCATGTCAGCCTCTCAGATCTCTGCCTGCAGGGTCTGTTGGATATTAACATGGTGAAAATCCTTTTTTCTCTTTTTCTGAATTTAAATTAGCATAAGAAAATATCTGTGGGACTAATTTGTTGGGCTTTAGTGACTCTGGTAAATTTGGTAGAGAGCTCTTAATTTTATAGATCCATTTTCTCCTACCGATGGCCACTGTTCTTTGTCTTTGTATGTTATGTCATATGTGTTGTTTTATGTCTTGAAAGCTTGGCTTTTGGACCAGTGAGAATATTCTCTTTGCTCTCTGCCATCTCTGCCATAAGAGGTGCACTTACCAGCATGCATTGGGCAGCCAACCAAATGACTAAGATTCCAAGCTACTATTGCCCATTGGTCAGAAGCACAGGTAACAACCTGGGCTTGAAATTGGTATCTGTCTCTGTCTGGTCGCACCAGCTATCAGGGGAATTTGTCATAAAAAGTCCCTAGTCTATAAGGGGCCTTTGTCATCGCCACCTATGATAACAAAGGTCTGTGCTTTCTTAAGCTAATTCTGGGAGTAAAGTTTCTGGGTCTTGTTAAGACTGAACTTTTTTGCCCTCTCATGTGGAACACTCCTTGCGTCATTGGTTAAGCCATACAAAAGATTCTTGCTTAGAATTGCTATTCAGATTAATAGATTCCACTCATCAATGGCCAGCTAGTAGATCCTTTTTGAATTGACTATGTTTGAAAGGAAAAAAAAAAAAAAGAGATTTCTCATACAAGAAAGTATAACAGCTAGCCCAACATGAAAAAAAGAGGAACTAAACTTAAAGAAAACTCTAACATAAATTCCCCCTTTTAGAAACTGTCCTATCTCCTCAGCAGTCCCCCAGGCTCCCTTACAATTAATCAGGAAATAGATCAGCTGGAAGCCAATGTTCAAGTAATAGAAATAACTGTGTTTGTCTTATGAGTCTGTACAAAATCAGGTATGTAAACATAGCCCACAATAGCCTGAGACTGAGCTCCGCTATTTCAATCAGTAGAACCTGAAATCTAAGGGGGAAAAAAACGAGAGGAAAAGAGGCCTTTTTAAAATTACAAACTGCCGAACGTCTCCCTTGCTTAAATCTATTCTGCAGCTCCCTTAAAATTCTTTTGTCAAGGACAAAATACAAATATTAAAAGTATTCTCCACAAATATTGTTAGGGTTAGCCATCTAAGCTGAGAAATTTAACCTATTCCAACTGTTATTTATAAACTAGTGAGTTTTATACTATTGTGCCTATCTCATAACTAAATGTTTTAAAACAAAAGCTAAAAAGTCTTTGTTTGCACCTATGTGTATGTGTGCCTGTATATATATGTGTGTTATAAATACATAGTATTTTCCACCTATGAATGGCATTGCCAAAATTAATTTATAAAAAGCTTGATTTAATTGGCTTAACATAAAGCACCCCTATACATTAGGAAATATAATAAAAACTAACCCAAATGAATTTCAGATTCACGAGACCTGGGAAAATGTTTGGTACTAAAGCTGGTTTGGGTTTATTGGTTTAATTAAAACAGCCCTATCTTTAGAGTTATCCACATTTAATATAATACTTTTATACTACTTAGGTTTACTACAAGTCAAATAAATTCATGTTATCTCTGTTATAAATTTGTCAGCAAGAAAAATGACTTGGTGTGATGAAATTTTCATAAGTAACATATACATAATTGTTTTTAAAAACCTATGTAAATTAAATAAGTGTAAATGGGATAATGTTACTTAGGTACAATAATTATAGTTTAAGATATGTGTACTTAAAAATAGTTTCCAAAATCTTTTGATAACTTGAGACTTTAGAGTTTTGCTAAGTTAAATGATGGGAATTTATTGAACACCTAGCTAATTTCCAAATAAGATAAAACAATAAAACATTAATTATTGAACATAGGTTTATCTATTTTTGGCTTTTTATTACAGAGGAACGAAAGACAATTTTGAGCCTGTTAATGAACATCTGTGTTACATTAAAAGATTGTACTATTAAAAGGGGCATACATTTCTAAAAATTATGAAATGTATATAAAAATTTGCCAAGCCACAAAATGTAATGTAAAAAACAGTTCATAATTGTTTACTGCTTAGTTAGGTTTTCTATGGGTTACAAATTATAATTAATATATGTGATTAAAGCGACTAAAATGAATAAGGTAAAGAACTGTACACAAGGAAAGTAGGATATGTTTTGGCTAAAAAGAAAAAAAAATGATATGAGGAATGGAGATTCATTTCATTTATGGCAAACTAAAGTAATTATGTGTTGGTTTTCTCAGAATGGGAAGAGAGGAAAAAAGAGAGAAAGTACTTTACCTTGTGTAATCAAGCTGTCTACAGTTGAATTGTTATTATAAGGTTTTAAAAGATAACTTTTTTTTTAAAGATTTTATTGGGGAATTGGGGAACAGACAAGTTACTGTCCTTTTGTTCTTCAGTCTAGTTGTGGAGGACAATGTTTCACTGGCCCATGTAGGTATTATCATTGTGCTCTTCTTGGGTGAGGCAGAATGGTCGCTGGCCTCTGGACAGCCCCTCGCGGCAGCTCTTGGCAGCTCCCGCTGGCTGCTGACCACTCACTGTAGCCTATGGCAGCCCACTGTAGCAGGGGCTGCAGCTATGCCGACCCAGGGTCTCACAGCAGCCCAGTTCCAGGTGGAGCTGTTGTTCATGACCATCTTAGCTGTAGAGGGCAGTGTCACTGGCCCTCATATGTGGGATCCAAACCGGGACTCACTGCTCAGAGCTTGGCGTCCCAAGCCAGCACCTAACCAACACTCCACTTGGCCGGCCCAAATGATAACTTTTAATACAAATGGTGTACCTATATAAAACTGAAACTTAATTTTCTTTTATCTGCTCAACGGACAAAATTTTCTTGGGCTTTCATCCACCTTTGATAATAGATTGTAAAAGATTTTTCTTTACATTTTAAAGTCATCTTCCTGAAAGGGAAAATTTTGTGTCTTACCAACTGTGATACAAAATGTCTTCATCAGTTCTTAGTACTGAGAGCTAATTTTTACGTACAACTGTTTAACTTTCTGTATTTGCCTGAGAAGCCTTTAATTACCACACGGTAAAATATATAACTGAGTATTGTTTCAGTGACCTATGATTTCATTTGACCAAGTGTGTTACAACCTCTTTGATATCTTTGACAAACTTTCTGAAAATCAAATTCTAAATGAAGTAATTAATTACATAAGACTAAATAAACAAATGAAGACGGTTATAATTTTTATGGCTTTTTACTTACAACATTACTGATTTTTTAAATCTTTGCTTTTCGGGTGTTAAGGAAATTTTCTTTTTCCTAAACTACTTATGAACTACAGCAATATGGTAAGTTATGTATTTTTCAGCAGATTTGAGAAAAGTATCTTTATCCCCTTACCTGATCCATCCAGAATTTGGAAACTCTTAGTGAATATTCTTATTTTCATGGCAATACAGTTATTAGCATATGTTTGCTAAGAACCTGTTCTTCTTGTAACAGCAGAAATCAGAAACACTGGTTATATTACCAAGATTTGGAGTGGAATGTCATGCTTGAGAGAGACATACATAGACTCAAGATACCAACAGCTTTAGGGAAGTAAGTTTGACTTGACAGGAGCCCATCAAGCCCACTTGGAAAACCAGGCCTTGTACTTGGCTTACAGAGCTCCCAGCAGCATCACCAGGTCAGTCAGGAAGGTCCCCTGGGCAGGAACAAGAACCTCAGCATATTTTGGGGACCTGGAGGGGAGAGGAATTAACCCAAATCTAAAGATATTATAAGCAAAGTCTGATGACAAATATTTGACGTGGCTTCTCAGCTTTGAGAGGCTGATAAAAGTTGAGGCTGGAGATTCTCTATGAAAAGTTTCAGCAAAGTAGATTTAAAAGGGCCAATGGGGGACCGACCGAGTGGTGCTGTGGTTAAGCGCTGGCTTGGGAAGCCAGCGGCCCGGTTCGGGACCCACATATGAGGGCCAGTGACACTGCCCTCAAAAAAAAAAAGGGCCAATGGGATCAAATGCTATTCTGGCTGCATTGATAGAATCAGGACAAGATTTTTTGAACTTAGATTTGTTTTGCAAATAAAGTAGGCTTAATTTGGTTATCTTTGATTAAAAGTTTAGAGCGATTTTAGAGAGAAAGAAAATTGTGTTTCAATAGAAAGTATAATACACACTTGTGGATATTAGATTCTAGTTCTCTTAATAGTCTTTGAGGTCTTGTTTTCCACCTGTAAACTGGGCTGGATCCTGAATTCTTCTAGTGTCCTCAAATATTGGGCTGCAACTATCCAACTTATGTGTCCAGTTGTTCTCCTACTTTTGACTTGGAATCATGGAGATGATTTTCCTGAAGCCTTACAAGCTGAAGCTGAACACCTGATATGAACTTAAGAGAGATCACCACAAAGCCTACCTTTAGGCAAATCTTCATGCCTGCTGTGTAAGCCACTCAGAGTTTACCTGAACACTCAGGGACATCAGAGAAATTCCAAACTGCAAAAGATGCTTGACTCTGACACCTAGAACATTTCTTGACTGCCTACCACCAAGGGCCAACTGGTTTATACTTTGCTCCAACCATTGACCTTTATTGTACTTTTGTTTCCATGGAAATGCCTTTTATTAAATACCTGGTTGCTTGCTTACATAACAAAGGCCTAACTTTGGAACCCCACCTACACCACCACTTCCTGAAATGAATTGCTTAGACTGACTTATTCTCAGCACTAACTTGTTCAATGAGATGGAACAACCTACAACCTCAGCTTCTGGACTATAAAACTTCTAAGAGAAGTTTAAAAGTTGGAATTGTGGGGGAGCAAAATGTGCCACCCTAAAATGTGTCTCTTTGGCATGAGGATTAATGTAGGCTGATAATTTTTAAGGAACAAAAGACTTGGGAAATTTTTCTTGTTACCCTCCCCTTAACTGAACATAAGAATTTAAATACAGGGCGTATTGTCATCAGAGTGGAGCTATCACCAGAGATATCTACAAAGAATATGGACCATGTGTTGTGGGAGATTTTGCAGGGTCTGGAGTTCAGTGTCTACTCTGTATCCCGTTGTCTCTGCATCACCCAACAAACACCTACTTACCAAACTTTTGCTTTTCCATCTCCATGTGAATTGCTTTTCTCCACTTTAAAGTCCCAAACCAGGGCTGGCCGAGTGGCGTGGTGGTTAAGCGCTGGCTTGGGAAGCCAGCGGCCCCGGTTCGGGTCCCACATACGAGGGCCAGTGACACTGCCCTCAAAATAAATAAATAAATAAAAATAATATAAAATAAAATAAAGTCCCAAACCACTACCTCCTTCTGCTTAGCTCAAGGTGGAATATAAGCCTCAACTACATAATTTATCCTTTGTCCCAAATTCTTGTGGAACCCTTGTATGTATGTATGTATGTATGTATGTATGTATGTATGTATGTAATTACTGTAAATTTGATTATTTTCTCCTGTTAATCTGTCTCATGTCAATTTAGTTCTTATACCAGCCAGAAGAACCTAGAAAGGTAGTGGAAAATTTATTCTTCCCTGACACTTTCTATCTTTACCAATAGCGATTAATTGAAATACAGTCTTGTTACATAACTTTCTTAGAAAATACAATGGAAAATGGATGAAGTTGGACCCCAAAATACTGCACCTAGACATTTTTGTTATATATAGCACAATGAGGAAACAGAGGACAAAGGACACTAGCTTGAGTCCAGCCTTGGTCCCAAATCTTAAAAGAGAGTTGAATAATCACTAACTTTTTTTGTTTCTTTCCTTCCCTCTCCTTTCCTCCCTTCTCTCTCTCACACACTCTATACAATATATAAACACATTTACCCTAATAATAAGTCAATGAAGTAGGCACAAGTATTGTCCCTATGTTATGGGTGCCACTCAACTTTTGTTAACCTCTGTTTAAGCAAATTTAAGTTGAATCCCTGGGGTTCAGAAATTAGAACCATATCTACTGCATTGACTAAGTCCTGGAGGGCCTTAGTTCACAGTTCAGATAAAGGAAAAAAACAGTTGCAGTGAGGCTAGGCATATTTTTCAGCTCAAGGGATCTGTTTCATCAAAAGTCTGGCTTATGAGATGTGTCTGGCTATCTTCAAAGATTTTGAATAAAATTTTTAAATCTGAGAGAGAGAATTCTAGAAAGTTCCCAAAAGAGTGTGGCTGGAACCAAAGTCTCAAACCAGAGGTTTGGGATATCTAGACTCTCCTTGTAGCATTAGTGTCTGCAGTCAAGTATAGCTCTGCAAGCAACTGAACTATGACATAGGGTATTATCAGAAGGGACAGATGGTTCCACACCTCAACTCTGTCCCCTTCCATATGCCTATTGGTTGCAAAATTGGGAAGTCTCCATTATTGTCAGATTTCTGCCAAAATTGGCTGGCTCCCAAAATGTGTCCTTCTTGACCCAGAAATAATGCCATGCATTCTCCCACAATTCCTCTGTACCTGTACTCTAGGGCTTCCTGGTCTCTTTATAGGCTTTCATTATAACCCATTGTTTCCAGCTGCATGATCTGTTCTGATACCTTCAGTTTTCCTGTGTGCCCTGGTTTTCTCTTCTCTGCTTAGAGCATTGTGATGGACAGTGTAGTACTCTGTCTGCTTTGGTTTTTACTCTGTTTTCTTCTCTGTACTCTATCTTAAGTTTTCTCTTGGCTATAATCTCTACAAACCTAGTAAGGCTTCCCAGGCTACCACCAATGTCTGCCATCTACTTGCTTACAATTAATTAAAACTACTTCATGATTCTGATCTTATCTGGCCCACAGCTTCAATCAAAATGTATCCTCTCTTGCTCCAATTCTTTAGCTAATAAACTTCTGTTTAAATTTTCATGATATTATAATTTAATAGGCTCCCTCAATGTCTTCATTGATTGCCTAATTGAGAATTTCAGACACTGCAGAAAGATACTGAAGAGATGTTTTGGTGTCACTGGGACACCTCAAATCATGTCACGGGTGCCAACTGCTTGATTGATTGATTTAAAATGGAGTATTTATTACATATCAAGCACAGGCATGGAAGACATCATAGAGACCAGGCTCTGTTCTATGGAGTTTGCATTCTAGTAGGAGGAAACAGACACGAAGCCAGTAAAAAAACAAATAATTTCAGAGTGATATATGCTGTCTTAGTCCATTTGGGCTGCTATAACAAAACACCACAGACAAGGTAGCTTGTAAACAACAGAAATTTATTTCTCACATTTCTGGGAGCTGGGAAGCATAAGATCAAAGTGCCAGCATGGTCAAGTGAGGGATTTTATGCAGAAGGGGCTAGGGACCCCTCTGGGGCCTCTTTTATAAAGGTGCACCTTCCACTCATTAGGGCTCCATGATGAACTAAGCACCTCCCAATGGCCCCACCACCTAATATTATCTCCTGAGGCATTAAAATTTCAACATATGAATTTTGAGGGAACAAATATTCAGACTATGGCAAATGCTATTTTGTAATGATTTAAAAAGGAGAATGTGAAAAAAAGCAATCTGTGTTGAAAAGGCAGGTCATGTCCATTTTAAAGTGTTATATATAATATAATGCCAACTCTTAAAGAGATTGTCTCAGTTACCGCTTCCTCTAAAAACTGAGTGCTGATTTTCCCACACCCACACTAACACTGTATTATTTTACTTTGCTAAGTAATGTAAAAATGTATTTCATTATCACTTTAACCATAATTTCTTTTGTTTTGAGAAATTCAGCCAATCGTATCCTCTTTGCTGTGGTTTTATATTCATGTCCTTTTCCCATGTTAAGTTTGGGTCATTTTGAATTATTTGCTTAAGAGCTCTTTACGTATTAGGGCAATGAGCCCTTTGTCAACACGTGGTTTTCCAATGTGTGTTCTGTCTTGTCCGTGGTATTGTTTCCATGCAAAAGACAAGTTCTGTTTTTTAATGTTTGTTTCTAAATATTTGGAGAATAAATGGGACTTAGGTCAGGTTCCCTAGTAGCAGACCCTAACATGAGGTTTCACGTGAAAGTGATTTATTAAGGAAGTTTTCTCAGGAAAAAACTCTTCAGAGAATGAAAGAAACTGAAGAAGCGGAGGAAGCCACGAAAGACTGCAGTTGCACAGGAACTCCTGTGGAGGGGAGCGGTAGCCTGATCATACAGGGGATCGAATCAAGGGCTGCTGAAGCAAAGCCACACTGAATTAATTGGGAGGGAGGGAGGAGGAGAAGTGCAATGAACTGGGAGGAAGAGATGCATGACTGACAATAAAAGGAGCCTTGGGGGATGTGTGTGAGCCAGTGGCTGTTAACAATGGGTGGGGCAAGGGTCAATAAATGGAAAGAGGAGAGAAGTTCAAACCCAGCACGCAACCCAGTCACTCAAGTATAATTTGTTTTCTTCTCTTCCTCATCTCTTCCTGGATTTTCGTAGTCAGGCCTGATGGTGCGAAAGTTATTGGGCAAGTCTGTTTTCAATAAGTTAAAAGCCAAATAAGTAACTGTAGATACAGATATTGGGAGTCTTTGAAAAGTGGTACTGGATTGAAAAGGGGACGCTTGGTCTTGATTAAGGAATGCAGAACTCGGTTTTGCATCCTTACTATAAAGGACAGTCCTGTTATATTTCTGGAGTAACTGGAAAATAGCCCCCATTATTGACTCTCATTAGCATCTCAGGCTATTTCTTCTTGGAGGATGCATAGGCTACACTAAGGAAATGTCTTTAATTCTCTTGTGAAATCAAATTTAATCTTAGTAAGCATCAAACTGAGAGCATTTGAAAGAATCTTGACTCTTTTAATGACAAACACCGCTCTAGCATATAGCATTACCCAATTTAGGGCTGCTCCCTTATAACTGTCACTCCCAGGTGCGGGAGTGTGTGTGTGTGTGTGTGTGTGTGTGTGTGTGTGTGTGTAGATTTGTAGTCTCATACTTAGAGGGGATCAAGTAATGAGTCTGACAATCCTTAGTCCCCTCATTCTTCGTAGAGCAGAGTCTCCGTAGAGGCAGGACCACCTGCCTCCTGAAGGCAAAATACACTGTAATTTTTAACAGGGAATAAGGGCAGATGTCTTAGTCCAGAGGGAAATATAGACTGCAAGAATACACACATTAAAATCAGTAAATGCTCATAAGTGAAAGATTATAGCACCCTTTACATTAGGTAGACAAACACAAAGCAACAGGTAGTACATTCAGAACCGATTTACTATCTATTTTGCCCTGAGTAGGGAATTGTAAGTTATTTTGAGTAGCAATAAATTTCATTGCAGAAAATTACTTTTCTCAGTATCTTAACAGAACAAATGCAGTAAGTGGCCTCAGTGATGACCTAAGACTTAGTTTCCAGACACTATAAGCAGAATACCCTGTTCTAAGTTTGCACAATTAAAGTGAAAAAAAATCAAGTTCATAAATGAATGTTCAGTGACATTGAACATTTTCCAAGTTCTTAAAATTAGCATTAAAAACAAAGGAAGTAGTAAGTGTATATATTTAGTTCCTTGGTAAAAACAAAAAGCATAATACTAACATTTACTTTGACACAATATTTATTTTTCCCATTATTAAATTTTATTCTATAATCTTTAATTATAATAACATAGCAGAGCTGATGCTCAAGGCTTAGAATAAGCCAATAACTAAAAAATCGATAGCACTATATGTTACTTTCTACTTGATGACATGGCTTAGTAATGGCTTCTTCTGGTTCCCTTCCTTGATGAGATTATCATTTCCTTGAGTTTAACTGGTCAATCACTATGGCTTTTGTATTTGTAGTCCTTAGAGTTCTCTGCCCAGTAGATGCTTAAGAAACTTTAGATTGGGTCATCTCCAGGAATTCTTTCTAAAATGTGATTAGAAATACATTTCCAATGTATATGATCATGACTTTTGTGATTAGATAGAAGTCACAATAAAATCTAAACAAGACAATTGTATTTTAGACATCAGCATATAGAAAACTTACTCATTTTTTTTTTTTAATTGGGGAATTGGGAGAGGGAAACTATGTTAGGGAATTGGGGAAGGGGACCAGCCAAGTTGCTGTTCTTCAATCTTACTTGTGGAGGGTGCCAGTTGCCATCTGGCTGCCCATCAGCAACTCGTGGCCTTTAGGCTCAAGGTGTTGTGTTCAGTCTCAGTTGCAGGCGGACATAGCCCACCATCGAACAGGCAGTCTTGTTAGGAGCAAGTGCTCTCACCAGCTGAGCCATCCTGCCACCTGTTGGCAGCTCAGCAGCAGCTCAGCTCGGGCACAGCTCACTGGCCCATGTGGGAATCGAACTTGCAGCCCTGTTGCTCAGAGCTTGCTTGCAGTCTTAAGCTAATTCTTAACCAACTGAGCCACTTGGCCGGCCCCCTCATTCTTTTTAAAAACTGAGTGTTATCCCCTTGTACAAATGTACTATGATTCATTTAACAAACCCTGTGTTGGTATACATACGGGTTCTTTCTCCTTTTCTATTTTCTTTGTAATTTATTTATTGATAAAACCAGGTTATTCGTTCTGTAGAATTCCCTAGGATCTAAATTTTGATCATTACATCCTCCACATTGTTTCACATTTTTCTTTGTACCTTGTGTTTCTTGTGAATTGGTAGAGGCCTGATACAATTTTGGTTTGATTTCTGTGAAGATTTATTTTTAGTTCATGTTAACCTATTTCAGTTACGTGGTATGTTATGTCTGGTTTTATCTTTTTTTCCTGATCTTTTATCTTTTTTTTTGAAGATCATTGCCTAGATCCATCAATTCATTAAGAATTGCAAAATGGTGATATTCTATCAGACCTTCACTCATTGGTTTGAATAACAAGAAACTTCCCGTCCTTCCCTATTTGGCTACCCTAAGGTACAGTTCATATAAGAAATGTATAATAAATGGTTAATTCTTTTCCTTCATTTACCTGTTTTCAGAGTAATGAGTTATTTCCTTAATGTTCTTCAAAAGTGGTCAATAAAGGTTTTTCTTTAGTATCATTTTGACCTCATGGATTTAAATATAAATGATGCATTTCAATGCATTGCAGTTATTTCTTTAGTGATTCTTGAATTTTTCAATATTTGTCAGTAGGAATCTCTAAGTTGGCTCATGAGTACTTTTTTTTTAAAGATTTTATTGGGGAATTGGGGGAGAGGGACAGCATTGGGGAATTGGGGAACAGGAACAGACAAGTTGCGGTCTTTTTTTGTTCTTCAGTCTAGTTGTGGAGGACACTGCTTCACTGGCCCATGTTGGTATCGTCATTGCGCTCTTCCCAGCTAAGGCAGATCAGTCGCCAGCCTCTGGATGGCTGCTCAAGGCAGCTCATGGCAGCTCACACTGGCTGCCTGCCATTCGCTATAGCCACACCGTCGCCAGCCATCTTAGCTATAGAGGCAAACCAGGTGGAGCTGTTGTTTACCACCTTATCTATAGAGGGGAGTGTCGCTGGCCCTCATATGTGGGATCTGAACCAGGGCCCCGCTGCTCAGAGCTGGCATTCCAAGCCAGCTCCTAACCAACGTGCCACTCAGCCGGCCCCTCATGAGTACTTTTGATACAACCCTGGTGATCTTTGATAACATCCTTCCTTTATGGTTTAATAAGATATTCCAGGCTCATTCTGTACATTTCCTATCTTAGGCCTGGAGCCAGATATTTTCCTAAGACACAGTGATTTCTTTTATGAGTAAATGATATTTAAATATTTAGCTTATGAGAGCTTAGGGTACATTGCCAGTACATTGGTTAATTAATTTAAGTTTTTCTTTCATGGGGTCAAAAAAAGCACTTGACTGCCTGATAGCAGAATCACTGTACTTGTGGATAATATTTCTCTATAAATCAGTAAAAAGAAACTTGGTGCAAATAAACCTTCTGTATTTTCTGCTGAGATCTAATGAAAAAATAACTAGTTTAAGGTTCAAATGAAAAAGGTTTAAGGCCCGGATACTTCTGTGTGATTTCACTGCTCTGATTCAGACATAATTTTTCCTATTTCAAAATAGATATATTACCTATCACAGCTTTTATGGGAACCAATAATAAAAGCACTTAATAATAATAGCTGACATTTGCTAGGGTATTTTTATGTGCCAGATTTTATGCTAAGTATGTTACTTACTTGATATCATTAAATCCTTATTAAAGGACAAAAGATACCATTATTATATCCCTTTTATAAAAGAGAACAGGAAAGATCAGAGAGGCTAGGTACCCTGTTGATTCCATAAAGGGAAGACAGGAAATCCTAAGAAGCTGTGGTAATTAAGCAGCATAGGAGGTGAATTTTTTACTCTGGGGTAGTGAGTCAAATTAAGTCCACAGAGGCTGACTGAACATAACCAGTAGTACCAATCCAAATTAATAAAAAAATGCATTGAGTTCATGATCAAAAGCTGAACGAATATATTTGGATTCCTTCACAACCAGAGTTACGGTGGAAAGAATATTTAGAAATCCGGATTCCATACTGGGCTCCTTTTACCAACTGACTTCTTTATTTTGCCAAGTGATTGATTCTCTTCAGGCCTCAGCTTTTCACAGAGGAGTTAAACTATGTGATTTTAGAGGCTGATGTGCTAGAATAAGAATAGAAGAGTAATGCTTGAGGATGACTTTGAGTAACATACTATTAATATGCAGAGTTAAAAAAAACCTTTAGGACACATTTAGAGGTTTCACATTGATTAAGATTTCTGAGTCACTCATTGATTGATTCATTCAAAATGCTTATTGAGAACCTGCTATGTGCCAGGCACTGTAACAGCAGTGTTTTAGCAGTGAACCAAAGGAAGTCCCCATTTTCCTGATTTACTGTCTAGAGAAGACAGAAAATAAACACATGTGTAATATATACATGTCAGATAAATGCTACAGACCAAAGAATAAACAAAGGAAGTCGATGGGGAAGAGCAGTCACCAGCTTCCCCAGTGCCTTCTACCAAATGTGCACCTGCTGGTTCATTTGCTGGAATACCCTTCCCTCAAGTAACCTCATGGCCAACTCTCCCTGATTCAAACAGCACTGGCTCAATGAGGCCCAACACATGGAAAATCCCACTCTCCCCCACTCTGCTCTTGATTTCTTTTCCGTGTAGATCTAACATCTGATTCAAATTGCTTGCTTGTATGTTTAATGTCTGTCTTTCCCAGCTAGAATGTATTTTCCAAGAAGGAGTCCTCTTTGGTTTGTTCAAGGATGTATAGCAAAGCCTTGACCAGTGCCTGATAAGACATAATGCTTAATAAATTGTTTAATGTACAAATTAATTAATAAGTGAATTAATGAATTAGGAGGGTGATCTGTAAAGCCTTTGCTAATGAGGTGATGAAATAGTAAAAAGTTGACATTTAAAATCAAAACTTAAGGAAATTGTTAATTAAATAGTGTAACATTCAGTTAATAGACATTTTGTGGCCTTAAAATGATATTTAAATTATACTTATGAGGATTACGGAATAGCATAAAAAATACTTACAACATATGGTTGAGTGAAAAATACAGGATGCAAAAATATGTATATATTATTATTACAGCCATGTAAAAAAAGTCTTATAAAAAGTTTTTAGAAGAAATACTAGGAATAAATACACCAAAAGCCATCAGTATAAGTTGTGATCATTGATTTCCTTTATTACTTTTTCTATTTAAATCATTTTCTATAATGTGATTACATATTTGATATGAAAATAAACTTAAATCTTAAAAAGTTAATATATATAATATATATAATGGTATTATAACATTTTTGTCCTTAACAAAACAATGTCAGTAACCTATGACAAGCAGGGGACTCAGAGTGAAAAGAGTACACCTGGATTGCAAATATTCCATAGAAAGACAAAAGAGAAGGAGTTGAATCAACTCTCGTGCCTTCTATAACTAACATCATACCTATTTTGACTTTACCTTCCATGTAGATTGTCTCCTGGGGAAGGAAATCCTATCAGTTGAACATGCCCCTCAACAGAACATAATGAATAAGTGATTATAAATAAACTATAACATCAGAAAGAGAAAATCACCCAAGATTCTGTTTTATCCTAATTGTTTCCATTACTTTGATGATCAGGGGAAGATAGTTGAAGATTAGCAACATGTATTAAGAGCCAAAGTGTACATGGGATGTGTTATTCTATTTACTCCTCAGAATACTTCACTGAGATAGGAATTATGTTACCAAATTTTAGATGAGAAAACAGGGAACATAAAGAACTTGCCCAGGGTCAAACAACCAGATAGGTAGTGAAACCATGATTCAAATTAGATTCAAACTGACTGTAAACCACACTTAAAACTCACATATAGGAACCAAAAATTTCAAATATTTCTTGGTAGACCCTCTTTCCTAATAATACTTCTCGGTCCCTTACATGTATTTATGAAGTATTTATTTAACAATGGTCTTTGCTTGCAAAAGACACCAACTGCATTTTTATTAACGTGGTTCCAGCTTCCAGATCTAGAGCAGTATCGGACTAGGCAAGCAATACTATTATCCTGAAGCCTTTCACAGTACTGAAATTACCAGAGTCTGTAAGGAAAGGACTCCTGGTAGGTGAGAGGGGCGCCATATTGGAATAGATGCCTTTGCAATGAGTTGGGAGCAGTTCCTCTTGCCTCAGTCTCTGCACCCTCATGAGAAGCCACATCAGGAATTGGTTCTTCACTCAGTGAGGCCAAGCAGGGAGCAGACAGAAGCCTAATTTGAAACTAAGGCTGAAAGAGGAACTCTGCATTGGATCTTCTTCAATGGACCAGATGACCAGGTCAAGCCCTGGGGTGACCCTGTCTTTTGAATCAGATAATTACTTAGTAAGCTGTCTTTAACTAAATTGCTAGCTGGAAAACCCATCTTTGAAATCAATAATTTAATATTTGTATGTATATTTTTATGTATAAGCTATGTTCATATAAAGATTCAAATATGTTAGCTCTAATTTAAAAACCACTTAAACATTCCAGTAAGGAGGAAGAGTGAATTGACATTCCCCCTGGATCTGGTTTTTTAGCTAAATTGAAGCTAAATAAAGTAATATGTTACTATGCATGTTAAGTGACATACATAATGTGTCTACTTATAATACCTCTCCATGTATTTCACAAGAGAAATAAATGTCCTAAGTTTCATCTCTTCCCTAAGTGACTACTCTAGAGCTCACACAATTCCCTTTAAACTCAATTATCTCACAGCTGAATGTTCTAATAATCTGCTAAAACCAGCAGACATAGTGTTATCAGTAAGCCAGGAAGAGAGAAAACCCCCGAGCAGCTATCGGCTGTCTTCACTTCTCTGCAGTCAGCACCTTCGTATCCCTGATAACAATGACAGGAAAATTTCTCCGCCATCACTGCCAGATCTGTATCAGATGCTTTTCCTTTCACACTAAATTCTCCGTCCTTGGAGGCCTCGATGTGGTAATTTGCAGGGTTCAAGTGAAGGTAATCCGGCGCTTTCCACACCTTCCTTAGGCATCTCCCATTATTCCTGCAGAGGTGAAGGCTGCACACCTCAGCGGCCCTGGTCACGTTGAGTAAGTAGCTCCCTAAGTCAGAATTCAGGAACTGCTTCACCTTTGTACAGTTGCCCTAGAAATGTTGAAACAAAGGACTGTGAGTGTTTTAGGTTTGCTTTTTGTTTTTTGTTTTTGTTGTTTTGGTACTGACACGGTTAGAGCAATTGGGCCCACAAAGCAGCTCTTTGGACCCAACTGAAACCTGATGGCTTGATTCCAGATGGTGAGGTCTTAGGCTCCAGCCCTGTATGGCACAGGGGATCCAAATCAGAAAGGGTGAGAGGTCAAAGGGACAGGAAATGGAGAATATGTTACAATAGAGTTAAGCAACTGAACTTGGAAATGGGCCCCAGAGTCAGCACATGTGACCTTGCTTTCTTCCCAATGTACATCCTTTTTTTCCCTCCTGCTAGTTCCCAAGTTAATGGGTATGAATAAAGAGGGAACAGACACAGATTAATAATCATGTTAGAACCACTGTCTTTCTGCCACCTTTCAGGTCTGTGGTACCTTTTGTGGTTGTGTTAGAACACGAATCATTACATCCTACCAGTGTGTTTTGGCCTTCAACCTGCAATCTTCTGGGTTTTCCTGTTAATTATGCTCAAATATCAACTGCCCTGAGTTCTAGCCTTCCATGTATAATTCATACATGGGAAACTTTGTAAGATTGACTAGGTCTTGTGTGTGTGTGTGTTTCTTATTGTGCGTTTGCCACCTGGCTTGCACTCTCAGCTTCCTGATGAAGCTCTTCCCATGAGCCACCTGGGCTGAAGAGAAAATATCACACCTGCAGAGTCAGGAATTGATCCTCTCAGTTTCTACCTAATTCTCATATGTGGACAGAGGAAACTTTCAACCTTATATTGTCACAAATAGTTTCATGAACAGTATCTTGGGAGCAAAAAAAATGAGTTTGTGATATTCTAAGAATATCAGATAATCATGAACTTGCAAAAACTCCAATTTAACAAAAGTGTTGAGTATACAAGTACTATAATTCAGGGCAAAATATATTATGCTATAGAGATATAAACAAATAACATCCGGAAATACAGAAGAGATTGTGATTTATGTGGATTAGGGAAAATAAGGACAACTTCTTGGAGTAAATAATATCTGAGATGGAAGAAATTTGAAGAAGCATATAAATCTTATTTTAAATGCTATTAATTTTCAGCTAATTTCTTCGTACAGGAAAAACAAACTCAATGTGGAGATTAAAAAGTTACCTTCTGTTTCTACCTCTCACAATATGATAGTACACACTTTTGTGTAGTGGTTAGATGCGAGGACTCAAAAATGACACTCTCTGTGGTTAGTGACAGATCCACCACTAACTAGCCTAACTAGCTGCTACCCTAGTTAGATTTCTTCTCTTGTTTCCTCATCTGTAAATGAGGATGGTAGTCCCTACCTTATAAGGGTTATTATGATCAGTAAGTGAGCAAATCAAAATAAAGTACTCAGCTGAATCCTAGCACATAGTACATATTCAAGAAATGTCAGTATTATTATTGCTATCTCAACAGAAGTTAATATTTATTGAGCTTCTTCTATGTATCAAGTACTGATTTGGGCTTTTTTTCTAAAGCTGGTTTACTATGGAGTGAGCTCTATAGGAAAACAGAGCAAATACTTTAAACAATATTAACTATACCTTCACGTACCATCTTACCTCAGATGAAGTTAAATTCATGTCTCCCCAAATGACAATGCCTGAAGCTCCCAATGCAGCACTTTCTCCAATGGTGCTGATTAGATCTTGCTAGATTGAAAAGAGTAGAGTTCATTATTCATCTGAATAAAAATCAACCCACCAGAATTTAGAATTAGAGGCTGAGTTCAATATAATAGGGTGAAACTATTTTCCACTTTCTTAGAGTAATGCAAATTTTGACTGAACCAAGGCTCAGAAATCACACTCTACAATCATATGGAAAAATGCATTAAATATTTTTAAAGAAAAATTTAAATTTTGCTAAACAGAATACTATTTTAAAGACAGCCTGTAAATGGCCACCATAATTTGTTCAATCAAAGTTGACTAGGGGCATATACACACAAACTGAATATACAGAGGGTGCCAGAAAAATGTATACACATTTTAAGAAAGGAAAAAACTATTAAAATTGTAATGCTCAATATATACAGATAACAAAAGATGAATACAAGTCATGTTTCACTTCTGCAATTACAAGAGGTGCTCAAAGTGGTTCCCATCAGCGTCCAGACATTTCTGATTACGGCAAACTACTGCTTGAGTAACGTTGACCAAAGTGTCCATTTGTACACATTTTATTCGCACCCCTGGTATGTATATGATCCAGAAACAGAAGCCATAAGTTTTCCTTCTCCAAATATGAGGAATGGCTCTCATTCCTCTTAGCTAAGCCCCCTTTTCAGCTTGCAACACTGCCCTTAGAATGTCATCTCTGTAGTGAATCGGAGGCTTTTGTGTCATTTGATTCTAAGGCCCAGCAAAGGAACACGGCACTGAGGACTTGCCGGCTCTGGTTTGGTCCAGCCCTTCTATTTGATCCCTGAAATTATTTGTTTAATTTCAAAGTACCTGACTTAATGGGCTTTATCCATTCATCCAGTCATGGTAAAGCCACTGGGATTTTTGTGAATACGGTTAAGATAGTTGAAAACTGAATTTCTGCCAGGGACATTTGTAATCTAAAGGATTATTGTTTTAGTGTTCAAAGGTCATGGATCTAGGCCATTTCAAAGGGAAATTAATTGTTGAATATGTGTGCAGGTGGTTTCCTAAATTAAGTTCCTATAATAGGTTTCCTAAATAATTTTGTTAAATTATAATATAGTCCCCCAATATTTAGGATACTAAACATTCACCTATTACTCCAAGATTAAATTTCCATCAGTGATATGCTGGAAAATGTAAATTGGGTGATTTGGTAGCAAATAAAAGCAGAACTTTAAACTGTACTTTGCCTGGGGCATTTTATATTAATACATATAAAATGAGAGATAAATCGCCTTATCAGGTATTTTAAAAGTTCACTCAAAGGTTTTGCAATCTCAGTTTTTAAAATTGTCTTTTTTTTTTTTTTTCTTTTCTGGTCAATTCTCTGGAAATCTTCAAAAAAGAAAGAGACTGTGGTTTAAACTAATTTCCCTTTCAGGTTGACATCCATATCCACTTTCCATGACCATAGCATCTGCTGAATAGATCAGAGCTAGCATGACAGGAAGGGCAATTTCTGTGAGGTTCAAATTAGGTAGCATAAGTGAAATGATTTTGGAAATGATCCATAATATGGTAAATATGGGACAGGGGAGGAGCCAGCCATGCAGTGCCCAGAATGAGGACTCTGCTGGGTCCAGGTCCATTGCCTCTTTTGACAAAGACACAAGGGAGCAGTGCTCTACCCTCCACTCACTTTGAAACTTCCCTGAATGCAGCAATGCCACATTCACATGCTGTGATCAGAGGGGCCAGAATCCCCCAAGGCCTTCTATGAATTCCTATTAAGTGTACATTATACCTTTTCAGCTTGGATATTGTGGTTGTTGGGTTTTTTTCTTTCTCAGTATTTGTTCTCTTTACTTTTCAGTTTTGGAGGTTTCTATTGAGATATCCTGAAGTTCAGGGATTCCTTCCTTAGTCGTGTCCAATCTACTAATAAGCCCATCAAAGACAAGTCTTCTTTTCTGTTACAGTGTTTTTGACCACTAACATCTCGGTCTGGTTGTTTCTTAGCGTTCCCATCTCTGTGCTTATATTGCCCACCTGTTTTTGCTTGCTGTCCACTTTATGGATTAGAGTCGTAGCATATTCATCACAGTTGTTTCAAATTCCTGGTCCGATAATTCCAACATCCCTGCTATATGTGAGTCTAGTTCTGATGCTTGCTCTGTTTCTTCAAATTGTGCTTTTGTCTTTTAGTTGTCTTGTAATTTTTTTCTTGATAACCAGACATGATTTATTTTTTCTTGATAGCTCATACTGGCTAAAAGGAGCTGCTACGAATAGGCCTTTAGCAAGGTGTGGGAAGAACAGAAAGCTTTTAGCATCCTATGATTAGGTCTCAGTCTTTTAGTGAGACTTTGGCTCTGGACTCAGGCTGTCACAAGTGTTTCTGTTATTTCCTTCCCCTCCCCCTTAGGTGGGGCAGGCTTCCAAGTGGAAGTCTAGAGCCAGCTGGAGTTGAGTATTTTTCTTCCCCCAGGTCAGCTGGGCTCTGATAAGATCCCAGCAGCTTTGGCTCTGGTTAAATAGTTTCCCCTGAGGGCACACCCTGTAAGACTAGAAAGCTCTGGGGTATTCAGAATGGTTTCTTTTCTCCTCTGCCTGCCAGATGCATAAGGGGATTTCTCTGATATTCACAGAGAGGGCCTGAGAAAGCTCTTGGAGGTAAAACTCACACAGTGTCCCCTCCTTGCCCCTGCCCATGACTGCATCCCTCTGGAGCTTTTGTCTCTCAGAACTGTCCGCACTGAGCCTCCAAGAATTCATCAATTACAGTTCAGGTTTCCCTACCCAAGCCGTGGTTCCCGCAGAAGTTTCTGCTCATGGGTTTTGATATGGTAAGTTGTGATTTTCTATGTTCGCCTGTCTGTCTCTGCAGTTTTGAGGGCAGCAATCTGCCCCTGTGTCCTCACTTCTCGTATGAATCCAACAAGAGTCGATTTTTCAGTTTGTTCAGCTTTTATTTGTAAGATGGAGTGGCAACTTCCAAGCTTCTTACATGCTGGACTGGGAACCAAAACTCTCCCATGAATTCCTTTGGACTAAGGCGTTGGCATCAGAGGGAGGAGAGAGGCATTTATTTTTTGTATTTATAGATTGTTGAGCCATATTAAGCAAGGAAGCTACAGATGTTTGTGGTGAAAATGGCACGTCTTCACGCACATGTTGACTGGAGAAAAGGAGTCAGGAGATGGTGATGCAAGTTTCTGTACCAAATTAGCTCACTGGCACCTAGCTGAGAACAGAGTGCTGAAGGGATCACAGAGCAGCTATGTTTTGGGGACCAAAACAAGCAAGGGCACTACTTAGTAAGGGGAGTCCCAGGAAAGGTGCTTCTAGGAGTAGATTGGGACCACCTGAAAGCACAAGCCACAAGAGTGACGTCACGTGAAAGGAGAAATAAGGAAAAGCACAGAACACAATAGCAGCCAATCTTCCAGGCCCTAGTGTGGTGTAGCGTTGCCGAGCTGTATCTGTGATCCTCGGCTCAAATCAAGATTTTGGAAGTGGAGGGTGGGGACACCCAGAGGACTTTCTCCACACTTGGGTTTCATTTAGCCTCCGAGGCTTTACCACAGTGTATGCCAGTGAGGTGCCCGCTGTGGGGAGCTGCAGCATCACTAATGAGCTTCCTTTTGGTGTTCCCAGAAGGAATAGTAATTCATTACAGGGAAAGACATCTTTAAATCCACAGGCTTTAATCCACAGGAGTTTTAATAAAGAAAACTCCTTTCATTTTGTAAAGCATGGCATAAAGTTATATGTAGGCCGAATTTATATGTAAGCAGCATCTCACATTTTCTGTGAGATGAGGTGTTACTACTCCCATACTGCCCCCCCACTCTATGGCTGCTGACAGATCGCATTCTTAGGTATTCTCCTTCCAAATTTAGGATTTTGATACCTGTTTACAAGTGATAGATTTACCACATGGATTTCTGTATTGTTTCAAATTTTCATATATATTTTCTCATTTGATTTTTGTAACATATCTGCTAGGTAGGTAGGGCAGGTAATACTGTCTCATTTTGTAGATTAAGACAATGAGGCACTGAGGTCTGGAGAGGTTAAAAGGTTAGTGCTACTTATTGGTAAATCGTTTTTCTAATCCTAACTGTATGTATGCACACACACACACACACACACACACATACATACATACATACACACATGCTAAAGTGCAGAAAACTTTTGGAAGATCAGAAATGGAAGCCACAACTAGTCACTTATATGTTGGTATAAATGAATATCAAGTTTTTAAACTTTTGTGGGCAGATTTTTATGGAGCATAGAGTAAAATGATGGGTAAAATGATGGCTCAAAATATTTTCAAATACCTTACCATTCAATAAGTTTTCAGGATGATACAGAATGATATCTTGGGACTATTTCTAGATAAGACTCTAACTGTTATTTCGTCTTTCCTTGAAGGGAACAGACGCTCTTCGGATGCTGTAGCTACTCACACAGTAGCTTACCTTAGGTTTGAAGAATGTGCAGGATGTACTAATAGTCTGAAGTAATCTTATTGAAATGAAACTTTGTCCTTTAAAGTTTACTCCTGTTTACAAAAGTAAATTTATTATCACTGAAGAAATTTGTTTAAGCCAAATGTAGAAAAGGAAAATAAATTTCATAGAAGAGGGTGGTATTTAATTTTCAATTCCAGAACCAAGACTATTTTGTAAAGATTTAGGTAACTTTTTAAAAGCTTGTCAGATAGTACTGATTTCCGATCATTTTCAATCATTTGATGCCAATTTTTCTGGATAATACAAATATCAGTTCACAACATTTTTTTTCTTACTCATCTCATTAAAAGGGCCAAAGGCATAGCATTTACTGAATTCTGACACATTTGTCCCATTTCTCCCTCTGATAAGTAGGCTCTGCTCTCCCTGTGTTCCACAGATGCCTACTCATTATGGTAGAGCCCTCACCTGGGTGTTTCCTGAACCTCTGCCTTAGGATGCCTTACACTAAGAATATCTTTACACATTTATACATTTAATATGTGAAGGAGAATTGAAATTTGTCATGGTGGAGAAAGAAGAAAGGTGATAAACCTGTAGTATTCAGTACTATCTTAAAACAGCACTGCGTCGTAAAGGGGAAGACCTGAACAAGTCTCAAGTCTGCTCCTCATAGAAAGTTTACACATAATTATCCAAGTCTGAAGATTACAGTAACATCTACTTTTAAGTTTTTATTTCTAGAAGTTTTATTTAAGTGACTAGAATAGCAAAGGGAGAGGCAGGGAGGGAAATTTGGGCTGAAAGTTCATCTAGTTTAAAAGTTACCCTTGAGGTTTGTGTGAGGACTTTGGCTACATATATAACTTAAGTAACATAAACAGACTAAAACTTCTATTTGTGAGTTTTAACATCGGATCTCAAAACCATCTCCTAGTGATAAATTTATTATTGAATTTACAAACTCATACCACTCTCACCAATTTTCCATTAGTGTGGTCATAGAGTAAAGAATAAACCAGATGGCTAAATCTGTAGATTCACTGACAATTAGCAGATTTGCAATTCCCTTATGCCTTTACTTTTTTTTTTAAGTTTGTAACTGTAGTTTAAAAAAAAATCCATACAATTTAGAATTTACTATCTAGCCATTTCTTAGTGTACAGTTCAGTAATGTTAGTCTACTCATATGGTTGTGCCTCCTTCATACCTTTTATTAAACTGATATGATACGTTAAAAAGGAAACTTTTTTTTTCTCTTGACATTTTAGATGGTGAGGCCAGAAGGAGGAATATATCACTTCTGCTTCCACATGTGTGAGCAAAGTCCTCCATTTTCAAACATCCTGTCTGACCTCCCAACCTGTTCACCGCCTACTCTTTCAATAGCCTTTCCAAAAGGCCAATTGTAAGGGAAGACAGTCAAAGTTGGGGTGCAGGGAGCAGAAGCAAGTACTGATATATATATATATCACTTGAACCCCTTCCTTCCCTAATTCATTCCTTAACAGAATGATAATAAATAAGATCATCAAAACCCACTTTGCATAAATGAAAATCTAAGTGGATGACCAGTCAATGGGAGCATTATGCTCCTTTCTAGCAGACCACTAATTAGAAATTCTCCAAAGAACATAATTAACAAAGAAGTGTCTCTTTTGGAGAGAGGGAGAAAATCCCTCTGTCTTTGACAAGGGGTATCTTACCTTAGAAAGAAAATGTAAGGGCTCCTCTGTGTAGCCCAGCCTTGTGTAGACGAACACAGGCAGAGCGTGATCTCGGGATGTCATGGTGGAGATCCGCATGGACTCGTGCACCCGAAACTGCGAGAAGCGCAGAATGTTTTCGCCGCCCCCCAGAGACTTCCTGACCCCGATGGAAGGATACAAAGCCGCACTGCTGTTCCAGAGCCATGAGAGCTCATTGTTCCTCAATACTTCCTTTTCTGGGCATGACCCAGTATAATTGGGGGCATAGACATTATAATTGTGGCAATCAGGATATAAGTAATAACCCCAAAGGCCCTTGGGTCTGCTCTTAATTCCCAATTCAATGGTTTCCTTCATGAAAGCTTTTGCACTTGCTTCAAATGTGGCTTTGGCTAAACCTTCGATATCAGTAGCCGACACATTCTCTTGCATATCAGAAATAAGCTTTCTTGACTTCTGTCTGTAGACATCTCTTGTGTTCCAGTTCCGGGCCCACTGAGGTCGCCAATATTCCCAGTCTATCACAGCAAGTCCACTGAAATCTTCAGCAGGGATATAATAATTAATATCTTGGTTGGCTTTTTCTAGATGTGCTTGCAGACTTGTGTTCTGGGGGAGACCCCCATTAATGGGAACCCCCTGTGATGTATACCATGGGTAGTATCCCAGTCTGTTGACATAAAATATAGTGACGTTTTGCCCCGTGGCCTTGGCCAGGGGGCTTCCAATCATCTGAAATATTTTCAAGTTTAGTCTTATATTATATTTTATGAAACACTGGTCTGTCGGAGCATTCCAAGCAGCTATGAAAGGTTTCCTTTGATGAATTGGAAGTCGGGCAGGTTTTAAAGAAAAGATAGACTTCAGAAATAAAAATATGAGCAGCCATGATGTGAGATGTATTGTTCGAGTAACGCAAAACCTTAACTGCCCTTCAGGTAACAGTTTCATGATAAGACAAAAATAGTATCTTCTGCTTTGGCCTACTCTCGAAGACCTGTGGAGAGATTTAGTTTTCTATTAGTGGCAATTTTGAAGGAAAAGACTCAAATATTGACTGAATATTATTATTGTTGTTACATATTTACATTTCAAAGTACATTTTATTTAAAGGTCTTAAAGAGGCCGATAAGCAAATTGAGATATAGAAGCAAGTGTAGGACCTAGCTGCTATTCAGGGGCAAGCAATGCAATTCAACAAACATTAGTGGAAATTAAGACGCTGTGTCCAGAATACAAAATAAATAAGATGGGGTCCTTGCAAAAAGCTCATGAGCAAATAAAGATGTAACACAATAGCCACTATCATTTTGAAAAACTCATCAAATCCTATGCACTGTGCTGAAGTACTTTGTAAATATTTATTTCATTCAGTCTTATAATAACTTTTTAGTATTTCGTTAAATAAGCCAAATTGTCAATTTGCTTTTCCAGCCTTCCTTGCAGCAAGGTCAAGGGTCAGCATACTTTTGAGACGAAAGAGCCGCCAGGAGTCAGCAAACTGGGGCTCGGGAACTATGGCTCTGAAGTAAAATTGAAAATGAAAATAAAACTATCAGTTTCATTTATAAAATTTTTAAAGGATATTATTCACGTAGTGGTGATTATGTAAAAATATATTTATGGCTCTTGAATAATTTTTAAATTGTTGTGAGGGACAGGATTGGCTCTTTCAGGGGTCGGCAAAGTTTTGAGATGCAACGTACCCAAAGAGCTGCATGTGGCTTGCGAGCGCCAGATTGCCGACCCCTGAGCTAGGGTGCTTACATCTGACCACAGCCAGGCCAGTTAGATACATCCTATTCTAGACTTTAAACTGAAATCTTGGGAATCAAAAAGGCTGAGAGGCGGTGGTGACAGAAATTCCGATGTTCAGGAGCCACAGTGCCTCCTGGGGCCTCCGGAACCTGACATCCGTGGTGTTAATGCTAAGTGGTAGCATTGTCCACACCGACAGCACTTTTCTGCTCATGTCGGTGCGGTTTTGTTTGGGTTGCTGACAACCAGGAACTTGGATCCACGATTGAGGGAGGTTCTTTCGATGGAATCTGTGGGTTTGAGTGAGAGTTTCCTTCAGCAAAGCTGAGCACCAGTTACGCTTCATGTTGTCTGTAATTATCATTTTTAACCACTAGGTGTCATCAGCCAAACAGTATAGCATTTCTCAGGGCTAGGACACTGAGGTAAACAACACGTACAATAATTTATAAAGCTTTAGTCAAAGACATTTAAGAAGTGCTAATTAAATGGCTATGCACACAGCATCAGTTTTTAAGAGCTATAGAGGTAGATATTTTCTTTATCCATTAATTTGTGATGTACTCCTCCATAACATAAAGATGAAGATGACTCTACTAGGTGACATGAAATATTTACACTAAAGGTATAAATAGGTATTTACAATAGGCATTTATATAAATTCATATAAAAATACCTATTTATATTAAATATAAGTAGGTATTTATATAAGGTATAAAAGGTATTTACACTGGTTTAAAGAGAACAATTATTTTTAAAGTAATATAATTTTATGAATCCAATAAGAATTGTGGTCCTCAAAACTGTCCCTTATCTGTGACTTTTTTTTATTATATTCTGCCTCAGGATCAAGAACAATGAATTTGCATGTGTTCATTAATAGGGAAAAAAAAGCTTTTCTTTAAAGTTAAAATTCAGTTCCTACTAGAGAACACTATACATGTGCACACAAAAAAAGCCCACAACTATTTTACTGGAATAATTCCTGCTTTCAGTTTTATTCGGAACATAGTATTCCACCAATTATTGTTTCCCATTTCAGCCTCCCTCATCACTGCCACAGAATGTTCTCATTCATTTGTTGCGAAGTTACCAAGTGATTCTTTTTTCCTATCCTGGAACACTATGATTCTCCTTATTCTGGTTAATGGAAGGTGAACATTCCATGGCAGGTGGCAGGCAGAATTCCAGATGAAATGTGCGGGGACACAAAGAATGCAGGCAGAATAACTGAGTAAAATCCGATGCCTATGTCTTCTATTTATTTGCTGTATGTCTCAGGTACCCACTTCCCACACAGGCAGGTCACGGTGTAACCTCTGTCACTCTCTTAATTAAACATGGCCTCCTGGGAGGAGATCCCTTTACCCTATATCTCCCAAACATTTTTTTTAATCCCTGCCAGGCAACCTTTATCGGTCTGCTTCTCCCACACCCCTCCCTTCACCAGGGGCCCCCCCCCAGGTCTGCCCTTTCCAAAATGGCCCTTTGCTTCAGATTTTCTCTAGACCCTTTTCCCTCACCCCACCTACACTGTCAAAATCCCTGCTGAACTCTACTTGTATCATGACTCTTTGTTATAGTCCAGGAACTTGTACAGTTACCCACACTTAACCATGAGTCGCCAATGGCAACCTTCCTCTCCTTTCTCCTTTGCCCCCTCATAATCTGCACAGGAAGGTTTGCTTCTTC
Organism: Aselliscus stoliczkanus; assembly: GCA_033961575.1. Classification (NCBI taxonomy): domain Eukaryota; kingdom Metazoa; phylum Chordata; class Mammalia; order Chiroptera; family Hipposideridae; genus Aselliscus; species Aselliscus stoliczkanus. Next base: position 71,950,017 of record CM066740.1, on the reverse strand, counting down.
AAACAAATCTTTAAATGGTGAGGTTTTAGGAAGTATTAGCAAGATATTGGGGGAGGGGAAAAGTGAGGAGTTTAACCTGGACTTCTCCCCTAAATTGTTATCACCCAATTTTCTCTTCTTACAAGTAAGGTTTGTTCTGGGAGCAATTCATCATGAGGTACTGAATTTTATTAAAACTCTATTTCATGTCATTATTAAAGAACTCTGGTGTCCTTCCATCTGAACACTTTCAGAACGACTGAATTATCTTATTTGTGTAAAACTTCTTCCCTTCCAGTCTTCTTAAAAATAAGCTTAAGTTTTGTAAGTATATAAAAATGACAATTTCAGTGTCAGTTGTGCTAATGGAGAATTCACTCTTCGGTGTGAAAGGTGACATTTTTTATGTAATGAGAGCATTTTGCATTTTAAGAAAAGCAACCCGAAAGAGAACACAATTGTCTTGATATGATTACCAACTTAGTCATCATCAAAAAGTATTGCTTCTCCTTTAAGACTTGGGATTTCTTGCAGCCAAGATCAGCAGCTTTCTTGGAAAAGCACACAAAGTTTTAGGAGGACCACATTTTGAATAAAATGTTCCCTCTGTCAACCTGTTCTTAACTAAGCTCCTTAAAATAACAGTAAGTTGATTTAAATCACTAGTTTTCTAATTAAAGTTCTTTAACTGTAAAGCAATCAAGTGGTCCATGAAATATTACTTAAGACTTTTCAAAGTCCATAATCAGGGTTATAAGTGAAAACACTGTGTCTCCCCTAATACAATCCAAGCCATTGACCAGAACTGCTGGGATGGCAGGCAGGATAAGCAGACAGAAACTAGGAATGGTAGCTGAGGCCAACCCCAAGGCCTGGAATGTTGTTTGATCTGGTTCTCCAGATCATAGATCTGAATGTCAAGGACCAAGACTGGAATGGAAAGACAGGCACCTGACAGGCCAGAGACTGTGGCCAGGTCACACTGTTTTGCCTCAGGTAAACATGACTGAATTTCAAATTCTCCCTCAGCCTTGACAAGAATGGCTTGGGAGCGAGGTTGTTCTGGTTTTGCAAATGGTACCCCCTCTCTGTATAAGCCTGCATGTTTCAGCAAGTTACAAAATTTGAGTGAGCTGAAATGGGCAGGCACTGACTCCACGCTGTTTGTAAATGAAGGAAGAGTAAAGACCTATGGTGTGTTCCTTCTGGAAACAGAAGATTGGAAAATTCTATCTGAATTACAAATGCACAGATCCCTTCATCTAGAAATTCTGTTTCTGTGTTATTCAATATAGCATTGCCTATAATTGCTAAGCTTGGGAACAAATGTCATTACTAAGGGAGTGGTTAAGTAAACCATGGACTTCTACACAATGGAATAGTATGCAGCTGTAACAAAAAAAAATGAGGGTGCCTCTACATACTAATAGGATATTCACTAGATACAGATATTCTTTAAGGTATATATTTGTTTTATATATGTGTCTGTACATATGTTTAAAATTTTTAAAAAGCAAGATGTATATACAATGCTGCCATTATTTTTCTAAGAAAGATATGTATATATTTATATACATATACCGGGGGTGCCAAAAAATGTATACAGTAGACACTTTGGTCAATGTTGCATAAGCGTAGTTTGCTGTTGTTAGAAGTGTCTGGACGCTGGTGGTCACCCCTTGGAGCACCTCTTGTCTTTATAGAAGTCAAACGTGACTTGTATTCATCTTTTGTTATTGGTATATATTGAATATTACAATTTTAATACAGTTTTCCTTTCTTAAAATTTGTATACATTTTTTGGCACCCTCTGTATATGGGCAATTTGTGTATTGAGGAATATCTCTCAAAAACTGATTACATTGCTTGCCTCTGGAAAAGAGATCTGGTGGCTGAAGGGGAGAAGTGGGTAGGAGTTGAGTTAGATTTCTCTCGGAGGCAAATTCCATTGAGATTTTGTACTATGTTGATGTGCTAGCTATTCAAAACTGTTACTTTAATTAAAAAAACTAGAAAGTTCTTTGGAAACATAAAAGAAGACACAAACTGACTCTAACTATAAGGAATCAGGCATATCTTCCTAAAGAAAGTAGCATCTGAGTTGTATTTTATTACAAAGGTCATGTTTTATAACATTATTTGAGAAAATAGTAGGCATTTCTGCAATCTGGCAAGAGAAAGCCTTTTTCAGAAAATAAGAAGGGTGGTTTTGGTTTTGGGGGCGGGGGATTGTGTGTGTGTGTGTGTGTGTGTGTGTGTGTGTGTGTGTGTATGTGTTTGTAGTCGAAGTAAACACCATCAGCCAGAGCTATAAATTATCCTATTCGGACCCATGGATATTAAGAGCTAATTTTAGTTTGGTTAATCATCTACAGTAAAGGAAAACTAACAGTGATTAATGGTCTAGTCGATATTCAGCAGGAACACAGAAGAGAGGCTTGAAGAAGATATTGGCTGGTATTGTTATGCACCACAAAATGCAGTGTACAACACCAGTAAGTTATTTATTATAAGTGGAAAACTATGCTGTAGAGAAATAGGCCTTCTCCGATGATAAACAATGCCAAACTGTAGTTACGACAATAAACGTATTTGGAGGGAGTGGATATGAAAGATGCTTTGGTTGTTCTTCTGTATGTTAATTTTGGTGATATAGCCAACCTAATTTTCAATAACTCAGGAAGCTGGATTTTTCCTCAGATCATTTTTTTTTTAAGGTTTTATTGGGGGAATTTGGGGATGGGAACAGTGTTGGAGAATCGGGGAAGGGGAACAGACAAATTGCTGTCTTTTTTGTTTTGTGGTCTAGCTGTGGAGGATGTCCTTTCACTGGCTCATGTTGGTATTGTGATCATTGCACTCCTCCCAGCTGAGGCAGTCAGCCTCCAGTCATTGGACAGCCACACACGGCAGCTCACGGCAGCTGACGCTGGCTGCTAGTTGCTCACGCTGGCTGCTGGCCACTCATGGTAGTTTATGGGGTGCAGCCTACACCGTTGCCGGTGATTCACGGGAGCCCAGCTCCAGGATAAGCTGTTGTCTGTAGAGGGCGCACCATCACTGGCCTCCGTGTGGGATCTGAACTGAGGCCCTGCTGCTCAGAGCTGGCGTCCCAAGCCAACTCTTAACCAACGCACCACTTGGCCGGTCCCGTCAGATCACTTTTTTCTTGAATTTTCTTAAGCACTTGAATTCCATTGTATTTTATCCGATTATACCTTTTGATGAAGATTAACTTCTGACCTTTACAAAAAATTCTTCAATATTTATATCATTGTTTTATGTTTATTCTTTCTCACACTTTCCTCTTGTAAATCCTTTTTCAAATCTTATTGCTTTCTTTGAATTCTGTTTGATTACCCTGGTGTGTTTACTGTACAAATTAAGGAAATCACAGTGGAATATGACAGAAGATAGCATGGGGCCAAGGTTAACCTTGAACTCCAGGGCCAATTACCATTATCAGCACACTTAGAAGAAGTCTCATGGTCTCATCTATTCAATTTTTAGTTTTATTGTTTTAATTTGCTTTTCCAGCATATCACAATGCTGTCTTTTGGGGGTGGTGATGAGGGTATTATGAAAACAATAACAGCATTTTATACATCAAAACATAGTACTGACGTCTATTCTCTGCCTATGAGTGGAAGTCTCAGCTTTTAGAAATTATACTTATGAACTGGAACTTAAATTCTAATTTTAAAATTTATGAATATCGGATGCAATCTTGCCCACCATCCATTCCCCCATGTCTCTGTAGGCTGCTAGCTGATACTTTCACACAGGACAGATTTTCAAATCATGGTGACAAGCCCTCTGAATTGAATTGCTCTCCGGACATCTCACCACTGTGGTCTGACCTCCTGGTATTCAATTGATTTGTATCTGAGTTTGCAGTGCCTTTTGGCATCACAACCAATGTCTCCTATCTGAAATATCCCTGTCAACCTTCAGCAAACTTGACTCTAAGCTGTCAAACCCATCAAAATTAAGCAATCTGCAAAGATTGTGGCACAGGAAGAAAGTATGAGCTGGTAAAATTATGTTTGCCTGCATTATTGTTTTTTGCTTTTTAGCTTTGGTCCTATAAACAAAAAAGTGGGGGACTATGTAATACACCTGACCAGCTACTAGGGGCTCACATGTCAGGCCTGATAAGCTCAGTGACCAAAAGCAACTATACAGGATGGCCTGATCACAAATTCCTACCTGGGCAGGTCATGATGGGTCGTCATGTCCCAGGTCCAGAGCCATCTCAGCAAAGGTCAGTCTTTACCTGAAGTAAGCCCTGTCCTCTGTTCTCATACATCTAGGATAACATATCTTTGAAATGTCAGAGTAATTTTCTTTTCCTATCTCTCGAAGGCACAACCACAGGCCCCAGAACAGGAAACCACAGAAGCCGTCATTGCTATGTTGTTCCCCCGCATACCATCTTCTCTACTGTTAATGTACAGTGTTAACTACCTAGTACCCACCAATGTAAAAGAAGGATATGTGTTTTCCACTTTGCTCTTTATCCAATCCTAGAAATTTCCCAGCTTTGCTTTCTCCTGTCCTCTTAATCTACCACCCATGGATTCCCTGTAACCTTCCTTACCTCTCCTGCTTTGATTCTCATGTAAAACCTAAGCTGTAAAAATACCATTCTCTGGAGCATTTTTCTCAATCCATTGAGATTTTGCTTCTGGGCATGTCCTCAAAATTTTGGCTCAAATAAAATCTTATAAAACTTTTCTATAGGCTGGACATTCTTTCATTGTCATATCTTATAGATATGTCCTATCTTTTCTTAAGCCTCTAGGCTGGGTGAATTGTAAAATTCTTGATGTTGTAACTGACTGTGCCAGTTTAGACCAATTCCACCAGGTCCAGGTTTTAATAACAAATAGTCTGTATTACTGTGCAACCAAGTGAATTCTGCTTTGTGTCTAAAAAACATATAATAAACTGTTGAAACATTAGATATAGTAGTTAATGTATCGATAATTTGCATGCATTTTAAAAACATAATTAGAGAACCTGTTCTGTATTTTGGTTGCCCATTCACACCATATGGGAACTGTGTTGCATTTGGACATTAGTAATGAAAGATGAGTTTCTGCAATCACTTATAGTAACATATATTAACCATAAGTATGAAGTAAATACTTTTTCATACAAAGACTGTTTAATTTCTTAAAAATCAGTTTATTTGTTTAAGACCATTAATTGCAAGTGAAAATATTTTTAAATAGATTTTAATTTCCAACTGAAACCTTGTGGGAGTCTCTTAATACAATAAAGAAATTCAGAAATGTCCTAATCACAGTTCCTGGGTAGACTAAGGATGTAATAGGTTGTTCTGAAATGCTTATGACAAAGTTAGAGCAAGTCTAGCTGAGGATAACAATCAATTATTGAATCATCTAATATAATGCATCAAAAGAATAGTGATCGTTGAAGAGTGGGTTGTTTTTTTTTTTCAACTATAATTCATAAGAGGATACCTAGAATTTACTCATTTGGATCTATTATGAACCTTGGACCTAAGCTTAGGGGAAGAGCTTCATTCTGTGAAAAAGATAACTAGAGATTATTCTGGATTGAAATCCACAGCATCTGCAATTCTATTACATGTAGAAAAATTCAAGGGACTTGCTAAATTAAGGAGACTAAGGTTTCAACAAACAAGCAATTACAGATGATGTAAGTATAAATATAACTTTAATTACTGAATTTGTTAAAGCTTTCTCAAGAAAGAATCAGATGCACATAGAAGTTTATTGCTAAGAAAATATGTTACAAACTATGATTCTCAAAAAAAAAATTATAAAGAACGTGAACCGTGAATCTCTATACATGAATTTTTTATAACTTGCTATGTTTTTGTTTTCTTAACTTTTCCATTTAACACCTTTTCAATTCTTTGCTTGTGACTCTACTTAAATGTTAAGAATCTATGAATACATCAATAAGAGATTTTCTTTCCATCATCAAACTGAATTTTAATTTACTAACAGGGCTGAAATAAAATGTGACTAAGCTTCCTTAGATATTTCTTCAATAACATTGGGTTGTCGGAAAGTCATGATGCATTTTTGCAATGAAAAACATAGAAAAAGTACGTCATGACTTTTCTGACAACCCAATATATATGAGTAAAATAAGTGTCCTGATTAATAAAAGTTCTAGATTAAAGTTAGTTACACAGGACCTGGCAATGGAATTAGAAATATCAGGTTTTGTTGCCTAAACTAACTTATTTGACTCATATTTTCTTCAACTATTTCACCTTATCTCTGATATATGTAGCCACTGAAGTACACAGCTTTTTTCTGCATCATTGGGAAATTTCTTAACTAAGAATTTTCTCTCTCCAGTGGATTAAATTATTTCAGAGTTATCTTTTTCATATTATTTGGTACTCTTCTTTCTTTTCTGGAAAATATAAATCTATCTATCTATATGTATAAATCTTTTTTCCCCAATTACTAATAAATTTATCTCTAAATATTCAGTCCATTTGTTAGCATTTGCAAAGAAAATTTAAAACTTCTTTTTATGACCGAAACATATCCATTTCCTGAAAGGATCCATGTTTCTTAAAAACTGCAACACTCATTCCAAATCTTTGTTCCCTAATATTGCACATCATGGTAGCTGTGGTGACAACGGACCACACCTTTAAAAACATACTTCATTAAAGATTATGCAAAAACAAACTCTTGGTCAAATAAGGACATGCACTTATGTTCTAAAACAATTATTGTCTATAAAGTTAGCTTGAGGAATTCTTCACAACTATTAGTTATAAAAAGTATTAAAGTTGTGGCTCTCTCATAAAGCCATATGTTCCAATGGCTGATTTACAGTTAGTTTACTAATCTGCTCTGGGGACTGTTTGATTGGGGAATACATTTTCCTCCTATTGCAAGTTAAGGGGTAGGTTATGATAACATACTGCAAAAGGGGCTGTTTTAGAGCAATTGTGCATGTAGAGGAGACGTGAAGCACACCTTGAATACTCAATAAAGTGAGAATCATTTTTAACTATAAGCTTATAATACATTTAAAATACCTGAAACTTACTGCAACTGTCAGGGACAAATGTATTTTTAGGATGCTAGGTACATAAAAGCAAGCTCACATTTTGAAAGGTATTATGTTGGCAAAGTTCATAAAGTTAGGTGAGAAAAGAAATTGGAGTATTCCAGGACATTTAATACAATTTGTTTTTTCTCATACCCTTAACAAAGCATGTTTCTAGAAACAGTCCTTAAATATTTTCAGACAGAACAAAAAGTGGATTTTACCTTTGTTTTTGCTTGCTGCTTGTCCTTTAGTCACCTGATGCAAAGCAGAGGCAGAGGTTGAGTGGCAAAGGATGGCCTGTGGCAGTTCAGAGAAACATGTTATTACAGGAGTGACTCAGTCCTCCAAGTTAAACTGGAGGCTTGCATTAAATCTCTTTATAACCAAAGTCAGACTCTCTTAAAAGTATATGGGAGCCCGCTTGTTGTTGTCCAGCCAGGAGAGGCAGAGGTCGGTCGGTCGTTCGCTAGGGCGATCTGCGGCAGTCGGTGGACAGGTGGGTCAGGATAGTTGGGCTCTGTGCGGGGCGACACTATGTGGCGGTCGCAGCCCGGATGTCGCCTTTGAGCTTCTTCCCCTGGGATACAGTGCGGCCCTCTGGTCCTGAGGGCCGCGCTGCCCAGAGCTTGCACCCGCTTCTCACCCGCACCAACGCCAACCAACCTGACCTGGCCCGGCCCTACCTGGCCAGACAGAGTATAGCGCCAGCAGACAGCACGAGCCCCTCCGAGCACAGGACCCCCTTCCCAAGGACATGAAGCTGTTGGAGAACTCGAGCTTCGAGGCCATCAACTCACAGCAGACCGTAGAGACCAGAGATGCCCACATCATCGGCAGGATAGACAGCTACTCACGTAAGATGGGGTGGGCGGAGGACGCCAAGCACATGTTCGTTCAGCTCTGCCTGGTGGGCCAACCGCAAGTGCTGGAGGCACTGTCCCAGCCTCAGACCCCAACACACTGAGCAAGAAAGAGCCAAGGTAGAGAGAACGAGGGCCCCTAGCGACAAGTGCAGCCGAAAGATCCTCTTTTAATCTGATCGCCACCTTCAATGAGTCCTTCTGCTCGGACTCGTTGCTAAAGTCAGCACAGCCTGTAGCCACGAATGCAGCCGGGAGCCCAGCCTCAGCTGGCTGTGGGGGATGCAGTCAGCGGCTGTCTGTGCTCCGCCCTGCGGGAGGACGTCAAGGCCCTGAAGCCACATCTACGGACCAGATCTGCCTGGCCCAATGTGACATCTACAACTACAACCCTGACTTGCGCTCAGACCCCTTCGGGGAGGACGGCAGCCTGTTTCTTTACTTCTACAACAAGCGGCTGAAACTGGCCATCTTCTTCAGCTGCTGCTCCATCAATGGATCCACTATACACGCCTCCAGGGGCGGGCAGCGAGTTGGACTTGGGGAAGTGGAGGTAGTGAGGGAAGCCCCGAGAATCCCAGCGCCATGGAGGACAGAGTTCCGGTGATCTGTATGTGAGGAGGAGGAGCAGAGACCCCAGCTTCATCCAGCTTCAACCAGCACCTGGACCTGCCTGCCTGAGGGGCCCCAGGGCCTCCCCAGCTGCTGGCCAGACCTTGGCGCTGCCCCAGCTCCAGTGCTCCCCCCAAGCCCCTTGGTTCCAGCCCCTCGATGGCCGCTCACCCGCACTGGCTCTGCTGCCCACACTGAGGTTGGACTGGACAGACGCACAGAGCCTGGTGGTGCTTCCCTGCCCAAAGAAGTTGACAGCAGGGACAGCTGGACCCCAGAGATTATTTTTGTATTTTGTATGGGGTCAGGCCTGGGCCTGTGCACTGCCACCCAAAAGGCTCTGGACACGGCAAGCAGGCCCCAGTGGTCATCCACCGTGGGCTTGGCCAGGCTCCTGGTGCCCACCTGTACCCGCCACCTTGCCCATTGGGCAGTGTGCACGGAGTGTCACTTTGCTGCAGCTCATTTGTTTCCAATAAAAGTTTCTGTGACTTACAAAAAAAAAAAAGTATATGGATATACGTGACCATTGCTAATTTAAATTCACTGACATAAGAAGGATGAAAACCTTGATTGAGACTTGAATTGGAAAATTGAGAGGTAAAGAAAATTGTATATTTAAAAGATTTCCAGTTTAAAGAGAAAAAAGGGGTCATGTACTACAATATATATTATTTAAAAAAATAAATCCTAATGTGCTATCCTTGATGATATAGAATAACTAACTCTTAGTGGGGTATTAGCTATCACCCTGAGTATATACACTAAATTACTACAATTGATGGTTTAAGATGATGGACTGAGTATATGTATTCACTGTGTCATCTTCAGTACTGTTCTTAAAAAAAATACAATATAAAGCTGAGAACAAGAAGAGGTGACATGACTAAAGACTGAAAACAGATGAAATTGAATCAGAAATATTGAAATAGTAGAAACTTAGTCCAGGGGGATGAATTGCTCCTTCTATTGGAGAGAGAAACGTTAAGTGTAGCAACAACAAATAAAAAACAAACAAATAAAACACCCTGCAAGTACATGGAGGACCCGTTATCAGAGCAATCAATTAAAATGTTTCTTTCAGTGTAGCAGAACCAGTCTGGCCATTCAACTTCCCAGAGTGTGTACAATGACAAGTAACAGAGACATTTGTCCCCAGGACATTAAAATATAGAGGAAGATCTTTCTAGGTAACATTCAGAGTTTAGCTATTGGACCAAATACAAAAAGCACAGCTGAACTGGATATAGCTCAGTTTCCCCTGAGGGCATGGAGGGAATAAAAAAGGAAAGTCTACTCAACCCTCGATGGAATTACATTCCCCTTCCTTTACAGGTTTCTCCTTCGTTTAACAATTGTGAGAGTTTTACCAACCTGACCATTTTCTGCTCAGATGCTCCAGATGGAATGTAGTCAACATGCCTCAGCCCCTCTCACAGTTTACAGTCCATTCTCCATTCAACATAAGAATCCTGTGGGCTTCTAGTCAAGATGGTAGAGCAGGTAAATGCTGTGCTCACCTTCTCCCACAATCACCTCAAAATTACAACTAACTACAGAACAACTATCATTGAGAATCACCTGAAGCCGAGCTCAGTTGAAGTCCTATAACTAAGGTTATACAGAAGAAACATGTCAAGACTGAAAGGAGGGGCAGGGATGCAGAATGAGTTGGCCCCACATCTGCAGTTAAAATTCAGGGGGGATATCTCAGCTGTGGAGGCTGCCCTGCACCCTCCAGGAGCAAGGGATCCCACCCAGGTTCCAGTGCTGGGAAGAGAAGTCGCCACAATTTCTGGCTATGAAAACCAGCGGAGAGTGTGACTGAGTGAGATGGAGGGCTGTTAGAGTCCCAGGCGCTCCTCTTATAGAACCCACACACACACTTACTCTCTAATGAGTTCACTTGCTTTGAGCTTGAGTGTTGGGGCAGCAGCTCAAACGGCTCCAGGGACATACTGGATTCAGAATGGAATGACAGCTTTCTCCCAGACAGAAGTACTGGCAGAAGCCATTGTTCCTTAGCTGAACCCTCCCCCAACCCAGCATGCAGACAGACACAGACAGGTGCCATATCTGAGTCTCAATCAAACATTGTTTGCTCTCCCCTGGTGATTCCCTGAGACCCCACCCCACCCAACTTGTCAAAGCTTCCAGTAGTTTTCCATGCAAACAGCCTGTCTTGGTTCACTGATTGCTAAATGAATTTCCAAGAGCCCGAGTGACACTTTGGACAAAAATTGAACCCTACAGCATTCAGTATGTATCCCTCTCATCCCTATGACTTGATATTGTGGAGTCACTTGTATTATTTAGGAATTCTCAATCCCTGGAACATAAACAGCTATAACATAATGGTTGCCTTCTTAAGCTCCCGTGTTACTGTGTGTTCCATGTACCATATGACCTTTGACAAATTCTCCAGGTTGCCATAAATGATTGGTGTCTCAAGACCGTTGTAGCAATATCTTATAATAGATGCTCTTGTTACTATCCAGTTTAAGTGTATAGTTATTTTTAAAAAATAAAATGTAGATATTATGTTTGATTGGACCCATTGTTCTCCAGAAACTTTTCTTCAATTATTACTTTTTTGAAGTTACTATCACTGGGGCAGTGGTTAGCTCATTTGGTTAGAGCACAGTGCTCCCAGCACCAAGGTTGCTGGTTCGATTCCCACATGGGCTACTGAGATGCATCCTCCACAGCTGGAATGAAGCAGCTGCTTGACTTGGAGCTGATGGGTCCTGGAGAAATACACAGTTTCCCAATAAAAAATTAAATTAAATTAAAAATTAAAAAAAAAATTTACCATCACTCACTCATCATTCCAATGAAATTAATTAATGGCCTGGCTCCTCAGTCCCCTCACTCTTCCTTCTACATTAGCCACACTGACCTTCCCGATGTCCTGAAACACCCAAACCTGCTCTCACTTAAAGGCTTTTGCATTGCTCTTCCCTGTTCCAAAAATGTTCTTCTCAGATATATTCATGACCTGCTCCTCCTGCCTTCAGGTTAGCTCATTAGGAACACCTTCTTTGGCAGCCCTATATGAAATTTCCACTGCTTAATTCCTTCCCCTGCTTTATTATTCTCCACAGCACTAATCACCATCTGACATACAGGCATTGTTTATTTATTTATTTTTGTTCATTTTCCCACAAAAAATTAAGTTTCCTGAAACCAGGGACTTTGGTATGTTCACTTCCTTATCCCTCAGTGTCTAGCATGAAGGAAGTACTCAATAAATAATTGCTATATCAATGAATGGAGTCAATGACAACTTTGTTTTTTTGTTTTTTTTTACTTTAACGTCAGTAAATATTTTAGAAGTAGATTGAAGTAAAAATAAAAATCAACATCTTCTACAGTATTTCAAGGAGAAATTAACATTGTGTTGTACTATAGGTAAAAAATTTCAACAGAATTATAGATAAGGTCATGCTAAGAAAAACATTTAAATTAAAGTTAGCTGTAGAAGCCTTATTCGTCCCTGTCAAGAGATCTGAAGAGCCTTGTTGGCGAGATTCTCCACTCCAGCTGTAATAGCAGTAACACTCAAATTCACTCTTCATGCCCTTTATTGTCTTCCGTTTATGGAATGCAGAAACTACGAATCTGAAGCTCTTATTTAGGACATACTTCTTACTGCTGCTTTCAGGCATATGCAGATAGGAGGAGGATTCAGGTGTTTTTCGAACACATCTTCCATTATTGTTACATAAACTTTGGCTGCAGAGTTTAGCTGCAAATGTCACATTAACAGCATAATGGCCCAATGGGCCTTGAATAAACTTTTGCACAGACAAGCAGGTTTCCTGTGGGGAAAAACAGAGATCTATTTAGGTTCCCCTCAAAATATGATTCCATTGCCCAGGTGGTACTAAGGTCTGAAATTGTGTATTTGGTAAGGCTGAGGAAAAAGAGCTTTTCAGTGCATGAATCATTTAAATGAGAGACTAAGCCCTTGTAAAGTCACATACTCCCCCATACCTGAGATCCAATGCTTAACTTGGATAATAATAAGCAACATTTACATGGTCCTTACCAAACGTCAGGCACTGTTTTAAGTTCTTCACATGTATTAATAATGAAATTCTCGTAAAAGCCCTATGAGATAGATACTATTATTTCCCCCCATTTTATATATAAAGAAATTGTAGGGCTGGCAGAGTGGTGTGTTGGTTAAGAGTTGACTCGGGACACCAGCTCTGAGCAGCAAGACCCCGGTTCAGATCCCACATGGGCCAGTGATGCTGCGCCCTCTACAGCTAAGATGGTGAACAACAGCTCAACCTGGAGATGGGTTGCAGTGAGTCACTGGCAAGGGTGTAGGCTGCAACCCCTACTGCAATGGGCTGCCTTGAGCTACCATGAGTGGCTGGCAGCCAGCATGAGCAGCCGGCAGCTGGCGTAAGCTGCTGTGAGCCACAATGAGCGGCCATCCAATGGCCGGGGAGCAACTGCCTCACCCGGGAAGAGCACAATGATAATACCAACATGGGCCAGTGAAGCAACGTCCTCCACAACTAGACTGAAGAACAAAAGGATGCAACTTGTCTGTTCCCCTCCCCCAATTCCCCAATAAAATCTTTAAAAAGAAAAAAGAAATTGTAGAGTTAATAACTTGCTCAAGGTCACATGGCTAGAAGGTGACAGTGAGCATTGGAACCCAAGCCGGCTAACTCCAGGCCTGCTGCTCCTAACAACTCCATCCTGCTGATTTGGGCCATTTCAAATGAGAAAGAGATGGCAGTTTCATATTCTATGAGGCTGGATGTTGTAACACCTGAAAATGGGACTATTTGTTAATACCTGAAAGTGAGGAAAAGCTGTGGCCTCAGAATTGTCACCTAGGTGGTGAGACAGGCAACCCGCTGCACATGTTCAAAGTCAATCATGAGGACCCGCAGAGTGGCGCGGTGGTTAAGCGCTGGCTTAGGAAGCCAGCGGCCCCGGTTCGGTCCCACATATGAGGGCCAGTGACAGTGCCCTCAAAATAAATAAATAAATAAATAAATAAACAAATAAATAAATAAATAAATTTTAAAAAATAGAAGAACTAAGTCAGTCATGGAAAAACAATAGAGCTGTTTTGTGTGTTAACAACTATCAAGAGTAGACTGTTAATAAGCCTTTATTTTTTTCCTCCCATGAGCATTTCTATCATAGATAACCAGAAAAAGAATCAGTTTTAGAGAATCCATTATCCTTAGTGTGGATGAAAATTTTTTAAATTTAGTATTCTTTTTCTTTGGCATATATATATATATATATATATATATATATATATATATATATATATATATTACAGTTGACCCTTGAACAAGAGGAATTAGGGGCTCTGATCACCCACATAATCAAGAAGGAGTATAACTTAAGCTGGCCCTCCATCATGAGAACGAGGATTTCTAATCACAGATTGAAAATACAGTATATCATTTACTCTACCAAGATCCCTGTACAGTAGACTTCAGTGCTGTTTATAAATGGAGAAACTGAGGCTCAGAGAGGTTAATTACCTTGCCCAAGATGACACCACTCAAATGTAAACATTGAATTCTCACTTGGGGCTGTCTCACTGGAAAGCATATGCTCTTTCCACCCTACTACTCACCACGGTAGCTGGTGCGGAATAGGTGCAATGTTAGTCTGTACTAATTTCATTAAAGTCAAGTGAGCAGATTAAACAGCAACCATTTGTCCCCGACATGAAAAATTAAAACAAAGAACAATACATATAGAATATATTCAAGATGCTGACAGAGAAATCACTGCTTACCTTTGAATCAGAATATTCATGTCCTCCCCACAGTATTATTCCTGCTGCCCCCAATGTGGCACTCTCACCAATTGTACTTACTAAGTCCTCCTAGAAAAGAGATATCACAAGTAGTTGCTACCAAACTACATTTAGTCATTGACAATTCAATATGACTCAACCCACCAACTATGGTAAGGACGCACTGATAATGTTATACTATAGAGCAGAATTGGAAAAGGTAATTCTGCTTTAGATCCTTACATTTATTTGATAAATATTTATGATGTTCCAGGCAGTATTCTAAACACTGAGCATATAAAAATGAAACAGATTCCAGTTCCTGTCTTTGAGGGAGCTCTATAGTGTGATGGTTAGGAGAGACATATAAACAAGCAATTATAAGTATGATAAATTAAGTTCTATATTAGCACCCACAAGATAAATATACATTAGAGAAAGTGCTTGATACTGCATGGAAGAGTCTGGGAAGGCTTCCTTGAAGAGGTGAAATTTCAGATGGGTCTTTGGAAACGAGTATAAATTCATAAGACAGGCTAGAGGGAGCAGAGTTTTATGTCCAGTAGGAAGAATAAGGGCCAAGGCCCATATGTAGGTAAAAGTATGGTCCATCCAAAGAACCACCAGTAGCCTTTCTGGTAAAGCACAGGGGATTTGGGGAGAAGTCCAGGCATCTGAGTCTTTGTATATAATCAGGACCCAAATACAAAGAGTCTTTTATGCTATTTTAAAGTACTGGGACTTACCTACAAAAATGTTTTAGTACTGGAAAACCACAAATTTGACACTTTGATAGATATATTTGTCTATCACATAAAAAAGATGTATTAGACAGGGAAGTCAAGATGGTAGGCAAGGACACCATTAGGAGATGATAGAAACCAATTAGAGGGGACAGATTGAAGAGTTATTTGGAAATTAAGATATATAAGTCTTAGTTACCTGTTGGGTAATGGAAAAGAAGGGAGGCATCCAAGTGACTCCCAAGTTGGGAGACTAAAGTAGATTATCATTCACCAAGATGGGAAACTGAGCAGGTTATGTTCATGCATAGACCAAGAGCAAAGAAGCAAGAAATAGGGAGAGATGTAAGGCAGAGGGGATAACTGATGGAGCAGTCTGCATTCTGTGCTTCCCTGCAAGGTGTGGAGAATCAGAGAGCCAGTGCGAAGGTGGACTGTTCAAAGACTAGACTGAGAAATTGGCCATGCCACAGCTAAGCTTTTCTGCATCAAAGGAAGTCTCCAGTGACACTAGTGCTTGTGTTTTACAACTTGACTAACACAACAAGAAAGGAAATCATTCTTCCATTGTACTAACGTCACATTCCTTAAATGTAAATCGTCTCTTGTTTAAATTGAGGCGCTTCTCAAAGAAAATATCAAGCAGAGTTAGTTTTAAATTTTGTTGAAAAGTTATGTGTTTAGACAATAGGTGAGAAATATCCATACTGTTTGTTGATATATAAAACATGGAAGATAATAAGAAAGTATTAAAATACTTTAAAATAATAATACTTAGTTAATTCTATAGTTTATGATGAGTAGGATATGTGGTCTATTGATTTCTGAAGTAGAGCTCAGAGGTGATACTTAGCCCATAATTTACTTCAAAAGTCTTTTAATATAAAAAAAAAAGGGAAAGTTATGGATGAGAATTTCATTAAAATGTGCCTCATCTCATTCTCTCATTTCCTATCAAGGCAAAGTATCTGACATCATGGATTATTATTATTTTTTACATTATTATTATTAATAACATATCATGTCTGATATGCTGTAGGAAATAAATAATTTTTGAATGAATAAATATAACCAATGTTTTTCCCAAAAGAATTTGAGAAAGTGACATGATTTGAGAGATCTGTTATTTGAGAAATAAGATATCAAGCATATTTTGGTAGTACGACTGATGTCTTCAAATACCTGGAGATCCAGAGTTGAAAGAAGGATGTGACTTATTCTAGGTTGTACCAGGGGGTAGAATTACTAGTGATATGAGGTTACCCAGAGGCAGAGTAGACCCAACAAGAACTTTCTAGGATTTATGTTGTTCCCAAATGGCAGTTTTTCTTCTGGAATAGGGAGTACCCCATCAAAAAGTGCTAAAGCAGAAGGTAGGTAAGAAAGAATTCATGTTTGGGTGAGAGGTGAATGTAATACCTCTGAGATCCTTCAACTTTTTGTTATGATGCTATGATTGTTTTCCTCCTAAACTGATTAAATAAACATCCCATTTTGAATAATGCTGAAGAATCCCACAATGATAGAAATGTCAAATCTAATCCACAATGTTTTGGTCAATAGATTTTATTTTGAAATATTTGAAAAAGAATTGTACTGCTTTTAAATGCCTTTATCTCAAAATGATCTAAGAAGGTGAGCTGTGTATTATCTATCAAAAGGCTTGCTTCTGTGTTAGGTACTGGAATAATAAAATTGTTGGCTCACAGGTATGGATGGAGATCTAAGTGTTTTCTTATCTAGCCACCCATCCAATGATTGACTCCCTATAATAATGTTCTATCTAAATAATAACCTAGTGAAAGCTTGAACACTTTCAAGTGTTTGCAAGCTAGTTATCTTCTAGATAAGCTCATTCCTACATCTTTGTGTTTCCTTCTGTGTGTTAAGTCTAAGGACAATATCTATCTGTTCTGTTCATACTGGGGTGCCAAAAAAATGTATACAAGTGGACACTTTGGTCAACATTGCTCAAGCAGTAGTTCATCATAATCAGAAGTGTCTGAACGCTGATGGTAACTACTTTGAGCACCTCTTGTAATTGCAGAAGTCAAGCGTGACTTGTGTTCATCTTTTGTTATCATTATATATTGAGTATTATAATTTTAATACAGTTTTCCTTTCTTAACATGTGTATACATTTTTCGGCACCCTCTGTATATACCACATTTAATGCCTTGACACTAACCACTAGATCAGGTTATAGGCAAACTCTTAAAGATAAAATCAACAGAACCTATGTTAGTTTTGAATTAACCTAACCCATTAAAACACAAAAATGCAATATAACAAAAATCATAGTTGCTTAATAATTTACCCAAGCTCTATTTTCGATTTTTTGATTTGGAAAATTGCTGCCACTTTTTCACATTAAATAGTTGATTCTGAAATTTTTCCCCTGTTAAAATTAATCTATCTCTTACATGATTTAACTCAAGCTTAAGAAATGGTCTGCAGGAAATCCCTGTGAATGCTAAGCTTGTAAGAATCACCTAAAAACTCTAAGTAAACATCTATTTGGCAGTGACACTGTTTCAGAATTGGCTTGACATTTGAAGAAATATATAGCTTTAATAATAGAATAGCATTCTATTATTAAGAGAAAACAAGCATCCCAAAACATTTTTTTCATAGACTTTATATAGTAATTTTACTTAAGTAAGTAACTACTTTTTCTTACCTGTGACAAGGCTTCAATACTTTGCAAATAAAATGGTCTGGAAAAAATAAAAACTGGCAAAACGTTGTCATGTCTAGCCTTCTCAGCAATTCTCATGGCTTCTCTAACTCGATAATGAACAAATTTCAAAGCATTTAAACTAGATTTCAATATTTTATCCAAATATATCGAAGTATAAAGTGCTGTGCTTTTTTCCCAGAGCCACTACAGTTGGTCATTGCGGGAAATCTCATCATTTGGGCAATTACCTGTATAGGTCTGTGGATTTATCCTGTAATCATAATTGTAGCAGTCTGGATAGAGATAAAAGCCCCATAAACATTTTGGTCTCATTTCTAAAGCCAGGGTGAGAGTAGTGTTCATAAAACTCTTTCCAGCATTTTCAAATTCTTGCTGGGCAACTGTTTTCACTTTCATTTCTGACCAGTCAGGATGGTGATTTCTAGTAAAGGCTAAGGAGTAATTTTTGTATATTATTCGATTGCCCCAATTTCTATCCCATTGGGGTTTCCAGCTTTCCCAGTCAATGACAGCAAGAGCCTCTGCTCTCCACCAAGGGACAACTTTCGCAATGTCATCAGCGGTTTTCCTAAGGTGTTCAGAGAGGCTCATATTCTGTGGTATCCCTCCATGAAAGGGTTTTCCATCTTGAGAGAAATAAGGATAATATCCTAATTCATTTGGATAAAATATGGCAATTGTTGATCCACTCTGAGTCTCTAAAGGATTTGATATAATGTTAAATAATTGAAGATTGAGATCCACATTGAAGAAATGTTGACATTGCATTGTTGGGGCAGCCCAGAAAATACTGAAGGGCTGGTTCTTGATCATGGGAGGTATTTCTGGTTTGAGGGCTGAACGAGTGAACATGAGCCAGAGAGGCAGCACTCCTAAATACGTCATCCACGGATGACACATGGCTTGTAGTTTTCACCATTACAGCACCCTTCTGAAAAATAAGAGGAGGAAAAAAAAAATTAGACATGATGGAGTCAAATGTCCTGTTAGTTTTATAGCACACAATGAATAGCCAACCAAGGAAACTCATGGTGGTGCTTAAGCTGTTCTTTAAGTGGTATACCTAAGTATTGAAAAAATGTGTGAGATTTATGGATATCTAGGCCTAATTTATTGTTTCAGCTGAAGAAGGGAAGAAAATGAGGCTTAAAAAAAAAAAAAAGGAAATGTGGGGGAAAAAAATCCAGTAAATAAAAACCAAAGTAAAAATTTTTACACAAATTCTCAGCTATGCTAAAGTGGCCTGCTAACGCTTCTGGTTTTCATTTTCTATAATTCCGACTATATTGACCTAAACCATCTTGTACTGACAAATCTTTGGTTGTGAGGGGAACTAGAAAAGAAAGTGTGACTGGATTGTCACATCTCCTTACTGGTTACTGGAAAAGTGACTCCAAGAACATATCCCACTGAATATTAACAAATGCTGGCAATATTGAACAAATATTAAATAGAACAACAAAATAATAACAGACAGTACTAACAGGAAGTAATACCTAGCTTGCTATTTGAAATGCACTGGCCTTGAAGGTTGGTTTGTTCATTTGCTTGTTTTGAAACCACAGCAGTTACCCTTGGAATTAGCAGAGGTTGAAATAGAAAACAGATGTGACATTTACCTGCTGTTGATTATGGATTTTGTTGCTATCATCTTTTCTCAGGTACATAAATAAGCCTAAACCCAGATTACTTCTTTAGCTCCATGGTTTTCCCGTGAAAAGAAACTGTACTGTATTTTCACCTGTTAAATCTCAAATGAAACTTAACTCTTTAAGTCCTTTCTAAACAGTCAGTTGAACCAAAAACTGCCAAAGAATCTTCCTAGAATACAAGGACTATCTAATAATGGATGCACCCCAGCCAACAAGATGTCATCCTGAAATTAATATGGCTTAAGTTATATATTAAAATGATTTTATCATGTACATGTTTTAAAACTAATCACAGGTTTTTCTCTGATGTAATAAACTCAGTATCTTTTTAAGATTCGTACATTACTTTTTATGTTCTTGCTTGCTTTATTTAATGTATTAAATGCAGAAAAATACACAAACCAAAATCATATGTTAACTCTTGCAATATAGCACCCCAAGTTTGTACCAAACTTTCAGTAAGACACAGGTTTTCTGTATACTGAATTCTTAAATCAACACTATGAATGATAATTTTCTCTTTTAAATAAATTGGATATTATTGACTTCATGAGTAATTTGCATTACGTCACCAGATGAATCTCTAAGTCACAAGAGATAGCTCCATTTATCCCCCTTCATTTATCTCCAACCAAGAGATCTTAATGTGATTCCCATGCCCCTCCAAAATAGCAGTAAACCTTCTCTCTTTAAAGGATGTTTATTAAAATCTAGATAATATATAATATTATATTAGTTTCAGGTGTACATCATAGTTATTCAACATTTATTTATCTAAGAAAATGATCACCATAAGTCCAGCAATCATCTGACACCATACCACATCATTAAAATATTATTGACTATATTCCCTATGCTGTATATTAAATCCCCATGACTTATTTGTTTTATATCTGGAAATTTGGACCTTTTATTCCCCTTAAGCTTTCCTCCCTTTTTTTAATTTTTCAATTGCAGTTGACGTTCAATGTTATTTTATTTCAGGTGTACAGCATAGTTATTACATATTTATATAATTTAAGAAGTGATTCTCCTGACTAGTCTAGT
Source organism: Aselliscus stoliczkanus (assembly GCA_033961575.1). NCBI lineage: Eukaryota > Metazoa > Chordata > Mammalia > Chiroptera > Hipposideridae > Aselliscus > Aselliscus stoliczkanus. Next base: position 71,929,564 of record CM066740.1, on the reverse strand, counting down.
ACCCACCTGGCACTATACATAGTTATTACTATATTATTGACTGTATTCCTTGTGCTTTACTTTATATCCCCAAGGCTATTTTGTAACTATCAGCTTATACTTCTTAATCCCTTCACCTTTTTCACCCTACCCTCCAATCCCCTCCCATCTTTCACCCCAACAAATCTAGTATCCATCTGCACCATACATAATTATTACAATATTATTGACTATATCCCTTATGTTATACCATACCTCCCCATGACTACTGTGTAACAACCAATTTGTACTTCTTAATCCCTTCCACTTTTCCACCCATTCCCTCAACCCCTCTCCCACCTGGCAACCATCAATATGTTTTCTGTATCCAACAGTTCAATTCTGTTTTGTTTGTTTATTTTGTTCTTTAGATTCCACATATAAGTGAAATCACATTGTATCTGTCTTTCTCTATCTGACACTCCACTCAGTTCAGTACCACCTCCCCCCACGCCATGTCCATCCATGCCACTGCAGATGGCAAGAACCCATTCTCTTCTATGGCCAAGTAACATTCCACTGTATATATGTACCACCTCCTCTTTATCCATTCTTCCTCTGACAGACACCCAGGCTGCCTCCACATCTTGGCCATTGTAAACAATGCTGCAATGAACATATGGATGCACACATCCCCTCAAAGTAGCATTTAGGTTTCTTCAGATAAATACCCTGAAGTAGGATTACTGGGTCCTTCTTTGTCTCTTGTCATAATCTTTTTTTTAAAGACTATTTTGTCTGGTATAAGTATTGCTACCTCAGCTTATTTTTTTTCCCCGTGAAATATCTTTGTCCATCTCTTTATTTTCAGTCTGTGTGTGTCTTACAATCTGAAGTGGTTCTCTTATAGGCAGCATATGTAAGGGTCTTGTTTTCTTATCCATTCAGCCTTCCTATGTCTTTTGAGTGGAGCATTTAATCCATTTACATTGAAAGTAATTGTTGATAGATATATTGCTGTTGCCATTTTATTATTCATAATTTTGATTTTTTTCCATCTTAAGGAATCCCTCTAACGTTCCTTGTAATAGTGGTTGGGTGATGATGAACTTTAGCTTTTCCTTGTCTGGGAAGCTCTTTATCTGTCCTTCAATTCTAAATGATAGCTTTGCTAGGTAGAGTAATTTTGTTGTAGGTTCTGGTTTTTCATCATGTTGAATGTTTTGTGCCAATCCTCTCTGGCCTGCAAAGTTTCTATTGAGAAATCATTCAAAAATCTTATGAGAGCTCCCTTATGAGTTACTAGCTGCCTTTCTCTTGCTGCTTTTAGGATTCTGTCTTTGTCTTTAACCATTGCCATTCTAATTATAATTATAATGTGTTGTGGGTATGTTTGAGTTCATATTGTTTGGGACTCTTTGTGCTTCCTGGATTTGTATGGCTGTTTCCTTCACCAGATTAGAAAATTTTCCAGTCATTATTTCTTCCAATAGGTTCAAAATCCCTTGTTTTCTCTCTTTTCCTTCTGATACCCCTATGATATGAATGTTGTTATACTTGATATTATCCCATAGGTCTCTTAACTTATCCTCATTCTTTTGGATCCTTTTTAGTTTTTTGCTGTTCAGATTGGGTGTTTCCTGCTACCTTTTTCCAAATCACTGATTCAGTCCACTGCTTCATCTAATCTGCTGGTGATTCCTTCTAGGGCATTCTTCATTTCAGTTATCGTATTCTTCACTTCTGACTGGTTCTTTTTTATGACTTCTATGTCCTTTTTATACTTGCCGTCTCTTTGTTGAAGTTCTTACTGAGTTCCTTAAGCATCCTTATAACCACTGTTTTAAACTCTGTATCTAGTAGGTTGCTTGCCTCCATTTTGTTTAGTTCTTTTTCTGGAGTTTTCTCCTATTCTTTCATTTGGGATATATTCCTTTGTTTTCTCATTTTGGCTGCCTCTCTTTGTTTCTCCATATTAGGTAGATCTCTTATATCTCCCAGTCTTGGCCAGGTGGCCTTATGTAGTAGGTGCCCTGTGGGGCTCAGTGGCACAGTCTCCCTAGCCACCTGCTCTGAGTGCTCCAGGAGTGTCCTTGTGTGGGTTGTGTGTGCTCCCCTGCTATAGTTGAGCCTTGGTTGCTATTGGCACATCAGTAGGTGGGATTAACCGTTGGGCAGATTGACTGTGGGGTTCGGCCACATCCACAGCTTATAGGCTGCTATGCGGGGGTGGGGGGCTTACCCTACTGAGCGGTATTTACCCCAGTGGGCTCTAGTGCCTGTTGAGACTTCCCTTTGTGTGTGCCACTTGTGGGACTAATTGGGCAGTGCTTTGTTGTGGTCTGAAGCCAACCTCCAAGAATGTTGGTTCTGAGGCTTCTTGTGAGGGGCTCTGGTGCAGGCACAGGTTACACACTGCCTGTGATCACCTGGGGACAATCAGGTAAGAGCTACAAAGTGATCTGTGCTTGTTCAATGCCTCTGCTAACCCTGGAGGCACGTGGGAAAGGCCACGTTGTGATCCAAGAACTGCTGCCACAAGTACCAGGCTTAGGGTAGCTCCCCAAAATGCCAGGACACCCTGAGGCCTACTGCATGGCTCCCTTAATGTTCATCCACTGGCTCCCTTAAGGTTCAGCCACTGATTCAGTACACAAGTTGGGTGAGTCAGGGTCTCAGGGAGCCACTAGAGGGGGAAGAGTTGTGGTCACCAGGTTAATGTAAATTCTGGTTTGGTGCCAGTGCTGAACCTGAAGTAACTTAGCAAAAGTCTCAGAGCACACTAAGACCAGTTACTGCTTGCCTGGGGCCTATCAAACTCTGATGATTTTCCAAGAAAGAGTACAATGCAGGCGGGGCTGGCTGCTCTTGGAGAAGTGCTTCCAATATTGGAGGAGCTGGGTAGAGTAGGGTCCCAGTGAGTCAACAGGGCAGAGCTTCAGAGCGCACCAGACCAATCAGATTCAGATTTGGTCGCATACGGGTGGGCTTAACACAGGAATGACAATGGGTGCCTGCCTGCCGGCTGCACAGGAAAATGACCTCCTCACAGGGAAATGGTGACTGTCCTCCAGCCCTTAACCCGAAGCAACACAATTCAGTCTGCTAATATGTCTCTGATCCTCCGCTGAAGCCCAAGATGAGTGCCTGAGGGTGAGAGAGTCTGTGTGGGGGCCCTTTAAGAGGACACCTGGGTTTTTGGCCAACTTCCATTTCACCCAGATGTTGGGAATCCCCACTGTTTTTCATAGCCAAATGTCATGGGGGTTCCTCTTCCTGGCATCAGTACTCTGGGCTGGGGAGGCCAGTGTGGGGCTGAGGTTTCTCACTCACCTGGGAGGAAACTCCACAGCTGAGATAGGCCTTCCTGTTACTAACTGCCACGTGGAGGTTTGGGGATAGTCAGTTCCACATGTCTGCCCCTCCTACTAGGCCCTACATGACTTCTTCTTTATATCCTTAGTTATTAAACTCTGTTCAGCCAGACTCCAGATGGTTCTTCAGGTTGATTTTTCTACAATTTAGTTGTAACTTTAATGTGTTCACAGAAGGAAGCAGGCACAGTGTTTCTCTACTCTGCCATCTTGGGTCTTCTCAGTAAACCTCATCCCTGTCTGGCATTCAGGAAAAATGTAAGAGTACTCACTATCCATAAATATTACTCTTTACCCCTCTGTTTTCATGATGACATATATAGTATTATGGGCATATGTTTAATAAGTAGTAACACCGTTGGAAAAAAACCTTTTGATAAATGTCATATTGGATTACACTTTTTAGAGGCAAAGGTGATAAAATCCAAAATATTTTGATAAAATCCAGTTACAAGTTTCCTTTTCTAGAAGATTTTAATCATGTTGTCTACGTATATACAAGTTACACAATATATCATTGTCACTAGCCCTTGGAAAACTTATTGCTTAGGCATTATCTTCATCCCCAGTTTGCATTTTACAATAAACTTCTACTACAGTAACCAAATTATATATTATAAATAGCATGAATTTTTAAATATATTAATTCTTTCTCCATGATGCTTACTGAGAACTGAGATTTTATTCTATTTTCCAACCATTTTTATTATTCAGAATATAAAATTAGATCTAAATTTTCTGACGTATAATGTATATATACATACTTATACACACATACATACATACACTTGGTTTTTTATTCAGCAAATCTTTATTGACTATCTGATATGTTTTAGTCAGTGAGCCAGGTGTAAAGATGCATAAGTTATAGGTATATAAAAGTAAAATAAAAAACTATAAAACTCCTAGAAAATAAAATAAGGGAAATGTAGATGACTGTGGGCATGGCAATGACTTTTTAGATATAACACCAAAGATATCATCCATGAAAGAAATAATTCATAAATTGGGTTCATTAAAGTTAAAAAACATCTTCTCTGTGAAAGACAACCTCAGGAGAATGAGGAGACAAGCCACAGATGGAAAAAAATATTTTCAAAAGACACATCCGATAAAGGATTGTGATCCAAAATGTATACGTAACTCTCAAAACTCAACAATAAGAAAATGAACAATCTGGGCCGGCCGAGTGGCACAGTGGTTAAGCGCTGGTTTGGGAAGCCAGAGGCCCTGGTTCAGGTCCCATATATGAGGGCCAGTGACACTGCCCTCTAAAAATAAAAAATAAATAAATAAATAAATAAATAAAAAGCTTTATTAAAAAAAAAAAAGAAAATGAACAATCTGATTAAAAAATGGGCAAGAGATATGAACAGTCACTTCCCCAGAGCAGATATACAGATGGCAAATAAGCATATGAAAAGATGCTCCACATCGCATGTCACCAGGAAAGTGGCAATGAAAACAACAGTGAGACACCCACCACCACACATTCCAAGTTTCAAAACTTGGAAACCTGACAACCCCAAATGATGGCAAGAATGTGGAGCAACAGGAGCTCTCATTCATTGCTGGTGGGAATGCAAAATGGTACAGCCACTTTGGAAGACAGTGTGGCAGGTTTTCCTATGAACCTAAACATGCTCTAAGAATATGATCTAGAAATTGTGCTCCTTGGTACTTACTCAACTGACTTAAACACGTCCACACAAAAACCTGCACAAGGATATTTATAGCAGCTTTATTTATAATTGCCAAAATGTGGAAGCAACCAAGATGTCCTTCAGTAGGGGAATGAATGAATACACTGTGGTACATCCAGAATGGAATATCATTCATCCTTAAAAAGAAATGAGCTATCAAGACATGAAAAGACGTGGAGGAAACTAAAGAGCATTTTACTAAAAAAAAGTAAACCAATATGAAAAGTCTTCTAACTATATGACATTCTGGAAAAGGCAAATCTATGAACACAGTAAAAACATCAGTGGTTAGCAGGGGTTAGGAGGGAAAAAGGGAATAATAGGTGGAGCTCAGAAGATTTTTAGGGCAGTGAAACTACTGTGTATTATACAATAATCAGGGACTCATTTCATTATGCATTTGTCCAAATCCATAGAATATACACTGCCAAGAGTGAGCTTAATGTAAACTATGGACATTGGGTGATAATTGTCAGTGTAGATTCATCAACTGTGACAAGTGTGCCAGCCTAATGCAGGATGTTGACAGTGGGGGAGACGGTACAAGTATGGAGGCAGAGTGCATGTGGACACTTTCTGTACTTTCTGCTCAATTTTGCTTTTCTAAAAAATAACTTCTCTAAAAAATAAAGTCTACTTACATGGGGGAAGAAGGTACAGATACAATTGATCTCACTGGCGCTATATTGCAATAGAGAAAAGCTAGAGACAATATATATATATATATATATATATATATATATATATATATATATATATATGATCAATAAGGGGTTTGCTAAATATATTATGAAATATATTATGGTAATTCCATTAAATAGTGTGGAATAAATATTTTTCCAAGTTTCTCATTGCCTTTTAACTTTTTCTCTTGTTTTGCCACAAATCTCTCACAAGACAAAAGTCAGCTTTAAAGCGCCTATTACAGATGGATGCCTGTCAAGTAAACATTTCCTGCTTCCCCCTGCAGCCACTCACATCCCCACGTCTACCCTGAAGAGGCTGGCAGCTGCCTGGGTTTGGGAGAAAGGGCTTAGCAAGAGAATGGAGAAGTGAAACACACCTCCCTTGTCTCCTGGCAGATATGTGCCCAACAGGTTTAAGTCCGAGCGAAAAGAAAAGACTCATCTTTTCATTCACCTTTGAATTTACCATGATAAACTTACTGACTAAAGTGTTAAAATCGTGTTGTGTGAGTATTTGTAGATGGGTGCAACTTTGAAGGACTTGGTCTGATGTTCAGTTTAACCTGACAGCACATCTTTAATAAATTGGGTTATCCAGTAAGTTGCAAATGGAAGGACCGTGGTTTGAAATGGCAGTAAGGAGACACCACTTCCTCCTTCCCTGTCAGGTGGAGCTGATAGGTGTGAGAGAAAATAGCTATTGACTAAGAGACCTGCCAGGGGAAAAGATCCTGGAGATGGGGAGTGGAGATACTGCACAACAATGTGAAAGTACTCGTACTTAATGCCACTGAACTGTACATTTTAAAATGGTTAAAGTGCTAATGTTATGTTTATTTTACCACAACTTTAAAAACATTTAAAAAGAGTGCTGCAGGGGAAGCCATGGACAGCCAGTTTTCTGTTACAGCAAACAGAAGTCTAAAGAGACTTTCTAAAGAGACCTTTTGGAAAGGAGATGTATGATCTAGGGGATTTTCTTGATTGCAGATTTTAAGTTACAGAGGACATAATGGATGGGTTTGCCAGGTCAGGGAACGATGGGAATTTGGCTCTATGAGAGGGTATACAGAGGAAAATACAAGTGATGAAAATAACCTGGGAGTTTGGGCTTTATGCATAGTTAAAGGCACGATGGAATGAGTTCTGATGGACTCTTAAAGGGAGGTAACTAATCAGGTCCAGTTATAACCTCCTACTTATCAGTGGTATCTTAGGTGTTTTGTAATGAGAAGTATTAAGGAGAGAGGACATCATTTTGCCAATAGCATTCAGAGTTCCGGTGGCTCCATTTTCAATTCTGCCAAGGACAGTGTCAAAAAGGTGAGAAAGGTATGGCTTTACCATACTTTTCATTGTACATTTTCTTTTACTGAAATGTGCACCAATTAAGATGGTTCTCAATATACGTATGTGTATGTAACTCTCTCTCTCTCTCTCTCTCTCTCTCTCTCTCTCTCTCTCTATATATATATATATATATATATATATATATATATATATATATATGATATTAGAGTTGGGGATTTATATATATATATGATATTAGAGTTGGGGATTTCACTCTTTCCACTCAATGATCCAAAATCTTGTGATGTTTCCCAGACAGATATATTTTTTACTATGATGAAAATGCAATAAAAAAAATCTCCTTGGGCCAGCCGAGTGGCACAGTGGTTAAGAGCTGGCTTGGGACCCACATATGAGGGCCAGTGACACTGCCCTCAAAAAAAACAAAAACAAAAAAATCTCCTTGTCATTTCAACAACTTAAAACCAACAAAGGTTTCTATCTACAATGCAGAGCCTCTTACAATGGGTTGTGGGATACTCCAGTCAAAGATGAAATTTTCTCTCAAGATAGGTCTTGCGAACATGGAATAGACCCAACACCAATAGATTTTTTAAATTAAATTTATTGGGATGACGTTAGTTAATAAAATTATATAGGTTGCAATTATACAACTCTATAATACATTATCTGTATATGGCATTGTGTGTTCACTAACCAGCCTACTCTCCTTCCATCACTATATATTTGACCCCTTTTCCCTCTTCTACCTACCTCCTCCCCGCTTACTCTCTGGTAACTACTAAACTGTTGTCTGTGTCTATGAGTTTTGTTCATTTGTCATTTTCAGTTTTATATCCCACATATGAGTGAAATCATATGGTTCCGAACTTAACAGATTTTCTTTTTTTTTTTTTTGAAATTATTTTATTTTTTTGGAGGGCAGTGTCACTGGCCCTCATATGTGGGACCCAAACCGGGGCCGCTGGCTTCCCAGGCCAGCGCTTAACCACCGCGCCACTCGAACGGCCTAACAGATTTTCTTTAAAAATATTTTTTTTTTACCTGCAGGTTATTTATAGTTTTGGTTTTCTCACAGAAAGAGAGAGAGAGAGAGAGAGAGAGAGAGAGAGAGAGAGAGAGAGAGAGAGAGAGAATTGAATAATAGTGATTTTCTTAAAAAGAAAAAGAAGAGAAACATTAATTAAAGCAGATTTGACTCAATAGAGCATTTTGCTCAAATTCACCATATTTCCAACATCTAATGAAATGACAAGTCAGGTCAAACTCAAATGATTTAAATTCCCCTACAAAATAAAATAATAAAAATTCTCTAAAAAGCTGATGAGATTTATAATTTCTTCAGAAACAAATAGGAAAATTGTTATTTATAGCATAGGCTTTCAATTTGAGAAAAAGAAATTGCATTACCTGTTTAAGATAGCCTGAGGCATATAAAAAAATTTAAGAGTTTATTTGAGCAAAAATTGATTCCAATTGGGAATCAGATCAAAACACCAAACCAGAAGTGCTTAGGAGAACTCCACTGACAGGCACTAGGGTAGAGACGTTTATAGAGACAAGGCAGAAGCAAAGTAAGGAAATTATTGATTGGCTATAGCTTAAAGACTAGTCAGCTGTTTGTGATTGGTTGTCCTTAAGTTTTTTTTTTAATAATTTTGAGTCATTTACAGGCTCCGATTTTGGTTTGCTGACATAAGCTGCTATGGCATTAGAGCCACTCAGTCTAATGACCTCCTTGTTTAATTAATTTAACAGCATTAATAATATTTTCCCCCTAGAAGTTCCATAAGCAGGGATAACTGTAGAACAATCATAGTATCAATAACTAAAGGACTTCCTGTGAGGTAGCTGGGCCAGTCTAGTCCCTTCCCATCCCTTAAATACTAGGAGCACCTGGCTGAGGATTTTACACCAAGCTGAAACCTTGTAACTGTTTCCTAAAAAGTGGTGTACTGAAAGTTCCAACACTTTCATCACATGATTGGTTCTCTTGGCAACAAGCCTCTTAGATACAGTCTAAGGTTACCTTATTAACATAACAAAAGGTACCTTAACTGCTCTCTTCACAGAAAATTTAAAGAGTTTTAGGAGCCCTGTACCAGAAGAAGGAGATATATATATATATATCTCCTTCTTCATATATATAGATATAGATATATAGATATATCTTACTATCTGAGGTGGAAACATACTTTGGATTGCTATGTTTTCCTGGTTCATTGCTCCTTATATTTTATACAATATCTCCTTTTATTTTTATAATACAGTCCCTTCTTAACCCTGGTTTTGCTTTCCGTGGTTTCAGTTACCCATGGTCAACCAAGGTCTGAAAGTATTAAATGGGAAATTCCAGAAATAAACAGTTCATAAGTTTTAAATTGCACACTATTCTGAGTAGTGTAATGCAATCTCCCACCATCCTGCTCTGTCCTGGCCAGGACATGAACCGTTGTTTTTCCAGCGTCTCCATAGTGTCTACACTCCCTGCCCATTAGTCACTTAGTAGGTTATCAGGTCCACTGTCGCAATATCACAGCGCTGGTGTTCAAGTGACCCTCATTTTACTTAAGAATGGCAAAGTGCTAGAGTAGTAATGCTGACAATTTGGATATGCCAAAGAAAAGCCAAAAATTGCTCTCTTTAAGTGAAAAGGTGAAATTTCTAGACTTAAAAAGGAAAGAAAAAAATATCATATGCTGAGGTTTCTAAGATTGACGGTAAGGATGAATCTCCTATTCATGAAATTGTGAAGAAGAAATACATTATGAAGAGGGTGAGTAAAGTACAAAAAGATATTTTGAGAGAGACAGACCACATTCACATCACTTTTATTACAGAATATGGTTATAATATTTTATTATTAGTTATTGCTGTTAATCCTTACTCTACATAATCTATAAATTAAACTTTATTATAGGTATGTATGTCCGTATTAAAAAAACATGTATAGGGTTTGCTACTTTTGCAATTTCAGACATGCACTGGGGTTCTTGGAACATATTCCATGGACAAAGGGGGGACTACTATACACCTTTTCTCATTCTTTTACTTCCAACCTATCTGTGTCTTTTTTACGAAAATTATTTCTCTTGTACGAGCATACAGTTTGAGCCTAGCTTTTAGGATAGTTGATTTTTTATTTTTTTTTAAGATTTTTATTGGGAAATTGAGGGAGGGAAACAGCATTGGGGAATTGGGGAAGGGGAACAGACAAGTTGCTGTCCTTTTGTTCTTCTGTTTAGTTGTGGAGGACATTGCTTCACTGGCCCATGTTGGTATTATCATTGTGCTCTTCCCGGGTGAGGCAGATCAGTCACCGGCCTCTGGATGGCCGCTCACGGCAGCTCTTGGCAGCTCACACTGGCTGCCAGCCGCTCACGCTGGCTACCGGCCACTCACTGTAGCCTATGGCAGCCCACCGCAGCAGAGGCTACAGCTATGCCGACCTGGGGACTCACAGCAGCCCAGCTCCAGGTGGAACTGTTGTTCACCATGTTAGCTGTAGAGGGCAGTGTCACTGGCCCTCATATGTGGGATCCGAACTAAGGCCACTGGTGTCCCAAGCCAACTCTTAACCAATGCACCACTAAGCCAGCCCTAAGATAGTTGATTTTAAGTCACGAATATTGCTAGTTATTTTCATTTTATATCTTCTCTTTTTTGTTATTCTGTTGTGTCTTTCTTGCCTTCTTTTAGGTTAATTGGATTTTTTGTCCCATTTTATTTTATCCACTGGCTCTTTTTATTATGTTGGAAGAGACTATTCTAGGACTGTCAGTTCGATTACTTGATTTACTACTCACTGTCAATATTGTTGCTACTCACACATTACATTTCACACCTAACACTTTCTGCTTTGCATTTTTCAATTCTCACTTCCCATTTTGCATTCTACACTCCATACGTAATAAATTTAATAACCTTACAATAGTATACTTCCATTTACTTACTCCCTTTCTTTTACAGACAGAGACTTAGAGCGGAAAAAGTAAAACTGCCATTTTCAGACATTATTGCTTATGTAGAAAACTCAAAAGGATCTACAAATTATTTGAAATAATAGGACAATTTAAAAGATAGCTAGATATAAGATAAATATATAAAAGTCAGATATATTTCTATTCAGTAGCAGCAAACAACTAGGAAACATAATTAAAGAGAAAACCCAAAACTTGTGCAAGATCACTACCAAAGAAAGGTATTTCTTATATCTTCACTGATGTCAATGAAAAATATCCAGCCTAAGAGAAAGCTTATAAGAGTTTATTTGAGCCAAACTGATGACAATTGCTGGGAAGCAAAGTCTCAATGGATTGAGAAAATGCTCCAGAAAACAGCCGCTTTGCAACTCATTTTATACATTAGAATCAAAGGAGAAAGGTTACATGAAATCCACTGGTTGTAGATTAAGGGGATGGGAGAAAGAAAAGCAGGGAAATCTCTGGGATTGGATAAAAAGTAAAACAGAGAAACAGAAACACAGACTTCTTTTACATTGGTGGGCACAGCATAATTAATTGCATTTTACAGCACATAGAGATAGTATTTGGGGAACAAGATAACAATGAGGGATTTTGTAGTTTGCTGCTCTGGTGGGGGGGGGGGGTTCTGCCCCCTGAGGTTCTGGAAAAAGAGATTACTCTGATACTGCAAGGGTATGTTATTTTAGATGCAAAAAAGATGACAGACAGGCTTAAGGTAAAGACTGACCTCTGTCAAGGAAGCTACAGGCCGAGGATGTGACTTCCCTCCATGTCTCACCTTAGTTAGGAATTTTTATGTTCATGCCATCCTCTGTGGTTATTTTCAGCCTCCTGAGCTTGTCAGATTTAACATGCGGCCCTTTTCCATCCACACTGAAAACAAGAGGCCCAAAGAAAGGGCTTCTGTTTCCCCACCTTGCCATTTACTACACAGCACTGTCTCTGCTGGTTCACACTGTCTCGACCTGCTCAAAACCTGGGGAAGAGAAGCAGGAGATTAAGGAGGAGACTTTCTCTAAGAGCCTGCTTAGGAAACTCACCTTCACTTCTGGAAGTGAGGACAGATTAAATTTATAATCTGTAATAGTATTATGCTTAAGGCAGAAGATTTAGAATGCATGGTAAGAGTCCACTGATATAAACAGATCAATAATATCTCAGCTAAACCAAGTGTCTTAGTGAGTTTCAGTTGCCATAACAAAGTGCCACAGCCTGAGTGGCCTACAAACAGCAGAAGTTTATTTCTCACAGTTCTGGAAGCTGGGAAGTCCAAGATCAGGGTGCTGGCATGGTCAGGTTGTGGCGAGGGCCCTCTTCTGGGTTGCAGACTGCTGACTTCTGTCTTATTGTATGGTCACATGGCAAAAGGAGGAAGAGAAAACCCTCTGGGACCTCTTTTATAAGGGTACTACTGCCATTCATGAGGGCTACACCCTCGAGCTAGTCACCTCCCAAAGGCCCCAGTTCCTCATACCATCACCTTGGGGAGTAGGATTTCAATATATGAATTGGGGGATGGAGGTAAACGAACATTCAGTCCATTGCACCAAGGTTTATAGAGATCCTAACTAACACTTGGGTTTAATTAACCAGCACTGACAGTTTACCACATTCACAGCATTGGGCTTGATGTTAAAGGTGAATGCGAAACACGCCCTGTACCCAAGAAGCTTAAAGTCTAATGTGAGTAGAGGCACGTGTGTGCATGTGTGTACATTCATACACATATATATGTGTGTGCATGGAATGGGGACAGGGAAAATGGGTGAAATATACATCCTAATTATAATACCAGGCAACATGGCATGAATGCCAATTTTTTCTCTTTTTAAAAAATAGCTGTTTTATTATAAAATTAATTAATGATCATTGCACTAAATACAGAGAAATATAAAGAAGAAATGAGATTAATTGTATTCTGATTGCCTGGAAAGTCATATTTTTCTTTGCATCCTGTGGGCATTTGTCTGCTTGCAAATCTGTGTTTGTGCAGGTCACAGCAGACTCTGTTCCCCTAGTGTGTGACATCAGGTACTCCAGACACCTCTGCTCTGTGGGCTCCTGGCAGAGCATCAGCTTGACATCAGAGAATATTCAGGGACCCTAAAGGAGAATCCAGACATATCTTCTGAGATTCATGGAGCCCAGAACAATGGGAGCACAAGCGAATCTGCATGGCAGATAGGTTTCCAGTTTGTAACATCTGTCACATGAATTCAAGCTCCCTGAAAGATTTTGGGCTGGAAGGAAATTACTGGAGGAGATACAAAAGAAATATTGTATTCTTGAAGTGTAGGAAGATTGAGCTACAGCATGGAAACATTGGAGGGAACAGGTTCAAGCAGTGTGAGACTGGGCTTGACCATCTCCTGACCCCTCTGTGGCTCCTCCTTTCGAGGGTCTGCATGCCTGGGACACGAGAGAGCTGTGATGGCCGGCCAAATGGCTCAGTTAGTTAAGAGCTCGCCCAAGAGTGCAAGAGCTGAGCAACAGGGTCACCGGTTCAATTCCCACATGGACCCAAGCTGAGCTGCCACTGATGGCAGGATGGCTCAGCTTAAGTAAAAAAGAGAGAGAGCTGCGATGGAGAAAAAAAAAGTCTTTTCTACTACTCCTGGGACCTACAATTCTCCGGTGGAATTGAGAGAAATGGGGAGCTTTCCAGCTACCTGGGGAGGGGGAAGAGGAGCGGATTCATAGTCTGGAGTACATTGGTAGTCACAGGGAAAAGGGCTGGGACATAACCCTTCAGCAAACTGTGACGACGCATCATAAAGTAAAAGCAGTGGACTCTTGAGCAGAAGGGATGCGGTCAGGACAAAATATTTGATTTCCTTCTAATCACATATGAGGGGTCTCTGGCCACTGGGGTTTCTGGTATCACTGCACGTATAAAGCAGCTACGCTCCACGGTGGGTAAAGTCAGGAAACATATGTGCGTAACCACATTCACCATACATTTCTTTAGGAAAACAATGTCATGTCATGTATGGCATTTACTGCTGTGCTTTCTTCACATCTAGTAGTTGGTGGTTTGTGAGGATAATCCCCTCAGTTACACGACGGAGAGCTACATTTTCTCAACATATATACTAGAGTGTAGTGGCAGTGAATTGTGAACCAGAGTATAAGGATGAGACAGTTATATACATAAACGACAAATTATGTGAAGTAAAAGCAGTTCCATAAGTTAGACAGACCCGGAACGTCATGTGAGTTAAAAACACAAAGATCCCAAGTGTAGGTAAGAAAATCTGGATTAACTTTGAGCTGGAGGTGGTATGGGAGGCTTGAAGTATAACCAGAATTTGAATAGGCTGACAATGTAATAGGCATTGCAGATGGAAGAAATGGCAAGAAGAAAGATACAGAGGAAGAAAGACGAAGGGCCTGTCCCAATGCTAACAGACATTGCTTTTTTTGAGGTGTGGATATCTCCAAAAGGAGATACCTAGTTAGGAATTTTTCTGGAAGTGCAGAATTTGGAACCATCTGTGTTGAGGGAATGATTGACACAAAGGAGGAAAATATCTACAGAGACGAGATGAGACCTGAAGAAAGAATTTTGAGGATCACCTCAACATTGAAAGGGTGAAAATATCCAATAACGGAAAGAAAAAACAGAAGTCATGAGAGACTTGTGAGGATAGTACAATCTACCTAGAGACAAGGGAACACAGACATTTAAAGAAGGTGATAAGGAAGTTGAGAACCCAGAAAAGACACCTTGCTGAGGCACTTAGGTACTGACTAATGACCTTTGTTAGAGCAGTTTCAGAACATTGAAGGGCTTTATCAGTAAATCAATCTAGCAAAGACATTCTTCCTCAGTCCCCAGTGCAGTCTTTGTGGCCTCTCGATATCTCTTTCTAGAGCTTTTTCAGCTACAGTGGAAGCAGGATCCCTTCTCATGAAGGGATCCCTGGATGGTGCAGGCCTCTCAGCTTCAGGTACTCAACCGAATTTACCCCTGAGGACCTAAAAGACGAGACTGATCATGGTAAATAATCAGGTGTGGAGCTTGGTGTCTTTTAGTCCTGAAATCTTAGCAGGGTCAGTTTTGACAGATTTAAGAGACCGGTAATGCTGGCTAATACAGGAGTATACAACTGTAGATGTTTCGTAATCTACAAGATATATTTGGAATGGTGCTGCATCTTTCATGGGTATTTTAAACCATCTTGTTTTTTCCCCCAAGCAGCTGAAAAGTGGGCATTAGTTAATATTTAGTTTTGCTTCTAGTGTCTTTTTGTTTCTGTCTTTAAAATTAAAGATTCAGGGGCCGGCCGAGTGGCGCGGTGGTTGAGCGCTGGCTTAGGAGGCCAGCGGCCCCGGTTCGGTCCCACATATGAGGGTCAGTGACACTGCCCTCAAAAAAAAAAAAAAAAAAAAGAAAGAAATATACAGAGGGTGCCAAAAAAATGTATACACATTTTAAGAAAGACTGTATTAAAATTGTAATACTCAATAACTACCGATAACAAAAGATGAATACAAGTCACATTTGATTTCTGCAATTACAAGAGGTGCTCAGAGTGGTTATCATCAGCATCCAGACACTTCTGATTACAGAGAACTACTGCTTGAGCAACGTTGACCAAAGTGTCCACTTGTATACATGTTTTTGGCACCCCCTGTATACTTACACTGTACTCTTTTATAGGAAAGTCTTTAATAGAAGAAAAATTAAAACAAAAACTTCCCAACGTGGGCTCTAGAATTTGGGTTAGATTTTTAAATTTAGATTAAAAATAAATGTAATTCAAGAATACACAAAATAAAGTAGATAAAACTTGATTTACTATCTAATGAATAGATGTTGGTTACCTAATAAAAGCACCACGTTAGTAGATTCAAAAAGGCAAGAGCTCAATTTAAATTGAATTAAACAGAGGATTCTCAGAAACAGAGAAGGTAATTTTCTGAGATACATAAAAATAAGAACAAAGTTTTCCTTTAAAAAAAGAAAAATTCCACCTGAAAATTTTGAAGAGATTTACAGGAGAAGGGGCTGTGAAGAAGAGAGGGATATGCTTAAATTAAATTTTCTAAAAGTCCATATGGACATTTAAAATTAGAATTATCAAGCAAAAAATGATCATTTTATGTAATATCAGACACTTCTGCAACAAGCATCTGGGCAAATCTTTATTTTTGGAAGTATCGAGCATTACATTGGTTGCTTGGGAGAGTACATGCTCAGTTCCTTCTCCTAATTTCATCAATCAGCAAAGTCACCCCTCTTCCCCTAGGGAAGGATAAGAGACGAGGCAGAGAAAAGATGAAACCATTTCCCCCTACTATTCTGGAAATTCCTTCCTCTCCAGGACACAAAACCATGAGGAAAAAACGTGTTCCCTTAGCATCTGTCTGTACCTGGTAACCAGACATCCTGGCTTGCTGGGGACACTCACAATTTACACCCATGTGCTCTAGTGATTGGTAGTAGTGCACCTTTTACTTCTTGAAATTGTCCCCGTTCAGACAATACATTATATGGACACCCCATTATATGTAGCCATTGCCCTATGTAGACCCGGAAGTACAATACTAAAAATAGAAATTTCAAAGACTCCTTTCAAAGATCATTTCTATCGTTTGTTCTAGAGAAGTTTCCCTGAATGTGTAGCTCAGGGAAACGGTGAGGAGGAGGTGCAGCGTTCCCTCCAGAGCGCCAAGCTGGCTCTGGTTCTTCTCAGTTGTTGCTTCCAAAACTGCTGCTTGTCATCGGTGATCCGTCTTCTCTTCCTTCCGGAGAGCATGAGGGAGAGGACGCTGTCTGAATAAAACAACGAAAAAAAGAAAAAGAAGTTTCATCATAGTTTCTACTTCGCCTACGAAACGGAGGAATATGGAATTGCAAAACAAAAAAAAGATTATCAAATCAAACATGCAATAAAAAGTGGTGACATTTATATATGGGAGTTAGTTTAAGCTGCTCAGAAATAAGAGTAGGTTTTGTTGTTGTTGTTGTTGTTTTAGCTGAACCATCCTGCCACCTGTTGGCAGCTTAGGGGTAACTCAGCTCCGGGTGGGCATCGAACTGCTGTTGCTCAGAGCTCAGCTCACACTCTTGAGCGAGCTCTTAACCAACTGAGCCACTCCACCGGCCCTAAGAGTAGATTTTTATAGGGCCCGCTGAGTGGCATGTTGGTTGAGAATTGGCTTCCGTCACCAGCTCTGAGCAGCAGGGCCCAGTTCAGATCCCACATGAGGGCTAGAGACGCTGTGCCCTCGACAGCTAATATGGTGAACAACAGCTCAACCTGGAGCTGGGCTCCTGTGAGTTGCCGGCGACGACGTAGGCTGCAGACCCTGCTGCAGTGGGCTGTCATGAGCTACCATGAGCAGCCAGCAGCCCGCACGAGCTGCCTTGAGCGGCTGTGAGCAGCCATCCAATGAGTGGTGACTGACTGCAAGAACCAGTGAAGTGACGTCCTCCATAACTAGACTGAAGAACAAAAAGGACAGCAACTTGTCTATTCCCCTTCCCCAATTCCCTAATGCTGTTCCCCTCTCTCAATTCCCCAATAAAATCTTTTTTAAAAAGTAGGTTTTTATACTTTTTTAATTTAACTGTAGAATTGTTAGTCATATTCAATATATCAATTTGTACTATTTTCTCTTTCTCCCCTTGAAAAAAAAGGCTTTATATAATCTTTGGTTCAAACTAATGAATACACTGAAATATTTCATCTATTTTTGAGAGAATATTAAGTTCTATAGATAGAAAATAGATCAAAGTTCCTTTTCTAGATAAGTAATTCCCTCTTTGCCCACCCCCACTCAATTATTCTTAAATTATAAAAAAATAGTTTTAAAATTTCTTGGTAGGTTTAATAAAATTTCTTCAAATGCTTCAGTATAGAAACCAGAAATGAATGAGAAATAATATAAATAAATGCCTAAATTTATCACACTCTCATTAACCAATAAAGATGAAGGAAATGGATGGTAGGTAAAGGAAGATTAGTGAAAGTTATTCTTCAAGGAATTTACAAGCTAGTAATTAAAATAGACATAAAGGACAAAGTTGCATAATAAACTATATTTTTAAAGAACATTGAGATTTGAAATAGATGAGTATTACACTAGAAAGACTTTAAAATGCAGAGAAAAGGAGTGACTGCATTCTAATTAAATCATAGCAGTCTATCATAAATGATAGACTTCTTTGATGTTTTTAAGTACCAAAAGAAAAGAAACTTCTATTTTTACTTAATAATGAATTCACGTCCCAAAAAATGTATTCAGAAAAACATTCACATTAGAATTGAAGTCAAAGAAAAACCTTGTTTAAAATTCAAAACATTCATTTGTAGAAAAATGTGTCTGATAAAAAGAAGAAAAAGAACCAAAAACATGGAGCCAACATGAATAAATGAAAAATGATTAACAAAAGGATTCATAATCGCCTTTCAAAGTATTATATTTTTTCAAGTTCTAGAAAAATAAGCCTGCTGATAAAAGAGTAGAGAATTGAAATACTGGCTAAAAAGGAACTATGAAAATAAATAATTTGTTCTGTATTTTCTTTTAACAAGAAAACTTAAAGGAAATGTGAAATCAAGAAGTAATGGCTTTACATAAGGCTGTGAGGGAAAGCAAGAGAAGAAAATACATTGAATGTGAATCAGTCAGAGGGAAATGGCATTAGTCTATTCTAAAGGAGTTTGCAGTGAGTCTATTGATGTACATAGAGTTAACTGATACTTGGATAACTCATCTGAATTACT
Source organism: Aselliscus stoliczkanus (assembly GCA_033961575.1). NCBI lineage: Eukaryota > Metazoa > Chordata > Mammalia > Chiroptera > Hipposideridae > Aselliscus > Aselliscus stoliczkanus. The sequence continues at coordinate 71,910,810 of CM066740.1, read as the reverse complement.
GTAGTAACCTTTTAAAATCTCCCAAGCTTGTACTCTTGCCCCCTCCCATCTAGTTGCAACATGTCAACTTTAGTGTCCTCTTAAAACCATGTCAGATCATGCCATGCCTCCACTCAAAGGTCTGAAGTGATCCCCCATGTCCTTCAGAGAAAAGCATCCTGCAAGGCCCTACATGACATGGCCTCTGACTTTATTTCTTGACTCTCCCTGGACCACTGTAGCCACACTGTCATCCTTGAAGTCTCTGCAGCAAACCAAGCATGTGTCTCCCTCAGAGCTTTTGCTTCAGCTCAGCAGTGCTCAAAGGATCACCTGGGGATCTCTGTACATCCTCAGAACCCTGTCATGGGATCTAAAAGGTCAAAAATCAGACAAAAACTCTTTAGGTTCCTCAACAAATTGTACGAAGGCAGAAGAATACTGAGACCAGAACATGGAGTATCACTGCTCTGGCTGACCCCTCCAGCTCAGAGCTCCTCCCTCAGATGGCTGCTAGGCTCCATTCCACACTCTCTGCTTATACTTCACTTTCCCAGGAAAGCCTACCCTGACTGCCTCCTCCAAACCCCAGTTTCTGCTTCCCTCTCACATTTTCCCTTTTCCATGCCATTTACTACCTTACAACATCCTCCATAATTTACTTAGAGATTATATTTATTGTCTTTCTCTATAACTCCAGAATGCAAGCTTCAAAATAGTGGGTGGACATCATGGTCTTTTTTGTTCACTGATGTATTTCAAATGCTTAGAAAAGTATCTAATACATAGTAGATGTTTGTTGAATGAGTGAATGATGGAGAGTTGATAAAGATAGATTTCTAAGACATGTTGGAATAATGGCTTTACAAAACAAAGCAACTAGTACATACATCCATCAAAATTTAATAAATATTGGAGAAAATGCTTAAGTGTCCAGACCATCTAAAGAAGAAATAATAATAAAAAGTAATATGACTATAACTTTATCTGATAAACCGATGGCAGAAGGAAAGAAATCTTTGAAAGGTCTTGTACCAGTGGTTATATGTTCCAATTTGGGAATGACAGACACGACTCCCATCACAGCTCAGCACTCATTAGCTAGAATTTGTCACATGGCCCCACCCAACCAAAAAAAAGTCCTTTTTACTTAATAGAAAAAAGCTGAAAATATTTGAGGAATAGTACTACTACATGATACAACTGTGTTTCAATTTTGTTAAAACACTTTAATAACCAAGATTAATAAAATTTATTGTGAAATTAGTTTGGAATATATGATTGTCAAAAGTAAATAAATGCTAATTTTATTTTAAATAAGAAATGGTTTATTATTGACTTATATAGCAGAAAATAGTTAAGATACATTACATTTGCTTGGGAGCATTCATTCATTCATTCCCCACATCTTTTCTTCCTTCTTTACTTCCCTCTTCCTTCTTTCAGAAAACATTTATTGAGCCCTTCTAGGTACCACTAATGGTTCTAGGTGATGGGGACAGACTGTAAATAGTCAAGATCCTTGACCCCCACAGAGCTTATAGCCTGCTGGGAGGACACAGACAACAAAGAGTAAACAGAATTTTAAAATCAAAATAGTTATAGATTGTGATAAATGTTAGAACGGAGATTAACATTCGATAAAGAATAGCTGGGAAAGTCTTCCTAAAGTGATATTTGAGATGAGATCTAGAGACCCTCAAACAGCTAGCTAGTCTTGCAAATACCCAGAGGAAGACAATTCCAGACACAGAACACGTGGAAAAGTCCTGGTGTGACTGAGAAATATCAAGGATTTCTGGAAGGCTTCAACTGTGCAAAAGAAGAAATTAAGAGTGATGAGCTGAGAGGCAGGAGGACAGCGACAAAAGAAGAAATTAAGAGTGATGAGCAAAAACCAAACCTTGCAAGGCTTTCTTGACCAAAGCAATGGGTTTAGATTTTATTCTAAGAGCAGTAAAAAAATTATCAAAGGATTTAAAGCAGGAGATGGACAAGATTCCTTTCATGTTTTTAAAAGATTACATCGGCTTCTGGTAGAAAAGCAGCATGGATGGGTGACTGTTAGAAAGTTAAATGCAGAAATTCAGTTGGTTTTGATTAAGTTTAGATAATGTAGCTGGAAAGAAAAGATTCAATCCATTAATTAACATTAATTTAATATTTATTAAGCACTTGTTATGAGTACGGTGTTCCTCCCACTAAAACAACGCCCAGCTCTGGGCTAGAGCCAAAACCCAGAGAGGGAAAAATGCAGAGAGATTTATTCCCTTCACTCTCACTCTCCCTCTTCTCCTCTTCCCATAATTCCCCTTAGTTTGAAAGGGAGTGTGTTTTACCCCAGGGAGGGCCTGGCCACCACAGGTAGAAGGGTGACAGCTCTGTATCTCTGAGGAACTGCTTAGCTGAGACCCAGCGAGCTTACGAAATTCCTTCATGCATTACAGTGTCTTGAGTAACAGAAGTCTGCCTATTTGAATATGAATACAGTGTACTTAAAACCCACTGTAAGAAATTCCTTCGGAAGTTAATGTCCTCAGGAAGTGTAAGGAAGTAGCACCATCTGGTGGGTGAAAGAATTTGAAAAATTGTTTCCTGAGGAATGTGTGATTTGTAGGCACTTTAAAAAAATATTATTTTTGTCATAGATATAATCAAACTTCCAAATAAAAGCTTTTTGAGACCTTGGGAATTGAGACAAGAGAAATGAAATCCTCTCCTCAGAGAACAGGGACAACTGGAGGGTGTATGACTCTTCAAATTACCGTTTCTGACTGATGGCTGTTCACATGAAACTCGGGTAAATGAAAGCGACCTTTGGTAATGATGAGAGGGTTATTTACAACCTGAGCCTATTATCATCAAAGAACAGACTGTCTCGGTAATTTTAGAAAGTGTATACATGTGAGACCAAGGCACTCAGAACAGGCCTCCCGTTCGCTTAGTACTTATTAGTTAAGGACCAGCAGGGGCTCTTTTTCACATCTATTTATCGGCCAGTGTCAACGTAAGAAACGTCCAAACCTGTAGAGAATTTTTATGGGTTTATTTGAGCCAAATTGACAATTGCCAGGAACCAAAATCTCACAAAGGATTGAGAAAATGCTCAGGAAAATGGCAATTTTGCAGTTTATTTTATATATTAGAATCAGAGCCAATGTAAAGAGGGTTACGTGAAACCCATTGGTGGTAGATTAAGGAGGCAGGAGAAAGAAAGCAAAGTGGGGGAGATCTCTGGGATTAGATAAAAGCAAAATGGAGAGACACATGCTTCTTTTACATTTATGGGAATAGGACAGCTAACACAGCACAGAGATGGGATGCGGGGAACAAGGTAACAATGAAGGGTTCTGTGGTCTCTGCTCTGGTGGGGGTGGGTGTGGCCTGAGAGGTCTGCAAAATCAGATTGCTCTGACATTTCAAAGGTGTGTTATCCTAGACGCATAAGACCAATGGACAGGGCTCACTTAGGGTAAAGACTGACCTTTGCTGAGGTGGCCATAGGCCTGGGGCATGGCTACTTGCCATGGCCTGCCCAGGTAGGAATGTGTGATCAGACCGTCCTGTGTGGTTACTTTTAGTCTCTTGAGTTTGTCGGGCCTGCCAAGTTGCCCGTTAAGCTTTTGAGGTTTGTTGCATAGCCCTCTTTTTGTTCACACCAGTATCAGAAATTAGTGGTGAGAGGTTTTGACAAAGGCAGGCAAAAGTTTTCAGCTTTCGGGCATCTGTGCCCCATTTGCTTAGTTGACATTTCCTGGGCAGTGGAGGATTGCGACCTTGAGAAATTAACTTTGGAGTTCTCTTTGGCCATGTTTGAAAGATTACCTTAGTTAAACAGAACAGCAATGTAACGCATGTGTCCTGGAATCCTACCCTGACGTTTTTATCCCGGCTTTATCTGTGATGTTCAGTAGCAATGAGAGCATGATAGGCCCAGTCTAGAGTCGGGGAAGGTACAAGAACAGGCAAAGCAAATCGGTGTTGAAACCTCTTACAACATGGTACCCATCCACTGATCAGGGAGCTTCATTACGTCAGGCTTCTTCTGTAAGGGGTTCTTTACACCTGACTTTTTCCCCTGTGGTTATCAAAACTGTATATATTTTATATGGTTGTAGACAGTAGACTTCTGTGGTCAAAAAAGATGGCTTGGACCAGGAGTCGAGAGTTTAAACTTTTGAACCATATTTATTATTATTATTATTATTATTATTATTATTATTATTTTGAGAACGCATTACCTGAGCTATCACCCTCCCCTTCATTTCCCATTCCCCTCACCCTAAGTAACTATTGCAAAAACAGTTAGCTTGGCATAAAGATAAAATGTGTATAGTCCATTGTCTAACAAATACATCATACTGTTTTTCAGCAAAAAGGACAAAAAGGAAATTACATTTACTGAGAGCTTATTGTGTGGCAGACACTAGTTACTTTAAGGAATATGTTAGACCAGGTCAAGGCTGGAGCATGACATGAGATCCTCTGTGTGCCCCTGATAGCACAACTTCCTGTTACAGAATGTTCCAGAGACATTGTAACCATTACAGACTGATCGGAAACCCTGAAACAGACACCAGACACAGACACAAATACTCTGCTTTGCCTGGGCCCACGATATCCATAGGAGAGAACTGAAATCTGGTACACATCTTGTGTTCAGGCATCCTCACCAGCCTAGAACACAGATCCCAGGGAGGAGGCCAGCCTAGAGAGGGACCTCAGAGCCTATGAGAAGATGTGGAAGGTCAGGCCTGCGCTGGTCGCTTGCCTGAAGGTTAGAGGGAGCCATGAATGGCCACAGGAGCCTACCTTTGAATTTCCCTGACATTGTCCCCTGACCCTAAGCTTGAGTGTGTATTAGAAGGAGAAAGCTGAGACTTTAAGTGACAGATCTGTTTCTAGGGGCTAACTGTTACAATATCTCTGACCATGAGACTCTAAAGGTGTTTCCCTATTGGCCAGAGGTGGACAGAAGCCTAAGATCATCAACCTAGGGGTAAGAGCATGAGCACAAAGGGACTGCAGGTAATCCTCACCCATGAAGCCCCCCTGACATAAAAATTAATGGGAGAAGCTACTACCAAAAGACCACATGTTCTACTATCATGCAGCTGTGGACTCAAAGCCTTGAGATTCAGGAAATCAGTACAAATGTGAAATACTTTTATGTCCTAGCACAGGGGTCAGCAAACTTTTGAGACAGAAGAGCCGCCAGGGGTCAGCAAACTGCAGCTTGCGAGCGTGTGGCTCTGAAGTAAAATTGAAAATGAAAATAAAGCTATCATAGTTTCATTTATAAAATTTTTAAAAGATATTATTCACATAATGGTGATTATGTAAAAATATATTGATGGCTCTCGAATACTTTTTAAATTGTTGTGAGGGACAGGATTGGCTTTTCCAGGGGTCGGCAAACTTTTGAGATGGAACGTACCAAAGAGCCGCATGTGGCTCGTGAGCCACAGTTTGCCGACCCGTCCTAGCAGATGAAGCTTAAGGCTAATGGGTTATGTGCATTTAACCTTCACACTTAATTTTACTAGAGAAAAACTGAGGTTGGGCAAGGTAATTGACCTCAGTGCACAGAAATAATAAGCAGCAGAACCAAGAATGAATGCCAGGATCTTTCCCCTAAACTAAAGCTTCCCAAGATGTGGAAGATTCAATGGAGTATAATCCATAAGAATTTATAGCATTCAAAAGAATAATGATAGAAAGCAACATTTATTGAGCAATTGATATATGCTAAGTGATTTGGCTGTGCGACCACGTGATTTACTGAGAAATTTATCAGTGTTTTGATTTTTTTTCTATTGTGTTTTTGTCAGTCAAAAAGTGATATCAGGGCTCTATGCCCTTGAGATCTAGATTTCCCTTATCCTCAGAGTGAGAATTAATAGGACTGATTTCAAAGCCCTCAGCCAATAAAGGGATAAAACTGCATTTCCCCGGGCCGGCCGAGTGGCGCATTGGTTAAGAGCTGGCTTGGGAAGCCAGCGGCCCGGTTCGGATCCCACATATGAGGGCCAGTGACACTGCCCTCTACAGCTAACAATAGCTCCACCTGGAGCTGGGCTGTGCGAGTCCTGGCTACGCTGTAGGCTGCAGCCCCTGCTGTAGTGGCCTGCCATAGGCTACAGTGAGTGGCCGGCAGCCAGCGTGAGCAGCTGGCAGCCAGCGTGAGCTGCCAATAGCTGCGGGGAGAGACCATCTAGAGGCCAGAGACCGATCTGCCTCACCTGAGATGAACGCAATGATGATACCAACATGGGCCAGTGAAGCAATGTCCTCCACAACTAGACTGAAGAACAAAAGGACAGCAACTTGTCTGTTCCCCTCCCCTAATTCCCCAATAAAATCTTTAAAAAAAAAAAAATGAAAAAAAAAACAAAAAAACTGCATTGTCCCAAAGGGGATGAAAATGGAGGCTTTGGGAAAGTGGCCCAAGCCCAGAATTTGTGTCCCAAGTGAAACACTGGCTAGATTGTGGATTGCAGACTATGGATTACTTCAAGTGCTTGGACCCAGCATACTGGATGTAACAAGTCCTTATGTAAGAATGGATGATTGAATACCTGTGAGAATTGGCCTTAAATGCTCTCTCTTGAGCACCTTGAGTGAGATGCATGTGGCTGAGTGTCAGCAGAGAGGAACACTGGGAATAGAGACCAGTCAGCCCACCCAAGGAGCCCATCTCCAGTGGGTGCACAGAAGCAGTGTTCACCTGTTGAGCATTTAGAAGGCTGCACTTCCCTCCATGTTTGTGAGGCTGTGTGTCCAGCAGCCTTACATAAAGCCACCAAAAGAGCCATCATGGAAAATGGCTATCCCTTCTGACCAAGAACCAGGCCCTTCCCTTTTTCCTAGGAAATGTAAGCCCCAGGGATTCTGTAAGCTCCAATGAGGATAACGCCAGTTATAACTGGTATTGTACTCAGCATTGACCTTGATAAGGTGTGATTTGGAGATGGTTTTATTTAGAAAATAAAGAACCATGACATCTCCTGCACCTTTGTCAAGGAACTAGTCCTATCTGTTATACATGTAGTAATCCACTTTCTATTCATACAGCACATTACTGAAGCTTAGTATCATCATACTTTTACAGATAAAGCAAATAGAAGGTGAGTAACTTGCCCACGTTCACATAACTGATAAGCCTTTCTTAATAGGAAGAATTTAGACTTTCACCCTCAGCAATCTTATAAAAAGCACAGCAACGCAGCCTCCTCCACATGAAAATTAATTCAAGGAGTCTGTGACCACCAGCTATGTAAACAAATTGTTGGCATACATAGGATGTGCAGTAGAATTTATTCTTAAAAAATACTCACTGATACTTGATTATGTATAGGACACAACAAGATTGTCTGTAAATAGGCACATCTTAAAATTTGATTGAAGAGTTAGAACATATGTTCATAAAGGTGTTTTAACTAAGTTTCAAGATAGTGTTATAAATAATAACTACTGTAGGAATTTGGATTGCAACACTAGTATTATAGATGGTGTAATGGAAAGGTTATTAGACCACAACTCAGAAGACATTTGTTCCAATTCTGCCATCAACTGTGCCACCTCTAGCTCCTTAACCTTCAGAAGTCTTAACTTCTCTGTGCCTCATATTTGTCAAACACTGTTGTTGGTAATAGGCTCCCTTCTTTGCTTAAAGGGTTTTTAACATTATCTGTGCAAAAATGTTTACAAAATTATAATGAACTATGTAAACAAATGAAAGATACTGTTTTCCTTCTTTTAATTAGTGCCATGTCTTCCCAATTCATACTTATGATGATTTATGTGTCAACTTGGCTAGATTGTCATACCCAATTGATTCATCGAAGACCAACACCAATGTTGCTGTGAAGGTATTTTTAGATGTAATTAAACTTTGAATCAGTGGACTCTGAGTAAAGCAGATTCCCTTTCATAGTGTGGATGGGCTTCATCCAATGAGTTGAAGGCCTTAAGAGAAAAAAATGAGGCTTCCTGGAATAAAAAGAATTCTGCCTCCAAGCTGACTTCACACTCACTATTACATCAACTTCTGCCAGAATTTCCAGCCTACCCACCAGCCCTCCAAATTTCAGACTTTCCAGCCTTCATATCACATGAGCCAATTCTTTAAAATAAATCTCTCTCTCTTTCTACCCAATGGGGGGTATATACTTGTATATGCATATATATATGTGTGTATACATATATGTATAAGTACACACACATCCTATTGGTTCTGTTTCTCTGGAAAACCCTAATACAATTGCTTTCCTTAATGAAGAACTTAACTTTGACAAGCAAAATGTGGAAAGCAATCAAAAGAACTGCAGAAAGAACTGTTTTACTCTCAACATATTTTCTGTTGGTCATTTTTTTTTTTTTTACAGGAACCTTTCTTGACTCTCGAGATAAATCAAGTCCCTTGCTAAATGTTCTAAAAATATTTCATTCTTTTCCTTCATAGAACCCATCAAAGTTTGTAAACACATATGTATTTCTGTGATGTTTAACCATCAATTCTTGAATGTTTATAAAGTAGCAAATAACATGGCATATTTCAAATAATATCTTCCATTATGTCAATGAAATATGCACATAATATACTCAAGTAGTAAACATGATAAACAAGAATATCTGCTATTGCTTGGGCTCGCTGATTTGCCTGTTGTGGCCTGAATGTGGGTCTTTGCTCAGGGCATTCCTTGCATTTGGAATACTTCCTCTCCCAGTCATTCCTTGTCCAAATGGGATGTAACCCATTCTCCAAGGCCAAATTCAATGATCCTTCTAAGCTGAAATGCCCAATTCCTCCAGCTGACTGTGATCACTGCCTCTTTTGACTCTGTTTCTCCGATGGGATTCGTCACTATATGTCCTAAATTATAGTTATTTGTGTGCTTGGGTTGTTTCCACCTCTAGAAATAACAATCTTCTTAAGGGTAGCAGTTACTGATAAATTATAGTTTCCATCAAAGCCTGATATAGCTCCTTCCCTGAGACATCTTGATAAATGTATGGTGAATATTTAAACCTTTGTGGGTCATTTTGGTTTCTGAAGTTTAAGCTCTTCCCTCTAATTTGTGCTGTAACAAGTCCTACAAGTAATTTCTATCACAGTGACTGTAAACTTTTATATGTGGTAGTGGTTTGATGTGAATATTTACCAGGTAGTGAGGGAGCAAAAAGTAGCAGCATGGAGCTTTAGCTATGAACTTGAAAATTGACTCAAAATGACATTTTAAATGAGGGAATTTTATGAGCAGAGATAGTAAAATGTCACAGGCTTTGATGTCTGCTCCGGTGACTGTAGAGTAACCAAGGTACTTCTTTGTTCTCTCATGAAATGTTCTGATATTTATTAGTGATGTAAACTCACTGCTAAGTATGTAACCAAAGCAAAAGACAAGTATCTGTGGACTCATCAAATATTTCACTTTTAAAGATACTTCTGTGCCTTCAGTGAACAGTGTGTACTTTTCATCTAAATTTGGAACACTTTACTGATTTCACATTATGTGAATAGACACAGTGGCACAAAGAGGCAGAATGACTTTCCAGGGGCGAAAAGCAGAGCCGACATCTATTTCAGGTCCCAGAATTTTAATACTGCAATTTAGCATGTTTGACAATCAATATTTTGTATCTGTGGGAAAAAATTCATCAAAACAGTATGGTTGGAGAACAGATTTCTTCTTGAAGTCTACTCAACTAGTCTTACATTTTAATGCATCTAAAAGCCCCTAAAACCAGAATTACTCTAGAAAAGAAGAAGAATCCACAATATGCACACTCAGTTCATTGATCTAATATTTATTGATTTTTTTTTTTTTTGAGGGCAGTGTCACTGGCCCTCATATGTAGGACCCGAACTGGGGCCTCTGGCTTCCCAAGCCAGCGCTTAACCACCGCACCACTCAACCGACCGAATTGATTGATAACATATAGTAGCACTCTGTTGAGTGCTGAGGTTTCACCCATAAAAAAAATATAGCTCCTACCCTCAAGAAGACCATTTCATTTTTATGGTCCATTGGGGAGGGAGGTGGACATTATACACTGAATCAACTGGTAAATCTTGATTGCTGTTTAATGTTATTTTTAGTTTTCCCCGCTATCAAATCACCATATTAAAATAAATCATCTCCTGTCCTATCTTGCACCTGAAAAAGGGAGGTCTGTTTTCTCTATATATTGCAATTGTTCCTTCCCCACTCAATACATACAAACAGAACTCTTTAGAAAGAAAGCTGAACTGTTTAGGATTCAGCCCCAGTGAGGAAGATGATACTGGAATACCTCAGAAGGGGAGTGGATAGAGGTTATTGTTTGGAATTGACGAGGAGGGAGACTGGGCACTAGAAGTGATTTCCTGAGGTGGGTAGGGACTTGGGTCTTACCCCTACTCAGAGTCCCCATGGGTGGCAGGACCTCTGCTAAGGAATGCATATAGGTGACTGGCGGCTCAGTCCCTATTGCTGTGGCCTTCCAAGCCTTGGAGAAGGCCCCTGCAGCTCAGCTGAGCATGGAGGAATGATACTACACAAGCAAGAGAGTAGCCTACTTTCACATAGGCCACATGGACTTGAGCAATGGGCATGATAATAGGCGACTAGAGTGAACTCAAGTCAAGGATACTTTCTTCCATGACGATATAGGATGGACTATATAATGCTTCCTGGGAATCATGGGCAACCTCGACGAAGGGATTGAGTAAGTAATATTAAACATGTTGACAAGGGAGTTCAGAGCGAGTTTTATTTTGATTTTTCAAATTAAGGTAATATGACTTTTGTTTCACCCCAATCTCATGGGGCAAATTCATACCCCTTACGAGAGAGTCTACTTGTGCTAGAGATCCTCTTAGGAGAAAGCAGTTACCACATTTCCTAGATTTTCAAACTTGTTTGAACACTTTACTGCTTATCTATTGGAACATGTCTTAAAATGGATGCATATCTTTAATATTCTATTTGTTTTGCTTTGATTTTCATAAAAAAGTAATATCTTAGAGTAAGTAAACTATCAGAATTCCCTGAAGGGGACTAAGGGTGAAAGGAAGGTATCATAGGGGAATCAACTCTTTTAATTGACTGAAAAGATATGTAGTAAACAAAGTGGAATAAAGACAGCATGTGTGTAGATGGAAATATGTAGGAAAAGTATAATGAATCCCAGAAAACCTGAGCATCATTGGCAGGCAAATAATTTGACACCTCTTTTAACCAATATACAAAAACGACTTGTTGAGCATTATCTAGAGGGTATGAAAAATTAAATGAATAAAACATTTTACACAGAAGCAAATTCCTTTACTGATTGGACTCTAATGGTCAAATCATAGTCAACGTTCTGAAAAAAATGTGACCACTTTACTAAAAATGTAAATGAAAAAATGAATCACATCCCCACTAAGTATCATTGTGACCTGCAATTTGGACCTTGGAATTTTGGCTGTTTGTAACTATTTGTTTGAAAGAAAGCTCAGTAGAGAAAGCTAATTCTAGCAAGAAGAGTTTTGTTCTGTATTTTATTTCCAATCAAGGGCTTGCTCTTTTTGGCAGAGGTGAGATAAAAAATTTACATTTGCCAAGGATGGCAGGCCAAAGCCTGCATTATCTGGTGGTATGTGTCAGGGGAGTAAGAAAGTGTCTTCTGCCCTTCTAGGTTCTTTCAGCTGCTCTAATATCAAATAGATTAAACAAGAGAAAATGACCAAATTTAATTACATACACACATATAAGAACCCCACATAAATGAGAGTCAGGGACGTCACATACATAAGGGGTTTAGAGACAGAAAGGTAAAATGAATGTATATGACATTCTGAGGTAAGGATGAGATAAAGATGAGATTAAGGGCTTCAAAGAGGGGGAAGGTCATTCACAGGACAATAAGAAGAGCAAATATTCAGTAATTAGATATGTGCCCTGCCGTATAGATAGGTCATACAAAGTTATTTCTTGTAATAACTCTTATTATGGGCAAGATCCCAGTTTACATTCCTTAAGGGAGAGGTAAAAGTTTCTTGGGAGACTGCAGAGTCTCAAATGCCTTCAGCTAAAAATAATACATGTGCCAGAGTGGCATATCTTGGAGAAGCCTGTTCTGAAACCCTTCACTGGCAATGTATTTTCAGAGTAAGACAAGGCTGTGCAGCACTTTTATAGGTTAACACCTGACTAGGGCTGCCCATGTGACCCGTCTTAATCTAGCTCTGGTCACAAAACTTTGAGAAGCAAAGATGTGTTCATAGGAAGGATAGGACCTAAAGCAATACAGCAAATTATTGTTTTAATGAAATACTTCGGCATACATGATTTCTCTTGATTTCCACATCATTGTGGTCTGTGTCATCACCTCCCTTTTCAAGATGATGAAACTGAGACTGATGAAATTAACCTACCTGAGATAAGGCTAATCAAATAGTAAGTAGAAAATGGAGCATCAGTCCTCTGTATCTCATCTTGTGGACTGCCCACTATCCCCCTTAGCAGGCACTGTGACTCTAATCCAAGTGAGAGATTCATTGGTTCAAAGAAATCAATATATTTAATAATTCAAAAATTGTTTATGCCACAAGTATTAAAGCAAATGAAAGTAAATTATCCAACTGATTGAGGTTAGAGAAACATCGCCTCTCTCCTTTTCACACTCAATATAAGGGCCCCTACACAAGTAACTGCTTCCGCATGGCTGTTGGTGGGCACGGCAGCTCCTTATCTGCCTTTCTGTGAAATGTGAACCATAACAAAAGGGACAACCACATAGTTGGACCCTGTGCCTGCCAGGCCCCCTCCCACATCCTGGAAGGCCTCTGGTTTCCAATGGTATTGGGAGCTGTTGTGAAAACTGGCACACTCAACTCCAAGCAGTTGTGGTTTGTACAGCTCTTTTTAGAGTTAAGGTAAGCACATTTATTTGTAGCAAAACACATGCAGTGAAAGTCCTTTGGGATAAACAGTCCTAAATAAAGTTGCTGAAACGCTGTGGATTTTTAACCACAGAGTAATTCCCTGGTAATCAGTTTTGAATGCTGACAAGATTGCTTTCTTCCTGGTTTCTCCTTTCTGACCTCATTAATTCCCTTCTTTAACAACATTAAAAAATTCCAAAATAATCCTTTCCAAGGACTCAGTCAGCAGCTGTAAAACCTCTAAACTTCTGTTTTTATTTGGCTGGTCATTCAGTGAGGTCAGTGTGGGGCTTATGTCACACTTTCTAGTTGAACCAAGCAGCTTCTCAATGGGTGAAAAATGTTACACTTCTTTTACTGATATCCCACAAGTTTCTAAAACCTACTATGATCTGACCATTATGCAGTACACAAAAAGTCTCTGCCAAATTCTGACCAATATGTAGGTGATAAATAGTCGAAACTCACTCCTTTGACAACTTATTTTTTATATGTGTTTTTTGAGTTTTTTTCTTGCTCTCTTCTTTTAATAATTAGACTGAAATGAAAGGATTTGAAAAAAAGTCAAAGCTGAACATACTTTAAAATACCAGGATAATTATTTTAGTATACAGATGGGAAACTAAATAACATTCAAACCATGGAATTCAACTCTTTTACAAATATACTTTTGCTATGACATGAACACATACGCACACAGCAGTGAGGTACCTTCGGGCAGCAGTTCATGCAACAATAATAACATAAGTCTATAGACACCGTTTATGACAGTTATTTTATTGAAAGAGAGTGACCAAATGTTATTTGTACACATTGGTGGTTCAGCATATTTTATTTCTTTAGTAGAGTCTTACATGGCCATAAAAGCTCCTCTTTAGGATCGAAAACACATGGCTGTCCAACACTGAAGTGTTCTCATAAAATCATAGCAGTGAAAGTCAAGGTGATTTCTTTAAGATCCTTAAAAATAGTGTTTAAAGGGCCTTCATGTGTGGTTCCCAATTACCTTTTTAAACTTAGATTTGTTCCTCATCATCCTCACCTACCCCTACCCAGCAGGATAAAGCATGGCATTGCTTCTTTGTCCAAACAATTATTTTTGCTGAGAAATACTTCTACCTATTTTGTGTCTATCAGCATTTTCATTTTCTTTACTTATGTAGCACCTAAAATCCTTTTGACTGACCTTGGGAACAAGTGAGCAGTGATCCTCTCTGTGTTTTAATACCTGTGTTATAACAATTAACACAACCATGTGTGTGCCACCACTAGATTAATCCAGTGACATTTATATACTGTTGGAAATGTGCCATGTACTAGAAATACAATTACAATGAAACAACCAAAAATAAAGGAAATGTTCCTGTATAGAAGAGACAAATCAATCTGTATATTGATATACAACTTGAGGATAAGAATCATGTTTGATTCATGCTTGAATTCTCAGTACCAGGCCAGGGCTTGATGTATAAGAGACATACAATGAATATTTATTGAAATTAATTGAATTGAATCAGAATCTCAGAGTTGAAACTTAGATTTCTTGATTGTGAATAAAGGAAAAAATTTCTTTAAGCAGTTATCTGTTCATGTCACTGCTATACTCTAAAAAAAGACAGAGGTTTATTATATTTAAAAATTTATTGTTTTTTTACATAATGATAAAAAAATAATTGCAACCATTAGTCAAAAATCTGGCCCTGAAAAATTCTGAGTATGGTTAAGCAAGTTTTAATATTCCGTGGCATGTTACTATGTATTTCAGGGAAAAAGCAGTTCCATAATGAAGTAAATTTAGGAAACACTGAGTTAAACAAAGTTAAACAAGCGTATTATATGACTTTTCTCATGCTAGTGTGTGTTGTAAATATCTAAAAGGCAGATGGAGTGGGATTCATTTCCCAAACTTATTTGACCAGCAAATCATTTCATCAGTGATGGGTGATTTTGTAAATTATTGTCCAAACTGGGACCCTTGTAAGAGCAGAAGAGAGAGTTTTTGCTAATTATGCCAGGACAATAGGAGTAAACGGGAATGATGCCAGGCAAACCCGATGTATGGCCATTCTAATCTTACGGAATTAGTTTTCTTTTGGGATACATACACTTTGAATAAAACTAAACTAACATGGTCAAAGGATAAAACTATTTCTGTGTTAGTACACCTCCAATATCAGTATTGGTGTTGGTAATAACAGCCACAAGAAGATCATAAGACCATTAAACATAATGCTGTATTTTTATTTTTCTAGCATAGGGATCCTCACCAATTTTATCCCGTTCCCTGAAACAGTAAAATTTGATTGATGGAAGTGAAGAGTTAGGCTGTTAGGGAAGAATAATACACAGTGGAATTCCTCACTTAGCAGTTGGAGGAAGATTGGAAACTGCTGGCTTCTGCCCATGAGGCCATCTCACTCAAACATACTAGGATTTCATAGACTGACAACCTCTTCTTTCTTTTACATTATGGGTATTGACCACATTTTAAATGATTTCAACTATGAAAGAGCCACCGTATCTTAGGCTTTGGTGCAAGGGGAAAAAAGCTCTATAAGCACATCACAGTTTATGAAGTAACCCAATGTCTAGACTAGCAATGCCGATAGAAGTATAATGAAAGCCTCCATGTACTTTTAAATGCTCCATAGCCACTTACAAAATGTTTTAAAATAACAAATGTAATTAGTTTTAATATTTTTAACTCAATATACTCATAGTAATGTTATTGCAATATGTCATCAATATAAGAATATTAAGGGGCCCACCGAGTGGCACGGTGGTTGGGAGCTGGCTTGGGACACCAGCAGCCCTGGTTTGGATCCCGCGTGTGGGGGCCAGTGACACTGCCCTCAAAAAATAAATAAATTAAAAAAAAAAGAATATTAAGGAAATATTTTACATTTTTTCCATATGACATCTTTAAAGTCTGGTGTGTATCTTATACTTACTTACAGACCCTCTCAATTCTTACCAGCCACATGTCAAGTCCTCAGTAGCCACATGTGGCTGGTGGCTGGAGAGTGAGTTCTAGAACCTCAAAACAACCATTTTGTGTTTGGCTATCCAGATGATTTCATATATTCTTAGTTTGTGATTCTAAGAAAACTTTACTACTCATTAAGTAAAAATAGGTAATGAAAATAATAGTAGCTGGCATTTCTTATTTTCCTCTGTGTGAGCCACTAGGCCATGTTTTACACACATGATCTGAAGTCATCCTTATGCCTGTGAAGTGGCTACTATTTGTATCTCTATTTTATAAAAGAGGAAACTGAGGCTGAGAGAGATTAAATACCTTGCTCACGACAGTGAGCTGGTAAAATAGGACAAGGTAATGGGGTGCCCAAGAGCAAGGATTCTCATCGGGACCTTCGCTTCACATCCTTGTTCAGCTCCTCACAAAACATGATTTAAGGCAGGTTCTTTACTAAGTAACAGTTGCTTTTGGTATTGTTGTAAGGATTCAATGAATAAACTAATGTAAGGATTTAGCACAAAATCTGTCACTTAGTAAGCTCAATAACTGTTTGCTTGTTAGTATATTATTTCTATTGTTCATGTTATGAGAATTATAAAGTAGCAGAACCAGGAATCAAACTGGGGTCTATCTGATTTTAGGGTCTACACTCTTAATGACAATTACACAATTTGCATTCCAGCAGCAGATACTGTGTTACAGCTAATTCCAAAAATACAGTAAAACTACTTGCCATTGTATGATAGTTTTTATTTTTATTTTTTTATTTATTTTATTTATTTTTTAATTAATTAATTTATATATATTTTTAATTAGCTTCAGGTGTACAACAAAGTGCAATAGATATACTTTTTACCCCTCAAAGTGACAACCCCCCTCCCCCAATTTTCCCCTCCCACTCCTTCCCCCCATATCATACTATCTATTATAATTCTTTTGACTCTCTTCCACCATATAATACACATCCCGTGACTGTCTATATGTTCAATTACAGTTGGCATACAATATTATACAACATTAATTTTAGGTATACAGTGCAGTGATCAAGCCTCTACTCCATCCATGAAGTGGTCTCCCTAACAAAACATGTGACCATCTGACACCCCACAAAATTTTAACAACATTATATTCCCCGAACTGTCTTTCATATCCCTGTGACAATACTGTAGTTACCTATTTATGCTGTCTAATCCTTTCCCCTTCTCCCTCATCCCCACCCCCTCCCAACTAGCAACGCTGTTTTTCCTCTATATCTATGAGACTGTTTCTGTTTCTTATGCTCATTCATTCAGTTTTTCAAATTCCACATATAAGTGAGATCATGTGGTATTTGTCTTTCTCCGACTGACTTATTTCACTCAATATAATAGTCTCTAGGTCCATCCATATCGTTGCAAATGGTACAATTTCATTCTTCTTTATAGCGGAGTAATACTCCATTGTATAAATGTACCACAGTTTCTTAAGCCAGTCATCTACCAATGGGCATTTCGGTTGTTTCCAAGTCTTGGCTATTGTAAATAGCGCTGCAATAAACATAGGGGTGCATATATTTTTTCGAATTAGCATCTTGGATTCCTCTGGATAGATTCCCAAGAGTGGAATTGCTGGGTCATACGGCAGTTCCATTTCTAGTGTTTTGAGATACCTCCATACTGATTTCCATAATGGCTGCAACAATTTGCAGTCCCACCAACAGTGAACTAGGGTTCCCTTTTCTCCACACCCTCGCCAACACTTGTTTGTTGATTTGTTGATGATAGACATTCTGACTGGAGTGAGGTGATATCTCATTGTGGTTTTTATTCGCATTTCTCTGATGATTAGTGAGGTTGAACATTTTTTCATATACCTGTTGGCCATCTGTATGTCCTCTTTAGAGAAATGCCTCCTCATATCCTCTGCCCATTTTTTAATTGGGTTGTTTGCTTTTTGGTGTTGAATTGCATGAGTGTTTTATAAATTTTGGATATCAACCCCTTATCAGATATATCATTGGCAAATATCTTCTCCCATTCAGTAGGCTGCCTTTTTGTTTTATTGGTGATTTTCTTTGTTGTGAAAAAACCTTTAAGTTTGATGTAATCCCATATGTTCATTTTTTCTTTTATTTCCCTTGCCCAAGGGGATATATGGGTAAAAATATTACTCAGGGTAATGTCTGCAAACTTACTCCCTATATTTTCTTCTAGGAGTTTTATAGTTTCAGGTCTTACATTTAAGTCTTTAATCCATTTTGAGTTTGTTCTCGTATACGGTGTAAGTAGATGGTCTGTTTTCATTTTTTTGCACGTGTCAGTCCAATTTTCCCAGCACCATTTATTAAGTAGACTATCTTTACTCCAGTGTAAATTCTTGCTTCCATTGTCATAGATTAAATGACCATATATAGATGGGTTTATTCCTGGGCTCTCTATTCTATTCCATTGGTCTGTGTGTCTGTTTTTATGCCAGTACCATACTGTTTTGATTACTGTAGCCTTGTAGTATGTTTTGATGTCAGGTAGTGTGATTCCTCCTACTTTGTTCTTATTTCTCAACATTCCTGTAGCTATTCGGGGTCTTTTGTGGCTCCATATAAATTTTAGGATTCTCTGTTCTATTTCTGAGAAAAATGTCCTTGGTAGTTTGATTGGAATTGCATTGAATCTATATATTGCTTTAGGAACTATTGACATTTTAACTATATTAATTCTTCCTATCCATGAGCATGGTATGTATTTCCATTTATTTGTATCTTCTTTGATTTCTCTCTTCAGTGTCTCATAATTTTGTGAGTACAGGTCTTTTACTTCTTTAGTTAAATTGATTCCTAGATATTTTATTGTTTTTGAAGCAATTGTAAAAGGGATTGATTTCCTGATTTCATCTTCTGACAGCTTGTTATTGGTGTATACAAATGCAACTGATTTCTGAATATTAATTTTGTATCCTGCTACCTTACCAAATTCGTGTATCAGTTCTAGCAGTTTTTGGAGGAGTCTTTGGGATTCTCTAAATATAGTATCATGTCATCTGCATATAATGACAATTTTACTTCCTCTTTTCTAATTTGGATGCCTTTTATTTCATTTTCTTGTCTGATTGCTGTGGCTAGAACTTCCAGAACTATGTTAAATAGAAGTGGTGAAAGCGGGCAGCCTTGTCTTGTTTCTGATCTTAAGGGGAAAGCTTTCAGCCTTTCCCCATTGAGAACGATGTTTGCTGTGTGCTTATCATAAATGGCCTTTATTATGTTGAGGTATGATCCCACTATTCCCACTTTGTTAAGAGTCTTTATCATAAATGGCTGCTGGATTTTGTCAAAAAAGATACCTCGAGACAAATGAAAATGAAAACACCATGACCCCAAATCTCTGGGATGCAGCAAAAGCAGTCCTAAGAAGGAAGTTCATAACAGTGCAGACCTACATAAAGAAGGAAGAAAAACCTCAAATCAACAGACTCTCTCTACACCTAAGGGAACTCGAAAAAAAAACAGCAAAATAAGCCCAAAGGGAGCATAAGGAAGGAAATAATAAAGACCAGAGCAGAAATAAATGAAATAGAGAACAAAAAAAACAATACAAAAGATCAATGAAACCAAGAGTTGGTTTTTTGAAAAGATAAACAAAATTGACAAACCCTTAGCATGACTAACCAAGAAAAAGAGAGGACCCAAATTAATAAAATCAGAAATGAAAGAGAACTGAGAACAGATACCACAGAAATACAGGAAATTTTAAGAAAATACTATGAGCAACTATATGCCAACAAATTCGACAGTCTGGAAGAAATGGATAAATTTCTAGAAGCATACAATCTACCAAGTCTGAACCAAAAAGAAACAAAAACTCTGAACAGACTGATTACTGCCAAAGAAATTGAATCAGTAATCAACAATCTTCCAACAAACAAAAGCCCTGGACCAGATGGCTACACAGGTGAATTTTACAAAACATTCAAAAAAGAATTAGTACCTATTCTCCTCAAACTATTCCAAAAAATACAGAAAGAGGGAAGGCTCCCAAACTCTTTCTATGAAGCCACTATCACCCTGATTCCTAAGTCAGACAAAGATATTACAAAAAAAGAAAACTACAGGCCAATATCACTAATGTATGATAGTTTTTGATGTGTACTCAGTGTGTTTTTACTTTTTGTTAGACTTCCCTAAAATGTTTCAACAGGTCAAAGAAATAGATAATGAGTATTCACATTGTCAAAACCAGACAAAGTAAATCAGCTTGAACTTTTAGGGAAGAATGGTATTACATATATCCAAGAAATTATAATTAACATGTTTAAAATAATTATGACAATCCAGGCAATTAAGCTTGATTCTCTCCTAAATCCATCCATTAAAAAGTTTATTGGTTTAGATTATCAGTAAGCCTTTTCTAATGGAAATATAATGCAAGCCAAGCCACATATGTGATTTTTAGTTTTGTAACAGCCACATTTTGGGGGTTTTTTTTGTGTGTTTTTTTTTTTGATTTTTGTTTTTGTTTTTTGTTTTTTTGTTTTTTTGAGGGCAGTGTCAACTGGCCCTCATATGTGGGACCGAACCGGGGCCGCTGGCTTCCCAAGCCAGCGCTTAACCACTGCGCCACTCGGCCGGCCCTCTATTAGCCACATTTTAAAAAGAACCACATGAAGTTAATTTTAGTAATATGTTTTATTTAACCCAATATATTCAAAAGATTATTTTAACATATAACCAATATAAAAATTAAGATATTTTACATTATTTTTATACTAAAGTCTCACAAATGAATGTGTATTTTACATTTATAGAAAATTTTAATTCAGATCAGCCACATTTCAACTGTTCAACAAACATTTAAGGCCAATGGCTACCATTTTACACAGAATAAATATAGACAATGATGGGAAAATTTTTTCCATAAAAATAGCACAAAGGCAGTGTATGGTTTAGAAACTGCATCCATATGATCCTTTTGTAAATTTAAACCAAGTTTTCCCTGGCCTCAACAATCTGGTGATACAAAGGCGTTTTTAATAAGAGCAATGACTCAAATTTGATGAGCTTGTTTTTCTATTTTACACTTCATGGGACAATGGTCTGCTGCAAAATTCCGCTTTAGCCCAGTACTTTTTCAGAGTCTCCTAGGATGTCTTGCCTGAGTTACAACCAATCCTCTTATCAATCTCAGTTGAGGAGTCTCTTGAAGAGACAGATACATTAACACTCTCAAAAGCCATGCCTCCTGGGGCATCCCAAATCTGCTGTTTAAGGATCAGAAATGACACTATATCCCAGTAACAACTCATTGTGTGAGCATGGTGATATGTCCAGCTCCAACATACAGAAAATGTCCCTCTCCCAAACCTTGTTTTTTCTCATGAAAATAGCTCCTTCAGCTTCCACGCAACGCACCTCTCTCCAAGCGGTTGTAACTTAATAGAGATCAGAGACAGGTTGCCCTCCAGAGCGTTTGTTTCCAGCTCCCAAGCTTCCATGCACAAATGTCCTTGACTTCCTGTAGCCCAAAACAAAAGTCCTCATGACAATCAACCCTTAAAAATCAGTCTCTTACTAGGCCTGTCTTACCAGTTTCCCAAAGATGCCAAAGTCCAGGCAGTGGGCCTGGTCCAGATGGAAGCTGAGATCCCTAACATATAAGGATCTACACACAAGTTAAGGTGATTGAGATGCAGAGATATACAGAAATATATCTAACTTTATAATGTAGATATTTTCCTGAAACTTGTATATAAATTGAAAAATTACAATTTCGTATAAAATGGATTATAGAATAGTAAGTGTTGAATGTTCCCTGAGAGAGGCTCTTCTGGTTCAATTCCTCTAATTTTCCAGATGCATAAAGTGGCCTGACCAGTATGACCCAGCAAACTTGCATTAAATGTGGGCTCCTCTATTTTTCCATATAGCTGCAGGTCTTCCAATTTCTGGTTTAATGAACTTTCCATTATACCAGTTGCCTAGGGACATTTTGGAAGAAAAAGAAAAAGAAATCCAGAGATGGGAGCTAAGAAGCCTATATCTAGCTCTGTCACAAATTGGCACTTTATATGAGGAAATAGTGAAGAAGTAAAATGGAGTCACTATAATCAAGCTGCTAAATTACTAAAATAAGTAAGATGAGGTATGAGGAAACAATTCTAGTTTTGCTTTTATTAGCCTGGGAACTTAAACTTTTGAACTTTTCAGTTGTGTCTGGGGAGAGAGAGAGAGAGAGAGAGAGAGAGAGAGAGAGAGAGAGAGAGAGAGAGAGAGATTTTATATATATATAAAATATTCTATAGATAACCCCTGAAGAACTTAGAGGAAAGAATAGTCACATGTCCAGACTACCTGACATTCATTATCCAGGCCGCTGGGCATTTGGAAGAGTACCATCTCAAACAATTCTAGAGGTGAAGAATGCAAGACTGATTTATGTCAGGAATGTACTTTTTACTGGAAGAACTCAGCTTTTCTTTCTTCTTTAGGACACTCCAAACATTGCTTTCAATTTGTGCTTGTGCTTTCAATTTGCAAATCCTAAGACCCTTGAATAAATCTCTACCATTTATTTTTAACCAAGGCCTCCTAACTCTTTGTACTCAGTTGACATAGACATGGCATAAAGCAAAGAGACTCTAGTCTTGCTTGTATTTTTTGTCTTATTCCAGATATGGTTGAGGACTAACAATAAAGTCATTTCTATGTCTAATCCTAGAATGGAGTATGAAACATGGATTCTCATGGCATTTTTAAAAGATTTATAATTATTTTCTTAAAATATTTGATGAGTTGTGCTCTTGTTCAATCTTTCATTCATTCAACAAATGCTTTTTGAGTACCCAAAATGTAACAAGCTCTAAGCCAGTTTCCAAGTATACAGAGTGAAAAAGACATTTCTCTTGTTCTGATGAAGACAAGAAGAAACATAAAAACAAGAAGACAAGGATAGAAAAGACTAAACAACAAGAAGAGAAGCAATTTCAGTACTGTCTATGGTAAAGGTGCTCATAGAAGAGATGAAAGTACCTAACCCAGAGAAAACTCCGTGGAAGTAGTGATACTGAAGCAGAGACATCAATCATGAGTTGGAATTAACTAGAAAAAGGGTGGTGAATTAGGTAGGCAGATAAAGAAAGTCAAGGTGAGAGTCAGAATGAAAAGTTCATCAGAAGACTCGGAGGTAAAGGAGCACATGTTCCAGTTACCGATGAGTTTCAGGGAGGAAATGCCAAGAGACGAGGCGGGTGAGATATATAGGAGCCATATCAAGAAAAGCCTTAAAGAATGTTGGTGAGCTGGACTTCACTGTGAGGGGAATGGAAGATACTGAAGTTTTGAGTAGCTTGTGGAAAGATCTGATTTGTACTTCACGAAGATCCTAGGACTGCAGAGATGAATATGAATCTGAGGAAGAGAGAAAAAGCATTTTTTTTAATGCCAATATTTTGTTTTATTTTCTTCCATTTTTTTCCATACTATTTTTTCACAGTGCTATGCAGTTTTGCATTTTTCATGTCTTACATTATGAAAATTTTTACAACATAAAGTACTCCTCAAAAACATGATTTTAAATTTTATTTTTTAAAGGTTATATTTTTTAATGTTATTAAATTTATTGGGGTGACACTGGTTAATAAATTATATAGGTTTTAAGTGTACAATTTTATAGTACACCATCTGTATATTGCATTGTGTGCTTACCACCCAAAGTCAAATCCTGTTTTCTCATCATATATTTGGCCCCCTTTACCCTTTTCTACCTTCCCCCCTTTCCCAGTTTCTCTCTGATAACCACCATACTGTTGCCTGTCGTTTGTGACAACATGGATGGATCTTGAGAATATCATGGAAAGTGCAATAAATAAGATGGAAAAAGTCAAGAACCACATGATTTCACTCGTATGTGGGATATAAAACTAAAAGCAACAAACAAACAAACAAGACAAACAAAAATTCACAAACATAAACAACAGAAAAAGCAATTTTAGAAAAAGACTTTCTCTTTAGCCTACTCTTCCTAAGGGAGAATATTCAAATTCAGGATGCCTGCAACCAGACTTTTTATCTTTTTTCCAAAACCTTTCCTCACTCTCTTCTACTAATGGAACTAACTATTACTATCTTTTTTTCTTCATTCACTTTAAGCCTTTACATTCAATACATTGCTGAATCCTATTGACCCAATTCCTACCATATTCACCACAACCATTTCTGCCTTCAGATTCTCAATGCCCCTTTTTAATCTGTGTTTTCCTCTCACCTTTCACAACAACAGCTTTATAACAAGACACAAAATCTCCATTACATTTTCAGCATATTTCATAAATGAAAACTATTTACTAATAAAGTTTTTTTTCCATTTTTATTTTTTATTTTTTTATTTATAAAGTTTACTGGGGTGACAATTGTTACTAAAGTTACATAGGTTATAAGTGTACAATTCTGTAATACATCATCTATTGGGTTGTCAGAAAAGTCATGACGCATTTTTGCAACGAAAAACAGAGAAAAAATACGTCATGACTTTTCCGAAAACCCAATATATATATTGTGTATTCACCACCCAGAGTCAGTTCTCCTTCCATCACCATGTATTTGACCCTGTTTACCCTCATCTACTACTCCCAATAAATTATTTTTCTTAAAGCACAAATCTGATCATGTAAATTCTTCACTCAAAAATCTCTAAAGCTCTCCATTGTCTTCTGAATAATTAGACCTCGATGTACTCTATTGTTATTGCTCAACATGACTCATTATTTATTCTAAGTGACTCATGCTGCTCCTGAGCGGGATTACCACACTTTATCATGTGAGCGCACTCTGCTCTTTCCAGTCTCCATACCTTAGCCCACATTGTTCACTCATCCTGAAACCTCTTCCCTGACTCATCCTGCTACCTACCTTCCCAGCAGCTTTAACATTACCTTTCTACAACATCTTCCCTGGTGTCTTACGGGGAACTGCCCTAGTAGGTTTGGGTTTTTTTTGTTTTGTTTTTTTCTTTGAGGGCAGTGTCACTGACCCTCATATGTGGGATCCGAACCGGGGCCACTGGCGTCCCAAGCCAGCGCTTCACCACCACGCCACTAGGCCGGCCCAGGTTGTTATTTTTTAATATCTCACTTATGGTAATGATTCCCAAATGCCAGTCCACAAACTTTTCTCCTGTCTGTTAAAAATGAGATAAATAAGAACAATGTGGCAAATTCTCATATAGTTGAATTTATTTCATTTAAACTGTTGTCCTTTATTCTGATAATATGTGTATGTACATCCTAACTTTCAGTATTAAAATACCTTGTCTCTTTAATGACTATGTTTTAAAAATCCTTACTTGGTAAAAGTAAAAGCTGGTAACCTTATGTTTATCATCTCAGTTTTTAAGGGGAATTTTATTAGTCTATGAAATCCAAAGTCTGCATACCACATTTGAACTTATAGTTCAAAATAGTAAATCATCATTTTTTTTTTCTTCAAACCGTTTTCCATTGTAGACCTGAGTCAGTGATTATTACTTCATGAGATTCTTTGCAAAAAGACTGTATAAAAGATAACGCAGGCAGATGTTTGCCTCTCGTAACTACTTGCAGGAGATGGCTAAGTGCTGTGGACATTGCCACCAGTCACCAGGTCCTCCTTCCAAAAGGACTTGTCAGCCCAGCTGCTGGGTGAGCTGTTGGCACATAGCTTCATCTGTGGGCCTCTTTAAGGATTGCTCTGACCATAGAGAGCCACCTCACTGTAGGTTATGCTACTTTATTGATGGCTCACAAGCAATGACTACCTGAAATCATCTTGGGAATGCTCTGCAGGGCCATGTTAGCTCCAGAGGTTTTTCTGGGATGAACTTCTCCCACCTACTCCTGCTTCCTTCCCCTCTCTTCAGCAGGTGTAGATACCACAGACACTCCTGTAATCTAAACACTTAACTCCGTCTCACAGTTGTCTTCCTGTGGAAACTAACTTGCTTCCTTAACTCTGAAATCCAAAACTATGTTACTAATCTTTGTATCCTCCTAAGAGCCTTATATTCTATCTTAACATATGAGATATTTGAAGCAATAAAGGAGGTTAATTAAGGTAGACACTTGATCGAAGCCATAATTCTGCTGGTAGGGGGTGGGAACTGAAACCCATATAGGTAATAAACCAATCATTTGTGTTACTTTCACTGTGACTATATCACAGGAATTATACTTCAGTATTGGTAAATTCAGTACATTGGGTCTGTAAACTGACATGAGAAATCTAATTTAAAGTATCAAAATTAGATGACATCCACTTAGGAAGTTTCATGGATCTCTAAAAAAGAAACACATAAAGGAAATTATTAGGATGAGGAAGCTCATGGAGACTTTACACAATACAGTAACAAGGGCAACAGGAACTAATGGACAATCTCCTAGGCTATGACTCTTCCAAGAATGAATCAACTTCTGTTTTGCTTATGGAGCAACTCGTCCTGAAACTCACATTTCAGGGAGGAATTGTTTGATTGACCAGGCTTAGGTCACATGCCCACCTGTCAAAGATGGGAGGATACCTGGACTGACCGTCCTACTAAGACTTACAACAGGAAAAGAGGTAGATCCTTAAATGACAACTGAAGTGTTATTACTAAAATATGGGTGAACACTGATCAATCTGCCTGCCTTTCACAAGTCTGTCAGATGACCATCCCGAGAAATCAAGAGTCTCAGGATGAACCAAGGAAATATTGTAGCATCCATTGTTCAATAAATGTAGCCCAAATGCCCTATAGTTTAATATATGGAGCAGTACTATTATAAATAAGTGGAACTACAGAGGGTGACAAAAATATGTATATACATTTTAAGAAAGGAAAAAACTGTATTAAAATTATAATACTCAATATATACCAATAACAAAAGATGAATACAAGTCATGTGTATACAATATTTTGGCAGCCCTGGTATATTAATCAGATAGGTCCTTACCTTGAACAAACAGAGAATAGAAAATGTAGAACTTAAATCCATGAAAATAAACTGAGGACAGATTGCTTGAATTATTGAGATCATTACTCAATTTTTTTTTTGTCTTTTGAAAATGGGATTTATTTAAAAACATGCTATTTTTATTACAGTGATTATAGTATAGTGATTTATTATAGTAGTACTTACAATACCTATGATTCTAGATGGATGAAGTGGCTGACTAATATTCAATTACTTATTTTCTTTAATTGTACATGCTTTGTTCTTTTTTATTGAATTTACTTACATACCTTTGTGGTAGAGTTGCCAGGTAAAATACATAATGCCCAGTGAAATCTAAATTTCAGTTAAATAACAAATGATATTTTAGTATAAGCAGTCCCAACTATTGCATGGGACATGCTTATACTAAAAGTTTATCTGAAATTCAAATTTAACTGGGTGTCCTGTTTTTGTTTTATTTCCCCCTAAATCTACCTTGCAGCGTACACCTGATATTTTTTCCTCTCTGGCACTCTTTTCCCTACCATTGGTGTATTAGTTATTTCAAGCTGCTATAACAAAGTATCACAGACTGCGTGGTTTACAAGCAACAGACATTTATTTCTCACACTTCTGGAGACTGAAGTCCGAGGTGGATGCCAGCATGGCTGAGCTGTGGGAGGGCCCCCTTTTAGGTAGCACAGTGCAACTTCTCATTTTATTCTCATGTGGCAGAAGGAGGGTAAGAGAGCTCTCTGTGCTCGCCTTTATAAGGGACTTGTTCTATTCATGAGGATGCCACCCTCAATACCTAATTTTGTCCCATAGGCCCCACCTCCTAATACCATCACACTGGGGGGCAGAATCTGAACATAGGAACTTGGGGTAAAGGATGCAAATATTGAGTCCATGAGAGCTAGTAACCACATCCCTTTTCCTTTAGAAACTATACCCACAGCATATGTGGTGCGGGTGGAAATGACCCATATCTCCCAGGTGCCTGATCCAAACTTCACCCATCAGAACACTGCAAACTCCATGGCATAATAGTTGCTTAACTGATGGGTACATGGTACGGGTCAGGGCAATAAGAGTTAGACCTAAGGCTTTTGCTCTAGTTGTAAGAGAAAAGGAGTTTGCTTATTTTTTTCCTGAAATTATGTCTAATCTGGTACGTGGTAAGTCCTGGCTGCATAGAGCCAGCACATGGAGAGAGCCTGCCCAAGATTTGTGGTTCCACATAATAAAGCTGAAAGGTGGAGACCTACTGATATCATTGAGCCTTGGACTCAGCTAAGCCTTAAGAGGTCTATCTTAGACATTTCAGTTCAGAGAACCAATAGAACCATTAATAATAATAATAATAATAATAGTTATTATTTTACATAAGCTACTTGCACTTAGATTTCTGCCACCTGCAGTCAAGAGTCCCTTTTAGCAAAGATATTTTGAGGCAACAAAAAGCATATACAATAAAGTTATTAAACAGAAATCAAAACCAAATATAGGGAAGCAATGTAAGCCAACCCTAAAGGTTAACACAATTCCATGTTTTTCAGTGTATGATAGGTATATCACTGATATAATGTGAGGATTCGAGCAGTATGCAAATAATTTTTTACTTTACTGTTTAATATTTATTTTAATGTGAATCAAAAATATAGCTAGCGCAACAAACCCAACTGTTCTTTAAAAAATACATTTGTTAAAGTAAAAAAAAAGATTCAATTAAAATTAGAATATAATTTTTTCTGGAAGTATGAGGAAATGGCAAACATGATGATGGTATCATGCAAATGTCTGGAATTTTGAAAGCTTTAACATAGATGATATGATTGAGCATCAGATTTTGTTCTGGGTATCCTAGCAGCCTACAAGGGAGCAGACGGGGTGGGTGGAAGTAGGGGGAGAGAAATACATTATTTTACAACTATAATGAGAAAAGAGGAATTATGCTAATGCTTCTGGAGAGCCTATTCTCTGCAAGTAGACTCCAAAAAGAAATTTCTCATTTAGCACTTTTATAGAGAAACTATCAACTTATATTACTTAAGAAAAAAAGGCTGAACAAATAGTTTTATAATCAATATAAAGGTGAATTCATGATATCTTTTCTTACAACAATCATCTATTAAAGTCAAAAGTTTTTAAACTATAACTCAGGGCATTTGGTTCTGGAGAAGGCGTAAGTTAATGTGGTACAACCATGTAGCCTCCCAGGGGTCTAATTTAATGCAAAAATAAAAGTTAGGTTACCTAGGGGTTTCAATGGAGAACATTTCCATGGAAAACGTTTCTACAATAAATCCCACATCTCTTACTGGGTTTAGAGAGTAGCTAAATAGCAAAAAGAACTATGGTTTGTTGTCTCAGGTGGTTTTGGAGTACTGGTATTCAGTATTTCTAGTTGAGGGTAGATTCATATGCTTTGAAAATCAAGACAACAAAAGGCAACTATTATTGATGATAAAAATAAAAGGCTTTTTGGAATTCCAAGAGTTCTATAGAAATGTAATTAGGAGCCTTCTCATAATAGGTAAGATATCAATATAATGTCCCTTAGAACAGAGTGTAAGTTATTAGAAATCCAAATTTAGTAGGCCCTTTCAGTTAGGAACTATAGGAATAGAGATTGGAGTGTGGAAAACTTAAGAATCTATTTGTTGAAGAAAGAATAAATAATATAATGGAAGAACAGCAACAATCAAAAGAGAGAAACATCAAGACTTGGCCTTGGAAAGCAGATCTTCAGGAGATTCAAATGGCTGAAGGAGGAGTGAAATGATAAAAAAAAAAAAAATGAACCCTGACAACAGGAGAGAATGATAGAATACATCCAGAGAATAAATCTCCTTGGGACAATGATTTGCTATACTAAGGAAATAGGAACAGTATATTGTTTGCTATTTTTAGGTATGAAAGAGTTTCAGTCATAGCTTTGGGTTAAATGATATGAAAACTAAAATAATGACCTGTACAGTTTTGGCAGTGAGTGAGTTGAAGAAATGCTGACTATAGAAAGATGACCTATAAAAGCAGTTGTTTCTTTAAGCCTTAGTTTCTAATTATTTAAACATTTAAAAGTTATTTTTTCTTTCACTGCAAAAATATTTCCCAGCTAATGGATTAATTTTGGAAAGCCAAATGATTTCATTAGCAGGTATCGCTTCTGAGAAATTTATGGAAATTAAGAAGGAAATAAAGGACAAAACATTAGAGTAAGAGGCCAGAAGCCCCTTTCTTATCACATTTCCCATAGAATGAACAGTTACCCAATACCCGTGACTTGCAAAAACCCCTCAGATATTGCATCCCTGACAACTGTATACTGTCATTTTCTCTCTTTGCCTGTACTGACATGGTCCCTCTTCCCTGCCCCTGCCCCAACTTGCTTAGACAACAAGAAGATTGTTCTATGAATCTTATACAGTTGAAAGTTCATGAACTTAATTGTTTGACCTTTGGATAGAGGCAATATCCCCTTGTAGTTACCATCTTTCTTTGACCTAAGAGTGACAACTCATTTTCTTTATTTATCACATATAGTTTTGTTAATTCAAAAGAAATAAAATGCAAGAACTTACAAAAATTATATATTAATTTTTTCTTGAGAAATTGATAATTTTTTGATTAATATATATTTTGAAGGATGAATAAAATGTTAAAATGTTTAGTTTTGAAGTCTTTACTGTTGCATTTTTGCAGAATATATTCAGACTATTTAAATATATCATTCTTGGGCAATCCAATACTATTATTGAATATATATCTACCATTAAGAGTCACTGCCACTTTCAAAAGAACATTTTGTTCCCTTTGCTTATGAGATTGTTCTGTATCAGGAATGTCAATGAAAAAGAAGTAAGATAGGAGAGGAAGCTGGTACCTGGCAAAAGATCGTCCAAAGAAGATAGGATTTCGAAGGAATGTACCTAGACACAGAAGGTGGCTTCAGTATTTACATCCACATGGGTGAGAACAAAAGTCTTGGCCATGATTCAAATATTTAGCATTTTGAGAGCCAAGATTAATTAGAAGAAAAGAAGATAGAGAACCACAAGCAATCTTATTAGAACTGAACAGTCCTCCTTTTATTTCTGTTTCTCCTTCATTTTCTTTGTTCTCTTCCCATTTTAGGTTTCTGCAATCATTAGTCAACAAATACGAGTATTTATTGAGAATCTATGCTAAGCTGTGAGGTATCGTGGACATGAAAAATACAGGATCCATTCTGTAGAGTCAAATAGGAAACAAGTACGAATAAGTTTAATTCATTTTCATCTGTAGTGGAGTTGCATGCAAGTTGCAAGGTGGGCACAGAAGAGAAAGGGGCACCTGACCTGGGAAATTCAGAAAAGACTTCCCCAAAGAGGTAAATGGTTGATCTGATTGTTGAAGATAAGCTTGCCACAGACAAACAGGGAAACAAGAGAGGGGACAGTCCAAGCAGAGGGAATTGGTGTGAGAAATGTGGCCTGTTTAGGCAACTATTGTACAAGTGCTGATAAAGCCTAAGGTGTGAGGGGTTGGTGGCAGGCGGAGCAGTTACCAGAGCACCAGGCTGGGAGGGTTGGAAGAGACAGGTATTGAGGGGCCTTATTTACCAGCGTAAGGAACTTAAATCCTATCCTGTAAGGAGGAACCTCTGAGGAATTCTTAGTGGGGAGGGCGACATGATCAGTTTCTTGTAGTGAGACTGAAAACAGGGAGGCTAGTTAGGCAGTCAGTGATGGGCTGGTTTGGGCCATGGACAGGAGAGATAAAAAGAGGTGATGGCTAGAGAGTTACTAGGAGGCCAAGTTGACAGGCTGTGGTGACTGGAGATTAGAGGACATGGACAGTGTGAGGTAGAACACGGTGGTTGTGAGGTTTCTGATTGGAAGGGTACGTGGCAGTGCATTCACTAAGTTAGGGGACACCAGAAGAGGAATGATCTTGAACAAAGACCAGGAGTTCTGATTTGTGCTTGGTGACTGAGGAGCTTATCTCTTGGAGCTATGGACCAAGGAGGCCTTGGGAGAGATCTGGAGAGATAGTTGTGAATCACAAAGGTGACGGTAAAAGCCATGGGCATTAGTGGTGTCACTGTTATGGGCATGGGCTCTCTGTCAAAACAACCAGATTTGAATCTGGTTCTTTTGCTGACCTGGTTGAAGGTGCCTAAATCTGAAAGTGGTGTTCCTAATACCTCTGATACGGCAAGAAAGAATTAAATTAAATGAGAATGTATCGAAAGCACTCAACCATATGTCCAGCATGTAGTAAGTGTTCAGTAAATGCTAGCTTATATATTTGATGGAAGTATTAAGTTTGAATTAATCTATTTGTTAAATCTTGTTAAGCCTCCTACTATATTCAAGGCCAAAGAAAAAAGACAAAAATGGTAGAACTGTGGGTGGATCGATACTTAAGATGCAAGACCCATAGAGAAAATGGAGTGAGTGAGCACAGAAGTAGAAGAGATACGAGTACACACTGTCTTGATTGATGGTAGAGAGACTGCAAAGAAGAGAAAATGTCAAATTCTACCAACATGTCATAACTAATCAATGTTTGGGGGATTTAGTAGTTATTGGGACATTGGTGAACTTAGTTCACATTGTTTGATGAGTGAAAAAGGAAAAAAATGGAAACAATGAGTGTAGATTACTCTTATTAGAAACTTGACTGTGAAGAGGAGGTACAGGTTAGTAACTAAACAATCAAGGTAGTTTTTATTTTAATTTGAGAGATACTTGAGCATATGCCTCAGCAAGCACAGAGATGCCAGACCTAAAGTGTGCTTGAATTACCTTTATTGTTGCTGGAAGAGTAGAATTCCAGCTCTCCGTTTTGTTTAAAAAAAAAAAAAAAGTAACATCCTAAGTTCAATCATGCTTATAAAAAATTTACAATAACCAGTTATTATAAGTGATTTTAATGATCATCCCTATCTCATTAAAAAGTATTAAGAACTATAATCCCTAAGTCAGTGGTTCAGTACCCTGGATAAAATTATGAGCTTTACTTCTGACTGTCTCAGTCCTGTAACTATGCAAGCTAGAGTTTTTTGGAATAATTGCAGAATGTACCTGAGTATCATATCAAGCTATGCTTTGAGGCAGGGATTTACAGACGAGAGTTTGTCATTCTTTCTGGTTAATTTACCCACTGTTATCTCACAGTTCTTGAATTCTTCATACCTTTATTATTCAATTGCAAAAAAATATGCAGTTACCTAGAGCAAGGGCCAACAAACTTCTCTGAAGGGCCAGATAGTAAATATTTGAGGTTTTGTGGGTCATACTGTTTCTGTTGCAATTATTCAGCTCTGCTGTTATAGCATGACTATAGATTTTTAAATTATAGTTGACATTCAATATTATTTTATATTAGTTTCAGATGTACAGCATAGTGGTTAGGCATTTATATAATTTATGAAACAATCCCCCCAATAGGTCTAGTACCCATATGACACCCTACATGATCTTTATAACATTATTGACTATATTCCCCATACTGTATTTCACATCCCTGTGACTATTTTGTGACTCCGAATTTATACTTACTGATCTCTTTACCTTGTTACCCATCCCTCAAGCCCCCCTCCCACCTTACAATCATCAGTTTGTTCTCTGTATTTATGAGTCTATTTCTGTTTTGTTTGTCAGTTTATTGTTCTTTAGAGTCCACATATAAGTGAGATCATATGGTATTTTTCATATGATCTGACTTATTTCATTTAGTATAACACCCCTAAATCTATCCATGTTGTTGCAATGGCAAGAATTCACTCTTTGTTATGGCTGAGTAATATTGACTGTGTATATGTACCACATATTCTTTATCTATTCATCTAAGTAGACTCTAGATCTTAGTAACCAGAGACAATAATGTAATGCTGTTTCACTGCTATTCCCATCTTAGAATATGAATGACAGTTTCACTGTATGTTGCCTCGTGACAGCCAGCTAACCAATTCTAAATAATTCAACTTCCTTAAAGATCTGTTGCCTGTAAGCACCTTCATGGTACAAATTACAGAATCTCCCAATGTTTCCAGTTCCAAACAGCAGAAACTGAGCCTGAATAACTAAAGCAAAAGGGGATGTATTGGGAGGATATTGTGGGTGTCACAGGTCAGCTTGCTTCACAAGCACAGGTCAGCTCTCCTAGACCAGGGGTCAGCAAACTGTGGCTCGTGAACTGTGGCTGTGAGGTAAAACTGAAAATGAAAATAAAACTATCATAGTTTCATTTATAACATTTTTAAAGGGTATTAGTCACATAATGGTGATTATGTAAAAATGTATTTATGGCTCTCAAATAATTTTTAAATTGTGTCAGGGATGGGATTGGCTCTTCCAGGGGTCGGCAAACTTTTGAGACAGAACGTACCCAAAGAGCCTCATGTGACTCACGAGCCACAATTTGCCAACCCCTGTCCTAGACCATCTTCCTATTCTACTTGATACCTGCTAGTTTGTGGCATAAAATAATATCATATTGAAATGACCTGTACAGATCAGGAAGTTGCAAGTACTCCCTGTACCTTGGTCAGATAAATGAAATGCCACCAAATACAGAAGCCTGATACCTCAGGGATATTTCTGGAGGACATGTAAAAATCCCTCCTTCAAAATGAAGGACATGTTGTTATTCCTTTTGTGTCTTTCCAGTAATAATGAGGCTTGGTGGACATCTCTCGATGTTTATGGCAATAGATATAATTAAGTGCCCTGTTTCAATCTATCGGGTTGTCGGAAAAATCATGACATATTTTTCCTGTTTTTTGTTGCAAAAATGCGTCATGACTTTTCCAACAACCCAATATTTATCCAATTATCTCAAAACTGCTATCTTGGAATGGAGCCAAGAGTAAAAGAAGGCTCTCATGAGTTTGGGATGAGGTGAAGTGATCTGTCACTTGTCCCTTATGACAGTAAATCCAATGGTGCTTGGAAAGCCTGAGGAAGACTGGGATGTTGTATGGACCTGCATTGAAACAGGAAATTGTGACAGGATGACACATTCTGCTATGTGTGTCAGCACATTAATATGTGTATAGGTAGATACCATCATCATGTAGGAACTGAGTCAACAAGCCAAGTCAGTTGTGATGCTTATTAGAGTTTTCCTCTTTCATTGATTCCAAGTCTCAGTCTGAACATATCTGAAACACACAGCTTCAGTAGGAAGAGTATCCAGGTGAAGAAAAAGTACCAATACTCCCGGGTCTGGGTCTTCCTATCTTAAAGAACTGTGAGAAAGCAAATGTGTAACAATTTTTAAAAGACTTGTTCAAGTTAGTTTAAAAAGTTAACTTAATCAAGAATCTTTCAGTTGTAGGTAATAAGCCCAAAAAGAAGACTTAATAGAGGATAATGGAGTATTTCTCAGAATCCAGGAGCAGGAAGTGAAACTGGCCTCCTGACAGATGGAAACCAGGAGTAGGGGAGCTAGCAGGATGCAGACTACTTTTCCTGTGACTCCCTGGAGGGGTGGTGGGGGTCATGATCTCATGTCTCTGCTTCTTTCTGTAAATCTCCTTCATCCTGATCTCCCTGCAAACTGCTCTCTCCTCTTTCATGCACACCCCAGAACATGGCTACACCACATTCTTTGCATTTGTACATTATTAGTTCATCGCAGGTAGCACACGCTAACCTCTAGGACATATACTCTTAATACAGCATAGGTTCAATATTAAAAATAAGAGGCTATAAAGATGAGTAAGACATGATCCCAGCTCTCAAAAAGCCTTCATGTTAATGGGGGAGACAGGTATTTAATTGTAATTTCCAAATGGTAAATCTCTATCTCACTGGCTTTGACAACATATTTTAATATATTAAATGGTATATTACAAATTTCTTTAATGCATCTGCTAAACAGCTGTTCATAGATCAATGACATCAAAGTGTATGAACTTAATAGTACTAATCCATTCAACTAGTACTAACTTTCTAGAGAAAATAAATTAGTTGATGTGGAGGAAACAAACAGAAAAAAAAAACACACCTGCTAGTTTTTATTATTAAACTCAAAAAGTGGAATAAAAAGACTGCTTACTTCCTAGAGACAGTTTAAAATTCTTTTATGTATGTAACACACACATAATGCAGTATGCGAAATGCTATCACCTTCAAAAAATTGTAAAGTATTATTTATGTTTAATATATATTGCTTTGTCTTTAAAAGACTTCCAGTCACTTGACAGGATGCAAAGTTTTCACACCAAAATATGTTTTGGGGATATTATTTTAAGCTGGCTATTTTGAAGAAACAAAAGACTCAGAAATAAACTTTGACCCTCCCCTTACCTGCCTAAAGGAATTCATACAGAAAGACCTGCTTCAAGGAAGGGAGCATCACCTTAGCATCTTAATATAAATTAAATGTGGCAGGTGAAACCATGCAAAGTCTGTTAGACTCCTCTATGTGTCCCATTGTTTCTGGGTGGCCCAGCAAGAATTTGATTACCAATTGTTTGGTCCTTCTCATCCATCTGTGAATGGCCTGCTTTCCCTTTGAAATCCGAGACCCCTGCTTCCCTCTCCTTAGTCCAGAATGTCATATAAGCCTCAACTGCCCAATGTGTCTTGGGTCTCATATTCTTATGGAACCCCCATATGTACATATGTAATAAACTTGGTCATTTCTCTGGTTAATCTGTCTCACGTGAATTTGACTATTAGTCCAGCCAGAAGAATTTAGAAGGGTAGAAGGAAAATTATTTTTCTGCCCCGACACCTTCAATTTCCTGAAGTCCCTACTCTCTGTTGCCATCCTGACCCCAAACTGAATTAACTAGCTGCTGAGTGCCTATGAATAGCCTTCCTTTGTTCAGGGAATTTCTGACCTTATGAATCTGTAGATCCCTAAAGTTGAACCTGAAATCTCAGGCTCTCTTGCAGCTAGGGCACAAGTATGTGACTTCTCTAACCCGACAAACCTATGGGCAACTGTGATTTCAAAGCACATACAGAAGCAGGTGGCAAAAGGAATCCGTTCTGGCAAAGGTGGCTGCAGAAATACACAGCTTTTAGAGACCCAGAGAGATTGTATTTTTTAGTCCCCAACTTTAGCAGTAGATTTATAGTGTCTGTGTCCAGAGGTGAGAGTTAACCAGAATAGTTCCAGAGAGAAACTTGGGTATAGTTTCTAGTTTCATAGAGGATGAATAAAGAGATCTAACATTTGACAAAACAGGCATTCAGAGAGAGAAGAGAAAAATTGAATGAAGAAAATGATGAGAAAATAACATAAGAAAACTTTTCAGTACTGAAGGACATGAGTTTTTAGACAGAAAGGGCCTTTGGCATACCCAGTACAACGAATGTAAAAAGATCCCACTTTTGGTACATCATCAAATTTCATAATTCTGTGAGCAAACAAAAGACCCTAAAAACTTCTAGAGATGAAAAAAAGCCATGCACAAAGGATCAAAATCAAAATATCATCATACGTCAACAGGAATGTTGAAAATTACAAATCAATGAAATAACACCTTCAAATTGTGAAGGAAACTGATTTTCAATCTGAAATTCTATACCCTGTTAAACTATCAGCCAAGGATGAGATTAGAATAAGACATGATCTGATATACAGGTCTCAAAAATGTTATTTTCTACACATTTTTTCTAAGGAAGCCACTAATGGGTATACACTACCAAAACAATGGAATAAACCAAGACATATAACATAGGATTCAAGAAACAGAGGGCACAACAAAGAACAGAAGTGAAGGGAAATCCCAGACAACAGCCATGTAGCCAAGAGAGCAATAGTCTAGATCAGGCTTCGGTAAACTGCAGCTCACGAGCCACATGTGGCTCTTTGGGTAAGTTCCATCTCAAAAGTTTGCTGGCCCCTGGAAAAGCCAATCTTGTCCCTCACAACAATTTAAAAATTATTTGAGAGCCATAAATATATTTTTTCATAATCACCATAATGTGAATATCCACTAAAATTTTATAAATGAAACTATGATAGTTTTATTTTCATTTTCAGTTTTACTTCAGAACCACAGTTAGCGAGCCACAGTTTGCTGACCCCTGGTGGCTCTTCCATCTCAAAAGTTTGCCGACCCCTGGTCTAGATTAATATAGCATGCTGGAGGGAACCTAGGAGAAGTTCTCTGATTTAAAAAACAGACAAACAAAAAAAACCACATAAATGGATCTAATAGATTTTGATACATTTGATTATGTGGAAAATAGTATGGGATGAGATTTTATAGTTGTTAAAGGATATAGAAAAAAAGAAAAATAAATTAAACAAAAGAAAATTTGAGGAAATTATTGAGGGGTAAAAAACAACAAAATTAAAGTGGTACGAGAATGTACATGTAATCATAGTGCAATACTACACTTATTAGAGACACACATATGTTCTGTGTGATAATGGTTTAAATACAAATTGTGCTAGAAGTATAGAGAAAAAACGAGGGGCATGGTTATTTAAGAGAAAGAAATCCTCACCACTTACAATAGGAAGTTAATAGATAATGCTGTAAATTGATCAATCAATACAAAGCAGCTTAGCATATTACAATACATATGTAAGTTTCAAAAGAAACAGTTCAAAGTAGATGTATTTGGGGAGAGCAAATGGGGATAGAGAAGGAAGCCCGGAGCTTCTGTTTTGTTGTTGTTTTAAGCTTCGTAGTACTATTTTATTTTTTAAATTATGTGCATGTATCAATTTTATAAAACTAAAAATTGATTTTAAAAAATGTTAACGGTAGAGACATATTCACCCCAATATTTTCAGTGAGGTAATGGGGGCACGTGGCTTCTTTAAATCACTAGTACCCATGCTGCCTACCATCCATAATGTAAATTAACCTTGAATACATTATATATAATAAAGAAGCCAATGTTTCCCCCACTCTCATCTAGGATAATTAAACTAAGAGCCAATGAATATTCATTAAAGTTAAAGAGCAGGGGCGAGATAACCAGTAAGCAGCATCCTGGGAACTATAACACACTTAGTTCTTCAAATCATTTCTTGCATAAAGGTGTGCATTAGGTATCTGGAAAGTAGACCATATAGTGGTAGTAACCATCACTGGTAATTCACTAGCATGAGTAAGAATTTAGTGTTCTGCTAACATCAATAAGAAATCACAATGGGTTGTAAATAAACTATCCATTCCTAAAAAAGAAAGCCCCGAAGAGGCTTGTAGTCCAAAATGAATTGAAAAGGGAGAGGAAGAGAAAAATAGTTCGGCAGCTTACTTTTCAAGATTTTAGTTGATGAAAAATAAAACATTCAACCTTTATCTTGTGAAAACAAGTACAAGGACAAATTCTCTTAAACACTGCCATATACAATGTTTACATAAAAATGTGAAGATATTTTACAATGTGAATTTGAAACCCATGGCACTTGAAGGTTGCATGGGAGAAGTGACAATCACCCCCCTGCCATGTCCAGGTTCCCTGCTGCTGTCGCTCTCAGTTCTGCAATAATAGTGCAGTTAGTCTTGGTAACTGGCCAGGGCTGCTGAATGCCAAGGTCCCTGGGTGCAGCTGCCCCTATATTCCCCTACAATGATGGGTGTCACTACAGTTACAATTATTAAACATTAGCAAGGGAACAGGATGTTTTAGAGGACTTGTAACGTACATAAACATTGATATTTGTAAAGAAGTAAAGTAGAGCAACAAAGGACCAGGACAGGAGAAATTTGCAATGTGTAATAACGGCAGGGAACACATCTGAAAATATGCCCTCATTTCTATAAATAAGCTATCCAACTGGTTTCTGTTAAAAATGAGGACTGTACCTTAAAGGATCATGGCAAAGAAAGAAAATAAAAGTACTAGAATAGATTCTGAGTCAAAGAAAGTCAAGTGAAATAAATTAAAAGAACTGCCTTCCTCTTAGTTATATTCATAATACAGCATGTGTGTTTTACATGTATGTGAAGATAAAAATCCCTACAGTATTCTTAACCTAGTTTACAAACTTCAAGATACTCAGTTGAAGGGAAATAGAATCCTTCTTATTTCCTGGATCAAATTCAATTTCTCAAACTGGGTAAAAAGAATTTGAGATAAGAAAATAACTTGCCAAAGAAAACAGAAAGATGTCTTGTGTTCAGCTGGAGAGGAGGATATGCTATCAAGAATGAAAGGAAGAAAGGGCGTGCTAAAACATTTGAAACAAATAGAGCCAGTGCTGCTTGGTCTCAGGATGAACATGGAAAAATAGAATCCGTGTATGCATGGTAAAGGGGATAACCCCAAATACTGTCTGTTCACAT
This sequence comes from Aselliscus stoliczkanus, assembly GCA_033961575.1. Lineage (NCBI taxonomy): Eukaryota > Metazoa > Chordata > Mammalia > Chiroptera > Hipposideridae > Aselliscus > Aselliscus stoliczkanus. The sequence continues at coordinate 71,870,769 of CM066740.1, read as the reverse complement.
TTCCCAAAGAATAAGGAAGTCGTACTTCCAATGTAGTGTTCACACCTATATTTTCCACATTTTAAGGACAAGGAGTTGAAAAAAGCTCAGATAAAAGCAAAAATAACAATGAAGGAGAAGAAAAGAAGAACTTAAAACTGTAATTTTGTGGACAAAATACCATATTTAAAATTTTGAGGAAAAGTTAAAGAAATGGTTTAGGCTTGAGAAAAAAAGCCTATGGTGGTTATAATTTGCCATCTTTATTTGAAAATAAAGAAAAAAGAACCAGGGCAAAGAGTCAGAAAATCTCACTTAGAAACATAAGATTGTTAAAATTTTCTCAAAGGAAAAAAGCAATTAAAACAATAAACAGTCTAGGCCAGGGGTCAGCAAACTTTTGAGATGGAAGAGCCAATCCTGTCCCTCGAAGTTTTGTGAGAACTATAAAACAGATGAATTCACCATTATGTGAACAATATCCTTTAAAAATTTTATAAATGAAACTATGAGAGTTTTATTTTCATTTTCAATTTTATTTCAGAGCCACATGTATGTACCCAAAGAGCCGCATGTGGCTCGCAAGTCGCAGTTTGCTGACCCCTGGTCTAGGCTAACAAGAGGCTGTGAAATGATTGGAAGCCCGTATTTCTCAGTGTGGGATAGATTCTTTGACTCATAGTTACCGTTCCATTCACCCACCCTCCCATGGCTTCTTTTTGATGGCCCTCTTGCACATCTCTTTCTACTATCTTCAAAATAGTTTGGTGGACTACAAATTTTAAAAGCGGGTGTTCTAACATAAAAATTGTTACCTTTCACTTTTTAGTAATTAGAAACTAACATGATTCTGTCTCTAGATTTCTAGTTTTAATATTGGTACATATAGCCTATGTGACATAACATATAGCCTAATTAGAAATTCTAACAAAAGAAATGATACCCCAAATTCATCATTATATATTTGGAGAATTACGTAGAGTTCTGAATACGAAGGACAGTTTTCAAAGTATCAGGCTTAGATAGAACAACGGTATATATTTCAACTCAACTCTTGAGGCTTTAGTTAAGGGAAGGCAGAGTAGACCATTGGTAATGATGGTCCACGACAGACAAGTAATATTTGAGTAACCATGATGTAATAGGATCGTTACATTGTTATCCTGGTAAGTTTTACAACTTTGAGGTAGATTTAATTATGTTTATACTATACCTTTATTAAATAGAAATTATTTTCTATTTTACGGATGAAGAAACTGAGACTCAGAGAAGCAATTTGTCCCAAGTACCCAAGGTTGTAAATGGCAGAACAAGAATTCCAATTTAGGCCTATGTGAAGCCTGCACTTTTGTTACTATTCTGGTTCCCAGGTTTGAAAATACTAGGGATCTAATTTCTATAATTTCTCAAGAATTTCTAGTGCTTTCCACCTTTCCAATTTATAGAGCCTCAACTTTGATACTAGAGACACTGCTTTAACTTCTAGGTTTATTTTATGAGCTCTGTAAATCAGAGGAAACTCCAGGTTGACATTTCTACCATTGTTTTTCTAAACCTAATTATTTTATTAGAAGTCCACTCACTTTTTAAAAATCACTTTTCCCCTAACATTATTAATCAAATTGAATTTTGAAGTATCCACATTTTATGTGAGGACTCCCAGGACTACATGATCTCATTTACCTTGTTCTTACTTAGCTAACTTCGTTCATTTTATATTGTTGTATTTTCAAAGTGCACTGCTAATGGTTCATCAATCTATTTAGTGCATCCGAGATTCGTATTGGAAGCTATCAGAGATGTTACAATCGAATTTTATTTGGCACAGGATGGCTTAAATGTAATATATGGTAACTTTGATTGAAACTGAATAATTAGCAAACATGATCGTTCAAGTTTACGCAATACATGCTGATTGGTTTTAAGTGGAGAAGTCCGAGGTTTATTTTAATTCACTACTGTGGGTAATTATTGATCATTTCCCTATCCCAAAACTTCGTTTTCCAACAGTTGAACACTAATGTATTGAACGAGAGAGTTTATCTTAGATCACTTTCAATATTTTGAGGTAGACGAGTTTTCTTTTTTAATTCCTGAGATTTGCTTCGAATGATGAAACCAGGGGATGCGTTTTCCTGAGTGACAGACATCCCCCAATGGGCACGGTCATCTTGGATAAAAAGAAAACAAGGTCTTCGGGGTTGGAGAGAAACAAAAAAGATGAGAAGGGGGAAAAAGGGAATATTTTCCAATTCACAAGACAAGAAGGGAAAAAAAACGTGTTCACAACCCTTAAAAGAGAAGATCTTGTATTTCCATGTTCCAAACACACTTGTCCTACGTGGGACGCCAGGCTGGCGGTGGAAATCTTTCTAAGAGCGCTTGTTGTTTTTTTTTTATAACGTCCATCAGCGAGCTCTCTTGCACAATACAGGGTGAGGCCTGTGTGTTCCTCCACTCCCATATGGAAGTTCGGACCAAGTTGCAGACACCCCGGCACCTGCGGCTCTGGCCGAGACCGGCGAGGAGCACCGGGCGCACCATCACTTCTGTGCAGCGCTCCGTCCCCCGCGTTCCGGACCTTTGTGCGGCGTGGCGTGAACGTCCGGCTCCCGCGCCCCAGACACCGTCACAGCCGTTCCGGGGACGGAGCCTGGGTCCGCACACACCCTTCGCAAAGGTGGACGTCTGGGAAAGACGGGACGGCAGCTCGGCGGCGGAGCCGAGCCTCCTTTTCTCTCCAGACAGCAGCCGCCGGAGCGCCGCAGCCAGGGGACGACGTTAGAGGCGGGTCCCGCACCCGGGAACCCCGCACAGCCCGCGCCTCGGCCGGAAGGGGGCGGGGCCTGGGGTCGGCGCGGCGCCGCGAGGCCGGCCGCGCGTGCGGGGGGGGGGGCGGTTCCTCTCGGGACCCGGTCCGCCGCGGAGTTTCCGGCGCGCTCCCCCGCGCCCTGCGTCCTGTGGTCTCGCCCGCCCCCGCTGCCATGTTGGATTCTGCGGCCGCCGCCGCCGCCGCCGAAGAAGGGTTGGAGGAGGAGTTGGGAGTTTAGCGCAGTCGCCGGAGTGCGAGGACAACGGCCATCCGGCCAGAGCGCAGCCGGGCGGGAGTTGGGAGCGTCCCTCGCTCCGCGCGGCCCTCCGTCGGCTCCTCCTTCCCGTGGCCTCCTCCTCCTCCTCCTCCCGGCGCCGGAGGAGTGGAGCGAGATGCTGCGCCTCTGACTCCCCTCCTCCCGCCCCTGTCACCGAGAGGGGGGACGAGCGCGCGCCCACTCCCCGGAGGACCCGGACTCGCAGCCTCGCCGGCCACACCATGAGCTCCGGCCAGCAGCAGCCGCCGCCGCGGAGGGTCACCAACGTGGGCTCCCTGCTGCTCACCCCGCAGGAGAACGAGTCCCTTTTCACCTTCCTCGGCAAGAAATGTGTGGTCAGTGGTCGAGACCCGCGTCGCCACTTACGGACGTTCCCTCCCGGGGCCCAGGCCGGGAAGTGGGAGTGGGGAAGGAGGCGGGAGCGGCTCGGGGAGGCTCCGGCCGCCGGCCAGGCCTTGTCCCGGCCCCGCCGCCGCCTCGGTGCGGGCGGTGCGGGCCCCGGCGGCCCAACGCCGCCCCCCGGAGCCCCCCGGGAGCGGGCAAGTGTCACCCCCCGCAGGCCTGTTTTTGGAGCCCTGCTTGGCTGGGCCCTCGCCCTTGCTGCTGGTGCGAACTTGACTCTCAGGCCCCGAAGGCGATTTCCTTCTTGCACGAGCTGCTGGATCTTAGTCGCCCGGCCCCCGGGGTCCTGGCCTTCGCGTCACCTCCCCACCGCTTGATCTGGGGTGGGGGTACCTTCCTTCACAATATGCCAGAGGTTTCAGGAGTGGGTAGGTCGGGAAATGAAGCCCAGACATGAATGAAGCGGACGGTGGTTTTCAGTCCCCCTGGAGGAGCTCAGCAGGGAATGATGTCCAGTGCATGGGTTCAGAAGGAGGGCAGGAAATGCTGCTGTACCCCATGGCAGAGAAACGGGGTTTATTTCCCCACCAGTCTCGCCCAGGCCTGATTTCTACTCTCCACTGATTATTTATTTATTTAGTTTGCATTGGAGGGAGGAGGTACTGCTCTCCCCACTGTCATGCGCAGGGGAACCGCAATCTCTAGGAGTTGGTGGCCTTTTGGGGCCTGAGAATGATTCTCAGGTTGGTGGTGTGCGGCCTGTTCCCACCCTGGGTGGGTGAGGAGCCAGCAGTTTTGCTGTGGGAAGGGGAATGTGTGTTGTTGACGGGAGCATTCATTACATCGGCTGCTGGCACTTCTGAGGGTGGGAAGGTTCTGCCCCGTGGTGGAGGCCTTGTCAGGCTGCATCTCACTGTGGTGGCTGGGGGTGAACTGTGGTTGAGCTCCTGGAGACGCTGAGGCCGTTTGCTCGCCTCTTTGCTTGTTAGCACCTGCAGAGGCTCTGCCCCTGGAACCCAGGAAACACCTACTGAAATGTCAACAGAGCAGTTTTACAACTTTTCTCAGTAGTTTAAATATGTCAAACCAGGCCACACCTGCTCGTTTTAAGAAATGAAGGTTAGACAATTTCTGGAAATTTACCGGATTAATTGTTAACTTTATAGGAGTCTACCCTTTGTATCCCGTCCCATCAGTTGGAGATTGAACCATTCCTGAAGGGCGATTCAGATGGTTTCATATTTCAGAAGTTAGACCTTAAGGAACATATTTTTGAGTTTACTGATTAGAAGAATTAAATAGGAGAGGCTTAAAATCAGAATTTGGGGAAACGACTTTAAAGATATTCAAGTCTCCCTCCCCCACCAGCTTTTTTAAACAAATGAGAAAACTGAGCCAGTGAGCCTTAAGTCACACAGCAATTTAGTAATGTAACCAGAACTAGAAAACCAGGACTCCTGATGCGTAGCCTGTGTACTTTCCACTACATCATGTTGTTTGAGAAGGGTTTTTTCTTCCTTGTTATTATTTCTAAAAGTTAAAGAAATAATCCCTTTTTTTCGCCCCCGACCAAAACCTGATATAATTAAAAAGTGTAAGAGTCTTAAGCAGCACTAATTTTTGCATATTTTCAATTTAGGAAAATCTCCAGCACTTTGTGTTAAATTATCTGCAAATGAAAAATAATTAAAATTTTGCTTGTGTGTTATATTTGCTATGTAACCTGTGTCAGAAAGGAAGTAGTTTAAGCACTGTGCTTTACATACCAGACACATTAGCTTTAGGCAGAAAGGACATTATATTTGTACACAAGTATACTGACTAATTGCTCTGTGCTTACCTGTACTGTTGACTGGTTTCAATAAATGACAGGTGTGGAAGAGCACTCTGCTAGAGACACAGTGTTGCTTACTGGTTGGTGTAAATTGGTTGCCGAATAGCCTTTCGGTATTCAGTACTCAATTTCTTTATGTCATCTATTATTAACTTTACCTTTTGTATTTCTGTCATATAAAACCACACTGTTACCTGCTCTTCTGGTATGAAATTATTGCGAAGATACACTTGAATATTTGATGTCTCCAGTTATTGGAGAGTAAAGTAAGAATGATACATTAATTTTTTGGGAACAATCTTTTTTCCCCTTTGATGACTATGCAGTTTTTGTAGTTAAGACAGTACTGAAACACAGTTTTATTAAATAAAAATCCAGCAGTAGACATACAGATCGGACCAAATTTGTTAAGCAAGACGCGTAGTCAGAATAGTAGTCATACTATTCATTCCGGTTTTTACTCAACAGGTATGTACTGAGTAACTAAATGTTGAGGTCAAAACCAGGGCTGATGCGTGCCCTCAGGGAGCTTACTGTGTTTGAAAAGGAAACACAAATGTGTGAACTGATGAGTAAGCCAGTACTTCAGAGTGAGGTGTAAGAGGTTGCATGTCACATTGGAAAATGTCTTTGCTTTGTAGTCAGCAGACCAGGATTCAAATTCATATGGTCACTTTGGATGAGTTTCTTGAACTCCTTATCCTAGAGTTGGTTTTCTCATTTCTAAATTAGGATACTATCTCTTGGAGGGGCTTGTGTGGATTAGAAGGACTGTATGTAAATAGTATATGGATGCTATTATTTTTATAAAGGTTTAGGAGATCAAAAGAGAGGATGAGTAAAAGCTATTTAGAATGTGTTATACCTGAGTATTTAAGATTAGTAGGTACTCCCCCAGGTTGATGGGAGGTATAAAACAGCTTGGAAAGACAGGGGACCTACTAATATAATGTTATGGAGCAAGGAGGGTTTCTGCTTGGGTATGCATCGGAATCACGTGGCTAAGCTGAATTCCTAGGTAATATTCAAATTCAGTGGGTCTGACCTGGAACTTGGGCATTTCTAGTTTTAGAAGGCTTAACAAAGTAACATGTATCACAGTTGGAGGACCACTGCTGATGTCCGATCTTTTCTAATAGGGTAATTCTGAAGCACATTCGAAATGTTATGTTAATAGGGTCCCCTCAGTCTCTGGTGTATGTTCTATGAGTTCAAGTTAAGTTAAAACAAGTTCTTCTAGTACAGCATGACTGTAACTCCTTAAGATATGAATGTGTATTTCATAGATGTAGGAAAGATACAGTTGAGGAAGTAATACGCCAGTAGTGGGGAACCACCAGATCAGATTGGACTTTGAGAAAGTTGAGGGAGAAAGGTGGGGAGGCACAATAGAAGGTGGATTGAGGATTGTGAGAGTGAAGACAAAGGTTGTTACAGTAGTGGATGTGAAATATGATGAGGGCCTGAATTAAGGCAGTGGAGGTGGGAATTCAAGGACAATTAAAAAGACTCCAGTAGGATTTCATCCCCTTTAGATAAGGCGGGTGACGGAAGGGAATTGGTGTAAAGACGAGTGACCCTCAGCAGAAGTATGCAGAACTCTCTCATAGGTGGAACTATATTGCCTAGATGTTAATGAGACTAAATTGGTGATTGGTTTCATGGAAGAGGTGAATCTTCAGTAAATGTTGTTTTGACAGGTTTTAAAGATAGATTTTTGTGAAAGCTGAGGTTTCATTTAAAGTTATATATAATATATAAATATATGTTACGTACTTTTTCATAAAATAGTTTATTTGCTGGGAGTATTTTCTTAGAGGGATTAAAAAGGGTTAAAAACAAGGTTATCAGGTCTCATTTTGTAGCTGGTTTTGTTGCCTGTTATGTAGTGTGGTTTAATTTAGTTTCTATAAAGACTATGTGCCACCTTCCAAGTAGAGTTTAATACCGGGGGAGCTAAAAAAATGTATACACATTTTAAGAGATGTTAGCACTTTGGTTGACATTGCTCAAGCACTAGTCTGCCATAATCAGAAGTGTCTGGGGCTGGCCGAGTGGCGCATCGGTTAAGAGTTGGCTTGGGACACCAGCTCTGAGCAGAAGGGCCTGGGTTCGGATCCCACATGAGGGCCAGAGACACTGCGCCTTCTACAGCTAAGATGGTGAACAACAGCTTCACCTGGAGCTGGGCTGCTGTGAGTCACCGGCAGCAGCGTAGGCTGCAGGGGGGCTGGCCGGCCCCTGGCGTGAGCTGCTGTGAATGGCCGTCCAATGGCCGGTGAGCGACTGCCTCACCCAGGAAGAGCGCAATGATGATACCAACATGGGCCAGTGAAGCGATGTCCTCCGCAACTAGACTGAAGAACAAAAGGACAGCAACTTGTCTGTTCCCCTTCCCCGGTTCCCCAATGCTGTTCCCCTCCCCCAATGCCCCAATGAAATCTTAAAAAAAAAAAAAAAAAAGAGGTGCCTAGATGCTGATGGTAACTACTCTGAGCACCTCTTGTAATGCAGAAGTCAGATGTGACTTCATCTTTTTTTAAATCTGTATATATTAATGCAGTGTTTTCCTTTCTTGAGATGTGTATACATTTTTTTTGGCACCCTTGGTATATATAGTCCTGATAAGACATTAAGAGCTGGGAAAAATAAAACCGTATACTAGCCCTCATTGACCTTCCCTGATCCAAATGGCTTGGGGTTTGTAATGTTGTTTGTTGACTGTTACCTTTGCCCAACATCCTCATCTGGTTGGTTTCAAGATTTAGAGAGACTTAAGAAGCCATTTTTATGAACCAGCTTTAATCTTCATTTTCTTTAACTCCTTAGCACTTGCTTTAACTTGTTTATATTCTTTAGTGTTTTTTTTTTTCTTTTCTCTTTTTTTTCTTTTTTCTTTTTTGAGGGCAGTGTTGCCAGCCCTCACATGTGGGATCCGAACCAGGGCCGCTGGCATCCCAAACCAGCTCCCAACCAACACGCCTCTCGGCCGGCCCTAATCTTTAGTTTTTGTTTATTTTCTCACCCTATATGTGATTCTGGGAGATTAGGCCATATGCCTGTGCAGCTTTCCTTATAATTTCTGTAACATCTATCATACAGATTGCTGAATACTTCTTGATTGAGAATTATAATTGCTAACTTGTTTATTTTATTTATTTATTTATTTATTTACTTATAAAGATTTTATTGGGGAATTGGGAGAGGGGAACAGCGTTGGGGAACCGGGGAAGGGGAACAGACAAGCTGCTGTCCTTTTGTTCATCAGTCTAGTTGTGGAGGATGTTGCTTCACTGGCCCATGTTGGTATCATCATTGCACTCTTCCCCGGGTGAGGCAGATTGGTCGCTGGCTCTGGAGAGCCTCTCACAGCGGCTCTTGGCAGCTCACACCGGCTGCTGGCCACTCTCGCTGGCTGCCGGCCACTCACTCTAGCCTATGGCAGCGCACTGCAGCAGGGGCTGCAGCTATGCCGTCCCGGGGACTCACAGCAGCCCAGCTCCAGATGGAGCTGTTGTTCACCATCTTAGCTGTAGAGGGCAGTGTCACTGGCCCTCATAAGTGGGATCCAAACCGGGTTCGCTGGTGTCTCAAGCCAGCTCTCAACCAACGCGCTACTCAGCCGGCCCCTAACTTGTTTATTTTTTAGGTGTGCATTCCGCATTTCTTTTACTTGATGAGGTTGTTGAAACCTATTTTTAATGCAGATGGTATCTGGATTTTAGTCTTCATTTATTAGGAGAACAAAAAGGTTTAATTCTGCTGCTGAATTAATGTAGGTGGTGGCAGGAACTCCAACAGACACTTTGTTCCTGTTCTAAGTTCTTAAATAGGTTTAGAAGGAGAGCTGCCTGGAGGGATCATTGTCTTGATGAAGGCCTGAATTAAGGCAGCACTGGGGGAATTTAGGGCTGGGATGTATTTCACGTTGAGGAATGAGAAAGGAAAAAAGGTCAAAATCCATGGGATTTGGAATATACAAAGATGAGAAGGCAGTCTTGCCTAGTATAGAGGAAAGAGGTGACTACAAAAGTGTCATACATCCTAGACTATAAATTTAGGAGATTTAGAAGACTCCTGTAGATCTGGGTTATAAATCCTGTTTCTTATTATTCTTAGCTATATTATACAGGAAAATATCTTAACCAGTATGAGCCTTAGTATCTAGATTTGTAAAATGGGCTTAGTCAAGGATTTCAGAAAATAAAGCAGTAATGTATGTAAAGTACTCAGAGGGGTTGACATTTATAGTGTTCTGGGAGTTTGGAGAAGCATATGAAAGAATGTCATCTGTAGTGCTATTCACTCCTTAGTTTAGATTTCCTGTAACTGGCAGGGACTTTTTTTTTTTAAAGTAACATTTTGAACTCTATTGTATCTGTTTTGATTTAGGTAAATTAATTCTAAGAATTTTATTTAAAGTCAGTTAATTATAGAGAATGTAAATTAAGTTAATGCACCAGCTGGAACGAGACTCCAGGGAGTTTCTGGGCTGCCTGAGGTCCCCCGCCTCCCCCAGCTGCTGACTGAGGAGGAAAAACGGGACAGAGGTAAAAAGAGTTAGGGGTTCCTGGGTTTTAGTCCATGCTCTGCTACCAGTTAATTGTGAATGTGAACAGGAATCTCTACCTCCCTGCACCTCACTTTCCTAATCTGAAAATGAGGGGTTGGACAGGCTGACACCAGTCTTTCTAGCTTTAATGTTCTATCGTTCTAACTATTCTAGATGCCAGGGACTCTAGCAGGGGAAGAACAGCCTTCTGTTAATCCTGGCATACGTGTGTTTTGCACAATGGAGACAAAGATAATAATATATAACTAGACGAAAAGTAGGTAATCTCAAATCATTTCATTGCACATTCCCATTTCTTATTCACCTTTTTCTAAGCATCACAATTTAATAAACATTTTACTGTAAAAAGTCAGGTGAACAGCATTAAAAATCTAGTAATAGAATAGACAGTTCTTAACTAATTTTGGATTACTATTATTATTCCTTGTTAATTACAAGGAATTTTGGGCGTATTAGAAGTATGGTGCCTTTCAATTAAATGGAGTTGTTTTTAAGAGGTTCTCTTTTGCTAACCAATTCCATCTAGAACCTATTTCTTTTATGAAATTGTGTTAGTCATATGCTTGTTAGGGGTTACATTTTGTTGCTTATTTAAGGTAAAAGGTTTTTGTAAGTTTTTAGTTTAAGTGCTAGACTCAACTGACTTGGTCATTTTGGGGACTGATTCAAAGTTGAAGTTTAAAAGAGCAATGAGTTGATCTTCGTATAAATTATTCTACCTAGGAGTCATAGCTTTAACCCAGCATCGTTACGAGAGTTCACTTTTACTGTAAAGATCCTGGAAGCAAAACAGGTTCATACATTGTTGTCCACAGTAATATAGTAACTGTAAATGTAATTCTTACTGTTGTGTGACTGAACAATCTCGTGTTTTTATTTTATTTTATTGTTGTAAATGTTTTTACTTAAAATGCTGTTGAGTCTGTAGTATTTTTTCACTGTTAGTATGCAGTAATTTTTTTTTTTAAGATTTTTATTGGGGAATTGGGGAAGGGGAACACTGTATTTTTCAAGGACCCATCAGCTACAAGTCAAATTGTTGTCCTTCAGTCTTAGTTGTGGAGGGCGCAATTAACCTCCAAGTCCAGTCACTGCTTTCAATCTAGTTGGGGTGGGGAGGTGTAGTCTACCATTCCATACGGGTGTTGAACCAACAACCTTACTGCTAAGAACATGTGCTTTCACTAGCTCAGCGGCAGCTCAGCTTGGGGACAGCTCACTGGCCCATGTGGGAATCGAACTGGCAACCCTGCTGTTCAGAGCTCACGCTCTAACCAACTGATGAGCCACTTGGCTGGCCCCAATCTAGTGTTTTTAAGTGTTAAGTATTGTGTAGTAATTACAAGATATTTGGCATATTTAACTATATTCATAAATACAGTGTAACAAAAGTGTGTTTCATTTTTTTGTATCCATATCAATATTCATAGATGTAATAGAGGATTATACCACTTTCCCATTTCTAACTCACCATTTTCAATATAGGTGAATGAAATTAAATAGAAAACATCACTTTCACTTTGGAATCAATGTGTTATAGTGGAGCTGTGACCCTTTTTTAAAGAGAACAAATAATTGGGTAGAGAATGATATTGAAGAGGCAAATCTAGAAAAGTCCCCTTTAGTAAATAGAATCAAATGAAAAATTTATAGTAACTTCGTATTTTAAATACTATGACTGTGTGTTAGTTTTAATTATTCCTCAGTATCCTTGGCCCTTGGTTCCCCTGCCATAGTGATCTTTTAAAACTTATTTTTAACTTAACCTGAAGATTTACTATAGAAATCTGCCTCTGTAAAAGGAGTACTCATTAAAGATCAGATAAATTGAAACAACAGGGAAATAAAGAAAGACATCCAAGAACATATGCTGTTAAAAATGATATGAAGACATAGAAATTATCATGTGCTAAATACACAGTAGTAACTTTAGGGCAATGAAATGTTTTTCAAGTTTCAATTTAAAGTTACACTTTTATGTTAGATTTGGAGAAGCCAAAACTGTTTAAGTTAAAATACAGGTGAAGTTGTTTATCATACCTTTGGTTCCAAAATTAAAAATTCTAAGTGAAATGTTCCCTCCAGTGTGGTGAATACTTTGTTGCCATAAAAATATCGAGGATACCTAAATACCTAATACATTTTTTTTTTTTTTTAAGATTTTATTGGGGAATTGGGGGAAAGGAACAGCATTTGGGAATCGGGGAAGAGGAACAGACAAGTTGCTGTCCTTTTGTTCTTCAGTCTAGTTGTGGAAGACGTCGCTTCACTGGCCCATGTTGGTATCATCATTGCATGTATGTATGCGAGTGTGCCCATGCATGCTGAGATGCACTGTGTCTTTGACATTGCAGATCAGGCTCTTCCCGGATGAGACAGATCAGTCACCGGCCTCTGGATGGCGCTCACCGCAGCTATTGGCAGCTCACGCTGGCTGCCAGCCACTCACTGTAGCCTATGGCAGCCCACTGCAGTAGGGGCTGCAGCCTACACCGTCGCCAGGGCTCGCACAGCCCAGCTCCAGGTGGAGCTGTTGTTAGCTGTAGAGGGCAGTGTCACTGGCCCTCATTTGTGGGATCCGAACCGGGGCTGCTGGCATCCCAAACCAGCTCTTAACCAATGCGCCACTCGGCCGGCCCCCTAATACATTTTCATAATAGTAAAAGAGCTAATTGATTTGCAAGTAATTTATGAAGGTAGTCAGAAACTCAAATGATTTCCTTATTTTTATAAATGCAGTACCATCATGATCAAGTATTGAGGACTTACTGAGCATGTATCTTGAAATACATGGAAGGGCCAAGGCAGGTCCAGTCTGTACTCCTCAGCTGTTTACTGCATAGCCGGGGAACACAGAAATCATGCACAAAGAGATACATTTTACAAGCCAGTCTGTTAATAGAACTGAATAATAAGAGAGGGATATATATCACGGTGGGATATGATGTGAATGTAAGGACCTTAAATCGCCTCTAGAATTTCATCGCCTATAGAATTTATGTCAGGAGCAAGGAAAAAGCTCAGGTATAGGGAACTAACTATGGAGCAAGTTTTGAGTAGAAAGTTTGCATCGTTTGGAAATATTGACTAGAATGGCTTAGCTATAACTGAGAATGGTATTTGCTTGAGGAGATAGTGAACAAACAGTAAGGAAGGGTAAATTGAGGTCCGATTTGGAAAGATCTTGAACTTCAGGCTTAGGGATTTAGCCTTAGTCCCTAAGTAGTAAGGAATCACAAAGTTTTTTGATTCTTCCTATCTTGTCAAGTGTCAAGATAGGAAGGATCTAGAGATGGGGAAAACTGGAAAATATTATTCAAAATAGGAATGCTTTAAAGTTGACTAAACACTTTCTTATACATTATCTCAGCAGACTTGGCCTTGCTAAGAAGTTATAGCAGCATCTGGAACAAAAACATGATTATGAGGGATAGTAAATCCTTGGCCTGTGCTCCAAGCAGACACCTGTCTCCCTCAGCGTTTTTTCCTACTGTGTCGTGCTGTGGTCCTTGAATACTCAGCGTGTGCCTAGAGGCAGCCACTCACCGGCAGTCCAGGTTCATAGTAGGTGACGTCTAGTTGCCATACAAAGGCTACATTCTAGAAACATGGCAAAGGAAAAGATTCATTGGCTTTGTGTATCCCAGATGACAACAGAAGCTCCTGGTGGAAGTGGCTAGATGGTGAGAATTGTGGGGCTACAGCTTTTAGAATCCTTTGCAGTGTGGTGTTATTGAGGTCTAGGGAGTGAAATTAGATCTGTGAAGGTGTCAGTGCAGGTCAAGATCACAGAGGGAGGCAGTCTGGCTCCTATTTGACTTGGCCAGCATTTGAGAAGGATGGATTTCAGTGTGGAGTTGAAGGGGGAAAAAGACGTTGTCTTGAATTTATCCGAGAAATGGTATTATACATATTCTGCACTTTAAACTTTTTCACTTATGTTGATATATTTTTCATATATTTCTGTGTCCATTTATGTTTATTGCATACTTTTTATTCCTGCACCCTGTATTTTATGAATTTCTTGTAGTTTATTAGCCTGTATTGATGGGGGCTTAGTTTCCTAGTGCTGCCGTAACAAAGTACCCACAAATTGGGTGGCTTAAAACACAAATGTATTCTCTCACAGTTCTGGAGACTGGAGGTCCGTGATCAAGGCGGCCGCAGGGTTGCTTCCTTCTGCAGGCATAGAACAGGATTTGTCTCAGTGCCTCTTCTAGCTTCTGGCATTCGCTGGCCATCCTTGATGCTCCTTGGCCTATGGATTCAGGACTTGAATGTCTACCTATGCAATCACGTGGTGTTTTCTAATTGTCATTGGATTAGTGTCAGTCCTGATGACCTCATCTTAACTTGGTTACATCTGCAAACTGTCTTTTCAAATAAAGTCACATTCACAGATTCGGGAGTTACGACTTCAACATGTCTTTCAGGGAGACACAGTTTAACCCATAACGATGGGTATTTTTGCTTTCCAAGTTTTTGCCTTTAAAAACAGTGCTATAATGAACAGTAAAATACATATTTCTGTATATCCTTTCCAAGTATTTCTATAGAGTAAATTTTAAGAAATGAAGTCAGAGGGCATGAGCATTAAAAATACTAATAGATACGGATGAATTGTCTTCCAAAATAGTTGTTACTAAACTCTTTATATTCTCATCAACCTTAGGATTTAATTTTTTTTTTGCCTTTTAACCAGTTTCACTGGGCAAAAAAATCTAATCGTGCGAAGTGAAACATCTTTTCATGTCTGTTGGGCATTTGTGTTTTTTCTGTGAATTGCATATTCTTTAGACCATTTTTCTACTGGGTTTTTTCTTAGTGACTTGAAGAACTCATTAGGGATAGTAATTATATTATAAACTACAACATTTTTGGCAGTTTGTTTATCTTTGACAAAAGTATTTTTGGTGTTTTCGGTCATGGCTTAGGTTTCAGATATTTGTATAGTTAAATGTATTAATCTTATTATATCAGGTTTCTGTTTAATACTGTCCTAGCTCTGAATTGCAAGAATATTTACTCACTTTATCCTAGTACTTTTATGGTTTTATTTTGAACATATTATCTTTGATCTTCCTGGAAGTGACTTTGGAAAATGAACATAGCAGAAAGCCAGCTTTATATTTCTACTAGCCAACTGTATTTAGATTCATTTCTGCATTTTTTGTCGTTGTTTGTTTTGTTTATTTAGTTATTTATTTATTTAGCTGAGCCCTCCTACCACCTGTTGGCAGCTCAGCAGCAGCTCAGCTCGGGCACAGCTCACTGGCCCATGTGGGAATCGAACCAGCGACCCTGTTGCTCAGAGCTCGCACTCTTGAATGAGCTCTTAACCAACTGAGCCACTTGGCCGGCTCTTCTGCATTTTTTTTTGTTTCATTTATTTATTTCTTTGCCAGTATACTTAATTTTTTATATAGCTTTATAGTTTGATTAGCATTGAGTTCCTCATTACTCTCCTTTTCAGTATTTTCTGGCTATTTTTGTATCTATTGTTAGTATTTTTTTCAAGACCTCATCTCTTACCCCTATCCCTCACCAAAAACTATTTGCTTCAATTTGGAATAGCATTGGATTTGTAGATTAATTTAGAAAGAACTGACATACTGAGACTTCTGGTTAGGAAGCAAGTCTTTTTTATTAACTATTTAAGTCTTATTTCCTTCTATAGTTTTATAATTTTTTTATTATGTGTACTAGCCATTGAAAAAATGTAAGTACAAAAGTTAACCAATTACATTTGTTTAAAGCACACACATACACACAAAAACACACAAATACGCATTGTACTATACAGAGTTAAAAGTTAAAATACCCTTTTACCACTCTCATCCTCCAATACAATTAGGCTCCACAGAAAAGTCTTCTTAATGGTTCAGTGTCACTTTTTCCCATCCTTTTTATATTTGTGCATGTGCATATGTGTGTCTGCATTTTACCAAAAAGGGGTCATGTTTGGGCCTGCCGAGTGGCGCGGTGGTTAAGCCCTGGCTTGGGAAGCCAGCGGCCCTGGTTCGGGTCCCACATATGAGGGCCAGTAACACTGCCCTCAAAAAAAGCGGTCATGTTCTAGACGATTTATGTGAAGTACACATATAGATCTGTCTCATTTAAAAAAAAGAAAAGAAAAGAAAACATTTTTACTACGGAAACTTTTAAACATACACAAAATAAAATGGTATAATGAACCCACGTATACCTATCACCCAACTTCAGTGGGTATCAACTCATAGCTGATCTTGTTTACTTTATACCCACTGTTATAGGTTAAATTGTGTCTCCCTAAAAGACATGTTGAGGGCCGGCTGAGTGGCTCGTTGGTTAAGAGTTGACTTGAGATGCCAGCTCTGAGCAGCAGGGTCCCGGTTTGGATCCCTCACGAGGGCCAGTGATGCTGCGCCCTCTACAACTAAGATGGTGAACAACAGCTCAACCTGGAGCTGGGCTGCTATGAATCCCCGGTGACTGCGTAGGCTACAGTATGTTGCAGTAAGCTACCATGAGTGGCCGGCAGCCAGCATGAGCTGAGTAGAGCCGCCGTGAGCGGCCATCCAATGACCTGCGACCTATCTGTCTTACCTGGGAAAAGTTCATTGATCATAATACCAACATGGACCAGTGAAGCGACGTCCTCCACAACTAGATTGAAGAATAAATGGACAGCAACTTGTCTGTTCCCCTCCCCCAATTCCCCAATAAAATCTTAAAAAAAGACATGTTGAGGTTGCAACCCCTGTACTTGTGTATGTGACTTTATTTGAGAAGGGAGTTTCCAGATGCAACCAAGTTAAAATGAGGTCATCAGGATTGACATCTAATTTAATGACTGGTGTCCTTATAAGAAGAGACAGACCTTTAGAAAACACCATGTGATTACATAGGTAGAGATTAAAGTAATAAATCTATAATTGATTTCTATTGTTTTTCCTGTTTTCTATTTTATTGATTTCTGGTCTGATCTTTATTATTTTCTTCTACATCTTTTAGGTTTAATTTGCTTTTTTTCCCCCTAGGTTTTTTTTTTAAAGGTGGTAACTACTAAAGTCAGGGACTTTAGACATTTTTTCATTTTCTAATATAGGTATTTAGTGCTATCCATTTCCTCCTAAATAGGGGCATCACATATTGGATATGTTGTATTTTCATTTTCATTATTTAAGTTACTTTCTGATTTTCCTTTTCATTTCTTTGACCCACAGTTTTTTTAGAAGTATGCAATTTAGCTTCCAAAGATTTAGGAATTTTCCAGATGTCTTTCTGTTATTGATTTCTAGCTTAATTCTATTATTTTTGGAGAACATAGGAATACTTTTTATTGAGCAGTGTTTTATAGCCCAAAATATCATCTAAATTGGTGTTCCACATATATTTTAAAATATAAAAGTTTAAGTCTTTATCCTTACTGATTTTCTGTCTTACTTGCTCTGTCAATTATTGAGAGAGGCGTATTGAATTCTTACAATTATAAATTTGTCTTTCTCCTTGAAATTCTATTAGTTTTGCTTCATATGTTTCAGATGCATAAACATTTACAGCCATGTGTTCTCGAAGAACTGACCATCATCACAAAATAATCCCCTTTGTCCCTGATATAATTTGCTCTGAAATCAACTTTGGATTTGTAGTTCTGAAGCTTTCTTTTGATTGGTGCTATAACCTTTTTCATTCTTTTACCTTTAATCTCTTTGTGTCTTTACACTTAAAGTGGGTTTCTTGTAGGCAGCACATATGATTAGGTTTAAATCTACTATGCTGCTGTTTTATCTTCATCTCACATGTTCTTTGTTCCTTTTCTCCTCTTTTTCTGCCTTTAGATTGCTTTAGTATTTTTTAAATTTCCTTTTAATCTCCTTTTTTGTTGATTCATTATAGCTGTTTTGCTGTTTTTGTAGTTGTTTTTTGGTTTACAGCACATATGTTTAACTTTGTATCACTTCACGTTTAGTATAAGGACTTTAAAATAGCATGATTTTTATTTGTTCCTTTCAGGCCATTATGCTATATTGTTACCATACATTTTACCATCTTCATATGTTATAAACTCTAGATATATTGTCATTATTTTTGCTATAATGATTCAATTACCTTTTGAAGAGATTTGGAAAGTAAGAAAAAATGTCTTATGTTTACCCATTTGTTGATCATTTCTGGTGCCTTTGATTGCTTTGTTTAGATGCAGACTTCTCTGTGCTATCAGTTTTCCTTGATCAGAGCCCCCCTCTTCCCCCTCACCCATCCTTCTCTTGTAGTTCAGGCAGGTCAGCTGCTAATCTTCTTTCAACTTGGTGTATCTGAAAAAGTGTATATATTTTGCCCTGATTTTTGAAAGATGTTTTCTCTGGATATAGAATTCTACATTGATTTTTTTTTTTTTTTGGTAGTTTAAAGATGTTGCTCCGGTATCTTCTGGTTTGCATTATTTCTGACAGGAAATCTATGTTACCTTTTTCTTTAATCTTCTTTACTTTCCTGTAACATAATGTATCTTTTTCCCTTACTGCTTTTAAGATTTTTCTCTTTATTATGGGTTTTAAGGAATCTGATTATGATGTGCTTTAGTGTAGTTTTCTTATTGTTTTTTGTATTGGGATTTGGATTTCTTGAGCTTCTTGGATCTTTGGCTTTTTAATACGTTTATATCAAGTTTGGAAATTTTTCAGACACTTTTTCAAATATCCACAGCCCTCCTCCCTCTACTTCAATTATACATATAGACTGCTGGAAGTCGTTCCACACCTCGCTGCTATAGAGCTCTTTTTTCCCTTCGTTTATCTCTTTCTCTGTGTTTCATTTAGACAGTAGCTATTGCTGTTATCTTTAATGTCACTGATCTTTCGTCTACAATGTCTAAACTGCCATTAATACCATCCAGATAATGGTTTTTTTCATATCAGTTGTTGTAGTTTTTCATCTCTAGAAGTTTAATTTGGAGATACATATATATATATATGTGTATATATATATATTTCTACTTGTTCAATCTTTGCTTTAGTTTAATATATGGAATACTAGTATGAGAACTTTAATGGTCTTGTCTACTAATTTTGTCATCTTATCAGTTTCTCTTGATGTATATTTATCTTCACTTTGGATTATATTTTTCTGCTTTTTTACATGCTTGATAACTTTTGATTGGATACCAGCTGTCATGAAATGTATCTTGATTTTATAACCACCAGTTCTTTGAGTTTTTAGTGTTATTTTTTATTTTTCACCCGAAATCTTCTATAATTGCTGATTGCTGTATTTTAAGCCATTCTGCTACCCCCCACTTTTTTTTTTTTTTTTTTTTTTTTTTTGCTGTAATAGCTAATCAAGTATATCTGAAGCTTCTAATTGTTAAAAATTTTCAATGTGTAGCAGGTAGTCCCTCTCTCACTTGGTGCTATTTCCTTAATTATCTGATTATTCTTGGTTGTTGGTTCAAATTTATGTTTGGAAGGCTGCTTTCTCAGTATAGCTAGCTAGCTTGGGTTTCTTTTCTTTTAAATCAATAGACTTTATTTTATATGGCAGTTTTAGGTTTACAAAAAAATTGTGCAGAAAGGACAATTTTCACTCCCCCAACCCCAGTTTTCTCCATTATTAACATTTTTCATTGTGTAAATTGATGAACCAATACTGATATGTTATTATTAACTAAAGTCTGTAGTTTCCTCTAGGTTTGACTCCTTATACAGATCTACACCTTTGGTTTTCACACAAGTGAATGTCATATATCCGCCTATACAGTATCATACAGAATAGTTTTGCTGCCCAAAAATACCCTACGTTCTACCTGTTTATCCCTCCCCTCTCCTGCTGTAACCCTGGGATCCACTGATTTTTTTTTTTTTTAAGTTTTGTTTTGCCTTTTCCAGAATGTCATATAGTTGGAATCATGCAGTATGTTGTCTTTATAGACTGGCTTCTTTGACTTAGCAGTAAACATTTAAGGTTCCTCCATGCCATTTTGTGACTTGATAGCTTGTATATTTTTATCACTAAATAGTATGTACCACAGTTGGTTTATCCATTTACCCATTGAAGGAAATCTGGGTTGCTTCACCATCATGAATAAGCTGCTGTAAACATTCATGTGTTGGGTTTTGTGCGGATACGTTTTCAGCCCATTTGGGTAAATGCCTAGAAGCGTGATCGCTGCATCATTTAGTAAGCCTGTGCCTATCCTTGTAGGAGACTGCCAAACCGTCTTCCAAAGTGGCTGTTGCATTTTGCATTCCCACCAGCGAATTTGCACATCCTCACCAGTATTTGGTGTTACTGTCGTTTTGGATTTTAGTAATTCCAATAGGTTTATAGTCACATCTCATTGTTTTAATTTGCAGTTCCTAGATCCATATGATGCTGAGTATCTTTTCATATGCTTATTTGCCATCTGTTTATCTTCTTTGATGAGGTGTCTGTTTAGATCCTTTGCTCAGTTTTCAGTTGGGTTCTTTGTTTCTTATTGTTGAGTTGTAAGAGTTCTTTATTTAGGATATACATTCTTCATCAGATATGTGTTTTGCATATATTATCTCCTAGTCTGTGGCTTTTTTTTTCTTCTATCAGTGTATTGTTCTTTGTTTCTTCTGCTTACTCTTTCTGCTTTGTTTGTTTGGTTTTTTGTTTGTTTTTGTTTTTGAGGGCAGTGTCACTGGCCCTCATATGTAGGACCGAACCAGGGCCTCTGGCTTCCCAAGCCAGCGCTTAACCACCGCGCCACTCGGCCGGCCCCTGCGTTGTTTGGTTTTAATCGAGCATTTTATATGATTCCATTTTCTCTCCTCTCCTAACGTATCAGTTATACATCTTTTAAATTTTTTGCCATATAGTTTGCAGTGTATATTTCCAGTCAGTCTAAGTCCAATTTTAACACTGTATCACTTCCTGCGTAGTAGAGGTACATTTTTAGAAAGTAGTCACAATTTCTTCATCCCATCCCTTATTGCTGTCACTCTTTTCACTTATCCAGAAGCCATAGTCACTGAATACATCTATTTTAATTTGCATATTGACTACTAGAAAACTTGAAGTTGCTTATGTGAGTCACACTATATTTCTATTGTACAGTGCAGAGCTTGATGGTTCACCAAGTCATTACTGATAAAAGTGGAAATCACCTATAAATCCTGTCACCCAGAAATAACTGATTAACATTTTTGTGTGTATCCTTCTGGGTTTTGTTTTGCATGACTTATTGAATGATAAGTATACATATGTACTTGTTCTCACAGGCATACCTCCACCAGCACAGACATTAATTAATATTTTTGACATTGTTTCATGTCAGTAACTACACCATTTTCAATGGATACATATGGATTTACCAATTCCCTAAAAATGGAGTATCACTACTCTTGTACTTTGGCTCCATTATTAACTAAAATAAGGGTTACTTGAACACAGGCACTGTCATACTGCCACCCTTACTCTGGTATCCAAGGTGACCACTTAGTGACTAACAGGGTGGTAGTGTATATAGCACAGTTATATACACCGGACAAAGGGACAATTCACATCCTGGTGGGATGGAGCTAAGATGAAAAGGATGGCACATTTGCGCATCAGCAGAGTATCTGACTGCTATCTCTGATATAGAGTTAATAGCAGGATATGAAGGTGAAAGTTGTTAATTGCCTCAGGTTAAGAAAGAGCTTGAATCTGTGCCAATGAGTTTGGACCTCATTCTTATCAAATAGCAACCTCTTGTTATCCTAAAAATAAAATGGCCTTTCAAAGTGAGAGGCAACAAGCATTTATTTGGGATCAGTAAGAATAGCTCTTTTGGAAAGCCACTGATTCAGGCAGAAGCCCAAATAGTGTTCTGGTTAGGAAACAAAGGCAATGGGTATTTATGAGAAAGGGAAGGGGAACAGTAACATCAGTAGGAGGAAGACATTTCTAGTGGTACAGATAACATAGTGATGTTAATTCTAAGCGATGTTTTATATTTTCAGTCCAGTAATAATGACTGCTTTTTTGTTATTGCAAATAGTTCCTTGGGACACAACGTTGCTTTAGTCCAAAGATTATTTTGTCGTGTTTTATTAACATTCCAAAGATTTGAGGCATAAAACGTGCAAGGCACTTGTGCTGAAACAGGAGCTCCAATTCTATTGTAAATTGGCTTTGTTTATATTATTGTTTACACTCTTATGTTTTAAAGCATGAATCTATATATTCATGGAATAACATAGATTGAAAACATAATTGGCAAGAAGAATTTATGGAGAATAAAATAGAGGCAGAGTGTCTCAGGCTATGATAACACTTAAGGCCAAAGGAAGGTGTAAGTTTTGGATCTCGTTTATGCAGTTGTATATAACAGCATATTATATATAGTGAAAAAAAGTGTCTTTTCTCATTGATTTCCATTAAGATCTCAGAGGTATGAGAATGTACATAATATAAATATAATAAATATTTATTTTAAGAAGTGTATTGTTAAGTATTTTTCTTTTCTGTTTCTGGGGTACAAACAACAGAAACTAGTTCTGGCTGGCTTAAGCAAAAAGTAATTGATTGACTACCAGATGGAATCCAAATCAAAATTGAACAGTAATGTTTCAGAAGTAGCAGGAGGCTGGGAAGAAGCTGTCCTCAGAGCTTCTCTCAACCCCAGTTATCTCTTCCCAAAACCACCCAGACCTGTGACTGAGTTTGGAATTCTGAATTCCTGGGAGAACCTTAATCGACTGAACTTGAGCACAGAAGCTCGTTCCTAGAGAGAGGCAGAAGGTGTCTCACATTAGAAGTGTTGGGGGTGAGGGACCAGCAGTGCGTGCAAGGTAGGTTTGTCATATACATAAAGCTATTGAAAACCCTGGTAAGATATAGTACATGATGATTTATTTGGTCTCTCACTAACCTAAACCCACTTCAGATGCCATTGTTAAAAATATTTGCTCTCTACTGAAGTGCTTTTTTTAGTTACAACTCCAATCCCAGATTTGCGGACAGTAAAGGCATAAGGGTGTCTTCGTATTTTGGGAAACTTGGGTTTTTTTCTGCTTCTGTTTGTTGTAATTGACCAACTTGCTGAAAACAGAGGAAATACTAGCCCTCTAATTAGCTGGCCCTCCATATCCAAGGGTTTTGCATCCATGGATACAGAGGGCTGATTGATAAAGTTCAGGTATCCGAGGGGGCCCTGGAACCAATCTCCTGTGATAGGGAGGGATGACTCTGCCAGTTTCTGTAAGGTAGTGTAGAGCTTTAAAATGATCTGACTGGGAATATAACAACTAATAAATCGGACACTGAATATCGTAATTAACATTCAAAACACACAGTACCAAGCAATTTCCTAAGCATGTTTTGTATGTTATTTCATTTAATTCTAATAACACTGTGATAAAGAATTAATTTAATCTGCATACCAACCCAAAACAAAGTTAGTTATATTATCCCCATTTCACAGATGGGGAAACAGATAGGGAAGTTAAGTAATCGCTTAAAATCACATCACTTATAAGTGGTGGGATCTATCCCAGAGTCTGCTTTCAGTCTTCACGCTGCCCTTCTCTGGGGCACCCCTGACTCTGCCTCACCTGGTCCCCAGTCAGAATTTGGGCTCCCTTCTCAGCCTTCCTAGAGCACTTGCTTTCTGCTTTCATTTTGGCACCTGTGGCATACTTTGTTATAGTTATTTTAAAATATACCTCTTTTATTAGGTTATTAACTCATTTAAGTCAGGGACCATCCCTTAATTATCTATTTTCAGCACATAATAAATATTTGTTAAATTGAATTTAATGCCCTATTCAAATTTAGTTTTTAAAGTAGCCAGACATTTTGTGAACAAATTCTTTTTATGTTGAATGATATTCAGCGATCCCAACTGTGTCCTACCTTTTGGCCTTATAAATTCCACATCTTGTTCTGAGAAAGTGTTTGTAGAAAACCTTTTCCCTGGGACTTTCCAGAGTAGAGTACTGTCTAGTAGAACTTTTTATGATGGTGGACATATTCTGCATTTATGATGTCTAATATAGTAGTCACCTGTGGCTTTTGAGCATTTGAAATGTGGCTAGTATAACCGAGGAACTGAATTTTCAGCTTGAAGTTTGAATAGCTCTGTGTGGCTAGTGACTACGTTGTTACGCAGTGCAACTCCAGGGAGCAGAAGGCAGAGGAGCCCAGAACCTAACACCACCCTCCCACCTTCCCCCCTGGCCACCCAGTTATGGGCTTATGTACTGGAAAGGACAGTAACACTGTGAAAGGGTTACTTGGCTCAAAGTGAATTAGCTCCCAAGTAATTTACACATTAAAAAAATGTATAGAACATTCGAATATCCCATATGCATGGGATCTAAGAGTCACCTTTCCATTTAAATGGAAATCGTTAGCTTGCTATTATTTTCCTTTACAGTGCCTACTGTAATTTTTATAGAGTTAGTGTTATATTGTATAAAATCCTCACATTCCCCCTCTGCTCCCAGGTTCTTGAATATTAATGGTAATAAAGGAAAACAAATTGCATGATCTACCTTTTATTTTAATATAGTTAGCTTTTTACTCCTTTGTGGGGATTGCAATCAAACATCCAGTTATGCGTGTCATTCAGTTTCAGTAATAATATCCAGAGTTAGAAATATTGACTCATGCATTTTAAATAAAAATTGCCTTTTGAAACCAGCAACATTGAGCTTTCTGAGGAGCTATATAAAACCTAGCTTATTGAATAGTAGTAATTTATTTTTTAAATTATTGACTAGATCATTATTAATGTTTTATAGTACAGTTTTTAAGTCTGTGATTGTGAATAAAGTGCCAATCTTAAAAACAACTTCAGAAATGTTCTTGCCTTTTTTTTTTCTTTTTTTTTTTATGCCTGTCTAATTCCTTTGCATAATGTATAGAAGAGTCTCAAATGTACTTAAAAGTCCTTAGGTTGTACGTTGAATTGAAACTGTTATTTACTCTCAGATTAGCCTTCTCTTTGCATGTCTTTCCCCCACCTTCATTGTACACATGAAAGTCAAGCAAATTAAATGTGTTTATATATCATACACATGTCATATATATAATATGTTCACACATTCCTGTGCCTGCTTTTAAATGCTTGGAAAATTATGAGTTGCTACATATAGAATAACAAGTTTGAAGACAAAGCCAATTGCATTTTAAACTTGCTTATCTTGATTAATTATATTTAAGAGTTCATAAGACTCGAAGGAAGTTTGTGAAAGAAATCAGACTTTGGCCTTCATTACAGACACAGGCTATAGCAGCCAAAGTTTGCTTTTTTTTTTTTTTTTTTTTTTTTGAGGGCAGTGTCACTGGCCCTCATGTGTGGGACCCGAACCGGGGCTGCTGGCTTCCCAAGCCAGTGCTTAACCAACCACCATGCCACTCGGGCGGCCTCTCACTTTGCTGAATTTTTAAGGGGAAACTTAAAAGCTACTAGAAATTCTTCTTAGGTTGCAGTTCCTAGATTAGAAAGATGATCTCATTATTTCCCCCCCAGACTTATCTGTATGTGATTTGAATTGGTCTTTTTCTTTCGTGTGTGTGTGTGTGTGTGTGTGTATTTTTCAAGTCAATATTTAATTTTTTGAAAAGCTAAAATATTCAACTCATTTAAAGTAACAAGCGATGAAAAGCAATTGAAGTTTCTCTTCCATCGTGCTTCCCTGACAAAAACACATGCACACAAAACCCCTAAGAGCTAGCAACTCTTATTAGTTTTCTGTGTCCCCTTCAGTTTTATGCATAGTTAGGCAAATGCAAATTATTCATTCTTGTTCTTCCTATTGTGCACAAATATTAGCATATTATACCCTTCATTTTACATCTTGCTTTTTCCCATGTAAGAAGGTATCTTGAGGATTTTTCTTTATCATTACCTAAAGAGTCTCTTCATTCTCTCTCTTGTTTAGATTGTGTAGTTGAGCTGTGGTTTAATTAAGTTGAGTGGGTATTTTTCTTGATGATCTGGAAAATTCCAATTGCCTGAGTAATTTTGGATAATTTTTAGATTCTGAAGATTTGAGTTAATGAATGTAAGATTTGAAATATTTTAATGGTTTTGATGAAAGTCTTTTTAAAATATGTTACCTCTTTATCCTGGGTTAGTTAAATAAACACATTACTGAACTTATTTTAGCTCATATATAGTAAACTAGGTCGTCTGTGCACATTTTGGGCACCATGTATTTTACTGTGCTGTATTTCCTTGCTCCAAAGTCCGTTGCCACTGTAGGAAGCAAATTGCCTTATGCCACGTCTTACGAATTTATTTATTTTGACCATGGTGACAGTTAAATTAACTTTTAGGGTTATTGCCAGCCAGTCATAGCTCTTCTTTCACACTGTATATTATAGTATCTTTGATTCTGTAATACTTCTCATCCTTGCTAATTATTAGGAACTTACATCTCAGTGTTTTGTAGATTTGTCACTACTCCACGTAAGCAGGATTGTTTGAGGACTGCTTGCCTGTACTTTCTGAGTCCGTGGGCTAAACTGCAGAGAACGTACGGCAGCTCTGCTGTCGAGGAAGCACTCAGTTGGGCTGCTTTCCAGGAGAGCTGTTATTAGATCCTATGAGTCCTAATGGGAAAACCCCTGTACTAGCTCTATCAGAGATCATAATTTTTCCTGTTCAAGCTTTTTGTTTTTTTCCAAATGAACTTTTAGTTTCTCAGCAGGTTTGCTTCCGCTTGACTTTTTTATTCTATATCTCATCTCAGTCTTGAGCAATTCCTGTCCACTAAGAAATGTTTCACCCAACTATTTGTATCGTTTGAGAGGGCCTGGTTACCGACCAAGTCCACTGACTTTTCTAAGAAAATCTCCTTGGTAAGGTTAGTGAGAAGAGGAACCACTTCCTTCCTCTGACTTCTGACTGCAGATGACCAAAGTGTCTTGTTAGGCAAGCTCATGTTGCCTATCCTCACAGTTATTATAGTAGGATGTAGTAGGTTAAGTGTTAACACTTTTCAAAGGGTGTCGGGAAAGGGACCCTCTCGGTGAAAACAGGGTTGAAAGGTGAGCAGAGTTAGCCAGATGAAAGGAGGGGGAGGAAGAGGGTTTTTACCCTTGGGCGCATGGGGTTGAAATGGAAGATCAGGATACGAGGGAGGATAATGAATTAGAGACCGTCAGAACACAGTGAGACGGAGGAGGAGGAGGCTGCACATGCATTTCTTTATGTTACTGGGAACAAATTCTTTCCCGCATCATTTTGCTAATGTTCTGCACTAATCAGACCACATCTACTTCATTTTACCAAGGACAGACACACTGCTCAGGAATCAATAAGTCAGGTTAGAAGAGAAATGATCAAAATAAATTTTAGCTAAAAAAAAAGATGACCTGAGGAAGAAGGGGGGTTGTTAGGGACACATCTCTATGGAGGTGAGAGTATTGCCAGGACGCAGAAATAAGTGTGCTGTAATTAGTGGGGACAGTTTTGCATTATTTTAGCTACAGTAACTAGCACTGCTTATTACCTAGCAAATGCTCCACAGATATTTAAATAAATGATTAAAGAATAAAGTATCCATGAGTGGGAATTGCCAGGAAAACAAGCTTAGTTTCAGTATTAAGACTTCTCTAACTGAACTGCTCATGAAGATAGTTTTTTCCCTCAACTGGGAGCTCCTCATTACAGCCAGCATCCAAGCAATTGCTGTGTAATCACTTCTTAAGAATGTTACATGAGGGATTCTTACACTGGATAGAAGATCGACTGTAAAAGGAACTACACACATACACAGACGCGTTACTCAGCCATGATTTTCTTAAGTGCGTAAGGTCATCGTATGTGAAAAAGTTACTATGTTAAGTTTGATTTGGCAAAAAGAATATATTAGCTTAGGTAGTTCATCTTCTTTAGATTCAAAATTCTGTTGCACTAATTAATACATCATTTTCCCACCCCAAGTAAGGTTGATTCAGGTTTTGTGGCATGGAGCTTATATAATTTGGAGAGGCTCTCTTTAAAAAAACCAACCCAAAATTTAAGTATAAACATGAATGTTTATTTGATATAAGAAGAGATCACAACAAACAAAAAATACCATAAACATTACAATCTAAAAAAATATCTAAAAAATTAGTTTATTATTATAACTTATTATTATTATTATTGACTAATACACCTCCTTGATACTTTTTGCCTACCTGTTTTTGGCCACATATTCATTGATTGCCTCTTTATTGGACAACAATTTTATATTTCCTGTAGAGAGACTCTTTTCCTCTTGAGGAAGGCTTTGCAAACTCTGCCTCGTAGACCAAATCCATCCCGCTTATGTCGTAAATAAAGTTTTAAAGTTTTATTGGAACACAGCCATCTCCAAATTACCTATGCCCGCTTTTGCATGCTGCACCGAGACCGGGGGACCAAATGGCCTACTAAGCCTAAAATAGTAACTGTTTGGCACTTTACAGAACAAGACTCCTGCTCTAGGATGTTCCATCAAAATTTACTTTTATTTTGATCGTTGTGAAGCTGAAAGAAATTTTTTGAAATCAATTACTGGTAATGGCACATATGTAATTTCCTTCACTTTGCTTAGAGGGTGCTTCTTGCCTGGGGATACCTACTGCTCTTTGATCTCATCTCATTTGGCTGGACCACAGCCCGCTCCCCTAGAAGAGTTTGGTCATGACATGCCTCCCCTAGCAGGGAGCTGGGCAGCACTCCTTTTCCTTGGGGCTAAAGCTTGGGTCTAGATGTATCACGTGATCTAAGAGGGGCGAGGTAATTGCTGGGGCTGGGCACAGGCAGTGGCAGTGCATCATTGATGGAAGTGCCAGGGTCACCTAGAGAGGAGTCCTGATGTGTTGCCGCTACCTCGTGTCCCCAAAGGAGAACAAGCCAGGCCTTTTATGGGGTTCTTCCAAGTATAGGACCCTGAAACTTACATTCAATTGACGTCACAGTGAACGTACCTATGTCCCCAGAACATTGAACTTATATCTGTTTGAAGTTTTTCTTGTCATAAAACCTTTTCATCTCATGCACTAGCAGTCCATGTTTTCCACCCTCACCACCACCACTGCCAACCTTCCTCTTCACTCCCCTAAAATAGATAAGAAACTTCAACCAAATGGGAGCAGTAGAGGAATACAATTATATCAAGGATGTACAGTTCTTGGGAGAATCATTTAGATGGAGAAGGACAAATATATGACAAATTAGGAACTGGGATGAATCAGTGAGTAGTGTATGGTAACTACAAAACAGCAACTGATTGTTAAGTTCATCCAGAGCTGACCAATATATGACCTTAGCAAATAAATTGACCTTTGCAAATAAAATGATGGGAATGGATTATAGGTTTGATCACTTTATGGTGAAATGGTATTAGATGGTAGTTAGCTCTAGGATTTAGGAATACCCAAATCCTACCAGTGACCAAAGCACCTACCTTTCCACTCTCATCCCAAACCTATTTGCACAGGGAAGTGACAGAAGAATAAAGTGTGTGTGTGTGTGTGTGTGTGAGAGAGAGAGAGAGAGAGAGAGAGAGAGAGAGAGAGAGAGAGAGAGAGAGAGAGATAGATCCGTGCTTGTGCCTCAGCTGGTAATGCTAACCTTCAGTGAGCTGAGGTGGGAATCCTTCCCACCTTTATTCCCTGAAAAATCCAAACCCAAATGTCAGGTTTTACGCGTAGTACATCTGATCTTGCAAGAGAGAGGCAGTCAAAAGGGAATGGGAGACAAGAGGAGAGAGAAGAAAACCTCCTTTTGAGCAGGTCCACTTAAGTTACAGGGGAGGGAGAGGCAGAGGAGAGCAAGCCATACCTACGTACCTCCTTGTCACCCGTGTTCTCACCTGCTGGCGAACCTGACCCGGTGTAATGAGAGCAGTATCCCTCTCACCTTTACCTGCATGTGATTATCCTTCAAGTAGGAAACTAAATGCCATGTGTAGTTTATACAATTTGTTTGCAGGTCTGTGCCACATAATTTACAGTTTTTTCTAAATGTATGAATTTAAATCATCGGCACCACGTGATTGATGTGTGACTGAGGGGTTTAGTGCCTGAGCCTAGCCTGTTGCCCAGCACAGACCTTTTGGTAAAGCGTTTCGATATAAAATAATTTTTTAAATGGTTTCAAGATAGGAAGTATGCTGATAATGAGAGTGCACACCAAAACTTTTATGAGTTGCAGTTTAAAAGTTTTGGTAAGTTGACTGGTAATTTTCAATGTGTCCAATGGAAATGGAATAGAGGAAGGAGCGAGAACCATCTATTATAGATCATTATGTATTTTAGTATCTTCAACAATCCTTTACCTCTGTTATCTGTTGCTGCAAAACAAACTACCTGAAAACTTGAATATTAGTTTATTTCTGAGGATTCTGTGGATTGACTGGGTGGTCTGTCCTGTAACTGAGGCCCACTCGCGCCGTGGCTGGTCACCTGGCATGTGTAATGCGAACTGGGCTCAGCCAGGACAGGTAGGGTGATCGGGGCCTTATATCCGTGTGGTCTTCACTCCAGCTATAGGGCAGCACTTCCAAGAGGGCAAGCCACAGTGCACGAGTGCTTTTCAGCCTTCTGCTTCCATTTGCTGAGGTCCTGTTGGTTAAAGCAAGTCCCATGGACAAACACTGGGTCAGTGGGGGAGGAGATTTTACAAGAACTGGGGTACTAAGAGGCAACAAGGGCCCCTAGAGGAATGATATACCGCTGCTGTACCCCTCTCCAGTCGAGGTTTCCTATTGTATATGGCTGTTTGTCTCTAAACTACAGAGTTGAGCCGTGTTTGATGGGACTTTCGGTCTGTGACTTCACCCCCCGCCACTCTTTCTTACCCCCACCCCACATAGCTCCCACAGCGCCCCAAGCACTTCCCCACAGTTGGGCCTTTGTTGATGTATCCTCCTAGAATGCTATTTTCTCCCCACTGCCCCCATCCTTTGCTCAACAGACTCATCCCTTTTTACCCCTCAGGCATGCTGTCACTTGAGGGAAGCCTTGCCACACTAAGTAGGTTTTACATTTTCCTTGCACACTGGGGTTTTTCCATTACAGCATTTGTAATAGTTATTAACGGCTGTCTGCCCATTAGAACTCATGTTTCATGAGGAACGTGTCTGATTCGTTTTTGTATTCGACCCCAGTTACATTCCCACCCCACCTGCATTTATTACAGTCCTGTGTACCTAGTAGGTACTCAGTAAACATTTGGTGAATGAATATGCCTGGCACAGTGGTTTTCTTCAATAGCTGCTAAGATCTAATGACTATTTGTGCTTGTTCCCTAAGACAGCAGCTGTTTTTAACTGGCTCCACTTTCCTTCACTGTTGGGATTCTGTTTGTTACGTACTGCTTTTGTCCTCTTACTCTTCCTATCCTCCAGCTTTCCTTTTTTTTTTTAAATTAACTATTTTTTGTGGAGTCTTCTGTCTTTGATGTATTCTTTTTTCAATCCCTACCTTTTCCTATTGTTTTTCCCTCCTTTTTCTGATTATTTCTCATGTGGAAATTACCAGATGACGGCATTCCTCCTTTCCAGAGCAAATTATTTGTTTTCTTTTCCTGGATAATTTTTAGTACTCAACACTCAGGAGTTTTGTTTCTAAATTTTAAATCGGTGGTTTCTGTCTTGGCTTTTTTAGGCTGCTGTGTAACTGAGGTGTTGTTAGACTTTCATTTAGGAAATTACTCCTTGAGACCACCCCATAATTCAATAATTATAATTCAGCCAATTTTTAATCTTTTTTTACTTTCATAATTCCTTTATATAATGTTGCACATCAAAATTTCATATTCAGGATAATAATGGGACATTTCATGTACATACTTCCTCAGAACTGCTATGAACATATTTAAAGTTTAGCTCAGAACTGCTATGAACATATTTAAAGTTTAGCTTTTATATAATGAGAATACTTAGGATGGATTTTCCCAGATTTGATTTTAGACATTTGGGGACACACATACAAGCTGGAGTGGTTTAACCATTAATCTAGGACAGAGGTGGGCAAATTGCGGCTTGCGAGCCCCATGTGGCTCTTTGGGTACGTTCCATCTCAAAAGTTTGCCGACCCCTGGAAGGGGCCCATCCTGTCCCTCACAACAATTTAAAAATTATTCGAGAGTCATGAATATACTTTTACATAATCACCATTATGTGCATAATAGCCTTTAACAATTTTTATAAATGAAACTATCATAGTTTTATTTTTATTTTCAATTTTACTTCAGAGCTACATGTATGTACCCAAAGAGCCACATGTGGCTCGCGAGCCACAGTTTGCTGACCCATGGCGGCTCTTCCATCTCAAAAAGTTTGCCGACCCCTGGTCTAGGCCATTGTAATCATAGAAAATACTTTATCATATTCCGTCAAATGATTTTTATTTCCACATTCAGTTCATTTTGGGTAGTCATTGAAAATATATCTTTTAAAAGTATTTCCTTTTAATATTGTATATGTATTGGATGATTAAAATAATTGTTGTAGACAGTTATTCAGTATTAAGTAATCTTAACACTTTTAGGCACTTGTTTGTCAAGCAAAGATGTACAGATTCTGGTATTTTCTAGTCTTGCCCCATGTCAGCTGCTGATTCTATAATAAAAGAAGCATCTATTTCCCTAATCCAAAATTCTTCCTCTGACCTGTTATGTAATGTGGTGGTTCTGAAAATATGAAAGGAGTTTAATGTATGGAAGTGATAGATGTTTGTGATCTTATTCAGAATGAAGCTGCTTTGGTATATGTATAGAGGGAGTTGGAGGAAGTAGCAGTTTTCATAGTTTAGGTCATTGTGGCAGTGGCTAATACGCAGACACCAGCATCCTGAGAAGACAGCCACCTTCCCGAGACTGTCCTGGCCGTGGGAGGAGGCTGAGAGTGATACAGTTCAATGAATCATTTCTTCTTCCAAATGTTTTTATTTCAAAAAAATTTCAGACTTACAGAAAAGTCGTAAATAAAGTACAAAGAGTTCCTTTGTATCCTTCACCTGGATTTGTCAAATGTTTATAACATTTTATCATGTTTCTCTCTATATATATGTATATACATATTATTTTTTTTTCTGAGTCCCTTGAGAGTAAGTTGCTGCTATGATGCCCCATTATAATACCTCACGGTATGTATCTTAAAATCAGGGTCATTCTCTTATTATCATCATCGAAATTAAAATATTTTTATTTTAATTTAACAAATATTTGCTTACGTGGGGCAAAGGTGAAATGAAAGTATAGGCCTGTAAAACTATTTTAGTTGCTTAAGGAAATTACAGTGTATTCAATGGGTATTAAGTGCATTCTTCTATATTAGAATAAGATCTGTATTATTAATAGATTAAGATCTGTGATGTTACAAGATTTATATCAGATACACAAGTTACTTTAGAAACATGAAGAAGAAGCAGACAATAATTTCAAGCTAGGGAATCGGGGAAATACTTCTTGGTAGGTGCAGAGTCAGCCCAGGAGAGGCTGAAAATGCCCTGCTGAAGAACAATAGGACGGATTCATATCCCAGAATTCATCCTCCCTCTCTTATCTGTCCTTGACAATGAAAGTCCTGAGCATGAATGTGTTATTGCAGTAACTCAGTAGTGTAACATCAGGATGGGTAAGATAGGCTCTGTTTCCACAGAAGTTGATATCGTGCTGTTTTCCTTTTCATTAATATCATTTAACTCTGACATTATTGAGCTAATAAGAACTAGATTTCCTTTCCTAAGCACTTGTCCTTAGGTTGTTTTTCAATAATGCCTTCTTGATGATGAAAGATGAGAAGTAATGGAGTTGATTAGCTGTTAATTACTTTACAGGAATGGAAGGAATGTTTTTTTAAAACTTAATTAAGCCACTGTCAATCTAGAGTTGAAGGGATAGTTGCTGTTTCTGTATTTCTAGCGTTTATATATTAAATGTTATGTGTGTACGCTATTCTTGTATTCACTATAGATTCTGAATTAATAGAAAGGACTTTAAAAAGTGCTATGGTATATAATTTTCAGACTTTGCTAATTTAAGATAAAAAGAAGTGAAATAGACACACTTAGACTGACAAAAGGTTGTAGCAAAATTTTGAAAATCCCGTTTCTGAAAATTGCTTATGATTACTTGGGTTCTTCAGTATTAAAATTTTATAAATTGTAGAATAAGGTTTATAATGACAACCATGTTTGTGTGGAAAATTATAAAAGTGTTTCACGGGTATCTATTTCTTAAGCAAATGTTTTAAGAAATTGTTTTAAATTTATATAAATGTTTAAATGTGGATTTTTAGTTTTGGAGTTTTTTTGTTTTTGAGTCCACATATACATCCAGACAATGTTTTACAGTGTTAATATTTGGTCCTTTGGCAAAGGGATTTCCATAATGGAAGTTCAGACTATTTAATAACACATTTTTTATTTTGCAAGCTGTTACTTCTTGTTTCTGGTTAAAGTAAAGTAGGTGAATTTTTAGATCTTTTCATTGGTATCTGGTTTCCTAATTGCTTTCCTTTTTAGAAATGAATGCATTTTGACAGCGCCATATTAAAAGGGCTGTAATTTAGGTGACTTTTCTGTAGAAAACAACTTTTCTCAGCTGATTTTTGAATTCTTCAATCTCATCTTTTATACCATTGGGTAATATATGCAAAATCCGTTTTCCTGAAGTGTTCAGTGCTAGGGTTCAGGGTCAGGGATTCTAGGGAGCTACCTGCTGAGACTGGACTTGCAGAAGAGCACAGCATGTGTCGAGCAGGCCAAAGCTGTACCCACATTCTTTCATCTCCTTTTTAAACCCAGTGTCCTAGTTTCTAAGCTATCTTCATAATGTTTTTAATGTCTCCTGTGGATACTTTCCTGCTGCTTTATGTCCTGTTCATGACTGTCTGTAAAATTCAAAGATGAGTTTGGTCTGCAAAAGTTAAAAACAATCTGGAACACTAATATCTGGGAAACCATAAAATTTTGATCCCCAACAACATACTAATCTTACATTTCTAACATTATTATTATAAAAGACTTATAGATGTAATCGTTTTTTGGACTCCTCTTGTCAGGTATTCCCCAGGCATAGTTAAGTAACCCAAAACAACATTATCTCCAAATCCTAATGTAGTTCGTATTTTTAGAGAATTTAGAGGCTAGTAAGTGCTATACCAGTATATATTTGTATCATCACTCTTACTGAAACTAAGATCAAATAGTTACATTCTATATTATAATATAAAAGAAATTTAATTTAGAATTAAATGAAAGTTTCCATTGTTTCATGATACAGTCATGAGGGAGGTGGCAACATGGTATCCTGGAAAATCTAACTCCTTGAAGGTGTCCATTGCCTGTAATGAATTAGTTTCCCTCCTGTGCATCTAAAAGGGTACTAGTTAGATACTAGGTAGATACATCCTTGAGAAAATTGGGACAATTATCATTCAAGTCATTTTTCATTACTTCTGTATAAGCGTCCAGCTGTGTGGCCATGTGCAAGTCACTTAAAATCTTTTGTTCCCTCAGTAACATCTTTAGAAAAGGAGATAATAGAATCCACCTTCAAGGATGACACTGTGTTCAAAGTGTCCAGCACTATAATTGGTAACCACAAGTTTAACTTAGCACCTTAACTGCTGTATAGAAATCAGCCTTTGGTAATACTTCATTGTTTCAATGTCCACGTCGTTGGAAAACAGCATATTACAGGGAGCCAAAATATAGGATTCGAAGTCACAAACTTCCTGCATTGGAATTTCAGCTCTGCCACTTAACTGTGTGCTATTGGGTAAATTATTTATCTTCTTTAGCCTTGGTTTTTTTTCTCAAGCATAAAATAAGGTTCTAATAGTAATAAAATTAAATTGGGTTGGATATATATATTTTGAATTGGGGAAGGGGACCAGCCAAGTTGTTGTTCTTCAGTCTTAGTTGTGGAGGACGCCAGTCGCCATCTGGCTTCCTATCAGTAGCTCATGGTCTCTAAGCCCAAGGTGCTGTGTTCAGTCTTAGTTGCGGATAGGCATAGCCATTATCCCATGTGGGAGTCAAACCCGGCAGCCTTGTTGTTAAGAGCACATGCTCTATCCCCTGAGCCATCTAGGAGGCAGCTCAGCTTAAAGTGCCGAGTTCAGTCTTAGTTGAGGGCAGGTGTAACCCACCATCGAACAGGCAACCTTGTTGTTACGAGCATGTGCTCTTACCAGCTGATGGCAGCTCAGCAGCAGCTCAGCTTGGGCATAGTGTCACTGGCCCATGTGGGACTCGAACTGGCGGCTCTGTTGCTCAGAGCTTGCACTCTTAAGCTAACTCTTAACCAGCTGAACCACTCGGCCCGTCCTTTTAAATGGGGTGATATTTGAATGTGCTTAGCACACTTCCTGACACATTCTAAGCATCAGTAAATGTTAGCTTTCAACAGTTATTTTCAGTACAGTTATTGTATAGTTATTACTGCATAAGAAATTACTTCAAAAAGTAGTGGCTTAAAATAATAAATATTATCTCCTTTTTTCTGTGGGTCAGGAATTTGGGAGTGGCTTAGCTGGGTGGTCTGGTTTGGTTGTCTCTCGTGGGGTTGCAGTCACCGGAGTGTTATTTTGAACCTAATGGCTGTAAATTTTCTGTTTTGCAGACTATGTCTTCAGCAGTGGTACAGTTATATGCAGCAGATCGGAACTGTATGTGGTCAAAGAAGTGCAGTGGCGTTGCTTGTCTCGTTAAGGACAATCCACAGAGATCTTATTTTTTAAGAATATTTGATATCAAGGTGAGTTTTGTTTTGCTTGCACCTTAAACTGTAGGTGAATTGGTTTTCTACCTCAATGATAATTTAGTATAGATTTGTTTATCGTGTATTTAAATCATACTTAAATTGATATTAGAAGAATGAAGCTTGGTTTTAGATATTGAAGCACGGGCATTGGGCATTGCGATCAAATGGGAATATGCCCTAAACCAGAACATGAATAGTCCCCTAGTTTGTGTGTCTGCTGCTTTTGTCTGTTTGTTTGTTTGTTTGTTTGTTTGTTTGTTTGTTTGTTTGTTTGAAGCCTTTAGGTTTTGGGCTTTCCCCACATTCTCTCCTTTTCTAATGATGCTCTTTTATTCCATCCTACAGACTAGCATACATAGTCCTTTCAGGGAACTACAAAAGTATATTTTGGTTTGGTATGTACTTGCGCCCACATTTTCAACATTATATGATCTTTATAATAATGAATGTATTTGCTACCTATTTTCCTTTACGTTGTTTCTCAACATAGGTATGTTCAGATTTTCACAGTTTTGTATCCCTCACTCTGAAACATAAATCCATATTGTCCTAGATTGGATGCCCTTTGTCAGGTATTATTCTCTTATGGTTACTGTAAATTAGTTCTCTAGCTGAGATGAAGTCTCCATTTATCTTTTAAAACCTTTTCCATAGGCAAGCCTCTTTGCTTAATATTTTTTTGTGGATTATAATGGGATTATAATTACAAAAATAAATAAATAAAAGTAACTTTGAACTTCTGGACAATCCTTATGGTCAGATAGATTGTAGTCAAACTGTTGTACTTCTCTGGGCCTCAGCTTATTTATTTTTAAAATGGGATAACCATCTGGGTCTGTTGTAAAGTATTTCCCTGAGATTAAATGAAATTTAAGTTACTGCACTTTGTCAGTTAGTGTCTCTTAACACCCACTTCCCCATCCCCTAAGACGGGTGAGAGACAGGGCATCCTCCCGTTGCTAACACTGGCACACTATGGCAGTGATTCTGGGGGGTTGGGGACCACATGCAGAGTTAGAAAGAAATCCCCAAGTCCTTTGACATATTTCTCATCACCAATGAAAAACACTGTTTAGAAATGGAACGCACATGTAACTCCACCGAGAAGAAAGGAATTCCATTGCAGTGGTCATAATGTATATGCAGTGTATTTTAAATATTTTTAAATTGTGGTGTAGGTATAACCTTGCATTTCAGAAAAGAGCAGTGATTATTTTTCTCTAACCACTTATTTCCAGTGGCAGATAACCACTGCTGAATACTGAATTAGCCCCCATTGATATTAAGGTTAATTAGATTCTTATACTGCAGCCATAGATATGACAGTCATCCATGGGTCTCTTAACCACAGTTTAACTGTGGTGCATTCTAATCATTGGTTTCTTTGTGCACGTGATTGATACTGCTTATAACAGTGTTTACTTAGGCCACTCTGCAAAAGTTCGTAATTCAAAGATTGTAAATGAGCAGTAGAGAGAGGATATGTTTGACCTTTTCATTATCTACAAAGAATTGAGGAAAAGAGTATGAAGTCTTCCTGTCATATTTGATAGCACACAATCTATACATACTGCTGATGAAACTATGTATCAATAATCAGTGCATGTACAAAAGTATCCCACTCCTTCTGTCTAACATTGATCATCTAGTAACTGTTATAGTTATGTATTTGACCAAGTATAACTATTTATGGTAATGCTTGGCTAACGAGATTGATTATATATCTCAGCACACTGAATTAAACTCAGTTGATATGTAGTTTTTATTAAAGAGACATTATCCAGTTATTAAGAAATTACTGATGAAATTATATGATATGCTCCTTATTATGCTCCTTATGTATTACATGTGCGGTATGTGTGTATGTATGTAAAAGCTACTGTTGATATAAAGAAGTCCCTTAATTCTAGTCATCTGCTTTGTTTTGTTACTGGAGACTATCTTTTTGGTAACTCTTTAACTTGTACTTTTTTCTAGGATGGGAAACTATTGTGGGAACAAGAGCTATACAATAACTTTGTATATAATAGTCCTAGAGGATATTTTCATACCTTTGCTGGAGATGTAAGTTGTATTTTTCTTCATTGCTTTAATATAATTGCTTTTACATTTGTCTGTGGAAATCATTTATGAGCTTTTTGTGTAAACAGAGTGTAAAACATAAGGAAATATTTTACTTTTAAAAACTTCTTCATAGATATTGTAGCTAAATAGGAAGAAATAGCTAAGATTTTAAGGGTCCAAAGAGGTCTGAAGAGTACTATAAATGTAATTTGCTATGTAGAAAAGAAGTTTGACCTTTTTTATCTTCTCTCTGTCTTTGGGCAGATAGTTTAATCTCTCTGTGTGACTTTGGACAAATAGTTTAACCTTTATGGTCTTTAGTTTTGTTGTCTGTAAAAATGAAGTCTTAATTGTTCCCTGATCCATGATAACTTTTAAATATTGGACATTCTATTGCCATTCAGAGTACTTTCTGAAAGAATAGCTCATGACCTAAAAGAGTGCTAAAATACAATAAATGGGGGGAAAACGGACTTTTAGAAATATTGCATATACTTATGGAAAATGTTAGAAAGATTTTTATACCATGTGCTTACAGGGATTGAGTGACAGGATTATGGGTGAATTTAATTGTCTTTGTTTTTATATTTGTATTTCCTAAATTTCCTGCAGTGAAAAAAAGGTTGGATTAAATAACACATCTATCTTTTCAGCAGTATTTTCTTCTCTGAAATGTGAAAATTTTTTTCTTGATAGTATATAAATATTGGGTTGTCGGAAAAGTCATGATGTATTTTTTCTGTTTTTCATTGCAAAAATGCGTCATGACTTTTCCAATAACCCAATATATGTATGTATTTTAAAGTGTGCATTAAATGCCATATAATGCCAGCATGTTTCCATATTTTTAATAATTTATCTGCATTAATGTTATAATTTAAATAGTACCTGTGATTAAGCTGTAAAATAAAATAAACTACTAAAGATAGAGTTGACCTGCATTTTACCAACTTTTCCATTGTTTACCTTTTCTAAGCTGAATTATTTATAGAGCTCTATTGAAGGATCAAATTCAATTTGCTACTTTGTTTTTTGTTAAAGATAAAGTATTCAATTTAATATTTGAGAATCTACTGTTAGGTAACTTTTCTAATAATAGGCTTTTGTTTTACCTTTTTACTTTTTGCCTTCTTAAGTTATTCAGGTCATAAACTAAGTTCTTGTCTGCAAATAAAGTCAAGCTTTTCTTCTTCACAGAAGTACTTCTGTTGGTTATCAACTTTTTCGTTTTGTAAAATAAAGCTAAATTCATGTTTTTTGTTGTTTATATTTTTTGATGAAAATGTCGCAGACTTGTCAAGTTGCTCTTAATTTTGCCAATGAAGAAGAAGCAAAAAAATTCCGAAAAGCAGTTACAGACTTGTTGGGTCGGCGACAAAGGAAATCTGGTAAGCTTTTTTTTATAATTCTTTTAAACAGGAGCTGGCAAACTACAGCTTATTGGACAGATGTGGCCCACTGCCTATTTTTATAAATTAGGTTTTATTGAAACACAGCTATGCTCGTTGGGTTACATATTGTCTATGACTGCTTTATTGCCACACACAGTTGGATAGTTGTGACAAAGACTATATGGCACAAAAAGCGTAAAATATTTATTATCTGGCCCTTTACCAAAAAAACAAAAAAGAAAAAAAAAGAGAGAAAGGTTGCTAGTCCTTAACCTTAAAAGAAATAGTATTTTTATTGAGAACCAATTTTTTCAGATTTATTAAAGACCTCACTCAAATAACCTTTTTTTTAAAAGATTTTATTGGGGAATTGGAGAAGGGGGACAGACAAGTTGCTGTCCTTTTGCTCTTCAGTCTAGTTGCGGAGGATGTTGCTTCACTGGCCCATGTTGGTATTATCATTGCGCTCTTCCCAGTTGAGGCAGATCAGTCACCGGCCTCTGGACAGCCGCTCACGCTGGCTGCCGGCCACTCACTGTAGCCTATGGCAGGCCCCTGCAGCAGGAGCTGCAGCCTAGCCATCTCCCAGCAGCCCAGCTCCAGGTTCACCATCTTAGTGTCACTGGCCCTCATATGTGGGATCTGATCATAGCAGGCTTCCCAAGCCAGCTCTTAACCAACGCGCCACTTGGCCTGCCCAATAACTTTTTTTTGTTAACATCCCCATGTATACTGACTCAAATTTTCATTTTTATGGAATTGATCATAACTTACATTTTTAAAAATATTTTGTATCTTGTGGAAAAATACTTTAGGCAAGCCTAGAAGCAAATAAGCAAAGTTGCAAACAAGCTCTGTAAACATGCCTTGTCTCTGTTTTGTCCTAATGTTGTTAATGATGCAGCCATAAGCAGCTTAGTTTAATGCGTGAGACTCTAATACATATAAAACAGTTAGAGAAGGATACATTGCAGCATAGAGCTCCAAAGTCATCGATACAGGACTATTTGACAACAGTGTGCCAGCCTTTCTGTTGTAAAGTAGAAGAAGGGCGATTAAGAGGTGACCAAATCGTCTTCATAAGCAAATCAGTTTTAGGAGAAATAATATACGGGAATTGAGATAAGCACATAGATTCCCTTAAAACCAGCCATGCCTGTTTATTTCTTGAAAAGTCTCCCTGTCCATCCAGGGATACGTATTTCCCCAGTTTGAAAGATCACTGTATTAAGATTGTGTTTTACCATTAAGAGGGAATAAGCCATGAAAAAGGAGAGGCTGGATCCAGAAAACAGGAATGTAAAAGCATGTATTCCATTTTATATCTTTATTCCATTTTACATCTTTATTATTATTTTAGTGGGTTCCAAGAGGCAGGTGAAGTAAAAATGAAAATAAAACTAAGTTGTTGCCTCACTTATTATATCCCACTTGTTATAATGAATGAATAGAATTTTTAGGGGCCTATTATTTTTGTTACTTCTTTTTTGGGGATCCCATGCTACGAGAGGATTTAATGCTATGGAATAATTTATGGTTTGGTGACTATTTCAGCATTATGGCTTGGTGTTAGGTAGGTTAGGGGCTCCCCGGAGAGTTTTTTGGCTGAAATATGTGACATTGTTGATAGAAAAAGAGTAAAACATACTTCTTAAAATATGTAATAATTGACTTCGAAATTGGTAGGTCACTTAGTCTTCCACTTGGTACAGGAATTCTGTTTGGTATGGTTCCCAAGGTTTTTAGACAGTGTTCCAAAAGCCAAAATCCCGTTAGGGGGCAACTGATTCATCACTTGTGATTAGATCTTGCTAATCACACTCCCTGCTCACCTCTCTTTAACTTAGATGCATGGAGTCCAACTTTTGGAGCAACAAAGAATTAGCCTGTTTTATTTTCCTCCCAGTAGCCAGCTCCTCTTGGAAGCCATCTATTATGTACTTCTTCAGTCTCACCAG
Organism: Aselliscus stoliczkanus; assembly: GCA_033961575.1. Lineage (NCBI taxonomy): Eukaryota > Metazoa > Chordata > Mammalia > Chiroptera > Hipposideridae > Aselliscus > Aselliscus stoliczkanus. The sequence goes on along the minus strand of CM066740.1, from coordinate 71,828,853 downwards.
TTCCAGTTTCTTATTTCTCACGTGATGTAGTTTATAGACTCACTGTCCTGCGTACACTGCTCTGAATCCAGCATAGATTTTTATGTCTTCTGCAGATGGTCCAGATTTGAAGGAATGGTCCAGCTTCAAATGATGTTCAGATTTGAGCACAGTGCTCCAAAAGTCGTCTGATGAGTACTGTCATACTAAAACGTCCCTTGATTCCATTAAACACTGTTCTGCTAATGTTTCCACTAAATCTCGCACACCCTCAGCTCCCGTTTTTTGTTTAGCCAGACCCTTCCTTTTGGATGCCTTTCAAACCAGGATAGCACCATGTACCTAAGTAATTGCTTTTTAGAACTTACACTCTGAACTTTATATTTATCTCAATATAGTCCCATTGTGTGTCATCATCAATTTAAGAAGTATTTCCTCTCTAGATCCAGAGATAACATCACCTTATTAATAGATAGGACTTAATTACTTCAAATGTTTCAGAAAGTTACTTCATCAGACCACCAGATGGAGTAATACATTTATATGTACCGTTGCCTGGATTTTTAACTTTGGTCTTCCGATTAAATCCTATCAATTTTAGTTTATGGCTGTTCATAATCTAATTATTGTATTATAACCTTGTTTATGTGTTTTTGTCTTATAATTTTGCAACATTTGTATTAGAAAACCTGTGGAAATTAGCATTTATTTAAAATTCTTCAACCACTTTTGAACTTTCTTAAAGCCAAAATTGTGTCAAACCTGATATGTAAGAGTGTGAATGCAAAGGATTGATAGTAGTTCTCCTGGCTTTCCTCCTACCTAGTTGGCTGTAGCTTTTCAGTATTGTTTTGGTCTGCCCCCCGTGCTCAGCATCTCGGGGCATTCTCCTTACCTTTCTGCTTTCCTTCAGTCCTGTATCTTTGAATACTCACTATGCCGATGACTTCCAGAGATTCATCTATGCTCCCGACCTCTCCCCGACCTTCAGACTTGTCTACTTTAGCTGGTGTCAGAATAGCCTTCAGACTTGATCCATGTTCCCCAGTCCCACTCAGACCTGTCCCTACTCCTTGCCTGCCCTTCGCTGTCTCAGTAAAAGACATTGACCCTGCCTCGTCACTGGCCCATCATGGTCCCTCATGAGTCCTGTCAGGGAGTCACACATGTCCTGGAGCTGTTTCTCACTGCCTCTGCTGCTAGCACCCTGATGCAAGCCACCGGCATCTGTCATGCCAATGACCCTAACTCCCTGACTAGTCCCTGCTGCCACTCTATGCCTCCTGCTGTCTTCTTTCCCACATAGTAACCAGAGCGAACTCCTAAAAACATAGTTTGGATCTTGTCACTTACCCTCTTCAAAACCCAGTGAGAGCTTCCTATTTATACGTGGAATACAATCTGTTCCTTAACCGTGGCCTGTGGGACCCTACATGATCCAGTCTGTCTCTCCTTCTGACTTAGCTCCTTCCACTCTTCTCTCATTCCAGTCCAGCCTTCATGATGTTCCTTCATGATGTTCCCTCCATAGAGCCTTTGAATATGTGGGTACCTCACTTTATTCAGATGTCTGTTCAAGTGCCAGCTCCTCAGAGAAACTGTCCTTAACTATCTTTACATCAACTTAGGGATAAGACAGAGTTTAGGTAGATTAATTTTTTATGTTGATGTTTGTATTACATATGTCTAATAGTATTCTTTTAATTTATTTTCTAACAGAGAAAAGACGAGACCCCCCAAATGGTAAGCTCTTTAATAATTATTGGTCAAAAAGATCTTTATAGTTTAATCCTTGTAGAAACATGTGCATACATTAATACCTAATACTTAATATCTGTGATCAAATACTGTAGTTTATTATGTTCTTATTTTAAAATAAAAGATAATGGATGTTGCTTAGAAATATACTATTTAGCCTTTTTCTAGGAGAAGGAAGACTTCATAGGGGGAAGATCACTATTCGTAGATCTTAATTCTGTATTCACAATTGATTAAGTTTAGAAACTTGACAATCTGATTTTCATATCTTCTTTTTTTGGAGGTGGGGACTTGAGAGGGGGACCAGCCAAGTTGTTGTTCTTTAATCTTAGATGTGGAGGGCTCCAGTCACCATCTGGCTGTGTGTCGGCAGCTCATGGCCTCTAAGCTCAAGGTGCTGTGTTACAATCTTAGTTGTGGGTGGGCATAGCCACCATCCCATGTGGGAGTCAAACCAGCAGTCTTGTTGTTAGGAGCGCACGCTCTTTCCACTGAGCCATCCGGGTAGCAGCTCAGCTCAAGGTGCCGAGTTCAGTCTTAGTTGCCGGTGGGCATAGCCCACCATCAAACAGGCAGTCTTGTTACATCAACCGATGGCAGCTCAGCGACAGCTCAGCTTGGGCGCAGTGTCACTGGCCCATGTGGGAATCGAACTCGCGGCCCTGTTGCTCAGAGCTCGCGCCCTTAAGCCAGCTCAGCTCTTAACCAACTGAGCCACTCGGCCGGCCCTTTAATATCCTCTTAAAGGCAGTAAATTTTGCCTAGTGTATTTGCTCATTTCATACTCTAGAATTATCTTTTTATCTTATTTCAAAATATTATTTTACAGTGGTAATATAAAACTAGCCCCTTTCAGCATGAGTAATTACTATGATGTTATCTTCAGAACTAATAATCGCCATACATAACCCTCCTTAATTTGGTAATGAACTCTTGAAGTATTATGAATTAATTTATTTAAAAAATATATTGTATACTGAAAGTAATACCAAGATATAAAGGACAAAGTCCCAGACCAATAGGCCAGAGATTCTCACCCTCAACTCCATAAACCCTCCCTGAAACTGGGCACTGAATTTTATAAGTGTATATGTTTTTCCCTCTGGGGAGAGAGAATGTGGCTTTCCTCACACTTAAATGGGATCCCTGACCCTCTGAAGGTAAACAACTGTTGCCCCAGGAGACCTCATTATAATGGGGGATTTGGCTGCTGCTTTCTAAAAGCATTTCAGATCCTCTCCTCAGAATTTAGAATGATTAATTATCCAGGGAAACACTTAATACAGAGCTCTTAATATAACAACTGCTGGTGATTCTTGGGGTTTGTTTCTTTTAAACAGCTCTATTGCCCTCTGATTTTATCCTTAAATTTGTTTTCCTGTATGAAAACCTGAACCAAGTATTGCTGTATTCAATTTTGGGTTATTTGCCTTTAATTTTTTAAAATGTCTCACTACCTTCAGTAGTGCTTTACCATGTACCAAGTACTGCATTCTTTGACTTTCTCTTTTAGAGGGAGATTTTAATACTAACTTTACAGGGCTGCTGTGGAGATTAAATGATGTACTCATAGCGTTTAATAAGTATTAGTCTCTATGATGACGACAATGACAGTAATAGCAGCTACTATGTAATGATCGTTTACTCCTGCGAGGCACTGTTCAGCAACCTAAGGAAATAGCTCCTAAAATCCCCATTTTATAGATGAGCAAACTGGGGCATGGACAAGCAGGATTCAGTCTCAAGCAGTATAAATCCAGAGTCCCTTCACCGCTGTGCTACGTCAAGGTTTTGAAAGAGAAACTGAGACCTAGAGAGAGTAAATGCCTCCATGTATGCAGCTAGTATGTGACAGGCAAAGAAAGAAGCAGCTGAGTCTGCAATCCTTCCTCTGTGAACCTTTAAAGCAGTGTTATCATTCTTTTTCCTGGATGTGTGCTCAATATTTTCATCTCTTTATTAAATAACTTTGCATTCTGTGAATGCATATTGAGTACCTGTGGGGAAGGCTTCCTGTGGTGGCGCTGTTGGGGATAGTAACCTGAGATTTTAAAGGGTAGATGTACAAACAGTACAGTTAAGGTTAAGGATATAAAAACTTGGTGGTTTTTTAAAAATTTAGTATTTTCAGTGCACATAAAATGTATTTCTGAAGAGGTATGTAATCATGAATAGATAGAATCTGGATATTCTTTATATGACAGTGATGTCTCATAATTGTATTACCCTCACTGTTAATAAGAGAGATAATCATAATTAAATGCAGTGTCTTTCTCTACATGGGATTGATCTTGGTTTTAAATCTTTAAATCTATAGTCCTAACCCTTCGGTGCAGTGGTCCCAAAACTTTTTTCCTTCACATAAATGGAGAATTAAATATCATTAAAAGGCAAAGTTACGCTGCATGTATTGCCAATATTTGTACGTATTTATTTGATAAAATATACATATAGCATGGCATTAATACGTTACATTAACAATAAAGAATGAAGTATTGTTTATTGTTTATAGAAGTTGTACAGTGTTCGCCTGCAGCAGTTGCCTTGCTCTCCCTCCTGTGTGGAGACCCCCTGCTGTGGAGGCAGCGCCTTCCTTGTCTGTGTTTGGGACACAGCCACTAGGTGGCAGTTCATGCCTTCCCCGTCTGGCACTTTGTTTCAGGTCCTCATTTAGGTTACCAGTTTAGCAGCCCTCTTCCAATAGTAACGTTAAAAAGACACCTTATGCAGAAGTAACATGTTCCAGAACTGCAGTTCAGTGTCTTCCTCACTGACTCCTAATCCATACATCTTTCTTTTTTCTTTATTGGTCAGTCTCACCTTTTAGCTTAGACGCTTTCCAGTGATTTGTTCTCAGCTTCATGACGGTTCGATATCAGAGGCCTTTGGGCCACCTGTCTCTCCGCTATTTTACCTTGGTCAGAGTTCACTACTTTTTATATAGTTAAGTGGAAGACTTCAGTTTGTTCTCTTTAGTTTTCAAATTAACTAGAAATGCTATTCAATGAGAATATTAAAAAATCTTCTCTGTGACAGCTGTCCTTAATCAGAAGAAGGTAATTAGTCATTTGACATTATTTTTTTAAAGGAAGGGAAACAGCTCCCTCCATTATATATGTACTTAGTACATATTCTTAGGATAAGTATAATTTCATAAAAGGAATAATTAAACTTTATTAGAAATGATTCAAGACTATTTCTGTTAACCAGATCATCCATAAACTTTATTAAAAAGTGACCCTGCCGGGCCTTATTAGAAATGATTCAAGACTGTTTCTGTTAACCAGATCTTCCATAAACTTTATTAAAAAGTGACCCTGCTGGGCCGGCCAGGTAGCGCATTGTTTAAGAGCTGGCTTGAGATGCCAGCCGACCCGGTTCGGATCCCATATATGAGGGCCAGTGACACTGCCCTCTACAGCTAACAACAGCTCCACCTGGAGCTGGGCTGTGCGAGCCCCGGTGATGGTGTAGGCTGCAGCCCCTGCTGCAGTGGGCTGCCATAGGCTACAGTGAGTGGCCAGCAGGCAACATGAGCGGCCAATAACCACGGTGAGCGACCATCCAGAGGCCGGCGACCAATCTGCCTCATCCGGGAAGAGCGCAATGACGATAGCAACATGGGCCAGTGAAGCAACGTCCCCCACAACTAGACTGAAGAACGAAAAGACAGCAACTTATATGTTCCCCTTCCCTGATTCCCCAACGCTGTTCCCCTTCCCCAATTCCCCAATAAAATCTTAAAAAAAAAAAAAAAAAAGTGACCCTGCCTTATATAGGTTATCACTGTCATTTTTTGAAGCAAATATTTAATTGGGCTTTAGAACACCATTTTAAACTTATTTCCTAACACCTTCAAACTCTGAAGTAAATGGCTATTGTAAACCCAAAATCAAGTACCTGATCTCTTTGATGTATAGAAACCCTTTTTTCTAAATTTTGAAAATTATTAGTAAATATTTATTGAGTGATGAACTGTTGAACTACCAAACTGATAAAGCAGTAATGTGTAGTAGCATTTGTAAAGTTAGCATTATCAATCACTTTATGGTTTGACTTTTGTGTAGAAGGCATAAGAATTAATAATAGAAAGATTAGTGGTCTGGGAACCAAGATAGAGTTCGCCTTTGCCTTTGTCACTTATTGTGTGACCAGACAGGTCACCTGACACTTCTTGCCCTTACTTTTCATCTATAAAATGAAACATTTAGAAAAATTCTTTAATTTCCCAGCTAATAGTAATTTTCTAAACATCTCTTTCATCTGGGTTTTCTTATATACACTTAGTGTTTTAAGGAGTACTAGTGTAATTAATGTGTAATGACACTAAATAGGTAATGCCAAGGCTTTATGAACTGCATGGCAGGTGTGGAACAATATACCCATACCTGATTTGGGATAGAGGAAGGAGGGGAAACACAGTCTGACTGCAGTATGAGTTCAACTTTGTTATTCATTCCACATACCTCTGATATTTTGTATCAGTCCTTTTCTTCCTTGATCTTTCTTCAGAGATGGCTGCTATTTTCTCTAGTGACTGATGAGTGGGGTTTACAAGAACCGTAATTTCGTTATTTCCCAGAAAAGAATTTAATAAAAGTTGGATAACTAATTTAAACAATAAACTTAACTTTATCCAACTCTATTACCATTTAGAACATCCATAGTATAATAGGTTACTCTTATATAAGCTAAAGTAGCATAAAGATGTTTTTTGTTTTTTGTTTGTAAAATCTAATTATAGTTGGCCCTTGAATAACACAGTTTGAACTGTGCAGGTCCACTTATACAAGGATTTTTTTCAGTTAATATATACAGTACTGTAAATACATTTTCTCTTCCTTATGATTTTCATAATAACATTTTCTTTTCTCTAGCTTACTTTCTTATAAGAATACGTATATAATACATATAACACACAAAATATGTGTTAATCGATGGTTCATGTTATTGGTAAGGCTTCCAGTCAACAGTAGGCTATTAGTAGTTAGGATTTGGGGAGTCCAAAGTTATACCTGGATTTGCAACTGTGCACAGCGGGGGGTGGGGGGGTGGGGGGGTGGAGAGGCCTGTCAGTGCTCCTAACCCCGTGCTCTTTAAGGGTCAACTGTATAGTTGTTAACTTTGTTTTGTTTTCATGGTGAATCTGGTTGCTTTTTTATAGTTACTCAATGAACACCTGTTTTAGGAAGGGTGGTGTGTATAAAGAGGGTGCCTAACTCTAGGACTCCCAAATCTGTCTTAAGTCAATTCTTTAATTCTATTCTACTTATCCTACTAAGTATAAAATTAGGAGACTAGTAATTTATGGCATCTTATTGTGTTGCTGATACTGATTGGTAAAGATAAATTATAAGAAGGAAAACAGAATGGAGCGAATGAGAAGTAAAATCAGATTACTAGGTAAATCTACAAAGATATAAATATGACCCCAATTCAACCCTCTAACACTGAATTCTGGGATTCCATGTCCCCCTTTTCAGTGTTATAGTGAACACTGAAATCTGATATCTAAACAACTTTGAAAACCCAAGCTTTTATCTGCTGTTTAATAAGCCTTCTGTATTGCTTACCTAACTTTTAATTCTTAATCTAATTATTTTCAGATTGTTTACTCACACTGAATCATCTTTTAATGATTTTATCCATATTATTCACTAGCTTCCATTTTTTTCCAAGAAGAATTTTCTTGCCAACTTCCCATGGAATTTTGTATGAAATTATAAGTAGAACTTTTAAACATTTACGTATTATACTTATATCTAAGTAGACTTTGAATATTGAGGGAAAATAGCTGAATTTTGGTGATATTAAACATTTTTCCAAATGGTTTACTTCTTTGATAAGGTGGCTCATGGTTTTCGTGATTTTATTTTAGCTCTATTTCATCTTTAATAGTAGAGTTGGGGAGAGAAAATAGGTTATATATATTTTACCCACATAGATAAATATTTTTCTTTCAGATAACTTGAATAGGATACCTTTGAGGTTTTCAGCAGTTGAAGAATTACAGTCAAATTGGCATTTAGTGATAGATTACCTAATATATGTTAGCCTACAATTTCTTGGGGTTGCTGTTGGCCATTCTATGATTGTGTAGGGGTCCCCAGGACCACCCCCACAGTTGGTGATTTGCAGAAGGATTTACAGAACCTGGTATATAGTGGTGCTCATGGCAAAGGTGTGTCACAGTGAAAAAATGCAAAAACAAAATCAGCGGCAGGGAAGACACAGGGTTAGTGCTGGTGAAAACCACACAAGGGTGTCCTCCTGTTGGAGTCACAGGGGATGCACTTAAATTCTCTGCTAATGAATTGTGACAACACTTGTGAAACATTATCTAAAGGGGAAGTTCAGTTTATTGTTTAAAGCCCAGGGTTCATTGTTGGCTAGTCACATAGGTATCCTCTGTCTAGCACAAACCAAGATTCTAGACTCCCAGAAGGAAAGCAGCTATTAAGCCTAAACCATATTGTTACCATACACAGTGTAGAAGCAGAGAGCCCATGTTATCAGGGAATAATGCAAACCCTCTTGAAATCCCAAGTTCTCAGATGCCAGCTTAGGGTTGACTCTGTAAGCGGGTTTCTCTAAACAGCAGTTTCAGGCCTGCTATGGTAACTGTTTGTTTCTGCACAGTGGTGATTGCATTTTATACAGCATGTTGAACATTGTCATTAATGTAATCGTCTCAGAGGAATTTGGTCTGATAGGAGGTTTTATCAGAGAATCATATATTAAAATGGAAGCTCTAAGGAACATGTGTTGCCCTTTAGGTAACTTTATAAGGAATTTTTAAGTTGAATACATTTTATTCAGAATCTCATGCTTTTAGGACCAAGGATATTTTTGAGAATTTTTTTATAAAACAGGTGTAACTCCTAAAGATGTTATTAATAATAGCCAAAGGTGCCGAGATGTATTTACTGTTGATCATTGCAGAAGATAAAGGTTTTGGAAATTTTTTTCATCTTAAGGTTTTGAGCTGTGTACTTCTTTCTGATTGTCAAAGTGTATGTATACTGATGGGGAAAGTATTACTAGACTTAAATATGACAGTTTTGGGAAAAAATGGCAGTAATCATTGCATTAGTACGTGTTTTCTAATGAACTACTGAAGTTGAAACAGAGAGGTAGGACTAAATTTGTTAGATTTAAAACAAAGTAGATGGCTCTTTTATTTTCCTTTTACTATTCTTGTTATGTGATATATACCACTTTTACAATGAGTAATGTGTTAGATGTGAAGCTGTTACAGTCAAAATCTAAGGGTTCAGACCAATTCAATTTATTTATTTATTTGTCTATTTATTTTTTAGCTGAGCCATCCTGCCACCTGTTGGCAGCTCAGCAGCAGCTCAGCTCAGGCTGGGCATCGAACTGCTATTCCTCAGGGCTCAGCTTGCACTCTTGAGCGAGCTCTTAACCAACTGAGCCACTCAGCCGGCCCCAGACCAATTCAATTTAAATTCTTGTTGAAAATTTATATTCCTGATGATATTTAATGTTATAAAAATACCTAGTTTGCTTTGAAATAATCTATTAATGTGTTTAAGAGTTTATTATAGGTCTTTAACATTTAGGCAGTATTTTATTCATTATTTTTAAAAATTAACCTGCAAGTTTAAAATTTAAATAATTTATAGTAACAAAGTGGTCTTACTTCAGAAAATGATATTTAAATTATAAATTATGACTGTAATAATTGTTATCTTAAATTATATCCTTTTCCTATCATTTTGAATTTATTTGCAGGTCCTAACCTACCCATGGCAACAGTTGACATAAAAAATCCAGAAATCACAACAAATAGATTTTATGGTTCACAAGTCAACAATATCTCCCATAACAAAGAAAAGAAAAAAGGAAAGGCTAAAAAGAAGAGATTAACCAAGGCAGATATTGGAACGCCAAGCAATTTCCAGTAAGACAGTTCTTTTGTTGTTTTTATCTTTACTTTCGATTTGTTCATTGCAACTCTTGTTTTTTTTTGAGGGCAGTGTCACTGGCCCTTATATGTGGGACCGAACCGGGGCCGCTGGCTTCCCAGGCTGGCGCTTAACCAACGCACCACTCGGCCGGCCCCCAACTCTTGTTTTTTAACGTGTTAGAAAATTTGTTTTCTATTCAGTAGGATCCTTATATTTATCATTTGCTTAACTTTTTAGCTATAGCTTTTGTTGGAGTTTTTTTTAAGCTATTGTTTAATGGACATTCTGCGCATCTTGTAGTTTATTTACTTTTCCACTCATTAGAAAAGAAAAACTAGATAAAGTTGTTTCTTTACTAATTGTTGGACATCAAAATGATTTCTCACTTTTCTCTATAAGAAAATGGTATTTGGAAATTGCCTAGAGGCATTGTCCTAGTCTGTTTGGACTGCTGGTATAGAAGACCATGGACTGGGTGGCTTATAAACAACAGAGATTTATTTCTCACGGTTTTGGAGACTGGGAAGTCCAAGATCAAGGCATGGGCAAGATCTGGTGTCTTGTGAGGGCTCCTCCCTGGTTCATAGGCCTCTGTCTCCTTGCTGTGTTCACACATGTTAGAAGGGGGTGAAGGAGCTCTCTGGGGCTTTGTTTTTTTTTTGTTTTGTTTTGGGTTTTTTTAGTTTCAGATGCAAAACAACATAATGATTAGACATTTACACCCCTCACAAAGTGATAAACCCCCAAGTCTGCTACTCCTCTGACATCGTATATAGCTGTTACAATACCATTGACTGTTCCCTATGCTGTACTCCACATCCTGTGAAAAATAAATTGAATATATATATATATATATATATGTATATATATATTTAATTATAATTGATATTCAGCTTCAGCCTCAGGTGTATACCACAGTGGTCAGACATCTACATAATCTATGAAGTGATCCCCCTGATAAGTCCAGTGCCCGTCTGACACCCTACATGATCTTTACAACATTATTGGTTATAGTCTCCATACTGTATTTCATATCCCTGTGACTGTTTTGTGACTACCAATTTGAATTTTCTAATTCCTTCACCTTCTCCCTCATCCCCCAACCCACCTCCCCAACTAGCAACCATCAGTTTGTTCTCTGTATCTCTGAGTCTATTTCTGTTTTGTTTATTCCTTTCTGTTCTTTAGATTCCACATATAAGCGAAATCATATGGTATTTGTCTTTCTCAGTCTCACTTATTTCCCTTAGCATAATATTCTCAGGTCCATCCACATAGGGGCCTCTTTTATAAGGGCACAAATTCCCATTCATGAGGGATCCAGTCTCATGATGTAATCACCTCCTAAAATTCTCACCTCTAAATACCATCACATTGGGGATTAGATGTCAACATAAGGATTTTTGGAGGGCTGGCTGAGTGGCGCGGTAGTTAAGCGCTGGCTTGGGAAGCCAGCGGCCCCGGTTCGGTCCCACATGTGAGGGCCAGTGACACTGCCCTCAAAAAAAAAAAAAGAATTCTTGGGGAACACAATCTATAATATATAGCAAGCACCAAACCTTTGTATTTATATGACATATTTCAAGTATTTTCATATACATTATTTCACTAGCTCATTATAATAAAACTCCTATCCTGTCATATATATAGTGCTTGTATTCTTAGGCTAGTTGGACAGTTAAGGAAATGAATGCTCAGAAAAATAGTGCAGAAATGTTAAGACTCAGCAGCAGAGCTCAAACTAGAATCCTGGTCTTCTGAATATTTGTAGTTTTTCCCTGATTATGGTATATCTATGAGAACTAATAGTTAAGGTCAAAGCTTCGTGGGTGGATTGGATTTCATATAGATCATGTTTATAATGTTCTTAGTGCATTTTATTTTTCTATTTTTTTTCCCTGTCTTCTACTTTAGGCACATTGGACATGTTGGTTGGGACCCAAATACCGGCTTTGATGTAAGTGTCTTTTCAAGCCATAAACATTACTCAAAATATGTGGGTGTGTTATGGCCTATATTTAGATTTTTATTTTTATTATTTATTTTTGTGAATTTTAGTGTTTATTTGAATGTGCTTGTGTTTATGTACATATACCACTGAGGTTAGAAACCATAGTTATTTTCTATCATGCATGGCTAAGTTTCTAAAAAGAAAGTTTTTGTATGCCTTGGCTTTATGTCCTATATAAATAAAATCTTTGTGTTTTGAAAGCCAAGAGAATAAATTTTTTTCTGCTAAATGATCATTTCAGGGGAACATATACCAAATTATTAGAAAGTACTATAACAAAATTCTAAGTATATAGTTGTTGAATTATCTAGATCTTTCTATTCTATTTTTGGCAATTTAATCATTCATCAATTTTTATAGCACTGTGAGCAAGTAGGTGAAACTGCTGGCAAAAATTTATCTCTATTTTGGTTACCTAGGTAATATGCATCTTATACTTGACAGATAATTAGGATTTGGGAAAATTATTTTGAAAAGAAGTATTAACGACCGAGGATAAAAATCTTTCGGGTGGTTTTTGATATAACTATTTACAATGCTAACTCCACAAACCTTTGAGTGCCTCTTTTTTTTTTTTTTTTTTTTTTTAGCTGAGCCATCCTGCCACCTGTTGGTAGCTCAGCAGCTGCTCAGCTCAGGCTGGGTATCGAACTGCTGTTGCTCAAACTCAGCTCGCACTCTTGAGCGAGCTCTTAACCAACTGAGCCACTCGGCCAGCCCTTTTGAATGCCTTTTTGTGTTGGGCACTGTCCAGGGTGCTGGGGGTTATAAGGAGGCCTTGCCCTCAAATTTTCAAATTAATTGATTTTTTTGTCTATTTATGGTCATGTCTAAATCCTATTTAGGATAAGGTGGAATAGGTGAGCATTAAAGATGTCTGAATCAGGAGTGGGTTAGAAAAATCTAAATGAGGTGCCTTCTCTTTGAAGGTAGAAGTAAAAAAAAGATGACATAAAATATAAAATCTTTTCTTTGATCTTTTTTTATAAGAAAGTTTAGTTGGCATATAAATAATGTAACCATATTAAAAGTTTATAAACTTAAAATCATTTTGTAAAGGGCACAGCTGAAAATCCAATTTTATTATGCTCATTTTTAAAACTGGGATAGATTTTATAGTTAGTGGTTATTTCATCCATTATAGCTGAATAATTTGGATCCAGAATTGAAGAATCTGTTTGATATGTGTGGAATCTCAGAGGCACAACTTAAAGACAGAGAAACATCAAAAGTCATATATGACTTCATTGAGAAAACAGGAGGTGTTGAAGCTGTTAAAAATGAACTGCGAAGGCAAGGTAATTTTTATTTCTGTTTAGCTGTTCTGATCTATTTTTTTCTTTTGAATCTTGAGGTCACTTCCATGGAAGACAACCACATGCATTTACATGAGCCTTCCGCAAGCAGAATGTTTGCGTTTATGGATAACTGGTTTGGCCCAGTGTGCTATGTTTTACTTTATTTTTGCGTAACTAAAAAACTTGAGGAGGTTTTGCATATTACTAAAAAATCTTATATTAAGTTCATGAAATTCCTTACAAAAGCTTCTGGTTATTCTATTTTAAAATAAAAAATTATAGTTGCCTACTATTTTACATAATGAATCTTAGAAGCCATTAAAGTTGCTTTTGCTTGAATTCAGAAGTAGTAATTTAAATATAACCACTACCTATTTAGAAAAATAAAAGCATTTTCAGAATATAAATAATGAAAATAGTTCCGATTTTTTTTGAAATACAAACATTTTTTTCTTAAGTACAAAATATGTCATTTGGTACTTGAGAGCACAAATAACTTGCAACCTTTTAAGATCAAAGTACCTTATATTTTAGTTGTATCTTAATAATTATCACAAAAAAATGCAATTACATATCTCTAAATTTTCCAGTATGACAATCATTTCTTTGCCACCTTATTTATTTGGGGCTGCTTTTCTTCTTAGTTTTTGCATATGCATAACAGTATAGCAAAACAGAAGCTCCAGTTAGTAATGCATTCTTCTGAAGAATTTACCTATCCTTTTAACTTAGGTGTTTGACTTACCTGAATTTTTTTCACCACTGATGTTCATTCAGTCTTTCATTCATTCGTTTATTCATGCGGATATTCAGTAAACATTATTATGCCAGCACTAGAGTTTCTACTCAGGATATTAAAATATATTTATGGTTACTACCTTAAGAAATCTTATAGTTTAGTTTGAGAACAGGTAGTAAACAAGTATTTAGCCATAATTACTGTTGTGGAAATGCAATGCTAGTTCCCCTGAAACTAGTATGACCCTAATTTATCTTATTTTGTGAAAATACTATATTTCCAAATTCTGTGGCTTGTTAGTAAGACCATCTTGAGCACTGTACCATTGTTGTTAATAACATAAGGGTACATGTAAAAGTCACAGTTCCTGTTAAGTGTACAGATGACAGGAGGTCTTGAGCCTTTCTGTGCTCCTGGACTCTCTCTTTCTCCACTGTTACCAGCTCAGCCTTCACCGCACATCACCAACTGGTGCTGGAGGGTCCCTGAGTGTTCTGAATTCATAGGTGTAAGTTATTCCTGGCATTTTTTAGACCGTCCATCATACTGCCCTTCACCTGAATGCCTGGACCCAACAGTGGACTGTACTAACTTGATGGGGTGTGTTTTTTAAACTGTGTCATTACTGCTTGTCATCCTAACTGATTTTCAAACACCAAATTAGGCAAGGTCTTTCCCCAATTGAATTGCCTAAAACAAACAAAAACAGACAACAGGCGTTCAAAAAACATATTTTGGGAACAAAGTAAATTCTTATCATACTCAAAAACCTAACTTCCAATGTAAAACCTTTGAGACACCAAAGAATGATTTTGTAGAAGATAAATTTTATTTAAAGGAAGAGGAAATATTTTTCCTTTCATTAAGGAAATGTTTTTAGGCAGAGCATGTGATGTGTTTGTAGTGTGAAAAAAAACACTAGAGGAAGATGTTTATGAAGTTGTCTTTAAAATCTATTTAATATCTACTGAAACAAATCTCTTGAAACTTATTTGTAAAATCATATAATCAAGTTTATAAAGAACAGATTTGTGATTTCCAGTGTATCTTTTGTGTGTATGTGCAATTGTCTGAAGTTTGTTAATTCAGAGTAATCTGCCCTGTAGGTCCACCACAGTGGAGTGGTATGTATGTGGGATGTTATTTGACCCATGCCTAAATTATGCATGCTGCGATGTGTTTGTTTTCAAAAAATCAAGAGTTCATTTATCCTGTCTCCAAATCTAACATCCAGTGAGGTTTTCTGCCCTTTTCTCAAACTAATGTTGTGGGCAAATAAATTATTAAAAGTACAAAGAAAATTCATTTCTATATGAGTCAGAGCTCATATTTCATCTGTAATTTAGATAATTTTATTTAAATTTTGTGGATTTTTACAAACTTACCCTCAGCACCACTGTTGTTTATATTAAATAATATTTACTTTTAGTGATTGCTTTTCGCACTTGGCATTATTTCAATAACCTATATTAAATATACTTACTCTTTTACATTCATTTGGGGCAGGGAGGGGGAGGACTAAACACAAATAAACTCGCAGTTAGGTCTATGAATGCCTACTCTGGGAGTCTTTGATATTCCCATAAATTTTAATTCATGTTGAGTAACATTTTTCTGTTTGCTGTATCTTGATGAGAGTGCATGAGAGCAGATCATCAGTGTTTCCTGAATTCTATAATACCGCATTTCTTTTAAGTGGTATATTTTATTTTTGTTTATAATTTCTATAGATATCAAATATCTAGAGAGTTATCTACCAGTTACTCTTAATACTGATCTGAAACTTAATTACTTTTAAATATATCAACCTTTCTTTTTAATGTACCATCCAGACCAGTTTATTTCTGTAAGCTTCCTTCAGTCTTTTTCTTTTGTAACTAAGCTTTGATAATAAGAACAGTTATTATTTTTTGTAACTTCTGTTTCATGTTCTTCACTTTCTTTTTGTATCTTAGAAATACTGTGTGATTCTGATCTGGTGTTTGGGGTGACACTTAGAGTTGTGAGCATCTATAGGCTGTCAGACTTTCCCGTAATGGTGTGTGCTATCTGCTTAGCAGACCTTTTTCTCCGTGTAACCCGACTAACATTGTGTCATCTGCCCCTTCCTGCTTCATTCTTTAATTCACATTTTTACCTTGGAATATGGCATGTCTTCTGCATACTTTCCTTTTTATATAGACGTAATACATACTATGAAAACAGAAAGTTGGTAATAGGTGTTTTCCTAACGAAAATACAGAGACGTTTCCGGTCAGCTTTCCAGATAGTAGAAATACCAAACTTGTGCTGTACCCCAAACTGGATGCAGCTGGCCATTTATCCATTATAAATGAAGGGGGCCGGCCAAGTGGCGCGGTGGTTAAGCACTGGCCTGGGAAGTCAGCAGCCCCAGTTCAGGTCCCACATATGAGTGACACTGCCCTCAAAAAAAAAAATAAAAAAAATAAATGAAGGCTCTTATTTTCCTGAGCAGTGAGTGATTCAGCATCTGTTTGAATGGGTATTGTTGGACCTCAAATTATTCCAATAAATGTACTTAGTGCCAAGTTCAAAGGAACTTTAATTCTCTATACTGAAGATATATATCATTTTACATGCAAAAGATTATGGATCCAGTGCTGGGTGAAACCACCACCAGAAATGACTAATAACCTTCTGTAGTAGAATAGAGTGGGTCCTTTTGCTCCTAATTAACAAACAACTAAGTTATACAAGTGCCATATCATTGGTATTTGAAACGTAAGTCTCAAATTGATGAAAACGAAGTCTTTGTATCCAATTGAAGTATTTGATGTACTCTTATACAGGGAGTATCCGTAATAGATATATACCATATCCTCTTGGTTTTGCCCTTTAATTACAAAATATGTTAGAAAAGGTCTCCTTGCTTTTGATCCAATGAGAAAATTGGGCATGGCTTAGCTGCAACACCCACACTTGCAGTATGTCTGGAGTGTAAATCGTAGGGGCTTCCCTCTGTGACAGACTGCATCTACTTGTATGTGGGATAACTCTCCTGTTGCAGCTATATATTATTTTCAGTTATAAAAGTTTGTATTCCCGAAAACAGTACCGTTGTGCATATTGGCCCTTCTGCATTTTTCATCTAATGTTTATGATTATATTTGACAGTATATTTTAAATAGCATGTTTCCTGTCATTGTCCCAAATGAAATGGGAGGATTCCATTTTATTTCCTTTAGAGTGAGCAGGGTTTTTTTGTCTCTGATATCATTGCATTATTGTTATTTGTTATTAAGGTAGGTATTAGTATAGATTGTAGAACTATCAATCAATAATATATTATAGTTTGTATCAATAAATACAAATAGCTGTTATGGATCCTAGGATTTCTCTACTCCTAAAATAGTTAGTTTTTCTATTCAGTTTTTAAATGGAGAAATAATGAAGTTTATTATTGTGTAATTTTCTGTATACAATAATAAACTTCATTATACATTGTATACAATAATAAACTTTATTATTGTGTAAATTTGTGTATACTGTTGATAAAATTATGCCTCCAGAAATACAACAAATTTGTACTTTGAATTTATTATATTTATATTTATTATAATATTTAATTTATTAATTGTATTATCTTACATTTTCACTTAAGTACAGTAAGAATGTAAATATCATTACTACCAGAATAATGTTTATATTTCATTAATTTTAATTTTGCAGTGTGTAGAAATTCTCAATTTGTTAACAGTGCAGTTCTCCTGAAAATAGTGGAACATTTCATTTTGAGCAGCCAGCCTCCCTTAATGCCACCAGTAGAATTACTGACCATCCTTTAGAAATATAGGATATTATATATTACATTATTATATATTATTATAGTATATCACATTATATATTATTTTTATATTATATATATTTATATAATATATAATGTGTATTATTGTTATATAGTCTGTATATAGGGAGGGTGCCAAAATAATGTACACAAATTTTAAGAAAGGAAAATAACTGTATTAAAATTACGCTGATGGGAACTACTTTGAGCACCTCTTGTAATTGCAGAAGTCAAACATGACTTGTATTCATTCATCTTTTGTTATCGGTATATATGGAGTATTACAATTTTAATACAGTTTTTCCCTTTCTTAAAATACATTGTTTTGGCACCCCCTGTATAGAAAACATAACACATAAAGTACGAATGTAAGTTAAGTGACAAAAGTTTATATTTTAAAAGAAAAGTATTATATTTGGGTTTAGTTCAGATTGCTTTGAATAGATTCTAATAGGTATACTACATTAACTATTTAATTCTAAATGTAAATTCTATAAAACAACTAAGTATACTTGATTCTTTGAAGAGGGAAGGAATCCATTATTTTTATTAAAATGTAAAATAATGTTGACCAAAATTTTTAATTTCATTGTTATATTTTTGTTATTATAAAAAAGTGTTTATTCGCTTACCTTCAGAAGTGGTGCTGATTCCTAAAAATTGAATTCTACTGTTTTAGCTAATGTTTTTTCAAGAAACATCAGGAAGGTGACCTTTAAGCCAAGTATGTCCAAGAAAAATTGTAAGATAGTATGTGTGGTCAGATATCTTTATAAAAAGTGTACAAACATGCTGCTTTTTTTTTTTGTCTTATGTATTTTTTATTTGTGCATGTTGAAGTGAGTTCCTTTGTCAGTCTGATGTGTATGGGGTTAGAAAACATGACTTCTTTTTTTCTGTTTTTATTTCAGCACCACCACCTCCACCACCGTCGAGGGGAGGGCCCCCGCCGCCGCCCCCCCCTCCGCATAGCTCGGGCCCTCCGCCCCCTCCTGCGCGAGGGCGAGGCGCGCCGCCTCCACCGCCTTCCAGAGCCCCCACCGCCGCCCCCCCGCCGCCGCCGCCGTCCAGGCCAGGTGTAGGCGTCCCCCCGCCGCCGCCCAACAGGATGTACCCTCCTCCGCCGCCAGCCTTGCCCTCCTCGGCACCGTCGGGGCCGCCCCCGCCCCCACCGCCTCCGTCCTTGGCGGGCTCCACGGCGCCGCCCCCGCCGCCACCTCCTCCGCCGCCCCCAGGGCCGCCCCCACCCCCAGGCCTCCCTCCTGAGGGTGACCATCAGGTTCCAGCTTCTGCCGGAAACAAAGCAGCTCTTTTGGATCAAATTAGAGAGGGTGCTCAGCTAAAAAAGGTGGAACAGAACAGTCGACCAGTGTCCTGCTCTGGGAGGGATGCACTTTTAGACCAGATTCGACAGGGTATTCAGCTGAAATCTGTAAGTAATCTGTTCTTTCCATGTTAGACTGTCATAATGGATTTTAAAATGATTTATGAGTCACCTTTGAAAAGCCTTTATTTCTACTTTTTCTCCTAGTATCCATTTTTTAACCTATGAATTTCTGATATTCTAATACATCACAAAATGTGCAAATTTATACCTAGACCTGTTAACCTATACTTCTATATCAAAATGTCACCCCAGAAAGGACCCTCATACCTATTCCCAGTTAGTCCCCCTCCAAAAGAATCACTGCTTTGGTTTCCATCACCATATAAATGGAGTTTTACAATATGTTTACAATTCATTTTTCTAGACTTTACTTTTAAATAAAAGGTACTTTAGTTTAAAGAAAAACTTTGTGTTAAACTATGGAGAAGCAAAAACAGCCCTACTTGAAAGCTATTATAAAATCACCTAGGTAAATTGAAATCAGTAACTTCAGAAAATGAAATGATATTCTAAAGGTTAGGTGTTCTGAAATTTAGATGAGTAGTGAATCAGGCTCTACAGATAATTTAGAGTTCTAACAGTATTTCTGACAGTGAGGGCAGATAGTGTGGGATTCTCTGAAACGATTGAAAGGATCATTTCATCCTCTAGACCAGAGGTTTCTTTTAAGGAACAGAGTAAACATTTCATGCTTGCAGGCCTTATGGCCTCTGTCACAACTACTCAGCTCTGTTGTTAGACCAGGAAAGCAGCAACCATAGGCAGTACGTAAAAGAGAGGGCATGATTGTGTTGATAAAACTTTATGGACAGCGACACTTGAATTTTATATAACTTTCATGTATTACAAATACTCTTGATTTTCCTTTAACTGTTTAAAAATGTAAATATCATTCTTAGCTTCAAGGCTATACATATATGGGCCAGGCTAGATTTGGCCCCTGCCTACACTCAGAGCTTCCTTCTGGGCCTTTCTATGTAGCAACAGTTCCTCCATTCCAAGAGGAACATATGCTCTGCAGGGCTTCAGACAGCATGGGTGGTAGATATTTTTCTATGCAGTAAATGGAGACAAAAGAAGGAGATTTTAATTGAAAATTATTTTGCAGTGCTGGGAATTATGGTAACTTTCTCAGAAGGTTTGGCTAGGAAGAGAATGGTGGATAGGGAATACACGAATTGAGTACAAACATTTGAACATCAGCATAGCACAGATTTAAGAAACTTCTATTTACTAAAATGCCTGACTCTTGTTGACATGTATTCAGTATCTGCTCCCTCTCCCCATTTACTTCACGCTAAAGGTTCCTCAGGAGCAGCTGAAGAACTTAGAATAGATGTTATTGGAAAGAATGAGTCTCAGCCTGACCACAGCCTGGGTGAAGAGCAGATTTTAACAGTCGTTTACTTACAGCTTTTCTCTGTAATCTGTGCCTGTTTCTGTGTGACTCGAAATTTCCTGCTTTTCTCATTCCTAACCTACCTTTTTGTTTCTCTTTTCTATTTCCTCTCCTTCACAACCAACACTTGTTTCTTTTTCTAATTTAGTTATAAGAAGGTGTTTTATTTTTAATGAATACAATTGTGTCCCCTTTTGTTAACTTAAACAGTTGGTAAGTTAATATTTCCTTATTACTCTCTCCATCACTCACTTTCCCCACCCCAACCTTCCCACCAGAGAGAGAGAAAGAGAAATCCTGTAAATGGTTCTCTAAATTTCTTTGTAGAGAACAAGAATGTTCTCTAAAACAGTTTTCAATGTTTTAGAGAGAAATATGTTTTCCATTCTAACAGGAGGATAGTAGGCCATTTTCATCCTAAATGATTACTTTCCTTTTGATTGAATTATAGTACTATCATAAAGTGCGTAAGCAATGAATTATTGGCATGTTATACATGTTATCTGAGTCCATAATTTTACTTCATTTCTAAAAAGATAACCAGCCTGTAGTTCAAATTTTTCTGGCTGTGTTTCTTTAAATATTCTATATAAATCATCAATTTAGTCTGTGATGAATATGACTAAATAAAATCACAGATTCACTTTTACAAAGCTGGCAGGAAGTATACAAGTATTTACTTACATACATTTTGAATTCCATGTTCATAGTACCTCAGATAGCTTCCAAAAACAAATTTAGGGCCGGCCGAGTGGCTCAGTTGGTTAAGAGCTCGCTCAAGAGTGCAGGCTGAGCTCTGAGCCACAGCAGTTTGATGCCCAGTCCGAGCTGAGCTACCACTGAGCTGCCAACAGGTGGCAGGATGGCTCAGCTAAAAAAAAAAAAAAAAAAATTATGACAGTGTTGTGCCGAAATGTCTCTCCTTGCCGCTGAAATTTGAAGTTCTGAAACTATTTCTGTCATCCTTTCTTGTTTGTGGCACTTCTATATAACAGTAATAGTTAATATACAGTCTCTGAAAACCTAAATACTAACAAATGGGTCACTATTTTTTTGGGAAGTACTTTGAATATTTTTAAAAGTAAAAAATCTTTAAGTCCAGAAAGACAAGAAGTATTAGGAAAAAAGTTGTAAAGACCAAAATGAAAAGTTTGTCCTAATAAAGTAATTTTTCTTCGAGAAATGATTTAGAATTTCAAATTATATTTATCTATAGTAAAACCTGTATAGTTATTTAGTACAGCTTTTAATTATACTAATATTAATATTTTTACATGTATAAATCCAGGGATAAAACTAACAAAATGAATATTTTGTATGAACAACTGTTCATTTTAGTCATTGTACACTTAGAGCACTACTTTCTAAATTGTACTTTTTTTCCTGAATCTCTACAGACTTCTGTATTTTCTCTTTTTTAATATGAGTGTTGGAATTAGGGATAATTTTGTGTAGAAATTAGATTGTAATGGGAGTCTTTGATACGAATATTTCCCCAAAAAAATGTGCTTGGTGGCAGAGAGAAATACTTCAGAGTTCATTAGTTGCTTTGTGAGGCAGGCACGTTTTGAAAGCTGCCCAACTCGTCTTCTTGAAGAGAAGTTATATGCTATGAGAAGGGAGGCTCTTTTTGAATTATTAATACAGCTGAGTGTTTCCAAGAGAACATAAGTCTCAGCAGTTGCTCTCACCCAGCAACTCTAGAAACCTCAATAGTGCCTCACTGTTCTATTAAATGGTGTCACCACGAAAGGCGTGGGGAATGAGCAGAAGTCCCCAGTGCAAGGGCAAGTGTTATTCAGGCGAGGGTTGGACTGTTAGCCAAAATTTGGAAATGTATTGATGACTTCTACACTGAGAAGGAGAGGAAATAATATCTTGAATCATTCGTTTAAGGCAACAGTTTATCCCCTCTTAGCTTTGTTTTTGTTTGTTTGTTTTGCTTTTACAATAAGAACTGATTTCTAAGTAAAGTAAGCGTTTCTGGAGACAAAAATTTTTTGCTAAGGATTTAGTACTGAATTTTGCTACCTTTGTTTTCCAAGGTATCTGATGGCCAAGAGTCTACACCACCAACACCTGCTCCCACTTCAGGAATTGTGGGCGCGTTAATGGAAGTGATGCAGAAAAGGAGCAAAGCCATTCATTCTTCAGGTATATTAACATGTGCATATGTGTAGTTAATGAATTTGAATGTTTGAGTTCTGTTTTTCTTTTGATTTTATGACTCAGTCTGTGCTAGCTTTTCCCTGCTATCAATAACTTACTGATGTGGATTCTGGGGCATATTTTGAAAAGTTGTCAACCACTGTGACTAGTCTGAAGCTTAATGGGTGTCAGGATACCACAGCCATGACCATAAATTGGAAGAACAGCTTTGGAAAAACGGCAGTTTCTTTTCCTGTCCTGAGCAGTACAGATAGAATGCTGGCAGACAACCTCCAAACAGGCTCACGATTCCTGGGTCTCATTCCTGACATTCCTGTGACATAAAAAAATCCGGGCGGTTCCCAGATTTATGAGAGTTCAGGCTGAGAAGTTAGATGATTTCCACTGTTTCTGGAGTTTGCTGAAGAATTCTAAAGTTTTTTTCTTTTTATGTCATTTCTTAAACAGGTATATGTGAATAAACTACTGCCTATTATGAGGTTATTAAATATATGCACAACACATGTAAATAAATATTGCTTTTTAAAAAGAGCAAAAATATGGATTTTGCTGACGTAGGAGTTGAGGCTTACTTAAGAGCTTCTCCAGCATGATGTACTATTGGGTTGTCGGAAAAGTCATGCCATATTTTTTCTCCATTTTTCGTTGCAAAAATGCATCATGACTTTTCCGACTACCCAGTAGAATCAGATCTTTGCCCTTCTTAAATCTGCTGTTTACTCATTGGACCTCAGTGTTCTTACTTGCTATGTGGAGAGAATTCATAAATCATATGATTTATGTGAGGATTAAGCAATATAATATGTAACTAACCAGCAGATTGCCCAGCACATAGCAGATGCTCAAGAAATGTCATTTCCCTTCCCTTGGTTTCTCTAAGGATGTAGATAGCTGTGATCCTCGAGCAACATTTGTTACCCTTAAATCGGCATATTCCCTTACTGTGTTACAGACAGAGATAGGCTAGGCAGATTCAACCCACAGACATTTATTGTGGAATAATTATAAAATAGTAAAACAACAAAAATTCCTGTCTTCATGGAGCGTACATTCTAGTGAGAGGAAAAACAAACAATAAACAAAATAAGTTAGAAAGCTATATACACGTTAAATAACTATATACATGTTAAATGGTGAGAAATACCAAGGACAAAAGGTGAGCAGAAAAGGGTGAGGCAGTGTAAGGCTTTTCGTGCAATGGGAGGGAAGTTCACTTAGAAATGGGGTGATGCAGCCTAGCTCCGGTGAAATTTGAGGTAATACCAAAGGAAGCCATGTAGAAAACGGGCAAAGTGCATTCAGGTGGCAGTAACAGCTAGTGCGAGGTCCCTGAGGCTGAGGAACAGTGAGGGGTCAGTGCGGCTACAGCAGGGGTGGGAGGGAGAGAGTAGGCAGGCGTGAAGCAGGAGGTGGCAGGGGCCAGCAGTGAGGCTTTGGAGGGAAACCACGGGAGGGCTCTTCGCAGAGGCAGTGGTCCAAGCAAGGCGCGATGGAGGCTTGAATCGTTGGTAGCACCCATGAGAAGTGGTTGGACCCTGCTTTTATTTGGAATGCAGACATCATTGGGTTTGCCGATGGATTGGAAGTGACATTTAGAAGAGTGCCTCCCAAGGTTTTTAACCTGAGCAACGGAAAGGGTGAAATTTTCATTAATGGAGTGAGCAAAGACTTAGAAGGAGCAGCAGGTTTGAGAGGAAAGATCAGGAGTTTGGTTTTGTATGTATTAAAGTTAAGATACTTATTAAAAACTCAAATATAGTTATTGAGTAGGCATTTGGTTATGAGTCTGGAATTCGGGAGAGGTCTGGACAGTTCATGTAAATTTACAGGTCGTTAAGATAGTCACGGTATTTAAAGGTATACGACTGGGCAATAACCAGCACAAAAGGAGATGTAAGTAGAAAAGATCTAATAAGATCTGAGGGCTGGAGAATGTGGTGCCTTAGAAGCAAATGGAAGAAATTTCTGAAGGAGGATCGAGGGGTGGTCATCTGGTTCAAATGTGTCTGATAGGTCGCGACCACGACAACAGGGAATAAGTATGTTACTAGGCTTTCGCTTCAGGGCCAGGAGGTCATTGGTGACCTGGGAAGAGCAGGGTCAGTGGGTTCAAGAGAGAAGAGGAGGGTAGAAGGTTTGGGGACTGCCTGTTGTTTCTGTCATGGCTGTGTGTGGATGAGGTTCCTCCTGGCACTGAATTACAACTGGAAGTGGTAGCTTACCAATGTGTCAGCTGTATTTTTACAGCCTTTCTTTAAAGATCACCATTAAAGGGGCCTTTGTTTTCCTAGACTTTTTACTTCCTTGAATGATTATGCAGGAAACATTTGTCTGCTAGTTTACGTTCTTCTAATCAGCAGATGACCAAACTTTTCTCTTGAAAATGTGACATTCTGACCTGTTTGGTGCTAAAAAGTTAGCTGAACTATTCTTTTAAGACGTAGCAATGGATGTTGACATTACTATAAAAAATATGATTACTTAAATTATAATTGTTCGTAGAATATTTTCTCACTCTACCTTTTCCATCTGGTGTGTGTCAAATCACGTCTAGCAGTAATTTGAACACCTGTAGTAAGTCTCAGTTTACCCACACCCGACCCAGGACACTTTGGAGGCAGGAAAAGTTACTTACCCAGCAAGGTATCACTGAATAAATACAGTGGCTGGCACAAAGGAGAGAACGTTATTGAACTGTTGAGTCATGTGGCAGGAGCTTGCACTGGCAAGAGAATTAATCAAGACTGTCGGGAGTAAATCCAAGTGACCAACCCTGGCGAAGTTCAGGCTGAAGAGGAAAAGAAAAGGAGGTGACTGCAGGTGGAAAAGTCAACCCGCTGAGGGAGGATCTTGATAGCTGCTAATGTCAGCAAGATAAAAGGTCCTCCTCCTGCTCAGAGGAAGGGGACTGCCAGGTTACTGTGAAATGTGGGATCAAGAGAAAGCCTTCTGTTAGAAAGCCTGTGGGTTCTGCTAAATATTATCCTATAGTACGTTGGGCTTTTTTTAAGATATAATTAACATTATATAACAGCCATGCTGATACAATGAATGTGTAACATGGTTTTTACATGATTTGGACCCATTTCTTTGAACTGTTACTGTTCCTGTGGTAGTCCACGATGACAGAATTACTAGCTATTCCTCCTCCTCACCAGGGGGCTGATAAGTGGCCCTCTGCACCGTCCTCTAAGACGCTCAGAAGCCGCGTACTTGGTGCCTTCTTCCAGGCTGATTCTGGGAAGCTTGGGGAGCAAAAGCTTTTGGCAGCAAATTGTATCTCTTACTAGAAAAACAAACAGAGGTTAGCATGAAGTTGATTAAAGCCCTTTCCAAATAAATTCTGTAACAATTTAGAGCTAACCATCAGACTTAATTAAATTTTTAAAATAATAGTAATAACTAATAAATTATTGTCATTATTATGATGATGATTATTGTTATAATAGAAGTAAAAACTTGGTTTGGGGCAAAGGGAAGATATTTTTGCTCCTCTTGGCTTCTGTTAACATCCAGGTTCTAATACTGGAGTTCAAGTATTTCTTTGTAGACTCCTTCAAACAATCTATTTTATAGGAGGAAAAGGATTGTTTTGTCTTTTGTACCTCTAGCCCAAAGCTATTTCCCAATATTCATTTCCTGTTGGCTCTTTACTAAAGTAAAGCATTATCAAGTGCAGTTGCTCAGCTGCTGTGTCACATACAAACTTGGCCTTCATGGGATTTACGAGGTATATAGTTTTTAACATTAATTATGGAAAAGTAGTTCAAGTCTATAATAATGAATTTGGTGACGCCTAAATACTTAGTCAGTCAACAAGTATCTATTGAGCAGCTTCTCGGAAGCACTGTTCTGATGCTAAGGATTCAGTGATAAATGCGACAGGCAAAAGCCCCTGCTGTTGTGGAGCTTCTATTCTAGTGTGGAAGACAGATCTGTAAACAGAATGCAAGAATTCCAGGTAGTGGCGTGTGTTGTGAGGAAAAGAAAATGGGAGGGTTACTGGCTGTGGGGAAGGTTCTACTTTACAAAGGATGCTCAGGAAAAGCGTCTCGGCAGAAGTGGTTTTTGAGTGAAGCTAAATGATGACAAGACTCAGCCAGACAGAAGGAAGAGCTACTGCACAAAAGGTCTAAAACAAGAATAAACATGGCATGTTTAAGGGACAGAAAGGCCGTGCATCTAGAAACAGTGAATTGAAGGAGAGGGCATAATAAGGAAAGTTTGGCACAGGGCAGACAGTAACTGGGCAAATCATGTTAGGTCTTGCAGAGGGAGGTAACGCATCAGATATTATCCAAATGATGATGGCCAGCCACTGGAGGGCTTATACAAGAATAGAAACATGATATTTTTAAACTCAGAATTTAAATGTCACTCTATTTGCTCTAAGGCAGATGGACTGTAGAATTGCAATAATCCAAGCAAGATACAGTGGTGGCATGGGACTAGCAGTGGAAGTGGTGAAAAGAAACAGACTTCATGGATGGGATGTGGGTAGATGGTGAAAATAGAGAAATCAGTGGTAATTCCTAGGTTTCTGGCCTAAACACCCAAGAGAATGGTAATTGTCAGAGGACAGACCAGGGTGGTAGGGGAGAAGAAGCAGGTTGAAGAAGGAGATGAAACTTTAGAAGTTTTGAGTTTGAGAATCCATGTGAAGAATACAAGAAGGCATTGAATTTGCTATATGTGAGTCTAAAATTGAGAGAGGCCAACCTAAATGTGATTTTACACATAAACACACAGGGTTGAAATTTGTGACTAGATACTAAGGGATAGAATCCAAGTCCTGTTCCAAGTCAGACCCCTGTTCTAATCGAAAACTCAGACTCTTCAGATGTATTTTATTAGATTCATTTGAACTATCTTAGTAACTGCATTCCTCCAGGTGTCAAATGGTTTGTGTTTCAGAAGCTGAATAATCAGGGAAATCACCCAAGACTTATGTAATATTTTATTTATACATAGGTTGTAATTGGTTGTCTTGATGATTTTCTTCTAGATGAGGATGAGGATGAAGATGATGAAGAAGATTTTGAGGACGATGATGAATGGGAAGACTGATCTATCTCTCTCTATATATATATATTTTTAAGGTGAAGTACTAAACACTACTTTCTGTCTACGGATTCTGTAAAATTATCATGTAAATGTTCTACCAATTTGCTGTATATTTTTGTTGCCTTTTTTGCTTTTTTTTATTAATCTGTGCAATACCTCATTTAATCTGTAAAGGTTTGTCATAATCCTCTACGAAGCTACTCCCTGTTGCTGTGTGCAAGTTTACACCAGGATGCTCACTTAATTTGTGAATATTTTTCATTCCATCAACAAGGGAGTTTAAATATGTATGTGAGACTGACAAAAACCTTAATGTAATTTAGTTATAATGCCAGAAGGAAGACACTATTTTCATACCCTACTTTTTCTGTACCTAAATTTTCTTATTAAGATCTAGTATAGCACTACATTCTTTTTTAAGTGATGCAAACCTTAGTTTGATTAGCCCCTTGATTTTGAACACAATGCTACATGAATGTTGAAACTGATACATTGCACAGTTCTCTAGACATCCCCGCACTGATGCAGTTTCTCAGATGTTAGCAATGTGGTCTGCAGAAATCTACAGAGAGGCTAGTCGGGGAAATGGGACACACCTCTGACAGCAACCCTGCCTGTTGCTGGGTGGCAGCGGCGTTTGGAGGCTGGACTCAGGAGCCCTCACAAACCTGTACTTGACTGAAGTGACTCTTACGTTACAGCAAATGTTGGCAGGCTCTTTTTGGCAAAAAATTAAGAAATATTTTTGGTATCATTCCGAAACAAATGTTACTTAAAGTGTTCGATTGGGGGGGTCTGGGGGGTAATTTTCTTCTATGTGAATGAGACTATACATTATGATTACTTCAATATTTGTTTATGCTATAAAAATCAGAACATTGTAAAAATGATATGAAATTAAGTATTTTTATTTTGCCATCCATGTGGATCGAGGTATTCAAAAATAACAACCATAAAAATCTAATCTAGTTCGCAAAGCTATACACTGTAATGCTGAACCTACTATGCTATTTTTTTTTAATTTTTATAAGTTGTCAAGGTTTTTGTCAAATGTCAGGTGAAGGGTTATATTTGGAACACGTAACTCAATGATAGATTTAAAACAAAAAATAAAACTTTACAACCTGCACATTTGTTATGTATACTAAATGATATGTTAAAATTAGGGTTTCCTTGCCTCTCTACAATACACTAACCTGCCTAAAGGTTGTTTTCATATTTATAGTGCTAGTTATCATACCTACCTACTTTAAACTTTAGGTAGAAAAATGATCTGATTTAAATACAGATGCATTTTTTCTCACATTGAGTCATATGCAGAATGTAGTTCCAAATGTATTTCATTACTGTAGTCACAATATCCCACTAAAAATGAAGCTCTCTAGAATTATACCGACCAAAATCTAGTATTGGCATGATCTTGACAGGCTGGCCCTGCGAGATGGTGGCTTGAATTTTAACCAATTATCACATAAGCTCTCGTGATCATGCATCTAGTTATCATAAGAAATAATTTAAAAGGTTTTGTTGCTGAAAGCAGTAAGTGGTGCAGTAAAATAGTTAAGTTATTCAAAGAATGTTCCGTCTTTGCAAAAGTAATTTAAGCACATGGGAAAGATTCTAGACTTTGTTTTTTGCAAAAACAGTGCCCTCTGCTGCTGGAAACCTTTTCCTGCGTACTCTAGTTTTTATTGTGGCTTGAGCTCAGTGAGTCTGGTGTGGATGAGTGGCAGCTACCCACCAATAAAATTGGAAATTTGTGCAAATGACAAATAGAACATTGTAATTACTTAAGTGATAGTCAACATTTTCCTTCTTTTTTTTCTTTTTGACATTATGAAAAACATTTTAAATATCCTAGAAATGTCTTCAAGGTAATGCCAATTTAAGATCTCTCTTAACTTTTGGCCAAGGAATTCAGGGTTTTCCAGCTCACTTTGGGATGATAAATATTTATCAAGAGCTGCTCTAAGCAGCGGATATCGATTCTTTGACTTGGAAACACAATTTTAAATTTGTAAGATGGGTATGAAATTTGCCAAAGGTAATTGAGTTTATTCTTTCTTAAAGATAAAAGGACTTTTTGTTGTTGCACAAAGTCTAAATTGCTATTGGTTGAAACAGCAGCTGTGGCGTTCAGTCCAGGCATGATGCCGGAATCGCTTTAGACGTAAAGGTTGCATGCTTCCATCCTCCACCGCAGTGCACTGTGGGCAGCTCTGTACCTGTGCATTGTCCGGCAGCCTCCTGTATGTACTCCAGCTAAATGATTGTCTGACAGCCTTCACATTTAACAACCTAGCATGAGGCTTTTTATATCTAAATGCTACGTGATAGACAATTTCAGCTAGCCACATATTGTATGTATGAGATTCATAAAGACTTTCAATCATTCATTTCCATTTATCAACTGAAATTTTGTTTAGTATGTGAATTTTTTTTTTTGAAATGTATAGTGGATAGGATGTTGCACTGGTGGCAATTCATCATGGAGCATAATAAAATTAATTTGACCCAAATATATAAAACAGAGTGTGGTTATTGTTTATTGTTAAGAAATTAAAATGGATAGTAAAGGTACACAGCAGTGAATAATAATGGCTGACGTTTTCAGCAGGTGTGCCTGAGAGTTAGTGTGCCGTTAAATAAACATGGGAGCAGAAGAATGTCACACCCTGTCCTGTCTGCCAGGAAACGTGACAGCTGCTCACAGCTCCCCTGGAATCTTCTGCTGTGGCTCAGAGCATTCAGGTTGCAAGGTCAAAGCGAAACTCTCCACATGGCAGAAATGGTGAAGTTTCCTCAAGCAAAATGACACTGGCATTTACTGGTGTCGTTTTCAGTACAAGCTATTTCATGTGGGACTGAAATAGCTCTTCATAAACGATACTAAAGATGGTATTTACTTTAAACAGGAAACTCAGTTTTTGATAAATAGAATTTTTTGTTCCGCTGACCCTGGCTTGCACAAGTGTGGGTGTCTGAAGATTATAAGTTATGGAATCCAGTGTGTAGGATGTTACAGAATGCCTTAGACTTCAGCCAAATTTAACAAACATTTCAAGAGTAATATGGTCTATTAAAAAGTTGTTTCTGTTGTACAAATGTGAACACTTAAGAGTGTATTAACTAAACTTTAGCAAAACATTTTAAAGAGAAAAGAGCCTCAGAATTTCTCTTGTCACATTTTATTTAAAGAGAAAAGAGCCTCAGAATTTCTCTTGTCACATTTTATTTATCTAATCAACAGAGAAATTCCTGAAATAACTTACTCTTTTTTTAGGAATGGAGTTCTTAAGGGATGAATTTAGAGACAAAGCCTGTTTACAGTACAGTAAACATTTCATGCAAAAGTTGAGAAATTTTTCTTTGCACGCTTTTGTTTTGACATTGTCATCTCTTACCTCCCAAATACAGCATTTTCTTCTCATCTCTAGGTCATTCATTCATGGGTTTTTTGTTGTTGTTGTTGTTGTTTTTTACTTTTCATGAAGCCACTGAGAAAAGGTGTAGTAAATTAGTTGTTATGAATATGATGAAAAATACTTTGCAGCTCATACTAAGTTTGCCTTTACTTCTCGATGTGATACATGGCATTCTCCATTGCCGTGAGGGAGCCCGTTGGAAATTTTCGCTTTATAGCGAAACATATAGCGAAAACATGTCTAAATGAATCAGCCATAGATTTTTGTTCTTTAAGTCTACATCAGTGGTCATACTAACTATTGATACAGTATTTAATGTCACATAAATCCATTATAAGTCTAAACTGGTCGTGTGCACCACCAGCAAGGTTGACAAGTCAAGATATGACTAGCACACAATTATTTTGAGTAAAACATAACAGATAATAGCTTATAGGGGGTTTTTAGTTTAGTCAGATATTTTTGTATTAGGGAATTTCTAGTGAATCTGAAGTGGTCCCTTAATTTTTCACTACAAAATTTTCTTATACTTTAGTAAGGATTTTTTTAACTTTCTGTGTAAGAGTAAGTTCAGTTCTAATAGTATCAAATTGCATTATGGACTTGAGGTTCCCAAGTGTCATATTGACACTATTTCCTGTCTTGAATTGATTGGCATATCTTGACCCAAATTCAGTTTTATCTCAGTTATTTCTCAATGTGTGAGGATTTTCATCAAGGCCTACATATAAGAATTTTTTTAAGCACCAATATCACCATATTTAAACAACTGTTTATTAAGACTATGTGATGGGCATTAAATAAAACAGTGGGGGTAAGATAGGTTCCCTCCTCCCTTAAATCTGAAATACAAGTACTAATTTCACAGCTGAAAGGTAGTTGGAGACCATCAGGTTACAGTAAGCTGCTTCTCATTTTCCAGGTGGGGGTACCCACTTTCAAAATGGTCTAGGGCCTTTCCTAGGTTAGTTAACGAGATAATATTATCTCGAACTAGATCCGACTTCTAGTTCAGGTGCCCTTTTTCATGCACCATAGATTGTTTTATCCTTGTTTTCTGTATTTTTCTTGAATTATGGATAAATTGCAGATTTACTTAATTTCTGGAAGATTGATGGCTGCAAACTTCGCCCTTCGTCACATGTCACCTAGGTGTTGAAAGAAGCCACTAGCACCCTGTTCCTGTCCGTGCCTGGGAAAGCTGGCTGGCTGCAGGAACCAGCCTCTGACTGAGGCATGTGATTGTATTTTGGCTCAACCATGGCGGTCACCCCACATTGTCCAAGCATTTGGTCATCTCCAGACAGTCCTGTCATTTAGCACTGTGCTGACATGAAATTGAACTTACCATGCTACATCCCAATTATTTCAGTTAGTTTCCTATGGGTGTTAAGGGGCCTTTATTTAAACGTAAGTATTTTGTAAGCTCACAGTAAATTGGCCTGGCAGAAAATTAGTTTGAGAATGTATTAATCTTTCTGCGTAATTTTCAGTCAACAGCTGCACTGTCAGTTTAAAGACCGGGAGTTCTTCCAAGGAGCACGAGAACAAACGGAACACTTTAAATCCGACTTCCTGGTTTTCTTAGTCGGAAGAGGGGAGATTCTAATTTGGTTGCCAGTACTTGACCTTTATTGGAAAAAAGACAGGGAAATAAAACATAGCTAGTGTTTGTGGTATTGAAAGAAACAAATTAAGTGAAAGAAAAAGTTTATGACAGGGAAACAAATATTAAGCTGTTCGTAATGTGTCTATTGTGTTGTTGTCTATAAGACAGCTTAAGGGATAATTAGTATCCCTTAAATCAGCTTCTGAACCTGGAAAGATTATCTATATCTATCTATCTATCTATCTATCTATCTATCATCTATCTCAGGATGGGAGTCTACGCAGGCCAGAATAAAAGGGAGAATTTGTGTCTGCAGGCAGATTTTGAAGGATGGAATCTAGTTAGGAAGAAGCTCATGGAATAGTACACTTGGTGTCTGTCTGTTTATTGAGCAAGGAAGTAAATATAAAAGGGCCAACTTTTTCTTAGTAGTATACTCAGCTAAAGCTCAGTCTACACCAGTTCAAATGGGAAACTCAAAAAATTGTTTTTTTGAAGACTTTTTGAACTTTGCTATGGGTATTTGCTGAAGGTTGTAATGTAGTTCACATTAATAGTTAAGTAATTATGAGCAAATCTAGTAAGTATCATCCTCGGGTTAACAACCACTTTCCAAGCCACCAATAAATGGATCCTTACGGTTCTATTTAAGTGGCCTTCCATGGACAACATGGTTAAAACCTGGATACTATAGAACATGTTTATAAGGACAAGTTCAAGTATATTCTGAGCCAGATAATTTGCTTTTGATCTGTACCAGTGCCCCAAAGTTTTACAACCCACTTCTCTGGGTCAGCCTGACGATTTAGACCAGGTAGACCACGTGCAAAGAGAAATTCTAGGTACCATCTGAACCCTTCCAGCATCCTTTTTACTTTCCACTTGCATCACTTTGTTTTGTAGAACCCAAACAGCAGAAAAACTGGAGTCACTATATTTTGTACATACATTTCCCAATTATCTGAACATTAAACCAAATAATCATCCCACTGGCTATTCCGATTTTCTGCTTAGGAGAAAAGGAGTGGGGAGAAACAGATACTGTGAATTCGAGTGCAGTGTTGATTCTGTAAAACTAATCATTATGTTCAGTTGAACTCAAATGGGATTTGATGGGTTGTTGAAAAAGAGAGTAACTTGTAGGGGAGAAAATGTGGTTATGTTCTTTTCATTGTGTGGCTGGTTAATACTTAGATATAACATTATCTTCCGGTCTTGGTCTTGGTTTGTGATACATGATGTTAGAATTAAAGTAATGATCCCCACACATGAGCTGCTTTGATGTTAAAATTTGGGAAGATCTGTCAGCATGGGAAAGCTATTGCTGTGTCTTTATGTTGATAAGATTTTCCACAAAATTGAGGATACGGATGAGTATTCTCATAAAAACTAAAGAATTTTGGGCCGGCTGAATGGCCCAGTTGGTTAAAAGCACGAGCTCTGAGCAACAGGGTCGCTGGTTTGATTCCCACATGGGCCAGTGAGCTACGCCCGAGTTGAGCTGCTGCTGAGCTGCCCATAGGTGGCAGGATGGCTCAGCTGGTGAACGCAAGTGCTCCTAACAGCAAGGCTGCTGGTTCGACTCCCACATGGGATGGTAGGCTATGCCCACCTGCAACTAAGACTGAATGAACATGGCACCTTGAGCTGAGCGGTGGCAAGCTACCAACAGGCGGACTTGGAGCTGAGCTAGCTGCGCCCTCCTCAACTAAGATTGAAGGACACCAACGTGGCTGTTCCCCTTCCCCAATTCCCTAACACTGCTCCCCTTCCCCGATACCCCAATAAAATCTTTTTTTAAAAAAAATCTTTTTTGACAGGCTTTCAAATACACAAATTTCTTAAATACAGTTTCTTGTTTTATGATTCCTGCCATCTCCTCCCACCCTATCACCAAAATTCACAGTAATTGTCCGGTAATGAAGAGGATGGTACAAAATACACAGAAGATTTGCTTTTGCATGTTTGGGTTCTTGAAGCGTGTGCGTTGATATTGGGGTATGGGAAGTACAGTGAAAATGCCATGGGCTTCTTGTGAATAACAGCAAGAACACCTTCAAATATTGGTCCTGCTCTGTTGTGGCAACACATTTACCAGCCCCTACACGTGTTTCTCTAATGAACGCTTTCCCCAAACGGCAGTCAACAGCTGCCCACTAAGTTTGCAGTTCCGAGTGGAGACCGCTCTCTGGTGTCCTCAGGGGGCATGCCTGGGCCCCATCTCCTGTCTGCAGAGGGTGCTGTAACATGGACATTCACCTCGTTTCAGACCATACAGTTTTTTGATAACATCGAGGAGCCCATTGGAAGGGGCTTCCCAAAGTCCCACAGCCTTGCTTACTCTACTCCCAGGCCGTTTATCACGGAGATGTTTTTCCTTTGAGAAAAATCATGTTTAAAAGGATCCATCATAATACCAGTATTTATTGGAACACATTAAGTGCTGGGCACTGCATGAAATATTTCACGTGAAGTTAGAATCCCCAATGTTTCAGTCAAGGCAAATGGAACTTAGGTTAAACAATTTGCAAAAAGTTAAAATAGCTAATAAATGGCAGAGCTGAGCTTCAGACTTGGGTCTGTCTTAATACAAAGGATGTACCCTTAACCACTGTTGTTCCATGTCTCCCAGGTACAATGAGACACCAGTGATGGTCTGGGTTAAAAATAAAAATATTCCTGGGCTGGCCGAATGGCGCGGTGGTTAAGCGCTGGCTTGAAATGCCAGCGGCCCCGGTTCAGGTCCCACATATGAGGGCCAGTAACACTGCCCTCAAAAAAAATAATAAAAATAAAAAAAATATTCCTTATTCCAATATCTTTTCTTCAAACGTGGAAGACTTGGGATTGTTCTGCTATGTACATGTGAAGACCCAAAAGGAAATGCTTCCATTCTGTTGCTGTTGTCTTTTAAAGATTTTATTGGGGAATTGGGGAAGGGAACAGTGTTAGGGAATTGGGGAAAGGAAACATTGTGTTATTCCAGGACCCATCAGCTCCAAGGCAAGTTGTTGTCCTTCAGTCTTAGTTATGGAGGGCTCAGCTCAACTCCAAGTCCAGTCATCACTTTCAATCTAGTTTCAGTGGTCACAACCCTCCATCCCATGTGGAAGTCGAACCCGCAACCTTGTTAAGAGAACAGGCTCTCCGGCCGGCCGAGTGGCGCGGTGGATAAGTGCTAGCTTGGAAAGCCAGTGGCCCCGGTTCGGGTCCCACATATGAGGGCCAGTGACACTGCCCTCAAATTCAACATAAAGGACCGTGTTATAATAATACAGCTAAACTAGTAGCCATGAAAGCAAGTCAAGACAAGTTTTGAGATTAGTGCAACCTCACATTTTTGGAATACTCAGTGAACAGAATGTCTTATAATTTGTCTTTGGTTTGCTCATCCCCAATCCCCATTCCCCCTTCCATCACCATCAAAATATTTTTTCTATTTGTGGTATTAGATTAGGTCACTGGCATGTCTGAGTAATCCCACATGCTTAATAAATGATTACCTAAGAATTTATTTGGAATTACCTCAGAATCCTCTCTCTGAACCTGAAGTAATCTCTGCCAGTGTGTCTTCTTTCCTTAAGCATTTTCCATTTATTTCATATCTTTATCATCCCAATAGTGACTTTTAATTTATTAATATTATATGTGGGGAAGTCGGATTTTTTGCCTTTTTCTACATATGTTAATGATTTGCATTCTTTTAAAAACAGCTTTTATTAGTGACAGCTTCTGGGATAAAAGCATAGTTACCGTCCCAACAAGTCCTGACAGGCCAAGATTCCTGTTAAACTTTTTATGAGTGTCTCCTTCCAAAAAGAGCCACCAAAAATTCTTGGCAGCATTTAGGGAAAAATAAATAAAGGCAGTGAGTACCTTGCTCCTTCTGAGTGTGATATTTTCAGCTTCCTGCTGGTTGCCTGTAGTCTCCACAACTCCTAATTGGTCACATGTTGATAAAGTAAGAGTTATGTGTGTCTTTCAATCTGAAGTGAGTCTTCTGTAGGCAGCATATGTAAGGGTTTTGTTTTTTTATCCATTCAGCCACCCTATCTATGTTTTTTATTGGAGCATTTGATCCACTTACATTGAAAGTAATTGTTGATAGATATGTAGTTATTATTGCCATTTTATTCATATTTTTTATTATTATTTTTTTATTTTCTTTTCTTTTGGTCTTAAAGAAGCCCCTCTAACATTCCTTGTTTGGTGGTTTACCAATTCCATTTCCAGAGACAGTATTTCCCACCAGTTTTTAAAAGCTATTTACAAGAAGCATTATTCTACTACTTCTACTTTTAAATACATCAAGCACTTCTAAATATCTAGAAAGACTAGATATTTAATATAAGAACTTAACTTGGCTACTATGTACACAGCACTGTTAAAATTGTACACAGGTAACAATGGTTATAGTGTGAGGCATCTTCTCAATATGACCATGTTGGCCATTCCCTCTCTCACCGCCTTCTCTCCACCACCAATCCAGGGGACAAGGACAGGTATATGTGATGCTTAGAGGTGGTTGAACAAGTTCATATTTTAAAGTCATTTACACAAGACAAGCTTTCTATGAATTTCAACACAAAGTGTACAAAATGTGCTAATTTTACTAACTACTGTGACATACACTGGCAACCTCTTTTAACATCTAGAGACTAGATGTTGCAAAATTAAGACTTAACTGTCCTTTATATACACAGCAAAACAAAATGCACATAACATACAAAAATGGTTTTGTCTGAAAATGCCCAAGTATGAACACATTGGCATATCACCTTTTGCAATTTCCTTCCCACCTCCTCCAAAACACTGAACAAGTATATAGTATATTGCTCAGACGTGGTTTTAACAATTCCATTCCCAAGACAGTATTTCCTATGAATTTTAGCAAAAAGATACTTACAGTGTTATTTTTCCACCTCTACATTGAACATACATCGGGCACGTCTAAACATCTAGATGGACTAGATGTTTCAAATAAGGACTTAATTTGTCCACTATATACACAGCAGTTTTGAATAAACTGCACACATGGAACAGCTATAATCTGAAAGTGTCTTCGAAATAGGAACTCTGTAGCCCAGGATTGACCCTTCCTTTCTCCCCTTCCTCTACCAATCAAGTGGGCTGTAATGCTCAAATTTCCTAAGACAGTCTTTCTAGGATTTTTAACACAAAATGTACAAAATGTATTACTTTACTATTTCTGTTATACACTGGCAACCTCTTCAACAGCTAGAAAGACTAGATGTTTTAAATTAGGACTTATTTGTCCATTATATACACTATATACACAACAAAGTAAAACAAAATGCATGAACATAAGGGACAATGGTTAATTTTACCTCACTAGAAACACACTAGCATAGAGTTCTTTGCACTTCTTTCTCCCTTGAACCAGTGTACAACTACAGTGTGTACTGTTCAAAAGAAGTGATTTGGGCTGGCCGAGTGGCTCAGTTGGTTAAGAGCTCGCTCAAGAGTGCGAGCTGAGCTCTGAGCAACGGTGGTTCGATGCCAGCCCGAGCTGAGTTGCTGTTGAGCTGCCGAAAGGTGGAAGGATGGCTCAGCTAAAAAAAAAAAAAAAAAAAGAAGTGCAAGTAAAAGAAGTGATTTGGCCATTCCCCAAAATAATATTTCATGCCACTGTGAGCGGCTGTCCAGAAGCTGGCAACGGATCTGCCTCACCCGGGGAGAGTGCAATGATGATACCAACATGAGCCAATGAAGCAATGTCCTCCACAACTAGACTGAAGAACAAAAGGACAGCGACTTGTCTGCTCCCCCTTCCCTGGTTCCCCAATGCTGTTCCCCTCCCCCAATAAAATCTTTTAAATAAATAAAATAATATTACATATGAATTTTAATTTTACTACCTCTGTTTTTATCGGGCACTTCAGAACATCTAGAAAGAGATATTTCAAAAAAGTACTTAGCGAACAAAAGGACAGTAACTTGTCTGTTCCCCTTCCCTGGTTCCCCAATGCTGTTCCCCTCCCCCAATTCCCCAATAAAATCTTAAAAAAAAAAGTACTTAGCCTTTTCAATTATTACACAGTAGGTGAGGAATGAAATACACACAAAAAACAATGTTTGTTCTATGAAAATGTCTTCTAAATAAGACCAGTCGGCATAGAACCTTCTTGTCTTCCTTCTCAAGGTCTTCTCCATGTCCTCTAACCCATTGAACAAACGATCATGGGTCGCTCTTGATGTCGCTTCTAGAGGTAGTCTAACAATTCCATTTCAAAGTCATTTCCAGAAGACATTTCTTCGATTAAAAAACAAAACAAAACAAATGTGCATTTGCAAGACGTGTGATTTTTCTAACTCCTCTTTATCATACGTTGGCTACCTCTTCACCTTTAAAGGACAAGATGTAGCAGTTTTGTTGAAAGGTTGAGGGGGTAAAGTTGAGAGCAGCTTTTTCATATTATATACACAGGCCTTCTCTATACGGCCAGTAAATCTTCCCAAAGGGTGGTGGGCACTTCCTGTTGGCCAACTGTGGTGTATTATTCTGCCTTTTCTGTCCTCCAAAATCAAGGTCTACTAGAATGAAGACCAATCGCCCGATGGCGCACTGACCCTTCCACCCGTCGCTGACTGGCTTCTTTCTGATCACCTTCCAGGCCCAGTATGGCCTTTGTGGGTCGTTGTCTGTAAAAGGTGAGCTCTCGTCCAACAGAGACAGAGGAGTTACCCCAGGTCCCGCATCTGCAGGGCTCCAAGGCCGAAGGGTGGGCCAGCTTCCCACCACGTAGACCCACTGTCGGGTCCAAGTGTGTTGATCAGGGACCGTTTTGGTGGTGAGATGCCCAAACAAAGAAAGCACGTGGTAGATGTGCCATAAATGCAGCAACAGCTCAGTATTCGTCTGAGGCTGGGGCCAGAGAGAGCGATCAAAATGGAAGCGGGGTTTATACACACACACACACACACACACACACATACACGAACAATAGTGGCATGGTGCCAACAACACATGCGCCCTAGGGAGAAACTTACCTGAAACTTACACGTAGAGTAAACTTACAAGCCATCTTGCACCAGCCTGTCTGTCTTCCCCTCTGTCCCGCCCAGAGAGGAGAGGCCAGGCCAGCCTGCCTCCAAAGCCTGTCAACGCTAGGCTTCCAACGCTAGCCAGCCCTGACAGCTGGGTCCCCATACCCGCCATCTCGGGCCCTCGAAGGGCCTCACGGCCACTCCGGAGCGTTCGATTGGCCGCCATCCTTTTCGCCCCTCCACGCCCTTGGCTCAAATGTTGGGCGTCCTCAGCGGTTTGGCGGGGCTTCACCTAGGCCCCGCAGGGCTGCACCAGGAGACCGGGGAGTCGGTAGGAAGCATGATCCAAGAGCCCGCCACCATCAGATCGGATCGCGGAGATGGAAGTGGGGGTAGGGCGAGAGGTTCACTGCTGCTTCAAGGCCTGGGCCCAGCCAGGGGGCCGCCGTGGGGAGGCGTCTGGGGCTCTGTCCCTGGGCCTCCCCAGCGCATCCGCCAGCCCAAAGCCAGGGAGCCTGGAGGGGCCCAGGATAGAAGGCTGTACTCCGCTTCTCACGCTTTCTCTGCCATAACTCTATCTTTAACTTTTGCCATTTTATTGTGTGTCTTGGTATGGGCCTGTTTGGGTTCATGTTGTTTGGGACTCACTGCACGTCCTGGACTTGTATGTCTATTTCCTCACCAGATTTTGAAAGTTTTCAGTCATTATGTCTTCAGATAGGTTCTCAATGCCTTGCTTTCTCTTCCTTGTAGTGCCCCTATGATGAGATTGTTGTTATGCTTGATGTTGTCCCAGAGGTCTCTTAAACTGTCCTCATTTTTAAAAAATTCTTTTCCCCTTTTGCTGTTCGGATTGGGTGTTTTCTGCTGCCTTGTCTTCCAAGTCATTGATACAGTCCTCTGCTTCCTCTAGTCTGCTGGTGATTCCTTCTAGTGCATTCTTCATTTCAGTTATTGTATTCTTCACTCCTGACTGGTTCTTTTTTATGGTCTCTATGTCTTTTTTCTATGCTTGCTATCTCTTTGCTGAAGTTCTCACTAAGTTCCTTGAGCATCCTTATAACCAGTGGTTTGAACTCTGTCTCTGGAAGGTTGCTTGCCTCCATTTCATTTAGGTCTTTTTCTGCAGCTTTCTCCTGTTCTTTCATTTGGGATGTATTTCTTTGTTTTCCTCATTTTGTCTGCCTCTCTGTGTTTGTTTCTATGTATTAGCTAGATCTGCTACGACTCCTAGTCTTGCTGGGTGGCCTTATGTGGTCCCTATGGGGCCCAGTGGCACAGTCTTCCTGGTCACTGATCACCTGTGCTGGGTGCTCCAGGAATATTCCTGGTATGCGTTGTGTGTGCTCTCCTGTTATAGTCGAGCCATGATTGCTATTGGCACATCAGTGAGTGGGAATTGACCCTCAGGCTGACTGGCATTGAGGTTTGGCCATGTCCACAGCTTATGGGCTGCTGGATGGAAGTGGGGGCTTACCCCACTGAGTGGGATTCACCCCAGCAGGCTCTGGTGCCTGTTGAGACCGCCCTGTGGGTGTGCTACTTGTAGGGCTAATTGGGTGGTGCTCTGCTGTTGTCTGAAACCAACCTCCTAGTATGTTGGTTCTCAGGCCTTCTGGGAGGGGCTCTCAGAAGGCCCAGGTCAGCCACTGCCTGTGACTACCTTATAGGAGCTACAAAGCTATTCACAGTTTGTTGCTGTCTGTTCTGGACCGGGAGGCACGTGGGAGAGGCTACACTGCTAACCGAGGATGTCTGCCTCCAGTACTGGGTTTGGGGTAGCTCCATAACACGCCAGGACATACCAAAGCCTGCTGCCTGTTGCCAGCTCCCATGAGGTTCAGCTGCTGCTAAACCCTCACCAGTATGTAGCTGGATGTGGTGGGATCTCAGTGAGTGAGCAGGGTGGAGCAAGTGGAGCTCATCACAGCAATCAGATTCAGATTTCGCCATGGGTGTGGGGGCAAGATCAACACAGGAAAGATGGAGCCAGCCTGCTGGCTGCATGGGTGCAGAACTCCACACAGGGAAAGTGGCCACTGTTCTCCAGCCCTC
Organism: Aselliscus stoliczkanus; assembly: GCA_033961575.1. Classification (NCBI taxonomy): domain Eukaryota; kingdom Metazoa; phylum Chordata; class Mammalia; order Chiroptera; family Hipposideridae; genus Aselliscus; species Aselliscus stoliczkanus. Next base: position 71,787,216 of record CM066740.1, on the reverse strand, counting down.
CCCTAAGCCACACACCTTAGTCTGCCCCCGTATGTCTCCAACACCACCTGAGTCACCATCCCTCCACTGGAGCCCAAGGTGAGTGCCTGCGAGTGAGTGAGTCTGTGCGTGGGCCCTTGAAGAGGACACCTGGGTTTCCCACCACCTTCCATCCGACCCAAACTGTCGGAATCCCCACTGTTTTTCACAGTCAAATGTTGTGGGGCTCCTCTTCCAGACATTGGTTTTCCAGGCTGGGGAGCCCAGTATGAGTCTGGGGTCCCTCGTTCCTCCAGGGGGAGTCTCCACAGTACAGATATCTCTCCTGATTCTCAACCACCACAGCAGGTGTTGGACCAGCCCTTTTCATGTCTCCGCCCTTCCTGCAGTCTTGACATGGTTTCTTCTTTATAACCTTAGTTATAAAACTTCTGTTCAGCTAGACCAAGGGTCAGCAAACTGCAGCTCACAAGCCACATGCAGCTCTTTAGGTACGTTCCATCTTAAAAGTTTGCAGGGCTGGCTGAGTGGCGCGGTGGTTAAGAGCTGGCTTGGGAAGCCAGAGGCCCCGGTTCGGGTCCCACATACGAGGGCCAGTGACACTGCCCTCAAAAAAAAAAAAAAATCAAAAGTTTGCAGACACCTGAAAGAGCCAATCCTGTCCCTCACAACAATTTAAAAATTATTTGAGATTCCGGCGCCTCCACTCCTTCCCCCGCGGGTCTCCTCTGTGTACAATGGATGGCATTGTCCCAGACACAGCAGTTCGTACAAAGCGGGGATCAGACGAGCTCTGCTCTGCCAGTGTCACCAACAGACCCTTTATCATGAGCAGCAACTCGGCTTCTGCAGCAAACAGAACAAGATGAACACCAAGGAGGCTGCCAACACCATGGTCAACTACTACACGTCGGTGACACCTGGGCTGCGCGGCCAGCCTATCTACATTCAGTTCTCCAACCACAAGGAGCTGAAGACAGACAGCTCGCCCAACCAGGCACGGGCCCAAGCTGCCCTGCAGGCCGTGAACTCTATCCAGTCAGGGAACCTAGCCCTGCTGCCTCAGCCGCTGCAGTGGACGCCAGGATGATGATGGCAGGCCAGAGCCCAGTGTTCAGGATCATTGTGGAGAACCTCTTCTACCCAGACCCTTTGGATGTGCTCCACCAGATCTTCTCAAAATTCAGCATGGTCCTGAAAATCATCACCTTTGCCAAGAACAACCAGTTCCAGGTGCTGCTGCAATACCCTGGGCCTGTGAGCGCCCAGCATGCCAAGCTGGTGAGTGCCCGGGCCTCACCCCTGCCCACCACCCACCCAGGGCCCCAGCCACTCAACACCTGTCCCCACAGTCCCTGGACGGGCAGAACATCTACGCCTGCCGCACACTCCGCATCGACTTCTCCAAGCTCACCACCCTCAACGTCAAGTACAACAAGGACAAAAGCCGAAACTACACCCGCCCTGACCTGCCCTGTGGTGACAGCCAGCCCTCACTGGACCAGACCATGGCCGCAGCCTTCGGTGCACCTGGTATAATGACAGCCTCCCCGTACACAGGAGCTGGTTTCCCTCCTACCTTTGCCATTCCTCAGGCTGCAGGCCTCTCTGTCCCCAAGGTGCTGCCCCCTCTGGCCATCCTGTTAGCAGCGGCGGCTGCAGCTGCAGCAGGCTGGATCACCATCCCTGGCCTGGGGGGTGCCAGCAATTCTGTCGTGTTGGTCAGCAACCTCAACCCTGAGAGAGTCACACCCCAAAGCCTCTTTATTCTTTTCGGCGTGTACGGAGCTGTGCAGTGGGTGAAGATTTTGTTCAAAAAGAAAGAGAATGCCCTGGGGCAGATGGCAGATGGGAACCAGGCCCAGCTGGCCATGAGCCACCTGAACGGGCACAAGTTGCATGAAAAGCCAGTGCGCATTACACTGTCCAAGCACCAGAATGTGCAGCTGCCCCATGAGAGCCGGAAGGACCAGGGCCTGACCAAGGAGCCAGGCTCCAAGAACTTCCAGAATATCTTCCCACCCTCGGCTACCCTGCATCTGTCCAACATCCCGCCCTCCGTATCAGAGGATGACCTCAGGATGCTTTTTTCCAGCAATGGTGGCATCGTCAAAGGGTTCCCGTTCTTCCAGAAGGACCGCAAGATGGCGCTAATCCAAATGGGCTCCGTGGAGGAGGACATCCAGGTGCTCATCGAGCTGCACAACCATAACCTGGGCGAGAACCCACCACCTGAGGGTGTCCTTCTCCAAGTCCACCATCTAGGCCACCACCACCAGTACCGGCCTGCAGGGCGGCCCGGCGACAACTTCCATCATTCCACAAAAAGCCACTTTTCAAAGCAGCTGAAATGACCTTAAAAGACCAGAGATTTTTTTTTTTAAAGAGACATCAGTTTACCTGTTTTTAAAAAAATTAAATCTAATTCACCTTGCTCACCTTGAGGAGATGGGATGCTGGCTGCAGGCTCTTCGTGGCTGTGGACAGTGCCCACTCCCCAGGGCCCTTTGCCTGTGCCTTCTGCAGCCTGCAGGTGGGCGCTCCCAAACCTTCACTTGGCATTCTAGTGCCTTAAATCCGCTGCTCCCGCAGGGCCTTCTTGTGGTAGCAAACGCATAGGGGTTTGGGGGCTGAGGGGACAGCCTCCTGCAGGGATCCTGTGCCTGGTTTGGCTGTAGACTACTGTGCAGGGGTGCCCACACCTCAATCCTCATCTAATCAAGCGAGCGATCCACCCAGGCGTTTCAGCTTGGAGCTCCTTACGCTCTGTTGTGTTTTGATGCAGTGTGCATACCTGTGCCTAGCAATATCTCCATTTGACCAAATATCCTAATCTTTCTTCATTTATATGCAAGAGAAATAGTGTTAAGTAACTTTTTTATATCGCAAGATAAAAATGATATGAGTGTAATCTAAAAAAAAAAATTGAGAGCCATACATATATTTTTACATAATTACCATTATGAGAATACTATCATTTTAAAATTTTATAAATGAAACTATGATAGTTTTGTTTTATTTTCGTTTTCAATTTTACTTCAGAAGTTTGGAGCCGCTGTTTGCTGACCCCTGGTGTCTCTTCCATCTCAAAAGTTTGCCGACCCCTGAGCTAGACAAGATTGTTCTCCAGGTTGATGGTTCTATAATTTAGTTGTATTTTTGATGTGTTCATGGGGTAAGGCAGGCACAGCGTTTATCTGCTCTGCGATCTTGGATTGTTCTCTGATTTTTCCTTTAAATGTCAAAACAAAAAAACAAAACAAAACTGCTTAATTTTTGCAATTTTACTTCAATGTAGAGGTCCTCTGAGCTGCTGTGTGTTGGACCATTTGTTCATATGAATGTACTGGTTTGTAATGGGGTGCTGCCACCCCCCAGGCCCAGCTGGAAGGGGAATTAATGCATAAAAAAATTCAGGGAGGGAAACTTGCAAGCTGTAACCCGAGTTTGACTTTGGATCATTTATTTTTGTGTTTATATAACCGGGATTTTTCAGATGGATCATCTGAGATTTCATTGAGGAAGAGAGAGAATTTAGCAGTTTGTGCTGGTGACAACAGTGTTTTGATTAGAGGAGATTCATATACTTTTCAATTACATGGCTCATTAAAAAAAATCAAAATATGTAACTCTGCAAAAGTGGTGTTGCTAAGAAACTGTTTTACTTGTAATAAAGACTATATGGCTGATTACAGAATGTTTAAATCTGGAATAAGTGATTAGTCTTCCTAAAATTAGTGCAGAATAGCCAAAGCAGAAGCAGATAATATATTAAAATAAACACCTCTGCTGTAGAGCGCAAATTTGTCTAATGAACTCAAGAGTTAGGGTTTTAAAGAATATACTAACTTTATCTCAGAATGGTTTATTTAGAGATCAGGATTTCCATTTTCCAGTTGTCAGCTCTTGGCTTGCCCAAATGTTCTCTTGACTGTAACCTGCATAGATGCTCCTGATTACAGCCTGACCACTGATCCCCAGACCACACATGGAAAAGAGGTGGAGTCTCTGAGGGAGGGGCCAGCAAAAGTGGATTAGGATATTCCTAGGGTACACACAGAGGGAATGTCTGCCATTGATTGCTCCTTAGTGATATGCTCCTTGGAGCCCCTTAACCTCTGCATGTGTAGGTCCTGCCCTATCCTAGACCCTGGGATCAAACTTGCTTCTAGAATGTCATTACTCAGCCATGATCCTTTTTGATCCTATACCACAGTTGGCCACCCTGGGAGGGAGGATGAGAAGATACTGTCATATTGTTTCTTCATTGTTGCTGAATAGCTAATTTTCTCCATCTATTCAAATATACGTAATTGAGTGCTAACTATTTATTGGGCACAAAGAGAAGATTCAGTCCCTGATCTTCAGGATATATAATCCAGTAGGATAGTAGGAAGATTAAGACATATTCACAAATAGTATATAATGCAGGGTAAAATGTAATGTGAGACAGTGACGTATAGAATATAACAGGAGCAGGCATTGGAGGAGGAAGATGAGTTCAGTTTTAAACACGCTGTATCCATTTGAATGTGTGGTTTTAGAATTGTGGTGCAGTATTTGTGTTGGAAATAAGAATTTGGGGTCCTGTGGCACTCGTGATATTTAAAGAAAAGAGTTTGGATGAGGCCACCCAGGAAGAATGTCGAGGAGAACAGAGGCTCTTTTGAAGGATGACCTTTACCCCATCTCCTTGGGTCAACAAGCTACTCATCTTTCAAGGTCTCTTTTGAAGGATGAGTAGGTGCTAACAAGATGTAACAAGTAAGAGGGGAATTCCAGACAGGTAGGATAGATGTGAAAAGGTGTGTGTCAGAGAGAGCATCGCTTCTTCAGTGAACTGCAAGTTGCTCAGTATGGTTTAAACAGAGGGTACGTGAGACAAGTGATGAACAATGAGGCAGATAGATAATCAAGGGCCACATTCACCACACTAAGGGACTTGAACATTAGTCTGTGGAATATGGGTCACACTGGAGAATTTCAAGCAGGTGACTGATGTGAACAGAATTGCACTTTGGAAAAATTAATTACTCTAGAAGTTGAAGACCAGGTTGGGGTGAGTGAGAATGGAGATAGATAAACTAGTTAGGAACCCATCAGGAATAAACAAGCTCAGACACAACAATCCAGATAACAGATTGTGAGTGATTCAACAAGGGTTTTTTGGTGGTCAAAGAGAGGATATACCACTTTCCAGAGGGGTGAAATTCTATTCACAACCATACCTTTACAGTGGTTCCTGTTAAATAAAGGCTCTTTGGATCTGCACCACACTGACCAGTTTGGAGATGCAAAGGTAGACTGGACGTGCTTTTTGTTGTTTTGTTTTTGTTTTTGTTTTTAGCTGAGCCATCCTGCCACCCGATGGCAGCTCAACGGCAACTCAGCTCGGGCTGGCATCGAATTGCTGTTGCTCAGAGCTCAGCTCGCACTCTTGAGCAAGCTCTTAACCAGCTGAGCCACTAGGCCAGCCCCCTGGACCTGCTTTTTGGAAAGCAAGCTAGAGAGCTGAATTTTCTATGCTTAACAGAGTGAAAAGAATTTGGAATTCCTGAGAGTAATTTAGGAGGCTAGGAATGAGAAAGAATCACGAGAGGAGAGGAGGAAAAAAGTACTAGCAAGAAAATAGAGACCATTGAAGTAACTGGACCCTTAGCTGCTAGCCCTCACCCCTGGCCTCTTTGTAATAAAAGATTGTTAAAGCTTCCCTTAGATAGATCAAGGAATTAGACTCCCCTAACTGCTTGCTACACTCCACAAGTTTTAACTACCTCTTGTCCCTATATGAGATAGGCCAGTTGTGTTCATAGATAAGACCATAAGGCTTGAATGTTTTTGTTCAAACTTTCCCACCAGTTATGGCCCCTGTAATCTCCTTGCTTGCTGTATTTTAGTGCTGCCATACTGGCCTGCTACATTTGGTGTTGTCAATGTAACTAACTACAACACATTTTATGACTTCCATAACTTATTTGCCCAGAACAACTTATTCGCTGTATCTGGTACTGTCAAAACTGACTAAGATTTATAAAGCCACCAGGAAATTGTAAACCTGCTTCATTCATGATTTTTGTCTATAAAAACCCCTCTCTCCCTTTGTTCGGGGCTATGAGTTTATTCAGGGCATAAGCCCGCTCACAGTCACTGGCCACAAATAAACTCCAAAAAAACTGTTTAGGTTTGTATTTTTTTGCTGGGTACAACACTATTACGTGAGATAAAGTAGCTGGTGGGGGAAAATCTCTGATGGTGAGCTAGCCAGAGGATTGCTAATAAGTAAGGTCTCATGTTCAATTTGAAGTCATTTGTGTGGCTGTATTGTTGGTGAGTGGGCCCTTCTCAGTGCAAACTCCAGGTCCTTGGCAACTCGAGCAAAGAATTGAATGAGATACTGAAGTAAAAGTGGTTTACTAGAAGAGAAAGTACATTTCAAAGAAGTAGAAGTAGGCCTGAGCAAGTAGAGAATGGCTCAACGGCCCATTATTAGAACTTACATTCCAAAGAGTCTGGAGCAGGCCATGCTCAAAGGTGAGGCTCAAAAGGCTCAAAGAGAGGAAGGGGGTCAAAGAGGGAAGAAGCTGTCAAAAGGGGGAAGCAGTCAAAAGGGCAGGCTTCCCAGCACTTGGGGTTTTTATCCCTTTTTCTCTAGAATTGGCTGTTCCTCTCTGGATGTGGGACCACTTGATTGGCACCTGTGATTGACAAGAGGTACTGCGCAGGTGTCAGTGACTGGTCTGATCTATTTGGGTATTTTGTGCCCATTTGTTCCCCCCCACCCAGCAGGGGTAGATAATTACAATATAAAAGGGGAGATTTGGGTGAGGAGGGGAGGTCCCCCAGGTGGTCACACTCTGTGGGACATGTAGGAATGCAGAGACCCAGTGCCTGCCTCTAACTGCCTGCCTAGTTTCTCCTTGAGAGACGTGATCCCCATAAAATCTCTATGGGAAGTTGAGGGACAGGAGGTCTTTTCTTCTGTATCTACTTCCTGCTGGGCAGGGGCGTAGAGCTGTCTATTGGGGGTTCACGGAACTCTCACCCTAGCTGGTCTTAGAGGAAAGGAAGGGGTCTCAAACTCCATCTGGAAGACTGCGCTGGCTTCTTTGGTTGTGATTGGCCATCTTGTTGGGGTATCCTTTGTATCCCCAAGGCCCCTAGATGAGGAAAAATAGATTTTAATTAATAAATCTGTTAACTCTTATGAAACCTGTGGCCATTCAATCCATCACTCAGGTGGCATCAGTTGTCTGGACACAGAATGGGTTTGACATTTAGCTTCCTGGCCTGGGGGATATTAGGAAGTCATAGGCTTTCAAGAAGTTATCTGAAGCAGGGGTAGGAGACTTCTATTGTTTAGGATTCAGAAACTGATTTACAAAACAATTAAGAAAAAGAGGAATCTTTAGTCTAAGATTCAGAAACTGGTTTGAAGAGTAATCAAAGCCAAGAGCTAAGAAACTAAAAAATTGGGGACGAAATCGATTGAACATTTCTATAGGAAAGAAAACTTAAAAAGTTTCTCAGTGGTGGGGGGGTGCTGCTCAGTTGGCCAGTAACAGCTGTAATGTCAACCTCACCTTCATTTCCCAAATTTTCATGCAATGTTGAGCCTAGGGAACTCAAGAGAGCTGACTGCCACAGGTCACTTGCCACAACAGGTCAATGTAATTTGGAATGGACCATTAAATCATAGGTTTGTAGCATGCATGCTTGGAGCATGGATCCAGAGACAACCATGAGCAGATAAGCCTCCACCGCCCCCACCCTCCATCCCAGGAATTCTCAGAAATCTGGCAAACTGGGACTGTCACAGAGATGGAATGAGGTTTCCAGTTGTCTTACAAATATATATATATAGATATAAAATTTTTACTTAATATGAGAAAAAAATATATAAATTTAATTATGTGTAAATATATAAATATATAAATAAAATATATTTTTCTCTATAAATTAAATATTTTTTCTCATGTCAAGTAAAAATAATTAGATGTGTCTATATATATAATTTTTATCTATCTCTCATGTCAAGTAGAAATGATATACCAGGAAGACATGCCATTTTTTTCTCAGCCTCGTGGACCCTCTGACCCTCCACCAGAGCAGCACACCATTTTTTTTTTTTAAAGATTTTATTGGGGAATTGGGGGAGGGGAACAGTGTTGAGGAATCGGGGAAGGGGGAGACAAGTTGGTGTCCTTTTGTTCTTCAGTCTAGTTGTGGAGGACTTTGCTTCACTGGCCCATGTTGGTGTTATCATTGCGCTCTTTCCCGGGTGAGGCAGATCGGCTGCTGGCCTCTGGACAGCCGCTCACAGCGGCTCTTGGCAGCTCACACCGGCTGCTGGCCACTCTCGCTGGCTGCCGGCCACTCACTGTAGCCTATGGCAGCCCACTGCAGCAGGGGCTGCAGCAATGCCTTCCTGGGGACTCACAGCCCAGCTCCAGATGGAGCTGTTGTTCACCATCTTAGCTGTAGAGGGCAGTGTCACTGGCCCTCATATGTGGGATCCGAATCAGGGCCCTGCTGCTCAGAGCTGGTGTCCCAAGCCAACTCCTAACCAACGTGCCACTCAACTGGCCCAGTACACCCGTTTTTGAAGCATTGCTCTGCACTCTTCATCTTGGTGAGCGGCCTGTTCTATCCTTACAATCTGATTTCTGTCTCCGCTGCCTGCATGGACTCGCTCTCACCAAGATCACCAGATCAAGCTCCAGAACTCACAAGGCATTTTATGCTCTGACTTCCCCTTCCTTCCTGCAGCTCCCCGCTTTGCCACATGATTCTCCTCTGGTTTCTGTCTGGTCACACCCAGCCTCTACTCTTCTCCACACTTGCCCTGAGGGACCTCATGCAAACCCCTATGTTTAAATGCCACTCATACCACGTGACCTCCCCAATCCTTACTTTCAGCACAAATCCCACCTCCATGATTCCAGACCCACACATTCAAATGGACAGGTATCTCACACACAATATATTTAAGACTAAGCTCATCTCCTGCCTCCATTATCTGCTCCTGCTGTATTTCCTACCCCACTTTGTGGCACCACTATCAATCCAGGTGGTCTGGCCAGGAATGTAAGTGTCAACCCAGACTCCTGCCCCCTACATCTAACCAGCCACTGAATTCTGTGGAATATGTTTCCTTGGTCTCTGCTGTGTCTCTTCTGACCTCTTTACATCTATGCAGTGTTCACAGTTCAAGTCTCCATCACTTCATTCTTATATCATTACAACGGACTCCTCACAGTTCTTCCTGCCACCACCCTCACTGAGTCTGTCATTCTCTCTGTTACACAAGCCATATTTTTTAAACCAGTATAAGCATCATATCACTCCTCCTCTTGAAATCCTTTGATGCTCCCGTGACTTTCATAATTAAGCCCACATTTCTGAGCTTACACTAAATTGTTGAGGATGGGCTTCTGGGACTCAATCCATCCCAGCCTTCTTATTCACAAGTAGAAAATTGTAAAGACTTTTTGCAACGCATGCCTCTGTGGTTCAGATAGGCATATAATTTGGCTGATAGAAAGTTGGAAAACATGGCAATTTGGATGAAACCTAATTTCCCATTTTGATGTATCACAATAATGCCTCACAACTCTTGTCTATCTGGGAGATGGCTTTTTAGCCATCAGTCATTCAAAAATTTCTTCCTAAAGGCTTTTTGGAAAATCTAAAAGTTGGAGTAAGGGCTGAGTTGGAACAAACTAAATATCCAACATCAGAGCACTAATCAAAATAACCTAAATATCCATCAGTTATTGAAATTGCTTAAATAAAATATGGTGGGTTATATAACGGCATGTAGGCTGTCTTCCCCTTTTTATAGAAAAGAATTATAAATTTATTTAAATACACATTAGGCAGGATCTAAAAGGATCTACACTAAAAGGTTATCAGTAGTTTTTCTATGTGGGTGGGATTTTGGAAATTATCTGTATATTCTGATTTTTTTTAATGATCACATACTGTTTTTATAAAAAGAAAAGCCTACACAGAAATTACACAATAGTCTTTAATTCACAAAAATTACCAATACTGGGGGAAGAAAAAGACAAATATTAACTATTTTCTCAAATCCTTGTTTTTACAGAATTACATTAAACCCTATGATTTTTTACCATTTTCTGTAACACCCTGTTTCCTCAAACTTCAATGTCCTTCTTCATTTCTTACCTCCATCATTTGACTCTTTTTTTTTTTTTTTTTAAATCTGACATCTTCTCTGTTCTTTAAAAATCCAAATCAAGTGTCACCTTCCCTGAGAAGCTTTCCTTGATCCCGTATCTGCTTTTGGTCAAGGGTCTACAGTAAACTGTGGCTTACAAGTCAAATCCATCAACACTTATTTTTGAACAGCCTGCAAACTAAGAAGCTTTTTTACATTTGTAAATAAATGGTAGGGGGGAAAAAAATCAAAAGAAGAAAAGAAACACCACATGAAAAGTCCATAAAATTATAATTTTATTGTCTACAGATAAAGTTGTTGTATTAGAACACAGACATGCAAATTCATTTATGGCTGCTTTCACCCTAAGTGGCAAAGTTGAATAGTTGTGACAGAGACCAAAGGGCCCACAACATCTAAAATATTGACTCTCCAGCTTTTTGCAGAAAAAGTTTGCTTTAGGTGATGAGGCTTCCTTGGTGCCCACACAGACCCTATACCTGCCTCTAACTCAGTTCTTGCCACATATTCTGGAAGGAATGGTTTCTTTAGGATTCCCACTGCTTTGAGGTGGAAAACGCTTTCTTTCTTTTTTGTTTAAGTTTTTGTCCCTTTTTTATTTTATTTTAAGGTTTTTATTTTAAAATATAGCTAACATACAACATTATATCAGTTTCAGGTATACGCAATAGTTATTCAAGATTTATGTGCCTAAAGACATGACCACCATAAGTCCAGCAACCATCTGACACCGTACCTAACTATCACAATATTATTGACTATATTCCCCATGTTGTACATGACATCCCCATGAGTTACTTGTTTTATATCTGGAAATCTGGACCTCTTATTCCCCTTCACCTTTTTCCTCACTTTTAAAATTTTTCGATTAGTTAACGTTCAGTATTATTTTGTGTTAATTTCAGGCGTACAGTGTAGTGGTTAGACATTTGTATAATTTAAGAAGTGATGCCCTTGACTAGCCCAGTACCTACCTGACACTATACACAGTTATTACCGTATTATTGACTATATTCCCTATGCTTTACTTTACAGCCCCATGACTATTTTGGAGGACACTTTCTAATTCAACTTGGTGGTCAGTTAGGCACTAAGCAGAGCACCACGTTACACACAAGGTGCTTGATACACGCATGACGTGAGAAGTGAGGGTGTAGGTTCCATCCACTAGAATGTCAGTCACACGAGGACAGAGATTTTATCTCCTTTGTTCACCGCGTATCCTCCATGTCTCAGAGAGCATATTTAACATGGTAGGCACTCAGAAAAATATCTGTGGATGTTGTTAAATGCATCAGTCTTGGTACCATATTTCTGAGTTTCCTAATTCTTAGGTCAATTCTTAGTCTCTTCAGTCATGTTATTTGATCTTGAAAGGGAAGAAAACTCTACCTTCTAAGCTGTGGACAAACAAAGGAAAGACTATGTCAACTGTGTCACGAAAGGAACTAGTTAAGAGGTCTTTTTAAGAACATATCCATTTAACCCGGTCTTCAGCCCATCTCAATATAGACAGAGCAGCCTGTTATTATTATACATCTTCCTTTCACTCACTTGCAGCAGCTTTGTCAGGGCCAGTATTAAATCAAGATCCTGCTGACACTGAGTTATTAAATACTTGTAGCATCAGGATGTTCCGAGTGACTGAGACCCAGCATCCTGGCCCCATTGCAGCACAGGATGAGGTGTACTTTAAGAGATGAATGTGTAGATGTAAATCATAGCCTCAACACTTCATCTGGTCTTGGGCAGCCTCTCCCGGTGAGCGGGAAGCTCTTTATAGAGGACGAACTGATTAGTTTTCATACCAGCTCTATACTTTCACAGGACGGATGAATGAAGGATTTCTGCCTTGTGCTGAATAATGAGAGTCACAATACCTGGCCTGTCTATAGGTGTGTCTTCTGAAATACCGTTCTAGAAATCTTTTCATTTATTTATTTATTTATTTATTTATTTATTTATTTATTTATTTTGTAATTAGCTTCAGGTGTACAACACAGTGCAGTAGTTATACTTTTTACCCCTCCAAGTGACAATGCCCCCCCCAATTCTCCACCCCACTCCTCCCCCCCATATCATACTATCTATTACAATTCCTTTGACTCCCTTCCACTGTATAATCCACATCCCGTGACTATCTATATATTCAATTACAGTTGGTATGCAATATTATACAACATCAGCTTCAGGTGTACAGTGCAGTGATCAAGCCTCTTCTCCATCCATGAAGTGGTCTCTCTAACAAGACATGTGACTATCTGACACCCCACAAAATAGAAATCTTTTCTTGAATGACCAATGTACCCGCTTAGTACCTGACCATATCATGCTTGTATTACTATGGGCTTTATAATACTCTGTCTTGTAGATTAAGTGTGAGGGTCCATATCTCTATGTACATTTTGTGAATGCCAAGTAAGTGCATATATCTCTTTCCCAAAGCCCCCAAAGTTCCAGCAAGGCAGACTTGTAAAACGCAAATCACTCACTTCTGGGGAGAAGGCCTGGCCGCCTCCCGAATCCTGGTAGCTCCCCTATCCCTCCTCACTCGGAGCGGGGTACTGCCGAATACCTCCTTTCTTGGATTCGTTTGTGGTTTTAGTGACAACCCAGTTTATGAGCAGCCATCTGCTCCTGTGCCTCAAGGGGATGGAGCTGGAAGCTGGTACCATTTAGAAAGGCCTCGTCCTGTGTACACACAGGGTCAGGGGAAGGGAAAGTCTGTCTGCCTTGGCTTTCTGTCCTAAATTCACACACACACACACACACACACACACACACACACACACACACACCTTTTGAAAACTTACATTTAACTTTTATTCTTTGAACAACAATAATGGGTATGATTGTGAACACTAATGAAAAGAAGTAAAAATAGTGAAGTCACTATGAAACTGAAATTGCCACCATTGTTTTAAGAACCGGGAGCCTTTGGGGGGTTTGCGTCTGGGTAGAAGCAGAGAGGTTCAGTGATGCAGAGGGAGCATGGGCCAGACCGTCAGACATAGCCAGTTTCACATGCAACCTGACCCTTTTCTGAGCTTGCGTTTCCTCATCTATAAAACGGATATAGCACCTTTTAATGTTGTTGTGAAAAGTACATGAGACAACTTACACAGGTCAGAAAATGTCAGCCACTCGCCACATGGAGTCAGGGCACTGACCTAGCTAATGGGCCTCTGGAATCCTCCTTAAGAGATAGTGTCAGCTGCTCTGATTGAGTAAGAGAATGGCAGAACAATATAGAAACAGGCTAAAAGACACAGACCAAAGAACTGCTGAAGGATTTTCAAGGGAAACACCCTCTTGATTGGAAATAATCCAATGCTTTGTACATGAAGCAAATACTTATAGAATGGGTGGTCCAGACAGCCTGCCATGACCACTGTTATATACTCTGCAGGAAACAAAGGAAATGCTGCTAATAATAATTATTACAAGGGACTAGAAGAGGCTTATAGCTTTCATAAGCTAGAGTAGAGCAGTAGAGTGGAACGAAGGTAATCTCTGATACGTCTTTCTCTTATTTGAATTCAGATCTTTCTTGAGTAGGGGGCATGGCGGGGGTGTAGAATAATACTTGGGGATTGCAATAACACATGCCCTCAGCCCTGGATGTGTGTTGTGAATGTTGTCATCACCACTGTGTGTGTAGACCTCAAAAGGCTGAGACCCACTGGATTAAGGCTCATCCCAGGAAAGCTCAAAAGGAGAACTGAATGGCGAATTTTCAGCATCAGGCACAAGATGGCTCCAAATTCCAGGGGCCTATCTTCTAGGAATTCCCCTAGTATTTATTTCCTCTTTACCAAGAAACTTCCTAACTTTCAATTTTTCTTCTTCCAGAAATATTTGATTTTAATTATACATGATTGAATTGACTTACCAGCCTTATGGGAATGTGGGGGTGTCGGCTGGCATCCTGGGTCTAATATCAATGCATCCAAGGTGATAATGGCCACTTTGGGGTCTTTTCCCAAGCTTTTATCTCACTACCAAGAAGACTTTAAAGAAAATTCTTTTTTTTGTTGTTGTTTTTTTTGGGTTTTTTTTTTTGAGGGCAGTATCACTGGCCCTCATGTGTGGGACCCGAACCGGGGCCGCTGGCTTCCCAAGCCAGCACTTAACCACCGCGCCACTCGGCCGACCCTAAAGAAAATTCTTGATTCCAGACATTAGGAAAGAGCTCTGATCTAATTTTCTTGGATGTGAGAAAGCAAAGAGAAGCAAATGCTAAGCACCCAAACCCTTTTTGGGTGAGAATGTAATATTTTTAATATTTAGCAATGTTACATACAAACCTAACAGATGTATCAACTCACAAAAAAATATTAGTTTATTAAAAAAAACAAAAAACTTCAATCCAAATTTATTGGGATTACAAAAATAACAGCACATTTCGTTAACTCATTACAGCTCAGAATTACCCACACATCCAAAGATATGAAGAGCATCTTTAAATAAACTGCTTCTTGCCAATACAAAACTGACATAAAAAAAGAAGTTTATTTCCATATTTACAGAAGAAACATGCTGATTGTTTCTTAAAATTCTCTTTGGAATTAATGGGTGAAGCTATTTTTAAAGTCAGCATACCTTTCAAATTGAAGAAAGTATTTTAGAAACATCTCACAATGCATTTTATTTAATACTACTGAATCATTCTGCATCCTCTTCTAAAGATGGAGTTTTTATCGCAGAGCAGCTGGAACTTCCACCTAAAAAAATAGGGGATTTTCTTTCAATAAAAGCAACATAAATGATAAAGTGAAAAATATCTTTAGAGTATGTCTCTAGCAGTATTCTCTGAGAAGAACTCAGATACAGATGGATTATTGCTGAGTGCTATTCAAATTTTATATTACAAATTAGGTTTTAAATCACAACTGTGGGTAAAATGTTTGACAAGTGATGAATCTTTTTTTGGATTGTACATTGTACTACCTGACATTAAGGAAATCAGGATTTTCATATGTTGGAGTGCCTTAAAATGGGCCTGGCCCTTAAGGGGCTGAGATGCTATGAGGGGCCCAGGCACACCTCTCAGATGGAAATCTGCTCCCTGGTGACCTGCTCCTGATGTTTCAGACTTGGTGTGCTTGTTCTTGCCAACTGAAGTATTAAAATTTCATATTTTGAAAGGCGACTTTGGTGCCACTGTGCAATGGAGGCCAACTCTTTTCTAAATCTGTGCCCCAGGGTCTGCTCTTGGGGAACTCACCCGTCTTAGCTGCTTTATGCTGCTTCCCCGAATGGCATCCATGAGATTGTCATGAGCTGATCTCTGTGGGGTAGAAGGCCGGGAGCTGTCTTCCATTTTCTTCTCTTGCACTGACCTCAGGGAGTTTTTTATCTCCTTGAGGATATTGTTTGGCTGTTTCTTAACCTTTTTCCCTTTTTTCTTTTTCTGTCCATTTTGTAATACCCGCTGGGCACTCTCCTGTTGTTTGATGACTTCTGCGATGTTTCGGGTGATGAGCTTTTTGTCTGGAAGCGGAGGAGGTGGCGGGGGAGGAGGAGGTGGCAGTAGCTGCGGAGGAGGTGGGGGAGGAGGTGGGGGTGGAGGTGGGGCCACAGGAGACGGGGGACGGCTCCTCACAGTCTGCGCTTTCTTGGGGACTTTGGGGGAGGACCAGGGCGATGCACACGGTGAAGAGCCCGGGGTTCCTCTTTGCAAGACTTTGGTCCTCAGATTGGATCCTCCATCATACCCCTCTTGCTGCCTTTGTTCCTGCATCCGCTTCTGCCTCTGCTTATCCATGTTTCTGGTCAACAGGCTCGTCATGCTCATCCTTGGACCTGGGAGCTCGAAATGGTAGCCGAGCCTGAGCAGCGTGGTGTTGTCGCGCAGCAGCTTGGCAATCTCCATCTCCACCTGGCTGCCCATCATGTGCCTCTGGTTGTGGAAGCGCAGCTCTGTGAGCACCGTGTTGCGCTGCAGGGCCCTCATGATGGCCAGGACGCCCTTGCCGGTGATGAAGTTGGAGTCGATGTTGAGGTTGGTGATGTGCTCGTTGACCCGGAGCATGTCCGCGATGGCCAGGGCCGCGCTGTCGTCGGCGTGCGTGTTGGCCAGGCTGAAGGACTTCACCACCGTGTTGTCTTTGAGCGCCTCGGCGAAGCGGGCCAGGGTCTGCGACGTGATGTTCTCGATGTTGTTCAGGTTGACTTCCGTGGTGTCAGGGTCATTGCTTTTAATCTTTTCCAAAGCGTCCTCGATCACCGTGGGGTTTCCGCACGGGTGGAGGGCCGCCGGCGACTCTGCGTTCCTGCTGCCGTGGCCATTGGTCAGACTTATGTTTTCGATTTGGCTTTTAAAGGTCTTTGGCCTAGACTGGTCAGAATGGACACTATCATCATGTACAATCCCGTTAATACCTTTCTCGCTGTCGGTCGCCCTCGCCTCGTCCTCGCTGTCCTCGTCCTCGCTGTCCTCGCCTCCCTGCTCTTCGTCCTCGTCCTCCCCCTCCTCTTCCGTGTAGGCCTCGGAAACCTCGCTGTTGCTCTCCGTAAAGATAAGCTCTTCCTCGCTCTCCTCCTTGTCTTCTTCTGCAACCTAAAGAGCACGGCATCATCATTAGGTTTGTCATTCTTAAGTGCAGTTTTTGATTTTACAAATCATAGGGTTTCGAGATCTCTCTCTCTCTCTCTCTCTCTCTCTCTCTCTCTCTCTCTCTCTCTCTCTCTCTCTCTCTCTCTCTCTCACCGAGCTCAGCATGTAGCAGGGGCTCCGTATACTGAATGGATGTACAATGATGTTGGCTAAGAGCCACTGAGTCAGGACTAGACCCAGGAAAAATGTACTGACAGGTCTGGGTGGGGAAAAGGCGACCAACTGTCCCGGTTTTCCTGCGGCTGAAAGTTATCTCAGGAAGCAGATATATATATATCTCACATCATTATTTTGTATACCTAAAGCTAATACAATGTTCTATGTCAATTAGATCTCCATAAATAAAAAAAAAAAAAAGAAAACATTAAACATTTTGTAAGGCAAGCAATATAAAAATATATAAGGATTAAAAAGTGAATCTCCTGTGTGATCAACATTAACATTTCACTGCGTAATGTTCAACAGCTTTTTTCTACAAACATCTCTTGTTTTTTTTTGCAGAATAAATATCCAAAAATCAATTGGTTGAGTTAACATTGACTATCATTTTTGCCACTTTGGAAAAGGAAGTCAGAATGTCAGCTTTGGAAAACCCAGGATACACTTTTGTTCGCTTAACTATTGAGCCTGAGCGAGAGGGACTTGACTCCCAGTGTACTTACAATTTAGCAAATTCAACCCTCCCCTCTGGAATCATCCCTCTGACCTTGCTTAATTCTCCATCCCCAAACAAACAAATGACAACTAACATATACAAGTGAATGGGTTCCCTTCTTTAATGTTCAAAACTTCTGCAAAATTGTCTCCTATAGGAGATGTGACAGGAGCCAAGTGCCCTTGGCTCCGGCCTGTCTCAGTTTGACAGGGTGGGGGGGCATCATCTGCTCCTCCAACATTTATCTACCTCTGGAATAGAGCCTGGCAGGGGGTCTGGGAGACCCCACACCACCTGGGACCGCTGCTGTCCCTGCCCCTGCTCTGGGCAAGGAAGCTGAGGGGCAGGGCTGCTGTTCTGGGCGGCAGCAGGTCAACACCCAGCTCCAGGAAGAAAAACATTGAAGTCACCCTTTGCAGCAAATCAGCTTGAAATCTCACTCTAGCACAGGGTTAACTGAGACAAGGTGGGAAAGGTGATCACCCTTGGCTCTAACTAGATGCTAACAGTAAATGTGGAACAGCAGAGAACAGTAGAAAACCTTGAAGGAGGCCATTGCCTCAGCCTGATGGTCTTAAATTATTTAGCATGTATCAATTATGAAAGACTTTCAGGCAAACACAGTTTCATTCTATTTCTGTCTTTCCTGTTTACTAAGACTCTATACTAAGAAGCCCAATTGACCCCTTCTTTCTTTCTTTTCTTACAAAAAACAATTTTTTTTTTGAAATTTCTGACAGTTAAATTTTCTTTAATGCTATCTTTCTGGTTTTCTATGTTCTCTAAAGCCCCATGTTCCCCCTCTTCCCAAACCCTTGATTCTCCACTCTACATTGGCAACTTTTTTTTTTGACCCTGAGGGCACTGCTGCCTGAGGCATGTGGAACAAGCTTTGGAAAACACGGTCTTGTCTCCAGGTTTGTTTGCCCAGTTGCTATCACAAAATAGCCTCCAGTTATCCACTTGTTTGGAGTGGCAGGCAACAAGTGATGGCCTGGGGAAGGGGTCAGCCACTCCTGGGATGCCTTGTCCAGTCTTAATTTACTCACTTCTTCAGCATCAGGAGGGAGAGGAATACTGTGTGTGTGTGTGTGTGTGTGTGTGTGTGTGTGTGTGTGTGTGTGTTTAGCTGTTTCCATATTTGGAGGAAAGGGGCCTATCTCAAAATCCAAGATATACTGCCTCTGCTGCCACCATTAAATTTTATCCCCTTTGGTTTTGAAAAGACCTTTAGGCTTTATCTGCAGGACAGTTTTCCCCTCAGCATGTATCTGGAGAGATAATATGTGAAACTGTTTTTCAGCAATGAATTATTGTGTCATACCTAGTGACACCTCTTCCAGAAAGCCTTCTTGGACACCCTCTCATATTATCCTCGTGATGCATTCCCACAACTTGTACTTCCCCCTATTGTAATGACCTGCCATTTTCCCCAGAAAGGGTGAGGGCAAGGAACATGTCTGTTTTGTTCACCTAGCACCGAGCTCAGCATGTAGCAGGGGCTCCGTATACTAAATGGATGTACAATGATGTTAGCTAAGAGCCACTGAGTCAGGACTAGACCCAGGAAAAACGTACTGACAGGTCTGGGTGGGGAAAAGGCGACCAACTGTCCTGGTTTTCCTGCAGCTGAAAGCTATCCCAGGAAGCAGGATTTTTAGTTGCAAAATTTGGATAGTCCCAGACAATCTGAGATGGTGGGTCATGCTAGGTGAGGACATCTGAGGAGAATATCAGAAGGGAGAAAGATGTCTAGAGAAGGGAGGCAGGAGGATGTAAAACTCAGTCTTGGTCTACTTTCTAACTCACTGTGGCACCAGGACTGACTACACCTTTCCAGATCTCTCTGCGCTGCTCTGGAGTTAACCCTAATCCCTGTGAGAATGGGGGTGGGAAGATGGGGATAGGGCGAGGTAGTGAGGTGAGCGGTGCTGGAGGGGCAATAGGAGAAGGTGAATATTGGTACACTTGGAGAATAAGTAAGGCCACAAGAAAGGGTGGCCGTCCATTTCTCCTGATCACCTCCCTGACATCATTTCATGAACAAGGAGATAAGAGGCCTGGTTTTCAGTTCTGGTTCTGGGTCTACCTGTGAAGAGCTGGCTGACTTTAGATGAGTCCCCTCTGAGGGTTCTCAGTGAAACTAGTGACGTTGAATGGTTCTCACACTGTAGTGTGTGTCATATTCACCCTCTGGCTTGTGAGACCCCTGAATGCTGAGCCCCACTCCCAGAATTCCTCATTCAGCAGGCCTGGGGGACTGTAGAATGAGCAGTTCTAAGAAGCTCACAAATGATGCTGGTGGGTAGGCACCCCCATTTTGAGAATCATGGTCTTTGTGCCAACAGATCTTGGTCTGAATTTCAGCTCTACTTTGAAACTATTCATCTCAAATGAGTTTCTTCTCCTTTTTTAGTCTCGGTTCTCAAGTGCAGAAGATAAGAATTCAATAAAATAATGGGGGTGGCACCTATGCCCAGAGCCCAGCAGCTCCACAAGCGAGGGGAGCTAGAGCCTTGGTTTCCCGGGCCCCCTGAAACTATTTAACGTAGCATAACTTTGTGTGACCCCAGGGGGGCAGAGGCTGTCATTCAGCAGGAGTGGAATGTGATTTTCATGAGCTGTGACAGAGCCAGTATCCTGATAACAGAGAGTGCATCTCCTGTTTCGTGGTCCATACTATGCTGCTCTTCCCATAAGCTGCTGTCCCCCCCATCAGCTACTTAAGTTTTTTCCTGTGGTGGGGATGGATTTACACCCTTCACCAGCAAGCCTCTGCGCGGCACTCCTTGTGACTACAGAGACAGCTGGCCAGCAGGGAAAATGTAGTGGGAGAAATGTTAGCTAGCTGAGAAAGGAATCAAAGTTCGTCAACACAGCAGCCTCTCTAATTGAGCTGATAAGCCACTGGCAGGAATCACCAGAACCTTTGGCAGGATCAGGTGGGTTTCACCAACAGCTGACAACAGGCTTTGCCCTCTGTTTCCCACCCATCTCAAGACATTATGACATTAAAATGCCTCTGTTGGGTTATTGCTACAATGACTGTCTGTCCTAGATCTTCTGGGACAATTTAAATCTTTTTATTAAGGAAAATTTTTAATAACTGTGATAAAAAAAAAAAGTCATATATATTTGAGTCAGATTTGTGACACACATTCCCCACACCAAAAAAACCCCCCAAAACAAAAAACAAACAAAAAAACCCTCTAAAAATCATGGTCGTAGAAGAAGAATTAACCAGCCCAAATCCTGGCCTGAGATGTGTCCTTCCTCATCACCTCCCCTTTCAGCCCCACAGTGCAGGCAGCCACTGTGGCCTTGGCAGACCCTGGCCTGATCCCAGTGACCCTTCCTTCAATGATTGACATGGACAAAGCTCACACATGTCTTGCTACAAATGTGGCCCACATACCCTACCACGGAGATCATCTAACAGAGCCTAGATTAGTACCTGGAAGTCTTACCATTGGCTCCAGGCCATTTTGATTTTAGATGGTTCCAGGGGAGCACAGAGGTTTTCAACACTTACTCCTGACCTGTTTTCTTTCACAAATTCAGAACTTTGTTCTATTAATGTTCCCATTGCCATTACTATTTTCCCAGAGGATAATTTTTGAACTTCCTTTCGTTGACGTTCATTTGGCACATTTAGAGTAACTATTTGCTTGGCAGAGAACAAGAGCTTAATAGACCCAAGCTCTCATATAAGTACGTTTCCTGGCCTCAGAATCACCATTATAAGTACTAAGGACTCTTAGAGATCATGTACACAGGCACGCTTAACCTGGGTCCGCGTGGGCTCAGAATGTGTATCATCATTTTGACATTCTATGTAAAATTTGTGTATGTATGCACAGCCCATGTGCATTTCCTCATGGAGAAGGTCCATAACTTATCAAAATCTCAAAGAGGTTTATGATTCACACACACACACATACCCGCCCAAACCCCACAACAACAACAACAAAAACCCCAAAAAACAAACAGAAAAACCACTGGCTCCCACTCCCTCAATGGACAGATGGGAAAGAGAACCATGCAGAAGTCACTGACTATTCAAAGTCTAACAACTTAGGGACAGAGCAGGGACAGAAATAAGCTCCCCTCATTCCATGTATTTCCCACACTTCTTGGTGGGGGAGAAAAGAATTGTTTTTGCTGTAGCCACCATCACAGTCAAAGCAACCAGAGTATGCACTTTTGTCTTTATAGACGAAAATAAATTAATATACATATATATGATCAGAAACAGATGCTATGCCACATCATCCCCAACTTGTAACTCAAATTAGAATTACGTTTGACACAATACCTAAACCCATGCCTTGTGAAGTATTTTCCTCTTGAAGATTTCCATCATTAGTCAATTATAGAACCCCAGCCAATAATTTTACATGTTATGATCCATTTGGTGGCCATAGAAGTTACGTGACTAATTCAACCTGAGTAATTTTTCAGTAGCAGGTTATAAGAAAAGTGATGAGAACTGCAAAGTTAGAGAAAACAGGTTCCTGCTTTGGGGTGGGGTGGTGGGGTGCTGGGAGTAGCCAAGGAAAAGTCCCAAACGCCTACCTTTCCACACTCCCCCAGCCTCTCCTTCTCCAGGAGTTTTTGGGACTCCTTTTCCCAATAGGCCATCAGTGCCTCTCTGCTGAATGTCCCTGTGGGGGTTTTCTCGGTCAGACTCTTTTGCCTTAGCCCCACAGGAAGGTTGCGATCAGGTTCAATGTCTTCCAACTCCCTCTCTAGCTCCTTCAGCTCCTCCGCTGACAGGGAAGCTAGGAGTTCATCCTCATCAATGGATTCATATTTGCTCAGTCCTCTCCTGTAACCGAAGGTAGACATGGTCCCTGCTTTGTCAGACCCCCAAGGAGCTGGAAGAACCAGGCATTCAAGGCAGTCAGAAGCAGGCAGGGAGGCAGGCGGGAGGCTGGTCAACAACTGGAGCGAGGAGGGGCTGCGATAGCCTTTTAAGAGTGGTGATACAGGCTGCGACAATGTGGAGAAGAGTGAAAGCATAGGCTGTTTTAAGCATCAGACGTCAGCTAGACATTTGAACACAAAGAATGTCACAACGGTGGTAGTTGGAGGTCTCAGAACCAGTGGGGATTATTAACATACTGGCCAGGACAGATTTAGCTGAGCCTGATAGCTCATGAGGACAGGCAGAGAGCGTGTCAGATAGGGAGTGACACAGTTTTTACTCTGTATTCAAGCAGCAGGGGAATAAACCTTTATTTTGAAAATGACTTGCTCCCACTACGCTGGCCATTCAAAGATTCTTTCATTATCATCTTAGAGGTTGAGAGATGACTACACATCACTCTATGAGCAGTTATTCAGGTTCTCCTAAAAACATAGTGTGGGTGGCATTGATGGGAACAGGAGACTATAATAATAGAGTACTTTATATTTTTATGGTACTTTGCAGTTTACAAAGCTCTTGAATCTAATTTTCCTAATCATAACAAGTCCTGTGAAGGACTGACGTCATCCTCCTTTACAGATCTTGGCAGCCAAGGCTCTGAGAGATTAAGTGACAAATTTGAAGTCAGGCAGCCAGAAATGCAGAAGTGGCTTTCCACACTGCCCAAAATGGCTTCCTTCTCCTCGGCCCCGAGGATTAGGAAACAACTAGAGTTACAAATAAAATGCCAAAAAGGCAAATAAAAACACGGTCTGGGATTTATTCAGAACTGAACCTGTGCCCGTCTAGTGCTAAGCATTTTACCTATTATATCTTATTTAATCTTACAGTTCTGTAAGGTGTATATTATTACCCATATTTTACTAATATGGACTCAGAGAGGTCAGGTAACTAGCTCAGGACCACAGCGAAGACAAGGTGGAGCCAGAGTTTGAACCCAGGTTTGTAGTTCAGGACTGAAAACTGAACAGATGTTATCTTGAAATTATATATATGCTCATATTCTTATGAATGTGATAAAATATATAGATAGTTTATAGGACTTCATAAATGTATAATTTTAGCATACAGATATATAAAAATCTGTTAAAATGAGTATGCATTGAAATATACGTTTATCAATACATGTATGATATACTATATTTTGCTTACATTTTCAGCAGTTGGTGAATATTTGGGTTGTTTCCAGGTTTGGGTTATTATAAGTAATTCTATGAACATTGTTACGTAAGTCTTAGTGTGGCCATGTATTTTCATTTCTCTTAGGTAGATATGTTATAGAGGAACTGCTGAGTTATATGGTAAACTTACATATTTAACTTTTCAAGAAACTGACGAACTATTTCCAAAATGGCTGAACCAATTTACATTCCCATCAGCAATGATGACATTTCCAGTTTCTCCACATCCTAATTTGTTGTTTTTATTTCTGATTATGGACATTTTATTGTATATGAATCGCATCTCATTGTAGATTTAATTTTCATTCCTCTGATAATTAATGATGGTGAGCATCATTTCATATGTTTATTGGCCTTCTTTTATCTACATTGGTAAAATATGTATTCAAGTCTAATCTATGCTCATTTTTAAATTGGGTTGTCTTCTTGTTGTATTGCAAAATTCTTTATATATTCTGAACTTTATCAGCTCTATGATTTGCAGATATTTTCTCCCATTCTGTAGCTTGTCTATTGGTTCCTTTTGAAGAGGAAATGTTTTTAATTTTGATGAAGTCCATTTTATCAATTTTTTTCTTCTATTGCTGGAGCTTTTGGTGTTATAACTAAAAAATTTTTTCTTAGTTCAAGGTCAGAGAGAATTACTCCTATGTTTTCTTCTAAGAGTTTTATAGTTTTAGGTTTTTATATTTAAGTCTATTATCCATTTGACCTAATATTAATATTTGCATATGTGTAATGTAAGAGTCTAAATTCATCTTTTTGCATGCAGGTATCCAATTGTCTTAGCACCTTTCTTTGAAAAGATCATGATTTTCCCTATTAAATTGTATTGTGCCTTTGTGGAAAATTAATTAGTTTTTCTGGAGAGTCAAATCTATTCTATGGATCTATGTGTCCATTTTCGTATGGCAACACCAAAAAATCATAATTACTATAGCTCTGTAGCATATTTTGAAATCAGAAAGTGTAAGTCCTCCAACTTTTTTCTTTTGCAAGAATGTTTGGCTAACTATTATTATCTTAACTCATTATGGTATTCTGCCTCCAAAAATAACTATGACTCTTTTCAATGATACGAATGAGAGGGATGATTATGAAATTAGAAATGTTGAGTTCATTGTTTTTTTATGGCCTGTCACATATATTTTGTGTAGCATCAGTGGTAACATCTTTTCTGTGTGATGTGGAAATGATATCAAATCATTATAGCCAAACCTGGTGAATAAGTTATTCAGCTGTATAATCATATTTTAGATAGAACAATGAACAATGGTTACAATTATATAAAAACCTATGTGTGTTTTGAAAAAAAAAAGTGAGAAGAAAATACATAAAAATGACAGCACAGGGCCAGCCAAATGGCACAGTTGGTTAACAGCTCGCTCAAGAGTGCGAGCTGAGCTCTGAGCAACAGCAGTTCGATGCCCAGCCTGAGCTGAGCTGCTGCTGAGCTACCAACAGGTGGCAGGATGGCTTAGCTAAAAAAAAGAAAATGACAGCACAACTTCATGTCTTCAACAATTATGTATTGGCTCATATAATATGTTGACTACTATGCTAATTTTGGGATATATAATTATGTACAAAAAAAATAGTGGATCTGTGCTCTACTCTCCTCTATTTCTCTCTCTCTCGTTTGTAATTTTTCTGTAACATTTTAATATTATTTTTATTTGAAATTTATTAAATACACACTACATGCCAGATTCTAATTTAGGTGCTGGGGTTAAAGCAGTAAAGGAAACATACAAAGTCCCTTCTTTCATGGAGCTTACATTATAATTGGGGGAGACAAACAATATATAAATGAACAACTAAATTCAGAGCATATCAGATAGAAGCTCTATGGAGAGAAATAGAGCAAGGTATCAGGGAAGAAAAGAGATTGTGGGCATAATATTTCAGAAGATCTCTAGAATATCTCATAATGTTTCAGAAGAACATTTGAGCATAGACTTGGAGAAGTAAGGGCTTGATGAGTGCAGATTATAATGCTACACATGTAGTGCGATTATAAAATAATTTATCAGGTATTCTTGGAATCACAGATTCTCAGATTTCAAAGAGACTTTGAAATACAGTAATCCTCTCTTTATGTGATCACCTAGTGTGTTTGCTTGGATACTTCCAGTGAAAATTTTCCATTACCAAAAATTCATTCCATTGTTGGATGGCTCAAATCATTGGAAAAATCTTCTTTCTATTGTGCTGAAACTGATCTCTTGAAAAACCAGGACATACATTTTACTTTTCTCATTGGAACAACCCAGAATAAATATAGTGTCACGTGAGTTTCTTCTCACAAATCTTGGGTGGTCCTTGAATGATTCTGAAAATGACCCCAAAAGAGGAGACTTTAAAGTGTTTTGCTGTGTAGCAGTATCATTGGGGGAAAAAATGGCCTCTCAAGGACATTACCTTAAGAAGAGCGATCAGTTAGATATCCTAATATATATGTTACAGGTCACTCTGATTATGATAAGAACCCCAACTCATAAGTGATCTTAGTTCACTGGATCCTTCTTAAACGTTAAGTCCACGGAGTGACCAAACACCACCACCTGATCCTGGCTAGACTTAACTATGATGAATAATTTACATTTCCTCACAACCTTGTCTGCATTGAAGGGAAAAAATATAATCACATCTATTCTAAGCATCAGCATTTTCTATTGAGTTGTCTGAAAAGTCATGACGTATTTTTTCTATGTTTTCTGTTGAAAAAATGCGTCATGACTTTTCCGACAACTCAATATTTTGGAATTTTTATTTGATCACATTGTGTTTTTGAGTAGAATTGCTTTTTTTGAGGGCAGTGTTACTGGTCCTCATGTGTGGGACCCGAACTGGAGCTGCTGGCTTCCCAAGCCAGCGCTTAACCACTGTGCCACTCAACCAGCCCTAGAATCGCTTTTAGAGTCAACAACACTATAAGCCTTTTCAAGATTAGCATCTTTTGTTAAAAAAAAAATCTCTATCTTGGGGAGAATTATTTTCAAGCTTCTTGATTGGCAATCAGATCCCCAGTATATTGGCAATTCCCTTTTTAGTGGAAACAGAGTTTCGCCTTTCAACCTTTTTTTCCCCTTTGGTGTCCTCTTGAAAATGCTATTATTTGTTCAGCACACATTTACCAAGTGCCTGCCATGTGGACAGGTACTATGTTGGAAGCTAGGATGACAAACAGAAAAATAGAAATTGATCTAGTCCCTGCCCTCAGGAGCTCATACTCCTGGGAGAAAGGCTGACAGCTGACAGTAACACAATGCAATGACAGCTCAGCCAAGGTGCCAACTAGGGAGATGAGGAATGCAGATGAAGAGGCAAGGCAGCCCATGTGAGTGGAGTCTGAGCAGACACAGAAGTCAATAAAGAGCTTTCCAAGCAGAGAGAGCAGCCTGCAGCACATGCACCAGAGTATGAAAGCAAAAACCAAAACAGTATCATTTGGGGTAGCGGTGGGGAGTAGGTAGACATAGGCAGAAACCAACCCTGGTTAACCACTTGTACTATTTCAAAGAGAATGCTTTGGTATCTTGACCCCCCATCACACCTGGCACATGGTAGATGCATATATATGTTGAATATTTTTATCTGAAGGGCCATGCGAAGGGGTTCTGGACTTTATTATTATCTACTGTTAAGTGGAAATCTCTAATGTTATCCCATACCCACCATCCATAGCCATACTTTGCTTTCTTAAATGTAGGCATCTGTTGGGCCGGCCGAGTGGCTCAGTTGGTTAAGAGCTTGCTCAAGAGTGCAAGCTGAGCTCTGAACAACAGCAGTTCAATGCCCAGCCCGAGCTGAGCTGCCAACAGGTGGCAGGAGGGCTCAGCTAAAAAAAATTAAAAAAAAAATGTAGGCATCTGTTATTTTTAGCAAGTGCTGGGATAGTAAGGGAGACTCAAGAAGACCAAAACTCATTGGTACCTCCAAAAATCAGTAGTACCAGCCTTGCCAGCAGATCTGGTATTTCAGTAAATAGTATTTGTAGGCAGTGATCAGAGGTCTCCTAACTCTACATGTAATGAGCTCCACCTAACTACCACTCTATATAGGGCAGGAGACTCCCCCTTCCTAAAGGTGAGTCACTTTACTTGTGGCTGATGTCCTTTAGGTTATGTTTAGAAGTGTTGACAGCCCCTGCCAACTGTTTCTTTGTTTTCTTTAATAACCCCCAAATTTCAGAAAGAATTTGGTAGTTTGGGGAATTGTTCATATTGCATAATGTTGTATAGGCATTTCTATTTATAATCATAAAACAGAGTTAAATGAACGTATTATATAAATATTTTTAATAAAAGTCTCATTCTCCCTAGCCCTCTGCTTTATTCTACAATAGGCCCTTGTCACTCACAGACGTAATATGTGTAATTTCAATGATTGAAAGGACCCAGAGATCCAAGATTTACAATTACGAGTCATTTTAGAAAGCTAAAGTTCGTATCCTCAAGCTCAACAATGTTTCATGAAATTACCTAGAAAATCTCCCCCTGGCTATCTTACTAGCACCCAAAACTCAACCTGCTCCAGACCAGTGACTTGAATGACCTCTTCCTGCCCTTGCCATCCCCATCCCTGGCTGCCACAGTTCTGAAAATGGGACCCTCATCAGCCCAGGCGCTGCAGCCTGAGTGTTACCTTTGGCCCCTTCTCTGTCATATTCAACCACGAGCTCCTGAACCCTGCTTCATGTCCGACTGACTATTCCCCCTTGTCTCAGAGTTCAAGCTGCTGTCCTGATTTTCTTCAGTGACTCCCTGATCCATTGTGGCTGGACATTTTCTCCTTTCCACAGTAACTTTTTCTCCTTTTCCAGAGTAAGTTTTAAGAGCTCGCTCAAGAGTGCGAGCTGAGCTCTGAGCAACAGCAGTTCAATGCCCAGCCCGAGCTGAGTTGCCACTGAGCTGCCAACAGGTAGCAGGATGGCTCAGCTAAAAGAAAACAAAAACACAGAGTAAGTTTTGGCAAACACACATGTCATGGAGTCACTCCCTGCCTAAAACCCTTACATGGCTTCCATTGTGCTTTGGACAGAATCTTTAACCATGCCTCCGGCCCCTCCAGGATGGGTCCTGCTCACCTCTCCAGCCTCTCCTTGGCTCACTTCTTCCAATCAAATGCTTACACCAAACCTGCACTGCACTTTTGAACTCCCCCTTCGCTCCATCCCTAAAGCTTTACACACCCTGGAATGGCCATGCCTCTCCCTTTGCTCAGGTCTTCAGTAACAGGCCCGTGGGGAAGCCTTTCCTCACGGCAGAGGCCAGCTTGGTTCTCTCAGCTCCCACCAAACTCCATTCCATAGCAGCATCCCCCTAGGGATGGCTTGTTTTGAATCGGTCTTCATAGGAAAGGTGTTTTTGCCAAAAGAAAGGGTCATTGTCTGCTCATTCGCTGTCCCCAGGGCCTAGTGTAGTGATTAGGTATCCAGGAATTATGTTTTTTAAAAAATAGCAAAACCAAATGAATTGTAGTGTAGGCAGGGGTAGATCCAGTTCTTATAGACCCTGAAGATTATACGGTGTTGGGGTCTTTTTAAGAAGAATAATATACATTATAAGTAAGAAATTGTTAAGAAAGTAAGATTGTATTTAGAACAATAACAGAATCACAACAGACTACGAGGTCTGAGGTGATTTGAGCTACTGTCTTCTGAGATCTTCCTATGTTTACCAGAAATGCTTATAGAGAAATGCTACCTAATTATAACCTCGCTTCTCTCCCACCCCACAACACTCCATTACTCCTGAGAGCCCCAACATTCAGGCGCCCAGAAGCCCCTGCTCCACATTCAATCTTCCTCTGAGTGTGGCCCCAAAACTAATGAACGAGCCCAACTGACCACTACGTGTTTATATCTCATGATGGCATTTTTGTTCATTTCTTGGCTGCCTTTCTTATTTAAATTTGTCCCCAATGTGCTGATGAGGAAACATGAACAGCATATGCTATAGTTTCATTTGCAAAGTGGGGAGACTGGACATTCTCTTATTCTCACAAATGTCAAGGCTCCGTCGACTGTTAATAAGTTTTTACCTCCTAACTTTTAACCCCTCCTCTACCCCTGACTTTCCTTTTTCTTTTTCTTTTTTTTTTTTTTTAAGAATTATATAATCCCTTGCACTATTCAGGTGGAAGATTGCTTCAGGACTAGATCTCACATGTTGGCCATGGACACGGAAGGATTTGGGTTCTCACTATTGCCTACAATGGTCTGTCATAAAGCTGCTGAACTGAAGTAATAACCCCGAAGGAAGTTAAGCTTCCGACTTCACTCAGTCTGTCTGAGGGAGCTTCTAGCTAGCTGGAGGAGGCTCCCAGGGGGAATGTCAGGCTAAGGTCAGGCTCTGGATAGACAACAACTGAGCAGGCCATGGGGATCAGATGAGAACTGGCAACACCCTTATCAAGTCTTCACTCTCAGGCGTGGCAGCCAAGCAAACCTCCCAGCTCTGCCAGCTTGTGGTGGTGAGCATGAGTCAAATTTAAAATTATTAAGGCTATTTATAACAATCATTTCTTGCAATTGTGTAACATTGATAGTTTATAAGGTGCTTTTGCAAACAATGTACCAAGCAGCCTAACACAATCATATCGTCTCCATTTAATAATTATGTACACACCACTGACCACAAGTTAGGCAACACTTAATGTAACAGACATTTTACAAAGGATGAAGTGGGTTTTGGAGGTCTGAGAGTTTGAAAAAAATCTCTTTAAGTATACCTGGCTAGCAAGTGGTAATTAGAGACATGTCCCATAAGTCCAAGCTGCTTCTTATGTTGAGATTTACCAGTTTATCATTTCAAAAATTTACCAAAATGAAAGATACATGCGATGAAAGACAGACATTTTTAACAGAGCATCTAATGCTTTGCCTTAGGTGTAGTGGGTTCAGTTATCCTTTGTTGAACTAATTCAAACATGTAAAAATGAGTCCCATGCAAGTAATTGAAAAGATACACTGATAAGGTTAAATCTATAAAGACAGGAAAAAAATGACTTCCAGAAAAAAATTCAAAAGCAAGGAAAGAATAGCTGAATTTCATCCACCAGGTCTTTGATCTTGTGCTGCGGATGATCAATATGGAATTCCACTTACGAAACGGGGAGCAGATCTGATATACAAGGTCAGACAATGAAGTTCACCAACTTTCCATCGTGCCCTTACATGATGGAAAGCTCACAAACTTAACCTCGTATATATATGAGGTCTAATGAAGGAAATCTTCTTTGGGATGTATGGAAGGCCTGAGGTGTTCATTCGTTTCTGCAACTAGCTTCCTTGTAACCCGACTGTTGATATTACAGTTTTGGATAGCTTAGCTCACTGTGATCTCAAGAGGAACCATGTGGCAGGTCCAATCGTGGATCTTTACCCAAGGAAGGCGTCTCCTCAGATGCAGGACAACTGTCACTTTAGAAAACTCCAAGTCCGGTAAGGAGGTGGTAACTTAAAGGGCAGAAAAGCTGAGATCCTGCTCTGAAGAGGGGCTGGAAAGGCAAACTTGGTGTCAAAGTACAGGAATGTGGGGACAGACTTGGTGTGCCCAATAAGGGGACAGACAGACAGTGCTTGAGAGCTGGGCTCTGCTTACTGAGCTTTTTCATTTGCAATTTTATCCTGAAAATCGAGGGGCCTGTCTTTTCATAGAGACACAGTTGCTTGCTGACCTTGACGGCCATAGTTCCTCTGTGTTCTGGAAATCCATAACCTTTTCAATGTCTGCCTTCTCTGATTTTCCCTTGGTACTTGCCATCTCCACACTGCTTCTTGTTCTCCCCTCTCCTGCACCCCAGAGAATCAGAGCCAGTTGTCAAGGGTGTTACCAAGGACCCATCGTCCTGGTGACATGACTCCTTGCCAACTCATGCTCTTAATAGGACAGGAAACCTTCATTGTTAGCTCTCCATCTGTATGGTTTTGTGGATATGTAAATAATAATAATAATAATAATAATAATAATAATACATATGGGAAAGTCGTATTACAACCAGGATGAAAATGTCAGAGGTTGGCAGAGCAGCTGCATTTGTCTGGGTTGGAGGCCAGTAAGACGGGTGAAAGCAACACGCATGGCGCTGCCCCTGGAAGCTGTCTGTCTGATCATCTGCTTTTAAGGGTCCTGTCCGCAGAGCAAACTAACAGATCATATGCTGCCAGCACTAGAACCAAGAGCTTTCCTCTGAGCCAGATGATCCAGTGTTCAGTTGGGCTCCCTCAGCGAGGGTGTAAATACGACACCAGGGGTCAGTGAGAGACATGCTCCTTCTCTTCTGTTTTTTTTTAAGTGATATTATTCGATGTTATTTACGTTAAATTCTCCCACCTCAAGTATAAAGTTCAAAGGGTATTTTTAGTGCCTTTACCAAGTTGTGCAACCAATCACTACAAACCAATTTTACAACATCTCCAGTACCCACAAAAGATCCCTGTGCCCATTTGCAGTCAACCTTTGTTTTCTATCCCCTCAGTTCCAGGCAGCCATTAATCTGTTTTCTGTCTCTATATTTGCTTTGTCTGGACATTTTATATGCATGAAATCATACTGTTTTTTTGTATCTGGCTTCTTTCACTTAGCCTAATAACTTAATAATGAGGTTCATCGGTGATGTTGTTTGTTATTTAGGAAGGTTTTTTTTCTTGTTTTTTTTTTTTTAAGCTGAGCCAACCTGCAGCTCAGCTCAGGCTGGGCATCGAACTGCTGTTGCTCAGAGCTCAGCTTGCACTCTTGAGCGAGCTCTTAACCAACTGAGCAGGCCCTAGGAAGGTTTTAATATTATTCCACCTTCTCTTAAATTTACTTATATTTGAAGCCTTACTTTTGATTGTCAAATAAAACGCTTTGTTTTCTGTTGAAGAACAGGTCTTCAGATATCCTGGAATCACTATGGGAAGTCAAACTTAGTACAGATAAGTTCAGGTTTAATCAGGGCATCCTTCAACCCACAGGTTAAGTTTAGCTTCTTGGGTACCTCAGGTGATTGTAAAAGGCAAAGAAGGGTCTGGGAGCAGAGTTGAACCCAGGTCAAGGGGCTTCCAATGAGTTAAGAAATGTTACCATCATCCAGTCACAGGTGATTAAAGATGTCATTTCATTGAAACAATATTAAACCAGTTGGGATAACTAGATCTTTAAAGATATTTAGACATTCACAGACATAGATTGTTGACCACTGAATGTCATATCTAATTACCTGACTTTCAAGGAAGCATAAAAATTAGTTTCCTTGAGGGGTGACCGGTTAGCTCAGTTGGTTAGAGCGTGGTGCTGCTAACACCAAGTTTGCCCATTCGATCCCCACATGGGCTGCTGTAAGCTGCGCCCTCCTTAAAAGACTCAACTTTGCCATTGTAGCATGAAAGCAATGTGTAACCAATGACCATGGTTGTTCCCCAATAAAATAAAAATAAATAAATAAAAATAAAATAAAATAGCTTCCTTGAGAAGCCAGTGCAGACTTCCCTTCATATAAAAAGAACCTGATACTGGCATCTCATACCCGCTCAATCCCAGAGTAAGTATCACATTCAGCACCCTCCACACCTGCTACCTTATTCTATCCCACACTGTGGGCTACTTCCAAGAAGTTTTTATCTTAAATCTCCTTGGGAGGACTGGGATGGAAGAATTCCAAGGCAAGAGAAATGGCTGTTCCCGGTTTACTGGAATCTGAAGCACAGAATGTCAGTGCCCATCCAGCGCCTCTGGTGGACTCACCGGCCAATCCAACATTAGAACTCAGGCGCTACCAGTGCCCAGATTCAAATTACTTGGCTGTCTCCTTCCAAAAACAGCAAATCCCCAGACGTCTCCAGCACTCCCTGAGGTTACAAAACACAGGCCACTGAGGTCAAATAAGTCTATTCCTCCTACACATCTTCTCCCCTGGGAAGTCCTTCCTTTCCTTTTCAACAGTTGATGATCAGGGCTTCACTAAGCAAAAGCGAATGTGGGGGTTATGTGCTAGGGCTCATTCTCTGCTGTTTTATTATGGAAATTATTTATAGATGATAGTGAGATGCCATATGCTTCTCTAACATTATTTTTCATATTTTCACATCTAAGCATGACAGCCTGCAGACTTGTACCATAAGAGCGAGGTTCTTACCTTTTGCCTCTCTGGCACTGGCACTGTCACTAGGTAAAAATAATGAGAGCTCAAGTGTCACATGTGCTCACTCTGTCTTAGATAACGTGTTTATACATTGGTTGCATGTCTTGTTCAAATTCAAGCAGCTAATAATTGTTGGAGGCTGGTTCAAACTCAAGTCTGTTTGACTACAAAGTTCTTACTAACTGCACTATATTGCACTGCTAATGTGCCACACTGTGATGCATGTATGTCTGTGTATATGTTATATATATGTACTGTGTATGCATGATAGAGATATTCTGGGGGTACCAAAAAATGTATACAATTAGACACTTTGGTCAGTGTTGCTCAAGCAGTAGTTTGTCATAATCAGAAATGTCTGGGCACTGATGGGAACCACTTTGAGCACCTCTTGTAATTGCAGAAGTCAAGTGTGACTTTCATTCATCTTTTGTTATTAGTATATATTGAGTATTACAATTTTAATACAACTTTCCTTTCTTAAAATGTACACATCTTTTTGGCTATATATATAGTGGGCTCACCGGCCAACCCAACCCATATATATATATGGAGAGAGAGATAGAGAGAGAGAGAGAGAGAGAGAGAGAGAGAGAGAGAGAGAGAGAGAGAGAGATTGAGAGATTGATTCATTTTGTGCCATATATAACTTGAAGCAGCTTGGAGTTTTTACATGTCCTAAATAATTTCTAATTTGGAAGGTGACAATATATATAAGAGTAATGTGACTTGAAACCAAAGTTTGGATAGAAATGTCTGGTGAAGATTAATGATAAGGCTTACGTGTGTTCTCCATGTCATAAAATACTCCTTTTTTTTTTTCTTTTTCATGCTGATCCATATGTACTGATTTTTCCCTGCATCTAAGGGAGTGTTGCCTATGAATATTTGCTGTTTAACATTTACACAATTGTTTTTCACATCTTCTGTGCCATCATCCTATTGGAAAACATGACCTGTGACTGACTAAAATGATCAAACCATATTCTTCTGAAAGCACTTGGTTTCTGAAATTATTTGAAGTTGGAAATGGAAATACTATTTAAATATCATCTACTAAAAAACTAAACGAAACACACTCACATAAGAGGTCATATCTGCTTCTTTCCACCCCGGCTTTCTGTACAATACAAAATATAATGCACAGTCACCAAGGAAAGCAATGAAATTTTCAAATGAGAGAGTTGTCAATCAAGAGCAGATGTACAAATCAATGGAAAAATTTTTAGGTAACTACATATACATTCTGAAACTTGACTTATTTGTTTTGTGCGAACAGTTCCATAAGATTCTTGAATTAGCTTGTAAGATAGCCCTACACAATCAAAATACTAATTGAGGCACAAATGAGGAAGTGGGTGGGTGGCAGGATAAGGGAAGACCTGTTTGGTCAAAACAGAGAACTTTTTCATCCCGCCCAGGACCCCCACCCTGTATCCCATCGGAATCACAGCTCTTCCACCCCCATAAATATGAATTATTCTAACTTTTGTAGTGATCACTTTTTTGCGTTTTATGATTTTGTCACACAAATATGTATCCCTAGACATTATACTTTAGTCTCATTTAAAAAAAAATTTATATAGTCTTTTTTTATTCTGTAGTATTCTTCCTCCATCCCTTTCATTTCCTTATGATTTATCTGTTGAAGAACCTGGGTCATCTATAGTTTTCCTCAATTTGCATTTTGCTGATTGTGTACTCTTGGTACAGTTAAACATATTCCGCTGCCCTCTATATTTCCTACAAATGAGCAGTATCTGATACTGTATCAAACTCAGGTTCATTCCTTTGACAAGACCAAAGTTAATGTTCGGCAAGACCATGGGAGGCACAAAATGTTGCTGGGCTCTCTCTTATCTTGGCAGCCCTTGATGCTTAATGCCTGAAACTATTTATTCATTCAGAGTAGGAAAATGCTGTTTTCTACTTCTCTTATTTCTTCTTCATTTGTTAGTTAGGATGCTTCTCTAAGGAGATACATCTACTGGTACTTACCTGGTGGTATAGTTCATATGGAGAAGGCAGGGAATATACTTAATTCCTTTCTTTACCAGTTTCTAGTATAGTAAAATTGTTTCCCTAGAGGGGATGATCTTTCTTTACATCACTATGAATTAATTGATTCAAACACATTTAATGGGTCTCAATCCATTGCAATTAATATCATTATTGAGGTTTAGTTGTCTCATCTTTGGACAGTGGGAGCCTTTGGACATGAGCACTTTGGTTCCTGAGACCCTGTGATGTGATGCTATCTTTGTCATGATGTCATGATGTCATCGTTGATTGTTATCTAATATTACAGAATGCTCCAGGATCATCTCATACATTTTCTGCCCCAGACCTAGAATCAGTCATTTCTCCAAGAACTCTTGGTTTCTTTTGGTGAGAAAAGACCACAGCCTTTTGCTAGGAATGATCATTGTTATCACTGGCTTAGTTTTTATTTCTGGGTCTTTTCAGTGAACAGACTGTGTGTGTGTGTTTCTATTTATGTATATATTTATATACATATTTCTGTACACATACGAATTTTTATATCTCATGATAAAATACTTCATGAGTTTCTATCATACTTCCCTATTTATATTGATACTTAATTAGAGATTATAGAGCCTTCACTTAATCTCTTTGCTGACACATTTGAATAGCATTTCCTCTCTAATGATAATTCTGGTTCTTAAGCATATAGGGAATGTTTTCATTATAATATCCCATAACTGCTCATTAGTCTTATCCCATATTATATAAAAATCAAAAAATAAAAATGCCAATACTGCTACATTATGATTCCTGATTCCTGGAAACATTAGGGTTTTTGTTTTATGTTTGTTTGTTTGTTTGTTTGTTTTCATGTGCGACCCATTTCTTCCTATTTTAAAAAATGGATATACTATGTCTACAGTGTCAGAACATACAGACATTGCATTATGTACTCTTCCACTCTTAGACTTAATTTATTCTTGGCGTGCAGGTAAATATAAATTTAATGCTCCCCATTAGTCTTTATATCAATGTTTCTTCAGTCATTTTAGTTGTCTGAAACTTATTTTCTAGCATACCCCTCAGGAAGTGCTCATGAGAATAATATTCCCTGAGATTCTTGTTGATAACAATTTGTGCCCTTTATATTTAGAAGTTATTTTTGCTGGGTATAAAATCCTTGGTTCACACACTCTTAAGTCTGTTAACTATGTAGCTTCATTTTCTTTGGGCATGAAGTGTGTTTGCGTTCTTTTTATTTCTCCCTAGATGCCCAAACGTTTTTTTTCTTTTCAGTATTGCTCATTAATTTTACTAGATTGTGTTTGTTGTTTCTCTTAGTCAACGTGGGCAGCTATAACAAACTACCATAGACTGGATGGCTTATGCAACATTTATTTCCCAACAATTCTCGAAGCTGGGAGTCGAAGATCACAGTGCCAGCATGATTAGGTTCTTGGCAAGAGCCTTTTTCCTGGTTCCAGATGGCCCCCTTCTTGCTGTGTCCTCACATCATGGGGAGAGAAATAATTTTTCTCCTATCTTTTCTTCTAAGGGCACTAATCCTATTGACTAGGGCTCCACCTTCATGACCTCATTATCTTCCAAAGGTCCAACTACAGATAGCATCATGCTGGGGATTAGGAATTCAACATATGAGTTTGAGGGAGACAAACCTTCAGTCCATAGCAGCGTTGGTTATTCTGAGTCAATATTCTCATAGTGTAGTTTCAGTTTGGTTTTTATTTTAGGAAAGTTTTCTTGTACTAAGTGTTTCTACTTACATTGTTTTATTCCCATGCTTTGGCTTTCTTCTTGAGGGACTCCTCTTATTTCAATGTTCAATCTTTTTTTCCTGTCCTTAGAATTTGTCACATTCTCTTTCTCTCAAATCCTTTCTTCTCTTTTTCATTTCTCTTTGCTTTTGAAACATTTCCTTCTTTCTTTTAAAGTATTATCTATTGTGTTCATTCCCTCTTATGTTTCTCCTAGTTTAGTCCTCAGATCAGAAATATTTTTTTTAAGTTTCTAAGTCTTTCCTGAATTCTGCCACTCATTTCTAAGTTATTTTAATTCTGATTTATGTTGTTGGTTCCTGTATGTGTTATCATTTCCTTGGCCTTTGACCTCATTTTAAAATCAGTTACAGTTTTAATCTGTTTTGTGAGCACACATTTCTGGCATGTTCAATTGTAGGGATAAATTCTGCTTCTTCTCCTTCATAATAATTTTTATGAGATTTGACCCTCTTGCTTATTTTTATAGAAAGTATTTTCCCTGAGTATAGTTTTTATAAAGATTTTGTTATTGGGGAATTGGGGAAGGGGACCAGCCAATTTGTTGTTCTTCAGTCTTGGTTGTGGAGGGCTCCAGTTGCCATCTGGCTGCCCGATGGCAGCTCAGGGCCTCTAAGCTCAAGGTGCTATGTTACAATGTTAGTTGTAGGTGGGCACAGCCACCATCCCACGCAGGAGTCAAACTAGCAGTGCGGGGAACCAGCCTCCACTGACCAGGGCTCAAGAAGGTGGACACGACGTCGGCGATACGAAAGACAGAAAATTTTTGTTACAGTAAAGGCAGAAAATGAGAGAGTTAGCTCTCCCGAGTTTAATTTTCACAGGCTTATATACATTCTCTCATTATAGGGTACATGTATGGGTACATGTAACAGAGCAGGGAAAATATGCATTACCTCAGCATAAAGTAGATCATTAACTGTTTACCAATAGTCTAAAGGTCAATGAAACCTTAGGGGTTAGTTTCTTAAGCCATTTTCTTCCATTAACCCAGATAGCCATCTTTCTTTTGTGTCCCAAGGATCCGGCAGTCCTTACCATATGCCTTAGTAAATAGTAAGCACCCTCCAGGTGCAGCAAGGAACAAAAGAAGCAGATAAACAAGTTTATGATTAAGCAAGCCCACTAAAGTCAGCCTGCATGCCCCTCAATATTGGGCTACACGGCCCTCAACACAGCAGCCTGTTGTTAAGGGTGCATGCTCTATCCACTGTGTCATCTGGGTGGCAGCTCAGTTCAAAGTGCCAAGTTCAGTATTAGTTGAGGGCGGGCGTAGCCCACCATTGAACAGGCAATCTTGTTGTTACACCAGCTGAGCCAACCTGCCACCTGTTGGCAGCTCAACCATAGCTCAGCTTGGGCGCAGCATCACTGGCCCATGTGGGAATTGAACCAGCGGACCTTTTGCTGAGAGCTAGCACTCTTAAGCCAACTCTTAACCAACTGAGCCACTCAGCCGGCCCTTCCCTCAGTTTTTTATTTTATTTATTTATTTATTTTTTAAGATTTTATTGGGGAATTGGGAAGAGAACTGTTGGGGAACCGGAGAAGGAGAACAAACAAGTTGCTGTCCTTTTTTGTTCTTCAGTCTAGTTGTGGAGGACATTGCTTCACTGGCCCATGTTGTATCATCATTGCGCTCTTCTCTCATGAGGCAGATCGGTCACTGGTCACTGGATGGCCGTTTACAGCAGCTCTTGGCAGCTCACACCAGCTGCCAGCCACTCACACTGGCTGCCGGCCATTTACTGTAGCCTATGGCAGCCTGCTGCAGCAGGGGCTGCAGCTATGTCGTCTCCGGGACTCACAGCAGCCCAGTTCAGGTCGACCTGTTGTTCACCATCTTAGCTGTAGAGGGCAGTGTCACTGGCCTTCATATGTGGGTTCCGAGCCGGGGCCGCTGACATCCCAGGTCAGCTCTTAACCAACGCGCCACTCGGCCGGCCCTCCCTGAGTTTTTTAAATGAGGCAGAGCTGAGGAAATTTTCTCTATCTTCATAGATTTCTGATTTTGTGGAGTGTTCCAAACTGTGGTGGGACTTCCTGTCTCTATCCCTCTCACCTGCTTTGCCCTAGAGTTCTCTTTTCCTCATTCCTGTTCTTCTCATCCTGCTTATCCTGAATCCCTCCCAGCAGTTGTTCCTCAGCACGTGGCCCTGACCTGGGAGCACTGGCGGGTGAGTCTGGGAAGTTCCTAAGTGCTAGCTTGCTCTGTCCCCTCAGGCCTTACCTTAAGCCCCCTGCAGCCATTCAGAATTGGAGGGCAGAAAACCTTCCCTGATTCAGCTTCTGTCTCCAGTTGGCCCACTGTGTTTTCTAGTGAATACCTGTTGGCTTCTGGGTTTTCCTGTTCTCAGATCCACCAGATGCCACCCTGTGGCTTCCTTCTTCCATCGCACAGACCCTCATGCCATGCAGACTAGGTAGCTATTGGTGGATTGTCCCCAACTTGCATGTATTTGAGGGCTCCTGGGGGTATATTGTCATCTAATTTTGTGATCAATTCTGTCCATGGCTTTTGATTTTGCTCTCTAGTTGCTGTCTGTTCTCACGTAGGGATTCAGACAGATTGAACTCCTTCTCCTGTCACCACCATCTGCTGAATATCTGTGTAGTGATTTTTAAGAGTTAGCATTGCTTTCAAAAGTACCTGACTCCTTCCAAAAAAAAACTATTAGAAATACTCTGATATATAAGCAGGGATATTGTGATATAGATACCTTAATTATTGTATTTAACTTATTTACAAATCAAGCTTTCTTTTGCAGTTCTTAGTAGTCTCATTAAAAAGTTCATGATGTGGGTTGGCTGAGTGGCTTGTTGGTTAAGAGTAGGCTTGGGATGCCAGCTGTGAGCAGCAGGACCCCGGTTTGGATCCCACCTAGAGGGCCAGTGTCACTGTGCCCTCTACAGCTAAGATGGTGAACAACAGCTCGACCTGGAGCTGGGCTGTCCTGAACTGCCAGTGATGGCATAGACTGCAGTGGGTCTGGCCCGCAGCTGGTATGTGCTTTCATGAGCTGTCGTGAGCTGTTGTGAGCGGCCGTCCAATGGCCGGTGACCAACTGCCTCACCCAGGAAGAGCGCAATGATAATACCAACATGGGCCAGTGAAGGGACATCTTCTACAACTAGGCTGAAGAACAAAAAAGACAGCAACTTGTCCGTTCCCCTTCCCCGATTCCCGAATAAAATCTTGTAAAAAAATGTACATGATGGTACATA
Source organism: Aselliscus stoliczkanus (assembly GCA_033961575.1). Taxonomy (NCBI): domain Eukaryota; kingdom Metazoa; phylum Chordata; class Mammalia; order Chiroptera; family Hipposideridae; genus Aselliscus; species Aselliscus stoliczkanus. The sequence goes on along the minus strand of CM066740.1, from coordinate 71,746,516 downwards.
TTTTAATACCCACGTAACTAAATATTGGACTATCCTTTGGTTTGTGTGCTACAACTAGATTTTAGGTTTGAGGAATTATTACATGAACTAATTCTTTTTTAATTGAGGGCAGTGTCACTGGCTACATATGTGGGACCTGAACCGGGGCCGCTGGCTTCCCAAGCCAGCGCCTAACCACCGCGCCACTGGGCCGGCCCCTACATGAACTCATTTTTAAAAGATCAGCTGACCTTTTCGTTTGTTTGTTTATTACTGTCCACAGGTGTCAGTAGTCAGTGTGGGACTAATGCTATTCTTAGTAAGGCATAAGATGTATCATCAAAATTAAGAAATATTTGAGTAAATTTTTTACCAGAGGAATACTTTCGAAGGTTTTAAACTCTGCCATACACACTCCCTGGTGTTTTGAAATTGAAGGAGAATACTCTCTTAGTTGCTCTTTCAATCATTTTATTTAACATCTTGTTTTTGCATGATGGGCGACTCTGGTTGAGAGAGGTTCGGGACCAAGACAGCACAAGTGTTGAAGGTCATAGTCGAGGTTCATTGCCAGAGCTGTTGGAGGGAGGTTTTTATAGCCCTTACTTTTAGCCTTGTCTTTTAGGACCACAATTTCAATTATAGCTGCCTAGAAGCAAAGCAACAAAAAATGTTCAGTTTTAAAACTTCTTTCAGATAGGGCCGGCCGAGTGGCGTGGTGGTTGGGCGCTGGCTTAGGAAGCCAGCGGCCCCGGTTTGGGTCCCACATATGACGGCCAGTGGCACTGCCTTCAAAAATAAATAAATAAATAAATAAAAATTAAAAAACTTCTTTCAGATAAAAGCTGTAAGTTAATTTTTTCATTTCCTCAAAACCTCCCAATCTTGACATTCTCTGGGCACATGTACAAAAAGGACAAGCACAGACAGTAAAACTGAACAAAGCCAACCAAACGAAACTCTCTAGTCATAAACCCCATGCTCCCACTCCAACACTGTATCAAGTACATGTTTAAAGGAACATATGAGGCTAGCACTGCTCTTTAAATTAGTGAACATGCTTTTTAAATGAACTGGAACAGCAAATTCATAGAAGCAACCCTCCACCATGACTTTACTATTGGTCAAAACCATCATTTCAGCTTTAAATCTAAAGGCTGTTACCTAAGCTCAGAAGTTCTCGTACTGATGAAAGAGAAAAGCCCTTTCCAAGTTAGCCTAGACCAAACTATTTGAACTCTTCCTTTTTCCAGTTTTTTTTTTTAAATGTGATGTTAACAGATAATCATAAGTGTTTATCCTGAGGATTCAAAACAAAATGAGCATAATTGTGTTTTAGCGTATTGCTGATAATTTTTAAAGTATACATGGAACCATATTGCTTTATAATCAGACATCGCTTAATAAACATCAATTACCTCCCAGGTGGTGTTCAGGAAGTGGTTTCCATTCACTCAAACCAGAATGTGATTGGATCAAGCAAAGCTGAACTTCAAATGTGCCGCTGATGGGCAGCACATGATGTATTTGAATTGAAGCAGTTTTCCCAACTTCCTGCTAACAATGCCGTTTGCACTTCTGAGGTAAGATGCACATAAGGTAATGGCATCTTTCGTTTCTATCTCATTTTCACTGAAGTTAATAGTATCTTCTTGAAGTACTCCCTCAAAAGGAGCTACTAAGATTCTAAGTGACATACAAATAGTACAGAAAACAGAACACTTTGGGTCGCACTGTTGTCACTGAAGATGTTTTATAGTAAAAGACAAATCGATATCTAACTGTCATAATGTTGAGCTCCTTAATAAGTGTGCCAAAAATGAGGACTCTGTGGAAATCATGCAGTGAAATCAGAACCAAACCATTTCTGCTCATATGGAAAAAGAAAAGTGTATGACTAGATAGCCTCAAATGTTTCACCTAAAATGAAGACAGACTCAAAGTAGCTTCATATAAAATTTATTTTTTTAGTGAAAGAAATTTTATGTTAAAAGAAATAAATACTTCCTATGGACTCTTCTCATTTAAAACTGTTGTATAGGGCTGGCCGAGTGGTGCGGTGGTTGGGCGCTGTCTTGGGAGGCCAGTGGCCCCGGTTCGAGTCCCACATGTGAGGGCCAGTAACACTGCCCTCAAAAAAAACCCAAAAACACTGTTGTATAGAAATAGGCTTTACATAAATGTGATATTTACACATAGTTACTTTCATAAATGGTTTTAAAAAATATTATCTTCTCTTTGGCTTATTATCCTTCATGAATTCCTAAGAGCTAAGTCTGAGATACTTCTTTTATGTCAAAATGGGTACTGAATAAAACAGTGCTACTCTGTTTCCAGTTACTGCTACTTTTAAGAATAAAGGGGGAAGATGCCTCTGAACTGTCAAACTATCTTCATTTATTGTACTTCATCTGATTCAACACAGTCTTTGGATTGTCTTCACAATAAAATCAGAATACAAAATGAAATTCAGGACCAAGGGAAAATAAAAATTAAACTGGATTTTCAAGACTGGGAAAGAAAGTTAGAATGCATATATATATATATATATATATATATATATATATATATATATATGACATAATGTTCTTACCCAGGTATTTCTTTATAGACAAATTTGATTGACTTTCAAAGGATGTAAACAGTTTATTTTGTGTTTTCTCAACTAGTGCATTTGGAAATGTGTGTGGGCAGTTTGGGTGGTCACAGTGACTGAGTGCCAAACTGGCATTAATGTCTGGAGGCCAGGGATAATAAATGGCTGTCATGGGGGCGAGGGGACATCCCGCATGCCAAGAATTGCTCTGCCCAAAATGTCATAATACCCTGCAGAGAAACACTGAGCTAAATGGTTGTCCGTGTGTGTGTGTGTGTGTGTGTGTGTGTGTGTGTGTATGTGTGTATGTGTATTGGGAGGAGGGAATACTAGGTTTTCTGAGGAGGAGAAAAGCTTTTCCTAGCCCGTATTTTAAAGGAAATTTGCCTCCTGGGTTTTAAATGGGGACCACTGAATGATCTATTGAACAGTCCGTTGTCTTATAATATCCTTAGAGTCAATGTAATAACGGACTTTGAAAGGCTGGGCTTTTAGCATTTTTAAATGTAATCCAAAGGCCCAATGCCAAAATACAACTCATGAAAGCATTCTTTCATTACCCAAGTATGCTGCTTTTTCATATTCTCATATTTGATTGTTTCTCAATCAACACTGCAGACAGCATTCTATAGTTTGTACTACCTTGTAGGAGCTATTTGGAAAAAGTAGTCAGAGATATGTTGAGTTTGCCAAACTTTGCTGTATTAAAATGCAGAACATATTAGGAGCTTTTCAACAGCCAGTTTTGTTTCTCTTTTTTTTTTGACCATGACCTTTTCCCAACAAATGAATTTTAATTTGAAAAAAGTAAGATATGGGTTGTCAGAAAAGTCACAACATATTTTTTCTATGTTTTTTGTTGCAGAAGATGGTAATGAAGTAATTTCACTGGATATCAGCCATTAGCTTACTTCAATATTTTTCAGAGAAGAAATTTACAGGCATATAATTCCTCCCAAAATGGAACTAAGAAGCAAACCCTAGATAGAGAAGCAATAAAAAGTCTCTTTGGGACCTTCTTAAGGAAAGTTGTAAAAATAAAAATGCTGCAGATATACTTTAATTGATAGGGACCTGGGGGTGAGGGAGTTCCTTTATTCTTATATTGGCAATACCAATAGTTTTCAACCTTTTTCAGCCTCAACATTCTTGAGGCAGACGGCACAATCTCCTCAGAAACCTTGTCTCCTCAAAGTGATTTTCAGAGTGAGGGATATTTCTTACCAAGAAACAAACTGGAGTGTCCATCCCCTACAGTTTCTAAAATGCCTTTTGAGGCTGTATATTCCATGTAGACCAACTTAGTACAGGGAGAATGAAACACTTTATTGTTTAATGACTAAACTGAGGCTGGTATAAAGTATGCAGGGAAGTTTTTGTTTTCTTTGTTTTTTGATGTGTTCTTGTACAGTTTCTTCACTCATTTTCTGTTACATTCTTCAAGTCACAGGTGCATCTTTGCTAATCATATCAAGACATATAAATATTAGTAGCTTCCTCCCAAGAATTCAAAGACCACACAATTGTTTTTCCTGCAAGTTAATTTTGTCTGGAAATATAGCCTCTGATTATTGCATATGGTAGCAGAGCTGCTAACAGAAGCTACCTAGAAAGGATGAGAGCTCATAATGGGGTTTTGACATAGTGAAGAATTGCCTGAGAAAGTTAAGATCAAATTGATTCCAAGAGGGAAGAAAGCTTTCTAGGCTGCGAGAACATCCCTATGTAGGGGTATAACTTGACACATTATGGGGAAATAGAAACTAGAGAAATAAACACTTTCCCTAACATATGCAGGCCAGGGGAGCGGGTAGAAAGGTAAGAGAAGGGGGAGAGGAGGGAGGGGGAGGGAAAAGGTGAGGAAGGGAAGAAAGGGAGGAAGGGAAAGGAAGGAAGGGAGGGAGGGAGGAAGAAAAAATGATAACACATGATGAATATGGTATTAGGAAACACTGTGCTCCTACAAGCTGGGTTTGAATCCTGGCTAAGCCGCTACCAACTGTATGACCTGAGGAACGGCCTGTTTCAATGTTGTTTTACCAAGTTTCTAAAAAGAAGTGAAGAAAGAGCCTGTTTGCTAGGAAGGGATGTCCGGAAGGTCAGGGCTTCCGGTCCACACCTCAGAAACCTTTGCACCTGGCTGGTGACGCTGGCAGGGAGGGCGGCCATGGAGAAAGAGCACTTGGCTCTAGGCCTCACATGGAAGCTAGGGAGGTCCCCGGAGGTGGTGGGCCACACTCAGGCTGGATCTGGGTCGCTCCAGCCTTTGCCGTTGATCAGGCTGCAGCCTCCCGGACCTGGGAAAGACTCTCAAAGACATTGCCCAGGCGGAGTGAGCTCTGGGGGATGGGGCCTCGGTGGGGGATGGGACCTCTGAATGGTCCCTTCATGGTGACCCATCTGGTGCCAAACACATGTAACCCCCTGCAGGAAGTTCCAGGCTCTGGGAAGTTCAGAAGGGGTTAGCTGGCCATTGAGCCCTTGCCCTTTGACCTTTGACATCCTCTGTTCATGGGTTGGACTTGTGAGTGCTACTTTCTCTGTGACGTTGTGTCCCAGGGAGACATCATCAGCGCCTGGTTGGACAGTGAAATCAGTGCGTGCTAGACCGAGAGCAAGGCAGAGAGGCTAGGAGACAGCTCCCGATTTGCTTCTCTGTTCTTGGGTTCGTTTGGCGCACAGCTCGTTCTAGATGGGCAATTTAATAAGCGGTTTGCTGCTCCTATTGCACCGCCTATTCCGCCGCCCCACCTTACTTGGTGGCGGTCGCACCTTCCGTAGTAGCCGTCGCACCTTCCGTGATGGCCGTCGCACATTCCTTGATGACCGCCGTGCCATCCCTGGAGACCGTGAGCCCATCCCTGGTGGCCTCCGGGGCATTCTTGGTGGCCTCCAGGCCATCCCTGGAGACCGCCGAGCCATGCCTCGTGATGGCCGGATCATCCCTGGTGACCGCCGGACCATTCCTTGGTACCTCCGGCCCATCCCTGGTGACCGCAGGACCATTCCTGGTGACCTCTGGGCCATCCCTCGTGACTGCAGGACCTTCCCCGGTGACCGCAGGACCTTCCCTGGAGACCGCCGAGCCATCCCTGATGACCGCCGGGCCATCCCTGGTGACCATAGGACCAACCCTGGTGACCGCTGAGCCATCTCTGGAGACCGTAAGACCATCCCTGGTGGCCTCCAGGCCATTCCTGGTGATCGTGGGACCATGCCTTGTGACCGCCGGACCATTCCTGGTGACCTCCGGGCCATCCCTGGGGACTGCAGGACCTTCCATGGTGAACGCAGGACCTTCCCTGGAGACCGCCGAGCCATGCCTGGTGACCTCCGGACCATCCCTGGTGACAGCCAGACCATCCCTGGTGACCACTGGACCATTCCTGGTGACCGCAGGACCTTCCCTGGTGACAGCAGGACCTTCCCTAGTGGCCATCACCTGGTGATTTCCCCAGTCCGCAACAACTATGGCCTACCAGACCAGAACCAACCTGCTGCTCCAGCGCATGCCGTCCACCCTGTTCTCAGCCGCCCCGATCGTGTGTGTTTCTCAGTCACGTCGCACACCCAGTGGAGCAGGGCGTATCTTTTCCCGCAAGGCATGTATTCCTCTGCGGGGAGCCTACTCACTGTGGTCAGGTCCCAGTTGGTGAGTGGAAAGGACCCTCCAAAGATGCCTGTTCTGTTGCTCTCCAGTATGTGCAGAACCTCAGGAAGCATAAGGATCCTTCCTCCATTGCGAAATTTTATTCACCCGCGTTTTTCACCTGTGCAGATAGTCAAGTCTCTGATGCCGGGACCATCCCATACCATCCCACCTCCTGGCTCAAAGGACATAAAAGTGAAGATCCCAAAAAAGACAAAAAAAGTGCTTGCAAACAATGAAAATGATCAAGCGGACACCAACGGACAGGGCGATCAGAAAAGCCACCATAGTAGTGGGGATTTACCGAAGACAGTTGGAGCTGACATTTGTGACAAGGGTAGTCCTGAGCCTCTGGACAGTGATCCCAAGAAACCAGAGTGCAGCTTTAGTGAGAATGCCCCGGAGGCTCCCAACTCGGCCAGGCCCCCAACCTTGGCTGTCCCTATATCTCCACTAATCCAAAATACTGATGAGAAAAAAGGACACACAATCCCTTACTTTTATCTTTCTCAAAGTGGTCATTCCTTGCCACCTCTTCCTTCTAATCACACGTTGGCAATTCCACCTAACCAGAATGGAAGCCATGTGTATTCAGCCATGACTACATCTCCTGTTTCTGACATCTCCATACCTGCTAGGACCTCAAGCTTGTCCAAGCCATCTGCCAATATGACCCGTCAGCCTGCCGGTGATGATGATGTCATCGACATGGACACTACGCCGCCTTTGGATATTGTCGTCTTCGCAGCTCCCGCATGCCGCTTGAAGAGATCTAACAGACCTGACCTAACCTACTGCCGGGTGGAAAACCCTCCGAAGTCAGTAGCCTCCTCCATCGGCCCACCTGCTTCCAAATTTCTGTGCCTGGTGCTGCATTATGCAGCTGGCCCCCAAACTACCCCTCAGGCCACATCAGGGACCTGTGGTAAAGCGCAAAAGAAATCCTCTCGCTACTGCTGCAGTAGGCTGCAGTCAGCCCTCCGTGAATTCTGCAGTCACCCATGCTCCAACAAATGGCACGTCTACACACCCTGTCGACAATTCAGAGCCTATGGACACCAGCCCTCCTCCTTAGGCTGTCCATTTTGAGTCTCCACTAGTCCCCTGGAAGAACCACTTCCCACATTGGAAACCACACCACCTAGTGTCAACATTCCATCAGCTTATGTCTCCACCCACAGAATAAGTAGGCCAAGAGACCCAAGTTTTCAGCCATGAACTGGAAAGGGGCTTAGCCCCATCAGTGCCACTCTACCTACATACAACCTTCCTACAGCAATCCAGAAGACCACAGCTGAGGGGTGTGTGCATGTTGTGCTGTACGTGTGTGTGGTTACGAGGCAGATGAGAGAATAAGTGTGTTTTCATTCTAAGTGTAGCTCATCTTTTGAATGAGTGTGAATCTCCTGAAGGTTGAACTGAGGGTGACAGGTTGTCTCACAGGACCCTATGTCAGCCTGCAGCGCCCAGACTTCTGTTTTCCAAAACTGATTTTTCCTGCAACACTTACTGCTGCAAACACATTTTGGTAGGGTTTTGAGCCTGAGAGGAAAAGCACATGGGTCTTCCTTTTGGAAGAGAAGTCCTTGGGCTGTGGAGAGAGGGTCTTCATGAACTATCCCAGGTCCTGGTGTGGCCATAGCCACTTGCTGAGAGTGACAGAAGAGCTCGGGGATGCAGCAGGGGGAAGCAAGAGGGAGGGAGGACACTCCCTCCCCACCTATTTCTGGAGTAAAGGTCAGCACTGGGTCTCAGGTGGGACGTGGTGGAGCCAGGACAAGGGGACTTAAGAATGAGAGGGGTGGGCACCCTCTGTGTTTGGGGATCATCTGCCCCGGCCCACGGCCGGGCACAGAGGGCCGGTGGGTAAGTGAAGGAACTTGCTGCAAGTGGGGGGAGTAGCCGACTGGAAGGCAGTGCCCCTGCTTCCTGGGATCTCCTTAACTCTCTACACTAACTGCCATCTGGACAACTTCCATCCATACCCTTGTAGCTGGAACGTGGGCCCTTTCAGATGGATGGATGTCACTTTACCCCATTTGTTTGCCTGCTGGGCTCAGTAGATCCTGGTAGGCTCTCTGATTAGACCTGTTAATGAATTTGTCTAGAACCTTCTCGTGGCATTAAGGTTTATATGTAAAGGATGGTTCGTGGAGAGAGGAAATGTGGGGAAGTTTTGTTTTTGAGGGTACCGAGTCCTTTTTTCTGCTTGGACAGCACTGACAGATTAGAGAATTCTCATATATAAACGTCTGCCATGACACGCTCACTGTTGATTCAGTTATTCCTCATAAAACTTGAGCAACTATAATTTTGTTTGCATTTAAAAGGTGAAAAAGAAAAAAAGAAAAAGTCTGAGGCTTGGGTAGATAAACACCATCCACATCACACCAAGTAAGTAAGTGTCCAAGTCAGCGCTGGAGCTCAGATCTGTCTCATTCCCCTGCCCCCATTGCCCTCCCCCTTTCCACCCTCCTTTCCTTTTAGCAGATGTTTTTGAGCCCCTGCTATGTGCCAGGATCTATATTAAATTTTTCACACCACCCATAACTTGGGTCAATCGTAACTTCAGGTCACCGGCTATCACTTCCATGACCCCTCCTGGTGTGCTGAGATGGCATTCTGAGTGTTCCCAGCATGTAAACGCCTTGGCTGCCTTTGGGAAAAGACCATGCCAATCCCCTGACTTGCCTCTGCAGGTGGGACAGGCAGTGGAATGGATGTGTCTGGAAAGTCTGAAAATAAACAGCAAATCCTTGTCTGGGAATCTAAGTAGGAAATTGATCAACAGCTTCAAGTTGATTTTCTGCTTTATTCCTCAGAGGAGAGTAAAAGTGCTCAGCATAGAATACCTTGATGAAGGCATGTTGGAAACCTGCAAATGGGTGGGAAATCAAGCAGCAGATAGGTTCTCCAAGAGGAAGGACAGTTCGAAAAGGAAACAGGAAGTGGAACTGAGGGAAAGAAGGAAGCAGGAAGTGGGACTGAGGGAAGAAGAAGGAGAAGGTGGAGGTGTATGTGGCTGCCTGAAGGCCGCCTTGCTTCCCAGGCTGTCTTTGTTTACATCACCAGGCGCCATGTAATCGTTTACGTCCCCCTCCATTCTGCTCCCTGCTCCGTGCCCCAAAGGCTGACCTGCACTGCTGCTTCAGCAGTTCCTGTTGCCCTCTAGCATGTGTGTTCAGCAATGGGGAGCGCTGGCAAGACATCAGAGGGAGGAGCGAAGGAGGTCTGCACTGGATTCCCCTGGTGCCCTTTCTGTGTTGTCACTTCAAGCTGGAAGGCCACAGCAGTGCCAAGGTGGCCCTCTCCATGTGACTCTTTCTGGGCTCTGGTCTGCTCCCTCTATTGGGGTGTCAAGGGCCCCACACTTACTTGCCCTATTTTTCCCTTGGGGTTTCTCTACTTCCTGCCTGCCTTTTGCAAATCATCCCTTTTTGAAGCTCTCCTCAAATGATCCAGTTTAAGGGTGTTGCCTCTTTCCTGCTGGGACCCCAATTGTTGTAGGCTGTGCGGCATCTTTGCTTCCCTTTGTGCCTTTCTCCATGCCCTCACTTCCTAATTTCTCTCCGTATTCCCAATTCTTGTACCACACAGCGAATGAGTGGAAAGCTTGAAAAATAATTGTGAGAAGGTGAGAAGTACTAGTGGGAAGAACTGGGCTTAAGAATCTGGGAAAGCTGAGTTCAAAGGATAGGTCTGAAATGATTAGCCATGTACCTGGGGCAAGTTCCTGGTCCTCTGGTCCTCTTCATTTCTCTGTAAGGGTGAAATGTGGAAGATCAGAAATGTCATTAAACTTAGCTCGTTTGCATTTGGATCCATCCTGATATTCAGCTGTTTCCTCTTTGTTTCTCCTTCCACTGATGAACTGAAGAGCTCTCTTCCCTTTTTCAAGGCTACCCAGAGCCTGTGAATGAACAAACATCTGAACTTGAAAAGAGCAGCTTCTTTAATCCTCAGGCACCAGGACATCCGGACCCAAAATCACCACTCCCTAGCAGTTTTTCACAACGCACTAGTAGTGTTTGAGCATATGGCTCTGGACAATGAGATTTAAGATAACATGAAGGCAGACCTGAGGCCGCAGAAGGTGCCCCTGATGAGTTCTTAACCATTAGCCCTGAGGCCTGCTTTCCTTAGTTCTTTTCCATTTAGCTGCCTATGAAACCTCTTGTGCATTATGGCTCTGGTAAGGTGTTTCATTTTTTAGATATGAGTTGGCCATCTTCCCTAGCTGCTGGCATCTAGAATGAAGGATGCTTTTCTCCTCACCAACTCTTGTCACTCTAGTGTTTTTAACTCTTTGGCGGCAAGTGGCACTGAACCTGAGTTTGGTAACAAGGTAACAAGGCCACTTGTGTGTTCTCCCCTCCGCTAAGACAACCTGACTTTCCTGGAGGAACTACTCTCCATGTGTGGGGTTCGGTGGAGCTGACCGTGCCCCAAAGGAAAGCAGGGATGGGCGTGAGACCGGGCCAGTCCGAGCATTGAGTCACTGGAGAAAACCGTCCGGCTGTGCCTGCTTTGGAATGTGGCCAGATCAGAAAGGCCAAGAGTGAGACAGGAAGAAAGAGAAAAGAAGAAGCGCAGGAGTGAGTGAGACGGGGAGAGACCGCATCAGGTCCTTTCTGAAAACCGAGGTGCCTCAGGACTCTGCAGCCGTGAGCCCGCAGTCACTCTGTGTTAAACTGCCTTTGGGTATGTGTAACCTGCAGGCAAAACAGCACAAGAGACAGAAATACCAGTCTTCAAGGACTCATCAGCCTTCTAGGGGACAGACCACGTGCGCTTGAGAACTGGGCAAAATGTCATTTCAGTTTTTAAGTCAGCTCCTGGTGTGTGCTAGGCTAGGCACCAGAGGCGAGTGGATGCAAAAGCTCAAGGGTTTGGGAATGCATTTGAATCTTAGCTTAAAAGTCAGCTTCTATGGCAGAGACCTGTGCTAAACCAACACCACCTATTCTCCCCTCTCGGAAAACTGGGAGAATTTACTTCCTGCCATTTTTAAGCAGAGTGAAAAGAAAATAATTAGTACTGATTTTTAATATTCTGTTTGTTGGCATTCACTACTCCTCAGGTAAAATCTGCTCCATCTGAAGGCTTATCTCAGGAAACTAAACACAATTTCTACAGAAAGAAAATAGAAGCACAACACTGAAACCCTGTGGCTATGACTCTTAGGCCTCGTTCATCTGCTGCTGGGTATTGGATTCACCTTAGGGGATTAACGAAAACTCTTTCATCAAGTTTACTTTTCAAAAACAGCTAAGTCTCCAAGTTTATGTTTTTCATGTGTAAAGTGAGGAATTTGGGTCACATGACCCCAAAGTAGGCATTTGGGAGTTTGGGGTCACACCACGGATGTGGGCCTTTTCCACAGAAAACATTGCTATTGCCTTTTCTGTCCACATTAAGTGCAAGTGAAAGTGGGTCTTGGAGAGACATCCATATCAGCACGTTTGGCCAAACCCCATGTTCCTTAATTGCTGCACTGTGTTCCCCTTGTATTGAGCACCTGGTATTTGAAAAAGAAATGGTCCTTATCAGCTGGGAGGGGGTGGGGAGTTGTTCTTTAATTGGTATGAACTTTCAGTTTGGGAAGCTAAAGAAAGTTCTAGAGATGGATGTTGGTGGTGGTTGCATGACACTGAAAATGTACCTAATACTACTGAGCTGTACACTTACAAACAGTCCAAATGATAAACTTTAAGTTATGTACATTTTACCACACACACAAAATGACCCTGCCTTACCCCTCCCTGCCCCCCAAATAAATAGTCCCTGTCCTAAAAAAAAACAGAGGCATGAGCCCAGTTAAGAACAACACTGGACTTGAGACACCCTACAGTGGAGGACAAAACAGCCGCATATCCACTGCTATCCTTGGCCTCATCCCCCGACCCAAGCTTTGGACGAGCTTTTCTGTAGTCGCTGAACTGTCAGGATGTCCACTGCTGTTTATAGGTGCTTCCTTTTCCCCTTACCTGTTTGCCTCAGTAAACCATTATCTTCCTACATTATGTTTGTGTGTGTGTGTGTGTGTGTGTGTGTATATATATATATATATATATATATATTAAAAATCTTGTTTAAAAAAATGCAATGGGAGACAATATGATTCAAAATTCTAAAATCAGAAACCCTATGAATAAGGTGACCAAGGAGTTGCTGGAGGTACTCCAGAATTCAGTAACATTTGTGTCAAATGGAGGTGAATGAAGCAAAATCATCCCAGATAAAACTTGACAAAGCAGAGTACAAAACAGATTTAATATACCCTTACCATTCTATGGTGATATGCAAATGCATTTTTTTTAAGATACAAAAGTGCTTTTTTCTTTTAAATATGCAAGTAGGGTTTATTAATTGATACACTATCTCAGGGAAGCAAACCGGCCTAGTCAAGTGGGGAAACAGGGAGAGAAAGGGGGAGACAGGGGGAAAGAGAGGGAGGGGAAGAGAGCTCAAGGGCCAGAGAGAGCCAGGAAAGTTTTAAAGCCACTAAGCAGGCGGCCCAATCCCATGCCACCGATGCTAGCAAGCCAAGAGCTGTCTGAATTAATTCCCTGATTTCAGTGGCTGACTTCTTTAAATCACTACTTGGTATGGTAAAATTCCAACAGAAGAAGATTCAATCTGTCAGGTTTGGCTTATACCATTCAATACATCAGGATAATAACAAAGTTGTACTTTAGCATATTGAAAGTTGTAATGTATTCCCTATATACAAAAATTACTTATGGACAGTATTATAAACTTACTATTAAAAGGAAAGGTCTTACTTATTACATGAAAATCAGAATTTCCAAAGTAGATAGTGATCATTTTTGTGATGTTTTTCACCAATGTCAAAAACTAAAACTATTATATATATTTTTTACTATTATATATTTGACATAAGAATATAACCCCTAAGACACACCTCATTCTTTTCTTCTTTTAGTTTAAGTAGAAATCAATACATTAAAAAACTCATATAATAAGCCTCATCTTCAATTTGTTGAATTCTGTAACCTTCCAGAGGCAGAAGGAATTGAGATCATTATACCTAACTACACTGTGGCATGAACTCTACTCAGAATGCCAGAGTTTGAATTCTAGCTCTAACTCATTCTTCCTGTGTGACCGTGAGTAAGTTACTTACCTTCTCTGTGCCTCAATGTCTTTATGTTTCAAATACAAATTATTCTACTTCTTACCTCAAAATGTTTTCATGAAAACTAAATGAATACCTATAAAATGATTTGAACAGCGTCTGACACAAAATAGCACTCAATGAATCATAACGCTTGTTATTACTCCCACTGGATAAGACTGATGTCAGGTCTCAGACTCCTCTGGAGTTCTGGGTCCCCTGGGGTGGGGGGAGATCAACAAGGAATAATCACAGAGTTGTATGCAACCATATTTAACCATAAATAAAAGGATGGGTGGTACCAGCAGCTCTGGGGCTTGGGACTTCCTTAAAAAAAAAAAAAGGATATTCATATTAGAATATTTTTAAATATTTTAAATGTGACTATTAAGTTTTTGCTTATGAAAATAGAAAGCCACTCAGTACTTTATAATTTATATTAATTTATTTTATGATAGTCTGTATTAAAAATGAAGTTATTAGTAATTCTCTTTAAAGCTGGCAGATGCATTTTCTCTTTAGATTCATCAGAGTGACTGCTTTTAATTTAAGATATCTCCATAGCTGCTGACATTCATTCAAATGAGTGAGATATCACTGTGCCATCAGACTAGTCCTTTTGCATTATCTTTAGACAAAATATTGTTGGTTCTCCTCATTATAATTCTTCTGGAAACTACATACTTCCTCAATCATGTCAGGGAGATAGAATGATACCAGTGTCATTTTTCTCTTTACTAAAACTATTTGTAAAGATGGTTCAATTAAGGATTTCTGAAGAGACTTTTAAAAATAATATGGATGACATTTCAAAGCCATCTCAAAGAATTTCTAAGAAAAAATGTTCACAATCACCGATTTCATCATATCGTGTCTGAAAGGTTCGCTGAGGAGAGAGGGAGTGAGAGACACCAATATTCAAGCAAGCAAGTTGATTAACCTGCCAAGCTGAAGCCCTGAAAGGCGTCAGGACTGACTAAGGGAAGGGCCTCATTTTTATAAGGTGCAGTAAGTAACTGGTGGCAATGCCTGATGGTGGCAATGGCTGGTTTCAATGGCAACGGCTGGGGGGCAACGGAAAACTTCTACTTGTGCCCAGCGGGATATGGAGGATGTATTACCTGCTGTGTATCAAGCCAAGCAGGATACGGGGTATGTGCCCGTGACTGCATGGCTGAGCTGGCTTTCAGGGCGAAGAGTGCCTTCCATTCTAGCCTTTTTATGATATGATTTTTAAGGAGCAGGGGCGGCATGTCTCTCTTCTGGAGCTGCTTCCTGCTGATACAGGGTGACGTCAGAGCAGGGGTAGGGGCTGGAGTTAGGGGTACTGTCGGGCTCTGAGGCGGATGACAAGCAGTGATAATCACAGAGTAGCATCGTATCTTGAACCGTGTTGATGGTGAAAGCCTGGAGTCGGTCCTGTAGGAAGCCTGTAAGAAGGCATAGTAGGCAGGGGCCCAAAGCGCTCCTGAGAAAGGCTCTTGAGGTATTGGGGTGAGCTGAATCTTGGTTGGTCCTAGGATGGTACTGGAGTATTTTGTTGGTGAGTTTCCTGTTGGAGAGCTCTTGGCGGGTGATTCGGCCATTTTCTTTAGCCTAAAGAGGTGAAACCAAGAGGGATGGCCCGATATTTTGGCAGCAGTAGGATTGGTTACCAGGCACTGGAAGGGCCCAGTCCATTTTGGTTGGAGGTCTGTTGGGTAAAGAGCCTTAAGGAAAACCGAGTCCCCAGGGGAGAGGGAAGTGGGGTGAGGGCCCTCACGGGGCCGAGGGAGAGCCTCATCCATATGTTCCCTAAGAAGTTGTCTAATTCAATTTAGGATTGGAAGCTAGTCGCCCAAGGGAGATGTCTGGTTAGGGATATTTCCTAACAGAATAGGCCTACCATACATAAGCTCGAAGGGGCTCGGAACGGTAGGGGCGCGAGGGCTGGCGCAAAGACAGGAGAGAGCTATGTGCAAGTGGTCAGTCTTGCACTCCAGACTGAGTTTGGTTAGCTGGGCTTTGATGATACTGTTTGCCTCCTGGACTATTCCTGAGGACTGTGTCCTGTAGGGGATCTGAAGCCTCCATTGGATGTTCAAAGCCCAAATAACCTGTTGGGTTATTTGGGAAGTAAAGGCAGGGCTGTTGTCTGACTGAAGGGAGCGTGGTAGCCCAAAATGAGGAATAATGTCGTGTAGTAAGACCTTGGAGACTTCAGAGGCCTTCTCCGAGGCGGTGGGGAAGGCTTCTCCCCACCCTGAAAAGGTCTGTACCATGATATGTAGATATCTTGTTTTCTTGTCAGGGAGCATATGTGTGAAATCTATTTGCCAGTCCTCTCCCAGGAGGTGTCCCTGTAGCTGGTGTGTGGGACAGGATGGAGGCCGGAGGGCCCCTTGTGGGGAGACAATGGAACAGATAGCGTAGGAATCAGTGATTTCACGGAGAAGGGTTGGGAAATGTGAACAGGTTAGTAGGGGCCTTAGAGATGGTATAGAGGCTTGAACCCGATGTGGAAGGATTGATGAATGACTGTTAGGATCCCCGCAGCCTGGGCTTGGGGGAGGATATATCACCCACTGGAGAGGTGCAAACCCCTTGGAGGATGGGCCCTTGAGCCAAGAGATATTCCTGTTCGGATGGGGAGTAGTGAGGCTGTATTTGTGGCAGGAATGACAGGGAGTTGGTTAGCTGGGGAAAGGATTGAGAGCCTCCTTTTCCTCTTCATCTGCTTTGTTGTTACCTAGTGAGATGAGGTCCGTTCTCTTTTGGTGCCCCTTACAATGTATGACTCCAGCTTTATCAGGAAGATGGGCCACTTGGAGGAGATGGAGAATGAGAGGGGCATGTGTGATGGGGGACCCTTTTGTGAATAGGAAGCCTCACTCCTGCCAGATGGCTGCATGAGCATGTAAGATATGGTAAGCATATTTGGAATCAGTGTAGATATTGGTCCTCTTTCCCTTGGCCAAAGTTAGGGCTCGAGTGAGAGCGATCAGTCCTGCCTTCTGTGAGGTAATCCCTTTGGGGGGTGGGGGATGAGGAGATGATGGGATGGAGAAGGAGGAGAAAGGCAGGCTCTGTGTTTGGGAGATGGAAGGAGAGTGAGGCCTTAACCTTGGAAAGGAGGTCCCTTCCTAGTATAGGAGTGGGACATCAGGGGAGGATCAGGAAGGAGTGTGAAAATAGAATGATAAACAGGGTGCATGATAGTAGGGGAGTTGAGAGAGGCTGAGATATTAGGCCATCAACGCCCACCACAGAGACCTGCGAGGGGCGTGGGGGGCCCGAAAATTCAGGCAGGGTGGTAAGGTGGCCCCTATATCTGTCAAAACGGACATTGGCTTCCCTGACACTAGAAGCGTTACCCTGGGCTCCGAGGTGGTGATGGGAGATGAGGCCAGGGAGCCTGGGCACCCCATCAGTCTTCAGCGGCAAGGCCAAGTGAGTTAGGCAGGGTGAGATGAGACTTGACCTCTGCTGTAGTAAGGGAAGGCCTCTTCCCAGGGAAGGGCAGTCAACCTTCCAATGTCCGCGGCTTCTACAGGAGGGGCAAGGCCCTGGCGTGGGCTTCGGACTGGGGTAAGCTCGTGCCCAGTGGCCTGCTTTGCCTCACTGGAAACGAGGGCCAGAGGGTGTCTTCTGGGGACCCCACGATGGTCGGCCCAGTGCCCTATTAGGATTTCCCTTATGGTCAGAGCCCCTGATAGCCACTGCCAGTAGTTGCATTTTGCCTGATCTCGGCGGGCCTTTTCTATTTTTGCATGTTCGTCCCAACTGTTAAAGACCTTGAAGGCCAGGGCTAAAAGGTCCTTTTAAGGGGTTTGAGGGCCTTCCTCAGCCTTTTTGAGTTCTTTTCAGATGCCTGGCACTAACTGTGAGATAATATGACTATTAAGGACAATGACTCTTTCCTGAGATGAGGGGTCTCCTCTAGTGTATTTCTGAAGAGTCTCAGTGAGTTGGGATATAAATTGGGCTGGATTTAGACTGCTTTAAGTATTTGAACTCTTTAATGTAGGTGTTGGAAGAGAAGGAACCTAATGGCTTTTGTATCTGAGAAAGGTCAGAGAGAGAAAATGGGACATGGACTCTGATAATGCCCTCTGGAGGAGAGGAGTGGGGTGCGTTCCAGAGTGGGTGAGTGGGGGGAAGGAGAGCCTGGAAGGGAAGGCGAGTCATCCCGGGGACTCCGGGCCCAGAGCCCTGAGGTTTCAGAGTCTGAATTGTTGGCTGAGGAGGAGGTTGCAGGAGAAAGAGAGAATGCAGGCGCGAAAGGAGGGTCTGCAGTGGGAGGGGAGAGTGGTCATCTGGTTCGAAAGAGGAAGATTCATCTTTCGGGCGGGGGAGGTTTGGTGTGTGCTAGAAGTATCTGGAAGGTGGAACAGGACTGGCAGAGGGAGGGGCAGGATGGGAGAGCAAAGAAATCTTGAATATAGGGGATTTCTGACCACTTTTCATTGTGATGACAGAAGTTGTCTAGGTCCCTGAATGTGTTATAGTCACAAGTTCTGTTCTCAGGCCATTGATATCCATTAATCTAATTTATATTGAGGCCAGGCTGCGTTGTAAAAGAAAATGAAGCCTTTAGGTCAGATCTCAAGGCATCTAAATTGTGGAAGAGGCAGCCCAGAGGTGTCGCCTGAGGGGGGAATGAAGAGGCCCCAATTGGAAAGAAAAAGAGTATGGGAAGGGTGAGAATAGGGAGTCCCACTGGGTGGAGAATGAGGAGAGAAGGTGTTCCCCTCTCTGGATATTCTACCCCAGTGAGAATGAGGGACCGCTCCCAGAATGCGCATCCCCACAGGCGAGGCCCACAGGCCAGGAGAGTCTTCTGGCCCAGCGTTAGGTCTTGGACTAACGAGCCGAGATAGAGACCAGAAGACCCGAATGAGAGTGGGGAATCCGTACTCACCCAAATAGAAGGTGGACTAGTCTACTGATGTCTGTGAGGTCGGCAAGGGAAGTGAGAAATCCCCTGCAGGTGTCTCCCTGGCTGGTCCAGTCCAGGAGGGAGACCAGGGCACAGATGGAGTCCGAGGGAGGGAGAGAAGGGTAAGGGCGATCCAGCACTTTCCTGTCCTTGCCCCTCCTGGGTTTTGGCATCAAATTGAAAGGCTTGCCGTGGAGAGAGAGTGTGAGAGACATTGACATTCAGGGGAGCACTTTTATTAACCTGCCAAGCTGAGGCTGTGAGACGTATCAGCCTCTACTAAGGGCAGGATCTAGTTTTTATAGGGTGGAGTAAGTAACCAGTGGCAACGGCTGGGGGCAATGGTTTGGGGGCAACAGAAAATGTCTATTTGTGCCAAGCAGAATATGGATGATGTATTACCTGCTGGGTATCGCGCCAAGCAGGATGCAGGGTGTGTGCCCGTTGCTGCATGGCTGTGCTGGCTGTCAGGGTGAACAGCACTTTACAGTGTCAATATTACTTCAGCACTTTTAATGAGTAAATCATTGGAACATTGATTAGAGATATGTATATCTCAGTGATTAGAGATATGTATATCACTCACTGAGAGCTTTTGCAGCGTGTTGTATGGTGGTGGGTCGTAATAGTGAATTTGCAGGTTTGAAAAAATGTGAAAGTAGTTATGGTAAGAAAAGAGAATAAATTAAGGTGAAGGGAAATGAAGCAAGGTGCAGACAAAAGAGATTTAGCCATGGTGTTAGAAAAATCTGCAAACCTCTTGCTTTTGAAGATCTAAAATTCCCCAGACCTACCCACAGTACAGTGTCTTTCATCTGGGGCTCACACCCAGAATTTTTTTGATTACTGAGAATTCTTCTGAGTGTATCTTGTCTGTCAACGAAGTTTCATCAGGGACCTTTACTTGAGTTTGAAAAGATTTTGTACGTTCACCTGTGTATGTGTGCATGCGTGTGTGGTCTGTGGGCATGCACACATGTAGACAGATGCAGATGTGTTGCCTCACTTCCTAGGAAAACGAATACTCTTTATTTTTATGATGGCAATACATGATTGACAGTGACCACAATATGCAGGTTGAGTCTATAGTCGAGTCTAAGTTAACTCAATTGCAAAGGAATACACTAAATGGGAAATTTACAAAAGAGAAGGAACGTACACCATGATCCTAGATTAAATCCTGTGGTCTTCCTGAGTTTCTCAGTCCCTTTGATGTAATTATTGATAACTGAAATGACAAAAGCTGTGAACCGGTTTTTCAAATTCAACTCTACATTAAGATAAGGCCTAATATACTATTTTTTCCATCCTTCTTTTGGTGTCTTATAGTTTATACTTTTATAAATAATTTCTTTTTATACAACACATTTTATAGATGTCTTCAACGAAAACCTATCTGTCCTAAAATAAATTTCTAATTATACCTTTGTTATATAGTAATACAAACAATATAAAATGAGAATTTGTTTTGCCTCAAATTGTACTTGGCTCCTTTGAACCACTTCTGAAAACAGCTTATTTTAACAGATGACACGTCTGATAATGAGAGGGAAAACCTGTGTGATTTAGTGTTAAGCTCAGACCAAAAGTAATGTTTTAAGTATTTGAAGGAACTGGTAATACCTTTATTATTTATTTATTTTTTGTTCTTTTAATATATGGAAGTATGTCTCAAACTTAGCTATCGCTGTTTGTGATGTGGTTCTTCATTTTTTCTTTTTTTTAAAGATTTGATTGGGGAATCGGGGAAGGGGAACAGACAAGTTGCTGTCCTTTTGTTCTTCAGTCTAATTGTGGAGGACATCGCGTCACTGGCCTGTGTTGGTATTCTCATTGCGCTCTTCCCAGGTGAGGTAATCGGTCACCAACCACTGGGCGGCCTCTCACACTGGCTCATAGCAGGTCATGCCGGCAACCGGCCAATCATGGTAGGTAGCTCAGGGCAGCCCACTGCAGCCCCACTGCAACCTATGCAGTTGCTGGTGACTCCTGGCAACCCAGTTCCAGGTCGAACTGTTGTTCACCATCTTAGCTGTAGAGGGCGCAGCGTCACTGCCCCATGTGGGATCCAAACCGGGGCCCTGCTGTTCAGAGCTTGCACTCCCAAGCCAACACTTAACCATGCTCTAGATGGCCGGCCCCCTCATTATTCCAATCAGCGACATGTTTTCAACTTAAGTTTACTTAGTTTTCTGAAAAGAAATGTACAAAGACAGCATTCATTTAAGGATTAATAACTATGGCAACTGAGAGGTGGCGACTGAAAAGGGGAGGATGTATTGTCCCCTCAATTTCCTGCCAGCTGTCAAAGTCAACCTCTGCTGTCTGAATCCAAACCAAAATATAGACTGTGACCAACTCTAAGAAACTGTATGTGTATTTTTATAAATTGGTACAAGTATCAGACTATCAAAGAAGACTTAGTCCCCGGAATTGGATGACAGACACTTGGCACTCTCACCAGTATTTGACAGAGAAATAATGGGTCGCTTTGTAGTAAAACCTGGATTAATAGGAAACCCTTCTTTATGTTATTGCATTGTGGTGTGAATGAGAAAACTAAGCATGCTGTCAGCCTGGGGGCAGTGGGTGGCATGGGGGAGAGTGCCTTCTGTATAATAGGTGCAGGTTTAAGCACAGTTCAGAGTACTGTAAACGCAAAATGTTCTTTTCGTGAGGACTTCTCTTTCTTGTCTGTGTATTAGATTGGCATTTTGTAGATGATTTAAAGAAAGGAATTCTAGTAGCTGTGGTGGATTTGATTGCAGACTGTTTACAATGAGCAGACTTTGGGGAGATACAGCATTCCATTATCTGATTTTTCAGGATAGTGAGTGGCATGATGGTCTAAAATAATTGTTCCCAAATGACTGGTTTAGGAAGTAGTCCAGTAAGTAAGGTTTATGGTTTCAGCACATAATGCAATTAACTGCTACTAGGTGGGATTTTTCATGGTCTTATCATTTTTCTTTCGATTGCTAGATGTCAATTTTATGGTGTTTGTCTCAGAAAGTCATTCTTTCAAGTAATTTTAGTAGAGGTCAAGGTTTTTGAAATTGTGTGTATAAAATGTATGAAATTACGTGGTGAAGGAGGTGAAAAGAGGATTTCAGGTAGAGAAAGAAGGAAATGCAGAGACCCCCATGGTGCAAGTCAGTGTGGTCTATTCTACAACAATGGTTTCCGAACAAAGACCCTCAGATACTTGCTGGGCCAGAATGAGATTTCCCCCCATGAATGGGGAAATGAAGACAGTGTGCTAAGTCTTTTCAAAGCTAAAGTCATACCACTTTAGTCACTGAACTTAAGGCCACCTTATTTTCTGGCGTTAAACTGGTGCCTCTTTTATGAAATGATGGTGACAGTAGATGATATCTAGACATATATATTTAATCACTGCCTGGGAATAACTGTTCAAAGAATTAACTTCTAAAGGGTGTTTCATATGGTTAAAGGGGAAGGGTGAGGGAGACATCAAGAAATGAGGTTAAGGAGGAAGACAGGGAGTGAGATCATGAAGGACCAGGAAAGAAATTGGGACTTGATCCTAAGTCCAATGGGAATGATTTTAAGCAAGGAAGTGAAACTCTACTTACTTTTATAAAAATCACTCTAGAAATGTGTGTAGAATGCCTGTTGCATGGGGCAAGACAGCAGGAAGGAAAGCCAGTTAGACAGCCTTACATTTTCCCAGGAAAAAGGAAATAAAGGCTGGAATGAAGACCAAATCAGTGAGCCTGAGTGGAAGATGACTTCCAGAGATAAACTCACCATGATTTGGCTATCTGCTGAATTGGGTAAGGAAAATGGGATGGTCGAGGCCGATGTCCAGGTTTTTGGCTTGGGAAACTGAATTGATATCTGTGTTAACAGTTGAGCTAGAGAATGTAAGGAGTTGTTTTGTGGAGAGAGATGGTGAGTTCATTTGGGACAGGGTGAATCTGTGGTGTCTTTGTGTTCAAATGCCCATTAGGGCAGTACACAGGGTCTCAAGCATGAGGAAAAGCGCTGAACTCTGGATATAAATTTTATAGTCAACAGCACATGGATAGTAATTGAAACCATGGATGGGGATGAAATTTCCCAGAGAAGAGGGCTTAAGGCATATTACTAAAGGGTTGGCAGGAGATGAGCAACGCAGAAAGAAGCCAGAAGCAGAGCAGTCTGGGAGGTGACAGGAGAGCCAAGAAAGCAAGGTGTCCTGCAAACCAAGGGAAGACCTTCGCTGGATGGGGGCAGGCAACAGTATCAGGTGCTGCAGCAATCAGCTTAGAGGACTGAAGAAGAATGCACATTGAAATTAGCAATTTCAGGGAGCTGCTAAGGACCTTGAGAAGGGCAGTGGAGACAGCAGTGTGACTCTGTAGGCAGGCAGGACCTCTATCACAAGGTGCAGCAGTGAAAGAGAGGAGAGGAATGGGCCAGCAACTGGCTGAAGGTGTGGGTTTGAGAACGTGGTTCTTTGTTTTATAAATATAGGCAAGGCTTGCTCATGGATAATGTAGGAGCACTTGATAGAGTTTCAAGACTAGTGAAAATAATAGAAATGCAAATATAAAATATTGACTTGCTAAAAAAAAAAATCGCATTGTAACCAAAGGGATGGTTACCAGAAGGGGGAGATGGATAAAAAAAGGTGAAGGGGAATATAGTTAATAACATTGTCATAAGTGTGCCCAGTGACAGGTGATTAGTACAATGAGTGGAGTGATTACATCGTAAGGTATACAAATGTTGAATCACTATATTTATTGTACACCTGAAACTAATACAACTACTGTAATATTATATATTAACTGTACTTAAATTTAAAAAATCATAATATTAAGGTCTTTAAAGATGTAAAATGCAGTGTTCCCATAAGAACACAGGATCGCATTAAAAATTGTTGATGCATTTAAACACACTTAAAGCTGTAAACCCATTCCACAATTCTCTGAGGGAATCCCATCGACTGATATTATTAAATCAATTTTAGCTCCTGTCCATAGAGATCATACTCTTTAAATAATATGTATCTTTGAATAGCTGGTGGGAGAGGAAGCTTCTCCATTGAGGCTGGCTGGCAGAGTCGCTGGAGTCCCACAAGTCTTCGAATTTTTAACCGACACAAATGCTTTAATGAGCAAGGGTTCTCTAGAATGAATGGGAAAAACAAGCAAAAAATAAAAATAAAAGCAATATTAGTGGATTGACCTGTAAGCTACAGATTGTTTTAGAATAACATTAATAGTGTCATTCTGAAAAACAGGTATGCACACGTTAGCAACTGGTGACTTTAAATGGAATTGAAATTGCAGTTAAGCCTTCCAGACAGTTCCTCTAGAAGGGAAGCTCCAGGGAGGCAGATGTTTCGTCTGTGTCTGTGTGTGGAAGACAGTCTGGCTCATAATGGGTGTTGGGCTAGGATATGTTAAATGAAAGATTTTAAGAAAGGAAGTGCTCACATCTCCAATGATCTTTTTAAAAAAATGAAAACTATGTATTTCAAAAACTATTGATGCAAAATAATTGTTACCGTAATAGGCAGAATAAACCCACCTAAAAAAAAAAAAACATCAAACAGACCATTTTATTTTCCCTAACAAATATACTGCCTTATGTATACATAGAGGAATCCTGACATCCAGTGGTTAGCTGTACTCATAGAAATCAACTGACACACTAGTTGAAATAATGTATGCCTTGGACAACAACAAAAACACCTTTCTCATCTTATTCTTCCTTGAATTGTCCTTCTAAAGTCCCAAGAATTAGTCATTATTTTGAAAAATGAACGCATAGACAATTAACTACCAATGAGAAGCAAAATCTGTTCTATGCCGCTCTGCGTGGCATTGGAGAAAGAGCCTGTGTTTCGATGTGAGACAGACAAAGTTTCAGATCCTTGCTTTGTTATTGTCTATGTCTATAGCTTTGGGAAATTAATTAATCTAAGCCTTAGGGTTTTTGCCCTTGCAAGCTCCAAAAGGTTTAAACCTTTGTATTGTCACATGAACTATAGATAAAGCAACTACACAAATGTATAGTTTCTGCAGTGATAATAAAGGGTGATTAGGTGAATCTCTGTAATCACCTCCCAGATCAGGAACAGAACTTCCTCGGCCACCCCAGGATTCCCTGCACAATCCATCCCATGCTTCTCTACTTCCTCACCTGTCAGGAACCACTATTCTGACTTTTGTATGAAGCACTTCCGTAGAGCTCCATCATCCCAGTGTGCTATCCCGACACTGGAATATCAACAATATATTTGTTAATTGTGATATGTCTAATTCTTTTTTTTTTCTTATCATGAATTTGTATGGGATTTGACAGTGATAGTTTTCTGTTGCTCATTGTTCTGCGAATTTCGTTTTCCTGAATTTCTAGAAGGATGCTAGGTTCCAGATAGCTCTTCTACGTGTACAGAGCTTCCTATTCTGTTGTCTTCTTGCAATGACCCCACATATGGTGGCTGGATCCCTGAGATGTCCTGGTTTTGTTTGGTCACCCCCACTTTTATACGGGCTCTCTCTTGTCTCTGTCCTGCTTGATTTTGATTTGACTCTCCATGTGGGCCTCAGTTCAGAAAGGGAGTTCTGACAGGCCGGTTGCATGAATTCCTAGGGTCCAGGCTGTTTTGTAATTCCCCTTAGTTTTCATTTTTCATTGATTAAAAATTAGCAGAGCACCCAACTCTACAAGTTGTGAGGATTTCATGAGATACTTTACGTATACAATGCATACTTCACATAAACTTACCATGTAATAAAAATAATAGAAAGCAGAAATGTTTTAGTTTTGCAAATAGCTAGGTTTATTGAGAGTTTTTAATGTTTTAGACCAAGGGTTGACAAACTGCGCCTAAAGAGTCAAATGTGGCTCTTTGGGTACGTCCCGTCTCAAACGTTGGCCAACCCCTGGAAGAGCCAATCCTGTCCCTCAAAGTTTTGTGAGACCCATAAAACGAATGAAATCACCATTATGTGAATAATATCCTGTAAAAACTTTATAAATGAAACTATGATAGTTTTACTTTCGTTTTCAATTTTACTTCAGAGCCACATGTATGTACCCAAAGAGCTGCCTGTGGCTCGCAAGCCACAGTTTGCTGACCACTGGTGGCTCTTCCATCTCAAAAGTTTGCCAACCCCTGTTTTAGATAGTAAGCCAAGAACCTTGTGACTTGCTCAAAGTCACACACAGCTAGTATGACTGACTCTCTTGATCTTCTTTCAGGAAATAAAAAATTCTCCTCTCCTTAATGAAACAAAAATGATGCAATAAAGTGTTGCTTGTTTCCATGAAAATATCAGCCCTGAATGGCATATATACTATATAGCCCAGCAACCCTACTCCTAGGCGAGGCCAGAATTCCATCCCACCCGAGGTCCATCCATCTCACCCCAGAGGTCAATTTCTAGGCTCTAAGATTCCTGTCTTAGTTGCCACAAAGTATATCGTATTGTAGAACTCCCTTGTCCAGCCCATGGCTGCCTGCCTTCTCCTCTTCCTCCTGGTCCAGCCCATGGCCACTTGCTTCTCCTGGCCCCCATTCTCCAGCCCAGGCCTGCCTGCCTTCCCCTTCTGTCAATTTCCAACCCAGATCCGCCTACATACCCCTGCTGCCCCTTGTCAGACCATGGCCACATGTCTTTCCTCCTCATCCTTGTCAAGCCCATGTCCACTAGCCTTCCCTTATTCTCCCTTATCCAGCCTGTGGCCGCCTGACTTCTCCTGCTCTCTCTTGTCCAGCCCATGGCTTCCTGCCTTCCCCTGCTCCCCCTTGTCCAGCCCAGGGCTGCCTGCCTTCCCATGCTCCCTCTTGTCCATCCTGTGGCCGGCTGATTTCCCCTGCTTCCAGTTGTCCAACCAATGGCACCACCCTACTCCCGTGTCCCATTATCTACCCCATGAACACCTGACTTCCCTTGCTCCCCCTTGTCCATATCAGTGCAAAATGCCTTCCCCTGCTCCCCCTTGTCCAATCCAGGGCTGCCTGCATTCCCCTGCTCCCTAGTCCATGGATGCCGCCTGCTTTCCTCTGCACCTCTTTGTTCAGACCATTTCAGCCTGCCTTCCTCTGTTCCCCTTTGTCCAGCCCCGGGCCACCTGCCTTCCCCTGCTACCGCTTGTCCACTCCATTGCCGCCTGTCTTTCCTTGCTAAAATTTGTCAAGCTCAGGGCCACCTGACTTCTTGTGCTCCCCCTTGTCCAGGCTGTGGCGGACTGACCTCCTCTGACCTCCCTTGTCAGGCCATGGCCACATCTTCCTTTGCTATGCCTTGTCCAGCACATGTCCGCTGGTCTTCCCCTGCTCCTTTGTCCAAGCCGTTGCTACCTGACTTCCCCGGCCCCAGCTTGTCCAGCCGGTGGCTGCCTTCCTTTCCCTGCTGCCGTTGATAAGCCTGTGGCTGCTAGCCTACCCCTACTCCCACAAGTCCAGCCCAGGGCCACCTGATTTCTCTGCTCCTCCTTTTCCAGCTTGAGGCCTCCTGTCTTCCCTTGCTACCTGCTCCCACATGCCCAGCGAGGGCCGCTTGCCTTCCCCTGCACACCCTTGTAGAATCTGAGCCTGCTTGCCTCCTGTGCTCCTTCTTGTTTAGCCCATGGCCACCACCTACCCCAGTTCCTCCTAGTACAGCCCGTGGCTGCCTGCCTTCCCCTACACCCCTTGTCCAACCCTTAGCTGCCTTCCCTCCCTCACTCTGCCTTATTCAGGCCATGCCCGCCTGCCTTTCCCCTGGTCTCCCTTGTGCCAGACAGGGCCACCTGCCTTCCCCTGTTTTCCCTTGTCAACCCTGTGTCTGCCTGCCTTCCCCTGGACTTCCTTGTCCAGCCTGTGGTCACCTGCCTTCTCCTCCTCCCCCTGGTCCAAGCCATGGCCGCCTGATTCCCCTGATCCCTGTTGTGCAGCCCAGGCCTGCGTGCTTTCCACTGTAACCAGTTGTCCAACCCACAGCCACCTGCCTTGCCCTGTTATCTTTTGTGAGGCCATGGCTGCATGTCTTCTCCTGTTCCCCCTTGTCCAGCCCTGTGTCGGCTGCATTCCCAAGTTCCCACTTGTCTATCCCATTGCCTCCTGCCTTCCTCAGCACCCGCTCTTCCAGCCATTGTCCACCTACTTCCTCTACTCCAACTCGTCCAGCACATGGCCGCATGTAACCCCTAGTCTCCCTTGTGCAGCTCATGGCTGCCTGCTTCCCCTGCTCCCAGTTTTATAGCCCATGGCAGCCTGGTGTCCCTTGCTCCCCCTTGTCAGCCCTTGTCTCCTGGACTTCCCTGCTCGTCCTTGACCAGCCAGTGGCCGCCTGTCTTCCCCTGCTTCATCTTGTCCGGATTAGTCCCAAATGCCTTCCCCTGCTCCCCTTTTCAGCAAGTGGCCACCTACCTTTCCCTGCTCCCCCTTATCCAGGCCAGGGCTACCTGACTTCCGCTGCTACTACATGTCCAGATCATGGCCTCCTGCCTTCACTTGCTTCCCCATGTCTGTTCCTGGACGCATGCTTTCCCCTGCTCCTCCTGGTTCTGCCCTTGTCCTCCGGCCTTCCCCTGTGACCCCTTGTCTACCCCGTGGCCACTTGCAATCTCGTGCTACCCCTTGTCCAGCTCAGGGTCACCTGCCTCCCTGAGGGAAATCCAAGACTACCTCCAAATCTTCACTGGGTTGAACTATCAATCTTTCTAGCTAACCAAAGTCTCCATCCTTCCCACCAACCTACATCTCTTGTTGCTATGGTCAAAATAGTCCAAATAAGATGAATGATTTTAATGTATAAGACCGATTGACACTAAATGCTTAAATGAAGACCACGATGTCACTTATATTTCTTTTTATAGAAATTTATACCTAACACATTTGGTATGGGAATCAGCTTAATATTTTAGTTTCACCTTGTTGGCTGTAAAATATAATCTAGCTAATTTGCATAAAACTTGACTGATCCTAAAGAATAGCTGTTGAGGTTTTGTTATCCCAATCAAGGCCTATTTAGGTGTATTAAAAGTGCCAGAATATTTAAATGTAATGAAAAGTTCTATGATGCTTCTTTAGGCTCCATGAAATTCATGTCCAAGTAGGTTTTGAAAATTCATTGTTCTAAACTCATATTTTGAAAGAGAAAACCTCTCTATGCTAATTTTTTCTAGTTTCTATTTGTATTTGGAGTAATTTTAGATGCAATTGTATTGAAACTTTTGGAATGGTGTTCACTTTTATGATTTTAGCTAAACTTTAACCTGGAGAATACAAAATAGCCTGACGATAATACAAACTTTGGATGGTAGGAATTTGTCAGTAAAGACCTAGGAGAGAGCATATCAAAAAGGATCATTCTAATTCACTTCATTGATTCATTTACTCAGTGATTCCTGAGTATTTACCACTTAGTAGGCTAAGTCTTGAGACTACAAAAATAAACAAAACAGATCCTTGCTCACATGGAGATGAATTCTACATACATTATGATATTATATAAGTTAGCTTTTAACACATCTTTTGCGGGAAACGAGTAAACTCGTCATATAGCTCAAATGCCCAATTACAAAGTGTTAAAAAAATGAGTGCTAGTCAGAATGTTAATATAGTAATACTATTCCCCACTATACAATTTAGGATTTGGAAAATATCAAGAAAAGCAAAAAACTGGTATCTTACATCAGAGGAAGTATTAAAGATGATTTTCAAAAACATAATTCTGAAAATAAGTAGCATTGAAAAAGTATCAAAGATTACATTATGAAGCTTCCCCTCTAGACACTCTACATTAAAAAATTTTATAGGCAAAACTTGTTTTTACCTAGTATTTGACGGATTTCTGGCCATTCTCTCTGGACTTCTAGTGCAGACTTCAATTTAGCACACAAAGGGACATAATCCATGTAATCTATTAATACGCGGGTAACTCTGCCTACCAAGTGTTTCATCCAAGGAACTGTAATAAACTCACAGAACTGAGAGAATTGATAAAAGCTTAATTTAGTTGTACTTTTAATACACCAATACACAAACACTTTTGTTATGAAAATTACTATCCTTGTCATTTTACAGGAAATGAAAGGTCCCTCCTTGTAATATACAAAAAAGAAAAAATCGTTTTCTTATTTCTGTGAAAATGTGAGCCCTGGAGTTACATAGAAGGCTCTGGTGTTATTGTAGTAAATATAGCAAATGTGGAAGAATCATGCTTCTTCCCATGATTCTTCTTTCCGTGTTTCTAGCCCAAAAATTCCACTGAATAAGCATAGTTATTAACTGCATACACTATCACATCCTTCTACATTCAGTTTCCAATTCAGGCAAGGTAGACACCATCTTTTTGCCTACTTTTACGCTTATATCCCCATATTATCAGCAACAAAAAAAATCCAAGAATGATAAAAAATATAAAAGTTAGAGTTGATTCCACTTTCCCTGTTATATCTCTAAGTTAGGAAGATGACCCCATCAGCAGAAGGAAAGGAGGTAACTCACCGGGTTATCTTTTATTACACAAGATGTCCATCCCGGCAGTATGTCTTCCTCTATCTCTGACCACACAAACGAATTTCCAAAGATGTCTCCGTGCATGCACTCAAAGCACATCTCCACTTGGTAGCCATTATTCAGCAACAGCCTCAACATCGCCTCATCATTTAGGGCATACTGAATGGCACTGGGGAACCGAGTGTCATTAACATGCATGAAATAACAATTGACATTAGCTCCGTGGGAGAGAAGCAGCCGGACAATTTCATGATTATTGGCCCTCACTGCCACCAGGAGACAGTTGAGGGGATCTAAGTTTGGGTTCGCACCTGCATTCAGAAGGACTTCTGTGCAATGGATGTCATTATTAGAAACAGCAAAATAGAGTGCAGTCTTCCTGTCATCGTCGTAGCTCTCGGAAATGTGGTCAGCAAGCAGAGAATTGACATCAAAACCATTTTCAATGAGCAGTTCAAGGCACTGTACGTTTTGTCCGTCTGCTGCCGAGTGAATTGGTGTTAGCCCGCTTTTCCGGATTGCAGTTTTGGATGTTACTGGGATAAGATATTTCAGTGCACTAAAACAAAAACAAACAAAACAAAACAAAGGAGCCACATGGCATGAAGGAAATCAAGAAATTAAATAAACCAGCTTTCTCACTAGACAAACGAATGCTGTTGGGTCAGTTTCCTTTGTTTTGCTGGGTAACCTTATATAAAGACATTTAACCTTTGCCCACTGACTTACTATTTAATTTAGTATAATTTAGTTTAGTTTTGATTTAGCTTTGCATTCTAAATATTCCTAGGGATCATGCTGGGTCTTTTATATTTGGTCCCAGAATTGTGTACCTCAGGCTCCTCCCCATCTTCCAATTCTTCTCTGAACAGCATAATATTTATCAGGAACCAATGCTACTTAATGAAAAAAGTGAAAGTAAGCACATCTGATGCCATAGAGGAATGTTTCATAACCTTGACCTCTAGAATCCTGAAGTCACAGGAAGTTAGAGCTGGAAGTGACCTTGACTATCACTGAGTCCAATGCCTTCATTTAACAGAAGAGCCATATGAAGGCTGCAGAAGTAAAATGACTTGTCCAAGGCAACACAGAGGTGCAGCAAGGACTAGAATTTAGGTCTCTTGAGTTCTTATTCAGTACTCCTTTTTCACTGCCTTGCGAGCAATCTGTGCTGTAATATTGAATGTCATGACTGCTTCAATATAACTTGAAATTGAATTATTAGCCACAAGAAGGGTCTTTATGATTTTATCAACCTTATGTCAGTCCAATGGAGATAACTAACCACAGCTAATGTTTCTAAGAACTTGTGGTAGTTGCAAATTTCACAGTTCACTGACCAGCTAGACACTATGAGAGCTACCAGCAAGCATAACTTGATCCCTCGTGCCTAATTCAGAGCTACCAAGTGTGAATTTACGAACACTGGGAATAAAGCCAGGGAAACTTTAACAACATGTCACTTAGCATCAATTACGTGTCATTGGCCACTTAGCCAATGTGGCCACTGAAAGTGATAAAGCCTAACTATTTCCAACTGTTTGAACTTATAAAATATACTTAATTGCCGAAAACCACCCTTTCATGGTGGGAAGTTTAATATAGTGATTATAAGCTTCTATTGACGAATGAATTGTGGCACATTTTGTGATTCAAAAATCTATCCAGGGCCGGCCGAGTGGCGCGGTGGTTAAGCGCTGGCTTGGGAAGCCAGCGGCCCCGGTTCGGGCCCCACATACGAGGGCCAGTGACACTGCCCTCAAAAAAAAAAAAAAATCTTTCCAACCTTATTTTTTGGAATAAAGATATCTAAACCTATAATTAAACTTTTTTACTCAGTAATATATTTGACATGATGCTATAGTATCCATGTTGGTAAATAACTAGAGTGATACTGAGGGCAGTTTTACAAATTTTAATTCTTTGCTAAGGGCAAAATTTTTAGAAACTCTGTAGCCTTTTGTTAAACACTTTTTTTTTTAAACAGAAAGGTACATTTTGATGGCTTTTGCAGAATTCTCACATGTAACTTCCTTCTATAAGAGAAACGCTTTTCATTATAAAAGCAGTATACATTCAATGTGGAAATTTTATGAAGTATAAGAATATAAAAAAAAAGGAAATTAAACAAATATTTTTTAAAAAAAACAAAACTTCGGAACATTTTTCCTATTTCATTTTGGATTTGGAGGGTTATTGTATAGGGAAATATGATTATACTGTATATACAATTTTGTATTTTTCAACTTAAAATGAGCACCGTATGATTTACTACTCACAGGTAATGTCCCTCGTAGGCAGCTCGGTGTATAGGAAGGTGCCCTGCTTTGTTTGGTACATTTCCGCTTCCTCCGTATTCCAGCAGGAGTGAAATGCAGTCAGGGTTGCCCCCTCCTGCTGCCTCAAACAACACTGATGCCCCATCATCCGCCAAAGCAAACACATCACCGCCTGGCCATATAAAACACAAAACATTCAGCGTAGTGGTAACTGGGCAGATTGCCGAGGTAGTTTCCTTAAAAATAACCTGTTGTTTTCCTTTCTGGTTAGAACTTAACATTAAAAGCATAGAATTAAAAATATCTATGTCTTCAATATTTTTGATAAACAACTATGCAGCAGGTTTCGTGTTATTAGAAAACCTTGGCATCACAAGACCATCTGAGAAATCAACAACCAATTTCCACGATAGACAAATGTTCCCAGGAAAAGGGATAATTACATTTTTAAGAGTTAAGACAAAAAATATTTCATTTCAACAAATATTTGTCAACTGCCCTCTACGTGCAGACACTGTGTGTCTCGGCAGAAACTCCTGAGATGAGTAAATCTGACTGTTTTAAGAAGCTCAGAGGGAAAAGGAAACAAAATCATCAAAGAACACAAACTGTGTAACATTCAGGTGACATCAGGACTCGGAGGCATGATGTAGGGGAAAGAGGTCTGTGTTTGAATGATGGTGCTGCTACTGACTGGGAGTTCGGGGCAAGCTATTTCTCTGAACCTCCATCTTCTCATGTGTAAATGAGGGCAACACAGCTTACATCACAGGACTTATTCGATAACTGAATGAGGTTGCACTTTAGAGGCCTCAAAAATGTTGGTCTTTCCCCAATAGAGGATCCTGGGGGATCAAGCCTTTATTGACAGATAAGGAAACTGAGAACTAGGGTTTAGGAAACTAGGCTAGCATCAGACGCCGAGTACATGGCAAAAACAGAATTTGCTCTGTTCATTCCTGGTTTTGTAGTTGTCTAAAGCACTGAAAGGTTTTCAAGCAGGGACGACATCACAATCTGTTGGGTAGAATGAGAGAAGGCTTCAGGGAGAAGTTGACTTTGAATTATGTTGGCCAGGATTCCAAATGAGGACAAAGACCTGGCCCAAATCCAGATGGGGGTGATGTGAGGAATGTTTGGGAGCACTGCTACTGAGAAGATTATTGAAGGCTTGGCAGCAAAGCCTGATGCCCAGTTACCTTCAGGACTGGAGCAGGAGCCCGTGAGGAATGGCGGAAAGGAAATCCGACAGGCAAGACAAAGCCAGGCCCGCACCACTGCCTTTTACGTACCTTTGTGGATCAGGTGTTCCAGCACATCGCAGTGGCCGAACTCGGCGGCCACGCCCAGCGGCGTGATGCCAAACCCGTCTCGCAGGTGCACGTTGCCACCGTGCTGCAGCAGCAGGGCTGTGAGGTCTTTGCGTCCCTGCTTAGCGGCTTCGTGCATCGCCGACCATCGCTTGGCACACGGCTGGTCAAGGATGGCTTTGTGTTTGAGCAGAGCAGACACCATGTCATACGAACCCTTTTTTACAGCTTGAGGATGATTTTAAAAAAAAACAATCGACAACAGGTATATTACCACGAATATCTGAGATGACATTCAACGAGTTACCAAATTTAATACCAAAGAGATGTGAGCTACTCCCTCCTACAAGAGAATATTGTGTTTGTCATACGCCTTCTATTTCTTATATCCAAATTCCTATTGTAGAGCATAAGCATGCAAGACGAAAGTGCCTTTTCTTAAAGAGCTCGACCTAAGGAGATTCAAGGGTTTCATGGAAAAGAGTGCACGTCACTAAGATAGGATGTGGTGTGTAATCTTTCCAAACTTTACTTTCTTCCTTAACAAAGTGGGTCGTATAAATTAAATAATGTATGTAAAAGGCTTAGTGTACCAGGAGCTCAATAAATGATAATATTATTTCATTACTTCTAGGATCCTAGAGCCACAGATGTAAGTAATTTTTATCAAGTCTGCCTCCGTGTAGAAAGAATCCCACCCCACCCACCCCACCCCAGACATAACAGTATGAAGTGAACTTCTCTTTCCCATGCTCTTAGTGGGAGGTTAGCAACGGGAATGTTTAGAATCTAGGTAGGTCGGTTGTTCTGAACAGAAAAAGTGAGTGACAACTGATGTACTACAGTTTTAGAGGTTTGCTGAATCAGGTGTCTCTTCCTCTCTGCTTGTTTCTCATAGCCGAAATGACTCTATGAAACGTGTTTCCCTCTCAGAGTATTAAGAGATTGTCCCAATTGAGATATATTTCTGAAAGATGTAATGCATTATTCTCTTATCAGTAAGTAAAATCTTATTAAGAAACAGAGCAGGGTGAAACAGAGCATCACTGCAAATGGAGATGAATACAGATTCATTCATTCATTCATTCATTCATTCATTCATTCATTCAGTTAATCTGTGCCAGCTATACGAAAGGCACAGAATTAGGGAGAAGACAGAGATGGTTCTCCCCTGTGGACTGTACAGTCAAAGGAAGCCTATTCTGTCTTCTGTTTGAAGAGAGACTGAGAGTCTGGGCCTTTGGTGGAAAAGGCAGGAGGAGGCCCTTGGGTGGCCAGGAAGTGGAAAGCGGAAAGGGCCTGAAGTCCTGGCAAGGGAGAGGGCTCCAAAAGGCCTATGTGGAGGAGACGAACTCTGCCTGCCACACGTGGCGGCAGACAAGCTGTCATTGCAGTGAGATTTCACTTTTTCCCCTCCTCACGGTCTAAATTAGAGTCTGTGCACAAACGCCCTTCTCCAATCACCCACCTGCCACTGGCAGCTTTAATTACAGTGAATTACCTCATCAGGCTGGTGTTCTTGCAGAGCAAACACCAATACATTAAGCAAACTGAGAGATGTGTCCTCATTTATCTTCCTGCTCCTCCTATTGCATTTTTTTCCTACTTAGAAAAAAATGTGTTGGCTTAGGAAGCCAGTGGCCCCAGTTCGGGTTCCACATATGAGGGCCAGTGACACTGCCCTCAAAAAAAAAAAAAAAAAAAGAAAGAAAGAAAGAAAAGAAAAAAATGTGTTAAAATAATAAACCTCTTCCTTTATGATCTGTTTTCTTTTTGCCTGACTCAGAGAACACATTGATTAGAAATATTATTAGTCTTTCTTCATGAAAATCACAGCATATAGGTTATATTCAACTGAAAGTAATTTTAAAACTAGAGCTACTTGAATTTTTTTTTTTTTTGGTACTAAGAATATATTTTATTTTCCATAATTAATAATGCAAATTGTGGGGAGCCCCTCCCTAGCTAACCCATGGCACCATTCCTAACCAATAAATGACTGAAATAATGAAAACTATTAAGGCACAGTATTTGTGTAACATAGCTAAGTAAAATACAAATTAAATCATTTGTGAAATAAAAACTACATGTATAGATACCTTCAATAATAATGCTTAAAGAAAACCAAGTTTCAATTGAGGAGTAAGGGGAATTAGATAATTCTGTATAGATCATGGGGCACTTTTGAACACTTTGTAGACTGCTGTCACTCTCCCTTTTTATTTGAAATTTCTGTCATTTTCTTTCTGGGTATGTGTGCTTTGTTCGTGCAATTTACTACTCAGCAATGGATTATTTTCTGACTCATATGACATAGAAATAAAGATTTTTCTGAGGTATCTTGACAGGGATTGGAAAATTGAAAGAGGAGATAGAGTATTCAGGATATATATTAATTTGTGAGAAAGAAAACGTCTGAAGTAAAATGAATTAGCTTCTTCTGTAGCCTGGGCCCCACTGGCCAGGACAATCCTGTGGCCATCTGACTGGACAAAGGTGACACCAACTTCAGAGGGTGGGCTGAGAGGGAGCCTGAATGCAAGAAAACCCTTAATAAGTGTCAGATAATAACAAATCGGATACACACCACTCAGCAAGTCCCTGTGTAACACGGCTATACCACATCAAAGTGCCATGGTCAGGGCCAGATGGCTGATGGGCAAGAGAAGTGCTGGAGGGACCAAAAGTGTGAGTTTTGATGGGACAGGGGCCATCTAAGGATATTCTAAAAATAAAGACAAGGATGATGGGATTGTACTAAGAAAAATTAAAATGGCATTGCACAGAAAAATAAAATGAACAGCACTTTTTTTCTCTTACCTCTATATAATCTAATGGACTGTGAGTGGCAAATTTCAAAAGTAGTCCATAGAATCAGGAAGAAAAGTGAGAAAGTGTCATTGATGATTCATTTTCATATGACACTTGAGTGTGACTACCTGACAAAATCTGAACTTGCAGTGTAGGAATGAAAATGCTGTGTGCAATGTCAAGGTCATGTTCTTAAAGATGAAGATGCTTTTTCAAGGCTGCCTCTTTCCTCCTTCCTGCTTCCTGTGACATGGTGACACCTGAACCTCCCATGAAATGGTGGCAAAGCCACGTGCCATCCTTTGGCCACTTGCTCTGAAATGTTGTGAGACAGAAAAATGAACTTCTTTTGGGGTTGTTTGTTGGCTTTGTGTATCTGTGCTTGTTTTTTATTTGTCACAGAAACTTTGCCTGTACCCCAACTATAATAATTAGATTATTTGTCCCTTCTAATCTGAATTTGGGAAGGCTGAAAGCTTTGACATGGGACAAGAGTAAGCCAGGAGAATCATATCAGAAAGACAGCATGTGGTGACACTACTCATTTAACAAGTTATGTCCAGAGGCAGAAGGCCTCCCTATGAGATTTCCCTCACCTGCCTTCTGGGGCACTCTCTACGCTCCCCAAGTCACACCTCAAGAGCAACTACCTCTTTGAAAGTGTCACAGATTCACTGCCTTCTTAGTTCCCCAATTTACTTTAAATATACACCTTTGTTATAGTATTCGTAGCACTAATTTCTATTTAAATCATATCTAGCTCTCCCACTAGACTCCTTAAGAGGAGGAAAGTTATCCCACTCTTCTTTGTATCCATGCTGCCATCACAGCATCGGGCTGAATGTGACTCTCAATAGATGTCGGTTGCATTAATGTTGAATTCATGTTGTCGAATGTAAATATTTTACTCATGTTCATGACTTGTCTAAGTTTTCTGTTAAAAATATTCAGGTTGTTTTTAAAATTAGTGGTTTCTCTGTGAACAGGAACTGTGGTAGGTAGTGTTAACTAGCTATGACTCAACTCATGATGCTTTATTCTCTTTCTCTGTGAATGCTGATAAATAACCTTAGGTAATAATCCTCCTCCTGACACACACACACGCACGCACGCACACACATGTGCAATTTCATAATGGCTCTCCTGAGCATCTACCATGTGGCAAGGTTTTAATATATTTATAGTTTCTCTAATTTTATGACAATTCTGCACAGTAGGTGGTGCATTCCCATTTTACACATGAGGAAACTGAGATCCATGATTGCAATCTCATAGCTAGAATTTAAATCCACATAACAGTACTGTATTGTATATTTGAAAGTTGCTAAGAAAGTAGATCTTAAAAGTTTTCATCATAAGAAAAAATTTGTAGCTATGTGAGGTGATGTAAGTTAACTAAACTTATTGTAGTGATTATTTTGCAAAATATACATATATAAATCATATCATATATCTTAAATTAATACAATGTTATATGTCAACTATATCTCAATAGAACTGGGGAAAAAAATAAATCCACAGATCTCAGGTGCCTAAGCCCAAATTCTTACCCCACCACCCTATGTTCTAAGAGAAAGGAAAGGTTATCTCTGGTCATTTGGAGTTAATCTCATCTCTCTCTGCTTCTGCAAAGAGACCTGCCAACCCTTATTGGTCACCAAAAAGCAGAATACACAAGACTGAGAAGAAGCTGATAAATGACACCTTTAGGTTGATCGCTATTTCTTTGTTATGTCATGGTGGTGAACCCTTTGTGGGTGCCTAGTGCTGCACCTGAGTATTTGGAGTTTTCTGGCTCCCTTCCTGCCCATCTGGCTTTGTTGTCCTGATACAGACCTGGCGTCTCTCTTTGGAATCCCATTTCTGCTCCTTTCCTCTGGCTCGATACCCCAATACAGCCCTCTTTACAGCTGGGCCCCACCAGAGAACATTCTTTTAGAAGTGGAACTTCTGGTCTCATAAAGCTCCTAGTTTAGATCCCTCCTAGTCAGTTGGTGCTGAAGCATCTTTCACATTTGACCTCTTTGTGGGATAGAAAAACAAAATCATGAGGCAGATGAGATGGGGGTTAGGGGAGGAACTCAGGGAATGGAAGGAGATGAGGTCACATAATTTTAGCTGAAACATAGTGGCTTCCAATAAATACTTATTAAATATTTATTTGTCTCAAACTATAACAGTTCTAAAAAAAAAATCATTTACCAATCAGAAGGGGCGTCTCTCCTTTGCCATTTTTGGTGTTTGGCCATACTCCCTTTTCTAGTAAAGTCCTTACATTTTCCACCAGACCAGCTTTGACTGCCAAAGTCAAGGGCGTTTCTCCATCAGAGGTCTTGAATTCCCAGAGTGTCTTATAGGATGCTGAGATGTGAAAGCATTGTGTACAGTTAAAAACCTCTACTTACAGGATATCACATAAGTCAGAATAATGTACTATTATATACATTAGATTGAGCAAAGTCAATTGATGAAAAAGAGAGGGCTGAAAGGAGATGTGAGTCAAATTTATCAAATGATAGTCAGTATAAGTTGATGAGCATGGATTTGCTAATCAAGTTAACAGCTAAAAAACCAACATCTGTTTTTCAAGGTGCTCTTTTCTTTTTAAAATGGGTTGTAAATTCTCATTTCTTGGTATATTGCAATATACCTCTCCAATCCTTAGTATTGGTATTTCAATTTTTTCTGAAATTGGTTTTTGTCAAATGAAGTCTGTGGAAATGGAGATGAGAATGTATTTGTATGAATGTATCCTGTCAGAATTTATTAGAAATACTGTAGCATCATGTTCTCTATCAGCCTATCAGTCTAGCTCTCTATTTTCTTTAGCTGGCTAGCGGGCTGGGTACTTAATTATCAAGTATCTATCATTATCTCCCAGAGCATAGAACTACAGAGCAACACTGAAAGTTGAAAGATAGGGCACTCTCCAAGTGTTTTATAAGATGCTGAGATGTGAAAAATACTGTATTAGAACATGAAAATTACTAATGTTTAACCCTGGGACAATTGACCATGATATTTATTAAATGTTTATATTATAAAAAAAGTGGATGTAACATAAGGACAAATAAAGTAAGTACCACTTGTTGTATTATATAATAATCTTCTGATAACTGTTAAGAGATAGTGCAAGATGAAAATTTCCAAAAGCAACAAGATTTATATTCTAATCAATTAATTCATGATACCTACCAACTTTTATCACTTTTAGGTGATGACCACGTCTTCCTGCCAACCTGTGTCACCTTCTTAGAAGGATACAAAGGGTGAATGCTGAACTTCACAAAATGTGCTAAGTTTTGTACCCTAAGTTCAAAACATGGGTATTGCCTTTACCCAATTTCAAGTAATCTTTTATCGTGTTTCTCCCGTTTTCTTGTTCTGTTCATTGAGAACACTCCCAACTTCTACATTCTTGTTTCAGTTTGGTCAAAAGAGTCTATGTTCTCTTACCGTCCAGAACAATCTCAAGTACTTGCTGAATGGGCTGAACAACAGCTTCATGCAGTGGAAACCATCCTTTTTCATCTGCTTCATCTAATGCATATTTACATCTCACATAGTCCTGGAGCTCTAGAATGTGACCTAAATGAAACACGTAGGCTGATAACAAGTCTCCGTGTTGGGAAGATGGAATCTCCAATTCACCCCAGTGCAGGCAATACCCTCATTTACCTTGTTGTATGGCCTCTACAAGCTTCCTGTTTTGATCACTTAGTGGTACAAATCTGCCAGAGAAAGAAAATCAAGCCATATTTGTAAAAGTGGTATACTTCAAGGAACCCCCAATTTTAGTTTATATTGAGTTTTTGTACGTAATCTTAATAATGAGATCTAGAGGATATGCACACAACTGATTTTATCCAGTGTAAAAAGGAAATGTCTTAGAGTCAGATACACAGTGTATTTATGATACACTAGACTTTAGGGACAGTAGTGAAGATGACAAAATACAAGATTATAATGCTGTCTCTGAAATTAGTTCTTAGCAATGAAAAAGGAGTAAGAAACTAATGTCAGAGTCAGAAGAGCCGGGTTCAGATTTTGTGATTTTTGTAATCTTTGGGAGGCCACTTAGCCTCTTTGACTGGTGGTTTCTTCATCTGTAAAGTGATGGAATTAAGTAGAAAGATCTCTATGGCTTCTTCTCAATTTAAAAATTCTACGCTTAATAAATGTTTGTCACTTTGACCTTAATCATTGCTAATTAACGATTGCTTATTTGAGAGCGTATGAGTCACACTGCATGTTAGTCTTAATCAACTCATCCACAAGAGCAAACAGGCTGACAATTACTGAACAAACTTCCAATCACCTGCCCATTTGGTCATGATTTCAACCCTTATGACAATTCTCCGGTGTGTGTGTGTGTTTATTCAAAGAAAGCAAGGTATTTCATAAGAAATTGATTTAACTCTATCAAGAAACATTTGCTGGCATTCTAGCATTGTGATTGCCATCCTGGGTACTCTAACCTTCTAAAATCTGTTGAAGATAAGGGAAAAATTAAAGAGACTAGAAACATTTTAAAAGCTCAAAAGCAATAATTTTATGGCACTGACTCTATTCAAAAGCAGCACTAAATTCCAGAATACCAGATTGTAAGTAATATAAGAGAATGTAAAGGTAAACCTAAGTTTATTTTTGTCAGAAGAATAATGTGTGTTGTTCAAGACAGAAATTTACTTTTGCAGTCTTAGACTCTATAACCACTGCTAACATAAAACATCAATTTTAGGTATAATTTGTTAACCTCTGTCATTTGAATAGTAGACAATGAAATAGGCTCTGGTTGATATATTACTTTGTCATATATAACAAGATCACTCAACTCTTTTCCCATTCACTGAACTTTTGGGCTAGGTGGGTTAGCATGATTCTCCATATTTTAAAGATGCAAAAATGGAATTCCATTACTTACAATGGTTGCCTGAGTCAGTAGCAGAATGGGCTCTGGAATATACAGAACAGATCTCTGCACACCTATGTATATGTCAGTTGTATAAACTGTTCTTGCAAATTTGTTAAAATGTATTGTCCTTTTTGATTCCATGTTGATTTAGAAAATAGGCGATTGTGTGCAACCAATGAATTCAACTAGGAATTTCCCCTCTAGGTGACTTCCATCTTGCACCTGAGATGGGGATTTGTGGCAGGTCAGACTGCCACACCTGTGCACAATGGCCCTTGTATTTTTTTTTTAACTGAACCATCCTGCCACCTGTTGGCAGCTCAGCGGCAGCTCAGCTTGGGCTGGGCATCGAACTGCTGTTGCTCAGAGCTCAGCTCGCACTCTTGAGCGAGCTCTTAACCAACTGACTCACTCGGCCTGCCCTTACAATGGCCCTTGTAAAGTTGTTCAATTCTCTTCCAGAAAGGAAGGGTGGGGGGATGGCCGGTTAGCTCAGTTGGTCAGAGCACAGTGTTCATAACACCAAGGATACCAGTTTGATCCCACATGGGCCACTGAGATGCACCCTCCACAACTAGATTGAAACAACTACTTGTCTTGGAGCTGATAGGTCCTGAAAAAACATACTGTTCCCCAATAAAAAATAAAATAAAATAAAGCTAAAAAAATAAAAAGAAGGGTGGGCATTTTCTTAGAGGTGAAGTCAGGAAATATTCATTTCACCTTGCATCAAAATGAATGGCATGAAGAAATTTTGTTGACAACAGTCACTTTGATTGTTACCTTTCAGGATAAAATACAATCTTGCTGGCTTCAATAGATTCTTGAATACTGAGCTGAAGATCATAACTCGTAAGATGATCGTCATCAGGGTCATCATTGGTATCCATGACTGAATGGAATATTGAAAGAAGCAATTTCTTATTATCTGCCAATGGCAAAGAACACCATAGAGTTAACATGAGAAATGCAAAATGAAAAACTAAAATGCGTTCACTTTTCTCCATTTAACAAACACAAGTGCAGTTAACATTTTAATCCATATTATATATGAAGCCCGTTTGTTCTAACATTTGAAGTCTTTAAATACCTGCCCTTTGGTGTTTTCTAATTTTGACTTTCTTTTCAGTGATGACTACAGCTGGGCTTACAAGAATTCACTTTTTCCACTTCTGAGTTACAATAATTTTGGCCCTTGAGTTTTCTGAAGACACTGTTCTACACAGCACATAAGAAGTTTAAAACTTGGACCCACCGAGTGGCGCGGTGGTTAAGCGCTGGCTTGGGAAGCCAGCAGCCCCAGTTCGGGTCCCACATATGAGGGCCAGTGACACTGACCTCAAAAAAAAAAGAAGTTTAAAACTCTACTGGAGAAGAAATAAGGCAGTGGCAAGAATAGAGAACAATCTTTAGAGAACAGTCTCACATTCTTTAGTCTTTATTCTGTC
Organism: Aselliscus stoliczkanus; assembly: GCA_033961575.1. Taxonomy (NCBI): domain Eukaryota; kingdom Metazoa; phylum Chordata; class Mammalia; order Chiroptera; family Hipposideridae; genus Aselliscus; species Aselliscus stoliczkanus. The sequence goes on along the minus strand of CM066740.1, from coordinate 71,704,003 downwards.
TGCTGTGTTTTCTTATGTGCTGATTAATTCCTCTTCTTACACCAGCAATGGTTTGAGTTGGCTGCTTTGAACTGTGATTATTTCTGCATTTGTGCTCAACTTCCTGTAACAGAATCTGCGTTTTGAGGTGAAGGGCTTTACCTCACTTAACCCTGTACCCCCTATTACTCGAGAAGGTGCTTGGCACAGGGAAGCTGTTCAATGAATATACCGGGGGTGTAAAAAAATGTACACAAATGGACACCTTGGTCAACGTCATTCAAGCGGTGGTTTACCATAATCAGAAGTGTCTGGGCCTCTTGTAATTGCAGAACTCAAACGTGACTTGTATTCATCTTTTGTTATCGGTATATATTGAGTATTATAATACAATATTAATGTAGTTTTGCTTTCTTAAAATGTGTATACATATTTTTTTGGCACCCTCTGTATTTGTGAATGAAAATAGAGAGAATGAAAAGTCACAAATATAGTGGCCTAGCCTTGCCCTCAGAAAATTTGAAGAGTTGAGATTAAAGACTGTCTTAATTCCATCCCCAGACCAGAGACCATCCCACCTATTCCCGCCTTCCTGCATAGTTCTATCCATCATGAGCCACTACTCTTGACTGGCCCATTTCTTCTGAAGATGATGAACAAAGATATACATTATTTCTCATTGTCTCGTTTCTTCCAATGATCAATTTAGAAGAGTTAGTGTCTCTCATTACTATTGGATCAATTGTTTTATCTTAGAAAATTTATTAAGGGTAGAAATGCAAATAGTTCTACAGCTAGACTGATCAATATAAAATGATTTTTGATTAGTGGTACTTTTCAAGCCCAAATGTATTATCTATCTGAAATTTTACACTGTGGTGTGTCTTTTCAAGGGGATACAAAAAAAAACAAAGAGTACTCTCTGGGCAATTTCCAAACCACAGTTGCATTACCTTTTCTCATTGTTAAAGGAAAATAAGCTCAAATTTTAAGGACAGTTCTAAGATATGCTTATACACAAGGTCCCTGACTTGTGCACAGACTGCACACAAACCCACTAGCATCATCATGGTTTTACTGTTCATTGCTCTGCACAACTGGCCTTATTATCACCTTGAGACTGAAAGGAGAGAATAGTGATAAAGTTTAGAGACTGCCCCTCAGTGAGTAACAGCACTCCATGAAGCATGTTTCCTCACACCATGATATCTCAGTCTACTCAGAGGCCAATATGTGCCCTAGGGATTCTATGCAACAAATAGATTCAAGTGGTATTTTATTTTATTTTTTTATTGTTTACTGGTGCACTGTCTCTCTCCCTCCCCTAGAATGTAATCCTGGAAGAGCAGAGAACTCGTCTGTGTGAGAAGCACCTAGAGAAGCACCGTCTCATGGTTTGTGGTCTCTGTGTATTGAATGATTGAGTTAATACATGAACACTAAGATCATCCAGGCCCTGCTTTAGTCTTAGAACTAACTCTATTCCTCAGGTATGCAGTGTTTCTTCCAACTAAATAAATTGGATTGCCCGCTCTGGGCTTGGCTTCATTGCTCTCACTTTTGTGCTTCTATATCTCATTCCTCTTCATTCTCAAGGCCCTTCCAACTGTTCCATACCCATGGTCCCACGCTGCCTCAAGCCTGTCTCTCAACCTCCTTTCCATGGGAGCCCTTCCTGAAAGCCTTCAATTCCCCTCTGGCCTTCTTTATCTATGAATATCTCCTCTTACATAATATTTTTCCAACATCTGGATTTACGCTCACTTTGTTTGCTTTGCACATTCTTCACATATTTGTGTTTGGTATTCCCACTTGGGCTATTCGTTTTCTGAGTGAAAAAAACTTTCTTTTTCCTTTATGTCTTCTCTCTCTACTTCCACTCCCAGTCAGCTGTAGCACATGGCTGTTCTCAGTGGCCACTGGAAAAAAACGTGTTGACTCATTAGTAGCGGAAAAGCACTGAGTCCTTCAGACAGCACAATTAAATGATGAAGTTAAGCTTGTGGCATCACTGGCTGCCTTTCCCACTAATATCTCTGTGGTGATAGGGGATTGTGTAGCTCTGGGATTAGTAATGGGATCCAGAGCCTTTCACCTATTTAAATCACCAGCTTAACTCTAACCCTGTTTGAAACTTGGGCTTCTCGTACATGAGATACCACAGACTGCTTAGAGAACTGATTTGGTCTGTGGAAAGTTTTTTTTTAATGTCCTTTTAACTATCTTCCAAAGAGAAGTTATCAAAGACTCTTAACAGTTTTGTATCCCTAATGACAACAGGGTAGAAATGGCGAGGAAACTCCTACACAGACCAGCCTTCACCTGATGCAAGCTGATTCCAACCTTTTCCTGAAAGCTTGGGACGAAGTGAAGGTCTTCGTGCAGGTGCACCAAGATGTCAGACAATCACAGGGCATCACTGGAATAGAGCCAGGGCCAGCAAGGAGCAATGAGAAGGGCAGGAAAAGAGTTATTTGTCTGTACCTCAAATTTAAAATGAACAGTACTCAATTCGAACTGAAGGCTGCCAGTCTATTTACAATGATCTGTAAGCACCAACCAGCTGTCTGAGGAAAGGCCAAATAACATTTTGGCATCCTTTAAGATCTAGTCACTGGTGCCCTACAGCTCAGTCTAGAAAAATTAATCGACCCTTTGTAAATAAGAGTTTGCCAGTCTTGTTCTATTACTTGTTCAACTAGTAAGATTTATTTCTTCTCCATAAGCAACTGATTTACAAAGTAATTGGGACCATCATATTGGATGGTTAGCCTTTTCATTTAGAGCACCAATTAACCTTGCTTTGGGCCAGGAGCAGCAATGGTTTCTCTCTCCAAAACGATGCATGCTGGCTCAAAATTCTGCCTATAACTGTAGAGAATTCATGGGTCCTCTGAGGTCCTTTTCATGTACCCCAGGTAAAGAACCGTTAAATTAAGGATTTTGAAATGCAAAGTGTATTATTCAAACATCAATAATTGTTAGTTCAAAGATGGGCTGAGTAACATCCTGGATTTAGATAATGGGGAAAGGAAAAGTTTGGTGATCACGTAAGTTTTTGGTTCTCTTTGATAATTACAAAAGTGGTGATTATAGTAATAGCCATAAGTTATTGAGCGATCGTTTTGTTTCTAGATCTGTGCAAAGCACTTTGCATTCACTAACGTGCTTCAAATCCTCCAATTCTACAGACTCATCGTGTGTAAGTGGAAACTTAGGCTTCAAGAGGTTAAATAACTCACCCAGGCCCACAGAGCTAATAAGTAGCCTCTGGACAGAAGTAGGTACTTTCATTTTTAAGGTCTTTTGAAGCCACAGGAAAACAACCCAGTCTGTTGCCCTTAAAATGCTCTGATCTTGCTCTTAACAGCCAGCTCTCAATGACAATAACTTCCAAAAATAAAAAATAGCTTTCAGAGACATATAAATCTTTATCTTTGGCTCCAGGCAGTCAGGCTTTGTGTTGCTTAGGGTGGCCTCAGATGTCCTAAATCTGCCTGCATTCTGTACTTTTTGTTTTCGAGTGTAAACATTACTGTCTAAAAAAATAGGATCAGCATGCCAGTGGGTGCCTGACTGAACTGGTCAGGAGGTTTGGGTGATGTTGCAAGGTGTGATGCAGGAGTGAATCTGGGCACATGACACCTCCCCACATTGGACTCGCTGAATGAGCTCTAGCCCATGATCTGTTCTAACTGTACTGTAAATAAGTGTGTGAGGCCCCACAGAGCTTCCCTGGAAACATGGGGGCTCCCACAGCACAGGATCGGCCAAGGTCCTCCTTTTCCCTGAACCAAGGCGATTTGGCTTTGTTCCCCATGAATCGTTTGGTTGGCTTCCAATGACATCCAAGTCTGTTTGCCCCCCTCACCCTCACACTGTCTTGGGCAAAACAAAATTGAAACCATCTCTGTGGGTCTTAAACAAGACTGGCGTTAAGTGTTCCCAGAGTGAACAGTTGCTCCCATGGTGCAAGGAAAGGCGTTGTGTCCATAAATATCACAGGGTCCCTAGCACCTGTCACACCAGGGTAACTCTGTGACATCAGTGAGAGATTCTGTGCTTTAGGGCTATTGTTCTGGCTTTTAGCTCCCTTTTAAACTGCCAAGAGCACCATACTGGCACCCAGCGTAGAACCAGGATCCCTTGGAGTAGTTACTGTGGGTGGCATGGGGTGGGGAAGATGGCGGAGGGTCTAAGGCTGAGTCTAGTGGGTGGTGACAGAAGGAATAGGAAGAGAGCAATACGGGAAAAGGTGTATCTATTCACAGTTTTATATAAGATCAGCCTAAATCCAAGCTCTGAGCTTCTAAAGGAGGTACGGGTTCTGTGTGTGGAAGGGGTGCCCTAAGACCCTGAGGAAGTTTTCTGTTACCTTGAAACTGCTATGGCTCTTACATGATGAGTTCATCTGCTGGAGGGCCCAGAGAGAATCACCAGGATCTGTCCTGTCAGGGGGAATAGCAATAGTTAAAGAGCATTTTCATTTCTTGGTTTTGTTAAAAAAACAACACACAGTTCTTTTATACAAAACGATGCTCATTCTCATTGTTCTGCATTTTGACCATTCATATGTATAATTTTAAAGATATACTGAAATTAGTATAAATGAAATTTTGTTGTAACTCTGGTTTTTATTTGGTGGCTACACACAATTTTGTTTTTTTCAGAATCCTGTAGCACAAAGTAGCAAATTAGAGAAGTGGCTTCATTAGGCTGATTTCAGTGACTGAGTCAACTAGTTCCCAGGGAATTTCAGAGAGCGAGGTAAAACTCTGTCAGGATTGGGTAACTTTTATTTACAAGTCATAAGTTATAGCAATTCCCTCTTTGTCGTTTTTGTTTTTTTCTATGAGAGAGAAATCCTGTCTAGTTCCCCCTAGACCAGTTCAAACAGCATCTTCCTTAACAGCGCAACTGTTCTGTTGATAAATTAAACACACACACACACACACGCACACACACACACACACACACTTACACACACAAAATCTTAGTTCAGGAAACAAATACTACTTTTATGCTTCCTCAAAGAGATAAAACTCATATCTTTAGAAAAGATATAAAAAGACAAAATGGACATATTGGCCTCTTGACACTAAATATGATATCTGATATGTGATAAGAATTCACTAAGTATTCCCTGAATGAATGACTAATTGGATGATCAAAAATATACACTACTCTTAAAATTAGTAGAAGAGGGTAGGCCGAGTGGCGAGGTGGTTAAGCGCTGGCTTGGGACGCCAGCAGCCCCGGTTCGGATCCCACGTATGAGGGCCAGTGACCCTGCCCTCAAAAATAAATAAATAAATAAATAAATAATTAATAAATAAATAATAAATAGAAAAATTAGTAGAAAAATGGGATAACCTTGTACTCATACATATGTTTTTGCCAAGTTCACTTCCAATTTTGGGACTGTACTAACGGAAGCTTCATTTCTAGGTAAAGACAATTAAGTTCGAGAACTTGTTGTAAAGATGTTGCTAACCTTTGTATTTTATATATATCAGAGGTATATTCATTATGAATTTCTACCAAACTAGACAAACACTTAACCAAGTTTACTATTTGGAAGTGCTGAAAAGGCTGTGTGGAAAAGTTAGACGGCCTGAACTTTTTGCCAACAATTCATGGCTCTTGCATCACGACAATGCACCAGCTCACACGGCACTGTCTGTGACGGAGTTTTTAGCCAGTAAACAAATAACTGTATTGGAACACTCTCTCTACTCACCTGATCTGGCCCCCAGTGACTTCTGTCTTTACCGAAAGATAAAGGAAATATTGAAACGAAGACATTTTGATGACATTCAGGACATCAAAGATAATATGACGACATCTCTGATGGCCATTCCAGAAAAAGAGTTCCAAAATGGCTTTGAAGGGTGGACTAGGTGCTGGCATCAGCATAGCTTCCCAAGGGGAGTGCTTCGAAGGTGACCATAGTGATATTCAGCAATGAGGTATGCAGCACTTTTTAGGGTGAGTTCGGGAACTTAAATGTCCTACCTCATGCACTAGAGATAAAACTTGTTATACTAGTTTTGCTTATTTCTAGTTTTATATTATAAAACTAGACATTTTTTATTCTCTATTATTGATTTTCAAGTCAAATTCAATTGTGACAGAGATGTAGGAAGATGCATGCTAGCTTTTGAAAATGACACACAGAATGGGAAGGAAGAGCCTTAGCTTCACAAGTATGTGGATTTCTAGGGTAATATAAACACAGAATAGAAAAGAATAGAGCAAGCATGATCCCTGAAGAGGCAGCTTATTAATAATTGTGCCCTTATCACAAACTAGTATGATACTATGATTTTTAGAAAGCCTTACTCTTTGCCTATAATTCTAAATCTAGGAATCTATCTTATAAAAATAATCAGATGTATGGAAAAAGAGTTGTACATGAAAATGTTCATCTTAGCTGTATTAAATTGCCAAATCATTAGAAACAATATAAAATACCCAATAAGAAGGAATTTGTATAAGACATTATTGTATACCCAAGCAATGAAAAACTATACAATTACTAAAATTCATATCCTTGAAGAATATTTAATGCCATGGATAGAGTGTAATGTATGAGAATGATGTTCAGTCAGAAGTGACCAGCCACATTGAAGGAACTGAGGCTGACCTCATGGAACGAAAGCTACAAAGACTTTTGGAAAACTGACCAGGCACCGATCTGGCTCCCAGGCTGAGGCTGAGCCTTACAGGCGATGAGATAGGTCACTTCCTGGCAAGCCAGGGGGAACTTGGTGACATTGAAAAGAGAGGAAATTGCCAAAATTTATAGTCAAGCAGGTGAAACCTGGTGGAGAGCGTTTCTTGGCTTGGGGAAAAGCAGAAATCTGAAAGATGGATCCATGTAAATGTCTTCATTGTCTAAGTTATTGCGTCTCTCTGCATAAGAACAAAAGTTTATTTTCCACTCATTAGTGAATGGCAGCTCCTGAGGAAGGTGGGTCCAATTATGGACAATAAAACAACTACATTTGGTTTACACAACAGAGTTATAGGGTGAGTAAAAACTGTTTTGACCACATTCATTAGCTACAATAACAATAAAAATTAAATATCTCTAGACCTTAATAAAAAGTATTGTGTGTGTATATATGTACATGTATATGTATATGTATATGCACATACAGATATTCATCTCCATATACATATATGCTCTAACAATATCTGTTCCTGACATGGCGTTTTCTGTTTGACATGGCAGAAGTTCCTCTCTGGTACCCAAATCCAGTCTTTTTCCACTTGAAACTCACTCAGACGATAACAGCCATTGCATTTCTTCACATCTTATTTTGAAATCCTATGTAGGTCATTGTAGTGGAACCTTCATTCAAATCCTGCCCTCCTGGATTAGCTGCCTTGTTAGCTGTATCTGATGTATTGCATGTAGTAAATAAACATTACCTGTTATTATTCTATGATTAAGAACAGGCATTCTCGATCCAACAAGAGGACATAACTCTAGTAAACATCTATGCACCTAACATAGGAGCCCCTAAATATATAAAACATATATTGTCAGACATAAAGACAGAGATCAACAGTAACACTATCATAGTAGGGGACTTCAACACCCCGCTGTCACTAATGGACAGATCCTCCAGACAGAAAATCAATGTGGAAACAGCGACCTTAAATGACACATTAGACCAGCTGGATTTAACAGACATTTTCAGAGCATTTCATCCCAAAGCTACAGAATATACGTTCTTTTCAAGTGCACATGGAACATTTTCTAAGATAGACCACATGTTAGGCCACAAAACAAGTCTCAATAAATTTAAGAAGATTGAAATCATTTCAACTGTATTCTCTGACCACAATGCTATGAAACTAGAAATCAATTATAAGAAGAAATCCGGGAAGCTGACAAATAAATGGAGGCTAAACAATATGCTATTAAATAGTGAGTGGGTCACAAATGAGATCAAGGAGGAAATCAAAAGATACCTCGAGACAAACGATAATGAAAACACCACGACCCAAAATCTCTGGGATGCTGCGAAAGCAGTCCTAAGAGGGAAGTTTATAGCAGTGCAAGCCTACCTAAAGAAGGAAGAAAAATCTCAAATCAACAGGTTATCCTTACACCTAAGGGAACTGGAAAAAGAACAGCAAAAGAGTCCCAAGGGGAGTACAAGAAAGGAGATAATAAAGACCAGAGCAGAAATAAACAATATAGAGAACAGAAAAACAATTCAAAAGATCAATGAAACCAAGAGCTGGTTTCTTGAGAAGATAAACAAAATTGACAAACCTCTAGCCAGGCTCATCAAAAAAAAAAAAAGAGAGAGGACTCAAATTAGCAAAATCAAGAATGAAAGAGGGGAAATGACTACAGACATCACAGAAATACAAAAAATTCTAAGAAATTACTATGAGCAACTATATGCCAACAAATCTGACAATCTGGAAGAAATGGATAATTTTCTAGAAGCATACAACCTTCCAAAGCTAATGCAAGAAGAAACAGAAAATCTAAATACCCTGATTACTACCAAGGAAATTGAATCAGTAATTGACAAGCTCCCAAAAAAACAAAAGCCCTGGACCAGATGGCTTCACAAGTGAATTTTATCAAACATTCAAAAAAGAACTATCACCTATTCTTCTCAAACTATTCCAAAAAATCCAGAAGGAAGGAAGGCTCCCAAACTCTTTTTATGAAGCCACTATCACCCTGATTCCAAAACCAGATAAAGACATCACAAAAAAGGAAAACTACAGGCCAATCTCCCTGATGAATATAGATGCAAAAATTCTCAATAAAATATTAGCAAACAGAATTCAGCAATGTATTAAGAAGATCAGACATCATGATCAAGTGGGATTCATCTCTAGTGCGCAAGGCTGGTTCAACATCCGTAAATCAATTAATGTGATACACCACATCAACAAAATGAAGGATAAAGATCACATGGTCATTTCAATAGATGCAGAAAAAGCATTTGACAAAATCCAACAGCCATTTATGTTAAAAACCCTTAGCAAAGTGGGAATACAGGGATCATATCTCAACATAATAAAAGCCATATATGATAAACCTACAGCTAACATCATACTCAATGGGGAAAAGCTAAAACCATTCCCCTTAAGATCAGGAACAAGACGAGGCTGTCCACTTTCTCCTCTTTTATTCAACATAGTGCTGGAAGTTCTAGCCACAGCAATCAGACAACAAAAAGAAATAAAAGGCATCCAAATTGGCAAGGAAGAAGTAAAATTGTCATTATATGCAGATGACATGATACTGTATATAGAGAACCCCAAAGACTCCATCAAAAAACTATTGGAACTGATAGATGAATTCAGTAAAGTAGCAGGATATAAAATCAATGTTCAGAAATCAGTGGCATTTGCATATACCAATAATAAACTAATGGAAAGAGAAATTATGAAAACTGTCCCATTTACAATTGCGTCAAGAACTATAAAATACCTAGGAATAAATTTAACCAAAGAAGTGAAAGATCTGTACTCAGAAAATTATAAGACACTGAAGAAAGAAATCATAGAAGATACAAATAAATGGAAACACCTACCATGCTCATGGATAGGAAGAATTAATATAGTTAAAATGTCCATACTGCCTAAAGCAATATATAGATTCAATGCAATTCCTATCAAACTACCAAGGGCATTTTTCACAGAAATAGAAAATATAATCCTAAAATTTATATGGAATCATAAAAGACCCAGAATAGCCTTGGCAATTCTGAGAAATAAAAACAAAGTCGGGGGAATCACGCTACCAGACATCAAAACCTACTACAAGGCCACAGTAATCAAGACAGTTTGGTATTGGCATAAAAACAGGCACATCGATCAGTGGAACAGAACAGAGAGCCCAGAAATAAATCCAAGCATTTACGGACAGTTAATCTATGACAAGGGAAGCAAGAATTTACACTGGAGTAAAGATAGTCTATTCAATAAATGGTGCTGGGAAAATTGGACTGACACATGCAAAAAAATGAAACTGGATCATCTCCTTACGCCTTATACAAGAACAAATTCAAAATGGATTAAAGACTTAAATGTAAGACCTGAAACCATAAAGATCCTAAAAGAAAATATAGGGAGTACATTTGCAGACATTACCCAGAGCAATATTTTTACTGATACATCCCTACGGGCAAGGGAAGTAAAAGAAAAAATGAACATATGGGATTATATCAGATTTAAAAGTTTTTTCACAACAAAGGAAACCATTAATAAAACAAAAAGGAAGCCTACTGAATGGGAGAATATATTTGCCAATGATATATCTGATAAGGGGTTAATATCTAAAATTTATAAAACACTCATGAAACTCAACACCAAAAAAACAAACAACCCAATTAAAAAATGGGCAGAAGATATGAAGAGACATTTCTCTAAAGAGGACATACAGATGGCCAACAGGCATATGAAAAAAAGTTCAACCTCATTGGTCATTAGGGAAATGCAAATAAAAACCACCATGAGATACCACCTCACCCCAGTCAGAATGGCTATCATCAACAAATCAACAAACAACAAGTGCTGGCGGGGCTGTGGGGAAAAGGGGACCCTGCTGCACTGTTGGTGGGACTGCAGATTGGTACAGCCACTATGGAGGTATCTCAAAGAAATGGAAATAGAGCTACCATTTGACCCAGCAATTCCACTCCTAGGTATTTATCCTGAAAAAACCAAGACACTTATTCAAAAAAAGTTATGTACCCCTATGTTCATAGCAGCACAATTTAAAATAGCTAAGACTTGGAAACAACCAAAATGCCCATCAGTAGATGACTGGATTAAGAAACTGTGGTATATTTATACAATGGAGTATTACTCCGCTATAAAGAAGAATGAAATCGTGTCATTTGCAATGATATGGATGGACCTAGAGACTATAATGTTGAGTGAAATAAGTCAGTCAGAGAAGGAGAAATACCATATGATCTCACTCTGAAAAACTGTATGAATGAGCAAAGTAAACAGAAACTGTCTCATAGATATAGAGGAAAAATCAGGGTTGCTAATTGGGAGGGGGATGGGGATGAGGGAGAAGGGGAAGGGATTAGACAGCAAAAATAGGCAACTACAATATTGCTACTGGGATAGTAAAAACAGTTTGGGGAATATAATTAATAATGTTGTAAATATTCTGTGGAATGTCAGATGATCATAGGTCTTGTTAGGGAGACCATTTCATGGATGGAGTAGAGGTTTGATCACTGTACTGTATTACTAAAGCGGAGGTGGTATACCTACTGTAATTGAATATATATAGATAGTCACGGGATGTGGATTATACTGTGGAAGAGAGTCAGAGGAAGAGTAATAGATATATATGATATGGGGGGGAGTGGGGTGGTATATTGGGGGTAGGGAGTTGTCACTTTGAGGGGTAAAATGTATAACTATTGCACTGTGTTGTACACCTGAAACTAATTAAAAAATTAATTAATTAAAAAAAAAAAAAAGAACAGGCATTCTGACACATTCATTATTTCCTTCTTCCTTTTCTGCAGAATCACCAGACTTAAGATCTTGTTAAAGACGATTAGGTAGCCCCACCAGTAAAAAAATAAGTAAATAAATAAAATAAAATGTATTTTCTATCGCTCCAAGTATTGTTCTATTTCCAGGTCTATTTGCATGTCTTCTATATGTGTATCCACTCCATTAATAATGATAAATGTTGAACAGAAATTGGCACAGGACAGAGGCCGTCAGGTTGATATTGATCTATTATTTCAAGAAAACATGTTTGCCGAGCTACAAGTCCTCCCAAAGACACCAACAGCTAGTATTCATGTCTCCTCCTTGATAACAAGATCTCATCGAGAGATTCTGCGAAAGCCTTGTTGAAATACAGATGCACAGTACACTCCCCTTTTCTACTGAGTCAAAAAGACAGAGGAGAATTGACCCACCTGGTCTCAGTGACTTTCATTTTCTTCCTAAGGAGTTTCAGAACGTCCTAGTCACTCATTCAAAACTGGTACTCAGTAAGGGGTGAAAAAGATAACTATTGCATTGTTTTGTACATCTGTAACTAATAATAATAATATTTAAAAAAATAAATATATATATAAAAAATTGGTACTCAGTGTCTGCTGTGTTGAGTCTCAGTGGTAGATACAAGACAATCGGATCCATACCCTCAGGGAGTTGACTGCCTTTAAATAACACATTCTAGACTTTTCCCCAGAAAGGTCAATCTCTCCCCTCCCTTCAAGGGCTTTGCAGAAAGTCCAGCACAATGCAGGTCCTCAATAAATACTTGTTTGATTGAATTTTAATAATTATTATAAGTAACATCTATTGTGTGCTTTCCTGTGACATGCATGATGCTAAGTCCATTAAATAGCTTATGTTATTTAACCTCTACAACACACTTTCCCCCATTTTATGGATGAGGAAACTGAGGCCCAGTTTTTAGGTAATTGGCTCAAGCACGCACATGTAGTGAGCGATGGAGATGTGGATATAAACCCAGTCATTTGACATTAGAGCCATACAGCCTTAACCACAATGGTATACTCTAACTGATGACACAGCTTTCATTAATTAATGGAATTAATGAAAAGAGGGTTTCATTTTGTAATCCTAATATTCATAAGCCTCAGGAAAAGTTTTCTGTAAGAGTGTAAGTAAACAACTAGCAAAACTATCAAACAACTCCAATGGAAATATAAGTATTTTAGGTAAATTTTCATTTGGAAACAAGATACACCTATAAAAACAACAGAAGCCTAAAGTTATATTTTGTCAATAATATAATGTTCCCAGCACAAAGCAGTGTTAGGACTTCCTTGTCCACATCACTGCTATTTCATAGAAATCATTTCATATTAGATATAGTAGGTTCCTTAGAAGAAAGATATCTGCTCACTTAAGAATCAGATGGGTGATGGTATCAGATAAATTCTAAGGACTTTCCAACTTCAAGATGCTATGATTTAATTTGCAGAAGCAAATTTCCAGTTCCACTGAGTTCCTTTTCCTCATCTGATTAAAAGGCATTTTTTTAATCTGAATATAAAGCATCCATCTTTTGGTATCAGTGATAAAAAGGCCTTAATAGAAATTTATTTTAATTACTAACAAGAATCATTTGATTTTTTTTTTCCCCCTCACAAACCAGGGCAAGCTAAGACCCTCCTGGGATTCCATAGTGTATATATGAGTATTGACACTTTCTATAAGATATTTATTCTTGGTCTGTTTTTCTCGTGATTCTATTTTTTATTATGTTTAATAACTATGCAGTTGAGTTAATATTCTACAAACAAACAAAACAACCCTGGCTTTATTCTGTAATTAGAAATGCCCTAGGCAGACAAACGCACAGATGAGCAATTGGAAAGAGAGTAATGAGAAGCTACCACAATACGTATTCCAATTCGTTTAAAATATCCCCAATCCTGAAGGACTTAATAAGCTAGTTGGTGAGGTACAGATCAAATATTTCATAATCTCACCTTTTGGAATGATCATCTTGTCATTCTTATCCAGGGCCTTGCCTTCCTAAACCAGAGGAAGTGCCTCAGAGCCAACGTGTTCTTCTGTGTATCTAAAATTAAGTACCCAGTTGGTGGTTAAATTAAGATCTGACCTTGTACAACTGAAACGTAAGTGGTTCCTGGCACACAAGAAAGTATTACCCATGACTTCTCTAGACTCTCATCAAAAGAAACACAAGCCCACAGAGGTATAATAAGATTATCTGTGTCCTGATTGGTTCAAAGAGGTCTTCTGAAAATAAATGATCTGCCAACCCAGCTGCAAGGAGAGTTCCTGCTGAAGGGACAAAGCAAAACCCCTTAAACACAATTTTAAAATATTTTTAAATTAGTTGTGCAAGAGACAAACCTGTGAGTATGTAAACGTGCAAATCCAAAGCCACTTCTAATCAGTTTTAACACACACTGTTTCTCATTCTTTATCGTTTAGACTTACGTCAAATCTCATTAAATACAATCTTCTTGTTACATGAAATTACTGTCTTTCATTTGATTGGCATTTCAGAGTTGCCAATCTGATTAACAGATGGGGATATATGACAGTCAGTGACCTCTAATCTGACCAAGAATCTCCAGGTCAAGTTGTAGAAACTATGTAGTATAAAAAAAGTGAACAGCAGATGTAAAATAAAGCAAGCAGAAAATCTGGACTTTAATTGGGAGGGTTGCTGGTAAAAAAAAACCAATAAAGTTCAGTGTCCTACTGATTTTCTAATGAAAGTAATCTGCCTTAAACTTGTTTTGACATGGTAATCCTTGGGGCCACTCCACTGTCAGCATTCACAAAGCCATCTGGCTTCTGTCCCCAACACTCCACTGAAACAACTTTTCTTAAGGGTCTCAGTGACCTCCTTGTGTCTAAGGTTGATAGACGATTTTTGTTTCGTATTTTTCAGGCTCTCGGTTGGATTTGCTGCCTTTTTCCTGAAACTATCTTCACCCTTGGCTTCAAGGAGCACTGTATGCCTGTATGATCTCTCATCTTCTCTCTCTGATCCATTCTTTTTACTTGATGAATAAACACTTGGACCCTCGTGAATTTACCAGTCTTATTTCAAAATTTGGAAAGGCTTAATCAGGGAGCCTAACTCATGTTTATAATAAGAGAGGTTGTGCTTCAGTCATCCTTGGAGCAAACCTTGAGAAACGTTTTGCGTTTATACCACTATTAACTGTGTCTTGAAATAGTCAAGGTTAAGCAATAGAACATTGTGAGCGTTTTATAATTATTCATCTAATTTTGAATTTTTCAATAAAAAATTCTTATAAAAAGCAACCAGCATTGTGAAACTTTATAATTTTTATACAGTGCTTTTTTTAACTTACAATATTAAAAATTCATATGAAAGTTTAGAGTATAATATAATTTATGGGAAAATCTATATCCAACATTTTAAAACGTGGTTTGGCACATTTCAGAGACATTTATGCTCTTATACCAATCAATTTATACCTGTTTTATCCATTTATATAATAGTTATTATACATCTCCTTACATCACACAATATTTAACATAATGCTTAAAATAATAATAAAAAAAGAGAGACTGTGGTAAATAAATGAAAATTTGTTACTGATGACCTGTAAACTGTAGACCTATAAACATGCTTTGTCTTACCACTTACTGTCTCTGTCACCTTAGATTTGCTATTTAAATGCTGAGACTCAATTTATTCATCTGTAATATGGGTATGATAATTAATAATCATAACAACCATAATGATACAATGATCATGGCAACCACAATTTTTGTTGCCACAGATTTAAAGGGTCCTCTTGCCTGCATGCATCCAAGCCCAAAAACAGGAGCAGGACTTTGCAGCATAAAAAGTAAAGGTTTGGCCGGTCGAGTGGCATGGTGGTTAAGCGCTGGCTTGGGAAGCCAGCAGCCCTGGTTCGGTCCCACATATGAGGGCCAGTGACACTGCCCTCAAAAAAAAAAAAAAAAAAAAAGTAAAGGTTTATTTAAGGAGTTGGTGCCACGTCCTGAGACATAGGTGAGCTAGGGCTCTCACAAACCTGGCTTCCCATGGCCTCCAGTGGCGAGGTTATGGAAGGAAAAATTATTAATCATGGTTACTATGGGAGTCGGGTTGTGAGCTCTCCTGATTGGTCGGGGCTAAGGCAGGAGCAGTAGATCATGGTTTCAGGGCCTGTGTCAGTCATGGCAGTTTGGTCCAGTTCCCAGGGGATGCGGTCCGTGGCGGTTTCACTCTCATGAGTACAGACCTGAAACATAACGGAGGCCAAGGTGTTAGCTTTGTTTGACTAAAAACTCATCCTAGTTTGTTCTAGTTTGAGGTTTGGTTGTTGTATCTTGGTCATGGTTGATAGACCTGAAGCTTTATCCTTAAGTGAGTTTGACACTGATCAGAACCCAGTGTCGTAAAGGCTTAATGATTAAAAGGAGCAGACCTACAGTATAAGCACAGGTAGGAGGGCCTGGGGAAAGAATGCAGGTGAAGCATAGCTCTATCAGGCTGAACAGAGCGAGCTTGGATTAAAGCAGAATGCATGCTAAAGAGATGAAATTCAAGTATGGTTACATTTTTGTAAGGTCCATTCCTCAAATAGTTAATCATCTATGCACACACAATAAAGCATGCTTTGAGTAATTCAAATATTTAAAAGAATCTGTTCATAATGCTAATAATCACATACACATTTGCCTGTTTTTTTGTTTTTTTAAACTGGCCCTTTTTTTAGGTGATATTTATTTATTTATTTATTTATTTATTTATTTATTTATTTAGCCGGGACATCCTGCCACCTGTTGGCAGCTCAGCTCAGTCTGGGAGTCGAACCGGCGACGTTGTTGCTTAGAGCTCAGCCAACTGAGCCACTCAGCCAGCCCCACACATTTGCCTGTTTTGGAAGTTGGCTTTTCCTGCTGGTTTTCTTATAATGGAAATAAAGTGAATAAGGTTTTTGAACAGTGTGTGCCTCTGGTTTGTCTGGTACCCTCTGGGGAGGTTGAGTTTCAGGGAGGGGTGTGATCAAGCCGTGAAGGACTACTGAATACTACTGCTGTTCTGAGGAAGGTCCATATAATGACACTGACATCCAAATGCATGTCCCTGGTGTCTATATATAGCAAGAAATGCCTGTCCTGTTTCAGGATGATAATTATAGCTACTGCTATGAAGAGTCTTAGGTTGAAATGGTTGGAGCAGTGTTAGAGGGACTATCCCTGAAACCACCCATTTTTATTTTGGGAACAAAGCATTTGGGTTGCACTGTGCCTGAACTTCCAGAGAGAAATGAGGCAACCTGGCCTCGTCAACGTAAGAAACAAAAGACGTCCAGACCTATAGAGAAGTTTTATAGGAGCATATTGGAGCCAAACTGAGGACATATGCTGGGGAACAAGATGTCAAGGGCTCTGAGAATAATGGTTTTACGGCTTCTTTTATGCATTCGAAATGAAGAAGGCGACCTAGGAAGATTGGAGAAAGATTGGACCTAAGGCAGGGATTGGATTACAGGATAGTTATGTATCTGTGCTCTCTTGAGGGGTATTGCTTCTAACCTTTCAAAGATGTGCTAACCTAGATACATAAGAACAATGGACAGGACTGGCTTAAAACCTTTCACTAAAGAAGTTATGGGCCTGGGGCGTGACCACCCACCATGACCTGCCCAGTTAGGAATTTGTGATCAGGTCACCCTGGGAGGCTCCTTTCCATAGAACCATTTCCCACCCCCACCCCTCACCTTCCTGTGTTACAGCACCTGCTGCTACTACACTCACTTGCCCACAGGTACTCTGTGTTCCTGAAAACACGTGGGGTTTGCAAGCCTTCCTTTGTGAATTCAAAATACAGCTCTTACTATAACCAGCCATATAATCACATCCACCTTCCACAAAACCATTTACCATATTCCTCTCTGATCCAGCCCCTTCTTTATAAAAGCCTTATCAGAGCTGCAGCTTTATCTTTGCCTTCTGGGCCAAGTGCTGTTGTTCAAACACCTTGGAGAATTCTACTTTAAGTTGTATCCTCTGGTTTTGTTGTTTAGGGAGTAATACCTACATACATCTCACTTGGCTTCATCTGTGATATATTTCAGATGTTCTCCTCCTCCTTCCTTCCTTTTTGCACTTGTTCATTATTTTGGCCTTGGGGATTGTGATTTTTTTTAAAATGCACATTTTATTTCAGTTGTATATAAAACAGAATAGAAAAATGTGAATAAAGAAAAAAAAAACCCTTTATTTCTAGCATGCTTCCCAGTTCTTTGATAATTATTTGCTTTTGCTGTGCTTTCCACTGTTGTTTTTTTCAGACTGGAAAACCAAACAACCGAAACTGTGAGTCAAGTATGTTAGCACCACACTCCATCAGGGGTTCTGATGTCACAGGCCCCTGGAAGGACCTGCAGTGCTGACATCACTCTGGCCCTTTGTTTCCATGCAGCAGCACAAAGGCAAGTGACAAGAGGGTACTTTATACTAAGGTAGAGCTGTAGATAGCCCACTAAACCAGTGATTAGCAAAATCTGGGAGTATTCTGAACTGGCATTCAGCGACACGTACCACTTTACCACCAGTGTCTGGTAGACTGCTTGCCCCAGAGAAAGCACAAAATTAATGTTGCTAAAAATCTTGCTAAACAATGGTAACTTGGGCCGGCTGAGTGTGCACGGTGATTAAGAGCTGGCTTGGGACCCCAGCAGCCCCGGTTAGGATCCCACATATGAGGGCCAGTGACACTGCCCTCTAAAAAAAAAAAAAAAAAACATTAAAAAAAAAGTAGTAACTTGTTCATATGGGTTAGCAGTTACTTCCTATTTAATTTAACTAAAGGTTAACTCAATTAAAACTGAGTCATAGTAAATTTTTTAAAAGGTTGATGTTACTTTTCTTTTTTTTTTAGAACACAGCTATTAATTTTCACTACTGTGAGAGACATTTCAAGTGCATCTAAGAGAAAGGACCCTGGATTAAAAGAAGGTTGGGTATTTGTTAGTCTCAGATCTCTGCATGTCTTTGTGAAGTAAGGCAAATCATTTACATATTTGTGCCTCCGTTTCTGCCTATGTAATAATACTGCTCCCTTGATTTTACATTGTTACGAGTATAATATAAGCATAATTATGGAACTTCATTGAAAGAATAGTAATTGCTATACAGACACAGGACTTACTAATGGTATCATACTTTCGGGACATAAAATGGACACTAAATTAACTGTCCCGTTTGGTTGTCTATTCTATGCATACAGACATTTTAGTATATGTAAAACGTGGTGATAGGCCGTTCAGGGTGTGTGTGCCAAGATGGGTGGGAAAGACAGTTCTAGTCTTTAAGAAGCTCACCATTGTGTAAAAGAGGCCAGAACTTGGTAAGAAAGATAAGAGGTAAGTAGGCTATGGAGGAGAGAATCAGAGAACAAAGACTCTTTCTCTCTCTCTTCTCTCTCTCTCTCTCTCTCTCTCTCCCTCTCGTTTTAAAAAGAGAAAAAGGTTTTACATTAATGGATCATCAGAGTAGTTTGGGAGCCTTTTTCTTCCAGTCTTTTATAATTCTGACCTCTTATAGATTTTAAATTGATACTGCTAAGGCAAGGAACTTTAGCTATTTTTAATACCTTATTCAATGTAAACTAAACATAACCATAATCAAGATAGTATGATAGAACTACATATTGGCAACCAGAGTACAAGTTGAATTATTTAAAATTCAGGACTGTATTCTGCTCTTTCTGAAAAGAATTGATCTTTTTATGTGCACCTGTTATGTTTCAATTTTTTGAAGTTGTTTATGCATGACAGTCCATCAATTAATATTTATTTTGGAAAAAGAGCATTTTAACATTAACTGTTATGAAGAACACTTACCATGCTAAATTCAGAATTTTCAATGTACATCCAATTCTCCAACTACTAAAACATTCTGCTCTTGCCCCTCTTGCATTCAGACACTTATATTTTACATTTCAAATTTGACCTTCCACTACTCAGTGTATGTTAAAACAATTTCAGTATAAAAGGTAAGCTTAGTGATTCTTTCTGGAAGCTAGAAAAATATTATTTCTGCTGGACTTAGATTTGTCTCTAGTAAATAATGTCAGAACTAGAACAAAATACACTGCTTAGTTGCAACTTGATTTGAAGATGTATTATGTACATCAGTTTCAGTGTAAGCACTACTGGCAAGAGGTTCTGGGTGGGATGCCGGCCGGAACCCAATCACTGGCCATCTAGCATGTTACAAAGTCAAGAATGGTACAACCCAGAGAAGTAGATTGTTGGGACTGAGTCCCACCTATTCCAAGATTCGTGCCTGAGAAGCCTCAAGTCCAAAGATCACCCCAGGTAGCTGAGTGCAGAACTTAGGTTTAATGAGGCTTACAGACCAGGCAGGGAGTGGCTCTGGTGGCAGCCAACTGGAGCTGGTAGCTCTTGGCCCTGGAGAACGAGAAGGTTATACAGGTGCAGCAAACAAAGAGCATTCTGTGGGAGAAATCACCTGGCAGGTCCTGCAGGCCCGCTCTCATGCGCACAGCGGCCCAAGAAGCCGGAGACCTTGACTGGCAGCCAGCGTACAGGGCTGGCTGGCTGATAAGCAATGTTCCCACGGAGCCGGGCGACCCTGACTGCCTGTGGGCCCGCTCCCTGCATAGATTAATGGGAGATTCTCACCAACGAGATATTTGACTAATACAGTTATTCACTGGGCGTGTACCATGCCAGATACTGCTCTAGGCACTAATGACTTACTAGGTCCCTATCCTGGAGGAATTTACATTTAAATTAGTGAAGTGAATGTAAATAAAAAAATAAATTGTAGGAAACTCTCTGAAGAAAATAAGCATGGCGGTGGTTGGTAAGAGCTATCTGGCACATGAATCAGTGATGGATCAGTGTGGGGACTTTATCCCAGTGCTTCCTAAGATAGGATTTAAAGGATAGGGAGACATTTCCTTTCCTAATGGAAGAAATTTGTTTCTGAACCTACTTAACAAGGTTAAACTGTTTATTTTTCAGAACATTTAGCTTGCAAAAGTGAATCTCTAAAAGGGGAGATTAGTACACAATGCAAATGCAAGATTATTTGAGTTCTTTGTTCAGCTAATTAAACCTCACACCTAAAAATGAAGTCAAAGTCAAGGAAGTGAATATCTGTCTGTTCCTTCACTAGTCATCTTATTTTGATTATTACAGCTTCCTAGAATGGTGTGATATTTGTGAGAGCAGTATTCCCTCAAAATTTTTCTTTTAAAAATATTTTTATTTTACACATTATCTCTTTCAGATTACTTGTAGACTCGTCTAGTCAAAATGGAATTGAGTTATATGCCAAACATGTCTGAAATATTTAATCTCCTCTCCCAGGAATGTGGTATGTCTCAATTTATTCAAATTTTTTATTTTGAACTTATATAAAGTACCATAGTTTTCAATTTGTTGTCAGTTTTTGTAATGTGTATTTCTTTGTGAATAGAATTGTTTTTCCTCAGTACATTTGAGTTGCTTATTTCTGGCACATAGGACGCTAACTCTTGTGTATTTATTTTGATTCAGATGCCTTTCAAACTCTTATTTGTTCTAATGATTTTAGGTTGATTTTCTTGCATTCTGAGTGGTTAGAAACCTTATGAGAAATATTACACTAGCTTGTTAGGGACGAGACAAAGAGATTCTACTATGAAACATTTAGAACAAATGATTGATATGGAAACACTAAATATAATTTCTGTAGGGCAATGGTTCTCAGGCTTAGCTATCACCAGAATCACCTCAGAGAGCTGTAGAAAATACTAATGCCCAGTGGGCCCATCGCCAGATACTCTGATTTAATTCTTGGACATCAGATACTGAAAACTCTGCAGGTGATTCTAAAGTGTTGCTAAGCTTAGGAACCATATCTATAGGGTCCTCCTCTAAAATAAAAATGTTGCCATCATACAAAAACCTGTTTCTTACATTCCTAATTGGTACCTTTGCCATTTGACTTCTCTAACTCTTGATTTTGAAGGAAAATATATATTTTAAACTTGTATTCACTCTTACTGAGTCTCAAAATCATTTCTTCACTTGGTCAACATGTGCGCTCTAAACAGTGACCTATGCCAGACATACCGTCTGAGGACTGAGGATGCAGGGATCTAACGTGCAGGGATTTTGCTCTGTTTGAAGGTAAAATTTACAGTAATTGTCTTGGATTGGATGTTGAATTTGTGAGAGGGGAGACCAGGATGGAGCTTCAGCAACCGGAAGGATAGAGCTGCCTGCCATTAGCTAAGATGAAAAAGGTCCCAGAAGGAGCGGCTTCCGGAAGAGAAACAGGAGCTCAGCTTGGATCATGCGAAGCTTGAAATACCTGTGAATGTCAAAAAGGAAAAGTTAAGTAGGCAGGTGAGTGTGAGTTTCAAGTTTAGAGGGGGATGTCTCACCTGGTGAAAGAAATCAGTGATTATTAAAGCCACAAGGCTAGATGAGCTCATCACATGAGTATGTGGAGATATAAGATGAAAGGGTTTGAGGGATGAGCCCTGGGGTTAAGCCAAGCTCCGAGACAGAATGCAAGCTGAGGGAAGAGAAATATCTGCAGCAGCAGACAGTGATCAACTGTATCAAATTCTGCTCCTAGATCAAGTAAGATGGGGACTAAGAACCGACCAGTGGACTTGGCGGACTTGAGGTTTGCTTTTTATTCCAGAACCATCTTGTCAACTGCCAGGCCTCCTTTCAATGGGAGCATCTTTCTCCGCCTCTGCCCTGCTTCTCAGTATGAGGGAGAGAGACAGAGTGCTCTTCTCTTTAGGGGATTGTAAGACCCACATACGACTTCCCTAAGTCTAGGAATGTTACTTCCCTTTCTGGTGCCTTTTCTCTCTGAAAAAACCTCTCTTTGTTCGCTTTGTTTGCCTTAGTAAGAGCCACCGATTGATACACATCCATTATTTTAAAGTTTATACTGCTTTAGAGTAAAAAGAATATCATATAACAAACTGAAGTAGAATTTAAAGTTGTTCTATTATAATTCTTTTGGAGAACCACCACACACACAGCCACAGCAGGAGGTTTCTCGGGAGGACCTCGGGGGCAGCCCGGAATTTTGCTGTGATCTATGGTTCTCAATTCCAGCTTCTGCTTGGGGCTTACATTCCCCTGATATCTCTCCTCCTCAGACGTAAGATCAACAGAAAGAATAGTGCTGAGGAATAGGCTCTTACCTGTCTAGATCCTCCCTTTCTCACCTGAAATATTGAAATTGGGCCTGGCATCAGATGAGCTCAGATTTCCCTTTCAGTGGTAAGAAACTATAATGCTATCATTTTATGTTCTATGGCTTGAGTATTCCTTACTTTTAAAATTTCAGATTCTGCTCAAAGATTTCTGTTTGCGATGCTGGCCATCTTTTTTATGCCTTTTTATCTTAGATTTTAAAGCAGAGGCTAATAGTTTAAATCTTAAATAAGATTCACACCAGCGCCATCTAGTGGGAGAAGAGTCCCACAGGCGTGGACGCCCACTGGGTTGTTGGCCAGTTCTGCACTTGGAACGCTTTTCTAAGACTTAGGTGTACATTTGAATATGTAGGTCTCTTTTCATAACAGATTTAACCAGCTGTTTTTGCCTGAGCTTCTGCACTGTGTGTTTTGGAGTGGTTTGCCACCTAATAATTATAATGATGGCCGATATTTATTGAGTTCTCATTATAACCAAGCATTATGCTAAGCCCTTTCTCCAGGGCTTCTGTGTACCATTGTGCAGCCTGTGCGGGGCACAAGGATGTTTCTGTGAAGGGGGAAGGGGGAAGTCCACCTTCATCTCCACTCTCTGATATGAGTGCCCTGGTGAAGGGCTGTATCTCCTGGAGAGGGTCAAAATTTTCTAAATTGTACAAATTGCTGAATATGCAGTCCTGATCCTGTGTATGCTTAATGCACATTTAACTCTCACAACATTCTTGCAAAGTAGATGTGATATTATCAGGGTCATCTTTCAAGGAGGAAGTAAAGCTTATGGGGTTAAGTAAACTGCTCAAGGTCACATCGCTGGTGAGAGGCAGAGTGAGGATTTTAACTCCAACAGGCTCGACCATTATGCTAGAGGCCTCCCCAAACTGTGAGTGTGAGTGTGTGTGCGCGTGTGTGTGCCTGTGTGTGCACAAGTGCTTACCCGTAGAATCACTGCCGTCCCCGTTCCCAGGAGGAAGTGAGAGACTTTGTGCCATGTCTTCCCACGGTAGCTCATGTGGCCCAGAGCAGAGACGTCTGAGCTGCCCCTGTGCCTGGCAAGTTGGACTGTGAACAAGTAGCCAAACCAGAAGCATACCAAGCCCTACATCCGAGAACCAGGAGTTCCATGCACCTCAGGACTTCACCTGCGACCTTAGCCTGACTTGTTTGCTTTGTGAACAGGCTGTGCACATTCTTCCCTCTGTGTCTTGTTCAATTGTCTTCTGTTTCACATGCCTTCCTGGCCATTCCCCATTTCTGTCTGTCAGACCTTCTGTTCCTGTAAGACCCTGCTCAAACCTTCCTTCTCCACCCATGAAGATTCTCTAATTCTGTCAGAGCCCATCTCCTTTTCTCATTTATTTTCCAATTGCATATTTTCTCTTTGTCTTGTATTATAATTATTCATGGGCATTTCTTACATCCGGTTTTTATTTGTAACCTCTGAGCACACGGGGTGTGACTGTGGGATTTGCACACTGAGGGCATTCAGTAAATGTGAAGTGAATGGAAGGCCTGTGGACCTAAACAACAGCAAGAGAAACCTGTCTCAGCTATGTTTAATGTCCTCACCTAAATGAAATGTCTGAATAGGAGTTTCACAATACCTGGAAAGACAGGCTGAGGGTCTTAAGGCAAATGCACAGTGCATTCTATAACATAATAGGTTTGTTTTTAAAATAAAGGCCTAGTGAATAATTTAATTAGTATGATTTGCCATAATTAACTCAGCTGCCAGGAGCCAAACAAGTGAGTTATAGATTTGCAAATGCCTTGGCACTAGGCAGGCTGCAAAAAAGGTCTTAGTTAATTTTTTTTAAATTTTTTTTTAGCTTTTTTTTTTTTTTTTAGCTGAGCCATCCTGCCACTTGTTGGCAGCTCAGCGGCAGCTCAGCTCGGGCTGGGCATCGAACTGCTGTTGCTCAGAGCTCAGCCCGCATTCTTTGTTTTGTTTTGGTTTTTTTGTTTTGTTTTTGAGGGCAGTGTCACTGGCCGGACCCGAACCGGGGTCGCTGGCTTCCCAAGCCAGCGCTTAACCACCGCGTTACTCTGCCGGCCCTCAGCCTGCATTCTTGAGCAAGCTCTTAACCAACTGAGCCACTCGGCCGGCCCTTTGAATTAATTTTTAACTTTCATTTTGGTGTCAATTAGATATCTATTAAGCCTTCAGGCTAACATTAGGCAGAGATTAAATAGAAGGAAAAAAAATAGAAAAGATATTCGGGATACTTCAGAAAATATTTATAGAGTTTATTTTGCATAGAAGTGAACTGGTAATAAAAAAGAGTTCAAGGAACAAACATAACTATTATAAACTCTACAGTTAGTATATAGCAATACAGAAATTTAACAGTAGGTTTGCGTTTATTTGTGTTTTTTGTTTGTTTGTTTGTTGTTTGTTTTTTGAGGGCAGTGTCACTGACTCTCATATGTGGGATCTGAACCGGGGCCACTGGCATCCCAAGCCAGCTCCTCACCACCGCGCCACTCGGCCGGCCCAGGTTTGTGTTTAAAAAATAAATTTAAGATCCTTATTCTTAGATATTTTTTATTTAAGATTTTTTCCAATTAAACTTGGACATTATCAAGGGGAAACATGTTAATATGAAATCAATGTATTTAAATATAATTCGTAAAATAAATATGACTGACATTTGTATATATTCGATAACATTTACTAGTAATACTGTTACTGGATTTTTACCTTGCATGCAAAATATCATGCATGTAAATTGCATTGTCATAAATTTTTATTAATTAAGAAAATCAAAACTGGGTATTTCAGACAGGAAATAGGAGAAATAAGACTTCCTAAAGTGGCGATAATTGAGCTGCCTGACTATCTATGAGAGGGAGCAGGTGGGCTATGGGACATAAACTTCTAACCATGCACACATGGGTTTCACTGAGGAAGAAAAGGATTATACACTGAATGAAATCACTGTGGCTCACAGTGATCTCTCTCATGAGCTCAGATGTTAGACGGGCATATACGCAAGACGGCAAAGGCTCCATAATATGGATAGAGACTGGCGATAATAGTGTTAGGAAAGCTCAAGCCTCAAATTAACTGAGCTCGCGTGAAAGAATGAATGAGTGAATGAATGAAGAAGTAAGTACTAAAAATAAAGAGAATGTTTCAAAGGTCTAGAAAAAGAAGTAGAAGGAGGAAAGAGGGGTATGTTCACAGTTTAGGTGAATTGCACATAGTGTCTAAGTGTCTATTTCCTAGAGATTGAAAAACATGTGTTTCTTTTTATTTATTTCTTTTTTAGGTGAATAAACTATTTATTAACAGACAAGGCCTACAGATTTATCTCTTCCTAGACACACCCAGGGTGCAGCTTTGGTCTTGCTATACTGGCCTATAACACAAAGTCCCCAGAAGAGGTGCAGCCTTCTGTGGGCCTAGATTTTCTTCAGTCGCTCCAGGTCTTCATGAAACTTGTTGTCCAGACCATTGGCCAGACCTGGCTGTATTTTCTGTCCTTCACATCCTTCTGTCTATTCAAGAACCAGTCTGGAATCTTGTACTGGCGTGGGTTCTACATAATGGTGATCACACATTCCACCTTGTCCTCAGTGAGCTTTCCTGCCCTCTTGGTGAGATCGATGTCTACTCTTCTCAGCACCACAAGAGCATATCTTCACCCAACACCCTTAATCGCAGTGATGGCAAAGGCTATTTTCCGCCACCCATCTATATTGGTGTTGAGTACTCGCAAAATGTGCTGGAATTTCTCAGGGGTCATTAGAGACATGGAACCTGCCCCACTGGTGGCTTGTAGGCCTCCTGTGGAAATGCGAAAAACATATATTTCTGACCACAGAAATACTGCTGGTAACATTTGAGTAAGACAGAAAATGAAAGAGGCATCAGGAAGCTTTGGATGGGTAAATGATGTCATGCTTTTTTTTTCAACTGATACATAACATAAGCAGGTAATTTATGAGCAGTTAGGACAGAAATAGATAATACAATATGGCTTGTGAATAACTTTTATCATTTGAACCTTATTTTAGTATTCATGTATCCTTTTATTCATTCAATATTTTAAAAGTAATGTGCAAGGTACTATGCTGGGTATAGTTTTTTCACAAGGATGCTAGTTTGATAAATAGAGATCATGATTTCTACAATGCCTTTGGCAGAAACTCTCCTAGCAGCCGTGGGGATAAGATCAAGAAACATGGATGAAGAGCAGTTCATAGGTTTTAAGATTGAATAACACTGAAGACCCAAAGAAAATCTTAATAAAGGGTTGATGTTAATTTGACTCTGTATTGTTCAATAAGTTCAACAAGTATTAACATTTTTAAATCAATTTCTCTGAGTGTCAAATTTTAGGTTTTTCAAAACCTGGGAAGGAGAGAATTACTGCAGAAAGAATGAAAGTTGACATAGGATTATAAAATACGACAAAATTGCATGAATCTAAATGGATAGGAATAGAAAAGTAGAGCTAAAATTAAAGTGCATAGCATTGTGATGGGTTCACCTATATTAGGTGAATGAAAAATTGGCTCTTAAGATTTTCACAACTATTAAGAAAAGGGAAACAAGGCCATTTGTAGAACTATTTAATATAAAACATAGAGCTTTGTTCTAGAAGAGTGACAGTTCTTCTCAATATGAAAATAAGAATGAAAAACATCCCCACAAATAACATAGCACACAAGTGCTAATATTTTTATCAAAATACATAATCATGTCAATATGATTGACATGAAAAATGCTGAAAAATGGGGAAAACCCAACAATGGAATTTATAAAGATATATTAAAACCTAACGTTTAAGTTCAATATATCAGTCACATAAATTCACATATATGAAGTAAAAATCTTGCATAATAGTTAATAATTTGAACAAGAAATTGATTTCAGTTGTAGAATTAAGTATGACTTAGTTATACAATAGCTAGTTTTACAACTACAATCTTATGAGACATTAATAAAAGAATAGTGTTTCATACCAAAATAGATAATAGGAAGTTTTCTGGTTTGAACATGGGTGTATCAGTTCATATCTTTCTCTTTCTGGAAAATGTGCAAAAATAACAAGAAGAATTAAAAAAAAACACCCATAAACTCAACTTTCAGCAAAACTAGGCTAATATAATCTGTAGACTCAACAAAAAATGTAAGGGCTACTAAAAGCATAAAGATTAGGAATATTTGCAGAAGGATGTAGAAACAAATACAGAGCAGTGAGAAGCTTGGTGGCTGCAGATTTGAAAAATACCAGCAAATACACACCTTCTAAAGGTGAAGAACTCACGTTCGGCATGAGTTCTAGAGCAAAAGCTATTACCATTGATTGTAGCAATTTGTGCAGAAATGAAAAAGAATAAGGTGTTGGCACAAACCTTCTTGGATCTGGTTTGGTTTAGAAAAACGGAGGAGGGAAGCTATGTGAAAACATAGATGAGTCGTAGCTGCAAGAAGCAATCTTTTCGTGGTCTTCTAGATATAGTTGGCTCAGGAAAATCCAACTGACTTTAAAGTGATTAATAAACATAGAATTATTATAGCATAAATATAAAAGTACAATGAAAGATACAGAAGTAACAGCACAAATTTTCAAGATGAATTACACTCATCTGGGAAATGTTGCCATTGAGCAAATGAAAATTATGGTTAAATGTTTTATTATTAAGTAAAACAACAACATAAACTGAAGGAAGACTACAAAGTAAAAATGCAAGAACTTCATAAAGAGATAGCTGGAAATAAATAGGAAAAGATGATATAAAAGCTTGCAGAATTCAGGAAACAAATAGAAGAGAAAAAACAAGGTGTCACAGAAATGAGGATCAAATTTGAAAGACTTCTCAACAGAGAATAGACCTTGAAGAGAACACAGTTAGAAAAACATAGGGATAACAACGAGAAAAGCAAACAAACTGGAATGAAAATAAATAGAACATTGAAAGGATAGTAGAGTATATACCTAAATGTCTATATATCTTTATCTATTTATAAAATAGGCAAATAAGGTCCAAAAATGCATCGTTGAGCACCCTAAAGAAGGAAGCTAAAAAAACAGAAACAAGCAAGAATTGAAAAGACATAAATTTTTAAAAATTATTGAAATAAAAGAATATTTAAATGTAAATAGCTACAAGACACATTATGTACTAGGGGGAAATGACCTAAAAACTCAATTCAGAGACATAACCTAGTAATGTTGCTGAATTTTATTTTATTTTATTTTATTTTATTTATTATTATTTTTTTTTTAGCTGAGCCATCCTGCCACCTGTTGGCAGCTCAACGGCAACTCAGCTCGGGCTGGCCTCGAACAGCTGTTGCTCAGAGCTCAGCTCGGGCTGGCCTCGAACAGCTGTTGCTCAGAGCTCAGCTCGCACTCTTGAGCAAGCTCTTAACCAACTGAGCCACTCGGCCAGCCCTCTGTATTTTAAATATACAGAAAGAAACTTTGAGCTGGCCGAGTGGTGCGTTGGTTAAGAGCTGGCTTGGGATGCCAGCTGCCCCGATTCAGATCCCACATGTGAAGGCCAGTGACACTGCCCTCCACAACTAAGATGGTGAACAACAGCTCCACCTGGAGCTGGGCTGCTGTGAGTCCCTGGGTCGGCATAGCTGCAGCCCCTGCTGCAGTGGGCTGCCATAGGCTATGGTGAGTGGCTGGCAGCCAGCGGGAGTGGCTGGCAGCCAGTGTGAGCTGCCAAGGGCCGCTGTGAGTGGCCCATCAGAGGCCGGCGACCGATCTGCCTCACCAGAGAAGAGCGCAATGATGATACCAACATGGGCCAGTGAAGCAATGTCCTCCACAACTAGACTGAAGAACAAAAGGACAGCAACTTGTCTGTTTCCCTCCCCCAATTCCCCAATAAAATCTTTAAAAAAAAAAAAAAAAAAAAATAGAAAGAAACCTTTGTGCCCCCAGGGTAAAAAAAAAAAAATGAAATAAAATAATTAAGGGGAATAAGCAATCTGATGTAATATTTCTCCAAAGCAACATCTACAAGATACTCAAGGAAATAAAATAGGAGCCAATAATTTTATAACTGTCTTTCAAGGATGAACTTGTAAGACTCAAGTTATATTGTTCTCATGAGACCTTCTTACAGAAAATGCTAGAGGATTACTTCAGGTAAATAGTAAATGACTAAGGTAACTATGACAAATGGTTTGGCAGAGAACATTGAAAAATTATTTACAATAGAAATGATAATAAAAGAAATGTAGGAATTGGGTTACAAAAGGAATGTTGATGTTATGTGCCCTGACAACATAGAAATGACACAACTAACATAAATTTGGGACAGAAGGGAAAAGAAGGTAAGTGGTATTGATTGCCTCATCTCCTATAGCTGGGAGGAAAAAAGTAAAAAAGTAAATCTGACATAATGGAAGTATAAAAATATTTAATAGATGAAGGTAAACACTAAGAAAAGTGTGAGCGGAAATGCAGAAAAGGTGAGGAGGATAAAGGAACATGATCATTTTATGATTTTTTCCTGATAGGAAACTAACAGGTACCATATAGAAAAATTGGAAACCAAGAGAATTATGTATTATTATAAACAAAGTTAACCACACAATTAAAACATAAAAGCCTTTCTTTTTTTTTTTTTTTTTTTGAGGGCAGTGTCACTGGCACTCATTGTGGGGCCCGAACTGGGGCCGCTGACTTCCCAAGCCAGCGCTTAACCACCGCGCCACTCAGCGGGCCCTAAAAGCCTTTCTAATATATGAAAAACTACATGAAAATAAAAAGCCAGTATAAAAAACAGATTTGTTTATACTACAAAAATCATAATATCTGTCATATCATTAAACATAAATAAGCCTAATTCATTTAATTAAGGAAAAGAATCAACTTGACAGATTCATGGTAGACTCTTAACTTTCCATATTTTTCTCCTTGTGTGTCTTAAAAAGAGCCCAAGGGAGCTAGAAGTGACTAGAATAGAATGTGTATCCAGTAAAGTTTTCAAAACTGAGATAGAAAATTAAAATAAAAAGAGTACTACGGAGGAAAAGGAGACTGGAAGTACTTTACACATGTTACGAACTGCTTGTTAGTGGATAAGAAATTAATCTATTCATCAAGAAAAAAATTGATACAAGATCTTTTGAACAAAGTACAGCGGGTTAAGGAATTAACTGCATAACTGAGAATTGTTAGAGTAAGCAGGGATTACTTAAAAAAATTAAATAATGTGGCCTCAGGCCATGAGGTCCAAAGAGGAAAACATGCATTTGAAGAATGGAGAAGAGCTTATGCACAATTTCCTGAACACGTTCTCCGTGACTTATTGAATCTTTCCTCTAGTGATCTTTAAGTCTGAAAAACTGAAGGTAAAAAACAAAATATGGTTGGTAAAAAAAAAAAAAAAAAAAAAAAAAAAGCAAGAAAAAGTTTTCTGGTTCTTAAATCTAAATTTCTTTCATCATTTACAATTCTGATCATTCTCTCAATGCTTTAACAATCTATCCATTGATTTAGGTAAGTTTGTTAGATATCCCTACTTGATGACTAGTTTTGTAGAAAGTGCTGTGGGGAAGTACAAGAAGTAAAAATCATATTTTCTTCTCTCCAAATTAGCAAAGAGGAAGCAGAAATTAAAGTATTTCCAAGCTGTGTGGTATTAACTTGGAATAGAAAGGAAAGCAGAGAAATGAGAAATGAGTGAACTAAAGTTAGTGGTATGCTGGTAATGTTCTTTTTTTGTTTGCTTTATTGAGGTATAATTGATAAAATTGTTACTATTTAAAGTGTACAATGTAATGATTTGATATATGTATATATTGTGAAATGACTACCACAATCAAGTTAATTAACACATCCATCACCCATCACCTCATATACTTAACCTTTGTTTGTTCGGTGAGAAAAGCATATACAAATGTTAGAAAAACACATGAAGGGCCGGCCGAGTGGCGCGGTCGTTAAGCGCTGGCTTGGGAAGCCAGTGGCCCCAGTTCAGTCCCACATATGAGGGCCAGAGACAGTGCCCTCAAAAAAATAAATAAATAAATCAATAAATAAAAAATAATTAAAGAAAAAAAAAAGAAAAAGAAAAACACATGAAAAGATGTTGAACATAAATAAGCCATTAGGGAGACGCAAATTACAACCACAAAGAGACATACCTGTTGGATGACTAAAATTTAAGAAAATAAAAAAATAGTGACAACACTAAATGCTGGCAAAGATGTGGAAAACTGTATCATTTGTGTATTGCCAGTAGGAATGTAAAATGATATAGCCACCCAGAAAAACAGTGTGATAGTTTCTTAAAAACTTGAACATGAAACTGCCCAGCAATTGTACTCCTAGGCATTCATAAAAGGGAATTGAAGACTTTTATGTTCCCTCAAAAACCAGAACATGAATGTTCATAGCAGCTTTGTTTTGTAATAGCCCCAAACTGGAAACAACCCAGATGTGCTTTGACAGGTGATTGGTTAACCAAACCGTGGTACATCCATACCATGGAATAATACTCAGCAATAAAAGGGAATAAACTATTGATACATCCAACCATCTGGATAACTCTCCAGAGACACTGAGTGAAAAAAGTGAATCCCAGTGGTTTCATATTGTATGATTTCAGTTATAGAACATTCTTGAAATGGAGGACAGATTAGTGGTTAACAAGGGTTAATAGGGGAGTGAATAAGAGAGAAGAAGGAGTAGGTATAAAAGGGCAACACGAGAGATCCTTATGGCAGGAGAAGTGTCCTCTGTCTTGGCTGTATAGATGTCAATATCCTGACTAGAATTAAAAACAACCTAATACTGAATAACAGTAAACACAGTAGAGGATTTCCATGTACAGATGTGACAAACTGCTCCCATTTTCGTTTGACCACTAACCACAGAACGTAGCTTCCTCCTGTACAGTGGGAGACTCTCAAATATTTTATTTATTTATTTATTTATTTTAGCTGAGCCAACCTGCTACCTGTTGGCAGCTTAGCGGCACCTCAGCTTGGGCTGGGCATCGAACTGCTGTTGCTCAGAGCTCAGCTCACACTCTTGAGAGAGCTCTTAACCAACTGAGCCACTCGGCCGGCCTTTCAAATATTTTTTTTTAATGGGAAATATAAAATAACTTTATTACTAAAAATGTAAATCAAAACAAATATCATTGTGGGCTGGCCGAGTGGCCCAGTGGTTGCGCACTGGCTTAGGAGGCCAGCGGCCCCGGTTCGGATCCCACATATGAGGGCCAGTGACACTGCCTTCAAAAAAACCTAAAACAAAACAAAACAAAAAAACAAATATCATTGCAACTGATATTGATCTGAATGACCTGGAACAGTTTTGAACAGTGAGAGGTTCTTGAACCACCTGTTAGGAAATGATGACCTTGTCCAACCATTGTGGGCTTTACAGGTACAGAAAGTGGCCGAGATTCAGAGAATCTGAAGGACCTGCCCAAACCATGAAACTGTTAAGTCATGGAGCTACATCCCTGCTGAGAGTTCATAGTGACATTGAAGAAAAGGCCATATGGGTGAGTAAATGTGTTAGAAGGAATACATCAACTTCAGTGGGAATGAGAAATGGATAGGGCCGAAGAAGCAAAGCTATATCAGCCTAGCTGACTCTGCCAAATTAAGACTAGGGAAAGAGGAATTGCTTGGGATTTTCTTTGCACTGTGCCACTTGCAACTAATACCTGGTCTTCCGAAGGGCTCTTGAGGACCAATCTGCTCAAGCCATAATCCATCCAGGTGGGTTGGTTCACACCTACCAGGAGAGGTGAGCACGTACAACTGCTGGAGTAAGTGAGGACCCTGGAAGCCAGTTTCTCATGATATTCGGTTCTCCTTGCTCATGCCAGGAATATCCCAAAAATAAAGGAGAGGCCGTTCAAGGAGCTATCACATGGCTTCTGAAATGAGTATTGACCCAGCAGTGGCCTCTGCAGCCCTTCACGAAAGGGACTATTTGGGAGTGTGAGGGAAGTGAGATGGCCTGAAGAAAAGTGCTACCACCCACCACATAATTATGGCAATCGTTTGTATTGGTGACAAGGATTTAATCACACCCCCTCATAACGCAGTCTTAGACAAAAACATAATAGTAGCAAATCATTATCTGCTACTAATTTCGAATTGTGTAAGTTACCCACTTAGACATTTCCATCATACTCTAGTTCTCTTCTGTATCCTCTTTCTTGTAATTGACCAAAGAAATCAATTATATTTAATGTGCTTGCCTCTCAGTTTCCTCACCCCACGATGTCCCCCATAACCATCATAGCTACACTGTGCTTTTAGGCTATTATGTGAATTCCCTTTAGCTTCCTTTTTCCAAAAACCTTGTTTGGTGACCTTGAGCTACTGTGGGTGTCTGGCTTCTCTTTTGTTTTTGTTTTTTTAAAGATTTTATTGGGGAATTGAGGGAGGGGAACAGCGTTGGGGAATTGGGAAAGGGGAACAGACAAGGTGCTGTCCTTTTGTTCTTCAGTCTAGTTGTGGTGGATGTCGCTTCACTGGCCCATGTTGGTATTGTGATCATTGCACTCTTTCAGAGTGAGGCAGGCCGTTGCCGGCAATTGGACGGCCGCTCACAGCAGCTCATGAAAGCACATGCCAGCTGCCGGCCAGCCCCACTGCCGCCTACGCCGTTGCCGGCGACTCATGGCTGGCTTCACTTCTTGTTCAGCTGGGTTTTTAACTGTATCTGACTTCCTTCAGCCCATTCCCTTTCCCTACCTACTCTCATTTAGGCGCTGACAGCACACACTGCCTGCCCCCTCCTTCCTTCGTTTACTGCCCCTTAAGTGAGTCTGATACATCCTCCAGCTATTAAAATGTAAGCAATAGCATTTTCATGTCATAAGGCCACGTAATCGAGGCCTCTGTATCCTGTGTTTACTGTTGTTAGTGATGCCTTTTTTAAAATTTTATTTTATTGGGGAACAGCCATAGTCATTGGTTACACATTGCTTTCATGCTACAATGGCATAGTTGACTCTTTTAGGGAGGGCGCAGCTCACAGTGGCCCATGCGGGGATCTTGGTGTTATCAGCACCACACTCTAACCAACTGAGCTAACCAGTCATCCCCCCAGTGATGCCTTTTTAAATGGCAGGTTGGCTCTTCTTGGGTCCTAGGCATTCCTGGACTAAATCTTCTCCTTGCTGTCTACATGTATCTGAGATATTCCAGGGCAAACTCCTTTATGCTGTACTCTTTATTATGTTTCTTAGCAAATGAATTTGCTAGAATATATTTTAAAAAAAGAAGTTCTTTATCTCTTCAGTGGTATAAGGTTGCCCAGATTGCCATTAGTATCTGTCCATTTATCACCATCTCCTGGCAGACTGACTGCATGGCTGATGGAGTCGTCTTAACTGGTTTTCTGTGGAAAACAGAGGCAATTGGGGATATTTTATAGTATCTCTATATTATAGGATTACATTATAATAGAGAAGGGGCAAGTTGCCTGAATGTGTAATAAGATCCCTGGGGCTATCTTTTACTACATTATATATTACATATTATATATTGTATAAGATTATATATTGCAAGTAAAGTGGCTTTGGGGAATTAAAGCTATGACTATGAAGTTTAGATTAAAAGTTTCTATGATCAAAGTATTTTCTCAGCTTTTTAAAGCATATCAATTCATATTCAGGATCGTAATAGAATATTTAAAGGAAGGTTTGAAATTTATAAGACATTTTTAAAATTCCACTGTGATACCTTTATAAAAATAACTTCTGAAGTTTTAATTAGGATTTTGGGAAGCTCCTGACAATTTTTCTTTCTCTGTAATAATTACTGTAAGTTGTTCATTTCCCCTCTGTCAGTACTGAGTGTGAGTATCTCTTTAAATTTATTCTTTCATTACTCTCTTTTATTATTCTCTGAGAATGGTGCCCAGTGCTCCGAAATAAAACATGACTTTTTCCGAGTTTGCTTTCCTCTGGAGGGATCTTCTGTATAAACAGACTTTGCAGAACTTGAGGGTGGGAGAGAAAAGCATCTGGAACAATCTGGCATGCTCTTGCTTTATAATTATAAAACAAAGGCCTCCTTGGGCCAAATGTGTTTAGTCCGGAATCACCGAGGACCTTAGGTTCCCATGCATCTTAATATAGTGAACCCTTCCTTAGGAGGCTAACAAATGGGGTATCTCTTGGGTACTGGTAGCTGCTTTAGCCCAAAAATCTTTGTTTTACTTTGTATGAGGGTGTTAAATATTCGGCTCCATGACTTTCAGTGTTTTGTTTTTTTTTAATCTAATTTTTTGGATTTGCTTTCTTATTTCTCTAGTCTATAATTTGGGTAATATTTGTTTACTTTAAACTTTTTTTTTTAATAAAGATTTTATTGGAGAATTGGGGGAGGGGAACAGTGCTGGGGAATCAGGGAAGGGGAACAGACAAGTTGCTGTCCTTTTGTTCTTCATTCTAGTTGTGGAGGACGATGCTTCACTGGCGCATGTTGGTATCGTCATTGCGCTCTTCCCGGATGAGGCAGATCGGTTACCGGCCTTTGGATGGTCACTCACCACTGCTATTGGCAGCTCACGCTGGCTGCCGGCCACTCACTGTAGCCTATGGCAGCCCACTGCAGCAGGGTGCAGCCCACACCATCACCGGGGCTCGCACAGCCCAGCTCCAGGTGCAGCTGTTGTTAGCTGTGGAGGGCAGTGTCACTGGCCCTCATATGTGGGATCCGAACCGGGGCTGCTGGCATCCCCAAACCAGCTCTTAACCAATGCGCCACTCAGCCGGCCCTACTTTAAACTTTTGAAACTTACATTTTTTGACTCTCCTGAATGAATTTTCACCTGCCTTGGCGTGAAAGCCAGAAACCTAGGAGCCATTCCTTCATTCTGCCCTCTCTTTCACCATTCACATCCAATCTAGCTATAGCTCTCATTGGTTCTATTTTCAAATTACATGATGAATCTTCTCCCTTCCACTGCCAACAATTTAATTCAAGCAATTATCATTCTTGTCCAGATCACTGCAATGATCTGCAAACCATTTCTTTCTTCTATTCTTTCCCTGCTCCAATCCATTCTTCCGATGTCAGTTGGAGTAGTATTTTAAATGTGTGTATCAGATCCATCACGCCACCTTTAAACCATTCCAATTAAAGGATCTTTTCAACTCGGTTCCTGCTGCCCTTCTACTCTCCCTGCTACCTCAGCCACACTCCTGTCACAGAACTTTCCCTCCTCATGCTTTCGCCCCTACGGTTCCCTGTGCCTGGAACACTCTTTAGCTAGTTTTTGTATGACTGGGTCTTTCTCTTTCTTCATGTCTAAGTGTCACCTTCTCAGAAATGTTTTCCTGCACTCTTAACTAGGTACCCATCTATCAAAGCATTTTGCTCATTCCTTTTTGAAAAAAAATCACATTTGGTCAATTTATTTATTAATTGTTTTAGTTATTTACTGTGTGTCCAGCCTCTAGAAAGAAATTCCTTGATGACTGGGACCTGTCAATCTGGCTTACTGACAGATCCCTAGTACCTACTGCAGTTTCTGATACAAAGTAAGCAATCAATATACATTTGCTTAACGAATGATTATTTTGGTTTTCCTGCCGTTTATCTAGTTTTTAAAAAAGTAATTGTGTTTCATCTCACATTTCTGAAGTTCCTTCTCTACTTTAGCTATTGCCTTCCCCACCCCCCAATTTTATCTCAGTTATTTTATTTCACATAATTTGTCATTTTATGTTGTATGAGACTAGTTAAAAATACAATATTGACATTTATAATATCTTTTCACCATTTTCAACTTTTTCTTACACATACTTAATTTTATCTTCCTATTTCTAAATGCTGTTAAGGTATTCCTTTTTAAAATAATTATTGTTTTAGTACTATTTTATTAGAATATTCTTACTACCATTTATGTTAATAAATACTTATTTACTTTTGTCTCAAAATAGTTTTCATTTTCTTAAAGACTTCCTGCCTTTCATCACTTCTTTTCTTTCTTGCTTTTAAATGGGGAGCAGCAGCATTTGCTGCACAGAAATGGAGTTAGGTTTGCCCCACTGGCATCTTTATCATTCGAGCATCTCATAAGTTCTCACTATTTTTCAATAGAGACACCTATGTTTAACCTTAGTGTTAAACTTAATCCAAATCTGGGTAGGAGTGTTGGATATCCCCATTTTTACACACCAGCTAATTCAAATACACAGAAACCATTATCCCTTGAGATAAAATTAGGTAATGGTTTTTATCTGAATTATAATCCAATTAAGAATGAGGTTCTAAAAACCACCATATCAGAGACACACAAGTATGTGGTTATGGACACTTTTTAGAAGTATCCACAGCATAGAGAGAGAAGACAGGAAAAAAAATCCAAATTGTTTTGAACATGCCTGATGAGAATGGAGGCACAAGAGATGGATAATATCCAAACTATTAGAATGTTAATATGTCAGTCTGTTCTAAGAACTATTATTTTCTTTGTTGTCAAGTTTGGGAGAGGAAAAAACACTCCGAGTAGAGATGTTTTTCACCTCTGTTCCCTGATCATGAAAACTAAGGGGAAGCTGGCCAGGGCAGTACTCGTCCCTCTAGATTTTCAGGAATGAGCCCCTCATGCCCCGAAAAGTGGGATGCTTTCTTCCTTTTCAGTCATTTGGTCTAATGCCTCCCTCATATTAGCTTGCGCAGTACAGCCCTAGTGGGTAGTACATGCCTCAGAAACATTTTAACTGCCTAGCTTTGGTAAGATCCAGCCCTCCACAAAACAGCCTTGTGTCATTAAGAAGCAATGTAGGAGGCCCTAACACTTTTAGTGACTTAATTTTGGAGAAACAAGACCTCCTTAAATGGGCAGGCTAGGGGTCCTACAGAGCAAAATTGTGTAAAATACGAGATACAGATTTTAGCTCTAACTCACCTGGCCTACTAACTTTATTTACAGAACTTGCCAACATCTGTCTTCTTCCTTACTAATTGAACATTTAGCCCTCTGGGAACTCTCTTACGACTGAGAATATAGTGAGTTTGATACCCCTGCTACTTACATTAAGACTTTCCCAAATCCCCTTCTGATATCACAGATGCCAAGGTTGATTTATCTTAGTAGCTAGCTCTACTTGGCTAGCCATAGGACACCACTATTAAGCTGCCTACATACATAGCCCCACACATCTGCAAAGGATTGGCTCAGAAAACCTACATTTTCCCATCATGTAGGTCTGGTTAGCTATGTAATACCTTATCCAGGATCAGCTAGATCTGTTAGCCATGCTGTCTGTAGCAAATACAGTAGGGAAGAAGCCTGCACCCAAAGTTATACAAAATGAAAACATGTGCATCTTTTATAATCACATGGTTCTAGATTCTTGAACATGTGATTAAATTTCTACAATGATTAAATTCTTAGATTAAATGATTAAAATCCTTAGAATTTGAAGGTACAGGGAACAAAGACTATGACCTCATAAACCTCCATTCATTTAAGTTCCAGTGACTACTGCAGCACAATCTGGTTTGAAAACTTAGGATATAACCTTCCAATACTAACATGGTTTCCTGAATCGAATCTAGTGTATCCAAATAAGTATGTCACCTTTGTAGGAGCAAATGGATATGTCAGAGGGCTTGTTTCAATCCAATCGCTTCTTTATATTTATGTATGTTTATACATCCATGCACATACATGTGTGTATCTTTAAAATGCTATTAATATATGCATAGCTGTTAATATATATATCCTCTGTCCTGAATTGTAACAGTGGATGATTTAAATACGAGAAGTTAGAAATTATGATGGAAGTTATGGTAAAGCCTAATTCTTGGGTAATCTGATCTGGAAAGATTATATCCCATGGTTCCTGTTTCTAGGGACGGCTAGCCTAGTGGCAGAGAGGAGCATATGATCAAATTAATATAATACTCAATGTTAGTTGTTAGGGTTGCTGTAACAAAATACCACAAACTGAGTGCCTTAAATAGCATAAAAGTCTGGTGGCTAGAAGTCCAAATTAAGGTGTCAGCATGGTTGGTTTCTTCTAAGGGCTAAGAAGGAGAATGTGTTCCATGCCTCTCCCCTAACTTCTAATGGTTT
The DNA here is from genome assembly GCA_033961575.1 of Aselliscus stoliczkanus. Lineage (NCBI taxonomy): Eukaryota > Metazoa > Chordata > Mammalia > Chiroptera > Hipposideridae > Aselliscus > Aselliscus stoliczkanus. Next base: position 71,664,256 of record CM066740.1, on the reverse strand, counting down.
TCTGGCATTCTTTGGTGTTCCTTGGCTTGTAGAAGCTTCATCCCAATCTCTGCCTTCATCTTTGCATGACATTTTTCCTATGTGCATCTATCTCTCAGTGTCCAAATTTCCCCTTTTGTAAGGACATCAGTCATGTTGGACAAGGGCCCACTCTAATGACCTCACCTTAATTAATTACATCTGCAATGACCCTATTTCCATATATGAGTAAGGTCACATTCTGAGGTACTGGGGATTAGGACTTCAACATATGAATTGGGGGGGTGGGAGGGCATAATTCAACTTATAACACTCAGTTATAGGCTTTCATGTCTTCAACTATTGTAAAATTATTACCCAAAGTGATGATACCAATTCACTCCCACCAGCAGTGTATGAGTGTTCCTCTTGTTTCACATCCTTGCTAACATTTGGTATTGTCTGTCCTTTATTTTTGTCAATAAGATGACAGTAAAATTATAATTATTGGGTTGTCAGAAAATTCATGATGTATTTTTTCTGGTTTTTGTTGCAAAACTGCGTCATGACTTTTCCAACAACCCAATAATTTGCATTTCCTTGATTATGATGGAGGTTGAGTCTTTTTGATATTTAGTGACTGCTCATGTTTCTAGTTATAACAATTGCCTATGAATTTATTTTGCCAATTTTTGTATTGTATCTACTAAAAATATATTTATTGAGTGCCTATTATGTACCAAGTACAATTTTAGGCACTTGGGATATGGTAGGAAAACAATTCCATCCACATATGGCTTATATTCTAGAAAGGCTGATACACAAAAACAATATAAGTAAAATAAGTAGATAGCATATTAGAAGGTGATAAGGGCTATGAAGAAAATTAAAGCAGAGAAGAGGGTAGGGAGTGTCTTAATGGTGACTTGCAAATTGAAATCTCATGGCCAGGGCAGGCCACACTTAGAATGTAATATCTGCAACAAAGACTTGAAAGAGTTGAGAGAGCCAGCCATGTGCCTATCTGGCAGAAGGATTCTGCACGAGAAGGGTTAGAAGAGCAGCTACCTGAGCAGGGACAGGCAAATAGGAGGTTAGGTCTCAGAGGTTAGGGGCAGAGGAGGCAGGACTCACAGGCAGATGTAAGGGTCCTGGCTTTTATACCTCTAGTGAAAAATTACAGGAGGCATTTGAGCAAAGTACTTCTAAAGGATTTTTTAGGTATTAAGTTGAAAATAATAGCAAAATTAAAAATTAATAGCAATCAAGTGTGGGTGCTATGTTCCATGCACCGAGCCAGGCACTTTACATATATTAACTCATTTCATATATTCCAGAGAAGAAGGCAAGAATGGAAGCTGGGACACCTGTTTTGGTGATTAGTTCTTTTCTTACTGATTTATAGACGGTTCCTTATATATTAGGCACCACTTATCTTTTGGTGATTACATGTGGTTGCAAATTTCTTCAATTCTGTGGGTTCACCCACAATTTTGGGCTAGTTATTTCCTCTTCCCTGCTACCCATGCACTTAACACAAACCTCTTGTAGAACACTTACCAAATTACTTATTAATGCATGACGTTGTCATTGTTTTGTGAAATCCAGGATAGGAGATGCTGTCTACACGTTATGTCTCAATAACTAATACATGACGGGTGCTTAATGGATGTTTGTAGAGGTAAGTGGGGGAAAGTGGTATGGTCTGGTTTTCACTTCACCTTGGAAAACGAGACAATGATGTACTTCTGTGAGCGATATGGAAAAGGGGTGGCAATGGGAACCACCACCACATACTGCTTTGGCTCATAAGACCAAGAATATTGATTGATATCCTTGTGGTATGACTTAAGCTTTGCAGCTAGGAGATCCCTTAGATGATAGCTCCAACAATCACCCTCATTTTACTACAGACTGCACTGTGGAAGGGAAATTGACGAATTCGCCCAAGGTTAAGGAGAGTGCAGGTTCCTAGAACGACTGCGTCAGAATTTTTGGTAGTTTGGAATACTTTCCTTAACCGTTCGGCAATCCATCAGCAGTGGGAGGGTCAAGAATGCACACGTAAAACACCGAACCTACACGTCTTCAAGCGCTAAGCTTGGAGGCCGGTGTACTCACGGCGCATGCGTCCACTTTCCCTTTAGTAGCCTTTGCCCGGGTGGAGATCCGGAGGGGGAAGAGCCAAGCTGTTTCCAAGGTGACTGACTGGCAGCCTCGGTGGTCGATTGAGCGGGTCTGAGCGAGGTTCCCAGAGGGCTGTGCGTACTCCGCTGGTCGGCGCTGTCATGGCGGGCGTGCTGAAGAAGGTGAGGCGAATGGAGGTCACTGCTGGGGAGAGACAGCCGGATAGGCGCTCACCCCGCGGGTGGTGGCCGGAACGAGCGGTGCTTTGGGGCGCTCGTCCTGCTCTGCCCTCAGGGGTGACTCAGTTGGGTGGCTCCCCTCCGAGAGGCAGGAGAAACGCTGGGAACCAGCGGCGCTGAGAACGGTGGCTGGTTTCAGGCCGGGTTTAGCCAGGGGACTGGTGGTTGTGCTTTTCCTTAGCGCGGAGCGTGTGCCGGAGAGCCAACAGCATGAATCGTGTTTTGTTTTTCAACAGACCACTGGCCTTGTGGGATTGGCCGTCTGTGAGAGTCCACACGAGGTAAGTCCCTCTTTTCCGCCTTCATTCCTGAGTTTCCAAGGAAGACTGGATGGAACTCCATCACTTTGTTCAAGGTTAACGGGATACGGATATTTCAAGGCCAGAATTCCAGTTCAGCGTGAGCTCCGAAGAAAAGAGCAGTGTCTAATTTGTTTATTTGGTGCCACTTGTTTGTTTGTTTGTTAAGACCTCCTTCTACAGCCTTTTTGTTGTTGTTGTTGACTCTTTCCGTGGCATTCTTGTGGCTTCACTCATACTTTTGTGAATGTCTTCCCAAATCGATACCTGCGTTTTTCACCTTCCTTCCCCCCACCTTTTCTTCGTAGGTTCCCTAGATTCCATACACGTTGGCTTATTGAAGATACTGCTCTTAACAATTGCCCCTTTTGTCATCAGTTTTCCCTTCCAGCACATCTTTCCTATCAGGATTCAGGCATGCGTTCATCTTACAAAAAAAAAAAAAAAAAAGACCCCAAAACCTCCTTTGATCCCTCTTGTCTCCAATGACCACACCATTTCTCTCCTTCCCTTTATAGATGATATAATAAGTCCAAAGAGTTAGCTGTATGTCACTGTCTCAATTTATTTTATTCCCCCTTGAACACACTCCAGTCAGCCTTGGCCCGACTGCTCTTGTTTTCAAGGTCACTGTTACATCAGTGCTGCTAAATCCAGTGGTCACGTCCCTTTTCTCATCTGAATTGACCCAGTAGCAGCATTTGAGACGTGTGGCACTGTCTCCGTCAAGCACTTTTGTTACCGTTTCAGGACACCTCAATCTCCGGTCTTTTTTCCCCCTACTCTTTTTGTAGTTTCCCTTTCTGGTGTTTCTCATATCCCCACTCATACATTTTGGAGTTCTAAGAGTTTTTGGATCTTTTCTGTATTTATATTTGCTCCCTCTTGGTGTCTGCACCCAAATCTAATGTTTTTCAGTGCTGCCTTATACACTGATATTCTTAGATTTTCATATCAAGCACTGACCTCTCCCTTTACGAGACTTTTGTATATTTAATTATTTAGTGGTCATCTCCACTTGGATGGCAGGCAACCCAAACTTAACATCTCCAAAATTGAGTTCCTGAGCTCCATAAAACCCGCTCTTCTCTTAGATTTGCTCATCTCAGTGAAAGGCAGTCCCATTCTTCTAATCACTTTAGGTCAAAAACCTTGAAATCATCTTTAATTCCTTTCTTTCTCTCACACCCCACATTTGGTACTTCAGTAAATCCTTTGTGTGTTCTACATACTTCAAAATATATCCAGATTTTGAGTACTTCTCATCCCCTCCTGTGCTGCTACCCTGTTTTCTGCCAGCATCATCACTGCTGTGAATAATTTCAGTTGTTTCCTAAGTGTCTCTCCCTTCTTGTCCCTGCCTCATTTTGGTCATTTTTCAACCAACTAGAGTCAGCCTGCCAAAGTGTAAGTGGTCATGTCAATCCTTTCCTCAAAACCCTTCAGTGGTTTTCCATTTCACTCGAAATAAAAGAGTCCTTCTGTGGCCCTCCAGATCACTAGTCAACAGACAGTATTCTATTGGTTTATGTTGTTTGTTGTCTGTCTCTATTTAGAATATAGGTTTTCATGAAGGGAAGGATTTTTTATTCTTTTATTCACTGCTAGTACTATGACTAGCACGTGGTATGTGCTCAGTAAATAATGCTTGTTGAGTGAATGTCCTACATTCATGAGTTCATAATGACTTTAGATGCATTATTGTCTAAAACTGAACTCATGGTTTTCCTTTCTAAATTTGTTTCTTCTGCGGTGGACTCTGTTTTTCGTGATAGTATCAGTTTTTCTACTCTGCAGGCTGGGAATTTGGACCTCATAGTTGTTACTTCTCACACTCTTGTCTCTTCTTGTTCATCCCGGTGACGAGTTCTATTGATCCTGTTCTATAACAGCTCCCCAGTCTGACCTCTCTTTCTTTTCTCTACTGTTAATACCACAGTTCAGTCCCTTGTTCTTGTTTAGAGAATTGCACCAACCTTGGTACTGGCCTGTCTGTTTCTCCATTTAACTCACCATTGCCGGTTGATTTTCTTGAAGCACAGATCTAATTATACAGCTTCCTTAAATCTTTTCATTGCCCACAGAATATAGCCCAAAATGCTTTAATGTGGCATGCCAAACCACTGATAATCTGACTCAGTTTTTCTACAGTCTTGACTCCTAACCATTTCCTATGTGTCCTGTATACTAGCCATGTGCTGTCTAATAAAAATATAATATAAATCAGACATGTAAGCTATGTTTGTAATTTTAAATTTCGTAGGAGTCACTTTTTTTTAATAAAGAGGTCAAACTTAATAATTTATTTTATTTAACATATCAAAAATATTATTTCATATATAATCAGCTAAAAATTAATGATATTTTAGTCTTTTTTCATACTAAATATTCAAAATCCCAGTGTGTATTTACACTTATAGCACATCTCAGTTCAGACTAGCCGCATTTCAAATGCTCGATGGCTGGATTTGACTAGTGGCTCCTATACTGAATAACAAACACAGTTCAAGGAAAATAAAACTATGTACTGATTATTTTATGTTCCCTGTATTTTCTGCCCTTCAATCCTATACATGTATTCTTCTATAAATTGCCTTTTCCAACATCTTTAATTGCCTAAGTCCTACCATCCCTCCAGATCTATATCAGATGCAGCCTTTTCTGTATCCCCTTGTCTAATATCTGCTGAAATGACTCTTTTCCCTATTGAATAATAATGCTAACATTTACTGAAACTTAATGTGTGCCAGGTACTATTTATTATAAGTTATACAACGCTCTGTGAAGCAGAGATTATTAATAGACCCATTTTAGAAAGAGTTCTTTCTATTGTCATACCCTTTGCTAAAATTAAGAAGAAATGAAACTAAAAAACCCCACACCATTTGCATTATATGTTCTCTGACAAGCTCTACATTAACATAGTCAAATAGCCTCTATTATAGAAATCATTCAGATACATAAATAATGTCTAATTATGCAGACTACTTTTTTTTTTTTTTTTTTGAGGGCAGTGTCACTTGCCCTCATATGTGGGATCCGAACTGGGGCCACTGGCGTCCCAAGCCAGCTCTTAACCATCGTGCCACTTGGCTGGCGCCAGACTACTTTTTAAGTAAAAGGATTTTTAGAGGCCCTCAAGGTTTGTTTGTTTATTCATATACATATAGTGAATATATATGTATATATGAATAAAACTAAGTAATAGTGCCTATTGCTTTTATACAATTAAACAAATTCCAAATTATTAAATGTGAAGAAATAATAAGAAAAAATGTATCATTCCTAAGTTACAAAGGAGATAGGACATAGATATGAAGAAATTACAGCAAGTACGAGTTAGATGCTTTTTTAAAAAACAGTTGTCAAGCAATAGCACTTTGATGCCCAACCCGAGCTGAGCTGCCAACAGGTGGCAGGATGGCTCAGCTAAAAAAATGTGAAGAAATAATGTGAAGAAAAATAAATAAAATGTGAAGGGAAAAAAAAAAAACAGTTGTCATTTTTTTTGTTTTTTAACCTATGAGACTTGTTAGTGTTCCATTAAATCTTTTGTGATTTTTAAAATGGAAATTTGTATGATTTGTCTTTTCAGAGGCTAAGAATATTGTACACAAAGATTCTTGATGTTCTTGAGCAAATCCCTAAAAATGCAGCATACAGAAAGTATACAGAACAGATTACAAATGAGAAGCTGGATATGGTTAAAGCGGTAAGTAGCTGACTTGAGTTTGTATTTTTGAATTTATGGTATTCAATGCAACATTTAACAAAAGAATTCAATTGTTTATTTTTTGTGTATTCTACACATTTATTTATATTTTTCTTCCTTCCATGCTTTTCATCCTTTCTCCCTTTTATTCAGCAAATTCCTCTATTTACTGAGTGCTTTATATATGCAAGGCACTATAAATACTGGAATGAAAGAATAAGATTAAGTCTATTGGGCCGGCTGAGTGTTTCAGTTGGTTAAGAGCTCTCTCAAGAGTGCGAGCTGAGCTCTGAGCAACAACAGTTCGATGCCCAGCCCGAGCTGAGCTGCCGCTGAGCTGCCAACAGGTGGCAGGATGGCTCAGCCAAAAAAAAAAAAAAAAAAGTCTATTCCCTGAGTTAACACTAGCTGTTTCTATTGCCTGTCTTCCCTATCCAGTCCTTTATTGATCTTTTACTTTTTATCTATAGATACATCAGTCTTCATCTCTTTTCTCTAATTTCAAAGTAAAGAAAAAAAGAAAGCAAAACCAAAAATAGTGTATTGTGTTTAAAGAAAACTTCAGAAATAACTTTCAAAAAGTGCTTTGTTGCAAAAATAAGGGGACCAAATTAGTCACTTAACTACCAAAAGTTTTATTGAGCATCATTAAGGACTGAATGTCCTCCTAGAATGTATATGTTAAAGCCCAAACTCTTTCCCCCACCCCCCTGGCTGGACCTTCTGTGGAAGTAATTAAGGTTAATGAGGTCATCAGAGGGGTGTCCTGATCCAGTAGGATTAGTGTCCTTATACGAGGAGACACCAGAGAGCTTATGATTTCTATGCCAGACGAGGACACAGTGAGAAGTGACTGTCTGCAAGCCAGAAAGATAGGTCTCACCAGGAACCTTCCCTACTGAACCTTGATCTTGGACTTCATCCAGTCTCAGAACTGTGAGAAAATAAATTTCTGTTGTTGAAGCCACCCAGTGTATGGTATTTGCTTAGGGCAGCGCAAGCTGACTAATACAAGCATTTTACAGCTTCTTGTATAGTGCACTCTTGTTAAATTTCCACACTAGCAGTTATTCCATGGACTTTTGTAATTATCCAAAATAATATTCATAAACCAAAAATTATTGACATATATGCAATAAATGGTCTAATGTGTTGTCCTTGTTATGAGGTTACCAAGCTCTAGTCCAGAGAGAATTCTTATCTTTTTCTTAGGTATACAGCATGCCAATTTGATTTGAAACTTTTATTCTGAATCTGGCAATTCTAGAAGTAATTTAAGAGTAAAGTTTCTAAAGGGGAAATTAACATTTCTTTTCATTTTATGTTTCCCTTAAGGAAAGTAGGCTTCAGCATCTTTTCCCATCAAAGAATAAGTAATAGCCCTTTTTCTTTTCATGGATTGAATCTTCAGCTGTGTCATTGGTTCTTTCTCTGCTTTCCTTGTCCATAACCTTGCTCCCCTTTAATCATTTCTTCTATATTTCTCCTTTTTCCTCTCATTTTATTATCATCTTTCAGAAAGCCTCGAAACATGTTTAGCTTGTTCCTATTTTAAAAGAAAAAGAAAACTATATTTTCCTTTATTTTTGACCTATTTCCCTCTTCTCTCCTAGTCAGTGTCAACCGGAGAGCAGTTCACTGTCATTACTTTCACTTATTAGTTCTAAAATCCTTTTTTCCTAACCTGTGCTATTTCAATTACTTTATAACTGATTGGTCTGTGTATACTCTCATCATACTTAATTGTATGCACCATACTGCCAATAGAGTGAGGTGTTTTTTTTGTTTTTTAATACATAAATCATGGTGTCTTTCTACTTAAAAAACTTACTATGGTTTCCTGTTCAGTGTTTCTCAAAGACTGAATTTAAGGATTTATGTTGTGCTGGCTGTGTGAAACTTACCTACCTATCTTTACCTGCATGATTTTGATGTACAGCCATGTTTGGGAACCACTGGCTTAGCATGGATGGAAGGCCCTCCAAGGTCTAGCTCTAGGTTATCTTATTAGGTAGTCTTATCTTGTCACTTCCTATTTTGTACCCTATACACAGCAATACCAAACTGCTGGCAGTTATGTGAATTCCCATGCAATTTTTTTGTGTGTGTTCCTTTGTATTTTCTCTTCTCTCTTCCTAGAATGCCCTTACCTTATCTGTCTGGCAGTTCTTTTTACTCAGGATCTACCACTTTCCTCTGTGAAACCGTTTTTTCCCTTCCTAAGTAGATATTGACAATTTCCTTGCTTCTCTTCCATTGCACCTACCACACTGTACTTTATTTCTTCTCTACTGGTTCCTAAGCTACTTGAGAATGATGATTGCATTCATCTTTACATCCAAAGAATCTAGTGTAATACCCGAGATGTCCCTTAGAAATGTTTGTTTATCCAAAAGGCTAATTATAAATGAGTTTTATGACTCCAAGCACCGTATAATAGTTTTATCGCTGCTTTCTGTTTTTTTGTTAAATTATTGAATTTTTATCCCCCCCATAGAGCCACACACAAAATCTTCAGTGAATATTGTTATGATTATAAAGTATGTATTTACTAAGCCTGAAATGGAAATAAAAGTAAATATATATAGATTATACCAGGGACATAGTAATAGCATATTGAGGATAAGCATTGTTAATAGCATATTGAGGATAAGCATTGGTTAGCCTGTCCAAAGTTTTCATCTCAGCTCTAATACTTATTTGTTGAATGATGGTGGCACCTTGCCCATTTTTTCTGTCTCAGTTTCCTCATCTATAAGTTGGGTATACTAATACCTACCTTGAACACTTCTTGTTAGGAGTGAATGAGGTAATTTACATGAAGTGCTTATTAACACAGTTGCAAGCATATAGCAAGCAGGAAGTACATGGTACCTTATTGAGCTTAATGGCACTGTGCCATTGGTTAATAAAAGTCGCATTATTAACTCACCTGCAGTAAAACAAATTGGATTGTTTTCCTAACAGGCTTTTCCTGGGATAAAAGTATTGCTAAACATTCTTTGCTTTCTTCTTTTTTTTAATCTTTATTAAATTTATTGGGGTGACATCATCTATATATTGCATTGTATGTTCACCATCCAGACTTGGTTCTTGTTCCATCACCATATATTTAATCCCCTTTACCCTCATGTACCATCATCCCCTCCCCCCTTACCCTCTGGTAACCACTAAACTGTTGTCTGTGTCTGAGTTTTTTTTTGTCTTTCAGTTTTATATCCCACATATCAATGAAATCATATGGCTCTTGACATTTTTTTTGTCTGACTTATTTAGCATGATAGTCTCAAGATCCTTCATGTTGTCACAAATGGCAGTATTTCATCATTTCTTATGGCTTAGTAATAGTTCATTGTATATATGTACCACATCTTCTTTATCCAGTCATCTATTAATATTCAAGGACACTTTGATTGTTTCCATGTCTTGGCCACCGTGAATAATGCTGAGGTGAACATAGGGGTACATGTATCTGTGTGCATAAATGTTTTCAAATTTTTGGTATAGATACGCAGAAGAGGGACTATTGTGTTGTATGGTATGTCTATTTTTAATTTTTTTTTTTTTTTTTAAGATTTTTATTGGGGAATTGGGGAAGGGGAACAGCCAAGTTGTTGTCCTTCAGTCTTAGTTGTGGAGGGCGCAGCTAGCTCAGCTCCAAGACCAGTCGCCATCCAGCCGCCCATTGGCAGCTCACGGCTGCTGAGCTCAAGGTGCCGCATTCAATCTTGGTTGGGGGTGGTGCACGTAGCCCACCATCCCATGCAGGAGTCCAACCCCCAACCTTGTTGTTAGGAGCACGTGCTCTCACCATCTGAGCCATCCTGCCACCTGTTGTTAGCGGTAGCTCAGCTCGGGTGCAGCTCACTGGCCCATGTGGGAATCGAACTGGGAAACCTGTTGCTCAGAGCTTACGCTCTTAACCAAGTGAGCCACTTGGCCGGCCCTCTGTTTTTAATTTTTTGAGGACTCTGCATACTGTTTTCCCTAGTGGCTGCACCAGTTTACATTCCCACCAGCAGTGTATGAGGGTTCCTATTTGTCCACAGCCTCTCCAACACTTGTTATTACTTGTCTTGTTGATAATAGCCATTCTAACAGGTATGAGATTTTGATTTGCATTTCCCTAATAGCTAATGAAGTTGGTCATTTGTATGTCTTCTTGAGAGCAGTGTCTGTCCAGGTCCTCTGCTAATTTTTTTAATTGGATTGTTTTTTGTTGTTGAGTTGTACAAGTTATTTTTAGTACATTTTGGATATTAGCTCCTTATTGGACTTGTTGGCTTGCAGATATCTTCTCCCATTTGGTTGGTTGCCTCTTATTTTGTTGATGGTTTCTTTTGCTGTGCAGAACTTTTTAGTTCGATACAGTCCCATTCATTTATTTTTGCTGTTACTTCCCTTGTCTTTGAAGTCAAATTCATAAAATCCTCTCTGGATCCAAGGTACATAAGTTTAGTATATATGAGGCTTTCTTCTGTGCAATTTATTGATTCGTGTCTTTGAAAATTTATATTTAGGTCTTTGATCCATTTTGAGTTAATATTGGTGTATGGTGGTAGTCATTCTTTTGCATGTGGCTTCCAATTTCCCCAGCACCGTTTATTGAAGAGGGTTTTTTTCCTGCATTGTATGTTTTTGGCTCCTTTGTCAAAAATTACCTGCCCGTATATATTTGGGTTTATTTCTGCATTCTCAGTTTTATTCCATTGGCCTGTGTGTCTGTTTTTCTGCCAATACTGTGCTGTTTTGATTGTTAGCACTTTGTAGTGTAAGTTGAAGTTGGGGAGTGTGATACCTCCAGCCTTGTTCTTTTTTCTTAGGAGTGCTTGGGCTATTCTGGGTCTTTTGTGACTCCATACAAATCTGATGATTTTTTGTTCTATTTCCTTAAAAAAAAAATGCCATTGGCTTTTTAGTTCTGTTAGTAGTTGCTTTATATATTTTGGTGCTCCTTGATTGGGGCCATATATTTTGATAAGCATTATATTTTGTTGATGTCCCTTTTATCATTATGAAATGTCCATCTTTGTCTGGTTATCTTTTTTGTCCTTAAGTTTGTTTCATCAGATATAAGTATGGCTATACCTGCTTTTCTCTGGATACCATTTGCTTGGAGTATCATTTTCTACCTTTTTCTTTTAAATCTCTGTTTGTTCTTGTAGTTCAGATGTGTGTCTTGGGGACAGCATATGACTGGGTTTTGTTTTTTGATCCAATCTGCTACTCTGTGTCTTTTTATTGGTGATAACACAGATGAAGACTTGGATGGAAATGAAGGAACAAGCCATACAGGTATCCTGGGTCAGCCAGAAGATGCCCTGAGGCAGGAACATGCCAATTCCTGTAGAGAATATCTCTGGTTTTGTCTCCCTCCCTCCTTCACTCTGTCTCTCCCTCTCTCCCTCCCTTCCTCCCTTCCCTCTTTTCATCCCATTTATGGGGTAACAACCAACCTGTTTACACTTTGTTTACATATGCATATGTATGTGTAGGACATAGTTTATGGTTCTCAACAAGCTCATTATATTAGAAAATAAATATGTTCTTGAATGTTTAGCTAACTATATTAGCATTTCTTTTTCTAAAACTTGCATTGAAGAATAAAAACACAAAGAAATGTGCTGAACTCATAGCTTGATGAATTTTCACAAAGTGGTCACACGCATGTTAGCACCAAATGAAAAGAGAGGACATTTCCAGAACACCGAATCACCTCTGTTCCCCTCCAAGTTACTACCCTCCTAAAGATAATCACTCTTCTGACCTCTAACACCGCAGATTCATTTTGCTTTGGTTTTGAGCTTTTTTATAAATGGAATCATCAGTTTGTACTTTTCTGTGTCTGTTTCTTTCACTTCATATTACATTTGAGAGAATCATCTCTGTTGTGTATAGTTGTAGTTTATTCTCATTGCTGTATAGTATTATATCCAAATGCTATAGTTTATTCATTCTATTATATGTGTTCCTATTTTGGGGCTATAGTTTATGATGCTGTGAACATTCTTGAACATGTCATTTGGTTAACTTACTCTGTTTGGTTGATACCTAGGAATGGAATTCTGGATAGCAATTATTTTTAATGCTAATGCTCTCAGAGGAAATATAGGAAATACTAAGAAAATAAAGTGGTATTTTAAAATCTGTATTTTAGGGCCAGCCGAGTGGCACATTGGTTGGGAGCTGGCTTGGGACGCCAGCGGCCCCAGTTCGGATCCCACATTTGAGGGCCAGTGACACTGCCCTCTACAGCTAACAACAGCTCCATTTGGAGCTGGGCTGCACGAGCCTTGGCGATTGTGTAGGCTGCAGCCCATGCTGCAGTGGGCTGCTGTAGGCTACAGCGTGAGCGGCTGGCAGCCAGCGTGAGCTGCTAGTAGCTGTGGTGAGCGACCGTCCTGAGGCCAGTGACCAATCTGCCTCATCCGGGAAGAGCGCAATGACGATACCAACATGGGCCAGTGAAACAATGTCCTCCACAACTAGGTTGAAGAACAAAAAAGAACAGCAACTTGTCTGTTCCCCTCCCCCAATTCCCCAATAAAATCTTTAAAAGTAAATAAATAAAATCTTTATTATAGAAAGACTGAATTAAGCACCATAGTTCTTAACCCTTGATAGACATGTCAGTAAACATTTAATACTTTTTTAATATTAAGACAGAAAAAGCAATAAAATAGTACAGAGATGAAATGAGTTTCCTCCAAATAGTTGGTAAAAATTAGTGTAGGTACAATGAAAGAAAAATTAATTATGTTTGTTATATTAAGTGCTTTTTTATATATGTTTTTAAAATATAGGATATTAAAATATTCAGTTATTGTGTTCCTATGTTTAAATTTTTTTTTTCCCCCTTAAATTATAGGAATCAACTATTAAAAGATTAGAAGACCAACTTCAGGGTGGCCAAATAGAAGAGGTGATTCTTCAGGTAAAGAAAAAGTTGAATATTTAGATGTTTGGCTTCAAATGTTCAGAGTCACAATATAAACAGGCACAAAACTGACATTCCAGAAAGAAAGGAAAACTCAGTTTCTTTGCTTATATCAACTCATCCAATATAGGACTAATCACACATAGAAAATACTTGTACTGTATATGTCAGTTAAATATTTATCATTGATTATAACTTGAATTACGAGGCTTCTGTTGGTAAGTTTGATACTCTGAATTTAAGCAGCATGTTCTTGTTAACCTCACCATAGTTCAAATTAGTAACACAATATTACTGTTATTTGAATAATTTTATTTATTAGACGCAAGTACTTCTAGGTTTTAAAGGCTTGGTAAAAAATCCTATAATTTTTAGTTTAACTAGGGGAAATGATGCCTTTTTTTTTTAGTTATGCATTTTTCCCCCAATTACTAGTAAGGTTAAACTTTTAAAATATGTTCTTAGACTTCATGTTTTATTAATTATTAGTATTTTTACTCTTCATTTGTTTAGTGTTTTTCTTATAGATTTCTTTGAGTGTTTTTTAAAATAAAAGATATTAACTTTAATCTTTTGCACTTATGTAAAAAAATGTCTGAACATTTTTTTTTTTTTTAGTCCTTTGCCTTTTGATTTCAATTGAATATTTCTCCAATGTGTAGAGGTTTTTAAAATATTTATTTGGTCAAATGACCTCCCCCTACACAGCTCTCCCCACCACCGTGTCTTCCCCTTATGTGGGTCTGATAAATATTCAATTCTGTTTCATTTAATTTTTATATTTTTTTCATATTTTTCAAAAACATGACTATTCTTAAAATGTTTTGCCTTCATTAAAGACAAATAAAAGGAAATATTGGGTAGTATTAGGGATTAAGGAGGCATTTACCAGCAGACGTATTCAAAAGCATTGGTAGACAGCTCTGTTAAAGAGGAATAGGGCATTCAGACAGCTTTCAGTGTGCGTACACTGTTTCAGTCGTTCAAAGGCTTCTTTTCCTGGCCTTTCTATTCATTTGCCAGGTGGGCTGTAGTACTGGATGGAGTGTCATGGGAACTTGCTGCAGACTTTAATTGTCCTCTTCCTGTTTCTCTTTCCTACCTGATTTCACTTTGATCAAGACTTCAGTTTAGTTGATACATTAATTTATCATGTAATTATATATCTAAAGTATTATTGAAATATAATTAATATAAAATATTGAGATATTTTTCACCCTTTTTATATACCAAGCCTTATACTGGCAGCACATCTGAATTTGAACTAGCTACATTTCAAGAACTCACTCTGTAGTTACATCTAAGTAGTGGCTACCATCTTGGACAGCACATTTCTAGAGGGGCACTGTGAGGAACGAGGAAAAGACAGTATGTTAGAAGCCAGAGAAGAGGGAGGGGGTGGGCAACAGGGGTCACATGCAGCTGGGTCCAACTCCTCGACGTAGTGCTGACCTCAGTGACGTTCAAGGCTAGACTCACTGCCCACAGTGGGCAGCGCCTTGGGGGCATAGAGAAAGCATCAGTGTTCAGGAGATCCAGGGCAAAGGGCAGTAGAGGAACGGCCATCCAAAGGGATGTTTTAGATCAGTATTTGTACAGTTTTCTCATGCTAGCATTAGTAAATACGTCTACCCCCAGATTTCTATTAACCTACTCTTGTCGATTGTATACGTTTTAGACTGGTACTGCTAAACTTAGATTGGCTGTTTTGTACCAGTGGCGTCAATGAGCCATTGCCTTTTAACTTTACAGACTCTGACAGAACCTCAGTATTTATTTTGTGTTTGAATTCCTTCCCTGACAGCCTGACAAGTATTCAACAGAGTCTAAGTTGGCCAGAGTTGTCATCATAGGTCTTTCTGCTCTAGAAAAAAATGTGAAATAAAAAGATACCTAAAAATATATTTGTTAAATGTGTTATAAGATTGTGTTTGAAAGGAAAAATTTTAATGTAACATAATCTTATTAGGAAAACTAATTCAATAAATATATTTTTTGTGCATCTATTTTGTTTTACATTCTGTACAGCAATATTTTGCAAATTGTGGTCTCCAGTGATTATGGGTCATGAAATCAGTTAGGTGGGTTCTAATTAGCATTTAAAAAATACAATAGAAAATAGTGGATCTCAATTAGGAAAGGTAATGGTATTTTTCGTTTTGTTTGAGTTATATGTGCATATTGTGGATCCCTTGGTAAAATATATTTCTTCTTCTTTTTTTTTTTTTTTAACTGCAGGCCATGGTAAAATAAAGTTTGAACACTGTTGACATAGATAAAGAGACATACTTGTGATTTTTAAAGAATTTGTAGTCTGATGGTGAAACAGACAATTAAGATTGAAAACTTACCAACTAAACTTTTGAACTTTAGCAGTAAATTTTAACCAAATAGAAGAAATGTAATGTTATCCTTTCTTACTTATGGTGATTGTATAGCTGTGAGAATTAGAGTCATTTAGTTAATTTTCAATATTTGGTGATGGAACAGCTTATTAGGTATTAATATGAAGTAGTAGCTATAGTTATATTTCAGTTATTGTGATAATGATCTATTGAACAGTATAATCAAGTGATCCTTTAAAAAAATTTCATTAACAGGCTGAACATGAACTAAGTCTGGCAAGAAAAATGGTACAATGGAAACCATGGGAGCCGTTAGTGGAAGAGCCTCCTGCCAATCAGTGGAAATGGCCAATATAATCATGATTGAATGACTTGTCTGTGACAGAAAATGATGTAATTAAATGTTCTGTTATATCAAAAATGTGTCCATATTACTGTCATCTTATAATTAAGAAAATTCATACAGAACATTTAGGAGACTTGTTAAAATTGATGATTATGTAATAGGAACTTATGAATTAGTTTTTGGTTTGTAAAGCATTCAAATTATTTCAAAGGTGATTTTTTTTTTGTACACAGATGTTGTGGAGAGACTTGAAAGTTAATTGGAAAACTTCCTGTAGATTTCAACACAGAGGCCATGTTTGAAGTCTGAAATATTGTTAGTATTTTCAGCATGTCATTTAGTGTTTTTTATTCTGAAAAACCCAGAAAAGTTAATTATTATTATTATTATTATTACTGCTTATATAGGCCATTGTTTAAAATGAAGTAGTAAGAGTAAAAACCATTAAATTATGAGTTCATTGTACCATTGAAGAAATTGGTATTTGAGATTTCTTATTTATAATGGTAGCTGGAAAAACTATTTTTTGTCTCATTTAGGAAGTTAGCTGTGGCCCTCAGCCTTTAGTTTTCTTGATTAACCAACCTACATCAGGATAGAAAATTTCTATAAAAGAGGAGATATTAAAAGTTTCTAAAGTTTATCTGTCATATAGATATATTCAAAACATCTTCGTATACTTATAACTTCAAAGTGGAATCACTAGTTTTCACTAAGCTTCCAATATGAGTGCAGCTGGGTATCAAACAAGATAAATGCTGCTCAAGGAAAGAAACAGTTGACAAACAAAAATAAAATTATTTCTCGTGTTCTCACCTTTTTTTCCTAGCCCCCATAATTTCTAAATACTCTTAAATTTGGTATTTCTTACCTTCAAAAAGAGTACTTTTGGGGTGTGTGAGTGTTTGTGTCTGTCTGTCTTGCTATTTCTTGTGGCAAAGCAGAAGCTTTCAGAATGAGAAAAATAATTGTATTTATCCCCTTACAGAGCTGTAAATTAAATGCTAAATAAATATTAAATGAAGTGGGTTGAGGTATTTTTTAGCAGTCAGACTTAGCAGTTAGACTGTAAGAGAAAGCTTACTTTGGGGAAATGAGAAAAGCATTAGAGGGAGAGTCAAGTCCTGGGTTCTCATTCCCATGGTTCTAGCACCATCGTGAACTCAGTGACTTAAGTGGCAAGTTGTCAACCTCGCAGAATGTCTTATTTTCTCTGTAAAAAAAGTAGAATTTGTGATTTTTAACTTCCTTTTTAGTTCTAAATATCTGTTTCAATATATATTTCATTAGATTTATTAAGAATAATATCCTAAATCATGTTTGCAAAGATGCTTTCCAGATAATTTTCAAATCAACTGTTTCAGTCCTATGGGCACATAAAAACAAAGATGGCTTGATGTGCCTTTGTCATACTTTCAGCTCCACTTCTCATGTCATTCTTGGGTGTCCTATATATTGTATTTCACCAACAGAGCTCCTGTGGCTGTTATTAAAGGGACCTTATTGATATCTGCGATGAAATGCTAGTTATAGAATAGTAGCATTAATAGTAATCTTAGCAATAATATAATAATAGCTAATATTTGTTAATGTCTGTCAGGCACTGTTCTAAGTACTTGACTACTGTCACTCATTAAATCTACTACAGCTCTAAGATAGATCCGCAAATTATCTTCATTTTCCAGATAAAGGGAACCAGCATCCAATGTGAGTAGTGCTCCCGTACAATTATGCAACGTGGGGATCTTGGAGAAACCGAGGCACAGAGATGGTATACTAATACACCCAAGGTCACGTAGTAAGATATGGAGCTCTATTTTTGAACTTGACAGGCTTGCTCCAGAACTCATGCTCCTAACCCTTTTTTCCTTCTGAATGCTTGGGATGCTGTCAGTCCCGCCCATGCTGTGTGGGCTGCACCAAAAGAACCTAGATCCTGCTTTCCTGACTTGCTCTGTCAAAGCACCTAGAAAGAACAAATCCGAGCCAAAGTAGTAAACCGGACTTCATTTTGTGTGAACATCACCTGGATCACAGGCAGCCAATGGAGCGTCTGAAGAGCATTGCATGTGGCCCGTCATTCTTTTACGTTTCCCAGCTGCCATTCCAACTGCCCATACAGCCGGACCCCTTCAAATGCTTTCCAGTTTCTCCCTATAAAGGTCCAGATAGTTTTCCTGATCAACTGGAGATGATCTATTTAAAGATCATCAGTATTGCTAAGTGGCTTGTGAACTACTTTGAGTAATTTTCAGAATGGCCCATTTCAGTTCTTTGTAGGCTCCTCATGTTTAATTGAAGTTAATTACCGTACTCCAGACAATGCAAAAGAAAAAGCGGATCCATTTGAGCTTTGTAAACGAAAATGGCAGCAAAATGGATGCCCCCTTTCTTCTAGTTGTGGACTGAGTGCAGAATATTCAAGTGTTTGGGTACTTTTTTCTTTGGAGTGAAAATGGCTCATATCTGAATAATCATAAGACTTTTCATTCAACCTGTAATGATTTTGATTGTGAAAGGAAGTAATTTCATAAGGACAACAGGTATGTTATCCTATCAAAGTACCTATAAAGAACAAACAGAAACAGAAGTAGTGAACTAGATTGTGACACCACTTGGAGTAAGGCTCAGCTCTGAGGGTTGCTGTCCTTTACACCAGGTTAAGTTGGAGTAGTCTGTCACCTGAGTAGACAGAATATGATGCCATCAGTGTGACCATCGTGCCACCAGGCCTCAGGTTTCGTTGTGCCCCTTCACTATCATTCCTCCCCTTCTCCGTGCCTTTCCCTCAGAGTTGAGGGTTGGAAGAAATTTATCCTGATTGTCTGATTTACATTTCTAATCCTAAAGTGAGGTGAAGCTGAGCTTTTTGTTCTAGTGCAAAGCAGGTTTATTTGCATACATGACAATGAGGATTAGGATATCAGATAAAAAGGAAAGCATTCTTGTCAAATGAAGATCAAGATTTCTTAAGTAGCTGACTGGGACCTAGTACAGTGGAACATTTACCCTGTTACCTTTAGAAGTTAAGTCTCCACCTGATGTTTCCGCTAGCATGTCAAACAGACCTTCCCACGGGACCAGTTCATCAAATTCCTTCTCCTAGCCACCATGGCATTCCAGATAGCCTGTGCTCATCCCTTTTTCTGGGAACTCTTCTATGAAGGTTTTTTTTTTTTAGCTGAGCCATCCTGCCACCTGTTGGCAGCTCAGCAGCAGCTCAGCTCAGGCTGGGCATTGAACTGCTGTTGCTCAGAGCTCAGCTCACATTCTTGAGCGAGCTCTGAACCAACTGAGCCGCTCTGCCGGCCCTTCTATGAAGTCTTGAGTTCAGTTTCGCTATTCTCGGAAGCCAATATCTCCAGTCTTGCAAGACCTTCCTTAACATGTTCTCCAACATGAGTTGACCTTGGAGTTTGTATGCCATTTCCCCAATTATCTATATCTGGCCTGTTTTCTTTTTCAAAGGGAGAAAACCAACAATATTCTGTATGAGAAGATTCTCACATATAGGCTAATATCACCTTTTTCTTCCCAGTCCCCATACTTAATATAAAGAAACAAGCTAAAGAAAACTCCGATACAAGTGTATAGGATCTAGGGTAAAGTGCCAAGTTGCTGAACCGTGAATGTTTTTTGCATCCAAGGGCAAAATTTCCTTTAAAATTTGGTTCTCAATGGGATTACAACCTGTGCTACAAGAATAGTAATACTCTTTGAGGAAAAAAGTAAATAAGAAAATAAGAGTTTGGTTTAGAAGAGGATGAAGAAGTTTATTTTAAATAGAATTCACAAGAAATCAAAGTGGGGATGTGATACAGGATTTGAATTATTGATGGGTACTGGAGAAATTTATGCCAGTCTTTATTTAGAGGTAGTAAGCCAAAACTCTAGTTAGTGAAAAGAAAAACTAGTGAGAAAAGTAATGAATTGGCATAAGCTACCTGTAAATCCCAAAGTCTTAACACAAAGAAAGTTTGTTTCTTACTCATATTACAAGTCTAATAAGGGTTGACAGTGCTCAAAGGGTCATCAAGGGATCCAGGCTGAGAATGATGCCATGTCAACACATGCTTCCATAATCATGGGCAGGAGAAGGAACGTGACACATCACACATAGAAACAAAAAATAGTTTTGCATGTGCTGTAGAACTCAAATTTATCTTGCCATGCATTGCTAATAATGGATTTTCAAAGAGATCTTTAGGTTTATATTAGCTAATTTTTTGCAGTGTGTTTAAATGTAATTTTTGGTGGAATAGCTTTTTTCTGTGTATGACTGTAAATGAAAAGCATTGCAGAGATTCTTTTTTGGGATTTCCCATGATCTTCAAAAAAATTTTTTTTCAGATAAACATTTTATGCATTTATAAAGAGAAACATTACCTATTTTACTATTTTATGACAGAATGTTTCATTTTACTTTTTTCCCCCCTGTAACAGGAGGGTTGATTCTTTTTCTCAGGGTAAAACAGATTGAAAAATTCCTATCTAAATTCTAAACTCCAAATGTTGAAAACGGAAATTGTTTTCATAACTCATTGGAAGTAAAATCTGACCAGAATTGACAAAAGGCTATGGTTTACTAAAAGGCTATTAATTACTTCTCCAGATCCACTGAATGTGTCACAGAATATACGTTTCAGAAATGGGAAAAATCCGAATTTCAAACACATTTGTTCCTGAGGTTTCAGAAAAGAAGCTATGGATGTACTATCTATTTCCAGTCTCTTAAACTCACAGAGGTATTATGATCCAAATTTAATCCATAGATAATCCAAAACATAATTTGAAGTCCTTGGTTTTCTAAATTATTTTAATATTTTTTTCTAATTTACTTATTTATATCAAAATACATTTTAGCCTGAAGTAACAATGGGAAATACTTTGACATGCTTGATTTCATAAAGCCACTAGGTGGCATCTTTGTAAAAAATAAAAGAACATTAAGAGAAATGTTTTGGGTTTTTTTTGTAAATAAATGCTGAGATAAAGGCAGATGTTTCATGAGAAATAAAGATAGCTCATTTTTGGCAATAAATTCTGAGAAATATGTATAGGTTAATTGTGAAAAGTAAATGGAAAATGAAGGAAAATTACTTTTTCACTTTTAGAATGGAGACTGTTTCCTGGGGGGTGGGGTGGGGGTGGGGTGGGAGAGAGAGAGAGAGAGAGAGAGAGAGAGAGAGAGAGAGAGAGAGAGAGAGAGAGAGAGAGAGAGATTGATTTTGATGTGCTAATAACCAGAATGGACAATCTGGGAAGCCTACCAATTAAGTTAGGCTCATATGGTTGTTTAAAACTATCTCCACAGAAAACTATAAATAAAACATGAACATGTAGTGGGTATGTAGTCAGGTATAACACTGTGACATACTTGAAGTTCTTTACCACCAGGTTTTCTTTCATCCATCTCCTGCCTCTATGCCTAAACCTAGTTTTTTTCATACCCCCAACATGGAGGGCAGTGGATGGTAAATTTTAAAGAGGAGATCCAGAAAGGTGAGTGTTTAAAACCAATGGAATTCTCATTGCTAGTAAAATTAGGATATAGGAGGTGTGACAAATTTGCGAACTTGCTGCAATGCTGTTGCTAACCTTTTTTGATATCAGAGGGATTATTCATCATGAATTTGTACCAATTGTACAGTTAACCAAGTTTTCTATTTGGAAGTGCTGAAAAGGATGCATGAAAAATTTAGACGACCTGAACTTTTTGCCAACAATTCATGGCTCTTGCATTATGACAATGCACCAGCTCACACGGCACTGTCTGTGAGGGAGTTTTTAGCCAGTCAACAACTGTATTGAAACACTGTCCCTACTCACCTGATATGACTCCCAATGAATTCTTTCTTTACTCGAAGATAAAGGAAATACTGAAAGGAAAACATTTTGATGACATTCAGGACATCAAGGGTAATAATGATGACAGCTCTGATGGCCATTTCAGAAAAAGAGTTCCAAAATTGCTTTGAAGGATGGACTAGGCACTGGTGTCAGTGCATAGCTTCCCAAGGGGAGTACTTCGAAGGTGACCATAGTGATATTCAGCAATGAGGTATGTAGCACTTTTTCTAGGATGAGTTCATGAACTTAATTGTCCTACCTCATGTTATGATATTGGAGAGGGAGTGAGGGTGTTTGGAAGCACTTGTCTGCACCCCTCGGATCACACCTGGTTTACTCATGAAAGACTAAATCTAGTGTTTATCTGAATGCTTCTTTCCCCCTTTTTTCTGCTCTTCATAAATATATGGTTTCATGCAATGATTTAAATACATTTGCTTTATTTAAAGCCAGTTTTATCCGAGAATATAATGTGTATTTTATATTCTAGAAATAATATATTTTAAAGTGGGATGAAGACTGAAAAACATGACATTGGACATTAGGAAGTTACTGGGAGATGAGAACACAATTTCAGTAGAATGATATAAAGGAGTGAAGACACTGAACATTATGAAGAAGGAATGAACCTGTATTATATACTCGTGTAACAAAATTTTTTATTTTATTAATCTTACAACGTTTTTAAATAGCAAAGGATGTTCAACAAGGAAACACAGAATAGTGGTTTAAAATTGAGGCTCTGGAGTCAGACTGCTGGGTTTAATCCTGGCCCCTCACTAAACCTCTCTAAACCTTTTCCTCATTAGTAAAATGGAGCTAATTACAGTTTTTCCTTAATAAAATCATTGTAAGGATTACATTAGAAATATGTGCTTAGTAACAAATACTACTTAATAAATGTTAGCTATTATTATGAAATAGGCACTGTTACTCCGTTTGCAATAGGAACATAAATGACCTTTTCCTCCAATTGTTTAAAAACTTCAAGTTGAATAATTTATAGTGATAGGAAAATAAAAAGCCTTTATAATTTAGTAATTAACAAAAGCTTCGCTTCTCCTGACTTAAAAGAGTAATTATTTAATAGCTCCTCTCTCCCTTTTCTGTTTGGATGCCAGGAAGCTAAGAGACAAGTTCTAAATTTAACAAAACTAAGTCGTCATGTACTGTTGTATTCTCCTTTGTCAGTCTTTACTCATTTCATATTTATATTTTTTGTAATCCTGATATTTTTATAAGAGTAAATTGCTTTCAGTGTTTGGCCCGGAGAATTGTGCCCTTTCACAAGTGTTAAAAGGGAACTTGCACAGAGTGGTTATAGAGCCCAGTAATAGAGCCCAGTAACTTGGAGGTTTAACTAGTAGGCAACAACTCTCCCCGTCCCTTGCTCCATCCCTTACCTCCTTGCCCCGGCCCTTCCCTGCCTTCCTCGCCCCTGGCCCCGCCCCTCGCCAGCTAGCTCCGCCCCTCACCGCCAGGCTCCGCCCCTCGCCAGCTAGCTCCGCCTCTCGCCACCTAGCCACGCCTCTCTCCCTCTGGCTCCGCCCTCTTCTCCGCTGCCTTCCTTTCCAGTGCGGGAAACGCCTCTTCTCGCGGGAGCGGTGCCAATGACGGGAGGAGGCGGTGCCACGGTCGTTGCTGAGATACTGCGGGCAACAGACTCCGAGTGCAGACGTTGCTTTCTAGGAACCTAAGGAACCACTGCGCCCGCAGTAGCTGCGTTTCTTGGTCAGGTAGGCGGACAGGTTCCGGCTGCCCTCTCCTGGCCCAGCCCTTAGCCCGGCCTGGAGTCAGTGGCTGCAGCAGTGGACGCCGAGGGTTGTGTCCCGGGCGCTTGTCCCGCCTGCGCTCTGGGGACTGCGTGGCGCGTCGGGAACGTTCCACTTTTAAGTCAAAATCCGTGCAAAGCATCCCTGGTTTCTCGGTTCCATTTCTGGCTCCGCCTCTCTGATGTGGGATTCGGAAACAGCAGCGGCAAGCTAGGGAGTGTACCTCCCCTCCAGCCCCTAGTGCTTTTCACGTTAATACTGCAGAAAGATATGTGTGTAACCCAGGTCTGGCACTGGAAAACGTGTAGCCATGCTGACCATCTTCAGTCTTTGGTAACTAGAGTACTTACGGACTTCCCTCACTGCACTCTCCTTCCTCTCCACCCACGGTGTTTGCCATGCCTCTTAAAGAACTTTAACACTCAACACATCTATTTGGTAGAAGGCAAAATTGGATCCCCGCCTCCCTACTTACACTAACATTCTAGATCTCATCATCGACATCATCATGCTTTGCAGGTGAAAGGGGGACTTTTCTGTATGCAATCATCATAGAGACTGCTTTGTCTTTTTACACAATTTTTAAAGATGAAAACATTTACTTTTGAATAGATGATACATAAACATGACAAAAAGTTTAAACAGTGCAAAGAATGAACAGTGAACATCTGCCCTCCACTCACGCACTCCCCCCACCGGCCCTGTCCTCCAGTTCACCTTCTATGTGGGTACGAATATGTAGTGGTACCTGAAACGCTGGCCTGTGCTTTTGGTGGAGATCATCAAGAGGATGTGACTGGGTTGACCCTGGAACTGGAAGGAGCAATTGGAGGCTCCTTACCCCCTCCGCCGCCCTTGGAGGTTCTGCCCACTGGTCCAGCCTTGTAGTAGGAGCTGCTTCAAGGAGGAAAAGGTCCTTGAGAGAGTCAAGTACTGTTGAGACCGTCTGGTCTGTATACGACTCAGCCTGCCTACGGCCTCCATATAAACTCTTAAGATTTTGGTGGGGATTGCAGAGATCTACTCACTCCTTTTGCAGCTGCCCAAGACAAGCCTCCTCTGTCAGTTCCCTGGCTTATCAACACTGCCACCCACCAACTGGAGTGGTCTGCCTCTTTTATCCGTCTCTCCTTCCCCTCTGTGTAGGGGATAGAGGGTCTTTAGAATTGACTCCTTAGCATAATTCAAGGTTCATCCATGTCGTTGTGTGTATCAAGTTGATTCCTTTTTATTGATGAGTAGTATTCCATTTTATGAATGCATTACAGTATGTGTATCTGTTCATCAGTTCAGGAACACTTGTGTTGTTTCAAGTCTTTGGTGATTTAGGGCCGGCGAAGTGTCTCAGTTGGTTAAGAGCTTGCTCAAGAGTGCAAGCCAAGCTCTGAGCAACAGCAGTTTGATGCCCAGCCCGAGTTGAGCTGCCACTGAGCTGCCAACAGGTGGCAGGATGGCTCAGCTAAAAAAAAAAAAAAAGTGAATTTTTGAGCCCGTCGAGTGGCGCAGTGGTTAAGAGCTGGCTTGGGACGCCAGCGGCCCTGGTTCAGATCCCACATATGAGGGCCAGTGACACTGCCCTCTTAAGAAAAAAAAAACAAAAAACTCAAGTCTTTGGTGATTAAGAATGTAGGCTATATAAACTATGTACAAGTTTTGTGTGAATGCAATTTTTCATTCCACTTTGGTAACAACACAGATTGCTGGGTAATATGACAAGTGTGTGTTTAATTTTATAAGAAAACTGACCAACAATTATGCTAAATCCTATGCCAATTTTCATTTTCATCATCAAGGTATAAAAGCTACTTGTCTTCATACTCACTAGCCCTTGATATTTATTGTTGGACTAAAAAAATATATTAACTATTGTAATAGATGTGTAATGGGGTCTCACTGTGATTTGAAGTTGCATTTCTGTAATGATTAATGACATTGAGTATATTTTCACGTGCTTGTTCTCAGGGCCAGGACTAGAGTAAGGCAAGTGAGACAACTAGGTCCACAATTTTAGGAGGCATTTCTTCTCAGGCTCAAGTACAAGGTTAGATCAATGCAGGCACCATACTTGCTTAGTTCTGACCCTGCTTGTTTGCCTTCTATGTATATTCTTTGGTGATGTGTCTTATTAAAATCTTTTACTCAAAAAAAAAAACAAAACAACTTTTGTTGAGTTTTGAGAGTTTTCTGTATATTCTGGACATAAGTCCTTTATCAGATATGAGTTTTGCAAAAAAAAAAAAAATCTCCTACTCTATGTCTTGTCTTTTTATTCCTTTAGTTGTGTTTTTTGAAGAGTAGAAGTTCTGAGTTTGTTGCTGTTGCTGATTTAGAAGATGCCATCTTTGCCATTTTAGAGGTATGGAAACAAGAGCATTACCTCCGACTCGTCAACAAAGAGCAGATGAGCCTGTTGCTAGGAGTTACTCTCTTTCTAATCAGGCCATTAAGCTCTGTTATGGGAGAAAATAGTCAAACGGAAGATTTTGTGTGTGTGGGTGAAGGCTTAAAGAGGTTTCTTGAATTTTTTTAAAAGTTGAATTTTGTTCAGTTCTATCTTATTTCCTTTTTTCCTCTTTGTTGTGGCATTTTAAAACTTTATTTGAGTTCTTTCATTTGTTGTACCTGAAATTTAACTATACATGTTTAATTTAATAAAGTCTAGGGTTAAGAATATTATATCCCTCAATTTTGTAAACAGTATAAGGATTTGAGAACAGTTTATTCTCATCTTTCTCTTCCCAATTATGTATTTTTTCTAATATTTCAATTTTCTACTATTATTTTGTGTTGACTGTTTGTTTGGGTTTATCCATATATTTACGGATTTATTTGTTCACCTTTTCTTCTTGCTCTTCGGACTTCTTTGAGCCCATTTTCCTTCTCCTTCAAGTGTATCCTTTAGAAGTTCCTCTAGAGCAGGTATCTTGGTGGTAAATTATTTGTAAATGTTTCCATTTTTTTCCTGAAAGATAGTTTTGCTGGGTGTAAAATTTTAGGTTGATAGCTATCTTATTTTAATTAGCACATTGTTTCCCTGGCTTCTATTTTTCTGATGGGAAATCTTCAGTGATTTTACTTTTCTTTTTTTTGTATAAATATCAGCAAATTAATGTTTCAAAACGGTAGATGATATGTGCTTTATCACTATTTGCTTTCTGGACCTTCTCTTTGTTTTTCTGTAATTTAATTACTGTGTATATGCTATGAATTATTTTTATTTATCCTGTTAGGTAGAGATTTATGTTGTGCTTCCTGAATCTGTGGTAGCATATTTTTCATCAGTTTTAACCCTCTAACGGTTGCAACTGATTCATTGCACACAAATTTTCAAATATCTAACAGTTAATTTAAGTATCGTGACTCATCGCTTCCCTATCTTCCCCCTCTACCATAACCTATCGCCAGTCATGTTTCTGACTTAGTACAGTAAAGACATATTTCATAGCGGCATCTTTGTGTGCAATGAATCTGTGAGATCAGTTGCGCCCGATGGAGGGTTAAATATCATCTTTCTGTTTCTTTCTGGGACTTTAATTTGACATATGCTCTATTAGGGGCTGGCAGACTTTCTGAAAAGGTGTCCACAAGCCACATATAGTTTCTATTGCATATTCTTTGTTTTTTATTTTTTATTTTAGCGATATAAACCCATTCTTGGCTCACAACAAGGTATGCTTAGCAGAAAAATATGCTGCACTTTTTCTCTTTTCCATGGCTCTTAATCTCATATTTTCCACAACCTTACCTTTTTGAAGCATTCCATATAAAATCTCTTTAGTTTTCTTTCAGTTTACTCATTCTCCAACTCAATTCATTGAATTCAACACCTATATATTTTTATTCCAGATATTCAAAGTTTTTGTGTGTTTGGTTTTTTTTTTTTTTTCTTTCTGTAGTCTATCATCTAGTAGCCAGAGACCTTCACTGACTAAGGTTAATTTTTTTTTTTTTCCATAAGGATTTGTGCTTAAAGTGGAAGCCCCAAACACAGCTTTCCCACCCGACTACTGTTCCAAGTTTTAATCTTCCACCCTGCTGGTTGCCACAGAAATCAGCTTGGAAGCCATTTCCTCTATCCCCCCTTCCTGGCTGTCAGCTTCTACAGGTAGCTGTCTGCTAACTGCCCCCTCACTCTGAACAGCTCCTGGCTCTACAGCTTGGTTCTGGGCTGCCCTGGTCCACCCTGACCCTAGCCCTTGGATGCTGTCATACTGTTACCCTGACCCTAGCCCTTGGATGCTGTCATACTGTTTCCTGAGCCAAATTGACTCTCAGTTGCAGGAGCCCAGGCCCCAGCCAGATCCAAGGTCAACCCACATTTGTTTGTTGGTATGTTTGTTTTGAGAGGCAGAGGTCATTGGAGACCTCTGCTACAACTTGTGAGAGCAGAGCCACTGCAGGGAGTGTGTACTGCCCATAATATAGTTACTGTGTGAGTTGGCAGGTTTCTTGGAGCTTCTAATCAAGTGTAATGCCAGAGCATAAATCCTGTGTTAGATTTTTATTTAGAAAAAAGTCATTCAAAAAGTCCTTCTTTCACAAATGTTTACTGAATAAGGAAGAGATGACAGTTTATTTTAAAATAGTTTTCAAGGGCCGGCTGCGTGGCTCAGTTGGTTAAGAGCTCACTCAAGAATGCGAGTTGAGCTTTGAGCAACAGCAGTTCGATGCCCAGCCCGAGCTGAGCTGCTGCTGAGCTGCAAACAGGTGGCACGATGGCTCAGCTAAAAAAAAAAGAAAAAAAAAGTTTTCAATATGTTCTTCACAAAAGATTTCTCTCAAATTAATTGTGCTTTGGGATTCTCTTTTTAGTATACTTTTTAACTTTCTGTTGTGTTTTTTTTTTAAAGATTTTATTGAGGCATCGGGGGAGGGTAACAGTGTTGGGGAATTGGGGAACAGGGCCAGCCAAGTTGTGATGCTTCAGTCTTCATTGTGGAGGGCGCCAGTCGCCATCTGGCTGCCTGTCGGATGTTTGTGGCCTCTAAGCTCCAGGTGCTGTATTCAATCTTAGTTGTGGGTGGGCGTAGCCACCATCCCATTTGGGAGTTGAACCCAGCAGCCTTGTTGTTAAGAGCGCACGCTCTATCCACTGAGCCATCTAAGCAGCAGCTCAGCTCGAGGTGCCAAGTTCAGTCTTAGTTGCGTGTGGTCGTAGCCCACCTTTGAACAGGCAATCTGGTTGTTACACCAGCTGAGCCATCCTGCCACGTGTTGGCAGCTCAGCGACAGCTCAGCTCGGGTGCAGCATCACTGGCCCATGTGGGAATCAAACTGCCGGCCCTGTTGCTCAGAGCTCGTGCTCTTAAGCCAACTCTTAACTAACTGAGCCACTCGGCCGGCCCATTTCTGTTATGTTTTTATTAAAAATTCACTGATGTTTTTACCTGAAGACATTACTAGATAATCAATATTTTTAAAAGAATGAGCACCATTATAGTATATTATGACCATTACCGTATACCATTACTGTATAGCAATGAATTTAATATGTGGTGTAGAAGTTTTTATGTAGAGTAAATGGGTTTGTGTTTCTCAATACAGGAAAATGTCTGATCAGGAGGAAGAATTTACTGCTCAGAATGTTCCTGATGCATCAGAAAAAAGAGGTGGTGGTTATGAGACGATTAATATTCCAGTTCCCTCAGAACAGCCTCCCAGGTCAGATCAAACTGAAGACAGTGAGTCTGAACCAGAAGAGAATGAGTCTGACCCGGAAGAGAATGAGTCTGAACCGGAAGGGAATGAGTCTGAACCGGAAGAGAATGAGTCTGAACCGGAACCATCTGGTGGGGGCTACGAAGCACGTTCTGAGGAGCAGATTGACCAGAGCTCTTCAAGCTTGGAAATAAACAATGAAGAACAACATCTGGAAGAGGTTAGGTTACCTGAAGAAGTTTTGGATTCTCCAGTATATTCTAAAAGGCAAGGTCTAAGTGAACTGGATAATGCAACGCAGTCAATCAAACAGCATGCAGATGATTATTACCTGACATTTCTGGATGAAATAAAGGCTGTAAAGGAATCTCTGAAAACACCAATACAAGATTCTTTAGCAACAGGTATTACCTGGGGAAGAGAGGATAAGGCTATTTCTTTCCCTCATTTTGAAGAATGGTTGCTTTTTTCCTGTTGGATTTTGATTAAAGATTTGTTTTATAGTTGATGTTATTTTACCTTTCTCTACCCACCAAACTTCTCCAGCTACTCCACTTGAATCTCTTAACTATATGGGAAACTTATGTGTGCTCCAGTATCTACTTTCCTCAAATAAATGAACATCTTTCAATTTTAAAGGGATATTTATCTTTTTTCCCCTAATACAGTAGGTTTTAAACATGTGTAGGGAGCTTAGAAAATGGCTCACAAATTCTTGAGTATAATCGTAATTTATTTGCATGCCAATTTGAAATTAATTGTGCCCAGCTAGCAAGTGGCGGGATGGGAACTTGAGTCCAGGTTTCTTAGTTTCCTCTCCAGTGCTCATTCCACATACCATGTTGCCTGTACATATTTCCAAATTTCTATGTAATGTTAGCTTATATTTAGCGTCAGAAAAACCACTGCCTTTCATCAGAGGTTCATTTTAAGGATATGATGTTGATGGCATATAGCAGCTACTACGACACTGCTAGTAAAGCTTAAGGGAGGCTGCAGGAAGGTGGCTAGGCTATACAGAGAGCCATTTTGCTTGCATGGTTAACTCACTGCTCCTACCCACTGAGAGAGTTTGCATCCACAGGGTGGAGAACACGGGCCCTCAATTAACAGCAGTTAACAGCAGCGTAGTTTGGCCGGTAAAATGTCGCTTTTGAATCCAGTGGGGTCGTTTATCCTTGTATGGTGCATCCCTGTATGTAAAGAATGAAAAGGAGGAAGGAGAAGAAATTCACGAGCCCAGTAATACATAACTGAAACTGTTATTCTTCAGTTTTATTTATTATTCAGTGTAAATTTGGGCTTCTTTCTTTTTGATATTTCTGTGATGCTCTGATATAGCTTATAGCAAACACATGGCCGTTTTTAAGAAAGTAGTCTTCGTCCTGTAGTTCCTGAGGCTCATACATTCCCTAACACCCCCCCCCCTTCCCAAAGCTTAGGAAGCCCCTGCTATGAAAATGTTAAAATAATCATCAAATTTTGAATCCGTAAATCAATTAAAATAGCCTTTTGATAATGTAACATCTGTGAGGGTGTTCTTTTTGTTGACAGCGAAGTGTGAAACAAGTTTTAACAATTTTGAAGAATCTTGGCATCAACCTACTTGAATGTCATCCTGGGATTACCGATAAATGTCTCATTTAGCTTAATGAAGATTGTCATGTGAGGCATCCA
The DNA here is from genome assembly GCA_033961575.1 of Aselliscus stoliczkanus. Taxonomy (NCBI): domain Eukaryota; kingdom Metazoa; phylum Chordata; class Mammalia; order Chiroptera; family Hipposideridae; genus Aselliscus; species Aselliscus stoliczkanus. The sequence continues at coordinate 71,633,336 of CM066740.1, read as the reverse complement.
GAAATATACAAGACTTTTTTGGCCTACAGTGTGTACTGTATACTCCATCTTGCTTATTATATCATCTCCATTAAAATTTAAAATCTACAAGATGTAAAAGAAAAAAGTTTACCCCATAAGAATTAGTTTTTACATATTATATTTCCTTCCTATAATCTGTGAACAGATAATCTTTCTATAATAACAGTTTTTCTTTGTTTTTAATCTGTCATGGTTGCCTGTTTTATTTATTTATTTATGTTTTTTGAGGGCAGTGTCACTGGCTCTCATATGTGGGACCTTGGTTGCCTGTTTTATAAAGTGGGGAGTGAGCCACATAATGTTCCTTTTTATGAAAAGTCAATTTATAAATAGTTATTCCAGATATTTGCAAAACAGTGATTTTCTGTTTTACATTTTGGCAACTGTAGACATAATTTAGGGAAGAAAATGGAGTTAAACATTAGATATCCTCTATCATTGCAAGGTCAAAGAAAATTTTCTTGCAAGTTTCTCTTAGTTTTTCTTCATAAATATGTACTGATTTACAGACGTATAATATCATATGAACAAATCGTGCACATTTCTAAGTTCAGGGACACCCACCAGATGTCAGGGTCTCCTTTTTCAGAACTCACTACACAAGCATGCTTGGTCTTCAGAGATGTTTTCTATGTTTGTATCTGAGTAATATGGAGCATATATTGGGGATCCTTCAAAGCAGTGTGGCGTTATTTTCTATTTCTTGTGGTATTCTGAATGAGGAGGTGATCCTGAATACGCACCGATCCTCATGCCAGGGAGGGGAACAGAGAGCTGAGCTTGGAGCTAGAGTTGGGGGAGTAGGTGTGCACCACTCAGGCCAGTTCTTGAGATTCGAAATCAATTTTCAAAGCAAAAGGTCACAACTGAATGTTTGTCACTTCTGCTCATGGAAAATGAAAAGTGACTCTTAAACCATGGAGGTGGGGTGGGAGAACACGGCAGAAGCAACTGCGTTCTATGTGATTACAAATTTTCCCATGATTTTCTATCTGCTTATGGGCTGTAGGTTGCTGACCCTTGCTTTTGACTATGATTCTTTATTTTCTTTTTTTTCCCCCTGCAGTAAAAGTTGTACTTCTTCCTGTGGGCCAGGAAATTATAATGCGTTTTAGAATTGACAGCGTTTTAAAATATCTCAAGGATCATTTTGCAAACCAGCTAAGTGTCCCACCTGACGTACTGCAGATAAGATGTGCAGGTAAGCCTGGAGGCTAATAAAGCTTATCAAGACTTCTTTAGTTTTACAGGGAAATAATCAAGATCTTTGATTTGTTAAACTATTATGATATTTACTGTTTCAACATTATTTATTTATTTATTTATTTTTATTGGAGAACAGTGTGTTTTTCCAGGACCTATCAGATCCACATCAAGTAGTTGTTTCAATCTAGTTGTGGAGGGCAAAGCTCAGTGGCCCTTGTGGGGATCGAACCTGCAACCTTGGTATTATAAGCACTGCGCTCTAACCAACTAAGCTAACTGGCCGCCCAAGTTTGTTTATATTTTGTGGGCAGTATTTAGCAGCCCACTTTGCATTAGCTTTCTGTCATGAAAGGCTGTAGTCTCTGTAACTGTGATAGGCTTAACCAGACTAACATGGCTCAATAAATATTTCTACAGCATGTTTACACAAATCCTATTACTTTAATTTTAGAAGTTCTGGTATTAATTTATAAAGGTACCACAAAATATTTCCAGGGAAATAACTTTTTTTGTGTGGGAGTGAAAATGCTAAGCATGCAATAAAAAGTAGTAAGCCATGCCTACCAAGTTCCTCCTCCTTGCCAAATCAGAGAAAAACAATAGTTTCGTTTCAAAATTTTTTTCTGAAAACTATTATAATGAATGTGCTCTAATAGTATAATATTTGTTTGTTTATTTTTCTTTAAAATTAGTTTATTGGGGTTAGAATTGTTAGCAAAGTTAGATAGATTTCAGGTGTACAATTCTGTAATATTGTACATCATCTATATATCACATTGTGTATTCACCACAATAATATTTGTGTTCTCAAACAACTGATTATTAAATGTTGGTTGGGGAAACAAAGCCTAAATTTATATAATGATAATATGATGATGATGATCATGATGATGATGGTTAATGTATTGAGCATTTACTATGTGCCAGTCCATCCACAAAATGCTGTGCGTGCATTACCACATTATCATTCAATCCACACAACAACACTTTGAGGTAGGTATTATTTTTATGAACTTTTTTTGAGAGAAGGAAACAAGCTCAGGGAACTTGTGCAAAATTCACATAGCTAATAAGTGACAGAGTCTGAACTTAAATACAGGTATGACTCCAAAGAGGGAATTTGAAACTGCTTGGCATTAAGTATAAGGTGAAGTTCACAAATGGAGAAGAGAGAGCACTTTGAGACCGGAGCAGCTGGCCAGTGGTACCTAAGCACCTCTTTCTTTGCACTTCATGATCTTTGTTCTGTGTGTGTAATACTAGGCATCACCACTGGGTAACAGGCTTCTGTCAGGAGCAATACTAAAAGCTGGATTCTCTGTCAGCTCCCTTAAAGGTAGATGCTTTCCTCTGGTGCTAGAACTGGAATTCAAGTTGGGTGGGGCTAAGCCTCCTATAGAAACAGGCAGAGGAGTGAAGAGGGCTCTGAGAATCAGTAATAGATTCCTATGGCTGTTGTAACCATTAGCCACGAATTTAGTAGCTTAAAGCAACACATTATTTCTCTTACAGCTCTGGAGGCCAGAAATCCTAAATCAGTTTCACTCAGAGTGTCAGCAGGGCTGTCCTTCTGAAGGTTTCGGGAGGAGTCGGCTTCCTTGCTGTCTCCAGCTTCTAGAGCTGTACTCCTTGCATTCGTTGGCTCCTGGTCCCTCCTCCATCTTCAAAGCCAGCACCATAGCATCTTCAGATCGCTCTGCTTCTGTCATATATCTCCTCTGTAATCACATCTCCCTGTCCCTTTCTAAGGACACTTGTGATTATATTTATTTAGGGCCCACCTGGATAATCCAGTATAATTTCTCCATCTCAAATGCCTTAATAAAATCTATAGTCACTTTCGCCATATAAGGTAACATTCTTAGGTTTAGGGGATTAGGGCATGAATATATTGTAGGGCCATTATTTCAACCTATCACAAAACCTGTATAACGTTCATGTCAATTTTTCAAATTAAGAATTTAGGGTGTGAACATGGAGGGTATTATGCTAAATGAAATAAGTCAGACAGAGGAAGGCAAATACCATGTGATTTCACTTACATGTGGGCTATAAAAAATACAGTAAACAAAACAGAAAAAAAAAGAATTTAGGGTGTAAAATTGAAACTCAAAGATCTTTATGCTTTCTTGAGCATAGTTTTAAAAAGCTAGTGATATCTGATATATTTCTAAGAATGAGTATAACAAAACCTTTGCTATGTTCAATTCCTAATTGTAATTTAGGGAGCCCATACCTTAGAAGATTAATATAGATTCCATCAATAAAGTTTCCATGACCCAAAACAGCAGCCAGCACCATACATATTTTTGTATGCCTTAAAATAGAGAAACAAAATGAGAGTTACTTTATAGAATAAACCAGGGGTTGGCAAACTTTTGATACGGAAGAGCTGCCAGGGTCAGCAAACTGCAGCTCGGGAGCATGTGGCTCTGAAGTAAAATTGAAAATGAAAATAAAAGTGTCATTGTTTCATTTATAAAATTTTTGAAGGATATTATATACACATAATGGTGATTATGTAAAAATATATTTATGGCTCTTGAGTAATTTTTAAATTTTTATGAGGGACAGGATTGGCTCTTCCAGGGGTTTGGAAACTTTTGAGACGGAATGTACCCAAAGAGCCTCATGTGGCTTGCGAGCCGCAGTTTGCTGACCCCTGCAATAAACCAGTAGGGCAGGGGTAGAAGTTAAAGCAATACAACATAAAAATAAGGTGATGTACACTTTTTCTAGCACAAAACTGAGTATTAACTCCAGCTTGGTGCAAATTAATTTATATGAGTTTCTAATTATAGAAACAAAAAGGAAGGGATTCTTTGGAATTCTGAGTATATTCTGTTTTGCTGGAGGGAGGCCTGGATATTAAAATAATTGGGTTTTCCCTGACAGGGATATGTCCTGCACTTACATATAACAAACACATTGTCATATTTTAGAGTCAGTGTTTAGAATATGATTTTGCTCATATTAGAATATGTTTTTTAAAATTTTTGAATGTGTTTGGGGTTACATGGTTATTATATATTTGCACTTCTGATGAGTTGAGAGTTGTAGCTTATAATGCCAAATTCTGGCTCAGGAATACCACCGTAACTTTTCTCATTGTGGAGTTTTCTGTACTAACATTATGGCAAGAGTTGGACACTGTCCATTAATACTTGGTATTTAATACCAATCAGTATTTGGTCATTAAACAACATGTGTTTATGTAAACACTTCAGTGGTTCCCATCTCCTTAAAACAAGTACATACAGTTATGTCTTTGTTATAACACTTTTTATGATTTTATCTTATTTTTAGGAATGATTCTTAAAAATTATGAGACCCTGCTACAACATGGATTTACTGCACAGGATATTGTCCAAGTGGAAATCTTCTCCACACTTCCAGATCTGTATCCAATCCAAAGAATACATGGATTAAAAGATGCCTCTCGAGTCCTAATAATCAGAGTACAAACTGGTTAGTGGTTTGATGTCTTTTAGGTAAATAATTTGGAATCATTTTGTAGTTGATCTTCCAGTAGTAGATCTTCTTGGTTTTATCTCCTCAGGCATTGATCAATACCAGCAGGTAGCTGTTGAGATGATAAAATCTGACTTTCACAAACCATTTCTTGGTGGATTCAGGCATAAAATAACAGGAATAGAATATCACAATGCTGGAACACAAACCGTACCTAAGAAGATTCTTGAAAAATACAATGCATTTTGTAGGGACACCCAGGTAATATTTCTATTTTTCAGTATAGGTTTTTCAAGCTACAGCATCAACAATGTTATGCTGTGTACCTCTCTAAAATAAAAATCTTCTGGGCCGGCCGAGTGGCACGTTGGTTAAGAGCTGGTTTTGGGATGCTAGCGGCCCCGGTTAGGATCCCACATATGAGGGCCAGTGACACTGCCCTCTACAGCTAACAACAGCTCCTCCTGGAGCTGGGCTGTGCGAGCCCCGGCGATGGTGTAGTCTGCAGCCCGTGCTGCAGTGGGCTGCCATAGGCTACAGTGAGCGGCTGGCAGCCAGCGTGAGCTGCCAATAGTCGTGGTGAGCGACCATCCAGAGGCCAGCAACCGATCTGCCTCATCCGGGAAGAGCACAATGTCGATACCAACATAGGTCAGTGAAGCAATGTTCTCCACAACTAGACTGAGGAACAAAAGGACAGCAACTTGTCTGTTCCTCTTCCCTGATTCCCCAATGCTGTTCCCCTCCCCCAATTCCCCAATAAAAAACTTAAAAAAAGTAAAAAATAAAAAAAAATAAAAATCTTCTAAGGAATTATATGGCAATTCAAATAATAATAGAAAATTAACTTCAATAGGTAGGAAAATATGCTCTTTACTCAGATGTGTATATAGCAGATATTTATTTACACTTTTTATGTTTGTATTTTAGACAGTTTTTCAGAGAAAAAAGCTTCAACAAACTACAAATACAACATCCACACAGATGACAAAGATTGGTGTGTATGTATCAAATATGACCGATAAACTGGTGACACCAGGAGAATATTTTTCAGCAGAGGAATACCACGCTCAAAGATTAGCGGCGGTGAGGTAACTTTTATTACGGGTGAAGGCTAAAAATTAAACATCCGAGTCAGTTCTTCTGTGTATATCTGTGTGGGTTTCCCTAAGCAATGCTGACTTGAGGGAGAACCCACATGAATGCTGTTAGGAAAAACACTAAAGATGGTAAGGCAGACTTGATTCAAGAGGGGCTACTATGGAGTTTTGTGGTAGAGGAGAGAGATGGGCCTCATCTGAATACAACAGGAAAAGTGGGAATTTATAGCCAAGGAGGAGGGTAGGGGTCAGTGGATGGACAATTACTAAGAGAAAACATTAGGAGTAAAGGGGCATTCTGGCTACACCAGCCTAACAGGACGTTTGCTGAAAGTGGGCCAGAGTGATGAGGCACCTCCTGGGGGAAGGTGGGAGACGAGGGACTTGATCAAACATTGAGGGTAATCCGATATTGAGGCTGGAGATTCTGGTAAACTGAGTTAGCGAAGATGAACGAACACAGAAGCCCAAATGTCGAGATATAGTTGAAAAAGAGCTCGGAGAAGCCCTTAGAGTTTGGTCGACAATCGATGTTAGAGTGAGTCATATTTTATTGGTAGTAAGAGCAGTCTTGGCCTCGTCTCCCTGCAGAGTAAGGAGCCAGCATCCTAAATGCTCCTAATCCTTCCCTTTCTCTTAGGGAATCCCAGGCTTTGTGTGGTTCCTTTGTGCCCAGTCCCTTGGCCTTAATCCTTGTCACAGTAGCATCACCCAGGGAGGTGGCTAGACTAATCGAAACTAAAAGAATATTAAAGTCCATTTTCTCTGATATTAATATAGCCACTCCATCTCGCTTATGTTATTGTTTCCATGTTCTTTTTTCCATCTTTTTACTTATCTATTTGAGACTTTGAATCTAGAGGACATCTCTCATAGACTGCATATAATTGGATCTTATCTTTTGACTGGAGTGTTTAATATATTTATATTTAATAATAACTGATAAAGTTGGATTGTATCAGCTGTTGTGCTATTGTTTGCTAGATGTCTTGTCTCTCTCGTTCCTCTCTTCTTCCTTTATTGTCTTCTTTTACATTAAATATTTTCTAGAATGCCATTGTAATTCTTTTGTGTTTTCAATATAAAGCCTGTATTTCCAGTACAATGTATACTTTTTAAAAACATGTACAATTCAAAGATTTTTACTATATAAACAGTTATGCTACCATTCTTATCACAATCAATTTTAGGACATTCTTATCATCCCAGAAAGAAATTCTGCATCTAGTAGTCGTTGCTCCTTATTTCCCTCCAGTCCTTTCTGCCTTAGGCAACCACTAATCTGCTTTCTGCTCCTATCAATTTGCATATTCATTTCATATACATGGACTCATACAATATGTAATCTTTTGTTACTGACTTCTTTTACTTAGCATAATGTTTTCAAGGCTCATCTGTGTTGTAACATTTGAAATACTTCATTCCTTTGTACTGCAGAATAATACTACATTGTATATACCCATAATTGTTTTTATTATCATTGTTTTATGCAGTTGTCTTTTAAATAAGTTAAGAGAAGAAAATATAGTTATATAGTCTTTTATGTTCACATCCATAATTACCTTTTCTGGTGGTGTTTATTTCTTCATTTGGGTTCATATTAGCATCTAGTGTCATTTTCTTTCAACCTGAAGAACTTGGTTTTTATGTTTGCTTGTTTGCTTGATGGTGTCGTGAAGGTCTGTGAATCTCTGTTCATTTTCCTTCGTTTTGTCCCTCTTCTTCAGAATGGAAAATTTCTAGTGATCGATCATCCAGTTCATTCTTTTTTCTTTTGCCAGTTCAGATCTGCCGTTGAGCCTGTGTAGTGATTTTTCATTTCAGTTTTTGTACTGAAATGCAGTTTTAACCTGCCACATTTCCATTTGGTTCTCTTTTTATTATTTCTATCTCTTTATTGATATTCTCTATTTGATGAATCACTGTCATCTTACTTTCTTTTAACTCTTACACATTATTTTCTGTAATTCTTTGAAGTCTTTGTTTGGTAAGCCCAACATCTGGGACCCCTCAGAGGCCGTTTCTACTGACTTTTTTTTTTTTTTTAATTTTATATTGGGCATTCTGTCTTCTTTCTTTGCATGTCTCAGAATTTTTTTGTTTTTGTTGTTGTTGAAAACTGGACATTTTAGATACTATATTGTAGCAATTCATCATCTTGTCCCTTATAGCAACTCTTTATCCTGTCCTCACTCACTCCAAGGATTGGTATTATATCTGTTAATGTTTGTTTATTTGTTTAGTTACTGACTTGCTTGAATTAATTAATTAGAGTGATTGTGCCTCCCAGGGGACATTTGCATTGTTCAGAGACATTTTTGATTATAACAACTTGGAGATGGTGCTACTGTCATTTAGTGGGTAGATGACAGGATGACAGCATTGCTGTCCTCTGCATCCTACAATGCGTAGGAACCCCCACCCCCACTGCACCAAAGCATTATCTGGTCCCAAATATCAATAGTGCCATTGCAGAGAAACCCTGCTTTAGAGTCTGTCTCTGTCACAGTATGTAGCCCCTTACGTCTCTGCTCATTTTTAAGTTGTTTGGTTGTTGTTTTCTTTTTTATTTGTAAGTCTGGCTTCCTAAGTGTTGCTCCGAGTTTAGCATAGCTTAATGGTCAGATAATGATTAATCAGAAGTTGTGCTCAAATTCCTTGAACTAGTAAAGCTTCCACTTTTGCTAGTGGATTCATATGTGGATGAATCTATTATGTTCAGGGAAGTTCAGTTTGTTTTGTTTCCTGTTAACTTTGGAGCTGACTTTGTTAGTACCTGTTCTTCCAGCCAGATAGTTTTTATTTATTCAGTCCAAACTTTGAGGTGTGATAAAAAAATACAGTGAATGTTTAAATTAAAAAAATATTTCTTACAGTAAAAGACACATTGCCATTAGTCCCCCTCAAAATATCCCCCTCACTTTGAACACTTAGAATCCATGCGTCGTGCAGAGTTTCTGATTCAGTAGCTTTGGGGGGGTCCTGAGAAGCTGCATTTTTAAGTTTTCCAGTGGCTGCTGATGCTGGTGGTATAGCCATGATGCTTTGAGAATCACTGATATAGTAATTCTGTTTCACACCAATATAAACTCTTTGTTGAATGAGGTGCCTTTTATTTTGTTGGCTCTTCTCAAATGTTTGGTTATTCTTGGTGTGTCCTCAGGGTAAGTGCGATTTCTGATGCTCAGAGTGTTCCAGTGGACTGGTCTACTACGGCGTCCCCACAGTGGTTTTGGGGGTGGGCCAGGCTTGGTTCCAGAGAGGGGGCCTCTCTTGGTCCTGGCTGTCAACAGACTCCTGGGATACTGCCTCCTCCTGCCTGGAGGCAGACACCTCTGTGGCTCTTTCCCTATTATTCTAGAGGAGCCTGTCCCTTTTGCGTTTCTCAGGCAGTCTCCTTGTTAGTTGCCCTGCATCCCATCTGCCTCACAGGATCCAGTTTTGCGCTGTTAGTCACCTCTGTATTTTCCAATGTTTCCACAGTGTGTGATCAGGCTGTGGATTGCTTCCTCACCCCACTCCTGCTGTCTCCTTTCTTGAGATTCTTCAGAGTATCTCTTCCTTCGGAGGACCCTTCAGGATGATCCAATGGCTTTACTCACTTCTGCTTATATAATTCTAATTAGTTATCAGGGATTAGGGTGTGTCAGTGTAGTCTCTGTCCTCAATCTTGATCCAGCCTCTCCACATTTTATTTATATTTATGAGTTTAGTAAATAAAAATGTAAACTCTCAGCTATACTGCTAGCTTCTTGAGGATCTAGTACTACATTGGACCTTCAGACATATTTATATTTCTCACAATTTAATACATACTTTTTTGCTTACGTATCCCTTTTATCTAACCTGCATTTGGTGGTTTCTACCACATAACCTACCTGCTGCACATTTAGGAAAGAAAATTTTGCTTTCAATATGAGCCTAAGCTAATGACAATAAGATAAACTGGAGATAATTAATATTCATGGCAATAATATTATTGAGGACTTACGAAGCTAAGTATTTATATGCATACTATTGGGCCGGCTGAGTGGCGCGGTGGTTAAGAGCTGGCTTGGGATGCAAGTGGCCCTGGTTCAGGTCCCACATGTGAGGGCCAGTGACATTGCCCTCAAAAAATAAAAAAAATAAAGTAAAAAATAAAAAAAATATATGCATACGATTATTGTCACTGTTTTATAGATGAGCTGCCAGAGCATGGAGAAAGCAAGTACCTTATTCAAAGCCAAACAAATAGTGAGGGGCAGAGGGAAGATTTAAACTAAGTTTTACCCCAGAGCCTGTGCTTTTAAGCATTGCCCCTTATGAGGGTATATATGGCGAATTTCAAAGTCAAATAGCTGATGCACATTACCCACGACTGTTGTGTTATAATGTATGTGAGACTATCTGGCATAGAGCTAAAACTAGACTTAGTATTTTTTTAGTGTTCATTGAATTGGAATAGAAATGATCATTGTTGCCTTCCGTTATTATCTGATAAAGTTGATGATAGACACTTTGTATTGCCTTTTAATTTAACTCTAGGTAATAGTGATACAGACTTACTATAGACGATGGCATGCTAAAATCATGGTAGAGAATATAAGAAGACAAAAAATGTTAAGGCTGAAGTGGGAAGAAGAGGAACAATTAAGAAAAATAAGAGCAAAAGAAGAATGGATGAAATTGGACTATTACCGGAGGCACAATCCTCAGACAAAAGAAGATTTTGAACTTCTTTATAATGCACTAGAACGTAAGTTGGAAATAGGGTTTGCATAAAATATTAATTTTATAATTTTTCTTTAGTAGGAGAAATAGGTTTGCTAAAACAAACGGAAAACCCTATTGTTTTAGAAAAATGTCTTGGGAATCAGGATTAGACAATTTCAAACAATGAATAATAATAGAAGATACATTTGGGACAAAAATGAAGGCTGGAATGAAATTGGACATGCTTTTATATGAACACTGGGTAGATTATGCAGTTTTAGTCTGTTATCTCATTTGATCATCATTCCTGTAACATAAAGAGAGACAGTATTGCCCAGTATGGTTCTTTGACATTCTTGGGCATTTGTGAGCTCAGAGCCGAACTGTCTCCAGTTCCTCCATATGACCTCCTGTCTCTGAGCCTGCTCTTTGGAGGAGGGCCTTGGCAATACCTTTTACTCCCTTCCATTCATGATAATACAAAATGTATACTGTCTGCACATTTGCCTTTACTGCCTCAGTTCTTCCAGAGGGTGTGTGCTAGTCAATGACACAGTTAAAAGCTTCAGTTACTTGAGCGAGCTCTGCACTTAGGGCCATAGATGCACTACTTTTAGAGCCTTTCCCCATCCACCTTGCAGTCTCAGCGGTCACCTTCCCAAATGCTTTGTGACTGACAATACTGTGTGTATATCCTACTGTCATCTCACGGTTCTCACTGCACCCCAAACTTTTATATCATATAATTTGTAATAATACATCTTTTCTTTAACATTAATTTTCGCCTCTGGATTGTAAGCTCCAAGAGAGGAGAACTGATTTTTTTGGGATGATCTCTCTTTTCTGTGCTTAGCTCATATCCCCACAAATATTGGTAGAATGAATGAGTGAATGAATGAATGAATGAATGAATAAATGAATGAATGGGAAACCTAGGAATGTAGTAATGTAGCTGTCTCTAACTTCTGCTTTCCCAGGAGCCCCTGCTAAAGTGGAAGTGACAGGCACAGAAGAGTTTTCTTTATTACCTTAGATGCCAGCAAGTGACATTGGGGGCTTGTGATGAGATAGAAGAATTTTTAAAATTAAAAATAGCCTAAAAGTATTTTCTTTTAGTCAAACACACTTATTTTTTTTTGAGGGCAGTGTCACTGGTCCTCATATGTGGGACCCCAACTGGAGCCACTGGCTTCCGAAGCCTGCGCTTAACCACCGCACCACTTGGCCGGCCCAAAACACACTTTTTATCCAAAGAAATAATATAATAGTCTTTGACTTCTCTGGTGATTCATAACATTAACTTTAAGCAAATATTTTTTTACTCTAACTTTGTTTCTATATATGCTATTTGTGGATATTGTATATTCTGTTACTCAAGTCATTGTTTCCTTTCTAATTGAATACAATTTTTGGTGTCATTTTGGGTCTGTTTAAATAGCTATCTGATAATATGCTGTTTACTGAAGATGATACAGTGAAACATTAGGTCCAACAAACAATATTAATAAGTGTATCTCTTTGGTAACATGCACAATAGAGTGGCATTAGGAATGTAGCAGTGTTTGAGATAACAGTTCCTCTTGCTTCCTAGGCTTGGATGTCTGTTTCCCCTTTCTCCTTATTACTGATCTCTGCAAATACTTTCTATTGTGTTTTACTTCTGTTTATATTTTCTCTGTCAGAGGAAAGCAAGTCATTTCTAAGTGTCAGTAGTTAAGTGAAGAGCACCGTTAGCAAGGTGTCTGTGAAAGCTCTTATTGACAAATGTAAAACTGAAGTTCTGTTGGAGCAGAACTGTATTCAAATAATGTTTCAAATTCATATGTGAATAAACCAAAGGTTTGGTTATTTTGTGTGGTTAACAGGCAAAGTAATAGGAAGTAATAGGAAATATGTTGAATGAGGTTCTATCTTTTCTATTTATTAGTGGTATTAACTTATACAATTACTCACTTTTCCTAAGCCTCAGTTTCCTCATCTATAATAGGACTTACTTTTTGGCACATCTATTTCAGAGGGCTTTATAAAGTGAAAAATACCAAAATATTACTATAATCAAAGTACTTAGAAAAGCACAAAGACCTATGCATATATAAGTTATTGTTATGTGGTAAATAATTTATACAGTATATAGAGTTTCAGTACTAAAGTAGAACAAATATATTTTACATATCAATGTGATTTATATGGAAGAAAATGAAATTTCTTACATAAGGGACATCTCTCAGTTTTCATCTAGGCCTAAAATTCTAAATTTAAACTCTCAGAATAATAATTATTAAGTCTCTTTTGTGTAGTTAAAATTTCTGGTACACAAGCTCAATATTATATCACTCTTCTATTTAATATGGTTTTCAGTCCATCTTCTTACCTCCAATATTTGAAACTGCTGCCCTCTTGTGGCTAATAGTGATAATTGCATAGTTTGAATTACAGCTCCCAATATGAAGTATGACATTTCTCCCAGATAATCTGTCCCTCAGGAATAAAAGCAAAAGAATATCAACTTAAGAAAATGAATTTAACTATATAAGATAATATAATGTTATCATCGACAAGACTGTATACAGGCAACAGTGTTAGACTTTTCTGTCTTTTTAGAAATTTATTTACAGCAATATGTCGAGGCTGACTTCTTTCATTTATCTGGATTGTCACACTTACCTCAGATTTAGCGTAGAGGTCATATCTTTAGGGCCTCTCTCTCGACAGCATGGATTGAGCCTATAACCTCTTTCCCTTGCCCCGTGCTTTTCTGTACACACCACTCTTAATTTTCCACCTTTGTGCCTATGGCTCCTGATAGGACCCTGATCAATGTATCCAGTAAATGTTTGTTGAATTGAACTGTCCAAGCTTTGGCCTCATTTTGACTTATGTTAACTGTGTTTACCTCTTGATCTCAAGGTTCCTTGACTTCTAGCTTCTGGGCCCAAGCTATCGACATATCAGGGCCCTTAGTTTTCATTCTGAATCTTTCTTGATTCTCACCATTCAGGCTTCCAGTCTGTGATGAGAATTTTAAAAAGCAGATGCATATAAACTGCCAATGGTGAAAAAAAATATTATATTTTGTGCTATTTCATGTTTGGAAATTGAAAGTTTAGATCTCAGAAAATTTTAGAATGTGTACGGAATTTAGATACTAGTCCTGTTCTTTCATTTTATAGTTCAGACTCTGGAAATTAGGTTATTTGTCCAAGAAGGTAAGTTAAGGAGATAAATACATTCCTCAAAATGAGCCGATTCCTTTCATATGTTTTTATTTAAAAAATATTGATGGCTGTTGACACCTGTTATGGGCTGAACTGTGTTCCCTCGAAATTCCTATATGGAAGTCCCAGTCCCAGTACCACAGGATGTAACTATGTGGAGATAGGGCTGTAAAGGCGTAATTAAGGAAAAAGTGAGGTCCTATGAGTGGATTATCAGCCAATGTGACTGATGTCTTTAAAAGAAGAGGAGATTAGGACACTAACATGAGCAGAGAGGTCATTTGAAGACACGAGAGAAGACGTCTTCTGTCAGCCCAGGAGAGTGGTCCTCAAAAGGAGCTATCCCTGCCTTCACCTAGATCTTGAACTCCTAGCCTCCAGAGCTGTGAGGAAATAAGTTTCTCTTGTTTAAGTCACCCAGTCTGTGATACTTTGTTATGGCAGTCCTAGCAAACTAAATATAGCATCCCCCATTTTCTTTTCTTTTTTTTTTTATCATCTCTTTGGAACATATATTTTATGAAAGGGGGAAGAATTTCTCTTGTTTTCCTCAATGTTTCCTATATATAGTTCTGAAAACTGTCAAATCAGATATAAAATTAGTTTTTTCCAGCTGATCCTGATTCCTCTGTTTTTCCATTTCTTATTAGTAGTTGGGACATGGTGTTTTTCCAATGCCACATTTGCATCCCTCATCATAGATTTACAGGGAGGTTGTTCATCTAATGGAGAATTTTATTGGCATGAAGGCCCATTATTTTCTAATGAGTTTCATTGGTTTTCTTTTTTTTTTTAAAGTCACACTAATAATTTAAGCAAAATGTAAAATCTGAATAAATATGAATAGGCATATTTGAAAGCACATATATTTTTACCCAGATTCATTCAGGACTAGGTATCAATCTAGGAGAGCAATATTTTGTTTTTGAGGTTGGCAGAAAAGCTTAAATAATATCCTCGTGGCCTCAGTTTATTATCGGTCTGAAGGTTTCTAATGTAAAACTGGTAAGTAAAATAGACTTACTACTATCATTCAATTTTTCTTTGCTTTCTGGAAACATCCATCTAATACTACAAGATAAATATTCTCAGTTATGACTTCCACAAGCAAACCATTTTTCTCTCCATATAGTACCTTTTGGTATATGGATTTTGTCAAATTTTTAAAAGTTCTTTCAGTTGGTTAAAACTACTCTTAAACGATAAGCACATCAATCATGGATTTCCTGGACACTCATAACATAATTTAGCCCTTAAATGTACAAATAATCTTTTTGGACAGAGCAAGCTATACGATGTCTGAATAACATATTCCTGGTAAGGGACAAAGTGGATTCTTATAAAGAACATGCCTGGCAAGCTCTTGATCTGATCAGGGTGATTTCAAATTGAAATTTAAGAGGAAGAAGAAATAGTCTGATAAAACTGTAAAACTTGATGTCGCGGCTGGCAGTGGTTTTAATAAGAGGGCCACAAATAGCACTATGGCTTCAGATATTTACCTTTTACTGCAAAGCCTGAAGTTAAAGTAAACCTGATGTTTTAATAGAGGGAGGAAAATATAATTTCTAATTATATGGAAGTGTAATATAGTCTGCACTGTCCCCTTAACACAGTGAGGAAGTAATCAAGTCTGGGATATAACAAAGGAAGAGTACAGTTTACTTGAGTGATTCATATCTAATAGAAGATAAGGGGAAGCAATCTGAAGTCAAGAAGAGACCTACCCAAAGAAACCAGTCTTTACACCAGTGGTGGAAAATGTGAGGAGAAAGGAACATGGCAGTTCCAAGAAGGCATTCATTCATTCATTACGTCTTTCTCCCTTTTGTATGTACCATTGAACCCTATAGACTTCCTTTCACATAATAATTGCTCAAAAATTGGTGAGTGTTTTGACCTGGCAAAGAAGGAACAGAGTCTTGGCAAGTGTGTAACTACCAGAGCAGTGAACCAGGTTTTTAAAAGTTCTGAGAAACAATGGGTTGATCCGATGGCCGGAATACGGTTCATGAGACAGAAACGTCATCATTCTGACAATGTAATAATAAACTGTCTCCATGTAAGAGGAAAGAATTAGATGGCTAGTTAAGTCAATATAGCTCACCAGAGTAAGCCAGCTAGTAAGTTCACATTGAAAAGGACTGTACGACTGAAAGGATGATGTGGTTTTGAGAGGCAGAGAGCAGTTAAGGGCATAGACCATGCTGCCAGCTCACCGGCGTTTGAGTCTGGCTACACTTTGGGCAAGTTACGTCTCTCTCTTCCTGTTTTCTTTTCTGTAAAATAGGGGCTACTAGCAGCATGTACTCATTGGTTTGTCAGGAGATAAATGAGCTCATGAACACGAAGCACTTAGGACAGATCCTGGCACAGTGTCAGCGACACTACAAGCTAATAGCTGTCATTTTTATGGTCTTGTTTAATTAGAAAGGGGCCTAGGAATTGGGAGGAAAACAGGAGATGAAGCAAATAGTGCCGTTAAAAAAGATTTTTTTCAGTGCAGCTGTAAGAATAAGAATCAAGTTAAGGCCGGGTCTAGCTACGCCTTGAAACCGCAGTTCCTGGGTGGATGAGGAAAGAAGAGAGTTAGACGTCTGTAAGGAAAGGCTGATGTACTGGGGCCCCAGCATTCAGCCTATGCTGTTGTGTTCTGGGTGAGGTGTCGTGAATGCAGCAAAGCTGTGTGAACCTGCACTAATGGAGTCAGGCCCGCTGCCTAGGCGGAGGAACCCACGGGCATACTCACTCAGAGGCACAAGTTGACAGGACTGTACCAATTCCCTTTGGCTTCTGTTTGGCCACTTTTATTGCTTTAAGTCTTAGCTTCTAGTCCATCCTATTTTTTCATATATCAGATGTACAGTGTGAATGATGTTATTCATACATGATTTTATTTAAATTGATACGAAAATAAAATACTGTTGGTCAGGGTGTGATGGTAAAAATGCTCTGTAAAGATGTGGGACTTTAAAAACTCAAGAGTCTTTCATGTTATTCCTCTAGTGTGGCGACAGGAAGAACTGGAATGCATTAACCAAACTTTCACCGGAGCTGAAAGGAAAGCAGCTTTGTGTCAACTTCTGGAAAAAGAGACCCAATTAATTGCCTCCATTGGGAGACATAGGCATCATGCTTATGTGGGAAGCCAGGAAGCAGTAATACAAGCGTTTTTGGACAAGGTCAGTGAAGTAACAATTTTTAAAATATGAATGTATCCTGAGTTTAAAAATGTAAAATAGTGAATTGAAAGAGATTTACATTTTCAGAATTTGTATGAATTTTGTTGAGCATTTTGGTGATGTGTTTCTTTAAATTCTCTCTCTATTTTTTCTTTCTTCTGGTACAGGTTTAGATTTTCACTGCCACCTAGAATAATGATTGACAAGTAACATGAAATTAACTTGTTCTTAACAAAAGGGATTTGACCATGAGGTTGAAAATGGAGACACTTTCCTTGTGACTCTGTTCATTTAGAGTTAGGCTGCCTATAGAAATTAGATGAATTGCACACCTTGACAAAGTGGAGTATTGAAGCCCCAGAATGGCTGGCCTGGGGTGCCGCCATAGTAAGCAACCTGGGGAAATAGCTATAGACCAGTGTTTTTGTTCTTGCTCATCAGGTCACTAACCGATTGGAAGTTTCTAACCAAAAGGATATGTGATTATTGAAAACCATGGAAACATACAATTAAGGGAAAAACTAAAGTAATTTCTCTTTCGTGGTGAAACTGCCTGTTTGATATTGAATAGCCTGTTTCCATGGTGACCAATTTCCTTTTATAAACCTGATCTGTCCAAACAATTAAAAGCCAACCAGCCATAAGAAGAAAAGGGATGGAGTTCTTCAAGATGTTTACCTGTTGTGATTCTAGTTGTATGATTCTTGTTATTTGAGAACATTTGTTTTCAAAAACCACATATTTTTTAATTCTATAAATCACAAGTAAGATGCCCTCATCTTACTTGTACATTGTCCTGTTTGATGTCAGTTTTTCCCGTGGCTTTTGCTGCTACCTGGATCCTAGAATTTCCTAGAGTTCCAGGCCAGACCTGTTTTAGGAGCTTCCAAAATCCCACAACCAGCTGCCTACTGTCATTGCTCTTTGGATGTCCCAAGAGTCCACCTGAAGCTGACATGTCAACCCCTACATCACATCATCTCACCATTCCTCACCCCTCATCTCCAAACTGAAAATATTCTGTAGCACTCTGTGACATTTTCATCATCTACTGAGTGGGTTCAGGAAGAAACCTGGCAGTATTCTTGACTTGCCATTCAGCCACCAACCTGTTTGTTTTATTATTCTAATTATCTCCTCAGTTCTTTGTTTCTTCATTTGCAAATCCACCACCATTGCCTGCAGGGACACTGGTGTGTCCTGGTACCCTGATGACCTTGCACGTGTCTGTGTGGGCCATGTGGGCAGACTTGGGCTGCAGCTACTCCGAGTCCTGGTGAGACGCCTGGTGACCCTGCTGGACACAGAAGGACAGGAGGGAGGCTTCTGAGGAGACTCTCTGGGCAGCTCCGCTCTCGTTTCCCTTTCTCCATGGGAGGCTGTCATGAGCTAGGTCTTGTCTTGTGTATGAGCCTGCAACTGACTTAATTGAACTGGATTTCCTCCTCATCTGATGACTTAATGTCTCCACATTAGCCCTAGCCTCCAGTCTCACTTCTCATTTCTTCCTCCATCCTCCACACTGCTGCAGCTGCCACACTGACCTCGGTAATCACCGCTGTGCCCCTGCCCCTCCTCCCTGCCTTCAGGGGACAAGGATGTCCGTAACTGATTCTCAGCACACCTCCCCCATCCCACCGTGTGTCACTGTCACCCCTCTTCGGCACTCACTGCCTCTATGCTGCTCCAGCTGTGCTCTCTGACTTGGGCATCCTCAGAAGGAGCGTGTGCTTTTGCATCTGGTGTTTCCTCTACTTGGAGCATCCTTTCCTTCCCTCCTCAGTAGCCATCTGCTCCACCTTCAAAACAAGCTCAGGTGGGGCTGGCCGAGTGGCGCTTTGGTTAAAGCTGGCTTAGGAGCACAAGCTCTGAGCACCAGGACCCCGGTTCCGATCCCACATGAGGGCCAGTGGTGCTGCACCCTCTACAGCTAAGATGGTGAACAACAGCTGGGCTGCCATAAGTCACCGGCAATGGTGTAAGCTGCAGCCCCTGCTGCAGTGGGCTGCCATGAGCTATCGTGAACCCCTGGCAGCCAATGTGAGCGGCCGGCAGCCGGCGTGAGCTCCCATGAGCCGCTGTGAGCGGCTGTCCAATGACCGGCGACCGATCTGCCTCACCCAGGAAGAATGCAATGATTACAATACCAACATGGGCCAGTGAAGCAACATCCTCCACAACTAGACTGAAGAACAAAAGGACAGCAACTTGTCTGTTCCCCTCCCACCCTGTTCCCCAACACTGTACCCCTACCCCAATTCCCCAATAAAAAAAATCTTTAAAAAAAACCCAAAAAAACAAGCTCAGGTGCCCTGGTTCCAGAAAGGACCCACTGATCCTCCTACTTTTAGTCTGTACTGTGTGCTTTCATGGGACTCTGTTTCACTTCTCTCTCAGTACGTTTTGATCAGTTTTTTATTACATCTATTTACATGTCTGAATCCTTCCTGGATTCTGAGCTTCTGAAGGCAAGAGCTATCTTATATCTCAGTAACCTTATATTTTAGTGCAGGATATCAAAAAATGCTTGTGAAATAAGGGACAGAAATAATTGTTGTGTAATTTTATATCTTAGGTGTCATCAAGAAATTATGCAATGTAGATACTGTCATTTCAAATTCTTGCATATCTTCATTTTAGGAAAGATGAGTCTACTGTATGGAAGCCATAATATTTATACTTCTCTAGAGTCCTATTTTGAGCTAACTTATTCCTGTAGCAAGTTGCTTTATCTTGAATCTGGTTTCATCACTGGGAACTGTGCTCATCATGGGTCTGATTGTTAACCTAACCGGGAGGACAGGGTGGACGCGGGCCCCGAGGGGGTGTGAAGGAGCTGGGGGGCCAGCCGCCGGGGAAGATGGCCGCACCTTCTGTAGGTCCCACTGTGTCTTCTCTGTTTCCTAGAAACTGTTTAAAATTCTGCTTGGTAGTCCTTATACAATGTCTGTTCTTTATGCCTTTACACCCACCCTGCCAAGCCTTGTCTCGCATCATCTTGAAACATGTTTGGTTTTTTTAAAGATTTTTTAAATGGGGGAATTGGGGGAGAGGAACAGCATTGGGGAATTGGGGAAGGGGAACAGACAAGTTGCTGTCCTTTTATTCTTCATTCTAGTTGTGGAGGACATTGATTCACTGGCCCATGTTGGTATTATCATTGCGCTCTTCCCGGGTGAGGCAGGTAGGTCTCCGGCCATTGGAAGGCTGCTCACAGCGGCTCAAGGCAGCTCACGCCGGCTGCCGGCCACTCACTGTAGCCTATGGCAGCCCAACTCCAGGTGGAGCTGTTGTTCACCATCTTAGCTGTAGAGGGTGCAGTGTCACTGGCCCTCATGTGGGCTCTGAGCCCTGCTGCTCAGCGCTGGCATCCCAGGCCAACTCTTAATCAATTCACCACTCAGCTGGCCCATTGAAACATTTTTTGAAAGATAAACGGCCTCAAGGGGCCCGCTGAGTGGCTCAGTTGGTGAGGAGCTTG
This sequence comes from Aselliscus stoliczkanus, assembly GCA_033961575.1. NCBI lineage: Eukaryota > Metazoa > Chordata > Mammalia > Chiroptera > Hipposideridae > Aselliscus > Aselliscus stoliczkanus. Next base: position 71,612,965 of record CM066740.1, on the reverse strand, counting down.
CTCAACAGTGCGAGCTGAACTCTGAGCAACAGCAGTTCGATGCCCAGCCTGAACCGAGTTGCCGCTGACCTGCCAACAGGTAGCAGGATGGCTCAGCTAGGGGGAAAAAAAAGAATGAAAGATAAAGGGCCTCAAAGATGATCAAGTCCCAACATAGAATAGCGACTCTGGAGCCAATTGAAGACTATTACTATTTAAGAAGGTCTTAAAATCTCACCAAAACGAGATGAGATGGAGAAAGTTTATTCATAAGAATTCCCATGAGGAAGGAAATTTGTTTTTTGTTTTTGTTTCTTATAAATACCTTGATAGGTTATTGGGGTTGACTGTGAGACCATGGGGGATCCTCAGTGTAGGAAGACTTGCTCTGTGGTAGTAAAAGGGAGGTTTTTGAGTATTGTTGGGAGAGAAAGAGAGTAGAGGAGGGAGACAGCTGGAAGGCAATGGGGTACAGCATGGCGTTTTATGACTTGTATGTTACCAAATAAATAAAATATTAAGTGCAAGATGGTATTTTTTTGGTAAGAGGAGAGGAAAAGAGAAATGACGGGTCTTAATGTCCAGAGTGATTCAGGACAGCACACAAAGATGCCAGACTGGAAGACTTAAGGAAGGGTGAAAGTTAGCCACAGGAAGTTGTAGCTATCAAGAGAAAGACTTTTTGTAGGTCATAGGTTTTAGAATTGGAGTTCAAAATCTGCGGTCACCTCAGCTGATCAACCAGTGAATCTCACTAATTGCTAGGCTAAGATGAGGAGGAAATGGACATTTTAGCTGACACAAAGGAATTTTACCTCAGTTTTAACCAAAGCCTTGTACAGGGCAAGAAAAACACAACCACAAAATGGAGAAGTTACACTCGAGGCCCATCCCCTGTCCCTTATGTAGCCTAATTGGTCCAGTCTTCAAAACTATTGACTGACAGTGCCTTTTGGCCTGCTTTTAACCTATTATAGTAAATTATTACATCTTTGTTATTGGAATACAAAATCATTTTAATCACCTTTTTGTATATAATGCCGTACTGCAGAAATCAATGAAGACAGACTTTATAGTTAGTCTTTTGCTGTAAATACTTCTACAGGATCTGTTCTTTTTCATGCCCATCCACCTTCCCATCTCCCACCCCCAATGCCTGGCACTGTCTCTTATATGCAGGAGGAGTCAGTGTTGATTTCATAAAACTCGAAGTAACTTTAATCTACAGTTTTTTTTTGTTTTTTGATTGTTAAGAAAAAATAGCTTATAATTAGTCCCTGAAGTTAGACAAGGTTAGAGTTTTTCCAAATGTGAAAGCTAACAACTAGAGCCATAATGTGGATTTTAAGTACCATGATATATAGATATGTAAAGAGAATATTTACTTTTCTGTAATTTGCAAATAACTTTGGAGAATAAGATTTTAGGTTTTAGTTTTTGTTTAACTTTATTTAATCTAAATAATATATGGATTAGTGAAGTAATATTTTATTTTTTATGTTTGTGTTCTGAACATAGAATTTATCTGAGTAATAAATGATATGATTTAAAATTAGTCCAATCAGGGCACTGAACCAATCAGTTATTGTAGGTTCTATACTAAGCCTTCCTTTTCCATAAAAGGTTTAATCCAAAGATTTTTTTAAAGGATTAGTTAAATAATTTATACTTCACATCAAGCTTTGACCTCCACAGGTTATCAATTGCTAAAAACTCACAAATTAGGAGAGGTGAAGAAATTCACATCAAGAAATTTGAATGAAAAGTCATCAACCATTTTCTAATATTATCTTGGGTGCTTTTTACCCATACTGTGTACAGAGGCCATTTGAATTTCTGTAAGACACTTTCCCTAGAGTCAAAGCCATTTATTTCTTTGATTCTCTTTGATTTGCACACCGCTTCTCATCACCACAGGCCAAAAACCTGAAACCCACGTTAGCTGTGTCATTAAATGTTTTTTCTCAGGACTCAGGAGGCAAACAAGTAATGGACAGAGAAACGCCACCGACTCGTGCCTCTCTCAGTACACAGGGGCAGGTCCTCTGTGGGCGAAGGAAGCCCCTTTGGTGTGTCAAAGAAAAGTTGATCAGTACCCAGTAGCTTTTGGGGGGTTAGGGTTATTCTTAATTTGTGCCTTTAGGAACTTGAGTGTTAATTTAGGAGGAAGAAAAGCCCTCCTCTCACAGCACAGCCATTTCTTCTCGTTTGTGGAAGCCTGCTGTGCCCAAGGTTTTTGTATCTCTCCACCTCCCCTTCCCTGAAATGTGCCTTCCTGCTGTTCTTTGTTTCTCTCCTCTAGAGTCTGTGCTGCTTCATTTGTCGGCAGCTAAATGGAATTTATTACGCTCCTGTGTTCTGAACCAATTTGAGACCATGATTGTTGTACATTTTTAGTATAGCCAAAGCTTTCAAAGGAAAACAGGAAATAGGAAAGAGAAATCAGCGAAGTTGACATTTTCCTGCATCAGACTTAAAAGACACCTTAAGGTCTGAAATCAAAGAAGCCTAGGTTGGAAGACCAAATTATGCTGTTGGCAGAAATATTGTCAAGTAGAAAAAAGCTCTGCCAAACAGATTTTTAGTATCTTCTCAGCGCTAGCACTAGGGAACTTGAACTTCAAATCCAGGATTGTTTGTTTCATTCAGGCCCCTTTACTCTGGCTAATACCTGGCTTTTCTTCAGGTTTCATCTTAGATACTATTTTCTTTAAGTGTTTCATAGCAACCTATGTAGTTACTTATTTACCTGAAATCATCAGTCATAATTGCCCTTTATTTTAGTTACCTATTTCCTCATATTTACATCCCATTAGATTTGAGAATTCTTGAAATCAAGATAGTATTTTATCTATGGTACCTAGTATACTGACTAATATATAGTAAACAATAAATAGTTGACTGAATGAATGAGTACTGTAGACCCTGTAAGATATTCAGAACTACCTGAGAAATTTATTCTTGTAATTTTTTGAGAGAAATAGAATTAGCAAACATAAAATAACTATAGAATAATTTGGACCCAAATTTTATTGTTTTGGGTGATTAAAATAGGAACATGGCATATGTGTGTATGTGTGTGTGTATGTGTGTGTGTTTATAAATACAGTAGAATTTCAGATACTAGTGATTTTATTGTTTCAAATCATAGTAGTTAGGAATCTTCATGGAAAAGGTAGGGTTTGAGTTAAAAATGAAAGGATGGGATGTTGAATATATTTGGAAAAATCCAAGATATTACCATATCATACTGTGTTAGACAGGGCTAGAAACTTGGAGGGAAGGTAGAGTTAAGTCAATCCATCATCTGAAAAAATATACTGAAGTCGATGAACTGGACATTTCATTGAAAGTTTATTATACTTGGATTATTGCCAATGAAGTAAGTTAGCAGCCTGGAGACCAAAAGATATTGTCCACATTACTGGAATAAAGGAAATTACATTTAATGGAGCCATCCTGAGGAAAATTGCAAAATTAGACTTTAGAATATTGCAATATGAAACTTAGCCTCAGATTGCTTATTCCTTAAAACTTGTAAAAAGAGCTTTGAAACAAGCATTAAACTTCAATAACACCTCAAGACCAACTCCAAACAAGGCTGTATTCATTCAAAACAAATATTTTTTATTTCTAAGTGATAATTATTAAATGATAAAATACTTTATTATTGAGCTATTTCCCTTTTATAACCCTGAATAAAGTTGACTTTATTCTCTCAGCCCATTAATTAACAATACATTGTTTAATACTAGATTTATGCCCTTAAATATTAATTAATTATAGGGCTGTAGCTTCTTATTTGCTGAATTAAAACTAGAACTAAGGGCCAGCCTAGTGGCACATTGGTTAAGAGCTGGTTTTGGGATGCCAGCGGCCCCGGTTCAGATCCCACATATGAGGGCCAGTGACACTGCCCTCTACAGCTAACAACAGCTCCACCTGGAGCTGGGATGCTGTGAGTTGCTGGGCCGGCATAGCTGCAGCCCCTGCTGCAGTGGGCTGTCATAGGCTACAGTGAGTGGCCGGCAGCCAGAGTGAGCTGCCAATAGCCGTGGTGAGCGACCATCCAGAGGCCGGGGACCGATCTGCCTCACCAGAGAAGAGCACAATGACAATACCAACATGGGCCAGTGAAGCAACATCCTCCGCAACTAGACTGAAGAATAAAAAGACAGCAACTTGTCTGTTCCCCTTCCCTGAATCCCCAACGATGTTCCTCTCACCCAATTCCCCAATAAAAAAAATCTTAAAAAAAACAAAAACTAGAACTAAGAATCTAGTTTCTAATTCATTTTGGGTATCATCAGAAAATGATGCTATTTCTTTGAAGGCATATCAAATATAGTTGCTTTTAAAGGTAACTTTGTGGTTCTCCGTGTAATTCAGCTGATGTGAAATGTAAAAAAATTAAAGGTAAATTGACATCATATCTAAAAGTTCTTTATCATACTGTCATAATAAATATAGACTTATATGATTTCTTTATTTGGCTAGTCTACATTCCTGAAGATTTGTTCCAATACGTAGGCTTCTATTTAAATTAAATTCTATCAAGTCTAAGATTTCAGTGGTTTCAAGTATGGCATAAGTTGGACTACAGGTCTCCAAAACTATTACCAGTCAGCCTGCAAAAACATTCGACATTTGAACCGTTAATAGTCATGATAATTTAGCCTTGTTTCTGATACTTTCTAATCAAGGAAAGAAACTGAGCAGCTTTATACCATCAAGTAGAGTGGCAAGTAGGCAGCAAGTTGTCACTGGAATTTCCAGGAGAATGAATCTCGAAGGAGGGGGCAGAAGCATGGCAAACACAGACTTAGTAACTGTCCTGAGAGATGGTGCCGGTGCCCCGAGTCTGCGAGGACTTGCCCTACCTCCTGTCTCTGGCCCCTGAATGCTCAGCCTGGGAGAACCCTGGTGAGCTTTGGGGCAGTGAAGTCCACCCTTAACCCCCAGTTCAGGAGGCGGTAACTCCTAGCTCAAGAGGGGGCTTGGCTGGGAGGCGCCCTGCCCGATGCGGAAATAGGAAGTGGGGGTCTTAGCCCTCATCTGTGGCAGGGCCCCCAGCACTGCTAAGTCGCTAAGGAAAGCTGTTTCACTGACTTCTGCTTTGTGAAGGACTGTGAGCTTGTTACGATTTATTTTTATAGGAAGCAAAACCATAAGTCCCAGAGTCCCTTCTTGCTATATTTTTAGGTTGAACACGTTGAGGATTGTAACAATTGCTCCACAAAGGTTGCCTTCAGTCAGCAAGGAAGGATCAAGACACATGTATACAACTCAATATAACTGAGCCAAGTAGATCATTTTAAAAAACATTCTAAATAGCATGGCTTCTTCCCAAGGGGGCTAATGAGTTATTTCATGTATCTTCAAACCATTCAATGTACTAGCTGGTACAAATTGGTAGCAAATTCTAAATCCTGTAGAAGCGTTGGTACTTCTATAGACTGAACAGCTCTCTCCTATTTTTAACCCAAAATGTCTTACTTTCCTATGGTCTACAATTCTTTAGTTACTTTTCATAAGTGTTAGTGATACTTTTATTCATAAAGCACGTGGCTTTTCGTAGAATCAACAAATTTTTTTTTCTGTAATTAACTGATAATTATAAACATAATATTATTTTTAAGTGTTCAGCTCCAATGACATGGAAAAGATTTGATGGCAAAATACTTGAAATGGATACACAGTTCACCATCAGAGCCAGAGATCTGCAAAACATCTATAAGTGCATTCTGATAAAAAATATCTCTCAAGATGAGAGGCTGGATATCCTCTTAACACTTAAACATACTGTGAAGGTATGCTGACTTTCTTTTAGTTTTGGGGTATCACTACGAATAAAAAAAGTGAATGCTAAAATAAGCAAGGTTTTTTGTATTAAGTAATTGTAAAGATGATTAATAAATGTTTATATCTATGCATTTTATTTTCTCAACAACGATATTGTTTTCATGTAATTTGGAGAGGCTATGGTTTATGTATTAATATTTATCTGAAAGCTCTCAAACTTGATAATAAGGTCAGTTACCTCTACAGACAGGCATGCGACACTTTCCTTGACCCAGGTCTTTTGCCCTAAGGAACCCAGGCTTTAGCTATACTTTAAAGTCTAATAGGGCTCTTGATGTGTCCATTGCTGGAAGCACTGTCCCTCCAGGAACTGGGACTTCTAAAGTTGAAGAGTACTGAGTTGCAGGGACAGGAAGCAAAAATTCCCCCAGGAGTAAGTAGGGCCATTTCCACTGCCACCCCCTTGGTTTCCACAGTAGAGCAGTTTCAGGGTCTCTACTTAGTTTCCCCTATCATGTTAGCTGAAGAAATCAGGGGTCAGGGGCCCGCGCCCATTACCAAGTATTCCATTCCAATGACGTATTCAAGGACCAGGGAAAGGAGGACTGGGTGGTCTGTGAGCCAGTGGACCCATTGTGAGCTGGACCTGGGTTGGGACTCCATTTTTTTATTATTATTATTATTCCCATATAGCTTTACTCAGGGAGCTGGGCCTTTATACCCCCACACTGACTAGTCATTTGATTCAGGATGTTTCAGGGAAGAAAGCATGACCTTGAAAAGGTAGTTCTTCTAAGTTGATGGCAGCTCTTTTCAGCTAATATAGTTTCTTCAGCTGAGGGCAATCCAGAGAGAGTTGAGAGTTGCTAGCTGCCAAGCTTTTCAGCAGCTGGGAGACTGAATGCTTTGGATCTGAAGTGGGGGTAATGCAGACAGCAGAGCACAGCGTTCACCATAATGGATATGTTTCTATATTCCTAATTAAAGGGGAAAACCCAAGTTTCATTAGGACCATTTGGTATCTCTCTTATGTTTTATACCTCAAATTGAAGGCAATATTGGGCATATGTTACTGTTAATTTAGCTAAGTTAAATGGGCAATTTAGCTAAAAATGTTTGGCTTCTGAAAAATGATTTTGAGTTTTCTAAATTTGTAAGACACTTGGTCAGATGCCACCTTTAGTTTATGGCATAAAGATATAAACTGTTTCTGAATTGTCATCTGTTAACTATTTTAAAGTTTGTACATAGGCAGTGGATTGGATAACTCTGTATAGTGAGCCTATTTTGGTCATCAATATGAGCCAAATTGCTGGAGCGTATAGATATAGATATCCAAATGATAATCAGTGGTTCACTGTAAATAGCAACTGAAAAAACATCAGCCATGTTTAGATGTATCTAGGCCAGCCATGTTATAACCACCCAAGAATTTCACAAGTATAACTTTTAGATACCTCATGTGGGTTCTTTGCTTCCTACTTGAAAAAAGTTCTCATTCTGTTGAAAAGAAACAAGACCAAGACACACAAAGTTCTTAGGATATATTAGGTAGTTGAGTAAATGGTTCTTTTTTTTTTTTTGAGGGCAGTGTCGCTGGCCCTCATATGTGGGACTGAACCGGGGCCGTTGGCTTCCGAAGCCAGCGCTTGACCACCGCGCCACTCGGCCGGCCCGAGTAAATGGTTCTTGATGGGAGACAAAGTGTCCATGGGTCTCTCACATTTCTGCCCATCTTAGAACAGAAGCACTGAGTGCTTTTGTTCTGGACTACCTTTTCAGAGATGTTTGTGTACTGAATAGCCCTGGAAGGTAGAGATAGTTAGGAAGAGAGGGAAAGGCAATAGACCCAGAGGTAGGAATGATAACCATACAGAACAATAAAAAGACCAAATTGGAAAAGAGAGAGTGCAGGAGGGGAGAACCGTAGAAAACTTCTTTACCTGATATAGTTAGGATCATTATCGGGTTAACTAAAAATGCCAAAGGGTGGTTCATAAAAGAAAAATTGTGCATCTCTTAAATAATATGTTTAATCTGATGTATCCACATGTACATTATTTAACAATATTTTGATGGAGGATTAAGACCTTTAAGCATGGCTCAGATTCTGGTTCTATTCATTTATGGTTGTGCAACCTTAGGTAAGTTATTTAATATTTCTGAAAATCAATCTCAATTAGTTTGTAAAATTTGTTCCTTTGATGACATACGTATATGTATGTGTGTATATAGGTATATATAAAATATAAAATATAGTCTATATGTCTCACTGCTTACAAATAGCAATCCCTCAATAAATAATAGGTACTATTTTGATGACAATTAGTGAATCTTAAACCTGAGTATACATTAGAATCATCTGGAGAGTGAGAGTGAGAGAGAGAGAGAAAGAGAGAGAGAATGAGAAGTGAATAATAGGAATAATATGTAGGCCCCATTTCAGAGCAGTTAAATTAGATCATCAAGTGAGAGGGCAATGGTAATATCTTTTAAAATCTCCCTAGGGTCCTACTAATGTGCCTTCAGGGTCAGGGACCACTGATGCAGATTCATGTATTAGCTATGCCGAGTATGTAAATTACAGAAGAGATGATTTTACAATTACTGACTTTACTTTCAGACTCATTCATTCAAACTATGTTTCTTACGGTCTTCTCTTGAGCCATTGGAGCAACTTTTATTTTGCTGCTTACAAATCCTTCTACCTCAATCACTTAACTCTTACCTGGAGCGTTCTTCTTCAACCCCACTCATTTCTATTACTTTATTAAAAATTATTGTGAATTATATAAACATGCAGACAATATGTATCAAACATATGTACAGTTTAGCAAGTAAAGCCACCCATCATGGCTCCAAAATAGGACATTGCTGACATGGCCAGTGTCCCACTTTATTTTAATGGCAATTTACCTTCATCCCCTAGAAGTAACTACCATGCTGACTTTCATGGAGTCATTTCTTTGATTTTTTCTTTAGTTTTACCTCTTCTGTATATGTCTCTAAATAATATGGTTAGTGTTGCTTATTTCAGGGTTTTATTTAAATGGAATGATATTATATGTATTATTTTGTGCCTTGCTTCTTTGGCCCAACATTAATTTGTAGGATTTAAACTTAGTATTATATATAGCTGTAGTTCATTTATTTCCTTATATTAGATAATACTCTAGTATATAGATAAATAAGCCATCACTTATTTATGTAATCAATTTATTTATGGCTATTTGGTTGTTTCTAATTTGGGGGTTACTGTGACCAATGACTGCACATTTCTCTAAAGCACTTAGGAGTACAATTTCTGGGTTGTAAATTATGCATATCTTAAATTCCACTAGATGATGTCAGTTTTTTTCCAAATTAGTTATGCCAGTTTATATTCCTGTCAGTGATGTTTCATTTCTTCTGGAATCTAGTGCCACTTTCTTTGGGTGGCCATTTCAAAAACTAACAGTGATTTTAAAAATTGTATACTGAATACTTTCACGTTTTGTATAGGAACATGAATGTAAACTGACTCAGGAAATTCTGGAATTGATTGACAGAGAGGTTGACCTGATGATGAGAGGAGTCAAACATCATAATCTTGAAGGACTCAGAAAAAGAATTTCAACACTCTTCCTTCATTACATCAAAACACCTTTATTTAATCCGGAGGTTGCGAGACACCTAAAGGTACTCTATTTTTCTCCGTATTCCTTTCTTGTAATTCAAAGATGTGCATAAATGGGAGTATTATCAAATTTTGCTGAACACTTTACTTGAGGTCCATGCAGAAGACCATCTTCTTGACGAAATCTCTTCTGAATGATTATTTTTTATGTTGACAAATTAAACTTACTCATGTAACTTCTTCTGTATCTGTATTTCCAACCTTTATTTCTTTTCTAAACTCTGTACCACCTTTATCATTGAATATCACACTATGTTCAGTGCCTCATGGCCTCACACCCCTTCATGTGTCTGCATGGATGTTGCTTCCACCTGGAATGCTGTCCCCTGTTTCACCCAGACAACTCCTGTTGATTTTCTAAGACTCAATTCACATATGCCCCCTTTGTGAGGCCTCAGAGAGAGTTAAACTCGGCATCTTTTAGATTCTACATGTACCTTGTTCCCTTACAGTACTTATGACAAAGTTAGAATTAGTACTGAACAGATCCATGTGGATATCCTGAGAGAACTTCAAATGTAATGAGTATTTGAATTAAACCTCCTCAACTCCAACATATTTAGGCTTCTGAGGATTTTGCTCTCTGAAGCCAAGGTGAGTGCCTTATTGTTTTCTCACTGTGCAAAACTATTTAAACACTTTTAGTAAAGTTTGGGGAAATAAATGGTTTCTAAAGAACAATATGAGCCGGCCGAGTGGCGCATTGGTTAAGAGCTGGTTTTGGGACGCCAGCGGTCCCGGTTCGGACCCCACATAGGAGGGCCAGTGACACTGCCCTCTACAGGTAACAACAGCTCCACCTGGAGCTGGGCTGTGAGCCCCGGTGACGGTGTAGGCTGCAGCCCCTGCTGCAGTGGGCTGACATAGGCTACAGTGAGTGGCCGGCAGCCATTGTAACCGGCTGGCAGCCAGCGTGAGCTGCCAATTGCCGCGGTGAGCGACATCCAGAGGCCAGCGACTGATCTGCCTCATCCGGGAAGAGCGCAATGAGGATATCAACATGGGCCGGTGAAGTAACGTCCTCCGCAACTAGGCTGAAGAACAAAAAGACAGCAACTTGTCCCTTACCCAATTCTGCTATGCTGTTCCCCTCCCCCAATTCCCCAACAAAAGAGCCTTAAAAAAAAAAAGAATTCTAAATATCGTTTCATTCCAGTGATTATTTTTCTTTCCTTTTTTTAAATTTTTTATTTTATTTAAGATTTTATTGGGGAATTGGAGAAGGGGAACAGTGTTGGGGAATTGGTGAAGGAGACCATCCAAGTTGTTGTCCTTCAGTCTTAGTTGTGGAGGGCGCAGCTAGCTCAGCTCCAAGTCCAGTCGCCATCTGGCCACCCATTAGCAGCTCAGCTCAAGGTGCCATGTTCAATCTTAGTTGGGAGGAGATTGTGGGGGGGGGCGTAGCCTACCATCCTATGAAGGAGTCAAACCGGCAACCTTGTTGTTAGGAGCATGTGCTCTCACCAGCTGAGTGATCCTTCCCCCTGTTGGCAGCTCAGTGGCAGCTCAGATTGGGTGCAGCTCACTGGCCCATGTGGAATTGAACTGGTGACCCTGTTGATCAGAGCTCACGCTCTTAACCAGCCGAACCACTCAGCCAACCCAGTGATTATTTTTAGAGTTATAAGTTATTTATAAAGCTGACTAAATACCTATTTTGCTTTTTTGACAAACAGAAATTCCAATATTTAGTCAAAACATTTAGAAAAATAAAAATTTTTATAATCTTTTTTCAAGAATGTTTAAAACTTAATTGTATTGCAAGAAAATGTTAAAATATAACAAAAGTCCGAAAGAAACGTTTCTCATTATGTCATTTCTTATTCAAATCAATGTTTCATTTGTCCAGGCTACTTTCTAATCCTCCTCTACAGCCTTTGTCAGGTTTTATATGTTTCCAGGAATATAATAGAATTTTATATTCTGCATATTCACATCACATTACACCATTTTATTCACTGTTTAAATTTGCCTTTGGTAAAATTCACTGTTTTTGGTGACTTTTGACAAAAGCAGAGAGTCATGTAGCCAAGAAAACAATCAATATACAAATGTCTTGTTACCTCTCTAAATCCCCTCCTGCTGCTACTTTGTAGTCAACCCTTCCCTGGGCCCCCTAACCTTTGGCAAACACTGATTTGCACTTAACTTTATAAGTTCTCCTAACCCAGGATGTCATATAAATGGAATCATACCATATGTAGTCTTTTGAGCCTGGCTTCCTTCATTTAGCATATTGCATTTGAGATTCATCCATGTTTGTGAGTGTTAGTAGTTTGTATTATTATTGTCCAGATGTACCAGAATTTGTTTCTCCACTCACAGTTTTAGAACATTGAGTTGTTTAGAGTTTTGAGGTTTTGTGAACAAAGTCACTACAAACATTTGATAATGAGTTTTTGTGTAAATTGATTGTTTTGTGTTAAATACCTAGGAAGTGGGATTTTGAGTTATATAATAAATGCATATTTATCTTTATAAAACACTGCCAAACTTTTTTGCAAAGTGGCTATACCATATTCCCATCTGCAGTGTATGAGTATTCCAGTTACTCTGCATGCTGGTCAGCACTTGCTATTGTCAGGTTTTATTTTAATTTGGAATTCTAATAGGTGTGTAGTAGTATCCTATTATATTTTAATCTCCATTTCCCTAATGATGAATAAGCATCTTTTTTATACCCTTTTTGCCATTTATATATCTTTTTTTTTAATTTTTTATCATTAGCATTATTTTTTTTTTATTAGTTTCAGATATACAAAACAATGTGATAGGTAGACATTTATACCCCTCACAAAGTGATTAATCCTCCTCCCCCAATCTACTACCCCTCGGACATTGTATATAGCTATTACAGTTCTATTGACCCTATTCATATATCTTTTTGGTGAACTGTCTATACATATTTTTTCCTACCACCCTCACCTTATTTTAGTTGGACTATTGATTTTCTCATTATTGAATTTTGAGAATTCTTTGTATATTTCACTCACAAGCTCTTTATAATAAATACATATATGATTTGCAAATATTTCCTCAGTTTGTGGCTTGTCTTTTCATTCTCTTAACAGCATTTTTAACAGAGCAGAAGTTTTTGATTTTTGATGAAGTTGAATTTATCCATTTTGAAAATGAATCATGCTTTAGGTGTTTGCTTTGTATTTAAGAAATCTTTTTGGATGAATTGATATTAAAATGTCCATACTCCCCAAACTGACCTACAGATTCACTGTAAATCATATCAAAAGTCTAATGGCATTTTTCACAGAAATAGAAAAAAAACAACCCATAAATTTGTATGGATCCACTAAAGATCCTTAGTAGCCAAAACAATCTTGGGAAAGAACAAAGCTCGAGGTATTATGCTTCCTGATTTCAAACTATATTACAATGCCATAGAAATCAAAACAGTATGGTATGGGCATAAAAAGACACACAATGTAACAGAACAGAGAGCCCAGAAATAAACCTCCACATATATAGTCAACTAGTATTTGACACAGGAGCGAAGAATACGCAATGGAGGAAGGGTAGCCTTTTCAATAAATGGAGCTGGGAAAACTGTATAATCACATGCAACAAATTGAAATTGGACAAAAATCAACGCAAAATGAATTAATGACTTAAATGTAGGATCTGTAAAACTACTAGAAGGAAACAGGGAAAAAAGCTTTTTGACATTGGTTTTGGCAATGATTTTTAGTCATGACGCCAAAGCAAAGGCATCAAAAGCAAAAATAGACAAATGGGATCGCATTAAACAAAAAACCTGCACAGCAAAAGAAACAACAAAATGAAAGGCAACCTACAAAATGGGAAAAAATATTTGCAAACTGTATATCTGATGAGTTAATATCCAAAATAATGATAAAGAACTCTTACAACTCAATAGCAAAATAATTTTAACCCAGTTAAGAATTGGCACAAGAGCTGAATAGACATTTCCCCAAAGAATAACAAATGGCCAACATGTACATGAAAAAGTGCTCAACATCACTAATCATCAGAGAAACACAAATCAAAACTAGAGATAACATCTCCCAAACATTAGAATGGCTATTACCGAAAAGACAAAAGATATGTAAGTATTGGCAAGGATGTGGAGAAAAGGAAACCCTGCTGCACTGTTGATGGACATGTAAATTGGTGCAGCCACTATAGAAAACAGTATGGAGTTGTCTCAAAAATTAAAAATAGAACTACCTTATGATACAGAGTCTCAAATTTTGCAAACTGATCTTTGACCCAACCCAAATTTTTTGTTAATATTATATGAATGAATGAGAGGACTTGGTTTAGTGGGCTTTTATTTATATGTTAATCTAGCTATTATGGCCTGTGAGAATAATTAATGTAGCATAACACCGGAAGTCTTAATTTTTTAAAGATGTAAGTGCCAAAGCACTTGCAAGGTTTTTTTTTTTTTACTGTTTTGCAGCCCAAAGTCTTTATCTACTAAATTTTTTTTCAGTCAATTAATTTTCTAAGTAATTTTACCATATCTACCTAAGGGTTGATGAATATTATAGATTTTTTAATGTTTTGGCTGGGTAAATTAATACTGCTTAAAATTTAAATTTTGTATAGAATAGGAAGTTAAAGGAAAAATATGACTTTAAAAATTAACCAACTTTTTCTCTCATTCTAAGATAACCTAGCCCTAGATGGTTATGTTGGCTAGTATTTAGCTGAGCTTTTATATATATCATATATATAAATACATGAAATATGTATATCTGTAGATATATATAGAAAGGTATATATATTTCTGTATATATTAATTTTTCTATAAATATTTATATTTTCTATATATAGAAATGTATTTATTTTTTATAGATATATTTAGAAAGGTTTATATAAATATATGTATTTTCTCTATATATAGAGAGTGTATCTATATATATATTTTTTTTTCCTTTTATATATAGAAAGGTATATATGAATATATATATATATATATATATACACACACATTTTTAAATTTTTACTATTTAGGTTCCTCAAGACCCACTGAAGTTCTATAAGAAGATTCACTTTTGCCACAGCTGCCAGCTCTATTTGCCTTCTACGGAGTTTTCTGTATCATCCACCTCACGCCGCGTGTTCCGGTGTCGGAACTGCATTAGTCTTGACAATGAAACTCGACAACGAGAATCATTTTTGAAGTACAAATGTTTACTTCAGCGTCTCTTCTCTTCAGAAGCTGATTATGAAGATGATTCGAAAATTGCTTTCCTGATGCAGGTATGATCAGTAAGGGTTGCCAATCATGGATGAAATTTGTCCACTGATTTTCCAGAAAGGATTCCCGTTTTCCCACCCAAACGTTTCAAACAATGGATTTTCTTTTCCGATGCTTATACTTTGTGCAGTGTACTCTTGTGGTAATTCTAAGTTTATATAGAGAGACCTCTTGATAAAAAGTTGTTTCAACAGTTTTAGCTAATTAATTTAAATACAAAACAGTTATCTAATTTCCCCTTCTTTTTTTCATTAAAACAAAAAAATATTTTTAATAACAGTAAGTGAATTGCTAAGTTTTAAATTAAATCTCGATTACCTCATTTGTAAAATGGGAATAAAATGACCTGCAATAACCCTGAGGATGAGATGCTAGTTACTGCTACATTTTGAAAAGTTCTGAATACTGTGTAAATGTAGGGGAGGAAATACATGCCACTTCCTTGGGGTCAAAAATGCAGTCACGACTGTGAGACTGATGACATAGTTTGGGCCGAATGAACAGAAATTCGGTGCAAAATAAGGAACTGACCACCTCACAAAGAGTGTTTCTCTTTCACAAACATACTCAGTGTAATTTTTTTTTTTTTGAGGGCAGTGTCACTGGCCCTCATATGTGGGACCGAACCGGGGCCGCTGGCTTCCCAGGCCAGCGCTTAACCATCGCGCCACTCAGCCGGCCCTAAACAGACATTTTTTGTTTTGTTTTTTTGAGGGCAGTGTCACTGGCCCTCATATGTGGGATCCGAACTGGAGCTGCTGGCATCCCAAGCCAGCGCTTAACCACCGCGCCACTTGGCCGGCCCCTAGTGTAATTTAATTATTTCCTTAAGTAACCTGATGATCTTAGAGAACTCATGTTTAGAAGCAAACATTCTGTTCCAAACTTGCTATGGCCTACAGCTGGAGGATATCCAGTACCTGACGGAGAACATCTGGTCAGGCCAGTCAGTGCTCAGTGCCTGGAAGGACCTGGGTGACCTGGTCTTTGTCCGGTGGGACAAGGCCCTGGAGTGGTCTCCCTGGAACTGCGTCCTGCTGACCAGAGACGAGGGCGCCGCGCATCTGAAGCTAACGAGCATTGAAGAGGTAAGAAAATCGAACTCTGGGGGGGTGGATATTGACCTAATCATTGGAATTATTAGAGATGGGTTGACTGTCTTTTAATTATAGTCCATGAATAATTTACATACTTCCATTAGATTCAGAAACAGAGAACATGGGTAATAGTAACAACATGTGGATGGCATGTATGGCAGAGATTAAAATTAAAAGGACGCTCAAGCACGTAGATGGTAAGGGTAAGAGATCCAGAGGTCTGTACAAGTAGCTAAACATGATACTACTCCTTCCTAACTAATAATGGTAACTTCAAACATCTTAGTTCTAGTGAGTTCCACAAGGGCAGGGATTTTGTTCAGCTTTTTTTTTTTTTTTTTTTTGAGTGCAGTGGCACTGGCCCTCATATGTGGGACCCGAACGGGGGCCGCTGGCTTCCAAGCCAGCGCTTAACCACTGCGCCACTCGGCGGGCCCTTGTTCAGCTTTTTTGTGTCTGCCTCTATGGCATCTATAACAGTACCTGACACAGACCAGGGGTTTGATATGTATGCGTTGAATGAATAAATGACTGTTACCACCAGATAAGTATTATGGGACCTAAAAATCTCTCCTTCTTTGATGAATCATCACAAGCCTGCCTAAAAGTGCACTAAATTCTCAAATAAATTTTGCTCGTAATTCTGTGCTCTAAATGGCACTCATGCTGATGGGGTATAGTTTTGAAGCTCCATTTTACATTTGCTTCCTGCTAACTAGGAGTGGGGAGAGCATTGTGAGAATGAAATACCATTTAATTTCAGTAATTTACAAGACGTGATCTGTGAAACATTTTGATGAACAGAATTGAGGGGCCCCTGAGGAGCTCCCAGGAGAGCTCCATTTACACTCAGCCAACCTAGCAGCCCCACTGCTGATAACGATTTTCTGCCTTCTGCTGATTAAGTTGCTGTGTTTAATTCCATGTAAGAGGTCCACTAAGAGAAAATAGAGAAATGACTTCAAATGTAACAGCCATTTTGAATAACACTCTTCCCTACCTGTGTTATTACTGGGGAGACGGAAGGTGGCAAGAGGAGGAACTAGTTAAATTTTTAGCTGTTTTGAATAATTTTCCAGTAGAAGCCAAGCTAAGAAAAAAATTTTAGTTTAGGTATTGAAAGAAAAAGCAGCAAGAAATTGAAGCTGTGTTAAATATTGTATTTAGTAAAGTAAACTGTCTTATAAATATTTAATCGCTGGAAGCATAGCCAATACCGGCAATATCATTTCATGTAGCAGGATTCAAGTTCATTCCCAAAGCTGACATTCCGCTGCTTCTTCAATTAATCCTTACAACCCCCTTTGTCTATTTAATCAGATTACTGCAACAGCAAATTAAATGTCCTCTTCAGATTCAGGATGCTGAGCTTATTGAATTTCTGTAAATAGAGTGCAGGTTCTCAACCAGACAAACTCAAAACAAAATTGCCTTCTATATGGTTTTGAGCTGGTGTAATCTTTTAAGGCATCAATATCCAGCCTGGTGTAATCTTTTAGGCATTAATATTCAGCCTACTTAAAGCATAGTTTATGTCTTACAGCAAGTCAAAGCTTTCCAGACGTTCCTTAATACACAGAGATATTTGCTTTCTCAGTAAGTAAAAAAAGAAAACTCAAAAGCTAAAATAAGCTTGACTTGAAGTCATGACACAAGTTATCATTAAAGCGTGGAAACAGACGTGTGTTCTTTGAATTGTAAGTGAGACAGATCAATTTCTCATAGTCTGCATTGGCCAAAGTAGGAACAACAGTGGATTTATTATTTATTTATTTATTTACTGGGGAACAGCCATGGTCACTGGTTACACATTGCTTTCATGTTACAATGGCATAGTTGACATTTTTAGGGAGAGCGCAGCTCACAGTGGGCCCTGCGGGGATCGAACTCACAACCTTGGTGTTATCAGCACCATGCTCTACCCAACTGAGTTAACCAATCACCTCTCCAACAGTGAATTTCAAGTGAAGAGACCTGACCCAGTATTTCCCCAGTCCTGTCACTAACAATCTGAATGACATTAAGGCCCGCCCTCTTTGCTTCATCAATTTCTGTAAAGGTTAAATAGAAACATGGAACCGTTATGGGGGATCAGAGCAGCCCTGACTTTGGATTCTGGCTCTGTCACTTCGGAGCTGGGTGGGAGCAGGTGGGCAAGTGTGTCAGTGTCTCGGTGGCTGGTTTTCTCATCTGTAAAAAGGGGATAAGAAGAAAAGGGGATAATAGGTATTGGCACTTTTCATATTATATTATTCTTTGAGTTGCTTGTTTGTTTGATTATATTACTGTAGTATGCTTATCTCATCTTTAAGGATTACCTTTTGACTCAATAAAGGCACTTTGGAAATCTATAAAATCCTGTACAGGTATAATTTAATGTTGCATAACAGAAATGTGTTAATTTTTGTTGAATAAATATGGGCTAAGAAGTGATAGAACAAGGTTAGATTAATGCAAAGGATGCTATTTGACCTAGGAGATTTGTCTATGGAGAGGAAACTTTAAATTAAGCTCAGGATGCTCTGACTTTATACTTGCTACGAGAATATCGTATCCTTTGGCTCCTTTTCTCAGGGCTTTCTTTCCTATTTTTTTTTTTAATTTTATTGGGGGAACAGCCATGGTCATTGGTTACACATTGCTTTCATGCTACAATGGCATAGTTGACTGTTTTAAGGAGGGCGCAGCTCACAGTGGCTCATGGGGGGATCAAACCAGCAAACTTGGTATTGTCAGCACACACTCTCTAACCAACTGAGCTAACTGGTCACCCCAGGGCTTTCTTACTTTGATTTGACACTATTGAGGGATCTTTAGCAAGGGGATGTCTTACTCTCAGAAAACAAATTTTAGAAGGCGGTACTGGTAGTATTAGTGATTTGGTTGAAAAGTGGTTTGATTCTCAAATAGAGAATAGGTGGTTTTTATTAATTCAATTAGAATTTACTTTTGAATATGCCAGATACTGTGCTCAGTGCTCGGAGAAAAACACAATTCATTGTTTGAACTTCATTGGAATTCAGCTGCCAATAACAGACTAAGAAGTTGAAATGACTTAATGAAATGTGAGACCAGTTTTCTTACATAACAAGAAGTGCAGAGGTTGGCGGTCTAGGGCTAGTTTGGTGGCTTGCAATGCTGTCACAAACCGGGGCCCTCTAACTTTCCCCTCAGCCATATGTAACCTTCAGCTTTTGTTCTCATGCCTGTGGACTCTTAGAGATAAAACAGCTACTTCGTCTCCTGCATTGTCACCACCTCCCAGGTATGACAAAGCCTAAAGGTGCTTGACAGATGAACCTTTCCACTCTTAAAAAGCTTTCCTGTACATGAACATGCTATCCAATAACTTCCATTATATATGTGTATGTATTATAACCAGAAACTCGTCACATGGCCACCCGTAGCTGGAATAAAGGCTAGAAAAGCTGGACATGTCACAAAATACAAAAGCAGACCTCTAAATATAAATGACAAAGAGAATCATATTGGGTTGGCAGCAAGGAGTCTGCTCCTCTTGTTAGGAAACAGATTATCTTATAGTAATGTGACAGTTCTACATAACCGAAAGCTCAAAGTACTGTTTTAGCTGTGGAGAGACAGGAAGCCTAGTAATTAATTAAGGACAGATAAAAACGGAGAGGCACAATGACTTGATAGGGCAGGAATGCTCTTTTCTGTTTAGAAGCCAGAAGAGGAACAGTATATGGACTCATAAGTGGGAATCTGAGGCAGTGGAAAGGGTAACCAAAGAGAAGTTGGCACCATCAGAATACCAAGATGATCTTTATTTTGAACTCTGGAGATATGGAGGGAAGGACCACTTTTAGAAAAAACAAAAAATTTCAAGTTGAAATAGACTGAAAGAAAGAACCAAGGTAACACAAGTGCATTCATTCAAAACTATCTATGAAGTATTTATCTTATGGTACCGAGAGACACCTTAGGGAAAAAAAAGCCATCAAGTTTCTTTATCGTGGAAGAGACTCTCAAGTAGATAGAGGCATTCAAGGCAGAATGGACTAAATATTACAATTAAAATAGATGAAAGCATCTGCAAGTACAGAGGAAAGAGGGGTTCATTTGCACTCAGCAGTCAGGAGGAGGAGAATCAGGAAAGGCTTGCAGGCTACGGCATCATGGGTGCTGCGCCCTGAAAGATGATAGACAAAGTGGGAAAAATGGATGCTGGGCTGGAGGAACTGATGTGCAGATGCACTGAGGTGTGAAAGTGTTTTTACTTGGCAGAATACATCTGTGACATTTAATAGAATTTGATTTTCTTTTCTTTTCAGGGATATGAATCCAAATTTATTCACAAGATCAAACATAAACATATCCTGGCTAAGAACTATTTTTCTCAGATTCCACTGCTGGCTTCATTTATATTTGATGACGATGAAATAGAGGAGATAAGAAAGAACTATGCCACAGAAACAACACCTAATTTTATAGAATGCCAGAAGACTAATCCTTAGAAGACCCAGGAGTATTTGTTTTTTTCTGATGATTAGCATTTTTGTCCACTGCTAATAGAGTAATACAGAGGTCATACAACATCGAAATAGAATTTTATCTTTTTACTGGTTTCAGTTGTTTTTCATAGTATCATAAGTTGTGCGAAGAGAAAACATCCCTATATTTATGATTTATTGTTAGACAATTAGTGTTAAATTGAAATATTTTGTTACTAACAGTAATATTTTAAAGCAAAGAGAACATTTTACATATTTTCACATTAAAATTTTTAAAAATTGCAGGTGCATTGTAATTCAAATGAACAGACAAAAGCTAGGCTTAACTTTTCAACGCAAGCAATTTATTTTAGATAAAATGTAATTATCGAAGAATATTCAGTACATGGGTGCTAGGAAACATAGAATCCCCTTTCTTAAAAATCTTTACAGGTAGAAAAAAAGACACTATGTTTTAATACAGGGATTTGAATTTTCAGGTTTTTTTTTGTTTGTTTTTGTTTTTTGAGGGCAGTGTCACCGGCCCTCATATGTGGTATCCGAACCTGGGCCGCTGGCGTCTGAAGCCAGTGCTTAACCACCACGCCGCTCAGCCGGCCCCATGAATTTTCAGTTTTTATCTTCTACTTTCACCTTCCATCATCTCAAAATCCCAATAAAATAATGGAAACTATTTATTTATTTATTATTATTATTTTTTAAAGTTGCAGAAAAGGAGTTTATTAGGAGAAAAAAATACATTTCAAAGAAACAGAAGTGGGCCCGAACAGTAGGGTAGAGAATGGCTCAAGGGCCACTATTAGAAAAGAAAGCACACTCCAAAGAGTTTGGAGCGAGCCGAGCAAAGGAAGGAAGCTCAAAAGGCACTGACTGGCCTAACTGAAACTATTTATAAACTAACACGCAAAAGGTACATTCCATGCTGGAAAAGAGGGAAAACAGTGGAACTATCTTTTATCCTAGTGGGACCATGAGGAGAACTCCCTTGTGGGGCAGTGAGGAAAACTCTGTAGGAGTATAAACTTGATCAAGTAAACTGTAACAGTCCCTCTCTTCAGTAAACCCAGGGAATGACCTTGACCGCATGCGTGTCAGAGACCTACAGTGATGACCAAGGGTGTATGAGTCAGTCTTAACAGGAAATAGGGGGCGCACTGAAAATTCAAGGATGGTTTATTCACAAATGGACTTACTATCAAGTGTGGGCAGTGTGTAAGGAAGCGAAAGGAACACTGCAGGGACCCAGGGCTGGTATCAGATAAGTGTCTCCATCCCTAGTCTCGAAAGAACCTGGAGAGTTCTGGAAACCCAGAGAGAGAGTGTAAAGAAACTAACTGAGAGGGTAGGTGATCTCATGAACCAGAGAAATAAATCCTCTGATCTCACTTCTCCTTCCTCCAGTTTCCTGCTCGAGTTTCCCATTAGCAGAACCACCCCCGTTCCCCAAAGCAGAGAAGTAGAATTCTGTTGACCTAATTTAACAGATTCAGGACAAAGAGCAGAGTAGCTAAGGGGAGAGTGGCTCTGGATGGCTAAATAGAAGCTATCCAGCTAGAGAGAACCAGTGAAAAGTGAAGATCCATTCGTCCAATATTTCACTCACATTCAACAGAATTATATATATATATATATATGTATATATGTATTTAAGGTTAACAGCAAGGAAGCACATAGAAAAGAAAAACAAGATTAAGATGCCACAGTGCATAAATTTGCATAGGTTAAAATTCTCTAATAAAAGACAGTTATTCTCAATTGTATCAAAAGAGTGAACTATATGCTATGTGCCAGATATGTGCCCCAAATAAAATGATATACAAAGGTTCGAAATCAAACCCTATCAGTCATACGCAGACAACATAAAATTGGTATCAATAATATCAAGGGTGAATATCAAGGATGAAATTGGGAAGAAAAATGGAGCAAAGGAAGTTGCTTTATTTTGATAAATTATAATTCACAGTAAAAATGAATAATGAATCTCTATGTTATGTACAAAAGTTGGTTTTAAAAGAAAAGTCAGTTGAGGATTCCTTACAGGCTTCACATGTTTCTGCATGATTTTTTTAAAAGATTTTATTGAGGAATTGGGGGAGGTGAGCAGTGTTGGGGAATCGGGGAAAGGGAACAGACAAGTTGCTGTCCTTTTGTTCTTCAGTCTAGTTGTGGAGGACGTCGCTTCACTGGCCCAAATTGGTATTATCATTGCGCTCTTCCCAGGTGAGGCAGTCGCTCGCTGGCCATTGGACAGCCACTCACAGCGGTTCACGGCAGCTCATTTCCGCTGCCGGCCATACACGGTAGCTTATGGCAGCCCACTGCAGCCTCACTGCAGCCTACTCTGTTGCCAGCCACTCAGGACAGCCAAGCTCCAGGTTGAGCTGTTGTTCACCATCTTAGCTGTAGAGGGCACAGCATCACTGGCCCTCATGTGGGATCCGAACCAGAGCCCTGATGGTCAGTGCTTGTGTCCCAAGCCAACTCTTAACCAACGTGCCACTCAGCCGGCCCTCTGCGTGATTTTTGATCAGAGGCACTCGTGCTTTTTTGAGACTCATTTTCAAGGATGTTTGTGTAGCGAGCAGTCTTGGAAGATAGAGTGTTACTGTTCACTATAAAAGATTCGGAGCCTCTAAGCCCAGGATTCCCATATCCTATAATGCAACTCATAGTGTGTGCATGTGTCACCCGGACACATGAGGGAATTTGAACAGAAAGCTGATCTTCTGGCTGCTGCTATTTCTGTGAACAATAAATTGTACTTTATCTCAGACCAGGAGTCTCATGTCTTCTATCATCCATGAAATCATAATGTGTTAGCGTGCAGTTAGGCTAACATCGCAGGCCCTTCACAGTTCCCAACACAGATAACCTTATAAATGAAAAATAGAGAAGTGAGTTAAGAAAATGCTGTTTCTCTTCTCTCTCCAGGGAGATTGATTGCAATTCTCCACCCTCTTGTAGTGAGGCAGGATTATGTAACATGCTTTACACCAGGTAACGCAAGTAGAATTGTCTTGTGTCACTGTTGAGCATTGAAGGAATGAATAATTCCAATTATATAGATATCCTTCTTCTAAGGACTAGAAAAAGAATACTCCCCAACTCATGAGACCAGCACTTGATGTCAAAAGTTGTCAAGGATAGTACAAGAAAGAAAATCATAGGTCATTTTCACAATGAATATAGATGCAACAGCCCTAAGAAAAATATTAACAAACCAAATAAAAAATATATTAAAAGGTAAAACAGCGCGGCTTTTGGCTGCATAGTCTTCATTTGCCTCTTCACATCTGCCTTGCCCCCTTTCCCTCTCTCTGCTCTGAGCCGTTGGAGTCTAACCTTTATTCACTGAGTCCATAAAGACATGAAGTGCTCTTGCTGCCGTTGGTCAATGGGAGACGTCAGCAGGAAACATGAGATCTGAAAGAAAGACAAAGCTTGGGTATTTATTCCTCCGGCTTCTCCCGTCTGATTTTTGGTCTGTTGTGGTCAGTGACTGCATTCTTCTGCCTAAGACCACAACGCTGGGCCTATGGTCAGCCCTCACCCTCTACAACTTCCTCTGAATTCTGAGACTCCCTCCTTCACTTTCCTTCTTCAACTTATGGGTGATAATGGCTTTCTTTTGTAGCTAGGTTTTAGGTGATTCCCTTTTTCAATTTGATTTCCTTAGGCAGTGGCCTCTCCTTTGTAAACAGTCCTTTTACTAACTACTTCTCAAATTAACCCGTGAGTGTGTCACCAGGGCCCTGTGGATCCTGACCAACCCGGTAATTGGTACAAGGACTTGCCCCAGCAAATGGACTTGAACGTGGAATTCCGGGCTTCTGCTGCTTACATATTTGAAGAACATATGGGTACCTCCTTGCCGGGGCACATGGGACAGCAGTATTATGCAGCACGTGACAGCTTCATGATTACTCCAAATATCATTAGTGGTGGCATGGAAAGGTCCAGATGGAGGATAAGGGAAGGGAGGTCAATTAGCTGAGGTGGTCACTTTGGTGACAAGATTGTGGCACAGGATGTCATTTTTTTTCATATAAAGATTTTATTGGGGAATTGGGGGAGGGGAACAGTGTTGGGGAATTGGGGGAGGAGACCAGCCGAGTTGTTGTTCTTCAGTTTTCATTGTGGAGGGCGCCAGTCACCATCAAGCTTCCTGTCGGCAGCTCATGGCCTCTGAGCTCAGGGTGCTTTGTTCAATCTTAGTTGCGGGTGGGCGCAGCCACCATCCCATGCGGGAGTCGAACCAGCAGCCTTGTTGTTAAGAGTGCACTCTCTATCCTCTGAGCCATCCAGGTGGCAGCTCAGCTCAAGGTGCTGAGTTCAATCTTTTAGTTGCAGGTGGGCGTAGCCCACCATTGAACAGGCAATCTTGTTTTTACACCAGCTGAGCTATCCTGCCACCTGTTGGCAACTCATTGACACCTCAGCTTGGGTGCAGCATTCACTGGCCCATGAGCGAATCAAACCGGCGGCCCTGATGCTCAGAACACGCGCTCCATGCCAACTCTTAACCAACTGGGCCACTCGGCCGGCTCCCAGGATGTCATTTCTTACACTAGAGAGGGTTCAAAAAGGAAAGGATACATTGAAAGCCCTGAATGTCTAACAGAAGCCCAGATAGAAATTCAGAAAGATTTTATGATTCTAAATAAATTATTTATCTCCTGTGTATATACACGACAGATGTGACTGTAAGGTTTGTGGTGTTGTATTGTCAATTAAATGTGCATCCAGGTTAGATCTCATGCCAGGATCAGGAAACTGGTGAGGAAGAATAAGGCCTGGTCTGGTCTGAGTTAGCCCATCTCCTGAAAGAGTTGCAGGATCATGTCAATTTTTATCAAGAGTCTGGGAGCATGGATCAGAGTTTATTCCAAGGGTAGTCAACAAAAGATTATATTAAGTCAAACTGATGTTCTTGCCTAGAATTCAGGATGTAATATGGTTGGCTTGAGGGCCTGAGAATTGCTAGTATGTTCCTTGAAGCCTGGATTCAGAAGTGGCCTGTCCCACTGAGCTTGACATGCCAGAACTTGCCTGGAAAACATTACTCAGGAAGATGGATGGTTGGGCTGCATCAATTATGTGCGCCTTCCCAGACACCCCTTAGGGCTGTCTGTACCCCACCACAGGGCCTTCACCAAGGCACCGTGAAATGCAGCTGTGAATGGATTACCAGCATCCTTGAAAAGCTCTGTGGTGACTGTTCCCTGTAGGCTGCAGATAACAGTGGGTGTGCCGCAATGGAACTGAATAACCTGATTTAATGGGAATAATGTGACCCCCAATGCTAGGAGCCAGGGGGCAAAGCTTAACCATCAGGGAACAGTGAACAGAGTTATAAGAAGAAGCCTTAGGGGCGCAGTGGTTTGACCCTTTGGGGATGTGTAACAATGGTTAATTGATAACCAGATCCACAGGAATGGAAGGCACAGTGATATTAGTATATTAGTGTCCTAGGGCTGCTTTAACAAACTGCTGCAAACGGAATGGCTTAAAACAGCAGGGATTTACTCTCACCAGACGTCTGAAGTCAGGGTGCCTGCAGAGCTTCACTCCCAAACGTATAGGCAGATCCGTCCATGCTTCGTCAGGCTTCCGGGGCTCCAGCTGTTCCTTGGCCCTTTTGGCTGCACCCCTCCAGCCTCTCTTTCTGTGGTCACATTGCTTCCTCCTTCGTGTGTGTCCGAGTCTTCTCTTCCTCTGTCTCATGAGGATACTTGTCATTGGATTTAGGCCCCACCTGGGTAATATAGGATGATCTCATCTTAAGATCTTAATCACCTCTGGAGATGTCCTTGGTCCAAATAAGGTTACCTTCGCAGGTATTAGGACATGGACAATTCTTTCTAGGGGCCACCATTCAGCCCACTATAACAGCTTCCTATGGTTCTGCTTGACATATATGATCAGAGAAACCCTAGCCCCAGAGGGCAGAAAAGAATTTACTCAAGTTGCTATAGTGAGAAATCATGGGGTCTTACAGAACTCTCAACCTTAGGCCATTTCACAGATGTTAAAGATAAACTGAAGCAGATATAACATTTTATAAGAGTTGATTTGAACAAAAATCTATTCAAATACAGCAGCACCAACCAGGAAGTGGTGAGGAGCACTCCACCAGCAGGGGCTGGGGAGAGACTTTATAGAAAAAAGGCAGAAGCAAAGGAAGGAAATTATGAATCGGCTGTAGTTTAAAGCCTGGCTGGCTGTTTGCGACTGGTTGTCCTTAGTGTTTCGATTTCATAGCCTTGAGGTATATACAGGCTTGGATTTTGGTTTGCTTACTTAGATCCCCATGGCATTAAAGCCACCTCAGCCTAATGGCCTTCCCGTTTAATTAATCCTGATCTTCTATTGGCCTGTAATGAACTGTGTGTTATCAGATCCACCCAGCCGTAGAGTTGACCATACGCAGCACCATTCCACTGGGCAGTGGAAATGGTACACATGAGAATGCCCTAGCAGGTCTGGAAGTTACAAGTAAACCCAATGGGGTAGGTCCTTCAGAGCCCCATGGTACATGCTTCTATGGTGTTTCCACTTAGCCCTCAACAAACAACAATGGCCTTATGGAGAGTTCCCTTGATCACTTAAATAACAAAAATAAATGAGCTGATTCCTAGAAAGATCCACACACCATGCTGTCAATAGCTGGTCTGGTTGAGAGAGGGGCCTGCACATAGCTGGCCACTGTATTACAGCTCCACGTGGGGCAGTCATGGAAGACACTAGAAAGAGTTGTCTCAAAGGGAAGAACCTCAAGCAGTACATCTGGTTATTCACTTTTGTTGTGGAATGGGAAATGGCCAGTGGTATAGATTTACAGAGATCCATGAGCAGTGGCTAAAGGATTCAGCAACTGGAAGGAGACCTAGAAAGATGAACATTGGAAAATTGGTGAAAAGGAGTTTTGGGGGGAAGTGAGTGTGGACCGACATGTCTTATGTATGTAAGTGCATGCCAGATGGCATCCATCACAGAAGGAGCTGCCAGTTATCAAGTGGATAAGGCTATTCCTCCAGTGGATATGAGCCAGCGTGTTTCACTAGCCTTTCTGGAGCTTGCTTGATGGGTTCATGACAAAGTCACTTTGGCAGTATGAATGGGACTTCTCAATGGGCTTAACCATAGGGATATTTCCTCACCAAGGCTGACTTGGCTACCACCATTGCTGGGTGTCCAATTTACTAACAGCAGAGAATAATAATAAGCCACAAGATAACAACATTCCCCAGGGGAACCAGCTGGCCACTTGGTGGCTGTTTCGAGTATATTGGATCCTTTCTATCACTGAGAGGGCATTACTTGTTTCTCAGTAATACAGATATTTAATGTGTATGTGGATTTGCCTTTCTTGCTTACAGTATTTGTGTCCACACAATCATTTGTGGACACACAGGAAGCCTGACTCATCACTGTGGTATTACAAACTACATTGCCCTCAACCAAGGAACTCACTTCACGGAGGAGGAAGTGAGACAGTTGATCAATGCTCACAGAGCTTACTGGTCTTACCATTCCCTATTGGGATGGTCTACAGGATGGCGAAGGGGCGACAACACCCTGTGAGGTTGGGATGCTGTCCTACCGGATGCAGGAAGCACCTTAAATCATTGGCAGTACGTGGTGTTTCTCCCTCATAGTCAGACTGAACAGGCTGGGAAAGAGTGCAGAGCTGGTTAATCCATGCCGCCTTTTCTCCTGTCTTCAAAGTGCATGGGATTAGGAATGAAAGAATAAACTGAGTATGGCCCCTTTCCTTATTACACCACATAACTACATAAAAAATGGGCATTTCTCATCCCTTCAATCTCGGACTCCATGCACTTGTAGGTCTTAATGCACAAGGGAGGAATTCCTCTAGGGAGCACAGTAATATTTCCACTGAATTGAAGTTTGAAATTCACAACCATTCTTTAGAGAGTCCAAATGGTTAAGTCAGTGTCTTTCCTAAGCAAACAGGTTGTCATTTCTATTTTCCACAGGTTGAGAGTTACCCATACTTGGTTGAGAAAGAATATTTTTCACTTTTTTGTTTTTTGGTTATAAAATTAGTTTATTCTCATCAGATCTCACAAGTAAGAATCCCTGGCGACTGCAACTGATGTTTAGGTCCTATGCTGTGGTACCCTGTTAGATGCAACATGACATGTGGCTTTGTGGCAATAATGTATCATTCCATAATGGGCATTATAGAGCATCATTTGGGACTCCAAAAACTATCAGATATTATATTTTGTAGAACAGTAATATATATAGTTCAAAGTAAGACTTTCTGAGGGAGACATGAAAAAGTTCAGTCAAAAAAAGTAACATATTGAATGAGCTCGCCAGAGAAGGGTGTGTGTTTTGCTGAATAATGTAGTTTATAGATGACCGTTGATTGATGGTGGTGTTGAGTTCAACTGTCCTTACTGATTTTCTGTCTGCTGGGTCTGTCCATTTCTGATAGAGGGAGATTGAAGTCCCCAATTGTAACAAAAGAATCCTAAGACTTCTTTCCCACACCTTGTATCATTGCTGTCACTCATTTCACTTACACATAAATGTGTATGCACACTCACACACAATCGAATACATTCTTTTTTTTTTTTTTTGAGGCCAGTGTCACTGGCCCTCATATGTGGGACCGAACTGGGGCCTCTGGCTTCCCAAGCCAGCGCTTAACCACTGCACCACTCTCGAATACATTCTTGCTGTAATTATTTTGAACAAACTCTTTTGTCTTAGATCAATGAAAAACACTGCTCCAATAGGTTGTGATTCTTTGTATTCATCTGTCATTCTCTCCAATATTGTACTTTGTCCTGGGACCTCACCACTCTTATTGATCAAAGCAGAATTGTTGATTTTTCAGTTTGTTTGCCTTTTTATTTTTTAGGATGGAGTGGCAACTTCCAAGATTTTTTACATGGGCTGGAAACCAGAAGTCCCCTAGATGTTCTTGGCTTGGGAATTCTAATGATCTTTTTTACCAACTTAAATTTAATGCACTGCAGATTTTATAAAACATTTCTTATATTACTCGACATCTAATACACAGATTCACATGTTCTCAATGAATGTCAATTTTAAAAATGTATACCTATATTCAATTTTCAGTCTCAATGAGTCTGGAGAAAATATTTCCATCACAGTCCCATAAATGTAGTACAACTATGTAACCAGGAAAGGAAAATACATACAAAATTATGAACCTCACGAATATGAACACATTGTGATAATGTCTCTTTTTTTGGGGAGGGCAGTGTCACTGGCCCTCATATGTGGGACCTGAACCGGGGCCTCTGGCTTCCCAAGCCAGCGCTTAACCACTGCGCCACTCGACCAGCCCGTTAATGTCTCTTTTTCATGGCATCTTGTAAATGGGTGTTACAAAATATCTGTGAAACGAACTGAGTTTAAACTTCTCTTCCACATGCAATGTAGAATTAAATTACAATCTCAATCAATACATGCTAAAAGTGATTGTTCTTAGATTCTAGAGAGCTGACATTTTTACATCATGTCAAAACTGAAATTAGGAGCATATCAAAATTGAATTCAGCAATGTTTAATCATTGCTGATTCAAGTGACTTGGTGTGAAGATGAATATAGGGGATATAGAAGCCAAGAGATCTTGAACAGAGCATAAAAGTTTTACACAAGTCAGATGTCCACTTTTTCTGACTCTACAACAAAGTAATATACTGGAGTGTGGTATTTCATGTCATTATTGGATTTGTGAATTGAATTAGGAACAAGAACAAGTAAGGAAAGGAGGAGATTGGATTATTTTTTTCCTAGGAGCTCTTCAAACTATTATAAGCCTATCCCTCTATGATATGTGTTTTCACATACGAGAATACTCCCCCCCTTTTTTTCTGCCTTCAGTCCCTTGCTTCTGCTTATTCTAACCCGTGTATTTTTCAAGGTCAGCCCAGCTATATTTCATTCATTCATTTACTAATTTATTCGACACATACTTTTGAGTTTAATATCCACAGTTATTATGCCTTGGGGCCATAATGTCTAGTAAAATATTATCCCTGCTCTCAAGGAACCCATGTTGACAGATGACAAGTAATTACAATCTTTCTGTGTCTCCTCATCTATAAAGTGAGGTTGGCAATGCCTTAGCTGCAGGATTACTAAAAATTTGAGTGTGTGTGCGTAAAACACATGGAACACAGGAAGTGTGAAATGTTTGTTAAAGGAAAGGGTTAAGGTTTGCTTGCTTTCAGTGTTAAGACAGCATCATTTGCTTTATTATTTCCTATGCAGTATGTCGATGGAATACACACAGAATTGGGTTCACCCCCAATGACTGAGCATTTTCTTAGTGGCAGAATAGTGACATGGCATGGTGGTGCTTTGTCCAACAGTCACTGTGTTCTAATTGGACCCAAGAGTCATCCCTTATCGTTGCTGTTTGCTTTTCTTCAAAAGAAACTGAACTCTGCTTTCTAGAGGTGAAAATTCCAGGTGCATCAAGTGTCAGCTACTGCTGATACTTGGCAGCCCTTTTACACGTGTTTAAGAGGCTCTTAGAAACTTTCTGTGGCACTTGCTTAGCAAAACTGTCCCCAGCTTCACCAGAGCTCTATGTGCAAATGGACTGCGCCCTCTCCCCTCCCATTCGGCTTGGCTTCCTGGTAAGGCTTGTGCTTGGCAGCTTCCAAGAGTCTTCCTAACCTGCCTTATCTTTCCCAAATTAGAGGCAGATGGGCAATTTTAGGCAGACAACAAACAACTCACTAATTCTCTCTTTTCTAATTTATAAAGCCAGTAATTCTCTCAAACTTCAGGAGATTCATCTGGCTTTGAAACAGAGAACTGTATGTGGTCTTAAACATTCTAGGCTTTATTATTTTACAAATGTTCTCTAATGATGTGAAAGTTTTAAAAATACCAATTGTTAGAATAAAAAGCATTACGTATTGTGATAGCTCTATTCTCCTTTCCTGTTTTTAAGTTGATATGAACAAAACCAAGTGGAGTTGGTCTTCCATTGTAAGTTAGAAACTATTTAATTTCTGGCCAGGAAAAGAAACCATTGAGTTAAAAAAAAATTTTTTTTAAGTTGCTTTTGAATAAATAATTCTTATTTGCTAAATAAAAACCCAGCTGTTTTATATTAACAATATATTTTTGTAATTGTATTCTTTGGAGAAAATTTCAGAACTATTAACTAGTTGTAGAACAAATTTAATGTCTGCTGTTTTTGTCTAATTTTTCATTACATTCTTATTTGACCTAACTCATTTCGATCTGCCTTTTTAACCATCTTTTCGCTATGAATCACTCCTAGGGAAGAACTTTATTATGGAAGTCAAATTGCCACGTATTGGTTAGGCTCCCTCTATGAGGTATGGAAGAACAAAGGAGGAAAGCAGCCTTGCATATTTGATAAATCATAACAATACATGGGTTTAAAATTATCCACATACTAATAAAAACGCTACGATAGGGCCAGCCGATTGGCGCATTGGTTAAGAGCTGGTTTTGGGATGCCAGCAGCCCCAGTTCGGATCCCACATATGAGGGCCAGTGACACTGTCCTCTACAGCTAACAACAGCTCCACCTGGAGCTGGGCTGTGTGAGCTCCGGCGATGGTGTGGGCTGCAGCCCCTGCTGCAGTGGGCTGCCATAGGCTACAGTGAGTGGCCGGCAGCCAGCGTGAGCTGCCAATAGCCATGGTGAGCGACCATCCAGAGGCTGGCGACCGATCTGCCTCATCTGGGAAGAGCGCAATGACGATACCAACATGGGCCAGTGAAGCAACGTCCTCCGCAACTAGACTGAAGATCAAAAAACACAGCAACTTGTCTGTTCCCCTTCCCCAATACTGTTCCCCTCCCCCAATTTCCCAATAAAATCTTTAAAAAAAAATGTTATGATAAGAAGTAGCAATGTTATTCTTTTCATAAAAGTTATATTTTATGAGACATTAATTTGATAACCTTTGACTCAGAAGTGTTCCCAAACCCCCCTGTATACCTGTAATGGGGAAAGACTTTTCCTTTCTTCCCTTCTGGGTTCTCTGGCTGGTGCATTAAATTGACCTCAGACAGATTAACAGGAGAAAAACCAATATAGTTATGTAAGTGTGAGAGCTCAAAGGCATGAGACTCGAGGGTACACCGGGCAGTTGAGACTTGTATGCCATCCTGAGCTAAGGAACTGGATACGGACCTGGGACCTCAAAGGGGAGGGGTGACACACAGGACAATAGGAAAAGCAGATGTTTGGGTTTTGCCCTGCCTAACTGACAGATCATTCAGATAAAAAGTTGCCTCTGGTCACAGCTCTTTCTGGGCCAGTCCCCCTATCTAAATTCTTGAAGGTAGTTATGGAGGGGTAAAAGTTTTTCTGGAATCTGTGGGGTCTTCATTGCCTTTAGCTCAAAGCAATCCAAAGTAGCACCTTTTGTGGTGGCCTATTCTGCTCCTCTTCATACCGATATTTGCAATTTCTATTTGCAATGGTTGAAGTGTACATAAGGAATTTATTTTTATTGCATCATTTTATTGTTGAAGTAAAATTTGTAAACAGTGAACCACATGAATCCTAAATATATAATTCAATGGAGTTTGAAAAATGCATGGACCTGTACAGCCAATATGACAATCAAGTAATAGAACATTTAGATTACCTCAGAGAGTACTTTCCTGGCCCTGTACAGTCAATTCCTACCCACCCTAGGCACTCATTATTCCGATTTTGTTACTGCAAACTGTGTACACTTGTCTGCACCCATCCAAGCCCAAAGAGAACACAGGCAGGAGTTTGCAGCAAAGAAAGTAAAGGATTATTTAAGGAGTTGGTGCCACGCCCTGACACACAGGTGAGGTAGGGCTCTCACAAACCTGGGTCCTCATAGCCTCTAGTGATTACATTATATAAGGGAAAAATCATTAATCATGGTTACTATGGGAGTCGGGTTGTGAGCTCTCCTGATTGGTCAGGACTAAGGCAGGGAGCAACTGATCATAGCTTCAGATCCTGTGTCAGTCATGGCATTGTTTGTTCCAGTTCCCAGGGGATGTGGTCCGTGGGGCGGTTTCACTCTCATGAGTACAGACCTGAAACATAACTGAGGCCAAGGTGTTAGCTTTGTTGTATTAAGCCCTTACTCATCGTTTGAAGCTCAGTTATTATATCCTAGTCATGGTTGATGGACCTGAAGCTTTTTTTTTTTTTTTAAAGATTTTTGTTGGGGAACCGGGGAAGGGGAACAGACAAGTTGCTGTCCTTTTGTTCTTCAGTATAGTTGTGGAGGATGTTGCTTCATTGGCCCAAGTTGGTATCATCATAGCCTTCTCGGGTGAGGCAGATCAGTCACCGGCCTCTGCACTGCCTCTCATGGCGGCTGTTGGCAGCTCACTGTAGCTTATGGCAGCCCACTGTAGCAGGGGCTGCAGCCTACACCGTCGCCAGGACTCATGCAGCCCAGCTCCAGGTGGAGCTGTTGTTCACCATCTTAGCTGTAGAGGGCAGTGTCACTGACCCTCATATGTGGGATCCGAACCCGGGCCGCTGGTGTCCAAAGCCAGCTTTTAACCAATGCACCACTCGGCTGCTCTGAAGCTTTATTCTGAAGTGAGTTTGATGCTGACCAGAACCCAATGTCCTAAAGGCTTAGTGATTAAGAGGAGTGGACCTATAGTATAAGCACAGATTCACTGATGTTGGATATATCAGCAGTTTATTTATTGTTGAGTGATATTTTATTTGGTTTCTTTCCAGGGTTTTTTTTTTTTTGGCTATTGTACATAAGTAACTATAAAATTTCTTTTTCCAAGCTTTTTCCCAGACATATCCTTTCATTTTTATTGAGTAAATATCAAAAATTGAAATTGTTGGGTAATAGGATAGGTTTAACGTTAGCAGAAAGTGCTAAACAGTTTTCCAAAACTGGTTGTGTTATTTTCACTCCCAGCAATGTACAGGAGGTTTGTTTGCTCTGTATTCTCACCAGCAGTTGGTAACTAGGCCTTTTACCATTTTAGTGGATGTGAATTTGTAATTTTAATTTGTATTAACTTGATGACCAATGTCGTTGACCTGCTTTTCATGTTCATACTGATCATTCTTATGCATTCTGTTGGAATGTATTTTTTCCAAGTGTTTTGCCCATGTTTTTTTTTTAAAGATTTTACTGGGGAATTGGGGGAGCAGAACAGCATTGGGGAATTGGGGGAGGGGAACAGACAAGTTGCTGTCCTTTTGTTCTTCAGTCTAGTTGTGGAGGATGTAACTTCACTGGTCCATGTTGGTATTGTGATCATTGCACTCTTCCCGGCTGAGGCAGATTGGTCGCCAGTCATTGGACGGACACTCACAGTGGCTCTTGGCAGCTCACACCAGCTGCCAGCTGCTCACGCTGGCTGCCGGCCACTCACAATAGTTCACAGCAGCCCAATGCAGCAGGGGCTGCAGCCTACTCCATCACGGTGACTCCTAGCAGCCCACCTCCAGTTTGAGATGTTGTTCACCACCTTAGCTGTCGAGGGCCCAGCGTCACTGGCCCTCATGTGGGATCCGAACCCGGGCCCTGCTGCTCAAAGCTGGCGTCTTAAGCCAGCTCCTAACTACCATGCCACGCCCTGCTGGCCCTGCCCATTCTTTAATTGGGTTATTTTTCTTATTCTGTAAGTATAAGTGTTTTTATATATGACACAAGTCCTTTGTCAGGTACATGTATTGTGGGTATTTTCTCCCAGTCTGTGGCTCTCTGGTTAATTTTATTGTGTGGTTTCATGAGCACCCATTTTTAAGCTGTTAAAGTCCAATTAGTCCCTTGTTTCTTCTGTGGTCAATGCTTTTTATGTCAAGGCTCTATCGACTGTTAATAAGCTTTTACCTCCTAACTTTTAAACCTCCCTCTACCCCTGACTTTCCTTTTTCTTTCCTTTTCTTTCTTTTTTTTTTTTTTTTTAAGGATTATATAATCCCTTGCACTATTCAGTTGGAAGATTGCTTCCTGGACTAGATCTCACATGTTTGCCACAGACACAGAAGGATTTGGGTTCTCGGTATTGCCTACAATGGTCTGTCATAAAGCTGCTGAACTGAAGTAATAACCCCGAAGGAAGTTAAGCTTCCGACTTCACTCAGTCTGTCTGAGGGAGCTTCTAGCTAGCTGGAGGAGGCTCCCAGGGGGCATGTCAGGCTCAGGTCAGGCTCTGGATAGACAACAACTGAGCAGGCCACGGGGATCAGATGAGAACTGGCAACACCCTTATCAAGTCTTCATTCTCAGGCGTGGCAGCCAAGCAAACCTTCCAGCTCTGCCAGCTCGTGGGGGTGAGCATGAGTCAAATTTAAAATTATTAAGGCTATTTATAACAATCATCTCTTGCAATTGTGTAACATTGATAGTTTATAAGGTGCTTTTGCAAACAATGTGCCAAGCAGCCTAACACAGTCATGTCATCTCCATTTAATAATTATGTAAACACCACTGACCACAAGTTAGGCAACACCTAATGTAACAGACAGTATTCCTTCCATTCCTTACAAAGGATAAAGTGGGTTTTGGGTTCTGAGAGTTTGAAAAAAATCTCTTTAAGTACACCTGGCTAACAAGTGGTAATTAGAGACATGTCCCATAAGTCCAAGCTGCTTCTTATTTGAGATTTACCAGTTTATTATTTCAAAAATGTACCAAAATGAAAGATAAATGCGATGAAAGACAGATATTTTTAAAAGAGCATCTAATGCTTTGCCTTATGTGTACTGGGTTCAGTTATCTTTTGTTGAACTAATTCAAACATGTAAAAATGAGTCCCATGCAAGCAACTGAAAAGATATAAAGATAAATCTATAAAGACAGGAAAAAAATGACTTCCAGAAAAAATTCAAAAGCGAGGAAAGAATAGCTGAATTTCATCCACCAGGTCTTTGTTCTTGTGCTGCGGATGATCAATATGGAATTCCACTTACGAAACGGGGAGCAGATCTGATATACAAGGTCAGACAATGAAGTTCACCAACTTTCCATCGTGCCCTTACATGATGGAAAGCTCACGAACTTAACCTCGTATATATATGAGGTCTAATGAAGGAAATCTTCTTTGGGATGTACGGAAGGCCTGAGGTGTTCATTCATTTCTGCAACTAGCTTCCTTGTAACCCGACTGTTGATATTACAGTTTTGGATAGCTTAGCTCACTGTGATCTCAAGAGGAACCATATGGCAGATCCAATACGTGGATCTTTACCCAAGGAAGGCGTCTCCTCAGATGCAGGACAACTGTCACTTTAGAAAACTCCAAGTCCGGTAAGGAGGTGGTAACTTAAAGGGCAGAAAAGCTGAGATCCTGCTCTGAAGAGGGGCTGGAAAGGCAAACTTGGTGTCAAAGTACAGGAATGTGGGAACAGACTTGGTGTACCCAATAAGGGGACAGACAGACAGTGCTTGAGAGCTGGGCTCTGCTTACTGAGCTTTTTCATTTGCAATTTTATCCTGAAAATCGAGGGGCCTGTCTTTTCACAGAGACACAGTTGCTTGCTGACCTTGACGGCCATAGTTCCTCTGTGTTCTGGAAATCCATAACCTTTTCAATGTCTGCCTTCTCTGATTTTCCCTTGGCACTTGCCATCTCCACACTGCTTCTTGTTCTCCCCTCTCCTGCACCCCAGAGAATCAGAGCCAGTTGTCAAGGTTGTTACCAAGGACCCATCGTCCTGGTGACATGACTCCTTGCCAACTCATGCTCTTAATAGGACAGAAAACCTTCATTGTTAGCTCTCCATCTGTATGGTTTTGTGGATTTGTAAATAATAATAATAATAATAAAAATAATACATATGGGAAAGTCATATTACAACCAGGATGAAAATGTCAGAGGTTGGCAGAGCAGCTGCATTTGTCTGGGTTAGAGGCCAGTAAGACGGGTGAAAGCAACACGCATGGCGCTGCCCCTGGAAGCTGTCTGTCTGATCATCTGCTTTTAAGGGTCCTGTCCGCAGAGCAAACTAACAGATCATATGCTGCCAGCACCAGAACCAAGAGCTTTCCTCTGAGCCAGGTGATCCAGTGTTCAGTTGGGCTCCCTCAGCGAGGGTGTAAATACGACACCAGGGGTCAGTGACAGACATGCTCCTTCTCTTCTGTTTTTTTTTTTTAATAAGTGATATTATTCAATGTTATTTACATCAAATTCTCCCACCTCAAGTATGAAGTTCAAAGGGTATTTTTAGTGCCTTTACCAAGTTGTGCAACCAATCACTACAAACCAATTTTACAACATCTCCAGTACCCACAAAAGATCCCTGTGCCCATTTGCAGTCAACCTTTGTTTTCTATCCCCTCAGTTCCAGGCAGCCATTAATCTGTCTTTTGTCTCTATATTTGCTTTGTCTGGACATTTTATATGCATGAAATCATAGTGTTTTTTTTTGTATCTGGCTTCTTTCACTTAGCCTAATAACTTAATAATGAGGTTCATCGGTGATGTTGTTTGTTATTTAGGAAGCTTTTTTTTTTTTAAGCTGAGCCAACCTGCAGCTCAGCTCGGGCTGGGCATCGAACTGCTGTTGCTCAGAGCTCAGCTTGCACTCTTGAGCGAGCTCTTAACAAACTGAGCCACTCAGCAGGCCCTAGGAAGGTTTTAATATCATTCCACATTCTCTTAAATTTACTTATATTCGAAGCCTTACTTTTGATTGTCAAATAAAATGCTTTGTTTTCTGTTGAAAAGCAGGTCTTCAGATATCCTGGAATCACTATGGGAAGTCAAACTTAGTACAGATAAGTTCAGGTTTAATCAGGGCATCCTTCAACCCACAACAGGTTCAGTTTGGGTACCTCAGGTGATTGTAAAAGGCAAAGAAGGGTCTGGGGGCAGAGTTGAACCCAGATCAGGGGGCTTCCAATGAGTTACAGAATGTTACCATCGTCCAGTCACAGGTGATTAAAGATGTCATTTCATTGAAACAATATTAAACCAATTGGGATAACTAGATCTTTAAAGATATTTAGACATT
This sequence comes from Aselliscus stoliczkanus, assembly GCA_033961575.1. Taxonomy (NCBI): domain Eukaryota; kingdom Metazoa; phylum Chordata; class Mammalia; order Chiroptera; family Hipposideridae; genus Aselliscus; species Aselliscus stoliczkanus. The sequence continues at coordinate 71,574,704 of CM066740.1, read as the reverse complement.
CACAAACATAGATTGTTGACCACTGAATGTCATGTCTAATTACCTGACTTCCAAGGAAGCATAAAAAATAGCTTCCTTGAGGGGTGACCGGTTAGCTCAGTTGATTAGAACGTGGTGCTACTAACACCAAGTTTGCCCGTTCGATCCCCACATGGGCTGCTGTAAGCTGCGCCCTCCTTAAAAGACTCAACTTTGCCATAGTAGCATGAAAGCAATGTGTAACCAATGCCCATGGCCGTTCCCCAATAAAATAAAAATGAATAAATAAAAATAAAATAAAATAAAATAAAATAGCTTCCTTGAGAAGCCAGTGCAGACTTCCGTTCCTATAAAAAGAACCTGATACTGGCATCTCACACATGCTCAATCCCAGAGTAAATATCACATTCAGCACCCTCCACACCTGCTACCTTATTCTATCCCACACTGTGGGCTGCTTCCAAGAAGCTTTTATCTTAAATCTCCTTGGGAGGACTGGGATGGAAGAATTCCAAGGCAAGAGAAATGGCTGTTCCCAGTTTACTGGAATCTGAAGCACAGAATGTCAGTGCCCATCCAGCGCCTCTGGTGGACTCACCGGCCAATCCAACATTAGAACTCAGGCGCTACCAGTTTCCAGATTCAAATTACTTGGCTGTCTCCTTCCAAAACCAGCAAATCCCCAGACATCTCCAGCACTCCCTGAGGTTACAAAACACAGGCCACCGAGGTCAAATAAGTCTATTCCTCCTACACATCTTCTCCCCTGGGAAGTCCTTCCTTTCCTTTTCAACAGTTGATGATCAGGGCTTTACTAAGCAAAAGTGAATGTGGGGGTTATGTGCTAGGGCTCATTCTCTGCTGTTTTATTATGGAAATTATTTATAGATGATAGTGAGATGCCATATGCTTCTCTAACATTATTTTTCGTATTTTCACATCTAAGCATGACAGCCTGCAGACTTGTACCATAAGAGCGAGGTTCTTACCTTTTGCCTCTCTGGCACTGGCACTGTCACTAGGTAAAAATAATGAGAGCTCAAGTGTCACATGTGCTCACTCTGTCTTAGATAACGTGTTTATACATTGGTTGCATGTCTTGTTCAAATTCAAGCAGCTAATAATTGTTGGAAGCTGGTTCAAACTCAAGTCTGTTTGACTACAAATTTCTTACCAACTGCACTATATTGCACTGCTAATGTGCCACACTGTGATGCATGTATGTATGTGTATATGTTATATATACGTACTGTGTATGCATGATAGAGATATTCTGGGGGTGCCAAAAAATGTATACAATTAGACACTTTGGTCAGTGTTGCTCAAGCAGTAGTTTGTCATAATCAGAAATGTCTGGACACTGATGGGAACCGCTTTGAGCACCTCTTGTCATTGCAGAAGTCAAAAGTGACTTGCATTCATCTTTTGTTATCAGTATATATTAAGTATTACAATTTCAATACAACTTTCCTTTCTGAAAATGTGTACACTTTTTTTGGTTAGATATAGATATAGATATAGATATAGATATAGATATAGATATAGATATAGATATAGATATAGATATAGATATAGTGGACTCACTGCCCAACCCAACCCATATATATATGGGGGAGGAGAGAGAGAGAAAGAGAGAGAGAGAGAGAGAGAGAGAGAGAGAGAGAGAGAGAGAGAGAGAGAAATTGAGAGAGAGAGATTGAGAGATGGATTCATTTTGTGCCATATATAACTTGAAGCAGCTTGGAGTTTTTACATGTCCTAAATAATTTCTGATTTGAAAGGTGACAATATATATGAGTAATGTGGGGCCGGCCGAGTGACGTAAGAGCTGGTTTGGGATGCCAGCGGCCCGGTTCGGATCCCACATATGAGGGCCAGTGACACTGCCCTCTACAGCTAACAACAGCTCCACCTGGAGCTGGGCTGTGCGAGCCCCGGCGATGGTGTAGGCTGCAGCCCCTGCTGCAGTGGGCTGCCATGGGCTACAGTGAGTGGCCGGCAGCCAGCGTGAGCTGCCAATAGCCACTGTGAGCGACATCCAGAGGCCGGTGACTGATCTGCCTCATCCGGGAAGAGCGCAATGATGATACCAACATGGACCAGTGAAGCAACGTCCTTTGCAACTAGACTAAAGAACAAAAAAGACAGCAATTTGTCTTTTCCCCTTCCTCGAATCCCCAACGCTGTTCCTCTCTCCCAATTCCCCAATAAAATCTTAAAAAAAAAAAATTGTAATACTCGATATATACCAATAACAAAAGATTAATACAAGTTACGTTTGACTTCTGCAATTACTAGAGTTGCTCAAAGTGGTTACCATCAGCATCCAGATACTTCTGATTTTGGTGAGCTACTGCTTGAGCAACGCTGACCAAAGTGTCCACTTGTATATATTTTCTTGGCACCCCTGGTATACTAATGCCTGAAAATCTTTTATTGATCGTATGTCATACTTCTCTGCTACAAAAAATAAAAAAATTCATATAAATTGGAATTTCTGATTTTTGGCTGTGGCATTTCATACCTCAAATTCCTGAATTGTATGTAAAGAACATCTAGTGTCCTACCTTCAAAATTATTTTTATTGATACATCAGTTGGTGACTCAATTACATTTTTAACTTTGTGCAAGGCCAAGAACTGAAAAACACCTGGCTTGCAAAAAGACTTGTTACTCAAGCATTATAATCATTTACTTTCCTAATTCTGAGAATTAATAAAACTTATCAAATAACAATTAATTCTGTTAGTTTTAATTAATAAGCCTTATCAAATAAATTAATTCTGTCAGTTTTTTACTTAGAGACTTTTAAAGTTCTTTTTTATTTTCTCTTACTTTGTAATCCAAAATGCTCAGAGAAGTCTTTCAAAATTAAAACATCATTCATTTCAAAAGAGTTTGCCAATACAATATTTTGGTGCTATTTATCGTATTACGTATTTTAAATATATTCTTTCCAAAACTTCAGAACAGGTTTAACTCATTCAGTTGGTGACAGCTATGGCACATGTCGCTCAGATCTCCTGTGTGGGAGCACATTTGGCTGGGTCCCCCATTGCTGCATGTCAGACCTGCCACTGGTTGCATTGAGCTGCACCCATCTTGGGCTGCTCCCGTCCGATGGTGGCAGCACAGTGCCAGCCTGGTCCTGTGAAGGCAACTTGGGGTTCTGGACTCTCCATAAGCACAGTCAAAACCTTCTCAGAACTTTACTATGCTCTGAGGCTCTTCCTATCCTATTCTTCTTTCCACTTCTCCTATCATAGATGTCAAAACTGCACTGTAGTCCGAAGGCTGCCCTGCTAACTCCTTTATGGAGTTATGCACCTCCCTCCTTATGCTCCATAGGGATCTTTTCCTAATCTCTTGCGCATCGAATCTCGTCTTGGTATGTGCTTCTTGGAGGACCTGAAGTAACATAAATTTCTGCCTAATGTCTGCTATGTAATATAATTAACAAACCCAGTCCTCACAGTCAAAACAAGCATCCAAACAAGATTTCATTGTCTCAGAAAGACTGGCTCTCTTTTTCAGTTTACATAAACATGTAAATATGAATTTTGAGAATATAATAAAAATGCTGAAGGTAAATTATGGAATGTATCTCATAAAGGATTACTGAAAGCAATAATTCAAGATTAAAATGAAAAGTCAGAAATAACTTCGTTAATGTCTTTAGATGTTAAGATTAATCTTTGCCTATGTGTTAACAAAAGAAGGAAGCATATGCTACTAAAAACTAATCCAGGGCCGGCCGAGTGGCGCAGTGGTTAAGCGCTGGCTTGGGACGCCAGCAGCCCTGTTTCGGATCCCACATATGAGGGCCAGTGATACTGCCCTCAAAAAAAAACAACAAAAAAACAAAAAAACAAAAAAAACTAATCCAGAAGTTACTGTGTATTCTTACGTATTATTATTACAATATGGTAAGTAGTAAACATTTTAGAAGATAAAAAAAGAACAGATATGCTACATATAATGAAGATTTCATTATATACGCATATATAGTATATATGCGTATATATGTGAAATGTATATGTGTATATCTCTATACATTTCATTATGTAAAAATAGATTCTTAATTGCATTACCTTATTGCATGCTTTACTTATACCAAGATTAAATATCACACTAAATTGCATCTTGAGGTTTTATTTATTGTAATTAGAATGATGTGGTGATACTTGTTTTTCTTTGGTTGTTTGGGGGTACTTTTCATTCTACTTAATCACTCATTTTTTGGATGAATACTGCAAAAACTAGAAAAGCAGTGCTCACACTGAAGTAAAAAAGAAGTCGATTTCAGCTTTTATATTTTCTTTCCTATTATCTATTTGCTTTGCATTAGAGTAATTAATTCTTTGATAATTGTTTAAGGATGGAGAGGTTAAAGTTGTAAAAGAAAACTCACCACTCTGGTTAACTATATTCTGCAGTATTTCTGATTTTAGATCATCAAAATACCAAATGTCTTTATTCTTGCATCAAATTAATATGTCGTAGGAATACATGGGGTTGCTTTATTAAGATAGGTTTGATGTGCTTTGATTACTCATGAAGTGAGTTTCCTTGGAAGTTTTTACCCCTTTGAACAATGTACCTTAGTGAGATTCCTATAGGCTAAGGGTGTGTATGACTTGTGGCAGGAGAAGGGATACTGTGAAAAGGGAAATGAAAACTCTAACCTACTTCATGCTGGGAAAGAGTACAAGACAATGCTGAGAGTAGGAGAAATGGATTCCTTTAAAACCATTGGTATATTTACTCCCCTTGAAAGTCCCATGCCCTCCTTACCCCAGGGCCATGTATTGTTCAGTTAAACATTGCTGACTTGGCCCTCCTTTCCCATATTCTTGTTGGCTCTTATCTAGTCATGTATAAAAATTCTGGAGTCATCACTATCTTAATTCTGTAGACATTTGAGCTTGTAAACTCACAGTATAGCTAGGGAAGGCAGGAGAGAAAGAAAAAAAAAGACAAAGAAATTAAAGAAGGAGAAATGCAAGGAAAGATGCAAATATTATCTATAGAGAGGAAGAAAGATTACATACATGCACACAAAGAACAAAATATGGATGAAGAGGATGAATCCACTATAAGAAAATATATACAATGCTCAGTAGTTTTAAAAATACTTGGTTGAGATAACTGTTATTCATTTTGATGTGAATGTTAGGGTGAATTATAACTTCCTGTTGAAATATTCATTGATCCAGTTGTTCCCAATAGGAGATTCTTTGGAATCACCAAGGAAATTTAAAAAAATATGGACTCTAATTCTTTTACTGACCTATTGAATCACATTTTCTGAGGTAGAATCCTGGAGTATCTGGAGGCACTTGAACAACCTGTTATTTGCATGATGTATTATTTTACCTTCACAGAACACTTAAGGTACAGGAAACTGAAACATGATGTGGGGACACAGAGGGAAGATAACAGAGAAGGGAAGAAAGTTAAAAAGTCCCCAGGAGATAGAAAATGAGAAAATAATGGTAGAGCTTGCTTTTGAATGCATATTTAAGAAGAGACACAAATGAATGCAGACCTCCCTTAACTTGTGAGTTTTGGGGGATAGGAAAGAGAAAGGCTTAAATGGGTGTGCTAGGGTGTTAGAGGCTGAGTCCTAGGGTCTGGAAACATGGCAGCCAAAATGAGAGAGGAAATGGAGGTGAACTGTGCTAACAGCAAATTTTGTCCACTTTATAAACTTACCCGGACCTACGTGGCCCTGAGGGTTCTGCCTCTCATTTTTCTAAGCCTCATCCTGGATAAGGGGTCAGCCCTCCCTCTGTCCCACCCAAGTTGCTACTTGAGGTGTCTTTCTCTCTTCTGTCCACTGCTCACTCCTACATGTCACTTATCATCTCACAATTTTTTTCCCCTCTCATTTCAGTTTTCTTTCCAATAATAGTCACCATCTATATCTACTTAGTTTTCTATTTCTGTGATGATTCTTTTTTTCATGATCGATGGAGATGAACTCTTGTTACTTGTCCCTTAATTGGGGAAATGAGTTGGTTACTGGAAAGAACATTGGAAATAGGCACTGAGCTAGTGATAAAGTGCATTTTCCTATTCCTCACCCAAAAAAAACCCCAGTAACTAATATCTGAGTGAATACGGATTCTGAAATGCTTTCATTTAGGAAATCACAACACCTTCACTTCTTAACCCTTTCCACAGCCCTCCCTGCTGGGAAATTCCTGTTATGTAACCAACCTCTGTCATGTCACAGTCCAGACCTCTCTCCTCTGTCCATTCTAAATGAAGATGGAAAACTATTTTTACCATTTTTTATATAATAACCTCATATTTGATACCTAGAAATTTCACAGTTAACTTTTTCACCTTATGTTTATTTCTTATGTCCACAGGTTATTATTATAAAAAACTTCTAATTTTTTTTATTGTCAGGACACACTACAGAAATCTGTTTCACCCCACTCCCTTTAACTCCAGCTTTACCGTGTGGGAGGTGCTACAAGGAAGTTTTTCTCAAGGTCATTCTTAATTTCAGGTGACAAAACACGGGCCACCTACTGTCGCTATGTTGCCTATGTTGCCTTTCTTGGGTCCACATCTGCAATTGGTTCCTCTGTAAATCTTCCCCTCTGAAATGAAATGTTCAGAAAGGCTATCTAAACTGATGTGAGGCTAAGTTTTTCCAGCACAAGTCATTTATCAAACCTCTATTCCACTATTCTTCATTCTATCTATTAAAATTCATAGCAGTAAACTCTGGGAACACTAGATCTATGTGGGTTGGAGGTAAATTTAGGCCTTCATGGAGGATGTCACTCACAAAGCAAGATAATTTAAGGATGGTCTCTCTGCATTTGAATTTTAAAGCACTACAGCAGGAGGAAAGAAATGTTGCCAGTGTAAATTTATGTATGGATATGGCTTTTGGAAAGTATCTTTAGAACCAACATATGGATCACAGAGACCCTATAATAAGCTTGGATAATTGAGAGATAGCTTATTTTTACTTCTGTTTATTTTTAAAGATGAATTTATTCACAAGAGCCAAAAGGATATTTCCACAAGACAAAGATATGTATGCTAACCAAAAGCTTCAAGCCAGTTACCTGCCACCAAACTTAAAGTTATAGAGTGATTTCATTTGACTCTCTGGGAAAATGGTATTAAATCATGCCCAGGTTCAGTTAGGACAGTAGACATAGGGATGAAGAAAAAAGGGGCAAAGTGTATGCCTTAACTACCTTGAAAGTAAAATCTGTAGGTGCTGTTACCTGACACTTCCACTCCTGCTCTGTTGACCAGAGCTTAGCCACAGACCCAACCTAGAAATACAGGAGCTTGAAAAGGGTTCTTGCTATTGGAGGAAGACATTCCAAATAAGGAAAGGGGGAAGGCTAGAATTGAACCCCATGGTACTACATGGAAGTCAGAGATATCAGTATAAACGCATATTTTAAAATATGCAAAGAGGTAGATCCAGAAATAAATATGTATATAGGTAAGTGTCCATACATACATTTCTTAGCTCTGTCCACTGAGGGGGCTTACAATCTTTGATGACCCAAGGGCAGTGAGTACACCTAATGCCTAGTATTTTGTTTCTAAATATCTTCCTCCATTAAAGGAACAAGGGTTCTTTGGAGAAGTGGTTGATTCCAGAGCTGGGGCAAGTAATATACAAGATGAGCCTGGAATATTCTGTGGTTCCAGAAAGTAGAGAAGTGCAAAAGGATAGAAGCTTGTTATAAGAACTCAGGAGCCAAGCTAAATGAACTCCTAGTGGCTAAGGCTGGAACAAATTTGAGAAACGAAATAAACGGTCATATGGAGTTGTAACCTGTGATGGTTAATTTTATATATCAACTTGGCTGGGTCATGATACCCAGATATTTGGTCAAACCTGATTCTGGATGTTTCTGTGAAGGTATTTTATTGGGGGGTGAGATTAACATTTAAATTGGTAGACTTTGAGTAAAGCAGATTAATTTCCATCATGTGGATGAGTTTCATCCCATCAGTTGAAGACTTGAATAGAGCAAGGACTGATGTCCCCTGAGCAAGAAGGAGTTCTGCCAGCTGACTGGGACTCCAGCCACTCCCTGGTTCTCCAGCCTGTTGGCCTCCCCTATGGATTCTGGACTTGGACCTCCTCAATAATGTGAGTCAATTCCTTAAGATAAATCTCTCTGGTGTATACGCACTTCCTGTTGGTTCTGTTTCTCTGCAGAACCATGACTAATACATAACCCAAAGAATAAAATATATATCCAAGGGTCCATACTGATATAAATAGCTAACTAAATAAATGGGGAAGAAGGGATAAGTATTCCTTACAAAAGAATTCCAATTAATAAGTGAAGGAGGGTTAAGGGAAAATGAAAATCACCATTAGAGCACCAGACTAGTAGTTGTAAGCAAAATCTATCCATGAAAATTAAACTAAATGGGTGAAACAGGATATGTATCATCTCAAAGTATCTCCCTCAAAATATGTATTTATTAATTACAGAAGACTAGTAATTCTGGAGTGGAGAAAGCCAGCAGACATCGCTTTAATGAAGCAATGAAGATTAACATCACCAATAATAAGACATATTGATATCATGTAGCCCCTGACAGAATACAATGAGAAGGGTACATCTTTTCTGTGGAAATCTTCCACAAAATCCATGACCTCTGTTTCACCTTGAGAAAACAGCAGACCAACCCTGAGGAACATTCTAGAAAATACCTGAGCAGTACACCCTAAAACTGTCACGATACTGAAAGATAAGGAAATTCTAAGGAACTGTCATAGATCAAAGGCAACTAAAGGGGACATAACAACGAAAGACAATGTGGTACCCCAGGTAGAACCCTAGAATAGAAAACGGTATCAGTGGAAAAACAGGGGCGGTCCAAATAAGTCTGTCATTATTAGTATTTGCTAATGGTATTGTAGCAATGTTAATTTTTAAATTTTGATCATTATACCCAGTTATGTAAGATATTAACCTTAGGAGAACTTGGGGGAAGGGCATAGGGACATCTGTGCTCTCTTTTATCTTAAAGTCTAAAATTATTTCAATGTAAAATGCTGAAAATTTGCTATTATATTTATAGTCCATCAGATGTCTTAAATGGAGTGCTATGAACTTTATTTTAAAATTTAGTACTTACATTCTGCTAGAAATTGTATCATTTCAACTGTTTAAACATACAATAACAAATTGTAGATATCAACATAAAAATTCGCAAGAGGTACAAAGTTTTTAAAATTCCCTTAGAACGTATTTGAGCAAAAATATTTGAAGTCTATTGGTCTAGGTGAATTGTATTAAGTCGTTTTAGCTCCCCAAGCTCACTCTTTCTTTACTTAGATGGTATGTTTATGTGGGTGGCTAGGGATTGCTCTTAGAGATTATTTTGATGAGTTAATGAAATTGTAAACCACACCTGGGCCCCCTGGCTGTGTCAGGCAGGTAAAATGAATGAGGAAGCTGACCAGGTATGAGAATAACAGTGCAAGTAGGCTGAGTAATGGTGGCCAACACTAGACTTCAGTGTCTGGTGGACAGTAGAGGCTGAGCTGAGATGCATGCGCTTCATCTAAAGCAACTACTCTTCAAGGTTGGGGGGTCCAAAGTTCTGATTTGTTAAGAAGTGCCAGAATGATGTCTATTTATGTGAGTTCTCCCAGTCTTTAAGTGTTGGAAAATAACTTAAAACATTTTAAAAGAGGTGCAGGCCAACCAAAGCACATCTGCTTGTCTTTATGTTTCTTCTATCTAATTTGTGTCTTTCACCCTTATTCCTTTTCCTTCCCCGTATCTCTCCAGGTAGCCAATGTAGAACTGAAATGTAAGTATTTTTGTTTGTTTTGTTTTTTTTTAGAGGGCAGTGTCACTGGCCCTGCATATGTGGGATCCGAACCGGGGCCGCTGGCTTCCCAAGCCAGCACTTAACCACCACGCCACTCGGCCGGCCCTAAATGTAAGTATTTTTAATATTTGTGTGAGGATTTTATATGCTTCTTGTTCTAACTTTAAGAGCAATTCCAAAGTTAAAGATGCAGTAAAACAAAAACAAACCACAGAAACTTGGCTGAATTTTACTTGAACTAATCTAGTAATTTTATTCATTGATAAAAAATTCACCTTCCCTTTGGTAATAATAATAAAAGTTAATTGAGTATATTCTATGTGTGAAACACTACTCATTTGGGTGATTTTCTATGGACTGAATCATTTAATTCTCAAAACAGTTCCACCAGATACATTCTATTGGGAATTAGTTTTACAGCTGAGGAAACAGAGGCTTAATGAAGTTAAATTATTTACCAAGATTACAGAGCTCTCTCCAGAACCATGATCTTAACCATGACCCTGAATCAGGCAAGAGCCCTACAGGACAGAGTTGCCAGATAAAATACAGAATGTCCCGTTAAAATTGAACGTTTATTTACTATATTTTATTTGTGAAATCTGGCAACTCTACTAGAGGGGTAATTCTTTGGCTTTATGTTCCCCCATTCATTTAGCAAAAGAACTTTTCACTAGAACCAGAAAATTTATTTATATTATGCATCTCTTTTAATAAACTTCCTTCATTCTCCTTCCCATGCCTTTTTATTCTCAACAGCTTTAAAGTGCAGCAAAACCAAACCAAACAGAAGATGGCGAAATTCATCAATGGTGTTTTAATTTCACTTTATCTGTGCTTATCTCTATAAATAATTTACACCATTATAACTATTATAGCAAGACAAGCTGTTTGTATTATGTTCCAAACAATTTTCAAAGCCCTACTAGAGCAGCAGAAGATACCATGCTTCCCAATCGAGATTCCCCAATGTCCCCTGTTCAGTTCAGTGTCATACATTTTAAAATAAATTTAGAAAATCTATGTGCTAGTACTCCTGTCAACTAAGCAGCCAGGAAAACCCACTCTTTAGGTCAAGGAGAGGCTTTGGTGTCTTATTTCATGTTTATATTGAATTTACATCTTGTTGATCTTGGCAAGGCACCAAGGAAAACAAACCTGGGTTCCAAGGTCAGGAGGAGACAAGCCTGGGTTTCCAAGGGAGAGAGGGAAAGTGTGTGCTGGGTGAGGGCTGGGGAGGAGCCTGAGAAATTGTGGTTACCTGAGAGGTTCTTTGGGAAGGAGAAAGGCAGAGCTCCCCTCAAGCCCCTCAGTATACACCAGGGGCCAGCTGTTGGACTGGTGATGGTTCCTGTGCTTGCCAGGCTGACTTGGATTCCAAACTCTTTTCACTCTCTGTTGTTAACTTTACTTGCCATGTCATCTTTCTAATTTTTATCCCCCCACCATTTTTTCCCCTTGAAACTGATCACTTGTTCACTACACATATCTCCAGATTTCCCTGAAGTTATTATGGGAGACAGTGATTGGAAGGGGGAGGGGCAGGGGATTGCTCAAGTTAATCATTCAACCAGAGTTCTGTGATATTTTTATCTTGAGCAAAATTTATTCTGGCTACAGTATTTGGAAGCAAATGTCTCCATTTTTATTTTTTATTTTATTTTGGCTCAAGTTTGAAATGAGACTATGGAGAATTTCCCCCTTGAGAGTCAAAAGCATTTCCTATTGGATTTAAAAGCCAAAATGATTTGCCAAAGGGCCAATGCCAGACAAAATTCAGAACCTGGAAAAGTGATTGGGGCTCTCCTTCACCCTCCCATGTGTTCCCCCGTCCTTCTGGCATTTTTCTGATCTCAAATACCAGAGCCTGATTCTGTCGTGCTACGTTTTGTTTCCCCACCAGGGCATTCTGTCCGGGTCTTCGCCTTTTTCTCCTACCTGTTGATTCATTTGTTCATTCAGCTATTTATTAATTCATTTTGCAAGTAATTATTGAGCATCTACCATATACTTGGCTGTCCTACATGCTGAGGTACAGCAGTGAATAAAGCAACGTTTTTACCCCGTGTGTGTGTGTGTGTGTGTGTGTGTGTGTGTGTGACAAATACTGTATAAGTAATACGTCACTGTATAGGTATATAATGTATTACGTGTAAGGTATAAGTATATAAAGTATATATGTATAAGTACATATAATGATTTAAATAGAAGAGTATACGTATATAATGTCAGCCAGAGATAAATGCTGTTAAGAAAACTCAGTCAAGGCAAGGAGAAGCTCCGTTAGTTACAGGATCAGGAAAGTCCTCTTTGATGAGGTTGTTTGAGCTGCAACCTGACTGAAGAAAAGGAGTAGGCCAGGCCTTCTTCACTTACTCTCAGGGGTGAACTGCACACAGTTTCATGGAGGTTTTCCACCTACAAAGCTCCAAGCAAGGACAATGTAGATTTTATGAAAATCAAAAGGCATAATAAAAAGGATTTATTTCAAAAGAGTAGAAAAGTCTGCTGAAATGCTGAGAGATTTTCTCCTAGAGTATGAATTATCTATGACCTCTATTTTCAAGGTGTAGAATTCTAATGTTAAGAAATTACAGTTCTAACTAGGGAGACAACAGCGGGCTTGTATTGGAGTAGAAAATTTGGTTCCAAGATGAAGACATTACTTCTAATGACAAGATGAGCACTGAAATACTGAAACAGAGGTCCTTTTGGTCTTGGTGAAGACAACTATTCAAAATCCCAACAAACTGGTTGCTTCCTATATCTTTTTGCTGACAAAGAAGAACAAATATTCATTCTGTCTATATCCAATCACTGCAGGTTCTGTGAGAAAAGGTGGCCTTATCCTTTTTCACTTCTTTGGGTCTCTTTTGGTCCCAGCTGAGTCAGCAGGGTGGAGCCAGTGGAGCTCACCAGGCCAATCAGATTCAGATTCAGATTTGGCCTGTGGGGGCGGGCTCAACACAGGAAAGATGGCGACTGCCTACTGGCTGCGTGGGAGGAAGATGCCTTACTGGAAAAATGCTGACTGTCCTCTAGTCCTTTCCCTGAAGCCACAGGCCTCAGCCTGCCCTCTGTATGTCTCTGAGGCCCTCAGAGTCACCATCCCTCTGCTGGAGCCCAAGATGAGTGTGCCAGTGAGTGAGTCTGGATGTCTGGGTTACCTGCCGCCTTCCATCCCACCTGAAGGGTCAGAATCCCCACTGTTTTTCACAGCCAGATGTTATGGAGGCTCCTCTTCCTGGCACCAGTACCCTGGGCTGGGGAACCTGGTGTGGGGGGCTGGGGTCCCTCATCCCACCAGGGGGAACCACCATGGCTGAGATATCCCTCCTGATTCTCAACCACCACAGGGAGGTTTGGGGCCCATTCAGTGTCTCCTCCCCTCTTACCAGCCTCGGTGTGGTTTCTTTCTTATACTTTTAGTTATAGGACTTCGTTCAGCGAGACTTTCGATGGTTCTCCAGGTTTATTTTTCTATAATTTAGTTATAATTTTAATGTGCTCATGGAGGGATGTATGCACAGTGTTTATCTACCCCGCCATCTTGTATCTCTGTAGACTAAGCTCTAGGAATGCTTTATAGTTTTACTCATATAAATTTTGCTCTTCTTTTTTTAAGTTGATATTTATATATTTTGTTTTGCAAAATAAATTTCCTTTCTTCCATTTTTGATTCTGACTAAATTTTGTCTGTGCACATAAAGGCTTTGGATTTCTGAATCGTAGTTTTATATTATTCTACTTTATTAAATTCCTTTATAGGTCTTCTTACCAGGGATGCTTTTGGGTTTTTCCAGATATTTAAATATATCATGTACAAATAGAGGTATTTTTCTTCATCCTTTCTCATTTTATGCTTTTATTTACTACCTCTAATCAGATATTGTTAACTAATACCTCCAACCCATAGTTAAATTACAGTAAAGATAATGGATCAGTCTTATGTGAAATTTTATTATGAAAGCCTCTAGTGACTTTCTATTATGTAAAGATTTTGGTCTGCTGATGTTGGTGTTAGTGAGGTGCTGTGTGTGTATATTTTTAAACGAAATAGCCATCAAGTCTTATTTTATTGAGTTTTTAAAATAGACATTGAATTTTGTCAATTTTTCATTAAAAATCATGATTGTCTCCTTACCACTGTTACTATGATGAATATATAATATATTAATGGATTCCCAACACTGAATTGCTTTAGATTTTCATAATAATCTCTAGTTGGTTACAATATGTTGTTTTTTGATGTGTGCTTTTTTGTTTTGTTTTGTTTTGTTTTGAGGGCAGTGTCACTGGCCCTCATATGTGGGACCCGAACAGGGGCCGCTGGCTTCCCAAGCCAGCGCTTAACCACCGTACCACTCGGCCAGCCCCTAATGTGTGTCTTTTTAAACTCTCCTTGTTAATTATTTAAATTTTTTTGTGCCAGTTTTCTAAAAGGAGATGTCTATAACTTTTTGCAGTTTTAAACATATTTTGACATTAAGTGTTAATCTGCTTCATAAAAAGGATTTGTAAGTTTTACTTTTTTCTGAGGTTTAGAATAACTGAAGTAGCTTCAGGATTACTTGATCTTAAAAATCCAATAAAATTCCCTTATAAAGCAAGATGGGTGTGGTGCATTTTAGCCTGAGAGTTATTTTGTAATATACTCTAATCCTTTGATGGCAAATAGTCTATTCAGATTTTTTATCTTGATTGGGGCCAATTTTGCTGAATTTTATTTTCTTAGAAGATTACTAATTTCCATTGGAATTTCAAATTTAGTTCCATAGGCTTATGTGAAGTGATCTAGTCAATTTGGTAGCCTTTTGTTTCTTGAAGGTATTTTCAATATATATTTACTTTTAAAATTCATATTAAACTAACAATTGATAGTGTTGAAGTCTTGTGTGGCATCTAAATGTTTTATTATTGATTTCTGATTCTCACACTGGCTTATACACTTACATGTTTGATAAGTTATTATCTTGAACTCATACTTTGCTAAACTTAATCTAAGAGACATAAATTAAGAAAAACTCTCCCCAGGAAATATTTTCTATCTCTGAGACCAAGAGGGCACCATCAATCTGGGGCTCTGTGGCAGACAGAGATGCAGCACCCACATCCCCACTTTTGCACCACAGAAATCAGGCTGAAGACAACTCCAGCTCTCAGCCACTTTGGTTCTGCTCAGCTGTAAGAAGCCATTGCACCTGAAACGATGGAGCAGGTGTAATGGCCTGGCAGTTACAGCCCAACTTGGTCGGCCCTGACAGGCAGTACTCACTCTGGATCATCCCATTGTGACTGGATTTGTCATGCTTGTGTCACTCGTCATCTTCTCTGCCCAGCCCTGCTCCTCCTTCCTTCCGTTCCCAGGCATTGACCCCTGAAAAGCAACTCTCCCCCAATCTGTTACCTCAGTCCTGTTTCTGAAGAACCCCACCTGCAACAGACCACATTAACTCAATTCATTGGCATTGATTTTTCATGACCTTGCAAATCACTTACATGTGAATCCTAGGCAGGTCTATGGTTAGAAATTTTAAGAGAAGACTATTATTATTATTACATTTCCCCCTCCCCCCCGAGAACTATAGAGGTTTTAAGTTTCCTTTGAGATTTTTGCCTAGAGCAGGCAGATTTGCTTCTATTCTTTGACTGAAAGTGTGGCTCTTTGTGGAGGCCTCAGGCTTATTTTCCTTTCTCCCCACTCTTCAGACCCAAGGTCCAAGCCACTGGCTCCCACACTGACTGACATTTAATCCCCCAACCTCTAGATCCTGGAGCTTCAGTTCCCTTTTGGCTGAATTTAATCTTGGGAATTGTAAGTGGCCTAAGGGGAGACCGCTTCTCTCTGTAGAGGATTTATATTTGGTTCTGTCAAATGCCTGGAGGAACCGCCCATCAGGATCACCTTAAACAGAATTGTCAGTTTGGGATGGCAGGCCTTCCTGGAAATGTGAATTTATAGCCCAGTTCCACATAAGTGGGGGCTCATGGTTATGAATTCTCAGGAAGCAGTTCCTCTACCCAACCCCTTTTCCCAGCCAAGGCTGAG
Organism: Aselliscus stoliczkanus; assembly: GCA_033961575.1. NCBI lineage: Eukaryota > Metazoa > Chordata > Mammalia > Chiroptera > Hipposideridae > Aselliscus > Aselliscus stoliczkanus. The sequence goes on along the minus strand of CM066740.1, from coordinate 71,558,830 downwards.
ATAGATTAATTTTATTATCTGCCCCCTTTGGTGCTTGTGTTTGTGTTATTTTTAACTTTACCCATTGAGATTGTTGACTTTTGTAGGCACCGTGTTTATCGCGTCTTTGATCCAACTTCCCACGTGATGAGAGGGCTTGGTTGTGTCTTCTGACCTCCTATGTTTCATTAAACCGAAGACTTCCAGGGCTTAAACTATGTCCTCAGAGAAATCGCTAGTGTTAACACATGTTCAACTCTAGATTAGAGGGTTTTCTGTGTGATTTTGGGCCCCTGAATTTCCTTGACCTTCTCACTCGCCAGGCTATACATTACAATGGTATTTTTTTTTCTAGCAATTTTAATTGTTTTGAACTTGAGGATTTTTTTTTTCCTGGATATCTATTTAGTCTTCCTTGATATGGGGAATAGAAGAAACTGTCTTAGTTTTGAGCTCATTTGAACTGAGACATGAGCTGTGAAAAGGAGGCATTAAAGGAAATAAATTCTAAAAGATGCTGATAGAGATTTCAAACTATATATTGACATTAAGGCCATCTTTTTTATTAGATCAGGCTCTGGCTAATGAGCTGACCCAAAGGATATTTGAAGAGAAAAGCACTGGCCCCAATCCAAAAGGATAAGTATGCAAATGAAGTCCTGAGAAAAATATTGGAATTTATTTAGTTAGTTATTTAAATTTAGAAATTTTCTGAAGATAAAAAAGAATTATCACCCACAACCCTGAGATATGGTCCATCTTTAGGAGCTGCTGCTCCTACCTTTGATAACATTGTTATGCTGGCATTGGTGAAGGAAGGAAGGTAAATATCAGATTAGACAACAGCTGATGAGTAGAGAAAATCATCCTTCAGATGACAGATTTATAGCTCAGAGAGGCTTGAATGTTGGCATCTGATCACAAAGGACTGTGGTGCTATCTGGTGGCTGCTTTGCTGTAACAAACAAACCAAGGGACAAGAGAGGTTAAAGCCAATCAGATTTCTTTCTTCAGTGTCTTCTCTTAAAGACAAGTGCAAATTAGTAGACACAATATAGTCATGGGGATATGAAATACCAAATGGGGAATATAGTCAACAATGTCATAAAGATTATGTAGCGTGCCAGATGGGCACTGGACTTATCAGGGGGATCACTTCATAGACTGTGAAGATGCCTGACTTCATAGATGCCTGACCACTGCGGTATACGCCTGAGGCTGAAGTAGAATAATATTGTATGTCAAGTATAATTAAATATATAAATATATAATTAAACATCTATATAGTCATGGGATGTGGAGTATAGCATAAGGAAGATAGTCAATGGTATTGTAACAGGTATATAAGATGTCAGAGGGGTAGTAGCTTGGGGGAGGGGTGTTGTCACTTTGTGAGGGGTATACATGCCTAACTATTAGGTTACTTTGTACACCTGAAACTAATAACAACAACAACAAAAAGACAAAGACCCAGTGGATTTCAGATAGACATTATTAACACAAAGGTTTAACGTAACCAAAGGCGTACGAATCCTACATGGCCCTTGGAGTGGAGCTTCAAGTATATGCAAAACGATGAGTGTCTCATTTTGTGTGTATTGTACCGATTTGTATTATGTTTAAACACAGGCAGCAGTCAGACAGTTTACTTCAAGAGATTTACGTTCTAAGGATAACTAACATTTCTTCATGTTTTGCAAATATTCTCGCTCCTAGGATTCTATTCTGGGTGAACTCTGGGGCAGCAGGAAGAACCCATCTTGGCTCTGTTCTTTCCTCTCTTTTTCCAATGCTATCTTGCTCTTCACTCCTCTTCCCATATGTCTCAGCAAATGCTGTAATGGTGTTTTTTTTTTGTTTTGTGTGTGTGTGTGTGTGTGTGTGTGTGTGTGTGTGTGTGAGAGAGAGAGAGAGAGAGAGAGAGAGAGAGAGAGAGAGAGAGAGAGAGATCTTGCCTAAAATAAAAGTCTAAAATATATTGTGAAAAAAGCCATAGTAATATTCTGGGCATAGCAAAGGTGACAGATATTGGCCTTGAGGATAGAATCACTCTTGCTGTGATTGCTCTTGTGATGGTTCACTCAGTACCGCCTGTGAAATTTTCCTTCCTGATGGGAAGGAGCTTTCACAGTCACATAGAGGTGCTGCTCTGCTGTCCCCAGAGTCATGTATTTACATGCCACATCCCTGATCTCCCATCCCATTGTCACTGGGCTGAACAGGGAAGGGCCTGGCAAAGGTAGGTCCTGCCTTGGCCCTGACACACACAGCCTCGGAATCGGATCAATGTCCATTGGTGCTGCCTTTCTCTAAGGAGGAGGAGGTGTTTCTGATGAATTCAGAATCATTTGTCCAGTCTCACTGATTTTCTTGAAAGGATTTAAATGTCCTTCTATTTTTTTCCTGCTTGTTTCCTATATATTTTTTATTTTTTAAGAGAAATGCTGATCTATACTGTATTTCCAACTCTGTCCCTCTGGCCACACTCACCAGGTGTTCCTTGATGATGTATCCTGAAGAGACCTACCTTATAGGACAGGGCCTGCTGCCCTCAGGACCTGCTCTCACCTTCCCTCCTAGCCCCCAGACCAGTAGCTATGCCTGCTAAGTAAAGGAGAGTCCTCTGGATGTTCTAAGAAACACAGCCTATTGTGAGTTTGAGGACTTACATAATTGACCTCTTCTAGTGAGCCTGATTTGAGCCTTTAATCCTGTGAATTTGTATCTGTTCAGTGGGAGCTAACACTTTTCCATGCGTTAAGAGCCTTCCCAGAGGCACTTCAGGACTGGAGCTTTTGCCAGGACACAGATTCTGTCTCATAGAGTGTCCCATATTGATAAGCTGTGCTGTATCCCTCTTGACATTTTGCCACCCTTGGTCCAGCACTGTTAGCATCCCTCCTGGGCATACCTACCTGGTTCCAGCTGGTAGAGCTGGGGCCTTAATCTCCTCGAGAGTAAGATCTGATGGAGGGAAACAGTTTAGAGAAGAGGAAGGTACTGTGGATGAATCCAGTCCCTGGTAGTTCCAGTCTGGGGTCATCCTGATACCGTGGGGAATTGGAATGTAAATTGCAACACAAATGCTGCTCCACTTTGAGACCAGGGAGTGGGACCTTCGTACTCCCATCCAGTCAGTTATTGGCCATTGGTAAGGGGGCAGATGGCATCAGGACAGCTTCAGTTATCCATTGGCACCCGTCCAGAGAAGACTGGAGGTGTGACCCATTAGCTGATGCGCTCATACAAGCTAGGGTTTGGGCACATCAACCCAACCAGTAAGAGGATGGTCAGGGACCTGAGCAGGCCAGTGAGAGGGTTTATTGCACCATTTACCAAAATGTTCCTGGTATTTTAATGCTCATGATACGATAAACCCCCAAATGTTTAATAAGATTTCAATCAGAATGTATTTATTCTCTTCTCTCCATATTTACAACATGTTGCTTGAACCCCTATTTTTTAATTGATTCAAAGTTTTTGAGTTCCAGTTAGGTGTTTCTGTAGCTCTATCCCACCCCAATTGTCAATTCTTTGGGAGCAGTTAGTCATTCTCCACCAGTTCTCACCAAGTGAAGTTATGCATAGTATTTAATATTTAAAAAAAAATGTGTTTGATGATATGCATCAGAGTTGGCAGAAAAGAACCTATAGTAATTCTTTTTCTAAAGAAAAAATGTTCTCAGTTTATCTTTTAGGCCTGTCTGAGTCTCTATATGCTGTGCTTGGCTTAGTTGATATGTACTCATATGTCAGTAAGGGTCTTGGATTTCTGGAATAAAATGGTTCTATAAATATACAACCTGAGTTTGCTTTGTATTAATAACTGACAGTCAATGATGGTATTCTTGGGAAAAGGTGTGGTCATATTCTCAGAGAAAAATCCTTGAATAGGGATTAATTAAAATAAATGTGGAAATGAAGTTCGCTTAAGTAAACTTTAGAGCTACCTAGAGAAAACCTAAATGTACCTAGTGAATTTTCCTCTTTAGTTTGTAGAAAAGAAATGACTGCCACTTAAATAATAGCATTAGAGTAGAAAACAGACAGAAGCAATGCTTTGGCAAGACAACATCAAAGGTGGGAAGAAAACTTTCAAACTGTTAAAGGGCCTATGGGGATAACATGAATTAAACCAATTCTCTATGTAATATGTCTTCTTTAAAGTACTCTTTCACTAGTTTAGATTTTTCAGAGTTGGTTGCTTTTGCAATCTAGTTAAAATTATTTTTTGAATAAGTTTTCTCTGATGCTGAATCTAGCCATCTTTCATACCAAGACACTGAGATAGAGAGTTAGTAGGTAACTTAACAAAAACCCTGAAAGTGGACTATCTTAGGGCCCAAGGTTCTAAGGGGGAGTCCTCTCTTTGGTTGCCACACCAGACTGTCTCCCTGATGGAACTCCAGAACTGGCCATAGCTCTCCAGTCCATCTGTTGGTCTTAAACACATTGGTGTGGAATTGAATCTTCCCTTTAGCATCAAGGAGGAAGCAAAAGAAGTGTCTGTTCACTGTATCTGCTATGCCAAGGTCAGTGTGCTGGGTCCGTGTGCAGTCAATATTTACTGAATGAATAAATATACTTCTTGGTTTTATGACAGGATTCATTTGACACGTGGTTAGCATATTAACATTTTACATCAGTATGTTATTGAAATTTATTGAAGGTTAAATTATTGAAGAGAGAGAAATAGCAGGGTATGTGGATTATCAAAGATTGGAGTAGGTTTGCTTGAACATATTTTAATTTAGCTGAATGCATTTGAAAAGATCTTTATAGGTTCATGAATATTTTTTCATTGGAGATTAAGTTAGGGGTATCTGTTAATAAGGATTCAAAAAACAAAACTGAAATGTTTAAACAGAGTTCACATTTTGTCATGTAGATTTTAAACCAATGCAAGTTATAGTCTCAGATCTGCTATAACCTGAGAACTCTCAGTTTCACTCCTTGATGCTTATCTACAAGACCCAAAAAAACCAGCTTTCTTCTTTTATGAAAAGTCTGGCTTTTCCCATTTCGTCCACATGAGCTGGCCCCTGCCTCTAGGACAGAACGAAACTTCCCTAATGTTGTGAATTATCAGAAGAGGCAAACTATGTATCACTGAGACGAGTTTCCTCGATTTCTCTTATCTTGGCATAGGTTTAAATCACAGCGTGATCATTTTCTATCCTTCCCGATCACCTCTCCCATTTGATAAGATGGCATCTTATCAAAAGCTTCCATTTATTACATGGTTACCTGTAAACATCAGGTGCTGCCATAGATTCACACACATGTTCCTAACTTCATATTTTCCTGGCAAGTTCGGTGAGAAAATGAGGTTAAAGAAGCTTACATGCAGGCTGGCAGAATGGTGCGGTGGTTAAGAGCTGGTTTGGGATGCCAGCGGCCCCAGTTCGGATCCCACATATGAGGGCCAGTGACATTGCCGTCTAAAAAAAAAAAAGAAGCTTACATACAAGTGGCAGAAATAGAACTAGGATTTTGGTTTTACTCTAAACCCATGTTCTTGTCAGTATTCCGTGCAAGCGTACTGGGTCCTGAATGATGAGTTTATGATCGTTTTGATAATACATCTCCTTCCACCTTTCAGCATCAGCACAGTCTTCTTTTTTTTAAATTGGGGAATTGGGGGAGGGGAACAGACAAGTTGCTGTCCTTTTGTTCTTCAGTCTAGTTGTGGAGGACGTTGCTTCACTGGCCCATATTGGTATCGTCATTGCGTTCTTCCCCGGGTGAGGCAGATTGGTTGCTGGCCTCTGGACAGCCGCTCACAGCGGCTCTTGGCATCTCACGCCGGCTGCCGGCCGCTCACGCTGGCTCCCGGCCACCCACTGTAGCCTCTGGCAGCCCACTGCAGCAGGGGCTACAGCTATGCCTTCCCGGGGACTCACACAGCCCAGCTCCAGATGGAGCTGTTGTTCACCATCTAAGCTGTAGAGGGCAGTGTCACTGGCCCTCATATGTGGGATCCGAACTGGGGCCCCTGGAGTCCCAAGCCAGCTCTTAACCAATGTGCCACTCGGCCGGCCCAGCAACACCAGCTTGTTTATCCCTATAGATTAGTCAGTAGGAGAAGATGATTCTTTCCTATGTGGGTTCTGGGTTCACTCACACTTCACTCTTCTGCTTGTTATCCTTAGTTTAAAAAGTTTCTTTTTTAGCTGATGGTTCTATCACCTCATAGAGGTAGATATTCCAGCATAGATTTGGGTTTCCCTCCGCCTCCTGCCATGGGTGTTTTAGGTTTGTAAGCCATGCAAACTTCCAGCATCAGGCAACAGCTTGCCCCTAGCAGCCCTGGATGGAGCAGGCTCTCCTCCCCTTCCCCCTCCTAGGACAGCCCTGCCCGCCTCACCACACAGCACAGGAGAACTCATGTTTCCAAAAGGAGCCAGGGTGGAGCTGAGTAGAGCCTGGGTTGTTCTTCCAAATTTACATTCATAGGACCACTTAACTTGCAGAGGCAGAATGAGTTAAGGCACACAGGGGCCAGTAGTTACTCTAACTAGCTTCCTTTTCTCCTCAGGCGAGGAGAAGGAGCTTTTCTCCAATGAGGGGACTAATATTAAGAGCTACAACCCAACTGATTACAATCTCAGCTTCAGGCATCCTTCTGAGACCACCACCTCCTCTTTGCCCAGCTCACTCCCTTTGAAAACCTGACTTCATAGTACAGCTTACTATTCCCTGTCTCCACATTGTCCCATCTCCATCCCCTCTAGGCAATGTCTGATGGGCAATGATTTTAAATATGAATCCTGACGTGCATTCTACATGGTTCATCAGGGGTTCCCATGGCAGTTAAGCCCCAGTTGCCCATAGCAGTAGTCAGCCCTGTGATGCCTGCTTTGTTAGGTACTGTCAGCTTACTCTCCTCACTCCTTCATTCTGGCTTCCTGGTATCACCTCCCAAATGAAAAGGTACCCAAGCCTTTGTCTCAACCTCTACTTTTGGGAGAGCACAAAGTAATTAGCAGTGATGGTGATAACGCTGACAGCATGAACGTGTAGTATGTTCATGAGGTAAAATTACAGTTTAAAAAATGAAAAATCAGGGCCAGCCGAGTGGCTCAGTTGGTTAAGAGCTTGCTCAAGAGTGTGAGCTGAGCTCTGAGCAACAGCAGTTCAATGCTCAGCCTGAGCTGAGCTGCCGTTGAGCTGCCAACAGATAGCAGGATGGCTCAGCTAAAAAAAAAAAAGTCATTAATAAGTTCAAATTGGTACTCACAAAATAGTCACAGGATGTAAAGTACAGCATAAGGAATATAGTCATTAATATGGTAATAACTATGTATGGTGTCAGATGGATACTAAACTTATCAGGGGGTCACTGCATAAATTATATAAATGTCTCACCACTGTGCTGTACAACTGAAACTAATGTAAAATAACATTCAGTGTCAACTATAATTGAAAAAGAAAGAAGTGAAAAATCTGGGTGGTCTGATGAGGTTGGAGATAATTCTGTGCACAAAAACCAAACCTGATGTAGGACTGAAAACCTGGAGTAATTTAGACTAAGAATAAAGGTGTGGGGTGTACTATTAAGTAAGATAATTGCATGAACAAAAGTAGGGAATCTGGCAATGGGTAATTCTTTCCTTAAGTTGAATATAGATATCCTGTATTTATAGAACCATGCATATCTTTTTTTTTTTTTTAGCTGAGCCATCCTGCCACCTGTTGGCAGCTCAACGGCAGCTCAGCTCAGGCTGGCATCGAACCGCCGTTGCTCAGAGCTCAGCTCGCACTCTTGAGCGAGCTCTTAACCAACTGAGCCACTCGGCCGGCCCTTTGCATATCATTTTATAAGAAGAAAATATCACAAAAATGCAAGTCATTTCAGTAGATAAGAAATGAAATTGACCCATAAGTGACATGCTTATGCAAATACCTTATTGAAAAGCATGACCAAAGCCTCAGCAAAAGCCACCTGCTCGGTGATCTTACCTAATGTTCACCATCTAAAAACCCTTCGGTCCCTCTCATTCAGGACGATGCCAGGACGCTTTAGAGGCTGTCTTGGTTTAGCGCCCATCTCTATTGGTGTCCGCCTAGCCATTCTCACTCTCCTGGCCCTTCTCCCTATTGGTCAGCCACACTGATCCCCAACTCACCTCCAAAAATGGCTATTGCTCCTCCTTTTCCAGGTAGGTCTTTTTGCCTGGAATGTCCTCCTCTCTCCTCTTTTCACCTGTTTTTGTTTTTTCCTAATTAATATACACTCATCTTTCTGGACTTAGTTTGGAGACCATCTGATATGTGAGGCTTTCCTTGATTTGTTCATCTCCTCACCCCCTCCTGTGGCTGGTTGCCATTTTCACAGGGTTCCCATAACCTCCATGTTGCTTCTGTCAGAGCTTTCCCCACACTATATTGTATAATAATTGTGTCCATCACTGATCGTCTCCCCAACCTTTTTGATGACAGAGACTGCATCTTATTCATTTTAAAATTTCTTTTTAGTGTCTTATGTACCTAGTAAAATGCTTGATATCTAGATTGTGTTTAATTAATGCCCTTCAAATGAATGAAAGAATGAATGAAAGCATGAATTCTTCCTTTTGCTAAAAGTGTACTATTCGTTTGACAAATATTGTGAGTGCAAAGATAACTGAGACAGCCGCTGTTTTTTAGAAAGTCATAGAGCAAGAGAAACAGACACTGGAAGATAGCTACCACAGTATAATTAAAGCCATAGAAAAGCATGTACAAAGAGCTATGGAAGCACAGAGGAAGCACACAGCACATGCTGTGTGGGCAGGTATAGGAAGGCTTGAAAAAAGTGGCTCATTAAACAGAAGAACATTTTCAGGCAGAGATAAAGGCCATTCTAGATGCAGGAAACATCATGAACAAAAGCTTGGAGTGTGTGGGGAGGTGAGTATCTGGGGTGGGGGTAACAATGTGGCCAGGATATGATGCAAGTAGTGAAGTTAGAGAGATGGGGTTGCAGGGAAAAGATGGGTCAGAACCAAGTTGTGAAGTCTTGTGACCCTTCTGTAGGAATTTAGCTTTCATCCAATAGTTAATGTGGAGTTAAGGAAGGTTTATGAAGCAGAATGTCATGAATCATTCTGTTCTTTAGAAAAAATTATTGTGCCTATTTGGAGAATTAATTGGAGAATAAAAGTTTGGAAACCATTTAGGATTCTTTGCAACAGTTCTAAAAAGAGAGTAAGGGCTTGAACCAGGACAGGTATGAAGCTGTGGTGAATACAAGAAGCACCTTGGAAGCCGAAGGTATTAGATTTAATGACGAGTTGTTTCTTGAATTGACATGGTTGGATGGAGAAAAAAAAATGACCCTGATGTTTTAAATGGGGGAGTCCTGATGGGTAAAGCTGTCACTGATCCAAAGGGATTGATGCTGCAGGGGGGAAGCGAGCTTGGAGAGATGGTAAGTTTTGTTTGGACTTGCTTTAGGATATGGCACTGTGATACGTGCATTGGAGATCTACAGAAAGCACCTGGGAACTGTGGGGTGGAACTCAGGTGCGTGGTGGGTGCAGCTTGAGTTATAAATTTAGAAATCTTCAAAAGTAGATGGAAAGAGAAGGAAACAGGGGCTTCCGGTAAGAACAGAACAGGGCTAAGTGCAGAATCCTGAGAAATACAATCAAAGCTTGAAGGGACAGAACTGGGAGCAAAGAGGAAACCTAAATCTAACCACTGCTGTGTTCCTTCTGAGAATAAGGGGCCAGATGCCAGATATTCCTGTCTCCCTGATGACAGCCTTTGCTCTTCCATTAGCAATCAGGGAAAAAAGTGAGTTTCTCAGATCACGCTGAATATCTGGAAATTTTATTCACGACCTCAACTATTTCTACATCTACACTCAGAATTGCCATATCAAAGGGCTCAATTTAAGGGTGGAGTGCAGTTGTCAAGGGTACGAATTCCTAGTCAGAACTCTGGTTTGAAATCTCAGTTCCGCCACTTACCTAACTGGGCACCAGGGGAAGTGACTTCAGCTTGCTGCATGTTATTTTTTGCAGCTTCAAAATGGAGATATCAGAATGCTACACAAAACACTAGACATTGTGCCTGGTGCTTTGTAAGCATTCAATGCAATTCTTGATGTTATTATTCTCACTACAGGGAAAGATTATACTTTTCAGAGTAAGCCTTTGTCTCATTTCACTTCTTAAATAGAATTTTCAGGGAGTTAAGTTTTAAATCTAGTCTCTGACATTTTGAAAAGGATGGCCAATACAGTGTGAAAAATTTTCTTTTCAATTTGCCTAATGACATTTCAAAAGCATTCTGTCCATGAATATATTTCTACAAAAAATTTCAAGGAAATGTTTTCTCTAAAATTTCCCTCTAAAGGTTCAAAGGATATTGTAGAAAAAGGACACTTTAGAAATAATTTGAACATGTTTTGTGATGACAAACACTTCAAATTGTATTTTTTTTTTACTGCACCTTTTCATAAAAGTGGTTTTGGCTAATTATTATGTCTCTATAGATAAATTCTTTTCTGAGAGCTGTAGTATAACATAAACTGTGTTTTATTATCTGTCACAGTAAATCTGCAACTTTGGGAATAACTAAATGAGCATAATTATTAGTTTATTTGCAGTTCATTATGGAAATACTAGCTTTCATTTCACAAAGGATATACAACAAAGCAGAAGTGGAACATGTCTCTATGACCAGCTTTCACAAAGAATTTCAATTATACATTCTTATTTATTAGCATATGGTGAGGGTTACTTTGTTTGTTTTGCAATTTTGTAGGTTGTGAACACCATTCTACTTAATAACCAGAGCTGCCCTAAACTGGGTGGTTTTGTCTTTTTAAAAAAGGAATTGACAACTCATGCAGCAAAAGCAAAGTATTTCATATGGCACCTTGCAAGATTTTAATCAATTATTTCTCATTTGAATGTCATGTTCTTGTGGGTTTAAAAAATAATTTTAGAGTTGAATTGTGAAAATAATGCTTGACTGACAAATGAAATCTCATTTAATGAGTTTGTGGGTGATGGAATAAACAAACCAACAAGTATTAGAATGTCATCCTGAAATAATTTTTCTTTGTGATTTTTATCCAAACTCATTTTCTGGCATGTTTCTTAGAATACAAAACACAAACTGTAAAAATGACCAATTGGATTTTCCCCAAAGACACATAATTCCAAATATTCATGAGCTCATTACATTGTTTATTTGTTTCATTCCTACCAAAGCTAGGACTTAATCTTAAGGCTTGCCAAAATACCCATAAGACCAGTCTTGCTACTGGATGAACGTAGGCAAAACAATTCATTCCGAAAGTTGAAAAATTGACTGACTTAACACGGGAAGCTCTTACATAGTTGATGCCTTCACATACATCAAATGGATCACATACTCAGAGGATTGTTTGTACAAAGAAAAACTGATACTTGGCCCAACAGCTGCTTCCAAGATTTTTGCCACAGCCATTGGCATTTAAGTGAGATGCCCAGAAGCAACCTGCTTTCTTTGGGTGGGTTCATGGGTCAAGTAAAACATTTGATGTAGCTGCCATTCAGTCCACATCTTTAGGCTTAATGGTTGAGGGGTCATCAGACTGCCTGAGACTTGGCTTTTTGGTCAGAAGTCACTTGTGTTTGGCAAAGAGGACACTTTTCTGGTCACTAACTCCCCGGATGTTATCTACTGGTGAGCAGACATGAAGCCTCCACCTTATGTTTTATCTCTACTCAGTCTGTCCTCACTCGTGTTGGTGACTTCTCCAGGCCACTGATGTAGAAGCATCAATACAGAGTCCCGAACTCCTCTCCCTGCTTGTTGGAAGCTGGAAGCTAAATGTCCATCAGACTAAGTAGCTGAAGCAACAACTTTTCTTCTATCAGGACATATCACTTCATAACAGGAGCTTTCAGTGTTTAAGAGTCTCATGCTCTACCAACTGAGCCAGCCAGGCAACCCCTGCTTTCGGTGTTTAATAGAAGTGTCGTGAGAACAACATAGATGAGAAGGTTGGGAAGTGGAGTGGGGACAAATCCATGAACATACTTGTGGAGCTGAGACCCAGAAGGAAGGTTTGAACCTTTTCTCACTTGCCATATCCTAAGCTTAGATATATTAACAATATACATGTGGTGTGTTGAGTTTCTTCTAATAATACCAGGTATTTACATTGTTTTCTGTTCCTTCACAACCCTATGAAATAAGGAATATTATTTTCCTGTTCCATAGGTGAGGAATCTAAAGCTTAGGAGGTTATGTAACTTGCCAAAATGGCATGGCTAGTAAGTAATGAAGCCACACTGGCTCCCACCCTGGGACTCCAGAGGTCACCTCTAAACCATTCTGCTAAAGTGCTGCAAACATGGGTTATGTGGTGGGAAGGGCACCCCTGGGGTAGCCCTTCCAGTCTGCTTTGTTGTTCTGGGCAAAGGGAAGGGTGGACTTAAACTTAAGGCCACCTTTGTTCTCTATCTTAGGCCCTTGAAGGAAATGCAGCTGTTGGGAAAAGGGAAAATCATTTCACACCTCTGTTATTCCTGTTTAATGCAAGTCTGGCTTTTATAGGGCAGTGCCAGATTGATTTATATTTTTCCTGCAGTGAAAAACAGGGAAGAAAATGTTCATTTACAAAGGAAAGAGTCTTAAAGTCTGTTGGAAACGAATAGGATTTAAAAAAGGTTAAATTTTTTCTCTTTTGACATTTTCTGCTATGTTGATATTTTCTGCGGTGTTTGATTGGAGGTGAGACCGTTGGTCTTAAACAAATCAAGCTCTTTGTTTTAAACTATTTCTATTGTTTTTCCTTTTCTGCGTTGCCTTTCCAAGAAAATATTAAATTATTTTTATTTGGTTCAAAGTTAAAATATGATTGTTGAAAAAATAATATGCTGTTTTCTTTGTTTACAAAATGTACCCTAAAAATATATGTATCTCAGAAGAAAAATGAAGGTTTCCCTGGTTTAAAGGGTTTTAGGTATTTAGCTTCTGAAAAAAACACAATTATACAAACACTAAAACCATGTTTATGTGACACATTCAGTTTTGTTGAACTTGATTTTGACAGCCCGGATGGATAATTTAAGCCCAAACTCTTCTGTGGTATAAAGAAATATCAACATAACATTTCACCGAGGAACACAGGTGAAGGCTGCCTGACCCTGACCGCCAGAGCAGAGGCCATATTTCACTGGGTTGCTGCTTCAGCAAATTGGTTCTCATGAGGACCAAGTGTGGCTTTATCACTTGATATACAGTTTTCCCGGTTTAAGAATCAGAGGATTACAGAATTTCAAGAATTGAAAGGATTGTTCGCTGGCTTTACCTTGACGTAAAGTACACCTGTTCCATGGATTTTTGTTGTTCTTTTTAAGAAAAATAACATTTTGCATGTACAATAGAGAAAATATCCTGTATGGTCTTCCCTTGTATAAAGCCATTTTAGTTTCCTAGGCTTACCATAATGAAGTACCACAAACAGGGTGGCTTCAAACAACACTTTTTTTTTTAATCACAGCTCGGGTAGCCAGAAGTCCAAAACCAAAGTGTCAGCCGGGCTGGTTCCTTCTGGAGGCTCTGAGAGAGTACTTGTTCCCTGCCCCTTTCCATCCTCCAGGTTGTTGCGCGTAGTCCTTGCCTCCCATCTCTGCCTTCACCTTCACATGACTTTCTCTCCACGTGTGTTTTTGTCTAAATTTTCCCCTTTTATAAGGACATCAGTCATTGGATTAGGGTCACACTAATCTAGTGGGTCCTCATCTTAACTTGGTTACATTTCCAAATAAAGTCACATTCACAGATACTGGGGTGAGGACATTAACATACCATTTTGGGGGACATAATTCAACCTACACTAGCACTGCTATGACACATTAGACGTGGAAGTCCTGGGCCGGCCGAGTGGCGCAGTGGTTAAACACTGGTTTGGGAAGCCAGCAGCCCCAGTTTAGGTCCCACATATGAGGGCCAGTGACACTGCCCTCAAAAAAAAAAAAAAAAAAAAAAAAGAAGTGGAAGTCCTGTACAAAGGCCATGCTTGAGTGGACCGTCATGAAATGCGATTTATACAGGAGTTCCATTATTGCAAATTTTGAAGAACTGGTCAGAATATTTTATTTCTGCAGAATATTGACTTGAAATGATTCGGCTGCAGATTGGTACATGAAAATCTCATGCATCATATGTCAGTTTCATATTATTGATATTTGTTGCAACAAGATATGAATGCTGTTGTTTTGGGCAGTCTACGTAGCTTGTAGGCATTAAGAAAATGAGTCAGGGTGTATGTGTAACACTCAGTTTTCTCAAGTTCATCTGAGGAAATTAAAGGCTGGTCCTAAGGTCAAGCACAGGAAACAAACTGGGATCGGAGAAGGAGGCTGAAACTTGCCACTGAGGGGTGTGGGTGACTTCACTTTTGGAACGTGGGCAGCCCCGCTCTGGTATCTTATCTCTGCATCCAGTGATGTGCTGTGTTGGCAAACTTGGATGAGCCTTCTGTGCCTGCTCAGCCAACAGTTCTCGGGAGCAGGGAGTGCAAGTGCGCATGTAGAACTGGGGCCCGCATGTTGGGCTCTGTCTCTGGACAACAGGGCGAGGAGGAGAGGGTGAGAGGATCTCATTGGCATAAGGGCTGTGTCAATAAAGGGCAGACTAATGGAATCCCTGAGAGCATCTTACTGAGGAAGAACGAAAACTCCCCCAGTCAGGACCCTAAGTGTCATGTTGGAATACTCAGGGTCAGACATTGTGAAGCTATTGAGAAACCATCACTTACTTGGTGAAGGGAAACATCTCTGAATGTTTCTACACTGTTAATGACATCTTTCTTTTTTTTTTTTTTTGAGGGCAGTGTCACTGGCCCTCATATATGGGATCCGAACCCCGGCCGCTGGCGTCCCAAGCCAGCTTTTAACCGCCACGCCACTCAGCCAACCCAATGACATTTTCTTTTATTTTTTTAAAGATTTTTTATTGGGGAATTGGGGAAGGGGAACAGACAAGTTGCTGTCCTTTTGTTCTTCAGTCTAGTTGTGGAGGATGTTGCTTCACTGGCCCATGTTGGTATCATCATTGCGCTCTTCCCGAATGAGGCCGATCAGTCGCCGGCCTCTGGATGGTCGCTCACCGGGGTTATTGGCAGCTCACGCTAGCTGCCGGCCGCTCACTGTAGCCTATGGCAGCCCACTGCAGCAGGGGCTGCAGCCTACACCATCGCCGGAGCTCACACAGCCCAGCTCCAGGTGGAGCTGTTGTTAACTGTAGAGGGCAGTGTCACTGGCCCTCATATGTGGGATCTGAACCAGGGCCACTGGTATCCCAAAACCAGCTTTTAACCAATGCGCCACTCAGCTGGCCCTGACATCTTTCTTTTGATATGTATTTGCTTGTGTGCCTATATGTTTGGGAATTGAGCATACATCGCTAGGCTCTTCAGTGGAGAGATTTTCCCCAGGTGTCTGGCGGGGAGGCTTGTGCCAAGGAAAGTGTTTCACTCAAATGAATCGGTCTCAGTCTTTTGTACCAAGGACAAATCAGGTATGAATGCCACCCTTTGAAAGCCTAAAATTGTTTGCAAAAATTCACGTAAATTTTTTATATGTAATTTTTTTTTGGGGGGGTGACAGTTTTTAACTTTTAACTGATATTCAAAGGGCTTCATGGCATAGAAAATGTTAAGAGCATCTGATAATGTACCTCACCCTGACTCCTCCTCCTTTTCTGACCTTATCTCTTTCCAATCTCCTTAGAGTTGATGGAACACAATGAATTTTGTTTTCTTTAGGACTTTTGTTCTACATGGACTACTTTCCCTCCCCTTCTGAGGCCCCCCCTCCGCCCACACACCCCGTGGGCTCCTTTCCAGACTTCAAGTCTTAACCTAAATTTCACTTCTAGTGTATGTCCCATCTAGTGTATGTCCTCAACTTTCTTTTATTCTCTGCTCAGCTTCCCATTGATTTCCTCTGAAACACCTCAAAATATGTACATAATTTGTTTACTTTTCATCTATCTCCCAAAAGACAATCTTTTTTACCTTATTTTTTTTCAAATTCCATGTGCCTACTACAGTGCCCAGACATAGTGGGTGTTCAGAAAATATTTGTTGAGTACAAAATACATGGAGAACACACCCTAAAATGAAGTAAGACCTTCTAAAGAGCACTGGATTTATGGACTCACGATCCTAAAAGACATTCCAGATATTAATTTTTCCACTATATTAGCAATTGTTTGTGCTGATGAAATCAGTGACTGTCCCTGTAATTAGAGCTTAATTTACCTTTACAAAAGAAATGGAGTTTCTTAAAGTTCCATTTTTTAAAGCAATCCAGATATTAGCAACCAGTGAGGCAAATTCTAAACTGAAATGGAAATTAGGGAAATTTCCATCTAGTATAATTTGCAAAAAATTTTTCTCCATCTAATATAATTTGCAAAAAATAAAAAGACCCCCAATTTGTCTTGTTACCAATGGCCACATTTCTGGGTATTTAGAAACACTGTGTTTTTTGTAACTCCATGTACCAATAATCTCAAACCTAATGCATATCAACCCACAGAGCAGTGCCCAGGAAAGAGGTCGGGAAAGACTGACGTTATGCCTGATTTGTTCACAAATTTCGATGGCTAAGACTTTCTGTGTCTTTTTATTCTTTTCCTTGCCTTTTTAAAAAGAGAGATCTACACTTACACATATTAGTCCAACTTTCAACAGTAGTTCTGGTTTACTTTTAAAGTCAGATAGGATATGTGAGTCTGTAAGTATCTTTGTACTCACCTGACTTCATTAAAAAAACCCAAATCATATTGTTTTTAAAAAAACAAAATCATGAGCAGCTGCTGTCAGGAGAGCATTAACCATGGTTGACTATTCATCCAAAGGTATTCTGAAAGTTGATACAGTTGTCACTGATATAATGGCATTTCCATTTAAGCAACAGAAAGCTTCATTCTACAGATTATTGTTTCTTCATACAGAAACACATTGTAATGCACATCAGAAAGGACTAAGTTCAAGCTTGATTACCTAAGGAATATTTCACAAAAAGGCTTTTCTTCAGTCCACTGCTCTAAGAAATATCCTGTTTTCAGCCCAAGAGGCTTCAGCTAATTACACCATTTGCTTAGATTATAGCTATGCCTGTAGATTTCTAGATTCAATAAAATATTATTTTAAAAGCAAGTTTTACATTTATTTATTCATGACCTAATTTTCTATAGACAATATAAGGGACTTCATTATAAAAATTAAAACTAATATTCATTTTCTAACAAAAGCACCAAACAATCATTGTAGAACAATTTAAATATATAGATAAATAAAATTGAAAAAAAAGAAAGCATGCTCTAATAAAACTGATGAACAACCTTTTGGTGAAATAGTCTTACCCATTTTGAATTATTCAAAATGAATTCCCAGTTTGTATAAATTTTCAACTATATATGTTTAAAGCTACTTATTGATACTTGATTATTATAAATAAATCAAGCGTAGTTTTTCTTTAATAAACAGCTTAAACTATTAAGAGAGGGAATAAAGCCAAACTAACTGAAAAAAATGAAAACAGTAACTTCTGCCTAAAAATATTAACCAGGAAAATGATAAACCAACACAGCACTCCTAGCCATATCAACTTAATTATACTATGATTATCTTCAAGCTCCAGGAGAGCAGATTTTAGTAGCTTTATTCACTGCTTAATTCCTGGACCAAATCTGTACCTGCCACATATTAATAAAAAAAAAAAAAAAAAAAAAAAAAAAAAAAAAAAAAAATAATTTATTGAATGAGTTCATCAGGATAACATAATAAACCTATGGCTTCTATGCCCTTTGATAGAGTAAATCTAAATGATAAAAATGTATTTCTTTATCAATTACCTTTCATGCTTGGAGCCTACGGATATTTACCTCTAGTTTACATGAGAGGAAATAGGGCTGGTGCCTATTGGCCTCTTTTGTTTTTCTTGCCCTAATAGTCCAGCAAAGTGAAGAACAGAGCTGACTCACACAAATGAGAAGTCAGTCATAATCTACTGTATTTGTTAGCTAAAGATATTTCAAATCGAGACCTATAGTTTAGACATGATTTACCAGGAAATGATTCTTGAAACAAATTTGAAGAAACTCATCGAAGCTCATTATATGTAATATTCCACTTGGACCTAATTGCTGTGGACACTGGGTTATTTTGCCAACTTGACTGCATTTTCACTTGGCTTTCCCATCTAGTAGCCTCTGTGCTTATTTATGTTTTCTGATTAGGTTGGATGAAGATAATTTTTTTTTTTTAAGGCAGTGTCACTGGCCCTCATATGTGGGACCCGAACCGGGGCCGCTGGCTTCCCAAGCCAGCGCTTAACCACTGCGCCACTCGGCCGGCCCAAGGATGAAGATAATTTTAATGCTATCTCCTCTGTGCTCAATTTAAAACAAATGTTAACCACTTGGAAATGCCTTTTCAGCGTTTGTTGAGCCAAGTCCTCAGCGCTACAGTAGACAATCTCTGCTGTTTCCCAAATCTCATCCTATGCCTATTCAGTCCAGCCCAATCACCCACGTTCAATCTCCCTGCAGATGTCTGCCTGTCCTCCATCCATGCAGCTCTGGTAGCTTCCCTTTAAATGCCACCCCTTTCAGCAACTAGCAAGTCCAGTGTCTGCCTAAGTTCTGTCACTCCTCTTAGCATTCACCTTCTTGAGCCCAAGTAGAAAAGGGACTTCCAGGCAGAAAGCCAGGCCAGCATGAGGCTCACACTGTGTGTTCTTCCTCTGAGGAGAGTCCTACTCCTGCATTCAGTTGTTCGGTACCTGAAACGGTTCCCTCGTATAATCTGTCTAGTTTTATTGTTGTTTTAAACATGAGAGGCAACTATCCTTGTACCAGTTCCTCTGTCAGGTTCAGAAGCGAAAGTCCTGTTTACTTTTTATGATGCTTTCTTCACTGTATTCTTTTTTCTGTCCTAACTTTTGCTTGACTGAATACATTTATTTCATTCTTCCTCTTTTGTTGTTGTTGTTGTTGTTATTTGAAATTATGTTCTATTCCTGTTAGACTAGTGGTCATTTTCAAAAACCAAATATTTTGACTAATATTTGAGCTTTTATGTTTCTAACAACTTTAGTAATTAAGGAGTATATATAAGATTGCTCCTTCTGAGAAATTGGCCATGAAAATTGAGATATAAATATTAGATAAGAAGCATCTCAGTTATCGTAATTTATTGTGCTATTATTTATACATAGAAAACCTGAAGGAATCAACTCAAATTTATTGCATCTACTAAGATAATTCAAAAATTTCGCCATAAAATCGAGCGTCTCCCTGTTTTCTGAGGCTCTTTTGGACTCTTGGCAGAAGAGCAACACCAGCCATAGGCACAGTTCCTTGGTCCACTTGACTCTCTAGCTAGCACAGGAGGGATAATTGCAGTTCCTCAAAAGGGGCTGAAACCCCACAAGGATAAATAGCTTGAGGTTAGGATTATAATTCAGACAGCTCATATAGATGAACAAAAGGGGGCTGATGCTTCTGTGCGTAATAGAACAGGCTACTATGTTTGCGGGTTATGGACTAAACATTATTTTAGGAAAATACTTTATTCAATATTATACTGCCTTTGAATTTCACCTCCCCACCCCCGTATGGAGGGGTGTGTGTGTGTGTGTGTGTGTGTGTGTGTGTGTGTGTGTGTATGTGTGTTTAAAGAATAGTTCCCTGTTGATTATTTTGGAAGAACAAAAGAGATTGTCTTCTCTTTTCCTAACACTGGTAGAGAAATCTTGGAAGATACTAAGCCTTAGAGAGGTGACGCTCAACCTCTAGATTATTCTACTGTGCACAATATTAGCTATCTCTCAAGGTGTCATTCCAAACCGATTAACTAATCTTTGGGGAAAATGTCATAGTACATTTTGTCCTATGCATCATATTAGTAAGAGAAGGGAGAGGGATCCTTAGAAGAAAGAACCCCTGTGGACAAGTCAGTGTGATTTTTTTTAAAGGGTGGTGGATACTGGCTCTGTAAGAGCATAAAAGAAGAGATGCTCTTTGAGGAGAAGGAAAAAAGGCAGCTGTCAAATCAGAGAAGCAAGGATGACAACTGTGTTGTCACTACAAAGAGGTGATCTGTGAACAACATGATTTTCTCTTTTCCATGGACTGTGGACATCCTTTTATTTACCAAGTGATTTTATTTTTTCTCCAATGTTCTAATTTTTTAAAGTTACCCTTCTCCTTTCTGGAATACTTCTGCAGCCTGTATGTTAGCATTGTGGATAGTGACATAATGGCGAGGTAAGGAAGGCGCAATCTTGCCTGCGTTGTGGCAATAACACTGCCTCAGGGACCGTAGTCTCAGTGAAGCAGGAGGAGCCCCGAAGAGCACACAGGGTGCTGGGAGGATGACTGGGAGAGGACATAAGACAAACCCTCATTTGCCAGAGGGACCGGAGAAAGGCAACTCCTGAAGCAGGGAAGGCTGACCACTGGCTTACATAACATTCGTGCATACCCTCTTCTTTAATGTAATTTTAACTTCTGAAAGCTATGATATGCATGTGTAACAGCATCAATACTAATGGAGAATGACCTCATTTAACCCTCAGAACTGACCTATGAGGAAGACATTGCTGTCTCTTCATTTTACAGATGGGGAAATAGAGTTTTGGAGAGATTAAGTGTCTTGGTCATGCTCACAAACCTAGTGAGTCAAGTGTCCAGTGTTCCAATTCAGGTACCTAGTTTTAGAGCCTACATCCTTATGTACTTTGAATTGCCACAATTTATTGAATATAAATATGTAGAATAAATAATACAGCCTCTAGCACAGCCGCAGTATAGACAGTGTTGCTTCCAGAAGGGACCCAGCACACTGGAGTTTTACATCCCCATGAAGTAAGTAGCGGGAGTGTAGCAAATAGAGGGGGACAAGGAGAGGGGGGCAGCCTCCTTTCTGTCTGCTATACCAATAGGAGTTCCATCCTTCCAGTTAAACATATTAAGTAAGTCAAGGCCATCTATGAGCATAACATCCTGGGCATATGAGGTCTGCAAAATAACTACCTCTTGTACCAGCATTCAGGCCGTCTAATGGTTTTGGCCCTAGATAACTCAAGGAAAGTTCTCTCTTAAAAGATGTGTTCACAGTACATAGTGTTTTATGAGAAAACTGAAGATAAGAAATGTTGCATATTCAAATGTTTGTGACAGGTGCATTTAAAGTCTTCTTTAACCTCTTGACCTTAAGTATGTGCACATGACAACTTCCGTGAATAAATACTTAGTGTGGAGGCTGTTCTGGAAAGCAGGGGTCCCTGATACACTTGGTAACTATAGTTACAGTGGTAACTGTATCCAGAAATCTTTTCCTGGAATGTAAAATAACATATCATCATCTCAGAAGCCATTCTGAAAGTCTTAATGAGATAAACACTCATTTTTCCAGGCAATGTTTCTATTATTGAGTGTTAGTCATAACTTCCTTCTCTTAGTGACAAAAAAAGTGATGTATGGCCTTAAAGCAGAGGCAGGATGCGAATGCTAATATCTCACAACTCGGAGAACAAATCTACTAATTAGAAAAAGTATTTTCTAGGAAAGTGTTTTTCTTCTCTTCATTAAAGGAAAATAACTAATTTCTAAATTAATGGTTATTCCCAAAGCTGCTTCCAGATAATGATTATATTGAATTTTAATTGGCTAATCTGTACAAACTTAGCAAAACATTTGTATAAAAATGGTTTTTTAAAAATGTTCACCTTTGGGCTGGCTGAGTGGTGTGTTGGTTAAGAGCTGGCTTGAGACGCCAGCGGCCCCGGTTCGGATCCCATATATAAGGTCCAGTGACACTGCCCTCTACAGTTAAGGTGGTGAACAACAGCTCCACCTGGAGCTGGGCTGCAGTGAGTCCCCGGAACGGAATAGCTGCAGCCCCTGCTTCAGTGGGCTGCCATAGGCTACAGTGAGTGGCCAGCAGCCAGCATGAGCGGCTGGCAACCAGCGTGAGCTTCCAATAGCCACGGTGAGCAGCCACCCAGAGGCCAGTGACTGATCTGCCTCATCCGGGAAGAACGCAATGATGATACCAACATAGGCCAGTGAAGCAACGTCCTCCACAACTAGACTGAAGAACAAAAGGACAGCAACTTGTCTGTTCTCCTTCCCTAATTCCCCAATAAAATCTTTAAAAAAAAAAAAAGTTCACCTTTGAAACACTCCTCCCAGCTTGAGGAGCAATTGTAGCAAAGAGAAGAGTTGGGAAGTGAGCCTGTGGCTTGTGGATGTGACTCACACACACAGTACCTGGATGCCTCCTGTGGGAAGGGCACGTCTCCATCAGTGAGAAGGAGAGGTTAACAGAGTTTGTCTCTCCAGTTCTTATTTGTGAGAAAGCCTTTATGAGATTAAAAGTTTTAGTTAGACTAAAAGGCATAGCTTTTGTAAAATAGAAGCACTTTGATCAATGTCCTCTAAAACAGGCTTGCCCATCTTTACTGTTCTGTCTAAGATATGCTATTTCCCCCCAAAGAAATAGAGCGGTGGGCATGCCAAGTAGGACTTCTTTCATCTTATTTTCTATGCCGTTGCTGGGGTTTGTGACTCCAGCTCGGCGTGGATTGGGAAGCTGATTTGTGCAGGTCCTGGAAGGCATTCTCTCTTTTGATTCTGTTGTGAACACAGTGGTTGCCTTGAAAAACACACCAACATGGACACAAGGAATAATTTGAGAGCAACTGTTGACTTCTTAAGCAGAATTTTGTTATTCTGTTCACTTGTACATCACCTTCAGATTGACTTTCTAATGAATTCTGAGCCTCCCCGCAACGTTCTTAGTGGCTCCCACTTCAGACATTAGAGAGACTGCTTGAGTTCAGCAACATCTTTGGGAAAAAATTAGGTTTTCATGATTTTATCAACCATTCCTTGAAATTTATTTCCCTGTTTAGAAAGTATTCTTTTCTATCTTTGGCTTGATTATCTTTAAATAAATTTGTTTGGTTTTATTTCCTTGGTAGGGCAACTGGTAGTAGAGATGTAAGAAAGTGGAACTGACTTTGGAACTTTATAACAGAACCAATTCAGTGGTTCCCCATTATACCAGGCCCAATGCCCCTCCTAGAAAAAATACTTTGCAACATCTCTTTTCCAGGAATTTAACAAGAGTTGTTCTCCATCTCATAAGAAGGTGGACAGCAAAGTTGCTTATGGTAGTTGAGTCATTAATACAACATGTGTATTAGTCTGTATTTGTAGCTGTTATATTGGATTGTCGGAAAAGTCATGATGCATTTTTGCAATGAAAAACATAGCAAAAATACATCATGACTTTTCTGACAACCCAATATTTATAGTGCTTCTACCTAAGTGAAATCAAATTATTTCTTTGTTATATCTTTAAATATAGTCATCATTGATTATTTACTTGTTGAAATAGATATTTATTATAAATCATTTTCCTTTTATTTCTCACTTATAGTTTAGTTAAGATATTTTCTTGATTGATTTTTTAAAAACTATGTATTATCAATTACTTTTACCCTTACATTGTTAGTTTCCTATGTATTTTTCTTTTTTTTTTTTTTAGATTAAGAATACTGATTGGGAGACTGGAAATAACCTTTAGTTTCTGCCGTTTTCATTTTGTCAAGATCTTCAAGGGTGAAGAAAATATAAAGTGAGCATATTTATGGAGTTTAAGTAGTAGTTAGTATTTTTCTGTGAGTTCTAATTGGTCTGAGAAGGTTAGGTGTAGATGAGTGTCTGGAGCTGGGGGGTTAAGCCCAGAGGGGCCCATTCTTGTTGGTGTTGCACCAGGGCTAATGACCAGAGAGAATTGGTGGGGAAATCCACATCACAGTCATAAGCCAGGAGCCAAAGAGACCAGGTATAAATGCAGGTCCAAAGTGACAAGGGCAAGTTTCTAAAAAATGAAACAAAAGCCAAGAATCAGGACAAAAAGTTGAGCTGAACTGGAACAGGAGACAGCAACAAGTGGGGAGGGCTGTGAGCAGCTTTGGGGGCTGCAGTTTGTCTTCATGGACCAGCAGACAGGTAGCTCATGGAGATGATTTCAAGACACTAGCATATACATGGTTTTTATCGATGCAACATATCAAAGCAGGTCTGTTGAGTATATATTTCAACAAATTGCTAAATAATTATTTGTAGAGCGACATTTCAGTGTTTTATTTGAAAATAATTGCATTGACTTATTTTACTAGATGGCGAGCTGCTTGGAGGCAATGTTGACTCATATTCATTTCTCTCCTGATAAATTATATATATGAATATGTAAATATTATATATACCCAAGGCTGGAGAGCTCTCTGCTTTGCTCCTCTATCTATCTATCTATCTATCTATCTATCTATCTATCTATCTATCTACCTATCTATCTATCTCTCATCTATCGAATCTCACTAAGGTTGGAGAGAGGGGGCAGAGAAACTAAGAGGGTGAGACAGAGAGGAATATACAAACCTTCCCATGTTTTCCTTCCTGTAGAGATGGAGTGAGAGAAAGACAGCTGTGCTCTTGGTGACACTGAGAGGTCTGTGGACATGTGGTAAATCCAGTTCACTGACCTCCATCCCTCGTAGGGTGCTTATGTTGTCGGAGAGTGGGCCTTTCTCAGCGCAGAGTCCAGGTCCTTGGCAACTCGAGCAAAGAATTGAACGAGATACCAGAGTAAAACAGTAAATTAAGTGGTTTATTAGAAAAGACAGTACATCCAGACTAGAGGATGGCCCAAGGGCCCATTACCAAAGAGTGTGGAGGGGGCACATGCAAAGGTGAGGCTTAAAGGGAAGAAGCAGCAACAGAAGTAGCAGTAGCAGCCGCGTCCGCTTCCCTCCCAGGACTTGGGGTTTTTATCCTTTTTCTCCAGGATGGGCTGTCCTTCCTGGGCGTAGGACCACTTGATTGGCCCCTATGATTAACAAGAGGTACTGTGTAGGTGTGTGTGACTGGTCTGATCTAGTTGGATATTTTGTGCCCATTTGCTCTTCCCGCAGGGGTAGGTAATTACAATACAAAGGGGAGTTTTGGGTGGAGAGGGGATGTCCCCCAGGCTGTCACACTGTGGGACTTGTAGGAATGCAGAGACCCAATGCCTGCCTCTAACTACCTGCCTAGTTTTCCTTGAGAGACGTGATCCCCGTAAAATCTCTATGGGAAGCTGAGGGACAGGAGGTCTCTTCTTCTGTATTTGCGTCCTGCTGGGCAGGGGCGTAGAGCTGTCCCTGCCTATTGGGGTTCACGAAACTCTCGCCCTAGCTGATCTCAGATGAGAGGAAGGGGTCTCAAGCTCCACCTGGAAGACCGTATTGGCTTCTTTGCTTATTGGGGTATCCCCTGTATCCTCAAGGCTCCTGAATGAGGACAAAAATATAAATCTGTTAGTTCTTATGAAACTTGTGGCTATTCAGTCCATCATTCAGGTGGCGTCAGTTGTCTGGACACAGAATGGGTTTGACCTTTAGCTTACTGGCCTGGGGGATATTAGGAAGTCACAGTCTTTCAAATAGTTATCTGAAGCAGGGGTAGGAGATTTCTATTGTTTCAGATTCAGGAACTAATTTACAAAGCAATTAAGAAGCAAGGGGGATCTTCAGTCAGAAAAGCAATCAAGGCCCAAGAGCTAAGAAACTAAAGAACTACGGAGGAGACTTAACATTTTTATACTTAACATTTCTATAGAAAACATTAAAGTTTTTCAGTGGTGGGGGTTGGTGCTGCTCAGTTGGCCGGTAACACTTATGCTTAGTGAGCTCTCCTAGATACCAAGATTCTCAGGAGACTCTTCCCACATCCTTCTGAAGGATTTACTTTGTACCTCATGTGGTGGCAGTAAACCTTAGGATTTTGGGTTCTGGTGAGTTGAAGTGTATCCTATTCAACTCAATTCCTACAATTCAACACTGTCTACATGGAGATAGTATCAGATGCCACAGGAAAAGGGCTCAGTCCCACAAGACCACCCTCCACTTGAGATGCCAGTCACAGGCCCACATTGTTACCTGTGCTTCTGACCAATTGGCTGTAAATCAGTCCAATGGCCCCCTCCTCAGGTTCGATTAATTTACTAAAGCAACTCACAGAACTCAGGAAACATATTTGCTCACAGGATGACCAGTTCGTTACAAAGGGTATTAAAGGATACACATAAATATTTAGATGAAGAAATACATAAGACAAAGTATGGGAAAGGGGCGTGAGCTTCCATACAGCAGGCACCACTGGCCCTGAATCACCAACCCAGGAGCTCCTCTAACCCCCTTCTTTTGGGTTTTTATAGAGGCTTCATTGCATAGAAACGATTGATTCAATCATTGGCTATTGGTGATTGACTCAACCTCCAGCTCCTCTCTCCTCCCTGAAAATTGGAGGGGGGTGGCGGGGGACGCGGGGGGGCAGGGGGGAGTAACAACCCAGTTGTGGTGGAAAGGGACTTGTTATGAATAAGGAGACACCCACTTTATCTGTATGGCTCTGAATGGATTTCAGGAACTGAGGACGAGAGACCAAATATCAGAAAAGATGCACCCATTGCTCGTATCGCTCAGGAAATTCCAAAGATCTTAGGAGGTGTGAGCCAGGAACTATGGATGGAGACCAAATATATATGAAAAATATATTTGGGCCATCTGAATGACCAAATATATATGTCAAAATCCAAACTCTGCACACAGAGTAAAACAAAGCAGAAAGATGAGTTTATTGCCAGGGTTTTGACCGCAAGCCAGGAAACTCAAAAGCCTTGCACAGGAGCAATGAGTTCGAGTTGCTAACAGACTAAGGTGTTTTTATGGGGTAAATACGGAATTGTTTCAGCTGATTGGTTGCCTAGTGATCTTTCTTATTTGGATCAGGGTTGCTGCATCAGGAGAACAGGAGGTCCAGAGATGGCATGAACAGACTTGACTTTGGGGGTTTGGCTGCCGTCCTCTGCTGAATTCTGAGAAGAGCTATAATTCCTGCAACTTATGTTAGGTAAAGTTAACTTTATTTTTTCACTGTTCAAAATCATCTTTATTTATTTGGTTGTTTAACCCTTCTTCCATCTCCCTTCCCCCTCCCCCCCAAGAATGTAAATCCCATGAAAGCTGTGGCGCCTTCCCTGGCATTTTGCAGAGCCAGGCATGTAAAGATGCTACATTAGAATTTGCTGTATGAGTGAATTAACCTCTTTCCACGTGGATGTGCCTTATCCTGCTTCTGCTGACAGGCAAAGATAGGGAAGAAGGAGGGTACTCTTGAGTGTGTACTCAGTGGCCGTTTCAGATGTCCTTCAGTGAGTCTAATGCTCCTTCTTGGCCCAGGCACAAAAGACTTCTGCTGGCTGGGGCAGAGGGAGTGGGCTCCGGGAACTGCAGCCCCTGCACCCTCCAGCCTGGTGTGCCAACCCCTCCTCCATGGTCAGGCTCTCCCAGTGAATCCGTCTGCCCACAGACACGGGAGAGGGCTTGCAGTGAGCCTATGACTGTTCCCCAAGCTGAAGACCTGGTGGGGCAGGCTTTAGGGGCTTTAGGAGCCTCCTGGGAGCAGAGCGTGCTGACTGGGGAGGCAGCTGGGCCAGTCCCTCTGCAGCATGGCAGGGTGCCCCTGGCCCAGGCAAGGTGTCCCCACTTAGGGAGCCTTCTGAGTCAATGGAGCTGGGTTTCCCCACAGAACTAGATGTTGGTATTCATTGGAGGGGAGACAGATCCCAGGTTGGGACTGGGGTTTGGGGCAGCACTGGGGGCGTTGACAGGGAGAGCTGTTTCGCACAAGCACAGCTGATAACGAAAGTTAGGTGAGCTGTGGGGATGGCCTTCTGATGGTGGCCGGCTCCCACCGGAACTGGTCTCCAGGTCTGTCTGAAGGCTCATGATGTTGGGGCTGGCTCTCTGGTCCCTGGGTTCTCCTGAGGAGCCCATTGCTGCTGCCACAGTGCCTGGCCTGGCATTGGCAGGAGGAGCCGTCTTTGGCAGCCTTTTCCAGGATGTCAAGTTTTGGATTTCTTTAAGGTTCCTGTGTTGGCTGACTCCATTTTGTCCCCAATATAAGTGACTCCATTTTAGTTCTGGTTCTACATGTATGTTTTATAAATCACAATATCACACTCAGCAAGGCGATAGGTTCTAATAACACCACCCTCGGCAGCCCTCAAAGTTCATCACTTGTGGGATTCATATTCTACATATATTGGGGATTTGGTGGGTAGCGGTGGAGCTGTGATGTGGGATTCTGCCAGCATGATGCTTCTCAACAAGCCTTCCAGAGAAGTGTTCATCCTGATAGCTGTATGTTCTCTATGTTAAAATATGAACTGTGTGTGCCCAGTATAAGCTTTCGTAGTCACTTTCTGAAAAACAAGATCCTATGTGTTCATATTTATATGTCAAAGTAATACTCTGAGGGTAAAAATAATTAGTGAGCTTTGTGTAACATTTCTTCATGTTATTTAAATCTCATTAGTAGTTTGTTTGTTTAAATCTCATTAGTAGCTAATTCATTAAATTAACTGTAATTTTCCAGAATGGTCTTTTGGTAGCTTATGGGTATAGATATATGAAATTTCCCTAATGTATAATAAATAAATTAATTTCTTTCATCATTGATATGTCATCTTTAATGTCAGCTGGGGAGCTAATAAGAATCTTAAGAATAGACTCATAACAATAAGTGAAGATCAGAAAATGAGACCTGTAGAAAAAGATGAAAGGATGATTTGGGAAAACTGAGAACCATTTTTGCTGATAATCTTCATTTTTCTGATAATAAGATAAGCAGAAGATGGATTATCATTATTCATAAAGAATAGAAGAGTGAATAAAGTATTAATTGTAATACTTGAATAAGTGAGAAATTTCAGCCAGTTAAAAAATACTAAGGATTGCTTTGGAAACACAAGAAGAAGTTTGGAATTATTCTTTCTGGATTAAGACAGGGTCATATCCTCATTTGTTGGCTGTGATCTGAGACAGGTTAACTAAAACATGTGGACAAATTTGAGAACTTTAGTAAAGGTGAGTCAACTGTTAACTGTTAGAAACTCTCTGTCATTCCTAGAACGGCCTCTGGAGGTCAGGATTGAGGCATGGTGCATAGCTAAGCTTCCGCTCACTCTTCCGCAGTCAAATGATGGCAAGCACTGATACTTTTGGTTCACCATCTGGTATCATTCAGAAGCTCTAAGCGTGTTTACTCACAAAATATACTTTAACTAACAAGCTAATATACAACATTCTCTATTATTAGTTATTTAAATATATATTTTATTTATACATTTAAGTAAGAGCCTGCATAAATATGTTACAATAAAGAAGTTAGGGCTCTAAGAGCATTTAAAAAATCCATTTAGGTGTTGAAATATGTAAGGACTTGTAAAATGATATGTATTAAGAATTAGGGTACCTCAACTTTAAAGTAATAGCATCATTTTAAGTTTTCTCACATTCCTAAAATTTTGGTTTGCAGTCATTCACTTAATTCATAAGCTGTACAAATACTTTTAAAAATCATTTGGAACAAGACAGAATAATTTACCATTATTAGGGCACTTTAGTGTTTTATCAGACAGGTCAGGGGATGGCAGGCAGCGAAAATCATCCTCCCCTCAGTTCCTCCTGAGCATCCTTAGCCCAGATCCAAGGACTAGTGAAGGGCAGCATTGAGGAAATGGGAAATCAGAGAAACTTTGGAGCAACAGTCTTTCCAATTCTCCAGTTATTTATGCTTTCTTACCCCCAGATATCCTTGAATATTATGGGAAAGTATGAAAGGTAGTCTTATCTTTTTAACATCTAAATGAAATTGCTGTGTTCAACTATAATATATGCCATGCAGTTGTAGGACTTGAGCCGCTTCCAAATCTTATTCAGTAAGAAAGAGCAGGCCCCAGTAATTCTGGGAATGCCCAGACTTTCCCTGCCCTTTGAAGCCCCTGACCCATTCCTACCCTCACTCCCAAACTTCATTCTTTAAAGCTCCGTATCTTCACTGTGAAGCCTTCTCAAATGCCGTCATGTGGACTTTACCTCTACTACAACCCACTCAGTGGCATGTTTTCAAGTTCTGCCATGTTCCTGAAACTTGCTATTACAAACAGCAAGGGGGTGGAGGCTGTTCAAAACATTGAAGCACCAGGCCAGCTGAGTGGCGCATTGGTTCAGAGCTGGTTTTGGGATGCCAGCGGCCCCGTTGGGATCCCACGTATGAAAGCCAGTGACACTGCCCTCTACAGCTAACAACAGCTCCACCTGGAGCTGGACTGTGCGAGCCCCGGCGACAGTGTAGGCTGCAGCCCCTGCTGCAGTGGGCTGCCATAGGCTACAGTGAGTGGCCCGCAGCCAGTGTGAGCGGCTGGCAGCCAGCGTGAGCTGCCAATAGCCGCAATGAGCGACCATCCAGAGGCCGGCGAACCATCTGCCTTATCCTGGAAGAGCACAATGACGATACCAACATGGGCCAGTGAAGCAACGTCCTCCGCAACTAGACTGAAGAACAAAAAGACAGCAACTTGTCTGTTCCCCTTTCCCGATTCTCCAATGCTGTTCCCCTCCCCCAATTCCCCAATAAAATCTTTAAAAAAAAATTGAAGCACCAGTAGGGCACAGGTGTTGACCAATCAGAAAGGAATCCAGCTTCAAATAACACTGGCATGAAGGGTCTAAATAAGAGCCCTTGGAACTAGCCTATGAGCTTGTTAAAGGCTGGACCTCTGTTACATGTGACGTTGTATTGTTAGCACCTAGCACAGTAGTTGGCATGCAGTTGACTAATAAATGTTTTATGAATGAATGAATGAATGAATGAGACATTTAAAAAGTTATGCATTAATTCCCAAGGTGAGTCCTGAGATCTTAGTTGACTTCAGGGTTGCCTGGGACCGTTTAATCTGAGACATTAGTTTAGTTTCAGGCAAATGTGTCTTTCTTCATATTCATGATGCTAATGACACACTCCACAGGAGCTGTGCATTGAATTGTCCCACAGGCAAATTGTCCTGAGCCACCTGCTCTCTCCACACTTTCCTGCTGTATATCTGATGAACAGAATGGGTTAATTAAAATTGTATTCATAGCAGACGAACTAGTAGACAAGCCTGTTTTCCAAAGAAAACAGAGCCTATGATGTCATTTAAAAGATCATCTGCAGTGAATAATTTAAAAGATCTTCAAAGTTTTGAAAACTGTTATTCCTCATAAGTTATTTTCGCATGTGGTAGGAAAATAACTTACGACATACTGGGTGAGAGTCATTCTTCATTTCATGTTTACCTGTTGTGGAAAAAGATTCTTTAGATACAGTTCAGGACTATTTGAAATGAAGAAACACATTCACATTGCCTCAGGATAGTAATTCTTGAGACTTTTTTTTAACCTAAGACAGAGTGCCTGCCAACCTAGTTTCTGACTCTTATTGCTGTGGGCGATTCCTTCCTCTTGTTAGCTGGGCTGCCTTAGCTCCTTTCTGCTTTGTTCTAGCAGTTGAGACTTTGTGCTCAGCAGTGTGGTGGTTCCTTCTCTCCTACCCTAAGCAGATGCGTAGCCCCCCCAAACCCGCGTTGAACTGAATTGGTTCAATTGCTCCTGTTAGATTTACTCAGGGAGAACGAAGCATGTGGGGCTGATGGTAGTCAATGTGAGGTTGACTAGACCTACATAGAATAATTATCTACCTCTGGTTAATAAATGATGGAACCAGCAAAGATGAAAGGGCATGAGCTCTGTCCCTCAGCAAGTTAAAATGGAAAAAAGGATGGGACATAGAAGGTCTAAATCAAAATTCTGACAGCATGGGGGCAGGCAAATCCCAAAACTTCAGGCACTCCTTTCTCTCATGGGAAATAGTAAGCATTTGGCTTAGTCACCGTTTGGTTCCAAAACTCTTCAATTTTTAAACAGGCAACTGGCCATAGGTGTTGGTGGTTGTGAGTACGTGAGTTATGAATTGACCAGGTTCTGCCTGCCCTGAAGTCCCTGCTTGGGCTTTGTCCCCCCAAATGTCTTTGTGCTTGTATTGTGACCACTGATATATTTCTTCATCCCACAGATAGTCCTTATTGTTCTGGAAATAGGAGCTTCTCCTGCCCCCCAAAATGTCTTTTGAGTTACTTCCTTTGATTTACTGGTTGATTTCAGGACCCTATTCCCTTCTAAAACAATGCCTGGTATATATTATTCAAATTAACTGGACTACAAATTTGCTTTTTTAAGACATCAATATACATATGTGGGTGATTTATCCTTCCCAAAGTGAGACCAAGACAACAGAAAGTAGTCCTAAGCATGCATGCACAAAGGATGAAAAGAACGATGCTTCATCTTAGAAATTAAAATTTGCCATGGGAATGAGGAAAGTGCCATGCAAAAGAGAGAGCTGTTTTTCCGGGCCTGAATCTCCAAGAGTGTCTACTTCTGGGTGCGGTTGTCACACATCCTCCCATTTGCAGCTACTGCAACCAAATTTTCTCATTTTAGTTGGAGATAAAGACGTTTTGGAAGATTGAGTCATCCTGAAAGAATTTATTTATGTACAATAACTCCAATTTATAACCAAAAATAACTAAGAAGTAGACTAGAATCCCATGGAGCTGATCAGAAAATTATTTCCTATTGGAAGTTTATTTATAAAATCGAATCAATATTACAAGGCCATTTGGTAACTATATTGTTACAAAGTAGGGAGTTTCCCAATCTCCTGAGGTGATTAAAATCATAGTTACAATTGAGGAGCACTATCCCCCACCTCCAATATGGGGCTTTATTTCTAAAGGAGAATTAACCA
The DNA here is from genome assembly GCA_033961575.1 of Aselliscus stoliczkanus. Classification (NCBI taxonomy): domain Eukaryota; kingdom Metazoa; phylum Chordata; class Mammalia; order Chiroptera; family Hipposideridae; genus Aselliscus; species Aselliscus stoliczkanus. The sequence continues at coordinate 71,526,103 of CM066740.1, read as the reverse complement.
GCCCCTTAGATAGTGATGAAGACACACTGATAAATTTTTACCACTGAATCTTTATATTTAGAATGACTTAGTCACCATAAACTTTAGTCCTTGTGGTACTGTGCTTTCTCATAAAAGGAGTAGTATTTTCCAAGATTGTATTTTCCCCAACTTAATTATATTTCAAAATACTTTATTTTATAAGGCACAAGGAGTTGCTTGTTGAGGTTTAGGAAATATAGTTGTCTGAGCAACCTATTTACAAATCTTTCCCTTAGAGGGTTATTTCTTAAGGAAATGATGTCCATGCTGGTTATAATTAGCTTTTGTTTCTTACTAATGTTTATAAGTATTTTGAAATTAATGTTTATTTTGGATTTGAAACCCTTACACAAGTTCATAGAAGTGAACTGAGATTGGCTATACCAGGCAAATAGCTTAATAACTACACAACGTGTCCAAGGATTTGTTGAAATTTTGATATATGTAATTTGAATGGCACCCCTAGTTTAGTCTTTTATTTATTTATTTATTTTTCACAGTTCCTCCAACATAAGATTTACCTGCAAGACTCTCATTTTTATGTTTTATGTGGATGGAGGTAGAGTGGGACTGCAGATAACACTGAACAAGTGATATTTGTGTTCTTTGTAAGAATATCTCCAGAGCCTGACTGGATGGCTAATATTACCAGTGACAGTAACTCACTGTAACCATTAAAGCATCATTGTGACCTGGGAGAGTTGATACTTAAGTTTGTTTTTTCCCAGGAAAGAGCAGGGTACTAAGAATGGGGAAACAGGACTGGCAAGTTTTGAAGGGAAAGACAAGAAAACAAAAGATGTTGAGGATAAAATGGTCCCTCACAGTCATGGTAGGGCTTAGGTAGCTGGAGACGCCAGGTGGGCCACAGGACATGAGGTGTGAAAGCGCTAAAAACTAGAAAGGAGGTACAGAAAAAAGAATGGAGCAATGTTCTATCTGTTCTATCTCCATAGACCCACGTATCCTTATGCATTTGTAAGTTTGTCTTCCACCTATGTGGTTTAATATATAGGACCTCTGAAAGTCTTCTTGACCAAAAATATCTCTTTCCAATTTTCTCCACAGTTGCCTGAAATTTTCATCATATTTATTTTTGGGGGGTAAAAGCAAGAATTACCCTGCCCTTGTCTTCTAATCAGCCTGTAAGCATCTTGGTAACAAGGACTGTACCCCATTTGTCCGAACGCCCCCACAGTGCCTAACGTATGTGTATGTATACAGGCGACCTTTGCATGTGAGGATAGGGGTGCCACTTCATTTCTAGCTGTTGGGACCTCAGTTCACATTAGTATTTTCAAGTGGCACCTAAGAGAGAAAAATGCAGCCCCAGCAGACAGTAGTGGGGAGAGCCCTGAGCCACCCCGGCCTGCTCTCTTTTTTCTTGCTGGAGGAGGGCTCATCTTGGGGTGTGCTGTCGAGCAGGCACTCTATGAGAACTTTCCAGTGTCTTCCTGAAGATGGCATCACAGGAAAAGTGTGGGCTTTGGAGGCGAAAATTAGGATTAAAATTCTAGAATCAGTTCTGAGAATTGATTCCTAACTGTAGTGTTTTGCACAAGTGGCTCAGCTTCCGCTCCTGATCTGTAAAATGGGGTAGACTAAACAGTAACTACCCTGGCCTCAGGGAACCCCATTTCCTCTCTAGCTGTCTGGTCAAGTGGACTTGACCATCCACCCTTTTCTCTCCTCCTCCCCTCCCCACCATCCTCACCCTGCCTGTTCGTGGGGGTTAGGGATTAGCACAGCAAAGGCTGATGCTACTGCTGGAAAATCATCTATTTCTTTAAATAAAAGAAAAATCCTTGCTGTGTTCCATTTTTTTCTTTCACATAATGTGAAAGTAAACATCAACTCAACCCATGGACAAATTCTAAATTAATGTAGCTTGATTTCAAATCTTATTCAAATCTTATTCTTGTTAGACTGCATTTGCGAACTTAGTTGCCTGTGCCTTTTTGTAGTTGTGATCCACTGTGTGCATTTAAGTACAATTTTCAAGGCTACAGTTGGCAGACTTACCATGGGGCAGAAATATTTCACTGCTGTTTCTCTTTCGATTTTCTGATTATACAGGAACTAGATTTGCTGGGTTGAAGAATGAGGAGTGAAGCAAAGTGGTGGGGTTTTTTTGTTTGTATTTTTTCATTATCTAATCTCTGCATGTTGAATATTATTGCTTTTTGCAGTGCCCTTGCTTCTGGTATTTTAAACTATCTTTTAACATTTCAATTGATGGTCTACACTGAACAGATGTCTTAAATTATTTGAGCATGATGCTCAGAGAAACCTACAAGGAATTAGTTTTAAAAATCATTATTTTTAGCATTTCCAAAACTTGGTAAAGTGTGTTCTCCACTTTTTTTTTTTTTTTCCCTTCCACAGTAATGTTCTTGATTTCATCTTTTGGGTTGATATGGTGCCTCATATCTATGCTAAATTCACAAGAACAAGGCCCCGAGTACATTTGTCAAATGTCCAATTTGGTGATAACCGAGTTAATGGGTAACATTTGTTATTAATTATGTCAACAAAAACATCAGAATCTTACCACTCTGATTTGAGCCTAATAGAGTAGGAGGTTTGAAGGATGAATATTCATAAGCCATTAATGGACTGCTCTTTAGAAAAAAAAAAATACTGAAAATAATTTTAATCGCCTCTTCGTATCCTAACCAGACTTCAGCTAAGTCAAGCTATCTCTGGCTAGAGCAAATGTAATCGGTGCCTCAGAATTAAATCTGATGAGTTCGTGTCTGCAGAAAGCCAAACAATACCGTCTCATGAAAGAAAACTTCCTCATTTAATGCATCAATTATTAAAAAGGTGTTCTATTTTCTTGTTTGGGTTCTGTCTTTTTTTATCACTGCATATTAATGTGACTGTCTTCCTAACAGGTAAATGATACCCTATCTGAACATGGCTTGGATGAGAGTAATGATGAAAGGGCCAGCGAGACCCATCAGCTACATTATTATGCCTAAGCAATGGAAAAGCACTGAGCTACCAGAATCTTAATCGGCCTTATGTTTACATGATTCATAGAAACAAGTAAAAATTAAAATATGGTAAGTTATTTCCTCCTTTTTTAAAAAGAAGACTTTCAAAGAATCTTAGATTTTGGTATCTCCTTTTTGGTGCAAGAGTCAGGCACCCCCCAATTTTTTAAGGAATGTGAAAGAGAAAGGAAGGGCGGAGAGGGGGAGGACAGTGCAGGGGGTTGGAAATATTGGAAAAAAGACGAGAGAACTATACCTTCCTTTGTCGTGACAAGGAATGAAGTCCTGTTCGTTGAAATCATCTTGCCAGAGCTACTAGGCACTTAGCATGTTTTATGGTATTTAATCTTTTGAGAGGGCTATTTCTTCAATTTAAAGTTAAAGACAGAAAGGCTGATAGTGTTCCAAACAACTTGTCTGAGACCACCAGCTACCAGTGGTGAACCTCATAACTTATTGGCTTGGAAGCCTGTGACCTTTTCATTGTCATGTTTGCCCAAAGCGTGTGACATCTAATTTTTGGTAATGAAAACTCACTCCAATCTTACTAAAATGAAATTTAAGTATACCATCACTACTTTCTAACCTAATCGAAGAGTTGATTCCGTTTCAAACATAATGAAGATGAAGGAAATGGAGATTGCAGTTCCTTTGTAGATATGCATTTTGTGTGTATTCGTATGTGTATTTATTTCTTTGATGAAATAAGTCTTAGTGTCCTATTGAAAATGGCTGCTTGTCAGCTAGAAGCTGCAGACACTCTTCATCTGAGCTGGTTGAAATGATTGTCTTCTCTCCCTGTTCCTTTTATTTCGGTCCATGGATGATAGGTTCCCCTCTAAGGATAAGAGAAACTAGGTGACCAGGAGTGTTATAAAGGCCACCATCTGAAACAGAGCTCCTGCTGGCCAAGGCAGGAGGGCCCCAGTGAGATGAGCTGAGCCCACAGATGAGCTTAGAGGATAGTGCTGTGGTCCAAAGGTCCCAAAACAAGGAGATGGCCCCATGGCTTCGTGGGTGACACCTAGGTCCTGAGAGGTGGCTATTTATTTTTCATTTTTTTTAAAAATTGAGCTATAACTCACATACCATAAAATTTGTCTTTTTAAAGTATACAGTCAAGTACTTTCCATATATTCACAAGTTGTGCGACCACCATCACTATTGAATTCCAGAATGTTTTCATCACCCCAAAAAGAAACCCCATTACTCATTAGCAGTCACTCCTCAGTCCGCCTTCCTTTTAGTCTCTTGAATCTAGAATTCTACTTTCTATCTCTACAGATTTGCCTGTTCATCTCCATTTCATATGCAGTTACAAGGCCACACACTTGATGATACTTCCTGTTACTTAATGATACTTTTTGTTACTTGATGATAGCTTCCTGTTACTTGATGATACTTCCCATTAGCTGTGCTCCCATATGGGGCTCTGAGCAGTGCAGTTGGCCATGTCCTAGGATGTTCAGTGAGGGATCCAGTCAGGTGTTGCCAGCCTCAGATCCAGCACAGGGATTGCATTTTCCCTTGGAGTTGGTTAGCTTCCTCTGGCCGTCCTGAGTTGTAGTCATTAGAGAGAAAAGCATTAGGAACTCAATTAAATTTGAGTCTTAACTAGAAATGTCCAGCCTCCATTTTTCTCACGTAAGCAAGTACTTTTCACTAGGCCCACTGCATCAATGTGGTTTTTCTCTTTGCTCTTGACTTTCATCTCTCCAAACATCATTTCTGTGCATTTACTATCTTAAAAGGCCTTCGCATCCCTTGACATCGGTGGCCCAAGCCAGAAACTCGGTAACTGTCTTAGACCCTCTTCCCTCATGTTTTCATTCTGTCCCCTCCTCCACACCAATAACTCATGACCAGATCCTACAGATTTTACCCGTAATCTCTCCCCTATCTGTTCTTCATCTCTAGATCCCCTGCCATTGTTAGAGCCTCATCAACATAGAGTAATTATGATGACTGGATGGCAATCACTTCTCTTCTGTTCTCCCTGCCGCCCATCTTGCCTCACTGTCATCCTTTACATACTTCCGAGTAGTTTTCTAATCAAAATCTGTTGATGCCCCACAACTCATGTTAAAATTCTTGAAACTATCTCTATAGTTTTCAGGGTGAAGTTTGAAATGCACTAGTCCCTTCAGAGTCTGCTTTTGGGTTCACCTTGCACCACTTCGCACTGTACCCTTCACTGCACCCACAACGAATGGCTTGTCTGCCCTTGAACATGTCATTCACCTTCAGGTTCACTCCTCCTGCACAAACCCGTACACTGTTTAGAACATCATTTTCTATGTTATTCTAATATTAACCCTTATGTTCTACCCTCCCTTGTCTGGAATGTAGCCCTTTGTAGATGGGAACTAATTTGTTCATCTCTATACCAAGTGTTCCGTTCATTACCCTGCTAAAGCCCTTCACACAATGTCTCACTTTTCCCTAATATCAATGCAGTTCTCTGTGTCTTCACCTATATTGTAAATGTGTTGAAAGCACAGGTTTATAATCCATAGTGGCTAGTATACTAGTATAATACCTAAGTATATAGTTAATAGTTGTTGAGTTGTTGGAAGGAAGGAAAGAAGGAAGGGAGGAAGGGAAGGAGGGAGGGAAAGAAGGAGAGAGGGAGGGAGGGAGGGAGGGAAGGAGGAAAGAAAGAAAGAAAGAAAGAAAGAAAGAAAGAAAGAAAGAAAGAAAGAAAGAAAGAAAGAAAACAGACCCTAAATGCTGCTTTTCTCCTTGTGCAGCATGAACTCATAATGGGTCAGCACTTTTCCTTAAAGCCTACCCACTCCAGAAAGCATAAGTAAATAAAACAAGTTTTATACTGTTGTTTGGAAGATTTTGGGAGGACAGGAAGGAGAGATTTTATAACACAATGCACTTGGTAAACTTCATAAAAGTCCCTGTTTGACGTTTTTGTTTCCCCTCTCTGCTCCAGGAAGACATAACAATCCTTAATGTTATGTCTTTAAGCATCAGAACATGCAGCATCAGAACAGATGAGGTAAATACCGACAGAGCAGCAAGGACAAGTAGACCAACCCACTGTTATAGGTGAACTCACAGCACTACCAATCAACTGAGTATAATGACTATCTACAGAACACTTCGTTCAGCAACAGGGAAATACACATTTTTCTTACGCTTACTTGGAAACTGTTCACTGAGGTAGACCATATCCTGGGCCATAAAACACACCTTAAAACATTTTTAAAAAATAGAAATCATACAATGTCTGCTCTCAGATTATAATGGAGTTAAACTGGAAATCAATAATGGAGTGATGGCAGGAAATTCCCCAAATATTTGGTAATTAAACAATACAGTTCCCAATAACACATGGGTCAAACAAGAAATCTCAAGTGAAATTTAAAAAAACATATATTTTGAACTGGATGAAAATCAATGTACAAACTATCAAAATTTGGGATGCAGAGAAAGCAGTGCTTAGAGGGAAATAGACAGCGTTGAATGCATATTGCATATACCAATAGGAAGCAGAACTCGTGATAGATTCAGGGCTTAGGGGCACCCATTACTGCACACAACTGGGCTGCGATGTGGGGCTGAAAACAAAATGAATTGGCTAAAGCCGCTCTGAGAGGCAATTAGACCTAATGATACTTTCCTCCCTCCCCTGTAGCCCAACCCCACCAAAAAATGGGAATTTACTTAATAGAGAATAAATCTCAAAGGCTCCAGGGATTACAGAAGACAGGGAGAGCTACTGCAATAAAATAATGATAATGTGGCAATAAAGACTGTATTTGGGTATTTGAACCCCCACCCCAGTGCTGCTCACTGTGAGAGCATTCAGTCAGGCATCCGCTTTCTTGTTGCCTGGATAAATATTACAGAATTCTGCTCTGGGGAGCCTGAAGCGTTACAAAGAAATGACCTGTGGATTCTGTCCTGGCGGGAAAGCATATTCATATTAGATGGCTCAAATGAAGACCGGTTAATGAAAGAACTACTTATAGTCTGTAAGTGAACAAATAGGGGATGATGAGTCACCTAGCAATTGGGACAGTAGGAAGCCATTTTATCCTCAGGGCTGAAGGGACAATGGAGGGCAGTGGAGCTTGCCAGAGAAGTATAACAGAGAACTAAAACCCTCACAGCAGAAACCAAAGTGTGGGGCTACAGATCCTGCTAGAATGTGCTGAAGCAGAGAAGGAATCTAGGGAAACACCCTGACCTTTGACCTGCTCTGCTCCCCAATGGCCTCCTCAGTAGTGCCACCCCACACCCCAGGGCAGTTGTTCAGGGAGCTAAGGTGTGTGGTTGTCAGGGTCAGCCTCCAGGGACACTGAATAGGACAGAAGAATGGAAAAAGGACATGCTGAGGGGTGGTGCATGAATAATATCTTGTGAAGATACTGGCATTGGGAGGCTCTTTGATGAAACCTGTGTGTGCTTTTCTACCTCTGGAAGTCTGTGAGGGTGTACTTGCAAATAGCTCTGCAGTGTCATCTCAGGCATGGATGAACAGCCACGGTTACCCCAGTAGTAAAAGGTCTCTGACTTAAAAGGCAGTTAGCTCAGTTGGTTAGAGTGTTGTGCTGATAACACCAAGGTTGCGGGTTCGATCCCCACAGGGGCCACTGGGAGCTGTGCCCTCCTTAAGAGTCAGCTACGCCATGGTAGCATCAAAGCAATGTGTAACCAATGACCATGGTTGTTCCCTAATAAAATTAAAAAAAAAAAAAAGGCAGTTGAAAGATAAACCAATCAAACAATCAAAACCAAAGAATTCTGGAGGACAAAAAGGAAAAAAGTCAGGGGACTTTTAACATACTATATTTAAGTCTATATCCTCAGAAAAGGAAATGAAAAATCATATTACCTACATAAAGCAAAAGCAGACTACTTTTAAAGAAGCCATGGAAACATTGAGATTTCAGAGATGAAGAATATAAATAAATCAATAAAAGGATTATAGCCAAAGATATTTTTGGAGAAAGTACAACAGAAAGGGAAATAAATTTAAAGGAGAGAAAATTAGATGATAAATCCATGAGATCCAACATCTGACTCATAAGAGTTCCCAAAAGAGAAACAGCGGAGGGGAGAAAATTTCCAAAGAATTAACGCAGTGACACCTATATCGCTGGAAGACCTGATTTCAGAGTGATGGGGTCCTGAAAATCCAGTGCAGTGAATACAATTTCGAATCACCAGTAATAACAGGAATTTACTAAAAGCTTTTAGAGATAAAGTGCATTGACATTCAAGGAATTGAGGACAAAGTGGCATTGGACTTCTCAGTAGCAACCCTGCAAGTCGGAAGACAGGAAAAATATCTTCAAAATTACGAGGAGAAAAATGACTTTTACTTAGAATTCTGTAGCCATCCCAGTGATCTGGGAAGAGTGAGAATAGAAAAACACAGTTTCAAACATTTGAAGTCTCAAAAATTTATTTTTGGGGCCCTGTCTTAGGTGTGAGTGAAGAAGACAGTTTACCAAATTAAGGGAATCTACTGTGTTAGTGTTTCCAGGTCAGGCAACAGGAAAAGGGAGGCCCCAGGTTGACAGCTGTGCATCAGGCGCAGAGAGCAACCAGTCTGGGCTGAAGGAGAAGAGAGGGTTTCAGGATGGATGTCTGTGATTTAAAAAAAAGGATCTAATTATCTGCTGTCCTTAGTGCTTAGCGGTGGCGACTCCTATGATGGCTCAGCATTTCCCTCAGCTTGACACCGGACTCAACTGTGATTAGGCTTCTTCCAGACCTAGAGGCCTCTGACAAATCTCAGAGCATTGAATTTCGAAGACTGGCAATTGCAAATTCCTTCTCTTCCCTTTTGAGATGTAAATCATCTCCTAGCCAGTCTTACTACCAGAAGTGTCTTTCTCAAGGCCTGGGAGCCAGCCCTTAAAAATACAATCATTATGGAAGATAGGGCCTAGTGTCTGCTGAAGGTTAGGGGCCCTAACTTTGATAATTGCCCCTTAGCAAACACGATGGCCTGATCATTGATCCACCTCTCAGCAAATGTCCTCTCCGACTTTCCCACTAGCTCACCCCAGTGCTCAAAGTTCCCACCACTTTTTGTTGCAGAGAAGTTGAATTCAATCTAGCTCATACAGTAGTTTGAATTAAGTCTCCCTTCCTTGGTTAACCTGTCCAGGGCAATTTTACTTTGACACTTCAGACAATAGCATTCAGAGGCATTTAGTCATTCTATGGGATAATCTGGGAAGAATTCATGATGGTGACACAGAAAACTAAAGAAAGAAGAAACAAGTGATGATGAAATTCAACATGTTCTTGCTCAAACTTTCTCTACCCCTGAGCCCCTCTACCCAGAGTCCTCTCTCTTACTTCTTGCATAGTGTTTGGTTCCTCCTGGAATGCTGAATCTCTGTTTTCCACAATAGGAAGTCTGCAGGTTGAATTCCTGCCTTCTAGTTTTCTCCATCCCCAATTTAATAGAGTGTGTAAAGTTTCTAGCTTCTTGAATTTGGAGAGCATTGTTAGGACAATGTTCTAACGTTTGCACAGCCCTTCATAACCTGTAGTATGCCCTTCCTTCCACATACCGACTTATTTGGTCCTTATAACAACCTTGTAAAGTGAGAGGTTCGGTGCTAGATTCAGCTGAATGTATGTTGATGCCATAGATTTTTTTTTTTTTTTTGAGGGCAGTGTCACTGGCCCTCATATGTGGGACCCAAACCGGGACCGCTGGTGTCCCAAGCCAGCGCTTAACCACCGTGCCACTCGGCCTGCCCTGCCTTAGATCTTTTTATTCTCTCTAAGCCTTCATGTTAAAGTGGGGTCACTAGTAATGCACAGCTCATAGACAGCTGTGCCATTTAAATGTGATAATACATATAAATGTGTTGTACAATAGTTAGCCTAGTAAACATTCAATAAGTCTCTGAAATCATTATTATTAACTTGTAAGGGAAGACTATAAAGTTTAAACTTAACACAAGAAAAAAAAGTTACTATATTATAAAACAGGGGCTTGAATGTGTATCTTTTGATTCCCAAAATAATTCACAGCCACTATCTCATGCTATCTGCTGAAACATACTCTAAATGCATGTTTTCTAGCCACTGTCTTCCTTAGGGTCCACTAGCTCACTGTTATAAGTTAGAGGTTGAGAACATGGAGAGCATGTTTTGAAAGTGGGTGTGGTGCAGAGTGTGACAGGGACAAAGAGATTAGATTCTTAGCTGTAGGGAGGAGGGGGACAGAAGAGGAGGAGACCTACCCAGGGAGCCTTGAGCAGCTGAGAGGCGACCCGGGGATGGGACCCGGGGTCACTGAGATGAGGATGAGCGCCGCCATCAGGAGTGTGTGACATGATGCACCTGCTCTGACAAACTTCTCATGCCTGTCATCCATGTCTGATGTCCCCCTGCCATCTGTCATTCTGAACAGTATTATTTATTTATTTATTTATTTATTTATTTATTTATTTATTTATTTATTTTTGAGGGCAGTGTCACTGGCCCTCATATGTGGGACCGAACCGGGGCCGCTCGCGTCCCAAGCCAGCGCTTAACCAGCGTGCCACTCGGCCGGCCTGAACAGCATTGGAATTGCCAGACAGTATAATATTCTTCAAAGGAGGGACCCCTGGAAGAGGGAGGGGTTATCTTTTCAACCTGGTGTGCCAAGCATGCATTTAATTCATCGGTAGGGGAAAAGGGGAAGTGGAGTTTGTAGGTTCTTGCAACAGAAGAGCCTGCGATTGAGCAGATGAGAGTGGATGTTTTTCCGAGAACAGCCCAGACCTAGGATCTGGCCTGCGAGTATCTCTATGGCAGCTCTGCCTGCGACCTGCTGTTGTTTTCACTTTTTGATATCTTTGTTCAAACCATATGGTGTAGAAACAGAACATATTTGTAAATAAATAGACTAGGATTCTAGAGTCCTTCTGTGTGTGTGACTTGTTTTCATCTCAGATTTAGCGCTCTCTTGGAAGCGAAGATGGACTTGAATTTAGAAAACCCTGGATTCTCAGAGAACCTATAAGGCGATTTTTCACTGTGTTTGTTGCGTTCATGACAGTGCTAAATCCCAGCGTGACACAATGCGTGACACAATTGGGTTTTTGATGTTTGCTTTTAATAATTGAAGGAATTTCTAAAGTGAGTGTAACCACTCATATCCTTTTAAAATTCCTCCTTTGGGAAGATTTTCAGTGATTTTGAATTTAATTTTATGTTTTCGAGTACTTAAGGCACCTAGCTTTGGGTAGTTTTGAAGATGTTGAAATAGGCAACTTCACGGTTAGTGAAGGACAAAGAGAGTACTGGGCAGGAGGGAGGGCTAGGGTAGGCCTTCTGCCTTCTCAGGCACTACAAACTCTTGGCAAAGTTTCCCCCCCCTCCCTCCCTCCCTTCCTTCTTCTTTCTCCTCCCTTTCCCTTCCCTTTTGTTTCTTTCCTCCCTTCCTCTGTTTCTTCTTTATTTCTTTCCTTTTTTTTTCAGCTGCTGAGTGACTCAAGTTGACTTTGGCCCTGATGACTTTGTGTGGATTCCCCAGCATATTAGAGCTGAAAGGAACCACAGGAATCCTTTAGTCCAATTTTCTCCTATTTTATAGATGAGAAAACCAAGATCCAAAGAAGCGTAGTCACTTGTTCAGCATCATCCAATTTGTAGAAACGTCCGAGCTTCCTATACCTAGTAAAATATGTTGTCCACTATGTACATTATCCAAAAACATCTTCATGACCCACGCTTACCAGTCCAAAGAATGGCTGGGTGTCTCCTGAGGTTCCCCACCACCAGAGGCCACCTCAGTCCTGCAATGCCACCGCCCGCCACTGGGGACACTGAAAACCTTTCTTCTTGTGCTGTTTACATTCCTTCCTCCACTGGCCCACTAAAGCCTTCCCATTCTGTGGGTTACTTCCCAGCTGCCAACTGACTAACCTGATAAACTAATAATCAGCCTGCTAAAGGGAGAGGATGAAAGACTCAATAGGAAAAGATTTCCTGTATATGTTACAACTTGGCACAGGAATTGCTGAGCTGGCTGCTGTTCTCCAAACATAGTATTTGGAGGGCTGCCACATTAGCCTGACCCTGAGAAAACTCTGCCTTCCTTTTGTAAGCTTCAGGCTTTTCCCAAAGATGTCAGGTTTCCTTGCTTTGGTCTAGGTCCTAGTTTGGGTACCACCCCTATATTTCCCTTCTTAGGGGATTTTGGTCCTGAAATACTTGATTGAATGAATGCCTTTGTCTCTGAGAATGCAGACCTCAAGCGTAATCACTTCCTAAGCCTCTGTACCACCTCTGATGGTTCTATGGTTAACCCTTACCCTCAGGTGAAGGTCGTTTTGATATATTTATTCAACTGTAAACAGACCTCAGTATGTTCAGGGGGTTACTGGATCAGTTTCAAAGCTGAGTAGCCCTCACATTCTTCCTGAAAGAGTTCATGAGTTCACAGAGTGCTAAGTGAAGTATGACCAAGCACACAGTGCTTTAGGAAAACATTCCCGTACGTGACTTTATGAGGCACAACTATCACCCAATGGGTAGGGACGTGGGCTCCGGGGCAAGAGAATCCTGGGTTCAAATCCCAGCTGAGTCCATTACTAGTTATGTGACTTTGGGGAAAATGACTTAAACTCTCCAAGTGCCTCAGTTTCCCCATTTATAAAATGGGGAATAAACATAGGGCACATTTCAGGATTGTAAAAATTAAATAACTGGGCCAGCCGAGTGGCGCATTGGTTAACAGCTGGTTTTGGGATGCCAGCGGCCCCGGTTTGGATCCCACATATGAGGGCCAGTGACACTGCCCTCTACAGCTGGCAACAGCTCCACCTGGAGCTGGGCTGTGCGAGCCCCGGTGATGGTGTGGGCTGCAGCCCCTGCTGCAGTGGGCTGCCATAGGCTACAATGTGTGGCCGGCAGCCAGCGTGAGCGGCCGGCAGCCAGCGAGAGCTGCCAATAGCTGCGGTGAGTGACCATCCAGAGGCCGGCGACTGATCTGCCTCATCCGGGAGGAGCGGAATGACAATACCAACATGGGCCAGTGAGGCAACATCCTCTGCAACTAGACTGAAGAACAAAAAGACAGCAACTTGTCTGTTCCCCTTCCCTGATTCCTCAACGCTGTTTCCCTCCCCCAATTCCCCAATAAAATCTTTTTAAAAAAATTAAATAACTAAATGCATGTAAAATTATAGTAAGAATCATGTATTCAAGATTATAATATCATATATATAATTTCATATTTAGAGAAGCATGCACAATGGTCATCTCATTGGATTCTCACTTTGTGTCAGTTCCACAAACATAAATTGAGCAACTGCTAAGTTCGGTGCCAGACTCCAGTGATGCTAAGATTACTAAGATGAAGTCTGTGATGTTAAGGGGTTCAGGGTCCTCTGGAGGAAAACAACACACTTTTGTGCCTTTCCTAATTGATTGTTACTCTGTGAACCCTTCCCAGTTCAATGCACCTTGTAGACAAGGAGAATGAAGAGTGAAATCGATAATGGAGCCTTCCTTCACTTGATCCACACATCCCATGCGAACCCAGGGGCCTTGTTTCTGTTTATACAACTTCACCTCTGGATAATTTCTATACACGTTTCTCCCTCTGCAGTAATTTTCTGAGGTAGGCAGTTTAGAAAATTGATCTCTCTAAGTCCTAATGTTTAACTAGTGAGTCTAGAAGCACATTTTCATCAAAAGACATAATTAACTTGATTTCATTTTCACATTTTTGTCCTGTAACCAGTTGAATTTCTGGAGTAAAAACGATTGCCATTTTCCTTCCAAAGGGCTGTTAGGCAGTCAGCTGTGCTTTTTTCCTCACCATCCTGTTCCTTACCCTCAGAATCACCACTGGCTAAGGAAGTTTCTCAGTTTTGCCTGCCTCTTGATTTGAATAGAACACGAGTTAGCAAAGAATTTTTAGCAGAGCCTGCTACTCAGGTGACAGTCTGGCTTTCCCTCAACTTTTCAGAGAGAGAGAGAGGCTTAAGCAGCACAAAGGAAAAAGGAGTGGAGATTTTGGTCTTATGATGGAAGAATCTCAAACCCAGAAATTAGGAAGAATTATGGGAGTGAAATAAAAATGTGGTAAAAGTCTGTTAGCAAATATTTCCTGATATGATGGATTATGTTTTATCAAAATAAAATCATGTCCCTCAAATTAGTCTGATACATCATTAAGTCATGGGGAATAAATACAGTGAATTTGATGTTTGAGTATATGAGTGGCTCAGTAGGACAAAACTTTGTCAAATTACATAACTTATTTTTTTTATTAATTTATTTTGTATTTTAATTTTTTTCAAATTACATAACTTCTCAGAGACTGAGTGTGCTCACGACTATAACAGAGAGAGCAATAGCTGTCATAGGATTATGCATATATTAATAACGAATAGACTCTGATACATAGTAAGCACTCCAAAATAATATTTATTATTACCTTATTTCTTACATTACAATGGACTCTCTAATTGTGTGTGTGTTTTATTTTAATGTAAAAGGGACTCATAATTTATTGGCTAGAAACCTCTTTTCATAGTCAATGGTGAAATATTTATCAGAAGCCACAAAAGGACAAAGATAATCCTCCACCTCAAAATTTTAAAATTATGTAATTGTTAGTCAAATATTTTTCAGTTTGTTTGGATAAAAACCTCAACATACACTCAAGCAAAAAGGGTTGGAATCCGAGCCCACTGGTAGAAAGAATATCAGTCATGGCTGTCCTGCCAAGTGACCACTATTTTAACATTGAGGACATGCTATGTCAGCTGCCTGGAAAGGGGAGAACAAGCCTGTGACTCTTGTCATTGTGACCTAGAGAGGGCAGTAAGGAGTTAAGACCAGTGACAGAGGAGACAAGAGGAGGGAGAGAAGGCTGAGGCCATTTGGATAGCCACGCAAACATCCCAACCGCATAACAAGGAAGATATTTTTAGAGAAGTGGCGCTGGAGAGGCTATGAGAAAAAGGAAAAGTGCAAAAAGACTAATCAACGCTGAAAGAAAAAGCAGAATGCTAATAGTCTGTGTTCAAGCATCTTCTCTTATGGAACGAATGCCGTGAATTCAGTCGCATTAGTTGTCCTACGGTTGCTTCATGTGGGTAGAAAGTTGAGTATTATTTTGTATGAGCTGCAGTGTAGTACGTAGATTTCTTTGATGATTTATTCTCCCCTTTGCTAACATAGCTTGGCATGGGAGAAACCACTCTCTTGGCAGCCATACATTTTCTAAAAGTTTCATTTCATTTTAGGGAGAAAATTGACTGTCCATTCCAATAGCAACAAGGAAGAATAAATCCCATTTAAAGCACATTACTTCTTGGTGTGAGGTTATAAATATAATTTTTATTAGCCTGTTTCTCTTCTTCTTGTGAATTCATTTTGAGTTGCTGCTTTGAGATATGCAGAATAGGCACAGATCCGCAGAAAGAAAAGCAAAGAGGATTATGTATCAGAGATAGTTTCTTTGCTCGAACTCACCCATATTTGCAATGTCACGGCTAATGTCCATCAATGTTTAACAAATTGGTGCACTGTGGCTATATTGACAGCTCTGTTCTTAAACTACTGGTTTATAGGGATTGTTAGCTTTGTCCTTAGGCTTCTGGCAGTCCAGGGCAAACTTTTATTTCCAAGCATCTGCTCAGCACTTAATTCATAATTATCATTCTGGGTACAGCCAGAGCTGGTAGCTATAGTTCTAAATTACCTCTTTGGACAAGCATATAAATGATGAAACCTCATTTATGACTGATGTCTCTGCTGAAAGCATGATTTCTGGTGTTGTTTACATCTTTCATCTGTGATGGATAAGTCACGAACCAGTATAATTTGGCTGCAATAACTAAGATAATGAATTTTTCTATTGTATTTTCTTTTTCTTTGTTTCCTTTTTCATTCAGGGCACACTTCAGTCTGGACCCTGGGAGGCTATTTTTCTCTTTTCTTCTTGTCATAGCGTGAGTAGTTGCACAAAATACACTACCTATTACTGGAATCATTCTGCATTAATTAGGGCTTGAAATATTGCACAAAATGGGGTCTTTTCCATAAGTAGATATTTAAATCTTGAGAACTGTTGCATTCACAATGAAGTTTTTACATTTCCAACTTTAAAACTTCAATCTTTTTATTTCTTTGGATGGCACTAAAAGCTCAGTGCTCAGATGTGTCCTGGTTTTATCTGTGGATTAGGCAGCTCTTTGCACTTGAAGAATCTGCAGGGTTTGGATAATGAACACCAAACATATGAGGTCAGACAATTCAGTTCATGAACTCATCCTAGAAAGAGTGCTACATACCTCATTGCTGAATATCACTATGGTCACTTTTGAAGCACACCCCTTGGGAAGCTATGCTTCCATGCCAGTGCCTAGTCCACCCTTCAAAGGAATTTTGGAACTCTTTTTCTGGAATGGCCATCAGAGTTGTCATCATATTACCCTTGATGTCCTGAATGTCATTCAAATGTCTTCCTTTGAATATTTTTTTTATCTTCAGGTAAAGAAAGAAGTCACTGGGGTCAGATCAGGTGAGTAGGGAGGGGATTCCAATACAGTTATTTGTTTACTGGCTAAAAACTCCCTCACAGTCATTGCTGTGGGAGCTGGTGCATTGTTGTGATACAAGAGTCATGAATTGTTGGTGAAAAGTTCAGGTCCTCTAACTTTTTCACGCAGCCTTTTCAGCACTTCCAAATAATAAACTTGGTTAACTGTTTGTCCAGTTGGTACAAATTCATTATGAATAATCCCTCTGATATCAAAAAAGGTCAGCAACATCATTGCAGCAAGTTCACAAACGTAATTGTCATACCTGGTAATGATGCGGATTGATGGCCTAAAGCTAGGCTTGATCACCAGTTCCACCATAGACACGGAAGGGAAGACCACTCTTACAAAGAAGCAGTCCTCCTGGTGATCGATTTGGGTAAGGCCACAGTCTCTAATGATGCTGCCACAGCCATCACATTTGCTGGACACAGTCTGAGGCCAGCCTCTCCCAACACCGTGCGACCTCGGGGGCAGAGGGATGTACAGTGATGCAAGTACAAGCTAAGGAAGTACCACGCTTTTCTCCAGCTGGACCCCTCACTTATGGAACACCTCTTTCTGGTTATGATATGATTTCGGTTCTGGAAATCATTCTCCTCTCCCTTCTGTATAGGACACACAAACAGATACTGTTGGAATGCTTGTAACCTGGGCTCAGGAAGCAGGTTTCCAAAAGGACTGTTCTCCTGCTAGAGCTTGGAGGTGGGGAGTGGGTAGGAATAGATCTTCAACTCCAGAACAAAGTGTTTCTTTGCCCTCGAGGTCCTTTGAACACAGGATGTATACTTACTTATTTCCACTAATGCCAAGGTAGAAACTCTCTCCATCCAATAATTTGTAGTTTTCCTTCTATTTAATGAAAAGAATTTTAGATCCATTTTTCTTACTTAAAACTCATTCCCACCCCCTCCCTTTCGTTCCCTACTGGGTTTGAAGTTAAAAAGCCAACCACTTTTCTATTTTTGTAACTTTGTATGGGGAGCACGTACACAGTGCTCCTATTCCAGCTCTATCTTGAGGTAGTTTTTTTTCCAAAGAAGCATTTTTAAAAGAAAAATTTACCTGCTGGAGTAAATGATGTACCAGCCAGGCAAAACAGCAAAGAAATTGCTCATATTCAATCTCAGAACATTCAAAGTTCTAGTGTGCCTCTGAAGTTTAGTTCTTAGAACCTTAAATAGTAGCCTAAAAAGAAGCAATACTATATAAGCACATGCATTTCTATTGCTAGGATTTAGACAGTACTGCACTTTGGAAAACCACGTTAGAAATTCATCTGTAGATTCTATCTATGGATAAGTATTCAAATTCTTGAGGGTATGCTCATTAAAAATTCTTATTTTGTAATATTTACGTGACTAGGTACCCTCCATAGATATACCAGTACACACACCCCCCCCACACACACAGCTTTTTTTCCAGAATTTTATTTCCATTACTGTACATGATACACATGAAATATTTTACATAAAATTTATCAAAGAGTCAGAATCAATGTTCGCGTTAGCTACTGTGTAACCAGTTAACAGACCAACAGCTCTCATATAAAAGAAACCTATAACTATAGCAGAAATTCATCTATATCTGTAGGCAGATATACCAGGGGTGCCCAAAAATGTAGACAGGTGGACCTTTTGATCAATGTTGCTCAAACCTAAGTAGTTCGCCATCATCAGAAGTGTCTGGACGCTGATGGGAACCACTTTGAGCACCTCTTGTCATTACAGAAATCAAAAGTGACTTGTATTCAGCTTTTGTTATCAGTATATGTTGAGTATTACAATTTTAATACAGTTTTCCTTTCTTAAAACGTGCACACATTTTTTTGACACCCTCTGTATATTATGAATTTCATTGCAAAAATATTCTTATGGAAGTCATTATTACTTTAAAATCTATCTTTGAGCATCTACACTGGTTAATCACAAAGTGTCTTCCTACTTCCTCACCGAAAGTCATAAAAGCTTTGATACAAGGTTTATCAAATATTTAGAAACAGAGGATCTTCATATGAAAAGAGCAATTGTTGGAATAATCAGAGAAATTTTCAGTAGAATATTACACTATAAAATGTCAATATTTACAAGGCATAATCATATCAGTTTGTCACAAACAATCCAGGTTCAGAATGGATGAGGAAAAATATATACTTAGTTTAGAAATAGAAGACACTAAGCTGCTTATTTGCTCTTGATATTGTTTCTTATTTCTTTGCTAGTAAACCATAAGTAACTAATACTTTGCTCAGAAGTGGCAACATTTTAACTTTTTACTTCTTAGTATGGTCCTTGGCAATTAAATATCTTCGAGCTAAGAAGAGAAAGGAACTGGAAGCATGTTATCATTCTCAAATACAAAAGTATGAAAAGGTGCAAGGAACCCACAGTGTAAATCAGAGGAAGTTATTACTTGAGGAGCATTAGAAATAGGCCAGCTAACAGACTTGGCATCCGGAAAGCTATGCCATCCAGGAATAGGGCTTTATGTTGTTGACCGTATCTCCTGTCCATATATTTCCAGGCTTCCTGCTTCAAATGCCCACAGCCCATCTGCTAGTCTTTTTATAGTCCTAACTTCCCACCGGAAAAGTACCTACTTTGCTCTACCATCTCCTCAGAACTCTTTAGGCCATAACTTGCCAATTTCTCTGTGTTTACAACAAAACAAAAGTCTAATCATCACATTCGTGCAGGATACTAAGTGTATAATTTACTCCAACCCCTGGGCCTCCTTCCAAGTATCATGTTTAATGGTGACAGCGTTCCCATTAGTTCTTCCCATAGAGGCTATTTCTGGACAGATTAAAAAGGCAAAACTTTGGGAGCTTGTTTAGGGAAAGATACCTAAAATCAGATATGGCTTTGAAATATTCCTTGAATCACATACGAGAAAGTCATATGGCTTTATAGTCCCCTAATCACCAAGTTTTGTTTCTGGATTAGACTGGGCATAAAACAATCAGGATTCTCAGGCAGGTTGTAGGAATCACAGATAGGAGATTTTTCCATCCTTCAAATTGATCCTTAATTTCTTATTTGATGTTCTCACACATAAATATGTTTTTCTTCATTCTCTCTGAGAACAAAATGACCTCAAGTAATCACCTGTTCAACTTGACTTCTAAGAATAACTATACCCACACCCACACCCAAATGAAGGCAATTTAAAGACTAATAGGAGTTACGCTTTAAAATTTCAAGATGGCAATAAAAACTTACTTTCATTTTCAACTTGACTGGAAGAAAGCCAGCTGAAAATATGTATAAATTTTATGTAGCTTCTTTCATGAGTTGCACTTTGCAACGACAAAAAAAAAAGGATAAATAAATCATTAATATTTGCCTTATTGATCATTATGTCTTCAAGTATTTGGAATCTGACAGTATTAGAGATGATGTGCTTAATTTATGCTTTTTAACTAATTCAGTAAGGATACTGACATGCTAGCTCTTCTATTGAAGAACACTAATTCCTTTCATTAAATACATTAATGGATACTTGCAGTCATTTCTGAATAACTACAAACCTTCCATTTTGACTACACAGTGCCTGTTCTTGTTAAGTGACCCTTTTTCAGCTCTAAATATGGTGAGGTACATGACTGGGGGAGGAAATCTCTGCTTTAGTTTCTTTGACTTCAGAATCGTTACTCTGCTCTGCCTCTCAGTACACTTTCCCCTGGACAGATGAACCTGATGTTTGCATGCCTCCTTAATGTCTCGTCACTTGTCGTTGTTGTTAACAAGTGCAAAATGTTTATAAACAAAACCCTCAGGTTATGTTGCTTTCAGACTGTTGCTATCTACTGGTTTTTTAAAGGACGGCCCAGCAGAGAGACAAATACATGTTAGTCTGTTTGGATTCTATGTATGATTATTTCCTTTTCCTTTTTACTTGTTATAGATTTCTGTTTCATTAAGAGTGTGTGGTAGATGCTGTCATGTCTGGCCAGATTTCCCCTCCAGGGGATGTCCTTAGCCAGTGAAAGCCACTTGCTCAAGGTCATACCCTTTCCCCAAGGTCAGCCTGCATCAAATGAGTGGTTACATATCTAGGTAGCGGCATGAAGAGCTGACCTCCTTGCCTCAGGGCACTATCCCTGCTCCAGAGTGCCCATGAGAGAGGGCAAACCTTTACTGTGACTTCATTTAGCTTAAATCCTCACTCTGCCCAATCTTCTGCCCTTACACTCCCCTACAAACTTTCCTATAAACTCCCGCCTGCAAGTGTTTCATGGACAACTGACAAAACAATATCCTCACATATACAGTAACACGCAAGTTTAAAAATCACAGTCATCTTTTGACACCCTACCCCAGTATCTGAAAGAGAAAATTTAGGTTATGAGGTAGAGTGAGACTGACAGGCAGCAACCATAAAAGTCTTTCCTCGGGGGAGGGGACAATTAGAGCTGCAGGATTCAAGACTTCTCTGTCAACACAAACCTTCCCGTGAAGGAGCTGATATACTGGGAGCCACAGGATATTGCCCAGTAAAAAGACACTTACTGTTCCTTCCCCTAGCAGTGCGCAGCCAGGGCCTTGTGGCTTCTCCGCGAGACACTAGACTGTGTTCCCTAAGGTCCCTCCCAATTCCGTGGGTCTATGATTTTTTCCAAGCTTGTGAAGGAACTACAACCTATACTTGGCTGTTCAAAGTTATTAGGACAATACTTCTTTCTTTTTTTAAGCTTAGTACCTACTGTTTTTAAAAGATTTTTATTGAAATATGACTAATATGCAATATTATATTAGTTTCAAGAGTACACCATAGTTATTCAACATTTGTATATCTAAGGAAGTGTTCGCCATGATAAGTCCAGCCACCACCTGACACTGTACCACGCTATCACAATATTATCAGCTATATTCCCTATGCTGTATGGTATAGCCCCATGACTTACTTGTTTTACACCTAAAAATTTGGACCTCTTATTCCCCTTTATCTTTTCCCTCCTTTTTAAATTTTTCAATTACACTTGACATTCAGTATTATTTTATATTAATTTCAGGTGTACGGCATAGTGGTTATACATTTATATAATTTAATAAGGGATCTCCCTAACTAGTCTAGTCTCTACCTGGCACCATACATAGTTATTACCGTATTATTGACTATATTCCCTAGATTACTTTACATCCCCATGACTAGTTTGTAACTATCAGTTCGTACTTTCTTTTTTTAAACTTTATTGGGGAACAAGGTGTTTATTTGGGGAACAATGTGTTTTTTCCAGGACCTATTAGCTCCAAGTCCAGTCGCTGTTTTCAATCTAATTGTGGTGGCATATCCCACCATCCCATGCAGGAGTCAAACAGGCAACTTTGTTGTTAAGAGGCTCTCACCAGCTGAGCCATCCGGCCACCCACCAGCAGCTCAGCTCAAGTCATTGTCTTCAATCTAGTTGTGGAGGGCGCAGCTCACTGGCCCATGTGGGAATCAAACCAGCAACCCTGTTGTTCAGAACACGTGCTCTAACCAACTCAGCCACTGGCCACCTAGTTTGTACTTCTTAATGCCTTTACCTTTTTCACCCTGTCCCTCTTCTCCCCTCCCATCCATCACCCCAATAAATCTATTGGGTTGTCGGAAAAGTCATGATGCATTTTTGCAATGAAAAACATAGAAAAAATATGCCATGACTTTTCCAACAACCCAATAGTACCCATCTGACACCACACATAGTTATTACAATATTACTGCCTATATTCCTTATGCTGTACCCTACATTTTCATGAATGACTACTATGTAACAACCAATTTATACTTTTTATTTTTATTTATTTTTTTTAGTTTCAGGTGTACAAAACAATGCAATAGTTATATGTTTCACCCCTCACAAAGTGACAGCCTCCCTCCCTCAACCCCCCCGACATCATACGTATCTACTACAATTCCATTCACTCCACTCCCCACACTATACTCTACATCATATATATATATATATATATATATATATATATATATATATATATATTTATAGTTGACCAATTTTTACTTCTTAATCCCTTCCCCTTTTTCACCCATCCTCAGTCCCCCTCCCATCTGGCAACCATCAATATGTTCTCTATATCTGTGAGTTTGTTTTTTTTTGTTCTTTATATTCCACATATAAATGAAATCACATTGTATCTGTCTGTTGTTGACTGACATACTCCACTCAGCACAATACCATCCAGGTCTATCCATGATGCTGCAAATGGCAAGAACCCATTCCCTTCCCTAGCTAAACAATATTACAATTGTATATATGTATCACCTCCTCTTTATCCATCCATTCATCCATCAACAGACACCCAGGCTGCCTCCACATCTTAGCTATTGTAAATAATGCTTCAGTGAACTTATGGATGCACATGTCCCCTCAAATAAACATTTTGGGTTTCTTTGGATAAATACCCAGAAGCTGGATTCCTGGGTCTTTCTTTGTGTATTGTTATAGCCTTTGTTTTAAAGTCCATTTTGTCTGGTATAAGTATTGTTACATCAACTTTTTTTGTTTGTTTTCATTTTCATGAAATATCTTTTCCCCTATCCCTTTACTTTCATTCAGTCTGTGTGTGTCTTTCAATCTGAAGTGAGTCTTTTGTAGGCAGCATATGTAAGGGTCTTGTTTTCTTATCCATTCAGCCACCCTATCTTTTGCTTGGAGCATTTAATCCATTTACATTGAAAGAAATTGTTAATATGTAGTTATTGCCATTTTATTATTCATATTTTTTATCTTTTTTTTTTATCTTAAAGAATTCCCTCTAAGATTCCTTGTAATACTGGTTTGGTGCTGATGAACTCCCTTAGCTTTTTCTTGTCTGGGAAGCTCTTCATCTGTCCTTTAATTCTAAGTGATAGCTTGGCTAGATAGAGTGATCTTGTTTGTAGGTACTTGCTTTTCATCACTTTGAATCTTTCTTTCTTTTTTTTTTTTTTTTAAGATTTTATTGGGGAATTGGGGGAGAGAACAGCATTGGGAAAGCGGGAGAAGGGAATAGACAAGTTGCTGTCCTTTTGTTCTTCAGTCTAGTTGTGGAGGATGTTGCATCATTGGCCCATGTTGGTATTGTCATTGTGCTCTTCCCTGGTGAGGCAGATAGGTTGCCAACCTCTGGATGGCCGCTCACTGCGGCTCTTGGCAGCTCACACTGGCTGCCAGCTGCTCACGCTTGCTGCCGGCCACTCACTGAGCCTATGGCAGCCCATTGCAGCAAGAGCTGCAGCCTACACCGTCGCCGGGGCTCGCACAGCCCATCTCCAGGTGGAGCTGTTGTTCACCATCTTAGCTGCAGAGGGCAGTGTCACTGGCCCTCATATGTGGGATCCGAACCAGGGCCCTGCTGCTCAGAGCTGGTGTCCCAAGCCAGCTCTTAACCAACGCGCCACTCAGCCAGCCCCCTGAATATTTCTTATAACCAGTGTTTTGAATTCTACATGTGGTAGATTGCTTGTCTCCATTTTGTTTAGTTCTTTTTCTGGGACTTTGTTCTGTTCTTTTATTTGGGATATGTTTCTGTGTCTCCTCATTGGGGCTGCCTCCTTGTGTTTGTTTCTATGTATCAAGTAGTTCTGCTATGTCTCCTGATCTTACTAGAGGGGCTTTATGTAGTGGTGCAGTCTCCCTAGTCACAAAAGCCTGGTGCTCCAGGTGTGTCCCTTGTGTGGGTTGGGTGTGCCTTCCTGTTGTACTTGAGCCTTGGTTGCTGTTTATGCATCAGTAGAAGAGATTGACTCTAGGGCTGATTGATTGTGAGGATTGGCCATGAATGCAGTGGAGGGGCTGACCCTATGGAGCAGTATTCACTTTAGCAGGGTTCTGGTTCCTACCCAGTCTTCCCTTTGGGTGTGTTGTCCTTTGAGGCAGTCAGATAATGCTCCAGCTCAATCTGAAGTTGGCCACCATGTATGCCAGCCCTAGGGCCTCCTGGGCCAACCACAGACCAAGCTTAGCCACAGCCTGTGCCCTGCCTGGGTCCACCTGGCATGAGCCACAATGCAATATGCAGATGGCAGTGACCTGTGCTGAGCGTGGAGGTGCCTGGGAGAGGCCAATCCATGAACTGAGGCTGGCTGCTGCTAGTGCTGGGCTTGGGGTTGCCTAGCCAGAGGTACAGGGCTTGCCAAGGCCTGATGCTGCTTGTTTGGATGTTGTGAATCTTTGAGAAAGTTTAGGAAAGTCCAGAGCATGAGATAATACAGGCTGTTTGTATGGAAAAGCCACTGGAATTGGCTTGGGTGGGCCCAAAAGTGGGGTGGGGAGGGGTCTCAGGGAATCATTGTGTTAGCCAGGTTAATGAAGGCTCAGATAAGGCAGCCACCTGCATCTGCATGCTAGGAGAGGGGGAGGGCTCAGCAAAAAAACCAATGGCTTTTGCAAGCTACTCCATCCAGGAGAGGGCTGCCCCTCCAGCCCTCGCCCTGAGGCCAGACAACTCAGCTCCTCCCCATATATGACTGGTGCCCTTCAAGTTGCTGCCCCAGTGCTGGAGCTCAGAGTGAGTGAATTCATCAGTGAGTAAGTCTGTGTGCGGACCTTTTAAGAGCAATACCTGGGATTCCAGCTGCCCTCATCTCATTCAGTCACAATTTCCTCTGGTTTTCATAGCCATAAGTTATGGGAACTTCTTTCCCTGGCCCTGGAACCCAGGGCTGGGGAGCCTGATGTTGAGCTGGAACCTCTTGCTCCACTGGGGTGGGGGAACTTCTGCAGCTGAGATATCCCTCCCTATTTTTGTTTTATGAGGGCAGTGTCACTGGCCCTCATATGTGGGACCCGAACCAGGGCCGCTGGCTTCCCAAGCCAGCGCTTAATCACGGCGCCACTCAGCCAGCCCGACCCTCCCTATTTTTAATGGTCACACACGGGTGTCGGAGAAGCCCATTCCTCATCTCTGCCCCCCCTCCTACCAGTCTCAGGGTGGCTTCTTCTGTATGTTCTTAATTGTAGGGTTGGGTTCAGCTAGACTCCAGGTGATTCTCAATGATGGTTGTTCTGTGGTTTTGTTGTAATTTTGATGTGGTTGTGAGAGGAGGTAAGCACAGTGTTTAACCTCCTCTGCCATCTTGACTGGAAAATTTCAATACTTATTTTGTATAGGTTGCTTGAAAGAGAATTCCAGAGGCCACACAACAGGGATCAATGAAAGATTTGAAAAACAGGACAATAATTCACTATAGCTGAGAAGGTGTCAAAGCAGCCATAATATTTCTGAACGATTGGTAATCAGAGGGAGAACAGTGTGGTGAGACCAGGAGGAGGAATCTGAGAAAACATTATGTCAATGAGTAGAAAAGAAACTCCCATGCGTTTATAAAAACAACACAAAAATATGAAAGCTTATCCTATCTTTCCTTTCCCACAGCTTCTTCTTTGATATGACATGTGAATTCCAAATACCCACCAAGAATTCTGTTTCCAGGTAGAGCAGATTAGTTTTTCAGAGAAAATTATCCTCGTTTGAAAAACTAGAAAACTGAAAGGTTGTATGAAAATACACACACACACACACACACACACACACACACACACCCTCACACCCTCACACCCTCGCACCCCACATTATCTGTTTGAAGACATCGGAGAGATTCCAGAGCAGTATGGAGTTGAGGGCCAGATTACTGAAGAGAAGTTAATGAGTACAACATTCAGTGCTGTTTTTCCCTTCCAGGCATTTGCCAATTTGAGGGATGAGAAGCTTGAAATCTGACCAGAGCTTGAAAGACAAAAATAGAATTCAGAGAGCATAGCCTCATTAACAATTTAGGGTTTCAGTTGTGACTCCTGAATAGTTACTCTTTCATAGTAATAACAAAGCAGAAATAGACCAGCCTATATTCAGATTAAACTCAGCTTCAGACTAGCTCAGTTTCAACTTCAGACTGGATAAAGATGAATTTTCCTCACCCTAACTGCCTAAATGTCTCTAGAATTTTTCATACCCTATGTCCAGCATTCACTTACAAATTTACCACATTATAGGAAACAAGAACACATGACTAATAAAAAAAAAAAGGTACTAGTACATGTCTTTAGCAGTTTCAGATATTCAGATATTTCAAGTTCACTTTGTATCAACCTGTTACTATTCTGCTTCCCTCAGTCTGTCTAGGAATTCTGATGTTATGAGCTAATTTCACATAATAATTCATGCTAATTATGAACAGGACTTTTTTTTTAACCTCCTTCAACCATTTGTTAAACTTTAATAGTGCTTCTAAGCAAATAACTAATTAGTTGTATGCCCAAAAGAGGTGATGGGAATTTCAAGCTAAGTAGGAGAGAAGAATGTTGGTGAAATGGTAATATATGAGGGCAATATTTTGGAGACAGGAAGTGCACTTTGGGGATCCTCTAATGGTTTTATGTAGGCAACTGTCCAGCCTGATTAACTGGACAGTTCATTGTTAGCAGCATAATTATCCACTGGCTCCTGTGATTGTGTTTCTGTCTGATCTGCATCCTATAGCTGCTTTATACTTTGAGCCCCTCTTCCATATTTCATGCAGTTCTGTTGTTTGAAAACAGTGATGTGGTATGATGTGGGTTCAGTGAAGAAACTGTAAATTTATGGAAACTGCCACGGCCAAAATCAAGTCCATAAGGGCTTGATCGCTGCCGTGAGTGAAGGAACTTGGGTTACTTTCTATTTGCTGTGCGCGGATGAAGATAGACCTTGTTTAAAAAAATCTGGGAATCTGAAAAGATGCAGTGCACTGGTCTCTTGGTTTTGTTTTTTAGGAAAAGGAGATATGACCTACAATAATATTTCTAGGCCCAGGAAAGGAAGACAAGAAAGCTTTATTATTATTATGATCATTATTAATTATTTTTTTCGTAAGTTATAGTGTTGAAACATATAACAAAATAAGAAGGAAAACAAGATATTCAGTTGGAGGATTGAATAGTTGGGCCCAACAGAGCTATTGTTCTGTCAATGTGGACGTTACAAATTCCCACCTTTGAGCGTTTGTAACATCCAGTTAGACCTGAAACAAAATACACTAGACTCTAGCCTGCAAGCAGTTTCCAAAAAAAAATTAAATAATATACCTTCAATCATTTTTAACTCTAGGCCTCACCAATTGCTCTATGGCCAACCTACCATCAATGTGCCCAACCTCATTTAACCTGGGATTGAAGTTGATTTCTTTCAGATGTATTTTTGAGATATATAACTGATAAAAGGCTCCCCTAAGGTACTTTAAATTGGATAAATGTAGACATTAAGCTTTATCACTATTTTTAAGGGGTATTATCTTTAAAATAGACTTACTACTATGTATTGCTTGAAGTACACAGTTTTAGTAAATGCTTTCAAGTCCTGAACGTTATTTGTGTAATGCTCAGCATTTTAAAGATAGGAAGCTAAGGTCCTAAGTTCAAATGTGAGTAGGCAGTAGTAAGTGTAATGGTTTTGATGCTATCACAAAGGCCATCTCTAGTTAGATGCTTGAGTACTGTTTACTGGATCAATCAACCCTGCCTCCATCCAGCATTGCTACATAAATGTTGCAGTGTTTTATTGATGATGTCTGAGAGACGGAATAGAAAAAGTTGGCAGAAGTCAATAGAGTGGATATTGAAGATATAGTAAAAGAAAGAACCAGAAAGATAAAGTGGGGGAACATAAGAGACGAGAAGACACATGTAACCCAGAAGCAGACACATATGAAGATTTACAATTTATTCAGCGGACATTATGCTGCTACAGTATCAGTATCATCATTTAACTGTTAGTCATTCATTTATTTAACAAATAATCACTGAGCACCTAATATAAGCCAGAAACTTTTCTAAGTGCTAGAGATATGGTAGTCAATAAAACAAAAATTCCTGCCCATCAACCCAAGTGTGCATTGGGATATGAACGGATAAGCAAATGGTGGTACATACACACAATGGAATATTAGTCAGCCTTAAAAAGGAAGGAGATTCTGACACATGGTACAATGTGGATGAACCATGAGAACATTATGCTATGGGAAATAAAACAGTCACAAAAGGACAAATACTGTAAGATCTCACAGACGAGGTGGCTTAAACAGCAGAAATTTATTTCCTCACAGTTCTGAAGGGTAGAAATGCAAGATCAAGGTGTCTGCAGTGTTGGTTTCACTCTGAGACCTCGCCTTGGTTTGTAGATATCTGTCTTTTCCCCTTTGTCTTTAGAAGGTTGTCCCTCTGTGCCTGTCTATGTTCTAATCACCTCTTATAAGGACACAGACCAGATTGGATTAGGACCCACCCGTATGAGCATGTTTGGCCTTAGTTGCCTCTTTCAAGGCTGTGTCTCCAAACACTGTGACATCTTGAGGTACTAAAGGTTAACACTTCGGTTAAAGAATTTTGGGGGCACATAATACAGCCCATAATATCAACCTTCTCTATGAAATAGTTTTCTTCTGTTAAAAGATGAACTGAGGCATATTAAAATTGTTAAGAGTTTATTTGAGCAAAAACTGATTTGAATTGGGCAGCTCCAAACCAGAAGTACCTAGGAGCACTCCACTGACAGGATGTAGGGGCAAGATTTTTATAAAGAAGATGTGGAAGCAAAGCAAGGAAATTATTTGACTGGCTATCGCTGAAATGGTTGTGTTATTTGGAAAAACTTAGTTGGCTGTTTGTGACTGGTTGTTCTTCTCATCCTTTAGGTATTTATAGGAATTGACCCTGGCCTTGCTTTTGTTTTACATAAAGAAGCTGCCAAGGTATTGGAACCACCTCAGTCTAAAGGCTTCCTTGTTCGATTATTTTAACACCTGGTAGGCAAGATGACTACATATCCTGGTTTGTCCAGGACTGTCCCTTTTTTGCTCCTGGCATTGGCAGAAATATTAATGCTCCCTCTCTCATAAGTAGCCTTGTTTACATAATAACTTTATGGTCACTTATTCACAAGAAACCCATGAATATTTTATAAAAGACTTATTAGCCATTCTTCAGCAAATATAAACAGATTATATTCTGCTATTTAACAAATTCAATAATTACTGGAGACAGGGAGAATGCATGCTGCAAAATGTCAGACTAGCAAAACTCAATTCCATTTGGCAAACATTTATTGAGTGTCAACCATGCCCAGCTGCTGTGCAAGATGCTGAGGTGGGAGTAATGAAGAAAATAATTCTACTCACCCTCATGGAGTTTCTAGTACAGCTCACAAAAGACAGCTTTGAGGAACACAATTATACCAAAAGAATGTGAGAGAAGATGCATACAAGACAGATGAATAGAAATAATAGAAGTTGCTGAAAATAGAGTGAATGAAACAATCAATCATCAAGGGTATTGTTAGGGAGGAATGCAACTTAAAAATAAAATGAGACCAGAAATTGAAAAGTACTCATTGTGACATGAAAAAAGTGGCAAACAGAAACTAATTGTCATGTAGAATTACTAAATTTTAAGGGATTAGAAAAAATGACCTAAGTTGCTGGGTTTTCAACCAGGGTTACACTTTAAACAAAATTTTGTATGTATGAATGAAGACACATTTTTCTGGTGAAAAGATATAAAAACAAAAATATTGTTTTTCTTAGATTCCAAAATGTGTAAAATCATTATTGTAGTAGAGTGTATTTTTCACAGTTTTTAAAGTTGTTTTTTAAAAGAAAATTCTCAAATTGGAAACCTGTTAAGAACTTAGGCATGACCCAAGGAAAAAAACACCTATCTTATATAGAACTATAGTTTTCTATTCTCCATGGTCACAGTTTGTTTTAACAGCCAGCCGCCATTATGGTAGATGGTAGGAAATCCAATCCCATTTCCCATAGAGTTTGTGGGACGTGGGGGTACATGAGTGGAGCCAATCGCTTCTCCTGTCTTGCTCCAGATGCTGATTAGGGCTTCTTGGACATATCTGCCTATGTCTGTACCACCCTGTGCAGCTGCTGGTCAGGTCAGCCTCACAACAAAATGGCCCCCTGTCATCCTCCAGGTCTCAGCGAATACTAGGCTCTAATAGGTAATGACCACGCTAAATCTGTAGGAATTTTAACAAAGCAAAGCAACTCTAAATTAGATATCAGGAATCATTGATCCTAAGGACTATCATCTCTGCCCTTTTTCAAAGAGCTCCTAACCCGGTCCCCAAGCTTTCGAGGCCAGTGCTGCCTGAGCGCAGTTTTCTCTCTTTCATATCACTTCTCTCTCATGTCCCCACCCTTCACAAACCCCTCAATCCTTCTACCTCCTCCAGCTCAAAATCACATCTCTGAGACGATGACACCGAGCCTACAAATATTTCTTATTATTTATTAGAGCAATTCAGTTAGTCTAAATCCCCACTCTCCTTCCAGAAGATGCCTAGCTTTAGAGTGTTTTCCTGAATAAAACAGCGGCCTCCGTCTCACCCTATAACATAAAAAGAGCTGCCATTTTTAAAATAAAGTGCCGATTTTTTCATTCTGCAGAAATTTAAGTAAACAAAAAGAAAAACGGTGACCTGAGAGAGCAGATGATGATAGAATAAGAAAAAATTATACGACTAAGAAAAGGAGGGAATATAGTTGATTATTTAATTGGTTATTAGATCAAAAGCTGGGCTCAATTCAACTCTCTTCTCCGCCCCACTAAAATGTGTCCTCAGATTAGACTAAGGAAGCAGGGAGCAGAGGAAGCAAGGAGGGAAAGCCCCAAATGGGAACTGATTCTTCCCTCTCAAAAGGGATCAACATTGTTTGTTTGTGAGACAAAAGCAATGATTAACTTGGAAACAGTTGTGGTGGGTGAGTCCATTTGATTTTTCAAGTATGTTTTCAAAAATAGCATAATAAAAGTTCTAATGTTACAAAACTAAAAAGAAAAAAAGTTAGATAACAAATGCAATCACAGACAATAGACACTCCCCACCAAGTATAATCTTAAAGCAAATACAGAATGACAGATGATAGGCCTAGCACAATAATTATTTCTGTGAATGATGATGTCTGAATCACTCAACAAAAATAGTGTATTGTATATAAATGAAGTACAAAATACAGTGATCTCTACTACTATGACATAACACTAAAGCAGAAAAATTAATAATAAAAGGTTGAATAGGAAAAATAAGAAAAAATAATGTAAATTTCCAGTGGAATTTGAAGCAAATATGGTAGTAATAGCTAATATTTATACAGTACTGATTTTATGTTCATGTTTTAAAGTGCATCTCTTAAATATTTAATCCTCACAGAAACCCAATGAAGTAAATACTGTTATTATTTCCATGTTTCAAGTAATGAAACTGAAGCACTGAAAGTCTGGGTAGCTTGATCACATGTAAATAGTGGGCCTAAGATTTGAACCCATGTAGTTCTCAGACTATTGATTTTAGTTCATTACTATTTGTGTCTATTCAAAATAAAACAGAAACATAGAGATAATGAATGATCAGTGATTGCATGGGTTTGATATGTATCAAAATTTATAAACAAGCATTATTCATTTTTAAGTACAGATTGTTTACACACCAAAATTGCCAATATAAAGAAAACAAAGAAGATCCATATAAATTCAAAATCCAGAAATTTTGGAGAATATATTTTGAGATTACTATTCAATAAAACTAGAAAAAAGTAAATTTAGGTAAAGAAAGCTGACCTGTTTGTAATTTAAAAAAACATATTCTCTGAAGTAACAACTGGGCTAAGATTAAAATATAGAAAGTAAATTATGCAAGCATTCAACTTATTACCTTAGGAAAATAATTTTTTATTACCTAATAGAAAAATTTAGGAAAAAATTATTATAAAAAAAAATAAAATTGCATATCAAATAAAATTTTATTAGGGAAGCAATATGCCATATACCTTTAGGTATATTCCTAATTTTATAAGATTCTACATAGGTTTTATATAGGTTGGGATAATTGGTGAATGTGTTTTCTTTTGAAAGCACCTATATGGATATTCTCCCATTCTTCAAAATTCCTTACTGAAATCTTATTAATAATTAGATATTTTGAGGAATCTAGCTAGGAATTCCCCAAATTTCTATTCCAATACTTAAATGTATTTCTTTTTCTGCTTTACAATTATTTTCCAAATATGTCCAGTTTACATTTTGCCATTTGAGAAAAAAAACAACAACACGTAATCAAACCTGATTAGTTTCCATTGAAGTTCTATGAAATAAAAATAGATTACTTAATCATAAAAGCTAAGAATTTACTGACAAGCAAGTACTTACTTGCTAAGGGAAATTTATAAATTTATGGTGGAAAAAAACATGGCAGACACCGCCTGAATGAAATAGTCCAAGTTAATGTAACCAGCAATGGGACAAAGCAAAACCATGTGTCTGCTGATATGACGCAGTAAGAATACAATATTAACTCTGTGTACTGCTGCCAAAGGTGATACCTGAATCTAATCATGAGAAACCATCAGACAAACTCAAGTTGAAGTACATTTTTGTAAGATAACTGGCCTGTCCTGTTCAAAAATGGCAAGCTCATGAAAAATGATTCAAGAGTCAGGAATGGTTCCAGCTTGAAGGAGACAAAGGGCATATAATAGACATTATTGGCATAAATGGCAAAGTTGGAATAAGATACACAGATTAGATAATGGTCTTATATCCATGTTAATTTCCTGATGTGGATAAATGTAAAAGAGAAAATCATGTAAGAGAAATGTAATTGTGGGACAGGATGTCCTCAAGCAATCCTTACTAAAGACATTTCAAAGGTATACTTCAGACAGAAGGAGAGTGAGGTTAGAGGAATGACCTGACATGAACAAAGAAAAAGGAGAAAAGAATTTGCTAAACAAACTGGAAAACAACAAGAACTGTGCTATTTGTAGGACAGAAAGAAAACCACAAAGAGCTAAAATGCTCAAGAACATCAAATAGGCCAGACGTGTTTGGAGTGCTAAGATCTTTGCATTGTTTGGGAGGCTGATAAGTATATTTATTGATTTCAGACTTGAAGAAGCTAAGTGCCCATGATAGAAAGTTCAAGATAACTACTAAAAGAATAGGAATGTGGTCTATAATTCTCCAAATGTATAATGATAAGATATAGTATAAAAAACATAATCAATTAAAAACTCAGCTATACTTTACTGATAAGAGGTGCATCTAAAACATAATGATCCAGAAATTCTGAAAAGCAAAGAGTAGAAAAAGATATTTCTAACTGAATGAAAGCTAATGCACTTAATATAATACAAGGGGAATTTAAAAGTCAAAGGGTCACAGAAGATATTCCTAAAAAATAAAAATTGGTATACTTATATTAGCATCATACAAAGAAAGCTTTAAGGCAAAAAGCATCATTAAAGAAAAACAAGGTCACGATATAGTTTTTAAAACTATCCATTCACCATATTTTAAACTTAGATGTATCAAAAAACAAATCTTCAAAATTTATCAAGCAAGAATTGACAGATCTGCATAAGAAATAGACAAATCCAAAACATAATGGGATGTGTGATCATATTTCTCAGTAATTGATGAATCAACCTTATAAAAAATTCATACATTTATTAAAAATATAGATAAATGGTCCTGAACTTAAATGTCATTATGGTTGTATGCTTTCATAAAAGCTAATTGTAAAAGACTCTTCAAAACTGCACTCTGGACAGAAGGTAAAAAGTAAACAGAAATGACTTACAAGACCATATCATTTCAGACATAATTCTTATGTAATTATAGTTGTTGGAAAATGGAGTTTGGCATCACTTATAATTATATCAACATCCATGGAGGCTGACTATCACAGACCTAAGGTACTCTGTGACCACAGAAGCTTTTTGGTACTTCATAAATAGTGTTATATTTTAGTTATGAATGTTAATAGAGCCAAACTTAGTCTGAACAAGTAAATTTTTGTGTACATTGAATGAAAGAGTTTTTTACATCCCTCCAGGCTGTTCATTTGCAGGCCGGAGTAGAAACTGGTTTTTCATGTCATATGTTCCCGTGTGATGCCCAGTCTTCATATGCTGCCCCTTTTCCTTTAAGATGAAAGGAGTGACTTGCATCAGGGCCAAGTAGATGAGGAAGTTCCTTGGGGAGACCACACCCCTATCCGCTATCTTCCGGTTCATCTCCTTATCCAGCATCACAAGGTCCTCAATATAGAGTGTTGCACCCCTGCTTCACTGAGCTTCCAGCCAGCATCCTGCTCATATCACCTCCTAGCGCTCCAGCAATTTTAATTTCTCCAGACCTCAGTTCCCTGTAGAATGGAAATCATAATATCTAATTGATTGCACTCTTATAAATATTAAATGAGATACCATATTCTGAAAGCTTTACCCAGAGATATTAATCATTCTTCTCCCCTCCCCACTCCTAATACCCTGAGGACCAATTTTTGATTCATTACCCTTCTAAGCAAGAGATTAGATAAGAGGACTAAGACTTTTGGTCTCTGTTCAATGTCAAGGTGGTGCCGATGCTCAGCTTACCTCAGGCATCTAGTCTTCACCCCTCAATGTCCTTACTCTGGGTCATAGTCTGGTTGACAGATGCCAAGCTTACCAACCAGGGAATCTATATTATGCTTCTCTTTTTATAGCAATGCTGTTGCTATTGCATTGTTTTGTATTCACCGAATACCAGATCATTACTATTATCATCATCATCATCATTGCAACTGTTGACAATAATGAAACAATCTCTCAGGCTTTTGTGGATGATGTCAACTGTCCTTAGGCTGTTTGGCTGTTTCTGACCTATTTTCTCAGCCTGATCTAAAACAGATCCCCGAGCTGTCTTTTTGGTGGTAATATATTCCCTAACTCATTTGATTTCACTCATTTTTCCCCTCCAGATTTAAAATGATGAACAAGTTCTATGCAGACTCTTCTGAGAAACTGATTTAGTTTAGATTCAGTAGCCGTCTTGCAGGATCATGGAGAGACGGCTAAGTTTAATGCCACAATCATCTCAGCTCCTACAGCGTATTCATTTCGCTGTCAGCTGGTGGGAACAGGCAATTGCTGTGGTATCGGGCTGATTCTCTTCAGTAATGAAGCAAGGCACTGGGACATTTTCATTTCTGAATTCCAAGTGGGTACATATTGTCATTTCAGATGCTATTCCAAGAGCTATCATTTGCTGGAGTGCATCTGGTCCCACATTTATTTACAGCATTCTAATTTTTCTTTAAAACTTAGGGAATGTGGGAAGAAACTAAGGTTATTGATTTTGGATATGTATAGCTCAGTTTGTAAGATAGAGCCAAGCTATATTCTGCAAAGGAAAAATGCTCAGTTTCTCATCATTTCTGATACTAAAGACAACATTAGAAAGAATAATTGAAAACAGGTAATGGACAATCAGCCAGAGGGTTTATTTGATAGCAGAAAGATGTCTGAGTCCCAGGGAGAGAAAATCAAGTTGTAAGAGAGGCGAAGTGCTTCCATGCAGTAATAATGGGAAATTGTGCAACTTTTTACTTTGATATGGAAACATCTCTTATCCTGCTCTAAATGAGATGGTGAGGATGATTTTCTTGTTTAAAAAAATAAACAAAGGAAAAGAAAATGTAAGAGTTGTGTGTACGATTATGATCACTGCCCTGCCCTGGGAAAAAGCCTAAAGCAAAGGGAAATTGTAACACAATGCTGAAAAATGAATTTAATATAATTAAAGTCATAATTGAAGATGTAAAAGACAAACACAAATCAGAAGTTCAAAAACTCAGACTAGAGACTGTCCACAATAACTTACAATCCATAAAGTAGAGTGACATTTTCAAGAAGCTACAGGCAGAAAATGTGGACCAAGGGATCTACATGCTGTCCTTCAATTTTCACATGTATAGAAAACCTATTTTAACCATTAAGATTTCAGGGAATGTTGTACTCTTAGGTTCTTTCTGAAGAATCTGCTAGAGAATAGTCTTCATCTAATCAAGAGATAATTTTAGCGAAAGGACCTCTAGTGAGTATTGTTATATATATTTAATTGTACATCTAAGAGTAAAATAAAGATGAGAATGAAGGTGGATGATTAAAATATAAAGGTTAAATGCTCTAAATAAATAGAAATACTACAACTAAAAAATGGGAGAGGAAAGTATCAAGTTGACAAGTGTGCAAAAAGGTATAAGGAAACCCTTAAAACATGAAATATACATTATATTTGAACAAATGCAAAATTATTCCACCTTCTTAGAAAGAAAGAATAAACACCATAAAGATGTTAATTCTACTGAAGATAACATAAGACCCTGTCAGTGCTAGGTACATCTAACAGGAAAATTCCTCCTTCATAGGAAAGCGAAAGGGTTGGGGATAAGGGGAAAACAAAATAAAATAGCTCAGAAAATGGGGATTAAAAACAGAAGATTATGATATCTCTTGAGTGACGGTCTCTAAATCCCTGGTTTATTCTGGTACAATGAATTCTTTATTACTTTCTGAATGTATTGACATTATAGTGGGCAGTAGTCTCTACATCACACCCAAAGTGGTACATTTAATTAAATCTATTCAATCGGCACATATTTTTAACTATCTGTCTGTTTTTGCTTAGCACTGGGCTTTGTGTTAGGGATACAAGTAATTAACACGACATTAGGGCTCCTTCCTGTGGGGATATCTTTATCTCTGGGGAGAAACATACATTTAATTAAGCACTCAATTATTTAATTATAATAATGAAAAATACCCCAAAGGACAGGAGCCATGTGCAATGGAAGGCTGAACACAGATGATCTGACAATGAAGTGAAGTTCAGAGAGGTTCCTTAAATTGCCCAAGATTATACAGTTTAGAGGTAACAGAGCAGAAACTGATTCAGGTGTAATCTTACTCTGATAACACTACATTTATTGCCTCCATCTACACAGCTATAATAGTGGCACAAATTGCCATATGAGCAAAAAAGTATGGAGTATTAGTTTTCTATGGCAGCTATAACGTATTACCACAAACTTAGGGGCTTAAAACGACACAATGTATTATCTTAGAGTTCTCTGTGTTAGAAGTCCAACAGAGGTTCATAGCCTAAACCCAAGGTGCCGGCATGTCGGTGTTCCTTTCTGGAGGCTCTAGGGGGAAATCTGTTTCCTTGCTGAATTTTTCATCTTCAAGAGACCACCCACATTCTTTGGTTGTGGTCTCCTTTCTCTGTCTTCCAAACCAGCATGATGCATCCAGTCCTTCTCATATCACACCACTCTGACCTACTCTTGTGCTTCTCATGATTACACTGCACCCCAGCAGCTAACCCAGGATACTTTCTCTATTCAAAGTCAGCTGATTAGCAATCAATTTCATCTGCAACTTAATTCCTCTTTGCAGCGTGAGGCAACATGCTCACTGGCTTTGGGGATTAGGATGTGGACATCTTGGTGGGCCATTAGTCTACCTACCATGGGGTAGGGGGTAGTGCTTGTGGCTCGAGGGTGGAGGAATCGGACATGACATTTGGTGGAAAGCAATTTGATAGATGGGGAAAATGAGCAGCATGAGCAAGATGTGGAAAGAGGAGTTCAGGTGTGATTGGAGAAGAGTAGGGAGTTTGCTTGTTTTGCTTCTATAGTCATTGTGGTGGGGAGGCTGTGGAAAAAAGTGGATACTAATTTGGACAGGCATGGTGGGCCAGATGATGGTAGCTTTGCCTAGTGAGTTACACAGGTGGGCTTATCATATCAGCCCTGGCAAGGCATTGAAGAAGCTCAGCAAGCCAGCAGCACAGAGATAGAAAAACGTTCTCCTTTTTGACCCCTGGAACTACGTGCAGCCATGAACCTGGCACCAGCACATTAAGAAGTATGAAGGGGCCCCATTCAACCAGCACTAGCCACTCAGGGTCTTCCTTGCTTTGACCATGGCCCCTCTTCATTTTTTGGTTTCTTTTTATCTTCAAGGTAAAGTGGTAAAACATTTTCATACCTCTTGTCATGGGTAGCTAAATACAGTAAAACCTTGGATTGTGAGTAACTTGGTTTGCATGTGTCACGCACAACGAGCAAACATTTCTAATACATTTTAACGTGGTAAACGAGCGATGTCTTGCAATATGAGTAGTTTGTTTCTCAAATGAATTATGCTTGCAAACTAAGGTAGTACTGTAGTTTCCTGCGTTTTCAATATTTAGACTCCTGGAAGGATACCTTTAGTTTTATTACAGGTTCAGCCCCTTAGGCTGCATCAATCCTTTAGTAGGGAAAAGCTCTACCAGTAACACCTGGCTCACCTCTATATTTTCTCTTTGGTTGTCTTTTATTAATTTGGAACATATTTACTTAGGAAGGCTAAGGTATACAAAGCACAAAGTGATAACTTTGTACAGTACATTGGCTTTCTTAAAAAGTCCTGATATTTTACAAGTGTTCACCAGTATAAAACTCTTTAAAATAGGTCTGAATACTAGGAAAACAGAAAATAAAGACTCTTCACTTGTCATTGTTAAGGTAAACTGGTAAATAAACTGGTGAATAAAGGAAGAAATAAATCCTTTATCCTGTCTTACCACGGTATTGACAGAAGAAACATTTCTTTTTATAAAGGGATTCTAGCTAAAAAAAAAATGAAGAAATAGAAGTAAAGAATCACCATTATGAAATTTCTAATAGATTATTGGAGCTAGGCAATTATCACTAATGACTGTAACATCACAAAAATAGATACTGTTGGCATTTTGTGCCCCCGATGGAAGAATACTACAAGATCTATGAAGTATTCTAGAAAAAAATGACCTTGATTCTGCTCAGGCTTTTAGATCCAACTACCAAGTTAAGAAGTCTGGAGTTCAGAAGAATGTGTTAAATGGCCCCAGTGGGTCCAATGATAATGTCCAGGCAACAGGACAAAGGCTGTAGTTTCTTCAACAATTAAGTTGAAAGGGGAAGAAGAAAGATAGAGGGGAACAGATAAATTAACAGAGACTGGGACCGGCCGAGTGGCTCAGTTGGTTAAGAGCTTGCTCAAGAGTACGAGCTGAGCTCTGAGCAACGGCGGTTCGATGCCAGCCCGAGCTGAGTTGCCGCTGAGTTGCCGCTGAGTTGCCGCTGAGTTGCCGCTGAGTTGCCGCTGAGTTGCCGCTGAGTTGCCGCTGAGTTGCCGCTGAGTTGCCGCTGAGTTGCCGCTGAGTTGCCGCTGAGCTGCCAACAGGTGGCAGGATGGCTCCGCTAAAAACAAAACAAAAAAAACATACAGACTGAAGAAATAAGCAATTAGTTGCAAGGTGAAGGTGGGTCTTAATTGGCTTCTGATTCAAAGAAACAACTTTAAGCATATTTTTTTAAAAAACATTTATAAACAATTGGAAACGTGAAGCTTCCAAGATCATTAATGATATTGAGGGATTGTTACCTCATTTTTTAGATGTTATAATGGTAGTATGGTTATGTATATGAAATAGTCCTTACTTTTTAGGCATACATATGAAATATTAGTGGATGAAATCATATGACACCTGGGGTTTTCTTCCAGTATGGAAGGGGAGAGATGAAACAGGATTCGCCATGGGTTGATGATTATTGAATCAGAGTGCTGGTAACATGGCAATACATCATGCTCTTTGGTTTGAAATTTTTCATAATAAAAAGTGAAAGTTAAAAATAAAGATATCTCAGGGTCAGCCGAGTTGTTCAGTTGGTTAAGAGCTCGCTCAAGAGTGCGAGCTGAGCTCTGAGCAACAGCAGTACGATGCCCAGTCCGAGCTGAGCTGCCGCTGAGCTGCCAATAGGTGGCAGCTAAAAAATAAAAAATAAATAAAGATATCTCTCTTTTAAGGCCGAATAATATTCCATTGTATGTATATACCAGATTTCTTTATCCATTTATCTGTCGAGGGACATTTAGGTTGCTTCCACTTCCTGTATGAATAATGCCATAATAAGCACGGGCGTGCAAGTATCTCATTTCTTGGGGACGTTATGCTAAATGAATTAAGTCAGTCACAGAAAGACAAATACTGCGTGTTTCCACTTAAATGAGGTATCTGAAGTAGTTCAATGCATAGGAAGTAGAATGGCAGTTGCCAGGGGCTGGATGTGGGGAAAATGTGGAGTTACTGTTTACCAGATAAAGTTTCAGCTATTCAAGATGTAAAATTTCTAGACATCTGCTGTACAACATTGTGCTTCTAGTTAAAAATATGGCACTGTGCACTTAAAAACTTAAAAGGAAGGGGCCGGCCGAGTGGCGCATTGGTTAAGATCTGGCTTGGGATGCCAGTGGCCCCGGTTCGGATCCCACATATGGGGGCCAGTGACACTGCCCTCTACAGCTAACAACAGTTCCACCTGGAGCTGGGCTGTGCAAGCCCTGGTAACGGTGTGGGCTGCAGCCCCTGCTGCAGTGGGCTGCCATAGGCTACAGTGAGCGGCCAGCAGCCAGCGTGAGCGGCTGACAGCCACTGTGAGCTGCCAATAGCTGCGGTGAGCGACCGCCAGCCTCCAGAGGCTGGCGACCGAGCTGCCTCATCCAGGAAGGGCACAATGATGATACCAACATGGGCCAGTGAAGCAACGTCCTCCACAACTAGGCTGAAGAACAAAAAAAAGGACAGCAACTTGTCTGTTCCTCTCCCCTGATTCCCCAATGCTGTTCCCCTCCCCAATTCCCCAATAAAATAAAATCTTTAAAAAAAAAACTTAAAAGGATGTATCCTATGATATGCTTTTTAATTAAAAAAAAAGATGTCACCATTTTGCATATTTTGATGACAAATGAATAACTTAAGTGATCACTTTATCAAATATCCTATTCATTTTTCTACATACATTTGTTATAATCTTTTCAGATATTTTGTTTAATCTGGACATCCAGTCTGTTATCCAAATAATTCTCATTAAAACATTTCCCTTTTACCTTGGAGGTAATAACCTTATTCCATTGTGACACTGCATGTCATAAACTGAGTTCATTGGCAGAGACCTAGCATTTAATTATC
The DNA here is from genome assembly GCA_033961575.1 of Aselliscus stoliczkanus. Taxonomy (NCBI): domain Eukaryota; kingdom Metazoa; phylum Chordata; class Mammalia; order Chiroptera; family Hipposideridae; genus Aselliscus; species Aselliscus stoliczkanus. The sequence continues at coordinate 71,484,701 of CM066740.1, read as the reverse complement.
AACATGCCAGTCAGTACTCTGTCATCCAGCTGGCAAAATTATGCTATAGTTGACATAACTAAGGGAAGATATATTACCTTTAATCTTAGAACCTATAAAAATACTGACTAGATAAAACTTAGCACCATGGTCTCTGAATCGTTTTACCTGTATTGTAACCCCGGCTCCACCTATCAAACCACATTGTTTTATGGCCATTCAGGCGACTTGTTTCTGGAGCAGGACTAATGATATTCACTCTAAAAGAGAATTACTGAACACACGATGTGATGGACTGCAGAATTGTACACCTGAAATCTATGTAACTTTGCTAACAATTGTTACTCCAATAAACTTTAATTAAAAAAAAAGAATTATGGAGATTTGTGTATTTTAAAATGTTTTAGCCATTGACAGGAAGCTTTGACTGATGATTTAAAAGTATTAATTAGTGAAAATAATTTCAATCGTAAAAGTATTTGTAAGATAGTTGTGATATATGTTATTGACATGCTTCACAGTTAAAATACAGGCTATGGGAGTTTGTGGTAGGCAGTAAAAAAACTTTAATAAGATCATCTATAAAGATAATATTAGGACCAGCTGAGTGGCGCGGTGGTTAAGCGCTGGCTTCGGAAGCCAGCGGCTCCGGTTCGGTCCCACATATGAGGGCCAGTGACACTGCCCTAAAAAAAAAAAAAAAAAAAAGATAATATTAATTCTTTCATATTGCTCCTTGCAAAAGTTTCCAATTTAAATTAGTTTCTCCCATCTTTTCTCTTATAACAACTCAGGGAAATAAATGATAACAGCAAATTCTGACATAGATAACAAATAGGAACTAGCACAAAGACAAACTGAATGACTGCTACATCAGTTACTTACAGAGGACCTTATTTTGTCCTCTGATTTTAAAATTTCACATTAATATTCTAGGACTTTGAAGCTAGGGTGGACATCAAAGTGTCAAATTCACAAGGTATTTTCCTCCTTTGACATTAGATGATATAGGTTACAGGGCCGTACATGCTTCCCCATTGCTTTAAACAAGGAGGTTTAGGTGGCTTCCTTAAAAGACATACTTAGAATGATTTGTCTGTACTCTAGCCCCACCTTAGAAATCCTAGGATTTGTAGGTCCAGTGTTATCACAGTAGTATTTGTTTGACCTGTTATCACAGGAACAAACTAAGATTCTTTGGAAATAGCGGGGATGGATTTGTGCTGCTTTAGTCACGTGCTAACTTGCAGGCACCTCTGTTTGTGAGCTCTGGGTTTACAGAGACGTGGCTGGATACACTGGCACTGTCTGTGGCAGCAAAACAGTTGCTCCTTATGTAAAACTATGTGGTAAAAGGAGTGTTTCTGGTACTGTGACCTTATTCCTATGGTATGCTAATCAAACATGCAAACCTTTGAAATACAACCATCATACCAACTTGCCTGGTAGAATGAATTCTGAGATGCTGAGGACCAAGAAATTGTTGGAACTGAGACCTTGGCCATGGCTGATGAACTATTTTAATTATTTTTCCTAATGTAATTCTCTCCTTTTAGTTCATTTCTTGTGGCATTAAGAATATAGGGCTGCTTTACTGAGCTTTGATCAAGAGCAATCTTTATTTCGAGTCTCCATCTTAATGGCTGGTTTTATTGCCTTAAATATTATCCATATGCCAGAGATTTTAATAATTCAGGACTGAAGGTCCTAAATGAAGGGGGAGAATCAATCTGTATAATAATTTATAAATCTATAAGAAACTGACCATTTTACATTTGACCTAAGTTCTGTAATGTTCAGTAATTTCTTCACAAAAAAGTTCTCTAAGGATATAGGAATATTTATTTTGTAAAATAGAAATAGCTTCATTTTTTTCCATTATAAAAGGAATGTATATATATTTATTGCAAATAATTCAGAAAATATAAAGATATATGAAGATGTTGAATAATGTCTAATCAGAGAGTTTTCTATTGAGGAGCTGGAAAAGTTAAGGATTGTCACTTAAATATTAGAAATACCAGAAGTGGTGTTTTACAAACCCAGGTCAATCTGGCAGAGGCACCAAGGCAGAGTTTTGAGAAATACGTCATTTTAGGTATGATATAGAAATATAGTAGCACTTCCCCATATGGTTGAGAGCAACAATCTGGATTCCATCTTACAATTTCTAGTCTACTTTTGTATTTTGCTTGCAGACACTTTATTGTTGGGCTGGTTCTTGGTAGTTATGTATAAATTAATAGATTGCTGGTTTTATGGTGAGCTCTCTATATCCTTGTTGTTGTATAAAAGCTGAGTAAGAGGAAGATAAAATGCAGATGCTGCTTATTTATGTCAGCAGTCAGTGAAAATGAGATAGTGCTACTGAAGGAGGCCTGGACCTGGCAGTTTACAAATCCCGGCAGTCAAGTTTGGTGTGATTGGAGGAAGTCTTGCCGCATAGCAGGTACTCTAGCTTTTACGGGGCAGTGTTTCCAGCTGCATGGTGCAGTAACAACTTGTTTACTATGGAGATTGGCTAAAAAAAAACCAAAAAACAGGTTACTCAAAACAAATTTTCCTATGGCAGACTAAATTTACCAGGGATTTATAATGCAGGTTCTTGTCCTGAACAAGAGTATCTTGTCAAATATAATAAGGCATCTCCTTTTGGTTTGTGATCTTAACTCAAAGAATGCTAAATGTCACTAAATATATTACCGATTTATCTAGTCAAAAAATGGTTAATTTGCCAGTGGAAGAATTAAAGGCTAGGGAAGCGACCCTTTAAGATTACATAGATAATTACTAACAGAGCTGTGATAAGAACCCAGGACTCTTGACACCCAGGGAGTCTCCTAGATAATAGAATGTATTAACCATGTCTTGTATTTTCTGTTTTCTGAAGTTTTGACATCCCGGGCCTTTCTGATCCTGGGGGGACTGCCCCTCTGAGTTAGCCAACTCCCTGGAGATAATAAACAACTAGCTCATCAGCATGCTTTTCAATTACAAACCAACCAATCCAGAGCCCACATCCCTAGTGGCCTCCTTTATTGGGCTCTGAGACTCTCAGTCACTATCCACCTGCCCAAATCACCCAGGACCATGTATTAGACCTAGGAACAGTCCCTATGCCTCAGAGCCCAGTGAAATTATTCAAACTGGCCAGTCTTAAGGTTGCTTACCCTGTCTTAGCCGTTCCTTGCTGTGGAAACCACAATAAAAGCTCATATTTCCCCCCTTCCTCTGCCTCCTGACTGACCCTGGTGCTTCCCAGCGTGGCCCCCATGACATGGTAATTCCCCGTTTTGGGGGGCCTGTGAGTATAACAAACTGTTTTTTCAATGGCAGTGATCTCCTGTCCTGTTAGTCTTGCCATACCTGAATAATAATAAAAGTCTATGTATTAAGACATATAGACTCTTCGTAACTATGAGAGGCTTGGGTTACGCTACCATGACCAAATGGGCATCATGTGGAATGAGATTACACATCATTGCCTTTGGTTCTGCTTTATACCAGCACTGTATCATCTCCCATCTTTGAAGCAGGTCTAAGAGAGGTCAGAGTTACACCTCTGGACAAAATCATGCGTATATTTTAATATGTACATAATACTGCATTATGAAATATTTACAAGTGATATACATGTTTCAGACTTTCTTCCCCTTCAATTATTCCTTTTCCTCCCCCAGATTCATATGGATTGGTGAGTGACAGTCTCTGGTGAATGGCTGCCTTCAGGTCAAAGCACACAAGATACATGGCCTTTTGTCTTCGTTTTGGTAGTTCTGGGCTACTTATGACAAGTTTACGTAACATGCCAGAAAAGAAAGAGGTGTCTAAAATCCACACCATTCACACATTGTACCTCTATGACCACATGGAGGGTTCACCACCAGATGGGAAAATAACAGAAGACTTTGGGGGAAGTCAGAAGGGTTTAGAAAAGCATTTGGGAGTTCTCAGAGTGAGGGAACATTTTCATATCAGAATTTAGAGAAGCTTGTCATTTGAAATCCAAGATTTGTAGAGAATTGCTTTCACCTATTAGGTTGAACTGCAGGACATTTCCATTTTTGTAGGTGAAAAATGGTTGAGTATTGACAATTCCCTACAGTTCTATCTATTAGTAGAGTAAGTAGGGTTTTTCTCTGCCAAGCACTGCTTTTTATCAATGTGAGAACTAGGAAAATGGGGCCTTAATAATCCAAGATAAACTCTTATTCCTATTTTAATTATCCCCCAAATCTATAGATGGAAGATGATAGCATAATTCTCATTGGCAAAATCTTAAAGGCACAGCGCCTCTTGACTCTATAAATCAATGAGCGAGGAAGCCAAACAGATCAACATTTTAGGACTAAGAAGACGGAAGCTCACACTTCTGTTTTTCAGAATAGAGCTTATTTTCTGTTCTAGTATTAACACTTGGTCTTATCGTCTCTAATATGACAATTACTCAGCTTGGTAGTAGCTTCTACTGATGATCTGATAATATTATTTTTATATCTTTCTCTAACGTTTACAGATGGTGAATTTCATACTGGTGACAAGAAAACACCAAATCTTAAATGATTGCAGAAGTTTCCTCAATATTTTTCTCCCTGGTATTAAATTTCGACAGGGTAGAATTTGCAAAATGAGTAGAGCAGCTGGTAAATAAAGATTATATTAGTAAAGATCTGGGCCTCCTCAGAGGAAAAAGAAATTGATGGAAGTGAAAAAGAATTTCTGTGGTGTTTATCTTGGAACTAACATTAGCAGAGCAAACCTCCTGGGGATTTTCCTTTGCCGCCACCACCTCTTCTGTTTGCAGATTCTAGGCTTTGGTGACAAAACCACCTTGCACTCATATGCATCGATTCTATTTCCTTTCTGCTGACATTCATTCGGGTAGCTGGAGAACAGCAATAAATTCGCTTTGGAGGCTGCTGTCTACAATCCACATGATCTTTACAGTGAACTATAGAGTGGATGACCCAGAAGACCCACCTCCGTCAGTTCTTCAGGAAATATGGTCTTGTCCGACTTACCTTTGTGCAGTTGCTTAGTATTGTCTTGTGAATGAATGTATACCTTTTTAGGATTCATATGTTTCAGACCAAAGGCATACTTCTAATTGCCTACAAGGTTAAAACCCTCAAAAGGGAGACATGGAAACACTCTGGTCCTGGCCTTAATGGCAGCTCCACAATGATGGCTTCTCAGTGGTGACAATGACAGCCTGGTCTGCTGTCCCCTAAGAGTTACTCACTGTCTGAGGTAAATGCCTGCAATGAAGTCAATGGCTTTTCTTACTCTGGTCAGTTATTAAAATGACCAGCGGTGACAGCCCGCAGACTTATTTCTATTATCAGAGGTAGTCCATAGAAAACGTGGCATTTACTAACAAATGATATGCTGAAACGTGTTCAAACTCCTGGCTAATTAAAAAAATTTTAACTCAAAGCAAAATTTATAAAGATTTATGGTATTACAACCTGAAAGCATCAGAATGCAGCAAGTGTAATATTATACAAAAAGCGAGACGGAGGAAACACACCTGTTTGAGAGGCACAGAACAGGGAATACTAGGTCTCAGTAAAGGCTGAGCTTTGGCAACTGCAGACAATAAAGTGTCCAGATCTGTCCCTGAGCAGGCTGGACACTGGCCTCATGCCATAATGAAGCACTGTTCTTGGGTATTCCTTCACTATCTGTATTTATTTCTTGAATCCTCTGGGTTTGTGTACTCCTTTTTATGCTGTTATTTCAACCAAGTGATTATTCCGATTATTCTGAACCTTGGTACCCAGAGTTAAGGTCTTCTTTTCAACAAAGAGGTACCCCAGGAATTAAATAGCATATATTGTAAATATGCATAGTCTGTAATCTAGTAAAGACGCTTCATTTTAATTTGAATGGTATATCTGCTTAAGAAACCTGTATATATATATATTCCACATCTTTTTTTTTCTGTTTGGTTTGCTCATTTATTCTGTTCTTTAGATTCCACATATAAGTGAGATCATGTGGTATTTGTCTTTCTCCGTCTGACTTATTTCACTTAGCAAATGTTCTCTAGGTCCATCCATATCATTGCAAATGTAAGATTTCATTCTTCTTTATGGCCAAGTAATACTCTACTGTATAAATGTACCACATTTTGTTTATCCAGTTGTCTACCGATGGGCATTTCAGTTGTTTTCAAGTCTTGGCTATTGTGAATAGCACTGCAATAAACATAGGGGTTCATATATTTTTTCAAATTAGTGTTTTGGATTTCTCTGGATAGATACCCAAGAGTGGAATTGCTCGATTATAAGGTAGTTCCATTTTCAATTTTTTGAGATACCTCCATACTGATTTCCATAGTGGCCGTACCAATCTGCAATCCCACCAACAGTGCACCAGGGTTCCCTTTTCTCTACATCCTCACCAGCACTTGTTTGTTGATTTATTGATGATAGCCATTCTGACCGGAGTGAGGTGGTATCTCATTGTGGTTTTTATTTGCATCTCTCTAATGATTAGTGATGTTGAGCATTTTTTCTGTTTTATGGACTTGGAATGTTCTTTATTTTCTTTATGTTGTGTATCTTTTTTTCCCCCCACATCTTTTTTGTCTAATCATCTATCAAAGGACACTTTTGTTGTTTCCATGTTTTGACCATCGCTTCTTGGCCTTTTGGCTAAGATCAAGTGTAGTATCTGTTCTTATCAGTTTAATATCTGATATGTCCTCTATCCATGTCTTGGCCATCATAAATAAAGCTGCAATGAACTTCGGAGCACATGTATCTTTAAGGATAAATGTTTTCAGAGTTTTGGGGTAGCTACCCAGGAGAGGGATTGCTGAGTCATATGATAGCTCTATTCTTAAATTTTTGAGGAACCTTCACACTGCCTTTCTTAGTGGCTGCACCAATCTGCATCCCCACCAATAGTGTAGAAGGGTTCCTATTTCTCCACAGCCTCTCCAACACTTGTTATTATTTGTTTTGTTGATGATGGCCATTCTAACATGTGTGAGGTGATATCTCATTGTGGTTTTGATTTGCATTTCTCTGATGATTAGTGATATTGAGCATCTTTTCATATGTCATTGGTCAACTGTATGTCCTCTTTGGAGAAATGAACTTTACTAACCATTGTCACCCTAATAAACTTTAAAAAAGAAAGAAAGGAAGAAAGAAAGAAAGAAAGAAAGAAAGAAAGAAAGAAAGAAAGAAAGAAAGACAGAAAGAAAGAAAGACAGAAAGAAAGAAAGAAAGAAAGAAAGAAAGAAAGAAAGAAAGAAAGAAAGAAAGAAGGAAGGAAGGAAGGAAGGAAGGAAGGAAGGAAGGAAGGAAGGAAGGAAGGAAGGACAGCTGTGACAGATATTTTTAAATGCAAGATTAAAAAAATTTTGTTTCAATTTTACTGAGATTAATTGACATATAACATTGTGTAATATAAGTGTACAACATAATAATCAATATGTGTATGTATTGGGAAATGACTACCACAATGTTTAGTGAACATCTGTGTCAGCTACAGGTTTTGAATCATTGTGTTGTGGTACCTGGTTTTGTCAATATCTTAGCTGGTAGGTTTCCTTTCTTCCTCATTTGACTTTGGCTTGTTCAACTTTTTCTTTCCACTATACTTGTACTCTGTTTTTATTTAAATGATATCATTATCTAAGTGAGGAATTTTTGCTGTGGTTGTTGTTGTTTGTTGTTATTTTCCTGTTCTTCAGTCTATAAAGACCTTTAATGTCTTTCTTCTGATTCCTTCCAGGTGGCTATGATATTTTCTTTGATGTGGTGGAATTTTCTTTTTCATCTGTGATTTCACTAGAATAAACCTGCTATTCATGCTCAGTTCTGAGAGGTCGCTTCATCTTCACCTACCAAATACCCTGACTGTAGTCTGGAGCTGTGACACTCAGCTGCAGCCAATTCGCCCCTCGGTTTGGGGCAGTGCTGCTTCTCAGGTCTCTGCCTTCTGTATACTTAATGCTTTTGAGTGATTGCTCTTCAGATGTCTAGATGCCTTCTCCCTTTCATTTGTCAAGTCAAATCTCATTTGATTCATTTCTGTTCCCATTTCCAAACTCTAAGTGGGAAATTAACATCATCTTTCTTTCTATACTAGGTTTGTTTAGCAATTGGAATCATCAGCCAGCATTGTTTTTAAGAAGTTCATTTCCCATTTCAGATTATTCATAAACACAAAGTCTGTTCTCCTCCTCACTTAACTTCTGTAGAACATTGTTTACACTTTTCTTCTATCACCTCCCAGACAGCCTTGCATATGATTAGTTGTGTTCATTTTCTGTACAAGATTATATGAGTCTTTAGGGCAGAGAATATGCCACTTTGTATTTTCCGCAGGGATTTTCGTAATGCCTCTCACACAGTGGAATTTAGTCAATACGTGGGAATTATATTATGTTGAATATTTGTAGTATACTGTGCAAATGCTTCCTTAGAACTAGAAATATTGCCATTCAACCTAAAACACAGTTCATGTATTTTTACTTCCCATTGTCTTTCAGCTGATGTTTCCCACATGTACTTAAGTAAATTAATTTCACTCAGCACTGTTTTTATAGTTTGGGATACTGCGTTATGTCTTTTAAAGTCCAGGCACACAATAAGTATTACATTTGTTCTAATTACAACAAGAAATTCAATGGGGAAGTTGTTTTTTTTAAGGTAATTGGGCATTTTCAGCCTGGTGTTTAAGATTCCGCTTACCTTTTTTCAAGATATTTAAATGTGTTCACTTGGCATTTTGTAATTATTATATAAATTAATACCAGAAGATACGCAGGGGCAGTGTTTCAGCTTTTCTCTTATTTTTCCAGGAGCCTAGACTGACTGCACTAGCCTTGAGGATTCTCTTCAAAACTTTCTCCTAGTTTTCTGCAATAACATATTCTCCTAATTTCAAATGTAAAGCAATTACACTGTAAAAAAATACAAAAAGGCATAAATAAGAAAATAAAAGTTAACTATAATCTATAGTTGAGAGATGATCATCATTCATGTTTTAGGTGTATATTCTTCCATTTTCTAACAAAATTTCTTTTGTTTATAATTTTCTTTTTTCACTTAAATGCATATGAGACATTTTTAAGTTCTTCAATATTCTACAAGTCATTTTCAATATTCCATATTGTTTATATTTTGATATATCATGATTTATTTTGATAATCTTCTAGTTTGGGATATAAAAGACAGCTTCTCTTATTTCCTTATAAATATCAGTATACTACTTTTATAATAAGTTAATTTTCAATGAGTGGGCAGCCTTAAGTGTATAGAGAAGGACCAGGGCTGGTGAATGGATTATTATGAAGTTTAAATTCCTGAACTTCTGTTTGTTTTTGTTTGTTTGTTTGTTTGTTTGTTTTTACTTCCAGAACCACTTAGTCATTCTCACTGGTGAGCCTACAATCTGACCCAGCAATTTTTAGGTGCTAATATTAAATTTCTTTTACAGAACACCATAATTAAAGCTAGTCAAAGGACAACTCTGTACTGAGGCATTAGTGTACCCAGAAAGGAAGTGAACAAATCCCCAATCTAGAGTGTGACACAGAGAGAGAAGTGAGTCTCTTTTTCAGTATTTCCATAGTTATGGTGATGTAAATGTTGGTACTGAGTCAATTAAAAATTGAGCTGTAAGGAAATTGGGAAGATGGAAGGAGAACTAGGGATCCTGGTGTGAGAGTGCCATATGAGTTGTGTCTGCTAGGATTAAGTTTGCTATGTATAAAATGAAAATGCAAAGAAAGACTGGCTTAAATAAACTATAGACTTATTTCCTCTCAGATAAGTGAATTTGAGAGATAGACTGCCCAGATGGATGTGGGAGTTCCACCAATTATTTGGGGACCCAGACATCTTTCAAATCACTCCCTTGTCATGCTAATATGTTGTCTTCATCCTCAGGACCCAAAGTGGCTGCTGGAGATCTATCCATGACTTCTGCATTCCAGGAAGCAGGAGAGAGGGAGGAGAGAAAAAGAGACCACTTTTCCATTTTTTAATTTCATAATTGAATATGGCTCTCATATAAAAAAGTGCCACTTCAGGAGGATAAATCAGCAAATATCCTTCCCTACGTAGCCACAACCCAGGTCAGGGAATAGAATATCTCCAGCATCCCAGAAGCCCTTCTTATGCCTTCCCTCAATCCCTAAACCCTCCTCCTCCTCTCCAAAGATAAATAGTATTTCCATTTCTACCGTTATAGATGAGCTTTTCCTATTTTTGCATTTTTTAATAAATGGAAACATAAAGTATTATTCTTTCGTGTTTGGATTCTTCCATCCAACATTATCTTTTGTGAACTAACCCATGTTCTTTTTTTTTTTTAAAGATTTTATTGGGGAATTGGGGAAGGGGAACAGTGTTCAGGAATTGGGGAAGGGGAACAGCCAACTTGTTGTCCTTCAATCTTAGCAGTGGAGGGCGCAGCTAGCTCAGCTCCCAAGTCCAGTCACCATCCGGCTGCGTATTGGCAGCTCGGGGCTGCTCAGCTCAAGGTGCCGTGTTCAATTTTAGTTGTGGGTGGGCGGAGCCCACCATCCCATGCAGGGGTCCAACCAGCAACCTTCTTGGACAAGAAGCACAGTGCTCTCACCAACTGAGCCATTCTGCTGCCTGTTGGCAGCTCAGCAACAGCTCAGCTCCGGGGCAGCTCACTGGCCCATGTGGGACTCCTACTGGAGACCCTGTTGCTCAGAGCTCATGCTCTTAACCATCTGAGCCACTTGGCCCGTCCCCCTAGCCCATGTTCTTATAAGAAGCTACTTTCTATGCTGAAATTTTGAAGTGTCATTTTGTTCTTCCTGCCTCCACGGTTCCTGCTGAGAGAGGGCACCTGTGAAACTTCTTGTTGACATTTTGAAGGTAATCTGTCTTTCTTCCTCTCTGTTTTTGATGTTGAGCAGCTTTGTCATGATATGCCTAGGTCTGGTTTTCTTCATATTGATCTTGCCTGAGTTTTGTAGTGATTCTTGAATCTGTAAACTGATATCTTTCATCAGTTTTGGAAACTATGAGTGATTATCTTTTCAACTGTTGCTTCTGCCCACTCCTGTTACTCCTCCTCTGGGGCTCCTCCTCCTCTCCCCACCTCCCTCCTCCTCCTGCCTCCTCCACTTCCTCCTGGACTTCCATTATATGTCCTAAGTCAATGTATATGCCCTGTGCCTCTTTTTCTGTTTCCATTATTTTTCTTCATTCTTGATATTGTCATCTGACCTACCTTCTACTTCACTCATTTGTTCTTCAACTGTAAATAATATGCTACTAATGCATTAACTGAGATCTTAATATCAGTTATTGTAGTTTTTAAGTGTTAGAATTTTTATTTGGCTCTTTTTTAATAGTCATTAGTTGGTGCTGAGATTCTCAATCATGCCTTTTGTTTATTTCAACATGTTAAACATAGTTAATTATCAATGTAATCTGAGGATTAGGATGATACTGTCTTCTTCCAAAGAGAATTTGTCAGCTTCTGGTTGGCAACTAAAGTCAATAGCAACCTTGGATCATTTTAATCCAATGAAGAATTGGGATGATTTTAAGCTCGATTTCCTGTAATTTTCTGTACAGACTGGTCTATTTCTGTTTCGTCTTTTTACTTAAAGTGCAATTTCTCACAGACTCAATCTAACGTCTTAGTAGTTTATCACGCCTTCTCTCTTTGGAAGGTCTTATCCTCCAGTTTTTATGCCTTCAGTCCAATAAGTATCTCAAAAACTCTGCTCAGCTTCTCAGAGAATATTCCTGGAAGTTGTATAAGTTCTGTGCCGTAGAACCCATTTATTCCCCCAGATTCACCTGTTTCCTACTTTATCTTTCTACAGTTAGAGGTAATTTACCAAGTTCAAATAATTGTCCCCCTTCCTGTTCCTTCGGTCCCAGTGGCACTAGTGTTTTCCTAATTGTTCCCAGCCCTAGGGACTTCGCCATGCCTTTCTTATTGCCTCCCTTAACCATCCCCACAATTTCATAAATGGACCCATCATTAAGCATACTTCAATTACACTGTTGACTGTGCCACCTGTTTCTTGCCACACCATGATGGAAACATGCCCATGGGGAAAATAGAACCACAGCTGCTGTACTCACTTCCCTGGGTTTCCCCTTTCTCCTGGATCTTGGCCCTATAAATTTTCCCTATCTTATGAAATCTCTAATATCTCAACTTGTTTTATTTTTCAAAATACATTGCTCACCTTTTCTGTTTTCATTGGCAGGGTTGTTGTGAATTCTGTAGCCCGTTATTCCTGAGCATGGATTCCCCCAACTTGCATTTTAAGGGAACTATTAAAAAAGTTTACAAAATACTCTTTAGTCAGTCATGTGATTGGTAGCATGGCTCCATTTACCTGCAAGGGAGCCTGGGAAATGTAATCTTTCACCTAGATGGCACTATACTCAGATTGAAATAGAAGGTCTGTTACTGTGGATCCAGGTGAGACCATTTATTGGGTGTTTACTACAAGCTAGGCACTATGTTTGGTTTTGGGGATAAAGCAATGAATAAAACAAATGCAGCTAAAGTGTAGTTTATTTGTTTTACTTGTATTACAGGTCATTTTGGTTTTTAATTAAACTTTTCTAGCTTCCTTAAAGTACTTAACAGCAAACAGAAAATATATTAAAATATATTTGAATTTAATGCATTGCCTTATTATTATTTCCTAAGTTACCTCCATGTGGTAACTATAACATATGAACAGTACTTTGGATCATGTTTGAACATGTGACCACTCAATAGAGATAATTATGAGGAGGAGGAAAAGGACGATTGTAGAGTCAGAAAACTGTAATTACTTAGTAGAGTTGAAAATAACACTGAACCCTGAGGTATGGGGAGGTGCAGTTAGTTGAAGAGGGGCAGTCAGGAAACCTGGGTGCAAGTTCCAATATTTGCCATTTTCAATTGGTCAGTTAGTCTCTATGGGCCTCCATGTGCTCATTTATAAAATGGGAAAATAAACCACTTCTTTCTTTGTCACTGGAGGGTGAGTGGATCTAGTAACAGCATTTGTGATTATAATTTTTTGAGTTGTAAAAATGCTACTAAAGCATTTTTAGATTTAGGTTACTAAGACTTATGCTGAATGTAAATCAAAGTATTTATCAATAGACCCATTTTTTCCAAATGCAGCTAATATTTTATTAAGAAATTCGCCATGCCAAATAGCCCATTTTATTATTAAATGCTGCATGTGAGATCTACTTTTATATCTCAGAATGTAAATGCAAATGATGCCTGAGACAGGCATATATTTCTTTTATGGGATGCTTAGTGTTTGGAAAATGGTCCATGTTGGTGAATCTGCACCACCTCTGTCATCCCCATAGCAACATGCTCTGATTTAACAAACAGAGAGGAACTTGATGGAAAAATCAAAAATAGCTGAGATATGGTATAATGGGAATTCATAAAGTTACTAGCAAAGTAAAAAAAAAAAGTTTTCATGTAAATATTCTCTCTTCCACCTCTGAACTTAATGTGAAATTCTTCGTTGAAAGTTATCTGTTACCATGGCTCTCAAATTTTAAATACCACCTACTCTTTTTCTCACTCTATAAAAATGTTGGTTGTGGCAGAGTGCAATATTTTTAGGAAAACAAAGCCTACCAGGCTTATAATTCCTGACTCACTTAAGGGAACACGTGATGTCTCATCCAGTTAGCATTCTAAAGGGCCCAGCTGTGGTCCGTAGAGCATAATGGTTGGGAATGGATCCCACTACCCCTGAGCCTGGTTCCAAGGTGAGTACTGAGAAATAGATGGACTGCTAACCTGATTGTGTTGTATGTCCTTGTCCATTTTAGTATTTTCAGTATTTATTGACTTAGAGTAAATAACAATAATAGGAAACCTTTATGTAAAGGTTACAAAATACAGGTAATATTCTAGGAGACATGTATGTTTTCATTCATTTTATCATATGAATAGTACTTATGAAATAGGTACTATTGTTATCCCCAGTTTACAAGGAGTTTCAGTAACTTGTCTCAAATCACACAATTTGTAATGTAAACTGTGGGATTTGTTTTCTCTACCCGATGACAATTTATTTGGTTTGGTACCTAGAGGATCGCCATCTAAGATTTACTGTAGTATTATGATATCCCATTTCTACCAGGGATGAAACCTTTAACACTTAATTGGCATAGAAAAAGGAGAATGAGAAATATTTTTCCTGTATAGACACAAGGAGGAAGGGAGATGCAGTATCTTTTGGTTGAGGCCAAATCCCTCTACTGTACTTCACTATATATAGTATCGATAGCTATGATTTATAAAGCACCTTTTATGTGTTTAGCAATATAATGTACATTTTATGTATATTTCTCATTTAATTCTCACAATATCCCATTTGGTAGATGTTATTTTCATTTTACAGGTGAGGAAATGAAGACAAAAGGATTTTGAGTGAATGATGGAAGGATGGAATTGGCCAATAAATTTTTTATTCTTTCAATTGAGGCTCATAAATTTTAAGTAAGTTCATATGGGTGGGTGGTCCAGGTTTAAATCATAGACTGCTTGATTCCAAAGTCTAGAAAGTGATCAAAAGGAATTGATGAAATTTACTTACATGAATGCATGAGCTTCTGCAAAATATTTTATCAAAGCAAATAGTATGGGTGGATGTAGTTGAACATTTACCATGTATCATGCTTGTCTTGACTCTAGTAGATGGCCTGGAATGATAACTTATTTTCTTCCTGTGTATTTTGCTGTATCAAAGTCTCAGCATTCACACAGATGAAAAAAATGGCAAATATGCCCATGTTTTATTTTACTCTTATTCATTCATTCCCAAAATCTTTAACACCAACTCTGACTACACCCCATGACAGGTAATAAAACTAAAGGGAAGAGTAAAACATCTTCCTTGTCTTCAAGTTACTCATAGTTGAGTGGGTGAGATGGTAAAGAAATAACAATAAGTGAACAAACACATAGGCCAAAACTCGTTTGTGGGTTTTGGGAGTGGTTCAGGAAGAAATGTCAGACAAGAAGTAATATCTGAGAGAGATTTGAAGGAGGAAGTGAATTTTTCCAGGCAACCTGGGTGAGGAAGCTGATTTCAACCATGGGGAAAAGGATGAGATTTTTAAGGTATCACTATGTGGGCAGAAAATAGAAAAACAATATTGCCTTGTCTGAAAACCAATCACTCCTGTAAAACAAGTAACTTTTTATTTTTGTATGAACATTATTAGTTTAAAAGCATGTATAGAAAAACAATATTGCCTTGTCTGAAAACCAATCACTCCTGTAAAACAAGTAACTTTTAATTTTTGTATGAACATTATTAGTTTAAAAGCATGTTTCTGATTTTTCAAGGGGATACATACTTGCAAGACCTTTGGTGGTAATATAGATCCATCGAGAGATTCATGGATGGTTTCTCATTGTTTTCTATTTGTCAGTCTTAAAGTCATATAATAACACTGTGTTTCACTAAGTAGAGGATTGCTTGTCATCTATATTACAAATGTAAGTATTTAAATTGGGAAGATAGAAAGCTCAGGGCATATTAAATGGTTGAGTTGTAAATTGATGATTTATGATGATAAGCTTCCCCGCCCGAACTCCTTGGCAAATTTAATTCATCCTTTCTGATTTTTCTACTTAGACACTACTTCTTCTCTGATCTTTCTTTTCCTAATAATTAAGGATCTTTAGAAATGTTAACTTTTATCACCCAATCGGTGCAAGTATGTGAAATACAGTTATTTCTTTCAGCTTGAGGAACGTTGTCTTCTAGGTGAAGAATGTAAAATAAACTCAACTCTTTCTATTGATGTTTTCTTGACTCTTTTCACATACCCAGGTGCTCCTCTGAGTTGCCTTGGTTCCTGACCACTCCATTCTCTCTTTTCATCCCCCAAACAATTCCATGTGTCTCTTCTCTCTTACTATCTAGATTTTATTCTAATTCACTGGCAATCCTTTGTCTATTCATAAATCTGGAGATTCCTTTTTCTCTAATAGCCAGTGCTTATGAAGAGTGGGTTGATGTATGCATTCTTCTCTTTTCAGAGAGCTTGCTCCATTTGTTCTTCTAACTGCTAATAAATTTGCTAATCTTATCATTTCACACAATTCAATGCTCCTGGGGTGTTCATTTGTTTGGAATCATGGGCAATCCCAATCAATGATACCATATAAAAGGGTATATGTGGGTGATTGGGCTAGAGGCAAATGAGTCTTGAGCATCAAAGAATCTTCAAATGGTTGAGCCAAAAAAATTTGGGAGACCAAATAAGAAAGTGGGCCCTCGGGCTCCAAACTGTGCCACCTGCCCAAAGCTCTGTTGAAATCAAGCGGGCTTGGCCGTTTGAAAAATGTAGATTTTTTTTTTTTTGAGTCTTTTAAAGAACTGGAAAACACTATCAAGTTCTGGTGTGTTATAGAATCCCTTATTTGGGTCTGATTCTTTTCACTGGAGTGCAAGGAAGTGAAAGGAGATAATATTTCAGATTGTTTACTGATATCCTCAGCTCTGAAGCACTTTGCAGGTCAGAAAAGAGACACACGTAGAAATTCGGCTCGTAAAAATAATTCACAAGCTACTTAAATTACATGATTTAATACTTTATAGGGGAAGGGTTGGAGGACTCGAAAGAAACTGACTTTTACCTCTTTAATAAGAAAAGCCCTTTTTGACCTCTTAGTCTCCCAATTAATATCAGGGCTTAGAGAATGAAATTCCCTAGAATTTACCTAGCCATATCTCTCAGTCATTTGCTTAAATATTTATTTTCCCCCCTCAAGTTCTATCATTCATACCAGAAATTTGAGGTCATTTTTTTTGGTCTGGCCTCTTTCATGTAGCATGTTTGTGTTTTTTTTTTTAATTATTTTATTGTGAAGTAAACTTTTTTTAAAAATTAGTTTCAGGTGTACAACACAGTGCAATAGTTATACTTTTTACCCCTCAAAGTGACAACCCCCCTCCCCCAATTCGCCATCCCACTTCCCGCCCATATCATACATATCTATTACAATTCCCTGGACTCCCTTCCACACTATACTCCACATCCTGTGACTATATATATATTCAGTTACAGTTGGCATACAATATTATACAACATCAGCTTCAGGTGTACAGTGCAGTGATCAAGCCTCTACTCCATCCATGAAGTGGTCTCCCTAACGAGAAATGTGACCATCTGACACCCCACAAAATATTTACATTTTTATTTTGTTCTTTCTATGATAATTAAAGAAGTGTTTTTTTCCCCTACCCTAGAAAGACCAAATTAATGTAATGAGACTATTAACATGTTCTCCCTCTGGGACTCACGGGAAAATGATGGCCTCCTGATGGGTCACTTGGGCTGTTCACTCATGCAGAGCGCATTCTCCTTCCCCTAGCTGCCTCTGCAATGTGAAGCTTGTATTTTTTTCCTTTCTCCTGAGTGGCAATAGAACATGGAAATACACTGGCTCTCCCCCACGGTAATTTCCCTTAGGTAAAGAATTTCATTCCTGGTATTTGAAGAGTATTAAGGGATTTGGGTCAGTCCTTCAGAATCCATAGTACAATATTCCACTGGAGGATGCAGAAAAAAAAGTGAGTCTCATATCTGATTCTACGTAACACTTGCAATGGGAACAGAAATGTAAAAGTTAGAGTCTAGGGGAGAAACTCAATTTTAAGTTTCGTAGGTTGACTGCTGCTGGGGTGAGCGAGGCATGCATTTGAATGTAACTTTACCTTTGTGGATTCACCCCAGAAATGTACCTAAGGCTATGAAAGCCCACCTAGAACTCATGAAATAAGCAGCGATACATTCATTAAGCCACTTCAAAGGAGGTGGGGCTGAGTAAGTCGTGCCCCTTACAAGTGCTTTCTTATTTTTCCAATGTTCACTAGGTATCTAATACATATGTATGAACACAAATGCATACATCCATCTGCCCTCAAGTAATTGTTATGGTCGGTTGGTAATTTGCTACCTGTATGCAGAAAGAAGCTTTTAGAGTGAAAGTGTTAGTTATTTTACATCTTAAGACAAGTCACTAGGTGAGGGCTGAGCCTTCATTCCTTAACAGAAAAGTACTCAGCAGGAGTTTGGAGGCAGAAAATATAGAAATTATATATCCTCAGTATGTACTTGACTCGCATATGGAGTTATTTTTTAAAGACAATTATGGAATCCAGACCTTAAATGCAAGGTTATCAAAATAACTCATCCTCAGAAACAATAATAAAAATTTGCATCCTTGATTGTTGAATAAGTAACTTGCAACTTTTATTCTTTATGTCAGTGAAAGTCTACAACTATGGTTAAAGTGGACCTGAAATAGAGGGCTGACTTAAAGTGGTGGTGGAGAAAGTTGTCACAGAGGTGGCAGGGCTTATCCATAAATAGTTCATCTTGGGTGTGTTCACATGACTGAAATACCAGAATCACTTACTGCTTCAGGATCCACAGAAAGTGGTTGCAAAACTTCTTGGGGGGTGGAGGGATGGAAATCCACTGAATCATTACCAAAGTGAGCTCCTAGGTATGAAATCTTTCTTATGCTTCCTCGTAGAACACCTGACATAAGAGAATATGGTGCATGTGATAGAACTGAAACGGAGAGAGGAGAAGCAGTTTCCACCAGAGACTACTGGGGTGCGCAAAGGAGTTCTTGATGGCCAGCCCTGGGTGCTGAAATGGGGGTGAGGGAGGCACCTGGATGACTATCTGACCTTGCAATTTTTTTTTCTTTGCATCATATTTTTTTTTCTTATAAGTGGTTTCAACAAACAAACACTATTTAAATATCTGATACTTATGGTCTGCAGAATAATGTCCTACCCACCTTGCCCAAAAGACATCGTCCTCCTAATTCCCAGAGCCTGTGAATTTGTTCAAGTTGCCTGGCTAAGGGACTTCAGGTTGCAGGTAGCATTAAAGTTGCTAATCTCTTAAAATGGGCAGCTTACCCCAAATTATCCAGGTGAGCCCACTCAAAAGTGGAAGAGCAGGCAGAAAAGGTCCGAGTGACACCACATGAGAAGGACTAGCCCTGCTGTTGCTGGCTTTGAACATGAATGACGGGGACCAGGAGCCAAAGAATGAGGGCGGCCTCTAGAAGATGCAAAAGGCAAGGAAACAATTGTACCCTAGCCCAGAATGGACCATAGTCCTGCTGACTCCTTGATGTTAGCCCTGCTACACATGTGTTAGACTTCTAAATTCTAAGATGATACATTTGCGCTGTTTTTAAGTTACTAAGTTGGAGGTCATTTGTTACAGCAGTCATAGAAAACAGAATTAAATTTTCCACACAAGTGATTGGTCTAGGTAATGAAAGCATAATATTTTGATTGACAGATTTAGTCTTTTAGATGGAAATATCTCTTAAATATATTTTGTATTTCTCTACTACATTAAGCAGGATACATGGATCACAATTTAGCTTTCTGAGTAATTATGGACCACAGGTATGATGAACACAAAGGTTTGGGGCTGCATAATACCGAGGAGCTCCTGGGGTTACTGATGTAGAAAAAGCTACTGGCCATTACACTAAATGAGCCCCCCCCAGTTCGTTGTTGTTTGAGCACTCTTGGGTCCTTTTTCTCCTTATTTCTTTCCGCTGGCTGTTTATAAGTTCCTGCCAGCCACACTAATGCTGCTGATAATCTGTTTTTAGTCAAACTTCTTAAAATGTTGACTTCACATTATATTTTGCTGAATTCAGAGATTATATTCTGAGTGTCTCCTATATATATTTCTAAATGTGCTTGGATTTTCAGAGGACCAAACATAATAGAAATGCAACATCTGTCGGTATTTCAGTATACGTTTAATATTCAGTATGAGCCTCTGATTATAATTGGGAGGTTAATAAACGCATAGTTTCTGTGGGTTTATCTCTGTGTCTGACCTAAAAGAGAGAACACTACATTTTAAATCAATAGGCTTGAGATGAGGTCTGGAGGCTCTGAGATGCTTGCAAGCTTGAGACACTGAAAAGCCTGCATGGTTGAGAAGGGAAAGAAGAGAGTAGAGGTCAGGTTGGAGAGGAACGCAGGGTTGTGATAAACAGTTTGGGTTTTATTCTAAGAGGAGATAATGAAGGAGAGAAACAAAATGATTAGAGCAAGATCAAGTGACTACTGTGTGAAAGATAGATTGGGGGAGGGGTGTTGAGGGCAGAGCAGCAGGAGAAGACCAGAGGAAACCATTAATAAGGAAGCTAGTCCAGCAGCCCAAGCAACAGAGTGGTGATTTGAGTTGGCAGCCATGGAACTGCAGAGAAGGGGATGGAGTTAGGCTCCACTGTGGAAGCAGAGCATATTATTTAGATCTGAAAGGAAAGGATTATGATATTATGTTGGGCAAATATTCAGGTGATTTTGTGTAATTGGGGAGCTATAATCTAATCTAAATCACATTAACACAAGGCAAAAGGCCCTAAATGTCATCGCAGAGGTATACATACGTAGTATGGAGATCTGATTGCCTGATCTCAGGGTCCGAAGCTTAATGTTGGGACCCAGCAAAGCGAGGGAAGCCCAGTCCCTTGCTGCCTCATCCCCAAGCATGACCTTTCTCCTGCCGTGCCCAGGCCTGGAGCTCTGACTCTTAAGTGACCGCTCAGCTAGGTCAGGCAGATACCTGCCTGCTCTAGGCTCTGCGGTGTACACATGTAACCCGTGAACACTTCTAGAAAAAAACTGGAAACCTGACATATAAATCTTGACTTGTAAAAAAATCCTGTTTTCGATTGAACTTTTCCTGGGCTCACAGGTTTACATGATGCCGTCTCAAGCCTAAGAAAATCTGGAAGACTGATATGTCATTCAGTTAAGCAAAATACACTTCATATGTTGACTTTCAATGTATTTCAGAGTTCCTGATTGTTTGACTCAGGAAAAGATCCAGATACTGAGATAATGATATAAGATTTTTTGACCTCGACATCTGGCTATGAATGACACCAGATGCCCAGGGTTCCAAATAAAAGTGACATTTTCTAGCAAATACTAACATTTATCATTCAAATATATTTTTCATTATATCTTGCATAGGAATACCTCAGAGGTAGCCTGGCTGGTTTTAAAGCCATAGACTCTTTATATCTCAGCAGAAGTTTCTTGAGTTTTATAAGATGTCATGACTCTTTGTTTATATTCCCTTAAATGTCACGCATCTTGCAGAGTGATAACTGAGGCCAGTAAATCACTGTTTGCTCACTGTATTAAAAGTAATAAAGAACACCAACTAAAACAATTGGTAGAATTCACCACTATTGTACATTAAAAATATTCTACCTAATAACCAAAAAGTAAAAACTTTCTGCTTTTTTTTTTCACTTCTAAAAATGGTAATAATAGAGTGGTCACAAGAAAGAAAACTTGAATTCTAAATGTCTTGCAAATAAGCTTAGGTTGATTTTTAAAAAACTTTTAATTAACATATAGCTGATATAGAACATTATATCAATTCAGGTGTACACCATAGTTATTCAACATTTATATACCTAAAGAAGTGCTCACCATGGTAAGTCCAGCAACCATCTACACCGTACCACGCTATCTCAATATTATTGACTATGTACCCCATGCTGTATAATACATCCCCATGACTTATTTGTGTTACACCTGGAAATTTGGACCCCTTATTCCCCTTCATCTTTTTCCCCCCTTTAAAAATTTTCAATTACAGTTGACATTCAGTATTATTTTATATGAATTTCAGGTGGTTAGACATTTATATAATTTAAGAAGTGAACCCCTGACTAGCCTAGTTCCCACCTGGCACTAAACATATCTATTACCATATTATTGACTATATTCCTTATATTATAGCATACATGCCCACGACTATTCTGTAACTACAATTTGCGCTTTTAATTCCTTCACCTTTTTCACTTTGCCCCCCAACCCCCCTTTCGTTTATCACCCCAATAAATCTAGTGCCCATCTGACACCATACATAGTTATTACAATTTTATTGACTATATTTTTTATAGTCAATAACATCCCCATAACTTACATCCCCATAACTACTTTGTAACAAGTAATTTGTACTTTTTAATCCCTTCCCCTTTTGTATGCACACCCCAAACACCCTCCCATCTGACAACCATCAAAATGTTTTCTGTATCTGTTAGTTTGTTTCTGTTTTGTTTGTTAAATTCTGTTATTTAGATTCCACCTATAAGCAAAATCACATTGCATCTGTCTTTCTCTGTCTGACATTCTACTCAGCACAATACCCTCCAGGTCTGTCCACGCTGCCACAGATGGCAAGAACATGTTCCTTTCCATGGCCAAACAATATTCCACAGTATATATATACCACCTCCTCTTCATCCATTCTTCCATCAACAGACACCAAGGCTGCCTCCACATCTTGGCCATTGTAAATAATGATGCAATGAACATATGGATGCACATGTCCCCTTGAGGTAGTGTTTTGGGTTTCTTCAGATAAATACCCAGAAGTGGGATTACTGGGTTCTTCATTGTCTCTTGTTATAGCCTTTGTTTTAAAGTCTATTATGTCTGGGATAAGTATTTCTACCCCAGGTGATTTTTTTGTTGTTGTTGGTATTTGTTTGTTTCCATTTTCATGAAATAATTTTTTCCATCCTTTTACTTTCTGTCTGTGCATCTTTTGTTCTGAAGTGAGTCTCTTGTAGGCAGCATATGTAAGGGTTTTGTTTTCTTATCTGTTCAGCCACCCTATGTTTTTTTTTTTGTTTTTTTTTAAAAGATTTTATTGGGGAATTGAGGAAGGGGAACAGCATTGGGGAATCGGGGAAGGGGAACAGACAAGTTGCAGTCTTTTTGTTCTTCAGTCTAGTTGCGGAGGACGTTGCTTCACTGACCCATGTTGGTATCGTCATTGCGCTCTTCCCGGGTGAGACAGATCTGTCGCCCGCCTCTGGATGGTCGCTTACCGTGGTTATTGGCAGCTCATGCTGGCTGCCAGCCACTCATGCTGGCTGCTGGCCACTCACTGTAGCCTATGGCAGCCCACTGCAGCAGGGGCTGCAGCCTACACCATCCCCGGGGCTCTCACAGCCCAGCTCCAGGTGGAGCTGCTGTTAGCTGTAGAGTGCAGTGTCACTGGCCCTCATATGTAGGATCTGAACCGGGGCCACTGGCATCCCAAGCCAGCTCTTAACCAATGCACCACTCGGCCGGCCCCACCCTATGTTTTTTGATTGGAGCAGTTAATCCATTTACATTGAAAGTAATTGTTGATTGATATATAGCTATTGCCATTTTATTATTCATAATTTTGACTTTTTTTTATCATCTTAAAGAAGTCCTTCTAAGTTTCCTTGTAATACTGGTTTAGTAGTGATGTGCTCCTTTAGCTTTTTTCTTTATCTCTTTATCTGTCCTTGATTTTAAATGACAGCTTTGCTGGGTAGAGTCATCTTGGTTGTAGATCTTTGCTTTTCAGCACATTGAATATTTTGTGCTAATCCCTTCTGGCCTGCAAAGTTTCTGTTGAGAAATCAGCTGACAATCTTATGAGGCTCCCTTATAAATTACTAGTTGCCTTTCTCTTGCTGCTTTTAGAATTCTGTCTTTAACCTTTGTCATTTTAATTATAATGTATATTGGTGTGGGCGCGTTGGGGTTCAACTTGTTTGGAACTCTCTGTAGCTCCTGGACTTGTATGTCTATTTCCTTCACCAGGTTAGGGAATTTTTAGTCATTATTTCCTCAGCTAGGTTCTCAATCCCTTGCTTTCTCTCTTCTCCTTCTGGTAGCCCTATGATGCAAACGTTTTGCTCTGATGTTGTCTCAGAGGTCTCTCAAACTTTCCTCATTGGGGGGATTCTTTTTGCTGTTCTGACTGGGTGTTTTTGCTACATTTTCCAAATCACTGATTTGATCCTCTGCTTCATCTAGTCTGCTGATAATTCCTTCTAATGCATTCTTCACTTCAGTTATTGTATTCTTCATTCCTGACTGGTTCTTTTTTATGGTTCCTCTGTCATTTTTTATGCTTGCTATCTCTTTGTTGAAGTTCTCACTAAGTTCCTTGAGCATCTTTATAACCATTGTTTTGAACTTTGTCTCTGGTAGGTTGCTTGCTTCCATTTCGTTTAGTTTTTTTCCTGGAATTTTCCCCTCTTCTTTTAGTTGGGATGTATTTCTTTGTTTCCTCATTTGAGCTGCCTCTCTGCATTTGTAGGTATTAGATAGATCTGCTGTGTCTCCCAGTCTTGGCTGAGTGGCCTGATGTAGTAGGTGCCCTGTGGTACCTTGGCACAGTCTCACTGGTTACCTGCTTCTGGTGCTCCAGGAGTGTCCCTTGTGTGGATTGTATGTACCCTTCTGTTATAGTTGAGCTTTGATTGCTATTTGCACATCAGCAGGTGGGATTGACCTTCAGGGGTTTGGTCACATCCACAGCTTATGGGCTGCCGTGGGGTGGGGCATATCTCACTGAGTAGAATTCACCACAGTGGGCTCTGGTGCCTATTGAGACTGCCCTTTGTGTGTGCCTCTTTTGGTGCTAATTAGATGGTGTCCTGCTGTGGTCTGAAGCCAATCTCCAAGTATGTTGGTTCTGGGGACTCTTGGGAGGGACTCCAGTGCAGGCCCAGGTCACCCACTACCTGTGACCAGTGTGTGTGTGGGGGGGCTACTTGGTAGGAGCCACAAAGTGATCCACAGTTGTTTGCACTGCCTGAGCTAAAGTTAGAGACATGTAGGGAAGGCCATGCTGTGAACCGAGGATGTCAGCCACCAGTACTGAGACCGTGGTAGCTCTGCAAAAAGCCAGGACACCCCAAGTCCTGGTGCTACCTATCAGCTCCCTTTAAGGTTCAGCTGCTGATAGAACCTTGTGCAATAAGCAAGTTGGGTGAAGCAGAGTCTTAGGGCATCACGAGGGTGGGAAGAGTTGTGCTCACCAGGTTAATGTAAATTCTAATTTGGTGCCAAGGCCGAGCATGGAACTACTTAGCAAAAGTCTCAGAGATCACCAGAGGCCTGTTGCTACCTATGTGGGGCCTGTTAGACTGATAGTTTCCCCCCAGAAGAGTGTAATTCGGCTGGGGCTGGCCACTCTTGGAGAAAGTGCCTCCGGCATTGGGTGAGTTGGGTGGGGCAGGGTCTCCGTGAACCAGTAGGGTGGAATTCCAGAGCTCATCAGACCAATCAGATTCATATTTGGCAGTAAACATAGGGGGCAGGCTCAACACAGTAAAGATGGCTCCTGCCTGCCGGCTGCACAGGAGGACCCATCACAAGGAAAATGGTGACTGTCCTCCAGCCCACAGTCCGAAGCCACACACTTCAGTCTGCCCCCTCCTCTAGCCCGTATGCCTCGGACACCCCCAAGAGTCATGGTCCCACCACCAGAGACCAGGTAAGTGCCTACGGGTGAGTGAGTTTGTGTGTGGGTTGTTTAAGAAGATGTCTGGGTTTTCCATAGCCTTCTGTCTTACCCAGATGGTCAGAATCCCCACTGTTTTTCACAGCCAGATGTTGCAGAGGCTCCTCTTTCCAATACCACTATTCTAGGCTGAGGATCCTGGTGTGAGGCTGGGGTCCCTCACTCCTTTGGGGGAACTTCCATGGCTGAGATATCCCTCCTGATGCTCAACAGCCACACAGGTTTGCAGCCCGTTCCGTGTCTCTGCCCCTCATACCAGTTTTGATGTGGCTTCTTTTTTATATTTTTAATTATAGGGCTTCTGTTTGGCTAGCCTTCAAATGGTTCTCCAGGTTGATTGTTCTATAATTTAGTTGTAATTTTAATGTGTTCACAGAAGGACGCAGGCACAGTGTTTATCTACTCCACCATCTTGGATCCAGATCTATGATTGATTTTTTAATGCCCCAAAAAAATAAAAATCACATCTTCTCCCTTCAACGGTACTCTTTAACAAATTGACATTCACATAGAACGCTTTGCTGTGTGCTGTGTTCTGAGAATTTTAAGTAAGTAATTAAGTCAGTGAAGTGAGTCCGTGTGCATGTGGAAAATAACTAGTGGCCAGAAGGTAATTCAAACAGCATCTGTTGCCTGAGTAGCCTCCCAGCCATTGGACTGGAAGACCTCAATCTTGGCTGCATATTAGAATCACCTGGGCAGCTTTGAAAAATGCTGATCTTGGGCCATACTCTAGACTAATTATGCAAACTCTCTGGAGGAGGAACCCAGGCATCACTGTTTTTAAGGCTCTCTGAGTGATCCTGAAATGCAGCCATACCGGGGACCACTGCTGCATACCAATGATGTTTAATCTTCAAACGCTTCAGGGTTACTTAGGCATTTTGCTCCCAACATACATAATTTCAGAGAACTGGAGTTTAGAACTCTCTGGATGAGAAGTTCATTAGGGAAAGGGCACAAGGAGGTCGATACTGTTTGTTTCTCACTGTTAGTAAGCAGGTGATTAGTAACCATGTGATTGCTTTGAAGAACTGGATAAAAACAATTCACCACCACCTGGACAAAGCCATTTTCTCAATAGGTCAAACCTGCTCAGTTATTATATTATGTTTCTTAACTAAAAAGAAGGCAGGGCCTTAAAAAAAAAACAAGGAAAGAGGAAGTTTAATAATTACTTACCTGTTCCACCAGGTGCCAAGACACCTATGTATCAAGGTAAGTAGGTGAACAAACACTGGCCAGTCAGGAACTTGGCTTCCATACAAAATGCAGGGTTTCTGTAAACCAGTAATCATGGAACAATAGGAGGAAGCTAGGACCGTTTCTAATTGGGGAGAAAAATCCACTCCCAACACACACACAGTCAAGACTATTTACATTTGAAGAATTGATATGCATAGGAGATGAAAGTACCTTCTTAAAGGAATGATAGTACTTAAAAACTATTTGAAAAGTAAGGTCGCAACTAAATTCCATTTTCTCAAATCTTCCTGAGGTAATCCAAATTATGATATGCTAATTGAGTAAATACAGGTTGATTTTTATCAAATAGACAAAGGAATATACTCTTCCCCCCCCACATACACACACACCACCAGCAATAATAATTTGTTTTGGCCTCTGCTCCATAACTACCCAACACTTTTCAGTTATTATTCAGAGAATACAGGATAGCAGAGAGTTTTGTGTGGTCAAAACTGATAAACATCTGGGAATCCAGGTGCTCAACATTTAAATTCTCTGTGGCGGAAGTGTTCCTTCATCATATGAAACTGTCACATTATTATTTTGCCTAATAATACCACATTAGCATATTCACTTGAGTGACAAAATGCCAGATTCATGCTCATCAGTTTTCTTTTGTGTCTTTCCAAATCTAAGAGCTTTTTCTTTTTAAATCTATCAAATTAACATGGCAGGCTCAGGTAACAGAGAGTAAAGTTTCAGTAGCAATGTTAAAAAATTATATGCCATCTTAGTTTATCACTGCAATTCATCTATTAAATTTAGTGCTGTCAAGATTTAGCCATTTAAGCTTGAATTGTTCTAAATTCGATTATGTGTATAAAGATAAATACTTAAGTGTGAAAATTTTAATCACAAGAAATAAAAAAGTAAACATAATTTAGAGAGGAAGGATAAGAAATATTCTTATACCAATCTGCTAACCTATGTAACTCTTAATTCCTTTGACTGAATTCAAAGAATATATTTGCTTTTCACGTATTTAGAAATGATGTTTTATCTGCACACATATTGGAGCAACTATATAGTGAATAGGAATTACATGAAAAATAGTTATAGGTGTTGAAAAATTTCCAATAATTTAACAAATGATTTGGAGAGGCTGAGTAAAGAAAGCCAAAGGCAAGGCAAGATGCCTTAGTTGTTAAAGGCTTTGGCTCTGGAATCAAATAGTATCAGTTTAACTCTTGCCTCAGCCATGTATGTGTGAACTGGGCAAGTTATTCAATCATTCAGAGCCTTATTTCAATGCCCCCCAGTTCGTGTTTACTGTGAGAACAGAGGTGGATGACATGTCCAGCACATAGTGCCCAATATGTCTAGCTACTATTAATAGCATGGATTATATTATCTTGTATCACATTATATTACCTTATAGTAAATGGTATACTGTTATAATGTAATTTTATTTCCAATTATAAATTGGGACCCAAGAGGGATGACCAGACAAAGGGAATCTAGATTTCAACTAGTATTTGAAAGATACTTTAATAATATTCATGTGAATAAAACCAAAGCTTGCAGGATGGTAGTTAGGCATGACTTATAACTAGATGCCTCACCCTTAGATAACTAGTTGACATCAAACAGGATCTGCTTCAGCTCAACTAATGACACCATCCAAACACCACGCATTGATATAAGTAAAAATGTCTTGGGCCTCTGAGGTGCTTCCCATCCTTTTATTCCTCATCAGCCCCAGCTATTAATTCTGAAGATTGCATCTGTTACAACCCTTGAATGCCTCTCTGAACTCTTCATCCCCATTCCTCTTTCCTGCCCCAGCACCACGTTTGCCTCTCCTGCCTTGGGGCTCTGCCCTTCTCCCATTCTCCTGCCCACTTAGTCCCTAGAACCTCTGATCTAAGAGCTCTCCTACTTTCCTAACACAGGTACTTTCTCTGTCTTGTCCTCAGTTCATCAAAAGCTCTTATTTTTCTTACCATTGCAAGATGGCTGACAAAATCCTAGTATGAGAATCAATTACTTAAAACCATAAATTGAGCACAGTTTTATTAAATTCCCAAATGATCAATTTTCTGTTTCCTGGTTAAATGTAGCATATGCAATTAAACCCTCTGGTTTCACACAAATCTAGACGAGCAAGCGACATATATGCAGAATCTTTTGTTGCTAATGATTCTTCATTTAAATTAACACAGTGATTTGTATTATACTAGCATAAAAACTAATGCAGTGGACTCTTGTTATGTATCCAAGTAGAGGTCTCAAGCATGACAGACTAAAGTAGGTGCTATAGCAATTACAAGCATGGATTGTGGGGTCATACTGCCTTGATCAAATCTGTTCTCTGTGGAACCTTGGAGAAGTTTACTCATTTTACTAGAGATGCTATGAGCACAGCCATATAAAATGCCTATGATATTTTAGCATCCAATGACTGATAGATCAAAGTGACCTTGTTTTGTGTCTTTGGAAATGTTTGCGCGCGCGCATGTATGTGTATGTATGTATACGTACGTATGCATGTGTACCCACATGCACTTTAATTTTTCCTTCAAGGCTGATCTCTAGCACAACTCCAAAGAAAGGATGAAACAGATGAGGGGATAGATACTTTTAAGAGGAATGGGATGTATACACAAAAGATTTATAAAATTTAATTGCTTTTATATTAACTTCTTGAAAATTTTCATTCATAAGTCATATTTATTCACTTGTTTCAAAATATTTTCACAAATGTTTATTGAGTGTCTATTATGTCCACTGTTATAAGCATTGGGGATATAACAGTGAACAAAACACAAAGTTCCTTTCCTGGCTTACATCCTAGGGGAGGGAAGTGAGCAACAAATAAACCAGTAAATATACAGTGCATCAGACGGTGAAAAGTATAACAGAAAAATGAAGCAAGATGGAGGGCATGAGGAGTGTGGAATTTATTATTATTATTATTATTATTATTATTATTATTTTATTTTTTTTATTATATGAAGGCTGCTGCAATTCTGCCTGCCTGGCCTTTATTATTCCATATGAGGAGCAGAGTTACTTGAAGATAACTAGATATCTCAATAAAATCAGCTGTGATCCATCTAGGATAAGCTGGGGCTATCAGGTGAAACAACAGCCCTTTGCATGAGAAAATTCTGAAAATATAGCAGGGTACTGATGTGCTGTAGAAGAGACACTAAAGGGTGATATCAAAAGCCCAGAGCCAGAGAGGAACTGAGAGATGGAAATTGGAAGGTGTACTTCAGCATTTCCTAACACAAAGTAACTTTTCTGGGTATGAAGATCTAAAAAGTCAGAATGAAAGAAAGGCAACTTTAGGTTTGCATTATTATTCTGGACATTTAATTCATTACATTGATGAATCATGTAAAAGAAATCCTGGCGCTTATACAGAGTGATCTCATAGAGCCTCAGAGGTGAGGTGTCCAGTGAGGTGGGGAGAGAGCAAAGAGGGCGTGTACGGGGGAGAATTCCAAGCAGAGGGCACAAGTGAGAAGTCCCAGAAACAGGAACATACTCAGGTCGTCTTGTAAGCAGAAGGAAGACCCCTGAAGGAGGTGAGGGCAGAGAACTGCGGGGTGGGAGGGAGGCAGAAGACACAGGACCAATGTAACGACTCTGGCTTTATTCTGAGTGAAAGTGGGGAGCCAGCGGGAGTTTCTTGAGTGGAAGAGCAACATGATCCAACTTGTGTATTAAAAGGGTCTCTGCAGCTACTCAATAGAAGATGGACTGAAGGGAGCCGTCGGTGGGGGCGAAGGTGGAAGCAGGGAGCCCTATTAAGAAGTAATAGCAACAATGGAGAATTACTCTGCCATAGAGAAGAATGAAGTCTTGCCATGTGCAACAACTTGGATAGACCTGGAGGGTATTGTGCAGAGTGGAATAAGTCAGGCAGAGAAAGACAAATGCCATATGATCTTACTTATATGTGGAATCTAAAGAAAAAAAATAAAACAGAAACAGACTCACAGATACAGAGAACATTTTGATGGTTAACAGATGGGAGGGGGATTGGGAAGATGGGTGAAAGGGGGAAGGGATTAAGAAGTACAAATTGGTAGTTATGAATTAATCATGAGGATGTAAAGCAATGCATAGGGAATATAGTCAATAATACTGTAATGACTGTGTATGGTGGCAAATAGGTAGTAGATTTATAGGGATGATCACTTCATAAATTATATAAATGTCTAATCACCATGTCACATACCTGAAACTAATGTAAGAGTGTATGTCAGCTGTAATTGAAAAATAAAAATATTTTTAAAAAGAAGTAATTGCAAGGTGGCTTGAGCCAGCATGAAGGCTACAGAAGTGGTGAAAAGTGGTCAGACTCTGGACTGTAGAAGCTGGAAGGTAGAGCTGACAGGATTTACCGCCGGGTCATCTCCTCACAGGGTATGAAATGTTCCTTATGTTAGTACATTGTCTCACTTAACACTCCTGACAAGGGTGAGAAGCAGTAGTTGCACTTACCACACAAGAGGGAGAATTGACCTGAAGCGTTCAAGTGGGAGCCAGGTCTGGCAAGCGGCGTGGCCTTGAACTCTGTCTTCGTATTCCCAGGTACTTCTTCCTGTTCAGGAGCCTCTCTCCCCAAGAGTTCTTTTCAGGCCCTTT
Source organism: Aselliscus stoliczkanus (assembly GCA_033961575.1). Classification (NCBI taxonomy): domain Eukaryota; kingdom Metazoa; phylum Chordata; class Mammalia; order Chiroptera; family Hipposideridae; genus Aselliscus; species Aselliscus stoliczkanus. Next base: position 71,453,496 of record CM066740.1, on the reverse strand, counting down.
TTATCTCCTACAACATCCATTTAAGGTCAGAGCAAACATTTTAGTTTAGTTCATAGGGCCTTCCTATTACATATCAATTCCATGACACCACAAAGAATTTCCCAGACTCATTATAATGCCATGGCTTCATGGTGTCTGGAGAAGAAGATTCAAATGCCTTGAGATGGCTCACCAACTTTTTCTTCATTTGGTGGTAGGTAATTTCTGCAGCTTTGTCTCTGGCTGGACCCCCCCACCTCTAACCCCCACCCCCGAAGAATATATAGCTGCGCCACGGCCATCACCACACACACGCATTGATTATACTCTTAAAATTACCTAACCTTATTAGGTGTAGTTCCTAGGTTAATAGAACCACTCAAATGTGTATTTTCTGCTCTAGAAGGATAAAGAGAATAAAACAGCACAATGGACCAAAACAAAAAGTGTGTTTTTTCAGAAAATCGTTATTAAAACCACAGCTATCACAAAGATGTCCTTTCAGGGTTTATCTTTGCCTTCTGAGTATAAAAGAACTTTTGTATTTAAAACATTACTGAAACAGGGCTGATGGGGGGAGAGATTGTGAAGGGGAGATGGCGTCAAAGATTTGGAAGCAGACAAGTTATTTCCTTGAACACAATTAGGATTCAAACAGCATGAAATGCTGATTTTTTCCTCCTCACTCTAATGGTTGAGGAATAAATGAAAATTAACAGCACCTTTACTGAAATCAAACATAAAGTGATTCCAGTTTAGTACCTTATAAAATCAAGTTAATTTCCATCCCTAGGATAAACAGCCCCGCAAAGTCCAGTGAATGAAAACTCAACTGCGACCTCTGGCAATTTTGTTCACTTTAGGTCCTATTTGCTTTTTTCTAAAAGCAAGCACAGTATGGAAGGGGTAATTGTTTAGTCTCCAGACAGCCTTTTAGCTGTCTGTGATTCTGAGGCCAGTGCATGTGTGGAGAGAGCCACAGAAAGCAGCTGATTCTGGATTTGGGGGCGCAGGATGACTTTTTCCCTGAGCTGTCATGGCGCCCATCAAAGGCAATTTGGCTGGATTGACTTCATCAGGAATTGGGCTGTGATATATTTTGGTTTATTATCCATACACTCCCACAGAGAGAGGGAGAGTGTCCCAGCTCTTAATCATTATCACCTATGTGTACATCTCCCCACTCTTCCCTTTTCTCGCCTGTAAAATGAGTCTGAGTGAGTTGGCTTGAAGTTACGGAGAAGAAAGGTTACTGCACAAGCTCTCTGATCAGTCAGCTCTCAATTGGCTTCTAAAGACAATTATATTGATTCTGTTACTCAAGTGCTTTGTTTCTATTGGCCTGTGCAAAATAAGTCACTTCTGAAAAATGCAAGTCCTATGATAGATCAATCGGTGAAATGATTTTCAACCTCAGTGGTTCTATACTAATGATTTTAAAAGGAAAACAAGTGTGACCTACTGGTAGAAATGCAATAAAATACTAATTTCCAAATGTGCAAAATAAATAGATTGGAGGTGTGGTCAGACAGTCACTGAATAAGAAGAAACTGTTTCTTACTGTGTTGCAATTACTTGCGGTAGATTTCATTCATTCCCTTCTATATGTTAATAATGGTCTCATTAAATTATCAGCATTCCTGAGGAAGGTAACAATACTAGGTTATTACAGACCACAGTAATTAGGGTAGATTAAATTACTGTTTAATTATTGGGCTTGCATGTGACTTGCTTGGAACTCAGGGTGGGCACGATGTAATTCCCTGCCCTTGACTTTGGACTCAGTGTGCTTTGTCTCAGCAAGGGGGACATTAACCGGCTTGAAATGTGATTGCATATTGGCTTTGATCTCCTTCATTTCTACTGTCATCATACTCACCCTGGGAAGCTGCTGTCCCTTCAGCTTGTACCCCAGAATGACATATGTGGCGGAGACTAGGGCTCAACCAGCAGTGAAGCCTCATCTAGGCCAACCAGCCAATATCCATGCGTCTCTTGTTTTAAATTTGTATATTTCTGGGTGGTTTGTTATGCAGTAATAGCTAACTAATAATAATAACAACAATTAATTGGACTCTTACTGGCCAAAAGTGCTAAACATGCATTATCTTATTTAATTCTTACCTCAAGCTTCTGGGTGAGATATTCCCCAAATTTTGAAAGAAGCTATAGTTAGTGTCAGGGTCAGTATTTGGACCTAGCCCTTTATGACTCCAACATCATGCTCTTAAATGCTTTTAGGATAAAATTATTTATTAAAGTTAAAAGAGATGATTCAAAACAGGACCCTGAATCTGATTCCCCACTAAGACTTGTAGGCCGTGTATGATCTGCCTTTCTTCTGTATCTCTTTCCATTTTCCTAGTGTAGCTCTGGCCACACTGTCTTTCCTCCAGACCCTCAAACTTACTATGCTTTGACTTATCTGAAGCTTTTGTGTGTGTGTGTGTGTGTGTGTGTGTGTGTGTGTGTGTGTGTGTGTGTGTTTATCTTCATGGACATATTTTCTCTATTCTTTCATGTCTGGCCTTTTCCCATCCTTTGGACTTCAGAAAGTTCTACCTGACCACCTTGTCTTCATTGTTTTCTCTCTCATCTCCCAGTTACCTCCATTTGTAATTTTTTACTTGCTGTCTGTATATCTCCCTTACCCAATGTGAACCCACTGGAGAAGGGTGTGTTTGTCTTGCACACGGTTGTATCCAGAGCATGTGTGCAGTGTTTTGCACACACGATGTGCTCAGGCAATATGTGTGGAATGGATGAATGAACATAGGACAAGGCGGTGAAGAACAGGCTGGTGAGTTGGGACCTGCAAATTTTTGCTGAGCATTGAGGAAGGGAACCCTGAGTAGGTTTAGACAGTCTGTGTTGGGGCACCCGGCACAGAACGTGAGGGAGGGCTGGAGGGATCGGGCGGAAAGCATCAGAAGCAAACACCACCCACTTTGCCACTTCAGGTAGAGCTCCGCCTGGGTACACAAGAGTCTATTCCTTGCAACACTTCAAAGAATATATATACGAGAGAAAACACATACTAGTATGAGAATGGTGTTTTGAACTGTGTCTTTTATTTTGCCCTGGTTAGAAAAAGAGGTTAACATAAGAAACCAAAAGGAAAAAAATCTCAGGGCACCTGATGCAGGAGGAGGGAGGGAGCCTCTGCCCAGCGCGACCTTCAGGGAACGTCCCTCTTGCTGCCAGTCACACCTGATGCTGAGGAGACTCGAGAGGGAGGCTCAGACTGGAGCCCGGGACATTGCTGAGGCTCGCTGGCGATTTTTCATGGGGTAGAAATGACAATTATATCACACAGGCAAGAAATCCAACAAGGACTTGACAGATGAAGTGTGAGTAGGTTCGGAGTTGCTTTCATGCTGCAGGAGTTTTACACTAGCTTTGGGGTACACTTCTCAATCTAACTGTGCCAACATGTAAAAATGGAGACTGAAGAGTTCTGTTTTAAATTAAACTTGGCTCCTATTACCTAGCCACGCAAGTCATGAATTGTATATTCTAATAGAGTGCAGGTATGATGTGTGTATGTACTGACTAAGAACAACAGTTTGTTCCTGCTTTTCTCCCCAGAATCCAAGTCGGCATATATGGAATCTATTCCTTGACTGATTTATCTGACGAATGTTATTAAGCTCCTACTTTCTTAGGCATGATGATGTACTATGATGATCAAAGGAGTAAAGACGAACTTGGGGCCGGCCGAGTGGCTCAGTTGGTTAAGAGTTGGTCTACAGCATGTGCTCTGAGCAGCAAGGCCGCTGGTTCAATTCCCACATCGGCCAGTGAACGCTGTGCCCCAGCTGAGCTGTTGCTGAGCTACCAACAAATGGCAGGATGGCTCAGTTGGTGTAACAACAAGATTGCCTGTTCAATGATGGGCTACGCCGGCCCGCAACTAAGATTGAACGCAGCACCTTGAGCTTAGAGGCTACAAGCTGCTGACAGGAAGCCAGGTGGCGACTGGTGTCCTCCACAACGAAGACTGAAGAACAACAACTTGGCTGGTCCCCTCCCCCAATTCCCCAACACTGTTCTCCTCCCCCAATTCTCCAATAAAATCTTAAAAAAAAAAAAAGACTTGAATTTATGAAGAAGCATTCATGGGGGGACAGCTCCTGCTTGCCTTCCTGGAAAAAGGCGAAACTTACAGTCTTCTACTTTATTTTCCCCTGAGAGTACCATACTCCTATCGTACTATATAAGAATGAAGTATGACATTTTAAAAAGAAACGAAGAATGACAAAAGAATGTTTTAGGATGTGCTCGTGACTTTTTTTACACATAGGAACTACATAGTATGATACACTCATGTGCCAGTTCTTACTCATGTCATCCTCATAGCATTGGCCTTTGGAGCTTGACACTATTATTATCCCCATTTTACAGACAAAGACACGGAGACACAGGAGTTTAAGGAAACTGTCATTGTCACCCAGCTAATAAATGGCAGCACCATGACTCCCAACCAAGGCGGACTGGCTCTAGAATCCATGCTATGCCAAATCATGTATTAGCCAAACCCTAAGGAATAGTACAATGGATGCTTGTGAGAAACTTCCAGCATACCGTAAGTGAACCCCTTGATCCCACATGCATGTGAATCCACCTGAATGACATGCCTTGCCCTGTTTGCCAGGCACCCTCCTTAAGGTTCAGCCCAGATGTGACACCCCAGAGCCTCATGGTCTCTGCAGTCTGGACTAGGTCTCCTCCTCCTATGTCCTAATAACTCCCGGTACTTATGGCATTCACCTTCAACGTAGAGTTTTAGAGTTTATTTGCTTGTGTCTCTTCCTCAGAATATGAACAACTTGAGAACAGGGAATCTGTTTGTGTGCTAGTTACATAGAATTTCTTTAAAATGACCAGTTGTGAGGATTACATGAGATAGTACACATAAGGGTGCGATAAGTGATTAGTATTTGGAAAGAGTCGCTATTATTATCTCTTCAACTTGATCTTATAACACTCTACACCATCTAATAAGCTTCTTTCAAACTGGTGTTTCAGTCAGGGAGCTCTCAGACCTCGGGGCACCTCCAGGCCGTTCATGTGGCAGCCCCCCTGCCAGGAGTGCGCCCCAGCCTGGCTCTTCTCCCAGCTGTCTTCTTTATCTTTCTCCCCGCCCCCCCCCCCCCCAGGTAGGCCTTGTCTGACTTCTAAGGGTATAGGCTCCATTTTGTCTTTCAGTGTAACCCTGTTTGTGTCTTGCATATTATATCAGGGTAACCTGTTAAGATATTAATTTGCATTTCTTTTTGCTGGTATAGAACAATCAAAATAATGAAAGCCATTGTAATATGTAATAAGAAATATATATTTGGGTTTCACCCCTGTTTCTGGCACAGAACTTCTAAAACCCTTAGAATTTCCTAAGTGATGAGATCATGGTATCTTTTGAACCACACTTAAGGATAGGGGCTGCTTGCCAGAGAACCAACCATGTGATTGGAGGATTGGAACATTCAGTCCCACCCCGCTGACCTGAGGTGAAGGGAGAGGAGCTGGAGGTGGAGTTTAATCGCCAATAGCCAATGCTTTCATCAATCAGTCATGCCTATGTAAGCAAGCCTCCATAAAACCCCAGAAGACTGGGTTCCCAGGGCTTCCCAGGGTTGGTGAGCATATGGAGGTGTGGGAGAGTGGCACACCTGCAGAGGGCATGGGAGCTCAGTGCCCCTTCCCATATACCTTGCTCTGTTCATGTCTTCCATCTGGATGTTCATCTGTATCCTTGATCAGCCCTATTATAACAAGCTGATAAATATACATAAAGGTTTCCCTGAGTTCTGTGAGCTGCTCTAGCAAATTAGTTGAACTCAAGGTGGGGCGCGGGGACTTCTGATCTAAAGCAGGTTACTCAGAAGTATAGGTACCAACCTGGGCTTGTGACTGAGGACAGGAGCCGGGAAGAGGAACAGGCTCATCAAACGGAACCCTTCACCTGCTGTCTCTGAGTAGGTAGTGTCAGAATTGAGTTGAACTGCAGGACACCTGGCCGGTGCTGTGGAGACCAGCTCCCCCCACAACAGAATTGGGGTCTAGAATGCCCTCTAGCTATTGTGTTTTCTTTTCTTTCTTTCTTTTTTTTTTTTTTTTTATCTGCCAGATGTTTGGAGGGCCAACTGTCAAAGAGGGGATTATGCTGGGTATAATCCTGAGGGGAGAGAAGAAAGGCTGGTGTGATGGAAACGTGGGGGGAGGGGAGTTGGAGGATGGAAGAGAACATTTCTAAACGCTGGGAAAGGGACAGAGGAAGGGGTCCTGTTCCGGTTTGCTGACAGTGTTTCCGGGAAGGCTCAGAATTCCAGTGCGCAGAGCTCTGTATTGTGTCTAAAGGAATGTGGCGGCTTCGTTAGAACTATATTCATTGCCCTAGCTAAGAGCTCTGAGTTCAAGTGTAGCGTGGAGGCAGCAGGTTGCCTGCCCATCCAGGGCGGTGCAGACTTAGTGATCTCAGCAATCCAGTCCCAGCTATACTGGCCGAAGACTGCAGGCTCCTCCCCCGGGCCCCAGGGGGCGGGGTTCTTTGTAACCCTAGGGAGGAGGAAGATGTAGCCCCCCAAAATGACTGAGATTGAATTTTTCACTAGCCTGATAAGTTAGGGGTTAATAGGTAGGTGTAATTTTGTTTTAAGAAAACAAATGAACCTGACATTTCTGGCTCATTAGAATTCATACCTGCTATAATAACACTTATCATGATTTGCAATTATATATTAGGGTTTTTTTTTCACTTGTTCATTGTCTTACAGACTGTAAATTCTATGACGGAAGAAGGTGCTCAATAATGAATTTTGCACATAATAGGGTAGATATTGTTTATTTAACTCCTCAGTGAAGTGTACTTATCAGACTGCAAGATGGAAAGGAATATCAGGAAAACATATTCAAAGAAAGGTCACTAAGCTTCTTACACTTTTTATTCCTATTTATTAGCAGCAGAAATGTGACTGAGAAAAATGCCACCAAATAACCTCTTCCAAAATAGTCCTTAGATATGTAACAGTGATTGCACTGGGTGGTCTGTTGCAGAAGAACAAAGGAATGGGGGAGGGGTGGAAAGATAAAGAGAACAAGGACATGTGACAGGAATGAAAGAGAAGAGGGAAGAAGGGTCAAAGGGCAAGCTGAGAGAAAGATGCTCAACAAAGGCCCGAGGATAATTCCTGAGAAGCTGTCCAAAACATTCTAGAAGAACTGAGTGAGTGGACTTAGGGAATAAACGCCATGAAAAGTAGGATCAAGAGTCAGGAGCCCGTGGGGGCTGAGTCCCTGTCCACCTGTACTTGGGGGCACATGGTCCATCCCCTCCGCCGCAGTGACCCCTCTTGAGGATGCTGCTCAGCACCTTGCCAAAGCTGCTGGGAGCCCCGCCCACCTTTGCCAGGGACTTGGCTGTGTGCATACCCCCACCTGAAGGTTAGGGAAGGCTCCCCAGAAGGGGCAGCATTTTAGCTCAGGCCAGGAAGAAGCAGCAGAGGTAACCAGGAGTGGGATGGGAATGTGGATGGACTTTTGTTTAGGGGTTGTGCTAGGGATGAGAGGTCTCATCTCCTTTCATTGTATACTTATCGACTAGACCTTAGTGTATCCCATAATCTGTATGAAGAGTTGTTCATTGTACAGCAGTAAAGAATAAGGATTTCTACTCTTCTCAAAAAATAGTGCACAGGATAGGGAATTGATAATGCTCAAAACAGAAAGGGGTTTGGGTGACCATTTGGATTGTTTATTGTGTTCATTTCTCCTGGATTTGTCAATTGTCTCAGTATCACCTGCCTGGAAGTTCTCTTGCTTACAAATTATTGCAACATTGAGGCAGTCCAGCACTGAGGTGCTACCGCAGTACAGTGAGTTATGAGCTGTATGTCTAATGGTGTAGAAGGCTTTTCACAGAGTGACCTTAAAACCAGCCATTATCCTTGTATGCTCCATGTTTGGCCACAGCAGAACCCTGAAGAGAGGCTGTTGATGGTGCACCATAATTTCAACTCCAGGGAGAGGGCTTTCCACCAGTTGGGTCAGTAGTTTTATCTACACAGACAAGGAAAAATAGATTGTTATTAATAAAAAAAAAATCTGAACACCTACATTTTATTTTTGAGACAATCTTAACTACTGGTGGCAGATGTTGGGTCTACGTCTGCAAGAAGATTGTAAGATAGCACAAGTCATCCACCCCTGGTCTTTGATTTCCCTGTAATGGACCTGCAAACTCTCTCTTGTCCCAAAGAAAGCTTTAACTAACCTGAGGGCAGCACTGGTTAAGGGGAGGAAAATTACATTTCCTTCTACACTTGAGCAGTGAAAGGAAGGATGGGATGGGGATTGAGACAAAGGCTGCTACTCTGGGCTCTTTTTTTCTTTTCCTTTGTTTTTGTTTTTTTTTTTTTGGTGATGGTGGTGAGGTTAAAGACAGGCCAGAATGGAGATGTGGGGAGAGAAAGTGCATTTTTCAAAATTTACAAATTACTAGTTCAAATGAAAGGGCCTTTTACAGTCTCTGAAGTGGGCCATTGTAAGGGAAAAAATCATTTGTTTTCCTTTCACTTTTGGCATTGTAAATGAATTTCCCTTTAGGAAAATTATATATGGAGACTCACAGAATTCATGGCTCCATTCATTCAATGTGACAGGAATGAAAATGATTCTACAGAAAAAAAAGCAATATGAGTTGGATTATATTTTTTTATTGCTCACAACCTAATTTTTTTCCAATGCCAGTATGGTGGTATCTGTTAACAAATATTTATTAAGCCCTCATTGAGTTTTGTGCTTAAAGTTACTGGGTGGGGATGTGAAAGAAGGTGGTTAGAATAAAGACAGAACTAATAAGACTATTTGATATCAGAGCATCAGATTTTTTTTTTTTTTTAACTTGGAGAACACATCTCAGTGCTTTATTTCTTTCTTTTTTTTTTTTCCCAAGACATGGCCTTTACCGTAAAAGAGACATTTAATCTAAAAAGAAAGCCAAAAAACCAAAAAAAAACAAAAAAAAAAACCTTGAAGAAATGTAAAGATAAGAACTACATACATGGATGTTTCCAGACAATAGATAGATGCCACTGTTATGCATGAATAATGACAGAAATCGGGATATCCAGTACTGGTTAGGGAATTCAGTTTTTGATTCTCTGGATACTTTGGGCCAGGGTTCACTTATAAATAAACACATGTGAACAACTACTCATAACAAGAACACCAATGAATAAAAACCAGTTAACAATTACTGATTTGAGAATTAATACGTTGGCATTATAATTTATATTGGATAATAAAACCTTAGGCAATGTGTTCTGGTCAGGTGTTAAGTGTTATATCTTTGAACCCAATTTGGAAAAGGAGGTCCCAGAGCCACTAAACTGAACTATGTAAAACCTTTGCCTAAGGATAGCATTTCCAATGACCACGCATTCTGGTTTTCAGGGAGCTGTCCCAGTACAAGTACCCATGGATTCCCTTTCACTCTCAAAAGTGCACCAGTTAGATAAAAAATTATATCTACTCATGAGTCATCATAACTGTCATGAAGTGGCCTCAATTTGAGAAGATGAATCAGTTTGCATCTCAACTGAATTGTATTTATTGAGCAACATTAGAGACTCAGCAGTGATGATAATAAATTACAGCAGTAATTTTAGCAGGTAATATTTATTCTGTAATTACTCTGTTCTGGATAATATGTTGGACATTTTACATGCACGAGAAGATTTAATTCACAGCAACCTTACAGGGTAAATATAAATATATATATATATATATATATATATATATATATATATGAAAAAAATACATCATGATCATGACTTTGCCGACAACCCAATATATATATATGAAGAAAGAGAGGGAGAGACAGAGAGCCAAAAAAAATTTTAAGAAAGGAAAAAATTATATTAAAATTACACTGATGGTAACCACTTTGAGCATCTCTTATAATTTCAGAAGTTAAACGTGACTTGTATTTATCTTTTGTTATCAGTATATATTATTACAATTTTAATGCAGTTCCTTCCTTAAAATGTGTGTACATTTTTTTGTCTCTCTCTCTCTCTCTCTCTCAAATGGACCCACAGAATAATAAGTAACTTGACCAAGGTCACACAGATAGTACATGCTGAACCTAATGTTCTGAAGAGACATTTTGATTCCAGAGCCTATTTTCTTAGATACTTCTGGTATCAAAAAGTTTACTAATACACTCTTTAGGTTAGGTAGCACGACGTAAGCACATGAAATAGATAAAATGGAATAATGAATAAGAGACAGAGTAAATTGTATTGCCTATTTCCCAGAGGTTTTTCCATCCTACTTCTTTCAAGTTTATGTATGGCCAGGGGTAAGGAGGATACCAGCAATCAATATGAGCTGGATAAAGGAGTTGTTAAAGAGCATTTAGCACTCAGATGTGGTTGGCATGGGCTGAGCAAATGTATATGTTATTCTGTTTTGGGGTCTAGGCCTGCCTGGCTGATAAGCAAACAAGGCTGGGGATATATTATTATTTAGGGTTGTAATGCCAGGATACCAAGAATGGTCCATGTGAGATAGTTGTGAGAACAGCATAGCTGGGGAGTAATGTCCAAGCTGAGTCAGTGGAAGAAAGAGGGAAAGATTGAAGGATAGGAGAGGTTAAAAGCAGGCTCACAGAGTACCAGTAGATGTTCAGATGTTAAGGAAAACTGTTGAATTAATGGCAGGCAAAGCTGGGGAAGCATCAACTTCAGGATGCTAGGTGGTATGGTATAAACCGAATGTTTATATCTCCCCAAAATTCATATGTTGAAGCCCTATATGATGGTGGTATTTGGAGGTGGGGCCTTTCGGAAGTAATTAGGTCATAAGGGTGGAGCCCCTCTGAATGGAATTGGTGCCTTTATAAGAAGAGGCACAACAGAGGTGAACCTTCTTTCCATTAAATGAGGATACAGCAGGAAGGTGGGCATCTGCCAACTAGAAAGAGAGTTCTCGCCAGAGCCCCACCATACTGGCACCCTGATCTCAGGGGTCCCAGCCCCCAGAACTGTGAGAAATCAATGTCTGTTATTTAAGTCACCCAGCCCATGGTGTTGTTACAGCAGCCCAAGCTGGCTCAGACAGCGGTGATGAAACAGTGCCTGCCATGGTGGGACCCCGTGTTTAGCTGGGTTGGCAGATGGCTGATGTGGCATGGAGATGAACACCTTCATTCTATAGAGAGGACAAAAGACTGGCTTCTCATAGATGTGTTGGGCGATGAAATGTGACCATGTATGTAAGTGTTTAGCACCCTATTATGCACAAATTCTGATTGTTCAATAAATGTTACTGAGGAATGTGACAATGTGGATGTTAGTGTTTTAGATTAGCATGGAACTTGGAGATGGAAGGTAGAGAGGCATAACCTAAGTGAGTTGTTGAGGATATGTAGAAGACAAAAGTGGCTCTAGCAGGACAGAGCGGCAGAACACCAGGAGAGAGGGGATGGTGGCAGTAGTGGTGATCAGGAAAGGAGAATTTAAATCAGTGCTTGCTTGAAAAGGAAAAGGCACACAAAGTACTCAGAAACTCCTTGGGGAAGTTTGCTTCCTTGTTTTCTAATAGTTATAATTCGCTTTCCCAGAAATGCTTTGGGTAACACATTCATCCCTACAAAACCAAATTTTATGCGTGTTGAATTATATATTATCAAGGTAAACAGTGGGCGCATTTGTAATAGGCTCAAAGAACAAATGAGCAAAGTGACTTCTGTTCATTTATATCCCTCCTTGTTTTCTGGGTGTTTTGCGATCACTCTTGCTCTGTTTGCCATGGGATGTGGTGAATGTTCTTAATTATCCTCATCAGAATGATGAAGGAGTTTCATATCACAGGTGTTAACAGCCAACAAATCTGTGGCTTCAGAAAAGAAAGTTCCAGTTCAAAGATGAATGAATGTTTACAAAAGCCAAATATTGAAAGGGCACTGCTCTCCACTTTACAGGGAGAACAGCGTATATCACGCTCTCATTGAGGTTCAGGACATTTGATGTGAGAAATGACTTCCATTCTGGTTTCAACAAGAACATTAATTGTTCTCCTCTTGCATTGTGTCTGGTTCTACAGCACAAACCGCCTCCGCTTAATTAGATTTTGAAGGATTCAGAAGGGGCCCAGTCCTGATCTGCACTGTTTCCCTTGGTGACATTCTTGGGTTTTATTTTAGCAGCCTGGAGGCGAAACACATCAGCCAATCAGTGGGTTTGGATGGCATCCCTACTATGCAGTGGCTTTGTATAGGGTGCCCTCTAGGAGCCTACGATTGAATGGAGGAGGTAAACCTACACGCAGGATAGAATAAGAGAATAAGGACAGCTGAGATGGATGGAGCAGACTCTCAGTGCAATAGAAACAGAGAAAAGAGAGCTCAGTGGGGCTAAATAGCCACAGGTTTTTAAATTTTTGTTATCAATTACTATCATTATAACAGCAATGGCTCGCATTTGCTGAGCGTTAAGTGCCCAATATATACCAGGTGCTGTACAGAGCACTTTGTGTGCCTTCTCTGATTGAATCCTCACAGCAACCCTTTATATTAGTCCTACTTACAAAGAGAAAACAGCATAGGCCTATTATTCCCATTTTATTTTATTTTTAGCTGAGCCATCCTGCCACCTGTTGGCAGCTCAACGGCAACTCAGCTCGGGCTGGCATCGAACCGCCATTGCTCAGAGCTCAGCTCGCACTCTTGAGCGAGCTCTTAACCAATTGAGCCACTCGGCCGGCCCCTATTATTCCCATTTTATAAATGGGGATACTGACTCTTAAAGTGGTCATGTAATTCAATCAGGGTCACGGCGTTAGCAGCCAGAATCCACTGAATACGAGTATGTCTGACCCCAAACCAGTATGCACATGACTGCAATATATACTGCTGTGGCTCTGTGGTAGGAGGAAATACATGACGTCAGTCTTTAAAAGGACAGGTAGATTCCAAAGGCATGGCAGAGGAAGAGGAGCTGATACACACACCTCGAGGCACGTGGGAGCAGGACATGAGTAAGGAGCAGTGGGAAAGAGCATCCCAGAGCCAAAAGGTGGGGCCATGGGAACTGGAGGGGCTGAGTGATCAGCATGGCGTTGTGCTGGGATTCTGTATAAGCCATGGCCTGGAGCGTGAAGCTGGGTCAGACAGGCGACAGGTGGGACTGTTCAAGGAATTAGGGTAGTATAAGATGGCAAAAACTTTACATCAAACTAGGTAGCCAAGAGGCTCGGTGCACAGGAGTCCGAGTAACAGAACAAGACTACGCTGAGTAGGTCATGCATTTATTAACATCCTCCCTTCATGCATTCACAGTGTCATGTCTGAGTATCCGCTACATTCAAAGCATTACAGTAGGCATTGTGGAGATTAGAGATATGAAAAAGGCAGGATTCCTTCCCTCAAGCGGTTGGTAGTCTAGACAGCAGATGATGAGCTGGGGTTGTTAAAATATGTCAGAATCGGGCAAAAGTAGAGAGGGAGAACTTTGAAAGAAGACTTACACATTCTGAGTGAACAGAAATCTCAGTCAGAGGAATAATTATTTATTTATAGATTTAATGACTATTTTTGACATACAATATTAGTTCCAGGTGTATAACATGGTGATTAGACATTTATATGCCTTATGAAGTGATTCCCCGAAACATCTAGTACCCTCTGACACCATACATAATTATTACCATATTATCGACTATATTCTCTATATTGTACTTTACACCCCTGTGGCAATTTGTACATCTTAATCCCTTTCATCTTTTTCACCCACCTCCCCAAACCCCCTCCCATTTGGTGACCATCAATTTGTTCTCTGTATCTATGAGTTCATTTCTATTTTGTTTGTTCATTTATTTTGTGCTTTAGATGCCACATATAAGTGAGATCATATGGTATTTGCCTTTCTCTGACATTTTTTGAGCGCATACATTATGCTAGGTTGGGAGGAAAAATAGAAAGTCATTATAAAACTTAGATGTAGGTGAAGGATAGGTGTTAATAAAATGAGCTTACAGAAGAATGTAAAATTACAAGGTCAAGGCAGTCTTCCCTGAGGAACTCAATTGAGATTTATGGATAAACATAAATTAACCAGACATGGAAGGGAGGAATTTCATTCCAGGCAGAGGAAAGAGCCTAGCCTACGTGAATGCTGTACTTGGGGTGTAAGTACGGTAACTTGGGCTTAATTTAGCGTCGCTGAAGCACAGGAATGACAGGGACTATAATTGCAAGGAAGCTGGGGAGCGAGTTGGGGGAAGACAGAACAGAGATCTGGAGCCTATTAGGCAGCTGTGCCTTGACCTTAAGAAAATGGAAAGCCAGTGAAGAGGGAAGTGATGAGTCAGATGTGCAACAATGTGGAGAAGCATTGGAAGGCAATAAGACTGAATTCAGAAAGATCAGTCAGGAGGCAAAAGGTGATGGTAGCTTCCGTTAGGGTGATGCTGATAGTGTCAATAGGTTGGAGATGGAAAGAGAAAAAAAATCAGAAGATATTTCAGTGATAAAACCTGAAAGACTTGGTAGTGGGTTAGAATGTAGGGGTGAAGAAGAGGAATTTGTTAAGGAAAACACCTAGATTTTGCCTGAATGATGATGCTGTTCATGAGAAGACTATGCTTTAGTGGAAAGATTGTGAGTTTGTATGAGGTTTTTTGGAGAAATCTGAGGAAAAATCTCAAGCAGGCAGCTGTATATATGTCTGGATTTGAAGGAGATTTCTGAGCTGGCTTATATATTTGTGAGTTTGTTGTATCGGAGTCATGGGTTGGAGGCTGAATTCCAGGAGATATTTAAGTTTTCTTCCTGGAAGCCCAGTGGGCAGCTGTAGTGTGTCTGAAACTGAGGTCTGCTGGCTCTGCCAGTATACATCCTCGCAGAGCAGAGAGAACTCCCATGCTCACAGTATTTAGGGGCAGCAGGTAGCACAGGCATATTGGAAGGATTTCTACCATAATTTGACCTGAGAAAACCCATATTTGATTTAGGAGGTCCCTGTCGTGGGTGAGGTCTTCTACTGAACAATCCATGAGTTGAAATTTGAGTGAGATGTGGGTCCTGGTGATGTTCCGAGTCTCTGATTGCTCAATCATGTGAAATCAATATGGTTAGTTCTAATAAGTAATAAACTGTAATAGAAACATGTGAGTGTGTTTGTTATGTTTTTTATAATCTTCCTAAGTAGAGCACAGGTACATTCGAGCAATAAAAACTCAGGTTGAACGGATGGCTAATATGTCAAGACTTTGACAGAAAGTCATTCAAGAAAAGGCATTAGAGGGCCGGCTGAGTGGCTCAGTTGGTTAAGAACTTGCTCAAGAGTGTGAGCTGAGCTCTGAGCGAGAGCAGTTCGATGCCCAGCCTGAGCTGAGCTGCCACTGAGCTGCCCACAGGTGGCAGGATGGCTCAGCTAAAAAAAAAAAAAAAAAGAGAAAGTGTTTTAAAAATAAGGCATTAGACAGGATAAGGATGAGATGAATGCTTTGCTAGATTCTGCCTAGCTAATAGATAAAGGATTATGTTTATTATGTTTAGAAATGAAGTGCTCGCATACACAGAAATTGCATGACCACTCTATTTTCTTTACTTAAATTTTTCATCAGAACATCATTGATTTTTATTGGAGAGACTTCACCCATGTCACTATATAGTGCATTTTCAGGTACTATACAGTGCATTTTCATGTTCGGCAGAATTTCTATAAGGAATTGGAAATAATAGGAAAAATACTTTTCATGTAAGTAAGACCGGCACATACAATATGATTAGGAAGAAAACATGGATCTGATAAAGGACTTGTATTAAAAAATATACAAAGAACTCTTACAACTCTATAATAATGATAATAATGATTATAATAATAGGAATAGGATAGTAGGAAGGCAAGCATCCTTATTTAAAAATAAAAAAATAGGCCAAAGATTTAAACAGAGGCTTCACCAAAAAATATATATTAGAATAGTTAATAAGCACCTGAAAAACTAATCAACACCATTATTCAATAGAGATATGCAAATTTAAGACATTTTGAATACCACTACATACCCACCCAAGAATGATTAAAATTTTTAAAACTGACAATACCAGATGTTGACAAGAACACAGCAAAACTGGAACTCATACTCCAGGGATACAAAATGATTCAGTCACATTGTAAAATAGTGTGGTAGTTACTTTGTTTTTGTTTTTTATCATACACTTTCTGGAGCATTCAGCAGTTCTTAAGTACCGTATTTACTCAAAAGGAAAACATGTCCACAAAAGGTGTGCATGCAAGTGTTCCAAATAGCTTTATTTAACATAGCTCCAGACTAACAGCTAGCCTAATGTCATCAACTGATGAGTAGATAACAAATTGTGATATAAATGGAATACCACTCAGAGATTTAAAAGAAAAAAAATGGATGAATTCTCAAAAGCCTTATGTTAAGTGTAAGAAGCTAGGCACAAAGGCTATTGAATGATTCCATTCATATGACATTTTAGAAAAAGTGGAATTATAGGGACAGAAATCAGATCAATGGTTACCAGGGATTGGAGGATATAGGGAGGGGACTGATAGCTAAGGGACACAAGAAATTTTTTCAGATGATAGAAATATTCTGTATTGTCACACTGGTATTGGTTAATGACTATATATTTGGCAAAGTTTGTCAAAATCTGCAGTTAAAATGGGTGAATTTAATTGGATGCAAATTATATCTCATTAAAACTAATTTTTACCTGATTTTTTTTTTTTCTTTTTAGCTGAGCCATCCTGCCACCTGTTGGCAGCTCAGTGGCTGGTCAATTCAGGCTGGGCATTGAACTGCTGTTGCTCAGAGCTCAGCTCACACTCTTGAGTGAGCTCTTAACCAACTGAGCCACTCGGCCAGCCCTAGTAAAACTAATTTTTAAAAAAGAACAAAAAGTAAAATAAGCATGATCATGTTGTACAAATAGACAAATTAATTAATGGAACAAAGTAGATAGCCAGGAAATTCAATGTACGATGAAAGTATTTCAAGGAAGTGAGGAGAAAATGGGTATTAAATAAGTGATGTTGGATTAATTGCTGGTGAATGAAAACAATCTAAAGGAAGGCTTCACATTCCTTATATTAGAGTTTATCCTGTATTTATCATATATTTAGACATGTAAAAAGTAGAATGAAATACGATTAAAATATCTTTTCACAATGTGCACATATGTAGCCTCAGTATGTGAAATAGCAGATAGCCAATGACCCGGAATATAAAACCCTTGACAGCATTTATTTAAGAATGAAAAATCTGTACCATTCAATCAACACTGGCAGTCTGTAAGATGTCATTCTGGGGACTCTTGGGGAGAAATCTTGATGTTTCCCTTTAGGCTGTCATTGAGTCTCAGGTGCTTCCCCAGTGGGAATACCTCACAAAGGTGTGAATCCAAAGCCAACCCCAGTCGTGCCTGTTAGGCTTACACTGGCAGGTGTCATGTCCAAGTTCAGTCTCCGCCTCTGGGCCCTACACAGCCTGTCTCCTTTTCCCCTCTCCAATCTTCTGGCTGTCTCTCTCCTTCAATGTACTGTGCAGTTCTTGGGGGGAAAACCAAAAAAAGACAGAAGAAAGCTCTTTTTGATGTCCCAAAGAACATTTTGTGTTTTCTGACTCTCTGATTCTGCCAATCTTCTTCCTGACGAGGTCTGCCCATCTCTCTTTTCTAAGTCCTACTCATTTTTCAGAACCATGTTTAACTATTATTTTTCATTTTCTTTTTTTTTAGGGCAGTGTCACTGACCCGCATATGTGGGACCGAACCGGGGCCACTGGCTTCCCAAGCCCGTGCTTAACCACCATGCCACTTGGCCGGCCCTTAACTATTATTTTTGATAAAACGCTCTCTAAGTAATGCAACACTCAATCTTATCCTACCTGAATTCTCAAAGCACTTAATGTGTGGCTATGATTTTTAGCACTCTGTTTTTACTACGTACACACACAGATAGACATGTATTATAATATATGATATATAATATCTATATATAATTTTTATAATAATATTGCCTATGCCATCACTGTATTAGATTCTGTGCAATTATTGTAATGGTTGTTTATTATTGTGATGGGCATTTATATCTTTCCTACTCAGTTATAATTGCTCTGAAAAGTGATTAATGTCTTAAGCCTGCTTTGTTTTTTGTGTTCTTAGATAAGAAGGATCAAGAATATATTTTGAGCTGAGCGACTGTCAGAAAGGTTGCATGTGGGCAATAACTTGGAGAAACCAAGCCTTAGGGGATGACTTGCAAAAACAGAGAAATAGCTGGGAAGTTTGGTTGTTACAAGCAGGAGCCATAACAGATACAGGAGTCCAAGCAAACAAGAAATTAGATCATGATCCTCAAACCCAGAAAACAAAAAACAAAACAAACAGAAAAATAAATGACTGGCTGCAATAAACATAGGGGTGCATATATATTTTTTGGATTAGTGGACTACAGCACAGGGAATTGAGTCAATGGTATTGTAACAGCTATATTCAATGTTAGGGGATTGGGGGGGTTATCACTTTGTGAGGGGTGCAAATGTCTAACTATCACGTGGCTCTGTACAGCTGAAACTAATAATAATAAAAAAATAAGTGACTGGCAAAATAACTTCTCTGTAAGCTAGGTTCTATAATAAGTCAGTGCCACATATATAAACTATAAGGAAGTGTACAAAAGATATCTTGTAATTTGGTACTGCATCAAAGAAAGAGGGAGGGAGGGAGGGAAGGAAGGAAGAAAGGAAGGAAATCATAGACCTTGGCTTGGTTTTCCAGGAAATTTGGGCTTCACAGAGGAGCTGGAAATACGAACAGCATTTACACCTAAGCTGTCTGAGCCTGAAGGTTTGATTCCTGGAAATCAGTTCCATGTAAGAGGAGAACTGCTTAAACCTGGGAGCAACAAAAAATAGAGGTGCTGCTGAAAATAATGTAACACTTTGTGATCACCTTCTGCGCCCACTGAATATGTGCTAATATGAAGAACGATGGTTTTTAACTTTTAATGTCCCAATTTTAAGTTTAAAAATAAAGTTATACAGTGATGGGACCTGCAGATGGCAAGAAACTTTTGAAGATGAAATAATAGTTGTATTGCTAGATTCTCTGAACTATATATAAAGTCCATCAATTCACAGGCCAATTCTCCCTGTTGAGCCCCTTTATTGAGCACAGAACTGTGTCTACCTGTATATTACTGCATCTCTGCGTTACTGTATTCCTGGCATACAGTAGGTTCTCCTGACCATGAAGGAATGAACCGGGGTCTACTCAGGATTAGAATGTGGGCTTGATTTACCTGTGTAGTTGACCTAAAGATCGAAGTCTCTGGCAGGTTACCTTCACAGGAAGATTAGGATCCTGTTAGGATTTGAAGAAATGAGAACCATTCATTCAGTAGGTCCGCTGTCTGCTGACAGTTTCTACCTCCGAGGCTGTCCGTGTTCAGACCCAAAGGCTGTCAGATAGACCCTGCTTTCTAATGTATCTTTATCCACTCCTCATGACCTTGAGGAGGACTTGGGCTTACCCACTCATTCAAGGGGATGTCCCTTTGAGAACTCTGAGTTTTCTTCATCAGGCTTTTTTGCCTGGGAATCATCATAATAACCAACATTCATTAAGACTGGATTACATGCTAGGGTTTCCTGAGGTGGATTTTATCTCACCTGTTTTTCACACTGGAAGTTTTCTGGATCTATATCAAAGCTTAAAAATGTATCTCCGAACATGCCTATTATATATTGTAGTAAGCAGTTGTTTTATTAAGCTAGTGAAAAAATAATAATAGCTGTTTTTGGAAGCCATATAACATTCAGCTTAATACATGCCAGGTGCAATGCTTTAACTCACTTGGTTTTTGTAATACATTTATGAGTTACGAACTACTATCTTCATGTTTGAGAACGAGGGTAAGCCCCCTGCCTGGGATCACAGAAGTCATAAGAGGAGCGACTAGACTGTGAACCCAAGAAGCTTCAATTAGGGACCTAAAGCTTCTGATCACCCAATTCTAATGTGGTTTGGGAAATAGAGGGGTTCCCACTCAAGCAATTTGCTGACACCACCTGGGTGTCCTACAATTCAGCTCAATTCTGACACCCTTTACCCAGAGGTAGCATCAGATTCCACAGGTTAAGTTAGGGTTCAGTTCTCCTACAAGACTGTCTTATCCCCCCCACCCCCACTCCTTTAGCCACTGTCCTAAACCCAGGTTGTTGCCTGTGCTTCTTATTGATCAGCTACAGATCAGAGGTTACCAGGACCCTTCCTTAGGTTTGATTAATTTCCTAGAGTGGCTCACAGAACTCAGAGAAACGTCTCACTGAACTAGATTACTAGTTTTTTTTGTTTTTTTTTTTTAGGGCAGTGTCACTGGCCCTCATATATGGGACCGAACCGGGGCCGCTGGCTTCCCAAGCCAGTGCTTAACCACCGCGCCACTCAGCCGGCCCACTAGTTTTTTTTATAAAAGACTATAACTCAGGAACAGCCAGATGGAGGTGATGCATAGTACAGGGTATGGGGAAGGGGTGTGGAGCTCTCTCTGAGCACACCCCTCTCCCCAAATCTCTACTTGCTCACCAAACCTTAAGCTCCTTGGACCCTGTCCTTTAGGTTTCTTTAAGGAGGCTTAATTACAGAGGCATGATTAATTAAATCATTGTCTATTGGTAACTAAACTCAAGCTGCCTGGAGGTTGGGGCGAGGTGGGTTGCAATGGGGCTCAAAGTTCCAACCCTGTAATTATGTGGTTGGTTCTTCCTGTAACCAACCCCCATGTTTAGGTGAGGTCCAAAAGTCACTTCTTTAACATAACAGAAGACACTTTCATAACCGTCATCACTTGGGAAATTCCAAGGGTTTTAGGAAGCTCTGTGCCAGAAACCTGAGCAAAGGATAAATACAGAGGGTGCCAAAAAAATGTATGGGAAGGGTGTAATCACTTTGTGAGGGGTGTAAATATCTAACTATTACATTGTCTTGTTTACCTGAAATTAATTTTAAAAATGTATACACATTTTAAGAAAAGAAAAACTATTAAAATTGTAATAATATATACTGATAACAGAAGATAAACATGTCACATTTGACTTCTGCAATTACAAGAGGTGCTCCAAGTGGTTACCATCAGTGTAATTTTAATACAGTTTTTATCCTTTCTTAAAACGTGTATACATTTTTTTTGCCCCCTCCCTGTATGCATTTCCCCTTGTAAGTCACAATGTCATAGGATCTTTGCCCACACTGCAATATAGCACAGGAATTCAGTGCTGCTGTGACACCCTTCACCTCTGCACTGTGGGTTATACTGCTGGGAATACCTACTGTGTACAAAAGGCAAACTTGGAGATAACCATAATGAAAAACAGAGAAGGAAGTCCATGGGGCAAAGCAAACAGCCAGTGAAACAGCTCAAGTCACGGAACCAGGCAGAGGTGGCGGAAGGTGTAGATTCACCTTCTCATTGGCAGGTGAGGGGGCATGCAAAGGCAAGTATTGAGAACAAAGACCAGATTGTCAGGAGTTATAAGTAAATAGAAACCAAGAAATATGAGAGAAAAACTGCTCTTTAGAGAACGTTCGAGATAAAGGGTTGAGAGCAATAGAACGTTGATTTTATAGGTTAGTTCAAGGTTTGGGGGACGCAGGGGTGGATTAAACACTATAGCTAGATAGAGATGAAAAATGCTGGAACGAGGAAGTAAACTGTGGGACTAAGGCCAGTAGTGAATGTGTTTGTTTTAGAAAGAAGACGGTATGTCTTCCCACCACCATTAAAGGGAGCAGCACAGAGATGAGGACATGGAGACATTTCTGAAGTGAAGAATAAGGAGGAATTTTTATCTTCTTAAAATAACTTTAATATTGATTTCCTGAAGCTATGCTTTATGTATGCAGTATTTGCTATATAATAACACTGCTAAGAAATATAAACAATTCATTTTTCAAAGAGACTAAGCAATGAAATACAATCAAAACACCAACTGTAATTGAATATATAGATAGTCATGGGATGTGGATTATAATGTGGAAGGGAGTCAGAGGAAGTGTAATAGATATATATGACATGGCGGGGAGGAGTGGGGTGGCTAAATGGGGGAGGGGGGCTTGTCACTTTGAGGGGTAAAAAGTATAACTATTGCACTGTGTTGTATACCTGAAACTAATTAAAAATAAATAAATAAATAAAGGATATGGAATACAGTATTGTTTATATTAGTGAAAAATTTGAATCAAAGTAAATGCCTATCAAAAAACAACTAAATGATTAAGGTATAGTACATCCATATAATAAATACTATTAGTTGACATGGAAAGATGCTTATGACTTATTGTTCAGTAATTAAAGCAAGCTACAAAATAAAGAAAACAAAAAAAAAACACCAAAAATGGATTTTTCCTCACGTTGACATATTGTGCCATTGTATATAACTCTTCTTGCCTCAAAAATATCCTTCATTGCATCCTTTCCTTCAGCATATACCACCCTTTCTATCCAAGTAAATAAGGGACATGAAGCCCTGCACCCCCCTTTTTGCTTTCCTTCAGAGATAAGCATATCACTGCCTTTATTGGCTCATCCCCACTCACCCTTCAACCCATTGCACTCGGACTTCCATCCCACATCTTCAGGAAAGTGCTCTCGCATGACTTCATCCAAGGACATATCTAAGGACTAATCCTTTGGTGACTCACCCTGTCCTTGATCTCATTCTCTTTCTGTGGCTCTTCTCCCATCTCTCAGATGGATGCCTCCTTCTCTTTCACAAATTTAAGTTCTTCAATTTAAACTTAGTGATGCTCAAACCTCTCCCCCTTCCCAGGAAAGAAAAACAAAGATTCAAAATAGGCATGACACTTGTTGGTTTACCAGGGTTCCTTCTAAGAAGACATATTTTTAAATAAATGATAGTTGGAATGAAAAAGAAATTTAAGTTCCCAAGTTCAGTTCTTATCCTATCTGCCCACCGAAAGCCAGTTTTCCTCGGAGACCTGTTGCAGGCCACGATCTGAAACATTCTACCTATATTATGAGTATAATCCCAAAGAAGCAATCTTTAAGAAGGGACTAAAGTCATCAGGAAGAAGATGAAGACAGGAGAGTGTTGGGAGAATGAAAATTCAGGGACCTTTAAATTCAACAGTGTAGATTTAAACTGCATGGAAACTAATGATAAAACTGTAAACTAAAGACATAGAAAAGCAGACTAATCCCCAGAGTCACTGCGTGGCTGAGTGGAGACTGTGGACAAGGCTGAAGAGTCTGAGGTTTGCCCAGGTTGGGTCAGAAGACCTGCTCAGGTTTTCTGGTCCACACTGAGCTATTGCCAAGGTGGTCAGGAGGGTGCCCAAACTCCCCCTAGCAGTGACCTTTTTGGGTGATGAACTCGTTTGAAAATCTGATGAAAATCATGTTCTGGCTTCCTAAGAAAAAGTGCACATACTCATAGATATGAATTCGAGAAGTTTCCATATTATTCTACAATATGAGAAACACCACGTGTTGCAGGCAAGTAGAATGCCCTTCATATTAACTTTTTATTTGTGTTTTGGCCAGAAGTCTCCACTGATTCAATCAGTATCATTTTGGAAAACCTGAACTCTTTTCATGTTTTTCTTTTTTGCAAACACGATCCTGCTCGGCTGCTCTACATGCAGTACTAACAAGAAAACATAATTGTCCTACTGGCATATGTTTGCTTTGTGAGACTCCTACATGTGTCAGTTTCAGTTCACATTGTTCCCAGTCTAATGTCTCCCTCACAATCAAATACTCTCTGAAAGCTCTCCCTCTAACTGAAGTCCTCTTGTATTATCCAAGAGGGGGAAAAAAGTCAGCAACAGATCACTATAGGTTTTTCTCACTGCATAGAGAATGCCTTGATGTAATACTTAGAAGTCACCATCTTTATTAAAACATTCTCTTACACCCATATCTGACTTAATAGTTGTCTGCTGTTGACATGTACTTACTTCTATTCCTATGACATACATTCACCTAACAATTCATTCAAAGACATTTTTGAGTACTCACTAAATGCTCAGTTCTGTGCTAGATACAAAGACTAGGACAATGAATAAGGCAAAGTCTCATTTCAAAGGCCTGGGTCATCCTGGCAGAGATAGACATGCCAATAGATGATATAGTTGTATCATAATCATTGGTTCGCAACCCTGACTACATTATAGGCGATCTTTTAAAAAAAGATGATGCTGAGCTTCAATCAAGAGATAGCTGCTCTAATTGATCTGAGGTGGTGCCTGGACTTCAGAATGATTATAACAACCCTCAGATAAATCTGATAGCATTTATAACAGAAGAAAAATAGAAATGACTGTGGGAGCATTTCGAAGTCACCTAGGATCTAGAATAGGTGTCTGATGCAATTGATTTACTGAATTTATTTACCTAGGGAAAGAGGAATATTTAATTGAAGCAGGGAGATGGTTCCCCCTACCAGGCACACCAGTATGTGCAAAATCATGAGTGTGAGGGCACATGGTGGGCTTATTCATCTCTTCACTGAACAAATACTGACTCGTATTGAGTGCCTTCTATATCTCAGGCAAGGTCCAGAGGTCTACAAGCTGTCTGTCCAGTAACCAGACAGAAATCACCCTTGCTCTTATAGAAATCATAGTAGGATGGTAAATACTGATATTATACCATCAATTGCAGAAACGTTTGTTAAATTACAATTCTGAGAAACACTATAAAGCAGAAGCATAGGAACTATGGGGGTCTAATTGAGATAGACCTAACTCATTCTGGGGAGCTGGGAAGATTTTTTGGAAGAATGGTATTTAGGATGAAATTTGAAGGTGGTCAGCAGAAGCTGGAATGTGATGCAGAGAATTGCTGATGCAGAGAATTGCTGGCAGAGAAAATAGACATGGAAAGCCCTGATATGGAATGCATGGTCAGTGGGCTGCCAAAGTCCAGTGAGTTAGGGGAGGGGATGGAGGGTGAAGGAGGAGAATGCTTCCTCAGTGTGGTCAGATTACCCAGAACCTTGTAGACTGAACTGAGTCCCGAGTACATCACATCCACTCCGTTCCTCTGCTGCATCAGTGACACATCTGTTTGTGCATCTCTTGGCAGTTGACAAAACATTTCCACAAATGTCTCAACATCCTCAAGGCAGAACTGTCTCTTAGATGTTGGTCAGAGATGCTAATTGACTTGCCCATGTCCACATAGCTTAAAATCAATCTGTAGAACCAAGATTAGAGCCCAAGGTTGGTGAATCCAAACCTGAGCCCCTTTCCATCACATCAAAGCTTCATATTTTGTTCATCAGATTATATATCGTATGCACCTAAGTAAAGATTATTTTGATAAATCGAGAATCATTTGTCTAGGTTTCATGACAGTACAAAGATGTCAAGAGTACTTTGTTGTTTGTTTTTATAAGAATGATGGAATTAAAAGATGCAGGGCAGATTTTTCAGGCCATATCACAGCAGCTAGGCAGGGCTGTTTAGAGGAAAGGAAACTATGAAGATAGATCTTTGTACAGAGCTGGAGAGACTTGGTTTACTCAGTAACTGCTTCCAAGAGTAAATGAACAACTACACTCCCTGGGTTCAAATATAAAGGAGAGAGGCTTCTCACTGTCTGGATTGCACTGGTGAAAAGGAAAGAGCTTTGGCTTGTTAATCAAATGTCCCAAGGAACCCATGGGAGCTCTGGGCAAGCAGCCAACGTATAGGAAGTTCTTTGCATCACTCTAGGACTCACTCTCTCTGTATCTGGCCAGGAGAGAAGCTGTGCCTGCCAATCAAAGTTGCCTCCACATGACCCAGGAGCATGTTTACTGGCTGCCAGTAGCAAAGATTAGTGGTAGACATGGGACAAATAGTAATTCATCCTTCTTGTCACTTCCTCATAATCCAGGCTGCAGAGTGAGACTACCTACCCCGCCCCACCTTTCCTGCAAGGCATGGGAGGCAGCGCAGGTTCAGCTGCTGAGGCACTAACAGACTCCTGGCAGCTGGCTTTTGGCAACGAGAAACTCTCTCATTCTCCACGGCTGTTAACGGAAAGGGTGCCCAAAGACACTCATTGAGCCTTTGGGGTGCGCAGCCTGCCTTGGGACAGGAGAAAGCAGAAACGGCAGTGACTTTGTAAAAACTACCAATCACACGTCACAACCACACTCATGTACAGCAAACCTTCCGGGCCAGGATCACGCTAGGCATCAGGTGGCCGACTCTGTTCCCACAAGACGCAGAGAATTTTTATTTATTTATTTATTTTTTTTGAGAGCAAGGAAGTGAGTTTATTCAAGAAGAAAGATGCCGATATAGAAGTTAAAGCTTTTTATTTTTTTTTATTTTTTGAGGGCAGTGTCACTGGCCCTCATATGTGGGATCCGAAGCGGGGCCGCTGGCGTCCCAAGCCAGCGCTTAACCACCGTGCCACTCGGCCAGCCAAGATGCAGAGAATTTTTGTACAGCAGAGGACAAACTGAAGAGAGCTTGCTGGACTTTAGCCAAAATCGGCACTGTTTTTTTTTTGTTGTTCTTTTTTCGTCTCCCTTTTATTGATTGCTTGTTTTGGTTGTTTTTATTTCTATTTCATTATTATCATTTTCTAGTTTTTAATATAGGCATATATATGGGTGTATATAGGTGAATATATGTCCACATATATGGGTGTGTGGACAAATATATATATATATATATATATATATATTTCGTTCTTTGTGCTTTCTGTCCAAGAGAGGAGGAAAAACAAACAAACAAACAAGCAAAAGACAAACAAACAAAACAAAACAGCACCAAAAATCACAGTCTCAACACTGTTTTGAGCTAAGGCCTTGGCCTCATACGCTCCAGAGGAGTTCCTGCTGCTCTCCCAAAGAGACTGCAGGGGTTTAGAGGGCTGCCTGCACCCTGCAGTGGCTCAAATCCCTATTCTCCCGGGGACCTGCATCTCTGCCCAGCGCACGTTGTATCCCCCCCGCCCCCCTTCCCTCCCCCCCGCGGAGCATTCTTTCTTCCCCTGCTCGCCCCTCCTCAGGCTTCTGCCTCTGAGCCTGTGTGCGGAGGTGCTCTTGCTGCGCTCCGCGGACCCAGTGGACGCAGAGACTGGTCCCTGAACTGGGCAGGTGCAGGGATGGATCTTGCCCTGTCGCTGTTACTGCTGGGCTCTGCACCCTGCTTCCTGGGGACCTGGGTAACTGTGGGTGCGGCTGCACGTCTCCTCTCTCTTCTTCTCCACTCGCCCGGCCTGAAGCTTCTTCCTCAGGCTGCAGATCGTTGCACTCTTGCTGTACTTCAGGCTGGCCACGGGGCGCAGGGAGCGAGCAGTGGGAACATTCATCGATCTGTTCTCTGAAGCTCGGTGCCTCAGCAGCCGCGGGTGCAGGCTGCACCTCACGTGTCTCGCCGCCTTCTTCCTCCACTCGCCCAGCCTGCCCATCTTCCAGCCATCCTTGTGTGAAACTCTTAGTTGCTCTGTGTGATGAGTAGACATCCCTTTGAAGAGTTACAGAAGTTCAAATTGTGGATATTTCCAAGGGAGAACTTAGGGAGCCCTCCTCACAGCTGCTGTCTTTGCATCCCTCTCTCTCTAGTTGATTATTTACTGGACCTTCATGCTTCTGTCTTTTCATTGGAGAGGGCACCCATCATGGGCCAAAGCAGTTGGGCCCTGGGGCACCCATTTCCTTGGGCTGCTGAGTTTTCTGCCACCTGTCCTTCTAGAAAAGCAGCCCTAACATGTGCCAGCACTCACTGCTGGTGTCCTCAGCCTAGCGGCACATGGGAGTGCAGGTCAGAGGGTCTTGTTGCAAACCACCAATAAGACTTGTCTGGCTTTAGATTTCTGTAGTGGTATTTTTGCAGAGTTCCAAAGAGAGCTCCCAAAGAGTCCATTTGGGCATCTGCAAAGATTTTCATGTAAAATCAGTTGAGTTGAATGATTTTACAGCTGCAGTGTCAATCTGTTTTTTCCCTTTTTCACTCCCCCCTCACTCCACTTTTTTTTTTTTTTGCCAAGATGCCTGAGAGGCTGATGTTGAGTTTGTCCAGGGATAACACCCTTAGAGGAGAAAAGAGAGAAAAGTGTGGCTAGGAAGAAACATGCTAGTGGTTTCTAATACTACTAGGTTCATCCCAACTCCACATGCATTTCCCTGAATGTTTGTGTAGAGTCACACATATACATACATTCCCACATATAATACTTATAACATTTCACTCCAGAAAATAGGAGCATTTCCAATTTTTGGATGACTATTGAAGGATAATCCTTCTTTCTTTGGAGAAATCAATGATACAATAAGTAAAATTACCATGTTTCCCCCAAAATAAGACCTAACTAGAAAATAAGCCCTAGGATGATTTTTCAGGAGACTTGTAATGTAAAACCTACTCCAAATATAAGTCCCAGTTAAGATTGTCAGACGTGACTGTTCGAATAAATGTAGCATTTTGTGTATGAATAAATGAATAAATGTAGATTGTTGGAGCAAAAATTAATATAAGACCCAGTCGTATTTTGGGGGAAACACGGTACTAACCCTTCGTATGCAGACAAATGCGTATTTCAAAGTATAGAGGAGTAATTGGTTAATGAAACTGAAAGTAAGTTATGTCTTAGAAAAAACTGTTTATGCTCCCCAAGGACTAGACGGGTGGACAGAATCAGATATGTAACCTAAATTTCTGGAAAGGTAGAATTCAAAAATTTTATAAGACATGTGGATTTGTGCTCAAAGACAGGCGGCAGGTAAATGCCATCCTGATTGTCAACAAGGTTAAAGGCATTGCATTCACTGCACATCAGTGAGTGAAATGTCCACCTGCGGCCATATTCTAGAATGGACCACTTTTGGAGAGCATTCAGGAGACCTGAGTTAATGCTAGTATCCAAAAGGTGCTTTCAATTGTAAGAGT
This sequence comes from Aselliscus stoliczkanus, assembly GCA_033961575.1. NCBI lineage: Eukaryota > Metazoa > Chordata > Mammalia > Chiroptera > Hipposideridae > Aselliscus > Aselliscus stoliczkanus. The sequence continues at coordinate 71,424,572 of CM066740.1, read as the reverse complement.
GTCAACTTGAAGGAAGGTATCTGGAGAAAGGAACCTGTTGAATATATTATCAATGATTTTGAATTAAAATATGGAGGACACTAGTCATTAAATATGTGTGTAGCATGCAAGTGACAAATGACAGAAGTCATGGCAATTTAAAACGTGTAAAAATCTAACCAGATGAAAATTAATGGAGAAATTCTGCGGTCAGGATCACAAGATAGAGATTTCTTAGCTACTGCACATAGAAAAATATTTTGAATCTTTATTGGATAGGAAGCTCAAACTGTATCAGCAATGTATTGGACAAATGCAAAAAAAGCTGCAGTGTAGCCTGCATCCCTGGAAATAGCTTGCCCAGGACAAGTATCTGCAATAAAGCAGAGACCTCAGGTGCCAGGCCAGGAACCCCTCCAAGTCCCTTTTTCTTTTCATTCTTTCTGTTTTCCTTTTTGTTTTTTACCTCTCTACCTGTTCTTCTATTACTCAATTCAAACATTCTCTGGAACAAGACGCTCAATAGAATTTGAATGGATGGCCCTTCTTTGTGCTTCTAACACAACACTAGGACATAATTCTAGTGCATTTGAAAGTTGATTTACTTGTTCCCCCACATCTCAGCTCCTTAAAGGCAATGCATAATATCTGACTCTGCATCTCCAAAGGTTAGCACAGTCAGAGCCTAATAAGTGTCTGTTGAATCAATAAACCCACCAGTCTTATATTGGATCCCCTCAAAGCAAGTCAGGTGGAATTCTTTACAGGGACTTACGTAGTACACCCTTGACTAAGAATAGTTTTTAAAGAGAAATTCAAACATGCCCATGATTAAGGAAGATAGGAGGAAAAATGTAACATGTTGAGTTTTTGTTTGTATGTGTATGTGTGAAGAAAGTGAGACAAGAGGGGATAGAATGTCTTCTGAGTAAAAGAATAAGTGGCTTGGGCTGACCGAGTGGCGCGTTGGTTAAGAGCTGGCTTGGGATGCCAGCGGCCCCGGGTTGGGTCCCACATGTGAGGGCCAGTGACACTGCTCTCAAAAAAAAAAAAAAAAAAAGAATAAGTGGCTTGATTAAGGCGTATCCAATGAGGTGACCGATACAATTCACAACCAGTTATTGGAATGTATGTGTCGGGGTGCGGGCGAGAAGTGACACAATTTGATTCAAATTTGTTGGATAATGAAACAATGGTGCTTGCTCCCAGACAAAATGTCCAAGAACACTAAAACCTGTCACAATACAACAGTAGGTGGCTAAGTTTTTCCGCATGCTTTCAAAATCTCTGCCTGCCCTCTCCTGCTCTCCTGTTTTTGGGAAATAAAACCCATCCTTGCTCAAGTCAGACAAAATATCTTAAAACACGTAAGTCCTGGGTTCACCTCTAAGTCCCCTAAAATTTCTCACAAGGATTATAATATTGTCCCATGTGGAAAGACTGCTGGAATATGACTATTACATAAAGCGACTGGGTAGGAGTGAGAGATACGCAGGGAACAGAGTGGGTGGAATCAGAGTTTCAGATATTTTAGGGTAGTTTTATTCAATTTCCTTTTCTGCTGGTATGCTAAGTATTCCAGAATGTTCTTTCACCTCTTCCTTTTTTCCCAACACCGCCCCCTTTCCTCCCTTCCTCCCTGAATGTTCCCCTTTCATCTTTCAGAGTCTGAGTTGAAGACATGGTGGGGCTTGGTCAAGAGAAAAACATTCCTCCCACTTGGTGGAGAGTGTAACCAGTCCTGTCTGGGCTCCAGCGCTCAGGTGTTCTGGCAACTGCTATTTTTGCTGGAGATAGAGCCTTCTTTTGGAATTTGCTTTGCTCCTCAGTTCATCGGTGTTTGGGTCCTCACCTCACAGGACACAGTTCAATCTTCATCGGTTCAGTCAGTCATTTACTTCATGGCATTGGTGGAATGATTATTGAAGTTGGGGTTAATAATAAATAATTCCAGTTTAGTTGTTTAGGGACTTGTATATTAGTCTGGAGTCTCTGGGGTAGATTATCCTGCCCTTGATAATGACTCTATCCTTTACTTTAGGAAATGAAAATAAAAACGGATACAGTTCATTGATTCGGGCCTGGAAATGTTACTATGTACATTACCTCTACATTTCGCTTTCATCAAGAGGATTCAACATTGTAAAGAATAGAGAGGCAAACGTGAGGGAATTGGAAACATTAAAAAATGCTAAGGTTGGGGCCGGCCGAGTGGTGCAGTGGTTAAGAGCTGGCTTGGGATGCCAGCAGCCCGGGTTCGGATCCCACATATGAGGGCCAGTGACACTGCCCTCTAAAAAAAAAAAAATGCCAAGGTAAAATGCCAGTTAAAATGAGAAAAAAATGATCTCATTTTTCATAGTACCTAAAAATGCTTTTGGGCACCGCCCACATATGGTACTCAAAGATCAAACCCTTCACAGAGCAGTGTCTGGAAGTGGTGGCGTTTATGGAGGTAGCTAGAATATACAAGTGGGGGTTCACCATGAGTGAGTTTCAGAATTAGTGACTAATCCAGGCTAAGAAACAAATGACTGTCAGGAGTAAATCTGACTTAACATCCCTTGAATTGGTAGCATCAACAATAGCAGTCAACTAAACTGGCATGCACTTTGAACTCTAAAACTTTTAAGAATGAAAACAGGAATGCATAACTGAAACAAATGCAGTGGTTTGGTTTTTTTGTGTTTTTTTAAAATGTACAAATGCATCTATCTGGCTGCTTTCACCAACAGTAAAAGCATTTTGACTACCTCCTCCCCATCCTCCCCCCACTCCCCGCCAGGCAAAGTCTATGCTGAGTAGACATATACACTTTCTCATTTAAATTTTTATGGGTACATTTTCAATGAAGCAAATATTCCCCCACTGAACAAGCTATAACTCCTTGCAAACTTAAATACTCTATTGATTAACTGCTTTTGTAAGCCATACTATGTAAGCAGTGAGGCTAATTGGTGTGTGTGTACATATACATACATAGCAGCAATACTTATACCAGACAAAATAGACTTCAAAAGAAAGGCTATAAGAAGAGATAATGAAGGAACCAGAAAGCCCACTTTAGGGTATTTATCTGAAGAAATCCAAAATGCTACTTTGAGGGGACGTGTGCATTCATATGTTCATTGCAGATTTGTTTATAATAACCAAGATGTGGAGGCAGCCTGGGTATCTGTCGATGGATAAATGGATAAAAAAGAGGTGGTACATCTGTATTGGGTTGTAGGAAAAGTCATGATGTATTTTTTCTATGTTTTTCATTGCAAAAATGAATCATGACTTTTCCAACAGCCCAATACATATGTACCACCTCACATAAGTGTTGCTACTCCTTTGTCTGTCTGACTTGTCCAACTCAGCATGGTACCCTCTAAGTCCATCCACATGGCAAGATTTTATTTTATTTTTTTTATGACTGGGTAATATTCCATTGTATATATGTAATACCTCTTTTTTATCCTGTCAGCCATGATGGACACCCATGTTTCCTTATCTTGGCCATTGTAAATAACGCTGCAATGAAGGGATGCATATGTTCCTTCGAAATAATGTTTTGGGTTTCTTCAGATAAATACCCAGAAGTGGGATTACTGGGTCCTTCTTTGTTCATGTTACAGCCTTTCTTTTATAAGATTTTTTTTTAATTGGGGAATTTGGGGAGGGGAACAGTGTTGGGAAATTGGGGAGGAGGAGCAACCAAGCTGTTCTTCAATCTTAGTTGTGGAGGGCGCCAGTTGCCATCTGGCTGCCCATCGGCAGCTCGTGGCCCCTAAGCTCAAGGTGCTGTGTTCAATCTTAGTTGAGGGTGGGCCTAGCCACCATCCCATGTGGGAGTCGAACCAGCAGCCTTGTTGTTAAGAGTGCATGCCCTATCCGCTGAACCATCCAGGCGGCAGCTCAGCTCAAGGTGCCAAGTTCAGTCTTAGTTGCAGGTGGGCGTAGCCACCATTCCATGTGGAAGTTGAACCAGCAGCCTTGTGGTTAAGAGCACACGCTCTATCCTCTGAGCCAGCCAGGCAGCAGCTCAGTTCAAGGTGCCGAGTTCAGTCTTAGTTGTGGGTGGGCATAGCCCACCATCGAACAGGCAGTCTTGTTGTTAGGAACACGTGCTCTCACCAGTTGAGCCATCCTGCCGCTGTTGGCAGCTCAGCGGCAGCTCAGCTTTGGCACAGTGCCACTGGCCAGCTTTGGCACAGTGTCACTGGCCCATGTGGAAATCAAACTGGCGGCCCTGTTGCTCAGATCTCACACTCTTAAGCTAATTCTTAACCAACTGAGCCACTTGGCTAGCCCTAGCCTTTCTTTTAGTTTATTTTGTCTGGTATAAGTATTACTACCCCAGTTTTTTTTTTTTTTTCCATTTTCATGAAATATTTTATCCCATTTCTTTCAGTCTGTGTGTGTCTTTTGATATGAAGTGAGTCTCTTATAGGCAATATGTGTAAGATTGGGTTTTCTTATCCCTTCAGCCACTCTATGTCCTGTTTGGAGCATTTAATCCATTTACATTGAAAATAATTGTTGGTAGACATGTAGTTTATTGCCATTTTGTTATTCATATATTTTAATCTTTTTCTTCTTCTTGAAGAAATTCCTTTAACATTTCTTGTAATACTGGGGTTTTTTTGGTTATGAACTCCTTTAGTTTTTTCTTGTCTGGGAAGCTCTTTTATCTGTCCTTCAATTTTCAACAAGAGCTTCCTGAGTAGAGCACTCTTGGTTGTAGGTCCTTGATTTTCATCACTTTGAATATTTCATGCCAGTCCCTTCTGGTCTGCAAAGTTTCTGTTGAGAAATCAGCTTACAGTCTTATGGCAGCTCCCATATAGGTAACTAACTGCCTTTCGGTTGCTGCTTTTGAAACTTTCCTTGTCTTTAAGCTTTGCCATTTTAATTGTAATGTGTCTTGGTGTGGTCCTCCTTGAATTCATCTTGTTTGAGACTCTCTGTGATTTCTGGGCTTGGATGTCTATTTACTTCACCAGGTTAGGAAAGTTTTCTGTCATTATTTCTAAAAATAGATTTTTAATTTCTTGCCCTCTCTTTTCTCCTTCTGGCACCCCTATGATGTGAATGTTGGTATGGTTGGTGTTCTACAGGTCCCTTAAACTAGCCTCACTTTTTTGATTATGTCTTCTTTTTGCTGTTCTGATTGGGTGTTTTCTGCTACTTTATATTCCTAATCACTGATTCAAGTCTCTGCTTTATCTAATCTACTGTTGATTCCCTGTAATATATTCTTCATTTCTGACTGGTTCTCTTTCATGTTTTCTATCTCTATTTTTGTGTTTCCTATCTTTTTGTTGCTGTTCTCCCTGAGATCATTGAGCATCCTTATAACCAGTGTTCTTTTTTGTTGTTTTTTTTTTGTTTTTATTGCATTTTTTTAAAATTTATTTTTAATAAGTTTCAGGTGTACAACACAGTGTAATAGTTATACTTTTTACCCCTCAAAGTGACAACTACCCTCCCCCAATTCGCCACTCCACTCCCCCCCATATCATATATATCTATTACTCTTCCTCTGACTCCTTTCCACAGTATAATCCACATCCCGTGACTATCTATATATATTCAATTACAGTTGGCATACGACCTCCACTTCAGGTGTACAGTGCAGTGATCAAGCCTCTACTCTTTCCATGAAATGGTTTCTCCAACAAGACATGTGACCATCTGACACCCCACGAAATATTTACAACATTATTAATTATATTCCCCGAACTGTCTTTCATATCCCTGTGGCAATATTGTAGTTGCCTATTTTTGCTGTCTAATCCCTTCCCCTTCTCCCTCATCCCACCCCCCTCCCAACTAGGAACACTGTTTTTCCTCTATATCTATGAGACAGTTTCTGTTTACATTGCTCATTCATTCAGTTTTTCAGATTCCACTTATAAGTGAGATCATATGGTATTTGTCTTTCTCTGACTGACTTATTTCACTTAACATAATAATCTCTAGGTCCATCCATATCATTGCAAATGGTATGATTTCATTATTCTTTATACCGGAGTATAAATGTACCATGGTTTCTTAATCCAGTCATCTACCGATGGGCATTTCAGTTGTTTCCAAGTCTTGGCTATTGTAAATAGCGCTGCAATGAACATAGGGGTGCATATATTTTTTTGAATCAGTGTCTTGGGTTTTTCGGGATAAATAACTAGGAGTGGAATTGCTGGGTCAAAAGGTAGTTCCATGTCTAGTTTTTTGAGATACCTCCATACTGACTTCCATAGTGGCTGCACCAATCTGCAATCCCACCAACTGTGCAGCAGGGTCCCTTTTTCACCACAACCCTGCCAGCACTTGTTGTTTGTTGATTTATTGGTGATAGCCATTTTGACTGGAGTGAGATGGTTTATAAATTTTGAGTGTTTTATAAATTTTAGATATTAACCCCTTATCAGATATATCGTTGGCGAATATATTCTCCCAATCAGTAGGCTTCCTTTTTGTTTTATTGATGGTTTCCTTTATTGTGAAAAAATTTTTAAGTCTGATATAATCCCATATGTTCATTTTTTCTTTTACTTCCCTTGCCCTCGGGGATGTATCAGTAAAAATATTGCTCCGGGTAATGTCTGCAAATGTACTCCCTATATTTTCTTTTAGGAGTTTTATGGTTTCAGGTCTTACATTTAAGTCTTTAATCCATTTTGAATTTGTTCTTGTATATGGCATAAGGAGGTGGTCCAGTTTCATTTTTTTGCATGTATTAGTCCAGTTTTCCCAGCATCATTTATTGAATAGACTATCTTTACTCCAATGTAAATTCTTGCTTCCCTTGTCATAGATTAATTGTCCATAAATGTCTGGATTTATTTCTGGGCTCTCTGTTCTGTTCCACTGATCTATGTGCCTGTTTTTATGCCAATACCATGCTGTTTTGATTACTGTAGCCTTGTAGTATGTTTTGATGTCTGGTAGCGTGATACCCCCGACTTTGTTCTTATTTCTCAGGATTGCTGAGGCTATTCGGGGTCTTTTATGTATAACCAGTGTTTTGAACTCTGCGTCTGGTAGATTGCTTGTCTCTGTTTTGTTTAGTTTTTTGTTTGTTTGTTTGTTTTTGTGGAACTTTGTTCTGTTTTTCCATTTGGGACATGTTTCTTTGTCTCCCCATTTAGGCTGCCTCCCTGTGTTTGTTTCTATGTATTAGGTAGAGCTGTTATGTCTCCAGTCTTAGTGAGGTGACCTTATGAAGTAGGTGTCCTGTGGAGCCCAGTGACATAGTTTCCCTGGTTACCTGAGAGATGTGCTGCATGTGTGTCCCTTGTGTGGGTTGTGTGCACCCTCCTGCTATAATTGAGTCTTGGTTGCTGTTTGCATGGCAATGAGAGGGATTGACCCTCAGACTGATTGGGTGTGAGGACTGGCAGTGACTACAGTGGAGGAGCTGTTGTGCCAGAGACTGACCCTTTCGAGCAGGATTCAATTTAGCCGGGCTCTGGTGCCTGCCCAGTCTGCCCTTTGGGTGTGTCATCTATGCAGGCAGCTGGGTGGTGCTCTGGCTGGGTGAAGACAGCCACCAGTCATGTCTGCCCTGGGGCCTCCTGGAAAGGGTCCTGCTTCAGGCCAAGTTTAGCTGCAGCCTGTGCCCTACCTGGGGCCACCTGGCATGAGCCACAAACCAATCCTCAGATGGCAACCACCCATGCTGGGCTTAGAGATGCCCGGAAGAGGCCAAGCTGTGAACCGAGGCCAGCTACTGCTATTGTCAGACTTGGAGCTACTTAGCAAGAGGTACAGGGCATGCCAAGGCCAGGTGCTCCCTATTTGCTGTTTGTGAACCTTTGAGAGATTTTAGGAAAGTCTGCAACATGAGCTAAGACAGGCTGTTTGTATGGAAAAGCCACTGCAAGTCACTTGGGTGGGCCTGCAAGTTGGGTGGGGCAGGGTCTCAGGGAATTTCCAGAGGAGGGCAATCTGTATTAGCCAGGTTGATGAAGCTTAGTTATGGCAGCTGCCTGTGTGTGCATCTGGGATGGTGTAGCACTCAACTAGGAAACAGTAGCCTCTGCCAGCATTTATGTCTGGGAGAAAGCTGCCCCTCCAGCCCTCACCATGAGCCAGACAATTCAGTTTCTCCTCATACGTCCTTTGTCCCTTTCAAGCTGCTGCCTTAGTGCTGGAGCCCAGAGTAAGTCAGTCCATCAGCGAGTAACTCTGTGCATGGGCTCTTTAAGAGGAGCACCTGGGAGTGCAGTTACCTTCCATTTCACTCAGCCACAATCTCCACTGGTTTTCAGAGCCAGAAGTTATGGGGACTTCTCTTCCCAGCACCAGAACCCTGGGCTGGTTAGCCTTGCTTTGGGTGGGACCCCTTGCTCTTCTGGGAGGACCTCCAAAGCTGAGATATCCCTGCCAATTTTTTACCATCACATTTGGATATGGGACCAGCTTGTTTCACATCTCCTCCCCTCCTACTAGTCTTGAGGTGGCTTTGTCTGTATGTCCTTAGTTGTAGGACGTCCGTTCAGTTAGACTTCAGGTGATTCTCAGTGATGCTTATTCTGTAGTTTAGTTGTAATTTTGATGTGGTCATGAGAGAAAGCAAGCACAGTGTTTATCTACACTGTGATTTTGACCAGAAGTCCCAGAAAATTTGCATTTTTGTTAAACACCCAGATTATCTGGATACAGCTGAACCTTGGAGCCCCCTGGGTGAGTGAACAGAAAGTCAGGAATTGAGAGTTTGAACAAGGACTGGAATTGTCAGGATGGATTTATAGAAAGCAGCAGATTTCAGATGAGTCTACAAAGTCTAACTTTAAGGGTGGGTGAGATTTAAAGACAGAAGGGAAGCATATTCTTGGAAGAGTGAAAGTTATGAAAAAAAAAAAGCACAAATTTAGGAGTAAATGTGGCATAAGAAAAGGACAACTGGAAAGCAAGCCTGAGAGAAGCCCCAGAAAAGCTGGCGTCCACTCCCCTCACATTGATTGTCTGCACACCTTAAACTTCTTGGGAAATCTAACTTCTTTATGAAGGTAACCAGAATATAAAAGAAGAAATCTTTGTCTCTCTTTATGTCTGAGCCTGAATTTTACATAAGTTATGTCTAATTGTAAGGTTCAATGTACATACAAAATGCAAGATCTAGACTAATAATTCCTAAGCCAACCAAACCCTGTGCCTTACACAAACTTTAAAAGTGATTATTTAGTGTTTTGTATCAAATTAATAGTCATTATAGTAGACATATGACATACCTTGTTTCCAGAAAATAAGACTTAGTTGGAGAAACAGCTGTAGCATGATTCCTCCAGGATATGGAGGGTACACACCCCTCACATGAGGGTTTTATGACCTGTTTCAGGGAAAAGGGTGCCTTTTCCACAAACTACTTTTCAGCTTAAAATATTCAATATGCCAAGGTGCCATATTTTGACACCAAAAATCATACAAGGGCTTATTTTCCAGCTAGGTCTTATTTTTGGGGAAATAAAGTAGTACAAAAAAAGAACAAAATAAAACAGGATTGCCTGAGGAGCCAGAAAGAACTGGATTTGAATCACTGTTATACCACTTACACCTGAGGCATTTACTTGGCCTCTTTGAATTTCAGTTTCCCAACCTGTAAAATAGAAATAAGACTAACAGTACATACAGACATACCTTGTAGTGGGTTTTGAAGATTAATTGTGTTGGCTAATGTAAACTCCCTGGCACATAATAGATATCTGTGAATGAATAAACAGTATTTGTAATATTTTTATAGTTGTAAAGAACGTGTTTTAACTGGACTAATCCATGATTACACAATGGTGTGATGCATTTTAGGTCAGATAGATAAAACAGCACAATTGTGATCTAGTAAGAGATACTTATTTTTTTTGTACTAAGGAAAGGTGAAATTTAATTGTGGAACTGATTAGCAATGTGATGTAATTTGAAGGACTCCCTAAGATATGTTTCCATGGGACCTGAAATGTCCTGTTAGAGTTTCATTCCCTGGTGACTCTTGCTGGGCTATTCAGCTCCTACCAGTTATTCATGTTTAGTGAGAATCACTTTTCAGATCTTTTGTCTCTATGACAATGGAGAGAATACTGCTGAGGAATAGGAGATCTGTTGGACATAAAGAAAAACTGGAACCATCTTTTCATAAGGGGTACCCATGGAACATTGAGCTGGCTAGAGCCTCAGGCCCTAATAGGATGGTCTGCAAGCCTTCGTCTGGTGAGAAATGAGTGCCAGAAGAAGGAAAAGAAAGCAGAGAAGTGGCACTGATAAATGTCAAGTGCTTTTCCTCTAGCCTCTGTCTGGTTTGAGTACTATTGTTCCCTGCTCTGTAAATTCCTCATTTTCATTAAATGTCACACGAATGCCTTTTTATTTTTGATGTCATGTCACAAAGTAAAATCTCAAAAGAGAAAGTGAGGCTTAAATGTTCTCAACAGGTGGCTCAGGGAAATTTGAGAACAGGAATGGTTTCTTCAAAAAATAAGAAAAAAAGAAAAAAATGCAACGGAGTGTTATAAAGGCAAAAAAAAAAAGAATAAGTATTGAAACTGTTTTAAGGAACTAAGTTCCTTTAATGTGTTATTAAACACTATTTATTATTACTGCCTATTTATTATTGCTCACTATTTACTACTATTATTATTTATAATTACCCTCTCTTTCATTTGAGAAATTCAAGATATAATGTGCCTTTCTGGTTTGGAGACATTTTCTGTTTACTATTCTGATTTTTCTGAATTACTATAGGTGATATGTCTTTAGAAATTTATATTTTTGGAGGAAAATAATGCCTTCTCATTTATATTAAAAATACATTGAGTGTTAATGAAAGAATGATTTTTCTTTACGGGAAAGGAAAGCAGAGTTACATTAGCATGGAATTAGAAATAAGATTTAAATGTTAACCATAGATTAGATAAAAAGCAATTTGTGCTTAAAAAATGGACCATAAATTATAGAAGGAAATATGTTTTGTTTATATTTGGATAAACATAGGAGTTACTTAGTTCAGGTTTATTGGATGATTAATTTATAACCCAATGAGAAATAAACCAGAGTCTCTAGCCCTGAGCGTTTCAAAATACATCCTCCATATCACTGTCAAACAGTCCCCATCTACACACACGCACATGCACACATGCATACACGCGTGAATGTCCCCAGTGACCCATCTCTGTGCAGATTCCGTGGTAATCACCTAGTCATATCAGCACAATAGTATCAATTCAATCCTGAAAAAATCTTGCAATGGTGGACTCCTAAAAGGCTTTACAGTAGGAGAGCTTATCGTTTCTTATCAAAAGAAGCAATGGCGTCCAGGAAATACACAGAACTTTGCTTTCAAACAGTGAAGAAATTATTGTGCAATGTAGTATGTTATTGGGGAGGAAAATGCTACTCAATGTAGGAAGCAGCATTATTTACCTTTTGAATGAGTGTGAAGGATTTCTCAGTGAGAGTGGTCAGGAGTTCTCTGAGTCAAACTTCATGTAGGCAGTGTAGAAGCAGCTCCCATATGCTGTGAGAGAAGCCCCAGAAAAATCCCTCTGCACCAAAACCTTCCCTCTCACACTGCCATACACTGAAACTCCGATTATTTCCATTCACACATTGAAAATGTGCTTTTAGAGGCATCCATTCAGGACTTGCTCAAGACAAGTGTGGTAACTACCCCTGTTAGGGAGCCCAGAAGTCAGGGGACATTCAAAGGGGTGGAAGGAGGGGCTTCATGGTGGGCAAACTCAACCAACCTTACAACTTTTCTCTTCTCCTAGACTTGGCCAGTCTACATGGTCTTTGATTTCTCACCAACATTCTTGTGCTTATCTCTCTCCATGTTAATTGTGACAGTAAAACAATAAAGGTCCAGATTTAATTTTAACTCACGTCGGTCAGTCTAGGGCAGTGAGTGAAGATGATGAGCTAGAGAAATATTAATCCTGGCTGGTTATTTAACATAGGCCTTGTTTGGAGAAGACTATCAAAGGCACACACTCAGGACAATGAAACTCTTTAGTTACATTTTGGTTTATCGCCGGGTTCTCCTCACATTTTGCACCCCGTTGGTTCTACTGCCCCTGCCTATCATCCTCCACAGTAAGGTACGTGAACATGGGGAACAGGCTGGTGGATTTATTTAATGGTCCATCATTATTGCTGTGCTGTAATCACCTGGCTCAGAGCTGAATGAGTGGTGAGACTTTGGGCTGGAAATCAGGGCTATTATACAGTGCAATTTGTCCATTTTTCTCCTCAGTGGTTAATGTGGGTTGATTCTCAGTATGACTAACTAGAATCATTAGATAGTGTATTCAGTCAGACTTGTTCTCTGTCTGTCAACTAGATGAGAAGGAGTAAAGGAGCACAGCCCTTGAGATCTTGTAGTTCAAGATATTCATCTCCAGGGAGACTCTGCTTTAGCACAGCCCCTTCTTCTGAGACGAGGCCACAGTGTAATACCAGGGAAAGAGCTGGAGGGACAAGGAGTCCTGGGGTCTAGCCCAAACTAATTCATTTGTCACCTTTGTGGCTTGATGTGGGTCACAGAACCTCCTGGAAACTTAGTTTCCTCTTGGGATAAGACGTTGGAAGCATGAAATAATTTTCCTTGGATAATCAGAAAATCTGATAAATTATTGTACCATGTTTTGACTACTCCAGATTTTATTTCATTTAGGTATACTTGTAAGAATTCTTCCATTTGCTTTTAAGTGTAGTCAGTCTATTAAGTCCAAAATGATAAACTCAATACATTTTTAATCGCTTAGTAAAATGAGTTGATTTGAATCAGCAAACACTTAATGAGCACCTTCTCTGTGCTGGATGTGACAGGTGTCACGAGCTGGTAAGAGGACAGACACTGGAGCCAGGCTCTCTGCTTTAATCCCAGATTTCATTTACAAGTGCTGTGGAGTGCATAAGCTCCATAACCTCTCAATGTTTCTGTTTTTTCCTAAGTGAAATTGGGACAGTAACGGGTTTGTTGTGAGGACTAAATAAGAAAGCACTCATCAGGCACTTGCTTGGAGCAATGGGGGGCAGATAGTACATGGGGCAGGTTGGGTCCTCTCAAATGTGTTGACTCCACAGCTGGTGCAGTTCCCACCAGCCCATGATGCCTTTTCTTTGCTGTTATTCTCTAACAAGCATTAATCAAGGTTATACCAGCCTGGGTTAACATACAACCACCCTAATGGTAATACCCAGGGTCCCCTAGCCTCCCTCAGAAGTCTGCCACCAATCTAGGAACCTCTGAGGGAATTCCTGGGAGCTAGCACAAAGTTCTCTTTGACTCGGCCATGCTCATGACCTGCAAAGCAGGCGAAGGAACTGGCTGGCCCCTGTTGGTTGGTGTTGCCTGGGGCAGCTGCCCAGCTGCAGCCTCCCCTGTGGGCCTCTCCTTGCTTTGAGCTCCCCTAGTAAGTACTCTGTGGAGGGAGGAAAGAACTTCTCACCCCGTTTTGTCAAACATTGTTCTGGGTCCCCGTATTCTTATAGAATATCCAGTGAAAACATCAGGCACAGTCAGTTGTTTTGGGTTTGTTTTGCAAATTCTGTATGAGGCTAATCCTCCCCTTTCTTCCCTGCCCGGAAAGGACAAGTTCGAGTCTCAGAAAAGAGCTCTAATCTGATTGCCCAGCCCAAGCCCCTATGAAGACTTGTACTCCATCTAGCATAGAAGATGGCCTCATCTTTCCAACACTCCCCGGTCCTACGGTTCCCTAGACCCAGCTGGATCCTACCATGAGCACACCCTGTTTCATACCTGGAGCCCTGTTATACAGCAATATTCCTCAGTTAGTCTCAGCATAGATCCTTACTTATAGCAGAGAAAAGGAGAAATTAAACTGGTTACGACAAACTTGGGCCATGATTGCATGTTATTTGTGCTGCTTCTTCCACGTATAAACCCATGACACTTTAATTATCTTTCACAAGTTTCAGAGAAAAATGAATACAAACTCTTTGAAAGAGAAAACAAGTAAATAAATAAGAAGCAATGATTTCAGTGCATGAGTCATTAACTAGAAAGTACATTCTTGCTAAGAAATGCAGTCATTGATTTTTTTTTTCAAGGTGTTATGACGAGAGTACATTAGGTCTGTGGGGACACCAGGGTCTGGCATTTGATGAACTGTGTTCCTCTTTCCTCTCCCTCTAATCAACTCATTTGTTAAAACTCAAATAATGTTAACAGAAGGGTTTTACCCTAGTACAATAACATGATTTCATTTTCTTTGGATACTCTAAACGCATATTTAATCATTCAATCAACTGCTAATTTAACTCAAATTATATTATTTTAACTGTTTCTCACAATGAGTAGATTGTTGATTTTCAGAAAATATGAGCCTTTAGAGCGTATAAAATTTAAGTTGATCCAAATGAATTTATTATAACTTCCAGGTTACCAAACTGGGGAACACTATGCTTCTACACATACAATAATATAACAACTAAAGATTCAAGCAAAACAAAAAGTCAATTTTGCTTTATAAAAACAATACATCTACATGATCTAGAACCAACAAACAATGAATTATTGGCTGATTTTTTTTTTTCTCTTTTTCCTACTTGTTATTGAGTTGTTTGTATAGACTGGCCTTAACCCTTGCTTTAATTTCCTCTCAAGTCAAAATGTGGCATCAATGACAAGAGACCCTAAGTGGTTTTTCAATGTAACGGTCAAAGGGAAGGGGAAGGGACCCACTTGGCAGGTCATTCCAGGCATTCTGCCAACTGCTTCTCCTAAATGATCTTATTTAAACTTCATGACAAACCAACTAGACAATCACATATGTTCTATCATTCTTACTTTACATTTGAGGAAATTGATGCTCAAAGATGGGTGACTCAACGTGGATGTGTGGAAACTGGGTTTGAAGTTGGGTTCTGTCAGAACTTATAACTTACGTTTAACGGTTTTGTTTTCTTGTGTTTTTTTCTCTATTTGACACTTTTAAATGCCCTCTATTTTGAGGAGTTTACAACGTGTGGTTTGGTGATCATTTATAAACTCAGGCGTTTCTCTTCATGATGATACTTTAAACAGGTCAAATTACAGAAGAGGTGTAGCTTGGTTGTTTCCTCAATTGAGCTCATGCTACACAATGCCTTTAAGGTAGAAAATGGCAGCGATTCTAATTGCTAGTGATGGGCCTTGATAACCAAAGAGGTTCAGGCTATAAGATAGAACAAAGGTGTTGATGTGAGCCAAAGTAACAACGCAAACTGTGATCTGGAGAGAACAAAGGAAGGCAGGGTTTGTAAAGGTGAGAGCCCCACAATGTAATTCCTTTATGTAAATGAAGGTTGTTGGCTAGGTTAACAGGGACTGGTTAGTTCCAGTGTCCAAAAGTGGGAGGTGTGAACTGCAAGAAGGACTTAAAGCCATACATGTCCACACAGCAGTTGTTCTAGGATATTTATCACTCAGCATTGAACTGAGCTCAGTAACATGTTTAGCAACTTAATAGCAAGGTATGTCCAGGCTCCACCTCTTAATAGCCTCCTGACTCTATTGTAAAGTGACGCAACTCTCTTAGTAGTGCTTATTCCATTTTATTTTCTCCATTAGCAGCTTGTGAGAACTGATGTAGCCATCTTCTTGTATGCGTGTCATTTACTGAATGTCTCAGAGTCCCAGCTGTACAGTGGGTCATGCCAGCTTGTCAGGATATGGTGCCCCTTCCCTTTCTACCTGTGCCTGAGTGCTTACCCAATTCATGGTGTTAGGGTGGCTTCCTAATATCTTCTAGTTGGAAAAGACCTTAGAACTGTGTTTTTCATGGAAATGATATCTTTTGAGTCTGACAATTCAGTTCATGAACTTGCCATCATGCGCTTACAATTTTGAGTCTGACAATTCAGTTCATGAACTTGCCATCACATTGTCAGCACTGTACAAACAGCTCAGTAAGGTTTGATAACCTTGGTATATCAGTCTCACAGCTGTGTTCATGCAGACGTGTGGCGGTGTCTTGCTGAATGGTATTCATTATTGTTGTGTGTTTTTGTGTGCTGTTGTGAGAATATGTGAGCTTGAGTTAGAGCAATGAAGAAACATTAAATTTCTTGTTAAACTTGGCAGGAGTGAAAGTGAAATCAGGGACATGTTAGTCCAAGTTTATGGGGATAATGCCATGAAGAAAATGGCAGTTGTAAATGGATTAAACATTTTTCTGAGGGAAGAATTCATCACTGATGAAGAAAGATCAAGACGGCCAGGAACGAGCAGAACTGATGAAAACATTGCAAAAATCTATCAAATTGTGTGTCAAAGTTGTTGGCTGACTGAGAAGCATAGCAGACCAAGCAAACATTGATAGAGAAACACTTAGGAAAATCTTAACTGAAAATCATGGCATGAGAAAGGTGTGTGCAAAAATGGTCCCGAAAGAGTTCACTGATGAACAAAAGCATAGGAGAGTCAAAGTTTGCCAAGACCTTTTGGAGAGGCAAGACGATGTTTTAGGCCGTGTTATCACTGGTGGTGAAACATGGGTGTACAACTACGACCCTGAAACAAAGCATCAAAGTGTACAATGGAAGTCAGCCAATTCTCCATGACCAAAAAAGTTCTGTCAGTCCAAATCAAGAGTCAAAGCGATGTTGATAACCTTTTTTTGATATCAGAGGTATTATTCTTTATTGATTGGTACCAAGTGGGCACAGTTAACCAAGTTTACTATTTAGAAGTGATGAAAAAGCTGCGTGAAAAAGTTAGACAATCTGAACTTTTTGCCAACAATTCATGGCTCTTCCATCACAACAATGCACCAGCTCACACGGCACTGTCTGTGAGGAAGATTTTAGTCAGTAAACAAATAACTGTATTGTAACTCCCTCCCTACTCACCTGATCTGGCTCCCAGTGACTTCTTTCTTTACCCAAAGATAAAGGAAATGTTGAAAGGAAGACATTTGGATAATATTCAGGACATCAAGGGTAATATGATGACAGCTCTAATGGCCATTCCAGAAAGAGTTCCAAAATTGCTTTGAAGGGTGGGCTAGGTGCTGATGTCAGTGCATAGCTTTCCAAGGGGAGTACTTCAAAGGTGACCATGGTGATATTCAGCAACGAGGTATATAGTGCTTTTTGTAGGATGAGTTTGTGAATTTAATTGTCAAACCTTATATAGCAAAGGAGCACCAGAAACCCACGGGCTAAGTCAAACAGAAACTCAAATTTAATCCTTAGGAGTTAGGTGTTACTAGTCCAATTTTGCAGATTAGAGAAAGAGACAGAGACAAGTAAATAGCTTGCCAAAATGTGGCTATAGAGATATTTCCAGTTGCATCTGTCTGACTCTAGAGCCCATGACCTCAACCACAAGTGGATATCTGTATCTTTATAGCTTTCACAGTGGTAATAAATATACTCCTAATACATTGGTGTGAATGTCGCTTTGTGGATGGAATTCTATTTTCTTATTGCTTAACATGGAACCATCAGAAATGCTGTCTTTTTAGCTGTTACAGAGACATAAAAGAAGTCTTAGTCCTTGTCCAATTAGGAGTTAGATCAGTAACACAAGCCTGTAATGTAATTGCTGTTTATTTAAATATTTGAATGAAATTAATTATTGCACTGAATTTTTCTCACCTTGGAGAGGAAATTTCTTAACTATTCCCAGATACAGACTTGTTAACACTGGCCACAGTTCCAGGGATGGTCACTGTGCTGCATTGTTCTTTTGTAACTATTTCTAGCATCTTGTTCATTTTTACACTTCTCAGTACTCTGTACTATTTCCTTACTTATTGTCCCAGTTCTTGGCTTTTCTTTATATTCTATAATGAAACAAAATGATAAAAAGAAGGCCAGGTTTGTTTGAGGAGCAGAAAGAGAAGAAAATTGACCAGTAATATCTTCTGTTTGTAGAGTGCCTTTTCTCCAGGCCTGTCTCCATCTAGTTTATCCATTAATTAGGACATCTTTAGAGGAAAGGAGATAGGGAAACAGCCACACAGCTATTGAGAAGCATTCCTCCATTGACTGATTGTAAAACCAAGACCAGATTTCTCTCAGGTTCTCTCAGGGACTTTTGGATTTCTCTAGAAAACATTTCACACCAAGAGAGACTTTGAAAAGAGGAGAGACTGGGAGAGCCAACACAGCAGAGCACCAGCGCCCTGAACTGCGGGTTACTCGGGAGGACCCGGCTTGAAGAGTCATTTTATTTCTGCAGCTGCCAGACATTGCCTATGTTTCCTTCACGGTATATACATTTTATATATTTCAAAGTTAGAATAGGAATTATAAAAGAAATGGAACATGAGAGACTTATGGTGCTACATTTAAGTAAACTAAACAGATGGGAGGAACATTGTGCTTGTAGAGAAATATAAACTTTAAGGGGAGAAAGGATCCACTTAGAAGGAGGACAATGGTAGGTTGGGAAGTCTGACAAAGAAAACGAAAACGAGTGGGAGAGGCTTTAAAAAGACCACAAGAAAGAAGAGGGAGGAGACAAAAATCCAAGGAAACAGAAAGAACTTTCAAAGGGCCAAATATAAGAATTACATAGGTTAATGGAAACAATGAATAGCATTTTAAGTGTTGGTTTAAAATATTGTAGGGATTTAGATAAAGGAGAAAATGCTATAAACTCTATGAAAGTGCATTTTAGACACAAGCGAACATCAATACATGATGGAAGACAAGAAATAAGAAAAGATAGAAATCATGGTAATAGTAAGGTGGGTCGATGAACAAAACCAGAAAAATCCAAATTTGATATATTTTTGTCTCATGAATATTTTATGAGAACATGCTAAGCCCAAAGTATTGTGCTAAGTGAACTGTGCGATCTAAGTAGAAGTTTAAATTAATGTTTCTGCTTTCAGGTAGCTTGCACAATTGCTGAAAAGCCAATATATACTATGGCAAACATTAATCACAAAATAAGGCTGTGTATAAATATATGCCCATGCTTTGAACAATCATTTGTGGTATAAACATGTAATTAACAGGTGGATAAACCTCTAAGGATTCATTATTAGCCTCTAGCCCCTCCATTCCCCCATCACGCACAGTCCCATTTGCCCACGACCTGCAGCTCCTATTTTCTTTATCTCAGAATCTGCTACCCTTCCCCCCATATCTGGGTCTGCAAGGTATGTGTCATCTCAGATGCTTCAGGTATTCCTAAACCCCCATCCCTCAGTCTGTGTTGCTTTACCTTTCAAATCCCTCCCAGTCGACGTCCTCTTCTTCATTTCTGCGGGCACTGTTTTCCTTGAGACTGACTTCATCTCTTTCTTTCCTAGACCATTTTCACACTCTTTCTCCCAGTCTCCTGCCAGAGTATTATTTTTAAAACGGCCAACCTGGTCCTATTATACCCGTGGTCAAACTTCATCAGTGGTTCTCTTTTGCCTGCAGGGGGAAAATATCTAAACCAAACGTGTATACACTGATGAATCTTTAAGATTTTGCCATTTATTTGTCCTAACAATGCCCCCCTCAAGCCCCCAATACATATCCCCCCATTCACATTTTCCAGACCAGCCGTATTTCCCTCTTTGCAGTCCCTAGACTCCCATGCGTGTGCCTATCTGTCTTCGCACATGCTGCGTCCTTTTCCTGGGGTGCCCTCTCCTCTTGTCCTGTTTTTGGGAAAGGCAGCTCAGGCTTTTACACAGATTGGGTAACACCCTCCATGTTCTCATTGCACCATGGATATGCTGGTCTCCTTTAGAGTATATATTCCATTTTCCTCTTACCTTTGCTCCCCCTCTAAACTGTAAGTACCAGGAACATGGAACATATCATTTAGTGTCTGTTTCTTCCAGCACCAAACACAGTGCTTGTCACGGTCAATAGTTGATAGCCATGCTGAATCGATGGACTGATGATCTCTCTTGACAGAAGGATGTGGAAAATAAGGCCAGTTCTTTCAGGAAGGACAGGATGCAGGAGAGAGAGGGCAATAAAAAGAAGGCACTTCAACTAGAGCAAAGAGAGTGATAGAGGGGCAGAATGAGAACGTTGGTGTAACAGGGGGGTGTCTCTTCCACAAGCTCTTTTTTTCCTTCCATGATACCTGTTTATACCTAGTTTGATAATAATAACAAATGTGAATGCCCACTGTAAGCCTCGCAACAGCCATTAGATATAGTATTATCATCCTCAGTTTAAAGATAAGCAGAGACTCGGGCAGGCCAAGTGGCACGGTGGTTAAGAGCTGGGTTGGGATGCCAGTGGCCCCGGTTCGGATCCCACATATGAGGGCCAGTGACACTGCCCTAAAAAAAAAAAAAAAAGGTAAGCAGAGACTCAAAGTTAAGGAATTCGCCCAAAGTCACAGCCTGTAAAGGGAGCAGGACAATTTATACACAAGTCTGTCTGATTCCTTGGGTTGTTGATGACATTGCTTCTTTAACAGTATTTTTATCAGGTCTTTAAAAGCCTGTATACAGGTTGCCTTTCTCCATTGTTCCTGAGTTTGTGATGACAAAAGCACACGTGGAGATGAGGCCCCTCTACCTGCATTGCTGAGCAACCACGACTCATGATTGACCATTAGTGCGAGCGAGAAATAAACTTTGGTTGTTTAAACTGCTGAGATTTAGGGAGTTTTGCCTCTGCTTGTCTTGACTTGTCTAATATAGCCTGAGGAACTCCCCAAGTGATCCTGTCATGCTTTTCCTGGTCCATTTCCTCATCTGCAAAATGACCCAGACTCTTAAGGGGGTTCTAAACGTTATTGTCCATGGATCGGCTGCCCCAAATTTCCCTGAGGTGCTTGTTTACAATCACAACCTCTGGATGTGAAGTCCAGGGCACTGCATGTTTAATAGACTTCACGTCATTCTGAAGCAGTTAGTCCAAGGACTGCATTTTGATCCCATTCTAATGCCTAGTCAGGTTGGAGAACTAAATGACCTCTATGGCTGTTTCCAGTTCCACGGTGTGCATAGGCGTGGAGACAGTGCATCTCCATTGCTAATTAGTTGCAGAGGATAAATGAAAAGAAGGAGTTAAAAATCCAACTGTAATTGGCATACAGCAGCCATCATGCATCAGTTGCCTTTCGTGCTTCCCATTTGGGCCTCAAACTAATAGGAAATGCAAGTTAACTTTCATTGACTTTGCAGTTGGGCTCCTTTTTACTCTCCGTCTTCCAAGATGAAGACATTGCAAGTTATTTCAAGCTTTGCAATGAACATGGATTGAATCTTGAGAAATCATCGCAACAGTAGGGGCAGGTGTATCACAAGCCATGCAAAGCTCTTTACAGGCTCTGTCAAATAATGGTGCATTTCTGGAAGCACACAGATTTAGAATGCATGGTTTCTCTCCTTTCTTAATTGCTTTGCAGTTGCCATGAGTGAGAACTGTGACAGGTCCCACTTTTGTCAAGGAGTGCTGAGTGATCATGCCCACATACATACTAATTCATCAGCCAAATTACTTCCTAATATCAATCAGTGTGTCACTAAAAAGAGGTGAAGGGTGGTAAAAAACTACATTTTAAAGCCTAATTTATAGTTCAATTCCATCTGGAGCTATAATTTAAAATGGAACCAAGATGAGTTTTAAATATAATCAGCCAAGATAATTTGACAGTCAGAACGGGGGCAGGGGTGGAGGGGGTGGTGAGGAGGGAGCGCCTTGTCCAAATTGCCCAGTCATAGCTTCATTTGTCTTTTCCACCTCTGCAGCAAGTGAGGTGATTGAGGTGGTTAGCATGAGATATGACTGTGATATTTGTTCAATGGGACCTGGGGAAGTTGGAGAATGTCAGCTATGGGAAATTAGCCTGTGCAGGTAAAAATTTTAGTTCCAATTCTAGTTTATTGGCAAAAGAGATGTGAGCTCCAGGAAAAATGTAGAGACATTCACCCACTGGGGTGAGAGTCAAGATATCCACTGTCAGGCAAATAGGAGGAGAAACAGAAAAGAGAACAAGACGAAGAAAAGAGGCACCTATGCTGAAGAACTTTTTGTGAATAAGCTAGTGATTGAATGCTTTGTATAGGGACCCAGATACATGAATAAAAACAATTGTAGAAAGAACACAGAGAAGAAACATCTATTCATTCATTAAATATTACTGAGCGCTCACTATATGCCAGGAACTGTTTTAAGTGCTGGGAATAGGGCAGTAAATGAAATAAGTTATGCTCTCAGGGAGTTTACACTTGGATTGAATCCCAACTCTACCACATACTAGCAATGTGATCATTGATCCTTATTTCAACAGGGAATTTTAATGGGGTCTAAATAAGTCATGTAGAATGCCAAGAATAGTGTCTGGCATGTAGAAAGCATTCATAAATGTTGTTTTACTATCCTCTCACTGCATCACAAGTCAGGAAAAAATATTTGTTTTACTTGGCAAATATCTTCCCTTTTTAAATAAACTTTTCTATCTATAAACGCTATAATCAGCAGTCTAGATGAAGTTTATACAATCGGGACCTCCCCCACCCCATCTATACTCTCTCCTCCACTCTAAACACAAAGCAAACAAGTATTTCTGTAGAACAGAATGGGTCAGGAAAGCAAACAAGTAGAGCAAAGGTGAGAAACAGTGATCTTAAGTGCTGAGCTCAGAGTCTGGCTCAATGCCACAAACTAATGGGTGGTTTTCTTGCAGCTAGGAAAGACCACTCTCTGTGTCAGGGTTCACAGGAAGCTCATGCTGCCCAGACTCCTGGCAAATACCTGACCCTAGTTATCTGTTCCAGCTAGATGACTGGATTTCCTTTTTCTGGCAGGCTGCCAAGATAAGCCGGCTACTCAACTGGGAGCTAGGAACTGGCTTCTAGATAAAGAATGATGAGCGCAGAAGGGAAAACATGCAGACACACACACACACACACACACACACACACACACACAAACAAGACAACTACCACCCAGGATAAATCTGAAGATAAAATTTTAAAATACAATAAGACAATTAAGAAAGACTTACAAGGAAATCAACACAGAGATTAAAACATTCCAAATGAAAACAAAAATAACGGAAATCAGCTTGTAAGGAAAGGGGAAAAAACCCACAAAACGAACAACGAAGACTGTTTTAGTAGAGATATATCAATTACACAGCAATGAATTAGATAAATTATTATACAAGAAATGGATAAGTTCCTAGAAACATACAACCTATCAAGACTAAATCATAAAGAAATAGAAAATGTGAACAGGCCACTAATGAGTAAGGAGCTTGAATCAGTAATCAAAAACTCTCCAACAAAGAAAAGCTCAGAACAAGATGGCTTCACTGGTGAATTCTACCAAATATTTAAAGAATTAATGCCAGTACTTTTCAGACTCTGCCAAAGAACTGAAGGGGCAGGAATACTTCCAAATTGATTTTATGAGATTAACATTACCCTAATAGCAAACCCAAACAAAAGAAAATTATAGACCCATATCTCCGATGAATATATATGTAAAAATCCTCAACAAAATGGTAACAAATTGAATTTATTAGCATATTAAAAGAATTATACATGACCAAGTGAGATTTATTCTGAGAATGCAAGGGTGATTTAATATACACACATCAGTTGATGTGATACATCACACTGACAGAATACAGGATTTTTAAAAATCACATCATTCTCGCAATAGATGCAGACAAACTGACCAAATGCAACATCTTTCTTTTCATGATAAAAGCTATCAACAAATTAGGTATCGAGCCCTTAAAAAAGAAGGAAATCCTGCCATATGCTACAGTATAAATGAACCTGGAGAAATACGACAGTCACAGAAGGACAAATCTGCGTGATGCCACTTTTATGAGATATCTAAAGTAGTCAAATTACAGAAGTAGTGAGTATAATGATGGTTGCCAGGGCCTAGGCAGAGGGGCAAATAGAGAACTGTTCAATGGGTATAAAGTTTCAGTTGTGTGAGATGAGTAAATTCTAGAGATCTGCTGTATGACATGCTATCTACAGTTAACAATACTGTATTGTGCACCTAAACTTTTGTTAAAAGGATAGATCTCATGTTAAGTGTTCTTAACACACACACACACACACACACACACACACACACACACACACACAACAGAAACAAGATAAAGCCCCAAACAAACAAAAACCCAAGCAGGCACAAGGAAATTTTTGGACATGATGAATATGTTTACTACCTTGATTGTGGTGATAGTTAACACAGGTGCTGTGTTTAAAACTCAGCAAACTGTATAAATTAAATACATGCAGTTTTTTTTATATCAAGTATACTACATTAAAGCTGATTTTAAAAAATGAAATATGAGGCAAGAGCAAGTGGATATAAAAAAAGACTAACTAGAAATCCTCAAAATGAAAAATGTAGTCTCTGAAATAAAAAAAATAAATGAAATGAAATGAAACAAATTAAAAAACAACAACACCTCAACAGATGAAATAAACTTGAATCTGAGTACATAGTCATAGAACTGAGAAATAATATTAAGAATTCACCTAAAAAATAAGGCCAAAAAATAAAGAAATATCATGTAAGTGAAAGAATAATTTAGAGGATGAATTCAGAATTCCCAACATATATACGTAAAAGACATTCCTGAAAAAGAAGAGAGTTTATATTTAAAGTAATAATGGTTGAATTCTCTAGAAATAAAAAATATATGAGTCCTCAGACTGAATATACATTTCCAGGTACAAAGCAAATTTTTAAAATATTAGTCCATATTTAGGCACATCATAAATGAAACTTCAGACCATCAAAGATAAAGAGAAATTTTTAAAGCTACCAAGCAGAAAAGAAAAAAAATCTCTACAAAAGGATAATTAGATTAACTTGTCATTGTCTACAATAATGAAGGTATCTAACAAAAATATATAAGACCCTAGTGGAGAAAACTATAAAATATTATAGAAGGAATTTAATGAATATCTAAATGTATGGGAAGATTAATAGATGGGATTATTTTAAGGCCGTTTCTTACTATATGAATTCTGTGTAATTTGAATAAAAATCTAAAATTCAAAAAGAATAATAAAAACCTAAAACTATTAAGACAAGTTTGAGAAAAATGTAAGAAGAAGGACTTGAAATACAGAAGGTAACACTTATTGAAAAATTCTAGTAATTAAAAGATTAATAATTTTCCAAGCACCGATTTTTTTTAAAAAAGATTTTATTGGGGAATTGGGGGAGGGGAACAGTGTTGAGAAATCGGGGGAGGGGAACAGACAAGTTGCTGTCCCCCTGTTCCTCAGTCTAGCTATGGAGGATGTCGCCTCACTGGCCCATGCTGGCTTGTCACTCTGCTCTTCCCAGATGAGGCAGATCGGTCGCCGGCCTCTGGACGGCAGCTCACCAGCAGCTATTGGCAGCTCACACTGGCTGCCGGCCGCTCATGCTGGCTGCCGGCCACTCACTGTAGCCTATGGCAGCCCACTGCAGCAGGGGCTGCAGTCTACACTGTCACCAGGACTCACGCAGCCCAGCTCCAGGTGGAGCTGTTGTTTAGCTGTAGAGGGCAGTGTCACTGGCCCTCATATGTGGGATCCGAACCGGGGCCGCTGGCATCCCCAAACCAGCTCTTAACCAATGTGCCACTAGGCCGGCCCCAAGCACCAATTTTTAAAATCTAGTGGGGGGCGGGGTGGGGAGGCGACGGAGGGACAAAATAAAGAACCCAGGAACATATGTGCCTGCATTTGTCGAAATTTGGTCCAGGAAATACGCAGCAACATGAATTAATGGGCAAAAAATTGGATCATCCAAAAACCGGGGTATTTTGGCTATGCATTTAGGGGGAAAAAGTAAGTATCAGGTTCCTAAATTAAGGCCCTATGCTTGAAAGAAAAATTTTAAACATTAGAAGAAAAGAACCAAGAATATACAATAGAGGAAGAATTTCTCACACAAAGTAGTAAAAACACAAAACATAACATAAGCAGTAAAGTTCAAAGGCATCCCTTCCACTCAGAAATTTCACTACATTTTTATGCTCTAGCTTAGAAATCTCTTTTGTATATCTACATGGGGCTAGGTCTAAAAATGTTGATAACCTTAGAATAATAAAAAATTGGAGGAAAAGGCCCCAAACAACCATCTGTAGAAAAATGGACAAATTAATTGTAATATATGTATAAAAAGAAATGCTATATCCATTTTAAATGAATTAATAAGTCTATATGTGTCAACATGAATATGAAATACATAAAATATTGAGTGAAAAAGCAAGTTGAAAAAATGATTTATACAGTAAATCTTATTGAACTTTAAAACCACATGTTTATTAATGTATTCATGTCTACATGTAGCAACATCACAAAAACATAGATAGAAAGGATACAGACCACATCCCAGACAGTTGTTAACTTTGGGGATTGACAGAGGAGAAAGAGATGAAAGAGTGGTATGTATAAGTCTTGAACTACAGTATATGTGGAATGTTTTATGTATTTTTAAAAATTTAAGCAAACGTGGCAAAATGTCAGCATTTTAAGAATATGATGAGGTGTACAAGTTTAATTTTTCATATCTTCTTAATAGTTTATAAATTTCATAACTTTTAAAAGATACAAGTTATGACAATTAAGTTTGAGAACTTGCCACCATGCGCTTACATTGTCAGCACTGCACAAACAGCTTGGTAAGGTTTCATAGCCTTGGTATATCAGTGCCTCACAGCTGTGTACATATTGACGTGTGGCTGTGTCTTGCTGAGTGGCATTCATTATTGTTGTTGCATGTTTTTGTGTGCTGTTGTGAGAATGTTTGAGCTGGAATTAGAGCAACGAACAAACATTAAATTTCTGGTTAACCTTGGAAAGAATGGAAGTAAAATCAGGGACATGTTAGTCCAAGTTTATGGGAATAATGCCATGAAGAAAATGACGGTGTACTAATGGACTATGTTTTTCTGAGGGGAGAGAACGCATCACTGATGAAAAGAGGTCAGGGCGGCCAGTAACAAGCAGAACTAATGAAAATATGGCAAAAATTCCTCGACTTGTGCGTCAAAATCGTTGGCTGACTGTGAGAAGCATAGCAGACCAAGTAAACATCAGTAGAGAAACAGTTAGGAAAATCTTAACTGAAAATCATGGCATGAGAAAGCTGTGTGCAAAAATGATCCCGAAGGAGCTCTTACATCATAACAATGCACCAGCTCACACGGCACTGTCTGTGAAGGAGTTTTTAGCCAATAAACAAATAGCTGCATTGGAACACCCTCCCTACTCACCTGATCTGGCCCCCAGTGACTTCTTTCTTTACCCGAAGATAAAGGAAATATTGAAAGGAAGACATTTTGATGACATGTAGGACATTTTATTGTTTTGCATTTGTTTGCTGGTGGTGCAATAGTGGTGATTATGGTGTATAGTGACAGTAATGGTGGTGTGGTTCTGTTTTAGGATGAGGGCTTGCTTAGAAGGTGGAGAAAGAGAGGGACGGGAAAAAAATTATAGTGATCAACAGGAGACAAGAATGGCTTAGCTAGAGATCATGAGTCACTAAGAATTTCCAGTGACAAAATGAAGCAATTTTTTTCCTCTATCTCAGAGCTGGTTCTATGAACCAAGTACCCATGATGCCTTTGGAGTTGCAGCACAGTTAGACAACTTCTGAGGTTTCCTCTCCATGAGGAGAAACTGCACCAAAAATTACTCACCCTTATATTAGTTTTATTGAATATATGTAAATAACGGAAAAGGATGAAATGTTTTCCTGTATTTTTTGTTCCTTTCTCCTTCTTAACAAGAATAATCAGAGATCTTTGATTTAAAAAATCCAAATAACCCCATGCATTTTAGTATAAGATTCTTAAAAGAAAACACTTGACATTATGCCTGGATTAACATCTGTTTGTTGAATGCTTAAGGGGTGTTGGTCGGAAAGAAACTTCCCTGCCCATGACTCCAAGCCTGACCAGGAAAGGTCACAAATAAAAAACAGGAATTGGAGGAAGAAGGTATTCCTAGGATGGACCCATCAATAGAATGACTGCATAATTATCAGCCAAAGAGGGACCCTTTTGAGAATGAAAGGAGGTGCACCACAATCAGAGGGAACAGCAGGTATAAACCAGCACTATCCTTGGAAAACCAGGACCAATGGCCACAGTACCCTTCAGAAGGGAATAATCCTGTTAGCCTCATTTTCTAGACTTTGAGCTTCCTTAATGTATGGAAAACTGGGGCGTTTCCCAGAAATCCCAGGAAGGCAGCTCTCAGGAACAATATAGAATGGTGTCTTAGCCAGTTGCAGTTATAATCTCCTGGGGCTCATATGCAAAATATGAAATCGACATCAGTGTTTTGAGGAAGCTCTAGACAAGACATGATTTTGAACCACACATTGAAGGACGTATGAGTTTTGAAAATAAATTCAGAATCTAGGGATTCGCCTTGGGCAGAGGGTCGCTACCTGGAATCAAGTGTGTGGTTGCAAGTCGAACATGGAGTTCAAAATAAAAGGGAAGGTCTGGAGAAGGAAGTAACCCATGCTTCTCAAACTTGAAACAGGAACTTGCTGCCCCTGACTTCGAGTGTCAGGCAACGGCCTGAGATGCTGCAATTCTCACAGCTTCCGGGTGATGCTGACGCTGTTGGTCCATGGACCCCATAGCCAGGAGACAGAGAAACACAAATGAGTGGCCCAAGTGCTGAGTCTGAAATGCTGAAGCAAGATTGGCAAGGTGGAGCTGGTGGGCAGTGGTTTTCTTACCAGATTTTACTCAAATACTGAGACAGGCCAAATTGATAAGAGCCTGAGTGAAACCGGTGGTGCAGCACAGACCTGAAAAGCACAAGTCAGTCCCTGAAGGGTAAGCTTTTCTCAAGTCTGGAGAATCGTGGCCATGGAAGAATATGATCCCAGTGTTATCAAATTCCTTAGTTTTTCAAGAAGTCCAGAAATTCAGATTTTATTTTTAATATGAAATCTGCTGCTTTGTAAATCCGTCCTCAACTTAAACACAGAAACACACATATACCATTGTGAGTCAGATAAATTCTATTTTCTCACGAGACTTGGCTTCATCTAAATAGTCAAACTAGGTTAAAGACTTCGAGTCCAAAAGACTTTGAGCTGCAGATGCTGGCACGTAAGGACATCTGGGAACTCTCTGCTAGGACTGCCTGGATGAATATTATGGATTAGAGTTCAGGAAAAGGGTGTAGGATAAGGAACAGGGATCGAAACCCAAATATCTAGAACGTATGTAAAGAAAACTCTTTAAAAATAGAGAGTTGGTGTCAGGAAGTAAAGGGGTAAGTCTTACTATAGTTTGAGAAAAGGTGGTCTTGAATGCAAGATGAGGATTTTGAATGGTTTTCAATCAACAACTGAAAAATCACTGACTTGATTGTTTTAAATCAGGGCTGATCTTGTTCACATGTGAAAGTGTTCCAGGCATGCTAATAATGTGATACTGGAAGTTTTGCTTCGTCCCCAAAGTTGCCCCATCTAAGCAGAGTGTGACTTGTCTAGATGAAGTAGACCCATGTTGAAATGAAATTTCGCTCCTCATGGCAGGGGCTGTAGGTGGTGAACAGAATTAGCAGCATGTTGTTCATATTCTCTCTCTCTCTCTCTCTCTCTCTCTCTCTCTCTCTCTCTCTTTCTCTCTCTCTCATTATAGCAGTTCCTTATGGATTGGTGCTCCAGATAGTTGTCAGGATGGCTAGCCCCTTACTCTGGTTTTGTGCAAAGGAATGACAAAAATTAAAGTGGATTGTTGGTAGATGATCTGGTTATGGAACAGCTTTGCCTGCAAGGGAAGAAGAGGAGTGGAGGCTGAGGGGCAGATTTGAAAAGCAAAATGACAGGGAACAAGGGGACCGAGAGAGACTGGTTGGTTGTGCCTAAAGAGCAAGATAGCAAAATGGACCATCTTATCTTTGAGATCTAGGATCTTGATATCTCTCTTTGATAGAAAACATACAGTCATAAGGAGGAACTTTTGGGTTATTCCTGTGTGTTCTAGCTAAGAGAAAATGCAGGCCTGGTCTTTCTCCTACGTTGGCATTTTAAAGTAAGCTAGTGTTCACAAATTCTCTCCCATGCAAGTTCAGAAGATCACTCAAGGCTCAGCTTTGTTCCACTGTTTTATTGTTTGTCAAGATTATAGAAGCAGACTTTGTCTAAAACTATCAACATAAAATGCCTTTATTCTTTCTCCTTTAAAAAGATACGACAATAAAGGTATGACATAATCCTGGTTTATTAAGGATTTCTTAGAGCCTACTGAAAGTTCAGAGATGCTGGGTGAGTAAATACCAAGCTCAGAGGACTCCCCCTGAAGTAGGAGGCAGCAGAGTTAGAAATTTTATTGCCCTGGGAAATCTTCAAAGACCTCATTAAATTCAGACAGTTTTTGTACATTTTTCAAATTCAGCTCAGAATTTGCAGAGATTAAGCATTGTGAGAGCAAAACAAAACCACATAAAATAGAAGCTAATCTTTATAGATTACTTCGTCTGGGTGATTTCAGATCAAAATTATTTATATAAGCCAAATATAATGATGAATTTCAACCACTTCTTAACAATGACCGAAAGCAGAAACCCAGAGTTTTATACCTAGCGAAAACAGATTTTATTAAGAGTTTCAGTCCCGTTGAGTGTCCTACCCCAGGAGCTCAGCTGTCTTTCTAAAAAGCAAAGCAGAAGGGTCTTCCTCTCCAGGTTCATGTCCCCTAAAAGCTAATTCAGTCTCATCCATGCCACATAACTTGGCACTGTTGTTTCTCTGAAACAAAGCACTGCAAAAATTTTCTTCTAGGTTGATTTCCAACTTTTAGTGGAAGGAAAAGCAGGCAGGTGTGTGGGTTCTGACCAACCAGGCACCAAGGAATGTAGTTAAAAGGCAGATGCATCCTGCCCCAGGGAAAGGTGGTAACCTGGTCACGTCTTCTCTACAGCAGCCCTGGAAGTGCATTTCATTGGCCAAATAAAGCTGAGCCCTAGCATCCATTCACACAGATAGGAGCACAGAAAGTTGACTATATGCTGTTACCTGTTTTGAAGGAAACGTAATGAATGAGGATGTCTTTTAGTCCTTGGTTTTTTTATGTGTATTACACTTGGGCTCTTAGAACCCCCTAAGAAGTGACAGCTCACTACCCCACTCAAAGGTGTAGAGGCCTTCAGAGTTTCTTCTTACTTTCCCTGTGACACGGCTCCGCTCAGTAAACGCAGTTGTGACTTGAGTGATGTTTTCCCAGCCTCATCATTTCACCTCATGTTTTTATTCTTTCCAGGAAGCGGAATGTGCCTACACACTCTTCGTAGTGGCCATATTTTGGCTTACTGAAACTCTGCCCTTGTCGGTAACAGCTCTGCTGCCTGTTTTAATGTTTCCCTTGTTTGGGATCATGTCTTCTAAAGAGGTAAGTCCTCTTGCAAATGTCTGTCATCATTATATTCTTTATGTTGCGCTGATGTTGTCATTGAGAAGCATTATATGGAAAAGGAGCAATAATCCTGCTGATAACGCTTCCACGCACGTCTTTCAAACGTCCAGCTGTTTCTCTCCCCTAGAATTTTGCGTGTGTATTTTCTTTCAGGGAAACAAAAACAAGACACAGGCAGGAGCTTCTTGAGTCATGCGTGTCAGTCGGAGACATGTGTGTCTGACCTTGCTGGGCTGCCATCTAAGCCTGGTGCGTCTCTCCCAACGGGAGGGCCAACTCGTTCACATCCCGCATCAGCTTTTTGTACTCAGCAGAATTCAGTCTGATCCCAGTGTTGGAAAGCAATTTTTGTTTTTAATGAAGAAAAAGCTTCCCTGTTTTCTTTTCCAGAAACCTGGTATTTCAAAAGATAAAGCCAAATTAAAGTTCACATGTATTTCTATTTTGTTCTTGCTGAGAGGAGTTTATTCACGTTGAGAGGTGCTTCTTACCTTTAAACAATCTAAAGGTGCCCGTCTGAAGAAAATGAATTCAGTTTCCTATTAAAAGCGTGAAATGCATTGAAACCAGAATATCTATCTCCATGCTGTCTTCCAGCCACACAGCTGTCTAAACCACAGCTGAAATATTCTCAGGGAAGATGTCAAATTCAAGATACCGGTCTGTGTAATTGATTACCTTTGAACTTCTATGTTCTGCCAGGGTCCAATATTGCTATCATGAGGCTCATCTATCTTATAATGTGGGTGGAGATTTTTCTTTTTCTAACCCATGATACAGTGTTTTGTGTGTCCCCCTACCCCGTGGGAGAAGCTATTATTCCTCTCCTTGTTTTTATGTTGTTCTGCCTTATTTTGGAGTCCAATCTTTTTGCTTTTCTGACCCTTTGTATTCCTCTTACTGAATTTTCCCTTCCCTCATTATCCTCTTTTCTTTCTAAGCATCACTGATTTGGAAGAGAGTGTAACCAGGGCTGTACTTGAATGTCTTTCACCCCCAGGCTGTAGGTCTGCTGCCACACAGAATCTGGGAGCTATAATTTAAGAAGTTTTGCAAATGCTCTGACACGCTATGTGGCTTTCCATAAAGGAAATACACAAAGAAAGAGTTGACAAGTCCTCAAAATAGGATGTAATATTGTTAACCCCTGTCACGCTGGCTTAGGTGGGCCCAGCGCCAGAGATAATTGAGGTTAACTGTTACATATTTGTCTCTTAAGATTAAATAATAATCCAACTGACTAAATTAACTATTTACCAGAGGCTGAGATAGAAGCAAGGTTAACTGGAATCAGAGGGCATTCCTGTAGCAAACAGGCTAGAGGGAGACAGGAGGACAGGGTCCCTAGGAAGGCCTGGTTTGTGGGTGCTGCCAGAGAAATATCAGGGTGTGGAGACCCGAGGAGACGCAGCAAAGGCACCAGTGGCAGCTGCATTACTCAGGCTGGTGACACAGGTATCACCCCAGCAGTGCTTTAATATGAACCTCAGGCTAATTTAACAGTCATAGAAGCTTAGTCATAGAAGGGGGTTCTGAGTCCTGGGCAGAGATTCCCATCCACAGTATCTCTTACAGACGAGGTCACACAGGAAGTGCTTAAAGGTTTCCTGTGTGTGGGCCTAGAGCACCCCCAAGGAAATCCATACCAGTTCTCAATAGTTTGAACGTGAGCGACTCAGCTTTAATGAGCCCAAGTCTGCAACCAGTCACTTTGACTCTTTAAACTTTTCTCTGACCTCTGAGATTTCACAAATACACCCCGTCTCTCTTCCACATGTTCGTGCTGCTTGGATTTGAAAATAAATATACTCCCCTGTGTCTTCCCACCTCCAGCCTCTATGGTTCCCAGACCTCAGCTCCCTTCTGTGACCCCCTCCCCCACCTCTATCATCACCATCATCTTCTTTTCTCTTGCTGGACAAGAAGAGAAATGGTCTGGTTTGTCAAGGAGACTAAAGAATTAAAGGGTTAATAAATATAATGTCTGTCGCATAGTAAGCGCTCAATATATGTTAATCAACATCATTACTATTGTTGTTATTATTATTATTTTGCATTGACAAAAGTGAATAGATAACTCTAGAAGCATTCTGACTATTGCAAAGTCAAAGTGCGTCTATCATCTCCCCTCTGGTATTTCAGCCTAAATTTCCTCTAAGCTTTATGTGACATTTTTCACCTATTAAGCTTAACTAGAGCTTGCAACAAATCAAAGTCCCAAGGACTTTCAGTGGAGAAAACTGTTCTTTTGTCTTGTGATCCTCGGTACAGACAGGGCAACTGAACTTTTATTCCGAAATAGCTGACCAAAGCTACAAGGAAAGGGCTAAAGATTTAGTCAAAAGACCTGAGCTTAAAAACCAAATAGTCACCAATAATTACTTAATGACCCTGACCATGTCCCTTCATAACTTTATTTTTCTCTTCAGTAATGGGGAATGATAATGCCACACAATTCAAGGGTTGTAACAACAATCAAATCAAATAATGTATGTGAAACAGTAGCGAACTCTAAGTATCAAGTTTTCTTATGAGTTTTAATATTCACAGTTAAAGTTCCTTTGATAGTGTTAAACTATCATTCTAGCCTTCTGCAGCATTTTGGAACCTCAGCTCTCTCATTAAAGAGAATAATATGTCTTTAATATCCCAATCTAAAAATATTAAATATGGCTTTAATATCTAATCTAAGATATGAGCCCTACACATCTCTCTTTGGCCTCCATAGTTTTAACCTTACTTTATCTATTTATCAAGCCAATGCTAAAAACCTATATTGTTGAGCATATTGTTCTATTGAAAAATATCAAGTATTGAATTTCTCTCATCTCTGTTGAATAAAATTTGAAATGCTAACTACTTAGTATACCCACTTAGATATTCTAAACAGTATATATACATTTATATATAAATTTTAGATATATAAATGTGAAGATATACATATGTACATATAGGTATTATATTACATATTTATTCAGACATTTAATAAATATTTATGTACTTGGGCTCCGCCAGGATCTTTGAAATACATCAATAAGTAAAAACAGACAAAAAGTCCCTGTCTTCCTAGGAGAAAGGTGACAACAAACTTAATGAATAGCTAAATTACATGGTGAGTTAGAAGGTAATTGGTGCTGTGGAAATATGCCACAGGAGAATGAGGGTCAGGAGAAGGTTGAAGGATTTTTTTTCATTTTTTTTCTTTTCATTGGAAAACAGTGTGTTTTTCTAGGACCCATCAGCTCCAAGTCAAGTAGTTGTTTCAATCTAGTTGTGGAGGGTGCAACTCAGTGGCCCATGTGGGGATCGAACTGGCAGCCTTAGTGTTATGAGCACTGCCCTCTAACCAGCTGAGCTAACTGGCTGCCCCGAGGGTTGGAGTTTTAAATAGAATGATCAGAGTAGACCTCAGTGAGGTACAAATACCTGAACAAATCTTTACAGGAAATGAGGAAATTAGCCATTTTGATATATGAGTATAGGGAACAACTATGGCTGAAGGGGGAACACCCAGTGCAGAGACCTTAAGGCAGATAGGTACGTCTGCCATGTGAGTGCAGCGGAGTGAGTAAGGAGAGGATGCTGGAAGATGATGCCAGGGAGAGAACATAAAGACGGACTGGACCACGTAGGACCGAAGCAGGCCAGGGCATGGCTTTAACTGAAGGATGTGAGACCCTCTAGAGAATTTTGAGTAGAAGTGTCATGTGATTGATTTGACTTTTACTGTAAGAGGTTAACTCGGGCTGCTATGTTGAGAAACAAGATAGAAAGGAGACAGGCAGTGTATTTTTACAATAATTCAGATGAGAGGCCATGGTAATTCAGACAGGGATAATAATATTGGGATATTAGTTATATATATATATATATATATATATATATATATATATATATATATATATTTAATATATGCAGAGGGTGCAAAAAAAGTATTCACATTTTAAGAACGGAAAACCGCATTAAAACGGTAATACTCAATATACACCGATAACAAAAGATGAATGCAAGTCACGTTTGACTTCTGCAATTACAAGAAGTGCTCAAAGTGGTTCCCATCAGTGTCCAGACACTTCTGATTATGGCAAACTACTGCTTGAGCAACGTTGACCAAAGTGGCCACTTGTATACATTTTTTTGGTTCTGACCTGCCAACTGGAAAAGTGGAGTTGCTGTCAATTGGAATGGGCACAGTCTGGGCAAAGTAAGCCTGTGTCCAGAGAGACTGACACCTGAAGTTCAGTGTTAGACATTATGTTTGAAATACCTATTTTACATCTAAGTGAAGATGTTGAGTAGACAGCTAGATAGATACAAATGATTCCAGAGTTCGTGAGACAGAGCTGAGCTGGGAATAGAGATTTGGGAATCATTAGCATACAAATTGTATTTAAAGCCCTAATACTCGATGAGGTTATTTAGGGAGTGAGTGAAGGTAGAAAAGCAAAGAGCACAAAGAACTGAGCTCTGGAAAACTATGTCAGGAAGAGGCTGGTGAGAAGAGAATGTACCAGCAGAGAAGACTGAGAACGATAGGTTATTGAGGTAAATGGGAGACCAGGAGAGGGTGGCACCCTGAAATCCAAGCGAAGAAAATGCTTCAAGGATGAGGCAATGATCCCATGTGTGAAATCTGCAAATAGGTTAATTAATGTGAAAACTGGAGATTGACCATTGGATTTAGCAATACAACATAAGAAAATATTTCCTTAGAAAAACAACAAAATATAGACTTTATACATTAGAACTGACAAAACATCTTTTAAAAAATCTCATTTAATTCACAAACTCAATGGGAAGTATTATTTAACTTTCATGGGTAAGTGTACTGACTTATGTAGAAAGGTTGCTGAATTGGTATAAATTATAGAGCTAAAAGAGAACCCAGGTGCTCTGATCACAAAAGCCCATGTATTTTGATGAAATCCCATTTAAACAGAAATATAACTACTTTGATGTTGCAAGTAGATTTCAAATTTCATTAGGAATTTTATTTTGACATACCAATTTTTCCTTGGAAATAGTTATATTTATCAGTGCCATTTACAAACCAATAGCACCTTTTCTTATTACCTCCTGTACAATTAGACTATAAATAAACACATCTGCCTGTGGCTAATGTTCTTCTACAAGTATACTAACTCTGATGAAAAACAAAGAATGGATATTACACTGGAAAACAGAATGTGAAAATTCCTTCTTAGGTTTAACAAACTAATTTCATTTCAACAATTGGGCTGCAGGCAATAGTTTGTTTACTTAATGTATTATGGGATTGGCAAACCATGAGTCTCAAGGTCAAGTCCAGCCTGCGACCATATTTTATTTTTAGTTAGTTTACTCACAATTGTGAGTAAAGTTACATGGTTTCAGGTGTACAATTCTGTAATGCATTATCTATATATCACATTGTGTGCTCACCACCCAGAGTCAGTTCTCCTTCCATCATCATGTTTTTGATCCCTTTACTCTCATCTACCACCCCCCTCCCCTTTTTCCCCTGGTAACCACTGAACTATTGCCTGTGGCTATGAGTTTTTGTTTCTTCATTTGTTTGTCTTGTTCCTTGTTTTTTTCAGTTTTATATCCCACATATCAGTGAAATCATATGGTTCTTGACTTTTTCTGTCTGACTTATTTAGCTTAGCGTTATAATAAAGTTTTATTGGAAACACACACTGCCATGATTGTTCATTTACATATTGTCTTTGGCTATTTTTGTGCTACAAAGACAGGTTGAGTAGTTGTGATAGAAATCATAAAGCTCACAAAGTCTAAAATATTTGCTATCTGATCCTTTATAGACAAAGTCTGTCAACTGCTGGTATCAAGAGATGGTAACAAGATTATCTCATGGTCCTGGGCCTCTATCTGTGTTTACTCACTTACTGATAATGACTTGCTTATATGTGTTTTTTGTACTTTTAAAGTAATTCTGCATTTATCTTCTCATTTAATTCTCAGGGTATTGGTGAGATAGAATCCCTGGGGGCTTAGTTCCATGAGCAAAATAGCAAAAAAGATAAGGGCAGTGGAAAACTCAAATGTCTATGTATCTTATAATCATTGACTCAAGCATCAGATCCTATAAACACACTTTCCCAACCCCGCTAGGAAAAAGTGGTCCCTTACTCTTTGAACCTCAACTATGCCTTGAAGATTGCGATCTCATGCAGCTATGATACATTATTGTACTCTTTTTTAACTTGTTTTCCTTCCTATAATAGCTTTCAAACTCGTTGAGTTTAGAGACATTCATTCAACATCTACTGAGTGTCAATATGTGCTAAGTCCATAAATACAATGATCAATTAGACACATCTGTGGCTTTGAAATATGGCTAGTGAAATCAGGGGGATAGTTAAGGAAAAAAATGATTACCATATAGACTAAGATATGCTATAGCAAAAGGAAATACCATATAACCAAGTTTGGAGTGGTCAGGGAAGGCATCTTGGAAGAATTGACATCTGAGTTCATCCATGAAGGAAGATCAGGGATAACCAAGGTGAGAGAAATGGATCATTTCAGTTAAATGACAAGCGAATGTTAAAGCATTTTTGTGTTTGGGGAACTGCACCACAAGGAACAATTGATGGAGCACTGAAAGCCTAAGCTGGAGAGATGAGATGGGCCCAAATGATGCAGAATCTTGTAAGACATATCAAGAAGAGTAGATCTGATATTCAGGGACAGGGAGCCCAAGGAAGGAGAACAGGAAGGACAAGAATGTGATCAGATTTACACTTGAGAAAAGTGACTATGACAATGACAGAGGGTGGATTAGGGAGAGACAAATCATAAGATAACCAAGTGAGAAATGGTAAGGAGCTTATTGAAGGTAGTGATGTGCAAATAGAGAAAAGTGGACAAATTTGAAAGATTTGAAGGAACTAGAAACAATAGGACTCTGTGACTCTTACACACATATTAAAGTGAAAAGGGAATCGTGGCTGACCCTCAGGTTTGTGGCTCAGACAACTGAGTAGATGGAAGTTCCAACCATCAAAGAAGGGAGTGTGTTGCATTTTTAGATATTTGTGGGAAATTCAAATGGAAATGTCCAGTTGGATACACCAGCCTGAAACTCAAGACAACCTGTGTGGATATAAAGATTCTAGTGTCTCCAGCATTCATTCGAAAAAATATGTATTGTATGCCTACTACGTGCCAGACATTATTTTAGTCACAGAGAGAAAAAATTGAAACTGTAAAATTCAACCATTGGGTGTATAAGACAAGAAGACTGCAGAATACCAGCATTTAAGAAAAGGACAAAGGAAAAGTAGTTTTCTAAGAAGGCAAGAAGAAGAATTCAGAGAGGGAGGGATGGAACCAGGCAGAAAAAATGGTTTACAAGCCTGGAAGCACTTGTAAATTAATAAATTGAAAGACTACTTAAACTGAGAATAAGGGCTGTGGGGTTAGAAGAATAAAGGTTGGGAAACAGAATGTAGACAATTGGAATTTAGGAGCTTAGGGACCATAGTTTTTTCATTGGCTCCTTCCTCCTCTCATTTATCCAATGCTACTTACTGAGCTCCTCCTCTGTAGCAGGACTGTACCGGGTGCTAAATATGCAGCAACTAGCAAAGCAGATTCCTGGTCTACAGAGAATGTGTAGTATAGAGAAGACATGTAACAAGCAGATCAACAAACAGTCTTTACACAGTGTAATACGCTAGGTAGAAAACAAGGAGGGCTCTGCAACAGAGAAAAATGGTAGGATCTGTTTAGAAAAGCTTGACGTTTGAGAACTGGAGAGGTGTGAAGATGGGAAACCATCAGGCATTTATGTCCATATTCCCTGCTCACATAACAGTTTCGGTGCATGGTAGAGGCCCATTCAATGTCAACATAATTCATAAACGAAATAAGAAAATTGATATAATTATTCTCTTTCTATTATACAATTGTGACAACATGTAAAGAGATAAATATGAACTTTGAAAAGCATGAGAAATTAATTTTTCATAAAATATAAAGAAAGTCTACTTTTCCACTTTGATCCAAGGGCAATTTTCAATTTTTACTTTTTTGGAAACCAAGCCACATTTAATAAGCTATATTAAAAATGCAGATGCATTTTAAGATGGCAGCATCATCATGGGAGCAGATTTCCCTATTCCTTCATGGTTTCATAATGTTAGAATTGTTTTGCTCCAGCTCTTCCTTCCACTAGAAATTATTTGATTTTTAAAAGGGCTGTTTCCTCTTATAGTCCTTTTCTTTCGGCATAACTTTGTGTTTCAGTTTAGCCAAGCATTTCCTAGAGTCAAATCTCTTGATTATCAGTCTTATGAGATACTCCACCTAAAAATTTAAAAATAAGGTTTCTGTGATTAGATAAGGTTGAAAAATGAGTAGCATGTGGAATCCCACTCTTTGAGAGTGCAATATATGTTAGTATTTAAAGGTTTTGAGAAGGTCTACAGGATAAAAAATTCTAGTATTTCAGAATTCTGTTTTCTAAATTTATTTGATCATAAAATCTTTTTGTTTTTGAGAAAAATATGGACCTGACATACTTCAGAACATTCTTTTCTAAGTACCCCTCAAATGTTTGCGTAAATCATACACTACTAATCTCTGAATGGTGTTAGCTTAAAATAGCTTAAAATGTTGGCCCTATTCAAGAGTATTTATTTTATAATAAATAATTTTGAAGGTCAAAGTATTAAAATATGAAGAGCTGACTGCAGTTATGGCATATGGAGTGGTAATGAAGATGTTGGCGAGTTGGAAGCTCGATTCAGGACTTTTCAAGGTCACAGTCAGTACCAGTCTACACTAGAGCATAAACCAATTAACCCCAGTTTACAGATGGAAAAATTAAGGCAAAGAAGGCACATGCCTGATGTTATTCAGCTATTCAAACACCTGGTATCCTGGGTACTCTTTTTGTCTATATATTTTCCCTTGCCACCACTATTTCTGGGTAAAAATATAGAGCATATTTACATTTGTATTCAAACACATCTACCTTTCTGTCAACAAAATAAAAAGATTATATAGTTAAAGGTCAAAATTAAGAGCAGCAAAATAATATCTTTCTTATATAATGCTATGTTTCCCCTACCAGTGTAAATAATCATGGGTTTAATTGTAATTTCAGGTGGCATCCTCTTATTTCTCAGAGTTTCATGTACAGCTAATTGGAGTCATGTGTTTAGCAACATCAGTAGAAAAATGGAACTTGCACAAAAGAATTGCTCTGGGTATGGTGATGATGGTTGGTGTGAACCCAGCATGGTAAGTGCTGTGTTTACTGTTCCAGGTTTACATTCTGAACAGACCACTTTTGTGCAAAGCAAATAACCAAATAAGTAATGCATAGCTAGGCAATCATTGGTGCTGCAGTATAATTCATTACTTTTTTTCCCTCTGAAAATATGAAAGTCATATAAAGTGTACTTGAGTTGCAGGAAGAAAAAAAGAACCCAACTTTCCTTTCACTGCAAGTTTCATTACAAGGAGACTGGAATAAGTACACACTACTCTTTCACCTTTTATGCACCATAGGAGTCAAAGCTGAGAGAAGCCTGGAACCTCAACAGACAAGATTGACAGACTTCAGAGTAGATTTCAGTCCTGTCTTGTTTATTTGGTTGATTACACATTCAAGACTTATTCAAGAGCATCCTTAACCTGACAGGGAGGATGTTAAGAACCGAAGACAAAGACATTAAGTGACAAAATACAAATAAGTGCAGAAAAATTCCAAGGTGGACATTTTTCTTTTGAAATGAACAGTTGCAAAGTGAAATAACTAAATAAGAAATGTCATCTATAGACTGTGAAATACCTCATTTGGCTGATTTTTTTCTCCATTGAAATGAATATTTTCCCCATTCGGTTAATTAACTATTTTAGTTTTAATTCCATTTCTTAAAAACATAGATGTAAGCTAAAAACAAAAACTT
Source organism: Aselliscus stoliczkanus (assembly GCA_033961575.1). Taxonomy (NCBI): domain Eukaryota; kingdom Metazoa; phylum Chordata; class Mammalia; order Chiroptera; family Hipposideridae; genus Aselliscus; species Aselliscus stoliczkanus. Next base: position 71,383,349 of record CM066740.1, on the reverse strand, counting down.
CCCAGGGTCATAATCATTTGCATAATGGAATTACGCTTTAAAGCCTTAGGTGGTTCTTCCCTTTCATCTTTCTTTGAAAATAAGAAAATTGTATTCAGTTCTGTTGCATAATTCATTCTAGGGTGTAATCACAGCTGCGTTTATCATTTATGGAGCAAATTGGTTGCATACAAAAAAAATTAACTCAGATGAGACAAATTTTTAAAAATGTTTGCTACTTAAAAATATTATGACATATATGTATTAAGGGCATTTAACTCTTTAAGCATGAAATGGTGTTCCATGCCTCTTGGGGTGCTTAGAAATGCATCGCTTTCCCTTGACCATCTGCTCATTGATCCCAGGGGATGAGGTAGTTAGTGCACTGCCCAGTGGAGGTAAGAGTTGTGTCCGTTATGCCACTAAATAGCTTTTCAATTTAAAGCATTTTCACCACACGGAAACCTTATCTGATCCCAGCCTTTTTTATTGGAAGATTTTGTGTCTTGCCAATCAATGCCTTACGTTAAAAGCATTTCTAGTTTTCTTTTGATTAAGAATCATTTCTTGTTTAAGTAGAGTTCTAAAAAGTCTCCTTTCATTTTACACATAGCAAATATTCACTTTATCTGAGGCTGAAACTTAGAGTGTAAAGTTTTTCTTGTGGATCTATTTTAAAAGGGAGTCAGAGGACTTCATAAATGGTTCTATATGGGAAGATGTGCTCCTGAATGATTTTCAGGGACTCCCTACTCAAAAGAGTTCATGTGATTTTTGAAATCTTATAAATATGGTTTAAAATCCTATAGTTTTAGATATGTTATTTTCAAGGGAGGAGAACTACTCTATTTATAAGAGAAGACAATGTGATGTGTCTAGTTCTTGACAACAGGCGGGAAGGTCAGATTCAGGAGAGCATAATAATAGAATCTACAGAAAATGCTGAAACCTCATTTGAGCTACTGATTTTAACCATTGCCTCCCCCAAGCATATATCAAACCAGAGTAGTGAATGAGTAAAAGGCCTATTCATAAAAACGAATCTGTCTCCCTGCCCTTGTGCCTCCTTGGCAACATAGTAATTAACAGAGATATGACCAAAAGATAAAAGGAAGAATTAGGGATCCAAAAGTCAATAGGTGGTTGTACCTCATCTTACTAGTATTTGAAGGTAAGTGTCATCTGTAAAAGGCATTCAAATATTGGTGTAATCCTATAAACTCTTACACCATCTACCAACTTGTGGTTGGGTTATACGTTTAATCATTACTCTGGTTTGGGAGGAAAGATTTTTAAGGTTTCCAGGGAGATCAATTCTATAAAAACTCCACTCTGACATGTGCCACTTTGATTCATAGCTGGCTGTGACTGTCCTCAGAGCTCGTCATCTGTGAGGAACTTTCATTTTCAATGTTTTGAAAGAAAATGAATTCCCAAGCTACAGACAGCATCCTTCACAGCTCAGTAATACCGAGGCAGTGGAGCTGGGAGCACGGCTCCCACCGAAAGCCCTCTCATTTCAGGCTGACGCTGGGGTTCATGAGCAGTACCGCCTTCTTATCCATGTGGCTGAGCAACACCTCCACGACTGCCATGGCGATGCCCATCGTGGAGTCTGTGGCCCAGCAGATCATCAGTGCTGAAGCAGAGGTCGAGGCCACGGACATGACCAATTGCGGTGGATCAGTCAATCTCGGACTGGAAATGGATGGTATCCCATGTGGATGTGGCTACAAGGGCTCTCATCATGTGGGCAACATGCAGCAACTCAAGAATTCTGAGTTATATTTTGAATTAACTGTCCATACACGCACAAAGTGAATGTACCCTTCCTCTCTCTGTATTTCCCAATATTCATACAAGGGAATTGCATTGCCCAAATATTTATCTTAAATTAACGACTGACTTTACAGTCTCTATCAGAAGAGGAAGACTGCCCTTCCTGTCCTGCAGCCAGTCTGATGGAACCTCTCTGTGCTTTTCGCAGTGGGGCTCCATGTCACTCTTGTACTGACATGATTTTCTTGCATAATATTGGGGATCTTTGATTCCTACATTCTATTTGAAAACAGCATCTCATTTTTTAAATTTATTTATTTATTTATTTATTTATTTATTTATTTATTTATTTTTTGAGGGCAGTGTCACTGGCCCTCATATGTGGGACCCGAACCGGGGCCGCTGGCATCCCAAGCCAGCTCTTAACCACTGCGCCACTCGGCCAGCCCAATAGCATCTCATTTTATTGTGCTCATTTCTGCCTCTGATAAACTGATGCAGTGAAAAAGGTTGAGGGATATTTGTGACATACTTTATAAATGTTATGTCAGTACAGGTGAATTTGCTTTAGTTTAAGTCTCTAGTAAGTAATGCTTCCAACACACACACACACACACACACACACACACACACACACAACCCTTCATTTAAACTATTTTTCTTTCACTTAATGTTTTGCAGAATGTGTCAGTGAACATGAAACAAATGAGAAGAAAGAGAAAACAAAACCAGTTCTAGGGTAAAGAATATTGACACTTTGATTAGGATTTTCCAAATTCCATTTTAATAATATTATAAACTGAGTCAATGTATTTTTCAGACACAGTAATGATGCGGGGAAAACTTCAAGCAAAATGGAGTCAGGAAAGGTACATTACATTTTATTCTTTCTAAATAATTATACATGAAATTATATTAGATCTGCAGTTAGATATGTATACATTTTAAAAGCTCTTACTTGCTTCCTTGTCTGTAAATTACTTTGCTTGCCTGAGTCAAGCCACAGTTTGATAAGCCTTTGTGAATAGACTGAAATCAACACCTTTGTAAGAAACATTTTAGGCTCTTAAAATTAGCATTATTATTTTCACCTTTTACTAGCTTCTTGGTTAAAGAAATATCATGCCAGTCTCAGAACGGTTTCATTTTTTTGTTAAAATCTTGCTAGGCTGATAGCCTGATTTTCCTTCAGGGTATCCTCATTTCTTCCAGGTTAGCAAATCCTACTCAAGTCATAACAATCCAGTTGTCTTCAGTGTCTCCATGGCCATTAAAAAAGTCCATGCAGAATTTATGAGTTGCTACCGTCAAATACTTATGGAAGACTTGTAGCCATTCCAGCTTTTAAAGGAAGGAAGGAGGCTTCTGTAAACTAGCCCACAGAATTTTTTCCCTGGAATAAATCAATATAAAGATACTATACCAGGTTGTATTGGGAACGATATATCTCCAGACCACAGGAAAATAATCCTGCATAGAAATAGTCCTAAGGTAACCACGCCATCAGCAATAGGGAAATGGGGCATGTGTCTTCCTCAGGCTATAATGCATTAGCATGCAACTCAATAGGAAAAAGAAAACCCTCTCATTATTTACAGAAATCTTCAAAGAAGGAGCAATTTCTTTGTGGAGAAAACAAATACAAACATATGTTTTAAGCCATTAGTTACAGTGTAATTAAGGGGTTTAAAAATGAGAATTGAATATACATTTATGAAAACATTATCATCTTTAGGGATGGAGGTCATTCCTTTAAACTAACTGTTAATTAAAAAATTAGCCGTATGTGAGGTAAGCGACAGTGTACATTACCAGTGGACTTTTAAAACTGTTATGAAAATAGGAAAGCCGAACCAGAAAGATTGTACTTGCACTCGGTAACTTTCTGTGATTGTCTTTAGAAACCCAGTTTTCTGGCATGATGCTTAAAGATGTCCCTTAAAGTTGATTTGACAGCCCAATGCTGTCCTAGGCATTATAGGAAGGTCTACTGACTTAATGACCTGCTCTTTGCTATAGACAGCTCAGAGTCTGATGGGGAAGATGGACTTGAAAAAAAATAAGTGCGACATAAATACCACAACAAAGCCATGCACAGAGGCCAAGTCTTCCAGAAGCCAGAGCAACTAGCTCAGTCTGGGCATCCTGTGAGGAAGGGGAGATGGTGGGGTGAAGAGATGTGAGCCTGGAAGGAAGATGGTGGCATGTACAGCCAAGGTGCACACTCCATGGTACAGGGATCTTGTCTAATTTGTTCACCATTTAACCCCCTGGCACATCCCATTGTCTGACACACAGGAGGTGTTCAGTAGATAGTTATCTTTATTCATGAATGAATGAGTGAAAAGGGAAGAAGTGTTGTAGTCAGAGGATACAATGAATTCAAAGCCCCAAATACGTGGAGAATAGGGCTTTTTCAGGGAACATCTGCAGCACAGGTGCTAAGGATGTGTTGTGGTGGTAAGTGAAGTGTCTGCATAGGCTGGGCCAAGTTTAAGTCAGTTGTTCATGCAGAGATTTGGTTTGTCTTAGGGGAAATGGAGAGTTTAAAGCTCGGGCAGCATGGGAAGTTCTGCCCTTTGAGCAGCTTATTGTGGCAACATTGTGATGGGCAGAGGATATGGACCTAAGTGGACTCTGATTGATCAGATTTGGGGGATGACAGAAAGAGGGGGACAGAAGATTCCTCTGTGACAGTAAACTGGGTAAAGGTAGATTGTGAGGCCACTGATTGTGATGGGGAACCCAGGGGGAGGAATGAGTTTTAAATGGAAGAAACTAAGATAATTTGGATGCATTTTAGGCAATAATGATTCAGCTCTGAGTTTAAGAGAGGAGAGCAAGACCTGTGAATGGGGATTCCATGGGCTTTCTAGAACCCGATGCATAAAAATTCAGGTTTATGTAAAGGAAAAATTAAGGGATAACTTTTTGTTCTACAAAACGTTCTTAATGAGAAAGTATTGCTTTAGAGATTGCACATTTAGGATATGTTTTGATTTTAAACAATTATAAATCTCTTCTTAGGAGTAAACATATTGCATGGCTTGTGTGATTATAATAAATTATAGCTGTTCTTTGCCAGGTTTTTATACTAGCTAATTTAACACGAAATGATTATGTAGAAAAATCTGTATTTCATCTAGCTATAAATGGAAGGAATATTTACATTCATAATGTTTTGATCCTCTGCTTACTTCTTGAAGTAGTAGATGAACATTCTATTGAATTGAAATAAATCCTGTGTGGTTTGGCTTTGAATTTGAACGACAAGTCAAAAAAGGCCCAAATATGACTACTTTTGAGGGGGAATAGTTTTAACTAAGTTTCAACAAAGAGGGGAAATGCGAAGGGCTTATATTTTTGGTAATTTGCATCATTTTACCGTGTTCCTACTAAAAATATAGGTTTGATTTCTAGTGAAAATTACTACAATTTTATACATTTGAATCACCATTTGCCTAGTAAAACATTAAGGATTTTTCCTAAATTTAATTAAGATATCTTGACTAATATATCATTCCAAGATGACCAATCAGCTTACTTCATCTTTTAGAATTTTATACTTACTTAATTTTCAAAAGTTATACAGTATACTTCTCTCTGAAAGCAATAATACACAATGATTTACATAAAGCTTGGGGTGTAGTAAGCAGAAAGTTCCCAATAGTAGAAGAAAATTAAGAATTACTACCAAACAAGTTCTAAATTTAGTGATTATAATAATATTGATTAAGAAGTATACATTTAACATTTACTCAAATATTACTTTCTCTATGAGGACTGCCCTGACCCCCATTTTCACTGCACCCAGATATCCTTCCTCCTAACCCCCCAAATCTGCCCTATTTTCCTCAAAGTACTGTTACCTTCCTAGAAACTACATAAGTTACTTAATTTTTATTTCTTTTGTTTATTCTCTGTTTTTTCCACTAAAATGTAAGGTTTACAGAGGCAGGAATTTTTGAATTTTTGTCCATTTGTTTATTTGTATCTCAGATATCTAGAACAGTTAACTGCCTTAGAGAAAACATTTAGTAAATATTTGCTGAGGGAATGACTACATTCAGTAATATTTTTCTCAAAGTTACAATTAGATTAAAACAACTCATTCTATAAATAAACCATAGCAATAGAAACAAACTGGTAATGGTTGAAAGATAAAACTATGGACCAGATTAACATCACCTTTTCCAGCTTTATTGAGATACAAATGACACATAACATAGTGTAAGTTTAAGGCGCACCATGTTGATTTGATACACTTACATATTGTAAAATGATTCCACCATGGTGTTAGTCTAATACCTCCACCATGTCACGTGTGTGTGTGTGTGTGTGTGTGTGTGTGTGTCTGTGTGTTGAAAACAATTAAGATCTCCCTTTAAAACTTTCAAGTATGTAAGTGTAAGTATTGTTATATTGTTGTATATTAGATCCCCAGAACTTACTCGTCTTGTATCTGGAAGTTTGTACCCTTTGATCAGCAGCTCCCTGATCCCCTCTCCCAGCCCCTGGTAACCATCAACTTACTCTCTGTCTCTATGAGTTTGGCTTTCTTAGATTCCACATATAAATGACACAGTGCAGTATTTGTCTTTCTCTGACTGGCTTATTTGTCTGGCACTTACCATAATGCTATTGCAATAATAGCTATTCTAACAGGTGTGATGTGTTATCGCATTGTGGTTTTAATTTGCACTTCCCCTGATGGTAAGTGACGGTCAAACAGCTATTCATGTACCCATTGAGCCTTTGCATATTTTCTTTGTAAAAATACATGTTCAGTTCCTCTGCTCTTATTTAAATTGCATAGGTTTTGTTATTTATTTATTCATTTTGCTATTGAGGTGTATTCTTTACATATTTTGAATATTAACTTCTTATTAGATATATGATCTGCAAGTATTTTTTTCCCCATTACTTAGGTTGCCTTGTCATTTTGTTGATTGTTTTGCTGTGCAAACACTTTTAGTTTAGTCCTGCTTAGTAATTTTTGCATTTGTGCTTGTGCTTTTGGTGTCAAAAAAATCCTTGCCAAGACCAATGTAAAGGAGCTTTTTCCCTATGTCTTTCCAGGAGTTTCATGGTTTCATGGTTTCAGTTCTTGTGTTTAAGTCTGTAATGTATTTCAAGTTAATTTTTGTGAGATAGGGGTCCAGTTTGTTTCTTCTGTATGTGATTATCCAATTTTCCTAACATCACAAAGGCTATCCTTTCTCTATTGAGCATTCTTGGCTCCCTTGGCAAACATTAGTTGACCATGTATGTGAAGGTTTATTTCTGGGCTCTCAATTCTGTTTCATTGATTTTGGTGCCTATTTTTATGCCAGTACCATACAGTTTTGATTACGATAGCTTTGATCATGTAGTTTGAAATCAGGAAGTGTGATACCTCCAGCTTTGTTCATTCTCAAGATTGCGTTGACTGTTCAAGGAGATAAATTTTATTTTTGATGGAAAGAAAATAAAGGCTTGAAACTAAAATTTATTAGCCCTAAAATTCTTGTTAATAGAAATGCGAAGTTCTGATATGGATAATAATGATAACAGTTTTGTCGTTGCTGCTGCTGCGGCTTCTAATGGTGATAATTGTGTGTTGGTTCTGAAGATGATGAACATTCAGTCGTTCCTCAGACTGCAGGAGTCAGGTTCTTATGTGGCATATCTAAAAAAAAGATGTTCTCCATGACTCCCCAAGTTTCCTTCTCACCATGAGAGGAGATCTCCACTTGTGCCCAGAACCCACGTGATGGGCACATACTTACCTGTAAATCCTGCATTACTCTAAAAGCAGCTGAAATGTTTTCAGAGAAGAAAAATAACAAGAAGAAAAGAAAACCCCCCAAAACACTGACAGTTATCTGGGGCATATATTCATCAGGTTCCAGTGGGGGAACTGGAAGATCAGTCATCACTTATATTATTTCCATGAGAAATGAGTTCCAGGTATCCAAAAATTAATTTTTACATACCAAAAGAAGAATGAAATTGCTAGATTTCCCCTTTCTTACAAGCACTAGCATTATTCAAAGCGATACCCTAGATTTTTCCACTAGCTCAATTTCTAAACAGTCATCTGTGACTGAAAGAAATTAGAAAATCACTACGCTTTTAATAAAAGGTTTGAGATAATTGTTTTCCATTCATCCTATATAATTTGTAGTTCCCCAAAGGGAAAAATTCAAAGGAAAAATTTCCTTGAACAAATTGAATCTTTTAATTGGGTACTATTTTTTGGGGGATGGAAATCCTTATTATTGAAAACCAAATCCTGTAAGAGAGCACTCTTAAATGTTTTTCTAAGAATTCAAAATCTCATATACCAACAGTAATAAGCATGGTTCATAATATCAGAAACAAAAGGCATTAGTTCTTCTAAGTAAAGCAATATCAGTTCTAGATTGTCTGGCTCCTAGGTCAAATATGAAAAAGATATTGTAGATCAGACCAGGTAGGTGCTGTAAACAGAAGCTGGGTCCCCTTGAATACTCTTCCCTTCTAGACTAGGTAAAATTGTGTGGCAAAGCCAGTTGTTATTGGCGCTTGGTCCTAGCCTAACACAGCCTAAGTGTCTCTTCTTACTCATCCCGCCTAATCCTGTGGTTTATAGAGAGGTAATGAGAGAGGGAGGAAGAGAGAGAGAGGGAGAAGAAGAGGGAGACAGAGACAGAGAGAAAGACATTACCTTTAGGAATCACAACAGCATCAAACAAGAGTTAACAAATGGTGGAGAAAAGGGAACCCATGTAAACTGGTGCAGCCACTATGGAAAACAGAATGGAGGTTCCTCAAAAAATTAAAATCAAACTACCATATGATCCAAATATCCCACTTCTAGGTATATATCCAAAGGAAATTTAATCGCTATCTCAAAGAGATATCTGGATTCCCGTATTCTTTGCAGCATTATTCACATTAGCCAAGATATGGATACAACCTATGTGCCCACCAATGGATGAATGGATAAAAAATGTGGTATGCATATACAATGGAATACAATGGAATGTCAGTCAGCCATGAGAAAGACGGAAATCCTATCGTTTGTGACAAAATGGATGAACCTTGAAAGCATTATGCTAAGTGAAATAAGCCAGCCAGCCAGACAAACACTGCACGGTATCATTTATATATGTAATCTAAAAAAGAAAAGAAAAGAAAAAAGAAAAGAAAAGAAAAAAGCCATAGAAACAAAGAGTAGAAAAGTGGTTGCTAGGGGCTTGGGGTAGAGTGGAGTAAATAGGGAGAGATTAATAATAGGGTACAAGCTTTTGGCTCTAAGATAAATACGGTGTGAGGATCTAATGTAAAACATGGTGGCTATAGTTGAAATACACTGTTGTATGGTTGAGATTGGCTAGGGAAGTGAGACTTGAATGTCTCACACCCCCCAAAAACAAAAGAGAGAGATGTGAGATGATGGATGTGTTCATGGGTAATCTTTTCATAACGTATACATGTATCAGATCACTATGAGGTACACTTTAAACCACTTGCAATTTTATTTGTCAATTATACCTGAATGGAGTTGAAAAAAATTGTGGGTTATTTAACGTGTACATCATGGTGGTTTGATGTATATACTCGTGATGAAAGGATTCCCCCAAATCTAGTTGATTGGTACATATATCACCTCATATATTTATTTTTTTGGTGAAAAATTGGACTTCTACTCTCTTGGCAGTTTTCAGTTGTGAAATGCAGTGTTGTCATGTTTTGCATTTTATCCTTAGTCCTTATGCATCTTATAGCTGAAAGCTTGTACCCTTTGCTTGGCCTTTTTAAACTTGGCTGTTGTCTATGTCTCTAGGAGCATACGATGAGGTTGAATTTTCAAAAGAAATCATAACTATTCTATTCACTAATCCAATTTCTGAGCACTCACCCTATTCAACTGAGAATTCAGGAGCCTGGTTTTCAGTGGTATCGTATCATAAGAAATGACTCGGTTTCTCACATATAATGGAAATCCAGGATGCTTCTCACAGAGTCTAGACTAGAGTGAAGGTCAATGCCTGGATAGAGACAAGCAGGTAAAACCCAATCTATCAGAAATTACCAGGTATATTTGCTGAAAGAGGAAAGCAATGGGTGGCAACAGTTGGTGAAGTAAATTCACTTCTGAATTTATTTAACATTCAATTTTTTTTAAAAGGGGGATCATAGCAGCAACCTGTACACATGACCTCAGAACAGATTTCAATTTTTTTTAATTTATTTTTTATTTTTTTAGCTGAGCCATCCTGCCACCTGTTGGCAGCTCAACGGCAACTCAGCTCGGGCTGGCCTCGAACAGCTGTTGCTCAGAGCTCAGCTCGCACTCTTGAGCGATCTCTTAACCAACTGAGCCACTCGGCCGGCCCCCAGATTTCAATTTTTATTGTAGTCAAAGCCCTTGCTCCCCTGATGGCTATAATTAGCAGTATTTCCACAAATCATTTTGTTAAAGAAATGATTGGCTGTTGATATTTTTTTCTCCCATATATCTTTCATTTTTGAATCACCAAAATGTAGTTCTTCGCATTTTATGTGATTGAAATATCTGGCACATAACATAAGCTCAGCCATGTTGGAAGCATCTGTACTTTCCTCTAACTATATAGTAAACCTCCCACGCTATATAATGTGTTCTAATGCTGTATTTTCTTTCTCAAAATTCTCAGCAATGTTTTTCTATGCATCTTCCAATGGTATTTCCTAACAAAGAAATACATTTATACAAATTGTTTTTATATATTTTGATTATGAAATATTTTATGGATATACATATTTATAAAATGTAATGGACAAATTTAAAGAAAAGCAAAATGGATACAATGGGATCTACCATACAGATATATAAAACATAACAATTTCTAGAAATCTCCATAAGCCCTTTTCTGATTCCATCTCCTTTCCTCACACAATTACATCCATCCTCTTATCGAGACAGCCACAGTCTAGAATTTTGTGTTAATCATTCTCCTGTCTTCTTTTCAGTGTTACCACTTGTAATAGTTACTTGTTCATGACAACGAAGACCCAAAATAGCAATAGTTTTAACAAGATAGAAATAGGCTGGTGTGGTGGCTCCATAATCGTGATGACCCTGACATTCTACTCCTGCTCTGAAATCTTCAGTCTGTTAGGTCAAGCTTGCTAGTTGTGCTTTTCAAATCGTCTGTGATTTAACCAATTATTTTCTGCCTACCCCATTAATTAATGACACTATTTTGTTAAAATCTCCCTTGATGGTGTGGATATGTGTATTTCTTCTGATAGTTCTGTCAGTTTGGGTTTCTATCTATTTTTAGATTATCTAGATGATGTCCTTACCAGTTTGGAATGTTTACATATTACTTATTAATGAACACTTTGACCATTTTGCAGTGCCCCTCTCAATCTGTACTAATATTTTGGGGTCTTAGAGTGTATTTGTCTGATGATAGTGTAGCAATGCCAGCTTTTTTAGGATAATTTTTTATCTGGTATTTCTTCCATTCCTTCACTTTCAATATTTCTATGTCCTTATATTAGATGTGTCTCTTGTAAAAAGCATATTGCTGGCTTTTGCATTTTTAGCGAGGTTGAGAATTTTTGCCCAAGAAGTATGATTCACTTGAACGTTTTGCAACTGTATAAATTTAGAATTTCTAACACCACATTTCTATTTTTTCCAAATATTCTTTCAAACGTAGATTTTTTTTTTTTTTTTTTTTTTTAGCTGAGTCCTCCTGCCACCTGTTGGCAGCTCAACGGCAACTCAGCTTGGGCTGGCATCGAACTGCTGTTGCTCAGAGCTCAGCTCGCACTCTTGAGTGAGCTCTTTACCAACTGAGCCACTCAGCCGGCTCCCAAATATTCTTTCCATCTCTATTTTCTTCAACCTTTTCTTGTGGGTTACCTTAAAAATGTGTGTGTGTGTGTGTGTGTGTGTGTGTGTGTGTGTGTGTGTGTGTGTGTGTGTGTGTCTTAAATCTGTGTATTAGTCTTTTCCAACAATTCTTGACAATTCTCTACCATTATTTCCTCTGGGTCTCCAGTTTAACATGTTAAACTTTCTCACTCTGTCCTCCATGTGTTTTAACATCCTTTTTTATTTTTGTTCTCTGTGTCTTGCTGGACTACACTATGAATAATAACTTCAGATCTATCTTCCGGTTCATTAATTCTGCCTTCAGCTGTGTCTATTTTGTTGTTTTGCCCATCCACTGAGTTTTTAAATTCAGTTATTTAATTTCTATATATTCTTTTTGTCTCTTCTTAAGATTTGCTTGGTAATTTTTGTAGTCTTTTTCTCCTTACTCATATTTTCCATTCCTTCTCTAATTTTGTTAATCATAAGTAAATTTACTTACTCTCTGTCTAACTCTCGTGTCTCAAGTCCTGTGGTGCTCTTTTCCTTTGGCCTGTTTTTGTTTTCTGCTGATTCTCACTTTTGTTGCCTTATTTTCTTGCATGTTTTATGCTTTTAAATATTGAAATACTAATTTTCCTTGATGCATCTCTGGGAATGCCTCAAGTCCTGGGTTGCAGCTACATGAAAGAGCTTGAATTATGTTATTGTTTTTATTTTAATACACATACCAATTAAGATTAAAAATGCTCATGATTAGGAGTTTTCAGGGTACATTATGTTTTCCCTTACGCAGCGTGCCTATTTACTCACCTAGGTTCCACTTTCATTTACTTGAGACCAAGGCAGTTTGGTGATACATTTTAAAAGATGCTTTAAAATATTTTAAATAGCTTTTCATTTAACAGAGAATCTGATTTGTCATGCAGCTGGACAGAGAAATCTGCTCTATTATATATCTATTATTTCAATCATTTTTACCACTATAAAAAAAAAATCAAGATTTTTCCTAATAGCATTTACATTTTTACTTTTTTAGCTCTTCACTAAGAAGTTGAAAAGGACGCTTCTAAATATTTAGTAATTAGAATAATAACATTTAATAAAATAATCCTGGATTTAATTGATTTTCAAAATTACTGAAAAAGTAGAATTTTTATGGAGTCCTCATGTCTTGAGTGCTAAATTTTAAATATTTCTCTATTCATCATACAATTACTGTATAAACTAATATCCTAATTCGCAGTATACAACATAATTCTTCATTAACTACAGTGGGTGTAAATCACACTTCAAGGAGTTTTCTTGGTAACTTCAATTTTGTTACCCACTTCTCTGAGTTGTTCAGGTTGTACCTGATCAGAGCTCAGATCTTCATGAAGAGATCATATCAGGTGTAGGAGGAGTCTCCTCTTACATTTTCTTGCTGTTTGCATACATATTATCTTCATTCTGAAGATTCTTTCCTTAAATCATTTCCTATCATAATAATTGAAAGCCATATGCACATTATGGGAGGGCTGGTTTAATTAAAACTGGAAAGCATAGTCTATCATTCACTTAACCAAACACTTGTAAATTCAATATGCTGGGAGCAAACACAGGGCCCCCTGTGAATCACTCTGCACACTATGGAGCTTTCACTCTGCCCTCCCTTTTAACCTACATCAGCTACCATTACAGGGATCAGGAAGGCACCAAGTTCCATCTGTGCAATAACTATTTGTTAAAGCTCATTTATTTATTTTTTAATGTAAAAAGAGTTGGTTGCATCTTCCAGTATGATGGCAGATTGAAGAGGCCCATTTGCCTTCCCTCTGTCCTGCATCTCCATTCAAACAAGAACAGATAAAACTTTTTAAGTCATAAGTCACAAATAGATAAATGTCAAGAGAGGAGATGACAGCATAATCGTTTTGGAAGCCAGAAAGTGAAAGAATGGGTGGGAAATGACTCAGTTATCTCTGTCAGCAGTGAGGAAAGACAATAAACAATCCAGTTTACATGGCAGCAGCCTTCAACGTTTTAAAAATGTTGAAAAGCAGGGTTAAGGAAAAATTGCTTCTGAAAGAGTTCAATTCCCAAATTTCTTCCTCAACTCCACGTGGATGCAACTCCTGCTCCTCCTTCAAACAGAAAGGTGATATTCAGACATGATGCAGAAGGTGGTAAAAAAAACAACAAAAAACAGGCATAGTTCAGGGATGAGGGTGATTTCTCAATGAAAGGAGGGGGATTGGGTGAATTTATATGCTGACTAGTATGAATGCTGCCTTCCATCCCACTGGCTCTGGGAGGCAGGCGGATACCCCCCACTGGTCAGCAGGCAGGAGACAGGAGGCTCTTCTTGGCAGGGTGCATCAGCACAAGACAGGAGATGAAAACACGTAGCCTTGGGTTTTCTCACAAATGGCCGAGTCAGGGGATACTGCCGTGAAGCCCCCTGTCCGCATGTCCCAAAGCACATGTCCAAAACTTCCAACCAGATTTTCACTGTCCTCAGTAAGCAAACTACTCAGAATTCCCGAGTATCTGGAGAAAACTTTGGGCATGAAAAAGAGAACCCAAAACAAACAAATAGGAAGCAGAAGCTTGCAGGGAACAGAGGCCATTGCAAAGAGATGAAAACACAAGGAAAAGAACTATCCATCTATTCAGAAAGGTAAACAAAGGAATGGCATTTGTGAGCTATGAATGACATTCTATAAAAGAGAAACAAGACAAAAAATAAAATATATAATACATAACATGTAAGATTTAAAACATAAATGGAAAATTAGTAGAAAAAAATTGGAAGAAACAAAAAAAATAAGAAGAGTTTCCGAAAAAATATAGAGAAAAACCAAGAAGATCACATCAAAATTTTAAGAAAATTTCCATGATGGAAGAATATGATTTTTATGACTAAAAGTTCCACTGGGTGCTAATACAAGAGAGGAAACAGACCAACATAGGAAGGGACATTGAGATTTCAGAACACTGTGAGTGAAGAGACGACCGTAAAAGTTTTCAGAAAGGGAAAAACCAACTCCTTAAAAAGGATGAAAAAATACAAATGGCTAAAGACTTCTTTATAGAAGCACTGGAAACTCGAGCCAGTTGGGGAAAAAATGACTTCAAAATTCTAAGTAACATTTATTTCCCATCTAGAAATCAGTATCCAGTTAAACTATTGATGAAGTGAGCAGACAGACCATTGTCCTGGTAGCTCATTGTGGATCTAGAAAAAAAAAAAATAATGACTAGTTTTAGGGCAAGCAGGAAGGCTACGGAAGAAATGTCTCCAAGGCAGTGAAATTCATAGAATTTTGGATGCAGATTAGGTATCCTAACATTGGATTGTTTTGTTCTGAGAGAAGATTAAGCAACCATGGACTATTTGGGGCTGATTTAGTGATATGTATAATACTTAGAAAACTTAGTAAGTAAGGATGTGAGAGAAGTGCAAAACAGGAAAAGTAATATATATCCTATTGTTCAGCTGTGAATAGCTCTCTAGACAGCATTCTGAACTTTGAACTCTAAGCAAAACTATGATACAGCCATAATGGGAGGATGATGAAGACATGAAAAGTATGTGTGTTCAGTGGAGGAAGCTGGAAAGAAAGCTGCATTCTCTTCATCTAACATAGTGCAAAGTGAATTGTAATGCCTACAACTGAAAAATCAAGAGATGGTATAACATATTATTAAAGTGAGTGCAAAAAAAGAAATCCAAAAAGAGCTAGAGGATTTTAAATTGGCTGTCTTTGGCAAGTAAGTAAAATGGTTAGCAGGAACTAATGTTTGGTGCAGTTAGCCTTGCATAATTATTTAGAAATAGAAACCCTAATTTTTCATACCACACTCACCTAAATGAATTAGTTTCTACAGCGCTGTTTAGAATACTTGTTAAATCCATGCTGATTCACCTATGCGTTTTTAGCATTTGAGGTTGGAAATGAGTGACATACCCCTGGAATCTGCAATCACTGCCACCAGGTGGCAATACTGAGTTATATCTGAACCTGCAAAATTTCTGTCCTGAAATGTCCTTTGAGCACCGCCGGTGTGACACTGCCAGAGGATTTGGAATTTGGTCATGTCTTGGAAAAAATTTCTTTCTATCACTTAGGAGAATATATGGAAGACACACTCATGAGGTCTCAGATGTCATATATTTGTGTGAAATACGAATGTATGACACAATTGGGATTGAATAAAAACACTCTAGGCTGCAATTGCTGTGGTGAAAGTAATGTGAAATATAATTAAATGTGAGGCCTTAGATGTAGGTTTAGAAACAAGCAAAAAGTGTTGTGGAAGACAGGATGGTACAAGGGAAATCGCTGGGAGGGAATTCACATGTGGGTTCTGGTGCCAGCTCTGCTGTGGCCAGCTCTGTCACAATGGAGACTCATTTTGCTGTTCTGAAAAACTAGGTCTTTCTATCAGATAATCTCTAAATGTCTGTCTGTTCTTAGTCTATGGTTCTTTTACAAATTTAAAAAAACAAAACAGTTTTATGATTGTGGGAGGTACAAAAAGTATCAAGAAGGTAGCAGATACCCCAATGATCCCATTGTTAATATTTTGACATATTCCATTACTTCTAGGCACATATATGTAATATAGATTTTTTTTTATATTTTAAAATTACATCAATCTGTATGTTTAGTTTCATCATGAAACGTACAAAGCCAGCATATTCCCTTTCACAATATAAACATGGCAGTGAGCTTTGGTGACCATTACAGGAGATTTCTTTGGCCTCTTCAGCCCTGGTTGCCTTCAGCCTCACCCTTCTAGGTGCCCTGCTCCTTTCTTTACTTTGGAATTCTTTTATTTTCTGTCCCAAACTCTTAGGAGAAAACTTAACACACACACACACACACACACACACACACACACACACACACACTCCAAAATGCAATGATTATTTTGTTGTCCTAATACCTGCAAACACACGTGCTCAGGGCCAGGGCCTTACTTTCTACCGCAAATGATTTACTCCAATCCCCTCAGGCTCCGGTGAAACCCTTGGTCTCAGATTCGAACTACTGGGGGGCAGGCTCCTGTTTGTAGTTTCTGTTTGTAGTTTCTGTACCCATACTTGGCTGCCCCTGGCTTTCCCAACAGCTCATTTTGCTGTCATTACCCTTTCCTTTTGCCTCTCTGGTCCTCAATGTTTACCCCTTATTACAGTATCCTCTCTTCAGTTACTTCTGCCCAGCAATCACATGCCCCAAGCAAAAATAACAAAAGAGCTGACTGCGTGGGTCTCGTGTTGACCAGCAAGATAACCAAAGTGGTGGACCCCACCCCATATCCCAAACACCTCCACTTAACCATGTATTATGATATTAGTGTTGCAATTTAGTGCAGAATTCCAACTTACCTTGAATTTTTAATGCGTTTCTAAATTGTGATGTTGGCATAAACATCATCATATGTGCAGTAATATTAGTGTGTATTTTAAAGGTCTTTATATAAGAAAAATGGAGAATTCGTAAGGGGTAAAACATGGAAAATATATTAATATTTTCCTATTTTTATCTTATATCTTCCACTGCATTTTAATCGTTGTTATGTATATACATGTGTATATATTTACCATTAAGCTTTTATATAAAATTCAATTTTTTCTTGTATTTTTGAAAGTTTTAATGTGACAATAAGAAATTATATACACATGACATCTTTAAGTTTTCATTCTTATTATCAATGTATTAATATCCAAATTATACACCACTTTCTGGTTTGCATTTGAAATCTTTCCTATAGTAAAATAATTACTATTTAAGCCCTAAATTTCACTCATAAGAATTTGTAAATTTATTTTCCTGTTTTATTTACACTTATTTTTGAAAATTTAAATGGAAACTTTTATCATATGAAATACAAATCATTTCCATGTAGGAAATATAAGGCAAAGGAAACATTTGTAAATTAATTTATTTTTGGTAAAGAGTAGATACCCCTGGGGGCTATAACCTTTAGATTAATTAGAAAATAAAATGCAAATTACAAGGCAGTGCACTTGACCCTGTCGTGCTAAATGCCATTCCCATATCCATGATGGCCTTTAGTGAGGTGACATTTATTTCTATCACGATTTCTCAAAAAGATCTTTTCATGCCATTGTCACAGACAGCATGTTTAACTGTATGGAACAGGGCAATACGTGTTTGTATGTCTTAAATACATCTAGATTTTCTTTAAAAGGCTGCAGTGTGTAGGACAGATCTGAAATGGGCAAGAATTGATGTGAGGCTATTACAGTAACCCAAATAGATATGACGTCATCTTAGAACAACACAAAAATGGGGATGGAAAAAAATGAATAGAGGCCAGACGTATTTAAATAGATAAAATTGAGAGGACGTGGTAGAATGATTTCAAGGACAAGCAAAGTGGCTAAGGTTATGAGCTCTATGTGGTTTCATAATCTAAGTCTGCCATTCCAGGCTTTGTGACCTTGGGCAAGTCACTTATCCTCTAGGTCTCATAGCTTCATGTGTCAAATGGGATAATAACAGTACTAACCTCATTGTGTTGTAAAAATAACATGAATGAAACCATTTATTTGATTTTTAACTTAAAATAGTGTTTACTACATACTAAGCACACTGTGTTTGTAACTATGGTGATGCTACTGCTATTATCTTACATCATTGATCCTAAAGAACTAGGCTTGAAGAAGGAAATAATGAGTTTGGATTTGAGCATTTGGGGATTGGAGTTTTATTTAAGACAGTCAAATTATGTTGAACAGACAATTGGATATACAGGGTGAAAAGGAGAAATCTGAGCTGAAGACAGGGGTTTGGTGATCTGGAATATTTATATTCATTAAAACAATGAAAATGAATGAGATTTCCTAAGGAGAAATATTATGGTGAGAAGGGACAAGTACCTATGACAGAGTTTGAAGAAATTCCAGTTTTGAGGAAGGATAAAGAAAAATAAACTGGCAAGGGAGAGAGAGGAACAGGCAGAGATGTAGAAGAAAACGAGAGGGTGTGGCAGCATAGAAGCCCAAAGAAGAGTTTCCAGCAGGAAGGAGTGATCAACTCTTTTGGGCCCTGCTGAGAGGTCTACAAAATTGAGACTGGAAAGTATCTATTGTGTTTTGTAATATGGAGGCTATTGAGAATCATAGCAAATGCATTTGGGATGGATTGAGGAGACAGAAACCAGATTGGAGTGGCTACAGAAATGGAGTCAGAATGTATACAACTCCTGAGTAATTTGGCTGTGAAAATGGAGGTGAGTTAGGGCAGTAGTTAAATTGAGAGAAGGATTAAGAAGCTCTTTTTTCTCTTTTTTGTCAAGATAACTTGAAAATGATTAAATGTTGGTGGGAAAATTCCAGTAAAGCCTATTGCATAAGGCTTCTGAGAAGGCCTGAGGGATTGGGGTCCAGAAATAAGTTGTAGGGGAGACAGTCACTGTATTATGTATGTAGAAAAGGAAGAGAAGGCAGGTCATATGCAAGCAGGTTTCTGCATTTGACATGGAGACCTTTGTCTGCTAGCTTCCATTTTCCCTGTGGAATAGGAGGTGAAACTACCTGTGAAGAGAGAGAGGGGGCATTGGAAAGGTGTTGTAAAGAGAATAGGGAAAGTTTTAAATTTTCTTGTGGAGACAGGTAGAGCAAGTTTGGTCAGAGGAACACAGTTGGGTAGAGAGGCAGCAAGAACACAGCAGTTGAATTTTGTGGTCATGAATGTAGGGAACCCAATCTCCTTGACTTTGTGTGTAATTCTCTGCAACAGTACGTGGCTGCTCAGAGGCAGACAGGACACAGAGAAAGTAAATGGTTGGATTCATCCAAAGTTGAAATTTTGTTAAATAACTACCATTCAAAGAGAGACAAGATAGAGAATTTAGGGTTTTGTAAAGAAAGTTATTGATGGTGGTGATGGTTTCAAGGGTATATAGTTATCCCCATACTCATCGAGTTGTATACCTTACATATGTACAGCTTTTTACGTGTCAATTATACCTCATTAAAGTGGTTTAATAAATAAATGCTCCCCCCAATAAAGTCATTGTTTTGGTTTACCATGGAATCTAAGCAGGATAAGAAAGGAAGTGAAGAAAGAAGAGGACCCATCTATTGGAAATAATTAGGTGCTTAGTGGCCTAGACTTTCAGTTGAAGGACAGCAGGGATAGAAGTAATGCAACAGCAAAATTAGAAACAGCAGTTGTGGTAAAGGAGTGGACTTCTTGGTTAATAGGGTGGTAAGATGAGACTTTCTACCCCCGAGAAACTGTAATATCGAGCACAAACTGTAAGTATTCCTGTATTGCACTTACACAGGACTTGCAAAGGAAACGACTGAAAATCAGTTTTCGACTCTTCAACTTTGTGTTGAAAATGAGAAGGCTGAGAGATAGTCTATCTCTGGAGCGAGTTGGAACATTTTCCCCAACCCCCTCTAACCTGTACCACCAAGGGGGAGGAATATCTCACTTATCTCAAGATAAAGAGATAGAGAAACTGCCACTTATAGAACCTGAGAATCTGTTTTCTGTACTTAGAAGAGATCAATGGATTAGTATTTGACACACTAGAAAATCTGAAAGTGAATCTCCTTACGTAAAGAAGTTTTAGCTGCACCTTCACTGCCAGCAGGGAAGAAATGCCTGTTTCCCATGGACTAAATGTAAGGAACGCATGGGAAGAGTGATATTTGGGTCATTAGAAAGGCAACTTTCCCTATGAAATCTTCTTGATGAGGCAAGTTGACCTCGGTGCAAAGAAATGTGGTGGGTCCTCACATGCAGAAACCACAAGTATGTCAAAAGAAACCAAATGGAAGAGATACTTTACCTACATAGAAAGAGCAGGATTCTAATATTATTTGGGTGATAAGAGACTTAGTAATCCATAAAAGCACCCACCAGATGGAGTCATCTTGAATACTCATCAGACCTAAAGAGTATTAATGTCGTATCTTAATTTTACCAGTCAAGTAAAACCTCTCTTAATTCTTACCACTCCTCTCTTGATCATGTTCATCCCCAGCCACTCCAAGTATGGGGGGTTCTAGAAACTGAGACTAACAAGTATGGAAGGAATTGGAGCCAGGAGACAGAGGAAAAGCCAAACCCACAAACCTCCCAATGTGGGCTTTTAAGCAGGCCAGATATAGGCGAGAAGGTTTAATTTTAAAGTTGGGACTTGCGCTATTTAATGGAGGACTGCTCCTTTAAACTACAGAAATGAGGTTGCTTTTTTTTCTAAACATGACTGAAAGAGTAGTTATTAAATGAAGTGACTGGGAAATTTATAGATTCTGCCCCAGGTTTTACCCCCAGGGACAGCAAGAATCAGACCAACAGTGTTTATATGGACCAGGGATGAGAGAAGGAATGAAGCTGCTTTTCTCTTTTACCCCAGGAAGTCCTATTCTTAAACAAAACACATTTGAAACAGTGATTTTGAAGGTGGAGCTTTTTGAGGATATGCTGCCGCTCAGGGTGGAACTATAGGACAGGCTGACTGATGTGGCAGAGTTGAAAGTCTCTGGAAAAGAGGTAAAATAACCTGTGAGGCCAGGATATTTGAAGGGTTATTTATCAACATGTTATCATTATCCAGATGCTGACAGGATTTGGAGGGTAAAGGAATGTTGTGAGCCAGGGGGCAAATGTCATCTTAAATGACAACAATGGGTGATTAGGAGATCAGACTATTTTATTCAAAAGAATAGGGAGAGAAAGAGATACCCAAATTACATGAGCCTTCAAGAAAAATGGATTTATTTTCATGATAGTAGAGGATTCATTTTTCTGGAAGAGATAGTGGGAGTTAAGGAAGACACTGACTCCATCTTTCTATGCTGACATATATGGGGTGGAGAACATTCAGTTTCACAAATGGTACCCTCTAGGCGGCCATCAGTTAAGGCACCAAAGTTGGGAAGCGCTCCACAAAGAGGTTGAAAAACTTACTGTCCATGCACTACCAGTTCAGCAGAAAGCCAGAAAGATTTGGGAGTGATGGTGAGAAGGGAAGAAAGGAGGGGAGAGCTGGTTCAGGAATAATAAGAAAGAAGCATGAACAAATGAATGAAACTATGTTTGTAAAATATTCCAGTGGTTTCAAGTTAAATATTTTAATTTTTGCATTTCTATTGATGGAAAATAAAGGCTGTACTATTGGGCTGCCGTAACAAAATACCATAGACTGGATGACTTAAACAATAGGAATTTATTTCTCACAGTTCTAGAAACTAGAAATCACAGATCTGGCTGCAGCAGGATCCGTGTCTGGTGAGGGCTCTCTCCTTGGGTTGCAGATGGCCACCTTCTCTCTGGGATCTCACATGGCAGAGAGAGGGGTCAAGCTCTCTGTTGTCTCTTCTTATAAGAGCACTAATCCCATCAGACCAGGGCTTCATCATTAGGATTTCATCTCACCCTAATTACTGCTCAAAGGCCCTACCTCCAAATACCATCACATTGGGGGTTAAAGCTTCAACATACGAATTTTGGGGGGACACCAATATTCAGTCCATAACAGGTACTGTTACTGCTTGTTGTGACCACGGATAGAACTGTTCTCATAGTACATTTTCTTGTTGGACAGAATGCAGTCATAGGAACCAAATACCGAACAAAGAAGGACCACATGATGTGTAAACTTATGTGTTTGTGCGTCACATACTCTTCTACCATTGGGGGGCTGATCACAATCACCGGTACCTCCACCAACTTGATCTTCGCTGAGCATTTCAATAAGTAAGTAATATTGGATTGGTGATTTAATAAATCACCACTTAGAAGAATTATTCTTATTTGATTCAGAGACTCCAAGGACAGAGATATTAGATTGGGTTAACTCTCCATCAGGACATTTATAGGTCTAGAGACCTTGCCTTTTACCAAGAGTTAAATATGTCAGACACAGTAAATTAACAGGTGCCTACTTCCCAGGTCAATTCAGAAGAGATAACTCCTGACTGACGATTCTACTCAAACAGGGAAGACATTTTTCATTACAATTAACACTGCAAATGGGGTTAGAGGATACATAAAGGGATTATTTGCATGGAACAATTTATATAGGGTTTGAGAACTGTCATTTGAACTTATATTATGAATGTCAAACAGAGGTACTAATTACAGAAGGCATGGCTTTGGAATTCAAAAAGCTTTGAAGGATTAAGCAATTACAAGAAACGGCAGGAATAAAGTATTCTGTATACAGATATATGACCATAGATATGTTTGGAACTGTGATATCAACCCACTGCATAAAATGGGGAATCTGTGGATATAGTCAGAGCACTTGGGTTAAAAATTCCACAATATTCAGTCACTTACTTGGTGAATTTGAACAATAAAAAAAGTACATCACTCTCCATGACTTAATTTTTTCATATCTTATATAGTCAAAGATCTTATGAGTATTGTGAGAATTAAATGAGATAAACTATGTAAAAATATACCTGGCATTATATAAGAACTATTGAAACACTAATTTGAAGGTCCATACTTTTATGTGAGAGCTCAAACTGATTCTACACACAAGGTATGTTTTCAGAGACAGTAGGACAAATAACTGTCAGAGTTCCAGGAAGGTGGGCAGCACTGAGATGCCCTGAAACAGGATTTAGGTCCTTATCATAGAAAAAATAAGTTTCAGAGTCAGGAAAGCCACACTCTAAGAAACAGATTCACAGACTCCATGAACTGGCTAAAATTATTTGCAAAGTGTTGTGCATGCATAGCTTTTCCAAGAAATCCAAGACTCAAAAAATGTCACTCTTTTCTGGAAAGAATTAGAACTTGCCTATAAAGAACACTGATATCGTAACTTAGGGACAATACAACAGCCACCTCCATGTGTACTTACTTAGTGTTTCTGTGAGTCCACATTCATCATCTACACTCAACAGCCAACTTAGAAAAACATTTGGTTTATAAATGGGAGACACCTCAAATTCACATTGCCCGGGAGGATTTATCCAATGTATCTCCTAATTCAAGACAGGAAATGTACTTGATCCCTTTCTGAAAGTAGATTTCTACTCTTTCTCATGGATTCCCCCAAGAAATAGATTCCACATCTTAGTCCTCTCTGTAAATCTCTTTTTCTAAACTTTTGACCAAATTTTTATTGTGTTATCTTAGTTGAACTGGTGATTTCTATCATTTCCATGAAATTACTTGATATCATCAAAGGAATCCATGTTGAGTTTGCCCTTGGTCTTTGTTTTCCTTCATAAAGTATACCAACCAAATTTTCTTTCTTTTAGTTGTCTGTTTCCTTTACTCTTTGAATGCATTCATCCATTTGTAACGACAGATTGAGAGCATGGCAGCATGTTAGCAAAATGTTTCAATAACTGTTTTCCTAATTGTATAATCTCCTAATTCTCCTAGTCATGGAAATATGGTCAATATTTTTTAGATTTAGAAAATGCTTAAAATGTACTTTAAACCTAGTGATTTTGTTCTTCAACATTTTTTTTCACTTAGGAATTGTATTCCAAATAAAAAAATACCTCAAAGTATTCCCTCTTGAGAGAAAATACTAGACAAGAAAGGGGAAAATAAATTGTGACAAAATATAGTTGATATTGTTAAACAAGCTAGATATTTAATAAACTTTTAATTAAATATTAGCCCTAAAAAATACAACAGCATCCCAAGGTAACAATGGAATAAATGCATTCAATTTCATTGGAAAAAGTTTCACAAAGTTAAAACTGAGGGGAAAAAAAAAAGATTTATTTTTGTCCAAGTGTTTGGCGCTGGAGAGAAATTGCCCTTTATTTTCAAACCCACTACAGCAATCTCACCTTTTCCTCTTGACACTGCTTACCATCTTTTTGAGGAATTCCAATGATTATTTTGTACAAATTCATTTTGGGTCTCACCCAGCTTCAAAGGGTAGAGAAGCCTGTAAGAGTCAATGATTTCCTACCATTGACATTTAGAGAAAGGCACCATCTTACAAATAATCTAAGGGAGGAAGAGTTTGGGTAACAATTTCAAAGGCTTACGTATCTATGTATGTATGTATGTATGTATGTATGTATGTATCATCTATGTACATTATCTATTATCGATTACATATATACATATATGTATATATATAATTATGTATAATGTGATTTGTTCTCTTTTTTTTGTTTTTTGTTTTTAAAAAGATTTTATTGGGGGATTGGGGGAGGGTAACAGTGTTGGAGAATCGGGGAAGGGGAACAGACAAGTTGCTGTTCTTTTGTTCTTCAGTCTAGTTGTGGAGGACGTCACTTCACTGGCCCATGTTGGTATCATCATTGCGCTCTTCCCGGGTGAGGCAGTCGCTCACCGGCCATTGGACGGCCACTCACAGTGGCTCATGGCAGCTCACGCCAGTTGCTGACTAGCCCCACTGCAGCCTCACTGCAGTGTACGCCCTTGCTGGTGACTCATGGCAGCCCAGCTCCAGGTCAAGCTGTTGATCACCATCTTAGCTGTAGAGGGCACAGCATCGCTGGCCCTAATATGGGATCCAAACCAGGGTCCTTCTGCTCAGAGCTGGCTTCCCAAGTCAACTCTTAACCAATGTGCCACTTGGCCGGCCCTGTTCTTTTTTTTTATACAAAGAAAGAAAATAAGAACAAAGAATTCTGAGAAAACTAAATTTTATTCAGTGCAAATACAAACAGACCTTCACTCATTCACTCAATCAATCAACAAACATTTGTTAAGGACTCACAAAGAGCAAGGCACTGTTTGGAATTTTTTTTGAGAACTACAGAAAATAAAACCCACCAGAAAGAAGAGTCCATTTAGTTGTCTAGACAAAATGTACATATATGAAAACCATAAACAATTTTAAAACATAACATTTATTATTTTTATTATTTTATTATTTGACATAGAGGGGAGAGGTAAAGTGACATACACTGAGCCCTTGCCAGATAATTTACTATTATAGTGTATGCATATCCTATGTATCATTGCTGTGGAAATAGTATATAATGGTGATTAAAAGCATAGGCTCTGGGGTTAAATGTCTGTGTTCAAATCCCAGCTCTTCTAGTTATGAACTAGGTGATCTTGAACAAATTACTTAATTTCAAGCCTGTTACTTTACCAGAAAAATGAGGATAACAACATTCTTCTCTTAGGCAGTTGTTTTGAGTTTTACATAAAATAAATAGCAACTGGAACAGTGCCAGAGCATGTGCTCAATAAATGTTATGATTACTAGAGTGGAGGCAGTTGAGGTTCAGCATAGCAGAGTGAGGACCAAACCAAGATCAGCCAGACCTCTAAGTTTGTCTCCCTAAAAACTACCTCCCTAGAAACACAACTGAACGTGTGTCCTAAAAGAAGACTGTCGCTGTAGCTGCCACTAAATGTGGCAATGACCTTTGATCACTAGAGAAAACTTGTCCATACAACATGGTCCAATCTTAAAGGAGGTCAACACCATGTTAATGAAGAAATGAATGCAAATAATTCATAAAGCCAAAGTGCAAAAAGCCTGTAATAGGTTTTTCAGGGAGGCAGTGGAGTAGTCTGTGTGTGTGTTTGCACAGTTCAGAGCAGCAGTGTGGGGACTGATTGGTGTGCTGGGGCAGGAGACCAATTAAGAGTCTGTCACCAAAGTGCTGACAAAAAATGAGGGACAGAACAAGGCTCGTTGTGAAGCAAAAGGAGGATTGACACTCAGGACACTGTACAGTCAGAAGGTGGTGAATAATTAGGTGTGCAGGTTTAAGGGTCAGATTAGGTTAGGGCAGCTGTGGGAATGTTTGCCCATATGACTGGATAGTTAAGTGATGTCATGAACGTCTAAAGAAGACATGGCAGGTTCATGGGAGAAATTAATAAATTGGATTCAGACATATAGAAATGGCATACTAAGAGCCTATCCACAAGGAAAGTTTCAGCAGGCATTTGCAAATGCATTGTGCAAATTCATTATAAATTTGGTGACTATATGTAAAAGCATAAAAATTAAAATCTTGACTGCAGAAATGGTCCTATACAGAGAAAAAAGTTAGAATTGAGACATGGATAAACTCTTGGGAAATATTGACAAGAAAGAAGGTGAGACAAGTTAATCAAGGTACGTAGGTGGAGAACCAGGAGTGCGTGGTAATTTGAGAGCCAAAGGAGAAGGCCATTTTCAAAATGGAGTCGGGATCAGGTTGGAGGACGGCTGAAAAGAGACTTGCTCTCATCACTGTGCTCTAAGAGGGCAGGCTCAGTGAAATAGTGAGAATTGGGGCAGAATTCAGACTGCAGAATTAAGAGGTGAGTTCATAGTAGGAAGGGGGAGGCAGCTCGTTTAAATGATTCAAGTTTCACAAAGGAAAGAAGAGAAGAACAAGCACAGGTATAACCACAGGCAGAGAGGCAGATGTCAGTGTGGTTTTATGCTCAGGGGAAGGAGACAATAAAAACACATATGTGAGGTTTGGAGGGGAAAAAGGGAGAGAGACCATTGCTGGGCTACACGTCCAGGCGAAGCGACAGGGAGTTAGAAACAAGAATAGAAACGTCAGTCTTGGAAAAGAAGGACGCATGCCCCTGAGTGATAATGCAAGGGAGAAAAAGAGAACAAGTGAAGACAGACATTTCCAGCCGTGTAGACAGCTGCTTCATTTCGCAGGTGAGGAAGCCGAGGTTCCGAGTTTCAGTGATGATCACGAGCCGGGGAGATGAAGGCAGGTGCCTGGGTCCGGCACCTCTTCCTCAGGCAGCCTCACAGGCCACATGTGAGGGACCATTTGGCGAAGCCCCTCCCTGATCCTTACCGCCTCTTCCCCATATGCTCTTCCACTCAATCACCCAGCCTCTCCCTTCCCTGCCACCATTTTCAGTAAATACCACCCTGTACTGAACTTATTTTTTTTCCCTCTCTTGCTCTTGAAAAAACCTGCCGATTTCTTTCTCTACTTGTGTGGCTGCTGTATCATTTGCAACTCTGTGCAGTTACTCCTAAACTGCCATCCCCACCTTCCCATCTCCTCCTATCATAAACTATATTCACATTTCTATAAACTTGTCCACACACATGCACAAGCACCACCCCTGATGAGCGCAAGCTTGTCAAGGCTTCACGAATCATTGTGTTCTTCTTTTATCCCACAAGGGATGAACTGTATCAAGACATGAATGAAGCACTGCTTGCCTTGAGTAGCTAAATCGTCTTTTGATATTAAAATAAAGGGAAATATTATTAGGGACAATTACTCTTTTCACAATGGAGTAGCTTTGATGCATCAATATAATTTAACAAATACAACAGCTATTAAATACAAAAAACTCCAAACCTCCCAGATTCAGAAAGGAAGAGAATCACAAGGAAAATGTCATAGCTTGCCGATGATCAAAGTATGTTCTTCAGTTCGTGGGTGTCAGCTGTGAAATATGTGGGTATACGAAGTAGCTTGGAAGGAAGTTGTATTATCAATGATTAGCAGTCACTGTTACTAATTATGTGTTAAATAATAACTATTATAGGCTCACAAACCAAGAAACAGTAAAAGAAATGAATTTATAGGTGTCCTGAATTCAAAGCCCACATCCTAACCTCTCCTCCTGGCTAATTACAGAGGGAGAAGGTAAACCAGTTACTTAGCAATAGCTACCTTCAAAAGTCACCATGATTTTCCCCTGCAGGAATGAGCACTATATATTTCTCAGAATTTCTCTGGCAAATACTATAGAAAAAAATTGGGTATTGCAGAGTTTGAACTCAGACTTTGGTTCAGATTTTAATGTTGCCATATAGTGGCTTCCCTTCTGTGCACATGAGTTTCTTCACCTGTGGAATGACGACTATGGTTTACATCATTATTGTGAGGATTAAATGGCAGAGTGCACATGTGGCCCCGAGCCAAGGGCCTGGCACGTAGGAAATTGCCAATCGTGCTACTATTGCTGCTGCTGCTTCTACGTTCGCTGTTGCTGCTAGAAGTTGAAGCCTGAGTCATAAATAACAAGCAGTTAATATGGGAAAAGAAACCTCTGGAAGTGCACAAAGCTAAATCTGAAAAGCGCCTTGGACTCAGAAACAATCAAAACAGTCATTCATCAAAAGAACAAGAATCACTGTTGTCACCAGCGAACAGTGGTCTTAATGGCCCAGGTCTGTTTCACGGCTGTAAATTTCCATAGTGCCATTCATTCCTTTGAGACCATTTCTGTGTATTTCATGAGTATTATTCATCATTTGTAATTGGGCATGAGAACTACAAACAACACTGTCTCCCTAAATTTCAACACTGATGGGCACATATGCTGCAGATCAAAGCATGCCTCTGTTATGGAGCAATTATTTCCATAGGACTCTAAAGGGTCCTGAACACATCAAGTTTGTTCTCTTAGCTCATGACTATTTTGCCATGTTGTAGAACTTTCTATTTTCACCTGGGAGCTGGAGTTGAGGGCACTATGTTTTCATGAAAAGAGGTGGGGTTTTTAACATGCCTCCTGGGTTGAATATCCAACTTGACTGCACAATCTGTGACCTTGAGCAATTCACTTAACCTTCGGAGACTATGAGTATTCTGGTGTAAAATGGAAATACAGTGCTTTTCTCACAGGACTTTTGTTAGATCATCTTCTCATGCCTACACCCCTGCCTGACCTCTAAAACTTAGAGTGCCCCCAGGGCTCATTCCATTTACTCCCCCAAATTATCACACCCATTTCCATGGTTTATGAAACCACCTATATGTTGTTAACTACCAATTTTATATCTCTAACTTGCCCTCTGCCCTCAGTTCCAGACTCATTTATTTACTCCCTCTCTGACATGGCCATTTGGAAAACTAGGACACTTCAAGTTAACCTGCCACCTCAGCATTCCCAATCCCCCAGTCCCTTGTATTCTGCCCATTAGTCTCTCAGACTTCATTTCAATAAATGGCACCTTTTCTCCGCTGCCTACATTTCATCCCAAATATGTTTGAAATCTATTACATTCTTTTCATCTTTGCTGCTACCAATCCAAGTTAAGCTAAAATCTACTCTACTCCCCGCTCTCCGCTATTCCTCTGCAAAATTTCCTTTGTTTTCTAGTAGATTTTCCTATGTGTCTTCTATGGCTATGTTACAAATCACTATCATTTTATGGCTTTAAACAGAACAAAATTTATTATCTCATAATTTCTGTTGGTCAACGTAGGATCCTCAGCTCCGGTTAGCTGGGTCCTTTGCTCAGGATCTCACCAGCCTGAAACCAAGGTGTCAGCTGGGCCTGTAATCACCACAGAAGCTCAGGTCCTATTCCAAGTTCGTTCAAGTTGAATTCATTTGAGTTATTGACAGATTTCAGTTTCCTGCTGTTGAATTACTGAGCTGCCTTTTTTTTTTTTTCTTCTGACTGTTGGCATGCGGTCACTCTACCCCGGGATCTTTACCAAGTGGCCCCTTCCTTTAACGACATGGAAGCTTGCTTCTTTAGGCGAGCAGGAAATTCTCTTTTAAAGGCTCACCTGATTAAGCCACGCCCACCCAAGATAACCTTCCTTTTGAATAAATAACTCAGAGTCAATTGAGGGAATTTTTATTACCTCTGCAAAAATCCCTTCATTTTTGCCATAAAAGAACCTAATCACAGAAATGGAGTCTCATCATATTCAAAAGTTCTAGTCACATAGAAGGGGAGAGTACTATGCAAGACTTGTATACCAGAGGCAGGAATCTGGGGGTTCATCTTGGAACCCTGCCTACCACACCTTAGCTTACACTCTTGTTGCCTTCAGTCTTGAGAATCCACCGAGTCAACTGTTTTATGTAAATAACAACTGCAAATTAGATTTTAAATTAGATCATGCCACTAATCTAATTACCATGTTCCAACCAATCCTAATTCCATTTGTATTAAAATCAAATTCCTTCTGATAGTCTACCAGGTTACACATGATCTGACCCCAATTGATTGCTTCTTGGACTTCATTTCATGTTGCTGTGACCTTAGTTCACTACCCATAGCCACACTGGCCTTCTGTCTGATCCTCATACATTCCAAATTCATTCCTACCCCAGGGCCTTTGCACTTGCTATTTCCTCTGTCTGGAATGCTGTTCACCAGTTATTTACATGACTGGCCCGTTCTTGTCATTTAGATCTCATCTCACATATCGTCTTCTTTGAACACACTGTATAAAGTCTCTCTCTCCCCCTGATAATTTTCTATTACATTATTTTGTTTTATTTTCTGATTCATTCTATGCTCATCTGTTTATTGCCTGTGCTTTTCATTTAAATATAAACTTTATGAGAGCCCGGACCAGACCATGTCCATCTAATTTATCACTACATCCCCAGCAGCTAAAGGAGTACCTGGCACCTACTAAACACCTGAAACATAGTGTCGGGTGACAGAAAAGGATTCTGTCAGATTTAAATGTACTACCTCGTTCATGATGGAAGAAATCTATATTTGCTTTAGGCCGATACTTGCAATCCCTTCATTTTTTAGGGTATGAGAACATCGGGAAAAGAAACCCCACAGTGAAACTCATGCTTTAGAGTTTGCCATTCATTCCATTTTCATCCAAAATATTCACTCTAGGTAGAAGTGTTTGGGTTCTGACCATGGATGCCACAATTTGTGTGGTGTTGACTTCCTTACGACTGGAGAAAAAACAACAACAAAAAAAGCAGTTTAGCTTTTTCAGGATTTCATTTTTCTAAATGAACTATCCCTTCAGGCAAAACTCCTGAAAATCCTCTTTTCAGCTGAACAAATCTTGCAGGATTCTCTGTAGTGGATGGGGTGAATAGTGCAGCCTGATTTTATGGTATGAGCCATAGATGGTGGGAAATGAAATTGGGCTTGGGGCGTGGTATGGAACCAAAGGCAAGTAGTATTTCTAAATGTCTTTAGGCTGAACCTAGGCTATCGACCTGTAAACCAAGTCTAATAAATTGTTGAGAAATAAGCTTAAGACTCTTATTGTCCAACTGAAAAGAATTTTTTTTTAAGCAAGCAATTCTCCATAGAGCCGCATGGACGTGATAAAGCATCTTTCCCTTCACCAATGCTATGTATTGTATAGCACTTCTTATTTATAACTTGTCACTTTATAATACATAAATATGTAACTAATCCTTGCCTTCCTTCAAGGTTGATAAAAATCATCCTCAAGTTTCTAGGACCCTGGGAGATCAGCAACTTCTTAAGCTCAAAGAAAGTGTAGAAAACATTAGAAATCTATAGTTTTGAAAACATTACTTTTTAAAAGTCTGCATTTAAAGTAGAAGAAAGAATGCCCTAAAGTACATACATTTAGCTTATGTTAATGCATTTAGCACAAAACATTTCATTTATTTACATGATCTTTTTAAAAAGGCAAAATACAGATGCAATTTAAATAGAACGAGAATTGAAAAATCTTATCATTTTTGTAAACTTCTCTATATTTTGTGATTTCAAAAATAATTTAAAAATGTTGATGATGGTTTTATTACTTTTGTATACAGAGGGTGCCAAAAAATGTTTACACATTTTTAAAAAGGAAAAAACTGTAGTAAATTTGTAATAATACATACTGATAACAAAAGAGGAATACAAGTCATGTATATACATTTTTTTTGGCACCCCTGGTATATTCTGTACTTTCTGTGTTTCCAATTCTGTATGTTACTGCTTCAGGAAAAACTAAGAACAACTGTTTCTCAAATTTCCTGGGTTCTCCCCCCCCCCAGTCATAAAATAGATAACATTATATGAGAATTTATTTAGAATTTAGACTACATTTTGAGAAAATGAATATGAGATTACCAAAGAAACTGCCTGTGCCTGATCTTTTTTGTTGTTGTTGATATCGTTTTGTTATAATGTGAGCTAAACAGCTAAAAATAACTTGGAGAGATAAAGAAAAAGTTGATATTTTCCTCATAACTTTTAATTAAATTTATCTGGTTCATATTTAGTCCATTCTTCTGGGACCCAAAACACTGTCTAATTCTAGGAAGAAAGGACTCTGTCTGGCATGACGGTTACAGTTGTTTGGGGGGCAGAAGAAAGAGAGAAAAACAGCTGTGACAACACACGTGAGCAAGATCAGAATCCCTCTCTAGGTGCCTGGGGTGCCCGTTACCAACATGAAATGGTAATGGACATTCTGTTCAGTTAATTTTCACCTGTTCCCAGGTCTGCTTATTTGTCTTTCCTCACTCACATACTGATGGTTCGAGTACTAGCACCAACACACACAAACCCACGCGTCCCCATTTCTTGTGCATTTAATGAGTATCAGGTACTCTTCTAGGTTCTTTCACAAGCACATCCTTCTAGACTGCAAAAAGGGAACAAAAATCATAACATACCCACTCTTGTTTTTGTGGGAGGTAGCCACAATCCTGCAGTTACAGTATCGGGAGGTAAGGAGTAGCCCCCACTCCTGTTCCCAGCGGTGACCACCCCTCCATCGTCCTCTGGCCAGCAGCACAGAGAGGATGAGAAGGGCTGTCTGCCACCACCGGGAGGGCTCCACTTGTACTCCTTCCGCGAACACCTGTCCGTCTTTTCACACAGGCGCTACCCTGATTGTCGTTGCATCAACTTTGGATCCTGGTTTCTGCTTGCCTTCCCGGTGGCCATTATTTTGCTGCTCTTGTGTTGGATCTGGCTCCAGTGGCTTTTCCTAGGATTCAAGTAAGTAAATCGTCCACGTTAATTAGAAAACAAAAGGAGTCCATGTTCCTAGTTCTCACCCCCTCACCCGGAGCCCTTTCACGTATTTCGTGAAGCTCCATTTCTCTTCCCCACAAAACTCACACATCTGAACACATATTTTAAGGATGTTGTAGGATATCGTCCAGACAGCATTGGCTGTGGAAGAGTGTTTGTGGAAAACAAGTCCATCTTGGTCCCCTTTGAGTCCTAAACCAATCAGGTATTAAGAGACCAGAGGCTTGTTATGGTGAGGACCCAGTCCAAACTGTTATAAGTGAAATTTTAAAAAGCGTTGCTCCCCTCTTGGCTTAATACAGGGATTCCCTCAGGTTGAGTTACTCTACACTGTAACATGCAGGACTTCCTGTTTTGTTCTAGCACCAAAATTGATACGTCCTTGAATAAACAAGGCTCTGAGAGTGTGCGTTGCGGAAAGAGTACTAGATTAGGATGCAGGAGGCCAGGGATACAGTGGTGGCTTCTCACAAGCCAGATCAGTGACCTTTGCCAAGTCCTGACCCATTCTCAGCCTCAGTCCTCAGGTGTAAAACAATAGACTTTAATTGGAAGATCGGTAAGATCACTTCCGGTGCTGTAATTCTACCACATATGGGCCCAAGTCAAGCCCATAGAAGTCAAGGTAAGACATGCTGGTTCATAAAGAGTTGCTAAGATGTCAAATATACGTATGCAAGGAGAATTTGTAAATATTACCTCTGCTGGGTCTGAAGCTGGTGACTCATATGTACTAATGAGTCACATGATTTAAATGACAGCCAGTATGTAAAATTATGAAGGCCTTCACAGAAAAACAGAAAATGCAGCATCATATATTCAGCACACAGAACAATACTCCAAAAAAGGAAGGGGAAAGGCTATATATCAAACCTTGAGGGTTTTTCTTTTTCCTGAAAAACAAAACCATTCTAGCTCATTCTTACAGGGCTTTATTTAAATAATTTCAAGGGCCAATGAAGCAGCATGTTATCCTCCAAGCAGGTGACACTGCCATCCACTGTTTGTACTTCCTCTGGAGAGCCAAACACTGCTGTTCCTTCCATGCCTGTACCCAAATTTTCCAAGCCTAGTCACATAGGGCCTGATAGTGTTTCCTGTCCATTCCTCTTCCTGCATTTTCTTCAAAACTGCCATAGTTTTGTCAGCAGTGGAGAGATGGTACTGATGATTTTTTAAAAGATCTCTTTGTCCAGATTGTGGGAGCCCTGTGTGGCTGTGCTGCTGAAGCAAATGTGTGGGATGTCACGGGTTTCAGCAGGTGGACCTCAGTGGGCAGAGGCTAGCTGCACACTAAATGTCCCTTCCTGGAAACCCAAGCCTTTGGGGGTCTATTCACTTGTGTAGGTGGCAATGCAGGGTGTAAGGGACAGGAAACCCAAACCAAGAGAGAAAGCATCCCCTCACAGACCCTCGCTGTTTCTTTCCCGGGGGGCGGGAGGGGGGGGCGTGTGACTGTATATAATGACTTTATAAATTATGTATGCAACCATTATCATTATTTGGAAATGGCCTCCCACTTAAAAAGGAGAAATTAAGAGGACAAAAGGAGAATGTATTGGAATGTGTTCTCTGAAGGAAAAGAAATCCTGTGAAGTGCATACATTAGGCACCGCCCATAAATCACAATCAGTGGCATGATTCAACAGTTCCCTGGCTGTCCACTATTGCTTAGACACTGCAGCGTTTCATGCTCCAGCTAATTTTTCAGTGTCCTTTTCAGTTTGTCAGAGTGTTCACCTCCTGAGGTTTTAGATCGACAAGCAGAAATTATCAGCCACTCCCCTGGCAAGCCACCGTGCATTCTGATTAGTGGGTTGGCTGTTAACACAGTTAACTCACACATTATAAATGACGCCAACATGCTTGGGAAGAGGAGCTCTTCTGTCAGTGCCACTGAGCTTATTTAAATGGAGAGGTTGATGCACTGTGGTATGCTCCATCAGTTCCTTTGTGCAGGCATTAACCTTCCTGTATAGCAAAGCCAGGTTGGCTTTTGACTTAACTCTTTAGGGACCCCAGCCAAAGTGACAAAGTACGTATGCAGTCTACAGGGTGGAAAACTGTTTCTGAAGAGACTCATCTCTCTCTTTTCTATTCTACCTATAGCTCTCAAGGTGGCCTATGGATTTGTTTCTTATAATAGGAGCATTTACATTATGACAGGGTAAAGTTTTGAGACGGACATTTGAGACTATACAAATTAAAAATTACCTCATTGATCTGAAATGCAAACAACCGCTGTCTCATTCTGTTCATGGTTAGAGAGTGTGCCAAAGAGTGGCAAGGAATGTAGAGGATGCATGACTTAAGAATTAAGGAAACCCTGCTCTTTCAAAGGGAGTGACAGTCCAAGCAAGCCTGAGTAGCAGAGTTACAGAAAAAGAAATAACTAGTCTTCCTCTTTACTTCCTCATAAATATTCATGTTTACCCAAGCAGTTTTACAGAAGAAAATGCCCCTGCTTCTGTTCTGTTGTCAAACTGCTTTGTGGAGGTATAACTGGCATACAGTA
The DNA here is from genome assembly GCA_033961575.1 of Aselliscus stoliczkanus. Classification (NCBI taxonomy): domain Eukaryota; kingdom Metazoa; phylum Chordata; class Mammalia; order Chiroptera; family Hipposideridae; genus Aselliscus; species Aselliscus stoliczkanus. The sequence goes on along the minus strand of CM066740.1, from coordinate 71,347,590 downwards.
AGCTGTAGATATTTAATATGTACAAAACTTGATGTGTCGGCTGATAAATATATACCCATGAAACCATCATCAATATCAACACCATAAACTTAACCATCACTTCCAAAAGATTCCTCCTACCCTCTTTGCCTTTTTTTCCGTTTTTCCTTTTGTAGTAAAAGCTCTTAGCATAAGATCTAAGCCCCTAGCAACCTTTTAATACCAATACAGTATTATCAATCACAAGCCCTATTCCAGAACTTATTTATTTTGATAACTGAAACTTTGTACCCTTTCACACCTCCTGATTTTCCTGTCCTCCAGAACCTGGCAACCACCAACTTACTCTCTGCTTCTATGTGTGTGACTATTTTGGATTCCACAGATAAGTAAGATCACACAGTATTTGTTTTTTTGTGTCTGCCTTCTTTCACTTTAGCATAATGTGCTCCAGGTCCATCTATGTTGTTGCCGATGTCAGTACTTCACTCCTTTATACAGCTAAATAATATTCCCTGTACCTATATACCACTTTCCTGTATCCATTTGTCTGTAAATGGACATTTAAGTTGTGTCTATATCTTGACTATTGTAATTAATGCTGCATTGAATGTGTGCATGCTGACACATCTTTTAATTCCTGATTTCAATTCCTTTGGATATTGACTCAGAGATGCTCTTTGTACCTCCATGTAATGTAGTCTAACTGGGCTATACTCCTAGACAGTCCAAGAAATAATCCACAAGCATCTGGCCATTTTCCCATTTGTTTCTTCCTCTGAAGGGATTTTTTTTTTTTTTAAATCTAGGTCTAGAGTAGTACTTCACAAAAAACTGTTCAAAGTTTTGAAGGCTCTGGACTTCAGGACAGAAAAATTGGTCACCGGGGAAAGTGGCCACTGAAATAAGCAGCTAAAAAAAATAGAGATGGGCAGTTACTATTGGATATAAGTTGGAAATTATCTAGTGGCAGCTGTAAGGACATAAGAGGGTGAAGACAAAATGTAATAGAGTTGGTTTCAGTTCTGAGAATAGATCTAGTTTGGACTATGTCTATAACCAATGTTTGTGACTTTCCTGCCCTGAGTATAACTTGAGTTTAGTGCATTTGGTGAAAATTGATGGATCTGACAACCAACTGTCTCTTAAATTTGACTAAGGTCCTATCAAGTTGATGAATCAAGTATGTGTGTGCTGATGTTTTGAGATACTGGGCCAAAGAAAACATCTATGACACCACTTCTGCCCTCATCTAATTTATCTGACTAGTGATATCAAACCTACACAAGTGCAACAATGAACAATAAATAAATACATTAAGTGCAATAAATGTATTAAAATATATAACCATTAGGTACATAATAAAGTGTTAAATTAGAGATGAGGGGTACATGACAAAATTCTAATGGTGCAAAAGAACTCAGAGAACTCAGAAAAGGAAGAGATCAGTGGAAGATGTTATGGAAAATAGGGAACAAAATTAAGCATTAAAAATTGAATAAACCAGGCAAAAACAGAAAAACAGGGGGGAGGACATTCAAGGAAGGAGATAGAAGTATAGGCAAAAAGCACAGATTTCTGTTATTAGCAGAGAGGTTTGTATTTTATGAAGCTGTCACACAAATATCTTCTATAAAGGGAGAATCCTTCATTTAACTGGCTTAATTACTCTTTTCAGTTTTAAGGAGATGTTTAAATGTGGCAAGACCAAAACTGTCAAAGAAAAAGCTTGTGTGGAGGTGATTAAACAAGAATACAAAAAGCTTGGACGGATGAGGTAAGATTCACACACACACACATACACAGACACACACACACACATATCCCTTATACTACAAGTATTTATGTAAAGGCAAATAAGCGCATAATTGTCTATAATGTATTTATAACACTTGATAAGGGCTGCGGATGTGCTTACCTTGTGAAGGTGAGTGCTAACCTCAACATAACAAAATACATACCTTGTCTAAATGAAATTTATCAGGTAGAATGACATGAAGCTGAAAGAAGAATAAAGTCCTTTTCCAACTGCACTGATCCTCTCAAATTATTAACTCATCCACTGTTGAATGTTCAGTGTTCTGGTAAGATTACTCCTGACAATAGCTCAGGGAGTTTCTACAAATGTTCTGAGAAAATAAATGAAAGGATTGGAATTTTTCTGCAGCTATCAGGAAATTGTGACCTTGGTCCTCTTCATTGTCATGGCCCTGCTATGGTTTAGCCGAGATCCTGGGTTTGTTTCTGGTTGGTCTACGCTTTTTTCAAAGTAAGTGTTCCGTGTTATATTTGTCAACCTTTCCTGTTTTATACTCTGCTTTTCTCCTAAGTGGTTCCTATAACTATGAAACATGGTTTAAGATTTTTTTTTCTTCCTTTCCATTGAAAAGATTTTTAAAATTCTAATCTTTTCAGGAAAAAAATAATGATAAGGAATGAAATCTAAGGCCTCAGACAAGATAACCAAACTACCAATGTAACTAAAAATTGGCTCCTTTAGATAAGCCTGTTTCCATCCTTGCAAAATTAGAAATAGAATCTGCAGGAAAGCCATGTTCTGTGGTCCTTAGGAGAACACATTTGGGAGCCACACCATGTGGATGCCATTCCTGGCTTTTGGGCAGGTCCCTTATCTTTCAGTCTCTTCATCTGTAAAATGGAACTAATGATAACTCTTCAAATAGTGCTGTTCTTCCCCCTACATGAAATGCAATATAGGGGTTTATTATGTGAAATAAATGCTACTCAGTACTTCTTAATAACCTGATAAGAATTCATAGACTGTGATTTTTTGCAAACTTAATTGTTTTTTGCTTTTATGGAGGATTATTTGTTTCAATATCTTGTCTTTTTCTCGATTGGTGTCCATTTAGCCCTAGTTCTCTAGACATCCATGCCCGTCCCTATTTTATAGATCAAGGATTCCTGAATAAGCAGCAAGACTGATTTTCCAAACTAATGTTAGAAGCTGGGTCAGAGTTAATTTTATCTCTCAGTGTCTTATATCCCAGCAGTCCCTGCTGAGTCATGTGAAATGAGGGGGAAGATTGTAGCACAATTTTCTAAATTAAGGACCATCCTACATGTCACTATAAATACTTTGGTTTTGAGATTCATTTTCCTAATCAGCTGTCACTGAAGTACTCTGGCGCCTAAATTCAGCAGGTCTCTGATTTTAGGACTTCCCGTCTCACATCTCCCAGCAAGAATCCATGTATTTTGGGGGCAGAAGCTGAAATTATTTGAGTCATATGTATTCTTCCCACATGGGATAAAGAAATCCCTTTTTTTTCTTGAATAAGAGCCTTCCGGTTATACAAGCATTGCCAACGTTTTTTAAGTCTGAGTCCAAATTCCTGGTGAACACACAAGTGCAGCATATTTCAAAGAATCAACTTGAGCTTTATAAACTTTTTGTTTCCTTTAGGACTAAAACTTTTCATTTTGAGAGCTCTAAATAAACAACAACTTCCAATTTTTCAAAGCAAGCTATTCAAAGCAAACTGTTGTTTAATGGTGTGATGATAATATGTAGTTATTGTAATAGGACCTAGACCAACATAAAACGTAATTCTTCCTCCTTTTTAAAATCCCATGCCTACCATCCTAGGTAAAGAGAGTCTTCTCTAAACATTGGTGTGTGAAAACTAAATGAAATCAAACAATAGCTAATAAAAACCAGGCAGAAATCCCAATAGGAAATTCAATATAATTCATTTTTAATTTCTATTCCTTACAAGAGGAAAATATAATTCAGGAGATGTTTTGTTTGTACCAGGAAAACAGTGTATTTGCTATGGGCAGATGCTCATGTTAACCTAGAATTCTGAGAGAAAACAATAGGAAAAGGTACAAATGTTTGAGAGATGGAGGGGGTTTGAAGATATAAATCTAATTGATATAAATATAATTGGCAATTAGATTTATAAATGGCCAAAGCAAAAAAAATTAATATAAGCTTATTATTTTGTAATACTGAGACAGCCTAACTTATTTCATAATAAAGTAAAACTAAAATAAAAATAAATTAATAATAAAATAATAATAGTTTTAAAAATCATTTGAAAATAAATTAATTCAGTATTTATGGCTTGCTTTTATTCAAAGTATATATTCTGTAAAATGTATTTATAAGGTGGAGTTTTTAGGCATTTAAAAGTTACCAAGCTAGAATGGTAGATCAAGATATACAGCTACCACCTAATGCTTTCATTCCATCTGTTTGAACCTGGACTGAATCCAACACATCTTTTCATAAAAACAAAATCAAATTACATGATGCCTGACCTAATCTGGCAAAAATCCAACCCCAAATTATAACTGAAATAAAAGCAATAAGGTACAAAAATAATAAATATTGGTTAAGTTTATTGATTAGATGACAGCAAGATAGTTTTTTACTCAACAATGAAATTAAGAAAATCTATATTTAGGGAAAACAAACTGCTTTATAAAATTATCAGATTGAATAAAATAATACATTTCCTTGATTATTAGATTGTTCAAGTAAATTACAAGAGTAGAGAGCTTCTATGCTATGTGTGCATTGCTGAGTTAGTTACAAGGTAGCAAAATAATTTTAGGTTGTAAAGATTTCTTCTTAGATAACAATACTTCACAGGCCGGCCAAGTGGCGCAGTGGTTAAGCGCTGGCTTGGGAAGCCATCGGCCCCGGTTCGGGTCCCACATATGAGGGTCAGTGACACTGCCCTCAAAAAAAAACAACAACAAACAAACAAACAAAAAAACCAAAACAATACTTCACTAGTTAAATATGCTGACTTTTAAAACCAAATTCTAATTATTTATGCTTGTTTCATTTATATCTAGTCTCCAGGTGTTTCTTACCTGTTGAGTCTTCTGGGAGTCTGTCTTATTTGCTGGAATGGCTGGGTGATTCTAAGACCCCGTCTGTTCCTGAATTACTCTTAATTGGACCAGAGATCACTTCTGAGCAGCTCATAAGCCATCCTAATAATTAATATTCTTGATTGCGTTTCATAGGGTGCAAAAGCATTAAATGGGTTGATTTCATTTGTATGATATGGCTAGGGTTTATAATCACAGAAGCAGATGTTATATCTTAGAAAAACAGATCATTCCTTCTCACAATTTACAGAAGAGTTTTTAGAGGACTCTAGAAACATCCTTGCCTTATCACAATTCAATACAATGATGTTATAAATCAATTATACGGTGCTTTGCCTAGCCTAACAATTGTTTCTACCTCAGTTCTCTGCCAATATAGTTAAAAGAAATAATTCGAAGAAAAAGTTGTTTACCATGTCTGTAAACTTTATCTAAAAGGGAACTTTATCATGTCGGTATAGTATGTCAGCATGTGTCTACATGGCTTTGAAAATAAAGAAAAGTACATGGAAACAATGGGAACATGGCCTGAGATTTTCAGTTCCACTAAATTATTCAGTAGAAAATCATTTAGTGGGAATCAATAGCCTTCAGGGCAGATTATCCAGAATAAATAACTTATACCACCACTGCTACTGGTATGTTACTAAAGTCAATTAGTGATGAGTTCCTACAGGTTTTTGATACCATTTTTTTAATGTACACATTTGTCATTTTTCAGGTATCCTGGTTTTGCTACAGATTCTACTGTTGCCTTATTTATAGGACTCCTATTCTTTCTTATCCCAGCTAAGAAATTGACTAAAACTACACCTACAGGAGAAATTGGTTGAGTATTATTTATAATTCTGAATGAATTTGCCGGAAGAGCAAAAGATACAAAATTCTACGGGTTTCAGGTAGTATTTAGAGCAGAAGGAATGGATGTGCTGACACAACCCCTAGCTTGCACATGCCCTGTTTGCACACCGCATCCCCCATTCAGGTAGCACACGTCCTCCCACTAAAAGAAGGATCATCTTACTTTGCACAGGGGAGAAGTAGATTTCCTTTGGCACCATGGTTAGGATTCTTCTATGAGTGATACTATTTGGTCCGGGATAAGCCTGCTTCTCCTGCCATAATCAAAATTAATCTTACAATTGGCAAACATAGGAATAAGACCTTGGAAGCCATTACATCATGATGAGCCCTTGGTACTAAATGCTGAGGATATAAAAAGGTGAGGAGGTTCAAGGGAAAGAGTACTGACAGCCTCCTAGTAGTTCTGGGGAAAATGCAAATAGCCCCACACTATAACCTAGAGTCACAATGGAAAGAAAAAGTATTCACTGGGAGCACTCATTGTCTTTATAACACTTGGACAGACATACATGCATATGTACGTGTGTGTACCTCTCCTCCACCCCTTCCCGTTTCCCGCCTCCACACACATACCTTCACGTAGGATTCATTCATACCTGTGCTTTATACTAACACATCATGCTTTGAGTAGTAAGATTCCTATGTCCAATGTGGGACAAATGGTTTAAAATCATCTGGAAATAGTCTAGTAGCCTTGTGATTTATCTTTTCCTTTTTTTTTTTTTTTTTAACTGATATGGAACTGGGTTGAAAGTGGGATTCATGCCCTTAGATTGGTCTCTTTGAGTCAGAATCAATAAATGACTAATGAGTCAGATTTCTGGGCCATGACACATGTAAACAGCACAGCATAGAAATAACTGCCTTTCATTCTTCACTGAGACTAGAACGTTTCAAAGTGTATTATCTGGAGAGGTTGCAATACAGAGCAATGATTCCTATGAAGCCCAGGGAACTCTGATCACTGCAGTCAAAGCCCATGGCCTGGCAGGGCCGAGTGCTGAGGAGCCGCTGCTGGGCTTCACTTCTCTGGCTTCCTCATCCTTACCTGAACCCTCCCGCAGAGAGGGCTTTGCCCCATCCACCATTCTTTCTCTTTTCGTTCATTAATTCTTTTGCTCCTTGATAAACTCATTCACACTAGGTTTAAAAATGATAGATAAGACATAAGATGTTACATTTTACATGAAAGGTATATTTCAAAAATATTTGCATTTTAACAGGGTTTATGGCCTTAATTCAAGTAAGGAATAGCAAAACTTCAGTCAACAGTGAAGGGAAGGTTTGATTTAAGTTTGGGGAAAGAGATAACAAAAGAATAGGAACCTTAAAATCTCGCCATGTTGAAGGTGGCCTATTACCATAAATGTTAAATGAATGTATTGTGTTCTTGGATGACCTTATTTCTCAAAAAAGATCTGTGGAGTCATCAGGACCCAAATATCAAGAAAAATCTTGATGATAATTGCTTTATGAGGCATTTTAAGGGTCTCATGAATGATATGTAAAATGTTTAACCTGAACTTTGAATTGTTTTAAACTGGAATCTTGATGAATCTATCATGACCCCCCCCTCACAAATTGAAAAAAAATAATAAAATGTTCCAATAAATATTAGTGAATAATAATTATAATGCTACTCGATGCTATTAGAACCAATGGAATATTACATTTTGCATAGCAAAGAATAGTATAGTTTAATAATCTGTGTTACTTGTAGTGGAATGAATGAATGAATGAATGAATGAATAACATTATAAATAATAATATTATAATTTATCTAAATGTATTCTATAATATGATTCAAAGGATTTTTCCAAGTTATGAATTTTTTAATAATTTTTTTTTAATGTTCCACCTCGGCCAGGTAAAAAATGCTCAAATTCCATATCAAATCTACTACCTAAAAACAGCATAGGAATAGTAAAAACTTGTGAGATGACTATTAAAATAATGAAAAAATGTCATGCTATCACCTTCTAAGCATGTATAGCTTTACGGCTTTTGTTTTGCAGTTACTTTTGATTACTCTCCACTGATTACTTGGAAAGAGTTCCAGTCGTTTATGCCCTGGGATATAGCCATTCTGGTTGGCGGAGGGTTTGCCTTGGCAGATGGCTGTGAGGTAATATTCTTGTCTAAGATATTTAACAATTTACTAGACTGTTCCAAAGAAGAGTACAGAGATATTCAAGCTTTTGCTATATTCAACTTTACTCTGTAATTTTTTTTTTTTTTTTTAGAGGGCAGTGTCACTGGCCCTCATATGTGGGATCGGAACCGGGGCTGCTGGCGTCCCAAGCCAGCTCTTAACCACCACGCCACTTGGCCGTCCCTATCGTGTCATTTTAATGGCACAGATTTCAATAGCCAAGCAGTCAGCATACCACAGAGATGAGGACAGTGCAGAGTTCAAAACCTTTTACAGATTGCAAGCATAAAACATCATTACTTTATGATGTACCAGCATGTCGAAGGAAATAAAGCAAAGAAGATTAGAATTCTTAATCCATGAAACAGTATCAGAAGACTAGCTTAGTAAGAAAGAGCTTGCATAAATGAATTTGAGTAGCCCTAATAGTTGTCTGAAATATATCATGATTCTAATGTTGAAAAAGGAGAATAAGAAATATTCATACCTTAATATATTATTTATTTGTTATATTATTTATTACATATAAAACACATTAAATGTTAGTTTATTAAATGTTTATTGAATAAAGCCCAGAGAAAATTTCACATAACCATGGCTAATGTTGTATTATGTCCAATTTTAGGAAGAAGTAAAATCACCATGAGAAATAGAGTTGGCTATTTCTTGGGTCTATTTATCCAGTTGGTACAAAGTAGAAGTCTAGGGGGTTCTTTGTCCCTTGATATTGCCCTGGTACATTGTAGGGTTGCTGTTAGAAAAGTATCTTCTCTAAAAATTCCATGAAAATCCTCTACTCTTTAACTAATTAAAAATCTCTTGTTTCTTGATTTTTAGTCTTCTGTGAAACATTCAAAGCTCATGGCTGTTTGATTTTCTTATTCAATCATAACACTAAAAAGGATGGTGAGAGAGAGATTGTGTCCAGCCTTTTAGTTTCTGGGAAGTTCAATTTTTATACTTCTCAAGACAAAAAAAATTACCTGTTCCATTCTCTTCTCTCCCCGCCCCCAATTTATTTAAGATATAGGCTTCAACTGTTCATTTAACTGGAAGTGTTTCCTCTTAACAGTCTGTGTTGAGGGAAATCACATTTTCAGTCCTCTCTGGAGCCAAATGGTTATTACATGATTAAGCTCACTTGGGAGATACTTCAATAATGCACTTTTCCAAATAGAGTTAATTTAATGTTGCTTAACACTAAAAAGAAAACAAAAATATGTATTAAAACTAGGAACACTGTATTTTAAAAGGCATTCATACACATGTTATCTTAATGTAGTATAATCTTTTTCTTCCACTTTAAAAAATATTTTTTCAAATATAGCTAACATATAATATTAGTTGCATTTGTACACAATAGTTATCCAACATTTATATACCTACAAAAGTGATCACCATGATAAGTCCAGCAACCATCTGACACTGTACCACACTATCACAATATTATTGACTATTCCCTATGCTGTGTATTGCATCCCGAAGAATTGTTTGTTTTATACCTGGAAATTTGAACCTCTCATTCTATTTCAACTTTCCCCCCTTTAATTTTTTTCAATTACAATTGACATTCAGTATTATTTTATATTAATTTCAGGTGTACAGCACAGTGGTTAGACATTTATATAATTTAACAAATGATCCCCCTGACTAGTCTAGTACCCACCTGGCACTATACATAGTTATTACCATATTATTGACTATATTCCCTATGCTTTACTTTACATCCCCATGACTATTTTGTAACAACCAGTTTGTAATTTTTAATCCCCTCATCTTTTTCACCCTGCCTCCCAAATTTCCTCCCATTTATTACCCCTATAAATCTAGTACCCATCTGACACCATACATAGTTATTACAATATTATTGACAATATTCCTTATGCCAAACCTTACATCCCCATGACTACTGTGTAAAAACCCATGTGTACTTTTTAATCCCTTCCCCTTTTTCACCCACCACCAAGCCCCCTTCCACCTGGCAACCATCAAATTGTTCTCTGAATCTATGAGTTTGTTCCTGTTTTGTTTGTTTGTTTTTTTTGTTCTTTAGATTACATATGTAAGTGAAATCATATGGCATTTGTCTTTCTCTGTCTGACTTACTCCACTCAGCACAATACCCTCTGGGTCCATCCATGTTGCAAATGGCAAGATTTCATTCTTTTTTATGGCTGAGCAATAGTCCATAGTATATATGGACCATCTCCTCTTTATCCATTCATCTATTCAGGGACACCCAGGCTGCCTCCACATCTTGGCCATTGTAAACAATGCTGCAATGAACATATGGATGTACATGTCCCCCTGCATTTGGGGTTTTCTTTGAATAAATAGTCAGAATTGGAGTTACTGGTTTCTTCTTTGTCTCTTATTATAACCTTTGTTTTAAAGTCTATTTTTTCTGGTATAAGTTTGCTACCCAGCTTTTTGTTTGGTTCCATCTTCATGAAATATCTTTTTCTGTCTCTTTAGATTCAGGCTATGTGTGTCTTTCTATCTGCAGTGAGTCTCTTGTAGCATATATAAGGGTCATGTTTTCTAATCCATTCATCTACTCTCTGTCTTTTGATTGGAGCATTTAATTCATTCACATTTAAAGTATTAATTGGTGATATGTAATTATTACCATTTTATTATTCATACTTTTTATTTTATTTTATTTTCATCTTGAAGAAGTCCATCTAAGACTCCTCGTAATACTGGCTTGGTGGTGAGGAACTCCTTTAGCTTTGTCTTGTCTGGGAAGCTCTTTATCTGTCCTTTGATTCTAAATGATAGCTTTCCTGGGTAGAGTAATTTTGGTTGTAGGTCCTTGTTTTTCATCGCTTTGAATGTTTCCTGCCAATCTCTTCTGGCCTGCAGTTTCTGCTGAGAAATCAGCTGATAGAGTTATGGGAGCTCCTTTGTAGCTAACTAACTGCTTTTCTCTGGCTGCTTTTAAGATCGTCTCTTTGTCTTTAACTTTTGGCGTTTTGCTTCCGATGTGTCTTGGTGTGGACTTCTTTGGGTTCATCTTGACTGGGACTCTGCACTTTCTGGGCTTGTACATCTATTCCCTTTTCCAGGTTAGGACGGTTTTCAATTCCTTGCTCTCTCTCTCTTCTTCTAATACCTCCATGATGCTAATGTTGGTATGCTTGATGTTGTCCCAGAAGCTCCTTTAAAACTGTCCTCATTTTTTAGATTCTTTTTTTCTTTTTGCTGTTCTGTTTGGGTGTTTTCTGCTACCTTGTCTTCTAAATAACTGGTTTGATCCTTTGCTTCTTCTAATCTACTGTTGATTCCCTGTAACGTATAATGTATTCTTCATTTCAGTTATCGTATTCTCTATTTCTTTCTTCTTTTTTTTTTTGAGGGCAGTGTCACTGGCCCTCATATGTGGGACCCAAACCAGGGCCACTGGCTTCCCAAGCTAGCACTTAACCACCGCACCATTTGGCCAGCCTCTTATTCTCTATTTCTGACTGCTTCTTTTTTCTGTTTTCTATCTCCATTTTTATGTTTCCTATCTCTCTGCTGAAGCTCTCCCTGAGATCACTGAACATCCTTATAACCAATTTTTGAACTCTGAGTTTGGTAGATTGCTTTTCTCCATTTTGTTTAGTTCTTTTTCTGGTGCTTTGTTTTGTTCTTCTATTTGGAACATGTTTCTTTGTCTCCCCATTTTTGCTGCTTCCCTGTGTTTGTTTTTATGTATTAAGTAGGGCTTCTATATCTCCCAGTCCTAATAGAGTGGCCTCATGTAGTGGGTGTTCTGTGGGGCTCAGTGGCTCAGTCTTTCTGGTCGCCTGAGCCAGGCACTCCAGGTGTGTCCCTTTTGTTTTACTTTAGCCTTGGTTGTTGTTTGCATGTCAATGAGAGGGAATGATCCTCAGGCTGATTGGTTGTGAGGTCTGGCTCTGTCTACAGTGGAGGAGCTGTGGTGCCAGGGCTGGCCCTAAAGATCAGGATTTGCTTTAACAGGGCTCTGGTGCCTGTCCAGTCTTCCCTTTGGGTGCGTTGTTTTTGGAGGTGGCCAGGTGACACTCCACTTTGGTCTGAAGCTGGCCACTGGGCATGTCAGCTCTGGGGTCTCCTGGGTGGGTCTCACTGCAGGTCAAGTTCAGCCGCAGGCTATGTGCCCTACCTGGGGCCATCTGGCATGAGTCACCAAGCAATCCACAGATGGCCACCACCCACATTGTGGTTAGAGGTGCCTGGAGAGGCCAAGCCATGAACCAAGGCCAGCTGTCACTAGTGCCAGCCTTAGGGCTGTTCAGCCAGAGTACAGGACCTGCTGAAGCCAGATGCTGCTGGTTTGGGTTTTGTGAACCTTGTAGAGATTTTAGGAAAGTGCAGCATGAGCCAAGGCAGGCCATTTGTATGGAAAAGCCACTGGAAATGGCTTGGGTGTGCCCAAAAGTTGGGTGGGGTGAGATGGGGGTCTCAGAATATTCAGGGTGGGGTGAACATAGGGTGTTAGACATGTTGATGGAGACTCAGATATGGCAGCCACCTGAATCTGCACGGCAGGAGAGGGGAGGGCTTCACAAAGAAATACTGACTTCTGCCAGCATCTCTGTCTAGGAGAAAGCTGCCCCTCCAACCCTTGCACTGAAGCCAGACAACTCAGTTTTTCCCCAAATGTTCCTGTTGCCTTTCAAGCTGCTGCCCCAGCATGGAGCTCAGAGCAAGTGAGTGCGTCAGCGAGTAAGTCCATGTGCAGGCCCTTTAAGAGGAGCCCCTGGAAATCCAGCTGCCCTCCATCACACTGAGCCACTATATCCACTGGCTTTCACAGCCAGAAGTTATGGAAACTTCTCTCTCCATCACTGAAACCCTGGGCTATGGAGCCTGTGCGGGGCTGGGACCCCTCACTCTTCCAGGAGGGACCTCTGCAACTGAGATATCCCTCCCAGTTTTTCATGGTCATACATGGGTATGGGACCAGCTCTTTCTGCATTTTTGCCCCTCCTACCAGTCTCGCAGTGGCTGCTTCTGTGTCTCCTTAGTTGTAGGACTTTAATTCAACTAGACTTCAGGTGATTCTCAGTGATTGTTCTTTAGTTTAGTTGTAATTTTGATGTGATTGTGAAAGGAGGCGAGCACAGCATTTTCCTACTTTGCCATCTCAACAGGACGTTTGTTCTATTTTCTTCTTAATAAGCTATAAGGAAACTGGTTTTTGTTTCTGACTTTATTGTGAATTTTTCTCCATGGTATTTGGATACTGAGCTTTCAGCAATGAGATTTAGTAACAGGTGCAATTCTGAGTGCCACTTACAAAGTCATTTTCAGTCTAGATTTGGCTTGCCTTATAGACTGCTCAAATATAAATGATAGAAATATAAGACAAACACACTTTTCTTCCAGTTCAGCAATAATGATATCTGGTTTCTTAGAATAAATAACTTTTATTCCTTTATCTGCTCATTTGAATTGTGAGGAAATCAGAGTCAGCAATTCTGGCATTGATGTGAACTTTGTTTATCTCTCATTCCCAGAATATCTATCTGGATTGGATCCAGACACTCAAAGTGGTTTTAAAAGCATTGGCTAGACCCTAGAATAGCAAAGCCTAAGGAAATGAAAAAGTGTGGCCTTAGTGTGACGCAGTAGTTTCTCTCACTGGAAGAATTAGGGAAACCATAGGTCTAGTTTACTATAAAAATCCTAGTCTACATAGAGTCAGATTTCTATGGGGTGCCCAGAATACCTCTACCCCCAATGGTTAGATTGAAGCTATGAGCTTCAAAAATATGGCTATGGACAAATATGCCCCTAGAAACTGGTTTTACAAAGATTTGGAGACAGTTAATTTTTTCCCCCCGATTGTAATTAGTTTAGCAAATGCTCAGAAATAGATAACCCTTCTAGTTGGGAACCATGAGATAGCAATTACCAAAGCATTCACCTCATTGAAATTCCTTATCTCGTAAATGCTCATTAAATATGTTTTAACATGATTTAACTCTCATCAGCTGGTAGTCACGTTGAACTTCTTCTCAGTGAATAACTCATCCCTCATCCTCTCCCTTTTTCACACGTTCCTCAAAATGTTTCTCCTAGATTAAACGTGGAAAATTTTAACACTGTTTTTCTCAGCTCTCCACTAAAATGGCAATAATAGAACAAAAAAAAAAAGTCAATCCATAAAGGTAAAGAATTTATGGCAGAAACAATGCATTTTAGAATTTTTAAGGAAATTTAAAAGATGGAAAAAAGAATATTTGTGGGGTAAGTGGATTTGTACAGTAGAAAAAGTAGAGGAAGATGAGCCTGCAAAAGGATGAACCAACAAGAAACTGAGTCATCTACAGGATCCTGGAGGAGCTTAGAAATTTCAGCAGATTAACTGAGAGCTGGGGTAAAAACTAGTACCAAAAGTGGAGGATGGTTTGAAAAGTGCATAGGCGAACCTCCCAGATACTCTCTCCAGTCCTAACTAGACAGGCAACTTCTCTCTCTCCTCCCAGGTAGAAAGTTTAGATTAATTCTGTAACAAAACTGAATCAATTGAGATACTGACTCACAGCTCAATCACCTCTAGTGAAGTCTCCGTTGCAACAACCTTTGCCAAGGCACAAAGAGCCTCCAATCATAATTTATTGCCTCCCTTTTAAACACGAAGAGACAGTCCAAGAGTCCAAGGTCTTTAGTCGTTTGGGAAAGCCTCTGTTACAATAACCAGTAACAAAGAATAAAAAGAAAAGGTATGCACAAAAAAACAAAGAAAATATATGAAGCAAAAGAAAACTTTAAAAATTTGTCATGAATGTCTCAGAGATTTTAGAAACATTAAACATATGTTGAGAAACCAAAACAGAATGTTACTTTGAAAAAGGAATAAACCAAAGAACCACTGAAGATAAGAAATATTATAACAGAAATTTAAAAATTCAGTAGCAAAGTTAAAAGATAAAGTTTGAACTTATCCCAGAAAATAGACCAAAAAGATGAAGAGAAGGTAATATCTAAAAACCAAGATAAGAAAATGAGAGTATCAACCCAAAATGTCCAATAGCCAACTAATAGGAGTTTCAGAAACAGAGAAAAAAAAAAAAAGAAGAAAAGAAAAACAAATAGGACATTTCCACCAAATAATACAAGGAATTTCCCAGAACTCTGAGATTGTGGACTGAGAGAGCTACTGAGAGTGCCCAGTGCCAAAACACTTCATGTAGAATTTCAGAACCCGGGGTATGGTGATAGCATCCCAGTGGCTACCAGAGAGGGGGGCGATGTGTGGTATAACCTTTTCCAGCTGCATCTTGTCAGACACAGACAAGATCCATTCTTAAAGAATAGTCGTTCTAGTCTAGGATGAATTTGTGCCAATATGACTTAGATGGTAGGCAAATTTTTTTCATCTAAATGCCAAAACTAAAACACAAACAAAAATATTCAAAACCACAAATAACACACATAATATCTGGTATCCATATCTTATGGTTGTTTTACCAACTTTTGATCTAAGAATGTACTGCTTGTAATTAGAGCTCTTCTAAAAGATGCCCATCCTAGTTTCTCATGTGTATAAAGTTTCATACATGCAGTAGCTCACTGAAATCTCACAAATGGAGGATTTTCCCTTCCATTTGGGGATGCAGGAGCGGGGGGGAATAGGATTACATACCTACTAATTTGAGTACAGCTGATTTCTGTTGTAGTACATACAATGAATCAAAGATCAGAATGTCATCAGTCTTCTCAAGAACCCAACTGGAAGCCACAGGAAATGGAGCAATGGCTGAATGATAATTATTTCAGGTTTAGAATTTTATAAAAAATAAACTATCAAGGGTGGCCGAGTGGCTCAGTTGGTTAAGAGCTTGCTTAAGAGTGCGAGCTGAGCTCTGAGCAACAGATGTTCGATGCTAGCCTGAGCTGAGTTGCCGTTGACTGCCAACAGGTGGCAGGATGGCTCAGCTAAAAATAAAAAAATAAAAAAAATAAATGATCAAAACAGTGTGAAAGGAAAATACAGAGGTTTTTCAGACATGTAGAAACTAAAAAGAAAAAAGGAAAAAAAAGTGCTTCCCATGTACCAATTCTCAGAAAGCTATAGAAGAATGTGTTATATCCGCACAAAAGAAGCAGTCCCACACAAAGAAAGCATTCCCACACAAGAGGGAGGTGGAGAGAATTTATAGTACACTAGTGAAAGGAGGTCTCAGAGCAGCAGTGGAAAAATATAAAGGGCGACTAGTCCAGATGGAGCAGAAGGAGAGAATATCCCAGAATAGACATCTCTGTGAGGGAAAATGAAAAAGAACAATGACCTGATATGTTTGTCTACTTGTGGGGAGTTTTCCAGCTTTACTGGAGGATGTGTGGAAGAATTAGTGATAGATATTTACAAAAAATGTAAATATAATCACACTTCATTAAGTGAGTTGGGTGTGAACAATATTGATATAATCATAGTGGTAAACCTTAAATACTTATTTAATCAAAAGTGATGATATATGAGTATAAAGGAATAGAGGGACAGGAAATGTATGTATGGTGGCTGGTGTGAAAAAGCTGAATCCTTATGTAACATTTTAGGAAGTCAGTAAATGATGTATGTCTAAATTTGAAAATTAGGATACAATGTAATTTTGATAAGTAGCTGTAAATATCTAAACATAGCTTTAAATAGCTAATGTGGGTTGAAAGTTGTTGCCTCCGGGGAACACAATTTAGGAATACAGAGAAGTGGACCCAAAAGAAGGGCTGCTCTTTCCTTAAAGCCCTACAGTACGACTTCACTCGTTAAAATATCCATATCTATTTAGGCAAAATTAAAATTGAATTGGGAGACCATTAAAATTTCCTAAAGCTTGTTAGTAGGGTTAAAATAAGAATAAAATAATACAAAATAAATTTAAAAAATTATATCTTAGGAACTGACTTCTTAGAACAAGTAATTTTTTTTAAAATTTATATTGTGTCTATTAAAATGAATTACTAATGAATAACAACTATTGCAAATTTGTTTTTTTTAGAAGTCAAAGCTATCTGAGTGGATAGGAAATAAATTATCGCCTCTAGGCTCATTACCAGTATGGCTTATAATTCTGATATCGTCTTTGCTCGTCACATCTTTAACAGAGGTAGCCAGCAATCAAACTACCATTTCTCTCCTTCTCCCAATATTATCTCCATTGGTGAGTATCTCATTTGTTTCATTTATACTCTTCATCAAAAGTACAGTCTCTATTTAGCTCTCTTATATTGTGGTGTGGAATATTTGTTTGGCCTAAATCATCCTCCCAAAAGTAGCTTACAGGGTGGTCTTTATTTGCATGAGTACTTTTTAAGAGACCTCAACTCAGGAGAGCTCTTTTCTTCCATGTTCAAACAGTGCAGTCTTAACTACTGACCTTCTCTTGGCCCAGATTTTTCATTTGCAGATAAATGGGAGGGTCAGCCTAAATCCTTTCCAGCTGTAAGATTTGGGGATTCACTGATTCCTGACAACTTTCATATTTAGATCTCTATCTCTGCCACTTCTCCCCGCTGAAAAATTATTTCTGAATTTCTGAAAAGCGCTTCCTATAAGTGACCTGAAAGTGAATGAAAAGCAAGGCTTACACTTCAGGCTTAAATATCTTAGACACAGTTCTCCACTGCCCAGGGAAGAATTTTAAAAGATAAATAAAAAGCAGAATTGCAAAGAGAGAGAGAGAGGGACAGACTGTCTTCCCTTCTTCTCCCTACCTAGCTAGCAATTACAAGAATAGCTTTAAGTAAATGCTTTTCTTATTGAGACAGATGAGACGGGTGAAAGGAAAGCACTTTAAATGAAGAAAGATTGCCCTCTGGAATTGTTCAGCTACCAACTCAAGGGGCACATGTTGGCACTCTTGATCTACGGCTTCACATTAGAAAAGAAATGTAGGGAGTTGAAATTGGCAAAATATTGTTTTGTCTGTTTCTGTTGTTTTATTTTTCATCATTGGGCAGTTAGAAACTTATGTTATAAATTAAGAATTGAAGTAACTTCTTCTGTGATGATCCCTCAGCAAATATCAAATTATATATGTCACAGAGGCAGTGAAGTTCATGGAATAAATAGAAGCTTTGGAGCCAGAGGCACCTGAAACTCTACCTAAGCTCCACCGCTTGCCAGCTGTGTATTTGAACAAGTTACTTTTGTCTTTCTGGGCCTCAATTTCTTCATCTGTTATTTGGGGCTCCAGTAGCCATCTCATGAGGTCATTGTGAAAATTGAGTTTTTTTATATATATAATTTTATATATTATATAATATATAATATATGTAAACTATATATATATATATATATATATATATATATATATGTTATGTATAAAACTTAGCACCTAGCACTAGGTAAATAATAAATGATTGCTGTTTTTATTTAGTTCCTGGAATAAATGATACTTTACTTTCTAAATAAACTGAGCTATCATGCTTAAATGGGCACCAATAAGCACATAAACAAGAGAAAGAGACATTTTCTGAAAAATATTCTTCAAGGTATAACTGCATTTATGTGTGCGTATAATTTTGTGTCTTTAGGTTTTAACCTGTTTCTGGGAAAGTTTATTATAATAATTTTGCTCCTCTTGATGCTTGGTGCCTGCCTTGAATTTTTGCTGAGACTCCCTTTTATCTTTTCCAACAGGCTGAAGCCATTCATGTGAACCCTCTTTATATTTTGCTACCTACTACTCTATGTACCTCATTTGCATTCCTCCTACCAGTATCAAATCCACCCAATGCTATTGTTTTCTCATATGGCCATCTAAATATTATGGACATGGTGAGTAAGCTGAAAGAATACCATCAGGTCCGATAGCAGTTTTTTGGTGATACCTTAGGTTAGCTCTCCTTTTACATGCTAATCAATGACCAGGAAAATATGGCTTGAGTTCTGCTCCCAAACATGAGTGCATGACTGGTCCTAGAATTGTTTTTAAGAGTGATAACCAGAAGGGAACATGTCATTAGAATTTACAGCTATGAATACAGAGGTATTGAATGTATCAGTAACACCTCTGAAGAAGGAAAAGAACATAGAATATGCTCAACATGGTGACTTAAACTTACATGTCAAGATCAGGCCCTAACTTGACCTGGGCAAAAGGAAGAACCAGGGTTAATGGAATTTAGCAATCCAGCACTGGGATTGGCTATCGCCAATATTTATGCAGCTAATATGCGCTCTGAGTAAGACATGGGGCTCAGTGCCTGACTGATGAAAAGCCATCTTTCTTGTTCTGATTCTAATAGTGGCACCTGAAGTGAAAGCACAGGCAAGTAATCATGGAAAATTAAAGTGACAAAAAGCCCTCATTTTTGCCAAATATGAAAGTAGCAGTAGTCAAGAACTAGCTTGAGAATATTCTAGTCCCCCCCCGCCCCCCCAATTTTGATTGGTAACTTCCAAACCAAACAAGAATATGACCAAAGTAAATTCCGTGTGCTTGCTATGAAAACGCAGTTATAGGGTCAATCCCAGCCCCCTTTCCACACAGATTGATTGCTGTCCCTAAACCCTGTAACTTTAAACTTCTAGAAATGCCTCTATGTAAAAGTTGTGTGATAACGTTTTGGTAAAGAAAATGTGCACAATATAATATAAGCAATGTCCTATGTATGCGAATCAGGAAAATAAAAATAAGTTTCTGGAACACATGAGTAGGCTTGCAGGGACAGAAAGGGATCGCTGTAGTAATCACTGCTAAGTGATTTTGCTTTGGGCTCCATGTCTTAAAACAGAGAATGCAAAGATAAGCAGCTTCCTCTGAAAGAGCCAGATAGTGAATGAATATTTGAGGTTCTATGGGACAAATGGTCTCTGTCCCAGCTACTCAGTTCTGCTATTGTATCATGAAAGTAGCCAACACCAATACATCAACAAATGAGCATGGTTGTGGTTCCATAAAACTTGACTTACAAGGTCAGTTTATGGGCAACCTCTATTGTAATGATTAGAAAGCAACTTAGAGATTGTTTAGTGGATGCCAGAAATGATCATATCAAAGCTAGAAAAATGGGAGCTCTAAGAAAGAGGAATAAAAGTTGCATTATTAAATCTCGGTAAGAAAATACTGAAGGGTAAACTAATAATATTGACTATGAAGGATCCAGTTATTGAACAGTGACTTGAACCTTATGCACTGAAGTACAAAACCGCAAAACTCGAATTTTGATTTAACATGAAATGGCAGATTTTTAAAGGGACCTTTCCCTAATCAGAATAACTCTAGTATATTTCTAAGAGGAATCCAAGACTCTCCAACTAAAAGGCATTTAGTTGGGGACAGATTCTCTTTTGACATGAACGGATGAACTCCTTGTTTTGTGAAATCAACAACTGATGCTAATCATTTAGGATACATGTACATATGATGTATGCCTTCTGCAACAGTATTCCAATTCTCCCATAGGTTTTCTTTTCAGGAGACTGACATGCCCTTTCCTATTCTAGGTTAAAGCTGGACTCGGTATTAATATCATGGGTGTCGCTGTGGTGATGTTTGGCATGTTCACCTGGATTGCGCCCATGTTTAACCTCTCTACTTACCCTTCTTGGGCTCCTACAATTAGCAATGGGACCATGCCATGACAAGCCCAAATGCTCTGACCATCCTGTGGTGAGTTTTAGGATCCATTAAGAATACACTGCAAAATTTAGCTCTGAAAAACTGCTGACACATCGATATGAGCCCTGGTGTAGCTGCTACAGTTCCAACAAACACCCAAAACCTGCTGTCATAACTCAGAGCCCACCTTTCCTGTGAGATACAGCCAAAAAGCATCTACGTGCCTTCATCGGGAAGCCCACGGTTGTGCTTTTGCTCATGGACCATGTGCATCCTGCTTCATCATAAGAATAATTTATGACTTGACCTTCAAAATTATAAGGTCATTTGCTTCATCTTAGAGTTTGGATTCAGTGTAACATTTCAAATGTCAACTTATTATCTGAGAAACTTCCAGGAAGCTATAAATAGAAATAAAATGTACACGTTAATTAGGTACTTGGATAAATCATTTCTGTAGTGTTGTTCAAGGAGATTTTCTGAAAAACCAAATCTGTGGTCATCTGGTGGTGCAAAACCAAGTTTAAATGAATGTGAACCCAATAAACAACAGAAAATTCATATATAAGGACTAATTTCTACTTGACCCTATGCTAGAGTAATATAATTCACACTTTTATGCTTTCAGTACACTGAGAAATATATTTTATAGAGCTATGGATAAGGCTTGCTATATTTTGCACCATTACACATTATACTTAGAAAAGAAAGCTAAGCACTGTTAAACTATTAACACATTTATGTAGATGTATAACGATTTTGCTTGTGTTTATCTTATTTTAGAAATACACGATGTCACATATGAAAAGAGGAGATTCGGAAATTTAAATGAATTATCGCTGTGTATACAGACATAGGAAAAAATCACATAGCTCCATTATATCAGCATTGAAATATAATACCAGAGGTAAAGAATGAAAAATTGAAACTATTTACGAAGAGAACCATAAGTTATTTATGGGCAAACCAAAAAGAAAAAAGAACTGAACATTCAAACAAAAGTAGGAAGAACATAGTCTTCTAGCACTCAGGATGTGAAAGAATAATCTATTGGCATTCTAAAATTAGACTAAAGGGGAAAAAATAACAACAACAAAACGATGTACAGTTAGGAAAAGATGTACAGATAGAAAACTTGAAACACAGCAATTCTCATGCTAAATACAAAATGAGAGACAAGGTTAAAAAACAAGTTTGCTATTTTAAATTTGCATAAAAATCATCAGATCTGATTTGGTATTTTTGTAAATGACATTATTTATAAAGTTATTCTTGAAAATTATGTATAGTAAAGATGAATTTTTTGAAAGGAATACATTTTTTAAGAAATTATATATGATAGATTGCCCATGTTCATTATTTGTCTGTTTATTAATTAGTCATTACAAAATTAATCAGTTCCTTCAAAGAAACATTTGTCCATTTAAACCTTAAAATATAATATTGCGTCTTTGTGTATATCTTCTATGTTCACTCTATTTACTTGTTCCTTTCCCTATCGTATGTTGTACATTTATTTATGATCCATAGTATTTATTACATTTCTGGTTTTTTTCTAGTCATTCAACTTATCACTGCTGAATTATATTACATGATGAATATATTTTCATTACAAAGAAATGAAATGACTTTTCAAATTGTAATGAGTAAGTTTTGCTCTCAAGAAAATAATATAAACATTTCAGCTTGGATCCGTTTTTGAATTACTTCCAACAGCTGTCAGCTGAGTACAGGAAAAATAATACTTAGCCCAAATTTGTTTAAGTGAGACATACAGTTCTCTTGCTACATCTTTATGTTGGATGATATATCAAAAATGACTTACCCATTTCCCGTTTGCCCCATTTACATCAAGTTCTCAAGCTCTGTTCCTTTGAGGGTTGTGTATTGTCTTTGGAAGTTTCAAAAGGCAGTCTTAAGGGATGATCAAACAAACCTTAGTCCTCCCACTCTGTGGTAGATAGTGTTTTTGTTATTATCTTGGTCTTAAGATTGACTAGAAAGCTTTGTCACTTTAAAGCCTAGTATTTTACTTAGGATAAGATCTTGTCTAGATAATAGTAGCAATTTCACTAAGTGCCTGTTTACTGGCCATTCATGCAAGTGCTTGGAAGGTTTCCCGGTCATATGTGTGTCCTTCCCTTACCCCCCTGCCTCTGTCCACGTCAGCATCTCTAGAAGTCAGACTTCCTGCCTTTCAAATGCATGCACTGTTTACACCTTTCTTGGTACCCAACGCTGTTTTCTCTCCTTTTTAGCCTGGAACGTAGGAAAGTATACTTTTTGTCAATATTACTAATGAAACCTATTAGCAAAAATTGATAAAACAATATCATGGTACATTAATTGTATCTTGGCATGTGTGCTACATATTACTACATGTAAAACAGTATTAGATATATTATTATATCTCTGCCACAGCTAAATATTTGATTAGAAGCTTTGTGACAACACGTTCCAGAGTGTTTTTTGTTGAGTTCATGAATGACTATTATCTTTGTTGGACTGTGTGGATTTTACTGACTTAAATGTTTTTATTTTTAGGAGGGGAGGGTTGTGCTAGCAGTGAAAGAGTAAACCCAAACAAACGGGATTCATTTCATTAACATAACATTAAAAGGAAAATAGTGAAAATTGTTATTCCAGAGCCATGTTAAGCATGGTATTCCCAAACAAAGCACTCTAGTCAAAGTATGAATTTCCTAAGTTTTGGGAATTCAAATATCAGAAACAAAGGTCCCCATTGTGGAGGTGAGAGCAGACTAGTCCAGGAGTAAACAGTAAAAATGAGCACATACGTGAGGTAGAAACTAAAAGGCTTTTCCAAATATGGGGATCTTCATTTGTCTAGGAAGAAAAATACATGGGGTTTTAAAAGGAGAATAAAGGGGCTTTTCTTAATGACAGTATGGAGGTATAGATACTGAGGAGTGAGAGGGGGGTGATCTTCTTAAGGCTAAATAATCAAAAATATTGTATTACATCCATTACTGTTTCATCAAGAAAATAATGAAAGCCATCAAAAGAGAAAGATGGTGAGGCAGAGACTTAAGCAGGGCTGAAGGTGGCAACTGCTAATCTCAAGAGATTTTGAAATTTTATTTTAATAGGTACCAAGGACCAAGGGATGGAAAACAAATCTAGGACCCCAGCAAGTTAGGGGTTAAATAGGAAATTATATAGAGTTAGGATCTCAAAGGGCTATATTCTCAGTGAAAAAATGTTAGCTAGGAATAAAAGAAAACCCATCCTATAGAGGGAAATATCAAGGGAACTTGAATGTATTAGCCTCTGCCCTGGAGAGAAGAGTAAAATCTCCCTCTTAAATTCATAACCATGCAGGGTAGGGGCTAATGTCTCAATACCAGTAGGGTAACCTTCATCTTTATTTTAGAACAATCCTGGGTTGGTAGGATTCCCAAGCACCTGGCAAAGGGAGGAATCCCTTCTTCAACCTGAGGCTCAAAGAATTTCTGCGTTTATAATCAAAACTTACAAATCTGCCAAGACATACAGCATATTGTGCAAGAGCCAACATAAACAAAAATAAACCAGAATCCAAAGTACAAAACAGTAGGTATTCTAATGATCAAATACAGAATGTAAAATGAGGAAGCAGAATGTTTGAAAATATCAAAGAGGGTACTGGATATATACTATATGTGATAGTCAGAACTCTAGAAATGTCCCCCTAAGATTTCTGTTTCCTGGTTATTCAAGGAAATGCTAACCTAGGTACTGCTGTGAAGGGGTTTTGCAGATCTTTGAAACTGCTGTGAAGGGGTTTTGCAGATCTTTGAAACAGGGAGATTATCCTGGATTATCTAGATGGGCCTAATGTGATTACTTGAGCTCTTAAAAGTAGAAGAGTCCCCGTGGGTGAGATGAGATGGAGTGCAGAATCAGGGAGATGTGAAGCCTGAGAAGGACTGGACTCACTGGGCCTGGCTTCAAAGATGACAGGAGTCACAGCCCGGGAAAGCAGGCAGCGGCTCGAAGCTGAGAATGACCCAGCAAGGAAACGGAGCCCCCAATCCTCCAATCGCCTGAAACTGAATTCTGCCATCACCACAGTAAACATGTTCTTAAAAAGAAGGGCCTCCAATAAAGAGCTCAGCCCTGCAGACACCTTGATTTTAGTCCTGTGAGACTTGTTTTGGAATACGGGACTTTAAGATAATGGGTATTGCTTTATAGCACCAAACTCACGGTAGTTTGTTATGGTAACAATAAAAAACAAATACAATAAGGAATAAGAGACTGTGAAAAATGACCAGGTAGCTATGAAAAGGCGTCAAATAGAAATTTTATATCTGAAAGATAGAATGATTTAAATGTAATGAATAGGCGAAAAAGGTAATAGACTATACAGACCAGAAAACAAAGTGTGTGAACTTGAAGACACATTCCCAAAAAAGTAATCAGAATGCAGCACAGAGACAAAGAAATGGAACTCACAAAGGGAAATTCAGAAAAATGCAAACTGGAATGATAAATTTAACAATATTTCATTTGAATTTCGAGAGTAGACAATGAAAAGAATGAGGGAGACAAAACCACTGAAGATACAATGGCTGACAATTTTCCAACACCAGTAAAAGAAAAGATTTTCAAGAAGCATAATGAATCCAAAGCGGATTTAAAAATAAAAACAAATCTACACTTGCCTACATGATAGTGATATAGTAGAACATGCGAGAGAAAGAAGATTCATAGAGAAGACTCCTGGGATCCTAGGAGCGCTGGGAGGAGAGTGCATCTCGGCCCCACCTGGACCTGGACACTCCTTGAGAACTCTACTGCAGGGCTCCATGTTAAGTGTAAGACAGGGAGGCAGAGTCAGTATATTAATTAGTTCATGGCAAAAATAACCGATGGAACATATAGGCACAGAACTGAGCAAATCAGCTTAGTTCACATGGAAAACAAAGCCATTCATTATCTATCTAGAGAGAGCTTATGAGCCTAGGACCTGGAGGCTCACTCCCGGGACTGACTCCTTCCCCCACCACTCGCCAGCCCATCCTCTGACCTCTACATGCTGCAGTTTTCTCATCTGAACACGGGATACTAATGGGAGAAGAATAGCTTCCTAGGGCTATGAAAATTACATGAGTCGTGCATGCACAGCACATACAGCAGGGACTGGCCACAGTAAAAGCTCAGTGTCCGAGAGTGTTCTTATCACTGTTGCTGTTATTACTCATTAGCACGTCACATGGAAGGAATGGCCCCCACACAATCACCAGGCTTGGCCAGATTGCTTCTTCAGAAGGCTCTTAGCCAGAATCTCATTGAAAATTGAGATGAATGAATTTTGTTTAAGTTAGGAAGGTTACTCTAGGTCATAACCCCTCAGCCGAGATTTCCAAAGAATCATTTAATTTTTACCCAGTTACTCCATGGTTGAGAGAGAACACTGGAGGTATTATTAAACAGTGAGCATTTAAAAAAATGAATCTCCGTTTACAGAAGACACAGGACAATTTAGACACTGTATACAATATTGAAAAACAAGTTCAATATCTTATTGGAATACTGTGGCATGTTTGGCATCGAATAAGCCTCTTATTCCATTAAATTATTTTCATTATTAGTTTTCACTTCCGGGTTGTGTAGGTAGTGCAGCCCCCAGCCACATATGGCCTAGGCTTCCTGGAGCATGGTCTGCAGGGTTGTCGATGGACCTGGGAAGCTCTAGCTTTGTACGCCTACTGAGCGGAGCCTACCCTCTGACCCCCCTCAGCTGCAAGTTCGTGGTGCAACCACTGAATCAGGCTCTATGCCTTTGTAGTTACTGTTCTGTAAAAAGTACGTGTGAGGGCCGGCCAAGTGGCACGTTGTTTAAGAACTGGCTTGGGATGCCAGTGGCTCCGGTTCGGATCCCACATATGAGAGCCAGTGACACTGACCTCTTCAGCTAAGATGGTGAACAATAGCTCCATCTGGAGCTGGGCTGCATGAGTCCCTGCGACAGTGTAGGCTGCAGCCCTTGCTGCAGTGGGCTGCCATAGGCTACAGTGAGTGGCCGGCAGCTGGAGTGAGCTGCCAAGAGCTGCTGTGAATGGCCGTCCAGAGGCTGGTGATGGGTCTGCCTCACCCTGGAAGAATGCAATGATGATACCAACATAGGCCAGTGAAGCAATGTCCTCCACAACTAGACTGAAGAACAAAAGGAGAGCAACTTGTCTGTTCCCCTCCCCCAACTCCCCAATAAAAATCTTTAAAAAAAAAAAGTATGTGCTAAAGATCACCGAAATACCTGAAATGTCAGGAGCTTCTCCTGCATTCAGAGAAAATTGATGTGCACTTGCATTCATGTAATAGCCAACAGTGCCATTATTTTCTTCCTTATTTATTCTAATTGCTTCCTTCTGTCTTCTTTTATTTAGTGCACTTTTCTTTTTTGATACATTGTCTTTTTTTAAGAGCTGCTTGTACTCTTCTGAAGAGTCAGAGACTGGGTTTGTTAGTCTCTAAGAATAGTGGCCTCTTACTGGTCTCCTACATAAAGAAATTACAAATAAATAGCTTTTGACACCTACTCAATCTTGTAGGGCCTAGGAATAAATGTTCAAATAAAACTTGAAGATGACCTTATGTTTCATGCAGTGGCTTTCACCAACCTTCAAGTTATCCTGAAAGAGAATGGGGCAGAACTTTGGTGGGAACAGCTTAGGACAGAAGAGAAGAGGTGTTCTAAAGTCAGCATGTTTGACCCATCTAAACATGACTGCCATGAAATCTGTTTCCAGTTTGAAGACTCCGATTTCTCAAACAATTTTTTGTCTTTAGATGTTGGGCTTCCAGACTAGTTTCCAGGATCCTTCCTCTCTCATACTTCTTGAGGGTGGTTTATCTATTATTCATGCTGAATGAATAATAAGTAATGACAGGTCATTCCTCAAGACCTGGGAGGTCATTTTTGACCCATCCTTGACATTCCTCCCCATAAACGTTTAATCTGAATCTCAGCTGGAAAAGTAATTGCTTTTGGTCAGAGTTGGGGTCCACTGGGAGGGAATTGGGTAGTATTCTCTGGATGTGTTTTCCCTCCATGGTACAGAACCTACCCATGGCTCCTCCTCAGAATTTCAACAGGGCCAGAATCCATCATCGGAACTGGAGTTGGATATTCTCTCATTGCAGCAACTGTAGCCAGGACTATAGGTGAGATTTCATGTGCTGGATAATTTATACTTTGGGCTAAAGTCAGCTTCATAGTTAATATATTCCTGAAAGCTAGTGTTACTTGTATTTACTTCCTAGTTTTTCTTAAAGCCGGAACTGTGA
Source organism: Aselliscus stoliczkanus (assembly GCA_033961575.1). Taxonomy (NCBI): domain Eukaryota; kingdom Metazoa; phylum Chordata; class Mammalia; order Chiroptera; family Hipposideridae; genus Aselliscus; species Aselliscus stoliczkanus. The sequence goes on along the minus strand of CM066740.1, from coordinate 71,319,894 downwards.
AGGTTATAAAGAACCTGTCTTCCCATGGAGACAGAGGTCTCATTTTGGCCACTATTTACATCCCATCTCCTGCATCTATTTTCTTTTTTTTTAAAGATTTTATTGGGGAGTTGGGGGAGGGGAACAGACAAGTTGCTGTCTTTTTGTTCTTCAGTCTAGTTGAGGAGGACGTTGCATCATTGGCCCATGTTGGTATCATCATTGCACTCTTCCTAGATGACACAGATTAGTCACCGGCCTCTGGATGGTCGCTCACCGCGGCTATTGGCAGCTCACGCTGGTTGCCAGCCTATGGCAGCCCACTGCAGCAGGGGCTGCAGCCTATACCATCGCCGGGGCTCGCACAGCCCAGCTCCAGGTGAAGTTGTTGTTAGCTGTAGAGGGCAGTGTCACTTGCTCTCATATGTGGGATCTGAACCGGGGCCGCTGGCATCCTAAAACCAGCTCTTAACGAATGCACCACTCGGCCGGCCCTGCATCTATTTTCTTTATTTTCATATATTCACTTAATTAAAAAATGTAAACAAAGAGACAAAACTATATGCAATTGCCTAAAATGCTTGCCTTTTAAAATCTAATATTATAGTCAAGCACTTTACAAAATACAAAGATGGTTTGCAAGAAAAAGTATCTTTCACTAGTAATCCTTGGCGTGTTGGCTGAAAAAGCTTAAATGGATAGCAGAGGTGATAACTAAGCACTCCAGTGCTAGTTGCTATAATATGTTAGTGCTTCTTGTGCAACCACCTCTGAATCTATTTTTCAGACATTATGGATATTGAATCGGTACTGAGGTGGTTCTACATATCCAATACAAGTATCTAAGGAAGTTTAAAATAGACTTTGCATTTAGATTTTTGAGTCAAGACAGAACCAGCCTAAATAGCCTAATCAAGACTTATTTGATATAGTAATCAAATCTGTGTGGTATTGGCAAAGGTGTAGACATATATAAATGTCACAGAATAGAGAACCCAAAAATGGAGCCCCACAAATATGCCTAACTGATTTTTGACAAAGAAACCAAAAAAACAAACAAACAAACCAAAACAAGAAGAAAAAATATTCGACTTAAGTTTACAAAACTTAATACAAAAATTAAATCAAAATGGATTGTGATCTTAAGCGACTAAATGTAAAACATAAAATTATAAAACTTTCAGGAAAAAAAACAAACGGAATAAAATCTTCAGGATATAGGGCTTGGCAGAGTTCTTAGACTTCACGGTGAAAGCATAGCTCATAAAAGCAAAAGTTAATAAACTAGACATCAAATGTTGAAACTTTGGCTTAGCAAAAGATCCCATTAAGAGGATGAAAAAACACTACAGAATGAAAGAAAATTTGCAAACCACAGGGATTCATGTTGATAATATATAAGGAATTCTTAAAACTCAGTAAACAAACAATCTGATTAGAAAATGGGCAAAAGATATGAAACTACAGCAAAAGATATGAAACTACAGTTCACAGAGGAGCATATACAGATGTTAAGTAAACACTTGAAAAGATGTTGAGCATCGGTACCCATTGGGTACATGCAAATTCAAACCACGGTGAGACATTACTACACACCTTTCAGAAAGGCTACTGTAAAGTGTAGTGAGAGCAGCAAATGCTGACAAGGATGTGGAGACACTTAACACTGGTAGGAATGTCAGTAGTCCAGCCAGTATGGAAAACAGATGGCCAGTTTTTTTTATAAAAACCTGAACATGAAACCGCCATGTGACCCAGCAGTTGCAACCCTGGGCGGTTATCCTAGAGAAATGAAAATGTATGTCTATGCAAAAACCTACTTACCAATATTTATAGCAGCTTATTAGTAAAAGTCAAAAATTAGAAACAACCCAGTTGGCCTTTAAAGCGTGAATGGCTAAGCAAACTGTGAGGCATATATATCATGGACTATCACACGGCATTAAAAAGAAAACAAATTTTGCTTGGCACTGAGTTCGGTCCTTTTAAGGTCTGGGGTCTAGTGTCTCTGGCCACACAAGAAAGCAGGGCATACGCTGAGTGCCTCTTCAGTGTTGGTTATGTTTTTGCATCGTTGAGGTGGTAAGAGTTTTGTGGGAAGAGCTGTAAATATTTATTCCTTACATCATTCTAAGGCCTCTCACTACAAATAGTAAGTTATGGTAAAAAAAAAAATGTGGATATGGAATTGGGGATGGAAGATTCTCTGTTTTGCAGATGAGCTCTTAGAGGTAGAGATTTCACTTTCTAGTTACACTTGAACTTTGGTGATATGAAGAAATGGATGCAATACTTGGCACGGGACATAATGAGCCTCATTTTTCTCTTCCTATTTTTTATTCTTCACAGTCCATCTGTTTTTCATTCCTACTGTCTGAATAGCTGATGAAGTACCTTTTAAAGCACTCACAATGTCAGTGTATGAGTTGAAAGACGCATCACACCATAATTGCGTGTTCTCGAGGAATTTTCACACTGTTCATTTTTATTAGAGTCTGATTAAGTGCCTCCTAGGAGGCAAGGCAATAGTATCTGAATTATCAAAGCCATCATCACCAGCGTATCTTCCAATGTCTCTGTGAAGAAATGTCAGCTTGTGGATTAGGAGATTTTCCAAAAATTTCTTGTTGACATTTTCTAAGCACTCTTTTTATTCTCTTAGGGGGAAAAAATATAAGAAATAATGATTTAGGAATCTCTCGAGTATTGTTCTAAATTCCTATACGAGTATGTACAAAAATTCCAGGAAGAATTGGAAAATCAGGTATTCCCCCTCTTTCAGAGGTTAGAATTAGTTGTGGACTGATGCAACCCATCATACAAAGCATTATTTTAAAGCAAGACCTTGTGATGGGGTCTAGGAGTTCTTCATGAAATGCATCATTGTAATAAATATTCCTACCACTCTTAGGGAAAAAAAAAAATCAAAATCAACAATGGTCTTCTGGGAAAGGCCATTTAGTCCACATTTTCACTCTTGGGATAAATGTGAGTACATAGGGATCTTTGATACATAAAGCTCATTCATTGATCCGTTGGTTTTAAAGAAACTCTCACTGAGTTATTTTGAATGTTGAGGAGTTGTGAAAGCTTGGGCATGGTGAAGTAAGGTGAAGAGACTTCTTAAGAGTGCAATAGGAAGATTTTTGTAAAATAGTATCAAAATATTATCAAAATGCCTTTGCACTTAGGTTATTTGCCAGGGTATTATTGTCTAATTTAAAATTGGGAAAGTAAAAAAGATCCTAGTTTTGCAGTAAGAAATTCCAGGACTTAAATATTACCATTTTCTAGTTGCAGTTACCTTGGCCTGTTTATTTAACTCTTTGTCCCTGGTTTCCCTATTAGATGTCATAATGATAGTATTTAACTATGTGAGTAGATCTTTCCCACTTTTTTTATTTTCTGGAATCATTTATGTTACATATGGATTGTCTTTCTTCCAAGACTTGAGAGAAATTGACTACATAGATATCTGGAATTTTCCCCAGCATTTTATTAGGAAAAAATCTCAAATAAACAACAAAGTTGACAAAATTTTGGTGAACACCTCTCCTCCTACCATGTAGATTCTACCATTTAACATTTTACTCTGCTTGCTTTAGGGCTTATCTGTCTACCTGTCCATTTCTCTATCCAAAACTAGATTTTTGGTTATTAAGTAGATTTTTAAATGTTGATTCTGTTATAAATCAATTAAAATTTTCAAAAATTTTGTTATAGATGATGTTCACCTTAGTTTTCAGAATTATTAGAATATAGTTTTTAATATTATCTTGTTGTTTTATCTACTGTATTTGTAACTAAGCCCCATATCTTCATTTTTTTTACAAACTGATTGATCACAAAGTAGTTCACAAGTCTCAATAAATGAAAACAAATCAACTTTATACAATGTTTTTTGACCACAATGCAATAAAATTATTAGCTGATAGCAAAAAGATAGCTCAAAATAGCCCCTTACATTTAGACATTTAAGAAACATTTCTAATAAATGTTAATACAATGTAAATTGTATATTATGTGTATGTTACATATGGTCTATAAGTAACATCTTATACTTGCCGCATTTATTGCTAACAACTGATTTGTGGTTATATTCAACATGCATTTTCTTTTGTACTACACGTGTTCAGATCTTTTTCTGTGTGCTTTAATAAAATTCTAGGGTTTTATTCTTATAGTTTCCATGCTGGCTTTTCTTTTTGATGTTATCATTAGCGGAACAAATACTCTTTCTGTGGAATTCCATACAATGTTCAACTGATTCACTATACTCTGTACATTCCTCCCTTCATTTGTTTCAACCTGGCTAAAAACTGTCATCCCATCTGTTCTTGCTGGGAGATGGCATGTGTCACTGGGTTTTCTTATTCAGATTTCTGTTTCTATTCAGATTACTTAATCTTTTTCTGACTCTGAACAGGGGTTGCTTGAGGAACATTTGCTGAATGCAAAGGATCGTAATTGTGTATTGCTGTTGCTGGTATTGGTATCTCAGAAGAATATCTTCCTCTTATAAATAGATGGGTTTTCCCCCCAATATTTTCTCTAATGTTCAGAATCAGCAACATGAGGACCTCTGGACTGAGATCCTCCTCCCTTATGCTTCCTTTATTCAATTATGCTTTTTCATTCGGTTAATCACAAGATACTTGTTACATTCAAAGCTGTGAGAGCACCCGGCATTAATAATAATAGTAGCTCACACTTAATTGTTTCTTCTGCAGCAGGCTTGGTTCTAGGAGATTTACATGTATGTACTCCTATGTTTTGGATGTGGATATTTTATTTCATAGTAGTCACTACAACATTTCTAATCTTCTCCCTATTATTTGATATATTTGACATTTGTCCTGCCAACATTTTTAAAGATGGAAAAATTATTTTAGTTTGGATTCAATGTCAGCAAGGTTAGTGATAAACAAGGTTTCAGTCATTTTCTCTTGCCCTTATGGGTTAAAATTAAGTTGAGATTTCCACAACATATTAGATTAGCAAAATTTCAGTTACTATTTGATTAGGCTATGGGAAAATATGCAAAGTCAGCCAAATGGAATTTGTTGGTTGGCCTTTAATTCACTTAAAGTCTTTCCATCAACTGTAGAAGTTTATAAATAATTCTCACAATTTTATATTCACTGCCTTTGCGTGCTCATTTAATAGTTTTTGTTCATGTTCAGATAGATAGGGGAAAGTGCATATATAGTCCTCATATGTTCTGTGGAGGCTAGACCCAGCCTTATTCCCATGAACTGAGATCTCCAATAGATGACAATTTCCGCATGTTGGTAACTCAGTACATGTACTTTCTGTTTTTAGCTGCATGGTATATCTACAGATTGCAGAGCCAAGAGATATAGGATTTTAACTCTCTTTTGAGCCAAATTCTTTAAGCTTGCGCATCATCTTCTCTAGTCTGGGCTAGAACTCCTAATCACTACAGAGATAAACGTTTGCCCTCAGCTAGGATCTGCCCCTCTTCTGGTCCCTTGAGTGTAGTGAAGAGGACAGGGACACCTCAGCCAATCATTATTGAGGGAAAGGAGTCAAACAATTGAACAAACAAACAAAACATGTGGGCTTCTAATGTGCCCTAGAATCTCTTATTCTAGCAGATGCTGATTTCTGGTACACATTTGCTCACTTTAAAGAACTGGTTTACTCTTTGGTCTTTGAATGTCTTTCCCTTTTGGGAGCAAAATTACCCCCAGCTGAGAACCACTTGTCTACATTATACTTAATTATATATATTTAATTGTAATTTAGATAATATCAATCTAATTTATACAATATAAGTAATTACAAAAAACAAGGTAAGCTATTCTAACAAAACATTATTTTGTCTATATTTAGAAGCAAGTAGAATTTTAAAAAATTGATCAGATGGGGCCGGCCGAGTGGTGTGGTGGTTGGGCGCTGGCTTAGGAAGCCAGCGGCCCCTGTTCAGGTCCCACACATGAGGGCCAGTGACACTGCCCTCAAAATAAAAAAATTGATCAGATTGACAAAAATATTAAATACTTCAGAACATGGGAATAATGTTAATGTGACGGAGAACACTGCATTACAGCCACCAGGGCACAATAGCTAGCTGTTAGGCATCTGTGTTACAGTGATTGGGGTGCACTGCTCATTCTTTCGTTCAGCAATTTTGGAATGACTATTCTAGAAACTGTGCAGAGGACAGAGGCTGCTGAAATAAAAACAAAACAAAACAATCCTTTTTTTCAAGTAAAACCTTGTTGGAGAAATAGATTTTCTGAAAATATAATCTTCATAAATTTAAGGAATATTGACTTAGTATGGAGGAGACATTGAATAAAAGTTAAATTCTAAATTTTGTCATTTTCTCAATTTTTGTCAAACTACTATGTACTTCCGCAGCTGTCAATTAAAAGTAAAATTTCAGTGACAGAAAGATTTTTGTAAATATTCAAAAATTATGTAGTAAATCTTTCTGCATTTTCTATTGTTATTCAAAATAAATTAATAAAAACTTGACAGTTAAAAATTTTAGGGATCTGTTTTTATGACTAGATAAACATGATATGAAAATTGGCTTATCATTTGTTCATGTTGGTACATGTTTCTTTAATTTATATATTTTCTTTAACAATATATAGTATTTCAAATATGACATGATAATACACACATTTCATTCATATATAATGAGTGTAGAAAATTTCTTTGTAAGAATATACCATAGCGGAAAAACTGATGATTGCTAGATGGGAAGGGATGGGGATGAGAGAGACAGGAAGGGGATTAAACAGCATAAATTGGTAACTACAATATTGCCACAGGGATTTGAAAGATAGTTTGGGGAATATAATCAATAATGTTGTAAATATTTTGTAGGGTGTCAGATGGGCACATGTCTTAGGGAGACCACTTCATGGACGGTGTAGATGCACGACCACTACACTGTACATCTAAAGCTGAAGCTGAATAATATTATATGCCAACTATAATTTAATATATATATATAGTCATGGGATATGAAGTATAGTGTGGGAATAGAGTCAATGGAATTGTAACAGATATATATGATGTCAGGGGGCAATGGATTGGGGGAGGGGAGTTATCACTTTGTGAGGGGTGAAATGTCTAACTATTACATTGTTTTGTACAACTGAAACTAAATATATATATATATATATACATATATATATATATATAAAATGAATATTTGCATTTTCTCCACTGATACACATTGAGATCATTTGCAGTTTCCTTATTACAAATTCACTCACAGTGAAAAGCCTTATCCATGATGCCTGGTGCACTTCTGTGAGAATTTCTGTGCAGTGGATACCTAGTGCCATGGGCACACCTTCTCCTTCACCCCATATTGCCAAGTGGCTCTTGAAAATAGTTACACCAATTCCCATTCCCACCACAATTACTGATAATTCCCATTTACCCTCATTCTTTGCAAAGGTTGATATGTTGGTATTCTTATAATCTGAAGAATGAGTAATTAGTATTCCATGATTTAAGTTTGCATTTTTCTGATGATTAATGAGTGAAATATTTTTAATTTCTTCTATTAATTGCCTATTCATATTGTTTTCCCATTTATTTTTCTATTGAGTTGTTTGATCTTTACTTCCTTTCTTTATGAACTCCTGCTTGTAATCCTTTGACATTTGTTTGAGTTGCATATATCTTATCTTGGTGAATGACGATGTTTCCCCTTTGTTTTGTGTTTTATCAAGTTGAAGTTTTTAGAGTTAAGCCCTCATTAAATTAGCTTTAAATCCTATTCATTTTTATCATATTAATGTTTCCTTTATGTTTTATTCTATATGTATCTTATTTAAGAAAAGCCTTCCTTACTTCATTATTATAAAGTTATCCTCTATAGCATCTTTTCACATTTGTTTTTAATCCATTTAAAATATATATTTTGTAAATATTGAGAATAGGATTCTATTTTTAATTTTTCAGTATGAATAAACCTATGGCCCCCATTTATTCCCCCATTTCTTTGTGAGACAACCTTGTTCACATGCCAAATTCCTTTATAAAAATAACCCCTGCATGGGGATGGTATTCTCTTTCATTGACCCATTGATCCCTCTTTTGTTTTTTTTAAATAAAGTTTTAACCAAGTTTTTAAATAAACTTTATTTTTAGAATAGTTTTAGGTTTACAGAAAATTGCAAAGATAGTATAAAATGTAGAATTCCCATGTGTTTTGTACCCAATTTCTCCTATTATTAACACCTTAATTAGTACAGTATATTTTTATAATTAATGAACCGATATTGGTACATTATTATTAACTAAAGTCCATTTAGTTCTATTTCCTTAGTTTTTACCTAATGTCCTTTTTTCTTGTTCCAGGATCCCATCTAGAAGATCACATTACATTAAGTTGTCGTATCTCCTTAGGCTCCTCTAGGCCAACAGTTTGTTTCTCAGGCTTTCTTTTTTTTTTTTTTGAAAGATTTTATTGGGGAATTGGGGGTGGGAACAGCGTTGGGGAATCAGGGAAGGGGAACAGACAAGTTGCTGTCCTTTTGTTCTTCCAGTCTAGGATGTTGCAGAGGATGTTACTTCACTGGTCCATGTTGGTATCGTCATTGCGCTCTTCCTGGATGAGGTAGATCTGTCTCTGGCCTCTGGATGGCCGCTCACCGTGGCTCTTGGCAGCTCACACTGGCTGCCAGCCACTCACACTGGCTCCCAGCCACTCGCTGTAGCCTATCGCAGCCCACTGCAGCAGGGGCTGCAGCCTACACCGTCACTGGAGCTCGCACAGCCCAGCTCCAGGTGGAGCTGTAATTAGCTGTAAAGGGCAGTGTCACTGGCCCTTATATGTGGGATCCAAACCGGGGCTGCTGGCGTCCCAAACCAGCTCTTACCCAATGAGCCACTTGGTCGGACCTCAGGCTTTCTTTTTTGATGAACTTGACAGTGTTGAGGAGTTTGGGTCAGGTATTTTGTAGAATGTCAGTCTGTTGGAATCTGTCTGAAGTTTTTCTCATGATTAGACTGAAGTTCTGGGTTTTTTGTTTTTTTTGCTTTTTTAAAATCTGAGGTTTGCCCTAACCACTCCCCAACCCACCCCCACCCCACCTGCACCCCCAGAAAGTTTCGTTGTGTGAATAGTACAACTTTTCATACCCCCTTGGTGTTTGTGTCGCTTACCAGCCTGGCATCCGAATCATATTTGGGGAAAGGCGAGACAGCCAATCTCACCTCAGTAGGGTGGACACAACAGTTGTTCATTAAAACAAATTGAGACTCTGAATTGTATTCTAGTGAATGTTTACAGAATGCCTGAAGAGTCCTTTAAATGTCTTACCAGGATATCGATTATGAACTTGTGGTGATAGTTTTGGGTTGTATCTGTCTGGCTTTCCCCTGTGGGCTAACATATTACCCTCCCTGAGATCAGAGTTATTCTCTTACAATTAAAAACAAGAAAGGGTTAAAGCTTTGGTTTTAGTATTTTGGTATTCAATATAGCTTGAATTCTTTTATGCTGCTATATGGAAAAGATATAACTTTTTTTCTATATAAATAATCAGTTAGCCCATTACTGTTTGTTGAATGCTCCCATCTTTCCCCACTGGTTTGAAAGACTCTGTCGTATAAAAATATTCCCACATTGGCTTGTACAGAACCACCTATAGACTCCAAGAAGAGACACCATGAGCTTAGGAACTGTGCTTTAAAGGGTCTGCTCTGGTCCTCCTCAGCCATAATACTTCCGATGGTGAGAAGAGATAGCAAGGCAAGAGGCATGCCCACCCAGAGCCTGTGGCCCAGTTTTAAACCTACCCTGTGATAGATAGCTTGGATCCTAGAATTGTCTGCCTAAACAACTCTGAGCCTACTTACAGGGCCTGCACAATCTACATCCCCCAAGAGCAGACCACACCACCAAGGACAGCAGGGCAAGTGGAGCCTGTCTTGAGGGGTTCGTGGGAAAAGGGCTCTGGTATCCATGCATCTATGTGCATGAGATCTTTGGGGTAACATTGGGAAGAGAATGGGGTTGGGCGAAGGCTCAGTAGTTGGAATGCGCCACCACATTTTGGCATAGAGCTCCAGAACTGCTAGAATTATAAACCAACACCTCACCTTCTGGGTCATTATAAAAGTGTAAATGTCAAGGTAAAAATATAAAACCTGTTTCATTGATCGTTTGTTAGCTGAATTAAATATATAACCACATGGCATAGTATGGGAGTCTCCATTTGCATCCTTGCCTCAGATTCCGCAAAAGTTAGGGTGCCTTGCGTTTCTAGGCTCTTTGCCATGTCTCATTGGTCTGTTTGACATTTCTGTTCATAGTACACAGCCTTAATTAATATAAAAACTAATCAAAAGAGCAATTCTCCTATCAATTTTGATCAAAATCACATTTATTCCTGTCCTTTTTTTCCCTCCAATATAAATTTTTGGGTCACCTTATCAAGTTCCCCCAAAAAGTCTTTTTTATTACCTTAAGAAAATAGCTGTTTTATTCTTTTTTAATTTGAAAGCTTCCTTTCAGCCTGCTTTATGAATTTGCTCATATTCAAAACTCTCTTACTTGGTTTTGTCTAAATCAGTGGTTTAGACCAGAGGTGATTTTGCCCATCAGGAGACATTTGGCAATGTCTGGAAATAGTTTTGGTTATCAGAGTCAGAGTGAGGGGTGCCACAGGTGTCCATTGGCTAAAGACCAGGGATGCTGCTAAACATCCTACTATGTGTATGACAGCTCCCATTACAAATGATCTGACCCAAAATGTCAGTTGTGCTGAGGTAGAGAAACCCTGCTCCAGATAACACAGGCATGTGTAGAACCCATTATGACATATGCAGAGGGTGCCAAAAAAATGTGCACACATTTTAAGAAAAAAAAAAAGAACTATTAAAATTGTAATACTCAATATATACTGATAACAAAAGATGAATGCAAGTCATGTGTATATATTTTTTTGGCACCTCCAGTATATACACTGAAGTGTGTGTGTGTTTGCATGTGTGTCAGTGTATTTTAACTAGTACTTAACTACTTTCTTACTCAAAGCCAGTCATCTGAGATTCTCAAAGAAATTTATCACCATTATCTTGTTAATTCTGATCCAATGCTCTAGGAAATAGGTGACAACATGACTATGCTTGTTTTGTTAATTCAGAGACACAGATAGATTAAGTGCTTTACCACTGTTCTTTACAAAAGAAAAACTCCTGAAAAACATATTTCATGAAATACTCAGTTTCAGTTATTATGTGGTAGTTGATAATTTCTTCCATTCTGCTTTAGGAATGTTGGATGAGTTGTTTTCAGGCAACAATAATACACTTCCTATTTTCAACATGCTATTGAATTATCAGTACCTAATTCTTATTATAGAAAGGAATCTGATTTTAATATACATTTAACATTTTTTGGGGGGTGGATAGGAATATTTTTGTACTTGAAGGAAAATCTAAGGAAAACTTTTATAAAAGATTCTAATGGTTTAGTGATTTAGAATCCTCCATAAAAAAACTAATGTTGTAAAGACAACAATAGAAAGTTACTAAACTAATCAGGATAAAACAATGCCATTAGGTGTTAAACTTTATTTATAAGCATAATATTTGAAAGCAAACTATTAGACAATAATTCTGAAGGGATTATTGGTACAAGCATTCCTAAAGAATCATAAATCTGGATGTGGCTTTAAGAGACTATTTCCTGGAATGGCATTGAACATGAGGGCAAATCCATGAGGGCAGGGTCCTGGAGAAAGACATTCCTGGGTTTTACAACAGGCGAGAGGCTTTTAAATGATTTATATCTCCAAGGGGCAGAGAAACATTTAAATGTTTTCTCAAGTAATTGCTCCAAAAGAGGGAGGCCAGGAACCTGGAATCAGGAAGAAGCCTATTTAAAGTCCAGCAAACTGAAGGGAAGGTTAAGTGTATCTTGGTCATGGGTCCATTTTAGTCACTACTGAACTAGAGGGTCCCCACAGTAAGATTCTTTTTTTTTTTTTTTTTTTTTAGGGCAGTGTCACTGACCCTCATATGTGGGACCCGAACCAGGGCCACTGGCTTCTGAAGCCAGTGCTTAACCACCGCGCCACTAGGCCGGCCCCTCTAAGATTCGTACAAAACAGAATTTGGTGGGAACATGGACTTATTTTAACCCCGTACAAGAAGGTTTAGCCACAGAATGACCTCCCTAGAAGAAGTTTTTCCCCTTTAAAGTCAGATCTCCACCAAAGTATGGTTAAAAACTGCACAGAAGGGCCGGCCGAGTGGCTCAGTTGGTTAAGAGCTCGGCTCAAGAGTGTGACCTGAGCTCTGAGCAATAGCTCGATGCCAGCCCGAGCTGAGCTGCCGCTGAGCTGCCAACAGGTGACAGGATGGCTCAGCTTAAAAGAGAAAAAAAATGCCGGCCGAGTGGCGCGGTGGTTAAGCGCTGGCCTGGGAAGCCAGCGGCCCCGGTTTGGTCCCACATATGAGGGCCAGTGACACTGCCCTCAAGAAAAACAAAAAACAAAAACAAACAAACAAACAAAAAAAAACTACACAAGGTCAGTATGATTTTCCAATCTCACTGACTATTGTGATGAAAGTAAGTTACTATCTGATTCAAATGACCTGAAGAAAAGGTAATTAGTTTTTGGGCACTAGCTTTATGCTCAGATATAGAGGAGAAATCCTTAGAATCTTTCCATTTTTATAATGATATGCAATGATGGAATTGCTAGTTTTGCCCCCATTTTCATGCATCACAAATGAATTTTCTTAGCAAAATTTTCATTCCCAACTGGAATCCCCTCCCCGCCAATCCCTGGTGCTTTTTGTTTTGGGAAATTAGGAAGATTACTTACCATCTTGCTTTTAAAACATGATTTGAGTTATGCTTCTTTAGACACTCAGAAGCCAGGAGGCATTGCATCAATAAAATTAACTATATTTTGAACCAGGCTCTAAGCTGGTTATTGAAAACTGAGATGAATTGCTTGTGAATGGAAATCAACTCTCATCCCTGCAATTGGAACACCTGTCCTAGGAAATAAAAGAACTGCTACTTAAGGAACAATTTACTGTGAATAAATCACTCTGTATATTTCTAATCATACCAGAGTAAGTTAGAGAGAAGCTCACTTCCCAATAATCGGATCTTCATGTCCTAACCCCCCTCCATGAGGCCTCTGCTGGGATGAACCATCACCCTGCAAAAATTGTTCCCTGTAGCATTTTGCCTTCTACCAGCAGCCATCCGAAAGTCCCTACCCTCTGGACTAGGATATTGCCTTACGTGCTACTTCTCTGTGAGTTGCTCAGCCCCAACCACTTCCAGAACTATACTTTTTCTAAGGAGTGTAGTTTCTTAGTATTCCTATGTGTTTTCTTTTTTTCTTTGTCCAGGTTTGTTAAGATGTAGTTGACATATAACATTGTGTAAGTTTAATATGTACAACATGTGTGTATATATATATATTGTGAACTGATTACCACAATAAGATTAGTTGACACCTTCATCAATTTACGTAGTAGCATTTCCATGTGTGTATGGTGTGAACATTTAAGATGGACTCTCTTAGCAACTTCTTGGGTATACAATACAGTATCATTAACTATAGTTACCATGCTGTACCTTAGATCCCCAGGACTTATTTATCTTATAACTGAAAGTTCATGCCCCTTGACCGACATCTACTCTTTTACTCCATACCCCATGTAGTTTTTATGAGAAGAAATTCTATTCCTTTGGTGTCTATTTGGCTGATCAATTAAGTTTGGTGGTCACAGATTGAAACTTTTTTAAAATTGTGATTGTCCACGTTTACTCTTAATCAAGTTTTAACATTTCCATAATAATTATGATAATTATGATAAAAGCCATCTAATCAACTTCAACTTCGTCTATGCAAGACATATGTTTGAGGCTGTTTTTAGTATTGAATCATTTGCAGTCTTATTCAGTCTTTGTGACCAAAAACTTAAATGGGAGAGACCATAGAAGCTTTTAGATACAGCGAAAAACCATGACATAGAGTCACTTTATCAAGACTGGATATTGTTATCAGTTTCTTGAAGTAACATGCCACAGTCTTCATAGGAAAAAAATGACTTATCGAATGTTAATAACAAAATTGGAAGGAAGGAAGGAAAGGAAGGAAGGAAGGAAGGAAGGAAGGAAGGAAGGAAGGAAGGAAGGAAGGAAGGAATGATAGAAAGGGATATGGGTTATAGAATTAGTAAAACAATTTTTTCTCAGAGGAAACATGATTCTTATTCACTGTGTCCTATTCATTCAGTTATATATTTTATCATATATAAGTCATTTAATCAATATTCAACTTTTGGACATTTATAATATTAATAATTTTTACTAGTATAAAGCCTTCTACAATAAACATTAATTAGCAAACAAGTATTATGACCCAGCAGCACATATAGCAGACCCAGCACAGCATTTATGGGAGAAAACTAGACGACGCGGGGAATGAGTAGCAGGTTCGTAGTTCCCTATGGCCCATGTCACAGAGAGGCAGAGCTCAAGGATGCAGCAGGGCCAGAAAGAAGTCCTGTGGAGTTTAAGAGTCCATGACTGAAGCCCCAGACATGCCTTTGCTTTACGCCTAAGCTTTGTGGTTCCATATAATATGGATATGGCAAAATTCTGGTCTTCTGCCCTGCTCTATGCTATCAGCATTCATGATTGATCGAAGATCAAGGGGAGAACATATATAGAGGAAAGATTTTGGAAAAACTGGTGGATGAATGAAATTTTTATATCTTTGGGTGTACTTTTAAGGAAGAGTTATTTTCCATATTTTATAAATTCTTCAATAGACCTGAAAAAGAAGGATGGTTTCTCAGCTCATTTAATGAATCCAATGTTATCTTGCTATACAACTTTTATAACATTAAAACAGAAAATAACAGACCAATCAAGCATTCTATAGCTATATATGTAAATGTACCAGAAAAGCTTAGAAAGGCACATACCAAAGTGGTGACATAGCCAAGGCAACTGGGATTGGGCCAGTGGGTGAAGGGGACTTGAGTCTCAGACAGATTGATTTCAAATATGACTTATATAATTAAAACCATGTTTCAATGTTAACAACTCTTACCCATTTTTAAAAATCTGTCATAGAAACAGGACTTATCCTATCATTTGGTGTAAAAACCTATATGCTTGTCACCATCTATTACCCTCCATTATTCACCTGAACTCTATTAATTTAGACCCAGTTGATAGTTATTTGAATTTCTAATGGTATGTCTTATTAGGAATTGTTTTTTTACATTTGTGTTCTGTTTTGATTAACAGCTTTATTGAGATATGTTATGTGAACCATAAAGTTCACCTGTTTTAAGTGTATAATGAAATGATTTTTGGTTAACTTACAGGATTCTGCAACCATGATTACAATTCAGTATAAAAATATTTCTATAGCCCTAAAACGATCGCTTTTGCAGGTCTCCCTTCCATCTTCATTTCAAATGCCACTCCCAGGGAACCACTAATCTGCCTTCTGTGTCTGTGAATTTGCCTCTTCTGACATTCCATCTAGATAGAATCATGCAATGTGTAATATTTTGCATCTGACTTCTTCTCCTTCACACAGTGTTTTTGCTTTCCATTGACATGTTAGCATATATCAGTAGTTCTTCCCTTTTTATTACTGGGTGATAGTCTATTGTGTGGATATACAGGCTTTTTCTTTAGTTATTTATCCATTCCTTAGTCCATACTCACTTTCCACTTGGTATTACTAATCCTCAAACTTCTTGCTTGGTATAAATAAAATTTAGCCTTGGGTGCATTTGTTTTCAAGGATTGATCAGTACTGAATTACTGCTAGGGTCCAAATAGTGTCTATTCCTCAGGAAGAGTGGGTGTGTTCTCACAGTCTCCTTTATTTTCTTCCCATTGTGTTGTCGTTTCAGAACAACCAACCAGCTTTAGCATTTACATCCAGCTGAATTTCTTTTTTTTTAATTAAAGTTTATTGGGCTGACAATGGTTAGCCAAGTTACGCAGATTTCAGGTGTACAATTCTGTAATACATCATCTGTATATCACATTGTGTGTTCACCACCCAGAGTCAGTTCTTCTTCCATCACCATATATTTGGTCCTCTTTACCCTCTTTTACCACCCACCCCCTTTTCCCTCTGGTAACCACTAAACTACTGTTTGTGTCTATGAATTTTGTTTCTTCATTTGTTTTTCTTGTTCTTGTGTCGTTTTCAGTTTTATATCCCACATATCAGTGAAATCATATGGTTCCCAACTTTTTCTGTCTGACTTATTTCGCTTAGCATTATGGATGGATCTTGAGATTATAATGCAGCCGAATTTCTTTAACGTTTCTGCCACATGATGACACCTCTTTCTAGTTTCTAACAGTTGTAGGTTTTAATACTCTTTTATGAGCTCTTGGTCTTTCTGATGGAAATCTAGAACATAAGAGAAAAATGCCTTTGCCCACTTCCTCCACCCACCTTTACATGGTAGTTTTGTATATACAGCACTGTGATTCCTAGAACGAGTCAGATTCGAATCATAGTTAGGTATTTTTTTATTTTATTTATTTATTTATTTATTTATTTATTTATTTATTTATTTGAGGGCAGTGTCGTCACTGGCCCTCATATGTGGGACCGAACTGGGGCTGCTGTCTTCCCAAGCCAGCACTTAACCACCACGCCACTCGGCCAGCCCAGGTATTTTTATTACAGATTTTCCCCCACCTTTGTGCACCTGTGGGAACACCCTTTATAGGTCTAAGTACTACAGCAGCAGATATTCAGTGTCCTTTATAAATATGTGTATTTCTGGAAATAGACACGGTTCATCAGGCCAAGGCATGCTGCAGAGATGAAAACAGAAAATCTGTTTGAACGAAATATTCCCAGCGAAATGATTCAGATAGAGTTTATCTTACTAAAAGGATGACCTTGCTCTCTTGGCAGGGACAGCAAGACCTGCAGTGGTGATTTCCTGAATGTCTCACAGTTTTGGCAAACTGCTAACTCCAGGAAATCTTAGTCATTATGCAGGCTGGCAGCATGAATCTTTTAGCCTCCATCATTTCTAATAGATTCTAGGAACCTTATTTTTCTGAGCCGTCTCACCACCCACACTGGCTTCTCAAGCCCCCTGGTCCTCTGGAGAATGAATAAGAGGATGTTCCTCAAGAGAGAACTTGATGCCATTCTATGTTTGTACATTTAAGAGCTACAAGATCAAAGGCCAGGCCTGAGCAGAGCATTTTGGAGGGGGGCAGGACCCAACTGCAAGGGAAATAACCATGTGTGCGATTATTACTTCCTTGAGGGCAAGAATAACAGGTCGTTTAAACTGTTGTGTTCCGGTGTCTAAATATCCCATTTGGCATATGAGTATAGCACATGCTCAAATGAAAGAATAAGTCACTTTAATATTTTTTTCTTTAATACATTCTCTTTCATTTACTAGCTTAATAATACCTATGAAATCTGACTAAATAAAAAATGTTTTATTGGACACAGTTTTTAGTGATTAACGTTATATTTTCCCCTTTAATTTAATGTCCACCTAATAAAAGTTTTAAAAAGGAGTTCAAAGACTTGTATAACATAACAATGAAAA
This sequence comes from Aselliscus stoliczkanus, assembly GCA_033961575.1. Taxonomy (NCBI): domain Eukaryota; kingdom Metazoa; phylum Chordata; class Mammalia; order Chiroptera; family Hipposideridae; genus Aselliscus; species Aselliscus stoliczkanus. The sequence goes on along the minus strand of CM066740.1, from coordinate 71,302,320 downwards.
GTCTACCTGATTTCAGATGGTATGTTAAGTAGGTTCTATTTTTCGTAACGCTTGAGTTTTTAAAGTAGTTTTAATGTTCCTCATTATATATGCAAAAGAACCATGTGAAATAAGCAAACCAAGTCATCCCTCCTTGTGGATCATGAAATAGTCCAAACTGATAACCTTTAAAACCCCAAGTGTCTTATACTGAGTTCAGAATAATCTATCGTTAATTATTGACAGATTTTTTTTTTTGATACTCACTGTGTTTCTGGTTCCTCTCCAGAAACACAAGTTAAAACAAGTCCAAAAGAAACAAACAAAACAATACTAAATTCAAGTGATATAATAAAAGAAAATACCAATAAAAAGTGCCTAGTTCCAAAGTATCTGATTTGAGACTTAGCTATTTCATTATTTTTATGTCCATACATTTTACAACTAGATTATAATCTAAATCAGTGCTAATACAAATATTGTGTAAGCTACATGTGTTATTTCAAAATTTCTACTAATGCAGTATACAGAAATAAAAAGAAACAGTTGAAATTAATTTCTGAAATATATGTTATTTCATCCAAAATATTATTGTTTCTTCATGTTACACTATCCACATTTGAAGTGTTCAATAGCCAGTATAGCTGCTGGTTAGAATATTGGGTATCACAGATCTAGACTGTTAAACATGGCGAAGACTGTGTCATATTCAGATTTAAATTCCCTCTCATCCAACACTGGAAGTACTCAGTTAACACTGAATGAATGAGCACTCAACAAATATTAAATGAATTGCTGAATTGGCTGTTGGAAGAATATCCTGCTTGAGGTCACCAGACTTCTTGATCTTCAGGTTTCCATCAAGTTTGAGGACTTTTGGTCCTTATCTGTAAATATTTTCTTCAACCCATTATCATTCTTTTCTTATCCTGGGACTTTAATAATATGTATGTTAGACTATTTGATTTGTCACCCATGTTTCCAAATGACAGCTCATTTTTCTCCAGCCTTTTTCTTCGTATTTTCCTGAATGGAAAATGTCTATTGATATATTTTACAGATCACTAACTCATTCTTCCACTCTCAAATCTTCTGTTCAGCCTAGTCAGGGAATTTTTCATTTTAGTTACCACACTTTTCAGTTCTAGAATTTGCATTTTTTTTTATAGATTCCCATTTCCCTGCTGACATTTCTTATTTGTTCCCTTATTGAGAAAATATTTTATTTAGTTATTTGAACATATTTTCCATAAATTTTTGTAATCTTACTTTAAAATAATTGTCTGATAAATCCAAAATGTGGGCTGTCTTAGAGAAGGGAAGTTGAGTTGATAAGTTTCTTTCTTGACTATGAATGTTTTCCTGTTTCTTTGCATGCCTAATAATTTTTTATTGCATACTGAGCTTCAAGAATGATATATTGCAGAGACTCTGGATTTTGTCATCCTCCTGTGAATAGATAGTTCAATTATATGCTTATAACCTTGAACTTGAATAGGTTTGCTTTTATAGTTTGTTTGGCATTGATACAGAATGCCCAAAGTGTTTCCTAAGCCCCTCTAATTTGGTGGCTCTGAAACTCCAAAGGTGTCTCCCTGATTCCATTCTTTTCATCCTGTTGGACATTTCTGTGTGGCAACTAGAAAGACTTGTTAAAACATAAGTGAGAACATATCACTCTCCTTCTTCAAACTCTTCAGTAGCTTCTAACAGCTTTGAGAATAGAATCCTTCCTCCTTATAATGGTCTACAACATTTTTGTAGTTTTGAGTGATTTGACTCTTTCTGCTTCTTCAACTTCAACTCCTCACCTTTCTCACCCATTTCCTTCTCTCCAGCGCCTTCTCTCAGTTCCTTGAAAAGGCCAAGCTCACTGCTGCCTCATACTTTTTGTGCATCTGTTTCCCCTAGATACTTGTATGGTTGGACTCTTATTATTCAAGTAAAATTTTGTTTTGCAAGTTCCTGCCTAAACTGCTCAGCTCACTTCAGATATTCTTGGCTACATTGTTCTGTTTTAATTTCTTCATAGAAATTGTTATTACCTGCAATTAATTAGTTTTATTTCTTTGTTTATTTTGTATCTCCCCAAACTTGAATATAGATGCCATGAGAGGACTTTGTCTGACTTATATTTCTAGCACCCAAAATAGTATCTGAATCATCTTTAGTGCTCCATGAATATTTGTTGAAAAAAATAAATGAATAAATGCTTTCCTGTTACCTTGAAAATTACCTATACTCTAGATATATATTATGTAATATTATATACAGCCAAGTGTACACACATTTATTATGATGTAGATGTACAGTACACAGGTGTGAATATATGTGTGTCTAGTGTATATTGGAGTGTTAGTGCATATGTGTGTTTTTAGAGCTGGCATGAAGATGAGCATACTGAAACTAGAAATCTGGTAACTACCATAAAACCAACACAGCAACATCAGAACTGAAGTCTCTCTGCTCAGTGCACCATGGGTCTTGCTTCTCTCCAAGGAGAATGACTAGGTGTTTACCTTTTTCATCCTCATGGTTGCACTCTGCCATCAGTTGTCGTTCCTCACTACAGCTCAGGCCGATCAAGGCTGGGTGTTTCCCGCTCTGGAGTCCAGGTATTTCTGGGTTTGCTTCTGAATGTCCACATCATGCTGATGTCTGCAAAGTGCCAAGGGACTCGCAATGAAGTGCTGTCAACAATCTCATCTGGGAAACATGCTATTGGGAAAGCAAGTTGGGGGTGCATGGTATGACCTGATGCCCAGATAGCTACGGGGTAGGTAAGGGCAAGGATTTTCCTCTCTGCTCACCCAGACCTAGGCGGTTGGGGCTTTGGCTTCAGCATCCTGGCTTATGCCTGCCTCACCTCCGGGCTCTTAAATCCCCACTGAAGCTTGAGTCATGTCTCTGTGGAGTCTGTTTATTTTTATACTTCATGAGTAGTTTCGCTAATAGAAAGAATTCAGGAGTTCTGAGGAATGTCTGTATTTGGTAGGAACTCTGACCACCTTTGAAACCTGCACTGGCTTAATGTTTTGGTTTCACCAAATTGCGCTTCACAATACCTGGATGATTGGACACTTGTCAGTGTCCCCTAAACCCAAACACATGGGTAGGATGTGTACTGACCTCTCTATTTACATGCAAGTGTGATTTCAACATGTGAACCCAGTAACAACACCTCTTTATCTTCTTTCTATGGTTGATGAGCATTCTGCTACAAAAAGTGGACAAAAATATTTCCTAATGCTGTGTCTTGCCAGCTATCCTCTCCACCTAAGTCTCTGCTAAGCTCCAAGGTCTATAAGCCCTGTGACAAGTCAATGCATTTTCTACCCTCTTCCCTCATCCCTGATATGGCGATACCTGTGAAATCCCTGGTGGCAAACACCCTATAACTGTGTTACCCAAACCAACTTGATCTTGGAAGCTCAGTTTCCATGAGACCTAGTTTCAGCTACTGAGAAGGTTCTACTCAAAAGATATTCAGGTATGCATTAAGCAGAATTAAGATAATCCAAAGAACATAGAATAGATTGACATTGAAGGACTATGAAGAGGTTTCATTGATTATTCAAGGGAATAATCCATTAAGGCTATTTTTAAATTAACTTTTTAACTTTGGGAAAATGTGACAAAGTTCTGTTGATTACAAGAGGGTTGATTTCCTCTTCATTTCTTTAAGACCTCAAGTTGCAGACACTGCGTTCCCATAGTAGTTGTAACACCTATTTCAGACTAGCTTCCTTAACACCCCCCTTAGTCTAAGGTGATAGCCTTCCATTCTTTTAAAACCATAATTCATGCATCCTGGAAAATGTGATGTTAGAGGACACCAGTTCAATCAGAACTGCAGAGAAATAAATCAAATAATAGATATTAGATCCCAATATGACCACAATATACTGGGTTACTTGGGGACTCAGCATGGTGATGCACCAGGAAAATACACATACACACCACAGAGACCTGATTACGTATTTCCTCTCTCTCCTCAAGTTTCTACTCTTGGACACAGCTGGTCAAAAACTGACCCCTTTCTCTTTCCACACAATCCTTTTAAAGACCTAATCTGCCTCTCACATTTACTTCCTTCTCTTTCTGGGCTTCCCATCCCAGCCAATCTACGAGTTACCTCCCTGTAACAAGTTCTCACTTTGGGTGGAGAAAGAGTCTGTAGCTTAGGCTTGTTTCGAAAGGAGAGAGAGAGAGAGAGAGAGAGAGAGAGAGAGAGAGAGAGAGAGAGAGAGAGAGAGAGAGAGAGAGAGAGAGAGAGAAAGAAATGAAATTCTCTCAGAAATTAGATTAACTAAAATCATCAGATGCCTGTCAGATGCCTGTTTGGGATGGGACTTTGTAAAAGTAGAGTCTATTTATTCACTGTGCCTTTTAAATCCATTGAACTCACTGCCAAACGTTAGAGTCACCTGGGGAGGTTTAATTGGGGCTTTTTCTTTTCATGTTAATAGTGGAGAAGCCGAAAGATTTTAATTTAATTGGGCTAGACTGGTGTTTCTAAAAAGAGCCAAGATTTGAACCACTGATTTTCCCTTAAAGGGAAAATCAAAGTGTCAGGGGAAACTGTAAGACCAGGAGTCTGTTCATTAGTTTATAACTTTTTATTCCATGAAGGATTTAAGGTTGACTAATGATGCAAAACTCCCTGATCTCCTTTCATGTGTTTGCTATTCCTATATATTTTCTTAAACTTGCCCAAGATTAATTTAATTTCCTTAAACTGCCCAAATTCATGTGGGGCCTTTATTTTTTGAGCAAGCATATGGGGGAGACAAACTTAGAGATACTAAGGATGAGTCATCTTAATTTAGATGTGAAACGCACAGACGCACTTCCTTTCGTGGATGTCTGGACCAGACCTCCTCATACTGTCATCTCAGGACTTTATCCAGGGGGGTGTAAGGGTGTAAGGACATGCCACAGGAAACACTGTGCTTCTGATTCTAAATCTGGAAGTCTGGACAGGTCATGTCCAATCCTCTGCTGATGCAGAAGAGGTAGTAGATCTTAAAAAGCAAAAGTTTCTAACTGTGCCTGGTGATGTGAAAGCTTGGGCAAAAATATGGAAACCCACATGCCCTGCTTCCCAAGCATTTGAGTTCAGTGACATTTAGCTCATCCAAATGCCACATTTATAGCAACCTCCTCCATGCCTGGCACATAATAGATACTCTGTAAATACTTTGGGAATTGATCAGAAAATGGCATCAATAAAACCCTTGAATCCACAGGAAGATGTCTTCTTTTGAGGCTTAAATGAAAACCCATTGGTTTTCAATGATAATGAATAGATTTTTTTTTAAAAAATTTAATAAACTTGGTCATCTGTGTCCCTAAATTACAGAAAACAGCTCTTTGAAAAGACCAACTGGATTCATGCTAGAAGCTGATGCTGAGAAAGAAGAGTTGATGGAAGACCCACAAGCTAGAAAAATAGGATCTGTGTTCACAGTAAAACTAGAATAATTGAAATTTGTCACTGGCTTCCATAAGAGAAGTTTCTATTTTCTTCAGAATACTGTACTTAAAAGGACAGGAAAATATCTAGTATACATTAAAAAGATATGACTTAAATATCTAAGTGGCTTAAATATAACAGTGCATTAATTAAACTTTAATTATTATGAAATTTTAATGATGGGAAAATTTATTTTCTGATACAGTTGCATAGATAAAACAATGGCCTTTTTTTTTTTTTGTAAGTGAAATTAAGACTCTGGGTCTTAGGGCTGGTATATACTCTCTATGTTCCTATTGAAATTCAGTAATTGCCACACTTCTTCCTGTTATCATTCTAGCAATGGATTGAACATGAGTCGATGTTAGTTACCAGCTCCTGGGGCTTCTGAAGCTTGCATGCTGACTGTAATTAAAAGCCTGTGAAAAGAAGCAACTGTCAGCTCAAGCTTTTCCTCCTACTGTTGGACTTCTGTCAACGTGAGGATTTACTTTTTTTTAATATGAGAAAATGTCAGTTGCCATATGAAATAAATTTTTTGATGATTTAAGCATACATTGAATGCCTGATGGTAAAATACAAAAAAACAAAGCATTGATTTGAAAGCGCCTCCTTTCACATTGTGAAGAGGATTTTACTCAAGAACTCAGCATAGGTCATAAATGTTACATATTCCTATTTTGTAAATGAAGAAACACACACATACATACACACACACATGCACACATACGTTCATTCTAGGGTTAGTATATCTTAATAGAAAAACTCAGGATCTGTTATCATCACATCTGTTCTTTTGAACATGAAAGCATTCTTAGTAGGAAAACACCGTGAAGTTTAGTTACAAAGACGATCTTTATTCATCATGAGCTTTAACACTTGATCAAACAGTATGCCTATTCTAATTTTGTGCCAAAATAACAGGCCTATTTTTTTAAATTTGAAAAAACAGTTAGTCGACATGTTATAAATATATGCCCATGGGTATTTTTCATTATCAAATTCATTCATGTAATTTTGAGTATGCCTCATCTACATTTATTTATAAATGCCCAACCTATGATTTTGATGGAGACAGAATAAAGGTAATAGCTCATTTCACTCTTGTCAACCCATCAACGAAAACTGCAGCCATGTAGACTCCCATCAGTTACCTCTGGGAGTCCATGAATAATGTATGTTCTCAGTTTTAACGCTGTAAGACATCACTGCTGCTTCACCACATTTCTTCCACTTGGAGTCTTTCCTAGAAAGGACTAAATGGGTCCACTGGACATGAATGTTCTCACAGTGCTGTGGCTCTGCCATTTTGATGTGAAAAGCATTTTCATTCCCCTTTTGTGTGCATCTCTTCTCCCACAGAAGTTTTAGCTGGAGACGTAAAGCACACTGCCTCCTTCACTTCCTCCTTTTCTCCTCCATCCTACCTGAGCCCATCTGGCTCTGGAGCCTTCTCCCTCTCTCATCTTAAACAAAAGACCTCACACAAAACAACTCATCCAGCTCAATCCCAAAACGGGCTTGTTCGAACTTAAGTCATGAAGAAGTAGCCTATACATATTCATTCCTTCAACAAGCATGTATTGAGACTTTTCAAAATGTCCAATGAATTATTTTGAAAAGCTATATAGGATGAAGAGTAATGACAGGATAAGCACACTAAAGAAAGAAGAAGGTTAAGCTCATTCATTCCCCTTCCTAAACTAGATGAGTAACAGTAGGGTATACATGCCAGGTTATATCCAGTTGCTGCTTTTATGGTTTGCCTCTAGATAACTTTCATTATAAACAGCAACATTTCCACTTTTATATCAGAGATTCATGAATATATCTGGAGGTCTATTTGAGGAGTACACACAATAAATCCAGTTAATAGCTAATTCCTCTCTAAGATCACTCAATTGCTAAAGAAGGTGGCAGATGCTAAGTTTGTATTTGCAGGAACTGAAATAAATTACTATATTTTGATCCCACACAGTTAGAGGAAGGGTTTACTAAAGATCCTATGCCCTATTACTAAACTTTTCTTGCACAATCAATCAATATATATATATATATTTTTTAAGCTGAGCCATCCTGCCACCTGTTGGCAGCTCAACAGCAACTCAGCTCGGGCTGACATCGAACCACCATTGCTCAGAGCTCAGCTTGCACTCTTGAGCGAGTTCTTAACCAACTGAGCCACTCGGCCTGCCCAATCAATACATTTTTGACCAGCCATATATAAGAAACTATGCTGGGTATTATATATATACCCATTATATGTATTTGCCTTTATAAATATAAATATATAAATATATATATATATATATATATATATATATATATATATATATATATATATATATATATATATATATATATAATTCCAAGTTCATATAATTGATAAAGCTAAGAAAATATAGATTTTTCAAAAAAACTATATGTACATCCTGCTTATACAAGAGCATAGAAATTTGATTAGTAACTGTTCAGAGATGAAGTCTTTTGCCCCAAAGTACCTATGTAGCCTATCAAAACTGGCTAATTGAGACCTTGTCATGGATATATGAACTTCATTCTTTTTGAAATAAGAACATGTTTTCTTTGAAATGTATTCTTGTTTGCTTGTTTGTTTGCTTAATAGGTAATGAATGTACTTGGTATAATAGTCAAAAGGTAAAATACTTAAATAATGACAGGTAAATCTCAATCTCTTTTCTGCTTCCTGGTTACCAGGACCTCCTTCTTTGACGCAATACTTTTACTAGTTTCTTGTGTACCTGCCCATATAAATATTATATCTTTACAAACTCTATACATACTCTGTTTTTTTTATGTAAATGTCAGCATTCTATGCACATTCTTTAGTCCCCATTTTATTCACCAAATATCATAACAGCATTATCATATTTGTGATATTTCTATCAGTCCTAATAAAAGCATATAAACCATAATGCATTTAATTTGTCCCCTATTGGACATTTATTTCCAATTCTTGCTTGTACAAGCAGTACTTTACATGAAGTAAAATTGATAGATTAAAGGGAGCTGCATTTTATTTTATAACTTTTTTATTTTTCAATTACAGTTGACATACAATGTTATATTAGTTTCAGGTGTACAACATAGTGATTAGACATTTATATCACTTACAAAGTGATCACCCTGATAAATTTAGTACCCATCTGCACCATACATAGTTATTACAATATTATTGACTATATTCCCTATGCTATTATTTATATCCCCATGACTACTTTGTAACTACCAATTTGTACTTCTTAATCTCTTCCCCTTTTTCACCCATTCCCCCCAACCCTCCTCCCATCTGGCAACCATCAAAATGTTCTCTGTATTTGTGAGTCTGTTTTTGTTTTGTTCATTCATTTTGTTCTTTAGATTCCCCATTTAAGTGGTCATATGACATTTGTCTTTCTCTGCCTGACTTACTCCACTCAGCACAATATCCTCTAGGTCCATCCATGTTGTTGCAGATGGCAAGATTTCATTCTTTTTTACTCATGTGTCTGATGCCTGACTTACTCCACTCAGCACAATATCCTCTAGGTCCATCCATGTTGTTGCAGATGGCAAGATTTCATTCTTTTTTACTCATGTGTCTGAGTAATATTCCACTGTATATATGTACCACCTCTTTTTATCCATTCATCCACTGATGGACACCCAGTTTGCCTCCACATCTTGGCCATTATAGAAAATGCTGCAATGAACATTTGGATGCATGTGTCCCCTCAAAGTCACATTTTGGGTTTCTTTAGATAAATACCCAGAAGTGGAATTACTGGGTCCTTCTTTGTCTCTTGTTATAGCCTTTGTTTTAGGGTATATTTTGTCTGATATAAGTATTGCTACTCCAGCTTTTTTTTTTCTTTCATGAAATCACTTATTCCATCCCTTTAGTTTCAGTCTGTGTGTGTTTTTCAATATGAAGTGAGTCTCTTGTAGGCAGCATATGCAAGAGTCTTGTTGTCTTATCCATTCAGCTACCCTATGGCTTTTGATTGGAACATTTAACTCATTTACATTGATAGCAATTGTTCATCGATAGGTAATTGTGCCATTTTATTATTCATATTTTTTACCTTTTCTCTTCTCAAAGAAATCCCTATAACATTTCTTCTAATACCAATTTAGTGGTTATGAACTCCTTTAGCTTTTTCTTGTTTGGAAGCTATTTATCTGTCTTTCAATTCTAAATGATAGCCTGGCTGGGTAGAGTAGTCTTGGCTGTAGGTCCTTACTTTTCATCACTTTGAATATTTCTTATAACCAGTGTTTTGAACTCTGCAGGGTAGATTCCTTGTCTCCCTATTGGTTAGATCTTTTTCTGGAGCTTTAATCTGTTCTTTCATTTGGGACATTTTTCTTTGTGTCCTCATTTTGGTTCCCTCCCTGTGTTTCTTGCTATGTATTAGGTAGGGCTGGTATGTCTCCTGGTCTTGGTAGAGTGGCCAGATATAGTAGGTGTTCTGCGGGGCCATGTGGCACAGTCTCTCTGGTCACCTGCTGAGTCCTGCTGGTACGTCCCTGGTGTGGTTTATATTTGCTCTCCTGCTGCAGTGGAGCCTTAGTTGGTGTTTGCATTTCAGTGGGAAGGATTGATCCTTGGGTTGATTGATTCTGAGGACTGGCCATGACTACAGTGGAGGAGCTGTTGTGCAGGGGCTGACCTTACAGAGCACAATTCACATTATCAGGGCTCCTGTACCTGTCCAACCTGCCCTTTAGGTGTATTGTCTGTGGAGGTGCCCTGGTGGTTCTCCTGGGTGGGGCCTTGCCTCAGGCCAAGTTCAGCTTTCATCTATTCCCTATCCAGGGCCATTTGGTATGAGCCACAAAATGATCTACAGTTGTCTTCCAGCCATTTTGGGCTTGGAGGTTTTGGGGAGAGGCTCAGCTGTGAACTGAGGCCAGCTGCTACTAATGCTGGGTTTGGAGCTACTCAGCCAGAGGCATGGGGCATACCAAGGCCAGATGCTGCTTGTTTGGGGTTTGTGGAGCTTTGAGAGATTTGGGGAAACTCCAGAGCATGAGTGAATACAGGCTGTTTGGAGGGAAAAGCCACTGGAAGCAGCTTGGGTGAGCCCACAAGTTAGGTGCAGCAGGGTTTCAGGGAATCACCAGGGTGACCCCTGTTAGCCAGGTTGATGGAGACTCAGATATGGCACCCATCTGCATGTGCATGCTGGGTGGGGGTGCGCTCAACAAATAGACAATGGCCTCTGGCAGCATTTCTGTTTGGGAGAAACCAGACAATTCAGTTCCTCTCCATATGTCCCTGATGCCTTTCAGCCTGCTGGCCCAGCACTGAAGCTCAGAGCAAGTGAGTCTGCCAGTGAGTAAATCCATGTGTGGCCCCTTTAAGAGGATGGCCTAGGATTCCTACAGCTGCCCTCATCTCACTCAGCTACAATCCCCACTGGTTTTTACAGCCAGAAGTTATGGAGACATCTCTTCCCCACACTGGAACCCTGGGCTCGGCAACCTGGTGTGGGGCTTGGACTTATTGCTCCTCTGGGGAGACCTCTGCAGCTGAGATACCCTTCCCAATTTTTAACTGCAACACGTGAGTCCGGGGACCATCTGGTTCCACATCTCCATCCCTTCTATCAGTCTCGATGTGGCTTCTTCTGTATGTCCTTAGTTATAGGTTTTCTGTTCAGCTGGACTTCAGGGAATTTTCAGTGACAGTTGTTCTGTAGTTTAGTTGTGACTTTGATGTTGTCATGAGAGTATGCAAGGAGAGTGCTTACCTACTCCGCCATTTTTATCAGAAATCTAAAGGGAGGTGTATTTTAAATTTTGATAGATACAGTCAATCTCCCTTTAGCAATAAATTTCTTCAGTGGCAAATCACTAATGAGAATAGCATATCCATAGAATATGTTTCTATCTTGATATAATGAAACTTCTTGTTCTTTATAGATGTAAACATGCTTGTCTTAATGAGAAGTAGCATTTAGAATGTAGTAAATTCTTTGAAAATTATAAAAAGAATATGGGGGTAGAAAGTTGCTTGCTTCCATTTACTCTATAAAAATTAGTTAACTCAATGTGCAGATGTTTCTGTGGCTTATCAAATTCTTCTTGTTTTTATTCTGATTTCCTGAATTGTTGTCATTCTTGGAGGGACTGAAGACTTTAAAGAACTGCTAAATAATTTTTATAAAGTTTCAATAAGTTTATGGTGTTTAATAAATACCAAATACCAAGGACATATATATCTTCAATCAAGCTGAACATTTGTTTTCTTGTGCAAAAGCCAAATATTTTAAAGCCTTCCATTTTAAAGCTATATCTATAACCAGAGTGATAAAACCAATATTATTCAAGAACTATTTCAAATGTAGTATTTGTCTATAAAATTAGCCACAATCCATAGACTACAATAGTTGGAAGACACATTTTTGAGCTTTTATATTTAACTAGCACTGAGGTCTTAAGCAGGGTAAATTTGGAAATTTTCTGTCAGTAAGATCTATAAATATGGTCTAATAATTTTTTCTAAACGTTTCACCAAAGTAGTTTATATTTTTAAGTCAACGAACAATATTTGACAACTATGTATTTAGTTTCTATTATGAATCAGACACTGTTGTGAATAGATACTGGGTACAACAACAAATATTGCATGGCTCCTGATTTCCATTAGTCTATAGCCTCATACAGGGAGAAAAATATGCTAATAAAAAATGCAGTGGGGCTGGCCGAGTGGCGCAGGTGGTTGAGCGCTGGTTTGGGAAGCCAGCGGCCCCGGTTCGGGTCCCACATGTGAGGGCCAGTGACACTGCCCTCAAAAAAAAAAAAAAAGACAATGAAGAGTCACAGAAGTGCTAAAAAGGACCAATGGATATACAAAGGAAAAAATTGATTCTATCTGAGGTAGAAGAAAAGGCTACATAGAGGAGACAATATTTGAATTGAGTTTGAAAAGATGAGCTGATATTTAATATGGACATTGGAGATGGGGATGACATGTGAAAGCAGAGGCCAGGAAGATGAAAAAAATTGACAGAGTTCATAAGAAAATTCAGAATAGCTAGAGAAATAGTTATAGGTATAGCAATAAAGATTCACAAAAACACACACATATGTACATATATAATACATATATATACATATATAATACATCTTATATAATGAATATTATATGTATATAAGTCCATGGATTGGGGAAGATAAGGGAAGGAGAAGAAAAGGAATGAAGGTTAAGATAAGGTCAAAATGGAAGGCAAAGACTAGATCCGGCCAGAACTTTGTATGACATGTGAAGATATTTTGACTTGGATCTTCTAAGTGAAAATTTCCCAAATGATATGCTGAATCTATCATAGGTACACATTTGATGAATACCAGCTCTGGGGTGGTTGAGGGTGCAATAAAAGCTCTAACAATGGTCACTCTGGACAAGTAATCTCATCCATTTACCCCAAGATATATATCATTTTCTACATATGTCATGAGGGAGAAAGTAGAGACATACTCCTCTACATAGTAAGGAGTTTAAATTCAATTTAAGCTAGTAAACTACATGCAGTTTAGAAGGATCACTAGGAACTATATAAAAGATAAATGGCTTTAAAATCCAAGTACAGAGTTGAAAATTGATAGCTAACAAGAAGGTACAGGGTGAAAAAGGTGAAGGGATTAGGAAGTACAAATTGGTACAAAATAGTCATAGGAATATGAAATACAGTATGGGAAATACAGCCAATAATATTGTAAAAATTATGTGTAATGTCAGGTGGGTACTAGACTTATTGGGGGACCATGTCATAAATTATATATTTTTAAAAGTACAATTAATATCTCTAAGGATGCCACCACATTTTGGCTTCATTAACTAGGAGAATAATGATGCCTTTCACTGAGTTTAAGAATAGGAGATAAGAAAGGGCATTTGTGAGAAGGATGAATTGTTAGAGTACTAGCATGTCAAATGCCAGTGGGACATATAAGATAGATATGGCAGAAATATCAAATATTACCATTGGGTATATGTGTACTTAAAATCAACTAATAGAAACTAGATATACTACAATGATCTTGTTCTTGTTAGAAATTGCCCTGGTTGTGAGTAACAAGTATTATAAAAAGTGGATTGGGCCAGCCGAGTGGCGCAGTGGTTAAGCGCTGGCTTGGGAAGCCAGCAGCCCCGGTTCGGGTCCCATATATGAGGGCCAGTGACACTGCCCTCAAAAAAAAAAAAAATTATAAAAAAAAAAAAGTGGATTATGCAGGATAGAGATTTTCTTTTCCATGTAGCATGACCAGTCTGGAGGTGGATATTCCAGGACTTGGTGCATCAGCTCCAGGGTCTAATCAATGAGCCTAGGGACCATAGGCTTTTCCACTGTACCATGTCCTCTGGTGGTTTCCAGCCTTCAAGTCAATATAAGGTCACAAAGTTGCTGCCATAGTTCTAGCCTAAACATCCACATGCCATGAAGGAAGAAAGAGCAACAGAAGACAACAAAGAGCACATGCCACTTGAGTTTAGTCATTCTTTTAAGATTTTCCAGAGCTACTATCCCATAACTTCTACCCAAACCTATAAAATGTGGCTGCCTTTATCTGCAAGGGAACCTGAGAATGTGATTTTTTTTCAGCTGGGCACATAGTTCTTCCAACTAAATCAAAGTTCTGTCAGAAAGGAAAAAGGGGAGGTTCAATACTGGCTGCATTACTCATAATCCCTGGTACTCAACCTGCATAGATTAAAAATGGGGGAAATCATTTAAATATTTATTGTAAAAACATGCTACTCCACTTTTGTATAATATTTTTTTTTTTGAGGGTAGTGTCACTGGCCCTCATATGTGGGACTTGAACCAGGGCCGCTGGCTTCCCAAGCCAGCACTTAACCACTGCGCCACTCAGCCGGCCCTGTATAATTTTTTTTGAATTTTTCAAAGCGCTGTCTCACATTCGTACATTGTTTCATTTGATCCTCTTAACATCCCAGTGAAATAGGTGGGAGGTAATGCCTTCTTAGTTATTTTAAAGTAGCAACAGAAACAGGAGAGATTGTAAGCAGTGAAAATAAAACTAAAAGCCAAATTTTATAAGATTAGGACTTTTGTCCTGGTTATGAGTGACAAGACTGATTGGTTTTTAACTGAATTGACAAGACATTTTTAATATTATGTCGGCCCAGTTTCTCCATCCTTTAGAAGGTACAAGAAATTACGGCAATTTATTTCCAAGGTAACATCAACTTGAAAACAAGAGTCTACAATTTGCCTAAATAATTCAAGAGCCAATATTGGGATGCATCATAGAGACCCTTGAAATGGATGCTTATCAAATTTGTGTTGGGGTAATGGGGTGTCAGTAGAATTGATGGCCAGACAGTATATTCCCTCCAACTCCTTTATTCCTATATGCTACTATTGTGATGGGGAAGGGCTTTTGGTAAAGAAGAGATGTTTGTTTGTTGGTTTGTCTGTTTGTTTAATAATATGTTATCATGAGACACATTTGAATATGTATTCTGCAGATTATCTATTTTACATATCCTGGAGAAAAGAAGCCTCTTGCACTGAGGGATGGTGAGAACCTATCACTGTCTGGCCATGGGAGCTGTCGCTCACCCTTACCTTAGAGATATTGAAACTTGTCTCCAGAATGAAGCTGAACCCTGTAGGGGTGACAGAGGCTAGAGAAGCCATACATGAACCTGGAGGGAGAAGAGGGCAGGAGACTGAAGAAAGAAGATATCCCCATAGGAGGCAGCCTTTGTATGTATAGAAAGGCAACTTGATGTGAAAAGTAAAGTTTCATCTACCTATGGGCCTTCATTTGCATCTGAATCAACTAGTCATGAACTCGTTTTCCTTCTCATAATGAACCACACTCAAATTCATTTCTGGATGTTGTGAGCATGAATAAATCCATTATCAAAATAAAATAATAAATCATTGAAAATACTTTCCAAATATTATATGAGTCATAAAATTTGCACTGCCAGTTTTTATCCTTATTTACAATAGTAATGCTTCCTTATTATATGGCTCAGTGTACCATAAGAAGTAGAAGCATTGATGCAATATATACATTGTATATACAACATATACATCAGTATATACATTGAGTTTTTACAGGTACAAATTTCAGTAGACGGAGAGAAAAGAAAAGCAAGTTGGAAAGTGTTAGTTACCTCCTTCACAGACCCAGGGCCCCGGCTCTTTTTTGTTGGCTGGTGGTGTTAGCAGTAATTTTTTTTTTTTTTTTGAGGGCAGTATCACTGGCCCTCACATGTGGGACCCGAACCGGGGCCGCTGGCTTCCCAAGCTAATGTTTAACTGCCGCACCACTCAGCTGGCCCAGCAGTATTAACATGAGCATCTGTGGTTACTGCCACACTGCTGTGCTACCTCTGAAATTAGAGGTTCTTTCCAACTGACAATTAATTTAAACATCTTGGTACATCTGGGATGGATCTTTCAACAAATCAAGACTTGAACACAGGGCAACATAAAGAGTGTCACAAGATGGGAAACAAAACTAGAACATTCTGTGCTGTCTTGGAGAGATCTTCTCAAATTTTTCTGAAGTTTGCCAGCATCTATGGAAGAAAGCCAGAGAATGGTAAGAGAAATAGAAGAGAGAAGTGTTCCTTGGAGGCCTTTTAATTCCAGAGAGGAAAAATAAAAGTGACTCCATAAAAATTCAGTCTTTTCCCCAGTGATCCTTTCTTTTCTTTTGTCCAGTTCTGGTATTTGTTTGCTGGTAACCATGCCTTGTAAGTCAATTTGCTTGGTTTGTACTTTGGCATTTTCTGCTGCCAAATGATAGTAAAATGACAAAATTTGCTAAGTATTTCATTTCCTCTCAAAAAACTATTTACTATTCTTTGTCTAAGCAATTGCCCATTAAGGAAAATCATTTATTATCATCATGGTTATTATATAAACAGTTCAACCTTGACATTTCTGCTTTGAAAACATCATACCCAACAATCACCCTCTCCTTTCAACATTTCTCATTTGTGAGTAATATGTTTCCTTTTCAATTACCATCCTATTTACCTGTCAAATTAATAATTAGTAGAAAATGTAAGTGCTATGACAATCTTATGAAAGCAATCCTACATGAAACCTTTAAGAATTTTATTTTCCATTAACCTCTGTTGTGAGAGCTGTTTTCACTACTTGTGAAAGGCAAATTTATCCACCAAGAATTGTAGTAGTCTAAGAAATGGAGCCATGACCTATATTTGTGTGTACTCTCTTGGCTCAGGGACAACATGCCACAGACTTCTCTGAGCTGCCCACATCTCAGTGGTCAGTTGAGAGCTTATGGCTTTCTTTAGTTCCTTCATAGTGATGGTTGCATTTTTCAAGTGGTGAATATTCTTAGCAGCTCAGGTAACTTTATCGATTTTTTTTTTTAACTACTTTTGGCAGGACTTGTATCATCTTTTTGGAGGATTTATCTGTTCCTCTAGCCTTCCATTTTTTTCTCCTACTTTTGACAGCTAGGAAATATAGAATAGGTCTTTTACTTTCATTCTCTAACTTTCAGTCCTTCACACATGGTAAAGAGAAAAATGTCTGAAGTTAGTGAAAGACAATTTTCCCTTTACCCACTGGGGAAATTGAAAATATGACCTTCTCAAGAGATATACAAAGAGACAGCTTAAAGTCTGATAAAATCTATGTCAAATTAAATGACACCCCCCCACCCCCATAATTGCTCATCAGATGGGTGAACCTAGTCAGGATTGCTTAGAAGCCTGCCTATCTTGTGCAATTTACAAATACTCTCTCCCCTTTTCCCCTGTGAATTACCCCTTAATTTCAGCCCCATTACTTCTCTCTGTCATTTTTCAGCTTTCACCCATTTGTTGCGCAAATTACACATCAGACACCAGGAATCTTGAACATCAATTTCAAGCACAGTAAGTTGAAATGAAGAAACTCACAGAAATGTCGTCTTTATCTGAGAAGAGCATCTTCATTTCTAGGCTTAAGAGCAAATCCGTATCCTGTTTTGGGTGTAGATATGACTAGTCATTTAACCTGCACTTAGTCTCATTTTAAAATTCTACAATAGGGAAAAATAATCATTTTATGGAGGTTATGAGAGTGAAGAAAGAGCCTATTATATGACCAATAAAAGAGGTTATGATAAAAGTGTTAATCCCATGAAGCAAATGATTGGCTTGTGCTTTCAGCAATGCAAGGGAGTTTCACATGTAGGTTTCATACATGTCTATTTTCCTTTTTTTTTTTTTTTTAATATTTTATTGGGGAATTGGCAACAGGGAACAGCACTAGGGAACCAGGGAAGGGGAACAGACAAGTTGCTGTCCTTTTGTTCTTCAGTCTAGTTGTGGAGGACATTGCTTCACTCACCCGCTCTTCCTGGGTGAGGCAGATCGGTTGCCGGCCTCTGGACAGCAAGCGCCTCACAGCGGCTCTTGGCAGCTCACACTGGCTGCAGCCACTCACTGTAGCCTATGGCAGCCCACTGCAGTAGGGGCTGCAGCTATGCCATCCTGGGAACTCACAGCAGCCCAGCTCCAGGTGGAGCTGTTAGCTGTAGAGGGCAGTGTCACTGGTCCTCATATGTGGGATCCGAACCGGGGCCGCTGGCATCTCAAGCCAGCTCAAGCTTTAACCAATGCGCTACTCAGCCGGTCCCATACACGTCTCTTTTCTAATTTGACCGCACAACACACTCAAGAATTAGATAGCTAGTAGGTATTACAGATGAGGAAACAGAGACCTCAGGTAACTGGATCAAGGTCACACACTTAGGGGGAATCAAAACCTCGGCTAAAACAAGGTCATCTGATTCTACTGCCCAAACTGTTTGTCTATGCAGGTAACATGAGGATAAGGGGCAGGGGGTGCTAGATGAGAGTAAAGGGCATCAAATATATGGAGATGGAAAGAGAACTGACTCTGGGTGGTGAACACACAACGTGATACATAGATGACGGATTACAGAATTGTACACCTGAAATCTATGTAACTTTGCTAACAATTGTCACCCCAATAAACTTTAATTAAAAATAAATAAAGTAAAATTTAATTAAGTCTGTTTCTCTTCATTCATTAAATACTATTGTCCTGATCATGGAAAAATAAACTCTAAAATCAAGAAAAGTCTTGTAGGCCAGTCTCACTCTGCCCATGAATTGTTTTCCATAACAGATCTGATTCCCTGATTCCCCTTCTTACCACCGTCAGGGAGCTTTCCACGTTGTCTATGGCAGCCTGTTCCACTCTGAGTTTGAGTTGTACTATCTCCTGGGGAACCAATATTTTCTTCACTTCGACTTCGGAGCACCTATGCCATTTGCCCTCTCTGTGTAGGACACTCCGCTTGGCATTTGGTTACGTTCTCCAGATCCTCTTACCCTGGCCCCCTGGTGGATGGCTCTGCATAATTTTTTTTTTTCTTTAAAGGTTTTATCGGAGAATTGGGGGAGAGGAACAGCACTGGGGAATCGGGGGAAGGGGAACAGAGAAGTTGCTGTCCTTTTGTTCTTCAGTCTAGTTGTGGAGGGCTCTGCATAATTTTAAAAGTAGGTTTCCCTTCTGTTTTCTCTTCTTTCAGATAAATTTCCCAAAATCCTCATAGGAGATATTTACATGCTTTCTCTCTAGCACTGACATCTCTTTTTTGGACATTTCTTAATTGTCAAAAGAGGATCCAGTTGAAATCCCAGATCTCTTCTCTCTAAGACATTGGAGGAGTCACTTCGACATTTGAAGCCTCAACCTCCCTAGCCTGCTCTCCATTGAAGAATGAGAAAACTGAAACCCAGAGGGCAAAATTACTTGGCTAAGGACACAAAAATCATGGCACATGGACTCCTGGATAGTCTCTGGTAACTATTACTCAATTATTATCATAAGTCTAATGATTCTCCTTTCTTAGACCTGCAAATATGACATGCTGAAAAGCCTCTAGAATGTTAAAACCCTGAAAGAATGTTTTCAGTTGATTCTGCAGTAAACTAGTCATTTGATATACCTATTTCTCGGAGCTAAACCCTGAAAAGTGTCAGGGTTACCACAGAAGCAGTGCTTGCACTGCGTGTAAAATCGCTTCCAAGATCACTATAACTAACGCCTGCTGGGTCTAGATTAAAGGTCAAGAGATATTGTGCATTCTACTCCAGGGAAAAGTACTTGCAAGACTATTGTTTAATCCCTGCTGCTGACCAATTACTGTGTTTTCCAGTTACTAAAAATAAGCCATCTGGCATACTATACAAAAGAATATTATATATTTAAAGTGTATTTCTAAGATCTTGGTACAAATAAATGTTAAAAGCACAAATATTTATCAATTGGTATAATTGTGGAATAGGTAGTTTTTATTACTCCTCATGGTATTTTGTTTGTTTGTTTGTTTTTGTTTTTTTTTAGCTGGGCCATCTGGCCACCTGTTGGCAGCTCAATGGCAACTCAGCTCAGGCTGGCATCGAACCACCGTTGCTCAGAGCTCAGCTCGCACTCTTTTTTTTTAAAGATTTTTTTATTGGGGAATTGGGGGAGGAGAACAACAGCGTTGGGGAGTCGGGGAAGGGGAACAGACAAGTTGCTGTCTTTTTGTTCTTCAGTCTAGCTGCGGAGGATTTTGCTTCACTGGCCCATGTTGGTGTCATCGTTGCGCTCTTCCCGGATGAGGCAGATCGGTAGCCGGCCTCTGGATGGTCGCTCACCGCGGCTATTGGCAGCTCACGCTGGCTGCCAGCCGCTCACGCTGGCTGCCGGCCACTCACTGTAGCCTACGGCAGCCCACTGCAGCAGGGGCTGCAGCCTACACCGTCCCCGGGGCTCGCACAGCCCAGCTCCAGGTGCAGCTGTTGTTAGCTGTAGAGGGCAGTGTCACTGGCCCTCGTTCATATGTGGGATCCGAACCGGGGCCGCTGGCATCCCAAAACCAGCTCTTAACCAACTGAGCCACTCGGCTGGCCCCCCGTCATGGTATTTTTTATTTGTTTTAAACTATTTATTTACAAAATAGCTAACACACAATATTATATTAGTTTCAGGTGTATACCATAGTTATTCAACATTTGTATATACCTAAAAAAGTGATCACCGTGATGAGTCCAGCAACCATCTGACACCATACCATGCTATCACAAAATTACTGACTATATTTCCTATGCTGTATCTTACATCCACACTTGTTTTATATCTGGAAATTTGAACCTCTTATTCCTCTTTTTCCCATTGGTGAAATCACATTGCACCTGTCTTTGTGTGACATACTTCATTCAGCACAGTACTCTCCAGGTCCATCCATGCTGCCATAGATGGCAAGATCCCATTACCTTCCCTGGTTTCTTGAGGTAGGCCTGTATTGCTCTTAGGCCTGCTTTCATTATGTCCCAGAGATTTGGGGTCATTGTGTTCTCATTTGTCTGAAGGTACCTTTTTTTTTTTTTTTTTTTTTTTTTAGCTGAGCCATCCTGCCACCTGTTGGCAGCTCAACGGCAACTCAGCTCGGGCTGGCCTCGAACCGCTGTTGCTCAGAGCTCAGCTTGTACTCTTGAGCAAGCTCTTAACCAACTGAGCCATTCGGTCGGCCCTGAAGGTAACTTTTGATTTCCTCCTCGATCTCATTGTTGACCCACTCACTATTTAGTAGCATGTTATTTAGCCTCCATGTGTTTGTGTGTTTTTCCATTTTTTTCTTGTAATTGACTGATAGTTTCATATTACTATGGTCAGAGAAGATGCTTGATATAATTTCAGTCTTCTTAAATGTATTGATATTTGTTTTGTGGCCTAGCATGTGGTCTATCTTGGAAAATGTTCCATGTGCACTTGAAAAGAATGTTTGTTCTGCTGCTTTCGGAGAAATGCTCTAAAAATGTTAATTAAATCCATCTGGTCTAGTGTGTCATCTAAGGCCCCTGTTTCCTTGTTGATTTTCTGTCTGGTAGATCTGTCCATTGGTGTCAATGGGGTGTTAAAGTCCCCTCCTGTGATTGTATTATGTAAATCTCTACCTTTATGTTGGTCAATATTTGCTTTAGATGTTTAGGTGCTCCTCTATTGGGCGAAAAAAATGGTTAAAAGGGCTATATTCTCTTGTGGGTTTGGTCCCTTTATCATTATATAATGTCCCTCTTTGTCTCTAATTTATAGGCTTTGTTTTAGTCTATTTTGTCTGATAAAAGTATTGCTACCACAGCTTTTTATTCATTTCCCTTTACATGAAATATCTTTTTCCATCCCTTCACTTTCATTTTCTGTGTGTCTTTCGATCTGAAGTGGGTCTCTTGTAGACAGTGTATGTATGGGTCTTGTTTTCTTATCCATTCGGCTAACACTGTGTCTTTTTTTTTTTTTTTTTTTTTTTTTGAGGGCAGTGTCACTGGCCCTCATATGTGGAACCCGAACCGGGGCTGCTGGCTTCCCAATCCAGCACTTAACCACCACATCACTCGGCTGGCCCTCCACTTACATTTAAAATGATTGTTGATAGATACATAGTTACTGCCATTTTATTATTCATACTTATATGATCCTTGAGTTGGGTAAGGCAAGGTCTCAGGAGTCACCAGAGTATGGTGAGTGGTGTTCACCAGGGTTGGCGCCAATACTGAGCCTGGAGGTACTCTGCAAAAGTCTCAAAACACACTGAGGCCAGCTGCTGCCTGTCTGCCTGGGGCCCAGCAAACCCCGAAACTTGTCCAAGAAATACTGTAGCATGGGCCAGGTCTGGCTGTAAGCTACAAAAGTGCCTCTTGTGATGCCCGAGCCAAGACCTGGTGTTTGCTTCTGAGCCTCCTGGGTTATGCAGGGTGGGACTGGCTGCTGGTCATGGAAAATGTGTCTGGTGTAAAAATTCGGTGGGGCGGTAGCCCAGGGAGTCACCAGGGAGTAGTGAGGAGAACTCACCAGGCCAATGCAGATTCCAATTTGGTCATGTGGGGAGGGCTCAACAAAGGAAATATGACACTCCATACCAGCTGCTTAGGAGAAGGGTTCTACACAGGGAAAATGGCCACTTTCCTTCCAGTCTTCTCCCTGAAGCCACGTAACTCGGTCTTTCCCTGTATATCTCTGGCACCTCCCAAGTCATCAGACCTCTGCTGGAGCCTGTGAGTGAGTGGGTCTGTGCACGGCCCTTTAAGATGATGTCTAGGTTTTCCATAGCCTTCGGTCCCACTTGGATGGTAGGAATCCCCATTTTTTTCACAGCCATATGTTCCCCTTCCTGGCACCGATAGTCCAGGCTGGTGGCCTGTGTGGAGCTGGGGTCCCTCACGCCTCTGCATGGGGAAACTCTGCAGCTGAAATATCCCTCCCAATTCTCAACCACAACACGGAAGCGTGGGGTTGGTCCCTTCCACATCCCCACCCCCACACACACCACCAGTCTTGATGTGGCTCCTTTATATCTTTAATTATAAAACTTCTGTTCAGCTAGACTTCAGAGGTTCTCCAGGTGGGTGTTCTGGGGTCAAATGAAAGAGTCCCTAAACCAAAAACATCAAAAGCTATTTCCAATGTCCAGCTGGGAGAGCTAAGCTGTGCGGTCATGAGCTCATCTGCGGTAGGGCTGCAGAGCCTGTTATTACTATTAAGACTAACTGTGGGCAGGATAATGATCCCCAAAAGAAGCACTGGTTCTATTCCCCCAAACCTGTGAATGTGTTACCTTACATGGCCAAGGACTTTCCAGATGTAACCAAGTTAAGCTTGATGAGATGGGAAGATTATCCTGGTTATCCTAGTGGACTCGACATAATCACAGAGCACCTTATGAGAGGTAGGCAGGACGAGTTAAAGAGTGCAATATGACAACAGAGGTGGAGGAGAAGATGTGGTGACTGAAGCAGAGGAGGCAGGGACAGACATTTGAAGGTGCCACATTGTTGGCCTGAAGACATAAGACAAAAAATACAGACAGTCTCTGAAACGCTCAAAAGGCAAGGAAATGGCTTCTCTCCTGAGCCTTCAGAAGAAATACAGCCCTGCAAACCCATTTTAGCCTTTTGAACTCCAGAATGGTAAGATGATAAATTTGTGTTGTTTTAAATCACTAAATTAGTAGTAATTTGTTAAAACAGCACCAGAAACAAATACAGCTACTTTTGTTGGTTAAATTATCACAGGTTGTTTATATTTTCTGATTTTTGAATTGCCCAAACCAAGAAGTATGTACCTAAATCTTTTAGACTCTAAATACAGTTGCTTTTTTACTTCTATATTCATTAACATATAAAATGCTTGAGAGTAGTCAGAGACCATCTGTGGTTACCACCCAAGTTTTAAAAAAATCATAGGAGAAATAGATTTTGCTTACATACTTGGAGACACATAGGCTCAAAGACAATTAGCTCTCCAAGGATACTTAGAGATTATATAGTCTCACAACAACAAAATACTTTTTTTCATAAGGAATACTTTAAATTTTTGAAGAAGGGTTGCACATTTAGGTGAAAGTTGTGTTTTGCTTAACTTTAATTCAAACTCATAGTGAAGTTAAAATAAGACTTAGCTAGCAGAATCACAATCACCTACTATATTAGATATGAAAACAAAAGAAATATCATCAAAGCATCTCCCAATACTAGGACAAGTAGGAAAGCTGTCCAGAACCCAAGAAAAAGTCCCACCAAATAACTGATTGGGAGAGGCATTAACCAGGACACGGCAAACTATTCTCACAAGCCCTAAGGGTCATGAGGCTGTATCTCCTACAGTGTCCAGTGTCTATATCACAGATACCAAGTGTAGCACCCAAGCACCTGGATCGATCCCTCTGCAGGGCAGGCACTGCTTTGGAATCAGTCAGTACCCTGCAATGTCCTGCACCACCTTCTTTTAGGACCTTGTCAACATGAGGTAACACCCTACTTTGAATAGGTCCGATTTAATTCGTTTTTTTTTTTTAAGAGGGCAGTGTTACTGGCCCTCATATGTGGGATCCAAACTGGGGCTGTTGGCCTCCCAAGCCAGCTCTTAACCAATGTGCCACTCAGCCAGCCCCTTAATTCATATTTTAAATAAAGAATGAGATGGAAGTTTCTGGATACCAAAGAATATAATTCTGTGAGAGGGATTGTCAACCTATACTTTTCAATACCTACTAAAGTAATTCAAAATAACATTCTGCTATCTATTAGTGAGTCTTCCTTTCCCAAATTTTTGAGCACATACCAAATAACTATCTTAGTTCAGGTTCTCTGAGAGGCAGACATCAAGATGGGATTAAATGTGAAAGGACTGTAATACAAGAAATGCCTGTGTAAAAGAAATAAGGAAGGGGCTGGAGAAATCTGGGGGAGACTGAGACGAAAGTCTGACAGGTGAAGGAGAGAGCCCATGTTCCTCCCTCCAGCCAGGGGTGCCGTGCTCTAGAAATGGGTATACCTGGTTCTAAATCCCAACTCCATTCCACTATTTAAAAGTCATGTAACTATGGACAAGTGAAATTTCTCTAAAACTTAGGTTCTTTGGCAGTTTAATGGGGATACTAATAGTGTCCCCTTGCTATATCTGTGCTATAAATGAAATAATACATATAATTCTCACTCTTAGCATATGCTAACCTTTCAATAAATCTAGCTACTGCAAACATAAATTGATTAGCTCACTTTCCCTCTAGATAAAAATAAAGTGGGTTAAAAACAATATATATTTTTTGAGATGCAACATAGTTTAGTGAAGGATGCTATAAAGATACCGATGCTTTGTAATCCTACAGACCAGAGTTTGAATCACATTTTAGTCCCCCCTTCCCTGAAGCTTACTGACACATTGCAAATTAATTAATGTGTACATTAATTAATGTGTACGTTAATTAATCTTAAAATATATATAAGTGATAATACTTATAGCACATGGTTGTTTTAATAACTAAATGAGATAATAAATGTATTCAAAATGCCTACCCAGTGCCTAGCACATAGTAAGAACTCAGTTATCATCAATTTTATAATATGATACTCCTCATGGCTTGTGAGTTAAGTAGGGTCATCAATTCCTAAAGCTGATAACTGCAAATTATTACCCTGAGTGTTTTGGGAATCTTTTTTTTTAAAGAAATCTTTAAATGTCTTTTCCTGATATTCACCACTCATGGTCACACTTGTCATTGTCACTAGAGTCAACGTGCCCATGGGACCGCCTTTGTTCTTCTTAGATTTTGCTTCTAATCTGCTTGGTAAGTAGAGATTTAAATTTAAGTTGTATGTAAAGTAAGAATCAATATATTGTGAGTGAGGGTCTGAGAGATTTTCCTTGTGCAGCGTTGAGCATAGGTACCAAGACTTCGATGAAAAGGATGGCACTTCCCTAGAGCACTTCCCATGCCCTCTGCAGTATCGCCCCTCCCACCCCCCCAGAGCTGAGTCTCAGGCGGGCTGCAGTCGCTAACTGCAGACCTATGCATAAAGAAGATGCCAATAAATTATTGTGAATTGAATGGAATAGAAATAATTTGAAATTTAGTAACATCATGGCCCTCTTCTCTCTGTGTGATAAGCGTAATTGACTAAATGGTCTCAAGTGCCCACATTACTTTATTTCTATCAGCCACTTCATACATCTGGTCACATGTCTTTAGTAACTTTGGTTTCCTATCTTTTATAACAACAGACAAATGAAAACTTTGTTAGTCCTGTCCTTTCCTGTATGAGGATTTATTTGCCTTTCAAAAGATTTGTGAAGTGTATGCCTGGGTCTTCTCAATACTTCATTTTCCTTCTTTTCCAAGTGCCATTTAATACCACTCAAAAATTGATCATAGGTTTAGAATTATCCTTGGCCCATTGTGTTTCCATGGTTACAGGTCTGTGTGGTTCATCTTCCCAATGCAGCCTCAATGACTTAGGCAGCCTTCGTGACCCAAGCTTATTAAATCTTGATTACTATGTTCCATCGTGCTGGCCTCTTACTTACACGCTACAATTGTTTCTAAAGGAGGCAGCCTTCCTGCATTGTAATTGAAGCACTTGAACACAAATGCTACTTTTTCAATATTTCTTACCTCTTGTGATGAAGTCCACATTAAAATAACTGGCCCTTTTTCAAGTTACTCTTGAGGGAAGTAACATTCTTTTAACCTCCTTTTACAATGCTGTTCTTTCACAATTCCCTCCAATGTATGATTAATCATCCACTTTTTTACCTTCCCATCTAGCAAAACTATTGTTTGCCTGTGTTTGTCAGGATAAAGAACAGATTAATATAGAAAACAAGGAGATTGTGCTACCAAATTTATAGAATATTACAACACAAATTAATAGAGAAATATTTTGAAAATTAAATGGTAATTCAACTTATGCATAGTGCCTGCTGTTCTTTGTGAGTAAATTTTGGAAAATCTTAGATAAGAATACAAGAAAACTAGAGAAAACTGAAGTAAATTATCAAAAGAAGGTAATGGAAAAGCAGCCTGTGTCAAAATCAGGCACAACTGCATGTAAAGATAGTAACAAAAATACCAAAGAAAATAGCGTCTTAAGCAAAATAGAAGCTTATTTCTTTCATAAGAAGACTGTAAAAGTGGACAGTCTTCAGAAGAGATGGCAGCTCCATGGTTCTCAGGGACCCAGGCCTCTTGTACTTTGCTGTCTCCAAATCTTTAGTAGGCCGATTCATGATCCAGTATAGATGTGAGAGCTCCAGCTCTCACACCCACATTCCAGGCAAGATGGAGAAAGGGAAGAACTCCTTAAAGCTCCACACATCACTTTTACATCTCTTTGGCCAGAATTTAGTTATATAGTCACGTGGAGTTGCAAAGGAGTCTAGGGAATGCAATCTCTTAAATAGGATTCAAGGTGACCAGCTAGAAGTCAAGATTCTATTACTACAGAAGAAGGGAGAAATGGATATCGGGAGCAGCTAGCAGTCTCTACACAAATTCCAAAATACGTATAAGATGAAGTACACAAAGATTCAGGGAACAATGGCACTACAGACAAAATCATATTAACACAAGTGCTGTGGCATACACACACACACAAAACAAACAAACAAAATTCCTTTGTTTTGTGGACTATTTGATAAATTTATTTATTTATTTATTTATTTATTTATTTATTTATTTATTTTTTGAGGGCAGTGTCACTGGCCCTCATATGTGGGACCAAACCGGGGCTGCTGGTGTCCCAAGCCAGCTCTTAACCACTGCGTCACTTGGCTGGCCCAATAAATTAAATTTTTAAATCTCATTTGAATTCTCATCTCTCACAGCCTCACCTATATATTCCATGGGCAGTTTGATAATAAAGATAATTGACATTTATTGAGCATTTCCTAAGTGCTAGGCAATGAGCTAAATTCTTTACATGAGTTTTTTAAACCCTCAAGCCAACCTTTTGAGGTGGATATAAATATATTCCCATTTTATAGAAAAATTTAAGGAGGTAAATAATTTGACCGAAGTCCCAGAAGTATTAAGTGGTGAAGCCAGGATTGTAATCCAGTCAATGCCATCAGGGTGTCCTGTTCTCACCATACTAAAGCACTCTTCTCTTAGTGTATTTATCATCTGTCTCTTGTGCTACTTCCACATACAATTCTTTTTTCCCCTCACCCTCTGCTTCTTACTTCCAGCTATATTTTTCTACTCATTTGCTAACCAGCACTCAGCAAATAGCTTAACTTGCCTCCTTAGAAGCAACATAGAGTTAATTAGTGTGTTCATTGTCTTATCTGCCCTCCACACTGCCTAATATAGTGCCTGGCATAAAGGGGGTGCTCACTAAATTATTAGGGGCAAAATAAAAGAAGGCCAGAAGAAGGTAATTGGTGATATACTGGTAAGTAGTTTCAGAGTTTTAGGCAAATGGTTGAGGAATTAAGTTATAAAGTGTGAGCAGAAATAGAAGGCAGAAATATTGAAAGAGTCTACACCCTTGAGGTTTTTTTGTTTGTTAAGATTTTTACTAAAATATAGTTAACATACAATAATATATTAGTTTCAGGTGTATGCAATACTTATTCAACATTTTATATCTAAAGAAGTGATCACCATGATAAGTCCAACAACCACCTGACACCATACCACACTATCACAATATTATTGACTATATTTCCTATGCTGTATACTACATCCACAAGAGTTATTTGTCCTATACCTGGAAATTTGGACCTCTTACTACCCTTTATCTTTTCCCCCCTTTTTAAATTTTTCAATTACATTTGACATTCAGTATTATTTTATATTAGTTTCAGGTGCACAACATAATGGTTAGACATTTATATAATTTAAGAAGTGATCCCCTGATTAGTCTAGTACCCACCTATCACATAGTTATTACAATATTACTGACTATATTTCCTATGCTTTACTTTACATCCCCATGACTATTTTATAACTACCAATTTTTACTTCTTAATCCTCTACCTTTTTCACCCTATCCCCCAACACCCCTCCTATCACCCCAATAAATATATCACCCATCTGACACCATACATAGTTATTACAATATTATTGCCTATATTCTTTATGCTATACCCTACATCCCCATAACTACTTTGTAACAACCAACTTGTACTTATTAATGCTTCCCCCTTTTTCACCCACCTGCAAATGGCGATCTTCAAAATGTTCTCTGTATCTTTGAGTTTGTTTCTGTTTTTTGTTGTTTATTTTGTTCTTCAGATTCTACATATAAGTGAAATACATGGCAATCTATCTTTCTCTGTCTGACACTCCACTCAGCACAATATCCTCCAGGTCCATCCGTGCCACTGCTGATGTCAAGAACTCATTCCCTTCCCAGGCGGAGCAATATTCCATTGTATATATGTACCACCTCCTCTTTATCCATTCATCCATCAAATGACAGCCAGGCTACCTCCACATCTTGGCCATTGTAAACAATGCTGTAATGAACGTATGGATGGACACATGCCCTTGAAATAGCACTTTGGGTTTCTTCAGATAAATACCCAGAAGTGGAATTACTGGGTCCTTCTTTGACTCTTGTTATAACCTTTGTTTTAAAATCTATTTTGTCTGGTACAAGTATTGCTATCCCAATTTCTTTGTTTATTTCCATTTTCATGAAATATATTTTTCCCACCCCTTTAAGTCTGTGTGTGTCTTTCAATCTGAAGTGAACCTCTTGTAGGCAGCATATGTAAGGGTCTTGTTTTCTTATCCATTCGGCCATCCTATGTCTTTTTTATTGTTATTATTAGTTTCAGGAGTACAAAACAATGTAATAGTTAGATATTTACACCCCTCACAATCTACTACCCCTATGACATCATATATAACTTATAATTCCATTGACTCTATTCCCTATGCTGTACTCTACATCCTGTGACTGTATATATATTAAATTATAGTTCATCCTATGTCTTTTTATTGGAGCATTTAATCCATTACATTGAAAGTAATTGTTGACAGATATGTTATTACCATTTTATTATTCATATTTTTTATTTTTTTCTTAAAGAAATCCCTCTAAGATTCCTTGTAATTCTGGTTTAATGTTGAGGAACTCCTTTAGCATTTTCTTGTCTGGGAAGGTCTTTATCTCTCTTTCAATTCTAAATGATAGCTTTGCAGGGTAGAGTGATTTTGGATGTAGGTCCTTACTTTTCTTCACTTTGAATATTTCATGCCAATCCATTCTGATCTGCAAAGTTTCTGTAGAGAAATTAGCTGACAGTTTTATGCGAGCTCCCTTGTAGGTAACTAACTGCTTTTCTCTTGCTGCTTTTAAGATTCTCTCTTTGTCTTTAACTGTTGGCATTTTAATTATGTTGTGTCTTGGTTGAGCTTTTTTGGATTCATCTTTTTTGGGACTCTCTGTGCCTCCTGGACTTATATGTCTATTTTCTTCACCAGGTTAGGGAAGTTTTCTGTCATTAGTTCTTCAAATAGGTTTTCAATTCCTTGTTCTCTCTCTTCTTCTGGTACCCCTATGATGCAAATATTTTATGCTTGATTTCAGCCCAGAGGCCTCTTACACTGTACTAATTTTTTTAGTTTGTTTTTTTTTCTTTGCCGTTATGTTTGGATATTTTCCATTGCCTTATCTTCTTAGTCCCTGATTCAGTCCTCTGCTTCATCTAATCTACTGTTGATTCCCTATAATGCATTCTTCATTTCAGTTATTGTATTCTTTATTTCTTACTGGATCATTGTTATGTTTTCTATCTCTGTTTTTATGTTTCCTATCTCTTTGATGAAGTTCTCTCTGAGTTCATTGAACATTCTTATAACCACTGTTTTGAATTCTGCATCTGGTAGATTGCTTGTCTCCATTTGTTTAGTTCTTTTTCTGGAGATTTGTTCTGTTCTTCTAATTGGGATATGTTTCTTTTATCTCCATTTTGGCTGTCTCCCTGTGTTTGTTTCTATGTATTAGGTAGGGCTGCTATGTGTGCCAGTCATAAGAGAGTGGCCTTATGTAGTATATGCCCTGTGGAGCTCAGTAACACAGTCTTCCTGGTCACCTGAGCCACGTACTTCAGGTGTATCCATTTAAGAGGACAAAATGTGAAAGTAACCCCACAGGAAGCGGGGCATGATGAGATGAGGGGGTAAATGCAGACCACAATCTCAGGGAGGAGCTAGAAATCCATTTCCTGAGATGTATGAAAGAATGGAGACATAAGAACAGAGAATAATCTCCTTTACAAAGACTTGTTAGGCATTATTGTTAGTTGGGGGGTTGAGGATCAGAGAGGAAAATATAAATAAAAAGAAATAAAAGGGGAAAAATCTTGGTGTCCAGCCATGTACTAGACACAAAAAGTTAGGTATAGAAAAATCATCTAAGATTGTTGCTACAGATGGGCAAGTCAGGATGGTGGCAATAATAGTACTGAGAGAGCTAATGAAGAAGTCACAAGGGGAAAGGAACCAAGGGAAATTGATGAAGATAAAGAGTACCGGAAACAAGGGCAGGGTATCTGGAGGAAAAGACTGAGGTGAGTGGGGGAGGTGAGACATGAGTAGACTTTTCCTCTGATAAACATTCTCTATTCAGGTCATTGCATTCCAAGGTAACTTGAAAAAAATGTACTATTTTACCACATGACAACAGAAAAGGAAATTCAGAACATCTCAGAACAGATCTAATTTGTGAGGATATTCAAAGCAACAGCATATTGTTTATTATCATATTTTATAATCACAGAGTAATTATACTCAATCGACATATTTCTCAAGTACTCCTTTTAGTTTCCTCATTACCACTACATTTTACTTTCATGATACTGTTTATAAATGTATCTGTTGGGTTAAATGAAATCTTGAACTACTGCTCCATGAAATAATGAGTGAATCATTATATACTCCAGACACAAGGCCAAACTGTCACCAGTGGCAACTTTTTAGCTGTGTTAATACATATGTTAGATTTCTCCATGAAGAGATTCCTATGGTTTCAACACGATTATAACATTCATGTGAATTATTTTCCCAACATGGGTGAATTTCCAATTAACTATATGCATTCCTTCATCTGGTTCCCTTTATGGTAATGAGCAGATATTTTTGAGTAGTTAGGAATAGCCTTAGAAAAGCTTAGAATAGCTGTCTACGAGACTATAGACTCTGTCCCACTTTTGCAAGACAGGAGACTCCTTAATCATACATCTTGGGCTTCACAATTCCTCACTGGCCTGACTGAAACTTTCTTAGAACTGTATTGCAGTCTAAGACTCCTGTCAACCCATCTTCCTTTCTGGCCCCTCCCTTTCCCTAAAGGTCAGACCTGCATCATTGTCTGAAGGATCTCACTTTCTTCAGTTATCTCCATTTTTCTTTCATAGGCATTTATAAAATAAATCCAATGCTATTTTGGTGTTAGCTTCTCAGGGGGTCTGAACTCCTATAGAATATGAGTGATAATTAATAGAAAGTTCTCCACTTATTCTTCCTTTGGTTGATATAAGATTTAAGATTGTGGGTAATGTTACATTTTGTCTTCACTGGCTATGTCTTTATCTAAGAAATAAGTTTATGAAATGATCCACTGTCATTTCCTTACCCCTCCAAAAAATAATAATAATAATTTAGGTAACCATAGTATTACCAGCAGTAGGTCTGGTCAGTCAGTTAATAATGAATTATTTCAGCTCTCATATGTCTGAAAAAGTATTTAATTCACCTGAATTTTTGAAAGATATTTTTTGCAACTATAAAATTTAAAGTTGACTTATTTTTCCATTCAGTGCATTAAAATATTGCTCTTCTATCTTCTGGATTCCATTGTTCCTACAAGAAGTCATCTTTCATTCTTATAATTTTCCCTCTATACTCAATGCATCTTTTTTTTCCCTCTGGCTGCCTATAAGATTTTCTCATTAGCACTGGTTTTAAGTAATTTGATTATTATATGCTTGGTATAATTTTCTTCATGTTTCTTGTATTTGGGATTCATTAAGCTTCTTAAATCCATGAGTTTTTGTGTTTGTTTGTTTGTTTGTTTTTTAAGATTTTATTGGGGAATTGGGGGAGGAGAACAACAGCGTTGGGGAGTCGGGGAAGGGGAACAGACAAGTTGCTGTCTTTTTGTTCTTCAGTCTAGTTACGGAGGATGTTGCTTCACTGGCCCATGTTGGTATCATCATTGCACTCTTCCCGGATGAGGCAGATCGGTCCCCGGCCTCTGGATGGTCGCTCACCGCGGCTGTTGGCAGCTCACGCTGGCTGCCAGCCACTCACTGTAGCCTATGGCAGCCCACTGCAGCAGGGGCTGCAGCCTACTCCGTCGCCGAGGCTCGCACAGCCCAGCTCCAGGTGGAGCTGTTGTTAGCTGTAGAGGGCAGTGTCACTGGCCCTCATACGTGGGATCCGAACTGGGACCACTGGCATCCCGAAACCAGCTCTTAACCAATATGCCACTCGGTCTGCCCAATCCATGAGTTTTTAATTGTCATGAAGTGTAGAAGATTTTCCTACTTTATTTTTCAGTAGAGTTAATTTAATTTAATTTTATTTAGAATGGTTTTGGGTTCACAACATTGAACAAGAAGTACAGAGCTCTGATATGTCTCCTGCCCCCACACAGATACAGCCTTCCCCACTACCATCATCCTGCTCCAGAGTCATACATTTGTCATAATCAAGGAA
This sequence comes from Aselliscus stoliczkanus, assembly GCA_033961575.1. Classification (NCBI taxonomy): domain Eukaryota; kingdom Metazoa; phylum Chordata; class Mammalia; order Chiroptera; family Hipposideridae; genus Aselliscus; species Aselliscus stoliczkanus. The sequence continues at coordinate 71,268,827 of CM066740.1, read as the reverse complement.
TCTGTGTTGACACATGATTACCACCACCCAAAGTCTCTAAGTTACAGTAGGGTTGAGTTTGGGTGTTGTACATTCTGTGGGTTTTGACAAATGTGTAATAACTTTTATCTACCTTTACAGTAAGTAGCATACAGAATAGTTTCATTGTCCTAAAAATCCTCTGTACTCTCCCAACCCCTGATAACCACTAATCTTTTTACCATCTCCATAATTTTGCCTTTTCCCAAATATCATAAAGTTGTAATTATAATGTAGATTTTCTGATTTATTTCTTTCATTTAGTGATATGCACTTAAGTTTTTAGCACTGAATAATATTTCATTGTGTGAATGTATTACATTTATACATTTATCTACTGAGCCTATTATGTTTTTTAAGACATGTGTTCAAATATTATTCTGTTCCTTCCCCTCTCCCCCATCTCACCTCCTACAGGGACACCAATAACATGTATATTAGGCCACCAGATTATATAGAAGCTCTGTTTTTAATTTTGGGGGGGAACCTCCATACTTTTTTCCATAGCAGTTGCACCAATTTACACTCCCACTAACAGTGCAAAAGAGTTCCTTTTCTCCACATCCTCACCAACACTTGTTGTGTCCTGCCTTTTTGATAATGGCTATTCTAATCGGTATGAGGTGATACCTCCTTGTGGCTTTGATTTGCATTTCTCTGATGTGAATATAATCTGCTATTAATCCATCCAACCAATTTCTTGCAATTCCTTTTATGTTTAATCTCTTTTCCTCTTATATCAAGTTCACCATGTCCCCATTTGGCCTTGCAGGGACTAAACCTTTGTGACTAGCTTGGCACCCGGGAGATGAAATGGGACGGCTCCTGAGGACTGCACTTGTTGCCTAGAAGGGAGAGGCCTCTATACCATCCTCCACTGTGGGAGCTGTGTTAGCTTTCTCAGGGAATGGTAGAACATGTCTAATAGTTTTGAGTGTTCAATGGCGTTAGTACAGCCCAACTCCTAAGGAGCAGGAATTCAGATATCCTCCATCCACGTGTAAGTATCCCAGATTTTCCCAGCCAGGGCCCTGACTTTGCCCTAATAGATCTGCCTTGGCTGAACATTTAAATGACTCTGGGTTTCTGCAACACCATCAGGTCTTCATTTTACTGCTTAGTTGTGTCTGGTCTTTCCTCTTCCACTTAAGAGATAAGAGCCTGATTATAATCTACTAAAGGTGCCTCTGGCTCTCACATTTAGCCTTGAATTGCTTGTCAGTGGGCCCCACTTGCCACTTATCCCTTTCTGGGATGTCAATACCACCTAGCAGCTACCAGCCAACTCTACAGTCTTTGTAGATATTGTCCCCTCTGTATCTTTTAAATGACTAAATCATCAGAACTGCAAAGGCAGCTCATTCCACAGGCATGTTTCACCAGGGGTGAAATCTCTAGCAACCAGGCTGCCATGTTATGTCAGGGAATCTTTGTGTCCCAAATAACACTCATAATATAGTCTTCTTTGCTTGCTGAGATATGAGTGAGTCAGCCCCCAAACCCTATTATATAACCTGTTTTTCAAGCCATTCCTAGTACCATTTATGTTTGTTTGTTCAGACTTCCAAAAAGTAGACATCAAAATAGTATTAGAAATGCAAGAGATTTATTGGAGAAAGGCCCATGACACCAAAAGAGGATGAAGCTGAAGAAGACAGAGATAGAATTCAGACTCAGATGAGTGTTGAGCCCTATCAAGGAGTGGAGGGAGGAGAGAAGATTAGGTAGGGAGATTTTTAGACAGTAGTGCAGCTCTAAGAATATTCTGGCCAGAACAAAGAGTGTCTTTGAGCCAAAACCACACAGTTGAGGAGTCCCGCTTCTCATAGGAATGGATCTGCATTATTCCTCCTTTTACCCCCACCATGCTCCATCACTAGGTGAGACAGCCCATGGGAAGCATGACTCTCACCGAAAACCTGGTTGTGGATTCAGAGGGAAGAAGGGGGGACCATCTGTCAATTACATTGGCAGCAGCAGATTTGCATAGCCACACCCCCACAGCATCTTGCTGATGAGTCTATGTAAATGCTGCCATCTGGAGTTTTGCAAGGCACAACCCCTAGATGTATCTGACTCCTAAATATCTCTTCCATAAATTCACCTGTCTTCCAATTCCAACATTTCTATCCCTTCCTTATTCACAAGTAATGGGAACTTGAGTCCAACTTCACTGAAAAACTAAGCACAATTAGAAAGAAACTTCTATCATGTTATCACTATCTACATGTTATCATGTGTATACTTCTTTCTCTCCTGCTACTAGGGAAAAAAGACAACAACAAAAATCTTCACATTCAGAAAAGGCCAACTCCTCGACTTGACTAGATCCCACCACTTCTTGCCTACTAAGGACAAAGCTCCAAGTTAGTCTCTCTCTCTCTCTCTCTCTCTCTCTCCCTCTCCCTCTCCCACACACACCCCCCACATCATCAATTTCCCCTCTTCTACTAGATCATTGCCATCATATAAAAAACATGCTATATCTATCTTTTAAAAACATATAAATTTATGGGTATTAAGGTCTGGGGATGGAGCCAGTCCTAGCAGGGTAGTAGCATGTGGTTGGCAACTTTCCCCTTGAAAAGTGGTCGTTTCCAAACTCCAGGGCCATGGTCCCATTGGAGGCTACCTTCCCTCTGGAAAAAGGGTTTAAGCCACCTGTGAACAAGTCTGAATTCTGAGATAAGACAAAAGCCAGGAGGCTTGAGAACTCTTGCTCTATTTCTCTTCGTTGCCCTGCCTTTCCTTCTTGATATTTTCATTCTCCCTGTTCTGTTTGTCCTAAGCAAATCCTTTGGGTTACCACCAAGTCATCCATGAAGGTTGGCAGCATTGCTTGCACTCAAGGCTGGCTGATGAATTATTGTCTTTGTACTTGAGAAAGATACAGAAGATAAGCAAGTGAAGGCTTCTCACAGCTCTTCAGTAGCCCATCTATCTCGCACTCCTTTACCACATATTATTAAGTAAAGATTTATTCTAAAACCTCTGTCTAAGGCAGCCAACCCCTGAAAATATTATACTGCCCCAAAATTAGATAAGGACATTTTCACAGTGGCACACAATTTACTAAACACAAAAACCTCACTTCTTTTCCATGTTGAGAGAGTCTCAGCTTGGAACAAAATTGTATCTTTCATTGGAGTCAGATAAATCTATTTATAACTGGAGCATCCTGAGAAGTGACCATAGGGTAGCCTATATGTACAACGACTTGAGTTATCCCAAGGCTAGAAGGAACCAAATATGATATGTGTAAATCAATGATTCTCAAGCCTTATCAGTCATCAAAATCACTTGTTAAAATTCAGATTGTTGAGTCCCGCTCCTAAAATTTCTGATTCAGTAGGTCTGGGTAGAGCCAAGATTCCAGGAGAGGCTGATGCTGTCAACCCATGGGAACCATGGCTTTAGACACTGCAAGAGAAGAATGTCCCTAAGGGTAGTATTTGTCATTCTGCCCTAACTCTTCCAAGACTCATAGACTTATACTAACTATGTCCTAAGGAGAGAGACAAAATCAATAAAACATCTCTGAGGCTCTGAAGTATGTTTGGCTCTGTACCCCTCTAACTGTATATAACAGGAGAGGGGGTTTATTCTCCTCCATGTTACTGCAGATCACCGGAAGCTCTGTACTTGAGTGTTCAAAAGCTCTAGGGCATCAGGGATGATGCCTGTTCAGAATGAGAAAAAGAGAGGCCATGCACAGTGGAGAAACATGTGTCACCTGAAACCCAGTTGTTTTGTTGTTGATGATGATGTTGTTCTTTCACTCCTTTAGGTCAGAGTTTTACCTAAAGCCTATGGGTGGCATTATTTCAGTGTTAAATTATAGTTCTTGTATTTTCCCTACTTTGCAGTTCACCAGTTGACTTGGTTTCAGCAATATATACATTCCATCAATTGCAAACTGAATAAATTCATACTATGATTCTTCTTTAAAGAACGAAATGCAAAAGCAAATAAAAATAATAATAATAATAATCACTTGCTTCAGGCCACACAGGCTAGTGGCAAAATTAGAAACAGGAGAGGGAATGCTCTGTGATTCTGTGCTTGAACCACATTTGTTACTATCAGATATCCTGCTAAATGCTGACCATTTGGGTGTCATTGCCACATGAAAATGAACAGCTCTGTTGTTGAATGCTCATTGGGAAACATCTGAATCCAGTGTTTTATGACCAATCTGGGATTGCTTAACAAGGGTCAGAGGCACGGAAAAATTCCATGACAAGCCTGTAGGGGAAGGAGTTCTATTTTTCAGGAAAGGGAGCTAGTTTGAAAGGGAGGCAGGTAAGCAAACATTCTGTTCATTTTGGGGTGAGAATGAAATCATTTTTCCCACAGTCTTCCAGGTTGGATGCAATCTTCCCCCATAATACAAGTATATGCCAGGAAAAATGAGACTGAGTCACAGACTGAAAAGAAGTAAAGTGGTTCTTTGTAGAAAGCAAGAGTAGGTTTAAGTTACCTCCATAGCCCAACTATCTCTGGATTGATTTATCAGAGGGATGGATGCTCAAAGAGATATATAGAGTATAAATCTTCAGAGGATCTTCAGAGAAGAAGGTTTTGTTTAGAGGCCCTAGATTTTATATAATGTGCAGGCTCTAAGGCTATTAGGTCATCATAACACATATAGAGTTACAAATATTGCAACATGTAACATTAAACATTTCATTGGTAGTCACAGAAAAGTTGTGGCTTTTCTAGTATAACCAATGTATCAGATTTTTATGGAGGTGATATCAGAGGAACCTTATGCATCTTCAGAGTTTGGGAACTAAGAAAGCTCCAGCGAGATTCATATTGTGTTAATGCACTGAGGGATAAAACTATATTTAAAGAGGGCAACTTTCATAACAGCGATCTAGAAAATAATTCCTGGAGAAGTGGACACTCCCGTCTTTTTCCAAGTGCTAACAGCTTATAAAATTAAGAGCTCACTTCCCTCTGCACAGATTACTTTAAAAGTAAAGTAGTTAGGGCTTTTGTTGTTATCACTATCCATGCAGGGGTGGCTCTAAAAGCACTGGATCTAAAACTGAGCTGCACTTCAGAACTAGAGGGGGTGATTTTTTTTTTTTTTTAAGATTTTATTGGGAAATTGGGGGAAGGGAACAGCGCTAGGGAATCGGGGAAAGGGAACAGACAAGTTACTGTCCTTTTGTTCTTTAGTCTAGTTGCAGAGGACGCCGCTTCACTGGCCCATGTTGTTATTGTGATCATTGCACTCTTCCCAGATGAGGCAGATCAGTAGTCGCGTGCCATTGGACGGCTGCTCATGGCGGCTCACAGCAGCTCATGCCAACTGCCGGCCACCCACGCTGCTTGCTGACCACTCACAGTAGCACACAACAGCCCAGATCCAGGTCGAGCTGTTGTTCACCATCTTAGCTGTAGAGGGTGCAGTGTCACTGGCCCCTATGGGATCCGAACCAGGGCCCTGCTGCTCAGAGCTCATGCTCCCAAGCCAACCCTTAACAAATGAGCCACTCGGCCGGCCCTAAAGGGGGTGATTTTTGAAAAATCTGACTACCCAGGCTACACCTTAGACAATTAAATCAGAGCACTAGGGCTGGAACCTAGGCTTCAGTTATTGTTTCAATTTTTTTATTTTTTATTTTTAAAGCCTTATTGAGGTATAATTGATATACCAAACTCCACACGTTTAATGTGTAGAATGTGATGAATTTAGACAAATACAGTACAAACACTGGTGATGTACAATGTAACAGACATACACAACACCTCTCAGACTTTCCCTGTGTCCCTTTTTTGTTTTGTTTTGTCTTTGTGGTAAAACACTTAACATGGGATTTACCTTCTTAACAAATTTTGAATACACAATACCATATTTTTAACATGGGCACTACATTGTACAGCAGATATCTAGAACTTATTCATCTCGCATAACTGATGTTTGGTACCCATTGAACAACAACTCCCTGTTCCCCCCACCCCCCATCTCCTGGAAACCACTATTGTATTCTCTGCCTCTATGAGTCTATTTTAGATAACTCATATAAGTGGAATTATGCCGCATTCATCCTCGTATGACTAGCTTATTTTCCTTAGCATAATGTCCTCAAGATTTATCCATGTTGTCACAAATAGCAGGATTTCGTTTTTTTTAAAAAAGTTGAATAATACTCTATTGTATATATAGAGTATCCAAGATTTCAGTTACCTGCAGTCACCTGCAATCCAAAATATTTAATGGAAAATTCCAGAAATCATTCATAAGCTTTAAATTGTATGCCATTCTGAGTAGTGTGATAAAATCTTGTGATGTCCCACTCCATGTCCGGAACATGACTCATCCCATTGTCCGAACATCCATGCACTATATATGCTCCCGGACCTTTAGTCATTTAGTAGCCGCCATCTTGATTATCAGATCAACTATGACAAGATCACAGTGCTTGTGCTTAAGTAACCCTTATTTTAATAATGACCCCAAAGTGCAAGAGTAGCATGCTGGCAACTTAGATATGCCAAAGAGAAGCCGTAAAGTGCTTCCTTCAAGTGAAAAGGTGAAAGTTCTCTACTTAATAAGAAAAAAATATTATATGCTGAGGTTTCTAAAATCTATGGCAAGAACAAATCTTCTACCCATGAAATTGTGAAGAAGAAAAGAGAAATTCCTGCTAGTTTTGTTGCTGCACTTCAAAATGCAAGAGTTACAGCTACAGTGTATGATAAGTGCTTAGTTAAGATGGAGAAAGCATTAAATTTGTGGGTGGAAGACATGATATCATCATGGCTCAATGATCCTCCTTCTGAATTATCCTCTGAAGGTCAATAGTAGCCTAACGCTATGTCACAATGCCTATGTCATTCACTTCACTTCATCTCACCCTGTAGGTATTATATCATCTCACATCATCACAAGAAGAAGGGTGAAAAGGTTAAGAAGGACATCAGTGAGACTAAGATGGCCCATCGCCTTCATTCAATGTGCTAGTTATACTCTCTATTCCAGTTACCAAGGATAATATTGAGACCGATTTCCACTGTGAAGAGAGAAACGTGTATGTCTCCATTACTGGCACTAACTTTGAAAATAGGATGCTGATCTATTATGTAGCAGCTGTTGGACAAAGCCTATTCCGATGTCAGTGTAGATATTTCACAGTTTCAGACATTATCCTAGTGGGTGGCTAGACTAAAATAGCTAAGATTTTAAAATGATTACAGAAATTCTCCCAGGTTCTAAAATGTGTAGCCACTTTATTCGTTGGGAGTGAAAAAATTTTGGAGCTGTTATATTATCACTTTAGTGAGCAATCAGAATGCATAAAAACTTCTGCAGGAAAAGTGACCACCAAAAGAGTTGACGGTACTGCACGTAAACAAGTTAAAAAGACAATGTTTTAAAGAATGAAGCTCTGGGGCCGGCTGAGAGGAGCGGTGGTTTAGCGCTGGCTTGGGAAGCCAGCGGCCCAGGTTCAGGTAAGAATGAAGCTCTGTTGAAACTGGACCTATGAAAGATTTTTTTTTTTTGTAAATCTTAATTTTGCATATTTAGTGAAGCAAAATAAATGCATCTATTAGCAATTAACTTTTTTTAAAAAAGAGTATCTGCCTGAGCAAAGCTCTGTCCTTTTAGACTATGTCCTATTGCAACGAAACTGGCCATAGGAAAAGAAACATAAGACTGGTAGAAACCTTAATTTAGTCTTCTAAAATTTATGAATTCACCTCTTTACACAACACTTATCCCAAAATGTGAAGCTGAGTCAAAGAATACATCTCACCATCTCACAATGTAGTAGAGATAATTGAATCCCACAGAAAGTAAGCAGCTTGACCAATGGCTGGTGACAGGTCAGATTAGACTTTAAAACATACAGGAAATTGTCAATAACAAGCTTACATGAGTAAAAAAAAAAAAGAATAAGGGTGTTAGAGAGAGAATGAGACCACATTCATATAACTCTTATTATAGTGTATTGTTATATTTTATTATTAATTACTGTTGTTCTTTACTGTGACTCATTTCTAAATTAAAACTTATTGTAGGTATGTATATATAGGAAAAAATGGTGTATATATAGGATTTGGTACTCTACTTTGTCAGACATCCACCTGGGGTCTTAGAATTCCTCCCATGGATAAAGGGGACTTCCATATAACAAATTTATTATGTCAAAGTTTGGGGGTCAGGGTCTAGGTCTAAATCAAAGTATTGGCAGAACTGTGTTTCTTCTCAAGGCTCTAGAGGAGCATTTGTTCCTTGCCTTCCCTTGCTTTTAGAAGCTGCCTGAATCCCTTGGCTCATGACTCCAATCTCTGCTTCCATCATTTCATTTCCCTCTCTGACTCTCACCTCGCTACCTCTCTCTTATAAGGACCTTTGTGATTACATTGGGCCCACCCAGATTTTCTTTTCTTTTTTAAAGATTTTTTATTGGGGAATTGGGGAACTGGGGAAGGGGAACAGACAAGTTGCTGTCCTTTTCGTTCTTCAGTCTAGTTGCAGAGGACATTGCTTCACTGGCCCATGTTGGTATCATCATTACGCTCTTCTTGGATGAGGCAGATCGGTCGCTGGTTTCTGGACAGCTGTTCACAGCGGCTCTTGGCAGCTCACACTGGCTGCCAGCTGCCCACGCTGGCTGCCAGCCACTCACTGTAGCCTATGGCAGCCCACTGCAGCGGGGGCTGCAGCTATGCCGTCCCAGGGACTCACAGCAGCCCAGCTCCAAGTGGAGCTGTTGTTCACCATCTTAGCTGTAAGGGCAGTGTCACTGGGCCTCATATGTGGGATCCGAACTGGGGCCACTGGCGTCCCAAGCCAGTTCTTAACCAACGCTCCACTTGGCCAGCCCACACACAGATTTTCAAGAATCATCTTTCCATTCAAGGTCCTTAACTTAATTATATTGGCAAAGTCCCTTCTGCCAGATAAGGTAACATATTCACAGGTTTGGGGGATGTGAATGTTTTGGGGGACATTATTTTACCTACAACAATGTAAATAAACTACCATGGGGACATGACCAGAGCATTGCTGAATTCACATTGTATTAACTTGGGGTCCATTTTGCCAGTCCCATTTGTTCAAACACTGATCAGTAATGTACGTTCACAGCAGTACAGGCCATGGGATTCACTCTCCACAATATCACATATGATGCATAAAAATTTGTTGTCACCATTCGTCTCATTCAGTTTCAATGCATTTGTTCAAAGGAAATGCCCAAGACACAAGTTTTCCCCTAGAACATAGCTGTCAGTTTGGACACATGTGTATTTTGGTATCTTTGCCAATTTCAGTTGAATGACACAGGAATATAATCACATGTAATAACAGTGTGTATTTCTCTATTACATTAGGATGCTGGTTTTATGATTTTCAAGGCACTTCCACTTATAATATAGTAGGACATGTGCTTCTCTAGTCTACTCTCCCTGTTCTCATCATTAGTTCAACAGTTATTCCCTAAGCACCTTCTAGGTGTTGTAGTACTCTACACGGTTCATATGCACACACAATGAAAGAGCCTGGCTTTGAACTTCTAACTCCAGGGAGCATCAACAACCCATCTAGGGACTCACTTTGTATATCTCATATTCAGACTCCCTCAAAGAGAGATTCTAGTTATTAAACTGGTCACTATGACATAGGAATGCCCCTGTGTAGTAGAGTCACACCAGGCCATCTCTCAGGCTACAGGCCAGATGCTCTGGACAGATGCTCGTTCTTGGTCAGACTGTTGTGTCTACTATCCGGTCCCAAGGGATGGAGTGTGGGCCACACTTCAAGACCACTCAAATGGAGGTTTGGACAATCATGAACATCCTGGGGTTTCTCTGAATGAAACAGAATATTTAGGAGGCAACATGCTTAGTGTATCCAGGACAAAAGGCAGGTGTTAATGCTATTGTTGTGTGTGTCCCTTACTTTCCATCATTTCTCATCTCATTTTTCTCCCTTCTTATGTCTGGATACATTTCAAGCAATTCACCTTATAGTGGTAAACTACTATATAGTCATCTCATTTTTAAATTTCCTGATTATTACATTTTATTGAGAAAGCAAAGCAACTGCTTTCTAGTATTTCATTTCCTAATGTAATTTTTTAAACAATGATTCAAAAAAATTATGAGCTCCGTGGTTTCTTGTTTTATTTATTTATTTATTTATTTATTTATTTATTTATTTATTATTTATTTTAAAGATTTTATTGGGGAATTGGGGGAGGGGAGCAGACAAGTTGCTGTCTTTTTGTTCTTCAGTCTAGTTGTGGAGGATGTTGTTTCACTGGCCCATGTTGGTATCATCATTGCGCTCTTCCTGGATGAGGCAGATATGTCGCTGGCCTCTGGATGGTCGCTTACCGTGGCTATTGGCCGCTCACGCTGGCTGCCAGCCACTCACTGTAGCTGATGGCGGCCCACTGCAGCAGAGGCTGCAGCCTACACCGTCACTGGGGCTTGTGCAGCCCAGCAGCAAGTGAAGCTGTTACCGGCCAACTGAGCAGCACCAACCCTCACTACTGAAAAACTTTTTTAAGTTTTCTTTCCTATAAATGTTAAGTATAAAAATGTTAAGTCTCCTCCCTAGTTCTTTAGTTTCTTAGCTCTTAGGCTTTGATTACTCTTCTAACCAGTTTGTGAATCCTAGACTAAAGATCCCCAACTTTCTTAATTGCTTTGTAAATCAGTTTCTGAATCCTAAACAACAGAAGTCTCCTACCCCTACTCAGATAACTATTTGAAAGACTGTGACTTCCTAATATCCCCCAGGCCAGTAAGCTAAAGGTCAAACCCATTCTGTGTCCAGACAACTGACGCCACCTGAATGATGGACTGAATAGCCACAAGTTTCATAAGAACTAACAGATTTATATTTTTGTCCTCATACTGGAGCCTTGAGGATACAGGGGATACCCCAACAAACAAAGAAGACAACACGGTCTTCCAGGTGGAGCTCGAGACCCCTTCTGCTCATCTGAGATCAGCTAGGGTGAGAGTTCCGTGAACCCCAATAGGCAGGGTCAGCTCTACGTCCCTGCCCAGAGGGAAGCAGACACAGAAGAAGAGACTTCCTGTCCCTCAGCTTTCCATAGAGATTTTATGGGGATCACTTCTCTCAAGGGGAAACTAGGCAGGCAGTTAGAAGAAGGCATTGGATCTCTGCATTCCTACAAGTCCCACAGAGTGTGACCGCCTGGGGACATCCCCTCTCCACCCAAAACTCCCCTTTGTATTGTAATTACCTACCCCTGAGGGAAGAGCAAATGGGCACAAAATATCCAACTAGGTCAGACCAGTCACTCACACCTACACAGTACCTCTTGTCAATCACAGGTGCCAATCAAGTGGTCCCACACCCAGAAGAGAACAGCCCATTCTAGAGAAAAAGGGATTAAAAACCCCAGGTCCTGGGAAGCCCAGGCTGCTGCTGCTGCTGCTGCTGCTTCCCTTTTAGCCTCACCTTTGCATGTGGCCCACTCCACACTCTTTGGAATGTAACTTCTAGTAATGGGCCCTTGAGCCATCCTCTAGTGCTCAGGTCTAGTTTTACTTCTAAATGTACTATCTCTTCTAATAGACTACTTATTTTACTGCTTTACTCTGGTATCTCGTTCAATTCTTTACTCAAGTTGCCAAGGACCTGGACTTTACGCCAAGAAAGGCCCATTCTCTGACAGCAGAGCTGTTGTTAGCTGTAGAGGGCAGTGTCACTGGCCCTCATATGTGGGATCCGAACTGGGGCTGCTGGTGTTCCAAGCCAGTTCTTAACCAGTGCGCCATTCGGCCGACCCTCTTGTTTTATGTTTAAAAACTCAAAACTTCATGTTAGATCACTTCTATTTTCTCTTCCTTGAATAATTAAAGTCCACACAGGTCTAGTACTTATGACACATAGGGTCAAGGAATTTCACTTTGTTTCCCTCACAAGTAACAATTATTAGATTTCTCCTCTCATTTTTGAAGCCACTAATTAAATGTTTAGTGTCTATCTGGTATCGTTTTTCCTAACTCATTTCCTGAATTCATTCTCTAGTCTGCCTACATAGCTATGAATTCATTCCTAGATATTTAGAAGTAATGTATAGTTTGTCCTTTGTCCAAAACAACACTGAAAGCCTACAAATTCACAAGTTCTGTGCTAATAGGGATCATTTTACCCCTGAGCCTTTCAATGACCAGCTTTGTGTTCCAAGGTGCCACACACCAACTGTACATGTCCACACCAGCACATTGAATACTTAGAACTGGGGTCTCAGAATCAAGGTAGAAAAACAGCTGGCTTCAGGAGGGTGCTACTGTAGCTGTTTATGCAACTGCAAACCAGATTTGCCTCTGGTGAAATTTCAGAGGGCAGAAGGGCAAAAGCTTATGCTTCCAAGTTCCCCTCGAACAGTTCAGAGTTTGAACACAGGCCTGCTTTACTACAGAACACTGGCTGCTTGTCTGAGACTTGGGGCCTGTGGGGATGCAGCTGTGAGCAGCACGAGTATAGGATGGGGGTGGTACAGCAGAGGCCACGCTACGGCTGCAAAGGGATGCAGCTGGTAGGTGCAAGGTCCTCCACAGGTGCCTGACAGGTCAGTCCAGCTGGCACCCACTAGGGTCAGACTTGCCTGTGAGCCCACAGGAGACTCTTCCAGAAATAGCCAGTGGGAACTTTACAGAGGACTGCCATTTTACAGAACCATATTACTTAGAGTCAATGGCATACAATGTTACCATAGAATAGAATAGAATAGAATAGAATAGAATAGAATAGAATAGAATAGAATAGAATAGAATAGAATAGAATAGAATAGAATAGAATAGAATAAAAAAATAAGCAAAGCTTCTAGGGTATTCAGCAGGCCTAATTTTTTAAAAATCGTTTTACTAGAGGAAAGAAAGCCTTCTTTTGTCAACTGTAACTGAAAATAATGATGATAATAAAATAAAAATGATAAAAAGAAGGCCCTCTTTCAATTAACATTGAGCAACATGAGCAGTGCTGTTTCTCAGTGCAAAGTCCAGGTCCTAGGCAACTCGAGCAAAGAAATGAACGAGATACCGGAGTAAAGCAGTAAAATAAGTAGTCTATTAGAAGAGATAGTACATTTAGAAGTAAAACTAGACCTGAGCACTAGAGGATGGCTCAAGGGCCCATTACTAGAAGTTACATTCCAAAGAGTGTGGAGTGGGCCACGAGCAAAGGCGAGGCTCAAAGGGAAGGAGCGGTCAAAAGGAGCAGGGAAGAAGCAGAAGAAACAGCCTGCATCAGCAGCTCTGGCTTCCCAGGACTTGGGGTTTTTATCCCTTTGTCTCTAGAATGGGCTGTTCTCTTCTGGGTGTGGGACCACTTGATTGGCACCTGTGATTGACAAGAGGTACTGCGCAAGTGCGAGTGACTGGTCTGATCTAGTTGGATATTTTGTGTCCACTTGCTCTTCCCGCAGGGGTAGGTATTTACAATACAAAGGGAAGTTTTGGGTGGAGAGGGGATGTCCCCCAGGCGGTCACACTCTGTGGGATGTGCAGGAATGCAGACACCCAATGCCTGCATCTAACTGCCTGCCTTGTTTTTCCTTAGAGACGTGATCCCCATAAAATCTCTATGGGAAGCTGAGGGACAGGAGGTCTCTTCTGTATCTGCTTCCTGCTGGGCAGGGGCGTAGAGCTGTCCCTGCCTATTGGGGTTCACAGAACTGTCGTCCTAGCTGGTCTCAGATGAGCAGAAGGGGTCTCGAGCTCCACCTGGAAGACCGTGTTGTCTTCTTTGTTTGTTGGGGTATCCCCTGTATCCTCAAGGCTCCTGTATGAGGACAAAAATATAAATCTGTTAGTTCTTATGAAACTTGTGGCTATTCAGTCCATCACTCAGGTGGCGTCAGTTGTCTGGACACAGAATGGGTTTGACCTTTAGCTTACTGGCCTGGGGGATATTAGGAAGTCACAGGCTTTCAAATAGTTATCTGAAGCAGGGGTAGGAGACTTCTATTGTTTAGGATTCAGAAACTGATGTACAAAGCAATTAAGAAGCAAGGGGGATCTTCAGTCCAAGATTCACAAACTGGTTATAAAAGCAATCAAAGCCCAAGAGCTAAGAAACTAAAGAACTAAGGAGGAGACTTAACATTTTTATACTTAACATTTCCATAGGAAAGAAAACTTTAAAGCTTTTCAGTGGTGGGGGTTGGTGCTGCTCAGTTGGCTGGTAACTGTGCCAGAAAGGGCCTAAGCATGTAAAGAGAAAAACAAAACCCAGCCATGTTATTGGACCAGGAATAATTCCCAAGGATACACAAAGTTCCCGGCGCTGGCCCTGGCAGAACAATGGCTAAGGATTCCACCCCTTGATTGTAGGGGTGCAGTGGGAGTGTGCAGTTGTTTTGCTGAGCCGAGGAATTCAATGGGCAGTTATGACAGTAGCCTGGTTGGATGTGGATAGTTGAAGGTCTGGAGTCCAGCAATTTTATGGGTAGAATCTCAGATTAGGTAGTTTCATTCATTATTATTTTCTCTTGACACTTGAACTTTGGTTGTAGTGCCCACCCCCAGGGACTGTGGCAGCTGGGGAGAAAGGGTTTCTGACATCGGCATTGTTACAGAGCTCAGCAGAATATATATATTACCCAGGACACAAATGAATGGTGGATTTCTCCTTCCAGTGGTCAAACTTTTAGGTTAAAAGAGTGAGGGTATCATTTAAAGACAATGGGGAAAGAAGTTAAAGACACGCCAGAGAGATAGAGAGGAAATAAATGGCATGGTTACAAAATAGGCATTTCTTGTATGGGAATAAGCAAATCATCTCAGGAGCAGGAATGCACATTCAAACAACATTTCCTTGCATCCAGGCCTGATAACAAACTCCACAAGCAAAGCATAAGCAAATCCTGCAGGTAGGGAAATGGCGACATCAAGAATGAGCTGGGGAAATTTGCATCCGCAGGGAGGGCTTTCTTGCTCAGACAGTGGTGGCAACAGGAACAAGCTCCCATCCTGGAAATTGTTGCAGAGATTCTGAGAGTGTGTCCAGGAAGATACTTTGGGATAGAACGATGATCCCCATTCAACTCACTGTATTCTTCATGGTCCTCTATGTGCTTGAGTCCTTTATCATAATTGTGCAGAGTTGCTTAACTGTTGCAGTGCTGGGCATAGAGTGGGCGCAGGTCAAAAGGATGTCACCTGTGGACATGATCCTCATCAGCCTGAGCTTCTGCCGCTTCTGTCTACAGTCGTCATCGATGCTGTACAATTTTTGCTCCTATTTCTACCCTGACTTGGTAGTGTGGTACATATCAGTCATCTGGGAATTCACCAATACTCTTTCATTCTGGTTAACCAGCTTGCTTGCCGTTGTCTACTGTGTCAAAGTGTCTTCCTTCACCTACCCCATTTTCCTCTGGCTGAGGTGGAGAATTTTGAGGTTGGTTCCCTGGCTGTTGCTGGGCTCTCTGCTGCTTTCTTCTGTGACAATCATCTTTTCAGCTATTAGGAATCACATAAAAATGAAGTTATTTTCCATGGCACATCTCCCTAGAAACAATACTGTGGTGGAGAGACTTAAGTTTACTCTGCATAATTTTATGATATTTCAGCACCTGGTTTTGTTGACTGTTCCTTTTCTCCTGTTCTTGGCCTCCACCATCTTGCTCATATCCTCATTGTCCCAGCACTTGGGGCAGATGCAACATCACAGCACTGGCTACAGCAACTCGAGCATGAAAGCACAGATCACTGTCCTGAAGTCTCTCACCATCTTCCTCATCTTCTTCACCTCTTACTTTCTGACCATACTCATCGCCACCATAGATGGCTTATTTGCAAAGAGTGCCTGGTTCTGGATGTGGGAAACCATTATCTATGCTTTAGTTTCTCTTCATTCCATTTCAATAATGCTGAGCAACCCTAAATTGAAAAAGCTTTTAAAGGTAAGGTGCTGGGACCTAGAGACTGCCTGAAGTACTGGGTACAACAAGACCCCTGGGCAAATGGGAGTTTGCTTTGATGCAACTAATACCAATAACCAGGATGACTCTTGACAATCCCCTGTGTGATAGTGATGTACCATCAACGCAAGCCTCATTCTCTTTGATTCCCACAGCTATTCATCTCTAAACAACCAATCCTTTCTCTGTTCTATGCCACTCTTCTTTTCTTTTCCACAATCTCCAGATTGGTCCTGACTTTCTCATGATTTCCCTATCTCTCCTTAATGCTCTCTACCTCTACTTACTCCAAGGATATTCTACACAAGATAGCCAAAATCATAGTGTCCACACATTAGTTTTATTTTATTCTTTTCATGACTGCAAGTTACATCACACATTAATCTGAGTGCCTCCCCCACAATAATTTATTGCCCATGCCCTGAGTGCTTCACATGCTAAAGCCTCAATTCACTTTCCTAAATTTAGTCAAGAAAAGATCTGGTCACCTCTCTCTCTCTCTCTCTCTCTCTCTCTCTCTCTCTCTCTCTCTCTTTCTCTCTCCTGCTGCTTCTGGACCTTTATCCACTGACATAAATTTTCTTATTTGTTTCTCTTCCAAGTACTGTGCCTTTATTCATTTAAAATTCAATCTTAAATTTTCTTTTATTTCCATTCTTCAAGACATTATAGCCTACCCAGAATAGCAAACTGCTTACCCAATCTAGGTTCATTCTAGAGCCTGTTCAGACATTTGCACCTTACCCAGGTCAATTGCATGTATAATAGCTTCCGTTGGCTGGATTCTTGCCTCTCTGTTGTACGATTTGAAATTAACTTTTTAGAAAGATTCCCAGATCCAAGCTTAGGTGGTTTTCTTCCATATGTAACCCAGGTGTCATCTGGAAAATCCTCTTACTTCATAAAATCGGAGTGACAGTGGCTTAAATTCTCTATACCCTTCTATTCTGTGCTCTGTGACAATCCCAAACTCTCTCCAAATGGATTAGAATACAGGAACCATATAGTAATCAATTAAAAATCACCTACAGAAGGCCGGCTGAGAGGCTCAGTTGGTTAAGACCTCATTCAAGAGTGCGAGCTGAGCTCTGAGCAACAGCAGTTCAGTGCCAACAGATTGCAGGATGGCTCAGCAAAATAGAAAAAAAAAATCATCTACAGGATTTTCCTATTCTTTAGAAATCCTTTTGTGCCTCCCCAATCCCACAGCTTCTCTCGTATCTGTTTCCTTGTGGCACCCAATTCCAGTGCCACCTTTTCCCCATGGCATCTCTCTCATCATGTCTCTCCTCTTCACCCTCACACACTGGCAACAAAATATCTTGGTAACATCCACCTCCCAGTCCTTTGGGTGTCAACTTCCATCTGTACCAGGCAGGCCCTTATCAGGGCATTTTTCCTAAAGACAGCTTCATCTCTTAAGGCTTTCTGGGGCCAGAGATTAAGAATACAATTTTTATTCACCTTTTATTTATAGTGGGCATGCCTGACGAACTGAACTTCTGGCCCTGACATTAGAATATTGAAACAGCTCCTGAGAGACAGCCATCCTACGGGAAAAAGGATGCAGGTATCTCAAGCTTGACTATGAAAGAAACACTTCATCTCTAGAAGAGAATGGGAATTCTGATCTGGTCTTGGGTCAATCACTCCGATGTGTGTCCCAGTTAAGTCATTCCTTGAATTAATATTTGAAACTGACAGTTTGAAATATAAGTACAAACTGAAAGACCACTTTCCTCAAAGACTCTGCTGCTCGGCATATCTCAGCAGCCTTTGTCCTGCTGCACAGAAAGGGGAGTAACGCATATTTTCCCACTTCACAGCAGCACTCTGTGCATCTTTGACATCCCCTGAGCTCCGATGGTTCAACTGTAGTAGAAGGTGGGATGGAACCTGGTGGGAGCAGTGATGGGGGAGCAGACTCATAACCAGATAAAGTGGGACTGAGTAGAAAAAAGGAAAATAAAAAATAGATATCAACATTGTCTTATCTGCCCAGACACTTCCTGGAATGCCTAAGAGGATAGTGGAGAGATGGGAGGTAAGGGTTTAGAATCCTGGTGGACTAAGTGGGATAAAATCGGTGAAATTTAAATGATTTCTATTGATCATGTATATCCACATCTTGCAAGTTCTAAAAATCTCAGAAAGCTGGAAGAAGCAACAGGTGTTTCCTTTTTTTTTTTTTTTTTGAAGGCAGTGTCACCTGCCCTCATAGTGGGAACCGAAGTGGGGCCGCTGGCTTCCCAAGCCAGCTCTTAACCACCACGCCACTCGGCCGACCCCAGGTGTTTCCTATAGACATGAATTTCAGGCACTAAGGGACTATGTTGTGTGTTATTCAACTTGTCTGTAGTCTACACTGTAACACTCATTATTAACAGTCATTAATACACACACACATAGAGTGTGCTGCGTAACAACTCACAACAAACAGGGAACAGAAGGCAAAGAAGGCTGGGTCTGGGGTTTTAGGAGCAAATATTCAGAGGCCTGTGAGCTGTGGCATTGAATGTACGAGGAGTCACGTGAGTTCTGCAGCCCAGCACCTGAACACAAATATATCCCAGATACACATCAAACCAGAAAAGAGACCCTCCACCTCTTACTAAATGCCCCATTGTTTGGACTGAGTCTGAGTGGTTCCAAGATTTGTGCCTGAGAAGCTGCAAGCCCAGAGGACACACCAGGTGGCTTTGTGCGGGACATAGGTTTAGTGAGACTTACAGACTGGGAGGAGTCCCCAATGCTGGCTGGCCACAGGGGTAGCGCTCCACATGCAGGCAGAGGAGACACAAGGTTATATAGGCACAGCAAACAAAGTACAACCGGTGAGAAAACCCATCTGGCAGGACCTGCAGTCCTTCTGTCATGCACACAGTGTCCCAGGAAGCTAGGAGACTTCCACTGCCTGTTAGCTTGTATGACTGTGGACCAGGTCCCTGCATTGCACACTACCCACCCCCAGCAGTCATAGCTTGCAGATTCTTGTGAGCCAACGATGTACATTGTAACCAAGCTCCGCTGCAACAATATAGGCAAGAAAAAAGCAGTAACAGGCCCAGGAGGAAAGCAACACCCAAAAATGGGAGACATGAGAAGGAGGCGAGGAAGGTTAACCAACTAGAAAAGGGGTCATACATAGGGAGCCATGCTTTATCATGGGTCCAGCGTGTTTTGAATAGTGATGTGGAGAGGTGTTTTAAAGACAAAGCTTGAGGATATTAATAGTCCCTGTTCTATACCAATACCCCATGGGGCTAAGATGGCCAGCCACCAAGGCCTGGTTTGCCTGTGCTATTGCCAAGAGACCATGTGTGTCCCCATGGGCAAGTCTTGTAGCAGTGGCAAGAAGCCAAAAGGCTCACTCTATCCATTCTGCCACTGCCACAAGCCCCAGCCCAAACCCTCCACGGCACTAACCACATCCAATTCACAGGGCACATCAGGTTGAATCATGCCCAATGTTGGTACATGTTTGACTGCCCATTTTGCTGTGACGAGTGCCTTGGTGTGTTTGGTTTCCCAGTCCCAAGGTACCCCCCTTCTTAACCAGTGTATACAATGTCCTAAGGATTTGGGTCAAGTGGGGGATGAAGGGTCACCAATAGCCCACGAGGCCCCCCCAAAAAAGTGGGGAACAGATGCTGGGAGGGAGAAAGCTTGTATTTTGTTGATAACTGCTCTGGCATTACTTTGGTCTTACCCGCCCACATAACACCCAAGAATTGGACAGAGAACCCAGGCATCTGCACTTCGGTGCTGTGCATCTCAGGTGGGGAATCCGTGTCCCAACTGCTTGCTCTAGATCTGAAGGAGACTCACAGGTCAACATCATGTCCTCTATGCAGTAGAGCCAGTGCACTGAGACAGGCCTTCATCAGAGCTGTAGACCATGTGCTATGAGGCCGTGGCATTCCCGTTACACCCACGGTGGCCCCCACCCATCGACTGTAGATGTTAGAGCCCTGAACACAGAGGTGCTGAGCCATCCAGGGATTTCCCCGTCCTTTCCCCATGCCTTGGGATGCAGAGAACACTTGCAAAAAGGCTGAATTCCTGGTAGAACCTGGCACAAAGCCTGTTCCTAATTAGACATACCACAGAATTTACTTATTGGATGATGCTTTTCTATGCCCCTCCCAATCTAACCGCTCAGATTACATGGGTTCAAAAACTTCATTTGCACCGTTTTGCCTATTTTGGAGGTTGGTATTCAGGACTTTCCAAGATCTGCCAGTTAAGCACCTGCCCCACCTTAACTCCCAATAGTCACCAACGTAACCCTGCGTGTGGTGCCGCATGCCTCTGCTTATTTCATCCTGAGTATCCGTGCGTAGCTCCACCTCCTCACGTTTGCTGATGCCATTTACTTGTTTCTGTGTTCCCTTTTCATAACTGTTGCCTAAGCTCCATCCTCCCTTCAGGCCCCAGCACCAGCCAAACTGCAGCAGCCAAAGCCAAGCCACGTCACTCACTTTTGCCCAGTCAAGCTCAGTCCCCTTTCTGTTACATCTGTTACATCTTCCTTGGCACCAAACGCAGGCCCTATCCCATTATTAAATTCCTCTAGCTTTAATCTCTTTTTATAAGATGTAATTGACATGTAACATTATGTCAATTTAAAGTGTACACCGTGTCCATTTGATGCACTTATGTCTCGCAATATGATCACCGCCATAGTGTTCGGTAGCATCTCCATCATGTCACGTAATTATCATTTCTATTATTGTGGTGCGAACATTTAAGAGCTACTCACTTAGAAATTTTCACGTGCATTTAGCTATAATCACAATGCTGTGCATTGAATCTCCAGAGCTTCTTTATCGTCTGACTGCAAGTCTGTACCCTTGAACTAATATATCCCAAATTTCCCCATGCTTCAGCCCCTGGTGACCACCATTCTACTGTTTCTACAAGTTTGGCTGTTTTAGATCCCACAGATAAGTGAGACCATATAGTATTTATTTTCCTCTGTCTGACATATTTCACTTAGCATAATACCCTCAAATCCATTCATGTTGTCACAAATGGCAGGATTGATTTCCTTCTGTCTCCTGGCTGAATCATATTCCATTGTGTGTGTGTGTGTGTGTGTGTGTGTGTGTGTGTGTGTGTGTTCTGTTGTTGATGGACACTTAGGTTTGGCTATTGTGAATAAATGCCGCAATAAACATAATAGTGCAGATATCTCTTCAATATAATGATTTCATTTCATATACCCAGAAATGGGATGGCTGAATAACATGCTAATTCTATTTTTAATTTTTGTGGGACATCCATTCTGTTTCCTATAGTGGCTGACCCAATTTACATTCCCACCAACAGTGTACACATGTTCCCTTTTTTCCACATCCTCAAAAACATTTGTTATCTCTTGTATTTTATTCATATTTTTCTATTTTTCAATAGCAGTTGACATACACTATTGTATTAGCTTCAAATGTACAACATAGTGGTTAGAAATTTAAGACATTTATATAACTTACAATGTGAGAATCCTGATAAATCTACTACCCATCTGATACCTTACATAGTTATTATAATATTATTGACCATATTCCTTGTGCTATACTTTATATCCCCATGGCTATGTTGTAACTACCAATTTGTATTTCTTAATCCCTTCACCTTTTTTACCCAACCCCTCATACCCCCTTCCACCTGGCAACTATAAAAATGTTCTCTGTATCTGTGAGTCTGTTTCTGTTATGTTTGTTGGTTTATTTTCTTCTTTAGATCTCACATATAAGTGAAATCATATGACACTTGTCTTTCTCCATCTGACTTACTCTACTCAGTACAGTACACTCTAGGTCTATCTATGTTGTTGCAGATGGCAAGATGTCATTCTTTTTTATGGCTGAGTAATATTCCACTGGATGTCATCTCTTTTTTATCCATTTATCCATTGATGGACACTCAGGGGTCCATGACAATATCGTGGCTATTGTAAATAATGCTGCAGTGAGCATATGGATGCACACATTCCTTTGAAATAGTGTTTTGGATTTCTTTGGATAAATACTCAGAAGTGGAATTATTGAGTCCTTCTTTGTCTCTTGTTTATAGCCTTTGTTTTTATTTAGGGTCTATTTTGTCTGGTACAAGTATTGCTACACCATCTTTTTAATCCATTTATATTTAAAGTAATTGTTGATAAATATGTAGTTATTGCCATTTTATTATTAACATTTTTGATCATTTTTTCTTCTTGAAAAAGTCTCAATTGTTTTTTATACTTGTTTGTTGGTTATGAACTCCTTTAGCCCTTCCTTTTCTGAAAGCTCTTTATTTCTCCTTTCATTTTATGTTGTTTTTTTGTTTGTTTGTTTGTTTGTTTTTTGAGGGCAGTGTCACTGGCCCTCATATGTGGGACCTGAACCGAGGCCGCTGGCTTCCTAAGCCAGCGTTTAAGCACCGCGCCACTCAGCCAGCCCTCTCCTTTAATTTTAAATGGTAGCTTTCTGGGAAGAGTAATCTTGGTTATAGGTCCTTGTTTTTCATTATGTTGAATATTTTGTGCCAACCCCTTCTGGGCTGTAATGTTTCTGTTGAGAAATTAGCTGACGGTTTTATAGGAACTGCCTTGTAGGTAACTAACCCCCTTTTTTTGCTACTTTTAAGATTCTCTCTTTATCTTTAACCTTTGGCATTTTAATTATGATGTATCTTGATGTGAGCCTCTTTGGGTTTATCTTGTTTGGGACTAATTGCACTTTCTGGACTTATATGTCCATTTTCTTCACCAGATTGGGAAGTTTTCTGTCATTATTTCTTCTAGTTTTTCAATTCCTTGCTCTCCCTCTTTTCTTCCTGGTCACCCTATGATGTGAATGTTGGTTTGCTTGATGTTGTCCTAGAGACACTTTAAACTATCCTTATTTTTCTGGATTCTTTTTTCTTTTTGCTGTTCTGTTTGGGTGTTTTCTGCTACCTTATCTTTCAAATTGCTGATTCAAACCTCTGCTTCATCTAATCTGTTGTTGATTCCTTCTAATGTATTCTTCATTTCAGTTATTATATTCCTTATTTCTGACTGGCTCTTCTTTATGTTTCCTATCTCTTTTTTTATGTTTCCTATCTCTTTGTGCAAGTTCTCCCTGAGATCATTGAGCATTCTTATAACCCGTGTTTGGAACTCCACGTTTGATAGATTGCTTGTCTCCATTTTGTTTAGTTCTTTTTCTGGAGCTTTGTTCTTTTTTTTTTTTATTTGGGGCATGTTTCTTTGTCTCCCCTTTTTGACTGTCTTCCCATGTTTCTTTCTATGTATCAGGTGGAGCTGCTCTGTGTCTTGGTCTTAGTAGAGTGGCCTTATGTTGTAGATATTCTGCGGGCCCTAGTAGCACAGTTTTCCTGGTCACCCAAGGCACATGTTGCTTTCTGTGTCCCTTGTATGGATTGTGTGCCCCTCTGTTGTAGTTGAGCTGTGCTTGCTTTTTGCATATCAATTGGAGGGATTGACCCTCAGACTGATTGGTTGTATGAACTGGCCATGACTACAGTGGAGAATTTGTGGTGAGAGGCTGACCATATGGAGCAGAATTTACTTTAGCAGGGTCTGGTGCCTACTCAGTCTGCCCTTTGGTTTTTGTCATTGTGGAGGTGGTGGTGGTACTGTTTTGTGGTCTGAAGCTGGCCACCAGGTGTGCCAGCCCCAGGGCCCCATGGGAGAGGCTCCTCCTCAGGCCAAGTTCAGCTTCCATCTGTGCCCTGCCCAGGACCACTTGGTATGAGCCACAGAGTGATCCACAGGTGTCTTCCACCTATATTTAGCTTGGAGGTGTCTGGGAGAGGCTAGGCTGCAAATTGAGGCCAGCTGCCTCTAGTGCCGGGCTCAGATATAGCTGCTCAGCAAGAAGCACAGGGCATGCCAAGGTGAGCTGTTGTTACTTTGGGTTTTGTGAACCTTTGAGAGATTTTAGGAAGGTCAGCAGCATGAGCCAAGGTGGGCTGTTTGTGTGGAAAAGCCACTGGAAGCAGCTGGGGAGGGCCTGCAAGTTGGGAGGAGTGGGGTCTCAGGGAATCACCGGAACAGGGGGAGTGGTGTTTGCCAGGTTGATGGAGACTCAGATATGGCAGGCGCCTGTGTCTGCATGCTGGGAAGGGGGAGGGCTCCATAATGGAAAAATGGCTTCTGCCAGCACTTTTATCTGGTAGAAAGCTGCTTCTCCAGCTCTTGCCTGAAGCCAGGCAATTAGTTCCTCCCTATATGTTCCTGGCACCATTCAAGCTGGTGCCCATCAAGCTGTCCCCTCAGTGCTGGAGCTCAGGGTGAGTGAGTCCATCAGCAGGTAAGTTTGTGTGTGGGCCCATTAATAGGAACTCCTGGGACCCCAGATACTCTCCATCTCACTCAGCCTCAATCTCCACTGGTTTTCACAGCCAGAAGTCATGGGGACTTCTCTTCCCAGTACTGGAACCTGGGCTGGGGAGCCTCTTGTGGGGCTGGGACCCCTTGCTCCTTAGGGTGGATCTCTGCAGCTGAGAAATCACTCCTGATTTTTAACTGCCACATGTGGGTGTGAGACCAGCTCCTTCTGCATCTCTGCCCCTCCTACCAGTTTTGAGGTGGCTTTGTCTGTATGTCCTTAGTTGTAGGACTTCTGTTCATCTAGACTTCTGGTGATTCTCAATGATGGTTTTCCATAGTTTAGTTGTAATTCTAATGTGGTTGTGAAAAGATGAAAGCAGAATGTTTACCTACCCTACTTTCTTGACTGGAAATCTTATCTTTTGTATTTTTGATGATAACTATTCTGACAGGTGTGAGGTGAAATGTCGTTGTGGTTTTGATTTACATTTCTGTAACAACTGGTACTCTTGAACATCTTTTCATGTACGTGTTGGCCATTTGTATGTTCTCTTTGCAAAAATGTTTATTCATTTCTTCTGCCTTTTAAAAATAAGATTGTTCATTTGTTTTTGTAATTGATTTTTATGACTTCTTTATATATTTTGGGTATTAACCCTTTATCAGACATATGGTTTGCAAATATTTCCTCCCATTCCATAGTTTTTAAAAAATTTTTGTTGATTATTTCTTTTGTTATTCAGAAACTCTTAAATTTGATGCAATCCTACTTGATTTTTGCTATTGTTGCTTGTGCTTTTGGTATCGTAATAATAATTTTAAAAAATCATTGCCAAAACCAAAGTCAAGAAGACTTTTGCCTATGTTTTCTTTTAGGAACTTTACAGTGTGGGGTCTTATGTTTAAGTTTTCAATCCCTTTTGAATTAATTTTTTGTGAATGATATAATATAGAGGTCCAGTCTCTTTCTTCTATAGAGGTCCAGTATGTGATTATTCAATTTTTCCAACACCATTTACTGAAGAAATGATCATTTCCCCGTTGAGTATTCTTGGCACCTTTTGGCAAATATTAGTTGACCATATATATGAAGGTTTATTTCTGGTCTGTCAATCTGTTCCATTGGCCTGTGTGTCTATGTTTGTGCCAGTATCATAATGTTTTGATTACTATAGCTTTGTAATGTAGTTTAAAATTAGGAGGTGTGATGTCATCAGCTTTGCTTTTCTTTTTCAGGATTGCTTTTGCTAATCAGTGTCTATCATGGTTCCATATAAATTTTAGGATTATTTTTGTTAAAAATGCCTTTGGAATTTTGATAGGGATTGCATTAAATCCAGATAAGATTTGAGTAGTATTGGCATTTTAACAATATTAATTCTTCCAATTCAGGTACACAGGATCTTTCCAGTTGTTTGTTGCTTCTTCAATTTCTTTCATCACAATCTTGTAGTTTTCAATGGACAGATCTTTTACTTCCTTGGTTAAATTTATTCCTAACTATTTTATTGTTTTTGATGCTATTATGAAAGGGATTGTTTTCTTTATTTCTTATTCAGATAGTTCATTTTTAGTGTATAGAAACAACAGATTCCTGTATGTTGATTGTTTATCCCACAACTTCACTGAATTCATTGATTAGTTTCAACAGTTTTGTGTGTTTTTTTTTGAATCTTTAGGATTTTCTATGTATTTGATCATATAATATACAAATAAAGAAAATTTTATTTCTTCTTTTAAATTTAGTTGCCTTTTATTTTTTTTATCTCACCTGATTGCTATAGCTAGGACTTCCAGCACTATGTTGAATAAGAGTGATAAAAGTAGGCACCCTCATCTTATTCCTGATCTTAGAAAAAAGCTTTCAGCATTTTACTGTTGAGTATAATGTTAGCTGTAGTTTTGTCATATATAACCTTTATTATTTGAGTTATGTTTCTTTCTTTTTTTTTTTTTTGAGGGCAGTGTCACTGGCCCTCATATGTGGACCCAAACCAGGGCCGCTGGCTTCCCAAACCAGCGCTTAACCACCGCGCCACTCGGCCAGCCTGAGTTATGTTTTTTATATACCAAATTTCTGAGGGTTTTTATCATGAAATGATGCTGAGCTTTGTCAAATGTTTGGTTTGAATTTATTGAGATGATCATTTGATTTTTATTTTTCATTATGTTAATGTGGTGCATCACATTTATTGATTCCTATATGTTGAGTCATCTTTGCATCCCAGGGTTAAATCTTACTTGATCATTGTGTGTAACTCTTTTAATGTGCTGATGAACTTGGTTTGCTAGCTTTTTATTGAGGAATTTTACATCTATGTTCATCAGTGTTCTTGTCTGGCTTTAGTATCAGGGTAATGTTAGCCTCATAAACAGTTTGGAAGTGTTCCCTTCTCTTCAACTTATTGGAAGTGTTGAAGAAGGGTTGGCATTAATTCTTCTTTAAATGTTTGGTAGAATTCACCAGTAAAACCATCTGGTCTTGGGCTTTTCCTTCTTGGGAGATTTTTGATTACTGATTTAATCTTTTTAGTCATTACTGGTCTGTTCAGATATTCTATTTCTTCTGTTAAGTCTTGGTTAGTTTTATGTTTCTAAGAATTTATCTATTTATTATAGATTACTCATTTGTTGGTATGTAATTGTTCACAGTAGTTTCTTATCCTATGTAGTTGTGGGTATTAGTTTTAATGTGGTATGTCTCCCCTCTCATTTCTGATTTTATTTATTTGGGTCTTCTCTCTCTTTTTCTTAGTCTATTTAAAGGCTTGTCAATTTTATCTGTTAAAAAAAACAGATATTAGTTTTGTTGATGTTTTCTATTGCATTTCTGGTCTCTATTTCTGTTCTGATCTTTGTTATATTTTTCCTTCTGTTTACTTTTGGCTTAGTTTGTTCTTTTTCTAGTTCCTTGAGGTGTAAAGTTAGGTTGTTTGAGATCTTTATTTTTTCTTAACATATACATTTGTCACTATCAACTTCTCTATAAGAACTGCTATTGCAGGATCCCATAGGTTTCAGTTATTGTGTTTTCATCATTAATTCAGGATACTTTTTTATTTCTCTTCTAATTTCTTCTTTGATTCATTGGTTGTTCAGAAGTGTGTTGTTTAGTTCCCACAAGCTTGTAAATTCTCAGCTTTCCTCTTGTTGATTTCTAGTTTCATAGCATTTTGGTCAGAAAAGATACTTGGGTCAAAACTCCTCTTAAGTCCCTCGGCACATGTTGCTGGATCCCCCCAACTACCACAGAGGCACTTTTGTTCATGAATAGATTTCAAAGTTTAGTTGTTAAAGAGGGGACAAAACAGAAAGACATCTTATGCCTCAATGATGTTGATGTCACACTACGTCTTCTGTTACAATAGAGTTTTCTATACTTAAGAAATTCAATTAATGTTTAATGATGATGATAACAATGGAATGATGAGGAACAACACTGAATTATGGAATTTAGAATTGCCAGAGATCTTATTTATTCCATCAATATTTACTATCAATCTAGTGTGCACTACTTGGCATAGAAAGATGGAGCGGCAGCTTTATAAACGTGTTCCTCCTGGAAAATGAGTGCTCTTCCCAGAGATTTCTGTTATCCATGGTGGGACTGCTTAATCAGCCTAGACCATTCTGGTTTCAAGAGAATCTGGGTAGGAAAAGGCTATGGGTGTCCCATAGTGGGGCAAGAGCTGAGAGGACTTCAGCAGGTTGAAGTCTCTCCCTTAGCAAAGAATGACAAAGTGAAGTAATCCTCTCAAGGTCCTGAACAAGAAACAGCTTGCATTTGTACCTCTTCCCCAACAGAGGGCACCAATGGCCAGGTTAAATAGCACCAGTCAATTAAGAGTTTCTAATTGTGTTTCTCCCACCTCCTCAAATCCATGGTCTCATAAGAGCAAGAAGAAGAAAGAGGAGGTAGCAGAAGAGTGAAAGAATTGAATCCCCACTTTGACTGCTGGTTTCCAACCTCTAATGTCACACCTGAGATAAGGGAAGAGATGAAGGTTTTAATTAAATATGAGATTAATGCTTTGATTTAGACTCTTTACAACGTGAAAATGAGAAACTTGTAGAACCTATAATGCCATCAAGAGGTGAGACAGAATGGTCTCCAGAATATAATTGAAGTCAGAGATTGGATACAACCTTGTTTCTTCTGAGCTCAGTCTATTTTTTAAAAATTCATTACACAAGACATAAAAGTCAGTAAAATGTGAAATACCTCTATGTTTTCTCTAAGATTACTTGTCAGGTGCTGTCTGTTATACATTCCCTTTATAAAAAGACCCTAAGATAAATTTCTTCCTCAGAAAGAGTTAAACCAAAGGTTAAAGTAAAGGCTTTCCTTGGATGATCCTTAGTTTTTTGTTTTTTTAAAAAGATTTTTTTATTGGGGAATTGGGGGAGGAGAACAGCGTTGGGGAATCAGGGAAGGGGAACAGAAAAGTTGCTGTCTTTTTGTTCTTCAGTCTAGTTGAGGAGGACGTCGCTTCACTGGCCCACGTTGGTATCGTCATTGCGCTCTTCCCGGATGAGGCAGATCGGTCCCCGGCCTCTGGATGGTCGCTCACCGCGGCTGTTGGCAGCTCACGCTGGCTGCCAGCCACTCACTGTAGCCTATGGCAGCCCACCGCAGCAGGGGCTGCAGCCTACACCATCGCCAGCGCCTGCGCAGCCCAGCTCCAGGTGGAGCTGTTGTTAGCTGTAGAGGGCAGTGTCACTGGCCCTTATATGTGGGATCCGAACCGGGGCCGCTGGCATCCCAAAACCAGCTCTTAACCAATGTGCCACTCGGCTGGCCCGGATGATCCTTAGTTTTCCTGTCATCATAGTCATCATGATTTCTCTACCTGAATCCAGATAGAGTAGCCTTAAAATTTGACCTTTACAATACCCTTGTACCTAAGAACTCAGGAGCAGAACTTTGAAGTTCTGTTCTCATTTTCATTCTGGTTTTGTGTTTATGTTCTGTTAGTGGTGTTATTGTTCTTGGGTCAATGGTTCTCATTGTTCTTGTATTTCTGTTGTAAATTGTGGCAAGTTATTTCCAAAATTGGTCTTGCTAAAGATAAAGAAAAAGCAAGAGAAGAGAAAGACTACCAAGGGTAGTACCAGTAACGTTGTAGCAACGAAACAATTATGACATAACTGCAATCATAAACCAATTTTTAAAAATTATCCAGACTTAATTTTATTACAGAAATGCACACTAAAAGAAAGAGTTGGGAAATTCTTTCTTATAAAGCCTAGAGAATTGTCTACTTACTATCAGTATAAAATAACTTATTCCTGTGACTATTCATGATGTCAAAATGCTTCCTAATAGGAAGGGGAAATGCATCTTTGGCTTTTCTAGACAAAGATTTTAATAGATTTCTTAAGACTTGTTCACCATCTTTTAGATATGACTCAGATTCCCCACACAATGTTTCTTTAAGATTATTTGTTATTTTTTAATAAAAATTACAAAATTGATCCTAAGTGTGAATTGACTTTTTACTAGCTTGGATGGCAAGGATATATAGTTGTATATACTATATTGTAGTGTCAACTTTCTTCAAATAATTCTTTTAGATAAAATATATCAGAAATGACAGGTTGCATTGGTTGGGTATGACATCATAAAAGAAGTGTTTTGTTTTTTTAAATTTTAACTTAAATGCTAATTTTTTTAAAAAATTAGCTTTGATTAAAATATGTTAGATGTAAGTAAATGAAACATAGCCAAGGTACAATCATAATGACTGGGAATAATCACTTGCATTTGCAGGGAAAATAGGTCTTAAAATTTAAGTTTAAAATTAGGGGAAAGAAAAGTTTCACAAGCCTTCATTCTGAAAGTCTAAAGATAGACTGCGTAGGTAGGTATTTCTTGAGAATATTAGCAGATTGGTGATGTCAGTGCTTGATGGTGTGAATGAGGCTCATTCCAAGAACTTGGAAATAATAATGTCTTTTGAAGAGTAAGTCAAGAAATCATCTTTCCTCTTACTTCTCTAAATGTAATAACTTAAGAATTATCCAGAAAATAGGTGGGTAGAATGTCTTCAAACCAAACCTTAAGATTTCAGTCTGGATAGAGTCCAGAGTGTAACATATTACACAAGAAGAGGTAAAACAGGTCTCAAAATAAATTTAAACAAACAAACAAATAACAAATTTGAACTTCATTATGTTCATCCAGTGTTAGGGAGATGTTTGGTCAACCAACTTGAAGCTTTCTAGTCCTATTGACGAATCCTTCTAGCTATTATCTGAGAAACTTGTCACAATGTCATATAAATCCCTCCAATTTTTGCTCTGTATGCCTTCATTTTGAAGCTTTCTAGTCCTATTGACAAATCCTTCTAGCTGTTATCTGAGAAACTTGTCACAATGTCATATAAATCCCTCCAGTTTTTGCTCTGTATTGCCTTCATTCACTCATCATTATACTTGGGCCTTTCATGCTATGATAGTCCATGACCATGTTGCTAAGTGGACACAAAGGGAAAATTCCTGGGTCCTGAAATATGGGTACAGGTAAGGGGAGGATACAAAACATACCTGAGTACACCACAGTATGACCTTTTGGACACAGATCGCAGAGAGTAAGACAGGTAGGTGGATGGTACCCCACACAGAGTGCTCTGCCACCTTTGCCGCCACCCTGAGCCCATCCCCTGAGAAACACCAGGAAGGCCCTGCAAAGCTACACTGTATCTATGGTGTTATCCTCATGTTTCTGATACTTGATAAATACTGATATATTGGTGTCTGTGAGGTTCATTTATGCCATCATCATACTCAGTTCCAGTTTTCTTTGTCCAGGCTGAAGATCATGTAGCTGGAGTATAGGCAGAAATTCCCCTAACATCTTGATTATTTAATTAATACTACATGCTTATGCCCATCTCAACCTCATTTGGCTCTGTGTCAGTTTCAGAGTATGAGTCACTTTCTCAACCTAACCACCCCAGAGAACTAACAGGGATGGGTTTCTGGGCCCACAAAGCTGAGGAGCAGAACCTAGAATGTGGTAACCTCACTGAGATATCATTTTGAAATAATCCTGCCATATTTATTAATTTTTATTAGTATCAGGTACACAAACCAACATAATGATTAGACCTTTACACCCCTGACAAAGTGATAACCTCACCAAGTCTACTAACCATCTGATACTGTACATAGCTATTACAATATCATTAACTATATTCCCTATGCTGTGATGTAATGTAAATTACATATATATATATATATTCAATATTATTTTATATTAGTTTCAGGTGTACAGTGCAGTGGTTAGGCTTTTGTATAATTTGTGAAGTGATCCCCCCAATAAGCCCAGTACCCACCTGACATCGTACGTAGTTTTTACAACACTTTGACTATATTCCCCATACTGTATTTCACATCCCTGTGACTATTTTGTGACTATGAATTTGTACTTCCTAATCCCTTTGCCTTTCCCGCCTGTCCTCCCAACCCCCCTCCCATCTAGCAATCATCAGTCTATATCTCTGAGTCTATTTCTGTTTTGTTTAAGATTATTACTATCACTAGGTCACTGTTCTTAATTTCAGACAGTGAAATCCACTCTAGATTATTTGAAGAGGGAAAAATTTACTACAAGTTTTTATGCAGCATATTATTTCAGGAAAGGCTCGAAAAATAGGGAGAAGCAATACAACCAGAAGAAATGCCCACTTGGCATCCACAATGTTAGAGAACACACAACAGAACTTGCATCACAACTGCCCTGGGAGTCTTAGATGCCTCTGACCCAAGGTCAACACAGCCACTACCTCACATCACTTACTTCCTCCATGTGTGATTGGTGGGTGTCTCTGCTTGAGTGAACCTGGGTCACATACAGAGCCCTAGCTGCAAAGAGTCTGCAAAATGTCATGTTTGGTTTTCCAGCCCTTAGTGAAAGCTCCCAGGAAGGGCACTATAGGGGGAACAGAGAGACTAAGCAGTCTTTCTCAACTTTCTTACACAAATACCTATACTCTCTAATTTATAGGCTTCACACATCTATTACCATTTTTCACTAATAAACATTAGCCAAAAATGTTTTTATACCTCGAATAGACATGAAAAAAAAATCATGCAAGTTCTAAAAAATATATTATATGAATTAAACAAGGATAAATATGGCTACCTTGGGGGCCTGCCAAGTGACTCAGTTGGTTAAGAGCTCACTCAAGAGTGCGAGCTGAGCTCTGAGCAACAGCAGTTTGATGCCCAGCCCAAGCTGAGCTGCTGCTGAGCTGCCAACAGGTGGCAGGATGGCTCAGCTAAAAAAAAAAAAAAAAATTATATATATATATATATATATGGCTACCTTGGCATTTGTTAAAATTAAGACTCCCACATCTGAATAATTTCAGGGCTAGTAGCATAAACCTATTAAGTACGTGTGAGACAATGGTGAACTTGACGGCATATGCTGTCCCCCTCCCCACGTTGTTCGCATTCAGCTGTAGTGAATGGTCTTCATTTCCCGCCCTGATCCACTTTACCTCGTTGCTGTTGTCAGTGTGGCTGCTAATAGCTCACAGGTGCTCCCTTAAGAGAAGTACCAAAAAGCAACAGAAACAGCCTCCCTCAGGAGACTATTTCCAGCCCACAGATCACAGTGTACAGCTAATAACTAAGTGATATGGGAATATAAAAGACCCCCCCTCCCCCTCATGAACTCTATGGTGTAATTCATGCTCAGAATTGCCCGCCCTCACCCCCATGGCGTCCACATCCCATTCTTACCTAACTTCCCCCTACCCACTTGCCCTACCCTGCCTCCCTCACTTTTTTTCTCCTGAGGACATGACTTTAATACATCATTTGATTAGACACTGCTCAAGTTTCATTTTCAGAGAATGAATATGAACTTAGAAACAGCTAATACCAATATTTTTGTAGTAGAAAACAAATAGAAAATACCGAAGGAAAAAAAGGAGGGACAAATAATTAGTGAAGAGAAATATATGAAAACCAAAAAGTATTAAAAATAAGGTAGATATATGTCCAACTTTAACAATAGAGAATAAACCTTCTTTTTAACTATACATGTACCATGTTATGAAAACTGACCATACATTAGATGAAAATAAAAACCCATAAATTCCAAGATGGAAATAATATGAACAACATTGGACTTAATGTAATAAACCTAGATGATAATAATAATAATAATAAATGTTTAAAAGTATCCTATCATATAAAATGAAAGATATGCTAATAAAACAACTCAGGAAAACAGAGAACACAAGTCAAGATTTCAAAATTTATTGACAACAACTATAAAAATATAACACATCAAATTCATGAGATACAACTAAAGCAATTTAGTTGCAATTAAAATGCCTGTAGAAATACAATTAAAGCAATGAAAATGCCTATAGGAATACAAATACCAAATGGAAATTAATTTAGCACCCTATTCAAAAAACCATATAAGAAAAACAAAAGAAATAAGAGGAAATTAATAAAGATAAAAACAAAAATTAATGGATTCAAAAACAGAAAAAGAATTAAATAAAATTGAAAAGTGTTAGTTGAAAATGTTAACACAGTAGACAGCTTACTAAGCTAACTTCATCCAGTAATAAAGGGGAAATGCAAAATTATATAAAATTATACATGACACACGAGAAATAAAGCATTTAAACAGGACTTTTTAAAAAAAAATCATGAGACTACTTTGTAAAATTCTAAGCAAATCAATTTTAAATTATAGATCAAATAAGTCATTTTCTAGACTGATAGCATCCAGTTTTCTGTTCCACATGTAAAGAGCTTAGAAGCTGCCACTCCATCCTAACAGGAAGTATTGATAAAAGCCAGATAGACTGAACCCTGGCCAATATTACTGAGACCATAGGAACAAAGTCAGCCTGATCAGTAATATGTCATGTTAACAGCATGGGCTTGTGGGATGATGTCATGAGAGTGACACTTTACCGCTGTGATCTTCCTCTTAAAAGCCCAGAGTAGCCATGAGGAAAACATCAGACAAACCCAAATTTAGGGACATCCTACAAAGTACCTGACCAGTACTCCTCAAAACTGTCCATTTTATGAGAAAGTTCCATTAACTGTCACAGACCAGATGAGGCTAAGGCAGCATGATGACTAAATCCCGTGTGGTATCTTGGGTAAGATTCTGGGACACAAAAAGGACATTAAGAAAAAGCTAGTGAAATCTGAATAAACTTCAGAAGTTAGTTAATAGCAATATGCCAATGTTGGTTGTGACAAATATGCCACAGGTATATTGTGACAAATATCCCACAGGTACCCTATGGTTGTGACAAGTATACATCACAGGTTCCCTGTGTATCCAATTAACAATTGGGGAAATTGGTATTAGCACTCCTTGTTCTATCTTTGCAACTCTTCTGAAAAGTAACAGTATTTTAAAATTAAAGTTTATTTTTAATGAGCAATTAAATTCCCTGTATAATACTTCCAACTTTGGGTCATTTCTTTGTCTATTGAGAATGATTCTGTTTTCTTTCTTGTGTGTTTCATATTTTTTTATTGAATGCCAGACATCTTACGTAGAATAGTAGAGGTGAAGGTAAATAATGTTTGTGCCTAAAGACAGGCATGTCATTTTTTCTCTGATTGTGTAAGTATGGTGACTGATATCTCTTCCTTCCTTGCTGGACCATAGGTGATCCATTCCATACATCCCTTCTCTCCATAAAGGAGGGTGTCCCTCCATGTGTTTCAGTTGTTCAGTTTCCTTGGGTCCTTAGTTCTCTGATGGGTTCAGGAAAAGTTATAATTTTGTCATTTATCCAGCCCTTTCTCATTGATAGGTGGAAACATGTTATTTCCAGTTTTCTATATCCTAGGAGTAAGCAAAAAAACCTGTGTTTTTTTTCCCCTTAACTCTGTATGTACTATAATCAAACATGCATGTAGGAGGGGTGAAAATGGAAGAAATGATTAGAAAAATATGATTCAAAGCAAGAGATTCTGAATGCTTGAAAATTCACAGAATCTTAACATTGGAAGGAATATATTAGAATCCATCTAGCCTCATTTAAAATATTTTAAACAGTGTCCTCTTTTGTTAAAATTAAAATTTTCTGTCATATTTCCTTCAGGAGGAGATTGCTTCTAGTTAAAAATCACTATTTTCTGCATATCCACATCAATCAAAAAAGTACCTGTTACTCTTCACTTTCAGCTAAAATGAAAAGCATAGCAATAATTTTTCATTTTACAGATACAAATTATAATATTGAATATGTTTTCAAAGTGTACACCCCTTTCCCAATTCTGGTTAAAAGCACCCTATGGAGTGTTCCCCCTCCTCACTTTGAAAATAATTTACCTATTCCAAACATCCACTAAACAAATATTTTTCCTCTATCTATGTGGCTATAGAGAGAAGTAAGTGTATTATACATCAGATTCTTTATACTAACACTACACACTAATATAGTAGTCACAGGAATGGGATATAAAAATTGACAGAGTTGGGGAGGTCAGCCCTATCATTTTTTGCAACGAGGTTGAAAGATGGATTGTCAGGAACAGAACTGCCCCATCTGAGGACTCAATGCATCTAAGCCAAAGAACTGAGGCGATGCAACAGATTCAAATCAAGCATCTCTATTCTTGTACTAGAGACAGGAATCCATGTGAAGAAGAAATCAAAAGCATCTACAATGTGAAGCCTAAAGATCACAACCCATCTTCTTTTTCTGTAATTCTTCAATGCCAAAGAAAACAACCTGTCATGCTTATCACTGACAAGTAAAATCTAACCTTATAACAGTGTTCTCAGAATTTTGTCATAAGAATCATCTGGCTTCTTATTAAAAATAAAGATTCTTGAGAATCATTCCAGAAAAACAGAATCTTTGGACGAGGTTCCTCAGAATGTGCCCTTTTCACCAAGGCTCATGGGGTTCCTTGGATCAGAATTATCTGGGAAACAGTCTTAGAATATAGTCTCTTCACCATGTCTTACCCTAAACAGCATTAGGTGACTAATTCTGATGATCAAGGCATGATAATCCTGATGCTTAACAGTAAAATATTAACTACCAGGTGCTGCCTATGTGTTTGTTAAACTATGATTTCCATTCTGAAATATAAACAGAAGAAACCCAGTATTGAATTCACCTTATAACAAATTGTGATGAGAAGCTAGTAGCAAACTAAGAAAACTATTTGATTTTTTTTTGCCTGAATAATTAGAAAATTATTCAAGGACACAAGATAACCTTTTCCACAAATTATTCCATTCATGTAAAATTGTATGTGAACAAATCAAAATTTATTCATGAAAAACACATGACTTTTAAGAGTGGAATCATTGCTCCAAACCTCTTGAGAGCATGTCTCACACTGAAATATCCAGGACTATATATACTTCAGTGAGAAGGCATTTGTTTCACACAAAAGGGAGAGTTCGTGAGAAGTTTGTCTTTTGTAGAAAAGACAAAAGGTTGGCTGGCCGAGTGGCTCAGTTGGTTAAGAGCTTGCTCAAGATGCAAGCTGAGCTCTGAGCAACAGCAGTTCGATGCCCAGCCCGAGCTGAGCTGCTGCTAAGCTGCCAACAGGTGGCAGGATGGCTCAGCTAAAAAAATAAAAAAAAGACAAAAGGCATTGAGATTTGGGGAAAAGAGATGAAAATCTGTGGGAGAGCTCTTTAAATTTTCCCACAAACTACCTCTTAAGCTTTTTTTCTTGACCCTTAGTCATTGTTTC
Organism: Aselliscus stoliczkanus; assembly: GCA_033961575.1. Classification (NCBI taxonomy): domain Eukaryota; kingdom Metazoa; phylum Chordata; class Mammalia; order Chiroptera; family Hipposideridae; genus Aselliscus; species Aselliscus stoliczkanus. The sequence continues at coordinate 71,231,846 of CM066740.1, read as the reverse complement.
TTTTTTCTTTTTCTAACTTTATTTTTCATTAAAGTATAGTTGACATACAATATTTTATTAGTTCCAGGTATACAACATAGTGCTTTGACATTTATGCTTATAAAGTGATCACCATAATGAGTCTAGTACCCATCTGTCCTCATATAAAGTTATTCTAATATTATTGACTATGTTCCCTATGCTGTACACCACATCCCCCTGAGTTATTCATTTTATAACAGGAAGTTTGTACCTCTTAATTTGGCAACCATCAGTTTGTTCTCTGTATCTATGTGTCTGTTTCTGGTTTGTTTTTGTTCTTTAGATTCCATATATAAGTGAAATCATACAGCACTGTCTTTCTCTGTCTGACTTATTTCACTTAGCACAATACCCTCTAGGTCCATACATGTTGTCACAAATGGCAAGATTTGGTCTTTCTTATGGCTAAGCAATATACCATTGTGTGTGTGTGTGTGTGTGTGTGTGTGTGTGTGTGTGTGACATATTCTTTATCCAGTCATCCATTGATGGACACCAAAAAAATCACTTCCATATCTGACTATTGTAAATAAGGCTGCAAAGGAACATATGGGTGCATTATCTTTTCAAATTAGTGTTTTCATTTTCTTCAGGAATGAAATTACTGAGTTGTATGGTAGTTCTATTTTTTAATTTTTTGAGGGACTCTATGTAAACAACTCATACAACTCAATCTCAAAAAACCCAAAAACAATCCTATTAAAAAATGGGCAGAAGTCCTGAATAGATATTTATCCAAAGAGTACATACAGATGGCCAACAGACATATGAAAATGCTGAACATCAATAGTCATCAGGGAAATGCAAATCAAAACCGCAATGAGATACATCCGTACACCTGTCAGAATAGCTATTATCAAAAAATCAATGGGCTGGCCGAGTGGCATGGCTGGCTTGATGCCAGCGGCCCCAGTTCAGGTCCCACATATGAGGGTCAGTGACATTGCCCTCAAAAAAAAAAAAGTCAAGGGGCTGGCAGTGTGGCACATTGTTTAAAGGTTGGCTTGGGACGCCAGCTCTGAGCAACAGGGCTCGGGTTCAGATCCCACATGAGGGCCAGTGACGCTGCGCCTTCTGCAGCTAAGATGGTGAACAACAGCTCGACCTGGAGCTGGGCTTCTGTGAGTTGCCAGCGACAGCGTAGGCTGTAGTAGGAGGACGTGAGCTACCGTGAGTGGCTGGCAGCCAGCGTGAGCTGCTGTGAACCGCTGTGAGTGGCTGTCAAATGGCCGGAGAGTGACTGCTTCACCTGGGAAGGGCACAATGATAATACTAACATGGGCTAGTGAAGCGACGTCTTCCACAAATAGACTGAAGAATGAAAGTACAGCAACTTGTCTGTTCCCCTTCCCTGATTCCCCAAGACTGTTCTCCTCTCCAAATTCCCCAATAAAATCTTTATAAAAAAAAAAATCAACAAATAAGTGTTGGTGAGGATGTGGAGAAAAAGGAACCCTCCTGTACTGTTGGTGAGATTATAAACCAGGCAGTATTTCTTAACGTTTGGGTCAAGATTATCTGAGTCAGAATTACATGAAGTAAGTGTTTAAAATGCTAATTCCTAGGCCTCTCCCAATTTACTGAGTTAATATTTTAAGGGTGGAACCCAGGAAGCTACACTTTTAATAAACTATTCCAAATTATTTAGATAAACACTGAAGTTTTCAAATTAGTGCCATAAACTAGGGGGTCAGCAAATCTTTTCTAGAAGAGGCCAAACACAGGCACTCCTTGTTTTATTGTGCTCTACTTAATTGTGCTTCACAAATGTTGCTTTTTTTACAAATTGAAGGCAAGACCCATTACCAGCAAAAAGATTATGACTCGCTTTGTTGTGATACTTGCTTTATTTCAGTGATTGGAACTAAAGCCACAATATTGCCAAGGTATGCCTGTACTAAGTATTTTATTTTATTTTATTTTTAAACCACTTTTTTTGAGATGTGATTGCCATGTAAGAAGTTGTACATATTTAATGTACACAGCTTGAAGAGTTTGAGGGTTAAGTATACACCCAGAAAACCATCACCACCGCTTAAGCCATAAACATGTCCATTACATCTAGAACTGCCCTCCCGTTCCTTTTATTATTATTATTGTTGGTGTGTGTGTGTGTGTGTGTGTGTGTGTTAAAAACACACAACATAAGATCTACCTTCATAGCACAATTTAAGGTTACAATATAATGTTGTTAGCTATAGACATTTTGCTGTGTAGCGGGTCACCAGAACTTAGTTATCTTGCATAAGTGAAACTTCGTGCCTTTTGACCATCACCTTCCCAATTTTTCTCCTCCCCTCCTCCCCCCCACAGCTCCTGACAACCACTTTTCTACTCTCTGATTCTGTGAGTTTGATTATTTTAGGTTCCACATGTAAATTAGATCATACAGTATTTGTCTTTCTGTATCTGGCTTATTTCACTTAGCATAATGTCCTCCAGGTTTATTCATGTTATCAAAAATGGTGGGATTTCCTTCTTTTTTAAAGACTGAATAATATTCTCTTGCATGTACATACCACATTTTCTTTACCCATTCTTCTGGTGATGGACACTTAGGTTGTTTCTATGTCTTGACTAGTATGATTAATAGCTCAATGAACACTGGAAGGCAGGTAGCTGTTTGAGATCCTGATTTTAATTCCTTTGGATAAATGCAAAGAAGTGGGATTGCTGAGTCATATGGTAGTTGAATTTTTAATTTTTTGATGAGATAATGTAGTTTTAGAATGCATTTAGCTAGAGGGATAAACAAACTGTACTTCTGTTCAGAATGTTTTGTGTTGTCTACTTAAAAACAAACTTAATACTTCTAATTGCATTTTTAATAAAAAAACTCACTTAAAAACTCTAGTCGTAATTAAATGTTTCTTTTGTTTTTAGCTTATTTAGAAAATGACTATGACTTTTGAAGCTCTGAGGACAAATTATAATATTTCCCATGGAAATCACTGCCAGTGATTTCACTGCCAGTAGCCATTTGGCTTAATGCCCTTTTACTTTATTATTTTAACATTGAGAAATAGACAAATGTGCTTTCACACTTACAAAATTTATTTCATACCAAATTTCTATAATTTTCTAGATCCAATATCAGACCCTAGCATCAACTTTGTTTTAATTTCATACTAAAAAACTACTATATCCCAAGGAAGCATATAGTTCCTTTCAAAGGCACCTTTCCCCACCAAAAGCTTTTCTAGTTTCTGCAGGATCCCAACCATCATATGTTGTCTTCCTGCCTTTGCTATTCCTGTCCCCTAATCCCATATCTGCCATGTGTACATACATACTCTCACACTCTCACACACACGCATTCACACATATTGCATATCTCTTTTTCCACAGACATCTAAACATTATTATTACCTGGGATTTGCCAATTTACCAATGAAATGTTTGTACAGGAAAAAAAGCTGTGACTGATGATAACAGAGAGATATGAGTAGAATTGAAAAGAACGGAGACAGTGCTGTTTTGGGGTAGCAATCACTGCATGAGAGAGGGTATGGCATAGAAACCTCTCCCTCCATCTTGAAATCATCTGATGCCATGGACGTGTTGATAGAGAATTAGTTAGCTAGGAGAGATCTTTGAGTTCTCTAGTACAAAGCCCTTAGTTAGCAGATCAAAAAAAAAAAAAAGAGTAGAGAGTGGGGGACATGCTTTAGGAATTTAAGTTGTTGGGAAAACTAGAATTAAAGCTGTATCTTCCAATTTTCCATTGAGATGCTATTTTTTTTTTTTTGTATTCCTACATTCTTAACAGAATGTACTCATCCTAACCCTTGTAAGACAAGACTGATATTTGCATGCACTCTCTTCCAAGGTCATTATCATCACAGTAATAGTGGCCATATATTCACCACAGCTCAGTATTATGGGGACCTAGTTATTTTCACATTGCACAAGGAACAGAACTGGGATTAGATTATGCGAATTACTCTGGGTTTAGTGGATGGATATACAAGGAAGTAAATTAAGCAGCAAGCAGTATCAACTACTCTCCCATAACTACACTTCACAGGCACTGGAAAGTTACTGCAAAGCAAGTTAGTGTCCCAATTGTTCCTTTCCCAATTTTTGTCCCAATCAACAGCAGACACCTCTTTTTCTACAGTGTTCTGAGATCATGCTATCTCCCCTAATTTCTAAATGTAATGCTCTTGTTTTTACTAGTAACAGATTTCTTTCTCTTTCTGTGTGTGGCTGTCTAATACCATCACCTTAGAAAAATGGCAGCCACCATCCAACAGGGAATGATACATACAGGACAGGGCACTGTGTGTGGCCACCTCAAAGCCCACGACTTCACGCACAGACTTGGTTCCTTTAGAGCAGATGCTCATTCCTACGTCACACATCTGTGGCGACTCTGGTGGCATAAAACATAGCATCCTATGACCTAACTGGTCCTCAGTGAGGGCTATGGGTTTCACACTATGACAGAAGGGTCATTTTAAGTGCAAGCACTTCACATGGCCCAGTCTGTGCCAAAAATAAAATTTGAGAGATAGAGAAAAATATATAAGAAAAGAAAGGAAGCTCTCTTAACCATGTTTAACTGGCCATGTGTAATTCCCAGGCTCTCCGAGGCCCCATATCTCTCCCTATTCTCTTTCTGTTGTCTGTATCCTGTATGCTTCCATCTCTTTCCTGGTCTCACTCATAATGAGAAAACACAGTCAGCTCCTCTATAATAGCACAATTCATTCTAGGTTCTTAGTTCTTCCTGATCACAAGGCTTCTCTGAAAAATAAACTGTCCTGTATTAGTGTGGGGGTAGGGGGAGGGTGCCAAAAGAATGTGTACACATGACTTGTATTTATCTCTCATTATCGGTATATATTAAGTATTACAACTTTAATAGTTTTTTCCTTTCTTAAAACGTTGCATTTTTTTTGGCACCCTCTGTCTTAACGTTTTCTTTCATTTCTGTCAATCTTCTGCATTTCCCTGTAACTTTTTATCCCCACCCTATTTCAACCCCTAAGACTCCTGGCTCCACCTCCCTATTCTGTCCCCGCCTTCCCCATTAGATTTGATTAGCAGGCTAAACAGTCATTCAACATATCTGTGTTGAATTGCAATGTACTTTTCCAGGCTTTTCCCTCACAGTCTGGGCAGATGTCAGCCACAGGAATAACAGAAGTTTCACTGGTCTCTGCTTCCACTCCCTGTAAGAGCTTTTTAAAAAGAGCTGTGCCATCGAATGTCATTGTTCACCCTATAATAGCACAGCCCTAGCTGTCCACACTGTTGCCCAGGTTACAGGTTGATCTGCATGAAACACATAATCTCCGTGAACCTAAAGGATCCTGCAGAGCCTATCATTTAAGGAGACAAACCACAAGAGAAAGATTTTTGTAGAGTGCTAGTTTTTTCCATTGTCAGAAGAATGGCTAATTTCACAAATAAAATAGAGAGAAAGGGAAGGCCTGGAGGAAGGGCAGATAAAGACTTGCCTTTCACTAAAACATAAATATTTTATATGTGGAAGCTGAGATTAGCTGCTGCTCTCGTGTTTGGATTTTTTCTCTAGAATTTGCTTTTTCAAACTGTAGCAGGAATATTCTAATACTCCACCTTTCCTATAATAACATTGCCACCATGCTATACTCAGCTGTCCTGGTTCACCTATTTAAATTTTGCTTCCAATTACACAAACAAGTAATACTCCAAATATATGCTTTATAAATTATTTTCAATATCTACATTCTCAGGGGAAAAGTCTCCCTTGTCCTCTTTCCCCATCTATCTGGGGGAGGGGTGGGATAGGAGGGAGAACAGGATTATAAGCAGGACCATGAATGTTCTCTCTCATCTAAAAATTATATTTCAGTCAATTGTTTGAATAAACAACTCTAAGAACATGAAAAGATCCTTGTATTTACATGGAACACAGCTCGTATTTATATTCAGTGTAAGGTCTTGATGTGTCAACACTACAAATTGCTGCAACTTCTCCCTCAGGAAATAACACCTACTTCCTTTGTGCTGAGGGACTAGGAAGCTTTCTATTCCATCAGGGGAAAAATCATCCAAGGGAAAGGAAGGGAGGAAGCAACTCTAAGTTATGGAGAAATTTTGAGAAACACTGATTCAATATAAATCTCATATAAGAAAAACGTTTTTATTTTTTCTCGAGGGCAATGTCACTAGTCCTCATATGTGGGACCCAAACTGGGGCTGCTGGCTTCCCAAGCCAGTGCTTAACCACCACGCTACTCGGCTGGCCCAAGAAAATCATTTTTATATAAAACTATTTTTAGCTTAACTATTAAGTGTCTGGGAAACTGATATCTGGTCACATCAGAAAAAGGACACTATTCTGTGTTATAAATTGTAAGCAATAAAAATCTGTAGTTGAGGGCCAGCCGAGTGGCGCATATGGTTAAGAGCTGGTTTTGGGACGCCAGCGGCCCTGGTTCGGATCCCACATATGAGGGCCAGTGACACTGCCCTCTACAGCTAACAACAGCTCCATCTGGAGCTGGGCTGTGTGAGCCCCGGCAACAGTGTAGGCTGCAGCCCTTGCTGCAGTGGGCTGCCATAGGCTACAGTGAGTGGCCCGCAGCCAGCTGTGAGCGGTGAGCGACCATCCAGAGGCAGGGGACTGATCTGCCCCATCCAGGAAGAACGCAATGACGATACCAACATGGGCCAGTGAAGCAACGTCCTCTGCAACTAGACTGAAGAACAAAAAGACAGCAACTTGTCTGTTCCCCTTCCCTGATTCCCCAACGCTCCTCCCCTCCCCCAATTCCCCAATTTAAAAAAAAAAAAAAATCTGTAGTTGAGACTTTTTGTTTAAAGGTCCCAGAGAAAATAAAAAGACTAAAAAGAAATTGTTCCTTTTCTATTTACCCGATCTGTGGACATAGCCTGTGGTGCCTGGTGTAGTAGGGAGTACTGGAGTAGATTTGCATCTCATACGTAGATTTAGAGAGCTTTTGGGAGATGACAATCTGTTTTTTGGTTTTGTTTCAATTTTAATTTTATGAAGTAAAGGAAAAGAACCCCAAGAGATAGAAAACTGTGATAGCTTAATATTAAAAGGAAATCTACAAAGAATGAGGATGGGCTGGGGAAATTAGTTATTAGCCTCCATTCTGATTCTCCCACCTAGATTTTATTAGAGTTTTGGGATCTTACTTTAGATACAACCTTTGTCTTTTCCTTGTAACCCCATTTCAAAATTTCCTTCTCTTCCCACCAAATGTCCATATTTATCGCTCCACTCTTCTTAATTTCCTCCACTTATCTTTCCCCTTCTATTTTCTATTTTTCTTTCCCTAGTAGCAAGAGATACGCAAAATATAGAACAAAATTGTTTTTAAATTAGATGGAAAAAGTTTCACCGAAACGTGGAAGAATTGGGGGATTAGTTCAATTCTGCTTTTCCTCTTTTCTGCAAAAATAGGAGGGAAAGGAAGAAAAGGGAGGGGGGAAGAGGGAGGAGGAAGAGTTAGAAATGAAGAAGGAAAAGGGGGTTTCCACAGATAATATGCATGACTTTGGGGGCAATTGCACCCAAGCTTAAAACCTGCAGGAGGGACCCAATCAAAATGTGGGGAATAAGAAAGGGTGCTCAGGTAGAGGGCAAGGAATAGGATTAGCGGTGAATACAAAACAAACAGGAAAATGTGTAAACTGGATTGTTAAAATGTATATTAAGTGCTTTCAGTAGTTAGAGCAAAAGTATGATAATGCATTATAAAGACTCTTATTCCAATATATTGTATGGCTTACAAATCATAGCTAAGTACATTGTTTTAAAATATATATTAGTAATGTCATGGGCCAACTGAGCCCCCATCCCCCCTTCCCCCAATGAAAATACTTTTAAGTCTTCTTTCCTATAGAAATGCTAAGTATAGAAGTGTTATCAGAGAATGGACCCTTTCAGTGCAGGTCTAGGTCCTTGGCAACTCCAGCAAAGAAATGAACAAGATACAGGAGTAAAAAGTAGTTTACTAGAAGAGATAGTACATTTCAAAGAAGTAGAAGTAGGCCTAGCAGTAGAGAATGGCCCAAGGGCCCATTATTAGAAGAGAAATTACATTCCAAAGAGTTTGGAGGAGGCCACACAAAGGTGAGGCTCAAAAAGGCTCAAAGGGAGGAAGGGAGTCAAAAGGGAAGAAGCAAGAAGCAGTAAAAAAAAAAAAAGGGCAGAATTCCCAGGACTTAGGGTTTTTCTGTCTTTTTCTCTAGAATGGGCTGTTCCCCTCTGGGTGCGGGACTGCTTGATTGGAGGTTTTGGGTGCAGAGGGATGGTCACCTGGGTGGTCGCATTCTGTGGGACCTGCAGGAAACCCAATGCCTGCCTCTAACTGCCTGCCTAGTTTTCCCCTTGAGCGACGTGATCCCCATAAAATCTCTATGGGGGCGAGCAGAGTGGCGTGGTGGTTAAGCTCTGGCTTGGGAAGCCAGAAGCCCCGGTTCGGGTCCCACATGTGAGGGCCAGTGACACTGCCCTCAAAAAAATATATAAAAATAAAAAAATAAAATAAAATAAAAAATAAAATCTCTATGGGAAGTTGAAGGACAGGAGGTCTCTTCTTCTGTATCTGCTTCCTGCTGGACAGGGGCATAGAGCTGTCCCTGCCTATTGGGGGATTCCCAGAACCCTCGCCCTATCTGATCTCAGATGAGAGGAAGGGGTCTCGAGCTCCACCTGGAAGACCGTGCTGGCTTCTTTGGTTGTGACTGGCAATCTTGCTGGAGTACACTCTGTATCCCTAAGGCCCATGAATGAGGAAAAATAGATTTTAATTAATAAATCTGTTAGTTCTCATGAAACCTATGTCACTCAGGTGGCCTCAGTTGTCTGGAACTGGCCTGGGGGATATTAGGAAGTCACAGGCTTTCAAGTAGCTATCTGAAGCAGGGGTAGGAAACTTCTATTGTTTAAGGTTCAGAAACTGATTTACAAAGCAATTAAGAAAGTGGGGGGGATCTTTAGTCTAGGATTCACAAACTGGTTAGAAGAGTAATCAAAGCCAAGAGGTAAGAAACTAAGGAACCAGGGAGGAGACTTAGCATTTCTATACTTAACATTTCTATGAGAAGGAACACTTAAAAGTTTCTCAGTGAGGGAGGCTGCTCCGTTGGCCAGTAACAGAAATGTTAAGTCTCCTCCCTAATTTCTTAGTTCCTTAGCTCTTGGCTTTGATTGCTTTTCTAATCAGTTTGTGAATCCTAGACTAAAGATTGCTCTTAGCCTGAATCATAGAATTCTCCTATCCCCCTGCTTCTTGTTTTGTTTTGTTTTGAGGGCAGTGTCACTGGCCCTCATATGTGGGACCCAACCGGGGCTGCTGGCTTCCCAAACCAGAGCTTAACCACTGCGCCACTCGGCTGGCCCTCCCCTGCTTCTTGATTGTTTTGTAAGTCAGTTTCTAAACCTTAACAATAGATTGTTCCTATCCTTGCTTCAGATAACTACTTGAAAGCCTGTGACTTCCTAATATCCCCCAGGCCAGTAAACCTAATGGGTTTTTTTCCAAATCCATTCTGGGCCCAGACAATTGATGCCACCTAAGTGACAGGCTGAATGGCCACAGGTTTCATAAGAGCTAACAGAGTTATTAATCAAAATCTATTTTTCATCATTCAGGGGCCTTGGAGATAAAGAGGATACTCCAGCAAGATTGCCAGTCACAATGAAAGAAGCCAATGCGGTCTTCCAGGCGGAGCTCCAAGCCCTTTCCTCTCATCTGAGATCAATAGGGTGAGGGTTCCATGTACCCCCAATAGGCAGGGACAGCTCTACACCCATGCCCAGCAGGAAGCAGATACAGAAGAGACTTCCTGTCCCTCAACTTCCCATAGAGATTTTATGGGAATCATGTCTCTCAAAGGGAAAACTAGGCAGGCAGTTAGAGGCAGGCATTGAGTCTCTGCATCCCTGCACGTCCCACAGAATGTGACTGCTCAGGTGACTTACCCTATCCACCCAAAACTCTCCCATTGTATTGTAATTACCTACCCCTGCAGGAAAACAAATGGGCACAAAATACCCAAGTAGATCAGATCAGTCACTGGCACCTGCATAGTACCTCATGTCAATCACAGGTGCCAATCAGGTGGTCCTAAGCCCAAAGGGGAACAGCCCATTCTAAAGAAAAGGAATAAAAACTCCATGTCCTGGGAAGTCTGCCCTACTCTTTTTGACCGCTTCTTTCCTTTTCTGAGCCTTTTCCTGTGGCCCACTCCAAACTCCTTGGAATGTAATTTCTAATAATGGCCCCTGAGCCATTTTCTACTGCTTGGGCTTACTTCTACTTCTTTGAAATGTACTCTCTCTTCTATTAAACTACTTTTTACTCTGGTATCTCTTTCAGTTCTTTGCTGGAGTTGCCAAGGACCTGGACTTTGCTCCGAGAAGGGCCCATTCTCCGACAACAGTAACATTTAAAGTTATAGCATATATAGATTCTTAAATTTTGCCCACTCAAAACTATTAATAATTCAATTTAACATAGAGCTGATAGTTCAGACAAATGGTTTCAGCATATTTATTTAAATAATGATACACTTCATTAATTATGAATGTTGGTAGAGGAATAGAAAGGCATTCAAATTGGCTTCTTCCTATAATATGCTCTTATAGTAAATGTTAAAATCCTCTACATTTAAGTAAAGATGACATTTGCAATCCATTAGAACACCAAAAACTAACGGCTGTAATACTGGCAAATATTTATTTGTACTTAACATTATAGCATACTATCAGGCTTTACTCTTCTTTATTAGATGATTGTACTCGTACAGATTGCATGATTGTTATATGTCTGATTATCTTGTGAAATTTATAAAGATTACATTTTTAGATAAAAGGGAATATAACCAGGTAAATCTTATTTATTAAATAAAATATAATAGGTTACATACAGAGGCTTATTATGACTTGAATTTCCATTTGTAGAATAACTGTGTTAGAGCAAACTAATTCAGTGGTTTGTAAAAAGTAAATGTAATTTTAAAATACATTCTCCAACCCTTTTGCCACAATGGTCAGATATATCCAAATGAATATTTCCATTTGTTGACTATGGATGGAAACTTCCAGAATGGAAGTTTAGGAAAGCAGATGTACATTTTTCTATTATTTTTGTGTTTTTCAAGAATGAATAATAATAATAGGACATTTTTATACATAAAAATGTCATTTATATAAAAAGCATCTCAAATTGTTATTAAATGCATAAAATAGTCAAAATATCAACTTTTTCGTGTTTTGTGGATTTCTGACACATTTTGGGGGGAAAAACTTCAAACCAATTAATGTAGAAAAGGAGTTAATTCAATCAAAATTACTCATTGTATGCTTTTTGTTCAAGACCCTCTATAAGGCACTAAGGTGAATCAAATATTTTAGGTGAGAAACAAAGATACAGGTAATTACAAAACCACTCTTGCTTTTACGTATACTTTAATAGTTCAACAGTACTGGGAGAACAGATGTGGGAGAGATGAAAATAATAATAGAGTGATCTGAAAAATCTCCATGAAGAGATGAGAATAGTGCAGTGCATTCCACAGACATCTCATGGAAAGGCAGTTTCAAGGTAGAAAACAGGAGCTAAGGCCCAAACGTAGGCATGCTCTTATTTCTGAAGCTTCCTCACTGTATCAATTTGAAATCAGTTCCTCTGTGATTTCAACCCACTGATATTTCTCCTTTCTCTGGGGTCACACACACTAAAATCAATTATTCCTTCAAAAGGCGGTTTTTAATGATTGCTGATTATGTCGGAGTTTTCTGTAAGGAAAGATCATCTGTTCCTTCTCAAATGATGATTTTGAAGTGTTTTTTAACTAAGTTTCGAATCACTGTACTATCTCCATTGTTTTCTTTTAAGTCAGTTCCAGATTGCTCATACTATTTCGAATGTATTGTCAACAGTCTTCTTAACAATTACAAAGCAAAACCAGATTGTAAGATCTCCAGTTTCCAAATGCAAATTAAATAGTAATCCAAAATGACAAATCTGTTCCAATCAAAGAAAAAAGAAAGTTCTGGGGCTTTTGTATATGGCTCCAAACTCCCAACACTTCCCAAGAAGTATTATTGAGGGAAAAACTGAACTGACAAAATCTTAAGAATTTTCACTAACACTGCCAATGTGGAGGAAGATGTACTATATATAATACTAATAGGGAACAGAGCAAAACCTTGACAGTAGAAGCCACTATGACTTAACTCAGGCTCTTAGAAGTTCAGCAGAGTCATGAAATGTTAAGATTACCACTGTCCAGTGGTTAATTCCAAAAATAGAGGAATAATATAAAGCCTAACACTATTGTCTCTTGAAAATAGAATGTACCTTGGAATTGATAAGGTAGATTCTATGAGGACTGGAGTGAGCCCTTAATAAAAGATCAAACAAGAACGCATCATTCAAGTTCTGTGCAGAAGGATGCTTCAACTCTAGCTCTCACACTTACTTCAAATTTCAAAGAGAAGAAGAAAATACAATCCCAAGTTTTCAAGCAGAAGATAAACCAATCTTCGTCAACATGTTGAGGCTGCCAAAAAGAATTCAACCACTTTACATTAAAACATTGAAAATGTCTGGATAAAACTGCCCACACAAAACATGAACAAGCTGGGGGAAAAGGCAAAAACAACAACAAAGAAAAATAAGCAAACATAATAGAGAGAGGAGGAGGAAGAGAGGGAAGAGAAGAAAGCATGCAAAGACAGATGAAGAACACTATATAGAAGAAAACATTATTCAAGGTAAAGAAAAGCCCCCAAAGTGTTTTGAGCCATAGAAAACTATGAACCATAATTCAATGGAACATAAACTCAATGGGAAGATGATAAAGATCTCTACAAATAGCTAAAGAAACAAATTTAGAAAGAAACACAACATTATTTTGAAACTAAACAGTAACTTAGAATTAGCAAGGAACAGAATTGACATGGTTGAAAATCTATTAATTACATACAGGAAATGCTTGAGATAACCCCGATAAATACAGAAGATGAAAAAGGGAGTAAAATGATTAGCTAAAACACTATATATATATTACAAGACTGAAAGTAATTAGAGATCTGAAGAATAATTTCTCTGAAATGGGGATGATTCAATTACATAGATCAAGGGGGCACACTGTGATCCAAACAATAAGAATGTAGAATTATTTATATAAACATGTACTAGTTAAATTGCTGTGCTTTAAAGATAGAGTTCTTTATGCATGTGTTGAGGCAGGGAGTACATGTGAAATCTCTGTACCTTCCTTTTAATTTTGCTATGAACCAAATCAGCTATATAAAAATAGTCTTTTAAAAGAGAGAGAGAGAGAGAGAGAGAGAGAGAGAGAGAGAGAGAGAGTTTTTCAGTTACTCCACAGAAAAAGTCAGCATAAAGGGAAAACAAATTATTCTGTGACAAAGGAACTCAGCAATGATCTACAAGTTCTGAAATACAAATAAGTATTGATGGGTTTTATGCCCAACCTAATTGCTTGTCCTTCATATGCATGAAATTATTTCTACATAACTTTCTTTTTTTAACTTAAGGTTCATTGGGGGTGACAATGGTTAGTAAAGTTACATAGGTTTCAGGTGTACAATTCTGTAATCCATCATCTATATATCACATTGTGTGCTCATCACCCAGAGTCAGTTCTCCTTCCATCCCCATACATTTGATCTGTGAATCTATTCTTTCATAAACCTTTTAATCCTTTAATTCATTTCTTTTTCTAGTTACCTATTTACTGTTTGGAGTGGTGATAGTCACCTTAAAGTTAAAATGATTATCTCTGAGTTGTGGGTAAAGTGATCTTTTTACTTTTTTCTTTGTATTGCCTATATTACTTGAATATCTTTCAATTAGCATGTGCCTTCACAAAAAATGATATCACCTGAGATCAGACCCACATAAAAATATAATTATTATCTACATAATTCTAGGTCCTATATTTCTGAAAATGTGGTCTAAACTCACCAAATTGAGGTTGTCAGACTACATCGTTGTTTTATTTTCAGCTAACAATGGAGAGAGAAAAATCTAGAACCCAACCACACCTGCCTCTCTGTCACTGCAGAAGCACAGTGATCTTCAGAGAGCAATGACAGCTACTTCACTTTTGCTTTTCAAGCCCTGTACAAATTCCTCTTTCGTCCAACTCTAACCTAGAACCATACAGGAAGTGGGCATTCTGGGAAAAGGAGTTCTGACTTAACTAAGTTGAAATCTTTTGTAAACTATCATACTAGTAGCCTACTGAGTCAATCAGAGGAAGGAATGAATGTTATCGTGAAAAGCATAGTAGGCTGAATAATGGCCACCCAAGGATACCAGGTCTTAATTCCTGGAATCTGCAAATATTACCTGATGAGGAAAAAGGGTCTTTTCAGATGTGATTAATTTAAGGATCTTGACTTGAGGAGATTATCCTGGTTTATCCACGTGGCCCCTAAGCCTAAATATAAAAAAATGGCAGAGGGAGATTTGACACGCATGAAAGAGGAGGAGGCAAGGTAACCAAGGAGGTAGCTTCATTTTTGCCATCAAAAGTTCCTCTTTGTCTGGCTCTAATCTAAAACCACACAGGAACAGAGGTTTGGGGGAAAGTAGTTCTAGTTTAAATAAGTTAATATGATTGGTAAATCAACACATTAGCAGCCCCCTGAGCCAACCAGAGGGAGGATGTCTCATAAGCATTGTAGTGAGAAAATGTAATGAGCAAGGAATAAAATCAGTTCTTATATTCTATTTATTATATGTCAGGAAATGTTCTAAGAATATATTAATTCACTTAATCCCCACTCTGAGGCAGACATTTTTATCTAAATTTTGCAGGTTACACAACTGAGACACACAAAGGGTAATTTGTTTAAGATTATACAACTCATTAATTGTGGAGCCAGGATTTGAACCCAGGGAGACTGGCTCCATTTCATATTTTTAACCATTACATAACATAGTAAAGAGAATATCTCATTCACTGGGTGTTCTATTTATTGCTATAAAACAAATTACAACGAAATCTAGCTGCTTAAAACAAACATCCTTTGTTATCATAGCTCATGAATTCCTGGGTCAGAAATTCAAGCAGGACTCAGCTGGGCCATCCTTCTGTTCCAAGTAACACCAACTGAGGTCAAATTGTGGTTTTCAGCTGACAGATGAGCTGATCTGAGGAGTCCAAGATGGCTTCACTCACATGGCTGATATATTGGCAAAAATGGCTGGAAAGCTGGGCTCAGCTGAAACAGCTGGTTAGAGGTCCTACACGTGACCATTATAACCGGCAGACTCAGGGTAGTCAAACTACTTCCATGGAGACTCAGAGCCCCCCCAAAAAAAAACAAAAAAAAAAACCTAGTGGAAGCATGGAGGATTTTTATTACCTAATCTTAGCAATCCCTTCTGCTACATTCTATTGGTCAAAAAAACTCACAAAGGCCAGCCCAATTCAACAGGAGGAGATTTAGACTCTCAATGGGGGAGTAGCTAGGGATTGAGACCATTTTTAATCTACCACAGATATTTACATAAATAAATTTAAGAGCTAGTTTCTTGAACTTTGTAGCCTATAATTATCTTTTTTTTGAGGGCAGTGTCACTGGCCCTCATATGTGGGACCCGAACCGGGGCCGCTGGCTTCCTAAGCCAGCGCTTAACCACCGCGCCATTTGGCCGGCCCGCCCATGATTATTTTGATGCGCTTTGGAATTTGAACTGCTGTTAATAACATGTACATATGAATTACTTGAATTACATGTTAGGGGACTTAGTTTACCATCTTGATTTAATGACTCATCTTAAGTAAATCATTGAAATTCTCTAAGTCTCATATTTTTTTCCTTTATAAAATAAGGATTTTGGGCTATTTTATTAAGAGTCTTTTTTTGTGGAGTCTTGAGATGATAGGCTAGGGAGATGCCGACGTTAAGTCTTGGAGCAAAGTTCAAAGAGGGCACTGTTCGCCTCCTTGCTTGCTTCTGTAGTAGGAAGCTGGTTGTGTGTTACATGGGTCCCGTTAGGATCTGTCATGGAGGTGCCTGGATTTAATCTCCAGTTGTGTCAGCTTTAAAATCATCTTCTGTTATCTGATACTTTTAGTCATCTGTAACTGTATTAGTCTAGGAACAACCTCAAAATATCAGTGGATTAACACCATGAAAGTTTATTTCTTATACACATCAAGACAATCAGTAGGGTGGGGGAGGAAGGGCATTTTGCTGCATTAAGTCATTCAAGAACATAAACTCTTTGGTACCATCTCCTAGGAACTCATAGGCCTCAACCGAATTCTTCCAACCCAGTTGGCTGGCAGGGGAAGAGAGAGAAAGCAGGGAAAAATCCCACAGGTGCTCCTAGGGACTAATCTACACGCCCTTCTGTATTTCATATAGAACTCAGTTATAGAGCAACACTTAAGGGTGCGAATGTGGTCTCCCTGTGAGCCCAGAAGTAAAGGAAATAGATTACGGTGAATACATAGCTGTCTGACCCACAGTGTAATCTTTAAAGCAGGAAAGCATCATGGTGTTGTGCACATCTAGATGCATTTTAGAATGAAATCGGAGAAGAAACTTTTTTTAGGTTTCCTGCGTGAGGGATGCCTAATATCTAGTGCTAAATGGAGGATCTCAACCAATGAAATTCCTACTTGTTCAATAAACACTACAAAAAAAAAAGAAAAAAGAAAAAAAGACTTCAGTGAATGCAGAACTGTAAATTACAGCTGGAAATGTTCCTAAAATGTATTATGGATATTGAAAATGCTTCAGAACATGCTAACCTTCCTGTTAATGGTAAATTTATGCCAATAAATTTATCAACTCTTTCCTGATGACCCAGAGCTTAAGAGAATCCCTGTTGGGAAGCTTCTAGAACATCTGCCCATGCTATGCACTTTTTTATAGGCAGCCCCCATTTTTGTAGGAAGCACATTTACAAACCTCTTTGACAGAAACACCTCATTGTGTTCTCACAGTTTCCACAAGAAACTCAAAATCTTGTAAAGATTGCTCTATAATCAGAAACCATTCAAATTAAACAAATCTATATTTGTTTGCAAAATGACCCGCTCTCTTTTTATCTTGCTCATTAATGATGCCTATTATTTTCATGGCCAAGGTTAAATGTCCATTCAAGCTTAACTAGTTTGCTTCTGACATTCATTTATTTCAGGCTTCTACCACAATGAAGTCATGATTTTACTCTTGGGATCACGTATTGGTAAACTGAAATTACTTTTTAAAAATTACTTAACTTATAGTTTATAAACAAATATATGAGAAGGTATGACAAGTAGCAAAGACTCCTATTGTGTAGGTACTTGACTATCTTCTGATCTAATTTTAGAGTGAGGGATTATATAGGAACAGAGTGAAACTAAGTTACACACTAGAACACACCCGACACACAACCACTCAACACCTTTTCTGATTATTTCTGTCTCTTATTTATTTATGAAAAACAGAATAAGTGAGCAGCAGTTTCTGAAGTACAATATGGATACTACCGAATGACTTTAGGTTTCATGCAGCCTTATGTAAAATTTAATCACAAAGAGATCAAGATTTTCCCTTTTAAATTATCTTTCCATTGATTACACTGAAGAAGAAGTCTTAATTTCTTGCTAGTGTGTCCTTTTTTTCTATTTTTTTTTAAGTTGCAGAAAAGGAATTTATTAGAAGTAAAAGTACATTTCAAAGAAGCAGAAGAGGGCCCGAGCATTAGAGAATGGTTCAAGGGCCATTATTAGAAAAGATACTCCAAAGACTTTGGAGCGGGCCAAGCAAAGGAAGCTCAAAAAGCCCTTTTTTCTGTTTTTAAGGTTCTTTTTCTTTTTCTTTTTTTATTAGTTTCAGGTGTACAAAACAACGTAATAGTTAGACATTTACACCCCTCCTCAATCTACTACCCCTCTGACATTGTATATAGCTGTTACAATTCCATTGACTCTATTCCTATGCTGTATTCCATATCTCATGAATATCTATATACACACATACTTGATTATAGTTGACGTTCAATTTTATTCAACTTCAGCTTCAGGTGTACAATGCATTGGTCAGACGTCTATACCATCCATGAAGTGCTCTCCCTAATAAGACAAGTGCCCATCTGACACCCTACAACATCTTTACAACATTATTGATTATATTCCCCCAATTGTCCTTCATATCCCCATGGCAGTATTGTGACCACTAATTTATACTTTCTAATCCCTTTACCTTCTCCCCCATCCCCATTTCCCTCTCATCTAACAATCATCAGTTTTTTTCTTTTGCTCATGTGTCTTAAACATTCCTCTAAATCTAACTGATCTCTTTAAGAGGAGAGCCTGTCTCAGGCCCAGAGTCTCTGGCAGGCAATGGTATTTTGCTATAATTTAATGTTTTTAGTGTTTTTCAATGCATTTATTTTTATAAATGCCCTCTACTTACTCCAAGTCTTATTAATCTCCATTTACATTAGTTATATAAAGTCAATTTAAAGCAAATGTTAAATAAATGATATTAAAAGTGGACATGGATATGGCAAGTAGTATTATATTATGAAGGTAGTGCATGAATGAATAAACTTTGGGAAACAGTATATGAAGAAATTATGCAACACAGATTCACCACATCTACGGTAGTCATTGCCATAAAGAACATCTAGAAAGGAGCAATAGCATCAGAGGTTATTTCCTTTGCAGTAAAGTTGTATTTATATTTTGTATTGTTCTTCACGGGGACATTCTATGCTAAAGGGTAGTTATTTATACATGTTAAGCCAGATTGAATTTGTTATGATATAGGTTCAGCTGCCAATATAGTAACCAAATTTAACAATGCTCAGATAGAGCAGGAGTTTATTCCTTTCTCTGTAATAGTTATATTGCTACAGTTCAAAGTTGCCTCCCCACCCCGTCTGTATCTATGTAGCAGGATGAAAGAAGAGGCCAAAAGAGGGAAAGCTCCTTCCCTTTAAGTGCTTTATTTTGGGAAGGACTAATTCATATAGCTGCATTTAAATATAAGGAAGTCTGGTTGGTTGGTACCCTGGTCCACTGACAATTCCATTTCTGTAGAAGAAGAAGAAAATGGATACTAATAGACACAGCAATCTGTTTAAAGGTCCAAGGAATTTCTCAATACAGAAAAGATGAAATTACATTTAGTATTATTTCATCAGTAGCATTTTTAGTGTCTTACTGTTCTTTTAATTACACGGCCTGACAACTAAGTTCGTGAACTGGTAGCAACAATGTTGCTAACCTTTTTTGATCTCAGAGGGATTATTCATTATGAATTTGTACCAACTGGACAAACAGTTAACAAAGTTTACCATTTGGAAGTGCTGAAAAGGCTGTATGAAAAAGTTAGACGACCCGAACTTTGCGCCAACAATTCATGGTTCTTGCATCACAGCAATCCACCAGCTCATACGGCACTGTCTGTGAGGGAGTTTTTAGCCAGTAAACAAATAACTGTATTGGAACACCCTCCCTACTCACCTGATCTGGCCCCCAATGACTTCTTTCTGTGCCTGAAGATAAAGGAAATATTGAAAGGAAGATACTTTGATGACATTCAGGACATCAAGGCTAATACGATGACAGCTCTCATGGCCATTTCAGAAAAGGAGTTCCAAAATTGCTTTGAAAGGTGAACTAAGCACTGGTGTCAGTGCATAGCTTCCCCAGGGGAGTACTTCAAAGGTGACCATAATGATATTGAGCAATAAAGTATGTAGCACTTTTTCTAGGATGAGTTCATGAACTTAATTTCTGACCTCATATAGATCCCTTGGCCTAAAGTTCAAGTACCTTCACAATTGTGTACAACATAAACATATGGCATTAAATGGCATAAATAGTTTGAAATGGTAATATATTGGAACTGCTTATTTTAAAATACTATAAAATGTGACTGAATTTATCTGGATGAATCTGATAAGTTAAGCAAAATGAGAATTTGAGCATTTAAGAGCATATGTATAGTGTTTACTTCTTAGAGATATTAACTGACAGGAAAGCCTAGAAAGATAATTTTATATTTTTAGCTCCGCTAAACGACCAGCAGGTCACAGAAGGTAAACTTAAGACTCCCACAGCAGAGGCTGACACTGACAAATGAAAATGAGGTTAAATGGAATCATTATAAAAATCCCTCTGGTAAAACTTCAGGAAAACAGAAGTTAAAGCCAGATGCTTCTATTATCTAGCTCATCCAATTTAAGTCTATATAAGAATCAAAAGCTCTGTTCTGAGGCTTCATAGAAATTGCTCAAGGTTTGGGGAATGGCAGGGGGCTTGGTAGCAATTCGCCCATGCCAGGACACTTGTGGGAGCCCCCCGCCCCAAGTCCTATAACTTGAATTATGGGAAGTCCCTGGAACCTGTCCTAGTTATAAGGATTTTAAATAATATTTATTGTTATGATACCACCATTGGGAAAATAACTTCAAAACTTTCAATATCCTGGAAATAATTGTGATACATGATAAGCAGAAGTTTTAGTGGGATCCTCCAAAGAGTAACATAGATCCCATTCCAATATAAAAATCAAAATAAGGTGAAAATAATGATTAATAAAATAGAATAATCTTATTACTTATGATTCAAATAGTATCAGAATATAAGAATTCAGTTATACTATTGTGTGTTGGGACAGATGTGTTCTCATTCAAACATATACACGTAAGATCTAACAACATTTCTCTTTCAAATCTTGGAATATTTTTTAAATTGAAAAAAACAATGTGTCTACCATACCTAAAAAGTAATACTACACTGGACACGAGAAAATTAGCTTTATTATTAGGTATAGTTTTACACAAAATTGCAGAGTAAGCAGAGCCTGTCTTCACCTCCAGTCTAGCTGTTCTGTGATTTCCTTTTCTTGTTTCTGCCCTAGCCTCTGACCTGCTCCATTCTAGTCTTGCTCTCAGAGATGGATCTTATAAATAATGGCAACAATATATTACAATTTATATTCAATTTTGGAGAGAAAAGACTGACTATGGACAGGATGGCTAGATATTAGTTTGTGCTTTTGTTTCTACCCTCTCCTACCAACAGTACCTTGGTTTCCCATGACAGAATTCAACCCCTACTCATTTTTGGTCATGTAATTTGGGTCAGAGAAACCCCATTCCCAGCTCTAGGATTGAGCCATAAGATCACCTTTTGACATCTGGAGTCCAGTGCCCAATAGAAGAACAGGTTTTATAGCGGAAATAGAATATAAAATTGTTGGGGTGGTTTGGTTGCTTCTGGAAAATTGGAAAAAGAAAATAATGAGCATAGAGCTTGAAATTCACAGCCCATCATTGAAATAATGAACCAGAAACCTTCCTTATGTCCTAGAGCCAAATGGTTAAGATTTCTGAAAACAAACCCAAGGTCCAATCCTACAGGTGGCTATACTGTAATGTACATGGGATTCAAAGCCACATGTTATCTTATGTTAAATAGCACTTATTGGAGGAGTTGGAACCATAAAAATTGGAATGAATGTATCTGGGTACGTTCCAGAGAAGCTGGGGACTTTAAAGCTCCAAATCCTATTGTGCCCCCTTGGCCCAGAGAAACAGCCTTTGTCTCTAAGGGGGTTAGACTTCTCTTGCCCAACGAACCTGTAATGACCTTTCCAAAAGAATGACCTTGCAGGAAAATCTTAGTCATGTGGGATGATGCAATCCCACGGTACCCTGGGAGCGGGTTAGCATATGCTTCAACCTTCCTTACTGGTGGCAAGGATGTGTTAACGAAGCAAGATGAGTTGCTTTCTTTTCTTTCTTTCTTTTTTTTTTTTTTTTTTAAAGATTTTTATTGGGTAATTGGGGAAGAGGAACAGTGTTGGGGAATTGGGGAAGGGGAACAGCCAAGTTGCTGTCCTTCAATCTTAGTTGTGAAGGGCACAGCTAGCTCAGCTCCAAGTCCAGTTGCCATCTGGCTGCCTGTAGGCTGGCTCTTAGTTCAAGGTGCCATGTTCAATCTTAGTAGCAGGTGGGCATAGCCAACAATCCCATGTGGGAGTGGAACCAACAACCTTGTTGTTAGGTGTGTGTGTTCTCACCAGCTGAGCCATCCTGCCACCAATTGGTAGCTCAGCTTGGACGCAGCTCACTGGCCCATGTGGGAATCAAACTGGCAACGCTGTTGCTCAGAGCTCATGCTCTTAACCAACTGAGCCACTTGGCCAGCCTTAGATGAGTTGTTTTCAACAGCATATGTAAAAAAAAAAAAAATTGAATAGAGGCAATGTATGGAGGACATAAGGAACTAAACAGTTCTGCTGGTATTTTCTCTGTTTGACATTTGGACTCAGGAATGGCCCCCCTATTCATTTTTTATTATTTTATTTCTTGTAAAATGTAGAGACTTAAAACAATATCCATTGATTAGCTCACAGTTCTATAGATCAGAACTCTGGGCACAGTATGGCTGGATTCTCTGCTTAGGGTCTCACAAGAGTGAATACATGAAATTTGACTGGAGGATATAAATGGAAATTTCAGAAATAAATAAAGATGTCAGAGTGTGGTAATCAGTTTGGTGTCTGTGAATATAAGTTAGAAGGAGATCTTAGAGGCAATGGTGATCCCAAGGAAATAGGAGATTGTCCAGGAAGCATGATAATCAAATGAAAGGAGATTATAAAGAGAGAAATGGAGAAAAAAGAATAATGCGGTTGGGCCGGCCGAGTGGCGCAGTGGTTAAGCGCTGGCTTGGGAAGCCAGCGGCCCCAGTTCAGGTCCCACATAGGAGGGCCAGTGACACTGCCCTCAAAAAAAAAAAAAAAAAAAGAAGAAGAAGAAGAATGCGGTTGTGTCAAAGTGGGCAGGTCTATAGTACTGTCAAATATGGAGGGAGAAG
The DNA here is from genome assembly GCA_033961575.1 of Aselliscus stoliczkanus. NCBI lineage: Eukaryota > Metazoa > Chordata > Mammalia > Chiroptera > Hipposideridae > Aselliscus > Aselliscus stoliczkanus. The sequence goes on along the minus strand of CM066740.1, from coordinate 71,208,977 downwards.
AGGCACTTTGATTTAGCTATCTCTGGTTACTTTTTAATCTGAACAGTAAATGGAAGTAATGGAAATCACAACAGAAGACCACAAAATTGAAAATGAGAAGGGGAAGTCTGCAGGAATATTCTATTTAATCAAGTTGAAACAAATAAATGAAAGAAAAAGCATGCAGGGTGAGAACACACCAGGTAGAGGACATCCCTTTGCGTGTTTGACTAGAGCAGGGCTGGAAATCATGGGAGAAAGAACAGCGATAGAAAAGGCAGGAAATACAGGCATGGGGACAAGACAGGGGCAGATATATGGCTGAAGAACAGGTATGTCTGTGGAAAACAGCTGGCTTATGATTATGATATTGAGAGATGAGAGAAAGTGAAACAAGGATTAGTTGCCTCTATCAGTGAGGTTTCCCCCAAAAGGTCACCTCCCAGGGCCTAGAAAGAAATTGATGGGGAATGATAGGTTTATAAAACTGTGATTGCTCACTAGGAGTAACAAAAGGAGGAATAAAAAGAAAGCTGAAGATTGTAGAATAATACGCATCGCTTCACCTTGATTTGCCTTGTCGGTCTCTTAAGTTTTTGTTTTCATTTTATTTCAAGTGTGCAGTACTGCACTTGATTTTAGTCATGCATTTCAGATTAGTGAATATTTAACAATGAATTGTATCATGACTTGGATGCTAAATTATGCTGTGTACTCGGTAATCTCAATTAGGGAAGGAATTTTCCAGGTTCTACTTCACTAGCAAGGGTACATGCACAGTCACAATCCTAAAAAGTCCATAAATATGAATCCCAAATTTAAATACAAAAATCATATATATCATGCAATCTTAGTTTGGGAAGAACTATGAACATTTAAAAAGTGCTTTTTCCTCTTGTCCATTGAGGATTATGAGATTAAATAAAATTTAGAGACTTCCAATGAAAATGGGAAACTTATATTTCTTGAACATTTTTCCTCCCATATAGTTATTCCTATTTTCATTCTAAAACCTCAATATAGCTTTAACGTAGTTGACTTTTTTAATTGATTTCACTTATTTTCCTCATCTTGTTTAAGAATCCCAAGAGAGTAGGAAAGGAGGGGCAGCCTTCAAACTTCTAGGCTAATGCAGCTTTCATTGAATCACATTCAATTAATTGGCATCTTAGCCTGAGCTATGTGCATCTTCCTGAAAAAATAAATGAAATTTTTAAGAACGCTCAGTGAATGATACCCAAATGTTGATTTTTCAAGACTATGTTTTCACACAAATTAGGTCCCAGTTTTGCAGTTTTCCTCTTAGGAGAGAGCAGACATAAACATAAGTAGTCATTATAAACAAGGACGTTTCTAAGAGAATGAAAATTGCCTTGTTTCTATTATTGATGATCTCGCTCCCTTTGCTGGTATTGAATAGCAACTCTTAAATGAGTTTTTATACTAATTGCCTAGCTTTCTGAGGTTGCAAGGAAAAGACAAGCCAAATTAGATGGCATTAGGTTTTTATGAAGATGCCCTAGGAAGTAAAGAAGCATGGGAACCCATCTCAGCAGCTATACTCATTCAGAAGTATATCACCTCCAGGGCTCAGATTGCATTGAGCTCCATGAAGAACCAAAACAAAGGCCCATTTGCACCCAGGTGTTTCAGACTGAGGCCTGGGAACTACCTCCTATTTGTGCAACCTCACATTAATGAGAGCATCCAATATGCAACGTCCCAAATGGGCTGAAGTTTGCACTAAGCTATCTCAGTAACAGATGACATACCTTAGGTTTATATCATATTAGTTTACTTTATGCAGAGCACCTATCCATGGCTGGATCCCTGGTAGCTGTAAATATTCATGTCTGCACCTAGCCTAAATCACAATAACTTAAGACTGAAGCTCACGTCCTTAGAAAGGATCTGAAGGCCATACTTGTCCACTATTCTTCTCTGGTATCATTGCTTCTGTAGGTAGGTTCTGTCTAAATAATAAAACACTGGTTCTGAAACACAACTATATAAGATTAACTTGTGATGTTCATTTAGAGTATAGATGTCAATTCACTGCATCTATATATGGGAAACCAGTACTTGCATTTTTTAAAAAGCACCTGCAGTGTTTCTGATGAAGATGGTAGAGGATTACACTTTGAGAAATTCCTTATAGAAAAACAAAAATCCAAGAATTGATATTTTTTTTCAGTGTGCTCTGCTTTGTCCAAAGTCATTTGAAGTTATTCAGAGCTTTAACTGGGCATACAATCTTGCACTAAGTTTCTTTAAAGTCTAAATGTTTTAGAGGAGGGCCAAAATACCCACAGAATGAAAGAAGAGCTCATGAGAGAGAAAAGGCAGTTTTAAACGTTACCTATCATATCACAATAGGAAAAAAAAATGCTGTACAAAAAATGATTTTGTAGGGTCTGCCAAGTGGTGCGGTGGTTAAGCGTAGGCTTGGGAAGCCAGCGGCCCCAGTTCGGGCCCCACATATGAGGGCTAGTGACACTGCCCTCAAAAAAAAAAAAATGATTTTGTGCAAAATGGCTGTAACTCACCATCATCACTTCCCCTCAGTGAGACATTGTTAGGATGGAGGCCATTAGAAGGCTCCACCCAGCTGAGCTTGGAAACTTGATGAGATCCTAACACAGCTGCAGATGGTTGCAGGGAAAATCCTACAAGGCACAACTAAATGATCACAGGAGGTGAGGATGCATATTGAGAAGGAGGCACCATAAGCTTTCACTAGTTAATGAGCAATCAAGCTCAGTTAACTAAACTTGTCCAAGCCTTCAGTATTAGAGTATGAGGTTTTAGAAAATAATCTTTTCCTAATGAGAACAGACCCTGCTTTTCATAGAGAACTTAAACATAATCATTTCTCTTCTTATATTGATAAAGATGTTTATTGCCAAGCTTTCCCAGAAATACTCATTAATCAATTACATCTCTTAAACAGGTAAGAGTCTATGAATCACATTAGAAAGATACATAAACCATTACTGGGAAATTTTGCGGTTACGTAGCCGTGTGAAATTTATAAGCCTCTTTGTTAGGAAGCGGTAGAGGTGAATTCTCCTGTACATGTAACTCCCCCAAAAGGACTAAATGGGTAATACTTCTAAAATATTATGAGAGATTTAATTAAAACCAAATGATTCAGCATATAAGATTTGGACACACAATATGCCAATCAGCAAGAATGGGAAGATGGGCTCTGGAGGAAACATCAGAAAGGCTAAGAAGCTGGAATAGATTAGGAACGAAGTACAAGGGAGATCTAAGACAACACAAATAACAGACTGAGAGTATGGAATTTTCTCTCTCTCTCTCTTTTTTTTTTTTTTTTTTTTTGGCCTGGGTTTGAAACCTTAACTCTTCCCTATCTGGAAAGCAGGGATAATAATAATATCTGTTTCAAAAGACTGTTGCAAAAAGTCAAGGAGTTAACATAGATAAAGGACTTAACACAGCGTCTGACACATGGTAAGTTCCAAGTAGCTCTTAGCTCTTCTTAAGGATAGGAGATCCATGCCACTCTAAAACAGAAGGGTTTAAATAATAAAACCTTCCCCACAGGTAAGCCAAATCCCTTCTTCTCTTTCAACTTAAGCTCATTTTCTCTTATTCTGTCATTCATGGCCATAAGGACTAGTGGGACCCTCTTTTCTGCATGATGACCCTTCACACTGAATGATTTCATGTAATTGGAAATGTTTGTGAATGTACAGCTCTTCAGGGAAAAATGTGTCCCAACCTAATTTCACAAAGTAATGTCAGGAATGAAACAATCAATGAAGTTCCTCCACATCAAAACAGTTTAGAACAAGTCTTTTAATCCATCTTTAAGACAGTAAAGCATAGAGAGAGAATCATTGATGTCAAAAGATGTGTAAGAAAGGATTTTTTACATCTATACTTCTTTCTATATTTTGAGGTTAAAATGAAAGGTTAAGGAAAGCTCTAATCTATTAAAGCAGAATAATTTAGGGTCTGTTTCCACATTAGGATATCAGAGCATTTATTTGGAATCTTGGGTTTTATAACAAAAGATTTTTGTTTATCCTGCTCTTGATCTTAGCCTCTTATTTTCAGTAACAGCTTGAAAGCAGAGGACACCACTTACACATATGTAGATTCTCACAAAATCTAGTAAAAGTTCTACCTATTACAAGTGTTCATTAAACATTAGTGTTCAGTGAGTTCACAGTAGTCAAAGTAGAAATTTAAGGATTAACTGAATCATTTCTGAGTTCTGTTTATTGAAAATAATGGCAACTGGTGAACATCACAGAGATATAAATGTCAATTAAATGTATGTTTCTTCAAACAGTGCAGACAAATAATAAAATGTAAGCCTCATTTTCTTTAAGGAGCTCTGAGGGCGCTCATGGGCCACTTGGGGGGTCCATGGGTGAGGCATCCCCATGGGTGTCTCATGGGTGGGATTCTTGATGGAATTTGTGATGGAATTAGTAGGATCCATGTCCCTTTAATGCCCTCTGTGTGTCCTACCTGCCGTTCTCTCAGCCTCTTTTCTCTCTCCAGTCATTCAGCTCTTTCTCAGTACTCTGTATGGGACCAGAAAGAAACGATTCTCTTGGGGAACAACCCACACAGCTGGGGAAGCTTGATTCTCAGTCCTATGCATTCACTTTCCCCCAGGAAGAAATCATAGGTCAATAAATTCTGAGCTGTGCCACTTTGGTGGGAGGTGTGACATAGGTAAAGTCAAACGATTCCTCTTACCCTCTCAAATGCATCCAAGCTGGTACTTTTTTGTTCCAGTGGTGTGCTGGAACTTCTCACTGAAAACCTAGACTTCCACAAAGGCTCTCGCATTCACGGTGATTAGCTAAGATGGTGCTCTGGGAGGCTCGCAGACTGCAGCCAAGGGTGGCTGGAGCCAGCTCCCAGGCCACTGCACAGAACACAAGTCCGGACTGGGGTCCGGATGCCTTTACGCAGCACATGTGGTCAAGAGGCCTCCTGGCTTCTGTGGCGTATATGTGGGGTCCCATTGCTTCCACAAAAGCACTTCCGTCTGTGCATGGATCCACATTGTTGTTGTTGGGGCGGGGGGAATATGATGAGGGACACCTCAATCAGCCATGTTGCTGATGTCACTTTTGAAAATATGCTTAACTCACACTGATTCTTCCCTAGTTGAGAAATGCACTTGATTCCCTGTGTTCTGTCATCATCTGTCTCCATTGAACCGGTACCACCCTCAGACCTTCCCAGACTTCTCATCATTCTCATTAAGGTTGAGGTTGTTTCATTAGACTAATCCCTATAAGAAGTAAAACAGAGCTTTTAATACTTTAGACCCACAGTTTTTCTTTTCAAGCAGTATCAGGATATCTTTTACATGTTAAACATTAATACATGTAATTCTTGTGCTGTTTCCCACAAGGCAACATTGAAAGATATGTAACAAAAGAGAATCACACTGTTTCAGAGTGATTTATTTTTTTCTAAGAAATGCTTTTGTATCACTTATATTATCTCTCCCATTTATATTTGGGAAATGAGCAAAGAGTTTTAAATTACTCAAGATCATGCAATGTGAAGCTAGAAATTATAATCCAATCACCACCGACTATTTGAATTATACCTTTTCAATAATCATCCAGTAATTGCATGAGCTTAAGATGTCTCCCTAGTTTTTTGAATTCTTTCAAATATTCAAGCTTGTTTTTATATTTCATATTCTTTGGGATTTTACTTTGTTTTTACTTATGTTTGTTTCCATCCTCTATATTTAAAGTTCAGGCAATTCCTTACTGAATTGTCATCTGCAGATGAGTTTGCTGAGCAACTGCTGATGATAATTGAATTGTGGAGAATACACAAGTGCCCCAAATATTCTTTATTTGCATGAACTTTTTCACTCTTTTAAAATTAAAAGATTTAGTCTTCATAAGTTTTCTATTAAATTTCAAATGTGATATATGGAATAAATAACATTTTAAGTCATTATCGCTAACTAATATGTCTTATAATCAAATTAGTTAATATACATAGATCATTGAGTTTTAAGTAGATAAGTTATAGAACTAATTCATTTCCTCTATTCATGAATTTATTATTTTTGAGTGCTATTTATTTAAAAAAATCTGTGTTTTAGCTTTTGAACAAATTAGAGTAGGTTAATATACAATTCCTGATAGGTTAATGAACACTTATTTCAATGATAAAAGTTTTAAAAAATAGGAGGTTGAGATGAGGAGGCAGAAAAATTAACTTAAACCTCAATGGTGCTTACAACATAAATGATATGAAATTTAAAAGATGATAAGTTTAAGGATCAAATGTTAAAACCTACAATAGAAATTTAATAAACTCTTTTCAACTGTTACAAACTTCAGATAAAGAAAGGAAGCAACTCACAAAAGAAAAAACATAAAAAATGTAAAAATTTTTCAACTAAATATTTTAAAATAAAATATACATTAAAGGGGCCGGCAGAGTGGCGCGGTGGTTAAGCGCTGGCTTGGGAAGCCAGCGGCTCTGGTTCGGGTCCCACATATGAGGGCCAGTGACACTGCCCACAAAAAACAGAACAAAACAAAACAAAAAAAACATTAAAATAACAATGTGATACCAGGGTTTTTTTTGTTTTTTGTTTGTTTGTTTTTGATGCCAGTGTCACTGGCCCTTATATGTGGGACCCAAACCGGGGCCACTGGCTTCCCAAGCCAGCGCTTAACCACCAAGCCACTCGGCAGGCCCATACCAGAGTTTTTTAACCTCCCAAATTTTCACATTTCAAACATTGATAACAATTGTGTTGAGAGTACAAAAACAAACAAACAGGTAATTCTTTATATCAATAGAGGCAATGTTAATTGGTATTGCCTTCCTGGTATCTGGGTGATAAGTGTACAAACTTTCTAGTGATTAAAAAAGATATACCAAATATTTTGAAATTATGTTTAACAACTTAGAAATACCTTTCCTAAACACTTGCTCTGAGGAAATAATTAATGGTTACTGTAAAATTGTAGCTGCATTGTTAAAGGCTATAAATGTCCAATAATCTGGGTTAAATAAATAACTGTGTTTCATGAATTATTGCATAGTCCTTTAAAATAATGTCCTTGAAACATGTGTGTTGACATGTAACGTTATTCAAAATTATTGCTAAGGGGATAAAAATATGTCTATATAAATAAAAATAGATGTAATTTTGGTAATATACACCAGTGTAGTGAGGATTTGTGTGATACCTATTTTCTTTTACCTTTTTTTTTTACCCCATCTATATTTCTAATTGTTGTGCATTGGTCATATACTTAACAAAGTTTTTAAAAGTAATCTAATAATTATGTTACATAAATAACATATGCCTCAAACTTATTCAAAACATCTTCTTAAGCTATGGTCATTTTTAATCAAAAAAAAAAAAAGAAAATGTATTAGAAACTTGTTAAGCCATCCACTCCACTCAAAGTCCATATCTCTGACAACTGCTTTCCTCATCCCAGTGGTAGAGACCCACAGATGTATTTGTCGTGTCTAACACTGGTGAGACCAGGCGTGGACATTTATGCAAACAAGTCTACTCAGAGCCTCTTTCCCCTTATCTGGACTGGAATTCAGGTTGACTGGTGAGCACTATTTGAACTGAAAACAATCCCAAAGCTATGGAGTGTTATAACAGAAAGGTAGAGAAAACTGGTCTACTGAGTGACATAGAGAGAAAGTGAGGAACGAATAGAGAAGATGGGAGACTGTGGAGTACCAGAAAGACAACAAGGAATAATCTCTTTTCCAAAGCTTACAGGCCTGCTTCCATTTCCCGTCTCAGGATGGCAGAGGCAACCTATATCCTATGATAAAATCTGTTTTCTTTTTAACCTAGTTGAAGTAAGCTCCTATTATTTGCACAGAAAAAGCATAGATTAAAAAAATGGTCTATCAGTTAAGAAGCAGAAGTCACACCAACTATTTTAACAAGAGAATTTAATAAAGGAATTGATTTAACAGGTACTGGAGGATCGATAAGACAAAAAAGGGAACACTGAAATATCACAGATGTAGCAACTGCAGTAAGAAGCTATCACCCTAGAACTGGTAGTGGGAAAACTAGAAAAACTAGTAGTCTGAGGATGGACTGTCTGGCTGATGCCTGTAACTCAGGATCTCAGTGGAGAGGCCCCAGAGAACTAGGACTCAGGTATCTAAGGATAAGGTACCAGCTAACAGGCGCTGATCTCTCTGAGAAAGCAAAATGAGGCTGGTTGTAGAAGTCTGGGGAAAAGAAGTAAAAACTAGAACCCACTGTTACTGCTACCTACTGCCACTTGCAGGGTAAAAAAACCATCGCTCAGGTGATGTTGACAGTCATAAGAAGCAGAACAGGAAAGAACACATCCCTTTTGCCTTCTCCAGATCTCCAGGTGTGCAGTCTTCTTTAGAATTCTCTATCATCAAAGTTTATCAGTGAGGCAACCAGGAGGGCAGAAATATGGTTTACAGAGTCCCAGCCCTAGTCTGAAACAAAAAGACAGTGGCTTCATAACAAGCAGATGTGGTAAAAGTAAATGTTATGTTACTTTTTAATTATATATTTTGTGCAAAATACACAGTCTAAAAATTCTTGCATAAATGAACGAATAACACTGAAGAGAAACCATAAAAACCACTTGATAGAGAATTTAAAGTCGGGAAATTTACTATTTTGGTAGCCTGTGTTCTACTAAGAAAAAAAAGTCTTTGATTAGTTTTGTTTAGTCCTAAATCTGATTAAGGTTGTGAATTTAGAAATAATTTTATATGAATCTGTTGAACAAAAATGAAAAATAAAGTGCCTTTATTGTTCAAACATAGTGAATTTTCAGAGTACCAAAAATAATACAAGAAAGAATAGAAAGACAAAAATAAATGTTAACTATGTGAACTGATGGATATGTTAATTAATTGTAGTAATCATTTCACAATGTATGCATATATCAAAACATTGAATTGTATACCTTAATTATATACAATTATTTGTCAAAAAAGAATAGAAAAATATCTATTGAAGAAACTGAATCAATTATTTTTATAAAACATAGAAAACCACATTCTGCAAAAGCTTTACTAGGAAAATTTCCAAATATTTGGGTAAGAAATGACATCAATCTTAGATACACCCTTTCAAAGAATAGAGGGAGAGCAGATATTTCCATTTCATTTTATGCCAACATAGATATAACAAGAAAGAGAATTTACAGGTCATCATCTCTTGCAAGTATAGATGCAAAATTCCTTTTAAAAGATTGTCAAATCAAATAACAATGCATCAAAACTAACTGGGGTTCATCCCAGGAGTGCAGAGTTGGTTAAACATTAATCCGTGTAATTTTTTTTCTATATTAACAGAATGAAGGAAGAATAAAATGATTTCAATAAGTTCAAAAAAGTATTTAATAAAATTCAACATAAACTCCTGATTAAATAAAGAAACTCTCAGCATACTGGGACTAGAAAGGAATGTTCATAATGGTTCTTTGTGATAAACAAATAGCTAATATTATACTTAATGATGAAAGAGTAAATGTTTTCTCTCTGAAGTCAGAAACAAGATTCAAATGTCCACTCTCACCATTTCTATTCAACATGGTACCAGAGGTCTTAGCATATATAATAAGATAAGTAAAAGAAATAAAAGGCATGAAGATCAGAAAGAAGAAAGCAAAACTTTATTTACACATGACATGTATGCATATATTTTTTGAGATCCAGAAAGATATACAGAAAAACTATTCAAACTAATAAATGAGTTTGGCAAAGTTGCAGGATTAACAAGGTTAATATACAAAAATCATTTTTTCCTGGATACTGGCAATGAATAAGTAGAAAGTAAAATTTTAAACCAATGTCATTTGCAATAACATCAAGGTCATCAAATACCTAAAATTAAATCTAATGAAAGATGTTCAATGCCTCTTCAATGAAAATTGCAAAACTATATTAAGAAAAATCAAGTAAACAAAAGGAGCATTTTCCGTATTTATGGTTTGGAAGGCTCAACATTTTTAAAATGTTAACTTTCCCCCCAAGTTAGCCTCTGGTTTCAATGCAATTTTAACCAAAGCCCCAGGAAGATGTGTGCTCTGGAGTATATAAATTGATAAGATGTTTCTAAGAGCTACACAAACTTTCAAAGTATCTTGAATGAGCAAGACAATCTTGAAACAAACAAACAAACTTGAAGGACCTAGCATGTATCAAGACTTATTATAATGCCACAATAACCAAAACTCTGGCTTTGGTACAATGATAGATAATAAATGGAAACATGGAACCAAACACCAAAAGCACCACAGCAATTCAGTAGGAAATGAACTGTTCTCTAATAAATGGTTCTTCAGTAATTGGATAACAATATAAAATAAAAAAGACATTGACTCCCTGCTTCATCCATTATACAATGCTGAGGTGTATCAAAGGCAAATGTGAAAGCAAATAAATTTTAAAAACAAGAGGACAATATCTTTATTATTTTGGGATAGGCAAATATTTCTTACACAGGATGCAAAAAGCAGTAGCAATAATAAATGGATATATTGGACTGCGTTAAATTTAATGAACTTCTGTTCATTAAAAGACACCATTATAGGGTGTGACAAAATTACTAGGAATAATATTTTCAATTACATAACTGTCAAGGGCTTCTATCCAGGATATTTAAGAACTCTCACAAATCCATAAAGAAGATTTACAACTCAAGAGAAAACTGAGCCCAAAACAAGAAAAGGCATTACTGAAGAGAGGAAATTGAAATGGCTAATAAATGTATAAAAATCTGTTCAATTTTATTGCACCAGCAACTCCACAAAAATGTCAAAATGAAAAAGAAAGGACAAGGGTGACAAGGATGTGGAATAATTGTCTACACTGCAGTAGACATTTACATGGATTTTATCACTTGGAAAAATTGTTTGCCAATATCTACTCATGTGGAGCATACACACCCCTTATCAAGCTTCTATTCCTAGATATATACCTAAGGGAAATCCATATAAATATTAATAAGAAGGAAATATAGAAGAATATTCATAGCAGTGTTGTCTTAATAGCATAAAACTAGACAAATGTAAATGTCTTCTTACAGTAAAACTGATGAATAAATTGTGGCATGTTTTTTTTGGTTTTAGCTGAGCCATCCTGCCACCTGTTGGCAGCTCAATGGCAACTCACCTCGGGCTAGCATGGAACCGCCGTTGCTCAGAGCTCAGCTCGCACTCTTGAGTGAGCTCTTAACCAACTGAGTCACTCGGCCGGCCCGTGGCATGTTTTAAGAGACAGAATACTAAAGAGCAATAACAATGATCAAACTACAATTTCATGCAACAACACAAATATACTGTTAAAAGAAAGAAGCCATAACCAAAAGAGAATATATGCCAAGAGTCCATTATAGAAAGTCAAAAAGCAGGCCAAACTAACCAGTTCTATTATTAGGTCAGGATATTGGTTACCTTTGAAATGGAAGGAGACCCTGCGTGGAGCATAAATAGGCTTTCTGAGGTGTTGGTAGTATGCAGGTTAAATGGGTATGTTTACTTTGTTAAAACGCATTAAACTGCTCTTATGACTGTGTATTTTTAAAATAAGTATATTATAACTCAGTAAAACCCATTAGCAAAGCTGAATGGAAGGATTAAGCAGCTAATTAGATGCAGATGAGGAATAATGTGATGACTGGAAGAGAGAGCTGAAGAAGCTTTGAAAAATACAGCACAGGGAGAAAATCAGAAGGAAAATATGAAATTAAAAGATGGAGAAGATAAAAAACTGGTTTAAGGTATCCACTGTACTTGAGAAATTAAAAATGGGAGAAAAAAGGTGACAGTGAATAAGACATTCAAGTTCTTAGGTAGAAAACAAATATGTCATGGGGATGTAATGTACAGCATGGGAAATATAGACAATAATATTGTGATAGGGTAGTATGGTGTCAGATGGTTGGTGGACTTATCATGTTGAATAACTGTGGTGTACACCTGAAACTAATGTAATAGTGTATGTTAGCTGTATTTTGATAAAAATCTTTAAAAATAAATTAAAAAATGAAAAGAAAAGATGGAGAAGGTTATAGTATATATAAAATAATATTCCAGGAGAACAAAATGGAGAGAATCAGTGAAAACTAATATTGGAAAATGTAATAGTTAATCATTTTCTAAAACTGATGAAAAATTAGAATGTTCAGTTTGATGACTTACAGGAAATCCAAATAAGGAAAAATCAAAATCGATACACACTTAGATATAGTCACGTAGTGAAATACAAAATGCCAACATACACACACAATTTGAAAGCAGCAAGAGAAAGAAAAATTTGGGCCGGCCCAGTGGCATGGTGGTTAAGTGCTGGCTTGGGAAGCCAGTGGCCCCGGTTCGGGTCCCACATATGAGGGCCAGTGACACTGCCCTCAAAAAAAAAAAAAAAAAAAAAAAGAGAGAGAAAGAAAAATTCTGGATAGAAAAGGAATGACAATTATCCTGGAATCCAGAAAAGTATCTTCAAATATCTTCAAAATACTAAGAGGAAGTGTTTGTCAGTCTAGACTTGTGTCCACAGGCCTGCACCCCAGGTGAGAGTAAATCTGGGTGTTTGCATTTTCTTGCTTCTTAGGAGGGCTGAATTTATAATGTAGAAAATGATCAAAATCTAAAAAGAGTGTTCAAAGAGTTTGGACAGTCCCTTCCGATGAATAACCTCTGTATCCCATCCCTTGATTGTCCAGCAACAACATGGGGCTACGTCTTCCAAACCTAAACATCCAAATACTGATTCTCTTACCCCAACAGAAGAATGCTGCTTCTACAAAAGCAAAGCACAATGAAGTGCATTCATTTGTTTCCAAAAGGAGAATTGATCCATAAAGCTCATCAGTTCCTGCATCCCGCTCCAGTGTCAGTATTCCGAGGTCATGGGCCCTCCTCCCCTAGGTTACTCACACGCTGTTTTGGAATTTTTAATTTTTTTGTTTTTATTGAGCTAAACACATTACATTAATGTCATGTGTACAACATAATGATTTGATATTTTTGCATGTTGATAAATGATCACCACAATAAGTCTAGTTAATATTCGTTTCCATACATAGTTACAATGCTGTTTTGCTATTCTATCATTTATGAATTAAATTATAAAAAGAACAACCACCAGCCAGAAACCCTCTATAATACAGTAGATAAAGTAAGGACATAAAACTAGGTTAATACTTTGGTTACTGTTATGTCTGCCAACGGTCACTGTTTCACAGTTGGCGTAGATGACTTCCTTCCCACGTTATCCATTCGCTGTCATCTTTGCCCTCAGCCACCACCTCAGCCAACTGAGGGTTTTTAACTGACAAGAAGACCCAGATTTCATTCCTTAGAGAAGTGAACCATCCAATGTCCTGCCCGGATGGATTTGGTCCAGTGTTCCATTCATTCTCGTGAACATGATAGTACAAGAGGACACCAGGGGATCCCAGGTTCACCTATGCTCCTCCAAACTTACTGTTTACTTTGGACAAAATGCCTCTGCTGCTTTTTATTATCTTGAGATACCATTTGTAGCGCAATATAGCGAAGAATCTTTGGGAAACTTGAGGCCAAAAATACATTTATACACCCCAAATTGTCTTTGGACATCGAACCTAACATGCCTCTTCCATCTATGCTTTGCTGTTTTAAAATGTGTAGATGCATGTCTGACTAATAAAATACACTTTGCTTCATTATTTCACTCATTTAATAAGTATTTATTAAGGAACTGGACATGGGCTAAGAGTAGGGATGGAGTGCATACCCACAGGAAAAATTAGTTCTGTTACCAGAAGAAAGGCAATGTATTTTGATCAAGAAAAACCAACAAATACTTAGTAATTCCACTGTTTATTTTCAAAATCTATACAGCATGGAAAGATGGGAGAGAGAATTGAAGTTTTGAAACTTGTCAGTTCTTTTCTCTTCCCCTTGAAGCTCCACATGCAAACAAATAATCAAGAAAACGACCACCATGATATAATAGGGTGTCAGGACTCCGAGCTTTGTTCTCAGCAATATCGCAACAAAATTATTGAACATCTATGAACATCAGATTTTTGTTCAAAAAAGATTGGGGGAGGGGAGCGATGGAGAGAGTTGAATGAAATGAATTCTAAAGCACTGAAAGGTCTGTCAATAGCAAAAGTCTGTGCTTCTTGATCTTTTGTTTTAAGATTCTTAAGTAGACAAAATCTCATTTTCCTTTTTCCCTTTAAGAAATTGATATTTTAAAATCTTTCATGCTCCATAATTATTATTCAGAAAGATGCCATGGGAATAATCTTATTGTCTGGTATGAGGTTTTGAGTAAAAACCAAAGCTGTACTATTTGATGACAAATATATAAAAAAACATTTTATATGGAAGCATCAATGCCTATTTTGATGGAATTGTTTTTCTTATCTGACTAACACATGATGTGGATGCTTTTGCAGGAAAAGAATAATGTGATGGGAACAGATTAGGGCGCATTATGAAAACATATTGCATTAACTTCGGAGGCAGAAATTTGCAGTAGAGTCCAAGAGAAGAGTGCCAAGCAAATTATAATTGTCACTTTTTAGTGATCTCTAAACAGGATGCTATAGAGCCTTGGATAGGGAGATAATAATAGCTACCCTTTATTGAACATCCGCTATGTGCTTGCTGATTTGTGTGTTCTCCATAGCACTGTATAATAAACCATATTAGCATGTGATATACAATGCCCATGAGATAAAATATATGTATGAGAAAATGATGAGGGGATTAGGGCCCAAGGAGATTAAAAATTTACCTAAATTTACAGATTGGCAGAGATGGATTTATTCTCAGGTCTTTTGGATTTCCTTTCCCCTTCGAGATCATGACTTTTTGTAATCTCCCAAAAGGTGGTGGCTTGCATTCTTGCTTGATTTCAGGAAAATTGTTTCCTGCGAAACAATTCTGCCGCATTTGAATCTCAAGCGAATAAATATCAAATAAGGGAATGTCTATAAAAACGCAGAAATAATATTGAGGAGTGGTGGCTTTTTATAAATTGTTTTTTTATTACCTGGTGGGGAACACAAGAGCTTGACATTTAAAAAAAAAAAAAAGGCAAATTGGCACTCATTTCTAAATGCAGAAATGCAGTTGAAAGCAGAAACTCTTCCTCGAACGTCTTGCAGAAACACAACATCCGGTTACTAATTTAGGATCTGTTTAAAGATAGCACTATTTATTTCTCTTTGTTTTCCATGTCATCCAGAGTAAACAATCTTATTTGGAGGAAGACGCCTCCGAAGCAAGAAGCGCAACTAAATTGCCACTGAAAGTTTCTCACTCTTAAGACTGGTGGTTGTTCCTTATTAAATCCGTGCACATAGATCAGCAAAGGCGCCTCCAAATGTAACTGCGGATGAATCGAGCCCTAAGGGAATCGAGGCAGAGGTTTCCTACACGCATGTTAATTTGAGTGCATCTCACATAGCCAAAGGCAGTATCGGAGCCCCCACAGCAACGAGCCTGCTAATAAAGTAGCTGGATGTAGTATTGGGAAAGAGAAGCACAATAGGTCACTAGTCCTAGTTCTGTGGCCAGATTTCTTTCTATTTTACGTTTTCACAACAAAGTGGTTATAAGAGCTCAGGTAAACCTCCCGAGGTTGAATAATGATTCACAAGACAATTGAAATGTTTCCATTTTCAATGTAGTCATTATTTTGGTAATGTCATTGCTTCATTCTGCTAGTTTCTATAAAAGCAAAGGGAAATGGAAACCGTTCCTGTGATTGCCAACACTCAGCTTTACACAGAAACCGGTTGAACTGGAATGAAAGCTATGTCAGCCTTGCAGTTAATGAGGTTTCTCAATCAATCAGCAGCAGTTGCTGAGGGCTTGCTCCACGGCTATTCGATTCCAGGTAAACTGTGCTCTTAGATTTTCTGGGTAGAACTATAAGGAGCACCTCTCAAAAAACACGGAAGACGCAGACGTGCATTTGCTTTAAGAGACAAACTTGGAAATCAGTGTATAAAACTAGCAATACGCAAATTTGCCTCAAAGAGATGGAATGGCTCCCCTGGCTAAGTGTAATCGAATTGAATGAAATAGCAACCTGTTTAAAGGAAGGATGTTTTACTGAATGTAGAAAAGAGAGAGAGTGTGCATGCAAAGGTAGGAATTGAAAATCCAAGCATCTGGAGGGAAAAGAACCTGGTCAACACAAATCTAAAGCAACTTAAACACTGGAGTATTGTACCCCTGGGCAAATACAAATGAAATATAAGAGCCTTAATTCTCCCTGTGGAAAGTTTGAGAACACTCCGCCTTCCATTTCTTTAGAGTATTTACTTTAGAAAGCTTGTAAATTCTTTCTCTCCTTTTTGAAATGTGTGTCTCTTTATTTTATTTTCTAAAATTTAGATATAATGGCGTTATATTAGTTTTGAGTGCACAACATAATGATTTGATATTTGTATATATTGTGAAATGATTACCACAGTAAGTCTAGTTAACATTATGACCATACGTGGTTACACATCCTTTTTTTTTTGTGATGAAAACTTTGAAGATCTTAGCAACTTTCAAGTATACAATACGGAAAAATTAACGATAGCTCTCATGTTGTACATTACATCACCATGACTTATTTTATACTTGGAAATTTGTACTTTTTAACCCCATTCACCCATTTTGCCTTGCCCTTAACCCTTGCCTCTGACAACTGCCAATCTGTTCCCTGTATCTTTATTTGTTTGTTTGTTTTTGTTTTGAGGGCAGTGTCACTGGCCCTCGTATGTGGGACCCGAACCGGGGCCGCTGGCGTCCCAAGCCAGCGCTTAACCACTGCGCCACTCGGCCGGCCCTTCCCTGTATCTTTAAACTCAGGTTTTGTTTTGTTTTTTTTTGGTTGTGTTATTTGGTTCTGTTTGTTTGTTTGTTTGTTTGTTTAGATTGCTCATATGAGATCATACAGTATATGTCTTTTAAAAAGTTAAATAAGGGCCACCCGAGTGGCACGTTGGTTAAGAACTGGCTTGGTACACCAGCGGCCCCAGTTCGGATCCCACATATGAGGACCAGTGACACTGCCCTCTACAGCTAAGATGGTGAACAACAGCTCCACCTGGAACTGGGCTGCTGTGATTCCCTGGGATGGCATAGCTGCAGCCCATGCTGCAGTGGGCTGCCATAGGCTACAGTGAGTGGCCAGCAGCCAGTGTGAGTGGCTGGTAACCGGTGTGAACTGCCAAGAGCCACTGTGAGCAACCGTCCAGAGGCCGGTGACCGATCTGGCTCACCCAAGACAAGCACAATAATGATACCAACATGGGCCAGTGAAACAACATCTTCTACAACTAGACTGAAGAACAAAAGGACAACAACTTGTCTGTTCTCCTTCCCTCATTCCCCAACACTGTTTCCCACCCCACTTCCCCAATAAAGTCTTAAAAAAAAAAAAGTTAAATAAGCCTCTTGCCAGCATACAGACCCAGGAATGTTTTTCTCTAGGATCTCAGAACCATGACTTTGATATGTAATTTTCAAGGAAGACAGCACTTCTAGTTCCCAGTTTATCTTCAGTAAGAGCCTCACTTCAAATTGCAAAAGCCCCTCCTGTCATAAAGATACACATTTTTCTTTTGGATAAAGCCAGTTAGCTAACACAGATCGTCACCCCAATTACCAAGCGAACTGGGGACAAGCTACATGTATATGTGACAAATGGTGCTCTTAAGTTCTCTTAACCTTACAAGTAGGTATTGTTTATCCTGAGAACATGCATGTAATGGATTGTATCTGCTTGACTGTACAAAAGGGTGAGGTTTCTTTTTGTCTGCTATCTTCTTAACTGATTGTCTACAATGCATACCACACTGTTGTTTAATTAATGATTATTCAATAATAAAATGTTTTCTTTCTCCTCTTCCTCTATGGTGAGATTTTCTGGGTCAGGAAGAAATTTTGTTTCTAATTATATTTCTCCAGCACAACTCCGTTAGCTCTGATTCCATGCTAATTCCAAATTCTTGATTATAAATGGTTTTCCCTATAAAGTCTGCATTCAATGCATTAAATAGGTGTAAGAATTTTGATTTGCATAATTCTTCTCACTGTAAAATAATAAGCATTTGATTATACACATCAGTCTTTATGAATTTCATTATTGGTACACTCTCAAAGAAGAGTCAATTCTTACTATACTATCAAGTTTTTAAGCTTGTAAATGTAAGCCTGAGAACCAACCTCTAATCCCTGATGAATTGTCAAGACTACTGCTATTCTGTGAGGATTCTGAACAGCTAACAGGCCTTCCCTAGTGAATTCCTTCAGACATGCACCTTTTCACGCAAAGTTTCTTCAGAAACAAGAAGATATTAGATTGGAAAAATTGTCCCTCTAGCAAGAATTGCTAAGTTTTCAAATAAATGCCTGTTCAGGTTTACTTTTCACCTTGGACTAGAAAGAGGTAAGTACAAGGGAGCTTTCAATTTCTTTCCCATGTATCCAACTGAATTCATCAAGTTAGAAAGAAATGTGTCTATTAAGGGATAAAGAAAAAATTGTTATGTTGCGGTGTTCCTACCCGAACACCTCTCAGACACAGGGCTTCGTACACAGCAGATGGCAGACACCAAGGAGCACTGTATTGTGACATTAGCAACAGAGTTCACTGTTCCCGTGGACCGAAGTGAAGACTTTTTATTTTTGTTTTTTAAATCAACAACCTCCCCTTCTTGATATTCTATCATTTATAAAGGTTATATGGTGTGTAATCTGGAAATTTTAGTTCTTCAAAATTATTGCTGGCTATCCATATTCTTAGATAGCCTTGAAATAGAAACACCAGTTTTCTGGGAAAAATCAAGGATTTCAATTTCATTGATTATCTGGAACAGACCTTTTAATTGGATAATATACTTGGGTCCCTGCTTCTTTACTTAAAAAGCTAATAAAAAGCTCTCATTTCTATTTACTATTTCTGTACTCATTTTGGCATCCAGCCTCTTAATAAACTTGTGAGCCAGAACAGCTAGTTTTTAGTATATGTTTTTCTCTATACAACATATAACCTAATACTATGGAGATACTCCACTTAGCTACACCCATTCTTTTTTTCTAAATTATTTCTAATATTGTTTTTCTATTTCATTGTTCTATTTCATTGTATGTTACATATACGTAATTGGTTACTATGGTGGCTTCTTGCTTCACTATAGAAGTTTGTAAATCTCATTTAAAATAAAGCACATTCATGTCTCCATCTCCACTTCTAAACAAACCCAACCTGATTTACTCTCTTAAGTGTAAGAACTTTTAAAAATAACATTTTCATCTACTTTGCGTAACTCTTTTCAAGGCTAATCAAACAAATTATATATGAAGAACATGACTCTTCTAATTAAAATATGGTATTTACTTTACTACATTGTGAGGCATGTGATTTCTTTCAAAAAAAGTATAATAAATTTTTGTGATTAAAATAACTAAATTATATTTAGTAGTTAAAATGTAATTTCATTTCACATTGTTCTAGAGAGTGTTGAAATGCTAATTCAAATATCAAGACAGGAGGAAAAATTTGGGCTTAAATTGATAAATGACAAAATGACAAAATTCTGATAAGTAGCAAGATTTACGGCTACTGATTAGAAGCTGGTGTCATGAAAACTAAAAGATCAAATTATCTTAGTATACCTGGTTCTCAGTTGCAAATTATTTGGGTAATCATGTATAATTACTTCAATTCTTTTCTGTGATGGCTGTGTAATGTCAGAGAAATTTTACTGAAATACATAGGTTCATTGATGCGGTCTTCTCGGGGCCAGGGTATAGGGTTGGGTAGGAACAGCTCTAGGAAATGCCATTCACATTCATGGCTGCTCTGATAGACTTTTGTATTTATTACCATGGTTGTTCATTGGATGGCTGTTCGTATCTCGAGGAAGAAAAGGTTTTCTCCTAATAATATGAACAAAAACACTGTTCAGGCAGCAGCAGTGAGTGGCCGGCAGCCAGCATGAGCTGCCAATAGTCACGGTAAGTGACATCCAGAGGCTGGCGACCAATCTGCCTCATCCGGGAAGAGCGCAATGACGATACCAACATGGGCCAGTGAAGCAACGTCCTCCGCAACTAGATTGAAGAACAAAAAGACAGCAACTTGTCTGTTCCCCTTCCCTGAATCCCCAACGCTGTTCCCCTTCCCCAATTCCGCCCCCCCCAAAAAAAGAATATTACTGAGAAAGAAGTAGTTGCTTATTAAACGTTATTAAAATGAATTATAAGGGCTGGCCGAGTGGCGCTGTGGTTAAGTGCTGGCTTAGTAAGCCAGCAGCCCCGGTTCGGGCCCACATGTGAGGGCCAGTGACACTGCCCTCAAAAAAAAAAAAAAAGAATTATATAATGAATAACATAAATTTGAAACTAATATGTTAATATAAAGTTAAGAGGGAAGGTGAATCCATGCATCAACACTTCAACACTTATGCTTTGATTTAGAAGATATAGGCAAAGAACACTTGTTATAAACTCCCCAAAATAGGAGAACAAAAAAATATGGAAGAACGGTTATAGATCTTTATATTAGGCAGACTTGAATAGGTGGGGAAGATATCTTAATTAACAAGAGAAAACCAGTGGATAACTGTCCACTCGTCAGGAGATCTTTGAGGAGCTTACCGCAATCGACAGAGAATAATGAAAACCTCAGAATAAACTCCAGAATTAAGAGGAAAGGAAAGAGTGGACAGACAGGAAAAAGCTTAGCCTCCAAAGGGAGGAAAAAAGTACATATTCTGTGAGGCAGTAAGATATAATCTAGACTACGAACAAGGTCTCCAGAGCCTGATGGCTTGGGTTTGCATCCTAGCTCTTCTATTCAGCTGACTGTGTGACCTGGGCAAGGTAGTGACCTCTCTGATGATTAAATATGTATGTGTGTGTATATGATGTTTTTCCCCCTAACACAGTGGTCTCCCCTTTACCCTCAGTTTTGCTTTCTGAAGGTTCAGTTACCCGCCATTTCAGATACTTGAAATTGATATAATGTTCTTATACCCTGGGTGAAATTAAGGTCTTCTAAGGAATGTGCCTAATTTCTGCCATTCTTTACCCAAAAGTTGGAGACATTGACCTTTCACCTTCTTTATATATTGCAAATATTTGCAGTTTGTAGTAGTTAAGAGCCTGCATTCTAGAGTCAAACTATTTGCATTCATTGGAGTGACAATGGTTAGTAAAGTTACATAGGTTTCAGGTGTACAATTCTGTAATCCATCACCTATATATCACACTGTGTGTTCACCACCCAGAGTCAGTTCTCCTTCCATCACCATATATTTGATCCCATTTACGCTCTTCTACTACCTTCCTCCCTCCCTCCAAACCGTTATTGTCTGTGTCTATAAGTGTTTTTTTTTTGTTTCTTCATTTGATTGTCACCCCGATAAACTTTAATTAAACAAACAAACAAACAAAAAAACTATCTGCATTCAAATTCCAGTTCTGCTGTTTACTAGCTGAGAAACATTAAAGAAGTTATTCAACTACAAGTTCTTCAAGCCTCAAGTCTCGATTTCTTTGTTTTATTTTTTTATTTTTTATTTTTTTTGAGGGCAGTGTCACTGGCCCCCACACGTGGGACCTGAACAGGGGCCGCTGGCCTCCCAAGCCAGCGCCCAACCACCTCGCCACTCAGCCAGCCCAAGTCTCGATTTCTTTAGCTGTAAAGTTGGTATGCTAGAACTATTTCATGGGGTTTTTGTAAAAATACAGTGGGAAAAAAAATTACATAAAGCGCTTAGTAAAATGCTTGACTTGTAATACAGATTTTCACAATGTAGACGGCAATCCTTCTGGGTTTCACGTTAGCTATTATTGTTGTTTTTATTAGCTACTTAAACATTTTATGTCATATGATTAGATATTACATTTCAAGTAATAATAAAATTTTGTTATGGGAAGGAAGTCTGGGGACTTTAGGTAGCTTTGGAAAAATTCCAGGTAACTTTACAGCTGAAAATTAATAGTATCAGCAAAAAGGATTCATGCCAGGAGTGTGCTTTTAGTGTGCATAGGCCATCTTTTTTGCACTAAAGCAAGTTTTGCATTTCCAGTCAGTCTTTTCCACCTGTCATTTGAGTTCACTGGTGGCTATCTTGAGGGTATGAGCATGTGGAATCTTATTACACAAACTCTGGAGTTCAACAAACAGTTGAGTGATGGGGGAAAATGTTAACAGTACAGTATTTTGCTGTATATTAAAAATGCTGCAAACTTTCTCATATTTCCATGCATGATATATGTCTATGCGTGATATATCATTGTGGATAAGTCTAAATTGTGAAAAATTTAGAAAATGGACCATTAACTAAAAATGCTGATTATTTAGTATCATCCTACTAACTCTGTTTTCTTGTCCGAATTCCAGCTCTTGATAATTTGTAAGTGTGGTTGGACTATGTGTACGTATCTGTTTGTCACAGGAAAATTTATTTTAATATATGGCAATGCTTCCAGGTGAAAAATACCCCAAAACACAGATTCTATTAGGATTCCAAAGAATCTCAAGTGACTGTGTTTCTCTAATATTAATCCTTTGAAATAAAGTAGAAAAATTAAATTAGTTGGAACTTATAGAGACTCTCATATTAAAAGCTTAACTGTGACCTTTAATTGGATTACAGAAAAATTGAGTTTATTATGGAAATAGACCATTAAACTCTACTCTGTTCTTTGTAACCTTCATATGTAGGAAAGAAAAAATAAGCTTAAGATCAGCTTTCAGATTCAAGTGTGCTAGTTGTGAGGGGAAAGCAACAAGAAACCAGCAATGTTCCCTGCAGAGATGTACTAAATGAGGTCTGATTTTCATGAGTTTTTGTAAACACTATACCTTATTGTCACTTTGGGAACACTTTCTCTGAATTCTAGACGCTGTGTATGAAATGTTTAATTCATTGTCTCGTCAGTACTTCCAATTGCTTTAATGGGATTACATGCACTGCTTTTAGTACTTTAATTTTATACCTGAAAATTCTTTCTCAAATGAAAAAAAGAAAATCATTTCTTCTGTGAAGTAGCAGAGCCTAAAATAATAGACTCTTTTTTCAACATATGGAGTGGAGAAAATAAGGAGAGAGGGGAAAGGAGAAAGGGAAGCCTTGTTAATCTGTTCAACTAAGGAAATGAGGTGAGTCCAGAGTCAGAATTTACAGACCCAGAGAGTAAGAACAAAAAACATTTTTATTTATTTTTTATTTTTATTTTTTTTGAGGGCAGTGTCACTGGCCCTCATATGTGGGACCCGAACCGGGGCCGCTGGCTTCCCAAGCCAGCGCCCAACCACCGCACCACTCGGCCGGCCCCCAAAAAACATTTTTATATTTGATTATGTTACTCTCCATCTTCTGTACAATGTTGATTTTTTTTAAGCACTAACTATTTGTTACAAGTGTTCAGCACCATTACTGTTTTCTCTGTTTTGCAATAAATATAATTATCTACCAATGAAATGTTAATTCTCTCTAGGTCATTTTATTCCATGCCTTTGGAAATCTTTTATTCTTTAGATCAATTTTATTGAGGTATAATTGACAAATAATGAACTGCATCCATACTTGTTGGTCTTGTTCCTTTGTTGCTTTCAGTTTTATAACCCACATATCAGTAAAGTCATATGGTTCTCAACTTTTTCTGTTTGACTTATTTCGCTTAGCATTATAATCTCAAGACTCTGGGTAGTGAACACACAATGTGCTATATAGATGATGTATTACAGAATTGTACACCTGAAATCTATGTAACTTTACTAACAATTGTCACCCCAATAAACTGAATTAAAAAAATAAAATAGATAAAAATAAGAAAAACATTTACCTGTTGATGAGCATTTGGAAAGCTTCTAAGCTCTGACTATTGTGAATACTGCTGAGCATTATTCTGAGCATTCGTATACAAGTCTTTGTGTAGGCATGGCTTCTTGTTTCTCCTGGGTAAATACTTAGGAGTGGGATTGAATGGCACTTATATGTTTAAATGTTTACAAACTGCCAAATAATTTTTCTAAGCGGTTTATCCTGTTTTATTCCCCCAAGTACAGCCTAAGTTTCAGTTGTTTCACATCCTCACTAACAATTGGTATTGTTAGTCCTTTTAATTTTAATTCAAATTGATCTGTAGGACTGTCTCATTGTGGTTTTAATCTGCATCTTCCCTAATGGCTAATAATGTTGAGCATCTTTTCATGTGTTCACTTGCCATGTGTGTATCTTCTGTAATATATGTTTAAATATTTAAGTTGGGTTATCTGACTTCTTATTAATGAGTTATATGGTTCATTATATATCCTGGAAACAAGTTCTTTTTTTTTTTCTTTTTTCATGGAAACAAGTTCTTAGTCAGATATATATATATATATATATATATATATATATATATATAATCAAATATTTTCTTCCAGTCTGAATCTTGCCTTTTCACTGTTTTTAAATTAAAAAACATTTTATTGCTAAAAAATGCTAAATATCTTTTGAGCCTTCAGTGAGTTGTAATCTTTGTGTTTTTAAAATAATTGTTTTATTTTTCAATTACAGTTGACATACAATATTATATTAGTTTCAAGGTATAACATAGTGATTACACATATAGATAACTTACAAAGTGATCACCCTGATAAATCTAGTACCCGTCTGACACCATACGTAGTTATTACAATATTATTGACTATATTCCTTATGTTGTACTTTATATCCCTATGATTATTTTGTAACTATCAATTTGTACTTACCTTCACGATCCCCCACAACCCCTTTCCCATCTGGCAACCATCAAAGTTCTATGTACGATGAGTTTCTTTCTGTTTTGTTTGTTTATTTATTTTATTCTTGAGATTCCACATTTAAGTGAAATGATACAGCATTTGTCTTCCTCTGTCTGACCTACTCCACTCAGAACAATACCCTCTAGGCTCATCCATATTGTTGCATATGGCAAGATTTTATTCTTTACTTTTTGGCTGAAAAATATTCCATTGTATAACGTATATGTACCACCTTTTTTTATCCATTCATCCATTGATAGATACCCAGGCTGCCTCTACATCTTGGACACTGTAAATAATGCTGCAATGAACATATACATGTACATGTCCCCTTGAAGTAGTGTTTTGTGTTTTTTCAGATAAATACCCAGAAGTGGGATTATTCAGTCCTTCTTTGTCTCTTGTTATAGCCTCTATTTTAAACTCCATTTTGTCTGGTGTAAGTATTTCTACCCCCGGCTCTTTTTTTTTTCATTTCCAGTTTTTTTTCATAAAATATCTTTTGCCATCACCTTACTTTCAGTCTGTGTGTGTCTTTCAATCTTTTTTTTTTTTTTTTAAAGATTTTATTGGGGAATTGGTGGAGGGGAACAGCGTTGGGGAATCGGGGAAGGGGAACAGACAAGTTGCCGTCTTCTTGTTCTTCAGTCTAGTTGCGGAGGACGTTGCTTCACTGGCCCATGTTGGTATCACCATTGAGCTCTTCTCGGGTGAGGCAGATCCGTCATCGGCCTCTGGACAGCCGTTCACAGCGGCTCTTGGCAGCTCACACCGGCTACCAGCCTCTCACGCTGGCTACCAGCCACTCACTGTAGCCTATGGCAGCCCACTGCAGCAGGGGCTGCAGCCTACACCGTCACCGGGGCTCGCACAGCCCAGCTCCAGGTGGAGCTGTTGCCAGCTGTAGAGGGCAGTGTCACTGGCCCTCATGTGGGATCCGAACCGGGGCCGCTGGCATCCCAAAACCAGCGCTTAACCAATGCGCCACTCGGCCGGCCCGTGTCTTTCAATCTTAAGTGAGTCTCTTGTAGACAGCATGTGTAAAGGTCTTGTTTTCTTATCTATTCAGCTACCCTATGACTTTTGATTGGAGCATTTAATCCATTACATTGGAAGCAATCGTTGATAAATATGTGGTTATTATCATTTTATTATTTATATTCTTGATTGTTGTTTTCTTTTTTTTCACCTTAAAGAAGTCCTTCTAAGATTCCTTATAATACTGATATTTAGTGGTGAGGAACTCCTTTAGTTTTTTTTTTGCCCGGGAAGCTCTTTATCAGTCCTTCAATTCTACATGATAATATTGTTGGATAGACTAATCTTAGTTGTAGGTCATTGTTTTTCATTGCTTTGAATATTTAGTGCCAATCCCTTCTGGCCTGCAAAGTTTCTGTTGAGAAATCAGCTTATAGTCTTATGAGAGCTCCCCTGTCAGTAACTAACCGTATTTCTCTTGCTGCTTTTAAGATTCTCTCTTTGTCTTTAACTGTTGGCATTATTATTATGTGTCTTGATGTGGGCTTCTTTGGGTTCATCTTGTTTGGGACTCTCTGTGCTTCCTGGGATTGTATGTCTATTTCCTCCAGGAAATTAGGGAAAATTTTTGTCATTATTTCTTCAAATAGATGTTCAATTTCTTGCTCTTCTTCTTCTCCTTCTGGTACTCCAACGATGCAAAAGTTGGTATACTTATAATTGTCCCAGAAGCCCCTTAAACTCTCCTCATTTTTTTGGATTTTTAAAAACTTTTTGCTGTTCTGATCGGTTATTTTCTGCTACCTTATTTTCTAAAGGGCTGATTCAATCCTCTGCTTCATCTATTCTACTCTATTTCTAACTGGTTCTTTTTTATCTTTCTATCTCCATTTTTATGTTCCCTTTATCTTTGTTAAAGTTCTCACTGAGTTCATCTACTCTTTCCCTAAGTTCTTTGAATGTCCTCATAACCAGCATTTTGAATTCTGCATCTAATAGATTGCTTTGCTCCATTCTGCTTAGTTTTTTTTCTGGAGCTTTATTCTGTTCTTTCATTTGGGACGTGTTTCTTTGTCTCCCCATTTTGACTGCCTCCTTGTGTTTGTTTCTATGTATTAGGTAGGGCTGCTAACATCTCCCAGTCTTAGTAGAGTGGCCTTATATAGTAGCTGTGCTATGGGGCCCAGTGGCACAGCCTTCCTGGTCACCAGAGCCGGGTTCTCCAGGTGTGTCCCATGTGTGGGTTGAATGTGCCCTCGTGTTGTAGTTGAGTCCTAGTTGCTATTTCATCAATAGGAGGGAATGACCCTATAATTGATTGGTTCTGAGGACTGGCCGTGACTACAGTGGAGGACGTATGTGCAAGGGCTGACCTATGGAGCAGGGTTTTCTTGAGCAGGGCAGTGGTGCCTGTCTAGTCTTCCCTTTGGGTGTGTTGCCCACAGAGGCAGCTGGGTGGTGCTCTGCCTTGGTCCAAAGCTGGCCATGGGGCATGCTGGCCCCAGGGCCTTCTGGGAGGGGGACTCCACAGGCCAAGGTCAGCTGCAGCCTATGCCCTTCCCAGGGCCTCCTGGCATGAGGCACAAAGCTATCCACAGATGGTTACCATGTGTGCTGGGCTTGGAGGTGCCTGGGAGGGGACAAGCCCTGAACCCAGGCCAGCTGCACCTAGTGCTGGGCTTGAGGCTGCTCAGCCAGAAGGTCAGGGCTTGCCAAGGCCAGATGCTGCTTGTTTCAGTTTTGTGAACCTTTGGGAGATTTTAAGAAAGTCAGCAGCCTGAGCCACGGCAAGCCCTTTGTATGGAAAAGCCACTGGAATTGGCTTGGGTGTGGTGGAAAATTGGGTAGGTGGGGGTCTCAGGGAATCAACAGGGCAGGGTAAACAAACAGTGTTAGCCAGGTTGATGGAGACTCAGATATGGTGGCCAACTGCATTTGCATGCTGGCTGGGGTGGGGCTTTAACAAAGAAACAACAGTTTCTGCCAGCAATTCTGTCTGGGAGGAAGCTGCCCCTCTAGCCCTCACCCTGATACCAGACAATTCAGTTCCTCCTTGAGCTTTCCTTGGAGCTGCTGTCCATCTGGAGCTCAGAGCAAGTGAATCCAATACCAAGTAAGTCAGTGCGTGGGACCTTTCTGAGGAATGCCTGTGACTGCAAACTGCCCTCCCGCTCACTCAGCTACAATCTCTGCTGGTTTTCACAGCCAGAAGTTATGGGGACTTCTCTCCCTGGCGCTGGAACCCTGGGCCAGGGAGCCTGGTGTGGGGCTGGGACCCCTCACTCCTCTACAGGGATGTCCACAGCTGAGATATCCCTCCTGAATTTTAATGGTAACATGCAGGTGTTAGACAATCCCATTTCACATTTCTGCGCCTCCTACCAGTCTCAAACTAGCTCCTTCTGTATGTCCTTAGTTATAGGACTTCTGTTCAGCTAGATTTCAGGCAGTTCTAAAAGATGGTTTTTCTGTAGTGTAGTTGTAATTTCAATTACAAAGAGGAGGCAAGCACAGTGTTTACCTACATTGCCATCTTTTTTTTTTTTAATTCTTTTATTGTGAAATGAACATTTTTTAAAATTAGTTTCAGGTGTACAACACAGTGCAATAGTTATACTTTTTATCCCTCAAAGTGACAACACCCCCTGCCCCAATTCGCCACCCCACTCACCCCCCCCATATCATACATATCCATTACAATTCCTTTGACTCCTTTCCACAGTACATTCCACATCCCGTGACTATCTATATATTCAATTACAGTTGGCATACAATGTTATACAACATCAGCTTCAGGTGTACAATGCAGTGATCAAGCCTCTACTCCATCCATGAAATGGTCTCCCTAACAAGACATGTGACAATCTGACACCCCACAAAATCTTTACAACATTATTAATTATATTCCCTGAACTGTCTTTTATATCCATGTGGCAATATTGTAGTTGCCTATTTATGCTGTCTAATCCTTTACCCTTCTCCCTTATCCCCACCCCCCTCCCAACTAGCAACACTCCCTGTTTTTCCTCTGTATCTATGAGTCTGTTTCTGTTTACTTTGCTCATTCATTCAGAAAAATAGGGAACGCTTCACGAATTTGTGTGTAATCCTTGTGCAGGGGCCATGCTAATCTTCTCTGTATGGTTCCAATTTTAGTATATGTGCTGCTGAAGTGAGCACTCTACACTGCCATCTTAACTGGATCCCCACAATAGCTTTCCACCCCTCTTTCTTTCTTTCTTTCTTTCTTTTTTTTTAAATTTTTATCTGAGCCATCCTGCCACCTGTTGGCAGCTTAGTGGCAGCTCAGCTTGGGCTGGAAATCGAACCAGGGACTCTGTTGCTCAGAGCTCACACTCTTGAGCTACCTCTTAATCAATTGAGCTACTCGGCTGCCCCCCACCCCCCTTTCTTAATAGTGTCTTTCTATGAGAAAAAGTTTTAATTTTGATAAAGATCTATTTATCATTTTTTTATGTTTCATAGTTTTTTGCATCTTATTTAAGAAACCTTTGCATAAAGTAAAGTCACAAAATGATCTTAAATGTCTTTTCTGGAAATTTTATAGATTTATTTTTCCCCGTAGGTCTGTCATAGTTTTATGTTAATTTTTGTATATGATATGAGATGATGGTTGATATTTATTTTTTTGTATGGGCATTCAGTTATTCTAGCACCATTTGTTGAAAAGACTGTTTTTACACTACCCTCCATGTTCTATGCTATGCTAATTTTCTAGTACTAGCCAAAGCTCATTTTTAAAAGTGTTCAGCAATATTATTTTATATTCATTTTATAATAAGTATCATTATCTTCCAGTAAAACAGTAATATTCCAATGAGCACTTATCCTTTGCCTTTAGGAAACTTTTTTTAAATTTTATAAATCAACTTTATTAAGGTACAATTTACAAATGCCAAACTGTATCTTTTAGTGAACATCACTTTTAAAAATGGAGCAAAAGTGAAATCCAATAATCTTTTGCTAAGTTCCCTTTCTGTCCTCTCCCTAATAAATATTATTGATCATCTATCTTGTGTTATATACAATGTTAGAAAAGAGACAAGGATAAGAAACAATTTCCTAGAAGATATCACTTTGGGATACAGGAATAAAAATATGTCACAAACAATACAGTTGTTGCAATAATAAATATTCAGAAAAAATCATATTGACAATTACAGAGGAAGGAAGGGAAGTTGGAAAAAATTTCACAGAGGTGTATCACTTGAGATACATTATCTTTATTATAATTCCTTTTGCCTTCTTTTGAAAAGGAAACATTCATAACAGGGAGTTTAGAAAATATATGTAAGGATATATATTTCATTAATCTCCAGTTTGGATGATAGTAATCTCATCTGGGTAAGAAAACTCAATGAGGAGATGTGCCTTAAATAAAAAATAAAGTGGTGGTGGGGTGGGGGTGGGGATGTTGGACGGGGCAGGGTGGGGGGTTAACTTGTATAGCTTGCCTGACAGACCTTTCCTATAAATGAGTCATTTATTGATAGGGTCCCTAAAGGGAGTCTGACCTACGTACAATTTTTGTCTTGGGCCAAACAAAAGTGCTCCCTTGGAGAAAAGAAATGAATATGAGAAGGATGGCTATGAGAGGCCTGGTGGTGGGGATTCCATTAAAGCAGCCAAGTTGTGTAGAAATAGTAGTGTCCACTGTTTACCTAGCACTCACCCTGTGCCAAGCATCCTAAGTGCTTTCTTGAATTCTCACAGCAATTTTAGAAGGTCTTTACATAGAAAGAAATTGAGGCAAGAGATATTAAGGCCAACATGATAGATTAAATTATTACTCAAAAATATTCACTTTCCCCCACCCTCATTTCTCCACCTCACTGATGCTAAGTTTGGTCATGTGACTAGCTTTGACTTCATGGTAGACAGCGTGTATTTCCCTGTCCATTTACTTAGCATTTTGGCTTGGCCATGTGATTGGCTTTGGTCAGTGGCATGCTAGCAGACATAACACAAGCAGAGGTTTGAAATATGCATGTCGGACAGCTTCTCTCCTGCTTCATCCTTTTTCCTTCTCTGTTTACCGTAAAGCAAGACAGCCAAATGAGATGTTTCACTTTGAAGACATTTGCATTTCATTCACTTAGGATTCAGGCCGGGGCTATGGTTAGTTTGGGCTCTGTTTAGGTGAACAGTTTGTCCTTCACATTAAATCACAGAGAAATTCAAGGACTAGAGACGTTTAGATGTTTAGAGATTTAACTAGTTCTATTTTCTATTATAACATAGGCTTATTAGCCCACAACTTCTCTGATAATTTCCTAAAAAAAATTTTAGTGGTGGAATTAAAGGGTTACATCGGCTCCAAAGCTTCCTGTTACAATATTAAATGGGAAAATTTAAGCAGTATTGCATCACTGACATGAAGCTGACTAACCGTCTGGAAGCAATAAATTTTACTTAAGTATCCTTCATTGTGGTGAGTGCCTCATCCTGTGACAGGTATTCTCTAGTGAGAGGTTTTGACTGCGACTCTTTCTGTCTCAGCTAAAATCTTTTTTTTTTAATACCAGTGCTCCATGCCCATCATTTTTTTTTTTTTTTTTTTTTTGAGGGCAGTGTCCCTGGCCCTCACATGTGGGACCTGAACCAGGGCCGCTGACGTCCAAAGCCAGCGCTTAACCACTGCGCCACTCGGCCGGCCCTCAGCCAAAATCTTTTAATAACTATTTCTAACCATTTCTGGCTTCCAGTTAATATGTGTTAGGAATGTATGTAAATCTGTTAGTGTCATTAGTATATTAAGAGTAATGGACTAACCTTAGTATTGAAAGATAGGAAAGAAAGAATCAATCTTCTCATTATATTTGCTATAGATTTTTATCACAATGATTTCTTTGTTTTATGTCTTAAAAATCTGTTGCATTTGTCCAAAGACCATATGCTTGCAATTTTTGACTTGGAAACTCTGTAAGATAATAAAGGGAAATAAACACGGAACACAAATATAACAGATATCCTGAATTTTTTGATCCAGGGTATTAAAAACTGTTTTACTCTAGTCACAGAAGCTTACCTAATTTTATGTTCCCCACACTCCAGGTGAAATAGAAACTAAATGGGAAAAATTTAGTATTCTAGTAGGGATCTAAGTTTTCTTTTAAAAAAATAAATAAAAGGACTGAATTGCTCAAGATTCCATGGTATGAGAAACATACCAACACTAAAAAGTTATTTTTAAAATTCGGTAAAAACAAACATTTTTTAATTAAATAATTTCCTAAGCACAGTGTTGCACAAATTAAACATTTAGGAGGCCTTCTTAACACCTTCCTCTCATTTTTGCCTAATATCCATTTCTTCATCAATTTATTTCTATTATATTTCCTATATTTCTTTCCAATCACTTCCTTTCCTCCATTTCCATTGCTTTCACCTATTTTTGTTTTGCCATCTTGTAATCTCTACAGTACAAACTAAATGATTCTTATTACAAAAAAATAAAACATACCACTGGTATCAGGATAAAGCCAGAACCTCTCCAGGGCCTATGCTGCCTGGCTTCAGTTCTTTGCATTCCAGCCACTCTACCCTTCTTTCAGGGACTGAGAATCACATTCTGCCTGGAATCACACACACACACACACACACACACACACACGCACACACACATAAAAAAACATTTATTAGGCCCTGCATAGCCAAAGTAATCCTGAGAAGAAAGAACAAGGCTGAAGGTTATCACACTCCCTGATTTCAAATTATACTACAAAGCAACAATAATCAAAACAGCACGGATGGTATTGGCAGAAAAAAAGACACACAGCATAGTGATTAGGCATTTATGCTGTACCCCTGCAACTAATAAAAAATAATATTGAATGTCAACTATAATGTAAAAAATATGTAAAGTACAGTAAAGAGTATATAGTCAATGGTATTGTAATAGCTGTGTATGGTGTCAGAGGGGTAGTAGACTTGTTAGGCTTATCACTTTGTGAGGTATATAAATGTCTAATCACTATATTGTTTTGTACACCTGAAACTAATAATAAAAAAGAAAAAAATCAATTCCCAGAGATGTCTAGCAGGGAACATTTTAGTAAACTGAGAGTAATTTTAAAATTACATATGCATCACTGTTTCAGGAAAACATATCAAATATGGGAATACTCAGATTTGAAAACAAGGTAAAGTAAGAAGTGTATGTTGACTATTATTGATAAGCTAGTTTTTTATCATGCAAAAAGTTAAGGGTAAGAAATTTTATTTTGGGTGTGATCAAATAATGAAATTTTGAAAATGCTGTGATGAAAAAAAGACACAGACCAATGGAACATAATTGAGAATCCCCAAATAAACCTATATATATATACAGGCAACTAATTTTCAACAAAGGAGCCAAAACCATATAGTGGAGAAAAGAAAGCCTCTTCAATAAATGGTACTGGGAAAATTGGAAAGCTGCATGCAAAAGAATGAAACTAGATTGCTATCTGTCACCATGTACCAAAATTAACTCAAAATGGATCAAAGACCTAAATAACACCTGAAACAACAAATTGAATAAAAGAAAGAATAGGTACTAAACTTATGGACTTGGGGATCCAGAGAGGATTTTATGAATTTGACCTCAAAGGCAAGGGAAGTAAAAGCAAAAATAAATGAATGGACTACATCAAACTAAAAAGCTACACAGCAAAAGAAACCATCAACAAAACAAAGAGACAACCAACTGAATGGGAGAAGGTATTTACAACAACACCTCTGATAAGAGGCTAATATCCAAAATATATAGAGAACTCGTACAACTCAACAACAATGAAAAAATCCAATTAAAAAATGAACAGATAACCTGAACACTTTTCTGAAAAAAAAACCATACAAATGGCCAACAAATACATAAAAAGATGCTCAGCTTCACTAATTATTGGGGAAATGCAAATCAAAACCACAATGAAATACCACCTCACACCTGTTAGAAATGGCTATCATCAACAAGACAAGTAGTAACAAGTGTTGGAGAGGCTGAGAAGAAAATGGAACCCTCATACACTGCTGATGGGAATGTAAACTGGTGCACCCATTATAGAAAACAGTATGGAGATTCCTCAAAAAATTAAGAATACAATAACCATATGACCCAGCAATCTCTCTTTTGGGTATCTACCCATAATTCTGAAAACATTTATCTATAAAGATATATGTACCCCTACATTTACTGCAGCATTATTCACAATGGTCAAGACATAGAAACAACAGAAGTTTCCTTTGATAGATGATTACAGGTAGATAAAGAAGATGTGGTGCTTTTATCCAATTTATTCTTTCAGGCCTATTTTGGTCTTTGATCCATTTTGAGTTAATATACACAATGGAATATTACTCAGCCATAAGAAAAATGAAATACTGCCATTTGTGACAACATGGATGGATTCTGAGATTATCATGCTAAGCAAAATAAGTCAGACAAAAAAAGTAGAGAACCATGTGACTTCACTCATATGTGAGATATAAAACTGAAAGCAACAAATGAGCAAGATAAACAAACAAAAACTCATAGACATAGGAAACAGGTTAGTCGTTATCAAAGGGAAAAGAGGGAAGGGGGGGTAGAAAAGGGTAAAGGGGGTCAAATATATAGTGATGGAAGGAGAACTGACTTTGGGTGGTGAACACAATGCAATATACAGATGATGTGTTATAGAAATGCACACTTGAAACCTATATAATTTTATTAACCATAGTCACCCCAATAAAAAAATCATTTATTGGGCCGGCTGAGTGATGCGATGGTTAAGCACTGGCTTGGGAAGCCAGCGGCCCCAGTTCGGGTCCCACAGATGAGGGCAAAAAAATATATATAATAATTTATTATTGAGATTATCAAACGTATTTATAGTAACAATACATTTCTGATTTTATTGCATTTAAAGCACCACCCATCCCAGATAATTTTGAGGCAAATCCCAGACATTACAAAAAACTCTTTTAACTCACTCTTATCTGTAAGATCTCTGTTTAAGCACCTCTCACTTCCCTAATCTCCCTGACAAACTAGGTCATATCTCTTATTATACCCAGCACTTGTACTTTAAACAATTATTTCAGTATGTAATTAATACATTTAAGTGGTGGTTTTTGAATTACTGTCTATCTTTACCTTACACTTTATGTTCCATAAGGGAAAAAGTTTGTTTATTTTTTGCTCTTCATTCTGTCCACTCCACTTATTACAGTGCTAGCTCATAGTGAATTCTTAATAAATATTCAATGAATTAATTAAGCTGTGGGGATTTCCATGATAGGACCCTGTCAATTGCCCCTTTCTTGGTAGTCTTCATGGTCTTTTGACTCATACCCAAAGACTTCCTGCATGCAGCCCCTGCCCTGTCGTACCTTTAGTCTTTTAAAATAGAGTCTTTGGGCCGGCCGAGTGGCGGTGGTTAAGCGCTGGCTTGGGAAGCCAGCGCCCTGGTTCAGGTCCCACATATGAGGGCCAGTGACACTGCCCACAAAAAAAAAAAAAAAATAGAATAAAGTCTTAATCTTTGATTTCCTCCAAAGCACCTGATAAGATAATATTTGCAACAGATGCGGCTGGTCCTATTTTATTTTATTTTTTATTTATTTATTTTTTTGAGGGCAGTGTCACTGGCCCTCACATGTGGGACCAAACCGAGTCACTGGCTTCCCAAGCCAGCGCCAGTTGGTCCTATTTTAAAAATGAATGTACAGACAAAACTTATAAGTAATATTTATCTTCTTGATCTTTTTAATGCTCACTAGCTATTTCTTATACATCATAATATTATTTTTCCTCACTGAAAACAGAGCAATGTTGTCATAGAAGGCAGTCTGTGGGAGGGTACCGTGGACACAAATGTTTACTATGTATCATTGCATAACCAACACTATGATCAAGTGAATAGGAAGATAGTTCATTGAAGGTTGGCAGATTATCTTAATGAAAATAGCTGTCAACTTTACTTGATTTTTGTTTTTTAATTTTAATTTTTTATTCTAAACCATACAAATATAAGTTTTGCTGTATTATTTTTTTTTTCCATAAACCCCAATATTATTTAGACTTTCTAGTTCAGTATGAGAAAGAAAAGTGTATATTAAGAATATATTAAGAAAGTTAAATTCTGGGAGATTTTTGAGAAAGTACAAATGCTGTCACAAATCTGGTAGCACATATTTCATAGAATTATTTTATGATATTTTAGAGTACCAGTGCATTTTGATATTTTGCTGACACAAAATGCAGCCTAAGTACATTAGCCTGAATGTACTCTTAATAATGACTGTTCATGAGGTTTTGTTATTTTGCAATATAATGCTGGGTAGGATTCTCTGTTTACTGGCACTTCGTAATCACTACAAATGTATTCAAAGTTTTCTGCAAAACTGTAGCATCATATTGGGTTAAGAGGTGTAATGATGGTTTCATTCAGAAGGTGGCAATGTTCAAAGGGAGAAAAAATTCTGAACAACTGATGGAAAAGTAAACCTATAGAATTAAATATGGCCTGAATCATGGCAGTAAATATTTTGAGATTTTCATGTTGTTATGTGATGTGGACTTGGTTCCTACCTAGGATACATCTAAATAGATATTATTACCCTTTTTAATTCCAAATATTTTCTTTCATGAATACATTTTCCTTTGTCACTTCCATGACAATGGTTTCTAGTTCTTTGGCCTAAGATTGTTCATCTTAAATAAAGGATTCTATAAGTAATTTTAAGCACTCTGTTAATTAAATCTGTTTATGAATGATAATTAAATGGCATATGAAGTATTTTATCTCCTGACTGTATCACCCTACCTCAGAAATACATTATGCAATTGGCATATCTTAAATGACCTTTCCCTCACTGGGTAAATAATCTTACTAGGTATAGAAAATTATTCAGTTAATGCCTCTACAGTTCAACTTTTGAAAGGAAGTGCTTTCATGCAATGTCATTTCTAATTTCCATCAATTTGGATGTTTCAAAGGACTGTTAAAGACTATTACAGACCTTGGTAGAAATTGATACTGTATATAACTCAACTGCTTCATTTGTCTAATATGCACAAAGTGGCTATTTTTCAGAAAATGTCAGTTGAAATAAGAATTTCATTTATTTTTTTTCACCTGTAGTTGGAAACTAAATCTGGGATAAAGATGCTTTAGCTATTGTGTAATATATGAAAAACAAGTTATATAAAGATTCTGACTACATTTATATTGACATCTCTACAGCATAAGACATATTGAAGATTGAACTCTAACCTAGCTTTAAAACCACATTTGTAATAGATATATTTTAACGTTCAAGTATCTGACCAAATTAAATTAAAGATACAGCACCATCTTATGGATACTTCTATATTTGTAAAATTTAGAAATATAAAAATTTTTCAGAGTTTGGGAATGGAAAACCTTTATTAGTATAAAAAATTGTAGGAGGAGAGATTTTAATGCAGCAATAAAAAAGATGCAGTGTTGAATAAATTGAATGTGTGTGTGTGTCTGTGTATGAATATGTGGTTGTGATGGCATGATAAAGGCACAAAATGAGATTTGTAATTCTTTTTTCCTTTCAAAATTAAGGATTCTAATATGAAGAAAAACAAACACGTGTTATGACAATACAAATTCATAACTGCAAAACAGAAGTGGTAGCTCAGAATATTGTCAATCTCTAAATGACACTGGGACATCCATCATTGATTATCACTTTGCATAGATGCTTTAAAGCAACGAAACTGCTGAGAATTATAAGTGTTATGAGCTATGAACCACACTTCATAAAGATTGTTGAGAAATTGAGATATCATAATAAACCTATTTAACTATCTGCTGATGCTATATAACTGGTAACAAAGCCTCCTTATATTTATTTACCAGTTAAATATTTTCAGAAGTGATTCTTGCCTATTTTGTTCAAATTTCAGATACAGGCATTTTTGAATGAATATTTCCCAATAAGCCTTCTTATTATTCTAATGTAGAACAAATAGGCTGTTTAAGGAGATTTTAGAAAATTGACGAACGAAACTTCCCAATTAATTATTAAGGCATAGTTATATATGTATGGTTCATAGCTTGGTTTAGTTCACCTTAGTTATCATATATGGACCTGAGGCATTACATGATTTGCCCAGTTTTGATTGTGTAGATTTAGTCCACTCTAACCCAAACACAGAGTCAGTGGTTATTAGCTTTTTGCTGTCTTGAACTCCATGATAAAAGCTTTGGAACCTCTCCTTAGAAAAAAGTCCATAAATACAATATATTTTGCACATAATTTTAGGGACTTCTGGACTTCCTGTAGCTCCATCCATGCTGTATGATTTTAAATAGTATTCTTATTTTAACCCTGATTTCTTTAGGTTCTAATTCTGGTTAGTGAAAGTCAGGAGCTTAATTATAAAAATACAAAGTTTTCTTTTAACTCATTCTCCCCCTCCCCCAACTAAATTGTAGAAAAATAACAGTGTAAATAAAGGGGTTCTTTATTGGTTTATTTTTATATGTTTTCATGTTATTTACTTTAGAGTAACATGAAAAAATATGCTGACTACAAACAACATAGAATTTTTGGCTTTATCCACACAGAATAGTACAGGTTCTAACACTGTCCTATTAGTAATCATTTTGCTTATAATGTAGACTCTTGACTCTAAATTTCTAAATTTTATTTCAAATGTCAACTTATCATCAATATAATAAAATTAAGTTATTTCTAGATGTCCACATTAATAGGAAAAACATAAAAGTTGAAAAATTCTAACTATACCATAAGTATATTTTTATGTTTACTTCTTAGATGTAGTGATGTATTTTATAGCTTAATAGGAAATCTAGGGATATTTAATAGATTTACAATAACAGCATGATGTTTAAATAGATTTACAATAATAGCATAATGTTTAAATAATACACTATATTAGATGTTAAATTATTTTTTCCTTTTATCAAATGAGTTATCTTTATTTTAAAAATATTTTGTTTGTTAATGTTCTAGAACAATTTGGTTAATTTTTTTTTTTTTTTTTAAAGGATAAGATTTTTTTTTTTTTTTTTTAAAGATTTTATTGGGGAATTGGAGGGGAACAGCCTTGGGGAATCGGGGAAGGGGAACAGACAAGTTGCCGTCTTCTTGTTTCAGTTTAGTTGCAGAGGATGTTGCTTCACTGTTGGTATCGTCATTGCCCTCTTCCCGGATGAGGCAGATCGGTCTCTGGCCTCTGGATGTCGCTCATCGCGGCTATTGGCAGCTCACGCTTGGCTGTCAGCCGCTCACGCTGGCTGCGGGCCACTCACTGTAGCCTATGGCAGCCCACTGCAGCAGGGGCTGCAGCCCACACCATCACAGGGGCTCGCACAGCCCAGCTCCAGGTGGAGCTGTTGTTAGCTGTAGAGGGCAGTGTCACTGGCCCTCATGTGGGATCCGAACCGGGGCCGCTGGCATCCCCAAACCAGTGCTTAACCAATGCGCCACTCGGCCGGCCCCAATTTGGTTAATTTATTGAACAAAATTACAAGGGATAGTCAAATAACATCAAGTGAGAAAAATAAACATGTGTTTTTATTAACTATTTACGATTACTTTTGTCTGTAGCAATAATCAATAAACTTGTTCTCAGGACCCATTTACACTTAAAGTTATTAAGGACCCCAAAGATATTTTGGTTATTTGGGTTAATTTAATACAATGCTCCCATTTTTAAGGGCAGATTGCATAAAAAATTCATGGAAATTTTAGATATCTGATCATTTAAATAGGAATGAAAACATTTTCTCAATCTATACCTTTAACTGTAATAAGACCCATAGGATATATTTATTCAACATAGTGTAATATCTACTTTATCCTTAAATCAGGCAGAAAGAAGAATATCTGAGAGTGAATATTTGCTGAGTAACAACAATGTGTTAGCTATGTAATAGTAAAATTAGAGACCTAACCCTGAAGACTAATGATTTTCAAAATATGGTCCTCCACCTGTGGGGGTCCCTGAGACCCTGTCAAGGAAGGCTGTGAGGCTTAAATTGTTTTCATATAAATACTAACAACACGATTTGTCTTTTTCACTGTGTTTACACTGCAGAGGTGGTGCAGAGGCACTGGTGGATTCATGCTGGAGTTTCAGCATGACTCAAGACAATGGCACCAAAATCTACTAGTATCATGGTGGTCTTCACTGGCACACACTCAGAAAAAAAAGAAAAAGCCAGTTTCACTTAAGAATACCCTTGATTTAGCAGTAAAAGGTATTAATTTTGTGAAATCGCAACTCTTGGGTACACATTAAAAAAATGTCCTGTGAGGTGTGAATTGGGAAGTATACATAAAACACTTCCGCTGCATAATGAAGTGCAAT
Organism: Aselliscus stoliczkanus; assembly: GCA_033961575.1. Taxonomy (NCBI): domain Eukaryota; kingdom Metazoa; phylum Chordata; class Mammalia; order Chiroptera; family Hipposideridae; genus Aselliscus; species Aselliscus stoliczkanus. The sequence goes on along the minus strand of CM066740.1, from coordinate 71,168,851 downwards.
GGTTGTCTGAAGAAGTACCAGATTGAGTGGTAAAGTAGTTGCTGTTTCATAGAACACCACTTTTCCCTGAGAGAAAACCTTGACAAACAAGCTATAATTATTCATATTTAGATATTTGACAGACATTTACTCAAAGGTCAGTGAAGTGAGCTTGTCACTTTCAGGAAAACAACTGACAGGGTTTTTACCAGTGATAAAATTCAAGCTTTCAAGCAAAAATTATGATTTTGTAAAATTTATATTTGCGAGCTTGATAGTTTTCCAGTACTTAACAATTTGTTTTTGCTGATGTTGGTGATTATTGACAAATGTAAATTGGGATACTATAAAATTAAAAATGTCAACTTTTGGATAATCTACATTACTTAATGAACCAATGTTTTCCAAATGACCAATGAATAATCTCACAAAATCATGCATCAATAAAAGTCCATTCAAGGGCCAGCTGAGTGGCGCATTGGTTAGGAGCTGGCTTGGGACGCCAGCAGCCCCGGTTCGAATCTCACATATGAGGGCCAGTGACACTTCCCTCTACAGCTAAGATGGTGAACAAGAGCTCCACCTGGAGCTGGGCTACTGTGATTCTCCAGGATGGCATAGCTGCAGCCCCTGCTGCAGTGGGCTGCCATAGGTTAAAAAAATAAAATAAAATACAAGCCCATTCAAGATGCAAAATAGACTAATGGATGTTTCAATATCACAGAGTAAAAAAGTTTATTGACATAGTTCTAGGTTCCACATTGCAAATAACCTTGAAGAAATAACTACTTAGTGAGTTTTGGTGTAATATCAAAGAAGACCCACAATTACAAAAAAAGACTATTAAAATGTTCCTCCCTTCCTCAACTACATAACTGTGTAAGGTTGGATTTTCTTTATCTATTTCTTTATCTATTTCAATCAAAATAATGTATTGCAACAGATTGAATGTAGAAACAGATATGAGAATCCCCATGAATTCTACTGAGCCAGACATTAAAGGGATTTCTGTAGTGTAAAATCATGTTATTCTTCGCATTCAACTTTTTATTTTGAAAATACAGTGTTTTCTTAATAAAATATGTAATTTATGTTACATAAAAATTTATTATTATTTTAAATGAATAAATAGCTATTTTTATATTTTCTTCATTTTATTTTCTAATATTAGAAATAGTAATAAATATAACTCACATAACCAAAAGATCTTTTGGGCCCTTAACAACTTTTAACAGTGTAAATGGGTAACAGTGTAAATTTGTCCTGAGAACAAATTTGTTAACTATTGCTACAGACCAAAGTAATAGTAAATAGTTAATAAAGACATATCTTTATTTTCCCCACTTGATGTTATTTGACTATGCTTTATAATTTTGTCCAATAAACACTCTTCTTTGATTTAATTTAATTTTTTTGAGCACTATTGTTGAAACGATTTCAGTTTTTACAGCAGTTGAATTCTCATCTCTTAAGTGAGACATTGGTTGAATTCCTAGTCAATTAATGCACTTAGAAAAAGTGTCCTAGTATAGTGCTTAGTATAGAATAGACTCTCAATACATTTTGTTGACTGGCAGAAAACATATTTAACAACAAATTCAATATAAATGCAAAAAATGGTGAAAACTACAGGGAATAAAAAGCTCTATTTATTGCTTTATCCACTTATGAACATCATTCCTAGATTTTATTTATTCTCACGAAAAGTTCACATAGTTTGCATTTCTGTTAACATTAAAAACACAAACATCCTCTTCTAGGAAAAATTCTTGCTTCTCTAGAAGACTAAAACAATCATCACATACATTTTATATTTTGAATTAATGCAGAACTTTTCTCGTGACATTCTGAGTACACAGATTACAGTACGCTTGTACATTTTTCCCTTCCTGTAATTTGCAACCAACTCAAATTTACTTCCTCCAAATTTCTCAGAAAATGAAAAATTAAAGAACAGAACTGTAATCAATCATTAATGAATGCTCACAGATTGAATAGAAACAGAAGGAAAGTAGCTTCTTATGGTCAGGTCAACCTTATAAAATTTATGAAATCTTTGAGGTCTTCATAAAACACTGTAACACGTATATGGGAGTTTCTTTAGTCTGGTTGTTTCAAGGCAAAAAATTTAGAAATACAAATTCTAAATTATGTAAAAGCTAATAAATAAATGCATAGAAATATTTACTAATTTATCTATCATTTTTTTCTATAGTTCTATGGTTAGAAGTTAGCTAAGTAATGAAGCAATTATAATAACAATAAAATACGTGGCATTTACTAACTATTTACTCCATACCAGATAGCCTTTCAGTGCTTTGCAAGTGTTATTTTCTTTAATCTTCACAACAATCCTTTGCCTATATGGGGTGTGTGTGTGTGTGCGCGCGCACACGTGTGTGTTTCTTGTGTGTGTATGTGTATCTGTGTATCAGTGTGGAATATCCATTTACTGGTCAATTTGTGCTGATCACCTGCATATATTTTTACTCATTATCTGTAAAAAGTGAGGTCCTAGAACAATTCTCTGCTAGAACTCAAATTCTAACTAGAGAGGGGCAAAAGAAAAAGCTGAGCAAAGGGAGGAGAGGAATTTAACTGTAGTTGCTAGGAGGATTATTGTCTCATAAGATATAAATACTCATCTCCAAGTTTCAAAATTTTGCTGCTTCTATCTTACTATTATTATATGCATACTCCTTTCATTAGCTATGTTTGTGAGTTGACAGTTTTCTCATACATATTTGCAAAACTGGTCCCTCCATTTGATCAGAAAAGATTATTCTCTCTGTTGTAATATAATTTTAGCTATAACTGTACTAAAAAGATAGATTGCCCATTTCCTAAACTAGGTAAGGAATATTTTGTGAATTTTTTTCTCTATTACCACAAGAACATATATTACCATGATTTCTTATTTTTATCATGTCTGTTGCATATGCATCTCCTCAAGGACAAACTGTTATTGTTTTTATCTACTCAGAATACTGCATAGCCTAAAGTGGGTTCCCAAACAATGTCTGTTCAACGAAAGAATAATTTCATCTGTGACTTGAATGAGTTACAGGTCAAATGCACAAATCAATTCTCAACCAGAAAACAGACCACCTATAGCTTTTCAGGTCACACACCTGTTTCCTTAAATATCATTGGCAAAACACATTTATATTCTATTTTATTACTGTACATTCATATTTCTCTAGCATTAGAGGTGTTTCATTAAAAACAGTATAGCTTCCATTTGTTTTTATGCTCACCTTCACAAAAGTAAAAATGAATCATTGAGTAAATTCAAGTGTATTTCATGTATATGAAATGGTACAAACCAATCACAATCTTATGTTGGGCAACATTTATTCAATTATCCGAGAGCAACAACAGATGTTATAATTACCTGAAAAGTTAACATTTAAGACAAATTTATCAAGAACATTTGTGTATGCACAAAATTGAAAATTTTAATTAGAAATTAGTAGGGCATAATTAATTTTTAATGGTCAGTTCTTCTATTCAGGTTCCTATTCTTCCATCCATCTGTTAATTGGAGGATAGGCAGGAAGGGACCCACAGTTGGCCTTCTTCTCACTCTGAACACAGAATTTCTGGACCTTATCTATATTTGTAGCTTCAACTACCACCAATATGCTAATGATCCCCTTATCCAGATTTGAGTAACACATTTGTATTTCCAAGAGAGTTTAGGATCTCTCTGATAAGCTCCTCAAAACTTGATGTTTCGCTAAACCTACTTGTCTTCTAAAAGTCCACATTTCATCTGTTACCAGTCAAGTTATCCTATCCTGGGAATCATATTCTATCCTATACTCTCTTCCTTAGCTTCTCATGTATATTCTATTAATTCCTTCGTCTATTTCGTAAGCTTTCCTTTTCTCTTTTTCTCCTGTCTGAAATTCAAGCCCTCATCATTTCTCTCCCAGATTTCCTTAGTAATCTCTTGGTACCTTGCTTGTGGTTTTACTGCCCTTACATTGCTCCAGATTTACTCTTAAGAGTTGCGGATCACCTTATGTCTTACCTTAAACCTTTATGTGTATCCCCTTTTTCTTCAGGATATGGTTTAATTTCCAAAGCATGTCACATAAGGCCATGAAAACGTGCCCACTGTCCTACTCAATGCTGAATTTGTCTCTTCCCGTTCCCTAAACTCATTTTCTCAATCTGTTTACATATCCTGCTCTTCAGATATGCCAGTTTACTTGTAGTTGTCCAAATGCGGCAATTTCCTGCCTTTGTAAATGTAGTTCCTCCTGTCTATAGTGTACTTAACTGAAAAGCTCTGAATCATTTTTCAGGATACATGTGAAGCCTCCTGTAATCCGTAACTTACTCTATCCTGAATGAAGTATTTCTTCTCTGTATTACCATTATCCCCTGGTTTATTAGAATGACTATCAGATTGCAATACCAATATTTATTTTCTGTTTTTTAAAATAAGTGTTTTTCTCATTTGTCATGCCTTAACCTGTTTACTTTTAAAGGTCAGAGACTGTATCTTGTCCTTCTAGGCATACCCAGCATAGTATTTACATATGCTTTTTTCTTAACCAATGTATGTTTAATTAATGAAACCTTTGAACATTCTCTTTGTTGTCTTCTGGATATTTAATTTCTATTCTTTAAATTATTTTCGTCTTTATAGAGAAAACTCTGTATATCTTATTCTAAAAATTATTAGATGTTTTCCGGTGGAACCCCAAGGCTTGGAGAATCTTTAGTTTGATAACCATATATAATAAGAAGAGAGTAATAAACTATTATACCAAATAGTATTAACTAATTAATGAAGGAAACTGAAAAATATACCTTTCCTGGCCAAGAAAAGGAAGGGCAATAAAGCTATTATATTTAAATTGTACTTCTATGTTCCTAGGAATTAAATTATTTTAGTTAAATAAAAATCATGTATTCAATATTGACGTAATGAGACAAATTGTAATAGAAAAAGCTACTATTTGGAACTAGAAAGGACTCACTATGTTCAATTCTTACAATTCTCATTATGTTCCATTAGTTGTTAGTTTGGTAGAAAAGAAGAGTTTCTAAGTCTCAGGTTCCTTATCTGTATCATGGAACTAAAAATAAATGAGATAATGTATGTAAAGGACTTTAGGACAGTATGGGTATGAGACGCATTCAAATGGCAATCATTATCATCATCATCATCATCATCATCAGTATCATCATCTGTCTCAACAGGTTACTTTGGTGACTTATTAGATAAGTGCATTTACAAACTTGGCAAATTATAAAGTGCCATGTATATAAGCACTAGATACCATGACTGAAATGAACAAGCTTGTTATTTATTGTTTACCTTTCCAAAAACGAAACGCTGTCTTTAAATTCAGGCTACACTTAAAAAAATTAAGTGTTTGAGATGTCCTATTCGTTGGCAGTTGGAAATCAGTCATGCCTTCAACGAACACCTTTTATCACTGTGGGCACCCTCTTAAAAATTGATACACTTACAAGAAGGGGTAAATACCTTCTTGTCCTTTTACCCCATCTAGGGAGATTGTCAGTAAATGCAGGAGAGCCTCTCTCTTGTTTACCTAACTGTGAAAGTGGCATGAAATAAGCTGAAACTGGTATTTGGCCATGGGTGAGAGGATCTCAGAGCCAGCTTTCTCTGCTTGGTGGTGACACTTCGACTGAGCTTTATCACCTCCCTGCCAGCTGGACCCGTGCACACTGCCTTGTGTTGGATGCAGTTTTCCCTGTCCAGAGTAAGAAACAAAAGCACAGAAAGAAACTCCTAGGTGGTTCCGGTTTGGGAGTGAGAAATCTGCACAGAGAAGGCTTCTGGTGCAGCTACGAGACGCCCACCTGAGGTCAGGACCAACAGTGACCAACTGTTGTGTGCCCCAGTGCGCCGCGGGCTCGTCCGAATGCTTCACAGGGCTGGACACCGGGTGTGCACTCAATTCTTTGCTGAATAAATGTCTACATTACCTAACCTGTCTTGAGACAACCGCATTCCAACCCAGAAAAGAATCGAGCTCTGTATGAGCTGAATCAGTGTGCCATTTCGCAAATAGAAAAATCTATCTTGCTCATGCGTCTACAGGAATAAAAGCAATTTAAAAAGAAAAACCTCGCGTGTTTTGCTTTTTGTTTTTCTTTCCAAGAACGTTCCTCCGACTTTTTTTTGTGATTTGGACTTCATCATGAGCGTCCAGCAGAGCAGAGCTAGAGACTTTGCAAAGTCTCTTCCCAACGTTATTTGCAGGTACACGGCTCCGGCCCCACTTTTCAGCGCTCGGGTTGTACCCTGGGTGTCAGGCTCGGGTCCAGGAGCGGTTCTGGCAGCTCCCGTCCCTTGGACAGGAGGACAGTGTGTGTGTGGGGGAACTCACGCCCGCTGTTGGCTCGCACCTCAGGGAGCTTGCAAGAGAAAGAGGGTGCGGGGCGAGGTCACAAGAGTCGGAGCAAACCCGGGTAGGTGCGCCCAGAGCCTATACGCTCCTTTTGCAGAGTGCACTCCCGGGCACCAGGGCACCCAGACACCGGGGCACGGCAGGGCGGCGGCGGCGAGAGCGCGCGCACGCGCACCCTGCGGCCCCGCGCCCGCTCCTCCACATTCCATTCCACGTGTTGCTCGTTGGAGGCGCCACAGGTTCCCCACCTGCGCCCGGGCGTTCGGGACCACGGGGCGAGCGCGCGGCGGGCGGGCCTCGTGAATTCACCAAGGCGCTCGGGCTCACCCCCCGGCGCTAACTCCGCCTCTTGCATCCCGGCGGCTCCCTGGCTCCGGGTCCACCTCCCGGCTCCTGCCCGCCCCCTTCGCCCTGGTGGTAGGAAAACACTCCTGTATCTAACTCGACGTGTCCGGAAAGCCCCGGCCAGTTTCCCTTTCGTTCTGCGGCCGCCGCCGGCCGGGGGAGAGGCGCCTGGGGGCCGCGGGCCGGGCTGCCCGGAGCCCCGAGCACCATGCTGGACCCGTCCTCCAGCGAAGAGGAGTCGGACGAGGCACTGGAAGAGGAGAGCCGCGCTGTGCTGGTGGCGGCCGGCGGCTCGCAGCGAGCGCCACCAGCCCCGGCTCGGGAAGGGCGGCGGGAAGCGCCGGGGCGCGCAGGTGGCGGCGGCGGCGCGGCCAGACCCGGGAGCCCGAGCCCCTCGGTGCTGAGCGAGGGTCGAGACGAGCCCGAACGGCAACTGGACGAGGAGCAGGAGCGCAGGATCCGCCTGCAGCTCTACGTCTTGGTGGTGAGATGCATCGCGTACCCCTTCAATGCCAAGCAGCCCACGGACATGGCCCGGAGGCAGCAGAAGGTGAGTTGAGTGCCAAGACCCGGCGCCTCCTGCCACCACTTCTTCCTCCCTGGGGCTTTCTCCCTGCAGGTCTCTGGGACACCTACTTGCCCCCTGCCCTGCCCAACGCAGGATGCCGTATTTTTGTTAGTCTTTGAGGGCAAGGGGATCTTTGCTCTTGGGGGCAGGACTGTGCCTTAGCCCGTGGGTACCGGGTTGCAGCGGACGCGCCTTCGCCCCGTGGCTTGGCAGAAGCTGTCCGCCTGGCATCCCTGAGACCAACCCGGCAGCTCTGGCCGTGCCGCGGGGCACCCGGAGGGCTCGGCTCTGGCCGGGTTAGAATGCGACTCCCATCAACTTTAATTTCTAACGACAGTGATGCTTCCTGTCCACCCAGCTGGGCTCTGCCTGGGCTCTGAATGAGTGTGGAGCTAGGCGAAGCAGATGGATGGATCGGGACACTTGTGTTGGCTAGAGGGAAGTCTGCACTAGAGCGAAGGGGCAGAGACGTTGCTTGGTGAATAAAACAACCAAAGTAAAACGGCCAAGTTTCCTATACTGCTTTATACCTAGGACATCAAATCTAAACACTGCAGAAGGTAATGCAGCTTCGTGCAGATGCTGTGAGTTCGTAAGTCCTGGTCCGGGCAGGCCCAGTGAAACCACTATTGATCAAAAATAAAAGATGGGTACATAACCACTTCATCACGAATACTTTTTCTCCCCCTTTCCTCCTAAGGAGGTAAGGAGTTTGCTTCAGGTGAGATGTCTCTAGCTTTAGTTTTAAAACAAGACCCCAGGGGTCTAATGTTCTGTAGCAGACAAAACTAATGACTCAAATTGCCCTAACTGGGTGTTTTCAATAGAAACAGTCTAGGTAATCTAATAGAATGCTGGACCTGAAAGGCTCAGTAGATATCAGCAACAGTCCCTAAATTTGGGACAAGATGCGGAGACCCACAGAGATTGTAATTTGCCCAAGGCATACCTAGATGCACAGACACTTATTAGTTTTGTGAAGTATTAAGTGTGTGAAGCATTGCGTAGAGATTTGGAGAGCTTCTGAATTGAATTTTGAAACCCTGTAGTTAAAGAGTCAAAGCAGGCTTCCCACCATCCTCCTACCCCCATCTACCCATCCTCTTAAAACAAGCCTAAACTAAGTAGCTGTTTTGAATTGTTTTCTGGTATGCTTACAGGATGATTCTTGACAGCTGGTGACTAATTACACGGATCCTGCAAGCACCTACCCCTGTAGGTAATTCAGTTGCCTTAGCTGGAAGAGACGTTGGGATCCTCTGGGCAGACCCCTTGTTTTGGAGGAGAGAAATATGTCAGAGTAGTATTTCCTAATCCCAAACCAATTGGCATGATTGAAGATATTTCCCAGGTCAGTTCTGAGGGCGCTGTGCAATTTTTTGAGCCTTCCATCCAGAAAGTGAATACCATACTTATCTGTAGCTTTCATTGAGTTGCATTGCAGTTACCCATTATCTCTTCTCACCTGGGTTGGTCAAGCACTTTGAATTTCAGTAGTCATTCTTAAACTAAGTGTAACTTTTGAAGTATATGTTGTGGTATGCAGTCATATAGAATTGATATGTATCATCCAGTCTCCAATTTTTTTCAGTCATATTGCACTTATGATTATTTTTAGTGCATTAAAATCCTAAAAACAATGTATGGCTAAATTAAGGTGCTGTTCTTCTTTGGAATATTATTCTTGAAGATTGCTTTTGCAAAAAGTCACTGATGGCTGATTTATACTGTGCATACTTGTTGCATTTTGTTTGTTCAAATTGTGCAGGTCCTTCTGACTGCTCCTGTTAACATACAAGCACACCTCTGAGATACTACAGGTTTGGTTCCAGACGACATCAGTAAAGCAAGTTGTAATTTTTTCACTAGTAGAGGGTCTTGCCTTCAATTTGTACAAACAAAAAAACTGCAACATATGTGAAGTGCAATAAAGTGCAGGGCAATAAAACAAGGTATGCCTGTAGAACGTTTCCTCAGAAACTGAGCTGGCAAACAGGGACATTCACAGCACTACTGAGACTATTGTTATGACCCGAATCCAGGCATTACCAAAAGTAATTCCAAGCTACAGAACAAAACAATGCATATGTCCTGTGCAAAAATGTTTTGAGTACTTGGAAATTTCTGTTTTCTAAATGTTGAGAGCATGAGTGCTTTCAGGTGGACTTTTATGAATTTTTATTTTTTATTAAAAGGGGGCCCAAAACAACCTGAGTATTTCCCTTATTCCAACTTCTTTAAAAGGTCCCACACTTTTTTTTCTTCTTTTTTTTTTTTTTTTTTTAAACATGCTGCTTGTTAAGCGTAGCTGGAGCAATTTTTGGCAGTCAGGTTTCCTCCTAGGACAAAGCGAAATAGGAGTTTAACTATATTCTTTTGAATTTGATGCACAAGCCAATAACGAATGCCCAAATCTTGGTCTAGAATTATACAGCTGGATTATATAAAAGAAATAACAGGATAATTGCAAAATCACAATCCATTGTATGTTTTTAATTTGTGTCTTCAAGCAATCAGACATCTAGTAAAAAAGGATGTTAATAGCATAAATTGTTGTCATTGCAATGCATATTGCTGCTTGTTCACTTCTCCCAACTTTGAGAACTTAGACACTCAGAAATAGAGATCTTCGTTTTATAAATGAAGAAAAGCACAGAGAGGTAAGAACCACACCCTACTAGTCAGAGCCCTCTGACTGTTAGGATTGGTGAGCTTCTGTGAAGAGCCCAGCTAAAATGGCCCACAAAGCTAGTAAGGGGACTGTATCCAGGAGTTACTTGGGCAAGCTTAATGGCATTAAACTTACAGTTGACTAGAACATGTCTTTGATTTCAGCTGGAAAATTTCAACTCAGAATGACAGGACAGATAGATAGATGGAAATGAGCAGGAGGAGAGACCCAGCCCCGGTTAGACAGCCCCTTGCTGCAGCTCCTACTGGGGTCCAGACCCCTGGCAGCTGCCCTCACTTAGGGCACCGATGCCTCACTGGCCCAGCAGGATTATAGGCTCACACAGCCCCTAAATCAAAGAGGTGTGTTGTTAGAACCAGAGAAGGAAAGAAGACATCCCATTTAACAGGACCATTTTAGTGAGCGTCTTAAATCCTAAAGAAAATGGACAGAAACTACCTTGAGAACCGAAAGGGAGGATGGGCCACCTCAGCAGGAGAAGAGAGAAAGAGAAGGGAGAAGGGGAGGCGATGCTGCCCGTAGGAATAAAAGCCTTCATACAGTGTAAGGAGGGGCCATTCCCCCTCTTGGGATTGTCCACTCCACAATGTTGGAGTGTATCTGCCCTTAGTAATAACTTGTTACTACCCTGTACCTGCACAAAACACTGTCTCTCGACTGAATTCTTTCCTTCGAGAAGACCAGCCAAGGAATATTACCACAAACCACTAACAAGAGGAATGACAGTTGTCAACTTATACCAGTTAGACCCTCTGACTACTGATTTTACAGAAAATTTGGGGGTGTGGGGCTGTGTGGATGGACCTGACACTGACAGTTCCATACTAGGTGGTCATATTACCTAAGTGAACACACCAGGGGGGGTTCACACATGACACGAATATGAAGTAAACCGCCAATGGCAACCTCATCTAAGCTGTGAATGGTGCCAAAGGCACTGATGCTTATTTATACCTGGATTACCTTTGGGTACCCTCACAGTGCTAACTGCAGGAAGGATGAACTTTGGATGATTGTGCATCATTGGTTAAAGATGGGATCCGTGTCGAAACTAGAAACAATGACATAGATAAAGCATATCAGTTATTAACGAAGGCAGTTGGTTGGTCGAACCTTTGGAAACCCTGGAGAAAAAAGTAATAAAAGGGGTCCATGGTGATTAGAAGGTAGGGAGACTGACAAACATAATGACCACCATAGAAGAGGTTAAGCACATTCACCCAAGTAATGTGGGTTTACAGGCGGCAAGTATCAATTTCTGACTTCCGGGTGGGCGTCACTTAAAGTGCTGGTAGTTTGGGTTAGCCAGGAGGTGTCTAGTTAGTGGCTGCTCTAACCATTATTGTTGCTGTAGTCATTGTTTTTATTACAGTCAGACATTGAGGAGGAGCCAACTATTAATTTTTTTAACTAGAATTGAGAGAATTAAAAATATCAAAATAGTGCCTAATAACTTTCCCTGATTCATATGCCCATTTTTTTTTGCGTTTCTATGTGCATTGCCACTGTAATCACACTAAATTGTGCCTTATTAAATAATTTTATATAATCACTCCCACCACGTTGCATAATTTTCCTCATTAATTCTAAGTTTGAATAATGTATACAAATAATGCTGTGCAGTTGCAGATGGTGAGGATGTAAGCTCTTTAGGTAAAACTGGTCAGGGCAAGGGCATTGAGGGGAAATTGTATTGGGTCAAATACCCAGTGGGCTCTTGCCTACAACTGTCACATCTGAGTGTTATACTACAATGAGTGGCCACTTTTTCCATCTTTGGCAATGGTAGTCCTCTGTGTGTGTTTTTTGTTTGTTTTTCATAATTTTCTGACTGCTTAGATGATCCCCAAGTGCAGGTAGAGAGCCAATTTTGTTAAATTAGCTCTGACTTAGAGTATGAGAATCACTTATGCTCGGAATCATTGGGGCCTGAGAGACAAGTGCGGCCTGATGCATTCCCAGCACAGTGCATGGTGTATGAGAACTTGGTAAAGGTCTGGATTCATGGATGTGTCAGACTGAGTTCGTCGGAAAGAATGAGTGAGGTATAGGATGGAGGAAAGATAATATAAAGGCACAAGAAGTCTTCTACTTTACCGTGGAAACTAATGTTGCAAAATGTGTTAGGACCCCCAGGACTCACCCCACCCTCTAAAGGCAGCTATGAAAATGGTAATACCTTTTAGAGTGCAACTAATGACCTTAGAGTGACACATTCCCACTACCAAACCCAGGAGCAATACAGTGTAGAAGCCCCACAGTATGCCTTGCCTAGCGGGTTCCAACAGGTCTGCTACTATCTGAAAAGCCGGCCTTTGTGCCTCCTCACTTTGGTATGTTGTGGCGCAAAGACAGAAGGGATGGGTTTTGTTGTTTGCAGTACACTGTCCTGTGGGGAGTGAGTTGGAAGCCACACATGAAAGTAAAAGCTCAGCCTGGACTGAAAACAGGAGCTCAGAAAAATGCTTGTTGCTTCAATTGATTAATCTAACCCTTCACAGGCTATCTGGAGACCACAGCACTTAATTTGTTGGAATGAGCTGTGCTAATGAGAACTGAAACAGATTAAGTGATATTGGCATTTGCTGCTTTCTTTCAAAAATCAGCTGTAATTTTAATACATGACAGTTTATAAAGTGAAATACAATATTGTAATTGGGTAGTTTTCCTATGCTTTTTTTTTTTTTCTGTTCATGGAAACAACTCCCTTTATTTGTACACTCACAAAAACTAGCACAGTTTGTAAGGCCATTAAAGACCTTCAAAACAAAAGAAAGCCAGTTGCCAGATTATGGAATATGGGCCTTCTGAATGGAGGCCCTGTTATTTGCTAGTGAGGCAGGCTTCTTTTAACTTTTTGTGTTACTTTGTATGCATTTTAAATGAGACCCTTCTTTGCGAAGAAAGAGATCGGTTGCATAGTCATGTGCTACTGTTATTTCACTTTTTAGGCTAGAAAAGACCTAATGATTGTAAATAGTGGATGTATCATTAGAACAAATGACCCCTTCCGTAGAGTTTTAAGAATATTCAAGAATCAAATTACGGAATTGCCTCCATCTATAACATTTTATTTTATGATCCTCTTGTTTAAATCACCTAAAGATTTTGAGATGATTTCTTAAACAAAAACACTGGTGATTCGTATTCTCAGCTGCACGTTAGAATTACCTTGCCTTGGGTAACTTTAAAAAACCCCATTATCCATGTTATACCTCAGACTAATTAAATCAATCTCTGGGTAGTCTTAAAGCTTTCCAGGTGTTTCTAATGTACAACCAAAGTTGAGAGCCAGTGCTTTAGAGGGAAGCTACAGAGAAATGGCTTATGTTCACCTGCTAGGTGAAAGTATTTGCAATAATGATTGAGATTACTGAGGAGTTAAACCAGTATTCCATATTAAGGAAAAGGCCATAGGGATGCCTGTAAGGAACAAAAAAAACACATCTAAATAATACTCTAGGAACCACAAAAGACCCCGAATAACCACAGTAATCTTGAGAAAGAAGAACAAAGTTGGAGGTATCATGCTGCCTGATATCAAACTATACTACAAGGCCATAGTAATTAAAACAGCATGGTCCTGGCATCTAAACAGACACATAGACCGATGGAACAGAATAGAGCCCAGAAATAAAGCCACACATATATGGTCAATTAATCTATGATAAAGGAGGCAAGATTATTCAATGGGGTAAAAGATATATGCATCCCTCTGTTCATTGCAGCATTATTTATAAAAATTAAGATATAGAAGCAACCTAAGTATCTATCGATAGATGATTGGATAAAGAGGTGGTACATATATACAATGGAATTTTACCAGCTATGAAAACGAATGAAATCTTATTATTTGAGACAACATGGATGGGCATACAGGGTATTATGTTAAATGAAATAAGTCAGAGAAAGACACATACTATATATTTCATTTATATGTGGGATCTATCAATGAACAAATGAAACAACCTCCTAGATACAGAGAACATTTTGATGGTTGCCTAATGGGAGGCAGGATTGGGAGGATGGCTGAAAAGGGGGAAGGGATTAAGAAATACAAACTGGTAGTTACAAAGAGTTACAGGATGTAAAGTAAAGCACAGGAAATATTAGTCAATAATATAATAACTATATATGGTGCCTTGTAAGTGCAGACTTATGGGGGCAATCACTTCCTAAGTTATATAAATAAATGTCTAACCACTAAGCTGTTTCAGCTGAAATGAACATCATATTGAATGTCAACCGTAATTGAAAAGTAAAAAAAAAAAAAAAAATTGAAAAAATATTCTTCATGGAAACAATACAGTGAGAGGCCAGTGCATATTTACACTTTTAAAAGGCCTTTAATTAGGTGATATGCTGGCAACAATGAAATTATATTTGCAATTGTGTAATTCCTAAAACTGGGGATTGATCACTACATTAGCAACAGAAAATGTAGGATGCTGAGGGTAAGCCTGAGTGTTGCTTTCCATTCCAACATGAACTGGGAGGGAGGACATAGTGAAATCTCTAAGCTGGAGTTGACCCTGAGTAATGCTCAACTGAAAAGTACATTTCACAGCTGTCTTCCAAGACCATTAATGGGTAGATTGTCTTCCGTGTATGCAGTAGTAATGCTTGTAGGTTGTTTTCAAAGAGCAAACTTACAAGGTATTCTCAAGTAATTGTCTTAAGTGAAGGAATTAAAACAAGTTAGACAAGCACTTGTAAGAGTGCATCTATATGAAGAGTGTTTTGATGTTTTTCTGCTGTTTGCAAAATTCTAACAGGCGGACAGGAAGTAGAGCTTCCATTTTCCTCCATCTACATTAATAGGGTGAGTCCGTCGGTTTGCAGTTGGGGGCCTTCCGCCTTGTAGATCACTGACGCTGTGCTTTGCTTCTGGAAACTTGCTCAGAGCACCTGGTAAATTTGATGGGTTGAATATTTCTATAACCAAGTTAGCGATGAATTTTTACAGTACAGGTGTTCCTGGGGCAGAGGGTATGAACAGTTTAAAGCTGTCTTTGCCGATCTGATAGCTAAGATGGTATTTAATTTGCTCCTTTCTGATTGCATGCGAGGATAAATGTGTATATGTATATGATCTAATATTCTTTTCCCATTTTCCCGTTGAGATTTTGGGTTTACTTATTAATGTGAACCCTTTATCATTATGGTAGGATAGTATTCCTTTGTGGAGGTTATTTCTATAATCTGCATTTCCTTTTGTTTTTAGGTGTATTTCAATCTTAAAAACTTACTTCTCATTTATGCTCTTGGACAATCTACGTCCTACCTGGAATTAAATTTTGAAACAGGAGTTGATTTTTACCTTTTTCCCCCAAATAGCCAAACAATTCTTATTGTCTCATTTTTGATGAAGCTGTACTTTCATTCCTAAGCTGTAAGGCCAAATTGTTCATATTCTTTATTAGTTCACTGGTTGAATAGTTGAGCCCCTATTATCTGAGCTGAACACTGTGTAATATTTTGAGACTGTAGTAGAGAATAAAAAAAAGCAGATACCTTCTCATGGGCTAATGTTCAATAATATATGTAATGTGCATATGTATTTCTCTTTATATATGTTTCTAGGTTTCCTATTCTATTTTACTAATCTAGTTCTCATTTTTTGTTATTAACACATGATTTTGATTTTATCATATATTTTAACACGTGATGTGGTGAGTCCTCATTTCTGTGTCAAGAACTCCTTTAACTGTTCTCTGCTCGCCTCTCCCTTTTTAAACGTATGGCACCAGTATAGCACATCGGCTGGGAAACCACTCTTTGGCTTCAGAGGCCCTGGGCTTCCTACTTTTCTAGTTTTCATTCATTTTTGTGGGCGATGCATTCACATCTCTGGGCCCAGGCTCTTCCATTTGTAAAATGGGGATACTGACCTCTTAGAATTCTTGATGAAATGAGATGATGCATGTACTTAGTGTGTGTCCAAAGTAGACAGTCATATTTTTTTTGGTCAATTTAATTTTGTTTGGGAAATGATTTTTTTTTTCAGTCTATTTAGTTCTAGGAACATAGCATATATCTTCATTTAGTCAAGCCTCTTCTTAGGTCTTGGTGATATGTGCAGTTTTCACTCTAGAGACCCCTTGTGTTTATAATCAGGGTGATTTTTAAGCATTTTATAGTTTTTGTTATTGTGACTTTTTCTATTGTCTCTGCATGATGGCTAAATGCAAAACTAAAATTTATGTTCTAACTGGTCATATTATTGTACACTGATTGTTTGAGCAATTAGCACCTGATCCTTCTAGCTTTTCTAGGTGGGTGTTGAGTTCATCTACTGATGGTGATGGCGTCGTCCGTCTGCGCACCTCCTGTTTCACTCATCACTGTGCTTGTAAGACTCTTCAGAAGAGTGTCTGTGTCTGAGACACCTTTGCCTTCCTGCAGGTTTTTCTGGGAATCCTTTTGGTATTCCACTAGTGAATATTCTGTTGGTTAGTATTTTAGGACAGGTTTCCCATGCTGTTTAAATAATTCTATTTTTATTACATTAAGAGTATAAAAAATACCAGGCATGTTTGAATGTTATCAAATTCTCAGAGGCCAGCTGAGTGGCGCATTGGTTAAGAGCTGGCTTCGGACGCCAGCAGCCCCAGTTCGGATCCCACATATGAGGGCCAGTGACACTGCCCTCTACAGCTAAGATGGTGAACAACAGCTCCACCTGGAGCTGGGCTGCTGTGAGTCCCCGGGGATGGCATAGCTGCAGCCCCTGCTGCAGTGGGCTCCCATAGGCTACAGTGAGTGGCCGGCAGCCAGCATGAGCAGCTGGCAGCTGGTGTGCACTGCCAAGAGCCGCTGTGAGTGGCCATCCAGAGGACGGCGACCAATCCGCCTTACCCGAGAAGAGTGCAATGGTGATACCAACATGGGCCATTGAGCCGGCCGAGTGGCGCAGTGGTTAAGCGTTGGCTTGGGAAGCCAGCGGCCCCGGTTCGGTCCTACATATGAGGGCCAGTGACACTGCCCTCAAAAAAAAAAAAAAAAAAAAAGACAACATGGGCCATTGAAGCAACGTCCTCCACAACTAGACTGAAGAACAAAAGGACAGCAACTTGTCTGTTCCCCTTCCCCGGTTCCCCATCGCTGCTCCCCTCCCACAAATCCCCAATAAAATCTTTAAAAAAAAAAAAAATTCCTTTTTCGTGCCTAGTTTTATTTTACAGCTGTGACAGATTACTAGGTTTCCTATTAAACCACATTTGCATTTCTAGGTTAATTCTTCACTGATTGTGACCACTTTTTATACATCTTTGATATTGAGTTCTCTACACTTTAATTTTTTATTTGTATGCTTGTATTCATGAGAGAAAGATCTGTCATTTAGGGGCTGTCATTATCATGGGTTTGATTTTAAGGAATAGTGTTAAGTGAGAAATATTTTAACTTTATTGGTGTTCTAGAATAGTTATTTTTTAAAGTCTGTAAAGTATCTGACACTTGGAGTTTTGAAAGACTTTGCTCATGAATTTTACATCTAGAACCTGTTTTAGGTTTTTTTCCTTTTTTTAGTCGATTAGATTTTCTCTTTGTTCTAGATTCAAAAAATTACATAATTCAGAAAACTGGCCATTTCTAGATTTTTCAGGTCTAAACATAGAGTTTGGACATTTTTCTCATGTGTCTTAACTATTTTTTATGTTTGTTTTGTCTTATTTCAGATTTTATTCTCTCTTTAAAAAATTCACTAGATATCCCAGATACTCTTGTTTTTACAAGTAAAGCTGTTAACTTTATAAATTCTATTGTTTCATAAATCAACAGTTTGTTTTTATCTCTTCTGTTTCCTTTAGGGTTTTTTTTTTTTTTTTTTAAGGGATCCTGGGTAGGAGACACATAATAAACAAGTAGTTCTTTCATCTGGCTTCTTAATTAGGGTGGTTTTTCTGCTTTGTAACAAAATAAAAGTATACAAAGTTATGAATTTACCTCTAGATACAGTTTGGCATCAGTCTGTATGTTACATTATGGAACTGATTTTCATTCTTTGCTAAACTGTTATTTCAGATTTCATTTTTCCCTTGAAGCAGTATTTCGTAGTTAGAAGAGTAATTTAAAACTTCAAGTGTTGATGTTTTGTTTTCTCTTTAGTAATAGGTTTCTAATTTTATGTTGACAGAGTGTGGTTCACAAAACTATTTCATTGCGGTCCGTAATTAAGTTGACATCACATAATAGTATGTATTCTGACTTTAAGATGAAAAATTTGCTAGAAATCAAATAATTAGCATTATTATAGTAATTCCTATTTTTTTTCTTTATCAGTGACTAAATTATCCTACTATAATTGTATGTATTTTTAATTTATCTTCCATTTCTATAAGTATTTAATTCATAAATTTTGATGCCAGGGCCTTAATAGTATAATGATTGATAAGTATATACTGTACTTACAATCAGTGTGAAGGAACTCCCTTTGATCTACGTAGAGTGTGTGTATGTATGTTTTGGGTGTTGGACATGGATTTTACTTTGTCCAGTTTTAATGTTGATGCTGCTTTAGAGGAGTTTATCAGAGATACTTATATCCATAATACGAAACACCTACACTCATGTTCACCTCTATATACAAATAAACATCTCTAGACACATATATCTGTTTGTGTATGCATGTATAGAAACACATTTTGGGGATATATTTTATTGAGAAAAATTAATCAACAATTTTTGCCTATTTTATAAGGGTTTGAAATATTTTAGTAGTCATTGTGCATATGATGTTTCATCTCATGGTTTTCCCTTTTGTTCAGTGTTTGTTTCCTTAGTTTTTTTTTGTTTTTTTTAAAATTTCTCCTCTTTTTTTCTTTGTTTCCTTAGCTTTTTGTTTTTTGTCTTTGCTACATGGCATTTCAGCCCTTTCCTCCTGGAGCCTTGGACAGGTAGGATGACATGATATCTGGCTTCCTTGTCTTCCTTGTGGCTGTGCTTCCTGTTGTGATTCACTGGGCGGAAGCACACGTGTTTGAAGAGGCCATGTCTGCCTTTCCCTTTACAGGCTATGAACTTAGTGGACATTCTTCTGGGCATTGGTTTTAGTTTTATATTTAGTCTGCAGTTTGTTACCTTTGATCTACTTTTTTTTTTTTTTTTTTTTTGAGGGCAGTGCCACTGACCCTCTTATGTGGGACCGAATCGGGGTCGCTGGCTTCCCAAGCCAGCGTTTAACCACTGCGCCATTGGCCGGCCCCCTTTAAACTATTTTTATGGATCTGCATGAATATTTTTTATTGGAAGGTGGGAAAAATTAAATTCCACCATGAAATCTGTATTCTTACCATTTTGACAAATTTAGGGAAATATATTCCAAATCTTATTTAAAGAGATGAGGATCTTATTTTAATTTAATTGGGTTCTCTAGAAAAATATGTAAAACTCAAAATACTGCTTTAGCTAAAAAGGCTTACAAAATGCTGACTCTCATGAGGAACAATTCTGTAACAAGATAACTCTAGCCTACATTTGTGAAGTTCTGGTTGTTTTTTTTAAATCAGAGGATTGTATATATTCTCAAGCAGTGGTAAGTAGGGAGAGTGAGATAAAGCACATTTCTTGTTCTCCCTTCCCTGCTTCAACTAGGGCCACTCTGCTTTTACGTGTTAACAATCCATCCCTAAAATGACAGAAGGAAGGGAGGCCAAAGTATCAAAATCATTATGAAACCTTGAAGTTACGTGATTGGTGTCCAATCCCATAGTAACTTCCATAGAGTTTGAACACCACATCCTAGAATCCTAGGCTTTGGACTTAACTTTTCCCTTCCTTTTTATTTACTTACACATATTTAAGAGATAAGGGATATGAGGATATACAATTGAATCCAACACAGGTCTTGCCATAAGAAGCTGAAACCTAAAGCTGAGATACTGAATTTGTGGTTCTTCAAATAAATAGAGAGCCGAAGGACTTTTTTTTTGTTTCTTTGTTTGGAGCTCAGGAAGGAGATTTGGGTACAAGAAGTAAACTTAGGAACTGTCGTGAGGATTGTAATTGAGCTTGAATTATTAAAATGCACTTGAATGATGTGGCGGAAGGAAAGAGAAGCCAGAAAAGTGAAGGTTTTTAATGACTTGATATCAGAACTTCAGGATTTAAAAGACAGGAGAGAAGATTGAGATGGCAAAGGAAATCGAGAAGGAACAGCCAGGTATGTAAGAAGAAAGCGGGTCTGGATCACAGAAACTAAGGGAAGAGCTATTTAAAATAAAGGAATAGAAAACAGTATCAAGCTCTAGTGAGAAGTCAAGTCAGACGAGGACTGAAAATGGTAATTGGATTTAGCAATATGGGGATGACATCAACGTTGGTGACCCTAGCAACTCACTTTAGGTTTAGTTTTTTTTTTTGGCTGAACCATCCTGCCACCTGTTGGTAGCTTAGTGGCAGCTCAGCTCAGGCTGGGCATCAAACTGCTGTTGCTCAGAACTGAGCTCGTAGGTTTAATTTTTTTTTTTTTTTTTTTTGAGGGCAGTGTCACTGGCCCTCACATGTGGGACCCGAACCGGGGCCGCTGGCTTCCCAAGCCAGCGCTTAACCACCGCGCCACTTAGCCGGCCCTCGTAGGTTTAATTTTTAACCCACTTTTTCATACGTTGATATTTCTAAATTGTATTTTGTATGTTGTATTCAGACTTTCTTATATCTGATGAACATCTTGAATTAATTTTTGGTGGCAAACCCACCATGTAATGTTTCAGCAGTGCTGCTCTTTGTATAGACTGCTTTGTGGGGGAAACTCTAGTAATATGAATGTGTGTATGTACATGCACTTGTATTTATGCTTTTGCTTTATAAAACGGAAATAACAATAGTGATAAGCATAGATTTCGTGTCTGGTATAATTGAGACATAGACCATGAAGTATGGGACAAATAAAAAGTCTTTGATATTAATTGGGTACTTATTATGTTTAGCTGTTTTTCGTTTCAGTTGTGAATGAAACAATTAAACTTAAAGAACTTGGGCACATGCTGGAATACATCAGTCAACAAGTGGCCTGTAACAGGTTGTTTGCAGTGCGTTTTTAGCTCAATAGTAATATATGTCACCCATCCTGCATTGTCCCTCTCCTCTTTGTTGGGCTTTCCCACGTGCAGTGTTCTGCCTTTTTTATGGAAACCCTGTCTGGAGGAGCATAGGGCTCTGCCCTTCCTTGTCCTCTAAATTCCTGTTGCCTCATCTGTAAAATGACTCATACTTGCTTCAGTAAGATGCTGTGAAGCTCATGTAAGATTTCTGAAAAGCACCTAGCACAGTATCTGGCATGGAAAAGATCTTCAAAGCGTGTTTTTTTATTTTCTGATGATTTTCAGTCAGAGAAGAAAATTTTCATTCTATAAAGCAAATTGCATTTAGCAACAAACATTTAGGCAACATTGGAACAGATATTGTATGCTAGGCACTGTTTTAGGCACGGGGAGTGTAGGTGTGGGTAAGGCAGTCCTTGTGAAGCTTATATTCTAGCAGAAAAGCTGGATAATCAACAAAAATATGCATTTACTTAGTAAGGGATAGATAGCGACTGTGGGAGAGGGTTTGGCATCAGAAGCTATTTCGGGATTTCAGGTAGGGAGGTCAGGAGAAGCCCCTCTGAGGATCCGGTCTTGAGTGAGCAGAATTTGAAATTTAGTGAAGTATTGAGCCCCTTGAAGATGGGGGTGGGGGCATGAGAGAGAAGAACATCCCAGATGGCATTCACCACAAGTGCAAAGAGCCTTGAGGTGGAATAAAACCCTCTTTTAAAATGAAGAACAGCGGTGAGGCCTGTGCTGGCTAGAGTGGGGTAAGAAAGGGAAAATGGGAGGTGATGAGCCTGGAGAGGCAGGTCCAGCGTGTATGAGTCCTTACGGCCATGGTAAGCATTGAAGTGTAATGGAAAGTACGGACAAGTTTTGAGCAGGTTGAAGAAGTGATCTGATTAAGATTCAGAAAGATCTCTGGTCTGAGACTAGACAATGCCACCACATTGCACAACTGCAGGGAATATTTCCATGGACTTTACGGCACCCCCTTAAAGTTGTACAGTCTTGACAATAGACAGTAAGGACAGGGGTAGAAGTGGGAGGACCAGTTAGGAGGTTTAGGCAGAGGGTTGTAGCCTAAAAGGTAATATAAAAAGAATATAGGCACTACTTACTTAGTGTTATTTAACCAAGTTCATAACTACGTTATTTAAATAAGTTGAGCAATATGGTAAAATACTGTTATTTTGACATTGTAACATGCTAAAAATATTTAAACTATTTTATTAAAATAATAAATATACTCATATGGTTAAAAAGCGAAGTCTTGCAGATCTTACAATAAAAAAGCAATAGTCCCTTGCCCACTCCTCTCCATACCTAGTCACATGCCCAGAAGGAACTCTTTTCACTCTTAATTATTAATGTTTTAAATGCTTCTGGCAAACATTTCATAAATTGATATAAGATTCTCACCCCACTTCTCCTCATTCATCCTTCTTAGGCTTGAGCCCTTATTTCCTATAGAAGAGGTGGAATGGAAGTATAGAGCTTGAGCTCACTCACACAGGCTTCTGGCTCCTCTTTCTTCCTCTTGTAAAGTGGCTATTGATCATTATTGGTCTCTGCTAGTTGACTCCAATATGTTCTCCCCTTCTTACAAGGAATAGACTTTTTAGTTGAGTTACATGGCTGCCTGGCTGAAGACTA
Source organism: Aselliscus stoliczkanus (assembly GCA_033961575.1). Lineage (NCBI taxonomy): Eukaryota > Metazoa > Chordata > Mammalia > Chiroptera > Hipposideridae > Aselliscus > Aselliscus stoliczkanus. Next base: position 71,146,183 of record CM066740.1, on the reverse strand, counting down.
CGTTTCTCATCTTGCCCTCCCCCTTTTTTGTTAACCATGGGATTGGGCATGATTGTCCACAAGAATTGTGGGTCAAAACACAGCCCGGAGGGATGCCAACGTTATTTCCCCAACCTGAGCACAGCACCGGGTCTCATGAGACCCTCAATCTGCATGAGGAATTGGACAGGCAATATCTTTGTTTTTACAGAATTCGGGGAGACAGGCCAGAGACTGCTGAGACTTCCCTGGGGAGGGCAGAAAGCAAGTCTTACCAGAACAGGAGCAAGTATGTGGCTTCCAGATTGTTGCCCTGAATTGTTACAAATTGTTGCTGGCTGGGAACAATGGGTCTGACGTCTGTTCCAGCTTCTCTTGCAGCTAGATATAGACAGAAGACCAAGTTCATGCTCTTGGGTATGAATGGAAGTGATGTGTGCAAACCCGATGGGCCATTCCTTGAAAGGGGAGACACATGTCCTCCCTAATCCCTTTCTCCTTCCCACTGGCTGGAGTATCAGTGTCAGTGTGGCAGTAGTTAGATCAGCCGCTCAGTCCAGGAACAGTTGCTAGTTGCTGAAGATAGCACGGCAGCACATTTGAAGGAGATTGGGGCCCAGATAGCTTTGCAGAGATGGGCTGCCACATCGATTCAGATTTTTAAGTGAGAGAAATGAACTTCTGTCATGTTTTGCTAACTTTAAGTTAACTCATTTTAGTTGTAATAGGTCTGTTCTATCCATATCCTAGCTTTGTAATTTAAGTAATATACTCTCCCCTTTATTGCTCAGTCCTTTATAGACCTTCTATCTGTACTCTTCCTGTTATAAGTGTTAATTACTTGATATTCATTTCCCCTCTTCCTTTTCTTTTTTTTCAAAGATTTTATTGGGGAATTGGGGGAGGGGAACAGACAAGTTGCTGTCCTTTTGTTCTTCAGTCTAGTTGTGGAGGACGTTGCTTCATTGGCCCATGTTGGTATCATCATTGCACTCTTCCCGGGTGAGGCAGATTGATCTCCAGCCTCTGGATGGCCGCTCACAGTGGCTCTTGGCAGCTCACACCGGCTGCCGGCATTTTACGCTAACTGCCAGCCACTCACTGTAGCCTATGGCAGCCCACTGCAGCAGGGGCTGCAGCTATGCCGTCCCTGGGGACTCACAGCAGCCCAGCTCCAGGTAGAGCTGTTGTTCACCATCTTAGCTGTAGAGGGCAGTGTCACTGGCCCTCATATGTGGGATCCGAACCAGGACCGATGGTGTCCCAAGCCAGCTCTTAACCAATGTGCCACACGGCCAGCTTCCCCCCCACCCCCAATCTTGAACCTAGCTTTTTTCCAGACCTAGCTTCCCATGCAGCTAAGCGTTGCCACGGGACACGAGTTGTGGCATATGAGACAGGAGGCAGCCATCTTGTGACTATGAGGGAAATACTGAAGGGAATTTCAGGGGTGTTGGCTGGGTCAGACACTTGATTCTGAAACTATTGCCAACAGTACCTGCATCCAGACTTTTTTCTGTGAGGAAAAGGTCCTCCCATGGTTGCTAATTCCTTTTATGTTCTGTGAGAATCATTAAGGTCTCTGCACTTTGTCAAGTAGTTAATTCTAGAAATTGAAAACTAATTAATGCAGTTTACATTATCAAGGCTATTTTTCACTGCAAAACCCCTTCATTGCCTCCTTAAGTTATTCCATATTATAAACTAGCGGTTCTCAGTGGGGACAGTAATACCCTCTGGAAGACATTTGGAAAAACTAGGATGTTTTTTGGTGTTCTCAGTGATTGGGAAGCTGCTACTGGTATTTAGTAGGGTCCAGGGATTCTAGAAATTATGAATTCCATGATGCATGGTCCTTCATTCTACATGGCATTTGAATGCCCTATTGGACATTTACGTAGGTAAAGCTGGTTTATCATTATTTGAGTCACATGGGTTTAATATGTAGTGATTTTTTTTCCCCAGAAATACAACCTGTAAGTCAATTGAAGGGATATCAAAGTTTATTTTCTTAGGGAGATTCCTGAGAATTGCTTGCCATTTTGAAAATAATGTTCCCAATGATGATAACGCTTATGATATTCGTGTTACCAATACAAGATCCTTGTATCAGCCTTCATTTTCAGTTGTCACATTCTCCTTGATTTTGTAGATATATACAGAAACTATTTAGTCCTTATTTCAAAATGTCAAAAATAAAGAATGATGCTGATAGTGTTCATGCCTCACTTCCCTTAAATTCGTACTCCTTTATTATGTAAGTGGGTGTATGCATCTACTTCATTTTATCTCCTAGACCAACTATGCCTAAGCTTTTACACACTAAGATACATGTTATTTCACTTACTTTTAAATTTTATTCCTTTTCCAGTTATGATCATATATTTACTTATACTTTTGTAGACATCTGTGCAGATAATATAACCTAGCTATAAATTTCACCTCTGCATAGCAAAAAGGTTATTTTTTTCTGTTTTCTCTCAAAATTAAAGGAGGGTTTATCAGTTAGGGCCCAGTAGAAAATAGCTGTCACACTCCAAGGAGCAATTCACAAGTTACAAAGTGGCAGCAGGTTTCAGGGAACCAATGAGGGATGGTGAAACATTCGATAGTCAGCTGCAGAGGGAATCCCTTCCTACCCTTAGGCCTCCATGGACAAGAGGAGGAGCTCTGTGCTGAGCTGGGCAGGAACTAGGGCTGTGGGAGAAGGACTGTCTGATGGAGGCTGAGGTCCCCAGGGTGAAGAATCTAGTCACCCACAAACTGCATGGTAGGGAGGGGCTCAGGGACTAAATCGCCTGTCTGTCTTCCTTCCCTTCCTCCCATTTCATGCCGATACTTCACCAAAGGGAAACCCAAAGTTGAAGATCAAAAATACTTGGCTGTTGTGGTTGATTCGCGTCCCAGGCAGAGGGCAGGATAGAAAATAGGAGAAAATGGATCTGGAAGGCAACGGGAGAATGTCCAGCCTGTGGGATGTTGTATCTGATTAGGTTTGAGAGTCACTATTCCAAAGGATAACACTAATCCATGTTTACTCTTCCCCCACCCCTGGGATATCCCTCCGGTAGTCTTCCTTTCTTAGTCTGGATCTGTGTTTGGACAGCCTGCTAAGAGTTGCCCTTCTCTCAGTTCTTTAGAGTTGGAGACACTGTTTTCCTGCTTCTTTGTTTTGTTTGAACTTTGTCACGTGTACCTTTGTACGAAAGCGTGTATGATCAATCTTCTGAGTGCATGCAGCTCTGAAATTTGATTTTGGTGGAGAAATTGAATGGGCATTGAAGTCTGGGCTGACGTCATTCTCCCTGAGATCTTGGAAGGCATTGCTCCACAATCTCTTAGCTCCGGTGTTGAAAATTGGAAGTCTGGTTTCATTGTTTTTTAAAAATTTTATTGGGGAACAGCCATGGTCATTGGTTACACATTGCTTTCATGCTACAAAGGCATAGTTGACTTTTTTAGGGAGGGCACAGCTCACCGTGGGCCCTGCAGGGATCGAATTGGCAACGTTGGTGATATCAGCACCATGCTCTAACCAACTGAGCTAACTGGTCACCCCCTGCTTTCGTTTTTAAATGACCCATTTTTTCCTTTCTCAAATGCTTTTATGTGCATTTATGTGTCTTTATGGGGTTCTAAAGTGATACAAATAATCCCTTGGGCTTTAAAATAATTTGTTGTGCTAGAAACTTGTTTACATTCAGTCTGGCTGTAGGAGCATGTCTTTCAAGTCTTGGAAATTCTTATTTTTTGTGAACTTGCAATGGAAGCCTGGTCAGTAAAAGGTGGTGTGTGCTTTTCTTTAGGATGACACAGCTCCATGAAATCATCCTACTGTCTTTATTAGCACACTTATAAATCTCAGAATGTTCCATTTGGATGAATTTTCTAATCATACTCTTCATATTGTTAATGAACAAGTGTTTTTCTCTTCCCCTGCCTCTTAGTTTTACTTTAGGTACACAGAATAATATACAGTTTGCTTAGGAGAATCACAGAACGTTATAATGGTGTATTCATATTATTCCGTATGCCTATGTATTCAAGGTATTCCCTGTTTTTCTTGTTTAATTTTCTATATGAGTTAGTAGTTTTATCTTTGACTGTCTTGTATATTCAGAGAGCTATAAACTAGAATAAGGCCCAGAGATTTAAAATTGACCTTGATATAATGAAATAGGAACAGCTGGCTGGAGAAAGGAATTTCGGAAGAAGCTTGCTCTTTCATTCAGCCTTATTATTTTTGCCTGCAGGCATGAACCAGTTTTGGGTATAGGTTTAATACGATTTTAAATCTACTTGTTTATGACTTCAGTGGTTTTAATCCACTTGTTTATGACAAAAGGGGGAAAACTGCTTTAATATTAATATGAAGTAAGGAGTGCCAGCATGTCATCATTCTACATCTGTTGTCTCTGATAAGTGGTTGCAGCCCAGCAACTGAGGGGCTTCCCTGGGGACTTATTAAGAACTTGTGGAGAAGCAACTATGGCAAAGGGACATTTACACTATAAATTCTGAGTTTTGGTTTGGGCTAGGTGACTCTCTGCTAACCCTAAAATTCACTGGAGGTTATTAAAGCATTTAGTTTCTGCTGTGGTCAAGGCAACTCTGGTTGGCAGTAGTGAGAAGACTTGCAGTGGCCCCTGAAAGACATCAGCCCATCTATCAAAGCAGGTGCCTGCATTCCCTAGCAACGTGCTCTAGCAACAGCGACTTTTACTTTTGTGCTGGCAGCTGGAAATCAGTCCTTGGTTGGACACTGATGCCCCTGAGTGCCTACCCTATTTAAAAAGGTATACCTTATAGTAAATTTGGACTTTATTCCATTATCTCCCCTTGCCTGGAACAATAGTCTCACTGATCTGTCATTTGTTTGGAGTATGTGATTGTTTTATTTGCCTTCCTAAGAGGGATTACTCTGTTTGTTATTGGCTGGTGAAATTGTAATTCCCACAGAGAGCCTGCGCTAAATTGCTGGCAAAGACATCTCAATCTCTGAGTAAAACTTTTGCTGCATCCCACAAAACCAGACCACACCAGTCGTTCTGTTAATTAATAAAAATTAAAAAGATCCTCCTCTAATTAGTATATATGACTCCCATGTTCAGCTAATCATTTATAAAAGTGTAGAGGAGTCTTCTGGGATGTGTTTCTTTCATGCAAAATTGTATAAACTTTCAATTAACCAAAACCCAGTTGAATGAAATATTTTAAGGGGTTTTAGGAGCAAACCGTTAAAGGGAGTTATGAAGGGAATCAGGAGTATATTCTGAAAAACAGCTTTTGAGGTATGTGCTGGGGTCAGTGAGGGACCTGAATTCCATTAGGAACTTTCTGGCATAAGTGAAGTCTTTTGATAGTGCATGGCCCTCAGGCCCTGCTCCCTGACCCCATCAGGACAATGAGAACATTGTAACATTTTATGAAGCATCTTCTTTTTATTCTTATTAAAGACAGCTTCTCTTCATATTTGCTTAAACACTGCACCTTTTACTTGGGATTCTTTTTTTCCTCGCCAGGGACTTCACTGGGCTCCCAGTGTTTTCATTAATTTCAGAATTACATATTGCAGTTCGGAGGCCTTCCAGCCGAATGGTCTCAATAGCTTCACAGAAACATATAGTCTAAAATGTCAAGTATACATAATGTGCCAGAAATATTAATGTTTACCAGGTTCGGAGATTTCTTTCAGATACTGAAGGTTAAAATGCAACCGTTAAAACACATAATGGCTTTTAAAAGAAAGGAATAGAATGAAATGACCTTTTTAAGTCTTAGAAGCTTGAATTCTTCTTACTTCTATTTCTGTGTTTGCTCAGAGAACGTAAGCAATCTGCCTGAGGCCATTGAGTTTGTAAATGATGGAGTCTGAGTTCTAACTCAGACGTCCGTTCCTCCAAACCCTTGGGTATGTACTTGAGGTGCTTCCCAAGGTATCTTTCAAAATAGGAACTACTTTGTTTCTGGTGTAAGAGCGCTTATTTACAATAGTTTTATTAGATTGCACTGAGGTCAGGGCTGTGTAGGGAGGTGGATGGCAGGACACATCATGTGCCCCTGAGGCGTTACTACAGCCCATGAAAGCCTGACGGAAGGTTACCTGAGTATTTTTGTGGTCTCCGACAGTGACTTTATGAAGGGAGTTAGGATTGCATAAGAAATTGTTTGAACAGGAAATCTTAAAATGTCAGGACCTCATAATTGGAATTTTGAACTTTCGTAAACTCCAATAGAGTCTGCCAAACTGCTAAGGAGTTTATTGATCTGGGTGCCAAGTGCCTGCCCTTGGGGCACCTGGTACTCAGGGCTTCTCTTCCCTTCTCCAGAGCGGTGTTGAACCTGGTGATGGAAAGCTGTCATCATTTAATACATAGTTCAACCTCAGTTTCTCTTCTGCAGTTTGTACTATCTTGTTTCTTCATTACTCATAAGTCTCCAAAATTACATATTTTTTTCTGAATGTAGAACTATGTACTTGTAATGAAGTCCAGACACATACAGGAGAAAATCTTGACGACCTGACCAGAGGTCCCAGCAGTGCGGCCCGAGCAGGTTCCTCCCTCATTGGTGTCTCCAGGCCCGTTTTCCCCACTGATCCAACTTGTAGAAATAATTTCGTATCCTGCCTTTTCCCCCGCACTTAATATTATATCCTGAAAATCTTCCTATTACGAAAACCTCTTCCTAGTATTTTTTTAATGGTGTGTGCTCTTTCCTCATATTTACAGATCATAATTTACTTACCATTTGTGCCCTGATGACCATCTGAGTATACCTAACAGGGGGTGAGTGATGGGTTTCACCATATTTCTAGACCAAATAAAGAGTGTGCATATTTTGAGACTTGTAATATATGTTGAATAATTCTTCTGCAGAACAAATATACTGATATATATATATATATATATATATATATCCCTTTGAATAGTGTAGGACTACTCATCTCACTGCAGCCTTGCCAACTTTGAATATTATATTAAAGATATCTTTGTAAAGTTTCCTTTATTTTTTAACAAAGACATATAATTTTACTTCGCTCATAAAGAGTTTGTTAGACATCTTTGTATATTGGATTAACCAAGTGGTGTCTTGTTTTACGTTTTTAAAAAAATGTTATCTAAAATGCTTACTTTTCATGTTTTTTTTTTTTTAAGCAATTTTGAGCCCTGTTATTATGAAGATTCTTGGGAGGCAAGCTGGGAGCCAGAATTCATGTTACTGTGTCTGAAAAGTCTCTGAGTAGATGTTTGTGTGTCTAAGAAGATGGGTGGACTTGTGGCAGAGAGAAGAGTTTGGTGGCATCTCAGTAGTCTAGGGAAGGAGAGATGAATGGAGGTGGTGAGTGTAAAGATAAATAAGATGAAGGAGAAACAAAAGAAGGGTTCTAAGATGTTTGGGACACAGAATGAGACACAAACAGGGACTGATGTAAATGCGGAGGGTTTAGAGATTATTCTTAGGTGCCACTCGTGGGATGAAGATAACATTATTAAGATCAAGATAGGAAACACAGGAGAAGAAAAGGATTTGGGGTTATTCCAGTGAGAATAATGTTGGCTCTGGACAGAAAGCCAGTCTCATAGTAACTCAAACCACTGGGCCTTATTTATCTGACTTGACAAGAACACACCGCTGGGGTGGTGGTCCAGGGAAGCCATCATAAAGCAGCCTCCCCACTTTTTCCTGCTCTTCCATCCCTGGCTTCCAGCCTTTGCCTTCATGGTTGCAACTACATGTGGGTGAAGGATTTAGGTTCCAGGCAGAGAAAAGGAGAAGGAGCCATGAGCTCACTCATGGAAAGACTTTTTTGGAAAGGAGCACCCTTCTCCACCTTGACTTCTTTCTATATCTTTTTTTTTTTTTTTTAATGTGGTGAGATCGGTACCCTAGATTATGTACATTTCAGGCATACAGGATTGTAATTTGATATTTGTATGCCTTGCATTTGTTCTCTACTGTCAGTCTGATTACTGTCTAACACCATATAGTTGACCCTCTTCACCCGTTTTGCTCTCCCCCAACCCCTTTTTCCTCTGGTAACCACCATTCTGTTCTCTGTAGCTGAGATATTTTTTTTGATTTTTATTGTTATTTGAACTCCACATATAAGTGAAATCATATAGTATTTTTTTTTCTCCATCTAACTTATTTCACTTAGCATAATACCCTCACGGTCCATCCATGTTGTTACAGATGGTAAGATTTCATTCTCTCTTATGGCCAAGTAATATTCCATAGCATGTATGTACCACCTCTTCTTTATCCATTCACCCATCAGTGGGCACTTAGGTTGTTTCCTTATCTTGGCTCTTGGCTGTTGGGGATAATGCTGCAACAAACATGGGGTGCATACAGATAACTTTTCAAATTGTTTTTTTTTTTTTTGTTTTGTTTTAGCTGAGCCATCGTTCAGCGACAACTCATCTCGGGTTGGTCATTGAACTGCTGTTGCTCAGAGCTCAGCTTGCTCTCTTGAGCGAGCTCTTAACCAACTGAGCCACTCGGCTGGCCCCTCAAATTAGTGTTTTTATATTCTTTGGATAAATACTCAGAAGAGAGACTGCTAGGTTGTATGGTAATTCTATTCTTCATTTTTTGAGGAATCTCCATACCATTTTCCATAGTGACTGTACCAGTTTACATTCCCATGAACAGTGTACAAAGGTTCCCTTTTTTCCGTATTCTCTCCAAGACTTATTTGTTGACTTTTTGATAATAGACATTAACAAGTATGAGGTGAAATCTCGTGGTTTTCATTTGAATTTCCTAATGATCTTTTCATGTGCCTGTTGCTATCTGTATGTCTTGTTTGGAAAAATGTTCAGATCCTCTGGCTGTTTTTTAATTGGATTGTTTGTCTTTCTGTTTTTGAGTTGTGTGAGTTCTTTATATGTATATTTTGGATATTAACCCCTTATCAGATACATGATTTGCAAATATCTTTTCCCATCCCATAGGTTGTGTTTTCATTGTTTCCTTTGCTATGCTGAACTTTTTAATTTGATGTAGTTCCATTTGTTTATTTTTGCTTTTGTTCCCCTTGCCTTTGGAGTCATATCCAAAAAAAAAAAAAATCACTAAAACTGATGTCAAGGAGTTTATTACCTGTTTTTTTTTTTCTAGAAATGTTATGGTTTTAGGTGTTATATTCTCGTGTTTAATCCATTTTGAGGTAATTTTTGTGAATCGTGTAAGATGGTGGTCTAGTTTCATTCTTTTGCATGTGGCTGTTCAGGTTTCCCAGCACCATTTATTGTAGAGACTTTCCTTTCCCCATTGTATATTCTTGCTCCTTTGTTGTAATTATCCATATATGAGCAGATTTATTTCTGGAACAATTCTGTCCATTTGTGTCTATTTTTATGTAAATACCATACTGTTTTGATTACTAATACTTTGTAATATAGTTTTAAATCAGGTGTGATACTTTCACCTTCATTCTTTCTCAAGATGGGTTCAGCTATTAGGGGTCTTCCGTGGCTTCATATCAGTTTTAGAATTATTTGTTCTAGTTCTGTGAAAAGATGACATTAGAATTTTGGTGGGGATTGCCTTGAATCTGTAGATGGCTTTGGGTAGTATGGAGTTCTATATCTTATTGGGAAACCATAGCTGTGATATTAGTTTTTTCTTACCGATCTCAGTACTCAAGGAAAGCATAGAGGAGATTTGGAATCAGAGGTAAGCCACTGACAGTATGCCAGCAAGGGGATAGGTGAAAATATAGTCTTGGCCATGTGTGTGGAGGAGACGTCTAGGAAATTGAAAATGTGCTTAGATTTCAGAAGAAGTTGTCAGGGCTTACAAGATGGATATAGATGTAGTCTGCGTTCGCTTCATATTCAGACCTTTGTGTAAAAGACTTCAAATTCTGTTTCTAGGTTTTTCTTCCCGTTTCTGTGATGTCTCTTATTTCCTGAATTCCATTTATTAGTTCTCATTTCACTTTGTATTATGGCTACACCCTGCACCATCCAGCCCCAAGGCCAGACTCCCCCATGACATCCCATAATTCTGGTCCAATTTACTTTTATTTTATTAATTGCTGTCAGAATTTTCTTGGGTGTGCTTATAGTGTGAATGGGACATGGGGCGGGTTGAGGGGGAGTGTCCTTGTATCCATGTTTGGAAGTTGAATTCCAGTCTGCAATTTATCAGGTATATGACAACCACATTTTTCAACGCCTCTCTCTATACGCCTTTTCATACCTGTGGGAATGGATTGTTTGGACTAAATAAACTGCATGTATAGTAATTCACACTTCCACTGATTGTTTCCTTCCTGTCTCCCTGTCCACAGTTTTGATACAGGAAGAACTAGCTTCCAGGCAGAGTGCCGCTAAGGAAGACTCCAGTGCTACTAAGGCAATGATCCCTCCAGGAAATTAGCAACCCCCTCCTCTGAGGCCCTGCTTGCTTTCCAGTTAGTGTTCCTCTCCCACCTTCATCCAGCAAATGGGGTCAAAGTCACAGTAATCACAAAGCTTTCAGACCCCAACCTGAACTACGCCTTCTCCAGGGAGAAAGGCTTTTAACACTTTGTAATCGGGCATTTGAGCTATATGACGAGTTTACTTGTTTCCCGCAAAAAATGTTTTAAGTCATTCAAGTTTTTCATAGGTTATAGTCGTATGGGTATAGTTCATACATCACAACTCAGTAAACATTATATGATTTTTCAAGTTCTTATGTAAATATAGTGATATTCCTTTATGCTATGATTTTTCAAGGATATAGTTCCCTTTGGAATTAAACTAAGCACTGTGACTAACAGCTGTGGTGCTGAAGCCACGCTTTTTTGTTGTTTTATTTTTAATCGTGGGGATACCTGTCTTCCCTAGGGTCAGTTCAGCATTCCCTTTATACTAAACACCTTTACAACACAATGTAATCTTCAGTATTTTTCTATAGAACTTGTTGCTCTCTGTGTACTCAAAGCTAAGTTTCCTGTTCGTGTTGATGTGCACTGCTGTTCTGCATCGCTCCTCGGTGTTAGCCCTGAGGCTGCTCTTGGAAGTCTCTTCCAGGCCTGAATCTGTGTGTCCCACCGGCTCAGCATGGGTGTCTTGTTTGGTGATGCTCTGTAGCACACTTGGATGGTGTCTTTGTCAGACACCTGAAGTTTCTCTCTGTTGACTTTCTGTGCATGAGCTTCCTCTCCTCTGACTTTTTCATTATTATATACTGTGAGTACAGGGCAGGTGAAAGCAAGATCCCTGTTTCCCCGTGGCTCTGAGGACGGTGCCCAGGTGTGTCTGGAGCCCGGAGGTTGGATTGATAGCAGCAGGCTCTCAAGAAGGGCTGGGGTGGGATTTTCTACCTGAGTTGCATGCCTGGAGGAGTCTCTGGGGCTTTTGCCTTGGGATCCCAATAAAAGGATGTTTGCAAAGCACTGAAATAGAGGCATGCGGAAAGTGCCCCTTTACCCCCCTCCCCCCCGTGTTTCCTCCTGCCTTTCCCATTTACTCCTTCCCTCTCCCCTACTATCCCTCTAGTCTGATTTCCCTGGGAAGGATTTGATATGAATAGTGCAAGTCATACAGAATGATATATGCATACCTTCCAGATTTTAATTTAGCATAATATATATGTTTATTTGTGTATCTGTTGATGTAGGAGTGTATTCATCAGGATCTAGTCAGAAAAACAGCTATCATGAAGTGGTTTCATAGTGGGACTTTAACATAGGAACTAATTACGAAGGTACTGGAAGAGCTAAAAGAGCAAATAGGGATCTGTTATGCAAGGCAGAGGTTACCAACTGCAGGAAGTGGCCCCCATCCATTGGACCACAGGGACAAAGACAGGAATTGGTGTTATCAGAGCCAGGGAGGGGAGCTGCCTGGTGAGAGCAGAACCCAGGATCCAGGGTACCTGGAACTGTGGACGACAGGGGCTGCTAATGGGGAGCTGGGAAAGCGGAGGAGGTGTGGCTGTGCTGGAGATGTCACCTGAAGTAGCGGAGGTGACAGGAGAAGTACCCTGATGTTTACCCTTGTGATATCTGGTCTCTGGCTAGTCTCTCATCAGCTTAAGACACCAGTAGCCAGAGGTCAGGGAAGCCTGGGCACTGCAGTTTACAGGGTTCAGTCATGTGGGGGAGCATGCAGGGGAATCCATGGGGGAGCAGACAGGCCAGGCCTTTCCCTCAGGTAGGTCCTACCGATTATTGTCATGTGTTGTTATTCTAGTATAAGGTGCATCCCCAGCTCCCCCTCCATCAATAACATTTTAGATTCTTTAATTTGTAAGACTTCAATTGTGGGATTTCTTTTTGGGGTTTCTGGAGTGTGGCTTGCAAAGAAATCAGCACGCAGGGCTCTGCAGCAGCCTTCTAAATTTGTTTTCCTGCTTCCATCCTTACCACCCCCAACTCGAATCTGTTCTCTGCAAGCAGTCAGTGTCTCCTTTATTTAAAAAGTGAGATTGTTTCTCTTGAGGACCTGCAGTGGGTTCCTCCCAGTGAGTGTGTTTAGTATCCCACAGGCCCTGAGTGTCTGCCCCCTTCGCCTCTCAGCCCTCACCTCCCACTGCCCACCTGGCTCTCTGCTCCAGGGGAACTCCCCTCCTGGCTGTTGGCGGAATCCCTCGTGTATTCCCACCTCTGCCCCTTGTGTACTGTTTCTGTGCCTTGATGCTCTTCCCCTGGCTTCCCTCTGTGCCATCCTTCACCTTTGCTCAACCCTCAACTCAGGCATTTCCTGACCTTCCCATGTACAATTGCTTCCTTCTGCTTCTCCACAAACTTCCTACTTTCTTTCCCAGTTTTGTTTTCCCCCATTTCACCGATCACCTCCTAATATACTATATAACATACTTACTGCCCACCCTTATTTATCCCCTTCCTCTCCTCCCCCCTTACCAGTAATGTAGACTCTGTGAGGGCGGGGCATTTTTGGTCAGTTTTGTGCATACAACAAACATCTGGCACATACTGTCCCTGAATGGATGGCTGGAGTATCTTCCTAGAATTTCAGGATTTCCTTCTCATCTTTTTGAGTTGTATTAATGTGACAGTAATAATATACCAACTTGCTCTTAGTGAGTCTTTCCAAAGCGTGTAGCTTAATTTTTAATAAAAAAAACAAAACTGCTTTTCACTCAAATGTTTGAGGTAGTAAGGCTTCTGGATTCAAATTACAGTTCTGACACTTAACTAGTTGTTTAACAAGTTGTTTAACAAGTAATTAGGGACAAGTACTTGTGCCTTAGGTTCCTTGATTGTAATAGAGATAATACCCTATTACATGGTTGTAAGTATTTATTAAATTAAGGCATGAAAACCCTGCAATCTACACAATAAGTGCCTTATTATATTTGGTTTACATGCTGCGATGACCAGGAAAAGACTCCTGTCTCATCTCCTGCTGTGGAGGGTGATTGACTGATAGCCCCGCTACTGCCCCTTTGCTTTCACCCTCACTCCGAGGCCCTGTCTTCTGCGGTCTTCTCCTAGTCAGTGACGGGGCCCCGAAGTGACTCCTCTGACCTGTGGGACTGTGCTAGCAGATGACATTTGTCTGGGCGAACGTTGCTTGGACTTTTGCTAGAAGTTCAGTCCTCTTTCCTCCCTCTCTTCTTTCACAGATGTGAGACCAGCCTCATGTGTGAGGACTCTTCTTGTGTCCTCCTGTTCCCTACTTGTTATGGACTGAAATAGTTGTGTCTCCCTAAAATTCGTATGTTGGAATCTTAGCTACCAAGGTGAATTTGGGAGGTGATTGGGTTATGAGGGTGGGGCTCTCATGAATGGGATAAGCGCCCATATAAAAGGGACCCCAGAGAGTTCTCTTACCTCTGTGTGCCAGGTGAGGCTGCAGCAGGAAGGCGGCCATCTATGAACCAGAAAGGGCCCCCAGGAGACACTGCCTCTGCCTGGGCCTTGACCTTAGACTTGCCAGCCTCCAGAGCTGTGAGAAATCAATGCTTGCTGTTGAAGTCACCCAGTCTATGATGTTGTTGTTTATATTAATAGCGGCCTGAACAGACTGAGATGCTACCCCAATATGCCTTTCGCGTGTCTGATCTTATTTTAGTGTTACCTTTCCTTGTTGGACCCAAATGAATACACATGATATTTAAATAGTAAAAACAATTATGATAGTAAGTAAAGCTGACATGAGTGATTCGAGAAACCCAGCTGTCTCATTGTGGACGTACAACTTAACTAGACCTAGTGAGAGCAGAAGTGCTGGATGGCTAGTAAGGAGCCCTTGCTACGTACGTTATGCCGTTGGCCGAGTAAGACTGTTGCCAAGGTGAAGGGAGATCTAATAAACTTGGGAGTGTCTTCGATGCCTATTGTTGGAGCTTCTGCTGATGTTTATTAGCTTTTTGAATTGAAAGCTTCTTGAAGGCAAAGACTCAATCAAATGCTTCTTTGACATCAGCCACAGCAGCTACCTACAGTAGTAAACATATAAATGCCTAGTAAAATGTTCTTATATCGAGTAGACATTCCTTAATTGACAGACACTATTTTCACTTCGCTTGGGAAGTATGGGTAGGTGCTAATGATGTTACTGGCAGCTGGGGAGCAAAGATTGAGAAGCTCTCGAGTTCATGAGTTCTAAGATTTTTCCAAGGAACTCCCCTGGAAATCTACAGCAATGACATTTCTGATGTCCGGAGTACAAACAGTCAAGCATCCAGAATTCATCTATGCTGTAAGTATATTTAAAAGTGTTTGGGAAAATGCATACTAAAATTTGTAGATGCTTTTTGACTGAGCAGATTAAATATAGTGAAAAGTAAGAATTTTCCCCAAGTAATTTACGGATTGAGAAAAACTTTAGAATGTGCCAACGTTCTTTGTAAATAGAGCTTCTCAAAATTTTGGTAAACATGAACAAATTAGATTTGTGTTTATGAAAACTAGTGGGCAACTAACAGGCTTATTAATCACTGAAAAAATGTGAGGTTCCAAATTGTCTTTAGGTAGCTTAATAAGGAGACTGAGTGTAGGCAGAATTGCTTTCTTGGCCTTCAAATGAAAGCGCTATATGCAGAAGGTTGAAAGGTTTAGTAATTATTAGTTAACCTCCCTGGGACTTAGAAAAGCTGAGTCCATGCTCTTGCATTGCAGCTCGTAATAGAACATGAAAAGCTGTTCCAAGGTACATCCAAAGCACTTTTTATCCCCTTGTGAAGTCTTCAGAAAGATAGCAGAGGGGAGGAAAAATAATTTTCCTTCTAGTTTCTTGGCTAAGACATCCCCTGTAATATAAAAGACAGATTAACAGGAGAAAAACAGAAGTTTAGCATCATGTTTACCTCCTATACACATGGCAGAGAAGCAGAAAAACTGGGTAACTTCTTAAAATGATCCAAGCCCCCATCTTAAATACCATCTCCAGCTAAAGATAAAAGGTATGCGTATGTGTGTGTGGTGGTGGTGTGTGAGTTGGGGGTGGTGGTGAAGTTATGGGAAGTTATCAGCCAAGCACAATAACAAGTGCATACTGGTTACACAGATTTAAGCAAGTTGCTTTCTCCATTAATAAGAGTTCCTACAGATGAGGTCACCCCCCTCTTCCTGGTGCAGAAAGGGAGACACCCTTACAAGTGGAGATTGCCCTTATAAATGTACATGCCTCTTCCAGAAGGTTTTCAGAGATCCTCCTTATGTCTGCTGTTTCTTAAAAATAAGCAGTTCAGGGCCGGCCAAGTGGCTCAGTGGGTTAAGAGCTCACTCAAGAGTGTGAGCTGAACTCTGAGCAACAGCAGTTCGATGCCCAGCCCAAGCTGAGCTGCCACTGAGCTGCCAACAGGTGGCAGGATGGCTCAGCTAAAAAAAAAAAAAAAATCAGCTCAAGGTAATAGTCATGCCAGAGAGGCGTTTTTCGGAGTGGCACATTCTCCCCTTCGATAACTCGTGTGCGTGAATCTCCAGGTCTCCTAGATGCAGTCCCCTCCCTTTCCCACCATCCACTGCTCCTGAGGTTCCCGAGTTGAGTTGCTTCAAACTGCTGTTTGCCTTGGCGTCTGAAACTCTTGAGGGAGAAGTCCAATGTTGCACACAGATGCAAAATATCAGTGCAGTCCACTGACCTGGAGATAACTTACTGTAACTTGTAGTGACGTCTCAGTGAGAGAGTGAAACAAAAGGAAGCTGGGAAGAACGAGGCATTAGAGGCCGTGGTGTCTGTTGAAAGCTCAGCTCGGCCGCTCTGGCGTCTCCTCTGGAAGACGTTTGGGCCTTGTGAGGCCTGGCTTCTCATCCACAATTGAAACACTTCGTATGCACCTCGTGCATGTAAACAGTCTCTTTGAGGTTGTGCAGGAGTTTGCCAGTGTGCGGAGGGTGCTTTGTCTCCTGACTCTTGCCGTGTAAGAGGCGGAGATGCTCAGAGCCCCTTGTCCTCCTGTGCCTGCGGTGGCTGCATCTGAAGGCTCCGTCTCAGGGAAGGCTCCTCTTTCTGGATCGCTGCCTCCACGGGGCTTCTCTCTCTGTCAGGCTGCTTACTGCGCTGAGTAAGGGCATTGCTTTTATCTGGGATGCCTGTAAAACTACCAGGAGTTTAGCTATAGGCAAATCCTGAGTATTGGAAAGAGATCACCTCATCAGGCAGAAGGGTCCAAACTGCCCTCCAGGAGCATTGCTATGCGTGGCTCCATCGAAGTGGTTAGCCTCTGCTCCCATTAAGCTTATCCTCCAGGCGAGGTGTGGTCTGTTACTGGTTTTGCTGGATTGCTTTCAGTAAGAAGTATTAACGAGCGCTTTCCCCCATTTCTCTCTCACTACCACTGCTCCTCCATTCCAGGGACATGTCCGCTTGCTTCCTCTATATCCTGAAACAAATTGTGTTTCAAGGACATTAAAGTTTAAGTAAATAACTGGTAAGGCTGAGTCTGAATAGTAACTTTTTATTAATTTCTGGCAGTGTGAGCTGAAACAAAATTATTTTGAAAACCCCAGTTTTCCAAGTTTGTTAAACTGGGATAACAAGCACAGTATCTTTCCTACAGAGCTGCTGTTAATGGTTAAATTAAAACAAACAAACAAAACTGAGTCCAGTAGCTATAACAAAGACTTAGTATGTGTTGGCTGTTTTCATTCAACAAACAAGTAGAAGGAATAAGAACAATAAGTACAGTAAAATGGAAGAAGATTCAGAGCTGCATTCGTAGTGATTGAAGAGAAGAAGAGACCCATCAGAGTTGACAGGAGTTTCACAGGAGACCTCGGGTAGCAGGTCTTGAACTAGCTCAGGGGTCAGCAAACTGGGGCTTGCGAGCCACATGTGGCTCTTTGGGTGTGTTCCATCTCAAAAGTTTGCCGCTGCCTGGAAGAGCCAATTCTGTCCCTCACCACAATTTAAAAATTATTCAAGAGCCATAAATATATTTTAACATAATCACCATTATGTGAATAACATCCTTTAAAATTTTTATAAATGAAACTATGATAGTTTTATTTTCATTTTCAGTTTTACTTCAGAGCCACAGTTTCCTGACCCCAGGCGGCTCTTCTGTCTCAAAAGTTTGCCGACCCTTGAACTAGATTAACAGACATGAATATGAGGACTAATGGAGAAATAGGCGTAAATTTAGGTTTCAGTGATTCTCTGACTGCAGCATGCATTTAAGTCACATGAGGACTCCTTTAAATGCACGTTCTTGGGCCTGCTGCCAGGCTTTCTGGCTCCGAGGGCATGGGACAGGGCACAGGCAATTGCATTTTAACAAGCACCCCAGTTACAGTTACTGGCCACATGAAGTGGTGTTTGGAAGAAGGTAAGGTCATGCAGAGCAGGCATGCTGCTAGGGGTGGATGCCAGCCTCGGGGTCATCTGCAGAAGGAGAAGAGCTTTGGTTGACTTCTTTACATAATCAGCTACAGTAGTCTGGCTATTTCAGAGAGATGGAACCAATCGGATGTGTGTACGTGGTCGCGCACGCCTGTGTGTGTACGTACACGTACGTACTCGTATATGTATGGAGATTGAGAGGGGAGGAGAAAAGATTTATTGCAGCAATTGACTCACATAATTATGGAAGCCAAGAAGCCCCACCGTCTGCCATATGCAAGCTGGGGAACCAGAAAAGCTAGTGATCTATTGTAATTCAGTCTGAATCGAAAGGCCTGAGAAGTGAGGGGCCGGTGGTATAAGCCTGAGTGAAGGTCCCCAAACCGAGAGCTCTAATGTCCGAAGGCAAGAGAAAGAAAGTGGACATCCCAGGGCAGCGATAGCCAATTCCACATCCTCCATTTCTTTTTTTTTTTTTTTCTTCCTATTTGGATCCTCGATGGATTGGATAATGCCCACCAGCATTGGCGAGGGCAATCTTGACTCATTCTTCTGATTTAAATGCTAATTTCTTTGGAACACAGCCTCACAGACACACCCAGAAAGTGTTTCACCAGCTATCTGGGCATCCCTTAGCCCCAGTGAGGTTGACACAAAACCTAAACTATTGCATCAGCTTTGGTGTCGCCTGTGGTTTGTTTCCTGGAACCTCAGTTTTGACCATTGAGCCTGTTCATTGTTGCTTGTTCCTTACCAAGATATAAACAACTAGTCTACCTTGTCTTTCAAGGTGTTGAGTCTATATTTGGCAAGTTTTCTATTTCATAGCTTATATCATGGTTCCTTTATTGCTGTAATAATTCTCATGCTGAATCAATGAATATATGTAGTTCATGTAAATATTGAGGTGACATTTAAAACACCTAATTCTTGGCTTTAGATTTCCTGTGTTAAGGCACTTTTGCTTCCAACTAAACTCATTGTAAAGTTTACTTTTGAGATTTACAAAGCATACCCATCAAGGTTCTCATCGTTTGTAAAATATTTACAACAATTTTCTTGGTATTGGAGAGATTTATCCCTTTTGCTTTGGGCTACAATTTCGTTTACAATCTTTCTAGCATATGAAGCAATTTCTCTTGCACAGGATGGTGAAATCAGTTTCATATCTTTTTATGCCTTGGAGTGGAGATGACTATGCTTACTAGATGTGATAGTGCCTTTATCACTTAATCTTAGAGTACTAAATGTAGTATGTAAGATGCAAGGCTCACTAGTTAGTACCTTGCATTACAATAGATGTCTCAAAAAACATAATCATCAAATCTCTGCAGATAAGGAGTTAGAATGCACCATATTTTCTTACTCCTAAATTTTTAGGATACGTATATGTGCCATTTTTCTCCTGTGATATTATTTTAACCATCGTGTTGATGTGTTGATGTGCAATCATAATGCAACTTTGTATTTTATTCTCCATCCCTTCAAACGTTTCTTGTTGATTTTTAAACAGATTTTCACCTTGGCTAGAATCTCAGGTACCATCATTTTTCCCGGGTAATAGCTTGGATGATACATCAAATTCTCCTGTGGTCTGTAGCCCCATAGAGTTTCATTTCAGCAGTTAATGTTCAGTCCTGTGTCATAGTCAAAACCCTAAACTTACTTTATATTTGAAGAGCCTCTCCTTTATGTGAGGGCTTCCTGCAGGTAGAAGACTGAGGGGAGATGGGTACTGCTGCTCCCCCCCACCCCCGGCTTGCTGGCCTGGTGTCTGACTTCTGATGGGGAGAGAGATTTATAAATAAATATAACATAAGACCTCTGATATAAGAAGGAAAAATTGTAAAGCATGGGACACCTATGCAAGAGCGTTAATTTTAATTCAGGTGATGAGAAATGGCTTGAAAGAGATGGTGGCTGATCTAGGTAGGTCTTGGATAAGGATGATTTTAACAATGGAGATGAGTTCGGAGGAGTAGGAGAGTGGCAGGTGTGTTGGGAGGATTTTGTGAGATTTGCAGTATGAGGGGTGGGCATGAGGTAAAGTTAGAACAGTCAAACTGTGGATGTCCCCAATAGCCATGCAAAGAAATCAGGACTTGGGCCGGCCGAGTGGCGTGGTGGTTCAGCGCTGGCTTGGGAAGCCAGTGGCCCTGGTTCAGGTCCCCCATATGAGGGCCAGTGACACTGCCCTCAAAAAAAAAAGAAATCAGGACTTTAGGTAATTAGTACTTGATGGTAATACAGCACACATCAGACTTGTCTACAGGCTGAGATGGAGCATGATGGTCCTTGAAGATGTGTAATATGGGTTCCACAGTGACGTCACACAGCCGCCAAGCCAAGGACTTGTCACACAGTCCCCAGAGGCCAAAGACTAGTGAGACCAGATACTTACCACCTTAGGTCTTTCGTGGCCATTATCCTGCTTCCAGTGGATGGTGAGAACCCCTCTTTTCCCTTATTCCTGGGATTTGTGGTCGAGAATTGAAGATATTTATCTGGCTCAGATCATATCAGTAGGTCAACAGTGATTGAAAAGCCTTATTTGAAGTTTTAAATCTCTCAGAAGCACCTTGAGCTTGCCCCTGCTATATACATATAACAAATAAAAAACATGTTACACACACACACACACACACACACACACACACACACACACAGCAACAAACAACCTTGGGATAAAATGGTTTTGTTCTTTCATTTAGGTGTTGTTACTTTAGGCCACATGAGTATGTTCAAATCTGACCTCTGCTCAGTCTCTTAAAACTGCCTTATATAAATTTCCCCCCACTTGTCTCTTAAACGTGAATAGCCGATCTAAGCACATCAGACTTTCTGGATTTCCAGTCTTTTGTTTGATGTAACTTTTGATAAACTCTTAATCGTATACATTATACCTGAGCCCATGGCCACAAACTATGTAACTTCTGATATATAACTATAGATGGATGCCAAAGTGGTGTTTTCTACTTAATTTAATCTATTACCTTCCATCCTAGTATTAGAATGTCAGTCTTCTAAAATGTGTCCTGTGCCCTAATATAAGATATCCAACGATATTTTTAAATTCCTCGTATAGCATTGAGCATAGCTTTGATTATATCTGCATTATTAAGGCATTTTCTTTGAGAAGGGAACTCTTAGAAATAAACTGATTAAAGATATATGTCTGTTTGGTGATTCCTGTATTAGAAATCTGGAATTTGTTTAGCTGAAAATCAGGATTCTTTCTTTATCATTGAGTATCCCTTTTAGAATAAAGGGCAAGCAAGGTATTTGTTTTAACTTTAAAACTATGAAAAAACTTGCTACTAATTTTAGAAGATGAATTTTAACATGCATGTGAAATCCAACTTCGTTATGTCTGTATTGTATTCCTTGTCATTTAGTTCTCGTGTGTTTGTGACGCGACCCCAGGCTGTGGGTTCAGCCTCGCCCCTGGCGGGCTGTTCTGTCCCTAGTGGGGCCCGTCTACGGAGCTGGATGCAGAAGGCCATCAGCTCCACTTCGGGTTGTGCGTGTTCAGTCCTGTTCTTATTTGGTGCCCAGTTGCCAGGAAACTGGATTCCTGCTTTACTCACCTATGATCACTTCTCCACTGGGTGTCACAGTTTCCTGTGAGATACAAGGTACTCATTTGGAATTTCTTGCCCACCTTTGTCAGACCTCTTTGCTCATAATGCCTTCCAAGTTGCCCTCCACCTGGATCCTGTTTTCACTTGCAACTTTTGGCCACTGATGACCCCCCACCTGATCTTTCAGCTTGTGGGCTTATCATCCCCTTGCAGACCTGCTGTTAAACCAAGGTCCTCTTAGCCATCTCTTCATTAGGTGACTCTTTTTTGTATTTTGATCAAGACTTCTGTAGTCTGTCTTGTCAGACTGCTTAATTTTATGGTGAAATTATCTTTCTCTTGTCAGATGTCATAATTTGGCACGATAGCACATTTCCCCGAGGAGCACGGACTTTTTGTTAGAGATTCCACCCATGCATTGTTTGCTGTACATTTTGAAATAGTATCCTTTGTATCAAAGCACCAATTTTCTGTCTCCTTCCTTCTATTTTCCTCTCTAAACAGTATCGCTTTTTATTATTATTCTGATACAACTTGTTTCACGATTTCAGGTCATAGTTTTTGATTCATATGGCCCTGTCTAGAAGAATGTTAAAAAAAAAAACAAACACACACACACACACAAATTTTTTGGCAAGTGCTTTTGGTGACTTGGTGCTGAAGTGGGGTGATGGTTAAACTGCCTTGATTCCCTGTCCTCTCATCTTTCACCTCCCAGGAGGATGTCTCGGTAGCTGGATAAGCTCTGATCTGATTCTCATGGCAGCTTGCTTCTTTCTGTGGCTGAGAAGTGACTATTTGCTACTTGGCTGATGGAGTTGCTGTTTGGAGGCTAGGGCGCCCTGGGATGTAGGCATATGATGAGAATTCTTGGGCCACAAGGGTAGGAGGAAATAACTCTCAAAGATGTGAACGATGACAGCTGAAATCTCCAAGGAAAGTAACTAAAAACCAGTGTTTGAGAACTAGTATGCAAACCTAACTTCTGTTTTTTAAACAGAAGCGTTTAGTTGTTTTTTTTGTTTTTTTTTTAAATTGGGGAATTCGGGGACGGGAACAGCATTGGGGAATCAGGGAAGGGGGAACAGACAAGTTGCTGTCTTCTTGTTCTTCAGTCTAGTTGCGGAGGACGTTGCTTCACTGGCTCATGTTGATATCATCATTGCGCTCTTCCCGGATGAGGCAGATTGGTCGCCGGCCTCTGGATGGTCGCTCACCGCAGCTATTGGCAGCTCACACTGGCTGCCGGCCACTCACTGTAGCCTATGGCAGCCCACTGCAGCAGAGGCTGCAGCCTACCCCATCGCCGGGGCTCACACAGCCCAGCTCCAGGTGGAGCTGTTGTTAGCTGTAGAGGGCAGTGTCACTGGCCCTCATATGTGGGATCCAAATCAGGGTTGCTGGTGTCCCAAACCAGCTCCCAACCAATGCGCCATTCAGCCGGCCCAACAGAAGCATTTAAACGCTAATGCTGATGATACTAAACCACTTGTTCTTAATTCCATCTGGACCTGTTCTCCCTTTTTTCCTAACAAATAATTTATAATACCACATTTTCTATCCTGAAATATAATTCATAGATGATAGATCTATAATATTTACTTAAATTTTAAAATAAATGTTTATTTTTATAATTATTGAAATGTATAATATGATTATAAAATTAGTCCAATGCCCTATCTATAGCATAATGAAGTATGAATAACTTCAGTAAAGTGATATGTACATCAATATGTAAATACTTGGGCACAGCTACGCCAGAAGGTTTAATTAAGATGTATACATTCACATTTATAGAAAATCACTAAGTGTGCCAATCATCAGTGCAGATTGATTGAAGTATGTTCTGTTGTTGACGCAAATCCCATGGCTAGCACACGATTTTCCAAACTAGCAAATAACCATTGGTAAATTTGCTAATCAAACAAAATACTATCCTCCCTGTTTTAGTGGTGGATTTCTGAAAAATTGTGTGTATATTAAAACCATGTAAAAATACTTTGTGTTCATGTAAACTTGACTCAGTGTTAGGCTCAAATAATCAAAAGTGGGTTTTCTACTTCTGTGGAGGGTTCTGGAGGATGTTTGAAGCCCCAGGCCTGCCTTTCATGCAGCCGGTCATCTGGCATCACTAGCTGCTGCTCACCTAATGTCAGCTGTGCCTCCTGGTCCCTGGGACAAGCACAAATAGCCCCACAGATGTTCACATTGTCCCACAAGGGGGGAATATGGCCTTGCTAGAGACCCCTGCTGCGGCCATTTGGCTGGTGGGGCTCCCCGCTAAATGAGCTGCCTTGGGGAGGAGAAAGGTGGGTGAGGATGACCCCCACGACCCCCACCACGAGAGCTTCCCTGCCACTGGATGACCCCAAGGGCCTGTCACATACACACCTCCACTTCTCTAACGTGAACATTGCGCTCTTTGAAATGGTACAGTTATTTCTCTGAAATATGAAGCTCTGTTGTAGAAATTTAAACTTGACCCACTGTCATTGGCATTTGGGCTATAATCAAGATAAACTAAGTTATTGTTTTGTTATAGTAGACATGTTTATTTCTAGGCCTGAAATTTTGCGTGGTGAGGCATGGATTTCTAGAAAGGAGGAAAAAGTTAGTACTTCCGGGATAGGGTGGCGCATGCTCGCTTGCTCTCTCTCGCTCTCTCTGTTCTTGTACATGGAGTGACTTAGGTGTCCGTATTACATTGTTGATTTAAAAAAAAAAAAAAGCCTCAATCACACTCCCTGTGCCCATGAATTTGGGAAGTGCCTTCCTCAACTTATTCTGAGTTTGCCCAAGTGCCTGGCTTTGGCCAATGGGATGTCACCAAACAGTCCAGTTGCAGCTGAATTGATCCAGATCAGAAAACTGCCCAGTTGATCCATAGGATTATGAGAAATATAAATAGTTCTTGTTTAAAACCATTAAATTTGGGGGTGACATAACACAGCAAAAGCTAACCAGTACATGAATCAGTCCAGGCAGGAGCAGTAGGGGAACCACCCAGCTTCCCAGATTGTCCCCAGAATTTTGAGCTAATACACTATTGTTGTTTCTAGCTATGTCTGGGGGCCATTTGTTACACAGTGAAGCCTAACTGATACATGTCTGTATACAGCATCAACTTCTGCACTGGATTTCTTTGGTTGCCCCAAATACGGCCATCTCCTAAAACCTGCCCCTGATGTGTAAAATCACGTAGCTAATGCCTTTCCTTTCCTTGTCTTGCTATGTGTAATGCCCTGAGTAACATTATTCTTTATAGTCGGTTGCTTCTTTCAGTTCTATTAACAAGAGGACCTGTTAGAAGTGTCTGGCCAAGCATGGCAGCTGCCGTGCAGTCTCTGTTACAACTTGCTCAGTGACCTCCATAATCACACATGCAGCTTCACAGTGGGGTTTTATGATGAGACAGAGGTCGTAGAGCAGAAGAGGATTAAATGTGAAGCTAGAACTCTGGAGTATAAATTGCTAATTATTAGCTGTGTGACCTTAGGAAGTTTTTTGAACCTCTTCAAAATCTATTGCTTCAGATTTTTTTTTCTTTTACATTTAATTCATTTTTTTATTTCAATCTTTGGCTTTATTCTCTTCATTTCCAAAATGCTACTGCATTTAACAACCCAGGACTTGTTTATTTTGGCTTCTATTTCCTTTTAACTTCTGAACTCAGATTCACAGGTGCGATTTATGTTTTAGATTGGAGCCTTTCCTGATTTACTCTAGGCTTGTGGCTATTTATAATCTCTCTCTCTCTCTTTCTCTTTCTCTTTCTCTTTCTCTTTCTCTTTCTCTTTCTCTTTCTCTTTCTCTTTCTCTTTCTCTTTCTCTCCCTCCCTCCCTCCCTCCCTCCCTCCCTCCCTCCTTCCCTCTCTCCCTCCCACCCACCCCTCTTCCCTGCTCTCCTTGATTCTGTCCACTCCTGCACTCACTCATAAGATAGTTTGACTAAACATGTCCAAGTCAAGATTCTTTCAGCTGTGAGTAACAAAAGCTACTTGCAGGAGCCAAGGAACAAATGGGAGGGTGGTTATTATGGGGGAAGGGTCTCAGAACTCAGGGGCTGGGTAATCAGCCAGGCCTCCCCAGGGCCTGGACTCGGACCTGGAAACTCTTAGGAACAAAGACAGCCAGACTTGATTTTTCTTGCTCTCCTCTCTTTCTTTCTGGTTGTCTCATTCTTTTTTTTTTTTTTTTAAACTTCATTGGGGAAAAGTGTCTTTTCCCAGGACCCATCAGCTCCAAGTCAAGTTGTTGTCTTTAATTTAGTTGTGGAGGGCGCAGCTTACTAGCCCATGTGGGAATTGAACCGACAACCTTGGTGCTAAGAGCCTGCTCTTGAACCACCTAAGCCCCTGGTTGTCTCATTCTTGACACTGCAGTCTGGTATACACAGTGTCTTCGTGTTATACAGCCTTGGACTTGACATGTTATTACTATATTAACTATCACCAGGCTGCCTAGATAGAATGAGTTGTTGCAGATTCCTGGGAGACAGGACAGCTCTGACCTAGCTTAGGTGAGGTGTGCTGAGAAGTGGCAGTAGGGTCACATGCATAGATGGGGCTGCCTCTGGCTGGACAAGAACGTTTTTACAGGGCCCTGCTGTGAACAGGCACACGTCCCGTGAAAGTTGCACTTTGTCTGCAGCAGGCTTAGTTTTGCCTTGCTTGCCCTTAGCTTATGGAGCCATGTTAGCAGGGGACTCGGTGAGTTTCGTGGGCGAAGAGAGCATTTTCTCAGTAGCTTCCTCTCAGTAGCTTCCCTCAGTCTTCGTTTATATCTGATGGTAAACAGCAGGGCTTTCGGTTGGATGCCTGCGCTGTCAGCCTGTGGGCTCTGCCCTGCGCGGCACGAATGACTGACGGGGCAAGAAGATGACGCCTGGTCTGGTCGCTGAACCAGGAAGAATGGGATCTGAAGTACTGCTGGCAAGAAGGGGTGTGAAATACCCTTTTCTTTTTGGTTAAGTTAGTAGATGTTCAAATACTGGGATGCAGTCAGTGTGAAAAATGGGTGGTGGCTTTTTGTAATCGCCACTCAAGGGCAGGAATGAGAATAAGAGATGGGCTTTTTCTCTAGGCTGATGTGCACAGCCATGGGTGGGCATTAGACTCACTCAGGAAGCCTTTAAGAAAAGCCCCATCCACACCACGTGAATCAGAACTTGGGGGGTTTGGCCTGGATATTGATCTTATTTTTCATTTAAAGCTCTCTACATAATCCTAATGTCAGTCACGATTAGGGGTGACTTCTGTACCCTCGCTCCAGTTACTGAACTGGTTCATTAGCCAGTCTAGGGCTCTTATGTTCTAATAAGATTTTTGGCTAATCTGTGTATCTAACATGTGCTGGTTTTGTGGATGAAAAAGGTTTTATTCATTTGCTAAGTAAATACTGTGCAACCAGGACCTCAGAATTCAAACTACAAGAATGAGGGAACTATCTTGTAGGAGCTAAAGTGCTAAGGCTGGAATATAAACAAATATGTTAGGACAACACAGGTGTGGAGGGTTTACTATATAGAATCCTAGAGGGACACAAATCAGGTCTCTGGAGGATGTGTCATCAGGACAGACCTGGGGGGCGGGGAGTGAACTGGATTATCGCGAGAGGAGAGCAGGTGGATCAATACTGGATATGTGGGAGGAGTGAGAGGGGGGAAGTCAAATCAGATGGAATCAACGGTATAAAAGCCCCAGGGCATGAATGGGCAGGTTTGCCGACAGGCTTTGGGGAGGGGTGCACAGCCCCAGGTGACACTTGACGGATAGGTGGGGACTGGATGTGCAGAGCCTTTGCAGGCGCTTGGGCTTTATTCTGTTATGTGAGACCTGGTTTAAACCCCCCTAGTGAAGGGT
Source organism: Aselliscus stoliczkanus (assembly GCA_033961575.1). Lineage (NCBI taxonomy): Eukaryota > Metazoa > Chordata > Mammalia > Chiroptera > Hipposideridae > Aselliscus > Aselliscus stoliczkanus. Next base: position 71,119,009 of record CM066740.1, on the reverse strand, counting down.
TTTAAAGAGAAGTAACAAGATCAGTGGAGTGTTTTCAGAAACACTGTCCTGGGCAAACATAAGGAGGGGAGATTAGAGGAAGGCAGGTGAGCATCAGGGAGGAAGGGCTGGCAAAAACGTGACAATCTGAGCTAAGGTAATAGGTGAGTTGGTGGGTAAAGAGAAGTTATGGTGAGAAGGTCAACAGGATTTGGGCATGGATTGAATGAGTAGGAGGAAGACGTTAGGAATTCATGATGAACCCCAATTTTGGGACTTGAGTGACTGGGTGGAGGTGGATTTTCTCCAGATTTGGAATGCAGGAGCAGCAATCAGTTTGAGATGACTGACCCAGGCACTTGTGGGGGACCCTGACTCATTCAGACTGAGCCCCAGGAAGGGTTCGAGGCTGATGATGTTGTAAGCACCATCGTTTTGATAAGGATTTCAAAAAGATTGATGAAATCTATTTCTTTTGAAACAGGCTCATATCCCCTTAGAGGAGGCAGGCAGTTGACTAGATCTGACTCAGCTTGCCTGGCGGTCATCTCTTGTTGGAGGCCTCTGGGTGGGGCTTCACACTGTCATTAACTGAGAGCACATCTCAAGTTTGTCATCAAATACTCCTTTGTCCCAAAGTTTGGATGTAACTTTTTGACCATAGACAGTGACACTTCCTAGGTCAAAGTAGCGATATGATCAGACTAGTTCCATTACTTTTAAACTTATCATTTTGATTGCTTTTTCTGTCATGGCAGATAAAGTTCTGTGGCTTTCTCTGTCCATCCTTACATATTGTTGAGGGGAAATGTCTCCTGTGTGCTTCTGGTAGGAAGAAAAAATACCCCACTTTGGTAAATAAGTGCAGGGTTTTGCCTAGCATTCATTCAGAAGTGGGAGTGATTGGGAATTCGGAGAAAACATTGTTTCTTTAATGAAGCCTTTTGTTTTTCTAACTCAGGTATCTTCTGCTAATTATGAAAATCAGTGGCAATCTCTAAATTCCTTAATCATATGAGATTAAAGCATTGTTTTCCTTTGTGACTCCTTCCACGTTCCAATGTGATAGCTGTGTTTTTGATTTCTGCCCCTGATTACAGTTCATTTTAAAAACACTTCTCTGGTATTGTGGTTACTGAAAGGCTCATTAGCAGGCTCAACAGCTTATTTCCTTTAGAGCAAAATCGTTACTGTTTTCAAAGTAAGCATTATCTGGGTTCTTATTGGGTAATGTAGACAAGTGTTTCCTTTTCCCTGCTCACTCTCTTCCTTCCGCTTTACCACTCGGTTTTTCCTAGTGTCATGGTCTTTCAATTTCTAAACTACATTGACACATACCATTCTTAATGTACCATACCGACTTTCTCCTTTTTCATTTTGCTACATATAATCACGTGCTTATAACTTTAACGCATAAAGGATGTGTGCTTTATTTTTCATGGACCGTACTGTAAGCACCGTCTACATTGGACTTCCTAATAATAAGCTTAATGATTTTTTTCCATGTTGTCATAGTTTTAGTCATTATGATTATTATGAATATTCATTACTATTAACGATCAAAGTCTCTGACATGGTTAGAGAAGTAAGGTGAGGCTTCAGATGGTGAGGGGCTTTCCCCTGGGTTTTAGGGATTGGCCTGAACCTGGCCAGAACAGAGCTGCGAACCAGAACTTAAAGAAGGGTGGGCGGGAGGATGGGCTTACGCTGTTCCTTTTCTTTTTTTTTTTTTTTTTTTTTTTTTTTGAGGGAAGTGTCATTGGCCCTCATATGGGGGACTGAACCGGGGCCGCTGGCTTCTGAAGCCAGCGCTTAACCACCGCGTGACTCGGCCGGCCCTGGGCTTACGCTGTTATACCAGGTCTTCCCTTGGCTCCTCTCCACCCACCTTCCAGCCTTCTTCAGACCCGTAGGGATTCTTGCCCTCTGGCTTCTGGTCGGATTTGGCCTATATAGGCCAAATATAAGAGATATATAAGAGATAGAGCAAGATAACCAGAAGGAACCTCAAAGTTGGTGATGGTGGATTTCTTATGTTCTTCTCACTGCCGTTTTGTTGAATGCCGTGCTAGATGTTATTGTATAATGAATGATACCAGGTCATCATTTAACAATCTTTTATCTAAGATAAAAAATAAGAAATTCCTTTTAATGCTTGTATGGTGTGACTTTAAATTGTGTTCATTTAGTGATGGTTGGAGATTAATGTCGGGTAATTAATGGTAATGGTTAGTATTACAATTGGAAAGTGGATCTACAGTTACCATAAAATAAATGTGTTACACAAATAAGACATGCATGGTACATACGAGGTCGGACAGTTAAGTTTATGAACTCATCCCAGAAAAAGTGCTACATATCTCATTGCTGAATATCACTATGGTTATCTTCGAAGTACTCCCCTTGGGAAGCTATGCACTGATACCAGCACCTAGTCCACCCTTCAAAGCAATTCTGGAACTCTTTTTCTGGAATGGCCATCAGAGCTGTCATCATTATTACCCTTGATGTCCTGAGTGTCATCAGAATGTCTTCCGTTCAATATTTCCTTTGTCTTCAGGTAGAGAGAGAAGTCATTGGGGGCCAGACCAGGTGAGTAGGGAGGGTATTCCAATACAGTTATTTGTTTACTGGTTAAAAACTCCCTCATAGATAGTGCTGTGTGAGCTGGTGCGTTGTCGTGAGGCATGAGCCATGAATTGTTGACCAAAAGTTCAGGTTGTGTAACTTTTTCATGCTGCGTTTTCAGCGCTTCCAAATAGTAAATGTGGTTAACTGTTTGTCCAGTTAGTACAAATTCATAATGAATCATCACTCTGATATCAAAAAAGGTTAGCAGCGTCCTTGCAACAAGTTCACGAACCTAATTGTCAGACCTTGTATATACCTATGTATACATGTGAGAAATATATTTAATCTCTTGGCTGACAAAGGAAGTAAAGTGTTGTAATCTTTATTATAAATCAATTAAACCAAATTGAGTGATAATAAATTAAAATTTTCATGGTACTTTTATGAACTGTTAGTTGCTTTTAATCTTACCTACAACTGAATTCTTATTTAAATAAACTTGAAAACTAGAATGGTCTATATTATTCCTTAGAAAGTAAATTCTAATATATATATATATACACACACACACACACACACACACACACACATTATTTAAAAATATCTAGTATAAGATAATCTAGGACCCGCCGAGTGGTGCGGTGGTTAAGCGCTGGCTTGGGAAGCCAGCGGCCCCGGTTTGGGTCCCACATATGAAGGCCAGTGACCCTGCCCTCAAAAAAATAAATAAATAAAATGAAGATAATCTAATATATGTAAGTTTAATTCATTTTTACATGCACTATTTACTACTTAATTATGATTTATACTGGAAGCTATAATTGGTGAACAGTAAGGAAATGGAGGGGCCCAGAAATTTCCACTTCCTATAATTACAGGGAGATCTGAGTAAAAGTTTGAGAATCTTTCTGGTTGTTGATTATGACATTGATTTTTCTATTGAAAACTGGATTTTCGTATTGTGTTATGAGAGACTCTGGGTATTATTTTTACTTTGTGTTTGAACTGAATGATTCTGATGTTGTTCTGGGCAGGGGCACTGCCTCCTTGCTTCCAGACAGAGCAAGAAACCTATGTTCCTTATTCAGGCTCAGTGGACACATGGGTCAGGGCTCTAATTACTGCTGGGCAGGGTGGGATTTCTGCTTCTCCCTGGACACCAGTGTGTTCCCACCCAGTGATGGTGAAAGTCCTTAGTCTCCACTACGCCTCCCCTTCCCGCACCTTGATGGGAGGGAAGGTTGCTGCTTCCCCCGCCCCCCCCCCGGGGGTGGGGCTGAAGTTAGGCTCCCCGTGTTGTCTCTTCTGGCACCGTGGGGGAGGGGTGCTCATTACTGCCCAGTGGGCATGATAATCCCAACTCCCTACTCGGCACCACTAGGCAGGCGTGTGGGGAGCCTTAGAAGATGGAATTCTAGGCTTCCACTTGCCCTTTGCTGGCGTGGGTGGGGAGAGGGACTGTATCTTATTTGGTGTTTGATGGACTAGACTGGCTATTGTCTAAATGTTTTCTGTCTTGTTAGGTGCCTTTTTCGTGCTTCTTTGGCTAGATATAGGAGCCTCTTATTGGGGTTTTTATTGGTTTGGGCCTCATGAAGTTTATAGGTTTCCTACATCTTCAACTCAGGTCTGGGATACATGAGGCAAACCGGTCACCATGCCCTTCCTTGGTTCCCACCCATCTGCCTTTTTCTCTTTACCATTCTTAGGTTTGTTTTACATATGTATATCAGGTGTTTAGTTGTATTTAATGGGAGGAATGGGGGAAAAGTATGTCTACTCGCTCTCCCCAGAAGCAAAAGTACTGTATGACATTTTTAAAATGACGAAATTTTAGAAATCAAAGACAGTTTAGTATTCAGTGGTCTCTATAGAAATCTTACAGCTCTTCGTCATTGTATTGCACGGATGAACCATAGTTTATTTGTTCCTACAAATAATGAGGCAATATCCTTGTGCTTTGGTTCTTTTGTATTCTTGCCAGTGTATTTCGGAATACACTAGAGATGGGATTTCTGGACCCAAGGTAAACATATTTGGAATTTTGTCAGAATTTTTAATTCTAGAGGTTATAGTACATTTGCTATCCGTTAGGGCTGGACAAGCATCCCCTTCCCCAGTTGCTGTGCTTTTCCTGGCTGTTTGTGCTATTTATTTCTCTGCCTTCAACTTTCAAATCAACTGTTGAAGAGTACCTGGGTTGCCGACAGCTTTTTGTTTTTTCGATTATGTCTACATTATTTTTTGTTTCATTGGTCAAAAATTTAGTATATGGAAGAGACAGCATATCAAAGCTGTGAGGAAAAGATGGACTTTTTAATAAATAGTGTTGGAACGACTGCATAGCCATATGGAAAAATAAAATTAGATTTGTTCCTCATGTAATATGCAGGCATAAATTCCAAATTCAGAATAAATGCTAAATAAAGAAAATGAAATAATACCAGTACTCAGACATGGCGAAAATGTTCCTATAGATTATGGGAGATTCAAAACCCAGAGCGATTAAAGAACATTGACACATTTGCATGAACAAAGGCATTCTATGCAAAGCCAAAACAGTCAGATAAACTGGGAATTTCTGCTACATGCCACAGACACAGAATAAGGACTTATAATTTTGATTTGTAAAGAGCTACTAAAAACTGAAAAGAAAGAGTAATAACCCAGTAGAAAAAAGGGCAAAAGAGAGAGAAAATAAGTGCAAATGGGTCTAAAAACATATGAAAATATATGCAATCCTTAATTATAGCAATGAGAATTCTTCTTCCCTACCAGAGTGGCAAAATTCCATATATATATATATATATATATATATATATATTTATATATATATTTATTTATATATTTATTTATATATATATATTTATATATTTATTTATTTATTTTTTGTTTTTTTGACTGGCAAAGCTTTGAGAAAAAAGCCCTCTATGACATTGCTTATGAGTTCAAATTCACCAGTGCTTGTGCAAGGGTTGTTTGAGGGTGGCTTATTAAGAGCATGGACATTCTGGGCCGGCCGAGTGGCACAGTGGTTAAGCGCTGGCTTGGGACGCCAGCGGCCCCAGTTCGGTCCCACATATGAGGGCCAGTGACACTGCCCTAAAAAAAAAAGAGCATGGAGAATCTAACCAGATGGGCCTTAGCTCCTATTAGCTATGTGGCCTTGCCCAAATTCCTTAACCTCCTGAAGTTTTAGTCTTCTCAGCAATGAAACGGGGATGGTAAAAATATTTATCTTGGGTGATTGCTGTGAGAATTCACTAATGCATTACATTGAAACGTACTGTTTATTTTTTCATTATCATCTTTCATATGTTTCCTAATTTTTATGTGAAATGATGTGTGTTAAAGGGACCAGAAAAGTTAAGAGTGGTTTATTTAAGAGTGAAGATCAAGGGGCAAGAGGATACTTTGAAGTTGAGATTGTGCAATCACAGCCCAGTGCCTTTTGCCTGTGCAAGTACTGGGCTTGGGAAGGTCAAGTGTGGAACTGGAGCTGTCTGCTGAGGCCGGTACAGCTGAGCTCCCAGAGAGCTTGTTAAAAACACAGAAGCACCTCTACCTCCACTCTTAGTCCAGTATTCACCTCCTGGAGTAGGTGGTGAGGGACCTAGGGAGAAAAGAAAGAGACGGGTAGGTGAGGTCAAAGTGGGAAGTTGAATTTTTCTCAGAGAGCCCGCTCCAGAGTGAGGTCTGTCCTGGCTTATTTCCTGAATGAACTCTCAGTGGTACTGTCTGTTCCTTGGACCCGAAATAGCCCGTGTGATGGCCACTGATCTCCATCCACAGTTAACTGCAGAGCTTTGCTATTCAAAGGTGGTGGACAGGCAGGACCAGCATCCTCACAGCTTGTAAGAGGTTCAGAATCTCCAGCCCCACACCCAGCCACTGTATTAGAATCTGCATCTTAGCAAAATCTCCAGGAAATTTGTATGCGTGTCAATGCCAGAAGCACTGCCTAGGAGTAGTGCTTCAGGAAAGCTCTCTAGGCGAAGGAAAGAGACGGACTGTGACTCAATTTAAATGCTTGTTACCTGATTTGGCTATCTTTTCATTCTCAGTGTTAAGACTCTTGGGGCGCCGGCTGAGTGGCAAGGTGGTTAAGCGCTGGCTTGGAAGCCAGCGGCCCTGGTGCTGGTCCCACATATGAGGGCCAGTGACACTGCCCTAAAAAAAAAAAAAAAGACTCTTGGGGCTGGCTGAGTGGCTCGATGGTTAAGAGCTGGCTTGGGATGTCACCGGCCCTGGTTCATATCCCACATATGAAGGCCAATGACACTGCCCTCTTTAAAAAAAAAAAAAAAAAAAAAAGAAAGACTCCTAAACTTGGAATCAGGTTCTAGTCTACCCATTTAAAGGGAGAAAACTGAAGGTGGGGGAAGTTTTTTTTTTTTTTTTTCCTAAAATGGAATGGCATTGTGTGATTGAGAAATTACTGTGAGATGAGCATCAGATGTTTGTTTACTAGATTAGGATCAATTTTTTGCAGCCCACTCCTTTTTTTTTTTAAATATTTTATTGGGGAATTTGCAAAGAGGAACAGTGTTGGGGAACCAGGGAAGGGGAACAGACAAGTTGCTGTCCTTTTGTTCTTCAGTCTAGTTGTGGAGGATGTCGCTTCACTGGCCCATGTTGGTATTATCGTTGTGCTCTTCCCAGATAAGGCAGATCAGTCGTTGGCCACTGGATGGCTGCTCACGCTGGCTGCCGGCCACTCACGGTAGCTTATGGCAGCCCACTGCAGCCCACACCATCGCCAGTGACTCACGGCAGCCCAGCTCCGGTAGAGTTGTTGTTCACCATCTTAGCTGTAGAGAGTGCAGTGTTACTGGCCCATGTGGGATCCGAACCGGTTGCTCTGCTGCTCAGAGCGCTCATTCCCAAGCCAACTCTTAACCAATGAGCCACCCGGCCAGCCCACCCTCTCCTTGATAGAAAATAATTTCTTTAAAATTTAGATAAAATTTAACCTCTGAGAAAGTAGAACTTCACGTTCTTTTCTTTCAGCTAACAATAACTCGTTGATTAATTCTGAAGCAAAATGATTTCAGTTGGAGCTGCTTTCTGAGGGTGAAAGGGAAACTTGACTTTTTTTTTTCTATTGATGACTATTAGTTTAAAGGTAATAACTGATATAATTTTATATTCATGTGGAAGCTTATACGATTTATTCTGTATTATCCTTGTCTAGGTCTAATGATTCTCTGGAATATACTCTGAATTTTGGGGTATTTTTCCGTTGTTAAACATGGCTGTTTTTTCTTTCAGGTCTATTTCTGTTGCATTTCTTCATGTTTCTGCCCTCCTAGAGTACTGCTTGTGCCCAAGACACAATAACTTGTAGAATTACATACTTTCTTTGATTTCTAAATGAGGGCCAATGTTTTGATCTCTTATTACAAACGGTGGATAAACTTTTCTCAGGTACACCTTGTAAAATTAGCTATTAATAATTTTTCCAGCTGTGAGGTCAAAGCATAATCATTTGAACAACTTCTTTAGTTCTTGAGTATTTCTTGGGACCTTGGGCACATTTCTTGCTAGAAGCAAATTAGCTAGTATTTTGGGTTAATTTAGGAATATGTCTCTACTAGGTGAGCTTTGCTGTTTGACTATAACAATTTTAATTAAAGAAAGGAAACCATACATTATGTGTAAAATGATAATTTAATAAGTTGTAGGATATGTAGAGTGATAATTTAATATGTTGTAGGAGTAACACACTCAAACCACTTTCTCTCTTGTACCTATGTTGCAAAGTCTATGCACAACAGTCTCCTTCTAGCCTCCTTTACACCTTAACGGTATCTTGGCTTTTGCCTAGAAAACTACCTGCCTCAATTTTTTCCCTTCATGTTTTCTAATTTGAGTTCTAAGCTTTGTGCAAGAGCTCTGAGGGACTGACCTAGGACTAATTTCCCCCCAGCCTGTTATAGTATCAGATCCTGAATCAAAAGTGTCTAAAAGGAGGTTTCTCTTTAACCAAAATACAACAAATCTAATAAAATGACAACTTTATGATGATAGTTTGCTGATTTATAGTATTTTTTTACAGTAAAAATGAGTCAAATGCTGACTATTTTCAAAACCATGTAAAATCATAAGAGATTCAATTTGATGTATGCATTAGTATGTAAACGTACCTAGTACCTAAATATTTTAGGCTTTGTGGGCCATAGCATCTCTGTAGGAAAGACTCAACTCCTTTGTAATGCAAAAGCAGTCATAGTATGCAAATGAATGGGCATGGCTATGTCTCTAACATTTTGTTTATGGAGACTAAAATTATAATTTCATACAATTTTGATGTGTCATGAAAAATATACTTTTGATTTTTTATTTAACCGTTTGAGCACGAGATTACCATCCTTAACTTACAGACCTATAAAATGTTTTCTGACTCACATGTTCTAAATTTTATGATTTTCACTGACATTATTGTGAGTATAGTGGTGTAATTAAGATGCTTATCTTGGTATGTTTCATTTGCTATTTCAAAAGTCTAAATTTGCTTCTGGCTTCACAATCTTAAGAAAATTTCATATCATTATTTTGCTTATGTGATCTGCTTAGTATAAGCCTCCTTATTTCCTTACTTATTTCTTGTTAGGATTTTGCTAATCATGTTATCACCACCCCGAATATTCTTTGCTTGATTTTCCTCCCCTATTTCTCAAAATACTTAGCAAGATACCATTTGGAAAGCAGAATAACTAAATATAGTCAGACTTTGAAGTCAGATTTCACATGCTAGCTATGTGATTTGGGCCAACTTACGTAACTTTTTCTCAGCCTCATTTTACCCAGCTTTAAAATGGGAATAACATCATTAACTTTGCCCTCACAACTTCTGTACACATATTAATGAAGTAATTTTAAAAACAAAAAAGCTGGGAGAAATACAAATTAAAACAACAATGAGATCCCGCCACACACCTATTGGAATGGCCAAAACTTGGAACACGGACAACCCCAAATGCTGGCGAGGATGCAGAGCGACAGGAACTCTCATTCGTCGCTGATGGGAAGGCAAAATGGTGCAGCCACTTTGGAAGACAGTTTGGTGGTTTCTTACAAAGTTAAACTCTTAACCATATGATCCAGCAATGTCACTCCTTGGTATTTGTCCAAAGGAGTTGAAAACATGTTCACATAGAAACTTGCATGTGGATGTTTACAGCAGCTTTTTTCATAATTTCCAAAGCTTAGAAGCAACCAGGATGTCCTTCAGTAGGTAAATGGATAAATAAACTGTGGCCCATCCAGACAGTGGAACATTATTCAGGGCAAAAAAGAAATGAACTATCAAGCCGTTAAAAAGATATGGAGGGACTTTAAATGCATATTACTATGTGAAAGGAGCCAGTCTGAAAAGGCTTCTGTATGGTTCCTGCTGTATAACATGCTGGGAAAGGCCAAGCTGTGGAGAAAGCAAAAAGATAAGTGGTTGCAGAGGACTTTTAGGGAAGTAAACACATTCTGTGTGATGCCTTAATGATGGATGCATGTCATGACACATTGGGTAAGACCCTAGAATGAACACCACCAAGAGTGAACAGTACTGGGAACTATGGACTTGGTGTGATTATGGTGAGTCAGTGTCAGTTTATCAGCCGTAACAAACATGGGGATGTTGATAATGGGGGAGGCTGCTAATTGTGGAAGGAGGGGGTATATGGGAAATCTCTGTAGACCTGCCCCTTCCCCTCAATTTAGTTGTGAACTTAGAAGGGCTATAAAATATATTTAAAAAGCCAGCATGGGTAGTAAATATTCCTTTAAAACTTCGAATCAGACCTTACTTTTCCACAGTTAACATTTTTATGGGACATATTCATTTTTCAGCATTAATTTAAGGGGAAGCTCTTTGAAGAAATGGGAAGCTAGGGCATCTGTATCTTACAAAGAAATACCATTCCTTAACAAGTCGTTTCCAATGCCCACTTTTGTGTGTGTGTGCTATACTAAAAATGGTGTTATCAGAGAAAGCCCGAAAAAGTAACCGAGACAAGCTGTTCTTCAGCTTATACAGTTTGGGTGCAGTGAGATTGTCAGAATGCCCCTTTGCAGCCTCCACAGAGTAACAGGCATTTACTTAATCCAACTTTTGGATGACAAAGTTCAATTTTTAAAAGAATTTCTGTACCTCAAAGGCTCTTAAAATAAATAAGGTAATGTACAGGTGATGGTTTTGAGTGTTTTTTTGACGAAAGAACAGGAAACACTCTAGTTATGGTTAATAAACAGTTTGAGATAATGTTATAGAATTTCACAGTAACATTTTAGCGAAAAGACTTAAATGTAATTACAAATTAGCATAATTAAGCAGTAAAATTATTACAGGCCGTTCATATAATTAAATCTAAAAATTGGGCTTTTATAGAAAATGAGTGTTCTTTTTCATGATTTTGTTTTAGGTATGCTTTATTTTAATTGGGAGTAGGAAGAGAAGAAAAATATATAAACGTAGGTATTGATTTACATCTTTCAGAGAGGGTCAAGAGGGTCGCGATGCAGATACAGACATAATTAGCTTGCACTTTTCTCTGAGATAATAACATTGACTTCTAAAAATCTTACTGCTTAGGTTGCTTTAAAATCTGAGTGGAGGAAGAATGGGAACTGGTGTAGGGCCTGGGTCCTTTTGTCATAGGTTTTCCTGCTGTGTTTCATATTTTGAGTCGTAGCTTTATGAGGCCCAAGAAATGGTGGACATACATGTCCTTTGAGTCAACTGGAATGTCCATTAACTTTTCAGTGTGTTTAAGAAACACTAGCATTAGCTCTGCAGAATAAGTTCATAGAAGGATACTGTACTTACCATAAAAGTGGCTCTAGTATTAATAATAGAACTAGGTTATATTTTTAGCATACCTGGAAGATAGTAGGGACCGAAATATTTGTTGAGTGAACAAATGAAAGCTATGTGCTGAGTCCTGTGGCAACTCTGACGATAACTAAGACATTGGCCCTGTTGTAAATAAACACAGATTCCTCCCACCCCAGCCCCATCCATGCGGTGTTTGTTTGTTTGTTTGTTTGTTTGTTTTAGCTGAGCCATCCTGCCACCTGTTGGCAGCTCAACGGCAACCCAGCTCTGGCTAGCATCAAACCTTGGTTGCTCAGAGCTCAGCTCGCACTCTTGAGGGAGCTCTTAACCAACTGAGCCACTCAGCCGGCCCTCCATGCAGTGTTTTTAATACTTGTAATTCCCATGTTAAAAGTGCTTTTGCACTAGTTTTCTTTTTCGTTTTCTACATTTATCTAACAGACTTTTTAGCTTTTAGCATTTATTAAAGTTCTACAACATCTATAGCTAACTAAAAGTAAATGCTACTTGTTTTCTGAAGTTTTTTTCTATCACTATGTTAGGAAATCCTTTAGAACAGTTCTCTATCAACATAAATAATTTCTGGAGATATCCCTTTCATCTTATATATGGGGGAATCGATTTGCTTCAGAAATTATTGAGCAAGATACTGGTTACAAGTAGAATATTTAGTTCTTTACGACTTCAGCCTGGTAAGTTCCATGAAGGAGAATACACAGAAGGGAAAGAAAGACATGAAATCCCCAGTTACCTGAGGACCAAGAATATTGAAATCCTAAAAGTAGAAGAGAAAAAAGCAACAGTGAAGGATTTAAATGACTGAGTAAAAAATTAAATAAAAGATGAGTTTCTTCAGTTTAGTAAAGTATCTCCCTAATCAGTAGTACTGCTTAGCACAATGTAATGTAATCGGTTTTTTTCAAGGACATTTTATCTCCACATATGTATGAAGAACCACTTAGTAATATGCATTTAAGGTTTCTCCATGGCTTAGTAGTTCAAATTTGTGGCTATTTTAAAATATATTACAAAGCTCCTTCATACTAGGATATACGGGATGTATATATAATTTTAGACCCTTTCCATCTTTTGTTGTTGGTTTTTTTGGTTTGTTTTTTGAGAGCAGTGTCACTGGCCCCCATATGTGGGACCCGAACCGGGGCTGCTGGCTTCCCAAGCCAGCGCTTAACCACTGCGCCACTTGGCCGGCCCTACCTTTGCATCTTTTTAACTGTGCAATTTTATTTAAAAACATTTTATAATAGGAAACAGTATATGCATGCAATATACTTGCAGAAAACCACATGAAACCGACATAGAGCATAATGAGTTATAAAGGCAAACATCCTCATTTTGGTGACAAGGTGACAGAGCCTTGCCGAGTACTCCAGAAACCTGCCAGTGCCCTCTCCCTCTAAGAAGAAGATACGTTTAGTACTACAGGTGGCTTAATTGGAGTTATCAGTATGAAATTAAAGATGAAATAAGCCTGCGTTTCCTGGCTCTTAATGTGCCTGAAAGCAACACTTTTGAGTGCCTTCAAGGATCTTCCCTGTTAGCGAGGGATGATCACGAGTCTCTCGTCAGCTCAGCAGTAGATAAAGCTGCTCTTTGGCAGTTCCGAATGTTTTACCAGAGGACCTCATGCTCCTGATGAGCAAAGTTGTCATGGTGATTAAGAGTAACAAGTGGCAGAGAATTCAACAGAACCATAATTCTGGAGAGCTACATTTTCCTTTCTTAATTCTAAACTAGGAAGGTACAAAGCCACAGGAATGCTGAAGTGACGAAGACATGGACATAGATTGTGGGGCTCCCCAGTTCAAACAACTTGACTGCTCCACCTGTGTGTATCAGAAAGGGTTCCGTCAGGAGGCAGAAACTACAAAATAATTGGAACAAGAGCAATTTAATAGAAAAATTAACTAGGAGAGGGTATTAACCACAAATGGAGTAAAAGGAACTTGAAACGGTATCTCAGTTGGATGAGTGAGAGGACCCATGTATTGTGGGCTAAATTGTGCCGCCTGCCCTCCTTTCATATACTGAAATCTCCAAACCCCCTACCTCAGAATGGACTGTATTTGGAGCTAAGGTCTTTAAAGAGGTGATTAAGTTAAATTGGGGCTGTTAGGGTGGGTCCTATTCCAATCTGCTGGTGTCCTTATAAGAAGAAGTGAGAAAATACAGAGAGACAGATGCCGGACATGCAAGCACTCAGGAAAGACCAGGAGGGGACACAGCAGGAGGGCAGGCTCCCCCCCCCCCCAAGAAACCGAAGCTGCTGCCACCTTGACCTTGGACTTCCAACCTCTAGAATTGTGAGGAAATGAATTTCTGTTGTTTAGGCCCCTGGTGTATTGGTATTTTGGTGGCAGCCCTAGCACACTAATAAACCAAGGATAGAACTCTGTGGGAAGAGGAGCCCCTCTCCAATGCTGGGATTCAGATCTCATAGTAGAAGGTGTGGCTGTGGCCCACTGGTTGTTAGTTTACTGAGCTGCCCCGGCCAGGGCTGGTCCATAGCGGCCAGGCAAGCAGGAAACCCCCGCAGATGATAGGCAGCTTGAGACAGGTCAGCAGGGAATACCTCTCCGGGGTTCAGTGGGCCCAGACTGGTGGCTAGATGCCCAGAGGGGTTTGGGCAGAGGGAGCGTGGGCACTGCCCAAGGGGAGCAGGGCCTGGGCTGTACACTGTGCATGTCAGGAGGCCGTGGGGAAGGGCTTACTGCCCTGAGCAGGGGCTGTGAGCTCGCTGTGAGGGGCTGTGGTTTGGGGCACGTGAGTGGGGCCGGACACTCTGTGTCTCCTGTGGGCACAGCTTTAGCTGGGTGACTGGACCACGAAGAAGCCAAAACAGGACGTTGGAGCCAGGAAAGCAAGCATCTGTCCAGCATCGTCTGCTGATAAAGCTACCATCCTACTCACTGCCAAGGAGGAGCACTTGTCGGCGTTCACCCTCTTTTCTGAGAGCAAAGAAGGGGAGACTTGGTGCCAGGAGGCAACAGATGGATAGTGGTCACATCATAATAGATTCTCCCTCTTGCCCATAAATGAACACGCACTCTTTTAAATTCTGTGGGAACTATTAAAAAACAAAAGCAAAAAACTTCCAATGGACTTTCATTTTAATATGACCCATTTTTAAACAATGAGCTACACTCCCAAGTTTCTAGACTTGAATACCATTATGACCGCCTGAGTGGAAACGATGACCTGAGTTTGGGCGGAAAGTCTTAGCAGTCCCCTCCGTAACTCATGCTTTAATCTGGAGTATATTGTTCACGGAGAGTGCTGCATGAGAACATTTCACAGGCTGCTAAGCGGCGAGAGAAAGCTAAACTCATTAGGGCTGCTGTGAACGGTTGGCAGGACCCTGGATGATCAATTTGTTTATCTGGACACATTAAGTTATTTAAGACCGTGTGAAAGCAGCGTTTGTGTTACAAATCCGTTCACCATCCTTGACAACATAGTGAGGGAATTAATTGGGCCATAATTCTAGATTCTGGCCTTTATTTCCCAATCAGAACATTTTATTAGATGTATTTTCTTTTAGTGTTTGGTGGGGCAGTCGTAGGAAAAAAATGATAGGTCAAATTATTTTTTATTGCCTGTTCTAAGCAACTTTATGTGTGTAGAACTGAGATCATCACCAAACTGATTTATTCATTCAAAAGAGCAAACTAATGTCATGCATCCTCAGAAATAAGAAAACATTTGTGTAGAATTGAGTTTAGTACCTTTGGCTTATTATTTTGTAAACTACCTATGTTCTAAATAGCTCTTAACATGCAAGTCTCATTATATTGTTGGAAAAGTCATGATGCATTTTTGCAACAAATAACAGAAAAAATACATCATGACTTTTCCGACAACCCAATATCTGGTGGCTCTGCCACAGTGAGAACATCCAAAAAACCTGAAGTAATGTGGGTCAATAGTTAGAAGTAACTCTCATTTCTGCTATCAGAAATGATCATACCACAGAGGTTTGTATGTCCAGTGCTCCAATATAAATATAACACAGAAAAAGGCATGACTCCTTCTTAAACAAGAAAGCACTATTTGTTGGAAAGTTCATGTTTAAAAACCAAGTAAAAAAAAAAAACCTCCATAAAGAGCTAGTATCATAGATCAGTGTGTCTCCTTTTATCACCCGATTCAAGTTCAAGCACGGGCAGGGTTAGAGCAAGTTAGTCGTGCCCATGTGCCATTTTTCCTTTTCCTTTTTCTTTTGTTGAGGGAAGGGTTTCTTTTGTGAGTTGTAGGGCGTGTATTTCCTGGTAACTGCTGAGTGTGTAATATTATTATACCCGCTGTCTGCATTGGCCTCTCACCAGCACTTCACGGTTCTGAGACCTTCCGTTGTGGCTTCTCCTGATACTGGGCCTGGTGATCGGCCTAATTGCTTGAATCATAACTGGGAAAGATGGCCGTGTGTGACATGTCAGGGTAAAAGATTTGACTTGGAAGGACTACACCTTAACTTGTAAGCTAGTCAAGTTTTGATTATTGGTGCCACTGTTAACATTAGTAAAATGTAACTCGTTTGGATATAACTTTCCAAAATATAGAGGAAGTAAACAATAAGTGTGTGAGAATTCTTTCAGTGTTTACCATGGCACTCTGCCAGTGCTTAGCTATGGGATAACAAAGAGGAATTCTTGTGCTTTTGCCCTCGGCAGACTGTGGTTAATAAAGGAATATAAGACACATACACAACTAATATTAAAGGGATAACACATCCCTAAATAGATCAAACAAAGTCCTCCCACCAAAGTACAGGAGGTTTGGTAAGAATGCTCCCTGCCAACCCCTGGAGTTGACTCATTGCTTCACCGACCATTCTAACACACGTACCCAGTTTTTCAGTGCATGATTTTAGAAATAGCAAATAGGTGAGAATAAGAACTTCTATAGGCAATATAGTGATTAGAGTGAAAAATAATAGTTGACTTCAAGGTAGGACCTAAAAAAATCCTATGAAGTGTATAAGAATTTGAAAAGTGCATCACTCTAGGGCATTCAATATAGGGAAACAGACCTTTTATGCTACATTGTATCCTGAGGGAATCTCTGTATTGTAATCTAGAGTCATAATTTTCATTCATAATGACAAATCGGAGGTTTAAGAAAGGTTTTAAGTATTTTCTGCTTCATTACCTTAACATCGCGTACCTTAGTTTTACCATAATCCTTGGCGTGTCCTTAAAATGTCATTGAATAACTATCCTATGAAAATGGTAAATGAAACAATCTCTTGTCATTAGACAAAACTATCAGTTATTTCTAAAACTGTCAGCCATTCATTTACACAGGATTTCAGAGAGCAGATGTTCTATTATAGCAAAAATATTTTCCTAAAAGAAAAAAGGTGGCCGTCACTTACAATGTATACCTATAGTTGTAAAAATGCAACACGATAGCTTTCAGTGGTCATGAATATTTATGTTCCGAATCTTGATTTATAGATGCCTTGTTTGGGCTCATGAGATGTCATCTTACCAGGAGCTCACCAGTTTCCTGTTCCTAGAGAAACACTGGTTAAGGCGAAGCCCTAACACTGGTGCATGGGGAAAGGAAACTACAAGGGTTGGAATTCAAGTTCTGGCTGAGACTTGCAGATAAACTCGAGTTCAAGTCCAGTCCCATCCTCAGGCCAGACCATAGAAGCAACAGCCTGTGGTGTCTGGGAACGATGGACCACAGTCGGCTGCCCGTTACGGGAAGCAGAAGCCAGGTCGTGATTCTTGCCGTTCAAGACTGGTTAAAACACAGTGCAGGAGGGCATTCAAAAGCAGAAAGGCTAAGCATAGGAGTTCTCGTTTTTTTAATTACCCGGCTGAGTTACATATGAGTATAAATGTATATCAGAAAAACCAGAACTCGAGTGTGCCTTTGGGTATTTAAAATAAAAAATGCTTTGGGCCGGCCGAGTAGTGCAGTGGTTAAGTGCTGGCTTGGGACTCCAGCAGCCCCGGTTCAGATCCCACATATGAGGGCCGGTGACACTGCCTTCTTTAAAAACAAACAAAAAACTTTGATAGATGGGTTCAAGCTGCCTGATGTTTAGTTACAAATGTGAAACATTACATTTTTCAGATGACCTGAGTATGTTATTTCTCAAACTTTTTTTCCACTGAAGAGACCAATGATGTCAGAGGCCAGAGCTGCCAAGCCACACGATCACCATCTAGTGGCTGAAGGTCACTGTGATTTATGGTTTGTGTCACACCTGCATACATGATTCTGATAGAAAGCACCATGGAAAATGAGCTCTCCGTCACAGTGGCAGCAAGCCGACATCCTTTCAGATCTCAGAATGAGATTCTATCATAACAACAAGTTTTCTTCCCTGCTCTCGTCCTCATGTGCTACTGGCGTAGCACGGGAGGGGGAGCGGGGGGTTCTTCTTGTCCTACCTTGAAAGGGAATAAATGAGTTGTCCTGAACTCCCTTTACAGAACAAATACTGCCAATATCTACTTTATTTCACTTAAGATTTGCATTTTTTAAAAGGGCATCAAGGAAGGGATTGAGTGGATTTCCACAAACAGCACTGAGCTCTGTGACTTGCTGAGTTCACTGGAATGATTTTAAATCTTTTTTTCCGAGGTTATACATTGGGAAAAGTAATATGGGAGTTGGGAAAGTGAAGAGGCCCATATTAAAGTAGACACCCCCCCACCCCCACACAGTAACAACACACCTATGTTGGATTTTCCTTATGAAACATAATTTATGGTTATTTTATAAAATGTAAAAAGTAAAATGAAACATTAAAATAAATAAAAATACAAAAAATCCACTTAACGTGTTGCTCTTAATCACAGGTAGTCATTGTAAGAATTGTGCATCCTCATGTCTTTTGTCACGTAAATTTGATTGTAAAAATGGGATTGTGCTCTGCATTCTGTTTTATGTATTTTAACAGCTGTCCTTAATTATTCTTTAGTAACATCATTTTAATGGTTGTGTATTATTCCACTGGATGCACATGTAACTATTTAAGCAACCACTTAGACTTTTAGATGCTTGGTAATACTGAAAAATTAGACACTGTGTTTTGAGGGACATGCTCAAATATATTTTAAAGAGCAACAAGCTTGTGTGCAAGCATTATGCCAGGCCCTTGAGGTGACAGGAGGGACATGAGTCCTACACTGATGGCCTTCTGTTCTGATGGGCATGCCAAGCACTAAGCAGAGGAGGTGGTTTGAGGTGTACAATGGATTAGACCTGCACTGGGGGTGAACATGAGCATGTGGATGCATCTCCACATTAGATAGAGAGGTCACACAAAGCATTTTTTGAGCTGAGATCCAAGGAGTGAGACCGGGCCAACTGTCACAGAAGAGTGACCTGTAGAGCATTTGGGGCAGAAGGAATGGGAAGTGCAAATGCCCTGAGGCAGGGACTGGCTCAGTTTGTTCTCGGGAAGAAAGCGCTTTGAGCATCTCTATTTCTTTTTCCTCTCTGAAGATGAATGGTAGATTGTGCAGTTTTAAAAAGCTATTATACTTTTTTTTTTTTTTTTTTGCATTTATAGGGTTATTTGGGGGATATTTGACATTCACAGTATAGATTTCTCCATAGAGGTAGAAACACAAAAACTCCATTTATTCAGATTATTTTTGTTATGTCCACAATAAAATTTGAAGAAAGATTTTATGCATATTGTGATTCTTTTTAGACAGTTAATGTTATTTTGTGTTACGATTTTAAAATAATACTTTCAGTTATTTGTATATTGATTTTATATTTGAATTTGAAGTCTTATTAATTCTAATAGTTTTTTAAAAAATAATTGTCTTGGCATTCCTAAGTGAACAGTTGCATAATTTCCAATAAAGACAAAAGTTTTTCCCTTTCCCATGTATACTTCTTTTTGATCACCAGTTTCTTATAGCAGTGACTAAAAACTCTAGTATATAAATAGTAGCGGTGCTAACTGGTATCCATGCCTTTTTTCTGATCTGTTGTTAAATGGAAGCAGATCTAATATTTTCCCATTCATTATGACACAATGGGGATTCTTGCTAGGTATACTTTGATACCCTTTATTAAATAAGGAACCTTGAACATGGGTCTCTCTTGCTAATACCGGGGGTGCCAAACACACGTATACAGATGACTTGTTTTCATCTTTTGTTATTGGTATGTATCGAGTATTACAATTTTAATATTTTTTTCCTTTCTTAAAATGTGTATATACATTTTTTGCCACTCTGTATATTTTGTTAGCAAACGGTGATGGATTACCTAGATAAACCCTTTCAAGCATTAATTAATATGATCACGAGGCTTTTATCCTTTAATCTGCTCATGTAACAGCTTTTAATAGGATATCTTTTCCATGTTGGACCCACTGATGTGTTCCTGGCATAAACCTTAGTGGTTTTAGGCAGCATTGTTATCATCTTATTAGAAGTGCACACTCTCATGCCCCATCCTCTGTCTACCAATCAGAGTCTGTGTTGTAAAGACTCCCAGGTGACCCATTGATTGTTAAAGTTTAAGAATCCCTGCTTTGGAACTTACCGGTTTTTGTAAAGGTCACATGGGAGTTTAAAAAGGATATTACCTTTGAGATAGGAATTTCTATTTTGACAACTTATGTTGAAAACATATATGCTGTATTTTGAGAATTCTGAGATGCGTTAAATCTTCCAACAGGACTACATTTATCAAAATATTTCTCATAAATAGTATTTACATTGTGGATCAAATTTTTAGCAGGAATAAATAGTAGTATGGCCCTGGATGTATATGTTGGTTTATTGATTGAATGCATAATATATTCCAGGTACTACAGTGGACAGTGAAATCATCTTTCACGTAAATGCCTTTTATGGAGCATTCTTTGCATATCACGTTGTTTACTTCCCAGGATAACTGAGTGTTAGGATTACACTTATTTTTTTTGATGAGATGTATGGATGAGAAAAAAGGGGCTCCATGGAAAGGAGACTACCAGGGTGATTGGATCATAAATTCCTAACTGGGCAGGTCATGGTGGATAGTCATGGCCCCAGGCCTGTAACTTATTCAGTGAGAGGTGTTAAGCCAGCCCGTCCATTGTTGTTATGCTTCTAGGCTGACTCCCCTTTGAAATGCCAGAATACCCGTGGAAGGGAGTATTAACCCTCAAAAGAGCACATAAATTTAACTGTCTTGTAACCCAATCCCCACCTTGCTTTCTCCAGTCTTCCTGACGTCTTCTTCATTTCGAATGCATAAAAGAACCTGCAAAACTGTTATTCTCTGAAGCTTTTGAGCTCTTGCTCCCTAGCACACATCAGTTTGGCTCAAATAAACTCTTATAAAAAGTTCTCTACAGGTTTGGACGTTTCTTACATGAACAGAAACCAGAGGTTGTCTTTTTAAAGTCTATTAGCCTGTAAGTGGCAGAGGCAGGAGATGTAGTTTTAGTCCCCTGATTTTGGGGTTCAATGTCTTTTCTCCTACGATGATTAATCTATTGACTGGAAAAAGTATGAAAATGAGGCATTGAACCAAATCATCTATAAGAGAGGTGAACTGAATATTTTTTAAAGACTTTAATTATTAGGTATGGAGTGATTAGTTTGAGTGCTACTATTAACATTTTAATCTCCTTGTTCAGTGTTTTTGACACAAAAAATTTCTTACATTTGGTTCCATTTTAATTCTTTAGGTTAATTTTATATTGTATATTTATTTAATGAACTATACTCATTAACAATATGCTTTCCTCTTAAACTAAAAAGAAAAAAATTAGTATTATGTCTTGTGTTCTGTTTCTCGCATAACTTGGTCACTACATTTTATAGGTAATATTTGCAGATAAATTGACAATATCTCAGAGCTTGTGTTTAAAAGAAAGTGCCACATTCGTTTTTTTAAATTTGGTTTTTAATTATAGTTGACATACAATATTCTATTATTTTCAGGCATACAACATAGTGATTAGACATTTATATACCTTATGAAGTGATCATCCCAGGAAGTCTAATACTCATCTGACAACATACAATTATTATAATATTATTGACTCTTAAACAGTGCCATATTCTTGAATGGTAGGAAGGCTACAAACTTGAATCTATTTCAGACTTTGTTGATAAAGCATTAGATTTTTTTATCCTGTGTGCAGATGTGAGCAGCATTTTCATGATGGAGGGTCATTTTTTCTAAATGGGAGTTGCACCCGAAAGATGAGAGCACTAGTCCTCCTTGCCATTGATGGAAGGTGTCTTTTCAGTAGGTCACCACCTGGTTATCCAAAGTGACGGGTAACAGGTGCTTTCTGCAAAGGGAGATTTCTTCCCCTCCACCCTTCCTGTCTTGGAAAAATCAAGCAGGTTAGGCAAGTTAGCAGAAATATCTTTGTGAGCGCAGGAAACCTCAGACAAATATTCCTCCCATAGGGTAGCTCTTTTATTTTCTTCCTAGAACAAGTACTTGATGAAGTAGATTTTATAATAAAACAGTAGTCTCTCTAGAGTTCCAATACTATCGAGTCTACAATAAAGATTGTGATGGAGGCAGTGGTAGAATTTCCAGTAGGGATTTTAGTTAGAAATCCTCAAGTATTTTTTGAGATATTCTGTAATATTATGCATTAAGACTAAACTAAAAGTAAGCTTTGTGAAGACTAACTTTTGGTTGGCTTAGCGGTATTTGGGAAAATATAGGATGGATATATATGTGTGTGTGTGTGTGTGTATATATATATATATATATATATATATATATATATATATATATAAAGGGTGCCAAAAAATGTATATACATTTTAAGAAAGGAAAAAAAATATTAAAATTGTAATACTCAGTATATACTGATAACAAAAGAATACAAATCACGTTTGACTTCTACAATTACAAGAGGTGCTCAAAGTGGTTACCATCCGCCTAATTTTAATATATTTTTTTTCCTTTCTTAAAATGTGTATACATTTTTTTGGCACCGTGTGTGTGTGTGTGTGTGTGTGTGTGTGTGTGTGTGTGTGTATCTTGACATAGACACAGGCTATAAAATATCCTGTAGGTAGCCATGGTTCTAGTTTAAATGAAGGGTTTATCATTATTTCAGTGACTACTTTACACCTTAAATGACCTAGTTTGTCTGTGGGGACGGTTATGTGCCTACTTTGGCTTTTCGTTAGGGAGAGTAACATTTTATCTTGAGTCAGGTGAGCGAGCTGCAGCCTTGGGCAAGCGAGGGTGGCTGGGTCAAGAAGGAGAATGGTGTGATTGGGGAGGTTCCTAGTGCCTTTTTCTGTCCTGATTTTCACTCTTAATAGTTACAATCAGGACTTAGGGGAGGAAAGAGAAAACACGTTGATTAGAGCTTGACCATCACGTTAGAATGCTTTAATAAACATTCTTAGAGGTATTGTGAAAATGAATTCGGTATCTGAGTTTGTCAAAGAATAATGCCCAAAGGTTAGGGGTTGTAGGAATGAGCCAAGAAGCTTTAAACAATGAAAGAAAAATGAGGGAGAACTTGTGGAATCATAAAGTAAAGAAGGGCCTGAGTAGTCTTTTTACATGCTTGACCCCATTAATCAGCTTTTGTTTTAGGGAAGCTTTCAGTGCATGTAGTGGTATGGCTGAAAGGCACAGCATTTATATTTCTTCATTTGCACTCAGTCCTCTCTGAACAACAATCCAACATGAATAGTTTGTACGAACATGCAATCTGTTGTGCATCCTATTAGAACTGTACAAATCCTGTTGATGGTGCATTGAACTAGAAGTTGACTTAAACATTAGTGCTATTAATATTAGATGAAAGACCAGATGCTTTGGCCTGGGGTGAGCAATCTACCTTTATTTGTTTATTCTATTCATGTTTAAAATGGAATATCTTGTAATTGGTTCCATTTCCTTGCTCTACTTTATAAAGAAAATAGGCTGCTTGATAGACATCAAATCTAATTTACTTGAAATCCGTAATTCCATACTCCTAAATACCTTTGAGAGTCTTCTGAGTGCTTCTTTAAAGACTGTTGCATTTCTAATAGTGAAGGGTTGTTCAGTATGGTATGTTTTGTGGACTTCTTTTTTTTTTTTTCAGACATAGTTTGTTCCCAGACTAATGGTGATCTCTGTTGAGCAAAGGGTGTGCTTGGAAATGCGTTTTGTTTGGTACAAGATTGTGATTTGATTGGCAGCCACTGAGCCTGCCTTTCGGTTTTAGGTTCGTTTCTTTTTAGTATTCTACACCAGAAAGCAAATGTGATATGTGGGTATTGGACTGTTGTTTATAGATTGACTTAGCCATTTAATTTAGTTCCCTTAAAGCATCAAACACTAATATAAAATTTTTTTCTTTACCAGTGACGATTTTCAGAAATAATTACATACATATAAGTCCATGTAATGACAGCATTGAGGTAAAGATGCATTTATTTGTGATTTAATCAACCCATTTGGTAATTTCTAATACTTTAAAACACCTTTAATTCAGAACAAACATTTTTGATTATGGTTTATAATTAGATTGAATTCAGTTATTTTATTTTCTTATTATTACTTCAGTTAGTTTGAGGTATACAACAGTGCAATAGTTATAGTTTTTACCCCTCAAAGTGAGAATCCCCCCCAATCTGCCACCCACTCCCCCCCCATATCATACATATCTATTACAATTCCATTGACTCAACTCCCACACTATACTCCACATCCCGTGACTATATATATATTCAGTTATGGTTGACATACAATATTATACATCAGCTTCAGGTGTACAGTGCAGTGATCAAGCCTCTATCCCATCCAAAAAGTGGTGTCTCTGACAAGATGTGACCATCTGACACCCTACAAAATATTTACATTATTAATTATATTCCCCAAACTGTCTTTCATATCCCTGTGGCAATATTGTAATTAACCTATTTATGCTGTCTAATCCCTTTCCCTTCTCCCTCATCCCACCCCCTTTCTCAACTAGCAACCATCAGTTTTTCCTTCTATATCTCTGAGATTATTTCTGTTTACTTTGCTTGTTCATTCAGTTTTTTTAGATTCCATATATAAGTGAGATCATGTGGTATTTGTCTTTCTCTGACTGACTTATGTCACTTAACAATGTTCTCTAGGTCCATCCATATCGTTGCAAATGGTATGATTTCATTCTTCTTTAAAGCTGCGTAATACTCCATTGTATAAATGTACCACCGTTTCTTTTTTTTTTTTTAAGCTGAGCCATCCTGCCACCTGTTGGCAGCTCAACGGCAACTCAGCTCGGGCTGGCATCGAACCGCCGTTGCTCAGAGCTCAGCTCGTACTCTTGAGCGAGCTCTTAACCAACTGAGCCACTTGGCCGGCACTGTACCACCGTTTCTTAATCCAGTCGTCTACCAATGGGCATTTTGGTTGTTTCCAAGTCTTGGCTATAGTTGATAGTGCTGCGATAAACATAAGGGTGCATATATTTTTTCGAATTAGTGTCTTGGGTTTCTCTGGATAGATACCCAAGAGTGGAATTGCTGGGTCATATGGTAGTTCCATTTCCAGTTTTTTGAGATACCTTCATACTGATTTCCATAATGGCTGCACCAATCTGCAATCCCACCAACACTGCACCAGGGTTCCTTTTTCTCCACAGCCTTGCCAGCACTTGTTGTTTGTTGATTTATTGATGATAGCCTTTCTGACTGGAGTGAGGTGGTATCTTATTGAGTTTTTTTTTTTTTTTTTTGAGGGCAGTGGCACTGGCCCCTATATGTGGGACTGAACCGGGGCCGCTGGCCTCCCAAGTCGGTGGATTTCTTCTTACCGTTGATTTCTCGTTTCATAGCATTGTGGTCGGAGAAGACACTTGATATGACTTCAATCTTCTTAAATGTATTGAGACTTGTGACTAACATGTGGTCTATCTTGGAAAATGTTCCATGTGCTCTTGAGAAGAATGTATATTCTGTTGTTTTGAGGTGAAATGCTCTAAAAATGTTGATTAAATCCAGCTGGTCTAATGTGTCTTTTAAGGCCACTCTTTCCCTGTTGATTTTCTGTCTGGAGGCTGTCCATTGGTGATAAAGGGGGTTGAAGTCCCCTACTATGATAGTGTTACTGTTGATCTCTGTCTTTATGTCTGTCAAAATCTGTTTTATATATTTAGGAGCTCCTATGTTGGGTGCATAGATGTTTACTAGGGTTATGTCCTCTTGTTGAATCGATCCCTTTATCATTATCTAGTGCCCTTCTTTGTCTTTTATTGTAGTTTCCATTTTAAGGTGTATTTTCGAAACAAGTATTGCTATTCCAGCTTTTTTCTCATTTCCATTTGCATGAAATATCTTATTCCACCCCTTTACTTTCAGTCTGTGTGTGTCTTTTGATCTGAGATGAGTCTCTTGTAGACAGCATATGCATGGGTCTTGTGTTCTTATCCACTCAGCCACTCTGTGTCTTTTGATTGGAGCATTTAGCCTATTCATATTTATAGTGATTATTGATAGGTGCATGTTTATTGCCATTTTGTTATTTGTATTTCTGGTCTTCCTTGGTTAGTTTGTTTTCCCCTTTCTTCTGTTTAAAAAAAACCCTTTTAACATTTCCTGCAGTGCTGGCTTGGTGGTAATGAATTCCTTGAGCTTATTCTTTTTCTGAGAAGCTCTTTATCTCTTCTTCAATTTTAAGTGATAGCCATGCTGGGTACAGCAATCTTGGTTGTAGGCCTTTATTTTGCGTTACTTTGAATATCTCCTTCCACTCCCTTCTGGCCTGTAGAGTTTCTGTAGAAAAGTCAGCAGTTAGTCTTATAGGAGGAGTTCCTTTGTATATAACTTGCTGTCTTTCTCTTACAGCTTTTAGGATTCTTTGTCTTTAACCTTTGCCATTTTAACTGTGATGTGTCTTGGTGTGGACCTGTTTGGGTTCACCTTGTTTGGAACTCTCTGCACTGCCTGGTCTTGTATGTCGATTTCCTTCACCAGGGTAGGGAACTTTTCAGTCATTGTTTCCTCAAATGTATTCTCAACCCCTTCTTCTCTTCTCCTTCTGGTATTCCTATGATGAGCATGTTGTTGTGCTGATATTGTCCCGCAGGTCTCAAACTATTTTAATTGATTTTTATTCTTTTGTCTTTTTGTTGTTCCAGCTGGGTGATTTCTGCTATTTTGTCTTCTAAATCACTGATCTAATCCTCTGCTTCATCTAATCTACTGGTGATTATTTTGAGTGTGTTCTTCATTTCAGTTATTGTATTCTTTAGTTCTAACTGGTTGTTTTCTTTAGGATTTCTTTATCTTTTATGTCCTCACTAAGTTCCTTAAATATTCTTATCATCAGTGTTCTAAACTCTGTCTCTGAAAGGTTGGATACTTCTGTTTCATTTAGTTCCATTTCTAGAGGTTCTTTTGATATTTTACTTGGGACATGTTTCTTTGTTTCTTCATTCTAGCTGTCACTCTGTGATTGCTTCAGTGTATTAGATTGATCATCTATGCCTCTGAGTCGTTACTGGGTGCTCTTGGAGTGTGTGTCCTTTTTATTCGGATTGCAGAGTCTCTGTATTCTCCTGTCCCATGTATTCCAGAGGTGTTGCTGTTGAAGTTGCTGTTTAATTGCTTTTGGCTTGTCAGAGGGTGGGATTGACCCTCAGACTGATTAGGTGGGAGAATTAGCTCTATTCACAGTGTATGAGATGCCGTGTGGAGCTTGATCCCCTCAGAGGAGGCTTGGCCACTGTGGGTTCTTGTGCCTATGGAAAATGTACTTGAGAATGCCACTTGTAGGTTCAACCAGGTAGTACTTTCGTTTTGTCTAACACTGGCCTCTGGGTGTATTGGTTCTGGTGTCTCTTGGGTGAGGCTCCCACGCAGAGCCATTTCAGATCTGTCTGTTCCCAGTCTGTAGCTACCTGATAGGTGCCTCAAGACTGTACACAGTTGGCTGCTGCCTATGCTGGATCTGGGGTCATGTGGGGATGGTCTCTGTGTGAACTGATGCTGACTGCCCCTATATTGGTCCTGAAGTAGTTTAGGAAAAGGCCCAGGGCCCCATAGGTCTGTTGCTACCTGTCAGATGCCAGTAAGACCCACCTATTGAAAGTGGCTCTTTAGGGGTGTGTTT
Organism: Aselliscus stoliczkanus; assembly: GCA_033961575.1. Classification (NCBI taxonomy): domain Eukaryota; kingdom Metazoa; phylum Chordata; class Mammalia; order Chiroptera; family Hipposideridae; genus Aselliscus; species Aselliscus stoliczkanus. Next base: position 71,091,559 of record CM066740.1, on the reverse strand, counting down.
CTGGCTATTTGACCTGGTATTGAGGGTGCCTCTGCAATGTGGCACTAGCTTGGCAGGATGGAGTTCAATTGAGTTATGCAACATGATTGGTTTTTATGATGTTAATGCAGATTCAGGTCTTACACCAATACCTGGCCTGTGACCCCCTTCTATAGTGTCCCAAAGGCACTACAGCCAGCCTCTACCTCATGCCCACAGATTCATGAAAGCTGCTCCCGAGTGGCTGTGGTGCAGGTTTGTGGTGACAACATCATGAAGATGACCCCAGGGCTCTGCAAACCACCTTCTGTTTTAAAAAACCTTTTCCACAGTTTGTTGGGGTGGAGCCAGTCACCCTGGCACCCTGATTGCCCCTGGCAATGCAGCTGTAGGTGGGCAAGGTGGTGTTACAGCTGCGTAAAGGCTGTGGTCAGTAGTTTCAATAAATTCATTGTAGTCTCAGCTCCTGGACCAGTGCTAGGTCCATGTCCACTTCATAAAACAGAAACAAAGTAAGGCAACCCAACACCAAAAAACAAAACAAAACAAAACAAAACAAAACACTCCCACAGAAACTCGATAAGCAATGATCAGATGGGAGAAACAACAGTATACAAAAGAGACACAAGCACAAAACCAGGAGAACAAGACAGAAACACAGTGACCAAAACAATATCCCAATAAACAATTCTGAGAAATAATGACAAAAACAAAACAGATAAAAGAAAAGAAGGAAAAGGAAGAAAAACATGAAAGAAAAAAAAGAAAAAAGGGGGGAAAAAAGAGGCTCTCTGCCTGGTTTAATCTGCAGACCACTTACTCAGCAATAGAGAGCCTCTGGGTGACTCAGCACCAGCTATGTTGGGGGGAGGGGCTCAACGCATCATGCTCCAGCCTCCCTCTCAGGTTTGCAGTGATCTTTCTGCACTTAGCTGCTGTGTGCTCTGGAACTGTGCTCACCACCAAAAATCCTCACAGGTTGCTGCAGGTTGTCTGCTGCTGCAAAAAACCCTCTGTAGCCTGCGGAGGTGGGGACCAGGCACCAGGGGCTCAGGGTGTCCCCGGCAACACAGCTCTAGGTGGACAAGGCAGGCCCCCAAGGCACCACTGGATGTGGTCAGTGGCCCCCCACCAAGTCAGAGCAGCATGCTCTCCTATACCGGCAACCTCACCAGGAAAGCCCCAACTGGATCACGCAGGTGCACAGCTCCCTGCCCAACACTATCAGGGAAACTCCCAGTCTAAGCCTGTCGCAATCAGCCGCTCGCAGATCAGGCCGAGCAGCCCAACAACCAATCACCAGCCTGGCAGCTCTACACAAACAGTGCAGAGAGCGGGGACCCAAGGTGGCTTGCACACTCCCGTATCTCAATGAGCAGTGTTGGAGCCGGAGCGCACCCGCCTGCCAGCCGTTTCCCTGGCAATGCAGCACAAGCAGGGCGGAGGGTGGGAATCCAAGGCCGCGTGTGCACGCATGTGTGCACTCCTGCACCGATTCCACCAGACCAATGAATCCCAGATCTGAACCTCTGTGGGAGGGCCCAACCCGGACAAAATGGCGCCCTCCTTACACCACTGGCATGCAGGCTCCACATCAGGGGAACAGTGGTCCCCAAACCTCCAGCTCCTATGCCAAAGGTGCTCAGTTCAGTCCGTCCCCCCAGGCTCCTGGGCCTGGCTCACACAGCCACTCCGTCCACCAGGAACCAGGTAAGTGCTCACCGGCGAGCAAGGCCGGGCGCCGGCCCCACTGATTCTCCAGATGCTCTTAGCCTCACCGAGCTGAGCAAAGAGAGTCCTTACTAATTTACTGCCGGCTATATTAGAACTCCTCTTCCCTGCAAAGGAGCTCTGGGCTGGTGAGCTTGTAGTGCGGCCGGAGGGTCTCTCCCCCAACCAGACAAGCTTCCCACAGCTGGGACTTCCCTCACGGGGCTCGCCCTCTCTCGTCTCCGCCCCTCCTACCAGACTTGACGTGGCCTCCTCTTTAGGTCCTTCGTCTTGAGGTTCTGTTCATCTAATGTTCAGGGGACTTCCGAGGATAAATGTTGCATAAATTATTTGTAATTTTGGTGTGATCCTGGGAGGCAGTAGGCACAGCATTTGACTATTACGCTTTCTTACTGGAAGTTTCCTGAATTCATTTATTTTTGTTTGTTTTATTTAAAAATTTACTCTGAAGTTGAAAAACTTCCAAGACAGGCTGTTTTTGTAAAAATTTTTTCATCCTATCGTGCCATGCTTAGAATAATTAAATAGCAAAGAAATAAATATGTCGATAAAGCCAGTAAACCCCAATGGACTTGTTAATGGCTTCCTGCATAGTCAGTCTTTCTCCAGATTGCATCTGAAAAGCTGTTGGTAATCTGGCAGTACCTATCAGTTGCTGTGCTGGTCGGTCTTATTACATGCTTGACTCTTATGCTTTGCCCAGTTAAGATCAAACTGAGCATTTAGTTGTCATTGAGGGTCCAAGAAAATAACCTAAGGAAGACTAGAATGTTTGAAAGAAGAACCAAGAGTAGCAAGGTTTAATTGGTTTTTGTATATGTGGGTATCTTTGAAAAGAACCCCATCTCACCTTCCCTTTGGTTTTCCCAGTGTTTCTTTCTGTAGTATAATATCTAAAAGTTAGACAGTAGTATGTCATACTTAAGAGGAAAAATAGTTTCTTATATAAGACTGTGATGTTAAAGTAAGAACTTTAACATGTGAACCTCGTTCATTACACGTTGGTCATTTGTACTTTTCCTCGCCCCATATGCATAGCCTCATACGACTTATTTAATCTTGTCCTGGCCCACTTGGCCTGTGGTGTGTAAGAAAAATAATTCAGACATCTGGGAGAATTGACGCACAGTGGGTGCACCACATGTGGAACTCTGAATTGAAAGTGATTTGTACCTTTTCCCTTTGCTTTCTTACCTTAGGTGCTACCATTTCCTTTTGTACTTGCTCAGTTAATGTTCCTAAATTGTTTGGGGTTAAGACTTTACAACCAGGGAAGGTTATAAAGATGGGCTCTTGGGAGAACTTGATGCTACAAAAGGCTTGGATTTTACGCCTTTGAATTTTCAAGTAGTCAATCAATTAGGCAGAACTAGTCATGCATTTGCCTCTCTTTAAGAGCTTTCTTGATGCAAATTTCCAACCTGGATGGGTGTCCATGTGCTATAATTTGAAGAATGAGGGATATGAGTACTAGATATAGATACTTTAAAAAACCCCAGAAATAACATCATATGAATTATTGGATGTTTTATTCATAAGAGCTAGTTTGATTTTTATAATGCCTTGATATTTTAAAGTCCTGTAGTTCCTGTGTTTCGAATTCACTTCTATACAGAGTCAATTTTAAACAAAATTAAATTGGAGGAGGAAGGTTAGGAGCATTTTTTGGGTTATAAGATTTTTAATAAAATCTCATTTGAGAATAAATCCATCCATCCTGATGCTGTTTTGTTTGTTTTTAATCTACCACCTTATCATCATAAACTTTGATTACAGGGACCTGTGTTTCTCTCCTCAAAAAAAATCTGTGCAATATATTATTCTTTATTCTTATGTGAACACACAGGATTTATGTTCTTTTCTTCAACACTCTACCTTTAACTGTAATTTATTTTTCTAAGAAAATGAGCAAGTACCAGTTTTGTTTCCTTTTCTGTGAACTACTTATTCAAAACTATGTTCTATATAAAGGAAGCTAGCATTGCAGATATTTCCCCACATGTATGTTTGCCTTTCTACATGGTATTTAATGCTTTGTTTTGTGTTTTCATACACAAGTTTTAAAATTTTATGCAGTCAGATTGTAAGTGTTTTTTTTTGGCCTCCAAGTTTTATCTACAAATAACTTTTGAAAGCATCTGTTGAATGTACACATTTACCTGTGGACATTTTTAGCAGTAAGTTAATTTCTTAAAACATATTGTTGTGATTATTTTGTTGCCGTGGGAGGGAGCAGAATTTGTATCCATGTCCTCTGGGTTTGGGACTGAAGATGTTTTGGGGTTAGGAGGTAATACTTCTAGAGAATGGCTGAAATTTTTGTATTCCTTAGCAGATGTCCCCTTTCCTTTTGAGGGCTTTTCAAAGCAAGATAAAGTGGTTGAGTCAATTAAATAGGAGCTATCACTGCTAAATTACTGCGCCTTTAGAGTAAATGAACCAATTAGACGCTAACCCTTCCTTGAAATGCATGGGCCTTCGGGGAGATGGGCTAATAAAGCAGTAAGCCTTCCTTCCTGACAGATAAGAAAGGGGTTATCAAAACTCTAAGCCCTGAATATACACGATGCCATAGCTGGCATTCTTCCAGTCTGATGATGCCCTGATACTGAAATCTACCCTTTAAAGGACATTGCTTTTACCCTCTCATCCTCTTACTTCACATGTATGTCCAGTAAGCCAACCTGAGGACCCAAACAAACCCATTCTTTGTCTCCCTGCGCTGATGCTTTCCATCTCTGAAGGCAACATGGGGTGGGAGCCTTTTAAACCCTGGAACCGAGAGGTGGAGATATGAGGGTAGGTACTTGTTCCTGTTTTTTGGTCAACATCCCACAGGAGCCAGGGTGTTCAGATTTCAAGGTAAAGGTCACTGAAAGGGAAATAATGACCTGTTTGTACTGCCAAAACAGGCCTGTCCTCAGTCCTAGTGACTTACTCCTTCAGGACTTAATCTTGGAGAAGACAAGGACACTCAAGCTTGACTGAACACAACTGACGGAGTGGCATCCTGTGATCTCAGGGAAGCCAGGTTTAATGCTTAAGGCTTTGCTTGAATCTAAACTCAATCATGGAAAGGATAGTTCCCGAAGGACTTTTTTGGGCGTCGTGCCATAGCCATATCAGCCGAGGACAATCAGGGACAAAGCTGTAGCCCAACGAAGTCACGTTTGTCAACTTTGCTGTGAGGGAGAACACATACCAGGGGAACCAGTCATGGGACTTCTTGCCGATCAAAGGAAAATATTGAGTTATTATTGAATTTTGGAGAAGGGTGGAGTTTAGGTGACATTTCAAGAAAGCAACTTTCTGATAGATTCAAAGCAAAATCGGACTGTGTGTGAATGGGTCAGCGTCACCGCAAGGTGGGCCAGAGTCCTGCTTCCTTAGAAAGGACAAAGTTAAGAGTGACGTGGACTGTCATATCCAGAAATCTCTTTCGGAAGCTCAGCGCCTGGGCTTTAAATCAAGGATGCTTCTTTGTCAAAGTGACTGAGATCCTCCATGCCTGATTTTAGAGAACTGGGTTTCTCTGCTAATAAGGAAACAGTAGGCACTCAAAGAAAGGGGTTATTATGGGACTTTTCCAGGAACAGAATGTCCTTGAGAAAATATTGTTTCCTATTAACTTTGAAGTGAGACCTTTCCGTGTTTATTTCAACCTGGTGACTGGTTGGGCAGATTTTTACTGTCTTTGTGGGAGTTAATTTTTACTTTCTCTGTCTCCCGTAGCATGATCTCAGTCTCACAGGCAGACAGGCATGTCATCTAGTGTTTGAGTACTCCCTGTCAGGGACTCTCGTCTCTCCAGTTGGACTGTTTAAGTACTGCACAAATAACTTATGGTTTTTAAGCTGTGGTTGGACCTTGGGAGGTGTCGAGTGAGGATAAGGGATCAGATGTTTGGTGCTACTTTGCCTCATTTCCTGACTAACGTAAATTTTTGTGAGTGATTAAAGATATTCCTGGAGGTTCCCCCACCTGCTAATGCCAGGAATTTCCCGGAATATAGTTATTTTGTGTTTGAATTTACTGCCTTTTCCCTGCCCCAGACATACAATGGGGGTCCTATGATGTGCTATGCAACGCACCAGGCACTTAGATTAATTCCTAATATGAACAAAGTGTAGTTTTCATCTTTGAGGAGCCACTCTGTTGGGGTAGATGGATATGGAAGCACATTTTTGCAGTGTACTGTAGTGAGTGTTAAAGACAAATGAACTGTTTAGGACACAAACTAGTGATGATGAAATGGCCATTCCCAACCTCCATTTTTGAACTCTAATAAATCCTCAGTTATCTGGAATTTGGGTCTCTCATTGGGATGTGTCTGGGCTCAAAATGAGAGTCAAGTGGCCAGGTTACACAGAGCCCATCATCCAGAAGTTTTGTAATAAGAAGAAAATAGCTGGGAGGCCTGTGGTCTCTCTAGACCAGGGGTCAGCAAACTTGAGACGGAAGAGCCAGCAGAGGTCAGGAAACTGTGGCTTGTGAACTGTGGCTCTGAAGTCAAATTGAAAATGAAAATAAAACTATCATAGTTTCATTTATAAAATTTTTAAAGGATGTTATTCACATAATGGTGATTATGTTAAAATATATTTATGGCTCTCGATTAATTTTTAAATTGTGGTGAGGGACAGGATTAGCTCTTCCAGGAGTCAGCAAACTTTTGAGACGGAATGTACCCAAAGAGCCGCCTGTGGCTTGTGACCCACAGTTTGCCAAGCCCTGTTCTAGACCCTTCTGCAATGCCCCAAGAAAGCACATGTGCATTGCTGTCAAATGGCATGAGAAACAAGTGATTAATCTTTCAGCCTCTCTCTCTCTCTGTCTCTCTCTCTCACACTGTGAAACCCTCATGAGGTACAGGGAGGTTAACTGTCTTGTCTCAATCACTCAGCCGGTGGGAGTATGAGCTGTTCGTAGAGCCTAACGTTTTATCATTTCTGGAATGGCTTACCCAGCGAATAGACAAGTGGTTTCCAAGTCCTGTGTACTCTTATGGGATTCATTTCTTAAATAGGTGTCAGGTAAGACCTACTAAAGAGCCCTGCATTTTCTAGCACTGGGGATGTAGCTGTGAGAAGCACCAAGGTTTCCTTCTCATGGAACCTGCTTTCTAGGGGGAGAAGGCCTAGGGCTGGGAAAATGGAGTCATTGGCAGTCCTGGTTCCACTTTCATATGTTGTCTAGTAAGAGCTTTTATTTCAAGTCTCTTTGATCTAAAAGGTGACCAAAACCAGTTTGAATTCCACTTTTATAGAAAACTTGGAATCTGGTGATGCTTTCTTGCTCTTTGCTTAATTCTCATGGAATGAGGCAGCTTGGAAAGTAGTATTTGCAATCCTGTTTTAAACCTGGGACTCACAACATCAGTAAAAACATTTACAGCTCAGAATTGGAAGGCAAACTTATCCAAAGAAGTTGTGCCATATAATTATCTCGGAAGTTATCTCACTAGGGTACCACACACTCACTGCTAAATCCATAAACATCAAAATCCTTGATAAATCCTTACAAGCAAAATGTCCCATCGTTGACCAGTAATAGAAGAAATACTGGTCACGCCCTACTCACGTGCTTCCAGCCAAATATCCTTGTGGTAGAAACCCACTAATGTGTAAATATACCAGCTACCTATGTGTCCGTATCTGTAAGTCATTTTGACTTTGCTTCAGGCGTGATCTGATCACTCCTTCCTTCTAGTTTGAATGCTCAATCCTCTTCCTTCCCTTTTGAAATTTGCTCTTCTAGTGTTCATCACTAGCAGACCTACCTTTGTCTCCCTGGCCTCATCCATCTCCCCAGTGATGCTAATTTGACACTTCTGTGAACAAAGACCGTATTTAGATGTTGACTGTAAACATAAGAAACATTAAAGGTCAAAGTCCACATGACCCCTCCTAAGGCATCGTTTGAAGATCTAGTTGTGGTTTATTCCTTCTTGTAGAACCTTGTTAGCTGGTTCCTCTGAGCCAAAGGACGGATAGGCAACTGATTTAAAGGAGACCTTGTGTGCGGTGGGGCTTCAGGGAAGGGAAGTGGTGGGCAGTTTCTCTAAATGGGAGAACAGTACTGGAACCACATGATGAAGGAGCTTCAAAGAGGTAGATCCTGGAGAAAGCCTGGTCTCAGAGATCTGAACGTTCCTGGGAGTAGGGGTATGAACGTGTGCAGGATGTTGCTCATCTGCTACAAGTCCAAAGGGAGCTGAACGGCTGGACTGGCTCATTTGTGCCTCTGAGCCTGAGGGGACACGTGGACCTGAATGCAAAGAGGCTTTCCTCTGCTCTCTTCCTGGGACTCACAGCCTCCAGTCTACAGAGCTCACAGGAGTGAAGTTCAGAACCCCCTCAGGTTCTGGTTTGCCAGCTTGACTTACCTAAGGAATTTACATAGATCCTGATGCTAAGCGTTTATTGGAGCCCAAACTGACAGTTGCCAGGAAGTCAGATCTCATGTGCTCTGGAGAAGGACCATTTTGCAGTAGCCTTTCTGCATTTGAAATAAGGAAGATGACAGGACGGTGGGAGAAAGCAAGGCAGGATTGGGGTTCAGGGTAGTTACCTTTTTGTGCTCTCTTGAGGTGGCTGTGCCTTTTAGGGGTATTACTGTAGCATTTCAAAGGTGTATTAGCCTAGATGCATAAGAACAATGGACAAGGCTGGCTTAAAGCCTTCCACTAAGGAAGTTATGGGCCTGGGGCGTGACCACCCACCATGCTCAGTTAGGAATTTGTGATCTGATCATCTGTGAGGTTACTTTAGATCACTGGACTGATATATATATATTATATTATATATTATATATATAATATATATATATATATTATATTATATATTATATAATATATAATATATATATAATACATATATTATAGTGCCCCGTTTTTGTTTGCAGAAAGGAGGAACAAGTCCATGAAAATTAGAAAACCAGATGATAGTGCTAGAAAATGTGGAAGGGTGCCACCGAGCAGCCTGAGATTTTGAGGAATGTCTAACAGCTCTGCAACATACAGGATCAGATAAGGAGAAAAGTCCATTAATGTGGACTAGCCTTTAATTAATTGAACTCAAGGAATGGAACGAATGAGCCTGCATTGGAAAGTACCCAGTTAGTGGATGGGTTTCACCCAAAGGGATTTAGTAAGTCCATGGTTTCAGAGTAGCCCAGGGTATTGGGGCATGATTGGGTGGGCAATGAGGTGGTTCATAGAGAGGAAATAAGGCCCGTACACACGCGTCAGTGAATTCTGCATGTGTGACTCCTGACTTTCTTACTAAACACTGTTCACAAAATAAGTGGGACATTTGCTTCAGTGGGCTTTCCTTGCTTTGATACTCAAATCTTTAAGACCTAGAAGGAATATGTATTCAGAGGGAGGGGCTGTGAAACATGGAATCTTATACTCAGTTGTGTATTGCAGATGAGTGTCATTGTTTAGATTACTGTTCAGCAAATGGTCTTTCGTGTTCTTACTCCAGGCAGAGTTAATTTCTTGCCCTTTCACATGGAGCTTGGCCTCTTCACTTGCTGTAGCCAGTGGCATGTTAGTGTATGTTATGTGAGAGAGGCTTGGAATGTGCTGTCTGGTTGCCATTGGCCCCCTGAGAGCATCTGACCTCCACTGTTTGGAGAAGGTCTTAGTAGCTTCTGTTCGAGTCTGGCCCCAGAATGAGATCGGTGGAACAGTCACCCTATATGACCTGGGGCCTGAGGCAGGGTGGCCCCCGCTGAAGACTAGTGAGTGTGAGAACAAATATTTGTCATTGTGTACACTGAGAGTCTGTGGTTGGTTGCGACATAGTAATGGCTGAATTAGACAACTCATAGAAACAAAAACCAAAAACCTGTTGTTTTACAGGTCTAAGAATTATATGCTCATCAATTTTACTAGAAAAAAAAAGTTTGAACTTGCAAAAGTACTCTACCCAAATGAGAAAGAATCACGATAAGGAACATGGACATGGAGTGGAAGAAGCAGCAGTGAAAACTGAAGCTAGTAAAACTTACGATTCTGATTAAATTCCTATGAAGGTCGTGAATCCTAATGCAGTTGTTAGGAAGAGATTTTCAAAATTCAAGAGCTGTACTGTTGAAAGTATTGGGAATCTAACCTTAGTAAAAGTCAGGAGGTTGGCCGGGAAGGGAAATTAAAACCTTGTTCGGGCTGGCCGAGTGGTTAAGTGCTGGCTTGGGAAGCCAGCGGCCCCGGTTCAGGTCCCACATATGAGGGCCAGTGACACTGCCCTCAAAAAAAAACCAAAAAAAAAAATCACCTTGTTCACAAGTCATATTTTTATTAGGGGAAAAGATCGCATTTGTGTTAATTTTTGATGGTGATAAGCAAATATAGGTGCAGATATGCTAAATTAAAAGGAACCACTCTAGTAAGAAAAGACATGTGGTAGTAACGAGATAAAGTATCTTTGTCTACACAGGGCAGGTTTGTTTTCTAACCAGGATAATAATTAAATTGCCTACCTCTGGGACAGAGTTTGGGCAGATGTGCTAGTAACCCCTTTAAAAAAATTGGCATCTCCTAAACTCGAGGTTCTTGGGCTGTGACACAAACCCACTGCGTGTGCAGCATGTCCAGGAGCCCCTCGCATCGCCCATGGAACTTGGCAAGGAGAACCCACGGGAACAAGAAGCTAAAGGTGCCTTCTGCGTTGTGAATCATAGCATCCCTTAGCTTTGACCTGGGAGTCTCTTGTCCCATGCCAGCATCTATAAAACAAAGACGTGCTAATTTATTCGCTTGAAAACAGAGTAGAGTGTCAGACTTCTTGCAGGTATTGTGCTGCACTGTTTGTTAAATGTTTTTCATATCACCCCTCCATACAAGGCATAGCATACTGAGAACAAGTATGATTGCCATTAAACGTTTATGGTGCAAAACAACATAGCAACCGGATCTTTACAACTAAAACATCCTAAAGTAGGCTATTTTGCATTTTAAAAGACATAGTTGAGGACTGGCCGAGTTGCACGGTGGTTAAGCACTGGCTTGGGAAGCCAGTGGCCCCGGTTCAGGTCCCACATATGAGGGCCAGTGAAATTGCCCGCCAAAAAAAAAAAAAAGTCATAGTTGAGAGACTTTAACTCAGTTCTTTCAAAATTTAATAGATCAAATAGGCAAATATAAATAATTTTAGGAGATTCCACTCTCACACTTAAAAAGCTTGAGTGAGTATATATTGAACATTTATGGGTACACATATACAATAGTATTTAAAAATTATGTAAATTAAGTGCCCATGAAACACAGTTAAAAACATTAACTATATATTGTAGTCTTCAAATGAAAGTGCAATGAATATTAAAGAGTAGAAACACTTCAGTCTTTATTGCCTAAATCCATTTAAACTAGAAATTTGGAACAGCTAAAAATTCTAACCTAATAGAAACTAAACACTTTCCTGAATAATTTTGGGATCCAAGAGGATATGGAATGTGAAATTACACTGCAGGATTGATAAGAGACATACTTTATAGCAAACGTTATGATAAGTGGACAAACCATAGTTGGTAGAACATTTATAACCTTATGTTTTCATTAAACAAAATGATTTGAAAATACATGAAGAATTCAGGCTTCGAAACGAGGGAGTCTTAACTAACTTGTCCTTGGAAATGATGCTGGTTTTTCTGGCTAAATATAAGCCTGTGCTAACACATTGTTCCATTTTTAGAAAAGAAAAAAATACATAGCTCTTTGAAAGAAATAAACTGGCCTGAGATGGTGTTTTTGTCATTTAGTGGGTTTCCAGAGTACATATTTATTTTTTTATAGAAAGACTTGAATAAAATTTAGTAATTTAATTTTTCCAAAAACAACTTTCAATGGCTTAGACCTACTTTTAGAAATTAAGTATGACAGTGTGCAGTGCTTGAAATTTAGAATGAAATTGAAGAGTTATCTTCTTCTTAATTTAAAATCTGAAATGCTTACAAGACCTTAATTCAGTATCAGTGAACTGCATTGATTTTTTTTCTGGCTATTTCTGTTTTTTTTTATAGCCTGTTAATAAAAAAAATTTGACCTATAATATACAAAGTTTGCACAAGACAGAGAACTGAGCAGACATAGTTTATAATCCGTGTAGCATGCAGAACAAACAAGGTGAAGGAAAATGTGAATGCCAAACATCAGAGAGCAAACTGGTGAGATCTAGCTGTCATCATTTTTTTTCAAATGTAAAAGGTGATTTAAGGAAAGCTTCACAGGAAAAATGGGCTAAGAATTTGAAGTGCAGTCATGGAAAAGTAATTTGCTACAAGTAGAAAAGAAGGTTTTAAAACAAGCATTTGGTCTGCCAGCCTTTTTCTGATATTAAAGCAATGCCGAAAAACGCTTGTTCATTGTATAACTTTTAGGATGTATGTGAATCCTACGTTTCTTTCAGGAAGCCTTTTCTGAATCTCTGGTCTGATCCTGTTCCTTCCTTTGGTGTCTAAAATACCCTCTTTCTTCATTTTTGTTTCATGGTGTTCAATGCATAGTAGGAAAGTTATCTATGTTTATCTTGTCTGTTAGCATAGATAGCGTTAAAGTTTAAACAATGTCTTAATTTTTATGTATCAGCAATTTAGTGCTGATAATGTAGTGCTGTCACTATAGCACTGATTTTTGAATCAATTATTTGATTTTTGAATCAATTATTTTCTTAGGAGTGATGCATGAGAGCACAGGAATTGCTTGTTTAAGTAGAATCAACATCTTCAGGCCTTAGGCTAATTGGCATTTCAGAAATTCTGTATCATTTTCATATTCTTCAGTAATGTTTGAAAGTTCCCATATCATCATGTTATTTCCAGCATTGAGTATTACAAGCTGTAAAATAGTTGTTAATTTAATCAAAATAATCTTATTGTCTCGTGTGCTTTCTTTTCATTACTAGAGCAATTGGACATTTAGAAGTTTTAATTCATGAATTGTTTGTGCCTTCTCTCTTTTGTTTTATTGAGATCTAATTCTAATAAAAAGTTAACTTTCACCCGTTTCATATGATGTAGCTTTCTTCCAGTTTGCTTGCTTTTAAATTTTCTCTGGGATCTATTTTCCTTGGCATACTCAAGTTTTGTGTAGTTAAAATCATTGATTCTTTGCCATCTCCTTTGCCTGGAAAGTGCTTCCCTACCAAGGGCCCAGATTTTTACCTTTATTTTCTTGTAGCTTTATATGTTTTAAGTATCTTGTCTCAGGCGTAAAAGAGTGCATTGTAGTTTTTGGATTTCCATTAATTATGTGCATGGATTTGTGAAGAACTGCCATGAGCCTCACATCTAGAAACATATGGTATTTTTCTCCAATTATTTAAGACTTCCTTGAAATCGCTCAGTAAAGATTTGTTTTCTTTTTATATAGACTCTTTGAAACTTATGTATTTATATTTTAATAGTTTGTGATTATTTTTGCTGGTGGATTTTTCTGTTACATTAAACAATTCTACTATTCAGGAAAGCTCTTGATTACTTGGGAAGATTTAGCTTGTATCCATTGAATTTACTGAACTCCCTTTTTTACCAGTCGCGACTCAATTAATTCAGGTTTTCTAGGTAGAAAGTAATACCTAAAAGTAAAGTAATATTCTTGTTTTGTTCCGGCTTTCAATGAGATTGTCATCAGTATTTCACCTATCAAGAATGCTGTTTTCTTACTGTTTTGAGATAGATGTTGTAATGTTATTCCTAAGGTTTACTTTACTTATTTTTAAAAATTAGGAATCCATATTGAACTTGACAAATACCTTTTTAGAATATATTAAGATCATTATATAGTATCCTGCAATGTGGCCAATTGAAGTGATATACAAATCGAATTTGTATCTTACATCATTCTTAAAGAAGTATGACATAGTCTTGATGGATATTTATTTTATCATACTATTAAAATTGATTCACTTTTATTTTCCCAAACATTTAATATAGCCACATTTTTTCCACCATTTTTATGGGTGATTCACACTCACTTCTGCCACTGCTGTTCTGTTCTCATCTTTCCTCGTGGCTTCACGCTGTCGCCCTAATTTAATTCTAAACTCTTCTTTCTTTCACTCCTTCATATCGAATGGGTCAGCTCAGTACCCTAAATTAGTGGAATCCCCCCCATTGCTAAACTAGCCCCCACTCTTCTTCACCTGGTTTGTTGGAATGGCCTTCCGTCTGCCTTTCGTCCATTCCGTCTCTCTGCTATCAGACTGATTATTTCCCCCTGAAACACAAATCTGACCATGTCAGTTCAATTTTGAAAGTCAGTCAGTGATGTCTCCTTTCCTTCACTGTGAGGCTGAGATGTTCAGCCGAGTCAGGTCCCCACCATCGCCCTTGTTCCAGCTTTTTTGCGTCACTTAATTCTACAGAAGCGTGCGGCGAGGTTCTCACAGCCTCAGATGATCTGCCCCCTGGCCTGCCTGACTCCTGCAGCTGCCCTCCAAGGCACAGACTTGACTTGGCCTTGGAAGTGTTTGCTGAGATCTTGGCTGTGCATACTGCGTGCAGGTGCCTTTCCTTTGCTCCCATTATCTCCTTCCTATTTATACGCTATTTATTGCCCAATATTTTAATGAATTTTCTTGCCTTTTTTCCTTCCCTGGGATCTTCTTCAGAGCAAGAGGGGTCTGCCTTCTTCATCTTATCATTCACTGCGCCTCCTGAGTAATCGAGGCTCCGTAACTGTTTATCAGGTGAGCAGCTGGAAGGATGACCAGGCCGCCTGTAGCCTGTCTCTTTCTCTCTTTCCTCACTGCTACCAGCATTCTGTCTAAAAGAGAAATCGAAGGCTTCCATAACAGCTTTGTGAATCCTTGAATGACTCAACACCCACAGGATAAAGTACTTGAAGCAGTGTTTCTCCAGACTTAAATGGCCCAAGGCTGTGGTTCCCAAGTCCTACCGCCAGTTAGTGTCTCCTGGGGAGCTTTGGAAAGTCATGGGATGTCTAGGTCCTTCCCAGACCAGTTACATGAAACCCTGCAGTCAGGCCTCAGCATGGGTAGTTGCCCAAACCCCCTTGATTCTAAAGTGCAGCCAGACAAAATGTGCCCTGCCCACCACTTCAGGATTTCCATCAGTCCCTTGTCAAGTCCCTGGGTGTGTCGGGAAGTGTTCGAGTTAAAGGCTGATGGAGCACTTGGAATTCTCCCTGCCCATTTTCCTTCTCTGTGCTCTGAGGCTGGCTCCCCAAGCCCCTGGGTCCTGGTTGTCTGCAAACCTGCCCGCCTGTCGCCTGTCCTGTAGCAGCTCACACTGCAACCGCTGCGGCTTCTGCTTCCCAGGGTGGTGTGGCTGCAGTTCCGTACTGCCCATGGGCACTAGCATCCATGCCGCAGGCACCCTCATGTCGCCAGGGTGCAGAAGCAGGGACATGCTCTTAACAGCTCCCCGGGTTTTTCAGTCCTGTGTTTGTTCTGCCCAAGCTTTATTGGGTGCTGGGTTGAAGAAGGAAGAGTGCCGACTGATCTCTTTGTGTTAACCCCTGTTGGTGGGCACCGAATGAAGCAAAGCTACGCTATGCCCAATGTGGACTGATTTGGAGAGTGGGGCATTCTCAGCTCAGGCTGCTGTAACACAATGTGTAAACGGGGCTGCTTCAGCAACACACACATTTGTTTCTCGCAGTTCTGAAGGCCTGGGGAGTCCTACATTAAAGGGCAGGCAGGCTCGGTGTCTCGTGCGTGTCTGCATCCTGGTTCCTAGACAGCTGTCTTCTCACTGTGTCCTCACATGGCAGAGAGAGAAAGAGCTCGTGTCTTCCCCGTTTTTTTAAGGACACTAACCCTATCGTGAGGGACCCATGGTCACCACCCGATCTGATACTAATTACCTCCCCACAACCCCAGCTTGAAACACTGTCACCCTGGGGCTTACGGCCTCAACATGTGATTTGGGGGCGGAGGGAGGATGACACAAACATTCAATCATGACATGGGACCAGTGGCCCTTGTAGGTTTACCGCTGAGTTTAGCTTGTCACTTGCCAATAAGGTCTGCCTTTCCTTTAGGGGAAGTTTTTTTTTTTTTCTTAATCTAGGGTACCCTCTTAGTCCTTCATGTTTTTGTTTTGGTTTTAAACAAACTTTCTTTCATAGTATTGTTTTCTTTTCCTGCTTGAATTGTTACCGTGATTTCATGATTCTGTATGATATAAGGTGGGATGGAGGTGGGGTAGAAAAATGATAGAAGAAGTGAGTATTTCTTGGTGTGGCTGGCGCTGTGAACAGACTAAGTCACAGCCCTGCCATTCAGTAGGCGAGGTGTCTGGAGGGGTCAGAGTTCCACAGACACACTTGTCCCATCAGTCATAGCCTGTGCCATTGGGCAGTTGCTTAACCTGTTCCGGTTTCCCTAATTATAAAACAGATACTCATTCCCACCTTGTGGGTGTTTGTGTGGATTAAGTGAGTTAATTATGTAAAGTGCTTAGATTACTACCATAGAAATTCCCCAAAAATGTTAGCTATAATTATAGTTATGAAAATTATAATAATTTAACTCTTCCAGCAGACATTTGAGATTTCTATTACAATCTTCATTTTAGAGGATGGAAAACACAGCCTTAGAAATGTGAATTCACCTGTCCGAGATCCCCCAGCTAACAACCAGAAATTCAAATCCATGACTCTCTCATTCTGAAGCCGACACCATTTGTTATACCACATTGCCCCTGAAAAAGAGATGAAGGTCTTTAAACCACTAATAAATATTTCAAAGTCTGTAATTGGGAGGAAGTTTTTATTTGATCGGAGAATGATTGAGAATATTGACTTTTGGCAAACATATTAACGGCGTTCCCAGAAAATTGTCCCTCTATAGAATCATTTAGAGGAGGGAGAGTCTTGTAGGGCAAAGAACCGGCAATGGGAGGTGATGGGTTTTTGAATGAACAGAAAAAGGTGAAGTTCAAGCAATAGCCCAGACACTGTTGCCTGGAAGTCTCCTGGAATCCTCAGAATGGTGCCACCCAAGCTGTGGAACCCACTGCTTCCTGCCCATGGTGTAGATCGCTCCACCATGTCAAGAGTGTGCAATGAACAGAAAAGCTGCCACAGTGCCATCTGAAGGGAGAGAAAGATATTTGAACTCTAATTTTTAGCCATGAATTTTAAAAGCAGGTGTTGGCAGCAGAATCAGAGCTAAGTCTCTTCTTATCTAGTCATCATAAAACTCAGCTGAATTGTCTCGAGGGCAGTGCTAATAGAAAAGCAGAAAGACACGTTAGTTCCAGTTGTCTGACTCCGTTACATGAGTCTCTAAAACTCTTGTGCTATGTAGCTCACATTAAATGTAGACCCAGCTTGCCAGTGTAATTTGAATGGCAGCTTTGCTGTGATCTGGAAACATGTACTAATGGCAGCTGTGATTTTTGTTTGGTTTTGTTTTTTGGTGGCACTTAGTGGCATATGCTGTTTTTCAGGTTATCTCCATTTTTTGTCATAAGCTCTGTGCGCTGCAACTTGGTTTTCCTTCCTCATTTGAGTTCTTTTTAGAATAAAATATATCTCCTATGCTGTCTTATAACTTTGTATACATAGGATCTTTGGGCTACTCAGTACTTCCATACAAGACATAAAAGGGAAAATACTGCTTACAAGCCTGAACATATGGCTTCCAAAGGAACTGTTATTACTTATATAATTATCTGCAGTATGATTTTCTTCACATCTAAGCAGAAACTTTAAAAATAGCATACATTTTATTTCACTCTGCAAAATTGAAAAACATTATTTTGTGTCTTCTTCAAGGCATGTTTTCAACCTTTAAAAACAAATCCCAATCTTCTATGACTGATACTGTTTTAAAGATCACTATTGAATGACCAGTGGGTAAGGTCATGTGACATTTCTAAAACCTTTCAGGTTCCTCTTTTACTTGACCGTAAGATTAAGTAGTCATCTTCTTGCCACCTTTCTTTTGTTTAAAAAATAGAAAAATTTGGGGAACTAAGTAGGAATATTTTTTTAAATTCCTGCTTTCCTAACAGGATGGTCTGCCTTGGATTTATGTATAACTTTGTTGTAGATTGCCAATATGGGTAATGAAATCTTCACCCTTGCAACACAATCACTCTAGACCAATAACAAGGAAATGAAGGTCCCAACCATGGATTTAAGCTTGCCAATATCAACTGTTTTTCTATAATTAATATGCCAACTGCTTGTCTCACTCGGCCATATCAGCGATTACAGACACTTGAAGGTGCCTGTTGTAAACCCTCTGTTATTAAGAGACAAGATTGGCTTTAATTATCACATTTCCCTCTGTTAATTTATGATTGACACCTGGCTGCAGATTACACTAAAAGCTGTGTGTAAGACCAGAAACTCATTTTAGCCATCACTGCCACCTGATCTTTACTTGTTTTTCTAGAATTGTGAACAAAAAAGGAATGCAAGTGCATTGTCTCTCCAGTGAAATAGCAGGTGAGAGGCAGCCCAGTCACAGTAAGGATGCACATTCTAGAACCTTCATTTTCTAATGTAGATTACCCAAGTTCTGTTATACATTACTGTTTCTGCCCTTTTGTTTGTTTGTTTGTTTGTTTGTTTAAGGGCAGTGTCACTGGCCCTCATATGTGGGACCCGAACTGGGGCCCTTAACCACCGCGCCACTCGGCCGGCCCTGATTTTGCCCTTTTTAACTACAGTCATGAATTGAGTGAAAATCTGGGAGTTCTTCCAGTGATAGGTCCCTTTGACATATTTTACTAAAGATGCTTGGAATTAGGTTACTTGAAATGTCAGTAAATGAAAAAAATCTACAGATTCTAAAATTATTTCCACACTGCACCAGTTAGGGGTGGTGAGGCAAAGGGACTTGGAAAAAGGTACAACGGGTGTGCCAGCTGTGTAGAATTAAAGCCTCTGTTGATCTAACGGCTTGGTTTTGAACGTTTTTCTCAACTATTGACTTTTCCTGGAAGAAATGATCATACAGTAATTCTTCTCCAGCTGGGAAGCTTAACTTTCCTGAAAAGCACAGTGGTTGGCACAACTGGATCTGCAAAGAAATACAGGGTTTGGGTGGCATAATGTTGAAAAGCATAGACTTTGAAATCCACAGACCCGGCTTTGAAACCCAGCTCGACCGTGTATCTGAATGGGCAGTTCCCTTACATTCTGAGTCCACATTTTCCGCTGTTAAACGGGGTGTAATGCCATCTTCCCTACAGAGATGTGAGACTCACGTGAGAAAAACGTCTTTTCATTCAGGGTCACAAAACCTAGGAGGCGTTCAATAAATGAGGATCGCTTCACTATCTAGTCAAAACAATGAAAATGACATTAAATGCCTATTTAAAAACTTGTTAGATTTTCTCAAAGTGCCTGCTTGAAAACCACCTACGTTTGATAGCCCTGAAAACCTGCTTTGACAGGCAGTCATCTTCTGAATCTTTTCTAATACTGTCTAGGGACTGATGACTTTTTATTAAGTAGTTAATAAGTGCTAGACATTTGTCTTTTATGTTTGGCTTTTGTATTTTATATGCGTTAGTTCATTTTGTTGTCCTATCAGTCCTGTGAGGGGGGAACTGTTGTTATCCCTGCTTTGCAGATGAGAAATGGAGCTGTGGAGCACGTGAGGAGGAGTGCTTTTCCCAGGAAGCAGCAAATGCGAGAGCTGGGGTTTAACTTCGGCTTTGCCAGTGGGTCTGAGCTGTTACCTGTCACTCCTTATCCTGCTTGCCTGTCATCATCTGCTGACACAGGTTCTCCATCATTTCTGCTTTCCACAAAGTCTTTTTAAAAGCTTTTGGAACGGCCCTCACTTGTTGGCGATTCATTGTCTCCTGCGGCGAGATACACCCTTGCCAATACCCTTTCGTAGGTGTTAGCAAGGTGGCTTTTCAAAATTATCTTGGCCTTAAAGGGCATGTTTTTCTTGGCTGACTCTGTGTGTTGAAAAGGAAAGCAATGAACAGTCCTTCTTGCTTCCTTCCCCCATCGTCCAACAAACACAGTGTTTAAGACATGAAATAGTAATTATGTGGGTTTGTTTGATGGGAGTAAACTAAATGGCATATAGGTAAAATGATCACAGATAAGAAAAAAACATTCTTAAAATCAGTATCAAATATTTCTAAGTTATAGCCAGCTAACAATCACACTGTATTGCATTTGTGTGACAATGGTTCAAATAATTTATTAAAACCTACATATTGTTTATTTACTGTCATAAGAGATAGAAAAATTGAGTGCAGAAATCAAACACACCTGAGATGTGCGTACTAGCTCCCCAAGCAGCCAGCTCCGTGTGACCCAGGGAACAGCGAACTGGATGGAGTATGCCTAGAGTTACCTATAGGTTTGTTTCGATGATTAAGTGGGTTTATGTTTCAACTAGCATAGCACATGCTAGGCTCACAATTATTGGTCGCTGCTCTTTCACCTGATAGTTTTCATTGTTATTCAATACATGTCTCTACATAGAGGACATGCTGTATCCCTAATAGAGTACACTTTAGTTTGGGAAATACTATAGACACTTTTCTTTTAAATAGACATGAGAATACTGTTAGTGAAATGGGTGCAGTTGCAGGCTCTGGAGCTGAGAGAAAGTGATGCGTTGGTCCTCCAGGTGGACAGCGGGGCCCTGGGGATGTGTGAGATCCTGCTGTTTTTGCCGTCTCCCAGTGACCAAGTTCAGTCGTCCATGCACTCACCCAATATCTACTTAGATTCTTACCGTGTCCCGGGGACCACTCAGGATGCTGCCTGTCCACCCTTAGCTCCTGGGATTTGTTGATTCATTTATCCCGCTTTTCACACAGGTTAGCAATAAGCTGTGTAACACAACCTACGTTTTCTGGGGCCATTTTAATCAGTCCTCTTCAGTAAGGAGGGAGAATTATATATTTAAAAATTCTTGAGCCTAGAGCTCTCGAGGCCCTATAGTTGATGTAATTGTAACTTCAGCCCTGACTTTTCGCTGGAGTAAAACCCAGCTGTGAGCCTTCTCCGTCCTGGTCTGGCCAACACATTGTTTAAAGCGTCTCAGCGCTGTTACATGCCGGAACATGTACTATTCAGTTGGTATAATCCATCACAGGGTCACAGGAGGCCCTGTTCCTCGGATAAAACTCCTGGGAGAATGAGTCAGGGGGCGACTCCCTGCGTCTGAGAGCTGCACACTTGGCCGGTTGTCAGCCCCAAACTGAGTCATGGTAGGAGGTGCAGAAGCCATAAGGTCAGGTGGTAGGATGCCGGAGCTGCTATATTGCTTCCAATTTAATTGACTTCAGGGTTTACAGATGGGGAAATAAGGCTTAGAGAGGACATATGATTTCATGCACAATATTGAACCAGTGAGTGGCATGCCTGCCTTGAATGCACCCTCCACATTCCCTTCTCAGAGCCTTGGTGTTGGGCTGTTTCTCTACCTAGAATAGTTTTCCCATTGATGCTTGCATTACTTTTTCCCTCACTCAGTCCTAGTCCTTAGAGAATTCTTCCCTCCCTCACAATTCCGCCTAAAAAACCACTCTTTCCTATCTCTCTTTATCCCTTTTCCCTGCTCTATTTTATTTATAACACTCAGCACCATCTTACAGTGTGTGTGTGTGTGTGTATAATTATATATATATATAATTATACACACACATGTACTTGTGTCTTTCTGTCTTTTCACCTAGAATGTAAGCCCCCCCAAAGGGCAACGATTTATTCGCTTGCCAATTTTATTCTCAATGCCTAGAAAATGCCTGGCACATAGTAGGTGATAAATAAGTATTACTTAAATTAACGAACAGATTTATTTGTTCATCAGATATTTATGTGCCTACAGTTACCAAATATTACGCTGGTTGCCGAGGATACAATTATACATAAGATACAGTCACTAATCAAAATCTCATTTCCTAGTGGAGGAGAGACAAAACAAGGAAACTTAGTGTGTCTTATATTCTGTGAGAAGGGCAGTAATGAAGTGACGTGGGAACACACAGGCCAGCAGGGTCTCTAACCTTAGGGATCTGAGACGGTATCCTGCAGAATATGCTGTCTGAGCTGAGTCTTAGAAGATGCTGAGTAGAAGCAGCTTGAGGGGAGCAAAGGTGTAGGAGGGTTGGAGGGGGCAGGCGGAGCGAATTCCAGATGGAAAGGCCTGGAGGAGCGGGAGGGCTGAGAGCATGTGAGCAGTTATGTGCGGAACGAGTAGATCTTGAAGCTTTGGCCCAGTTGAATACATTTTTAGATATACTGATAAATAACCAAATATGTACTCATACTACTTATTTGGCTACAGTAAACCCCGTATCGTGCAAAATAATATCTGGAAAATACTGCTCTGTTTTCTTGCTTTAATCATTTTGAAACATCTTAAACTTTTCTTTTTTAATTAAAGTTTATTGCAATGACAAATGGTTAGTAAAGTGACACAGGTTTCAGGTGTGCAATTCTGTAATCCATCATCTGTATATCACATTGTATGTTCACCACCGAGAGTCAGTTCGCCTTGCGTCACCATATATTTGATTCCTTTTATCCCAAAAAGGCACCTTAAACTTCTAATGTGTGTGTTCCATGTCGGTATTGTCATAAATAGAACCCCGTAGGGTTATCTAACATAGTTCTCAAGAACTTCTGTTAACTTTGCTAAGCCATTCATTCATTCATTCATTCATTAATAAGCATTATAGAACAACTCCTTTATGCCAGGCCCAGGGAATAGAAATGGACAAAATCCCTTATTCTCAAGGGTGCAGTTTACATTTGGAATGTATGTGATACAGTGCTTTTTGAGTATGGATATCTTGTTACTGACATGTTATCTCTGCATACATCTATTTGCAAACATTAAGAAAGCCATTATTGCTTTTTCCTGGCCCTTCGGATAATTACACATGCCTGTATTTGTAAATAATGTTCCTTTAGTCGTATAATTGGGTTGATCAGTTTTTTTTTTTTGTTTGTTTGTTTTTTTTAAAGATTTTATTGGGGAATTGGTGGAGGGGAACAGCGTTGGGGAATTGGGGAAGGGGAACAGACAAGTTGTTGTCTTTTTGTTCTTCAGTTTTTAGTTGCGGAGGACGTTGCTTCACTGTTGGTATCGTCATTGCGCTCTTCCCGGATGAGGCAGATCGGTCGCTGGCCTCTGGATGTCGCTCACCATGGCTATTGGCAGCTCACACTGGCTGCCAGCCGCTCACGCTGGCTGCGGGCCACTCACTGTAGCCTATGGCAGCCCACTGCAGCAGGGGCTGCAGCCCACACCATTACCGGGGCTCGCACAGTCCAGCTCCAGGTGGAGCTGTTGTTAGCTGTAGAGGGCAGTGTCACTGGCCCTCATATGGGATCCGAACCGGGGCCGCTGGCATCCCAAAACCAGCGCTTAACCAATGTGCCACTCGGCCAGCCCAAGGGTTGATCAGTTTTATCTTTTGTCTGCTGATTGCCTATCATCCTGATTTAGGATTTCGTGCTGTTATCCTGCCATCTCCTTTGCTTGCCTTCCCTCATTTCATTGCTCCCATAGAGGTGTATTAATTTTTTTGTCGTTGTTCATTATATATATGATTATGAATATGCAAATATTATTCACAAGGGGGAATTGTTGTACAGTATGATTTTATTTCCTTCATTTTGTTTTTCCTGAAGCGAGTGGTGACTTATTTTTTCTTTTGTTTGGTTTTCACGGTACAATTGCAAAATTTTCTATGCTATTCGAAAGCTTCTCAACACAGCTCGCCTCACGGTTGGTTCTGTTCAGGATCACAGGTTTTCTGACTTTGTGTGTGTGGTTTCATCTCTCTGGAGGACCTTCGTCTACTACCTGGATGAATTACTCTCTAGGCTGTCTTCTCCGTCTTCCTGTATTATCCCCAGCATTCCATGGGCCTTTTCTGAGTCAGCTTCCCTGTTACCTAGATCTCCTGTCTTTGTCTTTCTTGGTTTTCCCCTTGTTTGGATGGTACACATTCTGTAATAGCCCCTTCAGGTTAAAAAGAAGGTACTACAGCAAAACGTACTGTGATCACAGCCCTTAATAAATCCGGGTTTTGAGCCACAGGGCTCCCGTCCGGACAGGCGTGCCCTCTGTGGCTGGTGGATGTCTCTCATCTTAAAATCTCCATTAGCATCTTGGGAATTTCTTCCCCTTGCTCTTTGTGTGAAGCTTCTGTCTGCCATGACCTTCTTCTCCTGCTGCTTGGTAGGGTCTCATTTTGCTGAAGCGCAGTCTCCAACGACTTCCTGAGAGATGGTGGTGCATGGGAGGAATATATATATTTTTTTTAATTCTTAAATTTTGAAAAAATGTCTGCTGACTCACCCACTTAATTGATAGTTTGGGGAAAGGATTTTAGGTAGAAATGAGTTTCCCTCGAATTGTAAAGCCTGTGCTCAGTTGTCGTAGTTTCTGTTGGAGACTGAAACCATGCTGGAGATCTTTTTATTACAGTGATGTTCTTTGATTCATGTTAATTTCACTCTTTGTGCTGGGAACTCAGCCTTCTTCATCTGGAAATTCATGCACTTCCTTTCTGGGAGATCTTCTTGAATTATTTATTGATGATTTGCTTTTCAGTTTTCTCTGCTCTTTCTCTCGCATTCCAGTTAACATGGTATTAGACTGACTAGCTAGTCCTCTCTTTATCTTTTCCTCTTGCCCCCACATCTTTCTTTGTCTACTTTCCGGGGGATTTCTTGAACTTTGTATCTTCCAACCCCGCTGTGCACTGCTTCGTCTCTGCGATGATATTTTCAGTTTTCAAGAGCATTTTTCTCTGAATATTTTTATAGCTTCATATTCTGGTTTCACGTTGTGTCTTTTATTTTTTAGATAATAAAGATAGATTTGTTGATGTCTTTCTGCAGTCTGTTTCTTCCAAGTTGCTTTTTTCTATTTGTTTTGATGTTCTTCTTTTATATTCGAGGCTTTTCTCACTTCTTTGACATTCATTGTTTGAATATATCTATTAATATATGTCACTATATATTATCTAAATATATTGTTGGGGTCCAAGGCAGGCTGCTTCCAAATAACCCGGAATGGCACATTAATTATTCTGAATTAAAGTTACGGACAAGCAGCCGATGCAAGACAATCCCTCGTCTCCTTGACTGCAGGAAATAAATCTCCCTGCTGCCCAGTGCCTCCTTGCTCTAGGAGGAGCTAAGAAAGACACGCTTGAGGCTAGACTTAAGGAGTCAGGGTTGAAATGCTTACATAAACAAACCTTGTTCCCCCTTTACTAATTTACTGTCTGAGCCCAAGCTTTGTTTAAATACCTCACCAATGAGCACCCAAAACTAACGTGCATTTGTCCTATCACTTTTTTCACAAATTTGTTGTTTGTCTAAGAAGTAAAAAGAAGCTGGCTGGTTCCGTTCAGGAAGCATCATCTGTGATATCTCATGCTCTCATATTAAATTGTTTTTTCTCCTCTTAAATCTGATCTTGTGTCGATATTATTATTAGTCCAGCCATAAGAACTCAAGAAGGGTGGAGGGGGGAATTCACCTCTTCTAGACAAAGTGCATATACAAATGTTCACAGCTGAGAATTGTTGAGTGACGTGATTATATTTCCTTCTTTTCTGTTGTTTTTCCTGAAGCTAATGATGACTTGTTTGCTTAGATACTTGCACAGTGCTTAATAATATATTTTACATACACAGTTGATTATAATTAATTGTATAATTTGCCTAATAATTATACAGTGTATATATACCTATATATGCCCGCATACACAATGTGCATATGCATATTGATTCTTTTATATTCTGTATATAAAATTATGTATTGCATGTATGTGCCTATATACATATATTTGCTATATATATACACACACACACACATAAATCAAACTTGTGATTGAAATTCTGAGTTTGATGACGAGCCTATGAGCTGTAGCTATCTTCTGTTTTATATGCTCACTTAAGGAATTAATATTGTTTAGATTTTGATTCTTCCTATGCTGCTAGCTTTAAATGGTCGCCATATAATTTGAATAGAATTAGGTAAAGTAATGTTAAAATCAAATTACAAAGATAAGTAGCTTTCTTCAGAAATGGCGACAATTGGATTAATAGCAAGGAGTTCTGCATTCCTACAACCTCATTTCTGAGTAATGCTCAGTTAATCCATTAAAATTATTAAGGTAGTCAGTAAATCAGTTTAATGACAGTATAGTCTAATGAAATTAAGATCTTCTACAGAATTTTCAGAATTTCAAAAGCCCCTTTCCAGTGAAGCCCCAAATAATTTCTGAGAATTCAGAAGCACTGCCGCTATCATATTCCTTTATTTGCAATGTGATTGCGTAATGAATGTACCAAGCTAATAATAATTTTCTATTGGTACTTTTGAAAAATTAGAACTATAACTTTATTAAAATGGTATTTCAATTTCTTCTCTAACCTTTGCATTTCAATCCATCTTTTGTCTTGTGCCTTTAATAAAATAACTGTTTTTCAGAGCCATAATTGTATTACATCACGGTATGCTCATTTTCAGATAGTAACCAAACTCAAATAAGAAAAGCTCTATATTGGTTTTGGCAATGCCTTCTAAGACTATCAACTATTTTAGAGGGAAAATAGTGAAGTTTTTGTCTTATTTTAACTTCATAGAATATGGTTTCCTGCTCTGCTGGATTCCTTGGCCTCTTATTTTTCCTTTAAATTCAAATAGATTTTTTTTTCCTGAAATGAGAAAGTCCTGAGACACTATCTTTAATTTGTGTTCAGTAAAATTTCCCTTCTTAACAAATGTGTTCAATAAATGTGTTAACCTTAGTGCTTTTTATATTCCTGGCAGTTTTCCCCCCTGAACTCTGTTGATAACAATTGGTTAAAGAAACATTGATGGTTTGCAGCTATCATTTTTTAATCCCAAAGGCTTTCATGGTAGAAAACAAAATAATTGAATTGAACTCAGTTCTTTCTAATTCTGATAGATGGCTGAGCATCAACTCTGAAGACTGTTTAGGGAAAGGTCAGTAAACATATGCAAATCACATCTTGCTTTGGATTTAAGTTTTTGCCCCATGTCTCTGTGTGTCTTATTTCATATGCTATTTTAAGAACAGTAGAGATGATTTGATATGATATGCCTGTTTAAAAAGTGGCAACAACTTACTGTATTTTCAGAAGGAAACCCTTTTTGGAAGTATAGGTGTTAAAATTTATGTTGTCTATGCCTAAATCAGGCGCTATATTTCAGTATTTGGAACACATAACAAAAATATGATTTCTCACAATCCCTGTGCTTTACATCCAGTAGGAGAGGCTTTCAAAATAAGATGCTAGGTTGTCTGCTTCACCTCTGGGGTCATTCGACAGTGTATGAAAATGTGTATGAGTCTTAATGTGAATGATCACACAGATTTTTTCGTATTTTACTTCATACTCTGAAAAGTTTGCTTTATTGGAGCCTGATCCTTTGCTGCTTCTGCTGAGGCTGTGTACCTAACTTCAGGAGTGAGAAATTCCATTTACTTGAGAACCTACAGGCAATGTAAAAATGAATAAGGCCTGGAAATTTTCAGCCCAAAGGACCTCCTAATCTCATGGGCATGGATGGTAATACATGTACAGAAATAACTAAAGTTGTGATCCAAGATAGGTCTAAAAACTACAAAGAAGTTATTAACGAAGTATAAACAGAAGCAAGCTTCACTTTTCTGGATTCCCTTTGCTTCTAGTAATAGATTTGATGCTTCTGTATTAGGAAAATATTAGGTTGTGAATGTCATTTTGGCAAATGATGGTTTTTTTCTAAACTTAAATTTAGCATTTTAGGTAGGAAAAATCGATTTTGGAAAATTGTAGCTATACTTGTATGGTTATCTCTGCTTCTTGCTGCCGATGTTATTTTTTTCTCTCTGAACTATGTGAATATACTCAGGAAGATGGCCAAACTAACAGGGTCTGCCCTAGATAAGTTTTTCATAGCTTTATTTTAAAATGGATTCTGTTCTGTATAAGCACAACTGTGTGTGTGTGTGTGTGTGTGTGTGTGTCTTCAGTTAATTCAATTATAATTTAATTCCCCTAATCTACAAGTATATAATAGTTGCTAGTCAGTGGTTTTTAAAATATTCAACTAGAGATTGAATGTCCAAACAACAGTGTTACTATAAGAGAGTTGTTCAATACTCTCTTCAAATTTCAGCCATATTTTCAGGACGTGCGTGTCAGGAATGCCTGGAATTGTCACATAAATGACTACAAAGCATCGGGGCCAGGAAGCAGAATTTGAGTTTGGCCAAGTGACCCTCGGCCGGGAGCCTTACCATTTCCCCCTGTGTTGCCACACAGAGGTCAGGGATGCCAAATGTATCACAGCACAGAGCACTTGGAAAAATATGCCTGACGTAGGTTCACAGACGCTGATGAGCTATGTTTGACAGTATTGCCTTTGGTCACGTGTCAGAGCTTTCCCACCTGGGTGCTGCGAACGTCACCAAAATGGTCATATGTATAATAGAAGGCTCCCTTGTGGCACAATCCCAGAAGTACCATCCACATTTATTCCGTGTAAAAGATGTCCCCTGGAGTTGTGCATTATGGGCAGGATTATCTAACTGCACTGCGGCGTGCAAACTGGAGGGGACTGAGACCTCCTTACGGGATTTCAGGAAAGAATCATGACTTTGTAATAGACAATTTGGACAAAGAAAAATATCAAAGTATTTGGAAGTTCAGTTCTATTTAGTGTACAGATATTCTTTACATTTAACATCTCTTTCTTTTATTAACCAACGTGTTGCCTATATTACTTTCGTGATAAAAATGAATAAGTAAATCAAATTGAACTTCTCTCACATCGAGAATTTCACAATGATGCTTTGGAAGCCAGTTAACTATCCAAAAACAAATCTTCACGGTAAGAATAAAGTACTGACAATTTTCAAAAATGTAAATTACCTCTGAGCTCAGAAACTCCTAATGACCTCTAAATTTGCTGTACCATCGGTATGCTGTTTTAGAAACAATAACAAATGATGCTCTGGTCCCCTTCACATAAAAGCTGGAAGCAGATGGGGCAGTAGCAGCTTGGATTATATTATAGGCACTATTTTGTTAACATAATTTGATGTAGAATCCAGGGAAACTTCTCTAAGAAGGCTTCTTTGGAACAAAAATGTGTGTGAATTGAATTGCAGTGTTTTCAGAACAAACTCTGGATGTTGACGCCCTTACATATTCCTGTCAGCACAGAACATAAACATAGGCCTGCATGTAGAATAACTTGGTTCATGGTTTCCTTCTACCACGTAGAATATTTCATCCTCAGTAGTTTGGGTAGCTCTCTACAAAACAGTATTCTTCCAAGAACTACTTTTCAGGGATGTCCATTTTTTTTTTTTAAAAAAAAACAACATTCTTTTTTAACAGCTGGGGATTCGTTGATATAGCATGGAAATTCTTATGACTTAATAACCTTTTGAATCAGTGTTGTCTCTGTCATCTGACATCTTTGTCTCTACTAAATTTTGACAACTGATAACCTTTTCAATAACCTTTGCTGCACTGATCTCATATTCAGTATAAGGCTGATAATACGTAATGATAAAAATAAGTGATTTTGCAGTTCATGTGAGATATATTGGCTTTAGTGCTTAATTGCATGACCTTGAAATCTTGAGTTCAGTATAATACTCTTGTAATGCAGCTCATAAAATTTTCAAGATCTTACAATGCATAGCTTTTTTTATGTTTAAGATGGATGTATTATGGGGAGGTCTCAAAATGACTTGCTTGGTACTTCTGCCTAACTTGATATTTACATGAAATAAGATATTTAGGCTACAGAAAAGCATTATGGGAGCACACAAATCCAGGTGACAAAACTTTTTATTTGTAACTATTACCTGAAGACCATCTAGATTTTTTTAAAAAATATGTTTCACATTTTAGGAGAAAGGTATCTGTAAAAATTAAATCTACTTTGATATAAAGTTCTGAAAGAGAC
Source organism: Aselliscus stoliczkanus (assembly GCA_033961575.1). Classification (NCBI taxonomy): domain Eukaryota; kingdom Metazoa; phylum Chordata; class Mammalia; order Chiroptera; family Hipposideridae; genus Aselliscus; species Aselliscus stoliczkanus. The sequence continues at coordinate 71,061,930 of CM066740.1, read as the reverse complement.
TGAGCAACTATGAACTTAGACCCTTAATCTAAAAAAATTAAGGTTTCCTGTTTGCTTAAGAATGTATTAATACAGACTATTCAATAAAATAAAAATAAAAATAAATAGGGCCGGCCAAGTGGCGCGTTGGTTAAGAGCTGGCTTGGAACGCCAGCAGCCCCAGTTCGGATCCCACACATGAGGGCCAGTGACACTGCCCTCTACAGCTAAGATGGTGAACAACAGCCCCTCCTGGAGCTGGGCTGCTCTGAGTCTCCAGGACGGCATAGCTGCAGTTTCTGCTATAGTGGGCTGCCATAGGCTACAGTGAGTGGCCGGCAGCCAGCGTGAGTTGCCAAGAGCTGCTGTGAGTGGCCATCCAGAGGCCGGTGACCAATCTGCCTCACCCAAGAAGAGCACAATGATGATACCAACATGGACCAGTGAAGCAATGTCCTCTTCAACTAGACTGAAGAACAAAAGGACTGTTCCCCTTCCCCAGTTCCCCAATAAAAAATCTTAACCAAAAAAAAAATAGCATTAGGAAATACTGAGATATGAATTTCATCTAATCCATCAGTTAAAATTTAGAAATTTGCATAATATAGATATTACAATCATAAGATAAAAAAATTGAAATGTATATGCTTTGAAACTCTAAAGGCCCTTTACATAATCCTTTAAATGAAATTGAATTAATTATTTTAGAAGCAAACATTTTTCCAATTTACTAAATTCCTTTAAGAGTCAAGCTTTGGTTAGCTAATAAGTAAAACATAAACAATCATAGATAAATTTATAAATATAAAATTCACACAGGCAGTTAAATTTAATTCAGGAATACTAATATAAGAAACTAATAACAACAAAGAAAATATCAGTGGTAATAGTAATGATAACTAGCATTACTTTCTATATTAAGAAAAATTGTGAAAAGCAAAAGCAAATGAAAACTAAGTATTTTACATGGGTATCAAAAAACAAAAACAATAAAAAAAAAAAAAAACTTTTTGATTCTAAACCATTTGTTACTAAACTAATTCCTATTGACTGATTTAGCCGGAGGTCAGAGATGTGATTTTGTGTGGGACTGCTCAACCACTTCTTGCGGGGGAGAGCTCTGCATCACATCTCTCTTGCCCAAATGACAGACAGGTAGAAAAAGTCAAGAACCATATGATTTCACTCATGTGGGATATAAAACTGAAAGCAACAAAGGAACAAAACAAAGAAACAAAAATTCATAGACATAGACAATAGTTTAGTGACTACCAGAAAGTAAGAGGAGAGGGGGCCAGTGAACGAGGGTAAAAGGGATCAAATATATGGTGATGGAAGGAGAACTGACTCTGGGAGGTGAACACACAATGTGATATATAGATGATGTATTATACAATTGTACACCTGAAATCTGTATAACTTTGCTAATAATTGTTACCCCAGTAAACTTTAATTTAAAAAAAAGACACATTTTAATGTAAGAAAAAAAAGTTTATGGAGGGAGCCATTTAAATAATGTTGAAATATGATTCAGCAGTTTTAAATTTTTGAACAGTGCTTAAAGTTTAAAAAATTCTTTTTGGTGATCTGCAGCACACTGTTTGGGAATCTGTGCTCTATAAACTGTTACCCCCCAGTGAGTGAGTGAGCGGGTATGTGTGTATGTGCATAAGTCCATGTAAGCGTTACATATGCAGCCAGGTCTGCTTTAAATCAGTAATACTATTTTTAATAGCCATAGCTGTTGGTTAAAGAGTACTGTTTTTTTAAACCAAGATCACAGAAAGAAGAAATGGTGCTTTCTTCAATTATAACTGCATTTGACTTCTTTCACAGTATCATAGTTTATTTTACAAAGTTTTGGAAAACGAGGACACATTTTTCCCCCAAAATTTCACTAACGTCTTATTTGAGGGCAGCTTGATATCCTTTTATCTCCTTCTTCCTGTCACAGTAGTTGGTGTGTAGAAGGTTCTCAATAAATATTTGTTGAACTGTTGAATTACTAAATATTGGAAGAAACATTAAACAGTCACGTAGCTTTTCTAAATAAAAGCTAAGGTAGTTAATGCTTTAAAGTTCGAAGGTTCCTATTTGCATGCATTTAGAGAACTGTAGGGTGATGGAGTATCATAGCGAAGTGATGTGTATTAGACGGAAACAGTGAATGACCTGACAATGAATTTGTGCCTCATAAGGATGTAGCATAAAGTGCATCTTTTTCCTAGAAATGTTATCTTTGACTTACTTATACCCTATCAGGTTTCATGTCAAAAACTTGCAAAGATGTTTTATTGGGAAACTCATTTTGTAGGTACCAGTTGATTTCAGTGACAAGTACTCTTTTACCGGAGGACTGCTGAAGGACTTGATCTCCTGCCAGCATACCCAGCAGGCACTTTCTCTCTGGATGTCTCCTTCTGGAGAGCGGAGTTCCAATCTCAGCATCGTGTTAGGCACTCCGATTGGTCTCCCCTCTTCCTTTCCCCCCAGCCGTCTGCCTACCGTCTCTCTCTTCCTCTTGTTTTCCCCCTTCCTCACTCAATTCCTAGTTGATAGGGAAAATTTTTGATGTGTCCTTTCCTTTTAAGAGCAGGCGGTCAGCTTAGTGCACTCATAATGTTGAGCTGCTAAACATTTTAAAGGACTGATGTGTTTAGATATTAACCAATTGCAGGAATTTTAACAAGAAAGGGGTCCTGGAAACAATGCTGTACTCCCAAGAGTTTGTCACTGTTAGAATGCCAGACATTGTGTCAGGCAAAAGTACGGGCGTGTGACTAATGTTTAGGAAGATGTGACTTTCATATGGAAACTTTTTTTTTTTTTTTTTGAGGGCAGTGTCACTGGCCCTCATATGTGGGACCGAACCGGGCTTCCCAAACCAGCGCTTAACCACGGCGCCACTCGGCCGGCCCTCACATGGAAACTTTTGAATTGTGTAAAATTTACCCAGTGATTTTTCGTTTTAGCTACTTCATGTAATTCTGTGTAATTTACTAGTGATTTAGGTGCTAACTTATATTTCTAATTGTTAATGTATTACTTTAATCTCTATATTGATATTGTAATTATTTATCTACCTCACCTTGTAGCCAAATTTCACAGTGACATCCAGGTACATTTCAGGAATTTGTAATGCTCAGGACTTTGGAAAACTCTTCCAGAAAGTTAGAATATGTTATTCTTTGCTACAAAAATGATTTTGGATGGTTCTGTAATTTAGCAATGTAAACAGATATTTTATAGGATAAGTGGGGTTTGTTAATAGAATTTTGTAAAAGAAATTAATTAAAAAGAAGCTAACACTAAATGCTATCTTCCAGTATGAAAACAATTTTTAGATCTGCTTTAGCACAAAATATTTAAGTTTTGTATTCCATATATTCACATCCTAGATTATCTTTCAGTTTTTGTAACTTGAATTGCTTTTGAGCTTTCTTGGACATTTGTTTTGTGAATTTGAGTTTTTTTCCCTATAAATTGCAGCTGATAATCCTTCTAAATGTTGAATAAGAGCAAATAATGACTCTCCCTTCAAGTTGACTTGGCTCTTTGTCTCTCAGGAGGTGGACAGCAGATCAAGTAGGGCCCAAGAGACCCCTTTTATCAGTAGACAGGGCTTTAGGACCAGAGGGCATATGCCATGGCCAGAATTACATGGCTTTTTCACTGTTCAGCAGCCTTTATTTTGTATACACTTAATATAATGTAGGTTTTCTCTTTAGATCTGTGTGTTATGTGGCAATATGTGGGCCATCTGGTCACCAATAAGTGGAACTGTGCAATGACCCCCTCCATCCCTGTGGTTTGTGTTGTATTGGGAGGTTTGTTTTTTCTGTTTGTGTGGCCACAGCCTTTCCATGTTTATTTGCATTGCCTTACTTTCTTAGAATATGGCCAGAAATATGTATTTTTTAAAAGGCTTTTCTTGGAGTTTTGTTGTAAAGTAACCATCTTCTGTAAGATTTGTGCAGGTTAAGGTTAGGCTGTTGTGAGGGCTAATTGTCACAGACATGGATGGTGTGAAAGTGAATGTGTTTTGACTTTTCAGCATACGGTGTTCAGTATTCCCCGTGGGGATCAGCGAGATGAGCCTTAAGGGTTTCTTATTTTAATTCCCCATACCCTGGAAATGATGGCCTTTATCATTATTTCTAATGAGAAATTTGTTTTATATATAAGTATTTTAAGGTGGTTTTCCAAGCAGACAAGACGTTAAAACTTCAGAAGTTCCTGTATCTTAAAATATGAGTCATAATTATACTAACCAGAGATTGATCTGCTCGTATTTCTTTGTCATGAGTAAAAAGCCTGATTTAAAAAGTGGTTTTAGCCCTACCCTGTATCTCATGCATATTTGTCTCTGCAATTTAGATTGATCAAAAATCCAAATTCTGGAGTTACAGCTAAATATTATACTGTGTAAATAAACCTAAACCCATTCATTGGAGCCTCCTTACCTTTGGTTTCGTTGGGTAGATTTCTTACCTAATGAATTCCAGGTCTAGCAAATCCCTAACTGAGCTGAACATCAAATCCTTAGGAACTGAAAAACTGAATAGCTTTCTGGGCTACTCTGTATTCAGAATTCTGAAATAGTGATGTAGGGTAGGTTTTCAGTATTGACATTTTTCAAAAAGGTTTTTGAAGACTGATTAGCCAGGTTTAGGAAACTCACTGTTGTTTTTTTCTTTCTTTTTTTTCTTTCTTTCTATAAAAATGATCACACTTGCCTCTTAGTGGCATCTCGTCTGTTTGCCTAGTTTTAGTCTTCACAGCAGGATGAAATCTGCTGTGGAAATTTCCTTTGAGCTTCCTTTGCAGACAGCACTGAAAAGCTCCAGTTGGAGGGGACAGGAACCATGAGACATTATCACATCCTAAGAGGCCAAGGTAACTAAGCAGAAAAACACAAAAAAACCCAAAGAACAAAAGGAAGATGTTATCAAAGACTTAGAGAGTGGGTCAAAAGATAAAATACAAATCAAATATAGGATGCCAAGTTATATTTGAATTTTAGGTAAATAATGGATATTTTTTAGTACAGGTATGACCTAAATGTTTCATGGGACATGCTTATATTAAAATTTGAGATAGATATGATAAAATTCTTCTAAAATTATCTATTTTTCTGAAATTCAAATTTAATGGGACATCCTATATTTAATTTGTTAGCCCTACCTGGCAAGAAGAAATGACATACTGCATGGACCCAGCACTGTAGCATACCATAACCATTCAACGAAACTATCCCTAGGAGCAAGGTTTATTTTAAAATATCTTTTTGTTTGTTTTTTGTTATTTTTTTTTTGTTGTTGTTAATTATTTGAACCTAGCTTGTTAGCTACTTGAAAGCTGATAGAAGAGACTCCCATTTGCTTTGCTCTTTTAATGGGAAAGTTGTCATATATTCTCCCTTTTTGATCTCACTTGGTGAGCAAATGTGCTAAACATTTACTTTTGCTTATCAGCAGTATTTTTTATATGAATTCAGAATTTCTTTTAGAGTCCGAAGATCTAAAGCAAATATTTATGTCATCTGAGTCTAGGTGTTCAGTTATTTTAACGTTAATCTTGAAGAGGGCTTTTATCCATTTAATCTTCTCAAATCCTGGAATGTGCTAATATAAATATCATGATGTCTTAGAGGCAGCATTGCAATTTTTGCTGGCTAAATTTTTTTAACTTTAAAGAAGGGAATAAATATGAAATTTTCATTGTTAAGGAAGCAACCCTTGAATATTATTTTGATTGTTTTGTCCAGAAGTACATGGATAGATATTCAATAACCAGTGTGACTTAATTTATTTGCAATAAATTATTATTATTTTTTTAGCTGGGCCATCCTGCCACCTGTTGGCAGCTCAGCGGCAGCTCAGCTCGGGCTGGGCATCAAACTGCTGTGGCTCAGAGCTCAGCTCGCACTCTTGAGCGAGCTCTTAACCAACTGAGCCACTTGGCCAGCCCTTGAAATAAATTATTTTAAAAATAGTTGCTACTAAGATTTGTGGTTTAAGTACAGCATAGAATTTTGCTGTTTGTTAGGGAACTAGTATTAGGCATTAGAAGACCATAGTCTTGATCTTTTCTGTGTAGTTCTCTAGTTCAGGCTTCCTTAGTGGGAAGATCAGGACAGAACAGCCTTTCGAGTTGCCTGAACAGAAGCCATTGTCCAGCCACTCTCTTCCTTAGCCTACCCTTGGTTTTTTTGAGCTATGAGGACCCATTCGTATGCAGGAGTGGCTGGATTCCTTGTGTCCCCAGGGTGACTCTTGATGGGTCAGTCATGATATTCCCTTTCCCTTTCCTCAGTGATTTCTTTAGTAATGGACCCGTGAATCATTTCCGGCCAGTGACCTGTGAGGAGGGAAATCTGCCTGAGGGTGTGCTATTTCTGGGAACGTTTCTCCTCACTATATCCCTTTTTCAGAGTACAAATTTATCTTGTTCACTCTTTGTTTATTGTGTGAGGATGTTTTGCAGAACTTTAATATGGGTTTCTTTGGCGGTAGTACACCCGAGGCCAAGCCAGTACCTGGAGGTTATAGACAGGCGGAAAAGGCCTGGGTCCCGGATGACTTCACTGAGTGAATGAAATGACTGGAACCCTTTTACCTCTGGGCAGCTTGAGCTATGTGACAACAAACCCCTTTATTATTTCACAGGCCATTTTGAATGGACACCTCTTCAATTTGCAGGTCTATATGCACCCAGATAAATTAAGAGAGCGCGATAGACCATAATGCTTAGCTTACTAGACTCTGCCACTTGTGGATGTCAGAGGATGGGTCAACAAAGATGGGAGCTAGGAGTCCCGTACCTTCCTCTTCTTCCTCTTTTTACAGATAGCCATTTCTTAACCATGATATACCTACTTTAGAAGAAATCAGAAACTCAAACATTCCTGGGGAAAGCAAATTGACATCATATTTCTTCTTTCAAAAGCAGCCATCCCAAACCACTTATTACCTGCTGCAAGAGGCCATTGTGTGGCTTGGAGCCGGTCGGCTTAGTTTAAGCTTAGTCCAGCATGCTGTTGTCTGCTGCTGGGTCTGCCTGAATTCTTTGTAATGAACATGAAATCACTGTTTCTTGCAAATGTGGCTCCAGCATACGGAGCTTTGCCATGAAATGCCAGATGGTACTGAGGCACAAAGTTCTTCCTGCCTGAGAACAAAATCATCTGCAAAACAGAACTCCTCACACTGCGGCTCAGCAAAGGAGCCCTTTGCTGTGTCTTCGGCCCCACTGAGGCTGGCCATGAACTTGTTATTTGGGCGACACACACGCCATCTTGGAATTCTTTTCGCAGACTGGGTTCCTTACTGCTCACTCAGTTATGTCACTGCTAGAGTGTTCGGTCAGTGGTTATGACAGGATACCTCCCAGAAAAGCAGTCGTGAATGGTGATACCCTCTTTCACTCTGGATTTTCTTCCACTGTAGATAAATCCATATCAGCAAACATTGTACTGGTGGAGAAAGGGGATACATAGATGACTAGCACCCCTCTTTAAGGAATCTGCACCTAATAAGGAGAAAGCCACTTTAAGCAAAAAGATAGACATATGTATGAAGTGCAGAAGTAGCACAGAGAGGATGGGATGACTTAATTAGGAGGGAGCAGAAGGAAGGGGGTTTCATCTGAGTTATGTTCCAAAGGATGAAAGGGAGAGGGAACTAGCAGTGTGTGCACAGTCTCAGCAATGGGAATGAGCACGATGGGAGGATGCTTTGGAGGTAAACGGAAGGAGGGGAACTTTACTCACCTCTTCAGAGTGATCAAATCACGTCATTGGCTTCGCTAAGCTCTGGAGTTCCTGTGTCTTGCCCTGGGTATGGAAAATGTGACTTCACGAGTTCAAGGAAGGAAGCCCGAGGGTCTCCAGTGGCTAAGAGCGTGTCAATCAGATGTGTCTGGCTCCCCCTAAGTTAGGTGAGCTGGACCACTTTGTTCTTTGGGCTTTAGCCTCCTCTTATTGGAAACAAAGAACCTACCTCATGGGGAGCTTACAATAATCCTTGTAAAGAGGTTAGAAATGTGTTATGTAGTAAGTGGTCAATTAGTATTAGCTATTACTACTAGCTATTAAATTATACATTTATTAACAGTGGTTTCCTCATGATCTGTGTTGATAATAGTCCACTAAAATCATCTGTAGGAAAGTGTTGAGTAGAAAGTTTGATGGCTTGTGACACCTTTCTGACTTGGCGGGACTTTAAGATGGCAGAGCATAGCATGTTCTGGACAGCTTCCTGTTTCTGCCTATTTTCCCCACAGTAAACCTTCAAGACTACTTATTGGGGAGCCTTATTAATTTTGTCAGGCCTTAATGGGGAAGGGAGTGACTTTTGACTGTAGTAAGAGCTTCTCAGAATGGCTCCTAAGGTTTTTGTTTCTCTTTGAACCCTCTACCTCCATAGTCATCTCTGAATTGCTTCATTGCAACAGATTGCTAAGGCTGTTATTCTTTATGATGATTGGTGCATTAGTCAGGGTTCCCTAGAGAAAGATAGGATATATGTACTATATATATATATATGAGAAGATTTATTATAGGAATTAGGTCATGCAGATATGGAGGCTCAGACTTCTCCCAATCTGCTACCTGCCAGCTGCCTAACCAGGAAAGCTGGTGGTATAATTCAGTCTTGAGTCCAGATACACATGAGCCTGGAGCTCTGATGTCCAAGGGCAAGAAAAGGTAGGTATTCCGGCTCAAGGCAGGGGCTGGGGAGGAGAGGATAAATGCATTTGCCCTTCCTGAGCCTTTTTTGTTCTATCCTGGCCCTCATCGAATTACGTAATGCCCACCCACATTGATGACAGTGGATCTCTTTACTCAGTCTCCTGAATCCAATACTAATCTCTTCCAGAATCACCTTCACAGACATGTCCAGAAATAATTTGTTACCAGTTATCTGGGCATCCCTTAGCCCAGTGAAATTGAAGCACAAAATTAACCATCACAATTGTTTACATTTGTTTTCTATGAGCTTATATTATTAATGGGTTATTATCATGAGGATTATAAATTATCAATGGGTTATTATTGGTTTATATTATTAATAGGTAAATTATCATTAAAGGTTATTATCATAGGTCCTTTCACTCTCAGAGTGGTGGGTGAAACACATGCTGTCAATGAATAAGAGGGTCCTAAAGCAGATTTTTGGGGGATAATGGCCAACAAGGTATACCATTTTCTTCACTTAACTAGTATGTTCAGGAACATGAAACAGACATAGTGAATAACCTCTTAGGATTTAAGTTGATTGTCTTTTGTAAGACTAAGCTGAATGAATGCATAGAGTCATAGAAGAACATACCAGTGTGCTGGGGGGCATGTAGTGATGGGGTGAAAACCATGGACTTGGGTTCAGGAGAGTGGGTTACGGTCCTGGTCCTTCGACCTAATTGGTTTTGTACCTTCTCAGTTTGTTTTCTATCCCATAACATGGGCCTAATAACACCTACTTTGCTCTCTGACAGTGAAAAATCCTAGGCAAATACTTAGGTATTGCATATTGGCCCTTGTTCAGTTTCTCTTAAGTCAGACTACAGGACTTTGTCACACACTCATATATTGTGGGGCTTGCTGCTGTGAGGCCACACCTGGTTTTCAGGTACAGCAAAGGATTGGTCATCTGTGTCTTCAGGGGACACTTGGCTGTCACACACACGTCTGTATAACACTATTGTCCATTTGCAATACAGTGTGAGCCGTGGATATAATTTAATGCTTTCAAGGAGCTGTATTAAAACATGAAGGAACAAAGAGATGAAAGTCATTTTAATAATTTATTTTATCCCATATATGCAAACCCCTTTACAACATGTAACCAACATGCAAATATTAGTGAGATGTTTCATATTCTTCTTTTTGTTGCCCAGAGTATTTGAACTCTGTGTGTTAGGCTTAGAGCGCATGTCAGCTCGGACCAGCTGCAGTCCAAATGGTCAGTAGCCATGTTAGTTAGTGATCGCTGTGTGGGGACAGTCCTGCACTGAAAAGTGTTGTGCATCATTCATTTCCACCCATTCATAAGATTCATTTTTGTCTCTGGCTTCTGCAATTGCCTAAATGAAATCACCATGTATTTCTAAAATACGAGCTAGCAGTTATAAAGCATTTAATATGCGTGTTAAGCACTTTTTTTTAATTATCTTATTGCCTGACCAGACTTATTAAATGTGTTATTACTACAGTCATTGTTTAAATGAAGAACCTGAGGCACTGAGGTTAAGTGACCCACCTGAAGACCGTCCACATTGGGGGGGTCCCGGATACAGACGGAAGTCGTGTTATACCAAAGCCTGTGCTCATTACTCACCTGCTGCCCCATTGGTCCTCTATACTTGTAGTAATTAACAAGATAGGGGATACTATCTATGAGAGGCTGTGTTTTCATCCATGGTGATTGTGTGAGGTAATCTGGAGGTTTTGCATTGCATGAGAAAACCTTTTTTGGTGGGGGCAGGTGAACATGACAGTGGGTGTGGCCATCCTAGTAATAGTTTCATAGCAACTGGCTGGCATTTGTTTCTTCCTTAGTTCATTCTTTTTTTTTTTTTTTTTTGAGGGCAGTGTCACTGGCCCTCATATGTGCGACTGACCCGGGGCCGCTGGCTTCCCAAGCCAGCGCTTAACCACCGTGCCACTCAGCCGGCCCCTTTGTTCATTCTTAAAATAAATAAATACATGTATATTTGTATAATATATGCTAGGCCTTGTTTCAATATGAGATTAGAGCTGTGAGCTAAAAATCAAGTTCTTATCCTAAAGCAGATTTTATTCTAATAGGGGCTTACATAATAAGCAAATAAATACATCAGATCTATACATGGTATATCTGACAGGGGAAAATACCTCTTTTTGGAAAAAAACAAAAAACAAAAACATGGCTGTGAGGGAAGCAGAAAATAATGTGGTGACTGGAAAGAAACGAGTTTCAGGTCAGGGTACGGGTTCAAACTCTGCCCCTGCCTCTTGGTAGACATGAAGTTAGGCAAGGTGCTTAGCTTTGTGGAGCTTAATTGCCTCATTTGTAAAATGAGTATAAACTTATGTTTTATAAGAAACTTAGGAAGATTTACTGAAACCTCCGTGGAATGTGCTTGGTACCGTGCAGCAAGGGCATTCGTAGACCTTGTGGATTTAACACCCCGTCAGGATTACCAGCAGCCTCTTCCCCTGAGACAACCCCATGTGATTTTGCTGAGGCCTGACTGCTACTATTGTAGTAGGTCAGTGAGAACGTGGAGAGAAATAGTTCACTTAGTGGCCAAGTAAACCTAGCTGGAGCCCATTTATCCACAATACAATGGGATTTTGCTGTTTTGTACTTGTCACTTTGTATACGTTTTATTAGAAAATATGTTAAAGTGGTATTAGCAGATTTGGGGCTTTTCAATCCCCACTTTCAACACTGTGGGACAACAGATTTCAGTGTATCAAAATAACTTTATTTTCAGTTTACCTTTAGTCTACCTTGGGTTCTGGCATTCATTGTTCAGTGGACAAGTTCATTGGATATGGAGTTTTTTTCATATATAATAACATATGGAAAGAATATTTTATTTAAAAATTACTTTAGATAAACCTTAACTGTACTAAGGCATGTCCCCCTGGCTGGGTACCTCATTGGGGTTCGTATCAGTTAGGATTTGGTTCAGCCACCTATCCCATAATAAGCCCCAAATCAGGGTGTCTGGACATAGAGAGGTTTCTTTCTCTCTCACATGAAGGCTGCTGGGACGTAGCTGTCCGGGTTGCACTGGCTGCTCCACATGAGAAGTCTCAGGCTCTGTGTATCTCGTGTTCCAGCATCCCCATGGGCCAAGTTGGTAGTTCTAGCTGGCCCATCAAATTCCAGCCAGTAAGAACAGAGGAAAGAGAGAGAGGCAAAAAGTGTCTGCTCAGCTGCCTATTATGGTTTCCTGGGCGATATACACACTTCTGCCTATATCTCACTGGTCTTAACTTACATCTTTTGACCATGTCCATGGTCACGTGAGGCTGCCGTTTGTAGTCTTAGATGGCCATGTTTACTGTCGTGAATTCTGGGTTATAGAAGAGGACAGGAAGAGTTATTGGAATAGGAAACTATTAATAGCAGTGCCCCCAAAGCACTTTATGTTGTATAATAAATAAGGTGATCAGCGCCCCTCTATTATTCTGCTCTGATATGCGTTTGGGGAGGTCCACTGTTTCAGAAATGTAAATTATTTGACCCCAATAGCTTTATGTAGATCTTTTGACCAAGTGTTGATAGGAAGGAAAAAGAAAATAGCACCTATTTGTTAGCCTTTCCTTGTTAATATCTTTTACTACATTTCATTAACAGGCATTAAAGCTATGCCTTTGTGCATTTCAGAGACCAGCTGTGCCTGGAGTAAATCTTTTGACTCCTTGAAATAAAGTGTACCTTTTCTGCGTCTCTTTAAGGTACACACCACCACCCCACTCTCCAATCCCAGGGATGCAATACCCACTAGTTACCTGCCACTTGGCTGTGGAATCTGTGATCACCTTTACTTATCAGGATGTCATGCAGCACCCACCATGAGTGTCAAGACACATGATGGGAGCACAGGTCAGGGCAGCTCCACACACCAGTGGTTGGTGGGTCCTGAGTGGCATTCATGACTGGTTTCCTCATGGCTGGAGTCGAGATCCTGACATAAATCCTCAGTGGATCATGCCTTAGAAGGAAAAAGCTAGAATTCAATTTGAATGTTAAAAAAAAAGAAAGAAAGAAAAAGAAGTAAAGAAAACCTAAGAAACATAAAACATCTCTGACCTCTGGAAGTTAAATTTTTTTTTCCTCTTGTGGCAATTATTATGGATAAATTATCTCTGCCAGCTAGGATTTGTAAAATGTAGCCTTTACTGTCAGTATGTGAAGTGTTCTTCTTAATAAGGCTAATTTCTTGGTTGTATTTAGATATTTGCACAGATATTTATGTCCTGGTTAACTATCTGCCACCTAGTTTCAGATAGAAAGCTCTTTTAAAATTTCCATTAGATCATTTGTGCTGGTTAAATTTTTCTTTAGTTTTGAAAAATATCTTATTCATTCATAAATGTACTAGTGTGAAGACAATATATGGGCAAAAGTAAACTATAGGCTGTATAATAAATTCAAATGAGCCAAAGAATGTATATTGATAGATTGTATCAAACTGGATGAATCCATGTAATGATAGGTTTTCCACTTCTTTCCTTAAACCTGCCTGAACTGCTGGAGGTTTTCATAATGACTCTGTGAAGACTCTGGATAATACCTCATTATATTGATGGATATAACAAAGCTAGGAGAGCCATCTGGTAATTGGATGAAGGAATTAGAAATCTAAAAAAGATCGTCATCAACTGGAACAATGGACCAAATAAATCTAGTGAGATGAAACGTGGCTTAGTGAAGCACATGTAAGAATATTTCAGAAATTTTTGTTGATTATAAACATAACATTAGTCAGTGGCTGTGACTGCCAGGAAGAGTTAATTTGTTATTATAGTTTGAATTAATAGACAAAGAGTGCTTAGAAGTGGGAAGTGGTTCTCCCACTTGTCTCTGTTGGGCTCACTATTCTAGGAGCATCATGATCAGTCTATCCAGTACATTTTAGGAGGGGCATTGTTATTTCAGGAGTTTCATTTGCATAATATAGCTTTCAAAATGCTTTCTTATACTTAGTTTTTTTAAAAAAATGTAATTGTCTAATGCTTAATTTATGGACAAACTGGAGCATACCCTTAGGATGGATGTTGGGGGAACTGGTAAAGTTTATTCTGGGAAAGAGAAGACTCAAATTATCCAGGACCTGTCTTCAAGTTCCTGCACTGCTGTGTCACAGAAGGAAAATCAGTCTGTTTTGTCTTAGCATAAAACCAGGATTGTCTGGAAGTCATAGGGAAGCAGGTTTTGATTCTTTAGAACTATCCAAAATTAGTATTGGCTTCATTGTGAGGTAATAAAGTAGGGGATGGATGTGTGCGCGAGGGAGAGAGAGAGAGTGTGTGTGTGTGTGTGTGTGTGTGTGTGTGTGTGTGTGTGTGTGTTAGGTTTAACAGGCTCAGATGAAGGCTGAGAGATTCCGTAGTATGGATTGTGAAAAAATTAATTTATTGCTTGCAAGGCTGTATTGTCCGTGGTGTGTGGCTCCCATTGTCTTTTAGTTGCCTGCGAGGGGCTGGTATTGCCTTTAATGCTCTAGAACATTTTCCCTGATAGTTCAGCATCTCTGATGGGTACCTGTTTTAATTAAAACAGCTCAGATTAAAGCACCCCTCCCCAAATCTAAGTTTCTTTGAAATTCTCAACCTTCAAATGTTAAAAATGGGGTACAGTCAAGTTCAAATCTTCTCCCTGAAAGGAGAATTGCAAAAGTCAGTTGTCTTGTTGTCCAGCCTCCCTGCAGGATGACCAGCTTTAACTTGCGTGATGTATCATAATCATTCTGTGTTTAAAGATGTCCAAAGTTGCTATAATAGCTTAATTAAATCTAAATTAAAATTTGAGTTGATGAAAAGGGTCCTGTGATTTAAAACCAGAAGTGAATAAAGTGGGATAGGTTGAAAAACCTTTTTCAGTCTTATTTTCCATCTGTCCAGTTCCACCAGCCACCCTTCTTCCATAGTTTCTGACTGCATATGGAAGCAAGTTCAAATACAAGTTCTGATTTTGCCTCTTTTCTATGGGAGTGGTGGCTTATTTTATATACTGGTGTGTAACTGGCTTCCTTCCTAAGATAAATTAAAGATCTTTTCGGGCCGGCCGAGTGGCGCGTTGGTTAAGAGCTGGCTTGGGATGCCAGCAGCCCCGGTTCAGATCCCACATATGAGGGCCAGTGACACTGCACTCTGCAGCTAAGATGATGAACAACAGCTCCACCTGGAGCTGGGCTGCTGTGAGTCTCTGGGACGGCATAGCTGCAGCAGGCTGCCATAGGCCACAGTGAGTGGGCGGCAGCCAGAGTGAGCTGCCAAGAGCCGCTGTGAGCGACCATCCAGAGGCCGACAACCGATCTGCCTCACCCGGGAAGAGCACAATGATGATACCAACATGGGCCAGTAAAGCAACGTCCTCCACAACTAGACTGAAGAACAAAAGGACAGCAACTTGTCTGTTCCCCTTCCCCAATTCCCCAACACTGTTCCCCTCCCCCAATTCCCCAATAAAAAATCTTTTTTAAAAAATACAAAATTAAAAAAAAATCTCATATTGGTACATAAGAGAACATTTTCATTCATTTTATAGAGCTAATAGTATTAACCATTGTTTGAATGTAGTATTATTTACTTAGTTCTCTATGAAAATTTAGGTTGCTGACTTTTTTTTTTTTTTTGCTGCCAGAGGGGTGGGGCATAGGTAGTTGCTACTGTGCAAAGGTTGAGAATGACTCAAATTAACTGAAGTTTCATTCAAGATTTCCCCTTCAAGTTGCAAGCCCCTAGTAGACTCCAGAGGACTGAAATAGTTACTTTAGGCAGATACTGCCAATGCAGTTGTTGTCTAGGTGGGAGACACATTTCTGGGGCTTCCTATTCTATCTTCTTCCCAGGCAGGATCCTTCTCTCATGTAGATTTAATTTGCTTTTTTTGGTTATGAATGAACTTAGGTATGCTTTCAAGATGAGGAGTCATTTCTCTGAATGTATCCATTTTGTCCATTTTTCTTTTTTTAAAATTTATTTTATTTTATTTTTTAGCTGAACCATCCTGCCACCTGTTGGTGGCTCAACGGCAGCTCAGCTCAGGTTGGGCATCGAACTGCTGTTGCTCAGAGCTCAGCTCACACTCTTGAGCGAGCTCTTAACCAACTGAGTCACTCGGCTGGGCCTCATTTTGTCCATTTTTCTATTGGATTAGTGGTCACATTCTTAACAATTTCTGCGATCCATGTGTTTGAGAATTAGCTCTTTAAGATATGAATTATAAGTATTTTTTTCCTGGTTAATCTTTTCTAATGATTTGGCTTATGGTATTTTTTTGTTATGCTAAATTTATTTTTAATGTTTATGTGATTAAATTTATGACATGTGAATTTTGATTTCATGGAGGAAGGTCTTTCTCAAACAAGGGTTTGAAGAAATTCTCCTATTTTTTTCATTTAATGCCTTTATGGTTTCATCTTGGTACATGAAATTTTTTTTGTTTTTGTTTTTTTCTTCTTAAAGCTTTTATTGGGGAATTGGGGGAGCAGAACAGTGTTGGGGAATTTGGGGAGGGGACCAGCCAAGTTGTTCTTCAGTCCTCGTTGTGAAGGGCGCCAGTCACCATCTGGCTTCCCATTGGCAGCTCATGGCCGCTAAGCTCAAGGTGCTGTGTTCAGTCTTAGTTGCGGGTGAGCGTAGCCACCAT
The DNA here is from genome assembly GCA_033961575.1 of Aselliscus stoliczkanus. NCBI lineage: Eukaryota > Metazoa > Chordata > Mammalia > Chiroptera > Hipposideridae > Aselliscus > Aselliscus stoliczkanus. The sequence goes on along the minus strand of CM066740.1, from coordinate 71,045,581 downwards.
CCCATGTGGGAGTCAAACCTGGCAGCCTTGTTGTTAAGAACACACACTCTATCCACTGAGCCATCCAGGTGGCAGCTTAGCTCAAGATGCTGAGTTCAGTCTTAGTTGCGGGCGAGCAGAGCCCACCATCCAACAGGCAATCTTGTTGTTATACCAGCTGAGCCATCCTGTCACTTATTGGCAGCTCAGCGACAGCTCAGCTCGGGTGCAGCATTCACTGGCCCATGTGAGAATTGAACTGGTGGCCCTGTTGCTCAGAGCTCGAGCTCGCGCTCTAAGCCAACTCTTAACCAAATGAGCCACTCGGCCAGCCCCTGTACATGAAAGGTTTTAATTCATTTTGACTGTAATAGTGTGTTATTGTCCAATTTAATTTCTTGTGCATGCCTTCCCACTTACTTTAAAACCATTGATTGACTAGACCCTCTTTTACAATGGTTTTAGCTGTTTTAAAGGTATTTTATAGTGTATCTCTGATTGTATCTATTTCTTGGACCTATTCCATTAGTTTCTATCTATTGATATATAATGTAGCTTATTTTGATAAAGCAAACAGCATTTAAAGAACCCTGCTTCCTGACAGCTATCTCTACTGCTAGATTTTAAATTTCATTTCCTTTTTTTCTTCTTTATTGTATATGGAACTGTAGATCTCTTCTCTACACTAATGAAGTGTCCATTTACTGAGTGTGTGTATATCACTATAATATCTGTTGTCTTTTTGTGTCTTAAATGTAACTGCAGTAATTTTTGTTCATTTAAACGCTGAGGCCTGATATTTATCCAGGGGTGTCTGGCATGTTTGTGAACTATACCAACATTGGTAGAGTTTCCAGGGAAATGCTTTGCTCAAACCTCTTTTCCTGGATTCGTACTCCTGAATTTTCCATGCCATAAACACCAAAAAGTAATTCACTGATACAGTGGCTAAAGGTCACACTGGTAAACTAGAAATTGCAAAGATTTAGAGGAATTCTTTTTTTTTTTTTTTTTTAGCTGAGCCATCCTGCCACCTGTTGGCAGATCAGCGGCAACTCAGCTCAGGCTGGCCTCGAACCGCTGTTGCTCAGAGCTCAGCTTGCTCTCTTGAGCGAGCTCTTAACCAACTGAGCCATTTGGCCGGCCCCTTAGAGGAATTTTTTAAAAACCCAAATATCTGATGAAAAGGTTGAATGAAGAAATCCACAGGTTCCAGTTTCTGAATGAAATCTATCGTATGTGTCAAATGAGCGAGTTGGGACCACTGATAGTTAACGTCCCACCTCCAGCTTATTGCTATTCCCACATACATGTCCCTTTGCAGTATTTTGCCTGGACACTTGGTTTGCACGTTGAAGCTCTTGTTGGCAGTTCCCAGGGCTTGGCAGCTCAAGTGCTGTCAGCTTCTGTCCTACTTCCATCTGGTCCCTTCTTGTGAACCCTGATGAGAGCCAAAGGCATGGACTTAATTCGCCTTGCTAGTGTACACACACACACACACACACACACACACACACGCACGCACGCACACACACGCACGCGCGGTTCTTGCTTTTCTTCTCCTCATCTTATAGAAATGGCGGGTGTACTATAATGGTGATGTGTATGCATTGCAGCTTGCTTTAGCTTTCCCTAACGTGAAGGAAATCCCCTTAGTAAAGAAACGGAATGGTCTTCTCTCTTCACTGCTAAGGGCAAGAGGTTTTTATATACTGGGGGACAATAGGACCCTTCTTTATCAGCCTGTTACCACCAGCAACAGAGTCTTTACAAACTGTTTCGTTTGTCAGAGTCCTAAATAAAACCCATCTTGGAAAGTGTTTGTCTCTCATGTCTGAGTGGCATTTTAATAAGCCTTTTGAGCAGATTTAAACTCCGCATCAGCCTTCTTTTTGAAGTCAAATCATACCAGTTTGTGTAGTCTTTCTAAATCCTTTAATCATTTTATTCTGAGCATATTTCCAAATGCTTCACATCTCTCTAGAATCCAGAACTGGACTGAGTCCTTTAACAGTGCGATGAGGATCAAATGAAATGGAAAGATTACTCCGCTCCTGTTCCTTATGTATCTTGGGATTTGTTGTTTTATCTGCAAGACTCTTGCTCACTCTCCAGCTGGGCCTTAGAAAAGGCTTCGTCATGACCTGGTACGCCCTCCTGGTGAGGACGACACCCTACAGCTGTGCAGGGCTCTGTGCTTGGTTGTGCAGAAGGTTCAAGCTTGGTTCTCTGCCCTGAAATTCGTGACTTTTTTTTTTTTTTTGAGGGCAGTGCCACTGGCCCTCATGTGGGTCCCAAACCGGGGCCGCTGGCTTCCCAAACCAGCGCTCAACCACCGCGCCACTCGGCCGGCCCAATTCGTAATTTTTTTAACAAGGGGCTCCTCATTCCCATTTTGTACTGGGGCCTCCCTGCCAGTGTAGTTGATGACTGGACGACATGGTGGGGAAGTCATACGCTCAGTACCAATCGCTGCAGCTAGACCCCAGGTGAGGAAATTGGATCGTAAACTTGCACTCCCTCCTCAGTCCACAGCTTCCCACCTTTTTCTCCTCTGTTCTCTCTGGGATTTGTCTCATCCTCATCATTCCTTTATCAGTCTCAACTCAGGCATTGAACAGACAGATTTTTCACGGAACCCAAACTTGTGGCATCCAACAGATGTCCTTTCCAGAGGATTCTTTCTCAGGGTCTCTCTGTCCTTTGAGGCTTCCTCCCCATTAGCTCTTGTCCACAGCTGATGGTTCTCCACTCACCTCCAAGAATGCTTGTTCTCTCTGTCCTCTTTGCTCAGGACAGCTGGCAATTTTGCACAAGTTAATTTCTCATCCAAAGTATAGTTTTTTCCTCTCTCTGCAAAGAGACCAGGGTAGTAACCACAGGAATTCCATCTGGGGTAGAGATCTGGATTTCACTGCAATATCAGGATTCCAGAGTATATGGGAGAAGTGAATTGGAAATGTTTTCTATTTGGGCCATCAATGCACATAGTAGGAGTTTTTAGCTTTTCTTCTTCTTCTTTTTTTTTTTTTTTTTTTTTTTTGAGGGCAGTGTTACTGGCCCTTATATGTGGGACCCAAACCCGGACTGCTGGCTTCCCAAGCCAGCACTTAACCACCGCGCCACTAGGCCGGCCCAGCTTTTCTTTTTTTTTTACCATAAAGTTAACTCTAGGTGACAAGTCTAATCCATATACATATATAGCAAATATAACTTTTGAGAATTATTGCATTTCGTGGATTGGCTAATTTTTCAGCACTTTTCTTTTTTTTCTTACAGCTTAACAAGCAACAATTGCAGTTACTAAAGGAACGGTTCCAGGCCTTCCTCAACGGGGAAACCCAAATTGTAGCCGACGAAGCCTTTTGCAACGCGGTTCGCAGTTACTATGAAGTAAGTTGGAAGAGCTTTGTTTTTGGATTCTGATGCCTCCACTTAAACATATTTTTAAGTGGATTTCCCATTTTAAGAAACTCGCTGGTATGAAAAACAAACAAACAAACTTGAAAAATGGCTGTGAGTCTTCAGTCTTCCTGAAAGCACTGTCAAGTTTATTTTGCAATTTAAAAACTCTAATTCCACAGCCTGGTTTTGAGAGATAAATAGAATTGAAAATTATTCGCATCTTTTGAGGAGAGGTAAACAGTTTTGTCAGTGATTGATATGCCTGAGTAGAGCTATCTTTGGGTCCACATGTCCAAATTATCCTTTTAAATTGGGATTTCAATACTAAGTTGCTATCCCCTGCCATTTTGTTCCCTAAGCTTTGCAATAATTAAGACCAGTAACTAATTTCAGGAGAATATGTTGAGTCCTCTGTTCTTCCTGTAGGAATAATACTACCACCGACACCGCCTTGCTGTTTCTTCTGATTTTAGCCTGTGACTCATCAGAAATTCTCTACGGATTTCCTATGAGCACTGGTGTTTCCACATGGTCATTGCTGCTTCAGTGAGTTGCCAGTAGATGTTAGGTTTAGCAAGTTCCCTTTTTTTCTAAGCATTTCAGAGTCATTTGGGGAATGTGTTCCTTCCACTGTGTAGATGCTCTAAACATTTTGACTGAAGAAGCCACACATGCAAACATACATGAGACTAGGAAAAAAACAAAAATGCGGAGATGCAATGTGTCTGCACTTCCTGGAGACAGGGAATAATACCTGCATGAAAATGAAGTGGTTGTGCTTATAATTGGTTGAATTTGTGATTCGATGGGATGCATCAGAAATTACTTAATGCACCCTGAGGAAGGTTCATATTTCCCTAGGCCTTGGCCTGTTGCAAAAGTCTTGCTTAGCAAGTACGTGTAGGGCATGAAACTAGTGGCAGTAGCAGGCGCTGGCTGACAGGACCGTGACTCAGGATAGCTCAGCAAGCATAGGACCTCAAAAAGCTTAAGGGTAGGTATTAATAAAGTTGTGTTAAAAAAAAAAAAAAGCTTAAGTGTAGGATGTTACCTTCACCTTATGAGAATCAAAGGCTGAGTCCTTGAGTCAAAATCTTACAGGATGAAATCTTGCCCTGAATCTTAAGAGATGAAACGTAAGGGCCTTTTCTTGCACCACGTAAAACAAAAAGAAAACAAAACAAAAGCAAAGCCAGACGTCTGTTTAGAATGAAGGAAATTGAGACTCAGAACACTAATTTGTGTAAAAAGGTGTAATTTAAAAAATAAAACAGTGAAGTCCTCTTTGGTAAATGTATTGTGGCACTTTACATGGTAACATTAGGAAAACTGGAACTATATTTGCAACTTTTGTGTGAATTTAAAATTGTTCAAATGTGGGCCGGCCGAGTGGCGCATTGGTTAAGAGCTGGTTTTGGTATGCCAGCAGCCCGTTTGGATCCCACATATGAGGGCCAGTGACACTGCCCTCTATAGCTAACAACAGCTCCACCTGGAGCTGGGCTGCGAGCCCCAGCGACGGTGTAGGCTGGAGCCCCTGCTGCAGTGGGCTGCCATAGGCTACAGTGAGAGGCCGGCAGCCAGCGTGAGCTGCCATTAGCCGCGGTGAGCAACACCCAGAGGCCGGCGACAGATCTGCCTCATCCGGGAAAAGTGCAGTGATGACACCAACATGGGCCAGTGAAACGAAGTCCTCCACAGCTTAGACTGAGGAACAAAAGGACAGCAACTTGTCTGTTCCCCTTCCCCAACTCCCCAATGCTGTTCCCCCAATTCCCCAATAAAATCTTAAAAAAAAAAAAAAAAATTGTTCAAATGTAAGTGTATTTAAAAGAAGTAATTGTCCTGATGTGGCTGCAGTTTTGTAAAAGGCACACTTATGCTGTATTCATGAGAATACATTGTCAGTTTACTGAAGGAGAGAGCAGGCCCACTGTATTCCGTGTACGGATTGTGTTCTCTTCTGGGCATGCTATCTAAATAAAAAGACATGGACACAGGGTCATCCAGCTTAAAACACATAATTTGTGGGTTTCTCAAAGGAGCTGGAGATGCTTAGCCGGGAGACAGATGAGGCTTAACGTGTTGTATGTGATCTGAAGACTAAAAGTAGGACTAAGGTGGAAACTGACGTGGGGAGGATTCAGCTTATGCTGCAGGACTTTAGTGGCACCCGCCGTGTATGGAGTGGACTGGTGAGTGCAGGTCACTGGCGGTCAGACTGGCTGCTCGTCCCAGTCACATGGGAAGCTCACTGCGCATACCCACCCTGGAGCTGTGCTGGGCTTACTGAAGCGGAATATCAGCATCTGTGCTTCTCAAATCTCCCCAGATGACTCTCTTTCATACAACTGGTAGATGGCTAGTCAATGGAATTAGGTGACTACTTGGCAGACTTGTTAGGAGAGATGCAAGTATGAAAGAAAGAGGTGGTTGGACTTGGTAACCAAGGGTTTTCTGTTCGTTTGGGTATATTTCCATCCAGTGTCTACTGGTGAGACTGTTTCCAGCTTGCGTTTGTGCAACCCTTGAAATGCTGTTAAGATTTCTGATATTAATAATGGGTTTATGGAAGACTACATTTATGATTAAATTGGGAGAGTTATTTCCCAGGCAGCTATTCAAATTCTTGAATGAACAAGTACATTTTGTTGGAAAATAGGTAAAAAGGTTGCTTTTCCATTTTTTTCCCCCTACCAAAGCCTTTTTCCCTTTTTTTATGAAACTTTTGTGTACTTGGCTATGACTAACAATGCTGGTAGTCCCTACTAATAATTATTGCCTTTATGGAGTATTTTTATAGCTTACCAAACACACCTATTTTTTTTTCTTCCAATATCTGCTTGTGATAAAGAGCACAAATATTACTACCCACTAATTACATACTAAAGCTCCCAGAGGTTGAGACATGGCCAGTGTTATGTAGTATTTGGTAAGCATCTAAATTAAATGTGAATCCAGATTTTTGGACTCTTTCTGGAATGCCACAGCTATTTCACAATTGCCATTTCAAGTACAACTGTGCCAGGTACTGCATGAAGCACCTAAAACAATATTTTTATTCTTTCAAATAAACCTTTTAAACAGAATTATTCCCATCATACAGATGAAGTTAAATGACTTGTGCCCAAAGCTGCACAGCTAATTAATAGCGGAGCTATTATAAAACCTCAGCTTTTCCACCAAAGCTTATTATAAACAGCTCTTAGATTCCGTCCAAGACCTATGGAATCGGAATTCCTGGAGACGGAGCATCTGAATTTTGAACTTGCACTTGGTTGATTTTGATTCACACTATCGGTTGAGCAATGTGTTGACTTAGATCTTACAATGCTTAGAATACTCGTATATTGTTGCATGTCCATTTCTGTCCCTGCTATCACTGTGCCCCCATGTGTAGCAGATGTGCCCACCAAGTACTTGTGGCTGAAGTGGAGTATGTCAGCACGGCCTGCTCTATGTAGAAATTGTGTATTTTGTTCTTTACTCTCATTTTTCCATAATCCTCTTTTTCTATAAGGATTCCTTCAGTATTGCTATGGAATTACTTTCAATTGCTATTCTTAGTTTCATGGTCTTGGGTTTCCTTGAAGATGGTTGGGCTTTTATGTTTCTTCTAAACTTGTATTCTAAGGTTCTGTAATCTTTTTTGGCTTCTTAGGTCTTTTGAAGTCTCGTTTTTTTAAAGTATGTTATATATTTGCTATATAGAGCTGTTTTCAACGATTAATCTATCGGTGGTGATTTTCTCATTTAATAGGTTTAGTTGCCATTAGCTGTGGTGGCCATTTCTGACCATGGATAGATAGAGATATACATAAAGATACAGATGTCTGAAAAACCCTAAATTGTCTTACCACTTAAATTAAAAATACATCTTCATACTCGGGGAATACAAGTTCCCCAAAAGTCTGTTTGCTATTACTGTTTTTAGCTTCATCAATAGAATTTCTTCAATGATTTTGTGAATAGCTTTTTCCATCTCGGTTGTAGGTTTATATTTTCCACCAATAATTTAAGGAGTTACTTCACTCTTTTTACAGTGGTTTTTGGTCAGATATTTGGTCTACTTTATTTTTCTTTAATACCTGGGATCTTAGTATGTGACTCAAGATGTTTCCTTTTCTGCATATTATTTGACCAAAAACATTTCTTGAAGATACCGTCATTATTTTAAAAGGTAAATAACTTCTTTCAACTAGATCATGACAGAATTAAATCTTCCTGGGTGTTTATATGTGATGCCCATTTGGGTGTGGGTGCATATGTCTTTGTATGTTTATTTCTGTCAATTTTAATAAATATTTACTTTAACTACTATTCACTCTGTTATATAGAACCATACACTGTGCAGATAATAATGATTCTCTATGATATTATAGCTTCTATTGTCTTCTTTTTATAAGATGAGTCTTAAGCTTGGTCTAAATGGTCTATAAAATAATAAAAATAATAAAGAAGAAATCTGTTCTTGAAATTCCATCCATCTTTTTCATCATAAAGCTAGTATAATTAGAAAACAGAGTGGCCCCAAGCAACTAAATCACCTAACTAGGCAGATCACCAATGGCAGAGAACGGCCAGGACAGGAAGAAAGAAATGACAGGCAGTGTACAGAGCCACTTATTAAAAGTTCGCAGTTATAGTCTTGACAATTTTATGTTGCTAATTATTGTTAGATTCTGATGTACCATCATCTTTTTAAAAAAAAAAAAATGTTTTCTTGTTTTCAAGGTTTTTCCCCCTGCAAGTAACTCACTGTCTGGAGGAAGACATAAAATGGACACTCAATCTATTTACTTTTTATTTCTGGTCATATCGTGCTTTTTCTTTATGGCTGTATCTTGTTTTGCTTGTTTTTTATGTTTTATTTTTTGTTGTTTTCATTGTAGGATATGTCAGCTGATTCTGTGGTTGGGTAAACATATGTTTATTGCAACGTGCTGCTTTCCAAGTTGTACTTCTCGTCAGATATCTGCTTCCGTTTCACAAAATTCAGGTGGACTTTACCCAGATATAACCAATGACAGTGTGATTTATAACAGATATGTGGGAAAGTAAATGGCCTTTCTCTTGGAGAGTTCCAAGAGACAGTATATATAATTGCTTACTAGCTGCATTCAGCATAAGAAAAACTTTCAGGTTTTGTTCTTGTGCAAGAAATGGATGTTGGAGCATTCTGTTCTTTTTTTTGGGGGGGGGGTTGGCTTTATTGACTAATTTTCAGAAAAGATGTGTAGTTTTCTTGTTCCATTTGTTTATGTTCTCTTCTGGTACCAAAGAATGGATGAGAGTAACAGAGTTATTTAATCTTTAGAAAATTACCAAAGAAGTTTTGAAATAAATCTTCTCCCCATCATCACCACCCTCACCATTTGCTTTTCAGATTTTCTATTTGTTAATGAGACAAATGAGGATTCCATCACCAAACTAAATAAAAACTCTTTAGTGTTTATTTTCAAATTTTATATAAAAAAAAAAGAACTACTCTTTGTCATCTCAAAATACTGAATTCTGATTTTGTCCCTTTTAATGCATACTTTTAATGCATTTTTAAATTCTGGGATTCAGAAGCTTTCTACTTTGATATTACTTTTTTCTGTTTTAAAATTTATTTTTTTATTACTAATATTTAAGATTTTTATTAAAAATATAGCTAACATACAATATTATATTAGTTTCAGGTGAACACCATAGTTATTCAACATTTATGTACCTAAAGAGTGATCACGATAAATCCACCAATCATCTGACCCCATACTACCCTATATTTCCCATGCTGTACATTATATCCCCACGACTTATTTTATACCTGGAAATTTGAACCTCTTATTCCCCATCACCTTTTCCCCCCTTTGAAAAATTTTCAATGACAGTTGACATTCAATATTATTTTGTATTAATTTCAGGTGCACAGCATAGTGGTTAGACATTTATATAATTTATGAAGCGATCCCCCTGACTAGTACTCACCTGGCACTATAAATAGTTATTACCTTATTATTGACTATGTTCCCTATGCTGTACTTTACATTCCCATGACTATTTTGAAAATACCAATTTGTACTTCTTAATCCCTTCACTTTTTTCACCCTGCCCCTCAACCCCCTTCCATCACCCCAATAAATCTAGTACCCATCTGATACCATATAGTGTTATTAAAATATTATTCACTATATTCCTTATGTAATACGCTACATCCCATGACTACTGTGTAACAACCAATTTGTACTTTTTTTTTTTTTTGAGGGCCGTGTCACTGGCCCTCATATGTGGGACCCGAACTGAGGCCTCTGGCTTTTGAAGCCAGCGCTTAGCCACTGCGCCATTCTACCAGCCCCCAATTTGTACTTCTTAATCCCTTCCCCTTTCTCACCCACCCTGAACCCCCCTCACCCTTCTGGCAACCATCAAAATGTTCTCTGTCTACCATAGAGTGTGTTTCTGTTTCATTTTTTTTTTTTACTTTGTTCTTTAGTTTCCACTTATATGTGAAATCATATGACATTTGTCTTTCTCTGTCTGACTTAATACTCCACTCAGCATAATACTCTGTCCACCCATGTTGTTGCAGATGGCAAGATTTCATTATTTTTTATGGCTGAGTATATATTGTATATACTCCTATATACCGCCTCTTCTTTATCCATTCCTCCATTCAGGGCCACCCATGTTGCTTCCATATCTTGGCTATTCTAAATAATGCTGCATTGAATATATGAATGCACATGTCCCCTCAAAGTAGCATTTTGTATGTATTTGGATAATACCCAGAAGTGGGATTAGTAGGTTTTTCTTTGTTTCTTGTTATAACCTTTCTTTTAAAGACTATTGAATGTCAACTGGATAAGTATTACTACTCCAGCTTTTTTTCTTTTTTTTTGTCTCCACTTTTATGAAGAATCTCTTTCCATCCCTTCACTTTTTTTTTTTTTCCTTCACTTTTGATCTGAAGGGAGTCTCTTGTAGGCAGCATATGTATGGCTCTTGTTTTCTTTTTCATTCAGCCACCCTATGGCTTTTGATTGGAACATTTAATATATTTACATTTAAAGTAATTGTTAATAGATATGTAGTTATTGCCTTTTTTTTTTTTTTTTTTTTTAGCTTTAGAAAGTCCCACTAAGATTCCTTGTAATATTGGTTTGGTGGGAATGAACTCCTTTAGCTTTTTCTTGTCTGGGAAGCTCTTTACCTCTTCTCTGATTCTAAATGATAGTTTTGCTGGATAATCTTGATTGTAGATCCTTACTTTTCATCACTTTGAATATTTCATGCTGTTCTCTTTTGGTCTGCAAAGTTTCTGTTGAGAAATCAGCTTATAGTCTTATGGGAGCTCCCTTATAGATAACTAACTGCTTCTCTCTTGCTGCTTTTAAGATTCTTTCCTTGTATTTAACCTTTAGCATTTTAATTATGATGCATCTTGGTCTGGGCCTCCTTGGATTCATCTTGTTTGGGACTCTGTATACTTCTTGGGCTTGAAGATTCATTTCCTTCAGTAGGTTAGGAAAGTTCCCCATCATTATTTCTTCAAACAGGTTTTCAACTCCTTTCTCTCGCTCTCTCACTTCTGGTGTCTCTATGATGTGGATGTTGCTACAGTTCATGTTGTCCCAGAGGCCCCTTAAACTAATCTAATTTTTTTGGAATTTTTTTTTGGCTATTCTGATTGGGTGTTTTCTGTTACCTTATCATCTAAATCTGTATTCAGTCTTCTGCTTCATCTTATCTACTATTGATTCCTGGTAATGTATTCTTCATTACCGTTATTGTATTATTTATTTTTCACTGGTTCTTTCTTATGTTCTATCTCCATTTTTATGTTTCCTATTCTCACATGGATTACTGAGCATCCTTTTAACCAGTATTTTGAACTCTGCATCTGGAAGATTGCTTATCTTCATTTTGTTTAGTTCTTTTTGTGGAGCTTTTTCATGTTTTTTTTTTTATTATTATTATTTGGGACATGTTTCTTTATCTCTTAATTTTGTCTGCCTCCTTGTGTTTTTTTTGTTTGTTTGTTTGTTTTTCCTATGTATAGGCAGGGCTGCTATGCCTCCTGGTCTTAGTAGAGTGGCCTTATATAGTAGGTGTCCTGTGGGGCTCAGTGGCACAGTCTTCCTAGTCACCAGAACCGGGTGCTCCAGGTGTGCCCCTTGTGTGGATTTTATGAGTCCTCTTATTGTTAAGCCTTGGTTGCTGTTTTCACGTCAGTAGAAGAGATTGGCCCTCAGGCTGATTGGTAGTGAGGACTGGCCATGTCTAGGTGGAGGAGCTGTAGTGCAGACGCTGACCCTATGGAGCAGGATTTGCCTTAGCAGGGGCAGCCCAGCCTGCCCTTTGGGTATGTTTATCTTGGAAGGGAATGGGTGATGCTCTGGCTTAGTCCAAAGCTAGCCACCAAGGCATTCTAGCCCTCGGGACTCCTGGGAAGGGACCTGCTACAGGCCATGTTCAGCTACAGCCTGTGTCCTGCCTGGTACAACCCGGCTTGAGCCACAAAGGAGTCAGCAGATGGCAGCTGCCCATGCTCTGCTTGGAGGTGCCTTGGGCAGCCAAGCCTTAAATCAAGGTTGGCTGTTGCTAGTGCTGGGCTTGGGACTACTCAGTCAGATGTATGGGACATGACAAAGCCAGATGCATCTTGTCTGGGTTTTGTGAAACTCTGAGAGATTTTTAGGAAAGTCTGTACAATGAGCCAAGGTAGGTTGTTTGTATGGAAAAGCCACTTTAAATGGCTTGGATGTGACCAGAAGTTTGGCAGGGTGGGGTGGGGTCTCAGAATCATGAGGGTGGGGTAAACGAGCAATGTTAGCCAGGTTGATGGAGACTCGGATATGGTGGCCAACTGCATCTGCATGCCAGGAGGGGTTAGAGCTCCACAGAGAAACAGTGGCTTCTGCTGGCTTCGTTATCCAAGAGAAAGCTGCCCTTCCAGCCCTTGCCCTGAGCCAGACAACTCAGTTCTTCCCTGTATGTCCCTGGTGTCTTGTGAGCTCCTGCCCCAGCACTGTAGGTTAGAGCAAGTGAGTCTGTCCGCGAGTAAGTCCATTCATGGGTCTCTTAAGACAAGCGCCTGTGACTGCAGCTGCCCTCGTCTTAGCTACAATCTCCACTGGTCCTCACAGCCAGGCTTCTCTCCCCAGCACTGGAACCCTGGCCTGGGGAGCCTGGTGTGGAACTGGCACCCCTTGCTCATCTGGTGGGGGACCTCTGCAGCCAAGATATCCCAATTTTTAATGGTCACATGCAGGTGTGGGATGAGCCCATTCCATGTCTCTGCTCCTCCTACTAGTCTCAAGATATCTTTTTCTGTATGTCCTTAATTGTAGGGCTTCGGTTCAGCTAGACTCCAGGTGATTCTCAATGATGGTTATCCTGTAGTTTAGTTGTAATTTTGATGTGGTCGTGAAAGGAGTTGAGCACAGCATTTACCTGCTCTGCCATCTTGACCATACATAAGAACACTTTTTTTTTTTTTTGAGGGCAGTGTCACTGGCCCTCATATGTGGGACCCAAACCAGGGCCGCTGGCTTCAGTTCCAGCGCTTAACCACCATGCCACTTGTCCGGCCCAAGGACACTTTTTAATAGAAGTAATAGATTATTATGTTAGAGCATTTTGAAAATGTTTTAAAAAGGAAAAGTTTCTCTAATCCTAAAACATTTCTAAAAAGTAAAGTCATAATTATTTGAAAAAGAAGAAAACAAATATCATGTATAATTCCAACATCTATAAATAACTCCTATAGCAGTGTGGTGTTTCTCTTTTGTACCTATGAAACTCTGATATTCATTCATTTCCTATTTTACTAGAATGAAAGACATGTTCACATTACAAGTAGAGACTGTATCCCATTTTATTTCCTTTGGATTGCGTTTTCTTGTTCATAAATCATTGGTGACAGTGGTTTGCATCATACTCCCCCCTCATTCCCCCTGCCATTCCAGCTACCACCCTTCTTTGATGAGTAGTTCCATGAATAAAGCTTATGCATTGGTAGCTCATGTCATTGCTGTGGCCCTGTGGCCCCCTCTGTTGAGGGGGGATGATGATCTCTGGAAGCTCCCTCCAATTAATTACACAAGGCTCTGAGAATTACATTTCTTTATAACTCTTTTTTTTTTTTTGCCTTGCATGCTCTCACCCGTACAAACTATAAAGAACAAAAAAAGGGGCACAGCTTGATACTACAGTTCCAGGATAAATCTCCAGGTTATGGTTTTTGAACTTTTATACACAGTCATGTTAAAAAAAAGAAAAAGTCTATGTCTTCCTTCCTAGTCCAGAACACCAAGAGACTTGACTTCCTCAGTCCGCTTCTTCCTAAGTCAGCCTCTTCCTGAGGGCTATTTGCTGCCACTTCCTACCACCAGCAATCAGTTTAGTGTCATTTCTTTTCTTTTATTACTCTTTCGCTGACCTGATCCGGCTCTTAATATTTATTTACAAATGAAGTGTGAGTGTTGGTTTGTAGAAACAGAGAGCTTTCTAAGGCATTGTTTTGTTTGTTTTATGGGAGGACTGTCCTTTTTAGAATTAATATGCACAACGCCAGCATTTCTTAGTCTTATGTATGCAAGTGAGAGGCAAAGGGGCTGGGCAGAACTGCATTTAAATATTTTGATGGAAATTGCTTTTTCATTTTACTTTTTAGAATAGAAAGATTTACTCTTCATATTCCAAGGGATGTTTGACCTGTCAAAATGTCTTTTAAACTCTGCAGTAATGCCATGGAAAAGGTCTTTTTTCACAGTAAATTGATGATCGCTAAGTAAACCAAGATTGGCAGCCTGTGGCAGGAAGGTATAAAAAAAGGTCAACGCATTCATAGATGAGATGCAGTAACTGGTAATGAGAAGTGAGGTTTCAAATTTGCATTGAGCTCTGCCGATCACATTGCATTTGTTATTTTGGATTTTCACCGTTTTATTTCACATCACATTTCTTAACCTCGACGGATGGCATTTTTAAATAAGGTATTCTGTAAGAATCTGGAAAAGGCATTTTTCATGTCTGAGATTCCTATTTCTGTTTAGGGGAGTTTGCTTTCTGCTGCCTGTCAGTGTATTTTGTAGATTTGCCTGCATTCTTGAGGGCATCTGTTTTGTGATGAAGGCTGGGTAATCTAGAGAGTGTAGCATTTTGTGGCTTGAAGAAAGCTGAGGGAATTATCTTGTTAGCGCAATTTCCTCCTCTTTCTTCATGTGTTTTTTTTGAAGAAACTGAGTTTTTCAATCCCACATAGCAAACTTGTGGTAGCGGGCAGGGCTCAGCCTCTGTGCACAATCTTAATCTCCTCTTCTCCATCCTCATTCTTATAAAATGATTTTGTGTCCCTGTAGGGAGTGAGGGGATGGGGGGTGGGGAGTAGACCCAGTGCAGATTTCCGGATTAGCCAGTGATCTGAAACTTGAATCCAAGGCAGATAGCCAGTAAAGAGCAGAGCCCATACGGCTTACATCAGTGTAGCTAGCGTTCCCGAATTCTCTATACCCAGAGAGGAGTGCTGAATGGCCTTGCACAGGTAGAGGCCCGCCAGACCTGAGGTGCTTATTTTGTGCAGTGCCACAGTCTTGTAACACTTTGGCCTGCACCACGATTCAGGGAGAGTTGAGACATATCTGGGACTATTATGACTACCAGGCAACTGGAAACTCGTAGTGCTTTTGCTGAATTCAGAGTCAACAAAGCCACATGATCCTACAGGGCAAATGCCGAGTGAGTGCTTCCAGGGTGTCTGAGCAGCTGCAGAGCTGCAATTTCTGATGGGTCAGCCCATTTGGCCACAGATGGCATTTGATAGGTTACTCCTTCATTAACAAGGGGTGTGCTCTTTAACTTTAAACGTCTTTCTTTAGGAAGCTGCTTAGTGTCACTTATTCTACTTTAAATTAATTACCTTTTTACCTTAACGTTAAGTAACATTTCTTTGAACAACTATGGTTAGTTATCTACCTCATTTGACAAATGATACCTTATGTGGATGTTTTTTGTTTGTTTCAGAAACTTGTCTTTAATGTTAGAGTTAAAGTTTTCCTTTATGACCTTGATCATTGTTCAGGTTCTGAAAGTTTTCAGAGGTAGATATTCCCATGTCCCTGACTCCCTTTGTGACCCTGAAAATCATGTAGTTTTGTACTTGTTGAACTGTCTCTCCTAAGTCAGTTAAACGCATTTCCCCTGCTTATGTTCTATCAGATTTACTCAGTAGACCTTTTTATCATTAAACTTCTGTTTTTGAAGTCTGTCTTTTCTTGGAGGGTGCAGATTGTGAGAGGAATCGCAGACCCAATGGCTGCTGCTCTCACCTTGGTACATTCGAACCTTTTCTCTCTCATCCTCATAAAAACGTATAGAATAAGCTCCTGCAGAGTGAAAAAGCTTTCAATAGGTAAAATGTGCAAGACTATGATTGGCAAACATAGGCATTGATCATCTGTTTCTTAGTACATTTTTTGGTGTAGCCTACGGTTATATAATTTAATTACTTTTATATTAATCATTTAAAAAATACTGAAAGCGGTTGTTAGGCGCTGGCTTAGGAGGCCAGCAACCCCCGTTCGTGTCCCACATGCGAGGGCCAGTGACACTGCCCTCAAAAAAAATAAAAAAATAAAAAAATACTGAAAGGTCTGTTTTCATTTGGTAGCCCTTAAAACTCTAAAGACGAGGGCCGGCTGAGTGGCGCGGTGGTTAAGCGCTGGCCTTGGAAGCCAGCGGCCCCGGTTCGGTCCCACATATGAGGGCCAGTAACACTGCCCTCAAAAAAAAAAAAAAAAAAAAACAGATCAAAACTCTAAAGACATAGTCCCTATTAATTAGTACTTTACAGTTTAAAAAATTACTCATTTTTGTCACTGAAGTTACCTCTAGGATGGAGATTCTTGTTTCTGTAAGATTATTAGGGGACGCGCCCTTTAGTATACAAATCCGTTTGTGACAGGAGTGTTATTTAAAATGGTTGGCTGCGGTTAGCTCAGTTGGCTTGAGCATGGTGCTGATAACACCAAGGTTTCCGGTTTGATCCCCCATGGGCCACTGTGAGCCATGCCCTCCATAGGAGAGTCAACTATGCCATTGTGGCATGAAAGCAATGTGTAACCAATGATCATGGCTGTTCCCCAATGAAAAAAAATTAATTAATTAAAAATAAATAAAATGGTTGAGCTGGTGAGGTAAAGTTTGGTGTCTTGAAGAACGACAGCTATTAGAAACAAACTTCAAACTGTTTAGGAGGTGCCTCATATTTTTCGCCAGGGAATGACATCAAACTTGATGCATTTCTCCCGTAAACCTTCGACCATCCACTCTAGTCGTACGTGAAATGCTGTGCAGGTGCCCCCCAGGTGCGTGGGTTCTGCCCTGCTCTTAACCACTCTGTGCTCTGTTAAGGGTAGAGGACCGTTCCCAGCATTCCTCACCACGAGGGGAGGGAGGATCGCAAGGAGTGCACCAAGTGGAAAAAGATGTGGCTTCCTAGAGAAACTGATGAGTTGCAATTTACAGCTGAGGTTCTTCACCTGGAGAGAATTCAGGGACTCCATGAACTTGGGTAGGAAAGCATCACACCTTTATTTTCACTAACTTCTACCTGCAGTTTAGACTTTATTTACATTATGAAAGTAGGCAACAAACCACAGTAGTGCTAGCAGTATCTGTGGATTTATCACCAACCGAAATACATATATTTTTGTATGATGGGTTTGTTTTTTGTTTTTTTGCTGTTATGTTATTACAGATTTATTTTGCACTACCCTCAGAAGTGTACTTCCTTTATACATTAACGTTATTTGCATATATAACCCAGGCAACATGGTACCTGGCCTCACAAAAATTCAGTGTATCTTCCTTACCTAGATCACAGCTTCCTTTCTCCAAATAACGTTAGTAGCATTACTGCTCTCCGATTAACAGAGCTTAACGTTTATAGTCGATTTCATCCAAGGTTTTCTTTGAACCTCATGCAGTCCAACATCAAATTATAGTCTTGATTTTTTCATTGCTACGCCCACCACCATCCAAACTCTCTACCTCACTGCTGATTCATCTCAGAATTCTTTTAGTAGATGATTCTGTTTATCTTTTTTTCTTTTTCTTTCTTCCTTTTTTTTTTTTGTAGACATTAACTTTTATTATTAGTTTCAGGTGTACAAAACAACATAGTGATTAGACATTTACACCCCTCACAAAGCGGTAAACCCAGTAGGTCTGCTGCCCTCTGACACGGTATGCAGCTGTTACAATACCATTGACTATATTCCCTGTGCTTTACATTCTGTGACTATATTTTTAAAATTATAGTTGATAGTCAATATTATTTTCATTTTAGGTGTACAGCATAGTGGCTAGGCATTTATACAATTTATGAAGTGATCCCCGATAATTCTAGTACCCATCTGACACCATACATAGTTATTACAATATTTTTACGATATGGGAGTCTATTTCTGTTTTGTTTGTTCATTGATTCTGTTCTTGCGAGTGTGCTGTATCATGTGTTTTATTGCAGCTACCTTGAAATACCTTTTATGTCCATAAACTACACTGAAACTATAGTATTTTTTAAATCTCTCATTACATCTTGTTAAGGAGTTATTAAAGATACACATATATTGCTATAGCCCAAATTTGTTTTCTAAAATAGCTTCATAACTGTATTTCATTAAAACTGCCTTCCTTGGTAATCCTGTGAACTTGATTTTTATGCTTTTAAAAGCATATCCTGAGAAGGGATCCATCGACTTTACCAGGCTACCAAAAGTGTCATTCTACAAACATGGTTAGGAATCTGCCGTACAGGACTGGTGAAGGCTTCATCACAGAGGGAAGAGATTAAACACAGGGAGGGAAAACAGGCAGAAACACTTGTTTGATTTCTAGGTGGGTTGGAATTCCAGCTTTACCACATTTTGTAATTCCAGCTCTCACAGTACCTGATTCCTGGAATTTACTTAATCTTGCTGTGCATCGTTTTCTTCATCTGTAAAAAAATAATGTACCTACTTCCCAGGACTGTTATTGAGTAAACCAATTAATTGAAACTGCTAAACACAGTGCCACATGGGAACTGCTATTATTGCCCGGAATAGTACTTTCCCAAAAGTATCTTTTGCTTTTTAGTTTGTTTTTATTTTTTTTATTTTTTTATATTTTGCAGAATTCAACACTTAATTCATGTGTTTTATTTTCTAATAATTGTAAGTTCTTTCAGAGCAGGCAACCATGGCTTAGATAGTACTGAACATATATAGACACTCAAATAATCAGTTTC
Source organism: Aselliscus stoliczkanus (assembly GCA_033961575.1). NCBI lineage: Eukaryota > Metazoa > Chordata > Mammalia > Chiroptera > Hipposideridae > Aselliscus > Aselliscus stoliczkanus. The sequence goes on along the minus strand of CM066740.1, from coordinate 71,026,920 downwards.
TTTGACATTAACAATTCATCTAATTAAACATTTATGTAAGAGCTAGTCAGGTACTGTCTTGTGCCCTGGATATATAAAGATGAATAAGGCATGACCTCTGATCTGAAAGAGGCACAGTCTATTGGGAGAGACATGGGTAAAGAGTTGATTATTAAAGTCACCCCTGCTCACTTTCCAAGCTTGGAGTAGGGGACGGTTGACCCTGTTACTCTCCGAGCAAACCTAGAGGACTTGAATGCTGTGGCACCTGCCTCAAAATAAAATGCTGTGTGCATAGATGCTGACATGCTGTGGATTTCTCAGGAAGCTGTGAAAATGAAACAAGATGTAGCTTGCTAATTTACCACAATGCCTGGCGCGTGCTACCTTTCCAATGGGAACTTTTCACTTGAGCCACATAAAACGGCCAGTATCTGTTTCTGGCGTACGAACAAGGCAGCTGCCTGTGGACAAACCTACTTGTGATAGCATTCAAAGCAACACTAATTAATGCTGCTTGCTTTCTCCAATGGGGGCTTTGTGTGGCAGTGGTCTCATGAACATCTAGTTATCAGTCAGAGGCTAGATGATTCACTTTTATAGGAACATTACAAATGTAGGTGATTCCCAAAGGTTCTCCAGGTATACCCCCCCTGTGAAGTATAATCACATATACCTTTTTAATACCTTCAACTTCTGTCAAGGTTTAACTATCTACATTTTAACAGCAGTAATACGGTTTCGGTGTGCTTTTAATTTTGTTTCCAAATTTTTGGCATGTGCTCTTAACTCACTTTAGCAATTAAAACTAACAGTTATTTAATTAATGGAATTATCGTGTTTTCACTATGATGGACATTATTGCCTTTAAGACAGTTTAATCGAGGTTGACTTATTAGGCCTTCCTGACACCTTCAGTGTGACACTTGTATTTGTTTTATTTCTACTCAGCACCATTTGTAGATTTGGAATAGTCCCGGGCTCCAAAATGTGGTGGAAATCATGGAGTGTTGAATTCAAGCATGATGTTTAGGAAACATTATTTTAGTAATTGCAGTTTGCTATTGCAAGAATGCTTCTTTTCGAGCAAGTTCTTTCCGTTTTGATATAGTTTGTACATGCTTTAATTTTTTGATATCACAAAGAATAGTTGCAGAGAGGAAAAAATTTTCCCCTGTGGCCTTTAATCTCTACTTGATTACGATGCAGTAAGTGATGATTTTCTACTTTTGTAATTTTTTTCCAGTCACCTTGGAATATATTTAATCCTTTATATACTGTTGAGATTTTAGCTTCACTATTGATTTCTGTTCTAAAAATTTCTGAGTCACATACAGGAATTTAATTCCCATTCTAGCTTGTCTTCTACTTTTCTTATAAAATTACATGCACATCTGTTGATGTAGCATGGACAGAAAATATTAAACTAGTGATGATTATAGGTGCATATGAAGCGTCCTTCAAGAGGCAAGGTATTGAATATATTTAACCTCTGTTCTATGAGTGTCGGGAAGAGCCTTTCATTCTCTCTCTCTCCCTCTCCCCGCACCACTCTCTCTCCCCGCTCACTCCCTCTCTCACCCCCTTCCTCTCTCCCTCTCCCCCTCACTCCCTCTCCTCTTCCTCCCTCTCTCTCTCTCTCCCCCTTCCTCTCTCTCCCCCCTCTTCCCCTGACCCTCTGTCTCCCCCATCTCTCCCCCACTCCCTCGCTCTCCCTCCCTCTCTCTCCCCCGTCCGCTCTCTCACCCCCCTTTCCCTCTCTCCCCCCTGCCCCCTCACGCCCTCTCTCTCCCCTTCCTCCCTCTCTCTCTCTCTCTCCTTTCCCTCCCCCCCACTCCCTCACGTTCTCTCCCTCCTCCTCTCTCCCCCCTCTCTCCCCCCTCACTTCCTCTCTCACCCCCTTCTTCTCCCTCTGTCTCACCCCCACTCCCTCCTCCTCTCCCTCCTCCTCTCTCCCCCTTCCTCTCTCTCTCCCTCCCCTTCTCTCCCCCCTCTCCCCCTCTGTCCCCCTGACCCTCTCTCTCCCCCTCACTCCTTCTCTCCCTCCCCCTCTCTCTCCCTCCTCCCCTCTCTCTCCTCCCCCCTCTCTCTCCCTGTCTCCTCCTTCCTCTCTCTTTCCCCCTTCCTCCCCTTCGCCCCCCACACCCCCCATAGCCTTTGTTTTGAAAATGGGTTTCATTTCCTGCTCTGGAGCCCTCAGAGATGAAAGGCATCGTGTGAACTTGGCCCTCTTCTTCCCTAGCAGGCCAGCCAGAAACCGGAGAGGACGCGAGCCAGCTCGGGGAGCCAGCTCGTGAGGGGCTGTTGAGGGAGTTCCAGCTTGCTCCCCCTGCAGAGCTCCAGGCCTCAGTCAGTCTGGCCCATCTCTCCCCGTCCTTCCTCCCTCTTCCCTCTTCCCCCCTCCACGCCCCCCTTGGCAGAACTCTGCAGAGTGAGGCCAGCCCCCAAGGGCATCCTGGGGTGACTCAGATGGCTTCCTCCCACTTGAAGGACCCTGGCTTGTCCTTGGCTATCAGCAAGCACACAAAAGTGGAGGAGGGGCTGAGTTTATATATCATGGAGGGATTTATGTCTTGGCTTTTCCTTTACTTAGCACTTCAAAATTGTAGACATTCATAATGGCATAAGGTGGCAGTCCGGGAAAGTTTTACTCCTGAAACCATATGTGGCGTGTGATGATTATTGGACATGAATCAGGGTTGGAGGAGGACGCAGGCTCGAGTCCAGCGTGACCGTGGATGACTGGCCAGCGTCTCTCTGACTGAGGAACCATTCACTTCATGACTTCTATTCACTGTTGCACCAAACCGTCTGACCGGCCGGGTTCCTGCCTCCACATGGTCAGAGAGGTGCCCAGGGGCTCAGCTTCTGTTCCGCAGTGGCCCCCCTTCCTTTACGTGCTGTGTTGCAGTGCTTATTACGCATGCACCTGCTTGATCCGTTTTTTGTCACCTCATGCCTTTATGCCTTAGCTCATTCAGACCTATGGCTATAACCAAACGCCATAGACTGGCAGCCTTACAAAGGGTTGAAATTTATTTCTTCCCGTTCTGGAGGTCGAGAAGGTCAAGATCGCCATTCTGGCAGATAATTCCTGGTTCATAGATGGTGCCTTCGCACTATGTCTCTACCTGGTGATGGGGCCAGGGAGCTCTGTGAGGTCTCTTTTTCTAATATTTATATATTTGTTAGATATAGGTGGTATACGATCTTATATTCGTTCAGATGTACAAGATAGTGATTTAACATTTTTATACCTTACCGTGTGATCACCCCAGCGATTCTAGTCGTCATCTGTTACTGTGCAAATTCATCACAGTATTACTGACTGTATTTCCCTTCCCCTTTTCACCCGTCCCCCACCGCCTCCCTTCTGGCAACCATCCCTTTACTCTTTGTTTCTGAGTGTTTTTCTTTTGTTTGTTTTGTTTTGTTTAGATTCCACACCTAAGTGAGATCATATGGTATGTGTCTTTCTCTGCCTGACTTATTTTACTTAGCGTAATACCCTCTAGATCCATCTATGCTGTCGCAAATGGCAAGATTTCATTCTTTTTTTTATTGCGGCATATAGTCTATTGTGTGTATATATCCCATATCTTCTTTATCCAATCATCTATTGATGGACACCTGGGTTGTTTCCTTATCTTGGTTATTGCAAATAATGCTACAGTGAACAAAGGGAGATACACACACACACACACACACACACACACACACACACACACTCACACACCTTTTCAAACTAGAGTTTTTGTTCTCTCTGGATAAATACCCAGAAGTGGAATTGCTGGGTTGTAGGGTAGTTCTATTTTTAGTTTTTGAGGAACCTCCATATTCTTTTTTCATAGTGGCTGCACCAGTTTGCAATCTCAATGGGGTTTCTTTTGTAAGAGCACTCATCCCATCCTTGAGGGCTCCACCCTCATGACTTACCTACCTCCCAAAGGCCCCACCTCCTAATACTATCACAGTGGGGGTTAGGGTTGCAACATACAAATTGTTGGGTTTTTTTTTTTGGGGGGGGTGGTGCACAAACATCCAAATCATATATAAACCTTATTTCACCAAATTTCCTCATGCATACTTGACTGGTCAGTGATGGGGAAAAAAAACAAAACAGGGTCACCTGAATGTAATGTACACATCTTGCTTTTTATTATTCTGTGTCCTGTTTTGAAGGTCCTTGCCACCCTTATCTACTGAAAACACTACCTGTCCTATGAGATTGAGCTCACTGGTGACATCCCGTAGGTAATGTCACTACCCCTTCTTTCCTCTGTCCTTCCTCCCTTCTTTTTCCTCCGTCCCTCTTCTCCCATCCTCTTCCTCCCTTCTCTCTCCTTTCCCCTTTCTTCCTTTTCCTCCTTTCCTGCTTGTCTCCCTCCTTTCTTTCTCCCCTTATCCCTCCCTGTGATTTTTCCATGTCAAATAATTTCCAGATATATAAGAATATAATGGAGGCTGTTGATATGAAGTTCTTAAAATTTCACTCAGATTAAGATGTGATGGCTGAATTACATAATGACAACCACATAAACTATACAGATAAATTTTCTACCTTAGTAAACTTTAACTGTGTGTTTTTTAAAGAATGTAGGATATACTATTGTTTGCCGAGATAATTAAGTAGTACTTCGCTATTTTCTGCCCAGTAATTTTTCTACATGGGGAAAATGATTATTCTCTCTCCAGGGTACGTTCTTAAATTTAAGGCTTGTCTGTTAAAAGAGGGAAGGGATGGAAAGATTACAGTTGCTAAATGTTGTATAAGAAGATTTTCTACAGGAGGCTGTTTACTCTCCCAAATCTTAAAACTACTTTATTATTATTGTTTTCTTTTGGTTATGAAAGTTAGCTATTACCTGTTCATTTCCAAGATAACTTTCAGGTGGAAAAATCTAAGCAGTATTATCTGTAAATCAATATTCTCTAGGGAAAAAAAAGTTATTTTTCAATGTCAATATGCCTTATTATTATAACATTTTTAATATGGTCTTATCCATGTAATGTTTTTATTCAAAATTTTAATAAAACTTATCAAGAACTATTTATGGTTTGTCTGTGTCTTCATACCTTCAATTTACACATTTTTGAAGCTGCCAGACTACTCAGGCATTGCTATTAAATATCTGTCTCTTTTCTTGTTTGGTGGGACCAAACTTAATTGGGTCCTGACAAGCCTATTTGGAAAATTAACACAAAATGATAAAAAGTGATAATGCCAAATAGGAATAGCTGGCATTAGTTATATCCTGAATTCAACAGTATGAATTTACAGAATAGATAATATTAGGAAAGATTATTCTCACTGCTAAAAAAGTCTTTGTTCTGCCGTTTAGTTCACTGTAAAGTTCCCTTATGTGGCAGATTTTGTTGGTGTATTGAAGGTCAGATGTAATAATACTCATGTGTTACAGAAATTGTCAACATTTGAAATTTTATTTTTTGTTGTACAAGAATGAAAGGCTTATTCACATCCCAAGTAGAGACCAAACTTCATTTTAATTCCTTTGGACACTGAGTAACTATAAATAGACTCACATGACTTCAGATCAGGTTTTGCCCCACACACGTTTGCTGCAAACTAATGGGGAAAAAGAACAACTTATGAATAAATGTTGAATTGTGTATAAAGGATTATTGCTCTTTGTAAAATCTCGGGGCACACAATCAGGTGTTCTGTTTCTGTTCGGGCCAGGGTGGATGACTGTGCTTTGTGGATACCTCGCTGACAGCATGTAGAATTTTTACATTCGAGCCTTTTCACCGTGGTTGGTTTTTATAGCTATACAACTTGCTTTCTTACTATCCCAGATTGTGAGGGTTTTTAAGCCTTGTACTATGGACAGTTTTGACCATGGCAGATGCATATAGCTGGCTTTATCTGTGTGAAAACAGCTCTTTCTTTAGAGGCAGGACTATAAACTCCAGACCTTACTCCAAGGAGCATGAACTCAGTTTGAATTGCAGGCTGAGCCGCTCAGGCGGCGTGGTACACAGAATGACACTGGCATTTGGGGAAATGCACAAGTGTAGGGAAGAGAGAACCTTTTCATGTCTTTTCGGTTCAGGCAGAACCTGCTGCTTGTAAATTACAAGGCCCTGAAATCCTATGTGGCTTATGTAGGAGCCAGGCTTGGATTCATGTGGCTCGTCCACAGGCCCAGCTTGGTTCTGGAGGGAGAAACGTTCCCCAGGAGGCCAGGTTATGAGACCCAACTACTGCCAACTAGAGACAGTGGGCAGTCCAGTAATGTCTGCTCACTAAAGAGTGACGCCATGTCCCTGGGGAGCACTCCTGTGCCGTTCGGGCCTTTATATATATATGATGGAAGAGATCGAGAATTTCCTATAAAACCTGATAAAGGGAGCAGTCATATTTGCAAGGAAGGAAGCAGTATCTCGAATGCAATTCTCAAAGAGCAGATTGTGTACACAGATTCTTCTACCACCCATACTTGGGACATTTGTGGTGTCAAAATTAGCCTCTGGGTCAGCCAAGTGGCGTGGTGGTTGAGCACTGGTTTGGGAAGCCAGCGGCCCCGGTTCGGGTCCCACATATGAGGGCCAGTGACACTGCCCTCAAAAAAAAAAAGAAATTTATTAATTAAAATTAGCCTCCTGATGGGAGGGTTCAGGTTTCCAGGTAATAGATTCACAGTGTCTGCCACAGACTGACGAGTAGCTCTTGGTAGAGCTAAAACCAAGGGGTTAGGTTTTGTTTGTTTTGGTTTACCCGCTTCACTTAAACTTTTTAATCTTTGCTGTAGCCTTTGCTGATGATGCTTTTGCCTGAGAGAACTGATCTATTGCTGTCTGAGTTGGGGTATTCAATTCTGAAGGTAATAGCCACACAGAATAACCTTGCAAGAAGTGGAATGAAGTAAACAAGATAAAAATGAAAATAAAATAGAAATAAAAAAATACTAAAGAAATAAAAACTGAAATCTAGTTATATGAGAAGACCTATGACAAATACTACCAAGACAGAGGAAAAAAATTAAAGAGAGCACAAATAAGCACAATTAGTAATAGAAAATGAGATTTAACTACAGATAGAATTAAATAAAAAATCATAAAATTACTTTGAACAACATGCCAGTATATTTGAAAACTTAAATGAAACGATATTTCTACTGGAAAACAAAGTTGACTCAAAGCAATAGGAAACCTGAATGAGCTGTTATCCATGAAGATGGTGAAGTGATAAGTCTGTTCTACCAAAAAAAAGACTAGGCTTGTGTTTTCTAACCAAACCTTCAAGGAAAGAAAATTTCTAATTTTTAAGAACCATTTCAGAAATTAAAAGAAGAGAAAAACCTTGTTTGATAAGGCTGGTATATCTTTGTACAACCCAAATTTGGAAAACATAAGACTAGGAAACTAAAGACCAATCTCATTTTACATGGATGCAAACATCTTTAGCAAAATATTAGTAAATAAAATTCAGTGATATCCATCATTATGGAGTATGTTTTATCCTGTGAGTGTGTGAATAATTCAGTATTAGAAAAACTGTTAATAACATCTAGCACATTAAGAGATAAAAGAAAAACGATGATTAACATAATAGAAGTGGCATTTAATAAAATCAGTATCTGTTGAGGATAAAAATATCAACTGGAGAAAAGTGAGCACCAGAAAGAAACTTCTGAGTATCTATCAGAAATGTACAGAAAATATCCTAGTTAATGGCAAAGATTTCGAAGTTTTAGACTGAAAAACAGGAATAAGACAAGGAGAGCTGTTGTCATCACCATTCAGTATTGTAATGGAAATCCCAGTCAATATAATAAGAAGCACAACAGAGAATCATTAAACTTGTAAAGATAAACTATAGTTATTTGCAGGTGACATATTTTCTACCTAAACAATTGCAAGTGGACCTCCAGAAAACTCATAAAATTAATATGACTTTAGCAGGATTGCTGGATAAAAACTGGACAGACGTAGAGAAATCTGTGGCACTTTTATTAAACAGCAATACCTTATTAGAAAATGGCAGTAGGAAAAAAAACAATTCATTTTCAAAAGCATCAAAACTCAGAGTACCTTTTAGATACAAATCCAACCAAATACCAGCAGGCCCCAGGGGAGAAGTGTTATGAAACATTACTGAAGGCCATAGAAGAGACAGATACACGCACCATGTTTCTGAGTGGGAAGACAGTGTCATAAAGCTGTCAGTTATCCCCCATTTAGTAAGTATGTCATCGCATTTACCACCCCTTAGCAGGGTTTGCTTTTTTTTGTTGTTGTTGTTACTGGTGCTTGATAAGCTGCTATGGAAGTTTATGTGGAAAAACAAAGGGTTGAGAATATCCAATACTGTCTGGAGAGGAGGAGAAATGACATGGGGAGATTTGCCTTCGCAGAAAGCAAAGTTACTGTGATGGAGATAGACCGGTAGGAATCAAGAGGCAGGTCAGTATGTTAGTAGGTCAGAAATAAATGCATGCATGCGTGTAAACTGGATGCACCTTACAGATGGCATTATAAACTTTGGGGGAAATAGTGGAGTTCAAGATAATACTGAATTCTCTCCTCATACTCTGCACAAATACACTCTACATACATTAAATACAGAAAGGTGAAAAACGAACATTTAGAAGAAAGTGTAAGAGAAAATCAAAAGGATAGGACAGGATTTTTTTTAAACAAAAGAAATCAGAAGCCATAAATGAACGATCAAAAACTTATCCTAAATTAAAACTGAAATATTTCATTTGATGAGCGCAACAAAGTGGGGGAAATAAGACTGAGATGATATTACAATGTCTATAATCTATAATCAGCATAGGCTTAATATCTAAAACACACACACACAACTATACATCCGTGGGAAAAGAAAAACAATCCCTGAACAAAATGAGGAAGCGATATGAATCACAATTCAAAGAATAGGAAACCTAAATGGCCAATAAACTTTTAGTTTCATGTAGTTTCACGTACCTGCTGTAACAAATTGCCACAAACTGAGTGGCTTAAAACAACAGAAATATATTCTTTTTTTTTTAAAGCAGTAAAATAATTAGTTTATTAGAAAAGACAGTACACCCAGAAGCAAAAGTAGACCTGAGTACTAGAGGATGTCCCAAGGGCCCATTACCAAAGAGTGTGGAGGGGGCACATGCAAAGGTGAGGCTTAAAGGGAAGAAGCAGCAGCAGAAGTAGCAGTAGCAGCCGTGCTTCCCTCCCAGGACTTGGGGTTTTTATCCTTTTTCTCCAGGATGGGCTATTCTTCCGGGGCATAGGACCACTTGATTGGCCCCTGTGATTAACAAGAGGTACTGTGTATTCTTAATAGCTCCGGAGGCCAGACATCTGAAATCAAGGTATTAGCAGAGCAGCGCTTCTTCTGAAAGCTCTAGGGGAGAAAGAATTCTTAGAAGCCTCTTCAAGCTTCTGGTGGCTGTTGGCATTCTTTGACTTCCTGGGTTTATGACCACATCACTCGAATTCCTGCCTTTCTCTTTACATTACCTCCTTCCCTCCTATCCGCCAAACCTTCCCCGTGTCTCTCTGATAAGGACTCTCATCATTGGATTCAGACGCCCCCAGTAATCTAGGATGATCTCTTCATCTCAAGATGCTTAAGTTAATTTCATCTGCGAAGACTTTTTCCCAAATACGGCGATATTCTCAGGCCCTGGGGATTTGACATGGACATATATTTTGGAAGTCATCATTCAAACCACTACAATAGCAAAAGATGAGTCACATTTCTAGTGATTGAAAATATTCAGGTTAAAATCATGAGATTCCATTTGTCTATTTCAGTTTAGGAAATTTGGAAACATGAAATTTTTATACGGATATAGAGGAATGAGTACGTACATGCTTCTGGATAAAGTGCAAATATTTGCAAATACTTTGGAGAGTTGGTGATACCGTTCACCTGGAAGTTGCCCAATACCTACACCCGGTGACATGGACATTGAACTTCCAGGACTGTACTCTGGGGAAATCCGAGCACAAGGAAACCTATCCAGGAACGTCCATCACAACACTGTTTGAAATATCAAAGAAATGAAAACAGCCCAAATGTCATCGGTAGATGCGTGAATAAATATAAAGCACAATAGAATGCTATACAGTTAAGGAAATGGTGACTCCCAAAGACAATGATGAGTAACAGAGACAAGTTGCAGAATGATTTGTATAGTATAGTTCTATTTCTATAAAGTTTTTTTTTTGTTTTGTTTTGTTTTTTAAAGATTTTATTGGGAAATTGGGGGAGGGGAACAGCGCTGGGGAATCGGGGAAGGGGAACAGACAAGTTGCCGTCTTTTTGTTCTTCAGTTTAGTTGCGGAGGATGTTGCTTCACTGTTGGTATGGTCATTGCGCTCTTCCCGGATGAGGCAGATCGGTCGCCAGCCCCTGCATGTCGCTCACCGCGGCCACCGGCAGCTCACGCCTGGCTGCCAGCCGCTCACGCCGGCTGCGGGCCACTCACCGCAGCCTATGGCAGCCCACCGCAGCAGGGGCTGCAGCCCACACCATCACCGGGGCTCGCACAGCCCAGCTCCAGGTGGAGCTGCCGCCAGCTGCAGAGGGCAGTGTCACTGGCCCTCATGTGGGATCCGAACCGGGGCCGCTGGTATCCCAAAACCAGCGCTCAACCAATGCGCCACTCGGCCGGCCCCTCTATAAAGTTTTTGTAATTTTATATATTGCTTATGAGTACAGGCACATTAAACCTAAATGGGATTAAGGCCACATTCAGGATAGGGACTCGGGAGGGGTTCTTGTTTGGGAGATTGGTATCTAAGGAGCTTCCAGTGTTTCTATATTTTATTTTTTTTAAAAAAGAAAAAAGATAAAAAGGCAAATATCATGTCTTGGGTTGGATAGTGTTCTTTCAAATTTCACATCCTTTCCAGAACCTTGGAATGTGACTTTATTTGGAAATAGGATTGCAGATGTAATTAGGTGTAAGGCGAGAGCATGCTGCAGTGGAGTGGGTCTTTAACATGACTAGTATCTTTATAAAAGCAGAAGAGAGAAACACGGGGAGAACTCCCTGTGAAGATGGCCGTAGAGGCAGACACTGAAGGAAGCTCTACAAGCCGAGGGACCCCAGGATTGCTAGGAACCCCCAGAATGCAGCCAAGAAGCATGGGCCAGGTTCTCAGCGCCTGCATCAGAACCAGCACTGCCGTCACCTTGGGTTTCCATTTCTAGCCTCCAGAACTGCAAGAAAAAAAAATCCCATTGCTTCAAGTTTTCCAGTTTGCGGTGCTGTGTTGCAATAGCCTTAGGAACTGAATACATATCCAAAATATTAAGATGCATTAAAGCTGGGTTGATGAGGAAGTACATAAGTGTTATATTATTCTCTCTATATATTTTTCATATTGCATCCAAAAAATATTTAAAAGCAAACAAACTCCCACTAATTTCATTGAATTTTTTGTAATTAACCTTTTTGATGGAGTTAAAGAATAAAGTAGATATGTGCGTAATTGGCAAAATGATCAGTCCTCCAGTGTTATAGACACAGTCATAGCTGATGCTTGTTGGAAAACCTCAGCAGTTTCATATGGTCATACATTTCATGTGCTCAGTTAAGGGTTTTAAATATTTAAAAATGGTGGTGGCAACTAACTGAATATCGTAAAAGTTGTTCTTGGCCAGTATCCAATATGGGAAAAAATTGTGCACTTGGACCTAGTTTTAAAAATCAGAGGCAGTTGGGCTATGAAACATTCAGATCGATATTGGGGTGAAATCCTGGTTCATCTACTTAAGTAGCTCTCTGATGTTTAGCAGATTACTTGCTTTGGTTTTCTCATTTATAAAATGGAGATTCTAATATCTATTTTATTGCATTGTGAATATGAAGTGAAATCATAAAACATCAAGCATTCAGTAAAGACTCAAATTGAGGCTTGTATTGTTATTAATAGCAATAGCATTGTAAATTGCTATAATTCAACAAATTATAAGAGTGCTTTACTTGAATTATCAGTTAGCACAGTTTGCAAGAATGTTGCACTAATTACCTTGAGGGTAGTTTTATTCTTGTGTATGATGGTGGGTTTTGTTCTAATAGTTTGCTCTGAATTATTGCGCCATACCCAGTAGCCCATCTTGCATATATGAGGGCACCAAAAAAATGTGTACGCATTTTAAGAAAGGAAAACTATATTAAAATTGTAATACTCACTATATACCGATAACAAAAGATGAATACAAGTCACGTTTGACTTCTGCAATTACAAGAGGTGCTCCAAGTGGTTACCATCAGCGTAATTTTAATAGTTTTTCCTGTGGGGGGTGTGTGTGTGTGTGTGTGTGTGTGTGTGTGTGTGTGTGTGTGTGTGTGTATTTTCAAGTAACCTGTACAGAGTTGCAGAGCTAGTGTAGATATAGGATTACAAGATTCAACCCAGGCAGTCTGGTTTCAGAATTAATTAAACCTGTGAAATTTAACAATTTTTATTCCTGGTGAAACTAAGGAGACCAAGTATGTAAAGTTATATAAAACAAAGATTTATTTTTAAATATAAAAATTTAACAGCTCCATGAGCTTCATGAACGTGAATCAAGGAAGCTTTGACTGTGAGCAAATGTGCTGCATGGGCTGCTTTATTCTAAATTGTATGAACTATACCAGGGAAAGTGGTACCTTAAGATATCAGGACTGTGTGTGAAGAAACTGCTATATCTCGAGGTGGGACTTATCCTTGCGTGCCTTTTGCCGCTTATGTCATCCATTACTGAGAATATTTTTCACATCAGCACGTAAGCTTCTTGGGGAGGACATAACCTTGACCCCATCTTTGAATCCCCAGGTACACAAAATGAAAGATGTGTGATGACATGAAATTGTTTTGTTTTTTAATCACTGCTCTAGTCTTGGCCCCTAGAACTGTGTACATAGGAGGCTTTTGATAAATATTTGCATGAATGAATGAAAGAATCAGTGATGTAGGTATTGAGTAGATGATTCTTGGATTGGATTCCTGGAGAGGATGTGAAAAACAGTAGGAAAAGGCAGGATTTTTATTATGCCAGGGAATCACTTTTATTATATAAAATTGAACAAGAGAAAAATGTATGTCTAGATATAGATATATTGATACATAAAGGATAATTAAAGGAAGATTTTTAATTCAGTAGAGTCCTCTCGCTTATATCTTAGAAATAGTTGTTACTTTATATCTACATATTACTCCATATTTATTCCATTTTTCAGATACAGAGATATGGATGGAATGTGTTCTTGACTTTTGGACAGAAAATGTAAGACAGATGGCCTCTGATCCTGTGATATTAAATTAGCCCTTCTCTGGACAACTGTTGTCAAAGGAATTCTTAGCTGAGGGAAGAGTTGTCAAATCATTGCATGTTTTTTTTGTGTGTTTTTTTTTCCTAATGGGTGGCTGTATATAACAGAGATTGCCAAAGCTGCTGATATGACTTGATATTTGGAAGAATAAATGCTTGAAAAGTCAAACGTTTGTCAGGGACCCTGAGCAAGTTTTATTGTGCTAGAATAGGGGCACGGGGGAGGAAACAGGATTTACAAAAATAAGTAAGATGACACTGCCCCTGACAAGACATTCTAAATCAAGCAAAAGCATAGACAGGCCTCGGAGCATCTGACTGTATCTACTATGTGGTAAGATTAAATAGCTGTCAAAAAGGTGCAAAAAAACCTGTGTCACAGGAGCAGGTGGTTCTGTGTGGGGAGACTGCAAAAGGGAGATTAGGATCAGGCTTGAAGGATGAGGAGAATTTTATTCAGTGGAAAATGGAAAACAACAACAATAACAACAAGGCTTTGTAGAATTGGGAAGGGGAAGAAGGCCCATTTCTTGAGCCCCTGCCACACTAGCAGTGTGCTCGGCGATTTACAGATAGATGTGTGGTGGGTCATCTGATACGTATCGTGGCCCCGAGAGGCAGGCCATGTCACTTCCCCATCTCACAGATGAGAAAACTGAGACTCGGCATGGCTCACCGCGCCCAGCTGGCGGGGGGGCAGAGGCTGGGTTTCCTGGCAGCTCTGTCACACAGCTGGGTGCTTCTGGACAATTTCTGCCAGCGTGATGACTTCATATTCGTGTTCCGCTGCCTCCTCCCAGGAGGCATTACATTATCTCATACATGAACAAGGGTTTTGTGACCTGTGAATTAGAGAAACGTAAGGGATCTAAGTGGGAAAATCTTAATGGCTTCTGCCCTGCTGAGAGCTTGCTCAGAGTTCACCGTGCGTCGTGCTTTGTGGGACTGGTCCTAGGAAGGTAGAGCTTATATAATCCTCCCGTGACCCGTGGTGGCCGAGGAAAGTCTGGAATCCACGGAGAGCTTTAGGACAGCTCTCCACACTGGGGTTCGCCCCAGGCCCTGATTCATGGGAGGAGCAGCATCGTCTGCTAAAAGAGCAGGACAAGGTCTGAAGGTGATTCAAAAGAAACCCAGCTTAAAGGGTTGAGTTAATATTCACACATTGAGGATGGAGCATTTAAATATATAGACGCAAATCTGCGTCACTGGTCCACAATGTGTTTAAGATATGTTTGTCCTGGGCTCAAAGAATGATCCCAGTGCGGCCAAATACTCTCCTTAAGCTTGCATTTCCTTTTTTTTCCTTTTTTTTGAGGGCAGTGTCACTGGCCCTCATATGTGGGACCCGAACCGGGGCCGCTGGCTTCCAAAGCCAGCGCTTAACCACCGTGCCACTCGGCCGGCCCTTTTTTCCTTTTTTTTTAGTCATATGTTTACTTAAGGATCTTCAGCTCCTCTCTTGATCCCTCCTGATGGGGAGGCTGTGACACTGTGACGTGAGGTTACCTCAGTCCCCCCCAGAGTGGGAGCACGGTGTGTCTAGTCCTTTGATTACCATTCCATCTTCCAGCTTGGCAGATTGAATGAGAAGAAACAATTGTTTTCAATTCAGTGTTACAGTTATGTAGACCTGGACTTGAATTCAGAATGCAGAGAGTGTAGTTTATGTATTAGTTTGATTTATACCTGTTAAAATTTAAAGGGATTTTGTCATATTCCAAACACACAGTTATTTTTGTATTCCGGTTTCTATATATGAAATCCACTTCTATGAGTATTAAGCCTGTAGAAGAATGAAAGGTTGAATTTCTTATGCTTAGTCCAACTCTTCCATGCTTTTAACAGAAATGATCACCCTTATGAAGATAAAACTAAATAGATACATTATGGCATGAGGAATAATATAGTATCGGTTAGAATACAGATGATAATGACACTTTCAATTTATTTCAGCCTTCGATGAGAACCTGTGATGTGCTAGATACTGTGCTAGAAGCTGAGTATTGAAAAAATGAGACTAAGATTTAATACCAGTCCTCAAAGAGATTAATAGAGTAGATAATTTTGTAGAGGGAACCATATCCGCTACTACCTAATAAAGCACTCCAAGACTTGAGTGCATATCAGGGCAATATTTTTTTTTATAAACTATAAAACAGTCAGCATCTGTTATCGCTCAGTAGTCTATAGGTCAGTGAGGTGATTCAGTCTTGGCTAGGTTCAGTCGTGTGTCTCTGGTCACCTCAGGATCGTGTACACATCTCTGCTCACCTTGGGCTCTCGCACACTGCCCGTCTGTAAAATGACCTTGGGTGACCTCAGCTAGGACACCTGGGCTCGCCTCCAAATAGCTTCTTGTCCTCTGTCAGGCTGGCCCTCTTCAATGGTGGCAGGATTCCAAGACAGTAAGGGGAAGAGTGTAAGGCCTTAGGCTCAGAATGGTACATCATTGCTTCCGCTCAGCCTGTTCAAACGCCTGCTTGAATCAGCAGACCAGCCGGGTTGAAGAGGTGTAGAGATAGCTGCCACCTCTAATGGAAGGACCTGCTAAGCCATATTGCAAGGGATGGAAGGTAGTAATTGGAGTCATTTGCAGTGTACCTACCATAGAGACAGACAGTTTCATAGGAGGGACAAATCCTTACATATTTAGTGACTGCTGCAGTAGGAGCACAGGAAACCAGGAAGCATTTGAACTGAAGAAGCATGAATTTCAGGATTGATAATGGTAGAAAATGGGACTGGTTTGAAGGAAAGAAGAACAAGCTGGAGAGCCTTGTGATCCATTCCTGGAAGCTTGGGTGTCACCTTTTAGACAGAGGGAACCATCTAAGGTTTTAAGCAAACAGGAATGCCATCGTAAATGTCATTATTATTTTTCTATAGGTTGCTCTGGCAACAGAATGAACTCCAGGTAAGAAAAACAGGGATGGAAGATTAGCTGCCGTTGCAAAATTCTGGCCAGTGGGCATGATTATGAAGGCCAGATGAAAGCCATGGAGAGAACCCCATCCAGACGTGCTGAACCTGACCGTGTCAATCATTCATTCAAACCGCCTTGAGCCCGGCTCTCTGTTAGGTGTGTGAGAAAGGTCACTGTGTACTTCCCTCTCATGTGCAAAAGCTTCTTGGGGCTCTTACACAAGTTAAACTGTACTCATCATCCATCCCACAGTCAGGCTCGCAGGTAAATAGAGAGGAATAGTCATTCAGACATACATAGTAAGGAAATCATGGCTGGCGATGCTGTGATTTAAACTGTGTCTGTTTTGGCTGTTTATTTTCTTTAATATTAACAAAAGCTTTTAATGATATTGAAAGTTATTCTATTGGATAAGATAAAGAATAATACATGAGGAGCCTGAGTAAATTTTGTGATTTTCGTGCCTCTGTATCTGCCCTAAATAGTGTGACTATCAAGGTAATTCAGAAGCTCATGTATTATTTTTAAAATCTACTCTGTTCCATTTTAGCATATTTAGAACTCTGTGCTGGGTTCAGAACTGCTGTGAGGAAAAAGTATATTTGCATATATATAAAAGAATATTTTACTGTGTATGTCTGAGAGTGAGAGTCGCGATTAATTTATGGGAGACATTTAGGAGAAAATATATTGTTTATGAGGATTTACCAGTTTGCCATCAAATATAGCATTTTAAACTCAAATTTAGTTTTGCCTTTAAAATCTTTAGAAACAAAAATCCTGCTTTCAGAAAACATGATTTGCTTTTTTTGCTGTTCTCAGTAAACAACTTAGAGTCAGTATTCTGTTCCTGCCGAATCCCACTATGATGCATTTAGTTACTCACAGTTGTTTTCAAGCTCAGATGCAAATCCAGCATGTTTTGTGGATTCCTTGAGATTTCTAATAATATCAGAGCCCTGGATATTGTGACTAGCAGGGTGATCTCTTCAAGCCTCTTCAGTATTTCCTGCGTCTTTAAGAGACAACTGCCTGGGCAAAGCTATGTGAATATAATTGGCTATTTTTACTACCAGAGTAGAGATTTCTGGAAGTTTGCACATTCTTAGAGGCTGATGATCAGCAGACGGATAGAGATCACCTGATTTTTCTCCCCTAACTTAATGAAAATTAATAAACTTCTTGAGATTTTGATTGGAACTTAGATGTTAGGATATATATGTACATACACCTAGTTTGTGTATAACGCTTCTCTCCTACCTAGGAAAACAGGAAATGGAGGTGAGTTGAGGGCATCATCGGTGATGGACGCATTGTTATAAAAGCTTACTCCATGATGAGAGCTCAGACATGATTGTCCATCAGGGACAAGTAAGTTTGGGGATGGCTCCCCATTCTCGTGGCTGGTTGACTGGCGCAGGGTTTTTTAACATTACGATTGACATTTGGGGCAAGATGATTGTTTATTGCATAGGGCTGTTGTGTGCGTTTTAGGGTGTTTAGCAGCATCCCTGGCCTCTACCCACAGATTTCCAGTAGTACTCGCCCATTATGACAACTAGAAATGTCTCTAGAAATAGCCAACTATCCCTTGGGAGGCTAAATTACCCCCCGCCCCCCACCCTGCCTTGAAAACCACTGCTGTCGAGATAAAGGATCATTTATCCGTGTATTTGTCCCAAGGCTCAGGCAGGAGAGAGGGGAAGCTGTAAGTATCGTTGTTGTCTTCACCACTTAACCTTACAGTGAGAAAAATACAATGAATTAGTAAATTCTTCAAATTGGTCTTTTCAACCATCCAAAGAACCTCTAGATTTCAGATGTGTTATGAGCCCATATGTAGTTACTGTTTAAATTCTTTACCCTTAAAAACTAACAAACTAAAAAAGCAAAGTTAGAATTACATTATTTTAAAAATTCCATCCCCAAATGTCAAATAATCACACACTTAGCAGACAGCTTGTAATATGATGATGCAAACTGTCTTCTCAGTGAGGCTGCACTCTGTCAGTGGTAACAAAACAAACCAGGAATTCACACCGTTTGAACCTGGGTAAAGTCTACATGTAAAGACAGCTCAGATGTGAACTGAATGCCTACATCAAATTGGATGAATGGGCATGTAGATTGGTTCCAATTTTATTTTTAAAAGCAAATATTAACTAAAATATTATGGGCCAGGAAGTACAATAATGCTTTTGTCAAAGTGGAAAAATTCTTTCAACATGCCTCCGATTTAAATGTTAGGACCTAGTGCTCGCTTTGGCAGCACATATACTAAATGTTAGGACCTATTTTGCACACTAGGAAATGGGGTCTGCCTTGCTATCCTCAGGGTTTGATAGCATGCCTGGTGCATAGCATGTGTTCTGTACAGTAATAAACGTTTGAGTGAGTGATGCCAATTAATTGACTCCCTGAAACAGACTTCAGGTAAAGATTTAAAATAAAAGCAAGCAAGGATTAAAATACCTTTAAAGTAGTAAAGACGCTAGAGTTTGCAGCAATAATGTAGCGAGTTGTGAAGGTTGTGGTCATCCTTTCCTCTGCCCACTGCTGCTACCCTTCCAGTTACCACATCTGCTAATGCAACTTCTGAAGCCACTCTCAGGCCTGTCTGCCTCTCGTCACCTTTACTGCTCTTAAAGAGCCCAGGCCACTGTCTGCTTTTGCCCATGCTTGTCTCACCACTTCATTCCCCTCCTCCGATCCATCGTCCACAGAAGGCAGTCAGAGGGCACTTGTTAAAAAGTGAACATTTTGAAACACTTACGTGTCATTTCCCCGGCTTAGAACCCTTCTCTGGGTTTCTCTAGTCTTTGGAACATAATCCAGACCCCTGGGCCTAACATGGGTGACCCTGACTGCTGATTGCTGTTTGCCTTTCCTCCTTTATCACCCTTAGCTCTCGCCACTTTCACTCTGCCAAGCTCATGTTTCTTTAGAGCCTTTAACTTGCCACGTTCCTTCCTATCTTGGGGTTCTGAGCTGCCGTTTCCTCTGCCTGGAAACCTTTTTTTGTTCTTTGGGCCATTCCTGTTGATTTTTCAAGCCTCAGACTAAGTGTAACTTTCTGAGAGAGCAGTGCTTTGGACCTCCAATCAGAGTTCAGCTCCCCATCATATCTGTGCTTCCTCCTGACTCTGTGTTTTCCTCAAAGCCCTTAGCACAACTTACAATTCCCCATTTGTGTATGTGTTTAAATCCTGCCCTCACAAGTTCTCCACAAAGCAGGTTTGTGTCTATTTTTCTCCCTGATATATGACCCGTACTTAGTATTTGCCTAGCATGTAGTACAATCTCAGTAGCTATTTTAGTGAATAAAGTTGAATTTGCCTTGCAAGATGGAAATATATCAAGCTAATAATAAAAATGTATATTCTCCTTTATGTTGAATCTTTAGGCCTGGGATAAGCATTTGATGCTGGCAGAGAGTAGGAATGATTTGTTCCTGCTTCCCATAGAACGGCATTTTAGGTAATATACCATACATGACAATAGTGACTGGCCAGGCACATGTTCTAATACATGAATGATTTCTACTCCGCCTGACAGATAGAAAAACAAAGAGCATGAAATTGGTTAGGCAGCTTTTTAATCCAGAACTAGGAAAGAAACTCAAGACTTTAAAAAAATTCTTTCTTTCTTTCTTTCTTTCTCTTTCTTTCTTTCTTTCTTTCTTTCTTTCTTTCTTTCTTTCTTTCTTTCTTTCTTTCCTTTCTTTCTTTCTTTTTTTTCTTTCTTTTCTTTTCTTTTCTTTTCTTTTCTTTCTTTTCTTTCTTGGTTTAGAGTGTATTCAAATTGTTATAAACCATGAGTCATTGCTTAGCAGCTTTTTGGCCAATAGGATTTCAGTATGCAGT
The DNA here is from genome assembly GCA_033961575.1 of Aselliscus stoliczkanus. Taxonomy (NCBI): domain Eukaryota; kingdom Metazoa; phylum Chordata; class Mammalia; order Chiroptera; family Hipposideridae; genus Aselliscus; species Aselliscus stoliczkanus. The sequence continues at coordinate 71,006,855 of CM066740.1, read as the reverse complement.
ACACTAGTATACATTCTTGGATTGGCTTAACTACCTCTGATGTCACAATTTCCCCATTAGGAAGTCATAATTTTCTTGAAATCACATTGTACTAACAATAACTCTTGCTCTTCTGTTTCATTATAAGAAAGATAATCTAACAAAAAAATGCTGGAGGGAGCAAGATATTTTAAATCCATGCAGACCTTTTTCATAACGTGCTTTATCTACTGTCAATAATTGAAGCTAGCTAGCTTCTTTGCCTTCTTTAATAATTGATGCTTTTTGTTTCTCATGTTTATCAGTTAAGAGGCAGATGGAGGGATGAGCCTACTTGGAATTACTCCTTCAACTCATAGCTATGTTTCATCCCGACTGTTGAGGCTTAGCATCTTTCTAGTGCTTGGCCTTTCTGACTCAGAAGGAAAAGCCATTTGGACGGCCCACCTGAATATCACATTTCAGGTGGGAAATCGGATCGTATCGGAACTAGGAGAGAGCGGCGTGTTCGGGAACCATTCTCCTCTGGAAAGGGTGTCTGGGGCGGTGGCCGTCCCTGAAGGATGGACTCAGAATGCTTGTCATCCGATGACCAATTTCAGCAGGCCTGAACAGGCAGACTCTTGGCTGGCCCTAATTGAACGGGGAGGCTGCACTTTTACACATAAAATCAATGTGGCCGCAGAGAAGGGAGCCAGTGGCGTGATCATCTATAACTATCCAGGTACAGGCAACAAAGTATTCCCCATGTCTCACCAGGGGACAGAAAATATAGTTGCAGTGATGATAGGCAACTTGAAAGGCATGCAGCTCTTGCGTTTGATTCAGAAGGGAGTTTATGTGATAGTCGTCATTGAAGTGGGCAGAGTGCACATGCCCTGGCTGAGCCATTATGTCATGTCTCTGTTGACCTTCCTGGCAATCACGGTCACCTACCTGTGCTTGTACTGCGCCTGGAGACCCAGAGCACCTGATTCTTCCATCAGGAGACGAAGACTAATCAAAGCAGATGTGAAGAAAGCTATTAGTCAGCTTCAACTGCGCGTGCTCCAAGAAGGGGATAAGGAACTAGAGCCCAATGAAGACAGTTGTGTCGTCTGCTTTGACATGTACAAACCCCGAGATGTAGTTCGGGTTTTAACTTGCAAACATTTTTTCCATAAGGCATGCATTGACCCCTGGCTGTTAGCCCATAGGACATGCCCCATGTGCAAATGTGACATTTTGAAAACTTAGGTGACCTAGAGAATTTTCTGAAGATGTAACCAAGTTTTTCCGAAGACTAAAATCAAATGAATTCTTTTAGGACCATGTGTAGAGAGAAAATTCCACTCCAGCTTCTCTACTGCAGTACTAAAGAGGGTGAAATTCATGTGTTTCTAAAATAAACCTACTCATTATGCCCGGCTACTTGAACTTGTTTTGTTCCTAATAAGTTTCAATTGTTATACATTTTTGCTCTTATCCAAATGAGGACCTTAGTATATGTTAAAAGCAAGTTAGTCTTTATCTTATACTTTGTTTCCATTTTTGTTTAGTATTTGATATCTAATATTTCTGCTCAGTAAACTTCATTATAGGATTAAATCTTGATGTAATTCCCCATCATTAATTAATTTTATTAATAACCAAGAAATCTGGTTTTCAAAGCTACTGACTGGGTAGGTCTTAACGTTCTAAATAATTATTTTAGATGATAGCACTTTTGGGTATGTAACTGAAAATATTTTAAATTATTATAGGTCCCATTTGGGGCAGTGTTGCAAAAACTCACCCTTGTTTGCCAGAGCTCTTTAAATCCTAGCATAGTGAGTCAGCTATGGTACCAGATTTCCTTTCTGGAAGTGACCTAGTAAATGCTTTTCTTCTCAAAATGATGGTGATTGTGTCTCTCTTTGGGATTTTGATAATATAGTAAGTAGAGCTGAAATTTTGTTCAGCTGCTTTCCAGATTGTATCTTATGCCTTACTTTGCCTCTTCCACTTTTAAGATAGATGCATAAATAAACCTGTGTAACAGTGAGAGGCTGAAAGATTTGGGTTTTGTTGTTTTGATGAAAATCTCTCTTTGTGAACAATATGCTAAACCATTGATGGTTAACTCAGATGGCACTTTGTGAGCCGGCACACTATGTGCTACATTGTCTTTTTTAAAGAGTGGATTTATGAAAATAAACTCAGGTTAATGGCCTTTGGTAAAGAAAATTGAGCATTGCGAGCTGAAGGTTTTGTGTCAATATTATCTTTTTTAAAAAAAAAAGATTTTATTGGGGAACTGGGGGAGGGGAACAGCGTTGGGTAATCAGGGAAGAGGAACACACAAGCTGGTGTCCTTTTGTTCTTCAGTCTAGTTGTGGAGGACGTTGCTTCACTGGCCCATGTTGGTATCCTCATTGCGCTCTTCTCGGGTGAGGCAGATCAGTCGCCGGCCTCTGGATGGCCACTCACGGTGGCTCTTGGCAGCTCACACTGGCTGCCAGCTGTTCATGCTGGCTGCCGGCCACTCACTGTAGCCTATGGCAGCCCACTGCAGCAGGGGCTGCAGCCTACACTGTCACGCGGACTCACGGCAGCCCAGCTCCAGGTGGAGCTGTTGTTCACCATCTTAGCTGTAGAGGGCAGTGTCACTGGCCTTCATGTGGGATCCGAACCGGGGCCACTGGCATCCCAAGCCAGCTGTTAACCAACGCACCACTGGGCTGGCCCAATATTATCTTTTTGTGCCACTTTGTGCTGGGGAAAAAGTTGTTGGCTCCATTTCATAAGAAGTGCTAGCTTCCGAAATCCTGGTGAGACCCAACCAAAAGTGTGTCTTAGCACCCTGTGCAGAGAGGTCAGAGGTGTGTTCAAGGTCAAAATCCTTGACTGGTTTCCTAGCTAGTGAATGAGAACCATGAAGATACACCCCCACGCAAGTGTATGGCAGCAGCACTGGCTGCTCGTGTTTGTTAATTCACAAGTCATTCTTTGGCTCCGAAGTCATATTGTTTCATTGATATCTAAGTGTAGGCAGAGCTGACGGTGTGTATGTGCGGTCTCCCACAAGGATGGTTGTTGAATTTGACAAACATTTTATTAACAACGTGACCTGCAGTAGTCACTGCTGTCAGTGGTTAACTTTAAGTGGGGACCTTGAAGTCGCTTTTTAAAAAAATCATTAACTCCATTTTTGTTTAAAATGAGTTGTGCTAAACAGATACTGCTCTATTTAAACTTTTCCCCTACACCCTTCCTCCTCTTCCCTCAAAATACTGTTAGATTAACAACAGATGTCAAGGTCTGCAGAGAAATTAGTCTTTGTCTTTACTGCTGTCATGCCCTTGCATACTCGATGAAAGAGCGGGGAAGTGAGACGAGTAATTTAACAGGAGACGCTACTTTTAAAAATCAAATCCGAACCAAACCAACACACTTCTGAGCAAGCTTTATTAAATAAATATAGTACAACGGTCTACAGGATAAAAAAAAAATTTGCATTGTGACCAAATGTGAGTTAAAAATGGTGTTACAGAATTCACCATTTTTTTAATCACACATTTAGTCTCAGTGCTAATCTTTAATTATTTTGTTACCACTTGCCATTTTGTTGAAAATATTGCATTTGAAGAAAAAAGATAACTACATGGCTTTCTTGCATATGCTTTCAGCTTTTAATATGCGTGCAAATATATGAATGTTATATTTCATTTTTAGTTTAATGTGATGCCTGTTAACTTTACATGTCGCTCAGAGATTAAATCAGTCTTATAACCACCTAGAAATCACCCATAACATGTGAACCATTCAGGCTCATACACCCACAGATTGCTCTAAGCCCTTACCTAATTGGCTGTTGTCTTTTATGTCATAATCACATCACTCAACAGTCAGCAGTATCTAGAGTTAGACTGGGGTTTTCTTCAATCTAAAGGTTTTCTCTCTGCCACTAATAAAACATCTGAAACTCATAGGACATCTTTAAGAATTTCCCACAAACCATGCTGGAAGACAGCAGAGCTTGTTTTCACCCAGAAGACCCTTTTCATGGTGTTATTTTAATTTGAGTGTCAGCAGATGTGGAAGGCACATCTTTTTGTTGGGTTGGTCCTTCAGCTACAAGGCAGAGAGAGAGATGAATGTCCTCAAGATCGGCACCCCGAGACCCACCCTGGCCTCCTCCTGGCTTGTGAAATTCAGTGTTCTTTGGCTTCTTAGCCAGAGCTGCTGCAGAGCCAGCACCGTCTGGACTGCTTACATGAACATCACCTTTCACGTGGGGAATCGCGTGCTGTCAGAGTTGGGGGAGACGGGAGTCTATGGAAGGAGCTCCGCTCTGAGGAGACTGGCAGGAGTTATCGTGCTGCCCGACGGCAAAACGCAACATGCATGCAGCCCCAACACCCGCTTCAGCAGGTTGAAGAACTCAGAGCCGTGGTTGGCGCTTGTGGAGCGGGGAAGCTGTCCCTTCACCCAGAAAATTAAGGTGGCGGTGGAGAAGGGAGCCAGTGGAGTGATCATCTATAACTTCCCGGGAACAGGCAACCAGGTGTTTCCCATGTCTCATCAGGCGTTTGAAGACATCGTGGTGGTGATGATTGGCAACCTAAAAGGCACGGAGATCCTGAACCTGATTCAGAAGGGAGTTCACGTAACCGTCATGGTGGAGGTGGGGAGGAAACACATCATCTGGTTGAATCATTATTTTGTCGCTTTCGTCATTGTCACAACCGCCACTTTAGCGTATTTCATCTTCTATCATATTCGAAGGCTTTGGGTGGCAAGGATGCAGAACAGGAGATGGCAGCGATTAGCAACAGACCTGAAGATGGCATTTAGCCAGCTCGAGCTCCGGGTCCTGAAAGAGGAGGATGAGGAAGTAGGTCCACATGCAGATAGCTGCGTAGTTTGCTTTGAACCCTACAAGCCGAATGATACAGTTCGTATTCTGACTTGTAAACATTTCTTCCACAAGAATTGCATTGATCCCTGGGTTCTCACCCACGGGACGTGCCCCATATGCAAATATGACATTCTGAAAGCCTTGGGGATTCAAGTAGATGTTGAGGATGGAACAGAATCTTTGCAAGTTCTGATGTCCGATGAATTGCCTGGTATCCTGTCACCTAGCGAAGAGGGGACAAATAATGAACTTCCTGCTGCCAGACAGTTAGATAAAGTGACCCACGTGGAGGAGGCGAGGGAGGAGCACCCCACCTCTCAGAGTGATGGCCAGTCTAATGCAAGAGCAGAAGTTCTCCCTTCACCTGGACAGCATGATCTTTGAGGAAGTGGATTAAACCTGTTTGTCAGATCAGGCCCTAATGCTGACAAGCACTTAGTCAGTGTGAAGTGTGGTTTTAGTGTCACCTTTGGTTATTTGGGTAATATACTACATTCTTTGTCAAGCCTCAAAGACAGAAAAAAAAGAAAAAAAAAAAAAGCCTTGCAAGATTTTCTTTTTGTTTGCCTTTTTTTTTTTACCTTTGCTACATGTAACTTTTTGTCCACGTGTGTCACACCTGTGAGTGTGTGTGTATGTATATATATGTGTGTGTGTGTGTGTGTGTATGTATATATAATATATATAAAATGTTTATTTCTGTGCATATACATGCATGTTAAAACCAAGGATAAACTTTTATCCCATAAGTGTTAGTTGGTCATATATTGGGGCTCTATTGTAGTCAGAAAATTGTTAATATATTTGCATGTTCCTTATACTCCGGAAACTATCAATTAATTTTGAAAAGCATAAATTATCTTTCATGTGCTGGGAAGAGTAAAATTTATCTTTTGAAATTATATGTATAATATAGTATACTAATTTTGAAGCCCATTGTTCTGTTTTTATTTTTCATTCTTGGCATAAACATTTTGCTGGATAGAATTTTATTACTCTTACTCTGACAAACAGTTCTGCCCTAGCAATTAGTGCATTTTATGTGATCTGCATATGTGCAGTGATGGCAATAGTAAACGTAAAATACTAGCACTCTTTAAGTGACCGGCAGATATTTCAGTGCCCAGCATTTCTTAAATGTTCATAACATGTAGAAAGGCTTAAATGATAAAAAATTCCTATGACATTTAGTCCTGGTGTATTTACTTTCTGTATGTTGTATACTACCCAGTTTATTTTTTGCCATTAAATAAAATACTTAAAATATGCCAATTATTTTGGAGATAAGTATCACAATGTAGACATTATTAGTACAATCTTGGGAGAATGTTCACTTTGCTCACTGGAGTCCCAGGACCTAGTAAGTACAGTCAAATAGTTTTGAGTGAATGAATAATAATATCTTTTTCATCATGTAATTATTATGTGTTAACCTGGAAAGAAAAACTGGGCAGTTTATTCTAATTATACAAAGTAATGGGAACTTAATCCTGAAAATTTCATCCTAAATCACTTTGACAAAATAGAAAAATTATGACTTTTAGCCCAAAATTCATTATTACAATTTAGCATGCATAATTTCTTTTCTTTTCTTTTCTTTTTTTTTTTTTAGAGGGCAGTATCATTGGCCCTCATATGTGGGATCCGAACTGGGGCCGCTGGCATCCCAAGCCAGCTCTTAACCACTGCACCACTCGGCCGGCCCATATAATTTCAGTGAGGAGCTTTGAACTCTCCAGGGCTGACAGATCTGAATTCTTGTGCAGCCCTAGTGAGAGAATTACTAAGAGGAATTCTGTGCATTCTTGCTCAGTGCAAACAATACTGGAATTCAGAGACAGGCAGAAGGGCGGTAGTTGGTTCTAACTGCAGCTCCAAGGAAAACTGTTTAAAGGAAGGAGGGACCCTCATAGAAGGCCCGGGAGACCTGGGACATAGCAAAAAGTAAGCAGATGACAGGTGGGGTGATGCCTTGCTTGGAACACACAGGCTTTTTTATCCCCAACCCTGGAGAGGTTTTGACTTCATCACAAGATTTGAAAGAACTGCGTTAGCACCAATAGGGGAGGACGTAGCAAGAACACCATTAGGCGCACTCCTTACTCTGCAAGAGTAAAGGCATTTCCTGAGGGACCAAGGATCACAGTGAGGAAATAGGACTCTGAGGACCCTAGGAGAGCCACTCCTGATAGAATCAGCTCCAAGCCAAGATAAGCTATCATTCTCAGACTGGCCACCGTTGGTGTCTCTGCCGCTAGGGGCTAGTGGCTCATGACCGTGACTGGAGTGACTGCCACTGGTAGCCCAAGAGAATCACTGGGGCTGTGGAAATGAATGCATCTGGCTGGGTGGCAGTCCCTGAGTCCAGGTTTTTACAGCTCTGTGCACTCTCAGCAAATTGACGGAGCTACGGGTTTCATCATGGAACTAGCAGTTGAGGAGTGGGTGATTTGTCCTTCAGAGTAACGCTGCCACTGCACTCTCTGTCCATGCTTTCTCTGCACCCTCATTAGTTTCCTTTCTTTCCCTTTTTGTCTTTCTTTACTTTGTTCATTGTTGTCAACCTGAAGCCTGACTTACCCTCGCGTGTAAGAAATTAGCGTGTGCACACTTTTAGAATTAGATGTCTCTTGTTTACATGGGCAGTTAACATTTAACACCATGTGCTTGCTTGTCTCAATTTGAGAATTTTCAGTGGATGTTCTTGAAAGGGTGGTTAGAACATGTGTTTGAGGTGGGAACAAAAGGTCAAGTCCGTGAACTTGGGAACCGTCCCTGCTGAGTGCCCACCATGCCATTGGCAGTGGACTAAGTGCTTTCTACAGCTGTTTCTTACATCAGCAAAAAACAGCAGTTTTAATCCTTGTCTTCAGATCCTTGTGTTGAAAACAGATCCATAAACCACTTTTTATTCTGGGTTTAATAACTGGGACCTGGAAATAGCGCTGACATGTCAAATGGTCGGTATTAGTCATTGTAGTAGATTTTTACCCAGTCTGTGGGCTGCACGGTCACCTCTTGTACTTAGTGATGCAGATATATTGTGCCGTAATCATGCGGGACGATACTGGGAGTTATTTTGCCCCCGATACCAGTTTCATAATGGATTTTCCTTGCGTTTCTCTGCGGTATATATTTTTGCATTCTATTCCCCTGCTCAGCAGGGGTTTGATGTTCCTTATAAAGATTAAACTTTGTTTTTTCTTTATTACTGGGATAAATTAGGTTTAATATTTACTGAAGGGAGGATGATTCTAAAGCACTTAGCGCGGATTGGGTGATGCTGTGCGTGAATTTATTTACACAGTTCCTCGTATCACGCTGATAGTTTGCCTATGTGTTGCTGTAGAATCGTTCCACTGCATTCGTCCTCTAGAGGGATGTTGGTCAGCCGCAGATGTACAGTGATAGGAGACTTCAGGGGCTCAGTGAGCCACGATCTGGCAGTTCTGATGGGGTTCAAGCTCAGTGTGCAGGCAAAGTGTTTCCCTCCTCACTGGTGTTTGAAGCAGCACACAGGGCTCAGATGGGGGAAAGGATTGGAGCTTGGCGAGGCATTGAGGCCAAAAGAGGAAGGCTTCACCCGCTGAGACTGTGGAGGAGTCATTTTAGTGGCGACTCCATGTTCCTGCTCCATTGTTTGCTATGAGCTCCAGTTTTTGTATTTTAGAATATTTTAGAATTGTTCATTTGCTTTTGCATTTATTGCATTTTTAAAGTGCTTAGTGCTTAGTGTAGAAAAATAAGGATTATGGGATATTATAGTTACTGACACGGAAATGTCTTATAAAATAAAACGTCCCTGGGTTTCTAAACCACAAGGTCTTTGTGGGGAGAGGATGGGGGTAACTTGAGATGAGCTGCGCCTTATGCACAAGTGTTAGAGGTGTTCCATTACTATCTCTCCCCAAAGTCTCCCGTTTTCACAGCTTCACCACAGTTTATAACACTTCCCTGCAGTTTTGCTCCTTCTTTGTCCCACCTCCAAGATACCGTGTTCCTTCAGCTCCTGACATGACTTTTCCTCATCGAGGATGACCAGTGTAATCCAGATTTCAAAAACTTCTCTACGCCGGTAATGTCTCGCATTCAGCAGCACGCCATTGTTGCCACACATCAGGGTTAGTCGTTTTTGAAAACTTTCCAACTTACAGCTTATTTTTCAGAATTCCTTTTCTGAATCCACCTCTTGTTTCCACCACTTGCTCTTCGTTTTCATTCCCAGCAGAGATTCCCTTAACCGCCCTTTCTTCTCCACCTTCAGCCTAGGCTTAGGTGGAAGCCATCTTACCCTTGCTCTGCCAAGTGCCTCTGGAGCCTCGCCTCCTAGGGTGTTTCTGCAGTACCATTTGCCTACCCTGAGTCATCTCTACTGATTTTCACCTGATCTTTACTTCTATTTAAAAATCCTTTGTTAATCTCTTAACTCTTTTTATTATTATTGTTCCCCATAGAGTAGTACTTCTCAGTCTGGGCTGCATGAACGCATCACCTGGGGAGCTTTTAAAAATGTTCAGTGCCAAGGCTGCATCCAAGAGCTCCGGGCTGGGACCTGGATGTTTTTAGTTCCCTAGGTGATTCCCATGTGCAGACAGAACTGAGGACCACTGACTGCCCTAAGCTGTTCCAAAGAGTCTTTACGTTAGTCAGATTCCCAATTTCACCCTCTGCTTCCTTCAGATTGACTTGTTCTCACCATACTGAAAATATTTAGGTAGAGATAGAAACATCAAGTTATAAAGGGTTAAATTTCATGGAGTAGAGAGGAGTGGATTTCAGCTGGAGAAGCAAGGAACACTTAAAGAAAGAAGTAACATATGAAAGGGGACTCCACCAGGTTGAGAAGAAAGGCATTCTAATGGGGGGAGCAGTGTGAACAACAGTGTTTTATCAAGAAGCTTTCAGTGTCGTGTAGAATTTGGGTTAAAGGACTTGAAAATGAAGACAGGGAATTCCAGGGAATTACTAGTGCAGTAATCCAGGTGTGATGAGGTGAAAATATGAATGAACGGAGTAGTAGGTAAATTGGGTGAGATAAACATAAGGTGGGTCACCTCCCAGATACGTTCTTTGAGGATTTTATTTGCTGATATGAATTTTCTACTTCATTTTAAAAAAATTTTAATTTAATTTAATTTTATTGGGGAACAGTGTGTTATTCCAGGACCCATCAGCTCCAAGTTGAGTAGTTGTTTCAATCTAGTTATGGAGGGCGCAACTCAGTGGCCTATGTGGGGATCGAACCAGCAACCTTAGTGTTATTAGCACTGTACTCTAACCCACTGAGCTAACCAGCCATCCACACAGTGGATACAAAAGAGAGGGGTAAGGGTCAGGAGGCATTGAGGAAGAGTAAAGAGTCAAGGATGACTCCTTGACATCTGGCTTGGGCCAGTAAGTGATAATGATGTCACTCAGTGAAGTAGAAGATACAGCCAGATGATGCAAGTTTGGCGTAGAAGAGGAATTCAAATTTTGAGTATGTTGAATTTGAGGAACCCAAAGAATTTGTAGGTGATGTTCACTACGTAGCTGAAAATATAGGTGTGTACTAATTAAATGAGATCAATGTAACTATATAGCAAAAGCCATGATATATTATAAGTACTCAGCCGTGGGGATTTACTAACAAAAGAATTAACCCACCATTTATTTTTACATTAGTGGTGACTTATTATTATGTAAAATGTAATACTGCTATACTACACCGTCTGAATTTGTAGTATCCCCATTTGCAGTGCTGTATGACTCTCAGAAATCCTTGGCCTTAATGAAGCTGGTGATTGTGATAGGGGTGGTGATGGTGATACTGATGATAATAGCTACAATATACTAGGGTGCTGTCATATGCCCTTAACAGATAGAAACTCACTGAAACCTAATAATAACTCTGTGAGGCAGACATTCTGAATATCCCCATTCCTTATATGAGGAAACTGAGACTATGAGAGACCAAGTAACTTATGCAAAATTAAACAGTATGTGGCAGAACCCATATTTGAACCTGGTCTGGTTCTACGGCTCCTGGTCTTAAGCACTGAACAGCAATTAACTTGAGAAGCTAATTTTTAGGTAAAGGAGTACGTGTTAAGATGAGTCCAGTTTTGCCTATTTAAGGGGTTGGGTCTTGGAAGAAAAATCCCAACTAAAGGCATTGAAAGTGCTCACAGGAGGGTGGTGGAAGTGATAACTCATGAGATCTGCCATAACTAGGGGAGGGAAAGGCATGTGGGTGGGTGAGGGTATGGCCTGGGTGTACCCTACTGAGCAGAAAAACCAAAATTGAGCTCTAGGAAATGGATGCTTCCATTTAGGAAGCACTGATTCTGGACTTGGCCATTCTCTTATATAAAAAATGATAATTTAGTCTGAGGGGTTTTACGTAACCATCCTTTCTGCTGAAGTTTGAAAGGGGTAAAAAATAATTTTTAGGGCCGGCCGAGTGGCGCAGTGGTTATAGCGCTGGCTTGGGAAGCCAGCAGCCCCGGTTCAGGTCCCACATATGAGGGCCAGTGACACTGCCCTCAAAAAAAAAAATAAATAAATAATTTTTATAATTCCCCTAATAACTGACATCAGTTTGTTTTCAAAGTTCAGGCTTAAGCACGGTTGCCTCCTGAAAAGGCCGCCATGGCTTTACTGCAGATGAGCTGCCTTCGTATCCTCTCTCCAAGGCAGAGCAGCTCAGAGGCCGGACCAGCGGCGTTAGCATCCCCTGAATGCTCTGGAAATGCAGCTTGTTGAGCTCCGCTGCAGACCTCTGGGGTCAGAAACTCTGGGGCCCACAGGCCTGTTCCAACCCGTCCTCCAGCTGATTCACTTGGTCGGTCAAGGTTAAGAACCTCCACTGTCTCCGAGTCAGTTCATTTTAAGAAAAGGAGGCATTACTTGTAATCAGGTAGAAATAGGGCCCATGAAGATAATTGCGGTGTCTGAAGCGCTGCTCAAATAACAGTTGCTATCATTACCCTAAGTTGTGACATATTGAGGCACATTTCACGTGTCCACCTGCTCGCTGGCTTATGCGTGACTTGTCCAGGTACATGCTGATTCCTTTCCTCGCCCGGCTCTTGTTTCCCTCCCACCTCTATCCCATGCTAAGAGAGTTATACGAACTAGACAGAATTTAGACAGTTTATGAATTCCGAATTAGAAAGATAGAGAAAACCCTGAAAAGGCCTCTTCTGCTGTGTTACTAGCAGCATTACATCTGTAACTATAATTACTGTCCTTCTCACGTTGATTTTACCTATATGTCAAATTCAGTGGTTAAACATTCCATTCATTCATTCAACAAATATTCATTGCCCCGGAAATGGGTGAACCATCTAAACTCATTGCCCTCATGCAGCTTACTTTCTAGTGGGAAGCAATGAAAACAAATATATACTATGTTAACTAGTTACAAGTGCTGTGGAGAAAGAAAATAGAAATCTGGATTGGGAACTGTAGGAGGCAGAGCTGCAGTTTTGTATAGAGCAGGCTTCACCAAAAAGATGGACAAAGACCTGAAAGGAATGTGGGGCCTACACCAGAAAACTCGCAGAGCACGTGTGTCATGTGCAAAGGAGAGTCACCAGACAGTGAGGGGGTATTGTCATCTGCGAAATGTTAACCCGGATGGTTGGATGGTGTTAGCTGCCGTTAAATACTGGAAGAATGGTCTTAGGAAGAATTTAGATTTTCTTTATTATCACAATGGTTAGAAGTAGGTGAGAAAATGACAGCCATAGAGAAAGTGTTGCCACCTGGAAACAAAGAACTTTCCAGTAAGTAGTCCTATCCGTAGACAGGTTATTGCCTCAGAGAGCCAAGAGTTTCTCATCTGTAAAGGAGTCTGATGTTGTTGGGATGTCATTTTTTTTAATTACTTTTTTTTCAGATACAGTTGGCATTCAGTAATATTTTATACTAGTTTCAGGTGTACAGCATAGTGGTTAGACATTTACATAATTTATGCAGTGATTTCCCCCAATGAGTTTAGTACCCACCTGGCTACATAGTTGTTACAACATTATTCATTATACTCTCTATGCTGTACCCCGCATCCCCATGACTGCTTTGTAGCTACCAATTTGTACTTCTTAATCCCTTCCCCTTGTCACCCAGCTGTCATTTTAATGGTGGTGATGGTGAGGAAATAGGAGCTCTGGGAGGGTGATTGGATTTATATCTTTGAATTCCCCCACAACCCTGAAAATCAGGTCCTGGGATTAAAAATCATTGCTATTCCACATGGAGTTGCCATCTGGTGGAAAAATAAATAACTACAAGGTACACCCCAAAATGTATTCAACAAATATTTGTTGCAAACCACTATAGATGCCTGGAAAATGTAGTTAACACGTTTTAGGTTCATTTTTCTTTGACTTAACAGAATGTTTGCTTTCAAGATTGATTTACTGTCCAGAAATTTCTTTTTTTCATTTTCATTTGGAGCTTTGTTTCTCCGCTGTAAAGGCTCTTGGTTAACCAAGAGTAAATAAGTTGCTATCTCCTAGATTCATTTTTTATAAACCTAGAATTTGAAAGGGTTACCGTAGCCCATTCTCTGGTATCCTGGCAGTATTGTGGAAAATATAATGATTTGATTTTTAGAAATATATTTTCTCTGAATGCCTATGTCAACATTAGTGGGTCACCCATCTTAAGGAAAAGTTTCTTGACATATTGTTAATGCCAGCAAAGGACCAATGTTTATTGTTTTCCAATCCATTATGGATCATTTTGTAAATGCAAAATCATGTGTTTGACTTATTGTGACATGCATAGCAAAAATAATTTGGATTTAATGGAGGGATGGATATGTGAAAGAAAACCTAGAGTAAAATATTAATCATAGAATCTAGGTTGGAGGTATATGTCAAACACTGCTATCAGTTTTTGTGTTCTGATTTCTCCAAATTTGGTAAGTAATAGAATGGGATTTGTTAAATCAGTGATTTCCAAACCACTATAAAGTTTTCTCAGCTTTTCTGTATGTTTGGACATTTGCATAACTAAATGTGGATATGAAATTATGCTTTTGGATGCCATGGCAATGTCACATCATTAAGCTTCTAAAAAGTTTCTCTCTATTCTGTACTTGTGAAGGGACAGGTAACAATTCAGGTACTGACATGTGTCCGTGGGTCACATTTTGCATAACACTGAGTAAAAACGTGTCTTACTATATTATATAATACTTAAAAAATTGCATTGAACAAGCGATATCTCCCCTTTCCGCTGGTGAGGAAACTGAGCCAGAATGGTTCAGAATCTCTCAGCTTGTGTCACACCCTGAACACTCAGGTTTGATTCCCCCTCTGATCTTTGTCCCATCATTTCCCAGCTGATGAGACTGACATGGAAGTGAAGGTGACACAAACAGAATTACACAATTGGAGTTGGACTGTTGGAAAGCTGTAAGGCAGTGGGAGCATAATTTGTTCCATGTAATAAAAATAAATCATGTTAAGGATTCACTGAACATTGGATATTATGAGACCTCAGCAGTAAAGCACTAAGTTTTTAAATTGTATTTTCTATATTATAATGGCGGGGGGACATTCTTTCACAGAATAGGCGGGACAAGGTAGCCCAACCCAGGAACAATCAGATTTTTCTGTCCTACCATGAAACTGAATGAAACGGGAGGGGTGAAGGAAGAATGGATTGGAAGAGGCGGTATCTGCTTTTACTTTGTTGCGTCTAGACGCTTACGTTAGAAATCACATTTACCGCCCCATGGCTCCCTTTCCACTGGGAGCATTATCTTCCTTTACTTTCAGGGTTTCAGTCTCAGCGTCACACAGATTGGTAGCTCAGCTAGGGTCCTCTGTTCTTATTTCTCTGTTTATATTTGTGCTCGGAGCGAGTAGGTTAGAAAATTCTATAGTTACAGGGTTAAGGAGAATTTGCCATCACTTTAGGGAGATTTGAGCTAATCAGTGGTTTGGGAAATACCTATAAACGAAGACTAAAAGGATCTGCTATTAGCTGATAGTTGAAGAAAAAAGTTTTATAAAAACTTTCTAACTTTGATATGACAATGGGGATAACATGCATATATGTTTTTTCTAAAAATAGTCTATACTTTTCAAATCACAGTTATGTTCATTTGGATATGAAAACATCTGAATTCTTACCAAAGCAAATATTTGAAGACTTGTTAAGTTTGGAGCCTTTAGATTTGCTCTAGGATCTTTAGATTTGCTTTAAGGGATTTACATTAGTATAAGGCAGGGTACCTGCTTCTTAGTGTACAGAGAAAGTGTATGTACCTAAATTTATTATTATTATTTTTAAAGATTTTATTGGGGAATTGGGGGAGGGGAACAGACAAGTTGCTGTCTTTTTGTTCTTCAGTCTAGTTGTGGAGGACGTTGCTTCACTGCCCCATGTTGGTATTGTCATTGCGCTCCTCCCGGATGAGGCAGATCGGTCTCCGGCCTCTGGACGGCCTCTCACTGCAGCTGTTGGTAGCTCACGCTGGCTGCTGGCCACTCACTGTAGCCATAGGCAGCAGGGGCTGCAGCCTACACTGTCACCGGGGCTCGCAGCCCAGCTCCAGGTGGAGCTGTTGTTAGCTGTAGAGGGCAGTGTCACTGGCCCTCATATGTGGCATCCAAACTGGGGACGCTGGCATCCCAAAACCAGCTCTTAACCAATGTGCCACTCAGCTGGCCCCCTAAATTTATTTTTTAAATAACATTTCTTTTTATTATCAATTTTTGTTTATTTGTTTGTTTGAGGGCAGTGTCACTGGCCCTCATATGTGGGACCCAAACCGGTGCCGCTGGCGTCACAAGCCAGCACTTAACCAATGCTCCACTCGGCCGGCCCTGTTATCAATTTTAAGTTATGATTCCTTCGCATTTGATAAATAAGGGAATAGGATTGGTTCGATTTGTGGTTTCCAAACCCTTGGAATTCATGGATCAATAAAAAACACAAGAGTATATAGTAAATATATAATATATTTTAAATAAATATAATAAAAAGTGTAGCCCCTTTTAAGTTTGTTTGTTTGTTTTTGCCAAAAAAGATCATAAACTTCTACATTCTAAAAATTAACCCTTAATTTACTATTAATATTATATTACAAAGAAGTGAGTTGTTGGACTTATGATTTCTACTATTAAAATATTGAATTAATTTATCTTTATCATTACTTTGCAAACTTTATGTTAATTTCTTTATATTGAATCAGTGAAAACTTCTTCCTACACTGGTGAAAACACCATCATTTGGGTTCAATAACTTTTTGAAGTTCATTATTATTATAAGGACCTATTGGTTTCCTTTAAAATTTGGGTATCTCATGATACCCAAAGCTTGATAGGTATGTTTCTAATGAAATTCATAATCTAAGCAGGGGAGAGATACAATGATGCTGTATGGAAGATGCTACAAGATGACTTGGGAGAGAGTGGGGATGAGCTAAGAAGGCTTGGCATGAAGAAATGGCATCAAGCCGTGGAAAGCTGCACAAAGGAGGTGGAGGATTGCAGGAATGCATTCCATCTCCCGATGCTCTGTAGTCCATTCTCTCCTTGCCCTCTCCAGCCCACTCTAAAGAGCCGTGATTTGATGGCATGGTGGTGAAGAGGTGGGGCTCTAAAGCGAGGCTATCTGGGCTTCCATGTTCACTCCCCCACAGTCTGGCTATGTGATTGGAGCGTTTGCCTTTACATCTCCGTGTTCTTGTTTTTTACCTTTAAAATAAATACTAACACCTACTTTATGTGGTTGTGAGGGTTAATATATGTAAAGCCCCTAAAATAAATTTTAGCTCTTTTCAAAATGCAGTTTTTATCGTGAGACCCTGACGTAAATGTTTGATGACATTCCTTGTTCGGGATAAAGACCAGATGCCTGCCCAGGGCTCCCCCAAAGCCCGTTCTCCTCTGCAGTGTCCTCTCATACCACTCTACTCATGGTCCCTTCACCGCCTCCCAGGGAGCTTTTGTCAAACCCACGTAGACCAGCTGTGTTCCCCCCCAACCACACTCCCTTGGGCTCCCCTCATTTTCACCCTAATTCCTCTAGGTCTTCAGGTGTCCATTCACCGCCGCAGGGAAGCCTTTCATAATGTCTTCAGCTCAATTCAAAACCTTGTTACAAATGTTCATGGCTCCATCAATTCTCAGTAGTATTCACCAGACCACAGTCATTTTAGTACGTGTTGTTTCTTCCACTGTCTGCTCTGTGAGGGGCAGCAAACCCATGTCATTCTGCCCACCAGCCCTAAGCACGTTGCCCAGCATGTATTATGTTTTGATAAAGATTTATGGAACGAATGGATGAGGTATGGGAGAGGAAAGCTCTGGCGAGTGCTGAGGGCTCAACGAATGTTCCCCTTTATTGAACAGAAGATATGTTCCCAAAGTAAAGGAAGAGATACCTGGAGAGGCAGGTTGGGGGAGACTTGGATGGATGAAGAGACTAGCACAATATCATGCCACCAGGGACCCCACAGACTGGCTTGGGGCGTGCAGAGTGATCCAGTAAGAAGCACTGGTGTTTCTACTGGAAAACTAAGAATTATTTGATGTCTGGTGAGTCTAAATTCATTGCAGTTGCAAAGCTTCATGAATCGATAACACCTGAACAATAGTTTCAAAATCTATTATTGTTTCTCTATGGACAGCATAGTTTATGAGAATTATTACAGTGTTTGATTCGGCATTATTAAGGAGAAAAAGGGATCTCTTACAAGTGGGGCGCTTGCACTTTCTCAGCGTTTTCCTGGCTGAGCACAGGCTGGCAGCCTTCCCAGGAACCATCTCATAGACAGCCACAATGATCTGGCAAGCAGATAATGTTTTTCTCATCAGTATACAGTCCTTTTGAATCAAGAAGCAATGCACAGTCCAGATCAAAAGTAATGTGTGAACAATGGGTACTTCTGTGCAAATGTACACGCGAAGTCTTATTTGGACAATGAAACAGACTTACTTTTTGCACATATAGTTTCTTGTTGCAGTCATCACATTTCAGTTTTGTCATTTATTCACCACGATGTTAAGATAGTCGGATATTCTTTGGTATGAAAGCTGAGCAGGTGAACGGAAAGGGTGACAGTTGGGGGTGCCCAGATTGAGGACCCAAGTACAAGTTAAAACTCACTGAAATGCGGAGAAATGTAACACACATGGGTATGTTGTAGTTTTATGATGTCAGGTCCCTGACCCCCACCCTGAAGCGGTTGAGTGTTTGGTGGCATTTTCAAAAGAAGGTGATTCATTGATTGATAATTCCACAGGTATTGGTCATCGCCCCGCAGATCATGTGGCTGCCAGGGGTGAACCCTGGTGGGAGTGGGGGGCAGTGGGGTGGGGAGAGAACAAGTAAAGGAATGTTGCTTTTCGATTCCAAAGACAAGGATTCAGCCTCTTCACGTCCAATACCTTTGTGACCCTGGACCAGCCACCTAATTTCTCAGTTGAAACCATTTAATCTGTAAACGAGAGAAAATGGAGAAAGCACAGATGATTTTGAGGACAGGAGGAGGAAATGTGGAAAGACTCTAGAAAGAATACCTGCTCATCAGTGGACTTGTGGATATACTGAGTCCCTGTGGCAACATCGGCAGCAATATCGTGCCCTGTTAGAGGTATTCAGACAGAATTTCAGGGACATCCCAGGGCCCAGAGCAGAAACCTGGGTATGTGCACCCCAGCCTGGAGACTAGCTCTGGGACCAGTGTCTGCCTGTGGCCACACTTGACCTGCCTTTAATTTCATAACAGTTGTTGGAAAGGATACAGGGGTGAGATATTTGATATCTACTGAGACTAAATCCATCCTTAACAGTTTTATAACTGACACCTGAAAAATTACTTTTAATTTCTGTAAGAACAGCACAAATTATGGGAATTAGACAACTTTTTGCTTTTTAGGCATTACCCGTTTTGTTTTTCTCCTCAGAGTAGTTGCACTCTCCTTGGTGACGTCACTCCTTATGCGTCCTTCTCTCTAAGATGTCTTTCCCTTCCCCATTCGTATGGACAAGGTCTATGTCTGGTACTTCTTTCTTATGTATGTGTATGAATGAAATGCATACATTTTACCGGTTATTTAGATCATGCAAGTGCATGGATGGGGAAGTGAAATGACTAGTTGATCATCCAAACCATTCATTCCCTCCTCATATACTCAGTCAGTGGATCTTTTCAAAGTCTTTGGCCTGGTGCTAGGTGCTGCAGATACAGTGGTAAGTGAAACAGCATTTGGCTTCATGGAACTCACTCTCTTGTGAGTAAGAAAACAAGCTGGTGATAGAATTTTCACTTAATTGTTACAGGTGCAAAGTGATAAGTACAGGAAGAAGAAAGCATGCTAGGATTACATGCAAACGGTGCAGGCTCTGGCTGATTCGAGGTGACTGGGGAAGGACTCTCTGAGAAAGGCCTGTTGAATGGCTATCTGAAGAGTCACTGAGAGATGCTCTTAGGCAGTGAGATGGACAGTGTGCAGTTTTGAAAGAAGCCAGTGGACCTGGAGACTGGAAATAGAGCGAGAGACAATGACTAGTGATGAACCCAGGGAGGTGGCTTGAGGCCTTGCTGATGATTCTGGTGGAAAGTCGGTGAAGAATTTTTAAGTTGGAAAAGGATAAAAATGACTATATATATATATATATATATATTTTTTTTAAGGAAATATTGGCTTGATCGCAGTGAGGAGACTGTGTTGGGGAACATGACAGTTGTCGTGGGGTGGCTGACAGGAAAGCTTTTGAGACAGGAGGACCGGTGAACAGGCTGTTCCTCTTGGGTCGCAATGAGAAGCTTGAGGAAGGATTTGGGAGGAACTAGTGGGTAGACTCAGCAGGATTGGGTGACAAGCTGTGAACTGGGGAAAATGACATGGAAGAGATGGAGGAGTCGAGAGGCGCTTCCACGTCTCTCCAGGAGGGACAGAGATACGATGTTCCCTGGAGCAGGCAGGCAGGAGGCAAAGCAAATGATTGGAGAAGTCAGGAATTCCATTTGGGCCTTGTTCAGTTCAGCCAGCCACGCGGCCTGTAAGGAGAGTTGAGGGGTGAAGCTTGAAGACTCAGAGGGGCTGGGAGCGCCTGTGCGTGGACAGCCCCAGGCCTATGCGATGGGGGACAGCACGGGGTCCTAGAGAAGACAGAGAGGGAAGGTGGCCTGTCTCTGCTCCCCCAAGGCCAGGGGAGCTGTCCTTCATCCCTGCTTTCAGATCATTGGACTTCCGCCCTCAGGCAAAATCTCTTGCCTCTCGCGTGCTTGGCTTTCGACTTATTTGGTTTCTAAGTATTTATCCATCTCCTGGGTCCCTTCCCACAGTCATCTGTGTGTCAGGGAACCTGTGACACACAGACACCTATCAAATCCTTTCTTTTTTTTTTTTTTATCAGTTTTTTTTTGTTGTTGTTGTTGTTGTTTTTTGTTTGTTTTAGCTGAGCCATCCTGCCACCTGTTGGCAGCTCAACAGCAACTCAGCTCGGGCTGGCATCGAACCGCCGTTGCTCAGAACTCAGCTCAGCTCGCACTCTTGAGCGAGCTCTTAACCAACTGAGCCACTCGGCCGGCCCTTCAAATCCTTTCTTAAGCCTTAACTAATTCAGGGTCCGGAGATAGTCATTACAATTTTTTCAACAACAACAAAAAGAACTCTTTATTGAGCTCTGACTGTGTATGGGACAGGCTCTGTAATAGGCACTCAATTTACTAGCAATCTGTTCTGATGGCACTTACTTTCTATTTTTGGGAGACAGACACTAAATACGTGTCTGGTGCAGCAAGGTAAGAGGGTGAGGGACCAAATGGAGACAATAAAACTTTTTGCAGAAGGAAAAAAAACAACAGAGGGTAAGAAGGATGAATTTGGAAGGGGCAGAGAGCCTCCCTTGAGGAAATGACGGCACTGAGACCCAAATGAGGATAGTAAACCATGTGGATTTATGAACGTATTTATTGCTGTGTAACAACTTATCCCAGTTAGCAGTGTGAAACAAATACACACTGCCTCCCAGTTTCTCAGGACTGGGAATCTGGGAGTAGATTACCGGGATGTTTCTGCTTCTGGTTTCTCTTCAAGTGCTTGTCATCAAGCTGTCAGCTGAGACTGCTGTCATCTCAGGGACCATTTGGGACTGAGGAATTGGCTTTCTAGCCTACTCGCGTGGTTCTTGGCAGACCTTAGTTCACAGAGGGATCTTAGACTCAGGGCCTCAGCTCTTTGCCTCGTGGCACATGGCTTCCCCTGAGACAGGTGCTGCTGACAGAGAGCAGAGAGCCACAGTCTTATAAAACTAATTTCAAGACGTGACACACCGTCATCGTTTTCTGTCATCGATTCCTCAAACTGCCTCTTCTTACTGTCCTGTCTCCCCCGATGCCTACGTGTAATTTCTCAGCCCAGCCTTTGTCTTCCTGTCTCTCATTTCCTTTTTCCATTTAGGCTCCCTAAAAGAACACTGTATATTGGCTGTCTTAACTTTATTGTAACTTGTCGTCTTCTCCCTCCGGCTGATTGGCTCCCAGCCTTCACCACTCCCCGAAGGTAACCTAGTGGTGATGAAGACCAATCAGTTCTCTTCTTAACTTTAGCTCTTTTCTGTTAATGACACTTGAATCTCATTCTCTGTCTCCCTCTCCCACTCTCCTTCCTTCCCTCTTTCCCTCCCTCAGATTATCTTTTCTCTTGATTGCAAATATGCCGTATTTTTCCTTCTATTCTGACACTACCAGCCTCCCCCGGATCCAGTTCTGTCAACTATTTAAATGTAGGTGTTTCATAGTTTTGTTCTTGACTTATTTTTACTGTACTTTGTCTTCAGAGCTGGCCTCTACCCAAACTAAATTATCCATGACCCACCACCATACACAGACATCAAACACACATGCGCGCGCACACACACACACACACACGTGGTTCCACCTGTATTATTTAGTTCTTTATTTTTGGTTAGTGGAATTCAGGTATCCCAGTAAACTGTGAGTCATAATATTTTCCCCTGTTTTACTTCACAGTCTTTAAATCACCAAGATATGTTAATTCTGTCTCCCAGCTCCCTCTCCTGCGTTTGCCTTGCTCTCTAGCCCATGACGTTTGCCCTGGACTCGGCCCTTGCTATTTTTCACCTGGTGTGGTGTATTCCTCTGATAACTGATACATCAGCCTCTGCTCTGGCCCATTGCCGTCCACGCCTGATGCTGCCACCAGCTTTCTGAATGATGCTCCTCAACACTGCAGCACCGGGGTGGGTCCCCCAGCCGTCACTGGCTCCCTGACACGAGAGAACGTCCAGATTCCATGCCAGGCACACAGTGCATTTTGCCATCTGGTCTCTGTTAGTCTGCTTGACCCAACTTTTGCTGCCCTTACCCTACCATTTAAGGCTCCTACACTCTGAAAATTCATATTTCCCTCAAAAGGTCATGCTGTGGAATGCCTTTTTGATTTTTACGGCTGTTCTTTTCTTTTCCTGAAATGGATTTTATTGTCCCTTCACTCCTCACTCAGCCCATAGGTCCGATCAAACTGTGGATCCTTTGCCCTGTGCCTTCCTCCTCCCCGACACAGAGTTAATCACTTTCTTTCTTCTGCTTTTTCTCCCTTTGCCTATGTTTCTATTATTGCTCTTACCTGATTATATTTTACCGTTTATCCTGTCTCTCTCTCTCCGGTAGTGTAAGTTGTTTGTGGGCAGAGTCTTAGGTTCATTCATCTTTGTGTCTTAACACTTAGCAAAATTCTTGACATACTGTTAACACTTAGTAAATGTCAATTAAATAACATGCAATTGGACTGCATTAGTATGGCTTTAGGTAGGATTTCATAGAGGAGATAAGACTCCCAAAACATAAGCCCATTAGCAACCGTGCTTCCAAAATGTAGTTTGGGTACTTGGTGGAATTTAGCACTGACTGTGTTAGGCAGAAGAAATTGGAAAAAACAGAACCCCTGCCAGCTTAGAGTATTAAATATCAAGGGATAAAAAGTTTTTCTGAAGCCAGTCTTAAGGTATTTATGTTGCATTTTAAAAGTATCTTGCCAATCGAAATGCCCATCAGTAGGTGACTGGCTTAAGAAGCTGTGGTACATTTACACAATGGAGTATTACGCAGCTATAAAGAAGAAAGAAATTGTACCATTTCAACGATATGGATGGACCTAGAGAACATTATGCTAAGTGAAATAAGTCAGAGAAAAACAAATACCATATGATCTCACTTATGTGTGGAATCTAAAGAACAAACGAGCAATGTAAACAGAAATAATCTTAGAGACACAAAGGAAAAACTGATGAGGGCTAGATGGGATGGAGGTGGGCAGGAGGGAGAAGGGGAAGGGATGAAGCAACATAAACTGGTAACTACAATACTACCGCAGAGACAGAAGAGACAGGTTAGGGAATATAATCAATAATGTTGTAAATATTTTTTAGGGGACCAGATGGACTCATGTCTTGTCAGGGAGACCTCTTCATGGATGGTGCAGTGGCTTGACCACTGCACTGTACATCTGAAGCTGCCACTGAATAATAATATTGTATGTCGACTACAATTTAACACATATATAATCATGGGATGTGGAATATAGTGTGGGAATGGAGTCAATGGAATTGTAATAGATATGTATGATATTGGGGGTCGGGGGAATCACTTTGTAAGGGGTGAAAAAGATAACTATTGCATTGTTTTTGTACATCTGTAACTACTACTACTACTAATCATAATAATAATAAAAAAGTTAAAAAAAAAAGTATCTTGCCATTCCAGCTTTATACACAGCTACCAAATCTTTAAAAGTTGTTTGTTTCAACTTCAAATATTTTCCCATAGAAATAACTTTTCATGCAGTGTTTCGGTATTTCTGTATGGGGGAGGCAGTCTGGAGCCAGAAGCCACACAATAATTGCACCTAGTAAGGAAATGTAAGGAATGCGGGAGAAGCAGGTAGAGTGAGCACAGCGCCCAGGAAAGGAGCAAACCTGGAGGAGGGTCTCACTCCCCGTCTCCAAGGCAGGGATCCAGGCCTCTCTGGGGAAGATATGGCCGTGTCCTGTGGGATGGCACAGAAGTGCCACACGACTGAGACTCACAGAGAATCTGTCTCCTGGGAAGCTGGATAGGAGTCGCCATAGGAAGGTGCTGCTGCACTGCAGTATTCCCTGGGATTCTGGGGGTGGGGGCGGGGTGCAGTGCAAAGTGGCCATCAGGGGTCTGCAGAGAGCTGCCCATGGTTGCTACCATGTGCCTCCAGGGAAGACGAGAACCAGGAAGAAAAACCCTCCTCCCCCCGGGGTCCCTCCAGCACCCTCTAAAATTGTCCCAGCTGGCATAAGCAAAGCGGTGGGAAGGTCGTGCCGACAGGATTGGCACTGACACAGTTTGTCCCCTTTGACTACTTGAGTGTTCCTAGTTCCCAATTAAGACAGCTACACAGAAATCAGAAATAATGTGTATCACTGATCTTAAGTTCTAGTGCCTAATTGAGTGTAGGGCAGTTCGATGAAGATGAGAAAGAAGGAGATGGAGACACCCTTTGTGTTCGGAAGGAGTTAATGACATTCTTAGACAAAACATATTGTTAAATATCTTAATTTCATGTCTCTTGATCTAGTAAAAGCACTATTCTTATATCTGTACCTTGAGAATTCGTTTTGGCTTAGAAACATAGATAATGAAACAGTCTTTCCCATGGTAGGTCATTGAGCCTCGGCTGGTAAAGAGCTTGGGTGTGCCTGTCGTTCACCATCCCCGATTCAGTACCTTCGCCAGGCAACCAAAATGTTTGAGAATCAGCAATCTCTGTCCATTGGGCAGAGATGAAAAACAAGAGCATTTTTGTGAATGGCCCTAAAAAGGAGCTACAAAATTGTGAGGAAGTGGTTTGGAGCAGTCAGTGGGTCGAGCGAGGCCACTGTTTGTGCGGAGCACGTGTGCTTTGCCACACGCTGGCATAATTGGGGAGTACCTCTGGAGTATGAGTCAGCTCTTAGCGTAAAAGTTGACACCAATTTTGTTGCATAGCTTAATAACAGATATAACTTATGGAGGCTGAATTAAATAGTCCCTCAGAGTCTTCTGGAAGAAGGTTTTTGTCACTGCAGGAAGGAAAAAGCAGGACTAAAAGCATTCTCATATGACCCCTAGAGGATTCTTAGGAATATGGATAACAGAATAGATGCTTGATGAATCTTGACCGATATTTGTTTATATTTAGGTCCGTCATTTAGTAGAAAGGAGAGAGTTAAGGCCATCTGATGTCTCTTATATAATAGGACCTTATTACTTATGACCCATCTCTTCCTACCCTTCACGATCATCTCTCTCTGTGGTTATCATTGTTTATGTTTTATTTTTCACCTGGGCTTAGTGGACAACTAAGATTTTGCTTTTCTGTCATGCATGCTTCCTACCTATGAGAAGTGTGTGAGAAGTTGGGGGACTGGTGAAATCAGGAATGGGGATGGTTATACCCTCACCCCCCAGGTTGTGATTGACAGTTAGGCATGATGGGTATTGACTTGGATTCTGGACTTACCACACTATTGGCCTTCAGATCCTCGCTGAAAGAATAGGGGACCATATCCCTGCTGAAGAACTAGCCAGAACACCCAACTACAGACAGGGAATTTTGGTTCATATCCACAATTACTTTCTTAACCAACTCTTGAAGGATTCGGTTGGCAGAGATGCCCCATACCTTCAGGGGGAAGAGCATAGGTCAAGGTTGGATCATCTTCTGGTTCCTCAACACTAGTTACTGTCTCTCTTTAACATTTCACCATTTTAGAGAAAAGATTATATCACTAGTTACCATGTATTAAAAAACATTTGGGCCAACCAAGTGGCGTGGTGGTTAAGCGCTGGCTTGGGAAGCCAGTGGCCCCGGTTCGGGTCCCACATATGAGGACCAGTGACACTGCCCTCAAAAATAAATAAATAAATAAAATTTTTTAAAAAACACAAAAAAACATTTGAATCATTGTAGAATATTTGGTGTTATACCTCCGGTTAAAAGCAAGTGGTGTTATTGTCCCTGCTTCATTATCAATCAGTTTTTGTTTCTTTGTTTTTGTGTGTATGTGTTGTGTGTTTTTTCCAGGTGTTTTTGAAGAGTGATCGAGTGGCCAGAATGGTTCAGAGTGGTGGATGTTGCGCTAATGACTTCAGAGAAGTGTTTAAGAAGAACATAGAGAAACGTGTGCGGAGTTTGCCAGAAATTGATGGCTTGAGCAAAGAGACGGTGCTGAGCTCGTGGATAGCCAAATATGATGCCATATACAGGGGTGAAGAGGACCTGTGCAAACAGCCAAACAGAATGGCCTTAAGTGCTGTGTCTGAACTTATTCTGAGCAAGGAGCAGCTCTATGAGATGTTTCAGCAGATTCTGGGGATTAAAAAGCTGGAACACCAACTCCTCTATAATGCATGTCAGGTAAGTGGCCCATGGTATTTCCCATCCCCCCACCCAACTAAGCAGGAACATCGTGTTTATAAGCCTAGGAAGATATGCTTGACTTGCTGTAATCACTTTGGTTGAAAAGTGGAGTGAAACTGAATTTTAATAAATCCAATAGTGGTATTTGAAAGAAAGTTTGAATACAATTATTAGAGGGAGAAGACTATCCATAAATAGTTGTTTTATGCAGTAAACGATTGTCCCCATGTGCCCTATTTTAGGATAGCAGGTTTGTGCCTATTGGGTATATATGGGGCATGCTCCAAATAGTAAAATGGAAATCAACTCATCTGAAGAAGCTTGGCAATTTATAATAAACAGGTATTTCTTGGTGCATAACAATTTTTCATCAAGATATGCTGGTCTTCTGAATTTTATGGAAATAACTGAAATTTCAGATTTTTTTAAAACCTAGGCAGATAGCGATTAATTGAAGATGATTGCTAAACTGCATAATTTAAAGAGATGAGAGTGAATAATATATTTTCTTTTCCCTTCTCATTCAAATCAAACATGAAAAAACTGAATAAAATATCATGTTTGTTCCACGTCTTCCATCTTTAGACTCTATGACTTGTCTAATAATGTATTCCTTCCATATTTGTAATTTTTTTTTGCTTATTTTACAGGTATAAGTTATTTACCTAAGCCCTAATATACACTTTAACAAAATTCTGACATTTAAAAGTTTGTCAGTTCATTAAGCGTTACACTTCTATAATGTACATGTACATATGTTTACATTTATTTTTAATCTTTTTGTGGATCTACTTCTCTTAATTTTGGAATTCTATCCATGTCATTTACTTTGCATTAATAATTTGGAGATGATTTAAGATTAATAAATTAACAGAGTTAATTAATAGTAAAGCCACATGGCCCCTTAACCCTGTGAATGATGTGTGTATCCACCATAATTGTTTTCACTGTTTTATTAAACCAGTTGGTAGATGACTGTGAAACCCAAATCTTCTATTTAGAAAGATACATGTAACTGGGACTTTGTCTTTTGAATGAAACAGTAGCTCATTAGTACAGTTAAATATTGATGAACATAATTTAGTAGTAAAATTCAGACATTCACTAGATCTTTATTCATTATTCATGTCAAAACCCTGCCAGGTGTTGGGGAAATCAAGCTGAGCAAAATAAAATATTTTATTTTATTTATTGAGCAAAATAAAATATTCTCCATATGCTGACATCTAATAGAGCAGATAAACCTCTAGAATGAGTTCTTGTGTATGTGTTAGAGTTTATACTGGATGTTATGGGGCCATAAAATAAATTCCTGTGGACCTGTGCATTTGTTTATCAACTCAACATGTTGAAAAATAACCCTTTGCTTGCATTTTAAGATCGCCTCTACAGCAAAGGTGTGGGTGCCCTGATTTCTGCCCTCTATGACTGAAACATACTTCTAATCTGTTTTATAACAGATTTGTTTATTTCTCATTTTAGTTCTGTCAGTATTTGCCTCCCATATTTTGATGCCCTGTTAGGTTTGTATGCATTTAGAATATGTCTTTTTGTGGCATTAACTCTTTTATCATGATATAAAGTCACTCTTCTTTTTTCTGAAGTCTGCTTTGTCTTCAACTGCTTTGTCATAGCTACTCCAGTTTTCTTTCCATTAGGATTAACACGGTGTGTCTTTCTCTATCCATTTATTTTTAACCTAATGGCGTCTTTATGTTTAAAGTGGGTTTCTTGTAGACAGCATACAATTGCATCTTGTTTTAAATCCAGCCTGACAATCTCTGTCTTTAAATGGGTGTGTTTATTTACATGTAGAGTGATATACTTGGATTGTGTTCTGCGACCTTTGTATTGTCACTTCCCTGCATTTATTCTATGTCTCCCCCTCTCCTTTCTCTGGAGTCTCTAATTTTAAGTGAACATTTTATATGAGTCCATTTGATACCCTCTTTTGCTGTACTATTTATTGCTTTTTAAAAATATATTTAGTGGTTGCCCAAAGGTTTACAATATACATTTTTAAATAATCTAAGTCCACCTTCAAATAACACTATAAGAGTTTAAGTGGAACATGCCTGTCCCATAATAGGGAACTCCTAATTTCTCCCTTGTGACATTTCTCTCATTTGTTTCACTGACATTTCTTTCATTCATTTCAAATGCAATAAAATTTTAGATTAAGAAAAAGATAATAGGAAAATATATATATATATTACATATACATATATATATATATATATATATACACACATATATATAATCACCTTCATTTATCCTTTCTTTTGCACTCTCAGTGTAGATCCAGTTTCTGATCTATGTCATTTTCCTTATACCTGAAAAGCTTCCTTTAACATTTCTTGCAAGGAAGAAATAGTAATGAATACTGTCAAATTTTGTTTGTTGGAAAACTCTTTGTTTCTCCTTCATGTTTTCACTGGATTACCAGTTAGAATACCAGTTAGCTGTTTTCCTCTTTCTATCCCCTAAAGATAGCACTCTCCTCTTGCTCGCATGGTTTCTGTTGAGAAGTCTCCACAGGTGAGGTGTTTTTGTCCGACTTCCTTCAATATTTTCTTCGTGTCTTAGTTTTCTGCCATTCATGTTTCTGCCTAAACATCAATAGGTTTAGGTATAGGGTTTTTGTTTATTTGTTTGTTTTTATATTTTCCTTGCTTGGTATTTTCTGAGCCCTGAATCTGTGGGTTGGTGTCCATCATAAATTTTTGAAAACTCGCAGCCATTATTATTTCTAATATTCCTCTATCCCATTCTCTTGTCTCTTTCTGGTATTGCTCTTATGTTTATGTTATTCCTTTTTGGTATTGCCCCATAGTTCTGGGATGTTCTGTTTAGGTTGTTTTTGAGGTGTTTTTCACTTTGCATTTCAGAATGGGAAGTTTCTATTGACCTTTAAGTTCACTGATTCTTTCCTCAGAATCTTCAAGTCCACTGAGGAGCCCATCAAAGACATTGTTCATTTACAGTGTTTCTTTTCCTTTCTAACATTTCCTTGGGATTCTGTCTGTTTCCATCTCTCTGTTTACATTATCCATCTGTTTTGGCATGTTTTAAACTTTTTTCATTAGAATCCTTGATATATTTATTAATAATAGTTATTTAAATTTTCAGTGCTTCCTTCTGGCAGAGTCTGGCGCCCCCCCACATTGTTTGGGAGAAGAATCTGGGAGGTTTAACGATGGCTATTCTTCCCCTCTTCCTGCCAGTCCACATGGGGATCTTTCTTGGATCCTCACCATGAGAACTCTATGGGTAAGGGGAGGAGAGCCTAATAAAGTGCGGGGAACCCCTTATGATTGCAGCCCCAGGGCCATCTCACTCTCTGAGTCAGCTTCTAGCCATTGGTCCAAATTACTAACCAGTTACTAGTGGTGCCTCCTGTGTGGCGTCCGCTGCCTTCTGCTGTGATTGGCTGGACCTCCCTGGCTTTGCCTGTGTCTCCAGGATTTTGGGTTAGTGGTTTGCCCTACCACCTCAGTCCTCTGACAAGTCCAAGAAAAGGCCTTGGTTTTCCGTGTGTCCAGCTTTGATGTGCACAACCAGAGTGCTACCTTCCAAGCTCTTCACATATCTGAACTGAGGCACCAATGCCTTTCTTTGGTTTTGAGATTTGAAAGAAAAGCTTAAGGATTATTTTTTGATTGCAGACAGAAGACATAGAAAAAATAGTCCTATAAATAAAGGAAGAGCTTCCCTTTGGAATAACAATTGTTTTTACAAAGTGGATGAAGGTATGAAAATGGATTGTTAAGAAAACAACTCAGATTCTTTTTTTATTTTCAACCTTAAGGGCATATGTATCTTATTTGTTCTGTGTTGTCTTTTTTTTTTTTTTTTTTTTGAGGGCAGTGTCACTGGCTCTCATATGTCGGACCCGAACTGGGGCCACTGGCATCCCAAGCCAGTGCTTAACCACCGCGCCACTCAGCCGGCCCTCTGTGTTGTCTTTTAACAGGGGTTTAAAGGGAAAAGATGATAGGAATCACAGAAAATAGCCTGCCCTTTATAGGAAAAGTAAGAGTCATAGAAGACGGGAAAGTAGCACAGGGTTTGGGGAGCAAAGAGAGGCTCTAACGCCAGCCGAGCTGCTGGCACCTGGCTCCAGGTATGTGTCAGGAAATGTACCCCACCTTCCCTGTGTCTCAGGAAAGGCGTTGACTCTTGCTAACTGTAACAGCCATCTGTACCTGTTTACTCTTATCTGCTCCGATGTTTTTGCCAAGAGTCATCCCCTAGGAAATCTCATAGATGTGTTGCTTGCTAAGAGTCAGAAGTTCAGGATAGAGAGCTGTTCTGCCAAGACGGGCAGGATAGCACTAGCCAGACAGTTGGGAGCTCTCTGGGGACTTGTGAAGAGAAGGCACCAGAGCCAGGGCTGCCACCTGATGCCAAAGGAGCCTGGTGTGGCTGTCACTCCCATCCCTGAGCTGTAGGATTAGCATCTGGAATGGAAACAGGAAGCTGTCCTCTGAAGAAGCATAGGTGTTTGCATCGCCTCTGATCAGAGCCAAGGAATGGTCACAACTAAGGCAAAAGGGAAAATACCTGTAAAGCATTAATATAAAAGACATCACAATTAAGTTATGAAATCTGGGATAACTGAAAGAAAAATTACCATTTACATGGTACCTGGAAAAGGTCAAAAGAATAATAACAACATAAATATGTCGTAGACTAACTACTGTGCTATTAAAGCTCCCCGTCATACTTCGGATTTTTTGGTTTGAGAATACTGTGTCTGCATTGGGGGACATTCATAGAATGAAATATTAGGTCAAAAAGATAGAAACAAGCTCAACGTGTGCATTCTAAAATGAGCAAGTCACAATACAAGAATCTGAAATTATTAGCCATTATTTACTTGAATCAGAACATGAGAGGAACAGAAAAGGAACAGGAGTGAAGGAAGAACAATTTGTCAGTGGAAAGTTTAATTTCAGAATAGTTTTAAGGAAATGCAGTGAAGTTCAAGTAAATATAGTTAATACTTTTGGAGAAACAAAGTTAGTTGATATGAAAGCTATTTTTTTGGTCTTAAGTTAATAAATAGTAATTTTTATTTCACAAATTTTTTAATGAAAATGCTGTCACTTAAGTGATACTTGTATAAATCAGCTGCCTTTCCTTGAACAGAAATTAAGTGTTTATTAAAGATTATTTAAAAATATGAGAAAGGGTGATACAGTATTCCAAATCAACTAATTAATTAACTCATTCTCCATAATCATTTAGGGACTATAGATAATTAGAAATTGTGTGCCAAGCTCTGTTGAATGATAGAGACACAGAGATAAGACCTAGCTATTTGCTAGATTTATTTTAAAACAAAACAAAACAACAACCACTGTTGTAAATGCCAGAATGAGGTGGTAAGTTCCTGGCTCTGCCTTCTTGAGGTTGAGGAAATGGCAGGTATGGGGGAATGCATGACCTATAGATGAAGTTCGCCAGAATGAGAAGATGCTGAAGAGTTGTAGGCAGAGGACCAGGCATGCGCCATGTGGGGGTAAGACACAGCATGACAGGAAGTCCTCATTACTGCTGCAGTATAAGTGAGGGACGGGGCTGTAGTTGAGATGACATTAGCAGATGTGAGGAAGGTGTTACAGACTATGGAGAGACGTACACTCCTCAGTGACCAGTCTGAATACTGGAGTATATAGCACCACGTCTACTATAATTCCCCTCCTTTTTTACTTCTATGTTTATATTTTATGAGGATTATGTAACTGAATTTTACAGCCATCTAAATTCTGATCTTTTCTGCCAAAAGCAACTCTCATTACTCTTTTATAATCTCATTCCATTAACTGAAGAAAGTGACTCACCCACATTCACCCACGAGCCAAAGCAAAGCTAGCGGAAGTCTTCCTCCCTCCACATCTCCCCACCCACATGCTTTGTATTCGGAAAGAACAATGTACGTAATACTACAGAACTGCTGCATGTTTTCAGGGCTCCACAGGAATATTTGCGAATGGTTAAAAAGCAGTGTTCAGGTTTATGATTCCCTTTCCCTAGAAATTTTAGCTTTGGGGATTAAGCACTTTAGGTTTCGAAGTTGTAAAGACATCAACAAATATAGGCACTGGCTGTGTTTTTCACCCCTCTCACTGTGCGAGTCTTCCCCTGGACATCCTGGAACCGTGAGGCACTCCATCCTGAAGACCCTGCACTCAAGGCGTATGTGAGGGAAGCAGAGAAATGGCAGTGCCCCAAGGAAACTGGTATCTTTCACCACTGTCATCTTTTGTCTCAACTAGTGACATGGGATTGGTAATGTATTTTGTTTGACATAATTTGTCTACTTTGGCAGAAATAAAACCGTGTTCTACAGAGACAGTTACATATAACAAAAGTCACTTTCCAGGTAGGAAAATAAAGCTGTGGGAATGACAGTTAACAAACTATGTTTTTCATGTATGTGTAATTTTAAATCTCAAAATGGTTGAAGAAAATATTCAAGTAAATGCCATTAAATGGCAGTTTTTTTACTGTTTTAGGAAACAGCAAGGAGAAACATAAGACCTTAAAAATGATTAGATTTTATATCTGATTTTAGAAATTCTGGAATTAATCATTGGAGTGGCCATAATATTTATATACATGTTCACTTCTTTTTAAAGTAAATATATTATGGTATAAATTAGATGAATCTAATTTTATTCAAGTGAATTTGAAGATCTGATTAGTAATATGAACCAATTTCCTCTAAAAAATACAATTTTTATTATATGAGTTCTGACAATTATGTTTGCAAACTCATCCTAGAAAAAGTGCTACATCCTCATTGCTGAATATCACTATGGTCACCTTTGAAGCACTCCCCTTGAGAAGCAGCTATGCACCGATGCCAACGCCTAGTGCACCCTTCAAAGCAATTTTGGAACTCTTTTTCTGGAATGGCCATCAGAGCTGTCATTGTATTACCCTTGATGTCCTGAATGTCATCAAAATGTCTTCCTTTCAATATTTCCTTTATCTTTGGGTACAGAAAGAAGTCATCGGGGGCCAGATCAGATGAGTAGGCAGTGTGTTTCAATACAGTTATTTGTTTACTGGCTAAAATCTCCTCACAGACAGTGCCCTGTGAGCTGGTGCTTTGTTATGAGGCAAGAGCCATGAATTGTTGGCAAAAAGTTCAGGTCATGTAACTTTTTTTTTTTTAAAAGATTTTATTGGGGAATCAGGGAAGGGGAACAGACAAGTTGTGTTCTTTTGTTCTTTGGTATAGTTGTGGAGGACGTCGCTTCACTGGCCCATGTTGGTATTATCATTGCCCTCTTCCCAGTGGAGGCAGATCAGTCACCAACCATTGGACTGCCACCCACAGCAGCTCACGGCAGCTCACACTGGCTGCTGACCAGCTCCACTGTAGCTTACACCGTCACCAGCAACTCACGACAGCCCAGTTCCAGATTTAGCTGTTGTTCACCATCTTAGCTGTAGAGGACATAGCATCACTGGCCCTCATGTGGTATCCAAACCAGGGCCCTACTGCTCAGAGCTGGCGTCCCAAGCCAGCTCCTAACCAACGTGCCACTTGGCCGGTCTGTCATGTAACTTTTTCATTCAGCCTTTTCGCACTTCCAAATAGTAAACTTGGTTAACTGTTTGTCCAGTTGGTACAAATTCATAATGAGTAATCCCTCTGATATCAAAAAAGGTTAGCAACATCATTGCAACAAGTTCGCAAACTTAGTTTCCAACCTCATACTCTTAAATTATAGGTTTTTCTCTGTACTGCTTTATTTGACTGCATTATTTTGTTTTTTACCTTTGGCCTACACGTAGAGGAACTACATTATTCCTAAATTTCTCCTAACATGTTTTGTTTAATTTGTTTTTGTTTTCTCTCACATCTCACCTGATCATAAATACAGGTTACCTGCAGACATACCTTGCATTGATTTTTAGATTTTTATTTTTTACCCAGATTAGTCTATAGAAATTCATGTGTTATCCAGCTTTTCCGCTTTTATAAATGGCATCTTTGTAGCAATAACAATGGAGAGAGGGGGAATGTTTTTATTTTTGTGATCTGTTCTTGACTATTAATGAATAAAAAAAGATTAAATAAACATAGTGTTTGAAGTAGGTGATTGTATCATTTTCATTATTCTTGATCATTGTCAAATCATTGTTAAAATCTTCCATCAAAATTAAAATTATGTATACATATGTATGTATACAAAATTATGTATACACACATATATATTGCATTCATTGAAAAATGTTTACTGAATACCTTTTAAAAATGTCAGTTACTGGGCTAAACAAGGCAAATGCAAAAATGACAAGATTTGTTCTTTCAAGGTATTTGTATATGGTCAGGAGACAGATACATAAATAAAAGGTAATAGCATATAGTTAATCAGTGTGTCACTGGGGAATGTAGATGGCACAGCCTGAGTGCCTGGATGGCAGTGTCTTAATTTGATATAGAATAGTTTGCATGGGTTTTTGTAGCCTTCCGCCCTGGCCACATGTTAGAGTGACCTGAGGAGCTTAAAAAACCCCGGTATGCCTGGTACCAAGAGCAATCATGTCTGAAAATATAGATAGGTTTTCCACCACGTTTTGTTTAAGAAATTAGATGCTTTGGGGATCGTTGCACTGAGTCAGATCCACTGGGAAATACTGCAATGGTGAAAAAAACCGAAAAGTTCACTTTGCTTATTTTGAGTATCACGGCCTTTCGCCCTTTTCACATAGATCAGCTCCTCTTTCCACACTGTATCATTATGGTCCATGGCAGACTGATGGATCTGAAACTCCTCAGACCCAGTAGGTTCAGACCCAGTAGGTTCAAAATGCCATTTTTCTGCTCATCTCAAACCTGTTTCTCCTCCTGTTTATGTATGCTCAGCCTTTTAACCTCTAACTAGGGGCCCTCCCTTTTTTTGCCTTCCCAGCCCAAACAATCACTCACACTGCTGCTTATGGTGCATTATCTGCCCTCTCATTTCCATGGCCCCCTAGCTCAAGGTTTGGAGCATGGTTGTACCTTCTTATCGCTTCTCCCTTCCAACTCTACATCCTTCTATTGCTGGATTAATACTATTGCAGCACCATCTTGTTCTCATCATGACCCAACTTTGAATTTAAAAAAGAAAGAAAAGGCTCCAGTCTTTGTCCACAGAATGAAGTTCTTAGCCCCTTGGCCAAGCTTTCAACAACTGCGGTGTTCACAGCCTGGCCCCCCGCCTGCCTTACGTACTCTGGGCTGTAACCATTCTTTACACACCCCAGGTTCCAGGTGTGCTGAATCACTCCCTGCTCCTCATCCGTACCCTGTATTGCCTTGGATTTTACTTTTGTCTCACATTATTCTCTTCACTTGGAAGCCCCCTTCTCCATTCTTCAGGACTCGAGAGAAAGGCTTCCCTGCTCTTGCCCCCAGTCATTTTCCTTAACTATTGAGGGAGGGGAGACAGAGGAATTTACAATTCTCTGTCATACCTTGTCATCTTTTACTTTGCATTATAGATATTTATATGTGTTTTATTACATTTTAACAACTGAGCATAGGATAAATATTTGTGTACTATTGTATAGAAATATTTAATGTGTTTCCTTTTGTGGTTCTCAAAGTGAATGCCTGAAAGAATGAGAGTTGAGTGTGAGGCACTGTGAAGGAGTGTGAAGTGGTTAAGTTGAACCCAATTTAGGATTCAACTGAACGATTCAAACCCTGACCCTGCTGCTTATTAACTGTGTGAGTCTGACCTTGGGAAATTGCAATCTGTGCAAAGCACAGAAAAATCTGTGCTTCAGATTTTTCATCAATAAAACTGGATAATGATAAGACCTATTCCATAGTGCTGCTCTGAGGTTTAAATTCAATGTTTATAAAACTTAGAACATTTCCATTTGCGACAACATGGATGGATCTTGAGAATATCGTGCTACGTGAAGTAAGTCAGACAGAAAAGGACACAAACCATATGATTTCACTTATATGTGGGATATAAAACAAAAAGCAACAAACAAACAAAAAACAAACTCATTGATACAACAGAAAGGCGGTTACCAGAGGGGAAGTGGGGGGAGGATGAAGAGGTAAGTAAAGGGGGTCAAATATATGGTGATGGGAGATTAGACTTTGGGTGGTGAGCACGCAGTGGAGTATGCAGATGTGTTATAAAGTTGTACATCTGAAAATTATATAATGTCATTAACTAATGTTACCTCAATATAATAATTAAAAAAACATTTAGTTCCTGAAATATAAATGCTGTATAAATTTAGCTCTTAGTAGTCCTGATGAAGCTAGAGTTCTAATTTTCTCTAGCAGAGTTCTCTAATATCACTGATAGTGTTTGAATTATTTTGTTT
The DNA here is from genome assembly GCA_033961575.1 of Aselliscus stoliczkanus. Classification (NCBI taxonomy): domain Eukaryota; kingdom Metazoa; phylum Chordata; class Mammalia; order Chiroptera; family Hipposideridae; genus Aselliscus; species Aselliscus stoliczkanus. The sequence continues at coordinate 70,970,237 of CM066740.1, read as the reverse complement.
AGTGCTAAACGCTCTCCATGTCAGTGTCATTTCTTTGTTAATGTGAATGTATTTGACTCTCTTGTTGAGATGAATATGGTTAGTAAATAATTGCTTGAAAATATTAGCTCTTTACTTTTGTCCAGAAGATAAAATGTTAATACCAAATGAAATACTAAAGAAAATTTCATGATGTGTAAAAATTTGCTGTTATATCTACCACTTTAGAGGATATGCATGTATATTCTCCAGGCTATTGAAGTCGTACAGTTATGTTTGAGGTTAAATTTCTTATATTCTCGCTTTTGAACATTTTGATCTATTATTTAATATAATTTAGTTCAGTTCACATAGGGTAATTTTATATCTAATTAACTCATTTATCTTTTCCCTAATTTTAAGTATTCAAAAGAAAGTGTGCTTTGGGAAATGCATTTTTAAGAATCAGTGAGAATCCATGGCAGCACTGCTATTTCTGAGTTAGGTTTTTTTTTTTAATGCATAATTTAGAAGGTAAATATAAAGGAGTTCTTTCAAAATTTTCCCTCCAGCAGACAGAATGCTACCTGATTCATACATAACATCGTACAGGCAATGTGTTGCTCATGAGAGCAAGGGAATGACTTAATTTCCTTATGTTCTTTTGATTGCGTGAAATCACAAAACAAGTTTTAGTTACCTTGTAATTGATGGCTAATTCTGAGCAATCAAGTAAAGGGGAGGAAGGGTTTTTGTTTCTGTTTTTGAGGGAGCTTGCCTCATGGAAGATGGGTCAGCATGGAGGCGATGTTAGAATCCAAGAACCTTTTTTAAATATAGGAATTATTCTTTGTATTTGCATTAAAATTAAGACTAGTTATGTGAATCCCACTGTTGGAGGTGCTTTTATTTTGCTTCTATTGTTAGAATAAGGTGCACTAACAAGGGAAATAATTGTAGTTTGAGACAGAGGTCATAAGTATCTGAAAAGTTCAACAGTAATAAGACAACTGTGGAATATATGTTATCAGATAGTCCATGCTTTGTTACTGAATGACTGGTTAGGCAGTCTTCTCAGAAGATTTGGAGATTGACCTGGATAACGAAGGTAGGTAAGAAATACATTCCAGGCAGGAGAAACACAAGCAAAATATGTGATTGGGGGATGTAACATGTTTAGTAAGCAAGGAAAAAAAAAAGACTAATCTGTATAGATAATAGAATTATACAAGAGGTTAGAAAGTTAGATTGGTATAAAATATGGGAGGAGCTGAATACTAGGCTTAAGGTGTTTGAGTATCATCTCTCTTATTCATATTCATTTAGCCTCATTCATTTATTCCCTCATCTCCTTTCTTTCCCCTCCTCTCCATTTCTCCCTACCCTCCCTCTCTCCCTTTGACATTTTAGCCTAATCAAGGTCAGAATCATATGTAGAAATGGAGTCAGGCTGCAGAGTGGATGGTAAAGAAGATGAGTTCAGTTTTAGTTTGATGTCATTGAGGGCATGCCTCAAAGGAGATGCTTTGCCTTCAGTTGGAGATAGAGAGCCGAAACTCCGGAGAGAGGCCCTTCTGACATTGTCTTGAGAAAGGACTCCAGGCTGTCTGCAGTCTAGAACAGCCAAGGGCCAACCTTGTGGCCTGTGTGCTGAGAGAGTGGGCGGGTCAGCACAGAACCCAGCAGGAACCACCAGGCAGGAGGGTAGGGTTATGCTCTCTTTATGATAAATAGTTTGTGATTCAAGTGATGGAGAATTAAAAGATATATCGATGATGTAATTTGCTAATACTTAAAGCTTTTGATCAGTAGTTTGAGACCATGTTGGAAAACTCATGCATAATTGGCACTGTCAAATCAAACACTGGGCTTACTAGAAAATTGTTGGGTGAAATATTCTTTTGAAATCAGTGTTAGGTTTGTGCTGGTTATTTATCATGATGGGTTACCTATAAATCATCAGGTTTATAGATAATATAAATACAGTTGACCAGCATAAGAATTAATCTTACGGAAAATGCTAAATTTACAAAACTTTGCAAATCCTAGTCTACTTGTATTTTTCATGTTAAAGGATAAAGACGGATATTACAATAAATAACAGAATGCAAGTTAATATGTCTGAAAAGTTATGCCATGAGTGGGATGAGGCAGGTCTCAGAAAAAAACAAATTGATTATTTTCAGTGGGAGAAAGAAGGGCCCATTTGATTAGGCTTAGCATGTACAAAGGAGTCATTATGGAAAAACACAGCTATTAATCCCCTTTCTCATGATTGACAATATTAATCTACAGACAATTACTTTGGTTCTAGTAAATAGATTAATAAGAGAGGGCAATGAGGCTCAATAGTACTGTCAAAAACACTTTTTTAAAGACTTTTTTTTTCATTAAGATATGAGCAAATTTGATGAAATCAAATATTTGATGTTAGTAATTTTTTTCTTCAAAGATTTTATTGGGGAATTGGGGGAGGGAAACAGCATTCGGGAACCGGGGAAGGGGAACAGACAAGTTGCTGTCGTTTTGTTCCTCAGTCTAGTTGCGGAGGACGTTGCTTCACTGGCCCATGTTGGTATCACCATTGAGCTCTTCTCGGGTGAGGCAGATCCGTCATCGGCCTCTGGACAGCCGCTCACAGCGGCTCTTGGCAGCTCACACCAGCTACCAGCCTCTCACGCTGGCTACCAGCCACTCACTGTAGCCTATGGCAGCCCACTGCAGCAGGGGCTGCAGCCTACACCGTCACCGGGGCTCGCACAGCCCAGCTCCAGGTGGAGCTGTTGTTAGCTGTAAAGGGCAGTGTCACTGGCCCTCATATGTGGGATCCGAACCAGGGCCACTGGCATCCCAAGCCAGCTCTTAACCAACACGCCACTCGGCCGGCCTATGATGTTAGTAATTTTTAAAGCCCTAGAAGAATATCATAAATTATAACATGGAGCTGTTGGGTGAAACGTAGTCAAGTTATTTTTATGCTGTGTTTCAAAATATTTTAACTGTAAGGTAGTTGGCCACCAACATGGGTTTCCATTTTCCCCAGGACTTCTGCAAAGGGAGATTTGGGAACTTCTCAGACTTTCTCTCTTCGCAGAGCTGCATCTGTGGAACACAAGAGGAATGGGGCAGGGAGAGCCTAGGGTTTGAGTTTGCAAGTTAACACTCAGAGACTACTGCATCAGGTCAACATTTTCTCTTCCTCAAACTTCATTTTTAATGTTTCTACCCTCACAAATCCATCCTGATACTGTCAACTGGGAAAAGACATGTCTTCCATCATTGAATTCCCATAGTACTTGACAAGCAGCTTTCTTGTGACAATTATATGCTGCTTTACATACAATTTTTACTATTTTCTAAATGCAATATGAGCCCCCTGGAAGACCACACCTTTTGTAGCTCGTGCTTGCTGTACAAAAGGTGCAGGAAATAGTTAATAAAGCAGTCAGGGCCATTTGAATCAACACTGTCAAGGGCCTACGTCTTGGTGTCCCTTACAAAGAATGTAACAAATCTCCATGAGATTAATGACAGGTAAGCGTGAGGTGGTTGTTTTCCACACTCATGTTTAAAAACCATACAGCCTCTTTTATTATACTACAAATGAAGAAAGACTTCTATGCAGAAGATTTTCCGAGGGTCATGATTCTTTACCTCTTTTGAGTTAAGCCCCCATTTGAGAATCTTGGATAAACCATGAAATGTAAACAGTTCCCCAAGGTTTAAAAAAAAAAAAAAGTGCGTACCTCTACCAGATTTTGCCTGCAGCCTGCATGGATTTGTAGACTTCCTGAAGGTCAGAGAATTCTGAATGTGGAAACAGTAATCTCTATATAATGAACAGGAAAAAAAACGGTATTTTCTGCACTAAATATTTGTCAGGCCAGTGAAATCTTTTGATAAGTGGTAAAATGCTCTGTGTAGACACCAGAGGCATTGCAGAGAATAAAGATACTTTTGGCCATCTGTTATGGTCAGGGTTGAACGACCCTCTTTAAAAGACTTGGAAAATATTCTGTGCCACAAAAGGACATCTGGGAAGTAAGTAATCTATCATCAGAAAAGGGTTGACATCAGAAATTTAAGGAAAAGAAAACGAAGTTGAGATGAAGTTGTCCTCATTGAGTGAGGACTTGCCTCTGGCCTCCCACTAATGCCAGAGCCCACGTACCCCCATTTTCTTTATCCGACAGCCCAGATCAGGCACTGATCAGCCCAGTGTCGCCAAAATGGCACCAATATTTTAAAGTCGAATGCCTCCCATCTATAAACCATCCATTCAGTATTTCAGGATTTTTCTTTTTCTATTTTTTTTTTTTTAAATGGAACATGGGGTCTGCAAAATCGTTTTCTCTGGAGTGTTCTGAAAAGAAAAGGAATTATTTTTACCATAACAGTATGTACAACTGTACTGGCAAAATGAGATGTACTCATAGTGGCTAGAGAAACACCCCACCATGAGAGAGAGTAGAGAGTGCCGTCCGAGGACTCATCGTCCCTGGTCTGCCTCAACTACGTGATTCTAGGTTTTACTCTACATGACTCTAGATTGGACTGGGTGTGGGTTGTGAGGGAAAGAGGTCAAAGATGATACCTGACTTTTGGGCTTGAGCAACGGGGTCAGTAGGCATGCCATTTACATGACACAGCATTACAGTGTTCCCCCCTTATTTGTGGGGAACATATTCCAGGACCCCTCCCCCGGGGAGTGGACGCATGCAACCACAGATAGTGCTGAACCATATATATACTGCTTTTCCATATAAATACATACCCATGATAAAGTAATTTATAAGTGTGCTTGTTCTTGAGATGACATAGAAACTCCTTTACAATAAGGATTTAATTTTAAAAATATTGCCTATTTTTAAACTTGTTTTAAAATGAATTTGATTTTTTAAATCAACTTGGAAACTTTTTTTTTTTAGAACTATAACTCCAGATCTTTCTTTTTTTTTTTTTTAGGGCTGTGTCAGTGGCCCTCATATATGGGACCCGAACCAGGGCCGCTAGCATCCCAAGCCAGTGCTTAACCACCGTGCCACTCGGCCCGGCCCTCCAGATCTTTCTTTTAAATAAACAAACAAACTCCCTGTTTGTGCTGGAGACAGTGATCTTTCCTTTTCTGAGCTCAGATCTGATGTCAGTCACCTACTTAAAACTATTTTTTTGTTTGTTTTTCAAAGACTTTTTTATCAAATTTATTGGGGTGACATTAGTTAGCAAAATTATGTAAGTTTCAAGTGTACAGTTCTGTAACACATCATCTATATATCACATTGTGTGCTTACCACCCAGAGTCAGTTCTCCTTCCATCACCATATATTTGACCCCCTTTACCCTCTTCTATAACCCCTCTTCCCCCCACCCCACTCTCTAGTAACCACTAACTGTTGTCTGTATCTATGAATTTTTGCTTGTTTGTCTCGTTCATTTGTTGTTTTTAGTTTTATATCCCACATATGAGTAAAATCGTATGGCTCTCAACTTCTTCTGTCTGACTTAAAACCTTTTAATGACGTCGCATTGCCATAGGAACCAACTCTATACTCCCTAACGTGGCCATGAAGAGTAACTTATGAAGTAACCCCCTCTTTCTTTCCAGGCCCATCCCCCAAGCCCTGCTTTCCCCAACTTCCAAGTATTCAGTTTCCTAAACTACTATGTCTAGTCTCAACTCTAGATGTTCGGTGCCCTCTGTTCTTTATTTTCCATATTCATTCTAACACCACCATCCTGTTGAGCTGGCTTGCTTCTCTGATCTTTTTCTTTTTAAGGCTGTTTTTAAAAGACAACATGGCCAATTTTTTAGTTCTTCAGCAATTGGAAAAGTAAATCTGTACTCTGCTGGGAGTTGATGTAGTACTCCATACTAACGCAATTCAATTTTGAGATGGATCTTTAGTAAGGCTTGGTTGTGTTATGTGGCAGGCTCCTTACTGATGGGAATGAGAGCGGGGCAGGAATGCGTTCAGAGAAACATGTGCCTCTGGCCCCTGCCCCAGTGCATCCCATAATGTGCATGGCTCATAGGACCTCCTCAATATAACAGTTTTTATAATGAACTAATAAAGGAGGATTGAATGAATAATTGTGGGAGAGGGAATCAAGAGAAAAAGGTAAAGGAAGTTATAGAAAAAGTTAAAGATGTATTTCAGTGAAGTGAAAGTAATTTTCCATGTAAATGGTAGTTATCTTTTAAAATGATGATAACATGCTTTTCTTGCTTTCAATCAAATTTTGAGCAAGAGAGTGGAATTCTAATGTCACAGTCTGTAAAAGAATGGAAGGATTTCTTGACAGTGTTAGGTAGTTGAGTCTGTTGGTACTAGAATGAGGTGTAAATGAAGATTTAAATGGTAGAAAATTATATCCATTAATCAAATAGGACTTTTTATAGTTTGGAACTAATACAAATTTATTATAAAAATGAAGGAAATATTTTTTTAAAGAACAAAGAAAGAAGTGAGACATTACTCACTTTTTGGCTACCCAGAAATGCATTCTGGGAATTCTAAAGAACAAGAGATTTATTTATCTGGAACTATTTAGAATTGACCTTCATGAAGACAGAAGGATGAACTGAATAAACTTAATGATAATTTAACATAAACTCAAGAAAATGAAGACTTCTTGTTTTACAGCTGTTGTTGTGGTGCACAGGTTGGGCAAAGAATTATTATAATTAGAATTTTTGGTAAACTGAGCTACTGACCTTAGAGATTTATTAACTTTTTTGTGAACAAAACCACAATAATTGCCCATGAAATTTAATTGGACTAATTAAACAGTCTTCTCTATTCTCTTCTCAATAGATAGCTGAGAACATTTATTTTAAGTCTTGAGTCATTTAATCTTTGCTTTAATCTGTAGATCAGAGCAATTCATCACGTATTTGTAATTTCTGTTTTATTTTTGAAGTTGGATAATGCAGATGAACAAGCAGCCCAGATCAGAAGGGAACTTGATGGTCGTTTGCAGTTGGCAGAGAAAATGGCAAAGGTAAAGTATTAACTTGGATGTACTATACAACATTTCTTTCTTTACCTAGATTCCTGTGAGCTGACAGCGCGTAGCGTAGAGAAAGCCAGCATAACTTTACCCTTTTCTCCTCTACATGTATACCTCTTGAGCCCACATATCTGAAAGTATATTATCTAAATGGAGCATATTCTCTATTGTATATATCCTTCCTAATATATGAAATGCTTAAAGTCAATGTAAAGTTTTATAGATTATTCTTAAAGCAATGCTTTCATTTCTCAAACTGCTAGATATGCAAGAATTTTAATATTGCATTAAGCATCATATAATGAGGGAGAAAGATCTCTCTGTGAAATTATATAACATACTCCAAAGTATCTAGCCCAGCACTTGGCACATAGTGGCGTCAATTAATATTCGATTGAATGATTGAATTGATGAAAAATATAATTTGAAGTTTCTAGTACATAGTCTGGCAGTTAGAGTGTGTTCAATGTTGTAGTTACTTTTATGTGTGCGGTCACTGTTTCTATGAACAGAGATGGATTTCAGACAAAAGCCAGGAGTTCCTTTTTAATACTTAAGACATATTAGAGAGGGTGGAACTTTGTTGTCTAAATTATTCTCTAGTAGGTGGATACATTAGTTTCCTTCAGTGGTTCAAAATTTTAGTCCCTCCCAACAGACTTGAAGTTATAATGCTGTTGATTATTCTGAGAATAAAATATTTTCCCTTTCATTTCCACTAAGCAAAAACTTGGAATATTCGATGGATAGATTTCCCTCCTCTGTCTCCCCCTCTGTCTGTGCATCTCTGCAGAATCCTCTCTACTTAGGAATTTTTCTTCATTGAAAAACGTTTTGTTATGACATGTGTACAGTAAAGTGCACAAATCTTTAGTGTACAACTTGATGAATCTATGTGTATATACCCTGTAGCCACCTCCCAGATCAAGATACTGAATTTTTTTTCCAATACTCGAGAAGAAGATGCATCTCATACTGATTTTAATAATTGGGTTTTTTTGTTCTTTTGCTAGGAAAATATGTATTTATGAATATATACATTTTAAGAATGCTAATACTATGTTTATCTATATGTCTGTTAAATAAAATAGAGAAACAATTGAGAAATTGGAGTAAATAGAAAAAAAAATGAGGGAAATCGGGTAATAGAGATGACAGTAAGTTGGGAGAACCAAGCCAGAGGCATATGAGTGAATATATTCAATCTCCAGATTCAGTCTCTAGAAGAGTGAAGTCATAGGATGATATGAATTGGGGGCTGAAGAGTCACATTCTCACAAAAAGGGCAGAGGGCGGCAGACCTGTGCCACATGACCGTCCTCTGGCTTTCAGGAGAGACACTGCATCAGTCTAGAGATTCCAACATGGAATTCATATGCTAGAAATCAAGCAGCTTGTGGCTATTGGAAGCTTTAGAGGGAAAAAAAATGCTTTCCTTGAAACCCTAACCTGAACTGGTTGGAAGGGTATTTGCTTTTCTTAAAGACCTGCAGCTAAGAGAGAATCCAGAGAAATGTGCAGATACACGGGGCAGGGTGTTGGGCCGTCGCTCAGCACCTGTAAATTGCCTGTTTCTGTAGATTGTACCTGAGACTGCACAGTGTCATAAATTGGACTTGCTTCTCCAAGGGCCTGGCTGAATATGTGATGCTTTACAATAAAGGTCAGCTCATTTTCTAGAGGGTTGACAGGAGGCAGTGCCTTGTATTCTCACGTTCATGTTTACAGAGGAGTGTGTGTGCTAATCACCTCTGGACTGAGTCAGAGGCAAAGGGTCAGTGATGCACATACAGAGACTCCTCTTTGAGGGACCCTGATGGTTTCATCAGAAATGTGGGAAAGTGAAAAGTGTGGAAAAGAAAGTGAAGCTGATGGGGTTGGAAGGGGAAAAAAATACCACCAAAAATAACATGCCTTTTGGTGAATGTGCTATTGACATAGCTAATAGAGCATGTCTAATTGCTTTCTATTTGAATTTCACCAAATTTAAGCCATCCTCAAAAAATATTTATAAGGCTAATTATAATGTACTGACCCATCCTATGAACCCAAAAAGGCAGATGACGTAATGAACTTATGTCATAGACAAGGTGATGGAGGCCTAGAGAAGATGACTGACTTCACTGATATTACGTAACAAGGAAGTGGTGGAGGCAGGCCGCAAACCCTGGAATCTGGCCCCTCTCTCCTAGACCCTGCCATCTCTTCAGTCTGATAAATCCATAAGTGTGTATTAATAGCTCATAGTTGGCAGTCAGTAACACCTCTTACCACACGTCACAACACAATATAATAATAAAACCATACGGGCAGAAATCTCTTGTTTTGTGGGATAGAAAGACTGAGTTTTTTTTGTGTGTTTTTTTTCAGGCCATAATACTAATACTTGTTTTTAATTTTTATTAAATTTATTGGGGTGATATTGATTAGTAAAACTATATACATTTCAGGTGTACAATTCTATAATACATCATCTATATATTGCATTGTGTTTTGAATGACTAAGCCATTATGGACTGGCTTATTGTCATGGGGAAGCCAGAGCCTTGCAAAATTCCTGCATTGTCTGTGGGGCTCCCTTCTCTTCCTCTGATTCAAGGGCATATTAGAATCAAAGGGAGAGAGCATACCAATATCGTAAGGATAACCATGAATCTGTTCCAATTTGTATTAAAATTTTTATAATACTTCAATATTTTAGTTGCAATTAGGATCAGCTTGACAACCACCAGTAGTTCACTTGATGCCATGATCCTGAGGGTAGAGACTAAAATTAATACAGGTGTAAGAAAGAAAGCAGAGACCAGCATGAATAAAACAGCCAGTGGTGTGAACACCAGGCTTCATCTAGTCCAGTGGAAGGGTAATGTCATCATGCTGCCTGCCTGCCTGCCCCCATGCACCTTTCCATAAAGACAGATCATTACTTCAATATTATGCTTATTTTATGTATTCCCACTTGGCCCCAAAAGATGGCTGGTTAGTCAATGACAGGTAAGATTCCTCAAGGGAGGGACAACCTAAGCCAGGCACAGCTGCATGGGAGCCGTGGGAGCAATCACATAGAGGAAAAAGGGTGTAGACCCCTTGCTTCAGGTTCTGGCAGCCTGCATGTGAAATGACCTATTGATGTGATAGTATCTGTCCTTTGTGCATTCTTATCAGTGAGCCTCTGCAGAGGAATTTTCTTAATAGGTACATGATAATACCGTCAGGTAATGGCAGCTTGCAGGCATGGGAGATCATCAGGCCCTGAGCTAAATTCTTGGGTGTGAGACTCACAGACGGTCTAAGCTACATTGACTCTTGCTTACGTGTAAGACAATGAAGGAGCAGTCAGGTCCGATTCGGGGCCCTCAGTCCATGAGGCTGAAGTCCCCTGGTCCAAACTGTATTTTTATCTTATTTGTGTCTTTCTCTTTCTTAACCTTTTGCCGTCCCTTCTCTACTCCCACTGCTCTGTCGTGTTGGACGCGACAGGGTAAGAGCACTTAAGAAAAAGTGACTAAATTTAAATCATAGGAATTTTTTTTTAATGAAGCAAACATTGTTTTCATGTGTATAATATGTTAGGGCTGCTAATGAGCTATGTTGTACAAAAGACTAAATTAGAACATTTAAACTGTGGTTTATAGGAGCAATTCACAGTGAAGCTAAAGAACAACGCTATTTCTGATTCTGTTCTAATTTTAAAAATCAAATTTAACATGTATACTTGCCTGATGTGCAGTTGGTTCTGTTTCCAAGAAAGAGGCAGCACAAGCAAGCTAAATAAAGTTGACGAAATACTGTCAGTAAACCAAAATGCTTTAAAACAGAGTTATCATTTTTTTCTCAGAGAGAAAAAAATTCTAGTAGAGAAAAGTTTTGTTTCTAGTAGAAAAAAATTTCTAGTAGAGAAAAAAAATTCTGTTTCTTGAAATGTTTGGAAATGCTGATAAAATAGTCAAGTTTGGTGATTCCTGCCAGTCTCCTCACTTAAAAATGATAGTGAATGAAATGTTTTTAATTAACGCTGTATAAGAATAGATGTTTTTCATGTACTAATGCTAAATTTCCCATGAAATAACACCTTGAATATTTGGGGAAAAAATTGGCACATCCGAACTTTTAAACATGTGGTATATTTGTGTTTTGCTTTGCTCAAGTGTGGGTTTAAAGGCACAAATATAACTCTCATACAAATTTAAAATAAAGATACAATAAAAATTTCATTCAGTGCATATCTAATGAGCAAATTAATTAGATGTTAAAACTAATCCAAAGAGCATTTGAAAACTGGGTGTTTTTAGGCAAAGTTAAAATAAGATTCATAGATTAAATATAAAACTGATTAATTCTCAACAAGGATTTAAACTGTAACTATTGGATTATTTCACCAGACACACATTATTTGAATATTTCCCAAAGAAAATTCTACAAGGTAACGTGTAACTTCACTGTTTGGGACCTTAATCAATAGCAAACAGTAAGTTGAACTAAGTACATTTCCTCAAATGATCCTTAGATGACCTTTGCCCTCATATGACATTTAAAGGACCTGCCCCCTCAGCCTTTTGCCTTATTTCTGAGTTTTGGATGCTTTTTTTATGACAGCTTTTAAAGTTAGTCCACAGATATAAAAATCTGTGTTTATGGCTTATTTTGCTTTTTTTTTTTTTTCTAGTGCATGTATTGAAAAACCCTTTGAAAACATTATTCTTTCTCCAAAAGAAACCAAGTGATTCTATAGCTGAGTTTTCATTTGTTTTTCCTGGGAATGCAAACTTACTATCTTAGAATGTTGCTTCAAAGTAGAGAGGGATGTTAAAAAGGATACTTAACAATCTTTCTTGGGAAAATTAATTATGAATGAGGATATTTAAGCACTCTGTAATAATAAACATGCAGTTTTAATATTGATTATATGTAAATTATTTGAGGAGAAATATGTGAAGTTTATACAAGGGAAGGCAAAGCAGGTGGCCTGAGATGAGACTCTGGGGCCGATGTGTGACGTGCGCCATATGTTCCTTCTATCCCATGAACAAACTGATGCACGTCAGTCAGAGACGAGGTCAGGTTGAGGAGAGCAGTCTGGGTGGGTTCTGACCATCCCAGAGACACGGGTCTGAGATTATGTTTTCAGTGATACCAGTGCAAACAGTGAAAGCGTTGATTTTCTGGGGTGTTAGGCTGTCATTGGAAAGATGGCTGCTTTAGGCGCTCATTCCAGTCAGTTCTGTGCAGTGGTCAGTGCGTTAGGCTGCACTTGATGTTATAAAGCTATATACACCCTCTGCTTTGAAGAGAAAAGAGCGAAGTGCCAAGTTGCCAAAGGTTAAAGAAAGAGCTAAGAGTGTGAGGAAACCTCATGCGTTGTTTGTGGGAATATACATGGGTATAATCTTCTCTAAAGGCAATTTGGCAGTATCTCTCTCAATATCTACCGAAATATCAGTTTTTAGAATGGGCTTTTAATTGAATGAAAGAAGCAGAAATTTGATTGTAGAGATAGAAGGGTTGCATGGTAATGGTCATATTCTTCAGAAAGAAAATAGGATCTTTAAAATTATATTGTTACTCCTTTCTACTTAGAGCTTTTATAATAAATTGGCTTTTTGCTTTAAACCTACATTTTTCTAAACCTTTACAAAAAAAACCTGACTGTATGGCCGTAAGGGATCTTGGCACATTTGTGTGACATGAAAATTAACCAATTTTAGAAGTATGACCATATTGCAATTTAATGCTCTGGGTTTTTAAATTTGATGCTTATTTATAAAAAGTATGCCTTTATTTTTAAAAAGCACATTTATGATAAGAAAGGGAGATGTTAAAATGTTTGTTTCGTAAGAGTCAAAGCAATATCTACTGAACATTGTTCTTATAGACCAAAGCTAGCAGTGGCTAGTGAAGACTCATCTATACTAAAACTTCTTACATGTATGTTTTCAGAGTTTGTTTTTCCTTTAAGCAAATAGCTTCTCAAAAACAAAGTTAATGTGAAAATGTATATAATTATTTTGTACATGGTGATCCTCAGTAAGGTATACAAGGCCCTCCAGATAGAATCAAAATTGTCAAATCCTGAGCCTGTTCAAGTTAGAAGACTAAGGTATCTAGTAGGTGCATTACATTGAGTGTCGCAGCCACTAAGAGTCAAGGACGCATCACATAATATTTTATGCTAAACTGGAAATATGCCTTGTGTAACATTGTTATTTTAAAACTTACTTTCCAGGAAAGAAAATTCCCCAAATTTATAGCAAAGGAAATGGAGGCTATGTATATAGAAGAACTGCGGTCTTCGGTGAATTTGCTAATGGCCAATTTGGAAAGCCTTCCAGTTTCGAAAGGTGGTCCAGAGTTTAAACTACAAAAATTAAAACGGTCACAGAATTCTGCATTTTTGGACATAGGCGATGAGAATGAGATTCAGCTGTCCAAGTCTGATGTGGTGCTGTCATTTACTTTGGAGGTAAGTGGCTGCCCCGCAGGCTCCCCTCTGACTGTAGATCCTTTCTGTTGACCTTTATGATAACCTTTGGAATTTAAAACAGTATTCTACATTTTGAAAAATTTAAATGATTCTTCTTTTGGTAGACAGGTTGCGAATGCAAACTGTCATTTAAACATAACAGCAGTGTAAGGATTAAATAATAAAATAGTAAAAGTTTTGAGGCAAGTCTCCTTGGTGTCATCTTCGGCTGGTGTAAGCTTATCGTTAAATGTAAGCACCAAGTCACACTAGGGTGGAAGTCGGATTTAAACATATAACCATTCTCTGTAATTCGGGAACTTGTTGCAGGCTTTTGGTTAGCCTTGTTTTTATCTGGTTAGCCTTGTTTTTATCTGCTTCATCTGTGAGACCATCTTTCTAGAATTAAGCCACATAAACCAGCTGTCCTGCATAATACTGGGTACACATAGATGATGCGAAGTAGAGAATCCTTCCTTCCCAGAAGGTCCAGTTCCATTATGGGAACAAGACATATTATAAAGAACAGGAATAAATGTTATGCCTTTAAAAGTGTGTCCCCGAGCCTTCAGAGTTTCACCCCGTCCCAGAAATCACTAGAAACCATTGATACAGATGCTTACTACAGCGACCTGTAGTCTTGCTTGCATTTCTTCTTTGCTGATTCTGAATCCACGTATTTGTCTATGGGTTTATATACAATACACATACACCCTAACGATATCAAACTGAAATTTACACGTCTCTCAGAAATCCCATTAAAGTTGCAGCTCCTTCCTTTGTTACATTCTCTCTCTGCTGGGAACCAGCACTGCTTTGAGTTTGCTGATTGACACAGAAAAGTACCCTGGAGTTTTAGAAGGTATAGTTTTACATTTCTTTGTTGATACTTCTTATACTTGGCTTGCTTAGTTTATTGCAGAGATTAAAAAAACAAATATCTGCTTTTGGTCTTTTTTTCCTCCACTTACTCACCTCTAAGATAAATTTAACCTTGGGGATAAAACTGCTGCCCCTCACTTTCTTAGCTATCAGGATAATGATTTCTTTGTCAGTTAATAGATTGAATATAGTGTCAGAACAGAAATATGAGGTTTTTCTCTGACTCACAGCTCAGTTCTGGGATCAACTAATAGCTTTGCCACCTACTGGGTTTCTTCTCAATCTCTTTAGCCTCTTAAAGACATTTAATTTGGAACTACATTGTACTTTACATGTGGAATTTCCTCACATTCCTGCCTCAGGTTTCCTACTGACTAAAATGTAATGTGCAACTCCTTCCCTCTCCCCCTTTTTGAAGGTTTTTGTATGAAACAAAATCAATTATTTAATGATAGTATAACTTTTTCTACAGGCGTTTAAAATTTAAACTCATTAATGGTAAAATAATGTGTCAAGAAAATTATTTTTGTAATGATTAAATCTGCCAGTACCTCTATACACGTTCAGAACGGAAAACAGTTGAAAACATGCTCTCTTGTCTGTTTAAAACTCTTAAACAATTGTAAATAATTAGCTTCTTAGGAATTCTGTTTTCCGTTTTGTAAACAAAGTGATGCTTGTGAGTTAGTGTTTAAATGAAACTGAATTGCTATTCTAACCTTTATTGCCAGTATGTTAAATGGGGCTGTTCAGGTAACGATAAAATAGTCTTGAGCGAAGACTATTAGTTATAACTCCAGTTTGCATGATATGAGAAACTTGCGTATTTATAAAATTGTTTTGCCATCCTTTATTGCTCTGCCCATATGAGGCAGGTATTTTCCTAGCACAGCACAATACGGACCTGTTCCCTGGTGTCCACAGTATTTTAAGGAGCAGTTATGCGTCCAGCCACAAACTGAAATCACATGAAGTGTGTACTACACAGCGCTTCTCTGTAGGACTCCTGAGAAAATAGGTCCCCCTGTACCCTAGGGCTGGACCCCAGCCTGGCTGCACTGAGTAATTATCCCAGTCCATTCGCCAAGCCTTGCTTCTCAGACCCCAGATTTCAGCCCCAGGAAACCCTGAAAGGCAAGCAGTTAATCCAATTTAAGGGTCTCACACATCATCAGTCAGGCCTAGAATTGGTCCATTGGAGAAAGGAGTCTTTTTTAAAAACGGAAGTCTGAGTCTAAAGAATGGTGCAGATTTGAAAAACTGCTCAAATTTTATCTTTTCTTTACAATTGCTATCACTTCCGGCTTCTCCCACCACACCCTGTTCCCTCAACTAGCTTAATTTTTGCCACAGCTCTAATCACCTGACATATAATTCAGATGTTTATTATGTTTATTATTCATCACCTGACTTTTTCTATTTAGAATGTAAGCTGCAGGAAGATAAGGTCCTTTTAGTTTTTCTCTCTTTTCTGTTTTGTTTTTTTTGTTTGTTTGTTTATTGAGGCATTGCAAGAGCCTAAAACAATGCCTAGCACACAATTGGCTTGGTAAATACTTATTGAATTAAAAACTTTGATGGTATCAGAAAGCTTCAGTTAGCCACACAAGATGACTTTAGGTCTCTTCATTCATCAAGCTTTCAGAGAGAATAATAAATCGAGAGCTACGTTGACCCACAAAACACTAAGCCATACAATGGTTTATTAAAATTAAATATTCAAGTAAGGCTGGGAACACAAACGTTCATTTATGCAGTTTGAGTCGGCATGTTGTTAGGAGGGATGGGTCAATGGCATGAATGCAGTTGATTTTCACATTGAGTGTTTTTATTGGGATTAGGCTGGCAGACCAGTGACTTCCTCTGTATCTGGCATTGTATGGTCCCCATGTTGACCAAGCCTCCCAGCTTCATTTTATCACAATCTACACACATGCCTGAGTGCATTGTAACTCGGAGGGCAGTGCATTAGTCAGAAGCACATGGCCTAGTTTCATATTTTGTATATGCCTCCCACTTCCCTTTTTTTTTTCTTCTAGGATAAATTTGTCTATTTTGTCCTTATTACCTCAGTCACAAAGAGATTGGGGAAGAGAAGATGAAACATAGATCATTTTTATTTTCTGTGTTTCCAATATCAAGTTTTTGCTGAGAATTGGTTTGAAATAGTTACCTGAGCCTAGGTTAGTGTGATGGTGCGTGGAATTCTTGGATGTCTTCATCATGAATGATTGAACTTGGCTGTGGGTTTTTATTTTGTTCCTTTTGGCAATCAGAGCTGTAGAATTGTGTTGTTTTATTTATATGCATGGATTCATAACAGAAGTTACATTTTTTGAAAGTGGCAGTTCTGCAGGATAAAACATCCCCGGCACAGATGGGGGTATTGTTTTGAGGTGCAGAATGGTTTCATAAGCTGTATGTTTTAAGAGGTCCTGTTTACAGTAGCTTGTCACAGAGGTGACAGAAACAGTGTCACACAGATGCTTTCTTTCTTCTCTCTTCTCTCTTGCTTTCCTGTTAATCACACCGCCGAAAGATGCAGTGCAAACAGCCCTATAGCCAAGATGAACCAGTGCTGTAGAGATTTCTAGACTGACTTTGTGGGGTTCTCTTGTTTCAGACACTTTAAGCGACCATCAAAAAATGTTATCATTGAGTTAAAAAGTCATTAGAGTCATGGTGGTAAATCCATATGTAGTTAGCTTTTAATTGGTACAGTTATATATTTCATTTGTCTCAGCTTCTGGTTCATTTTATTTGTATAGGGTTTCAACAAGTTTCAGTATTACAACAGATTTGATTTATCAAAAATGTATAAGTTCTTTTGCTTATTTTCCTTAAATAAGATTTAGTATTTACCCCAACTTCGTTGAACGTTAGAGAAGCTGTGAAAGATAATATCTATTAATTCTGCATTAATTCTCTTAGTCTGTTTTCAGTTAAGTCCTTATTGTTATTCATATGTTGCTATGCATTTCAATGTGAAAAAATGACAAAGGCCATAGTTGAGGAAGGAAAATGGTTCTGAATTTGACCTTTATTTTTCAGTGATCAGTTTCCCATATGTTTTTATGAAAAAACAAAATGAAAGCAACATGCATTCGTATTTACAAACGTAATGTAACACTTGTGTTGTACCAGAGCTGAAGAGAGAACAAGTTCTTTTAAGATGGTTTGTTTCTTTGAGACCTTTGGCCTAGGATTCATATCACAGCTGTATGAAAAGCATAATGACCTTAATACCGTATTAAATAATCAATAAGTGATATAATGTTTAGGTGAATATTTTGGTAGCTACCTACATGAATGCTCTTAATCTTGTTTATACAAATGTAACATGCGATCAGTAAAGAAAAGAATGTTCCTACAAAAAAATGTCGTTGGGTATATTTTAAAAATTAAAATTCGAGAATTTAGAGAACTTCATGATTCACATTTTGTTGGAAAAAGCTATGGCAAATAATATTCATACTTTATGTGTATATCCAGCAAGAACCTGTTAAGATTGGCAGCTTTTATAAAAACATAAAAAGAACATTTGAAACCCTAACAGTTTCCCTGTTTCCCTCCGGAGTTATAGTTACGTAAATTCTAGGTAATATCAGTCTTTGCACCCTTTTCCAGTGTACTGCATTAAATTAGTGCATGCCTTAATGGATGGAAAATTCATCTCTTCTTTGTCAAGTGAGTGTTAAGAGATTAATGGGCAAGTTATATTTTTCATTATTATTTTGATAATAAGATATAAAACAGCTGTAAGGAAAATTATTTTATACATACTTTAGTAAATTATTTTTAGAATAACTAAAATTTAGTAGTTTAAGTTTCAGAAAATTATTTTGTAAATAGTGATCTAAAATAAATTAATGTAGATCATTTCTGATACTATCGCATATTGATGCCCATGAATTGGCATGAGGGTGACAGTGTCTTGCAGTAATAAATATTATAGCACATTATGTGAAACTCAATGTGGACTCCTTTTATCACGTGCCCTGAACTTTCGTTTGTAATTTTGCTTTACCTCATAAAGACTTGCCATAACTGTTTAAAGATCTGAGTTTGAATCTCACTTAAGTCACTAGGGATTATATTTAGAGACTTCGGTTTAGTACTACCTGACAGGAGATACCTCGTCAGGCACCAAACTTACTGAATATGTGTTTCCCTATACCTAATGTGAACAGAGGAGGATTCTAGAGAAGATAAAATACCATTTATGGTCCCAGATCATCTTATCCATTGGTCTGTCCAGTTGTTGTTCATGCTGCTGCCTGAACAACTAGCTAAAAGTTGTCAACTTGACATATCATTTAAAATTGTTCTTATCTTTAGATTGTCATAATGGAAGTGGAAGGTTTGAAGTCAGTCGCTCCCAATCGAATTGTTTACTGCACAATGGAAGTGGAAGGAGGAGAGAAACTGCAGACAGACCAGGCAGAAGCCTCCAGACCACAGTAAGCCAGTTGGAAAAAAAAATGTGTTTTGTGTTTTTTTTCCCCCCTCCCCTGAAAACATGCTTTATTTGCTTGCAGAGTTATATAGTTTGACACTCTAAAATGGTTCCTTGGCTAGCTTTGTCTCAACTGTGTTAGAATCAGTATGTGCCTTTCTGGATAATAATGTTACCATTAGAACTGGCACAGAACATTTGTGTAGCACAGACAGAAAATCCAACTTGCAAATGTGAAGCCAGTTATTAGGGACGAATATGTAAGTCGTTGAGAAGCATAGCATGTGTTTTCAGCACACGTTATTTGAAAGGAAGTGCTTGGTCATATTTCAGTTATTAGAATTGTAACCAGTACCCATAGCCTTTCCATGTCTGTCCGTTACAGCAGAATGGTGATGGCCAGGTGGGTCCCGTGATTCTGCGCAGTGACTTAGCTTGAGCTGGATATCCCTTTAATGACTACTGCGCAGTAGTTAGAGATGAAAAAGCTGTTCTTTGCTGGCACTTTTATATTTCAAATTCTGGGGATGAGTTTAAGTTTGGAAGATGTTCTCTTTCACTGATTTAAATTTGGGAAACTTTAGCTTCTGGTAGAAATAAGGAGAGAGGCCTGAAGAATTCAAATGAAACTTGCCTGGCCTTCATTTGTACACTGCCATTAGCAAGAACTTTTTTTTTCTTTTCTCTTTTTTTTTTTAAATTAAATTTTATTGAGGTGGCAATGGTTAGCAAAGTTACATAGGTTTCAGGTGTACAAGTGTACAATTCTGTAATACATCATCTATATATCACGTTGTGTGCTCACCACCCTGAGTCAGTTCTCCTTCCATCACCATATATTTGACCCCCTTTACCCTATCTACCCGCCTCTTTAAACTTCATTTAGAATTTTTTGCAGGGCTTAGAGGATTTAGGATTTTTGCTTTATCACAACATAGTGGCCAGTTCATTCTGGAAACTTCTTTTGAGGTCCTGGGTAGGCACTGAAGATGAAGATGAATGAGAAACTTCTCTTTGGGCCGCCTCAGTCTAAGGGAAAACCATAAAGGGACAGGCATGCACAGAGCACTAGGGAATTGAGAAGAGGCAAATTCAAGCTTCTCGCCCCGTGTAAGTCCGCCCTTGACCTGTCTCACGACTCCTGGGACCTCACCTTGTTCCCTTTCTCTTTCCCCTGGTCCACTGCTGTTGAGCTTCCCTGGACTCCATACAGGTCCTCAAATATATCAGCCCATTTTCATCATTCCACTCGCCCTTCCCTCAGCCTGCTGTCGTCTTCCCTCTTATCTTTGTCTGGCTGGATCCCTGGCATTGAGATTCCTAACTTGACCATCACTTTCTGAGAACACCCCTTCCCTTTAGATAACTCAACAGGAAGCAGGTATTTTCTGGATCCTCTTTTTAATTTTTAGACAAATGTGTCTCTCATCTGTTTATTTTGAATAGTATTTCCCCTTGAGAAAAGGGCAGAGATCTGTCCTATTTAATATCCTAGTACCTAGTAGGCATTCACTCAGAATTTATTAACTCTGCAGCTTGAATGTATTTTTGTGACTTAGTCATAGTAAATATTTAAGGGTATAGTATTTAATCCTATAGCCATATAGAGTTGATTTACAGTGTGACAATGAAGAGGTTAAAACCTCGCAAGAGAAGGCTGTGAGACAGAGAAATTGCTGCCAGTTCTGAGCATATGGCTTCAAGGGGAGGTTTGGTGTGTGTGTGTGTTTGAAAGATCAGCTATTTTAGTACAGTAGTATACACTGGTTAGTCACAGAGTTGTGCAACCATAGTTAATTTTAGGACATATTCATCACCTCAAAAAGAAACTGTGTACCTTTTACTTCTCAACCTCAAATCACCTCAGCCCTAAGCAATGACTCATTGACTTTCTGTATCTATAAATTTGCCTATGCTGGACATTTTACATAAATGGAGCCAGATAATATGTGCTCTTTTGAGACTGGCTTCATTCACTTAGCATAAGGTTTTCAAGGTTTATCCATCTTGTAGCATATATCATTTCTTTTTATGGGCAAGTACTATGCCTTTGTATGTATATACCACTTTTTGTTTCTCCATGCATCTAGGATAATGACACTTGTGGCTACTGTAAATAATGCTGCAAATTTAAGTTGGTGTACAAATATGTTTGAGCATCTGTTTTCAATTCTTCGGGGGACATAGCTAGCAGTAGAATTGGCTGGATCATATGGTAATTATGTTTAGCATTTTGAGGATCCACCAAAATGTTTTTCACAGTGACTACACCATTTTACTTTCCCACCTGGATTGTATGAGACCTCAAATCTCTTCACATTGTTAATGCTTGTTATTTGAATTCAAAAATATGGATACTTAAGTAGATAGATATGGATGGATGGATGGATGGATGGATGGATGGATGGATGGATGGATGGATAGGTATATAGAGAGAGACAAAGATAGATACATAGATGCAGATGAGTCTCCATTCTAGCAAGGGTGAAGTGGTACCTTGTGGTTTTGATTTGTATTTCCCTATTGACTAATGATGTTGGTCTTCTTTACATATGCTATACTAGCCATTTGTATTATCTTCATTAGAGAAATGTCTAGTCAAGTTTTTTGTCCATTTTTTAAATGAGCTGTTTGTCTTTTCATTGTTAAGTTATGAGCTGTTTATATACTCTAGGTGCTAGACCCTTATCTAGATGGTTTTCAAATGTTTTCTTTCACTCTCTGGGTCTTTTCACTTTCTCGATGTATTGAAGTACAAAGTTTTAAAATTTGATTAAGTCTAATTTATCTATTTTTTTCTTTGTTGCTTGTGCCTTTGGTATCATAACTAAGAACCCAGTGCGAAATCCAAGGTCACAGAGATGTATCCCTATGTTTTCTCCTAAGACTTTAGTTTTAGATGTTACATTTAGGTCATTCATTCATTTTTAATTAATTTTTGTACATAATCTGATGTAAGGGTCCAGCTTATTTCTTTTGTGTGTGACAGTTAGTTGTCCCCACACAATTTATTGAAGAAACTATTCCTTTCCTATTAAATGTTCTTGGTAACTTTTTGAAAATCAATAAACCATAGATACATGGGCTTATTTCTGGACGCCTGATTATATTCCATTGCTGTTTATCTATCCTTATGCCAATATCACATTATTAGAATATCATATTCCCATTGCCTTCTATTCAGTTTTTATTTTACTTTATTTTATTTTATTTTATTTTTTATTTTTTTTTTTTTTAAATATCTTTTGGTATTTCTATTTTTTTTTTTTTTTTTTTTTTTGAGGGCAGTGTCACTGGCCCTCATATGTGGGACCGAACCGGGGCCGCTGGCTTCCCAAGCCAGCGCTTAACCACCGTGCCACTCGGCCAGCCCCTATTTTATTTTTTTTTGAGGGCAGTGTCACTGGCCCTCATATGTGGGATCAAACCGGGGCTGCTGTCTTCCCAAGCCAGCACTTAACCACCGTGCCACTCGACCGGCCCTTCTATTCAGTTTTTAAATCAGGAGTGTGAGTCTTCCAACTATGTTCTTTTTAAAATTTATTTTTTAATTACAGTTGACAACAATATTATTCATTATTAGTTTCAGGTGGACAGCAAGTGGTTAGACATTTATATAAAATACAAAGTGATACCCCCAATTAGTCTGGTATCCACCTGGCATTCCACATAGTTATTACAGTGTTATTTACTATATTCCCTATGCTTTACTTTAAATCCCCATGACTATTTTGTAATTACCAATTTGTATTTCTTAATTCATTTACCTTTTTCACCCAGTCCCCTAAACCCCCTCCCATCTGGCAACCATCATTTGTTCTCTGTATCTATGAGTGTGTTTCTGTTTCATTTGTTCATTCACTCTCTTCTTTGGTATTTGCCTGTCTCTGTCTGACTTATTTCACTCAGCACAATACCCTCTAGGTTCATTTATATTGTTGCAAATGGTAAGATTTTATTCTTTTTTATGGACAAATAATATTCCCTTGTATAATATATGTAACACTTCTTCTTTATCCAGTCATCTACTGATGGACACTTAGGTTGCTTCCATATCTTGACTGTTGTAAATAACTCTGCAGTGAACAAGGGGTGCATATATTTGTGTTTTGGATTTCTTTGGATAAGTACTCAGGAGTATAATTCCTGGGTCATAAGATAGTTCTATGTTCAATTTTCTGAGACGCATCTATATTATTTTCCATAGTGACCGCACCAGTCTGCAATCCCACCAACAGTGCACGAGGGTTCCCTTTTCCCCACAGCCCCACCAACACTTGTTGTTTGTTGATTTATTGGTGATATCCATTCTGACAGATGGGAAATGATATCTTTTTGCGGTTTTCATTTGCATTTCTCTGATGATTAGTAATATTGAGCATCTTTTCATATGTCTATTGGACATCTGTATGTCCTCTTTGGAGAAATATCTGTTCAGTTCCTCTATCCATTTTTAATCAGACTGTTAGTTTTTTTTGGTGTTGAATTGTATGAGTTCTTTATACATTTCAGGTATTAGCTTCTTATGAGATATATCATTGCCAAATATTTTCCCCCATTCAGTATGTTGTCTTTTTGTTTTATTGATGGTTTCCTTTACTGTACAAAAACTTTTTCGCTTGATATAGTTCCATTTGTTTATTTTTTCTTTTATTTCCCTTGTCTGAGGAGATAAATCTGAAAAATATTAGTAAGAGCAATGTCAGAGAGTTTACTGCTTATGTTTTCTTCTAGGAGTTTTATAGTTTTTGGTGTTACATTTAACTCTTTAATCCATTTTGAATTTATTCTTGTATATGCTATAAGAAAGGTGATTCAATTTCATTTTTTTGCATCTATCTGTCTAGTTTTCCCAGCACCATTTATTGAATAGACTGTCTTTAACCCACTGTATATTCTTGTCTCCATGGTCATAGATTAATTGACCTAATAGGTGTGGGTTTATATCTGAGCTCTCTATTCTGTTCCATTGATCTGTGTATCTGTTTTTATGCCAGTACCATGATGCATGATGTTTTGTTTTTTGTTTTGTTTTTTATTGGGTTTTTTTTTTTGAGGGCAGTGTCACTGGCCCTCATATGTGGGACCGAACCAGAGCTGCTAGTTTCCCAAGCATGATGTTTTGATTATTATAGCCTTGTAGTATAGTTTGATATCAGGTAGCATGATACCTCCAACTTTGTTCCACTTTCTCAAGATTACTGTGGCTATTTGGGGGTCTTTTCTGGTTCCACATAAATTTTAGAGTTATTTGTACTAGTTCTGTGAAAAATGCCATTGGTATTTTGATAGGGATTGCTTTGTATAATGTGGACATTTTAACAATGTTAATTCTTTTTATCCATGAGCACGGTATATGTTTCCATTTATTTGTATCTTCAATTTTTTTCTTCAGTGTCTTATAATTTTCTCAGTATAGGTTCATTACCTCTTTGGTTAAATTTATTCGTAGGTTTTTTATATTTTGTTTTATGCAATTGTAAATGATATTGTTTTCATAATTTCTCTTGCTGGTAATTCATTATTGGTGTGTAAAAATACAACCAATTTCTGAATATTAGTTTTGTATTCTCTTCTTTACTGAATTCATTTATCAGTTCTAGTTATTTTTTTGTTGGAATCTTTCAGGTTCTCTCTATATCGAATCATGTCATGTGCAAATAATGACAGTTTTACTTCTTTCTTTCCAGTTTGGATGCATTTTGTTTCTTTTTCTTGTCTGATTATGGTGGCTAGGACTTCCAGTACTATAATGAATAAAAGTGGTGAAATTAGGCATCCTTTTCTTGTTCCTAATCTTAAGGAAAGCACTTTTAGGTTTTTTCCATTGCATATGATGTTAGCTGTGGGTTTGTCATATATGACCTTGATTATGTTGAGATATGTGCCCTCTAGTCCCACTTTGCTAAGAGTTTTTATCATAAATGGATGCTGGGTTTTGTCAGACACTTTTTTTTTTTTTTGAGGGCAGTGTCACTGGCGCTCGCATGTGGGACCGAACCGGGGCCGCTGGCTTCCCAAGCCAGCGCTTAACCGCTGCGCCACTCGGCCGGCCCTGTCAGACACTTTTTATGCATCTATTGATATGACCACATAGCTTTTGTCCTTCATTTTGTTTATGTGGTGTATCATGTTAATTGATTTGTGGATATTGAACCAACCTTGCATTCCAGGAATACATCTCATTTGATCATGGTGTATGATCTTTTTAACATATTACTGAATTCATTTTGCTGATATTTTGTTGAGGATTTTTGCATCTATATTCATCAGGGATATTGGTCTTTAATTTCTTTTTTTGTAATGTCTTTGTCTGGTTTTGGAGTCAGGTTATTGATGGCCTTGTAAAATGAATTTAGGAGCCTTCCCTCATCTTCAGTTTTTTAAAAACAGTTTGAGGATAGGGTTAATTCTTCTTTGCATGTTTCATGTAATTCACCTGTGAAGCCATCCAATCCAGGACTTTTGTTGGTTGGAAGTTTTTGATTACTGATTTGATTTTGTTATCGGTAATAGGTCTGTTCAGATTCTTTGTTTCGTCTTGATTCAGTCTTGGAAGATTGTATATTTCCAGGAATTTATCTATTTTTTCCAGATTGTCCAATTTGTTGACATGTAATTGTTCATAGTATTGTCTTATTCTTTGTATTTCTGTGGTGTCAGTTATCAACCTTTCCTCTTTCATTTCTGATTTTATTTATTTGGGTCCTCTCTTTTTTCTTGACAAGTCTGGTTAAAGGTTTATCAGGTTTGTTTATTTTTTCAAAGAACCAGCTCTTGGTTTCATTGATCTTTTGTATTTTTTTTTTATGTAATTCATTTATTTCTACTCTGATATTTATTATTTCCTTCCTTCTCACTTGGGGCTTTATTTGCTTTTTTTTCTTTTTCTTTTTGTCTTTTTTTAGTTCTTTTAGGTGTAAGGTTAGCTTATTTATTTGATATTTTTCTTGTTTCTCAAAGTAGGCTTGTACTGCTGTGAATTTTCCTCCTAGGACTGCTTTCACTGTGTTGCATAGGTTTGGGGTCACTGTTGTTTCATTGTGTGTCAAGGTATCTTTTGATTTCTTCCTTGATCTCATTACTGACCCTTTCATTGTTTAGTAGCATATTATTTAGTCTTCATGTGCATTTTTCAGTTTTGTTCTTGTAACTCATTTCTTGTTTCATACCATTGTGATCAGAGAAGACACTTGGTAGGATTTCAGTCTAGTTAAATATATTGAGACTTGTTTTGTAGCCTAACATGTGGTTCATCTTTGAAATGTTTCATGTGCACTTGTGAAGAATGTATATTCTGCTGCTTTGAGATGAAATACTCTAAAAATGTTAACTAAATCCACCTTGGCTAATGCGTCATTTAAGCCACTGTTTCCTCGTTGATTTTCTTTCTGGAAGAACTATACATTGATGTCAATGGTGGTATGAAAGTCCCCTGCTATGACTGTATTACTGTTGATTACATCCTATGTCTATTTCCTTTGCCAGGTCAAGGAAGTTGTCCATCATTATTTCTTCAAATAGTTTTTCAGTTCCTTGTTCTCCCTCTTTTCTTTCCGCTACTCCTGTGATATGAATGTTGGTACACTTGATGTTGTCCCAGAGCCGCCTTAAACTGTCCTCATTTTCTCAGATTCTCTTTCTTTTTTTTTTCTTTTTGCTGTTCTGCTTGGGTGTTTTCTGCTACCTTTTCTTCCATGTTGCTGATTCGAGACTCTGCTTCATTGGGTCTACTGTTGATTCCCTGTAATGTATTCTACATTTAAGTTATTATATTCTTCATTTCTGACTGATTCTTTTTTATGTTTTCTATATTTTTATGATCCTTTTGTCTTTTTCGATGTTCTCACCCAGATCATTGTGCATCCTTCTAACCAGTGTTTTGAACTCTGCTTGTCTCCATTTTATTTAGTTCTTTTTCTGGAGCTTTGTTCTGTTCTTTTTTTTGGAACATGTCTCCTCACTTTGGCTTCCTCCCTGTATTTGTTTCTATGTATTATGTATATCTTCTACATTTCCTAGTCTTTTGGACTTATGTTGTAGGTGTCTTGAGGGGGGCCCAGGAGCGTAGTCTCCCTGATCACCTGAGCAAGTCTCTTGTGTGGGTTGTGTGTGCCCTCTTATTGTAGTTTGGCCTTGATTGCTGTTGGAACTTCAGTGGGTGATATTGACCCTCATACTGACTGGTTATGGATATTGGCCATGACCACAGCATAAGAGCTGCTGTGCAGGGGCTGCCCCATGAAGTGGGGTTTTACTTAGTGGGCTCTCGTGACTGCTGAGACTACCCTTTGGGTGTGCCACTTATGGGGCTACTCGGATGGTGGTCTGTTGTGGTCTGAAGCTGGCCACCATTTTGTTGGTTTTAGGGTCTCTTGGCAGGGTCTCCCGTGCAGGCCAGGGTCAGCCGCTGCCTGTGACCTGGCTGGGGCTACCTGGTAGGAGCTATAAAGTGATGTGCAGTTTATTGCTGACTATGCTGGACCTGGAAGCATGTGGGGGAGGCCACACTGGAAACTTAGACCAGCTGCCACCAGTACCAGGCCTGGGGAAGCTCAGCAAAAGGCCCAGGGAACCCGAAGGCCTGCTGCTGTCTGCTGGCTGCCCATAAGCCTCAGCCCCTGGGCCTCAGACAGTATGCGTGTTGCAGGAGGTGGTGTCTCAGGGAGTGACCAGGGTGTTCACCAGGTCACCAGGTTAATGCAGAATCAGATTTGGCCATGTGGGGAGAGGACCCAACACAGGAAACATGGCGATCACCCTCTATCTGCATGGAAGGAGGGCTCAACACAGAGACAGTGGTGGCTGTCCCTCCAGCCCTTATTCTGGTCCCACACAACTCAGTCTCTCCCTGTACGCCACTTCCCAAGTCAATATCCCTCTACCAGAGCCCAGGATGAGTGCCTAGGAGCGAAAGATTCTGTGCACAGGCCTTTTAAGAGGATGCTAGGATTTTCAGCAGCTCCCCTTATCACCAAGAGGGATGGAATCCCCACTGATTTTCATAGCCAGATACTGTGTGGGCTTCTCTTCCTGGCACTGGTGCTCCCTGCTAGGGAGCCATGGTGGGGCGGTGACCCACTTACTCCTCTGAGGGAACCTCTGTAGCTAAGCTATCCCTCCCGATTCTCAACCACCACACGTGGGTGTGGAGTCAGCTCATTTCACATCTCTACCTTTCTTATCAGTCTCAATGTGGCTTCTTCTTTATATCCCTAGTTATATGTCTTCTGTTCAGCTAAATTTCAGATGGCTTTCCAGGATGATTGTTCAATAATTTAGTTGTAATTTTAAGAGTTACTGCCTACCAGCCACTGCCACCCCTGGGCAGGGAACCCATTTATCAACTATGTTCTTCATTTTTAAGATTACTTTGGCTCAAGAATAATCTTCTTTGGCTTCATGATCTGCTTTCTGGACACATTAAAGCAGTGGTTCCCACTTATGTGGCTCTATTAGGTGGGGTTTTTGCCAGGATGGCTCTGGCAGATAAGACTTGTGCTCCCTGTAGCTCCCGGTAGCTATCTCCTGGTGTGTTGGAATTAGATGGGGGGGGAGGGTCCCTGAATTCATAGCTCTGTTGGACAGAGGTCCTGCCTGTTGAAACCAGGAGGAGACAGCCCTACCCCTGGGCCTCTACCCCTTGTGCCTGCACTGAGAGTGGCAGCCTTGATGGCCTCTGAATCACCTTCACTGTCATCATTACCTTGTCTCAAAGAATAAAATGTGTTCAGAGCTGAACCTGTGGTACAGTTCTGTATGGTCTGAGTACAGCCTTCCTACATTTTTTTCCTGTGTCCATTTTCTCCAGTTCAAACTGGCAGCGTTCCTGCTGAGAGGTCGTTGAGGTCTGTGGTTCTTATCCATACAAATCTTCAACATTTAACTTCAAAATTTCCTCATCTAACTTTCCAATATCATGTTGGCAAGTGCAACCTTTCACAAAGCACAAGAACATAAACACAATTCAGCCAGGTTTTTTACCAGTTGATAATAAGGGCCGCTTTTCTTCCTGTTTTCAATAACATGTTTTTCCTTTCCATCTGAGACAGACCTTATCAAAATGGCTTTTACAGTTCATATTTCTACAAGTATTCTATGCATGATTATTTTATGTTTTCTCGAAGAATTACTTTTGAAAGTCCCTTCTTTGCAATGTTTCCTTTTTCTGGCATGCACCTTAAAATTCTTCCAGCCTATACCCATTATTTAGTTCCAAATCTGCTTTCACATTTTTAGGTATTTGTTGCAGTCACACCCCACTTCTCAGTTCTGGCTGCTACAATACAAATATCATAGACTGGATGGCTTAAACAACAAATGGTTATTTCGTTTTTAAAAACTTTATTGGAGAACAATGTGTTCTTTGCAGGACTCATCAGCTCCAAGTCAAGTTGTTGTTTTCAATTTAGTTGTGGAGGGTGCAGCTCACTGGCCCATGGGAATTGAACCAGCAACCGTGGTGTTTCGAGCACCATGCTCTAACCAACTGAGCCAACTGGCCGCCCACCGGCACCTCAGCTCCAAGTTAAGCCATTGTCATCAATCTAGTTGTGGAGGGCACAACTCACTGGCCCATGTGGGAATCAAACTGGCAGCCTTGGTGTTATGAACCCGAGCTCTAACCACCTGAGCCAGCCAGCTGCCTGTGTTTCTTTCTTATAGCTCTGGAGACTGGAAGTCCAAGGTCAGGGGCTGGCGTCACTGGGTTCTGGACAAGGGTGCTCTTCCTGTTTTTTACATGGCTGCCTTTTTGTTGTATCCTCACATAGTGGAGAGATGGATCTAATGTCTTTTCATCCCCTTATAAGGCCACCAGTCCCATCATTGGGGCTTTGCCGCCATGACCTCATCCAAAATCACTTATCCCCCAAAGGTCACACCTCCAAATACAATTGCATTGGGATTAGGGCCTTAACATATGAATTTGGCGGGGGTGGGGGGGGTGGGGGGGTGGGGGGTGTATACAAACAGTACTCCATGAGATCTTGAGAAAGTACAAAGCCCTAAGAATGTCAATGCCATGTTATTTTCTACAGAATCATGTTTTAAAGTTTTATTGAGATATAATTTATATAGCATAAAATTCTTCCATTGCAGTGTAGATGATTTTTAGAAAATTATACACTTGTGCCTCTAATATAACAATTCAGTGTTAAAATATATCACTTCAAAAGGCTCTCTGATGCCCATTTGCAGTCTATTCCTGCTTTTACTCCCAGTTCTGGAAAAGCACTCATGCTCTCTAGCTCTATAATTTTATTTTTTCTCGACATTTTATACAAATGAAATCATCCAATATGTAGTCTTCTGTATCTGGCCTTTTTGGCTTACCATAATTTGTACCAAATCTTTTATTTAATTGATACTTAATATTTGTCAATCAAATTAATTAACTTTTATGGAAATAGTAATATTACTTTAACAGTAAAATTTTTCACAGATAGTAAAAGTTTCCATAGGATGGTTCTCATTTAATTTCTAATATACTCATAATTTACTCATAAAGACATTGTGATAATAGGGAACCTGTATGTGGACAGTTTAAATGAATTAAAATACTTGGAAGTTAGAGAGAAAATATTACAGTAAGCCTCATACTCTTTATTACTCTTACCACAAAAGAATTTAGCTAAAATATCTTACCTGCATTTCCTTGTGAACACTGAGATAACTTTCAAAATGAATTGAAAGATTTGTATTTACCATCGTATCCTGGGGCAGATTACCTGTAAACTATATCTCCTGAATGCTGACCAACTGCAGCTTTGCAGCAGTGTGATTACTTTGATCGTGAACTCATCTTGCACAACAGGAAAGAGACTCATCTCCTCCATCATCATAGTGAATTATGCCTCAGACACGTTTCCTAAATTTGATTGCTTCAACAGTTTGTGTTTGTTGGAGATCAATTCATCCTTCTGTCTGATACTAATTAAAGTGCCTTATTTAGTCCATATTTCCAATAAGCTTAATCAGGATTCCTAGGCATTGCCTATTTCATTCCTGTAGCTCAGATTTCCTGCCAGCACTTAGGTGGAAACAGTGTATGAGACTGGTACATAACCTAGAATACAGACAGGGGTCTCATAAAGGTGGTGTTTGTGGACAAGTCTGATTCAGAAGGAGTGATTATGAGGAAATCTATTTGTGTAAGTTTTGTTTTTAGTTTTTAATATAAGGAAGGGAAATGTAGATAAATTGTATTTTTCAGTTTTGGAAAAACTCTATTATTTATGGATTTTTTTAAGTCATTGTTTCATAGTCTCTGTCAACCATGAAAGGTTTTGTTCTCTCTGTGAATGAGGTACAGAAGCACTGTTGCGATACTTTTATAGCTTTTTACCATTTCCAGACATTTTGTTATTTCAGTGTTAGCCCGTTCCCTTAATAATACAACCTGAAAGGAAATGGAGGGATAGTAAGAGGAATGACAGGCTGAAGGAAGAGGGGGCAATTTATTATGGTCTTGTAGCCACATCTCCTGATAATGCAGTGATCTGTAAAGCACTTCTTAGAGACGAGGAGCATCCCAAGTGCCTAAAAACACCAGCATTTATATACCCTATGGAGCGCCAAGATAGATCTTGGTACTGGGGAAATAAAAGCAAAGAAATTAGTGTTCAAAATAAACCAGGAACTGGGGAGAGGGGCCAATGGGGAGTTGCTATTCAATAGGTATAAAGTTCCAGTTATTTGAGATGAGTAAGTTCTAGAGATCTGCTGGCAACACAGTATCTTTAGTTAACAGCACAATTTTATACACTCAAAAATATGTTAAGAGGGTAAGTCTCATGTTAAGTGTTCTTAGAACAATAAAAATTAAAAAACATCATGGGAAGCATGGTTTTTTGCCATACCCTCTATATCTCTTTCATCTCACAGTGCTGTTTTAGTAAAGATATTTAAAGGTTAATTGGCCTGTTTCCCACCCTGCCTCCCACTCCACCCCCCAGCAAGTAATAAGAAAGACAAAGAGCAATAAGAAAAACTGGTGCGTTGCATCATTAGAAAAATATATCTACAGATATTAAGACAGAACATTTTTCTACCTCCTGAAAATGATGAGAAATACAGGCTTCAGTACCCATTTCTGGAAACTTGAAATTCTACACCAGAACTGTAATCATCTGTCAAACTATTCAAAGAGGATTGCAGCTACAAATGGAAAGCTTATCAGAATGACAAGCACTGGGATAAGTGTTTGAGAGATTCAATACAGACTGCATATAAACCGAGAGACGCTTGGTTTGTAAAAGCACATTAGTTTTCATTTTCATTTAGTAAGGTCAGAATTAGTTGTAAGTATAATTCATTAGCCAGCTACTCCTGCAGACTAGAGAAAGAATATGCTACATTTTAAAATGATCTAACAATAAGTGTGCCTGTTTTGAATGAACCAAAGGGAAAGCATTCAAACTTCACAAAAGTTTCATCTTTTCTCATTTTCACCTTCAAAAACACGAGAATGCTTCCTCTTATATAAATAAATTTACTCAAAGATGCCATGGGTGCAGAACAAAATGAAGCCTAAAGAGAGAAACATTGGTCAATACATATATTACATTCATTGAGAATTTATTTACAAGTAAAGCAAGCTAATGTAGGGATCGTCATAATTAATGGCATCTGAATTAAAAGGAACATATGATGGATTAAGAGTCCAGATGCTGGCTGAAGAGCACAAGTGGAAAACAGCAGTGAGAGAGTTTGGGAGAAAGTTGATAAAATTATGATGATCAACATCTCAATGATGAATTTACAGCTTGTAAATAACTCCCCCTTATAATCCATGACTTTCTGTCAGAGCAACCTTTTGCAACTATTTCCATGATTATGCCATTTGATTTATGTAACAAATTCATCAAACTTGGGTAAATTTGGCAGAGAATAAGTAGCCAACAACTTAATTTTGATGACAGTACTAATCTCAGACCTACTATGGCATCTCCCTCCCATGTCCTTCGAAGACATTTTGTCAGGAACCATTGTTTTTCCGGTCATTTTCAGGTAGTAACATTTTCATCCCAGTTTAAATCAAAGTTTACCCATTTAAAAATATATTCCTTTCCTTCCAGTTCATCCAGAAACCTGTCATAGGAAAAAGTGTATTGCAGTCCGTTCTTTTCACTCTTCTTGTTTGCCTGCTCGTAAACTCTTCCACTTTTGGGTAGAAACGAGGTTGAGGGGAGGGGCCAAATGTCTTCGTATGCAGGTGCTCATTGAGGTCCTCTCTTGGTGAGCAGATGCCCTCTGTTGTGCCACATGTCCCATCCACCTTCTCTAGTGCAGGCACTCCTGACATCACATCACCCCTCCGAGGATGGTGAATCCCGGAACTGCCCCCTTCTTCCTTCCCCCTGCCGCTGAGCCACTGGTTTAATAATACCCCCTACATATCTATTTTCTGCTGGAGTTTCATTTCCTTAGTGGGTAACGTGAAGCTACCTGAAGACAAGGGCTGTATGTTCAACCAGGTTCCTGTGTAGCACCATTCACAGTAAAGTGACCAATCGGGTGCTCAATAATCTAATTTAAGTGTTTTCTCTACAGTTTAGAGTATGAAAGCGGAGTCTCTGAGTAGGTCTCAACATAGGACACTTGAACCAGCACTTGACCATGGTAGCTGGATGTCCAGTCCGCGTTCTCCCACCCCAAGCTTCCATTTTTCTAGAAATTCCTTGGAAAACATATTCACTTTAAAGAAAAGTGTATGTGTTTTGCTTATGTGGGCTAACTTGAGAACGGAATTCAGGATGATTTCCAGATTCTTGCTACCCTGAGCTGGGGACCCCCTGAGTAAACAAAACAATGTCCCAAGGGATACTCAGGCACAAGTAGAATTTTAATAGAATCAATTAAATGGATTTAATAGATTATGATTCCTGTAGTTCATAGGTACTCTTTCCTAAAGTAAAGAGCCATCAACATGCAAGTTCACATTCTCAACCCCCTTATCAGTCTCCCTTCTTGGCCTTTAGGGAAGAAGGGTACACTCTCACCCAACTTGAGTTTTACTTGCAGTTCTTGTTCCAGAGTGGAAAATCCTCAAAGTCACCGTTCAAAAGGAAAATGTATAATGTGAGTATTAGTTTTAAGTGATTGACCAAATGATGGAATCCTTCTGTAAATTATATGGCTTCTACTTCTTTGCTAATTTTAAACAAAATTGATGATTTAAATTTTCAACTGATAAATGATTGAAAAATAGTTTTTGATTATCAATCACTATATTGTTTGAATACATTTAAATAGAAAGGAATTAAGCAAATTGATGGAAATTGCTATAATAATATCCCACCTGCGCACCGTTTATTGAAGAGACTATCCTTTCCCCACTGTGTATATTCTTGGTGCCTTTGTCCACAATCAGTTGACCAAATGTGGAAGAATTTATTTCTGGGCTTTCTATTATGTTCCATTGGTCTGTGCATCTGTTGTTATACAGTACCATACTGTTTTGATTATTATAGCTTTGTAATACTGTCTGAAGTAGGAAGTGTGATGCCTCCAGGTTAGTTCTTCTTTTCTCAAAATGGCTTTAGCTATTCAGGGTCTTCTGTGCCTCCCAACTAATTTTAGAGGTGTTTTTTTTTTTCATTTCTTTGAAAAATACCATTGGAATTTTGGTAGGGATTGCATTGACTCTGTAGGTCACTTTCGATAGAAAAGACATTAACAGTATTCTTCCAACTCATGAACAAGAGATAGCTTTCAATTTATTCGTGTTTTCTAATATTCTGTTCATCAACATCTTATAGTTTTCGTGTTCAGATTATTCACCTTCTTGAGTAAATCTATTCCTAAGTATGTTATTCTTTTTGTTGCTATTGTAGATGGGATGATTTTCTTAATGTCTTTTATGGGTAGTTCATCATTAGCGTGTGAAAATGTAACTGATTTTTGTATGTTGATTATACATCCTGCATCTTTACTGAATTCATTTATTACTTGTAACAGTTTTTTGGTGGCATCTTTGGGTTTTTCTATACATAAACTCACGTCATCTGCAGAGACAGTTTCACTTATTTCATTCCTATTTGGATGTCTTTTATTTCTTTGCTTGCCTAATTGCTCTGGCTAGGCGCTCCAGTGTTATATTGAATGAAAGTGGTGCGTTTCCTTGTGTTCTTGATCTTAGAGGAAAAGCTTTCTGGTTTTCACCAGTGAGTATGATATTACCTATGGGCTTGTTACATATGACTTTTATTTTTTTCCAGTTACCTTGACATTTATTTAAATTCAGAGAAAAAGATTTCATACAATACATGTTTGGTTCTTTAAATAACAATTGTGACAAATAACAGAAAGAATTAGGAATGCTGCACTTGTGATTCACACAAAATACCAACATTTGGGGTTGGACATAATTTAAAGAAATGTCTCAAACACTTTTCAAAATAATATTGTAGCCAAGTCATAGAGGTATGCCTTAGGTGGGCATAGGAATTCAGTTTAGAAAAGAAAGGAAAAAAAATCACACTGGAACTACTCAATTTCTTCAAAATTACTGAGCAAGAAAATAAACGTTGAACCACCATACTGATTTTACACAACTTCTATACAGAAACAAAAGTTAAGACTCTCCTTTATTTTTGATAAACAACTGCATGGTAAACTCAGATGACCTTTCCCCTGGGAGTGGCCTTTTAAATTTTTTATTTAAAAGAGGGCAGGCTTGGCACTTTTATACTGATGGCATCAATGCAAATATCTTTTGGGATCTCAGAAAGATTCACATTCTTTCCAGCTGTTACAGCACAGGCTGGCGCTCCTGCTAAGCCAGCCATTTTACAGGCTGTCTTCTTTTCAGCAGGAAGTGTGTTGTCTCCGATTTCTCTAGTTTATTTTGTGCATCATTCTGTGTAAGAGTCTCATTCATGGTGGTCTCCAGTACCACTCCCCGTGTCACAATTTCTGCAAGAATATTGTGAACTTTGTCTATGTGGAAAATTAAATCCAGTTCACAGACATTTTCAAAACAATTGTCTAAAATTTCCACAAATACTTGAATTAGACCTAAAATGGCAGCTTCACTCCCTGAAGAATCCACATGAAAGACAAAATATAACATTGTATTATGCCTG
Organism: Aselliscus stoliczkanus; assembly: GCA_033961575.1. Taxonomy (NCBI): domain Eukaryota; kingdom Metazoa; phylum Chordata; class Mammalia; order Chiroptera; family Hipposideridae; genus Aselliscus; species Aselliscus stoliczkanus. The sequence goes on along the minus strand of CM066740.1, from coordinate 70,934,383 downwards.
TAAATCAGTTTGTGTTCAGACCCTCCATTATTTATATCTATAAATTGGGTACATATAATTATGATATCTTCAGTAAAATGTGCTCAGTCATTAAAATAAATTACAGTAGGCTAAAATTTAAATTCCTGAGGGGGAAATGGAATCAAAATAGAAATTTAAAGTCAAAAAAATAATGTCAAATTTCTGCTAAAGAGGACTTGTTCAAGGCCGGCCGAGTGGTGTGGTGGTTAAGCGCTGGCTTGGGAAGCCAGCAGCCCCGGTTCGGGTACCACATATGAGGGCCAGTGACGCTGCCCTCAAAAAAAGGAAAAAAAAATAAGAGGACTTGTTTAGGTGGTTTGTTTTTAAATGGATTGTGGTGGGATCATATTGCTGTGATAGAATCCATTGCATCCACTTAAGAATGATATCGCAGTTTTATGTTAAATGTCAGTGTACACAACACCACGTAAATTATGCCCTTTGCAACTCCTTAAATTACATTGAACATTTCTAGATGTCAACTTGAAAATGTGTGAAGAGGGTGTCTAATTTTTCATATTCATTTTAAGAATGACATGGACGAGTAAGGGTGCATTTCTGGTATGTGCTATGTGTTGGAGTCAGACTAAGTCCTGAGATCAGAAGGCTTCATGGTTGCCCTGCCTCAGATGTAAACTACTTTCCTCAGACAGTCAGAAGAAAGGCCTGTATCCTTTGCTGCTCCTCCCCTGCCCTCTAGAATTCATTCCTGGAGACAACCCTGGGACCTGTCTCCACTTGTGCTGGGTACGTCTTCACCCAGACCAGAGCCGGGCCTGATGATACAACGTAAGACCAATCTTCTCTTAAGACACGTGCCCAGTAATAAATACATCAAACATTGCTGTGAGGCGAGAGGGGTTGGCACATGTCAAGGATTTGCCAGGATTCTCAGAACAATCAATGAATGAGAAAGAATGATGATATTGATAAGTAAGTCAGACTTTTTAAGAAACCTAATTGAAGAGCATTTGATGTGGGTTGGTAATCAGTTTATATTTTGAGAAATGCCCAGAATGTATAATATTTAAAAATAGAAGTACATTGGAAATGAAAGTTAAAGGAGGATTTTTAAAGAATTCAAAATTTTAAGATTTTTAAAATGTGAATTTCAGTGTTATTATCATAGGTGTTTATCAGGACAACATGATTTTTTTTTTTTTTTAAGATTTTATTGGGGAATTGGGGAGGGGGACAGCATTGGGGAATTGGGGAAGGCGAACAGACAACTTGCTGTCCTTTTGTTCTTCAGTCTAGTTGTGGCGGACATTGCTTCACTGGCCTATGTTGGTATCGTCATTGTGCTCTTCCTGGATGAGGCAGATCAGTCGCCGGCCTCTGGATGGTTGCTCATTGCGGCTATTGGCAGCTCAGGCTGGCTGCCAGCCACTCACTGTGGACTGTGGCAGCCCACTGCAGCAGGGGCTGTAGCCTACAACATCGCCGGGGCTCGCACAGCCCAGCTCCAGGTGGAGCTGCTGTTAGCTGTAGAGGGCAGTGTCACTGGCCCTCATATGTGGGATCCAAACCAGGGCCGCTGGCATCCCAAAACCAGCTCTTAACCAATGCGCCACTGGGCCGGCCCATAGGGCAACATGATTTTAAAGGAAAGAATGAGAGCGACCAGAGTATCAACCACATCTTTGCCACATATTAGCTGTGTTATCATGGCTGGTTACTTAAGTCTCTGATTATTTCCTCATGGGTAAAATGGGAACAGCAGTGCCTATATCAGGGCTTATTTTGTGAATTAGTTGAGATAATGTATGTAGGAACACTCAACCATGTTCTGTTTTCACCTCTCCCCGTATACTCACTGTTTTTTCTTTTAATCTTTGTTTTGTGTGCTTGTTTTCAATTTTTTATTCATGGGTTTCTTTTTCTACCTTCTTTAAACCTTTTCTCATAGCGTCATGTTTTAAAGCCCAGAGAATTTTCAGGAGGGAGCTCACACTTGGTAAAGGATTGAGCACTCTTGACAACGTGAAAGCACATTAGTTTGTGAGCTAACATATACTTTTGTCTCCTGAATCCTGCCTGAGATTTTTGGCTTGGGTGTTTTTAATATCATGCGATGTTTATTTGGTAAGCACCCCATAACTGCTTTTTTTTTTTTTTTAATTTGAAAGTTAGTTTCAGTCGAAAGGAGGTAGTTTTCAACATGACGAATGCCCTAGTAGTGCTCATTATGAAGGGGCAGCGTTCTTTCATTCTCATATATCTCCTGTGCACATTGGTTTTGATTCTCTGTTGATATCCATGAAGATTTGTGTCCGCCCTGGTAAAATTCAGCTGTCAAAGGATCACAGCTCTGTGTAGCGGAGCGTTCTGCAACTGTTGACGGTAACTTTGCAGCGTGTCCCCCACGTTGGCACCGTGTTAATACATTATGTGCAGGGCACTCAGCTATGACCTGTCCTGCAGCTGTGGAATTGAAATACAGCTGGTGACTCCACTACAGTTGACACGAGGATCAGCAAAAGAAAGAATAATCCTAAATTCAGGGCAACTTTTTATTATTGCAATTGTTTCAGATACAGGAAACTCTAAAAGCATTTGTGTAAACTATCTTGGAACACTTCACAGTCTCTTAGTGGTGAGAGGGAATACAAAAGGTCATTTCTATTAAACCGTGTATTCAAATGGCCTTGGTGACTTGGAGGTGTAAGCAGGGTAGGCATCAAAAATGCTATATTCGGTCATGCCTCCACCTGAGAGCAGGATGCTTCCTCTGGCCTATTCTTTGCCCAGGAAATCAGTATAATATTCCAAGACCAGTTCAACTTGAAGGTTTTGCACTGGGTTGATCTCAACACACTCTCTTTTATTTTTTATTTTTATTTATTTATTTTTCTTTTAGAGCAGTTTTTTTTTGTTTGTTTGTTTGTTTTCTTTGAGGTCAGTGTCACTGGCCCTCATATGTGGGACCCGAACCGGGGCCACTGGCGTCCCAAGCCAGCGCTTAACCACCGCGCCACTCGGCCGGCCCTCAACACACTCCCTTTTAAATTAGCACTTTTTAACTTAAACACAGTGTAATATCAATACAATGTATTGCAATGTATTTAACTTTTTATATCCATTCTAGTGATGGATTATAAATACCTTTATAGAAAATAAAGCTCACTTTTTGGTAATATCCATAATGTGTACATTTATGTATATATCCATTATTATATAAAGATTTTTTTTCAGCAACTGTATGAAATATAATTGCAGTGGTTGAACTAAGATGAAGACGACCTTCTTTGCATGTGAAATTTATCTTATTTGGAGACCTACCTTCTTAAAAATGTTTAAGTGCACCATTTTGTTGACTATAAGCGAAATGTTGTACAGCAGATCGCTGGGACTCACTCATCTCTCTAACTGAAACTATAATTGTTGAACAGCAACCCCTCTTGTCCTGGCAGCCACCATTCTACTCTGTTTCTGAGTCTAATAATTTTAGATACATCATATGAGTGGAATCATATGCTATTTGTTCTTCTGTGACCAGATGATTTTACTCAGTATATCAAGGTTCATCCATGTTGTCACATATGGCAGGATTTCATTCTTTTTTTTTTTTATAGGAAGAATAATATTATATTGTCTGTATGTGTAATCTTTAGTGTTCTCCACATGCAAGATAATTTACTATCCAATTTGTATGGTTTTAAAATTCTTTTTTCTTGCCTAATTGCTCCAGATAGGATTTTCAGTACTGTGTTGAATAAAAGTGGTAAGAATGGGTACCTGACCTTAGAGGAAAAGTTTTCTGTTTTTCACCCTTTAGTATAGTGTTAGCTATGGGCCTGTCGTATCTGGCCTTCATTATATTGAGTTAAATTACTTTTACACCTAGTTTGTTGAGAGCTTTTATCATGAAAGGATATTGAATTTTGTCACATGCTTTTTCTGCATCTCTTGAGATAATCATGTGATTTTTATCCTTCATTCTGTTAATAGGGTGTGTAACATTGATTTGTGTATGTTGACCCATTTTTGCATTCCAGAAATAAATTTCACTTGGTCATGGTGTATGATCCTTTTAATGTCCTGTTGAATTTGTTTTGCTATTATTTTGTTGAGGACTTTTGTATCTGTGTAAATCCAGGGATATCGGCCTGTAGTTTATTTTCTTGTGCCTTTGTCTGGCTTTGGTATCTGGATAATGCTGGTCTTTTTTCTTTTTCTTTTTTTGTTTTCGGAGGGCCGTGTCACTGGCCCTCATATGTGGAATCCAAACTGGGGCCGCTGACATCCCAAGCCAGCTCTTAACCACCGCGCCCCTCGGCTGGCCCAATGCTGGTCTTTTAAAATGAGTTTGAAAGTGTTCCCTCATCTTTTTTGGAAGAGTTTGAGCAGGATTAGCATTAATTCTTTAAAATTTTGGTAGAATTCACTAGTAAAGCCAACTGATCCTGGGATTTTCTTTGTTGGGATGTTTTTTGTTTTTTTCAAAGATTTTATTAGGGAACTGGGGGAGGGGAACAGCGCTGGAGACTCGGGGAAGGGGAACAGACAAGTTGCTGTCCTTTTGTTCTTCAGTCCAGTTGTGGAGGACGTTGCTTCACTGGCCCATGTTGGTATCATCATTACACTCTTACCGGATGATGCAGATCATTCGCCAGCCTCTGGATGGTCGCTCACCGTAGTTATTGGCAGTTCACACTGGCTCCCGGCCACTCACTGTAGCCTATGGCAGCCCACTGCAGCAGGGGCTGCAGCCTACATCGTCGCTGGGGCTCACACAGCCCGGCTCCAGGTGGGGCTGTTGTTAGCTGCAGAGGGCAGTGTCACTGGCCCTCATGTGGGATCCAAACCGGGGCTGCTGGCATCCCAAAACCAGCTCTTAATCAATGCGCCACTCGGCCAGCCCTGTTGGGATGTTTTTGATTACTGTTTCAATCTCCTTGCTAGTTATAGGTGTGATCATATTTTCTGCTCATCATGAATCAGTCTTAGTAGGTTTCACATTTCTAGGAATTTGTCCATTTCTTCTAGGTTATCCAATTTGTTGGTCTATAATTGTTTATAATAGTCCCTTATGATTTTACTTCTGTGGCATCAGTTGGAATGTCTCCTTTTTCATTTATGATTTTGATTCTTCTTCTCTCTTTTTTCTACATAGTCTAGCCAAAGCTTTGTCAATTTGATTTAGGAAATTTCTGCTCAAACCAGTTAAGTGACATTTCCCCCCTACTAAGACATGTTTATTAATATATCTATAACACTGATTTTCCTCATTATATTTTACTTATGAGTTTTTTGTCTCTAACTTAATAAAATCAATCACAAGCTGATTATTTTAAAATCAATATAGTTTTTTTTTAAAAATCATAATTTATAAGCCTTCCTGTTTATAAGGAAATGGACATTTAAATCTTCTACAGTATTGACAGTTATCAGGGAACATTTGTGGAATGAGAATTGTTCAGAATGTAGAAACCAGTTGTTCATAGTTTTTCCATTTCTGTGAAATTTAAATAGAATTCTTTTTTTTTTTTTTTTTGAGGGGAGTATCACTGGCCCTCATATGGGACCTGAACCGGGGCCACTGGCTTCCCAAGCCAGCGCTTAACAACCGCGCCACTCTGCCGGCCCTAAATAGAATTCTTTAAGTATAGGAATCTTGTTATCTAGAAGATATGACAGTGTTTTCCCTTAAGTTTTGTTTTGTTTTTAGAACAGAATGAGTCTCATGGAAACTTCGGCTGTTGTTCTGCACCCCCAGCCCTACACTTGCACATATTCCAAATTAAACCTGTGGGCTCGGGAAACGTTGCTGCAAAGATAGTGACATAACATTATTTAAAGAGAGTTTGGGGAGATGGGATACAAGCCTATTTTTAAATTTCTTTTTTTTTTCAGAAAAGACTTTATTGACTTAAGACCACCAAAACAAAAAAAACTAAACCAAAACCTACCACATTTGGCAGAAGAATTAAAAGTGAAGCATTAGTTAATTTTTAGACCAGTAACACTTGTAATCCTGGCTCAGATCTCTTTATTACATAAAACGCAAGATGGATTTGGTTTGCAAAGACTTGAAATCTTTTGGCTTATAAAATAGCTTATAAAATAGGACAATTTTACCTGGAGCAAGTTGATGAAATCCTCACTGTGTTCTAATGTTTAATTTTCCTTTTCTTGACATAATATAGCTTTGTTGGCAGATGGCGATATTTGGATGATACTGAATTTGGCAAATTCTCAAGAATCTTCAAAATTTTAATATTTGTATGTGAAAAGCTTACCAATTTTACATAGCTCTGCCAAAATGGTAGAGATTAATTCTTCTGCATTTTTCTTTCTTTTTTCATACTCTATATGACCTCACATTTAAATATGGTAGATGTCTAGGGAAGAAAATGGAACTGTTTACTATGAATATGATTTTAGGCATGTAAAAACTTAATCTATCATCTTTCATATTTAAAAATTGTATTCCATAGCATCTTGTGCTTTTGTTAAAATTAGTAGCTGAAGGTTAACATTCATATCAACATCAAACAACTCTGTAGGTCCCCTCTAAATATTTAAAATGCTCACATCCAATTATTTATTTTTTCCATAGGGGCAGTGTTTCAATGCCTCATTCTTGTGCTCTGTTTGCAAACACTGGATTCTAGGTGAAGCCCACAAAATCACCTTCTAAGGCAGAGACTCCTTCGTTCTTTAGTAAATAGGACCCCTGGTAGGTCAGACCAAAACAGACATATGTTATTCTAAGTTCAGATCCCAAGAAATGTGTGTCATACCCGGGTTTTGGTGGACTTCTGTACTTATTGGAGCTTCTTGATGAAGCACACATCCTACTTCCAGTTGGAGTAGAAATACAAATGGATTAGAGTAAGGATTTTGATTTCTGCTGCAAGCTCATGAAAAATGACAATTTTGGGAAGGCCCAGAGCAGGTTTGTGGACTTAATAGAATTAGTCACTTTTGTGATGAGACTTACTGGCAGATGGTTCCTTCATAATCAGATCGGTGATTACATTAAAATTTCATCATTCATAGTTTCTTGGGCATATCTGTGAATGTTTCATGTCTTAGTTGTTCAGAGAAGATCCCCAACCTAGCCAGTGACCTTTGCTGTTTTCCCTCGGTGGGTGGGATCTTTAGAAAAGGGAAGCTTGTTTACAGGAAGCTGAGCTTGGCTTTGTTGCTTGGGCTCCATGGGGCTGCCCTTTCTGTTCACAAACTGGGCTAATTCCTTTACTTAGCTATCATGTGTGGTATTTTTGCTTTGTTTTCCTTCCATCATGTAGCATGTGATGGTCTGGACAAAAACGTGTACATCCAATTTATAATGATCCATTTCTGAAAACCAGCCCACATTGTTATAACTTCATCAAAATTGTTCACAGTTGTATAACACCACTGATGTAAATTAAGATGTATTACACGTTGGATAATTAATCTGATCTAGGAATATTTATCCATATGGCATGGATCAGCAAGAATTTCGCAGTAGAACATAATCACTCTCTTTTATTAGATAAGGAGATAGATAGAATTTATTCTGTATTTTTGTAGTATGTAAGTAATTCATATTGTAGGTAGCATTGTTCATTCTGAAAGAAACCTGTACAATGGGCCAACCCCTGTGATAGAATACAAAGAAATAGCTCTCAGGTTCAGAAGGCTGCTACTAAAAGTAATTCTACCATTGACAAAAACCTTCTTTTTAGTTACCCAGATTGATACTGGGCAGCAGATCCTTCTGCTGGGTACCTTCACTTGGGCATCACACAGATTGTAATTCAGTGCATTGAAAACAGAAGCACTTACTTTTCACCTTTAACACATTGTCTTTTCATCGCAGTGTGTGGTATCTGTCTACGGAGGTGCCCCAAGCAGAAATTTGGACATTTATCATTCTGTCCTCTTTCTGGTCCCCATATCTAAATCCTGTTGATTCTGCCTCCACGATGCCCAATAAATCTCCCTGCCTTCCCACATCTCCCTTGCCAGCACCTGGGTTTGGGCCCTCACTAACTTGATTTAGGCGTCTCCCCCTGATCTCTGTACCTTCGTTATTGCCTCTGCTTCAGTCTGGTTTCTAAAACAGCTGGCATGTCCTTGCCCTCTGAGCACATCTGAGTGATCTCCCTGTGCCGCCTCCTGAAGTCCGGCACGGGAGGCTCTGCCTTGACCTGACACCTACTTACCTCCCCACACCTTGCCAGCCATGGTGTTGCCAACCAGGAGTGCTGTTGCATTTGTCTGAGAGCTCTGAGCATCAGTGGGGCTGTCACGGCCCCTGCCCATACACATTTGTAAATGCTTCTAGCAGGATGAGGTACCACCCCTGGGAGAACAGCTCTCTGCCCTCAAGCATGGCCGCCTTCCTTTCATCCTGCACCTACTGCCTACTTTTCACATTTCCTTGAAGGCTCAGTTTAGGGTGCTCTCCTCTGTGAAACCTTCCTGAACCCTTACCCTCTGCTCTCCCAGAGCGCTTCCTTAATACCTTCTAGGTACTCTGTACCCTGAATTCTCACTGTATGTTGAAGTCACCTCTCTCTGCTGCTCCCCCAAAACTGTGAGCTGCCTATAGGCGAGGCCCAGTCTTGGTCAGCACTGCAGTTCCAGTATCTGGCTTAGTGACTTACCTCTATGTGGTGAGGCACTTGACCTCAAATAACTGACAACAGTATTCTCTTGAATCTATTAATTAAGCATCACTGAGAGTAATTCATCTACAGGGATAATGCTGATTAACAAAAATTAGACATGCACATAAAATTGACTAGCCTTCTACTATTCATGCATGAGAAAGTTAGACATGAATCTGAATGGACTTAATAGCAGCTGGAAGCCAGTTGTCACCTGAATTTCCACCCACTACACAGTTACATACCATCTGCTAAGTGACATTGTACAAATCACTCTCTGTGGTCCAGATATTCACAAAATGCAAATAATATAGTGCTGATGGCCCATTTTACACATTCAGAACATTTGTGCAGTGACAAATGTTATATAATATTAAAATTGCCTTTATAAATCACATGGAGTTTCTCGGAGAAAATGCCCCTTAAACTGAAGCTGGAATTTTAATGTTCTTTAAAGCTATTAGGTATAAGGGTACTTATCAGAAATACATCTTTGTAGCAAAGGTAGAATATTTTTATTTAACCAAATACACAACTGTGCTTCTTTACGCTTAAAAATTTCCCACCCACATTGTTTACTTCTAACTTTTGTATATGTAAACAAGGATTAACAAAGCAGCAACTAAAACTGTACACATATAGGTGATAAGACAAAGGAAGCTGTGAAGGGGGCTGAGCGGCTGTTCGCAGAGTGAATTGACGCTGGATGCCAGAGGCCTTGGCTCTCAGCTGAAGGACAGTGTTCCCGTTACTGAACTTGCAGCAAGTCATAATCTTTTGAAAGTCATAATCTTCTTCAAACAGGTTTTTCTTGTGTGAAAAATGAGCTTTTGCCCAGTCATCCTCTTGAATTATCAGAAAAAAGTTTCCAGCTCAACCAAGGTAAAATGAATTTTTCCACACTGAGAAACACCCAGGGTCTGTTTGTTCCACTAAAATTGCAAATGGAATTCAGGGCGGCGCAGCAGGCTCCGCGTCTTCCATTTCTTACAAGCTCAGGCCTTTCGCAGGATCTGTGGAGGGGTAATGATGAGACTATTGGATTTGAAGATACTCTCAATGACCCATCACAAAGTGAGCTAATGGGAGAACCACCTTGATGGTAGAATGTAAACTCAGTTTACTGTAATGCAGTGTGCTCTTCATGAAAATAGAGGGACTGCATCTTGTTTATAGTTGTCTTTTTACTATAATTTTATGCACGCCACATTAGAAATGATGACACATGAGAATTGTTGCCTAAATAATATCTGATCATTTGAAGTTATTTGGGTCTTTGGTTTATGGCCATGCAACAGTTGAAAGCACTAGAGATGATTTTAAAATTCCTGATTGATATTAAAACAGTAGCCTTCTATATCTTTAAAAATTTCAACCTATTTTCTGGGTAATCTGTAAATTTAATTTTGAATAACCATGATCAGTATTTGAGTCTCCAGTCTTCATATTAGCATCTTTTAGATTAAACATCTGTAATTGATTTCACTAGTGACACTTTTAGGTATAAATTCAGATAATTATATTTTACCTTGTTTCAGTATAGTCCATTAGTGCTCATAAGAATAATATTTGTGTTGTTGAAGTTACTTTAGAATTATAGCTACTTTTTGATTCTTTCAAGTCAAAAAGAATGAGTTTAGAGGTTTTGATTTGGATCTTGTCATATAAAGTGAAAAATTAAATAAAGCAACTAGCAGATGTCAATTAAAAAAACAAAATGGAGGGCCGGCTGAGTAGCTCAGTTGGTTAAGAGCCCGCCCAAGAGTGCGAGCTGAGCTCTGAGCAACGGCGGTTCGAGGCCAGCTCGAGCTGAGTTGCCGTTGAGCTGCCAGCAGGTGGCAGGATGGCTCAGCTAAAAAAAAAAAAAAAAAAAAAAAAAAGGAAGTTATAGTTCCAAATAATATCTAACCAAGCAACTAGATTCTACCCGTTTTGTAAGTGCACATGATTTTGGTGATCAAAGGACTCAGATAATATTTTGCCTTCTAAAACCATATTATTCTCTTTAAAAAAGGTTAAGAAAATGCCACAGCTGGCTCTGCCACAAAGTTCTGTTTGTTTCCATTGAAAAACATGACAAATGTATTCTACCTAATTAAATTAGAATATAAATTTACAGTTAAATGTGACTCTTCTGAAGTTATAAACATTACAGACATATAATTGGTTAACATAATGTTTGTGATGTATTAAAAGGCAAACTGGAGGTATCTGTTTTCCAATCTTAAATTAGTTTTTAGTTTTACAATATTACAATTACTCTTTGCCTCAGTATTTCATTTTTATTTTGGGAAGACTTTTTAGTGAATAAAAGATCTACCAGAGATTCACCTCATAAAGAAAATTATGGTTACTGTGTAAGCAGTCATGTAGCCTTTCACTCTTGTGAAGTATTTCATAGTAATTCTCTACTTAAGCTGGGCACAGCTACAATAATGATAGGGTAAGAAACGAGTACCAAAAAGAGAAGTGGAAAAATATAACAGAATAGTTTTCTTCAAGCACTAAACATAAATTTAAGGTGGTAAAAATATTTATTCAGACTCATAGATACAGACAACAGAATGGTGGTTACCAGAGGAGTAGGGGGAAGGGGAGAATGAAGTCGGTAAAGGGGGTCAAATATATGGTGATGGAAGGTGACTAGACTTTGGGTGGTGAGGACACAATGGGATATACAGATGTTGTATTATAAAGGTGTACATCTGAAGTTTATATAATGTTATTAACCAATATTACCCCAATTAATGTAATTAATAATATTTACTGAATAAATTATTAAAACACACCTGTAACTCTTTAACAAACTTTGCCTAAGGTAAGTTCCATTTCTTCATAGTTGGCCAAGATGGAAAGCTTGGGTAAGTAATGAATAGCAGTCTCAATAATTGCACTTAGAATACACACATGTGGTATTTATCAGCTGTGACAGTTCTGATATGTAGATATTTACTTGTTTTAGAATCTTTCTGAACCACTCTAAATATGCTAACAATACTGATCATGTTACTTTGTTAAATGTAGTGTCATATCTTAAATTCCAGAAGTGGTTTTCAGGTTCAGACAATTACTCTTTTTTAACAACATCCCCCTTACTTGAGTGTGTTACTTTACCCATAAAAACTGTTTATCTGTTAACATGATATGTCTTGCGTAGTTTGTGTATGTCACTTGCAATCTGATCTGGAGCTATTGTATATGCCACCTGTGTAATTGTCCAATGGGGCAGTAATTTAAGACGTACAGTGAAATATGCTCTCAAGAAAACTTAGTCATCCAACTACCATGGCTGTCCTCACAGCCCTTTGAGGACTAGATTGATTACCATAAAGCTTATGGTATTATTCATTTATTCAGCAAATAATTATAGAACTCTGCTGTGTGCTAACTGCTGCACAGGCGCTAGGATTGAAATGGCAACTCAGATCAGAAATGACCGTGGCAAACGGCACGTGTGATCTAGAGGGGCAAGACAGCCATTAACAGCTCAACACCCAGGAACATATAATCACAAACTGATAACTGCTTTGAAGAAAAGGAATATGATCCCATACAAATATATGCCATAATAGAGTAACTTACTTGGCGGATTGTCCAATGGAGCATGGAGAGATGGTGAGTGAAGCGGGTCTGAGAATGAAACCCTTGAGCTCTCAACAGAAAGACAAGGAGTAGGTAACCAGACATGGCGGCAATACTGTGAAAATGAGGAAGCAGCACCAACAGAGGAGTGGGCAAGTATGCAGACTTAAGTCTGGATGGGTGCAGATTGGAGTCAGAGGGGTTGAGCTGAGGCTTGAGGGGTAGCTAAGGCTGGGTATGCTCCACCTTAGAGCCATGAGAGCCATGGAAAGGATATTTCTCATTATTCTGTCATCTTGTTCCCTTATCTTCCGTTTTCCCTTTTACCCTTCCCCTTCTTTGGTAGAAACCACAAAATACTTAAGAGTTTTTGCTTTTGTTTATAGATTTTCATAGTACTTCTCAGAGCTGTAGAATCTTTCTAGAGAAAAGAAGCAGAGATTGCTTTCCTATTCTGGAGTTTGGTGGGAAAAGGCCATTGTAGAGACGTGTGTGAAACAAGTGTTTCTTCTTCTCCCATCGCAGTATACTCAGTCATTCATCTAGTTACTCCAGTTGTGTAGCAGGAGCAACCAGTACCACAGATTTTCTAACTCTGCTTCTCGGGTTACCTTAGCCCTCTTCTCCTGGACATTTTTCTAGTTTTCCATTTTCTGATTTTCCCATCCTTAGCTGACTGTTTTGGATTGCACCCAATCTTCATGATCTGCCTGGTCCTTCCGGTACCATAGGGTTCTACATGTACCACCTCATTCCTATCATTTGATTTGGCCTCTTTCTTGGCTCTGGTCATTCTTGTCAGCTCATATATGTATCCATTCTTTACAGTTTATTATGAAGTCCACCTTTAAAAATAATACTCTATTGGTAACAAAGGTAGCTCAGAGACAGAATGAATGGAGCGGGGAAAATGAAAACAAACAAACAAAAGAAACCAAGAGCCTCCCTCTGCAGATACCAAGCAAAACGGGGAGAGAACTGCCCAGTAGAGTATTAAATCTTAAGAGAGCTAAATTCATCTCTAGACTAGGTTTCCCACCAACATATTGGTGATTAATACTCCACTTAAACTCTAAAGTTCTTAGACTGTCCAAGATCAGCATCAGCTTTGTACCACTACAAAGCACTGTAAGGACTGGAATTTTAGTTTTGTTGTTTCAGCATTCTTTCCAAATTGAACTATAAATTTATATGAAATATAAAGCTTTAATAAAGATGTCAGGAGTTTCAAATACCTTATATGTTATCTTAGAGTTCAATGCAACATTCCCCAAAATGCTTCCTACCTCAAGATTGGGGATCATGAAAACAACTGCCTTATGTTTGCTGTGTAAAGAGCACATAAAGCCAAAACAGGTAGTAGCCATGTTTTCTGGAGCTAATTCAGAACTGATGGACTTCCCAAAAGTCAAAGAGCATAAAGAAAAGCTGCATTACCAGCTAGTAATATGGATAAAACTTAGGCTGTTTCAGGACCTCTCAGCTGGCATACTTTCCACAGGAAAGACAGTGTAAGATCACTCACAGGGCTTTGTTCCCTTCGGAGAAACTGGTACAGGAAGGCTGTCAGGAATTGGTCATTTGTATCTCTGTTCTGATTTCATTAAATTCAGATGCTTGTGTGGGAAGAACCGTTTATTTTGCATGCCTCTTGGTTTCCCAGATATCATGATAGATGTTTTCTTCTTGATTTAATTCTCTTTTTTATTAGTTTCAGGTGTAAAAAACAATGTATAATTAAACATTTACACTCCTCACAAAGTGATAACCTCCTCCTCCAATCTACTACCCCTTCTTACATTGTATATAACTGTTACAATTCCATTGATTTAATTTATTCTTAATACTTATGTCAGGTAAAACTTATTATAATAAAATGCCTGTTACCTAGATAAGGAAATGGATCCTCAAAAGTTTACCTGACATACCTGTATTAGCTCAGTTGCTGAGTGGAGAAATGAGTATTCAGACCCAGTCCTCTTCGATTCCAAAGTCCATGGTCCATATTCTTTCTACACAGTGTTCTGTCTTGAATACATATGTGTGCCCGCTATGTCCAGAGCACAGTGGTGGCTGGCTACAGTGAGGTATGTAGCTGTAATTGTGAAGATAAATAATAAGCATAGAAATGTAATACAGTAAATTTTAGTCTTAAGATGAAGGCTGTTGCGTAGCTTTTCTCCATGCTGTAGTATTTGTTGACTTTACATGCTTCCCCTTTTCCCGAAGCCTGAATGTCTGGAGGCCAGAGTCCGTTTTCCTTCATCTTTGTATTTTCAGCATTCATTGCCATGATGGGCATATATGAGGTGCTTATTAAATAGCACTCCAGAGGTTGCACAAGTGAGGACAAGAATTGTAGGATGTGCCATTATTCAAATCTTCTTTCAAGTGCCAGCAACGTAAGTGTTGGGGAAACTTAGGTCATAGATGTGCTTTCCATTCATTAATGAGGCCCCATGATCTCATGATATTCAATTCTTTTCCAATATATGAATTTAAGTATCCGTAATTTTGTTTGTTTGTTTGAGGGCAGTGTCACTGGCCCTCATAAGTGGGACCTGAACCGGGGCCGCTGGCTTCCCAAGCCCGCGCTTAACCACCACGCCACTCGGCCGGCCCAAGTATCCATAATTTTTAAAAGCGTGTCTGTGTTGCATTTGTGTTCCAAGATATCTCATAATTAAGTAGTTGCTGGCCATGAGAAATCCACAAGTCAGGATTCCTTTTCCTGAGTGACATGGGGGTAGGTCTCATAGGAACCAGAAGCAGAGTGTGCCAGCAGGGATCCTATGGCCTGGGACGGTTGCCCAACCCCGCTGCTTGACCAGCTTTCTCCCAAGGCTGCCTGTGATGGTGTCACCATGGTGCAGTGCATGCCACCAGATGCTCCTGGGGCTGGTTTCGGGCACCACCATACTGTGTGTCCTTGGGTTTCCGCTCGCCTCTGCTCCGTGCATCACACCCTTTGTGGAAGCCTGGTGCTGTTTGCTGCCTTCTCAGCTCTTCAGGAAGGCCTCAGGCAATTCTACTGTCTCTGGACGCTGGGATATCTGTATAATTCAGAAACTTCTACTGTCCCAAACTCCTTCTGTGCACTTGGAAAGTCTTTTTTTTTTTTTTTCATTTCATCCCCCAAAACTCATTGAGAAGAGAAACAAAAAAGCTGCCTTATCTGCAGGGAGACCGCAGGAGCCATTCCTCCGAGAAATGGAAGAAACCTGTGTAGATGATTCAGTTGGCTGTTCCCTCTCAAGCCCCCATGTTACCGCTCTGAGACAGGACCCTCTGAGACAGGACCCTTGGAGCAGCTGGATCCAGTGAGGGGCTTTTGCTTTTCAGTGTAAGCCATTAACAATAGGGTGCTCTGACATTATAGTTCTTGGGCAACTCCAGGGCCTTCAGATTAAAACATATAAAGCAACACCTTTTCACACCCATATGTCTGGCCCTGAAGAAGATTAACCCGTCTTGAAGATCTGTCAAATTAGAGATTAATTATTGGAAGATGTGGTAAAGCAAGTATGTGCTGGTAACTGACAGACACCCCAGCTTACTAACAGCAGGATGCTACACTGATTAGCCATAACTATAGCCTACTAGTTTGCAACCCTGTATTTAAGATTTTTGTACTACTTCTTATCTTTAAAGAATAATGCATTAATTCTATTTCATTTGAAAGGGGCTTTTTTCCAATTCATGCAGTACTTCCACATTTTACTTTCAGTCAAACAAAGAGGAACAAACCAGGTTCATGTTCACACATAAGCTTCAAGGCTGAGGGTATGAAAACAGTATGAACAGATACTGATAATTTTCTGTAGATGACTAATTATTGGTTTATGCAGTGTAGTTGTGCTCATTTATACACCACTGTGTGTTATTATTAAACCTCTTTCTTGGAATTTGTGTATTATAACAAACTGGATGCTTTTTAGTTACATTAATTTATCTTATATATCAGTTACTTATCCTGTCTTCCTATACATAAGTTCTTAAAACCTTGGTTTTCATCTATAAAAAGTTATGCATTTCTTGTGCTGTCTTGACCAGGTAAAATTGTAGTGCAAGATGTGACAAATGGCTCTCTTTAAAATTAGATGCTTTAAACTAATGTCTTTGAACTACCCTGCTCTGAGGGAGAGAGAGGAGAACGCTTGTGACAGATTGTACCCTGACTCTGTGCTAACATACTTGCTAGACTTGCCCAGAAGCAAATAGTACAAGTATAATATGACGTTTGTACTCTGGGTATGGAGGTTTAATGGCATGGATACTTCCTAAGTGAAATACAGACATTAGAGGATAATATTGGCCTGTTATTCTTGAGGCTTTTACCAACCTTTAGAACAACAAAATGGGAGCTGTCTCTTTGAAGGGATAAGGAAATATCCAAGAGACAATAAGGGACACAATGAAGGTATAGCCCATAGGATTTTTCTCTTATGATGAGAGTGATCATTAACCATCCCCACACATTTTTCTGCATTAACTGCGAAGTGTCATATCAGGGTGCCTTCTTTGTCCTGTTTGGAGAAGCAGATGACTTCATATTGTCCTTCCTTCATAATAAGAAGTTAATGTGGTGTTTCTAAAAGCTTAGGGTGATAAAACTTCGTTGCTTTAAAGGATGTTTTCTAGTTTTCCTATTGAAATTCGCATCATGTCTGCATTTTATACTTTATTTTTAAAAAGAAGATTAACAATGACATGCAAAAATGCTGTAAGTTTCAGAGTAATGCTCAGTTTGTAACTGTCTTTACCTATCTAGATGGGTCTTTTATTAATCCTTCCTCCTTTTCTCCCTGTCTATCTTCTTTCCCCATCTCTCCCTCCTTCTATCTCCACTCTGTCTGCCTTCCCTTTCTCTTTGTCTTCCTCTCTCTCCTGTTTTTAATCCTTGTTTTGCTATTAGTTGATTTCTCTCTCTCTTTGTAGTTTCTCATATTGTCTGGATTTAATGTCATCATTTTATGAAACGATGAAAACTTGAATGTTCAAAACTATCAAACGTTTTGGGGGTTGTTGCTCAGACAGTAAAGCAAAACATGGTATGTTATTTTACGTACAAAACATTGTATAGTAATACTTTTATGGATACTAATAAGAATAGTTCACATTCTGTGTACACTTTATGTACAAGTGCTGTGCTTTTATGGACATTCACAGGAATAACTTTCACTTGTGCCTCAACAGTTTCATGAGGAAAGTATTAAGTTATGGTAAAGTTGCTTGTCCAAGGCACTTTGCATGCTGGGATTGGTATTTGATCCTAGATACTGTCTCTTGGGTCTGTACTCCTTAGCCCTGGCCTAATACACTGTACTCTACTGTAGGAAAAACCTCAGACACTGGTTTTCATTTTTTTCTTTCCTTTTTCTTAGAAATCACTTTAAATTATTTTCCTTACACATCTTTATATGAAACAGAACAACGTTGTCTTGTTTATGTCATTAATTTCACCAAGGTTGTTATCTTTGATAGATAGCCATGTAGAAGAATTCCTTTGGTATTGCTGGAAGGATAAGGTAGAATACTTTGATGTCTTCAATAACAACGTAATTTGTTGGATAAATGTTGTCCTTGTGGCCTAGAAAATCATGCCATAATTTCATTCATTGCCATTCCTATATTGCCTAGGGCATATTATTAACTTCTGTGCGATTCAATTCAGATATCACAAATTGAAATTTCACATTCTTTTAAAGTATGTCAACAACAGTAAGAGCAATAAGTAAGACAATTTTTATAAATGCTATTGATCACCCACCATAAACTAATTTAATGTATAGAAAGTTCATTTAATAATACGTGCAATATATTTTTTGTTTGTTTTTCGTTTTGTTTTTAATTGGGGAATTGGGGGAGGGGAACAGCATTGGGGGATTGGGGAAGGGGAACAGACAAGTTGCTGTCCTTTTGTTCTTCAGTCTAGTTGTAGAGGATGTCGCTTCACTGGCCCGTGTTGGTATCATCATTGTGCTTTTCTCGGGTGAGGCAGTCGCTCGCTGGCCATTCGACGGCCGCTCATGGAGGCTCATGCAGCTCAGGAAAGCTTATGCCCACTGCCAGCCAGCCCCACTGCAGCCTACATCGTCGCCGGCAACTCACGGCAGCCCAGCTCAAGGTGGAGCTGTTGTTCACCATCTTAGTTGTATAGGGTGCAGCGTCACTGGCCTCATATGTAGAAACCGGGACCCTGCTGCTCAGAACTGGTATCCCAAGCCAGTTAGTTCCTAACTACCGCGCCACTTGGCCAGGCCTCAATATGTTTTGTAAGTGAATTTTAAATTTGTTCTACAGATTATTAAAATTAAAAGGGAAGAATGTTTGCTACAAGAGAACTTTGAAATTCTCACAAATTTTGGATTTTGCATTATAATAAATTATTTTTAAGGGTGGACTTTTGATTATAACAGGACTGTTTGTGGTAAATTTTATTTACATAGGAAAATTTCGTATGAATCAACCTTTTTAATTGCCTAGGATAACCTTTACATTTCATAACAGTTTAAAGTCTTGGGCTGCCTTAGAATTCTGTCCTTGGCCTTGTGCTCTCCTCAATATTTAGGTAAAAAAACAATTGAATATACAAAAGGATATCTTTTGGAGCATTTCTTATAATACTTTAAACTGGAAACAAATCTTTTTTTGTTTTTTAGCTGAGCCGTCTTGTCACCTGTTGGCAGCTTAGCGGCAGCTCAGCTCGAGCTGGGCACCGAACTGCTGTTGTTCAGAGCTGAGCTTGCACTCTTGAGCAAGCTCAACCAACTGAGCCACTCAGCCGGCCCTGGAAACAAACTTTAAGGTTCATCAACAAAAGAGTGGTTGAATAAATTATGGCACAGACATACAAGGGGGATGCTTTACAGTCTTAAAAAGAATTGTGTAAATCCATGCGCTGATACAAAAGATCAATATGTAGTGTTATGTAAATATATGTTATGGAACAATTTTAATAACCCATTCATTTAAAAATAAATAACAAATGTGTTTTTAGGTACACACACACACACACACACACACACACACACACACACACACACACTGATATGGCTACATATACAGGCCTGGACTTCTGAGATACAAATCTCTACCATAAGGGTTTTTAATGGTCACCTTTCACAAGTTCCTTCATGAGAATGAAGGAACTTCTGCTACCATCTCTGTGTTAATAATTCTCAAATCTGTACCATCGTTTGCAGCCTGTTATCAAAAGCCCAGATCTCAATTTCCAGCAGCCTATTGGAGTCAGACACTTGAATTTTTCAAATAAGTTTCTTCACCTCTTGTGGTTTTGACACAAATGATGTGTCACCAGCTATCCCCATTCCCATGAAAATAGTAGTTGTCTTTAATATTCTTCCTTTAATCTTTGGCTTTAGTTCTTCAGTATTGGATAAACCTCTGATCCATTTGGGCCCTGGGAAATGACTTTAGGAATCTTGAACTTTTTAAATACTAAACACTTCTCTTCCAAAAGTGTCTTCTACATTGAAAAAGCTTTGCATGAAACATTCTTAATTGCTCATATTAGTCATAAATCATATATTTAAAAACATTTATACAGTGTTTATCATTGTTTTTAAATGCTCTCAGTGTTCTATTATTTAATTTTTATTTATATAATTAATAATCAAGCTCTTAGAAATTCTTTTTAACTTAATTCCCAGTTTTAAATTATTTCAATTAAAAAGGTGATAGCCCTGTATATTCATAATAATGAGGTCTTATAGTTACTTGGTCTATTTCACAAGTCCTCCAAAGTTGACTGTTTTATATAAACATTGGTTTCATAATGGTTTCACAGGATCTGTGGCCACCATGGGCAGGACAGTGACTGATAGAAGGAGAACAACAGATACAGGGAAGGGATACCTCTTTCTTGTTGTAACTAACGCATATTAAAGATTACCCGCATAAAGATAACTTAAGAGCAGGGACACAGTGCCATGACCGCAGTCGACCAGGCGAGTGTCCCTGATACCCAGTCTCCAACAAGGCACACAGTTGCAGATGATGCTGTTTGACACTATTGAGGATGCGTACCATCAGGCGTTTCAGATCAACTCATTGCCTCCCCTTCTTAAGCATCTGTAGTCCTTCTTGGTCCCTCTTAAAGAGCTTGTGACAAGTGTCCATCCACTTTGTCACCAAATCTGAGTAATTGAAAATAATTCAAAATAATCCTGACTGTCGATCGTTCATTGGGTGAATCCAAATCGTTTTCTTGGGCAAATCTTCCATAGGACAGCAGGAAGAGACCTCAAAACTATTTGCAATCACAGAAATCTTGAAAAGATTTTTGACTTTCCAAGAGAACATCTGAATCAATGCTACCAAATATCTGATGGTTGGATGTTTAAGTTATAAACCAAGGATGAGTATTACATCATGTTAATCTTAAAAGTATGAAAACATATCTATAGTTGGATGGCTTGTTAAAATAATTGTAGCATGGGCCAGCCGAGTGGCATGGCGGTTAAGCGCTGGCTTGGGACGCCAGCGGCCCTGGTTCGGGTCCCACTTATGAGGGCCAGTGACACTGCCCTCAAAAAAAAAAAAATTGTAGCATGAAGAATCTTTTTTTTCTCTTTTTTATTTAAGTTCATTGGGGTGACAATGGTTAATAAAGTTATATAGGTTTCAGGTTACAATTCTGTAATATATCATCTATATATCACATTGTGTGTTCAACCACCCAGAGTCAATTCTCCTTCCATCACCATATATTTGATCCCTTTTACCCTCATCTACCACCTCTTCTCCTCCATTACCTTCTGGTAACCACTAAACTATTCTCTTTGTTGATTGGATCAAGAAGATGTGGTGTATATACACAATGGAAAACTACTGTGCCATAAGAAAAGATGAAACAGTGCCATTTTCGATAACATGGCTAGATCTTGAGATTATTATGCTAAGCGAAATAAGTCCGAAAAAGTTGAGAATCATGTGATTTCACTGAAATATAGCATGAAGAATCTTAACTATATGTAATTTTTTTTTATTCTTTTATTCTTTTATGAAATAAACATTTTTTTAATTAGTTTCAGGTGTACAACACAGTGCAATAGTTATACTTTTACCCCTCAAAGTGACAACCCCCCTCCCCCAATTCACCACCCCACTCCTCCCCCCCATATCATACATATCTATTACAATTCCTTTGACTCCCTTCCACAGTATAATCCACATCCTGTGACTATCTATATATTCAATTACAGTTGGCATACAATATTATACAACATCAGTTTCAGGTATACAGTGCAGTGATCAAGCCTCTACTCCATCCATGAAGTGGTCTCCCTAACAAGACATGTGACAATCTGACATCCCACAAAATATTTACAACATTATTATATTCCTTGAACTGTCTTTCATATCCCTGTGGCAATATTGCAGTTACCTATTTATGCTGTCTAATCCCTTCCCCTTCTCCCTGATCCTCAAAACCCTCCCAACTAGCAACCCTGTTTTTCCTCTATGTCTATGAGACTGTTTCTATTTACTTTGCTCATTCATTCAGTTTTTCAGATTCCACATATAAGTGAGATCATATGGTATTTGTCTTTGACTGACTTATTTCACTTAACATAATAGTCTCTAGGTCCATTCATATCATTGCAAATGGTACGATTTCATTCTTCTTTATAGCAGAGTAATACTCCGTTGTATAAATGTTTCACCGTTTCTTAATCCAGTCATGTACTGATGGGCATTTCGGTTGTTTCCAAGTCTTGGCTATTGTAAATAGCGCTGCAATAAACTTAGGGGTGCATATATTTTTTTCAAATTAGGGTCTTGGATTCTTCTGGGTAGATATCCAAGAATGGAATTGCTGGGTCATACAGTAGTTCCATTTCCAGTTTTTTGAGATACCTCAATACTGATTTCCATAATGGCTGCACCAATTTGCAGTCCCACCAATAGTGCACCAGGGTTCCCTTTTCTCCACACCCTTGCCAGCACTTGTGTTTGTTGATTTATTGATGATAGCCTTTCTGACCGGAGTGAGGTGGTATCTCATTGTGGTTTTTATTTGCATTTCTCTGATGATTACTGAGGTTAGACATTTTTTCATATGCCTGTTGGCCATCTGTATGTCTTCTTTAGAGAAATGCCGCTTCATATCCTCTGCCCATTTTTTAATTGGGTTGTTTGTTTTTTTGGTGTTGAGTTTCATGAGTGTTTTATAAATTTTGGATATTAATCCTTTTGGCAAATATCTTCTCCCATTCAGTAGGCTGCCTTTTTGTTTTATTGATGATTTCCTTCGCTGTGAAAAAATTTTTAAGTTTGATGTTATCCCATATATTCAATTTTTATTTCCCTAACCCGAGGGGATATATTAGTAAAAATAATACTCAGGGTAATGTCTGCAAACTTACTCCCTATGTTTTCTTCTAGGAGTTTTATGGTTTCAGGTCTTACATTTAAGTCTTTAATCTATTTTGAGTTTGTTTTCATATGTGGTGTAAGTACGTGGTCCATTTTCATTTTTTGCACGTGTCAGTCCAATTTTCCCAGCACCATTTATTAAATAGACTATCTTTACTCCAATGTGAATGCTTGCTTCCATTGTCATAGATTAAATGACTGTGTATGGATGGGTTTATTCCTGGGCTCTCTATTCTGTTCCATTGGTCTATGTGTCTGTTTTTATGCCAGTACCATACTGTTTTGATTACTGTAGTCTTGTAGTATGTTTCGATGTCAGGTAGTGTGATGCCTCCCACTTTGTTCTTATTTCTCAAGATTGCCGTGGCTATTCGGGGTCTTTTGTGGTTCCATATACATTTTAGGATTCTATGTTCTATTTCTGAGAAAAATGCCCTTGGTAGTTTGATTGGAATTGCATTGAATCTATATATTGCCTTAGGGTAGTATTGACATTTTAATTATATTAATTCTACCTATCCATGAGTATGGTATGTATTTCCATTTATTTGTATCTTCTTTGATGTCTCTCTTCAGTGTCTCATAATTTTCTGAGTACTGGTCTTTTACTTCTTTAGTTAAATTGATTGCTAGATATTTTATTGTTTTCGAAGCAATTGTAAAAGGGATTGATTTCCTGATTTCTTCTTCTGATAGTTATTTACTGATGTATACAAATGCAACTGATTTATGAATATTAATTTTGTATCCTTCTACCTTACCAAATTCGTGTATCAGTTCTAGCAGTTTCTTGGTGGAGTCTTTGGGATTCTCTATATATAGTATCATGCCATCTGCATATAATGACAATTTTACTTCCTCTTTTCCAATTTGGATGCCTTTTATTTCATTTTCTTGTTTGAATCTTGTGGCTAGAACTTCCAGAACTATGTTAAATAGAAGTGGTGAAAGCGGTCAGCCTTGTCTTGTTCCTGATTTTAAAGGAAAAGCTTTAAGCCTTTCCCCATTGAGTATGATGTTTGCTGTGGACTTATCCTATATGGCCTTTATTATGTTGAGATATGCTCCCACTATTCCCACTTTGCTAAGAGTTTTTATCATAAATGGCTGCTGGATTTTGTCAAATACTTTTTCTGCACCTATTGATATGATCATATGATTTTTATTTTTCATTTTGTGAATGTGATGTATTATGTTAATTGATTGGCGGATATTGAACCAACCTTGCATACCAGGAATGAATCCCACTTGCTCGTGGTGTATGGTCTTTTTAATGAGATGCTGAATTCGATTTGCTAGTATTTTGTTGAGAATTTTTGCATCTATGTTCATTAGGGATATCACGGTGGTAGTGGCTTCACAGAAAGAGTTTGGGAGCCTTTCCTCCTCCGGTATTTTTTGGAATAGTTTGAGGAAAATAGGTATTAATTCTTTTTTGAACGTTTTGTAAAATTCACTAGTGAAGTCATCTGGTACAGAGCTTTTGTTTGTTGGAAGATTGTTGATTACTGATTCAATTTTTTGGCAGTAATCAGTCTGGTTCAGACTTGGTAGATTGTATGCTTCTAGAAATTTATCCATTTCTTCCAGATTGTTGAATTTGTTAGCATATAGTTGCTCATAGTATTTTTTTAAATTTTCTGTATTTCTGTGGTATCTGTTGTCACTTCTCTTTCATTTCTGCTTTTATTAATTTGGGTCCTCTCTCTTTTTCTTGGTTAGTCATGCTAAGGGCTTGTCTATTTTGTTTATCTTTTCAAAAAACCAACTCTTGGTTTCATTGATCTTTTGTGTTGTTTTTTTGTTCTCTATTTCATTTAGTTCTGCTCTGGTCTTTATTATTTCCTTCCTTATATTCCCTTTAGGCTTGTTTTGCTGTTCATTTTCAAGTTCCCTTAGGTGTAAAGATAGTCTGTTGATTTGAGATTTTTCTTCCTTCTTTAGGTAGGTCTGCACTGCTATGAACTTCCCTCTTAGGACTGCTTTCGCTGCATCCCATAGATTTGGGGTCATGGTGTTTTCATTTTCGTTTGTCTCAAGGTATCTTTTGATTTTCTCCTTGATCTCATTTTTGACCTACTCACTATTTAGTAACATGTTATTTAGCCTCCATGTATTTGTAAACTTCCCAGATTTCTTTTTATAATTGATTTCTAGTTTCATAGCATTGGGGTCAGAGAAGACACTTGATATGATTTCAATCTTCCTAAATTTGTTGAGACTTGTTTTGTGGCCTAACATGTGATCTATCTTGGAAAATGTTCCATGTGCACTTGAGAAGTATGTATATTCTGTAGTTTTGGGGTGAAATGCTCTAAAAATATCAATTAAATCCAGCTGGTCTAAAGTGTCATTTAAGGCCACTATGTCCATGTTGATTTTCTGTCTGGAGGATCTGTCCATTGGTGACAATGTGTTGTTGAAGCCCTCTACTATGATAGTGTTACTGTTGATCTCTATTTTATGTCTGTCAAAGTCTGTTTTATATATTTAGGAGCTTCTATATTGGGTGCATAGATGTTTACTAGGGTTATGTCCTCTTGTTGAATCGATCCCTTTATGATTATATAGTGCCCTTCTTTGTCTTTTATTGTAGTCTTCATTTTAAAGTCTATTTTGTCCAAAATAAGTATTGCTACTCCAGCTTTTTTCTCATTTCCATTTGCGTGGAATATCTTATTCCATCCCTTTACTTTCAGTCTGTGCATGTCTTTTGATCTGAGATGAGTCTCTTGTAGACAGCATATGCATGGGTCCTGTTTTCTTATCCACTCAGCCACTCTGTGTCTTTTGATTGGAGCATTTAGCCCATTCACATTTAAAGTGATTACTGATACGTGCATATATGCCATTTTGTTATTTGTATTTCTTGTCTTCCTGGGTTTGCTTGTTTTCCCCTTTCTTCTGTTTAAAAAAGCCCTTTCAACATTGACTGTAATGCTGGCTTGGTGGTAATGAACTCCTTAAGCTTATTCTTTTCTGAGAAGCTCTTTATCTCTCCTTCAATTTTAAGTGATAGCCATGCTGGGTAGAGCAATCTTGGTTGTAGACCTTTATTTTGTGTCACTTTGAATATCTCCTGCCACTCCCTTCTGGCCTGCAGAGTTTCTGAAGAAAAGTCAGCTGTTAGTCTACAGGATTTCCTTTGTATGTAATCTGCTGTTTTACTTTTGCTGCTTTTAGGATTCTGTCTTTGTCTTTAAGCTTTGCCATTTTAACCATGATGTGTCTTGGTGTGGGCCTCTTTGGATTCAGCTTGTTTGGAACTCTCTGCACATCCTGGGCTTGTATGTCGATTTCCTTCACGATAGGGAAGTTTTCAGTCATTATTTCTTTAAATACATTCTCAATCCCTTCTTCTCTTCTCCTTCTGGTATTCCTATGATGTGAGGGTTGTTGAATTTCATGTTGTCCCAGAGGTCTCTTAAACTATTTTCATTCTTTTTTATTCTTTTTTCTTTTCATTGTTCCAGCTGGGTGATTTCTGCTATTTTGTCTTCCAAATCATTGATCCGCTCCTCTGCTTCATCTATTCTACTGGTGATTACTTTGAGTGTGTTCTTCATTTCAGTTATTGTATTCTTTAGTTCTGACTGATTGTTCTTTATGCTTTCCCTATCCTTCCTTATGTCTTCACTAAGTTCCTTAAACATTCCTATCAGTGTTCTAAACTCTGTCTCTGAAAGTTTGGATACCTCTGTTTCATTTAGTTCCATTTCTAGAGTTTTCTTCTGATCTTTTACTTGGGACATGTTTCTTTGTTTCTTCATTCTGGCTGTCATTCTGTGAATGCTTCGATGTATTAGATAGATCACCTAGACAGAAGAGAGAAAATAAATAAAAAAGAGGTGGGGGAGGGCTCTCTATCCTCTTTAATCTGCCTACCACTTGGTCAGCAGTAGAGAGTCTCTGGGCGACTCAGCACCAGCTATTGTGTGCAAGAGCTTAACGTTTTATGTGCCAGCCTCCCTCTCAGGCTTGCAGTGAGCTTTCCACAATTAGCTGCTGTGTGCTCTGGAACCGTGCTCACTACCAAAAAAACACAGGTTGTTGCATGTTGTCCACTACTGAAAAAAAACCCTCTGTGGCCTGCGGAGATGTGGGCCAGGCACTGGGGGCTCAGGGTGCCTCTGGCAACACAGCTCTAGGTGGGTGGGGCAGGCCCCCAAGTCACCACTTGATGTGGTCAGAGGCCCCACCAAGTCAGAGCAGCATGCACTCTGTACCAGCGATCAGTCCACACAGGCTCGCCAGGAAAACCTCGGTCAGGTCATGCAGGTGCACAGCTCCCGGCCCAACACTCTCAGGAAAACTCCCGGTCTCAGCCTGTCTCAATCAACTGCCCGCAGATCAGGCTAAGCAGCCCAACAGCCAATCCCCAGCCTGGCAACTCTACACAAACAGTGCGGAGAGCGGGGACCCAAGCGGTTCGTGCACTCCTGCGTCTCAGTGATCAGCCTGATGGAGTCGGAGGGCACCCGCCCAGCATTTCCCTGGCAATGCAGCACAAGCAGGGCCGAGGGTGGGAATCCAAGGCCACATGTGCACACATGCACTCCTGCACCAATTCCACCAGACCAATGAGGTCTCAGACCTGATCCTCCGTGGGAGGGCCCAACCCTGACTAAATGGTGCCCTCCTGTACACTGCTCGCGTGCAGGCTCCACACCAGGGGAACAATGGTCCCCAAAACCTCCAGCCTTTGCACCAAAGGTGCTCAGTTCAGTCCGTCCCCGCAGACTCCCGGCTCACACAGCCACTCCCTCCACCAGGAACCAGGTAAGTGCTCACCGGCGAGCAAGCCCGGGCTCTGGCCCCACTGATTCTCCAGCCGCTCTTAGCCTCACCAAGCTGAGCAAAGAGAGTCCTCACTAATTTACTGCCGGCTATCTTAGAACTCCTCTTCCCAGCAAAGGAGCTCTGGGCTGGTGAGCTTGGTGTGTGGCTGGAGGGTCTCTTCCCCAACCAGACAAGCTTCCCACAGCTGGGGCTTCCCTCACGGGGCTCACACTCTCTCGTCTCTGCCCGTCCTACCAGACCTTGCACGGCCTCCTCTTTAAGTTCTTCGTTTAGTGGTTCTGTTCATCTAGTGTTCCGGGGACCTCCGGGATTGAATGCTGTATAATTTGTTTGTAATTTTGGTGTGATCCTGGGAGGCAGTTGGGAAAGTGTCCGTCTATTCCACCATCTTACCGGAAGTCCCTGTATGTAATTCTTTAAAGACTTTCATTTCTACCCCTGTAGTTGGATCCTTATTTCATGTTTTCTGTTATAAAATAAGTGATGTATTTGAAATTTTATGTCATTGTTATTTGATTGTTGTAATAATCCCATCTTTGT
Organism: Aselliscus stoliczkanus; assembly: GCA_033961575.1. Taxonomy (NCBI): domain Eukaryota; kingdom Metazoa; phylum Chordata; class Mammalia; order Chiroptera; family Hipposideridae; genus Aselliscus; species Aselliscus stoliczkanus. Next base: position 70,906,433 of record CM066740.1, on the reverse strand, counting down.
AATAGAATTAATGGTAATTTGGTGACGAAAGCATCATTTTAAAAAGCAATCACTAGATTGAAAATGATAAAGCAAAACTGTCATTTGACAAAAGAAGCATTTATAACTTTCCTGTAAACCAACAATAGTTAGACAATATAAAGGACACAGATTCCTTAGAATCCCCAAATACATAATACGATGAAATGATTTTAACACAGAAAGTTTAAGACTTTACCAAGAAATAATTAGAACAGGTTTTAATAAATGGAGATTCCTCTCTTTTTCTTGAACAGAAATACAGTAAGTTGAAAATGTCCATTTCCTTTTTGTTTTAACTAGTGTCATCATATCTAATAACATTACAATCATTCAGTGTAGCAGAGCTCAGGAGATAAACCCTTAGGACAGAAGTCAAAACCAGACCCAAGTTTATAAAATAATTTTATAAATGTCTTTGACTTCTAAAACAAATGAGATTGGGAGAGATGAAAAATTAAGTGAAAATGTCATTTAATATCATTATTAAATTTCACACTAAATTTTAAAACTTGAAGATTTAAACTGTGGAAACTTGTAAGAAATAGAGGTTAATATTCCTGTAATTTTTAGTTACGGAGAGACTCTTTAAGTAGAATGTTGAAATCAGAAACTATAAATCAAATTGATAGACCTTGGCTACCTAATATTTTAAAACTACACATTTTAAAAAGCCATAAACAAGTGTTAAATAGAAAATAACCAGATGTGACAGTATTTACCATATGTGTCAGAAACAATAAAGGCTTTATCTTATAAAGAGTTTTATAAAATCATTAGTTAAAAGAAAATCTAATAGATAAATCAACAACAGTAATAAAAAGGCAAGTCATAAAAGAAATTCATATGGCTAATACAGAAAAAGTGCTCCATCTCAGAAGTAGTTGAAACTGCAGTTTAAAAGCCTGTGTAACTCTGCAGGGCTTGCTTTATCACGTATATTTATGAGTTTATATGCCTGTTTCCTTACCAGCCTGAGCTCATTTATTTTACTAGGATCTGTCATCTGGAATTTTTTGAATGCCCGCCTTTTTCTTATGCCAGTCACACAGCTGGACGGATAAAAGGATACAGAAATGGATGAAATAATTTCTGAAGTTTTATATACCTTATTTAATTTCCAGTGCTGGTCATAGATAAGAAATATAGGTTGAGCCTGTTTTTAAGTTCTTAGCTTCTAAAATGGGTGGATTATATGTTCACAGTAACAATTTTGAATTAAGGGATTTGAATGGTTTTTGACATAACTGTTTGTTTGTTTTTTGAGGGCAGTGTCACTGGCCCTCATATGTGGGACCCGAACCGGGGCCGCTGGCTTCCCAAGCCAGCACTTAACCACCACGCCACTTGGCCGGCCCTTGACATAACTGTTTTACTGCTCATGATTTTCAACATACTTTAAAACAAATACACTAGTAATTTTTGAGAATTCTTTCAGGTCACAGTTCAAATCTAGTTCTCTAGATACTCTGAGAGACCATGGGAGGTATCCAGCTATTAAGATTCAGGGCGAGGTAGGGAGGAATATATGCTAGATTATATAATAATGAAATTATTATCTATAATATTCTATTAGAATGTAAATTGCAAGAGGATAGAGAGTTTGGTTGCTGGCAGTAGAATAATAGCTAGCACATACAAGGTAGTAACAGCTTTTGAATGAAGAACAGACCCTCATTCACTTTTGTATTCTCTCCTTTTTTTTCCACTTTACATCACACATAGTTTTACATCACCTTCATAACCCTCGTTATAAGTAGCAGTAAAATATTCCATTTTATGCCACATAACTTACAGAGTTACTCCCCTAACAGTAGATATTTAAGTTGCTTCTTTTTGCATATTCATAATGCTATAGAGAATATATCCGTGCTTATATTATAGTCTGTTCATCTTTGATGATGATTTTGTAAAGATAAATTCCTCTAAATAGCCTTACTGGATGAAAAGACATGAACATTTGTAAATTTCCAGTATACTTTATTTAATAGCAAATACATTAATGTCAGCTCTTACAATTGGTATATGAACTACCCTAAGCTTTCATAGCCAGGAAGTCCTGCTGTCCTCGAAAAGGTGCTTTGTAGATATTTTACACTGGGAGTCTGAATTCTCATAAATAATACATTCATTGAAGTAGAAAAAGTCAATGTATTTTGAGTCAAAGCAAATTGACAGCAAGGGTAATGTATTCTTTTGTCACATAATACAGAGAAAAGAGTAGAAAGATAATAACTGACATTAATTCCTGAAAGTGTTTAAACGTGTCAATTAAGTAGGAAACAAAGAAATATTGAAGATAGGTCTGTTATCGTCCCTCCCCCCGCCCGCCTTTTTTTGTGGGAGGCCGGGGGACTTTGGTTTTTAATGCATTCATTATAGAATTCATAAGCATTTCCTAACTGTATGTATCTTTTTTAACTTTTATTTTTCACAGGGGAAATTGTCAAGGTGGTGTCAGTTTATGTTTGTATCCTGAAATGTTGGGATTTATAAGGACTGTTCAGTGCCACTATATTTATTTGTATGCACCTTTTTAGAATTGCACGTTTGGGCAAATGTCAGTAAAAATTTAGTCTGTTACAGTTGGGATCTGCCAGTATCCTTGTACGTAACTTCTCCATGCCTGAAAGCCTGTCGTTTAAGCCTTCCTCATTTCACAGGAGCTGGCCATACTCATGAGTTAGAGGTTCCAGACCTTGTAGGTAGATGATCGATGAATTCTTATGGATTGCCTCTGAGGTCCTGTGATACTCACCTATTTCCTGCCATCATTGGCGTGTTGGTTTGGGGAATGGATATCCTGGGCTCCTTTCCAAGTTCCAGGTTGCTAATGACTTCCTGTAAATGTTAGCTAACTCTGTTTTCTAGTAAATTGCTGTCTATATTTGCAGTATGTTGATTAGGTTCCTTGTGTGACTTCTCTAAGTTTGTATCTCATCACCCTTCCTACCATACTGTTAGCTCTCTTAATCTACACAAGTCCAATCATTGAAAAGTAATTGAGGCCTTGGCATTGCAACAAATAATAAACGGCTCATACTTGAAGGGTATGGTTCTAGTGAATATCTCTACAGCATGAAATAGGACACCGAAAGTTGACCAAAATATGAGAAGGGAAATTGACAAAATCTCTGTCTTGCTGGGAGATGGGAATACTTCTACTTGTACTTTTTTTTTTTTTTTTTGGTGGGGGGAGGACTTTATTCATCAAAGAATCTCCCAGATGCTTTAAACAAGTATGTATGTTCTCTTTCTCTTTCTCTCTCTCTCAGGGTGTGCGCTTATATATTGTAGATACTATACTAGCAGTTTAGAGTATTTCCTAAATCAGTATGAATAAAATAAATATAAACAGCACAATTAATCTTATGGCCATATATACAACATTGTACTCACGATGGTGGATACTTTTCTTTCCTAAGTACTAATGGAAAAATTACTCAAACACACACAGACACACACACAGACACACAGACACACACACACACACACACACTTCTTTGGAATATATATATATAATAGATATATAGGTGTATAAAAATGTCACCAGGAGTTAGTTTTCCAAATAAGAGATATGTCATGGGAAATTACTCTAGAGTTGTCATCCAGATTGCCAGATTGTATTCAAGGCTTAATATTCTACACATTAAATTGAGAATTTTTCTCTACTCCCTTATTTTGGTTTATTTTGCCACCCATTTTTATTTTTATTCCCATATTGGCTCTACTTTATCTCAGACCATTTTAATTGGATGAAATGATAAAAAGAATCTTTTCTAACTCCTTTCAAAAGTCTAAAGTAGAAACTACACTTCTTTTCCATCCTAATTGAATGTCTCTATTCCCTCTGGCGTATGACTTTAATTTCAAAAGATCAGACTGTATCCAGATGCCAGTGTCTTTAGTCATTGAAATGTCCTCTGCTTTACTGCACACATATTGTGATATAACTGCTGTGATAGGAGAGAGGGACATCAAATTATTTGCTCAGTTTTACTACACTTCTTTTCCTCGGTTTTCTTTATTTTCCAAGCTTTCTGACTAAGGTTTAGAAAATAAAGTGTAGATAGTGCCATGAAAATGGTAAATTATTATTTTTTAAAACAACGTAAGACATTGGTATTTGTATTTGGTGATTTCTTTTAACAGAAATCTTTACTTTGTTCAACCTCACTTTTTCTTGTGTGTATTTTTCTCAAGGCACTTTCTTCCTGCTATACTGAATCTCATGCCTATTATCTCTCAGACTTAAAAGAAATATTGATAAGATGTTTTACTATCAGGTGTGTGCCAGTTAAGTTCATAAATATACTAGAAGGAATTGCTGTGTGGTAAAATGAGATACTATTAGTAAAAAGATAAGGCAAGAAAATATGTTATTTTACAATATGATGATGATTTGAAAAGCCAGATGTCGGCAGACTTATCCCATTCCTAAGAGAATGTACTGGGAAACAATCAGAAAAATGCTGAATTTTATGAAGCTTATTTCCCTTTGACTGCAACTTTAAAAAATCATGGACAGTAATAGGCTTGAGATAATTAACTTTGCTTTTTAAAATGTAAATAAAATATCTAGTAAAGGCTTTTCAAGAGGAGATGGGGTAAAATCCTCAGCACACAAAAATAATTTTCTGAGAAGCTACTTCTTACATAAACAAACCCTTAGCAATTCTCTGCAGCCATCCATAAAAATGATGCTGTAATTTGTATTTGAATTAATAAACTAATAGATTTTAATAGCTACATCTGTATTGCTTTACCGTAACCTAAATTCTAATCGCACACTAGTTTTATACTAGACCCTGCTAATTTTTGGAACAGCTGAATAATTATTACAGGCTGTAAAGCTTATTGTTCTTTTCCTTCCCGACTGAGCCATCTGTCAGGAACAGAAGCAAGGCGAAAAATCTCACTGAGCCACCGAAGACCCTGGAATTCTTAATGTCACTTCTAAGGGGACACATTTATCCAGGGGGAAAAAAATCAATGCTGCTTTTCAAAGAAAATTTTTGTTCTTTCATTGCAGGTGGGGAACTCAAGGAGATTTCACCACTACCCACCCTCGGCCTGTGGTCAAAGTAAAACTCTTCACAGAAAGTACCGGCGTCCTGGCTCTCGAGGACAAAGAACTGGGAAGGGTGAGTCCTGGTCAGCTCTGTGTGTCTGAGGCCACACAACTTTAATTTCTTTTTTTTTTTTTTGAAAGATTTTATTGGGGAATTGCGGGAGGGGAACAGCGTTGGGGAATCGGGGAAGGGGAACAGACAAGTTGCTGTCTTTTTGTTCTTCAGTCCAGTTGCAGAGGACGTTGCTTCACTGGCCCATGTTGGTATCGTCATTGCGCTCTTCCCGGGTGAGGCAGATTGGTCGCTGGCCTCTGGATGGTCGCTCACTGCGGCTATTGGCAGCTCACGCTGGCTGCCAGCCGCTCACGCTGGCTGCCGGCCACTCACTGTCGCCTAAGGCAGTCCACTGCAGCAGAGGCTGCAGCCTACACCGTCGCCGCAGCTCGCACAGCCCAACTCCAGGTGGAGCTGTTCTTAGCTGTAGAGGGCAGTGTCACTGGCCCTCATATGTGGGATCCAAACCGGGGCTGCTGGCATCCCAAGCCAGCTCTTAACCAATGCACCACTCAGCCAGCCCAACTTCTTTTTTATTTTTTTTTTAAATGGTTCAGTGTTTTAATTTTTTCCTTTTTAAATTTTATTGGGGAACAGCCATGGTCATTGGTTATACATTGCTTTCATGCTACAATGGCATAGTTGACTCTTTTAAGGAGGGCGCAGCTCACAGTGGCCCATGCGGGGATCAAACCAGTAACCCTGCTGTTATCAGCACCACCCTCTAACTGAGCTAACCGGTCACCCCTTAACTTCTTGTGATTCTAGTTAAACTGGGCCGATATGCACTGTGTGAACTTTCTGTTCACAAATTACACAAAATAATAGATTTGTGATCTCCCATGAGCCTAGCATACAGCTCTAATTTATTAAACATAATTTTCAGTAACAGAGCAAGTATCATGACAGGCTTTGGGTGTGTGAGGGACACGTATAGGATCATAGCCAGTGACTCAGTGATTCTTCTCACACGTCCACTCCAATGGCCACTGCATCTGAATGGTGCAGGCCAACTTGTCCTTCTTGGTCAAGGGTAGTTCTCATGAAAACATCTCTGTCCATGGGTTAAAAGCATCATCGTAATATTCAAAACCATCTACTCTTTATATTTATTATAATTCAACTAATTGCATATATCTCTTAAGTGTATTTATCTCTCTTATGTCTCCCATTTTCTTCATCAGAAAGTCTTTCCTCACCCATCTTTTAATACTGAATCATTTTTTTATAGTCACCTCCTCATACCTAGAATACATTTATCCTCCCATTCCTGTGTGTCTTCACTACACTCAGCTTTTTCTAGCAGGAACAGCATTAAAATTAGGGTAGATTTGTGATCGTAACACCTCTCTGTGTAAAAAGTGTATCCTGTCTATGAAGTAGCTGTGTTCCAGCGAGTAGGGTATAAAATCCCTGCAGTGTAGATCTATCTTAGCCAGTCCTAAGCACTGCACTTTGATATTTTCCATGGAATGAAGCCTTGAGAAACCTGACTTGACAATTTCAGGTGATGATGGGCAGCTGGTGTGACACTAGATGCTGAAGAATACTGGGATCATTCTGTATACTGGAATGTTTTCTGCCCAAAGTTTGGATTTCAATTCATTTCAAGTCCTCCTCCTCTTCTATATCCTTTACACAGTTGGGGTTTTCCCATTGCTAGGGCTTTTAGGAATCTATGCCCACACCCCAGAAATGGCGGCTCTGCACTCGCATCCCAGATTTCCTCTTCTGTGTCCTCGCTGCATGTGCTCCTTCATGCCTAAGAGAGCTGCGCCACACCGTTCCTTCATTCATGTGCTTATGTGTTTGTGTATTTATGCGTTCAACAAAGGTGTATGGATAACATAACCCAACAGAAAAGTCCCGGTCGGATGAATTTATGAGCTACTATTACCTTACTACATTAAATTTTCTGTATTCCCTTTTGTAGCTATTTTTCATTGCCTAATAGCAGCCAGTTTAAGCCTATCACTATGGTGTAATTCGATACTTTTAGTTCATTTCTCAGCTGGTCAAATATGTATTTAAGCAATTTTAAATTGGGTACATAAGTGGCATATTTTACAATCAGTCGTGTCGCTGAGAAAAACCTTATGCTTCTTTCACACAAGAAAGACAACTTTTCTGTCCGTACAAGAGTTTCTCAACCTTAGCACTACTGATATTTTGAGCAGGACAATTCTTCCTTGTTGGGCGCTCTCCTGTGCATTTTATGGTATTTGGCAGCGTCCCTTACCCCCAGTCAATAACGCCAGTTGTTCCCCTCCACCCTTAAGTCAAGACAATCAAAAATGTCTCCAGACATTGCCAAATGTACCCTGAAAGGTGCACAAAACCCATCCCTGCTTGAGAACCCTTAATCTAAACCTTTGTATGTCCCTTGACGAAATACCATTTGTACAAGTATATGCATGACTTCCAGTTCTTTTCTTTTTCTTCCTTGGAGCTTCAGATTTGTATATCCAGCCTGCACACTTGGTATCCCTAGTTATATGCTAACGGATATGGCAAACTTAATCTTTTTCTTTTTTTTTAATTAGCTTCAAGTGTACAAAGCAACATAATAGTTAGATATTTAAACCCCTCAGAAAGTGATAACCCACCCCCCATGCTACTACCCCCTGACATTTTATATAGCTGTTACAGTGCCATCAACTAACTTCCCTATGTTGTACTCCATCCATGACTATAGCACACTAAATATCTTTGAGAAGAACTAATGATTAGCACCCCCATAAAGTCTTCCATAGTTGTCAAACCAGTAACCAGGCCATTCCCTTTAATTTTCTCCTTCCTTTACTCTAATACCCAATCTATTGGCAAGTTCTGTCAGCTTTTCCCTAAATTTATACTGAATCCATCCACATCTTAACACCTCTCTGCCCTAATTCAGGACACTGTGATTTCTCACATATACCACTGGTATAGGCTGCTTATTCCTTTCCCATTTATCCTCTTGTTCCCTCTGATCCAACTGTCACACCTCAGCCACTAAGATCTATTTAAAATTCAAATCAAATCACATCATGCTGTCCTTAAAATTATCCATAGTTTTCTCATTTATGAGAAATAAAAATCAGTCTCCTTGTGAGAGTGTAGCATGCCTAAAGACGGTTCTCAGGGTGAGACCCCAACCAGTAGCTTCAGCGGCACCCGGAGACCCTCAGGCTCCGCTGCAAAGCTGCTGGGTCAGCAACTCGGGGGCGCAGGGGCGCAGCCTGTTTTCACACCGCCTCCCGATAACTTAGGTGCACACCAATGGTGAGGAAGCCTGCGCTGCATGAACGGATCCTTCTTTCCAAGGCATCTCCCGTTGCCTGTTGTAACCACTATCATTCTTCTCTCACACTGGGTTTTCTTTCTGTTCTTCAAACATATCGGACTCACTCTGCTTTAAACTGTAGGTCTTTAGATGTGTTCTTGTCTGAACACAGGTGTGCACATGCCCAGTTAGAAGAAATTGGTCATGATCTCTGGGTGGTGATGTCTCTTATATGTTTCTTTACTTTTATACTGAGAAACAGTAACAACTTGTTTTTGTGTTTCTAATTTGAAGGAAAAGACCGTATGTGATCTGAAATCTGCAGTCTAAAGTTTTTAAAGTGATAAAATGAAAATTTGGGGTAGCCTATGTATTTGAAAGATGAGTAACAGAGCCCTTAAAATAGTTTTATAACACACGAACATACTACTGTACACCTACTAAAGTTTCTAAAATACAAGAAAACTAACAATAACAACTGACAGGGATGCAAAGCAACAGAAACTTATTATTTCCTGGTGGAAATGCAAAATGGTACAACCATTTGGAATATAACTTGGCCGTTTCTTATAAAGTTAAATGTACACTTACCATATGACTCAGCAATTGCCCTCCTCGCCCCTTACTCAAGGGTTTATAATGTTTATGCCCTGCAGGTGAATATTTATAACAGCTTCGTTCATTATTGCTAAAAACTGGAAGCAATAAAATGCCCTTCAACAGAGGAATTGATAAACCAACTGTGGAATACATGCAGTGGAATTTTATTCAACACTAAGAAGACACAAGCTATTCATTCACGCAACAACAGAAATGAGACTTAAATGCAAGTGAAGGAAGTCAAACCCCAAAAGACTGCATTTTATATGATGGGTTGTAGAAAGGGCAAAACTAGGGACAGAAAACTAATGGGCGTTTGCCAAGCATGGACCAAGGGGGAAGTGGCTGGTGACAGAGCGGTGCACTGGGATCGTGTACAGTGAAGGAATGTTGTATCTGGTACTGGGTGTTGGATGCGTGAATGTATATATTTGCTGACACCCATCACAAAGAATGTGCTTTAAGGTATGCAGACTGACACACATGCACACACACACACACATGCGCACACACACACCAACAATGAGGGGTGTCAAGGGCATCCCAGCAGGGAATGCATACTGTGACTAAGGAATGTAATTTTATTACAAAGGTGTGACACACCTGTGCTGAAAGGGGTGATGGGAAAAGAAGCACACTTAAGTAAGCAAAGAAGAAAAAGTAACCTGCAAAGCCTGCCTTCACCAAGTGATAGGGTGACCCCGACCAGTGATGCCACGTAGCTGTCGTGTTGGGGAATATGATGCTGTGAGAAGGGCACACTTCATCTCTGTGGTATTCTTTCCAGAGCCCCAACATAAACCTAGTCTACTTATGAGAAAAACATCACTAAACCACACTGGGGCACATTGTACAGAATAGTTGGCCGGTGTTTTTCAAGACTGTCAAGGTCATGAAAAACAAGCCTGAGAAACTGTTATGGATCAGCGGAGAGTAAGGAGACATGACAAGTGAATGCGATGTGGTGTCCTGGATTTCATCTTGGAATAGAAAGAGGATGTTAATGGAAAAACTGGTGGAATCCACACAGAGTCTGGGGTTTAGTGAACACCAAGGTCCCAATGTCAGTTTCATGGTTTTAACAAATGTCGTATATGCTGTTAGTTACAGGGGAAAGGTCAGAGTTATACAGGAACTTTCAGTAATATTTTTGCAGCGTTTCTGTAAAACTTAAATTTTTCCAGAATGCAGAGCTTGGTTTTAAAAAGATTTATAACAAAGAAGATTTTTAAATATTTTTGCAAAATGCTTCAACATATATTTTTTAAGAAACATTTTTTAATGCTTTTTTTAAAATTAAAGTTTATTGAGGTGACAGTTGTTAGCAAAGTTACATAGATTTCAGGTGTACAATTCTGTAACCCATCATCTATATATCACATTGTATGTTCACCACCCAGAGTCAGTTCTCCTTCCATCACCATATATTTGATCCCCTTTACCCTCATCTACCACCCCCTCCCCCTTACCCTCTGGTAACCACTAAACTGTTGTCTGTGAACTTTTGTTTCTTCATTTGTTTTTCTTGTTCTTTTATTGTTTTCAGTTTTATATCCCACATGTCAGTGAAATCATATGGTTCTCGACGTTTTCTGTCTGCCTTATTTCACTTAGCGTAATAATCTCGAGTTCCATCCATGTGGTTGCAAATGGCACTATTTCATCTTTTCTTATGACAGAGTAGTATTCTCTTGTTTATATACCACAACTTCTTTATCCAATCATCTGTAGAGGGACACTTTGGTTGTTTTACATCACTTCAATTCTATTATCACACTAAGGAAATTTAATGTCGATTCAGTAACATGTGATAGACAGTCAGCATTCCGAGTTCCCTAATTATCCCATGTCTATAAAAGCTGGAGTCCCTTCATGCAGAATCCAATCCAGGACTGTGCATTGCATTTGATTGTCATGACTTGAGCATCCTTTAGTTTACAATGCCCACCTCTTTTTTTTGGTGGGGAGGCTGTCATGATAATGACATTTTTGAAGAGTTTGTAGAATGTTTTTCATTCTCTATCTTATTGTTTTGTTTTGTTTTTTCATGATTGGATTCAGTTTAACATTTTGGGGAAGAGCATTACCTAGAATGTGTTTTGTCTTTCCCGTTGCATTATATCAAGAGTCATATAGTGGCATTTTTTCCCTGATATTGGTGATGTTAATTAAATATAATCCCATTAGTCTTTGTTTTTTGGCACTTGAGATGCTAACAGACTCAGCTTGTACTCTCCCTGTCCCAGGCCTATCATCAGCCCTGGTTCCTTTTAGTGATGCTGGAATTTATAAACAACATTCTATGTATTATCACTTCTTGTTAAGAAATATATAACCAAGAAAAAAGAAATCATGAGTGTACAGGCTCCCCACAGAATCACTATATGTTCTCATTTTCTGTTTTATAATACATACAAAATCATTTTGGAAATCCCGTACTAGTACTACATCAACAAACTTACAAAGTAAAGATTAGTATTTCTTTGCAGTGTTTTTCTTTTCTTTTTTTTTGTCCTTAGAATATATCATAGTAAGGGTATATGTCTGATTACTGTGTTCAAAATAACTCAATGAAATAGAAGATTAAACTTCTTACTAATATTCTAAGTAGTAAATGATTGAAGAGACTACAGTACAGGTTCAGTCATTACAGAGATTTTCACAAAACAAATCTGTCAGACAGTGGTTTTTACCAGAGCAGCTCGCCAACATGCTTATTTGATAGTTTTGCCACACTAAGTAAGGATACTTCCATGGTGTCTTTATTAAGTGTGATCTGAAGGCTTTATTCTCTGGACCTCAGACCTCTTTTCTGTAAATTGAGTAAGATGAAATAACTCTCTGTTGTCATTTCTGGTTCTAATTCTCTATCCTTGTGTTGGTTTCCTGGTTACTATTACTGCTTACTTTTCAAACATAATCACACTTATTCTTCTTTAAGGATCATTGTGACATTCAATGTTTAGAAAGGAAAATGAGAATTGGAGAGATTACGACCCCACAGGAAGTGCAAAAGGCAGGATTAAAACTCGGGTTTTCTGACCCCAAAGTCTGTGCCCTAAAGTAATCATTAGATACTTGACCTGATAAAATGAGAAAATTCGACAGTGTACTACAACCATGGTGTGAGTATGGGCCAATTTAATTTCACAAGTTAAAGCAGGAACCAAATATTCTTTAAGCTGAAGTCATTTTCTGCATAGCCATTTAACATATTTTATGTCATTTTGTACAGTGACATGAATTTTCCTGGGGTGAACTCTGGCTGCCAGCGTACTTTTATTTCTGTAGGTGCTTCTCCACTCTGTGTGCGTGCAAGAACTGCCTCAGGTAGTGTGTGAGCTGATGCAAGTTCAGGGTCTACACTTTTGTCATTGATTTGGGGTGACCCCAGGAAGGAGTATTTTAAGCACTTCTCAGGAGATACTAACGTGCACTAGGGTTGACAATGGCTGTACTTCAATTCTAAGGTGCAGCAGGGTTTAGAACTAATAATTCATAAGGATAAAAAAAAGTGCATCCCAGCGTTTAGTTTTGTGAAATGATAGCTCAAATTTAGATAAGTATCAGGCAGTGGAAGGTGGTGCTCTCTGGCAAGTGCCTGACATGCAGATTTTGTTTGTAGATGGCAGATGCCAATACTTATTTATGGAAATGGAAGTGGCAGATGGAGATTTCTCATCTGAATTGGTGGCCAACCCTCCACCAGGTGCTAAGGGAATACCTGGAGGCAGAACTGGGTATTTTTCCTATTATGGATATGTCCTGGCAGGTAAATAGTGGACCAGTCAACAGTTCATTATAATCAACATGATTTTGTCCCAAAAAACTCTAAAAGCAAGGCTTACCTAACATAACCATAAAAAGATCTAAATAATGATCCCACAGGACATTTTTCTGAGGACAATACAATTTTCATTGAATCTTGCAGAATGAGTTATTGTACTCCTGGGTAGCTATTTAACTTGCCCAATGGTGTTCTTGGGTACAAGATGAATTTTTGAAGTTTCTACCCAAATGCATTTTTAGTTTTAGAAGTGTAGCTATGAAGACAGTCTTTCTGGCAGTTGTTAGAAAAATAGCCTATTATCTATTCCTATACTCTGCGTTTCGGGCATGGGTACCAGCTCATTACACACAGGAGAGGATGCTGGTACGTCTTCCTCCCAAAGATGGAGAAGCACGCACATCAGAGAACCAGTTTTCCTTTACAGAGCAGTGGGGCCAGAACAACTTCCTTTGTCTAATTTTATTAAATAATATGTCAAGATAGCAAAAGGTTAAAAGTTTGCTCACCATTTTGAGGATAGTAACATTCTTGAAATCAAGATTTTCATTTCACGGGTTTCTCGCATCTTTTTTTTCTTTTGGTTGGAATATCTGTACTCCTGTCCAACATTTCTTACTATGGAGACGTTCATACCTGATGGTTCCCAGTGGCAGTCATTATGCTTGTTTTACAAATGTAAATACTACATGGAAACAGCAAGTAGTGGTGAATTCCAGGTACATTTTAAATATTAATATAAATGAGCCTTGCTGAATTGATTATTCCATTAAACTGAACTATTTTCTTTCAAGCAGCTTGTTACATCTTAATGTAGCAAGTAAAAATTAGCTCATATATTTGCCTTTCTCATCAAGTTGTTTATTTTGTGTGCTGTATGAAGCATCAGCGGAGCTCCATTTGAGGAGTTATCAGAATATACATGATTTTTGTTTGTTTCTGAAATTTTACAAGAGAGAAGCAATATAGTGATATGTTTAAACATCTGTCTTTTTGTGAGGGAAATCCTGTCTTAGAAACTTGAATTCACTGATCAGTCTAATTTTCTTGCCCTTCTTGTGTTTCTGGAGTATATTCTTTTTATTTTTTCTCATTTATATAGTTCTAGTTAAGTTGAATTTTCTGTAAGAGAATTCTCATTTATGTTAAAATTTTTAGGAGCCACATTATTTTAGCCAAATTCAGCATATTGAACTGGAGACCTCATGCATCCATACATATAACTGTTTAGGACCCACAGAATTCAAAACATGTATCTAATTGTCTGTTTATAGGCAGTCATCATAGAACTTCTAATTTCAACATACAAAGTAATAGATCTGTATTAGACTACAGATATTTTAATTAAATAATTAACCATCCTAATTTTTCACAAATAATGATACAGTTAAATTCATAGAAGTCACTTAGACTGTTCATTCAGACAGATAAAAATTTATATTTGAGGATTTAAAAAAAGTTTCCAGCATTATATGAATTTGGTTCATCTATCTATGAATCAAAAAAGCATTAGGGAAGCTGCTACTGAAATTACAATCATAAGTATTCTTTTTTTCCTATTTGAAGGAAAAATATAATATTCAGTTTTATTGAAATGCCTGCCATTTTAGCCAGTGAATTAATATCATTTGCTGCAAAATAGAATGGAAAATCATTTACAGTTCGTATATGTCTCATTCAACTCACCATACAGAGGACACATTTATGTCTGTCGTTCTCGCAAGTACTATAGCTTTTCCAAAACTAAAAATCCCAGAAAAGTTCTTGTTCCTTCTTTAATCCTTTCATATAGCCATTCCTCACACGATTTTGTTGTTTTATCTCAGAAGCCATGCTAGTGACAGGAAGCGGGCCCACAGTCCGGTGACAGGCCAGAGGTAAGTCATACATGGTACACATTCTTTCTAAATATTTTTTTCTAGCAGCAGTTAATGATGTGTGGCTCATTAATAACATGTTGTGAAGTAGTAGCGAGGCTGTCCTTCCAAGTCTGACTTTGAAGGACAGGAGACTGATGACGTACATCAGTCGTTCCTCGGTGAGTTTACCTCAGACCTTCTCTGAAGGCTTGGCCGGCATCCTCACAGAGGAAAGTATTTTCTTACTCTCTCATCACTAAAAGAGGGGGAGCAAGTTATAAATAGGCATCCTTCCTGGGGGGCGGGGGTCCATGTGAGCAATTATAGTAGAAGCTGATGTTTGAGTTTCCTCAATGTTAGAGGCTCTCCTCTGTCCCAGACAGAAGAAATGTTAGACATATACTGTACTAACCCCTTGTTTCTAATAGGTGTGCACTGCTATTTCATTCTGGTTATAATTTGCACTTCTCTATCAACTAGTACTAATCATTTTGGACATAAGCATTTTGCATGCTTATTTGTCATCAGGACATTGTCTTTGATGAAGAATCTGTTCAAATATTTTCCCCAATTTTTAATTGGGTTACCTGTCTTCTTATTCCTGAGTTTGGAAAGACTATAATATATTGCTCACATAACCTTCATTAGATATATGATTTGTAAATATTTTTGTCCCTGCCGTCAGCTTGTTTTTGCATTTTGTTAGCAGTGTGTTCTCTTCTGAAGAGAACTCGTTGAGTATCCCAAGCTGAGAGCCTTGGAACCAGCTTCCAGAAGACACTGGTTCTTGTTGGGGCTCAGCTGTACTAGTTGTGAGGGCATGCACAAGTCCCCTCATCAACACTTTCCTGAATTCAGTTCTGTGGAAGATGGGAAGCATCAACGCTCTTTCTCAGCTTCAGACTCTCCTGTCTGTCTGTCTTCCTTTGTCATTATATAGATGACTCCTGACTAGTTGGCATACATGTAGAATGACAAACTCAGGAGATTTTCATGAATCATACCATTATGGCAAATTGTTAGGTTATGATTAGTAGACCTTGCATAGATTTCTTATTTAAATGAAGAATAAGAATTCACCTTCACTCTTCAGGGTGATAGTTGGTTTTTAATATAAATAACACATCTTTAAATCACTCCCGAAATATTTTGCTGTAATTGCATATTTCACACTCTTCAGTTTAAGGGTGCAGCTGATGTTATCCGAGTTCAAACATTATATGTAACTCTCTCCTTTCCGTCCTACAATCATATGTTACGGATTGACAGAAATAAAATTGACTTAGCTTTAAAAATCTTCATGGTACTTAATAACTACAGAGTGAGAACAACACTAAATTAGTTATTATAATGTTAGCGAAACAAACTAAGGGAATAATGTGTTGGATTAGGGAGGGAGGTGTAAAATTGAAAGTGTCTATTGTTACCTTGAAGTAATTTTCCTTAGGTATTCATTTAACTTCAATGTCAAGTTATTTACATAATGAGAGTAAAGCCTACTTTTCAAGGTGATGTGAGAATTAATTTAAATTTCACAAAGCACTCTGAGACACTAAGTTGAAAGGTTCTTTATAAATCCAGGCATTATTATAAGCAGACTAGTAAAAAGAAACATGATAAAGCTACTCATGCAGTGTCCTCTAATAGAAGCTGTGTTGGTAAGGAAATATAAAGGTTACTGCTATTCATAATTTATGGCTGAGGGAAATTGATCGAGAATAATAATGATGTTTTCTTGTCTAGGTAAGTCTTGAAAAACTGATGTAGCTGTGAGGGACTATATTGCCTCATCCAAGGAGAAGTATGAAATCAATACCTTACAAGCAATAAAATTGATATATGAAGATGATTAAAAGCCAGTATCTGTAATTGAGCCATGAAAAATATTGTGACAAACTTGACTGTGTCTTTCAAAATCTTCAATGAAAGATTTTTTTTTTTTTAAGATTTTATTGGGGAATTGTAAGAGAGGAACAAGGAAAGACTTTGACATAGAAAAAATAACCTTTGATCATTTGGGTATATGGAACTTGAAATTTGTTAGAAATATGCATGATGGTCTTCATCCTAGTAACAAAAATAATCAGCCTCATTGTTCATCCTTTTTTAAACTTTTTTGATTAATGATGAGGAAAATAAAACTTTGTCTAACTAAGTTAATTAACACAAAGTGAGAAAATTATTGTCAAAAGATTTCATACACACAGAATGCTTCAGGAATGTGAGAGAAAGATCACACACACAATCACTCATAAATCTCCTTAAAATACTCAGACAAAACTAATGAGAGAACTCTATATGTAAAGATATCTTTGAATCACACAATTAGGGGAAGAAATTTAAAAGGCGAATTGTGTTCTTTTATTATCAGATCAGCTTTTAGTGTTCTTCTATGATGAAATCTCGCCATTTATTGTCCATGTATTCGTTTTCTATTGCAACTTTAACAAATAGCCAAAAACACAGTGGCTTAAAACAGCGCAAATTTATTATCTTACAGTTGTAGAGGACCGAAGTCCAAGATGAACCTCAGGGGGCTAAAATCAAGAAGTTGGCAGAGTTGTGTTCCTTTTTGGAAGATCTAGGAGAGAATGATTTTATCTTTTCCGTCTTCTGGAGGCTGCCTGTATTCCTTGGCTCATGACCCCCTTCTATTTCCAAAGCTAGCAGTGGCCTATTCAGTATTTGTCACATATCATTCCAACACTCACTATTCTGTCTTCCTTTTCCATAACTGAGAACTCGTGTGATGGTGCTGGGCCCACCTGGACCCGTAATGTAAAGTCATCTAATCAGCAACTTTAATTCTGCCTGCTACCTCAACTCTCCTCTGCCATGGAAAGTAACATATTCACAGGTTCTGGAATTTAGGACATTGGCATCTTTGGGAGATGATTCTGCCTATCACAGTCTAGAAATGGAAAGATGAGAGTTTCCTGAATTTTTAGAGACAAGCAAATAAATGGCATATGTTTGCTGGCATTTTCTACTGTCATTTTCTGTTCTGAAATTTTGGCAGTACTTTAAGTTGGCAAACCTTTTACTTAAGGAAGTAACAGTTTTATGTTTGCATTTTTATTTCTGATTTCTTTAAGCATCCATCCATTCAGTCAACCAACTAACCAAGCAACCAGCAAATACTTGATAAGTGTCTACTGTAAGATAGGAAGGAAACCATGGTGAGAAAAATGGCTTAAGAATATTAGCTTAAATTATCCTGTGAGGCACAGGCAAATCACTCTATTTACCACAGAATAGCTTCTGCATTGAAGAAGCATACTCTGCTAAATGTATTCCATGAACTCATTATATGATGGTTCATTGCTGAGATG
Organism: Aselliscus stoliczkanus; assembly: GCA_033961575.1. Taxonomy (NCBI): domain Eukaryota; kingdom Metazoa; phylum Chordata; class Mammalia; order Chiroptera; family Hipposideridae; genus Aselliscus; species Aselliscus stoliczkanus. The sequence continues at coordinate 70,888,446 of CM066740.1, read as the reverse complement.
TCAGAAATGAGTTGGGAAATATTTTATACACCTTGGTTTTGTTTTTTTCCATGCCCTCTCCTCAACCCCCATGATGCAAATAAAGTTTTTACTCTCTAATTAAACTCAAAATTTTTAACAAGCTAATGCTAGGAAAAGTATCTAATTAAGTAAATACTTGCTTCCCCCCACCCCTTTCAGTTTCTTTCCCTTTTTTTGGAAAAAGACCTTTCTTCTCAAAAAGTACTATATACTTTGTGGGGTTCTGTCAGGCCAAATACACACTTGGTAAGGGGTTGGGAGTTTGATCAATTCCATATTGTAAATTCCAGGATTCTTTCCAACTTTCAAAGTAAATGGTACTGGATTTAGCCCAGAGACAATAGGGTTGACAGAAGACTTAATGGTAATCCCTCAGTATACAAAAGAGCATTGTGTTAGTAAAAGTGAGCAGGTGTTCTTCGTTCCAACTAAGTAGGACAGGAAGCGCTGATATTAAATCAAAGGAGAAATAATTTAAGCAACCTCAAGTGTATTAAACACCGGAAAATGTTACGAGGAAGGGTGTAGATTTCCCTCAGAAAAATTATCTGATTCATCTTCCCCACTCACTGAAAATGTAGGTGCTCTGATATTGCAGAAAATATATGCTAGTTACTAACATGTGCTACATAAAAAATTATTAAAATGATGTAAATTCAGTTAGTCCTCTCACAATACATATCTCTCAAGATCCTAAGATCGCAAGAAAGTACTTGAAAGGTTCGCAAGGAACAGTCATTGTAAACGTTTGCTAAATTATAAAATCTCTGTCAGTTGAATGAGATAGAAAATGTCAACTGAACCCAAAAAGTCAAGGTTTCTCATAGAAATAGTTCTACTTATCTGGAGAAATGTTCCCTTGGGCGTTTCCTTAAAATACCCTATGTCTCAAGGATGTCTGGTTGTCAGCAAAACGGATTTTTAATCACAAATTGAAATGATTCCGCGTAATAGCATTTTCAGTCCTTTCTTACACTGTTTTGAAGATGCATTTTTAAGGCCAATGCATCTCTTAGTTGGATGTGAGGACCCCTGACCATACATTGAGTCACATGACTCCTACAGCTGGATAGAGGGGGCTTTTTCTTTACCCAAAAATATGAAAATTTGATAGTCATTCCCTGGCCTAAGAGGATCTTTTGGCTGCCTGTTATGGGATAATATACAAACTCCTTAGTGAAACACATTCTTACACAATCTCCTCCTACTCTCTTCTCGTCTCCTCCATCAGCACAACCTTCTCACTTCCTCATTCATCTGTGCCTTTTCATACAAGGTCCCTTCTCGCTGAAGTGATTTTGGCCAATTTGCCCAATCTTGCTTACCTAAGAGTTCAGGGAAGTCTCCCCCATTCCTAAGACAGATTTGTTCCCCAATCCACCCCAGTCTGGCCTCACCTAAACTTCCTCTTGCTGAGATCTTTTGTGGCATCTCCGTTAAGCCAAGTGACAGCCTTCTCGTCCTTGCTGTGCTTGACCTCTCAGTTGTCATTTGGCCACTTTCTATTCCCCCAAACACTCTCTGCTTTGAATGTAGTACATCACACCCATCTGGTTTTTCTTCTGCCTCCTTGGCCTCTGGTCTCAATTATAGTTTTGTTGTTTGTTTGTTTTTTCCTTTACCTAACTCTTAAAAGTTAGTGTTCACAGGGTTTTCTCTTCTTCCCTTTTGATGAGATAGCGAACTGACATCACAGAAAACATAATGAGTCTTGTATTGGTTGAAGCTCTTTTGGTGGCAAGCAATGGAAATTGACTGAGGGTAGATCCAGGGAAAAAAGAGAGAGCTGACCAATCAACCTGGGACAAAGGACTTGAGAACCAAAGGCAAGAATGCCATCCTCAGGATTGTGTGCCTTTTTCTAGGGTGCCACGCTTAGGGAGGCTCAGTTCCAACAGCCTCATGTCTGTAGCTCTCGGTCCCTTCCCGTGTCTTTTGCCTTGTAAATCTTACGTGTTCTCTGAGACTCCCAAGGGAAACATGAATTCCTCTATATGAAGTCTGTCCTCATTCCTTAAAGAATTGCTGGTTGCACCCATCTTTGAGCTAGAATTGTACCGAACATGTGTCTATTGTTTTACGAAAAGATTATAGTGCAGTTACTGTTGTCATGTGATCTTTTTCTTCTTCCTCTAGGTGAAGAGATATTTATGGGAAAGGGCAGTGAATTGTTTACTGAGCCACCAAGCATATCTAACCCCTCTCAGTTCTTCTAGATTTTCCTCCCTAATTTTTTAGTTTTTCAGGTCTTTGTTGAAAGAGAGTTTAGAAATTTAGAAAGTCATGAATTCACAGGTCACAAAGTTCAACTAATGTGATTTATACACAAACGCACGTGGCTTGGCTTTCATTATGTCCCTAAATAGAAGGAAAACAATGTAGAGATATCAGCTTGTACAGTATATTTTAAGACAAAAATCCTTCCCGCTCCCATATTACACTAAATATTATGGATATTTGTATACTTACACTTCATGTTTAAATTTTTCCTTCCTGTAGATTAAATTTGACAGAATTTTAAACAAAGCCTAAAAAACCATTTTGTGCTTTTCATTACATGCTAGCCATGATGACAAGTAATGTTGACATTTTATTATGAAGAGGATACATTGGCTTTATATTTAAGATAAGAAATCATAAAATGTGTTGTCATGCTAAGTGACAAGACATTTAAAGTGTCAGTGACAAAAATAAACTAGAAGGAGATGAGATGTGTATAGAAAGGTTAAGAGAAATGAATAGCAAAAAGCAAGCTTTTTTTGCTAAATGATAGAAGAAGCTGTTTTGTACAGAGCTGTGATTTAATTTAGATATGAACCTAGACTACAGAAGAATCATGGGTAAATTTTTGTATCTGTTACATATTTTAATTCTTGTACCATCAGCATCAGACACACCTCTGAACATGATCTAAGTCCTATTGAAGTAAAGCTGCTTATCGTGAAATAAAAGTCTTTAAGTACTTATTTACTTGTGAAAATCTTGTGAAGCAAAACTCTTTATTGATGTACTAGTTAGAATACTACCAAATGCTGTAACAAACAAATGACAACATTTCAGTCATTCAAAACAATAGCACCTGCTTAACAGTTTACTCTGGGTTCCTGATGGATGGGTAGATTTCCTTGTGTTTATGGCTCTCATTTCCTAGAGCATTGTTCTCTGTGTTTGGCTAGCAGATGGGTTCAGAGAGATGAAGAAGGCATACTTATAGCTTGCTCATTTTCCCCAGAGTGACACATGACTTCTCTGAATATTCCATTAGCCAAAACTTTCATATGTCCCTGCTTAGATGCATGGGGAGCTAGAAAATATAGTCCTTGCCTGCCTAGCTGCATCCTAGCAACAGTTCTATACTAGTGAAAGCAGGAATCCTGCTGGACAGCTCTGTGGTCTGCCGTAGTTCACCCCTACAGTCAAGGTTAACAAAATAACAGTTGTGCTACCTTCCCCACTACGCACAGATCACAGTCACTTCAACTCAAGAGAAACAACGCAACTCAACGGAAAGAATCCAACATCCTGTCCTTACTTACGTCCAGTCCAAAGTCCAACATGCCCATTAGGTCCCCCTGTGGCTCTTTGCAGCCTGGTGACCTGTGCACTAAAGTTGATGCTGACTGCTCACTGCTCCACCTCCCCTCCCCGCCCTGCCACAAATCCAACACACATCGGTGGAGATGAGGCAGGAGAGTGACAGTTAAGTTTCCATTTGAGTAAAGGTGAAGTGATCAATTCACAGCAATAACTGTCTACTGACAACAGTGGAATCTTCTCATGGCAGGTACTGTGAAGACACTCTGCCCTGACAACATTCTGGATCTCTTGGCTAGACCCTGACGGTGCATGTGCATAGAACTCTTTTGTCCTTCATCCTCCCCGGCCCTTGCAGCAGCCTACACTGAGAGCTGCTTCCCTGGCTAAATCATCTAGGGCTAAATCACGTAAAGGAGGATGACCACTTTCTGTTGTGCAATTTGGGAACCTGGAAACAATTTTACAGGCAATATTTAAGAGTAAGTTCAGGGCTTATTCACCAGTATAGCTTTTTTGTTTTTTAATAGATTTAGAAGCAATAGAAATAGTAGATTTGGTTTCTGTGAGCCTCCATTTGTTATACATGCCAGTGTTCACATCTTTATCCATCAGCATCTGTCCAGAAAAACCGAGATAATTCCAGATCTTTCACTTGGAGGAAATTTAACACAAGGAATTAGCTACACATGTGATGGAACAGAGAAGCCAAACAAATGATGGTGAATGAACTCAGATATGAAATCAGAAAACTGCTGTACACCCTAGAGATAGAGGGGCGATGCGAAAATGATATTTCCAGATACTATCTGAGCCCTTGCTCTGATAAGAGGAGACTGTGAGGTTCTGGAGGGATCTGAGCCATTTATATATTTTTTTATCTTTGTGTGTCTCCACATAGTCAACATTCCAATGTTTGTTTACTTGGGCAGAGATAAGCAGCAAATCATTCCACTGCCTTCATTTAGAAATACCCATCAGAGAACTGAAATGTGGTAGAACTGATGGCACGCAACACTGGGATGACCCTTAATTTGTGGATCAGCTGCAGTTAATTATTTTGAAACCCTATTTAGTTAACCCATCATTGGCATTTAGAGAATGAGAAATTGTCAAAAGTTTTAATTTAAATATTCTCTTCCTGTATAATACTTTTAGAGTTTGGAACAAAACCAACTTTTGTATAAACATAGAAGGAAGAATTAAAAAGGAATAAAGTCTGTAGGTGGCTCATGCCCAAATACAGTTTAGAAAAAAAAAAAAAAAGGACAGTGTAGGGAGAAAAAGAGAAAAAGCTTTCCAGAATTGCTGGGTAAGTAGCAGTTAATAGCTACAGAGGCTATGTAGCACTATCCAGTCTTTGGTTCTTTTTTGGAATCACCTTTCAAGTTGATAATGACATTCCTTTGTCTACTGGTTTGAGCCAAAAATTATCAAGTCATTTTCATTTGCTGTTATTTAAGAAAGAACCTGTAAAGTGTTCCATTGGATGTTTTAGCTGTCAAAAAGAACTAATTCTAGAATATACTCATAATTTTTGAAAACAACAAAAATGCCATTTAATCTATTCTTGGATGTGCCTTTATATGCTTAAGTGTACAGATATGCTGGATTTAATTTAGCTTTGGCTTTTAGAATAGGCTTGAGAAAAGTCTCAAAATAGTAGATACATTTAACAACTTGGAAGTTGAGAATAGTTTGAGAAATTTTTTTGTCTATGTTGCCTTTCCTAGAGAGAAAACGAACTTTGCTTGAAGATTTCTCAGAGAATATTTCCACTTATACATGGAAATGAAGGGTTTTGGGGGGAGGCGTGGGGTGGGGGGAGAGCACTATGTCAAACTCAATTGCTGTAAAAACATTTTAGCATACCTGGGCATGTTATAATTCTTCCATTTACATAGAAATTTCAGGTTTCTTTACGTTTCATTGGTTTAAAATAAGAATTGCTTAAAATACAATGCACTGCATTTCATATCTTTATTTTATCCCTCAGAATATAGTGGTCCCATTTAAAAATATCCATTAAGGCTTGGATGTTGGGTGTGTCTAAATAGTGCCAGGATGGACTCAAAAGAGGAAGATACATTGTTTTATCTATATGATTCGTAACATCTGAAGAGTAAGCTTTTAGTTCCTGTGTTGGCTTTGGGGAGCTGTAGTGTGAAATAATCACTTGGTAATTTGGCAGTATTATGAAATGTAATTACTTTGTTTCAGTCATTATAACATCATTTTTATAGTTTTGAAAACATGGAGCCAGGGAGAAAATTCTTCTTTGTATCGATCGAGAGCAGAAAATGTGCTATGACCTACCTTTTGCATCTCTAATTGAGTCGATTTTCTTTAATACTATTCTACAGTGAAAATAATAAAACATGAGGTGTTTTTTGCTGCTTAAAATAATTGTTTTGGCTTTTTAAGCATGCTCTCTGTAATTTCAAAGAATATTTCTTTCTGAACTTCTTTGCCCTGAGGAGTTTAGAGTATTCTTGAAATTATACGTGTGTATCGAGTATTTTTCAATCGTCAATTCAACTGTAGTCCTTATTCCATTAATTCATTATGCAGTAACACAGGAAGAAAATATATGTGATAAAATGAAAACACATATTGGTCAGAAAAATAAATGAGTCTATATTGAAAACCCAGCTGCTGTGGTGGGAGTGAAATGGTTTGTTAGACACATTTTGGCATTGACACCTTCTTTTCAAACAGGAAAACGTATGGAAAAGATTATGGTTCCAGTTCCTAGACACTCTGTATTGCGCACTTAAATGTTTTCTTTTTTGTTTCCTACAGGTGATATTATATCCAACTTCTAATAGCTCTAAATCGGCTGACTTTCACCGAATGATAGTTCCAAAAAACAGCCAGGATTCTGACTTAAAAATCAAATTGGCAGTGCGAATGGATAAACCGCCACATATGAAACACAGTGGGTGAGTGTGTACTTGAAGTTGTTTTGCTGCTGAATTATTGCATTTCATTTTAATGTATAACTTTTGTCAATTTACTGAGAGAGCCACTATATCAGGCTTTCACATGAAGTTTTCCCCCAAAAAATGACATGCACATGTCATTAAAAAACTCACTTTTTTAAACCTGTAGACATCTTTGTAGCTAAGTACATGGGTATTTAGTTAATATAACTGTTTGCATGCTAACATAATACTGGTACTTGATTGCACATCACTTAGATTGATAAAGAACAGTGATATTATGGAGACAGCGTCTAAGAAATATTTTTCAGAATACAGCAATAGTTTAACCAAGCCTAGCATTTGGGTCCCTGGAAAGATTGAAACTTACATAGAATGCATTATAGCTCAAAGGTGATGCAGATTGTAACCCAGGAGGCTGTGTACGTTTTGATGAGGGATGTGAGTGTCGGTCCAATGTCTGACTGAAAAACGAAATCAATGCCAGAGGGCACTGCTGCTTGCGGATACGCCAGCAGTTCAGGGCTGTGTCCCGGGGACTGCCGTGGGGCCAAGCCAAGCTTCGTCTCTGCCATGGTTCTTTTGCCCATGTAGCTGGTGAGGTAACAGGTCTGAACTTGTGAGTACAATAAAATGCATTTTTTTAGAAAAACCCAGGTCTTTCTCAGATCACACTGCAGTTGGGATGAGGCTAAGGACCATATTGCTGCCTTGGTTTGGTGGGCCTTGTATGCAGAGTCGGAACTAGTCTCACTGAGGGAAAAACACCTCAGAGGGGGCTCCTAGACAGGGAACAGCGATGTGGGCAGTCCCCGTCTTTAATAGAGGAAGGCAAAGTGAACACTCATAATGTGGGTGGAATTCCTGGGGTTTACACATAGAGCTCTTTCTTTCTTTCACCCATCTACCTGCTCACCATGGATTTATGGGGCAGACGTGCATTGACCACTTACTTATTCTGTTCCAACCAGAACAAACCTCAGTAAGAGACTACACCAGGCCTGAAGGAGCTGGCTAGCCAGGGACCTGGCTGGTATACAAATGATTATAACACTGGGTCATCAGTGCTATAAGAGAGAAATGGCTCCTGGTGGCAATAATACAGGATCCCAGCGGGAGTGAGTCAGGAAAGTCACCCAAGACCGCTGACTTTGGAGATGAAACCTGAAGGATGAATTCAGCAGGTGGGCAGCGGGGAGGAAGGACATCCCAGGCACGTGACAGAGCACATAGGTGGACAGGAGTCCTGGATGACAGTGATGACAAGTTTGGTGAAACTGGCATGGAGTGCTTTGAGGCTAGAGAGAGTATTGCTGCTCTAATGTAGTTCGAGCAGAGTCAAGACTATTCTGCTAGTGCTTGGAGACTAGTAGAACCTAGAGTTAGACATAAAGGACCATGAGATATTCCAGGCAATGCAGTTATCTGTCTCCTGTTTTTAACTCAGTGTCTTTATTTTAATAAATGATACAAAAAATGGGAACCTAACTAGGTATTATAATGCCAAGAGAGCCCTTAATTTATGCACGGCCAGCACCATGTGAATACATGGAGTCTTCAGATTGTCCCAAAAACCACAAGTAAACATGAAGTCTTGTTCTGCAGCCTTTAGCCTCTGTGGAAAGAGAGCCCTGCTCTAATCACTGGCAGTTTCTCGCTTTAGAACCACGCAGGAAAGGTAGGACAATCTAGCCCCCTTCCAAGACATGATTATTTTTGTTTCTTTTTTGTTGTTTTGCCCTGGGGAAGAATTGCTTTGTATCATGTCACATCACTGCCCTTTGACTAAATCAGAGCCCCCAGAATGGCTCTGGAGCTGACTTCTGCCCAAGACTTCAAGCTAAGGGGATTGCTGAATAGAGTGTATCGTGTCTCTCAGTTTAATCTGTAAATCTCAAGATCTCACCCTGGATTCAGATCAGAAGTGCGTCAAATTGCAGCTACATGAATCATTATCTACCATTTCTAAAAGATACAGGCATTTCCAGACATTGAGTTACCCCTGCAGTTTATGGTATATAAAAGGAAGGAATTCTAGAATTCCTGTTCTGCTAGTTGGTGTGTGATATAGCATAATTAAGAATCTAATAGTTTAAGAAATGTATTAAAATGATTCAGTTCCGGTATCGCGCATAATGATAATGATGAACCAGAATTAAAAGCTTTCAGCATCGCTGTAAAACCAGCTTCCCCATGGGCAGGGACTGTACAGGTGCTTTCCTACAAAGTTCAAGTTTCTCAGTGACTCTACGGTAAGTTTTAAATATTCTTATTATCACCCCTGCATATAGATGTATGTGGGAAAACAGGACTTGACCTACCTCATAATTATATTCATCTTTTTCTGGGGTGCTTCATAATGATTTTACTGAACTTAATTACATGTAAGGAGAGAAAGTCAACTAACCTATGATATAGCACTCTCATATGTCAAAGCAATAATATAATCAGAGTACATAGTAGATTAATAGCATTTTGCTGTGGGGCTGGATTGTGCTCTGTCAATAATTCATTGTATAATGAGTAATTAACAGATGAATAATTGGAAAAGAGACAAGTTAAAGAAAGATTAATTTATCTATAAAATACAGCAAACTCCTCCTATAGAGTTGTCAAGTGGATTAAACAGTTCATTGGAGGGTTATGGATGTTTATCTTTAGAGCACTTTTGAGAACTAGACTTGGAAATCATTTGGGACTTTAGTCATAAAAAATGATTTTCTGTTTTAATGATATGGGAAACAAATATACCACTTTTATGTGAACTATTTTAACATGTATTCTCTGTTTCATTCATTTATCACATATTATCCCTAAATAAACATCTTTTATCCATGTTATCTGTATTTTTATGTGTTCCCAACTTAGGCTGTGAGTTTCTTAGACCTATTTGAACCTCCAATGCCTCCCACAGTGTGTAATCAAGGAGAGACATGAATAATAATGATGAAAATGATCATTGTGTGCTCCATAGGGCTTTAAAGGAAAAGTAATAAGAATGACAGTAAACTGCATCCATCAGTTGAAATTTAGAGGGTTCTAAACACAATTTATAGGGAACAGAGTAGAATTTTAATGTGAAAAGTACCTAAAGTAAATGAAATAAATGGTGTTTGGTTCTCAACTGTTGCCTTTTAAAACGACCTTATTTTGAAGCAGAAAGAAAAATATGTCTGATATAAAGCCCATGTTTCTGATAACTGATCAGTCCATAACTATATATTATGCGTTTTCAAAATAGGATTGACTACAGGTAAATAAAAATAGATACTTAATTTGGATAAAATAAACATAACGATGATTTCATTCTTTTAAAACCAAAGTGGACGTTATGACAAGACATATTTGGTAAAAAAAATAAAAATGGGACTCACCTATTCTTTTAGAATATGTCTTATAAACTAATTATGTAAACAAACTCATATAAATGTATAAAATGAATTGCCAGCTAGATTTTGAATGGTTAAATAATTCATATCCAGCCTCTGAATTTGTTTGCTTTTTAGGGTAGCTGAAGAGTGTTCTTGAACAAATGGACTGTCCTTTAGCATAGCCTAGTGGCTGAGTAACAGCATTAACTTAAATCTCAGAAACATTATCCCCTTTTTATTAAATTACATTTCCCTGATTCAAGTGATATTTTCTAAACTAAAAGAAAGGCAAAATAAGATGGAACTAATACAGTATAATGACGATTACAGCCATAAATCTACCATTGAAAAGGGAAAAGAAGAAAATTAAATTAGTTGTCACAAATATGTGGTGGCAATATGACCCCCAGGAGCTATCAGAAACCTGAGGGCAACAGTTTATTTTATAGTTAAAAATGAATGAAAACTTCATGAGTATATATAACTACGGAAGAGTTTTGTCACAGTTAAGAAATTGGGGAGATAAAGCTGTAGCCAAATCATTGTCACATAGATCCCATATTTCTCTTTGTGTAGTCATGCTTGGTTATTTAAATATTTGTCCAATGAATATATGTATTGAAATATTTTGAAATTGTCATATCATAAAGATATCAAAGGCACTGGGCCCATCTCGTGCTGCAGGGGAGAGACAACAGGTCAGCTTCCGGCAGGAGCCACAGGATAAGCACTGACCGTCCTGCATTATTGTTGTTCGCTGCTTCCCCACAGAGAGGGCCAGCAGGGCATCTGGGGCTGAACTGCCGTACCTGTGGAAGCTTTTAGCCATATACTTAACATTCACACATGGCATTTGCTTATATAGTGAAATGACTGCACGCTAATGAAGTGACATTATTTTGTTTCTGATTTAAGGTTTATGATCTTTAACTAGGAGACCATCTGGTGACCAAAGAGAGGACGTCTTATTTTGTCAAGGTAGCATTTGCTTGGAGGGTCCAGGCCTTCTAGAAAGTACGAGTCTGCTTTTTCCCATGAAAAAATTGGTTTCTCCTTTTAAATCAATTGAGATGACTTTCCTACAAATCCTTGTCTAAAGTAACCATGTTTTGCCTTGCCATCTGACCTTCACCTCACTCGATATGTAGGCCTGTTTGCATTCCCGATTTGAATTTACCACATTTGGGATTACCTTGATTTCATAGATATCCCACTCTTATTGCCTTGCCAAAACTTCTGACAACATGTTTGGTAGGTTCTTAATACATAATTGATTATTTTTCTAAGTGCAATTTTCAGAAGAGAGGTCTGTCTGAGGTACTGTGTAAACTGATGTCATCATCGTAGAATGCTGAAAAGAAGTCATAAAGTCAACTTTCTTTTTCCAAATTCCTTAGTATTTAGCTCATTTCCTGTAGGGTAATTTAAATCATTAGCAACTTGTTTTTTTCATTTTAATTTACTAGTGGTTAATTATGTAATAATGATAGAAACATTTTCAAACATGGCTTTAAATGATCAGTAAACTAGATGTCTTAACTTCTTTGAAAAACTCCTCTAATTTCTCCTGTAATAAATTAGTCTTTCATTTTAAGCTTAAATGTGGTTTTCCAATCAGTACTCTTTTACTCTCAAGACTTTTCTCCAGGGGAATATCTTAACATACATTGTTTTCTTAACTCTCCATGCATCCAATCATTGCTTTCTTTTGCTTTTAGACACTCTTCAGTGTCACATCTGAGCATCTTAAAGTTAGAAAAGCACTTTAGGCCAAATAATAAAAGATGAAATATAAGACCCTTTTTTCTTTTTTTGTCAACCATGGACCATATTCATAGGTTATTGTAATTAACTTGAGGCACCTTAAAACAAATTATAGTGAAGACTTTTTAGGAATACTAGAAAATTTTATAAACAGTTCATATACAGAATTATAGAACAGGTTTTCTTAATTGATGTCTTGTTGTAAAATGTTTGTAGTACTACTGACACAGTGATTCTTTTTATTCCTTTGCACATAGAAGTTTTAAAATATTAACACTTGAATTAATAAAGCAAAAATTTGGGGCTTGTCATAAGTGCTTGAGCATTGTGGGAGGTCAAGAAAAATTTGAACAAGACATTTAGTTCATTGCTCTGACACGTGCAGCTGCACGGTGGCACAGATTGAGGATGGTGCAGTAATAGTTATGTAGAATAAGCACTCTCGTAAGGGCCAAGACACTTGTGGTTAGGCCCCGGCTCTGTCACTCACTTGGGTAAGCCACTGCCTCTTTCTTGGCCTCGGTTTCCCAAGGAGACACTGGACTAGAAAATGGGAATGGTTTCTTAGTCCCCAGAGACTGATGGCTCAGCAAATCATTTTCTTCCTCACCTCTCCAGGGGCATAGCTCACTCATTCCACAGCCTGCCTTCCATATAGAGGGTGTACAGAGTTTGGGGAGAAGTGGTAGAAGTGGGTGCAACCTGGAGAGAGATGACAGATTTGGGTATTTATTTGAGTCTTCTCAAAGGTGAAAGGAAATATGAAGACTGACTGAAACAACAGGCTTCTTTATGTAAGATTAATTTGAAAAATACACATTTTAGAATTGTTTATACTCTGATAGTATTAAAAAACATATGCATAAGGGCCAGCCGAGTGGCTCAGTTAGTTAAGAGCTCGCTCAAGAAAGTGAGCTGAACTCTGAGCAACAGCAGTTCGATGCCCAGCCTGAGCTGAGCTGCCGTTGAGCTGCCAACAGGTGGCAGGATGGCTCAGCTAAAATAAAAACAAAACAAAACAAAAAACATATGCATATAAAAACTCAGAAGGGAAATAGCGCTGGACATGCTAAGTAGCATAATGCATCTATGGGTAAAATAATCTTTTCTCTCTATTTTCCAGATTTTCAGTGATGTAGTTATACTACTTTTATGACAAAAGGATGCGGTTATCCAACTAAAATATATAAAAGTCAATAGATTTTTTAAATTAAAAGCAGTCACAAATTTTTACCAAAAATCTGATTATTAGGGAAATTCATTTGAGAAGATTCCATAAGGCGAGCCTTAAAGGACTTCTATCTGTCAAGCATTTCAAGGAGCAGTGTGGTTTAGGAATGTGAGCTCTGGAGCCAGACTGCCTGTCTCCAATCCTGACTTCATCACTCAGTAGCTGTAGGATTTGGGGAATGTTAGGAAGCCTCATCTGCAACCTGAAAATGTCAGTAGAACCTTACGTCATAGAATTGTTTGGAGGAGCAGTCTTTTGATATGTGTAATGTGCTTACAGGAGTGGCTGGTAGCTCACAGTAACACTCAATCTGTTTTAGCTATTGATAAAACCCTGAAAAAAGGTCTATCTTTGAGTTGAGTTGAGATATTAGAAAAAGAAGGAAAAATAAACACAAATATTTAAAATATGAGACAGAGCAAAAAGCACTTAAAAAAAATAAGGCACTGTTTCCATCTCACACCCATCTCTGACCCCTTTCCCTCCTTTTCCTTCTCGAGCACCTCTGAGGCTGTTGGGGAGCAGTAGGGAACCTGGGCTGGGAGACCTGGGCCCCGCCCTGCTCTGCCTGAGGTCCTCTGGGTCTGTAGTACTGCCTCCTTAGTGTCTCCCTCTTTAAAGCAACAGAGTGAGCTCAGTAAGTGATCTTTAGGTTTCTTCCAGCTCTGAAATGTATTTCTTTAAATTCCTTATTTTAAACCTAAAACAGATCTCTCTTAAGGAAGTTAGATAGAAATGTTCATCTTCTTGAACAGGGTGAGAAAAGTTAAACACTTTCAAGTCACATTATTCTCTTTAAGGACATCTCCATAAGCAGGAAGCAAGATACAGAGTAGTTAAGAACACAGGCTTTGGAGTTAGACCTGGCTTCAGATTCTAGCTAGCCCTGTCTGGGTTTTTTTGTTTTGTTTTTTTTAATGCAAACTTGGTCAAGTTACATAACTTCTCATAGCCTCGCTTTTCTCAGCCATCAAGTTGGATTGTCTTGATGTGAAATGAGATATACTCATAAAGCATGTAACTAAGTGCCGGTTACATTGTAGGTGCTCATATAATTAATAAAAATCATTATTAGACATTATTTTTAAAAAATCATAGTCCCATGAACTATAAAAACCTGATTTTAACCACATAATTTGATTTGATTCAGAAGAAAATATTCAAAGACAGATGGAAAAACAACAGTGTACAAATCCTCACTAATTTCTTGAGAGTATAAGAGCTATAGCTCCCATTAGGGCCCTCTGCTTAATTGTTAGGCTTTAATTTACATTTTCATTTGATAGCTATTATGGATGTGTAGGTGGTGGTGGTGGTGGTGGCCGTTTGTTTTTCTTTGTGCCTGTGTGTGTTTTCCTGCTAACTATATTTTCTCTCCTCTATGTCCCAAGGGAGAAAAACGAAAATATTACATAAAAGCTCCTAACCATGTCTGAGGAGCTGACATGAATGATTTATCTAAGAAATAAGCTCGAGGTCTAGAAAAGAACACCTGGTGCTTATTTCACAGCAAGTGAGAAGAATAAGATAGAACTTCCTTTACTGTAGCCCAGTGCAGTCTAACTTATATGAAAAATGGCAAATGCTTTCAGAGTATGATTTTTAAATAACCAGTGGTGTCTTTTGTATGTTTAGTTTAATTGCTAGGTTTAGTTCTCTTGCCTAAATCATTAAACAAGTATTCGATCCTCTGTAGATCCTCAGGTTTCTAGTTGCAGAATTAAAAGCTGCCCATTTTTAGTAAGCTATTGATTTCACTAATGTTTGCATACAAAATGCGTCAGTTTTAATTTCATCTCAGCTATTTTTTTTTTGTTTTAAATTATCGTTTTTTATGTGCTTTGTTTAAGGAGGGATTGGTGAGCTTACTCAGTACTGACTGACTCAAAGACTTTTATTTTGTAGTTACCACAGCACCTAAGACATTCCTATAATTGAATCATTGGTCTATCTGTGTACATGATGTTTTCTGAGACTAATCTCTGGGACAGGTTGTGTCATTGAGATGGGGGTTCCTAGGCTGCTGCGTGAACGTTCTCAGCTGGCTGGTGGTGCAGGACGCTGGCAGCTGCTGCTGCGGTTAAAGAACGCCCGTACCACCCATGCGCTCCCCTCACTCCTGTCAGGGCTCTGACTGGCCATCATGGCTCCACAGAGGCCCACCATCCTACATAGCTTAGTGCCTTTTGCTCCTCACCCACTCCCAGCTTTTCTCTTTCCATCTGCTTCATTTTTTTAAAGCTTTTATCAGTACCTGACGTTATATTTATTGGCTATTGTTTATTGACTGTCTCACCAACTAGAATTTTATCTCCAATTAGCTGATTTGCTATTGATTAGATCTCCAACCAAATTTAATTTCTATAGGGTAGGAACCTTGTCTTATCCACTGCTACTTTTAAATCCAGTTTTTAGAAACTTGCCTACCTCTTAGTAGAAACAAAATAAATGTTAAATGAATAAATTGATGATTGTTTCCTTCTCTGAAGAAAGAACAGAATGCAGAACTTAGGTTCACCATTCTTTTATATTCAAAATGAGAGTTGGATTGATTATTTACATACAAACTTCAAATTATGAAATGAGCTAAGTGGTAGCACTGGGATGTCAGTCACTTCAAAGTATCATTGCCCCACAGCAATTACAGTAAGATTCATTAGTCCACACATTTCTATATGACTAGAAATCTAAAGACTCTACTCTGGAAAAATGTATTCTTGTCCAAAAACTTTAAATTCAAAATCGTTATTCTCTAAAGTGATACTTGCTTTTTTAAATGACTTTTTGCCTAACTATGAAGAGGGTTCATTTATAAGAATGACATATTATATAACCAATACTTATTACAGGCAAAAAAGAAAATGAAATTTGAGCTTTGTTCATACTCTTTTTGTGGAATGAAAGAGTCATTTATTTTCTTTGTCCTACAGTGATCCCTGATTTGAAATAATCCTATTTATTTTACAATTTATTCTGTCAATTCTGTTTAATGTACGATTTTACTCCATTGAGATCAAGGCACACACAAAAAAATTCATGAAATATTCTCCCCAACAACTTACCAAGAAGAAGGAGGTGAAATTTAAAAGGAACAGTGCCGGCTGAGTGGCGCGCTAGTTAGGAGTTGGCTTGGGAAGCCAGCGGCCCCGGTTTGGGTCCCACATATGAGGTCCAGTGACACTGCCCTCAAAAAAAATAAATAAATAAAAGGAACCAGCACCTTGATCATCGGAGAGACAAGATGTGTCATGGTCCTGTACAGGGACGCGAAGCTGAGGGGTGAGCAACGGGATGGGCTGACTGACTGGTGTCAGATTTGTAAAGGTTTCAAAGGGCTAGAGCACGGTGGTGGCTCAGAGTGAGGAAGAAATTAAGGAGCCTGAGGATTCCATAAATTAGAAAGCAGGGTGAAGCTTGGCAGTAGGGAAGGGTAGTGGCAGCAGAGGAACTTACACTGCAGCAGAGCTGGCTTTGTCTGGAAGCCCCTGACAAAGGTGACAAAGGAGGAGTAAAATGGCTTAGGGGCATGTGACAGGGGTCGAAAGAGCAGAACATGAGTGTCAGTGGAAAGTAGTGATGGGTAGGCTAGTATCTGAAAGTAAAGACAGCATTCAAAGAAATCTCTTCAGATGTGGTCCCAACTTGTCTAATAGTATATTTAAGCTGGCACACATTGTCATAAGGACTATTTCCTAATCTTCTCTTTTGTAGCCCACGTTTAGCAAAATGAGGTGTTGGTAAAAGAGTATAACGTCCCAGCCACAGTTCCACATCTAGACTATAACTGGAATGCCTGAAAATCATTGTAAGTTAACGATCATCGAGAAGATAGCAAATGAGTTTTAGCTGGATAGGTGTGCGTTCTGATCATCAAAAGAATTATCACCATAATTTTAACATTAATTAATACTAGTGTTGATGACATGAACAGAGAGCAAAGAGTTTTCAAGTATTAAAATTTCTAATTATTCATTCCAGAATCATTTATATCCTTAAGGATAGTACATTAATATTCAGTTTAGAAAGGAAAAGCACATCATATTTTCATGATTTTAAAGAAAGAATCAGTTTGTTGCCTTTATAAAAAATAGAAATATAGGGCCCGCCGAATGACTCAGTTGGTTAAGAGCTTGCTCAAGAGTGTGAGCTGAGCTCTGAGCAACAGCAGTTCAATGCCCAGCCCGAGCTGAGCAGCTGCTAAGCTGCCACCAGGTAGCAAGATGGCTCAGCTAAAAACAAGAAATAAAAAAACAAATATATATTTTAGTGCTTTTGCTTATTTCACACATCAGTACCTCTGAATTTTTTTAAAAAAAAAAGTTAACAGGAAGGATATAACAATATACCAAAGAAAATTTGAATATCAGCTATT
Source organism: Aselliscus stoliczkanus (assembly GCA_033961575.1). Classification (NCBI taxonomy): domain Eukaryota; kingdom Metazoa; phylum Chordata; class Mammalia; order Chiroptera; family Hipposideridae; genus Aselliscus; species Aselliscus stoliczkanus. The sequence goes on along the minus strand of CM066740.1, from coordinate 70,871,211 downwards.
TCCACCTTTGTGAAATTTGGTAGCCTCTTCCTTTCTGCCAGTTGGATTGATCTTGAGGTTTGTGTTTAATTCACTGCTTCCTCTTCACCCATAGTAGTTAATCCCTATCTCTCTGTATGTTTCCCATAGATAAATCCCTTTCCATTCCTTCTGAGAAACCAAAACAAAACAAAACAACAAAAAACTGTTTCAGTAACTTTTCCATTGATTTAACTGTATTCACCTTTCCAAACCATTCAGCAATTTAGGAATACTATTTCTACTATATCTGTACTAAAAAACTTCTAATGCTTTCCTGTTGTATATGGGATTAGATTCACATTATTTAGCCTAACATTCAAATTCTTCAAAAAGCTAGCCTCATCTAGTCTTTCCTAATTTTTCTCCTCTTTCTACCCAACAGAAACCCCCAACTTCAGCCCAATCAAATCAGCCCATAGACCCTGAATGTGCTTATCCCCGCTCAGCCCTTTTTCTTCCACTCTTCCTTAACCAAACCCTGCCACAGGTCTGGAATTAGTTTATACATTTTCTCATATGAGCACAGCTGTGCCAAGAAGGGGAGTTAATTTTCTCTGTAATCTAATCTGCCTCATGAGCACACTCACTAACTGCAGGGTCACTTTGTCCCCACCCCTCTGGTTTGGAGGGAACTGCGGAGTCCTTGTTATCCCACAAGAATCAAAAGAGGCCCCAGCTTTCATCAGCATCATCAAGACCCTGTCACAATAGATCTGCCATGATGGAATCGGAAGTGGGAGGTGGGGCAGAAGCCCTGATCCCCCAGCTCTGCTCTCAGCTCCAGGGTGCATCTCTAACAGCCTGTCTGCCTGTTTCCATCTTTCTTTTCACCATAGTCTACAGGCATGGGAAACGTGGGCTTTCTCACCTTTTTCTGTCTGCCCAGGACCTTTCTTAGGTAAAACTATTTGATTGAGACCAGCCTTTTGCTACATTGAAGAAGAATATAAGTTTATTTAGAAAATGTGTTCTTTGTACATGTTACAGTCAATTGACTGTATAAATGGACCCAATAAATGGGCTCCCTAGATCCATACGCTTTGCCCTATATCTGTGCTGTCCTTTAGAACTTTGGGCTTCGCCATGTAGTTTGCTGTATCCCCAGGGACAGGAGCAACCATGGCATCAGCAGAGGCTTGCAGAAGCACTCATGCTTTTCCACTTTCTCTGTTGCTCTGTCTTTGTCCTGAGGGCACGTAAAGGCATGACCACTAGAGGGGCAGGACTACATCAGTCCAGTTGTCCTGGCCAAGGTCACAGACACGAGTGAGCCGGACAAAATAAAGCCACCAACCCACTGGTAACTGACCAGACCTATGAGTGGGTCATGCAGAGCCCTCATCAGGCCAGCAGAACCGCTTCATCACCTGTAGGGTGATGAGAAATTATATAAATGATACTCACTTAAGGCACTAAGTATTAGGATGACGTGTTAAACAGAAAAGAATACTGTGCACTATTGTCTTGCTGCAAGGTCCTAATCCCTTCCCCGGTCTTCTATTATAGTCATACATCAAATACACAAAATTAGATAAGTCATAATCCTGGTTCATGCTCTATGCCACACATGTATAAATGATCTGCACGTTTATATATCTGTAATTTTTAGAATATGCCTTTCTATGTACATATACATACATTATAATTTATCCATTTTATTAAAATGGCCATGGGAGTGATTTCCAGATTCTCGTTACTGCAATCAGCGCTACTGTGAATATCTTGTGTGTGTCCCTAGGTACATATGCACCTTTCCTCCTAAGTGTGTACCTCAGTGATGGCTGAATTGATGAGCATGAAAGTGTATCTTTTCAAGATAATGCTAAGCTTTTGCAAGTTTTATCAGTAGTTGTACCAAATACATGTATTTCCGCTGTATGTGAGATGTTTTTGTCCTTTTTTTTTTTTTTTTTTGCCTTTTGCCTTTTGCCACATACTACCTTCTTTGGATACTTAGATTTTCTTATGTGTGTGTTGTATATCTACAGGAAAATTTGCCTCCTGAAGATGGGAATCCTGACTCTTCATTACTTTGCCCATAAGTTTCAGAACATGATGGATACAAATTAGATCTTGATTGATAATTGATGGATGTACTTTACATTTTAGAGTCAGTCTGAAAATTCCTTGATATCCCTCATCTTTCCACCTCAGCTGACTCAGGCGTCCTGTGCTCCCCAATTCTCTGTACACTCTCTATTTTGGAATTATTACCACCCCTGCTCTTGTTTGTCTCTCCAGCTAAGATTCATTCCTTGTAGACTGGAGCTGATTATTCAGCAGCATTGCTTAACCAGGCACTGAATACACACGCCCGCCTTCATTAAATTAGTCATTCAGCACTTACTTATTGATTGTCATGTGCCAGATTCTTTAAATGAAAAAATGAATGGATGGGTGACATTCGCTATAAAAATAGTGATGCTTAAAAAGAGACATTAGGGCCGGCTGAGTGGCGCGGTGGTTAAGCGCTGGCTTGGGAAGCCAGCGGCCCCGGTTCAGTCCCACATGTGAGGGCCAACGACACTGCCCTCAAAAAAAAAAAAAAAAAAAAAGAGACATTAATCAGCACTAGAAATACATTAGCTACGGTGGAGCTAGTTACTTCCACCACTGAAATAGAACAGCTGTTAACCTAACAGCATAGGCTAGAAAATGTAGAAAAGTATAAAATGGAAAACAGTTTAAGCTGGCAAAATAGAATCATACATACAGAAGGCAATACATTATCAAATACTCAATTGCCTCTTCCATGACTTGGACATCCTCGTTGAAAAGATATCATAAATAAGTGGTTCACAGAATTTATTATAACGGATAACTTGAAATTGTTTCCAAAAGCCAGAATTGACAATTTTAAAAATAGATAATTTGGTTTCTTTTACTTTTTTACTCTTCTTTGAAGGTGTTAAACGTGCACAAAAGTGTTCCCCAAGTCAGGTGAGTATAATTTTTATCGGTCCCTCTGATCTATGAAGGCACAAGGATGTAATTATTTGAGAACAGTACCTGTTAACTGGAAAATATTGTCCCTATAAGTAGTAATTGTGAGAACTGTATGTATTTATGAGTATTCATTAAACTAAACAAATATGGCACGTATTTAAAAAGGGTGAAAAGGGCTCAACTCCTCTTACGAAATGTGAAAAACTATAGGAGGAAAGCTGATGAAACATGGGCGATCAGATAGGTTTCTAGACTAAGGTAGACTATGCTAGAAGTAGAAGAGGTTACTGGGTGACGGGAGTCAATAGGCACAAAAGGTCCAAACTTCCAGTTATAAAATAAGCCACGGGGATATAATGTACAGTATGGTGACTATTGTTAATAATACTGTATTGCACATTTTAAAGTTGCTAAGGGAGTAGACCTTCAAAGTCTTCATCACAAGACAGAGCAATTCTGTGACTATGGTGATGAATGTTTACTAGACTTATGGCGGTGATCATTTTGCAATATATACCAATATCAAATCATTATCCTGTATACCTGAAATTAATATAAACCTGAAATTAATATAATGTTGTATGTCAGTTACACCTTAACTTTTTTAAATGAATAAGGGTTAGACCTGAATGAGTAAAACAGTGTCAAATGAATAAGATAGCGCCAATGAAACAGGAAAGTTATATTACAATTGCAAATACCACAGAGAAATGCTGCTTTATTCGATTATCAAGCCTTGCAATACCTCTTTTTGCTTTGGACACAAATATACCTTTTTTATTCAGAAGAAAAACAAATTCCCATATGCTTAGTCTACGCCTTGACCTTGAGCAACTCACAGTTATGGAAATGTGTGACAGGGTCTGTTTATTCTTTCCAAAACTTGGACTTAAAGTGGACAGTTAGACCCGTTTGCTGTATAGTTTAACCATTAGACTAAGTATTCTCTGGGAGAGTGAAAGTGTCAAGTGTGTTTATAGTGAAAGATATGAACAATTGATGAAATAGTTGAAAGAATAATTAAGACTATTAAAAGGCAATGTAATACCTAACAGTGCTGTTTTGTTGGAGTGGTTGGAGGGTGTCAGCCAGTATGCCTAATTGTAGTCCTGTCCCTGTGTAATCGTGGGGTAAACCTCAATTTGCTTAACCTCTCTGGGCCCCAGCTCTTCATCTGCAAAGTGGAATAATGATGATGACCTTTTTCAAAAGGTTGCTGCAAGGGTTAAAGGAGGTAATATCACTGAAGTGCCCAGAACATAATTAACAATATATTTTTGCTATATATAGTATTTTATTTTATATATTATATTCCGAGTAATCTGTTATAGTGGTAATATATATTATAAAGAGCTGGCATTATAAGAAAATCATGAAATAACATAAAAGTCATCTCATGCTATCCTTTAAAATATTAGGTATTTAAAAGTTCAAAATAAAAGTGCTTTCTTTATTCTTTGACCCCATGAGCAGTATTAACAACTTTGTGTATATGCCTTTGTTATACTAATATGTTCAATTTCAGTAATTTTAGAAGTCTCATATTTCCAGCACTAATATTTTCTGCTAGAATCAACTGCTCTATATTTAATGTTCTGACCATTATAGTCATATCATGAATAAATGGGTTAAAAATTATTTCTTAATTAAAATTATCTCTACAACTTGGATTTCTACAAAATCAATTGGTTGTAATGTTATAAAAATGAAAAATTGAACTTTGTGAAACAGAGCACAAATTGCATTAATGATTGATAGGTAATATGCATGAAATGAAAAATTACTAGGCAAGGAGGAGTAAGTGTTTATCCTACTACCAAATACCCAGTGAATGGATTATAGCTACAATCTTGCCTTTAATGTTTTTCATGGTAATTGTAAGAAGAGTCAGGAAGAATCATGGGACCTTAATAAAATGCCTTGCCATTTTAATTGCTGAGAGAAGCAAGAGAATCTTAATTGCCAGGAGACACATTACTAATTAAAGTGTCATTTACATTCATTCTGAAATAATTAGTTTGAATATTTTAAGAGCTGAGATATAAATTTAATTCCAAATTCAAGAGCATACCCACAACAGACTTTGTTAAAATGATCTGTGGTTAAGAAAGGTTAACAACCATAAAGTTTTAAATGTTATTTTTTAATTTGGTACAATTTGATTTTTTATTGGATTATTGAACTTGAAAGAATATGGAGTTAAGTGTATTTGAAAACTCAGTATGATGTTAAAATGACTGTAACACTAAGTTGAATTCCTAAGTTGCTTTCAGATTTGTGGGGTGTAGAAATTTTGTTTAGGTATTTATCACAACTTTGGAAAAATATTCTTAAATACTGTTGTCAACATACAGTTACATTATAATGTATGAATTACAAGTTCTGTCAACACTACATAGCAACTTGTAAACATAGACATGATTTGATGGACTTTTAAAATTATAGATTTAATCTCAGAAATTCCTAGTTAAAACCAGTTAAAAGTACATGTACTTAAAAGAATTTTAAACAATTATTTGTTTCTCTGGGATTTGGGGCACAGAAAATTAAATACTCATATTCCTCATTTCGTGGCATACCATCACCAGCCCCTCCTTTGTTTTACTTTGTAACCTTTTCATCCCTGATTCCATCTCTTATTCTGCTCCTCCCTGCATAGGTATCCATTCTGTATTGGGTAATACATCCTTGAATGATATGTATCCCTCTAAAATATATAGTGTTTTGTGTACATAAGTGTTTTAAATTTTTATATTTTATGCTGAAGATACTCAACTTAATTTTTTATCAAATATTAAGTATTTAAGACTTGTGTAAATTGTTATATATTCTTCCAGGTCATTGCTTCTTGGTATTATATAACATTCCATAGTATCTACCATATTTTACCTATGTAGTCCTCTAATGGTGAACACCTGAATTGTCTCTAGTCCATCACCATAAACAGTGCTCCCTTGATTTTCCTTGTTTGTGTCCATTTATAAGGCCTACCTATAAATTTCTCAACCATATGTAACCAAGAATCTGACATACACATACTTAAATTCATCAAGTGTTCTAAGATAGCTTTTCAGATTTTCTGTTCCTATTTACAACCCTAATTCACTGTACCTTACCCAAAAATAGTATACTTACCTTTCTAATTTTTGCTTTTTCTGATGAGTGGGAAGCAATGTTTTATTTTGTTTAATAAATTCCTATGCATATTCGGTAATCATCTTCTCTTGTGCTTCATATATTCGTCCCCTCTGCCAATTTTGCCTTTTGGTTTTCAACCCCTTTTCATTGTTTTACAAATGTTTCTTCTCTAGATCAACACTGTCCAATAGATATGGAGTTATGGAAATGTGTATCTCGACTGTCCAGGAGGTTAAAGTGCTATAGCACTAAGTTCATTTCCTAAACTTCTCTCAGATTTCTGGAGTATTAATATTTTTTCATTATTTTGATTCAGCATTTATCATAATATGTGGACCACATGTGACTTTTGAGCACTTGAAATGAGGCTTCTGTGACTGAGCCAAAATTTTTATTCTATTTAATTCTTATTAGTTTAATAGTCACGTTTGTCTATTATGTTGGACAAAGATGGGCTAAGTAACAATCTTTTGTTAGGTTTAGTTATTACACATATGATAACCTTGTTGAACAGAAGTAATTAATAGTCAAATCTATCCATTTTCTTCCTATGTATTTGTACTTTTGGAATTGTTTTAAAAGTGTCCTCAAGCCCTAAATCACACATAATTTCCTTCATTTTCCTCCTTTTAGGTTTATAGATGTATCTTTTACTTTTGGGTCTTTAATCCATGTAGAGCTCCCTTTTGGATATAGTATAAGGAAAGCCTCGAACTTTGTTTTCTCGACAAGCCAGTTTTCCAACTATTGAGTCCATCTTCTACCTCTGCTTTTGTTGTAGGGAAACACAGTGCTGATTGTAGTAGGCAGAGCTGAGCTGATCAATTCTCTTATTGTAACACTGTATTGAGTTGTATTTTTCTCTGTAGGTGATTGTCATCTGCAAACAATGGTAGTTTTTTGCTTTACTTACTGTGTTTACTCTTTTTCTTGTCTTATACAATGGGTCAGGGCTTGTAGTGCTGTTATCTAGAAGTGACAGAAGGCAAACTTGCCTTTTCACAATCTTAGAATTAAATCTATATGTGTCAGAGTTCTTGAGAGAAGCAGAACCAATAAAATGCACACAGGCATGTATGTTGGGGGATTGATCACAAGGAATTAACTCATGTGATTATGGAGCCCAGCAAATCTAAAATCTACAATGTCAATGTCCCAGCTTAAGTCTGAAGTTCCTGTAGAACCAGGAAGAGCCGATGACCCAATTCAAAGGCTGTGAGACAGAAGGAAAAGGGTCAGCTTTTTCTTCTATTCAGGCCTTCAACTAATTGGATAAGATCCACCCACATTAGGAAGGGCAATCTGCTTTACTCAGTCTACAGATTTAAATGTTAATTTCATCCAAAAAAAATCCTTCCAGAAGCACCCAAAATAGTATTGGACTACATATCTAGGCACCCTGTGGTCCAGTCAAGTTGACACATAAAATTAATCATTATTATACCTAAAATTTCTTCTATTAAGCATAACTGCTTCATATTCTTGGTACACAGCTTTACTAAATTATTTATTAAACCAAAAATGGTTGAACTGTATCAAATGCTTTCTCTTACCTATTAAAGTGGCATATTTTTCTCCATTAGACCATCAATATAGTGATTTACATTTGGTGGGTTTTCTGATGTTAAACCTTCCTTACATTCATGGAACACAATTTTTTATTATTCAAGGTATTTAAAATTGAATATATTTAAATATTCTCTTCAGTTTATCTGACTGCTGAATTTGAGCACATTTTCATTTGCTTTTTAACTAGCTGAGCTTCTCTTTCTGTAATTCATATGTTCATGTCCATTGCCAAATTTGTCATCTCTGTTTATAGGTGAAATTAGCCAACAATTTTTTTTCTTTTAATGTTCTCATCCAGTTTGAAGTTGAGGAATGAAAGTGATATTAATCTCATTAAACCAGTCAATCATTTTTTCCTGGTTTATTTTCTTTTTTTTTTCTCTCTTTTTTTCATTTTACCAAAACGACTTATATAAGGGGGATTTTCTGTCATTTGGAGTTTGTTAAAAACTATTCTGACTCCCTACCTATTAGAATGGCCAATATCTGAAATACTGACAACACCAAATGCTAGCAAGGATATAGAGCAACAGGAACTCTTTAATCATTATTGAAAGTGCAACGTGGTATAGCCACTTCAGAAGACAGTTTACCAGTTTCTTATAAAGCATGACATTCTTATCATATCCAATAATCATGCTTCTTGGTATTTACCCACAGGAGTTGAAACCTATGTCCACACAAAAACCTGCACACAGGTGTTTATGGTGACGCTGTTCACAATTGCCAAAACTTGGAAGCAACCAAGATGGCCTCAGTTGGTGAATGGATAAATAAACTGTGGTACATCTAAAAAATGGTATTATTCTGTGCTAAAACGAAATGAGCTATCAAGTCATGAAAATACATGAGGGAATTTTAAGTGCATATTACTAAGTAAAAGAAGACAATCTTTTAAAAGACTGCATGCTCTATGATTCCAACTGTATGACATTCTGCAAAAGGCAAAATTATAGAAACAATAAAAGGATCCATGGTTGTCAGACACAAAGGGGAGGAATGAAAAGTCAGAGCACAGAGGATTTTTAGGGCAGTGAAATACTCTGTGATATTACAATGATGTGATGCTGAAGAGGGAAAGGGCTTAACCCACCAAGAGCTCCTGAGCACCTCCTCCCCCAAAAGCAATAAAGCATAAAGCATCAGCCAACTTTCTCCACAAGAAAAAATTAGTATCACTATACATTCATCCAAATACATATATAATGGACAACACCAACAGTGAACCATTATATAAACTCTGGACTTTGAGTGATTATGACGTGAAGGTCCATCAATTGTAACAAATATACCATTCTGATTCAGGATGTTGGTATTGAAGAGGGTCTGCCTGTATGGAGACAGGAATTGTAAAGGAAATCTCTGAAAGTATTGAATGAAAAATGCCAGAAATAAACAATGCATAAATTTTAAATTGTGAGCCAGTCTACGTAGCGTGATGAAATCTCGTGACCTCCCACTCTGTCCTGCCCTGGACATAAAGCATTCCTTTGTCCAGCATCTCCACACTGTATAAGCTACCTGCTCATGAGTCACTTAGTGGTTATGAAGGAGAGATAATAATAATAACTTTTATTATAGTATATGGTTATAATACTTCTATTTTATTACTGTCATTGTTAATCTCTTATTGTGCCTAATTTATAAGTTAAACTTTATCATAGGTATGTTTGTATAGGAAAAAAACATAGAACAGTGTATATATAGGGTTCAGTAGTCTCCACTGATTGAAGCATCTGCTGGGAGTCTTGGAATGTATCCCCAGTGGATAAGGGGAACTACATATTGTCCTCTTAATTTTACTGTGAACTTAAAACTGTTCTAAAAACAGTACAATCTTTATCAAAAAACAATTTATTTGCAATATTGTCTGGAATGGAATCTTGAGTTGGCAGTAAGGGGAGGTCTTTGATAGCCATTTCAAATTTCTTAGTGATTCTTGATCTGTTTAAAATTTCTAGTACATCTCACATCAATTTTTCAAATATCTTTGTTATAGTTATTAATATTTTAATGTTTAAACATCCTCTGTTGTGTCTACAGCTATCCTTGTTTCATTCTTTTTCCTTTCATTTTTTCTCACTTCAGATATGTTTGCAAATATCTCTGTTTAATTTTTATTATTCCTGATAAGCTTTGTCTGTCTTACTAATCTTGCAAAGAACCAACACTTAGCTGTGTTCATTTCTTTTATTTTTACCTCTGTTACATTGATTTCTGCACAAATCTATATTTCCTTTTTTCTTGTTTCTCCAGTTTTGCTGAGTTTTACTTTTCCTAACTTCTTTAGTTGAAAAATTCATGTCATTTTTTTTTTCTATTTCTTGTATTTCAATAACCTTGATTTTTTTTTTAATGTGTAATTTTTGGTTTGGGTTTCAATTTGGTTTGATTTGCTTTATTCTATCACTCAAATTAAAGATCCCCCCCCCATTTCATCAAGAGGTTTTTCATATCAAAAGAGTTTTGTGTCTATTTATATTGATCCTTTGTGTAAGTTTTCCACCTAGTTTTATTTTGAATTCCCTTCTGTGTTGGCATAGTGTGATTCTTCTTTGTCATTGTATTACACTTCACAATTTTCTTTCAGAATTTTCCCTCTGTACCTCTCACTTTTACATTCTCAGAAGTGTTCTGTCTAGTTCTGGTTCTTTGCTTTTATTACCATTTGCAGATACTTGGGTAAACTCCCTAGGACAAACAATTGTATATATGTTTCTTAGATAAATAGTTGTATATATGCTTCATGAAAGTCTCCTCAAATGTTCAATTTCTCTTAATGGTTGCATCCATTTCAACTTTTCATTACCCCCATCGATGAATTATTTGGTCTGACCAGCAGTGACCAAGTCTGTCAAGATGATAACTTGGGAGGTTGGGGCCCCCCTTCCCTTAATATTCATTAGCACCCCTGCCCCATTTCTGATATAGTAGTTTAGGTTTTCTGAATCTTAAAGTGCTCTGCATACTATTACTAAAAACGTTTTCTGGGCCTCCTTTTCTTTTCCTGCCACCCCATTTATGTACAAAGTTTGTTTTCCACAAGAGCTGTCTGTGTAGAAATTTCACTCCATTTCTGATCCTCATCAGTAAATGGTCTCACCGGATTGTGTTTATTTTCTCCCAGGTTAGCTTCCAGTTTAAAAATGCAATGGACTTAGGTACTTTCTCATCATACTGATCTCCTCAGAGATGATTTTTACCTAAAGTAAGAAGTAACTTAGATTTTTCCACATTTTCAATTTGATAGAAGACGAGGTTTTCATCCGTGAAACCTGTAGAACTGTGTATTTTAATTATGTCTCAGCATGCCTTAGCTGTCATACTTGTAAGGGTCCTGTGGCCATGATGTTTGTCCATTTCATCTTTAATTCCTCATTGAATTCTTAATACACCATTTTACAAAGGACAGGTATATGATTAATAAACAACCATTAATACCTCCATTTGTTGAGTCTACTTTGTTTACTATTCTGTAACTATATAACTGTTCTATAACTGTTGGTTATTCTTAAATGCAAAGGGTATAATTTGTCTAACCTTATCTTGTGTCTTCTACCTTATTCTAAGGAGATTGTATTAGGATAAAATTGGAGTTTGAAGAAACCCAATTACAAAGATGATTATTCTATAGGGCACCATGTCCTGTTATAGATGTTCTCCGTCTCCCCAATAGTAAGGTTCAGTTTAGGGTTTTATCTAAGGTCTTGTTATCCTTCCTTATCCTCAAATATGATTGGAAGAGTAAAAATAAGACTTACAATGGAATATTTTAAAAAGTTCCAAGGGGCATCAAAAAGCATGTGAGTCACTTTTGCTGATGTTGGACTCTACTGTTTCCCATCAGCCTGCAGTTTTACCATAAGCCTTAAAATAAAATGTGTTCACCATGGAATTCTTGTCAAGAGTTCAAATATATAGATGTGTCCTCATTTGTGGTACAGTTATATTCTTCATTAGTTCTTAAAGGAATAAGAGCTAATGTGGTCAACCAATAGGATAACTTAGTAATTGTGCCCTCTCTGTGGAAGTCATGTGAACATACTGGAAAGATTTCTTAATAACAGTAGTCAATTTTTCAAATAGGATATGTGTCCATTATCTGGTAGACTATTAACCCTTTCAGAGGATTCATCTATTATATTGCTAATTAGCAAGCTTTTGAAGTATATAGCTTCTTATAGAGGTGACATCAAAATAAAGCAGTGATTGCTTTAAATATATTTAAAGTATCTAAGTACCTTAAATATATATAATCTTAATTAGTTCTTACAACTCTATATGATCTCATATCTCTATGGTAATTCAAATGGTATATTCCTTGATTATACTCTTGTATGATCTATTCTTAACTATATTCTTACTCAGTTCTTACATCTCTCTCCCTCTCTCTTTGTCTCTCCCTCTACACACACACGATGCCAAAAAAATTTATACACATTTTAAGAAAGGAAAAAACTGTATTAAAATTATGTTTAACCACTTTGAACACCTCTTGTAATTGCAGAAGTCAACGTGACTTGTATTCGTCTTTTGCTATTGGTATATATTGAGTATTACAATTTTAATACAGTTTTTCCTTTCTCAAAATACGTACACATTTTTTTTGGCTGTGTGTGTGTGTGTGTGTGTGTGTGTGTGTGTGTGTGTGTATAATTTGTGTTATATAATTGATATCACTTTTACATCAATGTATAGATATTACCAAAGCATACAGAGGCTAAAGAATTTAACCAAAGTAACTAACTATGATTTAAATCTCAGTTTGTCTGATTTCAGAGCCTATTCCCTAAACCATTAGGCAACACTGCCTAATAATACACAGTATTTTTCTCAAGTGATCACACTAGAAGCTCAGAAAACTGAGATGCTAGCAAAGGCAAGCCAAATAAATGTGTGAAGTGATTACGTGTAAAATCATGAAGAGTGGAATAGTCGGCATTATGGGAATCAAGAGACTATGAAAAGAAATACAAAATACACATATATTTTTAATGCTGTACTTTTAAAGCACATCTGCAGGCCAGGCTTGACCCACGAGCTCACCATTTTGCATCTCTTGCTTTATAGGAATCATCCTGCCCATTCTTACCTTCGAATAACTTTTGAGGCTTTGCTGGTTGCCACATACTCAGAAATAGCATTTATTTATTTCCTTAATGGGCAAGGGATGTCAGTCACATAGTTTGAATTGAAATAAGAGAATGAAAGGAATTAATTTTCTTGTTTTTAAACTTTTTTATATATTTTGTTTTAATTAATGGAGTCCCATAAATATACACCGCTATTGCTCTGCCATCGATCAAGTGAGCCTTCCCACTGTCTCCTCTATGGCCATCTGACAATCAGGTTTAAGAGGTACGGCCCTATTAGTTATTGAATAACTAGTTTGCAAACTCTAAATATTTAAGTTTTGATATAGGACATGTAATTCAGCATCTGGCTGACATTTATTCATCCTCTCAGAATTGCCTCAGGCTTGGCATGGTGAGTCTCTTAATTCATAAGTACTTTTTAAGCCTACCTCTGTAGTGATTTAGATTAAAAGAAAATCTCCGTAACATCTTTTATCCAAGTGAGTATTCTTGATCCCCTGTCTACAGTTATTTTGCTAAAATAACACTTAGATACTGTGTTGGGAGGGCTTTGTTGAAATAGGCTGTGCGTGTTCAAAATGTAAAATATTCCTAGTTCAAGGAATTTACCTTAGTACCAAAAGCAAATGATTTTGATTACTTAAATGTAAGATGAGGAAACAAAATTCCTCAGGTTAAGTTCTCTAGAATTTAGATCAAAATCAAAATCATCTTTTTAAAAGAATTCACGGATAATAAATAGAATTTAGATCACCAAATATTCAAACTCCTTGATTTAGGCAAATTGGGTAACACACAGGGCTGGAGATGTGAATGCTACATAATGAGCAATTGAATGTGAGGCACCTGGGCTGCATGTTAGCAGCTAGTTCCAGTGTGAATGCTCTGTAATCATGTGTGGGTTGAGAGGCATGTGTTCAGCTAAATGGAAATCTTGGACGTTCTCTCATACTCCCCATTATTTGTAATTGAACACCGGATTTCTATCATGCAACAAATTAACATCTGCACTGGATCTGTCTTTGATGCATATGGATACGCTGATTAGAATTTTGCAGATAGGCAGATACTGAAAAAAAAAAAGACAACATTGTGAAACATTTCCAGCCATAATTTTTGATTACATATTGAGAATCGTTTAATTATCTTACTCCACTTAATTAGCCCTTCTACTTAGGTCGGTTGCTTTTTTTATGAACATGACATGTTAGCAATTTGTTAATTGGCATGAAATAACATGAGACCTCTCTGGGTATTTCGTATGACATGCGTATTTCACATGTGCTTAAGGAAGCTACAGAGAACACAAGGAGGTAAATGTGTTCGTTAGCCCCCTTACGGCATTTTCCTGGGCTGCCATTGCATGGTGCCGCCAAGTTCTGTGTTTCTGTCCTGTGAATGTCTTTCCTTCTCTTACGCCAAATGAGAGCGGTGACTTGAGCTGTCATGGATACATATTTAAAACGGAAGAAGTGAGGAAGGTTATACACACACACACACACACACATATACATACACACACACACACAAATGTTAGTAGGTGAGAGGGAGATGGGCAGAGAGACACATACATGCATGTAGAAAATTATTAGGGAAAGATTTAGTATCAAGCTTTTAAGCTCCTAGTTACTTCACTAGTGTTTTATGTTAGATAATTTTTACACACCTACAGTATCCCTTTTGTGGCATATCATGACTAAGGCTCCTCAATGGATTGATTCCATCTATCCCCATAGAAGTAAAAAAATATATTCAGCTTGATAGTGAAGTACCAGAAAATAATATGCAAATTTCTCTGGTGTGTAGTGTAAGGGTCTTATTGACTAGTGATTTACACCTAGGAAGAAAAATTTTTTTCCTCTAAAGAATTCCTCTGAGATATGACCCCAGTAGACAACCACCAGTCACCCTGCATGGAGCGGTGAGGGTTTTGCCAGAACCCATTTCACCTCCTTATATTACATTCATTTAAGTATGAATTGTTTTTTTTTCTAAACCCCAAATAAATTATTATTACTGCACCATCACAACTTTGAGGAACTGTGTGATGGTGAGAAGGGAGAACTCAGAATAACACTGGTTCCCTGTTACTTGTTTTTCTATATTCTACTGTTTTCTAACTGGGATTACTTCATACCAGCATAGAATTTTAAAAAGTAAGAGAGATTTAGGGCTCCTTGGCCCCACATTAGTGTTTTATAAAAGAACACTGAGGATAAGAGTGGTAGGCCTCCCTAAAGTACGGTGAGTATTTACTGAGCTCACCTGTACTGAGTGTATCCTGGGCAAAGCACCAGATGGGGCATTCTGGCATACAGTGATACCTGTACATAACTCTGTCCTGGTGAGAATTCCTCCGTTTTTCCATTCCTGTTAGTAATGTTTTCATCCACTAGGGGCCACTATGATCAAATATAAGAAGAAAGGAAAAAAATGGTATTTTGTTCGGTTTACTTAAGTTAGAAAAATTGCTTGCAGTGCTACTGTAGGGAAACCTTAACAAATTCCATACTTTTAAGTGAGATGCATTTTTAAATATCTAGATATGGCTGAGATTTTTGTCTGTTTTTCTTTCAGTTTCATAATTGGCCTAGATTAGTCAGTGGGTAAGGTGTGTGGTCCCTGGTCCAAGAGCACAACCATTACTTGAGAACTTGGGAGAAATGCACGTTCTCAGGCCTGATTTGAACCCGAAACTCGGGGTGTGGGGCCCAGCAATCTGCATTTTCACGAGCTCTGTGTAAGATGGCGTGGCTTGCTAACATGTGAGAACCACTGAATTAGACATAAGTGGATTTTGACATACGAGGACTTTTTACATTTCTAACTGTTGAAAAAGTATTAGGTTAAAAACTAACAAATGCGCTTGAAATATTGTGAAAAGGTGTTTCTTAGGAAAGAGTCCTCTCCTATATTAACAATAAATGAGTTTGAAGAATTAAACTTTTTTTTTTTTGTCCATGATTATACATGAGTCAGAACAGTTAGTTGATTTCTCACTTTCATCTCCCCTCCCCGCTAAAAAAATGTTAATCAAGTGAAAATTTGAGATAACTCATTTGCTTTATAGTATAAAGGTAAATCAACCAATAGAATTTCTTAAATTTAACTCCTTGTAATATCAAGACATGGCCTAGATTTCAACATAACACTGCTCACAGTATTTCCTTACATCTTTATAGTATCTTTACACTTATTAAAAGGGCTATTATATCTATTGGGTTATTTGATCCTCAGGATAATCCTTTGAGGTAATAAAGAAACCCATCATTACCTCTGTTTACAGTTAGGAAGAACAGACCCATCTTTTTTTGATAAGTAGTTAATTCTGTTCCTCTGTCCCTGAGAGTTAGTGAAAATTACCGGAAGAGAATACTGCTGCTCTTAACAGAACTCTACACCTCTAATGTTTGAGTTAGGAAGGAGAATATTCTGGAAATATGGGTGAATGGACTGTTTTCCCCTCCCTAGAGGTATTCTCTGACATCCTGCCTTCACACTATGCTAGGCCTCCGATGGGCCCTTCCTCCCCTCATTTTCTTTCTCTTCCATTGTAGACCTTCCGTCCTCATTTCTCTTTGGCCAGTTAGGACAGTGCAGAACTTCTGAAAGCCTTTGTGCTGAGGAGAAAAAATTAATAATAATCACAGAGAGTATACTAGCTGGGGGTGACCAGTTAGCTCAGTTGGTTAGAGCTTAGTGCTGACAACACCAAGGTTGCCAGTTCAATCCCCGCATGGGCCACTGTGAACTGTGCCCTCCTTAAAAGAGGCAACTATGCCATTGTAACCTGAAAGCAATGTGTAACCAATGACCATGGCTGTTTCCCGGTAAAATTTTAAAAAGAAATTACCAGCTAAGCTTGCCACCACTCCGCTTTATCTACTGTCGTGTTCCACTCAGAAGGCTGACCTAAGATGGCGCAGGTGAGGATGCCCGACTGTTTTGCTCTTAATCTTTTCTCCGAATGAAGCCTCCACCAGGAGTGGCCTCCTGTGGGAGTGAACACTTTCTCATTCACAGTCAGTCCAGCAGTAGTCCAGGATGCCTCTCTCCCAATATACCTCCCAATGATCTTACTGTTCTGAGATCAAGACCACCTTCTCCATGTGTCAGAGGTCAAATGTTACGTGAAGGTCAGTGTTTTATGTATACAGTAGCTGGGGGCATTCCATCACAATCAACTATAATTGTGAAGTGAATCTTGTAGCAAAGTCAGAAAGTATAAATACGCGTGTTCAATGAATATTTTTTCTAGTATTAAAAGTATCAGAAGTTGGTTATACATTACGTGTATTGTAGTTTATAGCAATAACTATATCCACCTTATAGAAATGTTGTATTAACTGATGCAATATATGTAAAGTACAAAGCACAATGCCTGCAGTTCGGTAAATCTCAAAAAACATAACCTGTGATAAGGAAAACGATGACGATGAAATGTGATGGGAATAATTATTTGAAGAATATCAGTATAGAATATATGTTATGACAGGCTATACTGTAATATTGTAGTTTGTCACCTTACTCTTTTGTTTTTTGTTTTTGATTTTTTGTTGTTTACTTACAGATTGAATAAAAAGTTAATTAACTTGAATGCTAACAAAATAATCTCACTGGAAATCTTTTTAAATTTCAAACTATTGTTGAAAATTCCCGTAATATTTACTAGAATTTTGTATTGCCTTTCAGAGTAGAGTTTACAAATATACTTTAATTTTATTTAATGATTAAGGATCATTTATTTGCCTGTCGTCAATGGTCTAAGAATGTCTGACTTGTAAGAACTCCCGTTGTATGTTATGTCTTATAGTCTCTGAAATAAGTTTGTTTCCTTATTTTCCTCTAATTGTAGAGCAAATGAAGTGGGAAAAAGCCCTCTGATAAACTGAAAATTATTTGGATTCTAGTCAGTACAGTATGATTTATAAAGTTCTAATAATTCATGCATCCCACTGAAATGTAGATATACCAAGGGTGCCAAAAAAATATATGCACATGACTTGTATTCATCTTTTGTTATTGGTATTTATTGAGTATTACAATTTTAATACACTGTTTTTTCCTTTTATAAAATGTGTATACATGTTTTTGGCACCCTTTATATATGTGCCAGCAACTGAATCAAATCCCACATCCAAGGATGTAACTACAATATAAACCTTCAAGTAAAATTCCCATTTTCTTTTTCTAGGGAAAAATAACATTCCTTCTTAATTGAAAAGGAACATATCTCAAATTTCTTTTCAGCTCTTCAGAAATGGAGATGGTGCCTCCATAAAGAGCGATTAAAAACAAGATACTTACAGGTCTTGCATGTACTGATTTTTTTCACAGTCCATTTTACTAATGTGGTTGTGGTTATTTATTAAGAAAAAAATCCACAGATCCCTTCAGAATGGCTTAAATTCTTTTCTGTGAAATAATCTTGATATTCTACAAATTCAGGTAGCAAAATTCTATTTATCCCTAGCTCTATGGCTACATGGGAGAGGACCTCTGCTTGTACTTGTTTTAAAATAGGTGCTGCTATACTTTTTAAATAAACAATAAAATGGTTATATATCTCCTTTCCTCCATCTATGTTTCTCTCTTTCACATTACTTTTGCCTATGAATGTATAACTCTGTCAAATGACTCCATTAAGATGGGAATGTTAAACTAATGTATATTAATGTTAAGTTGAGGAAATTATTTGAACTAATATTTGTGTTAAGTTGGGGGAAAAAGGTGTTAATTTCCTTTACTGACACATGCCTTAAAATGCAGGAAAGACAAGGACCAGATTTTATTCCAAAGTTGCATTTATTTATTTATTTATTTATTTATTTAACAAATAATAATTGTTTATCTGAAGTCAGGCAGAGAAGGACAAATACCAAAGTTACATTTTAGAGGGAAGTACCTTCCTCACAGGTATCTTTGAAAGTGTTCTAGTGCTACAAAAGTGGTATTATATTTATCCAGTAGATGGCGGAAGCACTCCCCGAAAATAAAGAAAATATTTTTGTCTATTGAATAGAGAACTGGTAATAAAGGTGGCACTATTTTAAGTAGTATTAAGTAATCTTCAAGACATTTTCTTTTTTAAAAAATGTAAGAAGAAGTTAAGAGAAGGTGAAGTGGTAGTTCACTTTGGACATCTCAAACTTGTCAAGACGTTTTATCAAATTAATGTAGAAAAACTTGGATGTTTAGTAGGATATGAATAATCAAAGATACCACTAAGGTCAGTTTTAATAAAAAATATCTGAGACTTGGAATTCTGAATATGTTTAGTAAATGTCAAAGGTGGTTTTCTATTGACTATCTTGATTTCATTTTTCTTTGTTCTTTGCGTTTAATAGGGAGAAACATTGTGAGTCTAGTTTAATAGGCAAGTAAATAAGTAAATAGAATTCTTAAGCTTTAAGTTGAAGGAGAAAAAAAAAACATTTAACAGGCCTAGCCCCGTGAATCCCAGCCTGATTGTACATGGTTTCTTTATTACTATTGCATTTATTCTGTTATTATCTCCTCCAAATAAATAAATGCATGTGAGAGAGAAGCTGAACATCAAAGCACACTTTTCTGTAGTAGTCTAGAATTTTTAGTTGGTTGATAAATAGCAATTTCTTAAGAACCTAAGGAATTCAGTAGCAGGGAAACACAATACATGGTCTATAGAAATATTGCTGTTACCTCATGAATGAGAACGTTGTGTTGTAACTTCTGTGATGTCATAGTTACACTTCATTTTAGAAAAAGTTATACTTGCACTTTTGCCCCACTTTTTGAAAGGTTCTTTTTCCTAACTGGACAGAGTTGACAAATTGATTGCCACTCTCCTCTAGCTTTCCAAAGAGTCCTTCAAAAAAGTTAGGTTGAAATATTTTTTGGAATATTATGCTACTACTCCTACTACTAATAATAAAATGATGATGATAATGCCTTGATTCACTTGTTTTATGGTTTCAAAGGCTCCTTTACATACAAGATTTTGCTCGGTTTTTGTAATGATACTGTAACGGTCAGGGCAAGTATTGCTATTCCTATTTTACGGGTGAAAAGAAGCAAAAGTCAAATTGGGCACATAGCAGGTAAAAGTTAAAGGGACTTAAGAGAATCATTTGTTTGTATTCTTTCTCTGCTTTTCCTTGTTCTCTCTCTCACTCCCTCTCCCCCACAACATACACACCAGATTGTTTTCACTCCTTCATCTCTGTTTTGAAAAAGCACTTATTCTGCACCCCTAATATTTGCTTCCAGGTGGAGGGGTATCCATGACAGCAAGCCTCCTGGCTTTTACCTGCCTCTGTTTTTTGACTTATCTGATTGGTTTGAGAGCAGGAACTGGTCATCGTAGGTCAGCTCTTCCCTCTCGCTGTGTCCCCTGAAGGTGGGTTGTCCACGGGGAGCATCTGTTCCCTGCTTCTCCCTGCATGTGCTGTCAGTGGCAGGAGCTCCACATGGACAGGCCCATCTTGTCCGGACTGTCTGTGCCAGAGTGTGGGAAGCATGTCTGATACTGACAAGAAGCCAGCTTCTTACAGAAATGTTCTTCAGTATTATCTGTATAAGGTCATGTTTTAGCCTCATCTTAATGCTTTTGTCTGAAGCCAATTTGTTCAGAACTTTGGCAAAGAAAAGAGATTTTAAAGTATTGGGCCTCCCCAGAGACTCCAAATACGTTTATATATCAGAGAGTTAAAAAAAGATATTAGTGAGAATTAGGGTATCTGGTGGTATTTTGAGATCTTTTGATGTAGAATATATGCTATTTGATTTTGACTTAAAAGGCCCTTGTTATACTGTGACCTCTGGGCCATTTCAGCATTGGTGCAAAGGGTCTTATATGAAGCACTGGTAGGTGGTCATTTTTCAGATAATGGGGTAGAAGGTGGACTGGACTCTTGAGTATATGCATCCGCTTCATGGTTCCTTTATGTTTTGATCGTCCATGTTAAGCTAAATATTGGGTTAACATTCTGCTGCTAAAACTATTTGAATACTCTTGATGAAATACAAAAATACCGACTTTATGGAAAATCCAAAGCCTATACAAGGCTTTTTGTTTACCTTGATATATAGTATATACATTTTTGTTAGAGATTTACTTTCTTCCTTGTGTTTGTATTATTGTTCCTTGTGACAAACCAAGAAGCAGCCATTTAGTGATTCCAAAACTGTTCGTGGAAGAGCGCTATGTAAATGCATGACGCTGGGATAGAGTGGCTCTCGCTCTCACAGAGCTCAGCGCCTTGTGCTGGAATTAGACATTGGTGCAGTTTGCTGTGCCATGGGCCACAGCAGGGCTATGGAAGAGATGCCCACATCTCCCCTAATACATGTAAGAAGGAACCTGACCGTATCAGGGAGGCCGGGGGGCGGGGGGGTCCTCTCGGAGAAAGTGATAAGTTGAACTGAGGATCAGGAAGAAATTGGAAATGTGTGATTCACAACCTAAATTTACATTGTTGGACATGGATGAAACTGTAAGACATGTGAGACTGATGGGGTAAGACAGACAACACACAAACAATTCGAGGAGCTGTGAGAACTCAGGAGTATTTGAGTAAAGGAGTACTTGGTGTCAAAAGGAAGTCAAGAAAAGAAAGTATCAAAGGATCTCAGCACTGGGAATGTTGGCAGATGTGAGCAATCCCAGAAATGTCTGTGATGGACTAATCCGTCCAGAATTCGAGTACAGGGTATCACAGAAAGGTTAGCAAGACCAAGAGCTGAGCTGGGTCCTCAGCGCGGGGTGTGGGGCAGCTGATGAAAACAGCCACTTAGCTGCGAGGGAGCAAGGTGGGGCCTGAGACACTGAGGCCGAGGTAGAAGGTCAGGGCTGGAACCATAGCAAGGGGCTCTCAGGCGCAGTCCCACGGGCTGCGGCCAGGTCTCCACAATCGTTAGGCAGGTAAGATGGATCACAAAGCATAAAACTGAAAGGTCAAGTGACAGAGTTTAGGGAGAAGAAAGCTCTGGGGGAAGCGAATCTAAAATGTGCTAGGTGGCAGGAGGAGGAGTTCATGGAAAAAACTCACACAAAGAGAAGTTACTTTAAAGGAAGACATAGACAGTTCTCTCTATTTCAACACCCTCCAAAACTGTCCTGGTTCAACTGAGACCAGAGAGGAACATCAGAGCATGAAAGACCTTTTCAGGGATCCAATATTGTCCGTGAAGATTGTGATCCAAACTTTACAGAAAAAAAATTGTTTTTCAAATATCGATCTTTATGGATTTTTTATGAAGTTAGAAGTGAAGAAGATATTTTAATTACGACAAGGATGTTAGTTAATTCCAACGAGAATGTAAAAACTCAGTTATATAATTTTCTCGCTTAAAGACTTATTAGCAGTAATCTAATGCAGCTAATTTCCCAAAGTGTATGCTGGTGAGCAGTACTCCTGCAGGGTCTTCTTGGAAAAACATTCTGTAATTCTGGAGACTCTGCGTGCTCTATACCCGCCCACACCCTCACCCCTCACTCACCCCCGCCTCACTCCTCAGCATCTCAGCATCCACGTCTGTCACAGGTCCGTCTTCCAAATCCTCGCATACACAATGTTTAGCTTTGTTTTGCTCCATATTTCTCACATTTATTTGCCCACCAAACCCAGTCTTTTTCTGCATACTACTCCTTTGTATCCAGATGTTCCAGGACACACACAGTGAAAAACACTGAATCCCAAATTATCCTCTGAGCAATATTCTTTTTAGAGTGTATGTAGTTTATAGAATGAGCATTTTGTGCACATATTTCCACTTCAATTTATTCTACATAAGGAGGCGGTAGGACAGTATCTCCACTTACAGAAGAAGAAACTGGGGTTTAAGTATTTGTGTTACGTTGGGATGGCCTATATTGTATATAATGTTTAACAACGTTTGATCATTTTGCTTTTCTTTGGGAATATTGTTGCCCAAAGGGAAAGTATACCATAGTCAATAAGACAATACTTTGATATGTATGAAAGCCATTTCTAAAACTTTTGTTTTATTATCACCAAACCATTTACATTTTCAGGGAGAGGAAAGCTTAAAGGACTATGGCACAAAAATATCTAGGATTGCCTAAGTGAATTATTTCATTTTAATCTTTAGGTGCCTTAAGAGTTCGTTTGCAAAGTGATATGGGATGTCCTTCCCTTTAGAATGCGTCATATAGCCTGACCCCCAGAGATTCAGATCTTCGGAGCCTCTACCCTCTTCCGTGGGGATGGAGGCCTAGACTTGACTCTGCGCAACTTGTCCTGGTTGGGGGAGGTTGCTCCATAAATTCTGAAGATATGTTTTTCCCTCTTGTCCTCTTCTGAGACATTTTACAATCAACTTGGAAAAGTCCACTAATTTTCTGGAGTTTTTAACCAGTGAAGCTTCTGCCGATGTAAAACCACATTACCATATTTCGAAGGACACTTAAACTGAGGAGAAACATAAAACCACGCTTTACAAAATATGCCCTCTGCAACAAAGTATATCCAAATGAGACCGTAACATAGTTGTATAACTCTAAATATCAGCATTGGCGAGATCATGAACCATTAAAAATATGTACTAGGACACTTTTTCTGCTAATCAAGATATGGGAGAAAGGTGATCCATTATCAAAGATAAATGAGGGAAAAACTGCCTACTTAAGATTTCTTTGTAGAGTTCGATTTAGTTGGATTGTTTGGCTTGTGTTATTCTAATCCATTCTTCATAGAACTACTTAGATGATTTCCTCAGTTCAGTTTTGTTTCTGGGTGCCAGGGCACTGCCATTTATTTTGGGACACCTATTTTCTGATCACTTACAGGTCTTCGCGTCTTAGAGTCTGAGAGTGGACTGGGGTCTTACGGTCTTCTTATCATCTCTGTTGTTTGCCTCTAGTCATCATCTAGATTGTGCAGTGGCGAGCCAGTTGTTAAAAGATGGTTTCTATACCTTAGACTGTTATAGTTAATCTGATAACGCTTATACGAGCTGAGCTTTAACTTAGCCTAAGCTAGCAGAAGGTAAGACTTCTTAAGAAAAGGAGGGGTGACAATTTTTATGTTACTGAGTCTGCAAAACGTGATGCAGAAAATGAGTGAAAAACTCTACATTTTTCTGAAGTTTGCTCTTATAAATCTCCTCTTTCTATAGCACACACATTTTAACTTCTTGCTCAACAGGAGGAGTTTTTGATTTTTCTTCATTCATAATTTCTCTCAAAGGTTTCACAACTTTGTCCTTTGCTGGCGTCCCCACCGCAGACCCTCTTTCCCATAAGGATTCAGGAAGTATAAAAAGCCAACTGGAAAGTATTTACTTCTGGGTTTTTGTAATGCCCAGGTTCCACTGTTGTCTTGAATCAGTTTCTTTTTCTCATCCTTAGCTGAAAACAAAACCAAAAAAAAAAAAAAAAAAGAGAAGGCCTTAATCTTATGGGGTTAAATAAAAGAAAGAATGTAGTGAAAGGAAGAGTCCTTTTATTCAGGCTGCAGAGAAGTGCAGGGATGACTGAAAGTGCCTGAGGGCATTTGGTCCCTATTGGTTTTCACATCAAATGCAGTGGTGCCCATGGATAGCCTGTATTGTTGTCAGTTAAATGGGATCATGAGTGTCTGAAAGGTGTTTGAGAATGAACCGAAAATCATTTTCACAAGTGGATGATTACTTCTGCCACATGTTAACCGAACTCTATCAGAATGGCCCAGATTTTTGAGCCTATATTAATTGCTCTTTCAACCTTGACTGAGGGTTCTCTTTAAGAAAGCCCTTTCCAGGACTAAACTACTCTATATATTGATTTTTTTTTTCTTTCTGTATTTTTCCTTGGGAAAAAAAAAAAAAATGAAGGCTGGTAGCAGAAAAGGCTTTATTATTCAACATGTAGATTTGCTCCATTTCTTTGAATAAAAAGCTAGACTCATAAAGTGATCCACCAAAACTAATAGTCCTTTTTTTTCAAACACGGAAATATCCTCATATTCTGTATACAATTATGTTTTTCAAATATTCATTAGTGATGATTTTTTATCACAAAGTAAAACCATGAACTCTCACAGCATGGACTCAGTGCAAATAAATTGCCGTGTTCTCCTTTCTGTTGAAAGTGTGTGCCACCAGTCTAATTGAAACCAAACTACAATATTTAGCAATACGTGATGAAGTATTCTTTGTACAATCTTCAAGTTAAAAGGTTTTTAAAAGTGCTTTTAAAGTGTTTGGATGAATGAGATCTTTATCTGATGTTACCATTTTCTATTTCATATATAGCACAGAGAATGTCAGCTGTTTTCTTTACGAGAATAATATAAGCTGTATTTTAGTTCAGACATATTTTTTATGAAGATGAGTTAAATCTAAATTTTTAAAACTAATCAGAAAATGAGTTCTTGAAATTTCATTAACTTTTGTGATTATATGTAGTAGCAGAGATTATATAGTATTTATAGAAAATTGGCTTAATTATTAGTAAAACTAGTTTCTGAGTTTTATGGCCTAAAGTAAGATAAATCACAGCATGTTATATGTGAATCTATTTTTAAAAAACATATTGAAAGAGGTGCTGTGTACAAAAAGCTTTTAAAATAATTTTATAAGCACTGCAGTGTAAACATGCTATGCAATCTAATCTGTTGAAAATTCAACAAAAATAAGCATTGTAATTTTGCTGATTTTTGTTGTGCTTGGTTTATTTTTACTGAACTTTATTTTACTCACTAAATCTATTGTTGAGATAATTGTATTAGAATAACACATAATTGTTAATGATCAATTTATATCTAATGAAAAGTTTTTATTCCTATTGTCACTGAACATTCCGATGGATTTCATTAAAACTCTGCCTTTGTTTCTCCACAAATGAAAACTTTTAGAAGTAATCATGGCATATGTTCCAGTTGGCATATGAAGTAACAGATAACTCTTTTAAGGATCATGCTGGTATCACAGAGATTGTGTAATTTTTAGTGTAAGTGTTGAGATACTCTACAGGTCATATGTAACTCTTTTTTTTTTTTCTTTCCTGGTTAGTGGTTTTTCTTTTGTTTTTGCTGCTTTTTTTATTATTAATTTCAGGTGTACAAAACAACATAGTGACTAGATATTTATATACCTCACACAGTGATAATCCCAATGTCTAATATGCATCTGACACTGTACATAGTTATTACAATAGTATTGACTATATTCCCTGTGTTGTATTTTATATATCCCCTTGATAATTTTTTATAGTTGACATTCAATATTATTTTATATTAGTTTCAGGTGTACATGTATTGGTTAGACATTTACGTAATTTGACCATATATAGATCATGAAAAAAAATTCCCTGTTTGCCTGGTTGATCATAACAATATTAACTTGAGGTTTGGCCATACCAAAATTCTTCTGTTTACTTTTTTTTCCCCTCTTCTCTTGTCTTTTTTCCTTACAGCATAGTATATGAACTATGCATTCAGGCAAATGAAACATTGATACATAATTAGTTGCTTTGAGGCCTTATTTTCCAGCAAAGATCCCTGTGTTTCTTTGGAGCAAATAGTACTCTGTAGAAACAACCCAAGGAGAAGGGTTAACTAACACATTAGGATTATTGCTATTTATACTGATTTATAAAACCAAATGCTTTAAGGCATTACTCTTATGTGTGAAATCCAAGCTTTGTGTCAGTGGCTGCTAATTTCTTTGTTACCTAATCCTGTGTAAGAAGAGAAGATTTTAGAGTTAAGCAGGCAGCTTTTTGTTCAAAGGGAACAACTTCTTAATACCTTACTTAAGTTGGATGTGCTGATGAAAGCAAACACTTTTAAGTAGTACGTGAACAGTTATTTTTAAATAATCTAGAATACTGTAGTTACATGAGTGTTGTGATACATTGGAATTATTTCAATGTCAACGTGTTATGTGTAGTACAGATTAGCATTGGAAATATGTGTTTTGAAATACGTTATGTACAATAGAATATCTCTTTTATCCCATTCAAATAATAATTCTTGGATCCAGTTTACCTTTGGTTAGGGAGTTTTTTCCATAGGGCTATGTTCTAATAAATTACCAGAAAATGTAGTATGACTGTGAAAATTGCGTTTGTGTGTTCCTTCACTTTCCATCTATTTCTTACTTTACTGAAATAATTTAACAAGGATGCGAAAAAAATGTTTTAGTCAAAATGAAATTCTGTAGGTCGATGAAAATGAATAATGTTGAAAGCCCCACCAAATAAATAAATAAATACAAACTTTCTCTCTCCTCTTTAAAACTAAGATGAAAAGAAATTCACGGTGCCCATTTGAGAATTTTGCCCTCATCCTGTGTGATAAACATTTATTTCGTTGGATATCATTATAAATTGTTACAAAATCCAGTTAAATGTGTGTTCCAGTTTGATTGGTATTTGACAGGTCTGATTAACTTACCCTTAAAAACACTTTGTTTTATTTGAGTTCATTGTACAATCAAGAGGAAGCTGGGAGTGACTCAGCAGGTTACAACATATGCAGAAAGAATACCACTGCAAAGTATATCCACCAACAGGTCTGTAGGACACTAGAGAGCCACTCTCCCCAGGACGGCAAATACCCTTCTGGAATGAGGTTCTCTATGCCTTTACTGGGTGAAATCAGATCTCAGAAAGCAGTGCAAAACCAATTTGACCAGATTTCAGATGACAAGAATATATTCCTCATAGATTTTTTTAAAATTCTAAACCATTTCCATGAAACAGAAATAAATGACAAGTAAATAGGATATGTTTAATTAATGCTATTGCCATTGTATGTCAAATAAGTAGATTTCATTCTATCAGCCATAGCTTCTCCTTTCATAAAATTATGTAGTTATATAATAATATCTTTATAATAATAACTCTGAGATGCCATAGGTCCTTTTTTAGACCAATAAAGAAAGATCATATTATATTTCATGACTATTTGAAGTCAAGTCAACCTATTGTATACAAATTCTCTAAAAGTTTGTTAGAGATAGATATAGTCACCGTATAGAGCAACTCTTTTTCCAGTAATTAACAAGATTCAAACATCACTAGGTGAGTGAAATGAACACAACCTATTGCCTAGTAGAACATAATATCATGTGAAATATAAATTTAGTATATTTTTCTGAAATGAAAATTTTATTGGATATTTATTCATAATAGATCATTTATAAGCTAACACTCAACATTTCAAAACAGCAAACAAACAAAATAAAAGAACCATGATTCAATAGCACTATTAGACATAAAAATGGGTTAGGAGAAGATGAATTTTGATTTTTTTACAGATGCTTTCTAATAAATGGATTATCCAGTTATAACCAAATTTTAAATGATTTTGGTTCCTTTTTCCTTACTCTCTCCACACTTCAACCTTCTCAAAGTTAATAAGACCACTCACTCACAAAAAATTTAGATGGCTCCAAATTCCAGAACTTGAGAATGGCATTGAAAACTGAAAAGCCCCTTTAACCATTAAAGCTATGAGTTCTCCACTATGTTCAAGATAAAGTAACAAGGATCCTTATCTTTGGTCTCTAAGTATTCAACTTAGTCATACCAGAAATATAATTTATGGAGTTGTAATGGCCACATCCCCCAAATCCTTAATAATAGTAATTTTTCTGATTATAAAAGTAGGATGTACTCTCATACGTTGCTACTGGTAATGCAAAATTTTACAGCCACTTTGGAAAACGGTTTGGCAGTTTCTTAGGAAGTTAAACATACATTTTTCAATATAACTCAACAATCCCACTCCTACTTTTTTACTTGGGAGAAATGAAAACGTGTCCCCACACAAAAACCTATACGTGAATGTTTATAGCAGCTTTATCATGGCGCAAAAAGTGGAAACAACCCAAATATTCACCAACTGGTGAATTGATTAATACATTGAAGTAAATTCCATATATAATAGTCAATATATAATAGTCAGCCATAAAAAGGAACTGCTGATACAGACCACAACATGAACAAATCTCAAAAGCTTTATGTTAAGTGAAAGAAGGCAGACACAAAAGGCTACACGCTGTATAATTCCACTCATACGAGATCCTGGAAAACAAAAAACTCAAAGAGGAGAAATCAGATCAGTGGTTTCAGACCTGGGTTGTAAGGAGGCGATTGATCATAAAAGGGCATGAAGGAAACTGGGGGGTGGGACGTTCTTTCAGTTCACTGTGGTGGTCACAGGACTAGGCCAACAATCATCAAATTATGTACCTAAAAGGGGTGAACTTTTCTTCTTGTATGCAATACTAGTTAACCTTACTTTAAAAATGGAAGATGGGCACTGTAGAGATTGTGGATATGTAGAAAGGCATAAAGAATGTGAAATTCATCTGAATCTCACGAGCCAGATATGAACTGCAGGTTTAACATTTTGATGCATCTTTCTGAATTTTTTTCCATATATGTGCTATAAGCTCATATGACTGTTTTTTTAACTTAACATTATGATAATTCTTCCATATCATTCCCCCTTTTTTTTTTCCATCACTTTTAATGGCAACCTTATAATACCCTAGTGTCTGATTTTTATGTGATTTGTTGAGTTTTTGCTCTTAAACAGTATTGATGAACATTTTTTTATTCTTTCCTCAAGTTTTAATGTCTCTTATGCCAAGAATCTCCTTTTATACCAACCAGTGAAAAAGCAGCCAGACAATGATACTTGATGCCTAATTCCAGAACTCATCCTTATAGTGAAGAAAACTCAAATTTGTTAAAGTATAATGTGTTTTTATTCAGCATAGTTACTTTTGTGATATTTTTTTATTCATGTCCATTTGTTATATATAAAATTTTTGTCTAATATGAAAACTAAAGGGCAGAGATTGTCATATTTCCCTGCATAGTATTTTTTTGTTTTAATTGGGTAATTGGAGAGGAGGACCAGCCAAGTTATTGTTCTTCAATCTTAGTTGTGAAGGGCTCCAGTTGTCATCTGGCTGCCCATCGGCAGCTCATGGCCTCTGAGCTCAAGGTGCTGTGTTCAGTCTTAGTTGCAGGTGGTCACCATCTCATGCAGGAGTCAAACTGACAGCCTTGTTGTTAAGACACACGCTCTATCCACTGAGCCATCGGGGCAGCAGCACAGCTCAAGGTGCAGAGTTCAGTCTTAGGTGAAGGCGGGTGTAGCCCACCATCGAACAGGCAGTCTTGTTGTTAGGAGCACGTGCTCGCACCAGCTGAGCCATCCTGCCACCTGTTGGCAGCTAGCAGCAGCTCAGCTTGAGCGCAGCATCACTGGCCCATGTGGAAATCGAACTGGCAGCCCTGTTGCTCAGAGCTCACCCTCTCAAGCTAACTCTTAACCACCTGAGTCACTCAGCTGGCCCACCCTGCATAGTATTTATAGCATTTCCTTTATGCAGTTAATCTTTTGTTGAACATAAACTTTTATGTAGAGTCTAAATCTCTTGTGCCCAGTTACTTTCTAGCTATGTTTGGTCGACTGCGACTTCTTGTACATGTTGAATTGAATTCTTTCCTTAGTGCAACAGCCCCAGATACCTCAAGGCCCAACCTTCAATGCTACCTTGCTTCCGGTTTTGAGTTGCCTGTTACTCTACATCTTATTATATCTTCCTATATACATTTGTATGCATCCACCCACCCTGCTGCTTTCTGTCCTCAGAGAAACCGTACATTTTCATTCCACACTTGTGGATCCATCATTTTAAATGATGTTACAACTAACGGTATTATTCCTTATATAGGACCTTCACTGCCAGCAAGGCTTCCCCTTGACATGCTTGTGGTGCCGATGGTTCGTGTATTAATATTCATTGTCACTTATGTATGACCCAGTTGCCTAGCAACATGCTAAGTGAGAAGCTTTGATGGAGCTGAGAGGTGGTCTGTGGTCACGGGCAAAGGTTATTCCACATGCCCCCTGTGGCTCCTAGGGAACGGTGGGTGCACGTCTCACCAGTGCACTTCCATAGAGGGCATCTATTGTGCCCACAGCATCTATCTCCTGAGGTCATTCCTGTTAACCCTGTAACGGGAGCTTGGTTGTGTGTGTTTCAGGGGAGGGAAATGACACAGGGAAGACAGGAAGAGAGCAGCGAGACACCTATCACCAGAACCACGGAAGAGAAATTAGAGGCTAGAGCAAAGGTGGGGCAGAAGGCTTTCAGGGGACCTCAGGAGGAGAGAGCAAACAGGTGCCAACAGTAGCAGTGGATGTCCCTGTCAGTGACGAAAGGTATTTGCATTACTTCCCCAAGCACAGATGGCGGTATCAAGGGTATTGTGAGAGCCAATACAAGTTTACCAAACACTTCAGCTCCTGATGTGTCTGAAAGAAAATATGTAATTGATTTGGGCAGTGTGGGTGATGCTTTTCAGTGCAAAAGCCCAGTTTCTATTTTGACTTTTACTAACACCATGTTTGATTCTGAAAATTTGGGAAATACAGGGAATGGAGGAGGAAACTGGAGTCTTCCATAGCTCCACCACCCTAAGACACTGTTACTAGTATTCCACAATATTTATTTTATATATATATGTGTGTGTGTATATATATATATATATATATATATATATATATATATATTACAAATTCCAAACCATTAAGTATGTATGTAGTTTTCAATCTGTTCTTTTCACATGGAAGTATATAATGAGATAGTGCTTATGTTACTAATTTTATCAAAAATATAATTTCAGTTGCAGCATAGTATTTCTTTCCATGCGTATGACATCATTTCTTAAACAATTCACCTATTGTTAGATACTTAAGTTATTACGTTTTCAATCATATAAGTAACACATTTCTGTGTATCTGTGTAGCATGCATCTTCATGTGCATATCTAATTACTTCCGTAATAAATTCCAGGTGAAAAGGTGGAACTGTTTCTACAAAGGGCCATGTTATCCTTCGAAAAGGTGGCCTTAGGTTCTACTCCACTAGTAGTGAATAAATACTATTCATTTCAACATACCTGAGCCAATCCCGTATCACTTTTCTAAAGGGGGAAAAAGGTATGTTGGCTTTGTTTTGCACAAGAGAATTATTTTAATAATACAAACTAAAAATTCAAGCTAAGAATTTAGTTCTAAAATGTGTGAGAGAAAGCCTAGAGACTCGAAGCCCCTAAACATCCCTTTAGCTATAGTGCTTTTTCTAACTCTGAATCATATAGGGTTAGTTTGAGTAGCCTCTGCAATGTTAAAACTTCACATCAGAATAAGGGGGTTGGGATAAAACACTGAAAAAAAAATCTTACTTGAATTTTAAAATGAGGCCTTGATTTGTCATATTTTAAACTTCTAACAATGTTTTCCATCTTTATAGGAAGTGTGTGTGTAGTTTGGTGGTATAAATAGCTCTCCGTGACACTTGATTAATTTTTAATTTATTCTTTTCCCTTGATACTTAAGCTCACATCTGTATATTCAGGAAGAACAAAAGTTTTACTCTTAAATGATTGACTGCTTTAATAAATTCTATTCAGGTTACTAGTAGCACAGCAAAGTTAAACAGAAGCCCGGTTGAAACTCTGTTAAATTGCACACTGTCATCTTCATTATCTGAATTTCTTAGGAACATTTGCAGCAAGATGCTTCTATAAGTCAGGTAAATCCCCAAATTACAGGACTGGCAGGGACCTGAGAAATCACCAAATCCAATCCTTTTGTTTGATAGTTGATGAAATGGAAACTGAGATTGGTGCAGGGACATTTCTGGGTCACTCAGCTGCACAGTGACCCTTCACCTGGGTTTTTTTACTCTACAGCTGACTCCCTCTCAGGTCACACTCCTTGTCCCCAGTCATCTGAGAGCTGACCATTTAGTATTCTATTCTCAACTCGTAGCCTTTGTGTCTCCTAAGAAGTATGTGTAAGAATAAAGTTCCTACTGGTTCCCTGATGATCCTTTCTAACTCCAACTTCGTTCAATTTGTGGTCTGAACTGACACATTGATAAGCCACAAAAATCGATTGCCTTTTGAGACCTGGAATAAGCTCATTTTGTAACACAGAAGCTGCATGTTGCCTCGGGTTCCAAATGAACTAAGCTTTGTCTTTAGCAGGATGGTTCAAGACTAAATTAAATACCTATGGAGGAAATACAGTTCCACAGAACCACAGCCTTATTCATGGAAAGTATTCTTTCGTGTGTTTGTTTTTCTTACCAGATATCTGTATGCCCTTGGACAGAAGGTTTGGAAAAGATGGAAAAAACGTTACTTTGTTCTTGTTCAGGTTAGTAAATTTTTTCACTGTTACTTAATCACTCCAAGACAGCGGTTCTCCAACTTTTGCCTATGCGGGTTATGTCTATCCATATTCGCCGTATTAGAAATCAGAACTGGAAAAATTATTACATATTTAATTCATTTTAAAATAAGACTAGTAAATCCATTACATGCTAACAACACACGTAACATTTTTATGTAGCATAACTATTCTCCACACCAAACAACTTAGTGAAATGAGTGGCATTATTTTACACTTTTTGCATGTTTCTTTAGTATTTGGCTTAATAGAATGCAGCTGTATTTTTATATAAGCTCCTACATTCTATCTGTTGCAACCTCAGATGAAATTTAGCCTCTGGAAACGTCCACTGTACACTCATGAGAGAATAACTGTCAAAAGGAAGACGATGTCTGAATATTATTATAAAAATAATGTTGACCTTGCAGGTCCCCTGAAAAAATCTTGACGAAATCCAGGATTATAGGACCCTAGCTTGAGAATACTTCATCATTCTGATATTTCAGAGATAAACCATAATGCATAGAAGCACTCATTTTAATACAAACATGCCATATATATCAGTTAGTCACATAATTATATCTGTAAAACACCTTGACTGGTCCGTTTGTTTGTCATAGGATTCTGAATGTAGACAAATTACTAGGATATACAGTTTGTCTGACTCTGTTTTGGGAGGGAGGGGGTATTTTTTTGTTCTTTTAGAATCATGGATAACCTTTGCTCATAGAATATACTCATTCAGTTAAATTTAAATTAAAGAATAACTTTCTGTTCTCTTATAAATCCAAGTATTTTATTCCCAATGAAATATATGAAAAGAGACTCTCTCGGAATTCTTAGCAGAATACAGCCTGTAAAATCTCACCAATCCTACCCACACATTAAGTAAGCTTAAAATGGACTAAACCAGAATGACATGGTGAAACACCAAGGATAGAAAAGTGTCATTTACTGTCTTCCAGAAAAATAGCCATTTGTCAATGCTGGATAAATAATGCACCATCATGGCATGAAATTTTCATGAAGTGTATAAAAATTTAGTCAAAGGCAGTTTTATCTCCATGGCAAACAGCCAACCTCTTTTTTTCAAGGCAAAAATGTAACCTTCCCTTATAGGATTAGAATCTATATTTGATCAACTAATTTCCTAGAAGGTACACACACACACGTGCATCTTTTGATATGAAGCCTAAGCGCTTCCTTTGAAGTTTGGAGTTCTGGGTGATCTGTCTTCCAGAAACCTCACTTCTGGGGCATCATCTTTGGTTTCCAGGTTTAATGTCTTCACATTGGCAAAAGAACTTATATGCATTTTCCAAGCTGTTTGAATGCAGTGCTTTCTGGACACGTTGATTGTATTCTCTTTTATAGACGCCTTGCTCACATTTATTTGCCAAGCTCCTGTGAGTGACTTATCGCTATCAAGTCTTTCTAAAACATTCAATTGACTTTTCATAGAAACATCAGGTTCTTATACATGGTCATTCATGCATTTATATAGAATCTGATTTAATTCCATAATTTTAATAGTTTATGTTACCGGCTTGGACAAACCTAGATGACTCTTACTAAGCATAGAGTTTTCTGAATAAGTCATTATGCTTTTTAAAATTTTTCTCTTTTTTATGACTTCATTTTATTTTGTTTTTTTAAGAGCAGTTTTAGGTTCAAAATTGAAAGGCAAGTACAGTTTCCCCATTTATCCCCTCCACCTGCACAGACATCGCCTCTCCTATTAACCGAGATGTGTCAAAGGATGAACCCACACGACACATCATAGCGCTCCTAAGTCTGTAGTTTACATTAGGGCTCACTCCTGGTGTTGTGCATCCTGTGTATTTGGACAAACGTATAACAACATGTATCCATCATTGTCATATCATACAGATTATTTTCACTGCCCTGAAACTACTCTGCGCTGCTCTGACTGTTCATCCCTCCCCACCCCCACCCCGGCAACCGTTGATCTTTTTACTGTCTCCATAGTTTTGCCTTTTTCAGAATGTCATCTAGTGGGAATTGTACAGTATGTAGCCTTTTCAGATTGGCTTCTTGTACTTAGTAATGTGCATGTAAGGTTTTTCCGTGGCTTGAAAAAAAATATATATATATATATATTTTAGCACTGAATAATATTCCCTTGGAGGAATCACAGTTTGTTTATTGATTCACCTCCTGAAGCATCTTGGTTGCTTTCAAGTTTGGGCAGTTATGAATAAAGCTGCTATAAATATCTGTGTGGAGATAAGGTTTCAACTCCTTTGTGTAAAAACCAAGGAGCACAATTGATGGATCAT
This sequence comes from Aselliscus stoliczkanus, assembly GCA_033961575.1. NCBI lineage: Eukaryota > Metazoa > Chordata > Mammalia > Chiroptera > Hipposideridae > Aselliscus > Aselliscus stoliczkanus. The sequence continues at coordinate 70,835,952 of CM066740.1, read as the reverse complement.
GTTCATTACGTTTTAAAGAATGAATCAGAGAGTGTTCATTAAGGTACAGATCTGGTTAAGTGACAGTAGGCTAAAAGCCTTTCTAATATACTGGTTGTTTTAATATGAAAATGAGGCTTTATTAGATCAGTCTTTAGAGGTCTAATGATTATCTTATGCTTCTGGCAGGTGAAGGTCCAGGTAATTCTCTACTTCTTACTTGATTTTCTAGCATTTTATCACAAGAATCAAAAGCTACAGGACAAACTAATATACTTTAATTATCGCCCATAAGAGGGTTTAGAAATGAAAGAAAAATTCAAATACTTTTAGATCATTGATTGGTATGTCTTGGAGGAACATTAACCATGTCTTTGGGGTGCTAGAAAGTTCTCCCAGTAGCCAAAATACAGTTAGCATTTTAAAAGACAAAATTCAGTTTAAACTAAGGTAAGTAAACCCATGTACTCCATAATTAAAATTTAGGAAAAACACCTCCAAACCATAAGGAATTCAGATTTATTCTGCCCGAGGCATCATCTTAAAATCTGAAGTTATATTTAGGCATTATATCTTTACACAGACATATGTACATACATGTATTCACACAGGGCATCTGAATCCCAAATGTCTTGAGATAGAAATCCCAGTACTTGGCATCTTCTCCAAGTTTTAAATACAATTGAACCTTCCTTTCAATTTGAAATGTATCGGGAAGACACACTGAATGCACACTTTTCAGAATCAAGATGGATATATATGGAGATAAAACAAGAATGACCTGTTGGGAGGAACCAACTAGATTTGATTCGTATTTTTAAAGACCACTTTCATTCTGTGGGCACACCTGCAGGCTGCATTACTGAAAGGTGAAGGAGTCGTTTCTTTCCAGGGAGGACAGTATCCCCTGCTGTGTCACTGCTGCCATCAGCAGAATGGCGCGCTGGTGATAATGTGACTCTCATCGCCACTTGTGAGTGTGTCTTATGTGAGTGATATAGCTGGAGACCAGCCACCACCAGCGCCAGAATTTGTACTCATAAAAATTGATAGAGCGTCAGGCTTGGCCCTTTGCGCTTGAGGAGCTGCTGAGGTGACAAGAGTTTTCAAAGATGCTCACATAAACATGTAAATCAGAGTTGAAAGTGGGAAAATGAATTATTTGTTAATGTGTGCTGTTTATTTAGCTTCTAAGGTAAATCAGTAGGTCCCCATTTAGATTCTGAAGCCAGTCAGTTCCAGTATTAAACAGATTGTCATGTTTTTTAAGAGGCTGCATTTTTTTCATGAAGGTAAATTTTGGTTCATACCAAATTGATAGAACAGTAACTTAGAAGAAGAATATGTTTGAAATCTTACCAAAACTAAACTTACATACATTTCTTATTCATTTTTCATATGCTTATTTAGTGTTTTAGTATTAGATTTGGAGGCTGTCATTGAGACAAAGTACTTATGATACTAATATATTTTAGTGCATTGTAATAAAACCATGTAATAGCTTTAAAATTCTCTCTTTATATTTATGCTTTAACCAAACTGAATTATTTCATAATTCTGTATTCTGCTAATGACCCTAGGCATTGCATCTTCTGTGGTAAATCCAAAAATTCCTGAAGCATGCACCTATTAATGTAATTATTGCTATGTTTCATCTGATATTTATTAAGCAATTGTGTAGGCATTTATGCTAAGCAATTTTGACACATTATTTATGCCTCAGAATAAGGTATATTTGAGGGTAGGTATTATTATCCCCATTGTACAGATCAAATTGATGTACAAGGGGGTTATATCATTTACCCAGAATTATCCAGTCAGTCTGTGGTAGAGTCTAGGGGTCAAATCCAATTCTGTCAATTCTAGAGATTAAGCTCTTCTTTCCTCTGTCATAATGCTATGATTACATTGATGCGCACAAGGACAGTTGATCTAAGATGAATAGATATATGATTAATCATTGCAGATCATTAATTTCATGAGGCACAAAGCAGTCTTACTACATTAAAGAAATGGCCAACGCATGATGGCTTAAAAAGTCGCTTGCCTCACGGAGGCCACTTACCACATGACATCACTGAAAGCAGAAGTAGATGCCTATGTGTTTTGGCCCTGTATCCAAGTGTTCACTGCTTGTTGTCGATGTGTCAGAATCATGACTCGAAGTTGCTGCAAACAACAGCAGGCTATCAAGACATAATGTTAATTACCTATCAGCTGAGTTGGCACAGGATGTAAATAGGCATCCATGCCACTGAGTGATCCAACGTACTGCGAACAGACGAGGAGTATTCTGTTAGTGAGATGCTATCAAAATGTGCTTTAAACTTCAAGAAGTGGCTGCTCCCGCCTGTTGACCTCTGAAACACTCAGCACACGTGGAGATCCAGTGCCACAGACTGCTGTCACGTATCTGAGAATGCCACTGCTGCACGAAAGCATATGGTCTAGGCTTAGTCCTAGGACATCAGCTGACGTGTGCTTCTAGCAAATGTACTGCTTCAGACCCAGAAAGCCAGATAGTGGCTCTCTAGCTATGTATTTTTAATTGATTTCAAATTTAAAATCCCAGGACCTGCTCAGTGTAGGATAAAATTAAACCATACAGAATAATTTATGGTCGAAAATGGAAGGCCCCTGCCAGTACCCATCCCAGCATCACCTTCTTATTCTGTTCTCCTTCCCAGAGTAGCCAAGTAACCACTGCTTTCTAAACTTTCATCCTCCATAGAATCATTTCATGCGTAGTTCTTCTGTGAATTGTTTTGATTCTCTTTAAAAATGTATCACAGATAAGTTGCCATGTCAACATATAAAACTCCACTTTGTTCTTTTAAATGCATGATTGGATTCCAAGTATAGATTAACATAATTTATGTAACAATTCCCCTTTTTATGACATTTCAGTTCTCTTTTTAAAAAATCAACAAACAATGCTAGAATCAATTTATATGCAATTCTTATATATTAATCTTTGTGTGTATGTGGGAATATTTCTATGGAACTGAAATTACAAGGCTAACTTCATGGATACCTATAATATGAAGAAAGATTAGAAAGCTTTAGGTGTCTCATCAGTGTTTAAATATTCATCAAAACCTTGGCTTGTTTTTTTCAGTTAAGTCATATTTTTATAGTTAGTAAGTAGTCATTAAATATCAAGTTACATGTATTATATTATCTTTTAAATGCACATCTCTAATATGAAACATGGTTGAAAATTCTTTTAGTTGTGGGATTTATTTGGAACAAAATGTCAGATAAAAATATTTTTTTCTTATTTTAGGTTTCATTTTTAAGATAACTTTTGCTTTGTAATAATTGGGTTTTCAATAGGAAAAAAAGACAATGGCCGTATATATAATATTTCTAGAGTGTAGTCTTGAACATTAACAAACTGAATGCATTTACTCTTCAAAACAGTTCTAAAATATATGAAAGTTATCACTTAACTATATAGCTCAAGAGCTAAAATTATAAAAAGAGACAGAGAAGATGGAGTGAAAACAAGGCTGGATTGGTAAGGAGAATCTCATGGATCAGTCAGTGATGCTAATGCAAAAATTCCTCTTTTTACACACACACACACACACACACACACACACACACACACACACACACACACACACACACACACACCCTGTGTTCCCTTTTTTGTTATTTTCATGTTTAGATTCCAGGGAAATGTCTGACCCCTACATGAAAAAGTAAAGAACCTATGAATTCGAATTGTACAAGGTTGTGAAATTCAAATTAAATTTTAGTAGGCTTAATTTTTTTTAATTGTTTTCTACTGAACTCTGTTTTAAAAATGCCATGTGTATATATTTATATGTGTGTATTCATACGCATATGAGTATATATCTTAACATATACCTATAGTGTGCCTGCCACATAGTAAAGATTGAATATTTGTTAAATGTATGCATATCATCTATTCTTTGATTTAGATTCTTTCTCATACTTCTGTATGGAACGTAAACTTGACTTATATTTGAGCATGCTTGAACTCATCTTCACACGGACTCCTGCGATGGCATCCTAACTCATCTCCCTGCTTCCACTTTCCGCCATTCTTCTTACAATCTTTTCTTCTCATGGCCAGAATAATCTACTTGACACATAACTCAGGTTTTGCCAGTTTGCTGCTTAAATCCTCCCCTGACGTCCCATCCCTCTTAGAATAACCCTTGATCATCATGTAGGGAAGGCCCCCCCCATGCCCTGGCCCCTAGCTTCCTCTTTGCAGGGTGCTTCTCTGTCACCCAGCAACACCTTGACATGTTGTGCCCCGAACTAAATGCAGTGCCAAGAATTGGAGTTCAGCCCCTCCAAGTCATCAGCCCCCCTTTCCAAAGGTATCAAGTAAATGTATAATATAGGTTGATTGTTTAAGTGTGGTTTCTCTGCAAATATGCTTTCGAATGGAGTCCCCTACAAGCCCAGTTGCTATTTCACCACCCTATCTTCCCTTTTGGCTGCTCTGCTTTCATTTTCCCCATGGCTGGCTCATTTCTAGCTTCCCATTTTAGGTCTCAGGTCCACATCACCTCAAATGGGGCCTCTCCTACCCACCCAGTCTAAATCACCCTTCCACTCACTCCATGTCACATTACCTTATTTTATATTTTTCAGAGCATTTATATCTAATCAAAATTATTTCTCTTTACATATTTTTTATTATCTCTTTAACCTTTCTAGAATATATGATCCATGAAACTAAGGACCTTGTCTTTCTTAAAGTCTATTGTGAATAGAAACTAAATATTTGTTAAATGAATCTGTGTGAATCACTGTGAGCATGGTTTTGTTTTGGGTTTTGTTTTTTGTTTGTTTGTTTGTTTGTTTTTAAGAGGGCAGTTTCACTGGCCCTCATATGTGGGATCCGAACCAGGAATGCTGGCATCCCAAGCCAGCTCTTAACCACCGCGCCACTCGGCCGGCCTGAGCATGGATTTTAAAAGACTGCCTTTGCTCTCTAATTTATATACACTGATTGCTAAATCTTTTCAATGCCATTTGGTCAAGACAATAACTATACATTCCTCTGAAATCCATTATGATCTTGAAGATGTATTCATTTTCCTTGATTGAATTAAGCTCTGGGATTTTTCTGTTTTATTTTAATAACTGTAACAGCACCTTTGGCCTCTGCCAAGAACATTTCCAGCTAAGGAGTTTTAAGCCTTAATCTTTACTGAAATTAGATGGTGGCAGTTGCTAAGCTGCCAGCTGTTAACATGATCCCTGCAGTAGGAACACAACACAAACCTGAAGCCTGTGGTCTCCAAAAACTGATAAGCATCACTTACACGCATGGACATGGACAGATACTGAACAGGTTGGCGGCTGAAAACAAAACGGGAGGTTTCCCAGGTCAGATGCAGATCCGTCGTGGGGCCCAGCCACAGAAGTTAAGGAGCTCTGGCTAAGGCAGTGACGCTCAAACCTCATTTAATGCTGCCGTCCTCAGATTAAAGGCTCCTGACATCCCCCAGTTCTCAACAAATCCATTCTTTATGGAATTACTGAGAGTGGATCGGGTTAAGGAAATTGTTTGTCATTGCTCCGTTTTTCCACTGAAAGAATTTTCAGTTGCAATAGAGTATATTAATAAGCTTTGCTCAGTAATGCATAAGTAAGCTTATAGAACAGAATAGGTCAGACCACCTGTTTCTATATAACTCCCTGGTGATGGGGCCTAGTAGGGGCTGCAAGACTGCCTCCAGCCAGGAGCACAGGGAGACAGTGACCCCTGAACCCTGTGGTTTATCTTTCGGCAGCCTATTGTAAATATCCGTGCCAGCTGATACTGACAGTTCTTTCAGAGTGTAACTTCCCCAGGTTACCCTTAATCTGGATACCGGCTAGCAAACCAGGAGCTGCAAAGTATTAACACTCTTCAGAAGGATTCACTTGAATTGACACTACAGGTTCATTATGAGGTTTGCCTCAAGAATGGGGTTTATCATGACCTTACAAAAGAGATGGGTGAAAGTGAACGTTTGGGGGAGATACTAGAGGAATTGAAAGAAACATCAAATGCAGCATCATTTTATGGAAATAGAACTAGGAGCCAGTGTGTCAAAATGGTGATATTATTCATAGTTAGTTGCTTTTGGAGCGAATGTATTTGAAAGCCAAACTGCACTTTTTTTTTTTTTAAAGATTTTATTGGGGAATCAGGGGAGGGGAACAGCATTGGGCAATCGGGGAAGGGGAACAGACAAGTTGCTGTCCTTTTGTTCTTCAGTCTAGTTGTAGAGGACGTTGCTTCACTGGTCCATGTTGGTATTGTCATTGTGCCCTTCCCAGATGAGGCAGATCGGTCGCCAGCCTCTGGATGGTTGCTCACCGTGGCTATTGGCAGCTCACGCTTGGCTGCCAGCCGCTCACGCTGGCTGCGGGCCACTCACTGTAGCCTATGGCAGCCCACTGCAGCAGGGGCTGCAGCCCACACCATCACCGGAGCTCGCACAGCCCAGCTCCAGGTGGAGCTGTTGTTAGCTGTAGAGGGCAGTGTCACTGGCCCTCATATGTGGGACCTGAGCCAGGGCTGCTGTCCCAAGCCAGCTCTTAACCAATGCGCCACTCGGCCGGCCCCAAACTGCACTTTTTTTTGTTGTCTCCTGGGTCGGGTTTCCTAATTGTCAGTAACAGCTTTGTTAGTCACTGGTATTTTGGTAGTCTTCCACTCTTCGTTAAAGCTCTAGGCCACTATTTGTGATGGATTCTAGGTCTGCTGAGTGACTTTTGAAATATTAGAATTAACAAAACATTAAAAGAAGTACAAAATAATACAACTATTTAATACTCTACCATTTAAATCACCATGGCATCAAAAAGTAAGTGATCCCTCTAAAGCTGCAGGGTTTTTTTTTTTGTTTTGAGGGTTTTTTAATGTCTCTAAAGATCTTGAAATTGGTACTTAAAATTTTATATATCCATCATACTAAGAAATCATTGTGTTATTTAAGGCTAGCTGGAAATACAATACTTAAAAATAAAGCATAACACAACATCTGGAACTGTACTTCAAGTTATATAAAGAAAAACAATATTGATGTAAGCATTTTAACAATATGTAAAAAGAAAAAGCACGTAGCCTTTTGACAGGTAATTTTTAAGGCTAGGTCTTAAATGGCAAGCAAATTTTTAGCATTTTAGGTGGGTTACGCCTATCAAGAGTAGATTCTTTAATGCATGACAACATATGAACATAATTTATGTAAAGAACTTCAGAGATTAGTCAGTTTTTGTTTTAAGACTACAATAGTTTTTAAAATATATATTCAAGATAATAAATTAGAAGTAGAAGTAGAGGGAGTGATATTTAAAACTATGTTTAGAGGCAGCCACACTCCTCTGTTCCTCAGTTTCATTCATTTATGTATTCATTCAAAAAGTACCTTCAACAACAGAGTCACTGTGTTCTTAATGGATAGAATAAACTGGCGGGCGGGGGAGGGGAAAGAGGGAGGGAGAGAACCAAGTGAGGCTGGGAAGACGGAAGCCCAAGCATGGAAGTCAGCAATCTTCGGGGCATTCCCAGCGTAAAAGCGTGGGGCCAGAACATCAGTTCAATCCCCAAATCAGTTGCCTTCACCTTGTTACAGCACCAAGCTGCATCTCTAACCAAAATGAAATGACTCTTGGAAGACACAAAAAACACAGTGAGAAAATGATGCTTCCCTGGCAACTGGGTTTGATTTATTGGGCGGGAGGAGGGGCGGGGGGACTGCTGTGTAACAGGCAAACATTGTGCTCCATACTCTGTCAGGTACCTCTAATTCTCTCAAAACCCAGTACTGTATGTTATTGTTGTCTCTGTTACAGAAAACCTAACTGAGGTATATAAGGGTTAAAGTGATTTTCCCAAGGTCTTGCCAAAGATAAGTTGAAAAGAATACGTATAAGTCATTGAGGGGTCAATGAAGATGGGAGTTATCCCCCTTCTCTTCCAACCGAAATGGCTTAGCATGATTGTCTTCAGAGTCTTTTTCTGGCCACATTATCAAAAATAGACCCTGTTCGATGTCATTCTCTTTTCTCTGCTTTTTCTTCAAAACAACTCAACACCCCAAGTTGTTTTAGATATCTCTTTATTGCAATTCAGTCTCCATTCTGTGAGATTGATTTTTTTTTCCTATTTTTTTTTTTTCTGATTCTGATGTTGGGGGCATTGTTGGAGCCTAGAGGCCTAGAAAAATTCACTGTAGATGCTCAGTAAATATTTGTCGAATGAATGAATAAGAGAGCAGGGGAAACACCTAGAAGAACACAGAGGAAGATATGAACATTGTAAATGCACATGAAACTACAGTCAGCTGTTTACCATCCTGGATGAGCAATGAGGGGTTCATTTCCAGATCTCTAAAGGGTCAAGAAAGGACCATAGATGTCTTCCTAAAAGACCAGGTCAGAAGGCAGACTCACATCACTCTTCAAACTGTTTGGTAATATGTCTCTTAAAATAATTTTATACAACTATAGGTCGTTGTAAACTTTTCATCATAAATACATAATAAATAGTTGCAATGGATGCAGGTTCTAAAATAAAAACAGTAAATCAATTGTAAATATGCCCAATAAAATCTAAATTCTGTAGGAAAGAAGTATTACATTTTCGATCATTCTCTCGTGCTTCTCTGCAATTATTTAAAAAAAAAAAAAAAAACTCTACAAAATCAGACTAAAAAATGTTGAAGTCCTAACCCCCAGTACCTCTGAATGTGACCTTATTTGAAAATAGTGTTGTTAGATATCATTAAGATGAAGTTGTACAGGAGAAGCATGGACCCTAATCCAGTATATCTTATAAAAAAGAGAGAATTGGGGCACAGACATGGGTTCAGGGAGGACACCATGTGAGATAGAGGCAGAGATGGAGATGCTGCTTCGACAAGCACACGAATGCCCCAAGTTCCCAGCAAACCACCAGAAGCGAGGAGAAGGACAAGGAACAGACTGTCCCTCACAGTTGTTAGAAGGAACCATAGTGTTTTTTTCACTTTTGTTGTCTTGTTCTTTTCATACACTTTTGAACCTCCTTATAAATTTTCACCTTAAATGTAATTATTTTATAGTCTATATATGTGATACATTCAGCAAAGGTGTATAATATGAGAAGCTCTTAGATACCCTGGGTGCATGTATAAATTGGAAAGTAGTTTGGCAGCATCTACTAAAGATGATGACAGGCATGCCCCACAAGCTCATGATTCCACTCCTTGGTAGTTCTTCATTAGCTCTCATGCTGGTGGGAAGATGTATGCCAGACCGTCCACCATGGAATTGTCTGTCAGGGCAAGTGGAAGACACTGAAGGCTGTCCCAAGGCATCGGGTCAAGTGTGACAATTCAAGTAATGGATTATTTATCAAGATAGTTAAGCATCATGTTGATTTTAGGAGGGAAAAGTTGTAGAAGATTGTATATGGTTCATTTATATAAAGTTTGTAAAAATGTACGCAAATTACTTGATTTTATTTATCAATTTACTTACATGATATTGTGATTTATAGCAAGAAATATATATAGGGGGGCTGGCTGAGTGGCTCAGTTGGTTAAGAGTTAGCTTAAGAGCACGAGCTCTGAGCAACAGGGCTACTGGTTCAATTCCTACATGGGCCAGTGACACTGCGCCCGAACTGAGCTGCCAATAGGTGGCAGGATGCCTCAGCTGGTGAGAGCACATGCTCCTAACAATAAGACTGCCTGTTCGATGGTGGGCTATGCCCGCCCACAACTAAAACTGAACTCGGCTCCTTGAGCTGCGCTGCCACTCTAATGACTCAGTGGATAGAGCACACTCTCTTAACAACAAGGCTGCTGGTTCGACTCCTGCATGGGATGGTGACTACGCCCACTTGCAATTAAGATTGAAAACAGCACCTTGAGCTTAGAGGCATGAGCTACCGACAGGCAGCCAGATGGTGACTGGCGCCCTCCACAACTAAGATTGAAGAACGACTCTTAACTGTGGAATCTGATGCTGTCTCTGGTTACATAGTGTCAGAATTGAGTTAAATTGTAGGATGGCCAGCTGATGCCCAGAGCATTGCTTGTTGGTGTGGAAACACACACACACACACGAATTAGGTCAAGGAACCTAAAATAACTTATATGAGGAATTGGGTCTAGGAACCTGAAATAACTTACATTTAATAAAATTTTTAAAACATGCATGGAAATAATACACACAAAATATTCAGCATGGCAATTATCATTGGCGAGAGAGAAAAGGAAATGGATTTGATTAAGTACATATAGGCATTAACTATATGTTCTTAGAAAACAAAAAATCTTAAAGCATATACAAGTATACACGCACACAGAAAAGGTTATGATTCAAAAAAGCTGAATGGTGGGCATATACATGTTAGTATATTATTGTACTTTTGTTTGATATATTTCAAAATATTTTCAAGTTAATACGTTAAATCACTCCGGAAGAATAGTGGGACTTTGGACTGAGTTATTATTGTCCATAAGTAAGAGAATGAGCTTCCTTTTAGAATAAAAAATAGAATGCAATGTTACCGTTTACTGCTCACCACCCTCTAACCCCCTCAAAAACCACACAATCATACCTTTTACACAAGGAAGCTGAAACCTTCTTGAATAACAAACCCTCTGGGAGCCCTGGGTTTCTCTGTAAGCCTCCGGCACAGGCAGGTGAAAAAGCAAATTCACTGTGAGTATAAAATGAGAAAAGAAATAGAAAAGGAAAACAAGAGTAGCAAGAACCACAGTCTCAAGTTATCGATCTCACTCTTCCCAAACAAGGCTTTGTGGTTGTTGTTTGTTTTTGTTCCAAAATGGAAATAGCTGTGCTTTTTTATTATTAAAAAATATTCTTTGAAAACAATTCACTGAAAAAATAATTTAAAATAACCTACAATTCCACCACCTAATAATAATCACTATTCATATTTTATATGTATCCTTCTATGTGTAAATAGTGTTTACCCAAAAAGCACACTCTGCATTTTTATTTTTAACCTACTTTTTTTTTTTAAAGATTTTACTGGGGAATTGAGGAAGGGAAACAGCCAATTTGTTGTCCTTCAACATTAGTTGTGGAGGGCACTGCTAGCTCAACTCCAAGTCCAGTCGCTGACTGGCCATCTGTGGGCAGCTCGCAGCCTCTAAGCTCAAGGTGCTGTGTTCAGTCTTAATTGCGGGTGGGCATAGCCACCATCTCATGCAGGAGTCAAACCCAGCAGCCTTGTTGTTAAGAGCACGCACCCTATCCACTGAGGCATCCGGGCGGCAGCTCAGCACAAGGTGCCGAGTTCAATCTTAGTTGTGGGTGGGCGTAGCCACCATCCCATGCGGAATTCGAACCAGCAGCCTTGTTGTTAAGAGCGCACACTCTATCCTCTGAGCCATTCTGGGGGCAGCTCAGCTCAAGGTGCTGAGTTCAGTCTTAATTGCAGGTGGGCATAGCCACCATCTCATGCAGGAGTCGAACCCAGCAGCCTTGTTAAGAGCACACACCCTATCCACTGAGGCATCCGGGCGGCAGCTCAGCTCATGGTGCCGAGTTCAATCTTAGTTGCAGGCGGACGTAGCCCACCATTGAGCAGGCAATCTTGTTGTTACACCAGCTGAGCCATCCTGCCACCAGCTCAACAACAGCTCAGCTCGGGCGCAGCATTCACTGACCCATGTGGGAATCGAACCAGCGGCCCTGTTGCTCAGAGCACGCACTCTAAGCCAACTCTTAACCAGCTGAGCTACTCGACCAGCCCCATAGCCTACTCTTTATGTTACAGTATATCTTAGAAATAGTTTGAAGTCCAGAGAAAAAAAATTTGTCAAGTTTCTTTTAATAGCTGTACAGCATTATACTGGGTGGTCATGCCGTAATGTATTTAACCAAATCACTGCTGGTCTTCCAGTTTTCTTATGTGCAGTGCTGTAGTGAATACAGTGCACATGCATCTGTGAATATTTGTCCATTTGTTTGGTTCCTTGGGATAAGTTTTTAGAAGGAGATTTGCTTGATGGAAGGGAATACACAATAAACAGCAAGCCTTTTGGTATCAGTCAGGGTTCTCCAGAGAGGCCAGCCATCAGGAAACTCACCAGGACCTGATGGTGCAGAATTTCCTCTACTCCAGGGAACCTCAGTTTTGACTCTTACCTGTCATTCCATGTTGGGAGATGGTAGTTCCCTGTTGAATATATATTTTGCATACATCTTCTCTTAGTCTGTGGCGTTGCCATTTTACTTTTTTCATGATGTCTTTTAATTAGGAGCATTTCTTCGTTTTAATGTAGTCCATGTAATCATATTTTTCTTTTATAACGAGCTCCTTTTTGAGTCCGTTTTACATAAAATCTTCATCTATTCAAAGATATTTTTGTGTTCCCTTAGTTTCATCATGCTTAAAAGTGGAAAGGGACAGAATTCACAATAACCAAACTTTCCCATGGCATTGGTGTTGTAGGATAGTTTGCAGTTTAGACATTTATTAACCGACAAGATATTCTTTTCTCCTGCTGGGAGCAGCGTCACCCCCTCTTTATTTTGGAGGAATTCCTAAGAGCCTGCCTATGACAGTGTTCAACATTCTCGGGTGGAGATGTGAGCTCGTGACCCAAACTGGGCAATACTGGTATATTGTAGCTCCTTGGCCACAGCAGTTGGTCCAAATATGGCCTTGTGACCCAAACTGGAACAATCAGGGAGGTGACTGCAGAATGTCGACAGCCATGGTTCTAGCTCAGTGAGACGAGCATCAAAACACGAGACCAGTTCCAGAAGAGCAGTGGAAAGAAGAGAGCAGATCTCCGCAGCCTAAAACTTACTCCACCCTAGCATTTCCTGTGGGTTTGGTATGTGGGCCAGTACATTCCCAAATTTTATTGAGAGGTTTTTTTGGGGTTTTTTTGCGGGCAGTGTCCCTGGCCCTCATATGTGGGACCCGAACCGGGGCTGCTGGCTTCTGAAGCCAGCGCTTAACCACTGCACCATTCGGCCAGCCCAAGATTTTTTTCTTTTTTAGTTTGGTTAAATGTCTTGAAATAAGTATGCTTGAAAATGTGGCTCCTTTACTATATAAGTTTGAGAATGCTTCGAATACATTTCACTCTGAGAGACTCACACTGTGTTTTAGAAACTAAAAGGCATATGAAAGCCTACAGTGAAAGGAGCCTGCTTATTTTTATTTAACCCAGTGATTCCCAAGCTTATTTTTTACCTGAATACCTTTTTACGGTGATTCTGTTAACATCTCATAGAGCCTTGGCCAGTGCTCATCAATTTGGGAAATACTGGATCATAGGCATGGAAGGTCGATCTGCAAGCTGATGAATGAAAAGTGCTGTAATCCTGACGCGAGGTTTTGGGAAATGCTAACATTTTAATACTCTATGTGCAAATTATGTTATTTTTCATTTGGACAAAAAAGTCTTCTAATAAAGAAAAATCTAAAAGATAAATTTGACGCAATTGATATGCAAACTTAACTTCTTCTCATGCAGGTTAGCCAATACACCTTTGCTATGTGCAGTTACAGAGAAAAAAAGTCTGAACCACAGGAATTAATGCAGCTGGAAGGATACACTGTGGACTACACCGACCCCCACTCAGGTAATTTTAAGTGGAATCGCTTAACCTGCCATTCACGTACTCATGAAATTCTCACAATATGCTGTATCTGTTCTACAGTTCACTCAATAATTGGGATGTACATTTCACATATATCCCGGAACAAGAGTTCATGAAATTAAGATTCTATCTTTTAGACAGCTGCTTAGTTTGAGCCATAACTCAACATCTCTCTTAATATAAGGATGAAATATGTGATAGTCACTGTAATAGAGAAACTACCATGTTTGCCCGAAAATAAGAACCCGCTAGAGAAGAAGCCATAGCATGATTCCTCCAGGGTATGGAGGGCACGCACCCCTCCCATGAGGGTTTTATCACCTCTTTCAGGGAGAAGGGTGCTTTTTCCACAAACTCCTTCAGCTTAAATTATTCAGTATGCCAAGGTGCCATATTTTGACACCTAAAATCGTACTACGGCTTGTTTTCTGGCTAGGTCTTATTTTGGGGGAAACCGGGTATATGAAAAATATCATCATTTCTTATATAAACTTCTTTACTGGAAAGGAAAAAGATACAAGAGACAAAAATAAGGAAAGAAATAGCAAATGAATTATTATATATTCTAGCAATTTTCTCCCCAACAAGACTTTCTTGTTCTCTTCTCCCTTCCTCTGTATTATACGTGATATAGTACTGGACACTTGATTTCTAAAATTGGTGAGGGAGCGAGTGAATGAAAGAACATATGGAGATTAGTGAAATTCATAAAGTGATGTTAAGAACTATATAGAGATTGATGAATATAGAAATTAAGAAATTAATATATAAAGATTAAAATAGAAATCTGCGATCACATTCACTAATCTTTCATTTAAGAAGGCAAAATACCTTCTCTCTGAAAGAATTTTCCAAAAAAAAATAAAATACTCTAGCATGTAAGTATCATTTTTGCCTTATCTGTATTTTTTTCTGCTAAATTCATCATATATGTCCCCTGCATATAGAATGAGAAATGCACCAACCAGTAAGCACTTTCTTCTGTGGAATTAAGTATCAGTCTGTAGTATGCATTTCTGTGGGACAGGTTTGGGTGTCTTGCCAAATGCTGCTGTTATGGACTGCTTATTTCCCTCAATTATTTTTAATTTCCCAAGTGATACGGAAATCTAAACCTTTCTCTGATTGTTTTTCCCGCAGTGCTTGGATTGCAAAGCAGTTGGGTTTGATCCTCTACTGAAATCATTGAAAGCACTGAGCTGCTAATATCAGATCAGTTCTTTTCTGTGAGACCCTTGAGTGAATGAGATTAAAAACTGTCAATTGTATACGTTTTTAATGATGTCTTTCTTCCTCCACAGGCCTCCAGGGGGGTCGGATGTTCTTTAACGCCGTGAAAGAAGGAGACACTGTTATATTTGCCAGTGATGATGAACAGGACAGAATATTATGGGTTCAGGCCATGTATAGGGCCACAGGTCAGTCATATAAACCCATTCCTGCCAGTCAAGCCCAGAAGCTGAATCCTAAAGGAGGAACTCTCCATGCAGATGCTCAGCTTTGTAAGTTTTGCGAAAAAAATAATTTGATTATCAATGAATAGCCTTTATAAGATATAAAATTGTCTGTAGTAGATTTGTTCAGTATTAGAGTTTACATCATTAATTGATTCCTAATTGAATAAAAATAGTTTCATATTAGTAGTCACAGAATCAGGTATCTAATTTTTCACACAGATCTCGGTAAAGGGTGCCAGTGGTTTCCAGTCATGAATTTGCCAAGCACTGTAGTATCTCTGGGAATCTCAAGAGCATATAAGAAAGTTCTCCAAAACTTTTCAAAAGAAATTTTATTTACACTTACTGCGATTTTAATTTATGTGCCCTATACAGATGGGAAGAGTATTGCAAAATCAAATTGATTGGCCTTGATAGATTTCAGAATACCAAAAGGAAGAGCCATCACTTCTAGACTTGTTCTTAATATCCCAGAAGGACTGTTTTCTGTTATAGATTGATAAAAAAGAATAAGTCATCAAGCCAACTTTCTTTTTCTAAATACCTTAATATTCATGTTATTTTCTGCATGTTAATTTAAATCATTAAGAACTATATTTTTCATTTGAATTTACAAGTGGTTATTAACAAATTATGTAAAAATCATAGAAAAATATTCAAAAATAGTTTAATTACTATTAGACCAGGTGTTCTAACTTGTTACACTCCTTGGTAAAACTCCTCTAGTTTCTCCTGTAATAAATCAGTTTGTCTATAACTTTCAGCTCAGATTCTGATTTTTCACTCAGCACCCTTTTATTCTGAAAATTATTCTCTAGGGGAGTACAACTTGACATGGATTATTTTATTCTCCTTTATGCAACAAATTACTACCCTCTTTTATTTTTAGACACCCTTCTGTATCGCATCTGTGCATCTTAAATAAAGACACTTTAAGCTCAAATAATTAAAGATGGAATATGTGCTCAACTCTAGTCACCTTTGTGCTTTAGAGTTTAAAGTATATATCTTTAGGGTTTAAAGCATATATCTTTCAATTTATCACAATCCATCTTCATGTGATATTATCACTTTGTGCATAGCATACAAAGTACATAGCATAGACCTTACAATAGTATACTTACATTTCTCCCCTCCTGGCCTCTGGACCATTCTTGTTGTACAATTAACTTCTACCTGTGTTGGAAATCCCACAATACATAGCTGCTGCAATTATTATTATTATTATTATTATTATTATTATTATTATTGCCTTAAACAACTGCCTTTTAAAGAAATTTAATATGACAAAATGTCACATACTTTATCCACATGGTTACCACTTCTGGCTTTCTTCACGCTCTTGTAGAGATATTTTACATCTTGAAGGACTACCTTTTACTTTTCTTGCAGTGTAGGTCCAGTGGTGATGAATTTTTGTTTATATATGAAAAAGTCTTTATCTTTGTTTTGAAAGATTCTTTTTTCTTTCAGTACTTTACAGGTTTTGCTACACTCTCTGTGAAGTTGCTTTTTTATTTGCTGATGAGAAATGTGGTATCATTTTTGTTTGTTTCTTTCTGCATAATGTTTCTTTTTTCCCTCTGACTGCTTGAAAGATTTTCCCTTTACGCTGGCTTTGAGCAGTTTGATTATGATGTGCCTCAGTGTGGTTTTCATTTTCTTAATGAAAATGTTCTTGACCTTTATTCGAAGACACAGTTAAAAGTTAAATTACCTGAAAACAGTTTGGTCCTTTCAAAGTCTGCTTTTAAGTTTTGTTAGGTGGGACCAAACAGTGTCTGATCTAGGATTAATTTTCCCCACTTCTGAACCAGGACGCTTCTTAAGGACTCTCACTGATGACCCCTGAATTTTGAGGTTTTGTATTCTGACTGCTGGAAACAAGTAATGTTCCAGGCTCTGTGTGAGTTTTGTGCAGCGTCCCCTCTAATCCTTGAGGGTGATTCTTTCCCTGGCCCTAGGTAGTTGCCTGACATGCATGAGGTGGTTAGAATTCAACTGAATCCTGAGGTGTTTGGGGGGTGGGAACAGTATACTCCTCTGCAGACTCAGCCATCTTGGCCTTTCTGAATGGTCGGGCTCCATCTTGTCAACTGAGGGAGACCATGGGCTCTTCCTGGGTTTTTGTTCCCTGTGCTACGGCTTTGAAAGTTTCCCCTGGCAACGTAAGGCTTACCTGGGGCAACTTAAGGTTTACCTCATTTATTTCCCATCTCTCAGGAATCACTGTCCTCTGTTGCCTGCTGCCCAATGTTTTGAGAACTGTTTTTTCATGGTTTTTTTTTTCTGAATTTTTAGTTGTTCCAGGTAGGAGGATAAATCTGTTTTCGGTTACACCATCCTGACCAGAAGTAGAATCATTATTTCTTGTAAGATAGAACAAGATTTCTTAGCCTTGGCACTGTTAACATTTTGGTCCAGATAATCCTTTGTTTCAGGGGTTTGGGGAAGGTCTGGCCTCTGTATCATGGGATGTTTATCATCATCCCTGGCTTCTACCCACTAGATGCCAGTAGCACACACACACACACACACACACACACACACACACACCCATCTAGGTCTGACAACCAAAAATGTCTCCAAACATTGCCACATGTCCCGGAAGGCAGGGTTGAAGATGGGGAAGAATCACCCCCATTTGAGAACCACTGAGTTACAGTGACTTGAATATTGTTTTTGTGAAAATGTCTCACTCATTCACTTGTGTTGACCTCCTGAGTGCAAGGAATACCCATGGAATGTGCCAAGCTCATGGATATCAGTCATGTTGCACAGAGAGGCAAGAAAATCAGTCCGGAACCCCTGGTCTAGAACATGGAGGCTGTGACGACATGATATGAAATTAATGAGTTAAGGATCTACTACTCAGTTGATTCCAATAGTCATGTCATATCTTTCTAGCAAGACCTCCTACTGATGTCAAAGCAGTGTTGATCAGGCTAAGTGGAACTGAATTTCCTAGCCCCTTGATTAACTTGTTCTAATAAAGCTAAATTTGGTCTAAAAAGCCAAACTGTAGGGCCTGCCGAGTGGCACGGTGGTTAAGCGCTGGCTTCACGGAAGCCAGCGGCCCAGGTTCTGTCCCACATATGAGGGCCAGTAACACTGCCCTCAAAAACAAAACAAAACAAAAAAAAGCCAAACTATTTCAGGTGTCTTAACTGTGTTAACAACAGCTTTCTTGTATCCCAGGCTTTTGGTAAAGTTTTCTGTTAGATCAGGTTCTGCTGTTTTCTCTTTCTTTAAGAAAGAAAAACAGAAGGAAGGTAGCAAGAAAGGGAGAGAAAGGTAGAGAGGGAGGGAGGGATTGAGGAGGGAAGAAAGAACAGGAAGGAGGGGAAGGGAGGAGAAGGAACGGGAGAAGAGGGGAGGAAGATGTGTTTCTACTTCATACAAATGACAACACTGACCGTGATCTATCAGAGATGCCATTGGGCCCTTCCAGAAAGTTCTGCCCTTAGTGTTTTCATCCCTTCCTTGACTTTTGTCACATTCCTTTTTCTCTTTTCTTGATCATCTCTTGGAAGAACAACTTTTAGAGTCATTAGTAGACACCAAGAAAAATAATAAAATTATTATGACTAGTCATAGAAATAAACATGTTCCAAATCCACTTAAATATGCTTTGTTTTTCATTTCTTTGCTGACCAATAGCTGGTAAGGGTAAGTGTTTTCGTGATTTTTGTTTGTTGTTTTGCTTCACTGTATTAAAATTTTTGCAATGATGTGATTTTTGAAGGAATCTCTTGACCTTGTTTACAATGTCAGTCTCCTACTTTCTAGGCAAACCCAGAATATTTACATTAACTTTACCATTATGAAACAAAAATGTCTGTTTTTGCCAGAACGGAAAAATAGAAACAACCTATTATCTACCATTCATGTGGGGATAAAGGTGACGACTCAGAAGGTGTTACGGCAGCATGCAAAAAAATGCTCAATAAGGTTAAGTGGGAAATGCTAAATTCAAATATAGGTAGAATTATAAGTAAAATATTCATAGTGGATGAGTTTAATTGCAGGGACTACTTGCTAATTCATTTCTTCTCCTGAATTTTCTCTGAAGTATCTACATTATAACTTTAAAAAGCTTGTTTTTAAAACTAAGCATGCTGAATATTTAGGGATAGCAGAACAATATAATAGCTTCACAAAATCTAACTTATTAGATGACTCTACTATCTTTTTTAGGATATAAGTAATGGTATGTATTTATAGATTGTGAATCTATTCTCCGTCCCTATTTCTATGACTCTCAAGATACATAGAAATTCTCAGGAAATAGGGTAAGCTTAAGGGCTGGAGACTGTGCTTCTATTCAATTTATTTGCATCAAACTGTGCATTTTCTTTTGCCTGACTGACAGACGTTCTTCGGATAAACTATTCTTCTTTGCTGTCTCCAACCAAAATAGTATGCAAGCATCTCATTTTTCGTTGCTCACTTACTCATGTATGTTATACAACACAAAATGTGTATTACATCATACAATCCAACACAGTGTCGGTTGACTTCCAGTAGTAAATTAATGGCAAAAATGAACCAGAAAAGCTACCTTCATTTCAATTGTCAGCCATTTTTTCAATACTTAAGTTGAAGCATAAATTTACATTTCCTTTTATGAGCTAATTCTCCGGACTGATCTAATAAGTTAAATTTCACACTTCAGAGGGAAAGTATGTCTTACTTTACATTGAATATATTATTTCAAAAAAATGTTGAATATTAGTTTACTTGGCCTGTGATTCTAGGTCTATATGTGTTGATTAAAATTGTCATCATGTGAAAATACTATATGTTATTTGCTGCAGAAAGCAAGATGTGTAAATCTATACATCATTTTTTAATCAATTTAACAAGAACAAGCTAAGAAATTATTTGGGTCAATAATAGAGGTGTGAACAAACTTCTAATTAATATATCTATCAACCATTTCTCTTTGGTCCTCAGCATAAAACAGGCATGCCTAAAACACGAAAATGCCAACCAGGGTGATCTACTCAAAATTTTAGCTTTAAAGTCTTCCTATTAACGACCATATGGGTGCCATAAAAAGAGAAGTGGTACGTACTTCTTGGTGCCACTTTTAACTTCCTGTACGTTTTCAAACTCAATGAGAGTTTGAGCTAAAAGGAAAGAATAATCAGGTGTGGGCAGCAGTGAGTGCAGCTATCAGCAAGCTCCTAAACATACAACTATTTGAAACCAAGTGACTGTTTCCAAAGGTTCATGGCTGCTGAGATCAGCGGAGGGTTTTGCAGAGGAGGTGATAAGCTCTTAATTAGCAGCACCCTCTTCTGAGTCCCTTTGCGGGGGCTGGAGTCCCAGGTCTGGATACCCGAGTGGTCCCCGTGCTAATAACCTCAATCTCTCACAACACCAGGAAGAGGGCGGGGGGGGCATCTTTTGCATTAGTTGCAAAGGAAGGAGTAAAAAAATTTAGTGTAATGATTTTTCCATCTCACATTCTGAACTCTTAGATGCCTTTCATGGGACTGGGGTTCTTGCTCACATAGGGCTGGCTGTGGTCCTGCCCACTGAATGGCTCGCCTCCCCTCACGGTGTGGCCTACCAGCTTGCTAATAGTCTCCACCACGTTTTCTGTGCGAGCTGTTTGCAAGTCAGTGTTTGCAAGTCAGTGTTAGCCGTCTAAATGGATATTGTCAGCCTATTTATTCTTTGCTCTTGGCTTCCAACAGCTATTACCCAAATGAAAAACTGAAATTTTCATGTTTCATTTGAATAAAGCCTCTATAATTCCTTAAATCCATAGCAAATAGTAATCTTTTTCAGTTTGGTTTTTATTTCATCTACTTTTACTACACCTGGTGACAGTCCCACCTAAAGACGCTGGGGCATATATCCGACCGTTGCCATAGAAACTCTCCTCCAGTACCCTCCATCACCATGTCCCGCATCTGTAGTTAGTCCATAGGTTAATCAGCACAATGTATGACAGTTTTACAGTATATTGTTTAAGCTCAGATCTTGTTGGTTTCTTTCGGTAATTTTTTTCATTTCAGAAGACAAACTGAACTGAAATTTGTCATTATCAATAAACATTTGATGAGTGCTGTGAATAATTTTCCATTTAAAATTAGTCACCATAATTTTGTGTTGTAGTAAGTCTCCAAGCCTTGGATTTGGTTATGTTATTGATTGAAAGCACATTTTCCATGTGATCTAGATAATATTTATGTATTTGCTAAGAATTAAATGTAGACATGCTATACCTATATGAAAACTATATGAAAATATTCTTTTATAAAAATAAGATAATATTTTAATGATAGCTGATTTCCTATTTTATTTTAGTTCATGAGAGAATTTTAAAGTGAAACATTTCTCACACAGGGAGATCAAAACTGTTGTCTTTGCAGTTTATTCTTATATCTTCATAAATTCATGGAAATGAATGGTATAATGCTACACGATGAAGTGTATTTGCATAAAATATTTTGAATTGTGCTTATCAGACATAGGAAGAAGTAGAGATGATTGGTCTTTATAGCCTGAGTTTTGAAAGTGGAATAATCCCTAAGAGTACATTTCACTTTCATAGAATTACAACCCCAGAGAGATTGTAGGGATTTTTTTTTAAAATAAAATTTTTAGTGTTTGTTTTCTCATTGTTTGTTTTCTCAGTATAGAGTCTGTGTTTGTGATTTAAATTGCTATCATGAATATTATTTTTATCAATAATGGTAATTGTTGGAAAAGCAATTTTCCATTTATGTTTATGAGTTAGAAATGCTTGTCACTTTAGTAAATATATGGCTTAGAGTCATCTTTCATGAGGAAAATGTTTCATAAGGTAAATTCACTTTTGAAAATATGATTCAATGGGATTTAATTGTAGACATGAACCATAGATTCATTTTTTCCAGGACTTGTGTATTTTATTTAAAATGTGTACCTATTGTTTTAAAGTAGAAATTTGCTTCTCCAAACCTTTGTAGTAAAAGGAAAATTATGGATTTTTTTTCTCTGAAATTTATTACATATCCTGTTCTCAAAAGAAAAGCCATTAATGGGCATTATTTTTAACTTCTTGTTATGACCTTCTCTGGTGAAAGAAATAACGAATAACATTCAGCAGATGTTTTTTAAAAAACTAGTAATTTAATTTCATAAAGGTGATACTAAAAGATTTTTTTTACTCAGATAAATGGAGAGATAAAGATTCTAAGAAAAATTCTTTAAAATAAAGCATAATTTTCTGATTTTATAATATATGCACCTTGTGTTTTTCAATGTTCTGCCTCCTACTCCTTTGATATTATTTCACATTATCATATATTTAACTTTATATTAAAAGACAATCATGCGTAAGAATAAAATACAAAGAAGTTGGATTGCCTCATTTCTCTGCTCAGGAAAAGCAGTTTAGTTAAGTGTTCATCTAATTAATACTAATTTACCACATGTAATGTGTTTAATCATTCAGGTAAGTAATTATTAAACGTAATGGAATATATTCTTCATGGATCAGAATCTCATACCTTACATCATCAGCGAATGGCCATTCATTGCTTACTGCCTACATTCACCTTTTGATATTGATGTGAGATATATATTAGTTTGTGTTTGTTTTTTTTTAAATGTGATTCTGAAGACCCTTCAGCTTGAATTATATAGCTCTTCCATCGACAAATATGGCTGAAAGTTGAACTTGACGTGGATCAATATGATCTGGGCTAAATATCTAAATGTGACTGATTATGTTAGCATCATGTCCACAGATCAATACTGAGTTTTATTATGAGCCCGACTCTATAATTGGGTTTAATCAATAAACTTTTGTCTCCCTTCCTTTGCAATTTTAGTATTGCACCATATAGGTTTTAGAAACTACATTTAGCTTACATTTAGGACTCTGCCTCTCATGCTGACCAGAAATGAGATCTCTCTCTGAATTTTAAGGAACAATGGAGCCTCAGCTCCACCATTGTGAGGAGATCCACTTTCGTCCTGATAACTGATTGCTTGCCCAATATGCACGACATTTCTAAGAGAGCTAATGTAGCAACACCCCAGCCCTTCTTTTGGGGGATGTGCGGCTCTGTCTCTCCAACCTTAGTAAATACCCCACATTGTAGACTTTGACAAAACATACCATTAATGAAAGCAATCATAAAAGCTTGCCTTTTGATAAACCCGCAGGGTCTACAGGCATTGAAAGATGCAATCTGTAAAGAACAATAAATTCAGGCCTTTGATTGAAGTGCCATTTGGGACGTTATGCTTTGCCTGCATATTTGTACAAACATGATGCTCCCTTTTTCATGTCTCTTAAACTTGAAGCTTGAGCGCATTGGTTGCCATTTCTACATTAAGGTTGGTCCCATTAAAAGCACCGTACAGGGAGGAAAAAAAGACTGGAACTGATCCAGCTGAAGCTTGTGTGCTCATTTCTGCCCTAGTTTGCCATTTGGAAAGCAAGCTCCTAGCTATCATTACAGTTCTTTTATAAATAGACTGAGGTTTTTTTTCCCAGTCAGTTCCTTCAGTCATTATGTACTTAAAAATGCATCAGCTTTTCTTAAAATTGAAAATAAGATTATTTCTGTGATGGATACGAAAAGTAGCTTTGAATGAAAATAGAATTTCCTCATTCCAAATGATTTGCAAATTTTTTCCCTGATGTTTTTATATAGGCTCCCCCACAATTGCAATTTATGTTCATATGGTGAATTCTTGACCTCAGAATTCATGTAATCAAAGGTCGTCTTCTGTTATCATGAGGCGTGCATTTTGTGATTTTCAAAAACTGAATCTGCCTATTCTTAAACCAGAAAAATAAATGTACTATCCGTGCTTTTCTGAATTGACAGATGCAGACCGTTTCCAGAAACATGGTATGGATGAGTTTATTTCTGCGAATCCCTGCAAACTTGACCACGCCTTCCTTTTTAGACTCCTCCAGAGGCAGACTTTGGACCACAGACTGAATGATTCCTATTCTTGCTTGGTGAGTACAATGTGTCTGTCCATCTCTTCCCCTAAGGATTATAATTAAAAATGTTTAACAGTGAGAAATACTTGTTATGAAGAGGCATTTTATTTCTGACTCATTTAACAACTGTAGTTGGAGTTAATTAAGGATGAAGGATTCCAATCAATCACTTCCCAATTTGAAAGTTATACACATGGAGACCACTGCTGTGCCCCTTGCTAGGCAGGAAAGTAGACTCAGACTCTGAACTGTGGTTTATCGGTCCCTCCCAAGAAAGCTGAATGAAAATAGAAGGCTTTAATGACGGTAAAAAAAAACAAAACAAAAAAAACCTCTGTGACAGGATTTATTAACAACTGTGCAGACATTTTAAGGGTTAAGGTCTATTCACCAAATGTTGATATCTTTCATTCCTCCCTTTTGTTCTTAGAAAGACAACCTACGTGACATGGAAAAAAGACAGTGAGATAAACTATTTAAATAGCACAGGGGCTATATATAACAGAAGAGAGCTTTAGTTTTGTCTAATCCTCGAAAGGTAATTTGAATTCCTTAAAAAGAAAGGAAAAGGAATTAAGCCCAGTAGCCAACCTGCTATCTGATATGTGATAAAACCAGCCAAAATTGGGGGTACAAAGTTTAATTTACTTTTAGAAGGATTGCTTAACTCTTCAGAACTTGGCATCACACTGTAGCCTAGCAATCACTGTGCCTTTCCAAGGATTTAGATTGTTCGTGGCGATTCCTCTGGAATTTTTCCAGCCAGAATATGCCTGTTTCTAAAACCATGTAGTCTCTTGGCTACTGAACACGGTAATTCCATGCTATCCAGTTACATTGTCCTTAAAATAAGATTGCAGAAAGGATGTACTCCCAGCTCACTAGAGGCGTTTCAGTAGACAGGAAGATATGAAACAACTTACTGTCATGGTCACACTGATGGTTCATTAATTCATTTATAGACATTTTACTAAGTACCTGTTATTCAACATGTCACACCACAGCTTAAACCTGATCCAGCCCTAACTGTACATGGAGAGTAAAACAAATCATCACAAAACCTTACGATACCTTTCCATAGACAAGCCCGTGTAGAGTGAGCATCAGGAAACAGCACTTGGCCGTGGATTCCACTCAGTGGGTGGGGTCAGTAACCAAATTGTCAGAAGCTATTTTGAATATGTGAGTGACCCCACATGTCACATGGAATGTGAGGACAACACCACAGCGTGTCTTCAGTGGCACCTAGAGGGTTAGTGAGCATGGCAATTAGAAAGAGAGTTTGGAGGCAGGATGACCCAGGATGTAAATCATGGCTGATTTGCAATGTGGTCTTGAGCAATTCACAGAACATCTCTCAGCTTCAGCTTATATACATGTAGCATGGAGATCATCATAATTACCACATATGGTAGTTGTCAATATTAAAGATACATTACATGCAGTTTGTCTAGTATCGTGTCTGTACTATCACTATAGTAAATATATTCTGGTGGGTTTTTTTCCTCTTCTCCCTCCTTTTCCTTCTTGCAGTTCACCTTTCTACATTTCTCACCATTCTTTTCCTTCTCTTCCTTGATTTTCTTGCCCCTTTCTAAAACTCTCCATTCCCCTCTTTTCTTTTTTTATCTTAAAATAGTCCATATAAACCCATATAATCCATCAAAACATTTTATAAAACATATACGAACTTCGTTATATTCACCATAGAGAGACAGCCAGAATGAGAACAATATCCCAAATATTTAAATACTCAAATAGTACACGTTTACCACTGCTGAACTTACTGGAATTTTCTTTTAGTTCATGTTATAAAATGCTTTTGGTAACTAGGCAATTTCACTTGTAGTATCTGCTTTACCATTCTCTTTTTAATTGATTCATACAGAGGTTACAGTTTTGGGAATGCCATTCTTTGTGACTGACAATTTAGATACTGTGAAAAAATTTGACTGATTTTGAATGACAGGAGAGCAAAACAGGTTGCCCCTGCCTTGCCAGGGCAAGAAAGAGAGAATGGTGCTGACTTGCCAGGGTCCCAAAGCAGTCCCCAAATCAATGACATTTGCTTGTCTGAAAATAATATGAAACATACCACTGTTTTTTATAAAAAAAGTCAAAAGATATTTCAGTGCAGCTTCTGCTTATAATGCCTAACAGCAGCTACAGAAAAGCAGATCTCGGTACAGAAAGAAAAAAAAAATCTTTTTTTCTTTTTCTTTTGCAGGGTTGGTTTAGCCCAGGCCAAGTCTTTGTGTTAGATGAGTACTGTGCCCGCTATGGAGTCCGAGGCTGTCACAGACATCTCTGCTACCTGACGGAGCTGATGGAACATTCAGAAAACGGTGCTGTCATTGACCCCACCCTGCTCCATTACAGCTTTGCATTCTGCGCCTCTCACGTTCATGGCAACAGGTATTTTCACTTGCAAACACACAGCGGAATGCGGAGGGTTGACTTGGGAAGAGAGAAAAAAAAATGTGCATTGCTATTATCACCTAGTAACAGATTTCAAATAGCAAACACTTCTTAGAAGAGAAAAAAATACACACAAAGGAAAAATGTACATCAGTGTGATTTAGGTGGGCTGCACTTTATGTTTCTTTTTGCCAGTAAAGCCACTTGAGAGAGAGAGAGAGAGACCGAGAGAGAATATCTGAGGTTAGAAGTTGCCTTTTAGTTCTTACGGACCACCTAGTATTAGGGCATGCACACCTGAAGTGTCATCGGTATTTCGTAATGCATGTGTCCGAGTATGTCTGGGTAGGTTTTGTGGACAGGTTTGTGTATTTCTGATGATCCTTGCTTTTCCACTCGTTTGATAAAGCAAGATGGATAATGGAGTTTATGTCCCAGCCCCTCCCCTCACCTACACTTTAGGAATAAGCATCCCCTTTTAGCACTCCAGTGACCTCACCTCTTGCTTTACCAAAAGGGCATGAAATCACCTAGTGCAAGCCCCCAACACCATGTACCTCTGAGTTTGAAATCTCTCCTTGCCACTCTACCTCTCTTCTTTTTTTTTTTTTAAGATTTTTTTTTTAATTGGGGAGTTGGGGGAGGGGAACAGTGTTGGGGAATCAGGGAAGGGGAACAGACAAGTTGCTGTCTTTTTGTTCTTCAGTCTAGTTGCGGAGGACATTGCTTCACTGCCCCATGTTGGTATCATCATTGCACTCTTCCCGGATGAGGCAGATCAGTCGCCGGCCTCTGGATGGTCGCTCACCGCGGCTATGGGCAGCTCACGCTGGCTGCCAGCCACTCACTGTAGCCTATGGCAGCCCACTGCAGCAGGGGCTGCAGCCTACATCGTCGCCGGGGCTCGCACAGCCCAGCTCCAGGTGGAGCTGTTGTTAGCTGTAGAGGGCAGTGTCACTGGCCCTCATGTGGGATCCGAACCGGGGCCGCTGGCATCCCAAAACCAGCGCTTAACCAACGCGCCACTCGGCCGGCCCTGTACCTCTCTTCTTTTAATCCTGTTCCAGAGAACCTTTGCTGGCGCTCTTCCCATAAGGGAGGTACTCTTTATCCCATCCCCTTTGTATGTTCAACCATTATTCCATCTCTCTCTCTTTATATTTCCTTTCTCCCCACAGACCTGTCTAAGCTTCACTGAGCCTCACAACATAATAGAGTGGTCAAGAGATTCAGGCGTCAGACCACCTGGGCTCAAATCAATACTTAAGAACTGTGGGAGGTAGGGCATGCTTCTTAATCTGTTTGAGTTTTCCCTTCATTACCTCTAAGAAAGACATAAAATAGCATCTCTCTCAGGAAGCATAAATTTTGTTAGGGATTAAATTCTTTAATATATATCAAGTACTTAGAGCAACAATGCCTGGCACAGGAATGGTCAAAAAGTGTTAAATGATCATTTGTATTGTCTTGAGAATTGTTATGTCAGGCTACTTTTCCATTGTTCTCTTCCCAACCAAACCTCTCACCATTCCCCGGCTTCTAGCTCCTCACTTGCCAGTGAGTCTTTTAGAAATGGATTGCGCAATGACCCAGTCAGTAGCCTCTGCCCCAGCCTCACTCTCCTTCCTCTCATTGAAAAGCTGATGCTGTGGAATATTGAAGACCCTGTGTTGCTTAAAATGCCACTTGTCTGCCCTGAGGCAGCCCTGTCTCAGCTCTCCTCTTACGTATTTCTGTGACCTTCTCTGTGCTAATAGTTCCCATTTCTCCAGACTCTAAGTATAGTCTAGTGTTTTTTCTCACATCTGTTCTTGAACTTGCCCTCTTCTTTCTGAGAACTTTTCTACGTCACTGAAAAATTCTACTTCAGTGATCTCACCTCTTCTCCACAGCTTCAACTATGACCTCTCTTTGTACAGATAATTCCAACCCAATTATTCTGCTAAAGTACAGACCTCTGTCAACAGGTGGGGGCATGAATGCTCTGCCTGCACTTTCAGCTCTCCTTGTATAAAATTAAATCTACCTTCTCACTAAACCAGTGCCTGTACCTTTTTTAGCTCCTAGCAAAAGGTAACCCTCCTTTTAGCTCCGGTTAGCTCAGGTGGTTAGAGCGCAGTGCTCATAACACCAAGGTTGCCAGTTTGATTCCCACATGGGTCACTGAGCTGCACCCTCCACAACTAAATTGGAACAACTACTTGATTTGGAGCTGATGGGTCCTGGAAAAACACACTGCTCCCCAATTAAAAAAAAAAAGTAACACTCCTGGCACAAAGTAAGTGTTCTGTAAGTATTTGATGAATGAATGAATGACTTCATCATTTGTATCACTATCACTTCCATTCACTGTGGGTTTTTCTAAAATTGGGGAACAGTGTGTTCTTCCAGGACCCATCAGCTGTTTCAGTCTAGTCGTAGAGGGCGCAGCTGAGTGGCATATGTGGGGATCAAACCGGCATCCTTGGTGTTATGAGCACTGTGCTCTAACCAACTGAATTAACCGGCCACCCCTCTATTCACTTTTTGTTCATCTCTTTAAAAAAAAAAAAAAAAAAAAGATTTTATTGGGGAATTGGAGGAGGGGAACAGACAAGTTGCTGTCCTTTTGTTCTTCAGTCTAGTTGCGGAGGACGCTGTTTCACTGGCCCATGTTGGTATTATCATTTCGCTCTTCCCGGGTCAGGCAGTTACTCACTGACCATTGGATGGCTGTTCACATCATGAAACTTCACGTCAGCTGCTGGCCAGACCCACTGCAGCCTGTGCTGTCGCCAGCGACTCACGCATCCCACTTCCAGATTGAGCTGTTGTTCACTGTCTTAGCTGTAGAGGGCGCAGCGTTACTGGCCCTGATGTCAGATCCGAACTAGGGTCCTGCTGTTCAGAGCTGGTGTCCCAAAGCAACTCCTAACCAATGCGCCACTCGGCCGTCCCCATCTTTTTCTTTTATCTCCTAGACCCAGTCTATTGCCACTGTCAATATTCTGTATTCATGTACCCCTTCAGTTTGTCTCTCTTTTTGCTATTTCCATGCAGCTACCCTAATTCTGGCCTTCCTTTTTCCTTGCTTCTCTGTCTTCATTCATATCTCTACTGCTTTTTTGTCCCTGCAGTAGTCTAGCAATCACCTTTTAAATTCATGTTTACCACACTCCTTTTCAAAAGGTGTCAGTGGTTCTCATTTGATCACTGAATTAAAAATAAATTCCAAGCTCTAATATTAAGGTTTTCCCAATATCAGCCAGTCTGAGGTCCAAGCATTTTCCACATAATCCTTTCCACAGACAACCTCTTCATTCTCCTTGTAACATTTCCCTTTTTCCAAGTGTATAACAATCAGATATCACAAAACTCATCAAAAAAGACTTCTGTTAACTCATTCAAAGACTAAAAACCTTCTGTCGTTTTCTTATGAACTTTATCATGTACATTTGTATATAACACACACACACACACACACACACACACACACACACACACACACGCCTGCTTCTCTTCTACTGGATCATATTTTGCAGGCAAAAACTAGTTCTCATTCACCCATTATCCTCTCGAGACCTTACCACAGTGCCTTTCATATTGTGGGTGCACAATAAATATTAGTTGAATTTAAGTTGTCACTGTTACTGTTTCACATCCCATAATAAAATAAAACCAACCCTAGTCTCAGAATCTATTCTGCTTTGACCTCATCAGAAAACTCAACCTTACTTGCAAGTTAGGGGGTGTGTTGCAGATTGTATTACCCCAAACTAAACCATCTGTATTTGGCAAACTTGGGAGCGGTTGGAGGGGGACAGGGCAGTCAGGATGGCTGATCTTTGATAGACAGCATGGGAGGGGCTCTTTTCCTAAACTGTGTCTCATCTCCTGGCCTTGTCTACATTCCTGCTGACCCATGGGTATCAAAGGATAGGCCTCCCCATGTTTGGCAGTTCTCCGGAAAAAAAGAGGATATGAAGGTTTCAGCAACACCAACATACCCAACAAATTTTGTAGGATCAGATTATTTTAGTCATTAACACAGAAAGGTAAAATTAAATTGAGAACACTAAGTAGGAAATTCAGCTAATGCTCCCTCAAAATGTATGTGTTTGAGACACATTTTAATGGAAAGTTACTGAGCCAACTAGGAGCTGCTGCCACCACCTGGGAGGCAGCCTGATTTGAATCTGTAGGTTGCCATAGTTACTTTTATTCTGTAAAAGTATTGTTTTCTTTATAATGGTATACTGCAAGGTGTAATTTCAAGTATGTTTATATGTTCATGTATATGTTAATAATACACATTAAATCCATTTTCCAAGTTAAAAAATGTACGTATGCAGGTATCTCTAGGTGATGTTTTAGAATAGAAATTTGAGTCAGTCTCTGATCCAACATTTAGGTTACATGTGTCTTAAGCAAAAAGAAAGGAAGACGCAGGTTTTAGGGAAATTTGAACCTCATTTTAGCGTGGAAATTATCCAAGATAAGCTGAAAGGTATGATTTTTCCTGTAATTTTTAGAGTCAAGCAGATGTCATTCAGGAATGCCATGCTGTCACAATGAAAGAATAAAAAATAAAAAAATAAAAAAAGATCTCTACTTGAATCTCAACTCTGAAATTTGCACACTGACCCATGATGGGCCAATCATTTAACCTTTCTGAAACTCAGAGCTCATTTGTTAGAGGGGAAATACTAATGTACAGGTACCGGGGTAATTATAAAATATTATATCACTATTGATTAGTTAACCTCCTAATATGCTTCCCTTTGGCACCCGGCCACAAGAATATAAATTTTGAGAGGAAGGAAAACGTGTAAAATAGGTAGTTAGAGCTGTAATACCTCATGCTAGATGGACATATTTCAGTGCATATATAATTATACCCTTAACTTCTGTGCTAATAGAATACTCAGTTTTAGCAACGTCCCCTTGTGAAAAGAAGCTTCTCTTGTCCATGTCTGCAGCACCTGATATTTATAATGACTTCTGTTAAAAATGCTGTCAATGTAGGGCCGGCCGAGTGGATGCTGGTGGTTAAGAGCTGGGTTCGGACACCAGCAGCCCTGGTTCGGATCTCACATATGAACTGCCAGTGACACTGCCCTCTTAAAAAAAAAAAAAAAAAATGCTGTCAATGTCAAGTCTGACTTCTCAGCCAGTGTTTGCCGTCATATCTTTTTATGATCATTTTTGTATCCATCGAGACGCGCATTCAGAGTCGCGCTGCTCATTACCTGAACCACCTCTATCAAACATTCAAAGGGAAGCAGGATTGCCTTTTGTCACTGCCTGAAGTGAAGGATGGCAGGGCTGTCTAGACCTGAAATTTTTCCAGGAGCACATCCTTTCACACCGCGATGAGCTCTGGGAATGTGTTCCTTCTGTGCAGACCCATCTTCTCTGAATAGCACTCTGAGTGTTTCAGGAATAAAAGAATAGAGTTAAACAGAAAAGGCCTCGCTGGTGCCAAGACTGAGGAAGAGAGAAAAAAAAAAGAGAGAAAGAAAGAAGTGAGTCAAGGACAGACTGAGACACACTCATGCAGGATGACAGCCACACACGTCCGTGAACAGCACAGCCACTCACTCAGCCACAGTGCCGCCAGGGACGGAAAGGAAGGAAAGAAGAGGATTTCAGAGACAGTGCTCTAAAGGGCAGAGGTCTAGGCTGATATGTGTGGTTATGCACCTGGGTTTCGTAAGTCAGGCTGAGTGGGGAGAAAAAGGAGAAACTAAAGCAGCAACACAAAATGGCTTTTATGTTCCGGTTTAATGTAAGATAATGCAGTATGTGCACCAACTCCCCTGTGGTTTAGTGGGGCCACCTTAAAACTGCTGCACACCTGACCAAGGCCAGCTCCGATGTGCTCGCTTTCAAGCACAAGGTGCAGGAGCACAACAAAGCTTTATATATAAAGCAGTCCCTATTTTCTGTGGACTCCTGATCATATCGCAGAGGGGCAGGCAACCATCATGGGCATCAATCAAATCATATCACAATACCGCCGTCTTCACAGATGGCAACCTTTCCTCTTTCCTGTCACTTCAGAAAGTATGCCTCAACTTCCTGCCTTTCCTCTTAGAGACAATGATGCATTTTTTTTATTAAAATCATAGATAATTACATCAAATAGGATCATTAAGAATTTTCATTACTATTTCTTAATTCTAGTCTTGGATACAGGCATAAAGAAATATAAATGCCATACAAATTGTGAACCTAGAGAGTCACATCTGGGGCAGGTGGGCAACCACATCAAATGTCAAAGCAAGGTTATCCTTATGTGATGTGGCCATCTGACAGGCTTCCTCGCACATACTACGTGTGCAGTGGTGGAAGGGGCAGTTATCAATGAACGCCAATATATGCTGAGGGTTCTGTTTGATTCTATCAGAAGCTATGGAACAATCCCAAATCTGCTTCTAACTTTCCCAGCAGTAACATCCATCCCCCCGCCGCCCAACCTCGAGTTCAATACTCAAGGAAGATAATTATGCCGTTCAAAACAAGACAGACAGACAGAGAAAAACAGTGGGAAGTGAATGCTATAGGAGAGAATTGGTTTTTGGGAAATAGCACCGAACTAGGACTCAGAAATGGCACTGTCCCAGCTCTTCTACTTATGAGCTGTTTGATTATGAGCAATTGGTCCTGTCTCAATTTGCTATCTGTTCATTGTGAATAATAATATTAATGCACTCTACCTGATACAGTTCATAATAGTTCATAGGAAATTCTGTAAACACTCTGTAAATGATAAAATAGGCTTAAATGTCAAGTTGGTGATATTTTCCATGCAGTAGAGTAGTTAAATAAGCTTTTGGCAATGGCTCTGTAAAAGACCAGTAATGCAAAGGTAGACTTTGAGACTGTCATGGTTGTAATGGCAGAGTGTAGACACATCTCAAGGAGGAAGATGAGACTGGAAAAGCACTGAGCAGGTGCCTTGCCTCACCTGCTGTTTATCACCATTAGAAGGAGCCCTAGAGAGACTCTGGGGCCTGCTTCATCTCAGCCCCTCATGTTGCTGGGAAACACTGTGTGCCGAGCATGGTGGTGGCAAAAACATAGCCAAAAGCAGGAGCCAAGAACCCCTCTTCCAAGGTACACAAGTAACCAGACTGCAGCTGCTATTGGGTAATAGTTACTAAGGTCACTTAATCAGCTTCCTGTTTTCCTTCTACCATTTGTTCACATAAACAACCACTCCTGGATATTTCTGAAACAATGACCTAATGAAGGCTAATCACCGAGGAGGAGACAGGCAAAAAGATGCTTTAGTATGTTTTAGAATATAGGTCAGGTTCACAGCGAACAGAAACATGAGCTGCTCCTCTGTGTAGCTTGTCTGAAACTTGGGACCTTTAGAGCTGTCTTAGCATCTAGAGTTAGATATGGAAAAGAGTTTGGGGTCTTGAGTTGATGTCTGTGTAGTTTTTGAACATACTAGAGTTTTTTAAGAACATAGTACATATGTAATGCTTTTACATAAAAACAAACAAAAAGAAAAGGTATACATGTACATCTGTACCATTTACCATTACTGTGGCCAAGCAGTTTGGGATTTATTTTCTTTCTCATACTATTTTTGTCAGGATTTGGTATCCGGGCCAATGCAGTTGTATAAAATGAGTTGGGGAGCTTTCCTGCTTTTTCCATATAAGATTCAAATGACTTGTTCTTTTAAGTTGATCAATAATTCATCTCTCAAACTATCTCGGTGTGGGAACTTCTTTGTGAAAAGACCCTAAAGTATTGCATCAGTCCATTTTTATTTTTAATTTTTTGCATATATAGCACAATGATTTATTATAGATCATGCACCACTCTATCATATATCAGTGTAATCACTGTATTGCATTTTGCAGTAGAGTTGTAATCCTAGTACCATACGCAAATAACTATGTTTTCTTGGGTGGGTCATTATCAATATTGCACCTTTATTTCTGTGTTTATAAAATGAAGTTCATGGATTAAATTAGAATCACCATATGAGAAACAGGGATTAAGAAAAATAGTAACACCTAAGCCTCACTCTAGGAATTTCTTTTTTTTTAATTTAAAAAAATTTTTCAGTTACGGTTGACATTCAATATTATTTTATCTTAGTTTCAGGTGCACAGCATAGTGGGTAGACATTTATGTAATTTGCGAAGTGATCCCTTCTAGTAGGCTACTACCCACCTGGCACTAGTTACATAGTTAATACTATATCATTGACTATATTCCCTAAGCTGTAATTTATATCCTTGTGACAATTTTGTAATTACCAATTTGCACTTCTTACTATTTTCACGTTTTTCTCTGAGCCCCCCCAATGTTTCTCCCATCTGTTAACCCATCAGTTTGTTCTTTGTATCTCTGAGTCTGTTTCTGTTTTGTTTGTTTGTTTGTTTATTTATTTTGTTCTTTAGATTCCACATATAAGTGAGATCATACAGTACTTGTCTTTCTCAGTCTGACTTATTTCATTAGCATAATACCCTCTAGGTCCATCCATATTGTTGCCAATGGTTAAGATTTGTTTCTTTTTTATGGGACAGTAATACTACATTGCATAATTGTACCACAGTTTCTTTATCCAATCATCTATTGATGGGCATTTCAGTTGTTTCCATATCTTGACTATTGTGAATAGCTCTGCAGTAAATATAGGGGTGCATATATTTTTTTGAATTAGTGGTTTTGGATTTCTTTGGATAAATAGGAGTGGAATTGCTGGGTCATAAGGTAGTTCTATTTTTAATTTTTGAAGAACCTCCATACTGTTTCTCATAGTGGGTACACCAATTTGCAATCCAGAGAACAGTACACAAGGGTTCCCTTTTCTCCACATCCTCGCCAACACTTGTTGTTTGTTGATTTATTGATGATGGCCATTTTAACAGGAGTGAAGTGATACCTCTTTGTGGTTTTTATTTGCATTTCTCCGATTAGTGATGTTGAGCATCTTTTTATATGTCTATTGGCCATC
Source organism: Aselliscus stoliczkanus (assembly GCA_033961575.1). NCBI lineage: Eukaryota > Metazoa > Chordata > Mammalia > Chiroptera > Hipposideridae > Aselliscus > Aselliscus stoliczkanus. The sequence goes on along the minus strand of CM066740.1, from coordinate 70,800,548 downwards.
TGTATAGCCTGTTTGGAGAAATGTTCAGATCCTGTGCCCATTTTTTAATGGAATTATTAGGGATTTTTGTGGTGTTAAGTTGTATGAGTTCTTTATAAATTTTGGGTATTATTACCTTTTATTAGATGTATCATTGGCGCATATCTTCTCTCATTCAGTAGGTTGTCTTTTCATTTTGTTGATGGTCTCCTTTACTGTCCAAACACTTTTTAGTTTGATGTAATCCCATTTGTTTATTTTTCCTTTTTTTTCCTTGTCCAAGGAGAATATTAGTAAAAATATTGCTGAGAGCAGTATTAGAGAGTTTACTGCCTATCTTTTTTCTAGGAGTTTATGGTTTTGGGTCCTACATGCAAGTCTTTAATCCATTTTGAGTTTATTCTTGTATATGGTGTAAGAAAGTGGTCCAGTTTCATGTGTTTGCTTGTATCTGCCCAGTTTTCCCAACACCATATATTGAAGAGACTGTCTTTACCCCATTTTATATTCTTGCCTCCTTTGTCATAGATTAAAGGACCAAATAAGTGTGTGTTTATTTCTGAGCTCTCTATTCTGTTCCCTTTGATCTGTGTCTGCTTTTATGCCAGTACCGTGCTGTTTTGATTACTACAGGTTTGTAGTGTAATTTGATATCAGGTAGCATGATAACCTTCAACTTTGTTCTACTTTCTCAAGATCAGTGTGGCTATTTAGGATTAAATTTTAGGATTATTTGTTCTAGTTCTGTGAAAAATGCCACTGGTATTTTAATAGGGATTGCATTGAATTTATAGATTGCTTTGGGTAGTGTGGACATTTTAATGTTGTTAATTCGTCCTATTCATGAGCATGGTATGTACTTCCATTTATTTGTATCTCCTTCAATTTCTTTTTCCAATGTCTTATAATTTTCTGAGTACAGGTTCTTTTACCTCCTTGGTGAAATTTATTCCTAGGGTTTTTTTGTTTTGTTTTGTTGTTGTTGTTCGATGCACTTGTAAATAGTATTGTTTTCCAAATTTCTCTTTCTGATAGTTCATTATTGTATAAAAATGCAACCAATTTCTGAATATTAATTTTGTATCCTGCTATTTTACTGAATTTGTTTATTGGTTCTAACAGTTTTTGGTGCAATTTTAGGGATCTCTGTATATAGTATCATGTCATCTGCAAATAATGACAGTTTTACTTTCTGCTTTCCAATTTGGATGCCTTTTATTTCTTTTGTGTAATTGCTGTGGGTAGGAGTTCCAATACTTTGTTGAATAAATGTGGTGAAAATTGACATCTTTGTCTTGTTTCTGATCTTAAGGAAAGCACTGTAGCTTTTCAGTGTTGAGTATGATGTTAGTTGTGCATTTTGTCATTTATGGCCTTTATGATGTTGAGGTATGTTCCCTCTATTCTCTCTTTGCTGAGAGTTTTTATCATAAATCGGTGTTGGATTTTGTCAAGCCCTTTTTCTGTTTCTATTGATATGATCATAAGACTTTTATCTTTCATTTTGTTTATATGATGTATCATATTAAATTGATTTGCGAATATTGAGCCAACCTTGCATTCCAGGAATAAATTCCACCTGATTGTGGTATATGATCTTTTTAATGTATTGCTGAATTTTTTTGCTAATATTTTGTTGAGGATTTTTGCAACTATGTTCATCAATGCGTCAGTATATTTCCTAGTTAAAAGATCATTCAGGCTTTCCATTTATTTCTTGAGTGAGCTTTGTCAGGTTATAATTTTCTAGGAAATAGTGCATTTCATCTAAGTTTTCAGATGAAGTGGTGTGAAGTTCTCTGTATATTTTTTGCTTTATCTGTAAATATCTCCCCTTTCTCATTCTAATATTGTTTATTTTTACCTTCTCTCTTCTTCCCTTCAATCCATCTTACCAGAAGTTTGTACACATTTTCAAACTCTTCAACGAAGCAACTTTTGGCTTTGTTGAACTCTCTTGATTGTTTTCTACTTCTTTATTTTTTTCAAAGTAAACTTTTTGTTTTAGAATAATTGTAGATTGACAGAAAAACTGCAAACATGGTACAGAGAGTTTCTGTATTTCAGTTTCCTCTAACATTATCACCATACATTACCATGATATATTTGTCAAAATTAAGAGACCAACATTTACACATTACTTTTAACTAACCACCAGCCCTTATTCGGATTTCACCAATCCATTTTCTTATTAATGTCTTTTTTGGTGATGCAAGATCTCACTCAAGATACCACATTGCATTTTGTTATCATGTCTCCTATGATCTATGGCAGTTTCTCAGCCTTTCCTTGTTTTTTATGACCTTGACAGTTTTGAGGAGTGCTGTTCAAATATTCTGTTAAATATTCCTCGATTTGGATCTACCTAATATTTTCATATTATGGAATTTTGAAGAGGTTATGGAATTTTGAAGAGATGAAATTCCCTTGCATCTCACCCTATCAAGGAATAATGTATCCATGGGACATCACTGGTCATGTCAACCTTGATCACTCGGTAGTGTTTGCCAGCTTTCTCTATTGTAAAGATATTATTTGGCTTTCTCTGTACTCTCTTCTCAGGAAGCAAGTCCTAAGTCCAGCTCACACTCAAAGGGAGAGGGGAATTAAACCCAATTTCCTAGAGGGAGGATTAGCTACATACACTATTGGGATTCTGCAAGGAAGATTTGTCTCTTCTCCTCTATTTATTTGGCCAACCATTTATATCAATATGGATTCGTGTATAATTACTTTATACTTTGGGTTGTAATCTAATGCTACGTTTTGGTTTTTTTGCTCAAAAATTGTTCCACTTTGAGCCATTGAGAACTCTTTCAGACTCACTCCCTTTGATGTGCCCCATCCTTTTTGTTTGCTTGTTTGTTTTTTGAGCACTTTCTTACCTTCTGGTATGAACACATGTGGCAAGCTCATTTTGTATTCTCCTTTTCTTCAGCCCTATAATCAGCCATTTCTACAAGGAGTCCTGATTCCTTATATTAGAGAATGGTATTTAGAAACTAAAATCAGGATGATGGGTATGCTTATTGCTACCGGGATGTCATTGATTCCAGGGCCTCTCAGTGGACAGAGCTAGGTGACATTGTCTGTATACTAACCCATGAGTTTACACTGATGTCTCCAACTCTAGCCCAGTACCACAAAACTCATGTGAGCCTTCCTTTCTTGTTTCTCTCTAACTTCTCTTTTCACTAATGAGAAACCAGTCTTCACCAGCCACCACCCATTTACTTAGAGTACAGTGGTTATGTCCATGTCTTCCGGTTAGTAGGCTTACCAGTCGAAACGCTGTTTTCCAAAGTTCCACGGGACAGCTTCTTTTCTCTCCCACTCTCTTTAGTGAGGTTATGTCATACAGTACAGCTAGTGTCACTTGTCAAAATACACATTCTACCCTGAGACCCCTCAACGTTGTGATTTATATATGTGGTGTTTTTTTAAGTATGTATACAATAAAGTTCACTTTCCGTGTTTTACAGTTCTTATAGTTCTGTGGGTTTTGACACAGTATCATATGTTCACCATCCTAGTGTCATTCAGAACTATTCCTTTACCCCAAAGTTTCCCTGTGTGCACCCTTTTGCAGTCAACCATTTTCATTAAATATTGTCTTTTATTTTGTTATTCCTTCTTTCTACTGTCTTGGATTACTTTTTTTATAACTTCCTAAATTAGATGTTTAACTTATTACTAGTTAGCTTTTCTTTTCTAGCATAAGCATTTAAGGTGATATGTTTCCCACTAATTACTGCTTTTATTATATATATAAATTTTGATATGTAATATTTGATTAAAATTCACTCTAAGTACTTGTAACTTTTTATTATAATTTTTTTCTCTTTTGGTTTCCAGATAAGAGGGGTCTGGAGGGCTGGATGAAAAAGGTGAAGGGAGGGGCCGGCCGAGTGGCACAGTGGTTGGGAGCTGGCTTGGGATGCCGGCGACCCCGGTTCGGATCCCACATATGAGGGCCAGTGACACTGCCCTCAAAAAAAAAAAATTAATTAAAAATAAAAGGTGAAGGGAGTAGGAAATACAAATTGGTAGTTATAAAATAGTCACTGGGCTGTAAAAGTACAGCATAGGGAATACAGTCAATACCATTTTAATGATTATGTCTATCTAGTGCCAGATGGGTACTAGATTTATCAGGGAATCACCTTGTAAATTATATAAATGTCTAACCACTATGCTGTATACCTCAAACTAATATAAAATAATTATTTCTTTTTTGACACAGGTCTAAACATAAGTACATTTTTTTAATTTATGAGATAATAAAGTTTTTTTTTCTTTCTTGATAACTGATATCTAACCTAATTTCTTTGTGCTCAGAGAGTGTAATCTATATGATACTGAATCTTTATAACTTGCTGAGACTTCCTTTATGGTCAAATTCTTACTTTCTTTATGGTCAAATTCTTACTAATGCCTATTTGATCTGTGGGATCATGATCAAGGTAAATGGAAAGCTGCCACTGCCATGGTGGTTTCTTCCTTCTACTTCTGCCAATTTTTCCGTTATGTATCTTGTGGCTGTTTATTTGGTACATTCAAGTTTAAAATTGTTCAATCATCCTGGTGAATAGAAATTATTATCATGATTTAGTGACCCTCTTCAAAACTAATCATGCATTTTGCATTAAAGCTTATTTGGATGGTTGTTAATGATAGCCTTCTTTTGATGAGTGCACTTATATCTGATTTTTTTTTTTTTTTTTTTATGCCTTAACCTACTATAAACTCTATTAGGCAGGCCAGGGATCATTCCTGTTGTGCTTATGTTGTATCCCCAGGATACAGGTTCTAGCCAGGTTCTCAGTAAATATTTGTTGAGTATGTAAATGAATGATATTGGACCATTTGTTTACAAATTTTATAGGTGACATGTTGGGCCCTTTATAAGTAGAATTCTCAATTAAACGTTCTTACTTGAATGCAATGATTTTTATGGCCCATAGACCCTACATAACCAGGAGGATTGTGTCATTTTACCTCCATGAAAATTAGTGTAGTAAAACAATTAAATCCCCTTTTTATATATAAAATTGAAAATGATTGTAACATGATAAAGATCACAGTTGATGAGGTTGCTGGGAATTTCATAATTTTATGCACCATGGGTCAGACTGTAAGCTGAAAAGTGAAAAGTGCCTTCTTAAAAAGCAATTTTGCTGTATCTATCAAGTGCCTGAAAACATTATCCCATTTGTCGCAGTTAGCTCAGGCTGCCATAACAAAATATCATGGATTGGGTTGTTTAAACAATAGAAATTTCTTTTCTGACAGTACTAGAGACTGGAAGCCTGAGACCAGGGTTCCAGGAAGGTCAGGTTCAGGGTTTGACTGTCTTGCTGGCTTGTAGATGCCTGCCTTCTCTCTATAAACTCACATCGCAGAGAGAGAAAGTTCTCACTCTTCTTCCTCTTATAAAACCACTAACCCTACCAGATTAGCACCCATTCTTATGACCTCATTTAATTTTAATTATCTCCTAAAAGCCCTATCTTCCAACCCAGTCACATAGGTGGTTAGGACTTCAACATATGAATTTTGAGAGGATATACAATTCAATACATAGCACCATTTAACCTAGCAAGACACTTACAGGAGTTTGTCCCAAGGAAACAATCAGAGATGAGTGAAACATGCATAGTATAAGATTAATTATTGCAGCAGTATTTATGGTAGGACAAACAGAGGGGAGAAGTCTAAATTTTTACAAATGGAGTATTAGAATAATAAATGATGGTATACCCCTATAATGAAATATCATGCTTCCATTAAAAATCACATATTAGAATATTTAAATGATATGAAGAATGTTTACAGCTCATTAAAAGAATCAAATTGACTCAGACTTTACAACATATCCATTGACTTATAGAAAGAAGACGAATTATATTTAGAAAATGATATTATCAGTTATTTCTGGTTGGGAAATGTATAGGAAATTGTAATTTTTGTCTTCATGTTCTTTTCTGAATTCCTCTGTCCAAATTATGGTGTGTCTGTAGTTCTTTAATTTAAAAAAAAATGTCATTTAAGAAAAATACTAATGTTAATATGGGTCAGAGGGTGATATTAATATGAGAATACTCTACATCAACCTGAATTCTCTTTATTTTTATTATAAGCACCCCTCCCCAATATTTTGTTTCTCTTGAATTTCAGAATTGTGTGCTGCAGTGAGTTTAATTTGGATTAGTCTAATAATGTTTGGTTGGTTGGTTCCAGGAGAGGCCAGTTATCAAACATCTTGATAACAGTCCTTGGGATATCACTACCTTAACATAAAAACTAAGTCACGAGATCATATGTCTTCATAGAGTCAGGTAATTGCTTTCTCTGTAGAAACATCTACTCTTTAAAAAACCTCCAAAGAATAGAATGCAGTAGGAAATTCACATAAAGAAAGGATGAGGAGGGGGAGGAGTGTTTGGAAAAAGAGAATGATTTCAAAATGTCTGAAAAATCTTTTCTCACAGAAAATCTGTTTCGTCCATCTCAGTGAATATGTCGAGTTCAAATTAATTTCATCTCTGGATATGAAACGTTTCAGGGGAAGTACAAGGACACTGATTACGTAGTACATGGCCATCCAAATGATATATCATTTTGTTTGAAACAATAGGAGGTGTTAGAGTTTGGGGAACAAAAATAAGAAGAGATGATTGTTTTTGCCCTCATCTTCCGTCATTTCTCATTCTCGTGCTGTGTCTCCCTCTCCTTTTTATTCTGTTCACAAATGGATATTGGTAGGAAATACACGAAGTGCAAAGTGACTTTTACCTGCTGTGCCGCAGGCAGAATTGACAATTCAGAAAATACCACCCTCTAGGTGTCTCTCCCCTTCTCACTCTCCTTAGAGGAAGCTAAGATATCATACATGCTTCATAGGACAGGGCAGGTGAAAAGGAGCCCCTGAGACACTCAGAAGCGCCATGAACTTTGTCATTGGCTTGCAGAACATCTCTTACCACAAGCCACCGAACTGCCAGGACAAACAAACCTACCTGATGAGTTGGGGAGGGAGGGGTGTGAGAGAAGAGCGAAGGAAATCAATCTCATCAATGTATCAGACTTTTCTATACTGTGTGCACTCCTGCTGTCTTTATTCAGCCCACAAGCTTCCTGGGCACTTGCTTCTCGTGACATGTAGACTCCCAGGGATGATAAAGCCAAGGATCCTTTTGCCCCTCGAGTATCTAGAACCAGTCCAACTGATAAAAGTGATTGAGAAAACAACCACAGCAGGTATTATAGCTCTAATTATGTAACAGAACAAATGTTCATCAGCACTAAATGATGCTTTTTAAGTGGGAATTGTGGGGCAATCCCATGACTAAATAATTTTGGGATGTGCTCTTTCAACAAAGCTAAACAGATTCCTTTACTATCAGGCTTCCCAGACTCTTTAATGTGCCTTGGTTTCACTACAAACTTCCAAAAGGTTCTTATAATTTGTATTGTTCAAAAAGTCCTTGAGCAGTTTAACCCTTGTGGTTGGAGTATGTCACAGGACCATGAGTCCTTAACGTGTTGACAGCTGGCTAAGTCTCCATTACTTAGATTGATAAATAGCACAAATTATAAAATTCCTTAGTTCATGGAAGAATTTAATGAAATTAACTTGTATAGGCCTTAGTAGGTGTAGGAACTATAATATTTTTCAGATGAATGTGGCTTTCAAAAATGTATTGTGTGTGTGTGTGTGTGTGTGTGTACACATATGACAGTTTGTCTTAAAACAGAACATGACCCATAGACAGATGTAAGATCAGATTATTAAGCATTAGTGGCAGAAGGTTCTATTTTGTATGAATTCGTTTTTTAAGAATCTTTGAAGTATAATTAATATAGACACAAGTGCATTTGGTGTTCAGTTGCTTATTGTATAATGCCAGGAGGAAGTTCCATGTCATAACTTATTTGATAATGTCTGTAATTAAAAGATGTATATCTACTATTAAACTGTTTTTTACAATTTGTTCATATCTTAGACTTCTTTCATAGAATACCCAGTTTTTATTAAAAGCGTGTAATTTCAATAACTACAGGCCTCAGGAGAAAATGAAAATATTAAATCTTGATGCATGAGAATACCTTCCCTTCTCATTGGAACCACTTTAATATTTAATTTTCAGCATAGAGTTAAACCCAAACTAACATTCAGATCAGAAAATTGGTCTTTATGTTAAAATCTTCAGTAACCACACTTTAACAAAATCTTTTTATCAGTATCAGAGAGGCATTATTCTTTTTACTTTCATTAGCTCAGGAAAAATATTTATTCCTGAGATTTAATGCAAATCATTTTACTAATAATGAAAATAAACTCTAAAATTTTTCTGCTAAGTGTAAATACATACTAACTTTTGCTAGAAATCTTTTTACCCAGGACACTTAACTATAATTTCCACCTGTTTACTGTTCAAAAAAATTCCTATTTTATCTACTCTTACATGATAAAAAAGTTTCCAAATAATTTATGCCATATTGCTAATCAATATATGTGACATTACTAATTCATGAATTCTCATACTATATAACTAATGCTTTTATATTCTATATACATCGCTCATTCATCTCTTTGGAGCTATGTATTAAGCAGTAACAACATGCCAGCTGCTATTCTAGGCACTACCAGTACAGCACAAAGGAGGCAGGCAGTAAACAAGTAAATATGTCACATGTTGGATAACAGCCATATATTCATGACAAACAATGAATCATGTAAACAGAGAAGAGGCCTGTGGGAATGAGAGATTATACCTTTACCTCAGGTGATTAGAGATAAGCTCTCTAATCCTGAGTCACATCATTAGAGATGAGCTTGCAGTGTGTGTACCTGGAGATTGAGCTGTAGTAACAGCAATGCAAAGGCCCTGGGGCAGAGCATACTCCTTATGTTTGCAGCCAGGGAGGAGGCCAGCGTGTTTGGAGTGAGGGCACTAACTATGACGGGGTAGCGGAAGTCAGAGAGTGAGTGTGGGGAAGGAGGATCATGTAAAGTCTTGTAGACTCCTCCAAGGGTTTTGGCTTTTACAGTGACTACCACCATTACAGGGATGTGACTTATGCTTGAAAAGGCTCACAATAATGTGTTGCCAATACTCTGACAAGGAAAAGGCTGGAGAAGAGAGACCAAAGAGGCTGCAGCCATATTCGGGGGAGAGTTGATGATGGCTGCGACCAGAGGAGAAGCAGCAGAAGTGATGAGGAACTGTCAGGTTCTGGACATACCTTGAAAGCATAGCTCCCCGGAATTAGAAACTGAGCTCATAAAGCTATTCTTTTCAATCTTTTATTACCCTGAGTCTACAAGATAAATGTTCATAAAATATAACAGCTTTAAGTTTTTCTCAAGGCTTCTACGAGTCCATATTTTTTAATGTATGAGAAAGCACATTTTAGGACTTCCTTAGTTGTGGACTTTTCAAATGGAATCGCCACTTCAATGGTAGGTGTTTTAAGTTTTACTGATTTTTTTTTTTTTAGCTGAGCCATCCTGCCACCTGTTGGCAGCTCAGCGGCAGCTCAGCTTGGGCCGTGAATCGAACCAACAACCTGTTGCTCAGAGCTCCCACTCTTGAGCAAGCTCTTAACCAACTGAGCCACTCTGCTAGCCCAAGTTTTACCGATTTTTAAGCTCTTTGCCTGATAGTACAAATAATTTAGAAAATGTCTGATATATGTGTATTTAAAATAGTTCCCCCATTACTGTTTCTCAGATGAAGCTTCCATTTTTTTTAATTGGGTTTTTGTTTTGTTGCTTTTGCTCTTTAATATTTTCTGTGAAGATGGGGAAAATAAAATAAGGCGTGGGCACTAAGAGTACTGACTTAGGAATGCGAGAGACCTAGTTCAAGTCCAGGCTCCAGCACTTACCAGCTGTGTGACCTTGGGGAAGTAGCCTGACCTCCCTGAACCCCAACAGCCTCCTTCCTTGGAGGCTAGAGAAAGGACTGCTATGCGTATCCTTTGTTGTTATACATATAAAACAGCTAACACAATACCAGGCACATATTTAAAATTTTGTGATTGGTAATTGTGACATTTCTTTTCATAATGACCATGACAGGAAGATAGCAATGACACAGGAAGTGTTGGCATTTATTGGAAGAATAATTTTACAAGGAACTCTAACCTTTAGGCTTGACTGCAACAAAGTTGCCATTTATTCCCAATCATTTAGTTATAGAAGGCCACTTCCTATACCTAATATTCAGTACATAGTCTGGTATATTCACTAAAATAGGGACATAGGAATGAGAGCAAATCCAAAGAATTAAGCATTCTATTTAACCTGTCAGTGTGGACCTAAGTTAGTACTAAACTCAGTGAAATGATGACCCTTCCCTGTGTGTACTAGTCTTTATCTTGCTGAAGGCTGACGTAAGTGACGTTTCCCTGGCTTACCTTTCTCGCTTTTCACCGCCAGAACCCCTCGCTCCATTCTGTAGGAAGGCAGTGTGCCCCAGTGACGTTTAATAGGACAGGATGACTGGCCCTATCAGTGTGGATTACTGTCTCTTTTGGCAGTTGAAGCAAACAGTAAAACTCACTCCAATATAACCATGTGGTGTCTGTCAGAGAGCAGAGCCAAAGGGAGGCTGGTCGTCAGAACAAAAACAATGAGTCTTGGCTCTTTTCCATCAAGTTTGCTTAGTATACTTAGTGAAATAACCACCTGCAATTTTGTCGGATGAGTTTTTATTGCTGTCTACTAAATAGTATGGTGTATTATTTTTGTCGGAATGCCCAAGTTCCCATATTAAGAATTTATATAGAATTCTCAGGTTGAAATTTTCTGGTCACTGTCAATATGTTCATAGGTTATATTAATAGCCTGGGTTTTGTGCTGTCATTTGTTCAGTGAGACTTAACTCTGAAACAATATGTGAAAAAACCCATTGTTTAATTATTATAAAACATTGGAATTAGCTCAAATTTCATTACTTTATAACCTATAGATCAGACTTTCTTTTATTCTTCCTAAAAATATTTGAAAGACCAATATTTTGCCATTAGTTTTTCTGTAGTTAACATTCAAATGCATTATGATGGGGAAAAAAATCTGATTATGAAGTTAAATAATCGATCTTTCCCTATTTAGGAACAAAACATAGTTGTAAGAAATTCCCTATTTAGGAACAAAACATAGTTGTAAGAAATATTTTCAAAGCATACATTCTAGCAGCATGTGAATTTCTGAAATACATTATTTACTCTATATTGATTGAAATAAACTTCAGACTTAAATGATGCTTTGAGATGAATCAAAGGTCTTTATGTCAATGTGATTCAGATATAACTTTAAAATTAATTGCTTTTATCCTAATTGTCTAGTTTACAAGCATCATACACACACACATGCACACACCACACACACACACACACACACACACACACACACACAGAACAGTGGGAATATCAAATACAAATCTTGTTGGGAAAGTTATTTTAAGCATTCGTTTTTCTTTGTTTTTCATAATCCATGTTTCTACCTATTTTATATATAAACATTAAAAATTAAGTTGGAATGATAAATGCATAACTCTTGGGAATTAAAATATAATCTTTAGAGAAATGAGCTAATGAGGGAAGAAGTAATTGGTGTTAATTATCAAATGCAAAAAGATTCATCTTGTTGAAATATGTAGATTTTGAAATGAATATGAGATTACTATATTTTTTCTCTGTGTTAAGAGAGACACTTAAAATTTACATGTTTCTGATAACTACAATACTACTGCAGAGACAGAAGAGACAGTTTAGGGAATATAATCAATAAGGTTGTAAATATTTTTTTTTAGGGGAACAGACTGATGCATGTCTTTTTAGGGAGATCACTTCATGGACGGTGTAGTGGCCTTATCACTGCACTGTACATCTGAAGCTGCCGCTGAACAATATTATATGTCAACTATAATTTAAAACATATATAGTCATGGGATGTGGAATATAGTGTAGGGATGGAGTCAATGGAATTGTAATAGATATGTATGATATCGGGTGTGGGAGGGCTGGGGAGGGGAGAGGGGGGAGTCACTTTGTAAGGGGTGAAAAAAAATAACTACTGCATTGTTTTGTACATCTGTAACTAATAATAATAATAGTAATAAAATAAAATTTAAAAAAATCTACATGTTTAAAATTTGAGATGATTGTTATACAACCAGTTACTTAAATTGATACAGAATAAATTCTGGCATTAGATATATTTTCAATCCTAATCTTAGTAAAAGAAGATTTTTGTTCAGTCTTCATAGCTACTTTTAAAAGTCCTAATGAAAACTCATCTTGATTCCATAGGAATATTTGGTTAAGCACAAAAATCTTGAAAAGAAACATAGCTGGTCTTTTCTCTCTGTATGTTTTTATTCAAGTATTTACTCTATGTATATGCACACATATTTAAGCAAAGTAGAGCAGTAAACCACTACTTGTATCCAAAATTTATACATTTCTTACAATTAAAATTGAATCTGCTATTTTCACATTAGCTTAATTTTTATTTGAAAAAGAAGCAGTTAAGATATTTTAGCTTGCATTCAGTATATTGTTTTATAATATTTCTATTCAGGGGATGTTCATTTAATTGATCAAATGTTGGGTACCACTGTGAAACACTTTCCATTGACATCCTCAAGGACTAGTCATTGTTTTCTGTAGATCTGGAAAATATTTATTGTAATCCTTTACCTTGAAGGCTGTCTAAAAGAGAATAATTTTGTTCCATGCATTCCAGGTCAAAATACAAAGCAAATAGCTATAAATGTCTCTAATAAATTTCCACTGTAGACAAGTAATACATATACAGTATACAAGCATTTTCCTTAATTATTTGGATTTTTCAGAGCGATAGATAGATAGATAGATAGATAGATAGATAGATAGATAGATAGATGTAAAATATATAAAATAAAACTACTGATTCTGATTGTTTTTCAGGCCTGATGGAATTGGAACGGTTTCAATGGAAGAAAAAGAGAGATTTGAGGAGATAAAAGAGAGACTCTCTTTCCTTTTAGAAAATCAGATAAGCCATTTCAGGTACTCTATTCATTAATGCCGGTATTTGCTTTATTACTTCACTCACCCCCTCCAATCCCCTACAGATGCTTATTATGCCTTCCTTCAGCTACTCAATCATTATCAGTTGCTTCTCCTCCATGTTCCCCCACCTGTGGTCTGCTTCTCAGCCTGCTGTTCAGTTCCCACTGCTCATTTCAGCAGGCTCCTTCCCCCTGCAGTATGTCCCACTGTACCTCTCGCTTGCCTGGTTCATTTCTCCTCCTGGCTGAGCTCTTCCCTTTGGCTCCTGTGACTCACCCTCCCTCTTTCAACATCTCCAGGCAGGGAGACGCTCCACCTTCACAGCAGAACCTTTCTTAGTTATTCCAGCAACGAGTGGAAAAGCTGAAGCGCTATCTCTGCTCCTCAGCACTCACTTATCATGTAGTTGTGGTATACATTTAAGTCATTACTTAGTTTTTACTTACATTCTGGGAGAATAAGGGCCTAAGAATAAGGGCCACAGAGCTTAGCACAGTTTCTTGCTCCAAAAAGTAATTGTTGATATGAACATTTGCAGAGTGAGAGATCAATATGTTGACAATATTTCTTTTTTCCCTGATTATAGTTAGCTCAGCAGAGCCTAATAGTTAAAAACAATGCTTCCTTTCCTACCATTCCTAGCATTGCTACCATTCCTAGCATTGCTACCATTCCTATCATTAGAGCCCATAAAATGTTGCCATGTCCACATCATGTATCTTATAGACGTCTGTCAAATTGCAGGTATGGGATTTGGAATCATTTCCTGTGAACTTAGCAAAAAAAGAAGCTCAGTTAATCTTTCCCTGTAACAGTTTGAAGACACTGCTATTTAGCCATTTGAATCATGTATGGCTGGCCTCTCTGGGCCTCAGTGTCCTTGTTTGTAACAAGAAAAGCCTAGACTGATTTTAAAGTAAAATGGAAGGAAGACTTTCTCAGAGGAGATACTGTGCATCCGTTCCCCTATGTTAGCGATTTCAGTGGAGCTGGTACCACCACCCTAACGCAGGTGAACAAGGGCCGATCTTCACTGTCACAATAGCCAGGATGAGGACAGTCATTGGTGCTGGGTTTAGGACTGCCATGCATGAGACAGCCTCACACTGGAGAATTGTTTTGCCCAAAAGACCAATAGACTCACGTTAGGGAAGACTGTACTTGATAGCATAGCAACATTCAACATACAGAGTTAAGACTGAATTCTCTGCTGATTTTTTTTAATAAGCAAAATGGAGACACGAGGAAGGCATTTCTTGCATTTGCAGAGAACGTTTCTGCCTTTGCTGTTGCCTCTTAGGTTGTGTAGAGACCCTTCAATTTACTGTCCATGTCTTTCAATCACATACAGTTTTCCCTTTTTTGCCATTGACACAGAGCTTATCATTCCATTGAATATCTATATCATTAACTGTTTAAGTCGCCATTTGTATCAGTGCTTTTCATCTGCCAGTAACAGATCCCACCTCAAACTGGTTTACATGAATAAGTGTGTGTGCTTGCTTACCTGCAGGTCTCAGGTAAGGTGAACTTCCAGACGGCTGAATTCAGTAGCCATAGCTCGGATTCTTTGTGAGTGTCATGTGGCTATCCTCCTTCCTGGGACAGCTTCATCCCCAGGTGGCTGGCAAGACCACAGAGTCCCTTGGCCTCACATCCATACATGCCAGTTTTCAGAGCAAGTAGTAAGGCCATCTCTTTCTGTGATGCTCTCTTAAGATCATGAAAAGTTTCCTAAGAAGATCCTAGCAAGCTACCTCTCATATCCCATTTGCCCTGAATAGGTCATGGACCAGTCCTGAGCCAAACCAGGGCTGGCCAGGGGACACCCATGCACAGGATGCCCGCAGTTAGTCACTGAAGAGCAATGGCATCGCCATGATTGAATTAGCCTAATCAGAGCCCCAGCACCACCACCACAAGGGGCGTTCCGTCCCCCTCACTGCACCCCAGCAACTACACGGGGAGGAAAGGAAGGACAGTGCCTCACATTATTTACCATATTAATTTGCTCTCTCACAGTTTTATTCTCTTTCTCTTATATGCACATCCTCTCTTAATGATTTACCTAAAGATGTGCTCTATAATTCTTTTTTAGCTTTATTTCTTTGATATACTAAGAACAAGAACTGGAATGAATTGGTCTAGACATTTTGGACTGACTTTTATATTCCCTTTTGACGTTTGTAGAGTTTGTATAAATTTTGCCAGTTGTGTTTATTTCTGAGTCCATAGGAGACTGGATAAGAGGAAAGGGGACTAAAATAAAACAGGAAATTTTAGGTGTCCACATAGGCAAATTTGTAAAAAATTTTAAATTGTCCATGAAGGTTTAAAGAAAGATTCTACCAAATGATATTTCTTAGCCACTGATGTTACAATGTACAAAGGACATAAATTACTTAGCAGCTCATGATAAAAAAAAAAAATAACCACAGTACTGTTAATAACTTTTGTATAGCGGTATATTTATTTAGGCACAACTGTATTCCAGAAATATATTTCAAAGACACAAATAAAACAATAAGACAAACTAAATTAAACATAAATGAAGAACTTTTGGTTAAAGATAGCAGGTTAATGCATGAGTGGGTCAGCTTCCTTCCAGAACCTAACTAAAAGAACAGAACTCTATTTTTCAGAAGACATAAACCCACAAGGACAACTGAAGTAAGAGAGGGGAAAAAAATGGGGAAAAATTTTTGAAAGTGAGATGGATGAATGGTACCTAATTTTGCCACTCAGGAGAAGCTGGCAGTGGGGAAAAACAGAAACAATCTGATTTATCATATAATCAGCAGAATGTTTAGTAATTACCAGTATCAAACCCTTCTAGAAATTAAGAATGAAGTAAGATTTGTTGTAAATATGGTTAAAACTCATTAGATGCCCACATCTCTTGCCCAGCTCAGCAGCCAGCCTGCTGCCCCTCCGCTCCCCTGAAAGATCACTACAGACTCCGTGGAGAAGGTAAAATTAGAGGGGACCTAGACTGCAGGGAAGGGGCGGAAACATCAGTACACTTAGAGAGAGGGGTTACATGTGGAAACATGGAGATTAAATAAACGTTTATCCCGAATTCTGAGAATCACAGCCTTCTCCTTCCAGCTCACACCCTTGGCTTCCCAAATGCAGGCAGGCAAGTTTATAAGTGTCTTCCCCTGGGACTCAGTCTAGCCCAAGAAAAAAGACCTAAGCTGTGGACAATAAAGACTCCCACTTCAACAGCCCAGTCAGATCCCCCTTCAGCAAAGAACATGGGCAATGGTACCCACCCAGGTGCGCCGAGCTTCCATTCAATTTTGAATGCCTCACTTCTGAAAAATGATCAGACAGCCAAAGCCATCAGACATTTGAGGAAAGCATTTATTTACTATGGAAGACAGCCCAAATCAAGTAAATACTTAAAAAGCAGTTTAGAAAACAACAAAGATTGTATGGGAAGAAGAAAATGGGGGAGGAGGGAGTGGCGAGAATATATTACTGATATTTTTGGAGAGGTTTGAGAAGATAGAGCATGGATAAAACAAAACCAAGATGTTGAAAAAATGATAAGGGAGGGAGGGAAGAAAGGAAGGAAGGAAGGAAGGAAGGAAGGAAGGAAGGAAGGAAGGGAGGGAGGGAGGGAGGCTAGAAGTTCTAGTTTCTACTACAGAGTGGAAACCTTGGAATTCATGGACCTCAGGTAGAATACTCAGCAAGTTCTGTCTCAGTGGTGACAAAAAAATTGATCCCTAGCATAAGCACTGTCATGATCTCTTCTATTGAGGATTATAATCAAGATTCAAATGAGTCAAGCTGTTTTCAAGTAATTTAACTGCATTCTAAAATAAAGCACAAGAATATTGAAAGGAATACAAAAGTATTCAGCCATCAATAAGGTATAATAACAATGCCTAGCATCCAGTACAAAGTTTTCAGGCATACAAAGAAACAGTAAAATATGACCAATAAAGAGAATAAAACCAACCTAAAAAGTGAAAATGACACAAAAGATAGCATTTATAAACAATGGTGTTAAAATAATTATTAATATTATTACTATATGTCATAGGTTCAACCTATTAAGGGCATCTATGGAAGACTTACAACTACCATCTTACTTAATAGTGAAAGACTGAATGTTTATCACGTTAAAAACAAGGCCAATGATGTCTGCTACTTCTGTTCAGAATTGTACTTGGTATTCTAGCCAGTGCATTGAGGCAGGAAAAGAAAGACATCCACTGGAAAATAAGTAAAATTGTCTTTATTCACCATCCATGTAGAAATCCTATAGAAACTGCAAAAAAAAAAAATGACCTCATTAGTAAAATTTAGAAAAGTTACAGGATCCTAAATATATAAATATCAATTTATTTCTGTATAATAGCAACAGACAATCTGAAATTGAAATTTCAGAACAATACCATTTACAATAGGAACAAAAATTATTAAATACTTAGGGTTCAATTTGACAAACGATGTGTAAAACCTGTACACTGAAAAGTGAAAAGTCTTGTTGAGAGAAATTAAGAAAAACCTAATTAATTTATAAATTCAATGCTATCTTAATCAAAATCCCAAAAGGGTTTGTAGAAATTGGCAACCTGATTCTAAAATCCATATGGAAATGCAAAGAACTTAACCATAGCCAAAATAACTTTAAAAAAAAATAACATTGGAATGCTAACACTACCTAATTTCAAGACTCATAAAGCTATAGCAATCAAGATCGTGTGGTCTGGTCATTCCAGAAATAGACTCACACACATAAGATCAATTGATTTTCAACAAATATACAGGCAAAGTATACTTTTTACAACAAATGGTGCTGGAACCAATGGGTATCCAAATGCAAAATATTAACCCGAATTTATACCCCATACCTGATACAAAAGTTAACTCAAAATGGATATATCTGGAAAACAGAAAATCTGTATCCTTGAACTAAGCAAAGAATCTTAAGTAAAACACCAAAACCGTGATTCATAAATGGAAAATGGTACCTTAAACTTCATCAACTTTTAAGAATTTTTGATCTTCCAAAGACATTGTTAATGGAATAAAGAGGTAAATCTCAGAATGTGAAAACTGCACAGTACACATTCTATAAAGACTTCCACCCAGAATGTCTCTCTTGAAACTTAATAAAAAATGAAATATCTCAATTACAAAATTCTTTTAAGATATTTCACCAAAAATATATGATAATGAAAAGGCATATGAAAAGATGCTCAAATCATCACTCTTTAGGGAACTATAAATTAAAACTGCAAAGAGGCACTATTACATACCTAATAGCATTGCTAAAATTAAAAACAAAAAGCACTGAGCTAACAAGTGTTGGATGCGAAATTGGAACTCTGTGTACATTATGGATAGGAATTCAAAACCACTTTTTAAGGTAGTTTGCAGTTTTTAAACATTTAAACACCTGACATATGACCGAGCCATTCCACTTTTAGGTATTACCCCACGAGAAATGAAAGCATATGTCCACACACAGACTTACGTTAATGTTCATGCTAGCGTTATTCACAGCAGCCAAAATGTGACAACAAGCCAGGGGACCATGAACAACGAGGGGATCTGCAATGTTTTGGAACAGTTCTGCGCAATGAAAAGGAGCGAGCTGTTGATACATGCAATATTGATAGAATGAAAATATTAAAATATGCTGAGTGAGAGAAATGAGATCCAAAAAAGGACATACTGTATGATTACTCCTACCAAAAATTACAGAAAATGCAAACTAGTTCAAATGACAGAAAAGAACTCTGTAGTTGTCTGGGCCCCAAGGAGGGGGAGGAAAGATTTGGGGGTCATGAATATATACATTCATTGTAGTGATGGTTTCATAGATGTATACATATGTCAAAACTTACAAATTACATGCTTTAAATATGTGAAATTCATTGTATGTCACTTATCACTAAATAAAGCTATTTAAAAAAACCTAAATGCTTCTCTTCCATAGTAGGAACTTAATATGTACAACTGAAAAATCAAGAATTAAAAATATTAATCTGTAGGTTAGGGGTATGGCATTTAAACATGAAAAGAATTAAAAGTAAAAAAATTTTTTTCTAGAGAAGTTACTTGGGGAGTGGGGTAGAACTGACATAAAAGACTCCTATTTTTCATAAAAAGCCTTGTAGAAGTTTCCTCTTAGACTATGTACATATATAACTTTGATAAAAATAAATACTATATCTAAAAAGGCTAAGGAAAAGAAACAAGTCATAGGACAGGTCTATATGACCTCATTTATCTATGTAATTACTAAATTGGGTGTAAGAGGGATTTCAATTTATTCCAATTAGGTATTAAACTTCGTTCAATTTTATTAGATAATTGAGTATTTTCCACCTTGCATTGTTATTATAGAATGGTCAAAGTGGTGAAAACCCAAAATATTTATCCTGAAAGGCAGGACAAAATGATTCCCTTCTTTTAGAACTTGTTTTGTGAAGATTAATTAAGCTTCTGTGCAGTTATTTTCTGTACTTCATTGACTCAGGCTTGCTTGTACTCCGTAAATGTGTTGAATTATTTACACATCATGGGCAGCTAATGCTGATTCAGAACATGCCCAGTGGGACCTCAGAGCCCTGAAATGCTAAGTGTAATCTGGGGATCAGTAACATTCCATTCATAAAATGCATCACCCACAGGTTAATGGAACTAAACAATAGGCAAGACAATGAGTGGATTATGCAAATACACTGAAAAGATTTAAGCAAGGGGAGGGGGCTACTAGAACCCAATTGGTGTTTTATTTAAAGGTAGCTTAGGGTTTATGGTACACAAAATAACTAAAGCCACTTTGCTAATTTGCTAATGCTCCTAAAAGCACCACTGCACAGGAAAACCTATCAAAATAAATTGGTTGTGGCTTTTTTTTGGGGGGGAGGGGGATGGTGCAAAGAGGCAAGATTAAGAGGACATTTTTTACAGGAAATGAAATGATAAACGGTATTCTGAAGGAAAACTTGAGTGACTCGATTTATATGCACTTCTTGGCATTTCTCGGAAACTAATAAAAGCTGCACAAAACTAAAACCCAATCCTAATATACCGGGGATGCCAAAAAAAGTATACACATGACTTGTGTTCATCTTTTGTTATCAGTATATATCGAGTATTACAATTTTAATAGTTTTTTCCTTTCTTAAAATGTGTATGCATTTTTTGGCACCATCTGTATACTTAAGTACTGCTCTATGAGAAATCAACCTTTTTATTTTGCTTTAAAATTTGGTCCTATAAAACAAATTTAACTTAAAATAGATGTGCTTTTTGGAAAACCTGTTCAAATTACAATGTGAAAAAACTAATTTCATTGTTAATTACATCTTAGATAGTATGTCTACCAAGCCCTTGCACAATGGCAATGGAAATAAGGATACTTCGTTGCAAGTTACTGGCGTGAAAGCTTCTAAGTCAGAGCAAGGTGGCAGTGTAAGGCCAGCCCAGCTGCCTTAGCCCCTGACCTTGGGGCAGAGGCAGTAGTCAGCCAGGGCGGGGGAGCTTTGCTCTCAGCAAAGCCAGGCGCTCCAGCCAGATGAAGTGGCCCTGACGGTCTGATCTCTTTAAGTGGAAAGTGACCTGAAGAAGGACCCCCTTGTAAAGAGCAATGAACCTGTCACCACCGTGTGACAACTCACTTCTCAGGAGCCCACTCAGTCCCCCACCCTCTCTGACCCTCACTGCAGAATATCCATATAGCCGGCCCCTCTGCTGTAGGTGTGTAGCTAAGAATATGGGGGCCCTAGAAATACTTGGGATAGATGACTGGGCCAAACAGCTACAGAAGGTGGGTGTGTTTTGTGTGACGAGGTTGGGGAGTTAGACACCAGCAGAGACAGACAAATGCCAGGAAAGGGGAGTTGGAACCCTAAAAGTCCTAAAAGCGTGTCTGTAGTGTATGTTTCCACCATGAAGCACACGTAATAAATACAGGAAGAAAGGGAAGGTCATTTCATTCTATCAGAGAGCTGGTGTAGCGAAGACATGATTATGAAATGCATTGGAAGTATCCCTTTGCTCCTAGGATCCCAGTGGTTCTTTTCTGATGACTGTAATATTCTTTCTGTAGATATGTCATCAAAACTTTGGAAGCTCATTCATAACAGCTTGCACCCTTCCTGTTTAAGACATTTAAATCTTGGGGTTAGGTCATACCTCAGCAGTTAACATTTTCCCAGACGGGTCGATGCTACTTCAACCATTTTTCATTGTTCTCCAGTCATGCCAGGTAATAGAAGAGGGAATGATTTCGCAGTTTGGGTATTAAATGTTTGACTTCTTTTGTTTCTCCTTTTGTTTTTGAAGATACTGTTTTCCCTTTGGACGACCCGAAGGTGCCCTGAAAGCTACACTTTCTTTACTGGAAAGGGTATGTCTGAACATTACCTTATAAACCCTATTTGTGTTATATCAGTTGCTGTGTATTTTAGTTATTGAACTAGGCAGGCAGGTTCATTCCTCATGAGTGCGCCGTCTGAGTCCCTCACATGTCATCAATTTCTCACCTCCTCTTGCCACATTCACATTCTCCCTCTATCTTGCTTCTGCCTCCCCAAAGCCTTTCTAAAAACCCACCACTGCCATCAGTTGAAGGCACTTTTTGGTAGTATCTATTTTTCCCACCTTTTTTTACCCCTCATGAAACAGTCTTTTTTAAATTAAACGTAATTACGTTTTTCAGACTTCGCAGTTCTTTTTTTATCCCCCTGACTTACTTGCATTTCTACCTGTCAGATTCCTTGTACCTATAAGACCTTATTATTTAACACTCACAAGCATACCATTCATTTCATTCCAAATTCATCTCAGAATTTATTTCAGTTCAATCTGGGTATTACTTTAAATGAACTTCTAAATTGTAGAAATTCATTTTCCCTCCAAAAAATAAATAGCCAACAAAGTTTCACACCCATGCCGAAAAATAATTTATTAATGTTAAGTACATTTTCACTCCTGGTTTTTTGTCGCAGACTGGGTTTCAAAGGGAAGCATCGTCATCTGTCTACAAAATGATTCATGTGCTCGTTGGCAGCCCACAGTTGAATTGTGTGGACAACTCGTGAGTCCTTATCAGTACTGAAAAGAATGTCTAAGACCATGGACAGCTCAGTATTGTTATCCTGGGCCTGATTTGTTGACTGCAAGCACTTCCTCTTGTCCATTTTTCTGCCTAGTGAATTCTAGGTAGTGTATTGTTGATTAGCACCTCGAGGAAAAGCAAAAAGGGAAGACATTTTCAGTGATTTAAGGGCCTAGGAGATAAGGGCTAGAACCGATGGATAATAAAATGAGATCTTTGGCTTATACACTGGTTTCATCTGTATAGCCCTGTCTTTGATTATAGCAATCCTTGATTGCTGTCAGTTGTGTGATTGAAGTATTCTTGTAGTAATTACCTGTTTTATTAGAATTTTTATAATATTAACAGTTGCATGCAACTCAAGCTTTTTTTTTTTTTTTTAAGATTTTATTGGGGAATTGGGGGAGGGGAACAGACATGTTGCTGTCCTTTTGCTCTTCAGCCTAGTTGTGGAGGACATTGCTTCACTGGCCCATGTTGGTATCGTCATTGTGCTCTTCTCGGGTGAGGCAGATTGGTCACCGGCCTCTGGACAGTCGCTCAGAGTGGCTCTTGGCAGCTTACACCGGCTGCCAGCCGCTCACACTGGCTGCCGGCCACTCACTGTAGCCTAGGGCAGCCCACTGCAGCAGGGGCTGCAGCTATGCCATCCTGGGGACTCACCGCAGCCCAGCTCCAGGTGGAGCTGTTGTTAGCTGTAGAGGGCAGTGTCACTGGCCCTCATAGGCGGGATCCGAACCAGGGCCGCTGGCATCCCAAGACAGCTCTTAACCAACGCGCCACTCTGCCGGCCCAAATAATTTGTTTTTTTCACTCTATCTAGAAAGCAGCGTTTCTTTTGTTTTTTTTTTTTTTGTTTTTTTGAGGGCAGTGTCACTGGCCCTGATATGTGAGACCCGAACTGGGGCCATTGGCTTTCCAAGCCAGCGCTTAACCACTGCGCCACTCGGCCGGCCCCCAAGCTTTCTAAAGTATGCATTTCATCTTATTCATAAGGCATCATGGATAAGATGAAATCCTGAAAGATGGCTTTACCTTTTGGCACGGCCTCCCATCCTGGGAACCTAGGGCGGTGCTCTGTGAGCTGGTTCTAAGGCATAGCTCCCTCCTCCCTGCGCCCCTCCCCACTCCTGGCAGGGAACAGGTAGTGGTGGCCACCTGCCCTCCTGCTCTGCAATGACAGATGGCAGGATGGACAGTGGCCTTTATTCCAGCAATAGTCACTAACCAGGTCTCTTGCTGAATTAAGAGAGTAAAAGCCATATCTTCATTTTCATGTCTCTGCACTTACTGACATCTTAGAAAAATAAAATAAAATCTACCTGAGAAGTCTTGATACTTCTGATACCTTGGGTGAACATGGGGAGGAAGCATGGAACTCACGGAAGTGGTCTCCCTTTCTGTACTCTCCTGGGAAGGGGGTTCAGTTCCCCCTCTCTAAATGAAGTGCCCAGCCCCTAAATGATAGGGGATACTGCCTGATTTCAACCCAGGACTCACCTCTGTAACAGATATATACATCCTCATTTTAACAGCTGTTTCTGTTATTTAAAAGTTTGTCACCATGGGAAGGCCTAATAGTTAAGTTTATGGTTCTGCATATGGTAAAAAAGATCTTAAACTTTAGTAATAATCACATTAATAATAATAGCACATGTTAATGTTTGTATATTTATTTTACTATAAGCAGAAGGATTTTTCTGGCTATAAAAAGTCTAATGTGCAGTTCTAATGCAAGTGCCCAATACATGTCAGTGTGTTAAAGATTTTTAATATGAGAATATAAACAATAATTGAAATTGGTAGGTTTTAAATGATGAAGTTTGTTATTTTTAAAAGGAAATCTTGCCTAACAAAATTAAAATACACTGTCAAGGATCATCAGTGCTAAAATGATTGAATAAATTTGAGATTATAAAATTCTTAGTGCCAAGGCTGATTGAAAGAGAATGAAATAATAAAGCATAAAATGGGCATCTTTATGTTCTTTCATTATTTCCTTCAAGAAAGACTAATACGATAGTAAGAACCCTTAAAAGTATTTCTTCTCTGCAGTAACATTTTGTTATATATACTTTATAATTTGAATGCAAGCAAAACAGGAAAAATCCCATTAACTCTATGGAAAAATAGAATTTGATTAATAGTGTAATCAAAACTTATTGTGAGTGGTTTTATCACCAGGAAAGTTTTAAGGAAAATTATCAATGAGTCATTATAAAAGTGATTAAATACATTATATTTTGAATTCTGGATATAATTGTATTTTCCCCTTGCCAGTAGTAATATTTTTAAATGAAAAAATCCAAAAGCACAATGTCGGAACCCAACAGAAAATAAGCAGTCTTTTTTTAATTTCAGAAAATTTTCATGTATTTTAACATTCAATATTCCATTTCACTAAGACAAAGACGTTTCCTCCCTCCTCAGTAGATCACAATAAGTAAAGTTTAACTAGTGAAAGGAGTGGTTTTGATTATTATAGAACTCAACAATGATGCTTACTCTTCATGGAATTTTTGTTACTGTTTTCATGTATGTTTTCAAAATATTTCAAGCTTTTAAATTAGGGATGTGAAAGGCAAACTTTATTTATTACTTGTCCCAAATACTTTAATCCTGATCTGAAACAGCTGCTCTCATGGTGTCATGGGTCCCTGGAGGAAGAGTGACAGTCACACTGAGTGGTGGCTTGGCCTGTGGGAGGTTTCCATGTGCCCAAATGAGGTTTAGACAGGAGAAGCCCAGATGGGGGGATTGCTTCCCACTTGTGAAGTACTGACCCACGGACTCAGTACTTCCCCCAGTACTACCTAGGACCCCTTCCTACCAATAGTCAGGTCTAGAACAATTTGTGTAATTTGTCTTTAATATTTTATGCAATCTCTCTCCTTCTCTCCCTCTCTCCCTCCTCTCTCTTTCTCTCCTCCTCTGCTCCTCTCTCTCCCTCTCTCCCCCCTCCTTCCCTCTGTCCTTCACCTCCCCCTCTCTCTCTAGGTTTTAATGAAAGATATTGCCACTCCCATACCAGCAGAAGAAGTGAAAAAAGTGGTCAGGAAATGTCTGGAGAAAGCTGCCTTGATCAATTACACGAGACTCACAGAATATGCCAAAATAGAAGGTCAGTGCAGTGAGCAATTGCCAAAGTGGCCGTGAGAGCCAACAATGCCTATTAACTGAATTTTCTGTGTGAAGTCCTTTCCTTTCCTGAACAAACCTGTACTGAGGCAAAGGGAAATGTCTCATTAAAATCTCAGCTGGCGAACTGAAGAGCTTTTTCCTATTCATTGCTTTAATATGCCTCCTGGGACTCTGCTTGAAAGAAAGACCCAGGATTCGTGCTTAAGTTGTCCTTTGTTCTTATTTTGAGTTTTCAAGAAACCAAAAGGTGTTTTCATGGGTTGTGTTTTTTGGCATTACTGTAAGTATGTTTAACATTTAAACTATGAACAGTGTATTCTTTTCTGATCAGTAACAGTGTAGTAATACATAGTTTTATTTTCTATTCTGCATTGTTAGAGGAGGAAACTTGTTGATTACCATGAGCGCTGAAATAAACTGATAGAATTCCCTGCAACTTTTAATTGCTTGCAATATATTGATGCATTTGGAAGATTAGATCTCTTGAGAGGACTGTGCATTTTTTTTCTCTTTTTTTCAGGTTTTATTCATTAAGGTTTTGAGATTTAAGATGTTTAGAAATAAATAGATTGAAATTTGTGGCAAAGTCATACAATCAGCTTTTATTCCATAGTCCTTTGATTGATAAAAGTAATACAAAGGACCTTAAATTCTTTAATTATAAAACTAGCTTGTGTAACACATGTAACATTAACTTACAGAGGAAAAAAGTTTGCAATGTTAAATACTTAAAAAAATAAAAAGTAAATGGTTCATTAGAAAATTTTTAGTAATTTTTAATATAAAATTGTACATAATGCATTATAAATTTACTAATTAGTTGATATTGTGATAGTTTCATCAAAATTGGGACAATGAAAGAGATTAGTATAATTGACTGTGTTATATCCTTTTTTGTCTCCAAATATGATCAAGCTTTCTAACAAGCAAGCGATAACCAACCTCCTGAGTGATTAACAAAAAAGCCATCCCATCACTATAGCAACCAATATTATATCACGAGAGTAACAACATGAAACCTCCTTAGTTACCAGTTTAACATCATTAATTATGATATCATGTTGTGTTAAAGCACAAGCAATGAATATTAGATCATTTGGGGAAAAGTGGAAGATAAACAGAATGGTTTTCACATTTTGAATACTCAAACAGTTTTCATATTTTGGGACTAGTGGGTGTTAACACCGTTTGAAAGAATTGATATAAAACTAGACATATTAAAACCTTTCAAATCTGGCAGAGAGAAAAATGCAGACAACCTTAATAAACACAATCCAAATTTAATGATCCAAATATAATGAACCTTATTCAAAAAGACTCAGAGAATCCTTTTGTTCTCAGCCGTCTATTTGACCATTCCCTTCTCCAAGACTACTGAAAAAATACGCAGGATCCTTGCTTATCTCTGTGTTAATTTTCTAGTCATGGAGTACATTTTAATTATGTCCAAATGAAGACCCTTTTTTTATTGGTACACAAATGTGGGCTTCTTTCATTAATCAGTTAGACAGACAAACAAGGCAACACTGGTGATCTGAGAGGTGTAGTTATTCCTCTGATCACATACAAACAAGTCTGTGTTAGGAAGAGCCTAAGTTAGGGCCCAATCAATGGTCAGTGACCAGGGAACTGTCCCACCTGGCCCCTTTCTGGAGTCACCCTCTCTTATCTCTAGAGTGAGAACATTCTAGAAAATGGATCCTAGAGATGTAGTTGGATAGGACTACCAAGCAGCCTCCTTTCAAAATAACAAAATGTGTGTTTATTAGATGA
This sequence comes from Aselliscus stoliczkanus, assembly GCA_033961575.1. Classification (NCBI taxonomy): domain Eukaryota; kingdom Metazoa; phylum Chordata; class Mammalia; order Chiroptera; family Hipposideridae; genus Aselliscus; species Aselliscus stoliczkanus. Next base: position 70,773,499 of record CM066740.1, on the reverse strand, counting down.
GAAAAACTTTACTGTTTATTATCTCCTTTTCTCCCCTTTTGTGTAGCTTACAAAATAAAGAGCTTTTGTTTTATGCTCAGGATCAGATGTGAACAGAGTCAATTTAAGTTAGAAATAGGAAGTGGACTCCTTTTCTTTGCTAGGTTGGCCTTCTATATTATGTGAATAATATGGGTGGCATTTGCTTTTCTCCTAAATTCTCTTTTCTTATGTTTTAGGCCCAGCAGAAAAGGAAACAGGTAATTGATGTTTGTGCATGCACGTGCCATTATTTCCAACGTGGTGGTGTTACATTTTGATATTACGAGTAGCTCTTCCGTTTTCAGGGCTCCTAGTAGATCACTTGGACTAAGACAGTGAAAATACTTTGATTTTATCAGAACTATTACTAATGCTTTGTCAGGAAAATATAGGCCATTTTTCTCTAAAGTTCAGCAATGTTTTTTTGATAGGAATTCAAAGCAAAACACCTGAGGCTGTATTAATGCTATGCATTATGTTTTAAGCATGGGCTCTAATCTTATTTGGAAGCTGTCGCCAGAATTTGAAGTGCTCTTACAACTAGAAAAGAGGACCGTCTCTCCTTTATCACTCCTGAAAAATAACATGAAAGTGAAAAAGCATAAATGGTATTAAAGAAAAAATAAGCAGCTTTTTACTTGAAAGTTGTTCATCATAGGAATGGGCAGAGGTGATGAAATCCCATTTCAAGAAATTGCTAGGAAAGGGTTCTCCAGGTCTCTGAATTTTGAAAGTTTTTGTTACTTTTTTCTGGTGTCAGTTATCCCAGTTGTATTTTAATGACATTGCAGTTATCTGTTCATCCGATCTATCTCCTCTTTAGCCTCCTGCAGGCAGGCTCTTTACTGGGCTTGTATTTCCAGGTCACCTTTTTACCTCCAGCACCCAATCCTATGCTGCTGACACAAAGCAGGCACTTAGTACTTTGGAGAGTAGTAAGTTTCATCTGAAACAATGGAGGAAGAGACAAGGATGAACTTTCTAGTCCTAGCTTGCTTACCTTAGTCCAGTTTTGCATGCAGTGTTACAGACAAGTTTGCTTGTGTTGTTTTTAACTGAAATCTTCTATGAAGGGCTTTACTTCTCTTTCTATGTTTTTCCATTCATTTCCAGTATATGACCCCAGAAGGAGTCAGTAACACAACACTCAGAGCCAGGAAAAAGAGAAAGAACGTATCTACCATGATAGTAGCTAAAGTACTCTTTAGAAAATAATGAATGAAATATAAAAAAAAAATAGGAGACTTCCAGTGCCTTTAGACAGCCCATTATGATAGCAACAGCCCCACGCTCTTTAACGAACGTTTTCTGACATTTTATCCCCCACAACAATTTTGTTGTGAAAATAGCTTTAATTGATGGTTTACACTCAAGATGCCCAGCGTTGTTTGTGGCTTTCCCACTGCCGTGGAGTAAATAAGTCAGCCAGCTGGGACCAGTCAGGTGCCGCTCGGTCCCCCGTGAAACAGGAAGGGGTCACATTGCACCTTCCTGAAGGGTGGAGAGAACACTCGCTGTCCCCCGTGTGCCCACGTCCACCAGATGGGAGCCTTCCCTTCATGCATATTGAACATCTATACCGCTGCTCAACTGCTCAGCCTGGTGACTCTAGGAAAAATCTCTTTTCAAAATGAAATGCTTGCATAGAAAAGAAAAAAAATCTGCGTAGTCTTCGTAATTTAAGTGGATCGAAGGGAAAGCTAATCTCAATTGAATACTCTTCTGAAGTAGCAGAAGAGAGGTTTTTAAGAAATGCAGTTATATCCCTTTAGTTGCATTTAGTTGCAAGTTAACATTTAACAGGGTTATTTAGTAAATGTTTGGGGGTGCTTTTAAAAGTGAGGAAAAATGACAATATGAATTGCATGTTTAAGAGCGCAAATGCTTGATAACGCTTTCAGACCGTAGTCTCCTAAACATCATCATCATGATCCTTGGTTAATTTGTAACACGAAGAGAAGAATAAAATTCTACCCAAGCTTTGTCATAATTTGGTAACCTACTATTGACAGCCCATTGCCCCAGAGGTTTGTATTTACACTGCTTCAATAGGTCCCTAAACAGCTGTACAGAATAGATATTTTACAACCAGGTAACTGAGACTCCAGGAGAAGTTAGTAACTTGCACAAGTTGTGCTGCTGCTATTAAAACCCAGCAGACCTGAGATCTGCACCCATGTCTCTCAGACCCCAGCCCTCTTCACGCTCTTTGCACTGGCTGCCCTGCCTCCAGGCTGCCTGATTCGAAGCAATGGCCTTTCCTGATCAACTTCGCAACCCCATCACAAAAGCCAAGGGTTAATATCCCTAGGGCCATTTTTTTTTTTTTTCAAAAAACCAGGATGTTTATTTAATAATAGGGACAAACCCTTATGTGTCGAGCCCTAATCTAAGCACTTTACATCTATTCATGTATTCCTCCCAACAGTCCTTTACAATAAATACTATTATTATGATCCCTTTTTCAGGAAAGGAAAGCAGAGATGCTACTAGCTATCAGCTGGGCTCTGGTCACATAGCTAATTAGTGAGAGATTAGAACCCACTATCTACCTGTTAGATATTCATAGAAGCTCTCTTCTTTTCCTATGCCTTCCATCCTCCTCTTTCTACGTAAGCTTGTATAGCTACATTTGCACTCAGTTAAAATGCATGGGCATTTGAAAGGGGTCTGGAATGGTGCTCTCTCATAGAAATACCGTGGAAGCCATCTGTGTAGCTTAAAATTTTCTGGAAGTCATAGTAAAGAGGTAAAAAGAGGGTTGTCACTTTGAGGGGTAAAAGTATAACTATTGCACTGTGTTGTACACCTGAAACTAATTAAAAATAAATAAATTTAAAAAATAAAAAAAGAGGTAAAAAGAAACAGGTGACATTAATTTTAATGACAGTTTATTTAACCCAATCCAAAATATTATCATTTCAAAATGTATTCAGTATACACAGTTATTAATGAGACACTTTCCATTCGTTTTTCATACAATATCCTTGAAATCCAGTGTGCATTTCACTCTTACAGTGCCTCTCAGTTCCGAGTAGCCCATTGCATGTAGTCATCTGCCACCCCGCCGCCGCACTGGACATCACAGGTCCCTCGTGGGAGGCTAAGAGCTGGTCCTCAGAGCCTGAACCTGTTTATTTCACACACACACACACACACACACCTGACAGTGTCAAGTGTTAGAAGTGAGTAAAATTTACAGCCTCCCCCTAACACAGAACCTCATCCTCTTCCCCGCTTCATCTTTCTCGATAACACTTGTGATCTAACATATAATGTAACTGTTGTCCTAAATGATTAGCTCCACAAGTTTCTGGGCTTTGGGATTTTAATGACTGCTAGATCTCCAAGGCCAAGAAAAGTGCCTGGCGTATATTGGGTACTCGATAAATGCTATTTATTGAATAAACAAATGAGTTGATGGCACAGTGATCAGGCTGTAGAGAGAGAACATCTGTAAATGGGCAAGCTGACTTGCAAAAGTTCATAACCAGTTAAAAATAACAAGACTGGAAAAATTACTGTAGAATTTCATGCCCTTGTTGGGGGGAGGGGTGAGAAGGCATTAACTCTGGGTCACAGAAGCCAGAGTTTATAGATCACAGATTCAGTAACAATATCTAGTAATCCAACCTGTTTCAGTGGTTTCCATAATTCAGAATGATGCTCAGTTTTGACTCAGTTCTCTTCCAACCTTGGGAATCTTCAAATTCTCCATTGGCAGTACAGATTTCCAGAATAAAGGGATTTTACAGCTTGGTAATACATGAAATAACACAAATGTCCTCCCTCGAATGCCTTTTTTCTTTCCTGGGCACTATTTGAATGTGTTTCATGAGAACAGATTGTTCGTTTTAAGAATGTGAAATTTCTAGAAATTTTTTTTTTTGTTTTATAAGAAATGTTTCAGATTTATACCATGGCAAAAATCAACTGGGTTTCTTCTTTGGTTTAATTTTATCATTAACTGTCCTATTTAGGTAATAGTAAGACTCTTTCTATTTATCATCTAGGATTCAAAATAATACTGAAACTTCATTTTCCTAATTGTGTGTGTTTTTTTTAATGACATGCCTGTTGATGCAAATTAGCCATAAAATTTAAAGAAGCACTGTTTTCTTTAATTCAAGGGATTTCTTATAGAGAACAATAGCAGTACATCTAATAGCATTGCCATCTTTCTCCTGAAAACTACATGCACTGTGACTTACGACATAGCGGGGGAGACCACTCCTTAGAGCTCGCCTCAACCTGAGATCTTTTGCACAGATTTGGTACCTAGGCTTACTGTGAATCCAGAGCCGTGCATGGAGGTGCCCAAAACGACAGGTCACATGGGGTGAAGAGGCGGCCTTTGTGCGGTCAGGCTCTGTCTGGGCCCTCGGGTTGCCAGGCTCCTCCGTGTAACCCCCAGTGCCCTCCTTTCAGTCTCAGTTGAATGGGTTAGCGATGGTTTCCCAAAGGGCCAGGCTGCTTACTTGCTCGGAGAGGAGAAGCTGCTGCACTGTGACAGTCCTTACGTCATTAGCGTGTGTTTGCCATCAGGGTGGCATTTTAATTTAGCGCTCCATTGTCAGAGGGTAGCAATAAATAATGAATACATAAAACCATAAAACCTGTTCTGCTGAAGGACATATGTGTAGAAAAGAGTTTTTAAAAAACTGCACAGTTTATGAAAATATTTTTGTTCGTAATTATGTACTAATAGTTCTAGGATAACATACTCATAAGTTTTCTCTCATAAAAGATTTTATTTCCTTATAAATTTGATTGAAAATTTTTTTCAGTATTATATGTTACCATGAATTCAGGTTAGTAATAACTAAATAATAGATCCGAAAATTTGCATAAGTACTGACCAAACTTTGCAAAAGTTAATTTGTATATTAAAAAAAAAAAAAAGAATCCTCACCCTAAAAAGAATACAGTAGGTAATTTAAAAATTTCCCTCCTGACTTTTTGGATAGTGTGGCTTGGAGACAAGACCTTGTCCTGAACATAAAATCTTGGTGACAATTTCTGTATCTGAATCACCGAATAATTTAGGGCCAAATTGAATGATACAATTTCTGGCTCTCAAATTGTCTTTTTCTTTAGAATATTTGAGAACATCATATAAATCTGTAAAAAGTTTTTATTTTGTAAAGTATGTTTATGTATAGTAAAAACCCATTGCTTAAGCTACACTAATTTAGTGTCTGCAATACCTAGGTAGGGACCAAATTAAAATTTATTCTTGCACTATATATAAAGAAAAGCTATGAGTATTTTTCAGATGGTCAGTGAAATATTTAAATTACCTGAAAAGGTAATTTTTCTGATAGCTGTAAATTACCTCAATTTCCATCATCTAATATGATACAATGGAATTGTTCATTTTAAACTATTTTTATCAACCTATTTTCCTCAACATATTGAATCAAATGTCTTTAACACTACTTCCTTGCCACACAGTTAGCCTTATTCTATGTAATGTACACTCCAGACATTTTTAAGACCTTATTCCCTTTTATGTACTCTATAACTAATATAAATTCACTTTAGCCTTTTCCACATCTGTTCCGGAATGAATGAGGAATTCTAGTATGTTATTTGTTCACCTTTTCTCCCACCACTTGACTAGCCACTCAACATAACAACCCCACAATATATAATCTGTGATTACACCAATTAATTAACTCAGGACAATGTGGACAGATTAATTCCTATGTATCAAAAGTTTTGGGGGACATGATAAACAGCAGTTGCAGGGATTATTGACTAGAAGAGGCAAGTGAAGACCCCACTGGGTTACGTCTTACAGTGCTATAAGCTCTGGGGACGCCTTCCGTTAGCTTAAGACAGGGAAACGCATGTTTTGTGAGGTCACAGTAGCTCTTTGCATACGTAGGCAATAACCAGGTGAAAAGTCAGATGAGGATGCGAGGAGGGAACATGGTGGTAAAGCTTGCGAAGCTTCCAGGGCCTCTGCACTTCTGTCAACTCCAGACAAACCATGGGATGCTTAAGGACGCTGAGCTCGCTCTCCTAAAACTGGCTCTGAGTCTGCATTCCTTTAGCATCCTTCCTGTTTTACCTGCATTTAATGCTGGGAAAGCATTAGTGTGTGTTACTCCCTGTAAAACATCGCCTGGCAGCACCATCATGCAGCCCTCAGGTTTGGGCTTTCCATCTCTTCTGTTGGAACTAATATTGCCAGGAACGATTTATCAGCCCCTGCTGAGGCATTCTGCGACCTAAACAAGCAGCACCTTCCCTCGATCCACAGTCTCTTTGTCAATGAGTCATCCACCCTTTCACTGCTTTTTTCATTTTATTGTTGTAGGGTGAGTTATAGATAAGGGCAGTCTCAGTCAGGGTCATAGTTAATCCCACATATAAAAATGAAAACTTGATTCAATCTTGAACACTGTTCTCTTTCCAAATCAGGCTCCCATGCGAACTAGATCGTAAGTTTCCATGACACCTAACTTAAGAGTATTTGAGGGCAGTCACCCTTTCACCCTTGAAAGATAGTGAGCCTCAGCTTTCTAGGTCTGTACCTACAACTTACTGGCTCCACACATCCCCATGTCTCCTGCTCCCCACAGCTGACTCTCTCACCTGTGATATTGACCCCAATTCTACCTACCTCTTCCTGCATGGATTTTACTCCATCCTATGTCCTTTTTCCTGTGGCTTGTACCTCTGTCTTTCTGTCTTTTTTAGATACTCCCCTTCCATCTCTAGCCATGTTATCACCCTAAAAAATGCCTGACCCTGAGCTATGCATCTCCTTCCAAAGAACAGTGTACGTGTACAGTCATTGCTTGATATCTAAGGGGGATTGGTTCCAGGATCCCCAGTAGATACAGAAATCCATGGATTTTCAAGTTCCTTATGTAAAATGGTATAGCACTGGCATACAACCTACACATATCTTCCCATATACTTTAAATCATCTCTAGATTACTAATAATACCTAATACAATGTAAATGCTATTTTACATTCTTATATAAAGCTGGTTGTTTGGGGTTTGTTTGTTTGTTTGTTTGTTTGTTTGTTTGTTTTGAGCATGTGGTGATGCATGCATTGGTGAGTATAATTAGCACCACAGTCTTGATTTCATGCTGAGGGAACAGCAGTTTTGCCCATCATTATTTTTCCACCATCAGTGTAAATGTCAACAATTAAAAAGGCAAACGATGTTAGTATTATAATGAAAATAGTTTTGACCTCATAGACCCTCCAAAAGGTCTTAGGGGTTCCATGGACCCATTGAGAACCGCTACTCCACACCATCAACCAACTAGCTAGAAATTATAAAGAAAAATAAGGTACCTTTCATAGTATCCACCAAACTATAAGGTATCCAGGAATTAACTTTGCAAAAGTGTACATAACTTCCTACACCTCTATAAAAAAAAATTGAAACTCAAATAAAGGTCATAGAGAGTAATATGAATAGATATAGAGACAGTCCATGACTTTAAGATGGATGATTTGACAGTATAATGTATAAACTTTAAAATTAACCAATGAATTTATTGCAGCATCCATCAGAATACCAGAGGTTTGTTTTTTTTTTCAAAGAACTGGATACATTTACTTTAAAATTTAAATGAAAGAATAAAGGGTACTGAAAAGCTAAGGCAACTTAATTTTAAAAGAGAGACAGAAAAAACAGAGTGTGGAGACTTACTTGCCTTGCCAGATATTAAGACAAATTACAAGACTATTCATTACCAAGGCCCACGGTAAGGCAGACACTCAGGATAGAAAAGTATAGACAACTCATGTAAAGTCCTCACTTAATATTCTCGACAGGTTCTGCAACTTTAAGCAAAACGACGTATAATGAAACCGGTTTTACCATAAGCTGATTGATATAAACAAGAGTTATTTCCTATGACATCTCATCAACATTATAACAAAACAACATTGAGCAAAAAGACATTATCTGAGGACTTGCTGTATATACCAGGGATGCCAAAAAAAATGTATACAAGCGGACACTTTGGTCAGTGTTGCTCAAGCAGTAGTTCACCGTAATCAGAAGTGTCTGGACGCTGATGGTAACCACTTTGTGCACCTCTTGTAGTTGCAGAAGTCAAACGTGACTTGTATTCATCTTTTGTTATCGGTATATGTTATTACAATTTTAATACAGTTTTCCTTTCTTAAAATGTGTATACAGTTTTTTGGCACCCTCTGTATATGGGAGCCTTATGTGCTTCATCCGTAGTCAAGTGGGACCAGCAATTAGTCAGGAAAAGATGGGCTGTTTGAGAGATGATGTTAGAAAGATGGGCTTCCTACCTGGATAAAAATGAACTGAACTCCTCTCTGATAGAAACATGGTCTCCAGAGAAATTAGAGCCCTCAGTGTAATGAAGAAACTATCAACAACAGTAAATTTAGCATTTCTCTTTATTGTAACTATCCCCAGTTAATATTTTACCTTTTCACTTCCTTGATGATTTTCTAAGTTTGTCTAATATCTATAAAATTATTTTAACTTTCTTATAAAACATAGCATGTTGCTTTTTATTTAGTTCGCTCATTTTCTACATAGAACTGTCAGCCAGCCATGTATACTTGCGGAAAATACTTCCCACACTCGGAAATGATGCTATGGAAGGTCCGTGAATCGTATTGTTGCACGAGGTAGTGCCTCAAAAGTATTTAATTGAGCATATTCCAGATTCCCTGGGATCTGGAAAAACGATCCTATATTCTTCCAAAAGCTTTTCTTTAGTGAATATTTGCCTCCTGAGAAAACCGAATGTTTTATGTAACTTGCGTTCGCTGCGCTTCTTTACTGGGATCCCACCGCCAGGCCCTGTAACACTCTGAACAGTGCTTGCTCCGGTTTCTTCTCCCTCCTAAGGTGGCACGGAAGCCTCATTACACGTGTTCAGCACCTGTTCCCTAAAAGGTCCCAGAAAGGATGTCAGCCTACTCAGCTCAGGTTTTTTATTTTTTACTTTTAAATGGAACGGGATTCACAGATAAACGCAGCCTCGAAAGAGCAAGCTTTCTTCCCTTCATGAGCAATTTTGTAGAATATATATATAATTCCCGAACTCCAGAGTTTGAAACCAACTGATAGATGACCCTCTCGTTTGTTTACTAACATGTGTCAACAGGTAAACCAAGTGACATACAGCAGTGTGGCCCCAGCAGCACCTTGTTAATCTGAGTGGTTTAGAGGCATTATGAAGTGTTTTCCAGTTGGACCAAACCAACATAATGCAAACTGACAGATTTTTTACCTCTTTATCTCCCAACAGAGTTTGTAAGTACGCACAAAGCCTGAACAGTTTGGGAAATTAGGAAGAGTTTATTACTTGTCAGCCACTTGTAATGCCAGTTTATTAATAATAATTATTTTATTATTTCAAGAGGGAAACCTATAAAATACCCCTGAGGCATCAGCGCATACACACACATCCGCAGTGGCTGGGAGACCAGGATATTAACACTAGAAATATTTCAAATGTCACTGAGCCCAGCCTTAGCCGCCATACTTGGTCTTTATACTTGTCCAACGAGGAGACTTTCTTCAAATCTGAGCACCAAATGTGTTATCACCACAATGCATGACTTGTCTGTCCTAAGAAATACTGATTATGTGTCAAAGGAAACAAAGACAGACAGACATTAGGATCTTTTGACTAATTTTCTAGCACCCAGGGCTCTCAATCTTTTCAAATAAATCTTTCATACTGCGCTGCTCTGTCCAGGAACCTTCCTCCGCCTCCTTCAGCTTGCCTCCCAGCTGGCAAGCTTCTGGAGTCCCTTTCACCTTCCCCATTGCCCACTCCTGAACAACCATCTTCACCCGCTGCCTCACTGGGTCCTGCCCAGCCTGACCTCCCTTCTTCAAGGGAAGACTTGCTCCATAAGAATGATAAAAGAAGTTTAAGGCACAGGAGGAGGATGTGAGGTATTCGAAGGATGAGGCATGAAATTTAAGATGCTCTATATCTTAATAATTTAGTGTTAGTCTGGCAGTTATTATAATTGAGATTATTCTAATGGTTTTTAATATCTGAATCTGGATCATATGGCGGGGAAATGGGTATGATGCAGTAAAATCAAGGAGGAGACCATGTATTATTTTCAGCAGCCAAATATACCTGTGTGTGAGAGAGAGAGATCATAGCTAAAGACCAGTCTTTAGAAAAGCACTTGGTTAGCAAAATTACCTGGAAACATTTATGCTGTCATTAGAATTTTACAACAGTTCTGGCCAGAGCTGACCAAAGCCAAGTAAATGTACATGATAGTAAACCTTCTTTCCTTTCAAGCCTTCTAGTCCCTGCAGCCAGCAACTCTAGGAAGGTGTTTTCTTTATCCTGTGAGATCTTAGAGCTTCCTGCTTCATAAACTTAAGGAGAGCCAGGGCCTTAATAGTTAAAAGGATAACTTTAATAAAACTCAAACCAAAGGGTCTATGTTTGTCCACTCTCACAAATCACATGTCTATAAAAGCCTATGACAAGTGTGAAACCAAATATTAAATTGTGTGTGTAAATTAGTAACCTTTTCCCTATAATTCCATCACCATCATCCTTTATTTGAAGATCTTAACAGGAGTCTATGCCTCCTAAAGAAAGCCTCACAGAGCGTCCTGACATTTACCCCCGATATGTGTCTGTATTTTTATGGCCTGTCGCTCATGGGTCACCACTGACTGTTGGCTCATGGAGATTGCTCATTTTAGATCCAGCCTGGCTACCATTGGGCTGTACCCAGTGGTGTGTTCTCCTTTGTTCCACAGCTGACCATTTGCTTAAAAATGAGTTTACTGATGTGAAAGGTAATCCAGGTAAAGTAGTTCACGTGACTGTGACCACAGGACAATTATTCCAAAGCACTATATTATTAGCACGGTTAATTCCAAGGGGGTATTAACTGGAACTGTTGCTTTAAATGACAGGATCATTAAACGAGTCAGGCCCAAAGGGAGCCTTGGAATTAGGAGGCCATGGACCTATTGTTTTCAAACATCTGTGGCATTAGTATTCTCATGAATGTTGTTTAAATGGTTATAGGCCATAGCATCCCAGTTAGTTATTGTCCTCCATACAAGGATTGTCCAAATGTTTCACCATCCTATCTGGAATAACATTACAGGAGGTAAAATATGTGCAGATTCTACAGGAGAAAAGGCACCGTGTTCTTAAATGAACATTCCATAAAGATGTAGCTGGATTTCAGGTGAAATAGAAAATAATTTAAACAGGTCACCTTTGTTTTTTCATAAACACCAGGAGTTCTCACAGTACACTCCCCAGACCAGCGTTTCCTGGGAACTTGTTAGAAACAGGAATTCCTGGACCCCACACACAGGGCCTGCTGAATCTAAAACGCTGGGAGAGGTGCCAAGCAGTGTGTGTGTGAACAGGCTCTCCAGGTGATTCTGGTTCGATGTGAACCTGAGAACCACAGAATATTCCATTTATTAATCAGAACGATATGACTTCCAGCACTCATAGAACCACAATAGCTTGTAAGGTGCAGTCAGACAAACCCTGGGAGAGTCAGTGAGACCCCATTCTCTGGCGCTAGCTGACAGTGTCGGGTCTCGGGTCAGATATTGGGTACGTATAATCAGGTTGACCCAAAAGATTTGGGGAAGTGGGATTTAGTTTTAGAAACTACCTCCCCTAGATTCTGAAGCTGTCTTATTAGCCAGGAAGTTGTATACTGTTCCCTTTAGAGGGCTGAGTCAAGAGAGATCTGCCCAGAATCAACTCATCTAGAAACAACCTCTAAAGGAAGTGGCAGACAGGTTTGGAGGGGAGGGGTTTTCTTGATTAATGGGAAAGGAAGTATTTGATCTCCTACCTCCTTCCATCTTGGAATGAAAAGGCCCAGGGTTGTTGCGATCTGGTCAGGACTAGGACTCCCAGCAGCCTAGCTGTGCTGGATTCTGATGCTATATTACTTACCACAGGTTGCTGGTGGATAGGTCCAACCATTTCATTAAAAATGTAGACTTTCCAACTGACTTATAGATCTGACAAGAATTAAGGTTTAAATTAGGACAGGCTGGAAAGCCAGCAGAAATTCCCTGAGCCAGCCAGGGTAGCCAAGAGGGCTTCTGAGTGGAAGAAGGCATCTAACATGGAGGCTCTTGCCCAGATGGAACCTGTTCTGATCTCGAATGGAAGCAAATCATTTCTGTGCCCATAGCAGAGTGTGTGCATGTGTGATGTGGTGTCTCCTTATATTTCTATGGGGTGCACAAGATGGAGGGTAGCAGTCACTCTCTACTTTGTTGGGTGGGTCATGGAGAAAGGAAATGGAGGGATCCATTCCACCATCTCAGCCAAGTCTGGGGTAGATGGGTTTAGCCAACCCATCCACAGAGAGGAAGCTTATAGCCCTTACCACTGGGTGAACATGGGGGCTCCAGGTGGGAAAAATCAGATGCTGTACCCATGGCCCCACTTGTTCTTTAAAACCTTTCAAGGCAAAGCCTTACTGCTTGGGTCTCCAAAGAGTTCCAGGTAAATGCTTTCATGTTTCTAACCTCCCTACTGCTTCCAAAGTGTTGCCTTCCTTTAACTCCTTTCCCTATATAGTGGTCGTGTTCCCATTTCCTGCCCTTCTTTATGTTTCTTTTTCTTTCTCCTCAGGACCTGTCATTGTCCCTGTAGTCCCTTATTAAGCCTTACATGTTTCTCATCTCAGTTAGCTCCTGAATGCCCGGGCTTTCTCCTCATCCTTCTGGGGAGAAAAGCATCTGAAGAGTGATTTCTTTTTCTTCAAATGGGAGGAGGAAAAAAGTGGGAGACTTCAATGTTAGACTGCTACTAGCCTTCTCTGATCTGAAGTTCCTGAACTCAAACACCCACTAAAAGAATACAGTAATACCTTGGTTTGCGAGCATAATTCGTCCAGAAACAAACTACTCGTATTGCAAGACATCGCTCGTTTACCACATTAAAATGTATTAGAAGTGTTTGCTCGTCTTGCGGAATACTCGCAAAGTTAATCGCAATCCAAGGTTTTACTGTAATTGCATTTTGCAGAACTCCATCTGTCACACATGAGGAAGTTAAAGCCTTCCTAGGGACGTATCTTTGATTCCATTTCTTGTAGGCCAATAACTTCAGTCTTGCATCCTAAGTACATTTAATTCACCCTGTATAGAGATTTACTACAGAACTTCCTCATAACGATGGAAAATGGGTGATGTGTAGCTAACATCTACCATATAATTTGCTCAGGCAGAGATATCCATAAATTCTGTGAAGGCAAAAATATTGTTCAGCATTCTAACCCCTTGTTGTTAGTACAGCACCTTACATGCAGTACCTGTTTGTTCCATCAAATTCAGGGTCATGCCATCTGGGAATGGATGTGAAAGAACCAAGCAAGAAATCTGAGTGCATATACAGGAATTATTTTTTGATGCCTTCTCGCTGGTCATCATGACCTAGATACAAGGGAAAGAAGAAGACGAGGCACTATTGTGATGTCTGTAGCCCTTCAGCCCGACAGCACCTTGAATTCTCGTTTAGCTGCACGTACAGATAGAACCAGTCTGTTAAAAATTCAGGTCAAACACATTCCACATTTCTACATGTCCCATAAGGAGAAAAAGGAATGGCAGGATCTCACTGGTCCTCTTCTCTCCAAGTCCACTCATAACTGTCGCCATGAGTATCACTGTGTGTGCACCACCAGGGACTTTGACAGGAAATGGCAGGAAGGGAGGCAGCGCAGGACAGTGTCCTGAGAAGCACAAGGACCAGGCTGCCTTTTCATGTCTTCCCACCTCCCTACTTTTTCTCCAGCAAGATCTCTTCCTAAACGTAGAGGTAGAAGGAAAAGGAGCTGCTTCGAGGAGCCAAGGAGTGTTTTCACAGAAAAGTAAAAATGTTCGAAAATGAAGAGAGGCTATAGCGAAGTGAAATGCATTAAAATTCATCAAGAAACCTTGCTACTGTGGGCATATTGATTTTAAATGTCACTTTTTGAAATGTATTACAACTATCAGTGACTTGGTGTGATGCTTGAAGAATATAGAGACATTTGTAATGCTGTGGAAATGTTACCAAAAGAGTGAAAGTGAACATTTTAAGGGGGACTTCTCAAATATTCACAGTGTTCAGAATTTTAATGGAGGTATTGATAACCTCAACTATATAACAGAGTTTTGACAGTAGAACGCATCGTCAAATGGGTGACAACCCGAGGTGGCATATATAGTGTACTTGATAAAAATGCTGTTTATTTACAATATTAGAGTGGCCATTATGTTTAAGTACCAAGTTTTGATCCTCTCAGTAAATTTAATCTAGAAAGAATAAAATGTTTTAGACTGTTTTTAAGTTTCAGTAGGACACAGGGTTCTCTTGGAGTTTTACTTAAGGTGGTGTCAAATGTAAAAGCTGGTTTTTACATAATCTCATGTAAACAGAACAAAGTTGTGAGGTTTCTGTGATTCTTTTCCATTATTGCATACTTGTGGCTGAGGACATGGGAACTTTATGAACTCCTCAAACTTTCAGCGACTTCAGAAGTTTCTATTGAATATACACATATACTCAGTTGTGTGTGTGTTACTCCTATTCAGAGAATTGCAAATGAAAAAGAATTCAAGTCATCCTGTTACTGCTGCTTGTATGGCACCAGAAGCAAGATTTCATCCCATCTCAGCCAATATCTGTCTGAGCTTCCACACCTTGTCTCACCTCTCCAAGACTCGTTTTCCTAATCTGGAAACAAGGCTCACAATTCCCTAATTTATAGAATGGCTGTAAGGACTCAGAATAGCGCAGTAAAGCATGTAGGAAAAACAAGTTTCTCTTCTGTGATAAAAACAAATTTTGTTGCTTTTCCTTTCCTTATGACAAAAATACATGATATATATAAATATGATGAAATAATCCAATATAGATAAAGCCCACATTTATAGAAAACATAGAATCTCTTAGAAGGAAGGAATCTTAGAGATTGTACGGTTCACCAATTCTTAGCATTTCTTTGGTTTATAAACTACTTTGAGAATCTGAAAGTTATAATCCTTCTCTCTCCAAAAAAATGTCTCTATACACAAAAGTTAGGTTCAAGGGTCCCCTAAAACCTCCTCCCATCTCCCTGCATTAAGAATCCTCAACTTAAATCAACACCCTCAATTTAAAGATGGAGAAATTCAAGAATATAAGTGATAGGCTCTTTAGAATTAAAAATTATTTTGAAAACTCTTTTCCAAAAAGTTTTTCTCTAATAATTTGACAATGCAGCATTCATCAGTTATTTGAGCAGTGTTCCCAGACTACAGCTGAATTTCATTTGTAGATTTGCTGTCTAGTCCACGCTTGGTGTGTTAATGATTGGAACTGTTTGTAGTCTGACACAAAGTTAAGTGAAATCATTTGGGTATTGATTTTATTTTTAACATGCTTTTCCCCAAAAATTACAATACTATATTCTCAGTGAACATTCCCTAAGTAGATTTCAAGGTCCAAAGCCTATTCAAGATGTTGTGAGTAAAAGATAAGGAGATGCAGCTTCTGAGCCTGTAATAGAGAACTCAGGCATTCATCCACAGAGCTGTGAGAAGGTCCCACATTTCAGGTGGTATTGAGCTTGGGGCTTGAACAGTGAGTGGGAATTTTCCAGGCAGAGGCTCCAGATATCTGAACTCTTTGTGCGTGAAGATTTTAACAGTTATTATTATAATACGTGCATGATAATTAGTCCTAAGATACAGGGGATGGCCCACTGAAGAAGACCCATTCTCTAGTTTCATCAGTACTGCATCATCATTCTCTGAGCCATGCAGCCTCTAAACCTCAGGGTCATTCTCTCTGGCCTGCAATTTCTAGTCACTCACAAAGAGTTGCCACTTCTCTCTGCAAAGCATCCCTGCACCTTCCTCTTCTTTTCTGTTCCCACTGCTGTCTTGCTGTATAGGTCTCCACAGTACAAGGCCTGACCCCCAGGATGTATGACACACAACTTCATTCTACAAAACCACCAAATACATTGTCCTAAAATCGATCTGTTCGGAAACCCTGCTAAGAAACATTATCCCCAGGTTATCAATGGGATATAGTTATCCAGTCTACTTATTGTCACACTCAAACCCTACCACAATCTGACCTCAGGCTCATCACCCCCAGTGTTCCCCAGCACATTTGGACACCAGCCAGACAAGTACAAGGCAGAGATGGAAGAGCCCATGCTAAGTTCAGGCCTCACCTTTCCCACGTATTAGCTGTTGCATTTTTATCTCTCCAAGCTTGTTCCCTTATCTACAAGTTACATGAATAAAAAAACAAATAACTTAAAGCTGAGTGTGAGATAACTTGAAAATGAGTGTGAGAACACGTGGGAAGTTCCTAATGCCGTGCCTGACACATAATTGGTTCCCAGTAAATAATTAACGCATATAACCATCATCACCATCACCTTCCTTTGAAATGCATCACATGTCTGTCATACAAACATTTCTAGAAACCTCCTCTTCTTACCCAGGTCATTTGGTACTTCTTTAGGATCTGCTCAGGTCCTCCTTACTTTCTGGCTGTTCCCCACCAAAACTGACCTGCTCTCAGCACTCTCCTCACATCTCCCATATCATTGCTGTTTGCTTTGCATTGTTTGCAGACTTTTCTTAAATGTCTTGTCCAGACTCCGATAGCTGGACCTGTTCCGAATGGAGCAGAGTGTGGTGCAAAGTCCTGAGGCTCCCTGACTCCATCCTGTTTGAGGATGTTGAAGTGATCATGAAACATGAAAAGTTGGATAGCTGATGTCTATGGATCCTTTCAGTAGCCATTTCTGGAGTGTGAGTTTTTTAAGATCTGGGACATGTCTTACACTCCCTCCTACTTCCCCCAGCTAAGAACACTGTAGACACACTCAAGAATGTGGTGTTGGGCAGCCTGGCTTTCCTGATGAACCATCGTACTCTTTGATCCCAGTCAATGGTTTTCTATCCTTCAGGGGAATTTATTAGGGTGTGTCTTAGGGCTGGGTGATGGTCACCCCACATGCATCACACGGTGACCTAGAGTCAATTTATAATAAATATTTAATGAACAAGTACCAACTGTAAGCAGTGTCCACTGCACCATTGTACATCCCTTGGGAACAAATAGAGAGCAAATGGAAGAGTCTCCTCCAAAATTAAGGCTGAAGTTTTAGGGAGAAATTGAGAGAAAAGAGCTATTGGAGAAGACAAAGAAAGAGTCTCTTTAGGTTCCACAGAAAAGGTCTTTTTTTGAAAATTTGATTTTGCTTCCTTACGACTTCCATACTGGGGCCAAGAGAGTCCATGAACCTAAGACGTTTACCTTTAATGACCTTATTGGAAACTATTATTCACATTCAATGTTGAAACAGTTTCGTTGCACAGGGCACCTCTACTTTCTGCCAGTTTGTTGTATTTCTGAAATCAACTACTTTGCCTTCTGCGGTACTGAATTTCAGATAGCTGCACTAATCGCATTGTGGCCTGGCTTTTTTATACCCATTTGCTTTAATGCTGAAAGAACCTTCCACTTCAAAGAACGCCTCCCGGCTCCTCCCCTGTCAGAGGGGGCAGGGTACTGGTGGGCAGGGGAGGAGGGGAGGAAATCAGTTAATTGCAGGCTGTCGGAGTTGTTTAAAGTGACTTTGTACTTCTTGAATTTAAGATCAACATGAACTATAGACATGTCAGACTAAGAATTTAAATAGCAACAAAAAAGCATGGGTTTTGCAAATGCCAGGCATGACTCATCTGGTGAGAATGGCATTGTATTGGTAATACAATACAGAGAGAAGGAAAAGACTGGTATCTGCTCTCTTTGTGCCTCTGACCTTGAGAATTACAACTTGTTTGTTGCAGAAGTTGAGCATCTCATGTGCTGATGCACCTGTTAGTTCTTATATATTAAACGGCAGAGCACTTGGCCATTCTCTGTGACTGCTTTGTGGGTGAAATTTTTCTGCAGTCTGGTGAACTGGTTTTCTTTCTTTCTTTCTTTCTTTCTTTCTTTCTTTCTTTCTTACCTTTTAAAGAATGTATGTATTTGTGTTTCTTGCATCTCTGATTTCACAAAAACATCCTTTTTCATCATATGTCAACATCTTTGTCTCCCCATTACATTTGAAAATATGTTTGGCTTTTTATTTTTAAGGTAACATTATTCTGATTGCTTTTTACTGCAGAGACCATGAACCAGGCGAGTCCTGCTAAAAAGCTGGAGGATGTGCTTCATCTAGCCGAGCTCTGCATAGAAGTCTTACAGCAAAATGAAGAGCATCATTCAGAGGTGATGACTTATTTTCCCTGCCCTGTAAAGCTACCCATAATGCTTTGCCATAGTAGGAACAGCACTGAAGAAGGGACTTACCCATAGCCTGTGATACACACCTGTTACCTGTAGAGAACTGAGAACATAGGTGCATTGCCTGGAAATGCCACTCCTATGTATTACAAAGGGTTGGTCTATGTATATAATTTAATACCTTTTCTTAACAACAGCCATGCTGTGAGGAACCCGGGAGAGTTCATGGGATCTGCTAAAGATGTACAACCTGTAGGAAGCAAAGCTGGAACATGACCCCATCTTGTAATGTCAGATCACTTTGGTCTCCCCTAAGCCGTGATTGCATTAGTTTAGAAATGTAAGTCAGTCAGTGGGTGAAAGGAAAACTGGTGATCGACCGGAAGATAACAAAATCGAATGGAAGACATCCATAACACTTGTCTTTCACTCGTACCATCACACTTTTCTTTAAGTTTTCACTAACCCTGCATTATCGTTTTTCAAAGTCCTAATTATGTATTGACGTTCACTGAAGATAATAAGTGGTCATTCACCAAGCAAACTGCTTATTCTGAGACGTACAGGTGTCATTCTTTGTTATAGTCATAAGGTTATTTATTTTTAAATAAAGGGGAAATATTGGAATTAAATAAATGTATTACATTTCAGTGCCCTAACACAGCTTTTATTCTTGAGGAAGCATTTGAATTGAGCAAGAAAAAGACCAGATGCCTAAGAATTTACGTAGTATTTATATTTCATGAGGCCCAGTTCTGAAAAATATAAGAAACCAAATGAAATACATTTGAAGCAAATTTTTGGAAAAGAGTATTTGTGAAACCTTGCTATAGGTAACTCACTAAGATTTATTGTATCTGGTTATAAATATGATCATTCAAAACATCTGCTTTTAGCTCACACTGTGGGAGCTAGTTCTTACCTCGCATCTGTCGCGTGTGAAGTTGTTATGGATATTTTATTTTAAACTGAAGAAACAGCTGCTTCAATAATTTGAAATGAATTCCCAGGGGGATCTTTTCTAGGCTAGTATGACTGCTGTGTTACAATGAAAATGATTATATGATAAAATGTATGTATGTTTTGTCTTTGTCTGTTGACATTATCGGAGTATTAGACCTTTTTGAATTAAAAAAAAAAATTCTGATTGGATATCCAGGTGCAGTGTATGTCACCTACACAAGTGACATATTCCCATCCATTTCATAAAAATCACATTTAATTTTCTTGCACTAATAAAAATAATCACTCTCTTGTCTTTTAAATGTAATTAATGTTATGTACTCTGCACAATCACTAAATGCTAGTTAAAATATAATGTACCCAAACACAATTACAATGGAAATATTACTTATTTTCTAATCCACAAAAATACAGTTGACTTTATTGAGCAGAGATAATCATAACTCATAAACATCACTCTATGCTGAAATATAGAACTGTTATAATGACCTCTTTTTGCAGTGCTTTGTAACACAATGGCATTTTTTCCATTCCATGCTTCCAAATTCTTGGAATCCCTCAGGGAAGAGAGGTATGTAAAATGGTTTCCACTATTTTTCTGGCATGGAATGACTTTTCGTGAAGATAAGAGACCCCACTTTGACTATAGTTCATGTTAAAGCCAGGTTCCTCTCCTTGAATGAAAGACTATTTGTTTGAATAGGCGAATCTTAATTGTAGTGTTTCTGTGCATATGTCTTATTAGTAATTGCATGCATAATTGCTGCTGGCCATCAGAGTGAAGGCCAGCTGAGAGGATTTTAATGTTTTGCTTTTATTTTTTGTTTGTTTTACCTTATTCTTTCTTTAGAAGATCCAACTTGTTCTCTGAACAGTGCTGGGAAGTGAATTGGTCTGATTCCAAAGTCATTTGCAGAGTGAATTGGTGGACTGCACTCTACAGTGACGTGTATTTTGCTGGATGTTCAAGCTAAATGTTCTTTACTCCATGAAAGATCACCCAGCTAAGCCCCCTTGGTGGAGGTTAATGTTTCTGCCTCACAGAGATCTTCAAGTGGCTCACGTGTCAACTCCTTTTATTTTCATCCCGCTTGTCCCCACAGTGGCAGTTTACTTGACAGGGCTAAGAGGTTGTTTCTGTCCTTCAGCAGTTTCTCAGTGAAACGGGTTTCATGTCCTCAGATCTTTGACAGTGACTTACTTATAAGGCAGTCCCGCCTTCTCTCTAGGCCTCTCCCTCTCTCTCTCCTCTCTCTCTCTCTCTCTCTCTGTCTCTCTCTCTCTGTCTCTCTCTCTCTCTCTCTCTCTCTCTCCTCTCAGGTTTTTCTTCCGAATTTCTCCTTAGAAAGATAGCTTAAGCTCCTTTCCAGAAAATCTTCAAGGCTGTCTCCGCATTCTATAATAGTGACTAGACTGTGCCTGACCAGAAATGTAGGCAAAGGGATCCGACAACTGCCCATCCGAAGGCCACTTCCTTTGACAACGCTGTGAAATCCCAAATGCCATGGGAAAGCCGTAGACCCCCCCAGCATCCGCCCTCCTCCCCAACACACACACACACACCGTTATACTGATAAGGAAACTGAGATGCAGGAAGGTTCAGCGACCTGCCAGAGGTGCACAGCTGGTTGGTTAGTGCCTGGGTGACAACTCGGGCCAGACCCCCGACCCTTGCACTTTTCAGTGAAGCACATTGTTATTTCTCCGTTTAAGCAGAGTGGCGGAACGGTTGTCCTGTCCTGGTCCTGCTCCCAGGGCTGACACTGGGCCTCAGAGCAGGGATGTAAATACAGAGTGGGTGTTTATGGCACAGGCCTGGAGATGGCCCTTTCCACTCTGTCATTCACTCCTTTCCTGCTCTCAGGTATGTCCTAGAACGCTGCCAAGCGAAAGATGGAGTGTGAGAGCATCAGTCAAGGGGCCCCGGGAGGAAACTTGAGCCGATAAGCACCGCACAGGTTGTTACTTTGTTGCTTATCATTCCAACAGAATCTTGATTGGAGCTCCCTAAAGTATTATGCATATAATATTGTCCAGCACACTCGTGACACTGTGTAAGCAAGAAGGGTGTCGGACAGTAATTTGGTATTTGCAACTAGAACTGACACTTTTTGCAAATGGTTGATTCATCTGGCACTTCCGCTGGCTGTGTCCAAGGTGGCTGCAACCACAGAACCAGGACGGAGAAAAGGACCAGTGTGGACACACACATGGGTGCATAGGCTCACCCCAGGATATCAGCATCTAAACCAGATTGTGCTTCTGGGTGGGTTCTAACCATTTGGGTTTTTCCCATTCTTTTTTGCCTCTTTGTGTCCTTATTCCTGTCTTTCAGCATGCACATCTAAGAAGCATCTTAGTGTGGTGATACAAAAAGTCGTTCATGAGCAAGATCTGTTCACCACTTGCCACTAACTCAAGTACAGTCATCTCAGCAGTTGACTTAATTGTCATTACCTGTTGTTTTTGTTTGGATAGCCAATGAGATAAACCCACATTTTTTTAGAGGGGTTGCATTAGGTTTAGATTAGCCTCTGTTTCAACAAATGTCCCTTGTTATGGAGGAAGATGACCAGCAAGTGGCTTTCAGATGGCTAAGTGAGAGGCGAGATTCCATTTGCAGCCGTGGCTCTCAAACAAAATTATATGAATACCCCCTCCCACAAATGTTTATTAATCATTGACTAATTTGTAAATATATAAAAATTTGTAGTACTTTACCCTGACATATGATTTGAAGTATTTTCAGTTTACCATCTCATTTCTTCATGTCAATATTTATATTCAGGTATGAGCCTGATGAGGGAGAGATTTTGGTGAATCACAACAGTTGTAAAAAAGTTATATTTGCTCTGACAGTAGTCTTGGCGTCACTCTGAAGGTTATAGTCCATTCTACCGGCTTCTCAAAGGAGCTCACCTATTTCTGGAATGAGGCCGCTCCTCATTAGTTTGCGGTGTGTGTGTGTGTGTGTGTGTGTGTGTGTGCGCGCGCGCGTGCGCACGCACCAGAGGCAGGAGGATACCCTGGACAGGAGACTGTCTCTAGAGCTTTCAGGATCATCAACACAATACAGGATTACAAACTGATCTTTACTTGGGGAAAAATAGGCACATAATGCATTCCAAAATCAGATTCGCTATTTTTGCTCATTTCTGTAGCCATCCTCAATTTTTTGTTGTTGTAAATTATAAATTGGGACTATATTTTGAGGGTAAAAATTATCAAAAGCCTTAGACCTTAAAGAAATTAGACAAGATATAAGGAAATCATACCAGAATAGATGCTCTGGCAAGAAAAAAAATCAGAGGACATAAACTGGTCTGATCTGCAAAACAAAGATAGATAGATGATAGATAGATAGATAGATAGATAGATAGATAGATAGATAGATGATAGATAGATAGATAGATGACTGACAGGTAGGCAGAAAGACATCCATAGTTAATTACGAAGAGGCTATATGTGTAAGAGCTTGGTCTCTATACTCCAGTTGACCTGGATTCAAATCACTGCTCTGTTACCTACCAACTATATGACTTTGGGCAAGTTTATTTAATGTCTCTGAGTTTGATAACATATGAAATAAGGGAAACCATACCATCTATCTGAAAGGGTTGTTTGGAGAATTAAGTAAAATAACATATAAAAAGCTTTTAGAACAGTACTTACACATAGAAACTATTCAAGTCGTAGTTGTACATTATTATTTTTAAAACATCTAAACTCACATTATAGGATCTCTAAGCAATTCAGCGAATTTTTGTAATTACTGATAATGTTCAGGGTTTTTTGTTTTATTTTGTTTTGTTTGTTTTTGTACAGCAAGGGATTTTCATACTTGTTGAATTTTCACAACAACCCTGGGGGAGCTTAGGGAAGGTGTTGTTATTGCCAATTCGCAGATGAAGAAACAAATCTACCTGAGACTGATCTGCCCCTGGTCTCTCAGGTCTCGCCACTAAGTCTAAAAGTTCAGGACTGTGCTTCCAGTTTCAGGGTTCATTCCTACCTGTCACTGTTTTCAACTGCGTTCAGTAAACAATCATGGCTATCAAAGGATCATCAGCCCACCTCTTATATTGTTTTCACTGTACAATATTTATTGGCAGATCTTTTATACCGTATGGCTAAAGGATTACAATCAAGTTTCGGATGGTATTTCACTCTTAATCAAATTAATCACTGCCTTCCACCTGTGCCATCTCATGTACGTTATGAGTGGCTTAGCATTCAAGCCAAGATAACTTGCACCCAGAGAATCAGGACTTTTGATCAGTGCCCTCCAGATGGACACGTTTCTAAGAGGGGTTTTGTTCCTCTCAGTGGATACGTTGCTGCTGTGGAGCCCTTGGACATGTCCTAGGGAGGGAATGAGGCAGCCCCACTTCTCACTACCAACCATGGTGGGGTGACTGCCACCCAGTGTGGTGCCAAGAAAGAGGAGGGGACAGATGTAGAATTGACCCTATGTTTTCAAGGTAACACCTGCAACACTTGAGTTTTATTTCCAAAGACAGTGATTGCTTAAAGCGTTCTCTAGTCATCCTAAGAACAACATGCATTCATTACAGATTCCTTTACATTCATCAGTGATAATGTTAACAGGAATACAATCTGAGGCTTAAGTATATACTTCTATAAAACATAATGAAACTCTTGCCACCTTGAAGCAACTTTTTAAAGGAAAATTATGTTCCATTTGGTTTCATTTCCCACCACGGCTCTATCTTCAAAGTTAACTTTAAACAGAGCTTCGGAGAGCCAGCCGAGTGGCTCAGTTGGTTAAGAGCCTGCTCAAGAGTGTGAGCTGAGCTCTGAGCAACAGCAGTTTGATGCCCAGCCCAAGTTGACCTGCCAACAGGTGGCAGGAGGGCTCAGCTAAAAAAAAAAAAAACAGGCTTTAGGAATTTTTCTGATTCTTGAGATGGTCCTGACCTAACATGACTGTTATTTTGTTAGCTTTAACCTTTTGCAAAGGTACTGGTTATGAACTGGAAGTGAGACTTTGAAAATGTCTCACTTTGCAGAACTGCGTTTTTCCTAGAGTTTCTCTCCTACTCTATGCAGAGTGAAGACGCTCAGATTCTGTGTGTCACCACTACAGTTCTAAAAGAGAGGACAAGATATCTGTAAAGAAATGTGTATGCTATTTTTACGTTAATGGATCATTTACCCATTCTAGTAGATGTTTAAATAAAAAGTATTCAAAGATAATATTTTCAAAGAACAATAGCTCAATTTACATAGAGTACACCATTTCCAACACTTTAAGTTATAAACAGAACCAGGTGTTAAAATATCCCTAACTAAAAAGCCTATATTCATACTGCACCACTCTTCCTTTAGTTAATATTTCCTTATATATACCATCTGCTAATTAGTTACGTGGTGATTTTTTTTATTAATATATTGAATATTATTCTTGTAATACAAGTTTTTAAGAGAATTTTCAATATTTTATAATCCACATTTTGTGGTTTGACTCTTCTATGGTTTAAATCTAATTTACATTTGAAGAAATTAAATGCCGTTTTACAACCATAAATCTCACATGTTCTTAGAAAGTTCCTGAAAGTCAATGTGGACATCACTGGCAGTAGTATGATGAATTCTTTTTTATTTTTATTCTTTTACTTTTTAAATTTTATTAAGCAACAGCCCTGGTCATTGGTTACACATTGCTTTCATGCTACAATGGCATAGTTGACTCTTTTAGGGAGGGCGCAGCTCACAGTGGCCCATGTGGGGATCGAACCGGCAACCTTGTTATAAGCACCACACTCTAACCAACTGAGCTAAATGATTCATTTTAATTGGAAGAATAACAAAAATATCTCTATCACGGAAGTGTGAATGTTTTGTAGTTATTTGGTTAAAAGGTTATAACATTACCAAAAGCTAAATTTTAAAAAGGGAAAAAAGACCTGAAAAACAATTCACTGTAAACAATATAAAGAGAACCCTTCAATGTATGAAAAAATGTTTAAACTTATTCATAATTAGAGAAATGGAAATTAAAACAAAACTGAGGTACTGTAGTCCACGTTTTATGTATGTGAATGTGATAAGGGCACTTAACATAAAATGTGCCGTCTGAGCAAAATTTTGAGTATCTAATACAGTATTGTTAGCTACAGGCACTACACAGTACAGTAAGTAGATCTCTAAGACTTGGTCATCTTGTATAATCAAAACTTTGTACCCTTTCACTAACACCTGCCTGTCTCACACTCCCCCCAGCCATTCTACTTTCTGAAAAATACCCTACTATTCTCTGTATTTATGAATGTAACTGTTTTAGATTTCTCATAAAAGTGGGACCATGTAGTATTTGCCTTTCTGTGTCTGGCTTATTTCACTGAACATAATGTCTGCCAAGTTTAACCATGTTGTTGCAAATGGCATAATTCCTTCTTTTGTAAAGCTAAAACATATTCCATTGTGTAGAAATATATTTTCTTCAGTCATCCACTGATGGACATTTATGTTACTCTTATGTCTTAGCTAGTGTAAATAATGCTGCAGTGAACGTGGTAGTGCAGATATCTCATTGAGATTCTGACTCCAGGGCCGGACGAGTGGCTCAGTTAGTTAAGAGCTCACTCAAGAGTGCGAGCTGAGCTCTGAGCAACAGCAGTTCGATGCCCAGCCCAAGCTGAGCTGCCAACAGGTGGCAGGATGGCTCAGCTAAAAAAAAAAAAAAAAGAGATTCTGACTCCATTCCTTTAGAGATATATCCAGAAGTCAGATTGCTAGATCATAAGGTAGTTCTATTTTTAATTATTTGAGGAACCTCCATACTGTTTTCTATAACAGCTGTACCAATTTACATTCCCATCAACAGTGTACAATGGTTATCTTTTCTGTAAATCCTCAACAAACTTATCTTTTGTTTGTTTTACAATAGCCACCCTGACAGGCATGAAGTGATAACTCACTGTGGTTTTGATTTGCATTTGAAAATCAAATGATTATTACTGATGTGAGGACCTTTGCGTATACCCGTTGGCCATTTGTAAGTCTTCTTTGGAGAAATGTCCATTCAGGTTCTTTGCCCATCTTTTAATCAAGTTGTTTTTCTGTTTTTGTTTGTTTGTTTCATTTGCTATTGACTTGTAGGAGTATCATATATATTTTGTATATTAACCCTTTATCAGGTATATTTTTTGCAAATATTATCTCCCATTCCATACAGAGGTTGCCTTTTCACTTTGTTGATGGTTTCCTTTGCTGTGCAGAAGCTTTTAAGTTTGATGTAGTCCTATTTATTTTTTCTTTTGTTGCTTGTGCTTTTGGTGTCATATTCAAGATATCATTCATTCCCAAGGCCAATGTCAAGAAGCTTTTTCCCTGTGTTTTTCCTTTTTTAAATTTTACTAAATTTATTGGGGTGACATTGGTTAGTAAAATTATATAGGTTTCAAGTATACATTTCTATAATACATCATCTATATATTGCATTGTGTGTTCACCACCCAGAGTCAGTTGTCCCTCCATCACTATATATTTGACCCCCTTTACCCTCTTCTATCACCCTCTCTCCCTCCTTACCCTCTGGTAACTACTAAACTGTTGTCTGTGTCTCTGATTTTTTTGTTCGTTTGCTTGCCTTGTTCATTTGTTGCTTTCAGTTTTATATGCCACACATGAGTGAAGTCATAAAGTTCTCAACTTTTTCTGTCTGACTTATTTCACTTAGCATGTAATCTCAAGATCCACCCATGTTGTCGTAAATGGCAGTATTTCATCTTTTCTTATGGCCAAGTAATATTCCATTGTGTGTGTGTGTGTGTGTGTGTGTGTGTGTGTGTGTGTGTGTGTGTATAATATCTTCATTATCCAATCACCTATTGAAGGACACTTTGGTTGTTTCCATGTCTTGGCCACCATAAATAAAGCTGCAATGAACATAATGGTACATATATCTTTACAGATAAATATTTTCAATATTTTTAGGTAGATACTCAGAAGAGAGATTGCTGGGACGTATGGTAATTCTATTCTTAATTGCTTGAGGAACCTCCTACTGTTTTCCATAGCGCCTGCACCAATTTACATTCCCACCAGCAGTGTATGAGGGTCCTTTTTCTCCACAGCCTCTCCAACACTCATTATTACTTGTCTTATTGATAATAGACATTCTAACAGATGTGAGGTTGTATTTCATTGTGGTTTTGATTTGCATTTCCCTAATAGCTAGTGAAGTTGAGCATTTTTTCATCTATCTGTTGGCTGTGTGTTTTCATCTTGGGAGAAGTGTCTGCTCAGGTTTTCTGCCCTTTTTTTAAATTGGATTGTTTGTTTTCTTGTTGTTGAGTTGTATGAGTTCTTTATGTATTTTGGATATTAGCCCCGTATTGGAGGTTTTGTTTGCAAGTATCTTCTCCCATTCAGTTGGTTATCTCTTTGTTTCGTTGACACTTTCTTTGGCTGTACAGGAGCTTTTTAGTTTGATATAGTCCCATTCATTATTCTAGGAGTTTCATGGTTTCGGGTCTGTTTAAATCTTTCATCCATTTTGAGTTGATTTTTTTTTTTCATTTTGAGTTGATTTTTATGATGTAAGATAAAGGTCTAACTTCATTATTTTTCATGTGGATATCTAGTTTTCCCAGCACCATTTATTCAGGAGACTATCCTTTCCTCATTGTGTATTTTTAGCACCCTTGTCAAAGATTAGTTGTCCCTATATGTGTGGGTTTATTTCTGGGTTCTCTATTCTATTTCATTGGTCCAGTATGCATCTGTTTTTATGTCAGTACTATAGTTTTAGCTACTATAGCTTAGTAATATATTTTGAAATCAAGAACTGTGATGCCTCCAGCTTTGTTCTTTCTCAAGATTGTTTTAGCTATCTGGGGTCTTTTGTGATTCCATATGAACTTTAGGATTGTGTTTTCTATTTTTGTGAAAATTTCCAGTAGGATTTTGATAGAGATTGCATTGAATCTATAGATTGCTTGGGGTCTTAAGAACATTATTAACAATGGATAAATTCCTAGAAACATATAAGCTATCAAGACTGAATCAAGAAAAAACAGAAAACTTGAACAAATAAGAAACAAATAAGGAATTTTAATCAGTAATCAATAACCTCCCAACGAGAAAAGCCCAGAAGCAATCTTTCTTAAACTCTTCCAAAAAAATAAAAGAGGGAATACTTCCAAACTCATTATGTGAAGACAGCATCATCTTGATAGCAAAGCCAGACAGAGACACTATAAGAGAAGAAAACCCTAAGCCCTTATCCCTGATAATCATGGATGCCTTAATCCTTAACAAAATATTAGCACATTGATTTCAACAGCATATTGAAAGGATCGTAAATCCCAGCAGGTGGTATTTATCTTTTGGATGCAAAGATGGTTCTACAAACATAAATCAATCAGTGTGATACACCAAAGAAGGTTAAAAATCACATGATCATCTCAGTAGATGCAGAAAAAGCATTTAACAAAATTGAACGCCTTTTATTGATAAAAATTGTCAACAAGTTAGGCATAGAAGGTACTTACCTCAACACAGTAAAGTCCATATATGAAGACCCCACAGTTAATATCATACTCATTGGTGAAAACTGGAAACTTTCCCTATAGATGCAGAATATAGCTAGGATGCCCACTTTTACCACTTTTATTTTTTCAGCACAAAGCCTTGCCAGCACAATGTCAAGAAAAAAAATAAAAGGCATCCACATTTGAAATGTGGAAGTAAAATTGTCTCTGCAGATGATGTGCTCTTTTATGTATAAAACCACAAATTAAACACTATAACAAACTGCTAGAACTAATGAACAAATTCAGCAAAGTTGCTGGATATAAAATCAACATACAAAAATCAATTACTTTTCTGTACACTGGCAACAAACTATTCAAAAAGGAAACTAACAAAGAATCTCATTTACAACAGCACCAAAAAGAATAAAATCCTTAGAAATAAATTCAACCAAGGAGGTAAAATATTTGTACACTGAAAAGTATAAAACACTGATGAAAGAAATTAAAGCAGCCACAAATGAATGGAAAGACACCTTGTGTTCCAGGATAGAAAGAATTCATATTGTCTGCTCCCAGGCTGTACTTGTTGGGAAGCTTTTGATTACTGATTCAAATTCCTGATTCATTTTTGGTCTGTTCAGGTTTTCTGTTTCTTTTCGATTTAGTCTTTATAGCTTATGTGTTTCTAGGAATTTATCCATTTCTTTAGGTTGTCTAGCTTATGAACAATTGTTCATAAGACTATTTTATGATCTTTATTTCTGTGGCATCAGTTGTAATGTCTCCTCTTCCATTTATGATTTTATTTTATGTTTTATTTTTTTATTATTATTTCAGGTGTACAAAACAATGCAATGGTTATCCTTTTCACCCCTTACAAAGTGACAACCCCCCTCCCCCCACCCCCGATACCATATATATCTATTACAATTCCATTGATTCCATCCCCACACTATACTCCACATCCCATGACTATGTATGTATTAAATTATAGTTAACATCCAATATTATTCAGTGGTAGCTTCAGATGTACAGTGCAATGGTCAGGCCTCTACACCGTCCATGAAGTGGTCTCCCTAACAGGACATGAGTCCATCTGGCCCCATAAAAAAATATTTACAACATTATTGATTATATTCCCCTAACTGTCTTTTCTATCCCTGTGGCAATATTGCGGTTACCAGTTTATGTTGTTTCTTCGCTTCCCTTTCTCCCTCATTCCCACCTCTGTCCCATCAAGCAATGATTTTATTTATTTGAGCCTTCTCTCTTTTTTCTTTGTTAAGTTTGTTGATATTGTTTACCTTTTAAAAAAGCAACTCTTAATTGATCTTTTCTGTTGTTTTTCTATTCATTATTTCATTTATTTATGTAACAGGTTGTTTATTGAGATCTTTCTTCTTTTTACTGTAGGCGTTTATTGCTATAAACTCTTAATACTGCTTTTACTGCATCCCATAAGTTTCGGTATGTTATATTTTAATTTTTGTTTGTCTCAAGATATTTTATATTTCCTTTTTGGTTTCTTCTTTGACCCAATGGTTGTTCAAGAGTGTCTTGTTTACTCTCCATGTATTGGTGAATTTTTCTGTTTTCCTTTTGTTATTTATTTCTAATTTTGTCCCATTGTTGGAAAAGGTAGGATGATTTCAATCTTCATGAATTTGTTAAGACTTTTTTTGTGATTTAGCATGTAATCTATCCTGGAGAGTGTTCTGTGTGTGTTTAAGAATGTGTTTCTGCTGACGTTGGGTGGAATGTTCTGGGTATGTCTGTTAGGTCTGTTCAACCTATAAAGTTGCCGCTGTTTCATTATTAATTTTTTATAAGGATGATCTGTTCCTTATTGAAAGTGTGATATGGAAGTCTCTTATTGTGATTGCATGGCTGTCCATTTCTCCCATTAGATCTCTCAATGTTTGCTTTATATATTTAGGTGCTCTGATGTTAGGTGCATATACATTTTTAATTGTTCTATCTTCCTGGTGAATTAACTCTTTTATCATTATGTAGTGAATGTTTTTGTCCCATTGTGACAGTTTTTGACTGTTTTGTTTGATGTAAGTATAATCAATCCCTGCTCTCCTTTGGTTGCCATTTGCATAGAATATCTTTTTCCATCTGTCCACTTTCACCCTATGTATGTCCTAAATCCAAAGCGAGTCTCTTGTAAGCAGCATATAGCTGGATCCTGTTTTATGCACTCAGTCAGTCTATGTCTTTTGACTGGGAAGTTTAATACATTTCCTTGAAGAGTAATTATTGATAGGTAAGGACTTACCTCTCAACTGGACTCCAGAGCTTGTAATAGTCTTATTTTAAACTGATTACAGCTTAAATTCAATCACACACAAAAGCTCTACACTTTTATTTCCTCCACACACACATTATGTTATTGATTGAGAATTTATTTCTTCTATACTGTATATCCATTAACTAACTTTTGTGGTAATAGTTATTATTAATACTTTTCTCTTTTTGGATTTTATACTAGAATTAAAAATGATGTATGTACCACCATTACAATATTACATTAGTATTTGTTTGTATGTTTACCTTTGTTTGTTTGTATGTTTACCTTAACCAGTGAATTTTATACTTTTCATATACATTTTTGTGGCTGTATACATTAGCATCCTTTTGTTTCAACTTGAAGAATTCACTTTAGCACTCTTTGTAAAGCAGTTTCAGTGACAAACTTGCTCAGTTTTTCTTTATCTGGGAAAAACTTAATCTCTCCATTCTTAAATGACAGTTTTGCTGACAGTTTCATTTTCAAAGGATAGTATTCTTGGTTGGCAGTTTTTTCTCTAGCATTTTGTATATATATTACTACTTCTGCCCAAACCTTGAAGATTTCTGCTGAGAAACTAACCATAGCCTTATAGAGTTGGGGAGAGCAAGGGCGTCCCTTGTATATGAGTCACTTTTCTCTTGATAGTTTAAATATTCTTTCTTTGTCTTTGACTTTTGATAGTTTAACTACAATGTGTCTCAGTGTAGACCTCTTTAAGTCAAGCCATTTGGTGTTCTTTGGGCTTTATGAATCTGAGTGTTAATTTCCGTCTCCAAATTTAGGGAGGTATCAGCCATTATTTCTTTAAATAAGCTATTTCCCTCTTTCTCTTTCTCTTCTCTGTCTGGGACTGCCATAATAGATATCATTTGTTTGCTCAGAGGTGTCCCATATGTCCCACAGGCTTTCTTCATGTTTTTTTCATTTTTTCTTTTTGTTATTCTAACTTGCTGGCTTCAAATTACTTGTTTTAAAGTTCATTGATTGTTTATTCTGTTTGCTTAAACCTGCTGTTGAAGCTCTCAGTTGAATTTTTCAGCCAATGTATTCTTCAGCTCGAGAACATTTGCTTGATTCTTCATTATGGTTTCTGTCTCTTTCTTGAACTCAGTTTTTTCTGATTTCATTTAGTTGTCTATCTGTATTCTATAGCTCACTGAGCTTGAGATAATTTTTTAAAACTCTTTGAAACATTTCGTAGATCTCCATTTCTTTGTGATTGCTTATTGGAATTTGATTTCGCTCCTTTGTTGGTGTTGTGTTTCTTTGATTCTTCATGAACCTTGTATCCTTGCGCTGGTGTCTGTACATCGGCGGAAACAATCACCTCTTCCAGCCTTTACAGACTTGATTCTGCAGGGAAAACCCTTCACCAGTCAGCGTAGCCAGAGCTTCCGGGGGATGTGGGGGTTGGGTGGTGGGGCCACAGGCTGGTGGGCCTGTTGCCAGGTTTCATGGGCAGGCAACCTTGGTACCGTGGTCCATAATGAGGCTCCATTATTTTCAAGAACTTTCTTAAAAGTAAATAGTTTTTTCATCCTTCTAAACAGAGGTGTGTTTTTTTTAAGTGATTATTGCTATTACCTATAAAAGGCATTAGAAAATGCCTAGTTGAGTATAAAGTCTAATTTAAGAGGCAGACATTAAAATATTCATATATGTAGTTATATATACCATGCTAAAACCTGTGAAATAAAAATACTGGGTATCAGAGAGACTATCTAGGAGGACCTAATTCACACAGAATGGTAAAGAAATCTCTCTATGAAAGTGTGTTTTAGCTTTAGACCTTAGATTTATAAAATATGTACTATAAATAAAATAATAATTTTTAAACATAAGAAGAAATTTTATAGATATACATATTTAATGATAAGAAAATTTGGTATTGATGAATAAAAAGTGAAATCTAAAATAGAATTAAAATGTAAAATGGCATTCATTGCTTTATTTAAAAAATACATGTTTAATTTAGAACATCTGAAACATATGTAAAACAAACAGAAAAATTCTTCATATCATAATTTAAACATGACTACTGTGAATGTTTTGATGTATTTATTTCCAATATTTCTTTTTTTCTGCCAAAAAGAAATATTAAAATATTTCGTTTCAGGGCCGGCTGAGAGTCACAGTGGTTAAGAGCTGGCTTGGCACACCAGCGGCCCCAGTTCGGATCCCACATATGAGGGCCAGTGACACTGCCCTCTAAAAAAATAAATAAATAAAAAACATTTTGTTTCATACTCTACAAAATTCTAACTACAATTGCCCTTTTAATTACACGTATTCAAATGGCACAGTATTTGTGTTTCTAACAAATAATCTGCTTTTACATTTTTTGCTTTATCTTTTCACAGGCATTTGCCTGGTGGCCCGACTTATTGGCAGAGCATGCAGAGAAATTTTGGGCTTTATTCACGGTGGATATGGACACTGCACTGGAGGCTCAACCACAAGACTCCTGGGATAGCTTCCCTCTTTTCCAACTGCTGAATAATTTCCTCCGAAATGACAGTAAGCACTTGCATTTTCTTCAGCACGTGAAACAGGGAGGGGTGGCAGAATGGTGTGTATGCAAATGTGTATTTACAGAGCTCTTCACTCACTCAGCAAGAGTCAACATAGATAACGTTAACATTTTCTCCTCCCCTGGAGTAGGTCAGGCCAGGGGCTGCACTGGACCAGCCACACTCCCACATGTCTCCAAGGCCTCTGCAGTTCCTCTTATTCCCACCTCCTGCCTTCACTGGGGACTGATAACACAGGCCCCCTTCTCACTGTACTTTTTGAATCAAAAAATCTTCAAAGGTTAACATTTCTAATGCACTTGAAAATATTCACATCTCTGAAAGACACCTTAGAAATTTATCATTATTCTAGGAATCATGCTATGCTAAGGCTTCTACTAAAATGCATTATGATGATACTATTTTTCTGAGAGAGATTCTATGGATGATAGTGTAATATTGCTATATGGTAGTACTTGCTATCTCCACATTTAAAAAATTAAAAGTTTGTAAAGGCCCTCTATTGAGGGATTTTTTTCCAATGCAATAAACTTGTACATTTATTCTGGTCCATGGTCTTCTAGGAGGCGGTGCAAACCTAGTTTTTCATCAGGATTTATGGGGATTTTTTAACATACAAAATCCTGGGCCTTTCTTTTTTTTCTTTTTTTTTTTTTTTTGAGGGCAGTGTCACGGCCCTCATATGTGGGACCTGAACCGGGGCCGCTGGCTTCCCAAGCCAGCACTTAACCACCGTGCCACTCGGCCAGCCCCCTGGGCCTTTCTTGTTATGATTCTTTTGAAAGTTTCCCTTAAACCCTAGTTTGGTAACTAAAGCCTTCAATGTTTACTTCCGATATAATGACAAAATCTGCTCTCAGAAGGTGCTAGACCCACATTCAGTTATCTATACGAGTATGTGAATCATTCATTCTGTAAATTATACTTGGCCAGTTTTGAAATTCCAATTTGCTTCCCCTCTGCCTGCTAGAAGACTTTGAATGACCTTTATTTCCCAGTCTCTTACCATCATTTATTTTCTACTAAGAAATGACCAGTCAGGTTTAAGATGACCTTAAGTCAAATTTATAGCAATAAACCTGCACCAAAAGTAAGTAAATGTGTCTTTTGTTAAGTCCCTAAATGAGAGTAAGTTAGTATAGGATTATTTCTAACATTTTTTCCCCATCAGTGTCAAAACTCAAAAGCTGACCATATTTACAATAGATGTACTTTGCAGTTCAAAGATAAAGTATTTATTAAAATTGACAGTCAAAGAGTTAGTAAAGATGATGAATCATTTAATTTATTCAACATCTAGAATCTATTTATAGAGAAAACAAAACATGTAGCTTTCTTAGAAATACGAGTATTTTTAGAGAACCGGTACGGCAACTCCAATGAATTAACATCTTTTAACATTTATTTTTAAGAAGAGCTCTTGCAAGTGTAAATTTATGATAGTTATATCAAAAAGAATACTAAAAATTAGAATAACAGAAATTTGATTTTCAGTCTTGCAAATATTTAATTCAAAAGAGTTTCGTATTCCTCTCCTGTTTAAATACATAAAGTATTATTTTGATGTTTTTGTGGTATTCATTACTCAATCGAACTACAGAGTATTTATTACTGATCTCTTTTGAGTATTATCAATTTTGGCTATAAGCCTATATCTTGGCTTTGATTTTGTGGTGATGAACAGACTTCAGAAAACATCAATTATTTCAGAGAAAAAGAGCTCTTTCGTGTAGTGAGATAAATAGAAAAGTTCCCCAGTGCCATAATTTTCTCTTGGTATTGAGAATAAGGTGTGGTCTGGGGAACTGAAATAGAACGCAGTGACTTTCTTCCCAAACTCACGAGTTACCATCCAAAGCCAAAAACCACAGAGTAACATCTCAGAAGTTGGTAAAACAAATTTTTTTTTGCTCTTAACATCACCTTTGATAATAATGAAGAATATCATTAATAATGCTGTGTTTGTTTATTAAACTCCTGAAATATTTAGGTAGGATTTAGTGAATTCTGTCCAAATGCTAAATGTCAACCGATACCTGCTCCTAAGTTGTCCTCTGGAACGCCTGTGGGAAAATATAAAACTTCTATCCTTTTAACCCCAATGAAAGGAAGATCCTTACATCACTGCCATGGCATGACAGCTTTTACCACAGCGACACAGTTAAAGTTACAATCCAAATTCCAATTAATTATAACTTTAACCAGGGGCAACAAGAGCAGAGTGCTCTGAAATGTCCAGTGTTGGAACAGAAATTCCAAATTTGCTGAATAGCAGTGCTCGCTGTTACCTCACATATGATATACCACTAATTATATGTAGATTTTAAATGGCTGTGATTTATTAATAATGTAACATACTTATGTTTGCTTTTTCAAAATAGAAATTACTAATTACTAACCCATTAATAGAGGTATTAGTTTAGATTTGTACTCTTTTTGTGCCTTGAAAACTTTATAGCTGAGTCGTTTTTATTTTCTAATGACGAATGTAGATGGTCCCACTGGTGGTTCGCCATCTTGCTTTCATTAAAATCTTTACGCTTTGATATTTCAAAATAGATCTTTATATTTTAGAGAGTGGAAGGGATATTAGACAAACCCCTGAAACTAAATCCCTGAGAGGCGATATGCCTGGGTGGGGGGCTTGCTGACAGGGAATTGAGGACAGAGGTGAATTGGAGCCTGATCACATGGTCTTTAGTTAACAAAAGCCAATTCTAGGGGTAGTTATAAAATAATATAATCTTTTGATGAAAGATAATAGATCCCTTGAGCTTTTTTTTTTTTACCTCGGAAAATGTTTATAAGGGCTTTGAGTTGTGGGGTAGAGGAAGACAGTTGATTAAAGGGTACCGAAATGACAGATAAAGGTATATATTGTCTTCCCATGTATGTTACAAAACGTCCATGATGAGAATTCCAGGGACTGAACTAATTAGTGGGGAAAGAGATTCAAGGAAGCAAATTCAGTTTCTATATTAAGGGGGTAAAAAATTCCGGTCTGGGGCATGTATATTTCTTTACAGTTGGGCATGATTAGGGAGAGTCTTAGCCTTAAGAACCCTTGGAGATAAAATGTGGTTTTCCTCAAGGGATGAGTATCAGCTGCACCACCATTTTAGCAACTGATCTCCTGCCCCTCACAGACTCACCCACTGATTCCCAGAGCAGGACTGAGGATGAAAACAAACTCAGACACCTTCCTTGCTGTCCAAAAAGACTGTGTTCCCACTCGCCTCTCCCTGCTGCCCTCATCCACCCTGATCCACTCTCCCCAACTGAAGAGATAATTAGATAGGCAATCACTTTAAATGGTATCTAAGGGAACAATTTTGAAAAAGAGATGTATTAAAATTGAAGGATAATAAATGTTTTCATAATGAAGCCATTAATATTGCATTTAAATGGTGCTGCACATCTACAAAGCTAGTACAAATAGATTCCACCCTTCTGTGCTGTTTCCCACAATTGCCCTGTCCATATAGCTATGGCAAGTGACCGCTTCTGACAAATGAAAGCCATCTGCAAATGGCACAAATCATTTCTTTCAGCACGGCTGAAAGAAAAACCCTTGGAGCTAGTCACCTTTTAATCTGTGGATATGCTAGCAAGCGGCAAATGACCATTCTTTTGGGAACTGATTCCCAAGCGAAAGATACCATGATGCTTCTTCTTTAATTAACAGCCTTTTCACATTGCCAGCACATTAAAGCCATCCCGAAGAACACCCTGCTTATATAATCAATGTCACAGCGTCTCTGCCTAAACGAATAATAAATGTTCAAGCTCTGCACTAAGTGAAAACCTATTCTCCAAGACTTTCACCTTCCTAAAGATGGGCTCATAAAAATCGAAAAAAGAAAAATTGGAATGTGGTCTCATGAGGATAAAAAGGCTAGTGTTAATAATTAACAAGGAGAGTGAAGTGGAGTCAAATTAGCCATAATAGAGCCCAGAGTGACTGGCAAAGTCACCTCTCATTATCAAAAAACTCATTAAGAAATGAAGAGGTGGAAATCCCGCTGGGTTATTCTCACACGTAGTCTGTATCAGAGATGATTTTTCAGATTTCCTTCAAATGAAGAACTGTTAGGTCACCATATTGTATATTAGGTTAATCTTCAAGCATTGAAATATGGAGGGCTGCCACCTGCGTCTTATTCTACCTCGAGTGCTTAAATGAGCTGTGATCTGAAATTCATGAATTGGTGTTTATAGATGTATCTGTATATATGGATACTAGGAACAATGCAGACAGGATATAACTTCTGGATTGTGGCCGGGCTGTGTGCCAGCTTCATTCCACAGACAGACACTTTTATAAATGATGACATGACCACGAAATGTGAAAATGTATTTAACACCAATCCCTAGAGTTGATTGAATTCAAAATTCTATGTCAGAATTTGTTTTACCGGCCAATACAGTACAAAAAGTAGAAAACAAAGAATCACTAGCTTATTTTTTTCCAAACTGAATTCTTCAGGACTGCTCTATTTTCTTTACTACATGTTTAATCTGCTTTAGGTATTTTCTTAGAACGTAGTGCTTTAAAGAAAATAATCTGATCTAAAGGGCTTTGTGCCCTTTGCTGTAGATTTGTAGGGATATCTAGGACGAGTGTCAGGAACGCACACTTGGATTTGTTGAATTCAGCTCTGTTCCCCAAAAAGTAATGAACTTGACCACACCGGTGCTCTCATTCCTTGTTAACTTTCAATGGATAGATAGATAGATAGATGGATATATATATATATATATATATATATATATATATATATATATATATGGTTTAAAAAGTGCCCCAAGGGGAAAGGAAAAGTTTGGTGTGGCTGTAGGAAATTATTATGCTAGTAAAAGTATAAATTAAATATTACCAAACTATATAAAATTACTTATCAAATTTTTAATTAAAAGGAGAATAAAATCCAATGAGTTTCCTATTCTACTTAAACTTCAATGGGATGCTCTTGGAGTTACCTTCAGGGGGTAAATTTTTATTGGTATTTATTCAGTAAATAGACATTTATTGAGTGCCTACTTAATGTTCCAGATACTTGGCTGGGGGCTGTTCCTAGATCTTGGGTGTGTGTGTGTGTGTGTGTGTGTGTGTGTGTGTGTCCTTGTATGTAATTCTGTCATCGTGATGGGAGTCCTCATTATATGCATTTGTCAACATGGAGAGTGACCCACTGTGCTTGCATTGTTCATAATTGATACAGTTCATAGTACCTTGAATAATCGTTATTTTATGGCAGAGGCTGTTGTGTTAATGTGGCTGGTTTTGTTTGTTTGGTTAAGAATTACTTGTTACCTTCCAAAAGCCTAATTAGAAATTTAGAGGGAAAAAATCATTCTTCCTAATAATCCACCAGTGCTGACTAATTGGAAGAGGGCAGCACAATGTAAAATGGTTTATATCAGCTCAGGAGTCAACAACATATTTTTACTCTAAAAACAGAGCTGAATTATTTTATCTACTTATTGTTCACATACCCAATGATGATTGTCTCAGTAATTCTTATAAACTGGATCTTAGTTTAAATTCTCTGTTGAAATCTTACTTAAAAACCCATGACAAGTACTTTCATAAATGTAAAAGTACTCTTTTTGGTATGTAAATAAGCAGCACTGATTTATTAATTATTGGGATGCTCAAAAGAATTGGGCACATCCGCATCCCCAGTTTACCTTTTCTTTAAGCCTTGTGCTTTCTTTTTAACGTTTCTAATTGTGCCGTCAGCCTCAATGTCATTGATGCCCCGTTATTTTCTGACAAGGTGATGTTTGGAAACATCGACTCTTTTGGGGAAAACAATGATAGTTTTTATCAACAAAGTAGATGCTGCTCCTCCACATGTGTTCTTGTAACCACTGTTTGAGCCTCCTGAGGCACCCTCCCCACTTCCACAGCTCAGGTATAATGTCAGCAGCGCTCTTGGAGGAGGCCACATGGAGAGCAGGCCTCTCCAGTGAGCTGTTGCAACGGGTGCCTTGGAAAGGCTTGCTCTGGACAGGTGGCAGCCCCAAATCCTAACCTATCCTGATTAAACCATATGGAGAAGATGGAAGCTCTCATTCTGATGCCTGGGGCAACATATTAAGAGGCCTTTTGACAGTGTCTGATAGGACTGTATGCAAACTGGCATATGGGCAGCTGAGAAAAGGAGCATACATTTACATACACAAGTATATTGTGGTATAGATTTCTATAGTCTTGCTTTTTGAAACCAAATTTTCTCCTTTTTCGCGTGTATTTTCATTTCTTCTCATTTCTTGCCTTCCTCTCCCTCCTTCTCACCCTCTCCATCTCCCCCTGCCTTCCTCCTCCCCTTTCCTGAATCTAATTACCAAAGAGATAATACTGCCAACTGCCAGCTTTCTAAAACTTTGGAATATGGGTTTATACTTTGATTTTTTTTTTAAATAAAACAGAACACTATGCTGAACATGAGCA
The DNA here is from genome assembly GCA_033961575.1 of Aselliscus stoliczkanus. NCBI lineage: Eukaryota > Metazoa > Chordata > Mammalia > Chiroptera > Hipposideridae > Aselliscus > Aselliscus stoliczkanus. The sequence goes on along the minus strand of CM066740.1, from coordinate 70,733,449 downwards.
GACTTTTGGCCAGATTTCACCATTTGTGACAGGTTTCAGGATATATAGGAAATCATTTTCTCCAAATTCTGTAAGGTACTATCAAGAGTCATGACTCAAACAGAGAAAAAACCTCCCTTTGCTCCATTCATGAAAGTTAGAGACATAACAGCCAACATTCATATCCAGTAGAATCTCTGGCAGTCTGATTTTTGGACATATGGTTCCAAAATGGGGTTTCTCATAATAATATCAATACCATGTATTTTCCATAAAATATGAAGAGATACATAGGTCTCAATAGGTTCTTATACAGTCACCTGAATAATAAATCACCTAGAAATCTTAATATTGTATCCAAGTAGTCAGTCACTCAACAAGCATTTGAACACTTGCTCTGAGCCAGGCATTGTGCTGGATACTGAGAATACAGACCTGGTCCCTGCCTGAAGGACCTTGCACCCTCGTATAGAGACAGAGATATGTCAGCACTTGCAGAAGTATGCATGGACCACAGTAGAAGCCTGTACCGGGTAAGAGTAAACGGGAAACTATAACTAGGCTAGGGGATGGCAGAATGAAGCATGTTAAAAAGGCTTGGCGGACAAAGAACTGAACCATGAAAATCATTATGGTTGGACCACAGGAAATGGGGCTCAGGCAACAGAAATGAGCCAAAGAGGGCATTTTATGACAGATCGTGAATGGCTTTTATACCATGCTAAGGCTTGTGGAGTTTGTCATGATGGTCCATTAAAGGATTAACATCTGTAGAAGGGACATTATTAGCTTTACATTTTAGCAAGCCCTTCTGCTTGAGATTTTAAGATGAATTGGCAGAGGGAAAATTAGGATCCTAAAGACCAGTTAGATTATTGCATTAGCCAAGGCAAGAGATGAGACTGCTGGAACTAGTGCAACAGCCGTGGTACAGAAGGGAGTCAGGGGAAGTGTTAGAAAGATAATAAGGATCTAAGATATACAGGTCTGGATTAGTAGGAAGTGAAGGGAAGAAGGCCTGTCGTACAAATTCCAGATTGCTGGTATAGTGATCAAGTGGGCAATCTCAATTTTCACTCCCATGATGAGAACACAGGAGAAGAAGACTTATTTAACAGGGCAATGAATTCTCTTTTTTATCAAATATGTAAGAAAAAGGGCGATCTCTCTAAAAATACATTTGAGTCAACTTCTGCTTAGTGTAAAATTTAATAACAACACTGAGTGTGATTTTTCCGTATATGCTTCTTCACTTAACAAAGTATGACTAATAGCTAAAATACCTAATCTCTAAATGTACAGTAAAGTAGCATTTGAACTGATGATGTTGGTGCTTATTTGTAGATGTAATTTGTAGATGTAATAATTTGTTACATACACATGTGTGTTCATCTTAGAGTAGTTAAAATAATGGCAATGCTTAACAGTACCTATCAAGATGTACAGCCTAACATTCTTTGCATTTTTTATTAATAGACCATATAAATTAAGGCTTAAGTATACAGTCTAGCTGTGTAGCAATGTAAAATTGTCCTGCTATCAATGTGTACTATAAGTACGTTGTATATTTTTGTAGCAATAATTCATTTTTCAGTTCATTGAACATAATAGTTTTGCTCAACCTCTTGACTTTTTCATATTGTAACAGTGCTTCAGAATTCTAATTCTGAAAACATAATTCATTTAAGATACAGTGTAATATGTTGGTCATTTGCAAGATTTCTTTTATATCTAACACAGTCTACTGTACTACACTTCTAGGTCTCAAAAGATGCTGATATAATGATAGTAGGTTGGACAGATATATGAACGGATGAACATAAAGATAATAGTTGTTGGTCACATAAATTGAGGGATAATGATATTCTAATTCTGTGGAAGTTGAGAGGGGGCTGTGGCATAAATTCTTGTTCCGTCGAATGACTAAATGACTTGGGCAAGTATCTTAAATTCCCTGTGCCTCAGTTTCCTTATTGATAAGATTGAAAAAATTATAGTGCTTCTCTCATAGAGTTTTTGTGATGATTAAATGAGAGAATGCATATCAAGCACTTAAGCACCATGCTTCACATTCTAAAAATGCTAGTGATGAGGAGGAGGAGCGGAAGAAGAGAAGGAGAGTTATTAAGAAGAAATCTAATAAATTCAGATTTATTATTATATTTTTTAATTTACTTACTACAATGATTTAGATGATTTGAGTGAGAATATTTCATCCTTAATGTCCAGCATCCATATTTAGGTGACAGACATTTAGTAAAAGAAACTGAATTACATGATCTATAATACTTTCTAGCTTTGTGATTGAATCTCCAGAAATAAATAAAGCTTCTTTCAGTGTGCTAATCAAGACATTATTAAGATAACATTAGCCTCCTAAATAAGACATTTATCTTTCAATAAGATTATCATTCCACTTTAATAAGGAATCTTTTAGCATATAGATAAGGCAGAAAAGATTATTGAACTACATAAAGTACTAACACATATCAACTAGAGATAGAAGAAGCCAATGTATTTCCTTCTGTGGTTAGAATTACTTCCTACCCCACTTTCATGTCTAGTTTTCTGGCCTCTGACAAATTTCAGAATCACTTAATTAAAGTGATATCCAGTGATAATTTTCATATTCATTCCACCATGGTAAGTGTCACATACTTTGCCCAGATTTGAAAACAACTGTTTAGGCTTTTAGGGTATGTTTGCCCTGAAAACAATGATTATGTGGGAAATTGACATATTTAGAAGAGTATTCTATAAGACAATACTATTAGAGTTGCTAGAAATTAGATTTAGTAATTATAAGCATAACAACTATTACAGTCCATAAAAGTGAGTGGGATTACTGACTTTAACCCATCTTACGCTTCCGCACTCCAAGCCACCACTGTCATTGTCATCATTATCATCACCACTACCATCACTATCATCACGACCACCATCATCATCATCACCACCATCATCATCCTTTACCTGGTCTATTGCAGTAAAGAACTAACCACCTTCTCTGCTCCCACCATTGGCTGCCACCTCCATTTTCTACACAGCCAGAGAGATTATCTGATGTCATTCCTCTACTTAATAATAATGAAAGTAGTAATGCTTCCCATTGTACCCAATAAAACCCATACTTCTCACCATGTCCTACCATCTAGATATCACCTTGGACTCTTCTTACCCCTCCCTCACTCTATTCCTGCCACATTGGCTGTCTAGTCCTAAAGCTCACAACTGGGTTTAAGATATGTTCACTTGAAAAATATGTACATCATCTAAAAATTACAAATTCTTTATTGAATATTACTTAGCATTTTCCTACGGATTCTCCATTTTTTCATGGTGCAACGTAGGCCCACCTGTTTGGGTTGCTATAACAGCCTGGGTGGATTGTAAACAACAGAAATGTATTTCTCTGGAGGCTGGGAAGTCCAAGATCATATTGTAGGCAAATTCAGTATCTGGTGGGAGCCTGCTTCATAGACAGCCATCATCTTTCTATGTCTCACATGGTGAGAGGGTCAAAGATCTTTCTGGGATCTCCTTTATGAGGATACTAATCATATTCTTGAGGGTTCTGCTCTTATGGTCTAATCACCCTCCAAAGGCCCCAGCTCCTAATACCATCACATACGGTGTTGGGATTTCAACATGAGAATTTGTGGGGGCACAAACATTGAGTTCACAGCACTGACCTATGTTCTAATGAAAGCGTGCCCTGTGGATAGAAAGTATCCATCCTCTGATGGAGGTAGGTGCACCTTGCCTAACAGCCCTGTCCCAGTAACACAAACTCTAATGTCTTTTACAACTGCTTTAGGTAGGATGTTCCACACATTAAAAACAAATGGACAGCTGAAAAATGCATGTGATGTTCTGACTGATTTTAAAGATACATTTGGAATATCATGACTAAAAGAAAATCCACAAATAACTAACAAGTTCATGAATTAGAATAGACGTTCCCAAGGCCACAGTCACCCTCTTGGTGAATTTAACAAGTTTTTCTTCTAGTAATTAAGCTTAGCTCTTAGAGTTGAATAGGGTTAGCTCTTCCGTGATACACAGCATAGCATAGGGATTGTAACCCTGTTTTAATTGCTTTGTTTACATGTGTCAGGACCTTCAGATCCACCAGCTCCCTTGAATCTCTAGCAAGTCCTCATATGCCTCATACATTAAACCTCTTAGAAAGTAAAAACATACCACCATCCTGGAACATTTTATAGAAATACAATCTCTTGGGTTGTCGGAAAAGTAATGACGTACTTTTTCTATGTTTTTCGTTGCAAAAATGATTCATGACTTTTCTAAAAACCCAATATTTGGGTTTTGAGGGCCATGTATAGAAGGCCAATTATACTTCTTGGTCCATTTTTCATGGTAGGATATTCAATAGGAGCAAGATCCATTATCATCCGCATTTGATCAGTTCTTCTCTGTCAGGCTCTTTCAGGACAAGTTTTTTCGCCCAGATTTTCCAAATGCCTAATATTATCCCTCTGACAAACACTGTTTCTGCTTGACTATTTCAGCACTTTTATGTAATGGAAAATTTCACAAACACTTGCAAGAAATCTTTGTGCCCTTGGTTGTCCGCTACGTCGATCTCATGGAGTCCTCCATCGCCCAGTCAATTCACAGAGGTTTTGAGCAAGAGACGTGGCAGCCTGTCAAGTAGGTACCTTGCCCAGTGCCCATAGTGCATCTGCCTCTTCTGACCTGATGACTTGGCACATGGCCATCTGTAGGTATTGCTCATGGTGGTCCCTTCCCACATTGTTTGTTTCTTTACAGGAATATCGCCAACAGTCTTCCCAATGTAGCTCTTCCAAAAGTTCCAAGTCTGCCTCTTAATCTTCCACAGATTCCTAGCATTTCTACTCCTTCGTGGATGGCTCCTTTATATGAGTCCACGTGTGTATTCCTCACTTATTTCCTGGTGGTGTGTTAGCTAGTGCATGGCCTGGGCTGTGTTCTGCGCAGATGTCTTTAGATTGCATGGCATTTGTCATCATTGGTTAAGGAATACTATGTTTTGGGTTTATTTGTTTGAGTAGTTTAAGCTCTTATGCTAAGCTTAGAACATGGATAATAAGTGATACCGATTTTTATAAAAACCATTCACTGGTTTGATGTAGTTCGTGTGTAACTGTGGGGCAAGGGTTATTTTGTGACCCAGGTGGTAGACTCTGGCCTAAGTGATATAGCCAGAGTTCTCCAAATTCCCACAATCAGTGTGGTGAACAGTGTGTCAGGGATGCTTAGCTGGCTCCAGCTTTGTTATTGCCCACATGACTTCTCTTGTGCGTGTAGAAAACCATTGTAAAAATAGTTTCAAGATATAATCTTTTTCTATTTTTATCTTAGTCTGACTTTTAAAGAAATGATTTTGCTGGTTGCAGAGAAGGGGTTGTCTTTTACTTCTCAACTCCAGCAAGGTCTTTTTTTGTCCTTTCATATATCAGTTGATACACCTTGATATTTTAAATAATCTTTATGTCATTAAAAACCATATTTATTATAAACTCCGTGTTGCAATAAGCCTATCTACAGCAAATTCATTAAAAGGAAACAGACACGGGCTTTCAAGTTGATCAGGCCCGAATTTAGATCCTAGATTTATTCATTGTTAAGTCTTTCTTAGACTCGCTTTCCTCAGCTCTAATATGCTTATGAGGCCTAATTTAAAGACACTTTTGTGAGGATTAAAAAAAAAAAAAACTGTGAAAAGTGCCTGGCACACATCCTAGCTTCTCAATAAATGATAACTATTACTGTATATTATGATTGTTATTACTATAATTATTATTATTACTATCATCAGTCATCATCATTATTTTAAACTGTATCATTTTCAGAAGTATAATCTTCACAACAATCAAATGAACCCAATAATAATCCAGTATTGGCCCAAGATCTCATATGAAATCAGCTAGAAAGAATAATCATTAGAAGGAGATAAATAGCTATCATTTATTGAGAGTTTATTACGTTCCAGGTACAAAGCCAAATTCTTTATTGCATTTACCAACCCTGTGAGGTAAATGTCATTATCCCCATTTTACATTTAAGGAAATTTAGTCATAAAGCAGTTAAGAAATAAAATTTGCCCAATATCTCAGAGTAAGTGGCAGAGGTAAGATTTGAACCCAGGTTTGCTTGACTCCAAAGCCCTCACCCTGTTGTTAATGATTCTGTTTCCAGGTAACTTAAGAACTTGTTCAGCATCCTTTCCACCTGTCCTGCTACCACCTGTCAAATCTATTCCCAGTCTAGGCCACAGACGGTCAGGAAAAGACAAAAGAAAAGTCCAAGGAAGAGAACAAGAACTTGCAAAATAATTTGGCAATATTTCTGCAAGTTAAACATCATCACTGTACTCATAATAACTATTAGGATGTTAGGTCACATGTGACTTATTGTTATAGGCAAATGCTTTGGGTTTTTATAGCATGTAGAATGGTGTCTGTGTGTGCTCAGGAATTATCTAGGAAACATAAGGAATCTTTCTAAGTTTATGGGGTTTCTTCCTACTTCTTTATACTGTTTAACAGTTTAACTCCTATTCATCCTTATTTCTCATCTGTTTAACAATCTTGATTTTATCAAGAACACTATTTTAGGCATTACCTTGGGAAATTTAGGGTTTTCGTTTGTTTTGGGTTTTTTGGGGTTTTTTGTCATCACTATTTTATTAGCTTTGAGTTATGTGTGAAACCTGAATCTCATTCTTGGGAGTCCCTTTTTAAAGTGACCTACATCTCAGGACAGAAACCATGACAGATTTTGCCTTCTTAAATTGAGTGCTAGTACATTCATCATTCTGAGCAAATAAAAAGCATGCTTTCCAAGTGAGTCACCATTATCTTTACCTGCCAAGATGATCAATATTGGACTGTTTGTCAAGGTGTCAGAATTACTCATAATGTTATGATGCCGTTGCAAGTAGTGTTTTAAACTTTTGCTAGACAGCACTAAATAGCAAAAAACATTTCCGTTTCACATATTTAAGGAATTAAAAGTACAACTACTGAGTAAGTAAAGGTTAGTAATTTCAAAGTAACGATGAATTTGAAGATATACCCCATCTATTAGTGTATAAATCAGCTTAGGTGCTTCCCTGTATCTCTCTCTGTGTATAAAATCTTCATTCTGGGTTTTTTAGCTCTAAAGTGAATACTGGTAAGCTAAGTTTCCTGCTGGCATTTTTAGGAAATTATCAGAGTCCATTATTCATGTTTGAATTCGTTAATCAATTAATTAATACTTTTAGGAATAATTCACTGATTAGAATAAGTCACTAATTTGAAAATGAAAAAGTCTCAAAAAAAAACTGCAGGTTATATATATCAGCTTGAGAGAAAACCGGTTTTCATTTTTCATCTATCTATTTAGTTATAACAAACATTTGTTATCTTAATTACATTTCCAATTAAGCACATTTATTGTTCAGAATCTTACCATAGCATTAAAGAACAGAAAAAACATATGTCCGTATTCTCTATAAAGATTTAATTGTTACATATTATGAGAAAGTCAATTTTTAATAGAATTCTGCCTTTACTATTTGGGATTTTTGTTTTGAATATGGCTTTTGCTGTTGCTGTTTTGTTATGCTGTTAAAGATTGCATATGTGTTTCAAATAGCTACTTATATTTCTCCTAAGTAAAAAATGTTAAATAGATTTGCTTCTTTGCCAATTATTTTCAGTTACTCTTAAAACATAAGTCTTCTAATCTGCCAAATTGTACACTATGGATATAAAAGGAGATTTTGCTTGTTAATTTTTCTCTCTTGTTTTTAATATATATATATATTTAGTTATAACATATATATATAACATATATTATATATATATATATATATATATATATATATATATATATATATATATATATATAGCAAAAAGGAGAAGTAAGTATAGGGGTTTTTCAAATGTTTGTCACACCAAGGTCAGCATGATGTTGTCTGGTTCTTTTGTTTAATGGTACTTTGGGGGGACTAAATATTAAGGTGAGGAGATATTGACTGAATGAGGTGCCATGGGCAGTGTTCAGTGCTTCGCTGTGGTTGGTCCCTTGAGAATTTAACTCTGAGGACATCTTGGCTAGACAAGGAGATTATGAGGAAATACTGACAGAATAGGAGGAGGAAAGCCAAGTAGGTTGGTGACAGAGCTAAGATGCTGAGGCAGGGGGTGAGGGCAGACACGAGCTTTTAATTATCCAGAGCAGGAGGTAATGTTTTTATGCTAGCCAGTTAAGATACATTAACATTTATCTAAATAATGTGGCTATTTAAAATCATTTTTTTAAAGATTTTATTGGGGAATCAGAGAAGCAGAAGAGTGTTGGGGAATTGGGGAAGGGGAACAACCAAGTTGTTGTCCTTCTATCCTAGTTGTGGAGGGCACAGCTAGCTTAGCTCCAAGTCCAGTCGCCATCCTGCCACCTGCCGGCAGCTTACAGCCGTTCAGCTCAAGGTGTCGTGTTAAATCTCAGTTGCGGGTGGGTGTAGCCCACCACCCCATGTGAGAGTCAAACTGGAAACTTTGTTATTGAGGGCACTTTAGGATCATGTGCTCTCACCAGCTGAGCCATCCTGCCACCTATTGGCAGCTCAGCAGCAGTTCAGCTCAGGCGCAGCTCACTGGCCCATGTGGGAATCGAACCAGCGGCCCTTTTGCTCAGAGCTCATGCTCTTAACCAACTGAGCCATTCGACTGGCCCCATTTTATTTTTTATAGAAGTTTTTTACCATTCCATTGTGATGAAAGAGTTTATTTTATTTTTTAATTTTTTTTTACAAGCTAGAAATATAAGTTTTAGATTAATATACTGTTCAACAGATACTGGAAAGCTGAAGAGAAGTGAATCCCACAGCAACTTTATTTTTTCTTTCGTTCTCTTTTACAATTAAGTTTCAATATGTTTTAATGTAGGAATATTTTACTTTCAAAACATCTGTTTCCCTATTAGGCTATCCACTTGCATAACAGAAAGTAATAGTATCATCCTTACCCTAAACATTATATATACTCTGGTATAAATTACCTTCATACCTTCATGGTATGAAGTGAAAATACAGTAATTTTACCAGAGTAGCGAATGTACTATAGATATGGCCTCCATAGTTAGATAGATGTAAGGACTTGAAATATACATGATTTTGCTGCATCTTCAAAGCATCCTGAATAGCATTTCTGGGTTAGACCATACCTTGTACTGTTAAATTTAATTATGGGCTAGAAAAGCCACAAAGCATTTCAAACTAGAAGTAAGATTTGCTTCCTTACCCAACCTGTTATCTCATTTCCAGTACCTGTTTCACCTTTACCTGTAATCAGGAAAGCTTAGATTCCTGTATGTGCATACCAGTAGACAAACAGAAGCCATCTGTTGTGGTGACAGGAGCCCATATCTTTGAGTAGAAGAGTAAAGCTAGTTGTCGCTGTTATATGGCTCTTCTTGCATAAAACACAGTTTTCTGAATTTCTACAAAGAAATATTTACATATTTTATCCAAGAGATTACTAAAGAACGTTTAAAATGTTTGTTCTTACATACACAATTTGATTTCTTTTCTGTCTTTATGAAAGCATCCTTATCCATTTTACCCCTTTTTATGAAACCTTCCTATCATATGTATTTATTTCTCTTCTGTTCTCCTTGCCTTGTGTTTTCCATTAGGGAGCGAAAAGGAAGAATTAGAGGATTGAACAGAGAAAATAGTGATCATTAGAGATTTCATGTGATATTTTTTCACTGATATTTTTTCTGTTCTCCTTGTCTTGCGTTTTCCATTAGGGAGCGAAAAGGAGGAATTAGAGGATTGAACAGAGAAAATAGTAATCATTAGAGATTTCATGTGATATTTTTTCACTGATGGCAATTGGTACGAAAAGGAGAAAGCAGTTGTTAGTGATCCCCGGAGCGAGCAGTGGAGGTTCATGACATTCTTCATTTTTTTCCTTTTTCTTCTAGCAATGGGTCCGCAACATCAGAAGACCTTTTTTGGAAACTCGATGCACTGCAAATGTTTGTTCTTGATCTGCACTGGCCAGAACAAGAATTTGCCCGCCACTTAGAGCAAAGACTTAAACTAATGGCCAGTGATATGATAGAGGCCTGTGTCAAAAGGTAGACGCATGTTTTCAAGTTACTGCTTAATATACCAGCACCCAAAATACCACTTTTCACCAAGTACCTGTTACATAGTTGTCACAGGAAAAATTTCAATATGTACCACTATTCCAAAATAGTCGTTGGTTCTCTGACCTAAACCCTGGGGACCCATGTCATTAACAAAATGGGCCTGATAGTTTTTTGCAAGTCCCTAACCATTGTCCTCATCATAGCACCCACGCCCTATGAATCATTTCTGTTGGGCTTATTGTTCCCTCTCTGGGAATACTGTCTTTTAAATTCCCAAGGCAATACTTCCTGAGACATACAGAAAAGGTCTGCTAAATCCTTTGTGCATCCTGTTTGTGTGCTGTGAAATGCTGTGGCAACCAAATGATGATCAATGCCCTCAATTGTGTTTTTTGGTGTTCTCTGTCCCCACCCAGTGGGTTCCAAGTATCCATTCCCGTTCTTCAAAACTGAACCAGAAATAAGTTATGAGGCTTTGGATTCTTCCAAATGTGCTTTCTTTTTTATGTATATAGTTTTTACAAAATCAGCATTGCATCCTAAGCAGCCAAGCATTTTTTTTCATTGCCCTTGTTTATGGTATATCCAACAACAATGGGGGCAACAGGGTAGAATAACAAACACTGGTTGGAGCAGCTGAATAATCCTGAATTCTTTAAAGCAAGAAAAATCCAGTCATTAGAATACTGTTTAATGACCTTCCACGGCAAAGCCATGAATTAGGTTATTTAAGGTTTTTAAAAATGGTCAGCATCTGTGATTCTGATATCTCAAGTCTGTGGATATTCTTACCAACACCAATATCAAATTGCCTGTTATGCAGTTGCTTTCAGAAGCCTAAACTGCAACTTCAGGTATTTGAAAGAGAACCTAAGTGATGTCAGAGAATTACACATTCTGTGTCATACGTTAATTACAAGGTTTTAGAGTTTTCCAGACTTGTACTCTTTTTTCATTTGGCAAATCTTCCCATGGAGGATTTCTTCTGCTTTAATGCAGAGAAGTGAGTGATTTTTTCCTCCTTTGTTATTAATTCAGGCATTCAAGTGAAACTGTGAGGTGTTTCCATTTAGAAGAGTGACACGCTAGAAGTAGCAGACATCGATAGCGTCATTTGGGTAGAGATAGTGTCTGAGTGGCTGCAGAAGCTGTGGCTAGTGGAAAGGAGCAGCCTGATCTTTCGTATGGGACACCTGAAAAGAAGAGCGTCCCCCCCCAGCTCCCAAGCACGCTCGCACCCCTTATTTGCATGTTTTAAATTAGCATCTTGTAGTGTGGATTTCACTTTTACAGAACAGGTGGGATGCATGTCATATTCCTTACACTGAATTCATGTTTTAATGACCAGAACAAGAACTGCCTTTGAACTCAAGCTACAAAAGGCGAGCAAAACCACTGACTTGCGCATCCCAGCTTCTGTGTGTACCATGTTTAATGTGTTAGTCGATGCCAAAAAGCAAAGCACCAAACTCTGTGCCCTGGATGGAGGCCAAGAGGTAAGTGGATCGAGTGTCACGTGTGGAAATGCAGCACGGGGTGCCCTGGCAGGGGAGGATGCTGTTTCCAGAAGGCAGGCACCAGATTAGATGAAAAGACCAAGTTCCTCAATACAAGTGTTCAGTCTTTTCTGTACGATAACAATGGAATGTCCTCTATCCTTTGTTTCCATCAGTTTCTTCCTTTTTATATGAAGATTGCCAAAAATTTTATAAGCGGCCATTGAATTTCAGATACAGCTTTTAACAGCTTAGGTGTTGTGTGTTTACATAAAGCTTACTTTTCATAAGCAAATGAAAAAGCTACCTGCTTTGTGTATACAAATCTAGAGTATCCAGAATTTTCATCCAAAAAACAAGCCACAGAAAATAGCATATGATGTATTTCATTTACACAAAAGTTCATTTTGTAAAGACCAAGATGAAACATACTTGAAAATTGAAAATTAGGCTTCATTCTTTTCAATAAATATCCCATTGTTTCAATTTTATTTATATTTTGTTTTGTTCCATATTCAGAAATAGCTTATTTTAATTTACCCCGTGATTTATTTTTGTTGATTGTTTTGAGTTGTGATTGGGTGAAACTAGATCTATTTTTCTTAGATATCTGTTTAAGTTGACATTTTGTTGCATTTTTTTTTCCTCCATTGTAATTACCTTTTCATGATTTCTTTACCCTTCCCATATGTTCTCCTTCATCGTCTTTTTTTTTTTTCCATGACATGATCCAGTTTGGTAGTCAATGGGTAAGTCTCATTTTTTTTTTAACCACATTCTCATTTGAATTATTATTTTCTTAAGTGTACATTTTTTATTTTCATCTTTTCAAATTTAAATAATAGAATTAATTCCATTTTCAGGTTTTTGGTTTCTGTCTGTGAGTAAAATACTAACAGCTTACTGTCACACAGCAATAACCCAAAGGCACATTAAAACATATGGAAATGCTTACATCTTAATAAATATTGTCATGAGGAATGTTTCTTACCTGTCAAGCTGCGGAATCCACAAATTATATTTTTAAGGATAAAATTATTTCAAACCCAATGAATTCACCCTCCTTTAAGTTCTAAATAAATTCAGAAACAAAATTATTATTAACATTTTCAAGATACATATAGCTCTGGTATATACTTTCACTACTACTAGAAGAATTTAGAGTTGGGGGCTTTACGTGACATGTCAAGGTGACCCCCTAAATTCGAAAACTGGAAGGCCACTCTCCAGATCACTTCATACAAAAGAGCCCACTTGTGGGTTTTAGTGAGGTACACTCCCAACAGTGATAGTCCTTCCTCCCATTCATGGCCGGGATGTCACTGTCATCAGAGTCAGGGAAGAAAGGCAGGCCTGTGTGAGTGCCCTTTCCCCTCCCCCACACAGGGTTTTCTTCAGGTACCACTCTGAACCTCAGAGGAACAATGGTTGGAAAACCTTTATGCACACAAGATTTACTAGAGAGAGAGAGAGAGAGAGAGAGAGAGACACTAGATTAACTAGATTAAATATATATATATATATATATATATATATATATATATATATATATATATATTTGTGTGCTGTATGTTAACTACATGTGTTAAATCTTAGAAGCCTTGCAGTTGACACCTGGAAATCAAACTCAACAAGACTCTTTACTGGGCTAACAATTCTCATCAAAGCAGAAGGATTTAGATAACTGAAAGAAGATGAGAAGGCACATTATTTGTGATTTTCATATTTATTTAACCTAGATATAGACATTAGCTATCTGACCATAATTTATGTATATGTACACATATTTCATTGGGGAACAGTTCAGGGAAGAAAGATGTATTTCTAATACCATAGCATATAACCTTACAGATTAAGTAACTGATAATGTAAGCGTTGTGGAATGTTCAGTAATTATCATTCTCTGATCACTTACAACATGATTTATTATCTCTAATTATCTGAATAAGGAGGCAGCTGGTTTGGATAGTGATGGCGTATCTCTATCTCCTCATGTTTTTCAATACCAGATGTAAGCCTTTGATATTGTCTGCTTGAGAATGTTGTCTTAAGTCTCTTTATAATAAGCCCATCCATTTCCCGTTGGGTTTATCATCATCTTGTCTCTGCCCACTAATAATGGATTTATCCATTTGTTCTTATTTTAATATACACTGCAGTACTTGACTCACAATAGGCACTCAGTAAATATTTGTTGAATGAACAGACTGATTTGTTGTCATTGCTTTAAAAATCCACCCCTGTCAGAAACAACTGACTCTAGTCCTTAAAAAGAAACCGGGCACATACACAAATGACAAAACATTGGTGCATTGTCAAATGATTCTTTACATTAATAGGTGGGTGGCTTCGAAGAGTAATCCGCTACTGTTCTTTATGCCTGCACCTGCACCTTCTCACCAGAGACAATTAGTCGCCCACAACTTTCACCCAACTAATATAGCTCAAAATGTGCAGGTGGAAAACCCATTAGCAACCCCGGAAAGTAGTAAACAATAATTTCAGTGCGAAAGAAGGATTTTATACTTTGCTTTTAAATCTCCACCAAATATACCCAAATAATGGCATAGGCTTTCCCTCCCTATATGTGCTTGAGATAAGTTTTGGAATATGTTGCAAATTGGTAAATGCATCGCATGCATAGGTGAGCCTGTGGACTCCATTCTATAATAAGCAACAAGTAAAAACCTAGTTGAAAAACCTAGCTCACCACACAGTTTGGAAACGTGTAAAAATATATAGTACTTACTATGGAGGGAAACCTAGCAGAGCTATTTTTCTAAATTATAAGGGGATCACCTCTGCAAACTCTCTAATAAATTGTTATATTGTCATTGTCAAAAGATAAAGCCTTTCTGACTCCTTACCCACAAGGCAACCCCTCCGTGATCCTAAGTTATGATTCTGTTTTCATACGTGGCACGTGATGACGCAAACATGCTCAGCCACAACCCAGAACAGTGTTTAAAGGAGTCATCAGTGAGTGAATGATCTGCTCACGTGTCAGCTAGGCGTATGAGTCAGCAGTCTCAGACCAGCCCCTCAGGGATAGATATTGAGAGCACAAAACCACCAGTGTTTAGAAACCCTTGTTACCCATCCTTGCAGAAAAGAAGATGACTGTGGGCCTCAGGCTATCATCTGCCTTCAGTGCCGCTGCATCCCATGGCCCATCCATTGGGAATGAGAGCACGTTAATGGGGCAACTGTGGGTGGAGTGCTACTTGTGCAAGATTTGATCTCAATTACCAGAACTAGCAGTCCAATCCCTTTAAAATGCATCCCAAGAGAAGGACCAAAATCTTTTTAAGAATGCTGGATTGCTCTGGCATTTGATTAGTTGTCATTTCTTGTGTGTTTCCACGCTTTGAGGTAAAATGATATTTCCCTGAGTGTTGGCCTGCAGGGCTGCAGGCCGGTGCCAGATCTCTGAATTCCCTGGCCTCAAAGGCTGTTTTCATCTAAGTTCAGAGTCTTCTGCTGGGGAAGCAAGGCCCCAGCAGTTAACTTTGCAGGGCAGATGTGGAGAGAATTAGTCTAGGAGTGCCCTGGATTCTACTGAAACCCTGGAATGTAGGATCATTGATCCAATCTGATATATTCTAGGAATTTTACAGGTTTTTATTGTTACAGACAAAAACTGCAGAATTTTATCAAAAATTTGCTCTAAGTGATTATCAATTTTAGCTTAGGTAACATAAACGTCTCTGCAGATAAATTCTGTTCTTTTTGCCATCTCTTTTTGTGTATTGGTTTGCCTGGATCCCCTAATGAAAAACTTTTTCTAGCTAGCTTTCTGTTGAGCATATGCTACACGTGTGGGCTGTTCTCTTTGCAGAATGTATATGTAAAATATGAATTTTGAGACCATCTCCCCATTCCCACCCACAATGCACCTAGGCCACCTGTACCAACTATGCAGTTATAGCAGATTCTAGAAGCTCCCAACAGTCTTCAGATTTGATATTAGTATAAGTCAGAGCTAATCAGATAAATTTACAGTAGCAAAATCGTATATTATACAAACTTAAAACCCTTATATTGTTTGAGCTTTTGTCTTAAGTAGTACATTTAAGATGTATACTTTTCTTCCTTTTTAAATTTCTTCTGCCTAGTTCCCTCCCCATCTCTTTCTCTCCCCTCCCTCCTTTTGGCTAGATCAGGTATCAAAAGAGCAGCCCGCTGTTATAGGAGAATTTATGGCTACAGGGTCCCTGGCTTTCCCTACCTTTCAATAAAAAGAGATCTCTTTAGTGGCTCATCTTTTGATTTTAAGAATTCCCAAAATTGGTCCAACCTAAAGCTCTAGTATTCTATTTTCAGTAGCCTTCTGATGACATTTGATTACTTTTGAGCTAAAAAAAAAAAATGAAATTTATGGAAAATGGAGATAAACATTGAGGATGAGACATATTTAAGAAGATGGAACCATTTGGAGGTCTAGGTGCCTCCATCCCTGTATGTTCTGTAGCACTTTCCATGTAAGAAGGAAGTGAGAAGCTTGAAGCCCATTTGCTAGATCCCTTTCCTAATCCACCCCAAAGGAAGTCTCCGGCTGGTATTTCATTTCTCCCTGCTGCACAGACATAAATTTGGAGAGAAGGATGTGAGAAGCGTGACAGGGGAGAGAGCCAGGCCAGAGCTCATTTGCATAAGCTCCTTAACTGCCCAATCAGCTGAGCCCCTTCCGCTGGAGCTGGGGGCCTTTTTTTTTTGTACCTGTGTCTGAGGGGGTACTTCCGAGCCATCTCAACTACCAACCAGCTTTTTCAGGCTCTTTCTCTTCCACCTTTTTTTTTTTGTTTATTTTTCTCCCCTTTTGCTTCTCTTCAAATTGTTCCAAAAGCAAACATATCAGCACTACTGCAACAGAGAGCCTCCCTGTATGCTTCTGTTCCATTTGTCTTCTGGGAGCCCTGATTTGGGAATCAATAAGACCTTAAGTGAGACAGACCCTTAGTATTTCACTTCACTGGGTGGAATACATACCTGGGAAGTGCCACGTTCATATATGTGTGTTCATTTTAGACCACTTGTCAACACACACACACACAAAGGAAATAACTCACATACTCCAAAATTATGCTTCCTTTCTTCATTATTTATGCAGGCAGATGACCACTTGTAACTGTCAGCCTGTCGGGGAGGAATCGTTCCTGCGTATTCCAAAGCAGGTCTCAGTTGATGTTTTGTTCTGTGTGGAAACTTTGAGACATGTTTTCAGAAGAAAAAATAGCTTTCAAAAACTTACATCTTAGGAAACCATTCAACCAGCAGCTGTTAAGTTGCTCTAATGTTTATGGTGACCTGAGTACTTTTACTCTGTGCATTATATTTGCTGTTCCAAGAAGCCTTGAACCATTAAGATAGGGTTAGTCTTTACAAGTCACATTTTCTGTGAAGTGGCTATTGGGGACAATCAGCTGTCAGATAAATGCTTCTAAAGGAAGAATTACTGTTTAAATGAATGTGCCTTCACACGCCGTAGAAGCCCAAGCTACTGATAATTTAAGAATGGGGCTCTCTACTATTCTCTAAAGAAAGCAAAAAAAGGAGTCTTTCAGGTTTATTTTAAATACATCTTTTTTTTTTTTGCATTTACTTAAAGGCGCCTTTTTCATGGGGAAGCAGTAATAAAACGATGGGGAGTGAGTGCCGTTTCATTATACCTTTTATGGCCTATTAATTTGTTACCATCTATTCACCTTTGTTGATGAAATTTTAATTTTGCCCTTGCTTGAGCATATTGTAAGAATTGTATAAACTGCTGCTCCCTGCACTGACAAAAAGATCCTTTTAGAGTGAACAATTGGGAGCTCATTTTATTTCTAGAGCACATTTAAAATAACTTATGAATGAGAGTTGTCAGACATGAAATGCTGTATTAATTAAATCTTTTTCTAGTCTTTTTGCTTCTCCAGCTAAACCAACCCTTTAGAAAAATACACGGCCACCTTAATTATAGAGGAGAAGACAAAAAGTATCCTTCACATTCCTCTGCCTGAATAAGAATAAGAACTCAATTCATCTATATAATAACCCCATTAGCTGCTTAACTCAACAGTGCACATGGGAAAATTTTCAAACCGCAATGTAAAAAGTGTTGATTGGGTGGATCGTTTTCAAGGTTTTGTTCTTCTAATGTTCAAAATGATCATTTTAAGTAAATCTGATATGTCATAACTAGTAGCTTTAAAGTATTTATGACTTAAGACCAAAGTTTTGTGTCCACATCAACTGATACATCTTTATCTTTTACTATCTAGCAACAGTACCATTCAAAAATAGATGATTTGATTGACAGCACTGTAAAAGAAATCATTTCGATGCTAGTTTCAAAGGTAACGTATTATTTATTCACCTTTTTTAATCAAATTCAAAAATTATTTTCCACTGAGAATTTTTAGAAATATCTGCATTATGTTTTTAATTATTTAATACGTAATTGAGAAATCATAGTTGTTTAAAAAATAGATTCAGGAAAAGTTCAAATTATAAGAAAAGTTCTGAGTAAAATATGAACACTCTTTGTCAACAACTTTTGGTGTTTTGTTTATCATTAATTTTGGATTTTCTTGCTATTGTTGTCCTTCAGAAAATAACTCTGTCTTCCAGTAATACCTTATTATTTCACATTCATGTTCTCTTAGTATCTGTCTTACCTCAGGGGCTGGTTTGAGTAGTTACCATCCTTGCATGTGGCCTGTTTGTGGTGGTGGCAACACTGGAGCTCTAGAACTTTCTCATAGGCAGAGAAAGCTGACACGGTGGTACCTGAGGCTCTCCACTTCTCGGAGTCTCCCACAATTTTCTATTTGATGCTCCAAATACCTTTGACAAAACTATGGCCTTTCATTGTATGCATAGAGGTGAGGCATAAATGAGTGTTCCATTGTGTGATTGGATGATTCAAAATCCCACTAAGGTGTAACAGAACACCATGGTGACATTTAAGATCAGGGACTGACTAATAAAAAAAAACACACCAGAGACTGAGCCCAGAAGCCCCGGAGAGTACTGGGCATTGAATGAGCAGAGGGAACCTATGTGCTCCAAGGAGGCACCTTCAGACGAGCAGATTCATCCTTTGCTCTAACAGGACTCTCTGAAGGAACCCAAATCAGGTTCATAAAACAACTGGAAGAATATACAATAAGCAAAGGAAAAACCACCCCCAATTTAATTAACAAACGACATGTTGTTTAGAAAAGAAAAAACAGAGATGCGCAATGAGCATGAAGGATGTTAGGCCTTATTCATAATTTAAGGAGAGCAAAGGAACTACAATTAATATATTGTTTTTTCCTAATAAATTAGCATATACATTTTTAAGCTAACACCTAGTTTTAGAAAAGATGACATAGGACACTCACATTTCCTTGACCTTGGAGTATAAATTGTTACAGCCCTTCTAGAAGGTGGTTTGGAACCATATCAAGTGCATTAATACCCTTTCACCTAAGATCTTTTTTCCATTTTTTTCTTACTACTCAGAGAAATGCACTATCTATATCTATCTATATCTGTATCTACACACACTGATATTTGTCACATTTTTTCTAATGAGAAACTGGAATCAATTTTAATCTCTAACATGACGGGAATGCTATATTAAGGAAGTGTGCTTTTAAAGGCTATAATGATAGGGGCCGGCCGAGTGGCGCGGTGGTTAAGCACTGGCTTGGGAAGCCAGTGGCCCCAATTCGGTCCCACATATGAGGGCGAGTGACACTGCCCTCAAAAAAAATAAAAAAAAATAAAAATTAAAAATAATAAATGCTATAATGATAAAGGAAACGTTTCATAATATACTATTCAATGAAAACAAAAAGCTGAATATTTAGAAATGTAAAGTGTGATCTGAATTGGCATTGTGTAGAGAAAAGACGGGATGTACACCAGAACAATAACAGAGCTTTCCTCTGGATGGTGGGAGCATAGTTGATTAGGGGGCGTTTTGTAGAGTTGATTAGGGGGGTTTTCTTCAAACGTTTTTGTGTCTTCCAAATTCTCTGGTAGCAGGTCTTGATATGGAAAACAGTTACAAAGAAAGATGACGTTAGAATAGCACCATCTCACCATCTATTCTGGGTTCCCTGCCTTCCACCCCACACATCCAGATAACACACCCTCCCCACCAGGGGACCAGGAAAAGGTGAAAGGAAAACCACCCAGGACATGGGAGGAGAGGTGAGCCACTGGAGAATGAGGGTCCTGAAGAAGAATAGGAGATTCCTGCCCTCCCAGGAGGCCAGCCCAGCAGCCTGCAGTATACACAGCCCACTACAGTGAAATATACACAGCCCACCACAGTATACACAGCCCACCACAGTATACACAGCCCACCACAGTATACACAGCCCACCACAGTATACACAGCCCAGCAGCCTGCAGTATACACAACCCACTACAGTGAAATAAAGGCAACATGGCATCCTCAGTACCTGTGAGCTGTCCAGGGAAGTCTTGGCCAGGTGAAGCCTCCCGTCAGCCCAGCTCTCCTGTGGAAGTTGTGTTTTGGGAGAAAGGTGAATAACACGTCACTGAATTGTGTGCTAGCATGCAGGTGATAAAGGGTTAAAGAGGCAGCAAGGATAAAAGGCTGTAACTAGTTTGGGGGTTTGGGGAGGAGAGGGATGCTACAGAGGAGACAGGCAGGGCTTTCCCTCATCTACATTCATTTCTAATAAAGTAAGAAATGTACATTTTTCTGTATCAAAGGCATCTGTCTAATTGAAAATTAGTGTATTGGGTTATGTAAGGAGATGGTGTTCTAGAGACAGCACTATCCAGCAGAACTGTCGGTGCTGATAAACACGTTCACACTGCACCATCCCATGCAGTACTTAGCGTCACATGGGCGCGGTGCACTTGAAATGTGGTGGTGCAGCTGAGGAACTGCAATTTTAATTTCACTAAATTTTAGTTCAACTAACCTAATGTAACTAGCTATTGTACTTGGAACTCAGGACTAACTTATAGTTTGCCTCTATGGATCCTTTGTCCTGCAGTCAGATAGCATTTATGAATAATCTTTAATTCTTTGGTTGAAAAGTATAAAATAAATTTGATATTTTGAACCAACTATCTTAAGCTTCCATAGGAGATGACAGTGAATGGTGGTTTTCGTTCTCTTAGGCAAAGGTAAATACGATCCTGTAATGCAATTCTTAAATATAAACATGCCGAAGAATTCCTTGAGCGCTTGTTAAAATGCAGGTTGCCATGTCCTGCTGCCTGAGAAGCTTAGGAGGAGGGGCAGGAATGCATGTGGCTAAGCAGTCACCATGGTGATTTGGATGTAGGGGTTCCTGAACCAGACTTTGAGAAACACAGCTCCGATGAACGTGCATCCAGTCATGGAAACTACCTTTAAACTTCAGCAGATTTAAAAACGAAACAGCCGCTAAGATAGCATATTCACATTTGTTTCCACCAAAGAAGAAATGTCTTTTTAAAAGGAGGTACTTAGTTATGAAGTGCCTGCTGTGACTCAGCCGCTGTACTTATTTCTTTCATTCAAACCACATAAAACCTAGGAAATGCATAGTCGCGCCCTGTTTCACAGATAGGAACCTAATCCTCTGAGTAGTGTAGTAAATTGACCAGTCACACAGCTAGTGAGTCACACGTCAGGATTCCAACCTCTGAGCTGCAGATTCTTAATCCAGGGCTCATGCTGGGTCCAGACCGCCAGGAAATCAGTAAAAGGCAAAGACTAAAAATTCAACTATGTAACTTGCATGTCAACTGTCTTCTTACCCTGTCAGATTTCAAGAGCCATCCTAGACATTTTTAGGACACATTAACTCAATATAAAGTAGATGAATAGAATAGTGAATTCTTTGTATTATACCCCAGATGTTTCTTCCCGTATTTTAATTGTTCTGTGCATATTGATAAATATATTTGCTACATTTGATAAAATGTAGAAGCCACATTTAGATAAAATAAGCAACACTTCCTTCTTTTCACCTCCTCTCTTCAATCTGACCTCCAAATCCTTTTTTTTATCCCACGTCTTCACAAATAATTTGAAAATGAGCCAAGGCACTTAATCACACATAACGCTCAACAGTGAAATGTCCCACCTGCATTCTTTGTGTGCCTAGAAAAGATCTTGGCTTTCCATCCCTGTGTCCTCTTTCCACCTAGCAGCTAAATGATGATATTCCTTGGGTTTCCATCTTTAGTCTTCTTTGGAACTAATTCCACAAATTTCTGTGACTTTCACACTTCTGACTTTAACTGTAGGCTGAGGATTCTTGACTCTGTCCCTGAGAGGCAGTGTGGAATTATGGTTAAAAGCCCAATGTGAGACCTGAGGAGTTTTAATGTCTTCCTCCTAAGAGCAATGGGAAGTGACTGAAGGATTGGAGAGGCAGGAAGGAGGGGTAGGGAATTAGCCATATTTGTATTATAAGGATTCACCTGATGGCCTGCGGCAAACAAATTAGAGAAGGAGTAGTAAGGAGGCTGTTACATTGGTCTCTGGTGGACTAATGCAAAGATATTTACGATATACCTTGGACAGGGATGCAGTAGACTGTTTGTGTCTTCCCCTCTCATCCCCCCCATTTCATATGTTCAGTGTAATAGTGTTAGGAGGTGGGAGGTGAGAGGTGATTAGATCATGAAGTTGGAGTCCTCATGAATGGGATTAGTGCCCTTATCAGAAACACCCCACATTGCTCCCTAGCCCCTTCTGCCATGTGAATACTTAGCCAAAAGACATCATCTATGAACCAGGAAGTAGGTCCTCACCAGACCTCAAATCTGCCAGCACCTTGATCTTGGACTTCACATCCTCCAGAGTGTGAGAAATAATTGCTTATGAGCCACCTAGCCTGTGGTATTGTCATCACAGTCCAAACATACTAAGACAAGGGGCTAGTGACAAGAAGAGAAAGGAAAACCTAAGAATTACTTCTAAGTTTATGGCTAGAAGCATGGGATGCATGCTGATGCCATAGGCTGATGCAAAGTGCCCTGAGAGGGGAACAGATTTTAAGGGAAAGACCATGATGTCAGCATTGGACATGTTGAGATGAGCTGCCTATGAGCTATATAAAGGAGAAGCTGCCAAGGAGACATTCAGATATTTGGGTCTGGAGTCAGAGGAGGCATATGGGTTCAAACTTGCAATGTGATTATAAGAGTTCAACCATTAGAAATGATTCTGTATCAGAAGCTGCTATTCTTATGCATAATCCATAACTGGGAACCCTATGGAAGAAGTAAAGAAATCAACAGAAGCAATGAAAAGCCACCTTAAAGAAAGGGCAGGGCAAATCAAAGATGGCTCTAGCCAGAAAAGGACTTAGATAATTATTACCAAAAAAAAAAAAACAGATAGCAGGAACATTAATTCTTGCCAAAGAAAAGATACAAGAAATGCAAAAATTTTTGCCACCATATATTAAAATGAATTACATCGGCCAAAGTGTGGGACCGTCAGAGGAGCTGGACTCTGTTCCTACTCATGTTAGCAGCTGGGACTCCTCACACAACTCCATTTCTTCATCAAAAAAGGAGTATTAGGTGGTGGCGGAAATCTACAGCTTTTCTCAGTCTAAAGTGAGGATGCTTGTATCCATTTGTGGGGGCTTCTGGGGGCCCTCATCCTTGTTCCCAGGCTCTCGAGTCCCATAGCACACACAGTGCTCAGGTTAGAACCCTGAGATCATTGCGCAGGGACTTTTCCAACATTCGTACAAGGTTTATAAGATGTATTTCTACGTACTTTTATGTTTATAAGATATATTTAATGTTTTCAAATATACCTTGGGTGGCACCCTAAAAGACACCCCTGATCAAAGCAAAGCTTTTCTGATAGCGGAGGGGAAGGAGGCTGGGGGCCCTGCCTGTGTTGCCTCATCTCGCCCAGAGTCCAGGCCCCTTGTTCACGGATGAAGAAACCAAGGTCCAAGGTCATGTGGTAGATAGCCACAGACCAGGACTGGACCCTTGTGGGCCTATGCCTTGGGTCTTCCCACAACACCACACAGAACTCAGCAAAACCAGAGAATAAAAGAGCGGGCGCTTCGCCTCCCACCCCTCTCATGCTTATACCTGGGTAGTACTGCCCAGCCTGTGTGTCCTTCCTTTGATATTTGTTCACACAGGTATACATGCTGGGGCACTAGCTTGGGCAGGTACTCAGGTGGGGCAGCTATAAGTCAGGTAGATAAGAATGGAATTCATTATGTGTGACACGAGGCTGCTGATGAGAAACTGGGAGGGCTGTGAAAAAGGCCTGGTCAATGGAAGGGGCCAACAGAGCAAAGAATGAGAAGGTGACCACTCTCATAGTCCACTCTGGTAATAGGTTCACAGTACATTCTGGGGATGGATTAAAAGATCATAGCAATATATTCAACTTCCTAACTCCTCTATTGCAAAAAGGATTTAGGGAAGACTATACGCTTTCTCACTAATAGATAGAGATATATATTTATATATATGTAAATATACAGAAGGTGCCAAAAAAAAATGTATACACATTTTAAGAAAAGAAAAAACTGTATTAAAATTGTAATAGTCAATATATACCAATAACAAAAGATGAATGAATACAAGTCACATTTAATTTCTGCAATGACAGGAGGTGCTCAAAGTGGTTACCATCAGCCTAATTTTAATATAGTTTTTACCTTTCTTAAAATGTGTATACATTTTCTGGCACCCTCTGTATATACACACACATATTCTTTCTGATAATCTAGAATATTCTCCCCTGAATGTCTCTTAAAAATAAGATGGACAAAGGACACATCTGACCTGACTGCCTAGATGATGTAATTAAAATATCTTTTTATCTCAACTTGGTGAGAGTAATTTGATTCAATTTACTTTTTGAATCAAGGCCATATAT
Source organism: Aselliscus stoliczkanus (assembly GCA_033961575.1). Lineage (NCBI taxonomy): Eukaryota > Metazoa > Chordata > Mammalia > Chiroptera > Hipposideridae > Aselliscus > Aselliscus stoliczkanus. Next base: position 70,708,945 of record CM066740.1, on the reverse strand, counting down.
CAGAAGACATATATCAAAAGACAAGTATGTGCTTATAAGGAATAACACACTGTTAGGAGCCATTGGCAAAGAGGAAGTGCAGAAGAAGATAGGTCACTCTATCTGCGTGGCAAGGGAAAAAGGAACAATGAGAGAAGTGTGGGGAATTCGCCAACATCTCCGCTGGAGGTGCTATGTTGGAAGTTGTCGCAGATACTTTGCAGAAAAAGGCGTGTCATGAACCATCCCATGCTGTCAGATCTTATCCATCTTTAATACAGATGTGGATAATCTGGGAAAACCTTTTAGGATTCAGTTGGAACAAAAGTTCTAAGATTCACAGTTGGATTCACAGTTAGAGAAAAGAGGATGAGGAAGACACAATTGTATTGTATCCTGACATTAACATTCCCATCCAGGGATGGAGACCTATTTTCTTCCAGCCCATTGTATTCTGGTTTCATGTGGATTTTTAACGACTTCCTCCTGATCTTACCAAATATAATATATCTGCTAATAGGTATCTCCAGCCCCACTAACGACCCCCACCCCCCTCTATCCCCAAATAAAACCACCTAGAGTTTTATGGGCAGTCTTATTTATGGATGTATTTTTTTTTTCCTGTGGAAGATTTTATAACGCAAATATCCCTTGTTTATTTCATGAAACGTCATGACTCACAAAAGCAAGAATTGTGTGTGTTTGAACCCACCAAGCTGTAGCTGGAATCCTCCCTGTTTTTTATCGGACTTTGAGTTTCTGCTTTCCATGCATGTGCAAAAATGAATCTTATACCTGTTATAAAATGCAACAGAAAATTTAAGCCAGCGTGCCCTGTGGTATACTTTAGGCTTCATTCTACTAGTATTTTCATCTTTAATTTCCTTGGACGCATTGTGAGGCAACGTTGGTAATTACCCAGACAGAGGATAGGTGTTAAATATTGTTCAAACAAACCCAGTAAATGGCATCTACAATAAAGAGCAAGGAAACAAAGAGATTAGAGTGTTTCATTCCAACCCAACACCCTCTGGAGAACAGAGTGCACAAGGCAAACGCATAAGTATTAATATACTCCCTGAGCTGTATGGAGAAAGGTCGCAGGAAGCCGTTAAAGACACAGCAACTAAACCCAGCACTTAACTGGATTGCTTTGGAATCTTGCTGTTTTGTGCAATTAAAAGCCAGATGGAAAATATATCATTATTAGTCAATCTTGATGTGAATAGAGTTTGGTTTTTAAGGCTTTTCTACCATTCAGACCTCAACAAAAATCTTACAAAAGAAACCCTTCCTGTAGGACCGGTATGGCCCACCTGAGTGATCCCAGAGAGCAGCCACTGTTCGCTGCCATGTAAGCACTTAGAATCCCCGTTGTACCACGCCTCCCTGGAGACTGTTTGGGGTTAGGGAGGAGCCTAAGGAGAGACTCTCCACTATGTTAAAATTGTCACAAAGAATGCTGTGACATGAATACGGCAGACCACAACTCCATGCATAGGACATCCCCAGATATAACCCAGTGCTGCTTCCAACTCTGAAAAGAGGTCAAGCCGGACAGATGCCACAGTAGGGAAACTCCTGCCCTAAGTTCAATGGCCAGTAGGCTTCCCCCAGGGTTATTTTATCCACTCTATGTCTGCTGTCCTGTGGCTCAGCCCCTGCACCACCTTGTAAATGAAGCTTACTCAGTATCCCCCAGAGGAAGTCATTCTTTCCCTCCTCTGGTTTCAGTTGCACTGTTTGCCCATCTACACTGGCCCATAACGGTTCTGCCTTATGTCATGACCAATTGTATACATGTCTGTCTCTCCTGCTAGTTTGCAGGAGGGAAGGGTCTAAGACTCATAATTTTTTGTAGTTCCCAGATTAGGCACTCAATAATAATAATTACAACAAAATGGCATTTATGAGCATTTATATGCTGGGCACATTACTTATGTCATCTCATTTCATGCTTACAATTCTGTAGCATGATGGTAATGAACATGGGCTTTGGGAGCCAGACCACCTATGTTCAAAGCCTCCCTCCTCTCCCATCAGCCAAATGGCCTTGAAACAGACAGGTCTCAATGCGGGTCTCTGACTTATAGACAGAACTCTGTTCTACCGCCACATATATCATTTAGTTGAATTAGGCCCATTCACTGATCATCAAACTCATTATTACTCCTTATCACTAAACAATCCTAAGGCTACCCCCAGTAACAAGTGACTTAACATATGCAGGGTTTTAGACATCTATAATGGATAGTGATTTAGCTAATCATATCAACAGTATTCTTTTCATTTTGCCAGTATTTCCCATTTTCACAGTCCTTTCACATAAATCATCTCCACACCATCCTTGTAATGCTCAGGACAGCTGTCATTTTTTTTCCACTTTACTGATAAACGCAGGGAAGCTAGAGAAGTGAAATGTCCAGACTGTCATCTCGTGGCCAGAAAGTGGCAGAGCTGCAACTTGAACTCTGACCTTTGAAATCCATGCACAGGATTCTTATCTCTACTTCACCTTGTCCCTCAGCGTCACTCCCAAGTGTGAAAATACACGAGGTCGGACAATTAAGTTCACAAACTCATCCTAGAAAAGTGCTACAAACCTCATTGCTGAGTATCACTATGGTCACCTTCGAAATGCTCCCGTTGGGAAGCTATGCACCGATGCCAACACCTAGTCCACCCTTCAAAGCCATTTTGGAACTCTTTTTCTGGAATAGCCATCAGACCTGTCATCGTATTACCTTTGATGTCCTGAATGTCATCAAAATGTCTTCCTTTCAATATTTCCTTTATCTTCGGGTAAAGAAAGAAGTAATTGGGAGCCAGATCAGGTGAATAGGGAGGGTGTTCCAATGCAGTTATTTGTTTACTGGCTAAAAACTCCATCACAGACAGTGTCATGTAAGCTGGTGCATTGTTGTGATGCAAGAGCCATGAATTGTTGGCAAAAGTTCAAGTGGTCTAACTTTTTCACTCAGCCTTTTCAGCACTTCCAGTCAACTTGGTTAACTGTTTGTTTAGCTGGTACAAATTCATAATGAATAATCCCTCTGAAAACAAAAAAAGGTTAGCAACATCGTTGCAACAAGTTCACGAACTTAATTGTCAGACCTCGTACTCACCTCCAGCCAGAAAGAACCAGGTGCTATGATGGAGCCTTCGGTGGTTCAGGTTGTCTGGTAACCATAGCGATTGTCGCTCTCCTCCTGGCACAGGAGATCACCCGGCACACACCAGCTCTTCAGATTTGAGTTACAAGAGACGAGGCATTTTCCACAGAGGGCCATTAACTTTGGAATTCCCTTCCCCTGGTCTGACATAGCCCTGGAGTATTGGTCTTCTGGGTCTTTGCAAACCACATCAAGTTGGGTTAGCCAGCTGTGATTGGTAAGCAATCCTAATGGGCAGGAAGAAAGTGTTAAATGGACTTCTAGTTGTGAGCAATTGTAATTTTGTGTTTTTTGCTGTTTGTATCCCTTAGGATCACTAACCAGCTGTCCATAATTCTCATTCTTTAAAAATAAAACTTTAGTCAGCAGTTCGCATGGTTTTGTTTCTGTGTTCTTACATCAGGTCGCAAATGATGTGATGGAGAAACCTATAGGGAAGTCCTTGTTTCTTCTGTGTGAACTATTTTGCAGTAATTGACCAGCGGCAGAGCAGAGATTGTCTCCTGTGCACTCAGCAAGGTCTCTGGTCATCAGAGACCAATAAGCTGTGTCCCTAGAACTATTACCACTTTGATAAAGAAGCTGCTATGTGAACAAATACCAGCCTTCATTAATTTCCCTTTTCGTATTTAAAAAACCTTGACAGTATTTTCCCTTGGGAGTGTATAATTTGTCAATAGCGCGTATGGTTTTAGTTGGAAAAAGGAAAGATGTAGGGCAGTCGATCCTTATTGATATCTCTTATTTATCTTCATGGCAGATCTTAATGTTTCCAGTCAATGAAATAAAATTCTCCACATTTTTAATTATGTTACAGTTTACATGTCTTCATTTTCAATTCATAGAAATATAAAATTTTAGAAAGTTAAAACACTTTTGAGACTAATTTTCATTCCATATGCCCCACCCAACACACACACACACACACACACACACACACACACACACACTGATGGAAAAGCTGATTGGTACAGTAGTTGGCCTGAGCCCCCTGGTAGTCAGTACAGAATCAGGGTATATATTATCTGCCTAGTGCTCTTTCTTTTGTACCCTGCAGTGTGTGTATCTGTTTTAGTTCCCTAATTCTGTAAGCTTCTGAAAGCAGGGTGGTCCTTATACACCCCAATTAGAACTGTTTGATAAGTGCTTGTTAACTGATGTCAGACTTCATTCATTTCAATGTTATGAGAGCCCCAACTGTTACACATCCCTTTCGTGATCTGTCCTTTTTTTATTCAACTTCTACTTACTTCTTCTGTAAGTAGAAAATGTTAGGGACTGGCCAACCGATATGTGATAGAAGGCATTTAATTAAGTTTGACCATCATTTCTTCTAAACATCTATATGTTTTTTTATTTTGGTATAATTGACATGTAACATTATATTAGTTTTAGCTGTATCACACAATTATTTGATATTTGTTTATATTGTGAAGTGATCACAACAAATCTAGTTAACATCCATCCCCATATATAGTTGCGATTTTTTTTTATTGTGATGAGGACTTCTAAACATCTGTATTGAAGCTGAAAATTGTTTTAAAGGCATAGTCTCAGGAATTCAAAGTTATTTACTAATGGTTTAAGTTTTCTCACATGTAGTGACCAGACTCCTATTACACATCATTGTCCTGTCCTTTAAAAATGTGTATGTTATTTTCAACAATGGGTAAGACCTTAGAGTTTGTCTTCAAAATGAAAAAGTCAACATGGTAAGTCAGCCCCTCAGCTGTGTACATTATGGATTTCTGTGCCGTGGAAGAAGCTGGTCCAGAAATCATTTGCCCTGTTACTGGTTTGTATGCACAATAATTTTCTAAGTACTCACCATAAACTGTTTATAGTTTGTTGCAGTGTTGGAAGGGGTGTTGTCAAAGCTCTCGAGATATGATGAAGGCACTTTCTTCTCATCCATTCTGTCATTCACTGTAAGTATTTGAATGAGCTCTGCTGTCATTTGTTGTCATAGAACTTATCTAACAATTAAGAAAATAATTCTCATAATTATCTCTTTTCCACTTAAGGTGAAAGCAGCTGCAAAATATGTTGATGTGCCAGTAAGTATTTTTTTATTTGCTTTTTAAAACTAATTTTTTTTAAAAAATTATAATTATGGTTCACCATGGGTTTATTTCAAACCTTTAAACCAGTACCATTCCCTCAGGGAGCAGTTTATTTTTCTTAAGGGCTGACCCCCCTAGCAAAGCTTGGCAAGGTTATTTCAGTGTACTTTTTCTGCTGTAACTTTGGAACTCCTATTACGGAGGTCAGTTCATCGTGAGAACATGTCAGCTCAGGTGCAAAGGGTATAGCACGCTAGGATAGGGTAGGAAATACCTCACACTATTTACAGAAAAATGCTCACTCTCCCATCCCTTTATAGAAAGATGTAACAGGTTTCTTATAGGAGTTAAACTAACAATAAAGATGAGCCGGGTAAATCAAAGAACTAATTTTCTAAATACAAAGGTGTTAGAAATCAATATTCACTTATTGTAACATTTGGTTTTTCACAGAATTCTTAGGAAATGATTTGTAACCTGTAAATCTTCTCAAAAATTAAGATACCATGGAAGGAAATTATGAAACTTGCTTAGCTACAATGAATAAATTCACATGAGCCATATATTCAGCAAGTTAGTGCAGCATTTGTAAGTTGATAATCATAACAAAATTAGTTATTGCCTTAAATCCTATTAAGACATATATGATCAGGGCCTGAGGTGTTCTGTTTAATCATGTAGCTTGGCATATACATGAATTTTCAAAGAATTAGAGCACAGTGGGGAAAAACTTAAAATTAGAACACACATGTCATATCTTTGATGGAGCAGCATCACATCTCTGGATTGTTGGCATAAATGTTAGTGGTTTGAGTCCTGGCAAGCTTTGTGTGTCAGTGGGAGGTGGCTATTATTTTTTAAATGCATATCCGTATTTTGTACTATGAACTATTATATAGATAGTCCCCAGGTTTATTGTTGCTATAGTTATTACACGTGGGCAGCTTAAATGAAAAGGCCCCTGACTTTCCAGCCTTTGCGTGGGGTTTCTTTGGAGCAAGGCTATTTTATTTTACAGACAATCCCCCAAAGAAGTCTTGGCATACTCCTTGTCTTGTACCGAGAATCAGAAAATCGTGCTGGGCAAACCTGCAGAAATAATCCCATGTGTAGGGTTCTAAACAGAAGCTCAAAAGAGAGAAAAAGGGAGAAGGAAGGGGACGAGTTGACATTTGCTACCTTAAAGAGAAAGAAACGAGTAATCACGGGAACACATGAACTTTATCAGAATTCCTAACACATATTTTATAATGTAGTTTTGGTTTTATTTTGAATTACAGGAGGAATGGCACACCGTAATATTCCTGTCCTTAGGGCTTTTGAAGTTCTTAATTTGACCCTCTACTAGATCTGTTCAACCCCATCAAACTTCAGAGTTGAAAGATACAGAAAATGGTTCATTCACTCTCCTTCTCAATATAGAAGCCCCACCCCTGATATACCTCACAAAGATTCATTCAGGCATTTAAAAAATTTTTTAGTGACTGCAGGCTCACCATAAAACAGCCTCCCCTTATATATAATGAGTTGAAATTTTATAGCTCTCTGAATTCTGCCTTGGTTCTGATCCCATTTCTGCAGGATAGCCCTTCAGATATCTGATGACAATTATCATGCCTCTTCTTCCCAAGAGATATGGTAGCTATTCCGTGGGACATGGAATTCTGAGGAATTCTTATTTTCTATGTGAAACATCCTCAACTTCTTCCCTGAACTCACTAATGAAGTATTTATGTAACATGTACTAAGTGCTAGGTCCTGGGCATCCATGATGAAAATAGACATTTCCTGCCCACAATCTGTTCGGGATCGAAGGATGAGCCTGTCTGAACTCAGCCCTGGCAGAGAGAGAGCTGGCATTTGAGGCGAGGACCCACCTGAAAATGTTCACATTAGCTTTCCAGAGAGGAACACTAGGCCAAAACCAAATATTCAGTAGGGTAAAAGTACTGGGTTGTCAGAAAAGTCATCAAGTATTTTTTCTATGTTTTTTGTTGCAAAAATACGTCATGACTTGTCTGACAACCCAATATTATTTTAGAACTATGCCCACAAAAAAACAAATATATTGCCTACCTCATAAGACAGGGGAGACACAGATGGTAGCAGTGTATGCTAAAATGTTGTGTGAAAAATCATGGGAGGCAGTAATGTGGGGTAGCTGCTGCCAGAAACAAACAAACCCACAAGGTGGGATGCACCAGACCTGTAGAGGCAACACAACAGAGAATCTGCCACCCAGACTCGGGCACCAGCCTGCCTTCGTTTCAGTTCTTGCTCCATCACCACGCTTAATATCAGTATGATCTTGGGTACCAGGTTGGTCTTTTTACAGTTTTACTGAGGTATAATTGATATGTTAACAAGTGCACATATTTAACATAAACGATTTGATGAGTTTGGATGTATTCATATACCCATATGGACACCACTTTCTTTATCTATAAAATGAAGATCTGATTATACTTCTTCTAGGCTTGTTGTAAATATGTTAACTATTTTTAAGTGTTCATGGAATGAAATCTATGTTCAATAAATGTTAGTTATTATCCTACATTATTATTATTGATTATAATAAAATCAGTTTTCCAGATTCTAAAAAAGAAAATTTGTTCCACTCTATACTGTATTGGTCACATCTGCATTATTATGGGCAAATCCATCTGTCATCTTTCAAGAATAACATATACATTTTACTTCCAACTGTAGAGAACAGCAAGGGTAGTTAAAGCGATCTGGAAATAAAAGGTTGTGAAGAAAAAAGGGAAACTGGAATGTTACCCTTGAGGAATGAAAAATCTAAGTCCTGTTCAATATAGAGTTCCCGTTTAGAAGAAGGAGAAGTGTCAATCTGTATCAATCAATAGGATAGAACTGGAACAGTGACTATAAACTAGCAGGAGGCAGAACTGAAATCAGTGTAAGGAAAAAACTTAAAAAATTAAATAGTATACAAAGGTGATATATGATGTCAGACAATTAAGTTCGTGAACTTGTTGCAATGATGTTGCTAACCTTTTTTTATATCAGAGGGATTATTCATTATGAATTTATACCAACTGGACAAACAGTTAGCCAAGCTTACTGTTTGGAAGTGCTGGAAAGGCTGCAAGAAAAAGTTAGATGACCTGAACTTTTTGCCAACAATTCATGGCTCTTGTATCACGACAGTGCATCAGCTTACACGGCACTGTCTGTGAGAGAGTGGTTAGCCAGTCAACAAATAACTGTATTGGAACACTCTCCCTGTTCACCTGATTTGGCCCCCAATGACTTCTTTCTTCACCTGAAGATAAAGGAAATATTGAAAGGAAGACATTTTGATGACATTCAGGACATCAAGGGTAATATGATGATAACTCTGATGGCCATTCCAGAAAAAGAGTTCCAAAATTGCTTTGAAGGGTGGACCAGGCACTGGTCTTGGTGCATAGCTTCCCAGGGGGAGTACTTCAAAGGTGACCATAGTAATATTCAGCAATGAGGTATGTAGCACTTTTTCTAGGATGAGTTCGTGAACTTAATTGGCAGTCCTCGTACTATATTAAAAGTTATGCCACTCATTGCCAGATATGATACTGAAGATTTCTGCATAATGTACATATACAACCAGGTGACATTTAAGGTCCTTTCTAACTCTGATTCTGCAAGTTTGTCATATTAGTTATGGGATAGTTAGGGATGTCATATTAGTTATGGGATAGTTAGGGGTGTGTGTGTGTGTGTGTGTGTGTGTGTGTGTGTGTGTGTGTATGATGCTTACAGAAAATTGTCTTGTTAACATTATCATACATATTGCATATGATTTCTGTGCTAGACAGAGAGGTGACACAGCTAAAGAGACCTGGAGGACATGATAAGAATTACTGTGTGGGGCTGGCTGAGTGGCGTGGTGGTTAAGCGCTGGCTTGGGAAGCCAGCGGCCCCAGTTCAGGTCCCATATATGAGGGCCAGTGACACTGCCCTCAAAAAAAAAAAAGGAATTACTGGGACCAAGAACAATGAGGAAGCCAAAGAGAAAGTCCACACTGATTGGCTTCACAGTGCTGGTGCCTGATGCTGGTTGTCCTCCTGACAAGATGGAAATAGCGTATCTTTCTCTTACCTTCATTAATAACCCTCTGAAATGTTCTGCCTTCTTTATGACATTTGCCAGAGAGTTGTCATCTCTCAACTCCCCAAAATGTGGCTTGAATTCAGCCCTATACTGTATGGATGTGGTGCGGACTCCAGGATCTCAGTTCAAACTCTGCCTCCACCCCCTGCCAGCTGTCTGACCCATGGGCTTCCGTTTTCCCACGTGTGCAATGAAGATAACAGTATGATCCCGGTGCTGCCTCCCACGCTAGGTTCTTAGGAGGATTCGCTGAGGATATTAAGGGGAAAGTGCTTCATAACATAAAGCACTATTGCAATAAATAGGGTTGTCTTTGCATCTACCTGGAATGATGCTTCCTGGTCCAGTGCATTTCTTTACAGTTCCCACCCCTACTTCAGAACATGAGCACCTTCCAAAGGAAAATCACTTTCCTTCCACAGAGTAAAAAACACTCAGTTGAGCTTCTCTACTGTCCTTCTATTTTAGAATAGTAAGCACCTGGCATATCTCAATGGTGACTTTTAAAGGGACATTTGCTCAGTTCACTGACAATGGTGCTCTCCCTGCTTGCTCTGCTTTCTTGCTTCTAATATTGTTTATTACTTAGATAAGGCCACTTGACTACCCAGTGGTTTACATCAGAAGCAGAGCCAGGCAGAACATAGGGAATGGAGCACCTCCCCACGGGGACATACTCACCTGGAGAGGGAGCGATCACGCCAGGACCAGAGTAAGAGTCTTACCTTGGAGAAACAGGGGAGGTTGTGTATTATACTTCCTAGATGAGCGGTTTGCTTCCCTCATCGTTATCCCTTTGTTTTGGGCCTGTCAGCCTCATCTTTCATAAGGTAAATCCATAGACTACCTCTGGATCCTGGCATTCTAGCATTCTCGGTCTCCTTTAAGCCAAAAATCTGAAAGCTTCCAAATTGGGACTAAATCAGTCCCAGTCATTCGAAATTTTAAAAGCTTAATGAAATAATACCCACAGCATTTGTATTTCACTTCAAGGCCTCAGAGCAGTTTCTGAAGTTGATAGCATAACAACTATAAATAGATGAGAGAAAGGTTACTGGATGTTATTATAAACTGGTAGATTTAACACCTTTGTCATCACTACAGTTGTTATTCATGAAAATAATAGCATAAAGCTAGTATGTGATACACACATAAGCACATTTCTTGTCTGGAATCCTGTATCAGGAGCTATTTCTCTAAACTCGGAGGCTTTAGTGATCCTTATTGTAGATCAGCAATAGCAAGAAAGATACTAGATGCCCATAGTCTCAAATGGACACGGCATAGTAAGATGAAAATTGAACCCCAAATCTCAACTGAAAATCAACCTGCCTCTTTTCCTTAAGTGGTGCTGCAGCCTAGTATCTTAAATTATCACTCAGTATCCATTTTACTATTTTAAATAATCTCTTGGAAAGGATTTCCCCCAGGGATACAACAAAAATATCTGAACATACGAATGCTTAGATCTATAAATGCATAAACTATGTCACTACTTAGAAGAAATTGTGGGAAGCATTTATGTGAATGTTAAGAACGAATTCAATATGCCTGCCTAACAGGAGCATTCCTGATAGCAGACTCTGGCCTCAGATACTCTCACAGACAGAATTATTCAGGAATCTGTCTATATGCACAGTATACCCGCAGACAAAGAGAAAGTTCATCTTACTCAGAGAAAGAACTCTGGAGTAAAGGCCCTTCACCCTTAAAAGTGAGACTGAATAAAATGGGTACTTTTAAAACACACACGTTAACATGCTCCAAGCCAAAGAAATGTTTTCAAAAGGATGCCAGTGCCTTTAATTCAGAATTTCCTTCCCAGTTTGGAGATAAAAATATGTGATAGTGTTGTATATGAAATTTTGAATACAGCTAGATTTACCAAAGAGAAAGGTGACTCCCTGGCCCCTTCACTGTTTGAAATCATAGTTAGGAATTTTTCTAAAGAACAATGAGAATGTTTTTATTCTTTGTTTTTAAAAATAGGTACACTGTTATTAGATAATCTTGAAAATTTTATATCCTTCCGATTTTTCATTGTTCAGAGTTCTTCCCCCATTGTTTTTGTGAATTATTTCTCTTCCTGGGCTTATATAATATGTAAGTTGGCATAAATATAGTTGAAGGCTTCAGTTCTGTGTGTTTCATTTTGATTTTCTGTGTGAATACAATATAATTATTCTACTTAGTAAACTTGTTATATGTATATTTATATTTACAACATAATAATCATAGCTACACTCAAAATCTTGTATTGAGAGCATATAACTTATGTAAACTGCTCCAAATGCTTTCGATGAAAAGCTGAACTTTAAGAGCATTTTTACTCATATATAAAAATGTAGAAATTATTGCATAAATGCCAAAGTCATGGAACCCCTTAAACTATATTGTTTTCAGCCATACCCAGGATAAGTTATGTGTTTGTAGAATGATGTCCTATGTTCCTTGATGATCAGTTATAGACTGTTTCTGATTCTGCAATGCCAGGCTGAGATATAAATTGTTCCTACACAATTTCAAATTGAGCAGACATGCTATTATTTTAAATCTGACCAGACCCATTTTTTCTCCAAATGTCAATAGTGACCAGATTCGGGTATTTCATTTACTAACCACCCAGATCTCCAGAGATCAGGATATCACAGTTCCACTCTTGCTTGTTTCTTGAAGGCAAGCTTTTCTAAGTTATGAGAAGTGCACTTTTAAATTAAGTCAATTATACTGTAGCTTCTAGTTATCCTTAAGGCTGGAATACTGTATTTAAAAATGTGTCTCCTTGTTAACTGTGCACCATGACACTGTTTGCATTGTGTATCATTAACCTCCAGTGGAAGGTTAAGCAGCTTCTTCTATATCTAAATCTGTTGCTGTGAAAAATGACTACAGCATTGCACCCACCTACCCAGGAATGGGGAAAGCAAAGACTTACACCCTGTGAGATTAGGTGTAACAACAGGAAGTAAGAGCGTTTACAGCATATAATTAACAAGAGGTTTTTGGGGGGTTTCTCTCTCTTTTTAAACAGCATGTTCATCTCACTGTGTTAACTAGTGATGAACGCCTCAAAAAATTTGCTGGAGTCTGCGCCCTTCCTTGGACTCATGCACTCACCTGTGTATTCTGTTACTTATGCAGCCAGTGTCAGAGGAGCTCACCTCGCCACACTGCACTTTCTTCAATATTTGTTGATTTCTTTATGCCGAAGCGGGAATTTTTTTAAATCTTTGTGTCCTTTTATGACAACTCCATTAGCCAAATTCTGTTCTTTCCTGAATCGAATTAGAAGTAACTCAGAAACGGCTATTTTGTAGGGCAGCTGATTAGCTCAGGTGCTTAGAGCACAGGCTCATAACATCAAGGTTGCCAGTTCAATCCCTACATGGGCCAAGGAGCTGTGCTGTCCAAAACTAGAATTAAACAACTACTTGACTTAGATCTGATGGTCCTGGAAAAACACACTGTTCCCCAATAAAGTTTCTTTTAAATAAAAAAAAAAAAAAGAAAATGAAAAGAAACGCCTATTTTGAAATAGAAATTACTACCCTTATAAGCAAGATGAAGAAGCTAGTGCTTAGTGAACTGAGGCTCTCAGTGGTTATAATGGGAGTAATAAAAAAAAGCATTTACTCTCTCTAAGTGGTATTTAATAGATAGCCTGCTTGCTACGTGGTTTTTAATTGTTATTTTCTCATATTCATTAGGAAAACTATAATTTAATTGCCAGTACAGATAAGATTTCTAAATATAGCTCTCTAGAATACAAAATTCTTGGTACAAACTCATCCCAAATCCACAGTTGTTGAAGTTTAACAGGCTGCTCCTTTGATAAGGCTGGTGGGAAAGGTTGGTGGTCACTCAGTTGTAATGGTATTCGGTCTCTGCCATGCTGTCACGTGCAGTCTTTTCACTTACACTCCAGAAAACAAAAATTTAACAGTGTGCTTAGTTATTTGTTTTTTATCTCAACTTCCTTTCTTAACAAAATAACATGTAATAATGGAATTAGAAACAGTGACTTCCAAAGTATGCAAATTTTACAGCCAGAAAACCATCTTTGCACAAAGGAGCACTGAACCAGTGATAATGTCTTCTATCCAAACACATTTGTACTGTAAGTAGAAACTGTTTAAAAGGAAAATTACATCTTTTTCAGCAATTTATCAGAGATAATTACCCTTCATACACCAAAGGAAGGATAAAGTGTTTTAAAGAACTATAATTCTAATTGGTAAATGTCACCAGCTGTTGCAGTTACTCTTCCTTGTGTATATTTTTTTAATGATTATAGTCTCATGCCACAAGCTACATGAAAATATATTCACTAGGTGTGAAATTCCCATATGTCAAAGTTTCAAGAATAGGTAAACAGCTCAACGATACAGGAAGAAATAACACTAATGAGGAATGTAAGAATTCTAGGTTTTGTTTTCTAAGCAAGTGGATCTTCATTTGCTAAAAGGAGATAAAATGTAATTTCAAAAAGGAAAAAGAAAAAGATGGAAACAATTTGTTGAAATAAACTTTTGAATGATATTTACCTCACACCCTCAACCAGAGATTTTTATTTCCTTAGAAAGTTGTAGAACTGTCTCAGCTTACAGATTTCAGTATTATGCCCCTTGGGTCTGACCAAGGGAATAACATTTGGTTTTCTTTTAGGCTTAAACTGTAAAGTATTGTTACTTTTAGATGATGGACAATGTTTCATGATTTCTCATGTTATCTTGAAAATGATCAAGGAGACAAACAAAAAATACCTTAGAGTCTATGGAAAGTGTTTAAAGCCATTATTCTCCAGCCTTCCTCACCGTAACTTAGGTCCAGTGAGCCTGATGGGTCAAGCAATTGACTAGGTTAAACTTCTAAGCATACTCTTCCTTTGGAAGACAAATAAAAATGAGGTGGGGTGGGGAGAAACGGTGGAGAAGGCAAGCCTCTCAGGTGTGTCTATTCGTTATCTCCCAGTCTAGCTAGGCCTGTGCCCACTGCCTTGGTATTTTTGTTTCCAGACACCTGATTGAAAGTCAGATACTGAGCTAACTTTGTTATTTTGTATAGAAAATTGTTCTTATGCCATTTTCATTCTGCAGCAGTACATTTCTCATTTTTGGTGTTTTGACAAAGTTTGAGGGCATGGAGAGACACATTTATGGATTAGTTGTCCTAACATGTTAATAGCAGTTAGTAATCTTTTTACAAATCACCCTGCCTCTTCACTGGAAAAACTGTTGTATAACATCCCCATAATCCCAAAAGAAAGCAGCCTAGGTTTCTCTTGATTATCCTTGCAGTTCTTTAAAATTCCAAACATTGCCATGAGAATTATGCTGAAAAATTGTGAAGGAATAAATTTGGTAATGGCCTCCATTATGTTTGGAATATATTATCTACATCATCAATAGACGCTCTTGAAGAAAAGACCAGTGAAGCCAGATAGATAGATAGATAGATAGATAGATAGATAGATAGATAGATACAAATTATAACATAACTGATTTTGTTATATCAGAATTAGTTTTGAATAGACCCTTGAATTTATGTGGTATGTATTTATAATACCTTTAAGCTAAAGATAAGGGCAGTAAAAACTTGCTGTCATTCTCATGACCGAGAAATAGCTTTGTTACCAAAAATCAAATTAGATTTTTTTAATGACATATGCTCATTGTGTGTGCACTGGTTAAGAGATGGGGAGTTTTATCAATGTATATAAAATATACTCGCCTTCCCAAAACACTGGTAAGTCTTTCCTTCATTTAAGGAGAAGACACTTACCACTGTGCTAGTATCATTCAGATGTATACCTTGAGTTGTTTTTCCAGAGGATATGGATCATTTAATAGTAAAATTTAACTGTTTCCTTGCAATACTTACTTTTGCAAAATGAGTCTGTTGATAAAGGTTATAAGTGCATTCTATGGATATGAAATGATGTAAGACTCACTGACTTATTTGGACATCAGTTCTATAATACAATTTTGTTATTGTTAATGCCATAATCTACTCAAATAAATATTGGGTTGTTGGAAAAGTCATGACGTAGTTGGTCTATGTTTTTCAAAGGTCATTTATTTATATAAAGAACACAGATCAATCAGTGATATATTGCCCATTTTGTTCGATAACCTTTTGCCATCTTTCAATGAGCTTCATAATTCCTCATTCATAGAAGGACCTGTCTTTTTTTGTGAAAAACTGAATAAGGTGCTGATTCATAGCCTCATCTGAATTGAAATGAATGTTATACCTTGCAAGGAGTTTTGAAGAGAGCGAAACAAGTGGAAGTCTGACGGCATAAAGTCAGGCGAGTACGGTGGGTGTGGCAACACATTCCATCCAAGCTCCAACAATTTTTGACGAGTGATCAAACTTGTGTGCGGTCTCACTTGGTCGTGATGGAACACAACTCCTTTACAATTAACAAATTCTGGACGTTTCTGGATGATGGATTCATTCAAACTGTCCCATTGCCAACAGTACACATTCGAATTGATTGTTTGGTTCCTTAGTAGGAACTCGAAAAACACAACACCTTTAAAATCCCACCACACTGAGAGCATAACCTTCCTCTGATGAATGTATGCATTCAATGTCGTTTGAGGCGAATCATCTCATCGGGACCAAGACCGTTTGCACACCACACTGTTGTAAACAATCCACTTACCATCACTGGTTATCAGTCACTTCTAAAAAGGATCGTTTTCCACACATTTAATGAGCATATTGCAGATGTTTATATGCCCCGTCAAATGAACTTCTTTGAGTTCATGCGGAACCCAAGTATCGAGCTTGCTTGTGTATCCCGGCTTCTTCAGGTGGTCATGAATGCTTGAATGATTGGGTGTTCAATGTTTCTGCAATCTCTCATGTCATGTAACATGGGTTTGACTTGATAAATGCCTTTGTTTTGTCATCATCAACCTCGGTGGGCCTCCCTGACCGAGGAGCGTCGTTGAGATCAAAATCACCAGCACGGAGTTTCGTGAACCATCGTTGGCACTGACGTTCTTGTAGAGCATTGTCACCATAAACTTTATGCAACTTTTCACAAGCTTGACGCGCATTCTTCCCTTTATGGAAGTAAAACAGTAAAACATGGCAAAAATGTAAGGTTTGGTCTTCCATCTTCAACTTGTTGTAAAATCTCCAAAACTCAGCCAAATCACTCAATTTTGTTTTTTAGAATGAAGCTACAACTGTCAGCTGTCAAATGACATAGCGATAATATAGATGCGAATGACTCCAGTACTTCCAGAAATGAATTAGTGCTATCTGTTGCAAACATGCGTCATGACTTTTCCGACAACCCAAGAAATCAATATATATTATGACTCAACCCCAGGTGTAGATAATACAATATGCATTTTCATGAACTAGCCCAGCTATATGAAACTCAAGAAAGAACAAAAGATAAGTCTAGAAGGAAAACCCATTAGGTACCGTTCAGGTTGTCCTTTCTTTGTACTGATTTTATAGACTGTATAACAAGGAGGAATTATATTAACACTTTGTAATCGGGCATAAAAAGCTATATGACCAGTTTACTCGTTTCCCACATACAATGTGTTAACTGCCTATCTCCTCTAACATTAGAAGACACTAAACATTGGGTAACTTTGGAAAGTTGTTGAATCCATACCTTTGGCTCTTCATCAGTCCAAGTCATCAACTCCTTTGGTGCATCTCTAAAATAAAATAACTCCTTGAGATACTGTTGATAAATATGAATGAATAGAAGCAATGGATAATGCACGAAGTTTTGGTTTAAGTTTCACTTTTTAATGCATTAAATGTTTTTTGCCCAATATCTTCCTAATGCTTTATTCAGGTTAATAAGAACATTTAATTTGTATTCCTTGAGCACCCATAGTAGTTGAGGAAGGCAACCCCAAAAAGCTAACATTTTTAATAGATAGATAGATAGATAGATAGATAGATAGATAGATAGATGAACCAGCCAGAGATGATGGAAAGCAAATTGTATTTGCAATTAGGAAATGATTGCATGTAGGAAATTTTTGAAAAATTCATTCATTTGTACTGCTTGGCATATTGACCCGTCAAGATAGCCATTTTTTTTAAAAAGGTATCTTCTTTTGTACAACCACATATTTCTAATCGTTTTAATAATGATGGATCAGTATGACCTCAAGGTATAGACATCGATGATAAACTTTTATTTACTTTAATTATGCAGTTTGCTGAAAGTGCTCATTATTGATTTGGCCTTAAATGTATTTTTCTAGTGCAATTTTTGAAATGATGTAGTGACTAATTTTTCCACAGTTGTGATTAAATAACATTTTCACAGTCAAGACCTGATATTATTCTATTTCCCACTTTTACCCCTCACAACAGAAACCAGGAATGGATCTGGCTGACACCTATATCATGTTTGTTCGGCAAAACCAGGATATTCTTCGAGAAAAGGTCAATGAAGAAATGTACATAGAAAAGTTGTTTGATGTAAGTAACTACCCTTGCAATAATGCTGGCATTATTGATGCTGTGAAGGGAAAAGTTCCATTTTGATGGTATACTTGCAAAGTCGATGCCGCTGTTTTGATCCTGTTTCTTTTGTGCAGCTAATATAGTTGATAATTTTATTCTTTGACTGCTGACAGAAGCTTTAATTGGCTTCTTTTTGCACAAGAAAACTGTCACTGTTAGAATGAGCGTCTCCAAAACCTTCTGAGGTTAATTTTAACAAGCAAGATGATAATCAGTGTATCACCGTGTACATCATTTCACTTGCTTTTACAGCATTCCATAAACAGAATCAGACTGTAACTATAAAAGTTTTCTATGTCAGTAAAATATTCTTCAGTTAAACAAAGACATAGGTAGCAGAAAGTCAAATATCTCCTACTCTACTGTAATTGAACATTTTTACCTTGAGTTACAGGACAGATGTATAGTAACACATAGAATACCTCAGTTTTGTCAGCGTGAAGGTCGTCATTTAGGCCAAGCAACTCCTAAGATGGGGGACTGTGATTGGCAATTCCATGATCAATCATCCAGTGTCATTTCTTCTTGAGGATCTGTAAAGAAGTCTGTGAAGAGAGCAGTCCATTTCAATAACTGCGTTGGCATTCATTTGTAATTATTAACAGTCAGTTCAAAGGAAATGGTCTTTTCTTGTGACATAACTTTGCATAATTCACTACAATGCTGATTCTGAAATGTAATATTTGCTTTGAACTGTATTTATTTATCTACATCTCTGCATTTTAGAAGTGCTTTTCTGGCGGTTGCATTTAATTATGCAAGTTGCTGCAAATGTTTTCATAACAGCAATTCACGGGCTTCCTGGTGACACTTCAGCTGTGGCAGTCACAGAAGGTCCCGCTACGTTGCCGTCTCCACCATGGTCTGCCATGTCAGTGTTCTCTCTCTGTCAGATTGGGTGGTCAAAATGAGTCTTATCTTTTATACTTTATGTTTCTAGCTTCCACCCAGAGTGTTTTACAATAAAAGTATCATCTGTTTTAATAAGCTAAGTGTTAATATGTGTGAAAAGAATGATTTCCTAAAAGCTTTGATGCCCTGCAGGGGTAGAAAAATTATCATCCGTCCAGCTGGCTCTTTTACAAAATACTGAAACCATATTAGCAACTTCTGCTTCTGTTTGGTATTGCTTTGAATTTACAAACATATGTTTCACTTCCAAGTTCTCTTACTTTTTTTGCTTATGTGGTAATTTTCAAAAATGTTGAACAGAAAAGGAAAGTTGAATAGTGTTATTCCTATTATGTTTCTTCTTAGTGTAGCAAAAGCACATACTCTGTGGTGAAAAAAAGGTAGAATCATTCTAGAAATAAGCCATTGTAGACAGTGTGTGTGTGGTGGTGGGGGGAGTGTATGTGTGTGTTTAACATCTTCAATTTTTTTGTCTTGGTGACCTATTTACCACAAAGCTTGCCATCAGTTCATAACTAAGGTAGATTTTTTTTCTCCATAAAGATATTCCCCACTTCAACTCCCCTTCATTCACCAACCTTGTTTTGAAGACTTTTTGTATGGCAACCATAACAAATGGAGCTAACTAAAGTGTATGCCAAGAGGCCAACATTAAAACCATGTGTTAGTTTAATTATCCTGGTTATATGTACTTTCCCTCAATGCCTAAACATTTGACACAGCTGTGGGTTTGGTTCTAGAGGGAACCCTTGACAAGCAAGCATTCTGTCTTGGTTCTGAAGGTTTGGTCATTTTGTGTGTCCTCAGTAGAACATTGGACTTGTTATTTGTAAAAGAGTTACAGTGTCTTTAAACATTCGAATATTTTTAAGTTGTCCATTTTTATTACTGTAATTAAAAATAAAAAGCAGACTCAAATTCTATTGCTGTGTCATCAAGAATAACATGTAGAAGGGGGTACTAAGAGCCCCCAATTAGCCAAGGCTGAATTTGCCTCAATTACAGTTAGTAAATGAGAGGTTATCAAGTATGTGTTGAAAGGTAAAGTACGATGTGTATCTTAAGTAACAGATCATTACTGAGAGACGTTAGATAATTATTGGAAATCCACTTGGCTGGAGCTTGAAATAATATTGTTAGGTGTCAAGAAACTGCTGCAAATAATGACCCTATAAATATTGTTGGTGACCTTCATCTATTACAGATAAAAGATTGAAGAGAATAATTTTATTCAGGCATCATGACAAACTTTTGCTATTCTAATTAAAGTACTTTCTGAGTATGTAAGGAAATGTATTAAAATTGACAAAAAAAAAAAAGTAATAATAGCCTTATCTGTCACCTGTACCATTCGTGGGGCACCTCCACGGACCAGGAAATGTGCTAGATACTTTACCAATATCATTCCAAGCCTTCTGGGCTGGATGCCATTATTCCCCATTTTATCTTCCTTTTCAGTTTAAGGAATCTCCCACTCAGAGAAGATAAGTGACTGAGTGTTGAATCAGACTTTGAAATTTTGTCTTTCTGGTTTCAAAGTCCATGCTACCTCTACCATACTTCACACTTACAAAATTTGAAATGGCAGAACAGTGTTGTGGAAAGTGGGCTGGACCAGGAATCCAGAAACCTGAGTTCTGCCATTAATTGTGTGAGCTAATTAGTTAGGTCACCTATTTTATGACTCAGTATAGTTAAGACACATAAACTGAAGAAGTTGGTCTAGAACTCGATAGTTTCTGAAATCCCTTCCAGGCTTCAAACCAACTAAATTAAATTAGTTTTAATTTTAGCCATTGTGCCAAAAATTACTGGGTTGGTTACATGCTGAGTCCTGCACCCCAGAGTAACAATTCTTAAGTTTTTTGTGATGGCTAGGTGAAAGCAGGGTAACCATCCAAGCAGCAATGGTAAATGCAATGGATAAGAATAAGAAGGTAGAAAAGAGATTCTATATACAAGAATATCTGTGCCATACAACCTTCATGTATCTACCACCGTGTATCTACCACCCCAAATTTAGAAAAATAGTTGGAACTCATGTCATCTGTATTCATGCTAACTTCTCCTGAGTGACCAGAATATTTTAAACAGAGGCTGCCCTGTCTCTCTAGTGGTCATTGGTACCCATGCTAAGTTTCAAGTCTACATGTTAAATATTCTTTTTCAGTTAAAAAAAAATAAAGTATCTTACCTGGGTAAGAGAACTCTTAAAGGGCGTTCGCCTATAGGAGGAGAGATGGATTCATCAAGAACGTTTTTCTGCT
Source organism: Aselliscus stoliczkanus (assembly GCA_033961575.1). Classification (NCBI taxonomy): domain Eukaryota; kingdom Metazoa; phylum Chordata; class Mammalia; order Chiroptera; family Hipposideridae; genus Aselliscus; species Aselliscus stoliczkanus. The sequence continues at coordinate 70,687,917 of CM066740.1, read as the reverse complement.
TTGTAGGCACGCTCTTACCCTCATATCCTTTTTCTTATATGTAAAACATCATTGTCGGCAGCCTTTTAAAATTTTTATCAAATCAAGACCAACTACAACTTGTCTAATCCCAATATAAAAGCATGACAAAGATTTTCTGATTTTTTTTTTTTTTTGAGGGCAGTGTCACTGGCCTTCATATGTGGGACCTGAACCGGGGCCGCTGGCTTCCCAAGCCAGCGCTTAACCAACGCGCCACTCGGCCGGCCCATGATTCTTAAATTACATTTTGTTAAGGCCTGTTGTGATGTTTCTTTCTACACTCCCAGGTTTCAGGACACACAGTGCCAGCCACAGGTGCCCGTGTCTCAGGAGAGATACTGGTAACATCCCTTGAGAGCTTTGGACCTCTAGGTTGGAAAATGGTCATGTTTCAGAAGTCAAAATTGACATGTACAGTAATTGCCGCAAAAGCACCCTCTGCGGTCATTTCCTAGTGGCCACAACGATTACAATACCGAGACACTGAAGTGCATCTAATTGTGCAGGACAGACACCAAACCTACCTCTCTAAACCTTTATGTATTTATTGGGCACTGCCAGCCTTGAGTCCCTTTGAAACAATTTCGTTTTTAGCTCTCAAGACACATCAGGGTGTATGTAGTATTTAATTGGTAAATCATGCAGATTAAACATTCTCTTGTATTATAAACTGATTAAAAATTTAATTGTTGAGTTTCATCTGAATGACTTTTTTTTTAAATATTGTTGTGGTGTCTTATAAAATTAAAAGTAATTATTTAAATGATAATCAATTACATTCATCCAAATAGTGTTTTATTATATAAATGATTAATTTCTTTTCTTGAAAAGAACTCTTTTCAGTAAAGAAACTCAAAATGAAACATTTTAAGTTAAATTGACATAGGCTATATAAATGAGTTCAGTAGCCATTTTCAGATATGGTAAGAAAAAAACCCCTGAAACTATTACAGGGAACTGTGCTTCTCAAAATAAAACCAATTTTGCACTTCTAAGCGCTTGTTTGTTCCTGGTTCCCCAAGCAAGAAACCCGGGAAATGTCAGAGTTTTTGAGTTTGGCGTTTCACACCAATGCCCAAAGTTTTTTATTTGAAAATGTATTCATCCACAGTAAGATCAATACTACTATTCTTTTTTTTTTTTTTTTTCTTGAGGGCAGTGTCACTGGCCTTCATATGTGGGATCCGAACCGGGGCCGCTGGCATCCCAAGCCAGCGCTTAACCACCGCACCACTAGGCCGGCCCAATACTACTATTCTTAAGTTATTTAAAGATTGAGTGTCAGGTTGGTTTGAGTAAAGATTGAGTATTTTCCCAAGAATAGTTGAAATCAACAGAGCAAGGGTAAGAATGACTGCTTAATAAAGCTTTCCTTTCATATTACCCTCGGTGATATGTATTTAGAACTTACTGTCCACTTTTTTAGTCATATTCTTTGTATGAATTTCTTTGTATATGTAATCAGTCTCTTTACAAGAATGCAGATTGCAACCCATTAAGGCTGAAGACTTCTTTGCCTTCTTGCATTTTGTAAAATTCTGTGATATTATAGATCTGTTCTCTTGTATGTGAATGTTGATTTTAAAATAGCAGTTTTTCTGTTTTCAATGATCTTTCACTCTCAAATGATTGGAAAGTTGTTATATAGGCTCCATAAATTAGTATAGGTTCCCATGACAGAGTATTTTCTTCCTGGTTTTGTCTCTACATAAAAACAACTCAAATCTATTGGGTTGTCGGAACAGTCAAGACGCATGTTTGCAACGTAAAACAGAAAAAAATACATCATGACTTTTCCGACAACCCAATAAAACATTAACTGTGGGCCCATTATGCCCAACCATGATTTTCCTATCAGCACTCAAAATTAAATGTTACTATCACTCTCGTATCATAGCCATTATTATCCTTTCCCATCAATAGAAAGGGATGGATGATATAGGCCCGATGATATACTCCAGGCTATTTGAGATCATTTATTTCTAAACATTATGTTGTATACCATGGTGTCTCATTGTCTACTAAGTAGATATTAATTCAAAGTTTGACTGTGTATGATTGTGTTATCAGAGCAGCATTTTATTCATCTCACATCTCACATGTTTTAACAGCGTTATTTAGCTGCTTTAACACGTTGTTTACCGGATTTTTTTTTTTCAGTTGCATATCTTCCTGCTTTATTTTCCTACCGTGTTAGGACTCACACTGAACTTCTTGGACCTCTTTGAAGGCATTGGTCAAACCTGCTCTGTGTATTGTCTTGTCTGCCTCAGAAAGTGCCATAGGAACCTTGCCCCTTTGCTATTTTTTTCCCCTCCTAGTTTGTTTCTCTTTTAAACCTCTGCTCTCAGATTACATCTGTCTGGTTCATTTTAGTTAATCATCCTTATTTTAATGTAAAGTTATTATTTGTAAGTGTAAGAATTTATAAGAGGATCTACGTTTGATGTGTAGTGTGTGCCAAAATAGCTCTGGCAAGTTCAGACGTGGCTTGGAGCATCCAGGGGCCCTTATTTGAATCGAAAGCTGTTGGTGAATTAAAACCTGAGAAACTTGAGAGAAGCATGCCTAATTGCCTAAAAGAAACTCAGCAAGAAAATGTATTGTAGCGTGTTGATCTGATTTCTTTGATAATTCCAAAGACTCCTCCAGAAGTATGTGGACTTCTTACTTATGTTCTTGAAATGTGATCACGGAACACAATTGTCATTTGGCACATTCCCAGCAATACACATCTTTGCATGAGGCACCTGGACATATGTGGCAGGTCTGGGAGAATCAGCTAATTAACAACACAGGCTTAAACAGGCACCTCATCTGGCAGTGCAGTTAGTTGCCTGATGGCGCTCAGCAGGGTTGGGTAGTGCTTTTTATTTTTCTGTCCTAATGGTCTGCTGCCCACCTAATTCTGCCTTATTGTCAGTCACTACTTACCACAGCTTGGGGCCCTCCCAGGAGGCTAAATTATTATCAAAGGATTAGGGAGATGTAGCGTTGCAGCCCTGACATTTGTGATTACTTGTCTATGCCAGAACACTAATTAGCTGTGACTAATTAAGAAAAATGTCCCTGCCATAGAAAACCATTTAAAAGAACGGAGAAGAAGAAAAGCAATTCAAAAGCTGAGCAGTGCTCTGATTTGCTGATGCTCTTTAGATTTCCACCAGAGCCTGAACTCACCTTTAATGGTGCTCAGGATTTAAATTTTTTTTTAAAAAGCCCCACATGCGAACTGATCTGAGGTTTTTGCTTGAATAGGAAAAAAAAAAAAAATGATTGCTGATCACCTAAACTCTCTTTGCAATGGTAAAATGGCCTTTGATGAATGGAAGAGGACTAAACTTCCATTTTCATCCGGAAATGTTTCAAACACCAAATGCATAGATATGCATGGGCAGTGAATCACCGGAACCAATAACAATGCCTTCAAAGTCATTGGAGAAATTCAAATATTCTCTCTATTGATTTGACAAAAGGTAGTTGAAATGCTTATAAGAAACACGTTGAGCATTTCAGAAGTACTATGCTGCTTTCAGTTCAGATGGTCTGGAAATTCTAACTTCTCCACACAGAGTGCCTTGTTTCTCCATGGTGACTTTGCATGCTTGCCTTGCAACTGGCCACTGGTGACTTATTAATGAAGATACCCTGGCCTCCCCTAAGACCAGCAGCTCTATCCGTTGACCAGTATGATGTTTTCATAGAACTGATGGTAGCTACTACCTTCCTCCTCTTCAAACCTAATTTCATAAGCAAATGATACATGGCTTTAAGACAATTTCTGTTGGGGCTTGTTGAAGTCTCGCCACCCCCGACCCCTCCACCCCAGCCCCCACCCCCCACCCATCCACCATACCCTCTCCCAGCTTTTACCTGCAGCACCAGCACCACCATTCCCAAGTGGTCGCAGCAATGACGGCCAGATTACGGCTATTGATTGAGTCCAACTAAAAACAAATTGTGTAAGGAAGTAGCAATGGTGGTAAAACCATTATTTGATATGTTTATTAAATGCATTAAAAGGCAACTATAGAAGAACAATTTTTAAAGATTCTTATAAACACCTAAACTTGAGAGAGAGCTCTCAATGTCCTGATCTCAGCTCAGCCCTACGGAAGAGACCATTTAAATGTTGCTATCTTAATATGGGCAAAGAATTTTGCTTGAAATCAAGGAAGTTCTAACCCCTACCTCACCTAAATTCTTCATGCTGTTTTTTAAACCCCTTTCCCTCTCAGTGGAGAGCAAAATGCAGGTAGCCAGCATCCTCTAGGAAATAACCTTTCCTATATATGAAGACTGTTATTAAGCCACCTGTCATGCGTGTCCATCCCAGGACAAATAATCCCTATTTGTTTAACTTCTCTTCAGAGGCCCCCATTCTAGCCCTTTAATCATCTTTGTAGCTGTTCTTTCAAACTTCTGTAAGTGTTCTCTGTCATGCTTAGGATTTAGAGTCAGGAATAAGATGCAGTCTTTGAATGTGGCTGAACAAGAGTATTTCAAGCCGATTTCTCTTTACGCATTCTAATACATACTTTCCCGTGCTGTTGCTCTATCCATCCTCATAAATGTGGTTCCGTATATTCTCCACATCTCCTCTTGTTGACTTTTTCCTCATTGACTGCCTACCTTATACACACACAATGTATACATGCATTGGTGCAGAACTTCATGCAGCTGATGTTTTGAATGCATAAGGTCTAGAAAACAAATCCAATTCACCATTCAATTACGATGAGTAAGGATGGTGGGATTAAAAAGTTAGGCATTAGTTTTATCCCACATAGTTGGATATTTCTGGCACAATGACTTAGTAGGATTCTAATTAGAATAGGAAATTGAAACCCCTCTTATTAATCATTTATTCATCTACCCAGTATTTATTGGACGTTTATTTTCTAAAGGCCACATACTGTGCTAGAGACTGAGAAGACAAGGTGACACAGAGAAACCCAGGCCCTGTCCTAAGGGAGCTTACATCCTTAGGACCAAATGGGGCTTTTGAAAATGTTTCGTGTTTTCATCTAAAAAACTGGTATTAACAGATTTGTTTTTCAAATGGATGTACCATGGAGAACTAAAATTCAGTGCCCTTTCAAAATAGGTAATAGTGACTACCTGTGAAATTTTGTTTGTTTGTTTCTCCCTGTTTCAAGTGAATGGTTGGAAACTTGCCAAAAGTTAGAGCCAATGCAAAATTGGTACCTAGCTCCAGTGTTGGCACTATCAAATGGCACCGCTGTGAAATAAGGGCTCATGGTCCCTTTCTACCCTTCATGGGTTCTTTGCTCAAAAGTCAGGCTTACACCAGCTCCCAGGAGAGCCCTAACATTCCCTCAGACCGACGTCAACAATATCACAGCGATGGTATTTTTCTGCTCTTTTTACAAAACAGCTCAAAAAGCCAACAAGTAGAGAAGGCACCCAAAACGTCACTTAGCGGGGAAAATGCACACACGGCGCTGCCGGCCGTACCCCAGATACGCCCCAGAGCCTCGGATGACCCCCAGGAATGAGTACCGGTACCCTGAGCACAGGCTGGAGGGCCTCCCCGTACCCCAATGACAGACCCTGGCGGGCACAGCAGCATCTGAGCACATAGTGTCATCACACCTGTGGTTGTGTGTAAGTGTGCGGGGCGGCACTCATGGATGGACATAGACAAGGGCTATTAGTATACAGTCCTTTCTCCTTTATTTAATTCATCACCTAAAATGGAATTCGACCGTCACCTTTAAAGCTCTGTTTTAGTCCTGTGTTAAATTTCTGTAGCCAAATGCAGTTGTTTGCTTTTTGGTGATTTCTACAACTTTAACATCTATTAAATTATTGTTCTGTTAATGAAACATTATTTAAATCAACAATTAATCTGGCTCTGGTATTTTCCTATCCTTTTTCTATTGAAAAGCTGCCCTGCCGCTAATACATATACTATGAAAGATAGATAGATAGATAGATAGATAGATAGATAGATAGATAGATAGATATCCCTTCATATTTTCAAATATATTTGATGCTGTGTGCCAGATATTGTGCTAAGCTAGCTGGAGGTATCAATAAAAGTAGGAGCCCATTGCTGCCTTATGAATACTCACAGCCCACTGAGGCCGACATACAGCACACAGTGTGATGTTTTTGTAGACATCTGTCCAAGGTCCTGGCAGCTGAAAACATGGGAGCATCTAACTCGACCCAGGAAAAGACAGCATTGGCTTCACAGCAGACACAATGGTTGAACTGAGTCTTAAAGGCCAAAGTGCATCTGGCCAGGAAAACATACTTGGGGATAAAAGTCCAGACAGAGGGACTGGCCCAGGAGCCATAGATCCAGAGAAACCCAACATCTAGCAGAGCAGCAGACCAATCAGTTAGCAGTGGTTCCCATGGGAGTGCCCCGTGGGTCAGAGAGGAAAGGTTGCTATTTACTCCAGTCCTTACGACACTCTTAAAAAGTCATTTTGGAAACAGTGTTCCCCATTTTGTATAAGGAGACTGAAGCAGAAAGACCGGCTAATAGTGAATTCTCAGACATCGGTTTTATCTCAAAACAAACTTATGCCAATCAGTAGCAGGTCTAGGAGTCTAATTTATTTTTATCCAGATTACATTATTGACTTAAATGCAATATTGCCCAACATTTTTTCTCTAGTATTCAAAATAAGTCATTCAACCAGATGAAAAAGTCATAGTGCCCAATGAGCCATTTATAGGCTGTGTCTGCACACCAAACTGGTACCTATACCAATATAACTGGATACCACTGAGTTCATTTCAGTCAAAAGATTTGTCAAGCTAGTATGCATCCCATCATTTGATAACAACTGATTATCTGAAATTTTCACTATAATCACTAGTCTTTTTAGCACCAGAAGTGTCACAGAATAAACTTAATAGAGGCACTTGCCTACTTGATGACAATGAATAATAAAGAACAGTATTGATTTGAATCCTCTGTGCAGTATGGAGAAAGACAAACTAGTATTATTTTCAGTATATTTGGGAATGAAGGAAATTCGGGTTAATGAAATAGTAGTGCTTAGAAAAGGGCATGTGCAGCTCCCAACTTATGGAACTCACCCTGTTCTGTCACTTACTCTGTTTGGTAACTGAAAAGGATCTAATTCGTCTGGAAGTACCTTGGTTATTACATTCATATTTTTTGAAGAGACAGTATGAAGAAAAAGTATAAGAATAGGAAAGTTTTTTCAGCACTCAACAAGCATTTTTAGGTCCCTGCTGTTAGCATGTTTTACATTTTTCTCTTTCTTAACAGACGTCATAGTGCTCAGGAGCTCTCCTTTACAGACTTCCTGGCAGAGTATAAAAAAATGCAAATCACCCAGATTATGAAGTTTTTGAGCATGAAAGAAAAAGACATGAATCAAATACTTCTCTGTTCTCTGTTTTAAAAAGAAGAAGAAAGCTGCAAGTAAAGCTCAATTCCCCTTATGAATGAGCCAAGGATCCTCGTCCACATTGTACTGTTTTGTTACAGTGAAAAAAATCCTTCCCAGAATTCCTAAGCATTTGGGTGTATGGCACTTTAAACCGTCTTAAGGGGACATGTGGGAGATGCATAGCACAAGAGCCATTTGGTTATCCTAACAGGAGTGTGTTTCTTTAAAGAATTTATTTACATTACATATTACATTATTGGGTTTACGAATAACTTTGATCTTTGGAAACGTAGATTGTGTTAACTTGCAAGAAAATGTGATAGACTTCTTTGAGACAATAAGTATCTCCTGTATTACTTCACAATCCTGTGTTATGATGACTATCAGGAGCCGCCAGGAATGATAGAGTTGTTTTCTTAGTTGTCTGCTACAAGCATCAAACTACCCTTAAAGAATCAGAGATTTTATTGACGGCATACTGTTTTCTAGAAGGAAATGGAATAACCTAGCAGTCATGAGCACAGACTTGGAGCTTAGATGTCCAATATAAATCTTAATCCTGCCACTTACACTTGTTGTATAAACTTGAATGAATTGTTTAATCTAAATTCAGTTTTCTATCTATATAAACTCAGTTTCCACATGTGCAAAATGGGAGTAATAGTAGCATTCCCATCAAGGTCAGAATTAAATGAAATTTTCACTGATGTGCTTGAACTTCCCCTGGAAGATTAAAAAAACATATCCTACGTCTTTATAATCACAATTTATAAAAATAGTAGTAAGAATAACTGTAGCTCACAGTTCTTTATTTCATTCATTCCTCATTATACTTTGTTTAATTTTTATTATATGTCTGTATTTCATTAAAAATGTGTAGTTTAAAAACAAAATCACAGGTAATAGAAAGCTCTGGAACTCTAAACTTGCAATTTTGGAGGGAAAGTACCACTATATGTAAGCAGCACATGAAAAGAAAAAGTGTGGCAATTTGGCTTTTCCCTTCAGTTCATTTTTACAAGAATCACAAACTGTGTTGTTTCTAATCATGCCCGTTACTCTGACAGTCAAACTTAATCTCATAATATTTCTGGAGATCACTAGAATCTTATTATTTTAAAGCTGTGTTCATATAATCAATCCTTCCCATCACAGATGAGAAAACTGAGGCTTAAAGAAAGCAAGTGACAGGATCAAGCAACGAGTATCGTGAAAGGGCCCCACTTGCCCTCACAGCTTCCATATTCATGTTCTTGTCATCGGGTGTGTTGCTAGCCAGCCCTCAGAGGCCATGTCCACACACACAGGTCTCCATCTTCCCCCCATGAATGGCTCCGGGTCCAGTTGAGAATGTTGATAGGTATAGGTTGGGTTGAACACTTCCTGTATTTTAACCATAATAGACTGGTTTCAGTTTGGGGGTGGGGGAGAGCTTGTTTTTTAATATAGTCCATTTTCCTATTCCAAGCCAACAAAAAATTCACATTTAAAACTCAAAATGCTTGTGTTTGGGGCTCTGTTTTATGGAATTAAATATGATCATTTCAGTGGGATGCCTTGAATACAGGGGGGAAATGTTAATAGTATTGCTGTAGCGAATTTACCATTAATATAAAATTTTCATTGTAATATTTAGAAATGGGAAGTGGGTGGCCACATATTTAGTTATATTAAATAGATGTTCTGTTGACGAGAGAAACTTTCATTGTACAATGTAGCTTTTCTATTTACTTTTTAATATACTGGTGAAACTGTCAGGCATTAACATTTCTAAATATTTTTTTGCACTGAAAAGCTATGAAATCATCCTCAAGGATGGCTTATATTGACCAAGCTTATCAAAACCTTCAGAATTTCAAAAATATTTTTAGTTCTTTCATTCCATTCAACTTAGCATTTAAAAGGTACATATTTCCTAAGGTGAGATTTTCTAGATGGTGTTTCACTTCAACAGTGATTCCACACTTGTAAAACAGACAGCTTCTCTTAAAATAAATGAAGAAATACATACATACTGTAGAAATTTAGCCATTCTACATCTTAGCGCACTCAACAACGTTGGTTCCGTTATTTTGGGTTTGTTTTTTTTCTGTTGCTCACCTATTGAAACGAACATAGCTGGAGAAGAATGAAAATATACCAGCTAGTTGTACCAATTCATAATCAATAAAAAGCTGAACACTTAAGCAGAAAATATGTCACAGATTTGTTCCCTAGCAAAGCAGCTATTTTTACCTTGCCGTCATTACCATCAGAAGCAGCCTTCTGACAGAAATCATTTGCCTGAAGCCGCCGTGATATATAAACCCTATGTGGTCTTGTGATTCAGATTTAGGAATATCAGCCACAGAGGGTCGAAAGGCATTGTGCATTAGTATGTATTGAGACCTCATTCCAGGTGGCAAGCAGCCGGGCGTTTTAAAAATAAAACTTCAGAAATAAACGTGAAGTGCTTGTTTCCAGGCAATAAGCTTTACGTTTAACTGAACCATCCTCAAAACGTTACACATTAGGCAGAAAAGGGACTTGTGCATATTTAATATATTTGTTTTGTGTTCCCACTAGTCAACAGAATAATGAAATTCCTTAACTACCTCTCTTCAACTTGCCCGAAGAAAGCACGGTATGTTGCTAAATCTCTTTTCATCGGTGCTGCGGAGAAACAACTTTAATCCTTGTTAGAAAATTGCCGAGTCTGGGACTGACAAAGAGCTCATGCTTGTTCCATTGTCAGCGCTCCCGGCCCCCAGAGCAGAGCCCTCTACAGCTGCGTGGATCCCGCCCGGCTCAGCTGCACTATTTAGGAGAGGAGGTTTGTCAATTTCTATTGACAATGGAGAGAGTTTTTCAGGGCCTGTAGCAGTGCTGACACAGTTGGGGATCAATGCCAGCCATTCAGACTGCACCCTCTTTCATTGCTTTGGTTTGTTAATTCAAGACTAAAGGTCCGCTGAGGGGGTTCAGGGTGTTTAAGAAAGCTGATGAACTGTTTAAGAAAGCTGATGAACTGCAAGCATTTATAACCCTGGTGTGGCAATTTCCATAGTCAGTGGCACCTCCTGGCACCGAGGGAGCTGTGTCCTTGTTGACCCTCTTGTTATTAAAAATGCACAAGTGGTGAGCTTCTCAATATTTCAACCCTCTTTCATTGTCAATACCACCTTCTGAGCCCTTCAGCTTGTTGCTTGCTCTAAAGATCTTCTTAGATTGGGTTTGAAAACTTCACCTTAAACACTAGATTAGACTGATGTTCTGTTTTCCGTGCTCCTGTTGATTTGTTGAACCTTCCCAGGGCTGGAAAGCAAGTAGCAGCTTGATGGGGAGACGGGCTGCTAATATGATTTACCAGTCTACAGTCATGCACAATAAGTGTGAATAAATACAGGGGTCTCGCAGAGTCAACCCTTGCCTTTCCTTCCCTTTCATTTTTGCTTTAAAAGAGATAGCTCAAGAAAATGAAGTGAGTAATACATGCCCTTACAGGAGCTGAATGAACCACAAAAAGAAAAAAAAAACCATATTTTTGTTAAAGTGGTAGACTGCTGTCATGGATTGATGTAAGGGGGGAAAAACATGTAGATATACACTTACTGCTTTACTCCTAAGTAGACCAAAGCAAAGAAGAAACCATAACACCCCACTCGGGACTTCCATGCTGGCTGCCCTGCCCCTTCCCCGCCGTCCCCTAAAGGAAAAAGGGAAGGGTCGACCAAGTTGTTTTATAAAATTAACTTTTCCAAAATAAAAGGACATTTTTTAACACTTTATTGCACATTCACCCTTTTCAAACGTTTTTGTTTTTTGAGGGAGATTGGTTTGGTTTGGTGAGGCTGGGGAGGGGAATAAAGCTAATCTACCTTTAACTTTTTTTCTCAAGATGAAAAACTGGGATATTCCAGCACCCAAAAGAGGACCACATCAAGTCCAGCATCAGAAATAGGAAGGTGCTAGCAACTTCTGTCTGGTAGCTTTGTTTATTTGTTTGTTTGGGTGTGTGTGTGTGTGTGTGTGTGTGTGTGTGTGTGTGTGTGTGTGTGTCCACATACAAAAAAGAAGCAGTCCTATGGGGGATATTTTTGTCAACTTATTCTTAGTAGCAACATAAACTCTGAGCTAAGCTACTGCTTTCTCTCAATTTGCTTCATTTAGCTGAAGATCTTCAAAATGCTTTGACATGGGAACCAAAAAATATGCATAATCTAATACAATACTATTTCTTATAGAATTTTCCTTATAGAATAATTTGTTTGTCTTTAAAGTAAGGTAATGGTAAAGTAGCTTAAACATTTTAATTAACAATAATTCTCTTTTTTTCTCTATCTTTTTAATAACTTTAGATCATTTTATTCCCAAATCATTTTTTTTCTAAAATTTTAATTTTGGCATTTTGTGTTAAAGAAGTTATCATTAATAATAAATTTCTGTGTTGCATTAGATGTCTTTTTAATTATCACTTAATCATAAGTACATTTATATGTAATGGGGAAATGGAGTTAATTTTAAATTATGTAAGGATTTTTTTAAGAACATAAAGATATATGGAGTAATTTTAAGAGAGTACTTTCATTTCTCCCAAATTTTCATACAACTTACCTTTTTATACTGATTTTACAGTCAGAATGTGTTATGCTAGACTTCATACAATATATCATATTTTGTCCCACCCAACAAAAAATAAAATTTATTTTCTATCCCCTACCGAAAGACTATAATTTAAGAGTCATAATCATTATGACTACCTTTTAGCTTTCCACTTATCTGTAGAGTGGTGTAGGAGTGAAGGTCTTAATTCAGTATACTCAGGTTCAAGATCACCAATACTAGTGAGTGTTTACCTATATTAAAATAGAACTCAAGATACACCTGAAGCTAATATAAAATAATATTGAACGTCAACCATAATTTTAAAAAGTATGTAGTCACAGAATGTGAAGTACAGTTTAGGGAATATAATCAATAGTACTGTAATAGCTATGTACAGAGTCAGATGGGTCATAAACTTGTTGGGGTTATCTCTTCGTGGGGTGTGTAAATATCACTGTGTGGTTTTGTACTGTGGTTTTTTTAATTAAAAAAATAATACAATTAGAATTAAATGCTTGAAAAAAGTCGAGGCTATAAATAATTTGAAATAAGGAAGCATAGGATTTAAATAATATCAGAAATAGAGTATAAAAGATTTTGAGATTTAATGTGTCAGTCTAAGTACGGAATCATTACCAGTTCATTTTTTAAGAGTTTAGGAGTCTCTCATTTTATAAAACTTCTGATGCTTTTACATGTCCTAAAAATTAAGAAAGCAATCATTAGGAAAGAGCATACTTGGGTACATGAATAATACATTTTTTAAATCATAGCCTATCCCACATTTTTTAATTGAAATGTTCATTCATCCATTTGATATTATAGTAGTTAGTAAATCAGTTCTTCAGTTTACTTGGATTATCTCCTTTATGCTTGTGTGTTCAGTATGCTAACAAATTAATAGAAATAAGTCTGATAAAATATGAAATTAATTCATTTTTAATTTATGCTTAAAAATGCCATTTCTTATACCAAATGTTATTAGAGAAACATCAATACAAGGCCAGATGAATTTCAGACTTATTTGTATCCCTTAAGATTTCTCTTAGAAGTTGAATTTACTATTTTGTTATGTGAAGGAAAATATTTAAGATTTTTTTTCTGTGTTCCAATACCTAAGAACATTTGGGCACACATGTGATCTGTGGAGTCACTATGTTTGTGTTTACGAGCAAGGCACAAAAAATCCTTCTCTTTCAAAAACTCTTTTCATTTCTTTACCGCTGAATGGGCTTTGATATTTCCCATGGTTTTCTGTATGAAAATTACTCTTACAGTATTACCTAAACCGGCTCTGACATATAGTCACTGAATCCCTTACAATGTCACCACTAATGGCAGATTGCCTGTTTTTGAAAATAGGAACAAAATTCTTCCTTTTACTATGCACACAGACATTATGTATGAACAATAAATTACTTTAGGGAAGAATTTCAGTTTTCCCCTCAAGAGAATTGTAATAAACAGAGGGAAAAAAATATATGGACGATCAAAAACACTTGTAAACTGAAACAGATCCTTGTGTTTCATAATTTGGTAAATCGGCCTCTGTTTCGTGGTTCTTATAAGACACAAGAATTCCATCCTCATAATGTTCCTTCCTAAGATCTCAAATTTTTATTTCAGGTGGTTTTAAAAGATCTTGGAAAATACTTCACAATCGATGGTAGATATGTGGTGTGACTGAGGATTTCTGTGTAGCAAGCGTGGACATTTTTGCCACCCCTCCTTTAAAATGTTATTTCTAGGCATCGGCTACATGCGTTACATCTACTCTTTGATTTTTACGTCATACAGGCTAATAGGAAGTTTTCCTGTGAAAATAATGTACCTGTTTTTTCCTGCTGTTTGGCCGTCCATTCAGTTCCATAACATGTATTTAGTACCCATTATTACCTACAAATTACAAAGCAGGCCGCTAGGCTGCAAGTACAAAAAACAGTTTCCCATGAATATGTTACAACTGAAAAGACTGTAATGTTAATTCATGGAAAGAACAGCCTAGGTCAGCTTCGCAGATTTTCTAGCAAAACATGCAATTCTGTTAACAGGAAATTATAGCATTATTGACTTCAAGTGCTGATCTGTGGCCATTTCAGAGTGTTTCATTACCCCCTCATTACCGAATCTGTTAAATGAATACTGCAGAGGCTTTCTTTTTTTGTTCTTCTCCCCTCTGCCCCCATCCTTCTCTCCAGCAATGGTACAGCAGTTCCATGAAAGTCATTTGTGTGTGGTTGGCTGATAGATTAGACGTCCAGCTTCATATTTACCAACTGAAGACACTCATCAAGATCGTGAAGGTAAACAAAATGTGTTTAGATGTGAATTGCCCAGCACGCTGTAAAGAGTAATGGCAAGATATTGACATACAAAAAAAAAAAATTATAGTTGATATAACCGAGTGGATGTAAGTCTTTCAAAACATGTCTTTTAGCTGAGGTGCTGCTGTTTACTTCCATTTTCAGTTAGATGTCTAAAATAAATATAAACTTAACCTTTTTTGCTTTAATAAAGAAAAACTATTTCGTTATCAAGTAATCACAATTTAAGATCGTGTACATAAAGCCTGTAGCCCGTTAACCTGTAAGTAGTAGGTCCACAATAATGTTATATTTGCTTAAATATAGACATGTTTTCTCATAACCCATTTCCTCCATATTTATTAGGATTATATACGGTTATGAGGGCTTTCGAATTGTATTTGCCAATAGGGTAGGGAAAGTCTCCGTATTTTGTTATATCCTGCATAAAAATAATACATTGTGGCTGCCTGAATTCTTTTGGAAGCTGCCCCTTCCTGTATGTAAGAGAGAATCAGTTTCAGTGCTGGGGACCATCCCAAACTAGCAGATGTCACATCAGTTCAGCAAGGCCATTTTGACTTTTGCTCTTCAAGAGGAAAGGTGATAACATACATGTTATATTTAATGAATAGGGGCTTTAAAATAATATATTCAACATAATTTTTCACACTTTGTAAATTCTAGTGGAAGCACCAAATTTACCCCAAGTATAACTTTTTCTGAAAATTAAGACAAATCCGTGATGGCTAAAAACATAACTCTAAGCTAATGAGGTACCCTGTTCCTTTAAACAGGTGACCTTTACTTCCATTTTAGTACCACTTATCAAATTGGTACATAACAAATATATATATTTGTTATGTAATAATATATATACATATATACACACACACATATATATAAAATATATATATATAATAATATATATACATATATACACACACACATATATATAAAAATATACCATTTATATATGTGTGTGTACCTATATATGTGTATATATGCACATTTATGTATATGTGTGTATTTCGGTGTATGTATATGTGTGTGTGTGCATGCCAGTGCGCACACACACACACATACACTCATTCTCAAAGTGTCATTCCTGACCTACTGCTATCAGCATCACCTGGGAACTTGTTAGACATGCAAATTCTTGTCGTCTACCTCAGACCTATTGAATCAGAAACTCTTGAGAGTGGGGCCCAGCAATCTATATATTATTAACAAGCCCTTCAAATAATTCTGAGGGATATCAAAGTTTGAGAAGAACCACTGTGTTACATCACTGGGGGAAGTTTCTGCCCACATTAAAATATTTTCCGTCACTTTCTTGGTTCCTGCAGCCTAATTAGAATACAAATTCTTTTGTGCCACAGACACAGGCTCTCGCAGGTTAGAAAGACCCACACATAGGAAAGTTCTTTTCCAAAGTAAGAAGTTGGCAAATCTGGAACGTAGCTTCAGTTCTCTCATGGCACAAGAATAGCAATCATGCTTAGTCATAAATAACAAATAAATTATAGCCACCCACCAATGTTTAATACTGTTAAACACCTTACACTTCAATGGACAAATACGTTTGATCCAGCACACTTCTCAGGAGGTGTTATTTTTTGTACAAAGAATCAGAAAGCACGCTAAGATATGTTCATATTTGCCTATTTAGTAGTTTCCCTATTGCTTCTTCCTTGTTGCTATAAATGTGACTCGGAGAGCTTTCAGATGAAGTTTGTTTTTCATAAACAAGAATCAGGATAATCTGTGTTTACCGTCTAAATCTATGTATCTGCTAGGGTTGCAGATGAGATGGTTGGGATTAGCTGGTGACCCTTACTTATCATCAGCCATATTTTCAAGCTCATGTCTACTGTGATCAGGATGTCAGAAAATACATATTCAGCAGATCGGAACTAGTTGATAGATTAAGCTCTTTGTTTTTAGAATCAAAATCTTAATTTTTCATTAGCTCATCATTTGTTTCTTTCAAAGTTATTTCTTGTCTCATATTCACACATGACATTATGAAGATCAAGCATCAGTGAATATTTTAGCAGAAAAGAACAATTAATAATTTCATAAATTATACAGTGACACTGCCATTGTACTCTAAGCCAATCAATTTATCTCATTTTACTATATTGTTTATTATGGCTGCCAATAGTCAAGACTGATCAACATGATATTAAATTTCAGGAATATGTTTGACTTTCCATGGTTTGATTTTACACGCAGATCCCCAGACTTACCCAATGCTTTCTCGGGCTGATGCATTTAATCAAGCCACGGGGCTTTATTTAATAATTAAAAAGTGATTATTTTCACAATGAAAATCAGGATGAATTAATAATTGAATGTTCTAATTGTCTTTTCTTACTTTGAATATAAACAGACTTGAACCAATTTCATACATAGATTCATCATTCTTTAGAACCTGTATGGTTATGTTTATGATGATCATTTTCCAGTGAATTTAAGAAACTTCAATAGCACCTGTATAGGATTGTGAACGCCCCGGACTAGGCTTCGTTCCCCCAGATCACTTAGACGTGGCCTGCGTGTTACAGCTGAGTCGTGGCCAAGCTCCTGGCCCCTGGCGATCCAGGCCTCACTAGGTGCCAGCATTGTCACGCTGGGATGCCCATGGAGACCCAGACACCATCGGGTTTCTATGATCGCCAACTTTGTCCCACAAAGACACTTAGACAGGAATTGGTTTCTTCATGTTTCTCACTAAGAAAACGCAAATTCCAGTAAGGTTTCCACAGAATACTTAGGACTAACATGATTTGCAAAGTTTTTACATCAGAATGATCTATTTGGGGAAAAAGAGAATCCTCAAATAATCACAATGGTGGATTTCTCTGTTCTCCCTAGTGGCCATATGGCAGTTAAAAGCGGTTAAAATAGCTCAGTTGCCTGTCTCCCTGGGAAAAAAGAAGACAAGGGAGCAGCCCTCTGTGGCAGGCATTTGTCTTAAACTAAAAGCCAAGCAGAACCACAATGGCAGCCAGACGTCCAACTGTCAGTAGATTTTAGGAATTCGAAAAAGAGAGAGAGATTGCAAGGATACCTGCCCTTCAGCGCCCCCACCCCCGACTGCTTACTTCTTGCTACCAAAATATATCTGACTGAGAGTCCACTGTACAAATCTGTCCTGGCCACCTTATTGATGAGTAAGCTAAGTCTAAGGAAAGTCATTCCAATAAAATAAGAAAGTGGAACTCATAAAATCAATATATAATTGTCAGTGGGACAATAATACTTTATACCAGATATGTCACCTGGAGATGAATAGTTTGTGTGCCTGATATACTTTAACCATATGTGCTTGAACACAAACCTGTATGGTAATAATACCATGTATTATCAGTTACCAAATTCTCTAGACAAAACTTACCTTTCAGGGTTCTTTCATGGGTAACCATAGTAATAATATGCTTACCAGCATATAAGGAGAATGTGAGGATTGTGGGGTGCATGTGCCTTAAAACGAAATATGTTTTATCATTGTTCTTGTTGATTTTAAGAATTACTATAGAAACAGTAACATTTCTTATTAGCCCATCTTATGAACGTTTTATGCCAGAATTTGAGAATTCATATTCCAAGGGAATATTCCAAGGATCTAACTAAAAATCGTTTTGATCATTTAAGAAAAAATACTCTCTAAATCGAAATTTTATTTGCTGTTGAGATAGATACTGACTTCAGATACTGCAGTGTTCCTCACAGTTCAGTTTATTTTTGGACATTGCTGAACATTTTAAATATGAGATTTATGTATTATAAGTATCCAAATAAAAAATTATCATTCATCCTTCATACTCACCTTTGGCATATCACTTACGAAACTTTGTATGACACCTTGGGGCATAAATCAGACATAAGAACACAGGAAGATAATATGAAAATACCAGTGGTCTCACTACCTTGTCATGGTTATACTCATGTGAATAGCACCATTAGCTCAAGTGTCTGAATATTGTGATATTTTCCTTCCACTGTATTGAGTGACATCAAGTATCCTTTAATGTTAATTTCTAGCTATTGAAGTTGTAAATATTGGGCCATGAAGACAAGATTTCTTCTCATTTGACTTTTTTTAAATCTATTAAGCACAAACCAAAAAAAAAAAACAAAAAAAAAAAGAATACTAGCAATCAGTGGCACACTGACGTGTCCTGATACTTTTGGGTCAGTCCGTTGAAATCTGACTGCTTAATAAACTAAAACTAACATACGGCAGTAAAAATATTTTAAAGATATTTAACGAAAAATGGCCTTAGAAGTGCCTCTACAGAATGGAATATCTTCATCTGTTGTTTCCCCATTGAACTAATTCTAGGTTTTACAACAATTTTAAAAATCAATAATAAAACACCAGCCTCATTTAGTCATAGAAAAATCCCATGTGAAGAAAAATCACACTTAAGGCAAAAAGTAAAATTAAGGGAAGCTTTATAAGTCACATGTCTTAAGTGCTACATAACCCAAAGCTGTGTTGTTCTTGTTGATTTTAAGAGTCACTATAGAAACAATAACATGGTATTTGTTCTATTTTGACATCAAATACACCAAGTTATAATTTACTGTTTCCCAAAAATGTAAATATGCATTTTATTAGCCCATCTATGAACACTGTATGCCAGAATTTGACAATTCATACTCCAAAGGAATTTTAAAAGGAAAGGTCAGAATTCATACAGACATTTAGTTATACACAACATTTTACCCAGTGGCACATATGAATAAATTTTACAATTCACAAATGCTGAAAATACAAACTTCTTTTACTGTTAATAGGATTAATCTTCTCCCTCCACACACCACCTAAAAAAAGCTATGCACTATAGCTTTTATAACATATAATGTATTTTTTTAGTATTAAAGGAAAAGCTCCTCAATTGGAAAACTAAGCATTTTTTCATATTACAAATGTACATAAATACAGGTCACTATATCTTTGTTTCAGGTTTTTCAAATAGTAAATTCTGTGCAATTAGTAATATTTTGGAGAAAAGTTCATTTATCATCGGATAGTTTACAAAATGTTGAGCAATTCAGTCATTCTAGTTTGAATTGCATTCTCCAAAGTCTCTCATCTCATTTTCTTCCCAGAAATACCCCAACAAGATGATTGACAGTCTGAATCCACTGGTGGGTTGTCCATGATCATTTCTGAAATGCCAATTGAGTGTATGTACATACAGACATCCATATAGACCTCTACACATATAATCCATAAGAGACTGTCTCTTCTTCCTGCAGAAGACCTATCGGGACTTCCGGTTGCAGGGTGTATTGGAAGGCACGCTGAACAGTAAGACCTATGACACTCTGCACAGACGATTAACAGTAGAGGAGGCTACAGCCTCTGTTTCCGAAGGAGGAGGACTTCAGGGCATCACGATGAAAGACAGCGATGAAGAAGAAGAAGGCTGATGATGCTTTGCCCCATTAGAAGGAAGGAAGGAGGACCTTGGAATAGTTTATTTTGTACCTTATCGTTGTTGTTACATTGTTTGACCAAATAAAAATGCTTGTATTTCACTCTACATTGAAAAAATAAACCTGGAAGCAGACATAAAGGGGAAAATGCCAACTTTGGTTTCTTTGGTTTTGTTATTTTGTTTGTTTGTTTTTAACAAGATCAGTCTCTTTTGTGTAGCTTGACCTAAAATGAGCTTTGGCTTTGTTTGTGATTAGAATGTGAACTTTTTTTTTTTGAGTTGACTTTTTTTTCCTGTAATCACAGGAGTGTCCTGTGTGTGAATACAGTATGCATTTCTCATAATACAATATTGTGAGAAGAAACCACTTCTAATCACTGTGCCAGCTCTATCATGCCCTTGTTAAAATGGTCTGTATTTGACAGTTTATCGTTTATGTACAAGGTTTGTTTCGTAGTTTATTTGCCATTGTTATCATGTGTGTAAAATGTTAACCTTGGTTCTTAGTACTCTGAACTGGTCTTCAGATGTCTTCCTGGGCTTAAAGGACCGCCAGACTAGATTATCCAATGGGCTTGTGTCTCGTTCCATTCTGAACAATTCTTCAAGTGTAAAAAATCCCAAAGTGTGGTTTAGTAAGTGTGCTGCCATCAACATACTTTATTCTTCTACTTGTAACAGCTTCCAGGCAATAAGAGTCCATTTAGCCATCACCAGTTCTGTATGTATTAGACTTGTATAGATTAAATGCAGTTTAAAAAAAAATGTTTGCAGTATTATAAACATCCCAACAATTTGGCTCTGTGCTTTGTTTTTTATTATTTTTGTCTTGTTTACAATCAAATGAGTGAAAGATATTCACACAGCTTTGCACCTAGTAGGCATACACATTTGCTAAAAGAGATACGACAGCATATTTCCATGGCAAATATAATGTTGACTACATCCTCATATATTGTGTATTATTAGTTACCATTATCAATTAATGGTTACTAATAATGTTTAGTTACCATTATCAATTAATGGTAACTAATGAGTAAGATGAGGAATGCTAGTAATGTTAACTATTGACACGTTAAAGTAATTTCTTCCCCCAAAGTATTTTCTTGCAACAACTTTGAAAGATAAATAATAGTATTATGCTTTATAATGTGTCCGTGGTTTTTATTTTTGTATTTTTTTCCTAAAATATGTTGGCATTCTGGACTTAACTGCATTCACTCATAAATAATATATAAATGAAGTAAATTAATTCAAAATAAGTGGAATTATCCCTGAATTTATGTAAACTTACGTTCTGAAATTTTGGAAGTCAAACAACTTGGATCTCCAAATCCATTCTCCCATTGGGGTTATAAGTGGTCACTAGCCCACAGAAATCTGCGTATTCCACAGTTACTATGTAATGTTGTTTCAGCTCAATTTCTGGGTCCTAGAGGTAAGTGACCCCGTGATAAACATGAAAGGAGATTTCTTCCCCTTTCCTGCATTAGAGACTAGCTCTACCACTCCGTATTTTTTAAAGGCAGTTTGTGTTGGAATGCTCTCTGTCACTCTCTTTTCCACCCTCAGGCTCAGTACTGTCCTTTCTTCAAGCCCTGGGGTGCCCTGTCATGCTCCCCTAAACTCCCCCAATCTTGCTGCTTCCTGCACAGTTCAAATTGCTCTATGCTTGGAAATTACCCACCCTTCTTTTCCTTTAAATAAAATGTCAATTTCCTTGATACAGCTCATCTCAAGAGTAATTGACCCATTTTGTCCTAAAGTATGAATGACTGTTAAATGCCCTCCTTAGTGTGTGTGTGTGTGTGTGTGTGTGTGTGTGTGTGTGTGTGTCTAGCCAATAGACTTCAGAAATGAAGAGGAAAACATGTATTTGAGGGGAAAGGACTTGGAGTCAGCAGGAGGTTTTTGCTGATGGCCTAACCTTTTTAACCTGCCTACTGGCTCTGTTTGCCGGTCAGCATCTTGGAGCTTCTCCTTAGATTTGGGTATTCTCTGAGCTTTCCGTTCTATACCCAGGTTTCTAAAAGCTCCGTTCCCAGCCCAACCTCCAGTGGCTCCCACAGTGAGGACAACAGCAGTCAAGGGCAGGGAGAGGAGGTCCTCACAGTTTTATGAGGACTAACTGGACTCTCCTTGGAGCCCCACAAACAGGTGTGTAAAAGGAAATGTACTCTATATACTCTGTAAAAGAATGAAAAGTTTCTGGTTCTGTGCCCAGAAATGCTCTTTAACATAACTGCAAATTGCTTGAAATGACTTAATAATTGTTCATTGGTGTGTGTAACTGTTAGGGTGAGTGCACAAGCATCTGTCTATTAGAGGAAGCCAAGTGTTGTTATTCTTTAAAAAGTGTTTTGTTTTAAGAAATTTAATTGAAAACATAAGTCTTGCAATGAATGATTTTTGAAATGAAAATCATTTTTAACTCAAAAGAACTACCTCTACCCTCCTAAATGGCTTAGGGGAAAGGCAAGAAAATACATTCTTTGCACAGTTTGGTGAGTGACGCTGGAGAAAAATAACAAAATAACTAATACAGTTTAAGTCCAGCCGGGGTGCTTGTGTTAGGTAACACGTCTAGAAGGAAAATTTCACCAAATACTTGTAAGAGAAAAATCATAGTAATGCCTTTTCCCGGAAAAGGAAATAACCACCTAGAGCTTAAAGTAAACCCTTGGGTTCCAGCTGTGGGTCGTTCTTGCATTCATGGATGTTTCCACTTGAATTCCCTTCAATTCTTGTTCATTGTCCCTCTCTCTGGAGAAAGGGTTTCCTGCTATTTTTGCAGTAACCGCCCCCCACCCCGTGCAAATTGTCTCAAGGCTTCCCGCCTCCCCCGCCCCCAGGGTCATAGCCGGACCTTGCGCCGCCCTCCTTAGCCCGTGGCGACCAAGGATGAGAGTGTCCGCGAGCCCTGGAAAGTGCGCTTGAAAGGCAAAGAGGTCACACGGCCATCGCCGCTCCTGGAGCCCCGAAGCGCCTGCTGTCGCGGTCTGCCTCCCGACAAGGGCGCTTAGCCCCAAAGCCCGCCGGGACCCCAATCCTGGGCGCCGGGCGCGCAGCCACTCGTGGGATCTCCACGGCCCCGGGCGCAGCCCCGGCCTTTCCAGCCCTTCCCGCCACGCGTTTGGTAGAAGGACCCGAGGGAGAGAGTAGAACAAGAGTGTGGTGGTTTCTGTTTCTTACTCGGAAAACAGAAAATGGAAATTTCCCGGTCCGGGTCCCTAAAGGGAGGTGATAGATCGATGTTCCAGAGAGATGTTCACGCGCGGCTGGCGGCGGAGCATCCACTCGCCCTGAGAGCAACCGAGCTGGCCCCGCGCGCTCAGTGTCGCTCCCTTCACAGCAACCCTAACCCCCAGCGCCAGCCCCGGTTTGTTTTGTGCGGATTTGGAGGCCGGGTCTGCGGGGGGGTGGAGAGGACTGGGCTCATCCTGCCTTTACCTTGCGTCTCCCTCCCACCCATGCCCGGGGTTCTGTGTAGGGAGACGCCGCTGTGCGGAGTGGGTCTCCTTTCCCTCCCAAGTCTTGCTCGCTGGAGGGCAGGAGCCTTCCGGAAAGGCCCTCGGTTCAGTGGGCCCCAGAACTTTGCTGCAGGTGGA
Organism: Aselliscus stoliczkanus; assembly: GCA_033961575.1. Lineage (NCBI taxonomy): Eukaryota > Metazoa > Chordata > Mammalia > Chiroptera > Hipposideridae > Aselliscus > Aselliscus stoliczkanus. Next base: position 70,664,545 of record CM066740.1, on the reverse strand, counting down.
ATCGAGGGACCTGGGCGGCCGGGCAGAAGGGAAGAGGAGCTGGGACCCCGCAGCAGCGACGTCTCCGAAGCGCGCGGCAGGACAGGTGCCCCAGCAGAGAGCTCTGGGTGAGGCTTTCCGCCCAACATTGGCTGCAGGCGGGGATGCAGAGCTGCCTTAAGCTGCAATCTCTGTGACTTCAAGTAAGATATTAAGGGAGCAGAGACCGGTACGAGCTCTGAGCCTGGGCTCCAGAAGTCATGAGTGACAGTCACCGCTGCCTCCTCTGTGTCAATATGTGATTATTTTAAGAGAGAAGTGGGCACTGGAGTATGAGCAGGTATCGAAAGAACAGGAAGTGAGCAAAGAAGAATTCGATGTGTTTCCCAAATGAAGAAGACCCCTGATTTAAAGAACTACCCAGAAAAGGGTGCATGTGACACAACGTGGGGAGCAGCGGTAAAGAGCCAGGGCCTTGGAGCCAGAGAACTGCTGGTTTGAATCCTAATGGCTGCACCTCTTCCTTGTGTCTGAGCTCTGTGGCCTCTCTGTAAAAGGGCACTTAATAAGGAGGGTGGTTGCAAGGACTAGAGGCATGTAACAAGTTGTGGCCATTATTACCTGTTATTTTTTTAACGTTAGGAACGGATTCAGTAGAAATTGTGGAAGGCCTGACTCTGCCAAACCACCTCTCACCGACCCTTCTTCCCGGAGTTGGCAGAGAGTCCTTCTAGACCAGTCAGCTCGGTGGCTTCAGCCCGCCCGGGGCATGTAAGTGGACTGGCTAAAATTGTCCAGTTCCAGGGTTATATATCCCACCAGCCTAGTGGGAGGAGAGGAGGGGACGGGGAGGGGCAAGACCACTTCTGTCTCCAGAGAAGGCCGGCATTGCTGAGAGCAGCCCCTGGAGCTACAGTTGGGAAGGGACGCCGCTGAGACCTGTCATTGGATCCACATGAAGATGATGTTGACAAGGGCTCTGAAACAGGTCGGGTACGGTCCGGGAGGTGCCAAACCACAAGCGAGGAATCCCAGGCCCAGTAGGTTGAATTCAAGAGAGTTTCTGGGACAAATGGGTGTTCATTAATATTTTCCAAAGTTTAAGGAGGCCGAGAATGGAGTCCTGCATCTCAGACCAGAGATGCTTGGAAAATGCGAAGCAGGACCCAGAGAGAGGCAGAGGAGGCCACACCCCCACCCCACCCCTGCGCCCCAAGGTGACCTCAGGTGCGACAGCAGGACCAAAACACTTTTTAGAACTGTACAGCCAGTCCTGCCCCGGTGTGCTGAACTGACAGCCCTTTTAGACTGTCAGGACAACACTAACAGTGTGGAGGAGGCCAAGCACCGTGCGGAGGGCACGCCCCCCCATCACAACCCAGCGTGTCTGTGGCAAGGGAGACACGCGCCCTGATGGTGCTTGGGGCCAGGCACGCAGCCTTGAGGAGGCAGAAACTGATTACTTGCCAAAGGAGGTAATATCGCACCCTGCTTTGGGCTGGGGCTAGAAGTGGGGTTTTTGTTTTGTTTTGTTTTGTATGTCGGAGAGAGGTTCGCCATCTCCATCATTCCCTTACGGCAGCCTGCCTGTAGCTTCTGAGTTCCATGTGGAGGGAACAAAGTTCCACCCGAGCCACCTAACTCCAGAATACCATGAGGCCATTCATCTCCCTGTACTTTGCAACTTTACATTAAGAGTGGCTGTATTTGTTTGCTTATTTCTGGGCAATAAAAAATAATGAGCAAATAAACACATTCTAGATTTGTCCACAATTTCCTTCCACGTTGTCCACCCCTGGATCAGTGGGTCTCTGGTCAGCGAGGAAGGGAAGAGTTGACTTCAAACTCAAGAGCTATCAGGCAGAGTAACTACTCTTCCGCAGGCCCTAGCACAGGCTCGTTTACCTTTAGAAAAATTAAAAGCGGTGTCCTGAATTACTTCCCTTTCTGCTTGAAATCAATTCTGGTTTGCCTTTTAACACAACCTGCCCCCTGACACCCCACAAGTAACAAGTAACACCTCTCTGGGGTGTGATTGGCAGAAAGAAAACTTTAAATGCTGACGTTTGTTGTTTCAGGCATCTCCTTAAAATGCCAAGCCAGCAAAACTACGGGTTACTTTGGAAGCAGATTTTGGTTGGGAGGCAAGAAAAGTTTTATTAAAGAGGGGTTACATGGTAAAAGGTCAGAACCCAACAGAACTGGATTTCAAAAAGCAGAAAGTGAAACATGAAAAGGCCAGGGGAGCAGCAGATTGTGGCAAGGAAGGGCTTTTGTTAGCTCCTACCCTCCCCCGCCCCTTCCCCAGCCAAAGCTGGGTAATAATTTTTAAAACACACTTCAAAGTTGCTATATTGAAGGAGCTCATTCATTGTCATTCATTCAAACTGCCCAGTTTTTTGTTACTTTGTGTGATTGCTAGGTGAGTTCTTTCATATCATTAGGATAGTCGATCAGAAAGTTGATTAATTTTAGAAATGCATAACTGCTTCGAAAGAGATGAAATCTACTTTCATCAAACTGAGATTTTTGAAAGGCTTTTGTGAAGTGTTAATTCATGAGTCTACAGAAGAAAATGTTCCCTGGGGTATTCAGGGACTCATCTGTGGGTGAGCTGGGCCCCCAAGGATAAGGAAAGTCCTCCAAGTTGTAAGAAAATAACTCAGCAAGTCTGATTCTTTATATGTATTTTAACGTTTCCATGCAGATAACCAGAAATCAAATCACTGAGCAGAAGGGTCGTTTTTAAATACAGTTGTCTGAAAAAAATATTGTGGAGAAGTTTATAGCTTAACTTTTTAACAAGGTGATAGATCGCCTTTCATATGTAAAGTAGTTTTATTTTTAAATCTCTTTTCAATCTCAAAGCTGCCAGAGAATGAGGTGGGCTTTGATTTAGTCCCATTTTACAGAAAAACAATTCAAGACAAAGGGGAACTACCACAGTCTGTTCTGGTTAACAAGGAGTTCACTAGCTGTGTGGCCAGCCCAGGCTCGTGCACCCAGGCTAGGGGACCAGGCAGGAAATGGGCTTCATTTATTCCAGCCATCAAAATGCCTGGAACAAATTGTTGGTAGGAGAACTTAGAAAGAACTTTCTTAGAAAGGAGGAAACATTGTTTTTTATTTCAACAGATAACTGAAGAATCCAGCTTTAAAGGGGTGGTGAGGGACAGGGAGGAGGAGAGGGGATTGATTATATTTTTCTCTTTATGGGCAGCAGTTGGGGTCCAGGTAGGGGCAGAATTCACTGCACACTTCAAAAAATGGACGTTTTCTCCCCTTAAGCTGCCCATATAGGCTTAATTCAAAGCTGTAAAAATTTATCTAAACAACTGCAAACTACGGATGGATTAGATGGAATGTCAGAGAATACGGTCAATTTTGCACATGGGTTTTGCAGGGAAAAGGGAAGCTGGAACAACTGTAAAATGTAGAAGGCAGAGAGGAAGGGGAGGGAAAGCTTTCATTTCTGATGCCAGTGACTCCCCCCCCCACATACACACATACACACACCTAACCCAGAGGGGAAGGTCTGTTGCTCACCCACTGTTGGACCACTGGACGCACTTGGCAGAGGCGCATCGCAAGACCAGAGGGTACCAGTACCGCTGTGGCCCTCACGGCTAATATAAGGGGACACTGGGATTCCACAAACCTTGTCCCTTGAGTTGCTCTTGCCCCGCACTCCACAGAGAATCATTAAGAAAACACTGGTCACTGGTCTTAGGACTCCAGATTTTGAATTTACTAGTGACATTTGAGTTCAAATGTGTGTGTGTGTGTGCATGTGTGTGTGTGTATGTGTGTGGTGGGGAGCATCTAATCCTATGGTCAGCGACCGCAATCCTGTGTGTTTTGTAGCTGCCACATTTCACTTTTGCATCTTATATTTGAGTGGGCTAGCTTGAGCCCACCTGACAGAGATGTCTCTCTTTCAGTAGATGTGGCCTTCACATATTTGGGGAAATAATAAATTCCAATTAAAGGATAATGACTTTGCTTTTCAAATAAAACGTTGATGCCAGCCAAATAAAAGGGGAACAAGTCCTTTGGAAAATAAGGGAAAATAAGAGTTATTGTCATGTCCGCCGCCTGTTGAGCACAGCATACACTCTTAATTTTTAAAACTCCTTTTACCATTAGTAAGAAATCGAAATCAACGTCATGAAAGCCAATTCCTCTTTCTCTCCCTTTTTCTCCTCCTCTGCCTCTCCTTTCAACAGTGGTGTGAAAGTTCAGCTATTCTCCGTCATGAGTAAAAAGCTCTGGAAATCAGCTTAAGTGCCAGTACTGGGAACAAATCCAGGCCCATGGTGCGAAAATGGAGTATGTGCTGCTGAATTATTATTTTTGTCCTTTAAGTTTACAACTACGCCTTTATATATTATGTAAATTTATGAGAAGCTGTGAATCACAGGGTTAGGTAGAGGAGGTTTTCCCTCCCTCCGTTTGGAGCAGGAACAGGCCCCATTCAAGTCTTTCAATGATTCACAGCCTCGTTTTTGCTTCGGGCTCTTTACCCAGAACCACCTTGCCTCCCCACCCACGACCCAGCGGATCTGCAGGGTCTCACGGCCGCCACCCCGTCCCCTGCAGCAGCGTTGGCGACATCAGCCGGCCGGCCCCTGGAGGTCACCGCGGATCTCTGTTGTCTGCACCGACACCGACGCAGGGCGCTTGGCGCTTCGCGGCGTTTCCTGTGCCGTCTCGTCCGCGAGACCAATGGGAGACTATGAGGGCGGACCCACTGTGGGTGCAATTCAAAGAATTCACTTTTTAAAAAGGAGGTGGTGGGAAGAAAAAAAGGAAAATGACTTGCAAATGAATCCAAACTAGAAAAGCAATAATTTAACTTTGTAAAAGTTAGTAAGACTCCATAATGAAGGATCAAGCCTCGGGATTGTCTCAGCGTGCATGTTAAGGCTCAACTCTTGAAACCTGTCCAGCGCCGGTGGGATCTGGTCTGAGAAAACCTGAGGGAGGGAGGAGGGAGTCGCAGGGGAGCGTCCACCCCCACCAAGGAAAGGGGGCCGGGCGGGCAGGAGCGGAGCGCGTCCTCCCCTTCAGGACTAGCTCGACGTGGCCGCGGGGGTTTTGTGCTCTAAGTCCACCACCATCCCATCTCCTTTTTGAGGAGAACAGCTTGACAGAGAGAGCTTAGGGACAGGAATGAAAGAACAAATTGGGGGGTGGAGCCAAGAGGGGAAAGTTGGGAGGGAAGCGTCTTAAAAAGGAGAATCTAGTTAGGGAGTTCTCTCGCTTCCCCCCGGGACTGTCAAATAACACCAAATAGTTCTAAGTACTGATCAAACGTTTTGGAGGGTTCTCAGGGGCGGGGGCGGGGGCACAAAAGTACAGTACAGGACAATGGACATGGGTTTTGGAGCCGATGCTCAGAGGTGGCCCCCACGCCCGTTAAAAATGGGCTTAAGAAAGTGTTTTCCGGAAAACTCCAAATGACAGGCAAAACTAATAAAAATATGCTAGTTCCTTCTTGGGCGTGCCCAGCGTCAAGCTTTTTTCCCCCCTTTCACCTGCCATCTAGATTAAATGACCCTTCAGTTACACCCTGAATCGGCAAAGCAAGTCTATTAGCAAACGTTCTGTTCAAAAACTTTTCAAACAGGACTTCTCAGCCATCTGTTCCTTGCCCTTTAAACCCGATCCTGTACCCCCCTCCCGAAACTCGGGAGTTCCCCCTCCTCCTCCCAGCCTGACGGGAGGGGGTGGGGCCGCCGCAGGATCCACGGGGGTGCAGCAGAGAAGACTGGGGCGCGATCCAGACCTCGGGGCTTGCAGGGGCACTGGCCGGCCCAAGGCCAGTGGTCAGAAGGACCCGTCGGCGACAGCGCGGCGTTGGGGGCGCGGCAACAGGCGGCTTCTCCAGGGCCCGGGAGCCCAGAGGGACGCGCACCGCGCAGCCGGCGGACGGAGAGGGCAGGCGCGCGGCTGGCTGCGGGACTGCGCCCCAGCTCCTAACCCCTTCCCAGGGGCTGGGACGCCCCCGCCCAGGTCCCTCCAGGCTGTCTCACTGAGCCTGGTCGCGCAAGGCCTTGCCAACGTCATTTGAAGTGTTTGGGACTCGTGAGCCAGGACTCATAAGTGCAGAGCCCGGCCGGGGAGAGTTGTCAGCTCCTCTGTTTCATTTCGGGCTTGGGTTAAATGGCTCTGCTCGCAGCACCGCACCGTGAGTAAGGCGGGGCGCCTCAGCTCTCTCAGCGGGAACACGGTTCCCCGAGGAGGCCAGGGCCAGGGCAGCCGAGGTCGCAGCGGAATGGGGGTCCAGGTGGCCGTGGGCGACGGGTCGGCGCGGGGCGCTCCCGGGGCCCAGGAGGTAACTGAATGTATAAAGGGCTCTCAGGGATTTCTACTCAAGGATTTTAATTTACCTCGATTGCTTCTCCATTTTTTTAAAATTTATTTTTTTTTTGAGGGGAGTGTCACTGGCCCTCATATGTGGGACCCGAACCTGGGTCGCTGGCTTCCCAAGGCAGCGCTTAACCACCGCACGACTCGGCCGGCCCATACTTCTCCATTTTTTTAAAAGCTCGCTTTTTGGTCTTTGTCATTTGAATCTTTGACTTCCCAAGAAATCTTTTATTTCATGGGACATAAAGAAGGCAGGCCGAAAATAGCATGAAAACTGCTCTAAACCTTGTGGGTAATATCAAGGAAAGAGTCGCGCTGTGTGTTGAACAGTTTTTATTTTGACCATCAAATGAGTTTTCTAAATGATCTGGGGATTGCTGCAAAAACGCTCATCAGCAGATTGCTCTGTGCAGCTCTCAGGGCAGGGCAAGAGGGCATATTTACGATGGTGTCTTCTAATAGTTCACTTCCCAGGTTTCAATGACACCGTTGTAAACTGCAAGCAAAACTTTGGTGTTTTTTGTTGCTTCACTTCTAGGCAGCTCCTTAAGTAAGATGGAGAGATGGGGTTGCTTGTTTATAAACTTCTCTTTCCATCAGTCCAGCCCTGAGTCGGAGCCTGGCAGTCTGGAGGGAACACACCTTACAGGCCTGTGGGAACGGGTGAGAAAAATCCCAGCATTAGTGGAGGGGCAGAAACAAACCCAAGGCAGCTTATCTGTGTCTTGTAAGGCCTGCTGACTCATTAACAGCTCTCACCTTTGGGGCTCATCATTTACTTTTACAAACTGTTTTCATATGGAACGTTGTTTGGACAAGAAGGATTTCACCAGGTTTAAATGAAATCCTAATATAAAAGGAATAGTAACAACAAAGGTCTAGAAACGAACAACAAACCACTCTCCTACCTCTCCTTTCCCCCAAAGAAAGGAGGACTCTGAATTAACTGGGTTCCTCCTATACCACTGACCTGTGATACTGCCCTTTGCACACTATCCACAAATAGCAAGAATTCTTTATTTGCTACCAAACTGACTAAAAGCACACGAGTAGCCTTAAATCAGAACTTGTTACCCACGTGTTTGTTAAATGCTGGAAAGTTAGTTCTCACTGTGTATTCATTAACTAATACCCAACAAGGCTCTTTCCTTGAACCTTGCAGACCCCTCCTCTTTGTGCCCCCATTCTATCACCCACCTCCATTACACAGCACCAGAAATAACAACAGGCCAGTCAGTGGTGAAGACTGAGCAAAACTATAGAAACATTTTGGAATGTTTATCCTCCCCTAGAAGGAAGGTACATTGCCTTTGTTGCTATTTATTAAACAAGAAAAGTATGGATGAGTCTGAATATATGGGGGGGGGTCCTCAGAATAATAATCTTCTCTCCTTCCTTTAGCTCCAAGTAACTAATAAGAAGCAAAGGGAAAGCAGACTGTTCTTTGTGATGAAGAGATGGGGGTCTTGCCTGTTGGAAAGACCTGAAACCCCTGAGAATGTGAGCAGGGATAAACTAATGCAGGTGGCAAGGCAGGAAAAGTAATAATAGGCTCCAATCCATTTTTTTAGTTTTTTTCAAAATTCATAGTATTTCTTGACTTATTAAGGAAAAGGAGATGAAAGATTATGGGTTATTTGGTGATCGATGGCTCTATTATAATGCCTTTTAAATCTGGTTGAAATAATCTTGACCAGAAGTTGCATTTACTAGTGACAGGGATGTAAATACATTGCCTGTGAAAATTATTCAAATTCTTGAGTAATATCAAGAACACAGTTTAGAGAGCACTGAAATCAAAATTAGATGCCCTAGAAAAAAAAGGGAATTTTAAATTAGTTTAGAGGAGTAGGGATTTTAAAAATTTTCTCCAAAGGACTTAACTCAGCGTTTACCTGCCCTCTTCATATCAAGGACTGCTCTGCTTCCTCAGAACATCTCATGCAGGATAAAGCACACACTTAAAACTCGCTTTCCACATGAATTTTAAGTGGGTAGCAGGGCAAATAAATACTGTCTTTCCCGGTTGGAAAGGGGCGGGACCCTTAATCCTCAACTCTGACGAAAAAGGGGGAGGATTATAGGATTCTGCAAGAAAAGCCAAAGAAACTAGAACAGAGCTTCTCTTTTGTCATTAACAAAACAAACAAGGCTTCTTTGCATTCTTTTGATAAACAATTTTTTAAGTGTTGAAAAGTTTTAGAAGTTTCTAAATTTTCCAAATATGCTCTGCTTTTATTGGTGGTTTTTTGTTGTTGTTCATATGTGTTTGGAAAAAAAAAAAAAGGATTGAATAGATTGACAATCAGATGGAGGCCCTTCCTAAACACAGTTTGCATTTTGTTTAAGACAGTCCTTATTTATATAGAGATATCTTTAAAAATTAACGCGTTTTAGGTTACCGTTTGAGTGAAAAAAAGCTCGTTAACAAATGCTGGAATATCAACACCTGGATTTATAAAGCAACTCTCAGTCTTTAGGATTAGGAAACTCAGGTGTATGCTTTAAAGGAAGGGAATAATTGCTACTTTGTGATAGTTGTTACTCAAATGACACGTATTATACTCTCCAACACTTGTCAAAAAGGCAAATAGCGCGAAGACCGGTGAAAAGCAAACTGCTGAAATATTAACGATGCAAAACATGTATACCCCTTAGGCAATCATTTTCCTTTTCAGTTCAGTGTCCACCGTAGAAGAAATTTACCGACGTCAAATCAAGACTCTTTTGCTGTTAAGGAGTGGGGGAGGGGGACGACGGGAGAGGGACGGCCACGCGACAAACGTAAAGCAAACTGGTGGCATGTCAAGAAGGCAGGTAACACTCGGGAAGCCGGTGAGTTGTACACGTCAGCTGGGCGCTCCAAAGCTTTCCAGAGGCAGGCTGTTTTCGTGCTTCAGTGCTTTTTCCTTTAAGCCTGGCCTTATTTTGCAGGGGTGCCATAGAAGGGGAACTTTTCGATGTTGGGAAGCTGCAGGTAGGAAAGGAAACCCGATCCGTCCCAAAAGGCAGCAATTAAAGTCTTAACCCACGACCCATCTGTCGTGGGACGGCCCCCCCCTTCCCCTAGCAAAGCTGTCCCGCGCCCTTTGTCTGAGCAGGAGTGGAGACAGGTTTTGCGGCCCCAGCTGCAAACGGAAAGAAAATTTCCAGCCTGGGCGAACTCTGGCTGATTGCGTCCCAGCCAAGAACCGCTCTTAAGTGCCGCGGGGGGGTGTAGAGCCTTTTCCGGGATGCGGCCCGTGTGCTTTGCGCTCGCCTCTTTCTGCACTTCTCTACCGCTGCTTCTGTTCTCCCAGCTCGAAGCCACCCCAAGACCTGAAACGAGGCACTTCCAGGCCTAGATGCTAAGGCCGGTCGCATCCAGACCTTTCCCCAACCTGGCCCAACAGGCTGCTTTCAACTTCCAATAGAACTCACGTCTCCTCCCCCATTTCCTCGGCAATTCGGTTTCTCCATCGCCGCTCTGCTTCGGCCTTGAGCATTCGGTCCAGCCCAGGTTCTCTCCGTGTCCACCCTTCTCGGCTCACCGTGCAGGGACCCGACAAGCCCTCACGAAAAGCCGGAGTGGGGGCCCGTGGCAAGTGCTGGGCAATGAGGCAGGGGGAGGGAATACTTTGAAGTTAATTTCCTCTGTTTGAGGTCCAACTTCGCATTTTGGGGTGGAATTGGTCAAGGGCTCGACAACCCCAGGGTTTATAGCCGGCTTGCAGCCAGCCTCCCTCCCACTGCCGAGCCTTTCCGGGGCTCCTGAGGAAGAGGACGCCCACACCCGCTTGGCCCGATGCCTGGCACCCGCCACCACCCGTCCTACACGAACCCATTCGGAGGTAACTCACCAGGTAGACGCCACCCTGGGATGCTACGGGCGGCCATTCACAGGAGGGTGCAGGACTCAACGCCGGAGCTGGCACCTCTGCGCTCTTCCTCCGTCTCCAGGCGCGGGGTCGCAATCGCAGAGTTCTCCCTACGCAGCCCCCAGTTCCCCGCCAAGTCCAGGCACACCTGGCTCCGCAAGGTCGCCGGCTTGCAAAGGGGAGTGATAGGGAGGGCTCGCGCCGCTGCTCCCCGCGCGCCCGCCTAGGTGGCGAGAACCCGCACAGCCGGAGTCGTAGCCACTGGAGTCTTCCGGAAACACTCCCTGCACTCCGCTCCTCCCTGGGAGTTTTGACCGAGGCGCCACACCTGGAGGGAGGCTCGATGGGGGGCGTTCCAGGAGCATGGTCTCCAAGAGCTCTGGGAGGCGGCAGCGTGGCTGTGGCCAGGATTGGCGCGCTGGCGGGTCGCCGTGCTCGCCGCGGGGCGGTGTACACACATCCTAGCTGCCGCCTGAGCCGCTTTGAGGAGGCTGGCGGACACCCGCAGTCTGGAGATTGGGGGAGGGCACCAATAAGTTGTTTCCCTTCTCCGCTCTGCATTCAGAGCGTAAAATGCTGCGAGAGAGCTCTAGTGAGCGCAGGTACTTAAAGAAATACTCTTTCCGGGGCTCTCAATGGAAAGGCATAAAAGCGCGCGCGCGTGTGTTTGTGTGTAGCGGGGGTGGGGTTCGGCCCTAGTCGAGGTTTCTTTTGGTGTGACACCCGCTTATTCCTTGCACCTCCTCAACTTTGTGGATGTATGTCACATCATCGAATTTATAAAACCACTAACACCTAACAAGCCTCCCAAGGCCTTTAATTCTCAGGGGCGTTTAGGGAGGCCAGTTACCTGCTGGCGTCTTCCAAATGGTCCACACTCAGTTCGGGCCGCAAGGACTCGCGGATGCCGGGAGCTCTCAGCCCCCGGCCGGAGGGGAAGCCAGAGAGCTGCATAGGAGGCAGCGTGGCTCAGACCCGCTCCCAGCTACGGCCGGCGGAATCCTGCGGGGAAAGCTGGGATTTCGCCGCCGCAGACATCCTGGCCGCGGCTTTCTAGAGTCTGGCGTTTGATAAATATAGCCTGGCGTTTGCCCCTGAATTAGACTCCGTTTCCTTATTTAGCCTTTGCACAATGATTTTAGATGATGTCACTTAGAGCTAAACGAGAAAATTGATCTCAGATTTGCTTGGCCTCTAAAGCCTGGTTAAGCAGATTGAGAATTAAAAAGACAGAGGAAAAAGCAAAGTGGTGGGGGTGGCGGTGGAGGGGAGCGAAGTGGGCGCCCGAGAGTGTGTGCGGGGAGGGGAGGGCGCGCGGCGCTGCGGAGAGCGCCCCCGCCCCCTCTGGGCGGGAGAACCTCACTCACCAATGAAAAGTAGTTACTGACTGCAGAGAAAAAAAAGTTTTCCTGTTGACTGTTGGAAGCGAATTGAGCAATTATCTAGTTTACCTTCTCCTCTTGGAAGTTAACGATTGGCGAGATCTTGGCTGCGTTATTGACACAACACTTTCTATTGATAGAAATAAGTAGTGATTGTCCCCGAGTCATTGGTGCGCCAAGAACTCTGCGATGGGCTGGCAGGAGTCCATTCGGCTGGGCAGGCAGGTTCGGCTGGCGATGCTGGGGAGGAGGAGGCAGAGGCTGCTGGTGGTGATGGTGCCGGTCCCCCTCTCCGCAGGTCTGTGAGAAGCAGGGAACAAGGCAACGACAGCGCAGCCCGACCCCGGCTGACGGACGCTGGCGACTCAGACATGGACAGTAGCTGCCACAACGCGACTGCCAAAATGTTAGCGACTGCTCCTGCTCGGGGAAACGTGATGAGCACCTCCAAACCCTTGGCCTTCTCCATCGAACGGATCATGGCGCGCACCCCCGAGCCCAAGGCCCTGCCAGTGCCCCATTTCCTGCAGGGAGCAGTGCCCAAGGGGGACTCCAAGCACTCCCTGCATCTTAACTCGTCGATCCCCTGCATGATTCCCTTCGTGCCTGTGGCCTACGACACGAGTCCCAAGGCAGGAATGACGGGCTCCGAGCCGAGGAAGGCGAGTCTGGAGGCTCCCGGGGCTCCAGCAGCCGTGCCTGCAGCGCCTGCGTTCAGCTGCAGCGACCTGCTTAACTGCGCACTGAGTTTCAAGGGTGACCTGGCCCGCGATGCGCTGCCCCTGCAGCAGTACAAGCTGGTAAGGCCGCGTGTGGTCAACCACTCTTCCTTCCACGCCATGGGAGCCCTGTGCTACCTGAATCGAGGTGATGGCCCGTGCCACCCGGCGGCTGGCGTTAACATCCACCCGGTGGCCTCTTACTTCCTCAGTTCCCCTTTGCACCCGCAGCCCAAAACGTATTTAGCCGAAAGGAATAAACTGGTGGTTCCGACAGTGGACAAGTACCCCTCGGGAGTAGCTTTCAAAGACTTGTCCCAGGCTCAGCTGCAGCACTACATGAAAGAGAGCGCCCAGCTTCTGTCGGAAAAAATTGCGTTCAAAACCTCTGACTTCAGCCGAGGCTCTCCTACTACAAAGCCCAAAGTTTTCACTTGCGAAGTGTGTGGAAAGGCAAGTACTAAGAAGAAAGGTCTTCCTCCTTCCCTCCGTCCCTCTTTCTCTCTCCCTTCCTCCCTTCCTTCCTTCCTTCCTTCCTTCCTTCCTTCCTTCCTTCCTTTTTATTTTATTTTGTAATTATTTGCATACATTTGTTATAGTGGTTATCTCCTCCCTCTGCCTGGTTTGATTTCAAAGTGCTCGTGGGACTAACCTGTTCTCCCTGTGTTTAACTTTAAGGTTTTTAATGCGCACTATAACTTAACCCGTCACATGCCGGTGCACACGGGAGCCAGACCCTTCGTCTGCAAAGTGTGTGGAAAGGGCTTCCGGCAAGCCAGCACCCTGTGCAGGCACAAGATTATTCACACCCAGGTGTGTACCTCTGTCTCGATTTCACCTGGTTTACCCCGGAACGGTCTGTAGTAAAATGGCTGATAAGCTCTTACTCTTCAGCGTAAGGGTTGTTTAAAATATGCTGGCTGAACACGGGGACTTGCCGTGTATTGTTTGTCTTTGTTCTGCTAAAAAAGCATGAGAGGGAGCATCACTGTGTTTTTGAGTTCGCGGGACTCCATTTAATAACAAAATACCTTAACTTCTCTGCTTTTCCTCCTTTCGGCTTAGGAAAAACCTCACAAATGTAACCAGTGTGGCAAAGCATTTAATAGAAGTTCCACTTTAAACACGCATACCCGAATACACGCAGGCTACAAACCGTTTGTATGTGAATTCTGTGGCAAAGGATTTCATCAGAAAGGTATTGAACCTGGGAGGTGTCTCTTGCAAGGTAGTCTTACCGAAAACCCTAATCTTTTCCGGATATTTTAGAAAACAATTTTTAAAGTGAGGCTAGTTTACTGGCTCAGGCATCCCAACCTCCTATCCACAAATTTCATTAGTCTTAGAGAAAGCCGCGTTCCTATACGGGGGTGGGCGGGGGGTGGGTATTTTTCTTAACCGCTTGTTCTTGTTTTACATAATTGGATTAATAAATACATATTAAAACGTGGAGGGACCGAACTCATAGTTGAAGTTTAAAAATAAACTTGAGGAGAGAAGCGCAGGCACTCAGCGCAGCCCTGTGCCGGCTGTCGGCTGTCGGAGGGGTGGCAGCTCTCCCTCTTGCTACGTTGTCCTACGACCTGTGCACTCCTCCTCTTTCAAACTCTCTTTTCAGATCTACATCCCTGTCATTTGTCTGTTTCAGGGAATTACAAAAACCACAAGTTGACCCACAGCGGGGAAAAGCAGTTCAAGTGCAATATCTGCAACAAGGCTTTCCACCAGGTTTACAACCTCACCTTCCACATGCATACCCACAACGACAAGAAGCCCTTTACCTGCCCCACGTGCGGCAAGGGCTTCTGCAGGAACTTTGACCTCAAGAAGCACGTCCGCAAGCTGCACGACAGCAGCTTGGGGCTGGCCCGCTCTGCTACTGGGGAGCCGGGCGCGGACCAGCCTCCAGCTCTGCAGCCGCCGCCTGCTGCTACGCTGCCACCCCCTGGGCCCCTGCAGCCTGGGCTCCATTCCAGTCACCAGTGATCAAGGCCAAAGTCCTTCCCCAGCCACAGCCGGAGTACCCACTACTGAGGCAGCGGCAGAATCAAACTGGACCTCCCAATCCGAGCTGGTCTGCACAGCCGAGGGCACTTTGGGTCCCACATGTTGTCGCTGATGAGAAAAGCCTCTGCGTTCCCCGGCCTTTCGCCTCTTGCATGCACCTGCTAAATGTTTCTGTGTATTATATTCTATATAGGCACTAACAATTATGAGGAAATTTGTTTTTCTTTTTGTTTTTTTGGTTTTTTTGTTTTGTTTTGTTTTGGGTTTTTTTTACTTTGGAAAGACTGTTCATCTCGGGCGGAGAGATGGTGTCTGTTTTGTTTTTTAAAAACAAATTTCTGCTGTATTTATTGAGATCTGTATTATCCTACTCGGGAATGCTGCACCATTTTAATTTTATTATTGTATATACTTCCATTGTGTTAATTCTGCGGTTTCAAGATGCCTGGAGATTGTTTATTACCATTTCCTCTTTCCCCGAGGTAACAAACGCGGTGTGTATGTTATACATACACGCATAGGTGAGTGGGCCTGTACAGGCGCATTGCACACCGGCAAGCACACACACCTACACATACGTCAGATAAGGGTGGCTCCTTCTGGATGAATTTTTGAATTTTAGTTTTGTTTCTTGCACGTGAAAATGGATTCATTGACTGTTGGAAATAAATATTTGGAACATGCTTATTTAATCAACAAACTTCAGGACTCTGTACCTGTTATTCAGCTAGCGAGCACTGCTCCCGAGCCGGACATCCTTCCTCCTTTTGCAAAAGTTCGATCTGGGGTTAGTGTTACAGCATGTTTGATCTGAAAACAAACAAACAAACAGAAAACCCACCAAAAGCAAACAGCAATTTCTCCAAATAGTTACAACTTTGGTAAGGTAATGAAACTTGATAAAGTTTAGAGACAGAAGATTTGTAACAGAAGCAATCTGATACGTTTGAATTGCTCAGTGAAATAGAGACAACCTGTCTAGATGTGAGCAATATACGTCCCCATGAACATTGAAACCTTGCCTTGTAGAGGGGTGTCTATTGTTTCCATCCTGAAGGTGTATATACTGACTTGTACACCACTGGCAAAGGCCGCTTCCATGTTTTAGGTGTGTTTGTGTTTATAGGCCAATATACTTCCACTCAAGGAGGAAACACGGGTGAAAACCAAGCTGTGGCGGGTGCCAGGTCCTTGAAACGCTTCAAGTGTTAATCAGCAGCTCCGCTGTGATCTCGGGCTCGGGTGTTTTCTAACTGCAAGTCTCTCCTGTTTTCTTGCCAAAACAGTGAAACAACTGCTAAAGACTTTAATTAAGAGGGGTAATTAGTTCAGATTTATCAAAGCCGGGTTGTTATACTATTAGCTGTGCAGTAGAAGCTGCCAGACAAGCTCACAGCCCAGCACAACCATCCCGCTGCAGCGGGGCCACATCTGGGAGAGAGGCTGCGGGGAGCGGGCTGGAGGGGTCCCCGCCTCGCCGCCCGTGGTCCCCGCTGCCCGGCCAGCCCAGCTGGTGGGCCTCGGCCCCTGCCTCGGCCTCCTCCCGCCAGGCCCAGGCGCAGCGAAATATCCACAGCTTATGTGCACCGCGAGCACAGGCCCGGGAAAATCTAAGGATTCCTCCGCGCGCCCGGGGCAGTGGCGCCCCAACCGTGGGAAGAGAGGTGCGCGGAGCCAGTTTAAATGTGCGGTCCCGCTCAAGGAAATGGGCGCGGGGCAGCGGGAAGGACAGAGATGCGCAGGGTCACCGCAGGGGCGAGGCGGCATTTTTCTTAGCAACCAACCCGCCTTTCGAGGCCGGGAAGGATTCAGGGCTCCGGGTGCCGCGAGCCGATGACCCCAGGGGCTCCAGGCAGGAAGAGGACAGAGAACAGCTCCGGCGGGGTGATCAAGGGCGAGTGGGTGAGCGGGACCCTCGGGACAACCAGGCCAAGTTAAACCCCACCCCCACCCCCGGGCCCCTTTTGGGTTGGGGAAGCCGGAGACTCAGTTGGGCCGCAACCGTCCTCAGAACTGGGGCGTCCTGATTCCACATGCAGACGTATGGTCTAGACTCTGCTGTTGCCCCAGGACGCACGACCTTTCTCGTTCACGGACCTCAGGCCCTGTGGCTTTGAGGTCCCAGTTCAGCAATTAATTAGTAGATCGAATCCCTACATTTCTGTTTCCCTGACTTCCCTACACCCCACCTCTTCCTTTGCTGAGACAAGATCCCTGTTGGATTTGGCTTCGGAAAGGTATGGGTAGTTTTGGAATTCCGTAGATGCGTGGATTCCCAATCTGCGTGGCTGGCAGAAATGCCATCGCAGCCAACGGGAAAATCTTGTCCCAGTCGCTGCCACATCCCCACACAGCTGCCCACGCCACATAGCCAGTTTAGGGAAATGTCCCCTAGTTTATGGAGGTGGCTTAGTCGGATCTTGAAAACATTTGTTCTCTTTGGGTAAATGAAATGAGATCAGGGGCCATTATAAAGGGCAGAAAATGGCCTCTGCTTGTTGAACTTATTCTCAATAATTATTTGAACTTTTTCTCAAAACGCCAGTATGTACTTCTTCCAGACTTTCCAGGTAACAGTGTAAAAGAAAACGAACATTGTTGAGGAAAATTACTAAACCATAAAATACTTCCAGCTAGTAAGTCCTTATATGTGCCAGTCCCACTTTGTAACACACGCCAGTGTGCTTTGACTTACCCTGAAGAAAGTTTTCTATGGAAGGATAGAACTGATCAATGGGGGAAGGAGAGAGAGAGAGAGAGAGAGAGAGAGAGAGAGAGAGAGAGAGAGAGAGAGAGAGAGAATCTGTTATTGTAATCTGGAATGACTCTGTATAGGTCTGATTTGAGATAGTGTAACAGTTACAGTGAGGCAGGCAAATGGAAGTGGTTATCTGTCTGAGTAGCTGAAGAGATGGTGATTAAGTAGGAGGAGCCAACAGGAAATTCTCTAACATAAGCACTCAAGAGAATTACTTGTCAGGAGATGAATTATCAATAAACTTTGATTTATGACAAAGCTGTTAGAGCTTACCAAACATCAAGGAGAAGCTCCTTAAAGACAATATGACTTTAGAGATAAATTTTGGGGTGGGTGGGTGGTAAAAACTGATGAAGAGGGACACTTAACTAATAGTCAGTGAAAGACCTTATAATTCTCTCCCCTCCAACAAATATTAAAAGGTGATTTTCCCCCTTAACTATCTAACCTGTGTGCATGTGTGCGTATATACATGTTTATGTTTGTTCATGAAACAGATATCCTAAAACTAGAAATAGCAAATTAGTCGATCCAGTCCACTTTCTTTTTACCAGAAGTTAACCAGAAAATTCATGTAAGGTGGAGTAGCCGGTGTTCAGATTACCTGCAGAGGGAAATGGTTTATCTTTCACTCTCTCTGTTGGAATTAACTTTTGGTACAGAGGAAGGTAGCCTGTGGGCTGTAGGGACCAGTTCTAGACATTTATTAACCTGGGGATTTATATTTTGTTCGGTTTCAGAAATCAGAACATAGAACATAATAATGTAAATAGTTGATTCCTACTAATTTTATTTTAACACAGAAAGCTAATCCTGATTTCCAATAACTTTTTCCCAATGGAGAGTTTGCTAAGACTTTCAAAATTTTAGTTGAAGAACAAGTTATTGTGCAAGACTAGGACTAAGGTGTCAATTTCGCAGCAGTAAATGAAAGTATTACTTAGAGGCCTCATCAAAACAGTTGTTAGTGGAGTTTGAAGCTTAGTGAGTTTCTTATAGAAGAACTGTTCCTCCCCAAATGTGGAAGAAATGAATCCACCAGCACAAGGGAAGCATAATTCCCAGGATCTGTGCACCCAGTTTGATACAGACTCTTTGTATAAGGGGCCGTTAGCAATGTCAGAAATCATCATTTGTTAGATGTAGTGACAACTCAAAGCACTGAATAAATCATAACAGTAATAGGTATGTTTTGTCTTTGAGAAGTAGTCAGCCCAAAATATACAATATGAAATATAAATGATCTCAAGTTCGAAATTAAGGAAGAAACAAAATAGTTTTCTTTATCACTTTATAAACCCTTGTAATGGGTAAATTTCTGTTACACACAAAGTTTATAATTTTAAGGGATCACAACTCACTCTCTTGCCAAACAGTACATGAAAATTCAAGACAAACTTAAATGTCAATGGGTAAAAATATGAAGTTGTTGACTGGTCTCCAAAAATATTCTGAACCAGATAAAACATTGTCTTTTTGTTACATTTTTGCCCAAACCACAGATTATTTTCACACACAAAAATTATGTGTTTTTATTAGATTAACTAAAAAACAAAAAATCAACCACATTTGTTACTAGAAGGTACCAATTTATGAATTTCATTGTTTCTAAAAATCAAGGTATATGTCCATTCAAGCTCCAGGGAAGACCGACTAAAAACAGATAAAGATATATTAGTCAATACACTGGTCATTCGTGTGCTGTTGGTGTGGGAGCGATTGCCAGCTCACGCCAGCATAGGTTATCTCACTCCAGGCAATGGAGAAGGAGAAGAAGAAGTCTGACATTTTTGATAGAAAAATCTACCTCTGTTATTATATTTTTCAGCTTGTATTGTGACATGTTGCCTATAGTAAACTTTAAGGAAAAGTCAAAATTCATCATGCACTTGAATGGGCATAAAGTTATCATATATAACCATGTACCTTTTCTGTTCAAGTCTGAGGTGACATTGATGTCAATGAAATCATGGGTTGCTATTGGTCTTATGAAATGAAAATTAAGTTACTAAATAAAGATGAAATAAAACTCTTCCTATGCAAGTCTCCAGGGCTAATATTTTACTGTCACATAAACAAATGCTGTTCCTGGGTACCAAGTTGTGGGAATGGGGAGAGAATGCATCATGGATAAGTTCCCACCTGGAGCTAGAAATCTCTCATTAAATGATGCACAAATTTCCAGTTTGATTTAATCTCTCTTTCCTGATAACAATAATATATTTTTTGGTGTGAGAAATCTAAAACTTCAGACCAATGCAGAGCCTTCTAATCACAGTAACTATTATAATATGATGTCTTCTGGATAACCCACCATAGATATGCAATTTGTTAGTTAAATGCAAGCCAAACCTGGAGTAGGTGAACGGTTCCACAAATTTAAATTGTTTACACAAATCTCTAAATAAGATTTGCATTTTTAAAATTTCAGCAAACACCAAAGTTTGGAACAAACCTCACAGGACTAACAACACACTTTCTTTAACAAATAGTAGTAAGGGAGAGAAGAAAAGGAAGAAGCGAGTGGAAGAAGTGGAGATGAAATGGAGAGGGGAGAGGAGAAAGGGAAGGAGTGGAGGGGGAAGGGAGGCTGAGGACTGGGACAGGGGAAACAAGAAAACCCATCACTTAAAAGAGCTTTTCAAAGCAAAATAACCAACGGCTACATGGGAATCTTAGTTCATCCTAATTCAATCAAGCAAACTATAAAACTAAAAGTTATTTATGGCATCTGAGCCTATTGGAAAGTTGAATGCTGAACTGCATGTTTAATAAAACTAAGGAAATAAATTTCTTTTTTAAAGAGATTTTTATTAAACTATAGCTAACATACAATATTATACATACATCACAGTTATTCAACAGTGCCCACCTGGCACTATACATAGTTATTACCACATTATTGATTATATTTCCATTTCTAAAGAAGTGAGCACCATGCTAAGTCCAGTGACCATCTGACACCATACCACGCTATCACAATATTATTGACTATATTTCCTATGCTGCATTTACATTCCCAAGACTTATTTGTTTTATACCTGAAATTTTGAACCTTTTATTCTCCTTTGTCTTCCCCCCTTTTTTAAACTTTTTGATTACAGTTGAACATTTAATATTTTATATTAATTTTAGGTATACGGCATAGTGATTAGGCATTTATATAATTTACAAAGTGGTCCCCCTGACTAGCACCCACCTGGCATCATACTTAGTTATTGCCATATTATTGGTTATAATCCTAATGCTTTACTTTACATCCATGACTATTTTATAACTACCAATTTGTATTTCTTAATCCCTTCCCATTTTTCACCCACTCCCAACCCCCTTCCCATCTGGCAACCATTAAAATATTCTCTATATCTATAAGTTTGTTTCTGTTTCATTTGTGTATTTATTTTGTTCTTTAGATTCCACTTATAAGTGAAATCATATGACATTTGTCTTCCATTGTCTGACTTACTACAGTCAGCACAATACCCTCTAGATCCATCCACGTTGTTGCAGATGGCAAGATTTCTTCTTTTTATTTTTTTTATTTTATTTTATGGCTCAGTAATAGTCCATAGTATATATACCACCTCTTCTTTATCCGTTCATCCATTCAGGGATGCCCAGGTTGTCTTCATATCTTGGCCATTGTAAACAATGCTGCAATGAACATATGAATGCCCATGTCCCCCACAAAGTAGCATTTTGGGTTTCTTTGGATAAATACCCAGAAGTGGGATTGCTAGGTCCTTTTTTGTCTCTTATTATAGTATTTGTTTTAGAGTCTATTTTGTCTGATGTAAGTATTGCTACCCCAGCTTTTTGTTTGTCTGTTTGTTTGTTTCCATTTTCATGAGATATCTTTTTCCATCCATTTACTTTCAGCCTGTGTGTGTCTTTCAATCTGAAGTGAGTCTCTTGTAGGCAGCATATGTAAGGGTCTTGTTTTCTTATCCACTCAGCCACCCTATCTTTTGACTGAAGCACTTAATCCATTTATGTTAAAAGTAATTGTTGAGCCGGCCGAGTGGTGTGGTGGTTAAGCGCTGGCTTGAGAAGCCAGAGGCCCTGGTTCAGGTCCCACATATGAGGGCCAGTGACACTGCCCTCAAAAAAAAAAAAAAAAAAAAAAGGTAATTGTTGACAGGTATATAGTTTTGCCATTTTATTATTCACATTTAAAAGTTGTTTTTTCCCATCTTAAAGAAGTCCCTCTAAGATTTCTTGTAGTTCTGGTTTGATGGTGATGAATTCCTTCAGCCTTTTCTTTTCTGGGAAGTTCTTTATCTTTCCTTCAATTCTAAATGGTAGCTTTGCTGGGTAGAGTAATGTTGGTTGTAGTTCCTTGCTTTTCATCACTTTGAATAGTTCATGCTACTCCCTTCTGGCCTGCAGTTTCTGTTGAGAAATCAGCTCAAAGTCTTAAGGGAGCTCCCTTGTAAGAAACTAACTGCTTCTCTCTTGCTGCTTTTAAGATTCTCTCTTTGTCTTTAACCTTCGGCATTTTAATTATGATGTCTTGGTTGGGTTCATCTTGTTTGGGACCCTCTGTGCTTTTTGGGCTTGTATGTCTACTTCCTTGTTAGGTTAGGAAAGTTTGTCATCATTACTTTTTAAAATTGGTTTTCACTTGATCTTAGCCAAAAGGCTGAAAAGAGATGAAATTGGTTTTCAATTCTTTGCACTCTCTCTTTTCATTCAGGCACCCCTTTAATGCAAATGTTGGTTCCCTTGATGTTGCTCCAGAGACCCCTTAAACTCTCCTCACTTTTTTAAAATTCTTTTTTCTTTTTGCTGTTCTGATTGGGTGATTTCTGCTATCTTATCTTCTAAATCGCTGATATGATCCTCGGCTCCATCTAATCTACTGTTGATTCCCTATAATGTATTTTTCATTTCCATTATTGTATTCTATATTTCTGACTGGTTCTTTTTTATGTATTCTATCTCCATTTTTATGTTTCCTATCTCTTTGTTGAAGTTATCATTGAGAGCCTTCTTATAACCAGTGTTTGGAACTCTGTGTCTGGTAGATTGCTTGTCTTCATTTTGTTTAATTATTTTCTGGAGCTTTGTTCTGTTCTTCTATTTGGGACATGTTTCTTTGTCTCCCCATTTTGGCTGCTCCCCTGTGTTTATTTCTATGTATTAGGTAGGGTTGCTATGCCCCCAGTCTTAATAGAGTGGCCTCATATAGTGGATGTCTTGCAGGGCTCAGTTGCCCAGTTATCCTGGTCCCCTGAGTTGCACACTCCAGGTATGTCCCTTTTGTGGGTTGTGTGTGCCCTCCTGTTATACTTGAGCCTTGGCTGCTGTTTGCATGTCAATAGGAGGGATTGACCCTCAGGTTCATTGATTGTAAGGACAGGCTGTAACTACAGTGGAGGAGTTGTGGTATAGGGGCTGACCCTACAAAGCAAGATCAGCCTTAGCAGGGTTTTGATGCCTACCCAATCCATCCCTTGGGTGTGTTGTCCTTGGGGTTGGCTGGATGATGCTCCAGTTCATTGCAAAGCTGGCCAATGGGTGGGCCAGCCCCAGCACCACCTGGGATGGGACCCACTGCAGGTCAAGTTTAGTTGCAGCCTGTGCTCCACTCGGGCCCACAGAGCAATCCACAGATGGCCATCACCTGTGCCATGCTTAGAAGTGCCTCTGGAGGCCAAGCCATGAACCAACGCGAGCTGCTGCTAATGCCAGGCTTAGGGCTGCTCAGCGAGGGGTATGAGACATGCTCAAGCTGATTCTGCTTGTCTGGGTTCTGTGAACCTTTGAGAGACCCTAGGAAGGTCTACAGCATGAACCAAGGCAGGTGGTTTTTACAAAAAAGTCACTGGAGCAGCTTTGGTGTGCCCAAAAGTTGGGTGGGGCATGGTCTCACAATTACCTGGGAGTGGCAAATGAATGGTGTCAGCCAATTAATGCAGAACCAGATAGAGCAGTATGTAGGAAAGGGGAAGGGCTCAACAAAGAAACAATGGCTTCTGCCAGCTCCTCAGTCTGGAGGAAAGCTACCCCTCACGTCCTCATCCTGACAACTCAGTTCCCTGTGTGTCACTGGTGCCTCTCCAGCTGCTGCCCCAGTGCTGGAATTCAGAGCCAGTGAGTCTCTTGGTGAATAAGTCCATGCATGGTCCCTTTAAGAGGAGTGCCTGGGAGTGCAGCTGGCCTATATCAACCATATTCTCCACTGGTTTTCACAGCCAGAAATTATGAGGACTTCTCTCCCTCACACGGGAACCCTGGGCTGGGGAAGTACTGGAACCACAACCTCCTCAGGGGGGGTGTTACCATGAATGATGTTGTACTTTGGCTCTTTGTGTTCTAGAAGGAAAGAATTCAATCAAGAGACAGAGTTTGTACAGCATGGAACAGTAAGAAGTTTATTAGTAAAAGCAAGTACACTTCGAGACATGGAGTGGGCTGACCCAAGAGAGGGAAGCAGCTTCTCCATATGTACATCGTACATCATGTGACGGTTTTTATCTCTATGGGTAGAATTGTCTCCCCCTTTCCCTCCCTGTTATTTTTCTCTTTCTCTGCTGTGGGGCCCTGTTCTCCCCGCTGGTTCTCAAGTTGTCTCTCAGAGCGTCAGTGTGAACCTGTTCATTTCCCGTGGTTTATTTGAGAAGCTCATTAGAAATGGTCCTGAGAAGCAGGATGTATATTCTGATAAGAAGGATGAGCAGGTTTCTTTCTCTCTAGCTTCTAACAACGCTCCTCTTTGATTTAGGGGCTCTGTGAGTCTGGAATCCTGCTGGGCCAGTGAGGCATCGGTGCCTTAAGTGAGGGCAGCTGCCAGGGGTCTGGACCCAAGTAGGAGCTGCAGCAAAGGGCTTTCTAACTGGGGCTGGGTCTCTCCTCCTGCTTATTTCTCTCTCTCTCTCTCTCTCTCTCTCTCTCTCTCTCTCTCTCTCTCTCTCTCTCTCTCTCTCTCTCTCTCCTCCACAGCTGAGATATAACTCCCAATTTTTAATGGTCATATGCAGGAGAAGCCTATTCCTTGTCTCTGCCCCTCCTACCAGTCTCCAGTGGCTTCTTCTGTATGTCCTTAGTTGTAGGGCTTTGGTTCAGCTAGACTCCAGGTGATTCTCAATGATGGTTGTTTTGTAGTTTAGTTGTAATTTTGATGTGGTTGTGAGAGGAGGCGAGTACAGCATTAACCTACTCTGCCATCTTGACCAGGTATTTTTACTTTACTATATATACTTCTTAAGATGTGAAAAAAAATACTGTGGTTTTGTTGACAAATAGTTCTTTTAGAGCTACATATTCAGTTATCTAAGGGTGAAATAGTAAGATGTCTGAGATTTGCTTAATAATAATATAGGAGAAGGGAAATGGGTATGGGTACAGATGAATAAGATTGACTATGAATTGATAATTGTTGAAGCTGGGTGATGGTAAACAAGATTGTATTATACATCCTAAATACTTTTGATTAAATTTAAAATTTCATATAAAAACTTTTCAACAATCTTTTATGGTAAATTGTACCATGTCATAAAACATCCCCCTCCCCCCCAAACACTTGTAATCCTATCACTGTAAAGTTTTAATTGTGTTTATTTACATTGTTCTTTAAAGCCCAATTCCAGGCCTAATCTCATTACAATGCAGAGCTTTAAACATTTTGTAGAAATGTTTAAAAATTAAAGTAAAATAAGATATGTAGAAAGATGTAAAGTGGGAAGATTAAGAGACATAAAAAGATACTTTCCAATAATTGTCAGTTTATGATGTAAAGGAAGAGAACCGGTGGATCTGTTACTCTCCTGAGAAGCAGAGAAAGTTGAGAGAAAAATGAAAATAATAAAATTTATATTGGTTAGGCTATTTCAGGTAGTAAGGAAAACCACTTACATGCAGGGGTTTGTTGAAAGGCAATACATAAAAGCAAAACTGCCTCAGTATTGCAGTCATTCTGAGTCCCAAGAAAACCTGAACTAAAACTTAGTATTCGTTTATTATTTCATTGATTCACTCAAATTGCAAGGCACCAGCTTAGGTACTGGATAGCAATAAAAAATAAGACTCATATTATTTTATCTCCCTAGAATTTACATTCTAGCACAGAAAATAGAAGTCAATAGTGATGATAAGTCATTGATAAGTGTGAATAGAGTGCTATGTGTTCACATAACAAGAGTAATCTTTGGAGTAGCCTGAAACCCAGTGAACTAGTTCTTTATTCACTTAGAGTCACGGTTTTCAACTGGGGAGTGGTGGTGGTGCAATTTTTCCCTTGGTGGGCATTTAGCAGTGCCTGGAGACCGCCTGGGTCACAACTATGAAAGAGTAGAAACCAGGAATGTTGCTAAATTTCCTTAAGATCCACAGGAAAGTCCCCACAACAAAGAATTATCTGTTCCAAGATGTCAGTAATGCCAAAATCGAGAAAGTCTGACTTACAGGTTCTAATTCCTTAGACAAGTTTTGATGGGGTCAATTTGGTCTTTTCATCTGACTTATTCATTTAGGTGCTGATTCATGGTCCACTCAATGGTGGCCCAGAGTGTCAAATGTTTCTTCTGCAGCATGCAATATGCTAGGAAGCCTATTCTGTGAGATTTTTGTTTCAGATATTATACGTTTCAGTTTTAGAACATCCATTTATTGTTCTTTTACAATATCCTTTTCTTTTCTGCTGAGATGCCCCATTTATTTACTCATTATTTTCCATATTTTCCTTTGAATTACCACCCAGTTTTAAAATAGTGTTTTAAAGTCTTTGCCTGCTAGTCCAACATTTCTGTCATCTTTGAATATGTTTCTGTTGCTTATTTGTTTTCCAAATTATATGTCATATGTTCTTGCTTCTTTGTATGTCTACTCATTTTTTTAAATTGTAAGCTAGACACATAATATGAGTACTATGTTGTTGAGAGTCTAGATTTTTATATACTTTAAATAGTGATGAGTCTTTTTCAAAGAAGGCAGTTAATTGGCTGATGAATCAGCTTGAACCTGTTGAAGCTTGGGTTTAGGTTTTGTCTGAGCAGTCTGTAGGATGTAGTTTTTCTGGGGTCTGAACTGAATGCTTGTGTGCTCAACAAATTCTCTCTACTCTTGCTGGTCATCATCCAACATCTCCCAGCATTGGGTGGACTCTAAAATCTCTGTTTTGTTCCAACTCCCCTAGTAGTTATTCTCTACTGGGCTTCACAGGATTTCTCTCTCTCTCTCTCTCTCTCTTTCTCTCTCTCTCTCTCTCTCTCTCTCTCTCTCTCTCTCTCTCTCTCTCAGCTTAGTATTTGGCCAAAGACTCAAGGGGTCTCCATGCGTATTTCTGGAGCTCCCTTCTCTGCACAGTTTATTCCTGTCTTGTACCCTGTCCTATAATTTCCAGCCTCTTTATCAGCCCTACACTCTGGGATTTGTTTTCTCCACCCAGTAATGGTTGTTCACTTCCCTGTGCCTTACTTTGTAAAGCACCTGCAGACACTGGAGTTTTCCTTTCAGATTTCCCTTCTCTCAAGGACTACAGTTTTACACAGTCTCTTGTTCAATGCCTGAAATGGTTGCTTCATACATTTTTTTTCTAGTTTTGTAATTGTTTACAGTGGGAGGGTGTCGCGGATACCCATTGCTCCATTATTGTCAGAACTGGAAATTTAAGGTAAGTTTCTTCCAAAACACTTGGTGCAGACTATGGGAACTGTTTGCACAAAGAACTGCATAGGTCCTTTCCCCCAGGAAGGGTCTGCGATAAGGCAGGCCACTGGAGAATTATGAACTCTTGTCTGTACAAAAAGTAAACAACTTTTAATTGTGTTTCAAACCTTCATTTTTGAAAGACATTTAGCTCTTTGTTTTTAACCTTTCCTATGTTGTTTCACTATTAACTCAATGTCAGGAACAGTGCTGCACAGCAGGTGCTCAGTCATTGTTGGACTTTTTCTAGTTAACCAGCATGAATGTGTTTGTGTTTTTTTTTTTAAAGATTTTTATTGGGGAATTGGGGGAGGGAAACAGCGTTCGGGAACTGGGGAAAGGGAACCGAGAAGTTGCTGTCTTTTTGTTCTTCAGTCTAGTTGCGGAGGACGTTGCTTCACTGGCTCATGTTGGTATTGTCAATGCGCTCTTCCCGGATGAGGCAGATCGGTCGCCAGCCTCTGGATGGTGGCTCACAGCAGCTATTGGCAGCTCACGCTGGCTGCCGGCCACTCACTGTAACCTATGGCAGCCCACTGCAGCAGGGGCTGCAGCCTACACCAGGACTCGCACAGCCCAGCTCCAGGTGGAGCTGTTGTTAGCTGTAGAGGACTGTGTCACTGGCCCTCATATGTGGAATCCGAACCAGGGATGCTGGTGTCCTAAGCTACCTCTTAACCAATGCGCCACTTGGCCGGCCCATGAATGTAACTGTTAACGGGAAGGGATGAAGCTAAGTAGATTTGGGGAGCAAATAGTTAAAGAACTCTTAATGATAATACAACATTTATATATTGTCTTACTTTTTTTTTTTTAAGCTTTTATTGGGGAATTGGGGGAGGTGAACAGTGTTGGAGAATTGGGGAAGCGGACTGGCAAAGTTGTTATTCTTCAATCCTTGTTGTGGAGGGCGCCAGTCGCCATCTGGCTTCCCATGGGCAGCTGGTGGTCTCTGAGTTCAAGGTGCCGTGTTCAATCTTAGTTGCTGGTGGGCGTATCTACCATCGCATGAGGGAGTTGAACCAGCAGCCTTGTTGCTAAGAACACACGCCCTATCCATTGAGCAATCCAGATGGCAGCTGAGCTCAAGGTGCTGAAGTCAGTCTTAGCTGTGGGTGGGCATAGCCACCATCCCATGTGGGAGTTGAACCAGCAGCCTTGTTGTTAAGAGCTCATGCCCTATCCACTGAGCCATCTGGGCAGCAGTTCAGCTCAAGGTGCTGAGTTCAGTCTTAGTTGCGGGTGGGCATAGCCCACCATTGAACAGGCAATCTTGTTGTTATACCAACTGAGCTATCCTGCCGCCTGTTGGCAGCTCAGTGACAGCCTAGCTCAGGCACAGCATCACTGGCCCATGTGGGAATCTAACTGGCTGCCCTGTTGCTCAGAGTGCACACTCTAAGCCAACTCTTAACCAACTGAACCACTCAGCCGGCCCTCATCTTACATTTTTAAAGTTTTTATGTATAAGATCTCATTTCATTCTCTACAAAATATTGTTAGTTAGGAAGACCAAATTTAACCAGCACCATTGTACAGATGAAGGTTTTGAAGACTTCAGGGGTAAAGGGAGGTGCTCAAGGTCACTTCAGGTAGCAAAAAGTAGAAGCAACTAAATATAGGTATGGTCAATTAAGCACAAATATTTTTACAGAGTGAATTTAAAATATAGCAATGGAAAGCAAATAAATTTCAAATATGTGTGGGCTGTTTCAGGCTTCCTCCCAGAACCATGAGACAAGCCTTGTACTAATTGTACAATAGTAATAAAATAAAGGGATTTTGTTCATGTTTTGATGAATTCCACTCATAATATGTATAATTAGAAATAACTAATTGATAATTACAAGTATAAAAAGTATAGTGAAAGAGAAGTGAGATTCTCTCAAAGGAGGATCTAATGAAGTCTTGGAGTGGGAGAGGTGATATTTGGAAAGACTTTCCTAAGGAAGTAATTTCAATAGAAGTATATTACCCCTTTCTGTATCTTCCTTGTCTATAAGCCTGTCTCTTCCAACAAGAGACTTAAGTCTTAGGGAAGAGAGAAAAATAGAATTCTAGAACAAAAAGATTATCATTCTGCTTCGATCTTTTAGAATCCATGACGAGACAAGCCTTAAAATCTAGGCTTGTCAAGAGACAAATACTTTTCCTTAATTGCAAAAGCCATGTTTGATCCTGCTGGATGTCTTGGGGGGATTCCAAATATTAATATGAAACACATAAAAGATGCAAATATAATTATTTCTATGACATTTACCTGATTGGCCTATGACAAAGATAAGTAGGTCTTAGAGAATGAGACTTGTATTATGAGGCTTAATTGGGGGATGATTCCATTGACAGCTGCTGTCCCATTGATGGCCTCTTTTCTGGAGAATGAATGTATCCCTTGGGCCTGGCATACTGTTGTCTATCTACCAAACAATCCTTTCCTCGGTAACGATGAGTAAAGGCTGCCTGAAGCCATTTCTTTTCACTTGGAAAGGACAGCAGTAGACTTTGTCTGTCTTACCGCTGAGATCTGTGATTTCTTGTGTTCTCTGCACGGTCTGAACTGAAGGAAACTTGACGGTCGCACCATTCCTCAGGAACTCATGTTGAAACACTGTGTTGATTACATCATGCTAATTGACTCCATTGAGTAGAAAGTTGCAAGGCTATTATATTAGATGCCTTGGTCAGGCACAGGTGTGTCAGAAACTTAGCAATAAACCCAATGGAAATTCAGGAGCCTCTCACTTCAGTGATGCTTTAGGAGCTCAGTGGTTTGGAGTATGTTGAGATAGCATACGTAAAAATGTTTCTGCATCTCATACCTCCTACTCTAAAGAAAAAAAAAATCATAGCACAGTGTTTTCTTTTGCTTTGTTTTTAAAATTTATTTTATTGTGGTGAAATAGACATAACGTAAAATTTACCATTCCAATAACTTTTAAGTGGCACAAATCACATTCACATTGTTGTGCAACCATCACCCACATCCAGCTCCGAAACATTTTCATTTGCCCAACTGAACTCTGTACCATTAAACACCAACTCCCCATTTCACCCTTCCCCCAGCTCTTGGCACCTACCATTCTCCCTTCTGTCTCTATGAGTTTGACCACTCTAGGTAGCTCATAGAAATGGGATCATATAATACTGTCCTTTTCAGACAGTGTTTCTTTGATTGTGGAGGTAACATATACATCCTTAGTGATATCATCAAGCTTTTGAAATAATTGCCTATTATAAACTTACTTCTGTACTTCCAGTGATGGATGGTATAAATACTTTTTGGAGGTAAATTTAACATGAAGCTTAGAAATTAGAGTGTTTCCCTTGCACAGGACTTTCTAAGACCTGGAGAGTGGCCTGGCAGTGTGAAAACTTATTTTGCATGAAGAGGGCCTCAAAAATTCAATAAGCTTCAGGTTTTATAATGCCTGAATCTGCCCAAGATCGCTTATTGTTTAAGCCATGTTGAGGTGTAATTTTTGATATTTGGAGCTAAAAGCATCTTCAAAAATAAAGAGGAGAAATAGCATTTGTGTTCTTCAGCATCTTCTGACAAAAAATAAATTCTGCCCTTTTTCTGTTTCTCCCTCCTTCATCCAAATTTATCTCAAAACTGGGAACATCTCCAGATATCAGCATCCTAGTATTTCTTGAATCAGAAAGTGGGGCCTCCCAGAATTACAGAGTGTCATCCTCTCTCTTTAAGAAAATGTGAGTGGCTCTGTGTACTAATCAAGATTTCAGAGGACAACTCACAAAACTCAATCTGTGTATCTGAAACAGAAAAGGAATTTACTGAGTGGAAATAGTGTGGCCCACAGAGCCAGTGGCCCACCATTTGGATCACAGAGCTTTGAACTGAACTTGGATGGAACAAGAGGTAAGGAATCACCGGGATCCTGACCAGGATGCTGCCAAGGCACCATCGCCACTGGGTACTTGATTCCATCACAGCCATGGTTCCTGGTGCTAATAGGACAAAGAATCCTGGGCAGATATGCCACTCTGGCCTCTCAGAGAACAATGTTTGCGTGTTTTCTTCATTCATCTGCCTGAGCTTCCCCAGATTATAGAAACAAAGCTCGTTAAACAGACTGCCAAAATGAATTATGAAAGCTCTTTTCTTTCTTGCCCTACAGCAACATTCTATACAGGCTGGTAGAGTGAGTTGAAGGGTAGCATGTGAAGGAGGACCTCTGTGATGAAACACATTTTTTTTTCTACTTGTCTATCAAATACCCTCATTTGATTTAGCAGGAAACACATTCTGAAAAAGGTTTCTTTAGGGGCATTAAAAATTATTTTCTTGGGCCAGCCGAGTGGTGCAGTGGTTAAGCGCTGGCTTGGGAAGCCAGTGGCCCCGGTTAGGATCCCACATATGAGGGCCAGTGACACTGACCTCTAAAAAAAAAAAAAAAAAACAACAAAAAACAAACAAAAAAACAAAATAAAGCTATTAAAAAAATTATTATCTTTGCGCCAGGAAAATTTAAAATAGGCTATTCAAACACACACACACACACACACACACACACACACACACACACACACATATATATATTAAGAAACTAAAGTTTAAAACTAACAGGTGAGGGGCCCACTGAGTGGCGCAGTGGTTAAGTGCTGGCTTGGGAAGCCAGCGGCCCCAGTTCGGGTCCCACATATGAGGACCAGTGACACTGCCCTCAAAAAATAAAAAATAAATAAATAATTAAATAAACTAACAGGTGAGAAAATGAAGGCAGGAAAGATGAAATCAAGCCTGAATTGGGTGTACTACAGGAAACTAGGCTGTCAGATCTTGTGGGTTTATTGGCACTGAGATGCAAATTTAGCTTTTTGTTTTTAGAAAGCAAATATGAAAAGGGAGAAGTTCTCAGTGGTGTGATTGACAATACCTATAATAGGAAGATTTTTCTGGGAAGAAGTAAAACTATACTAGTAGTGAGACGCAGTAGAAATTTCCACTGTAGTTATTCTTAAAGAAGACACTGGAAGGATACAGGGAAGTTCATTATCAAAAATTTCCTTGTAGTAAACACCCAGCTCTTAAAAATTGTTCCATAGAGTTTCACTCAGCCTGGGCTACTGGCAAAATGTCAAAGGACCACTTAGTAAAAATAATAGCTGAGCAGCCTAGCAGCTTGATTCAGAAACGTAATTCTCCATTTTTCCCCCCTAAAAATAGAGATTCTACAAATATAGTTCAACAGTATTTCAGGTACTTTTTCATGAATATTGTGTTTCCCCTAATGGAGATTTAAAAAAAACAACTTTGAGCATCTGTGAGGTAAGGTAACATAACCTGTAATATATATTGTTAATTAAATCAATAAACAATGTTTTTTAAATCAATAGAGATGGAGGCTAGATTAAAATCCTATTGTAGAAATTGAGGAATCAGATTAGATAATGTGCTGGAATCAATTGATACCCCACAACAGCACAGAGGAGGCCTGAGGGTTATCTTTACATGAGCCAACAATCCTGTTAGATGTCATTTTGACTTTGCTCTTACCTACAATGAATCATCAAAATCTAATTTTCTGTGTTACAGGGCAGGACTGCAGGGAGTATAGCCTGGAGAAATTTCAAAGCTGTTGTAACCAAATATTCATCTCAACCATAAAAAAAAAGAATCTTAGGTTATCCTGTAATATATAACATTGAGAAGTGTAACTTTACTGATTGGTGAATTTTCGAAGGTATACTGGTTATAAATATACAGCTGAATAGGACAGTAAATTGATTAGACTGCTAGTCTGGGGGCTATTCATCCTCACATTGTAATAAGTTATTACAGTTTAAGGGAGAGAAAACAAATCCTTATTTTGCACAACACCTATCACCCAGCATTACCCTGGAGTTGGGACATTAACTTACTGGTTTGAGGAATCATGGAACTTGTCTTCAAACCAATTCCTTTCCATAAATTTAAAACATGAAGAAAGGTCAGTAAAAACCTCAAACAACTTTTCAAACAGATTTATTGAGTTATAATTTAAATATCATACAAAACACCCATTTAAAGTGCATAATCTAATTTTTAAATGTAATCCACAGGGTTGTGCCATCATTAATTAAATCTAAGTTAAAACATTTTTGTGACCAGAAAAAGAACATCCCCCCACCCCCCACCCCCACACACACATCAATTAGTGGTCACTCCCTTTCTTCCCCCTCCCCCTAGCCCCAGGATTCTCTGCCCCACTGCAT
Source organism: Aselliscus stoliczkanus (assembly GCA_033961575.1). Taxonomy (NCBI): domain Eukaryota; kingdom Metazoa; phylum Chordata; class Mammalia; order Chiroptera; family Hipposideridae; genus Aselliscus; species Aselliscus stoliczkanus. The sequence goes on along the minus strand of CM066740.1, from coordinate 70,631,607 downwards.
CTGGGGTGGAGCTTCTACCTGACCAATGGAGGCATCATGGGGGAGGGGAGACGAGATCCCCTGGGGCCCTGGAATAGAGTTTCTGCAACCTGAGCCTGGGAGAAGGGGATGAGAAATGATGGCAGCTTGCACTTTTCTGGGGGAAACTGGAACCTTAGACTGGGAGCTGGGAGGACAGGTAACCCATCTTCCTGACTGTGCCTGCCTGCAGTAGAGCGCCCAGGGTCTAAGGGTACAGCTTCTGAGGGTTGGGTGATAAGGGGATGGGCCATAGTTCAAACGCCACAGACTCTAGCTATCATTACCAGGATTTAGTTGATTTTCTTGAATAAATGTTTCTCCATTTGCTGATACCCTTAAGAACAGTCTTCAGAGACTTTAAATAATTATTTTACATATATAATATATGTAAAATGTAATGTATAATATATTATTTTATATATACAGAGGGTGCCAAAAATGTATACATATTTTAAGAAAGGAAAAAACTGTATTAAAATTGTAATGCTCAATATATACTGATAACAAAAGATGAATACAAGTCATGTGCATACATTTTTTGGCACCCCTGGTGTGTTTATGTGTGTGTACATGTGTATAATTTTTACCAGTTAAATTGTTGTTTTGGTGGGGAGCAGACCTTTTGAACTCTTTGCTCCCACATTCTAGAAGTCCCAAAACATTTTTTTGTCATTCTTAAGAGGTTTCACAACTGGGTCAAAGGTGGAATAATCATGCCTACATCTTTGGCTACATCCTGTCTCATTTACTCCACAGTCTCCACAACGGTATTCTCTGAGTGTCTCCAACATGAAGACAAACATGATAACACACCAAGTCCTTGCCCACTTCTGAGATTTTGCTGTTGGTTCTGATTTAATAATCACTCCTCCCTGCAGGGACTCTCTATCCCCACCTCCTTAAATTTGTCTTAAAGCAGAGTAAATATTACATCCTTGAAGAATGAAGTTTTTCTTCATTCACTAAGACTACATCAGGAAGTCCTCTGTGGTCTCATAGCTTCTTATAATTTTCTTTCATAACACTGAACATAGAGTGTACTGGTAAATTTCTGTGATTATTCGATTAATGTCTCTACTATGCTGTAAGCTTTTGATGGCAAAGTTAATGGGATAGTGTCTATTTTAGTACTTACCACAGGGCATACAACAAAAATTGTAGAATCAATGAGTGAATGAATTCATTCTATGTGGGATGTGTGTGTGTGTGTGTGTGTGTGAGTGTGTGTGTGTATTACATATATGATTCAACTGGACTGCTTTTCAGAAGTGTTAGCACATGTACTCTTGCCAGCATTGTATGTAAATTTCCTTGCACCCTTTCCAATATCATCCTCATAAAGGGTGGGACTAAGATGACAGGATAAGAAGTGTTCAAATGTGCTTTTCTTTTATTGATAATGAGTTTGAATACTTTTTGCATGTTCATCAATCACTTATATATTCTTGTTATTGGTGCGTTGTCTGCTCATGTCCCTTGTCCATTTTTTGAAATCTTACTTTCAATAAGCCTTCCAGCTTTTTGCTGCTGCTGGCCACTTGCTAGTCATCTTGCCTAAGTGCCTGAGGACTGCGTCTGCCAGAGGGCGGGATGCTAGTCTCAAACTGCCATCTGCAGTCAGCTGTGATCTGCAATCTTTTGCCACAGTCCACTAGCCAATCTTATTTAGGACTGATGCTCTTCTGGGTTAGTGAAAAATCCAGTCAGGGACAGTGCATTTTTCCCTGGTGAGGCATATGTTTTTGTTTGTTTGTTTGTTTGTTTGTTTTGTACTGCTGCCTCTCTCCATCTGCCTACCTCTATCTGGTTTCCTGAAAATTCCGTTCCTGTCAGTCTCCTGCTTTCTGCATATTTGCATAGCTTTGGGTCTCTTGGTTTCTGTCTCTGGCTCCTCCTTCTCTTTCACTAAACTCCAGCCTCTCATGAATTCTGCCAGTTCTTTCTCCAGACTTCTTGCTTCCTGATCCTTGAATGGCTGCTGCCAACAACCCACTTGGACAGTAGCATTAGGAGGTCACCTGGTGGTATCTGGACTGAGGTCCAGAGCAGAGGAAGCGGTAATATCTCATCATGGTGGAGGGCCACAATGAATTGGACAAAACGGCAGGTCACAAAATTGAGAAATCTTGAGGAAGTATAGTCAAGAGTATTTTGTTTAGTATTAGTCTTGCTATCCAATTAATGAATGTCAATAGACTCAATTCAATTAAAATGGTCCAATATAGGTGAAGGGATAGAAATTTCTTTCATGAACATGGAAGGCGTTTTGGATTGCTTGCTGTAACCAGATCCTCTTCTATTTCCTCATTTTTTGCTTTTTCCATCAGTGATTGTTGTTGAAAAATCAATGATTTGAAACTCCTCTGTCGTGAGACTAGTTAGCAGTGACTTCCCCTGTGGACTGTGCTCCCTAACTAGCCTTCCCTCTGGTTAACAGATATCTCAATCCCTCTTTCAATGCACACCTTTTTAAGGGCAAATTTTCAATTCTTCTTAATTCTCACTGAACAGTGATTACCTCTGTGGTCTCAAGAGCCCAGAAATATTTTTTCCAAATTTATAATTGGCAGGGATCGGAACCCTTAAGGGTGCCAGGAAATTCTAGAGCAATAGTACAGGTCATTTATCTGCAACTTCTATTGCTTTTGGGGAAATGTTGGACAGAAGTGTCATTCTTAATTTCTCTATTCAACATATTCTTGTAGAACATCTATTACTGTGGTAAGAACAGAGGGAAACAATGATTAGTGTCAAAGGTGAGTTTTGCCTTTATAGAAATTACTGCTTAACATTTATTTATAGAAAGAAATGATAAGCTGTATAAGAAATGTATACTGTAATTATTCTGAATAGAATTTTAACCAAAGGTTTTATTCATTCAGTAAATATTATTGAGTGCCTACCAAAGGCTGGAGATACTGCTGTGAATAATTAAGGTAAACGTATTGTCTATAAGACTTACAGCCAAAGGAGAGGTTGCTTTTTATTAGAGAAAGTAGGGAGATCTTCATTAAAGAGGTAGGTACTCAAGTGGGTCTGTAAAGAACAGGTAATAGTTATCCATGTCTGTCATCCATCCATCCATCCATCCATCCATTCATCCATCTGCCCATCCATTCATTCATCCATCCTTCCACTCATCTCTCTTTGATGGTATGAAGTGCCCATCAAAGGAGCTCAGATTTCACAGTAGCAAAGGACCCAGGACTGTGGCTGAGTAGACTGAGAATGTTCAGAAGATGTAGCTTGAATAGTACAGTGTTTAGCTGGGCACTGCTGCTGTCTTCAGGGGGGCGTGATTCCCTGCCTTTGCTACATCAGCTTGTGTCTTCTTTGGGGCCTGGGTGGACCTCACTTTTGAAAGTAAAAGACTTGCAAAAGATAACTAGTGCTGGAGAGGATTTGGAGAAAGAAAACCTTTATGCTCTATTGGTGACAATGTAAATTGGTACAGCCATTATGTAAAACAGTATGGAGGTTCCTCAAAAAATTAAAACAGAACTACCATATGATCCAGCAACCCCACTTCTGGATATATATCCAAAGAAAACAAAATCACTTTTTCAAAGAGATATCAGCATTCCATTTTCCTTGCAGGATTATTCACACTAGCCATGATATGGAAACAACATAAGCACCCACCAACAGGTGAATGGATCAAAAAGATTTTATATATATACATATATCACACATACAATGGAATATTACTCAGCCCTAAAAAGAAGGAAATCTTGTCATTTACAACAACATGGATGAAACTGGAGGACAATTATGCTAAGTGAAGTGAAATAAACCAGACACAGGAAGACAAATACTACACGGCACCATTAATATGTGCAAAAAAAAGTCAAACTCATAGTAACATAGAGGAGAGTGGTGCTTACCTGGGACTAAAGGGTGGAGGAAGGGGAGATGTTGGTCAATGGGTACAAACTGTCAGTTATAAGATGAATAACTTCTAGAGACATAATGTACAGCAAGATGGTTATAGCTAATAATACTGTATTGTATACTTGAAATTTGCTTAAGAGAGTAGATCTCAAGTATTCTCACCACACACTTAAAGGGTAACTATATGAAATGATGGGTATGTTAATTAGCTTGATTGTGGTATGCATTTCACAATGTATTTGTTCATTAAAAAATCATATTGTACAACTTAAGGGTACACAATTTTATTTGTCAATCATATGTTAATAAAGCTGGGGAAAAAAGATGGAAGACTCAGACTTACAGTTAGCGAAGGTTATCACCGACGTTTTTGAGAAATAACTAACCTCTCAGGGGTGGATGGACAATAGGAAGTCTTCAATTTCAAACTCTCCAAAGCAGCCAAGTAGTTTCTCACCTTTCTTCCATTCATGACACTAAACAACAGCGGGAACCTTCTTGGGGGGGAGGTAGGATAGAGAGAGGCCAGTGCCTGGCACCCTTTGAGGGCTGCAGCAGAGCTCAGACTGAAGACCAGGCAATCCTGCCCTCACCCCTCACTTCCCTGCCACACTCAAAATGCAGATCCCCAGGTCACTTTGCTTTTACACCAAGTCACTGCCATTTTGCAAGCCACTCACCAATTCCATTGCTGCTCAGTTCAGTACATTTCTCTGAGACCTCTTCATCCATCTTTGCCATCCAGGTCACTGTCATTCTCATCGTCTCGCCTCCTTCCTTAGTTGGCCCACACTTCACAGTTCATGATGTCAGCCACCTGCTGGCCAGCATTTTCAGCATCCGAATCTCCTTCTATTTCTAATACACCCACACCTCCCACCTTCATCTTAAATCAGTTCATATAGCTGCTTTCCCCTTATCTCACACAGGTCGCTAAAGAGCTGCTGAAGAAAAGCACACAAATGAAGGAGGATGTGCCACTCTGTATACCTGGTTTCAACCTCAGCTGGGGAGCTCCGCCTTCCTGATGGCAGAGTATCTGCCTAAATTATTTGGAATTCTTCTGCATGGGAGATTTGTCTTTCCTCCATTTATTTACTTAATTATGTATTTTTATCAGTGTGGACTCATGATGTTTATGTTATACTTTGGGTTATAATACAATACCACTATTTTTCCCCCTCAAATTGTTCTAGGTTTGGCCATTGGGAGCACTTTTAGTTGGTTCCTCTGTCCCTTTCATCTACCCTCATTATTGTGTGTGTGTGTGTGTGTGTGTGTGTGTGTGTGTGTTTCCTTACAGACTGACACTACAATTTGTTCCAGGCTCATCTTGTACATTTCCTGTCCTAGCTCTAGAACCAACCATTCCCCAAGACCCCTGATTCCTTTTATTGGAGAATGATATTAGAAATAAAAATTTGGGCACTACAGGTGTGCTCTTTGCTACTGTGCTGTCATGCTTCCAGGCTTTGTAAGCTGTCACAGCAAACATATATATAGTATACATATATGTGTACTAACTGGTGTATATACACATACCTATAAATATTTTTATATGTATCTGCATTAAGCTAAACATGAGTTTAGAATGATGTCTTCAACTTCAGTCAAGTACCACATGGTTCATTCTTGTTCTCCCCTCTTATCTATGAATTCCCACTTTAGTAGTGAGAAACCTGGTTCCCACGTTTTACTATCCGTTTACTTGTGTTTATTTGTATAGTGGTTTCTGAATTGGCAATCTGCATGCTTGTTGGGAAAAGCCTTATTAGCTATAGTGACTGTGTACAGTTCCTTTCTCTTATAGTGTTCATTTATTTCCAGTCTTAGGCCAGCACCTCTCCCCTAGTCCGTTAAGTGTGGTTGTTTCAGTTAGATTCTCATGTCCCAGTCTCCCTTCCATCCTGGGATTCCAAAACATCCTAAATGATTTTTAAAAATTAAACACATTGAAGCTTACTCCTTGTGCTATAATGTTTCATGGGTTTTGACAAGTGTGTAGTGTCATATATCCACCATTATAATCCCATACAGGGTCATTTTGCCACCCACCAAAATAAGTTCCTTACCTGTTCAACTTCCTTTTCCCTTGAATCCCTGGCTGGTTTTCAATTCATGGGCACAAACTACAAACTATCTCTCCATTCATTTATGTTTCTTTAATTTCTTTCATCAGTGTTTTGTCGTTTTCCGCATATAGATTCCATGTACATTATACTAGATTTATGTCAAAGTATATCACTTTCTGTGTTATTGCAAATAGCATTTAAGAGTTTTCAGATCATAATTGTTCATTACTGTTATGTAAAAAAACAATTTCCTTTTGTATATTGACCTTTTATCTTGTGACCTTGCTAAACTAACTTATTCATTTCAAAATTTCTTTGTAGACTCTTTGGGGACATCTCTATAAACAATTATGCCGTCTGTCACTAAAGATAATTTTAGTTCTTCCTTACCAATCTGTATACCTTTTAATTTCTTTTCCTTGTCTTAATGTATTAGCTAGCACTTCTAGTACTATGTTAAACAGCAGTAGAAAGAGAGGACTTCCTTGCCTTGTTACCAGTATTAAGGGGACAACATCCATTCTCTCACTAGGAAGTTTGATGTGAACTGTCGATTTTTGGGGGTAGATTTTTATCAAGTTGAGGAAGTTCTCCATTCTTAGTTTGCTGGGAGGTTTGTTTGTTTGTTTTATCACTAATGGTTGTTGGATATTGTCAAATGCTTTTTCTGCCTCCATGGATTAGATCATACGATTTTTCTTTTTTAGGTTATTGATATGGTAGATTACATTAATGGATTTTTGAATGTTGAACCAGCCTTGGATACTTGGCTGTGGTATACAATTCTTTTTATACATTGTTGCATCATATAAATATGAATAAAAACATTGCCTGCCTTAAAGCATTTAATAGTCAGAGGGAAATAGATAGGCACACTCAACTATAATCCAAGGTGGGGTCTACAGCATATTCTAGAAGAGGGGAAAAATCCTACAAGTTTTTAATGGAGTGGGGGAAGATCCTATCTGGCTTGGATGAGTTAGGAGACACTGCTATGTAAACTGTGGTTAATATGGAGTCAGAACTTGAGACCTGGAAGAAACCTTTGCACCATCTAATTCAAACCCTCCCCTTCTGTTATACATGAGTTAATGCACAGACTATGTCCCCTGAAATAAGGAGCTGAGGCCTTATCTCAGTTACCCCATCCTCACCTCTGTAAGCTTTCCTCTGCCTCACACGCCCACCCACTGAAAGAGGTAACACAAATCTTGACTTTTAAGTATGTGATTTAGAAAACAAGCATGGCCGTTCCTTTGAATTTCCTCGTTCCTTCAATAAAAAGAAGACTAGAGGCCCTAGGTAAGTACGGAATTGCCTAATTCTGCAATTGAGTCACTCCATCGTGTTCTTGCGCTTCAGACCCATAGAGCCAAACAAAGAAAACATAATCCCCATCTGCCACAATCTGTATCTACCGTGCTCCTCCCCCAGGGAGGCAGTCCCATCTGAGGCAGCCATTACTGGATGCTCTCTGCGTGAACTTCCCTTAATACGTGAGTTAGCTTTTTGTCTAGACTTGGGCCAATTTTTTTTTTTCCACAGAAAATTTACAGAGAAACTTAAGTGAAGTACACCTGTGTTTATTCTTTGTAGCTTAAAGAGGTAAAGTTTACTTTGCTTTAAGGATATTTGAAGTAACAAATTTTAATGGCTTATTCCAAGAAAGGTATACTTTTTAAAGCTGTTCAAAATGAAAACAGCCTTATGTCCCAGTTGCTTTCTATTATTGCTGATAATTAGGTTCTTTCTGTCATAGCCATGTGCAATAGGGGGTAGGTATTATATTTCTACTCATCTCATATAGAGAATTAATTTTCTTTGAAATAATAATAATGATAACAATGGGTACTAAAATTTATACTTAATCTTACAAGAGGTCCAGTGCTGTGTGTAGATGATTTTACTGAGTCCTCTCAACCAGGCCAGGAATAAAGAATTGTTAATATCACCCCCATTTTAAAGTGGAGGTAATTTTGTCTCAGGCAAGGTAAGTAACTTGCCCAAGTTTGCACACTTAGTAAGTAGATGCACGAGTATTGTACAGAGTTGTGGTTGGTCAGCTTTCATTGATGTGCTCTATTAAATGATCTATCACTACTGGTTATCCCATTAGCCTAAGTCATTGGTCACCATCCAGCTCCCCCCCTCACTCATACTCAACCTAGCGGCCTCTGTGGCTTCTAATGATCCTGACCTTCAAATTCCTTCACAAACTGCCTCCTTCTCTACAACCACTTCCCCACATAAGCTCTTCATTTCAGCCGAAGGAGTCCCTTTGTTTTTCTCCTCTCCATGGTGTCTCATCTCTGCTGAGCAGCTCCTGTCAGCTGCAGTGCCCACCCCCACATCCTCACTGCTGTCTACATTTTAGCTGGGTCAGCTCCAAAGAAACATTTCCAAGGATGGAGAGAAGATAGGCAGTGGGTGGCTGAGCCCAAGGTGAAATAAAATAATGTTTTCTTTTATTGATTTACCAATGTTTGTCTTTTAATTTCTGGAGAGCCTCAATTGCATTCAAAAATGTTAATAGGAGTTGAAGGTCTCTTATTCATACAGTTCCAATCTATTCTGCAAATAAAAAGCACTGAAAATGATTCATACGTGAATAATTCCCCCAAACCTTTGCTTATTGAAATGGATCAGAGATAATTACTAGGTTGGAGAATTTGCATCCACACAATTTTCTAGTCTCACAAACATAATTTTCTTTAGAATGAATAGAAAATATTTGCTCTTTTAAAAGCTGTTGTGAATGGTGGGACCGTGTTCTTTCTGCGTCTGCAGATAAATGTGGCAGCACCATCCCCGGCTGCTGTCTCTCAGGGCGAGGGGGCTGATCGCCCTCTTCCCCACTCCGCCTCTCCAGCCCCATGGAGCTCAGCTCGTCCTAACCTCCCCTCTGTATTCCTCTCTGTGTAGAAATCTGTGTGTTCTGTTGGTCATTTCACCCACTAAGAAGAAGTCAATATCATCTTCATAGTTGAGATGTTGGCTATTTCTTCCTGCAGGGTGACTTCACATTCACATATGAGGTGGGAGGATAAGTAACCTGTCACATCTCAGGGGCTTATTTAACCACTTAACTTTTTGTGTTTGTTCTGAGAATGAAAGGAAATTTTAATGAGAGTTGATCTAAAAAGGGGGTGGGGAACAGGATGCTTTTTGTCTGTGACCCTTCAGAACCATCTGGAATACCCATGAGATTCATTTTCTGCCATTGTCTTTCTAAAGCATCGGGCTGTTTTTCCAGGTGTGTGGAGTGCCTAGGTGGCAGTGGATTTTCATTATGCCCAACAGCTTGGTCCTTTATTCTCTGAGGGATGTGTTTTCAATACCACAGGAGATTTCTTTATGCCCTACCAAATGAATCTTTACAAACAGCTCAACTGGCATAAGGCCTCAGGTGGGCTCAAGGAACCCACAGGAAAAAGGTTTATGTGCAAGCACAGGGGATATTCAAATGTGGCTTTATATTAAAGGCATTTTGAATTTCTCTATTCTGGTTTTCTAGAAAAACAAGCACCCCTTGTTCTGAGACTAAACAACAGATTCCAGGGTTCCTTGTAAAACTATTTTGGAAAAAGAAAAAACAGCAAAGTAAATGGGGATATTGTGGAAGAAGAGAGAAGAAATAAAGAAATAAATGAAAAATGTTTTTTAAGGAATAGGTAAGAAAAAAAGTTGATGTCGATAGATGAATTTCTAGAAACGGATGAAGTCTTTGTGTTACTCAGAGTTAACATATTATCTTTAAAACAGAAGAAAAAATCAATACTCAAAATGAATGAACATATGACAATATGGGTGGATTTTAGGAATATAATTTTAAGTAAAAAGTCCCCAAAGATTATATCCTGCATGATACCTTTAAATAATCCCTTGTTATTGTGAAATATAACACACTAAAAGTGGATAAAGGTATGCTTTTTTTTTTTTTTTAATTGGGGAATCGGGGAAGGGGAACAGAGAAGTTGCTGTCTTTTTGTTCTTCAGTCTAGTTGCGGAGGATGTTGCTTCACTGGCCCATGTTGGTATTGTCATTGCGCTCTTCTCGGGTGAGGCAGATCCTTCGCTGGCCTCTGGATGTCGCTCACCGCAGCTATTGGCAGCTCACGCTGGCTGCCGGCCACTCACTGTAGCCTATCGCAGCCCACTGCAGCAGGGGCTGCAACCTACACTGTCACCGGGGCTTGTAACCCAGCTCCCGGTGGAGCTGTTGTTCACCATCTTAGCTGTAGAGCGCAGTGTCATTGGCCCTCATACGTGGGATCCGAACTGGGGCTGCTGGCATCCCAAAACCAGCTCTTAACCAATACGCCACTCAGCCGGCCCAACAGCTTTATAAAAAAGGTACCCTTTTTTATAAATTTAAAAACAACCCAAACAGAGGTATATGCTATTAATACATATAAATGTAATAAAATTCTATCACAAGGGAAGCAAGGCAATAATGAACTCAAGTACCATTGTGGGAGGCAGAGGGATAGGACGGGCGAGCAGCTCTTGTGGATGTAAGTTATTGTCATCATTTTAGTTTTCTGTTGGGTGGTGATTTCACAGTTGTTTATTATAGTATTAAAACCAACAAACCAACAAATGACCAACAAATAAAAAGAGAGTTTTTTATGCAGAAAAGATGAAAGGCTATTATGAATATAGGATTATGGTTAATGCATTTCTGTGCACCTGAAGTCTAATAAAAAAAATGATGAAAAGGGGGAAAGAAATATTTGCCCTTTGAATAACATACTCTAAGCCTGGCTGGTCCTACACGGTATGTGTCTTTCCCCTGAATGTTGGACATTAATTACTCTCCTTGCCTTTAAATGCAGATGTCTATAATAAGTGGATCTCTAGAGACCTCTCAATTCCACCAGCAAGCTTTAGCCTTTTGGGAGCTACTCTCCCTTTCCTGGAGAGAAAGAGAGTAATTTATTGGTGCTTGTTCTGGGCAAAAGCGCCCTCTGCTTTCAGGTAGTGGTGTGGCAGTCTTACTCTGAATGTCCCTGGTCTATACTAGAGCTCAAGGTCGAGTCCCTGCTGTCAGAAACAAAGGAACTGAAAAACAAGCATTAATATGGATAACTTGAATTTCCAAGCAGAGCTCATATTCCTCCCTGCCTCCCACAAACTTTCTAAACTGTAGGGCTTTTCATCCTTATGTATTACACTGTTTCTTTTTATTAATTGTTACAAGTTGGGTTTCCTGGGAAACAGACTGAATTAGAGATTATTGAGGTATGCTCTTAGGGATAATGTCTACAAGAAGGTGAGGGAAGCCGGACTGTGCAGAGGAAGAATTTGAACAGTGATGCAGCCATAACAGAGCCCCCCTTGCCCCCACCCCCCTCAGTGTGCTATGAAGCTGGGCTATTTCTTCAGAGGTGTCCTGAACTGTGGGATGGGGGGCTGGACCTCTGAACACCTCTTCCCCAGGGCAATCCACATCCAAGGCTGCCTTTGGAGAGAATTTTCCTGTCACCATTTTTCTTTCAGCACCTCCCATCCACCCAGGTGAGGGTATATAGTACAGTGGGAGCCAATTTTTGGCTTCTACAGACATACTGAGCCAACCCATCTGTGAACTCAGCTTGGCCATTTTTCTCCTCTGTCATCTGGGCCCAGGGTGCCACTTACTATAGGTGTGAGCTGAGGCTGAGTTCTCACTGGAATATTCCTGGATGTTCACCTGCTCGTGTGCTTTACCTGTGCTCTCTGGCTCTGCTCATGACTGATCTCCGATGTACCACTTCCATCTTACTCTAGCTCATTCTTTCCCGCTTACCTCATGGCCTCACTCCAGAACCCGCGGTGTCCTATGAGAACTTGCCATAAAATCCACACAGCATCGTTTCTCATCATAGTACCATCTCTAGTACAATAGGGTCTGCTGGGTTATATGGCCCCAGTGGCAGGTGCTACAGTCTAAACCTGCCACAGACAGAGCCCTTTATTCTCTGGAAGCTGGCAACCCTCTATGTCACCCAGTCTGGGTTGGAGCAGTATTTGCAAGTGTGAAATATGCTGCTCCAGAGCCTGATGTGTGATAATCCTGGCATATTTCACACTACTGAAATCCTAAAAAGCTTTACTGATGTTGTGGACTTGTGAGTCTAAGGTTTATCTCAAATCCTCTGAAACAAAGGTGCTGTATCAAAGCCTCCACCATACTAGCTACTTATACTCATCTTGTCCAATTATCAGGATAGCATTGGTATAGTGGGCCAATGTTATGTCACACTGAATGTCCAGATGGTCTAGGCATCTTGGGACTATATCATGACAGAGCAGGAGGGTTAATAGAGCCGCAGGAAAAGGCCATAAATGTAGACTGTTGCCCATCCCCCAAGGACGTATGTTGTTTCTGGTCCTCCTTGAGAAGGATGGAAAAGAATGCATTGAGGGCCAGCCGAGTGGCACATTGGTTAAGAGCTGGCTTGGGATGCCAGCGGCCTGGGTTCAGATCCCACATATGAGGGCCCCTGCCCTCTACAGCTAAGATGGTGAACAACAATTCCACCTGGAGCTGGGCTGCTGTGAGTCCCCAGGACGGCATAGCTGCACCCCTGCTGCACTGGGCTGCCATAGGCTACAGTGAGTGGCCGGCAGCCAGTGTGAGCAGCTGGCAGCCTGAGTGAGCTGCCAAGAGCCGCTGTGAGCAGCCATCCAGAGGCCGGCGACTGATCTGCCTCACCCAGGAAGAATGCAATGATCACAATACCAACATGGGCCAGTGAAGTGACGTCCTCCACAACTAGACTGAAGAACGAAAGGACAGCAACTTGTCCTTTCCCCTTCCCCGGTTCCCCAATGCTGTTCCCTCTCCCAATTCCTCAATAAAAAAAAAAAATCTTAAAAGAAAAAAAAAAGAAAGAATGCATTGACCAGACCAATGGCTACGTATCATTTGCCCAAAATTTTGAATCTTGTTAATCTGTTCTAGCAAACATTTCTTTCTTTTTTCTTTTTTTAGCAAACATTTCTTGTCTGGCATTATAACTGCGATTGTTTACTACTGGATTGAGTTTGGAGGGGGCCTCCAAGTGAATTCAATAGCAGTGTGTCAGAGACCACCACCCCGCAACGGCTAGATTTTTAAAGGTGTTACAAGTCTCTGCCATTTTTCCGAGAAAAGTGTATGTTTAATTATTTATTTAGTTTGGCTGGTTGGTTTTAATTGAAGCATAATTCACATACAACAAGATGCACAGATCTTAAGTGTATCACTCAATGAATTGTGTAACTTAACCATAATCAAGATATAGAACATTTCTACGCCCCTCCAAAAGTTCTCATTTGTCTTTTTCAAGTTAATTCTGCCCTCTGGCCCCAGGCAATCATTGATCTACTTTCTGACTATATATTTGACTTTTCTAGTGTTTCATATAAATGAAATCATACAGTATTATTTTTGTTTGTTTGTTTTTGGCTTCTTTCTCTCACAGTAATGTTTTGAGATTCACCCATATTGTTCCTAAGGTCAGTTTTTTGTTCCTTTTACTCTAGAGTAGTATTGTATTTAATTAATTAATTTTATTTTTATTTTAAAAGATTTTATTGGGGAATTGGGGGAGGGGAACAACAGCATTGGGGAATCAGGGAAGGGGAACAGACAAGTTGCTGTCCTTTTGTTCTTCAGTCTAGTTGTGGAGGATATCGCTTCACTGGCCCATGTTGAAATCGTCATTGTGCTCTTCTTAGGTGAGGCAGTCACTCACAGGCCATTGAACGGCCGCTCTCGCTGGCTGCCAGCCACTCATGAAAGCTCATGCCAGCTGCTGGCCAGCCCCAGGGCAGCCTACACCATCACCAGCAACTCATGGCTCAGCTCCAGGTGGAGCTGTTCTTCACCATCTTAGCTGTAGAGGGCAGTGTCCCTGACCCTTATATGTGAGATCCCAACCGGGGCCTTGCTGCTGAAGAGCTGGCGTCCCAAGCCAAATCTTAACCAATGTGCCACTCAGATGGCCCTTGAGTAGCATTTTAATAGATGAATTAATCAAAACTTGTTTATCCATTCTCTTGCTGATACACCCTAGCATTGTCTCCAAGTTTTGGTACTATGAGTAAAGCTACTTTTAACATCATGTAGTGTACATATGTTTTCATTTATCTTGAGTGAATTTTAGGAGTTGAATTGTCTCACAACAATTCTCCAAGGATGTTATACTAAATTTTCACTCCCACTGGCAATATACGATGGCATCAATTGCTCTGCATCCTCATAAACGTTTGGTACTGGCACAATTTTTGACGTCAGCCACTCTTAGGGTGTGAAACGGTACCTAATTGTATTTTAATTTGCTTTTCCCTGATGATTAATGATTTTGAGCACCTTTTTATGTGATATCGGCTGTATCTATATCTTCTCTTATTAAGTGTCTGTTCAAGCCTTTTGCCCATTAAAAAAGTGGGATTGTTTTTCTTTTTATTGTTGGTTTGTAGTAGGTTTTAAAAATATATTGCAAAGGGCTGGCCGAGTGGCCCAGTTGGTTAAGAGCCCACTCAAGAGTGTGAGCTGAGCTCTGAGCAACAGCAGTTCGATGCCCAGCCTGAGCTGAGCTGCTGCTGAGCTGCCAACAGGTGGCAGGATGGCTCAGCTTAAAAATATATATATATATATATATATATATATATATTGCAGCTATGAGTTCTTTCTTAAGGATATATTGTGAATATTTTCTCCAGTCTGTGGGTTGACTATTCATTTTTCAAGGTGACTTTAATGAGCAGAAAATTTTCTTTTAATAAAATCAGAATGATCAATTTTTCTCTTTTATGGTTAATGCTTTTTTTGTTTTGATTTAAGAAACATTTTTGTATTAATTTAGGAAATCTTTTCTTATCTCTAAGTCATGAAGACATATGACCTATATTTCCTGCTAAAAGCTTTATGGATCTAGCTTTTACATTGATCTATGATTCATCTCAAATTAATTTTTGTATAAAGTTTCATAGAGGTAGAGGTCCATTTTTTCCATATGTTTATCCAGTTCTCTTAGTTATTCTCTTAATTATTGTTGATGTAAAGTCATTAAGTCAGGCAGTGTGTCTTTTACTTCATCCTTCTTCAGTATTGCTTTGGATGTTGTAGGTCCTTTGCATTTTCATATAAATTTTAGAATATGCTTGAAAATTTCCATAAAAATCCTTGGGAACTTTGACTGGGATTGCATTGCACTTGGAGAGATAGGAAATACTTAGAACATCTTTAATCCACGAATGGGGTATGTTTTGCCTAATTTTCAAATGAAGAGAATAATTTCTTAGTACAGTACTCAATTTTATCTCATTGATCATCTTATTAGCTATATCTCTATGTTTGTTATTAGTATTTACTCTAGAGATTATAGTATGCATCTCATCACAATGTACTTTCAAATAATTTATTTTGGGCAAAATATAATAATCTTAAAAAAATACAAGTTCTTTTATTCCTTCTCCTGACCTCTGTTTTCTTATTCTTATATATTGTACTTCTGTATATGCTGCAAACCTCACATTACCAATGTTATTGTGTGTATATATATATATGTATATATATATATATATATATATATATATATGTATTCATTTTTATCTTTCTTCATAGCCAGTCTTCCACTTGATAGCATTTTTCTTCAGCCTAAGAAACTTCTTTTTCTGTTTCATGTCTTTTGGATTCAAAAATCTCTCAGGTTGTCATCTTCAGTTTTGAAAGATTATTGCTGGATATGTGATTCTAGGTTGGCACTTTTTTTTCTTACTGTACTTTATAATATACTTTTCCATTCTCTTTTGGTCTTTTCCACTAATTCTTTTTTTTTTTCTTACAGATTTTATTGGAGAATTGGGGGAGGGGAACGTGTTGGGGAATTGGGGAAAGGGAACAGCCAAGTTGTTGTCCTTCAGTTGTAGTTGTGGAGGGCGCAGCTAGCTCAGCTCCAAGTCCAGTCACCATCCAGCCCCCCGTTGGGCTGCTCAGCTCAAGGTGCTGTGTTCAATCTTAGTTGCAGATGGGCGCAGCCCACCATCCCATACAGGTGTTGAGCCAGCAGCCTTGCTGCTAAAAGCATGCGCTCTCATCAGTTCAGCAACAGATCAGCTCCGGCATAGCTCACTGGCCCATGTGGGACTTGAACCGGCGACCCTATTGCTCAGGGCTTGTGCTCTCAACCAACTGAACCACTGGGTCAGCCCTCTACTAATTCTTTTATTGTTTCTGATGAAAAGTAAGCCACAATCTATACCAGTTTTTCTCTGTATATGTATTTTTTTCTTCTGGTGGCTTTTTAAGATCTCTGTACCTTTGTTTTTCATCAGATTGACTATGTTGTGTGCGAGTGTGTGTGTGTATATTTTGTACTCCATTTCTGGTTCCATGGATTGGATCTTGGATCCATGGATTGATATATTTTTATCATTTTGGGGAAAAAATTGCCATTATCTTTTGGAATGTTTCTTCCATTTTCTGACTCCTTTACTTCCGGCATCCCACTTACTATGTGTATTAGAATCCTGTATATTATTCCAGAAATTTAAGATGTTCTGTTTCACTTTTTACTGTTTTTTTTCTCATTGCATTTTAATTTGAATCATTCTTGTTGACTTTTCTTCAAGTTTACTTATTTTTCTTCTGCAGTATTCAGTGTGTTGTTACCCTATTGCTTGAATTCTTAATTCTGATACCATATTTTTTATTGCTACTTATTTCATTTTTGTTTATAGCTTCCATCTCTCTTTTAAAATTCTTTATCGGGCCGGCCAAGTGGCGCTGTGGTTAAGCGCTGGCTTGGGAAGCCAGCGGCCCCGGTTCGGTCCCATATGTGAGGGTCAGTGACACTGCCCTCAAAAAAAAAAAAAAAAGTATGGAGGAAATAAAATTCTTTATCTATTTGAACATATTGTCTATATTTTCCACTATCTCTTTTTAACATATATTATAAATACTTTAAAATCACTATCTTATAATTACAAGATATTTTACAATCTGTGATACCTCTGAATGTGCTGCTATTCACAGTTTTCTCTCTTGGCCCTGAATCACATTTTCTTGCTTCTTTCTATGTCTTACATTTCTTGATTGTATGGCTAGACATTATGTGTAAGAGAATAATAGAGAGTTGAAGTAAATAATATGTTGATCCTTCTGGCAGGACACCAGCACAAGACACTGAGATAATTTAGTCTGTAATTGAACTGAATCTGGACTTCAGAGCAGCTTTAGTTAAATTCGGTTCACCTCTGGTTTAAATATTTTTTGGCAACAGGAGGACTTCCCTTTCAGCAGTGCTTGGTATCTGAACTCTGCCCAGTTTTTTGAGATTTTTGTGTTTCACAGCCTACTTGCCAGCCTTTAGGGCTGCTGGAGAGTACTTCAAGGGGCGTTTATCTTGGCTCTCCTGCATATCACCAACCTTTGGTGTATCTTCCTATGCACTCAAGGAAAACCTATGGGAAAATATTAAATTTGAATAGGTGCAGATTCACTCTTGGCTGGGACTCCAGGGGATTCCAAGCCATGTGTGCTGCTTCTGGAGGCTTGTTCAAGGTTTAGTCACTTCCCCCTTACCATTGTCAAGGATGCATGCCTCCTCTTTCTACTTCTCTGCCAGGGATAGAAGTACCTATTACTTTCTGTTTTTTTTTTAGTTTACTTTGGTTTCTTTGTGTCCTCAACTCCTGATTGGTTATAAAGCCATGATTCAATGTTTTAAGCTTTTTCAGCTTGTTGGCAACAAGGTTGGAGCATACTCTCTTATTACTTTCTGTATCTTAACTGGGAGTGGAAGTCTCTTGCTTTTTATTGGCTGTCTCAGCTAGAGTAAGGGAACATTCAAAAGCTTTCACTGCAACTGCTCTTACCTCACATGTCAAGGAATTAACGTCTTAGTTCTGCCATATGCTATGTATGTACATTCAGGAACCAGAGAAATGACCATGGGTGAGTCCATGAACCAAGTAAAAAGTCAGTGAACCTATCATGAGTCAAACCTAGGCCAGAACACCATTTATGACTTGGATTCCAATATGCTTCTACCCTAATAATTGGTCTCTAATGGCACTTCAAGCCCCTAGGTATCAATTTCAACTCAGACCGTTTGTCCAAGAATCCTAAAACAAGACAAAACAAAACAAAAGGAAGGTTTGGAATCATTATCATCATGTAGACTTGCCAGAGTTTGTAAAGCGCTTTCTCACAGCACTTTTCTCTGTAGGCTACATTATTCTCTAATTCTTTAAAATAACAATAAAATGGAAAATTCTGGTACACCAAGAGACAGAACGTGCTAAAGAGCTTTTCAATTCATGTATTCCTTGTCAGATAGAATACTTATCAGTATTCTATACTTACCAGTACTGAGATGTTTCATTGCTGCTTCCCATCTTTTGCCTGACGGTGAGATTCTTCAATTATTGAAAGATTCTGGACTGTGAGATGATTTTATGCTCTCAGGATTTGGGGATGGACTACATGTAGAGGTCCCTGAACATTCCAACTGAGTCTCTGCTGTATTGAAGTGCTATTTCCCAAAGGAGAGATTATCACCTCCTTTTGTGAACTTTCCCTGGGAGGCCAAATTCTGGCAAATGCTTTATGTAACCTGGAATCTAGTCATCGCTCCTTTTCTCTTAATAATTTCTATTAAACAGGAAACCAGTGGTAAAGTTTCTCCCTATTCCCCAGAAGAAACACAAAAGCTAGGTTTGCATAATTTCTAAGCAAAGAGGGACTTATAATAAGAAATTTGCAATATTATATGTTCTCTTCCTTATTTACAGTATGTAGCCTATCTCCTGGAAAAGAAGCCCATAAATCTTAGTGCAATGGATGCTCGTCCAGTCCTGATCTATTAATTCCATTTTCTCATCATGAGTAGAATGGTAGTTATATATTACACATTAAGAAATGTTTATTGAGCACCTACAATTGCCCATGCATTGTTCTAAGGGTTGAAGATACTTCTGTTAAGAGAGATAAGGTCCTTGCTCATGGAGATTACATTCTATAGAGGGGAAGCAGTCAATAAATAAGTTAATATGTGAAATGGTGTTAAGTGCTATGAAGAAGAAAAATAAAGCAAGAATGAGGGAGAGGGATTCTGGGTTGGAGTTGATAGTGGTTGTATTTTTAACTAAGATAGGAAAGAGCTCACTAAAAAAGTGACATTAAAGATTCTCTGTGGGAGGGTGTCAAGGAGTTGGAAAGCCCAATAACATCTAAGTTAGCAGCAAATTGGGACCACAATCCAGGCATTAGCATCCCCTGTTCCCTCCTTTTTTCAATGTGTGACACAGTTGTAAGGACTCATAAGGGACTCACTAAAGCACAATATCAAGCAATGTGGTGTCACTGTGAGCTGTTGGCAAACAGGAGTGGCAAACAAATGAGCCTAACAAGTCCTTATTGATTACCTACCATTCAGAGAAGATCACCGGTTCCCTGGGGATCTCAGAGGAATATACAATGGATTTCCTGCCTCCCAGAAGCTGACAACATGGACTGGGGGTGGGGTCAAGATGTTCTGAGGACACGATCTGTGCAGTGCAGACGCGAAGGTACAACCAGGGATGCCCTTCGGGCAGTGTCTTCTGCCGGAATCCAAATGGTGTTCTTCACAGGCTTGCTGTGAACAAAGAGGATTCTGCTCTCTCACCTTCTTGCCAGCCTTGCTCCCACATATGGATTATCATATTGTCAACAGCATAATCTAATAAGAGAGATGGCGATACATTGTCTTTTGTTAGCTGGCTGAAACCCAATGACTGGGGTTGTTGACTACGGAAGGGCAGACAGATGGGTTTCACGCTGTCCTATAATTGCGAAGTCACTTTACCTTTGAGAGTCCTTTGCAGAACAGCATTATTACCTGTGGTTAAGTTGGTATGATACATTTTAAAATTATATGGACTAGAGCTACCGGTGAAATTTAATTGTTACCAATTAGAGCTAGCAGAGGGAGAATTTCTATCAGGTAGCATGATTTACCTAATTGGAAGGCAGAGGTAAAGTTATCATTATGGTCAGGAGAGCAAAGACTTATTTTGGATTCTAGTTTTTACACTGCATGACAAATGCCAGAAACCAGGCTTTATGTTGCCTCCCTGTGTTGTGTACCATGGTGCCAGGAGTAACAAATAGGCAATTCAAGTGTTCAAAAGTAATTCCAGTAAAAAGTGGAAAAATTCAGAAAATCTAAGTTACATCTACTTTGCAGCAAATTAGGTCGTTTATTTGATCAGACACTTTCAGCAACAAACTTGTACTTGTCCTTCTGTTGTCGTAAAAAAAACTTATAATTAAGATGTTCTAGTAATATTTGTCTTTGATAGCTTCAAAATGATTGTCCTAATTTTTTAAAAATGTGTTTGTTTGACTTTACATTTCCCATCAGTTTTAAAGAAAAAAATATATATTTAAAACAGTTCTGGTTTTATTGCATATTTAAACATTTTCCTTTCCATCCTGTTTCCTGTGTAATGGAATTATCAAAAGGAAAAGAATGATAGCTATATTTTAGGCTACAAAAGCATTTGCTGGAAGATAATAAGAACTTCTTTTTGTTTGTTTTTTGAGGGCAGTGTCACTGGCCCACATATGTGGGATCCAAACTGGGGCCGCTGGCTTCCCAAACCAGCGCTTAACCACTGCGCCACTTGGCCGGACCATTTATTTTATTTTTTATTTATTTATTTTTTAGCTGAGCCATCCTGCCACCTGTTGGCAGCTCAACGACAACTCAGCTTGGGCTGGCATCGAACCGCTGTTGCTCAGAGCTCAGCTCGCACTCTTGAACGAGCTCTTAACCAACTGAGCCACTTGGCCGGCCCTAACTTCTTTTTTTTTTTTTAAGCTTAATTCCATCCCTCATTTTGTATTTATTTAATTTTTTTCAGTTAATATAAAATGAACTTCATGGTCCTTCCTATGGAACACACACGTGCGCTGGTGCACGCGCACACACACACACACATATAATTTATTTCCCATATCATACATTTCTTAATTGTGAGGCATTTGTGGTCCACTAGGTTTTCCTATTATTGAAATGTTATGAAGGGACTAATTTTTTGGAGTTTGAATTAACTTAATTTTTGAAAGTTTTGAATACCTAGAACTGTCAGTTAAAATTAGATACAGTATTGTTGGATTTTTATTGGAAATTTCATTTAAATTGTTTCAAGAGAATCTACAACAGGTCACATAAAAAGCAGCTTCTAACTGTGTTTGGAGCTGAATCCCTGTGAAAAAGGCTTGTTGCTTCATTGAATTGGGTACAAGCCAAAGATTGGGTTTATTCTAATTCTGTGTGGGTTAGAATTTGAAGGTAACCCAGAAAGGTCAGTGCCATTACTCCTAAAACTGTCTCAGTGAGCCATGGTGAGCTGTAATAAAATACATTGGAGTCACTCTCTCTATTTGAGGGAGTAAAAGGAGATAGCCTGATCACCAAGCCAGGGGCTGGTGAGATGTAGAATTAGGCCATGTTGTAATTAATAAGTTGCAATCTACAAGTTCAGCCGTGGGCATGTCACCAGTAGAGAATGTGGCATGAGGTGGAAAAAAAGTGTTGAGTATGGTGGTGGTAGTATGTATACGTTAGGGTCTTGAATGGGTCTATTGTTGGGGGAAAGAAAGGCATTTAAAAGCATGTAGAAGTTATCAAGAAGATTAGAGACCTAGGATGCAAAGAAAGAATGTGTATAAAGTGATAATTTCTTAAGCACTTATCTTCCCGGTGTGTTCTAAGGATTTACACATAGTAACACATTTAATTTCTACAAGAGCACTATAATGTAGATACTATTATAATGTCTGTTCTCCCTATGACAAAACAGAGAGGTTATACAACCTGCCCAGTCACACAGCTAATAAGTGGCAGAGTCAGGATTTGATGCCAGGAAGTCAGGTTCCAAAACCCAAGTTCTCGGACATTACGCTACAAAGCAGCAAGGCCCAGATGTGGGGTGAGGGGTCTGAGGCAGTGAGCATATCTTGGGAAGAGGACCATGGGGAGGTGGGGGTGTCACAGGGGAGCCCAGCAAGGATGGATGTAGGCCTGTTTCTCAGGGCTGTCTTAAACAGGATTTCTGCCAGGGCGGGCGACACATTGCAACAAAGGGCCTGCTGGGTCTGTGACCTTGTAGTTGGCCTGGAAGATAGAATGAATGTTAAATGAAAGGGGGCTGATGAATAGGTGGGAAGTATGTGAGGCAGAGATTTCGGTCAGGAATGTGTGACTCACAGAAGGCATACGGTCTGCCTGGTGCCCACACCTGTCCCCTAACACCCCTGGCAAGGGGGTGAGGGATTGCTGAAACTGACAGCTTCCGGGATGGCTGATCGCTCTGGGTTCCCATTGCTCCACACAGCTCTCATGGTTACTAAGTTCCTCTTTGGTTTTAAGTGAATTAGTGTTTCTGAAACCTCCGCCCACTGGTTTGGCTATTCTTCTCAAGACCATGTGACACATTGAATCCCTTTTCTACAGTGAGATTTCCATCTTTCTTTTCTGTTTCTTCTGGTGAATTCTTCCCAGTTTTTTCAGGTTTCTTCCCCATGGGAAAGGATGTCAGGTCATTCATCATCCTGGTAATTGTCTTCTGAGAAGTTTCCGGTTAGGCAGGGGCTCTGGAGAATGTGGTATCTGAACTGAATTTAATGCCCTAGACATGGTTTTTGACCATCCTGAGTACAGTGAGACCATGGTCACTGCTTCCCACCAGGGCCCCATTACAGAGGCCTGCTATGTCACTCACCCCTGGACAGTCTCTTTACGGGTGACTCTTAGTGACATTATAGTCAGTGAAAACTGACTATAAGTCATTTTTAGTCATGTATTTCTCATCTGTAATTAATTTTTTTTTCCTTTTTTTTTTTTTTAGCTGAGCCATCCTGCCACCTGTTGGCAGCTTAGCAGCAGCTCAGCTCGGGCTGGGCATTGAACTGCTGTTGCTCAGAGCTCAGCTCACACTCTTGAGTGAGCTCTTAACCAACTGAGTCACTCGGCTGGCCCCAAAATAAGGATTTTTTTTTTCAGCTGAGCCATCCTGCCATCTCTTAACTTACTTTTAAAGAGCTTAGTGGTATTATACTTTTATTTGATATATTTCATCATTAGGTTTATTCCAGTGTTTAGTCTGTCTGGGTATTGGTTCTGTCATAAACAATCAGCCCCTCTGAGGTCTGTTTCATTCAAGGTTTGGCTAATATAACATCAGGGTTTCCACCTAAATTCCTAAAGCAAATGGTGAAAAGTCAGTTCAGACCCCTTATGGCATGACCCTGGGACACTTTCATCAGAAGCAGTTTTCCTTCTCTCTTCTGAACAGAAAAGCACCCTATAAGTTGGGACAAGCACCTGTCCTGGGTTTTAGCTGAAAAGATCCTGGAAGGTATCTGGAAAAGCCCCGTTTGACTTCTCCCTCTTACCTCTGCCCCTGTGTATGGGTCCGACTATGGGAAGACTTGTGGAGGGGTGTGTGGGTGCGTGCTCTTCAGAGAGAGCCTGTTCTCCCTGTGTGCACCTGTGTCTGAATTTCCCCCTGACAGAGGGACTCCAGGCCCACTCTGCTCTAGCAGGCCCTCATCTTAACCAGTCACATCTGCAATCACCCTATTTTCAAATAAGGTCACATTCTGAGGAACCAGAAGTTAGGGTTTACATTTGGGGGAGACACAGTTCAACCCTTAACATGGGATGAACATGAGATGTTCTGCCCAGGTCCCTCTCCGCTGCTGGGGATACTGTGGAAAAGGCCCCAGCTGTCAAGCCTCCTTGGGTTTGCCTTCAGATGCAGTAAACTGCCTCTCCCAAGATCTGGCCTCCTTCCAGGGCAGCCTGCCCCAAATGGCTGACCAACCTGGGCATAAAATTTCCCAGCCCCTTTGTCCCAACTTGGACAGCGCTGAGGGCTATCCCAGCTCCAAAGTTCCCCATGGGGTCAGATGAGGCCTTCATTGGGCCCACATCCTTGCCCAACTTCTCCTTTTCACAGGTAGACAGCCTGAGGTGCTTCCTGGTGAAACCTCCCCCAGGCTAATCACCGTCTTGGAGTCGGCTTTCAATTGATAACACAAGGTAGCATTTATCAAAACTACAATTTCAAAGAGTTTTGTTCATGACCCATTATCTGAGCATAGGGATAAAGCTAGGCCCCAGAAAATTCTTTTTACCCCGTTCAAATTGCTGAATGGATCCGTTTCTTATCCTGCTTTCTGTGTCATCCCTAGTGTACTTGATAGCATTTGGTTTTATCATAAAGATGTGTGGATAGTGGATTAAAAATATTGCATGAGGAGAGAGAAGGAAGACTGCTAGAGAGTATGATGGTAAAAAAATAAAATGCCAGTTTGTTACAAATATATCAGCTGTCCTGTTTTTAAAAAATGTCCTAGTGACATGAAACCATCATTTTCTCTGAAAATTGTTATACAAGTCACAGTTTAGCCTGATAGCCAACCCAGGTGGAAAACTGAGGTTTGCACATCAGAAACATGGGAAGCTGCACAGGTCATTAAGGGGACTTTTGAGGAGGTCAAACTCAAGTTGAGAGGCCAGTGCTGCCCCTTTCTAGTACTACCTTGAATAGGTTACTTAATTTCTCTGACCTTTCATTTCCTCATCAGAGAATTGTGGGACTACTGTGTGGATTAAAGAAAATGTATATAAGGTATTTAGTAGGTTCTTAGCTCATACTAGACCATCACTAAATTCTATTCTAATAATAATAACAATAGCTACTTTGTTTGGAAATAGGGTGATAAATCATTTCAATTGTCTCCTGTATGTATTTAAAATTAACTCTAAATATGAAAGTAACAGTGTAAAGATTATTCTAGAAACTGTGGCTTGTATTGATTCATGCTTTTAAGTTCCCTCTGCTGAAGTTATATCTGTGCCAGCAGTGCCAAGATTATGTAGAAGCACAGAAGTTTTTTTGTGTGTAGTGTTTCCAATAGCATCTTCACATTCAATTTCCTGAATTGTCATTTCAACAGTTTGCCATGAAAGAAATAAATCATTGCTTGGAAAGAACATATTATATAAAAGGTAGTTCTAAGAAACTTAGACTTATTTTTAAAAATTTGGTTGGTGCCCAATTGGCTAACAAGAACCATTATTTCAGGTAAGTAGCTTTCTCAAGAAATGAAACTTCTCCATTAATAGCTAAAGATTTTACATGGTACCAGGTTTTCAAAGGTTTTTCAAAGAATCCACCTCCCCCATCCCTGGTAACCACTTTTCTACTCTCTGTTTTATGAGTTTGACTTTTTTTCTTTTCTTTTCTTTTTAATGATTCTCCATATAAGTGATACCATGCAGTATTCGTCTTTGTCTGGCTATTTCTCTTAGCATAATGTCTTGGGGCCTCATCACAGGCGAAGTTCAGCCTCTGCTTATGCCCTGCCAGGAGCCAACTGGCATGAGCCACCAAGCCATCCTACTTCCACCTGTGCTGGGCTTGGAGGTGCCTGGGAGAGGCTAAGCTGTGAACTGAGCTGGCTGCAACTAGTTCTGGGCTTGGGGCTGCTCAGCAAGAAGTACGGGGCATGCCGAGGCCAGATGCTGCTTGATTGGGGTTTGTGAACCTTTGAGAGATTTTTAGGACAGCCTGCAGCATGAGCCAAGACAGGCCATTTGTATGGAAAAGCCACTGGAAGCAACTTGGGTGTGCCCACAAATTGAGTGGGGTGGGGTCTTAGGGAATCATCAGGTCAGAGTGATCCATGTTAGCCAGGTTGATGGAGACTCAGCTATGGCGTCCACCTGCATCTGCACACTAGAAGAGGGAAGGGCTCAAAAAGAAATAATGACCTCTGTCAGCACTTCAATCTGGGAGAAAGCTTCCTCTCCTGCCCTCACCCTGCAGCCAGACAATTCAGTTCCTACCTGTATGCCCCTGCTGTCCCTTAAGCTGCTGCCCCAGCACTGGAGCTCAGAGCAAGTGAATTCATCAGAGTAAGTCTGTGTGTGGGCCCTTAAAGAGGATCTCTAGGACTCCAGCACCTTCTGTCTCACTCAGCCACAATCTTCACTGGTTTTCCACAGCCAGAAGTTATGGGGACCTCTTTTCCTGGCACTGGAACCCTGAACTGGGGAGCCAGGTGTGGGACCACCTGTTTGAATCTCCACCCCTCCTACTAGCCTCAATGTGGCTTCTGTATATCCATAGTTATAGGACTTCTGTTCAGCCAGACTTCAGGTGATTCTCAATGATGGTTGTTCTGTAGTTCAGTTGTAATTTTGATGTGGTCATGAGAGGATGCAGGCAGAATGTTTACCTAATCCTCTATCTTGACTGGAAATTACCTATCTCTGTGTTTTCGATGATAGGCACCTTAACAAATTTGAGGTGATAGCTCATTGTTGTTTTGATTTGCATTTCTCTGATGATTAGTAATGTTGAGCACCTTTCCATGTAGCCATCTGTATGTCTTCTTTGGAAACTTTTTGAGTTGATTTTTGTGAGATAGGGGTCCAGTTTCATTCTTTTGCTGTGGCTACCCAGTTTTCCCATGACCACTTATTGAGGAGAGTATGCTTTCCCCCATTGTATATTCTTGGCTCCTTTGTCAAAAAGTAATTGACCAGATATACATGGATTTATATCTGTGCTCTCTATGCAGTTCCATTAATCTATGTATCTGTCTTTATGCCAATGCCATAGATTTTGTTTTGTTTAGTTTTTTTGCTGAGCCATCTTGCCACCTGTTGGCAGCTCAGCAGCTGCTCAGCTTGGGCCAGGAATCCAATCGGCAAATACCATATTGTTTTGATTGCTATAGCTTCCACCATAGTTTGAAATTAGGAAGTGTGATGCCTCCAGCTTTGTTCTTATT
This sequence comes from Aselliscus stoliczkanus, assembly GCA_033961575.1. NCBI lineage: Eukaryota > Metazoa > Chordata > Mammalia > Chiroptera > Hipposideridae > Aselliscus > Aselliscus stoliczkanus. The sequence continues at coordinate 70,604,796 of CM066740.1, read as the reverse complement.
TCTCAAGATTGTTTTGACTCTGTGTAGTCTTTTGTGGTTTTTTTTTGAGGGCAGTGTCACTGGCCCTCATATGTGGGACCGAACCAGGGCCACTGGCTTCCCAAGCCAGCGCTTAACCACTGCGCCACTCGGCTGGACCTAGTCTTTTGTGGTTTTACACAAATTTTAGGATTTTTTTTTCTATTTCTGTGAAAAAATGCCATTAGCATTTTGATAGAGATTACACTGAATCTGTAGATTGCTTTGGGTAACATGGACATTCTAAAAATATTAATTTTTCCAAACCATGAGCCTGGCATTGTCACACTATTAATTCTTCTAATCGATGAACCCAGAATATCTTTCCATTTATGTGTGCACAAAGTTAGAAATTTTTATGCCATCTCAACTAATTGGGCTTTTAATCTTTATGTAGTAATTTTTATTTATTTATTTTTTTGAGGGCAGTGTCATTGGCCCTCATATGTGGGACTGAACCGGGGCCGCTGGCTTCCCAAGACAGCGCTTAACCACCACGCCACTGGGCCAGCCCAATATGTAATAATTTTTAAAAAACAAAATCACAAATAAAGTTTTTTGTTTTAAGACCTATTTTGTGGGCTGGCTGAGTGGCACAGTGGTTAAAAGCTGGCTTGGGATGCCAGCGGCCCTGGTTCGGATCCCACATGAGGGCCAGTGACACTGCCCTCTTAAAAAAAAAAAAAGACCTATTTTGTTTGATACTAAAATACCTATCCCAGGTGCCTTTTTGCTTATTTTTTTTCTGGTATATTATTGAAAATAAACATACCTATACCCTATTACCCGGCAATTTTACTCCCAATAGAAATCATACTCAATGGAAATGTATACATATGCACTAAAAAGCATGTACAGAGAATCTTTACAGTAGCATTTTCTTATACTATCACTATGTTAGAAGTTTTCATAGTAGCATTATTTAGTAATAGCTCCAAAAACCCATGAACATTAGAATGTAAAATAAATTGTGGTGTATTCCTATAATGGAGCAATGAAAATGAGGCACTGTGACACACACAATGCAGAATAATCTGAAGACAATTTTGAAGGTTAAGAAGCTAGATACAAGAATACATACTGTATAATCCAATTACAGAAAGTTAAAGAACAGGCCAAACTAATCTATGGTGTTAGAAGTCTGAATACCAATTACCTTCGAGAAGCGGATAGTGATTGGGAGAAAGAACAAAGAAATGGGCTTTTGAGATAGTGGTAATGCCCCTTCTCAATTTGGATATTTGGGTCTGCTTATATTTTAAAAATTTATTAAGCAATACACTTATTACTTGTATACTTTGCTATATGTATTTATACTTCAGTAAGAAGCATACTTGGTAAAACAACCTGCAAATTTTTTATTCCAGAGTTTGACATGAACACATTTAAAATTTGTTTTCAATTTTTTAAATGGCTCAAATTGGCCTATTCGGAGTATCTTCTTTCTAGCATCTACTGTTTGCTGGGCAGTGTACTAAATATTTTGCATTCATTATGTTATTAAATCTTCACAATAATCCTGTAAATTAGAAATTAGGTCCATTTTGTATACAAAGAATTAAGCTCAAAGGAACTAAGTTTTTTGTCTAAGAGCTATGCTATCCTACTCTGACAATATTTAAAGCTACAAGTTAATTTTTAGAACAGAAGCAGTTTTCAAATTGGAGTCTTAGGCATGGAGACACACATAAATCATTTAATCTGAGTGTCATTATTTACTAGTTATAATATAAATTACCTGTGACAGCAGAGCAGTGCTTTTATTTTATTTTCTCGGAGTTTTTGAGTTCTTGTGAAGAGAGGAAAATGTCATAAACTGCACAGAACATTTAATATTATACTTGAAAAAGTTCACCTGAATTACTTTCTAAATAAGATCATTGGAAAATTAATATTAATTGTCTGTATCTGTTGTTGACCAAAGAATTCCATCCAATCACTGGGCTTCTGAGGCTGCAATAAATACTTGTTACTGTTTGTCTTTTGACGCCTGAACAGGGAGGCATACTGTTTAACACTTGAAAGGGATTCTCTTTCTACTAAGAAACATATTTTCTGACATTACATTAAATAGCTTAAAAATATTGTAACCATGATGTACAGTTGTTGTTAAAGTATTCTTAGACTCAATGAAAGAAATTAATCAATAGAAAACCCAGTCTTAAGAGAGATCTCATGGTTTTCTAGTTAAGAAAAAATAAATTAGCACTCTCAGCAGGGGGAAAGCTTAGATTGTGTGGGATTCTTTTGATAAAGAAGAACTTCATTCCCAATGTTAATTTAATTTGAACGCACTTCTGGGGAAGTCATTTATCACCTTACCATGCATATACCTTGGATAATATTTATACTTCTATATAAGCTTTTAATAAAATATACTATTATCCCTGGAATACCAATTCAGAATTGGTTAATAAAGGAAACAATTGAAGGAAAATTTTGATAAGAATTTAGTATAATCCCTTTACGTATCATTTTAGAGACTATTTTATCAGTGTTCTGATCAAAGACTTAGAAAAAGGAGCCTGCCGTTATAGTTTTCTCCTTTCTTTGTGCTATTTATGATGCTCCTAGCCTTTCTTCTTTGATTCACAAAATGCAAGCTGTAAGCAATCCCTGACTTTGTTTTCAGTAGTCATGAGTTTGGGGAGGTCAGATAACTTTAAAAGAAGACTAAGGCTGATTGGCCCTGCAGACGCTGAGCAGTAGCACTGAGGTTAGCAAAACAGGGTGTTAAGTATACGTTGATCTCAGCTCCAGAATGAATGTGCTGGGCAAATAATGATATCAGAGGATGAAAACCACTCCACCATCTTGCCGCGGTCCCACCCCTAACTGGGAGGCTCTGCCTAGTTTGCCCTCCACGCCCGTGTGAGCTTTCAACTCCGTGTTGCTCTCTGCTTGAAGGATTGAAGGACAGAAGAGTCCAATCTTTACTACACATCTTAATGTTTCAGTTTCCTCAGTCGTGTAAGGTTACCTCCCTCCTCCTCTCCATGAAATTCTGAACCACTACCTCAGACTCACAATTACTTTGGTATTTCACAGGAAAAGATGAAGACCAAATATTTGCAGTCCAAAGGGACCTCAGATATTGACTAGATAAGGAAACAGCAGAAGATAAAGAGAGCTGTGATTTTGCTGCCAGCAGCACAGGGTAACAATCAAGAGGGATGTGGATTTCCTAGATTCAAGGGCTGGTGCCTCCACTCAACAGCAGGAAGACTTTGGGATGTCACTTAACTTCTTGAATCCTCAGTTAAATGTCTATTAGGTGTAAGAATAATATCCAATTCTTGGGGGTGATGTAAGTGTTACCGGCCAACTGAGCAGCATCAAGCCCCACCACTGAAAAACTTTAATATTTTCTTTTCTATAGAAATGTTAAGTATAAAAATGTTGTTTCCTCCCTAGTTCTTTGGTTTCTTAGCTCTTGGGCTTTGATTGCTCTTCTGACCAGTTTGTGAATCTTGGACTGAAGATCCAGCCCCCTTGCTTCTTAATTGCTTTGTAAATTAGTTCCTGAATCTGAAACAATATAAGTCTCCTATCCCTGCTTCCCATAACTAGTTGAAAGCTTGAGACTTCCTAACATCCCCCAGGCCAGAAAGCTAAATGTCAAACCCATTCTGTGTCCAGACAACTGATGCCACCTGAATGATGGACTGAATAGCCACAAGTTCCATAACCTAACAGATTTATATTTTTGTCCTCATTCAGGAGTCTTGAGGATACAGGGGATACCCCAACAAACAAAGAAGCCAACACGGTCTTCCAGGTGGAGCTTGAGACCCCTTCCTCTCATCTGAGACCAGCTAGGGTGAGAGTTCTGTGAACCCCAATAGGCAGGGACAGCTCTACGCCCCTGCCCAGCAGGAAGCAGATGCAGAAGAAGAGACCTCCTGTCCCTCAGCTTCCCATAGAGATTTTATGGGGATCACGTCTCTCAAGGAGCAACTAGGCAGGTAGTTAGATGAAGGCATTGGGTCTCTGCATTCCTGTATTCCTACACATCCCACAGAGTGCAACCGCCTGAGGCACTTCCCCTCTCCACCCAATACTCCCCTTTGTATTGTAATTACCTACCCCTGCGGGAAGAGCAAATGGACACAAAATATCCAACTAGATCAGACCAGTCACTCAACCTACACAGGACCTCTTGTCAATCACAGGTGCCAATCAAGTGGTCCTACGCCCAGGAAGAACAGCCCATCCTGGAGAAAAAGGATACAAACCCCAAGTCCTGGGAGGAAAGCACGGCTGCTACGGTTGCTACTGCTTCTGCTATTGTGGCAGCTGCTTCTGCTGCTGCTTCTTCCCTGCTTCTTTTTACCAGTTCTTCCCTTTGAGCCTCACCTTTGCATGTGCCCCCTCCACACTCTTTGGTAACGGGCCCTTGAGCCATCCTCTAGTACTCAGGTCTACTTCTATTTCTAAATGTACTATCTTTTCTAATAAACTACTTATTCTACTGCTTTACTCTGGTATCTCGTTCAATTCTTTGCTCGAGTTGCCAAGGAACTGGAGTTTGCGCCGAGAAAGGCCCACTCTCTGACAAAATAAGGAGAAGCAATCCTATAGATACAATCCTTACTAATTATAGTATTTATATAAGTATGTGTAAATAATTATGTTTATTATATCCATCATATTTTATTATATATCATAACATGTAATGTTATAAAATAAATACATAACAGCATAATTATAAATATTATATTTAATAATTGATATATAAATAATTATGATATTATATTTATTATTATGTTTCATATAATTCTTTATATAAGTAAATATAAGTATAATTATAATAATTATGTTCATATAATTATAGTACCTAGCATATTTTAAATACTCAATAAAAATTGTTTTTTAAGTTGAACATAGTTTTAGGTATATTTCACACCCATCCTCCCCCTTTATCTGTTGGGCACATGTTACTGGCACATGATTTGGGCACAGCCAATCAGAATAGTGTAACCCAGTCACTGTAATTAGTTTAGGTTGACTGAGCTGGGTCAATTACCCTATATATTTTTTATCCCCCTTAATCAATACATTTGCTTAATATAGCTTTTAACATTATTAAGTTTACTTAAAATATGGTTATCATCTTTATCCAATCAGCTTTCTGCACTTAATTGTGAAAACAAGGCTTCCACAAAATCTGATGTCTTGATGAGAATGAGAATGGTCAGTGACATTTAATTGTGTCTTTATCCTTTATTTAGTTTTCTGTTTCACTCATACCCCTTTCCTTGGTCATTCCAGTATCTAGTCCATTCATATTTTGTTCAGAACAGAAAATTGCTTGTATTAGAAAATGCTGTATATAGCCATGGGCTCTGAGCTCCCAGCTGCCATTTGAGTAAATAATGCTTTTTAAATAAAAAGATTGTGCAATTTAAAGGTCACATTATAATGACTCACTGTAATCTATAATACGACCAGCCATCAGAAATGGAGCTAGCAATGAGACTTGGATAAAAAAGATTCACAATTCTGATTTCCATTTGTGCTCCTTGGCGACACTTCCTGAGAACAGCGGGAACAAAATTCCAAGACTAAATAGCCAACAGCATAGTACACTTTCCAGCATGCTGAGAAATAGAGAGTGAAGAAAATTAAAGCTCCAATGGTTTCCTATGAAAGATTTCATAAATTATTTCCTAGTACAAAACTGAGGTTGAAATACGTCTCATAACATGTTTTATACTTGTAGCAGGTAACTAGGACAAAACCCCAAAATTATGAGGGCATTGCCATGTGTATAATATATTTCAACATGAATGAATATAATTTTAGTTATAATTAACATGTAGTGAAAACTTCCTATTTGCCAGATCCTTGGCTGAGTGCTTTATAGGAGTTTGCTCATTTAATTCTCACATAGCCTGTGCAGTAGCTAAGAGGAGGCCCATTTTACAGATGAGAAACTGAGGCTTATGGAGGGTAAGGAACTTGCCTGGATCTGCTTCAGCCCTGTTTTGTTGGCTTTAGAGCCTGGACTTTTCATGATGATGCTGTTCCATGGACAGGTTCAATTTGTTTATTTGCTTTATCTTCTCTACAGACATCCATATGTTTATCACTTCCCACAACTAAAAGAAGTTTGCTAAAACAGTGTCCAGTACACAACTTATTTATTTATTTATTTATTTATTTATTTATTTATTTATTTATTTATTTTTTGTGAGGGCAGTGTCACTGGCCCTCATATGTGGGACCCGAACCGGGGCCGCTGGCCTCCCAAGCCAGCGCTTAACCACCGCACCACTCAGCCGGCCCACATATTTATTTTTATTTTGAAACACTTATAGTGTATTAGAGTACTTCAGAGAAACAGAACCATTCGGCCCTCGATGGGCTGGAAGATGCTCACTCACCTGAGGAGGACGATCTGCTTTACTGAGTCCACTACTTCCAATGCTAATCTCCAGACACATCCTCCTAGCCATGCTCAGTAATAATGGTTAATGTGGACATCACATGGCCCATTCAAGTTGACACATAAAGTTAGCCATCATGTAGAGATACACAGAAGGTTGCCTCTTACCCCACAATACATAGGGAGATACCTTGCACTCTTCATGCAGTACACGATGGTTCCACCTTGCCTAACTATAGGACATACACTGTCAAAACCAGGAGATGGCCTGGGGTTCAGTCCACATGGCTTATTCTGATTTCATCAGTTTTACAAGCACCCTTTGTTCACCTTCGTTTGTAGCAGATTTTCAATGCCTTCCATCAAATGGAAGTTCCTAATTTTATTTAGTCAAATCTCAGTCTTTTTTTTTTTTAATGGCTCTGATTTTCAAGCCTTGTTTACAGAGACTTTCTCCACTGCCAAATTATTAACATATGTTTCAGTATTTCTTTTTGTACTTTATTTCCTTAGAATTTACTTTTTTTTTTTTTAAGATTTTATTGGGGAATTGGGGAAGAGGAACAGTGTTGGGGAATCAGGGAAGGGGAACAGACAAGTTGCAGTCTTTTTGTTCTTCAGTCTAGTTGCGGAGGATGTTGCTTCACTGGCCCATGTTGGTATCATCATTGCGCTCTTCCCTGATGAAGGCAGATCAGTCCCCGGCCTCTGGATGTCGCTCACCGCGGCTATTGGCAGCTCACTCTGGCTGCCCGCCACTCACTGTAGCCTATGGCAGCCCACTGCAGCAGGGGCTGCAGCCTACACCGTCGCTGGGGTTCGCACAGCCCAGCTCCAAGTGGAGCTGTTGTTAACTGTGGAGGGCAATGTTACTGGCCCTCACACGTGGGATTCGAACCAGCTCTTAACCAGTGCGCCACTCGGCCGGCCCTAGATTTACTTTTTGTATGATGTGAACAGAATCTAATTTTCCCCAAACGTACAGCCAGTTGTGATAATGCTATTTATTCAATAACCAATCCTTCCTTCCTTCCTTCCTTCCTTCCTTCCTTCCTTCCTTCCTTTCTTTCTTTCTTTCTTTCTTTCTTTCTTTCTTTCTTTCTTTCTTTCTTTCTTTCTTTCTTTCTTTCTTTCTTTCTTTCGAATATATATATATATATATATATATATATATATATATATATATATATATTTAAAGACTTTATTGGGGAATTGGGGGAGGGGAACAGCGTTGGGGCACTGGGGAAGGGGAACAGACAAGTTGCGGTCCTTTTTTGCTCTTTAGTCTAGTTGTGAAGGATGTTGCTTCACTGGCCCATGTTGGTATCCATCGTCATTGCGCTCTTCCTGGGTGAGGCAGTCGCTCACGGCCCATTGGACAGCTGCTCACATTGGCTTTTGGCAGTTCAAGCTGGCTGCCAACAGCTCACGCTGGCTGCTGGCCACTCACTGTAGCCTATGGTAGCCCCCTGCAGCAGAGGCTGCAGCCCACACCATCACTGGTCATCTTAGCTATAGAGGCAACCAGGTGGAGCTGTTGTTCAGCATCTTAGCTGTAGAGGGCAGTGTCACTGGCCCTCATATGTGGGATCTGAACTGGGGCCCCGCTGCTCAGAGCTGATGTCCCAAGCCAACTCCTAACCAATGCGCCACTCGGCTGGCCCAAGATGGTATTTTTTAAAAAAGATTTTTATTGGGGAGTTGGGGAGGGGAACAGTGTTGGGGAATTGGGGAAGGGGAACATTGTATTTTTCCAGGACCCATCAGTTCCAAGTTAAGTTGTTGTCCTTCAATCTTATTTGTGGAGGGCGCAACTCAGCTCTAAGTCCAGTCGCCACTTTCAATCTAGTTGCAGGATGGAGGGGTGGGGGGATGGCATAGTCCACCATCCCATGCAGGAATCGAACCGGCAACCTTGTTGCACACTGAGCCATCTGGCTGCCACTGCTTGTGGGCAGCTCAAGGTGCTTTATTCAATCTTAGTTGCGGGGGGACACAGCCCACCATCCCATACGGGTGTCGAACCAGTAACCTTGCTGTTAAGAGCACTTGCTCTCACCAACTCAGCGGTAGCTCATCTCAGGCGTAGCTTACTGGCCCATGAGGGAATCGAATTGGTGACCCTGTTGCTCAGAGCTCGTGCTCTTAACCAACTGAGTCACTTGGCCAGCCTTTTTTCTTTTTCCCCCAAATCCTTTCTTACTAATTAGAATGCCTCTTTTATCGTATGCATTCATCTGTTTTTTGTACTCTCTGCTTGGTTGTATTTTTCTTTTAGGCTATAATTAGTGCACTAATAAAGTGTAATTTTTATCTAATTTTCAAATGTACATATGTAAACATTACTTTTAACAAGGATGTGAGCCTACAGAGTATGAATGGCTTCTCCTTTCTCTAAGTCCATCATGGTCCTGCATGGGGCCCTGACTCAAATGCTTCTGGAGACCAGGCAGGGATAACAAACTAAGTTGATAAAGATTGGTTTATACCACAAAAGTGTCCCTCCTAAAACCATTCCATTTCAATCTTTTTTTAATTATTTTTTTTTTATTGGGGAATTGGAGGAGGGAAACAGTGTTGGGGAATTGGGGAAGAGGAACAGACAAGTTGTGTGGTCTTTTTTTGTTCTTCGGTCTAGTTGTGGAGGACGTCGCTTCACTGGCCCATGTTGGTATCATCATTGCGCTCTTCCCGGATGAGGCAGATCGGTTGCTGGCCTCTGGATGGCTGCTCATGGCGGCTCTTGGCAGCTCACACCAGCTGCCGGCCACTCACGCTGGCTGCCGGCCACTCACTGTAGCCTATGGCAGCCCACTGCAGCAGGGGCTGCAGCTATGCCGACCCGGGGACTCACAGCAGCCCAGCTCCAGTGGAGCTGTTGTTCACCATCTTAGCTGTAGAGGGCAGTGCCACTGGCCTCATATGTGGGATCCGAACCAGTGCCGCTGGTGTCCCAAGCCAGCTCTTAACCAATGAGCCACTCGGCTGGTCCCCGTTTCAACTTTTAAACACAACTTTCTGTTTAAACACTTCTGTGGTCTCTGAATGACCATCTCTGATCTAGAGGAAAAAATTCAGTATTATAATCAAAAACCTTTCCAAGGATCCCCATTTATTAACTGTGAGACTTCGAGCAAATTACTTACCCTCTCAGAAGCTCAGCTTCCTCATTCTGAAAAAGAAACAATAGCACTTCCTTACGGATTGAACTAATTGTTACATGGAATAATATGCACAGTGCCTCCTACATATTGTTTGCAAACTAGATATTAGTGGAATTTAAGCAGTGACTTAGTGAGGAAATATGATATCTTTTGGTCTAGATATAGGCCCCTTTTAATCCATTAAATTCAGGCAGCTAGAGAATTTGTAATAAAAATCGACATAAAAAAATTTGTAAATAAAAATAAAAATTGGATGAAATGCACTATTTGAGTTCTCTCTGGGGAAGACACATAATGATCAGATGTAGCCCTTGCTCTTGATGAGGTCCCAGCCTGATTAAGATATAGACACTATGGAGGAGAGGACATCTTTCTGTTTCCTGTCTAGCACCTTTTCTTACCATTTGAGGACTTGACCACTGCACTCTCAATTCATGTCTTGGTAGACGTATATGTCACAGGCCTTGCTTTTTGAAGGTGTTCAGTTTCCAACTACCATGATTGTTTCAAATTTGGGTGTGGGAGCAAAGCCAGCTAAATACATTCTGCGATTTTTGCTAGAGCTATTGGGAAAGAAAATGTTTCTACCAGATTTTACCCTAGTAAAATTTAAGTCTGAAGCGGCCCATGGGTCATCATTTAAAAAAAAAAAAAAAGAGAGCAACCCAGCAACAACAATAACAGCAACAAAACATGCCCAAGACGAAGCCAACTGGAAGATAGCAGGGCTGAGAGACAATGAAGGGAAAGAGACCAAGGTTGACGCCATCACTGGAGCCCATGAATTCAGCTGTATCTCCGTGTTCATTCCTTGAACTTCCTAGTTACCTTTTTGGTTTAAGCTAGTTTGAGCTGCATTTCTGTTATTTTCAACTAAGAGACCTGAACCATATAGAAATAGAATATAGATATGAAAAACATGCAAGGAAGCTTACAAAGCAACATAATCCTCAAGAAATTTGAAGTTTATTTTTTTCTTTCTAGGCATAATTGTTCCAAATCTGTTCATATTAACTGGGGAGGAGTTTTGGGAGGAGATGATAGGCATGGGTACCATTTCAAAAAGTACCCTTACAGATTGAGGTTTCCTTGACCCTCAAAGATAATGGAACCCCAAGATTAAATATAGGGGGACTTTCCTTCTTATAACTAGCTTATATTATGTATCTTACAGTTTCATCATATTTTCTGAGTATTGCCAGCATATTTCCATGGGGGGAAGTAATGAAGTCAATTTAGTAAAAATACAGAAATAATTACTTTTGGTGTAAATATTAAGATTTACTGGGGCAATATTCAGGCATGGCAGGAAGTGTCCTGGGATGGACACTTCCCAGAGGATGGCCATCAGAGGGGACTTGCTTCTGTTGTTCCACCTGCTTCCTACCTTTCACTGGGAATATCTTTTGGGCACTGGAAGTCTCTGCCTGCCAAACATAGCTCTCTGCTCCAGAGCTCAGCATTAGGGCCCCTTTTTTGCTTCAAGACATTACATCTTTACATCAAGAGGATTACATCAAACACGTATACTTTTGTTTAAAACAGATATTAGAATCCATAAACCAAATAAATATTTGTCTTTGAGATCAGTTAATAAAATTTCCCAGCCCAGCACTATGGCAAGTTCTGATTCTAGTGACATGGAAGGGGTGATGGCATCTGAAGGACAGAGAGGGACAGCCACAGTGGCCTCTGACCTCCCTGGGACAACAGAGGGCATTGTGAGGACAAGGGCATTGAGAATGAGGCTGATGTGGATTTGGGTCATGGCCAACTGCTTACCTTGGCAGTTACTAAGGACTCAGTATCCTCTTCTGTAAAAGGGGATCATAATCATACGTATCTAAAATGATGCTGAGAACATTTGATAAGGCATTGGCAATAAACCATGGAGAGGGGCATATGTACTCAGTATATGTTAGCTGTTAGCATTATCATTATCCTTGTTGATGTTGGTTTTATTTCAATATGAAAGATAAATACTTTAAGGAGGAGGCTGTGCTGAAGGCGCTTTACAGTTATGCTTCAGGCAGGTAGATTCTGCTAAAGCAACACCATCCACTTGAGAACCAATGGGGATTGGGTGAGGAATGTATGCTCTGGACCTCCATAATTTTAGAGAAAAGTAAGAAGAGAGAATCCCACCAAAGGGAAACAAACATGAATCTGCTATTGATGCATGTCCCCTGTAATGCAAGGAAATTAGCAGCCTTATTCTTTTTCCTTATCACTACTAGGTTTTAATAGCAACATTATCTGAGTGCTTTATCTGGTCCAAATAAATGCATGTTTTTATTGCTAGCAATTTTCCTCTTTCTTTCCTTGATTTACAAATGCTGTAATTCACAGAGCATCTGCCCGTGAACTGTACGTGCTTAACCCCATTCTGTTGGTCTCCACAGGCCCCAAACATGCAGATAAATTTAAGACACTGCTTCCATGGCTTATGACCAAAATTCCAATGTCCAGATGTTTGGAAGCATTGACTGTCCTGCTGTGAAGTCAGGATATGTAGATGCCAGGATTTCCCCGCTTTGTTGTTCAAAGGACAACACAAACCCAACCAGAGTCCAGAGTGCGAGTCACAGAGAATCCAAGTAGCTTCCATAGTCAGACAGTTTTCAACAGAATTATTGGTATTTGCATCAAAGTGCAGCCGGGGGAAATGAAAGCAGCGTTTGGAGTCCTGTAGACTTAGGCTTGACTTCTATTATATACACTTACTAAACACATGTGATCTGTGAAATTATCATAGGCCTGAGATTCATTTGTCTCACCTGTAAGATGGAGACGATAACCTGGGCTGAGGCAGGGGAGGGGAGGGTCATACCAAGGCACTGATTTCCACGCAGAACTCGAGAACTGGGGGAGAAGGAGCTTGTCCTCACATGAAGGGGTACAGCCCAGACATGGCACCTAGGAGAATCAGGGCTCTGACACCAATTTATGTCCCTTATACCTTGTGGCCCAGCAATTCCATTTCTAGACCCTCACTACAGACATATACTCACAAGCAAAAATGCCTGTGTAATGATGATCACTGAAGTATTAGCAAAAAACCAAAAGATTTCAGAAACACACCCAAACCTCCATATATTGGGTATTGGTAAATCATGGCAGAGCCACTCAATATACTACTGTGGGACAGCTATTCCAAAGGGAGGGAGGTCTTAATAATGACATGGGAAAAGGTCCAAAGATATAAGGTTAAGCTAGTAAGGTAATTTGCAGAAAACATTGTATTATGATCTCACTCGTATAAAAAATATATCCACATCAAATTGTCAACAGTAGTTTTTGCTAGGAAAAGGAGGTTACTTCACTACCTCTATTAACCATTTTTGAAAGTCTGGCATTTATTACAATGAACATGTATAATTTCTGCTCTTAGGAAATAAGATTCCCCTAAGAAATCAAAACCTTTTCAATTAATGAAGGAAAAAAAAGCCATTGGAGGATTTAGAGCAGCAGGGTGATAGGTATTTTGCATTTAACAGAGTCGCTGGCAGCTATGACAGTAGGTTGTAGGGAGGGAAGATGGCGGCAGCAGGACCACTTATGAGGCTATTGAAATAGTTGAGGTAAGAAATGATCTTGGAGTAGGGTTATGAAAGAAGGGACAGAGTGAAGTGACTGGGTCCTTGGTTTTATTTGTTCGAGCTGCAATAACAAAATTGCACAGAGGTGGCTTGTAAAGAGCAGAAATTTATTGCTCACATTTCTGGAGGCTGGAAGTCCAAGATCATGGTGATGGCCTAGTAGGGTGCTGGAAAGGGTCGTTTTCTCGATTCCAGACTTCTTGTATCTTTATGTGGAGAAAGGGAGCTCGGTGGAGTCCCTTTTATGGAAGCACCGATCCGATTTACCAGGGGTTACCCTTATGGCTTAAGCCCCTCCCAAAGCCTAATGGATTTCAACAGATGAGTATTGGAAGGGGCGGGGGGGACACAACATTTAGACCACAGCAGTCCTGTGTTTGTTTTGAAGGCAGAGACAATGGGGTTTGCTAATAGATTGGATTTGAAGTGTGAGGAAAGGAGCCGAGTCAAGGATAATTCCAAATATTTCTGGTTTGAGCAACTAGAAAAGAGGCATGTTCCCAACAGACTTTTCTCTTGCCTTTTATGCGTTATCCTTTTCTTGTTTTCCTCCTTCTCCAGTGCACATTCCTCTTGGTAGCATGGAGGAAGGCTGGTTACCATGCACAACCAGCCAGTACATAGTGAGGAAGTTTAAGGCGTACAGTGTGATGATTTGACATACGTATGTATTGTGAAATGATTCAAGTCCAGTTTTGAATTAAATGTGTAAATTACCATTAGAGGCAGGAGGAATGAGGAAGCATGAGCAGAGAACACCTTGAAGGGCTACGCCCTCCAAGATAAGGAAATCAAAACATGGCTTCATTGACCACAGCAAGACTGAGAAACCCTACCAAGGGCATGAAAACACTGGAGTGAATTCTCAGACCAGATTGTTCAAGACAATAGGTGGTTGGTGTAAGCTTTACATACTGTCCAACCTGAATTCACAAAGGTGGAGCACATCTGCATTACTTTCTGTGTGTTTGTACTGCAAGTTCCTTAGAGTTTATTGTGACTTAAGTATTTGAACAGTTTTCCTTTGGATGAATCTAATTTCAAGTGTAAACATTCCTTGGTGTTGTTACATACAGTTTACTTTGAGTCAGCACTTTCGAATTGTAATGTTCACTCATACACATATTCTGCTTCTTCAGTTACTAACGTGTGGTGCAAGAATGTTGGTTTTTAGCATTAACTTCAGGATTAGGGTGTGATTTTTACCCGATTCAAATGTTTAGTTGTCGAGTAACTCCTGTAACTTAAATATTTACTTTACTGCTGTGCACCAGTCTCAATTTCAATGGAAAATCGACTTTAAAACGTAAAATTTGGTGCCATCCAGTGGTGAAACTGTGAATTGCAGTATATGCATAATTGTGAGGAAAGAATTTCAAATTGAAAGTGTTACTAGTTCCTTATTATACCCTGCAATTCACAGACATTAATAATTATTTTTTTAAAAACGTAGAAGTTTGGAATTACATTTACCTGCATGAGATTATGTAAGATAGAAAATGAAACATGATATTAAGAGACTGGAAACAGAGGTTATAGAGTTGTTTCATTTGTAAGATGGGACCTTCATTTGTAAAATGGGAGTATGTCACCTACATGATGGCCGCCAGCTAGAAAATTATATTCTTTCAGATCTAAATTCCAATTACATATCATACTTTGGTATCGGCTACGTTAGATTTTAAATTTAGGATGGTGGAGCTGTCATTCTACAATCATCCAGGACCCAGCAGTCTCCTCTCTCTGTGGCCTTGAGTGTGCAGTTTCCATGCAATGGTCCGTGACCGCAGCCCTGTTCCTCTTCTCAGCCACAGCTCCCTGTACAATTCTCCGTCTTTAAAACCATGTCAGGCAAATGGACAGAGGCGCGTTCTCAGGACTGGTTGTATGGTTCAAGCTTTAAGTTCTGCCCCATAAGTTCATGCCTCTTTTTAATGGAAAGTCTGCTTCCAGTGGAATATCTGATACAAAAACAGTATCAATATAGTTCTCTATCAGTGGAACATACATGCATACATACATTATTTATTTATACCAAAATGAAAAAGGAAAGTAAACTAATGTAATTGGTTCCATTCCATCCGTGGTCCTAAAAAAGTGGTTCTCAACCTTACCTGTGTGTTGCAATTGCTTGGGGAGCTTTAAAACGGCTGATGTCTGGATCTAGTAATCCAAGATTCTGATTTAATTGGTCTAAGGTGTGGTTTGGTCACCAACAAATTTCAAGACCTCCCAGGGTGACTCTAAGTGCAGCAAGACTGGGGACCACTGTCCTAGGCTTGGTGCACATCAGCAGCACCTGAGGAGCTTCTAAAAGCACACCTGTGCCATCCCCTCACCCCACCGCTCATATCATTATGCTGCAATTCATCTGGAGGGGTGCCCAGGCATCTGTATTTTAAAAAAATTCCTGAAGTGATTCTAACTGTGTTCAGGGCTGAGAACCTCTGCTATAGATGGAAGAGAGTTTTCTTTCTTTCTTTCTTTCTTTCTTTCTTTCTTTCTTTCTTTCTTTCTTTCTTTCTTTCTTTCTTTCTTTCTTTCTTTCTTTCTTTTCTTTCTTTCTTCTCTCTCTCTCTCTCTCTCTCTCTCTCTCTCTCTCTCTCTCTCTCTCTTTTTCTGTTAGAGTAATTAAAATCATCCCCAACAGGGAGAGCTATCGAATATTTGCATAAAATTGGCCAGATTCATTAAGAGAAATCCCATAATTCAGTGTACAGAATGAGTATCCCACTGGGGTACCATTAAATGATACTACATGTTAAGGGAAGATCTACCTGCCACTCCTTATGTTTTCTTAGAAGAAAGGGAATTTACATTCCACTCCCAAGGGGGGAAAGGCTACGAAAGGGACACCTCCAGCTTCCCCTGCCCCTTCACTTTCTTCTCCCTATGGGAGGAAGAATGACTCATCTGGCTGGTGAGGGTTGGGGATGAAATTGTATATGCTGGGCTCTGGCCATTCACATCCCGTCCTTTTCAGAGCTGCTTGTTCCAAAGGAGGTGTGTCCTGGTTCTCTCTTTACACCCCAGCACGTGAAACAGACATGAAATTCATGTCTAATAAGCTCAAGTACTTCCCAGTGATCTTACTGTATTTTTCCAGTCTTCACACTCCTACTCTCTGAGATGAATACTTCATTCCTTCTCTACACTCATCAGACTTCCAATTCTTTCATCCCCAAGCCACATTATCAGTTGATGACTGTTTTTTTCTTTGCTGAGAAAATAGAAGTAATCAGCAGAGGACTTCCACAAGCTCCCATGACCTAATCTACTAAAGCATCTATACCTAAACCCACCTAAGTGTCTTTCTTCCACTTAAAGGAGATGAAGGGCCTGTGTCCCAGTGCCTTGGATCCCTTTCTTCTCATCATCCCTACATCATTGCTCTAACTTTTCTCCCCCTCTCTCTTCAATCATTAATTTTTATTCATCTATTTGGCCATTTACATTAGCATATAAGCATGCTGTAATGTGTCTCATCTGAAAAAAAAATGGCTCCGTTGATCAATTACAGAAAATTTCTCAAAAACGTAGATTGCTTTTTCAATATCCTCTTCTCTACTCCCATTCTCTCGTGAATTTGCTCGAGTCAGGCTTTCATCCCCATCACGCTACTTAAAGTTGTTCCAATCAAAGTTAGAAATGACTTCTCCATTGCCAAATTCAATGGTATACTTAAATCCTCAACTATCTTCATCTATCAGAAGCATTTGACACAAGTAGATACCATTTTCTTTATTCATTGGTTGCTCCTTAATTTCCTTTGGTGAATTCTCTTCATTTTTCCAACTCTTATTTTTCTTTCAGTTTTTCATTCTCAGATCACTTTTCATTCCCTAGGTGAGCTCATTCATTCACGTGGGTTAAGTATTATCTATATATGGTCTTTAAATACTTAAGTACCATAAAAAATACTTACATTTTAAGTACTTAAATTTTGGGATGGCTGCCAAATTTTTATCTTTAGTCAAGACCTCTCACTTGGACTTCAGACTTGTAAATCCAGGTGCTTACTTCACACCTTCATCTCGATGTCTAGTAGGCATTGCAAATATAACATTGCTATACACACATTCTTGACTTTCTCACATCTGCTCAGTTTCAGCATTCTCCTTTATAGTAAATGGCAGCTCCATTCTTCTAGTTTCTCAGATCAAAAACCTTCGTGTCATTCTTGACCCCTCTCTTCCTCTTATACTTGAAGGTCAACATGTTAGCAAATTCTGTTGGTTCCATCTTTGATATGTATTGTGTCAGGGTTCAAGTAGAGAAGCAGAACCACTATGAGATCTGTATCTAAAGAGATTCCTTGCAGGAATTTGACCTCACAGAACAATTGTGGGAGCTGGTTAAACTATCTGTGGAAAACTATTGTCATCACACCTGATACTGGGTTTGGAAGTCCACAGCCCAGGTAGGTAGGTAGTCAGGAAGGGAATGGAGATATAAATATAACTGCACAGAGATAAATTTATAAATAGCTATATAAATATTTATGGCTATATTTATATTATCAATCAATCAATCAATCAATCAATCTATTTATCTATCTATTTCTGCTCCCAAATCTTTCACAAGAATCTATTCTGACCCAACCTAATCAGAAACTTACATGGAAGGGATTCTTAAAAATGTAGCCAAATGGACAAGCCACCACAATCCAACCTGTGACTTTGGCATTCATACATATCTCCTTAAACCATATGTAATCTCAAATTCTGACAATAAAAAAGTCATACTTAACTTGTTTCAACTATATCACATACAACTGAAAACCACGCCAACCTTTTTCCCAGGAGAGGTTACAAGTCACTTTTTTTTTTTTTTTTTTTACTTTGGGTGTTCATTCTTCTCCTAGCTGATTCACACTCCCCTTCAATATCCTGTTAACTGAAATACTGAGTTAACCACTATTAATCCGTTTTGAAAGAGGTAAGAAAACAAACATGTTCATATAAAAATTAGTTAAAACCACTCATAAATATTACACTCCTCATTTGTGCAACAGGTCACATGGTTGTAGCTGCCATTTATAACTCCCTCCCTCAACCTGTCATGATTCTTTGCCTGGTGCGGTGACCCTAGCTTTCATTCCAGAGGGGTCTGAGCCATTAGCAGTTCTGCTTAAATTGTATTGAGGCTGTTTTCCCTGGACTCCACTCACATGATAGATAGCACTAACAAGTGTCTAGGGAATTTTCTGTCTTTCACACAAACTCTTCATTTGTCTCATTATGTACCAGCAACCTCAATTTCCCCCTTTTCACTACGATCAATCAACCCCTAGCAGTACAGCCATCCCCTCTTCTGCCTGTTGATTCAGTTTCATGAGGAGTTCAAAGTGGCCAGGTGCCCATCTCAACTCCCAGTATACTGGGTTTACTGTCTGGGCCTATAAGGGAAGGTTAATACAGTGGCAGAGTGTTAGGACATCTACTGAGGTTGAACACTGAAGCCATGTCCTCCTTCTAGCTTTTATCACTCATGAAGTTCATGCTTTGATCTCTGTCCGATTGCTGCATCTATTGGGGTAGGGAAGACAAGGGTGCAAATTATTGGCCCTCTAATGTCACAATCATAAGGTCCAGAGAAATTAAACAAATGTAAGTATCTCATTTTTAAAGTTACATCCGATCAAGCCAGTTTAGAAATGTTTAGAGCAGACATTTAGGAATCTGAACTTTCAGGATTTATGTTGAGCTCCCTAAAGCTCTGAATTTCCAGGGATCCCCTTATACATGTCTCTATCCTATAGGGGAGTTCCAGTCAAGCCCTTACAAAGACAGAGCTACTGACCACTGAGAGGCTTGAACCCTGAAAATGCCAGCTTTAAGTTCCAACTGCTAGAATTCTATTTCCTCATGACTGATAGGTATAGTCTTTCCTTAATTTTCATTCATTACAAAGAATTTTCTTGTTTCACACAGTATTACAGAGGTTGTCCCCAAGGTAAGTTGTGCATAGAAGAAAACTGATTGGTTAAAAAAATTATCATAACAGCAGTCTTGAATTCAGCCTACAAAGCATTCACTATATCTGAAATATTTTCAACTTTTTTTCAGTTATGCATATATTTCTGCTTTCAGAATACTTTAACAATTGTAATGAGAGAGACAGAAAGGATGGAGTTTGAAAATAAAATTGCATTTATGAATCATTTGTATCAGAATATAATAAATCTCTACCAAAATCACTCATTACCTGTGTTGTTCAAAAGCAGCTGCATATTTTAATTGCAATAAACTATAGAACTGAAAAAAAACAGATCATTTAATCCAATCTAAATCCCTTTCCAAGAGACTCAATCAGTGATGTTACTAATAAAGTGGAATAGAAAAACTGTTCACCTTGTAGCCATTATTGCATATTCATTGCCGAGACTCCTGGTTTGGTTGCCATTGAAGGATTTTTCTTTGAAAATGTGAAAATCAAGGTAACGATTCATTGTCACACTTTTGTTGCTATGGAAGTATTCATTATCTCAGAACATCTAATGCAAAGGAAACAAATAGAATTATTGGAGGCCTAAATGGAATGTGAACTTGTGACCCCTACATTGCAGCTAGAGCAAGTCTCTTTCCTTTCCTGTCCGGATGGTCTGAAACTGATAAGTGAGAAAACGGATGGTAGTTGGAGGGAGTTCATGAAACCAAGATGGGGGCAGCTGAACCAGGACTACTGAGCCCGTTAATGCTCACACATGCTTTCAGTCCAGCAAGTGGAGAGGCAGGGAAACAAAAAGGGGGAAAGTCTGGGTGTTTGGCAACATCGACATGAGTAGAGTCCAGCCCTTGTGCTTTTACAAAATTCAAGTGAATGATCCAAGCCTAGTTTGGGTCATTTTCTAGGTCCTTTAAATGGATCAAGGCAACAAATGAAACTTCACAAAGACTGCATGAAAGCCTGGTCTATCTCATTAGGACCCGTCTCCAAAACAATTCAGGTAGCGTCCTAGTCACTCATTCTAACAAACCGTGTCTTTGTCATCATCTCATCTACTCCTGGTCTTTGGCTCTCTAACCAAGCTCACTACAAATTTCAGGTCTTACCTCTAGGTTCTGAAGAACCATGTTGATCTTGTTTTTGATTCTCTCTAATGAGTAAAATTTTGGAAATCAATGTTTCGTGGGTGCAGCTTCAGAATTTCTATGTGGGAAAAGCACAGGGGTGGTCAGAGGGTGTGAAAGCCGGGGCTGGGAGATCACAGAAGCTGCACACACATGTCTTGATGTAGCTTGTTTGTAACAGAGCAATAAAAACGCAAAGTTTTTAAAAGGTACAGATACATTAAGAAGCAAATGGAGAAATACCCTTACCAAAGAACTTGGATCTTTCCTTATACCTCTGGTGGCTTAGAGAAGGACAACTAATGGGGGTGAGACTACGGATGGGGTGAAGTCCTGGCATAGCCCCAAACCTTCATGTTCAAGCAGTACAGCTTCCTCTTATTCTCCAGCCTGATGCCCTTGACTGCCCATCATGGGGATCTGACAAACAACTACCAGCTGCACCCAGGAGTGGCAGGTAACATTGCCTATACAACAAAACGGTCTATGATATCTCAGTCAGACCTTTTATAATCATGGGGACAGAAAACCCAATCCAAGTTGGCTTACATTAAGAGGAATTTGTCTACTATACGAGGAATGTACAGGTGTGGCTAGCGTCAGACCTGCTTAGCTTCGGGGGAGCGGGGGGAACACGATCACCTTTGTCCCTCGGCACTGTTCTGTTCCACAGGTTAAGGTCACTTTCACACAGGCTCTCATCCTGTTGAGGTGAGATAGCTGCAGTCGCTCCAACTTCACATTCTCACCCCAAAGAGGCCAGGGACATCTATTTCTGGTGACTTCAGTGTAATTCCATTAATTCCTAAAGGATGGAAAACTTGGGTCACATGCCTATCCTTGAACCAATTGTCATAGTTACCGAGATGAAATTGTACTAACTTGGTTCAACATCATCTTCGAACTAGTCACTATGGCAGAAGGAACTTGGCATTCTGATAGTTGCTTTTTCTCTCTCCTCTTTAAAAAAGTTAATTTTAATTGAGATGTAATTGACATAAAACATTATATTAGCTTCGGGTGTACAACACAATGATTTGATATTTTACATTGTGCAATAATCCCCACAATAAGTCTGTCACCTTACATAGTTACAAAATTTTTTTTTTCCCCTGGGATGAGACCTTTTAAGATCTATTTTCTTAACAACTTTCAAATATGCAATACATTATTATTAATTATAGTGACCATGCTCTACATTACATCCACATGACTTACTTATTTTATAACTTGAAGTTTGTACCTTTGGACCCCATTCACCCGTTTCTCCCTCCCCTCACTTCCCCATTCCCATCTCTGGCAACCAGCAATCTGTTCTCTGTACCTATGAACTTAGGTTTTATTTTTGTTTTTGTTTTTATATTTCACATATAAGTGAGATCATACAAGACATCATCCTTTTTTATGATTGAATAATATTTCATTATATATTTTCTGTATCTCTGCATCTATCACTGGACCCTTAGGTTGTTTCCATATCTATGCTGCAGTGAACATGGGGGTGCATATAAATATCTTTTTGAGTTAGTGTTTTTGTTTTCTTTGGATAAATACACAAAAGTGGAATTTCTGGATTTTATATGGTGGTTCTATTTTTAATTTTTTGAGAAACCTCCATATTGTTTTCCATAGTGGTTGCACGAATTTACATTCCCACCAGCCATGTATGAGGGTTTCTTTTTCTCTACAACCTCATCATTTCTTGTTCTTTCTTGTCTTTTGATAATAGTCATTCTGACAGGTGTGAGGTGATATCTCATTGTGGTTTTGATTTACATTTTCCTGATAATTACTAATTTTGAACATCTTTTCTTTTGCCTGTTGGCCATCTGTATGTCTGTCCATTTTTTAAATCAGATATTTTGTTTGTTTGTTTTTGTATTGTATGAATTCTGTGTATATTTTGGATATTAATTCCTTATCAGGTATATAATTTAAAGATAGTTTCTTTCATTTACAGGTTGTCTTTTTGTTTTGTTGATGGTTTCCTTTGCTGTGCAGAAGCTTTTAAGTTTGATGTAGTCCCACTTATTTAATTTTGCTTTTCTTGCTTTTGCTTTTTGTGTCAGATTGAAAAAAAATCATTGCCAAGGCCTATATCAAGGCGCTTACCTTCTATAGTTTTTTTCTAGAAGTTTTATGGATTCAGATGTTACATTTAAGTCTTTAATCCATTTTGAATAAATTTGTGTGTATGGTGCAAGATAGTGGTGCAGTTTCTTTTTTCTTCTTCTTCTTTTTTTTTGTTTTTTTTTGCATGTGGCTGTCCAGTTTTCCCAGCACTATTTACTAAAGAGCCTGTCCTTCCCCCATTGTATATTCTTGGCACCTTTTCTCTAGATCAATTGACTATATATGCATGAGTTTATTTCTACGCTCTTTATTCTGTTCCATTGATTGATGTGTTTATTTTTATGTCAATACCATACTGCTATAATGACTATAGCTTTGTGATATAGTTTGAAACCAGGGAGCATGATGCCTCCAGCTTTGTTTTTCTTTCTCAAGACTGCTTTGGCTATTTGAGATTTTTGTGGTGCCACACCAATTTTTAGATTGTTTATTCTATTTTCATGAAAAATGCCATTTTTCATGGAAAATGGAATTGTTATAGGGATTGTACTGAATCTGTAAATTGCTTTGGGTAGTATGGACATTTTAGCAATATTAATTCTTCTAATCCACAAGGAAGAAATATCTTTCCATTTATTTGTGTCTTCTTCAATTTCTTTCATTAATGTCTTACAGTTTTCAGTATACAAGTCTGTCACCTCCTTGGTTAAATTTATTCTTAGTATTTATTTTTTTTGATGCAGTTGTAAATGGGATTTTAAAAAATTTCTCTTGAGCCGGCCGAGTGGCGCAGTGGTTAAGCGCTGGCTTGGGAAACCAGCGGCCCTGGTTCAGATCTCACATATGAGGGCCAGTGATACTGCCCTCAAAAAAAAAAAAAAAAATTTATCTTTCTGATAGCTCATTATTAGTGTATAGAAATGCAACACATTTTTATAAATTGATTTTGTATCCTACAACTTTACTGAATTCTTTTATTAGTTCTAACAGTTTTTGATGGAGTCTTTAGGGTTTTCTATATATAATATCATGTCATCTGCAAATACTGAGTTTTACTTCTTTTCTAATTTGGACATTTTTTATTTCTTTTTCTTGCCTGGTTGCTCTGGCTACTACTTCCAAACCTATTCTGATAGGTTTGATATGAATCACATTAAGATCTCTGGAGTTGAAGTGGAGCACCATAATTAAGCTCTGGGGCTGAGGGTGGGCTCACCAAGTATAATTGAGGTGATGTTCCTGAAAGAATAGCAAATGGGTGTAAGATGGCAAAACTACAACTGTTCACCTCACATGACTAATTGAAACTCAGGCATTGAAACTTTTTCTACTTTATATTTCCTCTTTGGTCTTAATTTACAAGTAGTATATATTTCTTATATATTTTCTCCCTCCCTCTAAATAACTGCACTGAATGAAATAGGATGTGCATGAAATTCTATGCAGGGGCTTGAGTGCTTGTCTTGGCCTGACACTTAATAAGTTTATATTAGGTACCTTTATGTAGGGTAGTGTTTAGATTGTTTGGCTCTGGAACAAGAATGCCTGTAAATGTCTACTTTTTACACACAATAGACATTCACCTCTTGGTAACATAATAATAATGATTCGAGGAAGGTCTTCCTAACTGGCAGTCACACAGGCAACAAATCAGGAAGCCAGACTCCATCCATCTTGTGATATCACCACCCCAGGGAATTGTAGTCGTGCAAATCTATCCAGCAGAAGAGAAAAAAAAAAACACAGAGAATGCATGTGTGCTTCTTAAAAGCCTTCATCCCCCAGGTAATGTTCTTCTGCTTGCATTTCATTGGTGAGAACAGCCACCTGGCCAGGTGTAGGTGCCAGAGGAATTAGGAAGTGTAGTTCCTACCCATCTCTGCCATAGGTACTGTGTAAGCCACAGTGTGAAGACATGTGAAAGGGACACAGTCTGTTTCTTTAGGAGGGGAAGTTGATTTCTATAGACACAGCTATAACACATAGTAAATGATAAGAAATCAGAAGCATTTCGAATGATTATGGGAACTCAGAGGAAGGAGATATAATTCATTTTGAAAACCTGAGTATTGTGGTGTTGCTTCAGATTTTAACATCCTGAGTGCTGGGTACATAATGTGTTGAACTGGCATGCTGCCAGTCCCCGGACTATGCACATACTGAAGCTTAATGAAGTGTGCTTGGAGGTGATGCTGATCCCCTTATTTAGGGCAGGTTCTGCCTCCTGTGAAATGCCCCAAGTGTCTGGTACAATCGCCTGATTACAGGAGGTCGATAGGAACAATTGGCAGGTACACCTGGGACAGATCTACCTCCACAATCTTAACCTCTTAAAGTTTCCTTCCTGACCTTCTCCTTTGTCTCTGACTGAAGCTGATCTTGGTCTTCATAATGAGCCTTGTACCTCCTTATTTACAGGACTATCACTCCTACTCTGGGTTCACTCTACTGCTTCTCAGAGCAGCCATTCTATGATCCATGGAGTGTCACACTCAGACCCATCACCCTTGAATAAACCTCAGCAGCAAGATGATATTGCCCAAATATTATTTGGAATAAGATTCCTAACGTGTCGTGCAAAGATCCCTCCCATCAGTGCTTCATCTGTTCACTACCTGACTATCTCCACTGAGGTCATATTAGTCAAAACCCAGAGAATATGTCATTTCAAATTTTTACATACAGTAGAGTGTTTTCTCTGTCTAAAGTCAGGCTCAGCTGCTATTGATTTTAATGAAATGGTAGGTACCCTTCTCTACAGGTGCCATTTACCCAAAGTAAATGTATTCTTAGAAGAATCTCACAACTCTAAAATAAGAGATCTCCAAATCCTAATGGGAGCTGTTTTCAATGTTGTTAACATAGCATACATTGAGGCATATTTAGCTTTAAGCCTTTACTGCAAACTACTATATTTTACAGTTTCTAGCAGAGAAGAGACCTCCAAGAAAGAGCATGTTAGAAGAAAGAACAGGCTCTTATAATTGTAGAAATCTCAAGGTTGGAAAATCCTTTTTTGTGATTGAATCCAAACACCTATTCAATGCTCGATCATCTGGTAGCATGGCTGTCCTTTATAGTCACCTTTCCCACAATTCCAATCCTGTAGTTTTTGTTGCCAAGAGATTTTTGGTAGTAGAAGGAATATTGACAACTCCTTCTATTTGGGGAAGGAAAAGGAAATGAGAATTAAGGAGGTGAAGGCATGCTCTTAGTGGGGGCTTCTGGGTAATGTGATGAAGTAGGAAAAATATTGAGGGATACCAAACACACACACACACACACACACACACACACACACACACACACACACACACAGAGGTGGGTTGCACAGATTATGATTTTGTGAGGTCTGTGGCTTATACAAATTGAGGGGCCCTCTGTAAGAAAAAGAATAGAAAATTATAAATGCAATATTCAATACAAAAGTGAATATTTATTTACAATGAGAAATCACAAGTACACATTATATTAAAAAGGTGGTAAATATCACAAAATCAAGAAAAATAATGTTATTTTAGTAATTAACTATCTGTATTTTTGACCCTTGGATCACTTCTTCATATGAAACGACATTTTGTGTAAAAAGAATATAAAGTTAATTCTATATTACATCTAGAATGGTTCATTGAAATTTATTTTTTATTTATTGATTGTTGAGAGGCATAAAATATAACATAGAGTGCTGCTAGAAGTTTATACTCTATAATCACAGAGATTGTGATAAATTCTCTTTCAAGATATTTCCATCAAAAAAGAAAAACTGTATGTTACATGTATGATTGTACATGAATATATTATTAATTATGTTCTTCATGGAAGAGAGCCTCCATTTCCATAAGATGTCAATAAGAATCATCTCCTTTGTTTAAATTTTACATGTCTGACAAATTTTACATGTCTTATACTGATTGGCTTCTGCCTCCACATAGTTCACCCTTTTAAAATCTCTGCTAATGCCATATATCTGGTGTCAGACGTTGTTCATATCCTGATATGACCTCTGGGCCTTCACTTTTGTGTTAGACTGCAAATGTGTTTGCACAGTAGTAGGAACATTCTGGAAGTGTTCTTATACTGCAATATCAAGAAATAACTATTCAGGAAAGTGACTGTGAACCATAAATATATTTACTAAATTCAAACTAAATATATTTCTAGTTCAACTTCCCCTTAGCAAAATCCCCCAAATGCTCTGATTCCACCAGAGTGGCAGGGCTTTAGAGTGAAAAGAGAGCTGTCTCAATTCATTATGAATAAAATATCTCACTTTTGTGGATAAAACAAACAAACAAATATTATGCACTTATTGTTACGGCCTGTATCCTTCAAGTTTCAGCCATAGAAACTGAACCAGAAGGAGATATATAGTAAGAGGTTTATTACAAGGAATTGACTTATACAATTATGGGAAGTCTGAAATCTTTAGGGTAGGCTGGAACTCCAAAGGCCAGCAGGAACCGCTGTCCACAGGTGAAATTTCTTCTTCGTCAGAGAAGCCTCAGCTGTACTCTTAAGGTCTTTCAACTGATAAAATCAGACCTATCAGATTATGCAGATTAATTGCTGCCTTCACTTAAAGTCAACTGATAAACGACTTCAGTCTTATCTACAAAATAGCTCCATAGCAACACCTAGATTAGTGTTTGATTGAATTACTGGGGATCGTAGCCTGACCAAGTTGTTAAATAAAACTAACCATCACAGGGATTCCCAGGCTTTGAAAGTGGTGCATAGGAAGGTATGACAATTACGTTCATGAGCTCATCCTAGCTCATACCTCATTGCTGAATATCACTATGGTCACCTTTGAAGTACTCCCCTTGGGAAGCTATGCATCCATGCCAGTGCCTAGTCCACCCTTCAAAGCAATTTTGTAACTGTTTTTCTTTTTTCTTTTCTTTTTTTCTTTTTTTTTGAGGGCAGTATCACTGGCCCTCATATGTGGGATCCGAACTGGGGCCGCTGGCGTCCCAAGCCAGCGTTTAACCACCGCGCCACTTGCCCGGCCCTGGAACTGTTTTTCTGGAATGGCCATCAGAGCTGTCGTTATACTACCCTTGATGTCCTGAATGTCATCAAAATGCCTTCCTTTCAATATTTCCTTTATCTTTGGGTAAAGAAAGAAGTCATTGGGGACCAGCTTAGGTGAGTAGGGAGGGTGTTCCAATACAGTTATTTGTTCACTGGCTAAAAATTCTGTCACAGACAGTGCCGTGTGAGCTCGTGCATTGTTGTGATGCAAGAACCATGAATTGTTGGCAAAATATTCAGGTCATTTATCTTTTTCATGCAGCCTTTTTGGCACTTCTAAATGGTAAACTTGGTTAACTGTTTGTCCAGTTGGTACAGTTTCATAATGAATTATCCCAGGGCCGGCCGAGTGGCTCAGTGGTTAAGTGTTGGCTTGGGAAGCCAGCGGCCCCGGTTCGGTCCCACATATGAGGGCCAGTGACATAATGAATAATCCCTCTGATATCAAAAAAGGTTAGCAACATCATTGCAACAAGTTCATGAACTTAATTGTCCGACCTCATTTAAGAGAGCGAGGCTTAAGCTTCGCTCTGTTTAGATAAATCAGTGTTTGAGAGCACACAGAGAAGGACAGGGAAGGGGTAGAAAAATTATCCATAACTGCTTCACAATTTTGGATCAGAGACGTCTTATAGCCGCACTCATTTTTCCTAGGCTATTCATTTCACAAATTTCTAATAGTCTTCAACAATTTCTCTAGGTTGGATTTATAGAAGAAACTGTACTGAATTCCTCAGGGCGACCCAGTGTTTGACCCCTGAAGAATGGGAAATTGCTCGTTACATTAAGCAGCACATCATACAATAGGAATATAAATAGAGTCCTTTGTTTGTATTACTGTATATCTATGCCTATTACTATATGTCAATGCCTATGAGTACTGAACTTATGAGAAATTCTGTTAGTTCCAAATGCTCACCAAATAATCTACCTGGGTTTAGTTTTTTTGAAAAGATACAGACTTTCGACACAGAGAAGGCAATAACAATTACCACGTTTTTGAAACTAACGCTCTTTCAAAATCAATCTATTTGACTGCATTTTCTCATTGAATTGAAAAAAAGATTCTTTAGAATAAACACCAGAGGCATGAATAATGCTTTTGAAACACTGTGCACTGAGGATGAGACACTTAAAATGGTTTTTTTTGTTGTTTTTTTTTGGTAGAGTCTAGTCAGAGTAATGTTTTGAGCCACGGTAATGCTTATAAGTGGCAGTGCTCAATATATTTGGACCTTGGTTTTGAAATGTTGGTAAAAGTGTTTGAAGGATTAATTTTTGTACCTTTTGTTCAAGGCACAGAATAGGCTCGGAGGCTGCAGGGGAGGGAACAGCTTCCCTCTTTCCTGCAGAACCCCCTGTGAAGCTCTGAGGGTTTTGTAATACCATCAGTTCTTGCAGTTTGCTAGGGTTTGTTTCGCTTTTGCCTGGTGTTCCCTTGACCAGTATTCACTTTTCTTAAGTCTATCTGAGTATGTACTAAAAACTGTTTGAGGAGAAAAAAATATATATATAGAGAGAGACACATATATTGGGTTGTCAGAAAAATCATGATGCATTTTTGGAACAAAAAACATAGAAAGAATATGTCATGACTTTTCTGATAACCCAATATCTCTAAATACAGAATAAAAGCTCTTGAGACATCCAGATTCCAACCATTTTTTAAAGTTGTTACCAACCCCAATACCCCAGATTCTGCAAGATAGACAAAGAAGGCACCATTTGCCTCTTCTTGCAGCTTTCAGAGGTTATTAAACCTAGGTTGACATCACAGGAAGAGATGCTCCCAAGGTGAAAAGACTAGAGGGAGTGGAAGTGACAGCATTGTGCTGGGAAACCAGCCCCCCACTCCCTGCAACAAAGCCCTGATTTCAGTGTTTGCTGGTTTCCATGGTGTAAATACTCTCATCATGGTGACGTCCTAGCCAACACTGACTGGCTCTCAAAACTCCTAAATATTTAACAATCAGAGTCAGTAATGTTCAGCTCCAGTTGGCTTCTGCATGTTACTGCCCATTTCTTCCTTTGATGAATTCCACAGTCATTTCTTGAGTACTTACTATGTGTTAGCCACCATGCTAGCTCTTTATGGGAACAAAGGGATTAATTAACATGACGCATTTGCAACATTCAAGAATAAACTGCAATGAACATCTGGTTACCATTTGCATTGCTCCATAGTCCATCAATGTTCCTGACAATCATGTCAGCTGACATTGTTTTCACTTTAAAAATACTGCTCCCCCAAAGTAAATGAAACAGTCTCATAGATATAGAGGAAAAACTGAGGGTTGCTAGTTGGGAAGGGGGTGGGGATGAGGGAGAAGGGGAAGGGATTAGACAGCATAAATAGGCAACTACAATATTGCCACAGGGATATGAAAGACAGTTCGGGGAACATAATTAATAATGTTGTAAATATTTTGTGGGGTATCAGATGGTCACATATCTTGTTAGGGAGACCATTTCATGGATGGAGTAGAGGCTTGATCACCGCACTGTACACCTGAAGCTGATGTTGTATAATATTGTATGCCAACTGTAACTGAATATATAGATAGTCATGGGATGTGGATTATACTGTGGAAGGGACTCAGAGGAAGTGTAATAGATATATAGGATATAGGGGGGAGTGGGGTAGTGAATTGGGGGAGGGGGGTTGTCACTTTGAGGGGTAAAAAGCATAACTATTGCACTGTGTTGTACACCTGAAATGAATTTTAAAAAAAATACTGCTCCCCACAACTCGTTCTATTGCCTTTATATTTAAAATGAGCCTGGGGCCTAGCTTGCACTCTCTGTGCTTCCTACACCAGTGTTCCTGTTGAAATCTGGCAGTTCATTCACTATTGCAGACACGTGGAAGCAAACCCCTTTCCGCTGGGGTTTCTGCCTCGTTCATGGACAAAAAAGCTGTGTTGCACCCCACACTCACATGTCGCAGGAATTTGGAAGTGAGCCCTTCTGGCTTTCCTTTCTTTTCCACCCCATACTCATTCCCATATATGGGAGGAGTGGGACTTGCTTCCCTGGGTCTGAGTTGCTGTGCTAAACCAAGGCCCTTTGGTGACACAGGCCTCTGACATGCTGAGGGATTTAAATGAAATTTGGGGGGTCATCTGAGTGGCACGTTGGTTAAGGGCTGGCTTGGGATGCCAGCGGCCCCATTCAGATCCCACACGAGGGCCAGTGACACTGCCCTCTACCCCTAAGACGGTGAACAACAGCTCCACTGGAGCTGGGCTGCTGTGAGTCCCTGGGTCGGCATAGCTGCAGCCCCTGCTGCAGTGGGCTGCCATTGGCTACAGTGAGTGGTCGGGAGCCAGTGTGAGCGGCTGGCAGCCAGTGTGAGCTGCCAAAAGCTGCTGTGAGCGGCCGTCCAGAGGCCGGCGACCGATCTGCCTTATCCGAGAAGAGCGCAATGATGATACCAACATGGGCCAGTGAAGCATCGTCCTCCGCAACTAGACTGAAGAACAAAAAGGACAGCAACTTGTCTGTTCCTCTTTCCCCGTTACCCAACACTGTTCCCCTCCCCCAGTTCCCCAATAAAATCTTTAAAAAAAAAAAAAAGAAAGGAAAGTTAGGTAAGTGGGACAGTGTCTTCACAATGAGCAGAAGGCTGGGTGGATTGGAAGCAGACCTGCCGTTCTCATTCATGGCTAGTTGGGTTAGTGAGTCAGATATATGCCTTGCACACCATTATTTTTTAGTTTTTGATTCCACCTCACTGCTTTAAAAACTTTTTTTAAAATTGAGGTATAATTGACATACAACATGATATTGGTTTCAGGTGTACAACACTATGAGTTGATATTTGTATATCTTGTAAAACGTTCACCACAGTAAGTCTTATCAACATCCGTCACCATACAGAATGACACAAATTTTTTTTCTTGTGATGAGAACTTTTAAGATATACTCACTCAGCAACTTTCAAATATGCGCTACAGTATTATTACCTATCATCACCATACTGTACATGACATCCCCGTGGCTTATCTATTTTATTTTATTTATTTATTTTGTTTGGTTGTTTTGGCTTATCTATTTTAAACTGGAAGTTTGTACCTTTTGACCTTCTTCTCCCATTTTTCCCAGTCTCCACCCCTGCAATTCCAGTAAAAAATTACAATAGAATTTTTTTGGAGCTAGAAACAATTATATGTGAAGGTCAAAGAATGAGCGCAGTTAAAACAACTTTGAAAAGGAAGAATAAACTTGGAGAATCAGAATACTTGATTCTAAGACCTGCTATAAAGTGACTGCAATCAAGACTGTGTGATAGTGGCAGAGAGATAGACATATAAATCAATGGGACAGAATAGGTAATTCAGAAATAGAGCTACTCAAATGTGCTTGATTTGTTTCTGACTAAGATGTGAAGGCAACTCAATGGAGAAAGTGTAGACTTTTCAACAAATCATGTGGGAGAAATTGGACAACTACAGGCAAAAAAAAAAAAAATGAGCCTTGCCATAACTTTATACCTCTCATGCAATAATTAATCTAAAATGGATCATAAGGGCCGGCCGAGTGGCGCGGTGGTTAAGAGCTGGCCTGGGAAGCCAGTGGCCCCGGTTTGGTCCCACATATGAGGGCCAGTGACACTGCCCTCAAAAAAAAATAAAATAAAATAAAATAAAATAAAATAAAATAAAATAAAATAAAATAAAATGGATCATATATCTAAATGTAAAGCCATACAAATTCTCAGAAGTAAGCCTAGGAAAAACCTTCATGACTGGAGCTCTAAGAGTTCTTTGACAAGGCATTAATCAAAAGCACAGTTTCTAAAAGAAAAATATTAATAAATTAGACTTTATCAAAATTAAAACCTTTCTCTCATGGAAGACACTTCATGAAATTAAAAAAAAGAGAAGTTAGAGATTAAAGGAAAATATTTGCATTCCAGATTTATATCCAGAATATATAAGATCTCTCAAAACTCAAGAGAAAGAGAACAAACAATCCAATAAAAATGTGCCAAATATTTGAAAAGACATTTCACCAAACAGGTTCTGTGGATGGCATATCAGCATATGAAAAGACACTCAACATCATTAGTCATCAGGAAAACACAAATTAATACCATAATTTCAATACCACCAAGTATTAGAATATCTAAAATTAGGATGACTAAATATACATACCAAGTACTGGTGAGGACGCAGAGTGACTGGAACTCATCTGGACTACTGGTGGTGGTGAAACATGGTAGAGTCACTCTGGAAAACAGATTGGTTATAAAGTTAAACTTCCCCCAAACCTAGCAATCCCACTCCTAGGTAAAAAAATGGAAACACAACAACCTGTACACAAATATTGATAAGAGCTCTCTTCATAATTGCCAGGAGTTGGAAACAACCCAAATTTCTTTAGTGAGTAAAGGGGTGAACAGTTGTGCATCCACACCACAGAATACAACTCCACGTAAGAAGGAAGGAACTATATTGCTACAGGCAACAACTTTGATGAATCTTGAAGACTCATGCAGAGCGAGGGAAGCTAGTAAATACAGTATAATTCTATTCATATGCCTTTCCTGAAAAGACAAAACTATAGTGACAGAGTATAAGTCAATGGTTGCCAGAGGTTAGGAATTGCCAGGATGTTACAAAGGATATTACGAGTTTGAGGGGGTTTGGGGTGATATAACTGTTCTTTATCTTGATTGTGGTGGTGGTTGCATGAATCTATACATGTGTTAAAATTCACAGAACTGGGCCAGCCAAGTAGCTCAGTTGGCTTAAGGGCGGGAGCTCTGAGCAACAGGGCTGCTGGTTTGATTCCCACATGGGTGAGTAAACGCTGTGCCCGAGCAGAGCTGTCGCTGAGCTGCCAACAGGTGGCAGGATGGCTCAGCTGGTGTAACAACAAGATTGCCTGTTCAATGATGGGCTACGCCCACCTGCAACTAAGACTGAACTCCTTGGCACCTTGAGCTGAGCTGCCGCCTGGATGGTTCAGTGGATAGGGCGTATGCTCTTAACAACAAGGTTGCCATGTTCGACTCCCACATGGGATGGTGGCTACACCCACCTGCAACTAAGACTGAACTCAGTACCTTGAGCTTAGAGGCCATGAGCTGCTGATGGGAAGCCAGATGATGACTGGCACCCTCCACAATGAAGATTGAAGAACAACAACTTGGCTGCTCCCCTTCCCCAATTCCCCAACACTGTTCCCCTCCCCCAATTCCCCAATAAAATCTTTTAAAAAAAAGAAGAAGAAGAAGAAAGAAAAGACTGTTCTTGAGAAAAACCTCAAAGCACAAAGTCAAGTTGGGCAATAGTCACCCCCAACTTATGAAAAAAAAAATTCACAGAACTGAACTCAAAAAGGGGTACATTTTATTGTATGTTTATTTAAAAAAATAATGGTTATAAAAAGTTTTATTTTAATTTTTTCTTTCCAGTGAAAGACCCATTGATCTTAATTCACTTGCTGACAAAAGAATGTTGGACACAAGAACTTCCAAACTGGTTTACTCAGGGAAAGGGTTCTAAGAGGAATTAATAGTTTTGATGGGAAAAACAAAACAAAACAAAATAAAAACTTTCCCTACTCAAACAGTTATCTTTTCCTTTTTGTTATAAGAAGGTATTTCCTAGATTCTGTAACGTGCTGTTGTT
This sequence comes from Aselliscus stoliczkanus, assembly GCA_033961575.1. Classification (NCBI taxonomy): domain Eukaryota; kingdom Metazoa; phylum Chordata; class Mammalia; order Chiroptera; family Hipposideridae; genus Aselliscus; species Aselliscus stoliczkanus. Next base: position 70,570,809 of record CM066740.1, on the reverse strand, counting down.
GATGGTGGAGCGTGGAGAGAATAGTTGATGACATGACATTACCGAAGTTTCCAAGATGAGAAGACCTGCTGTTCTTGGAGTATCGATTAGCCTCTCCCTGAGATACCAGGTGTCTTGGTCTGCTAGGGATGCTATTACAGACAACATAGCCTCGGTGGTTTACACAACAGAAATCCATTCCTCATAGTTCTGGAGGCTGGGAAGTCCAAGGTCAAGATGCCAGCAGATTCAGTTCCTAGTGAGCTCCCTGGTCATGGAGTGTAGACAGCTTGCTTCTCTCTGTGTTCACACAGTGTTTCCTTGGTGTGCGCTCCTGGAGAGAGAAAGAGATCTCTTTGTTTCTCTTTTTGTAAAGACACTAAGCCCATCATGGGGCCCCAACATCATAACCTAATATAAACTTAATTACCTCTCAAAAGCCTACACACAAATAGTATCAATTGAGGGGTGGGATTCATAATGAATGGGTGAGGGGGATTGTGTGGAGAGGGACGTTTACAAACATTCAGCTTATAACACTAGTGTTTTTGGGACTATGATTTGGAAACAGCTTCTGCTTACTTTTTTTGAAATCATATTGTAAACTGCACATTGACTTCATCTCTTTAGCGTGCATTCTGCTTTAATCCAAGCTCGCTCTGTTCAGCCTGATAGAACTATGCCTCACCTGCATTCTTTCCCCAGACCTTCCTACCTGTGCTTATACTGTAGGTCTGCTCCTTTTAATCATTAAGCCTTTACGACACTGGGTTCTGATCAGTGTCAAACTCACTTAAGGATAGACCTGAATAAAGCTTCAGGTCTATCAACCATGACCAAGATACAACAACCAAACCTCAAACTAGAACAAACTAGAATGAGTTTTTAGTCAAACAAAGCTAACACCTTGGCCTCAGTTATGTTTCAGGTCTGTAGTCATGAGAGTGAAACCGCCACATGGACCACATCCCCTGGAAACTGGACCAAATAATGCCACGACTGACACAGGCCCTGAAGCCATGATCTACTGCTCCTGCCTTAGTCCCGACCAATCAGGAGAGCTCACACCCCGACTCCCATAGTAACCATGATTAATGATTTTTCCTTACATAACCTCGCCACTGGAGGCCATGGGAGCCAGGTTTGTGAGAGCACTAGCTCACCTGTGTCTCAGGACGTGGCACCAACTCCTTAAATAAACCTTTATTTTTTATGCTGCAAACTCCTGCTCCTGTCTTGTTAGGCTTGAATGCGTTCAGGCAAGTGGACCCTTTGAGTCTGTGGTAACAATATTTATTAGAGTTTAATTTACAAATGATAAAAACTTGCTGATTATAAGTATATATGTCAATGAGATTTTACAAATGTATACAGTCATATAACCACAACAAAAATCAAGATATAAAACGCGTATCAACTCAAAAAGTTGCGTGATGCTCTTTGCAATCCATTGCCTTCTCCTAACCCTGGGCCCCTGGGAAACACTGATCTGCTTTCTGTCACTATAGATTTTCCTATTTTAGAGTTTCATATTAATGGAGTCCTACAGTATTCAGTTTAACATGTTTGGCTTCGTGGGAGTTCAGAACAAGTCACCGCAAGATGTACTTTTGCTATATGCAGGTTGTTTTGAATGAAGCGAAATTTTAGCTTCAGGTTCAAGAGGAACTTCTGCCCCTCCTTTAACTACACAGAAGAACTTGAATTAGAGGCCTTGCCCATAATAAGAAGTGATCAGCAATAATCTCTTTTCAACCCACCAGTACCGCAGAGCAAACTCATTCACTAAACCTCTGCTCTTATCACCCTGCAATGACCCTTTACGGCCGCCAGGGTGCGTTACTTCATCTCTAACTCAGCACGTCTTACATATCTACCTCCCCCCTTTCTATCTCTGATCTTCTTGTGCATGCGATGGAGGGGATGGGGTGGAATGAAGGTGGGGGTCTCTGACTCTCTCACGTATGTAGGGTTTCCATCCATATGTATGTATTAAATTCGGTTATTTTTTTTCTTGCTAATCTGTCTCATGTCTATTTGATTATTAGACCATCCAGAAGAACCTTGAGGGCAGAGGAAAGTTTCTTCTCCCTCCACAGCTTCATTTACTTGGCATGATGTTTTGAGGGTTCATCTCGTTGTTTTATTCTCCCCATTTTATTTAGGTCATATACCACAGTTTGTTGATTTATTCATCAATTGATGGACGTTTGAACTGTTTCCAGATTTTGGCTCTTAGGAGTAAATCTTCCAGAGTCATTTCCTGAAAAGAATTGGTATGAACACAACTTTTTATTTCTCTTGAGCAAGTACTTAGGAGTGAGATTGCTAGGTTGTGTGATCTGTATATGCTTAATTTTTTAAGGAGATCCAAATTGTTTTCTAGAGTGACTGTGCATTTTCATCAGAAGTATTTGAGAGTAATCATTGCTCCATATCTTTACCAAGACATGGTACTGCCATAATTCTGTATTGTAGTGGTACATCATTGCATTTTTAATTTACACTTTCCTAATGATTAATGATAATGAACATTTTTTTATGTCTGTATGTGCCATATGTTTATCTTTTTTGGTGAAATGTTTGTGTAAATCTCTTGTCCATTTGAAAACTTGGTCTGTTTGGATTTTTGTTATTGAGTTGTAAGACTTCTTTGTATAATCTACATACAAGTCCTTTACCAGTCATTTGATCTGCAAATATTTTCTTCAAGTCTGTGACTTGCCTTCATTTTCCATTATTTTTTAATGTGTATTTTTATATTTCAAGTGCGTTTCTTCTTAGGCAGCATATTGGTAGGTTTTGGTATTTTATCCAATGTAATAATCACTGCCTTATTTGGGAATGCTTCAAACATTATCATTTAATATAATTATCAATATGGTTGGATTAAAATTTACTTTGATGCTAGGGTTAAGGACAAAGACAGAATCCTTAAAGCAGCAAGGGAAAGGCAGCAAGTTACTTACAAGGGAACCCCCATAAGATTATTAGCTGACTTTTCTACAGAAACTTTGCAGGCCAGAAGGGAGTGGCAGGAGCTTTTCAAAGTGATGAAAAATAAAGGCCTACAACCGAGATTGCTGTATCCAGTAAGGTTATCATTTAAAATTGAAGGCGAGATAAGGAGCTTTCCAGAAAAGAATAAGTTAAGGGAATTCATTACCACCAAGCCAGCTTTGCAGGAAATGTTAAAAGGGCTTCTTTAAGTGGAAGAGAAGAACAACCTAACTAAGAAAGACTACGAACACAAATAACAAAATGGCAATAAATACACACCTATCAATAATCACATTAAATGTAAATGGATTAAATGCTCCAATAAAAAGACATAGGGTGGCTGAATGGATAAGAAAGCAAGACCCCAGCATATGCTGTATACAAGAGACTCACCTCAGATCCAAAGACTCATTCAGGCTGAAAGTAAAGGGATGGAGTAAAATATTTCATACAAATGGAACTGAGAAAAAAGCTGGAGTAGCGATACTTATATCAGATAAAATGGACTTTAAATTGAAGAATATAACAAAGGACAAAGAAGGACACTTCATAGTAATGAAGGAATCAATCCAACAAGAGAACATAACCCTAGTAAACATCTATGAACCTAACATAGGAACTCCTAAATATATAAAACAGATATTGTCAGGCATAAAGAGAGAGATCAACAGTAACCCTATCATAGTAGGGGACTTCAAACACACTGCTGTCACCAATGGACAGATCCTCCAGACAGAAAATCAAGGGGGAAACAGCAACCTTAAATGACACATTAGAACAGCAGGATTTAATTGATATATTCAGAGCATTTCACCCCAAAGCTACAGAATATATGTTCTTTTCAAGTGCACATGGAACATTTTCTAAGATAGACCACGTGTTAGGCCACAAAACAAGTCTCAATAAATTTAAGAAGATTGAAATCATTTCAAGTGTATTCTCTGACCACAATGCTATGAAACTAGAAATCAATTATAAGAAGAAATCCGGGAAGCTGACAAATAAATGGAGGCTAAATAACATGCTACTAAATAGTGAGTGAGTCACAAATGAGATCAAGGAGGAAATCAAAAGATACCTCGAGACAAACGAAAATGAAAACACCACGACCCAAAATCTCTGGGATGCTGCAAAAGCCGTCCTACAAGGGAAGTTTATAGTGGTGCAGGCCTACCTAAAGAAGGAAGAAAAATCTCAAATCAACAGGTTATCCTTACACCTAAGGGAACTGGAAAAAGAACAGTAAAAGAAGCCCAAGGGGAGTACAAGAAAGGAGATAATAAAGACCAGAGTGGAAATAAACAATATAGAGAACAGAAAAACAATACAAAAGATCAATGAAACCAAGATCTGGTTTTTTGAGAAGATAAACAAAACTGACAAACCTCTAGCCAGTCTCATCAAAAAAAAAAAAAAAAAAAAAAGAGAGAGGACTCAAATTAGTAAAATCAGGAACGAAAGAGGGGAAATGACTCCAGACATCACAGAAATACAAAACATTCTAAGAAATTACTATGAACAACTATATGCCAAAAATTTGACAATCTGGAAGAAATGGATAACTTTCTAGAAGCATATAACCTTCCAAAGCTAACTCAAGAAGAAACAGAAAATCTAAATAGCCTGATTACTACCAAGGAAATTGAATCAGTAATTGACAAGCTCCCAAAAAACAAAAGCCCTGGACCAGACGGCTTCACAAGTGAATTTTATCAAACATTCAATAGAGAACTATCACCTGTTCTTCTCAAACTATTCCAAAAAATCCAGAAGGAGGGAAGGCTCCCAGACTCTTTTTATGAAGCCACTATCACCCTGATTCCAAAACCATATAAAGACAACACAAAAAAGGAAAATTACAGGCCAATATCCCTGATGAATGTAGATGCAAAAATTCTCAATAAAATATTAGAAACAGAATTCAGCAATATATTAAGAAGATCATACATCATGATCTCTATATACATTCGGGGTTTCATCCCAAGTATGCAAGCCTGGTTCAACATCCATAAATCAATTAATGTGATACACCACATCAACAAAATGAAGAATAAAAATCACATGGTCATATCAATAGATGCAGAAAAAGCATTTGACAAAATCCAACAGCCATTTATGTTAAAAACCCTTAGCAAAGTGGGAATAGTGGGATCATATCTCAACATAATAAAGGCCATATATGACAAACCTACAGCTAACATCATACTCAATGGGGAAAAGCTAAAACCATTCCCCTTAAGATCAGGAACAAGACAAGGCTGTCCACTTTCTCCTCTTTTATTCAACATAGTGCTGGAAGTTCTAGCCACAGCAATCAGACAAGAAAAAGGAAAAAAAGGCATCCAAATTGGCAAGAAAGAAGTAAAATTGTCATTATATGCAGATGACATGATACTGTATATAGAGAACCCCAAAGACTCCATCAAGAAACTATTGGAACTGATAGACAAATTCAGTAAAGTAGCAGGATATAAAATCAATGTTCAGAAATCAGTGGCATTTGCATATACCAATAATAAACTAATGGAAGGAGAAATTAAGAAAACTGTTCCATTTACAATTGCTACACGAACTATAAAATACCTAGGAATAATTTAACCAAAGAAGTAAAAGATCTGTACTCAGAAAATTATAAGACACTGAAGAAAGAAATCAAAGAAGATACAAATAAATGGAAACACCTACCATGCTCATGGATAGGAAGAATTAATGTAGTTAAAATGTCCATACTGCCTAAAGCAATATATAGACTCAATGCAATTCCTATAAAACTACCAAGGGCATTTTTTAGAGAAATAGAAAATAAAATCCTAAAATTTATATGGAACTATAAAAGACCCCGAATAGCCTCAGCAATCCTGAGAAATAAGAACAAAGTCGGGGGGATCACACTACCAGACTTCAAAACATACTACAAGGCTACAATAATCAAAACAGTATGGTATTGGCATAAAAACAGGCACATAGATCAGTGGAACAGAACAGAGAGCCCAGAAATAAATCCAGAGATTTACGGACAGTTAATCTATGACAAGGGAAGCAAGAATTTACATTGGAGTGAAGATAGTCTATTCAATAAATGGTGCTGGGAAAATTGGACTGATACATGCAAAAAAATGAAACTGGACCACCTCCTTATGCCATATATAAGAACAAATTCAAAATGGATTAAAGACTTAAATGTAAGACCTGAAACCATAAAACTTCTAAAAGAAAATATAGGGAGTACATTTGCAGACATTACCTGGAGCAATATTTTTACTGATACATCCCTGCAGGCAAGGGAAGTAAAAGAAAAAATGAACATATGGGATTATATCAGACTTAAAAGTTTTTTCACAATAAAGGAAACCATCAATAAAACAAAAAGGAAGCCTACTGATTGGGAGAATATATTCGCCAACGATATATCTGAGAAGGGGTTAATATCCCAAATTTATAAAGCACTCATGCAGCTCAACACCAAAAAAACACACAACCCAATAAGAAAATGGGCAGAAGATATGAAGAGACATTTCTCTAAAGAGGACATACAGAAGACCAACAGGCATATGGAAAAATGTTCAACCTCACTGGTCATTAGGGAAATGCAAAGAAAAACCACAATGAGATACCACCTCACCCCAGTCAGAATGGCTATCATCAATAAATCAACAAACAACAAGTGCTGGCAGGGCTGTGGGGCAAAGGGGACCCTGCTGCACTGTTGGTGGGATTGCAGATTGGTGCAGCCACTATGGAAGTCAGTATGGAGGTATCTCAAAAATCTGGAAATGGAACTACCTTTTGACCCAGCAATTCCTCTCCTAGGTATTTATCCCAAAAAACCCAAGACACTGATTCAAAAAAATATATGCACCCCTATGTTCATTGCAGCACTATTTACAATAGCCAAGACTTGGAAACAACCGAAATGCCCATCGGTAGACGACTGGATTAAGAAACCGTGGTACATTTATACAATGGAGTATTACTCCGCTATAAAGAAGAATGAAATCGTACCATTTGCAATGATATGGATGGATCTAGAGACTATTATGTTAAGTGAAATAAGTCAGACAGAGAAAGACAAATATCATATGATCTCACTTATAAGTGGAATATGAAAAACTGAATGAATGAGCAATGTAAACAGAACTGTGTCATAGATATAGAGGAAAAACAGGGTTGCTAGTTGGGGGTGGGGTGGGGATGAGGGAGAAGGGGAAGGGATTAGACAGCAAAAATAGGCAACTACAATATTGCCACAGGGATATGAAAGACAGTTCAGGGAATATAATTAATATTGGTGTAAATATTTTGTGGGGCATGAGATGGTCACATGTCTTGTTGGAGAGACCATTTCATGGATGGAGTAGAGGTTTGATCACTGCACTGTATACCTGAAGCGGAGGTTGTATACCAACTGTAATTGAAGATATATAGATAGTCACGGGATGTGGATTATACTATGGAAGGGAGTCAGAGGAAGAATAGTAGATATGTATGATATGGGGGGGAGGAGTGGGGTGGCGAATTGGGGGAGGGGGTTGTCACTTTGAGGGGTAAAATGGATAACTATTGCACTGTGTTGTACACCTGAAACTAATTAAAAAATAAATTAAAAAAAAAAAAGAAAAAAAAATTTACCTTGATGCTATTTGTTTTCTTTTTATCCCATCTGATCTTTGTTCCATTTGATTATTTTACAATTCATTTTCCCTCCTTTTTGTCTGATTAGCTATAACCTCTTTATTATATTAATGTTATATTATTTTAGTGGTTTAGTGGTAACACTATTACTTTAGTGCTCTAGAGTTTAGCATATACATCTTTATCTTATCTCAGTCTTCCTTTGAATGATGTCATACTACTTTATTTCTCCATCATGTCTGAGTCTAGAAAAGCAGCTCTTGAGGGTTAATCAAGGCCTACTTGTGATTATTCAGGTAAAACCTTTTAAATGGAAATGGTGACTCTTCAGCCAGGACACTGGGCCTACATCAGACCCTACCTTGGTGATTAGATAGCTCCTACAATCAGAGTACCTCTCTCTTTTTCCTAAATTCCCCTTCCCAAGCCCTCCACTTCTCCATTCCTCCACTCTACATTAATGCTAAGTATAATCAGTGCTGTTAAACTTAATTTCCACCCATCAGCAGCAGAGTCCTGTAAGTTCTCCAACTGAAATACATTAGCAGCTGTAAATATTCCTTACTATGTATATTACACTGAATTTTTAAATTATTTACACAAATAACCCATACCTGCAGTTTCTAGATTTGCATAACAACCTGATGCATTACATAAATTCAACAAAGAGACTATATTAATTCCAATGGCTGCTACCTTTATAAGGGTAAGACTTGAGTATTCATTAGTGCCAGGAAATAAAAAAAAAATCTACATATGCTCTGGTAATTTTGTTTGCTCCAATTGATATTAGCAAACATATACATTATTATTGAAAAATACTTCTAGTTATAATTATATCAAATATAGTTTATAATAAAGTCTATCTGAAACTGATAAATTCCATTTTAACAAACTTGCATTAGCAAATTGTTCAATCTCATTAAACCTCAAAAAGAAAATATAATCAAAGTAAAATATTATAAGGTATGTGGGCATTTTCTGAGTAATCTTTCCACTTAAGAGTGGATTTAGATACTGGGCTCTCAGGCCTCTAGAACAGGGAGAGTCTTACATAAACATGTTCATATAATCTTTTATAACAGTTGATGTGGAAAGGCAAATATTGGTATTTTTACCCTGTAAACAAGAATTAAAAACCTTCTACCTCACATTTTATAATTCTGGAATTAAAACTCAAAAAACAAGTTGTTGTTTTTTAAATGTCAGTGTGACCAAGTCTTGCTGATTATTATCTGAGTGCTCTGTCACATCCATTCTCTGGGTTTCTCTTACTTGTTCTGTGCCCAGGAGGCTGATCTTTCTGGAGTGCATTGCCAGAGTTTACCCTAAGATGTCTTGTTGAGTTGGATCAATGAGATATCCTGGTCAAAGATTGGATTATGGGAAGAAAAAGATGCTAAGGAATTCTTGAGTGAGTTATCTCTTCCCTGCTGAGACCCTGGATGGTATTTGTCCTGGAAGTGACCCCGGGAGGTGGATCCTCAAAATGGGATTCTAGGATAAGGATGCTCACAAATCTGAGTGCTTGGATAACCTCCTTATTAGTAGAAAATGGGATACAATGTATCATGTGGTAACATCACATTACTCAAATTATCATTGAAGGTAGCATGTAATAGAGAATAGGAAGAGGAAAAAGTAGTGAGAGATCAACTAGCTGTGGTAGTTAGTTGCTACAGCAACTATGAGGTAGAATGCACTGGACACTTCTGGCTGCTCTGGAAGGTATACATAAAAGAAAAACTTGAAGTCTAGAATCCCCAGCTCAAAGCACCAGTCAATGGAAAATTCCAGTAGCTTAATAAAGCCAGAAACACCAAGGGCTCAGATGTTGCAGAAAATAAGGTTTGGATGACTCTACCAGATAAAGAATTCTGTTCAGCCAAAATGCTGGTAGAGAGTAAGGAAATGAGTGGTAACGAAAGGGAAGCTATTGTTATCAGCTCAGGTCTTGTGAGCAGCTATAGAGCAATGTATTTTAGCTTCTTCTTTTTCTTCTTTTTCTTCTTCTTTTTCTTCTTCTTTTTCTTCTTCTTCTTCTTCTTCTTCTTCTTCTTCTTCTTCTTCTTCTTCTTCTTCTTCTTCTTCTTCTTCTTCTTCTTCTTCTTCTTCTAATTTATTGGGGTGACAATGGTTAGTAAAATTACATAGGTCTCAAGTGTACAATTCTGTAATCCATCACCTATCTGTCACATTGTGTGTTCACCATCCAGAGTCAGTTCTCCTTCATCACCATATAGTTGACCCACGTAGCTTCTAGTTTTAGGTAAATTAATTGTTTTCCCCCCTTTTCCTTCTTACATTTTATGAAGAGCACTCAAGGTGGCTAACATTACAATTTAGGTTCCAGTAGGGAGTTGACAGACCTGACATCACTCAGCCATGATACCGTGGCTGATCAGACTTTGTGTTTCTCCTGTGTTGGGGTCTCAAGGCCTCATCCAGGCAAAGGCCAAGAGTGGAAGCTGAGTATCAAGAGGGGTGCACTGTGCTGGTTGTTCTGTGTTTGCTTTCCCTGACCCCCACCTTGTGCCTACCGTGCCCTTAACCCATGTGCTCCAGGACACTGACCTTTGTGGATTCCTCTACTAGGCTTCCCTTGCCCTTTGGCTTCCAGTTGGGTCTGGCCAAAGGGAAGCAGCAGGAGGGTATTGGAAGGTGGAAGGAGAAAGAGGTGGGGTATGTAGTCCCCCCACCCCATCTTTGCTTGGCTACAATTCTGGCAGTGGTTGTATTCTGTGGTTACAGCTCCTGTCCAGCCATTGCTCTTCTAAGGCTCCAAACTTTTTCTACGCTTTTAAAACACTATTCCCCATTCTTGTCCCTTTGATTTTGTGTTGGTGATGACTTCCCACCATTGCTGATCCCTGGATGTTTCAGTGAGCCGTTTTGTTCCCTTAGCCTTGCCCACACCTCTTTAGAAAATACTTTCATTGAACTGTGGGAGGTACAGGCTCCGTGCTTGCCCTTGCTTTCCTGTTAGCACACTGACTAATACACTGCAGAAGGAAGGACAAATGAGGAGGAACCAGGTGAGCCATTGCTACTGGGATGCAGCTACAAGTGGTGGAGAAAATGCAGCTATGGAGGCAGAACACAGAACACAGAAAATGGGCACAGACAACAACAGCGGCTATTCTAGGTGAGCAATCTGCATTCCAGAACTATAGCTGGAATAGTGGTGGGACTGTCTGGCACGTGGGGTAAGGGAGTCAAGGATCCAAGAGAAAGTGCTCTGTGGGAGAATCTAGTAGCCAAGTGGACAGAACCAGAGACTCAGGCTTTCCTGGTGTCAGGGCTTCAGGCACCAGCAGTTTTGTCTCTGGGACTCAGCAAGCACATGGAAAAACTTCTGTCTGGGTGATTCAGTTTCTGAAAACATTATCAGGCAGTGAGTGGTTCCTTTATTCCACATGTTAGTTTGTTCATCCACTTACAAAATATTTATTGAGCCCTTTCTATATTGTGGGACCCAAGTTGGACACCAAGGATATAAAGGTGAATAAGATACATTACCTGACTTTATGAGGGTCTTAACCTCAGAAGGTAAAGATGTGGGTGAATGTAATTGCAGTAATTGGTTACTAGACATCTTTATCTGGATATATTCAGCAGGTACTGCCAATAAATATGCATGAAATGAACTCATTATCTTCTTTTTTTTTTTTAATTATTTTATTGGGGAACAGTGTGTGTTTCCAGGACCCATCAGCTCCAAGTCAAGTAGTTGTTTCAATCTAGTTGTGGAGGGTGCAGCTCAGTAGCCCATGTGGGTATCGAACTGGCAACTTTAGTGTTATGAGCACTGCGCCATGTGCTCTAACCAACTGAGCTAACCGGCCACCCCCAACTCATTATCTTCTAAAAAGCATACCTCCTCTTCCACTCTCCAGTCCATGCACAGCACTGCTATGACCTTACTCAGGGACACATGATGTGACTCTTTTTAGCTAAGGCACTGATTTAATCCCTTGATCCAACGAAACTGATCATTTCTCTTTTCTTTTTTTTTTTTTTTTGAGGGTAGTGTCATTGGCCCTCATATGTGGGACCGAACCAGGGCCGCTGGCTTCCCAGGCCAGCACTTAACCACCGCGCCACTCGGCCGGCCCAGATCATTTCTCTTTTTAAGAAAAATGTATTTTGTGTATCTTTATTGGAGTATTTTTCTTACTTGTGATTTTGATGCACAGCAAAGGCAAGATATAAATTCATCCTAAACTGAGGTCATAATTGGTCTTTAGAGAACAGTGAACTGTATGTATCTCATGTGTGTGTGCTTGTGTGTGTGTGTGTGTGTGTGTGTGTGTGTGTGTGTGTCCGGGAGGGGAAAAGTCAAGTATTTGTAGTTAAGTGAATATATGTACAGAGCTTGCCAAAGGAATGTATACATATTTTAAGAAAGGAAAAAAAACCATTAAAACTGTAATACTCAATACATACTGATAACAAAAGATGAATACAAGTCACATCTGACTTCTGTAATTACAAGAGGTTCTCAAAGTGGTTACCATCAGTGTCCAGACACTTCTGTTTATGGCAAACTACTGCTTGAGCAATGTTGACCAAAGCGCTCACATATATACATTTTTTTGGCACCTCCAGTATATGAGCCAGGTGGTCCTTGTTGAAGATACTAAAGATACAGTGGCTGGCCTGTCCACCCAGGGAGTCTCAGGATGACTTTATTTGTTGGAGTCCTCACATTCAAGCTTTCTCATTGTTATCAGCACTTTTGCTTCTTAGGGGCTGACTAAGGCAAATTGAGCTCAAAAGAGACTGACAACCCAAAATGTCAGCTTCCTATTCATTTGCAATAAGAGGTGCATGTCCTGCTGGTCAGTGTATCCTCTCCTGCGTAGGGAAGTCTCTGTGTCACCTGGATGCAGCACTCTCTACAGAGGTAGGTGTAGCATAAAGTAGGATGGCCCCAGCTTCAGCCTTTCCCTTGCATGTGCCCTGGGAGTGCTGGGCGTGGCTGGGGCTCTAGCGTGTTCTAGACAGAGAGGAGAAGCCAGAATTGCAACCCGGAAAGCATCTCTATATAAGCATTCCTGGTAAATTGCCTAAGAGGTTTCAGAAGAATGGGACCTGACTTTCCAAGCCTCTAAAAATTCATGGTGAATTCTTTTCTTTGTATGTATAAGTACTTGTTTTTGTACTTAGTTCTGAATTTACAATGTTGCTTTATTATTATTATTAAAGAAGGTCCACCACATTGTATTTCATGCCCCCCACAATCTGGGTCAGCTCCTTTGTCCCTAATGGAGGAGGGTACATGGACACTGCTGGCCTGGCCAGAGAACCCTTTTTCATGGACAAGACTCTATTTCCCTTTTTATAGATTTCCATGCATTTTACAACTCATCTGTTATCATATCAATGCTTCAGGCAGAAAAGAAGCAATTAAGTTACAGTTTGTTTACATTATCGTATCCCATAGAGGTCTTTTTGGGAAGACCATGGGGTCTCCTGGAGGAGACCCAGAAAATTCCTTAGTACTTTCAACGATTCGTTTAAAAACAATTTCTCAGAATGGCCACTCGTCTCTCCATTTTTGTTGCTGTTCATCTGTCTCATTTGAGGGTGATACTTCTTTTTTTTTTTAAAGATTTTATTGGGGAATTGGGGGAGGGGAACAGCGTTGGGGATTCAGGGAAGGGGAACAGACAAGTTGCTGTCTTTTTGCTCTTCAGTCTAGTTGCGAAGGATGTTGCTTCACTGGCCCATGTTGGTATCATCATTGCGCTCTTCCCGAATGAGGCTGATGGGTTGCCGGCCTCTGGATGTCGCTCACAGCAGCTATTGGCAGCTCACGCTGGCTGCCAGCCACTCACTGAAGCCTATGGCAGCCCACTGCAGCCTACACCATCGCCAGGGCCCACACAACCCAGCTCCAGGTGGAGCTGTTGTTAGCTGTAGAGGGCAGTGTCACTGGCCCTCATATGTGGGATCCAAACCAGAGCCGCTGGCGTCCCAAGCCAGCTCTTAACTAATGTGCTACTCGGCCGGCCCGAGGGTGATACTTTTCTGACTTTTTTTCTCACACTCTGGGGGTTATTGTGCCCAGGGTACCATGTATAATGATGTCATTTTCCAGTAGTGTTCTCCAATTCCCTGATAAGCTTTTTGTCAGCCTACCTAATGAAGGAGCCTGAGCTACTGAAGACTTGTTGGGCATGTGGTGATTAAAAACAAATTTGTTTCCAGTACTTTCTTTTAATATATTTTTGTAAGTGAAACACTCTTGCTAAATGGGCCTGTAGAAATTGCAGGCTATTTCTTCCAAAATCCATAGGCATAGGTCTGTGAAAAGTAGAATCTGAAAGACTTTCAGTGTAACTGTATCTCAAATTGATGTCAGAGCTCACTGTGGGGCTGTAGCCCAGTTTTAATTTCTCTAGACACTTAGAGCAAACAATCTTTCGAAGATTGATCTAGTGTAGTGACATGGACTTTATTATTTGTTTCCACCTTCTTTATTCATTGGATGATTTTATTTTGTTTTGTGTCCTTAGACACCCGTACATGACGATCATCCAACATCAGAGAGCAACCTGAATCTTTGGTGATTTAAGGCTGTACAGTTTCCAAGAGCTGCCATAACAGTACTACAAATTGGGTGGCTAAATGACAAAAATGTATTGTTTCACTGTTTTGGACACCCGAAGTTGACTGTGAAGGTGTTGGCAGGGCCACGCTCCCTTTGCAGGCTCTAGGGGAAGACTCCTTCCTTGCTCCTTCAGGTTCCCAGTGATTTTGGGGGTTCCTTGGCTTGTGGCAGCGGAACGCCAATCTCTGCCTCTGTCTTCACATGATCCTCCTCCTGGTGCCTCTGCGTCCCTTTTTTTGGTCTCTTATTAAGACATTTTCAATAGATGTAGAGCCCACCTGAATCCAGCATTATCTCATCTTGATTCTCACCTTAACTATATCTGCCAAGGCTGTACTTTCAAATAAGGTCACATTCTGAGGTTTGAGTGGACATGAATTTTTGGGGACATTATTGAACCCACTTCAAAGGCCATTGGACTTCCTTAGGTGCTAGGGACACTTTCCCTTCCTGTCTGGGAGATGGTATTTCATTGTGGTGGGCTCAGCAGATGGCACATCCATGCTGCCACAAGCCATGGGGCTTTCACAGCAGCTGGAAAGCTGAGAAGAAGCTGAGGATGGAAGCAGGTGAGGGCCACCTATGCCCAAGAAAGAGAGGAAGAAGTTGTTTGTCGCTGTGATAAGTTACTTGAATGTAATTCCCTTCCTAAAATTCAACAGAAGTATTCTAAGATTTGGGTGTTTTCACAAAACCTATGACTTCTTTGCTCTCTTTGGAACATTTTTCTTTTCTGTTTTCTGTGATGGCTCATTCTCCTTGTTTCCCCCACTCGGAAGTCAAACGCAGTCAGTAAACTTTGCCTGGATCCTCCGGCTCTCGGCCTCTCACCCTCCACTTCCCTCATTCTTTATCCTTGCTTTCTCCACTCTCCCTCATTTCATTCCCTTCGGGTCCAAGTCTATTTCTTTCACGTAATGACATAGATTTCCTCAGAGACCCAGTTATGTATACAGCACAGAGTAGATAATGACAGATTCCAATGACACACAGCAGACGCCTCAGTCTCCTAGGAGGGTATACATCAGTGTGACTTGGGCCTTGACACATCTTTGGCTTTTAAATTATATTTACAAAATAGCTAACAAACATTTGGAGTTAACCCATGTATGCAGACCCAGGCAGTACTTACTGGATTTTGTAAATTCTTGTCTTTTAGGCTTTTTGTCTTTGTTTTAGGAAGTTGGGGTTATTTAATACTAATAAATGATAAAGACAGAAAGGCTTGTGCCTATCATGGGCAGCTCAATACTATACAGTCCTGGGGGAACATCTTCCTTCGAGTGTTTTTTCTGTTCTTTTCAAATTCCATTACATTTGTTTCAGAGGAGTTGTGCAAATGGCAATTATCATGGGAGTGAATTCAACGTCAGGGATACTTTCTCTACCTTATTTTGTGCTTCCTGCTGTGACCTTACCAAATCTGAGATTATTTTCCTTCGCTGCTACTTCTGTCACTGCAAAACCAATTTTTATATTCTTTTCTGCTTTCTATGTCTCTAGTGTGGCAACTACTGTGAAAGGTTATTTTCATTCAGTACCTGACCCAGACTGGGACTGGAAAAAGAAAGCCCTGACCCTTCTCAACTCCTAACCTGGGCTGGTAGTTGTCTCTAGCTCAAGGACACTTATGATAACTCCAAAACATTGCACTTGTGTTTCATTTTAATTTTAATTACTTTTTCCCTCCTGTCTCCTATCTTTTCTCAGTCCTTCAAGACATTTTCCCTTTTGAGACCTTCATTCAAGAGAAACTGAGAGGTGGACCACTGGATTTTCTTTTTAGATTTGAATAGATTAGATTCAATGTGTCTGTGAGATATATCCCCAAATTCGCTTATGTTATTATAGCATATAAATCTCACCCATTTTATACAATACGGTGATGTGTACCTGAAAATTTCTAAGTGCTGGCAGACTTCCAACAGTTATTAGTAACAGGAGTTACTAATTATTAGTAGTTACTAGTTATTAGTAGCAGGAGATGAGGCGCAGCAGATTAGCCCCATGAGTTACATCTACACATGTAACTCACTGATTCTCCCAGGACGCTGTGGAAACTTGAGGACTTTGTGAAATATGAGAAACCAACAAGCGATTGACTCTGAAAACGTCAAGGGGCTTGGAATTTTCTTGACATTTTTTCAGGAAGGCTCCCTAAGTATTGTTAATGGTAAAGGAGGTGAACTAGTAATTAATTTTCCCTGCTTCTTTCACCTAAGAGTAGGGGGAAAACCATTCCCCCAGGATATCACTGTCTCCACTCAGAACCTGTCTGCAGGAACTGCCATTTACCTGTAGGTGGTTCCTGCTCTTGTCTTACCTGATCAGATGTTTACATTTGTTGATGAGAAAGAATGTATGTATATTTCATTCCCAAGTGAATTTGGGAGTTAGGCAACACAAACTTTTTTTTTTTTTTAAAATTGGGGAATTGGGGGAGGGGAACAGCGTTGGGGAATTGGGGAATTGGGGGAGGGGGACAGACAAGTTGCTGTCTTTTTGTTCTTCAGTCTAGTTGCAGAGGACGTTGCTTCACTGGCCCATGTTGGTATCGTCATTGCGCTCTTCCCGGATGAGGCAGATTGGTCGCTGGCCTCTGGATGGTCGCTCATCACGGCTATTGGCAGCTCACGCTGGCTGCCGGCCACTCACTGTAGCCTATGGCAGCCCACTGCAGCAGGGGCTGCAGCCTACACCGTCGCCGGGGCTCGCACAGCCCAGCTCCAGGTGGAGCTGTTGTTAGCTGTAGAGGGCAGTGTCACTGGCCCTCATATGTGGGATCCGAACCAGGGCCGCTGGCATCCCAAGCCAACTCTTAACCAATGCGCCACTCGGCCAGCCCTCAAACTAGGCCAGCGCCCAAACTATTTCTTATTTTGTACTTATTAGCACTTTCTGTCTATGAGAAGCTTCTATTTATAATAAGTAGAATAATTTTATTAGGGTGGGCAGGTTATAGGAGATATCACAAAAATTGGTGTTCATATAAGAAATACAAAATCTTGAGAAATCAACGAACAAACTTAGGAGCACTGCATATTTCTTCCTCCTCCTCCTCCTCCTCCTCCTCCTCCTTCTCCTCCTCCTCCTCCCCATACATCCACCTCTTTTCTCTTTATGGCAAAGGTCATTTAAGAATGGGGATGGGTTCTGAGTACAAAGAGAGAGGAAGGGAGGATGAGACAGAGTAAACCAGTAAGCCCCATAATAGCTCACATGTATTGAGAATGTGAATCAATTAATCTTTTTGAGAATTTAATCTTCTATGTTTCCCACTTTCCTGATGGGGTACCATGAGGCTTAAGGTGACAAAATGACCTGCTAGTGACTTGGCAAAGGAGGGATTATGTCTAGGTCTGGTTCACTCCAATGTTTACATGCGTAACTATTTTCACGGTCTCTCAGAAAGAACAGTGCATAAATAAGGAACAACTAGGGAGGAGTGAAAGCCAAAGGTGGTTGGAGAAAGAGAGTCAGCTTGAGTGGCCTAGAATCAACTTTGCGATTTCAGGAGCCTCATCCCAGCACTTCACATGGGTGGAAGGGTTCTCCCATATTGAGGGAGTCTAAGGGCTTACTCCTGGGTGTGGGCTGACCTGGGGTGTATTCAAGCCTTGTTTTTTTTCTCTCATCCATTTTCTCTTTTCATTGTGAAAAAATTTGAGACCTGTCACCCTTACAACAAATTTGACTATAACAGAACACATTTGAATTCCCTGTTTTAAGAAGCAATATTTCTCATAGCATAGTTTGCAAAATTCTAGAAAACCACAAGCATTTGGACAGTAGTTTGGAATTCAGTGAGGCAGGATTTTTGGTCAGGTTAATGTTTTTTTTTTTGTTTGTTTTTTTTTGAGGGCAGTGCCACTGGCCCTCATATGTGGGACCCGAACCCGGGGCCGCTGGCTTCCGAAGCCAGCGCTTAACTACCGCGCCACTAGGCCGGCCCTGGTCAGGTTAATGTTTGATCAGGGTGACAGCACATCAGAGGTGCATGACATTTCCAAGTAAAGCAAGAGAGAAGCTGACCGAGCCTCCTTGACCCTTGGTGGCATCACCAAGCTCCAGGGCCCTTTCTTATATTTGCTCATTCAGGAATGCAATTTTGAGAGTTTTCCCATGAGTGCTCAGCCATTTGCAGAGTAATTCACAGTAACCAATAGTAGGATTCACTTATCTTAAGGAGCATTTGTTTAACACCTTTTGTGCTGGATTTTCTCCTTTGAACCTTCTAGACCTTCTGTCCTCTTCTCTATCTGCTCTGTGCCTGAGGGACTAACCTTGATGGACTACACCAACCCCCTGGCTTTCCTTGTGTTTAATATGTAGAAGGCATCAGCAGGAAATGGGAGGGCAGGAGAGTGAAGTAAGGTTATTCATATCCTAGGCCACGGGTCTGTAAACTATGACTATTATTCCATATGTGGCCTGCAGTTCATTTTTATAAATAAAGTTTTATTGACACACAGCCATGCCCATTCATTTAAGTACTGTCTATGGCTGCTTTGATACTCCAGATGGCAGACTTGAGTAATTGTGACAGAGACCTTATGGTCTGCAAAGCCTAAAATAGTTATTTTCTGGCTCTTTGCAGAAGAAAGAGTTTGTTGATTTCTACTTTAGGTAGTTCCTTCTTTAGATGCAGTTATTGATTTTTAGGCAGCTCCATCCCTGCCCAAAGTCACCTTCCTTGGGTGGTACTCCCTATAGCTTCAGCTACACAATAGCTTGTCCTCCTTCTGAGTTCTGGCAACCATTTCTTCCCCTGGCCCCATTAAGGCCTATGGGTGGTTCTCACTGTTGCTAGTTCCAGGGTGCCTCACTATCTTTAGTTACCTTCCTTTATCCCTGCACACACTTACTCCCTTCATGTCTCCTAATTTACCCAGTTGGATTCTGCCATCTGTTTCCTTCTGAGACCCTGACCGACCTGCTACATGCCACATGCATAGCATTGTGTTAGAATCACTGAAGGGAAAAAAAACCCAACAAAGGCCTAGCATGTATACTTACTTTTTTTTTTTTTTTTTAAGATTTTATTGGGGAATTGGGGAAGGGGAACAGAGAAGTTGCTGTCCTTTTGTTCTTCAGTCTAGTTGTGGAGGACATTGCTTCACTGGCCCATGTTGGTATTATCATTGTGCTCTTCCCGGGTGAGGCAGATGGGTTGCCAGCCTCTGGATGGCTGCTCACAGCGGCTCTTGGCAGCTCACACTGGCTGCCGGCCACTCACACTGGCTGCCGGCCACTCACTGTAGCTCATGGCAGCCCACTGCAGCAGGGGCTGCAGCTATGCTGTCTCCGGGAACTCACAGCCGCCCAGCTCCAGGTGGAGCTGTTGTTCACTATCTTAGCTATAGAGGGCAGTGTGTCACTGGCCCTCATATATGGGATCCAAACTGGGGCTGCTAGCATCCCAGAACCAGCTCTTAACCAATGCGCCACTTTGCCGGCCCTATACGTTTGTTAAGGTTTTAAGGTGGCGATGACAGGTGAGGAATGGAGATAAGATAGATACAAATGACTATTGGATATGGAAGACTGTTGTAAGTACAACAAGAGAGAAAATACACAAGAGAAGGGAGAGAGAATATAGCTGGTTGAAATATTCAGGAACGGCTTCATTGATGAAGTGGTGTTTGAGGTGAACCATACAGGGTGAGTTAGTTTTAAAGAGGTGGACATTTTTGTAAATGAGGATTACAGTAAGTGGACACCATGAGATACTTGGGGAAAAGAAATAATAATTGCCAGTTTCTTTAGCGAGACACTTGGGACAGTACTTTGGACATCATTTCATTTTCTCCTCATAACAACTCCATGAAGTAGTTCCTATTATCCTATTTACAGAAAAGGGAATGTAGGCTTTTTTGGCAAACTAAGTAACTTGCCCACGATTTAGAGCGTAAGGGGGAAAAGTAAGGATTCTGATCCAGGCTCTCTTAATCATTAGGGACATAGCAAAGCACAGATTGTGTTTCTGTGTTGGCTTCAGGCTGGTTCTGCTGTGGTAAAGCTGAGATGAATGATTTTGGCCATATCTTGAAGCAATTGACCCACTGTGTGAAAGACTTTGGGTGATGTTCTACAAATAGTGAGTAGCCCAGGGGTTTTTGGTTCAGGCCAATGAGATCATGTGTGCTTAAGGGAATATGGTCTAGGAAGTGAATAAAAGGGGTTTGAAGGAGGGATAGTGGAGGGATTTTAAAGGACGGAGTCAACACCAGGGATGAGGTTGACAAGCCAGAGAAAGAGCTGAAGACCCCTTGGTGTTTCAAGCCTGGCTAGGTGGTGACTGGGAAGCTGGTGATATTGAGAATAGAGCTGGGGCCAGCTGGGTGACTCAGTTGCTTACAGCACCGTGCTCTTAATAACAAGGTTGCAGGTTCGACTCCAGCATGGGATGATGGGTGGCACCCCCCTCGCCCTGCCCCCCCCCGAGCCCCCGTAACTAGATTGAAAGCGGAGACTGGAGTTGGTGCTGAACTTGCGTCCTCCACAACTAAGATTGAAAGACAACAACTTGCCTTGGAGCTGAAGGGTCCTGGAAAAACACAATATTCCCCTTCCCCAATCCTCCCAACACTGTTCCCTTCCCCAATTCCCCAATAAAATCTTAAAAATAAAAAAAAAGAATAGAGCTGGGAAACACAGCAAGTAAGATGAGAAGACTTAAGAGGAGTGATTAGGAATATAATTTTGGATATGTGAAGCTAAAGATACAGAGGAAAATTCCAACTTCCAGAGAAGAGTCTAGTTTTCTCTGCAGTTAGAGATATGAGTGGAGTTGACAAGAATGTTCTAGGCTCCTGATTCTTGACAGGAGAGTTTAATGTTTTAACCTATCTGTGGCAGGTATGAGAAAAGTGTAAGTGTTGGAGAAAGTTATAAAACCAGGAGGGAAGATGACGTTCTGGCCTTGTGCACCCCAGTACCACAACAGATGGGCTTCTGGTTTTTCTTCAACCTCTAGTACTGTTTTTATGAAATGTATTTTTCCTTGTCTCTCTAGAGTCACTTAGGGCTTTTAAAGAACATCAGATTTTGTCATATATGCATGGATTCTTAACATTCATTGTATATGGATACACTAATTTGTCAGTCTCAGTTTGCTGGGCTCTAAAACTATTCTAAGAACTGTCACCTGCCTTCTTCGGCTTGCTATGAGGATATGAAACTGCTCTGAAAAGCGCCTATCGCTAAACAAACGTGATACACGTGCGCTCCCAACTTTGTTCCAGGAGATACACACACCTGGGCGTGGAAGGCCCAGACAATTTGCGTCTTCCTCCGTCTCTGCCTGTCCTCTGCTAGGGACAGTTACAAGCTTGGTCAATAACTGTCCTGGGAGGACGTGATGCCCCAGCTAAGAACGCAAGTCAGCGATCTAAAAGGCAGAAGGATTTTCGGGGAGGGGCAGGGGCGGGGCATGACCCAGCACCTGGCAGCGCCGCCGATTGGCGGAGGAGAAGGTTGTTCCCTCAGGGCGGCCGCTGATTGGCTGCGGGAGGAGGAGGCCTGACGTCCTCCGAAGTTGAGCAAACACCTCCTCCTCCCGGCTCGCATCCCAATTTCTGCCGGCACTTCGTGGCCTACCCTCCCCGGACCCGGGAGCTGGGAGCGGCGCGGGGACCGGTCGGCGCCCACCCAAGACGAGGTGAGGCGGGATGCCCGCAGGGGCTGAGCGGCAGGGCGGCGGGCGGGACCCGGACCGGCGGCTGGGAGCCGAGGCCGAGCTCTGCCTCCCCCTCCCAGCGCCCCCAGCCACCCCGATGTCGCCCCGACGAGCTGGGGAGGGACGGTGGCGCGCCTTTGGGGCGCCCGCCCAGACCTCCCTTCCGAGCAAGGAAGTGCAAATTGGCGCAGCTCTGGTATTTCTGAATCGGAAGGGGTGACCATTCCGATTTCTTTTCTTCCTCCGGCGGGGTTCCCCAGGAGGGCAGCGTTGGTGTGGACGCTGCAGGACCAGCCCCCCTGGGAGCGCTCGGTCAGCGTGCTGAGCTCGAGCGGCTGGCTGCGGGGGGTGGTTGATGGAGATTGTGGGAGGAGACGTGCCCCCGCCGCGCTCGCTTCGTACACTTGGTTTCCGGTTGACCTTTCCAGCTCTGGCCTGCTTAGCCAAACTCTGATCACAGTCTGCTGGCCCTTTCCATCCCGTGCTGGCCATTCTCTCCCAGAGGAGGCCCTCTCTCCCTGCCCCAGCAAGCTGCTGCGCCTCTAACGGAGAGGGGAGGTGGGAGAAAGTTGGGCACCTTGGCTATTAGCTCTGCCTGCGCTCCTTAGACCCCCACAGGGGCCGTTGCTGGCCGGTGTGGAGCTTGCCTCCAGAGTAGGCGCGAGTGGAAGCAGGTTGTTGCCTACTCTCTGCTTGATTGAACGGGGATAACCTGTCCTGCCGATTTCCAGAAGCGATGTGCTTTTCAGACACTGATTTTAGGAGAGTGGAAGAGGGTGCGGCGTGCAGAGAGGGTAGAAGAGAGAGAACTCAGTAGTGTGAACAAAGATGACCATTGTTTGATGTTGTGGGTTATTCGTTGTCAGAATGTGGAGAAGATGGAGCTATACACAGGACTGAATGATGACCGACCCAAGCAAGCAGTAGCTTTCACATACTTTATATATATATATATATGTATATATACACACACTGCTAGCACTGTGTGGACATAACACACACTGCTAGCACTGTGTGGACATATTTTTGTCTATGGGTGTGTTTGTGTTTTGTCACTTGTGCTCCCTCTCTCCCCCCAAAGACTAGTGAACCTAGGGCTCTGGGACTTTCTGGCAATGAAAACTGGTGACTTGTCTGCAACGTGAGTTAGGAGGACAAAGGTTTAAAGCAACTTTCCTTAGTCGTTTTCCCACTTTCCAGAAATTCATATTTGTTATCAGTCTCACTTGTTATTGGTGACAGCATCATCAGAACTTTAATTTGAATTTTTTGCAATTGAAAATCCCTCCCCTCCCCCCTCCCCACCTCAACTAATCCTTTACTTAAGCCTTCACAGTTCTTTGGCTCAGGATTTTGGAAGTGATTTGGTGTGTGGGCAGTGCCCATTTACCAAAAACTTTTAATTTTTCCAAATATTCTTTATCATTTTTTCACAGAAATAGCACTATAAATAGTGGCAAGTTTTCTTGGTGAGGCCCCCAAGTTCTTGAAATTCATGGACTCACAGAAACACTGTAGATTTTGAATGGGAAATAACTAACAACATTACTATATTCACCGATCCCAGATGCCATCCTTGTATGATGCACCCCTATTTCAGGGATGCTAAAATGTGAAAAAAATGTGTCTTAAATTTGATGAAATTCAATATTAAAATGGTAAGTTATATATCTTGAACACCCATGCCTAAAGACTAAAGTTGAAGAGAGGGTTTCCTGGTCTTTTTTTCTCTGAAAAATACAAGGCAGAGAGGGGATTAATATGGAGCCATGGTGAAGGCCTTACCGCAGTGTGACAAAGAGCAGGGGAAAGTAGGTAATGTCTTTGGTTTATGATGTGTATGTACTCATCTCTGAGGAGTAGGCAAGCTGGGAACCTTTCATTTCTTAGCATTTACTGCGGGCTTACATCCTGCGAGGCAGAGCTCAGCACTTTATGTGTATTAGCTCAAATACAACAGTCATGACTCCATTTTGCAGATGAAATGCAGACAGGTTTTTACCACCAAGGTCCCAGAGTAAGTGGAGTCCAGGAACCCAGGCCATCTGTGGAAGAGAGGAGTTGGGATCCCTTTGAGGTATTCTCCTGTGCAAGCTCTGGGTTCCTGGTTACTGTAGTCCATGCAGGTAATTTAGTGAGTGGTTCGTCTCCCACAGTGTTTTTGCTTTTCTACACCTCAACTGGATCTTCATGAGTCTGAGTGTCTATTTATGTTCTAAAATTCTAATGTGCCTAATAGGATATGCTTAATTAAGCACTAATATGCTTAATAGAATATTAGAGCTGAAAGGGACTGGATGAGGAAACTGAAGTCAAGTGGAAGAACCCCATATCTAGTTATGAGTCTCAGGTCCCTGATCTGGATTTTCCTACTATATTATACTGAATTTCATAACATTCATTGGTCTATGCAATCTTGGCAAAAACAGAACTTCTGTAGGGCATTGTGGTGCTGCAGAGGGGAGGTGTGAGTCCCTGTTTTTATTGGTGTGTCTATTTTGTTTTCTCTGCTGCATAGGTCTTTGTGATGTTCATTTAACTTTGCTCATTTATTCGTTCATTCTTTCTTAAAACATTGGACTTCTTCTATGCGCAAGTCACAAAGATGAATAAAACATAATTTATTCTCTTAAAGCATTTATAGTTTGGCCAAGAGGCAGACAATTAAGCAGACAATCATTTTGGATCAGCCTCCAATTCAGAACTAACTGCATTCCATCTCAGTGAAACAAAATTTTTGGGCTAAAGACCAGGAGGAGGGTTATGCGTCTCTTATCTTTGGATGACTCTGAGTAGCTGATGGGCTTGAGAACAAATGAATAATCTTAAACTATATTAATGAATAGTCATAGGCTCTTCACCCCAGCTCTACTTGTTTTTTTGTTTTGCTATGTTTCATTTTTTAAAACTTCTGACTGACTATAAGGGATTTAATGTGGAAGTATTAAATGATATACTATTCAACCATAAAAAATAAATGAAATCTTACCATTTGTGACAACATGGATGGATCTAGAGGGCAATATGCTAAATGAATTAAGTCAGACAGAGAAAGACAGATACCATATGATCTCACTTATATGTGGAATCTAAAGAACAAATAAACAAAAGAGAAACAGACTCATAGATACAGGGAACATACTAATGGTTGTCAGATGGGATGAGGTTTGGGAGCTGGGTGAAAAAGATGAAGGGATTAAGAAATCCGAATTGGTTGTTACAAAATAGTAATGGGGATGTAAGTAAAGCATAGGGAGTATAGTCAATAATATGGTAATAGCTGTGTATAGTGCCAGGTGGGTACTAGACTAGTCAGGGAGATCATTTCTTAAATCATATAAATGGCTAACCACTATGCTGTACACCTGAAATTAGTATAAAATAATATTGAATGTCAACTGTAATTGGGAACAACAAAAAGGAACCCTCCCTAAAACAAGAAAAAATAAGTAAAATAATTTAATCACTCCATACTACTACCTATAAATACAGGAAGCTCCTCCCAGCCCAGGAGAAGGTGCTGTTAGAACCTGAGTTCACCTTCTCCATTCCTTGATCCTAGAATAGTTTCTGCTCTGCCTTAACTCCCCCTCCCCCACTCCTGAAAAAGAGGATTTACCTATTCAACAGGGAGTGCAAGGATGGAGGATGGTGTTACAGCATGCCCAAGCCTCGTTCTAGCAAGTCTTAGGATAGGGAGGTGTTTGGATTAGTTCTAGGCCATCACCAACTATTCTATTAATTTAGAGCTCTTGTAACTCTCCAAGATTGTTATGGTCTGGATACCAAATACGTAGTGTGGGCCAAACAAGATTTATGGCCATGGAATTTCCTTCCCTTGATTTTAGTGTTAGAGCTTTGTGAGAAACCATGGTGTTTTTTAAAAAATACATTTGTATTCTTTGAATGAACTGGATGGGTAGGTATTAATCATTTATTCTCATCCATTTCCTCATTTTGTTCAACTCGAGGCTACTCCATTGTTAGTCTCTCAATATTTAATCAAGATGTGTACCTGATTAAATCTCTCCATGTGGTTTGATAGTTTTAGTTTGAGTCACTGAATTATGTTCTAGTGGCATTATTTTATTTTTTCCTTTGATCATATCTTTTTTTTTCTTTTATTGATTAAACGG
Organism: Aselliscus stoliczkanus; assembly: GCA_033961575.1. NCBI lineage: Eukaryota > Metazoa > Chordata > Mammalia > Chiroptera > Hipposideridae > Aselliscus > Aselliscus stoliczkanus. Next base: position 70,544,768 of record CM066740.1, on the reverse strand, counting down.
ATAACATTTTTTAAAAAATTAAAGTTTATTGGGGTGACAATTGTTAGTAAAGTTACTTAGGTTTCAGGTGTACAGTTCTGTAATACATCATCACCATTAAGACCCAGCAATCCCTCTTCTGGATATATATCCAAAAAACCTGAAAACATTTATCCCTAAAGATAGATGTGCTCTGATGTTCATTGCAACTTTATTTACGGTGTCCAAGACATGGAAACAACCCAAGTGTCCTTTGATAGATGATTGGATAAAGAAGATGTGGTATATATACACAATGGAACACTATTCTGCCATAAGGAAAGATGAAATAGTGCCATTTGTGACAACACGGATAGATCTTGAGATTATTATTCTAAGTGAAATAAGTCAGGCAGAAAAAGTTGAGAACCATATGATTTCACTGATATGTGAGATATAAAACCAGTGGCATTATTTTAAAGATCTAAACTATTAATTAATATAAGGACAAAGAGCACATCTCTGACTGTGCCGGTTAGAGATGGAAGATTTGGCCTTAATTTCTTCAATAATGAATTTGTACTCCTTCATACATGTCCCCATGGAAACAACAGAAATTAGAAGGGGCCACCACACCTAGCCCTTTGTACTCAATAAGTTCTTGTATTTGCTTCCACATTGTTCTGGTTTAGGTAGGTGGTTTATAAGTTTAAAAAGTTTCCTGGTTAGGTCCATGTTATGGAAAGAAGGGAGAAACTTAAAGGATTTTTGAATATTTGATGTAAAAATACAAAGTTCTTTGTAGACCTCAGCTCTGTTAATTCACCTACCACTTCTTAACCCATGAAAACCAGCACAAATCAAATACATTGCTTTAGGGCATAAGTACTACCCGAGCAATAGTAGATAAACATAACCTAATCCAGTTACAGTTGAAAGCTATGCCAATCAGAACAGTCAGATATTTTTTATTATGCTTCATCCATAGAGGCTTGGAAAATGCTTTTATAAAACATGGAAAATGCCTTATTTCTGTGAGACTCATGATCTTCATCTGTATTAGGTTTTAGGTTATCTCCCATCAGGCCCATTCTGACTCTAACATTCAGTTATAATCTGTAATTGATAATTCCTCAGGTTTTATGGGGGCCATTTAATTAGAAAAAAATTGCCCCACCCTGCTCATGTTGGATCCCATGAAAAGGACTGGGTTTCTGCTTCCTTGCAAGTACCTAACATCATGCGATGCACGCCTTAAGTACTGCCCCCCCCAATTTTTTTAAATTAATGAAATCAGAACAATTCTTCTATAATTAATGGGCAAATGATAACTCCATCAAGAAAATTTCTGTCTTCTGTTATATTTTTGTTTAAATATTAGAAAATATTCATGCTAGAAACAAATGACTAGCTACTACTATATTAATATGTGTAATGGTATGAACACCAGTCTTCTCATCATTTGAAAGGACCGTCCCAACTACCTAAGATGTCTTCTGTCCATGGAAGTGGACATACATCTTTAGATATAATCTTTTATAATATGCCTCATAAAATCTTTGGTTCCTTCATGTGATTTAGGGTGATGATATATTCAATGGCCGTTCATTTCATGGTCACTGAAAGAAAATGGTGGGGTATGTTTGGAGTGCTAAGCTTTGCTCTATCTATTTCTATCTATCTATCTATCTATCTATCTATCTATCTATCTATCTATCTCTATCTCTAATCACCACTTTCCTTCACATTTTTCTTGAAAAGGATAGAAAATACGAAGAACATTTAAGCATGCCTCTTGCCCATTCTCATGTGTACATTGCAAGATAGATAACTTGTAAATTAATAGAAATTCTTAAGTTTTCCCCCCAGTGAGAGATGGAAAGAGAGGTAAGGTAGTATCATACAGTATATTCTATTGTTGGAGTCCATCCAACCTCCTGCTAATCTCAGTGCCTATCTGTGCAATTCACTATAATACACCCATGACTTGTAGAGTTATTTCAAATTCCTGATCCATCCTAGGTGAGTGAAAACGTGTACATTAGTGCTGTTCTTGTTTTACAAAAACATAAGGAAGAATCTTTTAAATTTCATTTTTATGCTATTTGAAATGTTAGCCCTTCATATGTTGAAGGGAAAACTAGCAATTGTCAAGGGAAGGGTTTTATTCTCCTCCCCTGACTACGTGACACTTGTCTTTTTCCCCCTTATTCCTCTTCTCTTCCTCCTTCTTATTCTCTGTCTCTCCAGCTCTTTCTTTTTTTTTCTTTTTTTGAGGGCAGTGTCACTGGCCCTCATATGTGGGACCCGAACCGGGGCCGCTGGCTTCCCAGGCCAGCGCTTAACCACTGCGCCACTCGGCCGGCCCCTCCAGCTCTTTCTTTTTCTTCTCCTCATCTCCTCTTGCTTTTCCACATGCTCTTTGTTCATGCTACAGGCCGTTATCAGTCCCTGGCACTGTCAAGTGATCTCAGTAGAGCCAGTGGTAAGCCAGGGGTCTTCTGGCTTGGCTTCGCTGAGGGCACTGCCAGGAATATACATTGCGTCACTTCCCGATAGTCTTGGAGAAGTCCACACGGTCCAGTCCAGGACTGGGAAGAGCAGTCCACCTGGCCGTTCCCATGAGATACCAGACACCTGCAGCGCCCGCCTAAAACAGTTAAGAAATCCTCACTGTTAGATATTTCTTGATGATCTGGGCATAAGATGAATAGTGGACCTAGAAAATTCTATGCTGAGACCAAGTTTCAAGTTCAAGCAATTACTAATACAGTAATACCTGCTATAATCAATTTTTATTCCCCCTAAGAACCCAGAAATCTGGAATTTACCTTGGCAGAGATTCAGGAAGGCTTTTTGGTGGTACATGGAAAAGGGATAGATAGAGGCATCCCATGATCCTTTACTATAACAAAGTTGGTGCCACATGGAACTGGTTTATTTCTGAACTGAACAGGCAGCAGTAACAACATGTGTCAGATCTCTGTGGATCTATCTGCAGGCTTTGGCAAAGAAAAAAAAATCCCAAGAGTTAAATATTAATCTAGGAATCCTGTTTGTGCTTAAAAGTAACAGCTCTACTTGGCCTCCAGCTCAGTGTCTTCACCTGTAAAATGGGGATAATAATAGTGTCACCTTCATAAGATTTTTGCAAGGAGAAAATGAAATAATGCCTGTAAGGTGTCTGCACGGTGCTTGGCTATTATGTAAAATACATGGTAACTGTTGTTCATTTGTTTAAAAACAAAGTTACAGGAACTATATGATTCCAGGATTCTCTAAAAGAAATGAAAGTGAAAGCAGCTTTCCAAATAACTGCAAAGGGTCACTCCCAGCTGCGTTCTTTTCTTAGTCCCCATAGAATGTCTGTCTTTGCAAATATATACGCGTATTACATGTATACGCGTACAAGTCTGTGTCTTTCCTTGCACATTGTACTCCCAACCCAGACAGAGGAGGTGGAAGGAAGAGGAGGGATGGTCTCTGAGGGAGCGGAGGCTGTGATTATAAATCGAGGCGGGAAAGAGGTGAGACTATATTATCTGGATGTGTTCCCTCATGTCGACACCAAGAATTACTGCAAAGAATAGAGGATGTGGGATCCCTCGGTCACCTATGATATGTGACATAAACCCCTGCTGGGAGGATGGGACCATTTCTGGGCATATCTGTGTGTTCAAAAGAATTGTTTGTCTTTGGAATTGGTTTTATTTGAGAACATAGGGATTCAAGTTCTACGGAACGCTGCAGTTTTTCTTTTGGCTTGGGGGAGAATAACTGCTATGGACTTGAGCTTAGGCTGTGCCTAATGTAGTCTCTTAAAAACCAAACTATTTAAAGAAACCAAAAATTAGATAGAGCACATAACAGTCTTTCACTGAAATGTTGATCGTCGATATTTTGGCCCGTGTAAAAGAAGTTAGCCTGAACTTTCAGCCTGAACTTCTCATGTTGTGTTCATCACTTCTCATCTTGCCCACTCCTTCCTAAAGCCTTTCGTACTTGCTGATTGTTTTGTTCTTTCAGTCTGTTGTGTTGTGAGTTGTCCTACAAATTTTCTGGCTTGGGTGACAAGTAGTGTTTGCCCCCCGGGACATATACTTGTCTGTCCCACTGTTTGGATAAAACTTCCCCACCTGTATGGTGGGTCTGAACTGAGAGGCTGCAGTCTGACAGAACAGAAATGTGTGCCATAACATTTGTTAAATGTGAGTAGTAATTGGTAGAAACTTTCTGGAAGGTGTGAAATCCTTTAATCTCTATATTTTGATGCCAACCTTAAACATAACAAACTAAGGTTTAGCATCTAAATGATATAGCAAATTATCATTTGAAATGACATTTAACTACCAAATTGTTGTAGCCATATGAGGAAGGATAGAATACTGTTTGATGTTTATGCTTTAAACATGTGTATAAAATCTGTTCCGTGCTGACACATAGTAAGCCTTTTGTAAACATTTATTGATTGAAGAAATGAGGAGAGCTATGTGATCTGGATGAGCAGTTAGAAAGCTGGTTGCAATAGGTCAGGGTTTCATATAACAGGGGTGTGAATGGAGAGAAAACCCTGGAAAGGGTAGCAGCATGTTTAGAGCAACAAAAGGGTCTGTGTGGGTGAGTCTGGGGGTCTGGGGGTGGGGGTTTAACACCTGCGGTGAAGGAACATGTTTGTTTGTTTTGTTGTCTTAAATTTCCAATCTGCCGGGACCAATACTTTTATAAAATGCAATGACAACGAATTACTAGAAAAATGATCATGTGATATAAATGTCTCTAAGTGCTAACTTTCCATTTCTGTACAAACCTCATCAGGAACCAGTAAAAAACAGTTCAGACAACAGGCTGCAAAACACACTCTGAGTAGCACTAATTTAGGGAATTAAACTCAAGAGATGAAACTCAGGAGAGGTTGGAGCTAGATTATCAAGAAACTTGTACATGACTAAAGGATCCCAAACTTAATGCTCTCAAAATTGGCTTCAATTATCTTCCTGTATTGGCATTGCACATTAACTTGTTTAAAACTTTTGTGCTGAATAGTTGTTTGATAAAACATTAAAAGAAAAAAACAAACTTTTGGCTTAGCGGATATGGGTTAGTGTCCTATACGTTGCCAGGCAGTTTTTTTATTTTGGAAATAAATAACCTGGTTTGTGGAAATTTGGGTAACGGAACACTATATCATCCAGGTTTTCTGTCTTGGATCTGGTATCATCCGAGCTGGTTGGATTTTACAGCAGATTTCTCAGGAGACCAGAACTGATCTGTGAGCCCTCCTGCCTTTTTTGTCTTGTGCTCTCATGATGTCTTTACAGCCACTAGGTTTCAAGATGCTGCGAGTACAAAGGACCAAACTGGGTGGGCTGGGGCTCAGCCTCTTCAGAGGGCTTCACCACAAACCTGTGATGGCTGTGAGACGGGAAGATGTGAACGCCTGGGAGAGAAGGGCCCCTCTGGCCCCCCGGCACGTCAAAGGGATCACCAACCTGGGGTACAAGGTCCTAATACAGCCTTCCAATCGTCGGGCCATTCACGATAAGGTAAATATTTCCAAGTTTTAAGTATGTGGTTATGAATAAAATGATGATCCTGCATATGAAAAGTAAGGAGCATCTGAGTGAAAACAAAATGTTTGCTAGGGTCATTTAAATACATAGCAATATTTCTTTACTTTGGTTATGAGATTTCTAATTAGAATCCTTGATGGAGTCCACAATTCAGCCAATAAGGATAATTTTCATCCATTCTATGCTTTCTCCAGTGGAGGGATAGAGGGATTGCTTTTAGAAAGAGAGGATTTCCTCCAGTCCTTCTCTCCTTCATGGGCAATGCTCTTCTGGGACTGGGGAGAAGACCCTTCCTTGTCTTTTTACTTGTCAGACTTGCCTCCAGGAAATGCTTCACGGAATAGAGTTCATTCATGAGAGGTTGCCGTGCTAGGCACTGTGTGAAGCCCTTTACATTAATCATTCTGTTTGCTCTTCACAATAATCTTATGGTATAATTTTGAGTCTTATTTTCATTTTAGAGATATACATGTGCTGTTTCTTCCCTGAAGCATTTGAAAATATGTTGCAGACACTATGACACTTCACTACTAAATGCTTCAGTATGCATTTCAATTTCATTTTCCTACATATCTGTCATATCATTTTCACACCTCAGAAATTAAATAATTCCATAATATCATCTCACATAGCCCATTTTTAATTCCCCATTGCCTCAAATGTCTTTTATGGTTTTCATTTTAAGTGAGGCTTAATTAAGGTTTCTTCCATTTATTATTATGTCTCTTTTGTTCTTTTAATCTAACACAGAACCCCCCTTTCCATTATTGTTTGTTTCAATACCATTAACTCTTTGAAGAGTCCAGACTTGTTGACTTGCAGAGGGTTCCACTTCCGGTGTATCTGTCTGACTTTATCTCGTGATTAGGTTTAGGTTATGCTTTTGACATAAATATTCCATGAGTGATATATGTCCTTTCCATTGTATCACATCGAAGACACAACAAATCAGGTTGCCACATGATTAGGAATGAGTGATCACTTGGCTGAGGTGGTTACCACCAGATCGCTCCGTTGCAAGAGTACGTTTCTCCCTTTGTAATTTCTGAGTCATCTGTGGGATAGTTTGAGACCTGTGAATCTCCTGTTTCTCAACAACTTTTCAGCTCATGATGTTATATCCATTGATAATCATTGCCGAAATCAATTTTTACATGGAGGCTTGCAAAAGAACGAGTTTCTGATTTTATCAGTCTTCTATTTCCTGATATTCTTCTGTATATAATAAATTTACCTAGTTTCTCCCTTCTTTCTCTCTTATCCTTTTGATTATCATTATGGGTGCATGAGCTTTTTTCATTTAATGTATGATAATCCACTAACTATCATTGTTTTTAATGCCCTAATTATTCAAAATTTGAGGTCGTGAGAGTCCCTTTAAGAGGGCTACTATGTCTTTGGACATGAATCTTTTCATATTGTATTTGAGCTTTCTTGTCGCCTGCAACAACAAATTGTCCTAGCCGCCTCCCCCCACCCCCATTGTGTTTTCTCTGCCCCACATCTGGAATTAGCTATTTCATCAGGGAACCCTGATTTCTTTCAGTTTATAGAAACCAAGATGTGATATCTCGTGTTAGGCATGCTTATTATTACTGAGATATTGTTGCTTTTAGCCCTTATAGTGGACAGAGCTAAGAAACACACAGACACGAGAACACATACATATACAGTATTTAATGAGTCGATACTGATATTCAATTAAAATTTAACATTACCTTTAAAATTTTATATTTACATCTGTTTTCTCCAGCAATGAACATTTTAATTCTTTATAACATTAATGCACATTACAGGGTTTTGCTCTATGCTATAATATACATAAAATAAGTTTGGAGTCACAATGCTAATATTACAATTAACAATAAATCCACTAAATGCTAAAAGAATAGACCTTAAAAGTTCTCATCACAAGAAAAAAGTTCCGTAACTATGTGTAGTGTCGGATGTTAACTGGACCTATTAAGGTGATCATTTTGCAATTATACAAATACGAATCATTACGTTGAACACCTGAAATTAATATAATGTTTTATGTCAATTAAACCTCAGTAAAAAACCCTATTAAATAGAGTTTATTTCTTTGAAAAAAAATTTTCCCTTTAGAATACACCTCACAAAGAATATTTAGAATATTGGGTTTAAAAGTTATGTGAATTATTTTTTTTCTGTGTGGTTGCATTGTCAATGTGATATCCAGTTGGATTCATTTATTCTTGTTTCCATTACATTCTAATGTTTGCTTTTAAATCCTTTTGATTTAATTTAATTTTTAAATAATTTAAACATTTATAGTTTCAAAGATTAAAACTATGCAAAAAAGATGTAAGGCAGAGAGGTCTTCCTCTCATCTTAAACCCTACTACCCCATAGGTTACTATTTTCATTAGTTTCTGATCTATCATTCCTATGTTTCTTTTTCCAAATATAAGCCCGTGTGTGTGTGCATGCTTGTGCCTGCTCGTGCGTGCGTGCATGCCTGTGTGTTTGTATGTGTGTGTGTGTGTGTGTGTGTGTGTGTTCTTGTTTCCCCTTCAGTCTTATACAGAAGGTTGCGTACTATATATACCCTTTTACTCCTTGCTTTGTTTAGTCAGCAGCGGATCCTGGAAATCACTCCATGTCAGTACATAGAGACTTGCTTCACTCTATTTAATGGGGATGTAGTAATTACTCCATTGTAATTACTTCATGATTTGTTGTGATTTATTTAACCAATCTACTATAAATGGGCAAGTAGACTGTTTTCAAAGAAACCAGGTATAACCTATATGTTCATTCTTTTACCATCTCTCCAATTTGTCTTTACTTTCCTTTGAAGTAGATTACCAACTAGATTTATCTTCATTTTATTCAACTGCCACCTTTGATGTTCTTGTAATTCTGCTTGGATCAAGCCACCGCTTTATTTAAAAATCTGAAATAACTGTCTATTACCTTCATGTACTAGTTATGCATCCTCAGTTAGATGTGTAAACCTCAGGTTTCCCATTGATAAAATGGAGATAATAATTAATAGTACCTACCTCATAGGAATTTTATGAGAATTAAATGAGATAGTTCATGCAAAGAGGTTAGTAAAGCCCATACTAATTTATTGATAAATGTTAATGATTATTATTTTTATTTTTTATCCAATAAAGCCCATATTCACCATGATAGTATTCAGTCTACTTTTCCGATTTGATTTACCCATTTTGTCCTGACCATCTTTACTTTCCTGCTTCCATGTTTGTGTATATTCATTCCTTCAATGCCTTTTATTGATATTGCCACTTCATATTTCCCATTTGTACTTTCCAATCCTACTCAGCCTTTTAGATGAATTTAAATTTCCATATTTCCTTCATCAGCTCACTTGGAAATGATCTCAATATCCATTAAACTAATATATCACTTAGATTCTGCTGATCATAATGTTCTTTGGAATTCAGCCTCATTTACTGTGCTCTTGACTTCTTTTTTTGTGAGCTCCTTTTCAGGAAGGATCTTGTCTGTCCTTCCTTGTGTCTTGTCATCTCATCTCTCACACAATCCATGGTACAGAGTCAGACAGTAATAAATACTAATTAAACAAATAAAAAAAGAGAAAAGTAAATATTGTAGATATATGTCTTCCTTTTAGAAATGCACCTGAGTAAAAAATTACCATTTAGCATTTAATGTTTCTGTGCATTGTTGATACAAAATAAACATTTCACAATTATATTTAAATACATGTGCTAGTGAACACAACTATTATGATGAAACTATAAACTGTTCTTAATTGGAGTATGTGCTGAATTTTCTATTATTATTTTTGCTATAAAACATGTTAGATTGATCTTCAATCAAAAAGTAAAAATATTAGTAGTTGTTGTATTGTTTGTTCTAATCCATACAGATTTTGTTCTTTTAGTAGGTTGTGCCTTTCATTGCTACACTTACTTATTCAAGAAAATATGAATACAACTAATTGGGGGAATAACTTTTAACCTAAATTACCTTCCCAGGAGTATGTCAAAGCTGGTGGCATCCTTCAGGAGGATATTTCTGAAGCTTGTCTAATTTTGGGAGTGAAGAGACCTCCAGAGGATAAATTAATACCCAGGAAGACTTATGCATTCTTCTCCCACACCATAAAGGCCCAGGAGGCCAACATGGGCTTATTGGATGAGATTCTAAAACAGGTAATTAGTGACCAATATTCATAAATGTTGACACAGAAACCTATTTTTTTAAATTTTACATTTACCTATCAGTGGAGTTTCAGTTTTCTCTCAGCATCTAGGAAATACATCATGTTATTCACCTTAGTAGGAAAGGTGATCTATGAGTTAGTGCTTGAATAGTTCTGCCGATTTTAAGGCTCCTCTGCTGCGTAAGTTTGTAATAAGAGGATCAAACACGTTTTATTCCTTTTGTATTTGGAAACGGGAAGTGTGATAGAAGCGTTCCCCTGAAACGATCATCAATTTATAAGGCCAATTGGTCAGATAGTACCAAGTAATTTTAGAGTTGAAAAGAACCTCCGGTATCAATGCACCACCCTAATTTCTCAGATGGAGCCCAGCGAGGTAAAGGGACTTGACTTAGGTTGCACAGCTCTGAAGGACCAGAACTGGAGTAGAGATTATTTTTTTACACTAATTAACATTGGTAATATTAATTAACATTCATCGGGGGGAAAAGGCATTTTTTGAGATCTAAATACTATGGAAAAACCACCATCTATTTAAAATACAGAAAATTCATTCAACAAATATTTACTGAGTGCCTACATTGTGTCTACAATACCTGTCTAGACAATCCCTGTCTTCACAGAGCTTACTTACATTCTAGTAGGAGGAGACAGATGATAGATGATTGAATAAAACATCTCACGAGTCACTTGGTAATATGTTTAATGGAGATAAGTGTGACAGAAGGACAGGAAGCTCGCTGGGCCCTGGGGGAGATGACGGTGCTAATAGGGCATCAGGGAGAGTTTCACTGCGAACTTGGCACTGACCAAAAATTTGGAGGAGATGAAGAATCAAGCCTTATCCATCTGGGAAGTCTTCCAGGCAGAGAGAACAGTAATGTAAAGCCCTGGGAATCTTTCTCAGTGGAGGATGAGAGCAAATCAAATTCAAAAAATGCTTATTCTGCCCACTGTGTGGATAACAGTTGGAGGTGGAAAGAGAACAGAACTGACAAGAAGACTGTAAGTCTAGACTAGTCTAAAGGCTAGGCAGCAAACGACAGTAGCTTGCACAAGGGTGGTGGAAATGGCATTTGTGATACATGGGCAAACCTTGGATATATTTTAGAGGTCTGATCTTAAACAGGAATCACAGATGACATGAAGGTGGAATATAAGGGAAAGAGAAGTGAGAGATGACGCCAAGACTTTGGCCTGAGCAACTGAAGGGAGTTGCCCTAGATAGAAACGATGCTACTACTGCAGGAGGGGTGGCTTGAATGGAGGAACAGGAGTTGAGTTTAGGGCCTGGTTAGTTTAATGTGTCCACTAGACATCCAAGGGGAGATCCTGAGTGGGCCATTGGACATGCGTTTGTAGCTCAGGAAGGCAGTTTTGTAGCTGTCAGAGACTAGACTGCATCTAAAGCCATGAGACTAGATGAGGGTAGAGGGTGAATGTAGATAGAGATGTCTCCAGGTCCTGGGGTAGGGATGTTAGAACATTAGAAACTGGAATCAGAATAGGCAGAGTACAGGAAAATTCACAAACAGTGAAAGCAATGGAGGAAAAAGTATTTTATATTGGTGTAGAGAATACATTCCTACTAATTTCAAATATACTAGCATTAAGCTGCAGTTCATTTGCAGAGTTTCTGAAGAACAGATTCAAAAGGTAATTAATGGAAATAACATTATAAGAAGAATGTTTCACCTTAAGCAAATAAACTCTTTATAAAGTACTTTAGAAACATTTTTTTTTGTTTTCTGAACATTTGTTCATTATGAGAAAATTAATAAAAACAGACCCAGCAGGGCTTCTTTTTGGCAGCAGATTGCAGCCAATTACTTGGAGTTGAATGAATATTAAACATTCTTAAATTCATTCACATGGTAAAGTCATATAATCTTCAAGGAAATAAAACCACTGTTTAACACATTCCACAATTATGATGTGTCAATAGCTTTTAACCATGAACAAGTAAGACATTCCCAAGGAAGGGAAGATACCCAAGGAAAGAGGAAAGCTGTGCTTTTAGTGAAGGGAAGGAAGTGAAAGGCAGGCAGCATGTGCTGCTTTTTAAGTGAAGCTTACTTGTGAAAGGATGGAGAGAGAGAGAGAGGGAGAGGGAGAGGGAGAGGGAGAGAGAGGCAGGCACAGGCAGAGAGAGAGAGAAAAAGAGGACGAGGGAGAGGGAATTAGGAGAGACAGAAAGAGGGAGAAAGAGAATGAGATCTGTGGGTATGGATTTCAGAGGGAATGTTGTTCTTGTTTTTAAGGTAGAAGAGACCTGAGTGAGTTTAGAATGGCTGAGGGGTTGATCAATGTAAAGGGTGGGGTGGGGGAGGGTAATGCAGAAAAGGAGAAGAGCTCAAGAAGAGTGGTCTTGGAAGATCTGGGAGAAGCTGGGAGGGACTTGCTGTCTTTGAGACCAGAAAAAAGGGTGTGAGGATGAGTGCAGTTGTAGATGTATTTGCAGATGGTGCTCTGCTAAAATTGAGAGGAAATCATGCCTTTATTATTTGATTGCCTACCATCAAGGGGTATTTAGCATCCTGCTAAGATCATTCTTTCATCTCTAATCACAAACCTTTCACAGGTTTGTGACCTGGTAATTTCTAAATATTTCATGGTGCACCTGATGGTAACTTACACAGTTGGCAAGTCCAAATATATTTTACAAGATAAAAAAATGTGAAATACTGACTGGCTGATAGATGTGCTTTACTCATTGAAATTAAGATGATGGGTCTGGCTGACAATTTTCTTATTCTTTCTTCAGGAAATCCGACTTATTGATTATGAGAAAATGGTGGATCATAGAGGAATTCGGGTAGTGGCATTTGGACAGTGGGCAGGTGTGTCAGGTAGGTATGCCAAGCTTTTTTACCTCATCCACATTCTAAATTTGCCTGGTGACTAACTGTATTTTCTTATTTCTGTGGCAAAGGGATAGAGTGTTCATTTCCACCCATCAAAATAAACCTGAGGGTCTTATTTCCACCCATCAAAATAAACCTGAGGGACTAAGGGGATTAGAATAAGAAGGTAAATTGTGAAAATATATTTATTAAAAAATTAAAAAGAAAAAGAGCAGGGAGAAGGATGACAAATATGGATAGGCTCTGACTTTTTAGAGAGTTCTGTTTGGAAGATGAGGAAAGGTCAGTTTGGTTATGGGAAATTGAGGAATACAAGAAAGGGAAAAAGAGGAAAAACATACAGGGGCAGGAAGCAAAGAGGAACAATCTAGAAAGGATAAGAGCTGGAGTTTGGGGAAAAACGCCACTTGACTTTTGTTCCAGTTAGTACTTTGAATCTTCTTCAGTTGAGAGATGCCACCACCATGTATTATTACTGTATCAGATTAGACTACTTGAAGGTCTGTAATTGTCAGAAGAAGTAGACAGAAATTTTTAGGGATTTAAGACACTAAAACACTATCATCTGCCCTGACATAAATGATAGTTATTGAACACTGTACCCAGCAACTGTAGGATACATGTTCTTTTCAAATCACATGGAACATTCACTCAGATGATCCATATGCTGGGTCACAAAATAATTCTTAATAAATTTACAAGGTTTGAAATCATACAGTATGTGCTCTGACTATATTGAAATTATAATAGAAAACTATCTAGAAAATTTCCAAAATTTTGGAAAATAAACATATTTTTTAATAACTCATGAGTTATGAAATCAAAGGAAAAAGTAGAAAATATTTTGAATTGAATAAAAAGTTAAAACACAGCATATCAGAATTTGTGGAATACAGAGAAAGTGGGGCTTAGAAGGAAATTTATAGTATTAATGTTTTTATTAGAAAAGAAGGAAGTTTTCAAATTAATGATTTAAGCCTCCATCTACTATATAGATGATGTATTATAGTATTGTACACTTAAAACCTATGTAATTTTACTGACCAATGTCACCCCAATAAATTTAATAAAAAAAAAAAAAAAAAAAAACAGGAGCCAGCTGAGTGGCTCAGTTGGTTAAGAGCTTGCTCAAGAGTGCGAGCTGAGCTCTGAGCAACAGCAGTTCGATGCCCAGCCCAAGCTGAGCTGCCACTGAGCTGCCAACAGGTGGTAGGATGGCTCAGCTAAAAAAAAAAAAACCCAAAAAACAAAAAAAAAACAATGAAATTGATTAACTTTCAGTTAGACTGATTAAAAAAAGAGAGAGAAGACACTATTTACCAATATTAGTAATGCAAGAGGGATCATCAGTATATATATCTTACAGACATTAAAAAGATAAGGGAGTATTATGAAAAGGTCAATAAATTTGACAAAATTGATGAAATAGACACAAATCCTTGAAAGACACAAATTCCAAAAACCAATTCAAGAAATAAATTCCAAAAATCAATTCAAGAAATAATTGAGTATCAATGTACAAAATAAATTCCACTTATAGATAGTTATTAAGAGAAATGAAATATTATTTGTAGGGACTTATTTATGGTAGCTTCATTCATAATAGCCTAGAAAGAATCCAAATGTCCATCAGCAGAGGGATGGATAAATAGTTGCATACCCATAAAATGGAAAACTCCTCAACAATAAAAAGAAACAAACTACTGAGACACACAAAGGATGTATGAATCTCAAAAACATTATGCTGAGTGAAAGCAGGCACCCAAAAGATAGTATATACATATATATATGCACTTTATATGAAACTGTAGAAGAAAATACATCTATACAGAGAAATAAGATCAGTAGTTGTCTGGGACCAAGGGTTAGAGACGATTGACTAGGGTGATGGAGGATTGATTTATCTTGATCATGTTGGTGGTAATATGGGTGTGTACATTTGTTAACAGTTATCAAACTATACATGTTAAATTGGTACATTTTGTTGTGCATAAGGTATTCGTTTAAAAAAAAGTTGACTTTAGTAAAAAGATCAAAGAAAATTTGGTAGGGATTGGAGAGGGAAAGTTCTATTCCTGAAAAGAAGTGAATCAATGTTGAGATCTTTGCTACAGAGCTGTGCAGCTTTTGCTATTTGAAAGATGTCGAAATTGGGAAATCCATAAGGTGGTTGGTTAGGTCTTGAAATAAAATATCTGTGCTAGAGATACAGATTTGGGGTCATCTGTATAGAGAGAGTACTTGAAATTTAGGACTGGATGAGATTAGCTAAGGAAAACAATGTAGAGATGGAAGAGAATAGGACAGAACCCTGAGGCTGATTAATGTATGTAGTCTAATATATGGGAAGAGGCACCTACAGAAATGTAGGATGAAACATTTTAAGCCAAGGGTGCTGAGGGATGAGTTTTCCCTCAAAGAGGAGCTCTATATTGCCTAATACCTATGCCAAGTAAGTCAAGATCTGAAAAGTATCCACTGAGTTTAGCTATTTAGGTACTAAAATTGCTGATGGGGGATCATGGGGTCACTGGTGACTTTGTTTTTATTTTTCATTTTTTTTGGTATGGGAGGAACTGAAGTGTGTTTAAGTGTTAAGAATAAGTGTTCTGAATAAGAATAAAGTGGGATAGTGAAAGGAATAATTCAATAGTGAATTCCTTAGAGAGGCAGGAAGGGATGGGATTTGGAGCAGAGGTGGAGAGATTATCCAAGGACAAGAAGAGGGATACTTTTTTCATCTTAGCAGGATTGAAAGTTGAAAGGATAGGTGGGGATGCAGCTGGCTAGTGCTGTTGGTGGCAGAAACATGAGGGGATGAGTAAGATGACTGCTGGGGCCCCTTCCATATCTGAGATGCTGTGGTCTGCGCCTCCTCAGAGCCCCGAGTGCGTGGGAGCATGGGCAGAGAGAACACCTTCAACTCCTCCCAACTAACTGTCTTTCTATTGATCTGATTCTGCAACAGGGATGATCAACATTTTACACGGAATGGGCTTAAGGCTCCTTGCTTTGGGACATCACACACCTTTTATGGTGAGATGTTTAATTTTGTTTGTTTTTTTGAAAATACATATCACACTTTAAGAATAGAAACCTGTCTCCGGTGGTGGACTAACTTGAACTGTGTGCTTGCTTTCAGCACATTGGCATGGCTCATAACTATAGGAACAGCAGTCAGGCTGTGCAAGCTGTCCGCGATGCTGGCTATGAAATATCTCTGGGTTTGATGCCCAAATCAATAGGGCCCTTAACATTTGTGTTCACAGGGACTGGTAATGTATCTAAGGTAAATCCCACCTGTCTTCTTTCTGTCAAGCAGTGTGAAACTCTGAAACTAACCCAAAGATTAGTGGGCATTTGGGGGGACTTTCAGAGCCATGCTTTTCCATGAATGGGCATTCTCTTTTTGGCACTTTTTTTTCTTTTTTTAGCTATGTACTTTTCACATAGTAAAGAGCAGTCCTGGTCCAAACTTACATTCTTTGCTTTAAGTTGATTCCAAGCTGTGAGAGGCTTTGAATGCTGTTTTGTTTTGTTTTTCATTTTCTTTTTAGAGGGATAACTCATTGTTAATGGTGTAAAGCTCTGTTCTTAGGGTAAATCTGTTTTAACTCCATCACCAAGATGTCCAAAAGTTTGGAAGTTACCCCAGGATGTAAATTTTTCAAGACGACTTGGAGTTTTGCCAATCAGATGTTAGGAAGCTTAATTTGAGACTAGAGTTGATCTTTTCTTTCTCCTGGGGTGGTTTTGAAAATGCATTTGTGACCTCCCTCCCGGAGGAACTTGTAGTTGGAAAATAGATATTTTTTCAATGAAAATATTTTACAAATAGGTCATCACTATTTGTATGATGCTGTGAGATAGGCATCTAATTTTTTTGGTAGGAAGTATCCCCCACTTGAAATAATTTCTGCAATGGAGCAAAATGTAAATAGAAATATTTTATTTTACTCTCATTTCTAAATACTATTGTTTCTCCACTGAGTACAAAAAGTAAAGCCCCTTCAAATGCGTGATGTTCCAATTGGAATAAAAACTGGTTTGCAGGCTGTGAGCGAGAAACTTGTCTGTACCTCTTTCTGTGTCGCAGCCTGTTCAGGGCAGGACAGGTGGAGCTGTGTAACTGTGGGGAAAATGAATTAGAACCTTTGCAGGAAACCATGTTGGCTCTTTTCCTATTGATTCGTAGATTTTTACTAAGGTGCTATTTACAGGGAGCCCAAGAAATCTTCAATGAACTACCCTGTGAATATGTGGAACCACACGAATTAAAAGAAGTTTCCCAAACTGGAGGTAAGAGGGGGAGGGTGACCGTTTGTATTTTTTACTGTTTTTCTTTTTTTACAATAGTGTCTGTGTTATAATATTTTATCACCATAAATTCTTATCGTTTGTCACCCACTTTACTAATTTCTTTCTCCCCGCAAGACCTGAGAAAAGTGTATGGAACAGTGTTAAGTCGCCATCATCATCTTGTCAGGAAAACAGATGGTATATATGATCCTGTAGACTATGACAAATATCCTGAGCGCTACATAAGTCGTTTTAATATTGATGTGAGTATCGTACTCAGCTTTTGAGTTGGTTGCTCCTGATACACTCTAGCTAGGCTGTTGTCAAGGAGAGAAATTGTGATTGTGTGCCTTGGTCCTCAGCTCCCCACGCTGGCCTGTTGGGAGTCCTTTGGGTATCAGGAGTTGGATTTAGGAGGTGTTGGCTTTTACTGACATTTGCAATGGCCTTGCTGAGTGGTTTTGGTGGTTTCTGTGGCTCTGCCCTTCGCTTCACTGTCTTTGTTTCTACCTTAGGTCTGCATGTGCCCAGTCGCTTTAAAACATTTCCATGGATGACCGTTTTCTGTGTTTATCTTGGACTAGTTATTATGGTCAGCAAAGCACAAGGTCTATGAAGTTTGATTTCGGCATAGGTTTATTACTTAAATGGCCATGAATTACAATGATAACCTTAGTCAGTTCTTTTTTTTTTTTTTTCGTGTTTTTTTTTGAGGGCAGTGTCACTGGCCCTCACATGTGGGACCCGAACCGGGGCCGCCGGCTTCCCAAGCCAGCGCTTAACCACCACGCCACTCGGCCAGCCCCTTACTCAGTTCTTTTGAAATGCATACCATTGATTACAGGGAGCCAGGGTAAAATAGTAGGGCTATATAAGCTCAGGCTCATCCACACTGTACAAAAAAGTTACAGTTAAAATTCTTCTAATGGGGACACACTGGCCTCATATTATAAGAAGAGCAATATGTGTGTGTGTTCTGTAGTCATTGGTCATTCAACAGTTCTCCAAATGAACTAACAAAAAATAAAACAAAAAATGCGTGCTTTTATGGGAGAGGAAACGTTTTAAATAATTTTGAATATGTTTGAACAACATAGCATTTTTAGATTCTGGCATGAAATTTAGTGTTACAGCATGTAAAGCATGTTCTACAAAAGGACTCTTACCTATAGCTTGTGAATTCTTGAAATGCCTAAGAAAGAAAAACTATGAAACTAGTCTCAAACTAAAAAGAGTTTGAATCTCGTAAATTTCCATCCCTTCTTTTTCCCAATCACAGAAGTATTGGTGATTGGCTGCATTAAAACTTATAATGACCTAGTTACCATGTATGCATGTATGTAGCACATTTGTCCATGGAGCTTACAGATGTTATCTGATTTAATCTTCACAGCATCCCTTTGATGAATAGGGTACGTATTATCCCCATCCGGCAGGTAAGGAAAACAGAGCCCAGAGAAGTTGAGGTAGCATGATTTAGATCACGCTTTACTGGTGGTTGAACTGCAGATAAAGTGCTAGCTCACCTGGTCCTGTGTCCTTTCCTTTTTCTTGGCTATGCAATACATTATAGAGCAAAACTGTTAATATATTTATGTTGTTATATTGCTCTATCATGGGAAATTCTACACTGAAATCTGGGTGGCTGTGTATTGTCTTTGACTCAAAAGGTGGCCACTGACCTGGCAAATAACAGCAGTCAATTCGAAGTAACGTTAAATTATGTCTCATGGATTTTACTGATAGCTGTCTTTCAGCACACTGCATTGAAATATGCTATTTCCTAGCTTGTTGAACTTGGAACTTGCTTTATAGATTGCACCCTACACAAGTTGTTTTATTAATGGAATCTACTGGGAAACAAACACCCCTCGTCTACTGACCCGCCAAGACGCTGAGAGTCTCCTGGCTCCTGGCAAGTCCCCCGTTGTTGGTGTGGAAGGCTGCCCTACGTTGCCACACAAGTAAGGACTTTACTTCCACAATGATGGCAGTTCTTAGCAGTAGGACCCACTAGTAGGGCGTCAAGCGTGGGGGTCCATGGAATCACAGGATTTGATTGTTAATGACTAGTTGTCTGCTTTATCTTATGGGACCTGTTGAGAGCATTTGATGGTGAAACTTCCCTCTTTCATGAAATAAATGCTTTTTCCACTTCTGTGAATCCACATGCTGCTCAGAAGAAACCTCCGCAGTGAGGTCCTTTCCTGCTTCGCTATTTCCATCTTTTTCTAGTCTGTTTCTCTGTTTTTTCCTGAAATTCACAGTCATTTATTTTCCACTATTTATGATTGTCCCCCTCCTACTTGAACTTAATCCTCTTAATGAGAGGGCCCTGATTTAAGTAACCAGTAACTGACTGACATATCTATCAAATAATTATTAAATGTCCAATTAATTAATTAATTAATATTCGTGGGACACCTGGTCTGTCTGGCACTCTGCTGACTGAAGGATAGGGAGGAGTAAAAGTATGGTTGCTACCCTCAGGCATGTAGCCAGCATCGAGTACATGCCAAAGGAATGCTAGAAGCATTACAAAAGTTTAGTCTTAAGAGGCAGGAGTGAAGAGAATGAGAATTTCAAGTGACAGGATTGTGGCTTGATAACAAAGCACAGCGAGTGGGCAGTCTAAACCTAGTACAGGGTTTATATAGGCAAGTGGTAATTGGAGATTGGGCAGTAAAATGGCGGTCAACCTCTAAAGGATTTCAAATGCTGGGCTGAAACTTTTGTTCTTAATTCTAGTGATTTCCATGTAATAGCATGTAAAATTATGTAGTACTAAGCAGGGTGGGGGGAGTTGGCTAGGTAGGTTAAGTTGAAGCTGTTGTCAGACATACCTCTAGGGAAGGGATTTTCCACTTTACTTTCTTTTCCTCTCCGCCTCCTCCTCCTTCTTTGTGAAGACTGAAACTCACAGTGTATCCCAGAACGACACAGTGAGCTGTCAGAAGAAGAACTAACAGCCTAGGCATCTACCTTGAATATTGTTCCAAGCACCTGTCATTTTTATTCATTTGTAATCTTGCTGGAGACTTTAGAGTTCTGCGCTCTGATCTCAATACTGATGTTGTTTTCAGACTTGTGGCAATATGTGACATTTCCGCTGACACAGGAGGATCCATAGAATTCATGACTGAATGCACGACCATAGAGAGTCCCTTCTGCATGTATGATGCAGACCAGCATATTATTCATGACAGGTGAGTTTGCTGAACTTGGTAGATGGTGAGAGATCTATATAAACACACCATTTACTTACCTTTCTGCACTAGTCTTAAAATACACACTATTTTACATCTTTATGAAGACTCTGCAAATTTCCAGAGATATACTGAAACATATTTAAATGTTGGGTAGAAAACCCGCATGCAAATTTGAACTCTTAAATCCGCATATGCTATATTTAAATAGGAGATGTGTTGCTGAAGAAGGAAAAAGTTTTGATTGGAAACTTGTTTATTTTCTTATACTCCGGTTCAAAATGACAAATGATTATGAAACAAATGTAATGGAGTAGACACCTGGAAAAGTTAGATCTTACGACGAACATTTTGTACACCCAAATAAAGCGTGTTGCTTCTCCTAGTGTTGAAGGCTCTGGGATTCTGATGTGTTCCATTGACAATCTGCCAGCACAGCTTCCAATCGAAGCTACGGAATACTTTGGTGACATGCTTTACCCTTATGTCGAAGAAATGGTAAGCAGAGCGGGAGCATCCGCGACTATGCCATGGCTTTAAATAGAACTGCGGAGTGATCTTATGAATGTTCTGGTCTTCGGTATCTGAGAAATCTGTTGTAAAATGAAATGCCAGCCTTTCCCGGTAGTACTTACTGACATTTATTTTACATATTCTGCTCCCTCATCTTATGGGGAATATGGTTATATAACTGCCTTCATGCTTAATTACAGTTGCATTTGCCTTGCATTATGCATATTTTCATAAAAATGTCCATGACATATAAGATAACATTTGCAATTCTTTCTGCTTTCTAGGTCAATTCATATTGGGGCATTCTTATTGTGCTGTGATGAACAGATTTGAAAAATCAGAAATATAGAAACATTTATTAGATTTTAGTCACCAATGCCTAATTCAAGTGACAGCTTTTATTGCGATCATGTATGTTTCACTGTGATCAGTGACTAGTGAAATACTGAAATACTGTGTTGTCTAAATTCCATTTTTTTTGGCCAAAGATGCACTTTCTTATTTCATACTTAAGCCTTTGTATTCCACCTGCTTTATTTCCATTGTCAATGGCTGTTTGCCTCCGGCAATGAGTCCAAAGGTATGAATCAGTGGCTCTTGTCCTTTTAATCCATAGTTTCACTCTGGAGCTCTCACACTAAAATGGGACAGTCGTTATGGAGCATCTGAGGTTCCATGTTGACCCTTTGTTTTGCCTCCTGGGATATGTCAGCAGGGAGGTGTAATGGGCTTTAGAAAATGTAGGCAACAGGCATCATCATAGTGGGCACAATATTATACTGCATCTACTATGTGCCAGGCAACGTTTAAATTACTTTATGTATTTTAATTTTTAAAGACTCACAAGAGCCCTCTTTTGTAGGTACTATAATTAAGCCCATTTTACAGATTAGGAAACTGAGGCATGGAGAAGTTAAGGCTGCTGCAGTGCTGCATCTGCAGTGTGTCTGGAATTGGTGTTGAGGGATTAAAGTTGCATGAGAAGGAGAGTCCAGGTGCCAGGCTTCCTGGAGACATCAGCTTGCTTTATGACCTTGAGCAGGGCACTCACTTCCTTTCTGAGCCTCAGATGTTACATCTGTAAAATAAGATGGTTGTAATAGATAATCTTAATGGTCCATCCAGTTCTAACATTCTGTATTGTAGATGCCTAAGTGGCTGAAAGGCATGTGTCTATATATTTTTTAAGAACTAATAATAAGTTTATCCACATGTTTACCATTTTCAATGTGACTCCTTTCCCTCTGGTGTCATGTCCCTTCAGACTTAACTTCTGTTAGCCCGTTCAGTGAATTTTTCAATTTCAGGTATTTTCAGGTCTAAACTTTCCATTTTGTTCTCATCTTTTTTTTTCTCTCTTTCTCCGCTGAGAATTTCTATCTTTTCAGTTATTTTTAGTGTACATTTCCTTATCACTTGGAGCATCGTTATAAAAGCTGCTTTATAGTCTTTGCCTCATATTTCAAATATACTAGGTCAACTTGGGGTTGAACTTTATTGATTGCCTTTTCCCTTGAGAATGGGTCAGGTCATGGTTTTCTTGTTTTCTTAAGTTAAATGATTTTGGATTGTGTCCTGGATAATGTGAACAGCTACGCGGTGGAGATTCTGGAGTGTTACATTTCTCTGAAAAGTGTTCCTTTTTTTTTGCATTTAGTAGGCAATTAACTTGGCTAGACTTAAACTGAAAACGTTGTCTCACCTGAGCTGGGAGGTAGCTTACATAAAAGTTCAGCCCCTTTGCCATGCCCTGGGGTGCTGGTAGCTGACCTGCACACATTCAGTTCCGGGGTCACACAGAGACTTGGAACAGAGTTCATTCATATATGGAAATGGGTTTGCCTTTTTCTGAATCTGTCTTTTCTGGCATTTCCTCCTAATACCCTGGAGGTGGCGGTTGCTCTGGGTTCTGTTCCTGTTTCCTTAGATTAGAAAGTCAGAGAGCTTGCTGCATGTCTTTCCCTCCTTGCACTGCATGGCCTGTCCTCAGGGCAATGCCAAAAGAATGGAAAACTCAACACCTCCTGTGCTAATTCTTTTTCCAAGTTTTGACACTTTTCCAAATACTGCATCTATTCGTCATTCCCTGAAGCCCTCATGTGGCTGGTTTTGTATTTTGTCTAGAGTTTACACTTGTTATCATTAGGAGGAATGGTCTGTTATATACTCGTATAAAATGGAACTCCCCAGTCTTAATACCTTGACTGAATCAGCTTGACTCTAGCAGAGGTTTGAAGTAGCTAGAAGAGCTGTGGTGAGCCTTTGGTTTGAATTCATCTTTTTGAATGTGAAAATCATGCATTTCAGTGCAACTTTTACCTTATTAGGCCGGGCTGTGGAAAATGTTGAGTACTGATTTGCCTAGTGGATGCATGTGACTGTTAATTTCTTAAAATGTCTTTTTGTCTGGCTGCTCTAACATCATTTACTCTAAGAAGTTATAAGCCATTTTCAACTCAAAAATCATTATGTTTCAAGTTTTCAATTATAAGTTTATTTCTTTTGGACCTTAGAATACAGTTTTTCATTCCTATTTGTTCTTAATCAAAATTGCCAATTCATTCAGCACAGTTGATCTCATGTAGATGTTAGGAGAAAAACAAGCCAGTTCAGTGAATTCTCAGTAAGGTGTGACTAGGGATTAGCCCATGTAACTGATGAGGAATAAGTGCATTTCTTAAATAAAATTTTTATTAAGGAACACAATATAATTTTTACATTACATAATAGTATAAAATAACAGATGGGTGATCCATAAGTATACAGCTTGGTAAATTATCACAAAGACTCCCATGTGAACATTACATAGATAAAGAACAGAATTATGTTAACTTCCCAGAAACCTCCTTGTGGCTCTCCGAACACTATCACCACTCTCTTTCCTCAAGGTACCTACTATCTTGAGTTCTAACTATGAGGGAAGTTTTTATTTTTTTCAACAGATTAATCAGAGTTTAAACTTACATCTCATAATTCTAGTAAATTTCTTGGGTCTGTTTATATTCTCTGTTTTACCCTTTTCTTGGTTTATAGTCAATTCTTATCACTTCATGTGCCTGTTTATTTTTTATTGAATGCTGGCCATTGTGTATGTAAAATTTGAGAGATGACTTGAGGCTCTGGAGGTCATGGTAATTTTCTCCAGAGATTTCCTTTGTTTCTAACAGGGAGATAGACTAGGAGAAAAGTATCTTAGTTCAGTTTAGAATGGAAGTGATTCAAAGCTGGGCTTTAGTACTTGGAGAACTAATGTTTTTCAGTTTACCATTTGTTTTAGAATATAGCCTCAGCAGAACTTAAATTCTAGTTTTTTTGTCCTATTGTTTACAGTCAGCCGGAAGCTCTTCTCAGTTTCTCAGTCTCTGCTGCTTTCTGCTCAGCTTTTCAGCATCCCAGTCACTGCAGCCACATGGGCAAGTACACCTTGGAAAAGTGGTGCCAAATGTTGGACTCGTCTTGCTGGGCTTCCTTCTCCAGAATTATGGTGCAGCAAGTTTTCCCTACCTTTGAACCTACAAACTGAGGCTTTTCATGTTTTACCTGGTTTTATTCAATGGGAGGATTGGTCTGAAAATAGTGAATTCACCATTACTGAATATAAAATATGTTAAGAAAGGTGATGTGTTTGTACCTACATAAATCAATAGTTGATAGACTTTTAGGCAGTGTGACAAGGTTAAGAATGTCAGACAGTGAGATGTTGGAGATTTTTGGTCAGTTCTGAGGCAGGTGGTATTGCT
Organism: Aselliscus stoliczkanus; assembly: GCA_033961575.1. Lineage (NCBI taxonomy): Eukaryota > Metazoa > Chordata > Mammalia > Chiroptera > Hipposideridae > Aselliscus > Aselliscus stoliczkanus. The sequence goes on along the minus strand of CM066740.1, from coordinate 70,520,438 downwards.
TAGGTATATGATAAGTAAGCCAACTTCTTGGAACTGTCACACTGTCCTCATTTATATACATCACTCTAGTCCTCTACAGAGCATGGTGGGATTGCCTTGGGGGCATCTATCTCAGCACTATCTGTAAACACTGAACATTTGTGAAAATTGATGAATATCTCTATTTTGTAGTCTTGATATATATATGTCTACTCGCTACTAAAAAATGAAGTATACTATTTGTGTTCTCTCCCGATAACTATTGTATATGGGACTCTATTTAATGTATATGCACTGTCCTTTTCTCCCCAGGTTTTCCTTTTTTATTTTTTTTTTAAGCTGAGCCATCCTGCCACCTGTTGGCAGCTTAACGGCAGCTCAGCTCAGGCTGGGCATTGAACTGCTGTTGCTCAGAGCTCAGCTCGCACTCTTGAGCGAGCTCTTAACCAACTGAGCCACTCAGCCAGCACTCTCCCCAGATTTTCTTTTTTGACTTAAGGTCCATACATTCTGTAGCATTGCAGGCCCACACTATCATTTTGCACCAGTGTAGATTTTTGTTTTGGTTGAATTTGATAGGCATTTATTGTCTGTTGGAGCAAAGAACATAGATGAAGAGAATTAAAACACAGCATGAGTGACAACCATTAGAAAGATGCCAATAAAGTTGTAGAGGGAGAGGCTGTGTCCTATGGGTTTTATGAAAGAGGTGACATTTAAGCTGGCTCTTGATAGATGTATAGGATCTGCTCATTTGCATGGGAGCGGGAGGCACACTACTTGATGGAGACAGGAGAGCAAAGGTGGGAGTTAACTTAAGGATTCTGTGAGTTGTCAAGTCTGATGAAGTAAAGGTAAGTATGTTGGTTGCATATTGAAAAGGGCTTTAAAACCAGGGTAAATAGCTTGAAATTAATTTAGGAATGGTGTTGTACGTGAAAGTGACAAGGCATTTGCTATGCTTCGGGACCCCGTGCAGTTTTGCAATGGTTGAATTCTAGCAAGGGACATAATTAACATAGTAATTGAACAACCTCTTGTTGCTTTTATGTTTGCCTTTCTCTACTGTGAACTCATGACAGTTACTCAGTTTTCTTGGGGAAAAACCCATTGAACTTTAAATAATTATTGTGTGTATCCACTAATATGTTAACTGAATACTCGTATTTGCCATTCTATAATGTAGCAGGCATGTGGTAAGGTGCTAAGTGCAGTTACCACCTTCAAGGTGTACTTGGGGACAGATTTTGGTAAAGACTTCACAGAGAAGGCAATTCTTCAGCGGTACCTTGGAGGATGAAGAGTGGGAGTTCCAGGTAGAGCAATAGCATGTGAGGCACCCAGCTGGTGTAGCATGGAGGCACGTGAAAGCATCATGCAGATAAGCAACTCCATGCTTTTAATAGGCCTGAAGTGCTGGGTATGAGGCACAAGGGAGAGCTGAGGTTGGAGAGGCAGAACCAGCCCATAGAGTCATGCAGGCCACCTAGGGAGCTAGAGATTTGATGTTGAAAGCCAGGGAAGGCTACTGAATTATTTTTCATATGCACAGGAGAAGTAATAAGGTTTGTGTTTTAGATTGGAGATAAATGAAGGGATGAAAGATGGGAGGTAGTTCTCATGGTCCCAGTAGGCCTAAATAAAGCTGTAGAACCAGAGGTAACTAGCAGGGAGAATTCAGAGGTGTAATCGTATGCCGAGTGAAATTCCCACAGAGGTGTTAGGTAGAGCAATCAGCTTGAGGGGGGAATACCCCAAATGTGACTGGGAGAAAGAAGCAATGGGAGGACGCCAGGTGTGTTACTCCCATGAGCTTCCCAAACAATGTCCTGCCTTCTATCTTTTCCTTCCTTTTTTAAAAAATGTCCATATCCTAGGAACAGAATGCCAATGTATCTCGTGATTTAGATACATGAAAGTAGTTATTTATTTATTTATTTATTTATTTATTTATTTATTTATTTTTTAGAGGGCAGTGTCACTGGCCCTCATATGTGGGATCTGAACCGGGACCACTGGCATCCCAAGCCAGCTCTTAACCACTGTGCCACTCGGCCAGCCCATTTTTATATTTATTTTAATACAATAAATAAATGCTCTTCTGCTGGCGTCTGGTCGGTACATTTTAGTCTCCTTTAGCTGGGTGAGTGCTCTAGACGTTAATCTACAGATAAGGGGCGGGGAATGATTGTCTCAGGGGCTCTAATGTCCTGACCATCAGAAGCAACAATACTGATTTATATGACCTTTATATGACCTTTATATGACCTTTACCTTTGTCAGTCTATTTAAGAGTTGGATACCTTGGAAGAAAAGAGGAGGACTAGAAGGATGCTGGGATAATATAAGAGATGTGGTTTTTGTGGTTGGCCATCTGATTCATTCTCATGAGATAATTGGAAGAGTATGATGGCTTTTTGAGGTCTAGTTGGTCAAGTCATTTTCCCTGACATTTTTTGAAATGCTGATATGCCTACATTTACAACTAATAGTGACCTGAGTGAGACCCCCTATTGTAGTGTTGGTGGCTTACTGGCTAGAAGATCCATACTCTACTTCTAATTGGACATCTTGTACCTTTGAAATGGGATAGAGGCTTTCAGAGGGAGGACTGTGGTTATAAAGCTTGTGGTGATATTTGCTAGCATGCTCAATATGATACATCTAACTGGTGGGGAAGGGTAAGCTTTTTCATGTGCCCAGTAAGCAAAGATGATTGTAATCAAATTTTAGTTTTACAATTGAAACTTGTGTTGAAATAGCCTGTTCTTGTGGGGCAGAATTCACTGCTTGTTCAAGACTTCTATTACTAATTATTTATATTCAGTGATCTTCAGAAAACTTTTCTAAATTATTTTTTTCTTTTGACTAATATTTTAACATGGATACAAATACCAAGAAGCCTTCTTTGCAATGTCATTTATCTCTTACCAATTTCATTTTCCTTTCAGATATTATCAGATGCAACACAGCCTCTTGAAAGTCAGAATTTTTCTCCTGTGGTGCGAGATGTAAGTTATGAAAGTATTTTTTTCCATGAATGTATTTTTTCCACTACTGTCCTCTCTCCCCTCTTTCCCTTCCCTTTTTCTCTCCCCATCTCTATCTATCTATCTATCTATCTATCTATCTATCTATCTATCTATCATCTACCTATCTATTTCTGTTTTTGTAAGTTGTGAGCCTGTGTCTGTGGGACTAAAATGTGGATATTAAATAAATGTCTTCTGTGTGGATATTAAAGAAATGTCTTCTGTCATATACATTTAGGCAGTGATTGCATCCAACGGTATATTGCCTGATAAGTATAAATATATCCTGAAACTCCGAGAAAGCCGGTAAGCATTGTGCTTATCTTGGATCTGATGAGTATTTTTTTTTAATGTTTTAATGTGAGTTTATGAAACTAGATTTATACAAGATGTAAATTTTGAAAATATCTGTAAATATAGGCAATCCAAACTAAGTGACTGGCTGAAATAAGTGTGAATCATTTTCTCCTGAGCAGTCTTATAGCACCATTTGGCTTTCTAATAACCTATGTGTAGACTTGTGTGTGAGCAAGCAAAAGTCCTTTGGGTGGCCCTGTCCTTTCTTTAGCATGTTGCTTAATGTCATGCCCCAGTTATTTTCTCAAAGGAAAATGAGCACACTCATCCTTTCTGTGGTGCTTTCAGTCTGGTTTTTAGTTGAGGGTTTGGACTCTCTTTTGGTTACTGTAATATTTAGGAAAGTGGGCTCTTGGTTAGAAATTAAGAGTAGTGAAGGAAGAAAATGATAAGAGGTCAGTTTGCCCTGGGGATCCTTATTAAGGGATTCTTATTAGGTTCCAAAAATTGATGGGACAAATCTACCCAAGAGAACAGTTCTCACAGAAAGGTACTTAGCTAAGGTCCCTGTTTCCTTAATTGATTTTTCTACTCAAAATTTGAAAACATTGACATTTCTTTGGAATGTTCTGGTCTACTTCAGCTGACTACACTTGGTTTGTGTTTATATCTTCCCCATTGGTCTATTCATATCCAACCAAATAACCCATGTACTGAATTATCAGGAAAAACCAGTGCGGGAAAATTAATAACAAACAAAAAACCAAACAAACTGCCTTATCTCCTTTCTCAGTCATCCTACCTACATAGAAGAAGTAAATACAGAGATCTTCCCAGATCAAGTCTATTGTTACACTTTTTCCATATGTGTTAGTTTGCCTACAGTGAGTTTTTATGCATCAATGAAAAATTTTGGCATAAGACAGCAAGAGGATATAATTTGTGTTTTAAAAAAGTAACTAGCTCTATAACCCCATAGGAGAGTTTCTTGTAGGAGACACTTCACATGTTTTTGTTTTTCGTAGCTCTCTGTATCATTTAATTCTCATCATTTGATGATCTATTATACTCATTGTAATGATATGTGTAACACATCATGATGACATCTTCACTCTTACACCCCATATGTCATGTAACAGCAGGTCTGCTTAGCTCCTACTGCCAGAACTGCCTGCCCCCCTTCCCTGGTTGGACTCTTGTGTCAAGAGACCAATATGAGGGCCGGCCAAGTGGTGTGTTGGTTAAGAGCTGGCTTGCGACGCCAGCAGCCCTCATTCAGAACCCACATAGAGGGCCAGTGACACTGTCCTCTACAGCTAAGATGGTGAACAACAGCTCCACCTGGAGCTGGGTAGCCGTGAGTGCCCTGGACGGCATAGCTGCAGCCCCTGCTGCAGTGGGCTGCCATAGGCTACAGTGAGTGGCTGGCAGCCAGCGTGAGCAGCCCACAGCCCAAGTGAGCTTCCAAGAGCCGCTGTGAGTGGCCGTCCAGAGACCGGTGACCCATCTGCCTCACCCAGGAAGAGCGCAATGACGATACCAACATGGGCCAGTGAAGCGATGTCCACTACAACTAGACTGAAGAACAAAAGGACAGCAACTTGTCTGTTCCCCTCCCCCACTTCCCCAATAAAATCTTAAAAAAAAAAAAGAAAAAAAGAGACCGATATGATCATCTTTTGAAAGAAAATTTAAGTTATCGTGCACCTGCCTTATTCTTACGTTCTATCTCTTAGCACAGTGATTGTTAACCTGCAGTGTTTGGGGGTGCTGATAAGATATTAGAATCTAGGAATGAGTCTTTAAAAATATATTTTGAATGCTTTATATTTAGACATCAAAAAATATGTTTTAATTATGTAAACTATAGAAAGTTATTAAATAGGATATACAATAATCAAATAATAGTGGTTCTTTCTGGGATGTGAAATGGGATGGGGGTGGAAGGAGACCTCATCTCAAAAGTAATATGAATGTTGAGGTGAAGAGGGGCAGAGACATTTTATATTTATATTTATTTTTATTCACTTATAATTCATGAGAAGGTTCAAGTTTGAGCGATGTCCTGGCCTAAAAGATCCCAGCAGCAGAGCCTGCTGCTTAAGTCCCTGGCACCAGGCATTTCCATGGCTTTACACTGATATCCGGGAATTTGATTCACAAGAATCTTAATGAGTACTTTTATACTGAGCATTAATGGGTTTATAAAGATAAGTAAGACTTAGTCATTGTTTTGGAGGTCAGAGTTTGTTGGAAAGGAAAAGAGTTATCTGTCAGGAAGGAACAAATTCTAACAGAACAAACTGTGGAAGAATTAAAATCCTGCTAAGCAAATCATCTTAGGTTTCTACATTTGACCTCTGGCATTTGTGGTTTCCATGTTATGGTTTCAATTGTCTCAAGTGACCCTAAAGAAAAGCAACCAAACAAATGTCTAATAATAACCTCTAACAATAATCTCCTCAGATTGATGTTTCCTGAGGGTGTTGTGAGGAGTAAATAAGGTTTCTGAGGTAAAAACCCCAGCTTGATTTTAAGTCACATCCCCTGGAAGGACAAAGTGTGAGACCAAGTGCCTCAGTTGTGAGTAAGACAAACATTGTCCCAGCACTTGCGCCTCACTAGTCCTACTCATGCAAGTCTATGGATGTCATCTCTGCAATGTCAGATCTATGGCTCATTGGACAAAAGCTGAAATAATTAATGAAAAATGTTGGTGTAGGTTAATTCCTGTTGAGGTTCTTATTGGGAATAATGTGGGGAAAATGATTGCTTCATAGTCCAAGTTTTAGTTTAGTTTGGGGACAGCGAGGTTCTGTTATTTAATTATTTGTTGTTGTTGTTGTTAAATGATTCCTACATACCCCGCGTTTTTCCTTTTTAAATAGGGAACGTGCTCAGTCACTTTCAATGGCCACCAAGAAAAAGGTCTTGGTTCTTGGAACTGGTTATGTATCTGAGCCTGTGTTGGAATACCTGTCAAGAGATGCCAACATAGAACTAACAGTAGGTAAATAAGCTCTCAGTTTTTAAGAAGAAGAAGAGGGGGGAAACAAAAACAAAACCCAAACCGATTTCATAGCATGTTTACTCTCTGAATTTTAGTGGACTATTTTGTTTCTAAACTTTGAAAAAAGATTTTTGGAGATTTTACAAGGTGTTTTGCTCTCTGACTAGTGGAAGGAAAACTGAAAAATGGGACTTTTTCATTCTTAAAATAGGCTCTGACTTAAAGAATCAAATTGAACAATTGGGCAAGAAATATAATATTAATCCGGTTATCATGGAGATTGGTAAACAAGAAGAGAAGTTGGGCTCCTTGGTGGCAAAACAGGATCTTGTCATCAGGTTAGTATCTAGAAAGAAATGATTGTCATATGTTTTATTGTTGTTATTTCTCTTTCTTTATTGTCTCTAAGTAAACTTTTTCATTTAATTGTGCATTGAGAAAAGTGCACAGATCACAAGTGTATATAGTTCAGTGAATTTTCACAAAGTGAACACACAATGTAAATATTATCATAACCAGAAATGGAATTTGTACCCCAGAATCCCTCCCTGTACCCTCTCCCTTGTACTAGCGCCATTTCCCAAAGATAAGCACTGTCCTGGCTTCTAACAAATAGATTATTGTTTGCTAGTTTTCAACTTTGTACCATTGGAATTGTTCAGTATGTCCTCATTTGTGGCTGCCTTCTTTCATTCAACATTACGATTGTGAGAGTTGGGGTTTTTGTAGTATATTCATTCTCATTGCTGTATAATATTCCAGATGTGGATATACCATTTGATGGTCGATGGATGTCTAGGTTGTTTCTGGAATTTGGTTATTATGAATCATGCTGTTATGAACATTTTAGTATATCTTTTGATGACATATATGCACATTTCTGTTGGGTATCTACCTAAAAGTGGAATTTCTGGGTCATGATGTATTCATGTTTCATATTATTTTGGTAGCAATTTTATTTTTTGGATTTATAAAGCATAAATGAAATTGAATAGATTCTCTAGCTTTATGACCATTTAGGAACAGATCTGGAAATATAACATTTATTACTACCTAATAAAAACGCAGACCTAACTTCTAGATAATACAGAGCTACATGAAGTTCACTTTTAAAATTAAACATGGTTTCTAAATACCAAAGTGATGAGAATAGTAATTTTTTCTTAGAATATAATTTTTCCAAGATGGAAGGAAAAAAGTCACCTGCTCATTTATTGTTAGTTCAATTTGTAGTTAGATCAGATTCAAATGATATCATTGAAGGAAATTCTGTGAAGGAAATCCTCCTTAAAAAAAAAACAAAACCCAAACAAAACAGGCTTGGAAAACAGATACAATAAAAGGTAATTCTAAGTGGGAACTTCTACATTCTCTTGATATATTTAAAAATACACTCATTCTGAGCACTTAAAACATTATTCAATTTGTACAAATTAAATACACATTAATTTTTATTCAGCAAAAACTTATTAATGATGAATAAATATTGTCTGTCAGTCATATGATTATGAAAATACAAAATTGAATGTCCCAGCATTCTGAATAAAACATAGAGAATTTATTTTACCACACAGAGTTACCTACATATAACATTGTTTTTTGATTAAAAAACTAACATTATAAAGTACATTTGGAACTAAATCTGAAGCAAAATTGACAAGATAATGGATAAAGACAGTAATCTATTAGTATGTTCAAATTTTAAAATTTAGCAAACTGGTAGCCTTTCATAACATTTAGCATTACCAAAATCTGTTTTATATTTAATTTTTCTTGGCTGAGTTTCTTTGCTGCAAAGTGGTGATACTGGTAGACATTATTATCTTGCTGTGTTTTTAAATAATTTAAAAAACCTTTTTAAGTTGGAGAAAGAATGTTTTGATGTAGGCACAGTGATATAAACTACCAAAATAAAATGAGAAAAGGCTGTTTCACAAAAAGTTTTGTAATAGTATGTATAATAGGATTTCCTCATGGTTTTAAATTTTTCAATTTTATTTTTTAATGATTTCATACAAATGAAACCATTAAGTTACTTTGGTAAGTCACTTTAAAAATTCCATTTTCATTTTGTGTATGTTATTACAAGTGGCATTTTCAAGTATTTGGATTAGTTTGGTTGGAGTCAACATAATAATTCATGGGTTATGTTCCCTTTGCTTGTTATGATATCAAGTTACTATATCACATGCACAATGAATTATGAACTCTTTGTCTAAAAAAGTGCCATCAACCAAAGTCCTATCTTTCTAGTTCTCAGCTTTTTATGTTAGTGCAGATAATGCCAAAGTTTAAAAATAGTACAGTAAGTTCCCGACTTACGAATGAGTTCCGTTCTGGGAGAACGTTAGTAAGTCGGATTTGTTCGTAGGTCGGATTCATTCGTAAGTCCGATAAAGCGAGTCTTAGCTCTTCCTGGCAGCCCCTCACATCCCCACTGCTTTCCTCTTGCTTCCGGACATCCTGGGCTCTGACTGAGCACTGGACTACTGTCCACTATCGCACTGCACAGTAAGCACACAGCAGCACCACTGTGACAATGTCCGGCAGACACGGGAGCTACTTGCGCGATTTGTTTGCAACTCAAATGTTCATAAGTCGGGGACTTACTGTATCAGATTTTGATAACATTTTTAACAGGCAAATTTTCAATGTGGGGAAAGTGACACAAAAATCTCCACTTAACCTCTAAGATGATGTCACAGTACATTTTCTGTTAGTATTTTTCCATCAAAGAATTTTGTAAGTACAGTATTTTGCTCATTGTCTTTGTAAGGGCTACCATATTCAGTAATAATTCTTTTTGATTAAAAAGCCAGAAAACAGAGATCAAGAGCTTTCATAGCAATACTGGCAAAATATGTACACTATTTCATTCTACATGATAATAAACATATTTGGCAGGACATATTCTGTTGACCTGAGGAGGAATAAAAGCCTGAGAAGTGATGTTATTGTTTTCTTGTGAAATGGAGAAAATCTGAAGTATGCAGGGTGAATTTGATATATACAATGAAACAGTGTGGTAATATTTATATGTTTGTATTTATATTGTCATTGAGACTATGTAGATTTCTTTACCAAACAGGCAGTATGCTAGTAGAACTTAAATATTGTTAAGCAATTGATAGGATATTTTATTATTCTTTGATAGAATATGAATACACTCCTTTGTATCAGCATTTATGGAAATTATTATTATTATTATTTTTGGTCATCTTGTAGCCCCAATCGCAAATGAAAACACCAAAGCCAGATTTTTAGAAAACCCCATCAAAGTTGAGTTCTATGTGCAGCTTCATTTTTTGCCCACCATATAGACTTTTCACCATTTTGGTAGCCTTTATAGCAGGTGATACCATTAAAGCCCATCTCCTACCTTGGCCCTTCCTCCACTCTACCCTGTAATGTAACACACAGGTCACCTTGACTAAGTTTCACCCCCTCCGGATAGCCATTTGGGAGATGTGGAGGTAAAAAGAACAGCAATCTTTTCTTTTAGTAGGGGACCCAAGACAGGAAATCATAGCAATATAAAGATGGACGGAATAAATTCCATTAAATGTTATAAAGAAATAGCTGGGTGCATGAAGAGGAAAAAGATCTGGCTTTGGGGGGGTCTGAGAAAGCATCTTGGAGGAGATAACTTTTCAGACATTTCTTTAAGAGACTTAGATGGAGCTAGGTAGGTAGAGGAAGCATTCCAAGTTGAAGGCACAGTAGGAGGAAACATTCAGAACTGACAAAACTGGGAGTGGAGAGTTACAAGTGTTTCTTTATGGAGGAGATTGAGGGAGAAAAATGCAAAGATTTAGGTCATGTTATGGAGATTTTTAAATGGGATAACAGGGTGCATTTATTCTATAATCCTCAAAGAGTCATTGATCATCTCTGAGAGAATAAATTCATGAGAGCAATATCTCAGCTTTTCTACAGTTCAAGGTACATTGGAAAAGAAAGTTTCTGATTATCTTCTTCCTCTGTTTTTAAGCTTGTTGCCTTATGTATTACATCCTCTTGTGGCTAAGGCATGCATCACAAACAAAGTTAACATGGTCACTGCAAGCTACATCACCCCGCCACTAAAAGAATTAGAAAAGAGGTATGTTTCAGTCATTTTCAACAGAGTATAATAGCTCCATGGCATTATTTTTATTTTATATCCAACTTTTCCTTCCTCTTCTTTCCAACTGTTATAGTGTGGAAGATGCTGGCATCACAGTCATTGGTGAACTGGGATTGGACCCTGGTCTTGATCACATGTTGGCGATGGAGACAATAGATAAAGCCAAAGAAGTGGGAGCCACGGTGAGCCCCATTTACACCCAAAAGCCTATTTAGGAAAACATGCAAAGATCCAGGCTTTTGTGTTAGGAAATAATCTTTCTCTAATTTTAATTAAAGGTATTGCTGTAATCTAACTCATACTTCGACTAAAAATTTCAAGTAAAATTCTGTAACTGCACAAAGATCTGCATGGTAAAACAATGTCCAAGTCTCAACAATTTATTTTTAGAGAAATAGATGTTTCTACAATGTTTTGGTTTAATAAAAGATTTTAGACCGCCTTGGAGATTCTGTGGTTCAGGACCTAGCATGGATGTCTCAGAAGTTACTCCAGCAAAAGGACCGAGTGTGGATTATCTGTCACATACAAGGGATGCACTTGTATAGTCCTTGTCATCACAAAGGGTAGGAGGAGTACAGGATGTTGTTACTCTTATGGGTGCATATTGTTTGATGAAAGAAAACTTTGAGAATATCATAGACATTAGCAGCTCTGGAGGCAAACCTGGTCCCTTCTCCAAGCTGGATCCCCAGGTGAAAGCAGCCTTTGCAAGAGTTTACAGTAAGGAAGACCACCTTACCCCATATTCACTTCAGGTAATAACGGCATCCAGACACAGCACAGACCCATCACTGGATTCTTAAAACCGTGGGGAGTTAAATGAAGGTGACTCTCAATCTGATGAGAAAGAAAGATCAAGATGCTATGAAAATTGATGCTATGATCAAGAAAAAGACAAAATCTTCAAAGCCTTCGAAAATCAGAAAAAGATAAGGAGTCCAGAAAAGGAAAAGAAAAAAGATCAAAGAAATGAAACCATTTTTCACTATTGACAGTCATTTTTTACTCACCCTGCTGACCAGTCTAGCTGGTCTAGAGAATGCCTTCTGTTTGCCAGAGGAACATGTTTTAGCATAAGTGGGGTGACCGAGTGGTCCATTGTAAATAAATGGTGGTACAGCTGGCAGGATGTCCCCTGGAATCTAATGTACATCTCTTACAGAGGTTAATAGGACTGCATGGGTCCTCCCCTTTATCCTGTCAATCTAATTAATTGCACTTCAGAATGACTGTGTGTAATCAGAACTAGAAACTACATGTGGGCTTTGGGGGTCAGATTTTATTTAACAATAATATTCTTGGGGACAGTGGAGCTAAGGCAACTTTTGTAAGCTTAACAATTTATCCTACTGGCCTTTATAGGACTGATGCTGATTTTTTTTTTTTTTAAGGTACTTACTATTACATGGTGGAATTTTGTAATTAAGTCACAATGCAAAACAATCACCACCTAGAACTGGGTATTATTTGTACATTGTCAAATATCTTATAAAATTTAAAATAGGAATAAAAATGTTCCACATGATACATGTACAACTTCTCCTTAAGACTGTCATCTTGTACAGTAAAATATTATGTTAGTATATTCAAAAGAGGTTTGACTTTTAAAAGTGGGAACAATTCTTTATAATATCCATTTGTTGGTATTATGAAATATGTTTTACATATGAGAAGGAGCTATTGGATATGAAAATGTGATAATCAGATTAAGTGTTTTGGTTTTATATATGTAATATATAAAATCAAATATAGCATCAAATTAATTGTAATTATGTATTAATTATATATCACATATTAATTATTTAAAATCGCATATAATAATATATAATCAAATTATAATCAAATATATAATTTAAATACAAAAGTCAGGAGGAACTGACCAAGCAGAATACAATAATAGTTGGATTTTTAACCAAACAAAATGTTAGTCACAAATCTCTAGAGAGGTTTTTTAAAAAAAACTATATATAAAATATAACTGTGACAAATGGTGTTTGACTTTAAGGATGTATCTTGGAAAGCCTTAGTGACTTTAAGAAAGGAAAACTAGCAAGTTTATCTCCTACATGTCATAGTCGATTAATTACTTGGGCACATTATTCTCTTTACTATGAATTCTCCCTAATTTATTGATCCTTGATTTTACAGATTGAATCATACATTTCCTTCTGTGGTGGGCTTCCAGCCCCTGAACATTCCAACAATCCTTTGAGATACAAGTTCAGCTGGAGTCCCATGGGAGTTCTGATGAACATAATGCAGCCCGCCACCTACCTGCTCAATGGAAAGGTGACGGATTCTCATCAAAGCTTTATTTTATTATTATTTTTCTTTGAGGGCAGTGTCACTGACCCTCGTATGTGGGACCGAACCAGGGCCACTGGCTTCCCAAGCCAGCGCTTAACCACCACGCCACTCGGCCGGCCCATCATCAAAGCTTTAGAGATACAAAGCTGCGGTACTGCCCGAGAAAGTCCAGGCGTTCTCCCTGAAGCCAAGGCCCTTTAATATCGCTGTGCTCCCTGTCCTCCATCCTCTTTTGAGGTATTATGTGGTGTACATTTTCTGTTCCGTGTAGTGCATCTCCTCATTGTTCCCAGCAAAGCCAGCACTCATTCTTTCCTTTCCTGCAAGTTGTTTTCGCTTTTGGAAAAGTCACTTCTCAGTTTCTCTGCCTATGTAAATACGGGTCATCTTGCGATTTATTTCAGCATAACAAGCAATCCCTGAGTCCTACTCTGCGCTGGCTTTGAGGCAAGGCTTCCAAGGTTGTCACACTGACCTCAGAGAGTTCACAGCTCGGATGGGGGCGGCTCTTGGAATGGAGGGTTTTGTGGGTCAGGAAAAGAAGCTAAATTTTTATCCCTACCTGCTGTCTCCCAGAATGCAAATGCTCTCTGAGTTTAGTATTATCTTCATCATATTACAATAAATGAACTGTGACCGACAGAGAATGTTAAGATCATTCAGATGGGTTCAAACTCAGGTCTAAGTAATTCCAAAGCCTTTTCTTTCCCCCTTTACTGGCAGGAAAGACAGACACTGGAGTAATAGCTATAAGCCAGAGAGAGAAGTTCCAAAGTGCTACACGATGCAGATGAGAGGGCAGCTGATGTGACCTTGGTGAGGAGCGGGGAGAAGAAAATTAGCAGAGGAGAGAATATGTGCTCGGCCAGCGGGGCAGGGATGCTGCTGCTCATGTCTGGGCAAAGCAGCAACTTCATTCGATTCTTACTATAACCATGAGGTTTATCAGGGCGCAAAGGGGCATAAGGAACTTAGCTAACAGCCACAGTTAAAGAAATCGAAGCAGCACAGCCAGTATCCAAGTCCCACCTGTCTGCCTTCATAGTTTATCCTCTTAACCGAAGTGAAGACTCCTATTTGGGAGCAAATATGACCAGACTAAGGGCCCCTTATTCAGCTTGTGTCCAGGGACCACCACCCCCCACCTCAGCCCATGCCTGGCCCTGCAGGGAGTGGCGAGTTAAATAATCAGATGTGGGTCTTCAAAAGATTTCTCTGGGAGCAGTATTATAAATTCTCAGTGTATCTGTGAGTCTAAATGTGTTTCATGTACAAAGGAGAAAAGTGAAAGCATTTCTTTGGAAACAAGGTGAATGTTGTTCTCAGCCACAGTCTACTGTGCCTGTGATAGAGTGGGGCTCACAGCCAAGGCAGCTTACAGAATACCGATGTCTGGGCCCATCCTGGTGGGAACCACCAGGACAGCTTACAGAATACCGAGGTCTGGGCCCATCCCCAGAACTTCTGCCTCGCCTGGCTTTGGGGATCTTTAAATCCTCCCCAAGTAATTCGAGTGTACAGCTGAATTTGAAAAGAACTGATTTAGTGACCAGAAGACCCCAGCTGTACTTAAAACTCTACAAAACAAGCAAGACACTTAAATTTGATGATGGAAAGATACATTCACATGTTTCAGGATATAAAATAGGACACCTGGGTTCTGGTCCACGTGGTTGCATCCCTTACAGTGTTGCCGAAGGCCAGGCATTGTAAAGGTCTGCTGGCCATCAGCTTCCTGACATGTATTGTAAGGACCAAAGTTCCATCCAGCTCCCCAATTCTGTGATCATGGAGGTCAGGGCAAGAAACTCATCCTGACGTTCTACCACAGACTCTTATTTTTTATCTGCCGCAGCCTATCTCCTGTTGCCTTTCAACAGCTCCCTGCACCTTCTGCAGTTGTAAAAAAAGAGACTGGCCTATGCTTGGTATAGGCTAATGTGAATGCAGGAAAAATTCTTGCTTCAATTGGGCTAAATGCTGATTTTCAGGAGGCCATGTAACTGACAAAGATGATAATGAAAGGATCAGCAGAGTGCAAGGGGTTTGATATCTGGCATTGTGCTCTAGTTCTGCTGTCACTGACTGGGTGGCACTAGAACAATCATTTAATCTCCCTGAGCTTTGGGTTCCTTCTGAAGATAGACAATAATACCAGCCTTGCAGGGGTCTTGCATTAGGGCTCAACGAGATCACAGAGATTACGATTAGTTTAACATAGATTACAATTAGATTGGCAGGCTCATGAGTCCCTAGCAAATATTAATCACATAGAGAAATTGATGGTGGTGAGAACTCAGGAAAAGGAAGAGGTTATTTTCAGGCAGCAGAAGTTGAGTTTGTTGAATTTGAAGTTTTTCCCTTTCATTCTGAACTCCTTTTGTAAAAACACAAGGAGTGCTTTTTGCAACTCCCTGACACTGTGGAAGACACGAAGAGAAAACATGATGTTTTTCTTTTCTTTGCTAAAATGATATTTTTTTCAAGGTCCCACTCCAGTCTCCTCTTGTGGATGCATCTTTTCCTGACCACTCCAGCCCCAATTCACTATTCTTTTGTCTGAACTCCCACACTTTGTGTCTAAGAATTTTCCGGATGTTGTATTATTCACTCTGTAATTCAAGTGTATCCGTCTGTCTCGCAACCCAGAAGCCTCTTGTATTCTTGTCCCTCATCCCCTCTGTGGCCACGGAATAGGCCTTACATAATTCACAGAATGATGGAGGGGAGTCAGGTGACCTCTGGATTCAGCTTAAAGCTGAAGACTTAAACTTTTCCAGCACCTTAGGCAGTAGCCTATGAAGTAGGACATATCTCAGTGGCCTGCATCCTTGCAGTATTTCCAGCTACTGGTACTATTTCTATCTTCTAATCCTATTCCTAACAAACCTGATTTCCTTCTACATATTTGGAGACCGTGATTGTGCCTTCTCTTAGTTTTGTTCCCTCTGTGGGAGGTGGGGCACTCTCCCAGCTTGGTGGCACCTGGGAGTGGTGTGGCAGAGCGTCACCTCCTCTCCCAAGCTGCCCCCAGCTACACAAACACTCTAAGCCAAGACCACACTTGCTCTGCAAACACAGCTTTCAGATAGGCTTTCTAGCCCTCAAGTTTGCCTGCAACTCAAGTTTACCTTGACTGCAGCACCCAGCTCCTCCCTTGTAGGACATCAAGAGCTGCTGCTGCTCTCTGCTGCCTGCAACCCTGCTTAATGCAATTTTCAGGTGTCAAACTAGCACAGTTTGGGATGCTGCGATCTTGTCTGTCAGCACCCCTGTCAAGGTACTGACCCAGAAAGCAGCACAGTTAAGGGCATAGATATGGTATAGGAGAAGGAACATGCACATTGGAGTCAGAGAGGCCTGAGTTCAGATCTGCCTTGGGTGACTCAGCCTCAGTTTACACCTCTGAAAAACGAGCTACTGCATGACTTGAAGGTGATGCACCTAGGACTCAGCGGGCCCTGATTAAATGATTGTATATTTCCTGTGTTGTATTTTTTGTTAGTTTAGCAATCAAGCTCTTTATCAGTGATTCTGATTGGCTAGGAGGCTTGCACATGCACGTGTGTGTGTGTGTGTGTGTGTGTGTGTGTGTGTGTATAAGAGTTAGATGTATAGCAGCCTGCCACAGCAGTAAAGAATGAGCCACTGTTTCTGAAAAAAACACAAAACATATTCTCTGCCAGATAGGTAAATCTATCTGTTTTCATCCAAGTCAGTAATAAGATATTAAAGAGGACAGGGCTTCTTTTTTTTAAAAGATTTTATTGGGGAATTGGGGGAGAGGAACAGCTTTGGGGAACTGGGGAAGGGGAACAGACAAGTTGCTGTCTTTTTTTGTTCTTCAGTCTAGTTGCAGAGGATGTTGCTTCACTGGCCCATGTTGGTGTCGTCATTGTGTTCTTCCCAGATGCGGCACATCATTCGCCAGCCTCTGGATGGTCGCTCACCGTGGCTATTGGCAGCTCACGCTGGCTGCCAGCCGCTCACGCTGGCTGCCTGCCACTCACTGTAGCCTATGGCAGCCCACTGCAGCAGGGGCTGCAGCCCACACCGTCGCCGGGGCTCGCACAGCCCAGCTCCAGGTGGAGCTGTTGTTAGCTGTAGAGGGCAGTGTCACTGGCCCTCATGTGGGATCCGAACCGGGGCAACTGGCATCCCAAAACCAGCTCTTAACCAATGCGCCACTCGGCCGGCCCAGGAGAGGGCATCTTAATGAACCCCATGATATGACACTAGAAATACAACTCTGAGTTCATATCAAATGACAGTGATTACCTACTTGTTTTTGGGTCAAGTTGCTTCAGCAGCTCTCAGTCTCTCTAAACGAATCATTACCATTCAGCTTACATTTCCCTATTTTTTTCATAAGAATCTCATGGTAGACTTATGAACCAACTGATTTGTTTCTGATTAGTAAAGTGCTGGAATGTAGACGTTTTGGTTGAATTTTTCTTTAGAAAAATTTCCGAACCTTCAAACAAGTACACAAAACTTTAGAGTTGCCATAGGTTATAGTCATGAGATGGGTGTGGAGACCGTGAAAGTTAGCAATTGCTTTCTTAATAGATTTTTCTTTAAAATTTAGAATCCTGATAGGTGAAACCTGTTTTAAAGAAATAGTGCAGGAACGGTCCCTTTGGAAATGTTTGCTGTACAGTCCAGAAGTGTTTCATAGGAGAAGTAAATGAAAAGCATTCCCCACTTTCAGTCCCACTCTCGGAAACGCAGACGGTGGTGGCTCTCTACAAAGTGAGCCTTTTAAATAGACTGCGCCACGCCTGAGTATAGGCGGTGTGGCCCGCTTCAGCAACATGCACACACCTTTCCGTTTTCTCTGTCATACCAAGGCACATGCAGAAACTATCTACAGATAATCTCTGGGAATCATTAAGTTTAGCCAAAGACTCCTTTGGACAAATCCTAATCCCTCAGAATCCTTCTGAAGGTACATGGTGGCTCCCTTGGGCAGGATTGTTCTGTGCAGCTTTAGACATGTGATCAGAAATTGTTTCCAGTATTGCCAGTGGGGAGAAAAGCCAGTTCCACCAGCACCACCACCATTCCTTTCCTGGGAATCTCAGCCCTGATTTTATCACTGCAGAGTATTTCCTGGTATCTTGATTGTAAGTGTCACAAGCGAAAAGAAAAAAACTTAGTATTTTAATCAAAGTGATAGGAAAATAATGTGTCACTGCATTTTGGGTGTGTGTCTGGGCGAGGACTGCAGGTAAGAGCATCGCTGAGAAATGGGAAGAGCTTGGGAAGTGATTTAAGTTTCCGCCAGGAGGAAGATCGGGGTAGCACTGTTTTGAGTTACACTGTGTGTTCATTGCACTGTCTTTCTTGTGATGGGACATCTCCCCCGTTCCCTGTCCCCAACAGACACCTTAGGTTGACTGGTCTAGGCTGTGGGCTCCTCACAGTTCCTCCAGCACAGCCCCTGGCACTTGGTAGGTGTTCAGTAAATATTCGTTCAATGAATGAAGCAGAGCGTGGAGACGGGAATTGTATCTTATTCATCACTCTCCTTATTCCCTCCATGATGAGTGGGACCTGGCACACACATAGTAGGTGCTCAGTAAATGCTAGCTGTGTGAATGAAGTGGATGAAGCCGGTGCCTGATGCGGCATTTAGAAAGGGGATGGGAGAGAAGAAAAAGAACAGGGAGAGGGGCCGGCCGAGCGGCTCCGTTGGTTAAGAGTTGGCTTGGAGTGTATGCTATGAGCAACAGGGCTGCTGGTTCGATTCCCACATGGGCCAGTGATGCTGTGCCCGAGCTAAGCTGTTGCTGAGCTGCCAACAGGTGGCAGGATGGCTCAGCTGGTGTAACAATAAGATTGCCTGTTCAGTGGTGAGCTACACCCACCCGCAACTAAGACTGAACACAGCACCTTGAGCTTAGAGGCCAGCAGCTGCCGGCGGGAAGCCAGATGACGACTGGCGCCCTCCACAGTGAAGACTGAAGAACAACAACTTGTTGGTTCCCTCCCCCAATTCCCCAACACTGTTCCCTTCCCTCAATTCCCCAATAAAATTTAAAAAAATAAAAAGGAACAGTGAGAATATTGCCATTGTTCTCTGAGCATGGAAGCCATTTAAATCAGTATCTGTTGCTTTTAACATATTGTTTATTTAAAAACAAAACAAAACTCTCCTGGGATCAAATTCAATGCCATCTTATTCAGGGGCAAGAAAAAGTAGAAAACAAGATTTTAGTAAAAAAACTAACTGCTTTAAGTAAGATTTTAAAGGTTGGAAGAAAAGCCTTGCGAATTATGATGTTAGTGGGACAGCCTGAGTATGGGATCTTGATCATGATAGTTTCATAAAAAGTGTTTTTCAAATCTTCTATTGCTTTCTTTTAAAACTTTGATTCCTAACCTAATTTGCAAATAACACAGATAAATGCAAAGGGGAGCACGCTGTTTGTAACCCCACTGTGCCTTTTCCACGTCCCTCAGGTTGTGAATGTTGCTGGGGGAGTCTCCTTTCTCGATGCCGTCACCCCCATGGATTATTACCCTGGATTAAATTTGGAAGGCTATCCAAACAGAGACAGCACAAAATACGCTGAAATTTACGGCATCCAGTCTGCTCACACTTTGTTGCGGGGGACCCTGCGATATAAGGTAACGGCTGTATTTCAGATGAAACGTTGCGTCTTTTGAAGCAAGTGATGTTTGAAGCAAGTGAGGAATCAGACTAGAGTCTTTTCTCGGGACTGTTGTTTTAGGAGACAGAATGGCTTGAGCAAAAAGGGAATGTTTGACTCAGGAGGAGTGGGTGCAGGCAAGGGACTAGCTTCTGGCATAAGGAGTTTGGGGATCACGTGACCGCAGTGGGATTTGGTTTTTCTTCACCTCTCAGCTCTTCTGCAGCCCCAGGCTCCCCATGCTGGTAGCCTCTTAGGTTCAAAACAGTGAGAATGAAAAAGGGCGTTTTCCTCATAGCTAGAAATACAATTTTTGTCTCGTTAGCCCTTGAGGTCAGTGGGATAAAATGTGCCAATCAGCTTTGGCCTCTGTTTAATGTCCCTAAAGTTGAAGATGTCACCATCACTTTTCCCAAAGCGGATCTGAAATGTTTCCACCACACAGGGAGGTGTAGTTTCTAGGAGCATAAACACAAACGTCCACTACACGTTTATTAGTTACAAAAGAGTAGTTACGAGTATGGCCACGTTGAAACAATCGGGGTAATAGTTTCCAGTGATAACAAATTACTACAAGCTGAGTGGCTTAAAACAACCGAAATTTATTCTTTCACCATTCAGGAGGCCGGAGGTCTGAAATCCACGTGTGGGTGATGTTGGGTCTTTGAGAGAGAAACTTCCCATGGCTGAGGCTTTTCACGCCATATTATTTAAAATGCCAACTCCCTAAAATTCCAGCATTTCCTATCGCCTTCCCAACACGAGGAAGGCTCCAGTCATCCATGATCCCTGGTGCTGTTGTTCCTGTGTGAAAGGGAATGTTGGAAAAAACTCATGTAGAAGCAGAGGTGTTTCCACAGTGTCTGCACATGAAGGCTGGCTCCTGGTTCGCTGTCCATGTCCAACTCTGATTTATTCTTTCTTTCTTTCTTTATTTATTTTTAAATTAGTTTCAGGTGTACAACACAGTGCAATAGTTATACATTTTACCCATCAAAGTGACAACCCCCCACCCCCAATTCGCCACCCCACTCCCCCCCATATCATATTTATCTGTTACTCTTCCTCTGACTCTCTTCCACAGTATATTCTTAAAGAGAAGATTACCACTGCATTTTTTCCTCTGTAAAGCTTCTATTGCATTTATTGGCACTCAGCATTTCCTCCCAGCATTTTTAGTCAGGTTTGCTTATCTCCTGAGATAGATTTTAAGCTCCTGAGGGCGGGTGCCTGTGTTCTCCTGCATCTGATGGTCTGTCTGTCCATAATCAAAGAAAATGCCTGTGATAACACCCTGAGGCCCCCAAGGAACCACAGGTGTTCCAGGAGCCTTTGGGCACAGTGGAAATTCCAGTCTGACTTGAAGCCATACCATCCCCAACCTGCTCTGGCAGATTTCTCAATTCTGTTTTCTTCAGTTTGTTCTAAGAAAATAAGTAGTAACTTTTATTGAGGGGAAGTTCCAGAAATTAACATTTTTCGATAGCTTGAGTATAGTCTCTTACCAAACAGTGAGACCCAGAACAGAGGATTTTAAGCTATTTAAGAACTGAATCAAGCTCTCAAGTGTATGGATAAGAGCCACCCCCACAGGACCCTGGAGTATAGACGTCCCATTCGTGAGGCCACCATTCTAGGCAATGTCAGCAATCTTTCAGTAACCTGAGTATTCTGTTCAGTGTTAGAGATGAGACACTGTCATCTGAGTGTGACAGGGACATCATGGCTGCTCTCCTGCACCTGCCTGCCACCTGCTTACCCTTGTGGACCCAGCTTGATAGCACCTTCCCGGGGGATCTTTCTTAGCTCCTTCTCCTCGACCCCTCTCCCACCATCTATGTGTCTCCTCTGTGCCCTGTGCTCACCTCTGCTGTAGCTCCTATAATATTCGACTGCAGTGTGGTCATCAGTGGCCAGGTAGTTTTGCCCACTGTGTGCCAGGCACTTTCTGTTGGACTTATCCGGTCTCTCTACTGGACTGTAGTTTCTTCATGGGTGGGGACTGCATTTTTCAGCTCTGTGGCGTCAGCCCCTAGCACGAGTCAGACAACACATGGCAGCAATGCTAAATGCTAATTGATGAATGAATACATACACTAAACTCATTTCTAGAGGTCACCATAAAAATATATTCCTGCGATTAAGAAATAGCTCAGAAATGGCTCAGAGCTTCAGATGTTGGATGAAGGGATTTCTGGCACTTGTCAGATCCTAGAAGCAAGCTGGGGGTATGGGTTTTTTTGTTTATCCTCTTTGAAGTATATTTGTGTTGGGTTAGAACAAAGAAATATGAGTTCTTTAATTAGTAACCTTTGAACAGTTTGAATAATGCAACCTTTCAGAAATGTGAAAATTACTAGTTGGCCACACATTAAATGGTGAAATACCCAATGATTACAGAAACTATTTTATATTTTAATACCTTTATTGCTTCCAAAGTAACCTCCCCCTTTCTCTTCATCCTCCTCTCCTCCTTCTCCTCCTCCTCCTCCATCTTCCTCTCTCTCTCTCTCTCTCTCTCTCTCTCTCTCTCTCTTTCTCTGTAATTACAGTAGATACAAAGCTCCTTATTTCTTGGCCTTCCCCCACCCCACCCCACCCCTCCGATTTGCCCACAGGAGAACATACTATTATTGTCTTCCTTTATTTTATCGTCATTGAGAATCTATTCATCCAGTCATTTGTTCTCTCAGCATACTGGAACGCCGGAGAATGGGGTGAGGGCATGCAGATGAAGGACACACACACGCACACACACACACACTTTCTATACCTACAGTCCAACGGCTATATAGATAATTAATTACAGTTTGTGTCAAGTGCCACAATAGAGATATGTACAAAACGCTACAGGAATACAGGGACGGGAGTGCCCATTCATCTAGTGGGCTTGGTAGGTAAGCTGAGCCTGGTCTTAAGGGAGGAGTAAACATTCCATAGGTGAGGTAGGGTGGCTCCCACATTCCAGGCCCAGGGACAGTATACACAGAGGCCCGGGTCTCTGGAAGAAGCACAGCACGTTAGGGGAATGGTGAGTAGTGGAGAAGATGGTAGTGAGTCAGGCTTGAGGGCATATTGGGATGGGCTTTAAATAATATACCAAGGACTTCAGACTTAGCAAAGGACACATGAGGAATTTTTATCAGAGTGAGTGCCATTTTAGAAAAATCTCTCTGCTCTTACCCCTTTTACCCCCACTTCTTATATGTGTTAGGGTGGTGGCTCTTAGTAGGATGGATTGCCTGCTTGGGGGGCTATTCTTACAAGCGCCTTCTTCCATCAGGAGAGACAAAAGCTGTTCTATTAAATACTATTCTGCTGAACTGAAAGCATATAAACAAGAGGACATTTGCCCTTGTGCTACCAGAAAATATCCCTCTCATGAACCCAGAAACAAAGTAAAAACTCATGTTTTGCAAGGTCTCTTATGTAAACTAGTGGAATTGTTGTGACACTATTGATTTTGATTTGAACCTGACGGAGGTTGCATCCATACTAATGGTACAAATGACTCTCTTCAGCCTGTTTTCTAAATGAGTTGTATCGGTAGATCCCTCATTTCAAAAAAGTCTGCAATTTTTTTCTTTGAAGAGAAAATTGTCATATACTGCTTAATAATTCTTGTTACAGGGGTATGCCAAAGCCTTGAATGGATTTGTGAAATTGGGTCTTATAAACAGAGATGCATTTCCCGCCCTACGAGCTGAGGCCAAGCTTCTCACCTGGGTGAGTGACTCCAGAATTACACATTGTCTGCTGCTCTTCAGAGATGCCTTCTGAAATAGGTTTGAACTTGGATTTAGACAAGCAAAAGAACCCATTCTGTGGCTTATGTGCAGGAAGAAGGACCACTTTCCCTTTACTGTTACGGGAGGCTGGAGAGAGTATGGAGGCTGACTCACCTTGTCTATTTTCGGCAGCACCTTCTGCCACTTGGTCACTCCCTCAGCCCTGGGAAGAGATGGACTTGCTCTCTCGTTAGGCTCTGGGCTCTGCCACTTGTCTAAGTGGTGACCCAGTGACAGGAGTGAAGTTTAGGCCTCCTGAAACTAATAATACAAGAAAGCTGCTGGTGATACTACAGAACTAGGTTCCCAACCAGTGAAATGGATCAGTTCTTTCATTTGGCCATTTGTAACCTGTCGCGTCCTGCATGACAAAGATCAATGAAACTCGGGAGGGGTGGCAAGGGTTGAAATAAACACAATAAGCCAGAATTATGATATAGCAGGGGCCAAGGGACCAGTAGCCTCTAACTGGAAATGCCGGCCCCGAATTGGGCTGATACAAGCTTTTATTGAGAAACATCAAAGGAAGAAAGATTTATTTCTCCAAATTCTGTGAAATAGTGCCTACTGACCATCTCCCCGCCACTCCCCTTTGCATTCCAACACGTCCTGTGCTTTGTGCACACATGTTTAACTCCCCCGGGATGGCGCCAAGGATATTCAAACCATCCGATAAGGGAGACAACCTGATACCTTTCCATTAGGCCCCAGCATTCCAGGACTCTCCTTCAAAAAGTTTTACCGATGTTATTTCCACCAGGTCCTGGTTTTCCGGGACACTTCCTTATCTGTCATTTTTGACCGATGGGGCAAGTGCTGGGGGGAGCAAGCAGGTTGGTAGTTGATAGGCCACAGTAACCATGAGTAATTTGAGTTTTCAGTTAGTGAGTTTATGCCCATATCTGCCATATCTGTGTTGTATTAAAATCCTAGTGTCTTAGAGTTGGAAGGAACTTTGGAAGCTTGGAACTGAGAGTAGATCTTCCCCTAACTTCCAGGAATTAACTTGTTACTAGGTGGTCATCCAACTTAAATTAATATGCCTGTACTCCAATAGAAATGCCAGAAATTTATGACAAGGAGAAAGGGATAAATATTGCTAATCCCAGTAAGTCTCCCAAAGAAACTGGTCATCTTGCTAGACAGTTGCTTATACATTCAGTTTTTTTTGTGTATCTGAGAACCTTCTAAACCTATGTTTTACCTTTCATAAATGTACTTATTGGGCAGGAGTGAGTCTGTACCCATGGGGTGACTCTGGGATTGAGGCAGCTGAATTAGGCAGGTTAGTACTGGGGTTTGGGGGCTGGTCCCAGTATCTTGGTAGCTACAGTCTGGAATAAGAGATTGAAAAACTTTTTTTTTTTTTCTGTCAAAGACCAGGTTGCAAATATATTAGGCTTTATGGGCTATGTGGTCTCTGTCAGACTACTCAATTCTACTGTAGACAATACACAAGCAAATAAGCAAGTTCTCATGAAACTTTTCATTTACAAAGCCAGGGAGAGTGAATTTGGCCTGTGAACCAGTTGTCGACCCTTAATCTCAAGCATAACTTTTCCCTTAGGAGTTTGGAAAAAGTCTTATTTAGAAAGAAAAAGTTATGACCACTGCTTAAGTGTTCTTTCTTTGAGATTTTATTATCTGCAACGTCTTTCTCATCTCTTGAATCTACAAAAGAACTCTGGTTGCTACTAGCAACCACAGCAATAAGCTTCTTCCACTTTATCTTGGCCAAAATGGACTGCTGGAGGGTAAGGCAGAATGGGTGAAAAAGTGATGGAGAGGATATGCAAAGGCAGGAAATATGATGGTGAATAAGATACTGTCCATTTAGCATTGATTTAATGTTATGGTCCATTTTTATTGCTGAAATATCATTCTGGAATACCATGCATTTATTGGTTTGTGGGTATGCAGACATGTGTATGCACATAAATGTGTTATAATTTACTATTTTTAATTTAAAGTTTGGGATGCATTTGAGGTCCAGTGTCTTAATAAAATACTTCCTAAACTTATCTTTTATTTTATTAGAAAATGAGAATTTTTATTTATATATTTCTAACCAGAAAGAGCTCCTCTGTGATCTAGTTGGGATTTCCCGCTCCTCCAAGCATGATGCACTGAAGGAAACTGTCTTGAAGAAATTGGGAGGAGACAAAACCCAGCTGGAGGCTGTTGAACAGTAGGTACCCACTAGTCATCTTAGAACAAAATAGTGGATTGATGGTTACTTAGCCTTTACTCCTCAAAGCAAGGTCAAAATAGAACCAAACATTTTACATAGTCTTTGATTAATTTGCTGCTTTAATGTTGGCCTGTTGTAAATAGATTACCACGTACCATGTTCACGTGGGGGTAAATCTATTAAAGAGAGAAATGCAATGGCAGTTATAACATGGGAAATACTTGTTGTGAGACACTTTATTACTCAGTTCCTGAGAAAGGCAGGATATTCTTTTCTCTCCTGTAGGAGACTCTCCCAGTTTTCCTCTAAGTGCCTTAAAACACTCATCCCATGGCTGTGGTACATTCCACTGCTGTCTTTAATATGGGAGACTAACCTGTCAGTTAATCTCATCAAAAGCTTTGCACCATCGTGGACTTCCAAGGCATCAGTTCTGCTCCAGGGAGCAGTGCCTGGGGGAGTCTGGGGATGATTGTAACGGTTAAAGCATTAACGCTGTTATTATTATTTTACACTTTAGGAAAATCCTAGAATTCAAACTGTCATCTTGTGATTCTGCCCTCTTAAGATTAAATCCAAGGAGCCCTTCCTTCTGCCTCTCAAGTGGGAATACGTGTAGGACTGGACCTAATGCAACCATCTCTTGTGCTTCGCAGGTTGGGCTTACTTGGGAATGAACAAGTCCCGCGGGCCGAATCTGTTGTGGAGGCACTGTCCAAGCATTTGGCCATGAAACTGTCCTACGGTAGGCCATGGGCTATTAGCTGAACATCCCAGCAGAACTGCAAGATGTAATCAGTACAACTAGCAAATTAGATTGGAGGACAGGAGCCAAGCAGTTGGAGTGAGGGATATGAGGGAACACCTGGGCTATTTTCCCAGAGGGAAGAATACGAGAACTATTAAGAATGAACTTGGGTAATATGAAAAGGAAAAAAAAAAACATGATTAGTTTTCCCTTTAATTTTTAACCCATTAGGAAATGCTGAAGAAATGTTGTTGAGGGAAGAGTGGGTGGTCTCTACAGCTGTGCCCTTGGATCTATAGCCAGGCTGTAGTGACAACAGCCTGAATAGAAGAACATGATTTGAATTATAATTTCCTTGAGTTTTTCACTTGCTCTGTGGGCTAAAAAGCATTGTAGATAATTGTCTGAGGACCATGTGTAATGGGAGGGGAGACTTATGCGAACAGAAGGGCCACAGTAGGAGAGAAAATACAGTATTGGAGCTGTAATGATAGAGGCATTTTTAAAACGTCTATTTATTTTAAGGTCCTGGAGAGAAAGATATGATTGTGATGAGAGACAGCTTTGGAATCAGACATCCTTCTGGACATTTAGAAAATAAAACTATTGATCTTGTGGTTTATGGAGATGTCAATGGCTTCTCAGCCATGGCTAAAACGGTGGGTTTACCCACCGCTATGGCGGCCAAGATGTTGCTGGATGGTAAGTTCTTTCACTGGTGGTCTGAGCCTGTCTCCCTATCATCTCCAAGTCATTCAGTGCCTGGATATCAAGTAACTACTCTTGACTATAACACTGGCAATCACTAGAAGTGAGCCATCTTAGAAAATCCTAGTGCTGGCTGACTGGGAGATCACTCTGTGGTGAGGAAAAAACATGGATTTGAGAGTTAGACCTGATTTCTGTCCCAGTTTAGTCACAATATGGCTGACTGATGGGGTACAAGTTACACAACATCTCTGAACCAGAGTTTCCTCATCTATAAAGGGGGGATTGCCATCTCTAATGCATAGGGTTGTTGTGACACTGCAGCGAAAGAATACATAAAGCTCCTACCCCATGGAGGGGCCCTCAGGGAATGTTAACTCTCTTTGCTGGTTTTCATGTTTTGGTGGTGCTAACACTGAAATAGAGCACAGATCTTCAATAATAGAGAAGATACTTTATTAATCTTCATATCTCAGTATATTATCAGTACTCAATAAATATTTTGGACAAAATGAATTCAAATTTCAACTCTCTACTCTTCCCTTAAGATCACATATATGTTCAAATAAGCAGCCCTCTGAATATAACACCCTATTTGGCCATTCTGAAAGTGTGAGGGGAATAGAAAACATCAAAGCATGTCAATGTCTCATAATGAGAAAACACGTATGTTCAGGAGCATATCAGCTAGTATCAAATTAAAGCACAGACTTAGTGTTTGAGGAAGCTGAGTGAAGAAGTGATGAGGGATGAGGCCATCACGGCCCCTTAAGGAAAACGCCTAGACTTAGTGCAACCCTAGCAGATGCCTATGCCCAAATAACCAAGTTGGTTTCAATTCATTTTGTCGGTGTTATACTTTTAAATAAAATGACATTGGCAAATAAAGCAGAGCAGTTAGGTTTACTTTACTTTCTTACTGTATTCTCTGATTGTTTGGGCAGGAGCTAATGTAGTTAAATGTATAAATTCTGAGTCCCTAAGTCCAGCTGCATTTTCAATTTCAAATTAACCCCATTTCCTTGCAGAGTGTGAATTAAGTGATAATGTAGCAGGGGACATTTAAGCAGCTATTTAAAAAAAAAATGCCTCGGCCACCAACAATTCGTTGACTCTGAGTTGACTGCTATGTGGAGACACTTGCTGTAGAAATGAATATTTAATACCACCTTTACAATGGGAACTACAAATTTATTTTCTTTCAGGTGAAATTCACGCGAAAGGCCTGATAGGGCCCTATACAAAGGAGATCTATGGACCGATATTGGATCGCATTAAAGCAGAAGGCATTATCTATAAGACACAGAGCACGATCAAATCTTAATTGAGAATTAT
Organism: Aselliscus stoliczkanus; assembly: GCA_033961575.1. Classification (NCBI taxonomy): domain Eukaryota; kingdom Metazoa; phylum Chordata; class Mammalia; order Chiroptera; family Hipposideridae; genus Aselliscus; species Aselliscus stoliczkanus. The sequence continues at coordinate 70,492,258 of CM066740.1, read as the reverse complement.
ACTTTGCTTTTTTCTTCCCAGGCAACACAGCTCTGAAGATTTGTGCAACACACATGTTTGCTACTGTGCCATTTTAAAATATAAAACAATATGTTTTGATTGTCATTACAATGGTGTTTTGAAATATAAATCTCTATTTTAATATGAAAACATTTGTAACAGGAAATGCCAGTAATTACCAGAGAACTTTAATAATTCTATAATGTATTTTTTCACGTGTATGTAAAAGTGATAATAATTGTGCTATTTGTTAATTTATCATACAACTTTTTTTCCTACAAGAATGTATTTTCCTATATTTAGCAGATGCAGGTTCATCTTTTTATTTTAGTTATAAAAAAATTTCCTCAACACCCACAGAACTACAAAGGATCATAAGAGACTACTGCAAACAATTATATGTCAACAAGTTGGAAAATCTAGAAGAAATGGATAAATTCCTAGAAACACAATTTTCCAAGACTGAAATCATGAAGAAATAGAAAATCTGAATAGACCAATTACAACGAATGAAATTGAATCAGTAATTTAAAAACTCCCCCCAAATCAAAGTTCAGGACTAGAATGTTTCACAGGTAAATTCTATCAAACATTTAGGAAGAGTTAACACCTATCTTTCTCAAATGATTCCAAGAAATAAGAGAGGAAGTAACACTTCTAAACTCATAGGAATAGATTGAGAGTCCAGAAATAACCTTCACATATGGTCAATTGACTTTTGAAAAGGGTGCTAAGACAATTTAATAAAGGAAAATAGTCTTTTCACCAAATGGTGCTGGAACAACTGTATATCCACATGTGAAGGAATTGAAGATGAACCCTTACCTCACAGCACATATAAAAATTAACTCAAAGTGAACCAAAGAGTAAACACTATAAAACGTTTAGAAAAAAATCATACGTGTAAGTCTTCATGACCTGGGATTAGACAATGGTTTCTTAAATAAATTACACCAGAAGTATAAGCACAAAAGGAAACAAATACATAAATTAGGCATCATTAGAATTAAAAAACTCTTATGCTTCCAAGAATACCATTAAGAAAGCAAGAAGACAATCCACAAAATGAGAGAAGATTTTTGCAAATCATGTATCAGGTGAGGGAGGAAATTGTATTTAGAATGTATAAAGAACTACTATGACACAATAAAAAGACAAAGATCCCAATTGAAAGAAATGGACTGAAGATTTGAATTGACAGTTCTCCAAAAAGGATATACAAAACACCAGTAAGCACATGGAAAGATGCTCAACCTCGGAAATGCAAATTGAATTTACAGTGAGGTACCACTTCTTACTTACCAGGATAGTTATAATGAAAAAGATAATAACAAGTGTTGGTGAGGATGTAGAGAAATTAGAACCCCATAAACTGCTAGTGGAAATGTACGATGGTATAGCTGCTTGGGAAAACAATTTGGCAATTCCACAAAAGCTTAAACACAGAGTTACGATATGACCCAGCAATTTCACTCTTAGGTCCATACCCAAAAGAAATGAAAATGTATGTCTACACAAAAATTTATAAACAAATGTCCATAGCAGCAATATTCATAACTAAAAATGAAAACAAGCGAAATGTCCATCAGCTAATAAATGCATAAATAAATGCATATCCATATGATGGAATTGGGGTCTTTGTCTTTTCATTTGGTGATAAAAAAAATGAAGTACTGATACATGGTACGACATGGATGAACCTTGAAAACATTATGCTAAGTGAAAGAAGCCAGACAGAAAAGGCCACATATGTGATTTCATTTATATGAAATGTCCAGAATAGTCAAATCTGTATATATAGAGAAACTAGATTAGTGGTTGCTTAGGGCTGGTGGGTTTAGGGGTGAGAAAGAATGACAGCTAATGAGTGTGGGCTTTCTTTTTGGAGTGGTGAAAATGTAGAGTTGATTGTGATAAAGGGTGCACAACTCTGTGAATATACTAAAATACCACTGAATTGTATACTTTGAATATGTGAATTGTATGGGATATGAATTATATCAAGTTGTTATAAAAAAGATTAAATTACAAATAAAACTTTTTTTGCTCCTTAGGGAAAATTGCATATAAAAAGTAAAAGTGTTCTATATAAATTAAACACGTTTTTGACTTTCACAGTCTATGCTCATATCCTAGCATATGACACTACGTCTGTCCTTGAAATAGGCTGGTATTATATGTGAGGCAGTTGAGAAAACATGTATGCTATTTGAAAAAGGATCCAAGTGGTCTAAGGCCTGGTTCTACCTGTCACAAAGGATATATGGAGATTAATCATTTATTCATGAGTAAAGACATTTTTGTTATGGCCGTTTTCTTTTTTTTACCACTACATTGAGTTTAACACAATCAAATTGGAAATACAATTGATTCCACCCCGATGAAGAGTGACTCCGATGGAATAGGAACTAGGAAACTAGCACCTTGAGTGGGAGGGGAAACTTGCTAAGATCTCAATATAATTAACTGCTTTGGGCTTTATGGTCACGGTGATAAAGGGGATCTAATTGAAGAGCTGGCCTAATGTCAGTGCTAGAAAAGAAAATGTCAGTAAGCTCGAGTAAAGATAAGTGTAATCAAACACTGCATCAGCCCTCAGTTGCAGGTTTTCCAGCAGAAATTTCATTAATAATGATGGTGGTAGAATCCAGGGAAGAATGGTTAGGTTATAGCTATAAGCATATGCATACTCATATAGATGGGAAGGAAAATTTCTATAAAGAGCAGGATACTAAATATTTTAGGCTTTGCAGGCCAAAGGGTGTCACTACTGCTCATGTCTGCCTTTGTAGTGTGAAAGCAGCTAAGATAGCACATAAATGAGCGGACATGACTGTGTGTCAATAAAACTTTATTTACAAAAACAGGTGATGGGTAGACTTGGCCTTGAAACCATAGTTTGTGAACGCCTGGTTTAACCATTTTGATAGTCTCAGTGCTCACATCTTCCAGATCTTTCTGCCTCTTTTAGCCTCTTTCAGATAACTGATTTTCTATTGTCCAGTTATCCCTGTCCTAGATCCTTGAGGTACTAGATCACCTTTGAGAAGCAGTATGATTGGTTCTACAATATACTAGCTGTTTCCTTCATAAAATAAAGATATCAGTAGCTCATAAGGTGATTATAAAGGTTAATGAGGTAATGTAAGAGAAAAGCCTGATACCTAGCATTCTCTCTTTTACAATAACATCTTTGCCTGAAATTTAGGTAAAAGTTAATAAGAGTTTAGCTTTGAGATTTTTTTCAGTCTTTTGGAAGACTTCTCAAATACCCATGCTGCTTAACCAATAGATGTATCAACGCCACAAGGAGAATGTTAAAGTGACTGTAGACTGGAAAGGCCCAAAAGAATCACTTGGCCAGGACTTTGATTTTACAGAAGAGAAAATGTGTCTCACAAAGTTAAATGACTAACCTAAGGTGACGAGACTTGATATTGAAATCCGATCATCTTTCGAAGACAAAATACTTGAAAAAATTTAGGAAGCACTCTGACTTATACAACATCTCTTACTGTGGGTTATTGGGGCCACCACTAGCTGACATGATGCCTTTTTGAGAATTAGAGAAAAATCACTCCTTTAAGACACTTCTATCTGTTAAAAAATTATCAAATATGTAATTTATTAGAGTACACTTTACTACCGTCTGATGGAAAATCGGCATAAATATTAATCATTAAATACATGTCATAATAAATATTCAAAGTCTGTGATGCGATTACCTCCCCCATAGATGCCTGCACAATTTGCAGTCATACAAAGTAGCTAACCTTATCCTTAAATGTTGTACAAATTAACTTTCTTCACAATGGCTGACATTTGTTGATTGTTGGCAATGGAACCAACCACATTTACCACACTTGAATTCCACTGGAAAGGATCCAGTGAGAAAAGCTGCCTGTTCTGGAACAATACTTGTTAGTCACTGACAGCTAATCTCATAACTTCGTGTTTCCAATCTTGTTTTAGTCCTAACACTCATTCTTAATTTTTGTGTTAACAAGACTTACACAACACAGGGTTACGAGTCCCAACTTGTAAGGTTACCAGGTTCTGTCCCTCTCATTTGAGTTGATGTGGTAACATAGGTTTCTTGTGTCTTCCAGTGCTGTGTTGATTGGCAATGTGGACCACATCACTGGATAAAAAATTCATAAGCCCTGGAGTTTACTCATAAATCTCACTCCCAGTCCAAGAGCCTGATGAAACTGCATTGACATTGTTCTTTGTTTGAAGATGATTCTGGGCGTGTTGCCAGGTACAACTAAAGCAGCAGTCCAGCACTTGGCTTCAAAAACCTGGGTTCATTTCTTCGAGCCAGGTTCTCAGTGAAGCTGGCACAGGGTGAAACAAGCCACCATAACCTGATCAGATACGTGGTAACTCCAATAAAGAAAAAACATGCTTGCCTTACTAGTAAACAACTGACAAGAGGAGATTTCTTCTTAAGTTGAAAATAACACTTAAAAGGAAAGAAAATCAAAAATCAAATGGGAGTTTGGTAGAGAAAAGATACTGCAATAGATTCTGTAAAATATGGAGAAGATCAAGAGAAAAGATGAGGGAAGAGCAACTCACAGTGGCATGGATTGTTAAAAATAATGTTAAAAAAATATTTTAGGGGCCCGCCGAGTGGCGCGGTGGTTAAGCGCTGGCGTGGGAAGCCAGCAGCCCCGGTTCGGGTCCCACATATGAGGGTCAGTGTCACTGCCCTCAAAAAAAAAAAAAAAAAAAGAAAATTAACTCTTTAGGGCCGGCCGAGTGGCTCAGTTGGTTAAGAGCTTGCTCAAGAGTGCGAGCTGAGCTCTGAGCAACGGCGGTTTGATGCCCAGCCTGAGCTGAGCTGCCACTGAGCTACCAACAGGTGGCAGGATGGCTCAGCTCAAAAAAAAATATTTTGGCTGGTACAGAGTAAATATAATTCAGTTCACATCAATGAAATTTGAGATTTAACACTGGCTGAAATTGTGAAAATGGTTCAGTGTGTCAGGTGCTTAATGAAGATGGTGGTCCTCTTCAGGTTCCTATTTATCTGCTCATATGTTAAATGATAATGTTCTCCAGCGTTCTTTGTTGACCTCTATTTTCTTTCTTTATATAGGTTCTCTCTGAGTACATGCATCTTTCCCCTATGACTTTCAATATCATCTATATATCTTATTGATCCCAAACATTCTCATCTGAGCTTCAGAGTATGTGTGCAACTACCTCTGAGTATCTCTGTTTGGATAGCTCTCAGACTTAAAATTGTAGATTTTAGAGGTTATAGTATAAACTAGTGTTTCACAAGGGGCCACTCTAGGAATTTCCTCCCAAACCAGTTTTTCCACCTGATTGTCCCTCTCAGAAAATGGCAGGCACTAGCTGGCAGCTCAGTGTGTAATCCTTGATGCTTTCCTTTGTCTCATTCCCACATTCCACACATATATTAGATGGTGTTGGTCTCCTAAACCTTGTGTGAGGGTATCTACAGAGTGGCCAGCACTTCAGGAAGTATAAGCAAATACAGAACATGTGGTTTATTACATTACAATGTATGGTAAAATATCATCTATATTTCCAGACTTCAGGGCTCTCTGTATTTGGTAGAACATAATTCATATCCAACACTCTAGCTGAAAAGGAGTCAGGAAAATACAGTTCATGTTTTTTAGGCTTTGAAGTATAAGAAGCGTTCTAGTTATTATTACTGTGTAACAAACTACCACAAAATGTAGTGGCTTAAAACAGCAGTCATTTATTATGCTCATGAATCTGTCATTTGGGCATGGCTCAGTGGGAACAGTTTATCTGTGCTCCACGCAGTGTGTGGGTTGGGAGCTGGGGGATCCATTTCAAGACGGCTTGCTCACAGAGGTGGCAAGCTGGTTCTAGATGTCAGCTAGAAGCTCAGCTGGGGCAGTGGACCAGGTCTTTGGTTTCTTTCCACTTGAGTTCTCCCACATGTGGGTTTTGTCACAGCTTGGTGGCCATGTGTTTTGTTTTGTTTTGTTTTGTTTTTAGCTGAGCTATCCTGCCACCTGTTGGCAGCTCAGCAGCAGCCCAGCTCAGGCTGGGCATCAAACTGCTGTTGCTCAGAGCTCAGCTCAGACTCTTGAGCAAGCTCTTAACCAACTGTGCCCCTCAGCTGGCCCTGGTGGCCATGTTTTAAAAGCGAATAACCCAAGAGAACCAGGCAGAAATTGAGCATTATTGCCTTTTATGACTTAGCCTCCAAAGTCACATAGCATCATTTTCACTGTAGTTCAAAGCCCACCTAGATTCAAGTGGAGGAACCACAGACCCCACTTCTCAATGGAATGACTTTCAGAGTTACCTGTGGGATGAAAAATATTGCTGGGCTATTTTTGAAAAATACAAACTGCCACAGGATGTCACCCTACAAAGTGGCAAGTAGGTGGATTCTGCGAATACACAGTAATGACCTCAGTTATCAATATTGCCTCATTCTCTTTTACTTATTATTATTATTATTATTAGTTACAGATGTACAAAACAATGCAATAGTTATCCTTTTCACCCCTTACAAAGTGACTCCCCCGCCCCCATCCACTGCTCCACCCCCTGATATACATATCTATTACAATTCCATTGACTCCATTCCCACACTATACTCCACATCCCATGACTATATATGTGTTAAATTATAGTTAATATAAACCTTTTTATGGATCACCATGAGCTAAGAACTGGAATAATGTATAGACAAAATATAGACTGCTTTTTATTTCACTCTCTAAAAAGTGCTTTTAATGTCCTGAGTCCATTGCAAGATTTGAACAAAAACTGCTATAAGAGACTTGCTTAATATTTTTCATTAGGAAAATTAACACTATAGTTTTCAATACATAGCTTCATTAAACAAGTTAGCAGCAAGGAAAGAATTAATTGCATCAGTTAATTCTCTATGTGCATAATTCAGAACTGAGGGAACTCTCTGAGGATTGAAGCAAGATAATAGAAATTTGAGAGATGTAGGGAAAGTTGCAGAGGAAAGCACTGCAAATTAGCATATTTGGGAAGTTTTTTGAAGGTCTGTCTCTGGTGGCCTGCTTAGATGTGTCATAGCTGACAGACTGATTAAAAGGTTTTGTCGGGCATGTAACAAGAAATTTCAATCTCACACCCACAGTTTTTCTTACTCCCACTTCCAAATCTTGTTTTCCTTTTTTAAAAAAGTGATTACCTTAAAAAGACTTGTTAACAATAATTTGATGCCAAGGAAGTCTAGATTCTTAAAACTAGTGTAGGGTGTTTCATTTATATGCCTTAACATTTAATACCATCTACTTTAACATGCCAATATACTAATGAGGAGACCTCTAATGTACCACAATATTTTGCAATTAGCAAGTCAGTGGATAATATTTATTTATAATTTCATAATCACAAACATGTGTTTTGTTTATTTTGACACATGTATAGAGTTTCTCACTTTCCCTACAAAGTTAATTTTAATTCAATGTATGCTTAATGTTTCTGATTCTAGGTGCTATTTGTGAGTGGAATTAAATTCTAAGAAAATATTTTGAAATGTATCTGGTTATAAAGAAATCTTATTTTCCAAGTTTTGTATATTAGAGAAATGGTCTAAGTGATTTTATATGCTAACAAATGAGGGGGTTTCAGATCAGTAATATGAAAATTAAGTAAGATTCTTATGGCATAAAATTAAGTAGAATATGTATGTATTAAATATTTGTATTAATATTACAGGAGGCAGCAGCTGCCATAAATTCTCAGGGACAATGATGGAGTTTATGGTTCTGGAGCATTTAACTAAATAGATGGATTATGCTCATCCTTAATACTTTTGTGAGGTTGCAAAATTGTTCCACATTGATTTAAAATTGGAGATAAGGTCTGTACAGAACACCTTTTTTTCAATTGGTTTAATTTACAAAGATGCTACAGAAAAAAACTAAGAATTGACATATTTTGTCAAAATTGATATTTATTACAAGTTGAGGAACATTACCTATAGAGTGTCAGGTTTCCCAGGACAATTAAAGAGAGTATTTTTGCTCTAGGTAAAAATCAACTCATTCATTCATTCATTCATCCTTCATTCATTCAATACACCTAAAATGTACTGACAGCCTTTAATGTGCCAGGTACTGTTCTAGGGGTGGGAATATAGACATTAAAAAAAGTCAACATTCATGTCCGCATGGATCTTACATACTAATAGAGGAGACAGACAATAAATCAATGTAAAACACATCAGGAAACAAAATCTGCTACTGAGAAAATTAAAGCAGAACAAGGAGCTGAGGAGGTCCTGGGGTAAAGGGGTGCGTAGAGGAGGCTGACATTCGGCTGATACACATAGGACAGTGAGCCAGCCCATGTCTCTTGTGATGATCAGGGCTAAATATGTTGAATATCTTCCTTGGGAGGAGGGGTTGCTACATCAGACAGGCCCATCTGAGAACGCTGCTCTGAGGTAGAGATATCTGAGCCGAGCCCTGAACCCATGAGTGGAACAAGAGGACTCTAATATCTTGCCAGGGCGAGTGTAAACTGTACAACTCTATTGGAAAGTGAGAGAATATTAAGACATGAAATTGTTCATACAATCTGCTCTCCACATGATACAGAAATCAGTACTTGGCTGCATTTGTTTTCACTTCTCTCATAGTTGAGTATTGTTTCAGAGTTAAGGGTCAAGAGATGAGAAAGACTGTTATACCTGACGGATTGGATTGTCTTAGCTATGGTTTCAGGGTATATTTATTAGAATTTGTCTATAAAATGCTTAATCATACATGTTACTTGCCTAATTACTTTCTCTTGGAAGAGATTCTGCAAGGTATATCACTAATAAATAACCATCAAAGGAAAACAAAAACATCTTTCTCCCCTCAAAGGCAGTTTGTTCCTGGGTCAAAGGCTAACAGAAAAATAAACAAAATAATTAAGGTGATATGTACTTCTGCTTCAGATCAACTTATGATTAGACTTTTTTTTTTTTATGGGGAAACAAAACTGTAAAGAGAACTAGGACTAGGTTAGAAAAGCAATCAAAGAATCAGAGTTAACCTTGTGACCTTTCTCCCTGGGAGGGTGAAAAAGAAGCATTATTCATTTTTTTATACCCCACTGAGCAGTGCTTACCAACATTTTGTGATTTGTGACACTCTATTTGTTTTCTTATTTCACATCTCTTCATGACTATTGCTTTAAAAAGAAAGCTTCAAAAAAAAAAGAGGAACTCACTAATTTTGGTTCTATTTTCAGAATTTAATGAAAATCCTGATATTGTTGAGGAAACTGGAGGCCCCCCGAAATGCTGATAAAGAGCAATGGTTCTCAAACTTGAACACGAGTTAGACTGTTGAACCCCAACCTCAGGGTTTCTGATGTAGTAGATCTGGGGTGGGAATCCAGGATTTGAATTTCTATCAAGTTCCCAGGTTTTGCTGATGCTGCTAGTCTGGGAACCATACTCTAAGAATCACTGGTTTCAATGCAACTTTGCCTGGCCTCCTGCATTAGTCCCTGAGCTGGACGTTCTTGGGAATCAGTGCCCTCCTCATCAGGCAGTACTATAAAACACTCTTGGCCAAGGCAGGGGACTGCTTCCAGGAGGCTCATTACCCATGATTCCCTGTTTTCCTGCATGTCAACTCCACACAGCTTTTGGATCTGGACAGCTTGTCTTAACACAGGACTTCTTACCTTTTTCCATCCTGGGACTTACGTCCTCCTGGACCTTGTCTATTTATCTACCTGGCTTCCAAACCAGCGTCGCTTGTCCCTGACTGGCAAATTTGCCTGGTTCTAATCCAAAATTTCCCAACGTTTCTTGGTAAATGGTGCCCTTAGCTTCTCAGTAACCTTTTCGTAGCTCCACTAATCCAAAAGAAATATGCAATACATCTGTTTATTAAGTAATTAGGTCCAAATAATTCAATAGTAGTAGTTGTACAGCGTCAGTATGTGTTATTGTGTTGTCCTCAAAAATGCAAAATTTTGTGAAATCCCTGGGTGCCTCAATGCACAGTTTGGGAATCACAGTTCTATACACTGTCCCATCCCATTAACCTTTTTTCATTTCCTTTATCCCAGCAGGACCCATGCCCACAATTTGCTGTTACACATGCCCCAGCACAACACTTCGCAGGCAAATGCAAATTGATGGCAATATTTATATTTATTTTTGCAATGCTCAGATAAAAACCATTTAAACAATGTTGGGTAAGGTGTTATTTTCATAAAAACATCTTTCAAAACAAATGTACTTCTATTTTCCATAAAAGTTAAAATTACATGCTAAAAAGTTAATTACTGAGATAACATGAAATAATATCAGATTTATAGAATAGACCAGATAATGAACTATATCATTAAACTAAACAGTTACACAGAACTAGAAAACTTACTCAGTAGTAAAATATAAAAATCTACAATTATAAATATAAATTTGGTCCATAGAGACACTAGAGCAGTATTTACAGTAAGTATCAGATTATTTCTACTTTAGGTGAATACTGCAGTTGTAAAATGTTGAATATCATAGGGAACAGAGCATTTTATTTACAGTCTACTATATTAAAAGTTATATTTCTAGCAAACCTGATGAATGCTACAAATATAGCTAAAAATTTGACACTAAAAACAAACATGTTTTCTGTAATCGGGAATTCCTAATACCTATAAATGGAAATTTTCTGTTAAAATCAATACAAAAAAACACCATAATTCCATTCTTAGAAATACTGTAAAATTCAATCATTTTAGTTTAAACACAGTAAGTGAATTACAAGAAGTTCTGCAAAAAGGCACACGTTGTTAATGATATAAATTTGGCAGCAGAATCCTATGTCATGAAAGTTACTGGCAGGTGACGGGAAGAAAACAGATAACGGAAAACCAACCGATTTTCCTGTGTGATTTCAGAAGGAGGGAAACAGCGCTCTGACATGGACCTTCCTCACTCCCTGCTGTATTAAACTAAAGACTCTAAGCTCTCTGCTATATTTCCATCAGGCAGTGCTGTGCCATTGCTGTCCAGAGAGGTGGATGGGTTCTCTTCCTGCCTTGTGCTCACAAGGCTGAGGACGGCTTTATAGAGAAACTGGTACTGCTCCTAGGGGCAGAGAACGAGAGGTTAGAAACAGGCAGCTCCGTGAAGACATAGGTTTGTAGACAGAAGCCATATTTTTAGTTGCCCTTCAGCACCGTTGTGGAAGCCCTCTGTGTTATACTCAGCAGAGGCACACAATCCATATTCATGTCTCCTCCAGCTTACATTTAAAATGTTTTACAATTAGCCAACATTCATCGCCCTAGAAAACCGGCTCCCATTCATTTGCCAATGGCAAGCACTCCACTCTTATTTAATGTTTACTTCATGGAATCAGGTGACATGACAGGGTTTGGTTACTGATTTATCCACATGTGTATTAAGCCTTTTGGCACTAGGCACTTGTAACCACTCACAAATAAGTTACTCATTCTCCTTTCTCCAATTGTTAGGAGATCTATTAGGTTTGTCTGTGTATGGAGGGGTCTCAGAAAGGACGGCATTGTCACCTCAGGGACCCAGGCAGAGCACAGGACACTGTTAACCAAGTGTTCCCTCTCTGCCCACCTGACAGCTCCTACGCCCTGCTTTGAGCGAAAGAGGGCGAGTGACGTGCTGTGGTCTCAGAGTGCACACACAGGAGCCTAAAGTGGTTTTCCTCTTACAGATGCTAGTCTGGGTGGTGGGGGATGGGGGAAGGCAGTCATAGAGAGTGTGAGTCCATCAGTATCAAAGTGGAACATCCTTAGGACCAAATGTAACCTGGTGCATCACTGAGTACATTCATGACATGGGTGAAAGTTCAATGTCTTGGGAGCAATTTCACATAGGACAATCTTGATATGAGTCAACTCATCTGACTTTTAATAGGGGCTCCTCTGAAGCGCAGGTATGCAAGGGTTACCTTGCACCCTGGTCCACCGGTCTGGGCTGGAGCTTTGAAGATGGACCTTTGATGAGTCCCATATACGTACACAGACCGGGGAGCTGAAGGTGAGTCTACACTCTATGTCCACATAAGTTTCTCCCACTTGAGCATTTGCAGTAAGTTCCCTGTTGCCTTTTCAGCCCATATTTCTACCAATAATAAAAACTTCTGAATTATTTTCAGAGTTGAGACTCTCCAGATGTGCTATGTCTCTTTTTATTTTATTTTATTTTTTTAAAGATTTTATTGGGGAATCGGGGAAGGGGAACGGACAAGTTGCTGTCTTTTTGTTCTTCAGTCTAGTTACGGAGGATGTTGCTTCACTGGCCCTTGTTGGTATCGTCATTGCATTCTTCCCGGATGAGGCAGATCGGTCTCGGCCTCTGGATGTCACTCTTGGGAGCTCACGCTGGCTGCCAGCCACTCACGCTGGCTGCCGGCCACTCACTGTAGCCTATGGCAGCCCACTGCAGCAGGGGCTGCAGCCTACACTGTCGCTGGGGCTCGCACAGCCCAGCTCCAGGTGGAGCTGTTGTTAGCTGTAGAGGGCAGTGTCACTGGCCCTCATATGTGGGATCCGAACCGTGGCCACTGGCATCCCAAAACCAGCTCTTAACCAATGCGCCACTCAGCCGGCCCACTATGTCTCTTTTTTGATTGTCGAAATTTCTCTTTCTTTTTAAAAGTACCTAATAATTAGCCTTGTTAACTTCAGAAATTAAATTCGACTTGAGAAAAACGTAAAAACTTCAGACGTTTAAGACTTTGAATTCTGATTTCTGACTGTTCTTTGAGCTAGGTACAATTTGAACCCTGTGAAAATACCGATTTTGTTGGATAAGTCACAGTAGTTGGTGCTTTGACTGAAGATATTTTTCAATTTTACAGTAAGTCTTGCAAAAAGACACACATGAGATTTAAAATTCCGTATCCAGCAATTTTCTAGAAGATAAATTTTAAATGTTTATTGCTCCAGTGCTACGAACTGTGGACAGAATAGCTTGTACCAGCTTGAAAACTACGAGCTAATGCCATCCGTCAATGTGATACTTGATACTTTGTGGACACTGGATAAAATGATTTTGGCAGCCTCTAGGAAGGAAGTACCAATCCAATAGTGAAACGTTTGCTTCACTGCTTTATTACTTACGATGTCAGCAAAGACTCCTGGTCTCATCAAATTGATCATCTTGGCTACCTGGTAAATATCCATGGAATTCTCTTTTTCTAGTTGGTGCATAAGGGTTGTCAGAGCACAGAAAGTTCCGGCGGTCACTCCTCCATGCCTTGAAGCAAAGGAAAGGGGCAAAAAGATTCCATTCAGAGGCATCAGACTTTCCCATTTTGAGCTCACAGGGCATGGGGCCTGGACAACTTTACAGTAAGAAAGCTGAAATGTTTAACGAATTGCCTTTCTGTACTTTACTCTGCACATAACTATGGTTTCACTTGAAAACACTGGCAAGTGTTCATGATATTAGCAATGGGGTACTTTATAGAAGATTAGCATTTATTCATTTGTTATTTTTATACTATGAAAGGAGTTGTCAATAAATTGATCTGACTATGGTCATAATGTATGTTATATAACATGCATCATATATAATATGCATATAACATACAATGCCAACACATGCATTTTTTATTTGTTCATTCATAAACCTGGAAAGATCTGGGATGAAGATTCCTGTGTCTGGTAGATAAAGAAATAAATCACTTTTACTACTATCTTAAGAAGTTAATAGCTGAGAAACGCCTCTCTGATTAGTGCCTGTAAAAATTCAAGTGCTAAAACTCAGTCATCACACAAAGTGCTCTCAGCATAGAATATAAGAGCATGGTCTTGTGGTCATCTGCCCATCCCCTGTCTTCAACAGGAGCTCCAAGAGAAATAAAACATCCTCTGTTAACCTTGGCCATAAGAAGCAGATAATCCACCCTGATTGAATCACCACAAAGTCCCAAGTTTGGTTCCTACAAAGACAATAGAAATATACGTACACCCAGGGGATGCTAAGGCACGAACCAATGTCAAGCGTGGAACTTACTCATCGTGAACGATCATGGGCCCATCCCTGCTGGCGGCTTCTTCTTTGATAATACTTATAAGTTCAAAAGTTTTACTAATGGGGCTATCTGGGTTTGGCCATTTGGGACACTGAAAATGTCTCACTTCAAGTACATAATCATCCTATAAGAAGAAAGAAAAATGAAGGTTTTTAAAAGAATCAGATTGATTAGTGAATAACTGAGGGAAATCAGGAATTACAGGAAAATCAGGAATGAAAACCAAACACCATGCATGAGTGAGCAGCAGTGGTGGCAGCCTGTCCTCTGTCACAGAAGGAAGAAACAGCTGTGAAACCATATTCATAATTTATAGGCTTATCCCTTTGTTATTTTAACAATCAACCTTATTTCTGAGATTATCATCTAATCAAACCACGAAAGGATATGTACCAAAGGTGTCTCTGTGCTACTACATGTAAACTTATAAAAAATAAATCTTCAGGGTTAAAACTCATTTTAAACATAGCATAGACTTCTTCAAATACCAGCATTCCTTAGGTTCACCAAGGGGAAGAATGAGACTGCATGATATAAACAGTGTGGGGAATGCTAGCTCTACTCCAGGCCTAGCTCTGACTTTCGCATAAGTGAACAATCAGCTTATGACTTTAAATCACTTAAACCTCCGACCCCAAGGTCCTAAAGTGTACACAATACAATGCTACATTTAAAAATAAGTAGAACCTAAATTTTATGTGGAAGTCCAAAATAGCCAAGATGCTACCGAAAAAGTAAAACAATAGAGGGGACTATCTCATTGAATATCAAGGATTTTGATAACTTGTAACAATTAATAAAACCCTATAGTTTTGGTAGAGGGATGAACAAATAGATCAATGGAATGAAATAGAGACCCCCAAAACAAGCCCACACATATACCATAGGAATTTGATTTATGACCAAACTGGTATTGCAATCAATAAGTGATGCTAGGACAATGGTTATCCACGTGGAAAGTAATGAAATTGGATCCTCAACTGACAAAATACAATACAAAATGTTAATTCCAGTTGAAGCTATAAAACATTTAGAAAATTGGGTAAAAAGGAAAATTTTCAAGGTAAAAAGGGACTTTTTAAAGACATGATTTCTTTATAAAAATGGGACAGGAAAAGCTTAATAAATTCAAGTAGATTAAACCAATAAAAAAATCACAAAGAAAAACGTCAAATCACAAATTTAGAGAAGGTATTTGTAATAAGGCTAGTTTAAAAGGATCAGTATCCATACTCTGGTTTCTCTTCAGATCGTATAAATCTTTCGCCTTTTAAAAGGATCAGTATCCAGGGTATAAAAAGACCACCAATAAATCACTAAGAAAATGGTTAAGTAAGTTAAGAGAAAATGGGCAAAAATCCTGAACAAAAACTTCACAAAAGAGGATGTAAAGATATTTCACTTCATTTGCAGCAGGAGAAATGCAAATTACAACCATCATGAGATGCCATATCATTTCCATCACAACACTAGGGAAGAGGTGGAGATTCCAAAGCACTGGAGCACTCCTGATGGGCAGGTGGACTGGCAGAACCATGTCGGTAAAGAGTTGGCATTATGGTAGTGAAGTGGCAGAAAGTTGGAGATCTTCATCCCCAAGTGGCAGAAATTGGCGATCTTCATCCCCAGTAACCCAGAGGGAGACTCCGGCATTCCCAGGAGAAAATGTTGCATGTGTTGAAAAATATCCATAGCAGTATTGTTTGCAATAGAAAACCAAACCAAACCAACCTACCAAACAATAACCCAAATGTAGAATGGAAAAAGTATTTTTATAAACTGGAATGCTAAATAACCGAAGTCAATGAATTGGAATTGCACTCAATGACATGGATACATCTCAGTAACATCATGATGAAGAAAAGTGAAAAACTGCTCTCTGAAAAACACGCATATGATCATTTGTATGATCAAAAAGATTCAAAACGAAAAAACATGGTGTTAAGGAATACAAAGGCAAAAGGCAAAATTACAAACTAAATCGAGACAGTGAGACATGGATCCAGGAAGCGGCTGCTTCTAATGGACGGCTTGTGAGGGGCTTAAGGATGGAGGATGCGTTCTTTTCCTTGCTCATTTATACCATTTTTATACCTTGTGTATATTTTATGAACATTCTTTTTAACTTATTCAATATTTAATAATTTAAAAAATAACTCATATAACCAATAAATAAGTAAAATCCCCAGCTCTTGATTTCAGTAGTTCACTCCAAACCTCCTGGACACTGAAACAAATCCTGGTTTTACAGTATAGATCTTCATCCCTCTGCCATCCTCAAATGCTGTGGGTTTTTTTGGCGGGGAGAAGTGTCTATAAATGTCTGAAGTTATGGAACTGCCCACTTCGGTCTTTCCCTCTTTTCACCATTGTTTTAGAAATACTGCCCATCCTTATGTTAGACTCCTGGGTGATCAAGTTGTTCACAACAGCTGATTTATTTATACAGAGAAGACATACTAAATTGGCATCAATCATGAATGTTTATTTTCTGGTTTATGTTTTGCAAACTACCAGGAGAAAAACTGGCTGATTACACAAGGTCATGCTAGATATTAGATATGACCAGTCATGATGGTATGACAAGATAATGGGCACCTTAATGGTTATTACTCTCCTAATAAGCTTTTTATAGGAGGAGGGCATGAGACTACAGGTCTGAATGGGTGTTTCTGAGGCGTTTACAACAGTGACAGGTGGAAATGAGCATGGAATTTAATGACCCTCAGGGGCCTTAATATTCTTCCAGCACCTGCCTCTCATTTTATAAATAAAGAATGTGAGTCACTCCCCCAAGGCCATATTGCTCACCAGTGGGGCCAGAATCAACATATTCATTTTTTTTGTTTTAATCAAGTAGGATACTGTTACATTGCAATGTTTACATTAGTAATCTGCTTGCATTATCAAATTTATATGCTTTGTCATTCAAATATTCTGCAGAATAGTGAATCTTCTTATATACTATGGATGGTTAATCTTTTTCTGATTGAGGAGGTATTCTGAAATCTCACCTGCCTTACTCATCATACCTCATATCTTTTAGTATTTTAGTGTTTAGTATTTTAGTGTAGCTATATAATAAATAATGCAGAGTACTGTATTATGTAGATAATTAATGACAAATAATTTAGATTGATGCCTTATAGATGATCAAGGATTTAGGAAAACAATTCTAGTTCATTGTACTGCACATTTTCAAAGCACTTCTTCACTTATCAACTTGTTGTACATTGCTAGAGAGAAATGAGTTAGTTTAGTAGGTAATATGTTTTCCATTTTACTTAGAAGAATCCAAGGTAAGCACTTGCCTTAACACATCAGAATTGGGAATTTTTGATGTATTTTTTTTCACTATGTTTATTTTCAACTTAAGTTCTGTCGGCAACTGCTTTGAGGTAAAAGAGAAATCTTTGATTTCTTGTGTGTGTAGACGTCATGAACCATATAGTTTAGTGATGACTAATGGTGTAATGATTCCATAAGATTTTTAAAAATGAAAGTGACAAGTGAGGTAAAATTTATTATTTGGATAATGTCTCAATCTTTAAGAAACCAGATTCCTTCTTTTTATTGTTAGAAAAGATCCTTAAATGAACATATGCTTAATATATACTTAAGATGAACAGTTTGTCATTTAAATTATATACATACCTGTGTAGCTTCTAAGATAAAATCCTGAATTAAAATTTTTTCTTCATTAGACAGACATTTGTGTTCTTCAGCCATAAGTGTGACCTTAAAGCTTTCACAATTTATAGGCTCATCTTTATTTGGCCAATAAACAAATTCATCTTCTGCCTGGAGGATTAAAAAACAAAGAAAATTTTAGGTGTTTTTTTTTGTTTGTTTGTTTTTGAGGGCAGTGTCACTGGCCCTCACATGTGGGACCCGAACCGGGGCCGCTAGCCTCCCAAGCCAGTGCTGAACCACTGCTCCACTCAGCCAGCCCAAGTGTATGTTTTCCTATTTGTTTGTTTGGGGGGGGGTTGTTTGTTTCTTTGAGGGCAGTGTCACTGGCCCTCATATGTGGGACGGAACCAGGGCTGCTGGCTTCCCAAGCCAGCGCTTAACCACTGCGCCACTCGGCCGGCCCTGAGGTTTTAATAAAATATTTAATAAATAGACTGTGAAATGAAGTTAACTGGTTACCACAGAAAATTCAACTGAAATTTTTCTTTGAATCTCAAAATTTAGTCTTAAAATCTTGTGTCTTAAACCCGATCGATCTGCGAAATAAAACTTAAGAACCCAAACTATTGCTTTGTTATTTTGCTTTCCTAGCTTATCAGTAACAAAAACTAGTTATTGCTTCTATAATTGATAATGGAGCAGAGAAAAATCAAGTGATTTTAAGAGCTCAGAAATTTCCAGCATCATTTGGAATGATCAGTAAAATTTTATGGAAAAGAAATGAATCTCAAAGTACATATACAAAGCCTAAATGAAATATTAATTTGGTTTTATTTTGAAGGGTCTCCAAATACATACAAAAACGGAGAACAGGGTAGCCATGATTTTCCTATACTAAAAAAAAGCCCTTCCTATACTAGGAGTTCACTTTATTCCAAATCGGTCTTTTATGGATCTGCTTAAACCGAGGAAATTTCCAAATAACCTAACAAGTTTTATTAAAAAGAAAAAATCATACGGACTGACTTCATTCATGGTTGTGATTCTAATTTTCTTAGGTGATGCCAAAAAATACTTAAATTTAAATTAATTTTAACCTACCCCTTGTTTAAAATGGTCGTTCAAGAATTTCAGATCTGGAAGACTGCATAACCAAACCAGGCCCAAGAGCAGACAAGGTGCAACTTCAGTGACATTAGCTGATGAGTTGGAAAACATTACTTTATTTGTTGTATGCTGAACATCTGGCTGTTGGGACCTGATATTTCCCCCCTAAGGAAAGTACTAAAAGTGACCTGAGGAACGTACCATGTTTTGACCATCAGGAAGCATAACCACTAGCTGGGCGTTATGGTCCCATATCATCCTCCAGAAATCCTTGATTGTGTGGAGGAGGGGGTGCTGGGTGATGATGAATTCATTGCTCTGATAATAACCCTGTGCAATAGAAGAGAAGATAGAATCCTGACATAGGATTTTAAACATTCAGGAAATATTTATAAATTTATGGCAGTCTTGTTATTTTCAGATTGTGTTTATAAATAATAATTAGTCTAGTCAATGTTTAGGGGGCACTTCCTACATGCTAGGTATGGTACTAAGCATGTTCTTCCCTTAAGTCATTTATTCCTCACAGCTGTGCTATGGGATAGGAAATGTGATCCCCGTTTTCCAGGTAATCAAATGGAGGCTTACGAAGTTAAGTGTTATGCCCATGTTTACCCAGCTATCAGCTCTAGGAGCAGACTCATCAGGATGACTTGTGGACCATACCTCTTACCCTAGATAGGGTGGAAATCTGGAGGGGTGGTTATATTTCTCAGTTTCCACAAGTCCCAATGGCGGAGCACCAAATTTCACACCTTTGGCAACAGAATAGCTTTGGTGTCCAGGCACCCCCTCCTTTGATGGGTGTGTGTATGTTTTGTATCTCCTCATCAGTCCTGAATGGTGTTTGGTTCCTGCATCTACTTATCTGCTTTGTCTGAGGGTTGCCAGCCCCAGGATACATTAAAACATCAAAAAATGCTGTGGGCTGTGAGTCTGCTGTTATTGGGTCTGACAATGTCCACCATGGTGCTGCCCATATCTGCAGCCATCCCGAATCTATACTCTGTTTTGGGTTCTGGTCACACACACTGGCAGCAGTGACTTCTCTGACTTACCATGATATAGGAGGCATTGATGTAGTCTGTGCCTTCCCCACTCAGGGACGAAATGCCAACCCTGGATCTCTCCACTGGAACACAGAACACTTGAGATAAACCATGATTTCAGTGCTGTACCTCCCCTGTCCACCCCCAAATTGCACAACAAAGCTGCATTTCTCAAGCTGAGCATCTTTAACCTTTAAGCTACATTTTCTACGTATTTTTAAATGAGACTTCAGGGTTTGAGAGTCCTATTTCCCAGTTACATTATCAGGCATACTTAGAAAAAGATGAATGTATTTCTTCTGTCCTAAAATGTACAAATGTTGGCAAATTACTTACAAGGCTTCTGTTATAAAAGAAAAGAAACATGGGTTCCTTTTTTTTTAAGATTCAACATAACCTACCAGGGATGATGGAAGAGGTTCTGTTCTTTTCCCTGTTGCATTGCTTTAGGGCTGTGGAATAGTCACTCTGTTGTATATTTGATTGACTCAGGAGCTGAGAAACAGTCAAGGAAAAATACAGATTATTTCATTGAAGTCACTTAAATATTCTGTCACACACACACACACACACACACACACACACACACACACACACACTGCCCAACCAAGATAAGACACTGAATGTAAATATGTCTGACTTGTTTTCTAAGAAGCTCTTGAACTAAACCTTGTTTTACAGAACTCCCTGGCACATCCGTGTTTTACAGCAAGAAAGTTGGAAAAAGGGGAGAAGACCTGCTCTGTAGTGTGACTTTCAGCATTGGGAAAATCTTCCTTATGGTTTGTTCTAGAGTGTGCACCCTCTATTTCTTCTTAAATGTCATACTGCAGCAGGGAGGTAAACTGCATGGTGTGTGTGTGTGTGTGTGTGTGTGTGTGTGTGTGTGTGAGAGAGAGAGAGAGAGAGAGACAGAGAGAGAGAATGCATAGGCATATAGTTGGATTTTATTGATTCTCTTAGTATTCCATCACATGAATAATCTACTTGCTATTTATCTATTCCCCAGTTAGTGAATGATCAGGTTATTTTCAATGTTTTGGTATGTCAAACTTTGTAACAATAAATATCGCTTGTACATTTCTAAATGTGCACACATGTGGGGGCTTCTATAGCAAATTAGGAGTCATCAGTGTTTAATTTTTGACAGTCGGATAGATGAAAAACGCTGTCGTGGTTTTGATTTGCACTTCATTAATTATTATGAGATGGGGAATTTTACTGTTCATTCGCCATTTAGATTTCTTCTTTGATGACTGCTTTTTTAAATTCTACTTCATTGCTATTTATTAATTTGTAGGGGGTTTTGATGGCTTAAATGTAAATCTATAATCTGTTTAAAAACGTTTTGTTTTCTTTAATCACACAGTCATCTGCACAAAATTTATTAAGGTTTTCCTTAAGATTTTTGTTTATTATGTTTTTATTTAAAAAGTCCTTCTCTACCCTGAAGTTCTTGAAAGATACTTTCCTATAAGTTACAAAACTTTTCTTTAACCTTGAGGTATTTAATCCACCTTGAATAATTTTAGTGTTTGAGGTGTGGTAGAGACCTAATTTTACTTGTTTCTACATAGAAATTGTCCCAATATCATTTATTGATTAGCTCATCCTTTCATTACTAATTTGTAATGTCACATAAAAATTTCCACATGTGTATGCTTCCTTTGGCTTATCTGTCTATTTTAAATATTAATTACTGTATCTGCATAATAAGTCTTCCATATACAGTGCAACAAATTTATCTTCCTTATTCCTTATTTTTCAGTGTTGCTTTGGATGTTTTTGGTTCTTGGCTTTTCTATATTAATTTTAAAATCAGTATCAAACACAAAAGCCTGGCCTCTGGTAAGTGCCTGGTAAATATTTGTTGAATAACTAGGTATGCAATTTATTGCAAAGAAATTTTTTATGAATGAACTTGAATAAATACCTTTTCTTATATGATAGTGTACACACACACACACACACACACACACACACACACACACACACTTCTCCCTACATTTTCCTAGTTGTGATGTTAACAGGGAAGAGAGTGAAATATCTCTCTTTTTACTTGGATCTAATAATTGATATTTCCATTTTAATCTTGAATTATCCAGTATAAGCCATATCAATTCTCTTAAGTAATGGTGTAGGGGGTAAATCATATTTAAATGAGACTTCTGTTGAAAATAGGTAATACACATACCTTTTTTTTTTGAGGGCAGTGTCACTGGCCTTCATATGTGGGACCTGAACCGGGGCCACTGGCTTCCCAAGCCAGCACTTAACCACCACGCCACTCGGCCAGCCCCATATACATATTTTCAGTTTAGGGAAAAGTCATCCTAACAACCTAATGTTAATGTTTTATATTTCTTTACTATCTGGTTCTGGAAGCCGAACCATGCACCTTTTCTTTCCTTAAATTGCTCCTTCAAGACTCAGATAAGCCTGGCTGAGTAAAACATTTATGTTTTTCTGACAGCAGGTTCTAAGTTCAGCATTCACCCTTCATCTTTTCCTTACTCCCCCCAAAGCACAAAAGTTGGTGACTGCGAAAGCAAAATGTCAGAGCGAAGTCACAGTGGTAACATCTTCTATGTTGTAAGCTGGGGGAGGAGAAGGAAAATACTGAAAGGTTTGTGGACTCTCCTGGGTTTTTTGAATTCTTCCTAGACATTCCTTCTCAGAAACTGGCCCTGTTTCTCTAGGAATCCTGGGATGTTGGAGGTTAGAAGAGACAAAATGTGGAGCAAAGTAACGTAGCTTCCATAGCTCTAAAGTCCCGACTCTGCAAATGCCCCTCCCCCAGCTGGCACATCTGCTAACATCTGCTTTCTGAATTTTTGCAGACTGAGTTTTGGAAGTCAGAGAGCTGGGGATGCAGGAGGAGCAATATTGAGCAAAGCATGCTCTCCTCTCCAGCGCACTGCCTCGTGACAGGGCGAGTGGGAGAAACTGGGGTTGAAGCAGCTATTGTTGTGGGGTGGCCTATTCTAGTTCAGGGGCTTCAAGTGAGGGAGATTTTTTCCAAAGAGTAGCATGAACAGCCTGAGCCATAGCACTCGTGGTTGAGTGGTCTGGGTTTTTCAAAGTAAAAAGAGCACTTGTACAGTCTGTATTGTAAGTTCTGTCTGTTCATTCTGTTGGGCTCCGTGCCCTCCTTTCCTGGACTGAGCCTGCATTTGTAAAAGTTTAGTCTAGGGTTTCTGAGAACTTTCCTCCTTGTCACTCACAATTAAGGTTCTCCTTGAAATGTACCATGTGGCTTTGCTGCCTGTTGTTAAGAATAGAAGCCACTGTGCCGACAGGGCTCTCCACCCATCTGCATGGCCTTGTCGACTCCAATGAGACGACGCAGGAACATTCAGTTCTGTGGTGACACCCAAGAGGGTTCAATGAGGACTCACCTTGAATTGCTTCTCTAACTTTGTCTTGCCTGTTGGTCCAGGAATGAGGAGTGCATTGACATAGGTGTGGATATGGCTCTCCGTCACCTCGGTTTCTTTACTAAGTATGGCCTCCACTAGGGCATCATGAATGAAGACATACTGTTCCTGGTGAAACAATGACAATGAGGAATATTACATCAGGTTTCTCTTATATGTGTCCAGGTATACAAGAAGCATCTTCCATCAACAGACAAAAAGAGTTTTACAAAGTATGGGGAGAACCCCACAAAAGATTGCTTATGAGGCTTGGCAGGAAATCAGGTAGGGGAAAGGCGGCAGTTCAGACAGAACACAGCTCATCTCTCATCTCTTATTTCCTGCTGACTGACCTTAGTGGGAAGGAAGCAGGAAGATTTGGGGAGACAAAATAATGCCTTCTCTGTCCATCTTTCAAACCTGAGACCTGCTTCTACATTTGGTGCGAGGATTTTCATGATGTCTACACTTTGATGGGTCTTCCCCTCTGTCCATTCTAAATCTCCTTTTAGCCAGTCGTATATAATTTAGCACAGTTATATATACAGTTTTTAAAAGTTATCTTCTGTTTTATATATGGGACTCTTGTCTGGTCCTATCTGACTAGAATGCCATTTCCTTCATGGAATGAAGTTTGCTTTGCTTTGGTTTTAAAGCCAGTCATTTGTCTCGATTGCTGTCAAGCTGCCATCCATACTTTTCAATTTAAATTCATTAGTTAGACATAGTGAAAACAAATACAGATGTGCAGACTTTGTCCTGTGTCATAGATGGGTAAAGAATATGGGCCTAAAATGGGATGTAATTTGAGCATAATTCATACTCTTTAAATATGAAAACGAATCCATTCATTCACTATATGCAGAAAAACCCTGAGGATTTTGCTAGCAGAAATGGGCATTGATTGATCCATTTACTCATTTTCTGAATCTAATCTGTCACCACTGTTATTTTAAACATATTCCTCATTTGGCCACAAAATAAACAAAATTTAGCTGGCCCATCTATAAGGTATATGCAATTACCTGGTATTATGGGTTGAATGGTGTCCCCACAAAAATATATGTTGAAGCCCTAACCCCACCGACCTCAGAATGTGGCCTTTTGTGTAAATAGGGTCTTTGCAGATGTAATGAGATAGAATGAGGCAGTGACTAGTGTCCTCATAAGAAGAGGAAAATCTGGACACAGATAGACACAGAGGGAAGACAGCTATTTGAAGATGGAAGCAGATTGAAATTATGCTGCTACACCCAAGGAGCTCATGGGGCTACCAGAAGCTTGAAGAGACACTAAAGGACCCTTCCCTGGAGGTTTCAGAGGGAGCAGAGCCCTGCCAATTTGGGGCTTCTATCCTCCAGAATGATGAGATAATATATTTCTGTTTATTTAAACCACCCAGGTTGTAGTACTTTATTATAGCAGCCCTACCTGGTAATATAAACTCTGTTCTATCCAGCTTCAGCTTTCCAACCCTCTGATAAATCAAATTATCCCTTTTCTCATACCTCAGTTTGTACCAAATAATTTCTTTGAGAACGAATGTGTTTTAAGAAGCCAAATATGTTGACAGTTCCTTCATGTTGAATTTGCTGCAACATACTGTCGAGCACAATATATGTGCCCGTTCTTCCAACTCCAGCACTAAAGAGAACACAAGGAAGAAACTATTTCAATGTCAAGTGTAAAATAAACCTGAAGATAGGTCGCTACTAAACTGTCTTTTAAATTAAAATAATTTCCTTCCCCAAGCAAAGGAGCCACATAATAAATAATTAGTGACCCAAAACTGTAAGCAGTGCCATTGTTAAGCATAATCCTTCAAATAACAAAAGTTTCTTTCTTCTATTTTTTTTTGCTACAGGTCAAACTGCAAAACAAGCCAACTCTTTTGGTTGGAGAATTTTTTATTGTCCATAATTATCTTGATTATTTATTTTATATCATACAATGAAAATATCATAATGCATCAGAGCACAGCAAATAGGCATTTAGTGTGAGAAAAATGAAAGCATCAGCTTCACCCAACTCTGCAAAGAAAAGGTCTCTGGGTCTGCGTTGCCAGGTAGACATGTTTGTAAAGGTTTCCACATTAATGGGAAAAAGAATTTGATAAGATTTGCAGCTAAAAATATTATTTCAGTGAGATTGTGAGGAATAAAGCCTAACTGCAGTGATTTCTAAAGGGCCATTATCTATCGACTTCTTCAAAGACTCTACTGGAGGGATAGAATTCATAGACAGAGATTCTTTTCAGACCCTCCGCCAAGTGAAAAGTGCTAGAGTGGAAAATTAGCACCTGCTCTGCACAATACCCAGGTCCTTCTCCATTTGCTGAGAAACAATTCCTGACCTTCAGAGCTATTTTCCTTGCTTCTTCCTGTTTCCCTCAGCTTGTCTTCAGGCTAACAGATAAAAAAAGAGCTCTAGATAAGTCTCTCAAGCTTTGAGGATAACTCCTGAGATAGGTAATTAGAATATGTCAGATAAGCTGTCTATCAAAGGTACATACTTGCTTCTCTAAAAGCACAGACACTGCTTTGACCAAATTCTGCAGGTAAGACATGAACTTGATTTTTGTGGTCATACAGCTTGGCATACAGTCAGCACTCAGTCAACAGTAACTGCTTTCATTTTAGCTGAAAAATATTAAATTAAACCTCTAACATACTATTTTGTCTTTCTTTGCTATATCATTCTTTTTTATCATCAGCCCCAGTCTTGGGAATTAAAATATTGGGCCATGATCAATTGATAAGACATTCAATACGATATATATTAGAAAGAACTCAGGACAATGAGAAAGGGATTTTGATCTCAAACTGTCAAATTCTCACACTCTGTGTGCTTTGGTTTCTCTAATGTAAGCCTGGCACAGTGATTCTACAATAGACTGTTCAGTTCTAAGAACAGGAGTTGTACCTCAAGCACGTTTATCCCACAGCCTTCTGTTGTAATAGATGTTAGTTCAAGGACGAAACATTGTTCCGCCTGCCCCACATAGATAACACGCTGAAATTCAATTCAACAATCCCATAAAATAACATCACAGAAATGTGCAGTGCTCTGAATATTCAGCCATCAAATTCTGAGTCTGGCACACTCATTTCCTAGTGGCCGATCCTTTCGAAAAGGGACATGTAATTTCATCCCTCTCATGAAACCACTTCATGAAATCATTCCCATTTTGGCAAAACCTTTGTTCCACTGTTTCCCTTTTTGGGAGCCTAGGCAATTCCATGGGTTTAGAAACCCAGCTCTGAGACTCACCTGCAGTGGACGACCACAGGCCCCACAGCATGGCGCTTGGCGTGGGACGCCTTTCTCACGAAGGTCAGCACGGGCAGAGAGTACTCTGGCACGCCCATGTCGGGCCACTGCGTGTAGTGGTACTGCGTGATCACGCGCCCACTGGGTCTGCCTTTCTGGGAGCCCTGGAAAAGACCACATAGCTAATAACAGGAGTACACACACACACACACACACACACACACGCGCGCGCGCGCGCACGCGGGGTTCTGAAACATCCACTCAGCATTCATAGCTTGATGTTGGTACTCCAGAAAGAAGAAAAAACAATTACATTGCCATTGGTGAGTGTTCATTTTATGTGTCAACTTGGCTAGGCTACAGTGGTCTGTGGTTTGGTCAAACACCAGTCATCATACCAGATGTGGCTGTCGAGATATTTACTAGATGTGATTGACATTTCAATCAGTTGGCCTTGAGTCAAGCAGAGTATGTTCCATTATGTGAGTGGGCCTCATCCAATTCATAGGCCTTAAGAGCAAAGACCGAGGATTCCTGAAAAAAAGGGCTTCTCCTCAAGACTAAAAAATAGAAACCCAGCCTGAATTTCCAGCCAGCTGCCCTAATGAGTTTGGACATAAGACCACAACATTAATTCTTACCTGAATACCCCAATTTCTGACTTGCAGGGTCCACAATCGCTTGTGCAATTCCTTAAAATCAATAACAGTTCTATCTATCTATCTATCTATCTATCTATCTATCTATCTATCTATCTATCATCTATCTATCTATCTTCCATCCATCGATCTATACCTATATCCTATTAGTTCTGTTTTCTCTGGAGAACACTGATTAATACATCAAGGTTCTTTTTTTTCTCACCTTCCCTTATGTCAGTCTCCACTCTTTTTAGTTGGATGTACAGTTATCACTTGGGGCAGAGATTTTCATTCGTGTATCACATCCATTGCAACCATCAGCACCATGACCAATCTAGCTCCAAAGCAATGGCTGGCATTTAAATTTAAAGACAAGGAAGAAACCTTTGGGATTGAGGTGTGGTTGTGATTAAAGACACCTAATGCCTTTAATTGTGTGTGTGTGTGTGTGTGTGTGTGTGTGTGTTTAACCCTGTTTTGGTTATAGCACCTGCTCACTTGAAAAAAAAACACCCACAAAACAAAACCAGATGTGTTACTCAATTGGTGATGTCCATCACTGGTGAGCTCACCTTCTTTATCTTCATGTTCCTTAGAGTAAAATTCCTCACAGTGTAATAGGCCAGCGTTTGAACACTCTTCTGAGTGACCAGAAAGTTCCCATACTCTTCACTACCATCAGCAGGCCAGTACTGGTCACATTTTCTCTGCAAAAGAGATAGGAAAGATGCCATTTCCATATGCCAAAGGAGGGATGTAAGAGATGTCACTGACACCTGTGAAGGTCTGAGACTGTGACAGGAATGGAATCTCACTCTTCTAAACATTCCTTTCCTTTCTAGGTGACTGGAGAATAGCTGTAGGGAAGACCAGGGACAGAATCATAGAGCTGAAGGGGATTTGACACAATTTGGTTCAATCTTCCCCCTTTCAGGTGAGGAAAGTGTGCCCCGATGGATTGAGTCAGCACAGGAACACAGCTCTTCTGAATTAAAATCCATTTCACTCTACATTGTTCTTCAATGAGCCCCATTTACTTTTTCTCACAGCATGAAGAATGCATTTAAATAGCAGACAGTTTGATTTACAGGGAAGCTTTGTGACCTTTAATGGTAACAGTTGTCCTTAGCCATCATACTCACTAGAAAGGAATCCTGACTAGCTCTCCTAACTTTTGCTGCTTCCGAATGCTGACTATTAAAAGCAGTTTAAAGCACCTCTAATCATCATTACTGGGGGGATGACATACCCGCCCTTTCTCCACGAGGTTTGTTATCATGACAATTACTTCCACATTATGCTCCCATATCATTCTCCAGAAATCTTCAGCTGTGGATTTCAGCGGGCCTTGGGCGGCAATGTAAGCTTTTGGTCTGTTGTAACCCTGAAGAAGCGAAGGACAAACAAGTTTTACTCACTGATCTGTCTGCCATTTTTAATCATGTAAGACTTAAGGTCAGCACACTTTTTTCTTAGGAGAAAAGCATAAAAATAAACTTGCAAAGCTGGAGAAACTTGACAGTACTAACAAATACAGCAACTCTTCTTTAACTATATTTTTGAGTGGAAGAAAAAGAGTTGTCTTTGTTTGACACCACCACAATTCTCTGCCCCTCTAGTTCAATCAAGTACACTGACAAAATTATGCACCATGTTTACTATCTGGTCATTAGTTGTGCTGCTCTGAAATGTGTTTCAGGCATTGGGGCTCCGTGGTCTCTATCAGTTAGGAAACCTCTGGTGTTGTCTCCTGAGCCTCTCTTTGCTGGAGCTGAGAAATGCTAATCGTGAACAGCTATCCTTCATTGAGCGCCCACTTTTGGCCAAGATGCTTTATAAGCATTAACCCTAATCCTTAATCTATATGCACAACGAAAGCATCATCACTGATTTGGAGATGAAGAAAATGAAGCTCAGAGGTGTTAAGTGGCTTTCCAAGCTCCTATAGCCAGCCAGTGGCAGAGCTGGGATTCAAAATCAGTTCTGGGGCTGGCCAAGGGGCGCGTTGGTTAAGAGCTGGCTTGGGACACCAATGGGCCCGGTTCGGATCCCACGTATGAGGGCCAGTGACACTGCCCTTTACAGCTATCATGGTGAACAACAGCTCCACCTGGAGCTGGGCTGCTGTGAGTCCCCAGAGATGGCATAGCTGCAGCCCCTGCTGCAATGGGCTGCCATGAGCTACAGTGAGTGGCCGGCAGCCAGAGTGAGTGGCTGGCAGCCAGTGTGAGCTGGCAAGAGCCGCTGTGAGTGGCCGTCCAGAGGGCGGCAACTGATCTGCCTCACCCGGGAAAGAGGGCAATGATGATACCAACATGGGCCAGTGAAACAATGTCCTCCACAACTATACTGAAGAGCAAAGGGACAGCAACTTGTCTGTTCCCCTTCCCTGTTTCCCCAATAAAATCTTTAAAAAAAAAAAAAGAGCTTTCAGTTGTACTAACAAAGTCATATATATATATATATATATATATAAAATCAGTTCTGACTCCAGAGCCCTTGTTTGATAGGACGTAAACCTTGCCTGCTCTGAAAGCGTGAAGCAGATGCCTTTAGCAAACCCGCCGTATACTGATATTTGGTACTAACTTTTTTGAATTCCACACAGCACAAGCCCTAAGGCAGCTAGGTTGACGTCAGTGTCAAGAAAATGACTGAGTGCCTCTGATACTCAGTTGACCACAGTGAAACACCAGTAGGTTAGTCAGTGGTCGGTAGCCCCTGGGGAGCCCCAACAAGTTCCACAAAGCTGGGTTCCTGAGGGATGTGCAATCACTTTTAGCTGGTACCACCTTGGACATTTTTCAGTCAGGATTTACTGATCAGCTGCAATATACACAACGTTGTGCTAGGAGTTCTGGGACATTCAAAATAAGTACAGGTCCTGGCCTTCACATTTATGGAGTTTAAACCCATCTGAATGTAATATTCTACCTTGAACATACAATCCCAGCCTGAATCCCTCTCTGATGTAGAAGATACACCATATACAATAGCTTGACTGTTATTTAATCTGAAATCCTTTAGTTGTGGGATCGCTCACTGCTGATGTGTATTTTTTATTATCTATCAAAGAACATGAATTAAGTACTAGTATATATACAGCATAGTGGTATAATCAATTCATAGACTAATTTCCATTAAAACATGCTTACGTCAACGTAATTGGCATTGATGTAATCAGTCAGTTTGCCATCTTTTTCAGCAAGTTGTGCAAGCTTAACCCTACTATGATCATCTGTAATAAAAAAGAAAATATTTCATTAGAGTACAGACTACTTTTCAGCATAAAGGTCATTTATTTAGTATTTTTTTTAATTAAAAAAATTTAAAATAAAATTTACATTGCAATTTATCAAGTACAATCAAAATCAATGCAAGTGTAATTTACTTTAGTAGGTTTCTTGGGGATACAGAGATGACAAAGATAAAAAAAAGAAAAAAAAACCCAAGAGCTTCTGCCTTCAAGAATTTTCCAATAAAAGGTGAGAATAGACATATATGCAGATAGGAATATTTAGGAATTAAGAGAGAGGTGCTAATAGTAGGGGAAGAGAAGGAAGAAGGTATATTAGTTTGGGATGATGCCAAATGTTTTCCTACTGAAACCTGAACTTGGCATCTTGGATGGGTTCCTAAGGTGGGTGTGAGGCTGTGAACAGTGGAGAGCTACTGAAGGGAAGAGAAGACTGATGTGGTCTCAGAAAGCTAAGGAAAGATGGCAGCACTATGCTCAGGAGAGGAGGCTGATGGAGGAAGAGAAAGAAACAGAGGGATGAGGAAGTTTCTGTGAGTGATTACAGCAGACGGCTCTTTCAAGGGAAGAACCTCACAGAAAAGCTACCGAAAAGGGAGGCTGCCCAACAACAGAGGAGGCGGATCCATAACAGGGGAAAAGAACTATGGTAATTTACACACTGGGTACTGTGGCAATTGGCAATTAAAACACGATGAAAGGAGGGGTTGGGGATGGACTTCGGTTCTACAGAGAAACTCTATTTACTGGGAGGAACTACATAATAAGAAAGGAAAGTATTATTAGAAGGAAACTTGGTAGTTTCACAGGGCAGGCTATTTATTCTTTTCAAGGACAAGGAAGTGAATACAACCCAAACCATGACAAGTTAAAGAGATATTCTGGAATAGTAATACCTCTGTGACAATAGCGGCTCACAAAAGGGCAGAAATAGATATGTGGCAATAGAATGATGGGTTGGGGGCAGGCTGACATGCTTTTGTATTGAGGTTCTAATATATTTTGATGGATGTTCCTATAAATGTTCTGGGTTGTTTTTCTTCATTTCTACAATAGGACTGTTATTACCTATCTTGCCAGGTTGTTTCAGGGATTAAACAAAATAATGTCTTTACAGTGCCAGGCACACAGTAGGTGTTCAACAAACGTTCATCTCCACCCTCTTCTTAGTTATCTGGTGGGTATTTTATTTAGCTTGTAGAGGGAAAAGTTTAACAACAACTTTACCCTGTCCAAGCAGCAGCTGAGTTTTGATGTGCAGCCGGGATAGCGGCTTCCGTTGGGAAAGACAAACACGAAGCGGAACTAAAAAAATAAAAGTTGGTGGAAGCCCCATGGAAAGGAAGGCAGCACCTGTGCAACTATTCAGGAAAATGTGATAATAAAAGGGAGGAGAATTGTTAATACATATGTATGATATCGGGGGTGGGGGGGTAGTGAATGGGGGAGAGGGGTTGTCACTTTGTAAGGAGTGAAAAGGATAACTATAGCATTGTTTTTTTTTGTTTTGTTTTGTTTTTTAAGCTGAGCCATCCTTCCACTTGTTGGCAACTCAGCAGCTGCTCAGCTCGGGCTGGGCATCGAACTGCTGTTGCTCAGAGCTCAGCGCGCTCTCTTGAGCGAGCTCTTAACCAACTGAGCCACTCGGCCAGCCCCTCCATTGCATTGTTTCGTACACCTGAAACTAATAATACAAATTAAAAAAAAGGGAGGAGAGTGCATCTTCAATGGTTTCCAGGAACTAGAATGGAACCAGAATTTCAATAAGCAAGCTGGTAATACTGAGCTCATATGCATCTACGGAAGCTCATTGAATATATAAGGAAGGATATAAGGAGAAGTTTTGGGAAGGAGGAATGAAGATGGATTTCAAGAGATGGAGGGGAGGGAATATAAAAGGAAATAAAAGGGAAGAGATGTAAACAAGAGGTACTGTATACAAATGTTGAATTGTTATGCTGTACACCTGAAACTAATGGAATGTTGTGTGACAGTTATGCTTCAATTAAAAAAAAGAAGGAAGAAAGATGGTAGTTTCATAGGAAAAAAACAGGTCAATTTGCATTTAAGTAAAAAGCCAAATAGCTGCTCATTGAGAAAAAAAAGAGAGAGAACAGCTAAGAAAATAAAGGGAAAGAAGGACTCCAACTAACCCTTTATCAGACCCCAAGAAGGATGGCAAGAGAGGGAGGAAAAGGGCAGAAGGAAAAACTATATAGTCTAAAGAAAATGCCACTTGGTGAATAAACTCACATCAAAGTACGTAGATCTAAAGTGCCAACAGGACCATGGAATGTAAATAATGACAGAAACCATAGGAATAGATTTAGTCATGTGACCTGAGAAAGGACTGGATTAAAATTGGAGTTTGTTTTAATTTAACAGTAACAGATGTCTGGGCCAGCCGAGTGGCGCGGTGGTTAAGCGCTGGCCTGGGAAGCCAGCGGCCCTGGTTCGGTCCCACATTATGAGGGCCAGTGACACTGCCCTCAAAAAAAAAAAAGTAACAGATGTCATGAATTGCAGAATGTATTTAAATTGGAGTGACAGAATGCTATATATTGTCTAACACAGGTCTTATTCCCTGAGACAAAGGTCCTGAAACAGCTATACATGTCTGCTCTCAGGAGACTTCCGGATATTGTTTAAGAGCCCTGCGACGATGATGCCAAAGTCAGAGCTGCTCTGAGGATATACTTACAGGCAACGATGTTTATGTACCGGTTTTTGTGCTTGTTGTCGGGGTGATTGGAGCTGTCTGCTGTAATACCTAAATCAACAGTACAGCTCTGTACCTCCTGGAAAGAAATTGTACATATAACATTTAAAAATACATTCTGCCAAACAAAGTGCCTTAAAATATCATGAAGAAGACAAAACAAAATAGTCTATCTCAAAATATATATACATATATTTTTACGTGTTACAACTATTTCTTGGCTAAAAGAAGATGCAGTGAAATAATGCCTTACCTGGTAAAACTCTTTCAGTGTCTAATGAGGGAATGAATGCCAAAAAAGTAAAGAAATCAAATTCCACAGCACACGACAAATGAGAAAAAAAAGCATTCATATTAGGTTTACAATGGAAAACCATGGTCATGCAATAAATACATTTGTCAAATAGTAACAAAACAGAATGTTTCAAACAGTTGCATGCAAATCAAAATTTCTAACAATTTGGAACTCTCAAATTATGTAAAAGGAAAAAAGAAACATTTTAAAAGTGGGACAGTGGTATAATAACATGATGGATTTTAAAAAACGCAGATGAGAAACAATATATTTGATGGCACATTTTGTCATATTAGTCAGATTTGCTAATATTCAAATACAACACTATTTGACGACTATGGCACTATTTGAAACTCTTAATTAGTGATACATTTTTTTGTTTATTTTGAATCATTTTAAAGAATAAACAGCTTCCTTAATTAGGTGGTTTGTAACAGATTTAGAGCTGTCAAAATATTAAAAATTTCCGAAAACTTTTTTCCTAGATTATTTTAAAACAAAAATTTAGATAACATTACTTTCTACCTATTTAATTAGTAGACCTCTTTTTAATTTAAACTACAGTGGGTACAGAAAAATTACTTTTGGCAATTATCTTTTTAAATGAATAAAACCCTTTTTAGAGATGCTTTCTAGCTAAATATATTAGTTCAGAATTTACAGTTAGTTAATACTAAGAGCATAATATGAAAGCCTTGTAATTTTTGAGGAAGTATATAACCAAAATATGAAACTGATTTATCAGCAAACGGCCCAGGCTCTCTCCAAATAAACTTTTTGAGACCTGTTTTGCAACAAGTCATTCTGATTCTGGATTTCAAACAATTTAATATATGAACCACTTAAAAGGTCTACAGCATTATTAGTTATTAAGCTAATTATTAAGTTAATGAAAAATTTTTCTGAATCAGACTGGGTTAAAAGCGATGGAATTACGAAAACACGTTCTGAGATTATTTTATTAATTTAATTATTACAAAAGACTTAATAATATTCAAAATGATTTCATAGTTGAAAACTATAAATCTGCCTTTACGTATATGGTATCAGCAAATTTTATTATAAATTGTCTATTTTTTCCTTATGGATTTTAACATCTGGAAGATTAGATCCATCCTTGATGTAGTCTCCCTCTTTCTATTATGATTTTGTCTGATCTGAACCTGATAGTTTTTATGAGTTTAACATCACATCACCCAGGAACCTCTATTATAGTAAGAAAAAATAATTTGATGTTTTAAATATGTAATCCTTTATATGATTTCACTTTACTTTGTCATTATCTCACACTGTTTTCTTATTCAAAGAGTTGAATTGGCTTTTTTAAAAATTTAGTAAAACTATATCATTTTTGACTGTTTTGGTTTCTTAAAGCTTCCTAATCTGTGGCATTTTCCTTCCCTAAATATACCTAAGATGAGGTTGCTGGGTGCAACAGGAAGAGTAGAACACCCTCTGACCAGGATCAGAGCTCAAAGTGTGTGTGTGTGGGGGGAGGGTTCGGGGGAGAGAGAAAAGCAACATGATGCTTCCTACTGGGGAGGGGCCAGAAGGGGCCTGAAGACCCCTAGCTTGCTGAAATGAAAGGACATGAGTTTTAAAATCACAGACCTAGGTTTGAATCCCAGCCCTGCTATTTATTAGTTGTTAATTAACTTCTGTGAAAGTTGAGTTCATCAGTAATATGAATAGAAATAAAAACAACTTCCAGAATTGGGTGAAGGTTAAATATAGAATCACTTAGTACAATGACTGGCATATTAGGGAGTGATCAACAATGACAACTTTTACTGTTTGTGGGTGTTATTGTTAACTCTGGGCTTATGGAATCCTATTTTGAAAAATCTGCTAAACTGGTAGTTCAGTGGGCCATGATATATTTGCAGTAAATCTCTCTGCCCCTTCTATCTAAGAGGATGCTAAGGGATAGTACTAGAAAAATTTCACTGATTGTAAAGTTTAAATGTTTTTAGGAAATGTATATTTTCTTGAGAAAATGGGGTTTTGCCTTGTTTAATATCTATTATACCTGTATAACAAATGCTTCTGCATTCAAACTGATGTAATACTTACAACTGAGAGTTTGTATGCACTTTGGCTGAAAATCATGATATTTAGTAGTTTAATGTAACATATCATTTAGAAATTAAAAGGAATCAGATCATTAAAAGCTATGTAATTTTACTAACCATTGTCACCCCAATAAATTTTAATTAAATAAAAAAGAATGCTGGAGTTCTGTATTTTATGGACAAGTATTAACAATGTTTTAAATTTTTCCACTAGTACAACATGACTTTTAAAATGGAAAACCAATTTCTTAAATTATATGATAACCATAAAACATCTCCCAAATACATAGTGATTATGGAACTAATATTCTCGCTAGAAGTGAAAATGGTTTCAATGTCATTAGGTCAAGAAACAGTCTACTGCTGAATCTTTTAACTTTGCTATTTTCCACATCACTTAAAATAGACATTAAAATCATACCTCAAATTCTTCAGTAAAGCCACTGCT
Organism: Aselliscus stoliczkanus; assembly: GCA_033961575.1. NCBI lineage: Eukaryota > Metazoa > Chordata > Mammalia > Chiroptera > Hipposideridae > Aselliscus > Aselliscus stoliczkanus. The sequence continues at coordinate 70,456,325 of CM066740.1, read as the reverse complement.
CGCATGTAAGTCTGCAACATGCTTTGGGAAGTGCCTTATTGGAATTGCTCCAACATCATCTAAGTGAAAAAAAAAAATTAGTTTGGAAAGGATAATTCAAATTAAATGGCTGTGCCTCCCATTTATAAAGATTTATAAAATGCCTTCTAAAACAACTTCAAAGTGCACTTTTAATTCTCTCTTTTTTTTTAGGGCAGTGTTACTGGCCCTCATATGTGGGACCCGAACCAGGGCCGCTGACTTCCCAAGCCAGCGCTCAACCACCGCGCCACTCGGCCAGCCCTCAAAGTGCACTTTTAATCCCAATGGAATCGCAGCATTCAATGATACCTTAAGCAAGAATTACCAATTTTCTCCATATTTATTATCAATCATAAACTGCATTTTAGAATTCTGATTTGATCAGGAATTTCTTTTCCTCTCATACTCTAAAGAAAAAAGAATTAATTTTCAATGTTAAATTATAAATACCACAAAACCTGGATTCGGGGAGGGAGGATGTCACACTGTGAGGGGTGAAAAGCACAACTATTGCATTGTTTTGAAACTTATAAAAGAATTAAAATAATACATAAATAAATAAATAAATACCACCAAACCACCACTTCTTATCAATGGACAGTATCTCTTTATGGATAACTTTCTTGAACATGAGGGTAAGTGGCATGTAAATTCTGGGGGAAAATGCACAAATAATATACTTTCAATTTTACCATGGCCTAAACATAATATTTAGTGCAATTTCAGTTTTATAAAATTGTATGTTCTAATGGCTTACAGTTAACTAATCAGATTTTTACATTTGAAATCTTTTTTCCTTCACTTTATAAATAATAAAGAACATTTATATGCAGACTATTCATTAAAAATAATGTCAAAAACCTTTGGACTTTTAATCTGTAATATTTCAAAAATTCTAACTTGAAAATATGCTATGTAAACAAAGTCACTGAATCTGTTAATTAATTGTGAAGGGGCCAAATTATTTCAACTGGCTCTATTTTATTTTTTCTTGAAAAGACTTTCTTAGATTAAACATATTACTAGTTCACAGTACAATTTCACAAGTGATTTCTCTGACAAGGAAACATCAAACACATTTCACCAGAAACAGTTATTTACATCAACAGATGTTCAGCATCTAGGCCATTTAATATGTTGAAGCTTCAGTTACCAAGAATTTGTTGATTAAAAAAAAAAAAATTAGAATCCATCTGTTCTCTCTCTTAGATGAGTGTACCTGAATGCTAAAATTGAATTAGCCAGTTAAGCTTAAGAAACACTAGGCAAACGTGTAATTCCACCTTCACACCTACAGAAGGATCTTGCCTGGAAGTAGCTTTTATAATTAGGTAAGAAAATAGAAATAATTTGTCACAGCTAAATCACTGGTGCTTCTAGTAAGGGTCCTTCAAGCCCACTGATATTCTTCTGTACAGGTAACCTCTTTCACAAACAAACTGATTACTTTTGATTTAGTTATATTATCTTGGTAACTTCTTTTATGAATTGGTCTGCAAGTAGGTGAGATGAACATATCTTTTTACGTTCTGATTTTATATGAAAATGTGCATATTCAGGAGTGAGCAGGTGAAAAGAGGAGATGTCCTTGATTACTATTCTGAGATGTAGAACAGGATTTTGGATTCATGGACAAGGTCCTGATTTTATTTTATTTGTTGTTAATAATAAACCATGTTGGACTTTGGATAACAGGATGGTTACTTTGCATACCCATTTGCTGGGGTGCGTAGAAGAGGTATGTTTGAAAGTGAAGGGAATCAAAAGGCAACGGATACCTGAGAACTGTCAGTCTCCAAATTCTAACTATGTGGATGAGAAATTGCACTGTACTAAAATAAACACACAGACTTGTAATATAAACTAGAAAAACAGAAATAAAGCAGTAGCTGTTAAAGACACAGTGTTGATGAAAGAGAAAAACAAGAGCCAAACGTTTCTAATTCCTATGCCTATTGCAAATTACAAAGAAAATGCTTCTTTATGTTTCCTTCTGTTTTTTAAATCATGAGATTCCAGGAGATAACATCATGTAGAACTTGGGCCTTTAGCAATAACATATGTAGTACCAGGCAATTTAAAAAAGAGGCTTCTGTAAAATGGCCATAGAAATGAATTTTACCTTTTGTTTTCCCTGATTTGGTGACTCTCTCTGTCCGTGTCTCATCCTCTGACTTCCAGTGTTTCTTCCATAGGTCACACATTTTTAGACAATTCTTTTTTTTATTTTTTATTACCACTTGAAATGCTATACAGTGTTAATCTGGTAAGAGTCTGTGAATTTAGTTATAGCATGAAATAGAGGCTTAATGGGTGTCTCAACCAAAATGATACTGGCTAATTCTTGCATATTGTTACCAGGTAAGTTCTGATAAAAAAAAAAAATAATGTTTTCCAAAATATTTAACTGTCTGACATTTTGATATGCAGTATTTCAGGCAACAATACATTCTTTGTGCTCATGAGTTTTTCTACCCTAACCATTTTATGTGTTTTTTTTCCTAATGCAGTTGAAAAAACTTTTCTCACATAAACTCAGATGATCAGAAAGAAACTAAGCTGTATCCTTATTTTTGTTATCTTGTCCTATCTACCCTACTGCATTGATTTAGTCTGCTTTTGCTGTTTAGGTTTCCATTAAAATGACTGAAATGACAGAAAGTCAGCATTATTCTTTACTAATATTTTGTTGTTACAGTATTTATGTTCTTTAACATATTACATCTGAACAAGTATAAATTATTTTGCCACATCATCTGTATGGTTAAGAATGTTCAAAATTTAGAGAACAAGATACAAACCTGGGTGCCTGATATATGATGTAATAAATATTTGGGGCAACACAAATATTTACTAATCTACATTTCAGCCATTTGCGAAGTATTCCAATAAGGGCAAACCTTCCAACACTGTGCTTCTCCATAAACATCTAGCTACTCACGGTCACATGTTAAGCTATTACCTGAAATTGGAAAGATAGGTGTTGGAGGTGTGGATATTACTCGAGGGGAAGTACTGTCCTCTAAATAAAAGTGTGCAGTCTGGAAGCATTTCCTGGAAAGGAAAAAAAAGCAATTTATATTACTGGCTGCCACGGATAATAAGACAACTTCTGACTGCTTGAAAATTACCACAGAAATCTCCAGAATTGAAACATAAGTGGAAATCTATATCTATTTTATAAAACAGAAGGTATTAAAGAAATTTATGGCCTCCAAATTTATCTCAGTTTTACCTGTACCAGCTGCAGGAGAGGGAGCAGACAACAGACATGCTGAAAACAGAGACAGCACTTAAAATAGTTGGTACCAAGTAGTACTTTGATGAGATGGAACGCCTTTATGCCCTGGTTTCTCTTTCATTGTTGCTATATACCAATGTGTCCTGCTGTCTTGAACAGGACCAGAGCGGAGAAGAAAGTGTGTCCAAAGCTATTCTCACTCAATATTTCAGTGACCAGGTCCTTCTGAGCATATTCAGGTGTTAGCAAAAGGCAGCAAGCTATGACTATGTGGAAATGAAATTTCACAGTGGTAACATTTTGATGGAAAAGGAAGGCAACTTTGTACTGTAACTATAATGCAGTAATAACAGAACAAAGTGAGGAAATAATGAGCATGAAACCAAAAGCAGGGGTGATTTTCTTTCCAACAGATCCTAGCCTTGTTGATGAGGGTTTTGAGGATAAATATATCTGGAATCAATGACAACTATGACCTACAATGTCACCTGAATCCATTTTCATTCAGATAATAAGAGTAACATCTGGTAAGAGCACACTACAAACTACTGAGAAGAGCAAAGACCCAACTGCTGCTATAAACTAATGCAAACCATTCCTAATTAAAAAATTTAGATAATTAAAACTGCTAATGACACTCTTTGATGTGGGTCATTTAATTTATTCAAAGTAGTATTCACGAGTGGTTAAGTTGAACTAGAAATATCTGTTGGAGTAAAGATGCCAATCTCATTTTCCATTTAAAAGCTTCAAGCTACAAGATATTTGTCCTAATGAACTTGAACATAACATTTGTTCTCAGAGGACATGCCTACATTGTGATATATTTTCAGTAATAAGTTCTCTGCATTAAATTCTTCAATGAATTCCCACTGGAATTAGAATGATATTCAATTATTTCAGCAAAGACTGCCACCCTGTGTGACCTTGTCCCTGCCTATCTCAGCAGTCTCAGCGCCTGCACCTCCTTCCCTCACCCACTAGGCTGTAGTCCACACTGGTCTTCTCTTTCTCCCACAAAGAAGCCCTGTCAACATCATCTCAAGGTTTTGCTCTTTCCCTTTGGCCCCCTCTCTCCCTCCAGTCATTTTTGCATTGGCTCAAGTGTAACTTTCTCTCAGACTTCTCCGACCAGGCCAGCTGCAAGTACCACCCAGCCCACCCAGTCCCTATTCTTAGCCCTTTTGTTTGCTTTGTGGCATTCATCACCGTACCATACTGATATGTTTGTTTATTTGTCTGACATGTTTTTTGCTGATCTGATCTCATCAGCATGTAAGCTCCACAAAGGGAAAGTGTTTTGATTTCATCTCTGCAGTGTTAGTCCTTGGTGCTAAGAACAGTCCTTGGTGCTAAGGCATGTTGTAGGTACCCCAAAAGTATGTGTTCAATGAATTCACTGCAATACATATGAGTAGTATACAATTCTATAACTTATAACCTTCATTTCACAAGAAAAAAAAAATCCAAAAGCAATGACGTGCATAGCAAAAACTAGACCTCTGCTCTGATGCAACAAGCCTTCGATAAGCAAGCCTGTGTGAACACAGGTAACCGAGAGGCCACTGGGTTGATACTTGCTTTTAAGATTACAGAATTAAAATATCTTTGATTCCTCTAAAATATGGTTACACAAGACAGTAAAACGGATTCTGTTTATTTTTCAACGAATCTTAAAATTACAAAATGCCTTCAGGGGCATAGTACAATATCACAACTAATATAATAATCCTGTCAACAAAATTTTTGACATATGAAGAAGGTCCAGTTTGAATACCTTCAGTGACAAGGTGCTCACTTCTTTGCGCGTCACCTCGAGTTCCTAGATATTTCTTCTTATACCAACTCAAAAATCATTCCTTTTTTTCTTTTTTTGAGGGCAGTGTCACTGGCCCTCATATGTGGGACCTGAACCAGGGCCACTGGCTTCCCAAGCCAGCGCTTAACCACCGCGCCACCTGGCTGGCCTGTCTCATTCCCTTCTAAGTTACCTCTAAATGGTACCAGAGAGCCCAATCCACTGTTATGCCTCCTACTGTTGAAATCTTTCTTCTATCAAGCCCCAAATCTACACCCCTATTATTTTGATACTTTGGCTCTAGTTGTATACTTTACAGATTTTTAGATTAGGGTAACCAAGATCTTTGGATATGTACACCCTACCTACTTATGGTCCTAACTCTTCTTGATGTTTATATTCCAGTAATGCTAACAAGTTGTACATCACAGAACATGCTTCGTTCTATCCTGACTTAGTATTTCTCCTTCCTGCTTTAAACATGGTTCTCCTTCTGACCCAAATGCTTCACTCACTAATATGTCAGGAAAACTCTGTCCTCCTTAAAAATAGCTCAGTGGTACCTTCCCTGTGACAGCCTCTCATTTCCTGTGCAGACTCCAGCATTCCACTTTCTTTGTTTCCATGCACCCAACACAAACTTCCATTCACACTCAACTTTACAGATATTGTTTGGAAAATATGCTTAACTAATCCAAGGATGACCTTTACTTCCTGGATATTATTCTCCATTATTTTAAATTAACTGGTGGCTAAGGTAATTATTTAGCAATATATTTGTTTTCTTTTTATATCCGCATTACATTTATTTTTTTAAAGATGGGTCCATGTCTTTTGATTTATGTAGATCCAACTTTTAATATAGTGCCAGGAGTACAATGGGTGTCAAATAATGAATGAGTAGATGGGTTTCCAGGAGCAAGTATATCTCACCAATCATAAATTATTCAGTTGCATCCTACACTCAGTTGCCTACCTGAGCTTCTAATGGGATAATTTAAAAATCTCAAAACATTTAGGATGAAGAGGTGGAACATACAGTGAGAGAAAGATGGATAAATGGATGGATAACTGGATGGATGGATGGATGGATGGATGGATGGATGGATGGATGTACAGAGAATGTGTTGGAGAGAATGGGAAGAAGGTAGCATCTCACAGAATAGAAAAGGTAAATTAAAACATGTCGGTATTGAGATTTGACATGTTGTTAACATTCATTATAGTATCTGAGTATATACTAGCTCTACTCTTTTCGGCTATGTAATCAAACATTTGTTAGTTTTAAAAAATAAGTAGTGCAATAATGTTACCTGCATAAATCATACCAAAAAGCTTGTAAGTGGGCAAAATTAAAACAGTACAGGATAAATTCTGGATGAAAGGCATCTGTACATTGCTTAGGTATACGTTATAAAGGTTACCTAGAGGTGAAATTCTACTTGAAAGGCAGCATGGTGCCAAGCAGCCTCCATGCTGGGTTGGTAGCTCTCTCAATGGCCCACAAATTTAAATTTCAGATCAAGAGAGAATCTGTAATGCTTTTCTTCCCACTCCTCTAACCAAAACAATGTGTTTGTGGAAAGTTTTTTTCTATACTTATTTTAATGGAGCACTGTTTTGCTGACTATACCTTTGGTATTGTTTAGATTCTATTAAAAAAGCTTTCAAAAATTCACTCTTTGTCTTCTTTAAAAAGAACTTTGTGAAAATCTTCCTTATTGAAGTAATTTTGCATCTTAGGAACTTACAACTTGGCTCATGTAAATTATACCTTAAAACATCTGGAAAACAATTTCAAGGCATATTATTTAATGTATGACAAGATTCAATATCTATAGTCCATCTGTTCTGTACAAGCAGTGAATGTCTTCACATCGATGTGCTAAGTGTTGATAACTGTGTCTCCTGCTAATTATCACTCAGCCATGATGAAAAAAGTAATGACTGTTTTAAACTTGTAGACATAGGTCCTATCAATCAACATTAACCTGATTATTTAATTTACACCTTTTCATCACTGTAAGTATTTAGAACTGAAAGCTAGAAATGTGTAATTATTATTCCATTTTTTTAGATCCTTAGACAAATATGAAACAATGTTCATCATGCGGCATTCATCACAGAAACCCTGCAGAAGGTCTGACTGAAGCCTTTAAGACGATCTAGTGAACATTCCTCCTAAAAGGTAAAAAGAGGAACTAATTTCTAGGTGGGTCAGTGATACGCCCAAGGCCACACAGCAAATGCCAGGCTGTCCTGGGAAAGGGATCCAGATGTTATCACCTCTAATTTGTTCTGTCTTCCTGCTGCCTGCTGTCTCTCAAGGTTTACACAAAACACAGGAGACCATCTTGAGTGAGGTAAGTTAGACAAAAGAGAGGGTTTATTATACCACTTTGAGGTTATCTTTTCTCCTAAAAATTAGGTTAGAAAAAATTTAAATATATAAACTTGGAAAAACTTACGTGATCATGTTGCCCATAGGACTCTCATTGTTATGCCATTCGAGGTGTCAACCTTTCTACAGGCTGTAGTTTCCCAGGTCTAAAATGTTTCCAAACTGGCTAGTGAAATCATATTGTTTACAAACTCATCTACACTGATACTTGGATAATTCATACACACCTTGAAGAATGCACTAATACTGACATTTTGTAATTTAACAAATTGTACCTCTACTGTATTACTGATATAAAAAGTTACATTTTGAAGTGATTTAATTTCAAATGGATGTGAGGACAGATATGTTAAATTTTGAAGTGGGTGTGAATGATAAATCTTGGCAGAACATTTGATAGATATATTATATATGACTATCAGAGTGCTTATTTTAAAACTAATGGACTCTGTATTCAACGTACATAAATTGTTATTTGTGAGGAAAATGGATGAAGGTCAAATTTATATTTTCCAATTTGTAATTTTATCTTTTTTCTCTATATAATACAGATGGGATGACCCATGACAAATAGAAGATAAAAATCACTCCAGATTTTAATTTTCCATGAAATATTAAATCATATTTAATAAGACTCATTTTCAAATTTGTAGAAAATAAACTTAAAATATTAAGTAATGAATTAAGAGGTTCATTGTTATTATTTCGATATTATAACTATAAACCATATGACATCTTTATTGGAACTTTATTCTAACACTATTTATTATGAAGTAGAATTTGGTCCTACTTCCCATCTTATTTTAAATTTGTTTAAACCCAATTCCCATTAATTTAAAAAATTGGTTTGGCAGGAAAAATCAGATTAGAAATAAACCAAACAGTAATCTAAATAAACACGATATCAATGTTGGTAAGAAGTTGGGCTAACACGCCCAGTAGAGACTAGGGAGAAAAGAAATATAAATTCCTGTTGAGCGAACATTGATGGATTATGTACAGTGTTCACAATACTCTACTGAGCATGAAATCTTCTGTAAAAATAGTCACTGGCAATTATAGAAATTAGTGAAGAAAGCTTTCTTTGCATCATGTTATGGACAAAATGCACTCCTAACCCATGTAGGATAACAAAAGCATGATCTGGTCTCCATAGCCTACAGTTTAGTGTGTTCAGGAAAGGAAGTCAGGTATGAAATATAGTTGACCATGGAAACTTTCTACCTTAGCCAACCCATGACCAACCACATGCACCAACATGTTCCGGGCCTCACAGTCTCAGACACACTTAGCTCACTCCTGCTTCCTGGTCCTCCCTTCTTGCTGCGTCCTGCCTGGAATGCGATCCTCCTTTTATCTCCACTTTCTGAATTCTATCCAGCTCAAGCCCCTACATTTTCTATTTACCCTGTATAGTCTGGCCTATCAAGATCCCTGTTCTCTGACCACCTTTAGCTTTAGAGATTTCAGCTGCCATGCATATGCTTTGTGCAAGTTTATATATTTTTCATGGGAAATTATTTTTCCTCAATATGCATAAATTTCTTGACAGAGTGACCGTCATTCATTCATCCATTCATTTTTTAATATTTTCCCATAGTAGTATTTCCCATAGTAATATTTTCCCATAGTAGGCACATGGGAAATAGTCAATAAACACAGTAAATATTTTTGAATAAAATGAGAGAATAAATGCATTTTGGGATAACACATAAAGAGTGGTGATAAGAACTTATAAAAAGATGTTGCTAAGCAAAAATGGAATTAATTTTAGACGTCTGAACAAAGTTCTTTTTTGAAACAAAAGTACATGTTAATTGCAGCATTATTTACAGTGGCCAAGACATGCAAACAACCAAAGTGTCCCTCAATAGATGACTGATGAAGAAGATGTGGTACATATATATACAATGGAATATTACTTGGCCATAAGAAAAGATGAAATACTGTCATTTGTGATAACATGATTGGATCTTGAGAATACCATGTTAAGTGAAATAAGTCAAATGGAAAATGTCAAGAACCATACGATTTCACTCATATATGGGATATAAAACTGTAAACAACAAACAAACAAGACAAGCAAACAACAAAAACTCATAGACAAAGACAACAGTATCAGAGGGAAAGGGAGATTGGGGGGAGGTAGGAAAGCATAAAGGGAGTCAAACATATGGTGACAGAAGGAGAATTGACTTTGGGTGGTGAACACAATGCAATATACAGATGATGTATTATAGAATTGTACACTTGAAACCTATATAATTTTCTTAACCAATGTTGCCCCAATAAACTTCATAAAATGAAAAAAACAAAAACTATAAAGTATTAACCTACGCCCTTTCTTAGTTTACAGATATGATTCCTTATTGCATCATAAAGTCCTAGTTTTTCAACAGGTAGTTATAACGGTTATACTGACTTACACTGTAATCCTAGGTCACTTACTCATTTGCTGTGTGTTTGTCTTGCTATAGGATAGGAAGCTTATGATAAGTGCAATTTTTACCCTCAAGGAAAATTACAATAAATGTTAGAATCCCATGCATCTTATTATAATCATTAACTTTATTTTCTAATTATATTAATATTTTAGTTGCTTGATTTTTTTACTTTGTATACAGATTATCATTTTTATTAGCATGCAGTTGATATGTACCTTGTACAAAATCTATTCTTCATGAAAAACTTCTTTTTTTTACTATATAAAAATTATGTTTTTCTAAATAATAACTTTTGAAGTTATAACAACTGGAGCATTTAAGCTGAAAAGCTTAGATTTATGTTAAATGTTATAATGTTTGAATGTTAATTAGATTAATATGAAAGTGTAACTGTCAAAATACTGTATTATATTAACTGAAGCCAAAGGTCCTCCATTTTACTTTTATTCGATTGAATTGTGAGGAACAATCAAATCTTTTATTATTACATCTCAGGATTAAAAAATTCACCTTATTCATGGTTACCTGAATAATTTACTGGTAACTCTCACATAAAAGGAATTTTGAATGTGCTTTGAAAACATTTCAGGTAAAATAACAGGCAAAACCTGAGCTTTATGACATACATTTCCAAAACAAACACTCAACTTACCTCCAGTAGATGAGAATACCCACAAGAACCACTAGACAGATAAAAGTCAGGGCTGACACGATCACAAGGGGTATAACCGCCTTCTTCTCAGATTCCAACCCCTCAGCTAGACCAATACGAGACTCATGGCTACTATTACTGGCCTCTGTAGTCGAAGAAAATGGAGAGAGTTGATATTTAAACTTAAAGAAAAGTTATAACATTTTTCAACCGAATAGTCGCAACCTTTATTGCTGTTGCTTACCTTTAAAATTTCGACTCTATAATGCAAAGAATGCCTAAAATTAGAAGTCAATTTAAGTAAAATAAGGTTTAAAAAGTAAGGCAGGCTATCAGAGCTTAACAACTTAATATCCTAACAGAGATTTGCACCCAGATAGGGGTGCTGTGGCAAGAAGTGAACAACCTACTACCTTGAAAAGACTGTGAAAATGGAAGTGGAAGTATTAAAATAAGAAAACTGCCCAGATTTTTTTTTTTCTACCCAGATTTTAAATAAAATGATCAGGAAAAACATTACTACTTACTGAATCACAATATATAATCTTGATTTTCAAAAATTAATTAAAAAAATTATTTATATTTTTAATCCTACAATTAGGTAAATAATTAGGACCAGTGAATAGTTTCACGAAGAGAGAATCTTAAGATAACCCTTCTTACATTAAGATAACCCTTCAATTTAGCAAGTTATCTAAAATTTAAATGTAAGTTGCTTTTAAAATGGTATTTTAAATGCTCTTATCAACTGTTTTTCTCCATCAAAAATAAAAATCCTATTGCACATGAACTGCATAGATTTCAGAGATTCTTTTCAAATATCCAAGTGTAAATTATGAGAAAGGCTGAATTCTGCCATTGGGATCATTTTAAAAGATGGCAAATGACTATTTTTGTGATCATATGGGTATATTAATGTTCTAGCCCTTTCAAAATCACTGCCACTGGAGCTAGCCTTCAAGCTGTTAAAAAGAGATTCAGGATTGCAGGGTGTCTGTGGCCCATCACCACCCTTTCCTTCTACTTTGAGGAAACCAAGATGGTGGAACATTAGAACTGTTCTAGCACAATGCTGGGCCAACTCTGCTACAAAGAAGTGTCCTTATCCTGCAGAAATTTTAGTTCTTAGTGAGAGTCTACATTGCTTCTTACACAAATGGCACATTTGGTGTGCTTATACTAAGTTATCTTACTATTAGTGATATGAGACAGATTCAATTTAATTTTAAATATTTAAAAATAAGACATTTGAGAGTCACAAATTCATAAACATAACATTCAATTATATCTAATGCAGGGAACTTAAGATTTAAAATAATAGCTTTCTTCTATAACTGGGTGATGCAAAAAAACGAGCCAATAACTTAATCTACTCGACATATCAAAGGAGTATCAATGACACCCAAATTTGCCAAGCTATTTGTTCTTATAATTATGAATGTTTTTGCTAGAAAAAAGCGGTATTCGAAGGTGTGACTAAAAGATGCCGCTATCTAGTAATTACAAATGGTGGTTAATATTATTATCTGTATCAATCATTCTTGAAATGTGGTCCCCAAAATGATGGCATTAGCATCATCTGGAGCTTGTTAAAACTGCAAATTTTGGGCCCTACCCTAAATGCCCCAAATTTCCTGAATCAGGAACTCTGTGGATGAGGTCCAGCACTCTATGTTTTCACAAGTCCTGTGATTTTGGTTCAAGGTAAAGTTTGAGAACCAATGATATACAATCACATATACATGAAGTGAGCTTATATAATTATACACGCTTCAACTACCACAAATATTCATAACAATATGTATATAGGTACATACATACATATCTCATTTATATTGATGTATATGCATACACATACATGAGATATGTCTGATCATATATATGATCTATATGTACGATATAGTATAACACAAAACATGTAACAAAGTACCATATATATCACACACACTATATACACACACTATCCATACACATGTGCACATACAGTCTGCTATATAGACTCTTCTCCTAAGTTCTCTGGGAGGTCTGATTTTAAAATAAACCCTTTAACTGAGGAATCAGAATGATAAATCCATGGTAATCACATATTATAAAACCTAGATGGGATACTACATGAAAGTACACAATATACTGGTTGCTTTGTATATTACAATGAAGAAAACTAGTTGTATTGATTTTTATATTCATTAGTTGAGCCTAAAACATTTATTTTTATATGATTCAATAGTATTATGAATTATCTAAATGATAAGATAAGAAATTACTAATAGACAATTAGGAAATAAAGAACGAAGATAAAATTTTAAAGTGTGTTTTCAGAAAAACACAGTGTAATTTTAGTATTAGAAATTAGGCATTATAAATATTTTTTATTGTCTTTAATCTTGAAAGCATAATCTCTAAAAAACAGACACCAATAACACAGGTTTCCAGTCTCAGTTTTGTATAAACTCCCTAACTGACCTGGATCAAGTAATCTAGTATCTTTGGGTTTTGGTTAATGCAGTTATAAACTGCAGGTTTTAATATTTGCCTTATGTATATTATTTTGAGTACCATGTCTCATAAGTTATTCTACATTTAAAAATGTATACTCAAATAATAAGTTTTGGAATTAGTCCATATGCATTTGATAAAGAGGCATACTCAATTATGAGACATACAACATATAATTTCTTTTTTTACAGATATAGGTTCAAAAACAGGCCAGGATTTTCCCCCCAATTTTGTTTTATCTTATTTACTTCATTAATTAAGTTACTTAATGATGTTGGATGCTATATTCATATTATTTTCTCATCAGTGGGAGAACTTACTCAAATCTAATTAGTGCATTGAAGGAAAATTGCTAAGTTTAATTAATAATTTTAGGTTTGGCATTATAGATATTTGAATGATGCCACTACGCAGTAAGACAGAAAAATAGATTCCTGATAGTTTCTTTTGAAAGAAATCTAATAAAAATTAAAAAACAAACAAGTACTATAATTGGAGCCAGATAACAATTCACACACATGGCAAAATGGTGACCTCTGGCTTCATTATTTATTCTCACATCTCAGAGTTTAAGTTTTTAAATTGGAATGCCATGTTAACTGGTATCAAGTCAGAATACTCAGAAAATCTTCTCTATCAAAATGTACAAACTTTTAACTGCTGCTGTACTGAAAGAAAATTATGCAATCAATTGAAGAGATAAAAATAACAAAAGAGAAAAATAACCTAATGAGACTGGTGTCTGTGTTCTTTTATCCACTTTTATGCAACAATAGAGCAGGATGCTACTTTAGCTTGTTTTTTAACCTACTGTTATGACTTAGGTATTTTCATTGTTAATTGTAAAAATGCATTAAAATTTAATAAAAGTGGATTATAAAATTCTTACGATGCATTCAATGAAATTATCTAGTATTTCATATGCTTAATGGTATTGAATTTCCTTTTTCTTCTCACTGGCTTGTAGAGCAAACATCTGTATTATAGATGCTGTAAGTAATCCTCTAAGAAACATCTGGGCATGAACTCATTTGCATAAAATACATTATTAAGTGAAACGCATTTCTTCAGAAAATTTTCTAGTGTTTTACATCTTGTCATACAATACCTATACATACGCTGCATATTAATGCCCATTATTTAACTTCTTAGAAAGGTGTATAACAGCAAGTACAAAGGAGAACATGTTTTGTTAGTTAACACTGCCCTCTTTAGGCAACATTATGGTAATCAAACAAAGACAACTTTTCAAAATTTAAGCCTTGTTTAAAACAATCTTACCATAAACTCTCAAAACTTTTTTCAAAGCTCTCCAAGCTAATATGGGTGTGCAAATTACGTAATTCTTTTTCATGGGGCAGGTCAGGGGAAGATGCTTATCTCATATTACTATCAGAATTTATAATTCATTTTATCATTCGACAGAATTAGTTTACAACTTATTTCAGAACACGAGTAAATATAAAAATTAAACCATCTAAAAATAGCATATTCCAATCTATCATTTAAAAAACAGCATATATATATATATATATATATATATATATATGGCATGTACATATAATGACTTTCGCATATAATAGGTATCTTGTAGAATATGAAAAATTGACAATAAATAAAAATCACTTTATCTATTTTGAAAAGAATTAAGGACCAAAACAAACAAAACAGAAACAGGATCATAGTTTCAGAGAACTGATGGTTGTCAGGAGGAAAGGGGGAGAGGAGATGGGCGAAAAAGGTGAAGGGGAAATAGAGGGACAACCTTCCAGTTACAAAATAAAGAATGCACAGCGGCGTCATGTACCACACAGGGAACAGAGTCAACAAAATCGTAATGACTTTGCACGTGATAGATGGTTGATAGACTTATCATGGTGATCACATCGCATGGTATATAAATGTCGAATCACTATGTTGTACACCTTTAATGAATACAATAGGACATGACAACAATGCTTTTATAAAAAAATTAAAAAAAAACATATTGAGTATTCATTTGAGTAATGAATAAAATCATACTTAAAAACCATAAATTGATTTGATGTTTCGACTTAAAAACTGTGCTGTTTTATCAAATTTCTATCTTTCCAGGATTTTTCTATTCTTTGAGAAAGATGACCACCACACCTGAGTCTGTCCCTTTGATCCGTAACTAACCTGCCTCTGAAATGTTGAACACTTCTGAGTGCCCGCTAGTAACAGTTTTCGGTGTTGAGGACTGAGGGGGTCCAGGAGTTATTTGTGAGTCACCTGCTTCCAGGACCCCATCAATGTCTCTTTCGGTAACATCTGGAAAGCTGAAATCTGTAGAAGTCTCCTTATCATTAAGGCTATCTGAGGTACTATGCCCTGATCCGCTCTCTTCATCACTTGTAAGAACCACCCACGTTTTAGATTCTGGGGGGAAAGGAAGTTGGGCGTTACCATCCTCTGTTCCATCATCGTGCTTTTGGGGGAGCACATTTATTGATGGTGATTTGTCCATATCACTCTGACTGTCTGAGGTCACACCTGTGACTTTATTTTCTTCTTCAGACTTCTCAGATAGTGAATATGAGATTGGGTTATTCTGATCCACAAGGCTATTTTCCTGGGGGTCTGAATCATTCATTACCCTTTCCTGGGATTCTCTATAGGAGAAGCATGACATACACTTATATATGGATAAGCCATCTCTATCTCTGTCATCCTCATCATCATCATCACCAGTGTCACTATTGTCACCACCACCCACTAGCTCAGTGTCCGATCTGTGAGTCAGCTCAGAAGTTGGTTTAGAAGGAAGCAGGGACTCGGCTGTGGTAACAGAACCATCTCTGTTGGGAGAAACAGCTGTAATGGAAGCATACCCATTTCCTAATGGAACAGAGTGATCAGAAGTGACAGGTGTAGCAGAAATAACTGTTGGAATACCAGCAAACACATCATCGGCAAGAGAACCCATCGTGGAGGTGAAGACTTCATCAGAATACATAAGCTTATTTATAAGTGTATTTGGTGGCACATCCATCAATAAAATGGGAGTAGCAAATGCATGCCCTCCTGGGGGAAAGGCATGGCGAATCTCCACGTTGGCAGTGTGTAACAACTCATTACCGAGCAAGGAAGGCATCCCTTGCTGGGAATGTTCACTGTTAAGCAAAGCTGGTTCAAAATATTTCTTATTTGCATAAGAAATGGTTAAACCTTGAAGTGAAGCAGCAGGCATATTAGAAGCAGATGATACATCAAGCCCTGGTACAGATGTAGCGCGCCGTGCGTTTTCACTTGAAGCAGATTTTGATGCCATGAGACGCGACAATGTAGGACTAATTTGATCAACCTTGGGGGTTTCAACCAATTTTGGGTCACTAGGCACAGCTGGGAGAGCGGTTTTAAGCAATTTGTCAGCATCAGGAGCCTGAAAGGAAGGTTGCAGCAATGATACTTCAGTATTAAAAGAAGCTGAGGCCTCGTAAAACAAGAGTTGAGTTGAAGAAGACAACATTTCACTAGAAGCAGGGTTGGAGGACGCTGGCTCTGAGTTTGCACTAAGCACAGGTTTAAGAGAAGTGCCACCAAACGCTTGAGATACAGCATGTGGAGGTTGAAGTGAAAAGTTATTTTCTGGAATTTGACTAGTCTCACGATCAAAAGCCTTAGTGGCAGCATAAGCAAGAGAGTCTGGAAGAATGCTGAGTGAGCTAGAAACAGGAACAGGGCGTTCTCGTAAAGATGCATTCAACTTATTTGCATTATCGTACAGGCCGGGCATGACAGTGCTTTCAGAATGATAAAGCATCCCACTGAAAGAAGAACTCTGCTGTTCAGTCTGATTTCCATCTATTATGTCACTTTTAGGAAGCGTCTTATCATCATCCCTAAACACAGATGTTGTATAGGTAAATTCAGCTAGAGAAACAGGTGAAGAAAGGTTAAGGGCCATCAGACCATCAGGTAAAAGAAATTCGCTATCAGAGGAGGCGCCAGACCAGTCCCCATCACCAGACAGGCCCTGAGTGGGCGGCAGCACTGATGTGGAGGGGGTTATTGGTGAAAACTCGGGCATCGGTAGGTGGCTAGGGCTGCTAAGTAAGGAACCGTGATGAGCTATCTCAACGGAATCATGCACAGGTATTGCGGAAGTATAAGAAGCAGTGAGGAGGTGTTGGGGGCCCTCGTTATCAGGTAAGGCATGAGAAGGTTTAGGCCCTGAAGAACTTGCATGCATCATGACATCACTGCTGGATGACTCAACTGGAGAAAACATAAACGTTTTATAAAGCACCCCAAAGCCACGACCACCAACTTCCAGTGTCTCTGAGGCAGCATGAGTAGTGGACAGCACGTTAGAATACTGAGCAAGGCTGGGCTCTAGCAGTAAATCACCCCCGGCTACTGGCAGGGAAGCCTGCAGGGACACCTTACCACTCTCACCAGCTGACGTAACTTGCGGAAGGATGGGAGAGACTGTAGACAGATGGTGAAGCCATTCACTACTGAAGGAAGCAGAGGAAAATGGAAGCGAAGGTGCACCCTCATAGGAAGACAAGATGGGTTCAAACGACACACCGACACTGGGAAACACAGGCGTAGCATGCAAGGCCGACTCACTACTCGAAGCGGCAGGGGCAGTGTTGAGGATCTGATTGTCAAGCAACAAAGGGATGACTAGAGGAAAGCCTTCACTACTGGAGGAAGGTGGAAGAGGTGTCTCACCGTTGTATACTGGCTGAGTTGTCTGCAACTGTACCACGTTGACAGTGGTGACCGAGTCGTGTGGTCCAGAAGATGGGGTAAAGGCATGAGGTGTTACCTCAGTTGGGAAGTAGGCAACGGAAGAATAAGGTGGCATTTCCGTATCTGTGACTGAGGGATCCTGCGACACCAGGGGGCCTGGAGAAGAGGACTCAGTTGTCTGGTCAGATTCCTCAACGTGGATCTTGGTGTAATTAGTCTGGAGGAAGCCCTCTCTCCCTGATCCAACATCGGGCTGTGTCATCACATCTGTAGTACCAGGAAACCACACATCTCCATCAACAGAAGGATCCCTGAGAGGGTCTTCCGAGCCTGAAGAGGCTGACTCTTCTGAAGCATTTCTCGTGGATTCGGGCATAAGGACATCATATGTGATGGCCTCTGGGTGTTCTGAAGAAAATACATACCCATGGGATATGTCCTCAGAGATGAATGGCACGGCAGTAGTTGCAAGGCTGGAGCCTGAAGAATCATCAGCTCCTGTATCGAGCTTGACATTGGACAATAAACTCTCTTCCTCACTGATATCAGTAGATACCTCTTGAGATTCCGTTATAGGAACTGTATTTAAAGATTCCATTGTCCCAGACAAGTTCATCTGTGGAAATCTGAGAATAGTTCTAGAGCCATTATTTAAAGAGGCTGAAGTGCCTTCCAGAATGTGAGGTGGCAGTTTGGTCACAGTCTGGGAAGTCCAAGAAACATCTTTTTCTGGGGCTAATTCAGTGACTGGTCGGGAAGTGGAATCTAAAGGTGTGTTGGGAATATCACCCTTTCCAGAGAATGCACTTCCTCTTGTTGGGGATCGGTTAGTCTTGGCCTCATTGTACTTAGTCCCCACACGATTGTAGTTTGTTGTGGTAGAAATATGGGGTTCCTTTCTCCTTATTTGGTTTGTGGCACTGTCTCTACCAGGATTCACAATAGTGTCTTCATCAATATCTGTTCCCTCCTCTTCCTCCTTTGAAAAGCAAATAAGATTTAATGGGACATAAGGAAATAAGAGAAAAAACAAAATCTTAGTAATATTTTATACTACATTATACTGTTAATCTTCACTTGTGGGATCTTGGAAACTTCTTATAAAGTACCATTTCATAGAAGCGATGCATCTGTCCTACAACCTTTAACATCCTAGGGAGAGTAATAAACTCAACCAATTTTGGTTGCCTTTATTTTAATGCTATGACATGAAGTAATTAAATGGATACCACAGCTTTGAAAGGAAGACACATTGTATTTATTTATTGAGAGTATTATTTACCATAGTTTTTATTTTCTTGTTTTTATGTTTCTCTGTTCAATTCATCTGGCAACAAGCTAAAGAGCAATTAGCTTCTTGCAATATGAAATGGCAATGAAACAGTTTATTTCAAAGACCAAAGTGGTTGCATATTCAGAATATTTCACTGTGCATATTCTGAATACATCACAATTATTAAGCCATCATAAAAAGGAAGAGGTTTTTATTTTTGGTTTTCATTTTGTTTGAAATACTTGCCATTTAAGACTTGAGCAGACATTTTAAAGACAAGTTGTCCAAATATGTTTCTAATGATAGTGATTTATTTTGGGGTTCCTTTAAAAATACCATTCAGGGGATGGCCAAGTGGCTCGTTGGTTAAGAGTTGGCTTGAGGGCCGGCTGAGTGGCGCATTGGTTAAGAGCTAGTTTGGGATGCCAGCAGTCCCGGTTCGGATCCCATGTATGAGGGCCAGTGACACTGCCCTCTACAGCTAACAACAGCTCCACCTGGAGCTGGGCTACGAGCCCTGGTGACGATGTAAGCTGCAGCCCCTGCTGCAGTGAGCTGCCATTACCTACACCGAATGCCCAGCAGCCAGCGTGAGCAGACGGCAGCTGGAGTGAGCTGCCAACAGCCGCGGTGAGCGACCATCCAGAGGCCGGTGACCGATCTGCCTCACCTGGGAAGAGCGCAATGACGATACCAACATGGGCCAGTGAAACAACGTCCTCTGAAACTAGACTGAAGAACAAAAGGACAGCAACTTGTCTGTTCCCCGACTCCGATTCCCCAATACTGTTCACCTCCCCCAATTCCCCAATTTAAAAAAAAAAAAAAAAGAGTTGGCTTGAGATGCCAGTTCTGAGTGGCAGGGCCTCAGTATGGATCCCACGTGAGGGCCAGTGACACTGCACCCGCTACAGCTAAGATAGTGAAAAACAGCTCGACTTGGAACTGAGCTGCAGTGAGTTGCCAGCGATGGCACAGGCTGCAGTGAAGCTGCAGTGGGCTGTTGTAAGCAATGTGAGTGGTTGGCAGCCTGAGTGAGCTGCCATGAGCTGCTGTGAGCTGCCGTCCAGAGGCTGGCAACCGATCTGCCTCACCCGAGAAGAGCACAATGATGATACCAACATGGGCCAGTGAAGCAACGTCCTCCACAACTAGACTGAAGAACAAAAGGAGAACAATTTGTCTGTTCCCCTTCCCCGATTCCCCAACGCTGTTCCCCTCCCCTGATTCCCCAATAAAATCTTTAAAAAAAAATACCATTCAGGTGACCCAGTCTTTCATGAACACTTAGTCACTCTAATGGCCCAGGAGCAATGTGGCTAGAGATAAAGACCCATGTTTTCTGGTTTTGTTTTGCTGTTTTAAAAATCTGTTCATTTTATATGTCTAATCCTATGTTTAGAAAACTATATTGCCCAAGGTATCAAGATATGATATTTCAGTCCACATGTCTTAATCCACATAGAGTATGATTTTGTTCATTTGTTAGCATTATCATCTATTAGATCTATTAAGCCCATGTCCCTTAGAAGAAGAAAAAAATGACGAAGTACAAATTAGTCATTGAGATTTTGACCAGTCTCAGTAAAAAGAGTCTGAATATTAAACCATGTGTGCTGATGATCATGTGTCTCATACACACAGAAACCTGCATTGTATGAAACATAAGCTCTCAAGCTTAATGATGCACTGTTATCTAGAGTTTAATTATTTCATTGATTTTAAGTGTTTTCTAATGAATATGTGACAGCTCTGAGAAGTGAGCCAGCTTTAATGAGCTAGATTGTACTGATGCTAAAAGTTGGTATTTCCTTAGATACTCCAGGCACATTTCCTCACTAGTAGTCAGTATTTCTTTATGAAAATTTGCATTCTGTTTGATCCCTTGTTCATAAGGACAACCCAAGAGATCTCACTAAATAATTTCCTGAATAAAATTCTCCCTTAATCTATAATTGCAAAGACTTCATACAAAAGAAATTAAAAATAGTTTGCCTTGCCTTGCTCTCAGTGCAAATCCAGGTATCTTTTCTTTCCCTAGAAGTTCCCAAACATTTATTTTAGAATTTGATCCAGAGTTTTGCTGAGGATCAGCGTGAAGCTTAGCAATATGGAGGTTCTAACTCTTCCTTATTTTTGTAAATCTGGATATGTGCCTGATTTTCTGGTATCACTCCACACTCTTAACCTCTAACAAGACTCTTAAACTTTTTCTCTGCTCTTATCAAACCTCTGCTTACCTATCCTCTCCCCTCATTCTCAGTAGATGGCCTTTTTGTTTACTTCACAGAGAAATTAGAAGCCACTGGACAAAATGACACCTCTCTTCCTAACATTAAAATATCAAAAACAGGGACCAATCAAATCCACCCTCTCATCCAGCTGTAACTGAAGAGTTGTTCCCCTTCTTTTCTAATTCCTTCATATATGTTTTAAATTTATTCTTTATCATTTTCGTGGCAACCACACACAACTGAGTATTTCCCTTTGTTTTGTGATGTCAATTTTGTTTTCTCAATGGATCATACTTATAAGCTTAAATGAACTCAGGTCTCTCTTGTTTAAAAGAAACATAAAGAGAAATCTCAAATTCAACTTTTAGTTATTATTCTACCTCTCTTCTTCCCTTTACAACTAATGACACGACATCTATGTTCTCTGTACAGTGCAACAATTTCTATCAAATCTCACAGTAATATTGTTTCTGTTCCTCTTTGTTTATATTTTCACACAAACACAATTTTTCATCTTCCTATCATAAGCTATGTAGATTTCTATAAATTTTTCTTAAAACATAACACTATTCACTTTTTATTTTGTTAGATCTTTTGGGGGGAAAAAGTTATATACGAGGGCTGGCCGAGTGGCATGATGGTTGAGAGCTGGTTTGCGATGCCGGCGGCCCCGGTTTGGATCCCACATATGAGAGCCAGTGACGCTGCCCTCAAAAAAAAAAAAAAAAAGGCTATATATGAAAAAGACATAAATCCCTCCGATTTCTTTCTTTTCTAGCAGATTTTAGACATTATGAGGTTGAGATACCTCTCAGAATCTGACAATGGTGATGGACAGTTCATTAATCTTAACCGACCACATCTTGTAGATCTCTATGAAGTCATACTGCCTCATGTCAATATGTCAAGAAGAATATATCATTCATGCTCTACAATTACTTTATACATATCTGAAACCAAAATTTTTTTTTTTTGAAGGCAGTGTCACTGGCCCTCATATGTGGGACCTGAACCGGGGCCGCTGGCTTCCCAAGCCAGCGCTTAACCACCATGCCACTCAGCCGGCCCCAAAAAATGTTTTAATGGATACTCCTTTATATAATTTCTTACAGAGTTCTTGTGAATCAGTCTTCCACTATGGTTTTGATCTGTGTCACACCTGTTATCCTTCACAACTTCCATTAATTTAATTTAATTTTTTTATTGTAAAGCCTTGAGTAAGCTGGAGATACTTTCTTTCAAAGTTATGCATTTATTTCTAACTGAAGAGGATCTGAGAAACACCCCAAACTACTCAGTTCCATACTCAGGCTTTAAAACCATTACAGCTACATCCCAGGTGTTTGTCAATATCTCTCATTTGTTCCTGCGAGAATCAAAGGAAGTAAATAGTGTTATGGACTGAGCATTTGTGTCCCCCACTTCCCCAATTCATACGCTGCAATATTACCCCTAATGTTATAGTGTCAAGAGGTGGGGCATTTGAGAGACAATTAGGATTTGATGAGGTCCTAAGGGTGGAGCCCTCATGAATGTGATTAGTGCCCTTATAAGAGTCATGAGAGAGCTTGCTTCTGCTCTGCTCTCTGCCCTGTAAAGATAACAGAACAAGTTGGCAGTCTGCAGCCCAGAAGAGGGTCTTCACCAGAACCTGACATGCTGGCACCGGATCTCAGATTCCTTTTCTCCAGAACTGGGAGAAATAAATTCCTGTTGTTTATAAGCCACCCAGTTAATGGTATTTCACTTTAGCAGTCTGTACTGACAGGACACAAACTAATGATTTGAATTTACAGTGTAAAATCATTTCTTTTTCCTGCCTTTCACTTGACTCTAGTGACGATTTCTAGGTATCTACATATCCATGTGCATGTACAATACACATGTGCACACATACACACACTCACATACAAATAACCTTAGCTGATTTCTGTGAACTCCTGTTGGAAGGTAAATTGGTCATTTTGGTAAGATAATCCTTTGTAAGAGAGAATTGCTATAAGTTACATAAAACTATTGAGGTCATTATAAATGTGACAACACAACTGAATTGCTATTTATTGTTAGAGAATAAGATAATGGCATCAGTTATTCCACTTTATGAGCATACATGTACACACACACATTCATACTAAAGTAACAATAGCACCTAGATTTAACATATAATCCCAGTTAAGGTGAATAGTATACTTGGGCTTAGGATAAAATATTATATAAGATACAGCAATAATTTCCTATTTAAAAAATTAAGACAGTGTTAACATTTATAAATATTCTTAAATACTCATTTACTTGAAGGACATTATGCTAGCAAGGGACACTTATAATTTGAATAGTCCAAACACAAATATTCACATTAAATGGGCAAAAGAATACATAAAATTTGTATTTTGGCTCATATTTATCATCAATCTATCAATCATTGGATAAGTTAGTTGTTAATAAACTGTAGCAATATTAACATTAAGAATTCATTAAATATTTGTCTTTTAGAGGGCCGACCGAGTGGCGCGGTGGTTAAGCACTGGCTTGGGAAGTCAGCAGCCCTGGTTTCGGTCCCACATATGAGGGCCAGTGACACTACCCTCTTAAAAAAAAAAATTAAAAAACCTGAAATTTGTTAGGGCCAGCCGAGTGGCACGGTGGTTAAGCGTTGGCTTGGGAAGCCAGCAGCCCCAGTTCAGTCCCACATATTAGGGCCAGTGACACTGCCCTCAAAAAACAAAAAAAAACCAAACCAAACAAACAAAATATTTTTTTTAGAAAAACCTGACAGTGAAAAAATTCCAATTTATAGCTATAGTTCATAGCTATAATTATTTTTAAAATTCATTTTTTTTCATTATCAGCAAACATTTTGTATCCATTATTTTTATTTTACTAATCAAAATGTCTTCCAAGTTCTTCATAAAAGAATCATGTATATCAATTACATGCCTATCTATGAAGAAGCAACTAACCCTACAATGAATACTGCAACCCAAACTTTTATTAATGCAATGTCTGAAAACTAACCAATAATTCAAAATAGGCTTGGAAATTTTAAGACATTTGAATAGACAATATAGCTATGGTACCTTGATTATTTCTTCAGTTCCAATTAATTCAGGAAAGAAGTCAAATTCTACAAAATTAAAAACAAAATTATTAAAATTTTTATTCAACTATTTCAGTCTTGCGGGTTTACCTTTGGATGGAAAGAGGTAAAAGACAAAACAAAAAGACTGTTAGCTTTCAAAATATAGAATGTCTCAAAATAAAAATTTCAAACATCAGTTTTCAATACTACTGAACACTACATAACACAACACTACTTAAACCAGAAGGTTTTGAAACTGCACTCAAAACCTTCATCTCTCTCATTACTCCAACTCCCTTCCCCATTTCCACTCCAAGTGTGATTGATGCTAAGAAGGGAGACGGAGGCAAGTGAGGCTGATATCACTGAGTAAAACGCCCCCTCCCCCCCCATTTTTTCATCAGTGCCGATTCACTTTCACCCTTAACAGAGCTGATAAAAACACATCTGTAACAAATAAAAATAATAATATTAAAAAAAAAGCATAGCTGGGTTTAGTGCCAGGGATTTGGGGAAGAAGTGAAAGGATTTATTTTTGTATTCAGTTACTATTCCTTAAGTTACTCTTCCGAATGAGGGTCAAATAATTCTTTGTATTCTTCAGATGTGGGCTCATACCTATTTGTACATTGGGTGCTGCCCCAGGTAACATGGAGTGTGTTTTCCAACAAGTCCAGCCTGGCTTGGCAGCAGGAAGGACTGACCAGAGTGATTCCCTGCCTTCTCCCCAGGTAACTCAGCCAAGGCTGTCTGTGCAAAGAATGCAATGACAAAGATCATTCAAGTCCATTTCCCCCAAGTGACTAGAACTGGTGTATTCCTAGTCCATGGAAATCTCAACCCTAAAACAAGACCTGTCAGCAAATGACAGGAGAAATTAGCAGCTGGTTCTGTCTCTCCAACAAGGAATTGAGCCCCCCTGCCAATTACTGAGGGGCTAGGGGAACATTTCTCTTCAGTCTTCATCTGAGTTTCCTAGGTCATCAGAAAGATGGCAGACGGAACTGTGATGGCTTGAGCGTTATTACAATGATGCTCCTCTTACTGCTGTCATTTGATAGCACCTCACTCCATCCCCAAAGTTTATGCCTTCACTGTCCCAACGCTGCTATGTTCTCTGTTTTATGCCTGCATATATCCTCAAAGGAAATGCATATTCTATAGAATTTCCAAAGGCATAACTAAACTACCAATAAATGTTTATCAAACCCAGACCTGTTTTATGACATAGACTTTATTGAGTTTATTTTTGTCAGGAAATTTCTAGGTGTTCAGAAATGGAAAACTATAAATACAGTTATATACATGAGTTCTACTTAGAGGAGAATTAAGTAAAATTTAGCAGTGAGCCCAGCTCCCAAACAGATTTAGATGAAATTAATACTCTTTGCTATTTAACTATTTGAAGGTTACTTACCCTGAACAATTTTCTGTGCTGTAAAAATGAAAATATTCACTGGAAATGATCACAGTCTTAAATTTTAACTCTCAATTATTATTTTCTGTGTTGTTAAAACTGACCATGAAGGAGTTTAGAAACTTTTATTTGGGTCATTAATGTTCTCCTTTTTTTATTTTGCCTCTATGAAACCCTTTCCCACCATGTTTTCTATGCTGATTATTCCTTAGATTATCAAATTAAAGTGGTTTCAATAGTCTGAAACAATTGAGTCTCTATAACCTCCAAGGAAACCAATACTACATGTGAATTTAAAAATGGGATGCAACTAAACTGTGAGAAAGAGACAAATAAGAACCTTCACTATGACTTTGTAAAAACTATAATTTTAGGTGATTCATGTAAAAATTTTCAAATTCAGCATGTGAGACAATGAAGAAGTTTATTTATAATGCTTTCAAATGTAGACACTCCTTTCATGTAGTTTAAAAATACTTCAATGCTAATAAGAGCCAATTATATAATCAAATACTTGTTGGTGATACATATATTATATTGTAGATTTTTCTCTGTTAAGTGACTAGAGGAAAAAAAAAATCTTAAAGATAGTCCATTCTCTTCAACATGCTTAAGAAAGTATTTTAAAATTGAAAATAAAAGCGTCTAACTTCACCCAATTCTATACTTTTCATGGGAATTTTCTTATTCATTGTCAGTGTTGGGGGTGGGGTATAGATAACGATCACGCTGAGGACTGATTTCCTTCTTTTTCAGTATTCTCTGTGTCAATTGCGTTTGATTTATTTGAATCCTTCCATAGAGCATAAATTAATTATATGGATTATAGTCCCTAATAAGTTCCATGATTTTGCACAAACATATCCCTTAAAGACCATCAGCGAGTTCTACTATAACTGTCTTTGATGTTTGCCTCAGTAAGAAGTAAGAAGTCCTGTCTGATTGTTGTAGGCCCCAGGGGCACATGTGTACCCCAAGCAGCCCTTGGCTCCCTCTTGTCTCACGGCACCCTCATGGGTGAATCCCCCCAGTGTAGGCCTTCATATCGGGAAGTATAAACCCACTTTGAAGGGTCTCACTTCTGGTTTCCTTTTAGACTCAGATCATTTGAATTGACTGAAATACTGGGGTTGCCCAGCAACACTTCAACACTATCCCCCCCAATTCATCCAGAAGTCTTTTGGTGAGTCTCTTTAGAACAATTTTGAAATATAATAATTTTGGAAGATGGTTTCTATCTTCCTGGAGATTCGGAAGCCATTCTTCTGGGTTTGAGAGTTCCTAGCACCCAAGGTCCAAGTCTGGTGATGAGCACGAGGTCTCTCAAACCGGGTACCATTTGGCCCACTGCTTCCTCACAAATACTAATTGATGTCTTAGTAGCCCTGGTCTGACTCCATACATTAAATAGTTAAACAATTACACTGGTTTACAGAATCTTCTCACTTCATCAAACTAGACTCATGAAAAGCTGTAAAAGTCCTACAGTGACATATCTATCTATCTATCTATCTATCTATCTATCTATCTATCTATCTATCTATCTGTTTTGTTTTTTTGAGTGAACACTTAAAATTCATATTTGTGTGATAACCGAACAAAAACTCTTGGTTCATTATGGTTTTGTTGTGGGACACGTGTAATGCCAGATCTTAAAAGAGGATGTTAGTAACACATTAATATTCCATAACACAAAAAAGCAACACTGACATAGGTTGCAGGCAAGGCTTATTTAATTGTTTGAAGGTAAGCCAAGTTTCACAGTGCAAAAAGGTAAAAACAATGTGGGCTGCAATCTCTTCAAACTGTGATGATAAGTCTCATTATATAATAACACCCACAGCATAAACGGTACAGGCAGAGTAAGGACAGATGTGGAGTGATTTAACCAAGACAACTGTTATACAACTGAAAAGCACAAAATCACAGAAAACTGTGTTGATTTTATTTACCATGCACTTAAATGGAACACATATAATGATCACAGCCCTAAAACATGTGCCTAAATAAAATCTCTTTAATTGGATATTAATAATTGGCTCTACATTATAGAAGAGAAATGAATACAATTATTTCAGTTACAATGAAAGAAATATATTTATGAATTGTTTATTCATAAATATAATTTTCTACAAAGTATTTGAAAAGAATATACATTTCTGTTCAACTTTTGAAAGGGCTTCTTGACAAATTTAAATTGCTTCTAAATATGAATTTATGCATTTATTTAAAAATAGTAGTTATAATAATATTTAATGGACACGAGTTTATAGTGATACTGTTGTATGCAACAAATGTCATTAAAATGCACACACAATAAATTAATCAAATTATCCAAAGTTAAATGCACAATTTGGAAGAGTGACATTTCCTTCACAGATATTGACTAGAATATTTGAAATTTATGATTGAAAGAAAAGAGCAATTATAAATGACCTCCTTCATTTCTTTTTAACAAAAGCAATAAACAATACAGTATTTAGAAAACAGCTTATCCAAAATAATAGTAGAATAATTCAATAGGTCATTTTGCAGTGTTACTAAGGTAATGAAACAATATGATAAACAAGATGAAATGGTACTAATAAAAACCATGAAATAAGCAGCAAACTCAAAAGCCACTTACATCTATATTAGCCACATAAATCACAAAATTCAAAAATCTTATAGGTACCATCACACTAAACCATAAGACAGTATTGCTGTCAAGATTTTTGCTGTGTTGTAACTACCATAGAAACAATATTTAACATAAGTAGTTTCAATAATGAATTGAAAATATATGCATTGAAATGCCATTGCAGGCTTTAAGATCAGAAAGAATGAGTTATAAGAAAACTAACATTTTTTTTTATAAAAAACAGGAAGACTTTAAACTTTGGGTAAATTGGCTTTTGATGAAGAACTTGTTGAAAGGAATAATTAAGGCATAACTGACCTAAGTTTTTAAAAACCCTTGGCTTTTAAGAGGAGTATCATAGTGAAACATCAATTAAATACCATCTATTACTAAAACATCATTACAGTATAAAATGTTTTAAGGGACTGAGACATTCATAGAGATTAAATGGAGTGTCCACATTAGCGTCTCATTAGTTCAATAGCGTCCTGATCCTTTGAATAAATAGAAATTAAATTGTTACATTTATTATTTTGTACAAATGTGAAAGTGCTACAAATGATATACAAGAGTGTTGTACTTGTGCCAATACATATTCAGCCTAAAAGGATCACTCAGAAACCATTTCTGTAGAAAATAGGCATTTGATCTGTTTTTCCATATGCAATAAGCTTCTCAAAAAGAAAAAAATTAGAAACTTTAAAAATTTACTACAGTGGATACAGTAATAAATAGCATAATATAAATGGCTAACAGTAATATTTTTGTAAACTACTGGGAAATTGTTTTATGTACAGAAATTAGAGTGGTATGAAACCGAGAGAGTAAAATTAAGTGAATGTATTCAATATATGTAATTCATATCCTAAAACACACCATAGGATGAGAGATTTTTATATGCCATGTTTTATCAATTCACATATAATACTGACCAGCATGGCCAAAGTTGCACTGCTAAAGATGTCATTTTGGGGGTGGGTCAATATGGAGAACTTTGGTGAGGGGTGACATTCAGTGGAGGAGCATGATACGGCATAACCGAAACCATGGTCGGTTAATTTGATACTCACTTTTCAGTAAGACTTCGAGCTCATAATCCATTTAAAAATAGCCTAATTTTGAAAAGCAATGCTAAATAAGAGCACTAGGAAATATGGTTATAGGCAGGCCACGAGGCAGGTCATAAATGTTATTAAATGATGATATTGCCATCACGAGAGTAGTAATATTCATTAGCCATCAATGTTTTAACGTGGGAAATAACTTGGCAAGTTTTGTAGCCTATGGTTTGGAAGGATACATAATCTCACATCCAATTTTCTGACATATATTCTTTAACTTAAAAATTCAACTAGAACAATTGTGATGAGGTAATTGCTGAACATGCTTGTAATGATTAGCATAAGGACCACAAAGGCAAATCGATACACATCAGTTTTCTTTCCATGCTGAAAACTGGAAAATGGTATAATTACTATAATTTGTAACTATTCATTTCCATTAAAAACTAATAAAAAATTTCAGTGAGTAGCCTCATGATAGGGATGACCAAAGAATATTTACATTTATGTATGTATATATTTATGATTGCATATGTTTATGAATATGCATATGCATGATATGTATATATATATATAAATATATATATATACATATAATTCCATTCTATTGAAAACTGCTTATATTAACAAAAGGAAGACTTTCATTTAATTAGGTAAATTTATAAATTGTCAACTTATGATGGTTGGCCTTTCATTCAATTATTGCATATGCTTTGAGATCAAAAGATTTTCCCATAATACTCAGAGAAGATGCATGCAAGTAAAATACAATTAGAAACAACATTTTTGTTTCCTTTTATGAAATAGCACTGGCAAATCAGCTAAGAGGAAAGCACTTCCACCCTTCAACCAAATTTCAAAAAGTGGATAAAAATATCTAAGACAAACTGTTGGGATGCTTTGTATAGATATTTTAAAGTACCTCACATGATCCTAGGATCACGTATATACTTACTACAAAGAGCTTTGGGGGCTGAAAAAAGGAAATAAACACATATGAAACCAAATCTTCCTTATCCAAAAAAAAAGCCTTCATGCTTACAGAGCTATCTCATTAAATGACCATTACAGACATAATAAAAGGTTTTACTATTCTTAGTTTATAAGTACAAAATTTCATTATTCAGAGTAAATTTATTGATTGTCCTGCTGGATGAAAAATGGGTTCCATGCTTCATAAAATTACCTGGTGATCCAGACTAAAAAGAAAATCATTTGCCTTTTGGCCAAAAGAATATAAAATCAGAGAGAAAGCACCAAAGCATCCAGTCACTCCACTGGCCTCATTTATTTAGATAACATAAGGCTTAACATGTGGGCACTTACCATGGTCATCAGATGGCATGTCGACAATCAGCTGGTCACTGTATTTGCCGTATAAGCCATTAGTGCATATGGCTACTATTTGAAGAACGTAACTCATATTGGGTAGTAAATTACTGAGAATAGCACCCTAAAAGAAAGATGTCAGTAATTATACAAATGTGTTATTCTCAAGGAGTACTAACATACTAGACATTTGTCCTTAGAAAACTTTTTCTCATTTGTTACTGGAAAATATTTATATTTCATTAACTTAAGAAAAAGTTTATGCGATGTTAAGTTGAAAGACCTATTGAAAAAGTGGGTATTTTTTTTTTTTTTTTTTGCTTTTTGAAAACCACATTTAGTTTTAGAAGTTTCATTTTTAACTAGAAATCATAAAATTCGTAAGTGTCGAAAAACTACAGATTAATTTTATATACAAATAAACATGTAGCAATTGCAAAAGGCAAAATGTAAATACACGATTAATACCAATGTATCTCTTTATCTTAACAATAGATAATCCAGACAGTAATAGAATTATTATCTTCACATTATTCCGAAATGAAAAATAGCACATGCCCATAAATTCCACAACTTTCCCAGTTCATAGTCTCTCTATTCTGGTCAACTGAATTAAAAAGTTGATACAAATTTTATCTATGTTGTCCATATGATCTTCAACACCATGATAACAAGGATAGTTTTGTTTAAATGCAGGTTCCTAGGGCATTCAGGACTCTAGCTGTCTGACCTGTGGTGAGGCTTCCTAGAGCCCCACCCAGCTGAGATTCTCTCAACTAAACCCCAATCTATGGGCAACACTTCTGTACCAAGGTCAAGTTGGATACTGAGATGCTCAGGTCACAGAAGGGCTCTGTATTTTATTTTCTTTAGTTCGTGTGATGGGTGGGGAGGAAGGGCTTATGGGTCTTTCATAGGGATTATCTACCTTGTGTCCGGAAAGTTCTGTCTCAATTGACTTCACATGTGATACTTGCAAATCTGATGTCCCTCATCCCCCCCGCCCCGAAAAAAAAGGGATTTTTGAGATTCCTACTCTTGTGCTGGTATAGTATGATGGGGGAAATAACACACTGATGATATAAGAGCATTGAGATTCCAGGCTCAATTCTTTCCACAACTGTGAGATCACAGTCAAGGAACTGAACTGTTCTTGGAGTCCTTTTATTTGTAAGGAGAAGCCACACTAGATGATCTCTAGCTCCTGTCTTCTACATGTGTCTACTCTATAATGTTGTGATCGGCAAAGTTGTGGTCTCCCTGTCATTCAAAACACAAATAAGAACCAAGTGTAATTCACTGAAAGTTTTGTCATAATTTAGCATAGCTTCTGCCTCCTCTCTTCCCCAATGAAGACCCTCATACAAAGTCCAGGGCAACCATATATACTCACTGTGAGATCTTACCTTGACAATTACACTATCATGTTATCAATACAAGGAACAATTGATTTTATAGTTACCAAGTCTTGATAGCCATCTGTCAAAAATTCATGCTTGGTTTGGTCTTCTCCCTCTAACTGCTGGTACAAAACTGCAAACTTCTCAATCATGGTATCATAAACCACTCGAGGCCTCTCCCATGTAACCAAGAGACTGGTGTAATTCTCTGGGTCAGCTTGAACATTTTCTGGTTCTGAACTACAAACTTCAAAGAGAAAAAAAAATACAATTATTGATACAGCTGTCAGGCTCCAGGATTTTAACAAGTAAAACATGTTCTATGAAAATCTTTGTGGTATTTTATTTCACTAGAAGGTAAAGAAGTTACGCTTACCTGCTGTGGAGCTTTTGTTTACCTCATTTCCTGTATATGAAATGCTTCTTCCTTGTCGCCTGTCTCTATCTGTTCAAATCCCACCTTCCCATTCAGGAAATAATCAAACGCTACCTCCTGTGTTATGCATGCTCTGATCTCTGCTGCAGTGATCTATGTCATTTTCAATTGTCTGGTTTGTTTCACTACTATTATTGAATTAATTGCATATTCTCTTATATTACTGTTTTCTGAATAGGTCTAAACTTTTCTAGCAGGTTATAAACATAAAAACCATAGCTTTATATTTCTATATTGACTAGACCATTGTCTTAAATATATCTGACATACAAATTCATTTTTAGAAACAAATGAACAAAGGATATCTTCAGCTTTATGGTGCCTTATTTCTCTTGTTAGGTACCTGACAAATATGTTGACCTTGGGATGAGGAGAATTTCAATTATAAAAGATGGCCCATTACTGGACATTTTGTTGACAGAAAATCATTGAAATCAATTAAAACTTCCAATCAGAGAAGAGAACAAATAAAATTATCATTTCAGAATTTTTCAGATCTGCTGACGAATGCCCCACTTTGGATAATAAATTGATTAAGCAGTTAATTTCAGAGAATTAGAAGAATGGTTTGTCTCATCTAAAAAAGTAATATTTTGAAAATCTTTAAGGGGCTTCTTTTTTTTTTTTTTTTAAGAGGGCAGTGTCACTGGCCCTCATATGTGGGACCAAACCGGGGCCGCTGGCTTCCTAGGCCAGCGCTTAACCACCGCGCCACTCGGTGGGCCCAGGGGCTTCTTAAAATAAATTCAAGTCTGTGTTGGGAATGGTGCCAAAGATGTAGTCCCATCTGAAAGAGCACTCTGATACTTTCTGAAACACATTCATAATGTGACCGTTTGGACTAACTGTGAGGATAAAAATGATACAGTTTTATGATATTGTGCAAATGAAGCAAAGTAAGAAATATAATCTCTTCATAGGCCAGATAGGTTTGCAAACGAGAGGGAGAGAAAGGTCACTGAGGTCAAAGATTAATTACTATGTGCACAGAATCTGGGTTTTGTTTTCAGAGGACACTTGAAGTTACAAAGCCACTGGATGAGATCATGCAGTTGACTTAGGTCACCCAATCATCACTGATAGAAAAACTATTTCCAGGACCCCATGAAAACATGCTGGCACAGCATCAGAGGACGCCCCAAAGCCCTTTTCTCTACACTAGTCTGTAGTTTATCTTGTGAACACAGGAGGGCACCCCAAAACAACTGGCCTTATAAATGGAAACAATTTGTACACACCGTATTTAGTATTAGCAATTTTAGCAAATGTACTCTATGGTAGCAATACGGTATATGAATGATTCTGAAAAATATTAACACATACACCTTATATAAATAAAAGCATGTATAACTTTATATAGGTGAGAGATAAGATTTATCATTGTAAAAACCATGATGTTATTTTTTGTTTATTGAGAATTTAGGGGGTGTGTTTTTCAGAGAATAAGAGGACAATTCCTTCATTATCAGAGAACATGAATTCAGAATAAGAATTTTTTTTCTAATTTAGCTCCAGACTACATCATCATTCCTCTAGCTAGTGATGCTTCTATTAGTGTCCACCAGGTGGCAGAATACCATCACATCATCTTAAAAGTAAGTTATTCACATAAACTGTCATTGGAGTAACAGGATTGCCTCAGTCTGGCTTATAGATTCCCAAGCCCATTTTAATAAGGTTGAAAGCGATTGTGGATAATAGCATTTTGTAAATTTTGTCCTCAAAAAATCAGTCTCAGTTTTTATAGAGGGGGAACAATTTGAAGTGAACTATTCTTCCCACCAATGAAACTATCTTAAAATGCATTAAAAGCTTTATGCATGCACACAAAACATAAAAATCACTGGAGAAAAATGTAAAATTATTAGTTGCAAAATGCCCAAAGAACTACTGCCTAAATAGCACAAGCTTCTTTGGTCAGAGGTCTATGTTTATCTTGACTTAATAGTGGAAATCACAGATGCTACATATTTTAAGAATCACCAGGAATATAAAGTAAGATTCTAAAAAGAATGTTATATTTGTCATCAGGTTTCCATTGCTTTGCTTTCTTCTTTATAGATCTATAAGATCTTATTGGCAATTTTAAAAATAGTTAAACATATTTTAATTAGAAATGTATTTTAAAAACACTCCTTTTGTTTACTGATAATCAATAACTCAACAATAGGTTACAAAGTGCAGCTAAATCTTGTCTTTTAGATACTGAAATACAGGATTTTATGGGGAAAAGATATATATATTTTAGAATGTATTCAAAAGATAAGCCTGCACTTCCGTATGGAGTCTGTGACCTTGCCAGAGGGTAGCCCTTCTGTAAGGTAGGACTGGATCTTTTAAATAACAATCTAGGTAATTCTATATACATATAAACTACTTGGTGTTCAAACATAAAGCTGGGTAATTGCCATGGAATAAGTTATTAATTTGCACTAAATTTTCCAGGTTTTATTTATGTTTCTTACTGAAATTAGTTTCATTATCTTATTACAAGGACCGATACTCTATAAAGCACATCATCAGGATTTAAAATAAAAAAGTGTTTTCCAGATCAACATATACTCCAACACCAAATACAAACTACTAATTGATATAATAAATTGGTTAAAAAAATGTCATTTCCTTGATTGTGGGGAGTTCAGAACCACTTTGAGGCCCCCCATTTCCTTTGTCAGGACTGAATTTCACTCCCAGATTCCTTCCCACAAGCTACGTGTGATCTGAGTCATAGTCACTGATTCTTTCCGGAACCCTCGCCAAGGATGAGGGTTCCTCATCCGGTTCCTGCCAGGCCGTGACTATGAGCCAGGCCATGACATGCCTGTGGCCCATGTCAAGTAACAGAGAAGACAAGTGCAAAGGATCCCCACACGTGAAGAATGAGGATATAGTCTAATTTTTCAGGGTGCAATAACTGTTCTTACTTAAAAACTTATTTTTAACATTCAATCTCCAGCTACTTGGTTCCAGCCACTCTTGACATACAGATAAAGATGGTGCCTCCCCTGGCTTTAGGAAGCTCAGTCCCCTGACCCTTATATTTAGTAAGCTATAGAACATCACGGGTGTTTTTAGTTTCTAACTCCTAGACTCCATTTAGAGAGGAATGCAAAATAAACTTGTAAAGCATTTGCCGTTTAGATGAAATTAGATTGTGCTTTTCAAATGAGACATTTTCCCCACAATAAGCCATGAAAGCTTCACAAACTTTTAAAAGCCAACACGAAGTCATTTATCTTCTCACTACTCGTACAAACTTATATGAAGAGGGAATACAAAAAAATTAAATAACAAAGCACTGTCAAAATGTGGGAAAAAAGGAAATTAAAAAAAAGTAATGAAGCAGTACAAATGAGGAGAACATGGCAGTTCTTTGGCTGGGACACATCTCTCGGCTAATCATGAAAGTTGATGGCCAGGGGGACGCGAGTCTCATCTGCCTTTTCTCTTTCATGCACCCACCATGGCAGAAGGGCACTCTACCCAGAGGTAAAAGGTCCAGCCCTAGCTCCATGGATTAGGGTCAACCATGCGGGTGGAAGTGAAAAGACAGAATGGTGATTCCTGAGGAGTTGCAGAGAAAACGTCACAGTTCCCCAAGATGTCACTAGGTTGTACCATTATTTCCCGCCGGCTTGAAGTTTGGTGCACTTTAACACAACCCACGACAAAAGCCCCTGTGGATGCATACTGATAAATCCACCGCACCCTTATTTGCGGTTTACGAGCCTCATTTAAAAAAATACTGAGACAGGGATTTCAACAACTATTGTGACAGGAGTTTAAAGATTTATAGGCTCAGAAGACAACAAATATTAAGGCTGTGATTTCCCCCAGGGAGTAGCAGATCTTAATAAAACCAATGTAAACATTGCCACAACTGTTGAAAGTAATAACTAGGGATGATTTGTCACTGTTTTGTATCTCTAAATGATTACATCATTAGCTACAGATTAAATAGCCAAAAGAAATCTTTCAAATTCTACCTAATTCAGTCCATTTTCTCTACAGTAACTTCTAACATGTAATCTTCTAAGAAGCAAATAATCTTCACATCACTTTTCTGCATCTAGTTAGAGCAGGGTGTTAATATACATGTTACCTTAATGAATGCTATTTACAACTACTGACCTTCAAGGAGGTGAGCCTGCTGATGTATAATTCATTGTGACATTTTTCAGGAAATTATAGAAAATTTCTCATTGCTCAAATACAGCATTTGTGTATAAAGACACCCTTTTCAAATTACCCTGCCTTGAAAAGCATTTTATATTTTACTGATTTTTAAAGTTTGCATTGAATACATTAAATGCTAGCAAGTAAGATTTGAAGTGGATTTACAGTTTTATTCAACAAACAAAAACTTTCAACACAGAACTTTTGAATAGCACCCCATAGTTGCTGTGATACTACATACTACAATAATAGAAGCTATAAGTCTGGAGCACATTATTTTCAAAGGACTGTTCTGCTTTGCAAACTTTAGCTCATTTAAAACTCACAACCAGTGTACAAGGTTGCATTTTAACTCTTACAGGTGAAGACACTGAGGCTTAGAGAAATTAAGTTTTTGTTTTTTTTTAATTTTATTGGGGGACAGCCATGGTCATTGGTTACACATTGCTTTCATGCTGCAATGGCATAGTTGACTTTTTTAGGGAGGGCACAGCTCACCGTGGGCCCTGCAAGGATCGAATTGGCAACCTTGGTGATATCAGCACCACGCTCTAACCAACTGAGCTAACCAGTCGCCCTGAAATTAAGTATTATGCAACTACTAAGTATTGGCACTGGGGTATGAAATCCAAAGCCTGAGGGCTTTAAAGCCTAAGATTTTCCCCACTGCACTTCAAGAGGCCTCTATTTCTTAGAGGGAGAGTTTTGCTCGTGGGCTAAGAGGGCAGGGGCAGAGCATCTGGTATCCGAAAGGCATGGGACAAAGTTGAACTTCAACTACTTTACACTCATAGTTTGTAAGGAGAGTCACACATATTTCTCATGATCTAAAAGACAGCTTTTACTAACTCCTTTAATAGCAAATGGTTCTATTAAATCCTGTGATTCCTAGAAGAGACAGTGTCCATTCCACGAGGCCAAAAAGAAATTCCTTTCCAATAAATGGCAGCACCACATAAAAAATGCAAAAATAGAGGACTGAAATTCTGGTAAAATATGTATTCGTGCACAAACGCTGAGTTCCTGCTGTGAATACAGAAAAGAATAAATCTTGATCTCTCCTCTTAAGGAGTTGCATGGATATACAGACCTCACATGGTTTTTGCAGTTATTTGCAATGTATTTTGGAAAATATATTTTTTTTATAATGCACTCATTGAGAGCAGAATTCTGACAATTTTCATGCCAACTCTTACTTCTCTCTTGGT
This sequence comes from Aselliscus stoliczkanus, assembly GCA_033961575.1. Classification (NCBI taxonomy): domain Eukaryota; kingdom Metazoa; phylum Chordata; class Mammalia; order Chiroptera; family Hipposideridae; genus Aselliscus; species Aselliscus stoliczkanus. The sequence continues at coordinate 70,418,317 of CM066740.1, read as the reverse complement.
CAAAATCAGGATGTTAGATTTTACAACAGCAAAATATATACATATAACCTGAATGTCCAAGACTGAGAAACTGGTTTAATAAGTTGTTACAATTATCCAATGGAATACTACATAAAGAATGGTGGGTTAACAAAATATTTACATCACTGAGTAAAACAAAATCAATAAATAGGTATATGTAGTACAGTTTCACTTTTGAGAGAAATAACAACATATTTTTAATTTAAGAGGTCTAGAAGGATATTTATTAAAACCCTCATAGCAGTTACCTCTGCGTGGTGACATTATAGGAGATTTTTACTTCCTTCTGTGTGTTTATCTATATTTTCTACTTTAAAAAAATGTTCATGTAATACTTACCTTCTGATTAAATTTAATCAAGATTAAATATTCTCGAATTCAGTTCAAGAAAGTGGTGTATTCATTAAGAGAAAAAGCATCGCAGGAATAAGCACACGGCAAATGATAATAAATGCTTGTTAAATGCAAATACTCATGATGGAAAAAGCAAAAATTCAATTGCTCCAGTTTGTGAAAAATACTAATATTTTTGTAAAGTTTCACGTCATTAAGGTCCTAAAATTATGGAAGCAGAAATTATATTCCCTTATACATAGAAAGCCTAGGAGAGAGATTCAGAAGTCCTTAAAATCAGGTAGACCTGGATTCAAATACTGACTCAGCCCTTTATAGTTCTGTAAACTTATTTTCCCAAACTGTAAAATGAGGAAAAAAAGGCCCATGCTTGCTTGAACCCACTGGTTCACAGGAGACATGGTAGCTATTGCTGTTTTTGTTATGAATTTTGGACTTCATCACTTAACAGTGGAAACAACATTTTACATTACATCAGCACTGCATATGGGTTTACACATTAAATGGTACGAAAGATAGCCATTCAGTATTTGTATTATATGGAAATGGATTCTTTTAGTCATTTGATAAATATTTGGAGAATGAGAATTTTACTTCAGCTCAGCAACAGAGGTAAAGAGGTGAAAAACTTAGTTACTTCCTTCATGGGGCTCAGAGTCAGGAGGGGCAGACAAAAAGTAAACAGACAATTATCATTTGATAGTAACTACTGTGAAGTTTGGATGCATAGGACATAGAAGCACCTGAGTGCATCACACGATGCCAAACAGGCATCATTTATTGTGGCCTCTGTGAGTCCGGTGTCTCCATGAGTGCAGTCCTGTGCCCGGGCCTCAGCTGCACTTGGTGGGGATAGAGGTAGAGTAGGAGTTGGATCCCCAGTGGGAGCAATGGTCTACTGGAGTCTTGAAGAACAAGCAGATAAGCAAGTAAAGACTGCAGGAAAGAGTGTGCCAGGGCCAGGAAGCATGGAAAAGTGCACCCTGGGAGAATGTGGTCTGCCCTCAGAGCACCAGAGAAGAAAGCTAACTGGGGAGGAATAAACACTACAGAGTGCAGAACAGGACCTACCATGCAAAGACACCCGGTTTGGAAGACTTTTAATGAAATATAACTGACAAAAATGAATCATATTTATTTAACTCATTAATTGGTTATTTGTATTTTAGAAAACAAAATGGTTAAATCCAGTCTCTTTTTTCTAATCAACTGTCTATTATTTACCAGACAGGATGTCAGAGGATTTAGTATTGCTGGTAGAAATACAATTAAATTTCCTAATTTGGGGGCAATTTAATTTGAAATTGAACATCACATTAAATGCAGCTATTTATCACTGCTGTCTTGTGTTCTGTTTTTTTTTATTGTTGTTAAAGGATGAACAATTCTCACAAATATCACATTAAAATAATAAAAACATGCTGTTTTAAGGCCTGATTTTCAAAAGAGAGGATCATTAAATTAATATTCTACATGGCCCAAAATTCACTGCTGAGCTGAGAGCAAACAAGACCATGGTCTTGGAAAGGTTTTAAGTCTCCAAAGCAATGGCTACAACTATTTCTTTCATGAACCAGGATATCCTCAGTGTAAAATGAAAAGGACATCTCAGTAGATGCAACTGATTGTGTCCTCTGGGCATGTTCAAAGGCTTCTGACAGCTGTGGCAGCTTTAAAAGAAACACAAGGCGCCGCGGGGATGACTCCCCCTCCTCCCCCTGTGTCCTCTCCATGGCTTGACAAGGATAAGTTCTTTTCCCCTAAATAAGGCACTGGGGAAAAGACTCACTTTTTACTCCTTAATTATTCAGAGCATTTGCCTTCAATCCCTCCTAGGGGCTAACTCTTCTCTGGGAGCTGCCAACACAAAGATGAATACTTTACAACTCAAGTCACATGTCAAGACTCAGCTCCAATGTGGTTCTCTCACTGAGGTTCCCTGATCACCCCAGATCCTCAGGCTCTGAGCACCTCAGTGCCTTATTCATTTCTCTGTTGTAGCTCTTAGCAATGGCAAATGCCAGAAAGTGAATGTGGACATGTAAATGCGGCTTTGCCATCTATTCCTGTGTGGTTCACAAACGTCACTTTCCTTACTGAATCTCACTCAGTATTTCTCACCCCCCGACTGGGGTTATTCATGTGGGGAAGAGCCCATTTTTTTACACTGCCATTTTTAGGAATGTGGTAACTGAGATTCAGAGACGTTAAATAGTTTATCTAAAGTTACAAAGCTAATCAAAATATTTCTAAAAATCAGTCTCGTATGTTTTCCATTGTAACACAATTATCTCCTAAAACACTGAATCCGGGTGAGTTATAGAAAAATTATATTTCAATACATAATTATATTTCAATACATACCTGCTTCATGAATCTCTTCCCTCCCAGTATATGAAGAAAACACCTGCCTAGAAAACTTGTACTGTTGTTCTCGAAAATTATTTTGTAAGTAGTCCATCAGCATGACGTAACCAGACTGTTGCATTGTAAGAACATCGCAGAAAACAGCCAACTGAAAAGAAGATCATTTAATACACAATGTAACATATCTGCTTCAAGGGCATTGGTAAATGCTTTAGAACAGATATTCTGTGGGAAAGCTTAGAAAATTATTCTTTTTAGATTTCTTCAAATTACTTCATTTGTTTGAATTTCCAAGGTTACCTGGCTTTCAGAGATGCTAACTGTATCTTTAAAAACAATCCAGTCAACAGAGTCTGTGCAGGGAGGGGACGTCAACGAGCCATTGTAAGTGTAATACTTGTCAGTCGAGTTTGGCAGAAGGTTCAACAGTATGAACGGATCTAACGCAGCCTGTTTCCCTACAAAGTAATAACATACATCTCAGTGGAATCCCAATTCTGGAAAGCTGTTTAAAACTATGAAACACAGACATATGCTTTGTTAAGTATTTAGTCAGAACTGAAATTTTAAGAACGTTTTAGATACATTTCAAAAATGGCTATAAAACAGGCATACTTCAAATTTTCTTACATATATCACTGTATAGTGTTAGATGCTTCATCTTTACCTCAGCAAGATACTAGAGAGATTATTTTGCATATAAAAGATATTCAGAAATCATATGACCATTTCAATAAGTACAGAAAAAAACATTTCATGAGATTCAACCAGTTTGTGGAAAACAAAAACAAAGTATTATTCTGAAGATTATCTTCAAACACCCATAAAGAAATTCAGATTTAAAGATGACTTGTTGAAAGGTTTTTCCCCTAGAGATCAAGAATGAGACAAAGATGTCCTCCTATCACCATTTATAACATTGAACTGGAAGACTGGGCCAGTGCAATAAAGTAAGAAAAAGGAAAAAAGTCATAAAGATGGATAGGTATAAATGATAACATCATATTTGCAAATAACATGATTGTGCGTATAATATATTGAAAAAATGTACAGACAATTAAAATTAATATGTGCATTTAGTAAAGTCAGAAGACCAATATATAAGAATTTATTCTATTTCTATATAAATATATCAAACAATAGAAAATGAAATTTAAAACAATAGAACTTTAAAAAGCAACAAAATATCAAATAACAAGGAAATCTAACCAATGATGTGTACAATGTCTATATTTAAAAATACAAAACTCTTGAGAGAACTAGATAAAATCTTAAAATAATGGGAAATACCATGTTCATGGTTGGAAGATTTAGTACTGTAAAGGTATGATTTTCTCCAAATTAATTTATGGAGTCAATGAAATCTTAATCCATGTTCCAAGAGGGTGTGTATGTTAATTAACATGGTGATTTTAAAATTTAATTGGAAATACAAAGAAAAGTTAAGATACTCTTGAACAATAACAAAGCTGGTGACCTTTCGCTACTAGATAGGAAGACTTATTTATTATATAAAGCTATAAAAGTTATGATGTGAGATCTTCATAGAAAAATAGACAAAGCAAACATGGAAGAGAACAGAGTGCAGACACCCACATATATAATTGCTCGATTCATGACAGGAAAAATTCCTGTGGAGTTGCAATTGACAGCAATTTCAATAAACAGTGCTCTATCAGTTGAATATCTTTATGGAAAAAAAGTGAACCTTGATTCCCTGCTTCACATCAAATCAGCTCTAAATAAATTGCATAAATTAATTCTCAATAGACCATAGATCTAAATGTGAACAAATAAAGCTTTTAGGGCAAAACAGAGAAATTTATCTTTATAACCTCATGGTAGGTTGAGATTTCTGAAATGGACCGCAAAAAGTATTATTCATAAAGGGAAAATGAGAAATTTTAAGTGATAATCAACACCTGGTAAGTCATCAATAGTCACTATAAAGAGTAAAAAGGTAAGACAGAGTAGAAAATAAATTTTGGAACATATATAATATTTATTGTTGTATTATATATAAATTATATATAATACAACAATAAATATTGATTTAATTTTGCCAGACATACAAGTATATATAACTTGTACCTAGAATAGAGAATTCCTATGAAAAAAATTGCTAGTGCTTCCCTAAGTGGTTCTTTAGCCTTAGAACCCTGAAACAATCAATTTACCTGTCTCCTTGAATAACCTCACTTTTGTTTTTGCATTTTCCCACTAACACTTACTAATGGCACTACCTTAGTCAGTTAGCTATTTGAGTAAGCAGCAATCTATTTACCGGTGAGACCTGTGTCTAACTCACTCTCCCATTCTCTTAACTACCCAGCCCTGTTCACAGCCTCTGCTCCAGCTGGTAGATTTAGGCCACAAGAAATCGTCCCCAAAGCTAACTTAATATACTTTAAGTGAGGTGGCACAATGTAGAACAACAGTTTGACTCCTTATGCAAATCATCTGGAGAGCTTTACAAAATGCACCCAGGTCCCAGACCCCACCCTAGACCATTTAAATTCAGATCTCTAGTGGTAGGGCCTTGGCAACTGCAATTTTAAAAACGTGCCCAGATGATTCAAATATGCAGCCAGGGTTGACAGCCCCAAGTGGAGTGAAGCCTTGGCAAGATTTTAGTCTTTATGAACCCCACTTTATTCATTAGAAAATGAAATGACTGGACTACATGATCTTAATAGTCTACTCAAGCTCTAAACTCTACAAAGGCTGACCTTATCTAGAAAGATTCAAAGAAAAAAAATTACTTCTATTTAAAAGTTAAATTAATGAACGTTAATTTTTCTTCAATACAGAAACTGTTGACGGAAGGATGCTTTTAATATAGTTATAGATAACTGCTTCTAGTCTGAATTTAAGACTCAATGTTACAAATAAAAACCTATTTGACTGAATTGATAGTGTTGTGTATATGACTATGTAACCTAAATCTAGTTTTTATCCATTAGAAAATTTTAGCTCTGTTTGATTTAATTAGTAACTTTTAAATAGATGAATTAGTAACTTCTAAAGGTATGTCTTCCTCTCCTCCAATGTCAAGATGAGATTTTCAGAATTCAGGCTCAAATTCAATTGCTCTGAAACTGAGGAAAATGTTTATTTTTAATATGTAAATATTTTCCATTTTCAGATTTGTTTTTAATTTAAAATCTTGTGATTAATCTCCTTACTCATCAATGGACTATGATTTTTTATTTTTCTGCTGAAGTTGAAATTTATCTGCAAACGTTCTGTGGAAATGTGAATGTGGAGAATACTAATTAATTAAGGAAGGAGCCAGAAACGGACTCACTGCTAAATTAGGAGGGAAATGAAATGACACCAGGGGAGCTAGAGAGTAGAGAAAAAAAACAAAAAACAGGTGAGAATAGGGATGATGAAATAAAGAATTTTCTTGAAATTGAAAAAGAAATTAAAGGGGAAAAAGTTAAGAAGAGAAAGAATCCGAAGAAAGTTTTTGATTTCTCTTTCCCTCATGGCAATATGGAATCTAGTCTTTCTGTGTGAGCCTCAAGGACAGTCACCTAGTCTCTCTTATGGATGTGTTCACTATTTCGTACCTTAATTTTTTGTTACCTAGATACTTGCCCTAAGTTTCTGTCCTCGGTATCACAAGGCTTTTCAGTTTACCATAGTGCTAATTGGACTAAGGTGGGTTGTGTATGTGTATGTGTGTGTGGTTTGCAAAAACATGTTTTATCTGTATCACTTCACTATTGTTAACACAAAAGACACTCATATCTGAGCCAACACTGCTCTGTTTGTAACCGATTATTCATTCCTTCATTCAATCACTATTCATTTGAACATATGTATTGGTGATTAACCAATCAATCAAATTCCCCTCCTGAGGGAGGTTGGAAGTGGGAGGAAGAAAGATAAGGAGGTTGAAAGATAGGGGAATAAGGACCACAACAGGGCCAGCACTAAGGAGAAACCACTAAATACTTAAAACCAACTCCTATTACTTAGCACAATGAGACTTAAGATGGAGTTACATCAAACGCGCCTGTGAGGATTTTTCAATACCGAAATTTCTGGACTGAGTTTGTGATTCAGAAAGTACCACAACTCATTCTCATGAGAATTGCCATTTAACAATGGCTGATGATGTTATCTGAGGTGTGTCTCCTCCTTGCAACTTAAAAAATTTCACCTAACAGTTCTCTTGTTTTGTGGGGTTCTGCTTGGGAGATATTAATTTACTATCTTTATATGGCTGCCACTTCACCCTCCCTCTGACCCTTCTTTTCCTCTGAAGGAGGAGAATAAAAGGGAAAGGTGAGGAAAGCAAAGAGAAATGCGTTTGTCTCTTGGAGAGGAATATAGGAAATGAGCAATCAGCCCACATTATAATAAGATAGATTTTATAATCTGGGTGATGGTTGAAAAGTGTTGTGTTTTGGATAACTCACATTATATGGAGAATATGGAGAATTCGGGAGTTTGGCTGCAGTTCCAGAGTCACTGTCTAAAGACAAGCACTGCCTTCAATCCTCTAGGTTCTCAGCAGCAATGGCTGAGGCCAACATTGGGACAACTTTAGTGCATTGGGCACTGGGGGTTTTCTAGACTCTAAAATAGATTTAATCCAAGAACTTTCAAAACGGAAACGCTTAACTTTAGGAGACTTAACTCCTTTAGTTAACATGGATCACATCTAATAACCATTCAAATAATATTAACACATGTTTCATGTGTGTTCTGAAACATGTAACTAATATACAAGTAAATCTCCACTGCAGAGTGGAACAAGCTTTGTGGACAGACTAGCACCTAAATTCTGGCTTTATCACTTACCCACTGTATAGTCTTAGGTGTCCTTGTTGAATATACTGAAACATTAAGTGTCTAGTGGGTGATTGACAGGAAGGGAGGATTTAATTTTTTTTTTTTTTTTTTTTTTTTTTTTGTAAAAGAGGAGGGAGGAAGTTGGTACACAAGCAGCAGGGCAGAGTGACAGGAGAGAGATGGGTTAACAGAGGGCAGGGCAGTGTGTGCTCCCAGCCAGCCCAAGAGACTATTATTAGTTCTGCTTCCAAGGGAAGAGCCAGGGTGTGGACAGAATAATGCTGTTAGAGGACCCATTTTCTTGGGGGCGTGTATTATGTGGCAAGCAGTGGCTCTGGGAAGCACCTCTATCAGTGGCTTGCAAACCATAGATGTTAACAAGTAAGCTTTAATGAAGAACAGCAGCAAACTGGCTCCTAAGTTCATGTGAGTTCTCTTCTAGAGATGTCCAGGAAGCTCTGAAGAGGTGTCGAGACACAAGGGCCAAAGCACCCCAGAGACACAAGCCAGGACTCACAAACCAGTGTGGGGCACTTGTTCCCACAGGCTGGTGCAAGACCTGGGAATATTCAGAATTCATTTTTTACACAATTTTAAGTGTAGGAATTCATACTAGCTGCCTTCGTACAGTCTTGATAGAACCCACTTTCTGACTAAATGAGAAAAAACATGAAGTGTGGCTCAAGGCATTCAGTGTTGAATTTGGCAAACTGGATGGAGGGAGATAACAGCTTCATTTTGTGTTTGACTGCACCTTTCAAAGAAAAAACAAAAACAAAAACCATCTGCACTGCACGAGTTCACATATTCCTGACTCCTGAAAGTTCAGTCAGTTCAGGTTTTCACATGTAATTGACAAAGATAAATCAATCATAGGCCAGGCTTCAGCTTTCAAGAAAAGGGTCTACATGCATTTTGTTTCTGATTTCAAGTGTTGCAGCTTCCCAGAGATGAATAATTATAATTTTATTCATAATTCAGAGCAGCATTAATTTCCTGTGGGTGGGTGCTTAATAACAATAATATAATGATAACAGGTTTGCTGTCTCTTGCCAATGTTGTCAAAAGCCTTTGTTGTGACAAATTACAAGAGATGTGAAATGGCAGGGAAAACACTATCAGAGCATTTTGCATTTGCTCTGATGAAGGTAAATGGAAGCATTTACCTTCTTCCAAAAACCTTATCTTGTCCTGTTAATAAAACAAAGGATTTACCAAGAAAACCACTAGGGAATACATTTTAACTTGAGTTAAATTTACCTTTCTACCTTAAAACAAGATTTGCATAATATTAACTGGTTTCAAATGATAAATTAGTCTTTAACGATTGTTCAATGCAGATACAGAACAGATAAATACATTTAAAATGCATGATGTAGTGAGGTTATTTTCAAGAATAAAATTAGAAAACTTCAACTTCCTGCTTACATGAACATTTAATGATTTTTTTATGTGACAAAAATTTGTAAATTGCTCTTTAGTGAGAAATGTTTAACCATCAAGAGCGAGAATTGGTCCTTCCTTCTTTTGGAACAACTGGTTTTTATAATAGTGTAAAAAATTCATATGCATCCAAGGGAGAACCTGGAAGAAAGAGATTTCTCTGAATAACTTACCAAAACGACTAACATTCTCAACTCCATCAATAATTGCTTTGTAATCCAAATTTTCTTCTAATCCAACCTGTTGAAGAAGAATATGATAATCTAAAAATAGGATAAAAATATCTGCTTAACTGTTTAATAATATGAAAATATTAGTGATTTCCATTTTAAGTATTCAAAAGTAAAGGCCTCCAAATGCACGCTTTTTTTTTTTCACAGCAAGGTAAAAACAAAATAAAGAAAAACCTTTGAAATCTCTTAAATTTTCCACTGAAAAAAGTACATTTCAAAATGTTATGATTCAGTCACTACTATACCATCATGATGTTTTGAATAAACATATCAGCAAATCGAATCTTGGCACTCAGAGAACAGTTAGCTCCAGCTGGGAGTGACATATGCAATAAATGAATATCGGGCCCCCCTTAAACATACCAGCCACGGGGTTCTCTTTGAAAATGACCACCACTTCTCAGTCTACTTGTGAGCTCTTCTATTTGTTACAAAGTATGTTTTGAGATTTCACATCAATATTTCATATATTCAAAAAGGAATTAGGTTAGTGTTACATCTATGTATAATGATTACCTCAAATAAAATGGATAAAGCTCTTAACTTCCCTTTTCCTTTAACTGCTTCCTCAAAACTTGAAAATTGGTCCGTGTTAAAGCAGTAGATTTGCATCTGCAAATACAATGATGGCTTTATTATACATGAAGACGTCACAAAAATCAGCAAAGAGACAATAACATAATTACCAATTCAATCAATGCTCTCTGAAAAATTCCATAAACTGTACAATTCTACATTCTGTCTAGTCTCAGAATATTATATCAAATACATGTACATACAATTGTATTTACTATCATTTATCACCCCGCAATGAGGAAGGAAGTACAAAGTTAGACATATCTAGAACTGAAATTACCCTTTTGAGATGACCAGTATGCACTGAAGTAATCATTTACTAGAGCAATTGTCAAATGTAATAAATTACCAAATGTTATATCAACTATTTTGCTGGAATTCTTTCAACTATGTTTGCATTGTTTCTTGACTGGACAAGCCTTTCTTCACCGTCTAAATTACTATTTTTGGACAGTATCGTCTTGCACTTTATTGATAGTGAAACTCTCAAGGACTCTGCTTCTACCTAACAAACACCAAAAGAGGTCCTTATTTTGTTTCCTCTCCTGTTGTGAGGCTATCTCTTGCTAAATTTCGACTCAGTCCATGTATCTGTCTATAACAGCCTCTACTCTCATTTATAATTGGGTGCGCCTTGTGTCGTGGGCTTGGAAATCAGGCAACTCAGCTAGTTTAGAAGAATCATTAAGGGAAGAGCAGAAAGGCTCTGAGAAGATTAATGTCTGAGAAATAGTGAGTGTGAAGCAGAGGGTGGCAGAGGCTGCTGCCTGGGGTGATCACTGGAGCCCTTCAAAGACAGGATGTCTAAGTTGACGCCTGAAGGATGAGCAGCTCAAAAGCTGACAGATGAAAAAGCAGAAGAGACGGATGTGTGTATAGGTCAGAGGGACTGGCTTTGGGAACGGCCAATAGGCAAGACCATAGGACAAATGTGGGAAACGAGAAGTAGTTTGTTAGGATTTCAGCAGAGCATACGTGAGAGAAGAGGAGAGAGATGAAGCCGGAGGGGCAGGCGGGGCCCACAGCAGGGAGGTCTGGGAGCAGTTTGGTCTCTGGAGCCATGGCCATGGCACGTCTTCATGCATTTCAGCTAATGGGGTAGGGAGGGGGCAGGACTGGGGCCAAGGGTAGTGAGGAGAGACGAAGGCTGGAAAGAAGACCAGTTCAGGGACATTTAATAATCCAAGTAAGAGACAAAGGTGGCGTGAACTTTTTCCTGACCTCCCAGATTCTTTAGGGACAGAACTGAGACTTGACTGTAGAATGTGGGAGACCAGGAAAAAAAAGGGCTAGTGAAGTTTGCCAGCTTGCATAACGACATGGAGTTTAAAACAAACAAACAAGTGGCGCAGTGGTCAAGCGCTGGCTTCGGAAGCCAGCGGCCCCGGTTCGGTCCCACATGTGAGGGCCAGTGACACTGCCCTCAAAAAAAATAAATAAAACAAACAAGCAAGCAAGCAATGTCATTGATCAATTATTTGAGGGGTTTTTATTTTTTATTTAATTTAATTTAATTTTTTTTTTTTTGAGGGCAGTGTCACTGGCCCTCATATGTGGGATCCGAACCGGGACTGCTGGCATCCCCAAACCAGCTCTTAACCAATGCGCCACTGGGCCGGCCTGAGGGGTTTTTTAAGTAAGAGAAATGTATGAGTTTTAGTGCACAAGTTCTGCACCATTTATTTTGCTGGTTCAGGACTTGTTAGGGTTTTTTTTGTGACTTTTATCTTTTTTTCTAAATAAGTATTATTGTCAGAAAGCTAAATTCTCAGAAGTGAGAATGTTATGTGTTAATGAGTTGACTTATTTCTTTGACAAACCCAATCTGACAAATGTGCTTTTCTTTAAGGATATTTAATATATTAAAAATAAATTATAAGCTATAAATTTGAATTGCTTCTCCACATTTAATTTTTTTTAGTCCTTTAAGAGGTAACTCACTTTCGTCTTATTTTTATTATCAATAACTATTTTGGATTGCAAACTAATATAGCTTCAATATAGGTAATTTAGAAAATATGGGAATTTTGAAGGAGAAAAGTCACCTCTATGCCATCACCAAGAGAAAATCACTGTTGATGTTTTCTTGATTTCCGTCAATTATTTTTACATTAGTAATAATTCATTCTCTCATGTAATCCGCCTAATAACTACCAGGCAGAAGCTACTACTACTCTTGTGTCAATTTCACATGAGAGAAATGGAAGCTTAGGTAAATTAAATAATTTTTACAATGTTATGTCTATAACTAATAACTAAATGGTGAAGTCAGTATTCAAACCTAGTCCATTTGTACTCTGTCAATAATTAGTTTTCATGTTTCACAAAGTTAAAATAATAACACTATGCAAACTACTTTATGTTCTGTTTTTTAAAAGCATTAATATTGTTAAAAAGGTAAAAACCATTAATATATTATGATGAAGCTTTTTTGTGTAAATCATTCAAAAACATCATTTTTACAAGATCTACAATATTCCATCATAATGTATTTAATCATTTCTTTTTGTTTCAACTTTTTATTATTGTAACTAAATCTTTGCACATACATTTTTGAGCATGTCATTAGCTATTTTTTTAGACTGAATTGCTACAAATTGAAATGGTGAGTATTGAGAATGAAATATTTAAAATTCTTGATTAAAAACAAGCAAACTGCTTCCCAGAAAGTCTACCAATTCATACTTAGTTTCCCAATTTTAACGCTGAAAAATTTCCTCATTTTATTTTGCATTTCTTTGATTCTCCAGTATTTTGATGAAATTTCCCCTTCTTTTTATACTGGGATATGGAAAAAGAAATTATTGATTCATTTACTCATCATCTATAATATAGCACTCTGCATTATCAGGAAGTGGAAAATCAAACATAGGGGTTATTGAGCTTAGTCTAGTAAGCTCAAAACATTTACTTCACAAAGTAAATATAACTGTATGAATTATAAAATTTGATTGCAAATTAATCAAATTATATGCTAAATGAAATCTCAATGATTTATAAAATGAAATAGTAACTAGTGGAAGTAGTGACTTACTTCAAGTGGAAATTTTTGTCCTTCTAAACTATGTTCTGATCCATCAGATGACATATTGCATTTTCCCCAGTGAAAAGTTATCTTGCTTGCTTTGAACACCATTTCTGAAACTCCTCCACTGAGACGGTAATCATTAGTGAGATTAATTTCCACTAAAAAAAAGAAAACACACACACACAATAAAATTGCATCAAAGTTTCTGAAAATCAAAATTACAAATTTCAACTAAAATTTCTTTCATTAAAGGTATATTAAGGAAGTTATTTATTTGATAAATTAAAAAAAATAATAAGTTACCCTCTTGGAAGCTGAACTTATAACTCTGCACAATATACTTAATGTATCTTTTTGCCACACATATAAACTAGAACGAAGAACTTAAGTGCTGTGGGACCCTGACAGCAGAAGACAGCCAGTCCACCTGCTCTGTTTGTTTGGTGTCCTGAGATTGTCATTACCCCAAAGCTCTGCTTCCTAAGGCATTTAATAACAGTGAGGGGACAGGGTAGATGGAGAAGGAACAGAAGAGGGGAGAGAGGAAAATCTCTTGGGAGTGCTCCCACACCTTCTCACTTTCTGCACATTTCTACTCCTTCTTCGGCTGCTGCTTTCCTCCCATCTCCTTATTCCTCCAAGCAGCACCCCATGCTCCATCAGGCTCCAGAACCTCTGTCCTAGGCTGTGGCAAGGAAGGGGAAGCCCATTCCCACAGAAGGGGTTTGAGCCATCTCATGTTTGAACCTGAGTGGCAACTTTCAGAACCTTAAACTCTCTTAATTTTAGTTCCACAACAGATATTATCTGACTGTATTTTCTGAGTTGAATGATTCTCCTGAAAAACCTAATGTAAGATTTTAATATCCCTCAATCAGACTTAAATAGTCTTTGTTCCATTAGGCAGAAACCACTGGCATTAGGGGCTAAATCCAACATACTGGCCAGACAACTAGAGATATAAACTTCTTTAATAATAATAATAATCATAATAACAAACATAATAAAATAATGGTCAATTATTTATCATTTTCAATGTGCCATGCAACACTAAGTACTTTACATGTATTAAACATTTAATCCTCACACAATCCTAGGAAGGAGACACTGTTATAATCCCCATTTTACAGATATGGAAATTGAGTCACAGGAAGTAACTTGCATAAGCAACATTTTACCTGTTTTCCCAGTGTTATGAATGAATGTGTTTTCCAAAGATGTTTTATCCCAACCCTGAAATTTAAGTTTCTTAAGATTCACATTTACTTGTGTAAGATCTTCATCAATATTGATAGGAGATTGTTTGGGACTATTACATGTTGGGTATTTCTTTCCCCAATTTTTTGGATTCAGGGCTCCTAAGAAAAGAAAACAATAAGAAGTTAGTTTCTTAGATTACCATGCCAAAGCTCAACTTTATATTGTGAAGTAGTTATATATACAATAGTAGAAAAAATTAGGACAACTTTGAACGAATTCACAAAACAATTACACTTAACTGTAGATTTTGGGATTTAATATAATACACCACATAAAAAGAGGCCTATAGAACAACCACATCCAGTGCAGGGATCAATGGCTTGCTTTAGCCATCACACTCTTCCAAGTCAATAGAAAACCCCATTATCATATAAGGTAGTCAGTCCTAGCCCAGGGGTCCAGGTTGAAAGGTAGATGACCAGGTGCTCGTTCTGACTTCCCGACCGCTCTCTACTGGGGTTACTCCCCTTCAAACGCCCTCTTATCACAGCCATTGAATGATTTATTTTCATTTCTATCTGTTCAGTCTTATTTATGAAAACACACTCACCAAGCTATCCTTGAAATATCTCCTTCCCCATCCCCCCACCGTTTTCCTGGTTATAAAAAAGCCTACCAGGTTTTACTGTTTAACAATTAGAAAAATGAAACAGGGTTTTCTAGAAAGATATTGGCTTACGGTAAAGTGAATGCTCACCTGTGTCCCCAGAATGAACAGTTCTCCAAGCCCAAACCGCCCTGTGCTATTTTATTTCACCCCTACCTGAAACTGCGCATCATCTCTCATAGCCTGATTTCACGGGATATTATGGAGCTTGCACCCAAGCAGTGCTAAGAACAGGTATGTTTTATTTAAAGGTCTGTTAAAATATAGGAAATGTTGCAAGTCCCGAGTATGGATAAGGCCGCGATTTTACATGGTTCATGTTTAGGGAAATTATAAGTAACCAAACCTTCCAAATCATCCTTGTCTATGCAATCTACTTTTTGTGATCAAGGAATCAATGAAGATTGATATCCATGCAAGCTCTCATAATGTGACAAAGCTAAACAAAATAATAATTAGTCATACCACGAAAGGCCTATATAGCCAAGGAAACTTAGGAAATTCACTTCTTAGTGAGGCATCTACCCAAATCAACAGGTCTGAAAACTTTCTTTATTTTAAAATCTATCTCTACTCCTAGAGAGTGCTTGAGTACCATACACTTTACGAATGCACAGAGAGGCACATGTCAGCTTCTAGGAAGCTCTAATGATTTGAGTAATGCTCTGCTGATTTCGCTGTAAAGGAAATTGGCCTGCGGACAAGAGAACACTCCTCGTTTTACTAATGTCAATGCAAGTAGAAGAAAGAGAAACTGCAGCACAGATCAATGAGGCCCTTTGTATGGCTGACATTTTAAAATCCAGTGCAATACATCCCAAGACACTCGGGAAGAGTCTCACAGCTGTGGTGCACAGAAACATAAAAATTTAAGTCTCTAGTAACACTGCATATGCTTTATAAACCTACTATTTCCCATAGCATTTAATGATTATCTCTATTTGGATTCTAAGCTGGCTTATCCACGACTGCACATTCAATTTCTGTCCTGAACCCAGCTCCTCCTACAACGCTTGTCATCCCTTAAACTTAGAAGTCATCCAGGCACCTGTTTCCCCTCAGCAAGCCCTTGGGGGTCTACCTTCAAATCATATCCCTAATCGGACCTTCATTTCTCCTGTCCACTGTTACCACCGAGCCCAGCCCACTGTCTTCATTAGCCTACGTCTTGACATTCCACCAGCAGCACTGCCATCACCTAGGATTTTGTTAGGAGAGTCAGGTCTTAGCCCTGCGAAGTCAGAATCTAATTTCAACACAATCCCCAAAAGAGGCACATACACCTTACATTTTGCAAAGCAACGGCTTAGACAGCTCCATCGCCTTCTAACTGTCCCCAGCTTCTTCTCCTGCCCCTTCCACACTTCTGTTCTCCACGTACATGGCAGGCAGGATGCTGAGATGGCCCCCCCAAAATTCTGATACCCTATTGTATGCCCTGTATAATCCCTTCCACTTGAGAATGGGCAGGACCTGTGAATATACTGGGATAGTTACTCCCTTGAGTAGGTTTCATTATACGGCCAAGGTGATGGGGAGTCCCCACTCTGATTACGTTATGGTAGAGAAGGCTCTGTCTTAGCACATTGGAGGGAGAGTGACTCAGAGTGTAAATCTCCCCCCGCTGGCTTTGAAGGAGTCAACTACCAGGTTGTGAGGGGATGATGCTAGGAAGTGACAGTGGCCCAGTCTGACAGTCAGCAAAAACAGACAGTAAGCCAGTCACAAAAAGAAAAATGCTGTATGATTCCACTTAACATGCCGTCTCTAAAGTAGTCAAACTCAGAGACAGAAAGTAGAATAGTGGTTCCCCGGAGATGGGAGGAGGGAGAAAAGGGGAATTGTTTAATGGGTACAGAGTTTCGGATCCCTGAGATGAAACAGTTTTAAAGATCTGTTTCACAACAATGTGAGCATACTTAACACTACTGACCTGTACACTTAGAAAATGGGTAAGATGGTAAATTCTAGGTGATGAATTTTTTACCGTAGTAGAAAAAATAGTTAGGATGGCAAAAGCAACAAACAAAAATCGGAGATGTGGGTAGACCTCAATCTTGCAACCACGAGGAAATGAATTCTGCTAACAATCTGCATAAGCTTGGAACCAGACCCTGCACTTCAAGTGAGAACACTGCCTAGCTCTCATCTTTTTTTTTTTTAAGCTGAGCCATCCTGCCACCTGTTGGCAGCTCAACGGCAACTCAGCTTGGGCTGGCCTAGAACAGCTGTTGCTCAGAGCTCAGCTCGCACTCTTGAGCGAGCTCTTAACCAACTGAGCCACTCGGCCGGCCCTTAGCTCTCATCTTGATTTTAGACTTAGGAGGCCCTGAGCAGAGAACCCAGCTGAATGGTCCCTCTTCTCTGATGCTGCACCCATGGAACTGTGAGAAAATAAGTGTGTGTTGTTTTAAGACACTGAATTTGTAGTAATGTTTTATAAGCAGAATAAGAAAACTAATACAATCAGTGTCTAAAGTAATTTTTTTTGCTTTGTATGTAATTTTTAATTTATTTATTAAATTTATTGGGGTGACATTGGTTAGCAAAATTATATAGGTTTCAGGCGTACGATTCTATAATACATCATCTATATTGTGTGCTCATCACTCAGAGTCAGTTCTCCTTTCATCAGCATGTATTTCACCCCCTTTACCGTCTTCTACTACCCTCTTTCCCCTGCTACCCTCTGGTAACCACTAAACTGATTTCTGTGTCTATGAGTTTTTGTTTCTTTGTTTGTCTTGTTCATTTCTTGCTTTCAGTTTTATATCCCAGTGAAGTCATATGGTTCTTGAATTTTTCTGTCTGACTGATTTCTCTTAGCATGATAATCTCAAGATCCATCCATGTTGTTGACATGGCACTATTTCATCTTTTCTCATGGTTGAGTAACATTCTACTGTGAACATGTACCACATCTTTATCCAATCACCCATCAAAGGACACTTCAGTTGTTTCCATGTCTTGGCCATAAATAATGCTGTAGTGAACATAGGGGTACATATATCTTTCGGATAAGTGTTTGTACATCAGTTCATGTGTCACTCCTTGGCTCAGGTCCCTTCAATACCTTTTCATCTCACTTAGAATAAAATATAAACTTGGAGCCACAGCCAACAGATCCTATAGGATATCACCACTCACACCCTCTCTGATCTCATCTCCTCCCTTTCTGAAGTGATCACTACTCTATCCACACTGGCTTCTTTTCTGTTCCTAGAACATGGCGATGGGGCTCAGGTCTCAGCACTTGCTACCACCTCTTCCTGAAATGTTCCACCCCAGATGTCTGCAAGGCTTGCTCTCCCAAGCTCTTGCTCCAATCAGGTCTCTGCTCAAATGGGGAGCTACTCATTGGAGCTGCTTTTTGTGAATACCTGCATGAGGTAGACTCCCCTCCCTTGGTCAGTCTCAACCCCTTCTCCTTTATTTTTGTTATCCTAAGATATTAATGATGTTTATTTGTCTGCACACCCCAGAATCTAGAAAAAAGCCCTGATACATTTAATAAACATTTGTTAGAATGACTAAATCAGACAATTAAAAACCTGATGTATTTTACGAGTTCGAGCTCACAAGGTTCTAACATGAAATGGCAACATGAAAAAGGAAACAAACAAAAAAATTTCTAAACTCAACTGCAGGTCCTGTTTGACTGCTCTATGGCAACTTTGTTGAGCACTTCCTACTAAATTTCTGCTAAAAAATATCAAAAAAGACATGGAACAACCTAAATGTTGTTTAACATTTGTTAGCACAAGATCCTGAATAACAAGATTATGTTCGAAATTCATCAAGGTATTACACTGAGTATGGACCTAGTTTAAAACACCTACTAGATCATGGTGCTAAGTACAGTACAGGTTCAAGGAGCTTCCTTAATTTTTGTGATTAAAAGGCGAAACACAAGGGCCAGAATAGGGAAAATAATTTTTGTATAAAAGGGCTATAAAACAGAAAAAGTCCATAAAAAGAAATTTTTTAGTGAAAAGGCTATAAAACAGGATAACGTCCACTTGAAGTTCTTTTTGCAAAGGACTCTAGAAACAAGGTTTCAAACCGTCCTAAGTAAAAAACCAAGGGAAGTAAACTAATAAAATATTAAAATTGTGCAGAAGGATGAAACACAGATCAAGGAAGCATTAAATATATTTCATCTGTCTTTAACAATGAAATATTAATCTTATGCTTAAAAATTATTTTTAAATATACCAGATTAATATTTTGAAAGTTGCAACTGGACACCTCAGTCCATGAAGTCGTTAAAGCCAGGATGATGCATCAGAAAGAGCAGGTGTACAGAATTCATCAGAATTATACTGTACCCACTGGAGCGTCATTAGTGAATGTGGAGGAGAAAGAAATTAGGACGCTCATTGCAGTTGCAACACAAAATTATCAGGCTGATTTGCCCATAAGGAGGACTGCAGAGTACTAAATGTCAGCTCTAGAAAATTAAAATAAATTATTCATAGTCAGCCATTATTTGACTCACCTGAATTAGTACCACTCCTATAAATTTCCTGTGCTTACCTCTATTGGAGCATTTAACAGATTGTATATTGTTTGTTAACTTCTCTATTTCATCTGTATCTTATTGCCAAGCTCTGAGACTGACACTCAAGAGAAACAAATGAAATGCTTGTGAAATAGCCTTTGTGCACCAAATGAATGTATTCAATATCTACCTATTGTGTACTCTGTATTCCAAACAGAAGTGAAAGCAAGTCTAGGCTTTGTAGGGGATATGCATGAGTTCAAGTTGGTTGGCTTGCTTGTTTATTCTTGCATTCCAGATGGTTGGGGGCATGTTACATAAAAAGTAGATAGATGCCTAAAGGAGTAGATGGACTGAAGGAAGGTCAACGTGGACATCCAAAGCACACACGCAAGACCTAAGAAATGGGTAGAACCTTCACAGGCTGAGAGGAGAACCAAGAGCACGTCTGGCTGAGTCGTGAGCCTGAGTAGACTCACTATGGCGGAAAGTGCAGAAAATGCTCAGAGGCCAGCTAGCAGCCCAGCGTGGTCCACTGAGAAGAATGGATACTAAGGAATTCTACAGATGGAGATGGAAAGGCAGGCTGAGCAAATGTACCTGGGCAGGCCAATGGGAGGGACGGGGGCTTTGAACGAGTCCAGGACCTCATGGCAATCTTATCAGAGAGATTAAGCGGGCAGGGATGCTGTGCAGGCAGAAATGGAGAGGCTGGATCATCCACTGACATTTTCACAGGCATCAACTATTTGTCTTCATTTGATTTTCACAGAATCCACGTGTAACGGGCTGAATGTTTATGTCTCCTCAAAATTCATATGTTGAAATCCTAATCCCTAATGTGAGCATATTTCAAGGTGGGGTCTTTGGGAGGTGATTAGGTCATGAGGGCTGAGCCCTTAAGAAAGAGACCTCTCAGAGAGCTCTCTCAGCCCATTCCCTGTGAAGTTACGGCAAAAAGCAGCCTAGAAATGACCCTCACTAGACACTGAGTCTGCCGGTGCCTTGCTCTTTGACTTCCCAGCCTGCAAAACTGTGAGAAATAAATTTCGGTTGTTTATAAACTACCAGTCTGTGGTATTTTGTTATAGTAGCCTGAACAAAGACACCTTGTACTTATTTAAACTACAATATGTCTATCTCTTATTCATGTTGTAATTTCAGCACCTTTCTTAGAACCTTCCACTTAAGGATTAAATAAACATTTCCTGAATGAATAAACATGTCAATAAGACATCTATAGTTACCTGCTCTGCACTGTCCCTGTATTACATGACTTGACCAATTCGTGTTCTAAATAGCAACACATTTAAAAGAAAACATTCTGTGTGGGGAAATAGTACTGCACTAACATATGTCTCTAACATAAAAGTATTAACTGAGGAAAACTGAAGTTTAAAAATAAAGAGGGAATGAATGAGGAAAAAAACCCCAAACCCAAAACCAATGCATGTATTTAATATTTGTAGAAAGAAGCGAGAAAATGATGAATATGGAAGGAAAGTAAAAAATTAAAATCATTCTTCTCACTTTTTTGCACTATTCCTGTTGAGTGTTACCTTCCAATATCAGAAAACTGGATAAAATAATTATAATATGTGGAAGGTATTCAGGAGAGATCCACTTAAAATTCATACATGTAGACACATGATAAAAATCCCAATATTGATTTCTTTTCAAGATTACTATAAATTGCTGTCATTTAACAAGAACTGAATAACAGTAGACTTAGAACTGAGTCTTCAAAGACCATGATATTAAGGAAAACATATACTGCTTTTAATCTTAATGAATTTCTTTGCTAATCTAGATTTTGATGGAAGACAATGTTTGCATGTCTATACTGCATGGTTTTTGCATATTTTATAATAACATGTAAAAATATTAAAAAGCAATTATAAATGTAACATTGAAGTGAAGTCTGTAGTATGATTGTAGCATATATTAGTAATTGCCTCGAATAGCTCCATTCAAGATTCCACACACTATAAATCACAGCTTTATAGATGATTGTGGGCTTGCTTTACATATGTTAACAGAGATACCAAAAGCCCACATTAAAAAGTCACTTAAATAGTATAAAGCTTTTAGCAGGAAACAATTTGGATTCAAAGCTCAGTTTATTCAAATATAAAAATGAAATAAATCAGTGTTATTTTCAGTGAAAACATAGCAGAGAATTTAGAACTCCAGCAAAATGGAAAGATGATATAATTAAGTAGACACTTTTCAGATGCAGGAGTTAGCTCCTTGAGAAAGGGGGAGCTTCCTCAAAGATAAGACACTAAAACCTAAAAGTAATGGATAATGATCAAGAAGTGAGTTTATATCACACCAGTAAATACCATCATATAAGCTGATTGAAAGCAAAGAACAAAGATGTCTGAGATAACTTCCCATGATGAAAACCAGAACAAAGATGTCTTTAAATGTACAAACCAGCATGCCTGTTGGAGTTTTTTGGAACTACAAAGAGCAAAGTAGTTGGCAAATGTAGATAATGGCTGTTATTAAAACTGCACTGAAAGCAGATCAAATGCAAAGGATTTTAGAATGAGAAGTTGTTTAGCGAAGGCTTTATTTTCCTTTATTATCTGTTCTAATGGGACACTTATGTCAGCATTTCTGTCTTAAAGAAAGCTGCCCCTCCAGCCCTCTTCCTGAAGCCAGACAATTCTTCTTCCCTGTGTGTCCTTGACACTTTTTGAGCTGTTGACCCAGGGCTGTAGCTCAGATCAGGCGAGTAAGTCT
Source organism: Aselliscus stoliczkanus (assembly GCA_033961575.1). Lineage (NCBI taxonomy): Eukaryota > Metazoa > Chordata > Mammalia > Chiroptera > Hipposideridae > Aselliscus > Aselliscus stoliczkanus. The sequence goes on along the minus strand of CM066740.1, from coordinate 70,396,370 downwards.
GTGTGTGGGCCCTGTAAGAGGAATACTCGGAATTCCAGCCCCGCTCCATCTCACTCAGCCACTATCTCCACTGGTTTTCATGGCCAGAAGTTGTGGACACTTCTCTTCCTGGCACTGGAACCCAGGACTGGGAATTCTGGAGTTGGGCCGAGTATCCCTCACTCATTGGGAGGGGACCTCTGCAGCCAAGATATCCCTCCTGATTTTCAACCACCACCCATGGGTGTGAGACCAGCTCTATCTGCATCTCTGCTCCTCCTACCAGATGTGGCTTCTTCTGAATATCCTTAGTTATAGGACTTCTGCTCAGCTAGACCTCAGGCAGTTCTCCATGATTTTTGTTCTAGTTTAGTTGTAATTTTTGTTCTAGGTTAGTTGTAATTTTGATGTGGTCATGAGAGGAGGCAGGCACAGCATTTACCTATTCCGCCAATTTGACTGGAAGTCTTAAGAAGATTTTAAAGGATTCTTCTTTATAAGTAAGCAAGGGAGAAAGGCAAACGATGCCTCCCAAGACCCTGACTGGAACACAGCTAGTGGTTCATGATATCAGTCACATTGTTAGGGAGAATGGATGGAAATTTGAATTGGGTTTTGGACCTACAGATTTTGCGATTCCCATGGAAGTTCACTGGGCAATCAAAAATATGAGTTTGGGAGCCACTGAAAAGTCTGGACTAGAGACAGAGACTGGAGAACATCAGAGTAGAGATGGTAAGTTAAAACCATGGATGTGGATGAAATATTTTAATTAAAGCTGATAAGTAAGAAAAGGACCACTGATAAGACATTAATAAAAACACTAACATTTCAGAGCATAAGGGAAGGAGGAGGCTCCAAAAGAAATTAAGAATGAGTGGCCTGAAAGAAAATTGAAAATTTAGGAGAATATGATGTCATGAAACCCATAGAAAGATGGTCTCAACAATGAGAGATTATCCCAAAGTAGGTATTATACTCGTAGACAGTACAGCACCCATAGTGTCATGATTGAAGAGTAACTTTTGAATTTGGTTATTTCTTAACTTCAAACCCCATATTCCTAGAATAAAACAATTTCAGTGACGTGATAGACCTGGAGTTCGGACTACACAAGGCAGAAAAGTGAATTGGAGGTGACAAAGTAGAGTTAAGAAAGTGCTTTTAAAACCTTGCCATGAAGGAAAGAAGATGAGAGGGCAGCACCCAGAGACAGATCCAAGGAAGAGGAATAGGTTTTTCTTAGAGCCAGACAGAGACTGAAGCATGTGTATTTATTGAGAGGAAAGAGTTATAGCAAGAAGGGGGTTAAAGTTATGGCATGTCGATGATCAAGGTCCCCAAGGAAAGAAGACCATGAATGGAGAATTATTCACCTATGAGAGGAAAAGAAACATATGAAAATCAAAGAAATAGGAATTTGCGTCTACAACTTTAGAGATGGGGGAATGAGAAATTTGATGGTTCACACTGCAGAGCTTCAGCTTGAGAGCAAGATCACATCACATGGAGGGAAAGAGGTTTGGGAGTGGAGCCAACTTTAGTTCAATCCCAGCAGCCCGGATTATCAGCACCACTCACCTGGGCCTCAGTTACCTTCTCTGTAACAGGGATGTATCATCTCTACCTTGTAGGCTATACAAATTAATTGAGCTAATATGCAGAAGTGGGCTGGACAGTAGTATAAATCTCCTTAACCCCTTGCCCTGTTTTCTCAGGAAAGTGGAGGCAGGATCATTAGCTGCGAGGTAGGAGAGTTGGCCTGAGGAAAGTAGGAGAGTGGGCTTGAGGAAAGTAGTGAAGAATGAAATCGTGGACATTTAGGAGTGATGGGAAGCACAAGGGCTCTGTTGATGCGGCAGAACATCCACTTGTAAAGCCAACGTTCGTAAGTGTTTGTTTGTTTGCAAGTTCATATTCCTGATGGACGAGCAGCGAGGGCAGGAGGTTGCTGTCGTACAGTGGAGATCTGTGGGACGGGTCTGATGAACGTATGAAGGTCAGGAAACTGGGGATTCTGGCAAGAGGGTGTGCAAGCTCCCCGTCCCTGCTCTCCCCATCTCAGGTTGGGTACAGGGAGACAAAGGTAATTTTTTTTAAAAGCTGTTAAACAGTTACAAGCACAGTGTCTTCTGTTATCTTCCATTTTAAGTTATAAAATGATGGTTTGATAGAGATGAAGTCCAATGCTGCAGTGTTTCTACTCCTGTAGTCTCGTGGCAAACATTTAACTAATCAAAATCAGAAAAAACACAGCTGAAATGGAACCCGCTGCAGAAACCTCAAAGGGTTCTTGTTGCTCTACCTTTCTACCCCTGACAAACCACTTCTAAAAAGGAAGAAAAGGCTCAGGGATTAGGGAACTCTGGGGTTAATGTTAGGGCCTTTTTGCCTGCCGGATTCCAAGTGAGTCTACTGCGTTTTAATATTCAGGATTCAGATGAAAGGCAATGCAGGCTGATTAACTGCAGGACTTTTTTTGGTAGTATTTCCTGTTAACTAACTAACCTCAATGAAAGGCAGGCAAACGATCTGTAGAATGATAAGAAACAGTGAGATTTCTTTGTTGCTGCAATCTGAACATCACCGATGAGATGCCAAATACAGAACCCCCAAAACCCAGGACATTCCTCCTCGGTTTGGGGAATAGAAAAACATCTTCTTGTGGAAGAGCCCTGGAAGTACCTTAGAGTCACTGTACACTCCCCTGTAGTCATCAGCTTTGCCTCTTTTTCAATGGCTGATGAGCTAACCTCTTACCCCAAGGAAACAGTGGCACCGTAGATACTGCAGGTTTTCTGACAGCAACACCCCTTCATGTTTGTACCAATGCTTATTGTCCACATACTGGTTACTGATGTGTAACCAGTGACTGTTTCTAACCTTTGGTAGAAGGACCAGAGATTCCGAGTTCAAGTCTGAGACACAGATGTCACCTTCTATGTCTATGTTTCTATTTGGGCTAGGACTTCTGATCAATTTTTCTACAATATTGTTTTATTGTTTTGGTTAAACGGCTGCCTGTAAGACCAAAGGTGCTGGCTTAATTCCTGTTCCTCCTTTCTGTATCCACTTATCATAGAATTATTTCTTAGATTGGATCTCCTGCATATGTGCTACTGGTCATATGTAAGGACTAAGAAAGAAGCCGTGGATAAATAGCATAAATCCATCACTCCAGCTGGGAGTATTATATTTTGTATTATCTCTAGATTCCATCAAAAGTTATTTCCATTGAATGCAGCTTTCATTTGTTCACTCATTCATCAAATATTTAATGAAGTGCCTAGTGTGAGACAGAATGTAAGTCTGGTGTAAAAGATTCAAAGACGAATAAAACAGCATCCATCATCAAAGAACTGATGTTCTCGTGAGGACCCCAGACATCTATCTCAACAGTGAATTATAATACAATCCTATAAGTTTGAAAGCAGAAATATGCACAAACTACATGAGAGGTAAACATTTTGAATTGATTCAGGACATCGAGGCAGGCATGACAGCACAACTAAAGGCACTCATGAAAGAGGACTTCCAGAACTGCTTCAGAAAGTGGCAAGAATGATGGGATAAGTGTGTTTGAAGGGAGGTGTGTAGTTTTTCGAGGGGGATTAATGGCAATGTGTCTATTACTGCAATACTTTCCCCACCCCCAATTTAAACATTCACCGTATTTTTTGATCACACCTCATATATGGGGTGAAAATGGTTACAGAGTTGAGGAAAACAAAACTGATGGCAGATCAGTTAGAAGTTTTAGTAGTAGTGAATAATAGTAAGGATCTAAACTGAGGGAGAGCTATGTAAGGAGAGGCAAGGAAAGATACATTTGAAAAAGTGGAAAAAATTCAGGACCGGGGAGTTAATTAGCTGTGGGGATTAGGAAGGGGGGTAGTGAATGGTCACTTTAATGACTCTGGCTTGGCTTGGGTGACTGAGGATGACAGTGCCACCAGTCAAGAGGCAACAGTTTGTATTCCTCCAGGGAATTGGTTGTCAAGTTATTCTGTCATCCTCCATAGCCACCTTGCAACCATGCATTAGAGGGGGATCCATAATTCTCTATGGTCTCCACTAAGCTGTCCTCAGAGAGCCCTGGTAATCCTGGGGAGTAGCGTAAAAGTGGCCTAACTGAACTCTTTTTGGGTCAGTTCTCTGCCATGGGTGTGGCCAAAAAGGCACCATTGGCTCCCAAGACCTCTCAGAGCATGTTGGCTCATTTCAGGGAACTAAAATAATATAAAAAATTTATCCTGAGAATTCTGTATATGAGAAAATTCATTTTACACCTTACCCTCTTTGTTTACAAAGTGGTAGTGAAACACTGCTCTCACCAGTAGCAATACAAAGAACAATTTAATGGCAGCAGATTCCTAAAACATGTATATTGCTGACTAATAATAAACATTATGTGACATCAGCAATTATTTTGACTGCTCCTTATAACAGAATAAATCCAGAAATGTTTCTTAAAATAATAGAAAGGGCTAGAATTGAAAAAAAAAATCCAAAGAATTAAAGACCTGTTTGCTTTTTGTATAATTTTATATTTTCCCAGGCTTGCTACTATGTCATGGTCCTTTCAAACCAAGTGAAAGTTCTGTAGACAGACACGTATATGGATAGCTGAAGGAAATAATGACATTGTAAATGTTTTTCTTCATGAGTTATTTGTAATAAAACAGTCCAATGAGAGATAACAGAACCTGTGAAGTATGAAAGAAACAGATGACAAGAAGTTGTTACTCAAATTAAAAGTCTGAAAGGAGAAAATAAAATGTGTTAAGTGATAATTAAACCAAACTTCTCTTTAAAGATAACAAATTCATTACTTGGTTTTTAAAATCTTAAAGTTGACTCAAGAATTACAGTTAATTTTGTTAAATGTGGGCATTAAGTAGCTAGTAAGAACCACATAGTCTACTGCTGTGTTTCAAGCCTTTCTACTTAATCTCTACTTATTTTTTAATTAGTCTGGGGCAAACTTCCAGAAACAGAGTAGAAGCCTAAACACTGGCCCTTTCATTTGTTTTTCTAACATTTCTTAGTGACGATGTTTAAATATATGTTTCAATGTAAGTAATTCTAGTACATGACAATTTATAAATCTGATAAAACAAGCTAGCAAGCAATTTACATTGCAAAAAGATAAGTATTGCAACAGCCCATGAAACTAGCAAATGCCTCTACCCTTTAACCATATATTTAAAAAGGCTAAAGAAGAGAGAGGCTTTAAACTAAAATGTTATGATTAGCTGCCAAGGAACTACCAAGCCTAAATAAAGATAAAATATTAAAATTGTCATGCAAGATAAACTATAATTGATTTTTCATAAATTGATTCTTCAAGGTTTATCTATTATGCAAAATCAAGATACACTTTGATGGATTCAAATACTTCTTCATGTGTGCCTACCTTGTGTCCTGCCCAGGAGAAGATTCCACAACAACCTTTTCAGTAACAATCGATTTAAATAGGTCCTCCTTTTGGAGAAGCAGGTCCCCTGTCCTTGCATGGCTGCCCAGAGATAGGGCACAGGAAGTGATGCAGACATAGGGGGGAAGCCCCCTGAGAAGGTACAGACACCCTAAGGAGGATTCAGGATTTCCACAGGCAGCAGAAATGAGAGGATGAGGACGCTGACTGGGTTCTGAGCCAACGTAACCTAGATCTTTGAAAGGTCAGGAGGCCCCAGCTGACATCTGTTTTATACATTTTTAGCTAATTAATTCTGAGGAGTAGCCAAAATTAAGAATAAGTCAACAGTACACGAGCAGAAGAGCAAATTCTTGTTTGCTCTGGTTTGGTTAAGGCAATACCCACGCCTTCACATAGACCACTACCCAGTAAGAAAGGTCACGCTTGTATAGGTGGTCAAGATAGTCAAATTCAGAGAATTCGCCACATAAGTCACTTGGTTTCATTGCCCCAAAGCAAAGCTTTTAAAAGTTATATTAGTAATACCAAAACTTACTGCAAACTACGTATTTTTTCTTCAGTGGTAGATAGCTACATATTTTTTCTTCAGTGGTAGATAGCGATGAGGTTAGAACTATCTCAACTCTACGAAGCAACCATTGTCCTTTGTTTAAGAAATCTATCTAAAATTTTGGGAGTTTCAAAGAAGTTGACCCTGTACCATATCGCTATAAAAATCAACAACTGACTTAGCATGTAACGAATTCACTGTGACTTATTTTGGTAGAACTCTAGAACACCAAAAGGAGAAAATCTTCCAGATCTAAGATCTAATTCCATCATAACTCATTGTGCCTTTCATTGAATCACTTGGATTTTCTAATCCTCTAAATCAAAAATGTTTTATGAATTGGTCTCCTGATACAATGTTCAGGGAGCACTTGGCTAGGACCTTGACGGTTAATTGCAAGGTGAATGCTGGCCACACATGTGTTATGTTTCTAAATTTAGCTTTGACTCTCTGATTCTAGTCTCTGAAACTGTAGGGGGGTCTGCTACTTCTGGTCTTAGTGGATTGTCAGAAAAGTCATGACATATTTTTTTCTATGTTTTTTGTTGCAAAAATGTGTCATGACTTTTCCGACAACCCAATAGTTACTTTTTTTGGGGGTAGGAGGAACAGCTCTAGATCTGAAAACACTTATATGAGTTTTCCTTCAGTGAATCTAGGCTCTAGAAGAAGACATAATAATAAGCAAATCAATGCAATGAAAATTACAGGTATTCTAATAAAGATACATATCTATGATCAACTCCCTGGGGTATCAGGGTTGGTTTTGAAAAGGAGATGATGTTGAGCATATGTTCACTAAAAGAGGATCGCTTCTGCTTTCTAGCCTGAGCCAGATCACCAGTCTCTTGATAACTTAAGAAGACAATGGAGTTTTGATATAATGGTGGCCCTCTTGCCTGGAGTCTTCCTTTGTCTCTTCACCTCTATGTGGCACTGAAGTGCCAGGCCATGCTCTGCTAAATCTGACTGTCCCACCTTCTGATCACAGCTTGTCCATCACGGAATCTCAGGATTCGGAAAAACCACCCTAGTTCAATCAACCATCCAATCTTTGTTTGAATCCTCTATATAACACTCCTAATAACATATTTTTGTTGTTGTTTTGTTTTGTTTTGCCTCAGCTTAAGTACCTCTGATATTAGGGTCTCTTTATCTCCTCCAATTTTAGATTTTTTGATGTTAGAAAATCATTACTTCTATCAAAGTAACTTCTCCAAAAGTAATTTCTCTCTAAATTGTATCTATTTGGGACCATACAAAATGTTTAGTTATTTTTCCACATGATGGCCCTGTCAGTATAGGAATGCTGACACTGTAGTCTTCTGAGCCTTATCTTTGTCATGATAGAGTCACATGTGCTTCACATATGTCAAGATTCTTTACCAATTACTTTCCAACTTGTCTATGTTTTTTGAAAGTTTGGCATCAGGAGCAAGGCATAACATTCTTTAAGAAATGAAATGTAGGGCTGGCCGAGTGGTGCGGTGGTTAAGCGCTGGCTTGGGAAGCCAGCGGCCCCGGTTCGGGTTCCACATATAAGGGCCAGTGACACTGCCCTCAAAAAAAAAAAAAAAAAAAGAAATGAAATATAGAAATATAGATGAGCTTTCCAAGCTAACAAAGATAATGAAAACTTTAGTATAATATAATAATAACAGAGGCACTTTACATTTGTCTGACACTTTCTTTGGGCAATAACATGGAATAATATTGAAAGTTCTGAAGTTAGGCTGCTTGATTGAAAATCCTGTCCCCACACTTATCAGTTGACTAATCATGGGTCAGTCTCTTTACCTCTCTGTTTGTCAATATTTACTGTAGAAAAATATGGATCATATTAGGATGAACCTCACAGGATTCCTGTGAGGCTTAAATGAGCCAATAGAGGGAAAACAATTAGCACAGTGCTTGACACAGAAGAATGGATGATGTACTCTCTCCATTTTACCACTCCACTCTCTTTCTCACTCACGCCACTCTTTTACTGTCTCAGTGCCTTTGATTCACCATGCCCTTGCCTGGAACCTTCACCCCCTCACCACCTGGCTCCGGCTGTTCTTCAAAGCTCAGTTGGAATATCCCCCCTCTTGGAGAGGCCATCCCCACTTCGGCTAAGCAATTGTCTATCGCATTGCTGTGTTTATTTTTTTCACAATATTTCTGTTCAACAATGATCTTGTTTACTTATTTGTTTTTCTGTCTTTCTTTCCCTCATAGAATGTAAGCTTAATCAAAGCAGATACATTATCTGCTCTGTCAATTGTATCTACAGGGACTAGCTCTGAATGAATACATTGATGAGTATTACCTCTAATTGTTATTGTATTTATTAGCATTTATCATTTCGTTCTCATGAGTGCTCCCAAAAGTGGGCAGATAAATGAACTCACATTTCTAGAATAAATAAAATGTACAGCAAAATGCATTTTACAATGTAAAGGGAAACATGGTCACTAAACTGAATAAATCCACTAAAACTCTCCACGCATTTCCAAGCAGCTACAGAGAATTCAGTTCAGTGAAGCATGAAAATCCATTTCATGTGCCCCAGTTTGTCATATTAGGAAATTTCAGTATGCATATTAAAAGGAAGCACTTATTTAGAGCCCCAATTGATGTTGTCATGATAGATCTATTTAATTTAGTCTGGATTTGGCCTCTCAAACAAAAGTCTTCTAATAGATGCTAAATAACAAAATCTTAAAGAGTTAGAAAACAAATTCTCACTGCAACACCCTGTTTTCATTTATTTTAGTTAGGCTTCCTGGCAGACGTGCATAAAGAGAAGTGCACATTAGATGATGCATTTCTGAAACCCTTGTATTGTTTTCTAATCCAAATTATTTCTATAGAAAAAAACATTAAACTCAGTGTAGAATTACCCATTGAATTATCTTTGTTTTTCAATTAAAACTAGAGAGGAATTCAATAGCTGGAACTAGTGTAATCGAACCCCTGCCTTGGAAGGCACATATTTTTGGGTTCTGTGACATTACCTATCCCTTTCTTTTCTACAAACAATTAAAATTTGCATGTATTCTCTATGAGCAACACACACAACTGCAGAGCAAAACATAAAAAGTCCCCCTCACCTTCTGTTCCTCTTTTAAAAGGTTACGTCCCATTAACTGGTTGTTGTATAACCTTTCCTATGGAAACAATTTTAAACTTACAGAAGGGTTCAAGCACAGAATAAAGACCCATTTTTTTTTCTTGGACCATTTGAGAAGATGGCGCCTCTATGGAAATTCACTCCTCTCCATTCTTAGGTCTAATACCCGTGCAGGGTGCCCATCAGACCTAAAGCCCTTCTCACCTTGACCTTGCTCGGGCTTCCAGCCTGAAGCTGCTTTCATTGTGGACATCCTCATTTCATGTGGATATGTAAACACCCCCTAATGAACAGCCACCACCCCAGATGACATCCTCCTCACCCTGAATGGGTCCCAACACCCCACACCCCAGGCAGCTCTATGTGGACATTCTCTTTGTGTCACTAGGACTGAGATTCCCTCTGCCAAGGCACAGTCCTGAGTAGATGCCCTCCAGGTCTCACTTAACATTTGACAGTCTGCTCACCATGCCTGGCCCCTGGCATGTGGCTCTGGGCCACTACTGCTCCATTCCATGGGCACATTTATTTTGCTTGGCCTCTCCTAATGACTTTAAGCCTGAAATGGTCAGGAAGAAATGAAACGGAATAGAAATGAAGAGGAGAGGAACTACTCCAATCATTTGTCTATGCATTTACATATACCCACGATCTTTTTTCTTATTTTTCTACATAAATGGGATCATGTTACACATGTCAATATGACTTGCTTGCTGTCTCTAAAGAATGGTTTTGAGATCATGCAATGTCAGCATATGTAATTCTGCCATGTTTTTAAAAATGGCTGCATGGTATTTCACAGCATGGGTATAATATAATTTACTGTACTTATGCTACACACACACACACACACACACACACACACACACAGTATAGTTCTCTAATCCCTTACTCCCTTATTCTTAGACATTAAATTTGATTCCAATTTTCCTTATTACAACCTATTACTATCTTTGTACATCAATATTTTCAATCTCACTATAGAAATCTCATCATATTAAAAGTGACAAATTTTAAGGAAACTATAATACAATAAAACTTATTTAATTTATGGCATCTAGAAAGCTGCTAAAGCATGAAATAACAAGCAGAATGTCCAATCTTGTTTAATGAAAATGAAACTATTCTTTTATCTGGTATGATTGGAGGGATACAAAAAAACGCTGACCAAAGTTACCTCCCTCACAAACTGGCGCAGTGCCTGAAATTCTTATGAAATTATTCTTTTAAGAGTTCTACCTATAGAGATATTCTGAAATGTAAACGTGTACCCAAAAGGGCTTCCAGTGAATTTATTAGTTTCTATCACTGTATCAAGGTGGAGTTCATCAGATCAGTAAAACAATACTTGAGAAAAAGTGCTGAGAGATGAAATAGTCAAAGACAGTCAGCTTCACATTAGGCTTTAGGTGAAAATTTGATAAATGGAAGAGTAGACCATTTGCAAATTCCTGGGGATGGGGAATGGCCTGAAGAGTCCTGTCGAGACAAAAAAGAAGGTACATACTTTGCAGTGTTTGGAGTTGTGTGTAGGATGGCTGAAAATGGGGGGGGGGAGGGTTGCCAGGGAAGGATGCTGCCAAGGAGCAGTTTCAGGGACTCATTTTATGTCAAAGCACACCTGGGACATGGGCATGGAGAAAGATGCCAGGTTTCTAGGGCATGGAGAAAGATGACAAATTAAAAAATTTAGACGGCACCAAAAGTTACAAATTGCTTTCACTGGTTAACCATAACTAGTTTATTTTTTGAATGGACCTCTCTTCTATTTTAAGTTTGGTTATGCAAAAATAAGAAATTATGAAATCAAATAAAACAAATATAGTTAATTAACCACGGATAAAGTATAATTACAATCCAATATTCTTCAGCAATGTTACTTGAATGAAAACTTTACATTATTAGTTTTGTTAGTGCAGTCATAAGTGCTTTTTAGAAATATTAGGGTTGTGCTAATGTCAATACAATATTTAAGAAATTGTGTCAAGTCAATTTAATGAACGTGATGTGATATAATTCTGTTGAAGTCTGAAAGCAATACAGGATTTTTAATTAAATGAAATTACATCCTTGGCAGGGAAATTTTGTTAAGTAAATCTAAATAAATATGTTTAAAAATAGAGACACCTCCACTGTTTAAAAATAATTTTACTTAAATTTTATCTCTTCTTTTATAAAGAAAATTGTATAGAAAAATATTAATCATTAATTATGTTATTTTGTAAAATACAACACCCTTTAAGAAGTTACCCAAGGCAACCAGACTATCACATTTGTAGGGCAAAAAATAAAAGGATTGTTTTACTCTGAATTCCATCAGCTGATAAGCGGGAGTGTGGGGTCAGTAAGTAACAAAGTTACCAAGACACAAGCAGGTGAGGCCAGGAAGAAACTGACCTGTGAGTCAGATTACAGGGACTGAGCAGACACACAAGGGAACGGGTTGGCAGTTTGGACATCTAACGAATTTGAGGTTTAGGCAGTTTAGATTGGGCTCTTCATAATCAAAGTAAAGGGAGTTGTGTTCTTGAAAGGCCAGTAACAGGCAGTAAAAGGCAATAAAACTCATAAGACCCCCTTTTCAGTTACCCTACCTGCCACGATGGGCCTGGCTGTGGTGAGGATGAGGGTGGAGACGGCAGGCTGAAGGCATCTGAACCTTTCAGAATAAAGCTGTCTGCCCCACTGGGCTGCCTTTGCCTTTCAGCCCAAAGTGGCTCCCAAAGTTGATTTGAGATGAAAGAAAGGCCTGGCTCTTCCATTTTTCAGAGGTCTTACACAGGATTTCTAGGGGTTCTATATGGGAAATGCTGAGTTATTTGTTAGAATTTTAAGACTCTTTTGTCTCTATTTTATTTATAATCTGGGTTAGTCCCCATTGTATTCTGCTGGGTTGAGACCTAGGAAGTCCAGGTGGTCTTTCAGAGTGCAGCCATTTTACCCATGTCCCTACTTTATCAAGGGGGTACCCTTAAATCTTGAGGACAGTATCATTTCTATTTCTGCAAGTTTCTTTCTTTCTTTCTTTCTTTCTTTCTTTCTTTCTTTCTTTCTTTCTTTCTTTCTTTCTTTCTTTCTTTCTTTCTTTTTTGAGGGCAGTGTCACTGACCCTCATATGTGGGATCCGAACCAGGGACGCTGGCGTCCCAAGACAGTATCATTTCTAAAGGAGTCTCTATGGAACCTTTTCTCCACCCTGTTTGGTGCAGTCTCTTTTTGAAGAAACAAATTAAGAGCCACAGTAACTGATTTTAGAATTAGTGTAGGCGAGAAACAGCTCTTACATTCCACAGGCTCTCATGATGGAGGCTTTTAATTCCCTCTCAGACTTACATTCTCCCTCATCATGTTCTTTGGGATGTAGGACATAGTCCAGAAGAGGTTTCCATTTGGAACTATTATGTCTGGGGCCATGACTACATACAGGGATATCTGGGGAGAGGGAGTAGTTAAAATCCTCCATACTGACTAACAGCAGTGCTATATAACTGAACAGTTCCTGGAGGTATTTGGAGGTAATCACTAGATCCTTTCCCCATTTCTTGTTTAGAAGGAAAATGCTTGTTTCAAATTCAATGATTTCCCACTCAACCAGATCAGAACACCATCCTCCGGCTTCGCAGTCACCAGCAACGTAGAGTCCTGACCACCACCTAATAGCACACACATGGTGGGCGGGGTGCAGAGCTCTGCAGGACTGAAGGAGGTGACACAGTCAGGGCACGGGACCTACTGAATTCTATTCTGAGGGTACTTGGCGATGCTTAATGACAACAATTTGACCAAAACGACAGGCTGCTTCTTACAAACTTTTAAGGAAAATAATCCTTTGACTAAGTCTGACATCCTCCCCAGGGTTCTGGAAAAGAAGTTGTTTTTAACCGACAAAGAAATCCCATGGCTAGCAAAGGAGGGAAAATTACTTCTCCCTGCACAGGACACACTGCCTCCAGGGTGGGGCTGAAGGGAGGTTCCGAAAGCAAAGGAGGAGTGGATATGCAGGTTACCAATAGCGGTGAGAACCAGGATGTGGGCAGCCTTTTCTCAGGAGTTCCCAACACTGAGTCATTTTTAAGCATGGCTTCAGTGGGATTTTTCATATAACCTGGAGGCAGAGTGTAAATCCTCCCAAGCCACGGGGCAAAATGGATTTAAAGGAAGTTAGGGTAAAAAAGAAAAAAGAATTTGCAAAACTTTCAACTTTGAAATTTATCAAAAATAATATTTACTTAAGATAAAACAATGGTTTGCCTTTAGAAATTTTGCAGTTGTTCATTTACTGATGGTCATGACGTCAATCCCTGTAATTTGGGAATATCTCCAGATGATGATAAGCTGAAATGACTGTACTTGACATTCATGAATGGGATGGCATCCTCACGCAGCACGGTTTAACAAGTCACCATGGGTCATTTCCTTTAGCTGTAGATGCTTATTCTGTGCAATTTTACTCCATGAGGTGCACTTAGTCTATTTTGTTTTCGGCTGCCAAATAGGAAGCGAAGAAGTAAAATACGTTGAATAAATGAAGTTATTATCCAAAAGTTCAGGCTCTACCATGCGCTGTAAGATTTTCAAACAAATCCCTTGCTAGAATAATGAGTGTAGCAGATGCTTTTCTTTTTCTCACAATTTCTATCAAAAGTATTAAAAATTTCAAATATATCCCTCATAGTTAGAGGCTAAATTTTAAGAAAAATTGCACCCCAATGATGGAAAATGAAATTTATATGCATAACAATAATCAATTCCATGGAGTTGACATTAGTGACTTGGAAAGTGACAATTACACACATTACTTAATTCCAAACAGCTACTAAAAATAGGAAAGAATAACAATCTTTAATAAACCCAAATCCATAAATATTTATACTCTATTTTCAAAGTTTTGGAGGTAGCACTAAATTACATTATCAACAGCCAAAAATATTAGAAAGAAATCATTAGTAACAACAAAGTTTAGGATGAATAAAACCCTGGAATTTGGAACTTAAAAAAAAAAAAAGGAAAAGGATAAAAAATCCAGGACCTGAAAAATACAACCTTGAAATAATCAGTACCCAGGCTCTTTTGGAGTCAGTTCAATAAAACACAATTTTAAAAAGGTTATGAAAAAGAACATTCCTTAGAAATTACTAGTGATAAATTTGTCTAGAGTAATTCAAGGTAAAGATGGCTTGTGAACAGACTCACTAGCAAAGGGTTCCCATTGGACCCACCACAGCCAGGAACTTCCCTATGTAGGTAAGGAGGCCGCTGCCTAGATGGGCAAATTAACACAAGTTGTATTAACAATTGTTAAAAAATTTAACTCGTCTCTTTATGGGTATAGATAGTACGTTTTGAAAATTACATTAAAATATTATTATATCTTAAGCAGAAGCAACAATAATATTCTTTCATGTCAATATATCACATCCAGAGAGCTAAAGCACTTTCGCATATATAAATGTATTCATATATTCTTTCTACTTTTTACTCATTCATTCATTCATTCATTCCACAAATTAAAGCAATATAAGCAGAGACTGATCTAGATTCTGGTACCGTAATATGAGGTTTCCCAGACCAGTGGCAGGATCACCCGAGGATTTGTTAGATATTAAATTTGCAGCCTCCACCTCAGATTTACTATGTCAGAAATTCTGGAAATCCGACCCAGAAATCTTATTTTAGTAAGTCCTTCAGGTAACTCTGGTGAACACTAAAGTTTAGGAGTCCCTGGTCTAAATTATAAACTGTCTATATTTATTGCTCCCTTTTTTCTTTACCATTGTAATTGCTCCTTTGGCAATTTCATTTTCCCAAAAGGGCAAAATGAACAGTTTAAGAACATTCCAACTAAGACAATGAAATTTCTTATTAATCCAGTATTTTATTACTTTTAAGGTTAAATATAAAGCACTTCCACATAGTCACAAATAAAGTTACTTTTAGTTGAATTATTTTCACATACTGTGAGCAAATAAATATATACGAAACTATCTATAACAATTCAGCATAAATCCTAAAACTATTAAGCAGATAAATAAATTTTCATTGATAACCTGTGTATGACATGCAATCTTCCCAAGGTATGTGAATTTCAACATGTTTTGTAATCTATTGTATATACTCCAAATGTAGTGAAAAAAAATGGATATATGAGTATTTACTTGGCAAAGTTTAATATTTATCTGGCCAACAGCTGCTTGTTTAATTGCTTAACATTAGGAAATTGGAAAGTGGTGTGATTATCTATTTAAGACCAAATATTAATTAGGATCAAATAAATATAGTTCCTTAGATCTCTGTGGTATCTAATCTATATAAACGTCATGTGGTGCTAACTCATAAATGATTAATCAAAGGCCAGATCTATTAGATGAATTTGCATCATATGCCAAAACTTAATTTTCTACTCAATTTACTTTTAAAAATGTTGATGACATAAAAACACTTCAGCGAGACTCGGAAGTCAAGCCTTTCTTGTGCTTAAGCATGAAAAAGTAATCACCATAAATGCAAGTAGAAGTTATTATAAATCACCAAAACATGTACATTTTGGGGGTAAAGGATCACAATTAAAAGTCACAGAAACTTCCCTCCAAATCTACTAGGAAGCCCCACAGACATACCCGAACTGGCTGTCTTCACTATCTCCACAGAAATTAAAGATGTAATAATTCTGCTAAATGGAAACAATCGAGGCTGCTCTCTACAAATGAACTGTCCTCCTTTCAAAAGACAATGAACTCTTTCACATCAACAGAGACTCACTTGGAAAACGGTGAGTTGGAGTGGAGAACTCCTTATCTAGATAGAGGTCAGTGACATCCTTGACCAACCTACAGAGGAATTTGAGTTCCAGGGGTGGGGGCTGCTCCGAAGCACATTTGGGGAATTTCAAAGCTACAGGTTACCTGCACAATGGTTCTGATTTCTTTAAAAACTATACTTTCTGGTAAATGATATAGGAAACATGAGTAAGCTGGCAGTGATTCAATCAATGAAGAGAAGCAGAGTCTCCAGAGAAGAAAATTAAGTTGTGTTGACGTTTGAAGCGCCCTCGATGGGATGCTGGCTGGCCTGAGTCCCGGTTAAATGCAAATGTATGATGATATGGCCATTTTTCTAAGAGAACATTACTTATATTTACACTAATTAGAATTTATCACCTAGTCCTTAAGGATGTAAATGATTTAGTATTTCCCACTTTAGTGATCAGTAAAGCAGTTCACTGGCTACAGTCAGGTAGTCATGGGCCCAGATGCAGGCCTCTCACATTCATACACCATTAGATCATTAAAGAGTGAGGAAGGGGGCAGCCGGTCAGCTCAGGCGGTTAGAGCGCAGTGCTCATAACACCAAGGTTGCCGGTTCTATCCCCGCATGGGTTGCTGAGCTGCGCCCTCCACAACTGGACTGAAACAACTACTAGACTTGGAGCTCATGGGCCCTGGAAAAACACACTGTTCCCTATTAAAAAACAAAACAAAACACAATAAACATGCCCCTTAAAAAAAAAGAAAGCGTGAGGAAGTACGAAGGGCCAGAAGACTCAGTGAAGTAAAACAACTTGCTCATCATCCACAGAATAGAAATTAATTTAAATAATTTTATATTACATTCAATAGACATATACTGTAGACAAGGTGGAAGATACGGACAAGCAAAGAGATGAAAATAAAAGGCACCCACAATCGCACGTTTCAGAAGTGACTGCTCTTAACACATTCCTTAAAAAGACAGGAACATAAAGAAAGAAAAGACCGTATCAAAGACAGTAGCTTTGGAGCCAGCACTTAAAAAATATCTACATCAGAAATAAAAAATCTAACAGCTTTATGCCTTGTGGTATTATCCACATCAGTGAAACAAAAGAACCTGATGTGGCCATCGGGATTCTCAGGCAAAAGTGCTGGGAGTCAAGGTTAAGATTCAAGTTTCCAGTTCCCTGCTCGCATTGTGACTGCCCAAGTGACTGCATCTGTTTCTCCATTTGTAAATTGAAGACACTACCTGCTCCTCAGCTTTGTCCATTCATGCCATGAACACTTGCTGAGCACATACTATGTGCCACAATCTGAGAAAGAAAGGATGAATAGACACAGGACCTCCCATATCCCTCTGTCATGTGAGTACGTGAAAACGAGGGGGGGTGTCCCCCTTGGGGCTGGCAGGAATCAGGGAGGCTTTGCTTTTTGAAGGAGGGGCGCAGGTTTGGGGTTCAGGCAAAACAGTGGAGAACAACTGGAATCAGAGAGAACTGCTTTTGCAAATGCTGGTATCGCAGGAGGCAGAGGGAAAGATAACGATGCTGGATGGACAGGTGTGCTGGAACAGGCGATGAAAGTCACCATATGCCTCTCCGAAGAATACTTTTTTCATTCTGTAGGTGATGGAGAGCCACTGAAGGGGTTTCAAAGGGATAATATAATCCTATTTCTACTTTAGAAAGATGACATTGTGGGGAATATAAATCTGGTACAAAACAAGCTCTAGATACTAAAGAAGATTTATCTGACTTTAAATAATATCTTTATCGAGCACTTTAGATGTCCCAGCACTATGCTAAGTGCTATGTAAACACCAACTCATTTAATCCGTGCTGCAGCCTTTGAGCCAGGTATTAACATGAGCTCTTTCTTTTTTTAAGAAAATTTTATTGGAGAATTGGGGGAGGGGAACAGCGTTGGGGAATTGGGGAAGGAGAATAGGCAAGTTGCTGGCCTTTTGTTCTTCAGTCTAGTTGTGGAGGATGTCGCTTCACTGGCTCACATTCGTATTATGATCATTGCACTCTTCCTGACTGAGGCAGTCGGTAGCCGGCCATTGGATGGTGGCTCATGACAGCCCAGCTCCAGGTTGAGCTGTTGTTCACTATCTCAGCTGTGGAGGGCGCAGCATCACTGGCCCTCATGTGGGAACCGAATCCACGGCCCTGCTGCTCAGAGCTCTCGTTCCCAAGCCAACTCTTAACCAACTGAGCCACTCGGCCAGCCCCTATGAGCTCTTTTTACAGTTGAGGACACTAAAAAGAGATGGAGCCTATGGAGTCATTTTGAAGGCAAGCAATTAGATAGTCTGACCCCATCATCAGACAAACTAGTAAAAGAACCCCCACTAAAAGTTGCTTCTTTAGACTATGGCCAGGTCCATAATCTTTCTGTCACCGTGAACTCCCTGTGAAGTCATGTGACCACATGGATTAGTCTTCTCGAACCCTCTCACTTGGATTCTGTACAACTTCCCTCTCTTCATATCCTTATCTTTGGGTCTCTTACTGGTTCCTCTTCCTGTAGATTACTAACTATAATATTGATGTAAAATCATGTCTAACATCCCTCAATGCAAATCACTAAAAATATAAGCCACTGCCAATCAAAATATGGTGTCAATATTCTTATGGAGAATTTTGGAGAGGACAAGGATACCAGTTAAATCAGGATTAATTCATGGGGCTCTGAGAATTTTGTCTTACCACTTTCCTAGTTTTCTGTCCAAAGCCTGGAAGAATGTTCTAGAAGTGAGAACACAGTGATTTCTCTCTCACAATAAGCACAGCTGTTCCCTTTGGCTGGAACAATCTTTCACCCATATTGGATTAGTCAGCTCCTACTTAGGCTTTATATCAATTTAAAGTCTATTTCTCTGGGAAGCATTCCCTGAACCCCTGAAGCTATGATGGGGTAAAGGGAGCTCTAGGCCTGTCACTACAATCTATCATTTGGGCACTTACCACACTTTGTAATCATTGTTGGCATGCCTGTGATAGCTTCCTTTCTTCCCCGCAATTCCCAAGCCCAGCTCAGTGTTATGGGCTCATGGGTTATACCCAGTAAGTATTAGTTAAACAGATAATCTCAAAACTTTAAATTTTCCTTTGTAGAGGACAATGTAATAACATTCAGATAGAAGAGGGGCCAGGGAAGTGATAAGAATTTGAGTCCTTCACATTCTAACGCACATTAACTGAACCTAAAACTTCTTCTCAAGGATACATGAGGGTAATATATGCATAAATGCAACTGATATTTATTTCCAAAACATTTAGGGTTTTGGGAAAGAGAAACTATATGTTATTTATGGAAAAAGTGCTACAAGCAGCTCTTATATCCTAGAGATCCTCATGAAATGTGAAAGGATAGGCTAGGCTAGGCTAGGCTAGGCTGGGATGGGATGCATGTGAAAAAGCTTGATTAACTATTCCCAGTTTAGAGATAATCATAGTTTGGTTTATGCCAAGTTTTGGATTTGCCCTGATGCTGGTTTCGGGTGTCTCTTAATATTGTTTCAATTTCCAGGTGGCAAAGAGTTAAAAATTCAGCCTTTCCTGTTTTCCACTTCATTCAGATTTATAGCTACTTCTTGTGTACTAACACTTGCTCCGACTCACTTTACAATTTTTTTGTACAGACGTGTTTGTTGCAAGAATGATTTGAGTTGGCTCCCTGAAGTTATGTTATTGCTAGTCACAAGTCCTCCCGCATGAAATTAATTCTATTTCCTAATGAGATTGAAGGAGGTAGTGTACTAACTACCAAATATTTATTGGGACCTACTATGCGTGAGGCTCTGCTTTAGCATGGGATACACTGAAGAAAAGAAAGCTTTGCACTAGAAGCTTAGTTCTCTGTTTCCCCCACCTTGACTTAGACACAATGCATTTGCCTAAAAAGATAGCCACAAATTATTGAAGTAAAAGCAGGTTACAGAGCAGGATATTTGGTAAGAGATCATAAAAATGTCTGAAAGAATAACTAAGAAGTGTAAGGAAAAATAAACCTTCAAAATAAGAGATAATTCTGTTGAAGCTAGAGAAGCAACTGCTCATCCTTTTCTTAGAGCATTTATTTTAGAAATCTGATCATTGTAAGTATTTTCTCCCGTCTTTGAAAAGTATCTGAATCCTTTTGAAAACTCCACAGAACTTTTGTCAGCTTTATGGCCCAGGAATGTCTCTCAAGGAGTTGGGAGCCATCTTTCAGGAAGTGTAAACAGGAAAAAAGGTAAGGCACCTGTCTGCCCTTTGTGGGAAGGTAGGTGGCTGCCTTGTTCCAATTTGCAAAGCTACCTCCTCTCATGAAGATATGAGGTTTGTTTCTCCTCCAGATAAAGCTAAGAAGCTACTCCGATTACCAGGTAAACTTAGGATGAATTATGTGTAACAAAAGTTGCTGTCAAATCCTTACTTGAGGACTAGTCATTGTTTACCTTGAAAATATGTCTGTCATAGGTTGTATCTGCTTGACGATATGTGGGGATGAGATTCCTTTTTGTCTTTGCAATCTCTTAATAGATTGTCTTGATGTGTATCACATTTCGGTTTAATGGTTATTCAACAATAACACTGATTCCTTTCTCTACTACCTTTGTGGAGAGGATTTCTGGGTTGGGAGATTTTATTTTTAATTATATTTCTTCAACAAAAGACATCGATAGCAGTTATCTGTGGAGGGTAAAATTTCAGCCATTTTATATCTATACATATATAAATTTAAATATTAATATCTATAAATTCTATACATATGTTTATAAATATATATTTATGTTTATAAATATTTGTATATTTACAAATATACTTATATAAATAAATATATATTTGACATTTATGAACATTTGTTTTTATATAATGAAAAATAAGTGATTTCCACATGGGGGACAATAAATATCAAATCCTCACCCATAATACGCATCATGATAATGGCTCAGATCCCTACACTTCCTGGATTCATAGATGCATTGGGGGATATAAATCAAAAAGGTATCTATAGTCTTATCACAGTCTCCTCAGCCGGAGAGGTCTCCTCTTTCACCATCTGTCATCAAAAAGTATTCTGTCAAACTAGAGAGCTGAGTTGTATCCCCTCAGGGAATGAAGTTTAACCCATGTGGACAAGAATCTGATTTGAAGTTCAAGGTTGTGGCTCCTTCCTGGAGACCGTCAATCACCTGTCTGGCTACCATGAGCTACTTGCCTGGGCTGGATGCCTACACTTCCACGGGCCTCCTCCATGCACCAGCCTCAGAACCTCCAGCATCCCCTTCTTCTCGTTTTTGACTATTTGAGAAGGAGCCCAATCTTGGAGTTATTGGGTTCTTTGTTCCCAACACAGAGTGGGGCAGGCATTTGGGAGCAAGGGAGGCTCTGGATGGGCAGTGGCCTGGCAAAGCAGCCAGAAACATCACATTTAATTTGGCACCTGCTCTAGCGGATGCCAGGCTCCATTCTGCACTCATCCACTGCCCCCAGATTTTTTCTTCAGTCATGATAATTGTCTTCTAGGGGCCCCCTATTTCTTCTCCCTCGGTTCTGGCTTCCATCAGACACTGCTCTGAACCTACCTCTAAATAGAGTTCAAATTCCTTTCTCTCTCCATGAAACCCTGGGCTTATACCATTTGACAAATGAATCTGGGCAGCTGTTATGTGTCCTGCAATATTCCACGATAATTATGAAGCTCTTTGCACTGTTTCTAACAGTTGGAGGCTGGTGTGCCAGAGGCCACAAAACACCTCTAAGATCCTCCGCACTCCAGCCAGAAAAAGTCTTAACTGGCTCAGTCAGGGGGTCTCTTAACTGTGCAAAAGTACATGGTTCAAGCAGAAACGTAATAGTCATAAGTGGCAGAATAGAGAGCCATATTGATTAAAGGGGAAAAAAAATAAAATCTATCTGTCCTAAATACATCTGAATACTGGGGGTGCCAAAAAATGTATATAAGTAGACAGTTCGGTCAACGTTGCTCAAGCAGTAGTTCGCCATAATCAGAAGTATTGGGACGCTGAATGGGAACCACTTTGAGAACCTCTTGTAATTGCAGAAGTCAAACGTGACTTGTGCTCATTTTTTGTCATCGGTATATATTGATTATTACAATTTTAATATAATTTTCCTTTCCTAAAATGTGTATACATTTTTGGGGCAGCCTCTGTATATTTCAAAGTCATTTTTGTAATTCTATGCTGCAGTCATGAAAATATAACTCACTTAATAAGAAATCTTTCTGAATATAAGAAGTGACTCATTTACATAGTTTTCATCTTTTTGTTCTTCGAAAATCTTTGGGTTAAAGAGTTCAAATTACCATACAGAAAACATAGTAAACTAATTAAGTAACTTGCTCTTATTCCTTAATGATTCATAAAATAGGAAGGTGACATAGGTCAACTCAAAATAATTGCAATGGTATTTTTGCCTAAAAGTTGAAAACACTTAAATGAATTTTGTGTGACAACACAAATTATGGCCTGATCTTAGATGTTTTTATGTACCATGTAATAATCTCTTATTTTTCATTTGCTGGAATATATATTTCGCAAACTATAGCACGCTAGGGAAAAGAACACAGAGAGTGAGATAAAAAAAATTCCAGAAAAGGAAAGAACAATATATGTAGATATGAAACCCAGAAGTGTGAGCACAGACAGAGGAAAAACAACCAGATTTTGTCATCTTAAGTTGCCAAAGGACTTGTCCAATCCATTCAAGACTCTACTAGATGCTACCAGAAAGGGTAGTCATAAGGCTGGATTGGAGAATCTACACAATTTTAACTTTACTCACAGCAGTATACTCGTCAGTATATAGTTTTACTATCAGATAAACTTAGCAGTGATTATTTGTGATGCTATTCTGCTGCCACCCTTTATTATTTTCAATTCTGTACTAAATGATAGTTGCAGACAGATAAATAATGAGTTTCAGATCATTTAACTGAACTCAGTACAATGAGGCATACTCCGCTCATCAAATTTAGCATAGGAAAGGTTGTCCCAGAACCTAAATCTTCGCTAAACTCTCAAACATATACAGGTGATAGGAAATACCTGTCTGTAATATGCATTCAAGCAAATCAACTCCTTCTAAATCCTTTTGTGAGATTATCGGATATGCCCAAACTTGTTTAATCTGTTTGGACCCAGGTTAAGACATTGCCAAATAATAATCACTTAGGTTGTCAGTGAACCTGCTCAGAGAGCTTCCCTACAACCTTTATCTGATCCATGAATAATTAAATAGGGCATAATTACAAACTTGTTACAAAATACGAAAACTGAAATACAGAGCAGTTCAGGGGAGCAGACTGGGCAGTCTGTGGGTTAGTGATGTCCAGAACGCCTGCCATTAATTGCTTTCTCTGCTCTGGTTAGATGTCTGTGACACCTCTCATGGCAGCTCAGCCAAGCAGAGACACTATGATCTGACTTGTGAAAACCCAAAGCTGTGGTTCTTATTCAACTAACTTGCCCTTTTGAGCTAACATGAATCTAAGTACGTTGAAAATCTTTTGGTTCAATATACTTCTTTAAAAAATTGGCGCAATATAAACAGTATACAATCAATGGTGAATGTCTCCTTCCTCTTTAGGCTATCCACAGCCCCATTCCTCAGGCATACCTATTGCCAACAGGTTGGTGGTATATGTCTTTCCAGATCATTCTTCTATGCCCATATATAGTGTGTTTGTTTGCTTGTTTTACTTTTTTTACAGAAATGAGATAACTCTATACATAGAGTTCTGGAGCTTGCTTTTTCACTCCTAAGTTGGAAATGGTAAATGAACAGTCTATTTAATATAAGGAATGATGAATCAAAGAGGAAAATATAATATGATAAACATATCACATCCTGAAGTAAAAAAGGGGCCTAAATGAGCCAGGAATCAGCCGTTCTAAATGAATTGAAATTTTCTTTCTGAGTTATATTTAGCCTTCTTTTTCTTAGGTTAAGAGAAGTAAAACACTAAATCTAACTATATACAAAAATGAATGCCAAACATTCAACCACAGTATACACAACCTTATATTATGGCTCTTTAATTTGCCATAAGTAGTATCTTCTAGGCTATATATTTATTGGAATAGAAATACTATTTAGACCAGAAATTCTATTTAAAGAAACAATTTGGTATTTAAAACCTCTCTCCTTCTGGGGTATTCCACCACGCATCTAATAGTGACTCCTGTGTGGCCTTTGTCACTTGGATCCAATGCAACCCTTTCGCTAAAACTTTAAAACTGTCTAGGTTTTAAGAACTTGAGAATATATATATATAAAATTCTCAATTTCAAGTTGCTTTAAAGTATGGTGAAAAAGAAACAACAGAATATTTTTAGAGTCCAGGAAATAAAGGCTATACTTCAATAGTGATACTTCTAAGAATGAAGCAGTGAAAATCCATCCACTTCTGATGATCTTATTGCTGTGTGAAGTTACAAAGGTCTAACAACTGGAATAGAAAGAAGATTATATGATAATTGTGGGTTACGTGCTCATGACATCAAACAACTGAAAGACCAAGTAACGTAGTTTTTACTTTCACTGAATTGTCTTTGTTTAGGCTTTGCCATAGAAAATGTAAGCTTAATAGGAAGAAGGAAATTCACTTTTGAAATCCTTAAGTGAAATGAAGTCACTAAGGAAAGAATTGGATTTTAGTGCTGATATTCCCAGATTTACAACTCATGCTTTTGTCTCAGAGTGACAAACATGCCTTGCTCACCTTGCTATAATAACTTTAAAACTGGGACAGTCAACTGTACTTACCAGCCCTGTCATTTCTTGACATAATTATAGCCTACACCCTGAATAGAAAAGTCGTTTTTAATCTATAAAAAAAAACAACACACCACTGGAAGAATAATACTATCTCCTCTTCCACCCTCTATTTCTCCACCCATTCTGGTAGACTCCAGATTTCTGCTGTGTTTTCATATATTAAAATTGTGCAATCTTTCATAAACAGCCTTGGCCTAAGTGATTTCATTTCAATAATGTTTGATGTGCTGTGTAATATTTTTAAATGGCTTATGGTAGAGCAATGAGCTGTCTGACTGACAAATGTAATGATGTTCCTAGTAGTTTTTATTACTAGAATTCTATATGTATGAATATTCAAGGAAAGTCCTTCCTTCTGAGACTGCAGCTAGTCTGACGAATTTAAACGCTAACACAACACAAGGAGGAACAGAAACATGGAACTCAACAAGATAAGCTGTTAGGAATGAAATTAGGACTAAGAGTGGTCAAAACCAGTTTACTTCAACATTCATCAATTAGTTAAATTTAAAAATACTAAAACTAATCTATTCTTAATCTTTATCCAGTTAGTATAGTTTTTCATTTTCTAGGTGGAATAATAACAATAAAAATTGAAAATATTACCAACCTTTAATTATTTGTATTAAAAATAAGAGATAATAAACTTTATAGTAAATAATTAATATTTTAAATGCTTGGCTTTGATGCAATTTGCTTGGGAAAGATATTTGTTTGGATAAAGACTTGTTTTCTTTTTGACTCCCTAAGAATTCAGACAAAATAATCAATCCACAGTCAGTTGGATCTAAGTAGTTGTAAAATGTCTTCATCTGAAACTCCATCCTCACCCTGATTCTGGAACATCCCCTTCTGAGACCTACCACACCTCCCCCCACAGCAAATGACATTTTTTAATGAGTCTATCCCTTTGATCACTAGACTGTCCCCTAAATGAGCTGAAGCCAACAGACCTTAAGTTATAGGCAGGACAATGCAACTGGATTATACAGCAAAGATCTATGCATTGTTATGCACAAACTCGTCCATGAAGGCCCGACCACTCTATAGGTGTCACGTCTACATACAGTTCCACCATTAATAGGAATAGCTAAGATAACAGGATATGCACAGTGGTAAAAAATAAACCCACTGGTAAAACTGCTGTCTTCTCCTGACTTCATGGGCACAACCAGCTGTTTAGGGACTCTGATCTGCTGGAAAACACAGGCTACCACTCCACCAATCAGGGCACATCGGCCTCGGTGGTGAGACCTGTAACCCTTCCTCTCCCTAGGCCATAGGTCCTCCATTTTCTGATTCTAGGTTTAAGGAGAATGGAGTATGCATTAAAACTTGTTTTTTATTTAACTCATACCTGGTGAATGTTTGAGTTCTCTGTTTAAAGTTTTATTGTCTAGAGGAATATAACTTGCTTTTAGTTCTACCCTGAAACTAGGAAATTAGTTGTTAAGAAACTAAACCAGGAAGATTTTTACTCTATGAACATATCTCTAAGTATCAAGTTTTCTACAACAGCTATATATTACTTTTTTTGTTTTTAGAAAGTAAACCAGGAAGATTTTTACTCTGTGAACATATCTCTAAGATCAAGTTTTCTACAACAGCTATATATTATTATTATTTTTTTTTTTTTAGCTGAGCCATCCTGCCACCTGTTGGCAGCTCGGCAGCAGCTCAGCTCAGGCTGGGCATCGAACTGCTGTTGCTCAGAGCTCAGCTCGCACTCTTGAGCGAGCTCTTAACTGAGCCACTCGGCTGGACCCTGTATACTACTTTTTATCCACAGCAAAAACCATCGAAACAACAACAGAATAGTGAATTTTTAAAGATGGCTTGTGATATTCTTAGTAGTTAAAAATTAAAAAATATAAATGTAATTGGAGAAACATGTACAAATGTAATTCTTGTAAAAAAGTCCTTGGAGTAGAGTTTTTCCTGGAAGCTGCATTCCCAAACCACTACTACTGATATCAAAACAATTCTTTTAAAAAGATAACCTGTGGGGCCAGCCGAGTGGCACGTTGGTTAAGAGCTGGCTTGGGACACTAGCGGCCCCGGTTCAGATCCCACATATGAGGGCCAGTGACACTGCCCTTAAAAAAAAAAAAAAAAAGATAACCTGTGCTAACTAATGTCCAGATAGTCACAACAGCAAATATTTTCCAGGAGAGCCAGGGAGCTGTCTACTGTGATGTGATCTATGGTTAGGGATGCACTTCAAGCGTTATAAAAATCTAGGATTTAGATTTTGGAAGAAATGAAAGACAGATATAAAGTTACAAAGCTTAAAAAGTTTCAAAATATAATAATACAATACTTTATTACATTAGTTAATAAACTTACAACCCAATTAGTAGTACACATAAAAACAAACAAAAATTATCTTTTATGTCAATGCATATATATTACTTTCTATCTAAAACCAACTTTCTATCTGTAAAAATAAGTGACATTTATCTTTAAATAATACAACATGATGCCAAAAATTTTTTAGGAGAAGCATTTTGGCTTTTCTTTACTATAATCAAATTAATTTAAGGGAATTTCCTAAGTAATTAATTAAAAGTAACATTATTCTCAGGCAATATCATCAGAAATGTATCTGAATACTCAAGACTCCCAGATGTTTCATAAGTAGAAAAACATGTTAGCAGTTATTGTCTAAAAATTTTGTATATTTTTCTTTGGATTTTTCTTGGATTTGTTCTTGTTTGATGATGGTTTTATTGTCAATATTATTCTAGTCTTAGTATTATAATAATAAGGCCAGAATAAGGGAAAATATTTTTCCTCTTATGTTTAAATAACTTACTTCAAAATCTTACTTTAAATACAACTTAAAGGTACTTAAAAGTTATCTTTACCTTTTACTGAAAATAACTTATTTTAAAATATTTATGTTTTATGAGTTATGTATATAATAGAGAAAAATTATATACAGGTTCAGGGCCTGAAATCAAATCCAGAGAAAGTAAGATGCAAATTTATTCCAATAGAATATAACATGTACACTTTTAATAAGAAAGTGAAATTGTTTAGGATAAACAAATGAATCAGCCGTTTTTAAATACTAGTTACTCATGTCTATCTTTTTTTTTTTTTTTTTAAGGGCAGTGTCACTGGCCCTCACATGTGGGACCGAACCGGGGCCGCTGGCTTCCCAAGCCAGCGCTTAACTACCTCGCCACTCGGACGGCCCTCATGTCTATCATTCTTATTCACTTAACCATTACTTCAAGTAGTATTTATTTATCGAATATCCTCCTAAAACCCCAACCTAGACCCCGTTCTTTGGAGTAACTTAAGAAATAAAGGGATCATAAAAATACAAATTAGGGCCGGCCGAGTGGCGCGGTGGTTAAGCACTGGCTTGGGAAGCCAGCGGCCCTGGTTCGGGTCCCACATATGAGGGCCAGTGACACTGCCCTCAAAAAAAAAAAAATGCAAATTAAAAGCCTTCAGAAAAATACAAATTACTTTTTGTCAATCAAGTTGACCAAATTTTTAAAATTAGTATTAGTGAAAATGTGGGGAAATGAATAAATTAACACAATTTTATGAAATTAATTTCACCACAACTATTATTATAAACACTTAGGCACTGTGATGCAAAAACCATTTTTATTATATAGTCCATTTCTCTGAAAAAAGAAAAAAATTGCTCAAGCAACTCAAGTTTGAGGATATTCATTCCATGGGTATGTAATAGCAAAACATAAAACAGGAAAAAAATGAGAAAGAATTGCATTTAAATAATTCAAAGTGATGCAGAATTATAGATAATTTTTGCTTTTATCTATTTCTCAGAGTTTAAAATATTAAAAGTAAAAACCCAGTATTCCTTAGATTTAGGGGTCACAATTATAAATGATTAATTAAGGCAGATCCTTCCACATATCATACAGATCTACTTCATATCTACTTGCAAGTAATCCACAGTAGAGAATGGCTCAAGGGACATTATTAGAAGAGAAAGTACACTCCAAAGAGTTTGGAGTGGGCCGAGCAAAAGAAGTTCTAATTTAACTCATTTCACAGAAGAGGTAATATAAAGAAGTTAAAATCTGGACTTCAGTGGTAGTCAAAACAAATTAAAGTAAAATGTCATTTTTAAAGCTATCAAATTAGCAAAGATTTTTCAAAAAAAATAATCAATCCTGGCTAGCATTTGGTGGGATCGTCATTAATTTATACTATATATTAGTGTAACCTCTCTGGAAAGCAATTAGGTTGTGTGTATTAAGAATTTTGAAGTATTCTCTAATAAAGAAATAATAAAAATACAAATGGAGTCTTATGTCAATCTGTCTATTCAGCTATTGTCATTTTTATAGTAGCTGAAATATCTAAAAATAATGAATGGTTAAAAATAAAACGTTTAGGGCTGGCCGAGTGACACGGTGGTTAAGAGATGGCTTGGGACACCAGCGCCCCTGGTTCAGATCCCACATATGAGGGCCAGTAACACTGCCCTCTACAGTTAGATGGTGAACAACAGCTCCACGTGGAGCTGGGCTGCTGTGAATCCCCGGGACGGAATAGCTGCAGCCCCTGCTGCAGTGGGTTGCCATAGGCAACAGTGAGTGGCTGGCAGCCAACGTGAGCCGCTGGCAGCCAGTGTGAGCTGCCAAGAGCCACTGTGAGTGGCCGTCCAGAGGCCGGCGACTGATCTGCCTTATCTGGGAAGAGCGCAATGATGACACCAACATAGGCCAGTGAAGCAACATCCTCCACAATTAGACTGAAGAACAAAAAGACAGCAACTTGTCTGTTTCCCTTCCCCGGCTCCCCAAAGCTGTTCCCTCCCCCAATTCCCCAGTAAAATATTTAAAAAAATAAAATAAAATAAATGAAATAAAACGTTTATTTAACAGAATATTAGGCAGACATTAAGTATCATGATCAACAAGAATAATCACTGAAATGAGGAAATGTTCAAAAATAATTTCTAAATTGGATGCATAACTTTATGTACAAAAATACAAACATAATAAAAACTGGCCTGACAGAAATACACCGATTTTTTAGTGGATATCCATGGAAGTAGTAAAGTGTGATTTTTTAATAGGTATTTTATTTTATTTTTCAATTACAGTTGACATTCAATATTATTTTATATTAGTTTCAGGGCTGCAGCATAGTGGTTAGACATTTATATGATTTATGAACTGATCCCTGGGATAAGTCCAGCACCCACCTGGCACTATACATAGTTATTACAATATTATTGACTATATTCCCCATGCTGTGCTTTACATCCCCAGGACTATTTTGTAACTAAGAATTTGTGTTTCTTAATACTTTCACCTTTTTCACCCATCCCTTCAATTCCCCTCCCATCTGGTAACCATCAGTTTGTTCTCTGTATTTATAAGTCTGTTTCTGTTTTGTTTGTTCATTAATTTTGTTCTTTAGATTCCATGTATAAGTGAGATCATATGGCATTTGTCTTTCTTTTCCTGACTTATTTCACTGAGCATAATACCTTCCAGGCCCATCCATGTTGTTGCAAATGGTAAGACTTCCTTCTTTTTTTATGGCTGAGCATTGTTGGTGGGATTGTAAATTGGAGCCACTATGGAAAACAGTATGGAGGTTTCTCCAAAAATTAAAAATAGAACTATCATATGGTCCAGCAATTCCATTTCTGGGTATGTACCTGAAGAAATCCAAAACACTAATTTGGAAAGATAATGTGTGCCCCTATGTTTATTGCAGCATTATTTACAATAGCCAAGATATGGAAGCAGCCTAAGTGCCCATCTATAGACAGTTGGATAAAGAAGTGGTGGTGCATATGTACAATGGAATATTGTTTGATTTTTATATTCTTTTTTGTTCTTGAATATATTTTCTACAATGACTATTTACTACTTTTAAAAGAAGCACAAAAAGAGAAATAAAATGCATGCCTATCTACAAAACCCATAGTGCTGTTCTGTTTCATCTATAAAATAAAGTTCAAACTGGCTAGTCTCATGTTAAAGGCCTTCTAATCTGAGCCCATCTTATCAATCCAACCTTATTTCTAATGAGAAGCAAACTTTGCACTCAGCTGTGCCTCAGGTGGTCACAAGGCACGTCATGGTCCATCTAGATCCCACCCATGTTCTTCCCATCGGGCCTAGAGTTTCTCCTCTCCCCTAAAGTTTCCGATCATCATTTCTGGTTATAACCATTTTAAGCCAACTTCATCGGGCCTAGAGTTTCTCCTCTCCCCTAAAGTTTCCGATCATCATTTCTGGTTATAACCATTTTAAGCCAACTTCAGATATTCATGATGTTCTAAGCCAAGTCTGGAAATCTGTAAAATCATTTCAGACCCTGATTCCAATAAGAGCAATTGCAAGAGTAGAGTAATTCAGAAGGAAGCCCCTTCTAGAGCAAACAACCCATCAATATTTGTTAAATGACTTAAAAAAATCACTACTATGATTACAACAGCAGCTAACATTCCTTGAGAACTTTCTATTTGTAAGAAGGCACTGTGCCAATTTTATTGATCTTACTTAATGCTCAGGACAACTCGCCATTTCAAAGATGAAACAAATGAGCCTCAGTTTATGCATATTTCCCAAGGAGATATAGCCAGTGTGGACCTGGAATTTAAACGCAGCTCTGATACCAGTATCTCTACACCAACAAATTTGTTTATACAAAGTCCACTAGAAATCATTTTGCATACACTTTTATTAGTTAAACTAAATGAATATCCATGGTAGCTAAGTTAAAAAGTTGTATTGAGCTACAAAGTTTCCTCTTACATATAAAAATAGATAAAAAGCCAATAAAATTTTCTGCTGAATTTCATTATACAATAATATGTTTACCTGTATAGGACCAGCCAATCTCTTCAACAAGTTTTCTCTGTTGTCTGTAGTATCCATAAGCCCAATCTATAACCAAGAAAAACCAATAAATCAATGTGTAGGGAAATATGTCTAAATTTATATATATATATAAAATGCGCAAATTGTCCATATCATAAAATTCTTGATTACTCCTTTCCATGTCACCTTCCCAATGTCTCCTCCCAACTTCCACCACCACTATTAAGGCTCCACTGTTCCTGGTCTCGTAGTTAGTATACATTTTAGGAGGCACATTTAAAGAATGCTAAAGTTCAGGCAAGGACAAAGCAAGTATTCTAGGTAAAGCATAAGCAACCTAGAAGGGTTCATGCCAAAGAGATTGAGGTCAGAAAGGACAGCTTGTCCTATCTTCCCATTTTTCTTATCATTCCCTAAATCTAGTGCTTAAAATACTACTGATTAGCAATACTTTCGGGTTTACAAAAACCTGAGTTTTATCTGTAAATGCTTTTAGGAGACCCAGAGGTTATCATGTTTTCGAAATTTGCTTTCTTTATAATACAGAATTAAATTAGATGCCTTGAGGAAGTAGGAATTTGAATGTGTGTATCCGCTGGGAGAAAGGTTATGTTAGACAGTGCAGGTAAATTTGTCTCTTGGAGGAACAGGGATGACTGAGTGGCATCATGCAGTGGGAAGCTTAGGGCACTGTGAGAGTAATGGCTATCTCATGACTACAGAGAGAGGCTCTAGATTTAGAACATGGGGAAAGAGATATAGAAAGGAAAGTGGGTGGAAGCCTCTGATACTGTGATTTATAATCAGATTATATATTTGGTGTTCCTCCCTGTTTCTGGCACAGAGCTCCTAAAACTTTGGAATTTCCTATGTGTAGAGAGCTATAAATGTGTCTTTTGTTAAGTTTAATGAAGTGACTTTTGGACCCCCACCAAATGATGGGAGCTGGTTGCCATGAGAGCCACCCCATGATTAGAGGGTTGGAACGTTCAGTCTCCTCTCCCTGTAACATTTGGGGAGTAAAGAGGGGCTGGAGGTTGAACCAACTGCCAATGGACAATGATTTAACAGACATGT
Source organism: Aselliscus stoliczkanus (assembly GCA_033961575.1). Classification (NCBI taxonomy): domain Eukaryota; kingdom Metazoa; phylum Chordata; class Mammalia; order Chiroptera; family Hipposideridae; genus Aselliscus; species Aselliscus stoliczkanus. The sequence continues at coordinate 70,363,832 of CM066740.1, read as the reverse complement.
GTATGCAATGAAGCCTCCATAAAAATTCAGAAGGAGAGGGTTTGGAGAACTCCCGGCTTGGTTAACATATGGAGATTTAGGGCGAGTGACACACACCTGGAGAGAGCGTGGGAGCTCTGAGCCCTTTCTCCATACCCTGTCCTATGCATCTCTTCCATCTGGCTGTTCCTGTTGTATCCTTTCATAATAAACCGGTAATCTAGTAAGTAAAATGTTCCTCTGAGTTCTGTGAGCCACTTAGCAAATTAATCAAACACAGGGGGGTCATTGGAACCTTGGATCTATAGCCAGTTGGTCAGAACCACAGGTGACAACATGGACTTGGTAACTGGTGTTGGAAGGGGTGGGGACAATCTTGTAGGACTGAGCCCTAAACCGTGGGATCTGATGCTGTCTCCATGTAGATAATGTCAGAACTGAGTTGAATTGTACGACACCCAGGTGCCGAACAATTGTTGGTGTGGGAACCCCGTGTCCCACAAGTAGAACTTGGTCCCAGAACCTTTTAAAGCCGAAATTTCTTTCTGCATAATTCAAAATTTTGCCTGGAGCATGCTGGCACCCAGAAATGGGAATGTTATGATGTATCCTCCTCTTTCTTGTGCCATTGTCCCTTAATCCCAGGCTGTAGTAACATTAGTACTCCATTTCAATTATATTGTGGGTAAAACACATCTTTTGGAGCTAGGTTTGGAATCAATGTTGACAAAACTGTTTCTGTAGAAATGGCTACAAATAGTTAGTTAACAAATGAACTTATAAAACATTATTCATAAATTAAGGTTCTGTCAATACTGCCCTCATGTGAAAGTAAGTATTTATTCGGTGCCGTACCGTATACCATACCATACCATACCATACCATACCATACCATACCATACCATACCATACCATACCATACTTATATTGATATTTCTCATCAGATGGGAAAAGAAACTATTTCTTTTTATTCTCAATAAACAATTGTTTTCTATTTATTGACAGTTCCCAAATTCAGGGAGGCAAATATCCTAAGGACATTTCAGAAATAATTTTCCCCTCCTCCACGTTATATACTCTGATTGGTACTAGATGGTAATAAATCACTGCTAAATTATTTTTATAAAAACTGAAAAGCAGAGGCTGGCTGAGTGGCTCAGTTGGTTAAGAGCTCGCTCAAGGGTGCAAGCTGAGCTCTGAGCAACAGCAGTTCGAGGCCAGCCTGAGCTGAGCTGCCACTGAGCTCCTGTTGCTCCTGTTGGCAGGAGGGCTCAGATAAAACAAAACAAAACAAAACAAAACAAAAAAACTGAAAAGCAGGCTAGCTACCAAAAATACACATTCTGAATCCATAGATTAATAAAAATGTACCATGGAGAAATAAGAGTTTTTTGTTTTAAAATTTTTATTACATGTAATAAATACTGGTAAATATTCCATTGCTATGTAGCATATTTCAACACATATTTGTTTTTATAATGGTTTTATTGAAATAAAACTTACATATCATAAAATATCATTAACATATACAATTTAATGGCTTTTAGTATATTCAGAGTTGTGCATTCATCATTACAATTTTAAAACATCTTCATTGTGCCAATAAGAAATCCCATACCCTTTAGTTGCCACCCCCAAACCCATCTCCACATCCCCCAGGTCTAGACAACCACTAATCTGCTATCTCTATAGATTTGATATTCTACACATTTCATATAAACAGAATCACGCAATATATGGTCCTTTGTGACTGGCTTCTTTAATTTAGCATAACTTATGTTTTCATGGTTCATCCATGTTGTAGCATGTATTAGTACTTCATTCCTTTTTATTGCCTAATATCATTTTTATGGTGACCAAACTGGCCTTAAAGTTCCCCTCAGCTTGAAAAAATTTTGCACTGGCCTACCCTCCTGACCTGCCCTTCTCAGAGTTTAGAAAACTTGTAAGTAAATTCTCTCTCTGCCCCTTTGAAATATAAATCGTTTTTCATATAACCATATGACAGTTTTACTACCAGAAATATACTTCTCAAGGACATGGGAATCATCCCTTTGAAATGCAATCATCAGAGGAAATACCAGCTTTATCTCCCAGTTTCTGTGAGAGGGTAGGAGCCTAAATTCATTGCTGTGCCTGCTCTAAGTAGAAATAACTACCTTCTGTCCTAAAGATATGCATTTATTTTTCTTTGGATAAAGCCAGTTAGCAAACACAGATGGCCTATGATTTCCCCCTGAAAGTCCTGCAGTTACTTTTCCACTGGGGTTCACTCCAGCCTTTAAAAAATCTTATCCCCTATGCTTCATTGGAATTGAGTTCAATATTAATACTGTCTTCTCTCCCAATTGCAATAGCCTTGAATAAACTCTTCCTTGCTGCTTAACTCTGTCCAGTGCAATTTTTGTTTTGATAACGGATATACCACATTTTATTTATCCATTTATCACTGATGGATACTCAGGTTGTTAACTCTTTCGGCTGTTAAGAATAACTTTGATGTTAGTATTCATGCATCTATTTGTGTTTCTACTTAAAAATTAAATATTAGGTTCATAGTTTATTTTTCAGATAGAGTTGTCCCATAAAATGACTGCCATTTATGGTTAAATTCTGGGGATGAATGTTTCTTCATGATTAAGGAATATATCCAACTAAATATTAGAAAGGGCCTCAAAGGTCATTTGACTGACTTGAACAGGCTACCAAAACAAATAATTTGTATTTTAGAGATAAGGTAATTTATGTCAAGAAATATAAATGATTTGTAGAAGTAGTGACAAAAATAGAAACAATGCCTGGCTCCTACCTCCTACTCCACGGAGCCTTCCCCCATGGATTCCTAACAATCCTAAACTATTTGTTACTCTTTCTCTTAAGGTGCTTTGCTCCAGCAGGAACTCCTATAGCATGTAAGCCTTCAAGAGATACAAAATAAAACAATACACCTAGAAATTCACCTGCAGGAATTATTTGGATATATAAATTATTGAGAATTGACTCTATATCTGAGTTGAGTTGCAATTTTCCTCTGAAACTTTGCACTGACCATAGGGAAAAGATTTACTGTCATCTATTATATGTTTTAAAGATGAATATTTTTAAAATAAAGACTTTTTCCTGTAAATGCATTTTGATGATTTCAGATCAAATCCATACAAAGCCTACATTTAAAAAGTATTACATTGAAATCAATAACACAGTAAGTTCTTGTTTGAATGAGTCAATCTAAAAGATGACAACAAATATCATCAGATTTTCGCTTTCCTTGGAGGGCTTTAATGTGACACAATGAGCATTTGTCCTGGTTTTTAATTACTTACATTAAGAAAGCTTTTTTCAATACAAGATTCCCAGGTGTTGGTAGTTCCTTTATCTATTGTTCCCTTAATTGTTACTTCAAACAATCTGTTACACATTCATATGCTAATTACACAGTCCTTGGGCGTGAGAGAGTACCCCACTTTTAAAATTCCAGAAGTCTGATAGATGAGATGTGATAGCTCCAATGAGCAAGAAAAAAGAAGCTAGGTTCACTGTTTTTCATTGCATTATATACTTTGAAAACCAGTAAATCCTATATAAAATACAATCTATCAAAGTGCTTACACATTTTTAAATCAAATAAAATAATGAAACACAGATTATTTTTTTCACCCTGTTTCTGCATATTTTATTTTCTTTGGTTTTTATATTTTGGTTTTTTTCCATTTGAAAATATTTGTCAGATCTGTATTGGTGCGTTTCGTAGTGATAAAACTAAGAAATTTTAGGAATGAATTGTCACTGATAAATATATATTAGTAAATGTGTTTTATGACTACTCTAAAACATGTCCTAAAAATATTCTTCATGAAATCACTTTGTGGCCTGCTACAAAAATTCAAGGAAATTTGCTTTATATTATTTCAGGTAACCTTAAAAGTTTCTGTTTCAACATATACCATCTTATACTTACCTTGAACACCTACATATATGCAAATATATGTATGTATATGCATGTATACATATAATCTTTTATTTTTCTTTATACTCAGATAATGGAAATCAAAGTTTTCATAACCACCATGTGGATGATATAGATAATCTTAACATGTTTTTGCTCATATTTTTAAAACAACAACAACAAAATCAGGGTATTCATTTCCTACTAAAACTATCACTATAAATATTTCAAATTATAAAAATGCCTCTGAGTTCACCCTTACCCTAAAGATAGTCCAGTCTCTGCTTCATGTTGACTAACATGCATCTCACTTATCACCGATATCTAAGCATAAAATCTTGCAGCAGTGCTCTGATGAAACACACATACACACACACACACACACACACACACACAATGCCACAAAGTGGGCAAATATATGGTAGGGAGAAGAAATAGAGTGGTCCTCAGAAAAAAGAAACTTTTGGTAAGAATTATCCACAGATATGTAAGTTTGAAGTCGGGGATTCTAAAACTAGATGTGTCTAGTGGACTTCTCCAAAGTAAATGATACTAGCATATTTCACATCCTTTAAAAGAAAATCACTAAGGAACTTCAGAGGAGGGGAAAAGAGGTCAGTTGATGGTAGAAATCTGAAAAGGCAGAGAAAAAGGGATCACATTAGAGATGACTCTTTCAAGCCCTTGAGTACAAGACTCGGATGAGGAGAGATTTGGGGTTGATGTATTCAGGTGGAGGAAGGGCCTGAGCAATGGCAAATCCTGGAACCAAAGGTGTAAGAGGCCAGTTGGGCTCTCATGCAGGGTCTGCATAGGTCACTAGGGACTGACAGCTCACCGTGATACAAAGGGCACATCCATTTTCCCACTGTCTGTTTTCATCCAACTCTCTCATCTTACCTTTCTTTTAAAAACAGGAAGGAGATAGTCTCCTGAGCTAGCTGAGAAGTGTGAATATATTTCAGATATTGAATATATTTTAAAGAAAAATATTAAAACAGAATGTGTAAAAATCAAATAACTATTTCTAACTGAAGTGAAAGAGGTTGGGGGTGGGTGGGTGAAGAAAGGTGGGTGGCTGATAACCACTTGGAGAAAGTCCTGGAAACCTCTGGGGACAATCTAGCAATCTTTTACTAGAAAACAAAATCGTACAAGTCCCCTCTGAGAAAAGAAATAAATAAAATCAGAAATATGAGTTTCTTTAGAAGAGAAATAGTGTTTGATTAAGGAACAGTTGTGAACACATCCCTGGCTATGAAAGTCTTTTATTTCTTCAAATCATCTATTATAATGTCTTTCTTTGCTTGATAAGAAAGCTGGGTTTATGATCCAAGAGAGTTAAAGCAAAATCTCAATTGGCTACTAAGGCAAACTTGCCAACAAAAATTATATCTGCCCAAGAATAGCATAGAGTCTATAATATCATACATGGCAGATTTTTCCGTGGATTTTCCTGTCACTCAATGTTAAAGATCAGCTTGCTGTCAAATTGTGTTACCATATAGCCTGTCTTTCCCAATATTCCAGATTGGGAATATAAACTTTTATCTGGTATATGTGGAAAGATGTTTGTGAAACATAATTAATTTAATTATGGCAATTCAGTAATAGGCTTGTTTAGGATATAATTACAGTTCAAATATAGTATTTATTATTAAATCTTCAGGTTTAACAAAACTCCCTAAAAACATACTGCTTTTTAAGATTTCATATATATATTTTCACCCTAAATTACTTGTTTTCCAATTTCAGCTGCTTTTCAGTGTTAGAATGAATTTTGTTGGGTTTTCTCCCCTCTGTAGAGATTTAAAAATAAAAGTAGTGTTTACAATCTCAAAACTTACATTGTAACTTAATACCAAACAGAGGGATAAATTAATTCATATTGTTAAAGGTAGGGAATTTGGAATAGAGATGAGTTACTAGAGTCCAGGTGACCTCTTTATGTAAGGATAAGATTAAAAAGATAAAAAAGTAAATCCTTAAAGATACTATATTAAAAAAGAAAAGAAAAATGGTAAACTTATCCAGGGAGATGGAAAGATTGGACATAATAGATAATGTAAAAGCACAAAGGGAGCCATTTCTACCATATGCTTGTTTTGATAGTCAGACATCTAATTAAATACATATTTCTCATAGGACTAGGGAAGAGTTTGGAGAGAAGCAATTAGTTTTTATTGTTCCTTAGACACTGAGGACTGTGTATACTTCCCCACAGAGGATTTGTATGTTAACAATATGTCTAAAAAACCTATTTAAAGCTTTTCAATGAAAGCTCAAAATATTCACAAGCTTGTCTTAGAAAAGCAGCCAGTGTATTTTCTCATACTTAAATATACGAGTTTATGTTTAACCTAATGTGATTTATCTATATTCCTAGAGTTGACGTATTTTTCTGTCAAAAACGTATTAATAATTTCAATCTTTATTACATGAGCAATAATGCATGCCTGTTTCAGATAAACTGGAAAAATAAAGAGGAATAAAATGATTTTAAAAATCACCTATGAGTATAATCCCATCTCTTACAGATAACCACACTTCACAATTTTGTGCATGTATATATGTTTGCCCGGTTATACTAACATATACAATAAATTTGTACTTTACATAAATTAAATTACAATGTTTCACTATTTGGTGACTTGCTTTTTAACATAATAATAAATCACTGATATTTTCTCAAGTTAATAAATATGGTTTTACTGCCTCATAACAATTCATTTAAAACATTCTCTACTTTTTGAATATTAAAATAAAAAGTTGGTTTAGCTTGGGAAAATTTATTCCTTGGGCTTAAATGATATGAGTGACAAAAGTTTCCATTAAGCTAGTTTGAGCTTCACGTTTAAAATGAGGTCTGGAGATTAAGTACCACTTTTTATTTTCCCTGTCAACCTTCTTCTACAATACCACGGAAACAGTAAAATGGGACAAACTCACTGTTGTTGTACAGGGCCATGATTGTTATAGCTACCTATTTTAATGACCATAACTACAGTGAATTTATTCCACCATAAGAGAAAAACCCAATTGTTGATGAAATTATTGATGGAATAATGGAAGCAGAGAGAGAAATAACACCATGTGTAAAAACGATTATTAGAAAAATGAGCTAAAAATAATACTAAAAGTTGGAAGAGAACCTAATGCGTATAAGAAAAAGCGTAGAAAAATAGGTAGAAAACATGGAATTCATCAAATTATAAAAATAATGTACTATTACGTTTGTGTTCTATGATTATACATTATATACTATTATTATCTGAACAATAGTGTGTTATTATTTAGCATCCTAAATAATGTTTCTGTTGTGAAATCTTATGCCCATGTGTTTTCAATGAAATCAAGAGTAGAGCAAAAATGTCCGCTGTGTTGTTCTATGATAAGGATCACTCAGGAAGTTCTAACAACTAGCACACTATGATACCCAATTAGAGGATTCCATGGGATTCCATTCACATTTACCACAAAAAGCATAAAACAACAAAAAGGTGCATAAATAAAGAAAAATATGACTTATTATTAATATGAAAGGAAATGTGAATAAATAGAGACATAGGACATCCTTATGTGGGAACACTGGATATGGGGAACACGTGAGTTCTTTCCATATCAATGAACTCAAAGTCAGATCTCAATGAGATGCTTTTAACTTGCAAAGTCATTCTAAAGTTCTAATAGAAATATGAATGGAAAATAATAATTAATAAGAAAGTTACGAAAAGGAGTGAAGCAATGGGGGCTTGGTTAACCAGTTATTAGAAAATAAATTGACAGGTAGATCAATAGAGGAAAGCATATAGCACTAAAATGGACCTTGTATAGACACAAGTTTAATTCATGATAAAGGATACATCCCAGCCAGATGAGGAAAGTATGAAAGTTCAAGTTTGGGAACACTGACTTTTTAGGAAAATAAGTCTCATTTCATGCATGCATCAAAACAAAGCCCAAGTGGATTAAAGGCTGAGTAAAAAAGGACTGACAAAAGATATAAGAAAAAATACAAGTGAATATTTAACTTATTATAAAATGGGAAGCCATGTGTACACATTAACAAAAGAAATCATAAAGAAATATTCAGGGCCGGCCGAGTGGCGCATTGGTTAAGCGCTGGTTTTGGGATGCCAGCGGCCCCGGTTCGGATCCCACATGAGGGCCAGTGACACTGCCCTCTACAGCTAACAACAGCTCCACCTGGAGCTGGGCTGTGCGAGCCCCGGTGATGGTGTGGGCTGCCATAGGCTATAGTGAGTGGCCCGCAGCCAGCGTGAGCGGCTGGCAGCCAAGAGTGAGCTGCCAATAGCCGCAGTGAGCGACATCCAGAGGCCAGCGACCGATCTGCCTCATCCGGGAAGAATGCAATGACGATACCAACAGTGAAGCAACATCCTCCGCAACTAAACTGAAGAACAAAAAGACAGCAACTTGTCTGTTCCCCTTCCCCGATTTCCCAACGCTGTTCCCCTCCGCCAATTCCCCAATAAAAATCTTTAAAAAAAAAAAAAAAGAAATATTCATAGCTTTGATTACATAACATTCAAAATGTGTACAGAAAAATGGTTAGTGAAATGCAAATTACAAGTATTAAGCTATTGGTAGCTGCTAAAATGCACTGAACAAATATAACAATAAATTCCAAACATATAGAATTCTTCCAAACCAATAAAGGTAAATATATGAGCAGACAACTTTTAAAAATGCAAATATAATTAAGTAATTAACCTATAAAGAACTGTTAGACTTTATTGGGTACCAAAGAAACAGAAATTACAATAATACTGAGATAGACTTTTTCCACCTACCAAACTATCAAAGGTCTATTGTTATTATTATTTTTTATAGTATTCACTGATACACAAAATATTTGGATAAGTTCTTTTACATACAGGTAGAAGCAGGAACTAGTATCAATTTTCTGGAAAGTAAGCTGGCAAGCGTTATCAAGATCCTTAAAATTCTTCATGTCTTGTTAAAAAGTAATTCTATTTCTAGAAATATATTTTAAAAGAGTAACAAAGATGAGTACAAAGTGCCATGTACAAAGATGTTTACAGCACTAAAACAGTGAAAATATGTTAATGTACAAAAAATGGGGGAAGTTTAAATAAATTATGCAATGTTCACAATATGAAATAATGCGAATTCACTGCTTAAAAATATTTATTAATGTGGAGAAACGCACATGATATAAAACTTTATCAATAGTTGTGATACAATTTTTAAAATATTACATATACAGAGAGTGTCAAAAATGTATACACATTTTAAGAAAGGAAAAAATTGTATTAAAATTGTGATACTCAATACATACCGATAACAAAAGATGAATACAAGTCATGTGTATACATTTTTTTGGCACCCCCAGTATATTCAGAAATCTAAATTTCTCTGCGTGGTGCCATTAAGAGTGATTTTTGACTTATTAATATGTTCTTATGCTTTCCATGTATTTTATGACTTTGTATTAGTTAAATATTTAAAAAATTTAAAACGTATATGCACTTCTGAAACTCTCTCTCTGATTCTACAGCCAAACAGGTTACAGACAAAATTACTAATATGTTTTGAAGGCTGGGTAAAGAAAAATGGGTTTCAAATTTTTCTTTACCCAGAAAAAAACACTTGAAACTCATTTTTTTTCCTTATTTTGGATTTTACAAAGTTCTCCTGATTCACAGGAGACTGTGTTCACTAACTGGCATTAACAGCATTTGTTAAGTTTAGGAAATCATAGCCAAGCCTACACATGGGAGGCAATCTCAGCATTTTAACCACCAAGAAATTAAAACCAAGAGCCACAGCGAAATAAGCAACACAGCACACTCTCAGGCCATCTTATTGGCCATGATGATCAGATGGATTGAATCATCTGTGTTTGGGTAAACTTTGAAACAGCCTTATTTTCATTTGTGTCCTAATTGTAAAACAAGTAAGATAGATAAAATGAAGTCAAATGCACATATCTACCCATTGAGCAGGAATATCTGGCATCTCAGTGACTTCGCAACCTCTTCTGAAAGAGGTGTGGGCCACATGACGAAACTGCTGCCAGTGTGTTGACTGATTCATTACGGAGTTGTGTCTGGGCAAAGCAGATGGACGTTCTTGACTTCATTCCCAGGTAGTGACTGAAAAATTCGTTTTTGTCACATGTTTCATTTAGACTTTTTTTTTTTTTACTGGTCTAGACAAAAGAAAGCTTTTATTCACAGGAAGCATATTCATTTTAATAGACAGGCTGATGATTTTTCAATAAGTTTTTAATGATATTAAATATTTTTGATTTGCTTGGGCAATACTTCAAAAAGAAACCAGTGTGAGCATGGAAGATAGGACCAATTTAAATTATAACCATGTATCAATATTTTGTTCCTCGTTTCACTAATTCTTAGGGTCAGAAATCTAGACCTTCCCTTTGAGTGGTAAACTTGGAGAAGTTACCTATCTTTGCTGGGATTTCTACAGTTACAAAATGGGGGTGGGAATCTCCTCTTTAGTTAGAAGGATACCGTGATAAAACATAGAGCATATGTTGAACCATTTTGAGCTCTGTAAAAAAATGTGCTTATATCAACTTATTAATATGAGTTCCTGAATTTATTTTTCAAGTATTGAGTTTCTTGTTTCAATAGTGAAGGAAATCCAAAAAAAAGTGACGTTTATGTCATGTGCATAGCATATCCTTGGTTCAGTCACAACATTATTCATTTGTGTATATTGTGTAAATTAGTCTGATTTTTAGACTAAAATACGAGGTCGGACAATTAAGTTCGAGAACTCATCCTAGAAAAAGTGCTACATACCTCATTGCTGAATATCACTACAGTCACCTTCCAAGTTCTCCCCTTGGGAAGCTGTGCATGGACAGCAGCATCTAGTCCACCCTTCAAAGCAATTTTGGAACTCTTTTTCTGGAATGGCCATCAGAGCTGTCACAGTATTACCCTTGATGTCCTGAATGTCATCAAAATGTCTTCCTTTCAATATTTCCTTTATCTTCACGTAAAGAAAGAAGTCAATGGAGGCCAGATCAGGTGAGTAGGGATGGTGTTCCAATAGAGTTATTTGTTTACGGGTTAAAAACTCCCTCACAGGCAGTGCTGTGTGAGCTGGTGCATTGTCGTGATGCAAGAGCCATGAATTAGTGAAAAGCCCAGGTCGTCTAACTTTTTCATGCAGCCTTTTCAGCACTTCCAAATAGTAAATTTGGTTTACTGTCCAGTTGGCACAAATTCATAATGAATAATCCCTCTGATATCAAAAAAGGTTAGCAACATCATTACAACAAGTTCACGAACTTAATTGTCACACCTCGTATTCTTTAGTCTTAAAGTATGGACACTCAGTCTATACAAATGGGATATACAAATGTCTATATTCAAATGTTCAACCAACTCCCGTAAGAACAGTGTGAATACTGAAAAACATAATATTTAATTTTAATTAAACTTAAAGGGTTATCCTAATCTAATTTCCTAGCTACATTCCAAAATAAATATATTTTAATAAGATTTTCAGAACACTTAGACCTTTCTTGTTTCAAAAGTCTAAAGGCCGTTTAAAGTAATTATTTATTTAAAACTTCATACTGTTTACATTTTTAAGAAGTTCATTTTAGAGCCACTTTCCCCACTAGCAATTTTAAGAAATTAAATACTTTGATGACATCCTTAATCAGTTGGCTTTCAATTGTTAAGAAGCATTTACTGGAATTAGTCACAGATTTTGTTCATAACTGTATTAAAATTATTATATTTATTGCTTTACTGATATAGATGTTTCATTGCCCCTAGACTATCAGGTGATAAATATTATTCATCATCTTAGCTTGCTCTGTTACAAAGTTGATTTAAAGTGAGTGGAAATTGCTCAAATCGTATTGGCTCCATTGATTGGGACAGTCTGGGATGTTATGTCTGGGTAGAAGAATCATTCTACAGCAATACCTTGGTTTGCGAGCATAATTCGTTCCGGAAACAAACTACAGTAAAACAAACTACAGTAATGTGGTTTGCGACTGTTCCGCAAGACGAGTAAACATTTTTAAGACATTTTAATGTGGTAAATGAATGATGTCATGCAATATGAGCAGTTTGTTTCCAGAACGAATTATGCTCACAAACCAAATACACTTTAACGCGGTAAACAAGCGATGTCTTGCAATACGAGTAGTTTGTTTCCGGAACGAATTATGCTCGCAAACCAAGGTATTACTGTACTTGTATTGCAAGACATTCCTTGTTTACCAAGTTAAAGTGTATTAGAAATGTTTACACGTCTTGCAGAACACTTGCAAACCAAGTTACTCGCAATCCAAGGTTTTACTGTATTTGCTTCCCTCTCCTCTGTCTGATGCCCCCCCATCTCCACCCCCACCCACCCACCCACCTATGCTTCTACTCTTTCAAAGCTTCCCACTGTGCTCTTATCTTTCTCATGGACACGTGCATTCTCCATGGAACCTGGTGTCTCCATGATGTTCATTCTGTGAATTGCCAAAGTCCACTCTAAGAAACGAGGAGTCAGCTTGATCACCAATCATGACACACTTATCTTCAAGTCTTACCCTAGTGATCTAAGTGACCAGTGACAGCACTGGGCCTTACACTAGGTCCACTGTTGCAACAGTGTTTCCCAACTTTTGCCTGAAACTTGAAAGCGCTCTGCAGTGGCAGATGTTCAGAGATGCTCATTTAGGTTGTGTAGATAACCCAACTTCATTGCACTCAGAGGAACAATCTTCTTTAAAAAGCATTCCTGTTCAGCAGGTAATTAATAGACTTGGAAAACACAGCTCATTAGTTACTTTTTACACAGAATCACAAATGGCTGGCTACGGGTTGGATATTACTTATTTTGGAGTCGTAAACTCAGCTGGAACAAAAACGTTTCTCTCCAGGTTTACTGTTTGTGAGGGTGTCAAGAGACTGAACAAGTCACTGCAGTGTTTCGAGCTGGATGGCAACCAGGGCTCTGCTGGCATTGTGCCCTGAAGTTACTGGGCCACTGGGACACCTCAAGGTAATTAAAATACTCCTGCAGTGTCTAGTGTGATCATGGGGCTGGCGACATGGACAAGAGCATCTTACAGCTAACTGACTAAGAGTTATCCTCGTACCTAAGGGGGAAAAAAATTGTTTTTTATGAAGGTATTTAAGCCTTAAAATTTATATATGTTATGAAGACTTAAGATATTGAAATAGAACTTATGTTTTTCAATTAATATATTTTTAAACATCTAAGTGACTACACACTGCTTAAGTTTATGCTTTTGCCATTAATTTCATTTTTTGGTGGCAAATGTTTAATTGATCATCTATTATATATCTAGCTAAAGACACATTGATTGAACATGGAAAATAAAATCTCATACCTATTTTGTGCACAAGTGAATGCTATTTTATTAGTGTCTTGAGTTTTATAATAATAATAATAATAATAATAATAATAATAATAATAAACAATGGAGGGTCTGAGCCGATCTATGAATAAGAGAAATGCTACAATCACCACTCCAAGTCTACCTTCAAATATAAAAATGGTAAACCTTTGATTATAAATACTACTTTTCTCCCATGATTACTTTTTAAATGGTCATACTGACTGGATATAGATCACAGGAAGAAAATGCAAGGGCTAAATATGAAGTCATCTGATGTGCTAGTATTTAGCACTAACGTCTCATTAAAGATTTTACATTCATGTTATCTAATTTATAGGGACATGCCTCCTACAATGGCTCAACATCTCCAGTTAAGGGTGCCGCTCACAAACTAAAAAACTATTTTTCATTTGTGATACTTTGAAATCATAATGGAAAGAGACGGAAGTAGAGACGGGTCCAGAAGAATGAAGGATGTATTGTAAACCCTGGCTTTTACATGTCCCAGCTGTGGACTTTTGGAAGGGTCCCCCTCTCAGAGCCCCAGTTTCTCTATCTGAAACAAAAGGTCCTCCTGTTCTGCTGAGGTGGTTTGGGATCCAATGAATTAATTCATTTTATTAAGGATAAGACAACATCTTAACATAAGTAATAATGTTTTCATCTGGGAAGTAAACTGAATCCTATTTACACATTTTACAGAAGGAACAAGGTTATTTCATGTATTGATAAGGCAGGAGTTTCCTCTATCTTTTCTTTCATGTACCATATCAGATATTACCCAATTATATTGTTTAAAATGGCTCTCATTGAGGTTGAACTTTTTTCATATGCCTGTTGGCCATCTGTATGTCACTGGTCATTAGGGAAATGCAAATAAAAACCACCATGAGATACCACCTCACCCGAGTCAGAATGGCTATCATCAACAAATCAACAAACAACAAGTGCTGGCGGGGCTGTGGGGAAAAGGGGACCCTGCTGCACTGTTGGTGGGACTGCAGATTGGTGCAGCCACTATGGAAGTCAGTATGGAGGTATCTCAAAGAACTGGAAATAGAGCTACCTTTTGACCCAGCAATTCCACTCCTAGGTATTTATCCTGAAAAAACCAAGACACTTATTCAAAAAAAGTTATGCACCCCGATGTTCATAGCAGCACAATTTACAATAGCTAAGACTTGGAAACAACCAAAATGCCCATCAGTAGATGACTGGATTAAGAAACTGTGGTATATTTATACAATGGAGTATTACTCCGCTATAAAGAAGAATGAAATCGTGCCATTTGCAATGATATGGATGGACCTAGAGACTATAATGTTGAGTGAAATAAGTCAGTCAGAGAAGGACAAATACCATATGATCTCACTTATATGTGGAATATGAAAAACTGTATGAATGAGCAAAGTAAACAGAAACTGTCTCATAGATATAGAGGAAAAATCAGGGTTGCTAATTTGGAGAGGAATGGGAATGAGGGAGAAGGGGAAGGGATTAGACAGCAAAAATAGGCAACTACAATATTGCTACTGGGATAGGAAAAACAGTTTGGGGAATATAATTAATAATGTTGTAAATATTCTGTGGAATGTCAGATGATCATAGGTCTTGTTAGGGAGACCATTTCATGGATGGAGTAGAGGTTTGATCACTGCACTGTATTACTAAAGTGGAGGTGGTATACCTACTGTAATTGAATATATATAGATAGTCACGGGATGTGGATTATACTGTGGAAGAGAGTCAGAGGAAGATTAATAGATATATATGATATGGGGGGTTGTGGGGTGGTGTATTGGGGGTGGGGGGTTTGTCACTTTGAGGGGTAAAATGTATAACTATTACACTGTGTTGTACACCTGAAACTAATTAAAAATAAAATAAAATAAAATTTAAAAAAATAAAAATAAAAAAATAAAATGGCTCTCATACCACTTACTATCTCTGTAGTCAACTCAATGTTTGTCTTTAGGCCTCAAATCCCATATCTACAGAATAGCCATAATAATTATATCAACGTATAATTGGAACAAAGCACACCTAGCTGTTAGCCCAGATATATATTTATTTTACATTTAGAGTTTATCCTGTGATTGCTTTTTTCCAAATTCATCAATTTCACTGATTCATTAACTTCTTTGCGAAACAAAAATCTTAATGAGTGGCAAGTCATTTTACATGAAGATACTTTCAGGAATATGTTCACTGAATTCCAATTCAAGGAGAGGTACACATTTTTTAACCTATGTTTTTTTTTTAGTCAGATTAACTAAATAACATATTTAATTGACTTGAAAAGATCCAAAGAAGTATGCAATCGATAATAAACAAATTTTAATTTAAACTGACATCAATTCATTCAAAAAGTTGTAAAAATAGCTCAAAGCAAATGAGTAGATAGAATTCTTCTTCTATCACATTAGCAATACCCAGAGTGTAGATTTTGACATCCTCAACATACATACAATTTATCATGAATCCAGAAGAAAATAAGAGTTACAAACACTATTCCACAGTAATGGGACTAAGATAGTCAACTGTGTCTAATGTAAAGGAGAAAATCTGGGGCAAGAAACTCCAATAGTGTCAAAAGGTGCCAGTGGATAGTTGAGGAAATTGACCAAACAACCATTAAGAATCAGAAACAAACTGAAAAATAGCAATGTGCTATTTAATGATGTGAAAAACGGCATTCATTCTTCAACAGGATCTTAAGGAATGAATAGATGAGAATGCTGATGAGATGTCATGTAAAAAATAAAATTATATTAAAGATACTTTTAACAAAGTAGAAAAGCTCATTTATATTTCAGAAAGATTTTTTTATCATAAATGGCAGAGGTTTTTAAAAATATTTTGGTGTTTAAAGAATACATTTTAGTTACTTAAAAATTCCAGTTCTGTCCCATTCCATCACAATGGTGCCAAATGGAATGTTTATGTAGAATTTATTTAATAGTAAGTGTCTTTATATTAAACTTTAAGCACTAGAGACACACTACTTAAATAAAATGGTCCTCTTTAAGGAGTGTGCAAACCAACAGCATAATGTCTAAAGTTATTTAACAAGGTCATTCAAGTTCATTGGCAAGCTAAGAAAATAATGATGACTGAAATACAAATAAACTACCTTTTTAGACCTCAGACAAAATAGCTTACAGAAACTGTCAACTCCTTCTATTTTAAATGATATCTATGTACTTCCAACTTACCAAAATATCTTGCTTCATATATTTAAATGAAAGATATGTTTCCTGTGAGGATGGATTTCCCAGAAGCCTCTCTGGTACCACAGCAAAAGGGCATTCTTAGGCCAAGAGGTTTGGCATTTCCCAAGGAGATCCCTGCCAGGCCCCTTGAGGTCATATGCTCACTTTCTGCCTGAACTCTTCTAGTTATTCCAGTGGCTGGAGAATCACTGTTCCCTCCCGTTCAGGAAGTGTCTGCTGATTTGGGGTGGTGGTCCACACCAGGGGAATGGGTGGTGATACCATCGCCTGGACTTGGCTTTCCCATCTCCCACAGAGCCCATCGGTCAGCAGGAGCGTGTGTGGTACATCATGGCGCCCTGGACGGCCTTGCTAATTCACCTCTCTTTAAGGGGTGAATCCCTGGCACATCCAACAAGAATTAATGTAATTTGATCAGCCCCTCATATAACGTTGTCCTTAATGCCCAGTCCACCGAATTATTTATGGGAAACCTAGCAGCACTTTTGGATAGAACAAGAAAACCCTGGGATGTTTTCATCTGTAAAACCAGCATGATGCCTGGCACACGAGTGAATAAATGAAACAAAAGTTATAAACCTCACCACATGTTCAGTTCTGTAGTCAGGAGAGGTACACTGAGTATCCAGTAAAAAAATCTTTCAGAAGAAAAGGCACTGAGGAATTTCTTCCAGGGTCTTCAAACAAACCTAGTAGGTTCTGATTTTAATCATATTTTTCATTTTGTTCTTAAAAAGAACACTGACCACCCAGGACATTGCAGAAAAAAAAAAGATTAATAGATGGTTTACGATTTGAATGAGCTTGTTTCTTTGAATGCAAGGCATGTCTGGAGGATTTTTCACAAAAACAATCGATCCTTTTCACGGCTAAACGCTGCAGTAACTTCCTGCACACACAGAGCAGATTTCCATGGACACACCCGCCCATGCCTTTCACGCCCTGGAAGTCCAGAAGTTTACATTTGAGTACAAGAAGAAAGGCCAGTGGAATCTCTTTATGCATGAAGCTTACTTAGGACCTTATAATACGCACCTTTGTAAGCGATAATACAAATGACTACCAGAAATTTCTAGCATGTTACATTTTTTTTCTACACAAATTAAAAAAGTCATGCTCCAAAAATTCGGATAATGTCAAGCAACCATATATCAATGATTTAAGACAGAAGTAAACCCATGTGATTTCACAGAGGCGTAATAACCCACAGCTAAGAAAAGCAACACCAGGTTTTTGTTTCTCTGAAATAGTTGCCCTGTATTGAGGTAAAGAGGATAGTGATGCAATTTAAAAAAAATAAATATAGTCTGTGTAGCTAGATCATTCCAGGCAATAGTTTTTTGCCCAAACTTTATGACTGATTTCCTGAGTTATTTATTAATTTGTCTGTGTAAATAATTTGAGCATTCATTTGGTCGAATATTACATACTTTGAAATCCTTCTCAATCTTATTCTATTTTACTGACACTACTACTCAGTGAAAAAAGGAATGAGAGGAAACTTTCCTCCACACATGTGTCTAAGGTAAGGGCACTGTTCCACTCTCTTCAGATAATCCCCAGGTAAACTTTCATTTCATGTGCCATCTGTGTGTTGATGTATAATATTCACAAAGTGAGGACAGCTTAAATGTAACATCATTTTATCACATACATATTTGCTAAATAAAGGAATTAATTCAATGACTGTATACACAGGTGATAGAAAAACATCTCGGGATGTGCCAAATTCGGCACACGGGAAATGCCAAATTAAGGTAAACACCCAGATAGCTCATCTACTCCAGGTAGGTACCTTGCTATGGAAACTTTTCAGGGTCACTTCTGCGAGGACTTACCCGAGGACTTACTCGAACTTTTTCATATCATGACTCAGTGAGAAATGATAATTTTTTGCAGTGCCCTGGGCTGATACATAGGAGGTGAACAGATGAATATCAGACACAGCTGTCATCTGCTGGCAACTTTGCACCTCAGAGCCCTTCTCGGCCATTTCTCTGCCATATCTCCATTTCTCCCTTTTATGCCTCCCTACCCATGCCCACTCCTTCCCATCCTACGAGTGGCACCTTAATATCACTTCTTCAAAGAAGTCCTTTCTTTTATGACGCTTACACAGTGTTTATCACAATTATAACTGAATAATAAGCTGTGTAATAATTTTTTATATTTATTTACTATGCAAAGCTGTGAACTCCTTAAGTATCGGAAGTGTGTCTATTTGTTTTGTTGTATACTCAGCACCTAACCTAGACACAAAGTAGATACTAAATAAATACTCATTGAATAAATTAACTACAAATTTAGGATTTACAATCTCAGAGGAATGTTCCTTGCCACATATAATTTGTTTGCCTCTCTCTGGGCTTCAACATTTCCCAGGCCAGTGACTGTGCTAAAATCTCTCCCATTACTAATAGGAGCCGACCCAACATTCTATTAGCACCAAGAAAACAGAATCCATTGCACAGGAAATTTTGAAAGTTCCGTTGTCTCCACCCTTTAATTACCTTTAATCCGCCGTAGACCTCTTTCCCCTTGTTGCCTCACAGAGAAAGGTGTCCCCACACTATCCCACCCGCCTACCTCCTCCAAGATTTACTGGGCTTCAATCTTTCTCTCTTCACTGGATTGTTTTCTTGGACCCTTGAAATACACTCAAGCCTGGTACTCTAAAAATTCCCCTTCCCATGACCCCTCTTTACTCAGCATCTTTGATTGCATACATTATTCTAATGGCAGCTGTCATCCTCCTTCAGTGTATGGACACCTGTCTTTCTCTGTCTGAGATTCACTGTAACAACCGAAACCAGTGAATCCTTGGATCCTCTCTAATACCAGGCACAGAATACATGCGCAAAACACTTTTAAGACAAAAATAAACAAAAGGATCAATAAATATATAACAGTGCAAAGCAGTGCTAAACCCGTTATCAACTTTATAAAAATCTCTTATTTTATATTTTCCATACTTGACTGACAGCTCTCAAAGGACAGTGGATAGGGATGCAATTTGATTGAAATGCCAAATTATGTAATTTAGCATTTCAACTTTTTCTCCTGTATCCTTCTATTGTAACTGGCATTGCAGCCTGCTGCCCAGGCAGTATCCTCAGGTTTCCTTCATTCTGGTTGCTGTTTCATTGGTCGCAACCTGAACTCCAGGAATCCCCTCTGGATCTCTTCCCTTGCTCTTGGTGGAGCACTGAAGCACATTCCAGCATTTTCTGAGAAAACGACCACAAGATGAAAGTTTTGAGATTGTCTATGACTGAGATTGGCTTGTTCTAGCTCCACGATGCTAGGTTGAAAACAACTTTGCCCCCTAATTTTTCAAAGTAGGTATTGCTCTTTTATCCTGTAATTTCCAGTATGCATGTTAAGGAATTTGATGCCTTTTTTATTCTCAGTCCTTTGTATATTTAGTCTGTTTTGGTTTGTTTTATTTTGCCCTGGAAACATTCAGAATCTTTTATCTCCAGTGTTTTGAATTTTCATAATAATATGCCTTTGGTTTGGATTTTTTATCATTGACTATATTAGTCTATTATGGCTCTTCCAAAATATCCTGTTTTTGGTAACAGAATATTTTCTCATGTTGTGAATCTTCTATTATCTCTCTAAATATATAATTATAGATTTTATAAAATTTCATTCTATTTTCTGCTTTGTTTCAGTTTCTTCTGAGTTCCTCTTTCTATGCTTATTTATTTGTTTGTTTTGATTACTTTCATGCTGGTAGCATTCCTTAAATATATGGTCATCCCAGACTGACCCTTCTTATTTATGAGTAAACATGAAAATACAGAGCAGATGTATTTGGTGAATGGAATCTATTCAGTGATGTGTTTCACTATAGGGTGATCACAATATAAGATCTATTTTTCACTGTGCAGTTCCAAATAGTCCTATCTGTGGTCCACATGCTTTTGGCATTCTTGGAGCAGGAACCTGGAATGCCTTACATCCGATGCTCAGACTGTCAGCTAATTGCCCTATTCTTACTCCCATGACTCATTTTTGCCCTCTGCTATTAATGGGTATCCAAGGCAAGTTATAAAGGAGAAGACAAAAGTATAATTTAAAAATAGATGAGCAAGCAAATTGATTCAAAACAACAAACAACCTTAGCATACATACTTAATACGTAGAATAATCAGAAATGTCCCAACAATACTAGATCTTAAACATGTCTGCCAATATCCTGCAAATCCTAAAAAAATTTCCATTGAAACCCTTAGGCACCAATGCCTATTCCATGAAAAATTCAACACCATAGATTTTTTTTTTATGCACAAAAGTGATTTGCTCTATATTTGCACTCTGCCAATCCATATCCAACATTTATTTTTAAATAAATCTGACATTTATTTTTAAAAGATGAGTAACATTATCACTACAGTGTTATATGTGGTGTTATTCTAGCCTGAAAACTGCTTATTGGGAACATTTTTAGGTTCTACATGCTATTTAGTGACCTATTTTTAAAAACCTCATTTCTTCAAATTTCTAATTTTTAAGAGAAATTTACCTAAAGTGTTGTCACTTGTAATTAAGGGGCAGTAGAAATACAGAAAGAATCATTACAGAAGTATACGATCCATTCTAGAGCAGAGGAGCTGTAAGACTGGAGAGAACTAGTACATGCAGCCTCTCTAGAAAGTTGGATGAAAAATAAATTTTTTTTTTCTTTTTGAGGGAAGTGTCACTAGCCCTCATATGTGGGACCCGAACCGGGGCCGCCGGCTTCCCAAGCCAGCGCTTAACCACCATGCCACTCGGCCTGCCCAAGATGAAAAATAAATTTGATGCAGAAACTAAAATATGGCATGGACAGAAAAAACACCACAAATGTTGGATGATAAATCAGCATTTTTAAAAGAAAGAGAACAAACGGAATAAAACTAATAAATACACACATTGTATAGTTGACATTCTTTCCCAATACAACTGAACCACACATTGAGAAGATCTGCCATAATATTTACAATGCAAAATTCATCTAGTACAGAAGAGGTGAGCTAGACAGATATGCAGTTGAAAACCTGTTGGCTGATCATGTAAGATTGTCATTATGTGGTCAGATCATAGCCAACTATCACAAAAACATTTCATCAAAGCCCTGAAATTACTCATATTTATTCTACAGGAAAATGATTAACCAATCTTAATTTAAAACATGGTAGCCTCTTCCTCTACACTTATTGGACAGCAGTTGACACATTTGATTAGAGCTTGACATGACCAAGAACAAAGTCACTGGTTCAATTCTGACATCAGCCATTTAACTTCCCCCTATACCGTACCCAATGATTGAATGTCTAAATTTGATTATCATGTTGTGATTGAGCAAGACACATGAGTAGATGAATCAATTTAAACCAAGAGCATATAACTTTCAAATGAGGACTTGGTTTATTTTATGTGTATTTGAAAATAGTCCCTCATAAACGTCATCTAAAAGTTCAAAATTTCATTTAATTAAACATTTGAAAAAGAAAAGTATATGGCATTTACTTTACTTCAGTTTTGTGAAGTTTATAAGTTGAAAAGTTAGTATATAAGTTAAATTAGATGGCTAAAATATGCTAATTTATATTTTCAAAACTCCTTGACCTCAGGCTTTAATGTATAAACACTATAAACCATGAGAGAACTGAGGTTATTTTCTAATCATTTAAAATATTCTTCTAAACCTACGGTTAAATTCAACAATGTGAGAAGTTAGATACTGAGATCACCCTTTAATGTATGGTCCTGGTCCGTCACTAGTAAAATGTAAAGTCATTCAGCATATAAAATAATGGGAGACTTAAGGTTTTCATTCATAAAGATGAGATAATGGAAATAAATATCTTGAAGTTATTTTCCGTATTTAATTCATTTTGTACCCATGTAATTGTTTGTAATGGTGTGTAGTTCTTTAGGACAACAAGGTTTTTAATAAACATGTCACTGCTTAAAAATTATTTTTGACCTCTCGCTGTGCATTTAAGTATGGCAAAATAATATTACTCCAGTTTTTCATTAATGTGATGTTTGTGAATAAAATTATACAATTATTATTTTTTCATCCTTTTATGGAATAGTCACATTATTAATTATTGAAAAAACTGAACTCTTATGATAGTGTTTATTTAAGTAATAATATATTTAGATAAAATATTCACACATACGGTTTTATTTAAGTTTTAAATTCTCATATCTGCACTATAGAATTAAAATTGGGGAACAACTTTGGGGGAAAATCTCTCTGGAAACATAATGTAGAATTATGTCACTATATCAAATTGGCATCTTAAAAATGTAGTAACTTTTCATTTCACATGCATAGTGAATGCAACCCAAGTTTAACTTTCAAAAGTATGGACCATAATCTTTATTTTTCAATAGTGTGAGTAAAACACACAAATTCATTACTTTAAATAATATCAAGTAATGAAGAACCAGAAGCTACTCTCCAGATGATATCCAGACAGAGAATGTCTTTGGTGTAGTTTGACAAAGGTCGTCAAAACTCTGCCACTTCCCATGCCCCATTGAAGAACTCCCCTTGAAATGTAGGGAAAAGACCAACTACCTCTACCCCAAACTCAATTTTCAAAAACTTGATACCAAGTCAGGCACCCAACAAACAATATACAACAATCTTCAACTTAATTAGAATTCTTTGTAAACCATGAAGCCTAATTTGAACTACAAAAGCCTACCTCATGATACTGGATCTAAAATACTGAACTATATCTCAAAGTGCTATAGATTGAATAAAATGGATAACTGTTTAATAAAAAATAAAATCCCTTTTACCTAACCTCCAGTGCATTAATAACACAATCCATATAATTTATTTAAAAACTGCTATTAAATATGAAAATAAAATAACCATTGTGTGTTCACCACCCAGAGTCAGTTCTCCTTCCATCACCATCTAATTGACCCCCTTCACCCTCTTCTACCACCTCTGTCCCCCCTTACCCTCTGGTAACCACTAAACTATTGTCTGTGTCTATGAGTTTTTGTTTCTTTAGTTTTTTGTCTTGTTCCTTTGTTGTTTTCAGTTTTATATCCCACCTAACACTGAAATCATATGGCTCTCGACTTTTTCTGCCTGACTTATTTCGCTTAGCTTAATAATCTCAAGATCCATCCATGTGGTTGCAAATGGCATTATTTCATCTTTTCTTATGACAGAATAGTGTTCCATTGTGTATATATACCACAACTTCTTTATCCAATCATCTATCAAAGGATACAATGTGATATACAGGTGATGTATTACAGAATTGTACACCTGAAACCTATGTAACTTGACTAACAATTATCACCTCAATAAACTTTAATAAAAAAATAAATTAAAAAAATATGATCACCATGTTGGATATCAGAGAGTGATTAATACTCATCCACATGCTTCCTTAAATCTCAAATTTATGTTTGGAATCCAAAGATTCACAAAGCTAGACACAATCCAGACAATTTTCAAGTTCAGAAGAAAGAGAGTGTGGGGTGAATCACTGGTGGTGAGGACTGATGTGGGAGGAAGAGGACAGTCTGGACCCCGGTCTCGTATGTCAGGGATCCATGCAGTGGGGACAGGCTCATACAAAGAAAGCAAACACATGCCCTCAAAGAGACTCAGCTTTTGGACCTCACCAATGGAGGGCATTACTGGAGAATGAGCAAAGATCAACAACACTAGGATCACTACAGTAATCCTTTCTTTTCTTCCTCTATGATTCTCAGATTAGAGGAGTGTTTCAGAGGGAGGAGGGGGAAGAAGCCAAATGGCAGATTAACTTCCTCTCTGAACTTCAGGTTTCTTTGGCCTGAGCTAAGGGATGGGTGAAAGGGTAAGTTTGAGACTGACTCTCTCAATGAAATTGGACTTTTACATACCAAAAGTGATGAGAAAGTTGTGGACTCTGCCCAGGATGCCATTGCATGATGGGAAAGTGGAATTCAACCTAGCTTGGTTGGACACAATGACTACGTAAAGACGAAAAGGCTTACCTTTGTATACCTGATTTGATGCCCTAAATAGTTGCATAGTTACTCAAAATGAACAATAGAAACCCATTTTCCTTCATCTGGTCTTCAAAATCTAGTAATCTTTAACCATTCAAAGTAGAGAAATCCAAGTGCTATAACAAACAATATGTCTATGATGAAATTAATCTCTACCCTTTTTTCATTGTTAAAAAATAAAGATAATGGGCTAAGTGGCGCACTGGTTAAGAGCTGGCTTGGGACTCCAGCGGCCCTGGTTTGGATCCCACATATGAGGGCCAGTGACACTGCCCTCTACAGCTAACAACAGCTCCACCTGGAGCTGGGCTGCAAACCCCGGCGATGGTGTAGGCTGCAGCCCCCGCTGCAGTGGGCTGCCATAGGCTACAGTGAGTGGCCCTGCAGCCAGCGTGAGCTGTCAATAGCCATGGTGAGCAACCATCCAGAGGCCAGCAACCGATCTGCCTCATCCGGGAAGAGCGCAATGATGATACCAACATGGGCCAGTGAAGCAACATCCTCCGCAACTAGACTGAAGAACAAAAAGACAGCAACTTGTCTGTTCCCCTCCCCTGATTCCCCAACGCTGTTCCCCTCCCCAATTTCCCAATAAAATCTTTAAAAATAATAATAATAAAGATAAGAGCTTTTTAAGTAAATAAACGATACTGCAATTGATAAGTTGCTACTGATAAGTCAGGCCTGCCAGAAGAAAACAATATGTATTTTTGTCAAATTAAATAAATTCATTTTTGAAATCACCATACAATATGTTTTGATAATTACCCACAAAGAAGAGTTGCCTAACCTTAATTAAATGATGCTGTCATAATTGGCATTGCATTAGTACCAAGTATGTACAACAGCAATATTCTCCAGGGGTAAGGGACTGGGCAGTCTTGTTCTCCTCTGTATTTCCAGCACCTGACACATAATAAGAGATCTGTATTGAATGCATGTGTACAGCATTCAAAATAGGGAATTCATGGTAGGCAGCAGTCAGCTCCAGTTTTTCTTTCTCCTACACTAATAAGGAAGTATATCTGCTGATTTTTCTACATTATCCTACATGGCTATGAAATCCAAAAGAAATACAAGAAAGCAATATTCTAAGGTTTTTGCTTTACTGGGGGCATGCAAGAAGAATATTACAAACAAACCTTCATAAATGAACTAAATAAAACATCAATAATAACTTTTTCCATGACATAGGATTATAATAGGTAAAATAAAATTCAGGATAACAAATTACTGGAACAAAAGAATCTTTCATTCTCTGATATGCATTTATGGAAAAACTCCTAAACCATTCCACTAAGTACAATGAAAGACCAAATAATCGATTTTAAAAAAAATACTCTCCTGCAATAAAATATCAAAACACTAATTATAAACAAATTGTGATTTTTTGAAATTTTGAAATCCTTCATCAAAGTTTAGAATACGATAAATAATAAAAACATTGCTAGGTAACTATATAATTCTATAATATTCATTGAATCCTTTTTAAAAGTGTTTTTTGCTTCCTATTATATCCTGGAACAAACCTACAGAAAAGACTTTAAGATTTCATTGTTCTGTTTCCCCAACTACTAACCATTTTAACAAAACACATCTTTTTCTGCAATGATATTTACCTAAAATTAGCTTTTATTACATTGCTCAGGAACTGTACATTACATTACCTCATCCCTATTTTTAGTTTTGTTTTCTTCCTTTGAATAAATTGTCAATATGAAAATGAGATTTCTGGCATGCATTAATTATGGAAGGGACTTCTTACAATGGTGCTTTCTTTACTACTTTCATTCTCAAGAAGGAGACAGTGTTACCCAGAATCTGAGGGCATTCATGGTGGTAAGTATCATACACAGAGAATGGGGTGCATCCACAGGGACAAATGTTAAGAAGACACTCCCTTTTCTTTGGGCTCAGACACTTTAGTCCAAACTCTCCTACTTACTGGCTTCACGATACTGCGAAAGTTATTTGACCTCTCCATACCTCATCATTATTTGTAAAATGGATAAAACAAATCTTATAGGGTTGCTGGCACAGGTAAATTCCATGAGAAATGGAAAACACTTAACAATGCTTGGCACACAGGTCATGTGTAAGACAACAGTGACCATTAAGCTTAATATGAAGTATGCCTTACAGGTAGGAAATTTAGCATCTTCATTTTGTATCACAAACACAGATCACAGTGCTTATCAAAAAAATACATAAACACAACTTCTGGCTCCAGGTCATGGACAGGTCATACATTTCTATGCCCCTGGACCAACATAAAGATTTAGAGCCACGCAGGGAGAAGCACTGAATGGATTGAGGCAATGTGCCTTCCCCTTACCTGTATCCCAGAATGAACCAATATATCAAGGCTACTAGGTTGTTCTCTCTACAAACAGACACAGAAGCTCTCAAGATCTTCTTGTTTTGTTTCTTTTTTAAAGATTTTATTGGGGAATTGGGGGAGGGAACAGCATTGGGGAACCGGGAAAGGGGAACAGACAAGTTGCTGTCCTTTTGTTCTTCAGTCTAGTTGTGGAGGACATTGCTTCACTGGCCCATATTGGTATCGTCATTGGGCTCTTCCAGATGAGGCAGATTGGTCGCCGGCCTCTGGATGGTCGCTCAACGCGGCTATTGGCAGCTCACACTGGCTGCCAGCCACTCACTGTAGCCTATGGCAGCCCACTGCAGTAGGGGCTGCAGCCTACACCATCGCCAGGGCTCACACAGCCCAGCTCCAGGTGGAGCTGTTGTTAGCTGTAGAGGGCAGAGTCACTGGCCCTCATATGTGGGATCCGAACCGGGGCCGCTGGCATCCCAAAACCATCTCTTAACCAATGCGCCACTCAGCCGGCCCTCTGCAGATCTTTTTGACAATTCAACATCATTTATGTGCCCTGTGACGAGCTAGTTTCTAGCACCAAGGAGTTCACAGACTAGATTGGGAAGAGAAATGTACAAACGATTACCGCACAATGGGATCTCGGCAAAGAGGACCCATCAGAACAACACAATTTCACAGAAGAGGGAATGGCCCCCTGTCTCCAGACGGTGAAGAAGGCATCAGAGAGCAGGTGATGTTTGTATTGTTCTGAAGCTGAGTGGCCTCCTCTGGGTTGTACTGGTTTCCCGGGTTGCCAGGGCTTTGACCCTGGTTCACACACCACTGTGTCTTTGGCATCTAGTTTCAGTTCACCCTTTCTATTTAACTTCTCCCAGGTTATGTTTCCTACTTCCTTCCAGCTCCCAAACTTGACCTCTTCACTCCGAAAACCAAATACTTGACACCTGTACCTCAGGTTTCAATGGCTACTCTTGTGTCCTGTTCCACCTCAGCGAATGGCTGTCTCACCTCTGTTCGGACTTTGGCTATAAGAGTATTTATTGACTGAGAGTATTTATTGCCAGAATTTTCTTCAGAAAATGGATCTGGGTCTGTTCCAAGAGCACAGCAGGCCCCAATGTTTACCCACTGAGAAAACAGCCGTCATTGCAATTACGTAACTTGGTCTCCAGTCACAAATGAAACTTGCAGAATTTGTCTGTACTTTTAGAGCTCTCTTGTCCCAGGCCCCAAACTTGGTCTCCAATAATTCATAAAAGGCACCTTCAGTCCATATATACCCGGGATGTGTCACACTCCCACTAAAAGCTGCCCCACTAGCCTAGCCTGGGGGGACACACAACTGCAGAGCCTCCCAATCAGACCTGATTCTTGCCCAGGCCTGAAACATGGGTCTCCATGTCCCCCCGCCCACAGCTCCCCACCGTCTCTGAGCTTCAGCTCCAACTCCCAAGGGCTCCAGGAGCAAAGTTTTCTCAGGAGGCAGAGGCAGTCTGCAAGAAACTATAATAGATCCAGATCCTAAACAATCATTCTGTTCAAATGAAATCTGAGATGATTTATGACAATAACTGAAAGATAAAACTTCTGATAATGTGAAGAATAAGATGGGAACTTATTCAGAGAGCATAATTTTTATCTTTTATATATTCAGAGTGTTACACATAAAATATTAAGCATAAAATGGAGCAAGAAAGGTGCAGGAAATGTATTTCAGAGAAATGGAAATCATATATGAATATATCTCCAAGAAGTTAGAGGTAGTTTGAGGCATGACTGAAAATAAATGTAATCAATTGGAATTGGGACATGAACTTCAATGCTTAATAGGATTTGTGAAGTAGAGGAAGAAACTAAGAGATAGGTCCTCATCACTATTGTTTTAGTCTAGAGAAAACCAATAGTACTGAAGGGCTTTGAAGCTACAATTTTTTTAATATCCCGTGGCCTGCATGTTCAGACAAGCTGAGAGAAACAGACAGAGAAGAAAATAGCGATGACAGGTCTTTATCTAGGAAAACTTGAAATACAGCAATAATCTGAAGCTTTATGATAATGAATACACAGAAGAATTAGGCTGGCTCTGTTGTGCTCTCTGTCATGTCACCTCATATCAACTCTTCGTGCTTGCTCGTCATTAACTATTCTGGGCCATCCCTTCCTCATTTCTTGCTTACACTCTCTGCATTAGTTTCTCCCCTGAGGCTGATTAACCAGAACTACTTAACTGCCCCCCCCACTCTGCGGTAGATGATAAGGATATGAAATACTTATCTTCTAGCAAGATGTACTTATGTTTAAAGTAGCATCGACCTCATTCTGATGTGTGAATCAGCAAACAGGGCACTCAGCAGCACTTCTTTAGCAGACGTGTCCATTTATTCAAAAGAAACACATTTAAGATTATTCTTTCATCTACCCAAAAGAAGTGTAGTAAAATAAATGAATTTGCCGCAACTCTTGCAGGGAAGAAAAACAATATATATATTTTTTTGAAAAACAGAAGGGTTGACAGCAAACTTCAGCTTCCCAAGCTCTAGAAAACAGTATTTGAAGATAACAGAGGTGATACCTATTATATATTATAGTTACTCAAAACAGCAGATGAGAAGGCTTTCAAGAAATTCCTTTAAAGCAAAGACACCTTCTAAATATAAACAACACCATTTTCGGACTGGGGAAAGATCTACATGCTGTTTCTTTCAAATTCTTTCATATGGACACCATGCATAGAACATGAGAAAACCCATCAAATAATTCCATGGTTAAGAGATCTTCTCTGATGGGAATTCACTGACCAGGGTGAAATCCATGAGAGCTACACATATTCTGGGCTGTCCCCAAAAGCTCATATGGTTTGTAGTTTCAGCACCAGAAGGAGCCATACTTCTCGTTCTACATTTTTCAGGTATCACTTTCTGCTACTATAGCATTTAAATATACCCCCAATGGATGTTACTCTCCTACTGTACTGGGAAAAAAAAAATCTTATTCTTTTTTTCACTTAATCTAGGGCGACCAATGGATCCATTATGATATTGTAAGGTTTTAGAAAACATAACGAGTACTCAAAAACTCTAGTTGTTAGGCCGGCCGAGTGGCACGGCGGTTAAGCACTGTCTTGGGAAGCCAGCAGCCCCAGTTCAGGTCCCACATATGAGGGCCAGTGACACTGCCCTCAAAACAAACAAACAAACAAACAAACAAACAAAACTCTAATTGAATGATGAAATGAGTAATGAATACATGACATGGATAGCTTTGCCTTATCTATCATCATGCTACTTTGTATTTCTGGTTACCACAGTCACTTCGTGCTTCTGGATTACTTGTTCTTTTTGCCCAGGGAGCAGTAATTGCATTCACTGTGTGTTGCTTGGGAAAGCTGATGTGAGCAGCTCTAGATGGAAAAATGCTGTGAGATGGGTTGGAGAGAGGTAGGAAGATCATGGCTGAGGGTGCAATCTCCATAGGGAAAATGAAGACCTTAGATAGCTAAGGGAAGGGTGTTGGTGAAATATGGGCATCAAGAAAGGCAGTGAAAAAGCGGGTGGACTAATCAACCAGACAGCACAGGGAACAGAGGAACTCGCAAAGGGAGGTTGAAGAATGGCAGTGACAAATGTCCACACTTCATGGCAGCAGGAAGCCAGAAACCACAAGTATCAATGTAAAAGTGTTGAAGTTCTGGTTTTGGAAAAAATTGTGTTGCATTCTGTTCCCCCCAAAAGGGATCAATGCTTTGAATTGTGTAGGCTAAAGTATATGTCAAACATTAACTCCTGCCACTATTCTGAGGAAAGCCATTTGTACAGAGCAGCACATGGGTTAAAGCAGAGGCTTTGAAATCAGCAGACCTGGGTTCAAATCTTAGCTGTGCCACCTTCCAGTTGTGACTTTTAAGGAGGCCAAATGATGAAGAAGAACAACGACAAAAATAATGTCTTTCAAGGAAAACACAAATATAAATTAAAGTATCTGGTACCATGAATGTCTCAACAAATGGTTATTACTAATAATGAAGAAATTAAGCATGCTAGTGTCTCTCTTCACACAGGCAATGGTGACTAGATAAACCCTTTGCCAACCTAGAAATTAAGGCGAAATATCAATGGAGGGAAAAAATGGACTGAAGTCATAGGTACAATGCAATGGAAAACATCCTACCCCAGAGAGCCTGTTACCTCAATCCCTCAAAAATATCTCCTCTATGCTAGTTACAGAATCGCTGGTGTTAATGTGCTTGTCGTTTAAAACGTACCTGTGTCCTTATTAATTTTGGTCATTTACAGACCAGCATGAATTACACTGATTAGACAGTCAGTGATGAAATTTGCATCTGAGTAGTGAAGATAAAGAAATA
The DNA here is from genome assembly GCA_033961575.1 of Aselliscus stoliczkanus. Lineage (NCBI taxonomy): Eukaryota > Metazoa > Chordata > Mammalia > Chiroptera > Hipposideridae > Aselliscus > Aselliscus stoliczkanus. The sequence goes on along the minus strand of CM066740.1, from coordinate 70,332,551 downwards.
AAAGATTTGATTGGGAAAAGTGGCAGAACAGCTGACTAATTAGGGAGCCTAGAAAACCTGGCAAAAAGGGGGACCCAGAAGAGAGGTGCAGAAAGGGCAGATACCCGCCTTCCAAGTTCAGCCTCAAGTATATCATGTATCCGGGGAGGGTGGGAGAAGAATAATCAAGAAGAAGGAAAGATGTTAAGCTAAACTTTCTTTTCTTTGAGATCTGCCTCAGTGTCTGAAAGACTGGTTCTTTTGTATTTCACTGAAAACTATTTTCCTAAACAGTTTGATGTAAAGACTGTAGGGTGCCAATTCCTTTTATTTCCTCAGCCAGTATGAGTCATTACAAAGACTCTGAAGCAATCCTTCTAGACAAAGATCTTTATTTCTGAGATTGGTAGTGTGTAAAACCAGAGGCTTCATAAATGTGGAGCAATGTTTACAATAAAATAACTTTATACACTGAGCCTTCACGGCAACATGTGATAGATAAAAATCTCTACTTTCTCCTTAGATCACATTTCCTTTAAAATGCCATTGTTTTATAAATCTCTCAACAAATGCCTTTAAAAAAAAAAGAGCATTGCTATTATTGGTGCAAATGGTCTGCAAAAATTCTATGCAGCTTATGGGATCAATCCCATCCCACACTTCCAACTTCCTAGGTGTCTCCATTTTCTTAAATGATTAGAATTCTAATACCTGTTTCCAAAAAATATATAAGTATGCTTATCCACACTGCAGGAAATGACCTTGCAAAAAAAGGCCAGAAGAGAACACAGGAGAGGCATGTCTTATTTATTTTTCTCATTAGGGTTGCAGCCAGACTTGTTTATGGGCCTATTCTTATGGGCCCTAAAACCATGGGTGCATCCTCTGTTTTAGAAGAGAAACAATGTTTCTTTGAAAGAAAGGATTTTGAAGAAATCCTTTCTAAGCATTTGGGTCTCAAAAGAGTCTAAGATACTTACATAAAAGAGATAATCAATTTATGAAAATAAAAGACATCAGAGAACATATTTCACTTCAGTCCTATACACTCTAGAAAAGGGATTATTACTTTTAAAATTAGGGTGATCCTTTCATTAGGCTATCTTTCAGTTTTAAAATTGATTTCCTTTCAGAGTGATAAAGCCCAAAAAGCTACATATGACTAAACAATGAACATAAACAATACATCCTCCCCCAAATCCAATAAACTATATCAAAATCCAAGGGCATGGGGAAAATCTGAAACGTGTGTGTGTGTGTGTGTGTGTGTGTGTGTGTGTGTCCATTCTTAAGATAAAGAGTTCTAATGATCGCTAAATAAAAGACAAATATCTTGATGTAAGTGATTTTTACAGAAAGCAATTCACAACAAAATACAAATAATAATAACTACAGATACAAGTGTGTAACCCCATTATTTATCAATACATAAATTTAAACTAGATGCAAATGAAAACAAGAGTGTTTTCTTTATTTTATTTTTTTGCCTCTTAAACATTAATGGCAAAGGGACTCTCCTATACACCACTGATAGGAGCGTCAAATGCTCTCTGCTTTCCGGAGGGTAGTTTGACAATGAAATCAACAGTCTTAGACATATGTATCCACTGTGGCAGAACCTTTTCTTCCTATAATTTATCCTAAAATAATGATTAGAGAGTAGGAATTAGGACTTGGACTCAAAGTCAGATAAGTCCTGGATTAGAATCTCATGTTGGCCAACCATTTATTAGGCCTGCGAATGCGACAAAACTATTTAACACTTTCTTATTTAACCTTCTAAACTTTCTAAAGTAAACTTGCATCTTGAATTTCTCAGTTATATCCTGGAATGAGGATAAAGAACAGTAGCTACCTAATAAGGTTATTATATTTAGCGATACATATAAAATATGAGCATACTTTCTGGAACCTGATAAATATTCAGAAAATCTTGTCCATCATCAAGAAGCTAATATTATAAGGGAACAGATATGGAAGTATGAGGATGTTCATTAATACATTGTGAATAACAGCAAAAAAAAATGGGTCAGAACATAGTTTAATGGAATACTATTTGACAGTGATTGCTAACGTACCCCTAATAACCATGCTCCCCTTTTTTTACAGCAACAAAATGTTTAGCTGGGAACCTGGCTATCCAGAATATTCTTTAAATTTTCTAGTTTTCCTTGTGACCACATGGATAAGTTCTTACAAAGTGTGAAGAACAACTTCTGCTTTCTAACTTTAATGAAATGTGAAACTGTAATAGAGTACTATCCTGCCATAAGAAAAGATGAAATAGTGCCATTTGCGACAACCTGGATGAATCTTGAGATTATTATGCTAAATGAAATAATTCAGACAGAAAAAGTTGAGAACCATATGATTTCACTGATATATGGAATATAAAACTGAAAACAATGAAGGAACAAGACAAAAAACTAAAGAAACAAAAACTCATAGATACAACAGTTTAGTGGTTACCAGAGGGTAAGGAGGGAGAGGGTGGTAGATGAGGGTAAACGGGATCAAATATATGGTGATGGAAGGAAAACTGACTCTGGGTGGTGAACACACAATGTGATATATAGATGATGGATTACAGAGTTGTACACCTGAAACGTATGTAACTTTATTAACCATTGTCACCCCAGTAAACTTTAATTAAAAAAGAAAAAGCAAATGTAGGCCATGCCATTCCCCCATTTCCCTTCTTACTGACATGGCTGTGCGTCATCCAGAACACACAGGGAAAAGGATAATACCCCAGAGATGGCAGAACAAACAAATAAAAGGACTTTGAGTTTTGACTTTTGGGGGGGGGCATTTTAATTAAATTTATTTGGGTGACATTGGTTAGTAAAATTATATAGGTTTCAAGTGTACCATTCTATAATACTCATACATCATCTATATATATATTGCACTGTGTGTTCCCCAGCAAAAGTCAGATCTCCTCCCATCACCATATATTTGAGCCCCTTTACCCTCTTCTACCTCCCCCCTCCCCCCTTACCCTCTGGTCACTATTAAACTTGTCATTTTTAGTGCAGACCATCATCATTGACTTTGTAGAGAGCTCCACCAATCTGGACTGACAAGCAAAAAGGAAATAAACTTGAATCTTACTTGAGACACACAGTCATTTGGGGTTTCAATCTGCAATCAAGCTATATTCTAACTAAGTCAGCAATTTAAAATCACAATGTTCAAAGACATGGCAAATTGTTCACTATGCTTTAAATTCAAAAGGCAGATCACTAAGCCATTTGTATAGGGCAATCTCTGTTAAACATGTGTGCTTTTCTCTCTCTCTCCCTGTGTGTGTGCACACTTAGAAAAATGTCAGGGAAGAAGTCAACTAAAATGTTAGAATATTTATCTCTAATGGAATTATGGGAATAATTTCTGAATATTTCCAATGATAATTTTATAATTGTGAAAAAGATTTTTCCAAAGAACAAGGAAATCCATTATGCAGAAAATGCTGTATATGTGCATTTTTAAAGTCTTGAATTATTATTATCTTTATTTGGCAAATTCCCAATGCTTTATCAGAAAGATTGGATTGTTCTCTTAAGAGTCACTGCATGAAATACATGTGTGTGCACATACACACACACACACACACACACGCACACATATGTGTATATGTATGAGAAATGCTTGCAGGACTCTAAGAGTTAGCAGGCAGAATGATTTTGCCCTTTAAATAGTGAAATAGGAAAGCCAAATTTAATACTTGTGAAATATTCCTGTTAAATATTATAGTTGTAGTTGCAAACACATAATTTTAATGTATTTAATTATTTTGACTATGGAGAGCAAATCGATACATTCTGAAGGTCTAATGTCTTAACCAACAAGAAGTCTGCATCCCTTCCTTCTACCAGGCAGGCACTGCGCTTTGAAGAAACCAGGGGACTGCGCCACTCCCATCACGCCTGCCTTCTTCCCCCAGCCTTTAAATATGCCAGTTGTGGCAGAGGAGGAATGGGCTTGGTTGGACCTTTCCACTCTTTCCTCAGTAACACTAACTGCCATAATGTAAAAAAGCAGCGCTGATATATTTTGTAAGAAAAAAGGTTGTGATCAAATAATTCTAGGTCATCTAGGTTTCATATGTGAAGAAAAAGACTTCAACATATATGTATTGATACAGAAAACAGTTCACCGAACTCTCCTTTAAATAATTACTTCAAGGAGGAAGATAAGAATGATAAAATTATGATATATAACAACCAACTGCAGGCTCTACAGCACAAAAAGTAATCCAGATATATCTTATACAGCTGGTTGCTGAACCAATTATGAATGTCCAAACAAAACGTAAAAAATAGTAACCTAGCGACATTGTTCTGGATTCCAAACAGATCTGTATGGTTACATGGTTACTGTTACATGGTTACAACACCATGTTACAGTAACAGATATAGTGGAGGGAGCTGGTTGGTGGAGTAGAAGAAGGTGAGCATTTCATGTCTTCTGATGAAGGACTCAAAGGAACTTCTCTCTTGAGAATTAGAGAAAAAACTTTTATAGCATTCCACTAGTGAAAATTAAAGAAGAATTAAAACTATGACCCAGGAAAAGATAAATGCAATGACTAGACAGAGCATAACGCAAAAAACCAGAGGATCTGTAAAACAATTAGGATGCATAAATATAAAATAACAACACAAGAGGAAGGGAAGGCGTTGAAAAAATACTCTAAGACTTCAGGTAAAACCAAAAATTCACTATATGATGTCTTCAGGGTCATTGAAAAGATACGTGAAATGTCAAAAACAAAAGGAGAGCTTAAGACCTACATGGCAATACAAACTAAAGAAAGACACAGTAATATTACCGAAAACAGAATTTTAAAGAAATCAAACAAAAAAGAAAAAAAAAGGAGATTGTTTTAATTATTTATTCATTCAACAAACGTTTACTGAGCGCTATTCTGTGCCAGGCATGCTGCTGGAGACAGGGACTGGAGAGCAAGTCAACCCACAAACCCTCATGGGACTTACGCTCTGAAGGGGAGAGACAGAGAATAACATAATTAAAAAATACATATAAGTGATAAGTACTCAGGAGAAAAATCAAGAGAGGAGGACAGAGGTCATTTGGGGGAGGGCGGTTACACTCTCACAATACGGTGTCCAGGGAAGTCCTCAATAAAAAGGGAACACTGAGCAAAAACCACAGGGGGTTAAGAGGGACCAGATGGACCATTAAGAGTCACAGAAGAAGGGCATTTCAAACAGAGGAAGCAGCAAAGACACAGCCAAGAGGACAATGTGCCTGGGTGATTTAGGAGCAGCAAGGAGGCCAGTAAGGCTAAAAGAGAAAAAGTCAAGGGGAGTGGGGAGCAGGGGAGGCCATCAGAGAAGCACAGCTGACCCTTGAATAATGTGGAGGTTAGAGGTGCCAGCTACCATGCAATAGAAAATTTGCATACAACTAATGACTCCCCTGAAACTTAACTAGTAATAGGAGGCCAGATCATTCAGGGCTTGATGAAAACTCTAGCGATTTTGGCTTTTATTCTGAGTGAGGCAGGAAATTGGGGGAATGATGAAATCTGATTTACAATCTGGCTGATTCGTGAAGCTAAGCAGAAAGACCAGTTGGGAAGCCAGTGTTTAATAATCCAAGTAAGAGACGAGGGGGGTTTGGACAGATGGGAGCAGTGCTCGGAGATTATAAGAAAATATAATGTAGGAGAAGTCTGCTGGTAGACTGAATGTGGGTTGGAGAGAGAAAGATGAATCAAAGAGGACTTCAAGATTTATGGCCTGGGCATTTGAAAGTGATGTTGTTGACTGAGACAAAGAAGCTAGCAGAAGTTAGGGGTTGGGTTGGCGAAAGAGCAGGAGGTCAATTTTGGACATGTCAAGTTTGAAAGGCATGCTAAATACCTAAGGAGGCAGCTGGATATGTGCCTCCAGAGTTCAGGCAAGCGTCTGGTCTAGAGATATAAATTTGGGAGTCACCCATGTAGACAATACAGGGATGAGATGACCCGGTAAGTTGTGTACACAGAAAAGAAAGTGTCCCAAGGAATGCATCTTGGGGATTCCAAGGTTTAGAAGTGGGAGATGAGAAGGAACCAGCAGAAGTGATTGAGGTTGCCAGTGACATAGGTGGTCAGTGAGACAGCCAGGAAAGCAGGCACGTGGGGTGTTTTGGACGTCACGTGAACAAAGCCTTGCCAGAAAGACCAAGTGGTAATTGTCAAAAGCTGCTTGTAGGTCAAGAAATGAGGACCAAGGACATTGACGATCTATTGGATGTAGCAATGGCGGGGACACTGGTGGGATTGATGAGGCTTCTGCAGGTAGAAACAGGATCCTGGTTAGAGCGGCTTCAGGAGCCAACAGGAGGAGAGCAAATGGAGATGGGAACAGCCTTCCAAAAGTTCAGCTGTACGTGGAAGGAGAGAAATGGGACAGAAGTCGAGAGCACTTCTTTTTTTTCTAATGGTAGAGCTAACAGCATAAGAAACACCCATTATTTTAACCACACTTATTAATTTGTATTAGCGTATGTTAAGCTAGTAACTTGAGAGAAAACAATACTTTAATTATGAATAATTATAATGCAAAAAATTAATCCTCACAGAGCCTTGCTTCCAGATGGGAGGAAGTCCTTCCAAAGTCATTCATGGAACTCTGACCTACATTTCCTAATATTATATTGCCCCTTCTGCTTTTGTAAAGAAGATAGTTTCTTATCAAAAACTTCTGAAGTCACGTACGCTTTTCCATAAATACAGACTACACATAACTTTATGATTAATATTACCTCCAAAGAACCATAACCATAATGGCTGAATTTTGGACAAGGCGTCTTATACTGAATGTTTAACTCAGGTCTCATTTTTAATAACTAAAATAATTAAAGTCTCTCTAAAGAGCAGGATGAAAATATTGCATCCCTTAAAAATCAATGTTAAATCCACCCAATTCTTCTCTCTGCTCATCATTTTAAATATTCGATAATTGAATTCATTCCCTATATAATTGTGTTTTAAAACCTGATTTTTCCCCCAAAGTAAGTCCCATAGGAACCTTCATCATTGCTTAGCACAGCTATTTGTCAATTCTTCATCAGGTCAAATACTGCAACTTGTAGCTATAAGATAATAAAATAATAGCTTTTTAAACTTTTAATAACCTAGTCAATATTCTATAAGCATCACTATTTATTTTAGTAAGTACTCTCTTTTTCAGAGTCTTTTAATTAAACATCTGAGTATTGTGATTATTTTTCTGAGATGTTTTGTTTTCCCTTAACTTTGTATTTCTTAAATTATAATAATTACATTTTCTGTCCTGATCATATTAAAACAAACATTTCAAAATAATTTCTTAAATCACCCATTATTCAATATTAGTACAATTCGCACTAAGTTCAAAACAATGGCTATTTTTTTCATTGTGAAGTGATGATGCATTGGGTTATTAGAAAAGTCATGACGCATTTTTGCAATGAAAAACATACAAAAAATATGTCATGACTTTTCCGACAACCCAATATTTTAGTGGCTCCTTTCTCCTACTCTAACCAGGATAAGTTTCCCGGAATAGGATTTTCTTACAGTTGTTGTTGCCTGAATTGAGAAGTTGCAGACATCTATGCAAATAATTTCTAGTTGCTTATTACTCTCATGAACATTTAAATTATTTTTATTGAACAGAACATTAACTTCCATAGTATTCCACTAAATATTTGCCCATCTTGATAGACTTTTGTTTTCAGCAATATATTTTTTCAGCCTCTCTTCCTCTTTTACATGTCTTATTATGGACCCTCCAGCTACACCGTAAACCAGGTCTGCAGCCCAAAGTAAAAGAAACTGGTTCTTGTCAAAAAATATAATTTCAGAATGTCCTTATAGCACACACACACCCCACCTGCCCGCCAGGCAGGACACTCTGTTTTCCCCCATTTGTTAAGACTTTAAGGTATTAAGAACACAGGCTCTGTTTTCCAAGGAAAATCTCCTTAACTCTACAAATCTAAAACTTATTCTGCTCCCAAATTTTAAAGCACTGGGCCCAGGATACCGAGCTGACAATACAGCTATTGAAACAACAGGTGACCAGTGGCTGAAGCTGTGCTGTGCTTTCTCCACGTCTGAATCGGACAGGATCTCACGTATCTCAGATCTTGTTCTTGGTGAAAAAGGGATAAAAGGAACTGAGAGAAACACTGCTGGCTGGCACTGGCTGGGGTGCTGGAGGGATGAGGAGGTGTGAGCGAGAGGCATCCGGTATCTTTTTGTTTCATTAAGACCCTGGCTTGACAGGAAACACAGGGGAAACAGCCATAGAAATGGCGCATCCGCTGTGGAGCCCAGCAAGTTGAGTCTCCCACCGCTCCTTAGAATAAAGAAACTTATAGTTCCCTTTCTCTCCTGTTTCTGGCCACGGTCATCTTTCTTCCCTTCTTCTGCATTCACTATTGTACTCTATTCCAATCACCTAATTTTCTTTCTTAAAAGTCTCAATGCCAAGAGTAAAAGCCCTTAGAAAGCGGTCCATAATAGTATGCCAGTTCAGCTCAAAATCTATATAAACTCTTGGACTTGTGCAAATGAGAATGTGATTTGATTGACCTACTTTACTTCACTTTTTTTTTTTTTTAAATGAGAGGGACTGAGTGAATTTGAGGGTGAACTGAATTCTAATTCTGAATGCTGGGAACGGCATCCCAAGTTTCTTACCCAGCTGGAGAGAGTGCTGTATGAGTTGGGGTGGTGGCGATATTCAACATTGGATAGATCCTATTGTATTTTCTGTTTTTAAAGGGAATGCTTTAGCAGGATTTTCTTTCCTTGATTTGTCTTAAGTATTTACTGAGCACCTACTAGATAGGCCAGGGGTCTTCAGAGCTCAGTGCTTCTATCTCTTGAGACCAGACTCCTTCAATGGAGAGAGTTAAGGAAACCACTGAAATACAGCGTGAGTGAGGTTTCCCTCTCCGTGGCAGGAACAGTGATCTGTTAGAGGTTTCACAGTGGATGTGAAAGATAACTAGAAATGCAAGGGGTTGCAAGACACCAAAGAAAAAGGACAAGCTTGAGCCAACAGAAAGAGGCACAAGTGGGGAGGGTCAGTCAAGTTGGACAGGTAGCCAAAGTTCAGGATTTGAAGCAGCATGAATGCCCTGGTAAGAGCACCATCAAGACTTATATGAACTTCAAGATCCTTCCCAATAATGAGGAGGAACAAACAAAATCCCATCGAATGTTTTTTCAATGGTTTCCATGGATGGAGACCCATATTCCTTTATTGTGTTTCATTACTGAAGTCAGTTACAGAAAAATTTGTTTCTGAGAATTACAGAAACACACTATGTAAAAGGAAAGACCACCTCCTAAGACGCAAGGTCCTAAAAGCATTACGATATCCATGGCTACAAACTTGCAAAAGGCTTTTTAACATTGGCTTGAGACAAGCAGTAATTTATGTTAAGTAATGGCTATAGAGTGTTTATTGTACTTTTTATATTTTGGCAAGAGAATGGGTTGGTTTCCTAGGTTCACAGAGTTTCCTAGGTTAACAGAGGATGCATGTGTTACTATTTTCATGGCTCTGTGTGGCATTTAGTGCAGTGAAATTTTCCAGCTGTGTTTTGATCAACTAATATGTGCATCTGGGATTAATAGGTGGCTGAGCAAGAAGATACATAATATGCAAAAAGTTCTTCATTCTTTATTACGGACTACCATGTAAGGCTCATGAGACGGCTCATCAGTAGGAACTTACACTCCAGCCTATAAATCCTGAGTGGGATTCTATATGAATACATTCACCAAAACTTCACAGTCTGGCATACTGGATTGTGGCAGAATGCAATAAACAAGCATAATTACTTCCACACAAAATGTCTATATCAATGTTTTTCGATGGCCTATTTTCAGTGAGTTTTCTCCAGTAATTCAATCATCCAAACAAATCTCCAGCACACAGTTAACTATAGTCTCAAAGCCTCACACTGAAAAAAGCTGGCACTTCCCAGGTATTTATAAGGGAAAGCTCCCTTCATGGAGGTACACTTCTTCTGGCAGCAGAGAAGACCCAACCTGCACCATGGTACAAGGGTTTATATGCAGTTATCATTTATAGGGAGATATTTTACTAAATATATGCTTAGCCTCATTTGCCTGAATGCCATTAAGTCTCATACAACTGGATAGTTCATCATGTTTGTAAAAATGAACAGTTGTTTTCGTTTTCCGAAAGGACAGATGATGTAGGATTCTAATTCAAACAGGTGGAGGAGGAGGAGCCACCACCTTATAAGGCTCCCACCAAACAGGAAACCAGGATGCTTTTTTTTTTTTTAATGATGTTTTATCTTTTTTTTTTTTGGTAGGGGGTGGAGGGGTTGGTATATAATTTTGAATAAATTACTGAGGAACAAAGAAGCATCTTATGCTTTCTTGGTACCTTCTGCCAAGCATATTAAATAGCTAAAATGTAATGAAAGATGAGGATGAAAGGAAGTTGGAATCACAGGCAACAGAGAAGCATTATGGGATACTCTCTTATGGGATGGATGATAACAGATTGTGCTGTGTCTTAAAGGGTTTAAGGGCCAGGCCGCACGTACTAGCCATTCTCAGCCAATTCTTTGTACCTCTTTCCAGGAATCCATTTTGCAGACAGTATTGACACGCACATCCAAAATGCATGCCTGATTTTGATAGACTATTAGCCAAGAATCATATGCAAATCAACTCATTCTTTAAAATCTCAGCACCAAGAGTTTACCTTTGTCACAAAATAACAGCTGCCACCACCAAATATAAAGCCTCAAATTGGTACAGACATAAATATGGAAATCATGTGATATTTTCTTAGCAGTAGGTGTTGAACAGAACATATGAGTGTTTTAACACACACATTTTGCTTATATATTGGGTTGTCAGAAAAGTCATGACGCATTTTTGCAAAGAAAAACATAGAAAAAATATGTCATGACTTTTCTAACAACCCAATATTTTTCTACTGACACTATCATTTTCAATGTGGTGGGCTAGGAGATTTAGAACTAAGTGCATTTCAGCCTAGAGACGCAAAACCCAACCAACTTCTGTATTCAAGCTTCTCTGTGAGTGAATCACCTGAGATGAGTTAATATAGGCTTATCTTTTTGTGCCTGTATATAGAGGACACCTAAGAGGCTTAAATTATTGAATGAAACAGTCCGTGTTCCATGTTCTAAAGGAGACAGTCCTGCTCCTATGCTCGCAGAGACGCTTTAAAACAAATTCACAGCTTCATTTTGTCTCTCCTTTTTATGACTTTCTTCTGCAGACTTAAAATCTGATTCATAGAATCTAACATTTATGTAATTATTCTCTATTCTGGTATGCTCTCACCAGGGGTCATTTTATTTCTGTAACAAGATTAACTCCTCAAAGAGAAAAACTGGTAAAGTCCAGCACAGTGTCAAGCAAACAGTCACTGTTCAATGAAGACCTGGTGAAATGGGTTCCATTGATCTCAATGGGACTCAGCCCCTTTGCAGGGCCACAGCGCTGTGTCCAGGTCACAAGAGAAGCGGCCCCTCCTCTCCTTTCTCTATGTGGGAGGCAGGGAAAAGTCAGGCTCAAAATATCCAGGATAATTCTTATCATTTAACTTAATACTTTCCTTCAAAGAATATAATCTTTTAACAGTCAAAATAAAGCAATATCAGTTTTGAAAAACAGAAAACAGATACACTATATATCCCTATTAATTTATTGTGGGTATACACAAGGTCGGATAATTAAGTTCTCGAACTTTCCACCATGTGCTTACATATATGCATATGCATATAAATATTTATAGAAAAATAAATATTTATATAAAATATATAAAATTATATATATATTTATATGTATGCATATTTCATGTCATTTCCCCACCCCAGAAGTCATCAAAGGAAACTTTACCATAAGCAAATGTTACTCATGAAGAAGCCATTCAGCCATATTTCTTAAACACAAATCTTGCACCCCACTCATAGAGCATAACAGCTATATTTGTTCAGTACACAGGGAAAAATGCACTTGCATTTCTATCCTTGACAGCTGCCACTTTATCCCTTTTCTAAACTCAATGATTCAATAACTTACCACTTCATGCATCCTTAATGTATCTTACAGGATATACAGTAGATAAAACCTATCATATTTTTCACAAATTGTTAGAAAAAATTTGCTAAAAACAATTTGAAGGAAATTTTGGGAAGCCTATTATATGGACTATTTTCCACTGCATCATTTTACGTAAGACACAAGTTGCAAGCAATTATAAGGATACTAGTTGATGCACTATGAATATGACAGCCTATAAGCAATCTGAAATTGAGGATAGTAAGAAAGCCTATTAATCAGCAGATAGCTGACTGAAATGTCACAATAGAACACTACGCTCATTTTAAAAAGGACAAATACAAGAATTTTTAAGGTGAGTGAAGTAAATAGCTTTGATAAGTTAAGACTTGATAAAATTTAGCCTGACTGTACAAATATACTCAAATCTTTCCAATCCTTAGGGGAATTCTTTTTTTTTTTTTTTTAGATAAGCTGTGACTGTAATTCCTACTAAAATAGATAAAAATGGATCATTTTAAGCAGCAGCATTTCTTACTCCTTCTCAAGGCACTGTGTTAATCAGTTCAGAGGAAATGTTTAGCTTCAATTCCTACGTCTTGTAACAAATTCAGAGTTCCATCATTCAAGAAATAATCAGTCTTCAAGCCACCATCTTCTATTTCTCTCTCTTCTTCCCTTCCAATTATTAACTTCTGTAGAATTGTATGTATTAGCTGCCTCCATGTTTCCTCCCTAGATATTTCTCTGACTTTCTAGGGTCCTTGCTATATCTTCAGTCTTGAGGACCACAAATGACTCACTCTCTAGAGAATGGCATCAAGTCCTAGCCGTTATACCGATTACCTTGATATCAAATGAGGTAATGTATTTGAGTACTTGGTATACATTTAAACATTATATAAAAAGGATGGTATTAATATACCTCCAAATGATCTATCAAATTTCCATTTTGACTGCTACAATGTCATAGCCTTTTAGCTGAGTTTCCTGAGTCCCAGTCTCACTCTTCTCAAATTCATCTAAACACTGGTACTTGAATAATCTTCCTAAAACAATGAGATCTACTCAAGTCATTCCACTGTTCAGAACCCTTCAGTAGTTTCCCATTATATGCTGGACAATTTTCAAACTCCAAACCCTTCAATTAGCCATTGGAAATCATACCTACTATTTGACACTTTTTCACTAAGGCATCTCCTCCCCACTTTTTCTTCTCTCCAAACACCGCACTCTGGCTCCCATTCCAAGCTTCTGTGTATGGCATCCTTTTTGCCACGAATGTCCTCTTCCTTATCAGTGACCGCTAAAGCCCTACCCACCCACATTGCTGGGTCTATATCCAAATTCATCTCCTCCTACAAACCTTCCCAGAGGTGAATTTAGCTCCCATACAACTCAGACTTACATATTCTAGAACTTGGCTACAGATGAGAGCTATTTGTGTATGGATCTTTCTCTCTTGCAAAGGCTTAGCACGCCATGAGAGGACTATCTTCTCTAGGGGGATATTTATCATAAGGGAGATGCTCAATAAAGACTCACTGAATTGATTCATGCTTGTGTCCTCACCATTAAGGATTAAGAATATTAAAATAGTTATTTGGACCATCTGACTAAGTTCTCCACAAACTTTTAAAAGAAGCCATCAGTCCTCTTCAGATATTATAAAAACAAATAGCCTAGACCTGAAAAATAATGAAAATGTTATTTAAAAAAAATATACACAAATAAACTGCTTGAAATTTTTCAAAAAGTATAGCTATAGCTTATATCTATCACATAACAGAAAACGATAACTAATTCTAAGAAATGATGCATGGAGAAAGAAAATAAGACACAGGAATATGTGTCCCTGACAAAACGAAAGATATTATGTCCCTATGCCCTGGTAAGCGCACTTGTCACTCCCATCTCAGAGGCTGGTTCAGTTATCCTCCCACCTGCTGACTGACTTGAATCTTTGGACCAACTCCAAGGCTGTCTGGCCTCCTGAAGTTCCACTGGCTTGTAAAGACTATGAGGTCAATCACTATAGTCCATATTCCTCCTTCTAGGGTTACTCTGAAACCGAACCTGCCTTAAGAAGAGGAGAGAGAGATGGGAAGCCTTCCAGGCCTCTCTTCTGTGGCATGAGCTTTGTTTCAGGATAGCATGAAACTTGCCACTGAATTAATCAGTTCAGATCAAAGGTCTAGTATCAAGCCCCATCTTTAGGTAAATATAGTGGAGCTTTAAGATTCAAGAAATAAGTCATCCAGTCAGTGCCAGTGAAAGAACAGAAAAATTTAAGAGTCAATGCTAACAGGAGCAGCAGAGAAAGAGAAGGAACGAATGAGTCTACAAGAGCGGAAAAGTAACTGTACTTATTCTATGAATATTTTAACAGAAAATCCTTCTTTCCTACTAATTAATAAATTATTCTTTCCAAATATATAAAGACTATCTTTCCAAGGAAACTTGTAAAATATTTATCTCTTGTCAATGTGTACATGAATTGATTCATGCTAATTGAATGAGACCTGAAAGTTCACTTTAACCAGGGCCTTAAATAACTTCATTTACTTTAATATCTGTGTGCAAATATGAAAAGCAAAGAGAGGGAGAGAGACAGAGACAGCAAGCGAGCGCCTGCCCATTTTAACACACTAGAATTTTTAGGCAGAAAGGTTATCCCATACTTTTAGATTATGTTAACTACAAAGCTCCCCAAATTCTATCACAGTAAAAAAATATTTTTAAATAGTGGTATCAAATGTCATCAATGTCCTCCCTCTCAAAATGCTGAGCAATATTGAGGGGTTTTAAATCTTAAATTCATGCTTAAAAGAAGTGAAGGTGAAGAGGAATAGCCACAAAAGAAAAGAAAAGAAAACAAAACAAAACAAAACAAAAGAAAAAAAGGAAGGAAGGAAGGAAGGAAGGAAGGAAGGAAGGAAGGAAGGAAGGAAGGAAGGGAGGAATGGGAATGAGTGAGAAGAAAATAAAGCAAAGATCCTAATAGGAGGGCAAATATTTTTTCTGTTCTGAACTCCTGTGAGCATTTCTAACTCGCCCCATGCCCTGTTCCATTTGAATTCAACTCAATTCAAACATTTGCTGAACACCTGCCATGTGCAGGGATAAACTAGGTAAAGTACATCATCTCTGGGCTTAATGATAAAACTAGAAACCAATTCCAAAGGTAACTGCACTTTCTGTCATTTGGTTTGCAGAACTGCCTTGGGCCATACTACGTCCTATGGTCTGTCAGCTTGACTAGAAAAGACGTAATCCAATCTGATGGCTTTTGACTTGACTGAAACCAGTCTTCATGGGCTTAAGACACTTCATTTTTCATTACTGACCACCTCTTACCTGCACTGCCTTCGCCTCCCTAACAGGTAAACATGTGTATACACACACACACATACACACACACACACACACACACACACACACACACACACACACACACCATGCCCTGGCCCCTGGGACATATCCAAGATTCCTTGGTGCCAACTCATCTAGAATTAAATGCTCATTCAAAATTGCTCCTGCGACTATGAGTAGACATGCAGTAGCTAGCATGGGGGCTTATTTTTAAGGCACAGATAGTGTTTGGATCTAGGTGATACTTTATGCGCCTTTCCAGGGCTGGAGCCAGAAATGGCCTTAACGATGGATGCCTCAAGGTGACTGCTGCCCTAACTCTTGGATAGGTATAAGAATCCAAGGAAGGAAAGGTCAGCTGACACCAGCAAAAAGCGACTGCTACCTAAAAACCTTCATAGTCCTCTTTCTTTATGATCTAGTGCATTGAATATTCATGAAGCACCTACTGTAGATGCTAAGTCCAAGAATAAATGAAATACAGTCTTTGCCCTCGAGGAGCTAGTCTAGTGGGGGAGACAGACAGAAACACTGCAAAATGACATACTGAATGCAGAAACCAATTGTGGATAATGTGCTGTGGGAGCACTCATTCCTGAGCTCACAACTAATCTCCCATCTGTAGATGGGTATTAACCCGTCTACAAAGGCCACAGGGTGGCCACTGAACTGTCTTCACCTACGGCACAATAATGTCCCCATGACTTTTGTGCAGCTGACACAACACAGGGCTAGTAATAAACCACATACATCACCACTTCAAATAATTTTAATAACTTCAGAAGCTTTTCTGGTTGACAACTTCTCATCAGTGTTATCAATCAGTACTATCAAAAAGTATGAGCGGGCCAGCCGAGTGGCGCATATGGTTAAGAGCTAGTTTTGGGATGCCAGCGTCCCTGGTTTGGAACCCACATATGAGGGCCAGAGACACTGCCCTCTACAGCTAACAACAACTCCACCTGGAGCTGTGCTGCGAGCCCCGGCAACGGTGTAGGCTGCAGCCCCTGATGCAGTGGGCTGTCATAGGCTACAGTGAGCGGCTGGCAGCTGGAGTGAGCTGCCAATAGCCGTGGTGAGCGACCATCCAGAGGCCGGCGACCGATCTGCCTCATCCGGGAAGAGCGCAATGACGACACCAACATGGGCCAGTGAAGCGATGTCCTCCCCAACTAGACTGAGGAACAAAAAGACAGCAACTTGTCTGTTCCCCTCTCCCAATTCCCCAATAAATTCTTAAAAAAAAAAAAAAAGTACGAGCAATACTTGCTCAGTTGTTTTTGACTCTAATATAACGCTGTCCAACAGACTTTCTGCAGGGAAGGAACTTTTTTATATCTGCTTTGCCCCATGAGGTAGTCACTGGCCACAGATGGCTACTGAGCACCTGAAATGTGGCCACTGTGACTGAAGAATGGAATCAATTTATTTTAGTAAAGTTAAAATTAAATAGCCACAAGTGTTAGTGGCTAAGGTATTGGGCAGCACGGTTCTAAAATAGAAGTGTTTCAGGGTCATGCAATATGATAAAATAATTTTTCTGTTGATGTCCATACAGTATGCTTAATGCCTCTAAGAATTACAAACACAGATCAAAACTGGCTTTCTTTTGTAACCTGAGTTGCTAGTAGGGATTACTTCCAATGAAGTCAAAGTCAAAGCATCACTGAAGTATATGCATGTCTTGTTGGCTCTGACTTGGACCATGGACCTTCATGCTGAAGTGGAAAACATTCTAAACTATTTGAAAGTTAAGATACTTAACACAGAGAGATAGTTGGGAAAGACTTATTCTCAGGTAGTTCTAAAAAAACAAAATGTCTTAAAAGTGAGATTTAAATGAGGTTTTGAATGTGGGGATTCATCACATCAGCTGGATTGCAGGCATCATGAGTATCAGGATCCTGTAAGTGTATGCACTGCTTAACTATTACTGCCTACCAAATGTGGGGCACGTAGGAAACATGTAATGAAAGCAGTTAAAATAGTACGGATGGGGACAGTCTGTGTCTGGGTCACAGTGGTTACTGCCTGGCCACATGCATTTGCTAAACTTTCAAGACAGTGCACTAGAAAAGGTTGATTATGCGTTGGTTTTATTAAATGAGGAGGAAAAATAATGTAAGAGCACATGGGAAAAGTCATGAATGGAGATCCTCAGACAGCAGCTGGGAACATGAAATGCGACATCACATCTCATATGAAGCACACTGGTAAATTCCAAAGAGCAAATGGATCTCCTAGGGAGGAAAGGAGAAAAAAATCTCAAGCTTGGGAGTCAGAAGGAACATACAAGCTGAGATAGGCTGTGTGATATTAGGTAAGTCAATTGACTTCTCTGTGCCTCAGTTTCCTCTGCTGTAAAATGTGTACAATGAATACACTGACCTCAAGGGGTTTTAGGGAGAGTGAAACGAGAAAACATACCCAGAATGTTCAGCATTGGGTCTGCACCCAGCAAACACTGAGTAGACAGCACATGGAAATAACACAAGCTCCTCTTCTTCATGAAACCCTTCCTTTAAGGTCCTCTGGTCCTGAATGAGGGGGTTCCATTTCCATTCACCGTCTGAACAGTTGGCAAATGGGTGTTCAACAAAGTTACCATCTTAGCCATAACTCAAATTTCTTTAGAGTAAGGGGAAGGGGGAAACACATTTCATGCTTCCAGAAAAACCTGAATTTTTGCCAGGCGCAAAATTGGCACAACATAAAATTTTAAGCAAGTCCCCAAATCTCTAGTGCAGACATGGGAGAATAAATGAATTCATCAATGAAATAATTTATCCTGGCAAATTTCCCTGAGTAGAAGCAGCTGTACTCTACTTAAAAAGGACAGAGACACAAAATAAAGAAAATTGCTACTCTGCAAATCAAAAGTAATTAATTTTCTAAAAGGAAACTAGTTCTTCTTTGTGGGGGAAAAAAAGCATGACTATTTTCTAATCCTGGTTACAATTTATTTTCAGACGATAAACAGACCAAGCTGAGAGTCACAATATACTGGATCTCACCGATTCCATACTTAGAATAAATTAAGCAATTAGTTCTTGCAGCAGAATTGGGTATAATTTGTAGTTAATGTAGCCCTTAAAGCAGTAAGACATTACTTAAAATTTCAGAATCTGATTCATGACATATTTAATAACAAGATTTAAACCTTTGAATCTCGTGTATCTTGTAGGGATATAACTCACTTAATTCAAAGATCCTGAATTCTCATTAGCTGAAAGAAACTATTCCTTAAAAGCTCTGAGAATACCTACCTTTCCTCTATGACTCATAGTTAAGCCTCTTTACAGGAAACCCATGGCAGCTTTCCCCATTACCTGTTCAGTGGGTCACGATTAAATAATAACTCGAGTCATACAGTCATCACAGTAGTTTTCCACCTAATAGAAAGCCTCTCAATTATTTTAGAGATGGTCCAAATTCACTTAGGGAATTATCTTAGAGTCATCTTTAGTTTCTGCCTCTCTGATTAAGAATCTCCTTCAGCTAAATAACATGAAACATTGCATTCCTCATGTGATTAAAAAAAATAATAGTAAGTCAGAAATCAAGCCACAGTAAAAACTTATTACTAACCCAGAACCTTTGCTAACATTTAAATGTCAGACTAGTTTAACAGTTGTCATAGTGTGGACCTGGACCATAGCACCAGCAAATCCTGGGAATCTGTCAGACATGGAGATTTACAAGCCCCATCCAGACCTACTGAATTAGAACCTCTCCAGGGTGGACTTCACAATCTGTACTTTAACTAGTTCTCCTGGTGAGAGTTTGGGAACTGTGATCTAGCTAGTTCTAGCAAAAACAGTTGAGGCCATAGGCCAATCTTGATAGGATTATCCAAATAGATGAACTCACAATATATTTGAACCAAGCCCCCCAAAACAAACAAACAAACAAACAAACAAACAAACAAACAAAACAAAAAAAACCTGCAATGTTCCTAAGTCCCTAGTAGTAACTTGGAAAGAAAAGATTTGTTTCAGTTCAAATAACCAAATGAGAAATTTTCTGTTTTGGAGAGTCATTTGAAAGAAGCAATTGGTCTATATTTCCATTCAGAACGTCAGGACACTTTAGACACAAAAAGTGGTAAGGGCATTAAGGCATTCTTAAGTGCTAACAATGAACATCTTACTGAATCTACGAAATGCTACAGATAAAGGTTAAAACGCAGCCCAATGTGCAAACTGTCCCAGAGCTGTCATCCTACACAGCAGGCCTCCGCTTCTATCTGCTCCATGTGCTGGCCACTCACCGGCTCCAGGACACAGAATGAGTAACCACACCCACAGCTACTACAGTAGATGATGAGGGCAAGACAACTGAAGTATAGGCTGAATTTTTCATTTGTAGATAATGTGCCTCAGTTTTTCAAAATGTGCTACCCTGAGATCAAGATATTCATTCCTTTTGAGGTTGCCAAGGCCCCTTGATCAGCCTGTAGGCAACAAGAAAAAGGCCAACTTTGTTAAAATGGGAAGGGATACAAAAGTAGTCACCTGTCAGTCTCAAAAATAAACAGACAAACACAACCCCCACATCTTGAGTTCTAATACAGACTTACATTCAATATCATCACATAAACTTGCGATACTCTTAAACAATTAATGTAATTCTTTACAGCTAAATTTTACATCATCAAAAAAAGCATTACAGAATATGTCCAATAAACAAAAATCTAAATAACCCAAAATAAGCTACAAATAATGCTTTATTGTGAAAAGCCTTTGCAAAATGTGGCCTGTGGGAATGGAATATCATTCAGCTACAAAAAGGAACGAAGTACTGATCCAACATGGCTACAACATGGATGGCTCCTGAAAACCTTGTGTTAAGTCAATGAAGCCAGACACCAAAGGCCACACACTGGATGACTCTATTTATAGGAAATGCTCCCGACAGGCAAATCTACAGAAAAAGTAGATTGGTGGTTGTCAGCACTGGGGTCAAGAGAATGAGAAATAACTGTTCATGGTTTCATTTGGGGGTGATTAAAATGTTCTGTAATAAGACAGTGGCGATGGTCGCACAACTCTGTGAATATACTAAACAGAATGAATTGTACAGTTTAACAAGGTGGAGTGTATGTCATGCACATTATACCTCGATTTTTAAAAAAATTCACCGTATACTCAGGGCATGCAGTTCGAATGGCACATCCAGCCGTATTCTGATTTGTTTCCGTGCTACAGTGAAATTTACTGTATATGAGGATCTGTGCACCAAAAGAATCTGGCTTTGTGGGTGAAACCAATATACGAGAAAGGAAAATTCAACAGGTGTGTATTTGAGGACCACTTTCCAAAAAATGTCTTCCCCTCTCCAGAGTCAACTGTCTGATTTTAGAGAAAACCAGGGCAGATTCCCCTGCAAGTCTCAACTGTCACTGTGGGCCTCACATCACCACCCCTGAGCACTTTCATAAAGCTTCTGGAATTTAGATTATGTCTGTGTATCTGGGGGGCTGCTGGCAATTATCACCATATTTGCAATGCAATTCTCATTAGTTAGAATATGAAAATGATTTCTCTTTGTAAAGGTTCCTGTGCCAAGAGTAGCACCATCTATTGGATGAAAATGTAGGTTAATAACTACTTTATTATGAACAATTTAAAATTTAAAAATTGGGATCTTCTAACTGAAAATAGTAAAATATGTATACTCATACATGGAGGTACATTTTCTAGCTTTCAGGTTTATGCCTCCAAACTATTATATTCCATCATCATAGCAAATCATCCTCAAGGAAAAAAAAGACATTTCTTTAATAAAATGCAAAAATCCAATCCTACAATTCTTTTGGAAAATGGCCCGAACACTTGCTCCTGCATCCCATCTAACTGGCTACTTCCGAATGCAATTTCAGGGCTAAATGTGTAACCTGAAAGGAGGTGGATGAAAGATGAACCCATGAATAAATACATCAACCTGCAGCTCTCCTCTGACTGTGGCAGCAGTGGCAGGACGCTGATAGACATTTTGATTGGAACTTTATTTTAAGTAACTGCCCAGACTTGAATGTGAGTACATTGAAAGTACTAAAAAACACAGAAAAGTCAGGTTGGTGCTTGTTCCTGTTACTACCTTTCAGGCGCTGTGAGGCAGTGTGTGAGTGTGTGTGTGTGTGTGTGTGAGTGTGTGACAGTGAGTGTGTGTGAGTGTGTGTGTGTGTTTGTGTGTGTTTCGCATCAGACACGTGCATTTTCATTCAAGCCCATAATACCCGGTAGGATGAATTTTACAGCAAAAACGTGATGTAGTACTTAGCTCTGCACTACGGGTGCATTTCTGGTTGTATTTATTTCCCTACGTGCATCGAACAGGCTCTTTGCACTTTGCAGAAGAGCAGAGAGAACAGCCGAGCGCAGGCACCGTGACCGCCTGGCCTCTCTCCCGTGGCGGCCGGAACACGTACCCCTCCGGGAGATGGAAGACTGCCGAGGGGCGACGTGGGGAGGGGGCGCATTCTCCCACGCTGCAGACACCCACCCTGCCGCCGCCGATAGAGTGGGATCCCCGTCCACCATCCCCATTTTTCTGCTTGCTAGAGGGCGGCGGCGGCGGCAGCAAGTACCTAATGCTGTGAAATCCCCTCACCTGTGTCCCAAACGATCCCCCCACACGATCCCCGAGAGGAAACCCCACCGAGGTCTCATCACTCACCCAGGCGGCAAACACACAGGAGCTGGATGCCAGCAAGGAAACGCGTTAGGATTCGCATTTCCAGACGGTGCGGGGGGCCCCCACCACGCGGCTCCTCAGCTTCTCGGGGTGCAGAGGGAGGGGGCGCGAAGGAAGGGCTTTCTCCTCCAGTGTATAGATTGGTGTAAGAAGACTGTGTGTGTGTGTGTGTGTGAGAGAGAGAGAGAGAGAGAGAGAGAGAGAGAGAGAGAGAGAGAGAGAGAGAGAGAGAAAGGGGGTGGGTGGAGAATCCACAGAAGGAAGCGAGGTGGTGGTCGCGGGAACCGGAGCCTAGAGGAGGCGCATGTCGGCAGGCTGGCGGAGTTGGTTCCCCTCGCGAGCTGCGGCGGCCGCGGTCTGAGCGCTCGGAGCGCAGCGGAGCCTGAGTGCCGGGTGCGCGCTCTGCCGGCTGTGCGCGCTGCGGGGGCGGGGGCGCTGTCTGCGCGGCGGGGAGCGAGCCGCCCGCCGGGGTCGCGCGCGGGGTCCGGAGGGGCGCGCCTGGCGTGCGGAGTCTGGGTCCCAGTGTAGCGATTCTCGTAGAGACAGTCTCCCCCGCCCCCCTCCGCCACTGCCAGTGGTTTCGCAGCCTTGGAGTTAGAGGAACCTGCTGCGTTTAGAATCTCGGCGGAGACAAGGTCTCTTCAAGACTCCTTCATCCCTTTGGAAAAGAAGAGGCCAAGCCCTCATTGTCCCGCGCTACTAAAGATTGACCTTGGGGGTTCACTCCTGGAAACGTTTTTTCATTTTGTTGTTGTCCTCCCTGCAGATGCTAAGTGGGGTCCCATCAGAAAGTGGTGGGAGAGCCTGCGTAAGCTGGGTTCTGCCCCCCCCCTTTTCCTTTTCCTTTTCCAAATCACCAATGGAGTTCCAGACCCTATTACCTCTAGGGCAGTTGACCGCAAACAATCCCACTCCCTCATTGTGACCAGTCAGACCCTGGTCCTTCCCCGAACTCCAATCAAATTTTCCTGCTGTGCGCAGCTGCTTGGAGGACCTTTCAACTCTGTAACGGGTCGCATGGCAAGGTCTTTTAATTGCTTGATTGAAGGATATACAAAAGAAATATAAAGCCTGACTTCTGCCTCCGAGCTGGAAACGTCCTGCTTGTGCCTATGGTGGGTCGGTAACTAGACAGCGTCTCGATGGCAAGAAGTACGTCTTATTTATTACTATAACCCAGCTCCCCGCAGAGGCAGAAATAGTAGGTGTTCCCTGAATATTTGTTGAATTAATTTGAAGCCTAATGAAAAGATAAGGCAACCGGTTTCATTCTCCATAAGCCTGACTGCTCTGAGCCCTGAACATTCAGGCACTTTTCAAAAGATGCTCATTTACATATCCTTTAACTCTAAATAAATGTTTCTACATATATAAGACCCAATATGGGGCCTTTTAGGAGATCACACTAAGCCACAGAAAATCAAGTCTGGATTTCTCTCTTGTATTCTTAGCAACCATTTGATATCAGTAGGTTATCTGTTCAGTGTGTGCTCCTGCCTCCTGCTCTTGCCTCAAAAATAGTACTTTAGCTTTAAATTTTTAAAGAAAGCTTATCGCACACAAAATTGGGTTCTGAATGTATTTCGAGCGTTACCACCTGTTCTCACTCATATCCACACACTCTAAAACCCAGGTGAAATGTGCAAAGCCAGTGATAGAATTTGCTGTTGCTTCAGGAATTGATTGTAGTCATGTAATAAATGTCAAACTGACCTAAAATGTTTATTCAAGAAGGCATATAAATATTAAGAAAATGACCCTTGATCTTATTTTCCCCATGAATAAAAATAGAAGTACCGCAACTTTGAAAATAATTATAATGGGAATGGGTAATTGCTCAGTTTCCATTTACTGCCACAGCGAGTAGTGTGTATATAAATTATAAATGCACTAAGGGGTCAGAAGAAGTGTTTAATGTGGACTGTTGTTGGCAGGGGAGGGTTCCTAGAGATGGGTAGTTAATCCAGGACTAGCAGGAAAAAAATTGAGGTCAGAGAGGGTGGGGACAAGAGTGAAAGAAGTAGAGTTGAGAGTTATAAAAACAGTGTGAATGAAATTTGAGCAGAGTAAGTGGGGTCAGACCATGGGAAACACTGATTTGCTAGTTAGAGGAGCTTATACCTGAAATACTAAGCAAGAGGGAACTTCCAAGAAATTCAACTTCGTTCGCTTTATGGGGCACATATGGTGCTCCATAAGGTCTCACTAATCAAGCCTACCTCCCTAGCCTGCCAGAATCTTCCAACAATAACAGAAGTCACCCTAACTCCCCTATTACTTGGTCAAAAGGTCACTTTACTAGTCACTCTTTTAAGTTAGATCACAAACATAAGGTACTGTTGAAATCGGTTACCCTTGTAAAATGGGCAGGTACATCCTATGGTCTGCTAATTCTGTTCTCACAGTTAAAATTATAGTCATTCACCTGGAAAGGCACAAAAGCCACCTTTGGAGGGAGTTGTCCCGTTGCTACTGAGGTCTGTATGGTGAGCAGGACAGTAACCAATTCGTTGTGACTGAGTGACAGACATGGAAATGTGACTGGGAGAACCAGCCAGTGTGGATCCGAAGTTCCTGGGGAGGAGGATGGAGTGGCAGGCTTCGGTGGTTCCCATCTTTGGAAAAGGGGTCTTGCAACAGCCCAGGTATCGGAGAAAAGAAGGCATCAAGAGGGCAGGAACGTCAAAAATTTGGGGTTGTTGGAAAAGTCGTCATGCATTTTTACAACGAAAAACAGAAAAAAATACATCATAACATTTTCGACAACCTAATATATTGTGTTTCACAATTTTATGGTGGTCACTCACGGTCATTTCTGAGATATTTTACCTGATCAATATGCATTAGTCATTGTGATTTAAAGTTATAAACTTGTAAAACCACTTCAGAGTCTGAATCTATCATCTATCTATATACCTATCTATCTGTCTAGTTATATATATGAGAGAGAGAAAGAGAGAGCATGTTAGATATAGATATATTCTACATATATTTTACATATTTATAAATATATCATATATTTACATATTTTATAGTTTATTCTTTATAGATTTATGACATATATATTCTATAATATTATATATGTGTGTGTATGTTGGTAAAGTTTATTTAAATTATGCTTTATAATATCAATCACATTTAAGTCCTGAAAGTTTGTACTGATGTTACAGTTCAGTACATTCCTGGGAGAATATTTTTTTCAAAAACAAAAACAAACAGGATACAATTAATATGATAGTTGGGTAGCTTAATGACCATCTTGTTTGTTTGGGTTCTCGTCTGGGATTTGAATGGACTGTGCCCAGAAGCTGCCAATGGTAGTTTATGAGAGTCACAGAGTTCTTTGTTTTTCACCAAAAAACTCTTTGTTTAATTCTTAAATATTTAAATGAAGATTTGGATCTTCTAGTGAACCTTCATCTTGGTGTTCAGCTATGGTTAACTCAAATGTAACCGCATTTCAGTGGGTATCCAGAACTCACACATGCAGAAAGGTTGTGCCTGTTTCTATCCACAGCAGAGCCACAATTATAGCCAAAAGAGAGTTACAGCTATGCTGTTGCTCTTACCAGTTTTCACCCTTGTGGGGCTGGAACTCTGGCTTTACTCTTTGCCAGTACCATTAATAATTATTTTGTATTCATCCATCCATCCATCCATCCATCCATCCATCCATCCATCCATCCATATCATCTCTTTATAATTCATCCTTTACACTCATTCTTTCATTCAACACATTTCTATCCCATTGCCATCGTATATCATGCATTGCTTTAGGGTCTGACCATTCTAGTGTGAATTGCTGTATCACTACTATAAAGGAACTCATGGTCTAAAAGGAGATAACAGCATTGCTAATATGTAATGTCTTAGCTGAGGATTGCTGGATAAAATAGAGGATGCCTGGTTGAATTTGAATTTCAGATAAACAGTGAATAATTTTAGCACAAAATAATTTTAGTGCACTCCAATACACTACATTTAATAAATTAAACTGAAGAAATATATATTTTAGCATAATGAAAAAAATTTTAGTATCAATTAATTGTTAGTGCACTCCAATTTTGGGACATATTTACATTTTTAAAAAATTCATTGTTTATCCGAATCTCAAATTGAAGTGGGTGTCCTGTATTTTAATTTGCTAAATCTGCCCATCTCACTTTGGTGCGTCTGGGAATTGTATGATGTCAGGGCTAGTCATTTGTGGTTGTGAAATGTCTATGGTCTCCCATAAGTTTCCTTACTCTGCAAGTTATTTCCTAAGTGTCCCTAATATGAATAAAGATAGAGGCAGATGGGGGAAGACGGGTGTTTTCTCTGTAGAATCTGTGTGGCTCGGAACTACAGAATATTGTATAATCACTGAATAAAACATGGAATTAAGGGGCAAGTAAAATATCTGTACTTCTTATACTATGACAGTAACACATTGTTCCTGTTTGGTTCACATACACTATTGCTCACTTTTATCCATTGTCATTGAGAAATATATTTGACCAGAAATAATTAGGTTGGATTCATTCAATATTTACAGTCTGGGAATGTAATTGTTATTTCTGTACTTGTTTTCTGTGATTATAAGATGTTCATCAGAAGCAGATCTTATTTGACTTGACACCAAGTATTTTAGATCTTGAGGATAGATTTAGCTTGTGTTTTGCACCTTACAAATGTTGTTCACATGTGATGAACACAAAGGCATATACTCATATTCTTGCAGTGAAATTTCTAAAGAGACTGAAGAAGTTATTTTACTTTCTGCAGCATAGTCAAACCTTTTACTTGGATTTGTCCTACTAGTAACTTTCTCCCTAAAACGCAATTGTTTCCTACCTGCTTAAGATTTGCATCTTCGTGCCTCATGACCCTTACGAATTGAGCATTTAGCAGGATGGCCTATTGTTGCCTTTTCACACATAAAACAGGTGGAGGGTCCTCACTGACAGGTCCAGAGCTGAGAGAGATGTGGCGCTGAGTCGATCTGAAGAAGAGATCATTACGCTGAAGAGAAAATCACTGCAACCTACATACTTAGCCTTTTAGTTTCTTATCATGATTGACTCTAAAATAATTTCAATGCATTATATGCAAAGTATATAATTTAGTGATTAAAACTGTATTAAAGCACACAAAAAAGTAGGAACGATTGTTTCCATGTCAGGAACAGTTAGTATATTGTGTGGATTCAGAATCATTCTCCCTCTGTGTACTAGTACAATAATCTGTTTTTGCATTTTACATATGTTCAATTTAAAATAGTGATTAGAGGGCCAGCCGAGTGGCTCAGTTGGTTAAGAGCTTGCTCAAGAGAGCGAGTTGAGCTCTGAACAACAGCAGTTCGATGCCCAGCCTGAGCTGAGTTGCTGTTGAGCTGCCAACAGATGGCAGGATGGCTCAGTTTAAAAAAATAAAAACAAAACAGTGATGAGAAAAAATAGCCATAAACTTTGAAAATTATTTGTGGATGAGTCACATGGCTTAATGTAGGTTTACTGCTACTTCCATTTCCTTACCATTTAAAGGTGAAAACATTCTTCTCCCTGTGCATCAAAGGCAAGCACAGGATTTCAAGTCTTCTTACTCGCTTAATTTAAACTCAGTATTTGCCTGCATCCTCGGCTTTTCAAAAGTATCCAGGATGGTGTTAGAGTGGAAAGCAGGTGTGTAAAACAAGTTCTGAAAGTCAGAGGAACAGCACTGGACGGGCTCACTGGAATGGGCCGCTCTCTTGCCAATGCACAGACATTTCTAAGTCGTCATTTAGCTGTGTCCTGCCTACCTCCAATCAAAACTAGCACACAGCTGCTCTAGATGATCCATATACTTTGGATGACACTAAAAACTAGCATGTTCACCTTTCTTTTTAGCCTTGATATCATCTCTGTATAAAGCCATCCACTTGACTTTAGGGACCCAGGTCAACTCTCGTCCCTTCACCTGTACAAAGAGTTTCTGCTTTCCTCCAATCCTAGATAATGAATCCATCATCTTGCTAGATGCTCATTCTTCCAAGCCTGATGTGAACCCACTGACTTCTGGCGCCAGTGATCCATAGTTTCTTTGGATCCCACCCTCCTGATTTATTCTTTTTACCTATCTATTAATATTAAAATATTTTTCCAGGAAAAGAGTCTTCTCTTGACTGCATATCTCATTATTAGTACTGGGTCTGTCTTCCTTCATAATGTTCCTGGAAGAATAGGCTATCATCATCTCCCCTTTCTCACCTCTCAGTTTCTCTCAAATCACTAACATTAAGTTTCGGTCTTCCTTTTTCCATTAATAGTGGTCTTTAAAAGCTTAAAAATAAACAAACCCACATTCTACTGGTCTTGCAACTACAGTGCACCTGAAACTAAAAACTCATCATTCGTCCCAAACTGGTACTTTCTTTCATCCACAAAACCTGAGACGTCTCTTTAGCCCCTTCTTCCTCACCACCCCATCTAATAAGTCACCAAATCCTACCCTTGCCCTTAAATTCTACCCTATTTCCATCATTATTTCTTAAGATAATCAATGAGTCCAGCATATATTCAATGCTTAGTAACTAGTTAAATATATAAACTAATTGAGCGAAGAAGTGCAGTTGTCAAAACCATACCACTAGCAGCACCCCTTGCTCGCTAATAAGTTTGCAGGGAGCTCTGCAGTCCCTCAGCCTGGATGCTTGTCTCTCGGGTCCTGGACACTACCTTGTACCTCCAGCATCCCATTTCTCTTGTCTTACCAGCTCCTTTTACGATAACAGACTTAGGCTGCTCACAACACATTTGCCTTGACCTAGAATTTACTGGACGTTTTTTATTCTTCAGCTGACAGCATGGCTAGCAGGCCTAGCTTACCTCCAGTGCATCCCCAGGCTACTGTGATCCTATTCTCTCTGCTTCCCTGACAATGAACTCCTCTTCTTCTGATTCCGTTCAAGCACAGGACCATTCAGGCGTGGGGACTTCAAACTTGACGTGATGTTTCTAGCAGCCATATTCGGCCTTTAGTTTTTGAAACTTCTGATGGTTAAGAAGCATCTATATCTTTGAGCTGTTGCAAAACACTGAAATTTGCCATTGGCCAAATTCTCTCTAAGTATCCATTTTTACTTAGTTTATTTCTAGACAGCTTCTCCTCTTTCTTAAAATAGGAATAGAAACTGAGGGGGTTCCATAGACCTAGCGGATTCTCTCAGTTCTCTCATAGCTACATATAATAATACCACAGAGGTAATGTATAATTGAGAAACTGATATACAGCAAAGTTCTAGAAAATGAATTATTGACCCTCTACTGTATCTCATTCTATCATAATTGTGATTATAGTCACACTTACATAGCACCTATTAGGAGCCAAATGGTGTTCTGAGAGTCGTATATGGTTGTTTAATCCTCCAGCAAACCTATGATGTGGGTAACATGGCCATCTTCCCAATCTCATAGGAGAACTGAAGCAAAAATGATTTGTCCAGTCACACAGATAGTAAATGACAGACCTGGGGTGTGAACCCCATGCTTAATTATTCATTGACGCTGCCTCTTCCTGAAGACACGTAAGAGAAACTACACCAACTAATCCCATAAAAGCTCAGACCCGCTGCCTTTGAAAGCTGGACACGTGTTCCTACTTTACTTTCCTGATGCATAGTACTCTTCACAAAGCTTGATGCCAAATGTCAGTAACGTGAACAGTGTGTGACGCGAGAAATAAACGTCATTCCAGGAATTCAAGCATACTGTCTGCCCAAATAAGATTATTGTTAACCTGAGGAGAATACTGACTGGGGTTTCTCTTCAGTTACCTAAGTAGATATATTTTGGAACTAATCCCTAAGAGGAATTGGGAAATCAATATAGGGGAGCTGAGTAGAAAGAGGCATCAAGGCTGGAGAACAAAGGGACACACTTAGGACCCTTGTTTTTTTCCCTGAAGCCTCCAGCATCTGGTTGATTTCCCAAAAATCTTATCAGAAAAACAGAATATAATTATGGTATTTATCCTTTATTGACTATCAACTCTGCTAAGTGGTTTTGCATTTGTTATCTTTAATCACCCCAAAGCCCCAAATTAGATATATCATTTTCCCGTTTTGCAGCTGTGTCCCAAGGCAGAAAGAGTTTAGCATTACTCAGAGTCAAAGAAGTGGTGGAGGTGGGCTTGGAATTAGAAATGAAGTTTCTCTGATCCAGTGTGTATGCACTTTCCACAAACACACTTTGAATGTAGTTAGCCACAGGAAGAACTCTTTCTCAAGCAGCGGAGCCCCTTATGTACCCTAACCCTTAGCGAGCACGGTGGCTCGAACTGAATTGACAAGACTCCTGCTAGCTCTATATTTCAATGAGACCGGTTCTTTATTGTCTTTATGCCTATACATCCTTATGTACGTATACCTGGCAATTAAAAGTTGAAGATCTATCAATCATGTTTAATAACATGAAAAGGCACCTAAGGATGAGGACAAATGAAAATAACAAAAAATCAAAATTGGGAAAAAGGTAATGCGAAGGGAGTATGTCAGTCAGTCAGGACGGGCTAGGACATGCCGCAGTAACAAAGAGAATGAAAACGTCTGAGACTTGACCAGACAAAAATTTATTTCTTGCTCACCTGAAGCCTGTTTAGGTTTCAAGTGACTTGCCAGGGAAGCTACCTTGAATGTGATTGGTCTGCAATCCAGGCTGATTTTGGTATCTCTTTCTTGACATGTGCTTTTCACAACTTCAACAAAAGAAAGTGCTGGTGGGTCTTGTATTGTCATCCTAAATATCTCCACACAGATAGGGTGTATATCACTTTCCTTCCAGCCCACTGGCTTTCCAATGTGCCTGGAAGGAAAGGAGAAACAGATTTGGGTAACAGAGATGTCGCCTGCACACAGTAAAAATAAAAAGAAAGATGGGGGTGGGTGGAGGGAGAGAGAATGAGAGGATAAAATAAAAAGATACAAAGAACTCCAATAGAGCACAATTTTATGATTGCATCCTGATTGGTAACAGTTTTGCTATCTTTTCTTGGTTCTGAACTTTAAAAATTATTCTCGAGTATTTCAGGGGAAAAAATATGTAAATCTCCACTGTCAGAGTTGAGTCAGCTCACAAAATGTTAACCCATAACTTCCTTCAAGTTCTGAGATGTTTTTCCATCCATGAAGGCTGCCCTAGGAGGTTGAAGAGGGTGGATGAATACGAATAAAGGGACTAAAGATGACAGCAAAGCAAATAGTTTGTATTATGAAAGCAAATCAATTCTCTGATTCTTCCCTGGTTTTTTTTTACCTTTGAAAAGAAAAACATTGATTACATTTATGTGTTTTAGAATCATGAAGGTATGAACTCATCACTTGTATTTATAACAGCACCAGTCATTCTATCACTGCTTAGAAAATGAAAAATGATTTTACCGCTTTTAACTTGAGCCACATTTCTTTCATTTTACAATGAGAATATAGTTTTAAAAAGATCTATTGCTGGAAATTAGGAAAGAGCCTGAGGAAAGAACATAACCCTTCAGCTCAGCTGAGGGACATTGTGTTCCTCTCTGTTGGACTCCCCAGAGCTAATGCAATCTAGGTTACATACAAATTGAATTGGCCTTTCAGATTTTCATATACTTGTAACAGGTTATTGAAGAATATATACTCATAGAGTAAAAATGTGAGAAAGTTGAATTCTTTTCCACTAACTTTCCTCAATAGTTACTGTGTTGTAAACTACTCCCCATTTCTTAGGGCATCTTGGTCAGAATCTGTCAAATTTCCAGACACTTTTGTTGATTAAAACTCCACTCAAGTCTACAATTTCAATATTATATAGGTTCAAAGCCCTTCTTCACCAGGGATAGACAGATGCAAGTAGCTTGATGGTGGTAAAGTCTTTTCATAAGGATTCCCACTCCTACATCTTCTAACGGCACTGAATCCTCTGGGCTTGGGGTAGAGATATCACAGAAAAGTGGCAACTATCTCCTCACTTATATGTATGATGACACAACCCTCTTCTGATTGGCTCTTGCCACTTCTCTATTATTGATTGGCAGTCTGTGCCTTTTGGAGGGTATTTGAAGTCTCACTCTTGGCAAATATAAGGATTCTTTGGAGCATCTTACTTTATCGTTTTTCTGATGTGTATGACACAGTGTTGTGTCCAGGCTTCCCCCATTAAAGCCTACAACCGTTGGTCTGCCTGCTGGACCCCTGTGGCTGGTTACCCTCTAGTTTACCAGTGGGGATCCCACTCAGGTAAAGAGATGGCAGGATAGCTGAAGCCCAGCTACCTTCTGAGTTGTCCATTCTATCTTTAGATGTGTTGAGCATAATAATGGTCTGTCCAAAGCTTTCCACATCCTAGTCCATGGAATCTATGAGTGTCATATTACATGGCAAAAAGGAATTATGTTTGCTGCAGAATTAAGGTTACTAATCAGCTGACTTTAAAGGAGAGACTATCTTGGATTATCTGGGTGGATCCAACATAATCACAAAGGCTCTTACAAGTGGAGGAGGGAGGCAGAGGATTAGGACAGTGGCATGATATGAAACGGACTCAACCAGCTTTGAAGATGGGAGAAGAGGGCTATGGGCCAAGGAATGTGGGTGGCCTCTGGAAGCTGGAAAAAGCAAAGAAATGGATTCTTTCCTAGAGCTTCCAGAAGGAAGGCGGCCCTCCTGACACCTTGACTTTGGCCCAGTGAGACCTGTGCCAGACTTCTGACCTACAGAATGATAACATTTAATATGAAAACTCTAAATGTGCTTTAAGCCACTACATCTATGGTCATTTGTTATGACATCTAGCAAACTAATGCAAGAGGCACCTCTGTATCCTTGTCACACCAGTGTTGCTAGCTGTTAACCTTGGCTGCCTTCTCTTTCTTTATTCCTGTACTTGCTTTCCCAGGTTCAGTGAGGCAAAG
This sequence comes from Aselliscus stoliczkanus, assembly GCA_033961575.1. NCBI lineage: Eukaryota > Metazoa > Chordata > Mammalia > Chiroptera > Hipposideridae > Aselliscus > Aselliscus stoliczkanus. The sequence continues at coordinate 70,299,511 of CM066740.1, read as the reverse complement.
GTACAGACGAGGCAGATGTTTCATCAAGGAACACAATGGCACTTTCCCTTCACACAGGCAGTGTCTGTCTTTCTATTTTTAAGTTTGTATCTGGAGATGGAGCCTTTGGGAGGTGATTAAGTTAGGAAGGTAGAGCCCTCGTGGATTAAAAATGGTGCCCTTATAAGGAATAAAGAGACAAACATTTCCCCCTTCTCCCATGTGAGGTTATCATGAGAAGAAGGCCGTTTATGAATTACAAAGTCCTGAGCAGACACCAAAATCGCCAGTGTCTTGATCTTAGACTACCAAATCTCCATAATGGTGGGAAAGAAGTTTCGGTTATTGGTAAGCCATCAATCCAGTCTATGGCATTTCTGGTATAGCCACTGAAATGGATGACCTAAGACTGGTTTTTCTTTTCTCTCCTATCTCATTTTTTCGTTGCTTCCTGGGAGACTTTTCCCAACTCTTTTCCAACATTTCTACTAACTTTATTTTATCATATTTTTCATTTTCAAGAACACTTCTTGGTCTTAAATATACTTTAAAAGGAGCAGTCTGTTTTTCTTTCATGAATGCTGCATTTTACTATTTATTTTACTTTCTACAGAGATGAAAACTTCCAGTCTCCACCAGCTTAGGGAAGGTATCCTAATCTGAATGTATGAAGAAAGTGAGAGGCTCTAGGATTTAACTTCTTCTTAAACAGACTTTCAGCCAATCTGCTGTTTTTAAAAACACCTTTCTCTTTCATTACAAAAGTACCTGGAGCTTCCAGCTAGAGTGTTTTCAGGGATCAACCATACACATTGGGTTCTTAATGGTTTTTCATCACTGGCAGTTCAGGATCCATCTATCTCAGGGATGGTAGATCATTGACATTCATCCTGATTTTCAAATTCTCATTTTTCTCCATTTGTCTGCTTTTGTAATTATTTTTCTCCTGTTTTCTTTGTTCTTGTGCTGTCATTCCTTAAAGAATGCCTAAGTGTTATTTAAGTAGGGCTTTTAGGAGAAGTAGGGAGGCATGTGTATGTTCATTTCACCATGTTTAATATCTTTCATTGGGATGGCAATGTTTATGAATCATCCTCCCCATGATGCATGTTTATGAATCATCCTCCCCATGCTAACCACCTGGCTTTGGGAAAAAGTGTCATGGTATAAGAAAGAAACTCTCTCAACACTCTGCCTTTTAGAGAACTGAGCACCATCCACCTTTCCCTAGTTGGTTCCAGAGCAGGTTCTAGAGCCTTTTAGAAAATCTTGCATTAAGGGCCTCACCCCACTTTTTGTTTTGGCATGACTCTTGTTAGACTTTGACATTTAATTTTTGGCTTTGGCCTTCATCAAAATTCTGAGATAACAGGAAAAATCCCACTCAATTTCTTATTATATATTGAACTAGTTATATTATTTACTTCCTAAGAAATCTCCCTCCCCCTCTATGTTAAATTATAGAGTTGTTCTGAGCGATCAAACTGCTTATAATAGTTATTTTATTAGATTTATTTCACCTGTGCCTTTTGATGATCTATATCCTGGCCTTAGACATAACATTATAAACAGATTTTTGTTTTTGTGCTCCCACCAACTTATGCAGAACTTCAAATACTAATTATTCAATGCCAAGAATACATGTCTTCCTAAATGAATATGACTAGGTATATTTCATTATATAGGGCTCTATGTGCTAAAGAATAGAAGTATTGAATTAGCACTTGTAGGAAAAAATCTTATATAGGACCGTGAATCAAATCAAAGAGATCACACTTATTATATTTTGAAGCATTTCACTATTTATTTGTTACCTTTAAAAACATTTAATGGCTTAAAACAACTTTAATACTAGTTCATTGAACACACACACATATGCACACACCATAAATTCTCAGGAAGCAAGGTTAAATGGTATCATAACGAATGATTTACAACTCTGCAACTCTACTTTTCTTTTTAATGCCCCTGATTCCATTTAAAGAACTTACCCTGGAACTGCATCTATGTCTAGAAATAATAATTTCCATTCCTTCTCATTGTTCTTTTCTCTTACATTATTCTATTATGAAATAAATTCAAATATGAGTCTATTTTTCTATATGATAGAAGATAGAGTTATTGCTCTATTTTAAAAATTCTCCCACTTTTCTTTTCTTTCTTTCTTCCTTCTCTTTTTTTTTTTTTTTTTTTTTTTTTTTTTGTAGTATGGCACTGTTAGATTTTCCTCAATGACAAGATTATCCAAAATTCAACTCTAAGCTTTGGGCCTAGTGCTTAGAGCTCATTTTCACCATCCCTTTCGGTATTAAAAGCTTACTGCAAGTGTGATGTTAGGAGAATAGAACTTAACTTCATCCTACATATCTTGCTTATGCCTGCTAACAATATTTCACAATACCATTTTCTACAAAAATTTAAATAAGTTAGAGGTAATTTCTGATAGCTAATTCCATCACAACAAAAGAAAACAAAGTATATTGTGCTGTATCACCATAAATTGATCATTCATATTAGGGTGCTTACAAAGCAAGGTGACTCTTCAGCTTGAGGTGATGATGATTACATTTTGTAGGCGGTCAATCAGGAAAGTAGTATAATGGGAGCAAGTGCCAGCTTTGCCTGGAATGGAGCCATCTCGCCCAGAGCAAAAGGCAAGAATGAACTCCAGCAGAGCGGTGTCAATTAATGAATGTTTTTCTTCATGCGCAGTTGCCAAGATTTTTATAGTTAAAGATGGATGTGGGTTTTGAGGCCCAGAGACCCATCTGGACTCTGGTCTATCGTTTGCTTGGTGTGTGAGCCTGAGCAGATTATTTATCTAAACCTCATTTGCCTCCTTGGTACAATGAGGATAGTATTGTTTATCTTCCAGGATTTTTATGAGGATTAAGTGAGATAAAGTTTGTGAATGTCCTTTGTAAATTTTAAAATGTCATGGAAATCCAACTGGTATGATTGTTTAATGCTTTCTATAGCTGAATGGTAGTTTATTTGCATTGTAAGACTGTCAAACACAGTGCCTGATATAGCATGTTCTCAATAAATAGTAGCTCCTTCTTTTATCAAAGGAAGACAGGGAAATATTCCATCAATAATGAGAAATTATAAGGCACTATAGAGATTGCATCACAACATAAAAATTTGGGGGAACAAGAAAGACAATTATATGAAATATTCTATAGTTCATAAAATCTGATTTTCCAAGGATTATCATTATTATAAAAAGTAGCAACTATGCATATATGAGATACATGGAACAAGTAGTTTCTCCTTTTCCTAAAAATAAGACTAAATTAGCTAAAATATACATGAGAAGTCAAAAGTTTAGTGATCATGATAATAATGGTGAAGTTTAATTTTTTGGAATAGGAAAGAAATTTAGAAATCCTCTCTTAATATTTCAATGAAACTAAGATTACTCAGAGATCTCATTTAAGTAACCAGTTATTTACTTACACGACTAAATACTAAGCAATATATCTAGTTAGTAAGAAAACCAGACCTAAAACCCAATCTATTGATCCGTAACTTAGCCCTTTGTCTATACCAGGCTGTCAATTTTATCATTTATGATTTCATTAATTTGATGATAGGCCTTTAGAAAACATACTGGTCATTGGAAAACATTCTATCTTTTTTGTTTGTTTGTTTTTTTGAGGGCAGTGTCACTGGCCCTCGTATGTGGGACCCAAACCGGGGCCGCTGGCTTCCCAAGACCAGCACTTAACCACCACACCACTCAGCCGGCCCCTGGAAAACATTCTAATATTAAACATTCTCTTCTTGAAATAACAATAAATATTTTCTTCTAAACATGCTATTTCTAGAAATTATGCTGCTTAGAAATGCCCACTGATCCTATACCTTGTTCCTCATTGGTTCTTCTCACTTATTTAATTATTAAAACTATGCTGCCCTCTGGTAACCACTAAACTACTGTGTGTGTCTATGAGTTTTTGTTTCTTTAATTGTTTGTCTTGTTCCTTTGTTGCTTTCAGTTTTATGTATATTTGTTTGTTTGTTTCTTTAAAAGATTTTATTGTTGCATTGGGGGAGGGGAACAGCGTTGGGGAATCAGGGAAGGGGAACAGACAAGTTGTTGTCCTTTTGTTCTTCAGTCTAGTTGTGGAGGACGTCGCTTCACTGGCCCATGTTGGTATTATCATTGCTGCTCTTCCAGGGTAAGGCAGTCACTCGCTGGCCATTGGACGGCCACTCACGGCTGCTCACTGCAGCTCAGGAAAGCGCACGCGAGCTGCCAGCCAGCCCCACTGCAGCCTACACTATTGCCAGTGACTCACGGCAGCCCAGCTCCACCTGGAGCTGTTGTTCACCATCTTAGCTATAGAGGGTGCAACATCACTGGCCCTCTATGTGAGATCCAAATGGGGGCACTCCTGCTCAGAGCTGGCATCCCAAGCCAACTCTTAACCAATGCACCACTTGGCTGGCCCTAGAATATATAATCTTCATAAAATTATAAAAAATTGAAAATTTCCTCTGTTTTAAACAATTAAACTCTGCCAATTTTCCTTAATAATGTTTAGTAAAATGATTAGAATTAATAGGGATGCATTTATGATTGGAGCACCAACAAAGGAAGAAAGCAGGGGATGGTGCTGCTCTTCAGAGCACAGCTGATGGTGGGCTGCTTGGTGAGATGAGCTGGTTGGTCCCTTCTCATTATGAGCCTCCGATTTAGTGCCTCATAACGGGTGTCTGGTGACTGAGAGCTCTCTTGTGTAAACAGCCAAGCACTACGATGGTGTCTGCCTAAGTGGTACACCCAATGGGACCAAAATCCATCAACGATATTTTTTTCTTTTTACACAAATATTCTTATCTTAATAGTTGAGTTATTTCGTGTCTATCTTCATGAAATTTTTTGGCAAAACAAAAATGTCTAAAGTAATAATTAGCACTGGGAACACAAACAAGTACAATCACAATATATTTCTAGCCCAGTTAACACAAAAGCAGATAAAAAGCTATCAGATTGAGAAAAATAATGTTTGCATTATCAGCTCAACTAAAAGTATTTATTAGTCACCTACTTTGTACATTGTACTAGACACCATGGGGATGAGTGGAGAAGGGAGGTCCCAAGAAGCATGAGAGACGTCTGTCACTGCCCTCAAGGCATTGTCAGGCCTAATGTAATGCATACTGGTTGATACTAGCCAGTTGGACATTAGGTGAAACATATACTGTATATGCACGTATCTGTTGCATTTTTGCTCTCTGTAAAATAGTGTGGCAACATTGAATCTTCAGTGCAAACATGCATGCATAGAAGCAATTGGGATTACTCTTCAGCTATAATTCTCATAATGCATTTGTTTAACATATTTTTAGAATGGTTGTTGGATATACCCAGGAATGTACTCTCTTTTTTTTCATGGAAATGGATTTTTGATTAAGAATTATGAGCCCTCTATTAGCCTGTCTGCTGCATTGACTTCTGAAGCTGTCATTCAGGATGGGTGAGTTGCGAAGTACAATGACACATGCATACATTGTGGGTGAACAAGAACAAGTTTAAATATGTATTGAAATGATTTGAGAGCAAATTTCACAATGCTAATTGTGCTTCAAAGTAACCTCTCCTACGATTCAAATCTAACCAAAGAATTGAATGTCATCCAGTTATTATATAACACAAATATAAGCTAGACCAAAATATATTACTATGTCATAGGTAACACCACATGTAATGAGATAGATAAATTAGACTACACTGCATAAATATAAATTTTTATATTTTTCGTATCTTTAATAAATATGATAAATTTGGCAAAATACGTAATAATTCTGCATTCATCATTCCATGCATTCCATGTAATAATTCCTCATTCCATCTCATAAATGAAGATAGGTACTTTTTTTTAAAATATATATTAACCTTAGGTAAGATAAACATGTACTTTTATTATGTATGTAGAAGAAACAATACATTATCTAAAAATTTGGTCGTTATATCTCACTATTTTTATACAGATAAGGCGAGAAACCTCATATGGTGAGATTATATTTGTATAATTTGTTAAATTTTGTTTAACAAAATTTATTTGAGAAATTATTAATTAACTGTGCCAAATTGATATTCATCAAAAATTTTTATTCTAGAATTGTTGTTTAAATTATCCACTGAAAATAGATATACCCATCTGCAAATTAACAGGCAGTATTCCTTTCAATTCATTATACTGCTTTTTCTGACAAATATAATGAATTTTAAACTATCTTTAACATATCGGCTTTATCATGCAATGCTTCATTTTTAAAGTAATGAGATGAAATAAAAACAATATTTGACTTGAGCAGAAATTGTATTATATCCAGTATTAATTATCCCTAAGGTAATGTTTCTAATTTATTTTTGTATTTGTTATTACTGAGGTTTTAATTACATAGAATTAGAAATGGGATGAACAAAACTAAGCTTTAGTAGAGTCATTCATGCTGAAAGTGCATTTTGTGGCTTGGGTCGATTATGACTTATTACACTGACTTGCTTTGGCTTTTGAGAAGAACATGTCAAATGTGGCAATAAATCAATATGGGCTGGACAATCATTGCAATTTGTCTTCACACCTTCTGTATCCGCCTACACAGTTTTCACAAAATGAGAAAACACGTCATTATGCCATAATTTAGTATTATAGTATTTTATGCTTTTAAACACAAAATTTGCACTCATGCGATAGTTTTATTTCTAAAGTAGAAATACTAGACTTTTAAAATTATTATACTTTAAAGAGGGGAGACATTGTTCATGATTCAATACACAAAATGGGGGAAGGTAAATTACCCCCTGAGACTCAGAAGAAATTGTTTTGTCCTGATTCCTCCTGACTTAAAGGTCAAAAAGACTCCTCTTCATGTAATAGCAATCAAAATAGGGGCAGAAAGGATGGTGGAAGTTTGGGGAACCCTCCTTCTGGGTGGAGTAAAAGTGGAGAACAAATTCTGAAATGTCCCGTAAAAATAGCTTATTATTTGTATTAGCTTTCTGTTGTTTCATAAGATATTACCCTAAAATTTAACAGCTTAAAGCAATTTATATGATTAAGAATCCAGGAGTGTCTTAGCTGGATAGTTTTGGCTCAGGGTCTTTCATGAAATAGCAGTCAAGCTTTTGGATGGGGTTCCAGTCTCTGAGGAACCCCCAGACTTCTGTGGAGCTGGGGGATCTACTTGCAAGTTCATTCATGTGGCTTGTGGGCAGGAAGCCTCAATTCCTCAATCATGTGCTGCTCATTACATGGCTTCTACCAGGGCAAGCAATCCAAGATGGACACTGCAGGCTTTTATAAACTACTCTCAGAAGTGGTATGCTTTCACTTCTACTGTAGTCTATTGGTCACACAGGCCAACTCTGGTACAATATGGGTCATAACAACACAAGGATGTGAATCCTAGGAGCCTAAGCTCAATGGGAGTCATCTTGGGGGGCGCCTACCACACCACCCTTCATTCAGTTATTTATGAATACATTCATTCATTTGTAAACACTCATTAAGCCCCTTCTATGTGGGCAAGAACCATGTTAGATCCTGAAGATACAACAATAACCAAAATGGACATAGTTTCTACACTCATGGAGACAAAGAAGCACCAGACATTCACAGCGACTAAAGCTTTGTTAAGGAAGCTCACAGGCTATCGCATAGGATCCCGCAGTATTTTGTACTTTTTCAACATTGCCCTGGTGCTTATCTGACTCTCTGAGTGTAGGGAGCATTCTTACCCCAACTAACGTACCGCTCTTTGGTGATTTTCACTTCATTCCACCTCACTACACATTCCATGCAGACCATTTCTTCACCTAAAGCCTCTTCATCTCCACAAGCACTAATTTAAATAATCCACTCTTTAATCACAATTGATATTTCCAGCCTCCTTATTTAACTAACTGTATCAGGATTTTCTTCAATGCCATTTTGATTTCTTGTCCATCTACCTGCAGACTTTCTTCCCAACTGTCAGAATTCTCCCATCTCCATTTACCTCTCTCTATTCTCAGTCTCTACAATTCATTATTCTAAGTTTCCTGTTGCCATATCCCAAATTCATTTTCCCTTGTTTGGCAAAACTCCAAACTAGGGTAAACCCAACTACGTCATTTCTTTATGACTTCAGGTGACAGCTAGAGCCCTGCAAGAGAAATCCAAAACAGGGTAAGTGGGTTTCACTATACATTTATAATCATTACACTCAAATGTATACCAAGTGTGTCAGGAACTTGATCTCATTTTCCAAGTCAGCTTGTACTTGAATTCTACTATTCCATTCTTTTCCCACTCCTTAAACATCTGACCCGTCTCCATTTTCACACCTCAATTGTCAGGAGAAAACTTCCAAAGAGGAAATAGAAGCCACCATCTGAAGCTACCTCAACTCCTCTTAACCGTATTTCCCAGTGTAATTCTAGCTGTACCCATTCTGTCTTCCATCACCTTCTAGTGAAGACAATATACTGCTCTGTTCTAACAAAGATGAACACCTCTGCATAGACAAGGATCACATCTGCATTCTAGGTCCTCATCTCATCAATTATCATCTAGTTTTTCCGTTTTTTCCACCTCTCTCCCATTATTATAATTTTCCTTCAGCATTAACATTTTGTTTTAAGTTTGGAATAATATTTTCCCTCAGTTTAAAATAAAATGAACCCTTCATGAACCATGATTCTCTTTTTACCCATGTTTTTCTCCCCTACATTTTTGCACAAGTAAAAGCCTCATCCATTTCCCCAGAATTGTTTCCTGCTAAAATGAATCTTGCCTTTCTTGTCATCAGTTCCTATGGATAACATTTTAGTTTTTCATGAGTTCTGTCAACTTTTGACCCAACTGACTATTCCCTCTCTCGAAATGCTCTTTTCTCTTGATTACAGTAATATTGCAATTTTCCAGTTTCACTCTTATCTCCATGGCAACTATTAATCATATATTTGGGGGCTCTTCCACTTCTATCTGACTAGAAAATAACAGAGTTCTTGGCTTACTTCTCTTCTCTCTCTAGCTCTAGGTGATCTTATTCTCTCCTGATGGATTAAAATAATGATAGCTGATATAACACATAAAACACTAATTTCAATGGCTTAATTCAATAAAAGTTAGTATCTCTCTCACATTACCGTTCAATGTGGGCACATTCTCAGCCAGCAGTCTGGGCGTCTTCTGGCTTCTCTCTTACAGATAATAAGAGATTTGTCCATTCAGTTGGCAGATAAAAAAGAGACGATGGGGGAAGATTCAATTATTTGTTAATCATTGTAGTCCAGAAGCCACACACATTTTCATGTATATTCCTTTAATGAGATCTAGTCACTTCTTCCCACCTTGATGAAAAAGGGCTTGAAAATGTAGATCCTGCCTTGGCTGCTGCTTCTCAATAAACACTGTATATACTAAGGATGAGGCCTATACATCTTTGACATCCAGATGCTCTTTCTGACATATCTTCCATGGAAGGTTATACATTTGTGTCTCTGTCCTGACATTTCCTCTGCCTCCCAAAAGCCTAAGTTACCTATTCACCTGGATTTTTCATAGACATCTCCAGTTGAGCTTTTGATCTTATTCCTTCTAACTTTCCTACTTCCCAGATTCTTCATTTGAGTATATGGATCTACCATCTACCTAGGTGTTTCCTCCAAAAGACTGAGAGTCTTCTTTGAGACTTCTCTCCTCCTTAGCCCCTAACTCCCATTAATCTACCCCCAAATATATCTTCAAGTCATATAACCTAACCATGTTTATTAGTACATCCTAGGCCATTTCTCACTGACTGCTATGAGAGCCTTTTACTGGCTTTCCACATTCTATTTTTTTTCCTCCCTAAATGATTCTCCAAAAACTAAGATTTAACTCAGATTATAGAGACTTCTGCTTTTAATTATGACAGAAGAACTGGAACCTGACTTGCTATCTTTCCATAAATATATACTAGTCAAAATATAAGAAACAATTATTTTCAGATATTGGATGATAAATAACACAAGATTGTGGATTCTGAGATAACAGGAACAAACTAGATGAGCCATACGATAATCCTCATTTTCTGTCTAGAAACATACTTTGCAACACCATGCAGGAGGGGAGTACCCAAGAAGGGTGTGGAGATGTTGCTGAGTTGGGGGGACCAATCAGAGTGTTGGGAGGCTGAGTGGCTGGAATCTTACAGGGAAAGTACAGGAGAGAGGGGAGCTCTTAAGAGAATGAACTCCAGAAATCTGCATGAGGATGTATTTGAAAATGTGGGTGAAAATCAATAAGCCTGGGCAAAGGAGAAGGAGAGAGCTATACACTGAAAATCCCGGGGCCCACCCATGGCTGGGAGACATTCAAGTTTCAGTGAAACAGAGCTGAGATACCTTGAATGCTTATAGTATTCAGTAGAGACTCCACAAGCCACATGCTACTCGTAAGATTAACCTATTCCCAGAATAAAGGCTGCTCTAGGCCCAGCCTAGCAAAGTATAAAACAAGTCTCATTAATGGAAAGCACAGTATGTAATGTGAATATATGACAAGGCTGCCTAATCTCATCTGAGGCGTCTACAAAGGCTCCCCTGGGGACATGATTTAAGCTGGAACTTAAATGCTGCATAAGAGCAAATTGAAGAGGTGGGAGGAGAGCTGGGTATTCCAGCACATGCAAAGGCTTGAAGGCAAACACTCAGGTGAATTTAAGAACTGAAAGAACAGTGTACCGAGAGCGAGGTGATCTGTGTCGACACTCAGGAAATGAGCCATGCCATAGACTTGAAGGTCTCAGAGGTCACGTTATGGATCATCATTCACACCGTGTCTGGTTGCTTCTCTTGCTCTTTGGGTGCTGGTGACATCCAACAGCTTATCTCAGGAAATATGAACGAGACAAAGGAAGACAGGAAGGACAAAAGGAATATGAAAGAAGAAAAAGAAGGAAGCACAGGTTGGTGAAGCGTTTAGAGATAGAGGAGATGCTAAGTAGGGAAAAATAGGCTTTCATTATGTTTCATAATTTTTAAAGAAGAATAAAGAAAACATTAATTATGACTGAAATGTCAAACAAATGAAATACAAATTTCTGCACAAAGAGTGATCTTTGTTAATCTGTCTACATGAACTAAAAATTTAAGATAAAGACAATAGAAAGTCATTAAGTAGAAGTTGCATGTTAGTAGTACCATCATGAGTAAGAACCAAGGAAGAGATGATAGGTTTTGCTCAGATTTTTTTCCTGTAACAGAAAAACATTACAGTTTGCCAATGTCACAGAACAAATAGAACTGGGACTTATGCTTCACAGTGTACACAGCCAATTTTATGTTCAATACTTCTAGCAGATTTCTTACCATTTTATTTTCTCCAACTGGAAAATTGTGTGAACAGTGTAGGCGGTGGTGGTAAAGAAATAATAGTTTCCATTTTGGAAATTTGAGTTTGATATGTCTGAAAAGGACGTGAACAAGTGGAAAGGCACACACAATTTTTGGATGGATTGAAAACAGTGGTGTAGCGATGTCTTATTTCTTCCAGATTATCATAAATTAGTATGACAAAAAAATAGGGCTATTTTTGAAACTAGACAAGCTGAATTCTAACATTGATATGAAAAAATAGATGTTTAGCAATAACCAAAAAAAAAAAGTTTGAAAAGAATAATGAAAAGGAATTAGCTCTACAACTTATTAAATATTCTAAAACTACAGTAATTTTAAAATTTTGGTATTGACAAAATATTTGATAGATCAATGGAACAGAATTAGAAGTTCAGAAATAGTCTAAATATATATGGGAATTCAACATATAATGAAGATAGCATTTCTAATCAGTGGTGAGTTAGTTGTCTGGTATAAGAAACTTAATTTTTGGTTGACTAATGTTTAGAGGCAAAAATTAATATCATAAAAGTATTAGAAGAAATAATAATATATCTTTAACCTTGCAAATCTAGATCCAAAAGCCTAGAATCTATCCAATGAAGCTAAGTACATTTAGTATTAATATTGCTAATTAATTTTTTATGATTAAAATATTAGGACAAACAAATCGGGAGAAATATTTACCACTGACGTAAGATGCTAAGAGCTATTTTTAAAAATACATACAGAGCTCTTTCAAATCAATAAGAAAATAACTAGGAATTCAATAGACTATTGAGCAAAAGATTTCAACTGTTTTAGTCGCAGCTCTGAAGCCCAAGTGGCTCCGTAGACCTGAGTTGTGGGCCTGAAGCCAAGGGAAAAATATTTTCAACAGAATCAAGTCCTACCTGAGATCAAACACAGAGAGGGTTGAGGAGAGCTGCTGGACATTCATTTAGCATCTCATTGTTGACCTTGGACAATGAAGTTTAAGTAGAGTAACAGCAGGTGGAGGCCAGGTTCCAGGATGATGGTGAGTGTAGCAGAGTTAAGGAAGTGGAGGCAGGATCATAGACCATTGACAGGAATTTTAGAAATTTAGAAGGAAGGAAAGAGAATAGGAGAACAAAAGGAAGGAATTGTTAATGGAATTTTTTGTTTATTACTTTATTAAGACAGGAACGATTAAGCATTTTTGCAGACCACACAGAAGGAATCCCTGGAGAAAAGTTGAAATTTCAAAAAACGAATAGATAATTAATTAGTGAGGCAAGAAGCTAGATGGAAGGACTAGGAAATCCTTTGAGTTGTAGGTAAAGATTGAGATGGCATAATTTAAAATGAGATGAGTAAATTCATTCTTTAATCTAGAGATACAGCTAAGCAGGGGCTCCTGCTATTAATATGTGTCCACAGCACTCCCACCCCATCTGGTCCCTTCTTTCTCCTTTATCATTGTGACTATTTACAATCTTATCTCCCCAGCCTCCTGCACCCCCAAAATTTAGGGGAGGGCCTCACTACTTGAGAAATGAATGAGGATTCTTAACATGACTCAAGCCCCTTAGCAAGTAGTTACATAACTTAAGAAGCCAGGTTTTATGAATGATATAAAGTTGTAAAGGCTCTGGGAGGAGTCAACCAAAATGATGCAGTTTGAAAAAATAGAACCTATGTAAGATAAAAAAAAAAAATGTTTTTTGAAAACACCATACTCCCCTTTCCCCTTCCCAAAAAACACCCAACAATGAAACACAGGAGAAACATATGGGAAAACAAGGAAATAAGTTGAATAGTATATTAACAATTATTAAAAATAAAGGCTTCAACTGCAGAAAGTTAGTAGATTTGGATGATTGACAACTTTAGTAATTTTCCAAATTATTAAAACCACTGTCCTTCTCTTCTTTGATGAAAGACATATGAAGATACTCTAATCACTCCCCAGGTGATTAGCAATGTTGGACTCAGTTTAAAGAAGTCTCATAGGCCCCATTTATTCTTTAGTTGTATGGCTGATTTTATAGATTGGAAAATAGGGCCAAGAAACATATGTGAAGTGGCTATTAGTTGACTTATAGGTCTCTGTGCTGGTAAATTTGTTTCAAAAAAATTTTTTTTTTTTGAGGGCAGTGTCACTGGCCCTCATAAGTGGGACTGAACCCAGGCCGCTGGCTTCCGAAGCCAGCGCTTAGCCACCGCGCCAGAGTGGCCCTAAATCAATTTTTTATTTTTAAACTGAGCCATCCTGCCACCTGTTGGCAGCTCAACGGCGACTCAGCTGGGGCTAGCATCGAACCACCGTTGCTCAGAGCTCAGCTTGCACTCTTGAGCGAGCTCTTAACCAACTGAGCCACTCGGCCGGCCCGCTGTTTCAATTTTTTTTTTATTGCTTTTATTACGTTTTTCTAGTCTTTGAGTGAAATGGATGGGAAACCTGACATTGAGCTGAGCAGGTCTCTTTTTTGCTCTGCCATTTGTGAATGGGCGCACATGTGTGCACACTTGGTGTGTATGAGTGTTGAGGGAACAGGTATGATTATCTCTTGTTACCACATTGCTCCCACCATCCACTCACTTCCTGGATTTCTGACATAAGACACTTGGTCAACGTTATATCTCAAGTTAGCAAAGCACAGTTTTAAGAACTATTAAATCCATTTAAAAGCGAACTGTAATCACAAAAGGCTGATGAGATGCATAGTTGAAAAAGGCAAAGATGATAAAAATAAAGAAACATGAAAATGGAAAAAAGTGGAAAACCTGGAAAAACATTTCAAGTAAGACAAAATCGCAGCCTAATTGGTGACGGTTAATGGAAATAATTGCAACTCAGATCAGATCTAATGGAAGCTTGGAGGCATTAAATTCTAAAATAATTGCTATGATGTCTGTTTTTATTATTCTTGAAGAATAATGCTTTATTGTAAACAAACAGAAGATGTAATCGAATTGTAAATTATAATGATGTTTTGCAATGCTTGATTTTATTTTTTTAGCTAATTTTACCTTTTCCCCCAATATCAATGAATTCTGAAAACTTTGTGCTCTATAAATAAATCCATAAATGATAAAGGGGCCCGCCGAGTGGCGCAGTGGTTAAGCGCTGGCTTCGGAAGCCAGCGGCCCCGGTTCGGTCCCACATATGGGGGCCAGAGACACTGCCCTCAAAAAAAAAAAAAATTTCATAAAAACAATCATTTAGCAGGTAAGTAATGAATCATTTAAGAAAAAAATTAGTAAAATTTGAAAACTAAAAAAAATACAGAGTTGACCTCTAAAGAGACAGGGGAACACCAGTGAGGGGAAGAGAGTGAGAAAGAAATTAAAGCAAAGCAATAAACAGGTGCTGATACCGAAGTGACTGGTGGGATTTAGGAAGCAAGGGGCTAGAATTTTAATTCTCACATGTGGAAAAGATATAGGACCTGGCATGAAAGTGATCTGGGGAGTGAGAACTGGCTTATTCTTTAATGCTCACAGTCTCTAAAAACAGTCCTTATTATCTCTTAACTGCATCCAGGAGAAATCTAATACCTGTTAGAGTGATTATTCATTATTAGGTAAGATAAATCATGGCTATTGTTAAATTGATCCTTAATTTCCAGGGCAGAGAAAACTAATTAAATTATGTAGTTTTCACAGAAAGGGTAAATCTCACTATAAGGCCATATTTGTCCCATGGAAAAACTGATCAAGTTCTTTCTTTCTTTCTTTGCCTTCTTTGCCTTCTTTGCCTGCCTGCCTGCCTGCCTGCCTTCCTTCTTTCCTTCCTTCCTTCCTTCCTTCCTTCCTTCCTTCCTTCCTTCCTTCCTTCCTTCCTTCCAGTCTTTCTCTTTCAGAATAGCACATATCTCTGATTGAAGATTATAATCCAAATTTAATTCCTGTGTGCCATAAGCTTGACCATGATTCATGATTAAAATCAAATGTGGAGGGACCAGCTGAATGGCTCAGTTGGTTAACAGTTCGCTCAAGAGTGCGAGCTGAGCTCTGAGCAACAGCAGTTCGATGCGCAACCCAAAAAATCAAATGTGAAGATAGTTATATTTTGTATTCAGCAACTTAAGAAACAATAGGAGTGGTTTCAATAGAAGATTAGATATCAGAAAGAAATTAATATTATCACAGGATTTATGAAAATCCTGGACATGTCCATAATTCAAACTCTATGGCTCTCTCTCTCTCTCTCTCTCTCTCTCTCTCTCTCTCACACACACACACACACACACACATTATGCTCACAATTAAAAACTACACAAAACAGAAGAAAACCAACAACTACCATGTTTCCCCCAAAATAAGACCTAACTGGAAAATATACCCTACCATGATTTTCAGAGTGCTCGTAATAAGCCCTACCCCAAAATAAGTCCCAGTTAAGATCGTCAGGCAGACATGACTGCATTTGAATAAATGTAGAGTTTTGTACATGAATAAATGAATAAAATGCATCTTATGGAGCAAAAATTAATATAAGACCTGGTCTTATTATGAGGGAACACAGCAAGAAAGAGCACTATCAAAAAATATGAGAAATTTTACCATAAGAACTAGAAATATCATAACAATTCAAAAGACCTTAAACATTATATGTAAGTAGATTATAGGGACGTTCCTGTGACTCCACCCACGGACCAACCTTCTGTCTGCTGGGCTGGGACCCAGTATACCTGCTTGGGGAGGTATAAGTTCTGCAGAAAGTGGGAGCAAGGTCTCCAGGTGTGACTGAGAAATTTGCCCAGAGGACAACAGAAGTGTTCTCTGGAAAACTGGCTAGATTTGTGTCAGGATCTATTGCAGTACAGTCAGATGACACTACAGTGAAGCAAAATCCTCACGCTCTCTGCTCAGACCTTTGGTGATAGACAATAGATAGCAAGCTGATGTGGCAGGTGGAATTCCCACATGCTCTTTCAGAAGAGAAGTTGGCTTCTCATATGAAGAAATAGTTACTGGTGAACAACAGATGGTTCAATTAAACATTTCTTTTCAGTTGACTAGTTTTGCAATACCCAGCTCCTCTATAATTTTTTGTACTAGACGGTGTTGATGAACCCGGTGTTGTAGCAAACAATGGAGCTTTTGTCACCCTCTTGTTATGAGACATTTCTTGGAATGGTACTGTTGGGGGAGATACAATTAGGAATGGCTGATGGAGAATGTGTTAACATGAGATATGCATGCAAAAAAATGTCTTCTCATGCTTTAAATTTAATCTATGCTGAAGCACCAAAAAGTCAGATTGTTACATTGGAAGTGTCTGCAAAATTTGTGGTGCTTCAGAGTTCCTGTCACGTCAAAATGGCAGTGAAGTCTATCCAACAAATACTTCAAGCCAAACAGCAATGAGTACAAGAAATTGGTGTTACTAAGCAGGTAAGTCAGATGTTATTTAATGCTTTATGAGAGATTGTGAGATACTGTCATATATCCTCACCTTGGAAAGAGCATTTCATTTTAATTTTGGACGTTCAAAAATTTCCAGAGATCAAGCTATCAAGATAATACTGGATTACTGAGGACAACTAAAGGGAAAAATTTCTAAAGGTCATTCTATAGGAATAGAATCTTTTAATACCATTTTACAGGAGTCTTTTCAAAGTATTATTCTGAATGACTACAAAAGGTGTGATAGTTGAGATATGACTGCATTTAAGAATATAAACTGTACACTTTGAGGGCAAACAGTATAACTATTGCACTGCGTTGCACACCTGAAACTAATTTTAAAAAAATGTTTATTTCACAATAAAAGAATTACAAAAAAAAGAATATAAACTGTAAGGTTGATATGTTTAAAACTCTTAATGGATCAGCACTATTTTAAGGAGGACAGTTGCTGGCACTTTGTAGGTCACATTTGATTCATTAGAATTCACTAGAAAGTCTGATTTTATTATGATAGCTATGAAAGGGATAAGAAGTACATGTTTTATGTTGCACTATGATGTTCCTACTTATACAACCAACGAAACTGACAAAGTCATTTGTGTAAATAGAAGAGAATATGAACATGGGGCTCTGACAGAAAAAGCTTCATATACTGTTATTCAGAAAAATTTTGCTTTTACTGTGAGAGTCCAGTTGAGGTCCTTGAATCAAATGGGTCATAGTCTACAGAAGGGCTCACCAGTAGAGATCTTGGTCATGATTCAATTATCCTATATCTGTGTTGTCCAGCATGCTAGCCACCAGCCACATGGGACTCCTGAGCTCTTGAAATATAGCTAGCATATCCAAGAAACTCAATTTTTAATCAATTTATTTTTGAATTTGAATTTAAATAGCCATATGTGACTAATGCTTACATTAGTGGATAGTGTAAGTCTGGGTCATTGACCTATAGTGAGAGTTTAGAGTTCATGAATACAGAGGTCCCAACTTCATCTGCTGTTGCAGGTGTGGCAATGTGATTAATTACCAAAAACATTCCTGAGGAGAATAAAATAGGATATTATCATTTGTTGACAGAGTTAATGGGGACTGAAGATTAAAGTGGTGATATGGATTTTAAAATAGCCGATATCAATAAGGGAATTAGCTGTAATGTAGCCCAATACTAAATTTCGAGGGACACCAATAAAAATTTAATGGAGGCTATTCAACAAGCCTCAGTAGTAAAGTAGATCTAAAAGATAGATCTAAAGAGATTATTTAGAAATCAACAAAGAGACACAGAGAGAAGGAAAATAGAAAAGACAAGTTAGGTTGATAGAACCTGAATCAGCAGAATGAATGAAAATTGTAACATAAAACCATCATGTAAATAAATCAGTGGTTCTCAAGCCTGACTTCATAATAGAACCACCGGCAGGAAGCATACCAGTACCCCAGATCCACACCCACAGATTTTTTATTAATAGTTCTGGGCTGGAGTCTGGTCATTGGTATTTTTCAAAGTCTCCACAGGTGACTTTAATGGACAGCCAGTGTTCATAACCACAACATAATCAAAGGAAAAATGAGAAGCCAGGGGAGGAAATGATATAATAAACAAAGTTAGGATGCAAAGGAGAAAAAAAGTGGGAGGTGCCATAAAGGCATCAATTTCCTAATTTTTATTAGCTGAAGATAAAAAAATGTTAGTGTAACTATGTCAACAAAAATGAAAAAACAAAGATATTAAGATATTGGAATTAACTAAAATTGGATGGATAAAGAGGTGGGGGTACAAATAAAATATATTAACATTTTTTTCAGAAGGAAATTTAGACATATATTGCCCAAAACAAAAATGTTAAGTTTAATATATAAAGTCATAATTATAAAGGTAACCAGTAGTACAGAATATAACACTTCTCAATTTTCAGGAGAAACATACATCAAAACCAAAGAAAACAGAGTGAATAATTTTTTTAAGATATACAAGCAGGGAATATATCAAATAATTTAACATGACTAACACCATCTACTCTGTCATACTGATACACATGAACTGTTTGAACTCATCTATTAATTATTAATTATATTAATTATCTATTAATATTACATATACTTAGTTACATATATAACTAAAACCAAGTAATTTAAAAAATTAAAAATAAAAGGATGGCTAAAGCAAATCTAGGCAACTACAAACAAAACGAAAATAGAGATTTTCAATGTTGGCTAAAAAGATAATGTAGGTAGGAATATATTTCATATAAAAATATGCACAATTTATCTGAAGAATTATAAAAAACTCTTCAAAAACACTCATATCCAGGAAGTCTAGAATTTTTTTAACAAATGGAAATGTACTACTGTATTCTAGATTACAAAGAAGCAATTCATAAAGATGCAAAATGCTCCCTGAGATAATAAATAACCTAGATAAATGATCCAATATCTAAAAATACAGATATTTAATGAAGCCACTAGAAGCCAAAAAAAAAATAAAGCATAGTAGAATAAATAATAAGCAATACTGAACAACAAGTTTGAATGTTTAGCTCCACCCCACAGAGTAGCATGGTTAGGGCATTTTACTCCACCCTCTTACTGAGGTTGGGTCAGGTTTCTGGAGGAAGCACTTGAAAAACAAATAAAAATACTAAGATAATTCAGAATATGGAAACATAGGTGAATATTTTAATACAATAATAGCTTAACGTATCACTTTATATGCTAGGTTGTAAAAATTCTGTTTGTGTGAAGCCTTAGGAATCAACAGACCTCTCTGTCAGAGGACTGGAGAAAACAAAGGAAGTGACTATAATGCTTAATTTTATATATTGTATTCTTGGAGTTGATTTTTCAATAGTCTAAAAATGTTTAACATAATTTAAAATTTTCTTCAATATTTTGGGTTTATACTGGTTTTTCTTATTTTTCATGTGTTTTGCTTCAGTCACTTATTCATACATACATTCATTCAAACATTAACAGGGAGTATTTTTATTCTTACAGAATAGAGATAGTAAAAGAAACATACTTTCTCTCCTTCCAACACTTCTGACACTATCTGGAGTTAGTGCAGACCCCAAGGTTAAGGGCTTAGTCCAAGGTTGTCACTCACTTCAGATGCCAATCAAAAGTCCAGGCCCCCAGTACTTCTGGCCAACTGGCCATAAATCAGGGGTTCCCACAACCCCTTTCTGGGTTTGATAATTTGGTAGAATGGTTCACAGAATTCAGGAAAGTGCTTTACTTACTACTACCCATTTATCCATTTATTTAAAAGGATGCAACTCAGGAGCAAACAAATGGAAGAGATGCCCAGAGTGAGACTATGGGGAAGGGGCGATGAGCTTCCATGTCCTCTCCCAGCACCTCATGTATTCACCAACCCAGAAGCTCTCTACAATCCTTCATTTAGGGTTTTTATGGAGGTTGCATTAGATAGGCATGATTGATTAAATCACACGCTATTGGCAATTAAGTCGTCAGCCCATCTCCTCTCCCTGGGCATAAGGAGCTGGGGCTAAAAGTTCCAACCCTATAATCACATGGTTGGTTCCTCTGGCAACCAGTCTCCAATCTCCAAGAGCCACCTCATTAACATAAACTCAGGTATGATTGAAAGGGGTTTATTATAAACTGAAGTCACTCTTACCACTCGGGAAATTCCTAGGATTTGATTCTGGGTCAAGAATAGGGGACAGAGACCAAATATATATATATATATAATTATTATTATTATTATATCACACAAGTCAAAAATAGTTAAAAATAAATAAAAGGCATGCATTCTACATTAAAGGGACATATAATTTAATGGCAGAGTGTGAGATAAATGGAGAATGGAGATAACAGACATGAAACTATAGAAAACAATTTAGAATCTGAAAGGTACTCTTTAATTTAGATTAATATATACATAAATCAGAGTATACATCTTAAGTTTAATATTTTTTTACTTTAAAACACATTTAACACAATCTTTTAAAAAGATGCTACAACTTTCATCCTGACAGTAAAAAACTAATTAGTAAACTTGACTGCCTTTTTCCGCTACCTAATATGCCATCTGTTAGTTTATTATGTCATGCACTGACCAGCTGTTAATTTACATTAAGCCAGGTATATTTGTTTAAAAAGAGTAAATTCAAAAACTGATCAGAAATATTTCTTACTCATTCCAATGAAATTCCATCCTAGTTCTTTCTGTTAATTGCCCCTGGCTTTGTACGAGACAACAGATGGGCTCCATGGCTGAAAGGAAAGAAATTATGCATTCTAAAGGCAATTCTAATAGAATTCTCAAAGATAGAAAAGGCATGAAAGGAGTATTTGAAGGCAAAACCATATGAAATTTATACATTAGTCTTTGTGGGCCAGATATAAATATTTTAAAAGTATATAGATAGAAATAAATACTTTCCAAAGCACTGGATGATCGCAGGGAAAGACATAATTTAAAATTGATGACTTATCTATAGTTCCATGCTTTTTAACTGCATTATATTCTCTTGGCTTTCAGATTTGTTATTCTCTTAGAAACCATGTTTGTGTGAGCTGCATATTTTTGTCAAGATTCTTGTTCTATGTTTGAGAAGAAGGGCACCCCTAGTGCAACTCACCATTTTAGATGAAAGAATGACTAATCATGTCCTCCTCTCCTTGTTCACACTTTTCACTAGGCGAATGAAATGTTTTGCAAATTTAGAACATATGCACCATTTGGCTTTGGTATACATAATTCATACACTGAAAGACAGCATACTTACCTGACTGAAAGAAACCAGTCTGGGTCAAATAGGCCTTCCTTTGTCACAGGCTGTGTGAATATGGACAAATTATTTGGCATCTCTGGTCTTCAACTACATCCTTTGTAAAATGAGGACAATACTTATCCATAAAGTTGTGTTATGGATTAAATTATTTGATGATAGAAAGCTGTTAGCCTAAATGTATCATACAACATACATCTTTTTTTTTTTTTTAAATTGGGGGTTTGGGGGAGCGGAACAGTGTTGGGGAATTGGGGAGGAGGACCAGCCACATTGTTGTTCTTCAATCTTAGTTGTGGAGGGCACCAGTCACCATCTGGCTGCCTGACAGCAGCTTGTGGCCTCTAAACTCAAGGTGCTGTGTTATAATCTTAGTAGCCACCATCCCAAGCTGGAGTCAAAACTGGCAGCCTTGTTGTTAAGAGCGCATGCTCTATCCACTGAGCCACCCGGGTGGCAACTCAGCTCAAGGTACCGAGTTCAGTCTTGGTTGCGGGTAGGCATAGCCCACCATTGAACAGGCAATCTTGTTAGAAGCATGTGCTCTCACCAGCTGAGCCATCCTGCCGCCTGTTGGCAGCTCAGCAGTAGCTCAGCTCAGGCGCAGCATCACTGGCCCATGTGGGAATCTAACCAGTGGCCCTGTTGCTCAGAACTCACGCTCTCAAGCTAACGCTTAATCAAGTGAACCACTTGGCCAGCCCCCTACATACACCTTTTATCATTGAACATAAACTAGTAATTGGCTAAGTCTTACTTATATATAAAGAAAATGTAATCATTAATCAAAATCCATACTTATAAAAAGAGAAGCGTCTTTCCCCTAGTCTAATATCTTCTATGAATTGGTGCTAGTTCATACAATGACCATTAGAGGAACAAGTGATGTGGGACATAAAACAGGGGAATGTCAATTTGATTTTGAAGACAATAAAAGGTTTAAGGAAATACAGAGTTGCTTCAATGAAAAAACACAAATTATTTGAAAAAATTTACTTAATTTGCCAAATATTTAACCAATAGATCAGTATTGTACGCCTCCATTTTAAACTCTAGAATCCAGAAGTAGACAACGCTTCTTAATGAGAGTTAGAAATTATGAATTCAATGTTCAGATAATTTTATAGTTTTGTGTTATACTTTAAATGGTATTTTTCCACATAATGAATTATATTCCTATTTTTGAGATATTCTTGTGGCCCCAGGCCTTTTTTTCCCACTTGGAGTTCTGGGTAAGTAAAAGACTATGTCAATCACCTCAATTATTAAGGACCCTGCATTTCCTGGTGATCACAGCAGTTCTGCTAATGTTGAGGCCTGTCCTTTGGATGTCAAATAACTACCTAACATGCTCCTCATATGTTCTCCCAGATAATATATCTCTGTAGACTGCATGAAATTAAAGTGGTTTGCTCAGTATTTGCTGCTATATTGAGTATATATATCTGTATTAAATTGTAATACTTAATATATACCAATGAAGAAAGATGAATACAAGTCATGTTTGACTTCTGCAATTACAAGAGGGACTCAAAGTGGTTACCATCAACCTAATTTTAATAGTAGTTTTTTCTTTTTTTTTAAATGTGTATACATTGTTTTGGCACCCTCTATATATCAGTATTATCTACAATAATAGGTACACAATGAGAGCCACATATGTAATTTCAAATTCCCCAGAAGCCCCACTTTTTAAAAACTAAAAACTAGTGAAATTAATTTTAATAATAATATTTTAATACAATATATTTAAATACAATTTCAACAATACAATGTAGTCAATATAAAAACCTTGGGTCGGCCGAGTGGCGCATTGGTTAAGCGCTGGTTTTGGGATGCCAGCGGCCCCGGTTCAGATCCCACATGAGGGCCAGTGACACTGCCCTCTACAGCTAACAACAGCTCCACCTGGAGCTGGGCTGTGCGAGCCCCGGTGATGGTGTAGGCTGCAGCCCCTGCTGCAGTGGGCTGCCATGGGCTACAGTGAGTGGCCCGCAGCCAGCGTGAGCGGCTGGCAGCCAAGCGTGAGCTGCCAATAGCTGCGATGAGCGACATCCAGAGGCCAGTGACCGATCTGCCTCATCCGGGAAGAGCGCAATGACGATACCAACAGTGAAGCAACGTCCTCCGCAACTAAAAACTGAAGAACAAAAAGACAGCAACTTGTCTGTTCCCCTTCCCCGATTCCCCAACGCTGTTCCCCTCCACCAATTCCCCAATAAAAAAAATAAATAAATAAAAGTAAAAATAAAAAGCCTTACTGACGGGCCGGCCAAGTGGCGCATTAGTTAAGAGCTGGTTTTGGGATGCCAGTGGCCCCGGTTCGGATCCCACATATGAGGGCCAGTGACACTGCCCTCTACAGCTAACAACAGCTCCACCTAGAGCTGGGCTGCAGCCCCTGCTGCAGTGGGCTGCCATGGGCTACAGTGAGTGGCCAGCAGCCAGTGTGAGCGGCTGGCAGCCAGTGTGAGCTGCCAATAGCCGCGGTGAGCGACAACCAGAGGCCGGCGACCGATTTGCCTCATCCGGGAAGAGCGCAATGATGATACCAACATGGGCCAGTGAAGCAATGTCCTCCACAACTAGACTGAAGAACAAAAAGACAGCAACTTGTCTGTTCCCCTTCCCCAATTCCCCAGCGTTGTTCCCCTCCCTCAATTCCCCAATAAAATCTTTAAAAATAAATAAATAAAATAAAAACCTTACTGAGATATTTTCATTCCTTTTTCATGTATCTTCAAAATATAGCATTTTATACTCATATTGTGAGTCAATCCAGACTAGCCATGGTTCAAGTACTCAATAGACTCTAGTGACTAGTGGCTTCCATATTGGATAATATGGGGGCATATGACTTATCTGACTTAAAGAAAACCATAGTACGCATGATATTTCACCTCTTTAAAACTCAAAATGTGACCATATAGAGATTCATAGCATCAGGACCAAATATCAAATATCAGTGTAATTTCCAAATGAAATTGCTCAGAAAATTCATAGCCTAGGAACTCAAGAAAGCAGCATAACTGCCTTCAAATGTCTAAAGTTGTGTCTCAGAAGACCAACATGAATGCTCTTTGTTAAAAAGAAAGAAAAAGTAATATTTTAAATGTATGTTGAGAATTCCTTTGTTTTTGTTTAAATCTAGTGGCAGAATATCATGTCTGCTAACTGATTTTCTATATTTCCATCCTGGGGAGAAGCCTCAAAGTACCCAATTCTCTCATTTTGTAATTGTAATTTTTGTGTCTCATTCTCCTTCTGGACAGAGTCTCCCACTTAAATATTAGGAAGTCATTAAGAATTCATCTCCATTCAATCTTTCGAATTTCTGCCACGATTGCTACCAGAATGCTAGAGAGCTCTTAGTTTGTCGATTTGGGCTGAACCAAACAGGCAGACTACACTGCATATCTCAGTACAGATTCTGAATGATCTGACTTCCTATGAGATTTAATTTTGATGACTTCTATTGGCTTCATTAGTGAAAACAGTGGGTAAAATGAAGAATAACATAGGAAAAATTTCTATAGTGAAATCACATTACTAACATATATATTTTATATCTTAATAGCTGTTTCTGTCACAACCTGCACCTTATTGTCAGGTGGGTATTGAATTCTTCAACATATATGTTTCTCTCTTATGTGAAATTAGTTTATTCTGATTCTTTTTTAAAGTTATCACAAACATACTATATTATCATATAACATTAAACAGAACAATATTTGGTAGTTCTATTTCTCTATCATTAACAAGATGTGTGACATGAGGGAGAGAAAAATTGGACCTAGATTTTGTTTTAGCACCATATAGACAATTTATTGATATTAAATTTACTAAGGGATGGTTTTCATTGTAAACAATCTGTGTTTTCCAGGGTTTTCAAGAATTATACCTATGACCATATATTATTCAAAATAGAACTCTGAAATCTTTCCCTTTGTCCTATAGAGACAAATCATAACTGTCAAGCAGTGATTTTATCAAGTCACATACATCCTAATGATAGATGACCTACAAATGAGTGACAGGTCACCTTATGGAGCTGTTTAGAGTAAAAAAGATACAAGTGATTACCCAATCTGTTAATTCCTACAACGTCTCAGCATAAAAATAACTTGAATAAATGCCAAAAGTTTCATAATTCGAAATGACATATGCAAACATTTGTGATTTCGAGGACTGCAGAATGTAATACATATCGAAATGACGATGAGGATATCTTGTATATGAGGAGAATATCTTTCATTGAACACTTATATTCTTCTATTGAACTGCCCCTCTCATCTTATATGTCAAAAATAAAAGAAATGAAATATAACTTTCCACTGTCAAACCCTAAAAATTTGTTAAGTGGTTGCACTATATGAGAGAAGAGATTAAAAAATTGGAATAGCTAGTTTGAAGATTCACTTTCCTCATGTAACTTCAAAAGAGAAAAAAAGTAAGTAATTGGATAAAAAAAAACGAAAACAAAGTTATTTAAAATACTCAACCCAAAGTAGAAACAAGTAATATATATATATATATATATATATATATATATATATATATATATATATTAAGGGAAAAAAATATATATATACCCTATATATTCATTTATATTATATATAATATATACCCTATATATTCATTTATATTATATATAATATATACCCTATATATTCATTTATATTATATATAATATATACCCTATATATTCATTTATATTATATATAATATATACCCTATATATTCATTTATATTATATATAATATATACCCTATATATTCATTTATATTATATATAATATATACCCTATATATTCATTTATATTATATATAATATATACACATATATTATATATATATTCATTTATATAATATATTCATATGTACACATATATATGATATATTCATATGTACACATATATATGATATATTCATATGTACACTTATATATTATATATTCATATGTACACATATATATTATATATATTCATATGTACATATATATTATATATATTCATATGTACACATATATAATATATATTCATATGTACATATATATTATATATATTCATATGTACACATATATATTATATATATTCATACATATATATGTATATATATTCATTTCTCCCCTCTTTTAAAATAATACAAATGATGCATCATGGGCCAAGTAGAGCACTGTATGTCTTTTAAGGTCACTTTTTATGTAGATTACTTGGAAAATTACTGTTTGCCTCTCTTGTGTGACTTCCATGAAATCAGCATTCAGTGAGCCTGGCTTCCTGGCAAACAACGGAACATTCAGCTCATATGAGAGGAAAAAGATCTCTCCAATGAGAAGGGAGGGCAGCGAGTGGGGAAAGTGACAACCCTGGGACAAAGGAGCAAAGAACGGTGATTCAGAAGGACGGTGGGAGCGCGAGGCCCGCCTCCACGCCTGCCACAGTATAGATCCCACAACTGGCACTTACTTGGCAGATAATTCACCAGGGCACTGACCTTGGCAGCTTTACAGAGGTAACCTTTATGTGAAGAGGAACTGCTCTTCAACAATGTCTCCAATATGCTTGCCACAAAAATTCTCTTTTTTTTTCTCCCCAGGAAAAAGGGGAAATGCATGGAAAAGCATATTTTATTTTTCATTCTCCGATTTACCACTTTTTGCAGGGGCAACATTCATGGTTCATTGTGAAAAATTTCCTATATGGACAATGTGTTTTTCATAGTCCGTAAGGACGTGTAAACGACATTTAATTATAGGACACAATTATAATAGCTTTTTTTAGTTTCCTGCATTCTCCTTTCAATTGAGGTTCTTAGAAGCAGGAGCTCTTGCTAGTAACCTTTGTATACCGGTAATTCTATTAGGCGGTCTCATTCCCAGTGGGTGGTCTCTAACGGAAATATTGTTTTCTGTCCAAGTGGCCCTTTTTTCACCCACATGCCATGTTATAAAAGTGGCCGAGGTGGTGGCCTTCTTGCTTCCATTTCTAGGACTATCAATGGTCTATAATTTGTTATTCTCAGTTCTCATGTGCTGAGAATCAGGGATGCCAAAATATATATGGTACCTTGTGTCAAGAGAGTGAGAAAGCCCTTGTTTATGAGTCCGGAAATTTTATACTCTCACAGTTAGAAGCATTAATGTAGTGGGGGAAAAAACAAAAATGAAAATCTAACTGTGTTTTTTGATGATTGCAGAAATATCAGGAACTGTCCCAATCGGGGGGGAAGTATATTTGAAGAGTTCACATGCCTGTGCGTGCCCAGTAGGCTGCCAGCTGAGACTGGTGGTAAGCCCATTCAGAAATTTCAGGTCATAGCTCCTTTGGGAATAATAAGCTATTGTGCCTGTTAGCTCCTAGTCAGAATGGCTTTGTCCCCTCCAGCTGGCATCAGACTTAGTGATGAATCACTTGCTTCTTTATGTTTTTGCTCTTCTTATTTTGTTGGAGATTACTGACCATGATTGCTGGCTATGCCACTGGGAAACGCAGAAAATAACTGCACTGGAGGAAAACAACAGGAAGAAAAGGGCAATAGTAAGCTTCCGCCTTAGATTTGTAGCTAAATTGGTCAGCTTTGCTTGCCCAGGAGGGAGAATTTAGTTTTCTATTTTGTCCCTCAGATATTATTACCTTTACTCATAATAGCTAGATCATGCTGTGTGTAAATCAAGAAAAATAATTTCTACTGAACTAGTAAATACTTTTAAGCTAGACTGAATATGACTCCATTTTGGAAGGGTGTTTTGAATTACAAAAAAAATATTATTGTATTTTCTATATATTTGAATAGCACTGTATACTTTTTATTTTTAGTATTAATCATAATTTTAATGAATGCTATACCTATTAGTCATTTGTCAATAGTCTTCCATGCTAAATTAAGCCCTGAGAGAATAGAAACAAATCCATTTTGTTCACTTACTCCCATCACCTAGCACACATGAGGTGCTCAATAAATATTTCAATTCTTTGGAGAAATGACTAATACAGAGAGGTGTAAGGAATGTCTCAGTATATTATTCACTTCGTTATGAAAAATCCACCAAATTTATACATGCCTATAAAAATATAAGGAAGGGGGTGAGTAAAAAGAAAGAAAGAAAGTGCTGTAGAAGTTGGAGGAGGAGAAATTTACTTTTGTGACTCAGGAGGGGAGATTAAAACAGGCTACAAAGCAGGATGGGTGTTTGAAGCCCAACATGGAAACAGAAGAGCAATGCAAAGCTTGAGGGGCTGTTTGGGTAGAATGAATGCAGGCTGAGGGCTAATTTATGGAAAGGGTTGGAAATCGTGCTGGAGAAGACAGATTAGGATCAGTTTATCAGAAGCTCTCTATGACATACAGAGGATTAAGACCCCATTTAGTCAAAAAAGGAGCCAGTGAGGTTTTTCATTGAGTAAGTACCACGAGCAGGGTGAGACCCTGGGAAGACCTATCTGAGAGTGATGGGAAAGGTTTGTTGCGGTGTCAGAAGGGAAAGAAGGAGTTGAATTAGAACACTATTGTTACAGTCCAGAAAGCAGATAATAAGAGTATGGAGGATGGTGAAGGAGGGACATTGGCTTTGGGTGAGTGATGACTTGGAATTTTTAGCCATTAGTTAAGAGTCTAGTGTGGCAATGCTACTAGAAATATGGAAAAACAAAATGATGAACAAGGTTGGATGAAAAGAGGATGAATTTAGTTCTTCATCATGTTCGGTTACAGGTCGTTTTGTTTAGAAAGTTTGACAATGCAACTGGAATTTTAGAGTTTAAAATCTTGGTGGGAGAGCAGTGCAGGATAGTGGGGAAAAGCAACATGAGAAGCATGGGTGGATTGAGTGGACTGGAGGTGAAGGTCATTGGAGACAAGATGGCAAAGTTCTTTAGTAGTTGGGAAAAAGGGTGAGACAGAAGAGTAGGCAGATAAAAGAGAATGCTTTATGTGTTTCCCAGCTCCTGGGATCTGCTTCTAGCCATTTATCCAGAACTATGGTGGTGACTATGAATGGAATATGTCAACTGCTAAGTATTTGCTGAATGGTCATATTAACATATGTAAAGCTTAGTAATATGCTCTGAAGGGATGGAGGGAAGTATAATGCATAATCTCCCTTCATAAGAAGTTTATAATCTAGTCAGGGAGATGTCATTTACTTACTTACTGATTACTCACCAAATGAGGTAAGCACCTGTGCTGTACTAGGTACAGCTTCTCTTCTCTCCACTCAGAAGTCTGTTGTCCAGGCTACATATCTCAGTTCCTTCAAGAGCTGCTTTGAAAAAGGTGATGTCCAACCCTTTTTCCTACTCTCATTTTCTGTCTAATTTATCAGTGTTGCTCATAAAGTGTGATATTAGAATGGTGTGCAGAAGTAAGCTTATCAGCAAAGGTTGGAATATGGCTGTTATTCCCAGTGGTAGAATTCCTTAGATCTTTCTGTTAATACAAGCAAAGACCACTTTTTTTTTTTTTCCATTTTCTGGAAAAAAAACTTAATGCACAAGGAATTTATGTTAGTTATAGAAAAATTAGGAAATAGAGATAAGTTTAAAAATGAAAGACAAAATAATACAGAATTCCACACCCCATGTTCCTGTTTTTAGATACAAAATGATCGCTGTACCATTGAACTCACACATCTGTTAGCTTCTATGTTCAGCAGCTGCATGATGATGGAGGCTCCCACTCCTTTCCACGATACTGCGATTCTTGGGTGACACTTCCCATTGCCCTCTCTCAGATCATCAGTTCCTACTCGTGTCTTTCCTTCTACTTCACCCCAGGTCATCATCTTGCCTGTCATACATGTAGGCTGCTGCTGCTGTTAGCACTGACTTGCTGTCAGAGTTCCCTGGCTGCTGCTGGCTCCTGTACTGGTGTCATTTCCTGGAAACTGTCTGCACCGCTTCCTAGGGTCCCTTGCAGTTTCTCTGTCTTCATCAGGGTCTTCATCAATGGTCACTCTTCTCTAGAGCTTTTGATGGATTTCCTGTCTCTATCATATGCCACCCCACATGGCATTCAGAATCTTATGGCGATACCTGAGCCACGAGGAAGTTTCTTTAGGGGAAAACAAGTTGTACTCATTGCCACTGCACAGGGACCCTCAGTGTCTGACACATAAATCCATTTGTCATTTCTAATTAATGCTGATTTGAAATCCAAAGCCCAATTCCTAGTGACACTAGGCCTTGAGTGTTTCCTCTGATTACTTTCTTGGCTCAGGATCTTCCCATTGCCTGCACTCCCAGGAAAGCTGCTAGAGGCATGGGATCTGAAGGTCTCCTTGATATTTCTGTCTCTCTCTCTCTAATGGAGAATATTCCATGGATTTCCTGATGATGCTGACTCCCTCCCTTATCTAGCAGGGGCGCTGGTCTTAGGGAACATCGACATACTAAGCTCAAACCCATGGTAAACTTAAGGCTTATTGTTATTTCACCCCACCATATCATTAGAATTCCCCAGGTTATAAGAACCTGAAAGCCCTATTCAACTGGGCAAGCCAAATAGGAATGCATCGGGTTAAAAAGCTGAAAATTCTGAAGTGTGAGGTAAACTCATTCCAGGTAGAGCTGTGTACAGAGGCTCCAATAACAGCCTCAGGACCGGCACATCTGAGCTCTATTTCCTCTGTTCTTTCCATTTTCCGACAGACTCTCTCATGCCAGTGGAAAGATGGTTACACTAGAGGCTGAACCAACATCCTTCCAGGTTCACAGTAAAGGAGCAAAAGGGTTTCCCTGCTTCAATCAGAAAGTTAATATTAGGCTCAAATCAGTCCTTTGACAATTCCTGAATTGATCATTATCTTAGGGGAATGAAGGGTACTAATTAACTTAGCCTGGGTCACATGCCAATTCATGGAGGTGGGGATACAGCTGGCCCCAGGGGAAATTGGATCACCCTTACCAAAAGAATGAGAAATGGATGGTGAATTGCTGTAACCCAACAAATATTTACTACAACTACTGCCTGCCATTGCTCCACGGTTTACTGGTGAAAACACAAATGAGGGGGATATTGTCAGTCTATACCTGGAAAGGTGTCCCATATACATACACCTGGAACTCTGAGACAACCTGTTACTTACACATTTTTGTTTACCAAAAATGAATTCATACTAGGTGTACTGTCTTGTAAGCATGTTTTGTTTTTTAAAATTTCAACAGTATATCATGTCTATCTTTTCATATGGAATATATATATATATATTTATATTTATATATATTTATATATATTTATATATATTTATTTATATATTTATATATATATTTTTATATATATATATTTATATTATATTTATATATATATATATAAAATTTTTGGTTTTATAAGTGCCTGTCACAATTTATTGAACCATACCTTTGCCTTATTGTTGAATATTTTTTTTCTTTTAAATTTTAAGTAATTAATAATAGCTCAGCAATAAATATTTGTGTAGCTGATACTTAGGGACGTATCTTCCATTACCCCCATAGAATGAACTAGTAGAAGTGGGAATTTGTGGCTAAGGTATGTACTTTTTTTTAAGGCTTTTGATACATGTTGACAATACGATGCAATTCTCTCTCTCTCTCTCTCTCTCTCTCTCTCTCTCTCTCTCTCTCTCTTTCTGACACACACACATATTCATACACACACACATATACACTGTTTGTTCATACTCAAATTTGAGGTCACTATTGCTTTTTTACACATATAAACTGTTAAAGTAGGTATTTTATTTGAGTGCAAAAGCAATCTGTAAGCTTTAATCTCTTAAGACGCTTATCAAATTCTGCTTCTGTGCCATATCATTTTAGTTATCTAATCCAGGTCTGTGTTATCTGTGAATGCCATAAAATGGCCTTCAACACCTTCATCCCAATCTGTAAATAAAAATCCCAGCTGGTGCAAAGCCATGTCAAGGTCTTTTTGCAGTCTACTAAAGTCTTCTTTAGTAGATATCAAATTACTAGAACTTTGAATTTTTGAATCTTTGAATTTTAAAGTTAGGAAATCATGTCAGAATTCAATAGCTCAAGTACTTTCTTTTTTTCCCCCAACCAATTAAGAAAACAGACCCAGAGAAATTTACTAATGTTTACAAGTTCACACAGTTAGAATGATAAAGATATATATGGTTACTATTTTTCATATTTAATTCCACTCTCATTTTCCGCCCTACTCTCTAATTGTTTTACTCAGAACTATATCTTCATACACACTTCACTGAAGTCAAGAAGCATTATGTCAATATTCCCTCTCAACACATCAGCAGAAATGAAGTCAGTGAACATGCGGATTTTTTAGTGTACTTAACAGTAGCCTCTCCATTTATTAATTCAACCTGCCTCACTGTGCTATCATTATAATTAAAGCTCTTTGGTTTATATATTCTCCTTCTTGGCTTGAAGATTGTTCTCCTTTATGAACATTGGAAACAAATTAAGTTGGATGGAACCTTGGTGTCCAATACCTTTTCGCTTATTCAGATGGCAGGAAAGTGTCATGGAGAGATAAAAATGACACCGGAGAGTAATGTGGAGTCCGTTGCCTTTGTAATCTGTGATTGTGACATCATATTCCCTGAGACTGTTTCTCTTTGTTTTTAATCGGAATAGATCTCTAAAGTTCTTTCTGTTGTGTTTAGAATTTTTGAGACTCATCTAGTTCAGCGAGGACTTTAGTCTTCCTGATAATTATTCATACAAGTTCTTACTAATCTTTTGGCTTAGCCTTGGCTGTCTGCCCACATTCCATGGTTTTTCCTAGTCCTTTTTAGAAGGTTTCTTTAGTTGCCTCCCTCTTTAAAATTTTAGAGCATTTTAAAATAATTATTTAGTTAAGATTCTTTCCCTCTAGACCATTCCAAATTATACACATTTTATCACATTCCCTTATAATAGCATGTTTTTGCCCTAAACTTTTGAAATATCTGTAATTAAACACAGGCAGAACTTTTCATTCCCAGGCTTTATTGTGACTTTGCAATAATCATTATCATTGCTACCATACTCGTTTGTAGCATTGTAGCTTCTACCCAACATGGCTGCCATTTCCTTACTCTCAATTTATTCTTCAGTGATGTTTAAGATTAGGTAGAGAGTCTTCCTTCTTCTAAGATGACTCAGTTGTTTGGAGGATTCTTTTCCATTTCTGATGTTCCCCAGCAACGCATAGAGTTGGATGTGTAAATCTGTTTAAGTCAGTGATTCAGTATTACAAAGCCCGTTTGGCTGCTGACATAACCCATTCTCCACAATCAGCCTCATTGATAATAAAGATTTTATATATATAGTTTTTTTTCTTTTTCTATTTTCATTCTCTTATCTAGCTCTTCTCACTGTTAGCTGAGATGGGGAAAAATGGATGCTACCTCTTTAGCTCCATCTTACCGCACACTTGGGACCCATGTCTAGAAACTCTGGGTGCAACTTGAATGCCTGTGGTGAAAATATGTTACTCCTTACATGGGATCTGCTGTCCCTCATCCTCCCTGTCATCCCCTCTGTCAGTAGGATCCAGAAATCTACCTCTGTCTGAGGTGGTATATAAATGATACACTCAACACTGGTTTATCACCATGCACACAGGGACAGGAGGAGCTGAGAAGACACACCTGGGGAGAAGTGGAGAGGGGAGACAGTGTGGGATTCCAGACCTGAAGCAGGAATAGTCTTGCATGTGTGCGTGTGAGTTTTGGTAAGAGTGTGGATCACGTTCTCACATTTAGGCACTTCCTCAAGAGAAGTTAGCAGGAAATGTACCTTCCGAGTTCCTCGCTCTTTCATTCTGGGCTGACTCTGTGGAGCCTTAAGGACTACGAGGGTCTTAAATGAGAGCTAAATACTCTGATTCCTTCCATTTAAGATTCTGAACTGCAAAACATTGGGAAGGATTCTGTAGTACAGCACAGGCCTTGAGGAAAAATCCGCTTTGGCTTCAGGCTACAGTGAGTACCAGATTTGCTTTGCTTAATGAGATGAAAATCCTGGGATAGAATCCTCTTTCCACTTCAGAGCTACAGTGTCTATAGATCTCAGCCCATTCAAGTTTGATGCAGCCTGGGTAAGCCCTCTTTCTCAATATTCTCTTCTCCCATCTGGTTTGACACCTGTTAATGCTGTATCTTTATTCTGGGAGAGATGGACTATGAAAGACTGTAATAAGATTTAAAAAGGTTAAGAAATTCCAGTCATCTCTTCCATCTCCTCTGTAGATACTCCATGGTCTTCTGTTTTCACCCCTTTAACAGTCAAGACTGAGCTGGCACTAATGATTTATACCTTAGTGTGACTGAGTTTCATAGACAAGCCCAGACTTGCTGGGACAGCAGCCAGCTTACCCTAGGGACCCTGGTGCTGAAGGAATATGTGTAACTGAAATGCCAGGCTCCAGTTTTAACAGTGCTGCCTCCAACGTTTTATAATTGTGTAGATATGATAATTTATACAAGGACCAAATGGATTTGCGAGCTACCCTGGAAACTTAACCACATGTTTAAAATGCTGTAGAAGTTCCCTCCTATTCCTGCTTTGCTAAGATTTTTTTTTTTTTAGGTGTAGATTTTGCATTCTTTCAAATGCTTTTTCTGAGTGTACTGAGATAACTATGTACTTTTTTCTGTTTTTGTTGTTGATAAGGGAAATAATGTTAGTGAATTTTTGAATGTTAAATCAATCTTGCATTTCTGGAATAAATTTTACTTGGTCATCATGTATTATCCTTTCATTTTGTTATATTTGACTTGCTATTATTTGGCTGATTTTTGCATTTATGGTCATGGGGGATACCTGTCTGTGATTTCTTTTCTGTTTTGTTTTTGTCTAATTTTGGTATCAGTGTAATGCTGGCCTCATTTAGAAGACCTGGGAAGTATTCACTCCTTTTCAATTTTCTGGAATAGTTTGTGTAGGATAGTAATTCTTCCTTCAATGTTTGTGAAAATTAACCAGTGAAGCTATCTATGCCTGGAGTTTTCTGTGTGGGAAGGTTTGTAACTACAAACTCAATGTATTTAATAAACATAGATAAGCTATTTAAGACATACAAGCTTATTTTTGAGTAAGCTTTGTTAGTTTGTGTCTTTCAAGTTATTTGCCTACTTTATTCAAGTGGTTGAATCTATTGGCATAAACTTATCCATAATACTCCCTTATTATCCATTTAATATCTTTGGAATAGGTAGTAATTTCACTTTTTTCATTTCTAATGTTGATATTTTGTTTTACCTTGCCTTTTATCCCTTGTAAATCTGGCTAGAGGCTTATCAATTATAATCATCTCAAAGAACCAGATTTTGGCTTTATTGATTTTCTCTATTTTTTTTTTGTTCCCAATTTTATTGTTTTCCACACTGATATTTATTATTTCCTTTCTTCTTCTTACTCTGTGTTCAACTGACTTCATTTGTAGATTTTTAAATCAGGAGCTGAGGTTATATTTATAGTGCTATAAATCCTCTTCTAAATGCTGCTTTAGAGACTGCCCACAGATTTTTATATGGTGCGTTTTCATTTTAATCAATTTATACCTTCTAATTTCCCTTTGATGTCTTTTTCTGACCCATGGGTTATTTGGAAGTGTGTTCAGTTTCCAAATATTTGGTGATTTTTCCAGAGATCTGTTATTGATTTCTAATTTACTGCTATTGTGGTCAGAAAAGATACTTGTCTGACTTGAATTCTTGGGACACCTGTTATGACCTTCAATATGATCGTCTTGGTAAAAATGTGTGCATGTGATAAAAATATGTATTCTGTGGTTGGGATAATATTCTATAAATGCCATTTATGACAAGCTGGTTAACAATCTTGTCCAAATTTTGTATATCCTTACTGATCTTTTTTTACCCGTTCCATCAATTATTGAGAGAAGCGTATTGAAATCTACTGTTACGGCTTTCTCTGTTTCTCTTGTGGTCCTGTCAATTTTTGTTTCATGTACTTTGAAGTTCTCTCATTATATTTATACATGTCTAGCATTATTATGTCTTCTTCATGAATTGCCCTAGTTATCATTATGAAATGAGTTTATACCAGGTAGCATTCTTCATTCTGAAATTGACTTTGATATTAATATAGCCTTTCCAGCTTTCTTTTGATTAGTGTTAGCATGGTATATCTTTTATCATTCTCAAACCTGCAAGCTATTTGTGTCTTTATATTTGAAGTGCATTTTTTTATAGGCAGCATCGAGTTGTGCCTTGTTCATTTATGATATTGAAAAATTTCTGCCTATTAATTGGGGTGTTTGAACCACTTCCACACTTTGTGTTTATTAACATGGTTAGTTAAGATTTGTCATCTTGCTATTTGCTTTCTATCTGTCACACCAGTTCAATATTCCCTTTTGAAACATTTTTTGCCTTTTTTGGGATTAATTGAGTACTTTTTGTGATTTAATTTTGCTTCATTTGTTGGCTTATTAGCTATAAATCTTTGTTATTTTAGTGGAAGCCCTAGGGTTTATAGTATACATTTTTAGCTCATTACACTCTACCTTCAAATGATATATCATTTCTTCAGTAGTATAAGAACCTTATAATAATATGCTTCCATTTCTTCTGTTTCAGCCTTTGAACTAACGTTGTTGCTTTATTTTTTTATTTTTAAATATGTTAAAAACTCCATAGTACAGGAGCTTAAATTTTTTTTTTTTAAAGATTTTATTGGAGAAGTGGGGGAGGGGAATAGCATTGGTGAATCAGGGAAGGGGAGCAGACAAGTTGCTGTCCTTTTGTTCTTCAGTCTAGTTGTGGAGGACATCACTTCACTGGCCCATATTGGTATCGTTATTGCGCTCTTCCCGGGTGAGGTAGATTGGTCGATGCCACTGGACAGCTGCTCACTGCGGCTCTTGGCATCTCACACTGGCTGTCTGCTGCTCACACCAGCTGCCAGCCACTCACGATATCTCATGGCAGCCCACTGCAGCCTCACTGCAGCCTACGCCATGGACTTATGGCAGCCCAGCTCCAGGTCGAGCTGTTGTTCACCATCTTAGCTGTAGAGGGCACAGCGTCACTGGCCCTAATGTGGGATCTGAACCGGGGCCCCGCTGCTCAGAGATGGCGTCCCAAGCTAGCTCTTAACCAACACACCACTTGGCCAGCCCTAGGTGTTTTTACTTTTGCTTAAACAATCAATATCTTCTAAAGAGTTGTCCATAATTTTAAAAACTATATATGTTTTTACTCACATAGTTAGAGCTTCTGATGTTCTTTACTCCTTGGTGTAGATCAGGTTTCCTTCTGGAACCATTTTGCTCTGCCTGAAGGTCTTTCTTTTATATCTTGTGATGCCGGTGAGCTAGTGATGAATTTATTCATCCTTTGTATGTTTGAGAAAGTTTTTGTTTTGCCTTTGTTCTTGAAATATTTTTTTTAAGTTGAATTTTTTTCTTTCAGTATAATAAAGATATTGCTCCACCATCTTCTCACTTGCATTGTTTCTTATGACAGATCTGTGGTTATCTTTATCTTTGTTCCTTTTACATAGTTGAGACTTTTTTTTCTCCGACTGCTTTTAAGTTGTTCTCTTTCTCAGTGGTTTTGAGCCACTTAATGACAATGTGCCTTGATGTAGTTTACTTCATGCATATCAAATCTTGGGTTAATTGTGTTCTTCAATCTGTGGGATTAGAATTTACATCAAATTTGGAATATTTTTAGGCATATTTCTTCAAAAAGTTTTCAGTCCCATCCTCCCTATCCTCTCCTTCTATGACTCCAATTACACATATACTAAGCTGCTTAAAATTGTACCACAGCTCACTTATACTTTATTTACCTTTTGTTTGTTTCCCTGTGCTCCATGTATTTCATTTTTGGTATTTCTTTTGACATGTCTTCAGTATACTAATCTTTCTTTCTGCCATTTATTCCATCTTTTTTTTTTTCTCTAGAAATTTGATTAGGGTCTCTTCTAAATATCTTCCATGTCCCCACATAAATCTTTTAATACAAGGAATACAGTTATAACTGTTTTTAGTGTTCCTGTTTGATAATTCTAAAGTGTCAGTTCTGGATCGGTTTTCCTCAATTGGTGTATTTCTTTTTATGAATCATATTTTCCTGCTTTTTTGCATGCCTGGTAATTTTTGATTGGATGTCAGGCATTGTGAATTTTACCTTGTTGGGTGTTGTGTATGTTTGTATTTTTAAAAATATTCTTGAGCTCTGTTCTGTAGTTTTGTTTCTTGAGACATTGATTCTTTTAGGTAATGCTTCTAAGAGCTGTTAGGGAGTAGAGCAGTGCCCATTCTTCGCCTAATCATTTTCCATTACTAAAGTAAAAAACTACAACAATA
This sequence comes from Aselliscus stoliczkanus, assembly GCA_033961575.1. Taxonomy (NCBI): domain Eukaryota; kingdom Metazoa; phylum Chordata; class Mammalia; order Chiroptera; family Hipposideridae; genus Aselliscus; species Aselliscus stoliczkanus. Next base: position 70,260,731 of record CM066740.1, on the reverse strand, counting down.
AACTTGTGTGTACTCTACCAATGTCCCTGAACTCCTAAGGTATTTTTAGTTGGGTGGGAGGGAACAGATACTATTATCCACCTTGTGTGAGCATTGGACAGTTTGATCCTCAATTATTTGGGGTGGTCCTCTCCCAAACCTCATGTAGTTTCTTTACTGCATGCATTGATCAGTACACAGCTGAGTACTCAAAGGGGGTGCCTTACAGAACTTAGGATATTATGATATTTTCTCTGTAGCTCTCTCGTTTGTGGTTCTCTTTCCTGAGAAATCTAGATCTTAGATCTCCCCAGGGTCTCAGCTCCATCTTCTAAACTCAAGGAGTCTGCCAATCTCCACATGGGTTTTCCCTCCCTGCACTACCGTCTGGAAACTCTTTCAAGGTGGTTATAGGGCTCTCATTTATTTCCCATCTCTAAGGGTCACTGTCCTTTGTTGTCTGATGTCAGTGCCTTGCTAACCATTGTTCCATATACTTTGTCAGCTTTTTGTTATTTCAGGTAGGAGGATAAATCTTGTTCTTTCCATTCCAACTTGGGTGGAAACAGAGGCTATAACTCTTTATAAAGGGAAAATACAGTCACAATTGCAAACAACTGATGAGGAACAAAATTTTGAAACATCAACTGTTTTATAAGTCAGATATTGCCTGGATGATAAGCTCTTGCATTTCAGAAATAGAAACTAATTAGATGAAGATAACTTTCACTGTATTGTGCAATAAGAATTGTTCATAATGAGACCTTACAGTACTTAAACTGAAATATCTTTTGAGACATAAAAAAATGTTAGAATATTTTGGCAGAGCTTATATATATATATATATATATATATATATATATATATATATATATATATAATACTTTTATCATTTTTCTGTTATTTAGAATAAAACCTGGGACTGACTGTCAAAAGGTCTTAATCATTTCACAATATTTTCTTACAAGTTTTTTTTTTCTTTCTAGACTCTGTGTCTCCTGTGTGGTTTTTATTAGCATTGATAGTTAAAGCAAAGATCATAGTTTTGAGTTAGAGTTTCAGTTTATTGCCCTTTTTTTCTAAAAATTTTATACTAGAATATATTTATAATGTGCTACTTCTTCCTAACTGTTTTTTTTTTTAAAGATTTTTTTATTGGGGAATTGGCAGAGGGGAACAGCGTTGGGGAATCGGGGAAGGGGAACAGACAAGTTGCTGTCTTTTTGTTCTTCAGTTTAGTTGCGGAGGATGTTGCTTCACTGTTGGTATCATCATTGCACTCTTCCCGGATGAGGCAGATCAGTCGCTGGCCTCTGGATGTCGCTCACTGCGGCTATTGACAGCTCACGCTTGGCTGCCAGCCGCTCACGCTGGCTGCGGGCCATTCACTGTAGCCTATGGCAGCCCACTGCAGCAGGGGCTGCAGCCCACACCATCACCGGGGCTCGCACAGCCCAGCTCCAGGTGGAGCTATTGTTAGCTGTAGAGGGCAGTGTCACTGGCCCTCATGTGGGATCTGAACCGGGGCCGCTGGCATCCCCAAACCAGCGCTTAACCAATGCGCCACTCGGCCGGCCCCCTTCCTAACTGTTCTTATCAAATATTAATAAATCATAATCAACAAGCTCCCAGCAAAAAAAAAACCCTGGACCAGGCGGCTTCACAAGTGAATTTTATCAAACATTCAAAAAAGTACTATCACCTATTCTTCTCAAACTATTCCAAAAAATCCAGAAGGAGGGAAGGCTCCCAAATTCTTTTTATGAAGCCACTATCACCCTGATTCCAAAACCAGATAAAGACAGCACAAAAAAGGAAAACTACAAGCCAATATCCCTGATGAATATAGATGCAAAAATTCTCAATAAAATATTAGCAAACAGAATTCAGCAATATATTAAGAAGATCATATATCATGATCAAGTAGGTTTCATCCCTAGTACGCAAGGCTGGTTCAACATCAGTAAATCAATTAATGTGATATACCACATCAACAAAATGAAGAATAAAAATCACATGGTCATATCAATAGATGCAAAAAAAGCATTTGATAAAATCCAACAGCAATTTATATAAAAAACCCTTAGCAAAGTGGGAAGACAGGGATCATATCTCAACATAATAAAGGCCATATATGATAAACCTACAGCTAACATCATATTCAATGGGGAAAAGCTAAAGCCATTCCCCTTAAGATCAGGAACAAGACAAGGCTGTCTACTTTCTCCTCTTTTATTCAACATAGTTCTGTAAGTTCTGGCCACAGCAATCAGAGAGAAAAAGAAATAAAAGGCATCCAAATTGGCAAGGAAGAAGTAAAATTATCATTATATGCAGATGACATGATACTATATATAGAGAACCCCAAAGACTCTATCAAAAAAACTATTGGGAAAAAAAAAATAAAAACTATTGGAACTGATGGACGAGTTCAGTAAGTTAGCCGGATACAAAGTAAATGTTCAGAAATCAGTTGCATTTGCATATACCAATAATAAACTAACAGAAGGAGAAATTAAGAAAACTGTCCCATTTACAATTGCTTCAAGAATTATAAAATACCTAGGAATAAATTTAACGTGAAAGATCTGTACTCAGAAAATTATAAGACACTGAAGAAAGAAATAAAAGAAGATACAAATAAATGAAAACACCTACCATACTCATGGATAGGAAGAATTAATATAGTTAAAATGTCCATACTGCCTAAAGCAATATATAGATTCAATGCAATTCCTATCAAACTTCCAAGGGCATTTTTCACAGAAATAGAAAATATAATACTAAAATTTATATGGAACCATAAAAGACCCCGAGTAACCTCGGCAATCCTGAAAAATAAGAACAAAGTCGGGGGTATCATGCTACCAGACATCAAAACATACTACAAGGCTATAGTAATCAAAACAGTATGGTACTGGCATAAAAACAGGCACATAGATCAGTGGAACAGAACAGAGAGCCCAGAAATATATCCAGCCATATATGGACAGTTAATCTATGACAATGGAAGCTAGAATTTACATGGGAGTAAAGACAGTCTATTTAATAAATGGTGCTGGTAAAATTGGACTGATACATGCAAAAAAATGAAACTGGACCACCTCCTTACTCCATATACAAGAACAAATTCAAAATGGATTATAGACTTAAATGTAAGACCTGAAACCATAAAACTCCTAGAAGAAAATATAGGGAGTAAATTTGTAGACATTACCCTGAGCAATATTTTTACTGATACATCCCCACAGGCAAGGGAAGTAAAAGAAAAAATGAACATATGGGATTACATCAAACTTAAAAGTTTTTTCACAACAAAGGAAACCATCAATAAAACAAAAAGGAAGCCTACTGAATGGGAGAATATACTTGTCAACGATGTATCTGATAAGGGGTTAATATCAAAAATTTATAAAACACTCATGCAACTCAACACCAAAAACAAACAACCCAATTAAAAAATGGGCAGAGGATATGAAGAGACATTTCTCTAAAGAGGACATACAGATGGCCAACAGGCATATGAAAAAATGTTCAACCTCACTGGTCATTAGGGAAATGCAAAGAAAAACCACAATGAGATACCACCTCACTCCGGTCAGAATGGCTATTATCAATAAATCAACAAACAACAAGTGCTGGCGGGGCTGTGGGGAAAAGGGAACCCTGCTGCACTGTTGGTGGGATTGCAGATTGGTGCAGCCACTATGGAAGTCAGTATGGAGGTGTCTCAAAAAACTGGAAATCGAACTACCTTTTGACCCAGCAATTCCACTCCTAGGTATTTAACCGAAAAACCCAAGACACTAATTCGAAAAAATATATGCACCCCTATGTTCATTGAAGCGCTATTTGCAATAGCCAAGACTTGGAAACAATCAAAATGCCCATGGGTAGATGACTGGATTAAGAAACTGTGGTACATTTGCACAATGGAGTATTACTCCGCTATAAAGAAGAATGAAATCGTACCATTTACAACGATATGGATGGACCTGGAGAACATTATATTAAGTGAAATATGTCAGTCAGAGAAAGACAAATACCATATGATCTCACTTATATGTGGAATCTAAAGAACTGAATAAACAAGCAATATAAACAGAAATAGTCTTAGAGACACAAAGAAAAAACTGATAAGGTCTAGATGGGATGGGGGTGGGCATGAGGGAAAAGGGGAAGGAACGAGGCAACACAGACTGATAATTACAATACTACTGCAGAGACAGAAGAGACAATTTAGGGAATATAATCAATAAGGTTGTAAATATTTTTTTTAGGGGACCAAATGGACTCATGTCTTGTCAGGGAGACAACTTCATCGACGGTGTAGTGGCCTGCCTACTGCACTATACATCTGAAGCTGCCACTGATTAATATTATATGTCAACTATAATTTAACACATATATTGTGGGGAGCCAGCCCCCACAAATCCAGGGGCTCCCTCAGGTGGGGATGGTGACGGCGAGGAAAAAGAAGAATGGAAACACTGGAAAGAGTTTCACAGAAGTGTCACACTTTATTATTACAGCTATTATTACAGCATGTCTCTTTTTATAGGGACTTAACCAATATTCCAATCCCAAATTACGTTTCACATAGTTTTATGTTTTGTTTTTCTTAGGACTTGTACAGTCTTTACTTTTTTGTAACTGCTCTCTCCAGAGTACACTGTGACCTATTCTATGTTCAAAGATTCACTTATCATCTAAAGAGTGGTTACCATGACTACCTAGTCATTATCCAAATTCCAGCAGCTAAATTTAATTGCAATACTCACAGGGCCCAGACTTGAGCTATTACTAAAAAACTAGCGGTGGCTGTGTTTAGGGTAAAATTCATCTAAAGTCTATTCCTACGTGATTACAATACTTAGTAATAAAAGGAAGTCTCAAACCTCTCTTATCCTATGGAGGACTAAATATTATTTCAACAGAGGGTAACATCTGTTTCTCAGTCAAAGTTTCAATATCCGTTACTACAGCAATGTACAAGGCAAAAAAACCCCACAAGGCTGTTGATTAACATACCCCATGGTCAGTAAGCTGTCTCTTATCAGAACTCTCATGGCCGAGAGACCTTGGTCTCCAGGGAGATCCAGCAACATAGGCAAGTAGGCTCAAGGACGGATGGTATCACTGGTTTTTCACAGAGGCTGTCGGTTTCTCACAGACAGGCTGTTGGCCTATGTGACCAGAGGCCTGAGTCTCAGTTTCCAAGGGGCTTGAGTCCCCTTTTTCTCAGACAGGGGGTCCCCAACGGGACTGTAGCCTGCCTTAGGTTGTTTCCTTTTTAGGAAATCTTGCCCGTCATTGACTTACACAACCAGCTCTTATTGGGGTACCCCAGGAACTTGCCATAAATGCAGTGAAAGTAGAGTCTCCTATAGGATCCAACGTAGAGGAAAGGCACATGGGTTCATAGAGGCAGGAGATGTTACATGACCAACCATAAGGCAGCACCCCAGACATCCAGTGCTGAGGGTGGATCTTTATTTCAATGTGGCCTTGTCAGACACTGGGATGCTGTCGGCTCCCAGCAATATATAGTCATGAGATGTGGAATATAATGTGAGGATGGAGTCAATGGAATTGTAATAGATATGTATGATATCGGGTGTGGGGGGGAGGGGTTAGTCACTTTGTAAGGGTGAAATAGATAACCATTGCATAGTTTTGTACATCTGTAACTATTAATAATAATAAAAAATATAATAAAAAATAAAAATAAAAATAAACTAAAATCAATCATAGGTTGCAATGTTAATATCAGTATGCAAAGAGGTATTTTTGTGTTTGAGAACTACAAGGTAGTTCACTAAATAGTATTCATTTTTAAAGGTTTTATATATGTATGTATATAATTTTTTTGCACCTCTTTATAGGAAGGGTTACTGTGTTGCTAAGTAACAATAACTGCATCAAAATAGCCATGTGAGGTCCTAGTAGGAGTTAGTTTTTGCTTGTGTTTTAGCATTTCAAGGCAAAATAAAACCCCTTCTACTTTAAAAACTCAGCTTATAGCAACAATATAAATAAGTCAAGGAGAGAGGTAAGCAATTGGTAGCAATAACATCTAAAACAACCAAATTTAACACCCATAGCATGAAACAAATATTTAGATGGCTTTTACATAAGTCAATGGTGAGCAACCTAGAGACAGCCCTTGACTGAATTTTGAGGTCAATATTTAGGACTGTCTCCATATTGCTACTTCTCAAACATGCCCAAAGATTCACATTCAGCACTAAACAGCAGTGACCACTTTCTCATTGATAATCTTTCATTCTTTTGTGAAGTAATCTAAATCATAAAAAATGCATATTGTCCCTTGTGGGATGCTATAAGGCTATGTTCAGTTTGGATGAAAATAAACTGATCATCTTAACATTTTAATTTTTTGTAAATTAGTCTTTATGTAAAAATGGTTGCTAACTATTGACATTTATGCTTTCATTTAATACCAGAGATATCACCTAATCATCTCTAACATAGTTGTACTATGTACAATTTTATATTTAAGTCCCGTAATTTCTGCCCTTGCTAACAGTGTTAACATCTGTCTAAACCATTCATATATTTGAGGATTTGTAGATTTTTGTCATATTTTCCTTAAATGTTCCTTTCAGTTGTTTTATTTTGGTTTATATTTTAATGACATATTTATAGGATTATTATCATTCATAAAAGGCTATTGCCTACATTGTTTCATATGAGACAATGAGACAGGTAATATTGTTTACATTTTTGAGGTTAGAAAATTGGCATTCAGCTGGTTGAGCAGATCGGTCCTGTTCCCCAATAAGTAGTGTTGAAATCGAGATCTAAATGAAGAAAATGTCAATAAAAAGACTGTGCTCAGTCTATTGCCATACATTTATAAAACATTTGCTATTTTTTGGTTTGAGAATTAAGATGAATCAATATATTTCATAAATAATATGTGAATCTGGGCAATTCAATTTTTCTTGACATATGCTTCATTTATTTCTAACATTTCTCACTTTGTTTTGCTTGTTGCTTGTTCACACATCATTAATGTATAACAAAGCATTGGCACCACTACACTTGGGTCCTATCACAATCATACTATTACTGTCACGGAGAACCTTCAAACAAATGTTTAGAACACAGGAAATTAGAGTGTAAAGGGGTAATATCACTATAAACCTCAATTATAACTAGAAAGTTACTGAGTACAGTTACATATCAGAAGACACACAAGATGAAGATGTGCTTTCATTTTCTAAAAGCATAATTTTACCAACCTATATTTTTACCAATTTTTCCAATCTATAAGTTATGCGTGCTTCAAAATTTTTCAAAATTTGATACTGTTTTGGTCCATATTTGTTATGAGAGACAGGTTACCTAGTTAATTTTAAAAAGTATATTCACCATTAGCTTGAACTGGAGCTGAAATATACGAACTTGAAATCTGGGTCCATGAAGTGGGCATTCCACACAATAGCAAGTATTTTTTTTTTTTTAAGGGCAGTGTCACTGGCCCTCATATGCGGGACCCGAACCGGGGCCGCTGGCCTCCCAAGCCAGCGCTTAACCACCACAACACTCGGCCGGCCCAATAGCAAGGATTTTGATACAAAAGAAGTGAAGAAAAGGAAAGGAGATTGAGAAAGAAAATATGGGGGCATGGTGGTAGATGCCTCATGGCATGTCTGGGACAGAAAAGATACTTCATAAATGGTGGTTTTATTTACTGACTGACTGACTGAATGAATGAATAAGTGAACAAATTCGTGCATAAACGAGCATCTTTTTTTTTGCCATTTTTTAACCTAGAAGAACTTTTGAGAGAGTCAAATAAAACTTGTTTGGGTGCCCTTCTATCTTTCTTTTCTAAAATTATCTACTTTCTATCCCTGCCTTTATGCCTTCTTATAACCAAAATACCCAACTGCCAATTAGTAAATTTGATGTTAATTAGTAGTACCCTGTGACTGGCATTTGCATTTTTTAAGGAAATATGTTTCAATCTCTGACAGAATTATATTCAGTGTAATACATTTTGGTTTAAAAAATCCTATAGAAGGTGGGAAATTACTTGGGAATAAGGAGAGGAGATTGATAACTCTTAGTAGGCATTAGCTCACTTATGATCTTTAAATTGGCAATTTCTTTCCTTGTTCCATTCTTCACCTACTTTCTGAAGTCCCTCAATTTATTTTTCTTAAGTTCTTATGTCAGGCCATCAGTCCACCAAAAAAGTGGAAAAACTATGTAGGTAGTGGTGGCTCAGTACGTCATTTTAATCATTCATTTATAAACCATAGAGTAAGTCAGATGTCAGGACTAAACTTAATGAATTACATACAGAAGGAAACCCACAATATTTCAGAACAATGTAGGAAATGTTCTATGGCTTAATTTAACCCTCTGATTTGATTTGATTCAATTCCCAAAGCACTATAAAGGGACACTGTTTTGAATACTGTCAGCAAATCCAAACAAACACAAGCCATGGTTTCTACCCTCCAGGATTCTATTATCTATTTGATGAGACATGTTTAAGTTAACAAGACTTTTGAAAATTCAGAGTTCAGTACAACTTCTTGATCAAAACACTGGAAAAAGAGTCAAGTAAGATAAGGTTTATGTCTTCACCCTTACCGCAAACAATACATGCAAACAACAACACACACACACACACACACACACACACACACACTACTTTGATGCTTTCTGCAAAGAACAATATGCAAGACAACGTTGAATGATTGTATAACAGTGTCATCTGAACAGTACATACAATGAGTAGTAGGGAAACTCAAAGCTATTGTGAGCTTTGTGTTTTGAGAGCAAAACCTTTGGAACATCAGGGATATCAATAAACTATAATGAACACACAAGGCAGTATACAGATGATGTATTATAGAACTGTACACTTGACACCTATATAATTTTATTAACCAATGTCATCCCAATGAATTTAATAAAGTTTAGGAAGAGAAATCACCTTTGACATTGGCTGGCAAATATGTAAATTTTCTACAGATTGATATGGATGCTATTTTTAGTGGGTAAGGTGTTCAGGGGAGAGGTCGGTTCAAATGTTGACCTGTGCATTCTCCATGACCTTTGAGACCCAGGGAGAGATAAATACTTTGGGAGGAGTATGTGGAAAAATAACATTCAAACTCAACCTCAACTTTTAAGAAAAATTACTTCTTTCTGTAGAAAGAAAATAACTCTATGGTGAAATTGCTGGACTCCAGATTTGGAACATATTTTTTGATCAAAACTCTGGAATGTATTCTAGAATGAATACATGGTACTTCTTGACCTAACACATAACTATAAGTTAAGTTTTGTTTTTATAGCTTATTTGTGATCATATTAGGAGTAAAAAAACCACTTGAATTCTGAAGCATATTGCAGAATTGAGAAGTGGCAATGCCTGTTGGGAATACTTGGGGAGTCTGTCTCATGAAGTTTCATGTTTCAAACTCTGGTAAGCCTTTTATCACTGTACGTAGTCATTTCTAGCAACTGGACCCTGAAGCACAAAGCATAGAGAGAGAGATGAGCAGTTCTGTTGCACATTCTTAACTCAAAATGAGGATGAAAATAACTCCAGATAACTGTAGTCTGTAAATAACACTCCAGAAATTAATGACTGTAACAGTGATTCTCAAACTGTTGCAAAGAATCCTTGGGCTCTGGGAATGTACCTGGTACTTTCTGGGGATGATGGCTGGGGGGTAGAGAGTTTCAGTTACTCTGATTTCACTCCATCTAAGAAGCTATATTTTTATATCTTTTACATATGGAGATTCTGTAAACTATTTCACTTCAAAAAAGTTTTGGCCTTCCTTGGGATAAATCTGAGCATAAATCTCAATACCAGACCCTGAATTTCCCACATCTTAATTGTGGACTTCCAGCCTCCAGAAATGTGAGAAATAAAATTCTGTTGTTTATAAGCTACTCAGTCTATGGTATTTTGCTAAAGCAGCAGACTAAGACAGTAATATAGTTGATTACATTCTCACACAATCTCTTTGTCTCATCACATACTGATAACAAAACAGTTCAGGGGATAGATCCAAGATGGTGGAATAGGCAAACACTGTGCCTGCTTCCTTCCATGAACACATCAAAATTACTAAATTACAGAACAACCAACCTGGAGAACCACCTGAGGTATAGCTGAACAGAAATTTTATAACAAGGATATATAGAAGAAACCTTGTGGAGACTGGTAGGAAAGGCAGAGATGTAAAAGGGGCCAGCCCCAAACTTCCCTGTGTGGTTGAAAATAGGGAGGGATATGTCAGCTGTGGAGGTAACCCCTGGAGGAATGAGGGACCTCAGCCGCCCATACCAGCCTCCCTAGCTCAGAATACTGGTGCTGAGAGAAGGAGGCCCCACAATATTTGGCTGTAAAAAACAGTGGGGATACTGACCTTCTGGGTGAAACATAAGGCTACAGGAAACCCAGACATTCTCTTAAAGGGCCCCACACACTTACACGTAGGCATTTACCCTAGGCTCCACTGGAGGGACAGTGGCTCAAGGGATATCAGAGATATATGTAGAAAGGCTGAGTTTGGGGCAAGGACTAGAGGGACAGTTGCCATTTTCCTCTGTGGGGTGCTCCTCCCATGAAACCGACAGGCAGGAACCATCTTTCCTGTGTTGAGCCCTCCTCCATGCCCATGGCCAAATCTGAATCTGAATTGGTCTGGTGAATGCTGGCTCCAACCTGCTGAGAGCCTGCCACACACAACTCCATACCACATGAGGCTTTATCAGCAGCTTAACCTTATAGCAGCCAGCAACCAGCAGCAGATCTCAGTATGTCCTGGCTTTTTGCGGAGCTACCCCAGACTAAATACTGGTGGCACTTGTCCTTGGTTCACAACGTGACCTCTCCCACGTGTCTCTAGGTTTATCACAGGCAGTTACTAACCATAGATTGCTTTGTAGCTCCAACCATGTAGTCCCTGGCTAGTCACTGACAGTGGCTGAACTGGGTCTGCACTGGAGTGTCTCCCCAAAGGACCCAGAACTAATATACTTGGAGGTTGGCTTCAGACCACAGCAGAGCACCACCCAATTAGTCCCATAAGAGGCACACCCAAAGGGCAGTCTCAACAGGCACTGGAGCCTGCTTGGGGGAATCTCCTTCTATGGGGTAAGGCCCCCTGCACAGCAGCCTGTAAGCTGTGGATGTGGCCAAACCCCTGAGGGTCAATCCTACTCACTGACATGCAAATAGCAATGAAGGCTCAACTATAACAGGAGGGCACATACAACCCACACAAGGGACACTCCGGGAGCACCAGGTGAAGGTGATCAGAGAGACTGTCAAGGCCCCACGGGACACTAGCTACATAAGGCCACCCTGCAAGACTGGGAGACACAGAAGATCTACCTAATACACAGAAAAACAGAGAGTCAGCCAAAATGAGGAAACAAAGAAATACATCCCAAATGAAAGGAGAAAGTTCCAGAAAAAGAGCAAAACAAAATTGAGGCAAGGAACCTCCTAGAGACAGAGTTCAAAACTCCAGTTATAAGGATGCTCAAGGAAATTAGTAAGAACTTCAACAAAGAGTTAACAAGTATTAAAATGGACACAGAAATCATAGAAAAAGAGACAGTCAGAAGCTAAGAATATAATAACTGAAATGAAGAATGAAGTAGAAGGAATCATCAGCAGACTAGATGAAACAGAGGATCGAATTAGTGATTTGGAAGACAAGGTAGCAGAAAACAACCAATTGGAATAGCTAAAAGAAAAAAGAACTTTAAAATAAGGATAGTTTAAGAACATCTGGGACAACATCAAGCATACTAACATTTGCACCATAGGGGTACCAGGAGAAGAGAGACAGCAAGGAATTGAAGATCTATTTGAAGAAATAATGACAAAAAACTTCGCTAATCTGTTGAAGGGAATGGATATTCAATCCCAGGATGCACAGAGAGTCCCAAACAAGGTGAACCCAAAGAAGCCCACACCAAGACACATCATAATTAAAATGTCAAAGGTTAAAGGCAAAGAGAGAATCTTAAAAACAGCAAGAGATAAGCAGTTAGTTACCTACAAGGAGCTTCCATGAGATTGTCAGGCGATTTCTCAACAGAAACTTTGCAGGCCAGAAGGGATTGGCAGGAAACATTCAAAGTGATAAAAACCCCAGGATCTGTGATCAAGAATACTCTACCCAGCAAGGCTATCATTTAAAATTGAAGGAGAGATAAAGAGCTCCCCAGACAACAAAAAGCTATGAATTCATCACCACTGAACCAGTATTACAAGGAATGTTAGAGGAAGTTCTTAAAGTGAAAAAAAAAAAAAAATCAAAATTATGAATAATAAAATGGCAATAACTATATATCGGTCACTTTCAATATAAGTGGATTAAATGCTCCAATCAAAAACATAGGGTAGCTGAATAGATAAGAAAACAAGACCCTTACATACGCTGCCTACAAGAGACTCACTTCAGCTTGAAAGACACACACAGACTGAAAATAAAGGGATGAAAAAAGTTATTTCATGAAAATGGAAATAAACAAACAAAGCTGTAGTAGCAATATTTATATCAGGCAAAATACACTTTTAAAAAAGTCTATAACAAAAAACAAAGAAGGACTCAGTAATCTCACTTCTGAGTATTTATCTGAATGAACCCAAAATGCTACTTCGTGGGGATATGTGCATTCATATGGTCATTGCAGCATTATTTAGAATAGCCAAAATATGGAGGCAGCCTGGGTGTCCATCAATGGATGAATGGATAAAGAAGAGATGGTACATATATATAATGGAATATTGCTTGGCCATGGAAGGGAATGGGTTTTTGCCATCTCTAGTGGCATGGGTGGACCTGGAGGGTATTGTGCTAAGTAGAGTATGTTGGACAGAGAAAGACCAATGTAATGTGATTTTGTGGAATCTAAAGAACAAAACAAACAAACAAACAAACAAACAAACATAGATACAGAGAACATTTTGATGGCTACCAGGTGGTAGGGGCATTGGGAGTGGGTGAAAAAGGGGAAGGTATCAAGAACTACAAACTGGTAGTTACAAAATAGTCACAGGGATGTAAAGGAAAACATAGGTAATATAGTCAATAATATGGTAATAGCTACGTATAGTGCCAGGTGAGTACTGGACTAGTCAGGGGGATCACTTCTTAAATTATACAAATGTCTAACCACTATGCTATACACCTGAAATTAATATAAAGTAACATTGAATGTCAATTATAATTGAAAAATTAAAAAGGGGGAAAGGTAAAGGGGAATAAGAAGTCCAAATTTCCAGTTACAAACAAATAAGTCATGGGGCTGTAACGTACAACATGGGGAATATAGTCAATAATATTGTGACAGTGTGGTATGGTGTCAGATGGTTGCTGGACTTCTCATGGTGATCACCTCTTTAGGTGTATAAAAGTTGAATAACTGGTATTCACCTGAAACTGATATAATGTTGTATATTAGCTCTACTTTTTAATAAAAACCTTAAAAGAAAAGCAGTTCACAGACAGGAAGCCAGTCTACAGACTGCACTGAGAATAGCATTAATGTAGGAGATCCTGTAGGATTTCCTCTTAGGTTTGCTGTGAGGATGAAATAAAATATTCATGTAAAATGCTCAGCATATAGCACCCTCCATACAGGTTAGCTATTGCTCTTTTGCATCAAACCAAACTACTTTTTACAGTTCTTGATGAAACACTAAAATGGATCATAGATATTCTAAGTCTTACTAAATGAGCAGGAAGAAAATCCATTCAATCGTGGAAAAGGATCACGCAAAGCTTCAGAGTTTATATTTTGTGAGGATATAAATTTATTAAACGTGATAAAAGTACCTAGCTTTGGTAAGCTGAAAACTGCAAAGAAGCAAACCATTGTGTTTCAGACTCAATGCATCCTGAAGATTTCCAGAAACACATTAGGTTCTTCCTTTGAAATTTTCTACTTGACTGTGGCTGGAGTCACCTGGTAAAAATCATTCACCAGTCACTCATGTAAATGTACTCCTGGATGCTTTTCTAAAGGTTGCAATTTCAAGAAAATTATTTGTTTCTAATAACAATTTCTCCTTTATCCGAAGAGACTCTTACCATAGATTCTGGTAAAACAATACTCACTGATAGAGACAGAGAGTCTATAATGCCATTCAAGACAAGAGTTTACACCATGTGCACCCCTATGTTTATTGCAGCACTATTTACAATAGCCAAGACTTGGAAACAATCGAAATGCCCATCGGTAGACGACTGGATTAAGAAACTGTGGTACATTTATACAATGGAATATTACTCCGCTATAAAGAAGAATGAAATCGTACCATTTGCAACGATATGGATGGACCTAGAGACTATTAGGTTAAGTGAAATAAGTCAGTCGGAGAAAGACAAATACCATATGATCTCACTTATATGTGGAATCTGAAAAACGGAATGAACGATCAAAGTAAACAGACTCATAGATATAGAGGAAAAACAGTGTTGATAGTAGGGATGGGGGTGGGGATGAGGGAGAAGGGGAAGGGATTAGACAGCATAAATAGGTAACTACAGTATTATCACAAGGATATGAAAGACTGTTTGGGGAATATAATAACGTGGTAAAAATTTTGTGGGGTGTCAGATGGTCACATGTTTTGTTAGGGAGACCACTTCATGGATGGAGTAGAGGCTTGATCACTGCACTGTATACCTGAAGCTGAGGTTGTATAATATTGTATGCCAACTGTAATTGAATATACAGACAGTCACGGGATGTGGATTATATGGTGGAAGGGAGTCAAAGGAATTGTAATAGATAGTATGATATGGGGGGGAGGAGTGGGAGGGGAGAATTGGGGGTGGGGGATTGTCACTTTGAGGGGTAAAAAGTATAACTATTGCACTGTGTTGTACACCTGAAGCTAATTAAAAATATATATAAATAAATAATTTTTTTTAAAAAGAGTTTACACCATGGAAAAGTATCCTTATACATAATTCCCATGACATCAGAGTAGTGCTTGGTAACTTGGGGAGGAGAGGGTGCTCATTCAAGGGCTTAGCATGAAATGAATAATTGCTGAACCACTATAGAGGAAGCTACCAACAGCATTCACTTTTGCTTGGTTGCATTGGGAAGAGTGTAATTGCAACCAGCCTTAGGCAGATACAACAGGTGTATGAGTACTAAGGTCCTGACTGCCACACCTACAGACACAAAGAGAAAAAATGGCACCCTCTTCCCCCATTCAGGCAATCCCAAGATTAGGTCTGGTGAGGAAGGACTCATTCTCACAGGGATCAGCTCTTGGAGAAAGGACTTGAAAAGCTAGGTGTCAGGGACATCGGAATGACACAGACTCCTCACCTGGATCCAGGCCCTAGCCATGTCCTAGTGCTGGGAATGGGGCAGGCTGCTATAAATTGGAAAAGGTGTCATCACATATCAACTTCTGTCCCTTATTACCATTTTACTGTGACTTATCGTGTCACCACCATGCCTCCAATCATGTATGATTTACACTGCTTCCTCTACTCACTTGTCACTGTAGTCTTACTCGGCTTGTCTAAAATGTACCAGTCTAGGAGAGTGAGCAGGAAAATTCATCTCTCACTTCATTCCAGACTTTGCCTACATGTCACCTCTTCCAGGACATCCTGGCCACCCTCTTTAACTATCACACCCACCTCCTCACTCACTGACTCAAAATCCTTTTCCTACTTTCTGTTTCTTCTGAAAATTTTGTCAGCCCCCTATGTTATTTCTAGTCTATGCATACAACTCAAGTCAGCTCCTAAAAAGTACCGATTCTCCAAAACAAAAATCTATGATTTCAAGATCCGGTACTTTTAAATCTTCTATGATCTGTGTTTCTTCCTCAAATGTGTTTGTTTTTTTTTAATACATGAACTGTGTTTCTTCCCCAAGCATACTTCTATGACTGTTTTCCTACTATACCCTGCAGCAGATGTCTAGCTATAAATGGGGTCAGAGGAGGTTTCAAAAGGGTAGAGTGCTGGAGTTTGTAGGTCCAACTCCACAGCTGTGTCTAGTGTTTAAGGCTTCTACCACGGTTTATAAAAAGGCTGTGATATCTAGTTACATAATATTTAGAGGCATGTGTCTTCTAAATCCAGTTCTACAGCTATTGACAGGAAAAGGGGTGCAGGATTTGGACTGGTAACTAGCTGACTTTCCTCAACTAAAATTGCCCAAATGGTACTTCCTGGTGAGTCAGAGCCTCTGGGCAGGGTGCCCACATGTCATTACCAAGGTTACTGAAACACTCTGCTTTCTGAACATATTTTCAGCAGGACTGGTTCTATAAAGAAACAGATGAGACAGCTATTTTGTTTAAGTTAAGGGCCCTCAAAAAGCTAGCCTGAATACAAATTTTATTCGTATTTACTTCATCCGAAATTCCTGACATAGTCACCTTCTAGAGATACACATCTCCTAAATAAATAAAGCTTTTTCTCTCTAAACACTAGAGTTACAAATTACCTAGCTGATACATTAGCAGGGGTTAGTCACTGATCAATATTTCATCATATCTCCTCAATCAGGGAGCTCAGGTATCTGACAGGCAAATGGATAGTGGCAGGTTATTATGAGAACCCAGGAACTCTCAAAAGAAGCCCTAGGTGGTTTTCTCTTGATCAGTTCTAATTCTGAAACTATTCACACTGACATACGAGTGATTAATAACAGATCCGTCTTCGATATGGAGAAAAGAACATAAAGATCCCAGGTAATCTTTAGCAGGCCAGGGTGCAGCGGGGAAAGCAGCGCAACTTCTCTTCACTTCAACCCATGCCACTCTTCATTTCTTTCCTTGGACACAGCCTCAGGCTCTTCAGTCACTCAGGGCTCTGCCCACTGACTCAATAAACTCTACCTTTCCCCCAAGCTAACATTTCTTCAGAGGCTTGCCTATGGAAGACTCCAATGTAACCCTGATTTCAAGGGACTCTTCGATTTCCTTAATAATATCATCATTTCTCCCCATGCTACCTGTTTTCTTCAGTGACAACACAAGTACAGTGAGTAAAGAAAACGCTTGAACCATCTCTGAGGTGATTTCTGGGATATCAGTCTGCGTGTGTGGTGGTGGGGGGAGTGGATGGGGTGATGTTCCTCTTGGCTTTTACAGACTTGGGACCACAACAGGGATCCATAAGTTCTAACATTTCTAGAACTATCACATCCAATCTGCTCCCCTCATGTAGACTTTGTAACCAAAAGAGTTAATAAACATATGCCATCTATGAGACTCTGATTAGAAAAGGAAAAATTATTCTATATTAGCCACTGAATGGGGTCCTGTTTCCTATGTAAGATAAGATCCAGCTTCCTCTGGAAAACCACCAAAGCAAGCTCCCTTCACCAAACTTACTAGTACCATATGTGCTCTAGAGTTCTGGCCTGGAGTTAGGAGGCTATATTCTTTTCATCTTAAGCACTTGACCCTAGGCATTCACTCAACCTCTGGAATATGGATTCCTTATCTGTAAAATGAGTATATCTACATTAGCGACTGTACCAGTTGTTATGAAAATCAACTAAGGTAATATATGACCCATTATTCAAAAAGCATTGTGGAAGTAGGTGTGGCAGGTAACCTGGCATTGAGGGTGCAACAATGAATAAGGCATAGTTCCCCTCAGATAGGAAGGAAGACACAAAATAATGGCTGATCATCATAATTACTACAATGGAAATACAACAGAAACCCATTTACCCATTTGATTCCAAATGAACGTGGTTGGTTATCAAAAAAAGAGAATTTAAGTAGATATCTTATGAGTGGCACGTATATAACCTTAACTTAATCCATACAAATATACATTTATTGGTCAGTCTTTTAATATCCTGTGCAATTCCTTTGAGTACACGTCTACTTTTTCGATAAACCATACCGATAAGACATTCTGTATAACTCCTACTAATTACAATTTTCTTCAAGCAGAACGAGACCTTAAAGACATTTGAGGGGCTGGCCAAGTGGCTCAGTTGGTTCAGAGCTCGCTCAAGAATGCTAGCTGAGCTCTGAGCAACAGCAGTTCGATGCCCAGCCCGAGCTGAGCTGCCACTGAGCTGCCAACAGATGGCAGGATGACTCAGCTAAAAAAAAAAAAAAATGGATAAAATAAACTACTGATCCTTAAATGTTCATTACATTTTGGGCAGGCCGAGTGGCACGGTGGTTAAGAGCTGGCTTGGGATGCCGGCGACCCCGGTTCGGATCCCACATATGAGGGCCAATGACACTGCCCTCAAAAAAAAAAAAAACAAAGGACATTTGGGAAATAGGCAAGCTTGCTAAGACAGTTATCCAATCCTGTCATTTTTTCCCCTTAATCTTTCATTATTGTCTAACCTACATCTAACTCAATAGGAGTTTTTCTTAGAGCCTTGCCCACAAAATAACTTACTTTTCCTTCATTTATATTTGCTGGTTTACAGACTATCTCAATAATGAAAGTATTAAATGCCAATAGCAGAAAGACATTTGGGAACACATAAGCAGCCTCTTGGTAAGCATATCACTCATTGACAGAAGCGGAAGGATGCAGGCACACTGGAGAATGACGCCTCATCCAGAGCTCTGAGCAGGCAGTGGACAACAGTCCGTGTGCTTTCACGGCCCGTGGAGAGTGTGTTGGGGAACTCAGCACACCACTGCAAGTTTGTTAGGTGAGGGCAGGTTAAAGGCCTTCGCCATACGCACAAAGTGCTTTGAGTGCACAATAGATCTACCATTTCTGCTTGGATTTGGTCTGAGATAGAAACCACAGCAAACATGTCATTTGCAGCTAGATCTTAAAGAAATTCAACAGGTTACCTTTTTTTTTTAAGAAGCAGGTGAGGGCTTGGAGAAGGGCAGTGTGGCGCTCATAGGTGGAAACCAGAAAGCGGTGAACCATGGAATATTTGTTTCAGCCTCACTTTCTGAACGCCCACTTGGGAAATGAGGCTAAAGAATAGGGTGCCTGAGACGAAGTGAACAGATGGGTATGACTTTAATCAGTGTGGTCAATTTTCCAGTGACTGGACACCATTCCCACTGGACACGTACGCTCTCTGAACATTCAGCTTGTTTTCATGTCACCTTGCTAAAATTTCTGAACAGCTTCATCTACCAAATCTCCTTTCACTGGTGGGAAAGGAGGGAGGTCAAAAAAAGCTTCAGTACAGGCACATTTTTAGCCTGTAGGACCCAGGGAGAATTTATCCGCAGTGGACTGCAAAGGTTAAAGGCCCATTTGTGCCCAGGCAAACCGCAAGTTTCCACGAGTCATTCTGCTGAGAAATGATGATTACAAAAAAGGTGTTGCATAACAGCCCGTAATGTTAGAATGCTGACTGTACCCACCAAGCCTTCCTGTAGGGATCACTCGTTACCTAACTAAAATCTTACTCCTTTTCCAATACAGGCTGAAACACCACCTGTACCTAAGACAGTGTTTCCTGAACTCTGCCTCACTGTCCCTTTGTCTGAACACATCACTTATCCCTTTGCCCTCCCAAGGCTTATTTCTTGAACCTCTGTTAGAGCGGTGACTTCCTTCGCACTTGAGTCAAGGACTATTGGGTACATATCTGTATCTGCTGGGGAACTGTGAAGTTCCTGGAAGTTGAACCTTTACTTTCACAGCTCCCCAATAGCACCCCCGTCAGGGTAGTCAGTAGCTTCCCACTACTTACTTATTTGCTCAACTGAAAAAATGAAGATGTGAATTAGAGGTTTTGGTAGCCTGGCAGAGATACACGGCTACATTTCTGAAACATGCTTCTAGAAAATGATAGCAAGAGGTGGGAAGAATTAAAAAAAATTGGAAGGGATCTAGTGCTCAGGCACAAGGAGATTAGAGGTCTGGAAAACAGGACCTTTGTGAAAAAGTCAGAGAAACTGGGATGGTTTGGTATGGAAATGAGAGGATTTAGGGGAGTTAGTAAGAGGCTTTAATTATATACATCAAATAGTTAAACAAAGGAAGATTCCAAGCTGTTTTCTGATTCTACTGAGGATGAAACCAAGAGGAATACAATACAGTTAGTCTAGTGTTCTTTCACATATTATCATCAGGGCCTTTGTCCTCTATGTTTCTGTATATCTCTGTGGAAACAAAGGGAGCAATGACACTTTACAGGCCACCAGGATTTTATTAGGCTGGCATGTAAAAACACAGATTGGTCAGTGTCCGGGCCATTCATTGTCTGTGTGTCTGAAATTCATTTAAACATTAGTCAGTGTTGACATTACCTTCTGAGGTTTTCTGGAGCATCATTATCTGGTCTGTATTTATTCAGGGTCCTAGCAGACTCTCATGGATATGTGTGTTCTCTATATAAATGGATCTAACGGCCATGATCAGGCTGGACCTGTGGTGTCACTGCTCTATCCAGATGATACTTCATGCTGGCTCTGGTCTAGATGAGGAAAAGAGAAATTGAATGAAGTATTGCACAATTACCCAGGGCGTGAAGAAGGAACCCTGAGAATTTCCCCTCCTATCAGAGTGAGAGGGCTGGTCATTGTCACTCAGGAGAGAGGGGAAGCAGGTGGGATCCACCTTCATTAGCTGTTCAATCAGCCTGCACTGGTACCCACAGATCTAAATCTGACTTGAAGAGTCACTGAGACCAGAATGTGACACATGAGTATTAATCCTGTCTTAAGAAGTGATAACTTCTAACATAGTTTTGCTATTAAAGTGGACGGAGATCTAGGCTTATTTGTGTGGTTGTGTGTTCATGTGTCTATGTGAGCTGTATATGTATTTATTGTCAGAAGACAAAGCTTCATAGCTACAAAAGAGACAGACTAACCCCAAGGTTAGCTCTTATGGAGGGAGGGGAATCATTTGCATAAATACTGTTTCCTCCTCTGGGGCAGATCTGCAACTCATCACTAAGCAGCGGTAATGGGGAGGATGAGGAGAGAGGATTATTTCTTCACCTCTGCAGTTGGCTGACCTCACTTTTCCCCTGAATAAGTGTGTGGTGGTGCCGTATTCAAGGCTCTCCACAGCCTGAGTTGTGCAGAGACCCACAGCTGTTTTCAGGGGGCTCAGACCCTGTCTGAGTAGCATTCTGCCCTTTCCTTTATTCCCAGAACTGAAGAAATACAGAACGAACTGGAACTAGACATGAGGAACAACACATTTCTTCAATTCTTGCTTTCCTCCCACAAGCCTATAGAAGGATAATACCCACAGCAACACATTATTCCTCTCCCCATTTACGGCTCACTTAAGCACCCCATTCACTGTCTGGATGATTTACAGATCATTTTGGTTTCTCGGACTGCAATTCAAGTTAACATTCTGGTAATTACTTCCTTCTAGTGGAAGTAGCGCCAATCTTTTTAGATAAGGAGCTCAACAATCATCAAAACATAAATCAAAACAAACAAACAAAACCCTTCTCAACACCCTGGACTAGTTAAACTCAAATAGAAAAAATAGCAGTGAGTTCTTGATTCAATTTGAGTTTTCAAAATGATGAATGGTCATCATGAATGTTTTAAGTTTCATGTTAATGTATATTTTATTAACTTGGAACGCATCACAAATTTCTCTTTTATTTTAGCTTTTCAAAAATAGTAAAACTGAAACTGTCTTGCCAAGATTTAAAGGGATATTAGTTCTCTCCTCACATATTCTGTCTGGTCTTGTGAGAGTGGCCCATTGTGCTCAAGAACAACAGCTCTTTGCAGGGCTGGATCTTAGACACTAAAGACAGCCCCTCTTCAATGGGGTTACTACAGGGGAAAAAAGAAAATTTCAGTGCATCATAGAAGGGACAATCTAATCCTCTTTACTGGTACATCTGCTCTGGCAGTTTTGCTCTGCAAATCAAAAGGCATCCCATTAATTAAAGTTCCTTCTCCTTTCATTTTTATTCAGCTTGTGAAATGTGACCAGTATTCACCAAAAACAACAACAAAAAGAGAGTTTCAAACCATTTTTGTCACAAATATCCACCGAAGGGTGTGCACTTTGATTTGTTGTCTGGTTTCCGCTAACTGTTCTTCCTCATTTTTTTTTTTTTTTTTTTAAAGAAGGAGCCCTTCTCCTTTGGCAGAGTGCAATACATTCAGAGCGCTTTACAAAACAAAGCTTTCAGCTCTGAGTCAGCAACAAACTCATCTTTGTTCCTGTGCTTCTATTAAGAAAAGAAGGCCAATTTTATGCAGGTTTCTATGGCTGGCCTCACAAAGGCATCTCTCTGTGTGCAAGCTCTCTGGCAGGAACAGGCAACTCTGAGATCATCGTTTTCAGTAATGACCAGCTGCAGTGATGGGAGAAAGAAAATCATAAACTGGTTTATATAGTGATTTTCCCGAGGAGCCTGAAATACAGCTTCATTCACTGGCAGACACTTAATAAACACAGGTCATGTGTCGTGTGGTGTCTACACGTACAACCCAAGGCCTCTTCCACACTTGCCTTATCTCCACTCTGATTGGATATTCACATCATTCCTCTTGAGGAGGAAGTGAAGCTCATTTGCATTTTCCGGGGTTCCCAGGAAATTCCCAGGAATTCTTGTCCTTCACGTGATGGAGTTTTCATGTGTTTGGGATCAGATTCAATGATAATCTCACAGTGTGTCTCCAGGTGCTAAACATTTGTCTTCCAATATGGCTGGGGCACTGTTAGGATTTCCAATTGGTCCACAAGGGAGATAGCTTCAGACTTCTAGGACATGTGGCAAACATTCAGAATAAACAAAATAGTTTTATACTCTTAAAGCAAGCATTTTAAATAACATCAACAGAACCCTATTTGTCATGAGGTTTAACAGGATAAAGCCTCAGAGATATGGAACCGCATAGAGCAGTCTGCTAGTGTTGCTTCCTTAAGGGTGTTCTACAGTAGGTTCGCCCATATTTTGAGGGTAGAGGAGATGAAAAATATGGTGATGGAAAGAGAACTGACTCTGGGTGGTGAACACACAATGTGATATATAGATGATGTATTACAGAATTGTACACTTAAATCTATATAACTTTGCTAACAATTGTCACCCCAATAAACATTAATTGAAAAAAAATCCCAGATTAAATAAATTTGGGTGGGAAATGCTGGTTTTCACAAAAATGAAACTTTTTGTTTAAGTGCAGGAATTTTCAGAACCTTTAAATATGTTAATGCACATTGTCATTTTCTAAGCAAGATGTCTTCTTTTTCCCCCACCCTACAGGAACATCTCTTTGGACTAGTACTGCAAACCTTTGCAGAAATGCTGACCAAAACTAATGGGATGATTGACAGCTGAAGGCTTCAAAAGTTTAGGCTAACCTGGATGAAGCTGTGAGAGGAACTTCAGATATTTGTTTTAATATGGGTACATAAAATATTTATACTCAAATGTTATCTGAAACCAGCTATTCAGAAATTAATTACAGTGTAACAAGAGAGCACTGTACCTTTTTTCCCCCAAAGGCTATCATTTTACGGGCACAGCCTTAGGGGATCTCTACTGGCTTATGGACACCCTGGTTGTCTGGTTCTCATTGGTGAGGCTTTATGGCATAGAGAAAGAGCCATGATGGAATGCACATGAGGGGCCTGGGCTGTCTCAATAGGTGGAAACCTAGCAGGTGCCATGTTGCTTCTTCTCAATTCAGAGCTACCAATTAGAGATGCCAGGAAATCTGTTTTTGCTATATTTAAGTACAATATACTTTTTGTTGTCATATGAAAACTGCTAGCAAAGACTTTTGTTCATTCTTCTTTTTAATTATTTTGAACAAAAAGTATTTATTGAGTGCCTACTTCATACCAGGTACATTGTGAAGAAGACAGACATGATGATCTCCTCTTTTCTGGAACTTACTGACTTGAGGGGAGAAGGGAGAAATGCCAGCTTTTATAATTTCTAGTCATGTTTGTTTATTTTTCCAAAGGGATTTTTATGCATTTAGAACTAAGTGGGTGGGGAAGAAATTACTGATTATTTTGAAAGCATAATGCATTGGCTCCTGAAACTTCCTGACCTAGCGAGGCTATTCTCACAGTTGGCCTGTACGTTCTTGTTACAAACATCTTGCATTTACGATGACTGTACTTTGGGGTAGAAATTCATGATGGATAAGGATAGGCCTTTTGAATTATTTGCCCAGACCTGAGGAACTGTTCCATTTCTCAGTGACTGATGAGTCACAGTTCAGAGGAGATACAATCAGCGTGACAATTGTAAAAACAAATGAGCGTGATTTCTACCTTTGAATCCCTGATACAAGTCTAAACTTATCTGGAGTTGAAAAATAAATCCTCAAGGCACATACCTCAGTATTTGATATATTACAACACATAAAGGATCTTTCTGCACTCCTGAAGCGAGTTGGGACTTGGTTTAGGGTGTTTTTCTCTTGAAACAGGGAAAGATAATGGCTGACTATGGAATGACGCAGTGATAGGAAAGCTGTGATAAAATGGTTCTAAGTTATAATACTTAGAAAGTTATAATCTACATTAATTAAATGTGGCCACCTCATGGGGCAATTATATTACTTAATTGAGCAGTATAATCACTAATAAGTCAAGAAAATGATTTGATATTAATCAATTCAGAACACAATTTAGAAAAAAAATATGTATACTCAGCTGCCAGCTTCTGAGTATGTGTTTTGATGTATGTTTTTTCATCTTTGTCTATTGTTTTAGTAAATGAACCAATTGTTTGTGTGGTTTCAGTGTTTGTCTCTGCTCTGTTTCTATCTATTTGTTTATTTTTTTGAATCCAGCTCAATCTCATTCACTCAAGTTTATTTATTCAAGAAATATTTATTATATTAAGTGCCTACTATTCACTAAGCATTATGTATAAATGTTAAAAAAAGAAAATAATGCTTTTATATGATGCTAAGAAACACTACTTGAAAAACCAGAGGCAGCCACATGTCGTCTGCAATAAATTATCAGAAAGGATTTGAAAGAAGTTCAGTATTTCTTTGTGTCCAGTATTTAGTTCAACTTCCATGTTTTCTTTAGATTTTAAAGTACTGTGCCTAATATCTAAATCATCTCAATTGTTTATATGCATATTCTGAATATTAGGAGTGAATTATCTTTATAAATATTATAAACAAACAGTATATCATAAATATTATAAATAAAATATTATAATGACTTCAAACTTTAAGTATTATATTTCTAAGTTTACTCTCATATAAAATGTATCTTACATTAAATTTATAGTAATAGGAAATACAAAAATGACAATAAAAGACCACAGCCTCTTATTTTGTTTCCCATATATATATATTATATAATAAATATGTATAATGTTATCTATTTTATGTAGCATGTTATATCAGAAACTGTTTCTCTTTAACTTTTATGGTTTCATTCCACCCACATACGATATATTTTGTGATAACAAGTACTTAAGGCATCAGTCCATGCAAATGCCTTCTCCTACCTCATTCACCAATCTTTAGAAGCTACACTGTCAATGTTTTACAGGATTTAAAATGGATCAAAAATAAACATCACTATAAAAATGTCACTTTCTTCATATCATTGCCCACAAATGTACTTTGAAATCAAGCAACCAGCACACCTTTTAATTACTGAAAGATGAAACACTTTTTAAAGGTAAAGATGATGGCGATTTACTCATCCTGCTTAACTAAAATTGACATCTTGAGTGAATTACAGATTCATTCATTCATTCACTTCTGTTTTATGTGGTGTGTGTGTGAGAGAGAGAGAGAGAGAGGGAGAGAGAGAAAGCGCGCCTAGTACTTGTCAAGAACTATACTAGCAGCTGGGTTTATAGCAGTAAATAAAATAGATAAAACTCCCTCCCCTTGTGGAACTTAATTCTAACGGAGGAAAGGCCAACAATCAATAGGTAGCCATGTAATGAAAGGCCAGGTAGTGCCATGTTAGAAAAGTGCTACAAAGAGAGAGTTAAAGTCCTGTGAGGGCCTAGAGTGCAATGGAGAGGTCTTTGATGTGGTGAGGTCGAAGCCCCCTCCCAGAGGAGGGCAGGAGGGCGTATCTGAGTAGATTTAAATAACGTCTGGAAGCAGCACTTTCACTTATCTAGGGAAGGCATTCCAGACAAAAGACCTGTAATTATCAGGGCAGAAGCATGCCAGTTGTGATATGGTGACAGAAAAACAGCCGCAGGAGAAGGGTGGGGGAGGGAGAAGTTGGTAGGAGGCTGAGGAGGAGGCAGCTGCACTGAACAGGTGGGACCAGGGGCAAAAGCAAATGCAGGCCTATGATGACATTTCTGAACATTTAAGTCATAAATCAGGCTAACATGCTCTTAAAGAAAGTATGCTTCATCTTCCTTCCTTAATCTTTATAATATCCAGGAGACCAAGTTTAAAAGTAAAATTCTTGGACACATGATTCCAGGCTGGGGAATGGGAGTTGGCCTTGGTCCTGGGTCTGCCCCCTTCTCTTTCCACCTTCAGTTCCATTCTATATTGTGAGAGATTACACATATATATGGACATCCCAGGCTGTTATGTCCACGCTCTACTCTCAACCCTGCACACAGCAGCCCCTCGGAGACCTCTTGAGGCTAAGGTGAGTCTTAGGGTGTGCAAAGCTGTAGTGAGGTCTGTCCCCAGAGACACGGATCATATAGAAGAATAGACGACAGCCCTGGAAGCAGGCCTCCGGATACCTGGGCAGGGAATGCTGGGCCTCTGCAGAAGCAGTGAGCTCTACACTCCAGCTGTGCACATTCCCGTGACCTGGGGACTCCTTACTGAGTGGTGGGGGCATGGGAGCAGCTGGCACTGCAGCTGCAGAGAGGCCACAGCTGGTCCCTTGAAAGCATGTGTTCCAAGCCAGGTTCTAAGGATGGCACGAGCTGGCCTTGTAGGTCTTGGTAAGAATGTGGCTTTTAAAGTAACCGAGGTGGGAAGACATGCAAGCATTTCAGTTTCTATTTTCAAAGTTTCTTTCTGGCTGCTGTGTGGAGAGTAGCCTGGAGTAGAACAGGAGTGGAAGGAGGGAGGCCAATTAAGAGGCTATTGTAGAGTTTTAGACAAGAAATGGTGATCTCTGTGGGTTCCTATTAACAGCCATTAGCTATTGATAAACAAAATATCCTCCTACTCTTAAAAGCTATTGGAGATTCTAGAAAACAGATTCCTCTGTGGAAGGAGAACAAAAGTGAGAACCAAAAGCTTTTACACCCACACAGCTTACCCGCTAGTCTACTTTAAGGTGTCTTTAGTATTCAGCTGTCTCCGCTAACATAATTCCACTATTCTTATCTACATGACTTTATTATTTCAGGAAACTCTTTCCCAAGAAGATGTAAGTTGTAAATAGCTTTACTGTTTGCTCTAGGAGCTATCTGAAAAAAATTAAATGAACATCAGACGATCTGACTTTTCTATAGATAGCATCAAACTACTCTTACTCTTCAAGACTCTGAAGCTTTCTTCTAAAAAAACCACACCTCGCCATATTCATCAATTCTAATTTATTAGATC
Organism: Aselliscus stoliczkanus; assembly: GCA_033961575.1. Lineage (NCBI taxonomy): Eukaryota > Metazoa > Chordata > Mammalia > Chiroptera > Hipposideridae > Aselliscus > Aselliscus stoliczkanus. The sequence continues at coordinate 70,233,274 of CM066740.1, read as the reverse complement.
ATGATCCTTACACAATTTCAATAGTTTTCTGCTTTGAAAGACTATCTTAAACTAGTCTCAGAAATCTCAGAAATCTCCCAACTTTGCCTGACCCGCCCTCCACCCCTTGGAAAGGCTATTAAAACATAAAGTGGTGTTCTCCTTTATCTCAGGAGGGATAAATTCAGCTTTGTCTCATCAACAGGTGATTTTTGTGATGTGTATAGTGAAGCAGTCTTGGCAGTCTCAGAGGCCTGTTGAGATCTGATCAAAACTTCACACTTCTGTAGTCTAAGACCCTCAATGTGGAAATACAGCAATTATCAGAGACTCTTTTGAGTTTCAGATCAGGGATATTGCATGGGTCCAACCTTCTACTTCTAGCTTTTCTTTTCTTTTCTTTTCGTTTTTTTGTTTGTTTGTTTGTTTTCTTTTTTTTGAGGGCAGTGTCACTGGTCCTCACATGTGGGACCTGAACTGGGGCCGCTGGCCTCCCAAGCCAGAGCCCAACCACTGTGCCACTCAGCCGGCCCTAGCTTTTCTTTTCTGTTCTTTTCTTCTTTCCTCCCTTTTCCTTTTCCTTCCTTTCCCTTCCCTTCCCCTCCCCTTTCCTTCGGCTCCCCAAATACTGCTTTTATTTTCTGTTCTATCAATACTAAGCCATTTAGGGGAACTCTTTGATTAGCTAATCAGATCTATAAACCTCCTACCTCCTAGTCTTACTTGTAATGTGCCTTAATACTGCAATATTATGACTGTAGAACCAACTCAAAATGGTCATATCTTGTTTCTAACAAGATACCGAGTTGCTTTTCAGAGACAACAGACCCAAACCACAAGTCATGCAGCTAAGGCATGCGTGGAGGAGAGATCTTTGACCTCCAGCTGCACCCAGAAGCAAAGTCGTGCCTGCCTCCTCCACAGAATCGAGGAACTGGGACTTGAACTTGCACACCGGAACCCTCTCAGAAGGGAAGGGTCCACTGTCCAGTGCGATGTGGTGCTGAAGCCCCTTAACATAAATGGCCACGTTCCAGGGTCCTCCAATGAAAACATGCCCTCCCAGTGCTTCGGCATCCTGTTCTTCCTAACCCCTTACAAACCCACCCAGAGCCCTGGGTGGGAGGCAGATTTGGGCTTGCTCCCCATCTCCTTGTTGGGCTTCCTCTTAAAAATAAGCTCTTTCCTTATTGCATACTTGATGCTTTAGTGATTGGTCTTACTGCATGCTGGGCATTCAAATTTTGGGGCTGATTACAATATTGTGATTTAAAAGAAGGGCCAAGTTTATATTTCTCATATGTATTTGGTCTTTATCCACGGTCCCTCGTTCATAGCTCCCCAAACCCTTATAATTCCTGGGCAATAAGAGCAATGAGTATTATCTTTTGTTATAATATTTGGTTTCTTGTCCTCAGTTCCTAAAAACACTTCAGAGCCATAAAGGTGAAATGGGTGTCTAGTTATTCATAACAAGCCTCTTTCCACAACAACTGGGTTTATGTCAATGAGGCAACTTTTTGAAAGAACCTAAGGAGCTGGTTGCCAGAGGAACCACCCAAAAATAGAGGGTTGGATATTTAAGTCTTGCCCCCTGATTTCTAGGGAGGGGAGAAGGTTAGGGTTTGAGTCAATCACCAGTGGCCATTGATTTAATCAATGATGCCTATGTTACAATGTTTTTATAAAAATCCAAAAGGAGGGAGCTTCCAGGTAGGGGAAATAAAACTCTTCTAAGTGTAACTGTGCTGGGCCTCACAGTCCATGAGGATGGAAGCTCTTTTTAGGACCTCACCCTATGTATGTTTCATTGGCTGTTGATTTCTAGCCTTTAATATCTTTCATAATAAACCAGTAATCCAGTGAGTAAATGGGTTTCCTGAGTTCTGTGAGCTGCTCTAGCAAATTAATCCAACCCGAGGAGAGTGTTGTAGGAAACTGATTTATAGCCAGTCCCTCAGAAGGATGGGTAACTACGTAAACTTGCAATTGGCGTCCTGAGTTAGAGGGGGTCATTGCAATCTCCCATTTATAGCCAATCAGTCAGAAGCACAGAATTGAATTGAATTCTTGGACACCCCGCTGGTGTGGAGGAGCACCCATCTACACATCAAATATTGGGTCCACAAACCCAAAATAATTACTGACACTGCTAAATTTGTCTCTGTCCTTGTCATTTTTTTTGTATACGTCTCTAAATGTTAAGTTGAGAGGGAAAAGGACAAGTGTAGGCCCTGTAAGTCTGTTCCTCAAGCAGCTCTGCAGACTGAGAAATTCAGAAGGTTTCCACTCAAACAGGCTTCTGTTGGACAAAATTTGCTCCAGGCGACAAGTCATTTATACAAACCCCATGGGAAATTCCCTTATTCTTGTTTTCTCAGTGAACCTGGCTCTGGAAGAGATCTCTTCTACATCTTTCCATCTCTTAAAAATTTTAAATTAGTCAGTTAGAGGCATTCTAGCCCCAAATGGGGGCACCAAGATACAAGGTACACAAGCAACATTTGCAACCAACTGTTCCTAAATTCTTATGGGTTCCTCTCTGTCTAAACCCAGCTCTGCTCCCCTCAGGGCCAGATTCCTGCTTCCTTCATGTATTTATACTAGTAACTAAATTCGGGTACTTGCTTTCCCAGATGGCATGCTTTTTTTCCTGTAATTTCTTTTTAAAAAATTAGATTTATTAAGGTAAAATTGGTCAATAACATTATACAGATTTTAGGTATAAAACATTATGATTTGATATCTGTATCTAAATGGCACAATTTCATTGAGGATAATTTAGAATTACAGAAACTACTTTGGGGGAATTCTTTTTTAAGATCAAGATATTATCACAAAAATATTAAATGCCAGGAACTGTACTTATATTGCATTTTGAATCCTACAGAAATCCTGTGAAGTTGGAACCATTTTTATTGTGATAGAACATTTAACATGAGATCTACCCTCTTAAAAATTTTTCAAGTGAACAATACAATATGTTAACAGTTATACAAACCAGTGGAACAGAATAGAGAGCCCAGAAATAAACCCCTGCTGGTATAGCTGACTGATCTTTGACAATGGGGCCAAAAATACACAACAGGAAAAGGATAGTCTCTTCAAAAAATGGTGTTGGGAAAACTAGATATCTACATGCAGAAGAATAAAATTGGAACCCTTATCTTACATCACACACACACACACACACACACACACACAAAACAAAACAAGAAAACAAAAACAAGATGGATTAAATACTTAGACATATGACCTGAAACTATAAAACTTCCTACAGAAAACATAGGGGAAAAGCTTCTTGACATTGGTTTTGTCAATAACTTCTTGGATATAACACTAAAAGCAAAGACAACAAAAGCAAAAATTGACAAAGGGGATTACATTCAATTAAGCATCCACACAGCAAAAGAAATAATCAACCATTGAAAAGGCAGCATACAGAATGGGAGAAAATATTTGCAAGCCATATTTCCAATAAAGAGTTAATATCCAAAAAATATAAGGAACTCCTGGCACTCAATAGCAAAATAACAAAGAATTCAATTTCAAAGTGAGCAAGGGATGTGTATCACTAAACAAGATATACAAGGGGCCAACAGAAATATGTTAGAAGAAATGGTGATGTTACCAAAATTGTTCATTTGAGAGACTCCTTAGAACAAAAAGGAAACAAAATTCCAAATCTCCAATTGTTTGCATTTTTTATTGGCATACAAATTTATCCAAAAAAATAAGAATGCAAAATTGTTTAAGAGATTAATTGGTTAAAGCAAAAGAGAACTGTGAAAAACTCTCTCTCATTTAGTTCCCTTTAAACCACAGCTAACACCTGAAGGTTTTCATCCCACTATTCCTCTTCCTCCATCCTGTGCTCCTCAATTCCCTGTGACCCCATTTCTCCCCTAATCTGCTCTCCTTCCCTTTTGTTCAGCCAGACAGTCTCCCAAACTGTTTTCCCTAAAGTTAAACCTCTCTCAAAATAGGAAAATCCCTTGGTTGATTTGAAGCCCTGGTCTTCCTTTGAGCTGAGATCCATTGTCAAAAATTTTCCAAGTCTTTGGAAAAACTTGCTGAGAACTTTAGAATTATTTAGGAATGTATAATTCAGGGATCTCAGATCTATACCAACTAGTTAGTGGGAAAATTAATGGAAAAGGCAGAATGAGAAAATCCTGAGAGTGACTTAAAAACTTCCAAATTTTGTAGGAAGCCAGAGGGATCTAGCAAAGCTATAGATGTTAGACAAGGTTTTTTAGAGGCTATCCCAAAAGTTTTCCCTGTGAAAATTAATGGACTCTATTCCAGTCCTGTAAGCAAAGGGAGGATGAGTTCAGAGTCTTTAGCAATAGGCTCATAGACACTCTTAGACAGAATTCAAGAGTAGCTCCTGAAACAGGTGTCAACTTAGTTCTCTCTTCACTTTTTCTAAGTGACCTTAAGTCAGAAATAAAGGAAATCTTATTACTTTCTCCCTCACACATCTCCATTCATTGCTGAAATACTTCAAATCATGCTATTCTTCTTCCTCTACATCAAGAGTGTAATGACTATCTAACCTCTGCTTACTCTCAATTGTCTGAATAGGTTTATTAGAAACTCTTTTAGAAAATTTAGACTTAATTTTATAAATCACAATGCACACTGTATGAGACTAACTTTTGATGCTCTAAGGATATCTGCCTCATAGCACCAGAAGACCTCAAATGGAAACTGGCAAAAATTTTATAGGAAATTGCCTATCACAGTAAGGGTAAACTGACTACTGGACATAATCAACATGGATGAAGCAATTTTAGTAAGACCTCAAATGGAAACTGGCAAAAATTTTATAGGAAATTGCCTATCACAGTAAGGGTAAACTGACTACTGGACATAATCAACATGGATGAAGCAATTTTAGTAAAATTGCTATGAGTGTGTCTGGTTCAGGTATCATCAGTCACCAGCATAAGTCTAGTAAAACTGTAAAGGTGGACCATGGACAGTGTCAAAGCCTCAGGACCCCTTGGCACACCTCCAAAGGAACTTCAACCAATTTTTTTTAAACAACTTTATTGAGATATGATAGACATACACAGAGCTGTCCATATTTAATATACACAACTTCATGAGTTTGTAGATAACTAAATATCAGTGAAACTACCACCACAATCTATGCCATAAACATATCCATCACCTTCCAAAGTTTTCTTCCACACTATTTATTTGGTTTGAAAATATTTTCTCCCATTCTGAACATTGCCTTTTCACATTGTTGGTTGTTTTCTGTGCTGAGCAGAAAAATTTTAGTTGGATATAAACTCAATATCAAGAAGCTTTTTCCCTATATTTTTTTCTAGGAATTAAAATAAGGGTCCAATTTCATTTTTTTGCATGTGAAAATCATTTTTCCAACACTATTTATTGAAGAGATTATCCTTTCCCCCATTGTGCTTTCTTGGCACCCTTATCAATGATCAGTTGAATGTATATGTGTGGGTTATTTCCTAGGCTCTCTATTCTGCTCCCTTAGCTTAGTAGATTTTTAATATGTTCAGGTCATTGTTGATTCTCAGGATTTTTGAAGCATTTTATTGCTGGAAAACTAGGCTCTTAGAATGCCAAAAAAAATCGCTTAATTTTGTGTTGCCAACCTAGGAAATTCCAATCTATCTTTCTAGTAATAAAAGTATCCATTTTATAGGGAATGTTGTTAAAAAGGTTTGCGAAGTTCTGTCATTTAGAAACTTTACACTACATATTGCTCCCTATCTCTAGGAAAGGAAGAAAAAAAACAAAACAAAACAGAACTCTAGAACTCAAATCAGCAAACTTAGATACTCTGAAACTTCTAAGGCCTAATGTATTGCCATTGAGACCACCTTCTGGGATGCACTCTCTCCCTACTCAAAATAATATCTTGACCCGTACATCAAGAAATATCACTCACAACTCAGGATTCCACCTACTAATAGTAGATATGGTCAAATATTGCAGGAAATTTAGGAAATACATGTAGTATTATTATCAAGAGGTTTGCGCAACTTTTACTCATATTCTTTCTAAACAGCTCTTGAATGATCTAAAATCTAGGACCAGTTCTTCTAGAAAGAGCCCATCAATTACAGTCTACAATGAGGACAAAGTTCTAATGGTAAAGTTCCAAAGGGTTGATCTTTGGGTTCAAGTCTCTCAAAGAAAGAGGCACAAAACATTTTTGAATCACTGGAAGATGGTCCTTAGCACAGGTCTCAAGATGATGATTCTTTGGATCCCTCAGAAGCAGACAGTCTCCTGAAAGAGACTCTAGACCAAGTAGATGACTAGATTATATGTAGATAGCTTCCACCCAGGATCCACAGAATAATACTAAGGATTGCAATGCTTTAATCCGTGATATTTTGTTCATTTTTTTAGACGTTTTATTTCCCCTTTTGTTGGATTAAAGCCATTTTTAATTATGTTATTTGAAGGATGCTATTCTTAATTTTAATGTGTGCTTTCTCAGTCATCCCCTTGTATGAGTGCCATGCATGGCTGCAATTTACTAGTAAACTAAAGCAGTGGAAAGTACACCTCCCCATGGGAGCCACCCAGCTCCCCTCAGTACCAGGTCCCTCTAAAAAACCCACTGGTTTCCTGGGTAACTGCATTGGACTGTTAGCTAGCATTGTAGGTGGAAAACCCCACAACAGACCAGACAGTGAGAAATCTGAAACCCCATATCACATTGTACTTAGAAAAGAAGGTTCCTGTCTCCATTGAAACATTAAGTGATCTTTTGTTGGGTCTCTTTTTTGAAACTGATCTTACACAAAAAGTGAGAAAAGGACCAGGGTACAGATTGTATACATTTGAAGGCCAACTAACTTTCAAAGACCTAAGAAAGACACACTATTTTTCTTTTGCCTTAGATCTACTTGAGGATCTTGACACTGAAAACTTCATCGCCTGGTACTGGGCCATTCTTGACAAGTGGTGCCAAGCTTTACAACACTATTTGACAGGCCGTTAGGGTTGACTGTCCACGAACAGTCATTGACTGGCTCCCAGTGAGTGGTGCTGGATTGGATTTGTGTACAAAGGACTATAGATTTCTACCTGCCAGCAGGACAGGGCTTTGTTATGTTGGCAATCTGACTCCTATCTTCAGGATAGTCTGTGCATCAATAACCCAGGGACCATTTTGGCCCATCCATTTTCCCTTTTAGAAAAAGTTCTCCACGTGCTTTAACATAGTCCCGGGAAGTAGGAAAAATTCTGCATGCCATGATGTGCATACTAGCAAAAGAGCTAGGGGGTGTCACCAAAAGAAGTGTCACTTGAGAAATGCATGAAATTCATCAGGTGTTGGTTCAGAATAGAGCCTCTTTAGTAAATATTGGCCCCTTAGGAGGAAATGTGTGCTGCTTTAAGGGAGGAATGCTGTGATTACATTCATGCAGGCCTCTTGGTACCTTTAATATCATGAGAAAGATTTGGGAGATAATAAACCATAAGAATATCAGTTTGAATAATAGCATATTGACTCCTTGATTTGAGGATGAGATCTATTCTCTGTCTAATTTGGGCACCTGGACTTCTGGTTGACAAGTGAATTATGAATCTAACCCTAATTCTTCCCTCATGGTTTGTCTGGTTGCAATGTTCTAATGTGTGATCTCCATGTTTTTGAATACAGCTGAGTAGCTGCTATGCATCTGAATGATCCAACAAATGAGCATCCAACACAAAGAACAGGAAAATCTGACACTTTCAGAGGTTCAAACAGCCATCCCTGGAAATGTGGTACACTCTCATGACAACTCACAAGATAACAATTTGGGCTGATCACATCCCCAGATGTTCGTGGACCCTCTCACAGCCCAGGCTGAAGAAGGATCACATGACATGGCAGGGCCATGAGAATCAAAACCATCTACATGCATTCTGCTTACGGTCCATATAAACATAGCTTTATTATTTGGCTGTCTCATTAACATGAATTTATTGTTCTTCACTGACATGAATTCACTATTCCAGAAAACTCCTGTGTAGAAAAATAAAAGATGCAGACAACTTTATAGTTTGTTCCTGGAACTTCCTGAGAAAGCTATTTAAATAAGCACCAAACTATTCAATTGTTCAACAGATAACATCAAACTGTTTACTCCCCGAAACTCTTTGAAACTCATGCTTCAAAATCTTTGCCTTGCTGTATCCACCAGAACTAAATTATAATGACCCATACCAACAATCCCAATCAAGCCCTTGCGTTGACAATCTACCTTAAACCAGACTCCCAATCCTCATGGACGCCATGATTTTGCCACCCCTTTTCTTAGATGCTACTTTAACTCTCTCAAGATTGTGCTCTCCCTTTTTATGGTAAGAATACACTGAGCTCAGCCGGCCAAGTGGCGCATTGGTTAAGAGTTGGCTTGAGAAGCCAGCTCTGAGCAGCAGGGCCCCAGTTCAGATCTCACATGAGGGCCAGTGATGCTGCACCCTCTACAGCTAAGATGGTGAACAACAGCTCAACCTGGAGCTGGGCTTCCATGAGTCACAGGCAACAGTGTAGTCTGCAGTGGGGCTGCCTGGCAGCTGGCGTGCACTTTTGTGAGCTGCCATGAGCCACCGTGAGCAGCCGTCCAATGGCTGGCGAGCGACTGCCTCAGCCAGGAAGAGCACAATGATAATACCAACATGGGCCAGTGAGGCAACATCCTCCATAACTAGACTGAAGAACAAAAGGACAGCAACCTGTCTGTTTCCCTTCTCCATTTCCCCAATAAAATCTTTAAAAAAAGAAAAAAAAATGAATACACTGAGCTTTATTTTATATATATACACCAAAAAATGTATATGTTTATATATATACACAAAAAGTGTATATATATATACTGTTTATTGTTAGCTATATTTGTGGGCTAAATGTTCTCCAATTTTGGTTTTAATTTGCATTTCTCTGATGACTATTAATATTGAGATCCTTTTTCTATGTTTATGAAAACACACGTCAATACAAACTACTATAGAACAAAATCAGAAACAATTTGTAACATAAAATTAATAATGATGAATTAAAATCAACAATAATATAGAATGAAAGACAAAGAACGACTAGCAGCAAGTAAATGCTCTGATTTACTGAAAGCTACACTGATGTCACAGTAATAGCAGCATATGATTCTACTAGAAAAGTTCAAGAACCTCAGCTTTCTGAAGGACTGTGTCCAGGGGCACCTTACAGCACTGCCAAGCATAGCATGGCAGGAAGGCTTCTTTATAGAATGCTGCACTAAAGCCTTTAGAGCACTCTTTCAATAGAGTGATTTGGGTTTAGGAATAGCAAATATTAATGAACCTTATAGCTCACTTAATAGGATTCTATAAGGGAGAAGGCCCTTCCTATCAGTCCTTGGATTATGCTTGGAAGATCCCTGATCTAAGGGTTGGTTCCCAAAAGGAAAACCACTGGGATAGTTTCCCAAAGGGCAGATTTATTCATGTGTTTTCCATATCTATATACTAATAAAGTAGAATCCCAAAATTCTCACCTTGGAAAAACATGTCCTATGATATCCAATAACAAGATGTTTACAAGGTATTAATTATTTGTGTCCTATATGCACTATTAAGAACAACACAATTTTATATTTAGAGGGTTTATTCAAAAAGTGATACAAACAATATAATAATAATAGATGTACTGTCATTATTATGTATAAGTTCCTACTATCTAACAGACACTTGTAAGGGTTTGGTTTGTAAGCAACACATCAGAATGTACCTGCCAAACTGAGCATTATTCTCTGGGGAAGTGAGTTTTCCCAGCAAATTTAGTTGCTAAATGATTAGCAATATATTTGCATAAGAGAAACTTATCTTTCACTCATTAAACTGTTTCCTTCACAGTGCTACAAGCTCTACAGCTGGACCTCTAACAAAGACAGCTGGATATTGTTTTAAACTTGCTTTAGGATTATTAAAAAAAAATTGAGGCAAAATAAAATTTGATTTAAGAGAAAAAGCAGATTAACAACCATTGATATAAACCATAACAACAATACCGAGTAGTTTCTTAATGAACTTCAACCGAGTGAACTGCCAAAGGCATTTTTTCTTTCAGAAACTAAAAATAGACCCTGAGGGCCAAACTCCCAATCCAGGCTCTGCCCCAGTGAGTGCTCCTAAAAGCCTGTTATAAAATATTGAAGCAAAATTTATTGTCTTTATCCTTATGAGATAATCCCCAATAACAGCCTAGAATTATTATCTGTAGCTCACTGAGGGCACAAGATCTCTCAATGAATAATGTGCTTAAGTGTGCTAATTATGACCAGAAAATAAACTTTTGGTATAAGTCATTTTGTAAATTTTTTAAATGCAAGATAAAGGCAATATAGTTTTTTTGTTTTGTTTTTGTGAAATGGGGTATTCTATAAGCTGCCCTATGCTTCTCTAAATAGAGGATATAGGGAAGCCTCTGCCAAGAAGCGTCTACCAGAAGCTGGATACCATGTTCTGCATCCATGTATTGTTCAATCAAGATGATGATCACATCATAGCAAACCCAGAGAAGGCCAGGAGCATAATAGATGAAGGCCAAGACAGGACAGAGGTACCATGTAAGAGAATTATGGTTCAAGAGGGCTGTTCACAGAAATACAAGCCTGTCTCAAGAAACAAAACCATCCCACATAAACAACATAACTTGACACCTAAAGGAACTAGAAAAAGAAGAACAAACAAAACCCAATGTGAATAGAATGAAGGAAATAATAAAGATCAGAGCAGAAATAAACAAATAAAAAAGATAATAAAAACAATAAAAAAAAACAATAAAAAACAATAAAAAAAATTGGTGAAACTAAGAACTGATGCTTTGAAAAGATCAGAGTGTTAAGGTTTTATTTGTTCATTTGTTAGTTTTAACTATGCAGAAGTAAATTTACCGTTTAGTAAATTTACCATTCAGTGTATTAATTAAGTTTCAGGGTTTCTTACCTGGTGAATGCTGAGAATTTCTGGGAGTTATTGTGAGTTTTACAAGGATGGGAGAAGCCAGGTTGACAACAGGAAACATTTCTCTGTTGGTATCTCTGGTAAATGACCCAAAAGATCTCCAAAAAAGGACCAGAGTCTGCAGTAATTTTTGGTGGCTTATTTTCTCATTCTAAATATATACCCACTTTTGTACCGAATACTATCTTGGCATTTCTATATTTCTTTATGGAGGGTCTCCCACTATTGTGTAAGCTTCAGGTCCCCCTGAATCTGGATTGGACCTTGATTTTGTGGTTTGTTCACACTTTCAAACCAACAGCTAGACTCTTTCTTGGTACGTTAGAAATGTGTATTCTGTGAACACATGGTTTATGACACAGGTGGTGTGTCTGCTACTCATGTCAGAGTGGAGCCCGCTCAGAGACAAGGTCACTCATGGAGGAGAGGTTCTCCACCGTGAGACTGCGTAGCTGTTAGGAGACGAAGAAGAACTTGGTCATCATACATATTTTGTAAGAGAAATGAGACACCAGCCACACTAACAGTCAGTGGCTGCGTATATGGCTGGAGCCTTGGAGGTCAGTGTGGAGTTCACAGATCACTGGCTCTCTCCATGTTTATTGCTGCTGGGACACCACATGACAAAACTAATAAAGGGAATAAGGTAAGGGGAGCCAACCGATCTGTATCAAGAAACTATCAAGGCCAGAAAGTTAAAAGAGCAATGAGTTTCTAACAAAATACAAATTATTTGGAATACACTGAGTAATTGTAATAAATTTTATTTTTAAGAACATGTTTTAGTACCCGAAGCATTTCTTTCCATGGTAATTAGTTGGAATTTTAATTGTTTTAATTATGTAAATAGTTTAATTGTATAAAAGAAATACTATATTCTTGCTTTCAGCTTAAAATATATATATATATATATATATATATATATATATATATATTTTTTTTTTTTTTTATTTTTTTTTTAAGTTAAAAAACACTTATGTGTTTCCAGAGAATTTTACATTATGGAAGTGGAATTTGGGTAAGTTTCTGATCTGCCTTTGAAGATATAACAGCTGATATTTAGATCTTTGATGTTATAAGATGGTGTTTAGAGTTTTAATTTAGTAAAATATTATTAAATATAAAGAGTAATATTTGGGCCAGCCAAGTGGCATGGTGGTTAAGAGCTGGCTTGGAATGTCAGCAGCCCCGGTTCAGATCCCACATATGAGGGCCAGTGACACTGCCCTCTAAAAAAAAAAGGAATAATATTTAATGCCTCTGCAAGCAACCATTCCATGTCCTTATGTACTTTGTCAATGTTTTAAAATAATGTAAAATGTATTTCTTCTGACAGAGAATACAATAAGATAACAAAACAATTCTCATAATGGTCATTCATTCATGTATTCAGCACTTAGTAGGTATTCAACAAGTATTTGTTGAATAAATAAATAATCATATTTCAAAACTAGTGCCTGTGTACAGATGGGAAAATAATTTTTGAGGACTTTTCAAGCTATTGAGTGTATCTTTATTTGGAGAGGGTTTTTTTTTTTTAAATACTTGTTTTTCATTCCTAGCTTTTACCATAGTTGCCTACATGTGGTAGATGCTCGCTAAATATTTGTTGAATTCATGAATAAATTAGGCATTCTAAAGTTTAGTCCATTCATATGAAATTATACATAGTTCGTTGAAATTTAGGTTGACAACTTATTTGAATAATGATTTGGAATTGTCAGCAACATATAGATGTTATCTCTGGTGACTGCTAAGCATGAGATTCTGAAGGCAAAATCCAAAAATAGGATAGATGACAACTAGAGAAAATTTTGTAGTCTCAAGACTGACAACCCTATAGTAATTATATGGCCAAAGATAGTAAGTTTCACCAGTAATAAGCATAGGCCACTGAAAAGGGCAAGGGAGGGAATTTGAGATTGTGAATAAAAAACACATAAAGGGGATGATTAAGATATATGTGGGACGTGAGGATTTATTTGATGAAGCTAGAACAGTGGTGTGTTGAAGAGTAATGACATGTTTGGTTACAAAATACATGGATTGTGGATCCCGTTGATGAAGGGCCTGAGATTCCAGACTGAGGCACTTAAATGAGATGTCACAGGCAAGAGAAAGTGATTCTAAGAGACAGGCATAATGAAAGCAGTGTTTGAGAAAGATAATCCTGGCAGCTGAGTGAGGAATAAATGACAGGCTGAGAGGCGAGAGACAACATGTAGCTGAGGGTTTCACAGTCATCCCAACAAGGAGATGAAGGGATGCTTTGGGGTGTCTCTAGAGAAAGAGGAAAATAAAAATGTATGAGGTGGGGGCAGGGGCAATATTTGATTGACTAAAGGTAGATTCATGGTGCCAGTTAAAGAGTAGGGTCCTTTGGCTGGTAAAAGGACTTCCATGTCACAGACTCCATGGGACATGCCTTCTGATACAGATGATGGGAATGGATGAAATGTTAAGACATAAATTGTAAACTTTGGGAATTACCCATTAGTATGGCAGCTTAAAGTGCAAGAATGGATCGATATAAAGACTATATAGAAAGAGGAGAACAAAATATCAAAGTAAGTTTTGATTGACCTCATAGTATGGGTAGGATGAGAAAGAGTGAAACTGTAACTAAGAAAGTAAGAATATCATGTTTTAAGAAAAGAAGGAAGATTTCAAGGAAATGGTGACCAAGAGGATCAACTGTAGTCAAGGAGACAGAAGAGAAAGTTGGAGATGGGGGAAAACTCTGGGGGGAAAATCACTGATTGGAGGGCAAAAAAGGAGAAATAAATTATTTAAAAACAGCAAAAAACCTTTTTGATATATTGGACATTGTACTAGCAATACTTTAAAAAAGATTAATACAAATCTTATTATAAGGATGTTATATATTGATGTACAGACTTGGTTCTTATAATATTGCTGCTGAAATTTATGCAGTAAAAAATTAGATGATTTTAATCATTAAATGCTAAAGATAAACAGTTCAATCTAACTCCCAAATGGAAGAATTAAATATACTTTTACTTTTAGGGAGGCTGAGTCATTTTTGAAGAGTTTTTTGTTGGGGGATGGCCAAGTGGTTCAGTTGGCTAAGAGTTGGCTTGGGAAAGAGGGCTCTGAGCATCAGGATTGCCGGTTCGGTTCCCACATGGGCCAGTGATGCTGTGCCCGCTACAGCTAAGATGGTGAACAACAGTTCAACCTGGAGCTGGGCTGCTGTGAGTTGCTGGCAAAGGCATAGGCTGCCGTGAGCTACTGTGAGTGGCCATCCAATGGCTGGTGACCGATCTGCCTCACCTGGGAAGAGCACAATGATCATAATATCAACATGGGCCAATACCATGACATCTTCCACAACTAGACTGAAGAACAAAAGGACAGAAACTTGTCTGTTCCCCTTTCTTGATTCCCCCTTGCTATTCCCCTCCCGCAATTCCCAATTAAAAAAAAAAAAAAGAATTTTTTGTTGGATTATTCTTAGTGACTTGTTACAGAGGCTGGTAGATATGTTTCTGTTCTCTTGCTGAGTTTTCAAATGGGGTAGAAATGGAAAAGAGTAAAGAATTTAATCTTGTGGAAAACAAAAGCTTATTTCTCTGCTTACTCAAAGTATATAGGAGAGAGATATGAAAACAAGTTAAAAGTTGAAGTCGGAAGGAAATTGGAACTCATACGCCTGGCTTTGTGACTTTGATATTTACAAAAGAGGTAAAACAATAATGGGCTTATGTTTTTTAAAATAGGAGTCAATATGGATTTAATAGCACATAGTAATTTATAATTAAATACATTTTTGTAATATATAATAAAACATGAGTTCCTACTAAACTGATCATTTGTGGTTAGTTTTCTTACCCAACCTTGTTGAGAATGTAAAGCTAATGGCTGAAAGTTATTTACAGTTAACGCTTTGCAGTATCATTGTCAAATACATACGAGTATGTGATGATGCTCAATGCTTCTATAGGTAAGGTTTACTAAATAGTTTTATCCTGGTGGGGCATAAACATAAAATGATTTTATTTTTTCTCCAACTGCTACTTTCAATCCTGCTGTTAAATCACTCTTTCCAGTACTCTTAAAATACTCTTAGGTTGTTTCTGTACCTTTCCATCCATTCCATGATATTAAAAATTCTATTCCATTTGAGAATGATCAAAGTTCAGCTACTTGCCAAATTAGCATAGTTCCTCTCTGTGTGTCTTGTACTTGCTTAATGACCTAAGAAAATTGCACTGCAGAGATATATGTGGAGGTTCTGTTCTTTCATTGCTTCTCCCTTTCTAATTCTGTCCCTCCCCTTTCTGGGTTTACCTTTCTCCTCATACACTGGAGCCAGGGAAGAGAAATATGAGAAAAGCCAAATGTTTACACCAGCATTCCAAGCCTGGCCCTCTTACCTGGGATGCAAGTATGAATTTTTAAAGAGCTCCACTCAGGTTTCCATGCTGGGTACCTTCCATATTCTCCTGTTGCTATGGGGATCCTCTCGTTCCTGATATTAGTAAGACAGCTCAGGCTTGGATACCTTCCTGGCATTTCTTATCAACGTAAAGAGTAGGAATACAGACTGCTCCAATAGATCCCCAGTACTGTTATCTTTCTCCAATCCCACTTTTTTTTAAAATTTTTTTTTTTGAGGGCAGTGTTACTGGCCCTCATATGTGGGACCGAACCGGGGCCGTTGGCTTCCCAAGCCAGCGCTTAACCACTCGGCCGGCCCTCCAATCCCACATTTTTTAATTAACCAATTAAGCATATAAGGCAGATCCCCAATTCTTTTTCCCAAGGAGAAGTTAGTTGCAGTCTCTATGTTTTGCAGGTAACCCCAAATTCATGTTGATTCTTTCCACTTGGCTTGTGGTTGCTGAAAGGATGGAATCAACTCATTTCCCTTTTGCCCTTCAGGCAAGAGATGACAATAGCTCCCCATCCACTGTGGCTAGCTCCCTAGATCTTGAATAATCACTTGTTGGCTTCTCTTCATTCTGTCACACCCTTGTACATTATTCTTTTATTAAACTTTCATCAATACCTGTCAGAACGTGCCAGGTATGTCTTGTCATGACTCTGACTAAAATGAATGATAAACATATTCTAACTCCATATTATATATATTTTAAGGTGAAAATGTGATTTACACATACTGTCTTTTGAAAGATGACCCTCCATGAGGTCAGCCTTTTCTGTGGTAGTGGCCAGTTCTCACAGCCAGTCAGCCTGAGGATCAACTCCACCCACAATAACCAAGGCACAACTATAACAGGAGGGCACACAAACCCGCACAAGGATCATTGCTGGAGCACCCTGCTCAGGTGATCAGGGAGATTGCACCAGTGGGCCTCACAGGACACCTACTACATAAGACCATCCTGCCAAAACTGGAAGACATAGCAGATCTAACTAGTACATAGAAACAAGCACAGAAAGGCAGCTAAAATGAAGAGACAAAGAAACATGTACCAAATGAAAGAGCAGGAGAAAACTCCAGATAAAGAACTAAATGAAATGGAAGCAAGCAGTCTACCAGATATAGAGTTCAAAACACTGGTTATAAGGATGCTCAATAAACTCAGGGGAAGACTAGATCAACTCAGTGAGGACTCCAACAAAAAGATAGTAAGCATAAAATGGACATAGAAACCACATAGAAGAGTCAGTCAGAAATGAAGAATACTATAACCGAAATGAAGGATATACTAGAAGGAATCAACAGCAGATTACATGAAGCAAAAGCTTGAATCAATAATTTGGAAGACAAGGTATTAGAAAACAACCAATCTGGAAAAAATGGATAAGCTCCTAGAAACACACAATCTCCCAAGAAGGAGTCAAAAGAAACAGAAAATCTGAACCAAATGATAGCTGCTAATAAAATCGAATCAGTAATCAAACAACTCCCAACAAACAAATGTCCTAGACCAGATGGCATCACAGGTGAATTTTATCAAATCTTCAAAGAAGAATTAACACTAATACTCCTCAAACTATTCCAAAAAAAATTAGGAGGAAGAGAGGCTCATTTTATGAGGCCAGCATTATCTTGATTCCAAAATCAGACAAACACATTACAAAACAGAAAATCATAGGCCAATAGTACTGATGAACATAGATGCAAATATCCTCAACTAAAATATTAGCACACTGAATTCAGCATTACATTGAAAAGATCATATACAAACAAAAGAAACAAAAATATTTGTTTCTAACATCATGTATATATTTATTCTGTGCCTGGAATTAAATTATAATTGTATCAGGAGAGCTACCTACTTAAAAGAAATATGTGAAGTACCCTTGTATAAAGTGAGTAATAACATCTAATTCAATTTTGAATAAGTGCATATTTCTATACATTGCTTTTTGCTTAAAACCAGAGCTCACTTGCATGGTCATTAAAGTTCAGGGTCTTGTAAAGCCCTGAAAAGGAGTTTCTCCTTTGATATATATGACTGGGCAAAGGTGGTGATGGTGGTGGTGGTGGTAGTGGTGTGTGTGTGTGTGTGTGTGTGTGTGTGTGTGTGTGTGTGTGTGTTTTGGAGGGAAAGCAATTCACAACCTTTCCTTATCCTTCCATCTGGGAAGGAACATATGGGTATTGCCAACTTATGTTGTGACCCACTTCTGCCCTCCAAAAAGAGAAGAGTGAAAGTGCATTCTGTTGCGCAGAGCTGTTGGAGAGAAGACTAATTGTTTCCCCCAGAAGGAATTGCAGGTAGAGGGAAATGTGAAATGCTAGGAGCATGACAGGTGAGAGGCTCTGACGAAGAGGAGAAAAATGATCTAAGGAAATACATCATTGGGGAGAAAAAGTTAGTTTTGTTTTTTTTGTGGTAAGAATATGAGAGGAACCTAGGCATTTCGTGTTGAAAAAGAGACATGATTCTAATATGCATTGCCATGAACTACATACTGCATTGCTTAAATGTTTTCAAAATATGCAAATAAGGGCTGGAATTTGTGTTTGGGCCATGTTTTACTAAATTCCATGGATCATGGCAACAGCAGTTATATATGTAAGACATTTTCCCTTATAATAAGGAAAGAGAAGTCATTACAAGTGTCTGGTACACAGTAGACACTCTGTCAATGGCAGTAATTATTATTAAGAACTTTCTTCAAGAATATAAGCATACAAGCTTCAATGTACCTGCAGAAAGAATCTCTTTGAAAAAAGGATTATTTTAGTTCCATTATCACAAACACTACTTAGACTAATAAATCTTTGTGTTTTCTAATCTGTTTAATTTCTTCTTATTTCCAGTCGCATTCCATACAATAATATTCCAGCATAATGAAATAATTTGGGAAAACATGGAATTTGCTAATTTATGATTTTGGCTAAAGCAAACACTTATGTACATTTCCACTCTTTTAAAAAAGTATAATTATTAATATTCTCCAGAATATATTTTCCCTTCCCGTGAAAGACATAAACTATACAATTTAATATAAACTATAAAATAAAAACTATTGCAGATATAGCACGTTTATAGAATTCAATGTTGCAGAAAATATGGGGAAATTTGCACACTGTTGGGAATATAAATTAGTGGATTTGAACAATGTATACTAAAAGATTTAAAAGTGGTGCAAATCCTTTGACATAACCAATCAAATTCTAGAAATAATTAAGCATGAACTTAGAGATTCACTTATAAGATGTTCTGTATTTATTATTTATAAGAAAAAATTATGACAAGAAGTTGCAGATTATAACTGTATATATATATATATATATATATATATATATATATATATATAATAGAATTCAGACACTCAAAAGTATTTTATAGGTAACTTTGATATTTTTGTATATAAATAACACATGAATAATTTCCATGTAAATGTTTAAATGTATATAACTACAGTAAAAAGTTAAAGGCACAGATTATTATTTTCAGTAATGGTGTTCTAGGTAATTATAACCAGCCCTTCCACTAGGGACATCTATGAAGCTGACAACATTTAAAAAAAATACTTTGAAAGCATGAAAATATTAACAAGATGGTAAGTATTGACAGAGCCAATTTCCAATACAGTTCCCAAGAAAGGAAGCTAGAAGATATGGAATAAAAAAACTCAATGGGCTGACAGAAAATAATTTACAACTTTGAGTTCCATACTGATAAAAAAATATTTTCTGGAATAGAGGCAACAAAAAAACAATTTCCAGAGGAATTCTGAAAATCTGCTGTGGGTAGGAGGAAAATTATCCCAAGTGGGAGTCAGAAATCTAAGGAAAGAAAACTATGATGGTAAATCTGTTAGCATACATAAATGAATACTAACTACATATAAAAATGATTATCTGAATGTTTTTACAGTAGAACTAAAATAAATCAAAATAGCAGTAAGTTGAGGAAACTGCCATGAGGAATTTGTCCAAGAATAGGGTAAAAATACTGATTGATTAACTCTAAACATTATGAGTTAGAAATGTAAATATGAATTTCTAGGCTATTAAGTAAAAGAAGGAATTACAAATATAACTTCCAAAGAGAGAGGTAGGAGAAATTTTAAATATTAAAAGTTTATTTAAAAAGAAAAAAATAAAGGTGAGAAAAAGAAATAGAAAAAGTATTACAAATGAAGTCACAGAATTAGTTAGTAACTTAAAGCCACACGATTTACACTACATTAAATTATAGAGGACTGAATGCTCCAGTTAAAAGATAAATATTGTCTAATTGTATAATAGAAAATACAAATAGCAGGATAAATCATATGAAATTGCCAATAGTTGATAATTTTTGACCATAGAGATTGTAATTTCATGATTCAAGCTTATAATGTTATTTAGAAGAGACACATATAAAACATTAAGCTAGAGAAACATTGACATTAAAGAAATGGGAAAGATCTGTGCAAACACTAAACAAATATAGCTGATTTATCTATATTAACATAAGGTGAAATAGAATGAAAAACAGCATTAGCAGAGATAAAGAAGGTCAATGAATAATGATCAAAGTAAAACATAACAACTTATAATTTGTAGGCAACTAAATACAGTAGCCTCAAAACATAGAAAACAAATAATGAACAAAAATACAGGAGAAATTGACAAATCCACAATCATACAAGGGTAGTTCAGCATGAATTTCTCAGTGATTAAAAACACACACAAAATAATCAGTAAAGAGATCTTGTATTTAAATGTTCTGATTTGAGGAACATATTAGCAAATAAACCAATGAATGGATATGGAACATTGTATCCAACAATGTCTATATAAGCACTAGTGGTAAAAGTGGGAGAAAGGGTAAATGAATTTGATACAAATCAAACTAAATTATTCAATCTAAAAAACAAAGAGAAAAATTTTTTTTAAACGTACAAATAGTGGAATATATAATAGAATATACTATAAATGTAGAATATACAAATAGTCACATTAATAAAAGGAAGTCCCAGAAAGATATTTACCAAGAAGTGAACAGTTTATCAATAGGTAACAAAATATTGTTTCTTTTTCTTCTATTTTTCTATACTGTTAAATGTTCACTAAATAGTTGTTGAATAATTTTTGTAAATAAAAAACATTTTTCATTTATCAAAAACACCAAATAAGGGAAAAAACTATTCTGATAGTTAAATGAGGCACTACCTTTCCAAGTGTAGACAAACATGCAATTTGCTAGTTTACAATTTGGCCTAAAGCAAACTCTTAATGTACATCTCAGACAACCTGTATGAGAGTCATCTCAACTATCTATTTTAAAAAGGTTATCAGGCTCCATGCCAGATCTACAATTAGAATAGTTGGGGTTGTTTCTGGAAATCTACAGGATAATACTTTATCGTTCATGTTAGAGATTCCTTGAAATAGAAGGAAAGTGAAGATGGTTAAATACAGGACATTAGCAATAATATCAGTGATTGACAGTTATTAATATAATATGTGCTAGATGGATTTCCCTTACTTTAATTCACTGATAGGGCAAAATTGTGGATATAGAATCTCTTATTTTTCTGTCATATTCACAGAGCATTAGAGCTTAGCGCTTGGAGAAATAAGCCCCTTAATGGAATTAGTTTTGACATTCACCAATAGTTGCGATATGCTTAGCTTTAACTTACATACTTCTGAAGCCATGATTTCAGAGGGTTATTTTGTAATTATTTCAAGCATATGAGGCTAGATATTTGAATGATCAGATCCTTAACTGCACTCAATTTAGATGTATACCTATATATTCCTTCATATGCCTAGCTAACGACTAAATATTATGATTTGAAATATACTTTAGAGTGAGTGGCGGGGATGGTAGTTTGAACACAGGCTCAAAATAATGGGCACTGAATAAATAATTTATCTTTCCAACTTCTGAAAAAAGAAAAGAAAGAAAGCTCAGTGGTTCGATAGGTGTCTATGAAGTATTACTAAGATTTCCTTTTATCCAATACTAAAAAAAATTCGTCCAAGTCCAAATGGCTAATGGTTTTTATTTTGCCAGCAAGTTATATAATTCAGGGGAATTGAGTCACATAGACTCAAGTCTCCCATACTGCATCACGGCACAATGCGATTCAGCAGAGAGAGTACGGCATTGTGCTTACATGTTAGTTCTGGACTCAAGGTAGACCTGAGTTCCAGCTCAGCTCCCACACTTATTAACTGGGTAAAACTGAGCACATTAATTACCCTTGCTAAGCCTCAGCACCTCTTCTGTAAAACGGAGCTTATCTGACTGAGCTCAAAGACATAATTACTATCTAGCCAAATGCCTGGTAAATAGTACATGCTCGATGAATTATTACTAATACCAATAAATATTAGCACACCCATTTTATCAGGAGTCTCCATAGAAACAAAACCAATAGGAATCTATCTTGATATATAGATAGATGTAGATATAGCTATAGATAAAGATATATCTATGATGTGTGTGTGTGTGTGTGTGAGAGAGAGAGAGAGAGAGAGAGAAAGAGAGAGAGACTTATAAGAATTGGATCATATGCAAGCTGGAGAAAAGGGAAAGCTGGTGGTGTTAATTCAGTCTAAGTCCATGAGTGCTGATACCCAAGGGCAGAAGAAGATTAACGTCCAGCTCAAGAAGAGAGTAAGTTCACCCTTCCTACACCATTCTGCTCTACTGAGGCCCACAACAGGTTGCATGATGCCCACCTGCTCCTGTGGAAGTGGCCTTCTTTTCTAAATCTTCTGATTCAAACACTAACCTTTTTTGGAAGCACCCTCACAGACACACCCAGAAATAATGTTTATCAGCTATCTGAGTACCCCTTAGCCCAGTCAAGTAAACACATAAAATTAATAATCACAATATCATATTTTTCTTTTCTGAGTAATGAGAGTGCATTTATATCCATATCAGTTTTTCTTAAATGTTTGTGTTAAAAGTTTATTTGTTAGAACACTTCATAGGAAGAGTTCTGTTATATGTTGTAAGAAATCTTTTGATAAGCAGCTTGAGGTGTGGACATGGGACCTCCAAGGGGCATTTCTTAGAAATCTCATTGTTCCCCAGAATTCTGTTTCCCCAGAATTCAGTCACTCTAACCCTCTTCCGTTAGTTTCTCTAGCCACACAAGTTCCTTCTTTTCCTTTCGTAAGCCTCCTCTCTACATCTCCTCTTTTGGCATGGCACTTGATTATGAAGTAAAATTTGACTTCCTTTTGGCTTCTTTCAATTTCACTTTCATACTATTACCTAACTTGACAAAGGTTTGTTCTCAGATTGCACTCGCTTTAGAAAATCTGGAAGCATTATTAATTTTAAATAATTCTACTGTCACATGTGGTATATAAAATATACATATTAATGTTTATACACATATACAAAATCATAGACATTCACACACTGTACATAAATACATACTCACTTGGCCTTAAGGCATGGGACAAGATGGGTAAATTTAAGAGGATAAAATTATAACCCAAGAATAGCCCAATGGAAGAGCACAGGGCACTGTGTGTGGAGCTGCCATGCCATCTCCAGGGGCACACCGCTACGAATCTCCACGTGTATACCAGCTCAGAAGAGCTCTGTCCTTTGGGGTTTTTATGGAGAGGTTTCATTACTTAGAGATGATTGATTAACTCAATGGCCATTGGTGTTTGATTCAACCTTCAGCCCCTCCCCCCTCTCTCTGGAGATTGGAGGGTGGGACCAAAAGTCCCAACCATTTATTACAGGGTGGGCTCCAATGGCAATGAGCTCCCATCCTTAGCTGCTTTCCAAAAGTCACCTCATTAACATAACAAAAGACATCTTTATAACTCTCATCACTTAGGAAATTCCAAGAGTTTTTAGGAGCTCTATCAGAAATGGGACAGAAAACAAATTTATATTATAAATCACAATATAATAATACCCCATCTATTGTTAAAAATTTTAAAATAACATGACCACCCAATACTGACTAAACCTTGCCTCATTTCTGAGCTTTATCTTTCTTAATGTTTCCCTGACCTGAATTTGGTATTTTGATAAACAATCCTGCTCTATCTAGAGTTCATGCTTGTTTGTGTGACTTCTGTAACAATCCTTGAATCTTGTTTCAGAAGATGTAGGTTCTAGTCGTATATCTTCCACTCATCAGCTCTGACACCTAAGGAAACAATGAATTAAGCCTCAATTCCTACATCTCTTTAAAATAAAGTGTTAGTAATGTTACCTTCTTTCCCATGGGGTTGTTATGAAGCTAAGCTAAATATCGGTGGAAGAATCTGATAGATGATGAAACACTGTACAGATATAAGGAGTATTCTGGGAGGCTGGTTCCTAGATACCCTTGGACTCCTGTTCAGAGGCAGTGGCACACACCAAGGAAATGCTTAATGTGTGCTGATACATTATTTTATGACTAAGATGTACAATAAAAACTTAAAGTGAAGCCTGCTTGTCATGATTATATATTAGTAGATTTTAGCCATTTGCATTCTAGAAAAAATTCTCCTGTCAGGCAAGGGACTATTGTTGTTAGTGGAATCATGAGCAATGAGAAAAGAAATGGAATTTGTGAAAAGGGGAAAGCTGAGAATAAGTGAGGATATGGATAGGGGGATGCTATGATTCTGTCCAATTGTTTGTTTAACTGAGGTATGTCTCTGGAAGAAGATAGGCTATCTGGGGTTCACACTTGATGGGAGTAATTATGTCAGGGACCACAGTCTCCTGTAAGTGTGTGTGGTTTTATCCCCTCACCTTCCTCCCAGGGCTTAAATATTAAATTATGCTGGAACCACGGTATTTTAGGACTGGATAACACTACTCTCTCCTCGTTCCAGTTCCTTTGGCTGAAAATCTGGGACACAATTCATCCCTTTGCTATTGCCTGATGGACG
Organism: Aselliscus stoliczkanus; assembly: GCA_033961575.1. Lineage (NCBI taxonomy): Eukaryota > Metazoa > Chordata > Mammalia > Chiroptera > Hipposideridae > Aselliscus > Aselliscus stoliczkanus. The sequence goes on along the minus strand of CM066740.1, from coordinate 70,208,997 downwards.
AGTTGAAGCTCCCAGGGCCTTCTCTGAAAAATGCCATGCCTAATGTTCTACAGATGTTTGCCTGGAGTCAAATATAGACTGTATGTAGAATTATAGATAGGTTAGTGGCAAGCATGGCTTTTATGAAATAGGAATCATTTAACATTATTCTCATTTTACTTTAATGCTTGGGGTCATTTTATTTACCCCCAACAATAGCTCTTGACTCTGAAGGAGAAGTGATAGAAATGCAAATAAATATCCCTAAAACATAGTGCTTTGGACTCCAGGAAATTCATCTAAGAGTAGGAAATCATATTCAGAATCAATCATTTTCTTAAGCAACTGTATTATCATAACGCTTTGTTAAATTTTCTAATGTACTTTTACTTTGAAATGGGCTGAAGTGGGCAGAAATATTCCTTAAATACACATTTTGTGCAGCATATGATTTATAAGTTTTTTATTTTTAAGAAAGCAAGAATCCATTGAGTGAATTGGTGGTGGAGATAGATGATAGGCTTCTTACCACAGTGACATCAATTAAATATATTCAGTGGAAAAGAAAAATAAAATATGATGTGATTTTTCTATACCTAAATGTTATTCCTTTTTCTTTTCTTTTTACTTAGACCCTCGTGTTGTTGCTTATTATCTTTAGGACATGATTAGTTAATTAATATTTAGGAAAATTATTAATTTCTCCACATCTTAGTATTCTTATCTATTAAATGGGGTGGTTTTGAAGATCAAATAATTTAATGTATGCACATGGCACATAGTAAGCATTTCATAAATGTCAGGTATTATGATTACTGAAGACAAGTAACTTTTACTTAAAATGTCTTTCATAGGACAATTTTGTATGTTTTTAAGACTCCAAATAAATGTCAGTGCAAATAATTTTACTTTTATAATCATTATTAGAATGTTTTACTTTTGCCAGATAAAATCTACTCTTTAATTAGAAACCATATTTCCTATTGTCTTTAATTTGAAATCATTTTGATATTAAAAGTGTAACTAATCAATGCTTTTTGAATGCCTGCTATGAGTCAGATGCTTTCCAAGACTCTTTGGGAAGTTTAAACATAAAATACCCATCGCTTCCCTTAAACCATTTAGAATTTTTTGGCAGATGTAGGTATAGTCACAGAAAGTTTAATAGAAAGCAGAGTAGAAAAAATGCTTTAAGAGAAACATAGATCAAAATGTTTAACAAAGCAGACAAGACATAGACAACACTGTTAGAACAAGGACAAACTTCAGATATTGGTGGGATTTGGGTTCATGAGGGAGATGAGACCCATGATGCTGAATGTGCAGGGAACAAACATTAGGTGTTCCACCCTGAAATATGAACTAAAAATGGGTAAACTCTAAAGGTTGGGGCATGTCTCAAGACTGGTCAAGTCTAGACGCAAAAGGATGGGGGCAGGAATCCCCTTGCTCATGGTAGCATGGGATGGAGAGATGGGAGCGGCTACGGGAGGCTCTGTAGAGGCATTCATAACTGTGCAGGACGTCTTCACTAGCTGAATGTGAAGATAAAAAAGGAGATGAAGGTAACCCTGATCCCCTAGCCATATATGCCTGAAATAATAATAATGCCATTACTGAGAAAGGGACAATGGAGTTTTCGTGCAGCAGCTGATATCTCAGCTTTGGCTATGTTAAGTTTAAAAACTCACAGGATTTTCTGGTAAAGGCATCTGAAAGCTGAAAACCTGTGCCTGATATTCAGGGAAGGGTCCAGCTCCAGTGATTTGGGGGTTATCCACGGAGGAGTGACAATGATGCTTTGAGAATAAATGAATGAAAATCCATCAATCATTCCAGCAAGCTATGTGGTAGGCAAAACCAGTTTCAGAAATTGGTTTAAGTTTAATTTAAAGTAAGTCATATCTTTATTTCAGTTTCTGCTTAACAATTCATGAGTTCTTATTTTCCTACATATTATTTGATGGGTAGTCCATGATTTTTAGCTTTTTGTCTCCTGCTGTTTCTTATCTCTCCACACACTCTCTCACACTAAATTTCTTTGTTCTTTCTGATTCCTTTTGTATTTCATCTTCTAACATAATAAGAAATGAATTTCTAATTCTTGGACTGTTAGCTCATGACATCCTGTATGATTCACTAAAATGTTTTGAAATTGGCTTTGAAAATATGAAAATGTATTAACATATTTTTCAAGGATGCTTTCAAAAGCTTGCAATCTACAACTCCAGCCAAATATAGACTGAGAAGATTTTTCTATTTCTGGATGAGCAATCTTCTTAGTGATAACTTTTCTTGTGTGTGCTGACTTAGTGATAACTTTTTCTGTGTGTGCTGTGTTTCAGGTATTAAGGATTTAAGCTGACTAACACATGGTGCGCTCCTATAAGCCACTCACAATGTGAAGAGCTTTCAAGATAGGACTTGCTTCAAATTTTTTTCTTCTCCAGAACTTTCATTTCATTCCTTGGGGCTTACCTACCCATAGAATATGAATGTTTTTAATTCGGATTGTTTAAAAGTATCACCCGTGTTTTGCTGCCTGTTATTATTCTTGAAATGGATGACCACACTCTCTATGTTTTAAATGCTCCAGCAAGTATAACCTTAGAATACAATTCAAAGGATCATGAAGATGACCAATACGTTGAAATTTAAAATTCTTGAGGATTTTCCTCATGTATCTTTTTATCTTAGCCACAGTATTTCTGGAGATTCTTTGTGCCTGATAGTAAATATTTAGTCTCTTTGTTTGATAATCTAAACCTTCTTTACAATTATTATACTGGAATTTGAGAAAGAGAAGAAATTCTTGGTGTCCTGAATGTTTGAAGTCTTTACTAGAAATCCAGTAGGTACATAGAAAACAGGTTTTACCTTATTCAAAAGGTCAGTGTGAAATGTTCAGACCAGAGCCGTGCCCATTATTTTAGCTTTTATGGATCCTGGAAGCAACGTGGTGCTTGCAGCAGACTGAAAGCGCCATCTGGAAACAGGCTCCTGCCAGGGTGAAGTGTCAGGCCCTACATTTGACACTTGGCTGTGTGCACCCTAAGGTTCTTTTCTGGCTGAGTCTCTTCCCTATAGCTCCCAGGTGCAACCTCACCTATTTAAAAAAGTATAAGCATTTACAACATTGCACTTACAACTGCTATGTTAAGATTCTTGGTTTGTTGGCTTTTATTTCCCTTTTAAATCCTTTTGACTTGAGAATGGCCATAAAGAAAATGAACAGAATGAAAAATGACGTGAAACTATAATAGTTTGTAACTTTCATTAAAACCCATAAGACTTGAGAATCATGACCTATGCTATGAAATGGTATTTGGGAAGAAAATAGTTTTTCCCAGCAGGGTACTGACTTCTGCTCTTGGAAATCTTTGTCATTATTAGTTAGTTTCAGCAAAGTCACCTCCTTGTTTCTCTATCCAGCTCACAAGTCTTTCTGTTCCCCTGTAGGGGGGACCAGCTTTTGCCTGGCTATAAAATTTGAGAATTCATCTTGGATGTTGGTTAGATGCTAACTGCTTTCTTCATGTTTTTTTTTCTAGCTTGCTACATGCTTCTCTTCATTACTAACTGGTACAATATTATTTCCTCATCATTTTGAACTTAAATTTGATTGTACATGTGATCTCAATTAAGAAATAATTTTATTTAGAAAGTCAAGGTGAGATGTTGAGACAGAACAGAGTTTAAAGGTCAGAGATGGTTTCGAATTCCATCTACTCCATCTGTTGTCTGTATGACCATAAACACACTTTTAATCTTTCTGAATATCAATTATCTTTTTAAAATAAGAATTATAATAATTGTTCTTCTACTTCCCACATAGAGTTTTTAGGTGAATCAAAGATAATGTAGGTGAATGTGTTTAGTAACCACATGGAAATTATTATTAATAATTAGTTAAAAAAATACTTTAGACTATATTCAGAATTTGAAACTTGGGCTGGAGCTTACATTTAATTGTACATTATCTATAAAGAAAAAGATAAGAAGGAAGAAAATAATCAATATAATGATAAAATTATAGAGGAAAGGCACTGACAATAAAAGTGACATTTTTGAGGACTACACCATATTATCTAGTTATTTAAACATAATACTACTAAATCTAAATAAGTTTCTCAGCCTACATAAGTCTGTTTGCACATAGTCTCATCCATTGTATTTTTTTTTTTTTTGAGGGCCGTGTCACTGGCCCTCATATGTGGGACCCAAACCGGGGCTGCTGACATCCCAAGCCAGCTTTTAACCACTGCGCCACTCGGCAGGCCCATCATCCATTGTTTTCAGTACAAGGAATCTAAATAAGAGTGGAAGAAAGTTTGAGTTAAGACATTAAAAACTTGTTCATTTGCTTGCTTGTTTGTGGTTTGTTAATTTAGCTGGTGGGCTAAATTTAGCTATTGGTTCTCTGGTTTATTACCAGAAAGATTCAGCAGAACAAAATAAAGTTAATTTCTGAAATGTTTTCATTTGGACTGAAAAATAACAGTGAACTAACGGTAAATAATATTTTAAAGATTCTAAAGATCTTCTTTATTTTGTCTGTAACAATGATTAGTTCTAAACATTTCACTAACTCAATGTTTCATGATTGTGGTATCTGGAATACTGACTGAGAATGATTTGGACTGCAAATAGTTAACATATTAAACAAATAAATATGAATTTATAACATACCTTCTATGTTACCATTAACTGACTTAATTTTAAATGACCTTTGATACCAACATTTGAAAGTTGGTTAGGGAAAAAGCCATCAAAAGAGACTTCAAAGGAGGTGTCGATGACAAAGTGGGGATGGGAGCAAAAATAGATTTCAATTAGGAAATGGAAGAGTGTAATAAAAGATGCAAAGATGTTGAGATGTTGAGAAAAATTAATAGTGAAAAGTGCCCTCTGGCTTTGTTGACCTGGGGTAAACGGCAATCAGAGGGTGCAGTTAAGTGAAGCAATGGGGGATGTGACTGGATTGGGTGATTAGCGATGCTGAGATAGACACGGGTTTGAGATGTTTAACTGTAAAGGACAGGAGAGGCATACGGTGGCAGTGAATAGTAAGGTAAGATTGAAGGAAAGTTTGTTATTTATTTGTTTTTGTAATGGAATGACTTCAAAAGTTTAAATATTGATAAGAAGAAGCCATAAAAAGAAAGAGCAAGAGGTTCAAAGGGATAACACAAGATCAATATCCTGTCATTCCTGAAAAACTATTAATTCCTTTTTAAAAATTAGTTTCAGGTGTACAAAACAACATAGTGATTAGACATTTCTACATCTCACAAAATGATCATGCCCAACTATTAATTCTTTATTGACTTGATGGGTTGTTTGCTTTTTTAAGATATATGTGTCATTTCTTCAGCTAAATATTAGTTCTTTGGTGACAGGTTATTCTCCTGTTTGGATTTCCATGCTCTCAGTCCCCAAATTCACCCCTTGTCCCCCCCTACACACACACACACACAGGTAGTATAAATACACTGTAGACACACCCAGGTGTGCAGACACACATATTTCCTAGTGCTGAGGGTACATAACTGATACTTCATAAACATTTGCTCCTCACTTGATAGTGAGTTTGTATTGTTTGTTTTTGATAGTTCAGAATATTCAAAGGTTAGTGGTCTAAGAAAGGCATTTCTCAGTGACTCTGTCAATAGCTTTCTCTTCTATTATAACACAGAATGATAAACCATGTTCTCACTCTCTCATTAGTATTCAGCAGCAATACATGAATACTATTATAAATCCTCACTGAATTATTTAGCTTGAAATGTTTACCCTTTGATGTGCAAGTACTACAGAACTGGCAAATACCATGCATTAAATCTACCCTCAGAAAGGATCATTTTAGCATATTTAACACTTTACCTGCCAGATTAGACCCAGAGAAACAGACCACAAAAAGTGTCAAAGAAAGGTTAAATTCCCCTGATGTATTTAGTCCCATCCTCCCTCTCCTCCCGCTGCCCCCGCCCCCAACTTCATCCTGCACTTGCTTTGGAAAGCCTAAATGAGGATCTGTGGGCCGCCATTTTTGCTCTTTATCCTGGCCTCAGATACTGATGATTGAGGAGTTTGTATTGTTTGTTTTTTTAACTCCAACTTTATTTTTAAGGCCCTGTGATTTCCTGAGCACTCGGATTCTCTACCAAGGAGGCACTGATAGAGGCACTGCACTTAGTAGGAAAAACGTGAAACCAAATATGTGCAGGTTCAAATCCTGCCTCTGCCATGTAAAAACGCCAACTACAGGGCCCGCCGAGTGGCTCAGTTGGTTAAGAGCTCGCTCAAGAGTGTGAGCTGAACTCTGAGCAACAGCAGTTCGATGCCCAGCCCGAGCTGAGCTGCCAACAGGTGGCAGGATGGCTCAGCTTAAAAACAAACCAAAAAACCAAAAAGACATACCAACTAGGACAAGACACTTAACCCAACTCCCTGTGTTTGTTTCCAAGTAAGCCTGATTTACATGGCTCCTTATCTACTGTGGGGATTACAAATAACCATCCTGTTATACTGTGAGCACTCAATGAATGGCTGCGTTTTACTGGAGTAATGAGCACAATTTATTTCATTTTGTTGCCACCTTCACCTTCACCAGGAAAATTATGTGATTTTCGTTTTTTTCTCTCTCCTGGATTTTTCATTGGGGCCAATTTCTGCTCAAACCTGGGATGTGCCAAGGGCAGGTCCTTGACCATTTTTCTTGTGTTACATATGGTGAAAAATGGAACACATTATTGAGACTCACTGACTATATGACAACTGCACCCAGCAGCTGATCTTGTTCGGCTCTTTTATGTCTTAAAAAGTGACATTTATTAATATTTAACTTTTATGTACATGCCTCCCTCGTGGTGGGTACTGTCCAGATAATGCAAAACTTCCCATTTTCTGGGCTTCAGGAACTTATTCTCTGAAATGATGGACAGCTCTATTCACACCCTTGAGGAGTAAAAAGTAGAGAACAGTTGCGTGCTGGCAGGGTGTCACTCTCTGACCCAAGGAGCTTTCTATCCCTGTCCTTAGATCCTCTCAGTGTGTTTCTTGGACACGTTTCAGATTCCAGCAGCTCTGCATGGAAGCATTTTGTCAGCCCCCAATGCAGAGTGACCTGCAGGCTTTCTTCCAGGCCGTAAACACAGGGGCAGATTTCAGGTTATTTCCCACCTGTGATTCTTAAGGGACAAGGCTCAATTAGTGTGCCATAGGTGAGGGATCCTGCCGGGATCCCAAAATCAGGCAGTCTCCCCAAAGCAACTGAACAGAAGGTAGTGAAGACAAGAGTCAGAGCTGAGGGCTCTTGGGACACACGAGACAGCCCGACTCCTAAAAGCCTGCCTTCATATACAGACACCAGCCAGGAGCTACTGGGAGCTTGTCGCCTAGCAACCTGACACCAGCGAATAACAGGGAGTTGGAGGCTTTTCATTTTCCCAGACTGCAGGTAATGTTTTTAGGGGGAGTTTGGAAAGCGCTTTCTTGTGTCCTTGTCTTTTCTGGAATCTAACGTTTGCTCTGCATGTCAATGAGACAACAACATTTTGAGAGTTCTCCCTGAATGCAGTGTTGTTTTCGGGGGCTGTGTTCCTTCAGCAGTGTGGGCATAGATACTGTGTTTAAAATTGAAAGCTCAGGAGTGAGCTGGTGAGCACTACTTGATGCAAAGTAGCAGCAGCGGCTGCACACACTTCAGAAATAACAAGGCAGATGGAAACTAGCGTCTGTGATGAGAGAGCAGTAAATAAAACATCAGCTGAAGTTCTTAGAAAAAATATCTTACTGAGGAGTGATGGCATCCCACACTCAGGAAACCTTTGTAGTTCCTTGGTCGCCTTGTCATGTGACTAAACAAGCTGTTCAAAGCCAGGTTAGGAGAAGGCTGTGGAGATACCTGGAGTTGGCTGTGCTCCTCAAACCTTCCACCGGCCTGTGCTAATCTGTTCATAGGTATGGATCTGTCATAGGTGCAGAAATTGAAAGCAAGCCATTAGCAAATGCTTTTAGCAATTTAACATTCAAATAATTTTATGTCTGTTGAATCTAATAGTTTAAAACTCAGGCCTTAAATTATTGCCTCATTGTTTATAATAATTTATTTTTATTGTATTTAAATTAAAGTATGGTCCACTATGGATTGGAAATTAGAAACAAACAAACAAAGAAAAAAAAACAGGCCCTTCAACACAGAGTTTGAGAAGTGCCACTCCAGACCAGGGGTCAACATGATTTTTTGGTAAAAGGTCCAGATACTAAATATTTTGGATTTGGGGTTCATTGCAGTCTGTTGCAACTAGTAACTCAGCTGTTGAGGGGTTCAGATTTATTGCATCACAATCTCTGGAGGTGGTGGCATTAACAGCATCTTCTGCGAATAGCAGGGTTTCCTTCTTTTTGCCTGGTTTTGTCAGAGTCTCTGAAAGGGCCCAAACTGGGACATCACCAAGCTTACAGACTAGGCTGTATGACTCTTTGGTGTGTGTCTGCTTGCTAATAAATGTTTGTGTAAAGGGCAAGATGCAGTATAAGTCTTGCTTTGCATTTACCTAGTAGTGAAATTATGGCAGGGAGACACATAGCTCCATCTACTTCTAATTTCCCAAACCTAACAGTTGTGAATGGCCAAATTGGCTCTAGATGGTTTGCCACATAAGGTATGTGGCAATCGTTAGCAGCACATGGTCCTGCTAAAGATTAGCATTTTTCTTTTTACTCATCTTCTAAAGTGCAAGGAAGCCATCTTGGATTTGCTGAGAGCAGCTACCCCAACCTGTTAGAATACGGAAAAGGTGCATCTTGTGTCACTGAAGATATCTGTGTTTAGAAGGGCAGGGATAAGGGCCACAGGCCCTTTTGTCTACAACATGGAGATGGAGTGACACCCTTTGTACCTGGCAATTACAGAAAATAACTTTGTCTAGCATGGAAAGGGTAATGGTACTCCAGGATTCAAAATGGAAAAATTGGCAGGGCAGAGAAAGAGAGATCCCTTGGAAGAATAAAAATGAGATTCAGAGTACTAAAAGTGAACTGTTGAGCCAATTCTGGTATGGTGTCCTCAGAGCCAACAGTAAGCTGGGGACGTGGCTTGAGCGCAAACAAATGCAAGGAGGCGTTGCTGCTGTGCGAGCCTCTGGGGACATGGCTTGAGTGCAAACGAATGCAAAGAGGTGTTGCTGCTGTGTGAGCCTCAGCATGAGGAAGGACAGTGGTGAGAATTGGGCCTCTGTCTTTGCATTCCAAGCCTAGATTACCAGGCCCCCTTATTGCATACTCCCAAACCCTTTCTTGCGTTTGTAGCAGGAAGTAAGTCCAATCAACCTTAATCTTAGAGGCAAGATGACCTGGGAAGACTGAGCAAGGTTTATGCTATATTCTAGAACACCTCTGGGCATTTGAATGCCCTTCGTAGGAATCCCCATGGAGGGAAGGGGAAGTGGGGATTCCAGGTGGGTGCCTTGTTAGTCAGGCTCAAAGGGCTTCTGGAGGCCAGAGAGTAACCTGAGAGTGATGGTTTAGGACCTAAAGATGAGGGCTAAGTGCTGCAAATTCGGGAGCTCAACTGAGGAGTCCTCTAGGTGAACCTGGTCTAAGAGAATGAGACACTCCCAATACAAAGATCCATAATGTCCTGGGAGCTTATCAGCGTCATCAGTGGCACTGGTTCTGAAGACTTATACCATGTGGCAGTGAGAAGAAAGGTACTGTTGACTGAAGTCTCCCCACTTTAATGTAAAAGTTGGATTGGCCCCTTCTTTTCAACTCAATCAACTACATGGCATTTAACAACTCATGGGGAAGACGTAACCCTCCAAAGTGAGATGCCTGATATTGAGGTGGATACTACCTTACATAGTTAATTAGAAAATGAAAGATGTGATCATACTGGCCTCCCTCATTTTTGAAGTTCAGAGTTTTGTTGTTGGAATCAAATGAAATAACAGATTTCTTGAATAGATTAAAATTAATTAATACTAATATTAATAAAGTTATAGGTAGTACATATTAGTTCTTATCATAGGCGGGCAATGTAATGTCAGGTACATTAAGTGTCCTAGGCAGCTATTGTCCTTGCCTCAGTTTGTGCTTTTTAAATTTCCATTATCTGGAGGACTATTGATGGTTGAATTGTGTCCTCCAAAAAGATACGTGCAAGTTCTAACCCCTAGTACCTGTGAACGTGACATTATTTGGAGAGAAGATCTTGGCAGATGTGATCACGTTAAGGTGAGGTCATTAGAGCAGGCCCTAACCCCATATGACTGATATCCGTATGAGAACAGAAGAGATGCAGTGAGAATCACACACAGAGGAATGTCGTGTGAGGCAGGAAGCAAGTATTGGAGGTACGCTGCCACAAGCCAAGGAAACCAGAGCTCCCAGGAGACAGCAGAGGCAGGGAAAGACCCTCTCTTAGAGGAGTCAGAGGAAGCACAGGCCTGCTAACAACTGATTCCAGAACTCTGGCCTCCAGAAATGTGAGAGAATAAATCTCTATGGCATTACGCCACCAAGTTTGTGGTGATATTACAGCAACCCTATAACCTTAATACAAGGACTAATCAATTAAGAAATAGAGAATTTGCTTGTCATTTTGTGAGAACGTTGTCAAGAAAACACAGACAAGGTACTGATAAATATAAAAATATAATGACTTTCACCTATAGCTTGAAGTTCACAAATGAGCTTAATTATGGCTGGGGCCTTGCTGTAGAAGGCACACAAGTAGCTTCCAGGACAGTTAGAAGCACCCAACAGATGGGACTCTTTTCAGGCCTCTGAGGGGAATGGAGAAGACAATGTTCAGTTCCTGCCTTTCTCAAGCCTTCCTACTCTTCGTCCTATCCCACCCCTCCTTTTTCCCCCCAATCTTTCTTCTCTTTCTCTTCATCCTTGACCCAATAACTTTTGAAAACAATTCCCCTGCTTTCTAATATCTTTAACAGAGTAAGGAAATGAGAAATCTTGCTAACTAAAATATGGCCAACAATTTCCTAGAAAGCTGTCCTGGGACCCAGCTGACATTGGGAGATGGTTTTTCCCCTGAAGTGTAAACAAATGAAGGAAGTCTCCAAGGCCCAACTGATACCCTGGGACTTTGGCGAATCAGCTGAGTCCTTTGTTGTTTCTCAAAGTTAGTTATGAATATTCTAGACAATTGGTTTCCATCCCTGAGGAAGGATTTAGTTCTGAGCTTGGGTGCATTGAATGAAGGGAGTTGAGCAACAGGTTATCTGTGCCCGGTTTGTCCTTCAAGGGAAGGAGGTTTGAGACAGGTCAATAAAATTAACGTGGATCGTCCTGGAAAGAAACATGGACCCCGTATCCCATGCCCACACTCATACACCCCCCCAACCAAAGCTGCTACTCAGAAGTGGGAGGGGGAATCCCTGAGGGAGAGAAAAACTGAAGTGCACAGTTCTGAGGAAACTTTGGGTTTCCTAGCAACAAAAAGCCAATGTAATTTTGTTTTCATTCCTTGAAAATGGTGCTTCCTGAAGAGTCTAAGCAATAAAAAATGAGAGGAAGAATTTACTGGTGCCTAACATGGCATTCAACTCCTGTATCTTAACAACAAAAATAAATTATAACAAGGCCTAGATGCTCAGTAATCCATGTGTTTTTGGTGATTAATTAGAACAGATTCTGACTCTGCAATTAAAATTGGAAAATGGGCGCGATCTTACATGGGGCCCTGGTGTTATGAACCAACCCTAGCCAATGTGGCCACTCACAACTCTGAGATGTCAGAAGAACCTCAGAGATAGGGAAGTTACAGGTCTCTTCCATGCGGTCCCAACCACAAGGAATAGTAAATCAAAGCAAGTGTCAGGACAAATCTATCTGCCCCAGCACAAACACTTATGAGCCAGCAGACCCCAAACACTAACTGTGCCATTCTTCTCCTCTAGGAAAGTTCCAGTTTTCTGTTCTTTCACACACACTCAAGTGTTTTGTATGAAATATTCATTTGATACAGATACGATACTATTCTCATAGCAGATTCAGCTAACCTGTTAGTCAGAATTCAGGTCCACCATCCTTGAGTGAGATCTGCAGTAATCTTTAATTGATGAGACCCAGTATGAAATTGAAATTCTTGCTGCCAGGAGTCTTATGATCTATGCAAGGGAGCTGCTTGCACAGTATTTCTATCCAGTTCACAAATCTTAGACCCCCTTGTATTATACCAACTAGCCATTATTCCCGATATCCTTTATGAAATCAAAACCCCTGTGGTAAAGACTTCCATATGGACTGTCGAAACTTTCAGAAGCTGCCTCTGGATTCTGATTAGCACTTTTCACATATTAACAAACCATCCTTGAAGTATGTGTATCTCATTAGAGTACTTAAAATGTTTACAATTTCCTCCCTCCCCCATGCCCAGTGTTTACACAGTTAATATAAACACATATATATCACATTGTTTAAAATATTTTAAAGTAAATTCAGATAATTTAACATCTAGACTCTTTATTTCATCAAGATGCTCATTTTGCTCCGAATTATTAAAACCTGCTCTCAAATTTTTATTCATACAAGAGAAAAAATAATAATAGCTTTGGATATATACATGGAGGAGGAGAGAATAAAGGTCTGAACAGGCACAAGAGAATAGAGAAAGGAAACATGCTGAAGAAAATGGACTACAAATATGAAACTTTCTTTTACATAAACTTGATGGTAACCACTTTGGTGTTGACATTGAAAAATGGTGAGTAAAGTAAGGCATCACAGCAGTGGCCCATGTTCAGCAGGTAATATTTACCTTATGGAATTCATGGAAGCAAGAGGCTGGCTCTTCACCTAAAAGGCTCAGAATTTGAATTTGCCAGTGCTCTGGAACTGACTGGATTTGGGGATATTCACTTATGCTAATTAGGTAACCAAGTGACTAATATATAAATCAGAAAACTTTAATTCAGTGGAAACCACGACTTCCCAGTGGGCCTAATACTAACATTAATTTGACCAATGTGTTTTCTCTCTGTGGGCAACGTACTGGGACAGTCAAGTGATTGAGGTTCCAGTTAAACAATGAATCAAAAGAGAGGAGCTTGGTTACAGGATATAAATGTTTTAATACATTGGGCCCTGCCAGGCTGGGGTTTCCAGTGCAGGTATATACCTGCCAAGGGGGCTATTTCTTCATGTTGATCCATAACCTCATGCCCACCCCACGAAACTCAGATGGAACTGATTTTGTCCCTGGAAATCTCCTTTTTTATACTTTCATGGCTAAGATGACTCCCTTCTATAGTACAAAACACGTGCCTTCTTTAGAAATGAGGCATCTTCATTCTGGTTAAAATCAACTCTGATGTTTCTTGGAGGCTAGTGATTTTGCCTATCTATTTTGAGCTATTTGTTTATTTTATGGTTCAGCTCACAGGGCAACTTCACTTGTGGCAGCATGAATTATTGTAGGCATCTTCTGTTGCTCCACGTACCACTTATAGCTAGTGATTCTCCTTTTAATCAACACAAAGAAAAGCACAAATGGCTTGTGTTATTAGAAGAGAAATTTGAGAAGAATAGCATTTAGGGTATATTTGTCCAGGCATCTGTGGAATTCATAAGTTAGGGAATGCCACTCATACTAGTTCTGTAAAGAACTTTTTGTTAAAAAAAAAAAAAAAGGAAGAGAAAGGCAGGGGCGCCTTTAGATAACCAAAGGAACATTGCTGTGCCATCAAAGGCATGAGCCCACAGTCAGCCCACACTTGCTGTTCTGTGTTTCCTTGCTGTCAGAGGGATGGGATCACACTCAACGGCTGAACCTGCATCAACCAGTAAGTTGTGGCGAAGGATCTGGGGAACCTAAACCCCATGAAATGTTTCCAGGAGCCTCAGTCCTGTCCTGCACCAAGAAATGCTTTCCTCCCTACTAGTCCTGTGTGCTCTGTCACTAAGAGCCCCACTTTTATTCCCTCTCATCAGGAGTAAATAAAACAGCAATCCAGTGTTAAGGAAGGAGAGACATCATGACAAGTGATAAAAGGGAGAGAAGCTGTAGAACAAAGAGCTTTGAAAATTAATTGGAAAAGAAGGGTAAATAGTTTTGCTAAATCCCAGAGCTGTAAGTAACCTACTTTTGAGGATCATCACACATTTAGATAAACCTCTGTTAAATCAGTTTTATTCCAGCATGCTCTGATGATTTGCTTATCCTTTGAAATACGATATCCTCTTTAGAGGTTTTAGCCTACTTGAAAACTTTACTATGTTTTCAAGGTGGATTAGGATACTGTGTTCGGCTTTGCTTTATTTTGTTTCAAAAGAAAACCATAGTAAAAAAGGAACAGATCATTTTTTATGTCTTGTTTTTATACTGTTTTATTTGTTTTAGTATGTTCTTTCTTCTTTATCAAGATCATTCTTGCCCAAGAGAATAGTCATTTTTTAGAATAATAAAGAGTCAATTATTTTCAGGGTAGCTGGGGTTACGTAGAATTACACAATAACAAAAATTAAAATAAAAAATTAATAATTCTTTAGAGGAAGTAAAAATGATAGATTTCTTTAGAACTCCCATTAAGCCAGTGGGATATTTTTAAATGCATATTTTATCATGGCTCCCTCCTGTTTTAGGGCTTCAGTGGCTACCCAGGGGTTCCCAAATCCAAAACACTTTCCATCTTGCCTTTCCAGCCTCACCTTTCATCACTTCCCACCCCTCTCCCTTTCAGTGGTCAAGCCATGCTGAAAACTTGCAGCCTCAAGAATGTGCCACCTTGGGTGTCAGATGATCACATGTCTTGTTAGGGAGACCACTTCATGGATGGAGTAGAGGCTTGATCACTGCACTGTACACCTGAAGCTGATGTTGTATAACATTGTATGCCAACTGTAATTGAATATATATAGATAGTCACGGGATGTGGATTATACTGTGGAAGGGAGTCAGAGGAATTGTAATAGATAGTATGATATGGGGGGGAGGAGTGGGGTGGCGAATTGGGGGAGGGGGTTGTCACTTTGAGGTGTGAAAAGTATAACTATTGCACTGTGCTGTACACCTGAAGCTAATTTAAAAAAGAAATGTTTATTTCACAATAAAAGAATTAAAAAAAAAAAAAAGAAAGAATGTGCCACATTTCTCTCCCCCTGTTCCCTTCACCTGTAATACTAGCTCCTCATCACACTATTTTCCATCCACCTGGTTAAATGTTACCTTTCTTTCCACCCTTTCCTGGATTCTACCAAGTATCATTGATAACATGGGACTGAGATTGCCTATAGATGCCAACCTTCAGAAATATTTGCTGAGTGAAATAATAAAATGAATGAATAAATGATTTTTCATGGATATGAGGTTTTATTAATATAATTTTTCATAGCTCAAACTAAGAGTTTCTTCTTACCCCTTCATCCTTCACAAACTTCAGTCTTGCTGCCTGTGTTTTTGGTACCATTAGTGTCTTTACAAATTTTATAATGTTGCTGCTCTGAGAATATTATTTATATATAATTATGGTCTTAAATTCAGAGGTCTTCAATTCCTGCTTTGTAAATATCACTTTCATTCATTCATTCATTCATTCATTCATTCATCAACTATTTGTAAAGCTCTTACATAGACAAATGATTCAGTGATGATTTTTCAGAATTTTATGTAGAGATTATCTTGTCCCCATAGTCCCTTTCTTTTTTTTCCTATTAGTCTTTATTTCAAATTACTCCATATTAGGACTCATCCAATACATCAAAAAGTATAAGAAAGAGAAAAAAATTCCATCTATCAATTTTACCATTTATTTTCCCTAGTAAAACATAGTCTAAGGAAAATCCACTGTATAGGTTTTGGGAGTGGTGTGGAGGGTGGACAGAGAGTATATGAGAAAGAGATTATTTATAGTTTGTAAATGTCCACCACCAGAAAGATTTAAACCATGTTGAATGAACTTATTTTTTGCTAGCTACACTTTGATATTTGAATTTTAAAAGCTACATGTTAAAAAATATCTGGGCTGGTCAAGTGACTCCATTGGTTAAGAGTTGGTTTAGGGAGTGTGCTCAGAGCAATGGGGCTGCCGGTTTGATTCTCACATGGGCCAGTGAATGCTGCGCCCTAGCTGAGCTGTCGCTGAGCTGCCAACAGGCGGCAGGATGGCTCAGGTGGTGTAACAAGATTGTTCAGCGGTGGGCTATGCCCACCCGCAACTAAAGATTGAACTTGGCACCTTGAGCTAAGCTGCCACCCAGATGGTACAGTGGATAGGGGGTGCACTCTTAACACAAGGCTGCAGGTTCAACTCCCATGTGGGATGGTGGCTATGCCCACCCACAGCTAAGATTGAACTCAGCACTTTGAGCTTAGAGGCTATGAGCTGCCTACGGGAAGCCAGATGGTGACTGGTGCCCTCCACAACGAAGACTGAAGAACAAGTTGGCTGGTTCCCTCCCCCAATCCCCAGCATTCCCTTTGCCCAATTCCCCCATAAAATCTTGAAAAAAGAAAAAAAATTATCATATTTGTTTGTATTTTGAAACAAAAACAGTAGTTAGAAGTGATATTCTTACTATAACATATGTCTACAGATACATAAAGCATAATTCTATTACATAACGCATACGTACATGTATGTATGTGTGTGTATATATGTAAATCTGTGCCATCTAAAAACTGATTCAAAAGTAAATTCTAGGGGCCAGCCCAGTGCTACGCTGGTTGGGAGCTTGGCCCTGGTTCCTATCCCACATGTGAGGGCTGGTGACACTGGCCTCTATAGCTGGGGTGGTGAACAACAGCTCCACCTGGTTGTCTCTATAGCTAAGATGGCCGGTGATGGTGTGGGCTGCAGCCTCTGCTGCAGTGGGCTGCCATAGGCTACAGTGAGTGGCTGGCAGCCAGCGTGAGCTGCCAAGAGCCGCTGTGAGTGGCAGTCCAGAGACCAGCGACTGATCTGCCTCACCTGGGAAGAGTGCAATGATGATACCAACATGGGCCAATGAAGCAACGTCCTCCACAACTAGACTGAAGAACAAAAGGACAGCAACTTGTCTGTTCCCCTTCCCTGATTCCCCAATGTTGTTCCCCTCCCCCAATTCCCCAATAAAATCTTAAAAAACAACAACAGTAAATTCTATATTTCTATAATTCTAAGATAGCAATTTGGATGGAGAGGGAAAAATACTACCCAATTTGTGAATACACCAATTGTGAGACATATCCCAGTTTTAGAGCATTAAATGCATAAAAATGAGCATTTTGAAATCAAAGATCTGCCATATGCTTTTTTCATTCTGCCAGATATCAAGCTTCATTATGTGGTCCTTGCTATACACGTGTATTCTACATTTTTCCATTTAAATATACAGCATGGACACAGAAATTGTCAACTGGTTTCTAAATGTGACCGGATGAAAGGCTTGATATCTTTACAGTGAAGAAATGGCAGTGCTTGCAGTGACCCTGTCACTTGTGCTTGTTTCGGTCTGTGCATGTACAGATGGCATGGCCTCTTGACTGAGCATCTCAGTATCGGCATCTTGCTGCCAGTCCACTGTTTGACTCAGGTGTATTTCTTTCATCTCTTATTTTATCCAGAGGTGTGTCAAGGCCCAGGCATTATTCCAGAATGGGACAGAAGTATCATTTTGGATTTACTGCTATTATTTAAGTATCATATTGATGTAAAGTTTGGCTTATTTGCTTTCCTGCCATTCATTTTATCTAGTGATCAGTTCTTCACATTAGGGTTTTGTCATCACCAGAGTCTAGTGCCTTTCAGTGTAGGCCCTGCACGAAGTCTCCTGGGCACTTGCAGAAATGGTAAATCCTCGTTCCCACCTTCGACTTCCTGCCATTGAATATGAAAGGCTGAGCTCTGGAATCTATATTTTTAACAAGTTGTCCAGGAGACTTTTATGAGCACTGAAGTGAGAAGCTCTGCTTAGTGCTGCATGGACTCCAGAGCTCAACTATCTGGGTTTGAACCCTTTGTTGAGGGCAGAGTGGCCTCAGATGAATTATCTACACTGTGCCTCAGCTTCCTCCCTGAAAAATGGGGTAATATTAGTGCCTTCCTCATAGGGATCTTGTGGGAATTAAATGAGCGAATATTTGTATTGCACTTAACATGTAGTAGACACTATATGTGTCTTTCTAAATCTATAGAGACAATGGGGGAAATAGCAGATGTTCATTTAACAAATATTTAGCAACCCCCCACTATATACTGGGCGCTGGCCTCAGTCTGCAAGGTGACTGCATTCAGTGGAAGGGATTCGTGCAAGTACACGTGCACTCAGTATGTCTACGTGCTCAGACTTATAACAAAGATCACCTGGTTAGTCCTCCCAGTGCTAAGAGGTAGGCAATGTTATCCTGCTCCCTTTGCAAATGAGCAAACTATGTCACAAAGAGGTTAAAGAATTTGGCTAAGTTTGGACAGGAACTAAGATATGCTCTTGGTAATGAACTTGGTGTGCTCATTTAACTCCGCTGCCCTGATAGGGGAACCTATTCTGTTAAAAGGAATGTTCTGCTGATCAAGCCCGAGTTAACTCTTAGTTGAATGAGGGTATATTGGGAGGTCAGAAAAGCAGCGGAGGGCCAAGGATTCACCTCCCAGTAGGTGATGGGAGGAGCAGATTGTTACCCCTTCCTGGTGGGTTTGATGCCGATGCTATTGTCACAGTAAGTGAAGATCTCAAAAATGGCATTTTAAATATAATAGGTTCAAGTTTAATTCAGCGTGTGGGTTTGTCTTTCTTTGTTTTCACGTTGCTCACAGCCTAGAGCTGGCTTGCCATCACACAATTGGAAAACGGCATTAGAAGCGCATTAATGAAGTTCGTTAGACGATGCTAATGGAGCATAAAGGAAGGAAAGGCCCAAGGAGCACTTGCCACAGGAGAGGCATGAGAGGAAATGGATGAAACGAAGTTTTACACAAGGCAGGAGGCGGGGCAGCGATTCCAGGCAGAAGGAAGAGGAATCTCAGGTCGAGGGATAAACACGCTTATATGAGAAAGCCTGGCCAGCTCAGCGAATGGCATGTTGTTTCCTAGGATTAGAAATTTATAAGAAGGTTTAGGTGATTGCTCTTATTATTACTAATGTCACCCTGTGCGGTAGTTTCTATGGAACTTGGCCATGGTATCATTTTCCTAAGGCCTCCTGAGATGAGCTGTGGACCGCGTAGCTGAAGCCCTTCATAACTCAATATGTAGATAATGTTTTTCAAGTCCCTGGCCTACATTCTAATGGACCATCTCCACATATCCACAGTCTTGTGTTAGAACAAAAATGTACTTTTGTTTACAAGTTCTCTCTTGCCCAGTTCCTTGAAGCAAACGATGAAAATTTCCACACCACCTTCCCAGTGCTCTGCCAGATCAAATCTCAACATTGCCTCCAGAAGTATGAAATGAACTCAATAAAATGTCATCACAGATAATTTGTGGAACTGGGATCCTTGTCTGATGTTGGCTCTTTTTGCAACATTTAAACTTAAAATTATTAAATTAAG
This sequence comes from Aselliscus stoliczkanus, assembly GCA_033961575.1. Classification (NCBI taxonomy): domain Eukaryota; kingdom Metazoa; phylum Chordata; class Mammalia; order Chiroptera; family Hipposideridae; genus Aselliscus; species Aselliscus stoliczkanus. Next base: position 70,189,525 of record CM066740.1, on the reverse strand, counting down.
TATGATCCCTGGTCACTTCATCTCTAAGAACCTCATTGTAATGTTATATGGTTTGCAATTAGGTTTGTTAAATACTCAAAGCATTGATAGCAGTCCCTGTGAATGAGTTTTATCTCATTTTAAAAAAAAAAAAAAAAAAAAAAAGTAAACATCTTCTTTCCTCTTCTTAAATAATTGAATGTCTGAGAGTACTGCTTTAAAGTACAAAACTTTTAAATTTATGATTGTGAGATTAAATTTAATTAAAAATAAAAAGAAACATAAAAACAAAGTAGGATCAGCTTTTAGTAACCAGAATTACAAGCAGCAAAATCCTTGAATTTGCTTAGTTCTTAAAAGATGTGGTTTCACCAGCAAAGCAAATCTCCTTGGGCCACATTGAGACAGCTCAGGAAAAGGCAGTGAGCCATTCATAGTTTCATCCCCATTAAACTTCCTTTCAGAATTAAGTCAAGCATGAGCATATTTAGTGTGAGGCATGAAATGTCCTTGAATGGCAACTGGGATCATTGCTGATGACGTGCTACCTACCACACCTACCTTCCCCTTTCTCTACCTTTCTTATTTTTTTCTCCACTGATATACCTTCCGCTTACCAGTACAGCCAGGCATTAATTCACTCTGATGATCAACCTAAATTAACTTTCCCCTGCTACAAAATTACAGACCATGGAAGACATATGGGTCTGTAGTGGGTAGCAGATGGGCTACCATATTACACTCAGTAACTCAAAAAATATTTGTTAAATGGAAATGGGATGCGGGGGTGGTGGAAACAGATGAAGGTGGTCAAAAGGTACAAATTTCCAATTATAACTTCTGGAGATATAACGTACAGCATGGTGACTATATTTAACATATTTAACATTGTATATTTGAAAATTACTGAAAGTACGTCTTAAAAGTTCTCATCACAAGAAAAAAAAATTGTAACAATGTGAGCTGATGGATGTTAACTAAACTGTAGTAATTATTTTGTAATATAGAAGTGTATCAAATCATTATGTTGTTCACCTTAAACTTATAGAATGTTATATGTCAGTTATATCTCAATAAAACTGGAAAAATGTGAATGAAATATGTTTATTAGGCATTTAACAAATTTTGCAATATTTGAAATACTGGCTGAGCTCTGCGTGTGCTTTTTTGTGTGTGTCTCTCTTCACCACTCTGCCAATTAATTATGGTGGGAATTTTATACATTTAACTCAGACAGTACCAAGACGTACATATGTTTTTTAAATGTTCCATAATTGATTTCAACCTCCTCACTGGCCTCAGTGTGTAGTAGGGGTGGGATGGGGGAGCACAGACAACTTACCCTGCCCCCAAAAATGAAATTCACTATTCAAATATTGTCCAATATACTACAGTCCCTCTTTGTGGAGGGTATGCTTTGTATTTCACCTATTTTTTCATCTCTTCCTTTTGAAGGTAGCCTCTGTATAAAGAAGTAAGTCAAGTTTTATGTGGCTTCTTGTGATGGGGACAGGACCTCACACTAGTGAGCAGGCACTTGCACTGAGCTTTTTAAGGTATCACAGGATCGGGTGATGAAGTTCATGGTGGTGAAATATTGGCATAGCTCCAGGTGGTTTGGCTAGTTATCTCCTCTGCTGCCTCAGCCCAGCCTTGCCTTTGACAGTACCATGGATCTCCCTGTGGCCCAGATGAACTCTCCTTCAGTGTATTCACTCCAGGCATCTTATCATCCAGCTCCCATTTTTATTCTGATGTGACTGCCCCATTTTGGTTTCCCATGAGGCAATCTCCTTCCAGAAGCTGAATAAAGAAGTTGGGTTGAAGCTTTTTCCAATATCCTCCTCCATTCCCCTCCACTAATCACTGCTTTTCTATACACACTTGAGGACTGACTCATAAGAGCATGTGTGGGGGAAGTGGTTTGGAAATTAGTTGGTTGCCTGACTGTGCCTCTCACGACCTGTTCCCTTTCCTTTCTTCTTCTCTAGGGCCAGAAAAGCTTTCTTTTCTTTCGCATTAGTGCATGCCAGGGACAGCCCCCAATGTCATACCTTCTTCCTTATGGAGGTGGTGTCAGGGAACTTGATTTACAGAAAGCAATGAAAGCTCATTGATTTAATATTTCCATGTATTATATTCATGTACCCAAGAGAAAGTTAAAGCTCAAAGAAGTTCAAGTAATTTGATTGCATAGTAGCAGAGCCTAGATTCAAAGCCTGGCTCTAAAGCATAAAGGTAGCGTAATACAATTTGAAGTTTTTGAGTGTTTCAATTCAAAGTTAGCAGCTTTGTATTTCTTTTTGCAAGTTTTATGACTAGATATTTCTTCTTATCAAATTAAAACATAATTTGATACCACTTCCCCAACCTCATATAATGTTGGGCACACAAGACCAGAAGCAATTGCCCTAATTAAGTAATTTGATAAAACACAGTTTATGTGTGAAAATGAATTGATGATCAGGTGAAATTAAAATCTAAACTAGGGAAGTACATCTTTCCCTTTTCACTAGTGGGTAGGAGATTTGCTTCAGCTGAGTATTATTTCTGATATAAAAATAATCACAAAACTATAATTAGCAAACTTCCTGCCATTTGATTCTAAAGAGAAGCAGGGAAACACTTTCCCCACTTACAACCACTGATCCAGGGGAATAATGAATGAGGATCCAGTTTGTTTAAAAAGCATTTGACTTTAGGTTTTTAAAATAGAACTATAAGATATAAAATTTATCTTTAAAAAACCAATTTAAAAGCATGACTTTTGAATATGTACTACAGATATACAAGTAGATTCCCTCTCCCGCTACTCCCATTACTTTGCCCCAGCCTGGTGTTAAAAAATAAGGTCCAAAAACAGTAACAAAAAGGATTGTCTCCAGCTCTGTCACTGCCATGTCCAAGAGCATGCCAAAGCTCTTTAAATTAATTCTAAATATCCAATTTCATGTGTCTCACAGCAAGCAGCCATCTTGTGGCTCTACGATGCTATTTTCTTGGTGGTTTCCTCAGGTAAGGCTACCCAAGTTTGCCAAGGCTCTGCCATCCCTGATGCTCCCTGTAAAGACATCCCTCTGTTGGCACTGCCCATGGATACGTGAGCCAAGTCGCGCTAAGGTCTGATGATCCAGGGATCTATGCTCAGTCTTGTGAAGCTTGCCATTTGTCAGCACAGCCTACTCAACTGGCACCGATGCTGCTGACACTGATCTCAAAGTATGATGGAGCTTTAATGAAAAACCACCCATTTTAGTTTTTTCATTTTCAATGCAGAGTTTTTAATGTCAAACTCATGAGATCTTAGCCAAGAGATGGGTTGAAAATAGACAAGCTACTATGTGGAAAACTCTCCCTTCCCTATAATAGGTTCATTGTCTATTGTCCAAACTTACCTCATCTCTTTCTTTTCTAGGTGGAGTACTTTCCTAGGAAGTTTTCATTCCCTTATGCAAAAATAGCTGTGGGGAGCACATCTTAAGGCTCAAAAGATCTCTGCAGTCTTCCTTCCTTCTACTTATATTTACAACCTCCTACTGGACGTTTTACTAGACAGCCCACCTCTTCCTGGAATTCCAGATATCTGAACTGCTTATCACCTTCCCTGATCTCCCCTCAGGCTACCCAGTCTCTATCAATAGGACTGCATTTCACCCGGTTTCCTATGGCAAAAACCTGGGCATTTCCTCTGTCTTCTCGCTCAATCTTGCTGCTGCCCATATCTACTTCCTCACAAATCTTATTCTTCTTTTAAATATCCATCCAGTCCATCTACTTATCCTCACTTCCACCATCTTATGGCATCCCCTCTTGCCGGATTTCTGTAACAGCCTCCTACTGGTTCTCCCCACACTTGCTTTTCTCCCTCCCCTCCTATATGTCTTCTACATTGTATAGCTAAAATAACCTATTAGAAAATGCAATATGATCATTAATTCCTTATTTAAAACTCTTACATTTCTTCTTGTTATTATTTCCAACCTGGTCTGGCCATAATGACATTTTCCTCTTGACGCTACCATGATCTCTCTCATTTCTAGGCTTTTCCAGATACTGTCCTCTCTACATGGAATGAGATTACTAGATATTTATTGAATGAATGACCAAATGAGTAATATTTTCCCAGAACAGAGTACACTAAAGACTCATCAACAAGAAGATTTCTTGAATCTATTTACCTTCAACTTAACATTTTTACTACATTTTAAAATGTTTGTTTTATAAACTAAAAGTGGAACTTGGCATTTCAACATGAAATTTTTTTTTAAATTAGTTTCAGGTGTACAACACAGTGCAATAGTTATACTTTTTACCCCTCAAAGTGACAACCCCCTTACCCCAATTTGCCAACCCACTCTTCCCCCCCATATCATACTATCTATTACAATTCCTTTGACTCCCTTCCACAGTGTAATCCACATCCCGTGACTATCTATATATTCAATTACATCAACATGAATCTTGAAGACTTGTTTTGTGTTCCTAGAAGGAGTACCCAGCTAATTCTGTTTGTTACACTGTGGTCCTCCTCTATCTGGGAGTATCACCAGTTTTGACTTGGGTGACATCCTGAAGAAGCAGCCAGTGCCCATGGCAGGATGACAAGTACAGAACAGTGAGGTAATCACTGGCCATCAGCCAGCTATGTAAACCCCTCGAATCAAACCTGGCATACAACAGAGTGACAGATGTCATTGTCAGATTGCTCAAACCCCCTTGATATGACTTACTGTTAGATGCTCTAATTTCATTTTAAAAAGCCTGAGTATACTTTACAAGTTTGGACAGTGAAAAAGGGAAAATAATTTTATGACTCGGCAAGGACAATGGCATGCAGTCCATCTGGAAACAGAGCTAGCAATTCCATCATTCATAAGAGCATCTGGCTGCCATCTCTAGGATGCTAGAGACATGCCAACTTTGATAATTAAATTCAGTTTGCTCACCATCCTTCATCACTTCAACTGGGTAACACATATCCAATTCTATGCAAAAGATACTAAGCATGATTGCTAGTAAATTCTATAAGACAACTATCTCACTGTAGAAACTGTAGCATTTTATGCATAAAAAAGTAAAATAGTTGCACAATAAATTCAGAACTGTGGCTTAAAAATGAAAAATTATGAGATAAAATTGCTAATTATATTACTCAGAGAAATTTAAATATGTTAACTGGCATTGCCTTACTGGTTTATTAGAAGAGAAAATATTTGTTTTTCCCTAATCTGACATATCACTTTGGTTTTGTGGCCATTAGACATTATAAGATCAGTATGATATTAGACATACAGGCACACACACAGAAGCGATTTTGTTTGGTGTGAGCTGGATCTTATAAAGTTTAAAATATAATTTAAATAGCAAACAAGAATTAATTGTGCTAGAGTATAAAATAATTATGAAATAGTAGGTACCTTTTTATCTACAGTTTTCTAGGCTTTGTATATTGATTGACAGGACTCTCAATGTTTTAAAAAGGGGGGGAGGAGTTCTATTTGCTCACTTGAAATGTTTTCTATTCCTGGTTCATTGACCAGTATTTAATGGCATCCAATAGCAATGAAATAGCAATGGTCAAAAGACCTGTATTAGATGGATTACTAGACTATGTTCTTGGATGAGTCTGGCACTATGACCCGAATGTTAATAGTATTCAGGTTGTGTCAGAAATCTAAGTAAAAAATATGTTCCAGGCACTTAAGGATGACTTGGCTTCCATTACTCTGCAGTTCAAACCTGGACATTGTCAATAGAGGTACCCCAGCTATTCTTGCCTGCATGAATGAAAGAGAGGAACAAAAATCAATTTCAAAAGGAGCCAAGAATCAGAATGTGCAAAATTTTATGTAACATATAAAATTTTCTCAGAAGCATGAGTCGTACCCAAAAGGCTAATATCAACTACAGAGCACAGGCACTACATGTTCTGGTTAGAAAGAATCAGGCACCCAAAGAGCCTTTCTGGCCCTGGGCCCCTCAAATTTGGAAAGTCATAAGCTCTTGGAAATGAAGTAATATAGAGGAAATGAACATGAGATTTACTTTTGTGCCCTTGGTGAAGATGTAGCATGAACCATAAAAAAAGAAGGGAATTGTTAATGTTATCAAAAACGATGATATTAAACTAGAAGTGGACTCTTTTTTTGGTCATTTTGGTATTGCTTTCCATGGTTCTGAAAAATCATAAAACTCAGAGAAAGACAAGCAAGTTTGTAATGCTCTAACACCCTTTTGCGTTTGGGATAGATAAGTGAGATAAAGACTTTCAAGACATATGTAGCTACATAAACTGAGAAGTCTTTCTTCTCCTCCCAAAATAAGCTGGAGGATTGATGCCTAAAGTAAAAATTACATTCTCAGAGAAATTGGGAGAAAAACTGTAAGATATTTTTGAGAGTATTTAAAGCTTCCAACTGAATGTAGGAGCCAAAGAGGAGGATGTACAGAAAAGCTGAGGAGACAACCCAGCAGCTGCAGATATCAAAAAGTCTCTGAAGAATGTATTTTCTGAAAGCAATGGGCATACTCAAATGTATAAAAAGGATGCTCTTTACTGGAATAGCAGGTGGGAGAAACTGGGTGAGCAGCTTGATGCCAGAAGTCCTTCTCTGAATCTAGTTATATTCAGAGAAGCAGAGGAGATGTACTACATGAAAATCACATTTGCAGAAGAAAGTCTGTCCTTCCTCAACCTCCAAGCAACATATAATATCAGAAGACAATGTCTACACACTCTTCTAAAGAAAAAACACATGAGTCACATCCACAGACAAATAGTATAAAAAAGAATGAGTACAGTATCCATATAAAGATGCTAAAAGAGGAAAATGTCAGCAAATTTAAAAACAGCTGGATACTCCAGAAAAAAGAAAAGGTTGACATGGAGCAAGTGAAAAGTATGGGCCAAAATTTGTTCCTGAATTAAAACAAAATAAGCAAACAACAAGATTTAATGAAGTAATTTCTTCTATGAAGGAAGACCACAAAACAAAAATGCAAAACTCAAGGAAAATACAGCAAAAGAAAAGGAAGAGATGAAATTGTATTCAATGAACCTAAGTAAAAAAGGAAAAAAAAGAAGTCAACAAAGAAATAAAAGGGACATGAGAATGAACCTACAAGCAGATAGACACTGTGGAAAACATAGTAAGAAACAGAATAGAAATGAGAAAAGTAAAGAAAATGAAATAAAAGAGAAAGATAAATTTAAAAAAAAAAGACAGGTGATGCAACATATACATAACTGAAATTCCTGAAAAAGAAAACCAAGATAAAATTACAAAACAAATATTTAGAAACCTAATTCAAGAAAACTTTCTTGAGGGCCTGCCGAGTGTCGTGGTTAAGAACTGGTTTGGGATTCTGGCTCTGAGCAGCAGGGCCCCAGTTCAGATCCTACATATGAGTGCCAGTGACACTGCGCCCTCTATAGCTAAGGTGGTGAACAACAGCTCCACCTAGGGCTGGTCTGCCATGAGTTGCCGGTCGATGGCGTAGCTGCAGCCCCTGCTGCAGTGGGCTGCCATAGGCTTCAGTGAGTGGCTGGCAGCCAGCGTGTGAGGCCAGCAGCTGGTGTGAGCTATCAAGAGTCACCATGAGCGGCCGTCCAGAAACCAGCGACCAATCTGCCTCATCCAGGAAGAGCACAATGACAATACCAACATGGGCCAGTGAAGCAATGTCCTCCACAACTAGACTGAAGAACAAAAGCACAACAACTTGTCTGTTCCTCTCCCCCATTCCCCAATAAAATATTTAAAAAAAAAAAAAAAAAAAAAAGAAAAGAAAACTTTCTTGAAAGTAAAAAAAAGAAAAAATGAGTACATACGTTGAAAGGACACACCATATGCTAGAGAAAAGTAATCTAAAAAAGTCAATAATGAAGTAAAATCTATGAAGTATGTTAGATTACAAAAATACAGATATTTCTGCATTGCCAGGAAAAAAGATGGTGTCATCTTAGAAAGTGGAAAATTGGGCTTCCTCCACCTCCATAGCAATATATAATATCAGAAGACAATGATCTAAACAATCCTCTAAAGAAAGAAAAATGTAAGTCAAAGATTCTTTCTCTTTCAGGTATAAAGTCTACAGACAAATAGTTTTCAAATTGCAAAAAGAAAAACCAAAAAAAACCTGGGTTATTATTATTCCCATGAACCCTTTTTGGGGTAACTAGGAAAGAGTAAATTTAGCCATCACTGAGATGATGCACATGAATTATATTTAACAATACAACTAAGGGTTTACAGTGACGCACAAAAATGTAAATATTATATGTCCTATAAATTAATAATATTACTGACAAAAATTGAAAGGGAAAAAAACAGGAGACATTAACTATATTGACTGTTTCATTTTTAACCACTGGAAGTCAAAACATTCAAAATTAACAAAATAATAGAGTTATATGCATATATGAGAGCCTAAAGTAAACACAACAAAAAATGTTTTTTCACTGACTAAAATAATGTTTTGAAGGGGAGAGAGGTAAATAGAAACGGAATGTGTGCTAAGTTTATTATTTTTCTTTTACTAATGCAATACACACGAACTAATGCAACACACGTGAAATGCAATACACATTTAAAATAAATAAAGCACATATTGAAAGATAAAATAATGTTGATGGGGCCAGCCGAGTAGCTCAGTTGATTAAGAGCTCTCTCAAGAGTGCAAACTGAGGGCCGGCTGAGTGGCGCTGTGGTTAAGCACTGGCTTGGGAGGCCAGTGGCCACGGTTCAGTCCCACATGTGAGGGCCAGCGACACTGCCCTCAAATAAAAAAAATAAAAAAAAAGAGTGCAAACTGAGCTGTGAGCAACAGCAGTTCGATGCCCAGCCCGAGCTGAGCTGCTGCTAAGCTGCCAACAAACAAGTGGCAGGATGGCTAAGCTAAAAATAAAATAAAATAAAAAAATAATAATGATGATGATGGTGATAGCAGGAAACATAACTCAAAGTAATATAATACATGTAAGACTAAACATATCTGTGCTTTGGACAACTAAATCCACCTATTAAAACAGATTTTAGATTAGATCACAAAGCAAAACCCAATTCTATTCTGAATAGGGCTCGAGTAAATTATGTTGTGTACTGAACAACTGTAAAGATGCTAGTAGTCTATGTGAATGAAATCCAAGATCACATAGTCCACAACAGTCATAAATGTAAATAAAGTACCTGACACTGTATGCAAGGAAAAGCCTTAAAACAGAAGTTGACAATAAAAGGATGGGCAAAACTATATCATACAAATGCAAACAAAAAAGCAGCGGTTGTGATCTTAATGTCAAACTAGGTTGACTTCAGGACAAAAAGCATTAAACAAGTCAAGGAAGATGTGTGATAATGCTAAAGCATGCAGCTCAAAACGAAAAGATACATTATAAAGCTGGAGCATTAGATAAGGAATGCAGTTCAAAACAGAAATAATGATTAATATCTACCAAGCAAAGGGCATCATCCTTTCATCATTTGTCAAACAAAAATGGCAGGCATATCAGGGATAAATTGAAACATACTACTAATAAAAGAGAAATGTTCTGAAATGTAATCTAGTTTTGTTATGCATGTATAAACTGAAGTGAGACAGCATACGTTTACATCTTCACGTTCATTCCTTGGTCCCCAGAAATCCAGGTTCCAGTGAAATTGCTCTCGAAACTCATCAACAGCTTCCTAATTCCCAAATCCAATAACCACTTTTCAATCTTCTCATTTGGATTCCCTGTAGTGTGTGATGCTGCTGTCCACTCTCTCATTATTGAAACACAGTCTGTTTACACTTTTCCAACTACTAGAGTCCTGGCTTAGTGTCCCCCTAATATTCAGGTTCTCCCTTAGAATTCACGCTCCCTTGGGTCCAAGGAACAGCGGGAAAAGAAAGGTTTTTGTCAATTGTCTTTCCTGGTTGAATGCCCTACCACCTCTGACAAGGGCTGGAAACTATAATTCTTACTGTTTCAAGCTCTTGGTCAAAGAACCTCTTGCCCAAAACTAAAGATTGTCTTTGGATGAAGAGGCAGAATATAATTGGGAATTCTATTATTTCATTTCCTTTAGTTACTATTCTGTGTTTTTTTAAAATTTATTTTTAATTATAGTTGACATCCATATTATATTAGTTTCAGGTGTTCAATGTAGTGATCACAAGTCTAGTACCCATCTGTCACCATACATAGTTATTACAATATTACTGACTCTATTCCCTATGCTGTACATTAAATCCCCTTGACTTAGTTTATAACTGGAAGCCTGTACTTCTTAAACTCCTTCCCTTTTTGGCCAACTCCCCACCATCCTCCAGCAACTATGAGTTTGTTCTCTGTATCTATGAGTGTTTCTGTTTTGTTTTGCTTGTGTGTTTTTTTTTCAAATTCCACATGTAAGTGATATAATATGATATTTGTCTTTCTCTGCCTGACTTATTTCACTTAACACAGTACTCTCTAGGTCATTCCATATTGTTGCAAGATTTCATTCTTTTTATGGTCAAGTAGTATTCCATTGTGGATATCTACCACACTTCTTTATCCATTCATCCATTGATGGATACCAATTTGTTTCCATATCTTGGCCATTGTAAATAATGCTACAATGAACACAGGGGTGCATATATCTTTTTGAATTTTGTTTTTTGTTTTTTTTCAGATAAATACCCAGGAGTGGAATTGCTGGATTGTACAGCAGTTCTATTTTTATTATTTTTGAGGAATCTCCATACTGTTTTCCATAGTGGCTGTACTAATTTACAGTCCCACAAACCATGCACAAAGATGTTCCACATGCTTAGCAACACTTATTTGTTGTCTTTTTCTTTTTTAAAGATTTTATTGGGGAATCGGGTAAGGGGAACAGACAAGTTGCTGTCCTTTTGTTCTTTAGTCTAGTTGCGGAGGACGTTGTTTCACTGGCCCATGTTGATATCGTCATTGCGCTCTTCTCCGGGTGAGGCAGATCGGTCGCTGGCCTCTGGACGGCCACTCACAGCGGCTCTTAACAGCTCACACAAGCTGCCAGCCATTCACGCTGGCTGCCAGGCACTCACTGTAGCCTATGGCAGCCCACTGCAGCAGGGGCTGCAGCTATGCCATCCCCAGGGACTCACAGCAGCCCAGCTCCAGGTGGAGCTGTTGTTTACATCTTAGCTGTAGAAGACAGTGTCACTGGCCCTCACATGTGGGATTTGAACCAGGGCCTCGCTGCTCAGAGCTGGTGTCCCAAGCCAGCTCACAACCAACATGCCACTCAGGTGGCCCTATTTGTTGTCCTTTTGATGACAACCCTTCTGACAGGTGTGAGGTAATAGCTCAGCGTGCTTTTGATTTGCATTTTCCTGATGATTAGTGATGTTGAGCATCTTTTCATGTTTCTGGTGCTATTTTTATATCTTCCTTGGAGAAATGTCTTTCAGGTCTTCTGTCCATTTTTCAATTTGATTGTTTTTTGATGTTGAGTTGACTAGTCTCTGTTGTAAAGGTGGCACACACAGTACTTAAAAACAGTGCAGCAGGGTCCCCTTTTCCCCACAGCCCTGCCAGCACTTGTTGTTTGTTGATTTGTTGATGATAGCCATTCTGACTGGAGTGAGGTGGTATCTCATGGTGGTTTTTATTTGCATTTCCCTAATGATCAGTGAGGTTGAACTTTTTTTCATATGCCTGTTGGCCATCTGTATGTCCTCTTTAGAGAAATGTCTCTTCATATCTTCTGCCCATTTTTTAATTGGGTTGTTTGTTTTTTTGGTGTTGAGTTTCATGAGTGTTTTATAAATTTTGGATATTAACCCCTTATCAGATATATCGTTGGCAAATATATTCTCCCATTCAGTAGGCTTCCTTTTTGTTTTATTGATGGTTTCCTTTGTTGTGAAAAAACTTTTAAGTCTGATATAATCCCATATGTTCATTTTTCCTTTTATTTCCCTTGCCCGTAGGGCAAGTAAAAATATTGCTCTGGGTAATGTCTGCAAATGTACTCCCTATATTTTCTTTTAGGATTTTTATGGTTTCAGGTCTTACATTTAAGTCTTTAATCCATTTTGAATTTGTTCTTGTATAAGGCGTAAGGAGATGATCCAGTTTCATTTTTTTGCATGTGTCAGTCCAACAACTACAATATTGCCACTGGGATAGGAAAAACAGTTTGGGGAATATAGTTAATAATGTTGTAAATATTCTGTGTAATGTCAGATGATCATAGGTCTTGTTAGGGAGACCATTTCATGGATGGAGTAGAAGTTTGATCACTGCACTGTATTACTAAAGTGGAGGTGGTATACCTACTGTAATTGAATATATATAGATAGTCACAGGATGTGGATTATACTGTGGAAGAGAGTCAGAGGAAGAGTAATAGATATATATGATATGGGGGGGAGTGGGGTGGCGAATTGGGGGTGGAGGGTTGTCACTTTGAGGGGTAAAATGTATAACTATTGCACTGTGTTGTACACCTGAAACTAATTAAAAATAAAATAAAATTAAAAAAACAAAACAAAACAAAACAAAACAGTAGACCTGGGGCTGGGACTTGAGAAACAGCAGGGTCACAGCCTCTGGAACCAGATTACCTGGCTTCAAATTCCAGCTTCATTTATCACTAGTATGTGACTTGAGTGAGTTATTCAAACTTTATCTAGCTGAGTTACTCCAACCATATGTGTCTCGTTCACTCCTCCCTAACAGGGAGGTGTCATAGGAGTGTCTAATTAATTGGGCTTTTAGCAGTATTTATGAGGGAATAGGTGTACAATCACTTTGAACCATTCTTGGTATTCAAGTTCTTGCATCTATTTCTAACAATGTTCTGTGCAGAAGATTCTAGAATACCAAATCCAGAGTCAGAAATCTGAATCCCAGTCCTATTTCTTCTACTAACTGGACCTGTTTTGTAAATAAATTGTCTTTTTTACTGCCCATAAAATGGGAGGCTGAAATAGGATCTCTAAATTTCTTTGTGGCTCTATAAAAACCCAACTGCTTTAAGAAACAATGTCTTAAGCATGTTCACTTCAAAGCTTAATAGCCGAAGTGCTGCTTTGTGTATAAGTTGACAAGCTATTCTAAAGGTCGGAATTAATAGCTTCACGTTATGAGCAATATACAGACTTGTTCTATGAAATCATTTAATGTTTTGCATATTTTTTGACACACTAGCCACTTCAGTTAGGACAGGAGAAAGAAAAACCTATTTGTAAGTGTTAAAGGGGCTCAGTGTTTTAATATTTATCTAATAAACACAGTCACTTAGAAATTTCTAATATTGGGAAATAAAATCAAAGATTCTTAGCTTAGAAATAGGCTGTTCAAAGGAAACACATTAGAAATAAGGTATTTGTTTTATTGCTAAGTTGTAATTTGACAATTAGACAGGTCATCGCAACATGATTTTTGAAACCAAGTTGTCCCTTAAATTCTACATTCTCCTAGTGCCGTTGGTTAAAACCTTAAGGGTCTATCTTTAAGAACTGCCTCTCATTTACTTTATGTCTAATAGAGCCCTGAGCCCTGGCCTCTCTTTTGCTTTACACTCCATTATCACCAGGTCCAAATCTTTTCCACATCTTGATCTGGCAGCAACAGCCTTCCTATTTTCAAGCTACAGTATCACACAGTCCACTGCCAAGTACCTCCCTCTTGAAAGCACTTTTTCCTTACTACTCCGGTTTCATTTCAAGAAATCACATTGGTTCAATACTACCCTATTAGTAAGTCTAAATTTCTCTGCCAGACTTTCAAAGCTCTCCACACTTAGACTTTCTTTAAGTGATCTAACTAGACTCTTTTTTATTATTCTTTTCCCCTTAACTCACTTCTACCATATATTTTAGCTTCCTCACAGCCTCTGTACATAACACTCTCATTTCTGATTTTATGCAGAAATTCAGTTCCTCTTACTGGCTAGTTCTTTCTTTATCTTATCCATCCACCTACCAATCCACACATCCATCCATCTTTTCCATCTTTTATGACATATCAAGTCATAGTGTTGAATGTAACTTTACATACTTACTGATATCCTTCTATGCACTTACTATCAATAACAGAGTTTTATAACTTAAATTACTTCAGGTTCACACATTTATAATAAACTTAAATGGGCATCATAGTGCAGTCGCAAACCCACTGACGAATTTAAAATCAGTTCTGCTATTGACTAGCTATGTTCACTTTGACAGTTCATAGTCAGTTTCACAAAGTTGTTATAAATATTAAGGGAATAAGATGGAAAACTATCTTGTAAGCTCTAAATACAATGCAGTATTATTTTGTCAATATGTTATTTCTATGTAGAACAAAACATCCTTTACAGTGTTAGATAAATAAGAAGTCTGTTAGAAAGTGCTTAAGGAGTCTACAACACAAAATTTACATTAAAAAATGAAAAATTAGAATTAGATGTAAAGCCATTAGGACTAAAATAGTTCAGTCCTAAATCTTGAATTGGATGACAACTCCCATGAGAAGGAATTCTCACATAAAAATGATGAGAAGGGCTTCCCAAAGAAACATTAGTATGGGCTGACTGCACCCTTGATAAGTAACAACAGACTTCCCCTAATTGTATTGTATTGTCACTGATGAAAGATCTATTTCTATGAATGAGGAAAACCTAATTAGGCCCTCTTTGCAGAGTAATTCATATTCTATGTATTCTTCCCTGTTGCAGTGAAAACTTGACCTACTGGGGAAGATTAACGGTAAATGCTTTAAAATCAGGAAACATTAATAAATTGAGAACATATATCATATTCTAGCTGGATAAGCATCATATGAGAATAATTAACATTACAAATCACCATTGGTTGCTAAACTATTGTATAAAAATTAAGAATGTAGGACTGAAAAGTAAAAATCTAAGGCTTTCAAAGACTATTTACTTATTAGAATGTCTTTTGCAAGAAACAGATAAACTCTAAGGATTCTTGAATATTTTCTCCTAAATTTTCCACAGTATTTTAGCACAAACTCTGTTCAACCCAAGAGGTAGAACGGAAGTAGTAACCAGAGTGGAGTTCAAGTATATCTATAGAAAGCTAAGACTTGTGATAAGTGTAACAGAGATAGCTAACCGTCTATCAAAATTTGTGTTTAGGATTGTTGTGAGGAAACAGTTGCCCAGACAATAACTACATATTATAGAATATAAAGAGAACCTGAAATATTCCACCAAAAATCTATTTGAACTGATCAATGAATTCAGTAAAGTAGCAGGAATCAAAATAAATATTCAGAAATCGGTTGCATTTTTACACAACAATAACGAACCGTCAAAAAGGGAAGTTAAGAAAACTTTTCCATTTACAATTGCATTTAAAAGAAAATACCTAGGAATAAAATTAACCCAGGAGGTAAAAGACCTGTACTTGGAAAACAAGAAAATACTGAATAAAGAAACTGAAGAAGATACAAATAAATGGAAGCATATACTATGCTCTTGAATAGGAAGAATTAACATCATCAAAATGTCCATCCTACCAAAAGCAATCTTATATTCATTCAATGAAATCTCTATCAAAATACATGGCATTTTTTACAGAACTAGGAAAAAGAACCTTAAAATTTATAAAAAATAACCCTAAGAGACCCAGAATTGCCACAGCAATCTTGAGAAGGAAGAACAAAATTGGAAGTATAACGCTATCTGATATCAAACTATTTTACAAGTCCATAGTCATCAAAACAGCATGCATGGTACTGGCATAAAAACAGACACATAGATCAATGGAATGGAAAAGAGCCCAGAAATAAACTCATGCCTATATGGTCATTTAATGTATGACAAAGGAGGCAAGAATATTGAGTGGAGTAAATACAGTGTATTCGATAAATGATGCTGGGGAAACTGGACAGATACATGGAAAAAAAAATGAAACTGGACCACCTTCTAAGACCATATACAAGAATAAACTCAGAATAGATTAGATTTAAATGTAAAACCCAAAAACCATAAAACTCCAAGAAGAAAACATAGGCAGTAAACTCTCTGACATTGCTCTTAGTAACATTTTTTTTTCTGATATGTGCTCCGGTAAAAAGAAAAAAAAAGAAACAAAGAAACAAAAGGAACTACATCAAACTAAAAATTTTCGAACAGCAAAGGAAACTATCAACAAAACGAAAAGACAACTAACACAATGGAAGAAGATATTCACCAATAGTACATCTGATATGGGGTTAATATCCAAAGTTTATAAAGAACTCATATAACTCAACATCAAAAAACCCCCACAAACAATCCAATTAAAAAGTGTACAGAAGGGCTGGCCGAGTGGCTCAGTTGGTTGAGAGCGAGTTCTGAGCAACAGGGTTGCCAGTTCACTTCTCACCTTGGCCGGTGAGCTGTGACAGAGCTGAGCTGCCACTGAGCTGCCAATAGGTGGCAGGATGGCTCAGCTGGTGAGAGCACGTGCTCCTAACAACAAGGTTGCCAGTTCAACTCCCATTTGGGAGGGTGGGCTACACCCACTCGCAACTAAGATTGAATTTGACACCTTGAGCTGAGCGGCCATGAGCTGCTGTCGGTTGGCTGGATGGTGACTGGACTTGGAGCTGAGCTAGCTGCACCCTCCACAACTAAAATTGAAGGACAATAACTTGGCTGTTCCCCTTCCCCAATTCCCCAATAAAATCTTTGGGAAAAAAAAAGTGTACAGAAGACCTGAGTAGACATTTCTCAAAACAAACACACACTGCTAGATGCAGGGAACAAGCTGATGGTTACCAGATGGGAGGAGAATTGGGGCCGGGGTGAAAAAGGTGAAGGGATTAAGAAATAAAAATTGGTAGGTATGAAATAGTCATGGAGATGTAAAGTAAAACATAGGGAATATAGTTCATAATATGGTAATAACTATGTACTTATAGTGTCAGGTGGGTACTAGACTAATTGGGGGGATCACGTCATAAATTTTATAAATGTCTAACCACTTTGCTGTACACCTGAAAGTAATATAATATTATAGATCAATTGTAATTGAAAAATAAAAATTATTAGAAAAATAAATTAAAAAAATAAAGTTTGGGCCATGAGGGAACAGTTAATTGAGTGTTAGGCTGGATCCTGATGGCTAGAATAAAAAGGAAATAAATTTTTTTAATGACAGTCATTAGTTTCAAAATTATAGGTTTATAATAGATACATATTTTGTATACTTTCAACCCAGATAATTCATTTAATTAACAAGAATATTTCACATTGATTTAATGTGACTCAGTATGATTATAATATTACTAGGTGTAGCCAAAAATACTTCACTTACTCAGATACAGGAGATGGAATTGGAATTGCTAAGTGATTTTGTCACAAGCTTCTGGGCTTTGAATATAAATTGTTAATATTAACGGCATAATGAAGACATCTCATTCAAGTTAATATAACAGAATTTACATTTACCACTGACGTAAAAGGTAAAGCCTTTTGACAAAAACATGCTTACCTCACCCAAGAAAATGTTTTGCAACACTGTTTCTATAAATAAATCTCATACCCACTTGCCCAAATCTCCAACTAAAAAGTTTCCAAGTGTGCCAGATAATGGTCACCGTATTTTCATCAAGGTTTGTATCCATGATACTTCAATGCAATTGAAAACATGAAACAATTCCTTGAAATTAGAACTATAACCAACACTGAAATACAAATTTAGCATTGATTTGAACAGACATTTGACTATTGGTTCTTTCAGTGTATGTATAAGAAAAGTAAAGACTTTATGGGCTTTACAGTTTGCAAAATACATTTTCATGTTGTGTTCTTTTTGAAGTGATTAAGGGAATTGTGTTCCTATGCCATTCTATTTTTTCTCAGTCGTACCTCGGATTTTGACCTGTGGCCCTTTTCAAAATTAACCATTTAACTCCGAATATGACCAAGGAGATCTGTTTCTGTTCTGACCTTTTTTTTTTCTTTTGAGGGCAGTGTCACTGGCCCTCATATGTGGGACCCGAACCGGGGCCGCTGACTTCCCAAGCCAGCGCTCAACCACCACACCACTCGGCCAGCCCCTGTTCTGACCTTTCTTAACAGTGTTACAAATAATCTACTTCATTTATAATTGTCTCTTAGTATGTCCTTGCAGTGTTTTCAAATTTGTAGTTGAAACTTCTGCTTCAGCTGAGCCTACAGTGGTTGTTTGGGATCCTAACCTCCATCACTCACTACAGACACCAAATGGACAAGCCCAGGAGCACAGGAAGCATTGCCTTGAGGAACCTAAGCTGGTTGTCCCTCCAGGTACCCAGTTGGTCATAATAACCTCAGACTTCAGCGTTAGCTCTCAGTATGGCTGAGGGAGAATGAAATTAGCGTGGCAGTGGAATGTGCAATATGGGAGGACATCCTGTGGTGGGAAACTATTCTGCTCAAAGTACTTTTAAACATTTCAGAAAATGTAAATATCCTTTGCTTGGAAGAATCACTGTGGGGGAGTGGAATATAGATTTAAGACAAATGCAGGAAGCAGGCTATAAGATATTTAGTGCCAGTGCTTAGCTGAGAATTGATTCAAGGTATAGTAACATTACAAAAATATTTGAAGGACGAAAGTATAAATGAGGCAGTGAGGAACACATTGTCACTTATTAGGGACGAGATTTTCATGGTTTGGACAGAAGCTTGTGAGTTTTCTTTACTTTCCTTTGTGATCTGGATAGTAAAGGTGAAGGCTGTAAGAACAATTTAAGAAAAGTTGTATTTCTTAGATGTATAACTGGGACTAGGGAGTACGAAGATAATATATTCTAACTAGTTAGTCTAAATTGGAGCAGGGAGAAGTGATATACTGAAAGCTGGCCAGGGAACTCGGCAGTTTCTAAATCAAACTGGAGAAGCCCTGACCATTCCAATGGGACTTGTAAAAATGCAGAAAACTAGGCTCCACCCTAGGTTCTGATGGAGAAGGTTTGGAGTGGAATCCTAGAATTGATCTAAAATATTTGATTTGGAGACGGATGTTCCATGGAACACATTTTTTTAAAAACAATGCTAAATAGTATAACAAATGTATCATTTCCTACTAAAACAAGAAAGGGAGCTGGTTTGGTGAGTAAAATAAAGGAAAATTACCATGACATATGAAATGTAAATTTGCCAGAATTGCCAAAATTCTGAAAGCAAAGCAGCTGTGCTTCAAATATTTATAAGCAGATATCTGCATATGTTGTTCTGTGCATATACAGCAAGTACTTACACTGACTTACGAACATTTGAGTTGAGAACTTTCACAGATATGGAAGGACCTCGCATTACGAACATTCATAGATGCGAACAAATCACAGAAGTAGCTCCTGTGTCTGCCTGACATTGTCCCAGTTGTGCTGCTGTGTGCTTACTGTGCAGTGCGATAGTGGACAGTAGTCCAGTGCTCAATCAGAGCCCAGGATGTCCGGAAGCAAGAGGAAAAGCAGTGGGGATGTGAGGGGACTGCTAGGAAGTGCAAAGCAATAACCATGGAAACAACTGTGAAAATAATTGAGAGATTGGACCTAGGCAAAAAGATGGTAAACATCACTCGTTCTTATAACGTGAATCGTTCAACCATTGGCTTTACATTGTATATTTGTCTCAAAGGTGTATAAGACTCACTTTGTCAGACTTACGAACAAATTTGACTTACGAACATTCTCTCGGAAGGGACTCATTCGTAAGTCAGGGTCTTACTGTACTCCATTTCTTTAATAGTTCACTTCCACTGTTAGAAGCAGGGAGACAATTTTATATGTACATATACTTGAATGGCACGTGTATGGCTGACGTGTTGTGTGTGGCCCCTGAACACAGGCTACATGGGTTCAAACCTGGCTCCATTATTTACACGATGGATGTGTGGACTAGGTCAAATCCCTTAACCTCATTGTACCTCAGAGTTCTTTGTAACATGGAAGTGACGATAATATTTACATCATGGAGAATATTGAAGAGTGCGTAAGCAATTCTATAAGCATATAAATAAATATATAAAACTCTTAGAAAGTTTTGTAATATTATAAGCCTTCAATTGTTTACTTATTATAAATATTGCCCAATAGATATCTGCTGAAATACATTAAATTGATGGACTCCAATGACAGATCTGGATGAATGGAAGACAATTATTGTTCAGCCTAAAATGTGAACTCATAAGGAGAGTGAAATAAATAGAATAACATTAAGATTAGAAGGAAGACCGCACTCTGATCTTAAGTGTTATTTACCTCCTAAATTGCTTATTAGTGTTTTTTCCTGAGAGTTGTTTTTTTTCATTAATTACTTTTAAGGGAAAAAAAGAATTGACTGGAAATCATTTAGGGATACTAGAACAAACCTTTAATTTGCCCCTCTTTTCCTTGTCTTTGAAATGTATGCTTCTCCTCTTCTCCATTCTTCTTCCCACTGTGGTTTTCCTTGAGGATGTGGTGAAACCAGGTAATTTTTTTTTCAGTTTCACTCTCTTTTCTCCTGTATCCCAAACACTTAGTACAATTGTAAAATAATTTTGTGCATAGTAACATATAAAAACATAAAGTTCATAAAATTATATCTTCTTGCTTAGCCACATGCCCCAAAAGTAGGCAATTAGAGAACCAAAGAAATCCAGCTGTGTCTGAGAAAATTAGCCTGGCCATCACGACCTCAATTGGGAGGTAGAGTGTCCAGTTAATAACACTGTATTCACAAGTGAGATGTTATTCATTAGGAAAACCATCCATTAGCTGTAAGACTCCAGTTTTGGAGATCGGGTCTGGGAAAAAAAATTCTATATGCTGGAGGGCTTGGGGCAGAACATGAAGGCAAGACATAACGCCAACATTTAGAGTGAGGTCATGGCTTGAAATTCAGGAAGAGGAACCAGGCTTTCATTTCACAACATAAGGTGGCAGCAGGGAGACCAGTAACAAAGAACAGAAGTCATCTTCAGATAATGAAATTCCAGATCTGGCAGAGGAACCTAATTGTAAGCCCTGTTGTATGGGCACTGACAACTGTTGATAACTTTCTGTCTGAGTTAGCTCAGGAACTAGAACTGCATAGAGCCTTCAGTGGACCCAACAGGTGGGTCCGAAGACTTTTGTTGAATGGAATAGAATCAAAGATCATTTCTGATTCGGGTGATAACAAATTGGCCATACAGAGCAGAACAGCTCATGGACTCAGGAGAGGATATTGCCAGGGAAGGACAATAGCCATGGAGAAAGTGCCTCGCAAATGAAAGGTTTGCATGCACCTTGAAGACGTGTGTTTTATGCTATGTGACTTCAAATTATTTTAAGAACTGCTTTGTTTGGCTTAATAGAATAATGTTTAATTGTTTCAATTAACTAAAAAATGAATTTCTGAATGAGGTTATAAAAAAGGAAATGCATTGTAAACATTATTTATTAGGAAGGCGATAAAAAAAAAAACCATATTGATGCCCACAAAATTTTTCAT
This sequence comes from Aselliscus stoliczkanus, assembly GCA_033961575.1. Lineage (NCBI taxonomy): Eukaryota > Metazoa > Chordata > Mammalia > Chiroptera > Hipposideridae > Aselliscus > Aselliscus stoliczkanus. The sequence continues at coordinate 70,168,127 of CM066740.1, read as the reverse complement.
TACAAACCTTGTAGTTTAAATAGCAAATTTCATTTTCATTTTATGTCAGTTAAGCATTGAAGTAAACCCTTTTCCTAGGGTATAACAGTTTTGGCATACAAAGAAAATGTGCGGGGGCTGGCCGAGTGGCGCGGTGGTTAAGAGCTGGCTGGGACGCCAGCGGCCCTGATTCGGATCCCACATATGAGGGCCAGTGACACTGCCCTCAAAAAAAAAAAAAAAGGAAAGAAAATGTGCATTATGTTAATAATGGAGAGTAACTCTAAAATGACATCTTAGATGGTGAAGAGATCTTTCCTTGCTTTCTTGATTTCTTTCTCAAGTTTAAATATTCTTCTAAAAACTTTTCTTTTGCACTAACTCAGTGCCTAGACAAGAATTTTGACTATACAATTCAAGGAGATCCCTAAACTTTATGATATATTACTGCAGGGCTTGTCTCTTGGCAAGAAGCAGGATTGGTTGGTATTAATGGGAGCACGACAGTTCCGAAAGAAAACCAGCTCATGGCATTATGAATCATCGGGCTTTAAAACATTTATAAATGAATGGAAAGGCTTAGGGTTGACATGAAATATGAGTCTCATTATGACACTGTAATATCTCCAGCAGTGCCTCAGAGGGGCATGACATCTCCCAAGAAAAGTGGTAAAACTTCCATTACATTATTTTCCGCCTGGTAATTGACTATGGTTAAGGTGGGATATGATCTGTATCCCTGGAGCACACATGACATCTCTGTATATAAATATCTCCATTGGTCAAGTTCCTGCAAGACTCCTTTCTTCTAAGTGCCAAGAATTACTGTTGACCTTCAAGACATAATAATGGGCCCTAACATGAGGACAGCATTTTCAATCTTTCCATATCTTTAAAGAGCGTCCAAGTAGCCTAGAATGCTTCTATTACTTTCCCGCATGCTGACTTAAACTAAGTGACATTAACAAAGACATTTCCCAGAAAAAAAACAGATTATTTAGTTACTTACAAGAGTTGTGAAAAGGAAACAGAAAAATATGGTGAGCTATTTATTATTACAAATATAAATGCTCTTAGAATAAACACATCTTTGATTTTTATCATCTCAGTACAGCCCAGGCTAATATAAACTCACTAACCGTGAACTGGGTGAATGCGGGGAGACATCTATCTGAAAGAACTAGAATCCTGCATTATCAATCGTTCTCAAGAAAAATGTGTATTCTTTTCAAGTAAATAGGCTCATCAAAGTGTAGATTTAAGCAACAGCAAGCCTCTTTGCTTTCAGTTTTCCATTACATTTTTGTATGCACACAAATATTTATAAAATACCTGAGAAAGTTTGTTAGCTTAAGGAGGCAAATATTCTGTTTGGAATTTCACTTATGCTGTTCATGTGTTGAGTCCCTACACACACACACACACACACACACACACACACACACACACACACACACACTTTTAGTATCTATCTATCTATCTATCTATCTATCTATCTATCTATCTATCATCTATCTATCTATCTATTTATCTATCTAATCTCCCACCTATTGTCATGATGACAAATGAAAATTATTGTAATTCCAATGTGCCCCAAAGATACTGCTATATGGCTGTTATTTTTTTTTTTTTCTTCCCAGGAGAAAAACTAGACTTCACAGAGTCCAGCCCCACCTTATAGTGATAGTGACATGGGTCACACTTCTGAGCTCCATGTAAGTGAGGATGTTTGCCACTTTCCGCCTAGTTTATGAGAACATTCTGCGTGATCCTTTTTGCTCACTCTCTTGTCTCATGAGCTGAATAGAGTCTGGTAAGGATTCTGAGGCCTCAGGAAGCCACCAGATCAAGAGGACTCTAGGTGTGGATAATGGCACACACAACTCCTTGCTCACTTATATATGATATAATATAAGTGACATTCATTAAGTTAAATGATTGAGATTTAAAGGTTATTTGCTACAGTTGTTAGCCTACCTTAGCAATTAATAAATATAGTTTTCCTATTTAAAATATGTGAAAAACTGAAATTAAAATATTTCTGTCTAAGACATACGACAAAATTGAAGATGCAGCTTCCTTCCTTAGCCATGTGCTATAGGAAAATCTTCTCAGAGATTCATAGGTTCCATTTAGTAGGATATAGTTGTATCAGATAAATTTTTGGACTACATTAAGAAATTCTTAGAAGAAAGCACATTCAGGAACATGGTCTTGGCAGATACGTAGGGGCAAAAGTCCAATCACTACTTGGATCCCATCCTCCCTCACTTTATTTATCCCTGAATTCTAGTTTTCTACTGCTGTCTTGGCCTCTTGGTCTTCCGATCCCATGACTATTTCTAAATATCAATATTCAATATCTGACCACACACCATCAGAAAAGCCTTGTTCTCAATTTTCCTTTCCTCTTCTATTACAATTAGACAAAGAATTTGGTTAGTTTTTTGAGTGACAGTTACAATTAGTGTGGGGTTTAGCATGTTTATTTGGATTTGCTACACTAATCACACTAATTTATAGTCTGTAGACTATGAAAGGCTTTCTTGTGGTGATTAATACTTGCATTTTCTTTTTTTTTTTCCTGTGGTGACATTAGTATAGAAAGTCTGGATCATTGTAGTAAGTATAAAAGCAGTTAAAGAGAAAGGCAAAATAGTATTTTTACTTTGAAAACTGCTCTAGAAGTTCATTTGGGGATATTCAAATCATAAGATATATGAATATATAAAGCACACACATACATACATAATTAATAAATGCATTTATAATATTTCTAATGATTTCATAAAACTAAAATAGGCTCATTTTCTGAACCTTGGGACCTACACTTTTCTTCAGAAAGAAATCCAATTGCTTCCCAGGAAGATTTACTCCCTCTAAAATTCATATGTTGAAGTCTTCACACCCAATACTTGAGAATGTGACCTTACTTGTAAATAGGGTTGGTGCAGATGTAAGTTATTAAGATGAGGTCATACCGGAGTAGGACGGGACCCTATTCCAGTATGACCAGTATCTTCATAAAAAAGGAAAATTCGGATACAGACAGGCAAACAGAGGGAGGACAGCCTTGTGAACATGAAGGCAGAGATCAGCCAAACGACATCAAAGATTGTCACTAAAGCACCAGAAACCAGGAAAGAGGCATAGAACAGATTCCTCCTCATAGCACTTAGAAGGAACCAACCTTGGAGTGACATTAGAAGATGCTCATATTCCCAATCAACAATGATAATTTGGCAGCCATCCCTGGAGAAAAATGCCTCTGTGGGAGCTTTGGGATCCAGGTAGGAGACTGAAACCCCCCTGGAGCCCAAGATTGAGGAGGGCTATTTAGAGAAGTCATGTCTAATCCCAGGAGACAGAATTGCCAACTGTGGTGCCAATGACAGACCTAGAAACAGTTCCATCTCTCCGTGGACTTGGCTACAGCACCATTTGGCATTGGACCTCCCTCTAGCACCATTCGCCAAGGAACTCAGCAGGAGTCCCACCTGCCTGTGCCCTGAGTAACAGGCCAACCAACCTCTGCTCTGGCTACGGGCCCTTAAGTGGTCTGTGACCTGGCTCCAGCCCCTTTTAGCTGCTAAGCTGGCCCCTAGGGACCACTTAAGAGACACGCCATATAGATATGGTACCTGGTATTTTGTGATGAACAAGAACAGACAGCTTTTAGAAATTAGCACAGGATGATATTTTTCTGAGGTGGAGGAGAAAATTATTTCTTATCCAAAACACAGAGAAAATTATAAACAGAAAATATTGATAAAGTTAATGATATTCAACTTAAGATTTTTTGTGTTCATCAAAAAACACCATTAAGAGAGTGGAAATGTAAACTCTGGGGAGGAAGAGTTATTTGCTTCACATATAACTTATATGCAACTAGTGACCAGAGTTTTTTTAAAAAAGCCTCCAAACCAAAAACAAAAAGTCAGCTAACCATAGGAGAAAGCAGCAAAATCTTGAATAGGTGCTGTACAAATGAGAAAATCTAGATAGTTGGTAAATATGTAATAAATTTTTGTTCATATACAGCATGAAAACCCCAAGAATGTTCATAGTAATGGTTTACATAAAAAACAACCTACAATTAATGGTATATTAATTATGGCACATTCATGCAATGGAATGTTATACAGCAACAAAAAAGAAAAAACTACTGCTGTACATAATAATATGAATGAAGCTGATAAACATAATAATGAGCAAAAGAAATAAGTTATGTGATGATTCACAGAGAATAATTCCACTTATATGTTTTTCAAAATCAGGCAAAACTAAACTATATTGTTTAGAGATATATAAATTGGTCATAAAACTATAAACCAAAGCAAAGAAATATGTTTTTTGGTTTTTGGGTTTTTCTTAAGGGCAGTGTCACTGGTCCTCATATGTGGGACCTGAACCGGGGCTGCTGGTTTCTCAAGCCAGCGCTTAACCACCACACCACTCGACTGGCCCAAGAAATACATTTTTAAGTTATCTCAAAAACACTCATGCCAGGTACTGTTTTAAGTGCTCTACAAATAATAAATCATGTTTTCATCATCATCATTATCATCATCATCATTTTTACTTCTGGGGGTTATAGCATTATGACTGAAGAGAGGGATATAGGAAACTTCGTAGATGCTAGCAATGTAGAGTTATTTATTCACTCATGCACAAGTTTTATAATTATTCTTAAACTGAACATATGTATTTTATGTACTCATCTGAATCTATGATATGTCTAACAATAAAATGTATATAAAAGAATACATAAGTGGATTGATCTTTCAAAAAATATAAAGGAAGAAAGAGTTAGGATGAGGAAAACTGGAAGATGAGATAAAAAAACAAAGACAAGAGCAGAGAGGGTAAACAGAGAGAGAAATTAGAGACAAAATATATAATTGAAAGAAAGTAATAAATTCAGAACATAAAAGTTGACAGAAGGGCCAGCCGAGTGGCGCGGTTGGTTAAGCACTGGCTTGGGAAGCCAGCGGCCCCGGTTCGGTCCCACAGGTGAGGGCCAGTGACACTGCCCTCAAAAAAAAAAAAAAAAAAAAAAAAAAGTTGACAGAAACAATTTGCAAGGAGGCCAAGAAAAAGTAGTAGGAAATTAGTACTGAATTTAAGGAAGTGTTGGGTAGAGCACCATGAGTAAGAAAAAAAAGAGAATGGATTATTTGAAAATGAAAATAAAGGAGGGAATAAGCAGTAAAGAAAAGGATGATATGACCCAGCAATCCTTCTCCTGGGAATTTACCCAAAAAATTTGAAAACATTTATCTGTAAAGATATATGTGCTCCGATGTTCACTGCAGCTTTATTTACAGTGGCCAAGACATGGAAACAACCAAAGAGTCCTTCGACAGATGATTGGATAAGAAGATGTGGTGTACTGCTGCACCTGTTGGTGGGATTGCAGATTGGTGCAGCCACTATGGAAGTCAGTATGGAGGTATCTCAAAGAACTGGAAATGGAGCTACCGTTTGACCCAGCAATTCCACTCCTAGGTATTTATCCTGAAAAAACCAAGACACTTATTCAAAAAAAGTTATGCACCCCTATGTTCATAGCAGCACAATTTACAATAGCTAAGACATGGAAACAACCAAAATGCCCATCAGTAGATGACTGGATTAAGAAACTGTGGTATATTTATACAATGGAGTATTACTTCCGCTATAAAGAAGAATGAAATCGTACCATTTGCAACGGTATGGATGGACCTAGAGACTATTATGTTAAGTGAAATAAGTCAGTCAGAGAAAGACAAATACCATATGATCTCACTCATATGTGGAATCTGAAAAACTGTATGAATGAGCAAAGTAAACAGAAACTGTCTCATAGATATAGAGGAAAAATCAGGGTTGCTAATTGGGAGGGGAATGGGGATGAGGGAGAGGGGGAAGGGATTAGACAGCAAAAATAGGCAATTACAATATTGCCACTGGGATATGAAAAACAGTTTGGGGAATATAATTAATAATGTTGTAAATATTCTGTGGAATGTCAGATGATCATAGGTCTTGTTAGGGAGACCATTTCATGGATGGAGTAGAGGTTTGATCACTGCACTGTATTACTAAAGCGGAGGTGGTATACCTACTGTAATTGAATATATATAGATAGTCATGGGATGTGGATTATACTGTGGAAGAGAGTCAGAGGAAGAGTAATAGATATATATGATATGGGGGGGAGTGGGGTGGCGAATTGGGGGTGGGGGTTGTCACTTTGAGGGGTAAAATGTATAACTATTGCACTGTGTTGTACACCTGAAACTAATTAAAATAAAATAAAATAAAATAAAAGAAGATGTGGTGTATATACACAATGGAATATTATCCTGCCATAAGAAAAGATGCAATAGTGCCATTTGCAACAATATGGATGGATCTTGAGATTATTATGCTAAGTGAAATAAGTCAGATAGAAAAAGTCAAGACCTATATGATTTCACTGATATGTGGGATATAAAATCGAAAACAACAAAGGAACAAGACAAACAAAGAAACAAAAACTCATAGACATAGACAATAGTTTAGTGGTTACCAGAGGGTAAGAGGGGAGATGGGTGATAGATGAGGGTAAACGGCATCAAATATATGGTGATAGAAGGAGAACTGACTCTGGGTGGTGAACACACAATGTGATATATAGATGATGGATTACAGAATTGTACACCTGAAACCTATGTAACTTCACTAAACATTGTCACCCCAATAAACTTTAACTAAAAAAAGAAAGAGGATGACTCACTCATTGACCCCAAAATTTTAGACATGTGAGGCTTAGACAGGTAGTAGTCAGACAGGCTATTTTAGTGGACACGTTGTCAGCACAGCCTGGTCTAGAAACTGGCAATTTAAATAATCTTGTCTATCAGCACTAATGCCCCAAATTAAACAACAATGCCCTGAATTCAACAATGACAAGAATGCACTTAGCATCCAAAGCTGAAAGTCAACAGCAGGCTTCCCCACGGGTGGGAAGCATTTTCTACCAGGAGACAATATCTTATTTTACAAGTGAAAATAATTTTCAATAGAAAACAATTTCTAATTTTAGAAATATATATTAATAAAAATTCTAATAGAAAAGAATGATTCTATAGGAAAAAACTGTCTTAGCTCTATCTAAGAGTTAACTTATTAGTAAGTAAATCTCCAATACACAAGGAAGGGGATTTCATTTTTCTTTGAAATTTGGCTAGTGGACTGGTATGGAGAGTCTGGGATTATGAACAGTTCAGTGTCTCTCCCACTACCACACTTGCTAGTAAATGCTTACCTATCAGCCTCTCCTGAGCTCACCAATGGTGTGGTCTACAGCATACATGGGGCAGGGTCTACTGCAGGACTTTCTCACTTTGTGCCATAATAAGGGCTTAGACCAGGATGAGAGTGGTGGAGTAAGGGTCTGCACACTAAAGAATTTGGCCCTCAGAAATTTCTGGATCAGCAGGAAGATCAAAATCAGTCCAAGTAGTATGTCTCTGTTTTCCTGAGGCCATAAAGAGCTAAAAGGAGCTTGACAGAGGCAATTAGTTCTTATTAGGTCTAATACTGGAAGGGTACGATGAACCCAGGCAGCAGAAGGCTCCCCCCAACCACCGGTACCTCAACTGGTACTCAACATGGTACTGACCTACAGAGCAAAGAAGAGACCACTGATCCTTCCTTCACTCTTGGGTGGAACCCTAGAATTTGATACAAAAAGTCCAGATCAAAAATACAAAAAATGAGCCGGCCAACTGGCTCAGTTGGTTAAGAGCTCGCTCAAGAGTGTGAGCTGAGCTCTGAGCAACAGCAGTTCGATGCCAAGCCCAAGCTGAGCTGCTGCTGAGCTGCCAACAGGTGGCAGGATGGCTCAGCTAAAAAAAAAATGTAAAAAGATAAAAATCATGAGAGAAGAGTCAATATATTAATTCAAGAGAGCCAAATTATGACCAATCTATGTCCTAGAACAGGAAAAACACAACAGATAGAAAAGACACAAGAGGCAGTCATTCAACGAATAACAAAAAAATCATTTTTATGAACTAAACAAAGACTTGATACTATACACTAAAATTTCTCCCTGAGTAACTAGGTGAGATTGAAGAAAACAAGAGAAAAATCTCAGGAGCTTCAGAGAGAAACAACAAGCTATATGTACAGGAAAAAGAATCAGGCTGTTAGACTTCTGATGTGTTGTCACTAGGAGCCTGAAGATGGAAGACTGACTTCTACTGACCACAAAGAGAAATAAACTGCAACCCAAGAGCCTCATGTTCAGTTAAGGTAGCATTGACCTATGGGGTAAAAGGAGATCTGAGTACATGAAACTATTTGGAGAAGTTGTACAGTGAGAAAAGATGGATCAAATAGTAAACTAATTAGTAAATTTACAAACTAATAGTAAATGGATTAATCTCCTAGAATTGTTCAATGAAATACATATCTGGCAACTTAAAATAACAGAAATGTATTGTTTCACAGTTTTGGAGGCCAAGGTCGAAAATCAAGGTGTTGGCAGGGTTGTGCTACCAGCAGGGTTGTGCTGCCCGCAGGGCTCTAGGACAGAATTCCTTCCTGCCTCTTCCAGCTTCTGGTAGTTCCTCATATTTCTTGTCTTGTGGCAGCATAACTCCAATCTCTACTTTTGTCTTCACATGACCTTTCCTTTATGTGTCAAATCTGCCTCTCCTTTTCTCTTTATAGACACTAGTCATTAAATTTAGGGCTCAGCTTAACTCCTGAATGATCTTGTCTCAAGATTCATAATTAATCATATCTATTGAGACCTTATTTCCAAATAAGGTCACATTCACAGGTACTGGGGAGTAGAACTTGGACATACCTTTTTGGGGGCCACTGTTCAACCTACTACATCTTAAAATAGGAAATAAGTAGTGAGCAATAAACCTTGGGTACTTATAGAGTGCTGAAAATATGCAATGTAACTGCTAAACAAGGACTTTTTGAAATGGGAGAGAATTTTTGAAATACTGTAAGGGAAATTCTAATAATAGTCTAGAACTAAAAATACTAGTCCATCTCAGCAAAAATCTGGAATAGAGAGGGGTGAGGGAGAATTAAGGGAAATAAAAGTGTTTCAAACTGTTCAGTTGTTGGAAAGTAGATGAAAGCAGTGGGGAAATAGGACATTGTGATGGAGAAATAGTTGGAGGGTTGTTTTCATTTATCAAAGACCTAAGTGCCAGATTATGAGAGCCAGAAAAGGAAAGGAGGAGGGAGTGACAACTTAATCAACGTTCCAAAAGAAAGGAAAAAGGAAAGTAGCACTGCAAAACATGTAATAACATAATAAAAATGGAGTAAAGTATATCAAGTAAATCATAAAAAAGGTAGTTGTACCAAAATTATTACATGAATATAATACAATTATAATTAGATTTCCAAACAGGGATTTTTTAAAAATAATTTTTATTTATTTTATTCTTTGAGGGCAGTGTCACTGGCCCTCATATGTGGGACCTGAACTGGGGCTGCTGGCGTCCCAAGCCAACGCTTAACCACCACGCCACTCGGCCGGCCCAGGGATTCTTTTTTAAGTGTTAGACTTCAATGATATTAAAGTTTGTATGGAAGAATAAATGTCCAAGAAAACCTAAACAAATTCAGAAATTGAGGTAGAGACGGAGGGAGGGATGAAGGGAGAGAGAAAAAGGAGTCACTTAACTACTCAACTGGATTGAATTGACAGAAAGGAATGAAGACCTTACATTGAAATCAAATAAATGTAAAACTGCTTTTGGAAAAACAAAATCAGAGAAACAACATAAAAAAAATCTAGACATAAATCCCAGAATATATGAGAAGTTTATATGCATGCAACAGAATTGGTACTTCATTTATTTGGGAAAGGTGGTTTATTTATTAAATAATGATGCACAATGGCCTATCTATCTAAAAGAAAATAAGATTGAACTCGTAACACATAAAATGTGCAAAAATAAATTCTAGGTTTAAGAATATAGGGGTGGAAGAGATTTTTTTAACCAAGACTATAAAACTCAAACTATGATAAATAGACATATTTGCTTATATAAATTGTTAATTATATGGCAACAACACTGTAATCAAAGGCAGTAGACAAATGATATGGGGAAACTATTTCCAGGATGGAGGAAACATAAAAGATAATACTGTACATGATATAAATAGAACTTATGCACATTGAACAGAAAAGCAAACAACTTAATAGACAAATGCGAAAAGGATATGAATAACCTATCCCAATGCTGGTAGGGATGAAATGAAAAGAGTGTTCTCATATATTCTCACGTACAGGTGGCATAAATGTGAATTGTTACAACATCTGTGGAAATCAATATGGTACTATTTTCTAGATAGTTCCAAATGACACTGCCGTCTTAGAAATCTGCACTGTTAAATAGAAGCCATGATATAAGTTCTATGGACTGAATGGTGTCCCCCCACAAAATTCACGTATTGAAGTCCCAATCACTAATGTGATGGAATTTGGAGATGGAGCCTTTGGGAAATAGAGTCTGATGAGGCCATGAGGATGGGGCTCTCATGATGGGATTCATGCCCTTATAGGAGGGACACAGAAGGCAGCATGTGTGCCCTAGTTCTTGCCCCTGCTCACCCCATCACTGAATTTAATAAATTTATATAATGAAATCCTATCTAACAATGCTTTCTGTCATGCAGGCATACATCAGAATTACCTGAAGTCCTTTTAAACAGATTGCTGGCCCCGTCCCTCCAATTTTTGACCCAGCAGATCTTGGTAGAGACCTAACGTTGCACTTTTAACAGATTTCTAGGGTTATACTGATGGGTTCCAATGGCTGACACTTTGAGTCCCACTGCTATAAGTAACAAAAGTGGAACTCTGCAGCTACTTACAATAGCGAATCTCACAAACCAATGAATAGAAGATGTGATGTAAGACATGCCTCTAAGCTGCATATATAATGAAGTAATTCACATCTTCATATATGCATAACTAGACTTTATTTAGGAAGGTAATCATAGGTGCTAAAACTTTTTTTAAAAATCAAGGAAATGATTATCACAAAAGTTAGGATAATAGTTATTCCTGGGGGGATAGAGAAAGGCACTGGGAATAGAGAACTCTGAAGGTGTCCATTTTCATTATACAGGGAATTTTTATATAGGTCCTGATTTTATATAGGTGCTGATTCTAACTACTCTTTATTCTATATGTTTTATGCAGTCTTCTGTCCTTATATCTTACAAAATAAAAGACACAAACTGAAACTATCTGTATATGTGTCTACCGGCCTGCATGTGGTTGTACAAACACGGACCAAGGCTTAGAAGGGTACGTATGCCAGGCTGTTAATACTGATTCGGGGGCAAGTGGAAATAGGAAGGGGGTCAGACATGATTGTTTTTTGCCTTTACACATTATTTATTGCATTGTTAACTTGTTACAACAACCATTTATTCCTTTTTAATTTTGAAAATAAGTCAAGTGAGGATTTGCTTAAAAAAATAATAAAACAGGAAAATTTTCTGGGAAGTTAATCTGTCAGGTGTTCTCTGGTCTATTTTCTTGACCCTTTCTCTTTTGCCACCCAAGTTGTGTAGTGTATTATTTTTTTTTGTTTTGAGGGCAGTATCACTGGCCCTCATATGTGGAACCCAAACCGGGGCCACTACCGTCCCAAGCCAGCTCTTAACCACTGCACCACTTGGCCAGCCCAAATATATATCTATATATCTATATCTATATCTATATCTATATCTATATCTATATCTATATCTATATCTATATCTATATCTATCTATCTATCTATCTATCTATCTATCTATCTATCTATCTATCTATCTATTTTTTTAAGCTGAGCCATCCTGCCACCTGTTAGCAGCTCAGCTCGGGCTGGGCATTGAACTGCTGTTGCTCAGAGCTCATCTCAATCTTGAGTGAGCTCTTAACCAACTGAGTCACTACTCGGCAGGCCCTGTATTTTTAAAACTAAATGAACCTCTGCTGTTTTTGTCTCCCTCCTCCCTTCCCTAGAAATTATGATCAGAATCAGTTAAAAAAAAAATATATATATATATATATACATATATATATATATATAGTCTGAGTACTCATTCTTAACTGCAATAGCTTCATACATTCAGTACAAATATTGAGCAAAACATGAGCCCGACACTGTCCTGAGACCCAGACCACAGCAGCGAGCAGCAAAGCCCAGGATCCTACCCCTCAGGGCACCAGCAATCTATTGGGGGACACCAGCTTTAATCAAATGGACACCCAGGTACAGCTAAAATTATAATATCTAAAAATGTTTTGTGTTTGAGAGCAAATAGCCCAGAGCCCAACCAGGTGTGCTGGGAAGCACTTTACAAGCAAGGTCTCCAGTAGTTTTCACATAAACCCTGTCAGTGGTGACAGTTATGGTTCTTTTTGCTGAGACTTAGAGACATTCAGAACCTTATTCAAATCTGTGTCGTTCATGAATGGCCTGAAGGATTCAGAGGTTCACTTCATTCCAACACCTTTGCTATTATATTTCATGATACACACCAACACAAATCTTTACGTTTTCTGCTACGCTTCATCCAGTCAAGTAAGAACGTTAAAACTGCAGTTAGCAAAAATCCTAAAATATTTCAAAATACGTACATGCTTTTCCTAAATAAACACTTATTGTTCGGTTTGCTTATAGCCTCTGGCCTTTCTGGTTCCCTCTTCAAACAGTGGACAGAGTTCAATCATCTATGCAGGGTGGAAAGCAGACTGTACCTTGGTTTGGGCCCTTACTAACTAAAATGATTAAGTAAAATTACATGAAAAAATGCTAGAACAAGTGATCAGTAAATGTTCATTTCCTTTTCTTTTTCCTTCTCCAAAACACTAATTCCTAGAAAATAAAAGCCAAGTTTTTTGGATTGATTTTCAAGGCCTTTAGATGCTTAGGCCCCAACCTATCTGTCTTTGTAAGTTCAGCCCTTTGTTGCTGTGGTTTTAATATTTAGTGTTAAATAGTAACACTAAATTACAAATTTAGTTCACAGATTACAAATTTAGCACTAAATTACAAATTTAACACTAAATTACAAATTTAGTTCACAGATTACAAATTTAGTTCACAGCTTACAAATTTCATTCACCCATTCCACAAGCCTATTTAGAACATGTACCATGTGCCAGGTACTATAGTAGATGTTAAATATAAAAGCATATCTAAAGCATAGTCCTTGGCTCTTAGAAAATTTCAATCTGAAGGCGGAAAGATTCAGATCCATAATTATTACAAGATCTTATGATGCTTGCTGTCTTTAAGTTGTTCTACCATCACAGACAAGAGTGTATCATTCTACACTTAACATAACCTACTGATAGGTACACAGTATTTTTTGATAGGTAACTTCGTCTGAATTTATAAATGATTCTTAAATTGTTGCTATTTTAAAAGGCTTAATTTTCATTATATTAATAATAATTAATAATCTTCATTATTATTATAGATATGTAAAGATAGTGTAGCCACAGAACCAGCTCAAAATGGCCCTATCCTGTTTAATAAGATACTGAGTTGCTTTTCAGGGACAACAGACCAAAACCACAAGTCATGCAGCCAAAGCAAGTGCAGAGGAAAGAACTTTGACCTTCAACTGCACCCAGAAGCAAACTCTCGCCTCCCTCACCCCATGGAACCAAAGGACTGGGACGTAACCAGAACTTAAACACACTGGCACCCTTTCAGAAGCCAAGGGTCCATTGTCCATAAAGAACCTGTGTGGATGCTCCTGATCATAAATGGCCAAGTTCCAAGGTTCTCCAATTAAAACTTGTCCCGCCAACACTTCCACATATCTGTCCTCCCTATAACCTTAAAAACCCTCCCCAAACCCTGGATCAGGGAGTTCTGGCCTTTTGAGCCTTAGCTTTCCATTTTCCTGGGTGGTGCCATTCACAATGAATTAGCCAATCTTTCTCCACTGCCATTCTTGGTGTTTTAGTGTTTGGCTCTTCCAGCAGTGGGTAAATGAACTCTTTCTATTCTATATACCAGTAACCTATTACCTAAGGACAACCACATATTTCACTTGATTTACATGGTGGCATAAAAGTCACTGAATTATGAAAGCAAAGGCAATCTTAATGACAAATGGAGTAACAAAAGTTATGTGAGGAAATAATCTCGAATAAGACTCTTACAGGATTAGGACATATTATAAGAAGGTCTTAACTGTCCCAATTGGCTAAACTTTCTGCTGAATTACAGCCATTTTCACAATAGAATAACACTAAGAAGTAGACAAATAACCTGTTGAATTTTTTTTGTTCTGCTGTACACATAGTGGGTGTAACAATAAATATTGGTGAATGATGACTGTAGATATTTGGTAAGGTAACACCTTTCAATTTTAAGAATTACTTTGGGCCCCTGAATGATACACATTTCCAAAACTATTTATTACACTATGAAGATATTTACTGTCAGTCCTGTATCCTGTGAGAGGCTCTTGGTCATTTCAGAGCAGCTAAGTCATGGGCCTAATTTCACTGACGTCATTGCAAATATTCTGAGCATGAAATGGTGTGGACATAGCATTCCTTGGTTCACAAAGGAATGAGGTCTCACTCATTCAAAGGAACATATACACTCCCCTCTGCTGTAAGATACATTTACTGAGGCACAATTCCATCACTGCTTGTGACAAGTGCTAAGGCTATGGGAAAAAATTAGGATAAGTAGTAAACTTCTAACCAGCGTGATTTTACTCATTGTAATCTGTATCCATGGAACAGGGGCTTTCGAGCATGGAAAAACATAGTTGAGAAGCCAACATGACAAGATGTGTTTGGAACTATGAGTTTTGGTTTATATCACACTATATTCTAAGCTATTATAACAAATACAAATTTAATAATTAAGTATACTCATACTTTCAGTTATAAATTGTTTTCTCTGGGAAGTTTTTTTGTTTTTTTCAAAAGAATTAAATTCCTAGAAACCCGCAACTCCTCTACGAATTGAAAAAGCTGTGTTCTTGAACTAGCAAGATAAGGTGGCATAACTTTGGCCACTATGACCCTCAACATGCCCAGCTAAAATACTAAGTGGTCACCAACCACTCCTACACTCTCAATCTTTATAATAAGTGAAAAAGAAAGAGAAAGATGGATTTTTATTTACCTCTGTCAATAACTTCCTTACATTTATTGCTGTTCTTTTGTTCGTTTGGGAACTTAGGTGCAGGGTTGGAGTGATCACACTCCTTTTTCCATGCTACGTTATCACCATTGGTGTTTGCAGAGCCCATCAAAACTGCTCTCTCAGTCCTACCTCCCACCATCAGTGCAAGAGAGGCGCCTTTGATCCACACCCTCACCATCACTTGCTAGTATGCACCTGTCTACATCTGTGAAATAGAAGGAGAGCAATTTGTACCTAAAATTGAGATGATGGACGTTGACCCTGAACAATTTATGGCACATGGAACTTGAGGGTAATCAATTAATGTGAGTTAGTTTTTTTTCCATATTCCATTCCATTAAAAACAATTTACATGTAATATGCTCCCATGACATACAGGGAGGATACATAGAGAAAATGAAATTTGAGTACTTCCTAGAAAATATATACCTTTCATTATTTGGTCAAATCTCTTCATTTGGAATGTATCTGAAGACTCATTGCCACATGAATAAGTTTTTTTTTCCCTTTTAAAATATTGCAAGTAGTTTAAAGTAGAGATAAATTCAATTCATGGATATGAAACTATTACAATGATACTTAAAAAGATTTTAGTGACCACCTGCAAAGAAAAGAAGTAAAAAATTAATTATGTAACAGAAAAGGGAAGAAAACCATGTTCATGAAGGTCTTACTTTCCCAAAACTATTTTCTTTACAGACTGGTCTTGAAGGTAAAGGGAAAAGAGGAAATGTGTTATATTTTAAAAATTAAACATGAGTAGCAGGTGGTTTTAATACATTAAGGCTGCCAACTAGAAAAAGGTTGCTAGATTACAAGACAGCTACTGTATGGCAAGTAATTAGGAAAAATATTTTGCAAAGGGTTCTAAATTAAAGACAATTCTTTAGTCATGAATAGAAATAACTATATAAAATGACCCATTTAATTGACTTGACATTTGAAATCAAAATTGTAAAGGAAGAGAACTTTAAATCACTTTGTGATTACAATAGAATTTAGGCTTCTGAACGAATTTATCTGGAAATTACTAGAAGTGTCTAGTAATTACTAAATTACTAGAAGGTTATAGGGCATAATGAAGTTGGGCTTTGTAGTTTCATGAATGGACAGAGAATAAATAATGGATCTGGTGCTAAGAATGATTTACTGTATAACTGTGATCAGCTCTTGAAAGAGAGCCAATATTGAAGTTGTATTATATTGTTTGACCCATGACACTAAGCAGTAAGTTTTTCTGAACCTGTTTCATGGTATAGAAAAAGAAAAAAACACTCGAATTCCTTGTCTCAGATCCCTACAGATTGATGATGATCTGAAGATTTTTAGGCAGGTGTGAGAACCATGTAAAACTGGAGTTTCCAGTATTCTACTAATGCTGCAGAAAAAAGTGCTAGAGTGAGGATGAGAATAGGCTGAGTTTTGTTATGCTAATGTAGCTGTAGGTATATTTTATTTTACACTGAAGCCAAAATGTCAGATCTAAGTGGAGGATTCCCTCAGCTGGGCATCATCACTTTCTACTTCCTCTTATATAAAATCAACACCAGTGAGCTGAGAGCAGCTCTTACTCAGCAGCCATTATGGAGTAGGACAAAGAGGCAATTGCCCCTCACTGGTTATGAGAGGTCACCCTTTCTTTCTACTGTTGCTATCTCAGGTCTTTGCTCTTCCTCCTCCGACCTCAAATAAGGGAGGAGGAATTATAAAGTCTCATCAGGACTGATCCCCTTCCTTCTTCTTAGATTAACTAATAGGGTAGAGAAGCTAGTTGTCTGATCACACGTCCCAATTTGGGCCTTAGCCTAAATTCCAGGACAAGAGCAAAAGTCCTATTTTACATCTTTTTTTTTAAAAGAGAGATCAGATGGACTTGGGAATGAAGATAGCTTCAGCCAGCCAGAACGATCCTTGATGCCAAGAATAAAGATTGGTGTCGTTTAGAATAGGAAGGGTGAAGGAAAATTGAAAAGTGATAGATCCATTAGCATTCTAAGCCTTTACCACACTAAGGAGAAACAGGTGTAGAAACGCAGGTTAAATCCAGAGTTCCTTCTATGTTACTAAGAATGGTTTTGGTATTTGAAATGGCAGGCTGTGATATACTGTAGTGGACACTTAGGGGTAGGGTTAACCAGAGAAGATAAGAGGGGATCATTCACTGAATTGTAAATATGAGGTATTTGGAATAGAAATTGCTAAAGAGAAAGCCACAGGCCCCAAATAGCATCACCTGCAGCCCATGGTGCCCAAACCTGGATTTACTATCTGACCTAATTTCTGTTTCAGCTTCTCCCAGGAATATAATCTTAATCAACAAGGCTGGAATTTTCTGGTCAACACCAGTAAAGTAATCTGTTACATGGGCTTTCCTATCACCCCTGCACCCCATATGAAGAAGAGGTAATCTGTGTGATAAAAATTATTTTCATTTCCTCCCCTGCCAAAGATGTCCAGGTCTAAAAATAATCCCTTCTTTTGTGAATATCCCCCTTGCCCTACCCTCCTTTCTTTAAAAACTTCCCATTATGCACAACCCCTCTGATTGCCCTTCTATTGCTAGATGGGACACTGCTCAATCCATGCATTGCTTAATAAAGCCAATTTGATCCTCAAATTGACTGAGCTGAATTTTGTTCTTTAACAACCTACCTACAATATATTATCACAGTAAAATGAGCTGGAGAAGCAGCAGTACAAGTCCCCTGGGATAGAGTGTGGTTACCGCAGCCACTGAGGTCCACATTCATACCTCTCATCAAGAGAGAATACACTTTGAGGGGTGTAATTAGCTGACAGCACCCAGCTGCCTCGCCATCCGGATCTGCGGCTGCAGAAATGCAGAGGCCATGCTGTCCCCACAGTGTCCCAGACAACGACCAAGTACGGTGACTGCTCTGCAGTACTTCTCCCGCCCGCCTACCCCGGGTCTGGCCAACTTCTCAGGACACAAAACGAGACAAACTAGAAGGCAATAGCTGCCCTGGGAGAGAACGCATCAGTCACTACTGTTTTCTCCTGTCAATCTGAATTTAGAAAGGAAGGGACAATGTGAAATTTTATCTTCCTCTCTGAACCATGCACCACAGATAGAGCTCTGGGAGAGCTTACCCTTTGCAGGCTTCTGCCGACGTTCCCAGAATGCAGTCTGCAGGCTCCAGAGTGAGGGGCGTGGCCCAGCAGGTCTCATCTCAGTCACCAGAAACTGTAGAAGAGAAAAAAAATGTTCCCTCCGCCCTTTCAAGTGAGTAACTGGCAGAGCCCTTTTCTTCTAGGGCACCTCATACATGCATAAGCTTTTATCTAACACGGTTAAAAGTTGTCCACTGTGGCCACTGGAATGTAAGGTTCTCTTTGGTAAGCTTAACCTACTTGGTGAGCTTTCAAACACCATTTTATTCACCGGAGGCCTCACGCTGGGTTCAGTCCAGTGTAAGTCCAGCCCAGTCTGTCCACAGACCCAGTCTGGTCTCTAAGATGGACACAATCCATCCCTCGATCCAGTGTGGGTTTTAATTGGACCCAGTCTGGACAAAGAAATGTTATAATGCAGTCTGAAAGCTCCAAACAAGAGCTGCAGAGCTAGGATCCAGGGTCAGAGAGGGACTTCCCACTGCCTCCAGGTATAGTGAGAAAGCAGGAGCTCAGGGGCTGGCCAGGTATGGCTACCCATACACCTGGTTGGCTCATTCCCCTGGGGCTCTTCTTTGACTCCTCCTTCTGACCACAGAACTGTTAAAAGATATAATGAGGCAGATTAAAATTTTTAAGAGTTTATTTGAGCAAAAATCTATTTGAACCAAGGGACGCCAAAACAGAAGTGGTTAGGAAAGCTCCCAATAATGAGTTTTTTATTAAACTCTGGCAAGTTGATCTCTTTCTCAGCTTAGGTGTTAGCCTTCCTATGGGGGTTTCTTGTTTTCTATCAGGTCCCATGTGAACTAAAATAATACCCAACAACAAATAGTATCCACCAAAATATTTTCAGAACTGAAGTAACATCCATTAAATGCTTGGAATCACTAGAAACAAATTTGTCCCCTGAATAAAAAATAGTGTTTATTTTGTAGTACAGAACCTCAGTTTCTTCTTAAAGCTATTTAATACTACTTAAAAGGATTTTTTTTTCTTCTTTTAATGGGTGCTATAAGGACGTACATGTTTATTGTAATTTGTAAGCTAAATGCTTTATATCATTTGTAGGAAAAAAGTTCCAAAGCTGTAATATTATTCTCATAAAAGTTATTAATAAACAGTATTTTGTGAAGCAGCTTAATGTGCAGGAAAGAATATGAGTAAAAAAACATGGAAAATGTTAACATTGGGGAATTCAATTTTATTTATTCTGCATTTAAGGTATATATTTAAAAGCCTAAACAATCTCACTTAAGCATAGAAACACTATATTTTGTGTCCCTCCCCAAATGCATAAAACTCTTTATATATTTCTTTCCAGGCTAATGGCTCTGACTTGGGTTAAGCAAGCAAACAAATACAAAAACACAACACAACAAAGAAAAAAATGTCCTCCCTTCCTGAAACCTGACCCTGCTGTCTTTATAAAACAACCAAACAAATTTCTTAAAGCCAAGATGCCTCCACACCAACTTTGGTTGAAGTTTTTCTCTATATTCAAACATTTAATTTGGAGTTTTAAGTATTTAAAACTATGTTGATGATTGAATTTCTTTTGAATTTCCCTAAAATGATATATATTTATGAATACACAAATTTCTACATGCAATAAAAAATTATCATTATTCCTATATATTAACTATTTGACTGATTACAAAGGAACTAAGTAATTCTTTAAATTCTAAGATGGCAAGTAGTTAACATGGACCTTATATTATCAAACATGTTTTGAAAAGGAATTTAATACCTTGCATATCCTTGCAATCTAATTTTTCTTCTAATTCAAATCCTTTTAAATCTTTTTCAAATCCTTGGAAACATGGTTTCAATGGTTTAAATATATATAGCCATATGGATTCCCTCCTCATATTACCCTGAGTTTTATAATTTAATTATAAAAGTTGTGATTGGTTGGGAAAAAAACATATTAATTTAGTCTTTGGCCCTTGGTCATCTTTTCGTCCAATTTCTTAGAGCCAGAACTCAATGACTTTTAAATCGTTACTAACAAAATACTTTCTGCATCATTCATTATCTTCTGAAGACTAAGTCATGATATCATAAGGAAAACAAATTACCACATGCACTTCGAGGAAATCAACCATCAGAAAGAGCCAAGGGTTTTTTGACATATTTGGGCACTCGCAAACTGAGGTATCTTAACTCTTACACTTTGTCTTTCTGTTGTTTACACCTAATTTAGATTAGATTAGGCAGGAGCATGTCAAATTCTCTCCTATTTGATTTGTAGGAATATATTGGTTATTGCTATTCAAATGCAAATCTGTTTTTCGGATAATAATAGTCACATAATCATTTTAACACTCATAGCCATATAAAGTCAACAATGAATTTTTCAACATAGTTTACA
Organism: Aselliscus stoliczkanus; assembly: GCA_033961575.1. Classification (NCBI taxonomy): domain Eukaryota; kingdom Metazoa; phylum Chordata; class Mammalia; order Chiroptera; family Hipposideridae; genus Aselliscus; species Aselliscus stoliczkanus. Next base: position 70,147,460 of record CM066740.1, on the reverse strand, counting down.
TTTAATAAAAAATTTCCAAATAAAAAATGTTATAATAATCTTAATAATAAAAGTTCTATATTCAATATATATGGACATATAAAGTTTCCTAAAGGAAACTTTAGGAAAAGTAAGTAAATGCTATTAAATGTCTCTGCTAATAGCTTACAAGGAGTCTCACAATCTATTAGTTTCTATAGCAGTGTTTTGAATTGTCATTCTCTCTAATGTTATGTAATATACAACATAGATTATATCTCTATATACTACATAAGATTTTTAGGTAATCCAGGGACTAGTAGTGTAGTTCAGATTACTATTTGACTCAAAGGTTGGGACTCAAACTTTCTGCTTTTTTTCTCTTGTATTTCCTGCCAATTCAAATGCATTACCATGGTGGCATATGGCAATTCCCCTTCATGAATTCAACTTTCAGAGATCAGAGGTATTTTTGGAAATTGTTCATCTCCCTTTATTGACCATTTATGAGGTGTGATCACAAAACACGGTGAATGTTTAAATTTTAAAAATTATTACAGTAAAAGACACATTTCCATTAATCTTCTTCAAAATACCCCTCCCTGCTTGCTTTGAACACACTTATTCTGTCATTCTTGCCACTTTCTGAAGCAGTTCTGGAAGTCCTCTTTCATGAGTGTCTTTAGTTGCACTGTCGTTGCTGCCTCAATGTCCCAAATCGATTCAAAATGTTTTCCTTTCATGGTGATTTTGATTTGGGGGAAGAGCCAGAAGTTGCACAATGCCAGATGCAATGAATAAGGTAGATGAGGGCACATCATGACGTTTTTATTTGACAGAAATTGCCGAACCAGAAGCGATGTGTGACACCAAGTGTTGTCATAATGGCGGATGAAGAAGAGACACTCACAAAAGAGGACTTCCAGAACTCCTTCAGAAAGTGGCAAGAACAATGGGATAAGTGTGTTTGAAATGAGGGGGAGTATTTTGAGGGGGATTAATGGCAATGTGTTTTATACTGTAATAAACTTTTTTTAATTTCAACATTCACTGTGTTTTTTGATTACACCTCATATGTACACACACTTATACACACAGTTGTGAACATATACATGGTAATATATCTAAGGCATATATATTTTTCAAAGATTTTATTGGGGAATTGGGGGAGGGGAACAGACAAGTTGCTGTCCTTTTTATTCTTTAGTCTAGTTGTGGAGGACATTGCTTCACTGACCCATGTTGGTATCATCATTGCGCTCTTCTCTGGTGACGCAGATCGGTCACCGGCCTCTGGACGGCTGCTCACAGTGGCTCTTGGCAGTTCACACCGGCTGCCAGCTGCTCACACTGGCTGCTGGCAACTCACTGTAGCCAATGGCAGTCCACTGCAGCTATGCCATCCCCGGGGACTCACGGCAGCCCAGCTCCAGGCGGAGCTGTTGTTCACCATCTTAGCTGTAGAGGGCAGTGTCACTGGCCCTCATATGTGGGATCCGAACCGGGGCCACTGGCGTACCAAGCCAGCTCTTAACCACCGCGCCACTCGGCTGGCCTGTCTAAGGCATTTTTGACAAAAAACAATTTTAAAATGTTTTACTGTGACCCCATGATATTATTGAAAGATATGCATGTGTATGCACATATGAATTTGAAGGCATAGAATGGGCCCTAGAATACACACCCTCTGTTGGTAGAGATTACCTCTGGGAGGTTATATAGAAAGGGTGAGGGCTCAGAGAAGACATGCGGGGTAGTGCTTCAAGGGTATACATGAACTTTGGTGCCAGACCTCCTGTTTGAATGCTGGCTACTTACTATATGTCCTCTCTAGATCCTTCCATCTCCTACCTATAAAGTGTATGTATGCATATGAGCATTGCTTAGCACAGACTTAGTACATGATTCACATTATATAAATTAGCAAACACGAAGCAAATATCTGTTAGTATTGATAAGAGAGAATTTCTGTTTTTACTCTGTAACTTCTGTTTTATTTAACACTTGTACAATATACAATACTAATGCATTATTTTACAATCTAAAATGAAGAAGACCAAATCCAGAAATGTTGACAGTATTGCTCTAATGATGAAATTGTATAAAGATGTCAAGTGGTTGAATTCCAATACCTCCTGCCCATTCTCTGTTAAATGAAGTAGAGTAGTCAGAGTAAATAATTACCGCTCTACTATCTCAAGGGCAGAAAATTACCACCCTTTCCCCTTAATGAATCCCACCGTGCCATGTACACAGTGGGTAATCACTAAATGTTTGCTGATAACGATAATGGTGAGGATGCTAACAGCTGTGACACATTCTAAAGCTTAATTTAAAACCCATCAAGAAAATGGAACACAAAATATGGTCCTTCTGAATTTTGTCTGCATGGGAAACATAATCTAACATTTCAATTCTGTTAGATTATTAATAAAGTAATTCAGTGCACATTGTATTATTGATTGCTTTGGCACCATCCTGAGTTTTTGCTCATTAGCATGACCTAATTATTATTTCAGATGATTCAGAGGGCAAAGCAAAGTCCATATCTATTATTTTGGTATTAGAAGTTGGTCTCCTGTAAGTACTCTCTAAATGAAATGCACAAAATGGAGGTGATCAACTAAACTATGTTTAATCCCTGAAACAAGTTTTTCAGTAGTGTAGCTGCTTTCTATTTCCTCAAAGAGCAATCTTACTTTGCTTCTACAATGACATACTCCTTTTCTATGTGTTTAAGTAGCTCTTGAATGGAGAGAATGACTTTATTGGGAGGATAATGATGCCTTTCCAGCCTAGCTCCATTTCAGATTTGGGGGGTGGGGGTGGGGTACCAATGATTTATTGGGTTGTCAGAAAAGTCATGATGCATTTTTGCAATGAAAAACATAGAAAAAATACTGCATGACTTTTCTGACAACCCAATATTTATAGATTAAATTGTCTCTCTTCTGCCATCATTGAAGCATCAGCCAGGAAATACATCGATGACAATTACCCTTCCTATCAGAAAAATCTGAAATTAGTCCTTAATATTGGATCTCTGCGTTCTTGAGGCTGGTACGATGGTGACCACAGTGAGAGGAAGAGACTCCACATGGAACACAGACTGCAGGGAGCAAGGATCAGGGATATGGGCAACTTTCCTCCATGCGAGATTCTCCCTCCATAGTCATATCCATTGGCACCCAGTCAGGAAAGAGAAACTGGACTAGTTATCTGAACAGGGAAATTTTAATATAAAGGCTTGGGAACCGATAGTGGGATATTAACTTCTTAGAGGGCTAAGGAGGATTCTACAGATTATAGGAAGAGCAGATATAGGGAGCAGCTACCAATCTAGAGTGGAGGCAGGATACCCAGGAAGGAATGAACTGGGGAGATGAGCCACCCACACCTGAGATTCAGACCTTGTTATAGAGGGTGTAGATGTGGTCAAGAGATGGCAGAGAAATATGCTGAGGTGCCCCCGCCCCCCAGAATTGGCCTGGCAGCTGGCTAAAAGACTCACTAAGAAGCTGTCACTGGAATATTAATAAGATTCACTGGACAGCTGGCTGGGGTGCAAAGACTGAAAACTCACTGAAAAGCCACTTACCAGGGTGATGGTAAGATTTGCAAAGAAGCCACCCTGTGGGGTGCCCATGAAGCTCACTAGAAAAGCAAGCAGTGGGGTGCCTTCCTGACTCAGGGAAGGCACCAGCTAGGGTGGTGGCAAGATTTACTCAGGGAGGGGTGTGTGCCACTTGCAGCTGCACACTGAATTATCCCAAAGGGAAGAGCACTCCATCCCTAGAACAAGCACCCCCTTCTTCCTGCATTGTCCCTCCAGGGCTCTCAATTTGCAATCCTGATCCTGTGCTTGGGAACAATGAAACACTTACAAGATTCAGTTTCAGTATCACAAAGCAGGGCAAAGAAGGAAGGATTTAGAGCTTGGAGGCAATGAACTGATAACTGTAACATAGCCAAGCTTGGAATATTGCAATTTAGTTCTATTAAAGGACGATGTAGAAATGACTTCCCTAATTTCTTGATCACTTATTCATTAATTGATTAATTCAATCACAAAATACTTATTGATCATCCACCATATGACAGGTGCTATATTATAGACAAAGGACATAATGATAAATAAGATATAGGGTTCCCTGGGGTTCTTACAATATACTCCACCCTCAATTTGTTCAATATTCCTATTACCCTGTTGATCGATACCCACCCAACCCTTGGCTTTGTCTCCTTTGTTCCAGGCATGCTCCTCAGCCATGGCTACCAAGTACTTTTAACCCTTGATGGCCAGCTCCCCCCCAAAACAAATAACAGTCTTAAAAAGTAAAATCGTTTTGTTATTTAGTCAAACACATTTACATAAAAACTAGGAAGATGGTGATATCTTAAACTAGAACATTGGTAGTTGGAGACTAGAAATCAAGAAAAATAGGGGGCTGGCCAAGTGGCGCAGTGGTTAAGCGCTGGCTTGGGAAGCCAGCGGCCCCAGTTCGGATCCCACATATGAGGGCCAGTGACACTGCCCTCAAAAAAAAAGAAAAGAAAAGTAGAGAGGCCTTAGAAGCTAAAATGGGCAATTCATGGTGAACACTTGAATGGAGGGGCTAAGCAGAAAGAATGACAGCCATTTTTTTTATTTTATTAGAAAACTTTAATCAAGAAAGGGTCTACAGAAAGGAACAGTGTCTTTGGGTGGGAAATGATTAGGTCAGTTTACACACCCGAAGTCTCAAAAGCACATAAGGAGAAACATCTAGCAGAAATTTGATGTTTGCCTAATGCAGAGAAAGTCTAGGAATCATTGGTTGTACATGAGTTTTCCTAGTTGTTGAGTGAGGAAAGTAGAGAACCATTAAATGTAATATGTTCTGGGACAGAAGGAAAGGAAACTTTCCATATAGAACCCATATGCCTTCTCCACTACAGTCTACTTTTGGCCTTCATTCTACTGTAATGAAGGTGAGCAAATTATCTTCACTTCATCTCCTCACCTATTACCAGAAAAAGATGGAAACGGCATTATCACATCTTTTCCCTTCCTACATTCATAGCCTTAAGAAAAACCATCTAAGGGTGATCTGATAATGACAGATCTGCCATTTTTCATTTCAGCAGAGTTGATTGGGTTGAGCTGCCCTCTCTTCCATCTTGCATCTCCCTTAAAGGTCTTGCTCAGCTGAAGAGAATCCTCGTGACAGCTAAAAGAGGAAGAGCTATTCTGCAGGGAGTAATGGGGTACCATTTCTTTTACCAGAATCTCTAAACAAGCTCCCTAAAAAGAGAATATGCTTGGAACTGAGAGAGGAATGAAAGAGAAAATGAGCATTAAATACAAGTAGCTGTGTTATTAAGAGACCCCTGCTTTTTCATCACTTGCTTCAGAAGCTGCCTCTGCAATCTCGTCATTACACTTTCAAAGCTATTTCCAATTTTAGGACCATACCCCTCATGCCATATTTTTAAAAATTCCTTAATAATAAACAATGTAACACACAGGTAAGATTTATAAGGCACTTGAACTGCTTAACTGAAAGTGTAAAGATTTATTGAGAAAATCTATACTAGTTGATAATGATCATATTAAATTAAAATTGCTGTACTAACTTATCTGGTCAGGAAATATTAAAGATTTTCCTCAGTTTCTTATTTCTGTCTCTCCTCATGAGAATTTATATCTCTCTGGCCAAGGTACTCTGAGAACAGCTCTCAGGAGAGTTTAATTTCCTCTCGCCTTTAAATTTACCCACGTCGAGTATATTGAGCTCTCTCTCTTTTCCTCTTTATCAGTTCAGATGCTTTGGCTGTGTATATTAGAAAACTCAATTTAAATGGCTCTAGTAATACTAAAAATATATTATCTCACATTACAGAAAGCTTTTAGGTAAGGCAGTTCCAGGACTGACTAATTCAGCAATTCATCAATCCATGTTCTTTCCATCTTCATACTCCAAAGTCTTGGCTTTGCCCCTCAGACAAATTCCTCTTTGGAAGCAAGATGTCTTCCACAGTTCCAATCATTGTGGATGGATCTGACCACATGCAGCATGTTCGCAAAACATTCCTTCAAGAGGTGAAGGCCAGTCTAACACACCTACTGCTTTGGAGAGAATAAAGAACACTAAGAAACAATCCAAAAGGAAAGAAATGACTTAAATAAGACTGAAGAAGGAGGAGATGCTAGAAAAAAAGAGCCTTCGATGCTCCCCAATTTCCATTCTACAACTTGAATAATGCTGGAGGGCTTTTGTTCCTTACAGAGTCAGATATCAGAATGGCAAAGAAAGGAAGTAGAAAGAAGAAAAGACAAGGAAAGAAAGAGAGAGATAGACAGCCTACTATTCCCCTAGGAAAGCTGCAAGACTCATTAATCTCATTAAACATATATTTGTAGGACTTACCTCCATCATTTCTCATGCAGCTGCTAGTGGCTAAAGGACCATAGTTAAAAAACAGTGTCCTAGTGGTTACAATACATTACTGCCATTTGTAGATGTGCGGTAAGAGTTTAGGATTGTGTGAACTAGGTTGATTTGGGTTTAAGGAAAAAGCAGAACTTGAACTTGGGAGAGAGGCAGGCAGATTCTTCCCATTAATAGAGGAATGAGTATGGAGTGCTCACACAGCAGGGCACTGTACCTATCAGGCCCGGCTCCCAGCCCGGCAGCCTTCCTTTGGTGAGAGCAGGAACTAAGGTGGGTGCAGTAAGCATGAAAAGAATGGGATGATATTTTTAAAGCAGCAACTTAAGGTCTTGGTGAGAAATTACATTTATGGGCAGAGGAGAGAGAAGAATCAAATCAGATCATTGGGAAATGATGCTATTACTGACAAAAATAGGGACAGGAAGATTAAGTTAGAGAGAGGAGGCAAAAGAAGTAGGCAGAAACTTGGTTATACATAACCTTAAAGGTCATGTTAACAATTCTGGGCTTCAATTGAAGAGTACAAGGATACCCTGCAGAGTTCTAAACAAGAGAGTAATGTGATTAGACTTGTTACAGGTAACTCTCTTGCTCTACAAAGAATGGATAGAAGCCAACAGACTGAGAGCAGGGAAAACTTTGAGGAGGTGTTTATAGTGATCCATCCAAACATTTTGGTCCGCTGAATACAGAGAATGAGTGCAAGTGGGGCTGGAGCTATGTGAATAGATTTGAGAGATATTTAGGAGATAAATGTACATGAGATCTGATGATAGGACAGAGTAGGAGAAGAGGAAGAGTAAAGGGTCACAGATCATGACCAGACTTTCATTTTGGCCATTCATTAAGCAGAGAGCTTGAGAGAAAGAGAGATTACATGAGTAGGGGCCATGGTGAGTTCGTTTTGGAATGTGTTACATTTGAGGTGACAGTGGAGCATCCAAGTGAGAATGAATGGGTGTGTCTGAAATCCAGCCTGAGGTGGAAAGCTCTGTGGTCCCTGGGATTTAGAAAAGCCACATCTGCCTGGAGGCCTGGTGGGGTGGCCCTATAAGAATAGATGAGGCCTTCTGGAAAGCTAGTCTAAGGTAAAGAGAGATATACAACTTTGATTCAAAAACTGATCCAAAAAGGAGAGATGCCTTTTGAACACTATGTGATTTATAAGTCAGATTATCCTCTGGTTCATCTCAGGAACCCACCCTGTGATTCTGGGTAATAGGCCTTCAAAAAACAGAGTGGTAAACACTACATGTGCTTCCCTCTGTAGCGGACACTGAAAGTAGAAGCCATTAGTAAGCAGCGGGACGCCAGAGGCCTGAATGATATTCGTCCTGATGAAAGTACATCTGCCACAATGGTGGTGCTTTTAGGGACCCCTGCACCAGAAAGCAGTGTCCTAGACCTGAGCCACCAGAAAAATTGGGGATGTCTTCAAAGGGCATTGGTGGATAGTGGCCATTTTGGATTATCTCACAAAGGGGCTTAGGAACACATCCCAGTAAGGCCACTTTGAATAAATGTAAGAGGGCCTTCTTGGGGGAAACTTACAAACAGCAAACTAGCAGAGTACATGCGAACCCCTCAGCCATCAAGGTACCCTACAGAGCTGTACTTATGCCAGGCATCACTGATGAACACCATGAAAAAGGCTCCCTGAGGGACCCACCCCAGTAATGCACTGCATAGTAACAAAAACCGGACCTGTCTAGACCAATATGATATAACAGACCCCCTAAAAAAAAGGCTGCTAGAAAAAGAAAACCCCTGGATTTCAGGAGCTGCTATCAGCGTATTTATCAGTCGATAAACTCAGACCAGCTGAACCTGCTCTTTCCTGAGCTGGGAGAGCAGGGGAGGAAATGAGGGGGCCTTCCAGATTCATCTCTCCTTAATGATAGTCTATGAAAGATACACTTGCCACGGCAAATCTCAGCTTACAGGGAGGAAAATAATTGGTGCCTCTTGCAGACTGGTTGTAGGAGGGCAAAAATGATACCTTAGAAGAGTGCAGACTTCAAACCTTCCCATCAAAGCAGGGCTTAGATGCATTGTTAATGCTTTAGAAACTCCTAGCACTCTCTGGAAAGAAAATAGAAGGTAGATTGGTTATTAAAAAAAAAAAAAAGCATGTAAGAGAGTGGCCAGAGAAAATACTCTTCTGTGTCTCAGAAATATGTAGCCTGAGAAAATGGATTATCTGGAAACATACATAGGTTGTATAGACAGATGCATATATACATAATCCAACAAAATGGATCACACACACACACACACACACACACACATACACACACACACACACACACACACGAGGGAAGAATTAATCGTCACGTGATTCCTCTACCAACATGTCAGTAAATGTAAATCTGACACCATTTTGCTTGAAGTAGGCAATATCTTGATCATCAAAGGCGTTGGTAGTTTAGATTTATTTTAAGAGCAAACATTCAGATACCATGGAAACATGTTTACTGACCTAGTTTTGTTTCTGTATTGAGCTAGAGATGAGGAGTAAATGAGAAAAGCCGAAATCAGTGAGAAGAGAGGAGAGACTAGCTCATTTCTGTTCCTTTCCATTTTTGTTTTGTTCTATTTGTATGCTTATGATTCCCTAGAAGGAAATGTGTTTTTGTTTTCTACCACCACAAGCTCTATATCCACATGTTCCCTGCTTCCTTAAAGTGTTAAATTATCTCCGAGGATTAGCAACATACATCCTTTTACTTATCATTGGTAGAACAAGCCCCAATGTATAGGTGTGTGTGCATGTGTACACTTGTGTGTATTCTTAATCTCCAAATTCTTTACTAATATTTGAACAGACACCATCCACTGGATCCCCATGCCATTCTCCCCTGTTCTTTTTATTAATAAACCACACAGGCCCCTTATACCCTGTAAGTAGGCCCAAGGCCACCCAGCTAGACTACATTTTCAGGCCTTCCCTGCAATTACAAATTCTTCCAAGGGAATGTGAGTGGCAGGAAGCTGTGCTCTCCCAGGGTGCTTCAAGGACCTCCACTTCCTCTCTTTCCTTCTTGTCCTGCTTACTGGCCTGTGGGCCCACCTGGAGGAGCCACCTTCTAGAGACGGAAGGTACCTGTTGAGGAGAGCAAAGATGAACATCTTGTCTGTCTCATGGAAAAGAGATGTTACATCAAAAATAATCAAACAGCTGTTTCATATAGGCTCCTTCAGTGTTAGGCCTCTGTTACAGCAACTTCATTTGTACCCTAACTACAAATACCAGGCTACAGAGAATTGTTGACCTGTTGTATAGCACTGTATTGGGATAGGTACACAGCTCTGAAATCTTTGGCACATGTTTTCACCTACTCATTCTACTTTCATGTCTCTTTATGTCCACTTTGCTGTGTAAAATTTCAGTCATTTCTCGGATATCTAGATGTTGTGTTAATACTTAAATATGGCTGACATATACCAGGGGTGCCCAAAAAATGTGTACACATGACTTACTTTCATCTTTGCTATCAGTATATATTGAGTATTACAATTTCAATACACTTTTATCCTTTCTTAAAATGTGTGTACATTTTTTGGCACCCTCTGTATTTTTAGATCACCAGGGATTAGCATGTATCTGATTATTTTCTAACATGATATTTTTCAAGCCACTTAACTTAGAGAGATAAGCTGTGAAAACACAAAATATTACTCGTTGCATTAAATCTTTATTTCCTGGGGGACAGAATGATTGCATGAAATTAAATTTCCGTCTTTCTAGTTGATATGCAGTGATTCCCATTATGACAAGACTGTGCTATCATCAAAAGAAATGTCTCAGCACACAGGCTTCTCATTATTGGCTAGTTTGGTCAAAATAAAACTAACAAAGTTTTTGCAATGAAGCTGTTGAAGACTCTGAGGAATGCTATATAACAATTTCCCTGTGCAAAAGGCATAATTAATTAGTGTGCTCTATTTACCATCGCTCTTTTCATCTTACTAAGGATTTTTTCTCCCCTGGCATATGGTTAGAGAAGTGTTATATTTCCTGAAGCTTTAGAGACGATTTGCCATCTTTAAATTTTGAACAGTTACGAATCACATTCCTTTGCACTAGAAAAACCCATCAAGAAGTTAGCTGTATATCTAGGAAGATTTAAGAGCACAAAATCTTTCACTGCTTTAAAATTTCTTCTTGTCATAGGATCCATACTTTCATTATTAATGTCCCATATTTTGTTAGAGTACTGCCTTTAGAAATCCCTGTTCAAAATGTGATCATGCCATCTTCAATGGATAATATGTAACATGTTAGTGTATTGACCAAGATGGATTTTTAAGATTGTCTACATGTCATGTAGTCAGGTGGCATTAAGTTTTGGATAGATGCCTTTTTTATATCAGGGAATAACAGCAACATGGCTAAATGATCCTACAAGGGATGTTCTTGTGGACATTGAGTCATTTAGGAAGCACTGGGACATAGTGGATTGTGAGGACGTCTTATTGGCAGAATTTGGGATGGAATCTGGGCTATATAGTAGCAATGTATTTCTGCATACAATGGTTTTTCTTATTTTGATGGCTGTATGATGTATATGCAGAAGAATGAAGTAGATACTAAACTATTCAGGGATGGTAGGGCATCAGGTGGCAACTCAAACGTTTCAGGGAAAAAAATAATAAAAGCTCTCTGTACTAGCAACTATTCTGTAAGTGTGTGATTGGTTAAAAATAATTTTTTAACATTCAAAAAATCAATATTGATAAAAAATATGTTAAACAAAATATTGAAACCATCAATGTTATTTCCACTCATTTGTATTTCTCAAATAATAACTTACCACTTCCTTTACATAATATGATCTGTGTATGTTGAACTTTGACTTGGTACTCTAACAGAAATTAATAGTACAAAATCTAATCTATAACTAGATTATCTGCCACTTATTATCTGTGTGATATGAGCAAATTACCTCACCTTTCTGTTCTTCAGTATCCTCATTTATAAAAAGTGGGAATAAAATGAATGAACATATATAAAGCATTAAAGTATTAACTGGTACATATTTATTGATAAAAATATTAGCTATAGTTATAGAGTCAACTTTGTTACATATAAGATTTTGAGTTGTTCTAAATATACTAGTAATAATACAACAATAGTAATTACAATAATACTAATGTATTCTAAATCCATGACTAATATCTTTATCACAATAAGTCACAATTTTCATTTTTCCGACATTAAATAGTTGGCTATTTCTCATAAGATTGGTAATGCTATTTTCTCTTTCAGAGCTTTAGAGATGATATGCAAGGATATAGAAACAGCAACATTTTTTCTAGGGAAGAATTTAAAAACTGCTGGAAGCTGCCAGTTAAGGGCTATGTGCTTTAGATAATAACACATTTGGGATAGTCCTTCATAGAGGTTAGATGATCAGCTTAGACTATGAAAGCAATACTAGCTGCTGCCTGGCATCACCCTCTTTTCTGGGAAAGCTGTGTTAATGAAATGTAGTCTTAATTTCTTGGGCTAGTTATTTTTGGTTCATTACCAAAGAAATATAGGTTTCCTGCCCAGAACCCTTATGCCGAGAATTAGATGACCTCTACAAAACAGGCTCAGCGAATTCCCATGATGTCAGCCCACTGGGCAGCTTTCCGAGGCAGCGGGTCATGGCTGTGCCTTCTTAGCAATATTCCCACAAAATGGGGGAAAGGTGGGGGTTGGGGGAGCCACTCTGGCCCCTCTGTCCACAAAATAAATAAATGATCACAGTGAGTCTGTCCAGCACTGCCACGAACGTTTCTCTAATGAAAGAATCCTTAGATAATATATTTTTTTCAGTAGAAACAGAGTTCTCTGTTTTCTTTCTAGATTAAGCTTTTTCTGACTCAGAAATGTCAATCTGAAAGCAGGAGTTTCGTAAGTCAGGGGAAGGGGTCTACGGCATCATGCCTTGTGAAGGTGGGCCTTGTTAGAATGTGGATTATGCTCAAAAAGAAGCGGAGGCTGAGAGGAAAAACGCTAGTGTTGCAAGGTTTCATCCTTCACTGAGGCCCTGGCTTACTACACACACAGCTAACTGGCTTACCCTCTACTGTCTGTTCTCTTTCCTAGATTGTTAAACTTGAAGATTAACAGGAGATAAACACACAAGATTGCATAGGAACCCAAATTTTGTTTCATGTGGAGAAAGGAGAGAGCTTAGGCCTTACTGGGTAGTGGGGATATTCTACTCACAGAAGAGGAGTGCTATTTTAATTTCTCTTTGTGCTTATCTCTATGAAGCTCTTCACAAAATGATATCTCCCACTCAGACTGTAAGAGTTAAAGTTAATGTTTATTATTAATACTCTATATTAGAGCATGTTACACACTGTAGATGTTCAATTGCACACTTGATACAATTTTTTAATTCCATTCATTAATTCTAGGAAGTCAGGAAATTGGCCATCAGTCCTATTTCTTTTTCTTTCCTGCTCTCTGGGATTCTTGGCCCTCTTCTGACCTGCCTCGACAATTACCATTCATTCATCAAAGATCTGATCCAAGTCATGCCTGCCATTGAGGCTTTCTCTCAAAGAGGAATAACCAGAGTCAAGGCAGCATTGAGTCACACGCTGGCAGCAGCTTGTTCAACAGAAGTGGTCAGAGCCAAAGAACCCCGAGCACGTTGGTGTCATTCCCAAGATCACCTCTACTGTGGAGCTCAGTGCACTAGACTGGCTGCCTATGACTGTTAAATATGCAATTCACCTGGCGAGTTTCCTTTGCTTTGATTCTGTATTCACTAGTAATCTTTAAATTACTGTTTTGCTTCTCGTATAATTCTTCCTACAGGAAAAAATGCTTTTGCCATGCAATTCAATTTTTCATTCCTATATTATGTATTTACCTCCCCAATTAACAAATTAATATCTGGATTTTATACATTGGTCTTGAAGTTTAATTGGGTCTGTCCCTGAGATGTGGGCAGAAGTGCTCAAAAAAAAAAGTTTGTCAAGCTGCAAGACAGAGAAACAGATCTAAGGTTCCGAAATGAACAGTAGCCACCAAGCGAGGTCTCCTGAGATAGGCTGGTGGCCTTTCCCAGGTGAGGACATGCTCCTCACGGCTTTCCATACACTTCACACATGTCATGGTATTTCCCTACAATATATCCATGATGCTGCACTCTCTAACACTGGGCTTCTTGGTCCCACACACAGATTTGGTTACCGACTTGTCAAAGGTAATCTGTCCGACATCCAGAGACCATTACCCTACAAATGGATGCCTAAGTGGTCATTTCTACAGTCACCAAACAAGACCACTGCACAGATCATCTAACCATTTCAGCTCTACTCACTGTCTACACACAGTGATGTGTAATCACCCTGGGTTACGACGAGGACCTTGGCAGTGTACATGACTGTGTATGGTTCTAACAGTGCTCGGTCTGACTGCCTACAAGTGAAAGGTGAGCAATACAGTGCATGGCTGACTCGTTTTCCTCATTTTAACTATCAATGAGATAGACAGCTCGGCAGAAAATCATATGAGCATTTTCAAATGATCAGGAAGCACTTACGGGGATATAATTGGTTAAGTTCCTTGTTATTATTCTGCTTTGTCTTAGTTTCAACAACAACAATCAAAAGTATTCTTATTTATGCTTTCCCACATTTATTTATCCTCCTGAAAAGGTGAGGCAGGTAAGGTAGATAATACATTATTCTCATTCGATTGTTGAGAAAAGAAGCTTAGAAAGATTACATGACTAAACCAAGCTCAGCATAAGCGATAAATGATAGAGCTGGAATTTGAAAACAGATCCAATGATCGATGAAAATATGAACCATGTATTAGGTTAAACTTTAGCATAGTGATTCTTGCATTTTATTGTATGTAAAAATCAGAGGAGATGCTGCCTGGATCTCAGACTAGTCCTAGCTGCTAGTCCCTCCCTCCCCAAACAAAAGTGGTAAAGCAACAGATAGAAACGAAGCAGGAATAAAAGAGGGGGCATGGATCTGAATAGCCAACTGAAATCCGACAAACTTTAGGGGAAGCTAAGGCGCCCCATTCAGATCCCACATATGCTGGCCAGTGACACTGCCCTCTACAGCTAAGATGGTGAACAACAGCTCCACCTGAAGCTGGGCTGCTGTGAGTCCCCGGGATGGCTTAGCTGCAGCCCCTGCTGCAGTGGGCTGCCATAGGCGACAGGGAGTGTCCGGCAGCCAGTGTGAGCTGGCAAGAGCCGCTGTGAGCGGCCGTCCAGAGGCCAGCGACCGATCTGCCTCACCCAAAAAGAGAGCAATGATGATACCAACATGGGCCAGTGAAGCAATGTCCTGCACAACAAAAGGATAGCAACTTGTCTGTTCCCCTTCCCCAGTTCCCCAACGCTGTTCCCCTCCCCCAATTCCCCAATAAAATCTTTGAAAAAAAGAAAGAAAGGGGCCGGCCGAGTGGCGTGGTGGTTAAGCACCGGCTTAGGAAGCCAGCGGCCCCAGTTCGGGTCCCACATATGAGGGCCAGTGACACTGCCCTCAAAAAAAAAAAAAAAAAGAAAGAAAGAAAGAAAGAAGACTTAAGATTGGAAGACCTTAAAGAAAAACAGGAGGCAAAAGGAAAACCCCACACCCAAACATACTATTATGAAATTTCAAAACATGAAAGAAAATCTAAGTTTTTGAGAAAGACTACAGAAAAATTATTAGAAAGTGATTTGCTGGGTATTTGTAGTATGAATTGATTTTGGCATATTATTATCCATAGGAATTGTACCAGTTTATACTCCCACCAGCAAAGTATGAGAGATGCGTGTTTCCCGGCAGCCTAGCCAACACAGAGTGTTATCACGTTAGGAATTTTTGACATTCTGATAAATGGCATTTCAGTGTATTTTTAATTTACTGATTAGTAGTGAAGTTTTACACATGTCCACATGTAAAAAGCCACTTGCATATGCTTTAATATGAACTGTCTATTCATATCTTTCACTTACGTTGCCAATGGGTTTTTGCTCTTTACATTTTTTCCCATTTTGTCATTTGTCTTTTGACTTAGCTTATGGGCAGAAAAGTCTGGTTTTTACCTAAACAAAAATTTGAATAAATTTATCTATCTTTTACAATTTCTGAATTTTTGATACTGCAAGGAGGGTCTTCCAATCCCAAGGTTAGAGTTCCTGAGGAGTTAAAAAACAAAACAAAACAAAAATAAAACCCAAATTCCTAAGCACCTACCTTGGAATTTCTGGTTCTGTAATTCTGGCATAAGGCCAAAACTCTGCTTTGGAAATCTCTTATCCAGCTTAACACACACTCCCTTATGTTAGATACTCACCAAGTGATTAATGGTCACAGTAACTCAAGTATCACTAGATATTAAATCATCACTGAAGGTATAACTCTGATTCTCAAAAACTATTAATACTCAAAAAGTAAAGTTGTGATCACTTTGAGTACTTAAAACATTCACAAATGCGTATCGTCAAAGGTTGTGGAAATAAGAAATGGAAGCATATGAATAAGGCTCCCTCCTATGGCCCCCAGGCAAAGATACTTCCCACCTCCACTATAGCCACAGCTCTTTCTAGATCTTAGGCCACTGAGGTCTGATGGGTTGCTAGTGCAACTCAGGCCATGAGGAGGGAGAACAGAGGCTGGCAGTTCTAGAAAGAAGGAGTGTCTTCTTTCGCTGCCCCCTAGTATTCTGTTCTCTGCACTCAAAATTATCTCCCCTACATTTATTCCATCAATGAGAGATTCACCGATTCATTTAGCATAGCAAGCTCCTCCCCCTTCTCTCTTTCTCTCTATCTTTCCTTCTCCCTCTTTATCATTCTATTGGGTCTTTAGACATCATTTAGTTCAGTGGCTCTCCACACTGGCTGTACAATAGTCACCTAGGGGACTTTATAAAACTCTCAAAGTCTGATCCTCAAGCCAACCCAATTAAATGAGAATCCCTGGAGATAGGGTCCAATATGCTACGGAATCTCCCGAGGTGATTCTAATACGCAGCCAATCTTAAGAACAACTGACAGTTCAGTTCACCTCATCTAGTTAATCAATTAACAAGTCGTGCAGAGTAAAGGGCAAGCTTAAGCATGCAACAAGAATTCTGATAAACCTGAAGAAGGACTTTTGGAAAATGGCACATTCCCTGGGATACCATTTGGAGATTGGGTGTTACAGAAAACAATTTGTTTTTCTAGAGAACAGCATGAAAAAACATGGGAAAATGTGACATTCTGCTTTATTATTCAGAATGCCCTGAAATGCCATGTTTTCTTTTCATGTTTTTATCACTCTAAAAGAAAAAGTAAAAGTTACAAATGATCTCTCTTGCTTCCTATCTCTTATTGCTCCACACTCCCCGCTCTCCCCTAAAATATCCATGTCTTTTTGTTTCCCATGTAGCTTACTTTTCAGACATGAAAGAGCAGATATCCAGCAGCACAGAAATTGAGTAGAATTGTTTTTTCAATCAGTCAAATGCACTTTTCTGATATTTAAAGACTGTCGTCATGTTGAAGCAATTTCCCTCTCACTTCCTGCATGTTTAAATGTAAATGAATGGGCTAATGTGTGACTTGTATTTCATGTTGGCATACTGGCTGCTGATATTTATAGCTAATCTTCTAGACAATAACTGCTATTCCAAACCTAACAATCCCATTCTGTGTACCACAGTCGTTCCCATATCAGATGTGTATGCCCTGAAAATAGAATTTCCTAATTCTAGTCATTTTCCCCATTTTCTACTTCAACATTAAGTCTGTCTTTTCTTTCTTCTCCCACGAAGTCATTTTGCACATATTTCTACTGAGCAATTCCAAATAATTAAAGCATATCTTTTAAAAATAAATTTTATGTATGCAGATCGAAAATATGGCAGCACTACTTTGGTTATTGCAGAAAAAGGAAATATACTTCTATATTCCCTGTATTTTTGGCCAGGTGTACTTTAATTGTATATTTTCATTTTGTATCACAGTAATAATAGATTCCTATTTAATGGGCATATAACACATTTTTATACTGGGGACTCTGAGTATAATAATTTAATATAAGCTTACCTAAAAACTATTGATACCCCCCCAAAAATACATACATTTAAATAGTAGGTTCAAAGTAACCTAATAATAGTTTATATCATTAAATATTCATGCTTTTTAAAAATACAGACTACTAAATTAGAAAATAAGATTAAAATAGAGCCTATCAAATTAACTGTTTTCTAAAATTTCATTTCACTTATATAAAATGTGATTATAAACTCACCCTGATTAAAAGCTTCACAAAGATGAACTGGTAATAATATAACAACAAAATGTTTTATTACATTAAAGATAATTTGAAGATTTGCAGGAGTATTTATTTTCTGGTAACTATCAATAGAACATAATTTCTCCACTAAAAAACAAGCAAAGTTATACAAATTTAGGTGATTAAGAGTTTTCAAAGTGTCCTCAATACAGAAATAATTTGTTAATATATTCTCAAACTTATCCGAATCATGTTCTAACTTTATGTCAAATACTTAATATGTTAAACATAAAGACTTCCTATTTACCATAACCTTTTGCTTATAGCAGCAATAGGCAGCAAAAAATATAAATGATTATGAATCATTTTTCTCAAGGTTTTTTTCAGACCATTTGAATGTCTTCCACCTTGTTTTATATTCTGTTTTCCATGTCACTTTCCAGATGAGAAATGTCAGCAGTGTTTTAGCTTTAACAGTATGTGGCTCTTAGATAGCATTTAGGGTTAATTGGAATTTCTGTCTGGTTACACTTTGCAAATTAAAGAGTCAGTTTATCAATAAAGCAGTGTGATCATTTCCATTTGTGCTGTTCCTCAAATTCAGTCAGGGAGTCTGACTTTTATCTTTTATGAGAGTGATTGCCAAGTATAAAATTCCTAACTATGGTAGTTTTCTGGGACATAATTTTTTTTAAATGAGAGAAGTATGGCATCTTTAAATGTTTTATAGCACTTTAAAAAAATATATATTATGTGACTACAAAAATTAAATGGAAAAGTTTTGATAATTAAATAATTAAATTACCATACTAGGAATGTGGTTTTTTTATCCTTGGTTTGATGTTTATGTCAATGGCTGAACTGAAGACTCAGCTGAATTAAATACAATGGAATTTAATAGGAATATGTGTTACATTTTCTGCTTAGGTTTTTACAAATACATAACAAGAACCTCACTGTACAATTAGTGGGGAAAAAAGACTTAGAAGCTTTGTTAGGCAGTACGCTTAATGCAAGTAAATAGTAGCCTTGAAAAAATGTACGTACTTTTACTACATTAATGAATGTGTCTTAAGAAACCCACTCTTGTCTTTACTGCTGAGGTTACACCTGATGTGTCTGTTTAGTCTAGTCATCACAATTTATGTATTTTTAAAAAATATGCAAGCCAGGGTTCTTACGCGGTATTCCATTGAACATATTTAATTAACAGCTATTGGGGTAAAAAGAGGTTCTATGGTCAACCAGCATTAAATAGATTTTTTTTGCTGCAGGGACTGCTAATGCTTTTAATATGCTAAGGACATTTTGCCTCTGTGAGAGGATACTATATGTATATTTCTTTCAAAATAATTGATGATGCAATTATTTTTCATAAAGTCTCTACTAACAACTGGAAAAATAGCTTGAGGAATAACTGAGTTTGGTGGAACACAGTTGTGAAAATGCTGATGTGGTCAATTGAAACATGATTAAAGGAGGCTGACCAGGAAACCACCCCTCCACTCTTCACCTGACCTTCTCATCATACTGGTCACTCCCTTCTGGCCTCTCTGTGACCCAGACACTGTACTGGAGTTTGACTTATATTCAGATTAAAGGAAAGTTATATTTCTTGCCTTATAAAATATCTGAAGTGAAGAACAGATTTGCTTACTACAAATTTAAAAGATTTATGATTTAAGGTTAAAGTTAGGATATTAGAATGTGTACAAACTGTTGAAGGTGACATACTGATGTTTCAATGTTTTCCATCTATGTGGAAAGCTTCTATTAGAATTATCGTGTAGAGATGGAGTTTGCTGTTGACTATCCCATGGTTTCAGAGCTACATGAATCTAAAGGTTTCTGTCACATTTTTTGGAGGAGTACAAATATGTAGCACAACAGAAAGTCATCATCATTAGCAATGTACAACAGGGGTCCAACAGATGCCAGGTAATCTTTCAATTAGCAAAGTATCTCTGGGAAATACAAAAAAGTATCTCTGGGAAATAAGTATCCAGGGCTCTAGAGCACCCCAGCAGCCAGCCAGTCCAATCATTTATCCGATGGTTGAGTTCCCCTACCCATTAAATGGTTTGGTAACTAGGGAGATACAGTGACAGTGTCCTAATAGATGCTGAAGGACAATAGAACATTGTATAAGACACTGAATTAAGTGACCCTCACAGTCCCCTCTTCTAAAATGTTATAACTATGATGGGAAGGATTAGAATTAATTCAAAATATTAAACAAAATATAATATATAATACAATTTTACACATTGCATTTAAATAATCTTACAGTGATCTGTGGAAAGCAATTGCTGGCATTATTGCATCATTTTTTATTACTTTTTTTTAAAAAAGATTTTATTGGAGAATTGGGAGAGGGCAACAGCGTTGGGGAACCGGGGAAGGGGAACAGACAAGCTGCTGTCCTTTTGTTCTTCAGTCTAGTTGTGGACGACATTGCTTCACTGGCCCATGTTGGTGTCGTCATTGAGCTCTTCTCAGGTGAGGCAGATTTGTCACCTACTTCTGGACGGCCGCTCACAGCGGCTCTTGGCAGCTCACACTGGCTGCCAGCCACGCACACTGGCTGCTGGCCACTCACTGTAGCCTATGGCAGCCCACTGCAGCACAGGCTGCAGCTATGCTGTCCTGGGGACTCACAGCTGCCCAACTCCAGGTGGAGCTGTTGTTCACTGTCTTAACTGTAGAGGGCAGTGCCACTAGCCCTCATATGTGGGATCCGAACCGGGGCTACTGGAATCCCAAGCCAGCTCTTAATCAACGCGCCACTCAGCTGGCCCTTATTATTATTTTTAATGAAACTACTTATGAGGCTGTATTTCATTCACTCTACCTATACACACCCAGAAGGGAAATATCGTAGTGGAAAAATGGAGAATTCACCCTTGACAAATTATCGAAGGGGGGTAGGTTTAACCTTTTATTGTTTTCTAATGTCAGATCAACATCTGGTCTGCTGAGGGCAGCTACAATATTGAGAGGTTCCTGCCTGAAGTTCACGCCACCTTCAGCTTACCCAGTTGGCAGACCCTATGTTACTCTTCCCCACCCCATCTCTCACTTCTCAGGTATTGTCAATCATTTTGGAGAACACTTGGGATTTCCACTTATACTGGAAAAGTGCAAATAGCAGAATCTCCAATGAGTCTGAGGAATCTAGAACAGAGAGAATGTGTGCCTTATCTGACAGGATATTAAAATCGTTTTAGTGTCAGCGGAGACACTAATTCAATAAATACCACATTTAAAAGTGAAGGCAAGGCTGTGATAGAGGAATTGCAAAGGAGGAGTCCTAAAAGGTAGTAAGTGACTTAACCCCTCATCCTTATTCAGGTTTTATAAAAAATTAGAAGGATCTGGATATTGAGAGAGATGTTAGTGTGTTATGAACGCTTTCCTGCTCCCCAGTAGCGGGAGGGGAAGGTGCTTCCCTTTCAACCTCAAGTCTCTAAATAGGGGCTTTAGAAAATTTCTCAAAGACCCTGATATGTGCCCTTTGTTCAGAGATACCCTGGACCAGTGACTAACACCTGCCTGAGAAATATAAAGGGGCAAAACTATGACTGGTTTGTTGCCCTGGTGTCAAAGCAAAACATAGTTGCATTAAGTACAAGCAGCTTCCCAGAGTTTGTTGCCAGGGAAAAAAAAAGAAAAGATATATATTTTTCTCACTCACACACTGGCTAAATACAAGAGGAAACTGGCTTGGGGTAGCCTTAGATGCTTATCCCGGAGGACTCTCAGAGGGATGTACATTCCAATCAGAGAGAAACTTAAGGCATATGCCTCAGGTTAGAGAAGACAAAAGAAACCAGCCAAAATAAAGCTGGACTGCCCCTCTTCAAGGAAACTGCAGGAGAGAGACTCCTTAGAGATGGGCTAGGGTGAAGTCATTGAAAAAGCCATGAAAGCCCACTCCGCCCTGATGCTGAAAACAGATTTCAATCCCACAGAAAGCCCTGCAGCTTGCAATAGTATTTTTTTTTTAAGTTGAGCCCTCCTGCCACCTGTTGGCAGCTCAGCAGCAGCTCAGCTTGGACCAGGCATCGAACTGCTGTTGCTCAGAGCTCTGCTCACACTCTTGAGCAAGCTCTTAACCAACTGAGCCATTCAGCCGGCCCTTGCAATAGTATTCTTCATATAGGCACTTATCTGTTCTTTTTTTCCTCTTCCACTTTCATTCATTCTAACTCTGGATGGGTCATACGTCATGGTGTGGTGGAAAGCCCAGGGAAAGAAGCACAGACCTGAGCTTAGAAAGTGAAGAAACCAACTTTGAATGGAGATTAAAATGGTCATGATTACCCTGGTGTGGAAACAGTATTGACTCATTAGAGAAGCTTTGGTTACCTAAAAGTAAATAAGAAAATAATACTTCTTCATGATTCTGCACCTTCATTTGTCCTTGTTCAATTTAATGGCTACATCTGTTTCCACAGACGAGGCCCAGGGCAGCAGCAAGATCCCAGAAACCTTAATACAAGGCATGGTGTAGCTGCAGAAGGATATAATGGTGTAAGCAGATGGAGGGACACGTGATGGCATCCTGTGCTCATTTAGAGGGAAGGCCAGGGAGAACACACCAGCAGCAGACCCTAGGATGAATAATTGATAACCGAGAACCAGTGTCTCTATCTGTACCTCTCCTGGGGCAGAAATTTAAGTTTAATCCAAGGAAGCAGGGAGGAAGTGTAACTCAGAATAAACAGAAAACCATGGGTTGACAGTTGGCAGAGTCTACAGCAAATGGACTAAAAATTAATCTTTTGCCATCAGCTTGATCTAGAAATTGTTGAGCAATAGGAAAATTAAGTAGCATTTTTGGATCCCAGCTTGAAGCCTGAGAAATTTCTACCCATCACATTCAAAATATCTAAACTGAATCCACCGTCTTTCTCCATATTCAAAGCTCTTTTCAATTCTTTATTTTTGTTAGCCTTACTGTTTTAGAATTGCAGTTCTCTTTTAATTCAATGAGTTTAAACTCCATATTCGGTTGAACCCCATACATGCCTTGCTAATTCCTTTGTAGCTCCCCAAAAATGATTTCTCTTTTATTCCTTTTGGCTCCTCCAAAATCTAGCCTATTTTCAAATCAAATCTGTATTATTACAGTACCTTTTGCAGTGATCTCTGATTCTATCACAATCCATGATGCACATTTCAGATGACTTTTCTTCAAGACCTGCAAATTTAAAGTTTGACACCCCTTTGTGATTCTTAATAAGCAGGTCATTGCAAAATAACATTCTCATCTCAGAGACTCTCTGACTCCCATTACCAATATTGTGCTCAATGCCCCTTCCCACATTAGATCTCACTATTCCTCTACACTCCAACCTATTTTGTGGCCACCATACCCCAGAACTGACTTTTCAATCCTTTTCTCTACTTTGCTTCTTACATTTTCTTCCCAATGTATTCTCCCAGAATTGTTTAATTGAAATTTTTATTCAGAAAATGCGAGATTTGCACGCAATCATAACAAACCCTTGGTTACATTTTGAAAAATTATAGCACAATATCACAACCAAGATACTGACATTTGCTGCAATCCACCAATCTTATTTAGATTTCTTGAATTTTACTTGTTCTTTGGTGTGTATGTGTGTGTATGTGTGTGTGTGTGTGTGTGTGTGTGTGTGTGTGAATTTCTATACCATTTTATCACCTGTGTAAGTTTGCATACCCACTGACACAGTCTGGATATTGAAGTTTTGACACCACAAGGACTCCTTGAGTTGCTCTTTCATAGTCACACTCAGCATTTTCCTCCCCGGTTCCTAATCCCTGAAAACCATTTCTAAAATATTGTCATTTCAAAATGTTCTAGAAATGGAATCGTATAGTATGTAAAATTTGGGGATTGAATTTTTTCCACTCAACATAGTTCCCTGCAGATTCATCCAAGTTAAGCTTTTTGTATATCAATCATACCTTAATAAAGTGATTTAAAAATAATTGCCATTTAGTTCATGTCTGTTGACTGTATAAATATGTGCATAATACCCTAATGCCCTGCATTTTGTCCAAGAATATTTGCTTTAGACACCGTTTGACATCCGTTTCCTAGAATAGTTCATGCTTCCTGGTTTCATGTGAATTGAACATACTTATAGAATACACTTTCTTTTATCATTATGACACCTCAATACTTAAATGTATCAGGATAAAAACAAACATTTCTGTGGGAAGAATTCTTTTTTAGCTCCCACACAAAATCTTGGATGAAACCCAGCTGGCTGATATGTAGCAGAAATAGCATAAGCATGGGACAGGGAAATCTCATATAAGGAATCCCAAAGGTACATATTTATACACCAAGGTTCTCAACCCTACCACACAGGCAAATTATCTTGTGAACTATTCAAAAGCATTAATGCTGAGGCCCCACAAAAGATCAATAAAATCATAATCTTTGGTGTGGATGCATTAAATCCAGAACTGATATTCAGCCAAAATGATTGTTTCCACTTGGCATCCAGCATTAATTTTTATTGGACAGTGCCCAGGTCTTACCATTTTTAAAATATTTTGAATATCACCTCTAATTATATCACACATGACATTCTGGAATTTAACAGGTTATTTAGCCTGATTCTAAAATTTATATCAGAAAATTCAAATAGAATGCTGATGTCTTTGGTAGACAGCAAAACAGATAACATGGGTTGTAAAGTCCCTTCTGTATAAACCACCCACTCCAAAACTCTCCTTCCAAATCACCAATAATAGTTGAAATCATAGACAAAGCCCCAGTATTTCTCTCTAGTCTTTTTTGATGGATTTGTTTGTAAACAAACATTTATGTAGGACTTGCTCATGCAAGCACTCTTCAATACATTCTTCATTCTAGTCTAATGAAACTCATCTGAAAAGTTTTGACAAACAGTGCTGATTGCCTTCCAATATCCTTCTGCAACTCTTTCTTCCTAAAGGAACTTCAATTTATTTTGAGGTGGTAGTGTGTTCAATAAAAATCTCAAATTTCTTAGCCTAGGTTTCCTTGTAGCTAAGGATAACCATGTAACAGTTTTATGGTTAATGATTTGAAAATAGAATGCCAGGTAAGCAGTACAGAAAAATGATTGTCTTCTAATAAAATATTGACCAAACTAATCTTGTGTGCACCTTTTTGTCCATCACTTTACCCCATTATTCTTTCCATCAGTGCAGATGACATGAATGGAGGTGAGGCAGTCAACTTGTGACCACAGTCTCTAAACTACGGATGATGGAACAGGAAGCTAGACGAGTCTGGTTGCTTAAGTGCCTTCACTGGACTTAATCTCAATACCACTGTCACTTGGTTATTAAGTAAAATAAGTTATTTATTTGTTTGGGATTCTATTATATGGAACCAACTGTAATTCTGACTTATAGAGGAGTTAAAATCACCTACCAAAAAGAGCTTCTGCATAAAATTATATGTGCTACTTGCCCAGATTCCATAAATTTAGTTCCTTGACCATCTAACATTAACTTAAGAGTTCTGGTCAAGATGGCAGAGTAGGTAAATGCTGAGCTCATCTCCTTTCACAGTCACATCAAAATTACAACTAATTGTAGAACAATCATCCTTGAGAACCACTTGAAGACTAGCTGAACAAAACTCCTATAACTAAGGATATAAACAGGAACCCACGTCAAGACTGGTAGGAGGGGCAGAGACATAAAATGGGCTGGTACCACATCCATGTGTAGCAGTTAAGAATCAGGAGGGATAGGGCTGGTCGAGTGGCACGGTGATAAAGTGCTGGCCTGGAAAGCCAGCGGCCCCAGTTCAGGTCCCACATATGAGGGCCAGTGACACTGCCCTCAAAAAAAAAAAAAAAAGAATCAGGAGGGATAGCTCGGTGGCGGAGGTGCCCCTGAGGAGTGCCAGGAAGAGGGATCCCCACAACAGCTGGCTGTGAAACTCAGCAGGTATTTCGTCTGGGTGAGACAGAGGGCTGCTGTAGGCCCAGGTGCCCTCGGAAAGAGCCCAAGCACAGACTCCCTCACACACACTTTCCTTAAGTTCCAGTGAAGGGGCAGCAGCTCAAAAGCACCAGGTAGCTACAGAAAGGAACTGAATTGTGTGGCTGCGGGAGAAGGGCTATAGGGGCAACTCTGTCCTGAACAGAAAGGCAGGCAGGTGTCATTGTTCCAAGAGGCCTCAGAATCAACACACCTGGTGGCCAATTTCAGACCATTCCACAGCATCACACAATTAGTGCCACCAAACCAATATTGCAAGGAACGTCAGAGGGACTTCGTCAAGATGAAGGGAAAAAAATCAAAATATGAATAATAAAATGGCAATAACTACACATCTATCAATAATTACTTTCAATGTAAATGGATTAAATATCCAATCTAAAGGATGCCTGAATGTATAAGAAAACAAGACCCTTACATATACTGCCTATAAGATACTCACTTTAGATCAGAAGACACACACACAGACTGAAATAAAGGGATGAAAAAAGACATTGCATGAAAATGGAAACAAACGAACAAAAAAACTGGGGTAACAATACTTATACCAGACAAAATAGACTTTAAAACAAAGGCTATAACAAGAGACTAAGAAGGACCCAGTAATTCCACTTCTGGGTATTTATCTGAAGAACTCCAAAAAGCTAATTTGAGGGGACATGTGCATCCATATGTTCATTGCAGCATTGTTTACAATTGCTAAGATGTGTAGGCAGCCTGGGTGTCCATCAACAGATGAATGGATAAAGAGGAGATGGTCTATATATACAATGGATTATTACTCAGCCATAAAAAAAAGGAATGAAATCTTGCCATCTGCAACAACATGGATGGACCTAGAGGGTATTGTGTTGATTGGAGTAAGTCAGATAAAGACAGATGCTATAAGATTTTACTTTTATGTGGGAGCTAAAGAACAAAACCAACCAACAAATGAAACAGAAACTAACGCATAGATACTGAGAACATTTTGATGGTTGCCAGGTGGGTGGGGTTTGGGGATAAATGAAAAGGGTGGAGGGATTGAGAAGTACAAACTGGAACCAGCTGAGTGGCGCATTGGTTAGGAGCTGGCTTGGGACACCAGCTCTGAGCAGCAGGGCTCCGGTTCGGATCCCACATATGAGGGCCAGTGACACTGCACCCTCTGCAGCTAAGATGGTGAACAACAGCTTCACCTGGAGCTGGGCTGCATGAGTCCCTGCGATAGTATGGGCTGCCACCCCTGCTGCAGTGGGCTGCCATGGGCTACTGCCATAGTGAGTGACTGGCAGCCAGTGTGAGCTGCCAAGAGCTGCTGTGAGCGGCCATCCAGAGGCCAGCGACAGCTCTGCCTTACCCGAGAAGAGCGCAATGATGATACCATCATGGGCCAGTGAAGCAACATCCTCCACAACTAGACTGAAGAACAAAAGGACAGCAACTTGTCTGTTCCCCTTCCCTGGTTCCCCAATGCTGTTCCCCTACCCCAATTCCCTAATAAAAAAATCTTAAAAAAAAAAAAAAAAGAGTACAAATTGGTAGTTACAAAATAGTCATGTCAATGTAAAGTGTAGCGCATATATAATATATATATATATAAATATATATATATTGAGGAGGTTACCCTGGATTATCTGGGTGGGCTCAACGTGATCACAAAGGTGGAAGGAGGCAGAAGAGGGAGATCCAGATGAGATGGACTTGGTCTGACATTGTTGGCTTTGAAGATGGAGGAAAGGGTCAGGAGCCAAGGAATGTGGTGGCTTCTAGAAGCTAGGAAAGACAAGGGAACAGATGCCCCCGACCCCACCCCAGAGCCTCCAGAAAGGAACGCAGCCCTGCTGACACCTTGAGTTTAGTCCAGCGAGACCCAGTTGGATTTCTGTTCTACAGAATTGCAAGGTACTAAATTTGTGCTGTTATAAGCGACTATATTTGTGGTAATTTGTTACAACAGCCATAGCAAACAAATACACCCGGCCGCCTGGAAGGGCCATGTGTAGGTGAGATTCCAGCTCACTGCCAGTGTCAACCTGCAGACGTGTGAGTGAGGACACCAGGCATGTGAGGTGACACTAGTCCCCGTGGTCTCTGCGTTTCCCAGCTGTGGCCTCACACAGAAGCTGCACCCCCTGTGCCCTGCCCAAATTCCTGCCTCACAAAATCTATGAGTATAAGAAAATGACTGTTTTTAGAACACTGAAAAAAAGTACAAATCGGTAGTTACAAAATAGTCATAGAGATGTAAGGTACAGCATAAGGAATATAAGCAATACTATTTTAATAACTCTGTATGGGGTCAGATGGGCACTAGTCTTATCGGGATGATCACACTGTACATTACATAAATGTCTAATCATGAGGTTGTACCCCTGAAACTAATACAATATTATATGTCAACTATAATTGAAAAATTTGAAAAATTACTTTCTCAATGATTATCTTCTTTTACCTCAATCTTTTATCACGTCACTGCTCACCTGTTCATAT
Organism: Aselliscus stoliczkanus; assembly: GCA_033961575.1. Classification (NCBI taxonomy): domain Eukaryota; kingdom Metazoa; phylum Chordata; class Mammalia; order Chiroptera; family Hipposideridae; genus Aselliscus; species Aselliscus stoliczkanus. The sequence continues at coordinate 70,119,357 of CM066740.1, read as the reverse complement.
CTCTGCCTTACCCCTATAGCTTGATATATGATCTGATTTCTTCCTAGTGATCCTTTCATCTTTCTTCTTTGGTTGTAGCCATTTGTTCACAGGTCTTAGGATTATATTCCTCATCACCAAATACTTACATGCTTCTCCGGCAGAGCTACGACCCTCTGGCTTTAATAGTTTTGCTGTTCCACAAACATCATGTTCTACCATGCCCACTTCTCCCTGACAAGTTATTCCTTTTCCATGACTGAATGTTCACCCCTCTCTTATCTAGCTGATTCCTAGTTTTACTTTAACTCCTCAAATAATCTGTCTCCCTGGTCAAAATGAAGTGTTTTTCTCTGTGCTCTTACGGAGTTTCATATTATCTTTAATTTGGATTGCAATTACTTTTTTATGCAGCTATCTAATTACTATTTATGAACACCTTGAAGACAAGAACAGTGTCTTATTAATATTGGTGTTCTACCTTTCCCGTCCACACATACTATGTACTCAATAAATATTTGTTAAATTAGCATTGCCTGTCCATATCCACACCTAAAGGAAACCAAAACGCAGATTAAATTTTCATAATGTAATATCATTCCAAACCTCATGATTCAAGAAACAATTCTATTTGTCTCCATGGAATTTTCAGGACAGTTCCAAACTTCTTAAATAATAGCTAACATTAAACTTTTCCTTATACAGGTATTTATCCATCTTTGATATTATTTTATGCATGTATTTTAGCCAGAATGCACATACAACTGTGAATATATACAAACATACAACACACAACACAAAGTCCCTTCCGGTTAGAGGAGAGAAAAAGGCTTTCCTGCTTAATAACCTCTTTCCCTAATTATTTCAGGCCCTACCCTAGATATCTTAGTTTGGGTTCCCCCAGAAACAGGCTCTGAAGCAAGGATTTCAGTGCATGTAAATTTAAATTGGAGGTGACCCAGCAAATGCTGGAGGGGACTGGGCAGTGAGCCAGGAAAGGAAAGGAGTCCCCAAAAGGGTTCATTATCCAGCAAGTCACCCCTTGGGCATCTGTGGCTCAGTCCTGCTGGACAACTTTTGAAAAGAGTGTGACACCCGGCCCTGAACTGCACCAGCAGTTGGGCGAAGTGGAGTGTTTGATCTCCAGCTCACAACATTATTACCTGAGGGCTGCTCCCAGAGAGAGTAATGTTTTGGCATTTCTGGCCTGCTCACACCTGGGTTGAGAGAAAGCCCTCAGGGAAAAGTTGCAGATGTTTGCAGAAGGAAGCCTTGGTCATGAGCTGCAAAAATGAGTGCCAAAGGATATGGGTGGGGCAGTGACAACATCTGCCTCATTAGAGAAACCCGAGTGTAAATAAAATAGCATCTTCTCTAATCACATTCCAAATGTTCCAAATGACCAAAAGGTATTTTTCACATGTTGTCATTTGGATTCTAGGACACCATTTAAGTGAGAATGTTAACCATTGAAGTAAGAATATTTAAAGGATTGACAGAGAAAGGCTATGCAGAGAAGACTTCTCTTTTTTTTAAGAAAGGAAAAAAAAAAAGACTTCTTAAGTGGAAAGAATGTCTTTGAAGAAAGAGTTGAGCAAGTCCAGAATGAACAGGAGAAAGCATAGAGCTCTCATCAAATTCTGGAATGTTGCACAGGCAGATGTTTGTGGGCTCAACATGTAGAACAAGGCTGCAATGTAAATGTAACCAGGCTTTAGACACCCCCAGTTTGAGTGCAGTGTTTCCCACCCCACCTCTCTCCACCCCCTCATTGCCAGATGTATCCCCTAATGTACACAAACTCCTTAATGCCCAGATCAGGGAAAGTCCCTTTCTCTTGATCCTAATGCTCCTCAGAAACAGGTTCTGAAACAAACACCCAGACCCGGAATACACATGCCCAGCTCCCATCTACCTAACTACACGCAGAGACTGGCTTTTTCCATCCTGCTGGGTTTTGTCAGGGGGATTTTGCCATGTTCTAGCCCTACGTCTTAATCTGAACCAGTTGAAGTCACATTTTAAAAATCTGCCTAAATTTGAATCTCAAGAAGAAGCTGTTGGATGTCTCAGACTCCCTTCCTTCCAGAACACCCCTAAACCTGCTCTGCACCAAGCCCTCCTCAGAACACTGCACCATCCATAGAGGAGCTTTTACTAAAGTATGAAATGGGGATAGAGATGGATGCCCTGTTACTCTCTTTCCCCTGGACCATTTTTTTGAAATGCTTACTGCCATCATGATTACTTGCTTTTCCAAATATACCTCTAATAAAAAGGAAGGACTACTGTGTTTCTATCCCCTCAGAGATTCAAAAGGAGACTAGATAACACTTGTCAGAAATGCAGAAATGTTATAGAAATGATTTATACACCAGAATCAAATGACCAATAAGCTTACCTTTCAATTTGGAGATTGTGTCTTTCTATGAGAATTTTCTAGCTTGTTAAAAACATATCTTTTTTGGAGGGTGGGGGGAATTGTCTCTGCATTAAATTCTATAAACAATATTTCCATTAGTCCAAAGTAGTACTTTCCCATCACAACATTTTTTGTAAAACTAAGCTATCCAAGGGGAAATGGCACCTCATTATCTGAGCTCATTATCTTAGTACCGACCTCAGCATTAGACTCAGAAATACTTGTATGATTGTGCTGCGGGTCGGCAGATGGCTGATAGGCAGATGCCCAGCTAGTTGCAATTCTGATAAAGAAGCCTGGCCCACATATCCACACAGCCGGACTCCTGACAGCAGGGTCCGCAGAGCAGTGCACATGGCGTCTCCATTTCAAACTGCCACATGCCACAAACAAGATGGTGGAACGGAATGTGACACAAAATGTTAACCAAATGCCTGGGTGAAATATACCACATGCATTAAATTAATTATAGCACACATCTCTTAAAATTAATGAGAGAGAGAGAGAGAGAGAGAGAGAGAGAGAGAGAGAGAGAGAGAGAGAGAGAAAGAGACAGAAAGAGAGAAACCTGGGGGAGAGAGAGTAAGGGAGCAAGAAAGAGAGAGAGACAGAGCCTAAGAGAATAAGAGACCAAAAATCAGTTGTTTCAGAAACAATGGACTATGGGAGTTCTGCTGAAGTGAATCCATTCTGTTTCAAGTGTAAGTTTTCATCGATTCAGCCTTTATGTTGCCAAGGCCAAGCCTATTCCTGGATCTTATGAAATAAATTCAAGCATTCAGAGTTTAGACGTGTTGTCCAAAGTGCGTTAGAAAAGCTGTGATTTGTGTCTAAATAACACCCAGGACTCATGATACAAGCCTCTATTCATGGTTTCCAAAGCACATGTATTTAAATAGCTGTTGTAAATGTTGCTTTGTCCAGACTGACTTTAGCAGTCTACAGTGAATTTTCTCTTGTGTATATCTCACTTAAAATTTACTCAGCATTCATTCCTTTTACCATTAAATAATTCTGTGTTACAGCATTGAACATGGGCTGCATGTTCCATTTCATTAATTAACACACATTATACTTAAAAGTTAGAAATATTTCACAAAACACTTACATAAGAATATTTTGTAAAAGCCCAATATTCCAAAAACTTGTGCTATAAGTCAATCTGCAGTTGAGCTCTTTTGTAGAAAGAGATGGCTTCACTTCAGGAATCACCGAGAAAACTGTCTTCCTATTAAAATATGAGATTTGTTTTGAAAGATGTTTTTAAAGTTTAAATTGAGCTCATGGACATTTACATGAATTCCCAGGAAATACAATTAAAGTAGCAGCTACCCAGCAGAATGATAAAATTAGAAAGGTAAAACCATGCAGGCAAATTTAACCTGTATGTTTTTTGTTGCTTAAAACAGGAGAGCGAAAAGCCCTCTCAACAGAAGGAAGGGCTGCTCTGAAACCTTCTTCTTTAGGGGCTTCTATCTGTCAGTTTGTGGACTCACAAAAAGTAGATTTAACGCCATCCATCAAGACTTGATATAGTTGACGGCTTAGGTTTCCTTTACCCACCGAGCCCCTCTCCCCTCTTATGTGGAGAGCACACACTTAGTTTCCTCTTCACCCCTCCATGCTACTCCAATATATTTCTACCAGTCTGGCACTACCACCATATTATCTTGTTGCCCTAGCCACATGGCACAAACTCAGGCTACATCAGTTTCTTTTACGAATTATAGCAAGGAAAACATATTTTCTTCCTCCATGGTAGGAAATCTGGGATGACGTGAGTTCTGAATCTGTGCACAGCTGTGCCTTTGTGTATAAAGAAAGCTGCTGAGGAAATGAACACAAAACACAGAGGAGAGAAAGAGAGACAGAGAGAGAGAGACAGAGACAGAGACAGAGACACAGAGAGAGACAGAGAGACAGAGAGACACACAGAGAGAGACACAAAGAGAGAGAGATTTTGTGATGTTCAATCCTGGAGTCCTGTTTTCTCAGAAGTCCCACCTTCAATGCCAGTTGGCTTCCTGATAAAAGTTCCACCTTTTGGGTCAAGCCAGTTTAAGTTAGCATGCTGTTACTAGCAATAAAGATGTTCTGAAAAGTCCTGAATGGTATTTTTTGTATGTGAAGATTGATTGATTGATTGATTGGTTGGTTGGTTGATTGATTGATTGGAACATGTCACAGCTTAGTCAGAGAAAATAAATATACATCCAAAAATATGTGCTATGTTCACCTTTTATGTGTCTTATCATGTGTGACCCACATAGTTGCTCCATGTACTGCTGCAATAATGACATGTGACATTTATATCCCAGGAAACACCCCTCCCCACCCCATCTTATCCATATTTAGTTCAAAGAATCTCTCAAACCAGACTCACACAGTGATTTCCTTGTCCTGGCTTCTATACTTGGTAAACAACAATAGAATGTACAGAACTACAAAAGACAAAACAGAACAGAACAATTCTGTTGTACTACCTTTTATGAGTCAGGTCATTCTGCTAATCACCTCTTAAGCATGTCTGAAATAACATGGTTCTAATGTTTCGAAACAGGTGGTCCAATGCAATGTTCAGGATTGTCTGAAAATGACCCTGAGACTCTCTTGGGGTTCCTGGGGCAATGAGCCATCTGAGACTTTTGGGCTGTGAATGAGCCCTTTCAGCTTTCTATGTAACTGGTGGGACTTCCTGGCAGGAGGCACTATGCCTCTCCATAGCCCCACATCTTCCCTCACTGGGCAGCTGGCTTTCCCAAAGAACTGTTAGAGACAACGCATCCCTACACTCTGTTTGCCCAGCACCCAAGTGGACTGGCGGTCCCCCACACTGGAAAAGTTGCTCTCACACGCGCCCTTTAAGGAGAGCACCCTTTCTTTCCCTGTAACATCCTCGTGGCCAGTCCAGCAGTACTCCTGGACCTCACCACACTTCTCTCTGGGGAAAAGAAATGATTGTTGCATGCCTTCTCTTTTTGCTGACCATGCTTTGTGACTTTTGAAAATCTGTTCCTTCACAGACAGCGTGTGACGCTGTGGGATGCATCTTAAGCCTTGTTGCACTGCAAATGGCAACCAAGACCCACTTGTTCTATGTGTCCTATGGTGAACTGGCATTCCCATAACAGACATCGATGTCCTATGGTGAACTGGTATAGCCACAACAGATATCAGTGTTGGTTCTTCTTAACCACTTATCATCTCTGAATTGCACATAAAGAAGGAGCATGAGCCTAGCTGATTTTTATGCCTGAGCTTGAACAGGAAAAACTCTAGGACGGAATCATAGCTCAACTATGTAAACAGGGTTTGCACTGAAGGGATCTGCTCACATCTGCCACCTCTTGGAAAAACGGGGTATCTGCTCTAATGAATTCAATTCAGCAAATAGACTGGATTCCTGCAGCCTTATGTCCTGGGCACTTCAGGGAAAAGAAAAACACGTCACATTCTTCATCTGTAAATAGACCTTTGTATGTTCGTACATATTACATTCTGTAACAGCCAGCTTGTTTTACGGCTGGATGTTTTTTCACATCAGGAGAGCTAATGCGGGGCCTTTTCAAGACAGATAAATAGTTCTATTCCGGGGATAGAAATACAAACCTACCAGTTCAGCAGTTGCCTCACATTTTCAGAGAAGAACCAAGTGGGCCCCGCTTGGACAATGATGGTCAGTTTGGATCCTGGGCGCTGACACTCAAAGGGACACGCTATTGTGCTCGGAGCTACCAAACCCAAGAGGAGCCTGAAGTTGAAGACGAGCCAGGTCTGCAGGGAGCACCCACAGTCCAGATTCCTTAAAGTCACTCAGTCCTCAAAACCAAAGGTGAAGCACAGAACCGGAAACGGATGACAAAGCAAAAAGGTCAGCAGGACTGATACTCAGGGGAGGTGTAAGCGAGAGAGTATGCAGAGGGAGCAGAAGCACGGAGAGGATGCCCTGGACAACTGCTGCAAACAGAGCTGCTTTTATTTCCCAGAGGACTGGGGACACATGAGTCAGACTGGTTGGAAAGTTCAAAGCCAGGGCAAACAACAGGAAATGAATAAAATTATTGTTCTTGCATTTACATGGTACCTAAATTATGAAATTTTCTTGAGGCTAATTCCAAAACTGTTGAAAACACAAAGAGGTGCTTTTTGTTTTATCCCCTTGAAGAATGCAGAATCTATAGCACAAACCATTTTTTGGAAAAAAAAATCTGTCAGGCATGAAATGAAAGGTGTGAAACAAATATTTGGTGAACGGCAAGATGAAATAAGTATCTCTGAAGTGGAATGTGGAAGCTAAGGTATTGGATCTCAACTTTTGAAATGATAAAGCAGTTTTCTGATAAAAGTTTTATGAAGCATTTTCCAGTAAGACGGGCTTCTGAGTCTCTGGTCAAAGCCCATTTCCTCATTTTCTCATTTCATGAAATCTTTTGAACAAATGTCAGCTCATTAGCTCCCACTCAGAGCTAATTTTTCAACCTCTGCGTTTAAAATATGTTTCACCTCTTTTATTTATCTAACATTTACTGTCTCCCTAGGTGTCAATATCTAATCTTCTATTAGCATTAAGATTAAAGTTTGTAAATTAAAAAAATAATTGAGGGCCTGCCGAGTGGCGCATTGGTTAGGAGTTGGCTTGGGATGGCAGCTCTGAGCAGCAGGGCCCCGGTTGGGATCCCACATGAAGGCCAGTGACACTGCACCCTCTACAGCTAAGATGGTGAACAGCAGCTCAAACTGGAGCTGGGCTGCAGTGAGTCTCCAGCGACAGCGTAGACTGAAGTGGGGCTGGCAAGCAGTGGGCTGCGCTTTCATAAGCTGCTGTGAGCCGCCCTGAGTGACCTTCTAATGGCCAGCAAGCGATTCCCTCATCCGGGAAGAGCACAATGACGATACCAACATGGGCCAGCAACGTCCCTCACAACTGGACTGAAGAACAAAAGGACAGCAACTTGTCTGTTCTTCTCCCCCAATTCCCCAATAAAAGCTTTAAAAAAAAATAAAATACAATAATTGAAATAGCTAACATAAATGCAAATAATAGCTAAAGAAAAAAAAAATTATGAAATAAAAGAACTACAGTAACATTTGTTTTACTTATTATTTGCATATGTATTTAAAAAATGTACTGGACGCTTTCTCTGCACCAAGCACAGTGAAAGGCCCAGGGGGGTCATCAGGGGCCCAAAATGGAGGCAGACAGAATACAGGAGGTAGAAAGTTAACAAAACATATGTAATAATAGTAAGTGGTATATAATAATATATAATTATGTAAAGTATATGTCTAAGAATGTAAAACATATAGTAATGGCAAACGCAGTGAAGGAAAAATAAGGTGAAGGGCACCGCAGGTGATGGAAACACCATTTTAGATGTGGGTTCGCTGGAAAGCAAACCTAGAACCAGTATCCCATAAAGGTTAAGGGCTAGAGATCTAACAGCAAACAGACCTGAAATTTTAATCCCACCTTGACAATGCATTAGCACTATGTGCCCAGGCAGGCTATTTTTTCTCCCTCCAGGTCAGTGCCCTAATCTGCAAAGTGTGGATTATAAGGGAACATTCTCCATCGGGCTGGTGTTGGTGCTGAGTCCAAATCCTGATGTGGCAATGCTCCATAGATGTTTATTCTTATTATCTGAAATTTGAAAATGTGATTTGTTTTAAAACAACAAGGCCTCCATGCTGTTCCTCTCTACTAAAATAAGGAAGCTCCTTCAGCTATCATAGCACCATGATCACATCAAAGACTAACAAATAAACTAGAAGCGAGCTAGAATCTATCCCTCTGTGTTTCTCTCCAGTGGTCAGTGGACCTACTTGTTCCCTATTAACTTCTTTGCCTTGGGGTGCTCCTCAGTCATTGTTACTGACCGTCTCTACCCCAGCAAAATGAAAGGTATAATTATTTAACTGCCAGAGGTTATATTTGCCATTTTATTTGTCTATCTCACTTCCAATATGTGAACATTTTTTTCTACCGATTCTCTAATCTGTCTTCCAACCGGATAATGCTACATCCTACACCCAGTGGGGATAATTAAAATAAGACACAGAAAATAAACAAACTGGCTTGCATATAAGAAAACATCTCCACACATAGACTGAATTCCCAGATTGGATTCTTAGCAGCATTGCCACGTATAACAGATGTGACCTTTCTAAACGGATGAAATCTTTTTTTCCCTGCTTTTTCAGACAAGAACATCTGATAATGATGGGAGATTATAGCAAGCGCAGCCCCTGCCTTCAGCCCCTGCCTTTGGCTCATGCCTAACTTCGCCAGCACCTGGGCACCACATCACCCAGGGATATTGCTCACCGTCATTGTGTACTCCCCAGATTCCTTCCCACATTACCTGCTTATTCAGGTTACCTGGGGGGATCGTGCAGACAATGACTTTATTACATAAATGAGAGAGATGAAGTGACTTGGGCCAAGTCATCATTGGTGACAGGACTAGAGCTAAAATTCAAGTTGCCTGAGTCCACATCCATTTATTTTACATTCTGCTTCCCTGCTCTGAATGAGAAAGACAAAGCCATCCCATAAGATCAATAAGCACAAATATGTTAACAGAGTAGAGGCTGATGTTTGCATAGAGCATGGATCTTTGTACAAACCAGCCACAAATGCCATCAACACAAGGCCATATGTTGTTGTAATATTATTTAGATTTATTCTACTTTCATTAAAAAAATGTATAGTAATACAAAATAGCAGTCTTAATATTTCGATCAATTTAACAGATAAGGGGATCATATGTACTGGATACTAGCACCAAAGACTACAACAAATCCTAGAAAAAGCAAAGCTCTAGCAAAGAAGTTGGAATGTGTGAGTATGCTTTTTGTAATTGTATCATCCCCAAATAATCACATCTGGTACTTGAATCCACAGCGGCCTTTCTTTCATGTTTAGTCACATGTGTGCAGCAATTGCTATGCATTATATCTACCGAAAGAACACTTTATGAATTCCTGGTGATCATTTCAATACGGCAGACGTATACCGGAGGCATCCAGCATCACAAACAAACACAAACCAAGAAATCAAACCCCGTGTGAGTCCACATACATACAGTAATTGACAAAATTCATTAAGTTAAATGTTGCTTGAAAAACATGGGTTAAAATGTTATTTTTCTTCATTTTGAAATAATGAGTGGCCTTGATTCAAGAGCAAACTTCCCTTATACTCATGTGAAAGGAGACTTCGCCCTGGGTCCTGCATGACATAAACACAAGCAAAAATGTACATGGGTCAGGGCCGGCCAAGTGGTGGATTGGTTAAGAGCTGGCTTGGGACACCAGCGGTGGGACCAGTTCGGGTCCCACATATGAGGGCCAGTGACACTGTCCTCTACAGCTAAGATGGTGAACAACAGCTCCACCTGGAGCGGGGCTGCTGTGAGTTCCCGGGACGGCATAGCTGCAGCCCCTGCTGCAGTGGGCTGCCATAGGCTACAGTGAGTGGCCAGCAGCCAGCATGTGGGGCTGGCAGCCGGTGTGAGCTGCCAAGAGCCGCTGTAAGCGGCCCTACAGAGGTCGGTGACCGATCTGCCTCACCTGAGAAGAGCGCAATGATGATACCAACATGGGCGAGTGAAGCAATGTCCTCCACAACTAGACTGAAGAACAAAAGGACAGCAACCGCTCTGTTCCCCTCCCCCAATTCCCCAATCTGTTCCCCTCCCCCAATTCCCCAATAAAAAAAATCTAAAAATAAAAAAAAATGTAAATGGGTCAAAGACCCCCTGAGTGCCACTGTCACTCGGAATCACTCAGGCTGCTAAGAACTGCTGGGAACTCTAAATACCTGTTCTAATGATTAACGTTATTCAGGCCTCAGACAGGGTTATCACACCTCTTGCCTTGTATTCTAGAAACAAAAGGCAATCACATGTGAGGCGTGTGAGTTTGTGGGCTTTCCACTGCAGATACTGACAGTGAACATTACTCCAGAGAGGAGCAAGAGTGAGTGGTGCAAGAGTTGAGGTAAGAGAAAGGACAAATCAATTCACTGCTTAGATCCCTCGTCTCAAACAGCAGGCATGCAATAGAGTCCAACTTAACCAAATACAGAGCATCCACTTCTAGGAATACATTATAAAGTAAAAATTCAGAACATGATTTAATGATAAAAAAAAAGATTCAAGAATTTTCTTACTGGGGTACTTATATTTTTAACAAGGAACAACCTAGATTTCCAACAATGAATATATGGTTAAACATAAATATACACTAACATGACAGAATATTGTGATAATTTTTTTTTTTTTTTAGCTGAGCCATCCTGCAACCTGTTGGCAGCTCAATGGCAACTCAGCTCAGGCTGGCATCGAACCACCATTGCACAGAGCTCAGCTCACACTCTTGAGCGAGCTCTTAACAAATTGAGCCATTCAGCCGGCCCCAGTGATAAAATTTTTTTAAATTGTGTTTCAGAGAAGTATTGGTTGACTTAAGTTAATATTCAGAGAGAAAAAAGAATATAAAAACTGTATGCTTCCCAAATCACTATGTGATCCCAAATTTTAAAAAGTATTTCTATATTGTCAAAAGAAATTCAGAGAACTGTGCTTAATACGAATATTTTACTGAGCAAGAAACAAACTGCCAACAGGGCAACTTCAGACCTGAAGGTGGTATGAAGCTCAAAGACATGACAGTATAAGATGGCCTATATTCATAAAGCCAAAATGAGGAAGTTGTTGATTCAACCTTTGTAATTACTGGTTATAACAATGGTTTCCAGGTGGCAGGGGATAGTTAAAAGTGATTGTCTTATACCATTTTAGGAAGATGACTTTAGTTTCACTTATGATTATCAAAGTCATTGATAAGAAATAACCTAAGTTAAGTTTTGCTTATGCTTATTAAATAAGCTAGACTAAGTTTGCTTATGTAGCTTAAGCAGTTTTGCCTGCTTGGGGAATCTTCAAGCCTGCTCTCCATTTTATTTTATTTTATTTTATTTTATTTTATTTTATTTTATTTTATTTTATTTATTTTATTTTATTTTATTTTATTTTATTTTATTTTATTTTATTTTATTTTATTTTATTTTATTTTATTTTATTTTAACAATGTGAAAAGAAATACATCCAAAAATGCTCACAGTAAGTGTATCAGTTTTAACGAGTCAGGTCAATCAATAGTACTCAGTTAACAGACAAAACAGAACAATAGTTTCTGTTAATTTATTAAAAATTCTGGAGATAGGCTATAATAATATTGGTTCACCAGCTCAACTCTATCATCAATGCTCAAGGTTTTTTCTAGTTTCCTATTATGTTGCTCTTAGCATGGTTTGGCCTTCAGCTTGTTGCCTCATTCTGGCAAAATGGCTGCTGTAGCCCCAAGCCTAACATACTCACAGGACTGCATTTAAACTAGGAAGTAAGTGTATGCTAGCAAAAAAGGCTTTCCCCTAAGATGCAACCTTCTTTTCAGGAAGCAAAATTTTGCCAGAATCCTCAGAAGACTTCCCTTGTTTCTCATAGACCAGAACTGAGTCATGTGCTTAAACATGTGATGAATTATGGTATTGCTCATGCTCGTTTTAGACTAATTGTGAAACACTCCCCTGAGGCTTGGCATATTATCAGTTAAAATCTGGTTTATTTTAGATGAGAAAAAAATAGAGAGAGACACAGAGAGAGACTCTCTCTATATATATGTAAATATGTGTGTATATATATATATATATATATATATATATATATATATATATATATATATGCTATCCAAATTTTCTACAACGAACATGCATTACTTTATAATACAAATGTGTTTCTTTTCTTTAAAAATACCATCAAACATTGTAAAGCTTTTAAAGAATTCCTTCAACCTGATGACAAATGCATAAATTAATTGGCCCAAGAACCCTCAAGGGTCACAAAAACATAATCCAATAAATTTGCAAAAACCTACTATGGCTTCACTGCTATTTATGACCTCAAATCAAATTGATCTGCTCGATGTGATTTAGGATATAGCCAGGGGAAATGTGTGTCTTACTAAATTTGAGGAACAATAAAAAGATGAGGTAAATGAGAATCTAAGGCAAGATCACGATTTATACCAACAGAGGCCCCCAGTCCATGTAAATTACTTCTCACCCAGATGCTTATTCCCTCCTTTGATGGCTGATATCTCTGGGTTCCAGATTTCCCAGGCAATGAAGCCAATTTTTAAGTCTAATGAATGTTTTTTAAATAGAGCCTTAAGGAAAAATGAAAAGAGAAAAATCCCAGGGCAGAATTTCACAGCAGTTTGAAAGCAGGACTCCTGTTTGAGTTCCATGATCTTTGTTGCCATTGGAATAATGGATTTGTTATTACCAAGAGCAAGGGAAGGCTACAAAAGCAATTAAGAACTCATTTTGAAAAGATCCATTTAAATTTCTCCCTACAATGTCAAATAAAATAAGAAATATGGTAATATTTACATTTTTAAATACAATATTTTTAAATATACCACAGCGTATACAGAAATTAGCCCCATGTCCTGCCAAGGTTAATATTTACCTGCTCCTTAAATCCACTTGCCTATTATTGCTGACTGTGAATTTTCAGTTATAAATGTGATTGAAAAACAAAGTAAATTAAGGCAGTCTAAATTTTAGAAAGACACTATATTACAGTAGGCTGTTCTTTCAGAAAAATTTAAAAAATGAAAAAGCTTTATATTAGCAAGTAGATAGTATTCAATCTACTATTTACACAAGTAAGTGATATATATGCATATAATTAAATTAAAAATATATAAAGTAATACCAAATTGCTTACAATGCTTTTCTCTGGGGAAAGGGAGTAAAGGAAGAGAACTAACTTGAGTTTTCACAGTGAGTATATATTTATGTGTTACTTATGTAATTGAAAGTGAATTGAAAGCGACTAGGTATTACATGTAATATTTTTTGTTTTCTACAGTTACATTGCATATTTCTCCTATCATACTTTTCAAATTGCTGTAGGTGGCTGTGTAACAGGGCATGCTCTAAGACACAAAATAAATGGTGGATTTACTCTATAGTGCATAATTTAGGGCTTCATTTTAATGATAAAGCAATACTTAAAATGTTATAAAGTAAATAAGATGCAAAATTTGCTCAGATTATTAATGTAAAACATGAGGCCTCCATCAATTTCATATTTGCTGTGAGCCACTTAGGGCTGAAGTATCAAGGTTTGTTTGTTTTAAGGGTCCAAAGTGAAACTTGGAGAAGCTTAATGACTTGCCTAAGCCATAAACTACTCATATCTATTGTTACAAAAAAATTATTCTGACACTTGTTAGAAATGGTGAGAAAGACTTTATGCAAGACTATTGCAGTAGGGAGAGAGATTGGGTTCAATTAGACAGCTAGGGAATTATAGCCAGAGTAAAAGGGTCAGTAGGTGGAAAACAACTAAGAGGAGATATCCAGGGTAGGGGGATTCTTGCTAAACTGGCTTAGCGGGATCTTTGCTAAACGTAGGCTGAGACAGAGGCCTGGTGGAGAAGAGGGTTCAGGTGAGCCTGCCTAAAATCTGGTCAAGGCGGGAATCTTTGTCACTCTGGGCTCTATTTCCTATTTTGTTATTCTCTTTTCTTCCAACCAAAAATAGCATCTTCCCACAAGGGTTTGTTCTGGTTAATTTACAAAACCAGTGTTGGAGGAGGAAAGTAAAAATGATATTAATGCAGAGTCTAAAATAGTATTGTGACCTCTGGAAGATTTTCCTAAAAGTTGAAATAAAGAAATAAAATATGTTCTCTGACTTCTAAAATCTTTATAGAAAAATGAAAGAATGCTTCTCATGTAATGGTTAAAAAGACATTTTGAAATGATTGTCCTTGCACATCTGTCAGGAAATTATATGTTTGACTTTAATCCATCCACTTTCTACCCAAACAGAAAGCAGGAAATGATGCTTCTGCTAAAAATGGTGGAGCTCTGTTTTAATCCCTCCTGTCTCAATTTGAAAAACAAATTCCAAGAGGCCAAAGAAAACACATGATTTTAAAAGTATAGTTCATTTCTTAAAGATGTTATTATTTTCCTCATCCCACAATATGAGGTTTCATGTGGTAGCCCGTGTAATTTTTACAGCGAAACATATGGCCTGAGGACAACACAGCCATGGTCCATAGAAAGCCTAGAGATGACATCATGGCATTCACCGTTTCAGTTAAGTGGCTGATACTGATTTTTTAATATATATCTGGGAAACTATATGAGTCTCCATGATTTAAGCATGTTAGGGCACCATTTTTCACAGGAACCAAGTATTAAAAAGTTCATGTAAGGATTATTATCTTCAAAGAGATTTAGTGTTAAAATTCTGATTGCCAATTTCTATCGTATTTGTGTTTAGTTATGGAAGGGCTCAATTCTTTCTTTATGCACCTTGGCTTCTGGTCATAAGGCGGATACCCATTTTTTTCCCTTGGAAGAGATGTTGGGATTGGAGGCTGAGCCAAGAAAAGCGAAAGAGGCTAGGAACCACTTACAGATGGAGATAATTAGCATATTAAAAATAGGCCAGCCAGGTTTTGTTGTGTTTTTTTTTTTTTAATCAGGAAGTAGAGGGGTAAATGCTCTCTCTGGCAAGACTATAGAAGCCATGTGGATAAAGGAAATGTGATTCAAACTCTGGTATGAGAATGGTATTTTACTTGAACCAGGTTTCAAAAGACTGGAGCAGGATTTCTTTTACTGGAAACCATGGAGTTGGCCGGCTTTGTAGGGGCCTCCCTTGAAATTCTGCTCCAAGGCCACTGTTTTGAATTTTGTTTGAAAGTCTTAGAATGGGAGACGCTTGGTTTCAGAAGATGCAGGATAAACAACATCGTGATGGCTATTGCTTTCTAATGCGTGGTAGTGGAAGTGGCATTTTGGACACCACTTCCCATTGAAAGGGGATTATAGAAGAAGGCCGTAGGTGGGAACTAAACAAATCTGCTTGGACTCCAGTAGCTATCTTGTCAACGTCAACCCTAAAGCAATGGCCTGAGGTTGATTTGGATTGAAGCTCTCTGAATGGGGGATGCTAATTGCCAGATAATTCACTGTGGTTTCCTGAAGCTCTGATTCAGAGTCAGCCCTTAGGATCACCCATTCTCTGAAGTCAACTGTTATTTAAAACAGACTTCAGGGGTGTCTGTCCTGGAGCAGGGCTTCTCAGTGAATGATGGGGTCACTGATGGTTTAAACAGAATTATCCCTGTGGGCCCGGGGACTTATAACAATTAGGAAAAATTAACAATTCCGCAATTCTCATGGGCACCTGGCAGTGTAGTTAGCCACCTTCTCATGACTCTCCTTGCCATGGAAATACATGTTAATTATTGGCTGGTAAAGTTTTGAAGCCTTTCCCATCCATGGAGTAGGGCCAGCTTCTTCTCTCTTCTTACCCAGTGCTTCTATTCTTCCTTCCTCTCACTTGTCCAAGGGTGGAGGGGATGCTGCTGGCGGGAAGCAGAGAGCTAAGGAAACAAGGGTTCTTGGTCTAGTCCTGTAGTAGAAACATGGCTGCTGCTTAAGGCTGATTCTGTTGAGAAACGGTGGGTTTGAGAAGCCATTCAATTGCTTGGAAACAGCCACCAGAAGTTCTCTGGACCTGGGTGCTTCTATGCCACCTGGTTACTTATGCTTTCCTTAGCTGCTGGCAATCTCGCAATACCTCCCTCTACCTTCTCTCCACCGCCTTTTTGGAAAGTACCTAGGGTGCCTCCAGGTCCATGCTTCCTCACTCATGGCCCACATCACAGTCACAGGAAACACTTATCCATTGTTAGCCCCAGTGAACTCTTAAGTGTGCTGCTGGGTCCTCACGCCACTTCGGCTTATCTGTCACAGTGACCCAGCCAATCCATCACCTTGGAGATTCCTCAAGGGAGAGTCAGATACCAGTCTACTATGTCCTCAACCTTGGGTAACACACTCAAACCCTCCAGGAAGTCTGCTTAAAGGTCTGGCTTAAGGTGAGGGGCAGACATCCCTCAGAGCTTGTCCTTGTAGAGGGCATGGACTCTAGTACAGCTCTCCAAAGAAATCCTCCAGAGAAGTTATAGCTCAATCTCTTTCTCTTCCCTTTTATGTTCCCGATAAGGGTAAGGACTGTAAAAATTATCTACTAGTTCTCAACCTCATACTTTTTAATCCAGCACTTCAACTTGGAATAACTCTCTATTGTTTTTCAATCAACTCTTCCATTTCTCCATCCTGTTACAAAGTACTGCATATATTGTATATTTAGTATTTCCCATTTTTACATATAACCCACGTTTCCCAGGCCTCACCAGATTGGGAGTAGAAAATAAAGTTACAGTCTATTTATGTGCCCAACTATGATGGTAAGAATTCCAACTGGTTTGACAACTAGTAATTAGCACATCTCTGTGTGTCCCCAAGTTATTTTTGGGAGTTCCCCACAAGGATGCCACACACATGCCACAAACCAGTCTGTAACTGCATGGTGTCTACTTTTTCTTCCTTTCCTGCTCTGGTTTATGATTTTCCACATGTTCTGCCTGCAGATTTGAGGAGTGTCAGATCACTGCTGGTTTCCAAGGGGAAGCAGGGGAAATGGCCTCCTCCTTCCCACTGTGCCACGTTCAGTCCCCAGGGCTCTAAAATGGCTTTTCCTTCCCAGAAATTAACTTTTGGCCATCTCCTTTTCTTAAGTCCTCCAAATTGCTCCCAAAATAAGACTGCCATGAGTTTTTTCTTACTGCCAGTTTTCTGACTTTGGGAGTATAACCCAGTTCAAGGTTAACGAATGATAATTCCCTTCCTTAGCTCCTCACCAGCTACAGACACCATGACCTCCAAATTCCTTTCTTCTCTCCCATCATGCCCCAGTCCAAAACAGAAGCCTCCATGCATATGAACTCATAGAAGAGAAAGGAAGGTGTGAGTCTCACTAGTGAGTTTTGCTGGCTAACATTGTTTTTTCCAGTATTGTCCAATACTATTTTTTTCTTACACTTCCTAAATTTAAGAACAATTCAGAAAAACAAAAACAACAACAAAAACAAAAGGAGATGACAATGGACTTAGTCTGCTACTAATGGAGAGGAAAATGTAAATATGTACAAGTATAAAAACAAAGAATATCACTGGAAGGACCCACAAGAGACTAAGAGACTAAGAATGGTGGTTTCCTTTGGAGTGGGGACCTGGTGATTGGCCATCAAGAAGAGAAGACTTACATTTCACTCTATTTCATTCTGTAGCTTCTGACTGTTTTACTTGGGTACATTGTCCCTATTCAAAATGAAATTTTAGGGCCGGCCGAGTGGTGTGGTTGTTAAGCACTGGCTTGGGAAGCCAGAGGCCCCGGTTTGGGTCCCACATAGGAGGGCCAGTGACACTGCCCTCAAAAAAAAAAAAAAAAAAAATGAAATTTTAAAGAATGCTCGGTAAAAATATTTTCTTAGAATTTCAAATAATTTTTTAAATTATGGCCTGGCTATTTTTGACATTTCCATCAAAAAAGGATTTGCAATGAAAAAAATCCTTTTCTGTGTGTGATCCCATTTTTCAAAGCAAAAACATTTCTTTCTAAAAAGCATTGCCCTCGAGTGTTCCTCTTTTCCAGTGTGCTAAGAAAATATAAATTCTTTCAGTAAAGTCTCCTTGTCACTGAGGACTTTAGACAGTGACAAATTGCAAATAGTGACTGACTCATTTATTTGTTCTTGGTACCTTGTAACATGGATTCAGCATCCCTTGCTGAATCCTGCCAATGCCCTTTTAAATAAAAAAAAAAAAAGTCAAAAGTTTCAAAACCAGAAGCAGAGACTTCAACAGTATTATCCCAAACATTTTTAATTTGGCAATTCTAAACTTATATGTAGCATATCTGGAGTGTCCATATACTTTCTTTTTTTGTTGTTGTTGAAGGCAGTGTCACTGGCCCTCATATGTGGGACCCGAATCGGGGCCACTGGCTTCCCAAGTCAGTGCTTAAACCACCGTGCCATTCTGTCGCCCCTCCATATACTTTCAATGAATAAATTTATCACGTGTTATTTTTCTCTCAGGCTCTGTCTACACAATCACACAAAAAGTGTTTTATCTATAAAAATGAAGACCATGATTTATTATCTTTATGACACTCAAATATTTTCAGTGATAATGAAATGTAACCTAGCTTTTCCAGATTCGTATCAACTGAAAAGGGGCATGGAGGAAAGATAAGAACAGTAATTAGGAGGCTGATATACACAATCAAAGTGTGTGGGTGATAACAAAACATAGTAACAAAGTAATCGTAATGCCAGCCTCACAGGCAAAAGTCACAGATGCCTCACCTCCTCCCATCTCTAATGAGATCCTAAGAGTGAACAGGGTTTCCTTGTGACTTCTGCCTTCCCACTGACACTTTCTCCTCAAGTTGGGAATATGTCCAAGTCTCTTCCACTTTAAACCTTCTCTCCTCACACACATATACATACACAACTCACAGAGATAGACACAGGTACACATCCACAGACACACAGACTCACACAGGCACACACATTCATGCACACCACTCCCAGAGAGACTCACAGACCCACATATACACACAAATACATAAAGACACAGCCACACACACAGATAGATACAAGTACACACACACACACACACACACACACACACACACACACACACACACACTCACCATCTCTAGGTGGTGTATTTCCTCTTGGCTACTGCCTCTTACTCTCTTTTGTTTAACTGCCAAGCTCTTTAAAAAAGGGATCTACACTTGCTACTCCAATTTCTCCTCTTCCTTTCATCCCTCCTCTCCCCGCCCCGCATTCTGCTCCCTGTTCTACCACATCATTAAATTACTTTCTCTTAGGTCACCAGTAATTTCCTAATGGTCAAACCCCCAAACACATTTCAGCTCGTAGCTTCCCTGACCTCCCTCCTAGCATTTGACACTATTAAATAATCCTTTGTTGAAACACATTTGTCAGTTAAATTTCATGGAATTCCTTGGTTCTGGTTTTTCTCTTATCTTTCTGATTATTCCTCATGTATTTACCAATTTTATTTTTATTGTTTTGTTGTTGTTTAGTGCATATTACCTATCAGGAACCACAGCTTCTTCTTTCACAGAGCTTACTGACAAGTGGGGAGGAAAGATGATAAAATCAGCAATTACCGTAAGAGTAATAAATGCCATTCCTAGAGAAGTACAAGGTGCTAGAGCTGGGTGGAGACATGGCAGGGGCATCTAGCCATTCCACACTGTTGACTAAGATGGCTTCCCAGAGAAGTGATGTATAAGCATTACTCTCAAGAGTGAATAGGAGTTACCTACAGGGGGAAAGTGTTCCAGACAAGGGAACAGAATAGGCAGAGGTCTGGAGGTAAGAGAGAGCAAGCATCATTCGTTTGAGGGACCAAAACAATTTCACTACAGCTGGGACACAGATATTAATAACTATCATCAAGGAAGACTATTTCGTGTCAAACTCTAGAGTAAGTGCTTTTAGATATAATATCTCATTTTATCCAAATGGTACCATGTGATAGTTATTATTGCCAGTTTTCAAAAAATTAGAAAAATTGTAGCTAAAATATAAACTCTTACAATCTATCAGCTATTGTTATAAGTGTTTGATATCTTAATTTACTGAATCATCATAATAACCCTATAGTACATAGCATAGGTTAATATTTATATATAATATTATTCATATATAATATTTTTACATTATATATATGCACATATTTACGTAATATATTATAGGTATTATTACTATCCCCATTTTACCAGATCACATGGCTTGTTAGAGGCAGAGCCAAAAACAAACAAAGGCAATTTGTACTTCTGCAGACCTGAGAGTGATGAAGATGAGACTGAAAGAGTGTGTTAGAGGTTTGAGCTCCAGTGTCAGGCAGGACTCAGGGAAAAGTAGGAGCTGGGTTAGGAAAAGGAAGAACAAAGAAAAAATGGCACAAGAGCCCTGGAGAGGGTGAATGTACAGAAAGACTTTCAGCTTGGGCAAAGTTCACCAAGAGATGTCAGGGACATTGGCTCATTTGTTTCATTAAATTCATGTTTTCCCCTCTACACTAAGGTTTTATACGTGTTACTTTATATTTCATTGGTGGCTAAAACTGATTGAAAGATATCAACCCCCAATTTCTTGAACATTTTTTTAATAAGGGAATAATAAAACACACAAACAAGTTGACTTCACTCCTAAGAAGTAGAATCTTTGACAGACCTACTAATATGATTGAATTTTTTTGTTGGGAAAATCGTCTTTCCCAACAAAACTTTCAAAAAAGAAGAGTGCAATTAAATGAACACCTAGTACATGCCCAAACAAAGCCTCATGCTTTCCATGCATTATCTCATTTAATCTTTAATATGAGCTATGTTTGATTATCTTCATTCTACAGATGAGGAAACTGAGGTCTACTGGTATTAAATAACTTGTCTCAGTAGCATATCGATGAAGTTCAGGAAACAACATTAAACCCTGACTGTCTGAATTCAATGTCCCTGCTTATTCTAATCTACTGTCTCTCTGTAGGATGGATAAGTGAATCTTGGCTATCGTAGGTTTTCCTGCTGAACTGTCTAATTCACTCTGTCTTAGAGAGAGATGGGTTCACCAACATCCAGTTTATATACACAGTGACTTGCCATGTCGTACTCTGCTGTAGCCTGGTATATGAGACCCTTGCTACTTTATAAACCAGACCTAAGGAGCCTTTCCAATTCATCTCTCACCATCTCTGTTTTTTCTCTTTGTCCCTTCTACTCTTGCTTCATCCATACAACCATATCCCCAAAGAATATTTAGTGACCTGGAAGTTTTTCATGATATTGTCTCAGTCTTTTTTGTAAATGTCAAATAACATGCATATTATCCCAATTTGGAGACCACGTATATGCACATAAAAAAGCCTGAAAGGATATATAAATAAAATGTTATCAGTAGCTACTTTCAGAAAGATTTTATTACAGAGGGTTTTTATTTTTTGTCCATGCTTTTTGTTTTCCCCATTGTCATAAAAAAATGTTTTTAACAATAAAAATTGAGCAAAATGTTTATAATAGCTGTCATACCAATGTACCTTTTTTTTTATAGCATCGTTATACCATTTTCTTCAATTTTCTATAAAATGAAAAAATACAGGAGGTAGTTGAATTCATAGCTGCATTGCTGAGGTTGGGTACATTACATGTATTATGTATATTACTATTTAAGATGGAAAAATAAAAACTGATCATTTCATTTAGGTAGCAACACCTTCTGTGGCAGGCAACATGCTCAGTCATGGACTGAGCAGAAATAGGTCAATCCTCTCCACTTTCTAAGTTCTCCTGGGGTAAAAGCACCATATGTATCTTAATGTTTTGTCTCTCCATGGGCGCTCTGCTAAGTGTCTCAGCTGGAAGTAGCACTTTGCACATGTCTCAGAACTATAATAAAATAATCTCTCTCCTGGAAAATAAAAAGCATCTAATGGAGAGGTCATAAATACAAAAGGGGGGAAAATGGTGTCATTAACCATCTTGACTGCAACTAACTGAATTCCTTTTATTCTCATAACATCTTTTCTTCCTTTTTTCAACTGAATGCTATCTGGTTCAAAAATTTGGAGCTATTAGCACCATTCAAAATAATCTTAGGAACATGTAATTTACATGCATCAAGGGTTTTAATGCCAATGAGCTCTATAAAACATCCTGTGAGAGCCCGAATTTCCAAATTAAATTAAAAGAGCCATATTTTTGCTTCTCTTTTTGAATTTAGTTTTAATTATAAGATTTATTTTTCTGTCTCTTGAAGATTGTCCTGGACCTATACCTCAGGGAGCTGTTTTCTACATGTCACAATCTCAGCTGCTTTTGCTACCCTCCCCTAGTCTCCCAGGCGCTCTTCAAAAACAAATCTCAGAGGCCGGCCAAGTGGTGCATTCGTTAAGAGTTGGCTTGGGTCACCAGCTCTGAGCAGCAGGGCCCTGGTTCAGATCCTACATGAGGGCCAGTGACACTGCACCCTCTACAGCTAAGATGGTGAACAAAAGCTCAACTTGGAGCTGGGCTCCCATGAGTCACCGGCCATGGCATAGGCTGCAGCCCCTGCTGCAGTGGGCTGCCATAAGCTACCCTCAGTTGCTGGTAGCCAGCATGAGTGGTCAGCAGCCGTCGTGAGCTGCATGAGCCACCATGAGTGGTCATCCAGAGGCCGGCGACCAATCTGCCTCACCCAGGAAGACCGCAATGACGATACCAACATGGGCCAATGAAGCGAGGTCCTCCGCAACTAGACTGAAGAATTAAAGGACAGCAACTTGTCTGTTCCCCTTTCCTGAGTCCTGAACACTGTTCCCTTCCCCCAATTCCCCAATAAAATCTTTTTAAAAAAAACAAACGAATCTCAGAATCACAAAATTTTGGAAGAGACCTTAAGATGCTCTGTTCCAGCTGCCTTATTTTATTATAGATGAGGAAACGGTAGCCCACAGAAGTTAAATGATCAGCTCATGGCTACAGAGATGATTAGCAGAGGATGGTGGAGAATCAATGCTCCTGATTCCAAATTAGGTACTCCTTTCATTATACTGCATGGACACAAATGAATCAGTAAACAATTTGTGAGGCAAACACTTTTCAAACTATGTGAAGACATCAGAGCAAACTTTCCTTTCAAGAAAGCCAAACCCTTTTTACCAAGACTCTGTGGTTCTCCTTAAAACTTAAAGTCTCTATGACATATTTAATAGCAGCCATTTGTTAAAGGGCTACCGACTGCCAAGTTATTATATACACATCTCCACCCTCCCAAACAGCCTTCAAAGTAGCTGTCAAAATTCCCATTTTGCTGATGACAAGAATGAATCATTGAGAAACTTAAGCAATTTGCCTCAGTTCCTATAGCTGAAAATAGCAGAGCCAGGATTCAAACCCAAGTCTTAAATGCTTTTTGCAACATGCTAGGTTGCTTCTCCTTCAATGATACCTGGTCTTAACTCCAGATAAAAAGTGATCTATCTATGCTGCTTTCTAAAAGGCAGAACAAATATTTAGGGTATGTAATAAAACAAGCTCTTGCTTTCATGCATGCATTCATTCATTCCTTCAGTAGGTTACCATTGGAAACACAGGTGTTAATGCAATAGTCCAGAAAGAAGCCTAAAGTAAACTTAGCAGGGTATTCATCAGAAGAACCCCATGCTCACAGACTCTGGTCACCTATTTAATGTATGACATGCTTAATATGTTGTTCTGGGCTGTAGACTTAAGAAAAAGAACTTAGAAAGGAATCTGAAGGTAGCAAAATGATTAAACATTGGAAAATGAAGAACTAGACAAAGAAGGGTATTATTTTGGCAACTGAGGAGAAAACAACATGGTAAGTTTTCCAGTGTAGGAAAGATAGTTATCCTGACAATGATGACAGCCTATTCTCTATTTCCAAATAAAATGAGACAAAAAGAAGTATAACAAAGCATAGAGGGTTTGCCTAAATGTGTTCAGTAGTCTGTGGGGCATGAGAGATTTAAGTTTTGCTTAATTTATGGGAAAGAAAAGATCATAGAATTTCAAGAGCAGTGGAATTCTAATCATACAAGACTATAAAATTAGTGGTTTACACATGATGAAATTATGATTTTCTTTAAGTAAAGTGTCTGTGGGGATAAGAATGGAACAAAATTGACATTAAAACCCCTGACATCTCTACAGTTCTCTAAAATGAGGTATTGTCATTATTATACAAAATGTCTAATTTTACCACTCCCTATCTGAGCAAGCATATAAGTATTATATTTACTCTTGCAGAAGGCTAGCCAACATTTCCATGAGCATTAATACCTTAATGGCCACAGTTCCTGCCTTCTTTTTCTCTCATCTGCATGTAATTTGGAATAGGTGGTATGTGAAGAGCCCCCTTCCGTAGTCTTCTCTGAGGCAGGAACCCTAAAGCTATTTAGGTATAAGGACTGCTGACTCACAACCATGGGGCCTGGACAGGACTGAGGAGAGGAAGTGGGGAAGAAAAAAGAGAGGTGCATCACAAATTTCAAAGGGGATTCCAGGGATGACACTCGAATAGATCTTGTATCTTTTAAATGCTTGTGCAAGTTGATTTCTGTGCGGATGAGGACTTACTCGTAGTGTTGTGAGATAAAGTATATATACATGCCTTGCAATAGTGTCCGGCATAGGCTAAGCCCAGTATCCACTATCATTACTATTATAATTGTGATAGTCATGATACCTGTTTTAGGTTGGATTTCTTAGGAGCACCCTGAGATAAGGATCCCTGAGCAAATGAGTCATTAGGGATGTGCTCAGCAGGGAAACCAGTTAGGGGGAGAGGGTAGCAGGGCAAGAGTGAGGGGAGCCAAGCTCCAGTGGACTTCAGCCTGACCCTATGAGAAGCTCTGGAGTATAAATTATACCTGAGCATCCCTCCTGCCTCGAGGCCAGCAAGCTGGGCTTTCAGGCCCCACACTTCTTGCTGTATGCAGACCATCAAAGCAGCTCCACGAGCCCACGAGAAGTCTCTGAAGAAGATCATAGGGCTAAGCAGATAGAAGCATGGTACATAGAATCTGGGGATGGACACACAGAACAGGGAAAAGGGACCCAGAGAAATCTGAATGGACCAATAGCAGTGATATTGGTACTCCAATGATACTGTGCAGTCTTACCATCTCCCAGTAAGCAACCTTTACTATCTGACCTATACTCAGTCAGGCGATGGCCATGCACTAAATGTGTGCTCGCTCGGGCAACACTTGCTTCCCTAGCTCTGTTTCCTGACACTGGGAAACTGGCTTGACTTTTTCTACCAAAAGCATTGCTATTATCATGACACATGTAGCTTTAAATAACACTAGATTCTCCTGCAACTCAAGAGCAAAAAAATAAATAACCTGATTGAAAAATGGGCAAAGGACCCAAATAGACATTTCTCCACAGAAGACATACAGATGGCTAACAGGTGTGTGAACAAGTACTCAACATCATTAATCATCAGGGGAGTACAAATCAAAACCATAACAAGATATTACTTCATACTAGTCAGGATGGAGAATGGGGAGAAAAGGGAACCCTTATACACTGTTGTTGGGAATGTAAATTAGTGCAACCACCATGGAAAACATGGGGGTTCCTCAAAAAACTAACACTAGAAGTACTTTATGACCCAGCAATTCCACTTCTGGGTTTTATACAAAGGTGCTGAAATCAGGATCTGGAAAAGGTATCTGCACTCTTGTGTTTATTGCAGCATTACTCACAATAGCCAAGACATGGAAGCAACCTAAACATGTATCAATAGATGAATGGATAAAGAAAATGTGGTATAAACACACAATGGAATATTATCAGTCTTTAAATAGAAGGACATTCTGCCACATAGATGAACCTAGAGGGCATTATGTTAAGTGAAATAAGCCAGATGGAGAAAGACAAACACTGTACGAGTCCACTAACATGAGGATCTAAAATGGCCAAACTCATCAAAGCAGAGAGTGGAGTGTGGGTGCCAGGGACTGGGTAGGGGAGGAAATGGGGAGGTAGTAGTCAAAGTGTACAAAGGTTTAATCATGCTTGATAAGTAAGTCCTAGAGATCTATTGTACAGCATAGAGCCTATCGTTAATAATATTTTATTGTATACTTAGAAATCTGCTGAAAGGGTACATCTTATGTTAAGTGTTCTTATCACCAAAAATATATGATGACGACAATGATGATGATGATAAAGAGTGAGGAAGGAAATTGTTGGAGGCAATGGCATAGATTGTGTTGTATACTTATCTTCAAACTCATCAAATTGTGTACATTCTATATGTACATCACGTCAATCATATCTCAATAAAGTGGTTTAAAACTAAGTTATTCCTTTGGATAATCTCGGTTGTTGGAATCTCAGGTAAGAGAAGAATTAGTGAAGGAAAGGAAAGGCAACTAACTGACATACAGCTGTGATGTGGGGCATTGACAATTCTCTTCCATGGATACTGCCATGAACTTGGGCCTTCTGAGAGATGCAGAAAGGGAGTGGGAAAGGGATGAGTGAGCCTTGGGGGACATTCTTACCTTCTCTCTACTCGATTTCATCATCCTTTCTAACACAAGAGTTTGCACAAAGGAAAGAATTGAAGCCCAACTGCCCAAGACACTGAAAATTTAGAAAAACACTAATTAGAAGTTGGATAACTGTGCAGCCACAGACCCACCTATACCTAATTTTTTCCTACACACAAAAGAAGAAAACTGATTTATTAAACTATTTATAACAAACCTCATTTTTCAGGTTCCAGATTCCATACACCTTTCAACTTTCAATCTACTGCTCATTTATTTCACTGGTCTTCTAACCAGTTTCCCATGAATAATTATATTCTGAAGAATATTTGATTTTTCAAAATCAATTCTTAAGTTAACAATCACCTGAGCACCTAAGAAAATTTCCTGACCCCCCAAAAAAATATATGCTCCAATAACTCAAAATTGGCCACACTGAAATCTTATCAAACATTTCAAAAAAAGGAACAAATCAGTTCTGGATGAAAAGTAAGAATAAAAATCTTAGCCCCTGTGGGGGCAAGAGGCTCAGAATGAAAGTGCTTTCTCAACCAGAGCACTCTCAGGGAGACATAATAAAAAATGTTCACAGTGCTGGGACAATAGTCCTACATGGTGCAATCTGAGCAATAGAAAACAAAACTTCATATTTCTACAAGCGTTTCTATTTGTCCAGGCCCTTAGGTCTTACCTTAGACAAACACATGCCACTTTTTATTGACCATTAAATACTGAATTGATTAGATTGAATCTTTTAGCTTGAGGTTGTTTTACAAAGCATGAGGCCCTTTTCCTACAGTTGAACAAGCTCATGGATGGATGGCATGTATAATTCGATATTATTCTTGTTTTACAATGTGGCTGAGCTAACTGGCATGCAGTATCTAATCCACTTCCCCATTGTGTTTGAATTAAAAAGAAAAACAAAAAAAACTGAAAAGAATTAAAGCTATCTGAAAACCTAATTAGCATGAACTCTAAGGAATGGTCTCAACTCTATTGTCACACTAGAATGCTATTATATTAAGTATTATTTGAAATAAGTGGGCCATAGCTAGGGCTGAAGAACCATTTTTTGGGTATTTGGAAATTTTTCTTTCTCTAGTGGAATTTGATTTACAATAAGAATATGATTTAGTATAAAGTGTGCTGCTGTTCATTAGCCAGAAGACCATTCATTAAACAGCTACTATATTAAATTTACAATGGCAGGTTAATGAAGGGACACAAAAACCACCATAATTAGTGTAGGTGTAATTTTTTAAGGAATAACAGCATTTGTTGGATGATTTTCATTTATTGAAAAGACTCTTTCCAAAATGTGAAAGGGAAGCTTAGATTTCAAACATATAATATATGATGTTGTTGAAAATATATATGTGGCAATATTTCATAGCTGTGTGTGATAAATGCCAACTAGATGGACAGAAAAAAAAAAGTTCAGAAGAAGCAAACCTCTCACATCAAGTATGAACAATGAAATCTTCCCTCTAGGAAATGCTTATCCCAAGACATGGAATTGACTGGAATGTTAAAATGAATGACCAGAATGGTAGAGAGATTCAGACTCCAGATTAATGTAGGCAATTTAACTCCAGATAAATTTAGGCCGAGAGAAAGTGTTTTGTTATAACCCAGGGTGCATGAAAGCATGGTGTCAGAATCGCAATGTTTAGGGATGATGTGTGTGGTACCCAAGGAAAGGCTCACCGAGTTTGCACAACCTAGAGGTGAGCAGGGAAAACAGTCAAAGATTTCTTGGCTCCTAAAAAGGCACAAAAGACGCAGAAAGCCGACCATAGACTCCCAGGAATCTCCTTAGGGGTGTGGAGAATGCAGAATAATTCACACGGATTTAGGGGTGAGGCTACATTGGGACTGCACTCCTCTCAGCAGATCAGGTTTAAAGGTCAATGCCTAAAGGTCACAGGATCATTTACAACTCAGTGGTGGCCTATAGATGCCTTGCTGTGGCTGAAGAGCTGCGGTTTTCTCACCTGGAGGACACGTAAGCATCCCATTACTCAGGAGGGATAAGGGGAGACAGAGAAGCCGAAATCAGGTTATTTGTACAGTGAATTTTGTGGCTATAAAACATGTCTCTACTGTTATATATAATTACACAATGATCCTTTCATTCATTCAACAGCATTTATTGAGCTATAATAGAATTTGGAAACACTGATGTTATCTATCTGATGATAGCAAACTATGGTGAGTTCTAGGAAGCATATGCATTAGTAAGAAAATGATCAACCCTGTCCCCAAGCTGCCTACAGACTAATAAAATAGAAAAGTACGTGAACAAATAATTTCATTATAGAGTAATAGGGCTTTAATGGTGTGTACACAGTACAGTGAGGACGTAACGAAAGGCATCAACTTCTCAGTGTGCCAGGAAAGTCTCATAGTTGAGAAGGTGTTGAGTTGTATTTTTTTTTTTTTAGGAGTTGAACAAGACATGAGACATTTTACCACATAAGGGGAACAACAAAGAGTAAAAGCATGCACATTCATCACCACATAAAGGGTGAAAAAGCAATGCAAATGGTTTAGACTGGATGGGGAGGAGACTCCAATTGTGGGAAATAATATTGAAGAGGTGGGCACAGACTAAGGTTATGGAATTCTTACATGTCTAAGAGTTTATCCTTTGGTTTTGGTTTGTGTTTATTTTGGGTTTTCATTAAGGAAATACTAAAGAATTTTTAAGCAATTGCTAAATTATCAAGTTTATGTTGTATTATCTATGATTTTTCATTACTCATGGCCTGTTTTAATCACCTCCTAATTACTGTGTTGGTGAGGAAGGATCTCCCACCCTAGGGTGATGGGTTGGCCAAGTACATGACACCCAGCAAAGGACAGATGCGACCTATGGTAGTTTAGTCAGTATCCTCATAGCCTGGGGGAGCAGACTGTCACACACCATGCAGGGCCAGGGCTGCATCCTGGTAGAGAGGGAACACACGGGGCCGTGGGAGGTAGGCTTTGTAGTATTATGACAATGGGGTGCCCTCTGGTTCCAGTGGGACGATGTGTTTGGCTTGTCTGAATATTTCCACTGGCTGGCAGGAAACTGAAATCCCTCCTCAAAGAGAAGCAGGAAGGGCACTTGGTCCCCTAGATAGGATGGTTGTTTGATTATGGGGCCTCACCACCCAGAGCAGATGTTATGACATCCTACCAGATATTATGACAACACATAATATTGGGCCTTAATCTTAGATCTCATACCACATGGCCCTACTTAACTAAATACAATTGTAATAATTAATTAAAATTAAATGTATATCAGACAGTGCTGTTTTTAGATGGAATGTTCCAAAATTCTAGTACATTATTTGGAAAGATAGAGCATGTGGTATGTACTCAATAAATGTTCTCTTTCCTTGGGCTTTCCATCTTCTCCTCCTGACCTACCTCCCTGTGGAATAGTATTTTTTTTCTTCCCAGATGAAATTACCTCTGATATTACATAACATTCTGTATCTCCCTTGCTCACCTTCCTTTTTTTTTTTTTTTGCAGTTATCCTGTTCCACTTTATCATATGATTGTTGTCAAGTTATTTACATCTCAAGAGCATAAACCCCTTAAGAGAAGAGGCAGCATTGCATATATCTCAGGATTCCCTTCACCACTGGCTGAGTGCCATGCACATAGTAGCTACTCAATAAACTTATCAAATCAAACACCAAAAAGGTTAAGTAGTTTGACCAAAACAAGAAGTAGTCGAGACAAATCTCTTGACACCAAGCACATATTATTTTGAATTCTGTAGACTGCTTGTTTTGTAGATTTGAATCCTTTCTGTAGAATTAAAGGAGTTATTTTTCACATTGTTTTCAACAAAATATTCCCCCAAAAAATGTATTAATCACTTGACCATGCCTCTCTAGGAGATATAAAAGGAAATAAACATGCACAACATTAAATACTAAATTATAATAGAATGTTTTTAACCTCAAAAATGTGATTAGTACTTGATTAGTACTTGAACAGCCTCTTAAATCATTAGTCTTCCCCTCCCTATTGTAAAGAAAATATTGCTGTATATGACGTCTTCTCCCTTAGCTGTATATTTGTTAATATCTTCTTCTCAAGTCAATTAATATAAGAACCAATTCAATGGGAAGCATTTGGGCCCATCCCCAGAAACTGATTTAGGTGATTTAGGATAGGGTCTGGGCTCATATCTATATCTCTTGGATAGACTTTACTGAGATTCAAAGCCATATATTCAAATGCCTCCTGGACATTTTCACCTTCCCTCCCACAGACACCTACACACATATGAGACATTCTCCCCCCTTCCCCATACTGGTCCCTTCTCTAGATTCCCAATATAAAAATCACTATCACATCATCCAACCACCTAACCCTCAAGCTCTCCAAGCAGGAAACATCCTGATTTCTTGGAGACATCCTTGGTGTCTCCCTTTTTCTCACCCAACCCCCACCATAGGGCTACTAGAGAGTTTATGGCGAATACTTTTAAAGAAGATTCCAATTGGAGTATATTCCTTATTTCTGAAGATTATCACTGACTGCCCTTTGCTTAAAGAATGAATTATGAGGCCCTTGGTGTCTACCTTTCCCCTCTAATTCTTTCTTTCAAGTCCCCCATCTGATGCTTCCACACACATCCTAATCTCCAGTCATGAAAAAAACATCAGGAGTTCCTGGAATTCCCTCTACAGCTCCCCCTGCTAAGGTATGTCCTCTACCAGACACCACGTGGCTGGGAAAGATCTCATGCTCAGACTGTTACTACCCCGTTACTACCCACAAATTGTCCCCATTACTACCCACAAAGAGTTCCCAGGGAAGGGGAGCCCAAACCAGAAGCTGGCAGACTTGCTTAGTTGAAAAGACAGAGTTGAGAATTTGGGGAATGGAATTTGCAGCACTCCATTCATTAAATAATTCTATGAAACATTTCCGATTGATTAGGATCAAAATGCAAAAAAAAAAAAAAAAATTATAGGACTCTTTTTTTTTTTTATTTCAATGCTATTGTAAAATAGTAAAGGAAATTTATAAGGTCAACCATCAAAGGTCAACATTTAAAATATCTAGTTAATGGTAAGTGGCAAAGAAGTAAACATGTACTTCTACGGTAATACATTTTTTATTCAAAGTTAACCTTGTCAGAAAAAGTTTATATTTCAGTTATTCAATATATATATGTAGATTCCAGCAACCATAGGTTTTGATTAATATAATATAGATGGTTATTTAGATGCAGCTATGAGTTGAGTGTGGATGGCAATTAATTCCAAGTATTTCTGCTCTGTATATTTCTTAATTTAATGATAGCATTGTTTTTACTATGACTCTGTCCTCCACAAATATTCTATTCATATTACCATGTGAAACCATATCATTTGCTCTTCAATGCTGAACTTTTTATTTAATTTATAGTACCAGCCACGATAGTATCAGATATTTTCACTTTCAACTAAATGAAATTCCAAAAGCATTTCATTGTTTCCATGAGCTGAATAAAAAAATTGAATCATTGGAATTATTTTACCTTTCTATTTGGAACATCTGATGTCACTGACATAAAACAGGCTTTATTTAAGTATTTGTAAAGTTCTGATGGGGCCAACACATTAATTGCTATTGCTTCATTTTTTGTACGTGTTTTTAACAAATGGAGATCAGGAATGAATGAAATTAATCCCAAAATTAGTTTGAATTTAATGAAAAGTTAGCATAGTTTTTCAAAAGAACTACTCACTCTACCTACATCTGAAGCTTTCAAAATTCTTTCAAAAATAACTACCTACTACCTACTTCTTAAGTAGATGCTTATGCATTTTAAGCATATTATCATTTTTCATCGATATCACTATAGATTCCATGGTAAGATGGTAAACATTTTCAAATGCTTTTTTCTTTCTTGGAGCTCATTGCTATCAGAAGGGTTTATTGCAAAATAAAAGATACTAACCCAAATTACTGTATTATATTTATTATATATACTACAATATTATAAATACTGTTATATATTATACAATAAATGACTAAACCACTGTAGCAAGAGCATTCAGACTATTTATACACTCCAGGAATGAGTGCTCAAACTCGATTTCTCCCAAATACTTCATATACATCTAATTAGTAATTTTCTGTGTTTCCCAGTGATGCTACAGATTAGCAGCAATGGTCTCCATACTTCCTTTATTCCAAAAGGATATCATAAAACCTCTCTTAGTGAAGACCATATGATTAAATAGTATACCTTCCCGTCAGATACTTCTTTTCAGAAGGTGGAAACCCTGTGGTAAGCTAGGCACAGGCATCCAAAAGGAAGTATTAGGTATTGGCATCCTCGTTTTTTTTTTTTTTTTTTTTTTTTTTTTGAGGGCAGTGTCACTGGGCCTCACATGTGGGACCCGAACCGGGGCCACTGGGTTCCCAAGCCAGTGCTTAACCACCGCGCCACTCGGCCGGCCCAAGCATCCTCGTTTTTCTTTCCTTTACCTGTAGTGTAAGTGCAATAGAACCATCTCTTTTTACTCTGATCTCTGCACCATATTTCCATCCCACTGAAGATATTGGAGCAGCTGTGGCACTATTTTTTCAGGTTTAACTAAGTAGAGGGTGAGTTGGGAATATGATTTTTTTTATTTTTTTATTTTTTATTTTTTTAGAGGGTAGTGTCACTGGCCCTCATATGTGAGATCTGAACCGGGGCCACTGGTGTCCCAAGCCAGCTCTTAACCACCGCACCACTCGGCCAGCCTGGGAATGTGACATTTTAACTGCAGTTTGCAAATACATTTTGGAATGTTTCAGTAAAACAAGTTAAAAAGGGTAGAGTCCCCATTTTCTCATAGAAAGGGCAACTTTCTTCACATCTTTAAATTTATTCATTAAATAAATGAGAAAAAATAATTAATAAAGCAAAGGACATGAAGATGAGTAATGAAATCAAGAGAAATTAATCTGTTGTTGAAAAATGAATTGTAACCAAAAATATCGGGTTATACCAAAAGCAATGATTCATTAAGAAAAAGAGATACATTTACAAGAAAAATAATGAATAGATTCTTAGACTGTTTGATAATCCAAATAATGAAGAGGAGCAAATTTTATGAACATATTGGAAAAATATTGAAAATTCTCACTTGAAATAAAAGATTGATATCTATGAATGTATCTATGTGTGAGATCACCTGGAGAGATTGTTAAAACAGGTTACTTAGTTCCAGCCCCAGAGTTTCTGGGCAGGTGGGAGGTGGAGGGTGATGGGAGGTGAGGATGAGACAATTTGCATTTCTAATTAGTTCCTGGTTCCTGGGTAATGCTGATACTGCTGGTCCAGGGGCCACACTTTTTAAGGTGATCTTATAGCTTTCCTTCCTTTCTTACTTTTGCCTTTATTGTATAGTAAATTTAGTAGCCTGACCCATACTTATAAACAATTGGCTATCAATAAATATTGTCTTACACGAATAGTGATAATATTCTGATTATTTCTGTTTATCTATTTTTTGCTTTTTTTGGTATAGAAATCCATGTCTTTAGAATATGTGTACCACCACATATTGTCGTAAGTCAATACATTTCTGAACTTAACGGTGCATATTTGAACTCTGAAGAATTCAGATGGAAAATTACTCCCATGTTCAACATTTTCAAGAGTTTATGCAAAACCATTTAATTTTTTTTTTTTTTAGTTCAAATGATAAAACCTGAAAGTCATTGCATAATAAAAAAGCTTGTGATTTTTATATGGTCAAAACGATCATATGATCTAGCATGACTATTATGTTTACTGAGGGGGTAGTTACAGCTTATGAAATTGAGGTTTGGTTAACTGTTCCAGAAAACCCACAGGAGTGAGTGAATTTAGGGCATTCAAGTCATTTGTACTTAGTTGACAAGGTGATAATTGATTCTAGATTATTTGGCCCCTAAAACTGTCCCTGGCAAATTTCTGAGTTCTACCACATGTTGGTCACGGCTTTTGGAGGGCTTCTCAGGAGTTGTGTGTCACTCCACAGTTGCAGGGAAACAAAAGTTTCATGTTTCATTTCATTAAAATGTGATTCCTCGGGCATCCCTCTCTTACATAGTGCATTGCCTATTCTCTGATGGCTACAGAAACCAATTCATTGATATGTGCATGTCATTGATTTAAACCCCAAACTATAATTTAAGTAGATTTAAGTGAAAACCCACCTCCTCCCATAGCAAACTAATTTCCTATTTTCCATCTTTAAAGTTTATACATGAAATATAACATCAGGGCATTTTATAAAGGGAAGTGAGAAATGTTTGGTGACTCTTTCATGGAAAAAATACAGTCCCACTTGCAACAAAGTACCTTCCTGATATGGTATTGAATTTAATTAGTGTTTCCAAAAGGACTTTTAAGAAGTAAGTAAGGGGCATCCACTTCTGGGAAGATGAGGTATATACTCCTCCCTATTCTTCCTGCTAAACACAACTAAAGCTCTGGGCATGTTATATAGAAAACAAACAAGAAAACTCTGAAAGGCTGAGAGAAGAAGGCAGACAGGATAGAGACCTCAGGACCCAAGGAACCATTTGGTGATGAGTTCCATGAGATCTTTTTTGTGATTTTTTTCCCCCCTCCTATGTATCCAGACTTGAAATGGATAAAGCTAGTTACCTGGAAATGCCAGTGAATATAGCCAAAGGAAAAAAAAAAAAAAAAGACTTTCCTCTCAGAGAAAAGGCCAAAGTAAGTGGCATTCTAGAAAGACAAAAATTGTTAGATAATAACCACTCTACTTCAGGCAAACATGATAGAAAAGACTTTGGCTCCCCCAGCATCCATGCTGATAAAGACCAAGAGGGGAGCCTAGATTTGCACCCTGCCCAGCAGTGGGGACACACTTCCGTCTCCCCACTGGGCTGGCTCAGAGAAATGGAGAGCCACGACTTGCCCCACTGCCCTGCGGTATGGGGGCCATGCCCCCTCCTCCAGGAGTCAGTGGAGGCCAATCTGGGAGCAGGAGGGAGGTGCCACCACCCCGCCCCTCCAGGGAGGGATCAGTGGAGAATCTGTAGTGCCAGAAAGTAAGAAAACAAACAACGATAACAAAAAGGAAACAAAAAATAAAACTGATAGAGGTTTGTCAAAGGGGCAAGAGAACTGACTGAAAGGGCTCCCAGGAACCAAAGCTGGAAAAATTTCAGGGACAAAGTAAATTTTTACAAACGCATTGAGTTGTTACCCAAAGTATAAAATAAGTATCAGTTAGTCTATACTGATAAAAGTACATGATTGAATAAATTAATAAATGGGGGAGGAGAAGCAAAATGCCCATGAAAAACTATCTACAAAATAATTTATGTAGATACTCCGCCATCACGAAGGAGCACAATTCTCCACTCCTTAAGAGTGGGCTGCCCATACTTGTAGTACTTCTTTTCCAAGAGCACAGCATGGAAAGAGGAAAGAAATAACTGCAGAAATCTCATAAACACTATCTCAGACAGGTGATCAAGGTAGACATCAACAGGAATAAATCATGCTGTGCCCCTGATATGATGTAATGAAGTGATGCTTTACCTCTGAGGTCTTCCTCCCCAAACCCGGAACCTCAGTCTAATCATGAGACAAACATCGGACAAATTCCAAGAGAGATATGTTCTACAAAAATACGTTGACCAGTACTTCTCAGGAACATCAAGCTCATCCAAAGAGGGAAAGCTTGAGAAACTGTTGCAGCCAAGAGGAGCCTAATGAGAAAGGATACCCTAATGGAATATGGTGTACTGAACGCGATCCTGGGAGAGAAAAGGACAGTGGGTAAAAACTAAGAACTCTGAGTAAAGTATGGATTTGAAATCATTAGATTTATTAAATACCATCCTAACCTAAAAATGTTAATAATGAGGAAATTGGGTACGTGGTGCCTGTTAACTCTCTGTACCACCTTCTCAAATCTAAAACATTCTGTTAAAATAAGTCTATTTGTAAAAAGTAAGAAGAGAGTTGATGTTACTAATTAAAATCTAATTCTTTTCTTTTTTTTCTGTTTTTTTTTTTTTTTTTTTTTTTTTTTTTTTTAGGTTATCTTTGATCAAAAATTGAGCTGACTGCAGAGAGGAATTGTATTTCAGTGGAAAACTATGCATACCATTCTGGGATCATGGCCTGGCTCATTGTTTTTGAACTGGTTTGCACCTCTTTATAAACAGCAGGTAACTGATGGATATGCAAACTCTGTCTTGTTTGGTTAAGATTTAATTCACTTTCTTCTCCACTGTGGAAAAAATAGTTTTATTACCTACTCGTAAATTGGATCGAATCCTGCTACCTTGC
The DNA here is from genome assembly GCA_033961575.1 of Aselliscus stoliczkanus. Lineage (NCBI taxonomy): Eukaryota > Metazoa > Chordata > Mammalia > Chiroptera > Hipposideridae > Aselliscus > Aselliscus stoliczkanus. The sequence goes on along the minus strand of CM066740.1, from coordinate 70,082,591 downwards.
ACAAACTGTCAACCCTTACCAAATTTCCAGTGCGTCCAGTTTCCTTCGCTATCTGGCTATAGCCCTCCAACTGACGTTTCCAACCTTTCTCCCTTTCTCTTGACTTGGCATCTCTGAGAGCAAAAACCTGACTGCATGGATTCCTAGGAATCCATGAAACCTGGAGACTCTAGGTTACCTTGCTGCTGGCCTTTCCCCAGGATCTGAGGAAGCACTTGCAAGTAAAGGCTGATGATGGGATATCACCTTGAAATTCTCACCACCACAGCCAGTTATGCATGGGCCAATTCCTGGGGCAAGTTACTGTCTGGGTTTGTGATGTGTGCACTCACACAGGGCTTTGCACTCAGAAAGGCGCCACAACTGGTTTACTGCTCTACTGCTGCCATCTTGAAATTCTTAATAATTTTGGAACTGCATTTTCATTTTGCACTGAGCATCACAAATTCTGTAACTGGTCCTGATTATAAATATTACAGAGAGTGGTATTTGCAGTAAGAACTTTTTGTGTTGATCAACAATATAACTGTGTCAGAAAAGTGAGAGTAAATCTAATCATATTTCTTGAACAACTTTTTAAGCCTGCAACGCAAATCATATTTATATAATGTTACGGACACAATGTTACGAAAATAATGTGATTATGACTCTAGCCAATCATGCATTATGAAAGGTCCCAATCAAAGGGCACAAGCCTAATTCACTCACTTTACTCAGCAATAGGAACAAAATTGCTGCTCATGGAAAAGGTTTTCACTCAGGTAAAGTTTGTGCTGGAATCCGCATTCCTTTCCTGCACACCTGATTCTCTTGGTTTTCCATCATTAACTCAGCCCCTCCCATTCCAAATTTGTTCTCATGTTAAAGTCATATATGTAATTTTCATCATACATTAAATTTTCGCCAATCAGTAGCTCATTCTGGAATATTTTTATGTTGTGAATTCACTTCTAATTTTGGAATGCAATATCCTCTCCAGTAAAGAAGCGATAAACATCAGATTTGAAAATGACAAACATCAGATTTGAAAATGACAGGGACCTTTCCTGAGGTCTCTGAAGTTTTGCTAATAGGTAGGGTGCTATGAAATGATATATTTGTAAAATGGTAGAATGTTTTCAAAGGGGTATTTGCCTGATTACTTTAAAGTTAAGTATTCTTGTTTTTTTTGTTTTGTTTTGTTTTGTTTTGTTTTTTAGCTGAGCCATCCTGCCACCTGTTGGCAGCTCAACGGCAACTCAGCTCGGGCTGGCATCAAACCGCCGTTGCTCAGAGCTCATCTCGCACCCTTGAGTGAGCTCTTAACCAACTGAGCCATTCGGCTGGCCCTTGCCTGATTACTTTAAATTAAAAATTTTATAAGCTATGAAAGAAAGCTGAATGCATATGTTTCTAAGATAGTTAGACTTAAATTCATAAAAAACTTTTTTTCTGATTTCCAAACTTCTAGATTTTCTTTTTTTTGTTTGTTTTTTCTTTGGCAGTTTTGCTTATTTTGTTTGTTTGTTTTTATAAACCATGTGTATTGCAAGGGTTTAGACTGAGATAAACAATTGGGTTATAAATCTCTGTCTCTAATGGATTACTTTACCCAATTCACAAAGATTTACTTTACTCCACTCACAAGTACCTCTAAACAAAGGGGAAAATATCTACATTTACAATATAGCTGTTGGCATAATGTCCTTATCTGATCAAGTTTTGACCAGAAAAAAATGCTATATTTGTGCTAAAATAGCAAGCCACCAATAAATGTGTGAGATACCACTTAGGTCAGTAACCTATTCTGGGAGGAGGAACAAATGGAAGATCTCTGATGCCCAGGTGCTTGTCCACTATTCCAAAAGCTCAGGGTCACCCTGGTTCATCACAGAGTTTGCCTAAGAAGGAACTGAAGACATTTTATACTGACATATATACATATATTTTTTGTCTTAGGTCAACGTATACGTTGTATTTAAGTAGCTCTTTGAGGGCCAGCTGAGTGGCTCAGTTGGTTAAGAGTTGGCTTAGAGCACAAGCTCTGAGCAACAGGACTACCGGTTTGATTCCCACATGGGCCAATGAACGCTGCGCCCGAGCTGAGCTGTTGCTGAGCTGCCAACAGGTGGTAGGCTGGCTCAGCTGGTGTAACAATAAGATTGCCTGTTTGATGGTAGCTATGCCCATTCACAACTAAGACTGAACCCTGCACCTTGAGCTTAGAGGCCACGAGCTGCCGACGGGAAGCCAGATGGCAACTTGTGCCCTCCACAACAAAGATTGAAGAACAACAACTTGGCTGGTCCCCTTTCCCAATTCCCAAATAAAATCTTAAAAAATACATACATACATTCATACATACATACATACATTTAAATAACTCTTTGAGAAAAGGTGTTTGTAATATTAGAAATCAAAACACTAAATGTTTTTACATCCAGCACGTCTTCTGTGGCCCTCATATTTTTCAACCTTTCAAAAACGACTTCGTCTTCCTTTTTAATGGGCTTGTGCTCATTAGAAATATCATTTGCATATATCAAGTTTCTGTTTTCTAAAAGGAAAACATCCTGTCTTTTTCTTCCATAAGCAAGTATTGCAACATGTTAGTCCTAGTGTTAAATAAAGTAATTTTTTCCTATTTTCCATGTTGCGACATGTATTTCAGTTTCATTTTTAATCCCAATAATTTATTCTAGCCTTCCACTGATGTCAGTGGGAAATACATGCAAAAAGTATTTGAAGAGAATATTGTACCAGAGGTTGACAAACATTTCAGAGATACACATACAATTAAAATGTTCAGTGAGATCTATATTGTCACTATTCAAATGAAATCAAGGTTATACAATGATTTTTCTTAGTGTCTCGGATACTTAATAGTGTAAGTAGAGATTCCACGAGTCTCCTCTTCTGCCCTGTAAGTTCTCCTGCGTGTTCGAAGCGTACGGGTCAGACATTGTTATTGCTCCTGCATATCACTAGATGGCGCCAGGAGCATCTAGAATAGCTCAGGACCCCTCACTGGCATCCTGAAATATTCCTTTTCTACAGCATTTCCTTCAATTATAGAATATACCATTTCTGAAAGAAAAGCCATTTAAAAAAATTACTTTTGCACATTTTATATACCTATCTCCATCCAAACAAATGCTTTTCTTTCAATGTTAAAAAATACCACAGAATTCCATTGGAAACCCTACATGTTTCACCCATTTAAGCATTGCCATTTCTTTTGAAACTGGCTTTCCTTCTTTGCTTATGAGCCATTTATTATGATCACTCTACTTAGCAGCATTTTGCCAAGCTACCAGGGCTGCATTTGTAGTGCCTTAAAAGCTTATTTTTGCAGAACGTATAAATGTCTACAAGAAAATTAGAAATAATGGCTGATGGAAGGTAAAGTACTGTATCTAAAATCAGATAAACAAGCCGATGGTCACACTGAACCCGAATTTTCAGCCTAAATAAACAGAAATCATCAAATTATAGTTTTTCTGGCTCTAAGACATTGCATGAAGCAGTGAAGTGAGTTGGTTACCAGATGGCAAAGGGGGAGAGGAAAGGTGAAAGAGGTTAAAGAGGGGGTGAAACATATGATGATGGAAGGAGAATTGACTCTGGGTGGTAAACACACAATGCAACATACACATGACGTATTATATTGTACACTTATAATTTTATTAACCAATGTCATCCCAATACATTTAATAAAAAAAATAAAGAAAAGGAAAAAAAAACTACAAAAAGCAAAATAAATTAGAAATACCAACATGTAGTTCTTAAACCAAGATATTTTCCAAAAGTATCATAAATGAGAACTAAAATTTGTTCTTCCTTGGTATAATCACAAGCTAGAAAAATATTTAGCCATTAAATTGTCTCTGTTGTTCCCAATGTCTTTTTAATATTGAAAAATAAACAAACAAACAAAAAGCAATTAAACAAAACTAATAAAACCAGTATAGTCAGGGATAGGGTGGGGGATCAATAAACACATTCAGAAATTAAAACATGTTTTCTGTGATGTTAGTACATCTAAAAATAGGAGAGTGTTAGAAGATAATTCCCCACCTCTGACTCAGGCTTTAATTATTGTAGTTGTGACTGTATCTTGACAGACAGATTAACAATTCACTTTGGCTTTAAAGTTCTTGGTGAGGTACATCTGTGATGCAATTAATAGAAAGAACTGAGCAACATTTATGAGACTTATCTACCCATTGTGCTTGTCTGGAAATGTCACAGTGAATTATTCTTTAGTATTTCACAGATCCAATTAATCCCATTAAAGGAAGTTAAACAAATTTTAGTGGTAGTTGTTTTAAACTATCCTTCAAAGTCCTTGAGGTTAGAACTGGCAAAATGTCCGCAAAATGATCATTGGAGCATCCTTTAAGGAGTTTATTGTACTGCGTGCAACACCCTTACTTACTTCATTTTCACTGGCAAGTGGATTTTGCTTCTTTCTATTATAATTCCTGTATTTACTTCTTTTATTTATATATACATAATATATACCCATATGTGTACAAGAGTCATTCATTCAGAAAATACATTTTTTAGTTTCTCCTATGCTGCTGACACTACGATGGGTGCCAGAGGCTTACAGCTAATGATAGAGGTCCTGTTTCTGCCCTCATGGAGCTTCTAGTCTAGAAGACAAAATTACAAGACAGTGTAGTGAAATGTAATAAAATGGAGAAAGTTCGATGTGATTTGGGAGCCTTCAGGAGGGGCACCAAACAGCTTTGGGAATGGAGGAAGGAGGAGTCTGAAAGGAGTTTTGGAAAATGCAGCTATTTAGGTGAAAAGGTAAGTAGGAATAAGGCACAAAGAGGTGGGAAGAGATTTTCATGAGCCTTTCATATTCATAGGCTGTGCCTGAAATTGATCAATACCAGGGTGTGAGCACATTCAGATCAAGAGCTCTGCCTTCCTTATACATGTAATCTTGCTGCCAAGTTCAGGGATTGGCAACGTAAGTATTTATTCAAAAAAATAAAGGAATAGATGCAGAAAGTTAATTAGAACAACCTAGAAGGAAAGCATGAAAGCAGGAAACAGTAAAAAGCAATAGGTCAAAAAAAGGTCGAGAAAACATATATAAAATTCTTTGATTAAGAAGTTTAAGGGAAACTGGGAATGAAATGATAAACAAGTGAAGAAAGAACACAATACAAAGCAACAGGAAGCAAGCTTTGACTGTTCATGCCAAGTCAAACTCAGGAGGTTGATCATAGAAGGAAATACCTTTCAGATTTTTTTGGCTGCCTTATCAGGTGCCAACGTCATTTGACTAGGAAAAAAAAACCTTTTATTGTGACAAGAACCAAGAGTTTCTACAATATTATTGAATCAAATGTTTGTCTGATAGATGTTGATAATGTTGGACACTATTGTCCTACTTTTTATCCCTCAAAAAAGGATTTTTCCTAACATATATTTGTGCCATCTGTTTAACCACAAGTAAACAGTCAAATTACTTTGTTTATAACCTCAAACCCAAAAGCTTGTTCAGAACAGAAATATGAACCAGAAATAAATTACATGGTAAATCAAACCCTCATTTTGGTGCTGGGACACGATGCAAAGTGGTTTACAATTTGTTCTTTGCAGTGAGGATGAAAACCCCAAGATACTGGCAGGAGAAGAAACTTTTTCTTTTTCTTTTTAAATCATCTTCTTGTATACATGAGAAACACATTTCCCAAATAGAAATTTCCATGTTTTCTAAAAATTTGAAAGAAAATTGACCCTTGAGAAAGTGGTAATTTTTAAATATAAAAATGTATTATTTAATAGCAATGCAAATTAAAACTACTCTGAGATATGACTTCTCATCCATGAGGTGGGCAAAAATCCAAAAGTCGGAACCCATTCTGTTGGCTATTTGTATGTCTTCGTATGTCTTCTTGGGAGAAGTGTCTGTTCAGGTCCTCTGCCCATTTTTTCACTAGATTGTTTTTTGGTTGTTGTTGTTGTTGTTGAATTGTATGAGTTCTTCATATATTTTGGATACTAACCCCTTATAAGCGTAGTGAATGTGCAATGCAGTATACAGAGGACATATTATAGAATTGTACACCAGACCTATATAATTTTATTAATCAGTATCACTCCAATTCATTTAATTTTTAAAAAGCAAAAAATGAGGTCAAAAGAAAGAAAGAAAGAAAGAAAGAAAGAAAGAAAGAAAGAAAGAAAGAAAGAAAATCCAGTCCATTGGCGAAGCTATTGGGAAACACTACCACTAATTTAGAGATTAGTGGAACTGCAAAAGTCACAACCATGTGACATATGGAGGGAAATTTGACAATATCTTTTTTTTTCTTTTTTAAAGATTTTATTGAGGAATAGGGGAAGGGAAACAGACAAGTTGCTGTCCTTTTGTTCTTCAGTCTAGTTGTGGAGGACATTGTTTCGCTGGCCCATGTTGGTATTGTGATTATTGTGCTCTTCCCGGCTGAGGCAGACACTGGCCTGCCATTGGATGGCCACTCACGGTGGCTCACAGCAGCACACTCCGGCTGACAGCCACTCACAGTAGCTCACAGCAGCCCCACTGCAGCCTGGTCGTTGCCAGCAACTCAAGGCAGCCCAGTTCCAGGTCGAGCTGTTGTTCACCATCTTAGCTGTAGAGGGCGTAGTGTCACTGGCCCCCATGTGGGATCCGAACTGGGGCCCTGCTGCTCAGAGCTGGCATTCCCAAGCCAACTGTTAACCAACGTGCCACTGGACAATATCTTTTAAAAGTACATATGCATTTATCTTTTAACCCAAGAATTCCACTTGCAGTAAACTACTCCAAAAATATATTGGCAAAACATTAAAATATATATGTATAAATATTCACTGTCATTTTACTATAATAGTTAAAGAATGGAAATAACCTAAATATCTGATTACAGGGCTGTTGAATAAACTATGCTGCAGCCACATAATAGACTATTATGTATCAATAGTAATAACAATAATAATTATATGTAAAAAATAGGATTTTCTATAAAGCACAGAGTTATCTCTAGGATATATTGAATTAAATAGTAAAATAAAGGAAAAGGGCATATAGTATGCCATTTAGCTTAAAAATGGGATATGAGAATATTTCTACATTTTCGTATAATGGAGAGATAATCTCTCTTTCTAAGGCCAAAAAATATATATACACATTTTAAAAAAAGAAAAAAACTATATTAAAATTATAATACTTAATATATACTGATAACAAAAGATGAATACAAGCCATGTGTATACATTTTTTGGCACCCGTGATATATATACACACACACATACACACACACACACACACACACACACACACACATATAATTATCCATCAGGAAATAAGAGAAATAGGGTGGAAGAGATAGGGATAGACACTACTTTTCTTAGCAGATACAATATTTTGTAGATTTGACTTTGAAACCATGTAAATATTTTACTTAGTTATAAGTAATTAAACTCAAAGTAAGCATAAGTAATTAGTTATAAACAAACATTTTTTAATCTCTAAATATTTAAAGCAAAGTGAAACAAATGAAACTAAACCTGTTAGTGGCATCAGCACACCAAATGACCTTAAAACACAGTAATTTAACTGCACATTTCCAGTGGTATGTATTGTAAGAATAAAAAAGGTTTGCAAAGGAATATTACACTTTGTTTAAGGAACATCTTATCGGCATGGTAGCATTTGAGACTAGTATGTTTACTGTGGGACAAAGTAAATACTTAACAGGGATTTTCACCAAGGCAGAAAGGAGATACATATACAGTAAAACCTTGGATTGCGAGTGACTTGGTTTGCGAATGTTCAGAAAGATGAACAAACATTTCTATTAGGTGGGTGGAAAAGTAATTGTGGTTTTTATGGCAAAAATACAAATGCCATAAAAACCACAATTATTTTTGCACCCACCTAATAATACATTTTAACTTGGTAAACTAACAATGTCTTGCAATACGAGTAGTTTGTTTCCTGAACGAATTATGCTTACAAACCAAGGTATTACTGTATAAGATTGTGAAAGTCAAATTAAAAAGTCTCTAGTCCTGAATTTTATTGGAAATATCAAGTCAATATAACCCATTTGTACTTTATATATATAGGCTCATGAACTTACATGTAAAATCAAGTCTAGAGAAACTATGCTTAAACACAGAAGAAAAGAGAAGACTAAAAATATCAATAGAGCCTAAATGACCTCAAAGAAAATATAAAGCTGTCTAACATCAAACATGTCTAATTAGTGTCTGAGGAAGAAGGAGAGAATACAGAAGAAAAAAAGATATTTAAATAAATCAAGGCAAACACTTTTCCAAAACCATCAATTTTTGAAACTGCAACCAGGAATCCAAAAGCTCATCAATCTCTAAGCCAAGATAACCACACCTCAGCATGTCACAGTCATATCGCTGAGCCCCAAAGGTAAACAGAAAAATTGTAAGAACAGAGAAAAAATACAGTATATTTGTGAGACAATAATAAGAATAATCACAGACTTCTCATTAAAAATAATGCAGCCTAGAAGATAAGGAGATCACATCTTTAAAGTGTTCTGAGAGAAAAAAGAAGTTATAGTGGCAAAAAGCATCTTTCAAAACTGGAGGCAAATGAAGATTTGTACAGATAAACAAAAGCTGAGAGAACTTACCACTAACAACAGATCAACATTACAAGAAAAGTTAAATGAAGTCCTAAATTTAGTCTAAAGAAACATAATGCCACATGAAAACGTGGATCTAAATGAAGAAATGATGGACACAGGTAACTATAACAGACCTTTACTCACTTCTTGATTGTTTTTAAAAAAGACAACTGACTGTTTAAAGCAAGAATAATAACTCCATATGTTAAGGTTTTCAGATATTCAAAAATAAAATGCCTAATAACAATAGGAAGGAGGGAGTAAATGGAAGCACACTATTGGGAGAATTTTATATTATAAATGAAGTGATACAATATTAATTCATAGGGAACAATAATAAGTTAAACTTGTCCATTATAATCCCTAGTAAAACCATTTTTTTTTAAAAAAAAGGTTTTAGCTAAAATACCAATAGAGCAGATAATAATAAACTACTAAAAATAAACACTTAATAATTCAAACCAAGGAAAGAGGAATGAGGAACAAATAAGAGATAAGACAAACATAAGACAAATACCAAATAGCAGATAAGTGCAAATATACTAATAATTATATTAAATATAAATAAAATAAAACTCGATTAACATATATAGATCGTCAGATTGGTTTAAAAACTCAAGATGAAATTAAGCACTATTTATGAGGTAAACTTTAAATATGAAAAATAAACAAATCCATTATTACAATTAGTAACTTCAACCCACCTCTATCAATATTTGACAGATGACAAACAAATCAATATCGATAGAAAAATTTGAAGAACACTGTCAACCACCTTGACTTAATTGATATTTATAGAAAACTATAACCAAAATTAAAATATATGAAGGTCTGACAATTAAGTTTATGAACTCCTCCTAGAAAAAGTGCTACATACCTCATTGCTGAATATCACTATGGTCACCTTTGAAGTACTCCCCTTGAGAAGCTATGCACTGATGCCAGCACCTAATCCACCCTTCAAAGCAATTTTGGAACTCTTTTTCTGGAATGGCCATCACAGCTGTGGTCATGTTACCCTTGATGTCCTGAATGTCATCAAAATGCCTTGCTTTCAATTATTTCCTTTATCTTCAGGTAAAGAAAGAAGTCTTTGAGGGCCAGATCAGGTGAGTAGGGAGGGTGCTCCAATACAGTTATTTGTTTACTGGCTAAAAACTTCCTCACAGTGCTTGCTTTGGCAGCACATATACTAACATTGGAACGATACAGAGAAGATTAGCATGGCCCCTGCATAAGGATGACATGCAAATTCGTGAAGCATTCCATATTTTTATACCAACATGGGCCAGTGAAACGAGGTCCCCCACAACTAGACTGAAGGACAAAAGGAACTTGTCTGTTCCCCTTCCCTGATTCCCCAATGCTGTTCTCCTCCCCCAGTTCTCCAATAAAATCTTAAAACAAAAGACAAACAAATAAAAAACTTCCTCACAGGCAGTGCCCTGTGAGCTGGTGCATTGTCATGATGCAAGAGCCATGAATTGTTGACCAAAAGTTCAGGTTGTTTAACTTTTTCACACAGCCTTTTCAGCACTTCCAAATGGTAAACTTGGTTAACTGTTTGTCCAGTTGGTACAAATACATAATGAATAATCCCTCTGATATCAAAAAAAGGTTAGAACATTGTTGCAACAAGACCGTGAACTTAATTGTCAAACCTCGTACATGTTTTTGAAGTGCTTACAGAAACAAAAAAGTATGCATTAAGTGCTTATATTAGTAAAGAAGAAAGGTCATACTCAATTGTATGAACTGCTTACTGAATACAGGGAAAGAAAAAAATTAAGCCCAAAGTAAACATAAGTAAGTAATTAATGAAGATAGGAATAGAAATCTATGAAATAGAAAACAAGAATAATAGAAAATCAACGAAACAAAAAGCTGGCTTTTTGAAAATGTCAATATAATTGATAAAGCTCTGTTCAAACTGAATAAAGAAAGAGGAAGAGGAAGGAAAAGAGGAAGAGGAAGAGGGTGAAATAGGGAGAGAGAGGAGAGAGGGAGAGAGAGAGAAAGAGAGACAAAGAACAAATTAACAATATCAGGTAGGAAAAAGGGAGATTTGCTCAAATCCTACAGAAATTTTGAATAAATTAAATGAGATATAAGAAATATCTTTACACTAATACATTTTATAACTTACATTAAATGAACAAATTCTTTGAAAGACATTGCTTCTTTTAAAGAAATGAATTCATAATTATAAGCCTTCCCTCAAAGAAAACCCCAAGCCCAGATGACTTCATCAATGAATTATGTCAAACATTTAGGAAAAAATAATACCAAGTTTACACAAAGTCTATCAAAATAAAGGAAAAACTATCCAATTCATATTATGGCACATAAAGCATAAGCTTAATACTAAAACTGTATGAGGACATTGTCGGCCCCACAAAAAAAAAAAAAAGAAATTTAGAGACCCATATTACTCATAAACATAGGCATTAAAATATATTTAAAATATATTCCTAAATCAAATTCATTAATTTATAAAAAAGACAATACATTGTGACTAACTGGGGTTTATTCTCGCAATGCCAAATTGGCTTGATATTCAAAACCAATGAACATATTCACAAATTAAAGGAGAAACTTCATGATCATATCAATAGTTGAAAAACAAAAAGTATTTGAAAAAATTCAATATCAATTAATGATTTTTTAAAACCTCCCAGCAAACTATACAGAGAAATTTTCCCAGTCTATTCAAAGGCATCTTCGAACAAACAAACAAAGAAACAAACAAACCCCCCAAATTATGAAAACATTCGCACCTAACCATAAGAAGATAAACACTTCCCCTCTAAGGTTGGAAACAAGGAAAGGATGCTCACTGTCTCCACTTACTTTTGGCATCACACTGGAGATGCCCTTCAGAGCTCAGGCACAGGGCTTTTCTCTCTCTGAAGTATAGCGGTGCACCCAGCCCTCTGCCCAGGTGGGTCTGTGTCTGCTCAAACATCTACACTCAGCCATACTATGAAAGACGAAGACATCAGGGGATTACATGTATGGTAATACTTCCCTGCTTTTAAGTTATCCCCATTAAAGTCTGTATGTCTACACTGTATAGTGCTAGTGGGCATTTCTGTGATCCCTTTCCATGGATATTGAATATGTCTTGGAATTTATCCATGTTTCTTTCATACACACTCTAAATGATGTTTGTGAAAAGTTATTACATGATTATTTTTAGTAATAGCAAAAGTTTGAAAACAATCTAATTATCTCATAATAGAGTAGGGTTAAATAAATCGCGTTCATCCAGAAAATAGCGGGCTGGGAAGTTACTTTAAGAAATGAAGAAACTCATTATAGACTAACATGTAATGAGCTCCAGGATATAGCAATAAGTGAAAGAGTAACACAAAGAAAATGTGTATAATAAAAGAGGTGAGATGATAATGATAGATAGATAGATAGATAGATAGATAGATAGATAGATAATAGATAGATATGCATTTACTTGTAATGTATAGCATACCTCTGTGAGGATACACTAAAAATGTTTAATATTAGTTAATTCTAGAGAAGGGAATTTGTTGGCAGGGGAACAAGAATAGAAGGGAGATTTTTACTATAATACCCTTTTCCTTTTGAATGTTGAACCATCTTAATGCATTAATTAACCTAAAACTAAATCAAATTTAAATTTAAAAATAAAGAAAAAACTCACTTCTTTGAATCATAGTAATATGTAGTTCTATATCTAGAACATAAGGTGTTTCTTACAACAGTTCTGGGGATCTAACGTATAGCTTGGTAACTATAGTTGATAATACTGCATTGCATAATTGCAATGTGCTAAGAATAGGAGTATATCTTAAACATTCTCACATATAATGTGAGATGATGGATATGTTAATTAACCTGACTGGAGGAATTCTTTCATAATATGTATATATCTAATCCTCACTTTGTACATTTTGACTATATTATAATTTCATTTGTCAATTTTATGTCAATAAAACTGGGGTGGGGGGAACTACTTTGAAAGATAACCTGTTTGTAAATTAGGGAACTTCTGTTTATTCTCCCTTATGGAGACATAAAAAGTGAAGGTCACGGGCCAGCCGAGTGGCGCATTGGTTAAGAGCTGGCTTGGGATGCCAGCTCTAAGTAGCAGGCCTCCAGTTTGGATCCCACATATTAGGGCCAGTGACACTGCCCTCTACAGCTAAGGTGGTGAACAACAGCCCCACCTGGAACTGGGCTGTGTGAGTCCGCGGGAAGGCATAGCTCTGCAGTGGGCTGCCATAGGCTACAGTGAGTGGCCGGCAGCCAGGGTGAGCAGCTGGCAGCCGGTGTGAGCTGCCAAGAGTCACTGTGAGCGGCCGTCCAGAGGCCGGCGACCGATCTGCCTCACCCGGGAAGAGCGCAATGACGATACCAACATGGGCCAGTGAAGCAAATTCCTCTGCAACTAGATTGAAGAACAAAAGGACAGCAACTTGTCTGTTCCCCTTCCCCGATTCCCCAACGCTGTTCCCCTCCCCCAATTCCCCAATAAAATCTTAAAAAAAAAAACCAAAAAAAAAAACCAGTGAAGGTCATAATATAGTCAATGGAAGTGTAATAGATATATATGATGTTAGAGGGGCAATAGATTGGAGGCGGGGGTTATCACTTTGAGAGGAAGTGTAATAGATATATATGATGTCAGAGGGGCAATAGATTGGAGGCGGGGGTTATCACTTTGAGAGGGGTTAAATGTCTATTACATTGTTTTGTACACCTGAAACTGATAATAATAAAAAAGGGTGAACATAAATATAAAAGTCAGGGCTGATATGTAGACCCAATAAGTAAAGATGTATTTCTTTGGAAAGTAGGTCTTACATTGAATCTCATTTATGCATAGATAATACTGGTCAGTTTTTGGAGATCATGGCAAAAGCAAACGATAGTTAACACAGGCTTCAAGGAATAGTACACAGTACTGAGGAGCTTTAAGTTGGCAAGTTGAAGTAAAATTTTTTTTTTCTCATATGTCACTGACACAAAAATATATGAAACAGATGGTACCGCTTGGCTATTTATAGTTTGTGTTGAAACTTGTTAAAGACAGTTTGGATCATGATTTAACAAATCTTATCACCTCCTCACCGAAACATATCACAAGGTTTTTCTTAGAAAGTGCTAGAAAGGCAACTGTTAATAGTCAATGTTTCTTCTTTCTACAGATGAAAAATCTAAAATCACTAATGGCCTTCTATATGTAAGCAGATATACATAGAAAATCATATACAAAATCATATACATGTGTGTTGAATAAGCAGCTGTGCCTTGGGTCCCTGACACACGGTGGATGATAGATAGCAGATAGATAGATAGATATGGACATAGATGCATATTCTACTTCACTGCATCTTTTTCTTTGAGTCAGTTGTCACAGTCAATGTGTTTGAATCATTGAGATGAGATGTATACATTTAGAGAAGAGCTAGTGATAAATTAATGGAAGTTCATAGAAGAGGAAAAACAACAGCACAAAATAATTCCCTAGGACAGATAATTGCTATTCTTCCATCTTTCTTCTCCCTACTTCCCTCTTTTTGTCCTTCTTCCATGTATCCATGCCCCCTCCAACTCCCTTTCCTTTCCATTTTATTCTTCAAATGATTTGGGGTTCTATATAGGACATATACACAACAACGGAAAGGATGTATGTGGAAGCACCTAATAACTAGATGAGTGTTGAGGGAAGTTGTTATTATAATTTTTCAGGATCCTACCCCATGGAAGTGATAAACACTCTCCACTCTCCACCCTCCATCTTCTACTTTCCCATGCATGCTTAATAAGAATTCTTCTTTTTCCTTAAAGTGTGGATTTTTAAAATCCCTACATCCATTTATGTGCACTTGTGTTATAGGGAACATCATTAACTAGGTAACCTATGATCATTGTGTTAGACACCACTAACTGTCTCCCAAAATATGTTTCCCTTTTTTGCGGCCATACCTGCCCACCTTGCCATTAGGTAAAGATGCCTTTTGACTATGTTCTCTTCAACGCAATGCAAGAAATGGTATGGGCCACTTCCAGCCATAATACATGTCCCATTGGGCTACTTCTGGCTCTTTTCTTCTTTCAGATCACTGAGCTAGCAATCATTAGGCTAATCCTGAAATTAATATTTTAAAAGTGATATAGCTACCATTAGTCTGAGTTTTAAATGCTTGTATGGAGGGAAAAAAATACAATACCCTCCTGAACGAAACAACTTCTCAGGACTAAGTGAAAAATAAAAGGTATTTAGCCATTGATATATTATGGTCTAATTGTTATAGCAACCTATCCTAATTAATATACCAAATGAATCCCAGTATCCATGTATGTAAAATTAGAGAGCTAGACTAGATTACTTCTAAGATTGCTTTTTACAATAACATACTATAATCCTAAACCTTAGGTTAATAAAGGCATTTCTATAAATATGAATTTGTTCCAACCTGTAGAGAGCTACACATTAAATAGAATCCTTGAAATCCAGGTATTCGGAAAAACTAGAGAAATGTACATACTACTATAAAAAGAATCGGTGAGTCCAAGAGACTAAAAGGAAAAGATTTGCATGAGAGAAAAGTCAAGGGAGAACTAGACCACACAGTGTCTGAATAACCAGTGTTTGGCCTAATGCTTGGCCTGAGTCACAAAGCAAACAGGGGATCCTTGGGCCCGCTGGAAGAAGGGAATGTAGCCTGAGGATAAGAACTGGCTTAAACAGAGGGGGGTTGAGGGCGAGGGAAGACGTGAGGAAAATCAGACAAGAAAAACCCATGTTCAGGAAGACTGAAATTAGAAACCCAGTTAGAACCACTGGCATCTAAGAACGGCTTCTCTGAGTCAGAGCAGGGGATCCAGAGGCCCACTCTTCTTTTGCCATCACTGACCTCAAACATGTGCGTTCTTTGCCTTTTCTGGATTTATTACACTCTTTTAAATGTGCCTCAACAAAATGCGCCAAAAAAGAAAAAATTAGAAACCAAATTCCATGAGAACATAAACAGTGGTTTTATAAAGAGATGGAATGATGGTTTCAGTTCGTTCCCAGAAGCATTCGCTTTATCTGAAATGGGCTGGGAAATGGAGAGGGTTAGGATGTAGTGATGACAGGAACTGTTACAGAGGATGCTACAGGCAGAGGGTCTTCCAAAGAATCAGACAAAGGACCACGGTCTAGAACCAACCATTTGAGACTCAATAATAAAACAACTTTTTTGCGTGCTGCTATATGCCAGACTCTGTATTAAAGGCTTTTCATGTACTATTTCATATCTTCTCCCCAAATAATTTTATCCCCATTTTACGGATTTGAAAACTGAGCTATAGGACAGCTAGAGTAATAAGTGGAGTGCAAGTTCCAACACAATCTATCTTATTCCAATATCTACTTGGATTAGCTACATAAGTAAATGAAACAGGTACTGAAGGGTAAAAATCACATATCTTTGCGAGAATCACAAAGGTTCAGAGACTGACTCTAAAAATAAGCTTTGAGGGGCCGGCCGAGTGGCGCATTGGTTAAGCGCTGGTTTTGGGATGCCAGCGGCCCCGGTTCGGATCCCACATGAGGGCCAGTGACACTGCCCTCTACAGCTAACAACAGCTCCACCTGGAGCTGGGCTGTTCGAGCCCCGGTGATGGTGTAGGCTGCAGCCCCTGCTGCAGTGGGCTGCCATAGGCTACAGTGAGTGGCCGGCAGCCAGCGTGAGCGGCTGGCAGCCAAGCGTGAGCTGTCAATAGCCGCGATGAGCGACATCCAGAGGCCGGCGACCGATCTGCCTCATCCGGGAAGAGCGCAATGACGATACCAACAGTGAAGCAACATCCTCCGCAACTAAAACTGAAGAACAAGAAGACGGCAACTTGTCTGTTCCCCTTCCCCTATTCCCCAACGCTGTTCCCCTCCACCAATTCCCCAATAAAATCTTAAAAAAAAAAATTTATAAAAATAAGCTTTGAAAGGTGGGCTTCTTCCACTTTTTAGACCCAGTCTGACGAGTCGACAGCTGTTCCTACATTGGATTCATTGTCTTCCTTAGTCTCCTCTCCTTCCTGAGACCTTCCCCCTCTCACAGGTCCCTTCTTATTACCCATCCCACTAAAGCAATCCATTGATTTTCTAACAATAAATTGAATTTTCTTTCTCAACAATTTGAACTAAAAGACAAAATCTGTCATTAGTTGGGGATGGGTACTAGAGCTGAAAAACCTGTGGCTTCTGGGAGTCATAAGGACAAGATGAGCAACTCAGAGATCCAGCCTGAAATACAGGAACAACACGAAAAGGTGAATGAGAAGAGAGGAAAGAAAAGAAAGAGAATTCAGTGGCTCCTGAGAATTAGAAGTGCCTTCAAATCTTGACTTTCTAGGTCCCATCTTCAGTATCCTAAACACTCGGCTCTGTCCTCTGCCTCTGGGTACCCGTTCTGGGGTTCCCTAGGTCCAGGCACTAATCAATAAATATATGGGGGTATATGCTCCATTTATTATCGGAAGACCCAATAATGTAAAGATGTTCATTTATCACAAACTGGTTTATAGATTTAATATAACCCAATAAAAAGCCAAGGAGTATTTTGCCTGTTTGTTGTTGTTCATGGAGATGGACAAGTTGGTTCTAAAATGTGTATGAAATTTAAAGGCCTAAAATAGCTAAAATGAGAAAATTGAAGTTGGAGAACTAATACTAACAGATATCAGTACTTGATGTAAAGCGATAGTAATTAAAAGAGAGTGGTACTGGTAAAAAAAAAAAAATCAAGGGAACAGAATAGAGATTCTAGAAATACACTGACATAAATAGACATGAATTTATAATAAAGGTCACAATATAGAGTTGTTAAAGACTGTGTCCTCCCAAAATTTATATGTTGAAACTCCAATGTAATGGTATTTGGAGGTGGGGGCTTCATGAGGTAATTAGGTCATGAGAGTGAAGCCTCAAGCATGGAATTAATGTTCTTGTAAAGGTGACCACAGAGCACGCCTTGACTAGTTCCTCCATGTGAGGACACAGCAAGAGGGCAGCCATCTATGGAAGTAGGAAGTAGGCTCTCACTAGATACTGAATCTTCCAGCATCTTGATCTTGGACTACCCAGTTTTCCAAACAGTAGGAAACATATTTCTGTTGTTTATAAGCCACCCAGTCTATAGCATTTTGTTATAGCAGCCCAAACAGACTAAGACAAGAGTAGCAAAGAATGGCAGCCTTTCAATAAATGTTGCAATAACTGTGCATATGGTAAAAAAAGAATCATGACTCTACCTCACACCATATGTAAAAATCAATTCCAGGTGTACTATAAATGTGAAGGATAAAACAAAAGTCACCTAAGGTATACCTAGAAGATATTCTCATGTCTTTAAGGCGGACAAAGCTATCTCAAAGAGGTCATAAAAAGCACTAGCTTAATGAAAAATGGATAAAACACTTCAACAAAAGAGGATCTTTACAAAAGGGCATATTCAAATGCCTCAAAACATGAAAAGGTGCTAAACAGCATTATCTGTTAGAGAAAATAAAATAAAAATCACAATTAAATACAACTAAACCACCAGAATAGCTAAAATGAAACACACAGAGACACAAACTGACAAGTTCCAAGTATTGACAAAGCTGTGGAAAAACGGATTCTCACTTATTACCAAGGGAAGAGAAAATCTGGTCACTTTACTATTATGCAGTATCCACTGAAGTTATTCCTATGCTTGATTATATATATATATCCAACAAAAATACACCAAAATAAGAGTCATTATCCTCTTGAGTGAACCTGATATGGAGTAGAATAATTCTTGGGTAATAACTGCAGGGGAGGTGAAGTGCAGATGGTGGAATTCCCATTTAACTGTTTCTTCTGCTTTGTGAAACGTATTTGCTGATACAATGGGGCCCTTTGATTCTGTCCAGTATCATGCTTAAGAATAAAGACCCTGGGCCAGCCGAGTGGAGCACTGGTTTAGAGCTGGTTTGGGGACGCCAACGGCCCCGGTTCGGATCCCACATATGAGGGCCAGTGACATTGCCCTTTACGGCTAACAACACCTCCACCTGGAGCTGGGCTGTGTGAGCCCCGGCGATGGTATAGGCTGCAGCCCCTGCTGCAGTGGGCTGCCGTGGGCTATGGTGAGTGGCCGGCAGCCAGTGTGAGCAGCTGGAAGCCAGTGTGAGCTGCCAATAGCCGCCGTGAGCGACCATCCAGAGGCCGGTGACAAATCTGCCTCATCCGGGAAGAACGCAATGATGATACCAACATGGGCCAGTGAAGCAATGTCCTCTGCAACTAGACTGAAGAACAAAAAGACAGCAACTTATCTGTTCCCCTTCCCTGATTCCCCAACGCTGTTCCTCTCCCCAATTTCCCAATTAAAAAAAAAAGAATAAAGACCCTGGCGTCCCACTGCCTAGGTTCAAAACCCAGGTCTACCAGCTACCAGCTGAGTCCAGTCTTCATTGCAAAGCAAGGAAAACAGTATCCTTTACCATCATCCAGTATGCTAACAATTTATAGATTGTTGGAAGATTTAACTGATAAAGGCACTTAAGACAATTCCTAGCACATATATAAGATTGTTAGTATTGCTTTTCTCTCCACTTCTTTTTGCAGTTTGACCCAAATATGCGACATGTATTTCATTTCTATTTTACTAAGTACTAGTCTTTTTCTATTTAAGCAATTGTTATCCATCAGTGAAGAAAAACAAAAATCATAGTTCATGGCCCAGTTGTAGAAATGAATAAATGTAAGTTAAGGCTAGTTAGAACTTTGAATCAACAGCACAACTCAAAAAACTGGAAACACACATGAACTTCAATTGAAGATTTTTGTAAGATAATAAACATAAGAGTTCTTATGCTTAACATGCTTGGCATATGAAAGACAAAATTTGGGTAGTAAAAACTGTACATTCTCAACTGAATGTCCCCTGCTTAATTATTAACTGGGAAACCCAAAAAGAATTTGAATCAATACATTTTTCAGGAAATCATAAGGTAAAAATGAATCGATGAACTATTAGGAGGTCCGGTTATTTAGGGCTCATCATACGGTGAGCGTTCTCTGTACTCCTACACGTAGTAGCAGTCTGTTAAATAAATGAACAAATCTACTACTCATTTAAATCTATCTGAAATATGTGGTAATCTTTCCTTTGCTCAGTAGTCAGGGACCATGAAAATGACTGTGCAAACTGAAACCATGAAAAGCAACCTTAATCATCAATGGGAAAAAACATGATTTTTCTGTGGCCTTTCAAATGTTTTGTTAAAATATAAAAAATTCTTACTGTCAGTTTTAACTATATTGGTACACCCAAAAATAGTAAAACCAATATTTGCTTAGCACACAGGAATTTAAAACATTAGAAACGTTGAAAATTAAAGTGCTTTATTTTGTGTAAAAAAATTTATTGAGACTAGTTTGAACAGTGCTTGCCTTCTTCTCATTATATAACTCATCATATGGACAAAATGTCTCTATTACTCCTAGGTGAACCGTCATACTTCTTTCTAGGTTTGGGTCGATTTCACTACCATTTCATCCTTTATGCTTTTCACATCTGAAATGCCTCTGAAAATTCCCTTGATGTGAAGGGATTTTTTTTTTTCCAGTGTCACTTCTTCTGGGGCCACTTTATCTTTTCATTCAAACCCTTTCCTTCTGTATACTGCTGAGGTCACCTTCACTGAGCTCCGGTTGCAGAAAGAACTGCAGCCATTTTGGCATTCCCAGGGGCAGATCTTTTAGCTCCATTTACATTTGACTTGAATCCTGAAGAATTATTTGCCCAGTGAGGTGAAAATTCTGTCCTGATGCACAGATATTACCATTACCCACTTTTACTTCCTGCCATAGTGTTTATGTGTTTTTAATTGCATGTTTATAACACATTTCTCCCAAAATTCAGCTAATGTTACATGATCTCCAGTTGCAATATTAACAGCCTGTCCTAAAACCATATAAGAAAAAACGCTTTAAAAGTGAAAACACCTCCTTGGCCCATTGGCTGATTAATGAAGTTGTGTTTGGTGGTAAAAAGCAAACTGTCATAATTGTAAGTCCCCAAGAGAAACAGGGTTACCGTAGCAGTGCTTTAAAACTTAAAATGACTTTACCTACATTATCTCACCGCTTGTTGGAAACCAGGAGGCAACACAACTTCATATTTTGCCTTCTGTGTATGGACTGAATAACAGATGCATGCGACCAATCACTGACAGTCTTTGAAAAGGTGAAGTGAAGGTCCCTGATCATGATTGGCATCTGTCATCTGTTATTTACGGAGTGATTTGTGAGCTGATGAGCTAGCAGCAAAGTTTGTACTCTATGCAATTACTCAGTAAACATACAGTAAAAACTGAAATTTGAACTGTGCTGTCTAGAGACTGGTGTCATTAACTAAGGTAACTGAAATTCGTCCGTGTGGGAATCATGTAAAGCAAGAGCTATATATATGAAAGCATCTGTTTCGAGAAACCAAATTTGTCTTGTTCTGAAACTAACACAGAGAAAAAGCAGCCTGAGGAAGTGTGGGTGCAGAAAATAGCTCTAGCTGAATGACAACAGAGAAAAAGAACCAGGATGAAGACAAAGGACTGAGGGTAGAGGAGAAATTTATGTTGTGTTGCAGCATGGAACTGGAATGTGCTTAGACAGCATTCTTAGGTAACCCAAGGGACCAGGAAGGACAGAGTGAGTCACCAGGCCTCAGCATCAAGAGGCAGCATGGAAGAGCATTTTTAGCCTAAACCTGAAGATGCTGCTTGAATTCTATTTGAATGGACTTTGTCTCTAAAGACAGCTTTCAGATAACCGTCCAGCAGCCCTGCGGAGTGAAGTCAGGAGGACTTCAAGCCCAGATCTCCTGCTGCCCAGGGGAATAGAATAATCAATACACCCGCTGTGCCTTGCCGCTTTGAAATGGGAAACCCACACTGAAGCTGAGAGCAAAAGCAGGGCCCTAAGCAAGCTGACAACTTCTTAACAGGAAGTAACATATTTCCCCTTCAAAGGTGCAAACATGGCCATGGAGCTCCACTCACCACCAGCCAGATAAAGCCATTCCCACGCTACCATGAGCTGTCCTCATCAGCACTGGTTGTAAGCACAGCTTTCCAATCTCATGTCAGGGTTTCTCAAACCTTCCTTTCTCTCCATTCACATCCACCAACTAGAAGCCCTGGAACCCTGAACTAGGCTATGAAGTCGGCTTTGCTTTTACAGTTGGTGAAGGAACGTTTTAGCCCTGGTGACTGGCAGCTCTAGACAGACCTGACCACTCATTTCTTTCCCTTCCCCTAGAGGGGACAGTGTCCACCATCTGCCACTCTTTCTGTAGCTACTTTCCTTTTCCAATCTTTCCTGTATACCCACTGATTCCTTATTTGGAGTTTTTCATCACAAACTGTAAAATGTATGAGCTCTTATTCCAGAGCATGGAGTCAGTTATTCTCATTAACTTTCTCTGTCTTCATACATTTTCAAAACCCTACAGGTATTATCCATAGGCCCCTGGGCACACATGGGCATTTGACTCTTCCAATGAGAAATATAGAACTCAAATGAGCCAAGTCAGGTTGTCAGCAGTCCTTACAGAGTTTTATTTCATACAAGACTCATTTCTCTGTACCTGTAATGAAGGAGGGATTTTTTTATTGCTTGCGAATTTGGTTGCAAGATTTTTTTGTAACAACCTTGAAACCAGGTTTTTGCCTTCTCCAAACAATTAAGTGACCAATACTTTGATAACACACTTGATTGGGAGTCAGTGTCTTAACTGTGAGAAAAATACGAAATGATCTTGTCTATGAGACAATGAAAGAGGTCTTCTCCGGAGGTGCCATGGTTGAGTTTCATTTATCACTGTAATGTCCTCTACCACCAGAGTAAAACACTGTCTAATGGGAAACCTAAAATTAGGTAACTGGCAACAAATGGTGGGGCAGGGAAACTGGAATTCTAAAGATGAGATGACTTTTACTTAATAAAATAGTATCCTACCAGGCAAAAGGCAGAGACGACCTCAAACAACAGCTACAACCTTTAACTTCAGAACAAACAAACCAAATTTCCCCCTTGGACTTAAGCAATGACAAACACCTGGCACACAGGAACTCCTCAGTCTACAGTGGCTCTTAGGCCAGGGTTCTCATAAATCTATTTTGCATAAGAAACTTCACACTAAATATGCAGCTATACCAACCCAATTCAGCAGAGATTCTGAATCAATTCATTTGCGAATGTTCAGGAAAGCTACTCTTATTTGAAGTCCGAACTTGGTCTACAGCAAAATGTGAAGATATTTCTAACGTCCAATGAAGGTGCATTACCGATCCTGTTTAAAGACGATGCAGAAAGAGTGCTAGATGAGAAACATACATATGTTTCAAACTTGCTTTGGTATAATGTAGAACAGTGGTTAGCTATAACTTTAATGCATATCAGGTTTATCTGGAAGGCTTGATAATACACTGATTACTTGCCCTTAACCCAGAATGTATTAGTTTATAGGTCTGGGACGGGCCCTGGAAATCTGCATTTCTAACAAGTTATCAAAAGTTACTGATGCTGCTGGTCTGGGTACACATTTTGACAGCCACTGATTTGTAAGACACTTCTGTACTGGTTTATCTATTTACTTCATGGTAAAGTGTTTAAAAACCAAGAAGTCTGTACATCCTAATTGAGTGTCTAATATAAACTGCTTTTGCTCTAGGCAGTCATTTGTGATCTTATGATGAATCAGACACGGACTGCATCAGTTTGCTGTAAATAAGTAATGAGTGGGATGACTGAGAACTACCCCACTATGAAAACACATAAGTAATTGGATTTTTAAGAGGAAAAATGAGGTTCCAAGGATTCCTTTCTATTTTGAATATAATATAATGGTGATCATTCTCACATCCCTCCTCTTGGGACACCAGCTTTTTCAGAGCAGTGTAAAAGCCAGAATTTTCCAAAATGAAAAGATAACATGACCTTAGAAACATTAAAAAAAAAAATTTAGGACACTTCCAAAAGCCTTTTAGTGGAGCTTGTTGCTTGTAGAAATCCATTTGGCAATTCTTATTTTTTCAAGCAAAATGGTAACTGGTATTCATCGGTGTACAGTAGCCCCTCCCCTCCCCTTATCTGCAGTTTCACTTTCTATAGTTTCAGTTACCCACAATCAACTGATGTCTAAAAATATTATATGGATAATTCCAGAAAAAAACAATTCATAAGTTTTAAATTGTCTGCTGTTCTGAGGAGCGTGATGAATCTTGTGTGGTCCCAATCCACTCAGCCCAGAGCATGAATCGTCCCTTCATCCAGCATCAAAACACTGAATCCGCTACTGCCCATTAGTCTTTTAGCCGCTGTCTAAGTTATGATCCCTTATTTTACTTAGAAATGGTTCCAAGACACAAGAGCAGTGATGCTGGCAACTAAGAAATGCCAAAGAGAAGACATAAAGTGCTGCCTTTAGGTGAAAAGGTACACTATGATATTTAGAGAGAGACCACATTCACATAACTTTTATTACAGTATACTGTTCTATTGTTGTATTTTATTATTCATTATTATTGTTAGTCTCTTACTGTGCCTGATTTATAAGTTAAACCTTATCATAGGCATGTGTGTATATAGGATTAGGCACTATCCACCATTTCATGCATCCCTGCGGGGAGGGGGTCTTGGAACGTATTCCGTGATAAGAGGGGACTATTGTCCTCAGACACATTCTGAAGCACAATTAGGGAAGCATATAATTTGGCTCCTGGGAGCACATTCACCCAGGCTCCACTTGAACAGCATTAACTGCCCCTTCCCAGGTGTGAATGCCATGTTTAAGAGCTTGTTTAACATATTTTCATGGAGCCAGGTCACTGGAGGAAGTCTGAATGTGCACCTGTATCAGGATTAGCAGTTATCGAGTGTGAACTTTGTGTCAAGCACTCTGCTAAGCACTTAACAGGTTTATAAAGGTCATAAGTTCCAAAGTCAAACTACTGGGCTTTAACAGATAGGTATCTTGGAGCAAATTACTTCACCTCTAAGTGCTTCCATTTCATCATCTGCAAAATGGAAATTTCAAAACCTACCTCACAGAGATGTGGTAATAAATTAGTTATAAGATACAAGGTACTGAAATAATGTCACGACCATAGTAAGTGCTCTTTGTGTGTTGATTTATGATTTTTGACAAAATATGTAATTTATTATAATCCTAATCACACTATACAATGTTGGTGCAATTATTAGATCTTATTTAAAGATAAGAAAACTGAAGGTCATAGGAGTTAGGGAATTTTCCCAAAGTCCCAAAGTCAGTGGTGGAATTACTTTTATGAACGCTTGGCATTTTGACTTCAGAACTCATTTTCTTCATTTCACTGTTATGCTGACTCTTAAAAGAGTTGATGTAAGGAGGCAGGTCTCATGATATATGACATATTATATGTAAATATATTGGAGGAACATAACTCAACTGCAAGTGAGATACTTTAAAAACATTTCCGGGGCCAGCCGAGTGGCGCAGTGGTTAAGAGCTTGCTTGGGATGCCAGCAGTCCTGGTTCGGGTCCACATATGAGGGCCAGTGACACTGCCCTCAAAGACAAACAAACAAACAAACAAACAAACAAAAAACATTTCCAGTGGATCCACATTCTCTTCAGACCAAAGTGGAAATTAGGTCATTATTAAAATTACTCTTTTTAGAATCGAGGTCTCCATAGAGGGAGCAGTACAGCTTTATAGAAAGAGTATCTACCTCAAAGTCTGACACACATGCCCAGTTCGATACCTACTGGCAAGTTATATAATTCTCTGACCTGTCTGATCATCTATAAAATGCTGGTGATAGTACCAACCCCAGGGCACTATTTTATGGATTAAATGAAATAATATATGTAAATATGTAAAGTACCTGGCACAACCCATGCACATGGGGGCTATCAAAACTCCATTAATACTTCCCTCCTCTAAAAATTATATACTAGAATATTTCCAGTTCTAAAATTAAAGTAGTACTTCCCACCGTGATGTCTTTCTCATAGGGAAGGAAGCACGTGTAGCCCTTTTATTTACACAATAAATCACCAAGTGTGAGCCTGACCAAGGAGCAGACATACTGTCATATTGAGTGTTTGGAGGGGCTCCTGCTTTACTCCACAGGTCGAAGATTTTAGAAGGAGAGTAAAAGGAGGCAAAGGAGTCTCTTTCTTCTACTTCTATGCAAGGAGCACAAGTGAAAACTCATTAAATGCTGAATTTGCCTTTACCTCTCTCCTTAAAACTTGAACTTTTCAATATACACACATGCATATATGTGTGTATGTGTACACACATAGGAATTTGTTACAAAGATTTGACTTTACTCAACTGGTGAAGCTGGAGCCTGAGGTGCATAGAGAGACCATTGGGAAGGAAAAATGGATGTAAAGTGGGGGTGAGCAAAGACAATCCACAGCCCAAATGCATGAGCTACATACAGCCCACAAAGACAGGCTGAGACCCATCAGTTCACACTGCCTTTGATCTTGGTGATATGGATATCTTGCAGAAGCCAGGTTCTTCTACACAGAACTAAACACACACACCTAGTTCAGGAGACTGAGACACTGAAGAAGGACCCAGGAGATGGAGCAGTTCCAGGCCCGGCCACTGCCTCACCCTAACCAGGAGAACTGGCAGGAGGAGACAAAGTGCCTGTGGCACCAAATGGCTGCTGTTTCACTTCCACCTTCTGAATGCTCACATGAATTTCTCCTGTGGTCCAATGTAACCAGGAAAGGGAACTCATGCTGATACATTACTAAGATGTACATAAACTCTAACAATTTCTGGGATCAAGAATCCAAGAGTAGCTTAGCTCAGTGTTTCTGGCTCAGGATCTCCCTTGAAGTTACAGTTAACTGTAGCTGAAGTCACCTGAAGGCTTGACTGGGTTGGAGGACCTACTTTCAAGTTCACTCATGTAACTGTCACCCAGACGCCTTGGATCTTTACCACACAGTGCCTCACATCTAGCAGCTGGCTTCCTTTGGAGTACGTCATCATCCACAGAGCAGGGAAGCCACAGCACCTTCTTAATCTCAGAGCTGACATTCTATTACTCCTGCCATATTCTATTGGTCACACAATCCATCCCTGGTGTGAATACCAGGAGATGGAGACCATCAGGGAACATCTTAAAGGCTGCCTATGTCTGAACAATTCTACAACACTACTAACAAAATGCCTTCATTCAATTTCAATGGGAGATATTGGTCCTCTTCTGATTGAGGAACGATGTCCTCTTCTCATTTAATCTGTCCACTTCTCTGGAAACCCCTTTAATACCAATGCTCTTCTTTTATATTGGTCTTCACCTTCTATAGCACATTTTCACAAACACTGTCATATTTGAGCCTCACGCAGTTAGGCTGAGGACAAAACTAAGGTTCAATGAAAGCCATTCTGTTTCAGAAGTCAACGCAATTTTTACTCTTCTATAGCTAACTTGACAGTATTCCCCTTGTCAAAATAACCAACCTGTATTATTACTGAAAAGGTCTTAAACAACTAACAGCATTGCTAGTAATTTTTCTTTAGCCAGGCTAGGCATCCTCCGTATGGTTTTCCTATCTGTCATTTCATAAAATCTAATTATATGCTTTACGCCACTTTGTAGTTTTGTATCTGTGAAGTATATGGGACATAGTTTTCTCAACTACAAAACAGCTTGCCAAATATAGTCACATACATTTTAATGTTTTCATAGTTGTTGTTTTTTAAGCTAGTGACTCTCATTATTTAAATTATTTCTTGGATGTAAATTAGACAGCTTTAAGTTACAAACTCTTTCTATTATATCTGGTATTATTTAGTCACTGGGGGTCTTTTAGCACAGATACAATTTTATTACTATAAAGTGGCTTCTCAGAACCACAGAATCATAGTTGGAATTCTAAATTCCAACCTCTTTCCCTCTTTGGTGCTTTGACCCTGTGGTTTAAAGGGAAGTGAAAAAGGAGCCCTATTGTCCTGCTTTCTTTTCTCCCTTGAGCCATGAGTCCTTCTCACCTGGACCCCACCTCCTCTCTCCAATTCACTACAGCCAAACTTGCCTCAGCAATTAAGATATATCCATCCCCCCAAACCACACAAACACCCAAAGCATGTTTTTCCTCACCAAAATGGCACCCCCCTCTTTTCCTAGTCCCGAGCAAAAATATATTAATGCTCTAGATTTTGAGTAATAGTACCTCTTTCTTCTATCTTCAAACACTACCTCCCTCTTCCACCCCAGACTACTGATGAAGCTTGTGCCTGATAGAATATTGTTTCTCCTCTCTCTAGTATTTTCCTGTTTACTTTTAAACCATTATTTAGCTGAATGCTATTCCTTAGGCAACTTATTAACTTTACCAGGCTCGTTACCAGCCTTACAATGCTGTGAGTTCTTGAAGATTCTACTAATGCTTCCTAAAGTTTCTGGGTAAATAGGGTAGGTAGAGTGAGTTCTCTTTATATTTTTAATATTTCATAAAAATATACTTTTAAAATGCAGCCATTTGATAGGGGCTTATCTCAAGGTATGACCTTGCATAGCACTTTATTCAACTAATAGTTCCTGTTTGACATTGTGATTTTTATCTACTTAGAGTTCTCTCGAAGACACTTGTATTTCAAGAGTGCAGCAAAGGGCCTGGCACATAGTAATCATTCAGTAAGCGATGGGTTAAATAATTCTGCTCTTAAATTACCAAGGTCTTCTACTTGTCTTTATCTAATACCCATCCCACTTCTTGTCCTAGAGGGCTAGTCTGAATCAAAGGTTGTTGACCCCCTCACCAGCCATTTATATGAAGCTATACCCTTCCCATATCACAGAGAAATGAACACTAACAATGCTTTTGCCCCTCAGGCAAAAGCATTGGCTTAGGAATTCCATCCGAGGGTCTCGTGATATCCCCACTCTAATCTGAAACGTGTGTCAGGCCTCACAGTTGCAATCAACAGACAATGACTCAGACTGATTAAGTGAAAATGGAGTTTTCCAAAGCATATTTAAAAACATCTCAAAATTGCCAGGAAGGCTGGAGAACCAGATTTCAGGCTAATTCTCAGGAATAAAGCCCAAAACCTCACAACAGAATTGGCCTGGTGAAAAAAAACCTGCTGTCACTGCTCCTTTCCTTCCCACTGAGGACTAGAGGAAACTTGGCAGCTGCTGCTACCTCGATGCTACTTCTGTGCCAGGAACTCTGCTTTGGACCCTTTGGGAAACCGCCCCTGCCATTGCCAAGGCTAAAAGTTTAATGCATCTGTTGCCACAGGCCCAAGCCAAAATGGAAGCTCCCATCAAGGCCAGTGCCCTCCTGTTGCTTCTGAGAGACACAGCCCAGGCCCAGAGCCTGCATTTCATCTGCTGGCTACTGGGAATTCAAATAGTAACAAATGAAGAAGCAGGGCCTGTCGTGTGGGAATTGACCCAAATCATGGAAGGTCTTTCCAAAAGGATGGTTAATTTTTAAAATTACAACTACATTATTAGAGACCAGTTCAAACTCAGTGCTCTAACTTATTCATCTCCATTTTCCTTTCAACATTCAACTTGGAAATCTTACGGTTCCTAACTCTTGGTGAAATCTATACTCCAACACCCAGAAGGATGCTCAATGGCCAAAACGGCCCAGGTGATCTTTCTGTAGGGTCAAGAGATGAGATTGAAATGGGAATGAGGACCCTATGTCCCTATGGATAGCCAATTTCAGACGACCTGTCTATGGCATCTGTTCATGGAATCATTTGGTTAAAATCAATTAGAGGTAGCACAAAAGAGCTGCTAAAGGAAGTATATGCTGTTAATCTTATGGAAAATATTATTTGTATTTTTTAAAATTCAAAATGATTCAGGGCTGACCCAGTGGTGTGTTCGTTAAGAGTTGGCTTGGGTAGCCAGCTCTGAGCAGCAGAGCTCCAGTTCGAATCCCACATGAGGGCCATTGACACTCCACCCTCTACAGCTAAGATGGTGAACAACAGCTTGACCTGGAGCTGGGCTGCCCTGAGTTGCCGGCCATGGCGTAGGCTGCAGTGGGGCTGGCCGGCAGCGGGTGTGAGCTGCCAAGAGCTGCCGTGAGCTGCAGTCCAGAGGCTGGCGACCCATCTGCCTCACCCGGGAAGAGTGCAATGATACCAACATGGGCCAGTGAAGCGACATCTCCACAACTAGGCTGAAGAACAAAAGGACAGCAACTTATCTGTTCCCCTCCCCCAATTCCCCAATAAAATCTTTTTTAAAAATTATTTAAAAAAAAAAAGAAAATGATTCAGCATACCAGTTATCATTTCCTTTGTTATATTTTCTTGTTATTAATAGAATGATAGGGTGTGTTTTGGCAATATTAATTTAGATGTGCCACATTGAAAAAAAAACCTTTTCAGAAGCAAAAAGCAGACAGGATCATATTGGTGGGAAATACCTAGCTTAGCGTCATCTTTGAATATCTTTTCCCTTATAGTCTTCTTTTACAACTTCAAAAATTATTGATGTCAATTGTGAGAGTCTTAGTGTCATAATGTTTGCTTTACTCTTCAGTGAATTTTCTTTTGTCTCCATTTCAGTCACGCATTTATAGGGCTAAACCCAAGTCATCATCTTCCTTTAAAAATATCCCACTTCTGGCCGGCCGAGTGGCGCAGTGGTTAAGCGCTGGCTTGGGAAGCCAGCGTCCCGGTTTGGTCCCACATATGAGGGCCAGTGACACTGCTCTAAAAAAAAAATATCCCACTTCTAAGTTCTGAAATGCAGAAATCCCTTCTCTGACCATGTCATTCTCTCCACTTTCTTCTTCCTTTATTTACTGAGCCTGTTTCCCCATCTCACTGTGAGTTCCAGGCCCTTTATGTCTTCTTATTATCATATTAAGTCACACTTTTCTAACTTTACTTGCCATCCCACTGGGCCAGAATCCCATAATCACATCACAGATCAGCGCCATTAGGTAACCCTCACCTTTCTCTTTCTTAGCTTCCACACCAAAGCTGCCAGACTCTGCTGGAAAAGGTAAAAAAATCAAGCTATGAGGCTGTTAAATGAGTGCTGTCCAACTTCGGGTGTCTGCCCTGCTCCCCCTAGTTTATGTTCACCATTTCTTGTTGATGTCCTGATTCTCAAAAATGGTTCAAAGCAACATTTTCTCTCCTTCACCCCCCTTTTCCTCTTACCTTTGTCAGATGATTTATCTTATTCAACTGAGTAATCACCAGGACCAAACCAATATTACCTGCCCGGAAATAAAATGCTGCAAATAATGACAAAGTATAAAGTTGTTTTTTTTTGGTTTTTTTAGCTGAGCCATCCTGCCACTTGTTGGCAGCTCAGCTCGGGCTGGGCATCAAACTGCTGTTGCTCAGAGCTCAGCTCACACTCTTGAGTGAGCTCTTAACCAACTGAGCCACTCGGCCAGCCCCTGATAAAATATAACATTTGATTGCATGAGATTTCATTGTGCTCTTCAGGCCCATATTCAAAGGCCCATAAATTCAGGTTTGAGGCCCTTCATCCGTACCCTAAAACCCTAAGGGATTTGTATTCATTTTCTATTGCTCTGAATTAATTCCTTCGCAGTATAGCAGCTTAAAACCACACACTTTTTAGCCCACAGCTTCTTCCTACAGGTTCAGCCATCAAGGCATGGCTTATCTGGGTCTCCTGATTTCAGGTTTCTCATCAGGCTTCCCTCAGGGAGTTGACCAGAGCTGGGATCGCATCTAGAGGCTCCACAGGAAAATGACTGATATCCACACTTATGTAGCTGTTGACAGATCTTCAGTTCCTCAAAGGTTGTTGGACTGACAGCTTCCTGCTTCAGTTTCTAACTGGCAGTTGGCCAGAAGCCACCATGGACTTCTTGAGTATGGCAACTTGTTCATAAAAGCCAGCAAGGAAGAGAGTCTGCTAGCAAGATAGTAGTGACTATCTCACATAACTTAGCCCATTACCTTTGCCGCATTCTATTGGCTAGCAAATCCATCTGAACCCAAAGGAAGGGGATGAACCCCAAGAGCTAGGGGTCACTAGGGTCATTTTAGAGTATGCCCCCTACAAGACCCTAGCAATATGTTCAGTGGGTCAAATATTTGCAAAAAATTCTCAAAAGAAAGATAATTTAACTAATTGGTTCACCATTATCTCTTTTTTACTGCAGCATCCCTTCCATGACATGTTCTCCAGCAGTACCCATCCCTCTTTGTGAAGTGGCGTTCAAGTGATCAAGGGAAGTTTCTAATAGATATAAGAGGAACTACAGTTGGAGATTATTTAGGGTGGGTTTAGTGTGGTCTGTTAAGTTGTTCATAGTCCTAATTACTTGTGAGGCCTCGTTCCTTGGGTGGCTAATTTATTACTAGTTACTCAGGTGAAGTAATGGTCTCCAGGAATAACCCAATTACTACTATGTTGCGTCAGCCAGCCTTGCAATACAAAACAGAGGTCATATCTTTTTTTTAAAAGATTTTATTGGGGAATTGGGGAGCGAAACAGCATTGGGGAATCAGGGAAGGGAAACAGAGAAGTTGCTGTCCTTTTGTTCTTCAGCCTAGTTGTGGAGGACGTTGCTTCACTGGCCCATGTTGGTATTATCATTGCGCTCCTCCTGGGTGAGGCAGTCTCTCACTGGCCAAATGGCCGCTCACGGCAGCTCATGGCAGCTCACAAAAGCACATGCCTGCTACCTGCCAGCCCCACTGCAGCCTACGCCTTCTCTGGCGACTCATGGCAGCCCAGCTCCAGGTCGAGCTGTTGTTCACCATCTTAGCTGTAGAGGGCACAGCGTCACTGGCCCTCATGTGGGATCCGAACTGGGGCCCTGCTGCTCAGAGCTGGCGACCCAAGCCAACTCTTAACCAACGCGCCACCCCGTCTGCCCAGCTGAGGTCATATCTTGATATGAATGTGTTCTCAGGCCTCCAGAACTGACAGAATTAGGAGATGAAACTGCAGATTTGAAAGGTATAGAGTCTGGAGATAGTGTGGGGGAAATTCAATCATTAGATGTGTGTGGTTAGAAGTAGAGGGTTTGGTTCTCATCAACCCCTAGTCTAAACAAGTTCTAACTTGTTGAGAATATATTCAATAATGCAACACATACAACTATAAATGCATCACTTTTTTTTTCTTTTCTGACAGGTAATTTGTGAAACAAAGCTATTAGATTTCCTGTATATATTGTAAAAGCACATCTGGCTCTAGGCAAAACTGTAGGTTTTATGTATTCCCTCATACCAGAATCCATCTTAGGATGACATTACCAGTAGCAGGTTGTAAAATTAGGAGAAACTTTTCTAACTTATCAATAATGCTTTTAAACTGTGATTAATTGTACCACATAAAAAAGGAAATCATCTTTCTGTTCTCTCTACAGAAAACTGTTCCAATTTTGTTGTCATTGGAAGAGATAATAAGTGAGTACACAGCCAAAAAAGGAAAGAATCTAAAATGTTATTAATATGTGTCAGGCTGTTAATTTTAAAAGTCTGATATTTTCCTGGATTTTGTTTGTTTATGGTATTTATTCGTTTTTTAAAATATGTAATTTTTGTGGTGTTTTTTCCTCTAAGTATTCATCTTAATACTTGGTTTTACATTACTTTTCTTAAAGTGTCCAATTGTATAAGCTAGTTTCAGGCCCCACAAAAACCGGATTCCGCCCCCCCCCCCCATTTTGGACACCACTGGCCTGCTCTAGTGTACCAACTTCCTAAATTAAGCTCACTCCTCACTTCAACTGGTTACAGCTCCTGCCACCCAAAAGTTTTTCCAAGAACACACTCTAATCACACCATTGCCCTGTCAAAAAATCTTTACTGTCTCCCCATCATACATGTTATCTAAATTCTTCAGTCTGGCAAATGATGGTCCCAGTCTAATTTTTAGTTTGATTGTCAGCAACTCTGTTTTTTGTTTTGTTTTCTGTTTTGTTTTGTTTTTCTGCCAATATAGTTACTAGCTACTATAAAAACATCCCTTTTGGTACCCTTTTCCCCTGTTTTCTCATCATTCTCATGTTTATTTCTCAAAATTCCACTCATTCGCTAAGACCTACCTCAAATGTTTCCTTCATGAACTTTCCCTGCTCTCTCAGAATATGATAGTCTCTCCCACCTTCTAAATGCTAAAGCATCTCGTGCTTATATTTTATCATTTCATATTATACGTGTATCATTTGATTTTTAAAAAATATTTTGGTTCTATTTGTAAATCCTAAACACTTTGAGAGAAAATTAACTTTTTTTCATCATTGTAACCTCTTCAGCCCCTCTCAAGCTATACTGTGGAACAATAAATATTATTAGTTTTGAATGATTGGATGAATGAATAATGCAACATTTGACTGAATAACAAATGAATTTATTCAAATGCTTCCACATCTTTTCTTCATCATAAATGAATATTTATTAAGGCCACACTATGTCATTTCAGAGACTCTAAAAACAACAAAACAACAACAAAAATGCAGTCCTTGCCCATAGGAAGGTGACACCCTCATGGAGCAGACAAACATGAATCCAAGAATCCCACAAATTAATATGATCTCTCATCTTTGACAGGGCCAGGGCAATAAAGGTACCTGAGGCTGTGAGACTAGACAATAGGTCAAGGTTCAACCTGTCAGGGCAATTTCACATGCAGTTCCAATGATGAACTAGAAGATAAGATACATTTTTTTTTTTTACCCTCTTCTATAAGGGAATACATAAATTATCTGGGATTTCACTTAACCACTTCTGTAATTTAAATTCTTTCACTAACAATTAACTGGACCTTGAAAATTTTATAAGATTAGAGCAATGATTTGTCCCTTGTTTCTGAAAATCAGCACATTCTTCTTGCTGCTGTCTGAGGGCATGAGTGAAACAGGAGCCCCCAGGGGAGGCTCCTCCTTTCATCCTTTTGGGTATAATTCCCCTTTGATCTGGGGCTGGGGCTACTTGGGGGGAGTTTATCCTCTTTCTGAGTCTGCCAGCTACTGGCTAGGGCCTATGCTTGGTAGTCTGTCTCCTGCTGGGGTTTTCCAGATTAGAGTGTTATGGGTTGAAATCTGTCCCCACCCAAGAAAGAAATATTGGAATCCTAACCCCCCAATAACTCAGACTGTAGCTTTATTTGGAGACATGGCCTTTAGAGAAGAAATAAAGTTAAAATGAAGTCATTGAAGTGGCCCCTAATCCAGTAGGACTGGGGTTCTTGAAACAGGACCCAGTTGGGACCCCACAAAAGAGGACTTGCAATGTCCCTGGCCTCACCTCTCCCTGCCCTACAGCTTGACAATTGATCAACCCCCTCCCTGCGGTTTGAGCTTGGAATGTCCCCTGTCCAGTTCCCCGCTTTAGCTCATTACCCTGAAACTTATGCTTGCTTACTGATCACAGTAGCCCTTGCTTATGATCATAATCTCTATGGCTTAGCACTCTTTCCAGATTCCTGTCAACACGGCTCCTGGGCTGCTGGTGCCACAGGAGAGCCACATTGCCTGGGAGAAGACTCCATGCAGGACCCCCCAGAACCATCATGCAGCCTCTGGAGGAACGCCCAGATTTTCCCTTCAAAGCCCCAAGCCGGTATGAGAATGCTAAGGCAGTTTTTGGAGATGTTAACCCACTGCGTTCTCAGGCCACCAATGCTGTGATGATAAACGCTTGTTCTATGAACCAACTCCTGGTCGGGTCTATTGGCTGAGCGGCGCAGGCAGCAACAGCCCCAGACTCGTTTTGTCTCCTGTTTGATTCTTATAAAAAGGAGACATTCAGACAGAGAGAAAGACAAATACAGAGGAAAGAAGAGGTAAAGACATAGGGAGAATGACAGCTATAAGCAAAGAGTGCCAGTAGCTAAGAGGGAGGCACAGCTGTCAGAAGGCACCAACCATGCCAACACCTTGATCTTGGACTTTTGGCCTCCAGAACTGAGAGAATAAATTTCTGTTGTTTTAGTCACTTGGTTTGTGGCGCTTTGTTACAGCAGCCCTAGCAAACTAAGGGTATTTTTCCATAGAAAAAAATTATACCAAACTGATGCCTCCTGGATGTTTATCCTATTTAAAAAAAAAAAAAAAAAAAAGATTTGTAGCTCTCTAAGACTATTAACATTTTAAGCCTAAATGCCAATTCAGAAACAGACCCTAGAGTCTAAACCGTATATGGCCATTAAAAAAAAGATAACAACTGAAAGCTCTGTTGATATGAGCATATCTTTTCTGGAACTGCCTTAACTACACCAGGCTGGTCTGGCGGGGACGTCCTGGTCTGTGTGCTATCACCTTTGACGGAATTAAGAGGGAGTGTAGGGCCGGCCTGGTGGCACACTGGCTATGAGCTGGCTTGGGAAGCCAGCGCTCCATTCAGATCCCACATATGGAGGCCAGTGACACTGCCCTCTACAGCTAAGATGGTGAACAACAGCTCCACCTGGAGCCGGGCTGCTGTGAGTCTCCAGGACAGCAAAGCTGCAGCCCCTGCTGCAGTGGGCTGCCATAGGCTACAGTGAGTGGTCGGCAGCCAGCGTGAGCAGCCGGCAGCCAGTGTGAGCTGCCAAGGGCCGCTGTGAGCGGCCATCCAGAGGCCGGCGACCGATCTGCCTCATCCAGGAAGAGCACAATGACGATACCAACATGGGCCAGTGAAGCAACGTCCTCCACAACTAGACTGAAGAACAAAAGGACAGCAATTTGTCTTTTCCCCTTCCCTGGTTCCCCAGCGCTGTTCCCCTCCCCCAACTCCCCAATAAAACCTTAAAGAAAAAGAGGGAGTGTAGCTGTTACACTCTGAGGGCACAATGAGGGAAGCCAAAAATGCTCTGGAGCTGAGAAACAAAGGAGACTGTGCCAGGAACACTATGTAGTTTTGTATTGAAGGCTTTTCATGCTCGGGTTACTACCATATTTACTTCAGGGATTGAACAAACCATTTTATGTCCTGGCTCAGGGTGAAAGGCATTTGAAAACCCATCCAAATGGCTGTTCCCTGGGAAGGAGTGACCACAAAGTAAGTAAGTTCTTCTGTTCCTTTCACACAATAGGACAGCAGTGGGGTGCTCGCTCCCATCTGGGTCTAACAGGTGAAAGGAAAGGCACAACATATTCACCACATAAGAGTAATTTTTACGCTTATTTAATCTTTTAAAGTAGAAATAAAATTTTATATGTTAAACCCTTTCCAGAAATATTTTAAAATTTTACTTTAAATATTGTGAAATATTTTAAAATTTTACTTCAAATAGTGTGAAATATTTTTTTTAAATTTTCAAATATCTTGAAATATTTTATGAGTGCTGAAGGCCCATAAAAACGATATGTCCGTAGACCTCAGAGAGCCACACCCTTTTTCTTTCAGAGTGTACTTCCTTGGGGCCTCAAACTTTCACTTAAATAAACCTTTCTCTCTGCAAATGGTTTCACCCACTCTCTTAATTTCTATCCCGAAAGGGGCAAGGACCCCTGTGCCAGTAACATCTCCAGTTGTGCATCAATGACTGAATGTCCATTAATTCCATAGATACCACTGTAAACAATTCAGAAAAGAAAGAATGTTCCGTTACTCTGACACCTTAAAGACTACCGTCTCAGACCAGGAATACAGAACTGAATTTTCTCAAGAATGTACTTTCTTATTATAAGAACTCTCAGCCTTTCTTTATTCTTTGAGCACCCTGAGTATTGCAGAGTCCTGTTTCTGGTTTACAAACCCTAAGATCCTTGGATAAATCTCTGTCGTGTATTACTAGCCAAAGCCTCTTGACTCTTTGAGCTCATTCCACCATCACCTACAATGTATTAAATTTGTTGAGGCTACATAGGTGAGCAAAAATAAGAACAGTGTCTCTCTTAGGAAGTTCACAGGTTATTAGAGGAAATAGAGAGCAAGCACATGGCAAATTGAGACTACACTTATAAATGTAAAATTGCAAACATTACAAGTGTTTTTAAAAAGTACAAGTTGCGCTGAGAGTCAGTAATGGAATTTAATGTATCAAGATCAGGGAAATCTTCTACAGTGAAGATGTGTACTTCTTTTTCACTACCCAACACCTGAACTCCCTTCAAATGTTTAGAGAACCTCTTACATGATAAGACTTGGTGGGAGTCAGAAAATACCTTCTTCCATAGCTGAAAGTGTCAGAAACTTGCTTCCCCAGCTTCTCTTGTGGCTAGCATGCAGCCTCTCTCTCTCTCTCTCTCTCTCTCTCTCTCTCTCTCTCTCTCTCTCTTTCTCTCTCATTGTGGCAGTTGTGTTTGCTTTGTGGTTAGTACCTAGTACAGAAGTGGCAGCATTACAAACTCTACCATATTGTGCCTGGTGACTATGGTAGAGGATTTTTCCCTCCAAACCAGTTTCTGAGGGGTGATTGACAGGTTACTCCTGGATGCTGGAGCTTAGTTGTCCAGTCTGCACAATCATCCCATCTGTGAGTTACAAATAATTTTTTAATATATTTTTTCTGCTTATTTGAAGAAAAGCTTCTGTTGATCATAAAGAAAAACCCCGAGTGACACAATTTTCCCTAAAAAAGTGCCACTGGAGCTGAGATTTGAAGGATGGATAGGAGTTAATTAGATCAGAGTTGGCAAAATTGTTTCAGAGGGAAGATCATGATGAGGTTTACGATAACAGCAGGTGTTTGTCAAATGAGAAGCCCACAGTATGAAATGAAATTGGACAGGAATGTAGGCAGGCCCTGAAGGGGAAACCACTGGACTACACTCTTTTAGTAGACATAGAGGAAAACTGAGAAGCTTAAGCAATATTTTGAAGGTATCATTGAGTGGTCTAGAACAGGTTGATTATTTGAATAGGTTGATAGTTTAGATATCAAATAGATAATGAAGGCAGGAGTCGAGGCGTGCATAACTGATTGAATGGCAATGTCACCCATTGAGAAAGAAAACACTAGAAATGGACTGGGTTCAGGACAAGGCAGGAGGGGAACTCATGACTTGTCAGGGACACATAGTTTAAGGGATTTAAAAATTGTCCAATGGGGCCAGCCGAGTGGCGCTGTGGTTAAGTACTGGCTTGGAAAGCCAGTGGCCCCGGTTCGGTCCCACATGTGAGGGCCAGTGACACTGCCCTCAAAAAAAAAAAAAAATTGTCCAATGGGAGGTGTCAAGTAGATAGTTAAGTCTACCAGTTTGCAGCTCACAGCAGAGGTCTGGACCAGACATATAAATGTGTGAGTCATTGATATACATGTGCTACTCGAAGCTGAGATGAGCTCCTGCTGTTTCAGTGCTTACAGCAGCCAGCATCCTCACACTCCCAAACACCTATTCTAGCAATGTTATCTTCTGACTTCTTCAAATGACTTTACCTCCTACCTGAGAGAGAGCTGCTTCCTCCTTTTTAGTTTCCTGCATTATTTTCCTCTGAACATATCCTACTCTCTTCCACAACAGTTTCAGTAGATGTGTCCCCATCCTATGCAAGGTTAATATCTCCACCTGATCTCAGATAGCCCTTGATCTCCGCATGACTGTCCAAATGTAAGGGAGGGACACTGAGATGCTGTGATCAGAAGTGGTGCTCATGAGGGGGACTTGTTGACAGTGGGCTTCACAGCCAGGAATCATCTCAGGTCAGTCTCTTCCTTCTTGGGCTGGTCAAATTAAGCTAAAAAAAAAAAAAAAAGGGATCTTCTATCATCTATCTAGAAGGTGTTAGCTGCCACTGACCTGGGAACCAGTGAAGGGAAGAGAGCTGGGAGTCTCAACATTCAGGATGCAAACTTTCACTTAATCTCCCTGTGTTCAATAAGGCATCCTCATCCTTAACCAAGCCCCTGTTTTACTCTCTCCAGGGAATAAACCTCCCGTGAGAAAGATACATTCCCCAAGCTGGGTATGATGGAGGGGGAGATTCGGGGAACTCACTGCTCTGACACTGACAATCATCTTTTCATTCCCTCGCCTCTCTTCTGGAGCACTGAAGGGCTCCTGTGGCTAATTTCTTTCTTAGGCATCCTCCCTGCTGATTTAGCAGTAAGCCTTCTTGGATATCCTAAGTCACTGACCACTGACCATTGACTGCTTTCCAATTTCCCAAGTTCTGTTCCTGTCATCTCCTCTCACATACATTATTTGTTCTTAGGGCTTTATGTGTTCTTGAATATTTTTTATCATATTTATCATACGATGATGTAATGGGATCTTGAAACATTTGGTTCCTTTAATCAGAACATGTGGGTTACTATTTGATTCCCAGCCCTCGGTAGTGTACTAAGGAGCATTCTTCCACAAACTCATTTCACTGTTTCACCCATTTTGACTTCAACGTTACTGTTGCCCTTCCCCTGGCTCTGTAAACACATTTAGGTCAAGTGCACCATAGCGTGCAGAAAGCTCAAGTACAAACCGATGAGGTGTATCATAGGAAGAAGTTTTCTCCTTGCCACAGGATTAAAGCATTCAACTGTTCTTCCCAGGCACACCCCAGGGTCATTCCCAAAGCCTCCTTCTCTGGGCTTTTATCCTACCATCCAGGTTCCAGTTGGCTGAGGGCTACATTTTACCTACTGCAGCCTTAATTGCATTTTCCAAAGGACCAGCCTATTTCACTAATGGGAATCTTCAGGATATTTCTGATCAGCCACCTTCTTAAGAGTCCTGAAGTCTTAATACATTTTTATTTTGACTATTCCTAATGGAAACTGTATCTTCTCCTGCTTGGAGAAATGGAAAAATTCCAGTTATTTTCTTGGAAGCTCAAGGTCAACATGAAAAGCCTGTTAGTGTATTCTGCCATTGTGATAGCTACTGTTGGCCTGGCCACACAGAGGTAATCTGACCTTTGCACCTTACCTTCTACCCTGATGAGATTGCATTATTTTTTTTTTTTATAGCTGAACCATCCTGCCACCTGTTGGCAGCTCAGCAGCAGCTCAGCTCTGGCTGGGCATCAAACTGCTGTTGCTCAGAGCTCAGCTTGCACTCTTGAGCGAGCTCTTAACCAACTGAGCCACTCGGCCGGCCCCAAGATTGCATTATTTTTAATATGCCTGTTTCTGCCATTAGACTCTGAGCTCCCTCCCTACAGGTAGGAGGTAGGAAAAGAGAGATCATCTCTTTTTCATTTGTGTATTTCCTACTCCTATCTTAGTACCTTCATATAGTAAATGCTCAATAACTATTTATTTAGATGAGTGATTGGGACTATAAATTATATAAAACATAGAGCCAAATAAATAATGTCACTATTCGCATAATTTTGACCATGTAAATATAGTTCAAATAATGTACATGAAGTTTTCCCTGTATGTAAGACTTTTTTTTTTTCCTAAAGTTAACAGGTGTCCTTTTTGATTCCTTTTGTTTAATTTTCCTATTCGTATATTACTGAATATTCTCAAGGGATGCTTTATAAAGCGAACAATCCATCACGTCATTTATCAGTTGTATTTTCCCCTGAAACTTCTCTCTTGTTCTGTTTAGAACTGTGGATCTTCCAGCTTCACTGCAAAGCTGTCACCTTGCTATTTTCCTTCTTATCTTTTCTGGGTTGAGTTGCCTGTTTCCTGAATCCCATGTCCCTTTTTTTTCTTCCTTTTTACTTTTTATCTGTTGAAAAAACACACATTTCTGTAGCATTTTTTTTAAAGGGAGGAGAAGTAAATTTAATGTGAACTTTAATTGCATGGAAATGCCTTTGTTCTCCCTTCATACTTGATTGAGTTTGGCTAAAAAATTCTAAGCTGAATATTATTTCTCTGAATTAAATTGAATTAAATATTATTGCTTCACTGTCATCTAGCTTTTCTAATGTCATTCTATTTCCTAATCTTTTGTATATGACCTATTTCCCCCCCCTTCTTTGGAAGCTTTTAACATACCTTCTTTGCTTAAGTATGCTGAAATTTTGCTGTAATTTTCTTTATTGGAGTTCTTTTGAAGTTTATCATGTTAGGCTTTCAATGGACACTTTTAATATGAAAATGCATATATGTATTTTATTAAGTTCTGGGGGATTTTCTTGTATGTTTTTACAGATAGTTTACTCATTGCTGTTTTCTCTCGTCTCACTTCCTTTGACTTCTAGTAGTCAGATATTGCAAATTTTGCATGGTTACCCTCATTTTTAAAAATGTTTTTTCATTCCTTATTTTTATTCCAATTCCTATGTAATTTTCTAAAATTTACCCTTTATTTTTAAACTCCAATTGAAAAACTATTGTTATTTTCATTTTAATTTCTAATTACTCTTTAAATTCTCTGATATTCCTCTTTTATGCCTTCTTATTCTGGTTCCATGATGTAAAATTATATCTTACATTTTGAAGGCCACAAATGATAGGTTTTTTTGAAGTTGTCTTCTACATTTAATATTGTCTCTGTTTCCTCTACATTCTTTCCCTGTTTTCTGGGTTTGGTCTCTTTTGTGCTGGAGACTTCTTTTATATATCTAATTCTTGGCTATACATTCTTACTACATTTAGGGCAGTTAAAAAAAAAAAGACTGAAAATCCTGTGTGCTTGAGCAAAGCTTGTTCATTAATGGACTTCTCTGGGACATCACCAGCAATGAGTGAGATTTTTCACTGGGTGACCCACAATGCCAGTGACTGAAGGCATTTTCCCTGAGGCATCAATCTTTGTCTCTCCTGCCTGGCAGAGTCGTGCCTGGCTCCTGCAGTCCTGCGAGAGAGGGGAAGACCTAGGGACTTTGAGTCCTATTGGCTGATTCACTTTAGTCCTCTGGTTTTACGGTTCCCTGCTTGCCTGAATCAGTAGACTTGCAGTTTCAGTTTCTCTAGACTATAATCCAACCTCCTCCTTCTTCAAAGAGGGAGAGTAGAGGTAATGGCAGCTATGTGGCCAGTGAAGGCAGGAGGGGCCCGCAGTCTCTCTGCTTTTAGTTCCTCCTCTCCCGATCTGCACCAATGCCTGGTGCCCCAAGTTCTGGAATTTTGTGGGTCTTATTTCCTGCTGTCACTCTTCCTGTGTGGCCTGTAAGTGGCAGCTTTTTTTTAGGTCTATATCCGCAGCCACTCATTTCTCTTATTTCTATCTTCCAAAAAGGTGTTAACATCTCTTGTCTACTGTTTTCCCTACACTTTTTCCTGTCTCCACTTTTTGGAAGAGGTTTAGTAATAAAGACTATTAGTAGGAAGTTGACTAAAAACTATTTGACACTGACCTTTCTTTACTGGTTTGAATTCTACATTATTTACGAATTGCATACTTTGTTTGAGGTTGTGGCTATGGAAGCACTCTCCATTGCATAGAAAAACCACCACAAATGTTTCTTTGTCCTCTCAAGCATGAGAGCTGAGGTTACAACTATAGAAAATAAAATGTGTCATACTGAAAAGCTCTAGTGTGTCTAAATTTCCTAGGTCAAAAGTTTTTATATCTTTAAAGGAAAAGAAAACTAGTACTTACTCAATGTTGGTTGTATGCTTGTCACTCTAATTGCTCTTGTGACAGGCCAAGCGAGTGCCACTCCCCCCACCCCCCCCACCTCACACCCACCCTCCCTTCCGCCCAAACTTTTAAGTTTCTTTCCTATAGAAATTTTAAGTCTCCTTCTCCCTAGTTCCTTAGTTCCTTAGCCCCTGTCTTTGATTACTCTTCTAGTCAGTTTCTGAATCCTCAGACTAAAGATTGCTCCTAGCCTGAATCATAGAATTCTCCTATCCTCCTGCTTCTTGATTTCTTTTGTAAATCAGTTTCTTAATCCTAAACAATAGATTGTTTTTAAAATCTCCTACCCCTGCTTCAGATAACTACTTAAAAGCCTGTGACTTCCCAGTGTCCCCCAAGCCATCCCTGGCCTAACTCTTGGACAATTCCATCCCAGAGACTTAAATAAGTTTTAACATTTCCCCAGGCCAGTAATCCCAAAGATTCCTTCCAAACCCATTCTGGGCCAAGACAATTGACGCCACCTGAGTGACCGGCTGAACAGCCACAGGCTTCCTAAGAGCTAACAGATTTGTTAATTAAAATCTATTTTTCCTCATTCAGGGGTCTTGGGGATACAGATGACACCCCAACAAGATCACAACCAAAGAAGCCAACATGGTCTTCCAGGCAGATCTTGAGGCCCCTTCCTCTCATCTGAGATCAACCAGGGTAAGAGTTCCGTGAATCCCCCAATAGGCAGGGACACCTCTATATTTCTGTCCAGCAGGAAGCAGATATAGAAGAAAAGACCTCCTACCCTCAGCTTCCCATAGAGATTTTATGGGGATCACATCTCTCAAGGGGAAAACAAGGCACTCAGTTAGAGGCAGGCATTGGTTCTCTGCATTCCTGCACGTCCCACAGAATGTGACTGCCAAGGAGACCAAAATTTCCTTTTTTTCATTGAAATTATCTACCCCTGCAGGGAAACAAATGGGTACAAAACACCCCACATGATTAGATCAATTACTCACACCTGTGCAGTCTAAAAAGCTGAGGTAATAGCCTCCTGTCAATCACAGGTATCAATCAAGCGGTCCCATGGCTAGAGAGGAACAGCCCATTCTACAGAAATGGGATAAAAACTCCAAGTCCTGGCCAGTCAGTGCCCTTTGAACATTTTGAGACTTGCCTTTGCTTGGGGCCACTCCAAACTCTTTGGAGTACTTTTTCTCCTAATAATGCCATCTTGAGCCTAGAGCCCTGAACCCCTTGAGCCCTTGGCCACCTTTTAAGGTTCCTTTTGTCATCTGCTCCAAGGTCTTTGGAGTGTAATTTCTCTTCTAATAATGGGCCCTTGAGCCATTCTCTACTGCTCAGGCCCGCTTCTATTGGGTTGTTGGAAAAGTCATAATGTATTTTTTCTGTCTTTTGTTGCAAAAATGCATCACGACTTTTCTGACAACTCAATAATTATTTGAAGTGTACTATATCTTCTAAAAAACTGCTTTTTCACTACTTTGCCTCAGTATCTTGTTCAATTCTTTGCTCAAGACGCCAACAACCTGACATTGCACCAAGAAGGGCCCACTCTCCAGCAACACTCTCTCATGAAAACATGTTGAGATAGGTTCTGCTATATTATCATTATTAATTTTATAGATGAGAAACCCCAAATCGGAGGTGAGAGGAACTTAGTGTTGTTAAACGAAAAACGTTCAGGGCTGCACGCTTTTCTGAAAGGAAAGGTTTACTGCGCCCCGCCCTACCCAGAGGAAGAGCCAGGCCCTGGGACATGCAAGTGTTAGCGGCCAACTGAGCAGCACCAACCCCCACCACTGAAAAACTTTAATGTTTTCTTTTCTATAAAAGTGTGTTAAGTATAGAAATGTTA
Organism: Aselliscus stoliczkanus; assembly: GCA_033961575.1. Classification (NCBI taxonomy): domain Eukaryota; kingdom Metazoa; phylum Chordata; class Mammalia; order Chiroptera; family Hipposideridae; genus Aselliscus; species Aselliscus stoliczkanus. The sequence continues at coordinate 70,037,682 of CM066740.1, read as the reverse complement.
CATCTCCTCCCTAGTTCTTTAGTTTCTTAGCTCTTGGGCTATGATTGCTCTTCTAACCAGTTTGTGAATCTTGGACTGAAGATCCCCCTTGCTTCTTAATTGCTTTGTAAATCAGTTCCTGAATCTGAAACAATATAAGTCTCCTACCCCTGCTTCTGATAACCAGTTGAAAGCCTGAGACTTCCTAATATCCCCCAGGCCAGGAAGCTAAATGTCAAACCCCATTCTGTGTCCAGACAACTGATGCCACCTGAGTGATGGACCAAATAACCACAAGTTTCATAAGAACTAACAGATTTATATTTTTGTCCTCATTCAGGAGCCTTGAGGATGCAGGGGATACCCCCAACAAGCAAAGAAGCCAACGCGGTCTTCCAGGTGGAGCTTGAGACCCCTTCCTCTTATCTGAGACCAGCTAGGGTGAGAGTTCCGTGAACCCCAATAGGCAGGGACAGCTCTACACCCCTGCCCAGCAAGAAGCAGATGCAGAAGAAGAGACCTCCTGTCCCTCAGCTTCCCATAGAGATTTTATGGGAATCATATCTCTCAAGGAAAAACTAGGCAGGCAGTTAGAGGCAGGCATTGGGTCTCTGCATTCCTACAAGTACCACAGAGTGTGACCGCCTGGGGGACATCCCCTCTCCACCAAAAACTCCCCTTTGTATTGTAATTACCTACCCCTGTGGGGAAAAGCAAATGGGTACAAAATATCCAATTAGATCAGACCAGTCACTGGTACCTGCGCAGTACCATTTGTCAATCACGGGTGCCAATCAAGTGGTCCTACGCCCAGAAAGAACAGCCCATCCTGGAGAAAAGGATAAAAACCCCAAGTCCTGGGAAGCCTGCTGCTGCTACTGCTACTTCGGCTCCTGCTTCTTCCCTGCTCCTTTTAACTACTTCTTCCCTTTGAGCCTCGCCTTTGTGCATGGCCCACTCCACACTCTTTGGAATGTAACTTCTAGTAATGGGCCCTTGAGCCATCCTCTAGTACTCAGGTCTACTTTTATTTCTAAATGTCCTATCTTTTCTAATAAACTACTTATTCCACTGCTTTACTCTGGTATCTCGTTCAGTTCTTTGCTCGAGTTGCCCAGGACCTGGACTCCGCGCCGAGAAAGGCCCACTCTCCGACAACACAGGCTAAACCACCAGCAGCGCCAGGTGGAGACACCCTGTCCTCAGTCCTGGAGGGGCTCCTTTGGGCTAACAGTTGGGGGAAGAAAGATGTAAGTGGGGTTGAAAGAATTCCCATTGGCTGGACATAAAAGGGGTGGGAGAAGATGAGGGGCAGCTAGCTCTGGGATAGGAGCCCAGTCCATGAGGAAGGACTGTTTGCACCTTAGGCTGGGTTGTGCACCAGCCTGGAAAGACCACGTGTGATGTAAGCAAGAAGGAGAGCGCCCCGTGGTCCGTGTTGGTGGGCAACCTGACTGTTGTCTCTAGATGATGGAAAGAGCCACCTGGAAGTTACTTGAAGTGTCAGCATACACTCAGGAATGTAAGCAGTCTTTTGCTGGTTCTGCCCTGCAGTTGTTAACTGATTAGCCTCTTGTCTGTTCCTTCCACCCTCCAGCCGCTTTAATTTAAGTTAGGACATCTCAGAAGTTTTTTCTTGTCCGTGACATACACTAAAAATAATGGGTAAGAGTCCATTCCATGACTCATTTCTAAGTTCACATTTTCCTAGAACTTAATGCATATGAGTCACTGGTGCTGTAAAGACATGGGGTTGACACACTCGGCCCAAATTGATGGGTTTCATCAGCATTTAAGTGATAGATCACAATCACTTATGATCTTTTCTAAAGTTGTCTTGTAAATCATGGTTTATAAATTGTTCTCTACATGTCACATCTATCTTTAAAATTATGCATTTCCATTGAAAAGTCAAAACCACATTTCAAAAAACACATGAGTCAGTTAAATGCATTTTTCTTATTGAAATATTTTGCTTTTTAAAGCAATTTTAAACCAAAGCTAAGGGCACTGTCTTTTTCTTTTTTCTTTTTGACTTATAGCTCCATCTATTAAAACTCTACCTAAATATACTACCTTGACATATATGTAACACATGGTATTTACCAATTTTGAACCAAGAGGCTTTTACATTTTATTTTGCTTTTGCTTTTGTGTGTTTTATACCTTTTTTTTTTTTTTTTAATAAAAGTAGTAAAAAGAACTTTGATACTTTGAAGTCAGACAATCCTGGGTTTGATTTTCAGCTCTGACAGTTAGTAAATTTAAATAAATTTATCATGTTTGTTTTACCTCCATATTGTAAATTGGTGGTAATTATAACTAACTTGCAAGTTTGTTGAGAGGGTTCAAAGAGACAAAGTCTTCAAAGCCTGAGTGCTGGTCTCAGCCATATTTCTTGGTTGCAGGGAACAAGAGTCTGACTCAAGATGGTTCAAGTAAAAGGAAAATGTGAATATAATAGAAAGTTCCCTGAAGAGTCCCCAGAATGAAGGCAACTTGCAGAACAGGCTCTGCCTGATGTCCCTTGTACATGGCAGGCTTGTCTACAATGGTACCTCTGTTTCTTTCTGGGCTCCTGCTTCATTCTCTTCTCCATCCTAACCTACTTCCTCTGCGAACTTATAATTCTGCTCCTTGTAGCTCCTGCTTGCATGTGGCTTCGGCTGACCACACTATCAATTCTGTCTAAGGATATCTTTTCAGTGGACCCTTTTTCTTCTGCCTCTGCTAATAATTTGCAGATTACTCCATTTATTTTGTTAGTCCAGATCTTCAAGATCAATGATCTGACTGACCCCTTTCATCTTTTTAGTTACTGACCTAAGTCATAGTAGGAAACTAGATTACACAGGTAACTAGATTGTATAGAACCAGAATCAAATTTGCAGACAGGCTTTAGTGATGGTGCAGGATTTGTGGTATGTATTATTAGTGCTCTGGTCTCACTTTACTATTAGGCTGTCTGAAAATTCATGATGCATTTTTGCAATGAAAAACAGGAAAAATACATCATGACTTTTCCAACAACCCAATAGTTTGTATTTTGTTTCTACTTTAGTCTTTTAATCTATTTGTATTTTTCGGCCTTATTTGTTGTATCTATTCTCTTAAGAAACCAAATATATTATTTTTTCCAAGTCTATACAAACCTTCTCAATGGACCAGATCTTTCTAGTCCTGAGAGAACCCTAGGACAGTGTGTATCATTCTTAGAAGAAATCACTAGTCCTTTTTTGGCATTAAAAAAATAAATTAAATAGAACACTGTGGTCTAGTGATTTCATAATCAGCAAAGCTCAGTGTAGTGGTCAAATAACCCAAATCTTATCCAGGTGGGAATTTCCCTTCTTCCTCAGCTTGATCTGTATTGGGTTTAGAAGCTCTGGTTGGAGAGAGAGGATGGGCGTCTTGTCTTTTCCTGGCTCTGTCTCTTCTGTTCCTGGCCGGGTCACTCATTCCTCCAAAGCCAGATACTGAGTGAGAGGAGATATAGGAAAAGGACACCAACGGTAGTGTGAGTTGACTATTCAAAGCTGACTATTTTGCTCAGGAGAAACCTTTGTAGTTCCTCTTCTCTCTGGAGATCTCCACTGTTTCTTCTGGCTCCTTTAGGGAAGTGAGTGGAGCAAGGAAGAGGAGGAAACGCAGCACACTTTTCAAACTCTGATAGAAGCCACAGGAAGCCTCACAGTCTCTCAGTCTGTCCTGCATAAATGATCTAAGACTTGACCTTAAAATGTGGATGTCCTTGCCATTTTGTTTTTCAGCTTTAGGACTTCAGCTGGATTAGAAACAGTAAGAGTCTTGGTCTAACTGCCTAGTATTACAGGACAGCTAGTAAAGAGGAGACAGTTTCTCCCTTTAAAGCACTTAAATTCTAAGCAAGACAATATGCTGATCTGAGGCAATATAATAATGTGAACACACAAAGCTTTTTCCATTTTGCTTAAATCCAGGTGTTACTGGCCAACTGAGCAGCACCAACCCCCACCACTGAAAAACTTTAATGTTTTCTTTTCTATAGAAATGTTAAGTATAAAAATGTTAAGTCTCCTCCCTAGTTCTTTAGTTTCTTGGCTCTTGGGCCTTGATTGCTTTTCTGAGGGAAGATCCCCCTTGCTTCTTAATTGCTTTGTAAATTAGTTCCTGAATCTGAAACAATAGAAATCTCCTAGCCCTGCTTCAGATAACTATTTGAAGGCCAGAGACTTCCTAATATCCCCCAGGCAAGGAAGCTAAATGTCAAACCCATTCTGTGTCCGGACAACTGACACCACCTGAGTGATGGACTGAATAGCCACAAGTTTCATAAGAACTAACAGATTTATATTTTTGTCCTCATTCAGGAGCCTTGAGGATACAGGGAATACCCCAACAAGCAAAGAAGCCAACACGGTCTTCCAGGTGAAGCTTGAGACCCCTTCCTCTCATCTGAGATCAGCTAGGGCGAGAGTTCCGTGAACCCCAATAGGCAAGGACAGCTCTACGCCCGGCCCAGCAGGACGCAGATACAGAAGAAGAGACCTCCTGTCCCTCAGCTTCCCATAGAGATTTTATGGGGATCACGTCTCTCAAGGAAAACCTAGGCAGGTAGTTAGAGGCAGGCATTGGGTCTCTGCATTCCTGCACGTCCCATAGTGTGACCACCTGGGGACATCCCCTCTCCACCCAAAACTCCTCTTTGTATTGTAATTACCTACCCCTGCGGGAAGAGCAAATGGGTGCAAAATATCCAACTAGATCAGACCAGTCACTCACACCTACACAGTACCTCTTGTTAATCACAGGGGCCAATCAAGTGGTCCTACGCCCAGGAAGAACAGCCCATCCTGGAGAAAAAGGATAAAAACCCCAAGTCCTGGGAGGGAAGCGCGCGGCTGCTACTGCTACTTCTTCTCTTTAGCCTCACCTTTGCATATGCCCCCTCTACACTCTTTGGTAATGGGCCCTTAGGCCATCCTCTAGTCTGGATGTACTGTCTTTTCTAATAAACTACTTATTTTACTACTTTACTCTGGTATCTCGTTCAATTCTTTGCTCGAGTTGCCAAGGACCTGGACTCTGCGCCGAGAAAGGCCCACTCTCCGACAACATATTTGGCGAGCCAGCCAGGAGGTAAGCACAATAGGGGACCCCAAAACCTCTTGCTCCTCCTCTGACCTCTTTCGTTTGCCGTCCTTTGCGGGCACGGGTCGGACAGTTAGTTGGCCGCTAGGGCGTCCGCCGCTTGAAGACTCCCGTGATAGGATAACCCGGTCTTGGAACGAGTCATTCAGGACTTGCCGGGCGCAAGACAAATCCAAGCACCAGTCAGGTCTGTGTTTGTACGGCATAATGTCTCGCTGGAGACTTGATTTTACATTTCTGTTTCTTTATTTTCTCATCACCTCACTGTATTTCTCTGGGCACCCTAGCTGGCCTCCCTCCTCTGTCCAGGGATCTCGCCTGCCTCCTCTCCAGGGATGGGGGCAGGGTGTAACCACGGGGTGCATTTCCACAGGCTGCCGTGACCAGCTCCAGAGAGGCTGGAAAGGCCGGTGGGGAGGGTGGCTCACGGTGGGATCCAGCCGCTCCCTGCTTCCCTTGGGAGGGAGCAGGGACGAGACCATCCCCTCAACAACAGCGCTCCCTGAATTCAGGGACCAAGACAATAAACCATGGGCGCACTTTTCCCCGCACCCAGCTCGGCACTGCGACAGCAGCCGAGATGCGGGGCCATAAAAATGTGGCTCCGGAGCGCTGGGCTGCTGCATCCCCTTTTCGGCCAAACCTCTGCGAGCAGTGCCCATGCATTTTCCCTTTTGCCTAACACCATAGTCTCCTCAACTCAGAGGATCTCCACAAACCTCTTCCTATTTAGGGTCATTATAGGTTTTCTTTGCTCACCTACAAATTTTGGAGCGGGACCTGAAAATTTTGGAGCCTTCCCCATTCCCTTTGTTACAAGCCTCCCTCTTTTGGCCACTCATAGTTAAGCCTTAACTGGCAGGATACAAAGAACCGAACAGTCCACCCAGGGATACATAGTCTAAGGAAAGAGTCCCGCGTGTAGGTCAAAAGTGGTACCGGTACCCACCCAAGGGCCAGAGACGTCTGGCATCTAAGCTAGATCTCTCAGGAGGACGCTCCGGAGGATCCCGAGGACTAACTACCTCTCATGGAGGGACGCCTCCCAGGGGAGTTTTGTCCTTAGTACTGCGGACTCTTTACTCTCCCTTCTTTTAGAGAATGGGAAATGAGCCATCAGCTTCAATCCCGTCGGACTCGCCACTCGGTTACATCCTTAACCACTGGGACAAATTCGATCCCGATAATCTAAAGAAGGAACGGCTCATCTTTTTTTGTAATGAGGCTTGGCCCCAATACAAACTAGGGGACCAAAAAGGTTGGCCAATTAATGGAAGCTCTAACTATGATACTATCTTACAGTTAGATCTATTCTGCAAACGTAAAGGGAAATGGTCAGAAGTCCCATATGTTCAGGCCTTTATGGCCCTCTATCGAAATCAGAAACAAAACCTAGACCTTATTGATGACCCTCTACTCATGTCTCCCCCTATCCCTCAAGAACCACAGGCTCCTTTAATCCCTCAGGAGGAATCACATCCTCCACCATATTCTTCATCTTCTAGTGCTCCTCCTGAGGCCCCTAAGGCTATCCTAAGCCCTCCTCACACAAGGAGTGGGACACTTTACCCTACAATCCCACCATCTACTTCTGCTCTCTTTCCCCTTAGGGAAGTGGCTGGAGCAGAGGGTACAGTAAGGGTTCAAGTCCCCTTCTCAATAATAGACATCCAACAATGTAAGGAAAAACTAGGGAAATATTCTGAAAACCCTGATCACTTTGCAGATGGGTTTCAAACTTTAACTTTGGCCTATGATCTCTCATGGAGGGACGTTCAGTTTATCTTGGCCACTTGCTGTACTGCTATTGAAAGAGATCGTATCTTAGAAGCAGCCCGCAGAGATGCAGATGAGGCATTTGCCAGAAACCCACAAGGCAATGCCCCGGGATCTGACACAGTACCTTTTGCTGATCCTAACTGGAACTATAATACTGCAGAAGGGATGACCAGACGTGCCAGGTTCCTTGAAGCCCTCATTGGGGGCATGAAAAAAGGAATTCAAAAGCCTGTAAATTATGATAAGCTTAGAGAAGTAACCCAAGGAAAGGACGAAAACCCAGCTAACTTTTATAGCCGACTAGAAGAGACTCTGAGAAAATATACCAACCTAGATCCTGTTTCCAGAGAGGGACAAGTCCTTTTAGGACAATATTTCATTAGCCAATCAGCCCCTGACATTAGGCGTAAGCTTCAGAAGCTACAGATGGGGCCACAGGCTAATCGAAGTCAGCTATTAGACACGTCCTTCATGGTCTACAACAATCGGGATCTCGAGGAGAGAAAAAGAGAACAGACTAGGGAAAAACGACAAGCCAGGATTATGGCAGTCACGATTGGCAAAGCCCTTGTTACCCAAGAAATGTCTAGAGGCCCAACTCGAGGGTCTAAGGAAAACGGTTCCTGCTTTAAATGTAAGAAGACTGGACATTGGGCAAAGGAGTGTACCACGCCGCCCCCGGGCCCCTGTCAACTATGCCAAGGCACAGATGCAGACCCCTGGCACTGGAGAGTAGACTGCCCGCGTTCTCAGAGAGGAAGGCGGTCAGCCAACACTCTGGTAACACATAAAGGGGAACTAAGTGACTGAAGAGGCCCGGGGCTATCTCCATCGCCCCTGTCTAAAAATGTCATCATCACGAACGAGGAACCCCGGGTAACTCTGGACGTCATGGGTAAGCAAATTCAGTTTCTTTTAGATACAGGGGCTACTTACTCTGTTCTCCCTGCGTTTGCAGGAAAACCCTCCACGAGAACTACGATTGTGATAGGGGTGGAAGGACAACAAAAGCTTAGAAACTTCACCCCACCACTAACCTGCCAATTTGAAGACCAGATATTTTTGCAAGAATTTTTAATAGTTCCTAGCAGCCCTGCCCCACTCTTGGGAAGAGATATTTTAACAAAACTAGGGGCTATACTCCAACTTAGACATAAGCCTTCTCAATACCTTAAATCCAGCCTCCTTAATGCCAACCGAGACAGAGGTTGAACATTCATGTGAACAAATAATTTCCCAGACTTATGCCAGCAGAGCAGACTTAAGAGACCAACCACTTCCTAACCCTGAAGAGGAATGGTACACTGATGGGAGCAGTTATATGCTAAATGCAGAAAGAAAAGCTGGGTATGCAGTAGTCAGTAAAAACCAAAGAATTGAGGCTCAACCTTTGCCTCCAGACACCTCTGCTCAAAAGGCAGAGATTATAGCCCTTACCCGAGCATTAAGCCTCGGAAAAGATAAAAGGCTAAATATATATACTGATTCCAAATATGCTTTCCTTGTATTACATGCACATGCAGCTATTTGGAAGGAAAGAGGGCTATTGACAGTAAAACGTTCACCAGTAAAACATGGACCAGAGATCCTTCAGCTTTTGGAGGCAGTTAACCTACCTAAGGAAGTAGCAGTTATACATTGCAAGGGACACCAGAAAGAAAACTCTCCTGTTGCAGAGGGAAATAAAAAGGCTGATAAAGAAGCAAAGTCAGCAGCCTTGAAAACTCTCTCCTCCACATCCCTTGCTTTGTTCCCATTTCAAGGGGAATCAATAGATCCTAAGTATTCCCCAGAAGAAGAATTAAAAGCTAAAAATAATGGAGGACAAAAACAGGGATCTTGGTGGCTCATGGAAAATAAGTTCTTACTCCCACAGTCTGTACAGTGGAAGGCCATCAAAGCTCTACACGATGCCTTCCATGTAGGGAGAGATGCCACCCTAGCCCTAGTCAGCCGGATGTTTACTGGACAGGGGCTAGCCCAGACGGTCAGGCAAGTCTGTAGGGCCTGCCCTCTTTGTGCCTACAATAATCCAGGACCTAAAATGCCATCTTTATTAGAACCAGTCCAACGGAGAGGCTCATATCCAGGAGAGGACTGGCAAATAGATTTTACCCATATGCCCACATGTAAAGGATTTAAGTATTTACTAGTGCTAATAGACACTTTCACGGGATGGACAGAGGCATGTCCAACCAGAACTGAAAAAGCTACAGAAGTAATAAAATTCCTCCTTAATGAGATTATCCCCAGGTTTGGACTGCCCCGCAGCCTCCAGAGTGACAACGGACCTTCTTTTACTTCTCACATAACACAAGGAGTATCCAAGGCGTTGGGGATAAGGTATTATTTACACTCTGCATGGAGACCTCAATCATCAGGTAAAGTAGAAAGAACTAATCAAACCTTAAAACGTACTTTGGGAAAACTATGCCAGGAAACTTCTGGGACCTGGATTTCTATGTTACCCATTGCCCTTATGAGAATAAGAAACACCCCCAAAACAAAAATTAACTTAAGCCCATTTGAGATGCTGTATGGCAGGCCATTTCTTTCTGGAGACATGCTCAGTGACCCTGAGACAGCCAACTTTATAAACTATTTTACTAATCTAGGCCAGTTCCAAATAGCTTTACGGGAATATGGAAATAATATACTTCCTATGCCTGGTTCAAATGCAAATCTATCAAAAATTCAGCCAGGTGACCAGGTCCTTATCAAGACCTGGAAAGAAGGATCTCCTGCAGATCAATTACAACCCAAGTGGAAAGGCCCATTCTCTGTAATCCTAACAACACCTTCAGCAATCAAAGTAATGGACATAGACAGATGGATTCACCTCTCCAGGGTAAAGCCAGCACCACCTATGGATTCAGATTCTGTGAATCCCCCAACGAAGTCATTTGACTACTCCTGTGAGCCATTAGAAGACCTTAAGCTACTATTCAAAAAACAGCCTCCATCTAATGACAGATGAGGTTTTTATCAATTCTGAGCTCTACTAAATGGACAATTCCCTAACCGTCTCATAGATATGAGACCCTACTACTGTCAGGGGGGAATGTTACTGGCCAACTGAGCAGCACCAACCCCCACCACTGAAAAACTTTAATGTTTTCTTTTCTATAGAAATGTTAAGTATAAAAATGTTAAGTCTCCTCCCTAGTTCTTTAGTTTCTTGGCTCTTGGGCCTTGATTGCTTTTCTGAGGGAAGATCCCCCTTGCTTCTTAATTGCTTTGTAAATTAGTTCCTGAATCTGAAACAATAGAAATCTCCTAGCCCTGCTTCAGATAACTATTTGAAGGCCAGAGACTTCCTAATATCCCCCAGGCAAGGAAGCTAAATGTCAAACCCATTCTGTGTCCGGACAACTGACACCACCTGAGTGATGGACTGAATAGCCACAAGTTTCATAAGAACTAACAGATTTATATTTTTGTCCTCATTCAGGAGCCTTGAGGATACAGGGAATACCCCAACAAGCAAAGAAGCCAACACGGTCTTCCAGGTGAAGCTTGAGACCCCTTCCTCTCATCTGAGATCAGCTAGGGCGAGAGTTCCGTGAACCCCAATAGGCAAGGACAGCTCTACGCCCCTGCCCAGCAGGAAGCAGATACAGAAGAAGAGACCTCCTGTCCCTCAGCTTCCCATAGAGATTTTATGGGGATCACGTCTCTCAAGGAAAACCTAGGCAGGTAGTTAGAGGCAGGCATTGGGTCTCTGCATTCCTGCACGTCCCATAGTGTGACCACCTGGGGACATCCCCTCTCCACCCAAAACTCCTCTTTGTATTGTAATTACCTACCCCTGCGGGAAGAGCAAATGGGTGCAAAATATCCAACTAGATCAGACCAGTCACTCACACCTACACAGTACCTCTTGTTAATCACAGGGGCCAATCAAGTGGTCCTACGCCCAGGAAGAACAGCCCATCCTGGAGAAAAAGGATAAAAACCCCAAGTCCTGGGAGGGAAGCGCGCGGCTGCTACTGCTACTTCTTCTCTTTAGCCTCACCTTTGCATATGCCCCCTCTACACTCTTTGGTAATGGGCCCTTAGGCCATCCTCTAGTCTGGATGTACTGTCTTTTCTAATAAACTACTTATTTTACTACTTTACTCTGGTATCTCGTTCAATTCTTTGCTCGAGTTGCCAAGGACCTGGACTCTGCGCCGAGAAAGGCCCACTCTCCGACAACACAGGGTAGAACTTAAACACTTTGGAAGACACAGCTCAGATCATGAAGGGGTCATTTAACGTATTATTTATGTAGAGTTGCTGAAAATTACTTCAGTGCATGTCTAATTTGTCATCTCTAAACCTTTGATTTTATATATATTTTATATATATATATAAATTTTATATATATATATAAATACCTCACCATGGCTGAGCCTAAACAATGGAAGGGATGACTGGGCATCCGTTGGTATGCAAATGCTTTTGAAGTAGGATGTAGAATACATTTTGTTCTATTTTTTTCTATAAGTGAGATGGGGTTGCAGGCAAGATCATAAACTTTGCTACGTAATAAATAACTAGAATTACTTTACTAGTGACTAAACTATAACTTGGTTCTAATCTGATACATATTTCTAAATCCTTTATTGGTTTTCACTGAAGCTGGAGTTTAGATTTGATCTCCTGCTGGCCTCTCATTTTCATTTCCCCGTCTATTTTCTTTAAATGAATTCATTTTCTTGCCCTAATAAAAATGTAAGGCTTTCTTCATTCTTTATCTGTTTTAAGATGATGATGAAGGGCAGAAATCTATTAAGATTGCTGGGAATTGTTCATCCTCCCCCTCCCTTTTCTCTCCATTTCCAAGTTGCCACCGAGTTCTTTCATTCCTACCATACACTGCTTTCCCCAACTGTTGCCGTTGTCTGAATTTAGATCTTCTGCATGTCCTACTTGGATGACCACTAAAACCTTCTAAATGGTCTCCCGATCCCAGACTCTGTTTTATCTTTCACACTGTCATTGTTTTCTTCCTGAAACAAAGATATGATCATGGCTTTCTCTGGTTTTAAATATTTTAAAAGTTTTCCATGTCCTGTGAAATTAATTCTGAGTTCTGTTGGCACCTAAGACCTTTCATAAGACCTTTCTAAGTGGATTGTACTTTTCCAACATAACATCAGGTTATTTGATTCATCCTCTGTTACAGCCACATTACCTGACCTTTAGCACCTACTCCTTTCTCTGTCTGCAACATGGTTTCCTGCCACATAACACCATATATGTTTCAGCTCAACTACTACCTTTCAAGACACTAACAAATCTAGTTTCTATGATCCCAGAGTCCCTGTGGCCCCAAAGTTCCTTGCATAACTTTCTATTTTAGCACATCTCACATTGTATAGTAATCTTTTGCTTGCAAGCCTTTTTCTCCAACTAGGCCAGGGGAGAAATTTATATTCACTTTTGCATCTAGTTCAGTGCTCGGCACAGAGGATGCACTCCATTCATGAATAAATGATTTTCTGCTACAGGACCTTTTTTGAGAAATCTAATGACTTTCTATAACATAGGAAGTACCTCCAAAGAGAGGGGTCCACTGCTTCGAAACCCACACTTAATAATTTTAGGAGATTTGTCTATAGTCTGAGATCTGAAAACATAGTCTTTATTCTTTGATACCATCTAATAAACTTCCTCTAAAGGGAATCATTAGGGATATGATGCTAAAGCATTCATTTAAAGGATATGAAACCATTTTACCCCACTGTGAAAATTATGGACTCAGCATTCACAGGGATATTAGTAGTAATGTAACTCTTAGGAGTTGAATTGTTTTCCCCAAAAAGATATGTTGAAATCCTAACCCCAGTACCTATGAATGCGATTTTATTTGGAAATAAGGTCTTTGCAGATGTAGTCCAGTTAAGGTGAAGTCATAATGAGCTCAGTTGGGGCCTAATCCAAACTGTCTGCTGTCCTTATAAGAAGAAATAGGATAGAAACACAGAAATACAGGGAATCCCATGTAATGATAGAGGAAGAGACTGGAGTTATGCAGCTACAAGCCAAGAGATGCCAGGGATTGATGAGCAGCACCAGAAGCTAGGGAGAAGTGTGGAAGGGTTCTTCCATCCACAATCTCAGAAGGAGCACAATCCTGCCGACAGCTTTGACTTTGGCCTTCGGAACGATGAGAGAATAAATTCCTACTGTTTTAAGCCACCAAGTTTGTGGTGCTCTGTTGCAGCAGCCCTAGGAAATGAATATAACAGTTGCAGGCCTTACTTGTTATCTCTAACATCCCCAACTGTGGTTGAATAGCTCCTGAAATGGGAGACTTACTGCCTCCAATGGGGTCATAGGGCCTAATAGAGAAGCCCATTGTGCTAGACTGTCTTGGGAGGATTTTTAATTTATATCCTAGGCTTTTTGGTAGTTATTCTCAAACTGAAGATCACGACGTGTTTAAGTCCCATAGTTTCAACAGCTTTCTATGACAGTTTATATGAGGATATTTATATATGACATGACTCAGAACTGAAAAATCCTGTCTTCGAGTTTTAAACATATGGCGCTTGACAGATATTTTTCCCTTGGTTGACAAGAGACCTTGGTGCTATTTCAATACAACCTTACTCTGATTGACTGATGGTTTATGCTTGTCATCACACCCTTTCAGAAAGGGAGCTTCCAGGGTCAGCCCAGTGGCGCGGTGGTTAAGCCCTAGCTTGGGAAACCAGCGGCCCCGGTTCGGTCCCACATATGAGGGCCAGTGACACTGCCCTCAAAAAAAAAAAAAAGAAAAGAAAAGAAAAGGAAGGGGGCTTCCTTCCTCCTACCTAGGCTTATTCATTGCAGGAGAGGAAGGATCCGCCATCTTTTTGTTTCCTTGGTTGCCCTACTGCTTGGAAGACAGGTATCAAGAAACACTACCATCAGATTAAAGGAATTAATAGTCAAAGCAGCTAAAATTCCAAGGAGCACTATGGGATTCTGGGAAAGCTCAGGCAGCCTGTACAGTGAGTAAGTGTATCCCCAGGCTATAGAATCCGAGGCACAAGCATCCTTGGAGTTTAGAATTCCCATCCCTCAAGAAAGTGCAAAGGTGTGTGCATGTTTTCCCTCTCAAATGGCCCATGAGGTTGATGTAAATTGTCATTGGAGGATCATTTTTCAGTTGTACAAGTTTCAGGGGAAACTGAAAACCAGGAACTGGAAGGTAAATGAATACTTCAGTCAGCTGCCAACAGGGAAAATAAATGTTATCACTACAAGAAGGGAGTGTTAACAAAGATAATAGATAGAATATGCTCAGGTGACCAGTTAGGATGTGAATCAGTGGGAACCCTGGCAAGGAGAGTCAATGAACAGGTGGCTGTGGTCCTTCACCTGCCTCTCCCTGGCTGATCCACACACACCATGTCCCTCACCCCCAGCACAACACAAATGATGTATTTGTAAGGCAACCAAGGGAGCTAAAGGAAGACCAAAACGAAATGCCACGCATCATCCTTCAAAACAACTAAGAGAGAGGAAAATAGCTTATTGGTTTGTTTTTTTAACGTTTTGACCTAAAACACTCTTTTATATCTGAAAAATTTGACACACTGCCTGGCTGTCCAGTTCCAGGGTGCAGTCAGCACGTGAACCACCATGGGGGTGTTTTGGGGGAAGGCATGGCTGTTCTCCCTGAAGCAGCTTCCCACTGTACTAAGGTCTCTCATGTTACCTGCTGGGTCCTCTGGATTGAACTCATTTGGGTTGTCTGCGCAAAATTCCACCAGTATAATTCCCCATCAACTTGCTTGGCTAAAGCAGAAAATAAAATTCAGTATTTCTTAAAGTTAAAGAAATGTTCTATCTCTACCCGGTATCTCAGGCCCACACAGAACTGGAGGCAAGGAAGGTGCTGGAGCAGGGCCAGCTATCCAAGGGGTCCTGATTCTTAGCCTAAAATGCAGCATGTTGCAGCCTCTGTTCTGGGCCCCAAAATCAAGGGCAGAAAGATGTGTTATCTTAGGCAGAAAGAACAGGACCACAGGGAGAGAGAAAGGAGGAAGGAAAGGAGGAAGTGGGGAAAACAAAGGAGGGAGGAGATGAGCTCATTCTTAAGAAAAAGTGCAGCTACCAGACTGGTCAGAATATGATTTCAGTGGCCCATAGCAGACCAAGGATGCCATTTTGTTCCTCAGGGTGAACTTGAGTTAATTTAATGGGTTATAATATTATTATCATTACAGGTAGAGAAAATCTCCACGCCCTGTGTCACCATGATATTTCCGACAAAAGCTAAATAAGAAAAAAAAAAATCCCTCTTCTCCACAGGTAGGAGTGGTCAACAAAGACCTGCCTGGGAGCACCTATAACTGTGACCCCTAAGTCTTGAATATTTTGCACCTTTAGTTCGAAAATAATAAATTCCCAAGCCCCAGCCCTCTTGGGCACAGTGGCTGTTCTCCCAGCCTTTCCACTCCCACCTCTCTGGGAATGCATTGTCCTGTCCTTCTTTCAATAAATTCACTGCTTGCTCAGCTTATTTCATGCACCTTGGAATTCTTTCCTGCTGCATAACAAAGAATCTGTTCTCCAGCAACAGGTGCTCATCAAATCTGTAAATCTGTAAGAGGAACTGTAAGCGGCCCACCAATGCTCTGTTTCCTTCTGTAGCTTCCATGAATTTGGTCATCAGGGACCTCTGACGTGCTTACTTAGTTATCACTCTTGTTCTTCTCTCCTCATCAGCTATTGTCTGGAAATTCCTCTAGTTGTCCTACTGGAAACAAGGCATTCCATTTTACCCACATTGAATGGGAACACAAGTTACTCACATTGCCCCTCCATCTCTTCCATAGAGATCTGTGCATTTTAACTGACCTAGACATGAGGCCACATGTCCCCAGACCTAGACACATCCTATCCTGCTGTTCTACCTTCACACTGAATACTCTGCAGGCATGTAAGCAAATGGGATGGTGACAACCTTTCGTCCAGAGAGACCACACTTTGTAGAGAATTTTAAAACAATAAAAGCAATTAAAAATTGATCTGCTTAATATTATGATCACATAGCAGCAATCCTACACAATGGCAGCGTGGGAATAGGAGGTCGGCCACCTGCAGCCCCCAAGCTTGGTAAGCCACTCCTTTGGGCCCTGACATCATAGATCCCTGGGAGAGAAAGGCATTTTCTCTGATGATTCTCACAAACTCCTCATTGGTGTCCTCCATGGAGGCCTTCTGTTGACTTATGTGGAGGCCTCCTTGTCTAGTTCTGGGACTCTTTGACCTCTGTCCAGACACATTTTTCCTCTGTCCTGTTCATCTTATTGAAAGTTCAGATTCAAACTGACTCAACCCGTAGGTGAACTAGGCTTCTTGCTCTTTGCTCCAAATGAGCTAAGGAGCTACTTTTCCCATAAACCAGTGGGTTCAAGAGTGGGTTTTGTTTAAAAGAAACCTGCCAGTTTCCTGCCAGCACACCTAATACACCTCTCTCTCTCTCTGTGTCACCTTCTCTGAAACCTATTCTGTTTTTTTTAACTTTTATTATTATTATTATTATTAGTTACAGATGTACAAAACAATGCAATAGTTATCTTTTTCACCCCTTACAAAGTGACTACCCCTCCCCTTCCTTTACCCCCTGCCCCCGATATCATACATAACTATTAAAATTCCATTGACTCCATCCCCACACTATATTCCACATCCCATAACTATATATGTGTTAAATTATAGTTGACATATAATATTATTCAATGGCAGCTTCAGATGTACAGTGCAATGGTAAGGCCACTACAACATCCATGAAATGGTCTCCCTGACAAGGCATGAGTCCTTCTGATCCCCTAAAAATAATATTTACAACCTTATTGATTATATTCCCTAAACTGTCTCTTCTGTCTCTGCAGTAGTATTGTAGTTATCAGCTTGTGTTGCCTCGTCCTTTCCCCTTCCCCCTCATGCCCATCCCCATCCCATCTAGATCTCATCAGTTTTTTCTTTGTGGCTCTAAGACTATTTCTGTTTACATTGCTCATTTAGTCAGTTCTTTAGATTCCACATATAAGTGAGATCATATGGTATTTGTCTTTCCCTGACTGACTTATTTCACTTAGCATAATGTTCTCTAGGTCCATCCATATCGTTGCAAATGGTACGATTTCTTTTTTATAGCGGAGTAATACTCCATTGTGTAAATGTACCACAGTTTCTTAATCCAGTCGTCTACCGATGGGCATTTCGATTGTTTCCAAGTCTTGGCTATTTTAAATAACGCTGCAATAAACATAGGGGTGCATATATTTTTTCGAATTAGTGTCTTGGATTTTTCAGGAAAAATACCTTGGAGAGGAATTGCTGGGTCAAAAGGAAGTTCGATTTCCAGTTTTTTGAGATACCTCCATACTGACTTCCATAGTGGCTGCACCAATCTGCAATCCCACCAACAGTGCAGCAGGGTCCCCTTTTCCCCACAACCTCCCAGCACTTGTTGTTTGTTAATTTATTGATGATAACCATTCTGACTGGAGTGAGGTGGTATCTCATTGTAGCTTTTATTTGCATTTCCCTAATGATCAGTGAGGTTGAACACTTTTTCATATGCCTGTTGGCCATCTGTATGTCCTCTTTAGAGAAATGACTCTTCATTTCCTCTGCCCATTTTTTAATTGGGTTGTTTGTTTTTTTGGTGTTGAGTTGCATGAGTGTTTTATAAATTTTAGATATTAACCCCTTATCAGATATATCATTGACAAATATCTTCTCTCATTCAGTAGGCTTCCTTTTTGTTTTATTGATGGTTTCCTTTGTTGTGAAAAAACTTTTAAGTTTGATATAATCCTATATGTTCATTTTTTCTTTTACTTCCCTTGCCCGTGGGGATGTTTCAGTAAAAATATTGCTCAGAGTAATTTACTCCCTATATTTTCTTCTAGAAGTTTTATGGTTTCAGGTCTTACATTTAAGTCTTTAATCCGTTTTGAATTTGTTCTTGTATATGGCATAAGGAGATGGTCCAGTTTCATTTTTTTTGCATGTGTCAGTCCAATTTTCCCAGCATCATTTATGAAATAGACTATCTTTACCCCAATGTAAATTCTTGCTTCCATTGTCATGGATTAACTGTCCATATATACATGGATTTATTTCTGGGGTCTCTGTTCTGTGTGCCTGTTTTTATGCCAGTACCATACTGTTTTGATTACTTGTAGTATGTTTTGACGTCTGGTAGCATGATACCCCTGACTTTGTTCTTATTTCTCGGGATTGCCAAGGCTATTCAGGATCTTTTATGGTTCCATATAAATTTTAGGATTGTATTTTCTATTTCTGTGAAAAATGCCCTTGGTGGTTTGATAGGAATTGCATTGAACCTATATATTGCTTTAGGCAGTATGGACATTTTTAACTATATTAATTCTTCCTATCCATGAGCATGGTAGGTGTTTCCATTTATTTGTATCTTCTTTTATTTCTTTCTTCAGTGTCTTATAATTTTCTGACTACAGATCTTTTGCTTCTTTGGTTAAATTTATTCCTAGGTATTTTATAGTTCTTGAAGCAATTGTAAATGGGACAGTTTTCTTAATTTCTCCTTCTGTTAGTTTATTATTGGTATATGCAAATGCCACTGATTTCTGAACATTGATTTTGTATCCTGCTACCTTACTGAATATGTCTATCAGCTCCAATAGTTTTTGACGTAGTCTTTGGGGTTTTCTATGTAGAGTATCATGTCATCTGCATATAATGACAATTTTACTTCTTCCTTGCCAATTTGGATGTCTTTCATTTCTCTTTCTTGTCTGATTGCTGTGGCTAGAACTTCCAGAACTATGTTGAATAAAAGAGGAGAAAGTTGAAACCTATTCTTTTTAAATATTCAACTGAAGTCCTAATGTGTTCTCTCCCTCCTCCATATGATCATCTATTATTATTTAAAAATACCTTAAACCAGAGTTTCTCAGTCCTTAGTCATTCACATACCACCTTCACAAATTTTTCTTTTTCTAATTGTCACTTCCATAATTATACATTTAGGAACTTTCAAAATCATAGTGTTTTCTATCAGTTGCATAATGTACTGTCCATTGGGAAATCCAGTTTTAAATACTCAGTATTAGTAATAGACATTTCCATCAGGGAAGAGAAAGTCCATTCCTTTACAGTACAGTATCATTTTGTAGACAAATCATGTTTTGAGAGGAAAGCTATCATATAAACAGATTAATTATGTTCATATTAATACATGCTATTGGTATTCATTAATGCCTTTGTGACAGTTGATGGTGAAGTTGGTGAATTAAGAAATATATTGTAAAGAATAGCAAACTAAATTAGCAACCTGTCTCAGCCCAGAGCCCTTCTGGTTTCTCTCCCTTTCCTCAGCATAAAATTTCTAGGAATCTCAGTCCTTTGAGCCACCTAATCATCTCATGAAATTATTAACCAAATTTTCTGCATGACTTAACTAAATTTTTAACAGATACTGTCATTTTCACTCAGAGAATAATGATATATAGAATCTTCCATTTTGCTGAGTCACTAACATGCTAATTTGTATTTTAGGTTTTCAAAGGGGCTCTTTTCATGAGCTCAAAAAGGTAAAAATAAACTTCTGTCATTGGTCTTTATCTTTCTTCATGTATATACCCTTTGATTCACTAGAATTATTATGCGAAGTTATCAGAAAGAAGCAGGTAACTATTGCAAAAGTAGGAGGCTGGGTTTCTCTGGTGTTCAGTAATCAAAGCAAAGTTCAAACACAGATACAACTTGTGCTAGTTATTTCAAAATCCCAGTAATGTTTTCCAAAGACCCTGGAGAGTTGAACAGATGTTGAGGCCAATTGACTAGATTTCCCAAACTGTATTAGGTTTCTCATCACCCTCATGAGAAAGGGTAATACAGACTCCTGACAACAAAGCCAAGAGGAAACAATCCCCTGGATGTCTTTTCATCTGAGTGGAGAGATAATAGACAGGAACCCCTGTGTTAACATGCATTTCTTAAGCTGCAGCCTCTCAGCTTTGAGAAAGCAACTTCACTACACTATTTTTATGGCTCAGTTGTGCTCTGATTACCAGAACATCATCAAGGTTAGATCCGAAATCTCTTACACTTCCTGGGAGGCAACATAATCCTATTACTTGGAATGTAGTTCTAGTCTGTTTGCAAAAAAAAAAAAAAAAAAGAGAGAGATATTTCTGTGTAATGAGTAAAGTCTCCATTTGACATTATTAAATCATAATATTAGTTAAAAAATAAAGTGATGTTATGAAGAGACAGAAGTGAAAATTAGAGAATTATATTACATTTGAATAAATGTGACACCAGCAAAAATTTGCAATATGTGAGCATAAAACATTCTGAGAAATAGTGTAGATTTGTGAATTGAACTGAAAAATGCTTGATCAATTTATGTGATAAATTTCAATTTTTAACTATGATGAAAGTTTTATATTTGTAAGGTGAAATAAACACAGTAGAAAGACCTAGACTAGAAGGTGCCATATTACTAAGGAGATCCAGGTTTCTGAGGATTTCAAGGCTGTGTTCTAAACGGTTGGGTAAGTTAGGAGGTGAGCTCTAGGTATACAGGTGGCATTCTCTGATACAATGTTGCATCCATAAAACCGGGTTAGAGTAAAATTTATCCTTTATTTGCTGTATACTAATTTAAAATATTTGTTCTTTTATATGTAGGAATTATATGTAATATTAAAAAAAAATCTTATAACAAAAATAGGCACAAATCAAATGAGACCTGAATAACTATGAAAAAAAATTAGAAATCTTGGAAAAGAAAACAATAGAATTATGAATATGGATATCTTGACAGCTGGGTAAAATTCTAGAATCAAGAGATATCAGTGAACTGGAAGATTGCATTAAGGAATTGAATTATTACTCAGAACACAGAGACAAAAAAAAAAAAATTTAAACCATAACAGAGATGAATTAGTTTTAAGAAGCTCCAAAAATTGGGTGATAGGTGTTATGAAAAAAGGTAAGAAAATAACAGAGAAGCAATATGTGAAGAGATGGGCTAAGACCCTTCCTAAACTGAGGAAAAGTATGAGTCAGGTTAAAAGTACTCTCTGAATGTTAAAGAAGTACAAATAAAAATAAATTTGCACCTAGACATTTTCTAATATAATTGTAGATCCATCAAGGATAAAGAGAAATCTTAAGAACTAGTACAGAGAAAGATCACTTACAAAGAAACAGCAATTAGGCTGACAGAAAACTTTGAATGCTACAGCAGATGCCAGCAGGGAATTATATAAAAATGGAAGAAAAAACCCACCCCAAAATTTATGACAGTATTATACAATTTATTCCTAAAGCATAACATTCAAATATATAAAACAAAAAATAAAGTTAAACACAGTAAGAAATTCACCATCATTGTGGAATGTCTATTATAGCTCTCTTTGTGGTTTTACAAACTTAAAAACAAAGAGAATGTGCCTCATTAGGGTATGATTCAAAACACTATGCTAATGCTATATTCATACCACAGAATATTGTCCAGTTATTAAAATATCAAATTAGAAGCATGTTGGGCTGGCCGAGTGGTGCATTGGTTAAGAGTTGGCTTAGGATGCCAGCTGTGAGCAGCAGGGCCCCGGTTTGGATCCCACATGAGGGCCAGTGACGTTGCGCCCTCTACAGCTAAGATGGTGAACAACAGCTCAACCTGGAGCTAGACTCCGGGGAGTTGCCCAGCAATGGCGTAGGCTGTAGCCTCTGTTGCAGTGGGCTGCCATAAGCTACAGTGAGTGGTCAGCAGCCGGAGTGAGCTGCCAAGAGCTGCCATGAGCAGCTGTCTAGAGGCAGGTGACCGATCTGCCTCACCTGGGAAGAGAGCTATGATGATACCAACATGGGCCAGTGAAGCGACGTCTTCCACAACTAGACTGAAGAACAAAAGGACAGCAACTTGTCTGTTCCCCTTCCCCGATTCCCCAACACTGTTCCCCTCCCCCAATTCCCCAATAAAATCTTCAAAAAAAAAAATTAGAAGCATGTCAGTTTCTGTTATATTTCCACCTAAACGAGAATACCACAATGCAGAGAGGTAGACATAAAATGATGCCAGTGTTTAAAACTAAAACGATCCCAGTGTAGAAATAAACCCCACCCTACCCACATGTGTACTTGCTCATTATATGAGCATGAAGAAAGTTCTGGAAAAATACACACAAGATTACTTTATTACCTAATAATTGAAGGGGAAATGATGGGCACAGAAACAGATAGTGGAGGACATGGAAAACTTATTCAATTTCAATTATTGCAGAAAACAATAACTTTGATCAAGAGCGCTCATCTAAAATTCCTCAGTAGAGCCCCTGGAGCAAGAAGGGGCAAAAATAGAAGGAGAAGCCCAGCCTGGGGCACAGAGGAGACTCTTTTGTTTTACCAGCATTAAGGAGATGGAAGGGCCCCTATATAGACACACAGACATGATTTATCTAATCTGTTGGATGGTCAAACTTTGCCCCACCTTCCAAAGTAGCATGCTTTTGTTATCACTTCTTCCTGTTATTATATCATTGTCTTTAACACATTTCTGATTAGAAACAACTACTTCCTGTTATAAGTTGATCAAAATAAGAGTCATGAAATTATTCCTGTCTGTTTACTGCTTGGAAAAAAAACAACAAACTTTTGTTTTTGTAAAAAATGCAAAAAAGTAGAAAACACACATTTTTTCCAAATAGAAATTTCATTCTCATATGTATGGGAATTGGAAGTAAGAAGGTAAAGTCGTAGAGTATAGACAACTCTTTTGTGATTTAAATTTTGCTATCAAATGGTGTAGACCTATGAGTCAGTAGCTGGAGATGTTGAAAGAAAGTTTTGCTGGGACTGTTGTTGATTGAATAAGTGATTTTTGTTGTTGTTGTTTTTTAAGGGCAGTGTCACTGGCCCTCATATGTGGGATCCGAACCCAGGCTGTTAGCGTCCCAAGCCAGCTCTTAACCACTGTGCCACTCGGCCGGCTGAATAAGTGATTTTAAAGCAAGTATATAATGAGAATGGGAAAAATCTAATTTAGAAGGCAAATTGGATGGATCATGAAAAAGATGATCATTTCAGAAGCAACACCTGTCAAAGGCCAGGTAGAGGTGAGTTCTGGCATCTCTGAGAGCATGTCCTTAGGCAACATGGGCAGCTCACCCATTATAAAGAGCTGCAGAGGGAGAAAAATCAGAGAGTACTGGGTAGAGACACAAGTACAATAGTTTAGCAGATTGAATGTTAGAAGGAAAAAAAGTGCTTTTTAATAGCTTCTATTTTCTCAGTGAAATCAGAAGGAAGGTTTTCAGTTAAAATTAAAGAAAAGGATAAGGAGTGTTAGAAATTTAAGTTTACTTCAAGAAATAAAGTAAAGACTGTATGAAAGAAACAATACGAGGAAGAAAGCAATAATAAAATCAACAAAGATATTTATAAATGAAGTTTCTTTACATTTAAAAGAAAAAAAAACTATATGTATTTATGAATATCAAAGGCCCATGGGGAGGGGGAAAGGCCCATAAGGCCAAAGCTGTCCACAAATTCATAATTTGGGAAGTTTATATGAGTAAGAATAGAAGAGTGACTCTGGGCCGGCCTAGTGGTGCGTTGGTTAAGAGCTGGCTTGGGACTCCAGCAGCCCCGGTTCAGATCCCACATATTAGGGCCAGTGACACTGCCCTCTACAGCTAAGATGGTGAACAACAGCTCCACCTGAAGCCGGACTGCTGTGAGTCTCCGGGACAGCATAGCTGCAGCCCCTGCTGCAGTGGGCTGCCATAGGCTACAGTGAGTGGCCAGCAGCCGGAGTGAGTGGCTGGCAGCTGGTGTGAGCTGCCAAGAGCCACTTTGAGTGGCTGTCCAGAGGCCAGCGACCGATCTGCCTCACCTGGGAAGAGCGCAATGATAATACTAATATGGGCCAGTGAAGTAACGTCCTCCACAACTAGACTGAACAACAAAAGGACAGCAACTTGTCTGTTCCCCTCCTCCAATTCCCCAATAAAATCTTTAAAAAAAAAAAAAGAGTAACTCCTTGCTCACTTCCTTGCTGATCTATTAACTGCTTCTGGCTTTTAAGATGCTTTAGACACTAAATTCAGCAAAAAATGCAGCCCAAATATGGGGCAGAAGTTAAATTAAATTGGTCAAATTTCATATTGTATATATATCCTTTAATATAACCTTTTCATGCCAACAAATGCATCATAAGTGAAATGCTACACCGTCTATGGCTCAGCAGCATTGGTCTTGATCTCAGATGGGGAGTTGGAACTCAGCCTCTCTCAAGAGTTGTTTATTTTGCTAAATTGTGCTTATATACCATGTCGGTACCCCCTGCTTTTGTTACTCTGCCCATAAAAATTTACGTGAGGATATACCTAAAATCCCAGGCAATGAACCATTATCAATTAATCTATTTCTGTAGAAAACAAAATATTAGTCACACGGTGCTAGCATTCCTGAGGAAAAAAATTATTTAATTAAATAACACTGAGATGCATAAAAAGAATACGAGGGACAAACACTGGGAAACCACTAAGATACTTCTCACCCATCAAATTCTTCCTAGAAAGAACCTTCTGTCTGCCTCAGAAATCAGGTCACCTTAGACCCAGACAGAGGGAGGGTCCAGAGCTTGTGCCACTAGCCACATGTAACTATTGAAATTTGAGTTAAAATAGTTAAAGTTAAATTAAAGTAAAAATTCTGTTTTTCAGTCGCCCTAGTGCTCAATGGCCACATGTGGCTCGAAGTCATCATATTGGACAGCACAGACATAGAACATTCCATTAATACAAAAAGTACCGTCACACCACTGTCTAGACCATGGAGAGCCCATGTGATTTTTCTCATCCTTGAGACCGTTTCTGGTCCAAGGGAACTATAAAGAAATATGAACTTCTGATGCAGCTTCAGAACCACCTTGGACATCAAGCTGACCCCAAACTGGAGCGCTGAGCTTTCCCAATCTGGACCTGACTCTGTATAGACCCACATCAACCATCAGGGGGTAGGAGAGGATAAAGCAACATTTATGCCTCAAATGACATAATAATGCCTGGGACAGTCTTTTTAAAACTATTAAGTGCTATGCAAAAATAAAATATTCCTTCTATTTTCCTGAGCAATTCCCTTTACTTTGTTGTGGGAATCCCTAGATTATTATATTCAGTGTTGGACTCTACAGCTTGAGACAAATGCAGAAAATTTGGAGGCAATTCAGAGGAGACCCACAAAGATGATGAAAGGTTTGGAAAATAAAATATTGTGGTTAAAGATAAAAGTCATACATCCAGGGAGAAAATTTTACAATGATCTTCAAGCATAAGCATTTATATTATACAGAGAACTATGTCCAGCTACGTTAAGAGATACTGTGGACAGAATAGAAAAGTTATATCAAATTAACAGCACAACAAGAAATTTTCTGACATGATGACTATGCTACAGCAGGCTGTTAAGGAAGTTTAAGAAATCTTTTCTGGAAGCATTTGAAAGCAGAAAAGTTTCCATGTAAAATGTTTCCAGTCACTTATTCCTGAGCAGTCAGATGTAGTTCAGTATGTATATATATATTCCCATGTTTCGTTCATGTGCAAATCTGGACCCAGTCAGTGGGCCTGGGATTGGTTCTGGCTCATATCAAGCCATCTATAGCCAGATCAGTGGCTACTGTGAGAGCCCCAACCAAGCATGGCACTTTATACTGGGAGTGATACAGGGGACAAGGTCGTTGCCTCCCCAGAAACCATGTTTCCTTTTCTTATAACATGGTCCATTATTTTTCTGACAAAGTCATCCCTGACTCACCCCATATAACCCAGGCCTGGTTACCAGAGCATTAATTCCTTTTGGCCTCAGTGATCGGTTCAGAAATAACAAGTAATGCAAGTATACCTAATGGGACTCGATCAAGTATACCTAATGGGACTCGATCTAAGGGTTTTGGGTTTTTTTCCAACTGTTGGGAGCAAAGGATATCTCTTGTGACATAGCTACAGGTGTGAGTCATGGTAAGTCATAGTCATCGGAGGTGGGCTGCCACCTTCCGGAGAGCAGGACAGCAGTGCTCCTTATAAATACTTCCAGGCCACTTCCCCAGAGCATGATTAGCCTTTGGGCTCCTGCCGAGGGAGCAGCAGCTGGAGATGCTGAGCGACCCACTGGCCACAGAGCCCGGGAAGGCAGAAAGAAGAGGGGGGCCATTCTTCAGTACGCAGACTTGCAATCCATCCCCCTTTACAACAATACGCTCTCCCACCCTCACGGTCCTTGCTTGGCCTTGCGGCAGTTCTTCAGGACAAATGTGCACACTTGTACAGTTGCCCCTGCCTTTAACTCAGTTACCACTGCACCATGCCTTCCCTATGCTAAACATTTACCAACAGTTCGCAGCCACTGAGGTCCTCTCTCCTGGTTTTCTGACCTTTGAGTATATATTTTTTTCCTTTACCATTATTTTAGTGTGGTCTCAGGAAAGAGAGAAATGTGCTTGGTCAATCCATCTTCTTTAAAACTACTGTGATGGTGAGAACAAAGCAAAATACCTATGAAGAGAGCAAAATAGTGAGGAGAAAGAAAGAATTAAAGCAAGAATTAATGTCTACTAGCTGTTGTCATGAACAAGATGGCAGGGGCGCGAGGATGCTCTGACTCAAGTCAGAGCTCTGGACACACATGCATACTTGGAAATCCTCAGTGACAGCTAATGCCTCAGAGGTTGGAGATTGAATCTTGCTGTTGTCTGGCAAGACCTAGTCTGTAGATGTTTGCAACTGCAATTTTCCCCTGGCCCAGTGGGAGTGAGTTATAAGTTAATTTGGTTGTTTTGGGTTTTGTTTTATTCTACTTTGGGGCTGATTTCAGATCTTTTCTCTTAGGCAATTTTTTGTTTGTTTCTTTAACAAATATTTAAGAACCAAATAATAGGCTCAAAGTATTACGTCTTAAAATACAATGAGGAAGACCCAAATCTTGCTTCAAAAGCTTTTTTAGTCTTTAAAGAAAAGCAATCTATAGAGTGAAAACACAAGAAGTATTTTTGAAAAGGGAGGGCAGGGCAGGGAAGGAGATGAGGATGAGGTGGGTGAGGCAGTGGTTGTAGGCAGCAAGAGGAAATGTTTGGAAGTAGTCAGCCGTTTGGTGCCAAATTGGAACACTAGTGTTTCCAGATGTTTCTTTAAAATCCCATCTCAGTAGCAGGATTGATATTGGAAAGACTTACCCAGATTTGAAGGTGGGGAAATTTGGTGAAAGTACTATTGATACAACACACAATTTCACTCTATTCTTGAATTATACACTACAATCTTTTATGGCCCTTAGTTTCCTCATTTAAAACATTTAAGGTTGTTTCCCAGGTTTAAAAGTTTAGTATTCAAATCAAAATTCTGGCTCTTAACAATCTTCCCATAGTATTCCTATTTATACCACATCCTATCCCCAAACCACTGAATTATTTTACTTTAACCTTGATTTAGAATTCTACGTTACTTCTTTCAGTCCCCACTCTGAAAGTATTTTTTTCGTCCCAATTTATTTTCAAGGTTGAAGCAAAGTTCAAGTGAAACCTAGCAACATATAAACCTATAAAAGAGAAAGAGGAAATAATTTATTTTTTTGGCGTAGAAGATATTACTTGTATCTCGAAGCATACCAAATGTTCCCAAATCCATGAGTGAAGTTATATTAATAATATTTTTAAGGATATCCTGAAATAGGGTTTTTTTGACTTAAATGAATCATCCAACTGTTATGATAATAATAGCCTTTCCAAGCTGAGAAAGCCCAGATTTTTTGACATTATAATGTACTGCCGAGTCATCTCCCTGTCATATAATTTGGACAACAAACTCTAATTTTGTTTTCCTTCATAATTAAAAAGGATGACTTTTTGAAATGATCACAAATTCTTCAGTTTTGTTCTCCAAATATTAGAATTATTCAAGTGTATACCCAAAGAAACTTGAATTACAATAATGTAAAATTCACTGAAAAAAACAATGCTAGGTAAGCAATGCTTCCTGTCTTTTTCGCATTATGACACACATGCAAAAATGATAATATTTGCATAGCATGCAGAGGCAAGCTGCCGATGTAACTGTCAGCCAGTCAACAAACCCAGTGGTGGTGGGAGTCCTGCAGGCTGGCGGGACCAGTATTTTAGCACTTGGTTCAATACTAAGGCACCCCAGTAGGGATGCTTTGGGGTGCAGCATAGAATATGGTACAAGAGTTGCCTGAACTCCCTCCAATCTTCTTCCAGATTAGCACACCTATTCCTCTCCCCTCACCTCACATTCCAAAAACCTGCATTTTGCTCAAGGAGGGCTAGGCATATGTGATTTCAGTTTTATTATATATTGGTTTAATAATTTTTACAAACCAAAAGAAAATAACAGATAAAAATACATTTTTGCTATTTTACATTAAAGTAAGGTTATTGCACTATGCATAGTCATTTTAGAGATAGAGCTGCTATGAGGGATGGGCAAGAAACCTGCTGACCTTCATAATCAAGATGTAATCAGCCAGCAGAAGGGAGTGCTGGTTCTCATTGTGTTCTCATGCATGTGACTTCACTTGCATATCTAATCAAAAGCCCAGCAAAGCATTGTGAAATCAAGAATATCTCTGCTATTAACTAGGAGATTAATAAATTCCTGAAATTTTCTGTTCATTACCCCCTACTGACTTGGATTGGTAAAAGATTCTATAATGATAATTAAATTAGATGCTAGTTTGTGTCTACTGATGGATTATCACAAAACCACTCCCATTTTACAGATTGAAAAAAGAGAAGGAGAAATACAGGGAGAGTGATGAAGGAGAGAGACTCTCGGTGGTGAAGAGAGGTAGTTTTTTTCTTTTTCATAACTTATATTATATATATATATATGTTATGAAATCTTTAGATAATAAGTAAAGGAGAAGGCCTATGGTAATTTTCTCAGTTGATTTATTCAAAGAACTTTTTCTTATAAACAAGAAACATAGATTCAACATTCTAACATAATGCATCAATGAATAGAATATATCACATTATGGGTATCAAACTCTTGTGCCAAGCACTTTCCAGACTCATGTAATGATCCTCAGAATGCTATGAGGTAGGCATGTTATTTTCATCACATAAATGAGAAGATGGAAACTAAACAGGAAACTGGACAGTCTGAGCCCATCCACAGAGCCAGAAAAGACAGAGCAAGATTAAGAAGTTGGGCCATGCGATGCAAGTGCCTTCACTCTTGACACACTGCCACAGGCCCAACCATTGCAAGAAATATGAGAAGACTGTAGAGAAACTAAACCATCTCATTTTCCTAACTTAGCATGATACTGACCAAATGTCTGTGGTTTCCAAACTTTGTTCCATATCGACATCACCTGGGGAGCTTTTAAGATTCCAAACACCCAGGCCTCATCTCACATTGATTAAACCACAGTGTTGAGTGGCGCTGGTAGGAACCAAGTATTCCTATTTTGAAAGATCTCCAGGTAATTCCAAATGCAGTAAAATTTGGGAACTACTAACCAAAGATCAGTTGGGAGGTCTCAGCCTCAATCTGGTCTAAAATTTCACTTAGGAGAAAGCATTGTGTAGAAGGTTCCAGAGCTAGACATTGAGCTATAGGACAAGATTAACTTGGTGTTTATGGCTATCTTCTCCCCTTCCACACTGACCATCACCCCCCCCAAAAAAAAATGACTGCTGTATATGAATTATTTAAATAATGGGACCTGCGCAGGCGAACTGAGCTATTGCAGCACACTTTTTATGTGCTGGAGCAGTCTTGGCTAAGCGCACAGAAAAGCAGGAGAAAAATTTGGCCGTCAGCCATTAATGGGAGACTGTTAGACAGCATATAGGAATATTAGGCCAAAAAGTCCACTTTGGGACCTAATTATCCCCTTTGGCTGTCCACCATGAACAAATGAGTCACCAAATTGCCTCTTCACGTGTTCCATGTCCTCTAGCATGTTAGAAACTTTTCTTTTGGCTGTCTTTTGTAGATGGTAAGAGATGAAGAGGAACTTAAACAGAATCCAGGCCAAGGCCTTCAGTTTACAGCGGAGGGGAGTGATGCCCCAGATTGTCTCCTCGTTCTCCCAGCACAGGAGCTGGGCTCTCTGGACCCCCTGTTACAGCCTACTGTCTCAGGGGAATGACCTGGGGCTGGCATAGTGTTTCAGTGGAGGTCTATCAGGGATGGATGAGACATCCTGACACCTACCATGTGTAGTTCCCCTGGACAGGTGAAGCCCCTGACTGGCATGGCTGGAATATGGAAAATATTTTTAAATGTTGAAAAGCTTGTCTGTCAGAACTCTGAATTGGCTGTGCTACAGACATTTGGATTTTCTATGGTAACACAGCCTAGGCCTTTAATGAGAGATGACCAGGAGCCTGAAGTCCTTGCTTTGTGTACCTCTCACAGAGGTGCTAGGATGGTGGGCTTTTCCTGGGTCTCAATTCCTATAGATCTGGGGCATCGCCCTGAGCCTTGGGTGATTTGTGGCCTTAGAACTGCTGTGGTACCTGAACCTTTGTTTGCTCTGCATCCCTCAGGGAAAATGAGAGAGATGAGCAAGAACAGGAAAAGAAGTTGGGCCTGGGATAGCTTCTTAGGGTTCCCACCTTTGATCCTCCCACACAATTATAGTGTAGCATATCATTACCTGTACTCAGATGGGTTCTCTAACTGTAATAACTGAGCTTTTTTAAAAACTACACTTGTTCTGTGAAAAATGACATCAACAAAGCCATTTCAAAATGGAGTCAGAGTTACCGTTCCAGATGAATTACTCCTCAAAGCTTGGAAATGTTTGAAGTCATCAAAATAACCTTTGGACTGAGTCAAACCAACTATATATTCCAAACAACTGTTTCTAAAACTAACAGGAAGTCAGATATCCTGACAAGAAGGACTGAAAATTAAAGACATTCTTTAGAATGAACACCTCCATGTATAACTAAAGAATAACTTAGCTTATTTGCATCTATAGAAATTCGTTCCTTCTATTCATGTAATTACTTCTCTTCCTCTTACTCATAAATATCCCTTGCCTTCACCTCATAATTGGAATTCTTTGATTCCAGAATTCTGTGATGTCAAATAAACACTTGTTGCCTCTCACTTTGGCTTTTTATTTTTAAGTTTAATACTTCTCTTATGAACATCTACATAGAGGAGAGAGGAAGGAACATTAACCAACCAAAATTAAGGTTTTCTCTTGAATTACCAGAAAAAGTGTAAACATTATTCACTTTACAGAAGTAAAACCTGTCCATGTCTTAACATGACCAAATAAAATTTATTCTAGCAAACCAGTTAATTAATGACTGTCTTAGTAATAGATTTACGCATAGATACATTTTGATGATTGCCAGATGGAAGGTGGTGGGAGATGGGTGAAAAAGGTGAAGGGATTAAGAAGTACAAATTTGTAGTTACAAAATAGTGGTGGGGATGCATACCATAGCATAAGAAATATAGTCTATAATATTATAATAACTTTGTGTCAGATAGGTACTAGATTTATTGAGGTGATCATATCATAAGTTATATAAATGTCTAATTGCTATGTTGTACACTCGAAAGTAATATAACATTGTATGTCAACAGTAACTGAAAAATAAATATGAAAAGTTTTAAAATAAACATACATTCACTTTTACGCATAGCAATTTTTACTAAGCTAGCCAATAAATAATAAATAGAAAAAGAAAGATGACTCTAACTTGCTTCCATAACATAGGGCAGGTGCATAAATTATGGCTTTTTTTATTGAGGCTCATTTATTTATATGAAGGTAGGCCCTGGAGCTCAGTCGGAATTAGAATAATTGGGAAGATGAAGACATAAACATCTTTGCATAATTAAGAAATTTTTCAAAACTTTTTCCTTGGAAGTCAGATGAGAAAAAAATATTGGGAGTCCTGAAGCTTCAAGAGCAGCTTTAGAAGAAAGAGTTAAATAGAAGGTGAGAAAGGCCTGTGGACAGAGAGCAACCGAGGATATCCTTCTGGTGAGGATACCTGCGGGCATCTGTGATTGAGAGGGGTTTGGAGAATACCTTATCTGGTCAGAGACCGGAGACCCTCCTGTTTATCTGTAGAAAAACCCCCTTTTCTGTACCATTTTATAATGAAATATATAATATCCAAAGCTAAGTATATTAGTTACAACAGAAAAAGCTCACCTCTGTAAATTACTAAGATCATGAAAGGAAGAGACAGACATTAATGAAAACTCTTAATCATGAGTTGGAAACACAGAGTTCCAGAGAAAAGAGTTGTCGTCATACTCCGTAAAAAACCATCTATCAGTGCAAACAGGCAGGGGAGGCTGTTCTGACAGATAAGGTAGAAAGGACCTCCACTCTGGAGGAATGTTCCCTCTGGTACTGAGAGAGGTAATGTTACATGTCAGACCACACCCATTTGTGGAGACAGAAAACTGGAACAAACTGATCCAAGATAGACACTGTGGAGATAGCTCCACAGGCTGTTTCCTCTGCAGAATTCTCAGGGGTGCCTTCTTTACTCGTCATGCGGGAGTACAGGCATCAGGTGGTACCTAGTAGGAATTTCCGTCACGTGACCTTTCTCGCCTCCCTTTTGTTTTTCCTTCTTTTGCTCTTCAGAGAAACACAGGATATGGGAAAGAATAAGCAATCCTTTAAAAAATCCAAGCCCAATTTTTTTCTAAATTTTTAAATAGTATTAGAGCTACTTAATATGGTTTTTAAAAGTATTTATCACCTGTGTCTCAAGGAACATGTAAACAACATGACTACAGGACTTTTCTCTTTATTGCTCAATCAATGTTCTATGCCCAGCACCTGGAAAAATGTGCAGATGCTAGGTGGTGCTAACATCGATTCACTAAATGTAATGGTGGTCCTATTATCCTCACACCCCATGTGGTTATCTGTTACCTAATTACCCAGGGTTGGTGGTGCTTTGGTGACTGCAGAAGGAGAGACAGTGGCCATATGTGGCATGATGCAAGACAAAGATGACAACTGCAGGAATCAAGAGCATAAGTAGGGGTTAAGAATGAAAAGAGAGACGGCCGGCCGAGTGGCCCAGTGGTTAAGAGCTGGCTTAGGATGCCAGCGGCCCTGGTTTGGGTCCCACATATGACGGCCAGAGACACTGCCCTCAAAAAAAAAAAAAAAAGAATGAAAAGAGAGAGAAGTTAGGAGTGATAGGAGATCAGGAAGACATGGAAATATGGGGGAGGGTGCTTTCATTCCCACGCACCTAAGACAGTGGCCCAAACTAATTACTTGGATTAAAGGGAAGTGTAACCCAGAAAAGTGGGGGAATTTAGGAATAATTGAACGAATAAATTGTGAAACCATTCTTTCATTGTGGACAAACTTCCCCTCATTTCCCTTCAGTCTAGATCTTTATCTCAACCTGAGATTTGGAACAAGAGGCCTAGACATCAATCACTACTTATCAGATGAAGCCCCAAAGGTAAATTCCGCCTTGCCCTAGACCAACATACCTACATACTATGAACTATGAAAATGAGCTGAAGTTTCACCGTGACTCTGCCTTCACGAACCCTCACTTGTTTTCTGAATTGCTCTCTATCGCTGGTCCCTGGTTCTGGCTCTGTCCAGCTCTTGGCTCAAGAGTACTGATTTCAATCCTGCCTTTGATCTTTTGAATTTGAAATTAGTTCTTGGTCTTCCTAACATTTGAATGTTGGTTTTTCCCAAAGTTTTATATTTTGCTCATTATCCTGATATTAGATGAGAATCCATTTGATTATTGTAGCTTTGTAAGTTTGTTTTTTGTTTTTTAAGATTTTATTGGGGAATTGGGGGAGGGGAACAGTGTTGGGGAATCGGGGAAGGGGACCAGCCAAGTTGTTGTTCAGTCTTCATTGTGGAGGGCACCAGTCACCATCTGGCTTCCCATCAGCAGCTTGTGGCCTCTGGCCTCTAAGCTCAAGGTGTTGAGTTCGATTTTAGTTGCGGGTGGGCATAGCCACCATCCCATGTGGGAGTCAAACCAGCAGCCATGTTGTTAAGAGCACATGCCCTATCCACTGAGCCATCCATGCAGCAGCTCAGCTCGAGATACTGAGTTCAATCTTTAGTTGCGGTGGGCATAGCCCACCACTGAACAGGCATTCTTGTTGTTACACCAGCTGAGGCATCCTGCCACCTGTTGGCAGCTCAGCTACAGTTCAGCTCAGCACAGTGTTCACTGGCCCATGTGGGAATCAAACCAGCGGCCCTGTTGCTCAGTGCCCATGCTCCAAGCCAACTCTTAACCAACTGAGCCACTCGGCCAGCCCCCTATAAGAAGTTTTGAAATCAGAAAATGTGAGTCTTCCAAGCTTTGTACTTTTTCAAGGTTGTTTTGGCTATTTGGGGTTCCTTGCTATTCCATATGAATTTTTGGATCAGCTTGTCAATTTCTGCAAAATAGTGTGCTTAATATTAAAATTCAATGGGAAAACAACCTAATTTAGAATTAGAATATACCTCAGAGACCATTCAGCCCAACACTGTTAGCTTATACATGAAGAAAGGCCTAGAGAGACTTTCCAAGGGCATGACACGAGCTGGTAGAAGGCCTAAGACTGGAACACAAACACCTAATGCCCAGTCTGACATTCTCTCTGCTTTCCCATGCTACTTTTATAAAAGAGAGGACTGTAGCACCCCACAATAGAAGAAACAAACAAAACCTTGTTGAGAACATTCTGCAATTAGAACAACTGAACACCAAAAATTTTCTTGTAATAATTAAAATAACTTTTATGCTTTTACTAAACAGGTGTGCTAAGCAGTTTATATTCTGTATTACTATGGGTTCTTTGGTTATAAGCAATAAACAATGACATGGCCAACTAAAGCAAGAATGCTGTGCTCCCAGCAGAATCAGAGGGAAAACTGAAGAATTCAGCCTTAGAATAGAAGCACAGGAGCCAGAATGGCTTCTAAGTTCTCAGTAGCAGAAGTCTGAGAGAATGCATGCATCTCAGTGTGTTTCCATTCAAGATTCAAATTTCTGGAAAGAAATTCTGATCATCCCAGCCCTGGTCATGTGCCCACACTTGACATCACAGGGCAGGGTCTTATGACTGACAGCCCTCTGGAATCACTTGGAGCCTCAACAGATGAGATACTATATGACCAAAACAAAAGTCCCCGCTATAAATACATTATCTCATTTGATCCCAACCACATTGTGTTGTACATAGTATTATCCCCATGTTACTAAGGAGAAAATTGAGGATCAAGGAGGTGAATAACTTGCCCAAATTCACACAGCTAAAAAGTGACACTCACATATCTAGCATTTCTCTTGGCTCAGCTTGAGCTTCTGTCCCTCTTCTGGGTACTATACTCTCTCTTCCACATCTTTGGGTAGTATGCTCCCCTCTGGGTAGTATTCTCAACACTGTTGCTAGTTAAGGTAAGTTATCATGGCTCCCTTTGGTAGGAAAAGTCACTTCCTGATTGAGTTCTGGGATGAAAATGGAATGCACAACCATGGTACTCTGTTTCTAAAACAATTAAGCCTCCTATGCAGCAGGATTAGTATCCGACCATTCACTGGTGTGTGGTCAGTCATGTGCTATTCACCTCGGTTTTGCACAGTTCATTTCTGTCGCTGGTTGTGTTCCAACCTTTCACTTCAATAGAAGGTGGTAAAATCTGAAAGACATAAAATTCTGTAGTTTTATAAATGCAAAATGATTGTTAACAGCTCCCATGAGACAACAATAAAGTATGTAGGTTGGGGAAAATATAGATCTACCCACAGTTTTGAAATAATTTATCTTATTGCTTCTTCCCAAGTGGTGATAATACCTAGCTCATAATTGATCAGGTTTAATTGATTTAAAAAGTTTTTTATGTAGCAAAAGAACTCTTTTCTTCTGTAAGGAATTTCTTGCTTTATATTTTAATGGCATGGCTTTTTAATTGTTTACTTTGGATTATATAAAAAGTAGAAACGTAGAGGAAGACCCTTATATGTATGCTAAGATTTTTTAAAACTTCTAATTATTTGATTTAGTTACAAAGGACAATATTACAGCATAAATGAAAACCAAAGTTCTCATGAAACACTTCTACCCTGTATCAAAAATGCAACTAGCAGTAATATCAAGATAAAATTACTCAGGACATAACTTTTTTCCCTTTACTATATGTGATATTATGTGTTAACTTGGCTAGACCATAGTGCTCAGATAGTTGAGCAAACATTATTGTAAGTGTTTCTGTGAAAGCATTTTGGAGATAAAAATTAACATTTAAATCTGTAAACTTTGAGTAAAGTGGATCACCCTCCATAATGTGGGTGGATCTCATCCAGCCAGCTGCCAGCCTTAATAGAAATAGAAAGGACTGACCTCATCCAAGGAAGAGGAAATTCTACCAGCTGATGGCATTCAGACCCAAACTGCAACATTAACTCTTCCCTGAGTCTCTAGCCTGCCTGCCCACCCTGCAGATATTAGTTTTGCCATCCCCTATAATTTCATGAACCAATTCTTGATTCATTAAATATCTCTCTCTCTCTCTCTCTCTCTCTCTCTCTCTCTCTCTCTCTCTCTCTCTCTCTCTCTCTCTCTCTCTTCCTCTCTCTCATAGTCATAAATACACACATACATCCTATTGGTTCTGTGCCTTTTCAGAACTCTGATAAATATGCTATCACTGCTATTGATATTGTAGCAACATATTTTCTAACATCAAGATGACTTAAATCCTTATTTATTCATCATGGAATTAGTTTAGTTACTTATTTCATGCCTAAGTTGGTGTTTTGTAACCTTGATAAACTGAGTTGCAAATACAATGCCCGTTTCATAGAAAGTGTTCACAAAGTTTTTTGAAGAACTGAGTTAGAAACTATGCAATATTTCTACTGTACGAAAATTTTCTTCATATAGTATACGTGATGATGAAGATGGCTTCTTGTGGGAGAACATTTTAAAGGGTACTTAACTTGTGTGGATGTAAAAAAAAAAAAAGAGCGGGGTGGGTTCTCTAGAAAGTAACCTCCCAGGGTGATCTGATCATAAACTCCTAACTGGGCAGGTCATCGTGGGTAGTCACATCCCAGGCATATAAGTTTTTAGTAAAAGGTTTATCTTTGCCTTAAGTAACCCCTGCCCTTTTCTGTGCATCCAGGTTAACACACCTTTCAAATAAATGTGACCACCCTCAAGAGAGCATATGATCTTAACTATCCTATATTCTAATACACACTTTGCTTTCCCCCACCTAATGTAATCTTCCTTAATTTCAAATGCCTCAAAGAAGCTGAAAAACTGTTATTCTCCAGATCATTTGAGATCTTGCTCCCTAACATATGTCATCAGTTTGACTCAAATAAACTCTTATAAAAATTCTCTACAGGGCCGGCTGAGTGGCTCAGTTGATTAAGAGTTCGCTCAAGAGTGTGAGCTGAGCTCTGAGCAACGGTGGTTCTATGCCAGCCCAAGCTGAGTTGCCATTGAGCTGCCAACAGGTGGCAGGATGGCTCAGCTAAAAAAAAAAAAAAAAAAGAAAGAAAAAAATTCTCTACAGATTTGGATATTTTTTGCATCAACACTTGGTAATTTAGAATACAGCCATTGAAAAATGATTATGTTGTCCTCTTCAAATGTACTTTTTTTGTTGAATTTATTCTAGAGGGCCAATATGCATGGAGCTGAGTGAACAGGCCAGAGGAAGGAAGGCAGATAGGAAAGTGCCTGATTATGTCGGGTTATGTAAACCTTGGACAAGAGTTTGGGTAGAATGAAAATTAGTCATGCAGAGATTATAAAAAGTAAATGTTTTTGTGGTTGATATGATAGTCTATGAGTCAACCTAGAACAGAGGTTCTAAACCTGGGACCCCACAACTGCACTTAAGGCTTCCAGGCAGCTTTTTAGCAGCCCACTTTTAAATATAAGCCAACATCCAAGAGTCACCTGAAGAAAGCCCCTACTAGAAAGGCAGAGAGCAAAGCAAATATAGACAAGGAAGAGAACAATGCAGAAGGAGAGCTTGTTAGAAAAACAAACAAACAAATAAAACAAAACACCTTATTAGAGTCTACAGGATGGTGGTGAAGTAAAGTTCTACAACACAATCGCAGAAGCCTAGGGAAAAAAGAGAGACAAGCAGAAAGAATGAAGATTCCAATAAAAATAGGAGGAGATCCAAGATGGTGGAGTGAGATGCCTGCTTCCTTCCATGAACACATTAAAATTACAACTAAATTATAGAACAATCAACCTGGAGAACCATCTGAAGTCTAACCGAACAGAAGTTTTATAACTAAGGATACAAGAAAGAAGCCCCGTTGAACTGGTAGGAGTGGTGGAGACATGAGATGGGCTAGCCTAGGGGTTTGCAAACTTTTGAGATGGAATGTACCCAAAGAGCTGCATGGGGCTGGTGAGCCAGAGTTTGCTGACCCCTGGGCTAGCGCAAACCTCCATGTGGCAGTTAAAAGCCAGGAGAGATATCTCATCTGCAGAGGTTTCCCCCTGAGGAGTGAGGGATCCCAAGTACAAGCCAGTCTCCCCAGCCTGGAGTACTGGTGATGAGAAGAGGAGCCCCCACAACACCTGGATGTAAAAAAACAGTGGGGATTCCAACAATCTGGGTGGGACAGAAGGCTGTGGGAAACCCAGGCATCCACTTAAATGGCCTGCACACATACTCTCACAGGCATTCACCTTGGGCTCCAGTGGAGGGAGCCCAAGTAACTTGGGAGATGTCCAGTAACTTGGGAGATGTTGGATACATACAGGGGGCAGAGTGAGGTGTGAGGCTTTGTAGCAAGGTCTGGAATACAGTTGTTATTTTCCCTCTGTAGGGTCTTTCTCCCATGCAGCCGGCAAATGGAAATCATCTTTCCTGTGTTGAGCCCGCCCACTATGCTTACGGCTAAATCCAAATCTAATTAGCCTGATGAGATCCACTTGCTCCAACCTGTTGATTCACTGGGACCCTGCCACAACCAACCGCCCAACACCAAAGGCACTATCTCTCGAGCAACCAGCCCCACACTCATTGCACTCTTTCTGGAAAAACTATTTGAGTCCACAAGACCCAGGTGGGCAGTGACTGGCCTCAGTGTGGTCTGAGACTTTTGCTGAGTAGCTCCAGGCTCAGCACTGGCACCAAACCAGAGTCTACGTTAACCTGTTGACCACACTCTTCCTACCCTAGTGATTCCCTAAGACTTTGCATCACCCAACTTGCATTCCACAGGAGGCTTTATCAGTGGCTGAACCTTAAGGGAGCTGGCAGGTGGCAGCAGGCCTTGGGGTGTCCTAGCATTTTGAGGAGCTACCCCAGGCCTGGTACTGGTGGCAGATGTCCTCAGTTTGGAGTGTGGCCTCTCCCACATGTCTCCAGGGTTAGCACAGCCAGTGAACAACTGTGGATCACTGTAGCTACTTCCAGGTAATCCCTAAGCAGTCACAGGCAGTGGGTGACCTAGGCCTGCACCAGAACCCCTCACAATAAGGTCCTAGAACCAACATACTTGGAGGTTGGCTCAGACCACAGCAGAGCATCATCCAATTAGCCCCACAAGCAGCACAATGAAAGGGAGGTCTCAACAGGTGAATCCCACTCAGTGCAGTAAGCACCCCGCACAGCAGCCTTTAAGCTGTGGTCATGGCCAAACCCCACAGCCAATCAGCCTGAGGGTCAATCCCACCCATTGACAGGCTGATAGCAATCAAGGTTCAACTATAACAGGAGGACACACACAACCTACACAAGGCTGGAGCACCTGGAGCAGGTAACCAAGGAGACTATGCCAGGGCCCCACAGGACACTTACTACATAAGGCCACCCAGCCAAGACTGGGAGACATAGCTGATATACCTAATACATAGAAACAAACACAGAGAGGCAGCTAGAATTGTTGTGTGGGGTTTTTGGTTTGGTTCGTTTTTATTTCTGTTTTTTAAAATTTTCTGCTTTTTGTTTGAACAAGTAAAAATACAGGTCAATAGGGACAGAGCCATCCTCAGGTTATAGTAAAATGGAAGCCATTGTTCTCATTTATCCATTACTGCAGTTGCTGTTTTTTAAAATCACCTGAAGCTCATATGTAAACATAATCTGTAAGTCTTCTTGTAGCATCAAGTAAAAACAACTGAAAAATACATAGCTGTTCCTTCTCCAGGCTCCAAGCCCCACATACTCACTCAATCTATAATCCCTTCTTTGTTCCTCTTTTGCTCTTCAAGATTAAATGATGCCATTGGTGTTCAAGCTTTCTTTGTCTTATTTTAGACAGATGATAGATAGATAAATAGATGATGATGATAGATGATGATAGATAGATGATGATAGATAATGATGATAGATAGATAGATAGATAGATAGATAGATAGATAGATAGATAGATAGACAGATAGATATTAACTTGAGGATAAATAAAGAAGCATGCATCACTGGGAAAGGTGTTGATCCCACACTCTTTAGAGAAGACCTGGGTGGGAAACTCTATCTGAGCACTGGGTGAGTCAAATAAAGTCCTGTAGTTAGTTACATGGTCATGATGCACACTCTGAGTTCCGTTGGGTTGGTGAGAGCTGTGGTGAGTAACTGTAAAATTGTGACAAAGAAACAAGTAAGTTTTGTTTTACTTCTTTAAGTAAATGCCAAATACTTCCCTAAGTAAATGTTTTCAGGAATAGAGTCAACATTATATAAGTATAATGGCAAATCTTGTAAATAGGAGAGAAAAATACACAACCTTATGAAAAGCCATTTTATTTTTAAAGATTTTATTGGAGATTTGGGGGAGGGGAACAGTGTTGGGGAATTGGGGAAGGGGACCAGCCAAGTTGTTATTCTTCAATTTTTGTTGTGGAGGGCGCCAGTCATCATCTGGCTTCCCACAGGCAGCTCATGGCCTCTAAGCTCAAGGTGCTGTGTTCAGTCTTAGTTGTGGGAGGGTGTAGCCACCATCCCATGCAGGAGTCAAACCAGCAGCCTTGTTGTTAAGAATACACGCTCCATCCACTGCGCCATCCGGGCGGCAGCTCAGCTCAAGTTGCTGAGTTCAGTCTTTGTTGTGGGTGGACATAGCCACCATCCCATGCGGGAGGTGAACACGGCAACCTTGTTGTTGAGAGTACATGCTCTATCCACTGAGCCATCCAGGCAGCAGCTCAGCTCAAGGTGCCGAGTTCAGTGTTAGTTGCTGGTGGGCATAGCCCACCATCAAACAGGCAATCTTATTGTTACACCAGCTGAGCCATCCTGCCACCTGTAGGCAGCTCAGCAACAGCTCAGCTCGGGCGCAGTATCACTGGCCCATGTGGGAATCAAATTGGCGGCCCTGTTGCTCAGAGCTGGCGCTCTAAGCCAACTCTTAACCAACTAAGCCACTCAGCCGACCCTGAAAAGCAATTTTTAAGAAAAGTTTACCTACAGTCATTTCTGTTGAACTTCTAAGTAAACTTCATATGCATAAGAGCAACAACTGTCTAAACAAAAGAAATATTATCAAGAATATAAATATACCTGTATTATATTCAAATCTCAGTAGTATAGATTGGAATATAGAATATAATATACACTTGATTAATCTTATGAGAGGAGAATTGACAAAGCTAAATTTAGTTCACTTCTATCCCCACAAATTACAGGATCAGGAGTTAATCATATCTATTGAAATATTTTAATAGTGAATTAAAAGATGTTCATAATTAAAAGGACGTTTTAGGTGTTATTAACCTCCTTTCTCCTTTCTAAAATTTTCTCCTTGTGGAAAGAGAAAACAAAGCTATAAAAACCATAATTTTAAGCAATTATAATAATAGTTTGATTTATAATTAGAATAGGTCTTTTGATTGATTATATGCTTTGAATATAATCATCTTTTTTATTTACAAGTACACACATGCTATGAGATAATATTTGTTTTTGTTTGTTTCTAAAATCAATTGTTTTCTGATACTGTATAATTCTTCTTGATTTTGACCCGTGATGGTTAGAAAGATATACAGAATTCATTTAATTTATCATGTTTTAAAAAGTTTAACTTGGTAGGCAACTAAGAGTAGACTTGTAGTCCAGAAGCTGATACAAATTCATACTTACTCTTCTCTTGTGATACGTTTCAGTCAATGCCAAGTTCACCTTGAGTGTCCAGAAGTCCAATCTCTCCCTGACCCACACTTTCTCTTCATTTTCTACCAGATTTCCTCCAGGTACTGGAATTCTCCCCTATTATAATGCAAGCTCTATGAGGAAACAGACTTCACAAATTCCTCTCCGAATCCCCAATTGTCACAACTGTGCTTGGCACACATGTATTCAATGAATAAATTCTCACAGACATTAGATTGGAGTAATTAAAAGGACTTTCTTCCACTAATATCGATCACTCCTTGCTTAAAGACCTTGAGGGATCTGAATGGAAAAGACAAAGAAGGTGAATGAAACAAAATCCCATTATACTAGAATAATAAACTACTTCTGGGAAGGAAGCCATCAGCCTGCACCTGGGAAGATAGATAGGGGCTTATTGAGTGAATTGATTGATTACGTCTACACCGCAAACCAACTAAGATGAAATTACATATCTGAAATTTGAAACTAGAACTCAGTGGAGAGTGAATTACGATATGGGCATTTGGGAATCGAAAGGAAAAAAAAAAAACTTTCATGATGGACAGAGAGGAAGACAAAAAGGAGGAGATCAATAGCTTTTCAAAAAGATGGCACCACCATCAGAAGCCATGTGGTTGCCATGGTGATCAGGCCAGAATTGTAACCTCAGCCAGTGGTAAGGAAGCCAAATCACAGAAAGGTGAGCTCACAGTAATTAAAGAGGGGCTTCCCCCTCTCTCTGAATTCATTAGCATGTGGGGTAAGTGTTTTAGTAGTGGGAGGAAGAAATCAAGGAGTAAAAGAGGTCAAAATATTAAAGTGCAATTATAAGTAAG
Organism: Aselliscus stoliczkanus; assembly: GCA_033961575.1. Taxonomy (NCBI): domain Eukaryota; kingdom Metazoa; phylum Chordata; class Mammalia; order Chiroptera; family Hipposideridae; genus Aselliscus; species Aselliscus stoliczkanus. The sequence goes on along the minus strand of CM066740.1, from coordinate 69,994,840 downwards.
GAGAAAATGATAAAACAGGGCAGCCTAAAGTTGTGTGGTATTAGTTTCCTTATCCAGATGGGATACAGAGCTTTTAAGAAAGCAAAAGTCACACATAGCTGGAGACTAGCTCAGGACTGGATGACAGGCAGGAGCATAAACTCAGAAAGAGAACTAAAAAGTAGGCTCCTGGGGGGACAGACGCACCCACTGACTCACCCACCTTATCACAAAGATACCAGGAGTTAGATGTCTCAGTGGCTTGTTTGCTTCTAGGCTCCGATATTTGTCCTGGCAACTTTTATCAGCCAAGTCCATGTAGAACTTGACCTTGTTTACTTTAAAATATGCCATTTTGCTCTATGATAGCCTCTCTTACTATGTTTCTCTGTTATTTTTCTGTATTTCAATTTTGTTTTTCTCTCTTAGCCTCTTAATGAATTCATTTTGTCAAACTGTGACCAAGATGAAAGGATTTTTTTCTTATCCTACCTAGACCAGGAGAAGTAGTGAGTCCAAATCGCCTAAAGATTAATTCATGGTGGTGGTGGTATGTATGGAATCCATGAAAGAAAGGATGAGTGGGACCTGGGAAAGAAGTAGCAGTTAATAGGGGTAAAATGAGCTCCTATTTAAGGGATGGGGGTGGAGAGGCAGATTATTGTGTCTTTCCTGTCTATACTCTTCTCTTTTTACATATAAGACATGTTAAATGCAATAGAAAATCATAATATTATATCTTAAATGTAATTCAAAACCCATTTAAGATTACTGAAACTTTACAATGGAAAGTGACTATGCAAAGGAGCACAAAGATAATCAGAGATGAGGTATAGAAGTCTTAAAGTTTATCGGAATTAAGAAACTAAAACTAAACATATCAGGTATGTTTAGTATTATTTTTTTCAGTACGGTTGGTCAAATGTGTGTAAGTAACCAACCACTTAGCCTTTGAGGTATGGCCTTTATAAAAGATCTCATAAAGTGCTAACTCTATAAAATGCAATTCTGAACACAGTTATGTCCTTGCATTCTATATCGTGGAGAAGTATGAGAACAGTGTTATGTAAGAAGTGGGCTTTTCCCTAGTCCACTAAATACATTTAACCTCCAGGAAGTTTTTGGCCAGTGGGATGATTGGCTTAGCAGCCTTTTAGTAATTGAAAGATGATTCAGGTGACTGTAATCTGATGCTCATTAATAGACTTCAGAACCTCCATGTGTCTTCTGAAATAATAAGCAAAACAAAAAGAAAAAAATGCTATTTTGAGCTATAACTTCCTTTTAAGGAAGTGGAAGCTGGTAAAGGAAACCAGGAGGTCTAAGAAAATGCTTAATGCTGCTTACAGATTAGGTGGTTTTATTGTTGGGCTAAAACCCCTTATTCTTCTTTCTTCCAACATTGTTTTTTGGTGAAAAGTGTCCCATGGTTTTCATGGGATACTTATGGGCATATAGGGGCAAAAGAATTAAATAGGAAAGGAACTCAGAGAGAGGAAAACTTTTTTTTTTAATGCAGAGATGAATATCCTTGTATATATATATATATATATATATATATATATATTTTTTTTTTTTTTTAAAGATTTTATTGGGGAATTGGGGGAGGGGAACAGACAAGTTGCTGTCTTTTTGTTCTTCAGTCTAGTTGTGGAGGACGTTGCTTCACTGGCCCATGTTGGTATCGTCATTGCGCTCTTCCCGGGTGAGGCAGATTGGTTGCCAGCCTCTGGACGGCCGCTCACCGCGGCTATTGGCAGCTCACACTGGCTGCCAACCACTCAGTGTAGCCTATGGCAGCCCACTGCAGCAGGGGCTGCAGTCTAGCTGTCACAGGCAACTCACGGCAGCCCAGCTCCAGGTTGAGCTGTTGTTCACCATCTTAGCTATAGAGGGCAGTGTCACTGGTCCTCATAAGTGGGATCCGAACCGGGACCCTGCTGCTCAGAGCTGGCAGCCCAAGCCAGCTCTTAACCAATGCGTCACTTGGTGGGCCCAGGAAAACTTTTTTTAAAAGTAATTTTATATTGCATATTTTTGGACTCCCTTTGTATTTTTAAAAAATCTCCCTGTGTCTCACTTTCTACAAAGACACATCTTTGTAGAAACAGCTCCAGGAAATTAAGATTCTTTTATTGGCATTTTTTGTTTTTTTTTTCTTTCTAGATAATATGTACTTTGACATTGCTGCAAAGATCATTTTGAAGCCAAGATGACCCATTCCTTTCCTTGGATTTCTCCTTCAAATTCCAAACACACGTTCTCAGTGTTTTCTTTTGGGAACTCATCTCACTGATTTCCAATAGTTCTGGGCTCTCAAGATACCCTAGTGTCTCTGTATGTCTGGTACGTGAGTTTGTGAATAACCTGTCCTGAGCTGATATGCTCATTATAACTTTTAGATGATTTGCTATAGCTAATGGAAGTTGCCAATAGAGGTAGTTGAAGATTAACTAATATCTACATGCTAAAACTTGGTAACAGTTTACAATGAAAGTGAACCCTGGACCAAAATCTGCCACATGTACACTTATGAAGCAAATGGGCAAAAAATGGCATAAATCCACTCATACAACCTGTTCCATAAACTTTATGAGATCCTAGTTTCTCTGTGCTCTGAAGAGGTTTGAACACAACTTTCAGAAAAGGTTCATTTGATATGACATGATATTTTGGAAGCAGGAACATTTATTTGTAAGTTTGGGGATCATTCTTAAAAATACAGGCTTAATCGATTTTAGTATGTTATTCACACAATGGGGAAGGAACATTCTAAAATATTTTTATCTAATCTGTATATCACAAAACCACTAATTTCTCTAATGAGTGAACACAATTTCTAACTTGTATTATTATACTAATTAGCAAAACCTGTGGTGGTGATACAAGATAAAGGGATCTGCTGCAATTCTTCTAGGGTGCAGCCTTTCCTAAATGTGAACAGACAACCCTGAAATAGTGAATTTCTGAGTAGGGCAACTGACTACCCTTAGGGTTGAGATCAAACTAAAACAAATGTATTATCACACTGTCAAGACTAAAGAAAAGTACAGTAAAATACAAATGTTGCAACATCTAGCCCCTTAAGCTAGTCTCTCATGCTTGAGACAAGGACACGTTACCCTTTCTAAGCTAAATCAGCTTCTTTTTCTTCTCTTTTTTTAAAGGAAAATCAAGTATACTACATTTTTTAAAATACTTTATTGGGGAACAATGTGTTTTTTCCAGGACCCATCAGCTCCAAGTCAAGTTGTTGTCCTTCAATCTTAGTTGTGGAGGGCGCGGCTCAGCCCAAGTCCAGTCGCCATTTTCAATCTAGCTGCAGGGGGAACAGCCCACCATCCCATGCAGGAGTCGAACCGGCAACACTGTTGTTAAGAGCAGGCGCTCTAACCAACTGAGCCATCCGGCAGCCCTAAATCAGCTTCTTTGTGCCTCATGCAAAGAGCTGCTTTGGGGGAGTTGGAGGAGCAGGAGGTTTAGTGAAAGGAGGACTGCCCCAAGCCATAGCTTGAAAAGCCAAGAATGAGGAGCATATTGGGGTCCACTCAGCAGGCAGGGCTCTGAATGTTAGTCCTGGCAGCATAATACACACACACTTTCACGTCTTCACACGCCGAACACAACAGGTCACCTTCCTCAGAGATTAGCTCCCTTTCTGACTAGCAGTTTTTGGTAATAGAACTTTCCACTTCATCTGTCATCTAAAATCATAATCCTGATAAATTCTGTCTCTGAAATTTTCACATCCATTCAATCATAAAGGCTGTCTATTCTTCCTTTATGGTATTTCCCAACTGATGATATAAATTGTGGGGCCTGGCGCAGAATGAAAATGCAGAACTTCTATTCAAAAAGCAGAAAAAGGATGATTTGAAGGAACTAAATGGTCCTTCCATGGTCTTTCTCTCTCAGTCCACCCTGGTGTGGGTTTTTTTGTGAGTTAATGTAGCACTTCCTCCAGCATAGGGGCACTCGGGCCCCTCCCCATGGCTACAGCTGCCAGTTCCCCTTCTACCAGCTCTTTAGGCCCCGAGTGGGATCAGGGAAGCCCTTTGCTCAATTCTGTAGTAAATAGTGGCCCATGAGATTGCAACCCCTGTGCCAGGACGGGCTTAGTGCCTGGATGGGAGAGGGACAAGCACTCACACCCATGGAGCTGCCCACTGCGCATGTCCTGCCCCTGCCCCCTGGAGCTGGGCCTCCAGGCATACCCACCCGCTATCCTCCCGCACCAGCACCAGGGCCCACTGGGAGCATAGGGCAGCCGGGGCCACATGGCTGGGCAGGGCCTAGGGAGGTGGTGAGGCTGGTGGCAGGGAACCCCTCCTGGGGAGATGGGTGAGGCTTTGGAAGTTAGGACTGCAGGTGAACAGTGGCTGCAAGTCTCCAAAGCATGCGTCATGGCCCTATCAGATTTCACTCACAAACAGGATCAACGATAAAATCATTAAGAATTTTAAGACCATGACCATGGGCATTAAACTCCAGGCAGGGTCCTTCTGAGTGTGGGGCCCTGTGATGGTCAGTGGTATGTGTCAACCTGTCTGGGCCACAAGTTGTCTAGCTATTTGGTCAATCCTTATTCTGGGTGTTATGGTGAGGGTGTTTGGGATGAAATCCACATTTAAGTCAGTAGACTGAGTGAAGCCAGTTACCCTATCTAATAGCAGTGGGCTTCATCCAATCTCTTGAAGCCTGATGAGAACAAAAAGGCTGATCCTCCTCTGAGTAAGGGAGGTTCCTCCGGCCTGCCTATCTTCAAATTGGGACATGGCTTTGTCCTATCTTAAGGCTCTTCTTGGGTCTTAAGCCTGAGACCTTCGAACTGGAACTATTTTTCTGGGTTTCCAGCTTGTCAACTCACCATGAAGTTCTTGGAACTTGTCAGTCTCCATAGTCTCACGAGTCAATTATTTATATGACTCTGTTGGTTCTGTTTCTATGAGAAACACTGACTAATATTGGTGCTTTGCACTGAGTGTGCCCTATTAAAGCTTTGTGTATCTCCCAGACCCTCAGTTTCTTTCAGTTCCCACTGTGGCCAGGTGCGCTCAGAATTTCATTTCTTCTTGCCAGAGCTCCTGAGCTGATCTCTCCTTTGGGCCCTTCCCTGTCAGAGTCCCATAGATACAATCAATTAGTGCCACCTTCTGTTAAGAAACATCCCATGGCTCTCCTTCATCTTAAACGTCCTTAATTACATTCATGACCCCTTGGGATCTAGCCTCCAAGTAAATTTTCCTGCCATATATCTCACTATCAGCCATGGGCCCCAGTCAGTTTTAATTCTTGCACATGTACATTTGGGCAGGTGGTCATTTCTACCACAGTGCTTTTGCCCACGTTATTCCTCAAGCCTGAAATGAAATCCACCACCCTTTGAGGCCCATCTCAAGCTATTTGTTTTCTTTCATGAAATCCATGATAAATATAGCTAAAGCCAGTTTACAAGGACCAGTTTTCTCAGATCTCCTGCACTTGACCCCTGCCCTCACTTGTATTTACCCATTCCTTGTATCTATTGTCATTAAGCTTTGACATGTATTTTCCCCACAATGTGATTACAAGCTATTCATACATGCCATGATGCATGGACCATCTTTCCTAGGATAATATTATGTTCTGATTAGGATCTCAAGGAATATTTCTTGAAAGAATGAATGGATGAATTAATTATTGCTCATTGTGGTAGGTTGAATGGTGTCCCCAAAGGTACATCCACATCCTAATCTCTGGGACCTGTAAAGGTGATCTTATTTGGAAATGTTCTTTGTAGTTGTAATTAAATTAAGGACCTTGAGATGAGATTATACTGGATTATGCAGTGAAAAGTGTCCTTATAAGATGCAGAACAGAAGACACAGAGTGACAGGCGTACAGGTGAAGGCAAACACATTGATTGGAGTGATGCCTCCACTGGAGCCAACAGAAGCTGGAAGAGGAAAGGAAGAATTCTTCCCAGAGCCCCCAGAGGGAGTGCAGCCCTGCTGACACCTCGATTTCAGAATTCTGGCCTCCAGAATGGGAAAAGAGTAAGTTTCTGTTGTTTAAGCCATGTAGGTTGGGGTAATTTGTTACGGGAAGCTCTAGGAAACTATGTCCATCATTCTATTGGGCTGTTTGTAGAAATTAGTCTCCATCACATCTGTGTGTAATAGAACCATTTTTATCTTAGGAGCTAGAGACAATCGCCCCAGGCTCGTTGCATAATACATCCTCTTTAATTCTTTAAAATGGCAGGTGCAAAATCCCACAAGCTCTTTCAAAAACTGACATTCAAATTACATAATTCTCAAGAATGCTGTCTTAGTCAAAAATGCGTCATATGTATTCCAAAACATTTTGAAATTCACATGCAGGAGTAAGAAATAAGAGAGAGATCCCATGTACCCTTTACCCTGTTTCCTCAAATGGTAACATAATGCAAAATATAGTTCAATGTCACAACCAGGTTATTGGAATAGATACAATCCAATGATCTTATTCAGATTTCCCCAGTTTTAGTAGTACTCATTTGTGTATGGGTGTGTATTTAATTTATGTAATTTGATCACCTGTGTTGGCTCCTGCATTCACCACCAGTCAAGACAGAGAACTACTAGCCTATTACCACCACAAAGATCCCTCAGTTTCCCCTCTTATAACCATGACCACTTCCTCTTGTGTCCCACTCCCATGATTATCCAGGATAACAAATTGGTGAATCTCAAGGGAATTGAGCTGAGTGAAAAAAAGCCAATACCGAAATGTTACATGCCATATGATTCCATTTATATAACATTCCTTTTTATTTTATTTTATTTTTTCTTTTATTGTGAAATAAACATTTTTTTAAATTAGTTTCAGGTGTACAACACAGTGCAATAGTTATATTTCTTACCCCTCAAAGTGACAACCCCCTCCTCTAATTCGCCACCCCACTCCCCCACATATCATACATATCTGTTACAATTCCTTTGATTCCCTTCCACAGTATACTCCACATCCCATGACTATCTATATATTCAATTACAGTTGGCATACAATATTATACAACATCATATATGATATTCTTGAAATGACAAAATTTCAAGAGGTGGGTAACAGGTTAGTGATTGACAGAGGTGTGTATTCTCTTGAAAGTGAAATGTACTTTAAAATGTCAGTGGACTCAAAGTGCTATAGAGCAAGTTAATTTTTCATTCAATAGACATTTGGGGAAAACTTTTGTGTGCCTGACACTACACTGATCCTGGGAATACTCAACCTCTGCCTCAGGGCATGCATTAAGGTGCCAAGTGAGAAACCCCTAAAACGAAATTAAATGCTAAGCCCTTTCTTTGGTGGGGAAAATGACCCACCACATATAAGAGGTTCCAAGAGAGATAGACTATGACTGAACAACAAAAACAAACCAACAAACAAAAGGGGGAGGAGTTGATGAAGAGATACAATGGTGTTTGTGTAAGAAATAAGTTCAAGTTTTGTCTCCGTGAAGGAACTGTGAGAAACTGAGAGAGGGTTTGGCAGGTGAGATAAGAATTTCAGGTCCATCCAAGTGGAGCGTTGGTTAAGAGCTGACTTGGGACACCAGCAGCCCTGGTTCGAATCCCACATATGAGGGCCAGTGACACTGCCCTCTACAGCTAAGGTGGTGAACAACAGCTCCACCGGGAGCGGGCTGCTGTGAGTCCCCGGGATGGCATAGCTGCAGCCCCTGCTGCAGTGGGCTGCCGTAAGCTACAGTGAGTAGCCAGCAGCCAGCGTGAGTGGCTGGCAGCCAGTGGGAGCTGCCAAGAGCTACTGTGAATGGCTGTCCGGAGGCCGGCGATCGATCTGCCTCACCTGGGAAGAGCGTAATAATAATACTAATATGGGCCAGTGAAGCAATGTGTTCCACAACTAGACTGAAGAACAAAAAGACAGCAACTTGTCTGTTCCCCTTCCGCAATTCCCCAATAAAATCTTAAAACAAAAAGAATTTCAGAGTAAGTAGTTTCTGTTAAGGTATAGGTACAGGTAGTTAATGATAAACCATGTGGCCTGTGGACTCCTGGAAGAAGATGAAAACATCAATGATGAACTAGAGCACCTAGGAGGTATAACACTGGTGATGGAGATAGGGAAGTTCTGCTGGGCTGTGTGGTGGCAAAGTGGGGAAGAGGCATGAAGTGTCAGCCCCTACGAACTGGCACATGTACATAGGGCAGCACAGAAAATCACTAAACAACAGAGCCCTTCAAAAATGAGACCTAAGAGTTTTAGAGAGTATGAAAGAAAGACCATGCAAACCAGGAGCCTGAACTGACATCTCCCCAAAGTTTTGCATGCTGATCAGAAGAAATGTGGGTGAGGGCACCTAAGAATTCTCTGGGACCATATATAGCAAATGAGTCTCATCTCCTACACTAAATGTTCTCCACTACTAAAGAAAAACAAAAAATCCCAAAACTGTGAGGGAACTATTATGGTTCCCATTTACAGGGAGGAAACTGGTTTGGACAGACTAAGCTATTTGCCTGAGGTCACTTAGCAGCTACTAATAGATAGAGAGCTAGAATCTAAATTCATCTGTCTGACTCCAAATCCAACCCAACTCTCCATCTCAGGCCTTTTGCTGAGTTAAATAACGGTGGGGTCGAGGAGGGGTGTCCTGGTGGTATAAAAGAGAAGAGGAATTGGGGAAGGTGACATTATTTTGGAGTCTATAGAAACTGAAGGTTAAATTTCCTACTCCTGGTTTTTTAAAGTAAAGTAAGCAATTTCCCTGGCTTTTGCTTCATGAATAAAGATGGAAAATTTGACTATTGGATAGAACTCTACAAAATACCAGATGCTATATTTGAGCAAAACTTCTCTGGGTAAATAAATTACGCTTAAAAATATGTACCAAACCTCAGTCAAGCCAAAGCCATTCTACAAAAAATATTTCAAAATAAAAGTGCAAAAAAATGAACAGCTTCAGGACTCATAAATATCCTTTCATATTTGACCAGGATACAAGGTCAAAATATCTCAGATGTGGTACCTTTTGGGAGAGGGAGGATGGAAGAAACTGTAATAGAAATTGACCTAAAATTGAAAATGCAGTTACTGAAACAAATTTGGATAGGTAGGCTGTCCGTTTTCTTATCTAGATCACAGGTGTATCAAGGAAAGGCATTTTGTACATACGGCCTTGCACAAATCATAGTCTGTAAGATTTGAAAGCCAGAGGCATTTTCTGGGATTCCAATGTTTCCATCTAATTCCTTGAACAGAAGATATTGAAATTAGCAATATTAGGGAAAAGGTTCAACAAATTTAGGATTGTGTATGAGACTACATGAAAAGAGCATACAAAGATGGCAACAATACCTGGGGCAGATTTTGTTTTGCTTTCTTATGTTTGTTTTCCTACTTGTATATTTCTTAGAACAGCTGTAACCACCTAGGCTTTGGCTTCCTGGAGTTTGGTTGAATTATCGTTAGTGACCATTAAATACACTAGAGAACAGGTCTGAATGCAATACTCACAATTGGATAATATTGTGTTACCCATATTCCTACTGCTTTGCCTTTCAAAGCAAGCAATGCATTTCAGTTTAATGTAATTAGAGATTGTAATGTTCAATACCACAGAGTCAGTGAATCCTTCTGAGCTTAGACAAACGGGTTCCCTATTCAGTTCTTAGTCAAGAACTGAAGTTACAGACTGAAGCAATTATGTTTTAGGAACACACAAACTTTGTTCAGTTACTTCCTCTCGACATGTTTTGGTAGACTTTTTTTTTTAATATCAAAAGAAGTGTTTTTAGATGACTTAATGTGAGGCTTATTCATTCATATACTTAGAATTATTTGAACATTGGGGGTGTAGCCACAATTTCCCATTTGCTCTGTGACAGTAAAAAAATAAAATAATAAAATGTATTTTCTCCCAAGGTCTGATAAACATGTATTTTAAAATATCTTGTAGATTATGTGTGTGTGTATATATATATATATATATATATATATATATATATATATATATATATATAGTGTGTGTGTGTGTGTGTGTGTGTGTGTGTGTTCTCTGTATTTTTGCTTGGCATATAGCATTACAAACAAGTAACATTACCATAAAAGACTTCAAAAAAAGTAATTTTTAGATTATGATGTTGAGTCAGGGATTTTTCTAGGAAGTAATATTTTATAAGACAGAAAATAAATTATTCTTCTGAAGAAACCACTAGTAATCTTAATAATTAATTATAATGCACACTTGTATGTAATTTCAGAGAAAGGGAAGTTTTTCTGTAGTCATGAGTCCAATACATATTTTAGATGCAGTTTACTATATGCAGTATATAATTTAATATGATTTACAACCAAGACAATAATGCCAAATTTTCCCACACTGAAAGGCCTATTAAAAGACCTAATCCAAAACAGAATTATCTAAAGAGTAGAATCAAAAAGATATCATTAAAAAATCCAATTTTTTTGGCTGGCCAAGTGGCGCAGTGGTTGGGAGCTGGCCTGGGACGCTGGCGGCCCTGGTTCGGATCCCACATGTGAGGGCCAGTGACACTGCCCTCTAAAAAATAAAAAAATAAAAAATAAAAATAAAATAAAATAAAATAATTTTTATGGTTAGAGAATTTTCTTGTATGTTGCTAGAAAAGTAGTGATAGATGGAAAGAAAACTAGAGTCCTTTATGCAGAGATACATTTGTTGTAATATTATTTCATTGTATTTTACATATGTCTCATTGCAAATTAAATCACTTATTTTGTATAAGCTGTGTTGCTTATGTATCAAATCTGTAGTCAGGAAATCTGGGCATTCTAGCTTTTTGAACTATGGGTTATCAAAAGTAGTCAAATTCATTGAAACAGAAAGTAGAATGGTAGTTGCAATGGGCTGGAGGGACAGGGAAATGGGAGTTATTGTTGAATGGGTTCAGAGTTTCAGTTTTTCAGGATGAAGAGTTCTAGAGATGGATGGTGGTGCTGGTTATACAACAATGCGAATACACTTAGTTTATTGGATTATGCTCTTAAAATGGTTAAAATAATAAAATTTATGTTAAAATGGTAAATGTATCTAGTGTGCCATGAAATGTATGTAGGCATTCTAGCTTTATAAACTACTATTTTGCCCTTACAGAGTCCTAAAAACTAACACAAATATAGCTATTAACAAATAATAAAGAGCATGTTTAATGAGTCCTGGTGACCCTGAAACTGAGAACCCCTTACCAGCTCCAAAGCTGATTTGGGGATGCTAGGCTGAAGGGACTAGGGAGCATTTTTCCTCCACAGACCTATACCCTCACCATAAGTATTAAGCTTCTCTTCCACGAGTGGTATTCCGGCACACGGTATCCTTATACAGAGTCTGCTATTTAAGGTACAAATATTATTATGTGGTAGTCTCAAGGACACTCAGTATGCCTTATTGCATATTTGAGTTTGAGTGCAGGCACTCAACTGAGATATCACGAGGTCTTTCCTTGATGATCCATTACACTTTCTGCAACAACATGGGTAACGTGAGACCAAGGTCAGGACTTCAACATGAAGGACAGTCAGAGTGGGGACAGGCCTGGGTCATGGACCTGGGAATGAGCCTCTCTCTGGCAGAAAACAGAGGTCGAAAGGAAAGGATGAAAGGAAGGAATTTTGGGCAAGGCCTTTAGGCAAAAGTCCAGCTGGCTCACCAGGCCAACACAGGCTGAAAACAAGACAGAAGCTGGGAAATTTGGATTCATATAGACACGTAGGATTCAATTTGGCTCAACTGATGACTGGCCAAGCTTGGCAGGAAAGGAGTTGGTGGGAAGATAGGGGTAACACTAGCATCCTGTGGCTTCTACCCACAGGCTGGGTGAAGTTTGAGAGTTCTGAAGGCATATTTTGGTGAACATTCTGAACAACAATTTTTAAACCACACCTGCGTGTGGTATTTAACACAGCATATGTATCAACTTGACACTTTTACTCTTGTTTTTATTATTCTACCTGTTTTTCTCCTGGTATTTTTTAAAAGGTAGGCACATTTTTGGCAGTCTCTCTACAGGTTGGATTTTATTATAGATATAAACATGCTTTCATATTTTAAAGTAAACCTACACTTTATGCCCAGAGCTGGTCAGCTTTCCCATCCCCCGCTCAAAAAAACCCTTTTCCTCCAAGTTTCAGTTATTGATTGCTCTGTAAAAAGCTATCACCAAACTTAGCAACTCGGAACAACAATAAACAATTCTGTGGGGTCAAGATTCTGTGGGCTGGTCTTAGCTCTGCGGTCCGCACTTATTGTCTGGGGTCACTCCTGTGTGGCATTCAGCTAAGGGCTTTGCTGGGACTGGAACACAAAAAATGACTTTATTCACATTGCTGGTGCCTCCACTGGGGGCCTGGAATGGTTTGGGACTAGCTAGGACTCTCATCCGCGCTCCATTAGTTTCTCCCCCTTCAGCAGCCTGAGTTTCTTTAAATGATGACTGGATCCCAAGACAGTGAAACTGAGGCTGCAAAGCCCAGAATTCACACAGCATCACTTCCATGGCCTTGTATGGGTCAAAATGAGTCCCAGGTTCAAAAGGAGGGAATACAGACTCCACCTCTTGGTGGTAAAAGTGGCATGAATTTACAAGAATGGAAGGAATTTACAAGAATGGAAGGTCACCATATTTGCAGACACTCTCCTAATCCATATACAGAAAACTGGTGCCAAGTGGAATACTCTGCTCAAGAATTGATCCAACCAAAATTCTGAGGCTTTTCATCCAGTTTTATATTTAACAATATTAGGTAATCATTCTTTGGAAAATAGCATAGTATAAGTTATAGTTTTCTATAAAACCCTGAACTCATTGAAGAGAGGGTGAGTTTTCAAATATATACAAGGTGTTGGCTTTGAGGCTGGGTGTGTGGGTTTGAATCTTGGCTCTGCCGGTACCAGCAGGAACACCTTGGGCCACTTCCCTTTCAGTCTCATACTTTTCTCCTCTGAATTTATCAAATGTTTGTGAGGCTTAAATGAGTCAATATACGTAGAGTGCTTAGAGAAAGAAGAGCCTGGCATACAGTAAGTATACAATAAATATTGGCTTTATAAATGGTCATTACGTAATATGTAACACAGCAACACCTGTTTGGATTAAATCTCCTAGAGCTGTAAAGCTCTCTGTAGTCTTACTAAAATTAATTTTTAATCCTGATTACTTCCCTTGCCTCCCCTACTTCTTGCCAAGTAAAAAGGTAGCTGAAACAACTGGTTAATTAACGGGTGTTCTAAAGAAGTGATTTACCATATTTTAAACATGGTAATCTGTATTAAGAAATATAATTTACATTGTAACCCAGAGACTCACCCATAACTGAAACTGTGCAAGTGTTTCATGAAACAGTACCTATTCTCAAGTTGTGATTCTTTTTCAATGTCAGTGAATCAACAACATGTTGGTTGTGACCAATATTATTAACTTAATTACTATTGAAGAGTTTTAAGCTATGTAACATGATCATTGGTGAATTAGGATATTAAACACACTTTCAGCCCAGGAGCTGTTTCAAGTGTAGTGCTGTAAGTATATGGGACATACCATTTTCCTACAGGCAAATTCCATTATGGAGCAAAAAGCTCTTTTATAAATATGGCCTGACTTCCCTACTCAAGAGGCTTCATAAATTCTTCCACTGGGACATGGGGAAATAGGGGAGGCATGTGTACAGTAAATGCTGTCTTTTTTGGTAAAAAACAAAGTGCCTAGTTTGTTTGGAGCTCAATGGAGCTGGGCTGGAATTCCAACTTCACAACTTACTACCCTGTATTTTTTTGAGCAAGCTTTTTACACTCAGTTTTGGAGTCTTGGTTTTATGCGTTGTTCAGGTATTACACAAATAATACCTTCTTTGGTTGAGTCGTGAGCATTAAATGAGAAAGGCCCAGCTAAGTGTTTGACACCACCTTCTCTCAGAATGCATTTCGTGCTTCCTCCCACGACCATGGAACACAAACTCCAGAACTCACAGCTATTCTTTAGGTTCCGCGGTTTACATCTCTAGAGGAAAAACTCAGACTTGGTAGCACACTTCGTACGGTCAAACCTTATTATTTCTTTAATGCAATTGAATTTCTCCAGCGATGTATTGTCCTGATAGTCTTCATCATAGTTAATAATAATTAAAAATGATTATTCTGCAATATGTTGATGGATTACGAAACAATCGTGTGTTCTCAGGTTAGGTTTTGTCGAGTGGGGTCTGCATGGATGACCGAGTTATCAACACCATTGTGGAATAAATAGAGGAGAGAAAAAAACATTTCTAACCGTTGTGCTGCTAAATAATTGAAACAAAATGAGGCGCAAAATACAAGCACTGCACCTTGGGTCCAACATTTAAGGCTACCAGCGTCCTGGCGCTCAGACCAGGTAGTATTTTCACCACAGATTAACTAGCTTTTTAGGGAATCGGAAGGAAATGGACTAACGCGCTAGGCTGATGTGACCTCCTGGATACCGTCCTAGCCGGTGGGTCTCTAGACTGGGACCGGCTATTTTACAATTCCGCCCTAAGTGAGGTGAGGATGCTGGCAGTGCGCGCGAATGAGGGAGCTGGGCGCCCCGCAGCCCCGCGGCCCTGGCTGCAGCCCCGCGCCCGCGGCGGCGCCCCGGCTCCCACGTGGCAGCCCCCGTCCGCGCAGCGCCGGGCCGGCGGCCGCGCAGCAGACCCCTCCCTCCGGCCAGGTCGCGCGCGCGATCGGTCCTCCACCGGCAGGGGGCGCGCGCAGCTTCCCGGCGGCGGGGGGCCCATTGGTGGCGGCGGGGAAGCGGGGGGCGGAGGCCCGGCGGCGAGCTGGCTTCCTTCTGGCCACTCGCGGGGGTGCGGGGACGCCGGCGGAGCTCGGGAGGAAGCGGAGCGCGAACGGGAGGCGGCGGCGGCTCCCGTCGGCCTCCGGCAGCACTGACCGCAGGGAGGCCGCAAGGCGGGCGCGCTTGGCGGAGAGGCGGGCGGGAGGCCGGTGAGACGGGCGGGGAGGCGGCGAGGGCGGGGAGGATGGAGGGCGGCCGGGACGCGCCGGGCACCCACCGTCACCTTCATCCTCCGCTCACCGCGCCACCGCCGGCCCCGGGGCGCGCGCGTCCCGCCGAGGGGAGGGCAGGGCAGGGCGGAGTCCGAGGCGCCGCCACCGTGCGCTCACCCGCCGCCAGGGGTCCCCTCCCCGGTGGTCCCCTCCCCGGGCTGGGGCGGAGGGCGGGCCGGCGCTGCACCTGGCACCTGGGACGCGCGCCCCGCGCGGGGGGCGCCGGCTCCGAAAGGTGCGCTGAGGGCCCCACAGAGGCGGGGATCGCGTTGATGTTGCATGTGAACTCCGTGGAGGGCCGTCTGGGCTCGCTTGTAAAGTTGAAGTGTCTTCCTAAAACTGGAGGTCCTTGTGTTTTTGAAACCTACCCGGCCCATGGGTGGTGGGGGTGTCATGGATGCATGTGCTGTTAAGCTCTTTTTCTGTTTCCTCTTTCGTTTGCTATCCTCGGCTCCTACCATATGGGACGATGAGTGACCCTAGATCGAAATATCAGTGACGCCGTTGACGATGTGATCGTGAGATATCCAGCTTTATGTGTTGTAATCATCCTCTACCTTTAGAAAACTTTTCTTAGTAATACAGAACTACTGTTTAATGGACAGAAGCTGTGTTTCTTTTTTATTAAAAACAAAATCAGTGGATACAATACTTGATAATAGTCGGTAGGTTATTAGGCACTGTGCCAAGTACTTTCAGAGGCACCTTTGTTTCTTACTGCGCTTCATCTATCTTTCCAGTTTTACAGAAAAGACAGGAACTCCTCCTCCCTAGAGGTTACATAAAGGTTGATGCTGACAGCAGATCCCTTGGGCCCTTGACCACACTAGTTGTATGTTGTCACTTTTTCCAAGTTCTTGGAAACATGACTGTTACAGTCATATGCCACATAACTCGATTCGGTCAACTACAGACCAATGGTCCCCATAAGATTATAATGGAGCTGAAAATTTTCCTATCACCTGGTGAAGTCATAGCCCATTACTCCCGTGTTCCAGGTGATGCTGGTGTGAACAGACCTGCGCTGCCAGTTGTGTAACAGTAGAGGTCATACAGTTCACCCTTGAACAGCCAGGGTTAGGGGCTCCCATGCACGTACCGTTGAAAATCCACATGTAAGTCTTGACTCCACAGTTGCCTTTCATATCTGCAGATTCGACCAGCCGCAGATGGAAAACTAATTTCGAACTCCCAACTTCGGTTTCCCAACTGTGAATCAAACACGCTGTTTTTGATCCCCTTTTAGGCTGAACACTCAGATGTAAAGGGTAGACTGTATTTATTGGGGGGGGGGGAATCCACATATAAGGATCCCCGCAACCGTGTTATTCAAGGGTCAAATGTATGTTTACTACATAATACTCGATAATGATCATAAACGACTATGTTACTGGTTTGTGTATTTACTAGCCTATACTTTTTGTCGTTATTTTAAGTGTACTTTTATTGCTGATAAAAAGTTTGCGGTAAAATAGTATGCCATGCTATACCTGCAGCACCTGCATACATCGGTTTACCGCATCTCGATGGCATCGTTTTCTCACGCTTGATTTGTTGTTTTGTACAGTAACATGCGGTACAGGCGTGTAGCCTAGGAGCAATAGGCTAGACCATCTAGCCTAGGTGTGCAGTAGGCTGTGCTGTCTAGGTGTGTGCACACGCACAAGGATGAGCTCGCCAACCACATGTTTCTTAGAACTTGTCCCCTGTCATTAAGGGGCACATAACTGTATTCATACATGTATTACAGGGAACAAATGGACCTCCATTTAACTTCATAAAAGTTAAACTTTTTATGCCATTCAACAAGAAATCGACAGAATCCGCACCCGGCTTTGGGCATATCGTTCACTGTACCTCTTAAAGGGTGCCAGTATCTTGAGTGCTCTGTTTACTAATTAAGTCACATTTTGTTTTTTAATTTTATACAGATGTTAGAAGCCTTGTTTCACAAATTCTGTGTAATGTTTTCTCAGCCCATTAGAGACTAGCATTTCATTTTTTGTTTTGTTTTGTTTTGTTTTTTAGCGGAGCCATCCTGACACCTGTTGGCAGCTCAACGGCAACTCAGCTCAGGCTGGCATTGAACTGCTGTTGCTCAGAGGTCAGCTCGCACTCTTGAGTGAGCTCTTAACCAACTGAGCCACTTGGCTGGCCCAAGACTAGCATTTCTTGATATTAAAGAAATAAGAGTTGGGCCTGCCGAGTGGCGCGGTGGTTAAGCGCTGGCTTGGGAAGCCAGCGGCCCTGGTTCCGTCCCACATATGAGGGCCAGTGACACTGCCCTCAAAAAAAAAAAATAAGAAAAGAAAAAAAGAAATAAGAGTTAAATGCAGTGATTCTCAACCTGATGACCTTTCAAAGTTATCCACAAATGGGGCTTTTTATTTATTTTTTTAAAGTGTAGTTGGCATATGGCCTTATATTGGTTATATTAGTTTCAGGTGTATAGTATACTGATTCAACATTTTTATAATTTACACCATGATTACCCCACTAATTCTAGTAATCATATCATGGTGTAAATTTTTTAAAGAGGACGTAGGCCAGGCTCCCCAAAATTCTTAATGTAGGGGGTTTCTCTTTAAAGGGAGTTAAAATAAGACTTAGCACCACTGAGTTAAAGCAACTTGCAAAATAAACCTAATGGGTTTTATTACAGAATTTTAATGTGGATTGCTACTTTAAGCTTGTCAACTAGTTAATCTTTTCATAATTAATGAAGCTACATTAAAAAGGAAAACGTAATTGGATAGAGAGCAAAGGGCTAAGAGACTATGAAATGGCAAAAAAGTGGTGTTCCTTGTTAGGGATCATAAAAGTCTTACATTTTTTACCACAATTTTAGGCCTTAAATGGGTGAGTCTCAGCATTTTTTTTTTTTTTTTCGAGGCACTCTCACTGGCCCTCATATGTGGAACCCGAACCAGGGACACTGGCGTCCCAAGCCAGCGCTTAACCACCGCGCCACTTGGACGGCCGAAAGTCTCAGTATTTTTTGAAAAGTTATATTCATTGAAAAATGTGAGGGTGCTTGCTGTGTTCTGCATTTCATTACTTCATGAATAACATTGACCAAATTATTTAATATCATGCAGTGCCTTGTTTCTGTAATCTGGGGAGATTGAGCGAGATTCCCATGGTCTTGAAACTTGAAAAGGTTTTATGATTTTTATTCGACTTCTAAAATACAGTCAGCTGACTTTCTCTCAGAGTAGGAAATTAAGTGCTCCAATATCTCTGAGTTTCCACAGCGTCTCCATCAGTATTCTCTCATTCTCTTCTTCAATGGCCTAGATTCCATTTGGTTGAAACTGTTCTTGCGTTACTTACATTTTCCTTATTTCTAGTGTAGTCAATTTTTTATCTGCTGTTCATGATTTTTCTAGTTTTACTCTGGTCAGCTTTTTTCTTTATATTTCCTTTTTTAAAAAAAATTAAATTTAATTCCTATAACATAAAATTTGCCTTTTTTTAAAAAAAAGATTTTATTGGGGAATTGGGGAAGAACAGCATTGGCAAACTGGGGAAGGGGAACAGACAAGTTGCTGTCCTTTTGTTCTTCAGTCTAATTGTGGAGGACGTTGCTTTACTGACCCATGTTGGTATCATCATTGCGCTCTTCATGGGTGAGGCAGATTGGCCGCTGGCCTCTGGACCGCTGCTCACAGCAGCTCTTGGCAGCTTACTTCGGCTGCCGGCTGCTCACTGTTGCCTATGGCAACCCACTGCAGCAGGGGCTGCAGCTATGCTGTTCCGGGGACTCACAGCAGCCCAGCTCCAGGTGGAGCTTTTGTTCACCATCTTAGCTATAGAGGGCAATGTCACTGGCCCTCATATGTGGGATCCGAACCAGGGCCGCTGGTGTCCCAAGCCAGCTCTTAACCACCGTGCCACTTGGCCGGCCCACATTTGCCATTTTAAAGTGCACAATTCAGTGATGTTTAGTACATTCATAGAGTTGTGCAATCATCACGTCTGTTTAATTCTAAAACATTTGCATCACCCCCAAGGGAAACCTCATGTCCATTAAGCAGTTACTCCCCACTCACCCAATCCCCCAATCTCTGGCAACCACTAGTCTGCTTTCTGTCTCTATGGATTTACCTATTCTGGGTATATCATATAAATGGAATCATACAATATGTGATCATTTGTGTCTGATTTCTTTCACTGACCATCATATTGAAGGGTTCGTCCATGTCGTGTAGCATGTGTCAGGACTTCATTCCTTTTTATAGCAGAATAATATTCCACTTATAGATACTTACCACATTTTGTTTAGTCATCCATCCATTGATGAACCCTGGTGAGTTTTTGTGTGCTGGTGAGCAAAAGTTATATGGACATCTATAGCAGTGAGTCAGTTCCTGCATTGATTTTCATCCTAAGCTCTACAAGGCTTGTAAAGGTTGTATCATGATACCAGGTTGTATCACCGATAACTTTATCTGCAATTAAGTGATCATTAAATGCGTTTTGAAGGAACTGTGGTCCATAAAAATGAATTTTTTAGGGCCGGCTGAGTGGCGCAGTGGTTGGGCGCTGGCTTGGAAGGCCAGTGGCCCCGGTTCGGGTCCCGCATGTGAGGGCCAGTGACGCTGCCCTCAAAAAAAAAAACACACACACACACAAATGAATTTTTTAATTGGTTCAGAAAATTTTACACTAGAAGCTTCTTACTACTTATTTTTTGCAATTGGCTGCTAACTCCTGTTGTTTGGAGTTTTTTTTCATTTTTTGTTTTTGTAGACTTGGTGTGCTATGAAGGGCCCTTGGGCAGACGGAACCACACTGCTCCTCCATTTCTTCATATAGAAGAGCTGACTGAGAATTATGTCTGCCCTCGTGCAGTTAAATTCTGCAGACTAAAGGCTGTAAAATGCAGTGGATATGTGAGATGAAGATAGTCATCCTGTGTATAAATTTGTGCCTCTGTAGTCCCTTTGTAGCAAGTTATGAACTGGATACTTCTTTGCCCTACTTATGTTTAACTTTTTATAGTTAAAATGTATTTATTTTTGCCACTGTTCTCAATGTTTATTTCTATCCATTCGTCTTTCTTTCTCCTCCTAGATTACAAAGTGTAGGATTAAAGTAGTTTAGATTACAACTGTTTAATCAACAGTTGGAGAACACAGAAGGAGCAGGCCGAACTAAAGGGCGTTTTGTTTTCTGTTGGGGGCATGTTGGTGCTCTCACTTACAGAAATCTGATCACCATTTCATTTCTTCAACTAGATTATGACTTTTAAAGGAAAATTCTGCTGTAGTAGATGAAGAAAAACTACAAGCAAACATTTGGGTGATTTTAATCCAAAAACTTGGTTGTGACCCTTGCAAACAGGAGTTCTCTCTGGTTTGTTTCTCAGTATATTGTCCCCAGATTTTATTCACTGCCACCTCTCTTCACCCCCCACAGGAGTCCTGGCCCAAAGTCAGGCTGACTTCTGTTCACTGTTAAGGAAGGAATGACATTTATTGTCATATGAATTTAACCTTTGGGCTTTTTTGGCCTTGATCTGCAAGGTGTTTTTTTTTAATTCCCCTAAATTTCTCCACGTGTTTGGATTGGTGTAGATCTGAAGTTCTCAGAGCTGAGCATGAATGAGAATCAGCTGGGGCGCTCCTTACACTTGCAGTTGTAGTCATCCTAGGGATTTGGGGCCCAGGAATTTGCATTTTAAAAAGCCCACAACTGGTCATTTTGGTGTCCATGCTGTGGGTTACACTGTAGTTAGGGTTTCAAACAACCAGATCTGATGTTTGACTGAATCTAAGATGTCTGTATGTACATTATTATTTCATATACTGCTAAGAACAAAAATGTAAGCCTAACCCTGATTTCAGACATGTTAAATGAGGGAAATAGTGTGCACCTTAGAATCAGTAAAATAGAGTGAACCAAAAGCCCCTGTTCATGGTATGGTAAAGGGTTACTAGGGGCATACGAGGCATGAAATAAAATAACTAGAATGCAACATTTCTTTAGATCTTTTACTGTGGAAAATATTTTGTTTATAATAGTTAAGGTGTTCTTACTTGACATGTATTTGTGATGATGATTATACCGATGACTGTTTGAAAATGAAAATGCAGTTTAGCTATATTGTAGGATATAAGGCACTCCAGCATGGCCTTGGCTCCCTGTGATTTTCATCCTACCCATTTCCAGTCATTTACCAGTTGATGGGTTCAGTTCACAAGTCTTATGTCTAGCTTATTTGTACTTCAGTGATTTCTGTTTTGTAATTACAGTCCAATAGTTACTTAATGTCATGTTGACTTTGGGTGTAGCTTGATCATTGGATTTTTATCATCACCTTACCCCTCATTAATATCAGCTAGCTGATTATAAGCATATAAACCAGCCACCTCCTGTCCTCTCTTGAGTAGTGTTAGGATATAGTAGGAAGCATCAGGGATAAGCCCCAAAGCTGCCAGAGTAAACCCAAGCTGGCTGCCCACTCGAAGGGACTGCCATGGTGGCATACTGGGCACTGAAGGAGTGTCTGTAGGAGAGAACAAACCTGCTTTCACTGATGAGAGTTCAATGAAGCACCACCCCAGCTGCTCACGGTCATTCCTTAAGTGGCATCATCTTGGAAAGTGAGATACCTGAGTCAGGAAAGCGTTGCTCAGCTATGTTAGATTTGGGAGGAGAGGCAGAGCACGTGCCCATTTAATATTTAATCCCTTGACATATGTACCGAAAACGGTTAAATGCTTGCTGCTCGGCTGAAATATTTCAGAAATCAGATACTGCATATTTCTGAAGAGGTAAAACTTCGAGGCCTCCAGCTAACCTGCACTGGTTGAAGGAGCTGTGCTGTGGAATTCTTAATGTGGAGATGAACCATGTTGAAATACTTTTGCTTTCAGAAAGTAGCATGTGTGATCTCTCAGGTTTGGTTATGATAAGGAGGAAATTCTGAGATGTCCTAACTTAAATTAGAGCAGGCTGGAGGGTGGAAGGAACAGACAAGAGGCTAATCAGTTAACAACTGCAGGGCAGAACCAACAAAAGACTGCTTATGTTCCTGAGTGTATGCTGACACTTCAAGTAGCTTCCAGGTGGCTCTTGCCAAGATCATCTAGAGACAACAGTCAGGTTGCCCACCAACACGGACCACGGGGCGCTCTGCTTCTTCCTTAGGTCACACGTGGTCTTGCCCGGCTGGTGCACAACCCAGCCTAAGGTGCAAACACTCCTTCCTCATGGACTGGGCTCCTATCCCATAGCTAGCTGCCCCTCATCTTCTCCCACCCCCTTTATGTCCAGCCAAAGGGAATTCTTTCAACCCCACTTACATCTTTTTTCCCCAAACTGTTAGCCCAAAGGAGCCCCTCCAGGACTGGGGACAGGTTGTCTCCACCTGGCGCTGCTGGTGGTTCAGCCTGCGTGTCCCAGGGCCTGACCCTTCCTCTGGGTAGGGCGGGGCGCAGTAAACCCTTCCTTTCAGAGAAGCTTGCAGCCCTGCAAGTTTTCTTTAACACTCCTCCTTCCCCTAAGTCAGTGCGGCACGGTTTGCCTTGGCAGGGCATTTGTGTGATTTTAGCTGGGCACTGTGGCTGACTGGCATTTAACTGGAGGCACACGTTGGTATTATAGTTATATTTTGTCATTTTTTATTCTTATCTAGCTGCTGTAGAGCAGATAGAAGTTTTCTCAAGTGTTATTCTCATCATTCACTCCCAGGAGAACCAAAGAAACCAAGGCATAGATAGCTAGGGTCACCCACCCCTCATTTTCCCAGTTACTATGTACAGATTCAAAAGTTGGACAGTGCAAGAGGCTGATAGGAAACAAATGGATTCATTTTAAATATGGTGTTGGGGGAGAGCTGTGTGGGTACCCTGGACCTCCAGAAAGGTGACCACGTGAGTTCTAGAGCAAATTAAGCCCGAAATATCGCTGGAGGCAAAACGGACCAAACTGAAGCTGCCCTACTTTGGGCACATGATGACGAGGCAGGGTTCTTTGGAGAAGACAATAATGCTGGGAAAATAGAAGGCAGCAGGACAAGGGGAAGTCCCAGTGTGAGACGGAGTGACTCCATAAAAGAAGCCATAGGCAGGAGTCTCCTGTTAAGGGTGGGACATTGAGGGCATCACCCATTTAGAGGGTGGCTACGGAGTTGGCGCCAACTCAGTGGCAAGTGACACACACAGTGATTTATGGTAGACTGTGGAGGAAGGCTAAATCCATCCAGTAGGATTTACCTCAAGCGATGGTTAACATTCTGGGTGGCAGGGGGTGTTGGGGCCGTGGGGTTAAAACCACTTTCTGGTTCATTTGTGATTTTTCATTGTATACGTTTAATCCAGTTTCTTAGCTACTTTTAGACATTAACTTAATTTCAATATGATGCTATTCAGAAAACAGGAAAAGCCATATGATACTAGTCTAGATAATTTAAAGATCCAGGCATAGATCATCCATATTCCTCTCTTCCTAAGGCCTTTAACAGAACATTACGATTTTATTCTGAAAGATTTATTGACTGGTTCTGGTCGATTGTTTTGCAGTCTCCCTTTTTCGAAGGCCACTTTGCAGAAGGAGTGGAGACATGTATATTTTCCTCAGTGATTTTTTTGAAAAAGTGGTTATTCTTGGCTGTAGAATCACACGGACCTCCTCTCCCACTTCACAAATTAAAAACAACAACAAAACACCTTGTTTTTTCGCTCCCTTTTTTTTTTCTAGTAAAAATGTAAGTTTAGTTTGGTTGTTGAGAAACCTAGAGTATTTTTCTAGGTGTTAGTATTCATTTAAAAAGTTTCCTGTTAATTCTTATCAGATCATACTTTTAAAAGGTATATGACACGTGTGCGTTAAAATAGATTTTAAAAAAATCAAAACATTTTATAGGCTTCAGTATTAGTTTCCTATTAGTACTAAAATACATTTCTCAAGTTAGTAATTGGATTTTTCTGTTAAGTATTTAGTATTAATAACACCAAATTTATTAGATTCACAATATTTATAGCGCAATGAAAGCAGCTCAGATATTATACTGAGTTTTTTTTAATGTTAAGATTCTGTCAAACGAATTCACCCTTCTCACCTCCTTTCATTTTATTTCCAAATCTAGTCAGCCTGGCAAGATGTTTGTATGGTAGCATTTGGGCTAGATGGGGCACTTGATAGCATCTACTATGGTGATAACTTCTTATTTTTAGAAAAGGTTTTGAAAAGAGACATATTTGGAATTTTAAAAGTTAAACATCAGATGCTCAGTTACCTCCTCCCCCCTTTTTAAGCCCATCACAAAAATAATTACTTTTAAACGCTTACGTAAAGTCAACGGGGTAGTGTCAGTTTCTCCTCACCAACATACCTTTTACAGTTAATGAAATGGGAAAGAAGATTAATTTTATCCCTTTTCCAACATCTCCTGTGATGACTTTGGGAAACACTGCAGAGCCTAGATGGAGTTCTGTCTTCTCTGTAGAGATGGGCAGCTTTGTCTGCAGGCAGGGAAGGACTTTTCCTCCCTTTTGAAGAGGATCCGTTAGGTTGTTTCTTACAGAGCATATGCTTCGTGCATGCGGAGCAGTTGATTATGAAAATGTATGATGAACATGCATAGAACCTAGAACCCTCCGTCGGAGTATTTCTCAGAGGACCAGCCGAAGCCTGGTGGGAGTTGTGTGTTCTGCAAATAGCCCAGCAAGAAATGTTGGAATATTAGCATGTGGTCAGCAAAGTTTTTAGTATTCTATTTTAAAAACATTTTTAAAATTTAAATGTTATTTCTTATTTCTCTGTCTTGCTTGGCAAATTACAACCCATAGGATCTATGTGACCCACAGCCAAGATTGGTTTTTACATGGTTGAAGAAAAAATCAAAAGAAGAAGAATATTTTGTACTGTGAAAATTTTATGACGTTCAAACTTCAGGATCCATGAATACAGTTTCATTGTAACCCAACCGGGTCCATTTGTGTATGTATTGTTTATGACTGCTTTCCAGCTACAACACACAGTGCAGTAGTTGCAATAGAAATAGTATAGTCCACAGAGCCGGAAATATTGACCATCTGGCCCTTTAACCAAAAAAGTTTGCCAACACTTGCTCTATTTTATTCATACCAATGCAGGCATTTTTTGCAAATATTTGTTTAAATAATATTTTTGTTTGTAAACATAAAATCAGAATAACCTAGTGACTTAGTTGTATCATAGGTTGTTTTTTTTTTCTTTGTGTTTTAAAATTTTATTGGGGAACAGCCATGGTCATTGGTTACATATTGCTTTCATGCTACAGTGGCATAGTTGACTCTCCCAAGGAGTGGGCAGCTCCCAGGACCCATTTGGGGACTGAACCAGCAACCTTAGTGTTATCAGCAGAACGCTCTAAACTGAGCTAACCGGTCACACTGCATCACACATTGTTCATTTCAGCAATCTCTCTCTTGAACTGCTCTGGGACTGAAAATTTAATCTTTTACATTCTGATTGGAGTGGGCCTGTGTTAGTTTAGGTTCTCCAGACAAACAGACCAATAGAAGATAGATGACAGACAGATAGATGGATGATCATAAGGGATTGGTGCATGCACTTGTGGAGACAGAAGTGAAAGCATCTGCAGCCGGCAAGCAAGAGACCAGGAGAGCCCACGGTTTGGTGGAGTTTCAATCCGAGGCCGTGGGCCAGAGAACCAGGATAGCTGATGGTGTAAGTTTCAGCCCAAGTCTGAAGGTAGGTGAAGACTGATAGCCAAGCTCAGAGATAGTAGAGTGCATTCTCCTTTATTCAGCCTTTTTGGGTCTGTCCAGGCCTCCAACACATGAAATGAGGCCCACTCCTACTGGAGCAGACAAACTGCCTTACTCAAATGTTGATCTCCAGAAACACCCAAACAGACATACCCAGAATAATATTTAACCAAATATCTGGGCACCCGGTGACCCAGTCCAGTTGACACATATAGTTAACCAGTAAGTACTGGGATGAAATATATTTTACCTGCTTGTGCTTTGACCTTTTTTTCTTAGTCCTCTTAAAAAGCCCTAGTTCACATGAATATTAGAATTACATGATTCACTCAGCTCATTTAAAATTGCATTTGTCCAGCACTGAGATAAAGTTGGATTGAGTTGAGTGAAGGCTTCTTTGTATTTATGGAGTGTAATTTATGGAGTTTTCTTCTGCCTTAATTATGGGTTGTTTGCTAATATCAAATACATCAATGGGTGTGTTTGTGTGCTTCGTTTTCTTTTATCTTTTCTGTCTTGGAAAGAGGTTCTAAGGCACATGCTTAGTCATTTTGACAAGCTGTGAGATCTCTGGAGTGGCTGGCTGGAGGCAGAGATTAGCAATTCCTGAGCAATATGCAAAAGCCATATTGATTGGCATAGACGTTTGTCAATGAGCTTAGTATGTCTCGCTGGGGTGACAGGGAAGTGGATTTGTTTGTAGTAGTAGCGTCTTATTTGCTCTTCATATGACCTTAGAGAAATCCTTGACCTCATCTCTAATGCCTTCATAATACCCACTACATCCAGAGGGCTGTTGGGAAGATACATAAAATGTGTGTGAATTGCTCTGCTTTATGCATAGTTTACATTAACTGGCAAGACCTTCCCCTCCTGATAAATGAGTATTTTTATGGCTTATTTTGTTAATATAGAATGGTGTTCTTGTAATTCACATAAATCAGCCCACTTCTCAAGGAAAAAATGAAAGTATGACTTGATCTGTGTTTTTATTGATTGGTCCTGAAGTTGATTGATTCTAGGACATACCTGCTTATTCAGGCCTGATTTTAACAAAACTTCCCTGAATTAGACTAAATAGATAGTTGGGGTAAAGGAAATGTTCAAATGACAAGACATTCAAAGAAATCCAGTTTGTCAATCTGAGACCCTATTTAGGCTCTTCTTTTTTAAAAATATTTTATTGGGGAATTGGGGGAGGGGAACAGACAAGTTGCTGTCCTTTTGTTCTTCAGTCTAGTTGTGGAGGATGTCGCTTCGCTAGCCCATGTTGGTATTGTGATCTTTGAGCTCTTCCCGGCTGAGGCAGATTGGTTGCCAGCCATTGAATGGCAGCTCACAGGAGCTCTGGCAGCTCACGCCGGCTGCCGGCCACTCACGGTAGCTTACGGCAGCCCACTGCAGCCCCACTGCAGCCTACGCCATCTCCGGCGACTCACAGCAGCCCAGCTTCAGGTGGAGCTGTTGTTCACCATCTTAACTGTAGAGGGCGCATTGTCACTGGTCCTCAATGGGGGGTCCGAACCTGCAGCCTTGCTGCTCAGAGCTTGCTTTCCCAAGCCAACTCTTACCCAAGGAGCCACTCAGCCAGCCCTGGTCTCTTTTTCAGGCTAGGTCATACACTTAACTGTTTATCCAGAGCAGTGTCCCTGCCGAGGGACAGCACAGTGGCCCCTCTTGCAGTGGATGCTAAGACAATTGTGCATTTTACATATAACAGCCTGATTTGGTTCAGCCATTTATCTAAAACTCTGAAACTTGTTTGGGCCCCTATGTATTTTCCAAATGTACTGTCAGAGTTGTTTTTGGGTTTTTTGTTTCAACCTGTCCTAAAAATATTCTCCCCTCCCACCAATATTCTAGTTTTGGTAAGTGGCTCTCATCTCTATATCTCTACCTTTTAATAAGAAAAATGATAAATTGTCTCACTTGGTGCTTCTGGATTAAAGAGCTCTGAGTTTCTAGCAGAGGTGTTTTTCCCCTTTTCTCACTGGGTTCATTTTCTCTAGACCTGTTCTAATTCCCACCTGATTATTGGAGGTTCAGCCTTAGGTTTATATCAGAATTCAGTAAATTTTTGCTTTTTTCTCTCCTAAGATGAGTATATAATGATTTTCTTTGTTTTGAAATGTCCTTCTAAGACCAGTTAGGAATTATTTGGAATTAGCATGTCATAAACATATGCTCCCTGATTGGCTCTCAGAGATAGGCAGTACTCTTTCCTTATGCTGATCTACAACTCTTGGCAACACTGATTTGCTTCTTAAGCAAACTCATTAAAAATGTGATATAACTCGGGGATTTGATGAGATTTGAATTGAGAGATTTTATTAAATGTTATTCTCTGAGAAATGCAATGGAAAACCTGTGAATTCAGGTAGAAATTGTAGTTCATTATATTCTGGTCTTAACTCATGATCAGTTAGAACCAGATTTCTTGGGCAGTGCAAACAGATGGCAGGTACGTGAGGCAACGACGTCAATTGTACAGGTGTTGCCTCCTCGGCAGGTCATGGAAACAGGGAAATAGAGTAACGGGTGACCTCCCAACTGCTTATCACACTTTCAAAGAAATTTTCTTAGGCCACATTCAGGAAAGAGTGAAGCTATTTTGGGATATTTGCTGGAAGGAAAGGCATGTGTGGTGAACAGAGCGTCCATTTATGCTTGAAGTCAAAAAAGGATTTATCACCACTAGGGGTTTTCATTTGAAAAGCTGAGGATTTTTTTTCTGCTGTTTTTTGACGGTTCATGGATCCTACAGAATCTCTAGTTTCCTTGTGGTGTTTTCCAAGCCTGTGGCTAAGTAGTTAGTTTAAATAGATATTGAACATAGACTTTTACTATTATGTAGAAGGTGTTCAGATAAATAACTAAGGGGAAAAAGTCACTATTGCTCAATTCAGTGTGAGTTCAAGTGTTGATATTTTCTTCAGGACAGATTGGGCAGAAGAAAGGAAGTCAGCAAAAGAGCATGGATCATTTGGATGTGCCCCCCCCACCTATTCCTTTTGGGGTGAATAAGAAAACTGAATGTCTCACGTCCTTTCAATGTATTTCAAGGGTGGGCCATTATTTTTATTTAAAGCATCCTATGTATTACTAGATCAGACTTCAACATTGAAATATCAGTGTGAAAGTAGTCTAAAATAGAGATGTATTTTTGATTAATGTGATTCATGAATCAAAAAATTTCTTTTGGATTCCTTTCTTGTACAGTAGATTGAGTCGACTGTGGTAGCCGTCTAGAAAAACATGGTCATGAATTTCCTGTCAAGCTCATTTACTTGCTTTTCCATTTGCTTTTTTTTTTTTTTTTTTTTTTTTTTGAGGGCAGTATCACTGGCCCTCATATGTGGGACCCGAACCGAGGCCGCTGGCTTCTGAAGCCAGCGCTTAACCACCGCGCCACTTGGCCGGCCCTTTTTCCATTTGCTTTTAAAAGTTTCACCTATCTTGAGTTATTTCTTGCGGGGGAGATACACATGCACAGATATTTTTCCAGCATGTATTGCTTGTTGGAGAATATCAAATATTGCTATTTGGATAATATCAAAGAGTAATTTCTTCATTGGTGGATAACATATGCTGTCAATGATAATTGCTGAAATGTTTAAAGTTGTAAGTCTATGTGCATCCTTCTGATATATACTTTTGCAAATTTAAATTGAAAACATGAAGAGGAAGAGGACCCTGGCATTGAAATAAGAAACCTAGGAAGTGCTTATCATAGTGACACGCGAATTATGTTATCTAAAAGTAAAGTGGCATCGGATAGCTGAGTGAGCCCTGGACTAGGAGCCAGCCGACCTAAACCCTAGCACCATTCTACAAATCATTTGTTCTATGACTGGATAAGCAGCTTAACCTCGTTGGACTTCAACTGCAAACCTAAAGTTTGCAACTAAATATCCAAAGTGCCTTATATTATAGATGCATGATCACTGAGAGTAATAAGACATTATCTTCTGTTTACACACTTGATGTAAGTTTTTCCATCATTTGTTCATTCCGTTAGGGAGCTGGGGGACACAACAGTGTAAGATATGACTGTCCCCTCAGTAGCTCTCATGGCCCAGTGGAAGGAGACAGGCCCACTGATAAGAGCTTTTTTGCTTGATGTCAGTATTGAAAGAATGATTGGAAGTGTCATGACACTTATTTAATTTAATATGTACACCAAAATCTAAGGAGGAACACTGGTTCTAGACTAATGCGATTTGTCTTTTCTTTTGATTTTAGGAGCTTATTTAATGAAAAGTACCATAGACTGAAAAACCGAACATGAGGGTAGCAGGTAAGATATTTAACTCATTAGAAATCATTTTGCTTATTGTGTAAACTGTTTGTTTAGTACTGACTGAAGGAGAGGGTAAATAACCTTTTTCTATATTGAGTAAAGCTGGAATATAGTAAATTAAATCATTATTGAGCCTCTTTTTTATGTGGTTGGCAAACCAAAAAGTGGATATTTAGTGTTATGTAAGTGTTTAGGGGCACTTTTGTTGAAATTATTTATGCTGAATGATTGAAGTGATGGTTTGAATGTTTATGTTCTTATACATTAAGCTTATTTGCCTAATAATGCATATATAATGCCCATATAAAGAACAATTTGACCATCTAGTGGGGCTGATTTTTGTTTTTGCGAAGTTCTAGTTCATTGAGGGAAATGAGCTATAAAGTTTAAAAGCTGAAAGTTTTGATATGTGTATACTTGAATTAAAACCAGAATATTGAAGGATTCAACCAAATGTGTTTTTGCTTAAGTGACTATTTGCTAGTTCAAGTTCAGTCTGCCTACGTGAGGTTATGTGTAAGAACCTCTTGTTTCTTGGGCAGCATCCTGAGGAAATTGAAACACACCACTTGATGTTCATAGTATTAAGGCAGTTATCCTTCAACATTATAAAAAGACAGATCCATAAATAACTGGAGGGGCTGGTGACCTCTTCCTTCCTGTATTGAAAATAAGTGTGACTCCTGCCTCACTCTCCTCCCCAACCCCCCAGCACAGCAGAGGCCCTAGAGCAAATGCACACTTTACATAAAAATGTTTCTACTGAGTGTGTGTCCAACATAAGAGATAACTTGGAACTTCTCAAAATCAAGGTAGTCTTTCTTTTCATTATCATCTTCTCACCAGCAAACAAAATATTTTCCTATGGGTAAATCTCTTCAAAGTACCTGAAGTGAAGCGGGGGGCAAGCCCACGAGTCTTGTTGCTTCAGCCAGAATTCTGTAGCATCAGGTGCACAGATTGAACATAATGATTATTTAACAAAGATCACCGAGGGGTGTTCACAAATGTTTTTATAGACATTTGAAAACCTGGATCTTTTGGACATGAACTTCCAAAAACCATTCTTTTTTGAGTCCAACTATTAAAGAAAAATATGCCCAGAGATCAAGAGCTTATCTGTGGTTTTAAAAAAAAACATATTATAATGTCCTTAAACGATCTTTCAATACAGCAGGATGGACTATTTATGACAACATGTTTGCAGATGATTTTAAAAATACATTATTTAATTAAGCATGGCTATTTTTAATATAGCAAGTTTCCCTCTCACATATAATTCCACACTCTTGCTAGTTGAAATGAACTTTGTCATCCCTTCCATGTCTCTGATTTTGACAATTAATACCGAGGTTCATTGATGAGTAATTATTCACTGAGCGCTTTTTTTCTGTTTGGCCCTGTTCCCAGCAGAGGTCTTCAGGGGATTGCTTTTAATGAATGAATAAGGAAGATTCGCTCTTAGTTTATTGCTTTTAAACCAATTAGTCCTTTCTAATTAAAAAAAAAAATATCCTGGTTGGTTTGAAATATCCGTGTAGTCCTTATTCTTACAGTGAGGCATCGGTGCTTAGAGTTTATACTTTTTGGTTTGTGAGAAGTAGGGACGCACTCAGATTAGAGCAGTCGTTGGCTAGAAGGAAGAGAGAATCCCATAGGAAGTTATTAATGGGAACCTGGGTCTGGGATGGGGAGTCCCCTCCAAGTCCATGGTTGGATAATGCTCAGCTCGGGGGGAGACCCACTGTAACAGTCATCCCAGAACTCCCCCGTTAGGGTGCTGTGCTTGTCTTCACCTGCCCGTTCTTCCCAGGGACCACCTGCTTATCCTATTACCACTTGGCTTCTCTGCCTCCAACTTTTCACTCCCTGGAGCTGTTGAGGGCTCCCAGTGCCTCTGATGGTCCTCTGTAAGTGAGTGGGTCTTGGTTTAAGACTCAGTGCTACCCCCGACCAGTTATGTGAACTTAGGCATGTGATCTAAATTCTTAGCCTTGTTTTTCTCATTTGTAAAGTGAAAATAATATCTTGAAAAGCTGTGTGAGTGGGATTATGCTTACAAAGCATTTAGCTGTATAGTTGGCACTAAGTAGTTGATGTGTGTGTGTGTGTGCAGACATATGTGCATGTGAAGTACGCATATATGCACGTATAAGCGTGATGTATATAGCTTGTTTAGTGTAGGCCCAGGTTTAGCTTTCTATTGAATTTAGTCTAGAACTTCCATCTATTATAGACTTGGTATTTTATAATTTTAGTCATGAACAACAAAGATTTCACATATCTACTTTAAGGGACAGGGAAAGCTTATTTGTTGCTCTATTTGCCCACGATTGCTAAAAAACAAGATGTTAAGACTATGATTTCTGTGCCCTTGGTCTTAAATGATCAAGAAGAAATGTGCCGCCTATTACCGTCATCTAAATAGCAGACATTTGTTAAGGGTGTTACTGTGGACCCGGCACCTTGCCGGGTCCTGCGGGGAGGACTTCAAAGCCTCACGGAATTTTACTGCCTTATGCACTAAAAATGTAGGCGACCTGTATTACTCTAGAAAACAGGAAGCAGAGTTTTTGGAAGGAGAAGATAGGAAATGGAGAGGGGTGAGGCTGTTAGTTACGTGGCTAGGCTTCCTCGTTGCCACCTCGCTTCTGTATTTATAGCATTTCTCAACAGAAATGAGCAGCTCTGAGAAAGTGCTTGCTCTGGGCTCCCTCAGCCTTTCTGGGCCTCAGCAGTTCCTTCCCTCCCCCCTCTTAAGGCTGTGGCTCTAATCGCCTGAGGTTTATGAAATTTGTAGGAATGTAGTGCTTTTGCACTCTCCCTTACCCAGTAAGTTGAGTTTTAGTATAATAGTTTTTCAGGAGAATGTAGTAATTGGGTGTTAGAAAAGAGTACTGTACCAGGCACTGGGCTGTGTCAGGGTCCCTGGATTCCTGCCCTTGTGCTGCCACTAAGTTATCTGCCGTCTTGGTCAGTTACCTCACCTCTGGGCCTCTGTTTCCTTGAGGAGAATGAGATGACCGCTGATCCTCTCTACCTTTTATATCAATGTAAATTAAACATTTGATCAGAGAAGGGGATGGCTCTCGGACAGATTGAATAACCTAATGTGATGGCTCTGAAATCCTGAGGAAGAGGGGAAGACGTCACTTGCCTCTCACTTTCCATTTCCTTTCCTGTCTTGCGCTTTTTTACTTCTCTAGATTTGCGTAGCTATGGAGAAAAAGGACAAATGATGATTCATCTTAAGCACTTCATTAGTTAATACAATAGTTAGCAGTGCTAACTGTTTGTAAGGTATTCAGGAATGGTTCAGGATGTACAGGTATAAAAGACCAAGTGAGTCTTCACGGAGCTTACCAGGTAACCACGTCATGAAGCATATGGACTAGGGGTCAGGTTAGGTCCTCCAGCGGTAGAGAAGGACTGTCTTAAGCTAGGTATCAAATATGAGGAGGTTGCCAGGAGGTCTGGTGTTTTGGCATCATCCTTGTCTAGTATTATTGCCTGTGATATTTGAAAAGGATTAGGAATGGGTCATCCAGCACACTTGATGGCAGTCTTCCATTAGCCATGATACTTTTGTGTACTCAGCCAGCAGTTGATGGCTGCTCTTTTTTTGCCTGTAAAATGAGACAGAGAACTCAAGCAGTTTTTTCTAGATTTCTCACCAATCTGATAATTCTTTGATCAGGAAAATCCCTTATCTTGATTGTTATTTGGTATAATTTTTGTTGTAACTCAAGTAAAATTAAGCACCAATAAATAAAAAGTGAAATATTATTAGTCTTTAAAAATACTTTTTTATAAACTTACATTTTTTTCATTGAAACGCTATTTAATAAAAGTTCTGTGGGCTCATAAGGTCATGCTGAATTATTTATGCCCTTTATCTAGGTGCTGCAAAGTTGGTGGTAGCTGTGGCAGTATTTTTACTGACATTTTATGTTATTTCTCAAGTATTTGAAATAAAAATGGATGCAAGTTTAGGAAACCTATTTGGTAAGTAAGTTTCTTTTTTTTCCTCTTTCTTAAATCTTGTTTTTGATGTGATTGTTTTTAAATTTTACCGCGTACCAGTGTTGAGTCTCTGCTGTTCAGTCTGTATAAAAAAGAAAATGTAATTATACCAGTAAGTGTGATTCATTTGAATATTTTAAAATATACAATAGAAACTCTTAAAATTAATTCAGTATAAGGCATAAATCTTGTACTCAACATTTTGAATATATTTAATAGAGTCTCTTTTGTACATGCTTAGGGTCATTAATCATAGCATTGTGAATGCACATTCTAGAAGATACCACAGTGTATTTGAATTGGCTGCTAGAAAACTTGGAACCAAACCTAGCCCTCAGTTAACAAGTGGTGAGGAGTCGTGATAATGCATTTTAAATACAAGCCAGAGAAATCCATCTTGCTTTCCTACCCTTATTTTCCTTCTGCGACATTTTTTCTTTTTACCAATTTATTTAATGCTATATTTGTAAACATATCATGGTAAGCTACCTTCAGTGTTTAACAAAATATTTACTTTTTTTTTTTTTTAGTAAAACAAATTAACATTTGAGATGTTTGCATAAGCTTTGGCTGTCGTTTACCTTAAAGTATTAAAAAAATGACCCATGAAAGGTGAGACTGTAAAACTGGTAAACAGTATTTTGACTGAGTAGGCAGAAATCAAATGAAAAACTTTCAGATCCCTGGAATAGTGAGTTTTGCTTTCCATAAATTAATATTTGGAAGGGATCCCCAAGACCTAATTTTCTCCCTCTCACATCTAGTTTCAAGATTCCCTTAAACCAGTGGTTCTCAAACTCTGATGTCAAAGGACTCTCCAGGGAATGTTGGTAATTACAGATAGATCCTGATTCTGTGATTTGGAAGGGTGCTGGGAGTTTGCATTTGTAACAAGCTCCCAGGTGATACTGAGTTTCCGATCCATGGACCACATACCAAAAATCAAGGCTTTAGACAATTCTGACATGTAGACATCAGTTTCTGTATAAACATTTTCAGGGACCTTTTTTACAATAGCGATTTCCTTGTACTGCTCTGACTTTGCCTGTTGTCCTCCCAAGGAATAGCAAGTCCGTACCATCGTGCTTCTCCCTGCTGGCCTTCTCTTCCCGTTAATGACATCTCAAAGGGTTCAATTATAGTCATACCCCTTCAGGCCATCTTTGTACAAGTTTTCATCTTATCCGTTAGTTATGGAATCCTCCCTTTCAGTCATTCCTCTTCATGTGCTGGTTATTCTTTTCCTGAATCATTTATTTTTCAGCATCCATCTTAAAATGAAGTACCCAGGATCCAACGTAGAGTAGTTATTGCCAAGTACAGTGGGACTTAACTTTTTCAGGATACAGTGTTTCTCTTACTACAAAGGGACCAGCCTGATGGCCTTTGAGAGTGCAGCTGGTTTCAGTTGAATGATGGGGCAGAAAAACACTGCAGGCATTGAGGACTTGCTCAGTGTTGCTGTGGAAACAATGTGTGTAGCTCATTCTTCTAAGAAAGGCTGGTGGCAAGGGAAGAAGATTATGGGATGGTAGCTTGAGGCAGAGGCAAGTTGAACTTTTTTTTTTTCTTTTCTGAAGTAATGGAGAGATTGTCACTTGTCTGTAGGCCTTGGACAAAGCGTCAGTGAATTACAAATTACTGGGAAGAGCATGAACACACAAGAAAAGGAGGCTCCTTGAGAGAAGGGAGACAGTGGGCCCATCGGTACAAACAAAGCTTTGGGGAAAGGGCCCACTCTTTTCAGAGAGAAGAAGCTGGGGGAAGCCAGTGTTTCTCTTGTTTGGATCTCCATCTCTGGCTTATGGACTGTTTCCATAAGCATCACTGGAATGTTGCTATGTCTGCTTTCCATCTTTGATATCTGCCTATCACCACTGCCAGAGCAATTAGAACTCATGAACCTTTGATACTTCCGGTTACTGGAGAATAAAATCCACACTCCCTGTTTAGGACAGCACTCAGCCCCCCTGACCTGCCTCTGCCTTCCTCACCTGCCCGCCTGTCGCCCCTTCCCACCCAGCCTCACACCTGCTGTACCCATCTGCCTATGACCTGTGGGCACAAATCCTCAGCTTTGGTTCGTGCTGACTTCTCACCCTGCACATTTCTCATCTCCCCTTCATCTGTTACTCCTTTTCATTTTTCAAAACTGCCTAAGTGCCCCTTCTTGAGAGAAATCGTGTTTGAATCTCCCCCTTTTCCTAATAGAATGTATCTGTCCTCTCTCTGAACTATGAGTTCTAATGCCTGGTCCTTATATGTCAATGTGACCCTGTTTCTTCTTCCTGATATTATAGATTTTCTTTTATTCTTTCCATGAGTCTGTCTCCCCTTCCTAGAGAATGAATCTTGAGGGCAGTAATAGCTTGGTGCTTCATCCAGGACCTAGCGCTGGGCCCTGCAGATAGCCAGTGTTGATTGAATGGAACACGAATGGAGGTAATTGAGGGTTAGGATATTTACATGGGGAGGAAAAGCATTTCCCAAGAGAGATGCATTGAAAGCTGTGGTAGTTGAAAAGCCGCTGGTCATCAGCTGTGAACCAACCCTGTGCTACTTTAACTAGGTTTGCTGTCTCTCTTAATTTCCATTTTGATTTTTCCTACCGTTAGGACCCTGCAAGGTGTTAGTGTGTTTCAGCTGCCTGATGTAGGCATCCTTTGGGCACATGGTTTCTTTTGGTGTCACAGCTGAAGTCATTTACTATATCCACAAAAATCTTATTGGATTCCAATCTATTGAATTGGTGAAAATTAAATTTGCATGGTTATGTTTTAATTCTCATTTCAGAATAATTGAGCAAAGAGGGAGATATGGTTGTCTTTCCCATTGGTTTAGCATCTAGCAACTTTAACTGGACATTAGCATTGTTTCTATAATCAATATAGAATAAGGGGGCAATAAGATTAACTGGAGTTCTTTTGGTGGTGACATTTCCATTTTTTTCAAGTTATTGATAGAATACCCTACTTGATCGTTTCCATAAATTTAGATTCACATTGATTATATAGCACTACTTTAGAAAAATAAGCAACCCTTCTATCTAGGAAGGATGAAAAAAAATGCGCCCACCATTAGTATTTGAAATTAACAAAATAGATTATGATTTTTTAAAAACAATTTTAACACAATGTTTTGTTTTATTTTAAAGATTTTATTGGGAAATTGGTGAAGGCGAACAGCCAAGTTGTTGTCCGTCAGTCTTAGTTGTGGAGGGTGCAGCTAGCTCAGCTCCAAGTCCAGCTGCACCACTCATCTCAAGGGGCTGTGTTCAATTAGTTGAGGGTGGGTGTAGCCACCATCCCATGGTGGAGTCGAATCAGCAGCCTCGTTGTTAAGAGCGCACGCTCTATCCCCTGAGCCATCCAGGTGACAGCTCAGCTCAAGGTGCCAAGTTCAGTCATAGTTGCGGGTGGGCATAGCCACCATCCCATGTGGGAGTCGAACCAGCAGCCTTGTTGTTAAGAGTGCATGCCCTAGCCACTGAACCATCCAGGCGGCAGCTCAGCTCAAGGTGCCAGGTTCAGTCTTAGTTGCAGGTGGGTGTAGCCACCATTCCATGTGGGAGTCAAACCAGCAGCCTTGTTGTTAAGAGCACACGCTGTATCCTCTGAGCCAATCGGGCAGCAGCTCAGCTCAAGGTGCCAAGTTCAGTCTTAGTTGCGGGTGAGCATAGCCACCATCCCATGCAGGAGTCGAACTGTCAGCCTTGTTGTTAAGAGTGCATGTTCTATCTCCTGAGCCACCAGGGCAGCAGCTCAGCTTGAAGTACTGTGTTCAGTCTTTAGTTGAGGGTAGGTATAGCCCACAATCTTGAACAGGCAACGTTGTTGTTAGGAGCACATGCTCACCAGCTGAGCTATCCTGCAATCTGTTGGCAGCTCAGCTGGGGCGCAGCTCACTAACCCATCTGGGAATCAGACCAGCGACCCTGTTGCTCAGGGCTTGCCCTCTTGAGCAAGCTCTTAGCCAACTGGGCCACTCGGCGGTCCCCACAATGTTTTATTTTATATAATTGTAGATTCACATGTATTTGCAAGAAATAATACACAGAGATCCTGGATACCCTTTACTTAGTTTTTCATACTGGTAACATTTTACAAAACTACATACACTGTCACAACCAGGATCTCAACATGTATACAATCTAGACTTAGTTCTGTTTGTGATTTACAGTAGTGTGAGTTTTCAACATAGGTGCTTAACAACTAGTAAATGTTCTGAACAGTCCAAATAATTTTTTGCATGTATTCTTTCAGTGAGTACTTAATATTATAGTGAGTTCATTTATTTTTGCCCTTTCAGATTTCAGCCATTGAAGCAGTGTATATATATATATATATATATATATATATATATATATGACTTCACATTATTAAAAACTAAAGTATAAAATATAGTTCTCTTTGATTTCTTTAGCCTGACTGTTTGAAAGACATTTAATGATGAAACCAACTCAAAAATGTTTATTATTGTTCCTTGAAGTAAAAAATTGTATGTAGTGAAAGACATTAAGAATTAAAGGTATTGAGGTAGTTGGAGGAATGCAAGTTACAGAAAAGGCAGGGTGTTTGTGTTTATATGCTGTACCCATGTGCTACATGTGAATACCCTGCTTTATTTATGAAAATTTACCTGTTTGGCCTCCAGATGTTAAAATTCTCAGAATTACAGGCCTTGGAGAGGGCTTTCAGTATTGATGAATATTGGATGAAAATCAGTTTTTATCTGGAAAGAAAATCTTTCTTTCACAAGAGTGTCTTTCCCCATAAGCATCACCTCTAACTCTTAAACTAGCTCTGCCAATCACTAGTTGTGACTTGGAACAAATCAAGTCAGTAAACCTCTCTGTTCCCTTTTCTTTCACTTGAAAACAGGGATGATAATCAAATCAGTAATACACACAAATGTGCCTGACAGAGTGACCAGCGTATGTGAATGGGCTGTGTCATGTTTCCACTGTCTTTCTCTCGTCTCGTTACCCTAAGTAAGGTAGACAGAATCCCTGATTTGAGCAGTGTTCCTCTGTAAGCGTCTTAAAACCTGAGTGAACTGAAATTGAGAATCTCTAGTCTTCATGATGCTAACCGCTGGTTGCTGATACTCTCTGGGCTTTCTCATGAACAAAAGGGAGAGCATTGGACCAGATGATTGCTATAATTATTCTCCCCTTTTATGACATAATTAAGGAACCTGAAAGAACAATCCCAGCACCCTCATTTACCAACTGCTCATTTTTTTATTTCATTCTGGTTTTTGGTCCTCATCCATGAATATTTTCCACACTTATTGATAAAATTTGTTTTCTGCTTTATTCCATGCATTAAACTTTTTCCATGTTACTTCATGCATTTATGACATCAGTGATGCATAATATTCTGAGTATTCTACAGAGTGAATGAGCCTTTCTTTACTTGGCCATTTGTCTCTTTTCAAATATGTACATACTATTTTTTTCAGCTTTAACTTTCCGTTCTCTAGTTTGAGTAGGGGACTGACACACAGGAAGTTCACAATGATCTAAAATAGTACAGAACTAAAAACTATATCAAACAGCTGGCAGGCATTTATGTCACTGCACGTTATTAGCCAAATCAGGAAATGGCCATCTACAATACTATTGATGATCTGAATCATAATCTCCTGGGCTAGGATCAGATATTAGTGCTCTTGATAAAGTTCTCCAGATAGATGTCCAGATTGAGTTCTTCAGAATTCAAGTTAAGATTTGATCAAAAGATTCTGGCTTCCTTGAACTGATAAATTATAAAACTCTTCGTAGTGACCTTATTTTTTTTTATTATTATTCCCAGTACATTTCTATTTTAGAGAAATTAAAGCTCCCCACCACCACATTCCCTCTTGTGTTCTTCCCACCCCCCAAAACTCCTAGCCTAACCACTAAGATAGGTTTATGGATATACTTCAGGGGTTCATATGCATATGTACACACCACCATATAGCAGCAGTAACTTTTAAATACACTAATAGTCACCAGGTATACAGTTAAAGTCATTTAAAAGGAAGTTTGAAAGACTGTATGATACCACTTATATGTGGAACCTGAGAAGAACAAACTCAGAGAAACAGAGTAGATTGTTGGTTACCAGGGATTGGGTGGGGGGACATGGGGAGATATTGCTCAAATGGTACCAACTCCCAGTTATCAGATTAACAAGTTTGGTGATCTACTGTATAGCAGAGTTTATAGCTATTAATACTGTATCATTTACTCAACTGTTGCTAAGAGAGTAGATCTGCAATGTTCTCAGCACAAGAAAGAAATGGTAACTGTGATGGGACAGCGGTGGCAGCGAATACTATGGTGGGAATCGTTTTGCAATTTATAAATGTATCAAGTCAACACACGGTACACCTTAAACTTACACAATATTATATGTGTTGGTTATATCCCAAAACAGCTGGAAAAATAAGGAAAAATTTAAAAATAATGCTAAGTTTGTAGAATAATTTTCTGACTAGGATTTAAATGTATAATAACTAAAAATAAAACAAAAGGTAAAGTAAAAATAAAATGTTTTATTAATAATAAACTACTACCCTCCATAATTCCTCTACGTAATGTTTACAGTGAATTATGTAGCCTCAAGTTACTCTCCTGCTTTTCTCTAAAATGATAGTCATGTTTTTTTTATTATATACTGAGCAATAATTCAAACACTTTTATTTTTAAAGGCCTGTTAGCTCTAAATATGTTTAAAAAGTGGATGCTTGCCAACAGCCTTATTCTCTAACAAAGATACCTTTTTTTTTTTCTTAGCAAGGTCAGCATTGGACACAGCTGCACGATGTAAGTATTTCATCTCAGTAATTTGCAGATGGTCTATTCTGTTTTAGGCATATGAGAACTTACATTCAAATGGTGGAGATAGTTCGATGTTAGCAAAAATTGATTTAGAAACTGCCTTTTGAAGTTATAAGGATGCTATTTGATTGGACAGCCCAATTTTCTTGGTGTTTATTTATAATAAATACTTTATTTCATGAGTGTTTTTTAGTTCAGTATAAGTGTGTAAAATAATTTGTGTAAAAGAAAGTGTGTAAAAGAATTTCTAGTTGGAACTAGTACGTGAGTAGATACTCAGTGAGGCAGTAGGCTTTTTAGTTGGTCCTTGAGGTAACCATTTGTACGTTTATGTACTGAAAATGCAAAGTAACAATTGAAAACCTTCCCCATCCTGAATTAAAAAGGGGAAAACTTAAAATAGATTAAATATATTTATCCTCATCAAGATCATACTGCTTGAATCATTTATGTCAATTATTAGCTTATTTCCTTGGTGATTTTGTTTTTGTTTTGTTTTGAGTTTCTTTGAAACCCTCAGGAAAATAAGTCCTAGCATATATTGTAAGATATGTATATGTTGGTGATTTACAAATTCCCTTTGTGGTTTGAGATTTAAAGCAAACTCATTATAGTTTGTTAACATTGTTTTCTTAGAAAAAAAAAATCTATTTTCTTCCCCAAAGCTACAAAACCTCCCAGATACAAATGTGGGATCTCCAAAGCTTGCCCTGAGAAGCATTTTGCTTTTAAAATGGCCAGTGGAGCAGCCAACGTGGTGGGACCCAAAATCTGCCTGGAAGACAATGTGTGAGTGTTTATCAGTGTGAAGCACAAGGTGTGCCATTCGATTACGGCTCACTGGACCTGGGCTTAATGGAGCCGCTGCTTTTCAGAACACTTTGTTTTCCAATTACAGTTGACGTACAATATCATATTAGTTTCAGGTATACGACATGGTGATTAAATATTGACATGGCTTACAAAGTGATCACCTGATGATACATCTAGTACCCATCTGACACCATACATAGTTATTACAATATTGCTGACTATATTCCCTATGCTGTACTTGACATCCCCAAGACTATTTTGTAATTATGAGCTTATTCTTCTTAACCCCTTCCCCTTTTTCACCCTACCCTCCAACCCCCTCCCATCTATCACCCCAATAAATCTGGTACCCATCTGATACCATAATAGTCATCCACGCCGACCCCCAAAACCCTTCTCCCCCCAGCAACCATCAAAATGTTCTCTGTTTCTATGAGTTTGTTTCTATTTTGTTTGTTTATTTTTTTTCTTTAGATTCCACATATAAGTGAAGTCATGTGGTATTTGTATTTGTCTGACTTATTTCATTTAGCATAATACCCTCCAGGTCTATTTATATTGTAGATGGCAGGGTTTCACTTTTTTTTATGTCTGAGTAATATTCCATGGTATATATGTACCACCTCCTCTTTATCCATTCATCCATCGATGGACACCCAGGCTGCCTCCACTTCTTGGCCATTGTAAATAATGCTGCAATGAACATATGGATGCACATGTCCCCTCGAAGTAGCATTTTGGGTTTCTTCAGATAAATACCCTGAAGTGGGATTACTGGGTCCTTCTTTGTCTCTTGTTATAGCCTTTGTTTTAAAGTCTGTTTTGTCTGGTGTAAGTATTGCTACCCCAGGTTTTATTGTTTGTTTCCATTTTCATGAAATAACTCTTTCCATCCCTTTACTTTTAGTCTGTGTGTGTCTTCTGATCTGAAGTGAGCCTCTTGTAGGCAGCTTATGTAAGGGTCTTATTTTCTTATCCATTCAGCCACCCTATGTCTTTTGATTGGAACATTTAATCAATTTACATTTAAAGTAAATGTTGATGGTATGTAGTTATTGCCATTTTATTATTCATATTTTTTATCTTCTTTTTCTTTTTCTTAAAGAAGTCCCTTTAACATT
The DNA here is from genome assembly GCA_033961575.1 of Aselliscus stoliczkanus. Classification (NCBI taxonomy): domain Eukaryota; kingdom Metazoa; phylum Chordata; class Mammalia; order Chiroptera; family Hipposideridae; genus Aselliscus; species Aselliscus stoliczkanus. Next base: position 69,952,014 of record CM066740.1, on the reverse strand, counting down.
TCTTGTAATTCTGTTTTGTTTTAATGGATCTTTTGAAAATGTATTCTGCATGCTTTTACTAAAGACTAAGTGATTTCAATTTTCGTTATTCAATTTCCCCCACACACGCATTTAAGGAGCCTTAAAGTTCTTAAATTTCACGTTAGAAAGAGTGACATAAGAGCACAGTATTTTTCCAGCTCAAGGAGAGATGAAGGATTTCCTCTGAGTGAATTTTCTAGATCTGCACTGTCCCATATGGTGGCCATGGCCACTTATGGCTATTTAATTTTGATTCTTAAATCATAGGGGAAAAGTGAATTTATTTAAATTAATTAAAATGAAATGTTGAAGGCCGGCCAAGTGGCGCAGTGGTTAAGCGCTGGCTTGGGAAGCCAGCGGCCCCAGTTCGGGTTCCACATATGAGGTCCAGTGACACTGCCCTCAAAAAATAAAATAAAAATGAAAAAATGAAATGTTGAGTTCCTCAGTCACCTGGTCACGTTTCAGGTGCCCAGTAGCCACGGTGGCCAGTGCCTTCTAAACTGAAGGACACAAACAGAGAGTATTCACCCCATCACTGCAAAGCCCTGTTTGACAGCTCCGCCCTAGATAACAAACACTCATCTCACAAACCCACACCTTCCGTTTTCGGTGTTTGAATGCTGCTTGTCCAAGTGTGACGTCGGCCAGTAATCACCTCAAGCCTGAGCTGCTTGCCACTAAGCTGACTGGTTGACATGTACAACAAAGTATAGTTTTCAGGGTTTCACTTTCCTACCTCAGTGTCAATGATCACTTATTTGGAATTTTTGCCTCTGAAGTCACAAATCCTACTTTTAGTTGGTTGCTTTTAATCTGCTCTTGCCTGGAAGATTAGATATGAGTTTATTTAAACTTCATGTAAAATAATAAATATCCTGTTAATTATGTAGAATACAGAGTGAGGTAATTTATTCAGATAGAGGGGAGGAAGCTATGGTATTTCTCCCTGCATTTGTGTGTCTTTTCTTTTTAATACAGAAGCTTTTAAATATTTATCCTACTCCTTTTTCCAGTTAGCTATGGGCAGGTTAGATAGCCTCTTTTTTTTTTTTTTTTTTGAGGGCACTGTCAGTGGCCCTCATATGTGGGACCTGAACCGGGGCCGCTGGCTTCCCAAGCCAGCGCCCGACCACTGCGCCACTCGACTGGCCCTAGATAGCCTCTTAAACTAACACTTTTCCTGTAAAATTCAAAGTTTGAGCTAGGTGATCTTGAAGGTCCCTGCTCATTTCCTTTATTTCCCTCATGCTGATCTTGATAATCTATTGTCAATCTGTTGTCTTGCGATTTCTCATTATAATAGACCTATGTCACTAAATTATGTAGTAAAACACTCAGATTTTAGAATTGTGTAGGTTTTACCTTAGATAAGACCTTTCTTATGAATGTAGAATGTTCCCATTTCCCTCTCTTACTTTGTTTGGCTAGAGAGGCCCCATGTTTGGTTCTGAATAAGAGGAAGAAAGTTCTTTCGGAATGCCTAGTCTGTGCTAGATTGGCTTTGGAGCTCTCTACCCACTTCAAGCATGTAAGTTTTAATGCAAATAAGAAATCAAATTCTTTTGACTAGCAGGTTTCAGTTTGCAGATGACAGAGGTCAAAAAGGAAAGAGAATAGCCAGGAGGCAGTGGAATCCGATCAAATAAGTACTGGGCTCGAAGCCCGGGAATTGGGTTCTAGCACGTGGGATTTGCATTTCAGTTTCTTTAACCATAAAGGTGAGGCAGGCCACCTATTCATCCTCTGTCTAGGAACCATCCTGCCTTTCCCAGGAGGGATTAAATAATCGATGGGATTTAATAGTAAGGCCTCAGGTCATGAAATCTGATTCCTGGTCAAGGGCTGGCCAGACATCCCCAGTGGAGAAGCTGCAGGGACCAGCTCACAACCCGGTACTTCTCCCAGTACCTTCCATTTCTGTCCTGAAAGTGTTTCTAACAACAAGCGCAAGGACAGGGGCTGAATTTTCTTAGCATCATTCATGCACTTTTATTCAGTAAGTGTTTACGGAGCGTAGTCCTTCCTGTCACGGAACGTACAGTCTAGAGCAGGTGGCAGACGTTTAAGGAGTAAAAGCAAGTAGAGAATTGCCGATTGTGGCACAGGCTCTGCAGAGCTCAAGGGTGTGACGAGCTCCCGTGGGGGTGGGTGAGGGGAGGCTGTAGCGTCCAGCTGCAGATCCAGTGTGTCAAGGAATAATTCCTCAAGCACAGTGATGTTTAGCCTGAGAACCTAAGGACCAGGAGGAAGCCAGGCAGGTGCAGGTGGGGGCAGAATCCCCCAGACAGAAGGCAAAGCATGCTCAGAGGCCCGCAGATGGCAGAGAGCCTGAGAGACGTGAGGAAAAGCCACGCCCATGGGAACCTCCAGGCCACGCAGGGTAGCCCTGAGCTGGTGCCCTGAGAGCCTTCACACGCTTTGACGGCTTCCAAACTGGCAGCCGCGATTCCCGGTAGGTTGAGAAAAGCGGCCTGGCGGCTGTGTGAAGTGATTAGAGAAGCGGGGAAGGGAGAGCAGCCGGAAGGCCGTGGCTGGTTGCCACCAGAGCCCCCTCCCTTGGGCCACAGCCTCTTTTTGCATACGCGCTCTCCAAAATGTAGAAGTAGACACTAAAAATACATAAGTGGGCATTTTCGTGGTTTCCTGCACGTGTTCAGAGTACACGCACGTCACCTTGGAGACCACTGGTGTAGATCAGAGCCTCTCGGCCAGGGTGACTTTGATCCCAGGGACACTTCAGAGACCCTGAGACATGTGGGGTCGCCACGGATGTGGAGGTGCTTCCCACAGGGGCTGGGTGCTCTTAACCCTCCCGCGTCGCACAGGACCGCCCCTCCACACGGACTCGCAGGCCCGTAGGATCCCAGACCGCGTTAAAGAAACCCTAATACAGACAGAAGACGATCATTACCAAGAGGGTCGTGGTCTTGGTTTTAAGGACACGTAGATACCCTCGAGGTACATATTATGGAGATGAAGATGGATTTCGTTAGTTAGAAGTAGGAACTCCTGGGTATAAACATCTGATGTCACACGACAGAAACTGTGGTTGCATTTCTATTAGAGAACCCATAGAATTTACTTCTACTCAAGATGTAGCTTTTGTTTTGGACACATGCTCATTTAATTTCAGTTTATATGAAGTACATCTGAGGAATAATACTTCACATTTTATTAAGGAATATTACTATTTGGTACAGGAGTATGTATAGCAGACTGTTTTAAGGGATTTGTATTTTGTTCCATCAAGGAGCCAGATAGTCTTTTTGGCTGTGAGGACCAAGAGGTAAAATCAAGGGCCGGCCGAGTGGCGCGGTGGTTAAGAGCTGGTTTGGGATGCCAGCGGCCCAGGTTCGGATCCCACATGTGAGGGCCAGTGACACTGCCCTCTTAAAAAAAAAAAAAAGGAGGTAAAATCAAGAATATTATACAAGTACCTCAGTAATCATTTAAATTGTAACCATTTAAATATGTAAAAACCATTCTAAAGTCATGAGTAGTAAAATAAAACAAAACAAAAAAACAGTCAGGTGGCTAGCTTTTGCCCATGAGCGTAGTTTTTCAAACCCTTGCGCAAAACTAATCATTTTAAGAAGTAATAGCTAGAACATATAGTAGATATTGGAAACAAAGCTATATTTGAGGATATAGACTCTATACGATCATTTTCTTTAGATTGTTGCCTGGTGGTGTGCCGAGTGGAGGGGAAGTGGAGGACCTTCACCTTCATGAAGGATAAAAGAAAGTATTTCATCTTGTGTTAGTAAGAGGGGCGAACCATTCTCCATTTAAGATCTTCAGTGGTTTGTCATTTGCTGGTTGGTTGTATGTATCCCTGACTGAATTCAAGTTTTTAAAAATTAATAGCCTGCTGCCCTCTTGTGGGCAGCCAATGTCATAACGCTTCTGGTTGCCTTTGTTTCTTTGCTCTGTGATAGCCACCGCAGCATACTCTGACCTGTTCTCTGCTTGGAGAAGACACTATGACACTTAATAGTTCATGTACCAAGTTGAATCACAGCCACTGCCTGTTAATATTAATGATAGCGTTCACTTATATATTTTGGAAAGGAACAGAGAACATGCATTTTGAAACTTCCCTCCTTTTTTTCTGTAGCAGATTTTATTTGGCCCACTTCTTAGACTTAATCTTGCACACACATAAAAAAAAGTGTTAAGCTTTATTGCATGTAAAGTTTAGAGAACGACACATGAAATTTTGAAGGCAGATATGCAACCGATATGGGTAGAGACTTAAATGCTACTCAGCTTTTGCAAATCAAATTTTTATGCTTTTCTGTTCCATCATACTTTTTTATTTTTTTTTTATTTTAAGGGCAGTGTCAGTGGCCCTCATATGTGGGACCCAAACCGGGCCGCTGGCGTCCCAAGCCAGCTCCCAACCACCGTGCCACTTGGCCGGCCCTCCATCATACTTTTTTAATGGACCTTGGAATAGAACATTTTTTTTTGACTTTTTATTTTGAAACAATTATAGAACTCACAGGCAGTTCCAAAAATGGTGCAGAGAGGTTCACTGTACTCTTCGCTCAGTTTTCCCGATGGTTCTGTCTTACTTAATTATACTACAATATGAAAACCAAAAAATCGTTACAATGTGTGTGTCTAGTTCTGTGTCATTTTATCACATGTGTAGATCTGTGTAACCAGCACAGCAATTAAGATGCAGACAGACGTATTTCATCATCACAAAGATCTCTTTCTAACGACCCCATTATAAGTCACCCCCCCACCATCACTAACCCCTAAAATAATGTGTTTATCATTTCTATCATTTTGCTGTTTGGAGAATGTTATTTAAATAGAATCATACAGTATGTGACCATTGAAATTGGCTTTTTTTCACTCCACATAATGCTTTTTTGTTTTAGCTGAGCTATTCTGCTCATAATGCTTTTGAAATACTGGCACACGTTACGACTTTGCTCCTTTTGTATTACTGAGCAGTATTCTGTGGAAGGGATGTACTGCAGTTGCTTTATCCATCACCTCACCTGTTGTTCTCAACCAAACAATTTCAGTTGTTTCCAGTTTGGGGCAGTTACGAGGAAAGCTGCTTGAACAGTCATGTACAGATTTTTGTGTGGACATACATTTTTGTTTCTCTGCCACAAAGCGCTTAGGAGTTCTGGATTATGTGTTAAATGTGTGTTTCATTTTGTAAGAAACTGTCATTTTCCTGAGCAGTTGCACCAATTTGCATTCCCATCAGCATATATATGAGATCCAGTTTCTCTACTTGCCAGCATTGGTGTTGTCGCTATTTTATTTTAGCAGTTCTAATAGGTATGTCGTGATATTTCAGTTTTCTTTTCCTTATGCCTAGTGATGTCACACATCTTTTAATGTGTTTTTGTGCCACCTATATATCCTCCTTAGTGAAATATCTATTCATGTCTGTTGACAAGTTTCTTCAGATTTTTTTTTTTTTTTTTTTTTTTAAGATTTATTGAGGAATTAGGGGAGGGGAACAGTGTTGGGGAATCGGGGAGGGGGACCAGCCAAGTTGTTGTTCTTCAGTCTTCGTTGTAGAGGGCGCCAGTCGCCATCTGGCTGCCTGTCAGCAGCTCGTGGCCTCTAAGCTCAAGGTGCTGTGTGACAATGTTAGTTGCGAGTGGGCATAGCCACCATCCCATGCGGGAGTCGAACCAGCAGCTTTGTTGTTAAGAGCGCACGCTCTATAGCGCACGCTGTATCCCTTGAATCCTCTGGGTGGCAGCTCAGCTCAAGATGCTGAGTCCAGTCTTAGTTGTGGGTGGGCATAGCCTACCATCGAACAGACAATCTTGTTATTACACCAGCTGAGCCATCCTGCCACCTGTTAGCAGCCCAGCGACAGCTCAGCTTGGGTGCAGCATTCACTGGTCCATGTGGGAATCGAACTGGCAGCCCAGTTGCTCAGAGCACGTGCTCTAAGCCAACCCTTAACCAACTGAGCCACTCGGCTGGCCCTTCAGGTTGTTTTTTTACTGCTGAGTTTGCAGGGTTAGAGCTGTGCTTGTTCATCTGTTCCAGGTTAACTGAGGAAATGAGTTCTGTGAACATCAGCTGACATATTCTGAGAATCAGTTAGCTATGTGGAATTTACAGTAAAGTATTATAGATTCTATCATTTGCTAAATTATGTGCTGCATATGCTTTATGTCAGTAAAATTTATAATAAATCTATGTACCTATATATGTATATACAAATCTATTAATACAGAGGGTGCCAAAACATGTATACACATTTTAAGAAAGGAAAAAACTGTATTAAAGTTGCTATACTCAATATATACCAATAACAAAAGATGAATACAAGTCGTGTGTATACCTTGTTCTGACACCCCTGGTACATGGATGTTTGTGTGTGTGTTCACATCTGCGTAATCTACCCCAGCCTCAAACCAGTTAATAGCACACCACCCGGAATAGTACTGTTACCTTTAATTATTAAAGGTACCCGCCATTTTAGTTTGATAATTCTAATTGAACAAACTGCACTGATGACAAGCAGATGTTTCAGTAATGCCTTCCCTTTCACGGCATCATTGTTCCTGTGGACTGGCCTGTGAGCTGCCAGTGGGTGTTGAATATATTGTCATGCAGGTCAGGTCTGACGATGTAGGTGACTGTGGTTGAGGCAGTCGTTGTATAAATGCAGTACACCTTCTCCTGGATGCAGAGAAGCTTTACACTGATAATCACTAAGAACATTTCCCAATTCGGTGGAACATGTGTGGAAGCGTGCTCCCTCTGTTCTTGCTTCCGGATCAGGAGCAGCGGGGGTAGCATCCACTGCCGGTCCATGCTGCGCCAGCACTGCAGAAAGCACAGAAGAGGCTCCCAGGCGTTTGCTTCAGGATGCTGCACGATTCCCACATGGTTTAAGGATTTCCTGAAACACTGTTTCAAAATCTTGACGCAGCGCCGCACGAAATAGTCCAGTATTTGCCCTGATACGTGTTCATATATCTTCCTATTTGTGGAATCTTATGTAAGGTTGTTAGACTGTTTTCTCTGAGTTAGCAGAGACCTTTACATCCCCTCTGCAGTGCTAACGAATTGTACACATATGTAATACCCCCTCCTTCTTTGTACATGGCTTTGTTTCTTTGGTGTATGTGTGTTTACTATCTAATTCTACATTTGTCTTGACTTTTCTCCCCTTCAGCTTAATGAGTGGTGTGAAGAATAATGTTGGAAGAGGAATCAATGTTGCCTTGGTAAATGGTAAGAATAACAGATGTGGTCAGTAGGCGTGCATGTGCCCTTCTTGACCCCCCCATTCCCACCCCCACCGAGGTAGGAGCCCAGGTCTGAGTACTTACCTGTGCTTTCTTGGAAGCATCCAGCTTGCTGTGCAGCGTGGAGAGCCTCCCATGGGATTGTCAGGATACAACCAACCCAACATTCAGTGGATCCATTCTTGCTGTAAATTTTGGAATCCTAACATAATATGAAGATAGACTGACATGAACGAGAGGGTGTAAAATGACAAAGGAGGATGGACTATTGGCTGGGGGTGGGGGAGGAATTAAATGTGATTTTCCAGTATTTGTCCACATTCTTCTGATAAGTTCATTACAATAAATATAATGAACACCTTGAGTGTTCTTGCAAAATCAAATCTGAAAATATGACTGCACGAAGGGAGGCCTAACTGCCTGCTGGTATAATTATCCTGTAAAGCTGTAGAGAGTGATTGAAACCACAGCCACCTTGCTCAGTCCATAGTGTAGGAGAATACTTTTTATATATTTCACAACAAGAGGTAAAATTTTGTGTTTTTACTTTCTTTGTTTTTTCAAATAAAAGATTCTATACCTATTTGTCTATTTAATTGATAAGAAAAAAATGGATTTTACAAGGGAAATAAATGGAAATTTTATAAAAAGATGTCTTTAATGATAGAAAAATGTCTAAGTTTGAATTGGAATGGCCTGTAGTCAGTAGGGAATTTCTGTTTGCCACTCTGGCTTACAAGACTAGTGAGAAAATCCTATGCAGAAATGACTCTTTAGAAACATACTTCAAATGCATACAGTTCAGATTTTAAGTGTTTCTCAAGATAATTCACATTCATCATTGGATAAAATCATTTGTCTTACACAGTGTGAAGTATATTTTAGTTGCATAATTTGATATGACTTTGGTTTCTTTCAGGAAAAACGGGAGAAGCATTAGACACTAAATATTTTGACATGTGGGGAGGAGGTAAGTTTGAATAACAACGTTCTGTTGCTAGCTCTGGCTTCTTAATCACCTCAATATAATGTTGACCATTAATGAGAGAATAAATGGTGCTATATTTGTGTTCATTTTGTTTCTCTTTTCACTGTATGGCCAGCTATGTTTAAGTGACCAGTCATATTGTTTATACTTCTTAAAATTAGAATTGTCTGTGCTGTGTGATTAAGAGCAATACTGTCAAAACTGAGATTTAAAAAAATCTGAGTCCTATTTTCTGCAGGATAAATAATTCAAAGCTTTATGTTTCAGTCTGAAATTGTTAAAAAAAAAATAAAGAACAAGAAGTAGTTTGACATGATGGGCGTAACAAATTGAAGCATTTTCAGTCTTGAAACTAAAATCATACAGGCTGATTCTTAAGGAGGGTGGGTATCTGAGAGAAGGATGCCACTTCCTTTCCGGTTCACTGGATCAGAGTCATCGGCAGAGAGTTGTCTTGTTTGGAAGTTCCTCAGGGCGCGGTGAAAGCCACTCACCAGCACGCAGAGATGAGGAGCTGGCCCCTCGAGAAAGAACGCTGCCCCAAATGAAGGGAGCGCTTCCTCGTTTGAAGAAGACCAGCGCTGATTTACGTTTTGGTTCTTCCCTCAATTGTTGGTCTGGGAAATGAATCTGCACGAGGCTCTCCCCGCCTCTATATGTATTGCCTAGAAGCCAGCTGCTGTAGGCTCCCTGGAAAGTACGTGAAGAGTTTTCAGACAGTTCAGCGTTTCTAGTATTTCTTCAGCTTGTGAGAAGATGCCACAGACATTTATTTTTGGAATGAAACGAAGAGAGCTTTTCATAGCTGTCAAAACTGTAGAACCTTGAAATGCAATCATCAATTTTAGACCCCAAAGGCGTGATTGGTCTGACCAGAGCTGTTACATAGAAACACCACGGACCTGTGGTTGCAATCAGTCACATGACAGAGGTCCTGGTATTTCATCCCAGGCAGTCTTTACTGCTCAAAATCCCCTCCTGTTAAAAAAATAGGTTACTGCCATCTTTGCCTTTAAGTGGAAATGGTTTGTTAGCCACTCGGGTACATTATTTTTCCAAATCGCAATGCTATTATTATAAAATAGAACGAGAGAAAAATCTTCGGAGTCTTTGCCATGAAGAGAAACTGAGTAAATTTGAAGTGAGCCAGGTTTGGTGTAGTGTGAGACTTCGGGACAGGTCTGGGTGTAAAACGACTTGTAGTACCACGTCTATCTCTCTGCGTTACCAGCTTGTAGTCGCTGAAGTGGTTTAGTTTCAAGTCCTGGTGAACCTGATATACCAGAGGAAGTGGGTTTTGACTACAATATTTGCCATAGTTCGTTTGGTTTTTAGTGATGACCTAACCTACATTCCTTCCCCTAGTTTATAGTAAGTGGATATGCCCAGAAGATCCCTTAAATCAGAGTGTGTGTGTGTGTGAGTGTGTGAGTATATACTCATTTCTATAATTTTTAAAATTACAGGTCCTTTTGTAAATTGCATAAAATTTACCCTTTTTTAAGAAAAGTACTCATATAAACAACTTTACATATACTCCAGGAGTCCGGGAGCCTTTCTCCTTGCTCCCTGAGATTCTTAACGTTAAGTCATAAGTCATGCTTTAACATAACTGCAGATTTTTGTTGTTTTTTCATTTGGCCCCTCGAATATCAGTACAAAATACACATAAGATGAATCAGGTTTGGAAATTTTAAACTGATGGTGGGATCATATTAACTTAAATTTTTAACGTGTTCATAATATCAACCTCCCTTTTGGTTACTCTACATTAGAACTTACTGATTTACAAACTTCATATTTTATATTATTAACATAATGGTTACTCAGTTATTTAAAAAAAACAAACCCTCAAACTTCATATTTTATATTACTAACATAATGGTTACTCAGATATTTAAAAAAAAACCTCAACTGTTTTTTTTTTCCTTCAGATGTGGCTCCATTTATTGAGTTTCTGAAGTCCATACAGGATGGAACCATAGTCTTAATGGGAACATACGATGATGGAGCAACCAAGTATGTAAACTCAAAAATCTATACAGCTTTTTTTGAATTATATTTTATAATTATAAATCAATACATTCTTATTGAAAAAAACTGTTTCTAAAATAGAGCAAAGTTCCAGATAAGTACTGTTAACATTTTTTAATTTGTTTCTATCTTTCTGTGTATTCATCATACATATATTATAAAATTAAAATCACGTTGTATATAAAGTTGTTCTACCCTTCAACAACTTTAAATTTTTTCCCTGACATTAATATTTTTGGCTAGTGTCTTTCACAATTTGCCAATAGTTGATCATATGGCTCAACCTTTATTTAAAAAAAGTTCTCTGTGATAGCCAAGGTTTTTTTTTAAATTAGTTTCAGGTGTACAAAACAATGTAATATTTAGACATTTAAACCTTTTACAAAGTGATAATCCCCCTCCCCCCAATCTATTGCCCCTCTGATATCATATATAGCTGTTATAGTTCCATTGACTCAGTTCCCTATGCTGTACTCCACATCCCATGGCCAAGTTTTTTGTATTATAAATAAAATTGTGATAAACATCCTTTTACATATTTGTTTTTCATCTTTGATTATGTCCTTTGGGTAAATTCCCATAAATGGAATTACTTGTAAAAGGATAAGTGTGATGTATTTTTCATAAAATAGATGGCAGTTTGTAACTTTTTTCTTAAAATTGTATATGTTGTAAAAATTTGGAAAATACAGAAAAGCACAAAGAAGAAAACAAGTTACAGTTCACCTCACTACTCAAAGATAACCATTGATATTATTTAGTTTCCATCTCCATATTTTTATTTTTATTTATTTATTTTTTTTGAGGGCAGTGTCATTGGCCTTCATATGTGGGACTGAACCGGGGCCGCTGGCTTCCCAAGCTAGCGCTTAACCACTGCGCCACTCAGCCGGCCACATCTCCATATTTTTTAATGCACATATTTTCTTTATCTTAAACATTTGGAATGGTAGCATCTATAGCTTACCTTTTCATTTATTTATGCGGTGAATATTTTCCCATATAATTATTTTTTCATAACAATTGTTCATGTCTGCCTGGTATAGTTTGTAAACATCTAATGATTTAAAATCTGTTTAATAAAATACCTACTGCTGAACTTTGAGGCTGTTTTCAATTTTCATACTTAGCAAAAATATACTATCTTAAACTTTTTTGAACAATCTATTTCCTTAAAATACATTTTATAAAAAAAATAGGTTGTTGAATTAAAAGATGTGCACATTTTTAAAAAAGAATTTTTTTAAGTTTGTACCAGTTTTACATGTCTCTCAGAAGTTTCATGACACTAATTGTTAATTTTTTAAAAGTTCCTAATCCTACAAATTTTAGAAAGGAATCTTGTTTTAACATGCCTTCCTGTTATTGGTAAGATTGGGTTTTTTAACAGGTATTTTGGCTCTTATAAATTGTCTTTTGACCATTCAAGCTGATTCTTATTTATCTGTAAGAGCCCTTTATATGGTAAAAATACTAATCATTTTTCATGTTAAAATGTATTATTTTGCACATCATTTGCTTTTAATTTTTATTAATTTATGGTGCTTTTTGACTTTTAGAGATTTAGACTAATTTTTATGTAATCAGGTCTGTGGATTTTCCTTTTTAGTTTTTCGGCTTTTATACTTTAGAAGCATTTTTCCATCTCCAAATTAGATATTTAGGAGATTTTTCTCTTCCATTGATTTCACTGTTTTTATGTGTTTGTAAAAATCCACTTGTAAGTTTCCAGTGACTTATAATGCCTGTTCTCATGTAGATTTGACTTTATTTCTGCAATTCCTGTTCTTCTGTTTATTCCTGCTCCAATAAGCCACTATTTTGATTCTTAATAACTTTTATAAAAATAAGCATACTTAATACCTTTCTGGTGGGGCAAACTCCTCTTTAATAGTTTTCTTTCTCAAAAGAAAAAATCTTTTCTGTGATACTTGTTTCAGACAACTTTTATCAAAAATAAAAAAGCATTTCTTACAGATTTTACTTGAAAAGACTTTACAAGTTTCACACAGGAATAGGGCATGCCTTTCTATTGACTTCTTTATACATGTATTTAATGTGTAGCTGCGTTACTGCAGATTTGCACTAAGAAAACAGTGCCACTTTCTGAATGTTTCTAAGTGGAAGCAGTTTCACTGACATTGTGCATTTTATCTGGTTCAGCCACAGATTCATTAAATCCATAGTTCCAAGATTAAATAGAACTGGTACATTCAACCATTGCCATTTAGCTAGACAGAACTAAACAGAATATAATTAGGCTTTCTTATCAGAAACGAGTAACTTGCTATTTGCTTTTACGGAAAGAATAGGTTATTACATAAAATTATAATTTGAGGTTTTAAAAAAAGAAGCTCTCTTTCTCTGAATAGACACACAAGACCTCTGTTTTTCACCAGGTTATTTCATTATTATAAGCATCAGACCTGTTCCCCTTTTTTCTGCTAGTAATACATTGGAGCCATACTTAAGAACTGAGGCAAGGATGGTGTTTTCTCTTTAGCTGCTGTTTATGGGTGTTCATCTCATGCACCCAAAGCAGCCTCAGAGCAGGGTTCCACCTCTAAGGTAAAAGGAGAAATGTAAACTGTGATGACTTTAAACTTGGTCAGCTTCTGTGCATTTAAATGAATTCAACTTGTAGGCATCTTGAATTTATAGAGCCCATGAATTTATATTTTGAGTATTTCCCTCTTTCAAACACTGGTGAAATAAATTATAAATATCATGACCTTTATATGGAAATGGACAAACAATCCTTATGAAGGGCCATCTACATCTATTAAATATCACAAGATATAACCACATATCTTGGCAGATGTCTGAGCCTTTGAAGTGATTCACCAGCTGTGGTATACCCAGTCTTACATGGGACTAAAAAACTGATGTGTTCTCGCTTTTCCTTACATAAGTCTGCTGGGTTTTACCTCCTAACCATTGGTTTGCTCTCCCGCATCTACCCAAGAGAGTTGAGAGGATAAAGCGGCTGTGCCTGTTCTCTGCAAGCTAAGGAGTTGCTATGTGCGTTGCTATGACAGCATATTGTTCCTCTCTGGTCTTAGTCACTATGGTACATTCTGAGCCTCTGGGCCGTTCTTTGAATGAACTACAGCAGAAAAGCTGGGACTGGTTTCCATCTGGCATTTCTCAAAGTGTATTTAGTGGAACCCCAGCCCTTTAAAACTACAATGGCCAAGTAAGTTTGGGGATGACACTTGTGTTTTGTCCCTTTTTAGAGGTTTACAATAAAAAGCTCTGAAGTTCTGCCCTAAAGAAACACTTTTACCTTTGTTTCTGCCGTAGTTCCATCTTGATTTTAACCCGGAAGCACATTGTAAACACAAAATAGAAAGAAACCCATATCCGAGAAAACTTACATTTTAGGGAGTGCAAGTCACTCACGATGCCTACTTTCCACCTTAACCCCTTATAAAATAAGTTGTTTTTTGTTTGTTTCACAAAGGATATAATAGTTTGCATGAGCAAGCTAAATTGTGCTATTGTATTTCTTCTTGTGGAGAGAGCACTCTATGACATGCTAGCTTCGTGTCTAAGTGAAGCTTTTAAATATTGATGTCCTGAAGTGAGAGATGCTAAGGGTCACTTGAAATCATAGCATCACAACCCTGGGCCAGCTTCCCTTGGAATTTTGTGGTGAACTCCTCCTGCCACCTCTAAGGGTGCCAGCTACCTTGTTATTTCTCTATTTGAAACAAAACGTTAAATGATCCTTAAGTAAATGTTATATTTTCAGGGTGACCGCCCTCTACATTCGCCAGATAGTCCTTTTCTTGGATAAAGGGAACAACAAAACGATAAATACGCTCGGTGTTTCAGTATTTGAGCTTACTGGCCTTTCTCTTAGTTTTCTCCAGGCTCAATACGCAAGGCTGTTTTAACTAGGTATCATGTGACGTTTCTAGGTGGTTTTCCTCTCGTGGCTGTATTTCTTGGACACCCTCTCATTCATTATTGTCTCTCTTACATTGAGTGCCCCAAATCGAACGTCGTGTTCCAGCTGTGGTCTGGCCAGTCTGGGGTACAATGGCGATGCTAGCTTACCATGCTGTAGAGATTACATTTCTTTGAATATTCACTCAGACTTGTATTAGTTTTCTTTTAAGCAGTCACATCCAGCTTTGGCTCCTGAGTCTTTGGTCAAGTTAAATTCTCCAATCTTTTCATCTGATCGCAGACATTGGTGTTTTAAGCACTGCCAAGTCAGGTCTTCTCCCCAGCAGAACTTGATTGGATTTCATCTAAATGAAGGACTTGATATTCATGGATCCTTGTTACATTTAATTTTGCTGATTTTGGCCCACTTGGCCTTGATTCTGACATTTGTCCTATGGGGTTTCCATGATCCAGGCTTTGTATTCTTTCCAAAATTGTTCTTATGTTTAAATTTAAGTCATTGATAAAAATGTTGACCCAGGGCCAGTGTGCCTCCCAGTGAGGGATTTGTCTATTAACTGCAGAAATTACTTTTCACACAGCTGCCAGTGGACCCTCCAGGCACACCATCCAGCTGCTGTGTCATTATTTTACTCATAGAGACTCTTTTCTGAAACTATCAGATGCCCACTTGAAATGCATGAACCATGCTAATTACAGTACCCTGATCTACTGCCCGAAACCTCTTCAAAAGCTGAAATCTCTGAGATGACGGTAACCTGACTTGATTCACTCCTCCCTCCTGCCCACAGCCTCCTCTTTATCTTTCCTTCCTTGATTTAATGCTCACAGCATCTTGTGGTAATCCCTTCAAGAAGTTTGCTAGTTATTGGAATTGGTTTTATTGGACCCTTGTTTTTAAAATTTTCCTTGCCTTTTTTGAAAACTGGAATGTGTAACTTTTAATGTGTTAGCATCTCCGTTTTCCATGATGCTTCTAAAATAACTGTCACTACATTGTCACTATATGAACCAGTTCCTTTCAGATTCAGGTGTGTGATGTATGTGGACCTGGTGATTTAAATTTACCTTAAAGCATTTATATGGACATTTTTGAGCTACCCTTCCTTTTTCATGTTGATCAAAGAAGGTTTGCCTCTCTGGAAAAGACAATCATGCTTAGATCTCAATAGTATATCTTCCTTGTGAGACAGTGGGTCTCTTCATTATTCACACTTAGTAGCAAACACTCTTTCTGTGGTCTTTAAGAGTTTGATGAATCTCATCTCATTCTCAGGCCTTCCTGGTAGTGATAGTAGAAATTTTGACATTAGCAGTAGGATTTGCCATGTATTTTTGTACAGTTCTTTGTCGAAGGCTGAGCCCATCATGGAACACTCCTGTAGTAGCACTAATTTAGAAACTATCCTCCTTTTTTTCTGAGATTATTAGCAAATTACATGGTGGACATTGTTGGGGCTTTTGTTTGTGCGCTGGTTTTTATTGAGTCCTATTATCTCCTAAGAGTTTCTAGTCTGAACTTTGTATTAATATGCTGTCCTTACAGTCCAGGCTACATGGTCCCCTATGCTTAGAGGTTCTTATCCTTCAAACTCCTTAAGGTAACAACGGTGATTTTCTTCCAGTGTTCTTAACACTTATACTTGCCAACTGGTCCTTCCCTGTCAGTCAGAATTGAGGCCAGAATATCAGTTCTCCTTCCTGCCTTGTGTACTTTTCGAGAAAGGGAGCCCTGGCTTGGATTGATGGTGACTGAAGGATGATCCAATGTTCTTCCCTTCCCATCAGAAATGGAGGCAACTCCCAGAGGCTCCCCATTTCTAGTTCCCAATTCCTCTATTTCTGCTCCACTTGCCTCTGTGCAGCTTTGGAGCTTGCTCTAGGAAAGCTTGATTCCTGTCTCTGTCCACCTTCTGGTTTGTCACAGGATAATTTTCTATTCATTTAAAAAAAAAAAATCTTAGCCAAAGTAATTTATTCCATAGAAATTTTTAAGAACTCAGCCAGTTATGACTGTTAGTAAAGATTAAAATACACGTAGCACACTCATGGTGCTCCTCTATAGAACACAAAGCTTATCTCATGCTGTGTATTAGTTACTCTGGCTTTTAAAAAATGGGACATTTTGACACCTACTGTATATTTAATCTAGGGCTTAAGATATTGGCTATGTTGCATGGTTTTAAACTTCTTTTTGAATTATGAATCATCTTTTACTAAGTTACATAGAAAATATCAAAAAGGACTAATACAGTCCTCTAAACTCTACATAGACCGATCAGAAAACTTTAGAAGTCACGGAGAGAGTTATCTTGTTATAAAACTAAAGTTAGATAGACACAGATGGGGACATGTGGCAGGGGTACCCAGGACCCCCCCCTTAACCCCCCCAGGTGTGATGGCCCGCTAGAATAACTTACAGGACCCAGCCTATATAGACCTGCTTACATGCAGCTACAATTTATTGCAGCAAAAGGGCAAAAGAGCATGAGACAAAGTCAAGTTTCCAAGCGTCCTCTCCCCGGTGGAATCACACAGGACATGTTTCGTCAGCAACAAACTGTGATAGCACTGAGAAATTCTGTCTGCTAAGGAAGCTTATTAGACACTTAGTGCACAGGGTTTTTATCGGGAGCTGGGCATGGATGCATCCCCAGCCAAACACATCCCCAAATTCCAGACTGCTAGAAAGAAAGTAGGTGTTTATCATAAACTGCATTGTTTGTGCCATTGAGGCACAGTGAGCAGCCCCGGTCAGTTCTGGGAGTGGTGAGAGCCCTCCCTAAATCTGTTCCCCGATGCCAGTCGAGGACCAGTCTTGCTGTTCTGCCTTTCTAAGGATGCCCACCTCAGGCCTGCCCTGTTTACCCTTTTCTGCACAGGACCCAAGAGTGTTCTTAGGGGAAAGTAAGGAGAGAAATGAACAGAGTCAACACATGAAGCTAAATTTGCAAGTTGCTTCTAGATCTCTGGCTAAATTGGCTTAGTTTATTCACACATATCAAAATGATTACTTCTGAAAATCCAAAGGGCAGAAGTGAAAATAAGACTCCCCTTTACTATATTTCTTAGTTGATGTAAAATTCTTAGATAAGAGTTTTTATGCTTTTTGCAAGGGGCCAGAGCCTCATTTAGATAGCCAACTACTTTGCAAGCAGTTTTTAGGTATAAAACCATGCCTCAGCGTTTGTGAACTTAACGTTCATCTCTTTATGAGCACCCCTCATTTCTGCAAGGTACCAGTTTGTGATTTTCCTGAGATGTCAATGTGATCCAGCCCCAAGGCTTCTCTGCAGGAGGTTGTCACTAAGCTGCCGGGGACCCTACTGCCTGACCTTGGTGTTTCCATACTATTTATTCCTGTTCTAACTGCAAAACTCACCTGTTAGTGTTGATGGTGCAAATAAAATGTTCTCAGGAAGTAGCCAGAACGTAGAACTGGATAAACTAATGAGTGGAATTTGACAGTCCTCCAGGTCCACGACACGCTAACACTGTTTGAAAACAAAACGGGGTGCAGGCAAAACTTTCAGGGAGCATCTCTCTGAAATAAAAGTTGCTTGTCAAGTGAGCAAACAAATGAAAAGTGAGGGTGGGCACGGGAAATGGCTATAGACAAACTTCAGGGAGCGAGCCAGGATTCCGTAGCTGTGATTCGATGTGAAAGGCTTACGATCTTCAGGCGGCCGGAGACTCCCATCAGCTCTGTGGCACAGCCATTTCCTTTATTTGTATTTCACTTGGATTGCATCGCTTTATACAGGATTGAGTCTGAAAGGCTAAATATTCCAGAACAACAGCTGATTTTCTTACCGATCCTAGTAAGCCTCCCCCCGGCCCCCGGCGGTCAGCAGTGCCCAGGCTGTGGTTCAGCCAGCCATGCTGCCCCATCCCCGTGGTTTGCCTAAATTGTGCAAGGCTAATGATATGTGTATGTCTTTCCTGTTTCATGACGCTTAAAAAAACCAGAACATTTATCTTAGTTAGTTAAATGAGAGCTATTGTGCCTTCTGTTTTTTCTTTCTATTAACACATGAAAGGAGTTAACTGACATTAGTGTGGGATGTTTCCGAGGGCTCTGTGGGATAGCTAAGTTCCCTCCTCATGCATGCTATTTGCAGATATTTACAAAACAAAACAAAAACTTGCCTTAGATTTTAACAGGTCAAACCTCTCAAATTGACCCTATTGCCATGTTTTGACTGATGTAAAGGACTTCACTGCCAAATAACTGCACAAGTGGCCCTTCGTTCCTTTTTTTTTTTTTTTTTTTTTTCCTTTAGCTCTGCAGCTAGCGTGTATCTACTGAATTTCTTCTTCCCGTTGATACAGGAGGGTAGATGGAGAATGACTCACCATCAGGATCATTACTTACACAGAATTCCTTGATGGCATCTTTCATTTAGCTGTTTCCTTAGCAGTTGGCTATTGTCACCACCCATCCCCCTGCTGGGAGGGACTTAGCTGCTATCTGGTTACTATTTTCATTTTTATTAAATAACCACTTGGCAGTTATGAGGTACAATTTATATTCCTATTCTCAAAATTCATTTTATTTTAAATAAAACATAGAATTAGAAACATCTAGATTTCTATTAGTGTTTACCTTTATTCAAGTGCAATTTACAAAGGGTTCAGTGGAGATTCAAAGTGGTTTTTAATTTTACAAAGATATTGGTTGCCTAAGGCCTTAGATTAGCCTGCATGGGCATCTACTAACTGCAGTATACTCTATTTATTTGACAGATGTAGATGAAAATTAATTATTGGTGTGAAATAAAGACATCTAAGAGGTACTTCTTAATAGAATAAACTTAAAATTGTTAGACTTCATGTCTTTTGTCACGAAAGAATTCAAATAGTAGGAATTAGTGGGGTGATCACATTGTGAGATATAAATATGTCCAATCACTATATTGTACACCTGAAACTAATATAACTTATAATACTGCAAACCAACTATACTTACATAAAAAAATTCAAATAGTAAGACTGTTACTCTGAAAACATTTCTTTATTCTTTTTTTTGTTTGTTTTGTTTTGTTTTTTTGTTTTTTGAGGGCAGTGTCACTGGCCCTCATATGTGGGACTGAACCAGGGCTGCTGGCTTCCCAAGCCAGCACTTAACCACCGCGCCACTCGCCCAGCCCTCTTTATTCTTTTTTTAATGTTCTCTTATTTAAGCTGACATTTTCTCATTTTGTCTCACGTTATATGTTAAATATCCCAGGTGAATCAGTATTATTTAGATAAATAGAGTGTGCTATGTTAATTGTATTTTTTATTCTTTTTCTCCCTCAAAGACTCAACGATGAGGCACGGCGGCTGATTGCTGAACTGGGAAGTACATCGATCACCAACCTTGCTTTTAGAGACAACTGGGTCTTCTGTGGTGGGAAAGGCATTAAGACAAAAAGCCCTTTTGAACAGGTTAGTGTCCTGGACTTTCATCATTCATAGACAAAAGTAAATTGTGTGAAATCATATGGTCCATATTCCTTTCCCAGTTATTTGAAAACATAGATAAAGCAGACATTAAATATGTTCATAAATATTTATAAGTTCCTAGTAATCAATTATTTAACATGACGTGGCAGTGTTTTAATTTCAGTGCTTAAAAGAAGAGTCAAAATTCTGCATGGAAACTTTTTTGTTTTTCCCTACATGACAATACATTGGCCCATGATGACTTTTCTCTTAAGCCTTTTAGGAAGTATCGATTATTAAAGGTTTTAATTGAGCTTTTGATAGTATACTCAATAAACTTTGGAAATAATTTAGAACGTAGTATGTAAATTTTACTTTTGGACTGACAAATGACCCTTCCAAAA
This sequence comes from Aselliscus stoliczkanus, assembly GCA_033961575.1. NCBI lineage: Eukaryota > Metazoa > Chordata > Mammalia > Chiroptera > Hipposideridae > Aselliscus > Aselliscus stoliczkanus. The sequence continues at coordinate 69,931,975 of CM066740.1, read as the reverse complement.
ACATCGACAATGTTTTGTTCTTTCAGCTGTTATTGAAGGCCTGCCACTATATGCCAGGCCCCAGGGGCTGCTCATCTACTATCGTGAACAATAATTTATTTATATGAATTCATTGCTGGCATGAGTGTTAGTGACATGTGTGCACGAAAGCACATGATTGCAGAGACGCAGTCCATCCAGGTTTTTAAAAAATCTGTATACTATTCTTGTGTTCCAACAGCACATAAAGAACAATAAGGACACAAACAAATACGAGGGCTGGCCTGAAGTTGTAGAAATGGAAGGATGCATTCCCCAAAAGCAAGACTAAAGTGGAGAAATGGAAGGACCTGAACTTTCACTACTGACGGGACAGCTACAGCTGAGACATTGTGTAAATATTTTCAGAGCGTGCAGCCCAGTCGGTGTGCACATGAGCACTCTTTTTGGATAGCGGGATTATTTATTGCTAACGTAAATAGATGTCTCTGTAAATAACTGTCCTCATGGGTCAATCAGTGAACCATTTCTAAGCACATTTCCCTAATAGTGCAGTGTTTAGACTGAAAACGACATCGTCTCATTCTAAAAACATACTCATGGGTAACTAAACAGACAGTGGAAAATATAGATAGATATACTGGTTGATGTGAAAAACCTATTATGGAATAATGTGGATTTGAGGGAGGAAACTTTGTTTTCTTCTATATATATTGCCTTTTGATGGTAGTATCTTTTAAATTAAAGAAGTATTTAGCTAATGGTGTGTGTAACGTTACTTTACAATCTGACTCTCCTGGTATACCCCTTTTCTTAGTCTTTCTCTTCCCTCCCCAAGAAACCAAGTAATAAAATGATATGAAAATTTATATATGTGAAAAGCACAACAATATTCTTTTTTTAATGTATACAGTAAAAAGTAAATATATAAATGTAGGTGGCTTTCATGATTAGAGCTTGCTGGAATTTTGTTTTAGCAATGTGAATGACCTGATCTTGTATAAGCTATTTAGAGTGAGGGTGGAGGTGGCAACCCCACAGAACTGGGGAGCCAGGCCAGGTCCATTCCCCAACCAACGTAAGTACATCATTCAGGATGACCATGTCAGTATATTTAGAGCAATGCTGCCATAGATTTTTCTTATTCAATTGTTCTCAGCATTGACAAAGTGGCTTGGAAAGAGGCATGCTTTAATATCACAATAATTTTGATTTGTAAACCAAGAAATTAATTTTGTATTTACTTCATTTAACTTCATATAGAAGTTTCACCTGAAGATATATAGTGACGTATTTAGCAAAGATCTAATTGCTTAATAGCCTCATACCATTTAAAAAATAATTTTATTGGCTACAAAATGACTTTATACCCAATTCTACATAAAAATATAAGAGATCTAACATTTTTGTTAACTTCAGGTGTTCACTGAATGACTTGTGTTTTTGTTTGTTTTTTTAATTTTTTAAGCTATTAAGTACTTATTGTGTATGAAGTATCTTAAACTGGAATGCAGGCAAATTTAAAGATCAACTGCCATTCACAATGAAAGGTAGCACCGACATTTTGACTCTAAATTTTAGATGACCTGTATAAAAAAACTAAAAGCAGTATTTTTTATTTTTCTGTAAACCAAGTTAGAAGCTATTCAGCTGTTTCTTAAATATTAATGAGCTTTGGGGTCCTGTTTCCTCCCTCAAGCTGAGTGTAATTCATGAATGAATAAATGCATCATGCAAGTGGAAACAATTTTTATAAACTTTTCAGATGTTGGTGCTTCTATGCTAAATCACATTCAGCATGTATATTTTGACATTTAAAATAACTTCCCTCAATTCTGTAAATTAAAAAACAGGTGTTTTACAGTCCAGGGATTGTGGAATAAATGTTGCATTCTTTTTTTTTTTTTTTTTATGAAAATAAATACTCTTGGTTTTGCATTGTGAATTTTTTTTATGTTGTGTGACACGTAATAGACCTACAGAACTTCACGTTAAGGTTTATCAAGCATTTATTGTACTGCGTCACATGCAAAATTGCATTCCTGTGGTTTAAACAGACTAATGTCCTTTAGGATATATCTTAATGTGTAGGATTTAAGTAGCTAGATAGCAGAACATCCCTTTCAAGATAAAGACTTTAAAATGATAGCTTTGTAACAGTGTCTCAAATGTCAAAAGAACGGATAAGGATTAGTTATGAAACTGCTTTGGGGCAGCTTGCTTTTGTTTTAGTTCTGTCTTATAGAGATTGTGCCGACGTTACCTTGGAAGCAAAAAATTTACTATATTTCATTGTTAGATATCTTTTAAAAATCAGCATTATAAATGAAACCATGCTTATTTAACATTAAGAATTTTATTTATTAAAGTCGTAAATTTGGCAGTGACTCTTTGGTATTTGAAATCATGTCGAAGGACTAATAGGTACATATTTTTTATTTGTAATCATAGGTGCTTTTCCCTGGTAAGTATATTATAATATGCCTGTTAAAAATGAAACAGACGGTAGGAAAAAAAAAAGGGATATTTGGGGGCTGGCCGAGTGGCGCATTGGTTAAGAGTTGGCTTGGGACACTGGCTCCGGGCAACAGGACCTTAGTTTGGATCCCACATATGAGGGCCAGTGACACTGCCCTCTACAGCTAAGATCCTGAACAACAGCTCCACCTGGAGCTGGGCTGCTGTGACTCCCCAGGGAAGGCATAGCTGCAGCCCCTGCTGCAATGGGCTACCATAGGCTACACTGAGTGGCTGGCAGCCAGTGTGGCTGGCAGACAGCATGAATGGCTGGCCTCTGGAGTGAGCTGCCAATAGCCCTAGTGAGTGGCTGTCCAGAGGCGGGCGACCAATCTGCCTCATCTAAGAAGAGCACAATGATAATACCAACATGGGCCAGTGAAGCAACGTCCTCCGCAACTAAACTGAAAAACGAAAGGACAACAACTTGTCTGTTTCCCTTCCCCAATTTCCCAACGCTGTTCCCCTCCCCCAATTCCCCAATAAAATCTTAAAAAAAAGAAAAGGAAGAAAAAGAAAAATTGAGCCAGAGTCTTTATACTGACTTTAATTTGATTAGAGTAAAATTTGTCATTGTTCTTCCCATGTTTTATTGTATTTGGAAATCAATCATCTAATCTTTTATAATTTTATGCCAGATAAAGCACAATGCATTTAGCCAATATTATACTGCATACTTGACAGTTTATACAAATTATAAATAATTTGACCCCCCCAAAAAAAAGATGATAGTTTCATTCAGTTTGGTTAACTCCCCATTTCTAAATGAAAAAGTGAGAATTATGCTGTGTTTAATTAGCATAGCAGTTAAAAATGGAATGTATTTAGAATACTTCTAAAAATAGGCAAAGGAAAAATTCCTTGTGTTGATCAGGGAGAAGATTTGCCACTTAATCTCTTGGATAAGGCTACAGACAAGAGATATAGAATAAAGTACCAGATTTTACCTTTTCTAAAGCATTCCTCTGAAGAATTATTTTGTGGTCTCTTCCCAGAATGACTTTTCTGTTATATACTTAGGTTTTCATTGTCACATGCCAATGGCTTAGTCAATCCCCTTTTCCCTCAAAGCATCCTCAATTTAACTAGGCTTGTCCTCTCCGACTGCTTGTCCCTCATGTCCTTTTTTGAGATTCCACCCAAATCAAGGGTTAGATAGAGTGGACAGCAGAGGAGCCTGGCTTGGGAATGTCAGTCAGTTGCTGGGCAGCTGGAAGGGAACAGCAAAGCATGCTGCAAGTGGTGTGGTGAAAGCCCACCCAGGAAAATAAGACTGCTCATCCGCTGGAACCTTCCTCCAAACCAGTGAGGGGCAGACTACCGGAGGGCAGCTGTATTAAGGAAACACTTTGAACACTAAGCTGTCTCTTCCAGGAGAGCTCAGAAGCAAAAGGGATTGGCCAGACCTTTCCTTAGAGACAGAAGAAAGGCTTGCCGTGAGTTTGTTCCATGGGCAGTTCATCAGCAAACCTAACACAGGGAAGGCAGTCCTCCCAAGCACAGTTCACCGGCACAACTTCCTGCCATCGCTAACCTCACTGTTCAGCTCTGCAGACATTGCACCTATCCGTGAAGTGCAGTGAAAGCTGAAAGAACAAGTGGAGACTCCATTGGTAAAAGATATTCCCCTTTATTAGGGAAAATTGATTTATGAAACTGCGAGATCCTAAGGTTCCATATAATCAGCCCATATTTGCGTCCTTGATAACCAGAGGGAAAAGGGACCTTAAATTTTACAGAGAGAATTCTGGAATGAGACAGTGGAGTGTACTGGTTAAGAGGACAGACCTGCCTGAGGGTGTCTCTGTTCCATATCAGCTACCTGAGGACCTTGAGAAAGTCAATATCATCACCTGTAAAATAGGGACAGTTTGTGTGTGTGTGTGAGTGTGGTAACCCAAGTGCCTAGCACAAACTACTCATTAAATGCAACTGCTAGTATGTCCATTTTGTTGAGTATGTCTCTTGCAGGCTCGCAATGTTTTAACCCAAGAGGAAAATGCAGTCAGCCTCTGTAGCTTTCCAATCCCATCATACCAAGTACTATGGTCTGAATGTATCCCCGCACAATTCATGTTGAAACTTAATCCCCAGTGTGTTGGTATTAGGAGGTGGGACCTCTGGGAGCTGATGAGGTCATGAGGGGAGACCCCTTCTGAATGGGTTTAGTGCTGGCAATAGAGACCCCAGAGAGCTCCCTGCCCTTTCTGCCTTGTGAGGACAAAGCGAGAAGAGGGCCCTCTTTGAACCAGGAAGCAGGCCCCTGCCAGGCATCAACTTTGCTGACACCTTGATCTTGGACTTCCAGCCTCTAGAACTGTGAGAAATAAATTTCTGTGGTTGATAAGCTGACCAGTCTTTGGTGTTTTGTTATAGTCGCATGAACGGAACAGTAAGGTTCTAGGAGAGGGTGCCACTGTTCACCTGAGGTTCTTGACCTCAAGGCCTCTGAGTATATACTCCTACCCTTTCACTCACACCACACTGACATCAAACTACCTTTCATATGCAGAATTCAAGCTTTTGTGCATCTCCTGGCAGCTAGCAGTGCAAATGATCATATATATAGCTTACTCTGCTCTCTGGCGCAATTGCAGGGAAAGTACTGACCAGCCAGAGGCAACCCGTGTTTTCTGATTCCTTCCTCTGGTCACAGCCAGTTGAGGAGACTCAGAGGAGCTGTCTGCTGAAGCTGCAGTCTGGGAGAGTACAGAACAATAGACCTTGATCCCTGCTCCTCATAACCTCCTAAACATCCACCCACTGCTGCTCAGGGTGGAGTGGGACAGCCATCAGGTCAGAGGAGAGGCTGGGACTCAGCTGGCATACCCTTGCACACCTGCACCTGCTGCTTAGAGGGCCTGGGAAGGTTCTTACCCACCAGCAAGATTGCTGGGTTGGGGGGGAGGGGGAGGAAAGGGATCAACTTGGCTTTCTGGGATCAACACTTTTTAAAAAAAGATTTTTATTAAAATATAGCTAACATACAATATTAGTTTCAGGTGTGCACCATAGTTATTCAACATTTATGTATCTAAAGAAGTGATCACCATGATAAGCCCGGCAACCATCTGACACTGTACCAAGCTATCACAATATTATTGACCATATTCTCCATGCTGTACATTACATCCCCATGACTTATTTGTTTTATACCTGAAAATTTGAGTCTCTCATTCCCCTTCACCTTCCCCCCCCTTTTAAAAATTTTCAATTACAGTTGACATTCAATATTATATTAATTTCAGATATACAGCATAATGGTTAGACATTTATATTATTTAAGAAATGGTTCTCCTGACTAGTCTAGTACCCGCCTGGCACCATACATATTTATTACCATATTATTGATTATATTCGCAATGCTTTACTTCTTAATGTCTTCACCCTTTTCACCCTGCCTCCCAACACCCTCCTGTCTTTATCACCCCCAATAAATCTAGTACCAATATGACACCATAGCAGTTATTACAATATTATTGGCTATATTTCTTGTGCTACATCCCCATAAATACTTTCTAACAACCAATTTGTGTTATTAATCCCTCCCCCTTTTTCACCCATTCCCAACATCCCTCCCATCTGACAACCATCAAAAAGTTCTCTGTATCTATGAGAGTGTTTCTGTCTTGTTTATTTTGTTCTTTTGATTCCACATATATGTGAAATCTCATTGCATCTGTCTTGCACTGTCTGACATTGTCCACTCAGCACAATATCCTCCAGGTCCATCCATGCTACCACAGATGGCAAGAACTCATTCTCTTCCCTGGCCAAACAATATTCCATTGTATATGTGTACCACCTCCTCTTTATCCATTCTTCCATCAATGGACACTCAGGTTGCCTCCACATCTTGGCCATTGTAAATAATGTTGTAGTGAACATGTGGATGGACATGTTCCCTCAAAATAGTGTTTTGGGTTTCTTCAGATAAATACCCTGAAGTGGAATTACTGGGTCCTTCTTTGTCTCTTGTTATATAGCCTTTGTTTTAAAATCTATTTTATCTGATATAATTATTGCTACTCCAGCTTTTTGTTTGTTTCCATTTTCATGAAATACCTTTATCCCATTTCTTTACTTTCAGTTTGTGTGTCTTTTGATCTGAAATGAGTCTCTTGTATACACCATATGTAAGGGTCTTCTTTCCTTTTTCATTTAGCCACCCTATCTTTTGATTGGAGCATTTAATTCATTTACATTTAAAGTAATTTGTTGATAGATATGTAGTTATTACTATTTCATATTTTGGTTTTTTTTTGTTTGTTTGCTTGTTTGTTTTGTCTTAAAGAAGTCCCTCTAACATTCATTCCTTGTAATACTGGTTTGGTGGTGATGAACTCCTTTAGCTTTTTTCTTGTCTGGGAAGCTCTTTATCTGTCCTTTGATTATAATTGAGAGCTTTTCTGGGTAGAGTAATCTTTATTGTAGGTCCTTGCTTTTCATCACTGAATATTTCCTGCCAATCCCTTCTGGCCTGTAAAATTTCTGTTGAGAAATCAGTTGACAGTCTTATGAGAGCTCGCTTGTAGGTAACTAACTGCTTTTATCTCACTGCTTTTAAGTTTTTAATTTACTTCTTCCTACTCTTTGTTTTTAACCTTTGGCATTTTAATTGCAATGTATCTTGGTGTGGGCCTGCAGGGGTTCATCTTGTTTGGGACTCTCTGGGCTTCCTGTGCTTGTATGTCTATTTCCTTCACCAGGTTAGGGAAGTTTTCAGTCATTATCTCTTCAACTACATTTTCAACCCCTTGCTCTCTCTTTTCTTTTTCTGGTACTGCTATGATGTGATTGTTGGTTGCTTGATGTTGTCCCAGAGACCCCTTAAACTCTCCTCATTTTTTTAGATTCTTTGTCTTTGCTGTTCTGATTGGGTATTTTCTGCTATCTTATCTTCCAAATCACTGATTTGATCCTCTGCTTCGTCTAATCTACAGGTGATTCCCTCTAATGTGTTCTTAACTTCAGTTATTGTATTCTTTATTTCTGACTGGTTCTTTTTTATGCTTCCTAACTCTTTGTTGAAGTTCTCCCTGTGATCATTGAGCATGCTTATTCCAGTGTTTTGAACTCTGCATCTGGTAGATTGCTTGTCTCCATTTAGTTTGGTTTTTTGTTGTTTTTTTCCCCCCATCATTAGCTATGTGCTCAGCTAAGAAATCTCTTACTGTGTGAGAAAAGAAGATAAAGATAAAAGAGTAGATATTGGAACACAATTGTTAGTCTTTCCTATATATGTTCAAATAATTTGTTTTGGGCTATCTTTATTTTGTATGCTTTTATTTCTCAGTTCATTGATTTGATTATTAGTATATTATTGGTATATTTGATTATTAGTATATTAGTAATAACTACAGGAATAATTACTGGCCGTTAGTCACATTCAAAAAACCTACAAGATTCCAGCTAAGATGGAGTAGCCCCTTTATCTCAGGTTTCCCCCTCTCATAACTAAACATATGAAGAGATGACCAATAAGTGGAGAGACCCTGGAAAGTGGAAGGAGTCAGGTAGCTGAGGGTTTCAGGCCTGAGGGACAATGTGGCAGTGAGTTCCCTGGGCTTCCGATTTTCCTCTTGGATGCCTGGACAGGATGCTGGAGACGTGTGTGGCCTTCCGCCAACAGGCATAGGTGAAAAAGGTCCAAGGAAGGCTGGGTCCCCTCAGCCCAAAGGGCCAAAACTATGGCCTAACAACAAAATCTTTTTGGCAATGGCCACCCTACTCCAGCCAAACACCAACTGAAGAAGACCTCAGCCAAGCTGAGTGGAGAGTGACCCCCTACCCAATCCTGGCCCCTGGCCCTGAGAAGCAGATGGCCCTCTGATCCCCTGACTTCCCGGATTAAATAGGGAGCTAATTGCACATCCATCTCCTGGCAGAAGAGGCAGCACCCAGATCCCCACCCGATGGTGTCAGCAAAGCCAAGCTAGGAGCTCACCTTTTATCCTCTGCCTGCAAGAGCAGGCAGTGTCCTGCTTCCCTGCCAGAGGAGCATCAGTAGGTCAGGGTGAGCTGAGCCCCAGCCCACTCGGTAGCAGTGAGAGGTAACCAGGTGATGCAAAATGTGCTTCCCCCATCTATTGTCATCGGACCCTGCGAGGTGAGCCTCCACCCCCATCTGGCTTTGCACTGCATGTAAACAGGTGACTGTTGCTAAAAGCTAAGCTCCTGAGTCTCCCTGCTTAATACCCTGAATGTCCAGGGAACAACTGAGAATTACTCCTCATGACAAGAACCAGTGGTCCCAACTCCAGTGAGAAAAGATAGCAGATGACCTGCATGTTGGGGTTATTTGGCAATGACTTTAAAGCAGCCTTTGTAAAACGCCTTATGGATTGTCATGAAACAAATGAAAAATAGAATAGATGGAAGATAGAAGAACCAAAGGGAAATTATTGAGTTGAGGAATCCAGTGGTTGAAATAAAGCATTCAATTGAAGGGCTCAGCAATGGAATGGAAAAGACAGAGGAGAGAATCTGTGAACCTTAAGACAGATCAGTAGAAATTACATAAGTCAAACAACAGAAAAAAAAAAAACAGATTGAAAAAAAAATTAACAGAGCCTCTCTTCGGAGCTTTATGCTGATCTTTCATTTGGGAAGTGTTTCTGTGTCTCCTCATTTTGGCTACCTCCCTGTGTTTCTATGAATTAGGTAGGGCTGCTACATCTCTGTTCTTAGTAAGGCAACCTTATGTTGTAGGCATGCTGTGGGGCCTAGTGGTGCAGTGTCCCTGGTCACCAGAGCTGGGTGCTCCAGGTGTGTCCTTTGTGTGAATTGTGTGTGCCCTCCTGTTGTAGTTGAGCCTTGGTTGCTGTTTGCATGTCAAGTGAGGGACTGACCCTTGGGCTCACTGGTTGTGAGGACCGGCCATGATTACAGTGGAGGAACTGTTGTGCAGGGGCTGACCCTATGGAGCAGGGTTTGCTTAGTGGGGCTCTGGTACCTGCCCAGTCTGCCGTTTGGGTGTGTGGTTCTTGGAGGTGGCTGATTGATACTCCAGCTCAGTCTGAAGCTGGCCACTGGGCCTGAAAGCCCCAGGGCCTACTAAGAGGGTACCCATTGCAGGCCAAGTTCCGCTGCAGCTGTGCCCTGCCCAGGGCCACCCGGCATGGCTCATAAAGCAATCCAGAGATGGCCACCATCCATGTTGGGTTTGGAGTTACCTTGAGAGTCCAAGCCATGAACCAAGGCTGACCATCACTAGTGCCAGGCTTAGGGCTGCCCAGCCAGAGGTGAGGGACATGCCAAAGCCAGATACTGCTGCTTTTGGTTTTGTGAACCTTTGAGAGATTTTAGGAAAGTCCACAGTATGAGCAAAGGCAAGCAGCTTTTAGTGCTTGAAAGTTGGATGGGGTGTGATCTCAGGGAGCCATGGAGTAGGCAGATGAAAGGTGATAACCAATCTGATGGAGACTCAGATATGGCATCTGCCTGCGTCTGCATGCTGGGAGCGGCAGGGCTCAACAGAGAAACGATGGCTTCCACCTGATCCTCATCTGGGAGAAAACTGCCCCTCCAGCCCTGACCCTGAAGCCAGACTCAATTTGCCCCTTTATGTCCCTGGTGCTTTTCAAGCTTGTGATCCAGGGCCAGAGCTCAGAGCCAATGAGTCTGCCAGTGAGTAAGTTTTTGTGCTGGCCCTTTAAGGGGAGCACCTGGGATTCCAGCTGCTCTGTCTCACTCAGCCACAATCTTCTGGTTTACACAACCAGAAAGTATGAGAACTTCTCTCCCCGGCACTGAACCCCTGGGCTGGGGAGAGATGGGGACCCCTCACTCCTTAGGGTGGGACCTCTGCAGCCAAGATATCCCTCCCAATTTTTTTTTTAGATTTTATTGGGGAATTGGGGGAGGGGAACAGTGTTGGGGAATTGGGGAAGGGGAAGAGCGAAGTTGTTGTCCTTCAATCTTAGCTGTGGAGGGTGGAGCTAGCTCAGCTCCAAGTCCAGTTGTGCCGCCCAGCTCAAGGGGCTGTGTTCAGTTAGTTGCAGGTGGGTGCAGCCACTATTCCATGCAGGAGTTGAACCGGCAGCCTTGTTGTTAAGAGCGCATGCTCTATTTCCTGAGTCACCCAGGCAGCAGCACAGCTCAAGGTGCAGAGTTTAGTCTTAGGTGAAGGCGGGTGTAGCCCACCATCGAACAGGCAACCTTGTTGTTAGGAGCACGTGCTCTCACCAGCTGAGCCATCCTGCCAACAGCTCAGCGGCAGCTCAGCTCAGGCGCAGCTCACTGGCCCATGTGGGAATCAAACTGGCGACCCTGTTGCTCAGAGCTCGCACTTTTGAGCAAGCTCTTAACCAACTGAGCCACTAGGCCAGCCCTCTCTCCCAATTTTTAATGGTCACATGTGGGTGTGGCACCAGCCTGTTCTGCATCTCTGTCCTTCTTACCGGTCTTGAGGTGGCTTCTTCTACACGTTCTTAGTTGCAGGGCTTCGATTCAGCTAGACTTCAGGTGATTCTCAATGCTGGTTGCTCTGTGGTTTAGTTGTAATTAATGTGGTGCTGAGAGGAGGTAAACACAGTGTTTACCTATTCTGCCATCTTGACCTAAAATCATAGGATCATTACTTTTATAACAGTAAGTCTGTTATTTGAAATGTACACATTTGACTTTCAAACATTTTCAGCAATACATTATGCATTCAAGTACAGCCCTGCTTGTCCACAGTGCTGTTTCTACCGCTTGAATGTGACATAATCAGATGAAGAAGCTCAGTACTGCAGCCAGGGAACTCCCTGCCAAGTCTTAGCCTCCTGTATCATCAGGGGAACCAAATGGCAAATTGGGAAATTGACTTCTGTATACCCCTGTGTATTTAGAGCTTGATTAGAGAAGTACTGTGTGCTTTATTTGACACGAGCAGAAATGAACTTCAAGGAGAATGTCTTGCAAATCCAAGCTCTTGGCAGAGGAGAGATTTATAAGCCAATGATGCTGAGAACTGTAGTCAAAATATGCTCAGTTCGTGGAGAAGACGCCCTGAGAGTTGTGCGTCTATGGGTGGGCCCTGGGGGGGAGAAATGGGAGAGGCATAGTGAAAATTTGCCTAAGTGTGAGAAATGGGAACTGGGCCTGACGTCCCCTGTGCCCTTGCCAAGGGGAGTGCGGCCTACCCATCATGACTCCCTGCTCTCCTTAGGGAGGGCCTGAGGTGTAAGATCAGTACATGAACTTCTATGTCTGCTCCTATAGAAAGCTGAAACTTTTGACCCAGGAATAAGGTTGAAAGCCAATTCTTGTGAAACTGTTAACACCTTGCAAGGGAGTGTTAAAATTCTACTATGGAATTATGCTGGAGGAGGTTCCCAATAATTCTACAGCACTGGGGATGTGGGACATGGGCACAGTTACAGGAGTTGCGGCAATTGAAATTTTGAGATTGTCATCCCTACATTTAGTCAACAAATTTTGAAATGTAGTTTCTCAAGAAATCATAAATTGGGCATTTGAGGAAATAAAAAATGTTCAAGCCAGCAGAGGAGAGAATTCCTCATTCTGAATAGTGACATTTATCTTTCAGCTTGTAAAATTATTTAGCCTGTGCCTATTAAGTAGGGGCCATGTTAAAGAGGATTTATCACACTCATATTTTCAGTTTCCCATTTTGCTGTCGTGCCATCGGCTGTTTCTTGCCTTGCACAGTGCTTGATGAGGAGCAAAAATTCGTTGTTTGCCAGAGAGTCAGAGATGAAGCAGTGACAGTGAATAGGACTTCAAGCTCACACAATGTTATAAGTCAATTATATCTCAGTAAAGCTGAGGAAAAAAGTACAACTGACAAAAGAATTTAAAGAACTTATTTTAAAGGAAAAGTGGGGATTATGCACTAGAAATAAGCGGTAATTACTGACTTACCTTTTGTATATTTATAACCTTTCCTTGTTTTATGAAGGGCTTGAGGTGTGTTTAAATGAACAGTTAAATTTAGTGATATTCCCCTTATCAGATTTATTAGGGGCTACCAGGGACTACCCTTCCTTTTTCTTGGCTAAACATGTCTGGGTGGATATGGGCCCCGGTCCCGGGTGTTTGGTTGTTAGTAATATGCTGACGGGAAGGCTGTTGGCCTCCATGGAGATGGATTACCCAAGGGTTCAGAGTGGCAATTTGATGGAGGCAAACAGGCAGCCTTGTATCCACCACTCTTCCTGCTTTTCCAATTCTCACACACGATTCAGATGCTTTCACTTATCCTGCAAATTAAAAAGTCACATATGAAACTCTAGTTTGTGTTGACTTGGTCCACTTTTATTATTACTTTCCCTTTACAACGACTGGGAGAGGCTGCTTTTTTTAGCATGATTTTGTTTCAAGAGATTTTAATCATGCAAAATATCTCTAGCGGTTTTTCTTTGGATGCGAATGTCAACCATTACCAATGGTAAATTTCCTCCATCTATTTAAAATAACACCTTATGTAACCATTGGCTGTAAGCACAACAATACAAAGGATGTAAGTATTTATTTAATGTCGTACTAAATTAGTTTGATCTATACCCCTAGTCATTTGCTTTTGGAATGATTGTTAGGCTCTTGCAAAATCCAACTGTTCGCCACATTGGGATCTAAAATAGCAGGCAGTTGAAATCACTTTGAGCTTAGAAATCAAGAGGCAGCGTATTTTCATTATGTTTCATGGCAAATTCTAAGGTCTCCATTCTCCCATCACTTCACTCCTGCTCTTCAACCAAGTTTATATAACCAAAACCATGAAGGAACATCCTGTAATTTTCCTTATATTTACAAACCTTGCAAACTCAGTGTACTGACTCTCACAAGAGGCATCTGACAGTTAAGGGCACAGACTCTGAACGGGTCTGTTCTGTGAGATGTGAGCTCATTACTTAACTCAGTGTCACTGTGTCTGTTTCCTCATGTGTAAAATGACAACCACAAGAATGGTACCTACTTTGAGAAGTTATTGTAAGGACTAAATATATATATATTTTTCATTGCAAAAATGCGTCATGACTTTTCCGACGACCCAATACTTAGAACAATGCCTAGTATATAGTACATGTGATGTAAGTGTTTACTAATGCCATTTTCTTTTTCAAAGGAAATGCATCCTGGGTGTACCACTGTGTCCCCTTTCCTGCTGTACCGCATGCATTTGTCCCTCTCAGTTTACATCCTCCTCCTCCTCCTCCTCCTCCTCCTCCTCCTCCTCCTCCAAGAAATGTTATGATTGATTCATCTGGTGTAGTGAAACTGAAATCAATTTTTAAAAAATCAAGGCATCTTAGCCAGCTTTCCTTATGAAAGGCTTGCAGTCATGGTTCCTGGAGATATGAGTTGGATTTTTCTCCCCTCAAGTCAGCTAAGTGGATTATGGTGTTCTGGGTAAATAACTAACAGGCTCCAAATGGTTGGTTTACTTCCTCAGTCTTTGATGGTCTTTGGGAGGTGATGCAGAAAGTACCAGCAGCAGCTCACCAAATTGCCGATAAATATTTTGATGGGAAGCTTTTCTGGTTCCACATTTTAAACTAAGTAAAACCAAATATATCAGTACTCAGAGTTCTTCATAAAATTAAAGTGTGTTTGAAAATATTTACTGTGAATATTGTATGGTTACAAAAGCTGCAAAATAAGGTCATAGCATCTAAGTTATGTAATTAAAGTCCATTGTTTTTCTTGGTGCAACTATCATAATTTCCTTAAAAACAAAAACTAAACAACTATCAATCCAGATTGTAAAAAGGAAATAATGCAATTGTTTATATGCAAAAAAATGAGCTTTTAATGTTGTGTAAAGTACTATTAGGGAAATGCTTTAATTAGCCAACTTCTATTGAGAGATTACAGATGATGCCATTTGACGTTTGTCTTGATTTCATTTCAAACAACCATCATTGGCTCTAATCATTGCCTCTTTTAGGCAGTTTCTTTTTTTTTTTTTTTTTTTAGGCAGTTTCAAATTTACAAAAACATTGATCTCCTAAGTTGGAAATTAATACGCTAGACTACGTCCCTTCCCCTTTTAACATCATAAAGGGCATTTAAACAAATCAAGGCACTTTGTTACCCCCCAGTGCTTTGTCTGGCTGTGAGTCTGACCTGTGTGATATCATAGAAAGTAGTTTCCTAAACACATCACTAGAACTGGGGACATCTAATGTCTGTGGTGTGCGGCATAGAGGTACACTTTAATGGTACATGACACCCTGTTTTTTCTCTATGGACTCATCCCTTTCCTATTCTCAAGCTATGTGGGTTTAGTTGACATGAACCACACTGCCTGTCCCCTGCAAGTGTCTTGATTCTCTTAATATGATCAGTGTATTTGTCACCCAACCCAACCCCCAGTGGCTATTGTGATTTGGTCAGGCATGGGCACACTAACCAATAAGAGCCAATGATGACCTTTGCTGAGGATTCTGGGAAACGTTTGCCTTCTCTCCTGTGTGAACAACCAAACCCAACCCAACAAATCAAACAAGCAATAAAACCAAACCTCCCCTTTTCCTTAGAATGAGACCTTTCTCTTGCCGTAGAATGAGTGGCAGGGGAATGTCAGGTCTGCAAGGGAGGGTGTGGCAAGCCTGTTGATAAGAAAAACAAAGCCTGGTGCTGCTATTGGGGTGTGTGTGTGGGGGTGCACAGCACCTTGTGGAGCCTGATTTAGAAGATAGCACCACAGAAGCCAGTCCTTTAGGTTGGAGCTGGAGAGACCTGAGTCCTGGGAACATAGTGTGAGCTTTTGGATCAAGCTGGACTTGAACCCATCACAACTCTGGACTTTTCAGTTACTGTGTCAATAAATTTCCATTAATGTTTGTCAGTCTGGGTTGTAGTTTCTGTTACTTGCAATATAAAGAGCCCTAAAAAATGCAGGTAAAATAGCCTAGAATGGATAGGGACAGCTGACCTCCAGAACTTGTATTGTCTAGAGCCCCATGGTGCTACTTCCACCATGATGGGAAGTGGAAGGAAATGAGCCAAAGTCAGGCTGTCAGCCAGTAAAACAGAAAGGTAAGAAATTCAAGGATGGGGCCAGCCAAGTGGCTCATTGGTTAAGATTTGGCTTGGGAGCACAAGCTCTGAGCAGCAGGACCACTGGTTTGGAACCCACATGGACCAGTGACATTGCGCCCTTTATAGCTAAAATGGTGAACAACAGCTCGACCTGGAGCTGGGCTGCCGTGAGCTACCTTGAGTGGGCGGCAGCCAACGTGAGCCACCGGCATCCGGTGTGAGCTGCTGTGAGCCACTGTGAGCAGCTGTCAAATGGTCGATGACCAATCTGCCTCACCCGAGAAGAGCACAATTATCACAATACCAAAATGGGCCAGTGAAGCAACGTCCTCCACAACTAGACTGAAGAAAAAAAGGACAGCAACTTGTCCATTGCCTTTCCCCGATTCCCCAATTCTGTTCCCTCCCCAAATTCCCCAATAAAATCTTAGAAAGAAAGAAAGAAAGAAAGAAAGAAAGAAAGAAAGAAGAAAGAAAGAAAGAAAAAGAAAGAAAGAAAGAAAGAAAGAAAGAAAGAAAGAAAGAAAGAAAGAAAGAAAGAAAGAAAGAAAGAAAGAAAGAAAGAAAAAGAAAGAAAGAAATTCAAAGATGGCTTTCATGGTGATGCCACGGAGAAAAAGGAAAAGAACCCAAAGACACAGCTTGGTTTCTGCTCAGCGTGCCAGAGAGAAGAGCCTGAGTTGGCATCACTGTTTTTCAGCAATGGCTGAATAGTAAGTAATCAGGGGTTTGTGAAGTAGAGGCTTCTTGATTCTCACAATTGGTTGGTAAAATAATTATGAAAAGTTTTCTAGTTCATAGAAGAAATTGGTCATCATCTTCTAAGAAAGAGTGCTTCTTTTCAATGCAGATAAAATAGATGTACTTTGCAAGAAAAGGCATGAGCATAAGTGTC
Source organism: Aselliscus stoliczkanus (assembly GCA_033961575.1). Lineage (NCBI taxonomy): Eukaryota > Metazoa > Chordata > Mammalia > Chiroptera > Hipposideridae > Aselliscus > Aselliscus stoliczkanus. The sequence continues at coordinate 69,915,591 of CM066740.1, read as the reverse complement.
TGTTTTTCAGGTTACTCTAATCAGTGGGTGGTAAGAATGATAAACTACTCTTTTAAATTAGCACTATATTTTGTTCATTTGTCATTTCTGAGTTGCTCATTCAGTAAGTAAAAATTTTGTTAAACTTTAAGGGTCACATTTAAATGTTTAGCCTTGCTTTTAATATTAGACCTGAGACATTTTCTATGGCTTTGCTTTTTTTCACAAATTATTATTCTGCCTTGGGAAATAAAATGGAAAGGAAATAGAATGAGACCAGGAGGCAGCAATACATTTCTTTAGCTTATTATGAGAAAAGAATATCCTTTCTTTGTCCATTCTGAACTTAGAAATCTAGTTTTCTATGTAATACTGAAATATTTAACAATTCATAAAAAAGTACACATTTACATTAAAATACAACCTTAAATACAGCCGTGTAATTTTTACCAGGAACCTTGTAAAATATGATGAATATACATGCATGAATGCTAAAACAAGAAAGACCATTCAACATTCACAGGGAAATGCATTACATACAATATAATAAATATCTAGGATATCAAATCCACAAATTGATCATTATTCCAATTTAGATTCTTCTTTACAGTTAAGACTTTTACTGTATAATTTATTATAATAACCTTACAAGTTAAACATAGCTAATTAAAAACAGATTTCAACTAATCTGACTGTTGAAATAACACAATCTTCAATATTTTGCAGCATATTTTAATCTATAACACATAAAACTGTCATTTTGGCAAGAAATACACATCTGTATAGCTAACTGCTCAATTAACTTCTTTTTCAATACATAAAAAAAGTCAGTTAATAGTATGAAAAGAAACAGAAGCTAGTATTTCTGAGATAATTTTATTGCCTCGCTCTAGGGCTTTGGCAATAAATGTCTTAAGTTTTAATATAGATCATATAACTTAAATACTGTATGTACAAAATATAAAACTTTTTAGCAAAATACTATACACAATACTGTCTTTACATATTTAAAGGATGCTTTTCCTTATAATGTATGAGAGCCCTTTACCTCTAATTTTCCCTTTACCTCTAATTTTCCCTCAGGCTTTCAGGATCCCTCCCCCCCGCCCCCCAGTGTTTCAGAGCTGGCTTTTTAATAGTGGAAGCAGGTCTATGATTAAAGTATAAAGCTGAAAATCAAAGATTTTTATATATTGTACTGAGGTTTTTCTAAAAATTCTCCTGGTTAAAAGCCACTTAAAATCCACATTCCACATTTCACTTTTTAACACTTTGATTTTTCTCCTTTTGTCACTTCAACAAACACTTTTTAGGGCTATTCTATTCAGTTTATGAAGAAGTTTTTATTTGAAATGTACCAAAGGGTAAGCAAGCATCCACCACACTTCTGTGAATTTTTCAACACCTTGTGTATGTATGCACAAACACTTAGCATGATTTCTTCATCTAAAATACTGACAGAGTACATGAGATTCATGTTAATGCTCCTCACTGCTCTAATAAGGTGTCTTTAAAAATGACTAATATTCACCCACCACTCCTGAGTTCCATAGCTGAGTTCCATAGTCAAGGATCTTATTCTAAGGATGGACCAGGTGTCCCAGCATGAAAGCTTCTTCCTGTTCTTTCCTGCTCAGGAGACAGATTATCCTCTTTGTATATCAATATATGAGGTGTGATAATTAAGTTAGCAAACTTGTCGCAACAATGTTCCTAACCTTCTTTGATATCAGAGGGATGGTTCCTTATGAATTTGTATAAACTAGACAAACACTTAAGCAAGTTTACTATTTGGAAGTGCTGAAAAGGCTGCATGAAAAACTTAGACCACCTGAATTTTCCCCCAACAATTCATGGCTCTTGCATCACAACAATGCACCAGCTTATACAGCACTGACTGTGAGGGAGGTTTTAGCCAGTAAACAAATAACTGTATTGGAACACCCTCCCTACTCACCTGATCTGGCCCCCAATGACTTCTTTCTTTACCCAAAGATAAAGGAAATATTGAAAGGAAGACATTTTGATGACATTCAGGACATCAAGGGTAATACAATGACAGCTCTGATGGCCATTCCAGAAAAAGAGTTCCAAAATTGATTTGGAAGGTGGACTAGGTGCTGGCGTCAGTGCATAGCTTTCCAAGGGGAGTACTTCTAAGGTGACCATAGTGATATTCAGCAATGAGGTATATAGCACTTTTTCTAGGGTGAGTTCGTGAACATAATTGTCAGACCTTGTATATTTCCCAAACCACAAAATCATGAACCCAAACCTTTTCAACTTCAGAATACCTCAAATCTACATGCTCAGTGTGTGACTGGACATCCACCAGTCTGAGAGCAGCCAAGGATCTGGGAATTCTGAGGCAGGAGTTGACGTCACCAGCCCTGCAGAGCGAAAGGCACCCTCTGCTGGCACTTCCGCTGTCTGGCACTGAGGAGTGTTGCCCAAGGCTGGATGGAGGGGTTACTTGCAAGTGTGGACATCAGTCATGCTTTCACACCTCCTGCAGCGAACATAGCAGCACCAGATAAACTTGCACTCACACCTCTCCACGTGCCTGACCACATGGGTGTTGTAGCCTCGGCCACAGCAGAGGAGGTTGCAGCCATCCGCACCCTCCGATGTTCGGTTGCATTCTCTGCCTTGTGTCCCTGGGATCCCTAGTTTCTTATCCTCCACGCAGTAATTGGGAGACTTATTAACGTAGAGCAGATCATCCTTGCGAATCGGTACTTTCCTCTGGTCTTTTTCTCGCCTGCGCATTTTCCTCTTTATTTTGTCTGAGACTTGAACACTGTTTTCATATTTATCTTTCAACAAATGGCCGATCTTTTCGAAAGAAGACATGGTTTTCCAGCACGTTTTCACAGCACAGGAGCCGGAAACTCCATGGCAGCGGCAGTCGACAGACATTAACTTGGCGACAGCCTAAAGCCAACAGAAACTGTGTTAAATATCACTGGTGAAGCATTTTACTCAACAGTAGAAGCACACTCACCAAATCACTTAATTTCCTGGGTCTAGTTTCCTCCTGGATAAAAGCATAAAGGATCTTTCGGATTGCTTAGGGTTTAAATGTTTTGTCTTTCTCTTGACCCTGCAGAGAAAACCTTTCCAAATCAGATTTAAAACGGTGGACCAGGCTAACATGGTTCTCAGAGATTATCTGACATAACATAGGGAAACAACTTTTATTTCTAAGCTCTTGGTGAATTTTGGGTGTGGGAGGATGGTCACGCATGCCTCCACATGCCTGATACCATTTAGCACTCTGCTCCACAGAGCATGGTTCCTAGACCAGCAACGCCTGCATCACGTGTGAGAAACGCAGACCCTCAGAATCAGGAGACCAGGTGACTCACAAGCAGTTAAAACCTGAGAAGCACTGATAGAGCAGTCATCCTCAACACACATAATGCATGGGAACATCCATGGAGCCTTATAGCCAGGGCTCAATCTGAGATTCTGATTTAATTGGCCCAAGTGGGATTCAGGTAATGGTGTTTCTACAAAGCTGCTCAGATGATACTAATGGGCATCAAGGGATGAGAGCGATGGACTGAACTGAACGTTCTCAGGTTTGATCACTATAAAAGTCATTTACATGTATGGGGTTTTCAGGCACATGCTATTCCCTGGTCATAGGCCCCATGAGAAACCCTTACTAATCAGCTTAAGTTGGGCAAAAAAAGAATGGGCCAGAGAGTGTGGTTGCCCCCCAAAACATCTCCCCCACTTCTGGAAAATTAATTCAAAACATATCTCTCCTTCTTGATGGATCAGGGGCACCATCGTAATATAGAAAGGGGATAGTATTTATGTAATTTTTCAATTCCATGTGCTGAGTTTAGTTTATAAAGACTGAGAAATTAAATGAGATTACATATATCTGTAAGAGCCCACTGCCTGGCACATATTAAAAGGTAAGTAAATGCCCCCTTTTTCTGAAGAAGAAGGTATAGTAAGAGTTGAGATAAAATTTCAAATGGGGCTAACAGTGTAAAAACAATATGGAGATTTCAAACATTTTAGTGCTCCAATCTCTTACATGCCGGGCTAGTCAGCACAGCTTCCTTCAGTCTCCAGAGGATGGCAGAACAGATTAATAAATCGTCAAGACGAGCTGTAGAGTTGACGTCTGTCAACATGCTGGGTAAAGTGAAAAACTGATCTATCCACTCAATAACTTGGCAAAACCTCACAGCTTCAATTCCATTTACAGTTCTTATCAAAACTATTACTCAACAGGGGTTTATACTTTGCTATTTTGTACCAAACAAGACATTGACATGTTTGCAGAATGTTACATTTCCTAACAAATTAACCAGTTTCTGAACTATCTAATGAGACAGAATATTTCAAACAATTTATAATATTTGCAACCTTGAATGAAAGCATATGGTATTGATTTGTGCAGTATTTGACACTTCTTACTGGTGTTTAAAATAATAAACCAAATAACGGTTAAACCCTGTTCTTTATAGAATGCAGCACATATGCTCTTTTCTGAATTCACAACACTGAGAAGTGACTAGATAGGTCTATTTCTTATTAACTCAGGCAAAAAGGTAGCTTTCAATGAAATGAAAGCAATTTATAAAGTAGGGCACACCGGCTTATTCGGTTAAATTTATGGCATTTGATGTTCACAGAGCCTTCAATTATTTAAAATGTCTCCAGGCAAATATATGTTCAAATTAATGCAATCTGTCGATTTTGTTCAGATTTTAAGTGCCCGAAGGATACAAGAAAAAAAAAAGGCTCAATCAATTCTAGGTAATATCGAAACAAATTTCCCAGAGAAAGTAAAAAATCTAAGGAGGTATGTTTATGTGTTTAAACCTGATCAACGTTCCTTATAGTCATCGCCCAGTGATTTAAAGCTGCCCCTTGCTCCTTAAGCAGCTCTGATGTCATGTATGGCGTTGCCAATTTGCAAAACATACAGGACAGAGTGAATGCTCACCAAATACTTATTGAATAATTAGTCCAGCTCACTTGAACAGTTCTAACTCATCTACCGGTAGAGGAAATAATAAAAAACCACCTTCTTAAACAAGAGTCATTGCCGAGAGGTCAATGGTCTTGGGAGACCTTGAGCTGGCTGGGTGTCCCTCCAATTCGTCAGCCCACAGCAGAGGAAGTAGGCTGCTTCACAATTTGAAGGATAAAAAGAGAGACTAATTTTCAAACTCAATATGACTTGTTGAATCTGTATTGAAATTTGGGGGGGGGGGATTTTCCTGCCATAGAAAATTAGCTCTTTTAAATATCTAGAGTTAACTATTACTTTTCAGGGATGACATTTAAAGAAGTAGTATTTGATTACTTTTGAATTCTATACTTCTTTTTCCCTAACAATAAGTATTAAAAAATAGATTTTATCGTACATGCATATATTCTAGAATAGAAAGACACACTTCAAGAAGAATCCCAATAACTTGACATACAATTTACACGATTATATACCCATAATTCTCCAAGGAAGAAACTTGGACTAATAAGGATTAAAATAAAGCAATGTAATCACAACTGACAGAATTTGATGAAATGCAAAATTCAAGAGCAGATAACACAGACACACACAGAAAGAGAGAGAGAGAGAGAGAGAGAGAGAGAGAGAGAGAGAGAGAGAGATGAACTCTATAAGCTTAGTGCTTTTCAGAGCACTTTATCATATATTATTTTAATTTAGCTTTACTGGAAGAAATGTATTGCACATAGTAGGTAGTTTATGAATATGTTCTTATTACAATTTTACAGAAAAATAGAGAGTGTGGTTAAGAAAGACACTTGTCTTGCATGAGGAAACTTGATGATACATAATAGAAAGTCTTTATATGTAGCAGGATAATTTTAGTAGAACAGAGAAAAACGAAAGTGAAAAACACAAATATGTTTAAGAAAAATTGCATGAATACTCCAAAAAAAGTATATTCCGGAGCTAGGATTCTTAATTAATGTTAAATAGCTCTCCTGAGCTCCAGTGATAGCACAGTCATATTTTTGGGAACAGAAAAAGTAAAAGAATAGCAACCAAATGAGTTGTGTGTGGTTATGAGAAAATTCCTTTCTCTACTCTAGTTGAGTTGTTAAGGTTTATAACGATATTAACAGAGGAATGTTTTGTTAACTATTGCAAACAGATGTGTGCATTTTGGTGGAATAATTTAAAACTATGGGCGAGCAATTAGGAGGGGAGCATTTAATCTACCGGGCTCCTTGTGTTAAGCTTTGGTTTGATACATTCTTAGTGAAGTGAAATACAAAAGATGTATCTTTAATAGTTAAAGGTAAAAATAGATAATGCTTGAGAAGTGGTTCAAGGAGTGATTGATCCGGCAAATTTGACTCAGGTAACAAAGCAAGCAGTAATTGTTTTCCCGTGCATTACTTTATCCAAACTGTACAGAAATGACCAAAGAAACTGTTGTGAAATGTTTTGTGATGAGCATTTCATTTTGTCAACTATCAGATGATCTGTTTTAAGTTTTTATGAAAACTGCGACATAAGGTTGGATGGGTGTATGTAGAATTCCTATTCCTCTGACCCATTTTGTGCCTTTTGGTCCAAAAATATATTTGAACCTGCTGAAAAGCAAAACACTTATATGTTGGTCAAGCACTTATAACTATTCTTGAAACAGGTCAATGAAAATTTGGGTTTGGGCCCTTCCCACTTTTTCGAGTTACTCATCATAAAACAAATTATGGGGTAGGGAAACTTAAAAGTTTATGAGGTGGACATGAGAAGAATGGAAATATTTTAAGCACACCAAAAGAAATACCCATAAATATTCCAAGTCACATTATTCCCAGAAGTTCAGCCCCTGGAAGACATCACATCATTCTGTTAGCCAATCACCATTCAGCAGCATTATTCTTGGAGTCATAACTTTAGGAATGGTGTCAGAAACCAAGTGGGAATTTAAGGTCAGCGGTTAGAAAATCATCTATCCTGCTCACAGCACTACTAAGCGCCAGTACCCACATTTCTCTAAACGCTTTCCGACATTTGGAGTTTGAGATTTTCAGAACTAGAAAAATCAACTCAATTGAATGCAGACCTTGAACTTTACTGAGAAGAATATGCCTATTAAATTGAAATTCTATTTGCCAATATTGAACATGAAGTCGATTGTTTTTTGATGTTAGATAATAACCTGGAAACCTAGTTAGTTTGTTGTGGTGGTGGTAGTGGTTTTTATTTTTTGGGCCATCAAAGGAAAGAAAAATACAAAAATGCTTTGAATTGTAATATTTCATGAGAAAAGACCAATAAAAACACTACTGTAGTCCCTCAGAATATCCAGGTAATATTTTAAGTTTCCATGTAGACTAATGTGAAAAACAAAGGTTCAGTAGAGAAAATTGAAATTTACACAAAATGTATATATATGTATAGGCTGAATTATTTTCAGCATAATTAGAATAATAGCAAAAACTTAAGAAACGTGAAGAGATTGTGGGTTTTTTTTTTTGTTAACAATGGATTAAAATTGATGCTGAATAGTTGTATGTTTTTAATAGAATTAGAATAAAATACTATTTTAAGATCCAAGTTAATAGTTACCAAGACAAACATTACTACCTAATATGAAAATTCACACAAGATGGAACAAAACTAAGTAGTTGCCCAGTGTTACTAATAAAATACATTTTAGAATAGTTTGGGACTTTTCATAAATTCAGAGATGCCTTCATTCAAGAGAATCATAATGAGAGTTTCTGAGTTTTGTTTCTTGGTTAAAATGTTTTAAATCTCTAACAAATTATTTAAAGAATGACTAAAGAAGACTTCAGGTCTAAATTAATAATAAATATTCATTTATTTGTTTTCTTATTTTTAAAATATATTAATTTGACTTACCTGGATGCTTTTTTTCCTATAGTTTAACTCCAGAATTTTAAAGAACATATGTTAATTATATCTAACTTCTTTTATATTAATATATGAGAAATAATTTTAAGATTCCTTTTAATATTGGTTGGATAATATTAGTTAAAGCAAAACCTAATTAATTATTTTTTTTAAATGTAAAACTTTAAGAAGAAACATGTACATAACTATGATGTTAGACAATAGTACTTTAGTGAAGTAAATTCGCTTTAAAAATTTCTAAACAAGAACATAAAAAGCCTATAAAGCTATTTACTAATTTCCTATTTTCTATTTTGCTATTTTAAATCAAATCAAAAATTCAAATTTAAAATCGAAGTGTTATGGTGATCTATTTATTGAGCTTACTGTTTTTGTATTTTAAACCAAGGTGGTTAAGAAAAGAAAACTGGCTGAAACTTGTAACTATTCTGAGTGGGCTCCATTTATTCACTTTCCAAAAATGTAAAACAAATGCAACAGAAACTTTAAATATTCCTGAGAGATACTGTAACTTGTTTTAATTTCTTTCAGGAGACTGTGGCAGATTGGAATGACTACTTTGGGACCTTTATAGGTTAGAGAGTATTTACAATAATATATGATATGTGCTGATAGTCCTGTCCTGAAAAGATTATTACAATATAGAAAATATATATTCATAAAAAAGGTTTTGACTGTTTTAATAAAGTCACCATGAATTACCAAGTAAGTAAACTACAGTGTAGAACTCAAACTTTATTGTTTTAATATTCAGTAAGATAAATATATAAAAGTTAAATTGAGCTGTTAATTTAGTTCATTTTAAGAAAACTTAGTATAAACAAGCCAGAATTCATAAAAGAAGTTAATTAGATTGTGGTACTTCAAATTTGCTTCCTGCTCAAACTTTAATATATCTACATTTAAAAATATCCATTTATTTACTACATCTAATAGCTTCTTTACACTTATTTGTATTTATCAATTTTATAATGGATCTTCATGCTTTATAATAAAATAACTATTTCCCTTAAAAACTTCGTTTTACTAAAAATATTAAATATTGTATATTCCAAATGTATTTAAGAATGTTTGCTAGAGAAAGTAAGGGCAAAACTGATGACACGTTTTGGAGCCATTGCCCACTAAAAAATAAATTTTAGAAAATAATCAAAATTCAAATTTGAAGAAATGAAATTTGATCCAGTCCTATTAGGAAAGCAGACACAGATCTTATTTAGGCTCTGTCACTAACCAGCTAAGGGGGGAGCAGGTGATAGAACCTAATAGCCAAAAGGCACTTGTACATCTATTATTTGATAACTAACGTTTCAGCTATACGAAGTGTACAATCACAAACACATTAGATGGGGAACTTAAACTAAGCCAATGTGGTCAGTACAGGCTCATGGCAGAAAAAAAGTATATATATATATATATATATATATATATATATATATATATATATATTTATATATTTCTTAGAGTGCAAGTGTGTGTTTTTTTAAAAAACTATTTTGACAGGTACATTCAGAAGTGTAATCCTCCTTATATTTACCTAAAGGCACTAGATGTCTTATTCCATTTTCTAATACATACCTGCCTTCCAGCTTCGTTGTTATGTAGATTCATTGTTAGTAGTACTTTGTTTTCTTTTTCCGTGCTGTTTCTGATGGGGACATCTAGGAACTTTCTGCTGAACCACATGCCATACTGGACGTCATCCGAGCAGCCCCCCCAGTGCCAGCCTTCGCTCGCAGAGCCGCCGTTCTGCAAGGTGGTGTCACAGGAACACTCCGTCATGTTGCCTGCACTGCATGACCTGGTCACAGAATGCACCAGGCCTGCAGCCATGACAGCATAAATAAATGCTGTTTCCTTGGTGCCTGGAATAAAACAGAAATCGCTAAATGAAAGGGCCATGCCAGTCTCTCTTTATGTTCAAAATGGAGCCTTCTACTCACCCGCTTGTCAGGGAGGCAATTTTTCAGTTGCTTACAATGGATGCTTTAAGGAGTACCTATTTAGAAAGGATGATTTTTCTATTGTTCTATTCTTTTTAAAAAGCAGCATTAATTTTCAGTATTCTGCCTGAGGCAACTGTCATATATTGTATGTCACACGTTGTTCTAATACTTACAATGTCTAAAATATGAAATATATGTCAGCACCTAGATCAGTGCCTAATAGACAATAAAAACTCAATAAATACATGTTGAAATCTAAAATCCATTGTGTGGAGACCGTAAATGGTAAACAATGGCCCCGAAGAGTCCAGGTTATCCTTCTTTTTAAATTCAGAAAGTGTTCTCACAAAACACAAGCTGAAAAATTTGGTGTGATGTTTGGTTGCATAAGTAATACATGTCAGCAAGAAAATTAAAATTAAGCAAAGACCAAAGCAATGAGTAGATAAATGTTACAGTTTAGTTTCACATTAAAGACATCCTTTTTTTTTTGAAGGATATCGTAAATAACAACCCTGATATTAATATAAACCAATTATATAGTTTGTATAGCACTAGCTAATCCTCTCACAGCCTTAAAGGCAATGAAAGATAATTGCAATGTCACCAGCAAAACACACGCAAACAGAATTGTTAAGGAAAATTATTGAATATGTATTTAGCCTATCTGCAATAGAATTTGAACTACAATCTTTGAAAGTTAAAATCCTATTACAACATTAATAAGAGATTCCGCAGGCAACTTTTTTTTCCTTTCGAGATGTTTAGATTGGAGTAGAAACAATTGCACGCCCGTTGTCCAATAAACCTTTTCAACAGCTGATGCCTCTGCGTTTCAGCAACTGTGAAGAACACATCTTTTTTTTTTTCTTTTTCCCCTGCAGGGGGTCAGGGCTCCTTCGGAAGGGTGTGCCGGCCAAAACGCAGCAGGGCAAAAACGATGCTTTGGCGGCAGTGTGTGTGTAGGGACCGGTTGGGGAAAGGTCAAAGGGGAGGGAGAACGGAAATGAGTGTGAAAACCAACGAATCTTTCAGCGCCCCGGTCTTAAAATTCTTTGGATCTGCTGATATTCCGGGAACACTCCTGGTTCCCTGTTCCTTGATCCTTACCCCAGGCACGTGTAAGTGGAACCTTGTTGCACTGCAGCTTCCCGCGCCGCGAGTGTGCGCAAAGGAGGGGAGAGATAGAAAGAAAAAAAACACAAAAAACAACAACAAACAAAAACCGAGGGGCGAGCCAGAGTGGTCTTGCTCGGGTTAGCTGCACGTTGGTCTGTCCAGGACAATCCCTTTTCCAAATCACCACGATTCTGTCTACACCGTGCTCCGAGGAGTCAACAGACTTGGGGCTTCGCTGCAATTAGCCACTTGTCCAGGGCTCGGTGCGCAGAGGACGGAACTGCTTAAATCAAAGCAGATGCGGCAGCAGCATTCTCTGCCGCCGACATCATGTTTCTCCAGCTGGTCACCCACGTAGGGGGGCGCTACGGGGCCCGAGGGGTCGGCGGGGTGCAGTGTCAGAATTTTCCTCCAACTCCAGCCCGGCACCGCGTGAAGGAGGAAAACCTACGGCCCCAAGCGTCCCGCTCTGAGCCTGGGGAGTCACCCCCTTCAGGACAGCACCTGCACCCGGGGTCTGGCTTCCGTCGCTCCCAATTGCCGTCCACGAAAGGACTTCTTGGGGATTTAGAGAGCGAAGGGACCCTGCAAGCACTATTGATTTTATTTACAGGAATTGGAGGGGTTGTCACCCTTTGTCCCGCGCCAGCACCGAGGGTCCCGGGACTCACCGCTGCTCAGCTCGTAGCCAAAGAGGGGGCTGGTGCCCGCTGGGGAAGCGGCGGCGACCTGGCAGTTCCATCTCTCGTGTCTGAACTGACTCCTGCACTCCTGGATGCCCAGCCGGGCGCCCTCTCGGATGCTGGGCAGCAGGTACGGTTTCCTCTTGCACAGCTCCTTCTGGCGGCTGTTCAGCGGCAAGTTGGCGCAGCCCAGCTTCTCCGGAACCCCAAAGGAGGCGATGCCCAACCACCTGTAAGACACGGCCGCCCGTAACGTAAGCCTCTCGACTGCGCTCCTCCCCAGTCCCAGATATTTCCCCCCAAATTAGGTCACCCGCCCTAGGGTCCCCTTCTCTCCTCCTCCGCCTTAGCTGAAAGTTCCCTGAGGTTGGGCATCCCTTTTGCCACATACCCGTGCACCCCCATACTCACATCCAGTTTCCTTGGGATCCGCTGGGGAACAGTGCGAGCAGGGCTGCCCACAGCGCGCACAGGCGAGACAGTGCCAGGAGCGCCGCTCTGTCCATGGCCCCCGCATGGAGTCCCCTAGCCCCTGACACCCCTCTTCTGCACTCCCCGCCCAGAGGCCCGCCAGGCCACAGGTCAGTTCTCTAGCACCAAGCTGTCCCACGCCCTCTTTCTTCCTGCAGACAACATAAAAATAAAAATAAAAAAAGGCCAGCAGTGGTAGGGGCTCTCAGCAGCCTCCCCTCGCTTGCAGGGAGCAGCGTGAGGAGATGGAGCAATTAGCTGAGGGCCTCCTCCAACGTCCAGTTGGAGTTGTGCTGGAGATGCGGGAGCGTCCCTCGGATTCCAAGGTGAGAAACTTCTGTTGATGTAGCTCTGTCTCCATCGCCCCCGGCCTCTCCTCTCATCTCCTCCCCCTGGCCGCGCCTGGAGCCTGATTGGCCCAGCCGCTTCCCCGCACTCATCATCCCCGAACTTTAGGCTCCCATTGGCTGAGAGCGGACTCCGCAGGGGCGCTTGGCCCGCAGCTCCCCGACAGTGTGTCCAGACCCCAGTGTGTTCTTGACCTTTCCTCCTGCCACAGTCTCCTGAGAGTGGGTCTCGGCGGGAGGGATATGGATGCAACCTGAAGACTGATAGGGGCGCTTCTGTGTTAGAATCCTGAGGAGATGCTTGGGTCGAATGGGGGATGTTTGAGTTCCACCCACCTCAGTCGCTTTTGGATTAATTACCCTCTAGGCAGAGTGGCTGGAAAAACTCACTATCCCTGTTTTTTTCCTCTCCACCTTCGTAGGAGAATAATCTTTTTGAATCAGAGTTGGTACCAAACAAGTTGACCTTTCAACACCCTGATTGAGAGCGGGTGAAATGCTGTCAGGCTGGAGATCCTAGTCTGAGCAAACACTCACTTTTAGCGAAAGGGAAGGTTTCAGCCTAGCATCCAATCGACCGTATTTAAATTTTGTTGCGTGAACTCCTTTTCCCAGTTTGTCTTACGTTCTGCGGTCCTTGAAAGCACTGTCAGAAAATGGAACACAGAGAAAGAATGGGAGTGAGAGCTGTCTGAAGAGCTCTAGGATAGATGAGTGCTGTCTCTTTACCCTCCTCTCAAGTCCACCTTATGGAGACCTTGGTCAAGACTGCACACTGGAAACACATTTTTAAAACTTACTCATTAAACCCTTATTGTGTGCTCAGTACTGGGGGAAATTACAAAGACAAGATCCCTTCAGTGCACAGACCAGCCATGGAGACGAGTCTAAAACAAAATAATTTGAGATATCAGTGAAGGAGAGTATGGAATCCAGCATGGAAGTCTTCGGAGCCAACGAAATCGGAAGCAGAATGTAATGGTGCCTGGCCATTTAGGAAGGCTAGTTAACCAGTGTTTTGCAGCACAGTTATCTCCCGCAAAACTCCGAAGGCAGGTGGGACGTGCTTAGCTGTGGTAGCAGAAAGGCCGTGTCACCTAGTTGGTGACAGAAATGTTTCAGAGAGACACCTCCCACTCCTCAGAGGACTTAAGAAATGTTTGTAAATTCTCAGGTGGACAGACAAGCTTAGTGGTGCCAAAATCCAGACTTGCTCAAACAAAAGATTTGCTTAATTGCTTTATCCCCAAATACAGGATTTTATTTGCAGCGTATCTCCTTTATCAGCCCAGAGCAATAAAGCTCACTGAAATTCCCATCCTATCCCTTTTATCTAATGAATATTTATTGAGTGGACATTATGTACTAGTAAGCCCCATTGTTATTTTTACAGAATCAAGTTGGTTAGGGCGTAGTTACTGGTCCAAGCATATTTTAGAGAGTGGCTAATGGCATCTCAGAAACTCAGTGCCTTCATTCAAGCCCACTTGCTTCTGTGAGCTTTTCTAGGAGGGGTCCTGGAGCAGTCATTGCTGTATTCCCACCATTGGGCCCAGTATATGAGATCTTGGTTTTGAACACAACTTATTGAGTGAATTAACAAGATGAGGGACATTCTGAGCAGATGTGTAAGTGGCCTGAATGATGAAATTAGAGAAGTGACTCTCTCTTCAAGGGAATGGGGGAGAGTGGAGAACACTAATATTTTAGGCTGAGTTTAGTGGTAGATATTTTAAGGAAGTTGGATTTGTTTTTCATTGAAAACTATATATCGATACACCTGAAACTAATTAAAAAAAGAAATACAAATTGGTAGTTACAAAATAGTCATGGGGATGTAGGGTATAGCATACGAAATATAGTTGATAATATTGTAATAACTGTGCATGGTGTCGAAGGGGTGTTCAATTCTTAAGTTATATAAATGTCTAATCACTATAGTGTGCACCTGAAACTAATATATTATTGTATATCAGCTGTAATTGAAAAATAAAAAGTTATTTTTTAAAAAAGTATATATTGAGCCTCTATTATGAATTAAAAAGTGGGGGATAACACTGAGCTAAATGGTAGCAGAGTTCACAGCTGAGTTGACGAGAGAGAGTGAGCAGGCAATTACAGGACATTGCAATAAATGGGGGAAGTCAGTGTGCCATGAACCACACCAGAGGATTACTTAGCCTTGTTTGGAAGTGGGGGTCACTTGAATGCTGCCTTCATTATTAATCTGGGGATCCAGCACTGTCCAGGCATCCACATAAAGCCTTTAGAGCAGCACTCAGAGTGTTCTGTTTTTACAGTCTAGGAACACTAGGTCAACCATTTTCAAATCCAAGACACAGGGCCGAGTGGTCCTCTTCTGTCTGGTCTATGTCCTTCATGGTCATTCTGTTCCTACTTCTACATCTAAGGAGGCTTATTCCCAGGAGTTGATCCAGCTGAAGAAGTAGGCTTCCCATTCAACGAGAGGACATTTGAGGGAGCGTCTGATATGTATCAGGCACTGTGAACGTTCATGCACCGAGAACCTCCTATACGCCCCCAGTGTCGGTCTTTCTCTCTCTCTCTCCCCCTCTCTCTCTCTCTCTTTCTCTCTCTCTCTCTCTCCCCCCTCTCTCTCTCCTTCACTCTCTCTCTCTCCCTCTCTCTCTCTCTCCCTCTCTCTTTCTCTCTCTCCTCAAAATTTCAACCCCCAAAATTGATACTCATTTTATAGATAAGGAGAGGTTAAAAAACTTGCTAAAGTTCACTCAACTAGAAAGTAATGGAGTCCAAAATCAATTTTATATTAGAGGCTCTGTTTTTTTCTACCACTATGTAACCTAATTCAAAAACTTTTTTTTTTTCCTAATCAAATTCCAGATCACTGGGCCTCAGGGGCTCGAGTTCTCTTTTGTATCCCTTGGTTCTTCCCATCATAGTTCACAGCTATTGCCATCAAAAGAGTTCTGTTCCCTGAGCATAAACCCAAACCACAATGGGTGGGTCTCCTGAGGAGGTCTCCCTGAAGTGTGTCCCTCTGAGGCAGATGGTGGTCTGCATGCAGGCCCTTCCATTTCCCCCACTTTGCTGTCTGGTGTCTGTGGGCTGGGAGGAGCACTGGGCTGAGTGGGGTAACTGGGGCTTCAGTCAGCAGGCTATAATTTTGGGCAATTAATTTCAACTTTGAGCCTCAGTGTTCTCTTTCAGATCTGAATCTCTTACTGGAGTTAGCATAGGGCTAGAAGGATGTGTGTGTTGAGGAAGACTGCATTTGCTAACAGATTTGCACTCCTAGAGAGAGGAAACCCTGGTCATTGAAAAGGGCTTGCCAGCCTGAGAGAGGGACCCAGGACCAGGGGTGAGACTCGAGTTGTTTGGCCCCCATCTTCAATTGTACTTTTGCTTCTGGATTTCAAGTAAAATTAATTACTTCAATTGAAGAAATCTTTTAAAATGATTGAACTTCAAATTACATTATAACCTTGTCAGGTGATATGAAATTTTATTTAGAAGATAAAAAAGATGTTAACAGATATTGTATTTGTCCTGGAATATGAAAGTGAGTAACTCTCTCCTAACCTAATTTCTCCCTCTTAGTATAAAGTGGTTCATGTCTACTCTCATTAGAAAGGATTATGGTCTTTATTTAGACCTGAGAAATAAAGTCAATAATGGGTCCAATCCAAACACGTACACAACTACACATTGCAAATGGTTAATTTCTTTAGCAGTGGGAACCTCATTTCCTAGTCATTATTTTTGATTTTGTAATTTGGAAAGAGGGAAAAAATTTAATCAACCAACACAATATAATTTAGTACCTACTATTTTATGCAACCTAAGCTTCAGGTGCCCATATCTGTAAAATGTCATAAAGCTCGTACCATTCATTGTTCATACATGGAGCTGATATCATGTCATCCTATAATGAACCCAAGCTACCTAACATTTGACTGATGCTGCTAAAAGCACCATATGGCTCCAAGTTTGCACAGGTTACTCCAGGGGGGCAGGGGGGAGCATGGTGTTTTACGCTATATTTTAGAAAAGGATATTTAGCAGGAGGAGGTCCAGATTTCAAGCATATTCATTTCACTCAAAGGGACTGAATGTATGATTGTGGTCATCTCTGATCAGCTGGGCAGCTGAACCAGACAAATAGCTCGCTGGCAAGAAACCCAATTTCCCACTCAGGACCCTTGGAGACTATTAGTCAGAGAACCCGTAGGAGCCTGGTCCTTCTGGTAGTTTTCTCTCAGTCCCTGGGAAACTCAGTAAAAAGTCGGCCTGCACAGATATGCCTTGGACTCTGCCTCTGGCAGTCCATCAGAGAACGAGACTTCTAAGGGCCCTGTTGTAAGAATTTCTGCTGCAGATCACAGAGACTTATGTGCTGGAAACTGATACCAGAAGCACCCCAGCTGGTCTTAACTCCCATGATAGAACACAAGACCAGAGGTGACTTTTTACATAACTGGGTCCCCATCCATTCTATTTTAGATTCCACCTGGATGCTACCAGGGGCCATTGGCTCTCAGGAGGGGGCAGAGAATGGCATTCTGGGTGCCCTGCTGTCCTTTGGTGGCTGGACAAGCCATAAGAATGACAGACTTGGAACAGCAAGAGGAGACACCTCTTGCTGAAAGAACAGGAGTTGGACAAGGATGCTGGCTGGCTTTCTAAATTTCCACAACTATGAAAGTGACATCGATTTGTTTACTTGTCCTGGAAATTAAGGTTGAAGAAGCTTCCTCATAAAAAATGGCTTACCTCTAGTAGCATTTATACAGATTATACAATCTTTCTGGAATGAGGGAATAAAAGTAAAATGCAATACTTGACAAACTAGAGCCGTCACTGTTGCCCAAGGGGCCAGGTACCCAAACACACAAAACTGAGTCACATGGAGAATGTTGAATCTCTTGATATCTTTTACAAAAAAATTTCCAGAATTTTGTGAAACAAAACAACTCTATCAACTGATGAATTATTATCAATTTTAATAAGTTATCAAGAAAACTACTTCAAAAATCTAGCATTTACATTTTTTAGAGTATTATTTATGGAGGGATCACTGGGCTGTCTAAAATGGAAAAAAAAGTTTTCCTTTTAAAATTTTTTACTAAAATTGAACAATCTCAAGTTTTAAAGGAGAAAATTTTGAGGGAAGAGTCATTTAGAAAGAATTGACTAGGGCTGGCCGAGTGGCGCGGTGGTTAAGCGCTGGTTTGGGAAGCCAGCAGCCCCGGTTCGGTGCCACATATGAAGGCCAGTGACACTGCCCTCAAAAAAGAAAAGAAAAAACGAAAGAATTGACTGTCTATCTTAGTCTAACTGTTGCTCTGCATAATTAGACTTAATGGTAGTGTCTGTCTGCTGATAAAATGGCACAAATCAGCAAATGCTGAAACTGTTTTTGTACTCAGGCTTATTATTCATATGTTTAAGTGTTGGCTACTATCTTCATTTTGGGTGGAGAGCTTGTCAAAGAGGAGTGTCTTCGATTTGGCCAAGCGACACATGCCGCTTGGTGTTCACTTATGCCTCCATCGTCACATGGAGGTGAATCACATTTAAATTTGACCTTCATTGTTTCACTTTCCTCACTGAAATCTTTCATGATGTCTTATTTACTCCCACCAGTTAGGTGATAAATCACCCATTGGATTACAAACATCATCAAATCGAGGAGTCTGAGTAATTCTTTTGCAACCTGTTCCCCCTCCACCACCCATTACCTACAATGAGGCTGAGTGTATACTGGGCATTCAATAATGATTGTGTGGGAAAGACTCTCTCCCAAGAGTGATATTGATGAAAGCATTCCATTGAGAGCTGTCATCGTTGACATAATCTACTAATTTGCCACTTTTCCATTGGAAATTCTCCATAACTAGTATGTAGCATTAGTAAGTGCCATGTGATTTGCACGGGGACCACCAGATGGTTATGTCTGGAGCACTCAGAGCTTCGGTTTCTGCTGCTGTTACAATCAGTAAATAGGCTGATACTCTTAAATCTTTCTGACAAACCTGTAGCTGTGCCATGGGCTCCTTTCAGGTAAATTTGTTGAGCTAGGCTAATAACCCAAACTCTTACCGCAGTTCCCTCTAGAGAAGGCTTCTATTTGAGTAGGCAAGTGCTCAGAGCCCAGGAGATTTACGAGGGTTCAGAGACATAAACACAAACTGCATAATAGGTGTGAGGTGTGTTCCAACTGCAGCCCTCTCACCTTCTGTTAACGATTACGGGAAGGGAGGCATCAATACAAAAACAGCCGACTTGAAGGCTCTCAGGCTCGCAATCTGATGGAGTCTCCTGGTGCCAGACCAACTTTTGGGGCTGTCACATGGCTTAGTGAAGCAGCTTCCAAAATGGGCTGAAAACCACAATATTGATATACTGGGCCACATGCCAGAACATAGGCTGAGTCCAGCCGACTGGGTAAAAGATTGCAGTTGCTATGTTAGCACCAGCGTATTGTCTGGGATCCCCGGGGCACGCTCATGAAACTAGCACCAGACAAATACAGCAGAGCCACTTTTTAATGCTGTTTTGGGGAGAGAACTCATATTTGCCTTGTAGGTTAACTGAGTTATGGCAGGCTTTGGCTGGAAGTTTTCCTTCAGAGACTGATTTGGCCTTCAGCATATCTTAATTTTATAGTAATCGCTGGCAGCCCAGGGTGGGGTTCAGAGCTGGAATCTTACCCTTCATACTGCACCCCCTCCCTGTCCCAGGGGTGCTGATGAATAAAGCATGCACACAGAGAGCTGAACCAGATTGGGCAACATATCAGCTTTATTAAGTGTAAGGCTTCCTACTAGAGCTGGATTATGTAAAGCGAAGTTTCCTATTCTTTCCCCCTGAATTGAAGACTGAACCAGTAGATGCATGGACCAAATCTCAGGCTGAGAAACTGAACCTCAGAGGAGAGGCTAGAACCAGGCAATAGCAAGTGGAGAGGACAGCTCACTCTACTTGAGGATGTCCATCCAGGTCTATGAAGAGGGAAATTGGAACCATCTTGCTCTCAAGGTACCCGCTGATGACAGGGACCAATTGACTGGCCACCCTTTCTCCACTGGGGAGTAGTAACCACTGAGATGGGGACTAGGGTACAGATTTCCTTGCCATAAAAGAAAGAAATGAGGCTACAGAAATTTAGAAGGATGTTCTTACTTCCTTGGGCAGACAGAGCAAGTTCATCAGTCCTGCTATCTACTGGAAAATGTGGTGCTGCCAACCCTTGGGATAGATGGGTTGATAGATCAAGAACCTTTGTGGAAGCTTTAAGCAGGATAACTATGAAGCAAATACTCTGGACTGTAGTCTCAGAAATGACAAGTTACACAGTCATAATTAACATCAGTGGAGGAAGTGGTTAGCACAGGGCACTTCAGTGCCCACTGCAACTCCATCCACTTGTGCACTTGGGAGCCATATTAGGACATTGCAAAGATTAACCCAGAGGAGCAGAGGGGCGACTTCACCCCAAATCACAGTGTCCCTAAACAATATCCTCTTCCACTTTTTTAACTGTAGAAACACATGATTTGGTTTATTTTTCTGCTTCTGGTTTCCTTTGGTAAGATTAAAATAAATTCATGGTCCCTCACACATTGTCATCTCAGGCATGTGGCCCAGAAACATGGTGGGTGGTCGAGAGTAATCAAGATGAGCTTAGAAAAGCACATGAGGATGAATCACAACATAGATAATCAATGGGAGGCCTACAATCAGCAAGAAAAATTTGCGAACTATATTGTAACATTGATGTATATACATCTTCATAAAAAGGCCAAGGAAATATTTTGATTCTTTTAGTATGCACAGTTATTTGTAATAGATTCCCTAAATTTTTAGACTAGACAAAACATGTTATAGCTGCTTGTGATTACATATAAAGAAATATGCAATATTTTTTTCCAGGATATTTTAAGTCATTTGATAACACTTATGAGGGAAGGTTATTTTTGTTAATTGCTTGCTTTAAGGTGTGTCTTGACTTGGAATTCCAAAAGGAACAAAAGAGAGAAGCTGAAAGTCATAAATATATTTTCTAGCTGGAGAAAACAGAAGAACCACTTAGGAAGATTAAGCTCATGCAGCATTATTTATCTTTTTGGCTTGGTTTTATGCAGTAGCCCACAGCAAGCCTTGGAATCTTTCTGTGCTTTGTTTCCTTATATTTAATCTGCATCGTTCAGTAATCTAATCAAAGGAGTACAACAATGAGTCAATGGCACTTTGCAAAATGACTTAAATAAAATAATCCTCTTACTAAAATTCTCACAATACCATTGGTTTTAGAAAACCATATATGTGAAGTAATTAAACAATTCTGTAAGTCTTAAATTAAAACCAACAGTTTTGCACTTCCGCACTTGCCACTTACACCTCCCCAGAAGTAATAACTTGCAACTCTTTTAGCTGAATTCTCTTGGCATTTTGCCCCAATTTATTAAATATCATATTTATACTGTTACTTATTAATTTTTAAAATTTTAGGCATTATCTGTGACTTTCCACTGTGGAAGGTGAGGGTTTGCTTTGTGTATTCCCAATATAGATATTTCAAAATTGTAGTTAGATCAGCAGTCAGTTTTTATATTAATGTTATTATGACACACAATGTAATTCATGCTAAGCTATACAGTGTACTATGATTAATTTCCTTTTCCTCACTTTCCTTTTTTCTCTATTTGTCTGGTTCCTATGTGTTTATCATGAATCCAACCCCAAACCTCAGCAATATTCTAAATCTCAGATGAATCAGAAGTTCCATCAATTCCATCTTATTGAAAGTATCTCCTGATGTCCCCAACTCGTTCCAGTCTGGGATGGTTGCCTCCTCCTCATCTGGTGTCCCAGTGTTTTCTATGATCTGCTTCACCATCATCCTAGAGATCACGAGTTTCTTGCATCTGTTTAGAAACCTCATTTTCTGAATCTCATATATTTCCCATTTTTGGTTCAGTCCCCTGTTGTAGTGGAGCATATACTCCTGCAGCTTCGTGAGAAAGGGTGAATATGAGATAATTTTCCTCTCTTAAAATAGTTTTACTTATTCTAGTAGTTTGGTTAGGGAGCAAACTCTAGGTTTGCAGTAATTTTCTTTTAGAATTCTGAAGACATTTCTCCACTGTTTTCTAGCTTGCATTGTTACTGTTCAAACATCTGCATATACAGTACTATAATTTCAGATCCTCTGTATATGAATTTATTTTTTTCTCTGATATCTTTTAGAATCTCCTCTCTGTCCATAATGTTTGGACATTTCATGATGAAGTGCCTAGATGTAGGTATATTTTCATCATTTGGACTAGATACTCAGGAGGCTATCTCAGCATATGAAAGTTCATGTTTTTCACTTGTTGAAAAAACAGTTTCAAATTATTTCTTTGATGATTTTTCTCCCGTCTATTTTCTTTCTACTTTCTAGAATTCCTATTTTGTGAATGCTGGAGCAACTTTCTGATTCTGTAGGTTCAATGATTATTCTGTCCTATCTTCCATAACTTTTTCCCCTCTATTTTCTGTGAGACTTTTCTCAATTATTCTATTGAATTTTTCATTTCTGTTAGTATACATGTGTTTGTGTGGATATGACTTCCAAGTCTTCTTTTTCATTTTTATTTTTATTTTTTTAGGGCAGTGTCACTGGCCCTCGTATGTGGGGCCTGAACTGGGGCCGCTGGCTTCCCAAGCCAGTGCTTAACCACGGCGCCACTCGGCTGGCCCCCAATACTTCTTTTTTAATGTTCTCTGCTTGCTCCTCTTTTAAATTAAGTAATATCCCATTGCAATTTTCAGTGATATATTAAATTATATTATTCATCTCATCATTTTGAGTTTTAGTTTCCTATTATTGCTATAAAAAAACTCTCACAATTTTAGTGGGCTAGAATAGCAAATATTTATTATGTTACAGTTCTGGAGGTCAGAAGTCTACAATGGATCAACAGGGTTGGGTTCCTTCTGGAAGTTCTGGGGGAAAATCTGTTCCCTTGCCATTTCCAGCTCTTAGAGGCTGCCTCCATTCCTTGGCTCATCATGGCTGCGTTCCACACATCATTCTGACCTCTATTCTGCTTCTATTGTCATTTTTCCTTCACTGGCTGTGACCCTCTTGACTCTCATATAAGGACTCTTGTAATTCCATTGGAACCTGTGGATAATCCAGGGAAGTCTCCCCATCTCAGGATCCTTAACTTAATCACATCTCCAAAATCCCTTTTGCCATATCAGGTCACATATTCATAGGCTCCAGGGGCTAGGACCTTGTACTAGGTCAAGTGATGGCCCCCCGAAAGGGATGTCCACCTGCTAATACCCAGGACCTGTGAATGTAATATTATTTAGAATTTTCTGAATTATATATTTTTCAGATATAATTATATTAGAATCATAAGTGAGATCATCCTGAATTATCTGGGTGGGCACTAAACCCAATGGCAAGAGTCCTATTAGAGAGAAAGAAAAGGAGAAGATCAGATACCGAGGAGAGGAAAGTACATGAAGACTGAGATGGACGTTGGAGTGATGCTGCAAGGAATGCTGGGAGGCACTGGAAGCTGGAAGAGGCAGGAAGTGTTCTCCACTAGAGCCTGCAGAGGGAGTGTGGCCCTGCTGATACCCTTTTCCAGATTTCTGACCTCCAGAACTGTGAGAGAATAAATTTCTTTTGTTTTAAACTACTTCATTTATGGTACTTTGTTATGATAGCCCCAGAAAACCAATAAAGATGTGGACATATAGGGGTGGAGGGTGGGGGGTGGGGTGGGAGGTGGGGGGTGGGGAGGCATTGTTCTGTCTCCTACAACATATTAATATTTTTTGGCAATTTTCTTCCCTCACTTCTTCCAAGTTGTTTTATTTTGTTTCTTTGTCTCTATCTGTCATTTTAGAAGTTTGCCTCAGATGTCTGCTAATCCTTGGTTGTTGCTCATGATTCTGACTATGGTACTTAAAAGCTGATTAGATGCTCTGAGCAGGTGGGTAGGACTAACGTTGGGTTTTATTTTAGGATGATCTCAATGGGTCATTTTATTGGTTAATCTTCAATATCTGTATATTTATGTCATGTCTCTCTTATTTAAAACGGAATTCTGTTAAAATTATAGCTAACATATGATATTATATTACTTTCAGGTGTACACATAGTTATTCAACATTTATATACCCAAAGAAGTGATCACCACGATAAGTCCAGCCACCATCTAACACTGCACCACACTATCACAATATTATTGATTATATTCCCCATGCTATATGTTAAATCATCATTATTTATTTGTTTTATACCTGGAAATTTGAACCTCTTATTCCCCTTCAGCTCCCCCCATTTTTAATTTTTCAATTACACTTGACATTGCATATTACTTTATATTAATTTCAGGTGTACAGCATTGTGGTTAGACATTTGTATAATTTAAGAGGTGATCCCCCTGACTGGTCTAGACCCACCTGGCATTATACACAATTATTACCGTATTATTGACTATATTCCCTATACTTAACATCCCTATAACTATTTTGTAGCTACCAATTTGTACTTTTTAATCCTTTCCGATTTTTCATCCACCCCTTCAACCCTCCTCCCATTTGGCAACCATCAAAATGTTCTCTGTGTCTATGAGTATGTTTCTGGTTTTTTTGGTTGTTTGTTTTGTTCTTTAGATTCCACATATAAGTGAAATCACATTGCATCTATTTTTTGCTGTCTGACATTGTCCACTCAGTACAGTACCCACCAGATTCATTCATGCTGCCACAGATGGCAAGAACCCATTCCCTTCCCTGGCCAAGCAATATTCTGTTTTATATATGTACCACCCCCTCTTCATCCATTCACCCATCGACAGACACCCAGGTGGCCTCAGTGTCTTGGTTATTGTAAATAATGCTGCAATGAACATATGGATGCACACGTCCTCTCAAAGTAGCATTTTGGGTTTCTTCATTTAAATACACAAAAGTGGGGTTGCTGAGCCCTTCTTTGTCCCTTGCTATAGCCTGTATTGTAAAGTCTAGTTTGTCTGATATGAGTATTGTTACCCCAGCTTTTGTTTTTCCTATTTCCATTTTCATGAAATAACTTTTTCCATCTCTTTACTTTCAGTCTGTGTGTGTATTTCAATTTGAAGTGAGTGCCTGTAGGAAGCATATGCAAGGATTTTGTTTTCTTATCCATTCAGCTACACTATGTTTTTGATTGGAGCATTTAATTTGTTTACATGGAAAGTAATTGTTCATAGATATTTAGTTATTGCCATTTTATTATTCATATTTTTTTGTCTTTTTTTTGTCTTAAAAAAGTTTCTCTAAGATTCCTTGTAATATTGGCTTTGTGATGATGAATTCCTTTAGCTTTTCCTTGTCTAGGAAACTCTTTATCTGTCCTTCGATTTCAAATGATAGCCTTTCTGGGTACAGTAGTCTTGCTTATAGATCCTTGCTTTTCATCACTTTGAATACTTTCTGCCAATCCTTTCTTGCCTGCCAAAGTTACTGTTGAGAATTCAACTGATAGCCTTATGAGAGCTCCTAGTATAATTTACTAGCTGCTTTTTTCTTGCTGCTTTTAGTATTCTCTACTTGTTTTTGACCTTTGCCATTTTAATTATAATGTGTCTTGTGGGCCTGTTTGAGTTCATCTTGTTTGGGACTTTCTGTGCTTCCTGGACTTGTGTATCTATTTCCTTCACCAGGTTAGGAAAGTTTTCAGTCATTTAAAAAAATAGGTTCTTAGTCCCCTGCTTTCTCTTGTCTCCTTCTATTATCACTATGATGCAAATGTTTTGCTTGATGTTGTCCCAGAGGTCTCTCAAACTATCCTCACTTTAAAATATTCTCTTTTGTTTTATGTTCTGATTGCATGTTTTCAGCTAACTTGTCTTTCAAGTCACTGATTAGCTCCTCTGCTTCATCTAGTCTGGTGGTGATTCCTTCTAGTGCATTTTTCATTTCAATTGTATTCTTCACTTTGAACTGGTTCTTCTCTAAGGTTTCTAGTACTTTTTTATGCTTGCTATTTCTTATTGAAGTTCTCACTAAATTCCTTGAGCATCATTATAACCAGTGTTTTGAACTCTGTCTCTAGTAGGTTGTGTGCCTCCATTTAGTTTAGTTAATTTTCTGGAGTTTTCTCCTGTTCTTTCATTTTGGGTGTATTTCTTTGTTTTCTATTTTGGCTGCCTCTCTGTGTTTGTTTCATGTATTAGGGAGATCTGTTGTGTCTCCCAGTCTTGGCTGGGTGGACTTATGTAGTAGGTGCCTTGTGGGGCCCTCACACAGTCTCCCTGATTGTCTGTGCTGGTTGCTCCAGAAGTGTCCCTTGTGTGGGTTTTGTGTGCCCTCCTGTTATAGTTGGAACTTGTGCTATTGGCATGTCATTGGGTGGGATTGACCCTCAGGCTGACTGGATGTGACCACATTCACAGCTTACAGGATACTGTGCTAAGGGCTTACCACATGGAGTGTGATGTCCCTAGAGGGTTCTGGTGCCTGTTGAGACTGCACTTTGTGTGTGCCACTTGTGGGGCTAATTGTGTGGTGCTCTGCTGTGGTCTGAAGACAACCTCCAAGTATGTTGGTTTTAGAGCCTCTTGGAAAGGGCTCTGGTGCAGGTCCTGGTCACCCACAGCCTGTGACCTGCTGAGGAAAACCTGAAAGGAACTACAAAGCAATCCATGGTTAGTCACTACCTGTGCTGGACCTGGACATGTGTGGGGGAAGCCATGCTGAGAACCAAGGATGGCTGCCACCAGTACCGAGTCTGGGGTAGCTGTTCAAAAATCCAGGACATACCGAGGCCTTCCACTGGTTGCCATCTCCCATAAGGTTCAGCCACTGATAAAGCCTCATGCAATATTCGAATTGGGTGAGGCAGGGTCTCAATGAATCTGCAGGGTGGAGCAGTGGAGCTCATCAGGCCATTCAGATTCATTTTGGCCTGTGAGGGTGGGCTCAACATGGGAAAGATGGTGCCTGTCTGCCAGCTGCAAGGGAAACAGATCCCATGCAGGAAAAATGGTGAACTACCTTCCAGTCCTTGCCTAAAGCCACACATTTCAGTCTGCCCCTTGTATGTCTCTGACACCCCCAAGTCATGGTCCCTCCACTGGAGTCCAAAGTGAGTGCCTGCAAATGAGTCTGTGCAGGACATCAGGGGTTTTCTGCAGCCTTCTTTCTCACCCAGACCTTCAGAATCCCCACTGTTTTTCACAGCCAGATGTTGTGGGGGCTCCTCTTCCTGGCATCAGTACTCTGGGCTGGGGAGGCTGGTGTAGGGCTGGGGTTCCTTGCTCCTCCGTGGGGAACCTCTGTGGCTGAGGAATCCCTACCAAATTTCATCTTGCATTCAGAGGCCAGCAGGTTTTGCTTTTGCCCTTCCCCCCAGTCTCAATGTGGCTTTTTCTTTATATCCTTAGTTATAAAACTTCTATTTGATGTAATTTTTCTCTTTGCTTGAATCCTTCATTTGAAGACCAGTGACTTAAGTTATTCATGATATTGGTAGCTTTGCAACCCGATTCAGTAAATAAATTTTATTGGTGGATGCCAAAAAAAAAAAAAAAAAGAGACTTCAGATGGTTCTCCAGGATGATTGTTCTACATTTTAGTTGTAATTTTGATGTGTTCACAGGATGAAGGAAGCACATCATGTGTCTACTCCACCATCTTGGATCTCTCTCTGTCATGCCTCTTAAGCTGGTCAGTTTCCCCACAGAAGAATATTCGTCTCCTGTTTTGATGATATCGGCTAATGTCCTTTAGTCTAGTGGCGGTGAGAGCTTGAGATGTTTCAACATTCACTGTCAAAATATAATTTCAACTTTTTTTTTTTTTTTTTTGAGGGCAGTGTCACTGGCCCTCATATGTGGGCCCCGAACTGAGGCTGCTGGCTTCCAAAGCCAGCGCTTAACCACCGCGCCACTCAGCCAGCCCATACTTTCTATTTTAAGCGCAACCAGCCTTGTACTAAAAATCTAATAGTCTTCACTAAAATAACTGCATAACTAAAGGGTTAAGTTTCTATATGAGGAACACTTGCATCAGAATAAAGGACAACTTTTATCCTGGAAACTGTGAGAAGTACAACTAGCAAATGAGCTACAGCGGTTAGATTTATTCCTACAAGAAATCTCTCTGGAACACTGGAGAGTCTGCTTCCTTGCATTGTGATCAGTTTTGGCTTAAACAAACTCTTACCAAAATTTAAAGAAATCTCATGATTCTGAAGACTAAGCTATGAAAAGGATTAGTCTTTACAAAAAGGCAGTTTTAGAATAATCAAATTAGTTGTATAACATAAGACATTTTCCTTTTGTGACTACAATTATCTTCTCTGATTAGGAGCATCTTTGTATTCTCTCAGCAATGCAGGGACTTAATGGTTGTAAAACCAGACATACCTGGGTAATGGAAAATTTTGGTTTTCAACTGCAGACCATGATTCTTTTTGCCTGTTTGTGGCATATCCTCTAAAGTCTGCTTGCCGAATTTGTTGTTAAATTCTAGATCATTCTGGCTGACTGTTAATCATGACACCAAATGACATCTGCCACAATTTCTTAGGGTTTCTAAACCTCTCTTTCTTCCTCTCCTTAAATCGTTTTGTTCTTATTTCCCTAACTCCTCTTGTTATTTCTTCTCTTTCCTTATTTTTCTAACATTCTGTTGCTTCTCCCTTTTTCTTATTTCCTTTTTGTAATCTAATGGACAAAACAACAACATTGGCTCACCTTCACAATGGATGTTATAGTAAGCTCCCCACCAAACAAACAAACAAACAAACAAACAAACAAAAAACCCTCATGTTTCTGAAATCATAAGGATTGGTGGTTTAAATGTTTGAAACCTGTTGTCCCAAGAAAACTTTGACCAGCAGTCATCTTTTATTACAGCACAGAAATAAACACTGCAAAGTAGAGCATATTCTATTTAAGTAACAATTATCCTTTTTATTTGTTTGAAAGGGACAGAAGGATAGAAGTTTTGTAGTTTACCATCAGGCCACCAAACATTACCTCTGTGGAGGCCAGAGAGAATAGCCATATCTAGTCAATTTTTTTAAATTCTTGTAAAACCTTTAAAACGTAGACGTTCACCACTGTGTTCTCGAACCCTCTAAATGTTCAGGGACTATTCACATCTTAGAAGCTTGATGAATGCATGTTCTCATATAAGCAATCTGAAGTCATTTGTTTGGAGGTTCTAGAAGGAGAGGACCATCATTATACACTTGATTGAATAACCTCTTTTCTTTCTGAAAAATGCACCTAATGGAGCCATGAGGACAGATAAAACTTAGGACACTCAGCCCACCAAAGCAGCCAAATAAACCCTGGCAATCTAGAGATAGTTGGCATTACAGCCAGATTGCACTTATATTCAAATCCTCTAAGCAATAAAGTAGAATACAATCTTTTTATTTCCATCAACAGTTAAGCAGATGACTGATAGTCCCCACTTTAACAATACTTTACATCCTTGGCAACCCTCTACATAGCCTGCTTTTAGATGCACTGGGCTCCTGCTTGAAAGTGCAGTTCAAGAAAATACAATGTTTTGCTCTTTGGACAGTGATGGAAACCAGCAAATGGAAAGATAGAGACGGCAAGAAATGTTGTGTTTATTAGGTCATCTGACTAAACTGAATGGGTAAAATGCAAGACAATGGGTAAAGGGAGTAGCCCAATCAGGTCATCTCTGAAGTCTTCGCCTGTCCAGGTGAGTAATTCAAATTTCTCTAGCAATTCCTCAGATATGCTATATTCTAAGTTCATCTTTCAGCTGTAATGATGAACTTGGCACAGCATGGAAATCAGTCATAGTAGCCCACGAGCAGCCGATGCCCTTCTGATTTTCAGGCTTCCCTTTCTCTCAGAGGAATCTTCTTTGCAACAGTGTTCCCCTCAAAATTATGCCCCATCTCCTTATTTACTCAGTGCATTAAATTTTACCAGCTGTTGGGAGAAAAATAATGTGATTAAATTCATTCATATTGAATATGTCTAATAGCCCCACTTTCCAAGGGTATGAGCATCTTAAGGGAACCTGGAGATTAATATATGTGATTTCACTAATTGAAAAGATTTCAAACAGAAGAATCTAATAAAATAAAGAGTTGTGGACACAGTGGGGAGCCATCTGGTTATAAAACAAGGAAGCTTTCGTTTTGCTCTTAATTCCAAACTCAATTTTGTTCAAGATTATCTTTCTCATCGTTTACAGTCCATTTTACACTTACTTCCCAGATTCATATTTAAAAGGCATATATAATACCACTCACAAAATTAAATTGCTGAAGAATATATCTGCCATCTTGTTTTAGGAAAAAATATTCAGGGAAATCTTTTAGTTAATCCACTGTTGCAAAAAATTATGAAATCGGTGAGTGTAAAAGATGAGAGTACCCATTTGAAACACACCAGAAACAGATGTCTCCCTACCTATGCTTTTTGGTAAAAAGCTCTATCCATAGCATTTTCAATTCCATAATTAAATTCAGTTGCATTGTTAATGTACTGTTGACATTAACTTGTATCTTATATACACAAGGCTGGGACTACACATCTGTTAACTTGAAACAGCTGTTTGCAAAATTACTACAATATGGCCAATACTTCTTTTAACCATTATGTCTTTCCATTTAAACATGATTTGCATCTGTAAGTACTTATTATGTATAAAATTAAAGGAAGATTTATGACATACTAATGATGAATTTTGAGGCTACATTAATATTGCATATGACAATAGCATGGCAGAAAAGACAGTTAATAGACTATTTCTACAGATCAGAAGCCATGCCCCGCTGGTATGCACGCTTGGAGGGCAGGGCCTGTGTAAATATCTTCCCACAACTCTAGGATCTGGTTAGCGGACAACTCTAGATGGGATGATCACTGCAGCTTCTCTCTTATTTCCTCTGTTCTGGGGAATGGCAGAATCTTTTCTTTGAAATGTTATGTGATGCCCCCTGTTTCCTCCAAGTGTCCCATTTTTGGATAGCAGATATTTAAAATTTCACAACTAAAAATGTCTTAGTTTGTCCTCTCTTCAAACTTCATGTGAGGGCTTGAGTTGTAAGGTCTGAAGATTCATTGAGACCTGGGTATGACTTCGTCAGACCTTCCCAGCTTTGATGGGGTAGCAGGATACAGAGAGCATCAGCTGCACTGAGATAGGCAATGAGTGTGGGACAGTGGCCAGGAGGATTGGAGCACCTCAGAGCTGCATGTATGGCGAGCCTTAGGGCCTGGCATCTGGTGTCAGCAGCTCCCCAAGCACCCCAAACCTCCCTAGAGCTCAGGCGGGCAGCTCCACATGTGGCTCAAAGCTCCCCAGCTCCCTCTTCTGTGCCCATCTCAAGACAGAAGGGGTACATCAATTAGTATTTGTTAGAGAGGGGTTTTGGAAGTGAGTTTTTCTATTTCTAACATAATGCTTTGTCAAGGCTCCTAAGACAAGTTCTATTTTGAGCACAAATTCTAACTCAAGAAAATGCTAGAGTTTGTTAGTGCATTTATTTTTTCATTCTATAAAAATTCATTGAGCGTCTTTTCTGTGCTAGGCAATTTATTTCTAAACTAAGAATGCAAAGATTAAAAGAACAAGTGAAAGAAACCAGCTGCACCCCCCCATATTGTATGATCCCATTTATATGAAATGTCCAGTATAAGTAAAGCTATAGAAACTGAAAATGGATCAGTGGTTGCCTAAGGCTGGGGAGGGGGAGGGAAGGGTGGAGCGGGCCTGCTATATTTCTTTTTGGCGTGACACAAATGTTCTAAAGTTAGACTATGGTGATGGCTGCAAACCTGCATAAATATACTGAAAACCATTGAATAGTACACTTGAAATGAGTGATCTTTATGGTATGTAAATTTTATCTCGATAAAACACTTAAAAGTAAATAATAAATGAACACACCCAAACAAACAAAAAATTCAGTCCCTTCATCATAAAGTTTGCATTCCAGGCGGTAACTCATTAAATAGACAAAGATGAAGGCTGGCATAGGGTAACTAGAAAGTGCTAAGGAGGCACAAAGGAAGGACACTCCGACCAGGATATGGGAATCAGAGAAAGATTGCTGAGTAGATGGCATCTAAGCTGGGAAGCAGTAGATGGAGAAAAGGTTATGGGAGAGAACTAGTTGCTGTCAGATATGGTACGGTAAGAAGATGAGTAAGAGTCAGTCCTACGTCCTGAGAAGCTAAGGTGAGTGGGGTAGAATATAAGTAGGTCATTATAAATAATTACTATGTAATGTGGTAGTGCCGTGACATAGGTGGACACAGAGACTATGGAAGTAACAATAAGAGGAATTAAGTCCAGTCAAGAAGATGGAGGCTGAATGCTTGGGGCAAGGCAGTTATGCTTTGACCTAATGAGCCCAAGAACTGTGATTTGCTGAGTGCCTCCCACCCAGGGCCCTTCACCATGGCTTATAGGACTCAGTCATGCTGCTACTGCCTTCTCACTCCTCATCCATGTCACCATTTGCCAATGGGAAAGCCTTGTGTGATCAGAGCCACTCAGGAGAGTTGGGAGGTGGAGAGAGAGAAGATGTCCCCACTATGAGTAATTCCCACAAGAGACCTATTGATTCATTTATTTTCAGCTTCCCCATCTCCTTTCTTTCCCCAAGTTCTCTTTGTGGTTTTAACAGTGGGAGCCCTTGTGACTCTGCAGTCAAGTGTTTCCTAGCATCTTTTTATCTGGTGATTTCTGGCAGTTGGGTCACTTGTCACCTCCCAACAGAAGCATTTGCCAGACGTGCCCCCTGGAGCACCTCCCTCCCGGCTCTGCTTGGCAGAGCCCTGCAACCACATTCCCCACATGTCCAGACCAGCACCTGGCTGAGGCATCCAGAGATAGAAAACCTGTTATTCACAAGGTTTTACACACTGCTGTAAATCAAAAAATAAGAGGAAAGTTTTAAAGAAACTAATACAATGGTTATAAAATGATTGGTCCTTCTCTATTTCATTGTGTAGGTGTGTGCATACACACACATATATGTACACATGTTTGTGTGCATATTTATTCAGTATGAGTTTTTGTTGAAAAGAGTCCAGAATTCCTGTTTCTGAGTTCCTTATTTACAACGCTCTGCCCAGACACAAACCAGGGGAGGCTTGGTTTTGGCCCCACGGTTTTGGCTCTCGTGTCTGCAGAGGCAGCATAACAAGTCAGGACTCAAGAGCAAGGGGAGAGCACTTATTCTGACTGTATTTGATAACAGTTTACTGAAGATAATATCCAAGGAGGCTTCCATTGGAAGAGAAATTCACTTCCAGAAACTCCGTACTTCAAAGGCTCTGATGACCCCAGGAAACAGGAAAACACCACTTACGCCCATCACCCACTGGAGACTGTCCATTCTTCTGGGAAATAGCAACCTGAGAAGCAATGTCTCCATATCAGCCTCATCTCAGAATCCATGAATAATTCATGGCAGATATCAACTTATTTCTAGGAAAGGTGGCCAAAAGAGAGTTCTGGGTGTTTACTAATAATATGGCCCTGGAAACTCCATCCTATTGAAACGATTCCTGTTCTTGGCAGGAGAAACTTGTGCTCAGGGTTGAATCCACACCCTTTTAAAAACATGCCATTGATTTTGCATAGCTAATGTTAACACTGAAATGAGGACTGTTTAGAAACAAGTATGAGCGGAGACCAGGTTCCCCCAGGGGTGTGCACATGTGCAGGAAACTGACGAACCCAGTCCTGTGCCATCTGATGACTAAACTCATCTTAAGCTACAGAGGCTCTGCTTTTCCCCTGTGCTATTCTGAATTCAGACCAAATTTTATCATCTAAGTAGAAGAAGTAGCTGCAACTAATTTCATGCCCTGCCAATGACATAGGCACCAATTTTGAACAAAATGCTCATAAACTCTTTTTATGATGCTGTAAAACTGGAGAGCTCATGCCCATTAAAACATAAGCTTCACGTTACATGTAATTAAGGCAAGGAGGAGAACGTAAAAATGTAAGTTTTAAAATGTATCTTGTATTACATATTAAACGCACACAGAAAATGCTGCCTAAGTTCCATTTCAAAGGCCGAGATGAGGACAGGAAGGAAAGGTCATGGTGGGTGAATGATTCCACGGGTGAAAATATTGAGGGGAAAAAAGGGTTGCTATTTCAGGTTCTTTAGGGGCTATACTATATTGATGGGTAGAGGTCATTTTTTTATTTTCCCCAGTGATAAATAAGAAGGTATCATTAAAAGCACATTCAGCTGCTATTCGGTTAATCTAGGTTATAATTTTGGGTCCAACCAAGTTTGAAAATTATTATTTATTTTTCATTAAGAATGAGACCCTCTGAGTGGCGCGGTGGTTGAACGCTGGCTTGGGAAGCCAGCGGCCCCGGTTCAGGTCCCACATATGAAAGCCAGTGACACTGCCATCAAAAAAGAATGAGAAGCTCCAAAGTGATTTGTGTATTAAGATGAGGTAGAGAGAGATGTCCAGCATCTGTCAAAGGCAGCTGGAGAGGCTGCTCATGGTTTTTATCCACCCTGGAACCCAGTGAGGGAGGAGGCTCTCTTCTGTGCAGTTCTGGGCAGGAATGATTTAGACTCAGGCTTGAAGCCACACCCTTTCAACCTTGTTCTAATTGTGATGGGCCAAAGGGATTAGCCTAGGCCACGTTTGCTTCAGGGTTGGCATTTTGTACTATCTTCTCACTTCCATGTATTTACTGCAAAGGGGCATCACCAATTCTGAATCCCAGATCTTCAGCTACTCATGTAAGAAACCTATGGGAGACCCAACAACCTCATATATATGTCTAAGTGAAGATTTGTGGATATATGATTGATTATATGTTACAACATATGCCTGTTTTTGGTTAATGTTCTTAATTTTTTTCTATCATTTAAATTCATGATTTACTTTGAAAAACATACAATTATAGACCAAATAAAAATTAAGTTATATACTGTAAAGAAAATTAAAATGTTGACCTTCATGGCATACACTGAGCTTTCAATCTACACATTTTGAACAGATTTTATTATAGAAAAAAAGGAAATACAATTGAAAAAAATACATAAATAAGTCACATATCATCACCATTAAATTGCTTAGCCTAGCCCTAAAAGCTGCATCAAATTGGTGTATTTCCAGCTAACCATAGAATAAGTCATTATATAGCTGAGAGTCATGTTATAGTCAAGAGACCATGAGAATTATGATGTACAAATAATCAATTATAAGTACTTGACTTTTTAAAAATATCTAAACATTTAAATAAATGTTATAGAAATTATTATTTCATGTAATAAAAATAATTTGATGCTATACATAAATTTCCTAAGTAAATATCTTGGTTAGATATATAAATGTCTTCTTATAATAAGCCAGTCAGCATTAATCAAATTCAAAACCTAATTTACCTAAATATGATGACTCTGTAGGAACATGAAACCTTTTTATGGTGTTTTCTCTAAAAGGGGCTGTTTTAATTTTATTCTTACTATTAGTTGGGTTTAAGTTTCAAGTAACTATCTTCATTTACATTGCAAATAGGCTTACAAATTGGAAATATTCCTGATAAGTTTTAAGAATTAGTACTTTGAGTGTGTATTGAGTGTGTTAAAGCATAGTGACCCGACATTTAATAGAGCCATAAAACACATTCTTTATATTTCAATGAACATAAAGAAAACAAATGGAGCACCATTTGGGGAGGACTGCATGGTCTATATCAGAAAGAAATTAGTTCTTCAGCCCCCTACACCAGGTGAATGAATCATAAAAGAAATATGGAAGCCGATAACAGCAGTTTCTGCAGCAATAAAAACATGATAAAAGGCTCTCTGACAGAATGAAACCTTGGAAGCCCTGCCAAATACAAAACCTAGTTTGTAGGCACTGGAGTATCCTGCTGTCTTTAGCAGGTCTTTGGTTTTCTAACAACTTCTGGTTCATCCCCCAAAGTCGAAGTGATCTATCAAAATGCATTAGAGTCCAAGTGCAATCAAAATCATTTGAACTTCAAAAACACATTAAAAAAAAAACTGCAGTGAGCATTTGCAGAGCAATTACTCCTTGATCCAGTCAAAATGGTAGAATGTACTGAAGTATCATTTTGCACTTGGATACATGGTTTTGAAATTATCAGTCCATATGAGCTTATGTAAAATTGTGTTTGTTCACTTTAAATACCATAATCCTAGCCGCTGATTTTGATCACATTTTTTGATTTGTTTCTTTTTATAAGGTGAAAATTCACAGAGAAAAAATTTAGGTACTTATGATTCTTTCAGTATTTGTTCAACTTAAGGAGCCCATGAGATAATATTTAGTAAGGTCATCCCTCCAGGCTCTTAACCTTATTATATTAGACCCCTGCTCTCCTGCCCAATGCCAAAGCATTACAGCTTTGAAATAACTCTTGTTGGGTTACATAATCTTGACTAGTTTTTGTGTTTCCTCTTGGACTCCTTCAGTGAAATGGAACTAAAGGAAGAAACTTCAAATGCAGAAAAGTATTATTTTTCCCCCCATAAACATTACCAGAACAATTTCCATTTCAAAAATCAGTGATTTTATCCAATGGTTTCTAAGTGGGAGTGAGTGTTTTGTAGAGATGACTGCTAGGCACAAGCACAGCTAACATGAGGAAGATGAAATGGCCCAGTGTAAACCTCACCAGCAGGCAATGGCGAGTTCTTCTTTTTTATATGTCCCTACAGGGTCCAACTTACCTACTTAGATGACTGGCAAGTAGCACACTGTGCCTTTAAACACACACACACACACACACACACGCACACATGCGCACACACACACACACAATGTCAACAGTAATGCTTGGAAACACTTATGCGGTTATTCTCGACTTTTAATATTACCAATGTTTTCTTTAGTGCAGTTTGGTTTAGATTGGATAGTAATCAATTCTTACCCAAAATAATATACTTCCTTTAAGTTTTACATATAAAAATACATTAAAATGTCTACTCCTCTTTTTTTTCCATTCAAATTATTAACTTGCTAAGCATGCAAATACACATACACACACACACACACACACAAACACACACACACACCTATTTCCCCAAAGTAAAATAAATTGTAGGTTTTTTTGTTGCTTTTTTTTAAATTAAGGAGTAACTAAAATATTCCTAGTATTTCAGTGCCTTATCTTAAAATGAATAAATAAATAAATAAATATATAAATAAATAAATAATAAGTAAGTAAATAAGTAAAAACTTTTGTTCCTGTACCATATTCAAAAGCTTTGATCACTGTTCAGTAGGGAGCTTATTTGATCAAATTTTAGAGAATATCAGGTTGGGAGTGTAGTTATCATATTGAACCACATGCCAGTAGTTGAATCCGCACAATAATATTCCTGTCCAGTGGCCACTGTTTGTGTGGTTGTATGCCTCCAATAAAAAGGAAAATAAAAGATACTCTGTGAACACAGTTTATTCCTTGTAAGACATTTATTAATATTATCATTACAATTGTGTCTAAAATCCATTATTACTTTAGTGGTGAAGAGGTAAATACCAGACAAACCTCAGTCAGACAGTTATTACAGTTAGGTCAACAGTTAATTACAAGACACACCCACTAACTATAATTCTGTTATGGAGTATGTAATACAATAAAGCTTGGTAAGAGGCTGCATGAATTGGCAATATTTTATTTCATTAAAAAAATGAAGGAAAACTTAAAAATGGTGCTTGCACATAGCTGCAGATATTAGAAAAACCTTTCATTTCATTTTATTTATTTATTTTTGTCGAACCAGCAACCTTGTTGCACACTGAGCCATCTGGCAGCCTGTAGGCATGCCGCTCCTGGCTGCTCAGCTCAAGGTGTCGCATTCAATCTTAGTTGCCTGGAGGGCCGGCAGAGTGGCGCGGTGGTTAAGCGCTGGCTTGGGAAGCCAGCGGCCCCGATTCGGTCGCACATATGAGGGCCAGTGACACAGCCCTCAAAAAAAAAAAAAAAAAAAAAAAAAAAAATATAAATATATATATATATATATATATATAAATATATATATATATATATTTGCAGCAATCTTAGTTGCCGGGGGCGCAGCCCACCATCCCATGCGACCACCATCCCATGCGACTGTTGAACTGGCAACTTTGTTGTTAGGAGCACATGCTCTCACCAGCTGAGCCATCCTGACACCTGTTGGCAGCTCAGCAGCAGCTCAGCTTAGTCGCAGCTCACTGGCTCATGTGGGAATCGAACCGGCGACCTTACTGCTCAGAGCTCGCGCTCTTAACCAACTGAGCCACTTGGCCAGCCCCAACGTTTCATTTTAAAGCTTAATTCTGTACCATTCTTTTAAAAAAAAATCTATCAGATGCAGATATGTATTGTGATATTTGTGCTTAAATATAATTTAAGGCAGTTAAATATAAATTCATGTTTACTTTCATATAAAAATATATATAAAAATAGAGTATTTAAAGGCAGTGGATACTTATACTAAGCAACTGATTGATCAAAATAGTTTTATTATTTATTTTTGTAAGGTAATGAAATTGAGGTATTTGTACATTTGGTAATTTCAGCCATGTGTTAAATTGACCCTCTAAGCTCTTTTTTTCCCCAAAGAAACATAACTTTTTAAAAACCATTGTAACTGTGAAATATTTAACAACAAAGCATTTGTAAAGTAAAGAAATGTACTATTTTGAAATTAAAATATAGAAGAGAAAGTTCTCAATACTAGAATCACATACATTTTATATGTATGCCACAGCTTTAGTAAAAAAATAATTTATACCTACTCTAAATTTGGATTAGATAGAGTTGTTCAGGAAAACAAAAATGTGGTTACTAGTATTTGTGGACATATACAAATGCTTTATGGAAATAAATGCCTAGGCACTTGAGAACACTGCTCCTTTGCAAAACATTTATATAAAATGTAACTGTAATCTTACATTACATAGGGCTTTCCTACAAAGCTTTTTACAAAGCTTTCCTAGGTAATACTATCAATGGAACATTATAAAGTAATACATGAAGAAGTACAGCTTGTTTCTCACTTTAAATTACATATTTAATCAATGTTGTCTGCAGTTACCCTTCCAAGTTCACAGGCAGGATAAGAGGGAATGTTTAGGAAAGGCACAGAGTACAAAGTTAGATATACAGGTTTTAACTGTATAACTGTTTTAACTGTAAAATAGGACACTTCTTATCTCTCTCGTAGAATCTATTTAAATTCCCTTGTGAAGCATTCCTGTTCTTTTCCTTTCAGTTATAAAAATTGAAAAAGTATACAAAGAAATGCTTTTCATAAGCATTAGTTTCACAAAGCTGAAACCATCACAGATGCCACATTGTCGCCTGGTAAAGGACATAAATGCAATCCCTATTTACAAATGGAATGTAATTGCTTTTTTACCTTTTTCAGTATTACTGTACTAATAGGGAAGATAACACAATACTCAAGAGCATTATCCTTTTCCCCTCACATAATTCAAGTATCTCTTTTCCTCTTTATTATCACAACGCAATACCCAGCCCATAGTGGTTCTAGTTGATGATTACATTTCAACTCACATTTTCCTAGCTCTATCTTTCACCAACTGATTTTCAAGTGCACATCTTGACTTTCTAAAGCTGTAGGAAAAAAGCGCTATTACTTTTTTTTTTTTTAGCTGTGTGTGCATTGGTGTGTAAGTGTGTGCTGGTGTGCCTGAGTGCATTCGGTCGACCCAAAATACACGGGATGTACAGGGTTTGGTTGTTAGATAACCACCTAGGTGAATGGCTTGTCTTCAATTCCGAGTTCAGTCCTCCTGCAGGGAGTCTACACAGCTCCTTCACTCGCGCAGATCCTGCTGAGAAGGATTTCCGAGCAGACCTGATTAATGGGACCTCTGACATGATACGGCGATTGGAAATTTATGACGGAGTCTTGTCTTTGCTGTAGTTTGTTTTGATTGCTGAAATATTTCCCCACAATGTGATTTCTTGTTTGTTTTATTTTAATAAAGTGATGTTCTTTGGATAACTTTGATTTCACTACCTGCAAATCCAGAGCAAAACAAACAAACAAAAAAACAGTGAAGAAAAATCAAGGACATTTAAGCCCTGCATCGAGCAGTATAACTAACTCACAAACTTGAATAGCATCTCTATAACACAGGTATTGTCCCAAGGGCATACATATGATTTACATAACCAAGAACCAGAGTATCTTAGTTTTCAGAAAAGACCAAGGTTGAAATTAGAATTTCTGCCATTCTTCTTACCTCAAGATAGCTGTGCCCAGTGCAACTAAGGGAGAGTGTTAGATGGTTTCTCTACCACACTGCTGTGTGCATATGTTTGTACGAATTCAGGCCAGATGCTGACGTATGAAGAAGGCACTGACATCATGCCTTTCCTGAATCACTGATTCAAACATGGTACCCTAAACCTGTCATGGAACCCTCTTCTAGAATGGCAACCAAAACTATTATCAGAGCAAAATTATTTTTTCACTGCACAGCCATAGCGGATATTCTTATATTTAGTGGTTTCATATCTCTGGGCATTTAATAAATTATAGAATCCAAAGGAGTAGCCTCAGCCCCATTAAGTGAATAACTTTATACATGTTTGTACAGATGTAGATATACTTTTATCTTAAAATTTTATTGAATAGATAGCATTATAAACATTTATAAAGCCTAAAAGGGTATATAATAAAGAATTTCCTTCCCATCTATGGCCCACCTCCTTCTCAAGAGGCTACATATATTACCAGTTTCTTTGTGATTCTATTCACAGATTTTTATGAATATCAGCAAACATATAGACAAACAAAGAGACTGTATTTACTGTCTATTTGTACAGTTTACAGAAAGCTGCCCCGGTGAAATCTTATAAGTCAGCTTTAATCATTGGGCTAATATAACTCAAGTTGTTAGCACCAATGATCAGAGAGAATGAAGTTGGGGACCAAGAAAGACATGGTGGGGGGAGGGTCAAGAAGTGGGAGGAGAGAAAATGATGGCAAAGTTGTTTTGAATGTCTTTACAAATGATTAACAAATATTAATTCCATCATATTAATGCAATTGTAAGACATTAGTTTTGGTCAATATGGACACATAAATTATTATTGTGTATTACTTTTGATGACTAATGAAGGCAACAATAGCTAACATGAATTTTTTCCCCTTTTTTGAATGCTTTGTAATGATTTAGACACATTTTTTGATTCCATGCAAGAGAATGAAATAAAAACAACTCCTAAAATACAAAATATTTGACAAAATCACGATATCTATTTTGAAAATAAGTATTTTTAGTTATGTTGCAAGTGAGCATGAACGCTTTCATGATTTTTAAAAAAATAGAAACCCTGTAATGATCGACACCCAATATTAACAGTAGTGACTTTGGGCGGAGGAATTACAGATGATTTTAAATGTATTTGTAGCTTTTGGTCTTGACTTTTCAAATTTAAGACAATGTGCATTACTTCATAATCATAAAAAATGTTAAAGCTATTCACGTTTTGAAGAAAAAAATGTAATAGTAATGCATTTTAAAATCAATTATACCCTGGTAGCCCCAAAGAAATGAATTGTTTTTCTGCAGTTACGGGACTGTTGGTTTTTCGCGATAAGTCCCTCAAATGAAGTGATTCTTAAGAAGTCCAGTGAAATCAGCGGTTTGTGGTAAGGAATCCCCGTGGATCACAATTTAGAGCTCAGTTTGCAGTGAACCACTGATTAATATTCCAGGTCCCAAGGTTGTAAGTTTCTATTATGTGCAGCTCCTTCCATGTCTGTTTGGTTATACTATAATTTCAAGTATGGCAGACTGGCGAGGTCCACCCATGTTACCCTGAAGGTTGTGTCGATGTGCGGGGAGGTCTGTACTCAGTGATAATAAGAATACTGAACATTTTTAACGTTTATTTAAGCATAAATATTACATTCAACCCTGGGAAAATATTATTCCAGTGTTCTGAAGCCAAAATAACATTAATTTTGCTTATATAATTTTATCTTAAGTTCTGGCTTTTGCAATTGCCTGATGATCTGCATGCTAATTACATGTAAAGTAAAAAAAAAAAAAAAGGTCCATCCAGATGTAAAAGGTTAGAGTATTTTAAAAATGATTTTAACGTGTTGTATAATTTCAGGGTTGTGTTTAATGTTGGATCACAAATGATGGATAATGCTGGTGCAGATGTATATAGCAATCTTGAATGTGATTCATAAAAGGGATATACAAAAACACACATTGCCAGTGTATTTGCTGAAGCAGATAGCTTTTGCTGAGAAGTAATGTCAATATTTCGCCAGATCACAGTGGGAAGGTTGACAATGTGTTTCTATTTTTAAATCGCTAAGGTGATCTTTGAGAAGGATGGAATGATGGGGTCTCTCCTAGCTTCTGGGGGCCAGCTTCCTGCCTCCTGCAGCACCAGTGCTCCCTTTATGCTTTTCAACATTGACTCCCACACACCATGCCAGGGATTGGCCCAACCACACTTAATTTAGTTGGTTTCCTTTAAAAACTATTCTGCAGGAAATAATCAAAGATAATAAGTTTCCTAATTCCTTTGTTAAGCCAGCATCACCCTGTAACTGAATCCTGAAAGCTGACAAACCTACAGGAAAAAAATAATTTCAATTTTGATTTGTCAAAATAACAGATGTAATAAATCCTCCCAAAGCGCTACTGTAAATTGAATCCAGGAGGCTTTAAAAAACTCCAGCAACATTATGTGCCATACCACTAGCACATACAATTTATTTCAGGAATACAAGTTTTAATATAATGAAGTGTGTTGTAGGAAATTACCAAAGAACCATTTGTTATATGATTGGTTACTTTGAAAACCCAAGAGAATCTATTGAAAAATAGTGAGATACTATAGAGCTAATATTTTTAAAATGATATAGTTTTTCTATATTGTATCAATAATTCATAAGAACCATATTTGAGGAAAAATCCTGTCACAGTACTAAAACAACTTCATTAAGTTCAATAATAATGCAGGTGAAGAATGCATCAAAAGTTTAATGAGACATAAAAGAAAACATAAACAAATGGAAAGACATACTATGTCAAGTGTTTCCAAGTTTATTACAGTGCTACTCCAATTGTAATCACAGAAGAATTTGGGGGGGAACTGGACAAAGAAATTTTAAAATAGGTCTTTAAGAGTAAATGTAGGAAAATAATCAAGGCCATTTAAGAAACAATAAAAGTAGTAATGAGAGGGGCTTTCAATACTAGACACCCATTCATCAATATCAATTGTCTACTGCCATCAACCAACCATAGACGCCATTGTTGGTTGTATAAGCAGAATTCAATGCTGAGAGAGAAAGAATAGGAATGTTCATACTGTAGATAAAAATGCATTTCATAAACTGCTACTGTTCCTTAAAAATGTTTATGGAGAAACAAGATGGTTCTAAACAAAGCCCAGTGTTCTGTAAGTCCAGTGACCATAAACATTGACAGCCTTATCGTTTTAATAGCATGGGATTAAAATCAAGATTGTATGTTTAAGATGAAGCTATGTATCCAACTGTGAGTAGTCTCCAATGGATATGGCATGTGGACGTGTGAAAAGGCAGGGGTCTTTTGTTTTTATTGTATATACTAATTTTTAAATGTGTAAAGTTAGAATTTGTGTAAGCTTTTTATAATAGAAAAACAGTAGAAGAGATGCAAAACGATGCCATATCTTATGACATTAAAATTTAATGATTTGTTTTTTTCCATATAATATCCACCTTTCAATCTCCAGAGTTCTCTGCGTTTGGAAACACATGGAGTAATTCAGATATGATCCCTATCCTCAAGGGGACTATATAAAGACACATGTCTAAGATACTTGAAGTAAGAACAAGAATGAAATGACTTCAAAGACATCGTCTGAGACTAGCTCCCAAGGTCAGGCACCATGTTGTTTCCATGTCATGAATAGTTCTTCGTACTTTAAAGAGACTTAGTGCTAATTTATGGTGGGCATGATAATCTGTTCACATGGCTATGATTTCTTTGAACTTATTTGTAAAATTTAGTATCCAGCATTGACGTCAAATGGCTATTTCTGAGTTTCAAAATATTACCTTGTGTTACCTACTCTGCTGGGCTCTAACATGAAGGAAAAGGAGTTAGCTACATTTTCCAGCTTGAAAATGTTATGCAAGTGAAAGATGTTTGATACCTGTACAATAAAGAGCAAATCGCTCTTTTCCTTTGATCTCATGTGTGGAAATGTGCCCATCTGGGTCCTTCCCAAAATCAGAGGACTATTTGGTATTATTAAAGTCCAACTAAAGTGTCAACTGGAATGTAGCTTTGAAAGAGAGCTATTAGCGCGCTGGCCTTGGAAGCCAGCGGCCCCGGTTCGGTCCCACATATGAAGGCCAGTAACACTGCCCTCAAAAAAAAAAAAACAAAAAAAAAAAAAACAGATCGAAAGAGAGCTATTAGCAATACAAATGTTAGTTTACCTCTGGGGAATAAATAATAATAATAATAATAGATAAAAATGTGCTGTTAGAGCATCAGTGAAAGATTTAGGCCTTGAACCAGAGACAAGACTCTAGGTTTTGTATGCAGTGTTCACCCCAATCAGGGACAAATTCTAATATGTTACACTTCCAAATGCTTCTCTAAATTCTCTAAATGACTTTACCACAGAGGAAAAGAAATGTCAGAAATAAGAAAGTGCTACATATGATTAATAATGCATTAATTCACATAAGTGAAGTGGCAAATGCTTACATTACTTTAAACATGAGTGTTAAATCAGAATTTTTTTTGCTACTTTACAACAATCCAAAGTAATCTATTGTCTTTAGGTTTTTGTTGTTTATTTTCTTTTTATAAATATTTGGTGTCTAATTATATTTAAAATTAGGAAGAGGTAGTGAAGGAAATTGGTCCTACCTGTTAGATCAGCATTGTTCTAGAATCACAAGAATAAGTGTAATAAAAATTAATTTTCTCACAGTGATGTGCAAAATTAATTTTCTCACAGTGATGTACAGGAATAGACTGT
This sequence comes from Aselliscus stoliczkanus, assembly GCA_033961575.1. Lineage (NCBI taxonomy): Eukaryota > Metazoa > Chordata > Mammalia > Chiroptera > Hipposideridae > Aselliscus > Aselliscus stoliczkanus. The sequence continues at coordinate 69,871,130 of CM066740.1, read as the reverse complement.
CAAGTAAAGATTACAGTGTTTTAAACAAGAATATATGTTTAATATATTAGTTATAGAAACTTAGAAACGAGTAATTTTGGAGCTGGAATCAAGTTCTATAATTATAAGATATTACAGGATATGCAGATGATCAAATTTTTCCATGACTCAGTGTAACAAGAATTGAAATTTTGAGCTTTGGTGTGGAGAAGTAACTTTTATTTTACTTTTATTTTTCACAGGTTTCTTTTTTTTTTTTTTTTTTGAGGGCAGTGTCACTGGCCTTCATATGTGGGACCTGAACCGAGGCCACTGGCTTCCCAAGCATCACAGGTTTCTTATATGCTTAAAGATCTCCCAGTTTATGATTGTACATCTTTCCCCATCTCTACATAATTAAGGACTTGGGCACACAAACCTCTTAGAAGGCATACAAATGACCACAGCTCACCCTAATTGATTTTGGCCAATGGTAACTATAAGAATTCCCAAACAAACGAAAAGCCATTACAAACTACACAACAAAACTAACATTGCACCTTTTTGTGTTACAGGTAGGTAACCTCAACATACAAAACTGATTTCCCATAGATTTTCATCAGAATGAGCGTATTCTCATGTCAGTTAATTGCTACCTTGCAATAATTTTGAATTTTCAAAAACCTGGTGCAAACATGGGAAACTTGGGTAGCTGGAAAAGTGTCAGGCAGATTACAAGCAAATACCTTTCCTAAAACTGAACTTGAGCTGAATAACACCCAAGGAACTTCTGATGTGTTTCCAGGTCCACAGAACAAAATAGAAAACAATTTTTGGTGTACAAATGTTCCCAAATCTTTCTAGACTGGATTAGGGGTGGGTGTTCTGATTGCCAGCGTGTTTCACAGTCATGGATGGAATCTGAAGAGGAATGAGGAGAATGGCTTTCTAAGGTTGGAAAGCATAAGATTAACCAGAAAAAATGGGCTAATGTAGATAAATATATACTGTTTGAAGTTCTTTTTATTTGGTGTAGTCATTCTGCAGTCAGGATGTTTAATCCAAAACCCAGTTGCAGATTTATGACCAGCTAAAAACGTAGCCTCGGAATTCACAGAAGTGGAATAAAAATAACGTGATGAACAATAGCTAGCAGCCAGTCCTTATAATTCAGAATTCCTTTTTTGGAAAATCATGCAATTTTGAAAGATAATAAGGAATTCTTTCATCTACCTCCTCCGCTCCCAAATATTTAATTATGGCCACATGAAGTAAGCTATGTTTTGATTGAAGGGAGTCCAGCTTTGGAATGGGTCAAAGATGCTGAGGATTAGAGGGCAAAGCTACAGTTTTCTGTAAGAATGAAGGGTTTCTTTTGTTGTTGTTCTTGGTGTTTCCAGATTTGCAACGTCTCCGTCTCCCACCTTACCTCCAAATCTCCAATCCTTCTGACTCTGGAAGGTGAAGCCCTTTTATTTCCTGTCCTTAGACAGGGCTTGATTCCTGGATCTGAGAACAAGTTCTGCTCTGAGGTGGGGAGCTTGATTATAAGGAGCTACCAGCCAGTAGTCACCCAATTTAATGTTCAACTGGTGGTTCTATTTTGCATACCTATCTATTTCCCCAGAGACTCACTCCCCTCTGAAACTCAGTTTCCTAAGTAGATAAATATTCATATCACTGAGCTCTTGATGCTGTTTAAATGCTCTTCATTATTCTGATTGATTATCAGCTACGTCCCTACCCAGCTCTATGTAGATAGACAAGCATCTTGGGTGTTGGAATCTATTTTGATCTGAACTCACAGGTATTTATTTCCATCTATCTCTCTTAAACTTAGAGTTTTTATTTAAGAACATGGCACTAAAATGTTACCTAGAAACAATTTGCGTGAACCACTTTTCCCCACTGTTGACTGCCCTGCAGGGCTCTGCTCGACTCTGCTCTGGCCTTTTGAAAGGAGATCAACTGGGCCATTTTATTTTCTTGTCAGAACTCTCCAGCCTCCTGTGTGAGGTGGCATGTGCCTGTCTGCCGGGGTCCGGGGAGAAATGGAGGGGACCCAGCACTCAGGTGCCAGCTTTCACTTTCATCTTTCTGGTTTCAGCCTCCAAGTTCATTTGTTCTTTCCTATGCTTGTGTTTCTGACTCTAAACTCTCTGCTGTTCATTTCAAAAGAAATCCTAGGGATGTAGGGTCTTGACCGCATGGGGTGAGGTGAGGGATTTTTGGAGCCCACCAGTTTTGCAGACAGACTCTTAACCAACTTTCTTCTGACCTGGGCCTCAGACCTACCCTCTTCAGCACTTGGATCCCACAGATCTGATCCGTTAAGAGGATCTGTGGTCAATTTTTGCCTCACCTCTGATTGCACTTCATTCACATTGTAATGTTCCTGGTAGGCAAAATCAAGCTTCTTAACATGAATTCAAGTTCCTTATCTGTTTTGAGTTAATTTTCTTTCTGTCTTTTTGCTGGGAGAGGGTGAATAACTTTATGTTTTTAAAGACTTTTTCATGGAGTATCAAGTGGAAGAGAAGATAAATGTTTGTGGTTAATCTGTCACATTTAATCTGTACTCCCTGCATGATTTTAGACGATTATCCTTTATGCTAGTTTTCCCAAAGTGTATTTAGTGAGGTGTTAATAGTTGTCATTAAAAAAAGAAAAGTGGGTCTGTGGTCAAAAAAGTTTGGAAAAAGTTGGATCAAACTAAGCTAAATAGTTTCTTTGCTGTAGGGCTTTTGGGATCGTTTAATGTACTAACATTATTTGAGAATCCTTAAAGTGGAGAGGTATACAGTCTTTCCTAAACCACAGACCCTGTTTTCACCAGGAAAGAACATTAAAACATAAAGTAGAAAATGTATTATCAATGCAGTTAAAGTCCGTCTTAGCTTGGTGCTTAACGATTGGTAGTAAACCTCCAGAAATGAGGGTTTATTGCAAAGAACATGAAACAGTGATGGGTCAGCAGCTTTTTCTCAGGCATACAGGCATTGTAGGTTCCAGTACTGCAGAGGCCGGGATGTATAGCTGCCTTATGGGGTCATATTACTAGTTCAACTTAGAGTTACGGACACTCATTTTGTTGGTTCTCCATTTAATTATCCTTCTTAAGAGAGAGATCCTGATGTAATTGGTGTTACCACCATTCAATACAGGAAGCTCCCTTGTGGAACAGGATTTTGTACCAAACTATCTCAGGAAAAGCTGGGCTCCCTTATGGCTAATGAACGCATTCTCATCAGGCACCAATCTAATCTAACTGCCCAGTAGGAAAGGCTAGGATTCACTTGCAGATGATGGAATGAGCATTAGTTATTTTTTACTGAAAGGGCTGCCTAGCTAGAATCACTTTCCCAAAAAGGAGGTGTAGGAATGATAGGCAGTGAAAGCTTCTGTTACTGTACTTTAGTTACAGAGCCACTGAAAGATTTTAAATGGCAACATTGGATCTGAAGCATAGAAACATAATCCTGGTGGGGGCATGAAAGATGAATTCAAGTAGCTGAAAGTGAAAGTTCCAGGGTGGAAATAGTGTGACAGTCTACAGCAAATAAATTATACCCTCCAGCTCACCTTGTTCGTTGATCAGCACCTTCCCAACTATTTACCAGCATCCTTGACCCGATCCTCTCCCACATAACCAGGGGCCTTGCTCCAGCAGTCCTATTCCCTTCTGTATTCCTAATGTTTCCTTAGTATTGATTATGCCCCCTCTACCCAGAAACAGGCCAACTGTCCCAAGACCCTTTTCTTTTCTTAATTCGGTATCCCTTTCTCCCTTTTTATTCTTACATGTTCAAAGTCTTTAACTCCCGTTTTCATTTCTTATACCTCTTCAAGCTACTGTAGTCTAATTCTTCCCTGCCATATTTTACTACAACTACTCTTGCTATGGGCAGAAAGGACCTTCTCAATGCCAAAGTCAATGAATATTTAAAACCCTTACCTTAGTAGATCCTTCTACTACATTTGACCATGTTAACCCTATTTCAATCTCTCCTTATAAATTTTCCCTTTTTGGATTTTCATGGCACCACACTCTATTGGAGTTTCTCTCTGACAGCTGGTTCTCTAAATTCAAATGCTCTCATTTCTCCAAACTTTGCTTACCTACTGGTATTTCCCAGAGTTCCTTCCTCAGCTCTTTATATGCTACTTGCTTTCTCTGGATGATCTATTTTTATGGTTTTGACCATTATCTATCTTCTGATGACTTCCAACTTTTTATCTCCAGCCCCGCCCTGTCCCTCCAGCTTTGGGCCTGTATATCCACCTGCCTGTGAGAGCTCTCCATCTGGATGTCCTACAGGCATCCAACACAACATGTTCAAAACTGAATTCATCAGTTTTTCCCTGAGCGAGTATCTTCTCAGTTATTCTCTGTCTCAATTGCCAGTTCAGCTCTCTAATCCATCACCCAAGTTAGGAATCCTCTTTGATTCTTCCTCCTCTCTTATGCCACAGATAAGGTCTACAGATATTCTTTTCTAAATTGGGCCTGCATTTGTCTACTTCTCCCTTCTGCTTGCTGTCTGTCCTGATTTGGTGGAGCCTTTATCATCTCACCTGACTCTGGCTAAAAGTCTCCTAACTTCTCCCCTTGACTTAGTCCTCTTCAAACCTTCCCTCCTCACTGTTATCAGACTTACTTATTTGAAAAAAGGCATGACCATCTTACTTCTCTTTGAAACCTTTCATTGGCTCTCCATCACCTATGGGATAAAGTCTAATGTCCTACTATGACCTAGTAGCTTGCTTTTCACAATCCCCTTTTATAACTGATGTTCTGCAATCGACAGATTTGTGATGCCCTGAGAATATCAGGTCATTCCAAAAGCTACTTTTGTTGACATTGTCCCATGGGGCAGGAGTGGACTTCATTTGCCATCATCCTATTACCTCGTCTAGGGTCTACACATTCTTCAGCAATCAACTTGAACAGTTGTCAAGGAGGAGTTCACTCAGTCCTCAGACTGGGTTAGGTATCCCTTCTTGGTGTGATTACCAAGATTCTCTATCTATAACGTACCACTTGACACAGTGACCCTCTAACTGCAATGTTCTGAAGACAGAGAATGTTTCTTATAGTTTTACAACTACTACTTAGCTCACAAACTGGACTCACAAAACAAGTGTCAGATGATGAAATAAAAGGAAAAATACAACGTCAAGGCAATTGGAAGAATGTTTGGGGAAATGACTTGGGGAAATATTTAGGAGGTAAACAGGACTTGATCACTAGCTGGTTTGGGATTGTTAAGGTTTTAGAGAAAGATAAAGAGGAATCAAGGATGACTCTAGTTTGTTGATGATGGCACAATAGAGTAAATTTGGAGAAGACAGTTTAAAAGGAATTTTAATTCTTTCTTTGCGGACATGTTTAGTTTGAGATGCTTATGAGGATCCTACAAAAAAATCTCCTGGCTCCTTTAATAAACTGCTTACACAGACACTCAAAAAATTTCATGAATTAAATTGCCATTACTAATTAATGAAAAATAGCCATGCTGATAGTTCAATTCTGGGATCTGCTATAAGCTAACTCTATTTGGATCAGTAATTCTTTATCTCTAAAACTCATTACTTCAGTTTTTGAGATAGATGAAATTTAAAGGCTTTTTTCTTCATTGTGCTTCAGAGAAACTTTTAAAGTTTGAAGGAGAAAGAGGAATACACTAGGCCCATAATAAAGAAGGAAAACATTTCTAAGCCAGGTAAGCTTTTGTTTATTTAATTAAGATTAAATAATGAGTAGATGATGAAGATAAAATAATAATGGAAATTTATCCCTGACAAAGAACTGAAAATTTCTCCTTCTTTCTGTGGTATCAGAATAAAAGGGATCCTGCTGGTTTTAGAGCTGGGTAGTGATGCCAGAGGGTGTTTACGACTGAGTCAAAAGCTCTGGCCACACCTGCCAGAAAGCATATCATATAAGGGCTGTACAGCTGATTAGACCAATTATTAATCACATAATAACTGGTTGTGGAGTCACCCCTTCTGCAGGTTTGGGCTGATAATATTTTTGCATCCTTTCCAGGTTTTAGCTTGCTCAGAGGAGATGTTTACCATGTAACTAAAGGTACCATCCAAAAGCACTGTTGGGCAAGAGCTACCTGGATTTTGTTTGTTGTCCTGCGTAAACATTGGGAAAACAAAACTCCATCTCTACCCATGAAGAGAAACACCTGCTTTGCTCATGGAACGTTTTAGTCAAAACTGATGGACACCAGTTAGAAAATTATTTATATATTACTGGTGGCAATATATTCTCTCTGGGGTATCCCAACAGATGGAAGAGATGCCCCAAGGCCTTTACTCTCACCTAAGGCAGCAAGAGCCCACTGGAGCAGGTTTGTTACATCTATGATCAAATTCTTACCACAAATCAAAGAGGACATGTCAAGTTCTTACTGTCATGATTACACCCATCCTTCTCAGGTGTCTGAATCTACAGTGGGAATGGTTTCATTGAACACCAGAAGACACAAGGCTCCCAACCCCAATTCTTAGGCCCCAATACAGCTGATTTTAATCCTTGCTATGACTACATGATGCATTCCTATGTCAGCTCATAAGATGGGCACACAGGAAAAATGATTGCCATTAATGAATTTCTACCCTTTAATATGTTTTGCATGAGCCAGTAATCTACTTTTTCCTGGCTTGCTACATTTATCATCAAACCATCTTTGCAAGGAGCTTTTGATTTTCTTGATTGTTTAACACAAGCTAACAGTGATTTAAGATGTTGGGTGATGGTTTAGAAAGATTATAAAACATCAGTGTCAGCAGTAGAAATTTCCTGAGGTATAGGTGGTACAAATTGTTCAAAAGTTAAGCAACAATTATGCCTAAGTGATGAATGCGTTTAGAGAATTTGTGATGAAGGCTGTCAGTTGCGAAAGATGATCTTATCAGCTCTGTGTTGTAAATAGAAAGACAGAAGCTACTAGAAGTATTTCAGCTCAAACGTGAAAATGTTAAAATGGATAACACAGCTTTAATGTCAACTGAGACAATTTGGGGAATACCTATAGAGCTTGCCTTCAAGATGGCACACATTACATTTAAGTTTAAGAAAAACCAATTTGTACATGAAAATTGCACACAAAAATTATAAAGTCAAATGAGTGAAACAATTTTATCTGACATGTGTAAATCACTATAATGCAAATTAGGAATGGTTTTGATTAGTGGTAATTGTAAGCCAATATTCTAGTTCTGATGGTTCAGAGTCTTTTTGGCAGCTCTCAAATTCCATGACTATTAGTTGTCAATTGGCTGATGCTATGGCAGGAGATACATGTAATGGAATCATGTGGGAGGGTCATCTTCTGTTTTTAATTGGAGCCATGCTGGAAATCACTGAGGACTTCTCCTTTTTTAGATTTTCAGAGCACTAGAGCTGAAAAAGAAAAACAGATACCCTCCCCCAAATACTAATTAAAGATACACTATACAAAAATAAGTAAATAAATAAATAAATAATAAATAAATATTATCTAAAATAGACCAAAAAAATCAATCTGTACGCCATCATTCAAAATCCCCATTTTCTGTGGGTTTGGCAACCTTTGGCTTGTTTTGGATGTCAACTGTGATACTGGGCTGGTTCAGCTGCTAGTTCATGGTCTTTTCCTCTTCCAGGCTACATGCTCTGGCGTTTCAAAGTCTTAACTTTTTTCAAATAGGATAGGCACTGGAAGTGTGTTCTATTTTCTTGTGGAAGAAATAAGTAGACGCACAGTACCCTACAACTTGAAATCTGTTCTGCAACCAAATGGCCAAGCTCCAAGGTGCAAGATCGAAATGGAAAAACGCCACGATCTCCCCTGTGGGTGCAGGCGCTCCCTTCTCCAAGATGCAGCTCCATTTGTCATACAAAAATAGAACATGAATCCATTAGCAGAACATGCAAAAGAATCAATGCAGTGTCAATAACTTCTGGGTAGTCATAAAAAATTCTGAGGACCAAGATAGATTCTGATAGTCATATTAAGGCTGAAAAACGGTCAGAACGAACCTTTAGTTGTCATCTCATTCATCAGCCCACTCATGAGTACATCCTGGTTTACAAAGGAGGCTATTCAAGAAAGATTGAGTGAGTCAGTATCTGACAGAGTGATCAAATGAGACATTCTCCATCGCAGGTTCAGCTGAAGGTCCTGAGATCTAGATCAAACCACAGTAGCCAAGAGACTTCAGATTCCTAAGCAATATGCAAAACTTGCAAAAGTGTGGGCAGCAGCCAGTTTTGCAAACCTTTGTCTCATTCAAAGAGTTGAGAAATGAAGGCAAAGGGAGAGAGAGACTTGCTCCGTGAGAAGTTTTCCAAATGCTTTGTGGTCTTCTCCCTTTTGAGGAGTTGCTTCACCATTGCTTTAAGAGGGAGCTTCAAGAGATCAACTTTGAGAGGTAAAACATATGTCCTTTGGGGCTTGGGGTGTGTTAGACACTGTGGCTAAAATTTACCTTTCAGCTGGCAGAGCAAGAGTGAGAGCAAGACAGAGAATGGAAAAAGGAAGGGCTGCACTGGGAGCTAACTGTATTTCTAGCAACAGCAGAACCAAGGATGCATGAGTGTTTCTTGTGGAAGAAATGTGGGCAACTGAGTAGAGCCAGCCCAGTGCTATTTTCAATATTTTCCAAGACCCCAACAGAAGGATGGACAATCAGAAGCCGAAGGGCCAAGGGAGGAATGCAGCAGCGAGAGGTATGGCCTGTATTCAGAGGGCCCCAGTGGGAGGTGTTTTCAAGGAAGTCCACCTAAAAAAAAAAGCACCCTGAAAAGAAGGAATTAGCATGCTTTTCCCAGAGAACACATGGGTGGTTATGCTTACGCCTGTCAAGTAAGACTTTGCTGCCCTTAACATCTCCCTAATCTGATCCAATGAAGAAGGGGAGAAAAAAATGTCAAAACAAGATGGGGAAATAGAAAAGAAGCCTCCTGCTCCTTTTCCTCTGCTTCAGGCTTTGGAGACTGGGGTACGTGTGAGCTGAGGAAAGGAAATGCCTTTATGTTGTTGTAACACAGGCCTGGGCAATTTTAGTACTGGAGTGATATTCTTCTTATGCCTGAAAGTGATTGGAGACCTTTTATTATCTGAAAGTGGTTTTAAAATTATGGGACTTACCAAGATTTTAGTCAAGTGGTAGGGAGGAAATAATCCACAGGAGGGTTTGAGAGGACAAGGGGAAAAGGGTAAAATTATTTTCTTCTCTCACCTTATCAGTTTAACACATTTCATTACTGGCTACAAATAAAATCATTCTCACCAGTGAGGGGGAAAAAAACACTCAAAAACAGGCCCTCCCGTTAGCACTGACTAACTGAAAGGAGGAAGCCCATTCATTAGTTTCACACATTAAATAGTCTGGATTTTCAAGCTGCCTCCACTAAAGACATTCACCACCTTCTTTGAACACAATTTCTGACAGGGAGGCTCAGAGTCTCTTAGACAAGGCAAGTGTTCAGGTTTCCATCTTCCTGCTCGCATTGATTAGTGGTCCCAGTTTTCAAGTGTCTACATAAATCCTTATTTTTTTTAAACATTAAATTTGTAGAGCCTTGAGTTGAGATTGCTACATGTTTTGGTTGAGTGATGATGAATATATCATTTAATCTCCTCCGGACGTTGTTTGTTAGTGCAAAATAAGACCGACAATGCAATTAAAGATATGATGAGAAATTAAAAAGAAAAAAATCAAATGCTACAAAAATCAGAGAGCCAGAATAAATACCTCATGGAAGTGACATCCACAGGTCCCCTGTAAGAACTCTTTGTATCGACCCATTGTTATAGCAAATGTGTCAACCACTTCATAGCCATATTTTTTTGCAGCATCCAGAATAATCAGATTTTCTTTCCATAAGTTCTGAACTTCACTCTGTATTGCAAAACAGAAGAATGAAGATTTTTATTAAGAGGATTGTTTCATGATTTAATAACTCAGGTAGAAATCATGTAAATTTCATCTTTTCTTTAACAAATTGGTCTTATGTATTCTAATTTGTTTATCCATATGTATTGCTGATATATATATATATATATATATATATATATATATATATATATATATATCAGCAATACATAAATATCTGTAGTGACACAGCAATACATTAATATCTATAGTGACACATAGTTTGGCATTTTCCCTTATGTGAAAAGCAGTTAGGCTTATTGCCCACAAAAATCCTTTGAAATATCTGAAATTCTCAGTTTAGAAGCCAAGATTTGAAAATCACAAATGCTGTCTCCATCTATTAGGATTCTTGCTCATTCATTTAGTAATTTGACTATTAATTAGTCTGTTTTGTGCTTTGCTCTGTGCTGAGGGACAGAAATATGGGGATAAATCAATCATGGTCCCTGCTCTTAAGACATGACATTCTAGTAGAAAAAACAGATACGTAAACATTTACTAAGTCCTTTATTGTCGGTAAATATACAAGGCTCTGGGCTAATAGGGAAAAGGAAGGAGCTCTGCCGGGTGCAAGGGCTACAGTGAGGGTTCAAGGGGGGTCCCTGAGCAGAGACAGGTTTGCCTGTGGGGTGGGGGTGGGGAAGGAGAGAAGGAGTGTGCCTAGGGAGCAGCGGAATTGAGTGAGGGCTCCAGCTGCTGCTTCTCTGGATTGTAATCCTCCCGCCCTCCCCATCCATGTCTAAGGTAGTGACCCTGCCCGGGGGGAGATCTAGTTCAGGTCCTCTGTCCGGTGGATGGATTCCTCCACTGACTACTCTAGCTGTAGGGCTTCTCATCAGCTTGGCTAAGACTTTCTCAGACTGATCTGCCATCTGCGCCTTCCTACGTAATCCATCCTTCTTCCGCTCCCTTCATATCAGACACGTTACAGCCCAACACAGGTCCCAATACATAGTAGACACTCAAAAAATATTTGGTGCAAGACTGAGTAATATGCGTTGGGGACTGCGGTCTGAAACTCTCCCTGCCTAGTCCTGCACCCTTCTCTTTAGGCTTCCCAGGGACCCTCCCTCACAAATCCCCCTATTCTGCTATTCCTGTCTTGGCGTCTGCTTTTTGGTGAACCCAAACTGGCAGGGAGGGACTTGTACTCTCTTTGCCTCTTCGAAAGAACAAAAAATATTTTTAATTATTGCCGCTATGTAGTAAAAATTGAAGTCAGGAAGCATGATATACCTCCAGGCTTGTTTTTTCTTAGGGTTGCTTTGGTTATTAGGAATCTTTTGTGATTCCATACAAATCTGATGATTTTTTGTTCTATTTATTTAAAAAAAATGCCGTTGGGATTTTGATGGGGATTGCATTGAATCTATAGTTGCTTTGGGTAGTATGGCTACTTAACTAAGTTCATTCTTCCAATTCATGAACATGAAGTATCTTTCCATTTCTTTGTGTCTTCTTCAATTTCTTTTAATAATGTCTTATAGTTTTCAATGTACAGGGCCTTCACATCCTTTGTTAAGTTTATTCCTAGGTATTTTATTCTTTTTGTTGCAATTGCAAAAGGAATTGTCTTTTTCATTTCTTTTTCTGAAATTTCATTGTTAGTATATAGAAATGTCAAGACATGGAAACAACCAAAAATGTCCTTTGATAGACATTTGGATAAATGACATGCGGTATATATACACAAGGGAATACTACTTGGCCATAAGAAAAGATGAAGTATTGCCATTTGCGACAATATGGATAGATCTTGAAATTATCATGCTAAGTGAAATAAATCAGACAGAAAAAGTCAAGAACCATATGACTTCACTCATACTCATATTTGGCATATAAAACTGAAAGCAGCAAATGAACAAGACAAACAAACAAAGAAACAAAAACTCACAGACACAGACAACAGTTCAGTGGTTACCAGAGGGTAAAGGGGACGGGGGTGGCAGAAGATGGTAAAAGAGATCAAATATATGGTGATGGAAGGAGAACTGACTCTGGGGGGTGAGCACACAATGTGACAAATAGATGATGTATTATAGAAGTGTACACTTGAAACCTATATAATTTTACTAAACAATGCCACCCCAATAAATTTAATGAAAATAAAAATAAACAAATTAATTAATTAATTAATTTAAAAAACTTATTTTCATTTTCTAGATAAAAAAGCAGTTTACTTGTATTTATTAATCCAACTGCAAGTAAACGAAGCAGTAAAAATATGTCTAATTTCCTACATTCTCCTCTGTGCTTGCATACCTATTTATATGCGATATTCAGAGAAGAGTATTTTCTCCCAAATAACAGCAGTGAATAGAAAAGATTCATAAAGAAGAAATCTGGAAGGAAAGAGTCAGATGCAAATTTGGTGTGTGCTATCCCATGAAAAATGATGCTCAGTGTTGTTTGTAGGCTTCTTCTTATCCAGTTACAAGTATTTTCTCTACTTTGATGTGTCTAATTATGAAAAGTACCTGGAACTTTTTAGTAAGCAGTTTCTAGAGAAAGGTCGTTTCTCTGGGAAATGGACTCTGACTGAGATGGAAATGTGCATGCAGACGGCTAACAGGGATCGATGCCTGAGGGAGACTGTTGTGGGTCAAAACTTGGAAGTTCTGGGGCTGGGAAAGCCCTTCAGAGATGACCTCAATTACGGGAAGGGGCTGAGTGTTAGCACTCCCCCACTGGCAGGTGGGGTTTCTGCAACAAAAGGCAATTCCTGCTGGGATTCAGGTGGGAGTGCTGGGCAGGCCACATTCCCAGCAGCCCAGGAGACTAAATGTCTCAGTCCTGAAGAGGCAATCTGGGAGTGGCCAAATCATACAAAATGTCACTCACTCCTTCATGCATCAGACATATTTTGAGTGTACCATGTGTTTTGCATTGGGGGTACCGGAATGAGCAACGCAGCCCTTCCTGTCTGGTCCTTGTTCTAACAGAGTTTATTCTAGCAGGGGAAACAGACAACCAATGACAGCATCTGTTGTGTGACATGAATGAGGCCACAAGACCCTCTTAGAGGAGCTCATAGCAGGAAGAGACAATCAAGTGTACTGTGTCAATTACATCTTCCCAGAGGAAATAGCATTTAAACTAACACTTGAAGGGTACTTGAAGGTTACCTAGGTGAGGAGGTGGTGGAAGACAGGGCTCCAGGTAGAGGGAACAGTGATTTCAAAGACCTGGAGGTGACTGAGAGCATGACATGCTTGAGAAGCTAAAACACACTCAGCATGACCGAGCCTGGTGGTGGTGGTGGTGGTGGTGCTGCTGCTACTGGTGTGTGTGTGTGTGTGTGTGTGTGTGTGTGTGTGTGTGTGTGTGTGTGTTCACAGTGTGCATATGCACTGGTAGTAAGGGTAAGTTTATACAGGAAGCAGAGGCCAAGTATTGAATGGCTGGCCATGCAAGCATATGTTCCTGTCTCCAGTTGCAATTATCCTTTTCTCTTTTATTCTATTGTTTCTCATCACCCTCATCTTCCCTTTTCTCTTCATTCAGTTTGAAAGAACGGATGAGTACCACCCAAGCCCAGGGGGCAGGTATAATGTTTAACACAATATCTGGTACATAGTAAGTGCTGAAGAAATGCTTGCTGTCTGTTGAGATGAATTGATTCTGAGTTAGTGACCTAAATATAAGGTGGGGCCCCAAAGACTCCTGTGAGAAGCCACAGTCAGAGAAGCAAAGTAGAATGACCACAGTCCTCCAGAAGGAATTGCAATCTTGACCTGTAGCCTTCAAATAACATTAAAGGAGATTCAACTCATAACCCACAGCAAAAATGATCAAAGGACTGCTCCTCTAATCTCTAAAAATGTCAAACTATCAGCTACCCCAGATGCTAAGTACCTCAACTCCTTAACCTCTCCTAACTCCAAGAGGCTGAACCTGGAAGCTTTACTTGGGCCACTTTTGCAACACAGATGTGGCGCCCATGCAGGCAAAGTTTCAAGAAAGGAGAAGGAGATCGTGGAATGCTGGGGAAAGCTAGGAGCATTCAACACTGACACAAAAATAAATCTCACTTGGCTACATGTTAAATGGACAGCCTCCTGTCTCCCCAGTTCCGAGTGCTCCCCAAATTCCCCTGGGCAATGGCACACACAGACCCAGCTGCCATGAACTCTCCTCCCTTGAATAGGAGCAGCTGGTTCCCCTACCTAAAGGTGTTGGTCCTTCTGTTCTTTTCTGAGGCTTCTATTCAGTTGAGACTAATTTCCTATCTTCTATAAGAGCTAGTCAGAGGCCTCTAACTCCTTCCATTTATAAATATCCAATCAGATGACAAACTAATGATGCTACTTCAAAGACGAGTTTTAAAGCAACCATTCAGAAATCATTTTCAAAACGCCACTCTCTCCCCAGGTACTCATTGATACTGGCAATTTCATTGTGGTTTCAGCATGAGCTTTTCTTTAAAGGCCTACAAAACATTAGTGGGCTACAGAGGTCCTTAAAGTGCACTCTGTCTCACCTACCCTCCATTCTTTATTTCTTCACAATTTGGCATCCCTTTTCCTCTTTTATGAACTCAAAACATTATTTGCGACATACTTGTGGTTTATGGTTTCCTTATCTCTAGGAATAATTAGAACTGATTTGAAATAATAATCCATAAGTACATTATCTCCTTTGTTTTTATGAAGTTTGCTGAATATTACATGGTGCCTTTTGGGTCCATTTTCAGACACCAGCAAAGATCATTACAGGAAGCATGAAGGTCACATACCTTAGAGGAGATAGGCTTACCTGTGTTAAGAAATGTACTCCATCCACTGGCAGATGAAATCCGATTCCCAAAGTTTTGATGATCACAAGGATATTGAGTAAATTTTCCCTGTGAAAAGATCAGAATTTTAAAGTCATGGACTCCACTTACATTTCAGATATTTGTGTTACATAAGCAAATACAGTAAACTTATTTTAGAATGTGATAACTGGCAGACAGGACTAAATTCTTATTTTATAGATTTGATGTATATTAGTTTTTTTGTGTGTGGATAGAGTTTTATGTGCTAGTGGGCATGTTTTCATCTGTAGGAAATGTAAATTTGAATACTGAACAGCCATCTTGTGACTGGATACAAAAGTGCTTCAAAATTTTAAAAACTACACTTTAAGTACTTAATTCTAAACAACATGTTGCTCTTTAAATAAAATCTTGATAAAACTCTGTCACATTAAGAGTGATTTTTTTTTTACTTAGAATATAATGACAATCATTGTTGCAGCAATGTACCTCTTCAAAACCTTGTGAATAATTTGCAGGTGATTGGAATTAAGCCACTGAACACCACCAACAACCAATACGGTCTGGCCTGTATTCTCCAGGGGACGTGATCTGAAATCCAGAAAGAAAAACAACACGTGTTGCTGTGAAACAGATGGTAAACATTTTAACAGCATTGCCTCACATTTCAATGAACCATATCTGGCATCCTGATCACAGGACCCCCCGATCATATCCAATTCGTTTGCAGCCATATTAGTTGGGATTGAAGCTTTTCAGCACATTTGATGTACAGTGACCAGTTATGACTGCCAGTGAAATCTCAGGACATTGTGCTGTTCATAATAGTTCCATTGTACCTTTGCAAGAGATGTTCAAGTGCTTTTTCAAACGTGGGTCTCATTGAAGGGTTTATCCAGAACTGGGGATAGTAGGAATAACTGATCAAAGTCTTCCCACCATTGACATTGTGATAGATTTTAGTGCCATGCACCTTCTGCCATTCCTGCAAGGTTTCGTTCAGCCTTTCAATCAGGTAGTACATTATCCCTCTGTTGGTCGAATCTCCAATGAAAAGAACCTATAAGTTAAAGAAAAAATATTTGCTTTCAAATCTGTTTACACCAGATAGGAGGTAATATATTTGTTCAATAGTCATAAAGCCACAAATGTAATTGTTTGAAGGATGGCCCCCCAAACTGTTAGAAATGACACTCATTATATTCTCCCCCAAACCTGTTTATTTTCCTCTTCTCCATTTTCCTAGAAATGATATTATCTACTGATACACTAACTTATGTCTAAAGCTTTTTGCTTCCTGTTATCTTCAATTTTTCAATCTCCTGTATGCTCTTTATTTTCTCATCTAATCAACTTAACAAGTTTTATTGATTCAAATAGGCATGAAGGATTTTTAGTGTTGTAAGAGTAGATTTTCCAATCTCTTTTTATTTCATAGATGAGAAAACTTGAAACCCACAGAGGTTACATAGCTCAGTAGAGGTCATGCTATTACTTGAGAAAAGAGCCACAAGACTAGGATCTGATTCTCTGAATAGCAGTCCGTGTCCCAGCATCATTGGCCATGGCTCTCACACCCATCACCTCCTTCCCATTTCCCCCAGCACAGCCCTGTATAGGCTTCAAAGGTGTGTTACTGTTAACACTCTTCTAATGGATCTTCCATCTTGCATAATGGCTGCCCTCTAGTTCATTCTACACACAGCATGACTGGGATACATTTCCAAATGTCTAGTTCTGACTATCTTACTTTCATGCTCAAAAACTTTATTGGCTCCTGTTTTCCACAAAATCAAGTCTAAACTCCTTAGTTCAGCTAAAATTTGCTGAATTTTTTATCATATATCATGCTTTGCCAGGTAATTTCACACCAGGTACTCACTTTTCATCTTCCTAATTGTGAGGTTTAAATCATTATATCTGTTTCAAGGATGAGCAATTTGAGGCTCAGGGAGATTGAAGTCATAAGTCTAGTTAGTAAATGGGGAACACAACACTCAAATCCAGACCCTTTAACTCCAAGTGCAGGGTCAATGGGTCCATCCTCCCATGCTAAGCAGGTCAGATTCCTACTTTTTCACTGAACATGACTTGTACTCAACAGCATCTGGTTTTCCTTGTGCTAATCTGGCTGCCTAGAAAGCTCCTCCCTTGCAACCCCACCTGTGTAAATGCTACACAACCTCCAGACCTGACACAAACATGTCTCCCACAGAGTCTTGTCCAAAGCCCCAGCCAGAATGACCTCCTCCATCCTCTGATTTCATTACATTTTTTATTTCCATTACAGATTTTATCGAAGACTACGTGAAATGGCTATTTGTGTCTGTGCCTTTTTTTTCTCATATCATATAAAGAAGTATTTGAGGTCAAAGTCAGGGTTAATTTCTGAATTCGAATTTCCCCCATAGTACCATGAATGGACTTTAAAAATATTTACTGAATTGAAAGTCAAAGGGACTTTTGTTAGAAACAATCCCTTTTAATGTATTCGGATAAGGTTTGTTCTTCAGTTTTTTTCTCCCTTTGTTGAGATTTCTGTTTCCATTAGTCATGCACATACTTCCTTCTGGTTTTAACAGCAGTCATTGCCATAATTTTTCAGGCACTACTGCTTTTGTTCATTCACAGAAAATTTAGTGAGAATGTGCAAAGGTTTATTCTTTCCACTGTGAATGTAGTCAAGGAGCTGTTTGGAGAAATTCAGAAAACAACTCCAATTTGCCTTCAGATCAAATACTGTCACCACAAACATTGTCAAGCCAACGTGAATCATATAAGTTATCAAGGCCCCAATCACTCATCCTCTCAGTAGAGTTTCATTTGGTGCAATAAAATTCCAGCATAAGAAAATAATTTGTGAAATCACTTGAAATACTTTTGACTGGATTTGACCTATAACTATTTCCAATTTTTCAAAGAGAATTTTGAAGAATCAGGAAAGTTCTTAATTTTAGATACTACTAATGATCCAGCTCCGTTTGTATGAGTTTGCTAAGGCTGCCATAACAGTATACCACAGATTAGGTGATTTAAACAACTGAAATTTATTTCTGATGATTCTGGAGGCTAGAAGTCCAAGATTAACGTATTTGTATGGCTGGTTTCTTCTGAGAACCTTTTCCCTTGATGTATAGATACCATCTTTTCCCTGTGTCTTTACATGGTCTTAGTTTACATGTGTGTGTCTGTGTCCTAATCTTCTCTTCTGATAAAAACGCCAGTCATATTGGATTAGGGCCCTCCCATAAGATCTTATTTTACTTTAATTACCTCTTTTAGGTCCCTATCTCCAAATATAGTTACAGTCAGAAGTACTGAGACTTAGGACTTCAACATATGATTTTGGTTGGGTGAGAGCACTGTTCGATTCTTAATATCTATAAAGGACCTTAGAGGTCCAGCTTTTACACTAAATTGCCAGTGAAGGTTTTTCTTCCAGATTCTTTTCATTTCAGCATCAAGATGCAATCCCTTCTAGGCTATCTCCAGGCAACCAGTAAGCTCACTGACTGTCTGTATTGTGGGTGACAGAGAGAAATACAGAGGTTTAAAAAAGTCAAAGCCAGTGGCCCCAGTTCGGGTCCCACATATGAGGGCCAGTGACACTACCCTCAAAAAAAAAAAAAAAAGTCAAAGTAGCTGTACATTACTGACAGGGAAAAAAAAAAATTCTGGATTTCCAGTATTTTCTGTGGGTTATACAAAGATGCAGCTCACCAACACACATCAGAGGCAAAAGTTGTGCTTCAGAATTCTAGGTACTGTTATTTTTTTATCTAGATCATCTTAGAAAAATTATGTGACCTCCCCAAGGGTTGAATCCCTTATATGTATAAACCATGGGAAAAATAACAGCACCACCTTTGAGGACTTCAATACAATTTTTTTTGTTGTTGTTGTTGCTATTTCCATGATAGGTAGGGCTTATTTTTTATTTATTTATTTTTAAATTTTTTTTAGATTAAAATTTATTGGGATGACATTGATTAGTAAAACTACATAGATGTCAAATGTATAATTCTGTAATCCATCATCTATATATCACATTATATGCTCACCAACAAGAGTCAGTTCTCCTTCCATCACCATATATTTGACCTCCTTTACCCTCATTTACCAATACAATTTTAAATGCTTATCTTATTCCTGGCACACAGTGAGCCACAGTGAATGTGGGCTAGCATTAAGGCACAGGAAAAGACAAGCAGTGGTTTGGGGTGCTTCCAGCGTGCCTTGCACTGCATTGCTAGGCACCTGAAATTCAGTAGCTCAGTTAGAGAACTGTCAGAAAAGACAGGGATGCTATAAATGGCAGCAGCCTCTTTCTTGCCCTACCAACCCTGAAACTGATGCGCAGCAGGATTTGGAGGGTTGCTGGCAAAACTGAAGCTCTAGATGGAGACGTGGACAAGCGACCACCATCCTGAACAAACCAATGCTCAGAACAGTCTGTTGAGTCTCCACTGCTGATTGGTGACTAAGAGGAGCGACTCGGAAAGGAGGCGGAAGTGTCCCCACCATCATCTGCAAAACCAGCTCTTCTAAACTGCAAAGACCTAGATGGCATCTTTCAAGCTCAGCTGACACAGCTCTGGGAAGGCTGTTATCTAGAGAACGATTTTATCCCAGTACTGTCCAATTCATGAAAGATAGAAATGAGAAATCATCACTAAAATGAAAATGCACTTGTAATTTTAGAGCTGCTTGTTCTGTAGGTGACACAGTTTTTGTAACAGATTAATTGGTATTCCTAATTAAATATTGTCTAGCTTCAAAATTTCAGCTGTTCAGTAAACACACATAAACAATAATATCAGGAATTAGAGTGATTATTTTCAGTCACATGGTTCATATTCATTCTTTATATCTTTTAGATGATTCAATTTAGTGAATTTTTAAAACGGAAATGTATAGGTCAACTTCTACTTTAAAAGGTCTAAATCACCATAACAAATATTCATCACTACCATGCAATTTGCAAATAAGTCTTTTCTCCTGTGAAAATTATTGCCTTACATTAGCATACACAGGTGTTGGTTAGTACACCAGAAAAAAAATGTGATCATTAAATACAAATAACCAGTAAGCAATTATAAAATAATCTGTTACCAATAAAACATTGAAAAAAAAAACAACTAATTTTTTCCTCCTATCAAAGTAGCTAAGATTTTTAAAGCCCCAACAATATTATGAGTTCAGGGAAATACACTCTCTCACATACTATTACATAAGCATCAGGAGGGAGGGTTTTGTCCTTTTTTTTTTGAACAAGTGTCAAGAACAGGGCCTGGTGTAAAAGTTGATTTTCATATGTCAAATGGATGAAGAGTAGCTTTGCTGTTGTATGTATAGTATACATTGTCAGTTTTTAAGGAATTCCACTTCTACAAAATATTTAAGGATGTCTATTAAAATATATTTCAATAGAAAAATAAACTTAAAGCAGCATCAATGTTTATTACATTGGTTATATTAAGGTATAATCATATACAAAATCTTTTCATCTTTTGACAGTGATAGTTTATTTAAATTATTTTTATTTTATTTATTTATTTATTTTTTTGATGGCAGTGTCACTGGCCCTCATATGTGGGACTGAACTGGGGCCACTGGCTTCCCAAGCCAGCGCTTAACCACCGCGCCACTCAGCCGGCCCTTTAATTTATTTTTTATAGCTGAGCCATCCTGCCACCTGTTGGCAGCTCAGTGGCAGCTCAGCTCGGGCTGGGCATCGAACTGCTGTTGCTCAGTGCTCAGCTTGCACTCTTGAGCGAGCTCTTAACCAACTGAGCCACTCGGCCAGCCCCAACAGTGATATTTTAATATGGATATATTGTGATGGGGAAGATTTCACAGTAGTTTTTATAAAAAGCTGATTATAATCAGAATAAACATGATTGCATTTTTGTAAAAGTAAAGTGTGTGGATGTACAGAAAAGATTCTGGAAAGTTAATGGTATTTGAAGTGGTGATATCATTATAGTTTATTTTTTTAAAATAAATACTTGAAAGATTTTATTTGGAAAGTTTTACAAATTCAATTTTTAACATCTTTCTATTTTACTTTTTCCTTATAATTATGTAATTAAGGAAAATCCTTTTTTTTTCTTTTTCTTTTTAAAGATTTTATTGGGGAATTGGGGGAAGGGAACAGTGTTGGGAATTGGGGAAGGGGACTAGCCAAGTTGTTGTTCTTCAATCTTCGTTGTGGAGGGTGCCAGTCACCATCTGGCTGCCTGTCGGCAGCTCGTGGCCTCTAAGCTCAAGGTGCTGTGTTCAATCTTAGTTGCAGGTGGGCATAGCCACCATCCTATGCGGGAGTCAAACCAGCAGCCTTGTTGTTAAGAGCACATACTCTATCCACTGAGCTATCCGGGGTTCAGCTCAGCTCAAGGTACCAAGTTCAGTCTTAGTTGCGGGTGGGCGTAGCCCACCACTGAACAGGCAATTGTGTTGTTACACCAGCCGAGCCATCCTGCCACCTGTTAACAGCTCAGTGATAGCTCAGCTCTGGAGCAGCATCACTGGCCCACGTGGGAATCAAACTGGCAGCCCTGTTGCTCAGAGCTCCTGCTCTAAACCAACTCTTAACCAACTGAGCCACTCAGCCTGCCAGGAAAGTACTTTTTTAACTAAACGTCATAAAGATGCCCCAAAGCCAATCTAGCTTACTCCCAATGTGCCATGTAAATATTATCAATTTTATATATGGACTATGACACGGAAAGGTTGGAAAGGACGATTCTACCAAGAATTCTTTCACCTCTCTTTTTTTTTCTTTCTGGCAGAACTTGCTTTTCACCAGAGATGACACAAATGACAAACATGCTTTCCCATAGGTTTTGCCAAGGGAGGAATCGTGTGGCCCAGTCTTGTACAAAGAGATCTGAGAGGAAGATTCCTGGGGACTTGAAGGAAAGATATGCCTTGTTAAGAAAAACAGGTAGGGCCAGCCTAGTGGCTCAGTTGGTTAAGAGTGCGAACTCTGAGCAACAGGGTCACCAGTTCGATTCCCACATGGGGCAGTGATCTATGCCCAAGCTGAACTGTTGCTGAGCTGCCAACAGGTGTCAGGATGGCTCAGCTGGTGAGAGCACGTGCTTCTTACAACAAGGTTGCTGGTTTGATTCCTACATGGGATGGTAGGCTGTCCACCCCCACACAACTCAGATTGAACACGGCACCTTGAGCTGAGCTGCCCTGAGTTGCTGACGGCAACTGGACTTGGAGCTGAGCTAGCTGCGCCCTCCACAACTAAGATTGAGGGACAACAACTTGGCTGTTCCCCTTCTCCGATTCCCCAACACTGTTCCCCTTTCCCAATTCCCCAATAAAAACTCTTTGGGGGAAAAAAAAAAAAGAAAGAAAAAAACAAGTAAATGTCCATCTTCTTCATTGGATGTGACAGCCCAATTCCTTGTTATACCAGGACTGCTGCATATAGGTGTGACCATGAGACTAAATATTGCTGATATGCTGATGATGGTCGAATGGAAAGGTGGAAAGAAAGCACAGAGGCTCTGAAAAATTGTTGTGTGACTGAGCTAATCTGGAAGGTCTCTACCTCTGGGTTTCTGGTTCTGCCAGAAAACAAATGTCCTTCTGATTTCAGCCCCTCCTACTTGAACCTTCTATTATTTGCAGCCAGAATCCAAACTAAGAAAGCTGGGGTGGCTTTATGGCATAGTCCCCAAATTATTTGACACATCTGCTATCAAAAGGTGGGCTCTATATCCCCTTCCCTTGAGTTTGAGTGGGCTGTGACTGCTGCAATGATTGCAGTACGGCAGAAGGGACACTGTGTGACTTGTCAGACCAAACGACAATGTAGCTTGTGACTTGCTCGATAGAACACTCACGCTTGGAACTCTGAGCTGCCATGTAAGATATCTGACTACCCTAGGACTGCCATAATGTCAAGAAGATGACAGTTTATTCTTTTTGCTTGTTTGTATTTTCTAAAGTGAACATTATATATAATAATAAAAAAGCAGCAGCATTAAAGCATTAACATCATCAATAACAATAAGTCCATTAAAAATATTTAGAAAATTTATATAAAACTTAGTACTAATCAGCTTAAATAGACTTTATTTCTATTTGTGTAGAACAATGGCTTAAGAGTGTGAGGATTGGGCCGGCCGAGTGGCGCGGTGGTTAAGCGCTGGCTTTAGAAGCCAGCGGCCCTGGTTCGGGTCCCACATATGAGGGCCAGTGACACTGCTCTCAAAATAAATAAATAAATAAATAAATAAATAAATAAATAGTGCGAGGATTAAGCATTGGCTCATTAAACCCATCACAGGAACAATGTTAATCATAGTTTGGATTCCAAGAGCAACTTTATCCCAAAGATGGAATTGCATTTTTCTGTGCAGCATCTCTTTTTGTGGTCCTGTGGTGCAGTGAGGGGAGCCTGTATCCATCAAAGTGGGCTCTGGAGAGGAGCAGAAACATCTGTGTCTGGGTTTCATGACAGCCTGGTTCTCAGCTCATCAGCTGGAGACAACGATGTGTTTAGAATTCTAAGTTTTGCATCTGTTCCATTCCTGAAACTTGCCATGCAATGTGTCATCAACAAGTATATAAGGGCTGATATTTTTCCCACTCTTTTTCATACCAACATGGACCACAGGACTTAGAAGCACAACATGTTCCCAGGCTCCAGTAAAGTTTGAAATATAAGGTTATTTTAAAATAACCTTATTTAGGGCAGGCCGAGTGGCACGTTGGTTAAGAGCTGGCTTGGGATGCCAGCTCTGAGAAGCAGGATCCCAGTTCAGATCCCACATATGAGGACCAGTGACACTGCCCTCTACAGCTAAGATGGTGAACAACAGCTCAACCTAGAGCTGGGCTGCCGTGAGTCTCCGGTGACGTGACGGCATAGACTGCAGCCCCTGCTGCAATGGGTTGCCTTAAGCTATGGTGAGCGGCTGGCAGCCAGCAGGAGCTGCCAAGAGCAGCTGTGAATGGCCATCCAGAGGTTGGTGACCAATCTGCCTCACCCGGGAAGAGTGCAATGATCACAATACCAACATGGGCCGGCGAAGCAATGTCCTTCACAACTACACTGAAGAACAAAAGGACAGCAACTTGTCTGTTCCCCTTCCCCGGTTCTCCAATGCTGTTCCCCTCTCCCAATTCCCCAATAAAATCTTTAAAAATAAATAAATAAAATAAAATCACCTTATTTTAAAAAACCATAAAATTGTTTAATGATCTTTATTTTCATTTCTAATTTATCAACTTTATAGTCCCTGAATTAGATGGGATGGATGAAGTGCTATAAGAAATAGAGTCCCTAAATGTACAATGGCTTATGCAAAACTGAGGTTCATGTCTCCCTCAGGAAAATAGTCCAGATAGTTCTAGGCAGGTGTAAGTTTGGAGGTGAGGGGCAGGGAGGGCACTTAGGGTCCCAGGTGGATGGGACTGTGTATTCCTCAATAATGGTTTCCAAGAATTCCCTAGTCATTGGGGAAGGAGTGAAGAGCAGCCGGGTTTCATACGGGCCCAGCCTGGGAGCTGGGCACGTCGCTGCTGCTCATGCTCCATTGGTTAGAACTCAGTCATATGGACACACACCTAATTTCAAGGGAGACTGAGAAATGTAATCAACCTGTGTGCCAGGAAGAAGAGAAAAAATGAGTTTGATGAATACTTAGCTAGTCTTTCCCACATTCTCCTACATGCTAAGTTTTTCTGAGGAAAAGCTAAACCATAAACTCAGATTTTCCATCTGTGATTCAGCAAGCATGTGAAGTATATGAAAGGTTTATTTATAATCCACAGGATGCATAAATAGGACTTCTATTTGGAGAGAAATTTGTGCCCTGGGATGAATCATAAGGAATATCATTTATTAGTGAAAATACAACACTTTGGGAATTTTTCATTTAGATACACAGTAAAATATTTTTCATTCCATTGTATTTTATCATCATGGAAGCTAACAATGATGATACTTAAACATCTAATTATTTACTCCATTACTTCCTTTCTACAGAATCACTAAAAGTAACAAGGACATAGTTAGCACATCAGGTTATAAAGAAATGAAAAGAGAAGTATTGGAGACTCTCTGGGCTGAGTTAATATAAAGGTGGTAAACTGTCTGGAGTTTGTTAGCACCTCAGATTGTTCGGGAGCTTGCTGAGGTCTGGAAAGAATTGAGTATATATAGAATCAATAGACAGGAAAAAAACACACAGCTTTTAAAACAAATCATTTCCCTTTTTTCTCTCTTTCCTCCTGCATTGGTTCTATCTTCAATGTTCACACAAGTGTGACTATTTCTTCAGATCCAATAAAGTGCATGTAGATCCCAACAGGACTCGGTCCAGCTAACCAAAATTTGCTAGAATTTTCCAAGTGGGGAAGTTATATATAAGTGCAATAAGTGCTACTTATCCATTAGTCTAGGCAATGCCCGCTCATTGGAGAGCTCTCACGTGGGTAAATAAAAGAAGTGAAAGTGAGTGAAAAGGACTCTTATTCATTATGTCTCATCCAGGGCCAAGCACAGCCCGTATGTTTAGAAAGCCCCACAGTGATTTTGGTAAGCCCATGATTGAATACTGTAGCTCTCATAGGAAAAATACCCATTTCTAAATGAGGCAAGGGGTGATTTAACTCTAATATGAAACTGAAACTGATCAGATGGCTAATGATATTGAGGGCATGATGAAAATCTAGCTCAACAAAGCACCTCTCTGTGAAATGTAACATGACTACAATGAATATTTTTCAATGATGCATTTTGATTAAATTGGCTATAGATGACCAACCAAATTGCACTTTGGGGGTCAAGAACAAATGTAAATTGACCCTTAGGCAAATCACTCTGAAACACATGAAATTTGTCATAAAAAGGAAAACAAACAACTAATAATATCACCTACACATAGATCTTTTAGCTGCTTGGAACAAAACTGTTTATATATATTGCCGTGCTGTCTGGATTGTGGCAGTATGCATAGGTCATCCTTTCCTGGTGAGAGTGGGGTGCACTCCCTTTTATCCTCCCCTTTTTACTGAAACTGACAAACAACAATGAATTGTGTAACCATAATGGAATTCACATATTAGTCAGAACATATTATTATAAATTAGCCACACTTCAAATATTTAAACACCTTTAAGTCCAAGACACTACTTAACTTGCAAACATTACTTAAAAATGTAAGTTACATTTCCTGTTTTAACAGCTGAGTTTAAGTACTTTCAGTAAATATTGCCTTTTTATAGTTCCCTTTCCTAATTGCACTCTTCTCTCAGATATTTTATTACTGGTTTAAATTCTGAGCTATGTTTTCAACTGACAAACAAAATAAGGGCTTCTTTATTTCAGTATAGTCAGGCTTCTAAGTTTTTTCAGTTGTAAATGTGATTATCATATTTCTAAACTACTTTCTATAATATATATTCTGCACTGTGATTATAAAGTTGTGCTCTGATAAAGTTTTATAAATGTTCCATTCAGAGATTATTAAGAAGTGCATATCTATTTAGAGAAATGAGTGAAAGTATAATTAAAAATATAGCTTGTATTTCTTCAATTGAATTTGCCTGATTCAACATGGTTACACATTACAATATATATATATATATATATATATATATATATGCAAAAACCTATCAATGAAATAATTCATATTTGGATAAATTTAGAGTAACACATTTACCTGCCCTCCTTACTTAAACAAGTATGCCATAGAAACGGATACAAATGCTTCAAGGAGAAACTTGGCTCCATCTTTCCTCCACAAATTCGCATCCTGTGCACCTTTCTGAAGTGAAGCCAAATGATTGAAGCATAGAAAGTGGGGTCCTGCTCATGTGCTATTAGCTGCAGTGGGGTTCCTGGACGAAGTTACTGGAAACTTGAACCCCTTTTTAAATCTCAACTGATGTGTGTCTTGTTCCTTCTCCACAGGTGGT
Source organism: Aselliscus stoliczkanus (assembly GCA_033961575.1). NCBI lineage: Eukaryota > Metazoa > Chordata > Mammalia > Chiroptera > Hipposideridae > Aselliscus > Aselliscus stoliczkanus. The sequence continues at coordinate 69,844,534 of CM066740.1, read as the reverse complement.
CATGCATTTCCAAGTATACTCTAGCATTCATCAATGTAAAACAGTACTAGAAAGATGTAAAAGTTCATTTTAATAATATAAGGAATTCAGTGGAGAGAAATAACTACAGAGAAATTCTAAAGAAAGCAGGATGCTATTTGAAAGCTTACATTTCCAATAATTCTCACTGGTCCAGTTAAATTCTGACCTGAGTTTTGGAGAAAGATAACTTAGTTTAATGCATCCTCAAAAGCTGAAGCTTGCTTTGATTAGGATTTAAAATAAAGTTCTGTTTTTTTGTAGCACATGGTTTCACTACTTACTCCTGGCAACAGTGAAACCTTTGGATTCTCACTGTAAAAATCTGGGTTTTACATATTAATTGAAAGCCTTCAGGTTAGTAAGGCTACTATATCATTAGAATTTGCTTGTTTAGGTATGTCCCCACTTTTACATAATCCAAGATGCATAAATTAAAGTACATGGAAAAACGAGAAACTCAGAATCATCTCTAGTGCACTCCTAGCCTGCTTGGTTCCTTCCCATCCTCTGTCCCCTCCATCCTCTGTCCTCTTGTCCCCTGTTCCCTTTGCCCTCTCTTCCCTTGAACTCTGTTCCCTCCATCCTCAGTTCCCTCTGCCCTCGATTCCCTCCATCCTCCATTATCTCCGGTCAGAAGGGAATCAAAGGAAGCACTAGGCTTGAGTGAATTCTTTTGGGAAAAAATTGATGATCTCTATTTTTGTTCAGTTAAACTATTTCAAAGTAATGCAATTGGTAGATCGCCGATCTCTACCACCACCCTCTGCCCAGGCACTTTATCTCTTAGCAGCTTTTTCAGAGCCTGAAAGTCCTGGTCAGGTACCAGCCTCTGTGCTTCTCCCCACCTTTGCAATGATCCCACTATACTGTAATGATTGCTTCTCTCGTCTTCTACTAGAAATCAAACACCTTGGAGGATCATGTTGTATGCACTTAGCACAGGCTCTGAGCTCAACAAAAGCTGGATGAATGAATGAACAGCATGACATCACAAATGTTATAAAAAGATTCTGAGCTTAACTCTGTGAAGTGATCGTGGACTCTCCTCCATGTTTATGCAGAACTGATATTGCAAGCTTTCTGGTATATGCAGCAGAGTTACTCTGATGGGTTCAATAGATAAAAACTCACTTTATCTGATGGGATCACAATTGTAGCTCAGGCTTCCTGGTTCCCAGTCTCAGGCTCTTACTGCCCCATGGCCCTGCTGTCCTTGGCCAAGTGTGAAGTGAATGTCTGTATAATGTTGCTCAAATTACACGTTTCTTTCCTTGAATGTTTGACATGGTTGAAAGAGATTTAAAAAAAGAGTCAGCACATAAGGTGTTTAAAAACCAAAACATTTATGTTCTTGTTTTTGTGATTAGTTATGCTTTAGCATTTGTCTTTGGAATAGAATAGTGCTTAGAAAATTCTGGGTAGGATGAGAACTTAATTGTCTCAGTAATAAAAGATAAGAGTTTCATGATCAATTTTGCATATTTATATGATTTTCATAGAAAGTGAAAAATTGAGGTACTGGGAAAAAGTTTCGCTCTCCTACTCCTATTCATACATGGGACTTTCTTAAAACAAACACTATTCCATAGTTATGATTGTGAACGCTTACACAATTATCTCTGTGCTCTGTGGTATATGACTATATGCACCTGCTTATATATTACCAAGTCCTGAGATTCTGAATATAAACTATCTTTCTCAGCCTCTCTCCTTTGCATTTTCACTGCTTCTGCCCTAGTTCTGATTTACACAACCTTTTAAAATATAGATGTTGGGATTTTCAAAAATGCTTACACATTGTAAAAAATGAAAAAAACAAAAAAAACTACAGATAGCACGTGACCTGGGCAGTTGCATGGGCCCTGTGCTTGGTTTATTGTGCTGCTGTTGACTTCTTAAAATTCGTAATCATTGTTGAATACAGGGTCCTATATTTTCATTTTGCACTGAGCCTTGAAAAATTTGTAGCCGGTCCTGTCACCATCCACCCCTCTTCCACTCCTTTCCACTTATGTAATCACTCTTAACCATTTGTTACTTCCAGAAATTTTCTGTGTATGTAAGCATGCTTGCATTAGTTTTTCCATCGGTGGGGTTATTCTATACATATTCTATACTTTTTGCCTCCTCAATGTTGCATGACCGAATTTTTCCATTAAACAGCCTCCGCCTGCCGAGCACCCATTTCCTTCTTCCCCTAGGCAGTCTCCATACTGCTGCGGGATGCGTTTTCTAATTCTGGTTGTGCCTCTTCTCTGCTAAAAATGCACAATGCTTCCCTGTTGTGTATAGAGTAAATCAGCATCCTGGTAAACAGAGCAGCTGTAGGCCTATTGCTAGTATGCTGGCAAGTTTGAGTTTCTGAGCACGCAGCTCCGAAAGACGCCTCTGGACGGAGCCTCACTAAGATGAATCCTTTCTGCTAAGCAGCCAGCTAGCTGGTCTCTGCAGGGATCACCTCATCTGAACACAGGACTTTCTTTTCAGACTTTGCAACATCCTCTCTCTTTAACAGTTACGAAAAAAGTGATCTTCCCTTCTTGCCATTACATTGTAGAATTGCTAATAATCAGCCTTGAATTTAGCAAAGACAGTATTAGGGACTTGATGTTGGTGTGCCCCCAAATTCTTAGGTTGAAACTCTAACCCACATGTGATGATATTAGGAGGTGGAGTCTTTGGGAGGTGATTAGGTTTTGGAGAAGTCACAAGGGTGGAGGCTAATGTTTATTGGAAGAGGAAGAGACTAGAGTGCTCATTTTCTCTCTCTCTCTCTCTCTCTCTCTCTCTCTCTCTCTTTCTCTCTCTCTCTCTCCCCCCCCCCCTTTGTCTTTCTCTCTGTTCTCTTTCTCTCTCTCCCCTACCCCTCACTTTGTGAGGACACAGCAAAAAGGCAGCCAACAGAAGCCAGGAAGAGGGCTCTTACCAGAACCCAACCATGCTGGCACCCAGGCCTTGGACTTCTCAGCCTCCAAAACTGTGAGAAATAAATATCTCTTAAACCCCTCAGTCTATAGTATTTTCAGACAGACAGGGAAGAAGGCTTTTTTTTAGCTTTCTAAAAAATCGGTTAATCTACAGCATAGGATTAGATCATATAGATTTCTTATTATTTCACAGATAAAGAAAATGAGTCCGAAAAAAAATCCATGTCATGTCGAAAGCCATGGAATTTAGTGATGAATTTAAGTTAATGTCTACTGCCCTTCAGGTTAATAGATTGTGACATCTTGGAATTTTCCTGAACCCTCTAAATTCTGAGGTCGGAATGGTATTCTGAAAGAGCTTAGAGAAGTTTGACTGTTATGGCAACAACTGCTTTCATTGCTTCCAGCCTGCATTTCTAAGATATAAAGGTTGGATTGTCCAAGTCAGTGGTTAAATGCCTGAGTAGTAGCCACTCACACATATGTGTGATCAAGGATGAATTACTCAAGGTCTCTGTGCTTGAATTTTCTTACATGGAAAACAGATATAATATCTACCTCGCAGAACTCTGATTAGAAAAAAAAAAACCCATGATTTTAACTTATCTGTTTACTCAGCAGATATTCATTAAGTAACTTATGTATTAAAAATGGTGCTAACAGTGAGATTATGGCAGTGATTCAAACACATCCCCTGCCCTCATGAAGCTAACAGTCTGGTCAGATGGAAGGTGTAAGAAAATCAGCTGCACATTTCCCTGCCCAGGATCAATGCTCAGTTAATATTAACTGACAGTAGTTTCTAAATGATTGGATTTTTTACCCTTCCCTTTTAAAAAGGAACTAATACTGCTGCTTTATCTGCAGAGATAGCTTCAGTCATGAAAATTGGGGCCTTTTCTTTGGAATCACCAGGAAAAAGATGTCGATCCTCTGCCCTGCCCCCCATCCTGTCATTTTTCTGAAATTATTTGCTGGTAGAAAATATGAACATCAACTTAATCTGATAAACTGGCATACGTTCAGTCCAGAGCCCTTTTCTCTGCATGAATAGAGCTTTTTTTTTTTTAATCAGTTTTTGAACTTAATCATGCCAATGTGCCAAGTTTACGAACAGTTTGTAAGGAAAGGCCCCTCTAATAAAAAGTGCTTTGAACATCTGGACGAGACTTACTTACTTCGTGCTCACAAGCATTTCAGTTCACACGTCCGAGAGCTCTGTCGGAATCTACCTAGTTAGTCAGAGGGCATCTAGCAAGGAGACACTGCATGTCCGAGAAATCAGCTTAGAAGCCACACGAAAGGGAAAGCAGCTTAGGGAGGTCCATGCGAGACCTGCTCGGGAACGTGAAAGAGATCACGGAGGTTAGTGTGAAAGACAATGCCATGCACCCAAGCCAGCTCCAGCAGAAGTGAGTCCTACATGCAGGGGCAGTTCAGTGCTCGTGCAGCTACAGATGTCTGTCTGAACGGCAGCGCCTCGCTAGAGCTGCAGCTGACACTGCCAGCTGCTCTGCACTGCCAACTGTCAGTGGACATGGCAAACGCTTCCCAATTTGTGCTGAGAAAACCAGCATGGAGTTGGATCAGAACAGAACAAGACTTTAATATCCTCCATCTGTCAAGGAGACTTATTTGGACATAACTGAGCATTTTTGAGCAAGAATTGTTAAAGTCCTTCTATGATTACATTTCCACAATTCAGAAAGCCAAACTGCATTCAGTTAATTATCCTCTGTGGAGTGAGAGAGCAGGAATTGGTCTAGCAGATACAACAGTAGGGCCTGTGGCGTAAATGAAAGGCTTCCCCCACTGGATCAGAACCCACCTTCCTTCCTTCCAGGCACCTCTGCAGTTGAGACTTAGTTAGGACGCCATATTGGCAGTTGTGGGGCTGCCAAGTTATTTCTCTCCAGTCACAGGTCCTGTTGTCGGAACAACTAAGGCAAGGTACGATCCATTGGCCTGGAAAAGACAACAAAACCTCCTTTGGTTCAGAGTTTACTGGTGAAATTACAGTTTGCAAGTAACTTTAGGATTCAACGATGGCGCACCCTCCAAGAAGTTACAGTGAGATCACTCTTATCATACAAACCCAGTGCAGCAACATGTGACCCGCCAACCAAACTGAATAGTAACATGTAATAATATTTGGAAATCACACAGTTCAAGCTGAAATCAGGTATGAGTTCTGTTCCATGAAACCACATAATTATAAAAAATTAAGTAATCAGGCACTACTGTTAATTATTATTACTTATTCTTAAATAGTATAGTAGGCACTTAATAAGACCAAAGCAGATGGGAGTCCCTAATATTGAGGCAGTTGGACACAAGTATTTATTAACGTAATTCATGCTTAGGTTAGCAGTCCAATCATAGACATATTCCCTGCTCTCAAGAGAGTCAAGATCTAAGAGAACTGCTTTCATATTCTGATCGTGTATTATTTTGAAGTCTGGTTCCTTAATTTGGTCGATGGTCTTTTTGGTGTGAAGCTCTTCACCTGTTTTTTTAGCTCTGTTGCCTCTATTTCTTCAGCTGTTAGATGAGGTATGTACTGTCTACTCCCATGATTGGTGTGAGGATTATATGGGATAATGTATTTATGTACTGAGCACAGTTAAGTAGCATATCTACCTGTGTTATGAGCAGACTTCAGGCACAAAGTAGGTTGCAAGCTTTAGAAAATGTTTATAAGGTGAATACATATTCTTAGCACCTTTAAGATCTTCTCTATTTTATTGAGAATGTTATAAGCATTCAAAACATCTCAGCTTTTTGTGTGGGTAGATACATTAATAATTTATTAGAAATAAAACCAAGAAATGGCTTCTGATTTTTTCCTTGTTTATCTTTTCAAAAATGGAGTGGGAGCCAGCCCCCTGCATGTGGAGCGTTCATTCATCTCCCTCATGCAGAGTGTCCTAAGATCTGCAACCACAGGCTCTGCCCTAAATGTCTCGCTCATATTACTATTACAGGTACCTCTTCAAAACCCTTCAGGAGCTAGTCTCAGCCACTTTTTGAGGTAGAAAGGGAAAAATCCAAATGGCTTTGTCCATTCTGGCTTTGATTTGTGGTTCTGCTCACAAAAGTATCTGGTGTGACATTAATTTTAATGGGAGGAATTTCTACTTTCAGGGGATGAATATGGTGCAGTTTACATTTCATGACCTCAGGGATGACAGAAGTGTGTATGGGAGTGTGTGTGTGGAAATAGTTACAAATAATAAAACTTGAAAGGCCATCTAGTTTATGGCTTACTAGTTGATCCCAGAAAGGGAAAAAAATGTGGGTATATTGAGAGAGAAACTGGGGGAGATAAAAGAAAATATTACTCTCTATGAGGATTTTCATTTAGTACATTATTGAAATATCTACCCTATGAGATGTTAGGGTAGACACTGGTTTTAAATACAACAACAATTTAAAAAATAGTTAACATTTTCATTGCATCTGCCAGATACTAGGGATATTCTGAGCACGTTAATGTGTTAATTAATTTAAGCCTCCTAATTACAATGTTAAACCTCAAAAGTTTATAAGCAGGTTAGAGGGCTATAACTTATACATGTAAAATAATTATAGCATAATAATAGCTTACATAGAATTGAGTAAAGATATCTGCGAGGTACTAAAAGAGCCTGGGTTTGGGGGACACACCTGAGCTCTGCCTCCTGTTAGCTCTGTGGACCTCAATGCTGCACATTGGGTTCACCTGGAAAGCTTTATAAAATCTCCACGCCCCAGTTGTTTCCGAGGTTGATTAAATCAGAACCACTGGCTATGGGACTCAGGCATCAGTATTTGTTTAATGCTTTTCATGTAATTCCATATGCAGCCAAGGTTGAAAAGCACTGTTCAACTTATACAGATTACGTAACCTTTTCTCTATAAGGAAAATATGTATAGCACCTGCCACAGTGCCTCCTACCTAGCAACTGATGAATATATTTTACTCCCCCACCCCACCTTAAGTAAGCCATGATCGTTGAGAATAAAGAAAGCACCTTGGGGGCCAGAGTTGTCTGGAAGTGTCCAGGACGTACATAAGATCAGGCCTTAGGGATAGACATGATTTAGAGAGATGGAATGAGTGGTACTTTAGGGACAATGAGAAGGAGTGAGATTGAAGAAGTGACTGACCTACAGAATAGATTGTATACATTGGAGAGAAAAAGGTCAGCTAGTGAAAGGGGTTTCTAAAGCTCCCATGTGCATTATAGCAACAGCAGAACTACTGCCAGATACACTGTAGAAAATGCAGGAGTATGGGTGTTTTGCCATCCAAATCTGTTTTATAATTTTTCTGTGTTTTTTTAAATTCAAAATATAGCTTGCTTTCTAATTCTGATTTTGCCCTGACATATGGGATTTGTAATCAATAATCAGCTCCTTCACATCTTTACTTGGCCTCATCTAATATTGTCTGATTTAGACACAGCCTTGAGTTTAACCCTTGGTGATGAATTCCCCAAGAAAGCCTCCTTCAGAAGAGCTTTCCCTCCATAGAAATCGGCATTCTGTGGACATAGAGACTCCTCTTGGATGGGGCTGCAATGGGCCTTAGCTCTCCTCTTTTCCATCCTTCTCTTTTACGGATGAGATAAGCTGAGGCTCGCAGAGTTAAAAGTGTGGGAATCATGTGTTCATGACAAGGCTGGACCAGAGCTGAGGCATAGGAGTCTCCAATTTGCTGATCCTTCGGTCATGTTGGGCGAGGTCAGCACAAAGTTATCACTTGAAAATGAAATATGGTCTAACAATTCCTTTGGTCGCCCTTAGAGGAAAACCCACAAACAAGTTGCTTTAATGAATTTATCTTTATTTTAAACAGCTCTGAATTTATTCAGTGGGTTTATGTGTTGACAGACTATGTTCTTAAAAAAAGATTATTAATTTTCTTTCTAATAGGATGATGGGATGTTGGGGACATAAATGTGCTTCTACTAATGATATTACATTGAGTAATATTTTGAAGGGCTCAGTTTTCATCAGATCTTTGATTCATCCTGTCTCCCAGACACCACCATCCCCACCTTGCTGACAGCTAATTTTCTACAAACTGAGGCCTTCTTTGGCTGCTTGCTGCTTAGGCTGACTAAACAAGTGGCCAGATGCAAGCACAAAGATCCAAATATGGGTGCAATTAGTTTGTGGGCATAAAATCACATGCACATGAAAAGGACACCTGATTGGGTCTCTAAAAACTTGGCCTCAATGGGTCATACTATTATACTATATATTTATACAGTCCTAACTCTTTGCATTTTTGTATTGGTTAACAATACCTTTTTTATTGTGATTTAGCAATACTGCCTGAAATAGACATCTGTATAACATCTGTAGGACTGAAGTTCCTTGACATTTTAAATGATACCAGCTCTTAACTAAAATTGTCAAAAAGAAGGATATAAATTCTATGTTACATATTTAAACATTGAATGAATCAAAGCTGTGATTTCTGAAATAAAATATGACATGTGTTTTGGGGAATAACATTCTGAGGGATAAGACCGCCTTTGGGAGAAGTTGATTTATAATAATTATAGCTTTGTATTTAATGTAAATTAGATTTCACCCATTGAAATGAATCAGATTGGGTGGTAGAATGGAGAAAACAATTCAACTTGTGATTTAGGGCCATGGTGAGATGTGAAATCATATAGATGATAGCACTAATTCCTGACTCTATAATGTTATAAAATAAAACAGTTTTTACCTAAGGAGAAAACTACATCTATATTTTCAATATTGAAAGCATTGAAGTATAAGTTGTCATATTTCCTTGCTAAAATGAGACATGATAAAAGCTTTTGTTTACATATCCTAAAATAAAATATGAACTATTGTCCTTAAAGATAACTCTCATTGAATAATCATTGTATAAATTTCCTCTTTCTCCAAATTAGAAGACAAATATTTTCTTGTTAAATAACAGATTTAATTCTTAAGTTTATATATTATAGTTAAATTATTTTCTAAAGGCTAGAAATCAACTTAAGAATTAAAAAAACAACAACAACAATCTTGTCACTCAAAATTATATTAGCTAGTGTTATTGAAAAGACATTTTCCATCATTATTACATTGGCAAGGTGAGAAAATGGATCCAGTTCTGTCAAATAAGTGTAATGGGCTGTGAGAATCAGATGTTGGAATCAATCTGTGGCTACATCAGCTAATGCTAGATCACTAAATGAGCTTCCTTTCAGTGTTGTCTGCTGTAACAGCTTCTTTCAGGGAAAGAAAACCACCTGCCTCCAGGGAAGAAAACCACCTCTGGCAACAGAAAATCCATGCTTGCAAACTGCTGTCCCCAATCTCACTCATTCACTTTGAATCTTTAGTTTTTTAGGACCTCAAGGGTGGACCAGTTATCCCTGATTGGTTGTGCCCTGGCTGCTCACATTCTTTTGTGCAAGGGAGGAGGGCATGGATCTTAGTTTTAGTTCAGCAACCATTTTTAAATCACATATTAGACATTGGAAGATGAATAAGGGGAAATCTCTGCCCTGGAGAAATATATAATCTAGGGCCGTCATCAATAAAAACTTATTGCTAATGCACCTTTGAATAATAGTACCCATATACTGTAATATATGTACATATACTCCTACATGTATATATCATGTCCATTGAAAACAAAAATAAGAATGATTAAGTAAAAATAAATGTACATGTATATTAATCTTTATTGGCCTCATCTCTTTGGGTTGTGCCGTGCTACTCCCTGCCCTGCTCAGATGTATCATTCCACTTTGAAGACTATCGATTAGAGAAAGAGAGAAAAACATGCACTTGAAACAAAACCTGAAACCTAAGAGATAAATGCTATTGCAGACATGTGTCCAAAGTGTTCTGGAAGCTCAGAAGCAAAGCTAATCTGGGAGTGGGATAGTAAAGAAAGGCTTCCTGGGGAGGAAGACACAGCATCAGAGAACCAGGCCAAGATGGGGGAAAAGACAGCTAAGAACCTGGGGTCCTACGGCAGCATTCTCGGCATAGAGTGAGGCCGAGAGGTGGGGATGAGCTGGGAGAGGTAGGAAGGGCCAGACTGTGGAGGCCTGGAATTGTCAGACTAAGGATGATGGAGGTTTCTCTAAGGCCTAGCTACTCAAGTTATGAGAAGGCCCCTGTTCTACGGTGGCCTCTCCTGTAAGCACCAGGCATATATCAGGGCCTGGCACAAGTTACTGCCAATTTAATGGACAAGAAGCTGCCACTTCTTGAATCATTTCAGTAATATATCTTTAACTTTTCGTTGAAGAACTTTTGACTTGGTTCCGTAGGAGAATTAAGTTGTTTTATGATTCTCATAAACGGTCATCTGATAAAAAAAAAAAAAAAAAAAAAACTTAAGTAGACATTAGTGTCTTCTTTGTATGCAAGAGTATATATCTCATTTAGCCAAGAGAATTCTACGTCATACCACCTGACACACCGTAATGGGTAAATCCCTCTTTATGCACTGACTGTGATTTATTATTTAGAACACATGTGCAGGAATGGGGATCTGCCCACATTTGTTAACTGTGCATGCAAAATTGCAATTCGTCCTGCCCATTTGTGAAACTCATTTTCCAGTAGGCTGTGGTGTGAAGTTCACGGCAAGGGTAGAAATGCCCCTGAGTGTTTTTTCAGACTTTTTGGATGGAGGGGGACCAGGGGTCAGGAGACTGGTGTGGTAACCAGGAATCTAGGAGAAGGTGCTCCCTGCTCCTCTTAGCACCTGGAGGCGTTTTCAGTCCCAGCTTTGTCTGGACCCCACTGGTCTCCACTGAGAGAAGAGGTGTGCTGGGGAAGGAAAGACTGGAAATGTGGACAGTGGCCCCGAAGCCTCTCATTCCAGGTCTGCTCTCAGCTTAGGCAGGATTACACACTGGAATTTGAATTTGATATTACAATACTCCTGCCTCTATGAATGCTCAATATATAGGAGACATTAGTTATCATTCCCAAAGATTTTTTTTTTCATGAAAGGAAATGATTTGAAACTGAATATGTACTCTTTGCAGTCCTTTGATTCACTTATTTTGTTCCTACTCTGTAGAAATTATAGTGCTAAGTGGATTGATACAGTGTACACAATTCAGATTTCCTGCTTTTATGCAGTGATAGCCTGGGAACACTGACATTAAACAATTAATTTCATGCTGAATCATTTAAATAATTGTGAAAACTGCTGTGGAAGCAAAGCACAGGGTACTATGGGAATACAGAATTAGGAAACAAATCACAGGCTAAGGGAAGACTTCTCTGGCACAAGCTATGTTTGAGCTGAGCTCTGTAGATGAATACGGATTAACGAAGTAAAAAGCAGAAAGTCAGGAGAAAAGCATTTGATTAATCAAAATATTTCACATATTAAAACAATGCATTTACATGAATTCTCTGTACTGCAATTCATACTAATGAAAAAGTAATGTACCTTGATTGTTTTGTACAAAGGTAGCTTGCTATTTTACTTTTTTAAATTAGTTTCAGGTGTGCAAAACAATGTACTAGTTATACATTTCCCCCTCACACAATGATAACCCTCCTCCCCCAATCCATTGTAAAGGCAGTTAAATAAGCATGTGCTTATCTATATGAAAGGATTTTTTTTTTAAGGGTAGCAATGTCCAATGTGATAGTCACCTTGTGTGTCACCAGAAGGACAGGTCCTTAGTTCGGACTGTGAGATGGCTTCAATGTAGTCAGGAGAAATAGGCTGTAACCCACAGGCTTCCTCTGGGTGAATCAGCAAACCACAATCCTGCATTAAAGTGAGAGAAATTAGCTGCCATAGTAATTAACCTGACCTGCAGTAATAAACTCTAAAACGTAAGATTTTCTGTTCCAAGGAACATTGATGGATAAAAGGGGGCAATTCTTATTTACCCTTCTTTGGGTATTGACTTATCAATAGTTGTTTGTGCTACAAGGAGCTACTTGCATTAGGGGATTAATATAAATTCTAAAAAAAAACCAACAATGGGGGAGGGAGAGAATAAAAAAATAAAAATAGAAAACAAAAAAGAAAATATATAAATTCTAATGACAATTTAATATTTATATTGGCATTGATATTCATGTATTGCTCTGCAAACTTTTAAAGAAATGGATGCAAGTTTTACTTTAAAAATATATCTAGGGACCGGCTGAGTGGCGCGGTGGTTAAGCACTGGCTTGGAAAGCCAGCGGCCCCGGTTCGGTCCCACATATGAGGGCCAGTGACACTGCCCTCAAAAAAAAAAAAAAAAAAAAATATATATATATATATATATATATATACCTCGTCTGGTTCCACTGCTGTCCTTCTCCCCAGGTTCTCTCAGTCTGTCACAATTTAGGGCAGGTAAAAAATGCTGTAATCTGGGTCAGAGTGCTTTCCCCTAATTTTGCATGGAGAGCATCTGTAAGGTCTTTTAAGGACCTTCAAGGTCCCAGCAAGGCCTTCCTGAAATTCTAGCCTAATTAGGTACTCCTGCTTTGATTTGTGTCAGCCCCATTTCTTTCCTTGATACTCTTCATGATTTGATAAAGTTTGTTATTTGTGTCTTTTCTACTAGACTGAATATCCCACGAGAACAAATAATAATCTTACACATCTACCCAGTTGGCCACACAGTGGGGGCAGCAATAAATATTTATTAAATTCATAAAAGGTTAGAGTTATCTCCCTTTTCTTATGATAAATGCTCAGCAATGGAGAGAAAAAATGGGGTTGACCTTTCCTTTGCTCTGTAACTCCGCCTCTAATGAGCAATTTCTAGTCACCTTTCCTCACACTCTCAAATATCCTAATCCCCAGCTCAGATTCACAGATATCATATAAAAAGGTTCAGAATGTTAATGGACAAAAGGCATGGGATGGTGTATGGACAGCTTGAAATCTTGATGAAAAATTTTCATTTTTCATTCAGGATTGAAACTAAAGTTTGGGATACTATTTAAAGATGAGGAATGTGATTTGTATTAAATTGTTCAGTATAATAAAGCAATTGAAAAAAACACAAAGTTTATAATAATGTCATTGAGGAGCTTTTAGTATGAATAAACATCTATGAATAAGACATATTTTTTTTTTTTTTTTTTTAAAGATTTTATTGGGGAATTGGCGGAGGGGAACAGCGTTGGGGAATCGGGGAAGGGGAACAGACAAGTTGCTGTCTTTTTGTTCTTCAGTTTAGTTGCGGAGGATGTTGCTTCACTGTTGGTATCGTCATTGCGCTCTTCCCGGATGAGGCAGATTGGTCGCTGGCCTCTGGATGTCGCTCACCGCGGCTATTGGCAGCTCACGCTGGCTGCGGGCCACTCACTGTAGCCTATGGCAGCCCACTGCAGCAGGGGCTGCAGCCCACACCATCGCCGGGGCTCGCACAGCCCAGCTCCAGGTGGAGCTGTTGTTAGCTGTAGAGGGCAGTGTCACTGGCCCTCATGTGGGATCCGAACCGGGGTCGCTGGCATCCCCAAACCAGCGCTTAACCAATGCGCCACTCGGCCGGCCCTATGAATAAGACATATTTGTGTGTATGAGAGTGTGTGTGGGGGTATGTGTGTGATCAGTACATTTATTTTTGGTGAAGAATGGACCTTTTTTTAAGGCAAGAAAAAAGTGTCATTATGCACATAGCAGATTAAAAAATGTTTATATTAAATATTAGGGTGGGCAATGAGAAAAAAATTACCACTATACACTGCTGATGGGAGTGTGAATTAATTTGGCTACTTTGGGACACAGATTATACTAAAATTAGAAAAGCACAGACTCCATAGCCCCGAAATCAGACTTCATAGAGTCTACTGTAGAGAAACCCACATGAACTGCATAAAGAACATATTATAAGAATAGATTCAAATGGACTAACGTGGAGAAATTTCCAAGGCACATAATTAAGAAATATTGAAGAACATGTTTTGTTACAGAATACAAGCCATGTGAAACACGCCATGGACATGCCACAAAGGCACCTAAATTTAGGTATTTTAGATTCAGTTGTGTTCAATTTATTAATCATATGGATATTTTTCATTGTATATACTCACATATGAACATTCAAATAATGTTGAAATATTTCTGAAAGTCTGGATTTAGTTAAACCTTTGCCTGAAAATTATTGTTTGGGGTCTGTGTGTGCTGCGTATGTTTAGCATTGTGCCCTAATATTCACCCTGAGGGCATGAGAAAGGGAATTCAGACCACAGCTGCCAAAGTCCTAGCTCGTCCGATGTGCTGAAGCCCTGCATGTAGCTGGCACATATCACTCCATGAGAAAGATGTACTGTTACGTGTACTGATGGGTTGCCCTGTGGGAAATAAACTCAATCACTCATGAGTGGGCATGGGTTATTTCAGACAGGTTAGTCACAGGCAGTCTTTCTGCGGAGACCACACGTCAAAGGAAGGATGCAAAATATTGGCGGATGTGACTTCCATGAAGGAATTGCATGTCAGAGGTCCTGAGGTGGGAAAAGGATTAATGTGACATCTTAAGGAAAAAAAGAAAAGTCATGTTTTAGAAACTGATATGTTGACAATCTCTATTTTAATAATCAAATCATAAAACGTTTTCTTGAGATGGCACCCCCATAGTTACATGCCATAAACTCCTAACTAGATGAAATGTGATTCATTCATAACCAGGTCCTAAGTATTGTGGATACATCTTTAAATGGACAGGTATTAATTTATTATCGAGAATATACAAAGCGCCCTCCTAAGAATGTGAGCCCCTGACCTCAAGAGACATTGTCTAGCTCTTCGTCAGAGGTTTCTTCTGAATCGTGACCTGAAATCTACATCTAATTTGTTCAAATTACCTTTTTAGGTGTAGCTTAGAACAGATGTACAGTAATAATAAGCGTGTTTTCTGACCTGACTTTAAAGCGACTGAAACCAATGATGGACAATCTATAGAGCGTGATGATGCCTTTAAATGTTTGGTGGTTCCACTTTCTGGACACCCACAGCCCCGCATATGAGCCCATGATAACAGAGTAAACAGGGGAGAACACAAAAGCACAGTGTAAGTGGGAGCCGCTGTGTGGCTGCCCCGACACTTACATCCTTGGCCTCGGCTTTGTGTTTGAATAGTGACCAGGCATCGCGCTATTTCTGCCTCTGTTGAGGGTTCCCGTTGGGCACCTAATGTGCCACAGTCGGTAGGTCAGTGCTGTTGGTTCTAATTAACCAGCCACAACTCCAGTAAATTCCAAGACAGGACAGGAATCAAAACAATATTGCAAAGAATAGACAGAGCAGAGACTGAGAGAGAAAGACAGTGGATTTTGAAGTAAATAAAATTCCAATCACGCCCTCTTCTCTGTAGTGTAGGCCAAAGAATATTCAATTGGAGTCTGTGCTTCCTTTTGAATTTCTCCCGAGCAGTTAATCTCTGTTTGCAGTTCATATATCCTAATCCTGATGTTTTGGAAAGCCAGGGCAGCCTTCTTGGAGTGGATATTAATCATTTTCTAGGAGCAGTCAAACAATGTTACCCTTAAAGTTGAATGAAACAAAGCATATGGCTGAATACAGACACACGTCCAGAGGCTGGCTCACAGAGTTAAGGGAGTTGGGAGAAGAAAAGGGGGTACCAGGAGAGCTGGGCAGGCTTCATGCACAGTTTATGGGATAAGAGAATAGTGGCATACACTAAAAGGTGGAGAGAGGACTCTTGCTTTTCAGCAAGACTCACATTCAACTATTTCAAGGACTGCAACAGACAATGCTCGGTGCACAATATCCTACACAATATCCATTTTCCTTCTTTTCCAACAGAAGGGCCTTTGTTTTGTTGTAGATAGCAATGTATCTAACAGTAAAACAAACAAAACAAACAAACAAACGGAACTCTGCTTCACAGTCTCCTTCGTAGCTGGACATGGCCATATGACACAATTCTAACCCAAAAAATGTAAGTGGAAATTGGATATGGAGTTCTGGAAAAGTTTTGCCTGATACCACTTTTTCTTTGTACCCTTGTTTCTTCTTCTTGGAATGCAAACGTGAGCCTGAAAAAGGAGCATCTATGTTGTGACCACGAGGCAACCATGAGGAGAAGGAAGACACTGGGCTGCTCACCTCTGCACTTCTTGCTACAGAAGAAAAACAAACTCCTACTTGGTCAAATTACTATGATCATGTAAGATGCAGCCATACTGTTCTCTTTCTCTGAGTCTCAGGAAACCTAAGGCCATAGGAACATTTTTGAGTCTTCCTTTAGATCTTGGAAGTGATTACCTCTACTAAAAAAAACAAAACAAAACAAAACAAAAACCCAACTTAATCTTGAAAAGAATAAAAATTCATTAGTGTCGCATTTCTTTCTCACAGGTGTGATTAGTAACTTGGTCAAGTTCAGGCACATTCCAGGAAATGAATGACAGCTCTTCTGGTCTTAAGTGTCTAAGTGTCATAAGCCTCTGAGTCTAAATACACTAAAAAGGTAATGTTTAGCAGAGTTGGTTCAAATGGCATTAACCTGAGAAAGTTCTACATTTAGAGTGTATCATTTTGCTGGAGACTTCGCAAATTCCTGAGTGGATTGTCATGGCTCACAGTAGAGTGCAATAAGATAATTAACAGGGACTTTCTTGTTCAAACACGTTCAGAGTGTATATGTTTAGTACATAATTAAAACATTTACTTAACTTTTCATGAAGTGCTGCAGTGACTAACAGGAGATATTAAGGTGCCCTTGGTTTTGCCCCATCTGTACCCATGAAATATATGACCACTGTTTCTTGTTACTAATTCCTCTGGAAGTTAGTTTCTTACAGAAGTGTTTAGCCACAAAGGAATTAATGGTATTTGCCATTTTTCATGTACTATTGCTATATTTTTAGAGCAATACCAAATTGGACTATTTGATCCTTTAAACCTTCCCTACTTTTTTGGCCCCATGGAGTGATTCCTTTAAGATGAAACAATTCTCTCCTTAAAATGCCCACCTAAGTTTAAAAATATACATTCACTGCCCGTGGCACAGAGTTTCTTCCAGAGGGACGCATTTCCCTCCCTCCCCTGGGCTGCTGCTGTTTCCAGTAAATCACGAGTGACCTCCTAGGCTTGAAAAATCCAGGTACAGTCGCCCCCACTCAGGAAGGCAGAGTCCCCTTCTAGACCAGAAATGTTAATATTCCCATAAGAAATGAGGTTCCTGAGACACTCATTTTGCTATCTTTTCTCAAAGGAATAAATTATTTTCTGTCTTCTCATTATCTGTAAATTTCACAACCACTTTCCTTGTATTATAGTCCCCAAGCCATAAATACTAAGTAGCTATTAGGTGATTCATAGTGCATTTTTAGAATAATCAGATGAGGTATAAATTAGTAATAAATGATTATAGCATAATCCATCAGAAATCATCCTTTGCATATCACAGTGATCCTAACACTGAATGTTTTCATGAAGAAAAAGTGCAATACACATAAATTCACGTTAAAAGATTTATATCCTTTATGGAGGGAAACTTGGAAATATTTCACAAACATAATTATAATGCTAAGAATTTATCCTAGAGATATACTTTATAAAGTCTGCAAAGAAATTTACTGGAGCACTTTGTGTAATAGAAAACTTGACACAACTCAAGTGGCCATCAATAGGGAACAGATGAAATAACTTCTACATTCATATAATGGAATGTTCGGTAACTCTTAGAAAAGAGGGATGCAGGTGAATATATGGAGAGACATGTAAGATATACCATTAAAGCCATAAAGCAAGTTGGAGGACATTATGTAAGCCATGACCTTATTTAAATCAAAAAAAAGTAATAGATGTTATATATGCTACTGTACATACATAACTTCTGGAATGATACAAAAGAAACTCTGAACTGTGGCTGTCTTAGAAGATTAAAAATGGTAGGCTAGAGATGGGAAAGCCAAAATGAACTTTTACTTTTTACTTATGAGTTGAAGATTTTTCCAGTAGTATAAATAATGCTTTCATCTTTTTAAAAGTACAAATTTAAGTAAAGAAAATAATGTTTAAAACAGTAAAGTAAAATATTAGAACATAAGAAAAGGTCGGATAGCTCCTTTGAAGGTATGTTAGTTCTCTATGGCTGCTGTGCCACACACTGGGTGGGTTACATCAACAGAAAGTTTTGTCTCCCAGTTCTGGAGGTCAGAAGGCTGAAATCAAGATGTTGGTTGGTGGGTTTGGCTCCTTCTAAATGCTGTGAGGACTACGGGCCTGCATAGTCATTCGATACTGTCCTGTGTTTACAGGATTGATAGTTAATCAGAGAAAACATAATTGAAAGAGAATGGGTGGATATTCCAGGTAGGAGAGTGAGCACATGGAACATTCTGGAACAGATAGAAAACATGACCATTCAAGTTCAGAGTGAGTGGTATTTGGAGACCAAGATAGGAAGTAGGTAGAAATGCATACAATTATTTTGGAATCATGATTATCATCCTTGGCTGATTATAATGACACAAAATTTAGGATTGTGGTAAATGAATTAAACCTCTTTAATTTTGTTCTGTTTAAAAATTCTTATCAGCTATGTCTCTAAGCTCTATCTATCCCCTTTCATAAAACTTATTTAAAAATTTGATGGAATAGCTGCCTTTTTAAGAAACAATATAAAATTAAACATCTTTCCTGAGGAATAAGAGATATTTTGACATTTATTTACAGTTTGTTCTAATAAAATATTTGCAGTGAACAAGGTTTACCTACATAAATAGTCTTACTTGGAATTTTAGTGAAGATGAGTAGCTAGCTAAGTCATTCTACTTTGTGCAGAAGGGATCTTTACAAACATTGCTATAAAAATGGATGATATTATCCTGATTTAGTTTGAGTTTACAAACGTTTCCAATTTTAATTGTTTTAAAAATAATGCAACTTGGTGTTGGGTAGCAGAACTATATACGGGGCTCGATTTGCTATTTACGTTTGGAGTTCATGGTCTTACACATTAGAATCCATGCAGTAATGAGCCATCACCTAACATAACATTGTTGAGTGTTTCTTTCTTAAGCAAATACCAGCTGAAAAGTGGTCATACATTATACTACCTAAGACTTTTAAGTTCGTCCCCAAAACTTTTTAAGTTCCCCAACTCAGGGAAAAGGATCATTGAAACCAATTATAAGCAGATGAATTAGTTATACTCAATTACTGCGAATCGATATTTGAAATACTTCTTTATATTTCTCCCGCATTCCCAATGCCTGAACTAATATGCATTTTTCTCTTTTGTAACCTTGATGGCCTCTGCATTAACTAGCAGGAGACATGTGATCCTGCTTGCTGAGGTCCATTCGAAAGGCACCTTCTAGTCTCAATTTAGAAATACATAGGAGCCTCTAGGCTGTGTAGAATTTGGACTGAAAACTTTAGTGAGATGGGGCCTGTGAAATGACTAATGTTTCCCAGTTCCGGTGAGCTAGAAACTCCAAGGCAAGCAACCCTTTGTTGTGGTCTTTCAGCACTTCTGGCTTTGGTTCCAGATGGAACCCAGAAGGGTCGATGTGAATGCAAATGCAAAGAAAGTCAATTTGTACGTTTGGATATTTGAAAAAGTTCAGTTCTTTGTGAACAAAGAACTGTGGAATTGGAACCGAATGTATGACGATGAGCTCTCTCATGCTTGGAAGAATCTGGAAGTTTGGGAAGTGACAAAGCAATAACAACAACAACAAAAAGAAAAGGTTATTTCCTATTCTAAAGGAGCAAACCGATTATTTGCAGAGTGAAGCAGAATAGTAGTGTGTGGGAACAAGCAGTAAGTTATGGAGATATTTTAGAAGACAACTTTTAATTGCTGTGTGCTTATCAATAATGGTGACACCAAACATAACACGTGTTTATACCACATATTAAGTAGCAGGAGGCCTTACAGGCGATATTGACACTCATTGTGAACCAATGTAGGTATTTCAGCATGGACTTACAAATAGTCCACTAATGAAGTCTCACTTACAAATAGTCCACTAATGAAGCAGATGAGGTTGTGATTCTTTTATTTTTTTACTTTTTTATTTTTTTTGAGGGCAGTGTCCCTCATATGTGGGATCCGAACCGGGGCCACTGGCTTCCCAAACCAGCGCTTAACCACCGCACCACTCGGCCGGCCCGAGGTTGTGATTCTTAAAAACATGGCTTTGGTAGGGAATCTTCTGGCTGAGGGGCACAAACAGAGTTGCATGTTTTAATAAAACATGTAGTTACACTAGTTCTGGACACCATGTGGGCATTTCCTGCCTACATTCATCTTGGTAACTATTACACAAACACACCTACATGTGCACACACAGGTACATACACCCAAAGATCCTTAAGGATTGTGGGACTTTAAAACTTGAAAGGAACTTATACCAAGTGACATATGGAATATATTATACTACAAAAGAATTATCTCATTACATGTATTAAGTTATGACTTCCACCTGTTTTGATGCTTTAATAGTAACTGTTTAATATTAACTATCATTTTTAAAGATTACCCATGTATCAGCATCTTAATACATTCACAGTTAAGCAGAAAGCAGGCTAAATGTAGCTAAACTCTGCCTAGAATAAAATGCTGATACATTCAAAACTGAATATCCAAATATCCATGATACTGTGAGATCAAAATTTAACATTAATTTTTAGTATAAACATATTATAACATTATAAAAATTAGATACCTATGAAAATAATTGTGTTATGATAGGACAGTCCTTCTATGTAGTTTTATATTTTCATGCATGTTAATCAGACTTTAAAAAAATATTCTAGCTATACTCTAGGAACAGGCTAAAGGTAACTCCCCTGAGATATTTATTAATTACACAAGGAAAAATGTAATCTTATAGTGGAGAAACCAGCCAACACTATTCTCACCAAATGACCAAAATGAAACATACAATTTCTGCAGTATTCTTTCCACAAATGTTTAACTTCATTTAATCAGGAAAAAACACCATACAATCCCAAATTGAGATGCATTCTAAAAAATAACTGACCTGCATTTTTCAAACTATCGAGGAAAGACAAGGAAATATGAAAGACAAGGAAAGGCTGTGGAACTGTCACAGATTAGAGATGACTAAGAAATGTGGTAACTAAAAGCAATTTGGGATGGAACAGAGAAAGAATGTTATTTGAAAAACTAGTGAAATCCATATACGGTGTTTGGTCAAGTATACACATTTACCATCATTAATTTCTTAGTATTTAAAAAAATTTATTAGTACTTATTATATTGATAAAGTACCATGGTCATATAAAATGTTAATATTAGGGGAAGCTGGATTAAGGGAATTTGGGAACTTCCTGTAACTCTAAAATTAATTTTAAAAGTTGAAAGACAATTTGATAGTGATAGGCTAGAGTTTTATGAAGGGCAAAAATACATTAACAATAGAAAAATGTTCTAACCATTAAAAGGCTTTTAAACACTTTTGTTGGAGTTTCATACAGCAGAGAAATGGCTCTGTGTAGTCACATCTTATTAGAATTCATGGATAAATTAAAATCCCAAGGCATAAACTGTGATCAATATGCATATTGCTCTAAAACATTGTGGGAACTGTGGGAGGACAGGCCATGGCTAAAGAAGAGCTAAGGTTCACCTACTGTATTTATATGGACTAACTTTTTGGGGACACCAATCTCCTGGTGAGTTGACAAGGAGATATTATTTATAGAGAATCTGGGCTACGCAAAGCACCAGGGTCAGCACTTACACACCACTGCATTGCATCTTTACAACTCTTTGAAGTAGTATTACTATCCTCATTCCATAGATGAGAAAATAAAGGTTTGTAGAGTTTTGGGGAAGCTTTTCTGAAGTCAAACAGCTTACTAAGGAAAGTAGCTAGAGTTTGAGCCATGGGTGTATCTGACTTCAAACCCATGCTTCACAGACTGAAAAACAAAACAAAACAAAACACACTGTACTAAGAAATGGAGATCATGTTTGTAAAATATTTACAGACCAATTAACTCTTCATCAAGGAAGACTCTTTTTTCATGGCTACAGATGGCATCCCTAAACATAACCAGCTGCACTTTAAAAGGCTTACAGTTGGTCAAAAGTGGGACTAGGCAAGAGTGAGAATGATTCAGGCCAAATCTATTTCTCCAGTGGAAAAAAAAAACCTCAAAGCACCTTTCCAGCACATGCTTTGTCACTCAAATAATTGTTAACTTTGAATAATAGCACAGCAGGAAACGACTTATTAACTAAAGACTTACAATTAATCCCCGTGGTAGACAATGTACAAATATTTATATATATTCATGCCTATCATCAAGGAAAATATTTGTTTTAATTGATTTTGAAAATCAACGACTCATTTGTCATGTGTTTGCAGTTCTCCAAAGACGTGTAAGTTTATAACATGTATTTGCTTTTCTCAGTTGATTCCTCTAGCAGACATTCATTCAGCATCTCCAAGAGCCAGCCACAATCCCTTCCCTCACAGAGAAAACAAATATGTAAACACACCATTGCTGTAGAAAGTGCTCAGTGCTGTTCTGGAGATTGTTCTGGACACAGTGTTGGCACAAAGGAGTGTGATCGACTCTGTCTTACAAAGGAGATTACGACTTGAATTATGTCAGAGTTCACCAGACATGTGGGAGCTGACAGGCTTTCTAAGCAGTGGAAACAATGGAGGCAGGGGTGGGGATGGGGGGACCCAAAGCAATTGGTCCTATCCTGTACCAGTGCCTACAAAGGAGCGGGCATCCTTTATATCTGAAAACTAACTGATCCCTGATTTATAAATTACTAACTTTTCTTCCTTGCTGTGCCTATAAGCTTGGGATTCAGGACTTAGCCATAAAGCACACAAGACACTCTGAAACACATTGGTAATGGATTTTGTCTACTTGTGTTTGCGGACTGTGTAAAGCCTCTGATGTCGGTTACAAAACTCAGAGGCAGTTTGTTTGGAACCCAACCCAGCCGTATCAGTTCAGGCTTTGATATTGTCAGTTATCAGCAAGCATGCCCAGTGAGGAGCTGGCATTTTCCAGTGGAAAATGTGTTATCTCCCTTGGCATGCGATGTAGAATTAGAGTGGCCTGTTTTCACGAGGAATGAAAGGCTCCATGACCCTAGTTATAAGAGAAGGTGTCCTGGAGAAATTTCAAGATATAAGATTGTTATTCAGCTTGTCTTAAATTCCCCCTGGGTTTTAAATTAGCTCATTATTTCCTGAACGTGAATGCTGTTGCTGTGATTTGATCATTACTATTAAGGGGTTGTCACAACTCACTGTGTGGGATGAAATGGCTCTTTCATTCAAAGCCAAGCCTGGTGAATGAGTCCTTATAGATCACATATCTCGAAGTCTCCACAGCTTTAGCCTCCAAAGGCTGCTGCTAGGAGTCAGGGCAGGTTGCCTCTCTCCCCTCAGCTGAAGTCACTGGGTCTTCCTTCCTTGGCCACATGCTCAGTGGACCTGCCTTCTGCTCTTGCTTCTTCATAATCCACAACCAGGTGGCATTTCAAGCTGATCTCTAGACTATGTCACTTCTCTGCATTAGACAACAGCTGTTCTGGGATCCTGCTGTCACCCATCAGATATGCTTGCCGAGCAGAGCTGAGTTACAGCTAACATTGCTTTAAAGTCAGACCCTGGCTTTGTTCTAGAACTTTGCAGTTGTTACCCTGCCCAGACCTGATACTTTATTGCTCCGCAGTGTTTTATCTTTAAAAGACCAACTGTGTCTTAAGGCTTCGCGGTATTGGCTAACTTGACAGGTCAAAACAAAGTGGACGGAGCTAATTCCCACTGATTCCCCTATGCGTATGCCAGGTGTTCCTTGTAATTGAAACTGTGTACATGACTGAATGGCTTAACAGCCAAGGCTGATAACTGGGGGATAGTATCTAGGAGGATAAATTGTTCAATAGTTTGCCCATTTTTTTTTAACATACCCTATAGTGTTCATAAAGTTTCCAAATCCCACTTTAATTATACTCTAAAATTTTTATTGAAATTAAAATTATATAATAATTTAAAGAGGAGCAGTATGTTCCCAAAAGTGTGTTTCCTGAAATACAGGTTTCTGGGAAGTTAACAAGTTGATATCACATCGAAAAAGAAGGGAGTAGACCAACTAAACTAACTTAAGGCAAAAATAAATAAATAAATAAATAAATAAATAAATAGATAAATAGATAAATAAATAAATAAATAGATTTTGCCTATTTTTCACTGTTGGTCGTAAGGCATTCACCAAATTTTTATACTTTAGTGAAGCTGATTTTCAAAAATGTTCAGTATTTCGTCATTGTTTATACTGGATATAAGTCAGCTATCTCAGAGAATTTTAATTTCCTGAGGAGAAAGTCACTTTTGATGAAATCCCTTTGACCATCTGTTAAAGAATCTATGAGCAGGAGAATCTATATAAACTTAGCTTTCCTGGTGACTAGTTTGTGTCAAAAACACTGAACTAAGAAATCATGTGGAATCACTTGTTCTATGATGGGGTTATGAGTGAAAAACTCATATGTGGCAGCAAAGACCAAAACAAAAAGAATACCACAAAGCTATCTGGAAACAACTGACATCATTTATTGTTTTTTTTTTAAATTATAAACAAAAGAAATATTCTGTGATGACAGACATCTGTCTGGCATAACTAAGAATCATTTCTGGGAATAAATATGTTCATGAGTTAGCTGCAAATTTTCCTTTTTCAGTTAAGTCACACACTATGTATATGATATAATCATATTCTCTGGATACACCCATTTCTTTGTTCATTTATAACCATTTTCCTGGGCATCAATAGCAAAAGTCATTATTCAGGCTGTAGACTATGGTACTAAATTTAATTTTTAAAACGAGATTTCTTTTTTGAAAAATATCAGTCATATTTCATATGCTACATCAGATGTTATCCATTATTATGTCCCTGAAATTGGTTGTTATACTTAGGACTTCTCCTATGAAAGTCACTTGAGTGCAGAGTACTGGAAAACAGTTATTCAGGCCAGGGTGGCACATGATAAGAGAAGACAAGGGTCTAGATCTAACATTATTAGTAGGTGAAGGGTGGGTGCTTTTGTGTCAGACTGCAGAATTCAGATCTCAGCTCTGTTTTGTGACCCCGGGCCAATTAACCCCCTTGTTACTCCAGCCTCCTCTTCTGTGAAAGCAAGCCTTACAAGACTGTCAAGAGGATTTAGTAAATTGCTACATGTAAAGGATGAAGAGTCACGTATGATCCACAATCAGGCTCAGTAAATGTGGCTATGATTAGAACTGAATATCATGTGCCAATAGTCACACTTTGTGCACATTATACAACATATTTCTGAATTAGATAGGATTAGATCCATTAATAAGAACTTTAAACAAATGTCACTTAGAGTTAAGTAATTTGTCTGATATATGGTTAGAATTTAGACATAAGTCTGTATGATTCCAGAATCCGTACTCATTTTCTTATATCATTATGGAATGTAAAAGTATAAAAATACATGTGTTCATGCTAGCTGTGTAACATGGAACAAATAAATGATTATCTGTGAGCCTCAGTTTCCTCACATTTAAAATGGGGATACCAATGTTTACTGTTCATATATACTTTAGCACTGTTTCTGTCATTCAAATGATAATGTGTGAGAAGGCACTGGTCACCCATAAATCTCAATGCAATGCTTTGTTTTTATTCTTAATGACCATCACCTACTCTATTACTCAGCACTGGCTTATGATGAATATGCAAGGCAGCAAGGGTGAACTCAT
This sequence comes from Aselliscus stoliczkanus, assembly GCA_033961575.1. Classification (NCBI taxonomy): domain Eukaryota; kingdom Metazoa; phylum Chordata; class Mammalia; order Chiroptera; family Hipposideridae; genus Aselliscus; species Aselliscus stoliczkanus. The sequence goes on along the minus strand of CM066740.1, from coordinate 69,818,870 downwards.
AAATGCCCACATAAGTTTTCTTTGCATTGGTCCAACATTTCCAGGGTTTTTCTTTCCTCCCTTGGAAAAAATTCTTACACATATAAGAAGAAAATTTATTTTTTATTTTCAACTATGTTTTATAAAAAATGAAAATACAAAAATTTATTTTTAGTTCCATGGATTTCAAACAAAAATAATATTACTTGTAATGAGAATTAGACACTCAAATACTACTCTCACAGTTTAAGAAAATTTTGTAAGTATTGTAAATCAATAAAAATTAGAAGGTGATTAGATATTGTAGACCAATATTACATGACAGAAGTAGACTGCAGGTTAGAAAAAATCAATTACTGATGAAATCGTACCTGGTTATACATAAGAATATGTATCCAGAGACTTTCCCTTCATTAGTGGAACAGGAGAGAAAAAGCAATGTTTTAAAAATCTGCTTTGAAAGTTCACATATATGAATATTATATTGGTTTCAATAATTTAACATGTACTTTAAGAATATATGCTTGAGAATTAAGACTTTTTTCATCTTTCTTGCTATAATTAATCTTAAACTCTTTTAAAAGCTCTAGCAAGTATTCTCAGTGAATTTAAGTAGCAATATATATGTAGTTAAATGAGTCCTTTCTAATGAGTTATAAAATGCGATCGTGTCCATATTAAGGAAATAAAAAGCATTATAATGTGAAAATAATTAAAATTAAATAAAAATACAAAGCTTGAAAGTCCAAATTTGACATGAGTCCTTTTTAGAAATTAGAAGATGAATGCAGTTAGAAGTCCATGCATTCTGAGGTTTTATCTATACAAGTAGCCACTGTCTACTGCAAGGCCATAGAGAAAGCCATTTGGAGCTCATTTTTGAAATTGTATAAAAGGTATTAATGTAAATATTGAGGGAGGATATATCTTCAATTTCTTTTCACTTATAACCAAAGAAACTATTCGTCATTCACTTACTAAAGGAACATTTGTTATGCTCTCACCAGGTGCAAGAAATACAGAGATAAACAAGATGAAATAACCTGTTTTCAAGAAGTATAGGGTTAAATGGGGGAGAGATTTGAAGGATGAACAGGAAGAGAAGAGGAGACAAATGTCTTCAAGCAAAGGGAATACATATACACAAGATCTAACAGGTAGAGAGTCATGGTGTGCTTTAGAAGCATCTTAGACACAGGTATGGGGCCAGCCGAGTGGCGCGGTGGTTAAGCGCTGGCTTGGGAAGCCAGTGGCCCCGGTTCGGTCCCACATATGAGGGCCAGTGACACTGCCCTCCAAAAAAAAAAAAAAAAAGACACAGGTATGGCTCAACTGTAGATTTTGTGGAAAGCAGGGAGCAAAGCATGGCTTGATACAAACTATATTAAGGGGTTTGGTATTATCTTTCCCTCATTCACTTACTTCCATATATATAACATACATATATGTTCATTAGAAAGTTGGAAAATAAAAAATGAAATTAAAAATAGGTAAAGCACAGGTAACATTTTAAAAATTTTTCCTACATCTCTCTGCATGTATACTGTATTTCACTTGGGTATTATACACAGTATTGATTACATGTGCATATATACACTGTTCACTATGTTTTGCAACCATTTTTTGTCCTGATAATGTATCATGAACCTGATGGGAGGATTTTAATGGTGATAGGGGTGGGGTGGGATACTGCACATGACTAATATTCGCCTGTGAAATACAGGAGCTAAACTGAAGAGTGCTCACTCTGGTGGCAGGACAGCGTGTCCAGAGACTATTATAGTTATTCATGGGGGAGGTGAGGGCAGTCTGAACTAGGGTGGTGAGCAAGGGCCAGGATATAAGGGATGTGTAAGAGAGACTTCAAAGCAGTGAAGGAGAGGGGGAACTGGGTAACTTTTGGGAAAATTTGGGCTACTGGATGGATAAATGAGAAGGGAGAAGTTTTTTATGAAGCGAGGTGGAGGAATTGCTGTTTGTTTTAGTTGTCAAGCTCTAACGGTGGGATAAAATGCTTAAATGTTGAACTCTGAAGAGAGGAAGACTATTGTAGAATTTAACAAAACACTATTTCTCAGTATCAGAGTAATGTTTCCTTGACCACCTACTTGCTGGAGGTTATGAGAAGCTGGACATGTCCACCCTAGCAATGATTTCCACTCTTTCTGGAATGTCGATGCTCCACCATTGCTTGTTCAGCTTTGTGTTTCCTCCTTGCTCTCAAAAAAATCCACTGCTTCACCCATGGCAGGGCTTGGATACAAAGTTTTTGGCATAATTACCAAAATCCTTCATATGGGAGATCAGTTTCTCTCATTAGAGTGCCTCTCCCTTACTCTTCGCATCATGATCCTGTATTCCAGCCCCAGGTCCACTTGCTGTTCCCCATGCTGTCGCCTGAGGACATTTGGGGACCACACAAAATTGTTATCTCTTGTGAAACATCTTTTTTTCCCTCCCATTCCCCTTCCTGACCCAGAGTTTTTTCTCTCCTTGCTGTAATGTGATATCGCAACACCTTATCAGACATACCATACTCTATTGTAACTACCGTCTTTTAGGTAGGGTATATTTTCCTATTCAAGCTTCCTCAGATCTATAGATCATTCTATCTATCTATCTATCTATCTATCTATCTATCTATCTATCTATCTATCTATCTAATCTATCCTCTCTCTCTCTCTCTGTCCCACAATCTAGATAACCTAGGTAACAATAACACAGACAATAATATCTGCTAAATAAATTTGGGTTTTAAGTCATCTTGGTCATTGTTGAATATAATGATATGGCTCATACCATATATTTAATCAATGCTAAACATCAATTCAATTCTCTCCCAGCTTCTTGGCATGTAATGATATCTCCCTAGGAAATAAGAAAATCTGAAATTAGTGCTATTGGAGAGAAGAATCAGTGTCTCCTAGTGATGTAAATACATTCACAGAGCATTTCCTTGTGCAAGTTTCTGTCAATGTGCCTGAAAACTGGGCTCATTTAAATTTTCCACTTTAACATATAATGCTGTAATTAATACAGTGTTGATGAGGGCATGGGGAAACAGGCACACTCTTACATTGTTTATTTGGTAAAGGAATATGACAAGGTATATTACACCTTAAAATTCTTATTTGTTTTCATCTATTAATCCCACTTCTAGGAATCTTTAAAACAGAAATAAGAATGGATGTATGTAAAGATTTTTATGTAAAAGCATGATCATTGTAGCAATATTAACGATAGCAAAGCATGAGAAACCATCTGGGGGCAGCCAGTTGGTTCAGTTGGTTAGAGCATGGTGCTCATAACACCAAAGTTGCTGGATCGATCCACATGGCCCAGTAGGCTGTGACCTCCACAACTAGATTGAAAACTACTTGACTTGGAGCCCAGCTGTGCCCTCCACAACTAGACTGAAGACAACAACTTAACTTGGAGCTGATGGGTCCTGGAAAAACATACTGTTCCCCAATAAAGTTAAAAAAAAAAAAAGAAACCTCTTGAATGCCTGTCAATAATGGGCTAAATAAGTTAAAACAATACATTCACATAATGAAATATTATGTGGCCTTTAAAAAGGTGGAGGTAAGTTTATATCTACTGATCTGAAAAGATGTACATACATACTAAGGTTGGAGGGAAAAAGAAAGTCTCGGAATACTGTTATGGCACAGTTGCATTTATATTAAAAAATACATAATACATATATATGCAGATGTGAATATAGATATATCAGTATCAGTGTGACCAAAATCTGGGAGCATTTGCTCCCACTGTTACTGTCAGAGCATAAGAGTGGGTGAGTAGAGTCAGATGAATGGAAAGCACAGCTTCACCAGCTAAGTTTTCTTAAATTTTTTCTTCTGTAATACTCAGTATTTTTTCAGCTAAAAACAAACAAAAAAATAATTAGAAGACTAAAGCAAATTGGTATGTATTGATCTATAAAGATATCCATAAAATTGCAAGTGAAAAATGTATGTTACAAACAAAATTTATGTTGAATTGTCTCAATTTTTGGTAAATATCTATAATAATTAAAAGGTTAGATGTGTATATACCAGACCGAGATGTTTGGGGCAAGATTAGAAAGAACACTCATGGTTTGTTATATATATTTTGTATTGTTTGGAATAAAAACAATAAAAGTAATAAAACAATTCATAGTTTGTTTTATACCCTAGATATGTTCTCTATTTTTATTTATTTTTTAATTTTTCAATTACAGTTATATTACTATTCAATGTTATATTAGTTTCAGGGATACAGCATAGTAGTTAGACATTTATATAACTTAAGAAGTGATTCCTCTGATAAGTCTAGTTACCCATCTGGCACCATACATAGTTATGACAATATTATTGACTGAATTCTGTATGCTGTATTTCACATCCCCATGACTGTTTTGTAACTGCCAATTTCTAGATAGATGTTTTAAAAGTTCTATGCAAATGAAATTTCAGTAAGGAAAATTGTATTTTAATTAGATCAGTAGAGTTTTCAATTATGTAAAATATTCTTCTGTAAAGTGAATATAATTTTGATGATATTAATATTCATGACTCCCAGCTACCCATTTTAGCTTAGCTTGTCCTTCAGAGACAGAAGTCAAAGGTTCTTAATTATCTGTTTAAAACTTAAGAGGGAATATTTGGCTTTTATTAGCCTCTCAGCGAAAGCTCCGTGCCCCACTGCCATATACTCAGTCCCTCTTCCTTTTTGAGGGAAGGGATCTGTCTTTGGCAGTTGAAGCTCCTTTTGGCATTGGTATGTAGTAGTACCCCCGTCCATGGGGGAGGTGTCTCAGGTCCCCCGTGGATGCCTGAAACCTTAGATAGCACCAAACCCTGTATATCCTGCATTCTCCTATACACACATACCTATGATAAAGTTTAATGTATAAATCAGGCACAGTAGGAGATTAACAATAATAGCTAATAATCACATAGAATAGTAAGGGGGGAGGTAGAAGAGCGTAAATGGGGTCAAGTATGTGGTGATGGAAGGAAAACTGATTCTGGGTGGTGAGCACACAATGTGATGGATTACAGAATTGTACACCTGAAACCTATGTAACTTTACTAACCATTGTCACCCCAATAAACTTTAATAAAAAACGATAGAACAATTATAACAGTATACTATAATAAAAGATGGCTACTTTGTGACTAGTGGTGGGGAGTGTGTACAGCGTGGAGATGCTGGACAAACTGATGACTCACATTACGGGAGAGACAGAGCTTCTCAGAATGAGGCACAATGTAAAATTTATGAATTGTTTCTTTCTGGAATTTTCCATTTTATACTTTCCCATGGTTGACTATGGGAAACTGAACCACAGAGAGCAAAACAGTGGATAAGGTTGGGAGACTACTATAGTTTCGATTTCAAGATGGAAGATGGAAGGTTACTGTTTGTTGCCTGCACTCACATAGAGGGAACAGATGACTGGATTTGTCCCAATTTAAAAAATCCCAAGATAGCTGCTGTCCAGTCTGCTTTCCCTTCAGGAATGACCTTTCCTTTCTCACAGGTGTTAAGGCCTATGTTTGGTCCAAGCTCAGCTTCTATAAGCCTGTCTAAGGCAACAAAATAATTGTCTGGGTAACTTCCAGCCTTCTACCTGCTTTCAACCCATATTTTAAAGAGCCTATTAGTTTCTGAACATCGAAAATACATTTGGAATGAACAGTTTACAGAGTTCTATGTCTTCAAAGTGAGTGAAACACTGTATTAGCTGGAACCCAGTGTACATGACAGATGAACGCTTTGGAGAAATTCAAGAAAAGCAAAATGAGTGGTTTAGGCTTTATTTTTTTTTATATAAAATCATACACAACTCCAGTCTCCAGTTCAGAATTACTAAAAAAAAAAAGAAAATTATCTCAGTTTTAAATGGAGGTTAATTTTCAGAAAATAAAAATAAAATCCACAATACCAGAAACCTCTGAAAGTGTGAAGGAAAGATTATATCCAAAAATATCTGAAATAGGTTTTCCTAAATATCAATTGAAGAGTGACCAGAAAATCTTTCCACAGTATGCCAAGTGACAAAGAATTTACAATTACTTATAGAGCGAAAAATAAAAGAGGGATGAAATAAGTACTTCACTTCAAAGGGCAGTGTTGCCTCACAGATAAATAGGATTCATAAAATCTTAAGTTGTAGAAATGTATATAATTAATCTATTTCTGATTTATAAAAGTCCACATTTACAATGGCCTCAAAACATGGGAAGACTTTTTGTGCTTGATAACATACATAAATTTATGAAACCAAATCCTCAAAAAAGGAAAAATTATAATTATTATTATACCCACTCAGAGACACAGCCATGTCGTTTTCTCAGGGTTTAAATTCATCTGATATCTTCATCAGCAAAATAAACTTAGCTAGAATGACCAGCCTTTTCTTGAATTAACAACAAAAAGAAACCGTGTCCCCAGAAAAGAAAACCAACGTTTTATGGAGGTGGCCTGCAGCCCTCATTTGAATCATCAAGATTAGGCAATGCCCATGCTTTGGTTATATTTATCTGACCATGTTCTGTAGGAAAGAAACATTAATAGCTACATAAAGCTTCGACACATGCTGCACAGAAAGGACTCTATAATCCGCTATTATTTCTGCCTGTAAATGACTACATGTCTAGCACTAGCCTCAGGCAGGACTGGCTGCCAGGAAACTCGACCTGCAACATGGGCTTAATGAAGCCGTAACTTTGTTTATAATTCTTTCCACTTTTAACTAGTATTGTATCCACGGGAAATGAGATAATGTGCCTCTCCTTTTCAGATCAGCTGGGCTGCTGACCAGTCAGTCCTCTGTGACAGGACGAGCAACACAGGCTGGACACTGGACAGTCGGGTCCTGTGACCTGCTCTGCCCGCAGCTCTGGAGGTCAGGCAGACAGTGCCCAGGTCGGGCATCCACTAGGGCAGAGCCTGAGATCTGGCTCCTTGTATGTGTGCTGACTGGAAGACTTTGAAATATATCTGTATAGAGTTTCCTTCTGCCTTTTCCCAGATGACAATGAACAAGGCTGGGCCTATCCAACACTTTTCAGTTGAGAGAAGTTTCCTTTTAGTGTCTCCAGCCTTTTTCTGATCCTTTTTCTCATTCAGAGGCTTCAAATTTGCAAACCCATTATGGACTTTTAGGCTTCTGATCTGCTGAGTGTCTAAGTCACCACAACGAGAAAGCAAAGGATATTACTGCTTTTGTTACCTAAACTGTAAATGAACTTTAGTTTGTCTTTTAAGCTCCCTCTCTGTAATTTTGCAACAAAGGGTTTAAAACTGAGATATCATTAACTGGTAAAAACATATTTTTTAGAGTAGGGGTTTATTGTCCTGTGAGTGCCCTGGAGGGTTGGGTATTGGGGGAAATACAGACCATGAATCTCCCCTTTCTGAGCCCCTCCACGCTTCCCCTCCCTGAGAGTAGGATGGGCCAGGATGAGCACAGGTGCAATGTGGGGGTTCTGATGGAGAGGAGGGGTGACTCGGCTTTTCTGACCCCAGGTAGTGACAGCTCTAAGACCTGGGCCCAGCCCTGTTACAGCTTCCCACCTTTGTTCCTTTTTTTACCCCCCTCTGCTATTCCTTCTTCTAGCCTTCTGTTCTTGGACACTCAAACATCATCTCTGGAATGGTACAAACGGTCTATCGGCAGAACTACAGGGGGCTTAGCTGTTGACAGAGAAAGTGGAAAAGTGGTAAAATGGCCCAGGAGTCACAAGGATAGAGAAAGAATTCTTTTTAAATATGGAGGTGGCTTGTATGTTGGTTGAAAGAGGAACAGTTAGTAGAAAGGATGAGCTTGACAAATAATTAATTGATGGAAGAAGGCTTCTAGGAGATAAGAGGTAGTGAGGTTTGAGGGAAGTGGAGAGGTTAGCCTTAGAGAGACGAGGCATCTGTAAAGGTATAGAAGAATTTAGAGAAATTGTGGGTTCATACCAGCTGACTTTGATCTTGTTAATGATCTGTTAGGGAATACGGATGAAAGCTTGAGGAGAGTGGAAAGATTTGGAATGGATGGATCATGTCCTTTGGTGGTGGGCCAGGTGTGTCATCTTTATTTACGACGAGCTGCACGTCAGCATGTCTTAAAATAGCAGCAACTGGCTTCAGAAATTAACAAAAGCCTGAACCTCAAGGAGGGGATAATTCTAGAAAAAAATCCAATCAGCATGCTTTGCATTAAGCATGTTTTGAATACACAAGCCTTTCTAGAAGTGTTTTGGAAAAGGTATCAGAAGACCTGGGTTATAGCACCAACTCAGCCACTTAAAAGCTTAGCTCTCTTTGGCAAGATCAGTAATTATTTCCAAACCAGGTATCCATTAAATCACTCAATAAATATTTACTGACTGCCCACTACATGCCAGGAGCTGGCAACAATAGTAAATAAGACACACACTGTCCTCGGGTTTCCATCAGACCAGTGGCTCCTTATGTTCCTTCCTTGACCAGGAAGGTCACATGATCAGAATGCACTTTGATAACTCCGGAGCCCAACTGTAGAAAACGAAAGTCCGTAAGAAAGTCCTCTTTTTCATGAAATGATTATCCTATTGTGATGACAGTCATCATAACGATCCCAGTTGCTGAATACAAGACTCTCCCTCCCAATGATACCCTGTGGCTGTGGCAGGGTTGCATCTCCTTCCTGCATGGCTTCCTGGCCAGGCATGGCAGCACCGTCTCTCTCTGGGAGGCAGGGAGCACAGCTTTCCACCAGGCTCATCATATCCTCGCCACTTCCTCATGCCTCCAATGACTGGTTGCCCTATGCCTGTGGCTGGCTCCTCTGAAGACATCCGTGCTAATTCTAGCAGGGTCACAACACAGAGCTGTCCCAACAGCCAAGTATAAACCCCAAGAGCTCTTTGATCTTCAGCCTGGTGCATTCTTTGGGTGGTCAAAACTTTGGAAGGACAAGCTAAAAGCGTATGTCTGGTGATTGGAAGCCAGGTCAAAGGTAATGTTTTGTAGAGGATTTCTGGGAGTCGAATTAACGAAATTGCCTTTACTTTTTGATGTCTAAGTCTAGAATAGAAAAAAAAAAATTCCTGAAATGTATCCAGGAGTTCTGACAAAGTCTGTCATTATGGCTATGGCCACAGCTTTAATTTCTGTACACTACACCTAACTTTCTTTAGTATACTCAGTCTTGCTCCTTCTTTCCATTTTATCTAACATTCAAACATTGACATCAGTGGAGAGGGCAACTGTCCCTTCTTTTACGTGCAGGCGAAGGAGGGAGGCTATTTCTAAAATCAGGATTTTTCAGACAAGAAAACAATATAGGCTGCAAATTAGGTGAAGAGCAATGGTAAGGAGGGAGGTGATACTAGGGTTGTTTTAACTTTCTGCTTTCTGTCTTCCTCCATGGGCTGTATAAGTGAGTCCAGACATTAGATTCCTAGAGAGCTTACCAGATGGGGCATCGGCCAATCACGCCATATCTAGATGTGAGAAAGGCAGCAAAAAGCTGTGAAGAAGGCAATGTCCTGGGCATTCATCTTTAAATAATTCATTTCAGTAAATCATGTGATCCTTTGGAGTATGTCGATAGTAAAGTATACTTAGAGATTCTTCCCCAAGCTCTGGTTCTTGACCTTTTCATCTGCCATTTGCTTCCTCCTGCCTTTTGCCTCAGATCTCATTTTCTCAAAAACCTATAGATTTATCTGATAAAGGCAGAAACTCCCACATGTGTTACAGGGAAGGTAGGTTTTTGTTTGTTAAATTTTGGCACATGGTTCCCTGCCTTGCCCTGTTTACTCTTTTCTCCCCTGCTCTCCTTGTCCTCCCTGTTCTGATTTGTCTTGAATGTGACTATTATGCAGTGAGTCCCTCTGACACTGAAAGCTTAAGAGGAGCGAGGAGGGGCTTCCCTGCAGCGTCAGTCATGACATTGTTTCTGTCACTGTCATTTCCTCAGTAACTTCAGCCCAGTGGTGTGATTTGTTTCTCGGCCCTAGAAAGCTCGTTTGTCTTGAAGTGCTCTAGTACGAATTGGTCTCTATCAAACTTTCCATTTAATTCAATCCCACAAATATTTACTGATAATTGTGCATGGTCCAGTGTGTGATCAAGATGTGAATAACTCTATCTTTTTTTTTTTTTTTTTTTTGCCCTAAGGAACTTATCAATGTTTAGGGGAGGCAGCCAAGTGCAGATAGGCCAAATGCTACAACACAGATTCTGTTGGACACACTGGAGAAGAATTAACTGAAGGTACACCACATCCCCATAAAGGCTTCCCAGGACCTCTCTGTTTTGCCTCTTTCTGATTTCCAAATTCCTATAACATTTTGAACTTAAATCAGTATTTTCTACAGTATGTTCCTTGTAACACTAGACCCAGGAGATGTTCTGTGAAAAAACAATTTCATGATCAATTAAGAATAGGAAATAGCGTACGCACATCCTCTACTCAGAAATCTACAATGTACATCAGCACCTCCGAGAGTTTCACCAGCAGAGGAACAGAAGAAAATTTGTTTAACCCAAAATATGCCGATCCTATATAATCACACATTACTTTTTTGCATAATACCTTACAAGAAGAAGGAGTGTTTTTCAGACCACACTCTTGGGAACATTGTCCTAAGTGATTCATTAAATGATAAATATGAAAATGTAATGGAAATCCCATTTGTTTGCAAGATTTCATTTTTATCACCATGTAAAAACACCATTTATATTAGCTGGATTTTTTTTTTTTTGAGGGCAGTGTCACTGGCCCTCACATGTGGGACCGAACCTGGGCCGCTGGCTTACCAAACCACCACTTAACCACTGTGCCACTCGGCTGGCCCTTAGCTGGATTTTTAAATGCCTAGATCTCTGCTGTCCAATATGGTAGCTACCAGCCACATGTAACTCGTTTAAGTTGAGATGCACTATAAGTGCAAAATACACACCAGGTTTGAAAAACAATATAAAAAAGAATGTAAAATATATCATTAATAATTTTATATTGATTATATATTGAAATAATCTGGATATATTTGGTTTAAAAAATTATTAAAATTTTATCTCAATAAAATATTATGGTTAAAAAAAAAAAAGAGCAGGGCCGGCCGTGTGGCGCATTGGTTAAGAGTTGGCTTGGGATGATAGCTCTGAGCAGCAGGGCCCCAGTTCGGATCCCACATGAGGGTAGGTGATGCTGTGTCTTTTACAGCTAAGATGGTGAACAACAGCTAGACCTGGAACTGGGCTGCCAAGCTACGGCAATGGCGTAGGCTGCAGTGGGCTGCCAACAGCTACCGTGAGTGGCTGGCAGCCAGCGTGAGAGGCCAGCAGCCGGCACGATCTGCCAAGGGCCACCATGAGCAGCTGTCCAATGGCTGGTGACTGATCTGCCTCACCAGGGAAGAGCGCAATGATCATAATACCAACATGGGCCAGTGAAACAACGTCCTCCACAACTAGACTGAAACACAAAAGGACAACAACTTGTCCGTTCCCCTTCCCTGATTCCCCAACGTTGTTCCCCTCTCCCAGTTCCCCAATAAAAAAATAAAAATCTAAAAAAATAAAAATAATAAAAAAAAGCAAAGTAACAATTGGTAAATACAATTTACCACCATCAAAAAACAAACACTGACATACAGTGGAAAAATACTTTATGATATAAATCAGCAGCACTGCAGTTATTTTGCCAACATTTTGTGAGAATATGCTATCTCCCTTTCCTTTAAATTAAAAGGTTAAAGAAATTAACTTCACCTCATCCTTCTAACTTTTTCTTAATGTGGCTACTAAAAAAATAATTAAAATTTCATTTGTGACTCACATTATCTTTCAACTGGATGGCACTGACCTAGAAAATAGGAATTGTATTTTTCCTATATAATAAACTTAAATTGTGAGTAACTTGTTCTGCAAGTGTTCTGCAAGACTTGATAAACAAGTGATGTCTTGCAATACAAGTAGTACATGATGCCAAACGTCACATGATCACCACTGAGCGAATGGTTCTTCTCTCTCTCTTCCTGTGGGATTGTGGGTGATCATCTCCCATGCTTGGAGGTTATGAAGGAGATCTTGTCTGCAGAGGAGGAGGAGGAATCCCTCACTTCAAATGAGATTAGGGAAATGTGTAAAATGTAGGAAACTGCAAAATTTTGTAGAAAAGCACCACCCAAATAAGGCTGTAGCAGTGTGAGCGATGAATCTGTTTAACGACAATGCAATGTCACATTTCCGTGAACTCCTCAAAAGGAGGTAAAAGCAAGTGTCATTGGATAGGTTCCTTGTTAAAGGTGCACAAAATGAAAAAGATTCCATTGAGCCAATAGATAGCTGTGATTCCGTTAGTGATAGTGAAAGTCGTCCTACACAATAACCCTCCTCTCTCTTGTCTCCCTCACACCAACCACAAAGATTTTCAAAGGTGCAGATTAATTTGTTTATTTTTTCATTATATTTTGTATTTTCTTTATTATATTGTATTATATTAGAGTATTGTAATCATTTTTATAAGAATATTTTTGGGTTGTGGAACGAATCATCTGAGTTTCCATTATTTCTTATAAGGAAATTCACTTTGATATACAAGTGCTTTGGATTACAAGCATGTTTCCAAAACGAATTATGCTCACAAACCAATGTTTGACTGTATTTTGTATTTCCCAGTAGCACACAGAAAGATGCTATGAAGACCCACTGAAGACTGAAAACATTCTTGACTGAATTGATTTGTCTGCAAGGTTGGGATTTGGCTGGAAAACCAGTGATTTGAGTATTACTGTCCCAGGTGTGCATATCCTGACTCATTTTTATACCTGCCTGTGGATGGTTCCAGTTGTCCATTCCCTATGCCACCCTGTGAACCATACAGAACCGACATCTCTGAGCAGATACTGACCATCCGAGACCCCTTGTTCGGTTCTTCTTAGCTCCCCAATCAGAATACTAGCATGCTCTTGTAACTCCTGCTTCAGCACAGTCATTCCGATGGCATTTCAGTAAATTTCCATAGTTCTTAGGCATTTACAGACTGTAGGGTTATCCCTTGGTATTTAATCCATATTTACTGGATGGATGACCATGGTTTCTTATAACCTAGGATCCCACTCCTTGGCAGGTAAGGAAAAAAATAGGTTATAAACCTCCACTATTACACTTCCTTCAGGAAAATCTTCACAGATGTGGACTGAACACTGAAGGTCCATGGAATAAAGCTAGGAAGAACTTATTTAAATCACATTTTCAGTTACTGATAAAACTAAAACTTCAGATAAAATCACAAACTTTGATAAGTCATGCCAGGTCTGTAATATAACTATGCCAGTGAGTGTTGTTGTCCTGTAACTACCTGTACCTATAGTCAGGTAAAGAGTTTGAGGCAGCTGTGTTTCACCTGAGCATATAGAAGAGCCTCTGGCCCATGAATTGCAGAGGCTGGTGAGAAGGCAGCCTTGATGGCTGCTGATGTGACAGTTGCATCCAGATGAGAAAAGCAGGATTGGGCAAGGCATGAGTCAGAGTAAAACAATAGAAAAACAACCCCATGGAAAATAAATGACAGATGCTTTCAGTCAGGCACAAGTGTGTCCCTCCATACACACTCGCCATCCGAGAAGAATTATAATGGAAATGGATCTGATATACGCATCTTTCATGCAGAAGCATGGCTATACAAAAGAAACCATACTGCTTGTAACTATCCAAGATGAGCTTTCATTTAAGAAGCTACAGAAAGCAACCAAAAAGATGTATGCCCTTGACATTCAGGAGTTTGCAATAGGTTCTTATTTTGTCAGGCTAGCCCTATAGGATCCTGTGAGATTTTCTAGTTTATGAATGCCAAGATGTAGGGTTTCAAGGGTTTTTCTCCTTAAATTATAAAATACCCTGCTGGAACCAGTTTGTCTTTTGCATAACTGCTATCCCCAAGTACTATTGTAAAAATAATATTCTGAATTTTTGAAATATTAATCTTTTTGTTCAGTTACACTTGACACTCCATATTGTTTAATAATAGTTTCAGGTGTGCAGTATAGTGGTTAGACATTTATATAATTTATAGTGATCCCCAGATAAGTCTTGTACGTACCTGGTACTATATATAACGATATTATTGACTATATTCTCTATGCTGTACTTGACATCCCCATGACTATTTTGTAATTACTCATTTGTACATCTTAATTCCTTTACCTTTTTCACCCAGGCTTCCAACCCCCCCCCCCCCGCCCCACAATCTGGCAACCATTAGTTGTTCTCTGTATCTATGAGTCTGTTTCTCTTTTGTTACTTCATTTATTTTGTTCTTTAGATTCCACATATAAGTGAAATCATATGGTATTTGTTTTTGTCTGATTTATTTCACTTAATGTAATACCTTCTAGGGTCATCCATGTTGTAGGAGGTGATAAGAGCTCATTCTTTTCTATGGCTGAGTAATATTCCATTGTATAAATGTACTACATCTTCTTTATCCAGTTGTCTATTGATGGGCACTTAGGTTGCTTTCATATTGTGGCTACTTTAAATAATGGTGCAATGAACATAGGGGTACATATATCTGTTTGAGTTAGTATTTTGGATCTCTTTAGATAAATACCCCAAAGTGGAATTGCCTGGGTTTCCAGTAGCCCTCTGTCTCAAGCAGAGAAACAGAACCCCCCTGACTTTCACAGCCAGATGTTGTGGGGACTCCTCTTCCTGACGCTGATGCTCCAGGTTGGGAAGCACAGTGTGGGGCTGGGATCCCTCACTCCTCAGGGGATCCTCTGTACTGAGCTATCTCTCCTGATTCTCAACTGCCACACATGGGTGTGGAGCCAGTACACTTCTCATTTCCACCTCTCCTACCAGTCTCCGTGTGGCTTCTTCTTTATGTCCTTAGTTATAAGACTTCTGTTCAGCTAGGCTTCAGACACTTCTCCAGGTTTACTGTTCTGTAATTTAGTGTAATTTTGATGTGGTCACAGAAGGAGGCAAGCACAGCATTTACCTACTCTGCCATCTTGGCTGGAACTCCAGATGTAGTTCTAGTCTGGGATTTTTAGTGGTTACCTCAGGATGGTTTTACTCATTCTATCAAGTTGTCTTCAGTTGTTTTCAATCTATAAATCCTTTACTAAATGTGCTTTTCCTCCCTAAATTATAATCTCATTTTAAACAAGTTGTATCAATCTTTCTCCATTGCAATCCAACCATGCACTGTTATTAAATTAAACTTAGAAACACATTCCTGAACACATATCCCCAATATTAAAAATCCATTAATGATTTCCCATTAACCCACAAGTCAGGGCCATACCCCTTACCTTGACCTTTAGGGTTTTTGCAGTTTGGCACAATCTACTACTCTTATCATCCATGATCAACTCTGTATCCTCCACAGACTAGGTAATTTGGGTAGCTGAATTCTCCATCCTGTGGCCTGACAGGCCCAGCTTCCAACTCTGCAATCCAGCTCACACCCAATGTGCAATTTCATCCCAGTTCTACAGTTCTCCCAACGGCTGGGACTCTCCATCCTCTGGGTCCCCTCAGTACTTTTCGAAGCATTATTCTCTCTCTACCCTTATACACACACACATGAATGTAAATAATTCTTCCTCCCAAATTAAATCCCAACTGTGTCAGTTACTAGTTGTGTGACCTTGGCTATTACTTAACCTCACTATGCCTCAGTTTCTTCAAATATGAAAATCAAGGTAATAATAGCATCTAATTTATAAGGTTGTTGTGAGGAATAAATTAATTTCTGTGAAGTGCTTAGGACAGTGCTTGATACATAGTATGCCTTTCGTAAGTAATCTGCCATTAGTAGTATTAGTGGGTAAAGGTATTAGTGGTATTAATATTTTTATATCCCTGACAGCACTTCATCTGATCGCATACATTGTACATGATCAATAAACATTTATACAATAAATAAATGAACATAAAGCAAGAAATGTTAAAGTGAGAATCAATACACTAATGTGTAATTACATTAAAAAAACTGCTTTGGGAATTCTGTCTTAACAAAGTCAGTACTTAGATAATAAATTATAATAAAAAAATAACTAAAATAAAAACAAACCTCTATTGCTAGCAAGTTGTGGACTACTTTTTGAAAATGTATATTTTAGTGTGCAAGTCTGGAAAAGCAAACACTTATGTGAATTTATATTTGATAACCTTAAACTGCAATACATTTACACAAAACAAAAACTGAGTTCAACAAGGCTGAATGGCAACTGAATGGAGTATTTTCACTTTCCAGATGACTTCTATGACCATTCTCTCATTAAAGCTTTCTTGCTCGAAGGAGCTAGGCTTGTAGAAAAGGGTTTAAAAATAAAACTTGAAAAAAAGGGGTGACCTAAAGTGTGGCATGTCTATTCTTTGTTATCACTGTACAGCAGCCCACATCCTGGAGAACCACTCTTGGGCCTTTGAAAATCATTGTGCATTTCGTGGAGGAGAGGGGCCGCCTTTCAGTTACACTATTTTCCCCTGCTGTCTTATAATTATGTCCTCACTCCATTTAACATTTCCCCAGAAGCCTGTTTAATTCTCACAGCTGGGAGACAAAACTAACCCACCGAATCTATGTTCTGAAAGTCCCTACAAATCTATCCTTTAATAATTTATTTTCTCCACTATAATGGTCTCTAAAGGAGCTCTAATAGGTTTTGCCACACAGTTGCAGCCTTAATCAGAACAGAGAATGTTATGGGTTTATTAATCGTGCCCTTTTTCAAAAGCTCCCAATCAAGCACTGGCCCTACGGTGACAAGCAGCCAGAAGGTACAAGGGACACTGCTCGCTTACCGGGCAGCAGCTTGCAGGACACTGTCACATCAGCCCCACAGCAGACTGCATACAGCTGGTGCCAACTGAGCAGACTGAAGTTCTCCCCTTAGCAACAGATTGCTCACCGCAACCTTCTCCCCACCACGGTGTTCACCAGGACTATTCCGGCAGACTAGAGCAAAATTCCTCCCCAACCCCGACATCCCAAAGCAACTAAATTATGTCTGAACACTGAATGACAGGCTTGGCAAAAGAACACATTCTACCACGAGACAGTGCTTACAACAAAGTTTTGTTTGGCCCACTCAACCAGCAGACCCACTAAACACCATCTCCCCCTGCCTTCTAGGAAAGTGGCAATGTAAGCCACACAGTCGCTTTATGTGCTACATTCATGACCAAACAATTGCCAAACAACACAACGAGGCTTCCTGCACTCAGAAAACCCCTATTTCTCCATAGCCAATTTATAGTGCATTCATGAGAACACACCAACCAAGCCTGAGGTTTTCCAGAAGTCAAAACACCACGAATCAGCAGTGAGTCGTATTTTTGAAAGAAATACAGTTACATTTATATACTTGTTTTATGAAAAAGATAAACATTTTCTTCAGAATTCATAGCTGTATGGATGTCCTTCAAGTTTGTTAAATACATATGCAAATTTCCCTATCCTGTAAACAGTCATAACCAGGTGGAGATGAGTGGAAATATTTTTGAGGTAATTTTAGTTATGATTGGTCCATAACTTGCCGAAACCTTTCCATATGTGGCCCCAGAGCAAACATTTAAAGCAGTACTTCATATTCTCAGTCTAGCTTAACCGTGTAAGACGTACTTCTTTGACCTAAATGATCAGATTGTTTTAAAAATTAAATCTTTACTTGAATTACCAACATTAGTTATGTTGATGTACCTTCAATCACTAGACAAATGAATAGTTCTTTGTTTTGATAAGGGCTGCTGTGTAGTGAAAAGCTCCTTCCCACCATCTCCAAAAAATGAGATTAATTAAGCTATGGAAGAAAAAAGGGAAGAAATATATATTTTTTTAGCTGAGCCATCCTGCCACCTGTTGGCAGCTCAGTAGCAGCTCAGCTCGGGCTGGGTATTGAACTGCTGTTGCTCAGAGCTCAGCTCGCACTCTTGAGCGAGCTCTTAACCAACTGAGCCACTCGGCCGGCCCTGGAAGAAATATATATATTTTTTTTGAGGGCAGTGTCACTGGCCCTCATATGTGGGACTGAACTGGGGACGCTGGCTTCCCCAGCCAGAAGTATTTTTAACATATATGTTTTCATTGTTAATTCTACACAAGAATTTCCTAGGTTAATATTGTAGATATTTGCATAGATATTTTACCGTGTCTACCAAATGGGTCTGAGGTCTTATATGTTTATATTTGTATCTCCTAAATTTGAATGAATTAAAAGACTAACCAATAAAAACAGGAGACTTTAGTGTGGTGGTTTGTATGTTGTAGCATATTAAGAAAAACTAATAAAAGGGATGTAACAGATTATTTTAGTTCTTCTCCAATGGAATTTATAAAATTAAAAACTCCTTTTTCTTTACGAGATGTTAGAAAGTCCCAAAACACAAACAAATTTAGATTCATTGCTATTCTTCACAGTATACTGCACTTTCTAATAAGCAATGAGGCATACTTTGTTGAAAAACATGACAGATTGAACAGGAAAAACAAACAAAAACCCAAACCATGTTCAGCTGGTAATTGGAATGTTCATCAGTCACAGTTTTGCTATTATGGAGACAGTGGCTGTTTTGCTTCCATGGCCTGGAAAACTGGTAAATAAATTTATAGTTTGGTGTGTGGTAATTAATTGTTTTTATTCAGTATTATTCAGGTAGTGCCATGAACACTTGTTGTGGCTCTCATTTAAAAATGTATTATAGTCAGTGCTTGCTCATCCATGGTAATAGAGGCTAAGCCTACACAGATAAATGAATCCCACAGATATTAATTTCTAACTCTTATGATACATATGTAAGAAAATCCATCTGATTGATTTATGAATTTTTATACTGGGCATTTCTTACTTTTATATTCTAGTTTTAGAGATAACACGAAGTAGTAACATTTTGGCAAAAATCAGAACTCGGATTAAATCTTGACTCTCCCACTAACCTTGGGTAAGTTACTGACCTTTTAAAGCTTTAAGCTCTTCATCTCTGAAGTAGAGTTAATAACACATATACACAGTGGAGTTATTGTGAGGCAATGTCTGTAAAGTACCTCATCAAGCCTGACTCACTTGATGCTCAGAAAATGGCTGTCCCTCCATTTCCCTACTATTCCTCTGCACCATGTCTCCTCCAGCCCATTCTCATGTAGAATCATTCTCTTAGAATCATGGAACATGTCATGTGATAGCTGCCATTTTCAGATGATCCATGAGGAGACAAAGAAATTAAAGAAGAAATTGAATTAATGTGATTTTGATTTTATTAGTTGATATGACCCAATAGGCATGTCCACACAAAAGAAAGACAAGCGTTAACATTTACCATACAAGCCTTAAAGGTATTAAGATGCTATCAGTGGTTTATTTTTCCAACGAAAGTGACCCAGCTTGTTCACATTTTCCACCATTTAGCTTGGTATCTTTAACATACAATGTTGGCTGGTCTAACTGCTCTCACATTTCACTTTTGGTTCTCTCTTAATTTTTTTTTTTAATCGAACATTTGTTCATATGCATTGTAAAAACAAATCGACATTAACCATAGTGATGGCTAAAATATAAACCACAAATTTCACTGAGTCAGAGGAGGTCGTTTTGGGTAACCAAAAATTCCCTGTCTCTGCATATTTCAGTCCCTTTGTCAACTTATTAAATGATAAATGAAAGAGATCAGATGAACAAAATAAAAATTAATCCATCTTAAGAGTTCTATATGCTCTTGGTCAGATCTCAGATCCAAAAAGAAGTTTGATCTAGGTTTTGAAAGCAGGAGTGTCTTAGAATAATTTTACTTGATAAAGTTCCCAGAAAATACCTGGTTGAGCCATGATAGAAAGTCAGGGGATAGTGCTCTACTTTGCAATAGAAAATATAAAAATCTTCTCTATTTTGTTCAGTTTTAAATTTTGACATAATTGTGCTTTGTCACCAGGAATGAACATTTAGTTGTTTATTTTAAAGCATATATTTTGTATTTGGACACAGAAATGAAGAAAAGATAGTTTTCCTGAAAATTTCTTTATCCCTTTCTTCTTCTTCTGCTCCCCAAATTCTGAATACAGTCTGCTTTCCCCTACAAAGTCAGACTTTAGTCACTCAAATTTAAACACAATGTTTCACGTATATAATATGAAGCTATGTAAAAGGTGCAAAGAATAAGATACTGGAGAAGCTCATTACTTGATTTCAGAGAGTATATACAAATCAGCACATACACCCATGTATGTCATCCACCATATACACAACATCTATGCTTACCCTGCTGTAGGAGAGCCTGGGGGGAAATGATGAAAGATGAGATGACACTGGAAAGTGCCAATGACATTTAGAAATAGCCAATAGGTATGGTGGTAAACTATTGCAAATTCAAATATATGTGTATGTTGAAGCTTAAATGGATTTTTCCCTCCCCAGTTTTATTCTCTGCTCTGGCTCTCTGATTTACTCATAACACCAGAAATAGGATCACCATACAAGGTATTTTCAATGCATGCAAAGGCCCACTGATAATATCACTCATTATCTAGAATGTCTCTTTGTCTCTGAATCTAGACAAGAGATCAAACAACATTTGGCTAAAATATTTATTGTGGATCTACTCAAAATGTCATTTTGTTGTTATATCAGGGAAATAATCTTGAAGGGAAGTGTATAAATTGAATTATTCAAATAATAGTATTCCCTTTTGTCTTTATACCATCCTTTTCAATTTCTATGAGGATGCCAATTAAAAATTTGTTTTGATTGAGGTCTGAAACTGATATACCTCCCAGAGTTTTGGACCCAAAACTCAATGAAAAAGAACCACAGAGTCATGCAACCAATAACTGCCCAAATTTGAGTGAATTAGAGCTGCTCTGTTTTGCCACACCAGTTAGAAAGCCACAGGCATTCCACCACCCCAAAACGATCTGGAGAATTGACAGAAAATATAAAAACTGAACAAAGATTGAACATAATTGTGCTGCTGCATTCTTACTTCAACAACTGTAGAAAGAACCCCATTTCAATTCAAAGAGTCCCTTTGCAAAAATAATAGCCCCTCTAATGCCCTAATCACCATTTTGACTTAGTGTTTCACTCAGCAAATTTTTACTATGCCTTTAAAAATTCATCCTAAAAAAATACAACTCAGATTTTTGCTAGAAAGAGAGGCAAATTTATCACAATTAACCTTTAATATTTTCTTTTGCATTTTTTTATACTGGAGAAATAGAGAATGGGGTAGACTTTCAGGGATTGAACACATTCATTCATTTTATTTCACAAATATTGAGAAACTCACTTACATCAAGACAATTCATTGGGTGCTGAAGATATATAAGTAACAAACAGGGTCCCAGCCAATTAGGAAGTTCTTCGCTGGTGAGAGAAATCCTTAGAATACACTGTGATGTATACATTGTGACAGGTAAGAAAAGATTACCTCAGGCAGCCTGAATAATTTCTCCCACATTTGGTCTAAAACCTCAGGATGAGTTCCTAGGAGAGGCAAACTCAGACTGAATGTGTCTGCCCAGAAACGAAGAAAAAGGTATTTCCAGCAAAAGGACAGCACTTGTAAAGAACAACAAATCAGAAGCAATCATAGTAATGTGAGGCATTCAAAAGTGGAAGCACAAGATGGGAATTGGAGCACAGGAGACTAGATTTTATCCTCAAGGCATGAGGGCCAAGAGACTCATGGGTAGAAA
Organism: Aselliscus stoliczkanus; assembly: GCA_033961575.1. Taxonomy (NCBI): domain Eukaryota; kingdom Metazoa; phylum Chordata; class Mammalia; order Chiroptera; family Hipposideridae; genus Aselliscus; species Aselliscus stoliczkanus. Next base: position 69,797,212 of record CM066740.1, on the reverse strand, counting down.
AATCTGCACCTTGGAAAAAAATCACTCCATTGTCAGGCGTGTCATGAGATTAGAGTAGAGAGAAAAGTGAGTCAAAAGTCCAGGTGAAAAATTATGAAGATAAATTTCAAAAGATATTAAAGATGTGGAAAAGCTAGAACTTGGTAATTAGTTAAGTGTAGGGAGAGGCAGAGAGAAAGAACACCAAAAACTAGTCTTCCTAAGTATATTTTTTGACGTATTCCTTTCTTCTGTTGAGAATTGCAAGAGTATGTGCTACCTGATTTGACAGCTTAATCTTAATGAAACTCACAGTAATCTTGGAGGTCGGAGAAAAAGGTTGGCCCTGCCTGTCTGAAATCCTTCACAAAGAGGCACTCATTTTATTCATTGTCTGGGTGTAGAAATTAACATTAGCCTTTCTTTAACAATAACTAATACTTTTTCTGTCAACGTAATAAGTGCATTTTAATGCATGAATCCACCAGATAAAGTACAAAGGTAGTTTTTGTTGGCTTTTGTGCACCAGCAATATTGAGCTACTTGACTTTCTCAAGCACACCCACTGCTTTTCATCTTTACTTCTGGTGTCCCCTGAGCTAAAAATGTATCCTCCCTATCAGCTTCCCTTCTACCAGCTCTTCAAAATAGTCTCAGAAGTCACCTCTTCCAAGAAGTCTTTCCTGGCACTGGAATCAATGTAAGATATAATAGATTGCAGGGTATATGTTTACAGTGTCTTTTGCTCACTAGGGTATGAATTGCCCTATAAATCTGTAAACTACTAATCTGTAAAAACCTTACCTTTTACCTGTTCTCAGTGTTTTTAGAAGACTTTGGACTTAGTTTATATTCCAAAAGGTGGCAAAAAGCATGCATCAAACCATTCTTTTACTTTTCTCCCAAAGAGCTTATCCTCTGAGTTTCTGAGAATATTTTCCTCATTCCTTTAATTCTCTCTTTCTCTGATGGCACATGGTCCTTACCTCCAACTGACCTTGACACTTACAGGCTAAAGGAATTAATACTACCATAGCCAAGTTTGGCCAGACAGGCTTTAAAACTTAGCAGTGTCTTGGGATGGGGAAAATCTGGTTTGTATATGTGTTACTTTTGTAAACTAATTTGTAGTTTAACTCACATGACTTCACCGAGATTTAATAAAATCCTGTCATCACATTCAGTTTTCAGACTTTAGATATTTGTTAAATGTTGTAGAATAATTCAGAGCTGATTTCACTTTTCAGAATCTGAAAAACTACACTTGAGAAAGTTTTCAATGGTCAGAAAAGTACATACATTTCTCGGATAATAGGAAATAAAAGTGGGTGAATTAAAGGTAGTTTTCTAAAATATCATCTGCTTATTTATTTTTCTAATTTTCCTGAGTCTAGAAAAACATTGTCTCTCTAGTTTGTTTTTGTTTTGTTTTGTTTTTTCTTTTCTAAAGTTAGAATTGAAACTAGTCACAGAAAACAGTACATGGAATTGGAAGCAGCTTAGTGTCAGGAAAACACAGGTCTAAGAAGGGATCACACTTTGGCCTTTGTCCTACTTAAAATACTCAGAAATGTGGTCCTGGACAGGAGAACTAATAAATGCCCTTGGCCTTAGTTTCTTCTCCTACAAATTAGAAAGAGATGGGATAGAATGGACTAGAAGTTATTTTCAATCAGCAAGTCTACATTGAATTTAATAACTTGATATTTAGGAATGCAACTTGCCGTGTTAATAATACTGTACATACACACCAACTATTTATTTTATGTTCCACCAGTTAGTGAGTTTTTCTAGAACTTTAAATGGCCTTGGGAAGCTGCTAAGGAATGAAAAGATGCTTATATTTTGCTTGACCATTTATAAGAAATGTCCTTAAATGTCACTCACAGTAGCCAATAAATATAAAATCTTATTAAAAACTAAGTTGGATCATGCCATGCCGTTTCTCAAAACCATCCACTCCCTTCACTGCCAGTAAAATCTGGCCTTTAGCATGGTCTGCAGGGGTTTCCGTGGTCAGCCTTTCTCTCTCCACTCTCCTCCTCGTCTCCTCTGTGAGAGCCACTCTACCTCCCCTACTCACTGTTTTTCTAGCCATCAAGACTGTGTTCACCTCAGGGCTTTTGCACATGCTGTTCCTTCTGCCTCGGATGCTTTTCCCCTTTCACGTCATTCAGGCATCTGCTCAGGTGCCACCTCATCTTATCACAGGGACCCCTCTGACTATTCAAATAGCACCCTTCTGACCTTCTGTCCTTTTACCTGCTTAATCTTTCTTCCTAAGGACTTATCACTACCTGATAGACTGTATATTTGTAAAAAAATTTTAAATGTCTCTTCAACCCAAATGTAAATCTCATTTAAGCAAGGATGTTGCATATTTTTATTTACTGCCTGGTTCCTGTGTACTGTTATTGCCTAGTGTCTACATAGCGTCTGATACTTAATAAGCACTCAATGAACACTTGCTGATTTATCTTTGGAATGAATAAAAAAATATTTACATCTATATTCTAAGTGGATATAAAGGCTAAAATGATAAAGAAAGCAATAATATACAACTTAATAAAAAAAAAAATTAAAGCAGAATAAACGTATGGCCAGGACTAATCTCAGTTCTTTTCCAAAAATTGTGGGCAATTAAAAAGTTACCCATGGATAAGTTATTTATTTTTCATAAATAAAAGTCTTCATGGCTAAGTTGTTTTTACTAACAATCTTTTTTTGATTTTATGGAAACTTTTTCAAACTGACTTCAAAATATCCTCCAAAAAAATGAGAAAGGCTACTTTGGAGCATGGGAGATGCTAGAAGTGAAGGTAGAATTGAATTGTCACACTACTGTGTGACAATAAGTTTTCAGCCTGGGGAATACCTGAATCCTGCCATAATCCTGCCCTTCCTCCTTGAGAACTTCCTGAGATCATCACACAAGGGATGATGGCAAAGAGAACCAAGGTCATTGTTGCCCAGGTTCATGTCTGTGCCCAGTTTTCTTTAGTAAATGGAGCACGTCCCATGCTCAATGGGGCACCGCGTCTCCCTGTCCCAGGACCAAATCCCAGCGGTATTATCTGGCTACCCTCTTGCCAATGAGACAACAGGGCCCCAAACCATACTTGAGATGAGAAGGATTTTTCTGCTTCATTTTATTCTATTTCTCAGTCACTTTCCCCATATTTTGACATGATACCTATTCTTTGTTGGCTTTGTGATGCCACACCCTCCTGATTTTCTTTCTTCACCTTTCCTCCTTTCAGCCTCCTTTTCTGGTTCCTCACTTTCCCCACCTCTAAAACATATGGTCTTCAAGGGTCAGGTTTTGGATTTCTTATCTTTTCTCCTTACAAACATTCTCTAGGAAGTATCATCCAGCCCCACGAATTTATTTATTTATGGTATTTTATTTGTAGAGAAGGTCAAACAAAACAAAAATAGATTATATAGTATATGAACATCCATCTTCAACAATTACTAAGATGGTCTATCTTATTTTATCTAAACTCCCACTCCCTTATCTATTCTCACTGGATTATTGTAAAGCCATTCCCTTATCTATTCTCACTGGATTATTGTAAAGCCATTCATGTCATTTCATTTGTAAATTCTCCGATATGTATCTCTAAATGTTAGGCACTTTTTTTTTTTTTTGAGGGCAGTGTCACTGGCCCTCATATGTGGACCCTAACCGGGGCCGCTGGCCTCCCAAACCAGCGCTTAACCACCGTGCCACTCGGCCGGCCTGTTAGGCACTTTTTAATGTCACTAACATATCATTATCATATTCAATTTTTCAGTCAAAATGGTGGAATAGGTAACACTGTGCTTGCCTCCTCTCAGGACCACATCAAAATTACAACTAAACCACAGAACAACCATCATTTTGAATAGCCTGAAGCCTAGCTGAACAGAAGTCCTAAACTAAGGACATACGAAGAAGAAAAGTCAAGACTGGTAGAAGGAACAAAGATGCGGAACAGGTTCGGGGGAGGGGGACAGGTGAAAAGATGAAGGGATTAAGAAGTACAAATTGGTAGTTAACAAATAGTCATGGGGATGTCAAGTACAGCATAGGGAATATAGTCAATAACTACGGATGGCTATTGCATAGTTATTATGGATACTACAATAGATGGGTACTAAATTTACCAGGGTGATCACTTCGTGGGTTATATAAACATCTAGTCACTATGTTGTACACCTGAAACTAACATAATATATCAACTGTACTTGAAAAATATAACAATTATTAAAATAACAAAAATATCATTATCAAATTTATAAAAATTAATAATTCCTTAATCTCAGCAAGTATCCAGTGTTTATTCTTTATACATGTTACTCTTATTATTTATACATGTCTTTGAATCATCGGTTTGTTTGAATTAGGAACCTAACAAGATCTGAATACTGCATCTAATTGCATGGTTTTATGTACTTCCTTATTGCATCATATCAAGAAGCACACAGTGTCTGGTTGCTCAATCCATAAAATTTAAATAAATAAATAATAGAATAAAATAAGTCATCTATGTTCCAGACATACAGCCACATATTAAGATGAAGTGGGGCCAGCAGAGTCTGAAAGCCAGTTCCTCTCTTTTACCCTCCAGGGTAGTAGAGACCTTGTCACTTCTAGGTTGCCTCACCATTTTGTTTTGTTTCTCAGTTCTTGTTATCACCTGTGTAAGCAATGACCTCAATTAAATTAACTCTGTTTGAAAGACCTGTAGTGTTTCCTGTTCTTGGCTGACCTGAATGAAGCAGACATGAAGATCACAAGTTTAATTCTGGACATGGTGAGATGGAGGTGACTTTATGCGTATTGAATATGAAATCTAAACTCTCTTCTATGGCCTACAAAGTGCTACATGATCTACCTGTCCATTCTCTTCGTGTGCCACCTTCCCCCTTGTCCGACCACTTTCCCACCAGTTTGGTGAGAAAGTGCTAAGCTCTTTCTTGCCACAGACTTTAAACAAGCAGTTCCCTATGCCTGGAATTTTCTTATCCCAACCATTTTCAAGACTGGTTTGCTCTTATTTGAAATAAGCCCTTCTCTAACAATCCTACCCTCAGGGCTCATTGTCATTGTCCTTCATTTCCCTTCTAGCACTTTGCATAGTCTGTAATTACTATATTATTTATTTAGGTGTTTAATGTCTAGATCCTCAAGTATATGATAAATTCCACAGAGCAGGACAGAAAGCATGTTTATTTAGTTGACTTCTGTCCTGCTGTGCCTAAGAAATTGCATCTACAATGAAAACAACAGATGAGTGTGGTCCAGAGCTGGCCAGGTATACTAGTGGACAGAACCCAGGTGATTCAATGTGCAGCTCAGGTGCAGGAGGCATCAGAAGAGGGTACACCCAAGAGCAGAATCCTTTGGAGCTCACTGAGATATATGCCTAAACACATACCCTTGATTTTGACCTCTCTGGAGTTTAGGGGTGAATAGAGAATTTCTTTTCTAGAAAATACAAGACAACTTTAACCAATTGAACCGCTGGGTAAGAAATCCTAGCTTGGTTAACCCAGTGTTCCTAGACTTAAAAGATTTAAGATAACTTTAAAATAAAAATATTTATAGCAATTTTGCAGAATACATAATTCTTTCGTTTCTTAGAGTCTCACAAAAGACTTTGTTTCTCGAATAAACTGCTAGGCACCTATAACATTTAGTATCTTATTTTGATAATTTTGCTAGATATATGCACAGTATCCTATATGTTGTGAATCTTTGCAAATTATATATTATGCTGGTGTTCAGCTTTTCAGGCATCAGGAAATTAAAAAAAAAATTCATACTGGCCTAGGAAAAGTATTTTGGTGGAGGCTTAAAATATCAGGAATTCTAGAACCATATGGCTCTCCTCTGGATAACCATATGGAAGATAATTGCTAGTGCCTTACCCACAATATTTAAACATTATTTTATGAAATTTTAAATTTATGGGAAAAAAAACTTACTACAAAGACCCATGCACACAGTTTTTAGGTAATTTGCAAGTCTTGAAGAATATTATCAAAGATAGAAAAAGAATAAAGATGATAGCAAAGATTTGGACATTTGCAAATTTGTTTCCCTGTCTGCTTAAAATTATAAAAAGCAATGTCTTGTATATGGAATACCATTTCAGGTAGGAAAGCAAATAAAAACATATGTTGTCTTTTTTTTCTGGGTCTATTTACTTAATGATGCTGTGGAAGGGCAACCAACGTAACTACCCAGAAAATGTATTCTATAATAATCAGTACAGTATCAAGTTTATTAGATGTAAGTCTCAATGCTTTAATATGTTAAGACATATGGCTAATTACTTGCTTGCAAAGTATTTGCAGTGTCCTAAGCTAGATTACTACCTGTCTACTGGAATTTCACAGCACCTGCTTCCTTCCTTCTTGCTGGAATGAGGCGTATGGATTGTTCAAGCACAGAATCTCAGATATCAGCAGCATGCTAGACTTCCTAATGGATAGAAAGCCATTAGGAAACTGTGGTAATCGGACACATGTCAGCAGTAGCGAGTCATCATAAACATCCCCTGGAAATGCACAGTTTCCCCACATTTACCAAATATGGCTGCTTGCTGAGTTTTGTCTTCCCAAATTATGGTGCTTTGTAGAGATCAGGAATCAAGTACAGGAGGTGGTCCTATGAGGCTTTATTTTTCTCTCTAGTTTCTACCAAAACCTCCACTAAAGCTATATCCTTAATTACTGGCAATACATCACATTTTATTTTTAGCTCTTGGCTATTATATTTTATCAACCATTGTGTATTGTGTATATGTATTGTACTTGCTATGATTTAAGAGAGATTCTGGAATTAAAATTTAAATGTGTTGGAGGTAAAAAGAGATACCCTGAACTAATCCTACTGAATGGTTTCCTATGCTATTTGTCACAGCCTCTGTAATAGAGGTACAGCATTTGCCATTTTTAAATGGCAAATATTTGTATTTGTATATGCCATTTAAAAATTTCCAGAGACACTATACCGTTCTTCATATAGGGCTGATAGGATCACATAGAATTGACCCCATTGGCCTAGAGAACTTGTATTCGACTTCCGGTCTCGGTCTCGGGCGCGGTGATGGGGTTGCAGGGGCCATACCTACGCTCGGGGCACATTACATGATCATTTATGATGAACGGCACCCATTCCAAAAAATGTTTTGCTGCGGGCTGGTGTGTAGTATTCACTGCAGAACTGATGAAATTACTCTCTTCATAAAGGAATCGCTGTATCCCCTTCACTCCCTTTTTTACCACAGGGATTAAACAGTTCCAGACAGAGCAACAATTATTTGTATGCTTTCAACTATATACTTCACTGAATATTTTCCCCTTCTCTAGGTTTTGCAATGGTCACTTTGTTAAAGAAATTTGACTGTTTTCAGAGAGAAGTTACGTTTTATTTAAAACTTATTTATCCATCGGTGAGAACTGACCACATTTCTACTGCATCCATTTTTGCAGCAATTTTCTGTTCACTCACCTCCAGTTCTTACTCTAATTTTTTTGCCAGGTTTTTTTATTAAGGCAACTGTTAAGTGTGCTCAAAGTATAACTCATAAAATCGTTACAATTATCTTTAACATTATTAAAATCGGAAGAAGGGAAAACCCACCCACTAGTTTTCTGTATGAAATACAACACAAAACTTATTAAAAAGAAATATGAGTCTCCTTAAAAGTTTCACAAGGAAGGTTAAGCATTGTATGACTTTTGATGGGTGTAGTAAAACCCAGATAATGAAAACCAGCTTTAGGATTAAATTAAAATAATAATATTACTTATTTTACATTTATCTGAAACTGGACCAGAATCTCAACTGCGTTTACATTTCAACTGTTCACATTTTAACTGTTCACAAAAACTGTTGGTTTGCCCTTAGTTTCTGCTGTGGACTTAAAATAATCTCTCCCCCTTCTTACAATGTCAATTTGTCATTTAAATAATAGGAAAAATGGCCGAATCAAAACTCTTCAACATCCAGTGAAGAATGCAACTGTGGTTCCATGTCCTTCCTCTTGGATGAAAAAAGTCACACAAAAGAAATAATTCTTAAAGAAGTATAAAAAAACAAGTGAACTGCATGAATCTTTAATTAACAGTCTGTTCTTCAGGAATTAAAACTTAAAACATATCCTGTGCCTTATTCTAAAAACATATTGTAAACCAGCTTTGAAAGTAAAGTCAAAATTCACCTGAAAAAAAAATCAACTTTTTTCTTCGATTCACATCCAATCCTCGCTAATAGATGAGATATTTCACAGAAGTTAAAATTGACTGGAGCAGTTTGTTACAGCTTATCTTTCACTATCTGCTGTTTGTTGCTTTGTCTATTAGGTGAAAAGGCCTGTGAGGAAACATGAAGAAAAAACCCAAGCCTTAAGAAATTTCTGGAAGACTCTTAGCCTTCTGAAATATTCTGTGGATACCTGGAATTCCTGAGTGTCCCCATTGCCCTCTGACCCCTTGGGAAGCTTTTTGAGGGTAAGGTCCCATTTATGTTCTCAAATCTATGTCCAAATTAATATTCAGTAAATACTTCTTAACTGACAGTTTTCACAAACTCTAGTTTTCCAAAGTTATAAAAACTTGGAAGCAAATATTCCTCAAATTTAAAATTTTTCATTGCCAAATGCCACTTTGTTTCTTGCTGACAACTGCACAAAATTTTCAAAGCAGAAAGGGGAGCCGTTAGAAACCTTGAGGGAAAGAACACTTGAGTCACCATGAGCCAAGTGATTTCTAGGCCCAAAAAGTCGAGATAAGTTCTCAGCATTGGGGAAAGCTGTGGGTTCTACAACACATAACTACTATGAACTATCTATGATTTAATAATTACGATATTTTGAAGATTCTTGCATTTTTGTAAGGCTTTGCAGAAGAAGTAAACGAGTTCTTTTTTTTCCTTCAAAAGGACAAATGTTGAACTTTAGAATAATACATAGGAATAATTCTTTGAAAAAAAAAATGCTAGTAAGAAGGGAAGTAAGAAGAAAGAGGGAACTAATATATTTCAAACATGTAGCAGCTACCAGGCTCAGTGGTCCTCAGGTTACCCATGTTGTCGTGTTTAATTAAATAAGGCTCATAACAACGCAGCGATGAAGGTACTATTATCCCTGTCATAGGGATGAGGTAGAGTGACTTGCCCAAAGCAATACCTACAGCAAGGGGAAACATGGAATTTGAACCCAGGGCTGTCTGACTCTAGAGCTTATGCTCTCACCAGTGGTGCTTCTCTGTGGCATGTTGTTATATTTCCAGTTACACTGAATATCAGTTGAAATAGAAGAGATGTCTCAGCTTTAAAAACTTAATGACTCTCAATAACCACACAACAAATAATGAAAGAAGAAGGAAAGGAAGGGTGTTGGGGGGGAAGGAGGAGAGGAGTAAAGGGAGGGAAAAAAGGCAGGTAGGAAAGGACGAATGAAAGAGGGAGGAAGGCAGGAAGGCAGGAAGGCAGGAAGGAAGGCAGGCAGGCAGGAAGGAAGGAAGGAAGGAAGGAAGGAAGGAAGGAAGGAAGGAAGGAAGGAAAAGAAAGAAGGAAGGAAGGAAGGAAACAAGGAAGGAAGAAAGGGAGGGAAGAAGGAAACTTACTGAACTGTTACCAGTTACTCTCTCCATTCAGTGGATTAATTTCATTTTGATAAGGGCTGGTCTGCTTTTAATGAGGTAAAAATACCTTAACATGGTCTACCATCTCTTCTGGCATTATTTTTTTTATTCATTTTATATGAATTTTTGTGTCAGAGAACGTAACATCATTAAAACTAAAAAAAGCTCACATTTAAGTGCGTAGCATGGGCTGATAGGTCTAATTTTACTGTAGCTTTCATAGTGGTTTTTATTGTTTCTTATTATCTTTAAAAAAAACCAGAAATTATTTTAATATGTTGGACGGGTCCAGTGTAGAAGGTTTTTATGAGGGAAGTAAACATGTGTGACACAGCTGATGTAGATAGACATAGGGCCCCTAAATTGTTTCCCATGTTTATTTTGGAATAGATGTGGCTTTGGAATTTTCATATAACAGCTTTTTCCAGAAATATCTAATTCAGAACCACATTAAGAGTTGTGAGACTGAAACATACTTAATTAATATATATCCAATATACTTTTATTTAGACTTATTTGACAAGTATATCCCAGACCTGCTATAAACTAGGAGTGTGACCTCTGGAAAAGTGACTCAAACACTTGGGCTTCATTTTCCTGATCTGTAAAATGAACCTAATCATAGAACCGTTTTCACATTTTTGGAAGATGGAGGTTTTAACAATTTTACTTAGGTTGATTAAAATATTACAAATTTATTCATGGCAAGCAATAACTTGCAAACCTTTAATATTAGTCAAGCCGTCATTTGGTTAAAAACTAATATCTCTTAGAATTGAAATTGGAGAGCACTTTTCATGGTATCTTTCTTACAGAATCCACAAGGGATGGGCTCTAGGACCCCCCACAGATCCTAAAATCTGAGGATACCCAAGTCCCTTAGTCAGCCTTCTGTGGCCATGGGTTCCACTTCTCTGGATATGAAGGACTGACTGTATAAATTTTTAAAATATCTTATGATTACTATTCAAAATCAATAATGTATTTGTGTATGAATCATAACAATATTCTGTGAGAAATGTATTTCAAACAAGTATCTTGAATTCCATCCAAGGAAACACAGATTCTTATAACTCAGTCATTGCTGGGTCTGCGGCACTGTGGTTCTTTACCAACCAATATCTAAATACCTCAATATTAGCGCAACCATGAACTTTACATCCCAGTGTGGTTCTCATCTTTCATACTGCTCCCTGGGCACGGAATGTCCTTAGACGATGAGTGAAATGCTCTTAAACCTTTAGGGACACCTGCAGAATACACCTCTGTGTCAAGCAAGTGGAGAAACTGCTCACCTTTTTAAAAAAATGTAAAACAGGCATTAGCTGCAAACAGTTGTCGCTCCTGCAGTATGATAATCGCTCTGATGAAAACGCAATGAGTACGTTTAAGAAACACACTGTCCCATGCAGTTTGCCTGACTACAACAGAAGACTTACTGTTGGGTACTTCTTGAAAATGATGAAAAACAAGTCAGTTAACAGTTATTTTGTTAAAAAAACAAATTCAAGTTAGTTTGGAGATAATTAAATGCTAAGACACATCCCTGCTAATCACCACAATCAAAACGACTAAGAAAGCATGAGGGATGATGTATTTTAAAACTACAGGTTGATCATCCAATGATAGTTCCTACCATGAAGGGCAGATGTAACTCTCTTCCTTTTTTCTCTTCACTTTTTCCATTGTGTAGGAAAGAAAGATTTATACAGCACTGAAAAACGGGCCCATGAGAGTAGATGGAGGCAGTGCAGAGAATACCAGGGTGTAACTCACTGGGGGAGGTGCCTACAGGACAGAAACACACCTGGGCAATTAGGGGTACACAGAAAACGTACCACGTAACTCTAGGTTTTTCTCATGAGCTTCATGTGATTGCAATAAAATTATTTTTAAAATGATATTACTATGCTATTTGCTTCAATGTACTAAAATGAATATCAAGTTCTATTCTCACTTGAGGGGCTCCTTACTTTGTTATTTTTGACTTCTCTAAAGTCTAACTTTTATTATCTGTTTTTTTTAATTAAAATGATATAAATGGTAAATTTAAACAACCAGTTAAAGTAAAAAACATAGAATCTAGTGTTCTTTCAAACAAAATCAATAAAATAGATGCATTCTTTTTGAAAAGAGAAATAGTATATCTTTGGAACTGTGCATGAATAATGGAGAAAACCGAATTAGGAGTCTCAGAATTCTTGAAAGAAAATCAAATTTGCTGGCACATTAAAAAGTATATTTCCATTTCAGTGTTGATATTTTCCCAGAGAACTATACTTCTAAAAATCTGGGGAAATCATTCATGTGTTGGGGGGAAAAAACAAAACAAAACATGAAAAGGCGACATCAGCTGACAACAGTTGCCTGTTTGCAGGATGATAACCTGCTCGTATGAAAACATGACTCGGTTTAAGAAGCATCACACATGTTTCTTGGCAGTTTGCCCAAATGCAATGGTACCCTTACTGATGGAAATGTGTCAGGAAAAAAGCTAGACATCATCTGGGCCACATCCAATATTATTCCAGGATCCTAGAAATCCAAGAAACTTAATGTACCAAGAGGACAGTGAAGTGATGTGAATGTTGACTAAGTCAACCAGTAAACAGAAAAACACAACTGCAGATCAGTTTTAGGCTCTAATTGGGGACGGAGGGGAGTTGATTTCAATGTGTGTCACAGAATACAGCACTTTTTTCCTTCAAATCACTGTATTAGCTTCTTTTTTTCCTTCAAATCACTGTGTAGAATTTAAAACATAAAATGTTTACTAATGAAGCTGCAGTAAACACAAAATGTTTACTAATGAAAAGTAATGCAATTAATTTGACTTCTTATCATACTAATGAAAATGTACCTTCTCTTGGGCCGGCTGAGTGGCACGGTGGTTAGGAGCTGGCTTGGGATACCAGCGGCCCCAGTTCGGATCCCACATGTGAGGGCCAGTGACACTGCCCTCAAAAAAAAGAAAAATGCACCTTCTCCCTCACGACCTTGGACCAGTGCTGAACCTTTAATGCCCAGTTATCAAGAAGCCAATTATGAACTTCTGTGTTGAGTATAAAGGCCATTACCACTGAGCTATTATTCATCTCAAAGCCTTTGAATACACTTACATTCATGTAGACAATAGAAAGTCAAGTACGGATATGAAGCAAATAAAATAAGTTCCATATTAAAATCCTAAAGATATAGACACATGAACAAACTGTCTTCTGGTGCTATTTGGAAGAATGCACTAGAAACATTCCTCTCTGTACACTATTGTGATAGTACTTCAGCAAGATGTGGGGCAGAGAATCATCTTCAGATAATAATCCTCCCCATCCTTTAAATTTATTACACATATACATTAAGACAGAAAGAGCTAGGTTAAGTTCGATGCTTTCTGATATGCTTCCCTTGACCTTACTCCAACTATTATCCTCTGCTTCATTCACTGCCAAACTTCTTACAAAGAGTGTATCATTCGCTCCTTCTTACCACGCTAGCCCCCAAACCCAGCTTCTGTCCTCACCATTCCAGGGAAAGTGTTTGTGCTGAGGTCTCTAACTTTCTAACTGATGAGGGCAACAGGTTGATTTATATCCTTAGTTCCCTCCACTTCTCTACAGTGTTTGATTCCAGTCATCTCTCATTCTGGAAAAGTCTTTCACTCTTGACCGTCAAGGCCTGCCTGGTACAGCTTGGTTCTCCTCCCATATCTCTGCCTTTGCTGGTTTTTTCCTTTCTCCTACCCTCTAAATATAGGGACGGCCATGATTCTCTCCTGGGACATCTTTATTCTCTTCCTTGGATCATCTCATCTGGCTTCTCAGACTCAGGTATCAATGTGCTACCATTGAACAGCTCCATATCCGCCTTAGTCTCAGCCTTCCCTTCCCATTTCTACTCAGTTCCTGTTTCTCTACCATATGACCCTCCTGTGACTCCAGCTCAGCTTGTCAGCGACATCCCCTGTCCTCCACGGTCAGTTCATTTTGCCCTCCCTGTATTTATTGGGGCCCCCATCCCCCTGAGCTACCTCAGCTCGCAGCCCCTGTCACCAGTCACTGCTTTGGCTCCTTCCCTCATGAATCCCCACCTCCACCCTTCCATCGGCACATCTGTCTCCACGGCCATGGTGGTTTAGGACACAACATCTTGCTCAGCGCTGCTCACCTGTCTGCACAGCATTTCTGTTTCTCTGTTTAAGACTCATCTTCAAATGCACTTCGCCTGGATCTCTCTGATCAAGCAGTGCTCCATGCCCTCTGCTCTGACATTATAGCACAAAGTTAATGCCCTTGGCCATGACTCCCAAAATACCTGTGTGTATTTGTATAAAAGGTTCAAGTTTCACAGGCCACAGACACAGGTGTGTGAAAGTATAACTTTCTTTCTCTGAAGTGAAATTTAACTTCTAGTGAAAAGCCTATCCTCTGCAAAGAGGATAGGAAGCTGCTAGATGCATTTGTATTTGGTGATAGAGCCATGGGTGGGGTTGTCTGGATGCTATCTCCTGAATACTCCAGGCTGTCATTTCTCCTGTTTTCACAGCCCCTCCTTAGAGGCTGCATGGAGAAAAGTGAGGGCAAGCTCTTCTCTGCCATTGGTTCTCCAACATCTTTGTGGTTCTAGTGACAGGGAGGAAGGGTCTGGTTCAAGGGCCCCTTCTCCAAGACACTCCCCAGCACCTAGCTCTCTTTCTTCCCCACTCTCTTCACTTCTGTCCTACAGTTCAGAGAATCATAGTGTCTTGAGGGTGGTTGTAAGGGACGCGTTCTCTGAAACCTTTCCTGTAGGGCAGAATTCAGCTCACTGGATTGATTTTACCTTCTTACTTGGGTGCATGCTATAACAACCTTACTTCCGGGGGCATAAGCTACTTCCTGCAGTGAAGCCAGGAGAGATTGCAGAAAAAAGATGGAGGAAGCATAGGTTAGTATTACAAAATACCATTTCGTTATATTACAGGGCAGGACTTAGAAACCACTGTCAAAGCTACAGTCTGCAAAGGAGAGTCGCCTGGAGCAGCCAGCACTCCTACCATCTGTGCACTGGCAGGCACAACCCACTGCGCTTTTGTTCTTTAAACTTCGTTTGTTTGCATTCAATCACTGTTGTTTTATTCTAAGGGATTTTTAAATTATTATTATTTTTAAAGAATGAGGGCCAGCCAAGTGGCTCAGTTGGTTAAGAGTTCACTCAAGAGTGCGAGCTGAACTCTGAGCAACAGCAGTTCGATGCCCAGCCCGAGCTGAGCTGCCGCTGAGTTGCCAACAGGTGGCAGGATGGCTCAGCTAAAAAAAAAAAAAAAAAGAATGAGTTCACCATACACCTCAACCACAGCATTTCTAAGACGTTTTATGGAAGGAATCATTTACGGTGAATATATGGTCTACGTGTTTGGCTTATACAAAGTTTTAAAGCTTTTTAAAAACAATTTTTTAAACAATTGAGAGTTTTCCATAATATTAACATTTTCTGCTCTCTAGAAAAATATTAGAAATGGACAATGCCAAGAATTTGTACAGAATTGGTTTAAATAGAGGGTGCAAGGATGAAGAGAGGCTGGGGGGATGCCAGGGAGAGAGAACACATGCAAATTCAGTGCCTTCTATGAGCCAGACACGACACACACCACCCATCCCATTTAGTCCTCACAGTTAGGAAGGTAAGGTTTATTATTTCCATTTTAGGAAGGTAATAAGTGACAGAGCCAAAAGAGGAACCAGTATGTCTCTCACGAAAGCCACATGACTAAAGGGGAAATAGCTAGAAACTAATTTGGTCCCAGGGTATCTCAGTGCTACTTTCCCTGAAAACCAACAAACAAACCAAAATACAAAAACATGACCTGACACCATCCTTCCTACCCCTAAGCAAGCATCTTGGTGCCAGAGCACTCTTACTTCCTAGGAAGTAAGTTTAAGTAGCTCTGGGTCAAAACATAACGGATTTACCTTAAAGCTTTCCATCCTTCTAGTCATGGAACACTTGTAGTCACTTTAATCATAGATGCTTCCTTTCCAAGGATTTCAGTAATCCCTGTGACAGAAATAATATAAATAACCTGCATTTACTTCAGATTGCCCTGGTCTTTTTCAAAACAAGAGAATATACGCTGAGAAAGTATAAAATAAATTATTACTTCACCATGGTTCTTTGCACTGTTTGTATAAATGCACAAAGCAGTGATTTTTCTTTCTAAACCAAATCTGGTTGACAAGACATATGTGCGGTTTAACAGATAAAAAATGTGTCTCCCTCCAGGAGTCACTGCACCTTTCAGATATTTGTGAACGGTTGTCACGCTCCTCTCCTTTTAGATATATTTGGTTCCTTTAATCATGGCCAGTAAATCAGTCCTTTCATTCTGTTAATGGTTTTTCTTGCTTTTCTCTGAACTCTATCCAATTGTTTTATATTTTTTTAGTAATGAGCAAACCAAAACTAATGTAATATTCCGACTGTGATTCTTTTTTTAATAAATTCCAAATGTGATATTATAAATTCTATGGATGTTCTGTAAAACACTTATTAAAACCAAAGGAAACAGTGAGAAAGAAATAATAGTGGCTTCCATGAAGGCTGTAACTCCATGAACTATCTATAGAAATCCCACTCAATTTCCATGTTATTTAGCAGGCTCTGCTATTGTTATTATTATTTTAAACTAAGTGCAAATTTTACATTATTTCTAGGGCATTTCTTTAGCACGTGAGAACTTGCTATTATTACTTTAACTCTATCTCCTTGGCCAGGGTCCTGCGAGCATTGGACTAACAATTACTTAGGTGCTTCATACCTGCCTGTCCTAAATCACAACGTGTTATTCAGTGTCAGAGGCCACTCACTTGGATCAACTTGCTGCTTCTTGTACCCCTGATTGTCCAATAAAACTTGAACCAAGTCGAGATCTAGTGGCCTTCCCTAGCAATCCTATTGTTAACAAGATCTGCTTCCCAGTTTCTGTCTCACTTCATTGGCTCATACCTTCCTCAGTCCTCCTGTATCACCCTTCCTATGGTGGGCGAACAGCCATGCCATAATGAACATTTCCAAAATGTGATAGTTGTTAATGCGAATTTTATTTTAACTTAAAATTAGACCTTTATTTGAGAGGTAATCCATCTTCAATTTTGGAACTTTCTTGGAATATTCATATTTGAATCTAAGAAACAAAGACATTATTGCAGAATAATCTTGATGACTTTTAGCTAAGGGAGAATGGAAGAGTGGTTGAGAGTACACAGCTCTGAATCAAGTGCCTGCTTGTGTGAATCCCAGCTCCCCCATCCCGTGTAACGTCTGTGAGATGCTTAAATGTCCTGTGCCTCAGTTTTCATAACTATAAAATGGGGATATTAACAATAGTACACATTTCAGAGGGTTGTTGTGATGATTAAATGAGTTCAACACATAAAATACTACTGTTTTATGAGTCCCAGAAGCTGATTCAAAATGGAAAATGACATGTTGATCAAATATTTTATCAGAGCTTTGTAGAAACAAAGAAGCGTGGGTGATCTGCTACCTTCTAATAAAATTAAGTCTAATCCAATGCCATACAGTTTGGAATAAAAAATGCAAAATTCTATTAAAAAAACATTTTAAAAAAGGAAATAAGATCAAAAATTTTTAAAGTACCAATTGCTTTTTCCTAATTAAAATTAATTTTATGGAATTACCTTCTTTATAGAATTTAACTCTTTTAAAAAATATTTTTATTAAAATACAGCTAACATCCAATGTTAAATTAGTTTCAGGTGTACAGCACAGTTATTCAACATTTATAGACCTAAAGAAGTGATCACCATAAGTCCAGCAGCCATCTGACACCACACCACGCTATCACAGTATTATTGACTATATCTCTGTACATTATATCCCCATGACTTAACTTTTATATACAACCATTTTAATACTTTCCTAGGAATATGATTTAAGCTAATTTAACTTATCTGCAAAAGCTATAGGCAGCTTGTTTATTTGAGAGTTTTATAGAATATGGTGACTTGGAATCTATTTAATGTTGAAACTTGTATACATATTCATTCAGACGTGTTCTGAAATATTGATCCATTGCACTTCATAATTTAAAAAAATAAACTTGTCATTTTAAATCCGTCTCACCAGAACATTTTGCAAGTATGCACACCTATACTTCTGTTGCATTTGATAGTTATCTTCATTGTTATCAGCTAGTATGAATTTAGATAATAAAAAGACCTATTTGAGGTTTTAAACTTCAGCTTGATTTCCCCCGTTCTTATGACTCAGACATTTGTAAAGTTTCCCGTATTGAAGTGTTTAGCTATACAAGTAGTCTTCTTTCTAAAAAATTATGTAGGAATGTGTTTTAGCAAATAAGATCCTGTATTAAATGTGATACTTAAGAGAATATAGAATTTTGATCCCCTGGGGAAGACTACTTTGGGAATGGTAACATCTTTGTAAGAATTGTGAATTTAAACAATTAGTTTTACATTTTCATGAAGTGCAAGTTTAAACGTCCCCTGGGTAAGGTGGTCAGCTGGTAAGTACCTTTTATTCCAGCAACTCTCTCCACATATAAAAACTCTGACCAGGAATCAACAGTCACGCAGTCTAAAAAGTATGGCAATAATGAAGTACCCTGCATACACGGAGACGCTGAGTGGAGTGAGAGCTCAGGAACTGAGCTCAGCTCTTGCAAGTTTAAAAGCAAGAGAATCTTGAGATGAGCTAAAACTAATGGGCTCTGGTAAGTTCTTTCATACCTTAAAATTCACTCAAAATGATTGGGTTTTTATATTAGATCCCAAATATGTATAAGGCATCTGTTTCAAATTGTTATAGGACGCAGGTAACGCATCTATTATCTTCATTAGATTTCCCAATCAGAATTTATGCTGTAATTCCTTTCAAGGAAACCACGACCTGAAACGTGATTCCCCACCTTGATAGAAAAGGATGCTTATAAACGGAAGAGGTTGAAACAAGCGGAGAGTGGAGGGTTCAGCCTTGGTTACGTTCCAAAGAACTCCTTCCTCCATCCAGAAATGAATTCTGTGGACAGCCCCTTCTTCTTAGGGCTTTTCCTCCCTCCTATGGGACCGAGGGAGGTTTCTGACGCTTTTGCCATCATCTTGGCTGCTCTCTGATTTCATGACCTCGGAGTTAATCCTTCTTTTTTTCCCATTAGCAACTGTAAGCAGGCCGACTTCAAACAAACTGCAATGGGTCACAAGGTTTAATGGGCACGCAGATAATCATCTAAATTACATTTCTAGGCCTGATGGTCTGGACAGACTCAGAGGGCGACTGCACAAGCCTATTCGCTGTTCATCAGCGAGGTTGGTAGGTCTCGGAGTGAAGTTGCTTCTGCCTCCCTCCCTGAGGGGCTGGGTCCTAGTGACTGATTGGTGAAGGCAGCTGCATGAACTTCTCCCACAAAATGTGTCATGTCCCAAAAGGACATGAAAGTCAAATGCGGCCACAGCTCAAACACCAGACGCACTCTTTTCATCTCGGTGGAATGATCTCTACGGGTAGACCGTGAGCGAGGCCCAACAGTTGCTGCTGATTTTCACGATCTGCTAACACTTAGGAATTCTTACATTAAAGAACTTTCTTCCACATTTATTTCTTGTAGCATCTAACAAAATGCCATAGGCCTAGTGTATATTTTTTTTATGATTCTTCACTTAAAAAAGAAGAAGAAACATGGAATGACTCTAAAGATAAAAGAAACCAAAATAATTTCACCTCTTACAATTCAAAGACAAACACCCTTTGGAACTGGCAGCGAGAATGTTATGATGGCTGTTCTCACAACACAGGCTCATCCAATTTGGTTACATATTTCAGTTTATTATCAAAGAAAATAGCAGCTTTCTCTCTGTTAGAATATGTTAGAATGTATGTTTATCTGAAACCCCGAAAAAGAATGAACTGAAATCATTTAAAATTAAACAATATGCCTAATATATAAATATTATACAGTATCTCTCAGATCTACAACATTTTTAAATTTACAACAGGCTCTTATAGCCATTATCATTTTATTCTTAACAACAATGCAGTAAAATAGGTTGGGGCACACATTATTATTTCCATTTTACATATTATCGCAATTTTCTGAGAAGAGGCATCTCTGTGTCACTGAGGTAATAAGTGACAGTGCCAGGTCTTCTGATGCCACATCCAATCCTTGTGTATAAATAAATAACATTTCATAAAATATGGTCATTTGGTGGAATGAACAGTCATTAAGAAAAAAAAAAAGCCATTTACTCAACGAGGCCCTCTTGGCAGAGCTGGTAGGTAAATTGTGTTTACGCAATTATCATTCAGATATACTGAACTGATTTAATAAGAAGGAGGTTGATTTTGTCAAAATAGCTACATACATTATAATGTTTTTAAAAATCCCAGATGAATCTGAATGGCATGAAGTTTATAAAAGCTACAAATACATGAAATCATATTGTGGCTCCATGTTGAAGAGACCATGTAAAAATTTAACAAATGGACTGTGCATGGTTTATGTGAAATCCAGAATCAAAAGAAATGTTTGATTTTTATAAATTCCAATCTTAAAACATTTTAAGACTTTTCCTGAATTGTAAAAATTTTACCTCCCCCTCTCCACTCACATACCAATAAGAAGAAAAAGAAACAAATAATTTAGAAACTTTAGACTCGGGTAGATAACCATAGAGGACTGAAGTAGGAAATGGATATATTGTGACCTCTGTGTGAGGTCTTTTAGGGACTGGGGACAGAATGAAAGAGGAGGAAATTACAGTGTGGAGGGGGTTAATTTCTAAGAAGAGGACGTTTTACTGATGCACAGACTGGACACCTGATTATTAACCATATCATCGCTCTTTTATGACTGAATAGTAGGAGAAGGGGGTAAGATTATTTTAATATATTTGTACAATATTTTAATATATTCATACCAAACATGAATCTGATCCATTAATGAGCACAGCCTTTATTTTTTCAACTGGTCAATTTAGAAGCTTCAGATTTTTCAAGTTTGACAAAAAAAGAGGTCAAACAAAAAACAGATACAAACAAAAAAAGAAACAGGGAAAAAACACTGGATTCTTAAATGAAGTTTATAGCCAACATACAATACTTTATTTGGCATGCCCTTTAGGTGCCATTTGGTAAAGTTTTCTGTTTTGTTTTGTTCCTTTTTGTTTTCATAGATTGAATTATGTTTCACAAAGGCAAATAAAATGAAAACACATAATAATTTGTTACCAAAATAATCATTTAAATACTCAATCTGATATAAAATGTTACATAAGTAAAACGTAAATGCCTTTGACAGTTTTGCAAACTGAGAAAAAACTTAGAAAAACATTGTTCAGAATCACTTATAGGAGAGGGTTAGAGAATGTAGAGAAAATGAATAAAAATACATTTATGTCATAAAGAATGCAATGTACAATATAGGACTGAACATCAAGTTTTGGGAAGAAGCATAGATGGGGGTCTCTTGTTCCCTGGAAAAGCTCTCTCTCTGGTGACATTACCTAGAAATTAGTCTTTTTGCACACAATAACATGGTTTTTTGAGAGGTAAAGAAGCAGTCTTTCCTACCATATAAATCGATGGACTACAGAAGAGCTGCATTGAAAAGACAATGCATCTGAGTTGCGTAATTCTAGGAGCAGGTGCTTTTTATGTAAGATAGAATGGGCATAAGCTTCCATGAGTAAAAGGCGACAGGTCTCAAAACGCAGTTCCTGGGCCAGTCTCACCAGGAAACTTGTCACACATGCAAATGCTTGGGCCCCACCCAGGCCAAAACTGGGGCTGGGAGAGCAATCATAACAAATCTCCCAGGACATTTCCACATAGGCTCAGGTTTGAGAATCACTAGTAAGAAGAAAGCAGTGACAGCAGAGGAATGAAAGGAAGGTAAAGTAACCCGACTCCAGCCAGGGCAACAAATCCTGGTACAAATGGCTCTACTATCTCTAGGGGAGGGTATTAGAATTCCCATGAGGTGCACAAGCAATCAGCAGTAACACTTAAAGAAATTCAGACGTAGATGCAAGTGAACTAAAGAAATGTGCCAGACTGGAGGGGGAAGGGAAGGCAAACTGGGGTCCAACCCCTCCATTCCGCTTTGGCACACAGTCCCTTTAAAGCTCGGGCCAGGCAGCCAGAGTGCCATCTGGGCGGGCCCTGTGGCATGTAGGAGCGGGAGTGATCACAGGGCCTGATGGGCCCTCAAAACATCTTGAGATGTTCCGGGCTTTGGCCCCTTGGTATTTACAAACACACAAAAAGTGAAGGAAAGAGAACATCTAGGAGTGAGTTGAGACTAGGATGTACTTCTAAATTTTCATCTATTTAAAATGTATAGATTAGAGAGTTTGGATAAAGTGATTTGGTCTACCCAACCCCACGATGTCTGAATTCTTCCTTTACTATTGTCACCAAGCGGTCAACACGTCAATGTTTGGATACTCTGAAGAGAAACTTATTGCCTCCTCAGGGGGCTTACTTTATTCTACCTATGAAGAGCAATAGGTATGAGAATACATTTATTTGTATTGAACTTATAGTTGTCTTCTTATTGCTGTGAGGCTCAATTAAGTGCCGGAATTAGGGACGTTGGCATTTTTTTCACTGTTCATTACTTGATCTCTTCTTATTTAGGAGGAATCCTCTACTCCAAAAGCCTGATACTCCTGCTCCACCTGTCTGGGGAATTGGACAGTGACACGTGACAGGCATCCCACACCAAGACTCTGAGTACAGAGCAAATGACACCAATAAGGGGAAGTTTGCAACATGTTTGTGGCCCTGATGTTCAGCAGTGGTGGCAGAAGCAGCAGCTGTTGGATCTAGAAAAGGTGGAATCTGGAAAATGGAATGTGTCCATTGACTACAGAAGTGATGGGTCAAGGAGAGCCATCCAGACCAAATGGTTCTCATGGTGTGACATCACCTGTGGCTTCTACTTCCCTTGCTTTCTGTCTATTTTCTGTTCCTTTACCCTCAATAGCTCAATTCTGTAAGTTACCAGATAGGTGTTGAATAAGCTCCCTTTCTACTTAGGCTTTTTTTTTTATTTCTGTTTCTATTTCTATTTGATTTCTATTTCTCAAGCCTTGACTTATAAAGAAGATATGATGGAAAGTTGGAGAAAGTCAGGAGGAGGAAATAATGGATTTGACAGTAAAGATGCTGAATCTGACAGAGGCAGGTTATCTAAGTAAAAGTGGTTCATGTGCAGTTGGAGAAATGGATGGAGTCTAAATGGAATTGAGGGTTGAGATTGGAGGTAGAAATTCCACAGCCATCGTTAGGTTTAAAGCCCTACAACTGGAAGAAGTAGTCACAGAAGACAACGAGCCTTATATGGAATCTGTTCTGTGTTTCCCAGCACCCATCTCTCCTGAAAGAGTATTACCAATTTATTTCAGTAATTGATTCTTTTCCATACTTAGTTGTGAGTGTTGGGGGTTGACCTCTTACCAGTTCTACAGATAGGTATCACTGTTTTAGGTCAATCAGTAGAAAATAGTTGGGCATAAAATCTAAGAAGAGATAATGAGATTGATGAAGATTTTTCAAGAACTTCTAGGAATGTGACATGGGGATATGATGTCTAGTATGGCTACAGCCACATGTAGACATGTGAGAGGGCCCGTAGCTGCCCAAAGGTTCCCAGGTCAGAGGGAGGAGCAACAACTAGAATGCACAGCAGTGAGATGGACAGAAAACAGGTGACATCATTTATGCACTGAATCAAATTTCATCTGAAGTCAAAAAAGAAATCTTATGTTTTCAGTTACATCAGCTAGAAAATCCCCTTTATTTTAAAACCCAGTTCAAGCTGGGTTTTTAATATTAGCAATACAAATTGTTCTAAACATTATATCCCTTCTCCTTCACCCTCCCAACTTCCCCAAGCCCTTATTAAGTTATCCTTCATAATATGAGTGAGTTGGGTTTTATCAGAAACCATGAACTAATGGCCTGTGAATTGAATCTGACTCACAGACTTTTTATTTACTTGTTTGTTTGGCTTGCAAAAGGCTGCTTTTTAAAAATTATTGCCAACATATAAAACTTGGGAGGTCCTCCATCAAAATGCAAATATTTGGTTTCTTTGGAAGAACCAGGAGACCTGACATACTGAGCCAGGGTTTCAACATGACAGCAATTACATGGAGTTGAGCAGTGGCTGCTCCCTTCCAACTCTCCCTTTGCCACTGTCCCTGCCACTTCCGATTGCTCATGCTTGGCCTAATTCTGTCCTGTCCATCACCCACCTCTGAAAAGACTTGTGCTTACAACGCTTCATGGTCCACGAGGTCTGTCCAGGTCTCTTAAATTATTCCATTTAAGCTAAAAGCAAACAAAGGAATGCAGAGAAACTTCTAGTCTCAGAAGAGGAGCTAACGCACACTGGGAAGCCGAATCACTCTCTGTACATCAGGCTGATAGGAATTTATTTGAGGCAGAATGTGATTTGCTTATGAAACTATCCAAAGCTCTAATAACAAGTGTTTTACTTCATGGCTAAGCAGGTTTTCTCATTTGTCATCTGGGGTAGCTTAAGGGCAGCTCACTGGGTAACAATTAATATCACGAGCTTGAGAAGCAGGCAGACCTGAACTTGAGTCCCAGGGCTGCCCCTTGTTTGTTGTGATGATGGTCCCTGCCCATCACGTAGAGTTGTCATGTAAAGTGGCCACAGGTGCCGAGAACACAATGGGTCACATAGACATTTACACGGTAAACGGACCGACTGCATGAGTGCACTCCAATCATGTATAATACTCTGACTGTGTTGTTCAACTTGCGGGACATAAATAGGAAATAATTTTCTTTTTTCCAACAACTGTGACTATCATGCTCCATTGACCAACCTACCCTCTTTCTCAACGGGCCTGACTTCCTTAATGATATTATGCTGTATCCTTACACTTTAGTCCTTGCCACTTAAGAAAAGTCTCATTTTCATTCTAAGGGTTTAGGCCTAGTCACTACAACTTTCATTTCATATTGGACCCAAAGCTTTCCCCGTGGGAGGTTAGATTTGTAGCTCCTACAGTTTAGGATGGATTTACTGCTAAGATGGCTCTTACAATTCCTGGCCCCTGGTATATAGACATGTCCTTCATTTCTTCAAATAAACACTGCTCGAGGTGTTGCTGTGAAGGGATTTTGTAGATATATTGGGTTGTCGGAAAAGTCATGATGTATATTTTCTATGTTTCTTCGTTGCAAAAATGCATCATGACATTTCCAACAACCCAATAATTATGGTCCCAAATGAGGTGACCTTAAATTGAGGAGATTAGAGCTAGGTCTAACAATCAGAGGGAGGGAAGACAGAAACACAAATTCTAACAGAGATTCTAGGTGTGAATGGTTCTCCATTGCTGGCTGAGGCGATGGAGGGTGCAACAAGGTAAGGAATGCAGGCAGCCTCTGGGGCTGAGAGCAGGTAGCAAGGAAAGGGAACTTCAGCTCTACAGCTCTAAGGAACTGAATTCTACAACAACCAGAAGGATCTTGGGGGCCAATTCTTCCCCAGAGCCTGAGCCAAGAATTCAACCTGATCAATGCCTTGATTTCACCTTCAGCCCCTGAGCAAAGAACCCAGTCATGCTGACCCTGGATTTCTCAGCTACCAAACTGCAAACTAGTAAATGAATGTTGTTTGAAGCGATTGTTGCACAGCAATAGAAAACTGGCAACAGAAGGTTAGAGGTAGTCGATGAGAACTGTTCTCTCATAGCTTTCCTAAACTCACCCTTCCTGATCTGAGTTAGGAGGAAGGAGAGGGGAGAAGAAAGCCCCTTTGCCATGGTCACCAAGCACTGTTGACCTAGCTCACTGTCCAAGTTCATGTGGATGGAGGTCACCTCAGACGGCTCTGATGACTGAAGCAGATGCCTGGTGCAGTTAGTCTCAGCCAGCTTCCCCAGAGGATCCTGATTTATATGCTCAGGTACCTTTTTTGTCCCATGCTGGGCCCTTGATAAACCTGCATGCCTTAGTTTCTTCTCCTTTCTACAGTTTCAACTCAGGGGGCTACAGCCTGGGACAGATATATCTCCAACTCATGAGATACTCCTCCATCCAGGTACAAATATAGATGGAGGTCCTTGCCCCTTCTTGGCCCCGTAAACTTCTCCAGCTACTGGATCTCAAAAAGCTCTTTCTTTCTCCAGCAGTACAAGTCCACCCCTCAAGCCCTGTGACTAAGAGGACATCCAACCAGGTAATAAACAAGTCCCTTCCTCTCCTGCTTGAAGTCACCTTCAAACTTTACAGGTGATCACACCTCAGAGAGAGGACATCGCGGGCCCCTCTGCATTCCCCCGCTGGGCGCGGAGGCAAACAGGTAGCCTTACTTCATCAGCAACACATTCCCCTGAGGTCCCCTCATCTCTCTCTCAGTCCCCTCATCTCTCTCTTGTCACTGAGCATGTGAAAGTCTGAAGCTAAGAAGGAGGCCTCCTTTTAACTGAAACATGAAGAATTTAGAAAGTGCATTATTTGGCAACCCTCAGGGACCAGAAAGATGCCAACGCTATTCTCTTACAAATGTAATGAGGCATTTTCACAGTTTTGAAAAGATGTCTTCACATAATCTCGAGCATAACTTTAAAAACAAGAGAATGTATATTTCATTTTGTATTTAGCTTGGAAGCATCGTTTAATTTTACAAATATTCGTTAAGAATTTTCTAGGCATTATGCTAAGTGGGATGAGTAAAGACCTAGGGTCATGTGAGTGTGTGCACACGTCCGTGCACACATATGTATGTGCAAATAAGAGAGAGGGAGACGAAGAGAGAAAATGAGAAAGAGAGGAAGAGAGGTAGCAGAGAGACAGAGTAAGCTCCGGGATTAGGCTCTAACCTGTAGTGTTAAAATAAAGATACCCGCTACGATGTCATCATCTTGAACAATACTGTGCTCAAGGGTGGCGGAATCCACTCTGTTTAAAATAGGATTGGAATGTGGTTGTGAGTGTTTCTTCTGGGAAAACATAATAGGTACGTTCATTAAAACATTACATTTAATCTAAACATATGAGGATTTAAACATATGTATGCCCTCAGATTCTTTCTTGGCCTAACGAATCCATGTACTTTTGTTTGCTTTTTTTGAAAAAGCACAAGGAGACAAACCAAGCACAAACCAACAAGAACTTTTGATCAAGTCAGAGGTCCTCTTTGATCTCCCCTGAGGAGGACTTTTCTCGAAAGGTGACCACCACTCTCCACCATGGACCCTCAGGGCAGTTTTGAAAAATCTGAGTTTTAGAAATCAGAACGGTGGATTGCATAAATATTTTGTACTCTTTTTTTTTTAATGTGAAATTTAAAATATATACCATCTTTATTATAGCAGATAAAAAGTGAAATCTTTATGCTGTGGGTCTGCAACAGCAACTTTTGAAGTTGAATGTATCTATCAACATACTTATTAGAGGCATTTTTTCCCCTACAGTTTTGGAGCGAGTCTGAAAACCAATGCCAGTATGGTTTAGATATTCATAATTGTTTACACATGTTTCAGTAACAAAATATATTTTGGGGGGGTTGGTGCTTGACTTTTAGGATTTAGGACAGCTGGAAATTATTATCGTTATGGGTAAAAGTGTTCTAACTGGATAATGGTGTTAAAAAGAATATAATATCCCAGAATGCTTCCTTGTAACATGGAACACATTATTTTATTAAGTTGAGTTATTTCAATAGGGATTGGCTATTGTCTGGTCAGTTATACATGAAGGTGTCTAAGGAAACAGGCTCTCAGAAGAAGCATCAAATAGAAAGTGGCTATGACTTGTTATAGTTAATATTATCGTTACATAGAAAAACCTTAGTAATCCTTTTAAGGGCTAGATAGTTCATAGTCTACCTATAGCAGTGGCAGATTCTAATTAAATATTTAAGACATGGGACAGTGTGTGTGTCATGGTATAATGTATCGAATACCTTGGATATGTGTAAAAATTCTTTTCATATTTGCTTATACAGAAAAAAAAAAAAGATCGGATATTTTGTGAGGGACTCTGGGTCTCCCAGGACCTGGACTGTTTCTTCTAAGGAGCTAGACTATGCTAACAGCCAAGAGGAAGCAGGGTTCAAAAGAAATTCATTTAATATTTGTGCCTTGGTTATGAAAGGGGGAGCGAGGCTGTTCATCAGCGGCATGTGGCCAGTTGGCAGGCAGGGCTACAGGCCAAGCGAGGCATCACTGTGATCACAGATGGACATAGCCTGGGAACGAGAATGCCAGGGAGTCCCAGGCAGCACAGGCTATTTTCGGGACTTTACACAAATTATTTTTCATTTGGTGCCAGTATTGACACAGACAAATGTATTTGTTGATCAGCTATTGAAGATGTGTAGATTACTAAAGTAAGTCATCCTTGGAGACACCACTGAAGGAGGAATTTTTTTTTTAATAAAAAAGTATAATGCCTAAGTATAATGCTTTCCTTTTATCAAATAAAAATTTTATAGTTTTTATACTTTGTTATATTAATTGGATGGCACTAAGTCTTAACAGATAAGGGTATGGGATAGCAGAGTACATAGTCAAGGAGAGTAGTCAGGAGATTTGCAATCCATCATTTATTTTATTAATTTACAAACAGAAGTTTTGCATGAGAGATTTTCTTAAGGACACAGAGCCAGCTAGAGGAACTCAGGAAAATGTCTATGTCTGGATTCCAATAGCCCTTCCACACACGGCACAGCTGCAACCTATCAGGGGGGGTCTATAACCAGTCCACAGGTTCTATCCTCACTCTGCCACTTATTGGCAAAGAAACTGGGTAATGTATTAAGCATGGACCTGACAAGGTATTGCGGCTTACTCATGCAGGGTAAGGAGTCAGACATCCAAGATTCTCCCAGCTCTGAAGCTTCCTGTGACCTGGGATTACAAGTTTCACAAATGGCCTAAACATGAGCACAGCTGCTGCCCACTCTTGGTCAGTCCAGACATCACAGCCTCCTTCTACTGGCATCTTCCCTATTTACAGCCCTGGCCACTGGATCCCTTCCGCCACACGTAATTCTTGTGGGGCTATTTGGCATACTTGCTCCTTCCCTCAGGATCCCCCCACCCCAAATTAATAATATTATGTGTTAAGAGAGTTTTTCCCAGTTTTATTGAGGTGTAATTGACGAAGAGGATTTCTGAAGGTTTCTTGTAAGTTAACCTCACTTGAAAATTTTCTTCTATAGAAAACAAAATTGACTACAAGTTCCAAACAACAACTTACAATTTATTTTATCAGTCTAGTTTTGGAGTGCCATGGAGTGGCTAAGAGTATGGCTTATAAGTAGCAGAGCTCTGGGACCAGGCTTCTTGGGTTCAGACATGGGCTCCGTTACTAGAAGCTGTGTGACCTTGAGGAAGTTTCCTGTGCCTCCATTTCTCCATCTGTGAAATGGGAATCATCAAAGTACCTCATGTTCTATTTTGTTTTGAGAATTGAGTTAAACAATGTAACACAATTAGAATAGGACCTAGCACACAATAAATGCTGAGAAAATGTTACTACTATGCATTTTAAGTATTCTCAAAAGTGACAAGTGTGTAATCTGTGAAGATGCATTAGCACTTGGGGGATATCTAAAAATCATTTGGGGGCCGGCCGAGTGGCACATTGGTTAAGCGCTGGTTTTGGGATGCCAGCAGCCCCGGTTTGGATCCCACATGAGGGCCAGTGACACTGCCCTCTACAGCTAACAACAGCTCCACCTGGAGCTGGGCTGTGCGAGCCCCGGTGATGGTGTGGGCTGCAGCCCCTGCTGCAGTGGGCTGCCATAGGCTACAGTGAGTGGCCCGCAGCCAGCGTGAGCAGCTGGCAGCCAGCGTGAGCTGCCAATAGCCGCGGTGAGTGACCATCCAGAGGCCAGCGACCGATCTGCCTCATCCGGGAAGAGCTCAATGAGGATACCAACAGTGAAGCAACATCCTCCGCAACTAAACTGAAGAACAAAAAGACAGCAACTTGTCTGTTCCCCTTCCCCGATTCCCCAACGCTGTTCCCCTCCACCAATTCCCCAATAAAATCTTTAAAAAAATAAATAAATAAAATAAATAAATAAATAAATAAATAAATAAATAAATAAATAAATAAAAATCATTTGGAACAAATTCTGATTTTAATAAAGTGGGAGAGAGTTTTGCAGGTTTGGTTGAAATTATGATGTGAATGTACCTATATAATGAGGCTCATTTAGCTTATTATCAGGCATGAATATTTAATTGTCTTTTAAAGGGATGTCTTTCAAAATGATAGCACTTCTTTTTAGAGATTCTACATACTGAAAAATTAAATGACATTATGGCTACACCTTGTGCCTGATGACACACAGTGCTGTCATTGTCCTTCACTGCTCATTTCTAAAAATGGCACAGGGAATACTGATCTCCTTCCCTTTAAAGTAATCCACCGGTAATATCTGTGAATGATGCTCCTGTGTTTGGCAAAAATAAAACCTCCAATCTTTTGGTTAAATAGCTCTTTAACTCTCAGTCTCTCAGTTGAGATTGCTAATAAGATGACATGCAAAATTGTGCAACTATCAAAATTTCAGGGCAAATTTTACACTCCATTCTGGATTTTTTTGTTTAATCACATCCTCCACAAAATTTATAGTGTAATTTAGCATGAGTGGTTTGTTCTCCAAAGCTCTTCACATTTTTACCTCTTATTAAATCTAAACTTAAATAGGAGCAATTTAAAATTTTCCAATCCATTTTACTAGACCTCAGTAGGAAAAAAAAAAATCCTGTTTTAAACTTTCCTCTTACCCCAGCCCAAAGACATATATTATTTATCTGTCTATTTATATTTTGCATACATGAACATTAAGCTCTTTCTGTGTCCAAGCATTATTACAAGCTCTTTCTTCACAATATTAGTTTAGTTTTTTTCTTAAAACCACCCTGTAGGGTTGGTACTATTCTATTCCATTCTGACAGAGGAGAAACTTGCCCAGGGTTTCCAACAGTAAGTGGTGAACTATGACTGAAATCTAGACAGCACAAATAATATTTTATCAACATATTTAAGAGAGCTTGTTTCAGGCTGGCCGAGTGGCGCGGTGGTTAAGCACTGGCTTTAGAAACCAGCAGCCCCGGTTCGGGTTCCACATATGAGGGCCAGTGACACTGTCCTCAAAAAAAAAGAGAGAGAGTTTGTTTCATCTTGCAGAAACTTATTCCCTTTCTATTGGGTTATTGGAAAAGTCATACATATTTTTGCAATGAAAAACATAGAAAAAATATGTCATGATTTTTCCAACAACCCAATACTATTTCTTGAATCTTTGAAATCTGGGTCTCTTAACTTTATCAGCAATTTAATTTTAAGTAACCTATCAAGTCAGGAATCCCACATGCAATATTTATTTTCCAGATCATTCAATCTGGAAAGATCATCCCCAATCAAGCAGGGGAGTGGGGGAGTAGAGGTAAAACCCCAGGAAAGTCAGTGGAAGTCTGCACCGCATTGCTGAATAATGAGATCCCCAAGAGATGGAGGACCACTGAGGTGGGGAGGCCCCATGTGCTTTGAAGAGTGAGGTCATGCTCAATGTTTTAAACTCATTAGTCCTGTCTGAAAAAGGGATGTGGGTAAAAAGGGAAAAAAAAGACAAATTAGCAGTATTTTCAAAAGAAGTTAAATATGTCAGGCAGTAAAGTGTCCTAATTCTGCCTTCAGGGAACATATGTCAAACCAGTTCATAGTTCCACAATAGGCGAAACCATCTGTGATGACTACCCCACCTCTCACTCCTGTTTCTATAGCACACGCCTTTCAAGGAAATGGTACAGTTGGTCCAATGCATGTGGAAATTTTCTCAGCATTACCTAATTGAGACATTAGGCCAACCTTTCTTTGAACAAAAACCAATTTGTTAGAGCTTGCTGAAAGAAAGCACATCAATGGCTTTGACTAATGAGGGCAATATAAATAGTCCAAATGGCATATTATCAAATTTCCCTGCGATTGCAGAACCGCCATTACCTACAACTCATAACTACTTTCTGAGCCTTGGAGAAGAAAGCAATGGCTAGGTAGTTCCTCGCAGATGTTTATTGCTAAGGCAATATTAGATTTGGTGGCATTTTACTTTGAGAGCTATGATAATTGCTGATTTCCTGTGCTAATAGGAATTTTTGAAAGACCACATATATTTCCAAAATGTTATAATGTTATGCAGACACTGATTTCTTTTTTTTAAATTAATTAATTAATTTATTTTTAATTAGTTTCAGGTGTACAACACAGT
This sequence comes from Aselliscus stoliczkanus, assembly GCA_033961575.1. Classification (NCBI taxonomy): domain Eukaryota; kingdom Metazoa; phylum Chordata; class Mammalia; order Chiroptera; family Hipposideridae; genus Aselliscus; species Aselliscus stoliczkanus. The sequence goes on along the minus strand of CM066740.1, from coordinate 69,765,306 downwards.
GCAATAGTTATACATTTTACCCCTCAAAGTGACAACCCCCCACCCCCAATTCGCCACCCCCCCATATCATATATATCTATTACTCTTCCTCTGACTCTCTTCCACAGTATAATCCACATCCCGTGACTATCTATATATATTCAATTACAGTTGGTATACAACCTCCGCTTTAGTTATACAGTGCAGTGATTAAACCTCTACTCCATCCATGAAATGGTCTCCCTAACAAGACCTATGACCATCTGACACCCCACAAAATATTTACAACATTATTAATTGTATTCCCCAAACTGTTTTTCCTATCCCAGTGGCAATATTGTAGTTGCCTATTTTTGCTGTCTAATCCCTTCCCCTTCTCCCTCATCCCCATCCCCCTCCCAATTAGCAACCCTGATTTTTCCTCTATATCTATGAGACAGTTTCTGTTTACTTTGCTCATTCATACAGTTTTTCAGATTTCACATATGAGTGAGATCATATGGCATTTGTCTTTCTCTGACTGACTTATTTCACTTAACATAATAGTCTCTAGGTCCATCCATATCACTGCAAATGGTATGATTTTATTCTTCTTTATAGCAGAATAATACTCCATTGTATAAATATACCACAGTTTCTTAATCCAGTCATCTACCGATGTGTATTTTGGTTGTTTCCAAGTCTTAGCTATTGTAAATAGTGCTGCTATGAACATAGGGGTGCATAACTTTTTTTGAATAAGCAGACACTGATTTCTTTATCATTAAAAGCATGAGTGATATAATACATGTGAACACTTAGTACATTTTCTAGGACAAAGTAGATGCTCAATAAATTGAATTAGATAGTAAGTACTCAATAAATTGAATGTATGCCAGACATGATGCTGACCTTACTATATTTGTCGCTACTAGTGATATTCTGATTCAAATTGTGCGATACTAGGATAATAATTTTTTACCTGGGTTTTCTCATAACTCTGAAATTTTATACAGCACTAGGTATGATTATACATTATTTCTTGAGACAAAGGGTCAAAACTTTAACCAAATACTCAAAGGGGTACACTGCTTCCTCCAAAAGGTTAAGAACCACTGGCTCAGGGGGAGCATTCAGTTTAACTTATACACAGCCAAGCTCTGTTTTTTGATAAAGCCCAAAACGTCTTTTTAAAAATAAGGACATGTTCTAGACTTGATTTGGTAGTGAGAGGAGGGCTTATAAAAATACTTAATCTGGCACCCAAGACTTCTCCCCTCTCACCACTCTCCTTGCTGTCCGGGTATGTACAGTTGGACTTGAGAAATGAGGAATAAAATGGAAAAGGAGAGATAAAAGATCTAGAGGCCCCTTGGAGCCCATGAGGAAATGGATATCAGGAACTGATGTTATCAATAGGCTCCCTATATCTGCTTCTCCCTGAGCGATAACTTCCTTCCAAGTTTTAGCTATCACAGCTGAAATCTGGTTACTCCATCGGGGATATTTTATTTAAAACCTCATGCTTCCTTTCTATTTCCCTATCCAGCTCAGAAATCAGAAGACTGATTCTTAGAATGCCAGAACATGAACTTCAAATGACAATGAGTGTATGCAGCCAAGGTACTGGGAGAATCTGCTCTAGATGGGGGGAAGCCGGGAAGGCCCCACTCTCTTCCTCATTGTGTCAGCGCTGGCGCGCTAACGGTAGTAACAGTTTGTTTCTTCTTGTACAGGAAGCAGATGTGACTTGGAAAAACATGGAGAACAGATGTGCTGAGCAAAAGTTTGTATTTGAATGGTAATTTATCTGACCATAAGTTACATAAACTCACGAGGTGAGTGTTCAACATAACTCTTTTCACCAACTCAGAAAGCTAATTTATATAAACTCTAAAAGAGATCATGAATTCAAGAACACGCCCCTCTCATCTTCGCCTGCTTTTTTAAAGAAAACTGAATGCTGGACAAAAATTCTCAAGCCTTCACTGCTTTGTAAATGCTTACTGGCCACGAAGGAGGACCCTACATGCAGAATGTCTGGTGTGCAAACTGCTCATGGAAATAACGCTTCACTCTTCTCAATGCTACACGGGCTTTTGAGGAACACTGGTCAAGGGTTGCTCAGCCCTGCCCACAGAACTTGAAACACTTGCAAAAGACCAAGTGTTTATAAGTTAAGGGCACTTAATGAGGCTTGAAAGGATGCCAATAGGCCAGGTCATTGATGATGAAATGGATGCCTCAGCAGTACAAGATTAGGGATGAGTCTATTAGTCGCAGTGGGAATAGTACCAAGTGCACATGATACTTTCACCGGCCCAGGAAATATTTGAATTTCCTCTCAAATTTTAAATAAATAAATAAATGAATAAATAAATAAATAAATAAACTTTTCAGTAAAATAGTCTACATAATATTAACATATTCATCCTCTTGTCAAAAGTGTTGTAAAATATAATTTGAAGTGGTTTTGTCACAGACTGAGCCCCGAAAGGCAAAAGCATCCCAGACCCATGAATGTCAGAAAGGCAGTTCTCTGGAGCATCCCAGGTCACTCAACTCTCCTTCCGAACTCCCAACCAACTCTTCCTGTCCTGATGCCTTGGAATTCGAGCATCCTCAGTATTATTGGTTCCTACTTCTTTCGTTGTCTTTCTTCCCCCTTCTTCTCCTCTATACACCTCCAGGTAAACCCTAGGGGCACATCTGGACAAAATATTTTCATGATGATGTTAATGATGCTAATTCAATATTGATGAGCACTTGATCAGGCACTAGGCTTGTGCTAAAACTTTACAGTTATGATCTAATTGAATCCTCAGTACAATTTCATAAGACAGACACTCTTACTAGTTTTATTCTCAAGAAAGGATAACTGAGGCTCAGGAAGCTTAAAGGCCTTGCAGAAGGACACAGCCAGTCAAGCCCGTTAGAGGCAGAGCAGAAACCACAACTCAGGAGTCCCTGACAACAGCTACAGGCGTGGGCAGGGGAGGCAGTCATGGCTTTTCCCTCTAGATTAGAAAAGTGGCCTGAGGTACTTGGCTAAGATGCAAACTTGGCTCTCATAAAATCATTTCCACAGAGAAAACAGACTCTCATCCTCTTTACAGAGCAAAAGCAAATGAAAACATTGAGCACTTCCCTACAGCACAGGCTCTATTGTTGAAAAATTAAATCACATTCCTCTGGTATACTGAGGGAGGCAAGGTAACCATAAACCACTAAAATTAGTATTTAATCAATATTACAGCTTTGGAAATTAAAAAAAAAAACACATTTGTATTAAGCAACGATTGATAAATGCTCTTCTATTCTTTTATTATGGATATTTGCTAAGGTTTTAGGCAACTATTACTTGTATTGTTTGGTAATAGTCTTCTGTGATGTTGGAAAGGAACAGAAAATAAATGGGAAAATTGTAAAGATTTTCCAAATGCAGTAACTGGAGTCCTTCACGCATTTAATGACTTGGCATCTATATTGCTAATTAACTTTTTTAAAGAAAGCAGCATATGCCGGTTTTAAATGTATAGCTAAGTGCTGGACAAGGCCTTTTATCTGATGGTATTTTCTCTTTCCTAGGTATTTTCCCTTTATTAATAGCAAATTATTTTAAAATGAAAGATGTTTCTAGCAAATGGATCCATGAAACATTGTCTCCTACACTACTGTTATATGATCTTTCTGTAGATTGGATTTATGGCTTTATTCCGGCAAAACACTCTCGGGGCAAAATGTCTATGAGACCATAAATCATCTATAGAAGTCAACTTCTGTGGCTGCTATATCATTACCCATGTAAAAATTTTTGATTCGAAAAGAGATACTAAAAGAAATATTCCCCCATATGTATTTTAATTTCCTTAAAACATAAATATATTTTATTAATTCCTAAGCATGACATATTCCAGCCATAATAACAGTTTATTACTTTCTAAATCTTTCTTTCTAACAGCAAAACATTATGCTACTTGTGGGTAAATCAAAATGAAGTAACAGTCTATGTATGTTATATGACCTTTTAATGTTTCATTAAAAATCATGTTTTCTATAATTGAATGCATATTTCTGATTATAATAATTACATTAGGCAGAAAAGCTGGCAAATTAATAAGCAGAATAAAAGCACCGGAGTAGTATCACTGACTACAGAAATTATTAAAAGTGCAAGGATGAAAAAAGATATGATTCTTCAACATTTAACATTGAAGGATTACCTCTAAATAATTCATACTTCTAGTAAATGCACTAGAGATTTATTAGATTTCCTAATAGAAAGTAGAAAAGTAAGACCTCTCATTGGTCTCTGTCAGTCGTGCTCAGCTGGGGCTGATTTTGCCCTCAGAGGACATTTGGCTGGAGCCATTTTGGGTTGTCAGAACCTAGAGAAGGGCACACTACTGGAATCTAGTGGGTAGAGGCCAAGGACCTGCCACATATCCTGCAACATACAGCATAGCTCCCAAAACAAAGAATTATCCAGCCCTATTATCAATAGTGCTGAGGCTGAGAAACCATCCTCCAAATCCAGTTGTTTTCTATCAGTCATGTAAATTAGCCCCTTTATCCCTCCTTGGTAATAACTAAGAGTTGCCTCGGTGGCAATATAATTAGCAAAAGATACTAAACTTGAATAGTTAATTACGGGTAAGCAGGTACTTAATAATGAGCATATACATGATACAAAATATCTCTTAACAAATTAAGTAAATTAACTTATTATTCACCAAAAAGTCGTAGTGATTGATTTTTTAATTGACTGGTATGACTTATATTTGCTTTCTCTTTACTGTTAGTCTTTCAGAGAAGGGTTGTAATGAATAATTGATGTTGAGAAGGTGAGGGAATGGGGGAAAGAGAAATCAGGAGGCTTGATAAGCCACAAATTAGATTCTCCTATTTTTGGTAATTTGAAGGTAGATTGCCTTTTACGTTTATTTAAAATTTAATAATGGAGTCCATTAGGCCAAAACCTAATTTGAAGCATAAGGAGATACTGTAATTTTCCCCCATAACCAATAAATAAAATATAATTCAAGTTTAATTCATTTCCTTTTAGGTTTTACACATGTATGCTTTGGAGGGTCAAATAGAAGAGCTTATCGTTTAATTTGCAATAGTTCAACTCTGGATTTCAGCCTTAAGAATATAACGAAGAAAGGCACCATGTTGACAGAAAAGAAAAAGAAAGAACAATTTGTTAAGACCAAAAGTTTGTAAGTCTCATAATGTATATCTGTCTAGTTATTAACTCAATTTGAAAATTCTCAAATACCTGAGAAGTAATAAGAGACAGGAAATTGTATCCCTCACTCTTTGTATTCTAAGCTTCATCATGGTATTAACTTGCAGTGAAACCTAAAGACACTAATGAAATTAAGCATAAAAGAGAAATCAGGGAAAGATCTCTGGATTAGAATTTTAAGTGCAGTTTAGGGTGAGAAAACCTCTGCTATTGACTTTTCTCAGTTCCTAGTTAAGAGTCTAAAGCAAACCACATTATTTACTCATTGTCTGTTTACTCATTTGGCAATTTCTAAAAGGAAGGCTAAAAAATACTAGTGCTTAAACACTTTTCCATGTTATATACAGCCATGGGACTACACATAAACTTTAAATTAAGACCTGGAAATAATTCTTATAAACACCTAAAATACTTTCCTTCAGTCATCTGTAGGCTACATCCCACAAAAAATTTCTATTTTTCTGCATGTTCTAGTAACAAACACCTGATATTATCTATTGTCTAAGGTAATTACATGGTAATGAAGTGGTTTCTGATCAATATAATATTTGAGAAGGAAGGATGGCATGCCTTGGAAGATAATACATACTAACGCTTTTCTCATGTTATTCAGGTATAATTTTTATCCAGATAGATAATTTATAATAGCCAAATACATTTAAATGAATTTTATATATAGTAAGTTGCACAAATCTTAAGTGCATAGTTAATTACATTTTTATATATTAATATCAATATACCAACTGGTTATACATGTAACCACCACCCAAATTAAGATATAGGAGGGCCGGCCGAGTGGCGCGGTGGTTAAGCGCTGGCCTGGGAAGCCAGCGGCCCCAGTTCGGTCCCACATACGAGGGCCAGTGACACTGCCCTCAAAAAAAAAAAAAAAAATAAGATATAGGATATTTGCCCAAAAGTTTGCTCATTCTTAGAGGTACCGACACTTTCTAGGTAACCCCTATTCTGATTTCTATCACCATACATTAGTTTTATTTAAAAATATCTCAATAGTATTATGTTAAGTTTGTTTATCTCTTTTCTTATTGAAGTTTTTACAGCTACATGCTGTATGATTCCAACTATAGGACATTCTGGAAAAGGTAAAACCATGGAGAGGTTTCCAGGGGTTGGTGGGAAGTGGGAGGGATGAGTAGGCAGCACACAGCGGTCTTTTAGGGCAATGAAAATAGTCTGATAATACCGTAAGGATGGATACACGTCATGACACATTTGTCCAAACCCACAGAGTGCACAACACTAGTGTAAACCCTAAGGAAAACTGTGGAATTTAGGTGACTATGATGGGTCAATGGTAGATTCGTCCTTGCTAAAAAAATGTATCATTCTTGGGAGTGCTGTTGATAATGGGGGAGCTGTGCCTGTGTGGGAGCAGGGAGTATATGCTAAATCACTATATCTTCCTCTCAATTTTATTGTAAACCTAAAACTGCTCTAAAAATAAATTATTTTAATAATCAAAAAAAAGAAAAAAGATTTCTTGGCTGTGTCTTTTGATGGACATAGGATTTCATTTATCTTGACTATAGAAAGAAGGATGTAATACTGCCAAAGTCCTCCAGAGTGATCAAACATTTTGCACTGGGCCCAGCAGTACAAGACAGAAACATGGCTCCACATCCTCACCAACTCTGGGTCTCCTCAGTCCTTTCAATGCTGTCTGTGGTGGTGGGTAGGCAGTGGGTATCTCATTATAGTTTCATTTGCATTTCCCTGGTGACTAATATGCCCTTTGGCCTTTGGGTTTATCTTCTTCTTGTGAAGTATGTGCCTTTCCATCTCAGCTTCTGACAACTTTTCTTGACTTTTTCCCCACTAGGTCACAGGAAGCTGCAAACACTAGAAATATGTCAGATGGCACCAAGGGACCAGGGGTTCCCCAGCGGTCTGGCTGCCTGTCTCCACTGTAGTCTCTTGCCCCCACTGAGTCTACCTAAGGAGGCTGGGTTTGAGTGAGGGGGGCTTTGCCCCAGCTGTCTTCTCAGGGTGGTTCTTCCTGACAACTTACCAGGTCAGTGTCACTTTCTGGGGACGCTAGCACTTGCTTCCCTAGTTTGCTATCATCGGGCTCAAAAGGGTTGCTACCCAAATAAAACAAATTGAAAGGGGATAACTGAGAGGAACATACTTTTAATTATTTTTATTTTTTAATTAAATTTACTGGGGTGACGATGGTTAGTAGAATTATATAGCTTTCAAGCATACATTTCAATAATACATACATTTTCTCCCTAGGCTAGCCCAGTGTTTCCTCAACTCTGTTCCACAGAAGAATATTTAATCGCTGTTGCATAAAAAGAATGCCAAATAAGTTTGGGAATGCTGCACACCATATATTCTCCTTTTGAAGTCCTGCCATTTAAATTAGTGTATGAAAAGTTCAGAGAAGTCCTACAATAAAGAAACCTACATGACATTGTTTAACCCATTGCTTCATAAACTTACCTGACCATGCATGGAACCCTACTCTTTTCCAGCTTTTTTTTCTAAGTACACCTATTATTATCTTTCACAATAATGGTTCTGTCCTACTTTAGATAAATCATTAGACCAATGTGGATTTCCTTTTGAGTTGGTGGTATCTTATAAAATAGAGATATGTGTTTCCTTAAAAAATATAAGTCTTGGGCCGGCTGAGTGGCGCGGTGGTTAAGCGCTGGTCTTGGGAAGCCAGCGGCCCCGGTTCGGGTCCCACATATGAGGGCCAGTGACACTGCCCTCAAAAAAAAAAAAAAAGTCTCAGGAATGGATATCCTTACCAAATAGTATTAAACTCTGGGGAATAAATGAGATGGTGATGGTGATGGATAGAGAGGCAGGGTGTGGGTAGAATCCCATATCTGGCCACTACATTTAAGAAAACATGGTATACCATACCATTCTGAGTCCCAGTCGGCCGTTACACTCTTACTAACCCTCTGTGCTTCAGTGCTGTCCCAGATAGCATAAAAATCCCTGTGACACGATGCATTTGCAATTATATGTTCTGAGTGGATTAGTATATATGATAATAATACCAATTACTACTTCCCTGGAATCACTTATAGTGAGGTTATATGTATGTAGAGAGGAAATGAAGAAAGTTATACATAGAATCCTAGAAAAGGAAAAAAAAACAAACAGAGCAGACAACCACCCAACAAGACAAAGTCTCTGGGTAACGTCCACCATCCTCCAAAATCAACAGGGCTACAAACGGTATGTGCTGCTCACAAGAGAAATTCCCGCCTTTGGGTCCGAGACATGGAGCGAGAACAATATCTACCCCAGCACATCTCATTTCATTCATCGGGCTCCCCTTCTGTGAAACAGTTCCATAAATTTTCCTCTCATTCTTTAAAGTAAATCCCACTGAACCTAGTTTAGAATTTCAAAAGTAGATCCAGGGACAAATCCAAGAAACACAGCACAATTTAAAAGGGAAATATAAAACCAATTTCATAACTAAGTGTGAGCGCTCAGACATTTTTTTCAATATTAACCACAATAAATCCACCGAACACAATAAGTGCAGGGAGGAGCTCACCCACTAAAAAGAAAACCACCCATAACAGGCTCTCTTACATACTCTTGCTCTTTAGAAGTGAGACCACAGTTTGGATTTAAAAGCATACATCTTTGTCCTAACATTTTTCATTTGGAATTATTCACCAGGGTTAAAATCACTCCCAATTCAGTTCAAATCTAAGTGTGAAATTCACCTACCTGCACAAAACCGCACGCTGTGAAGTCTTCAAATAAGGGCAGACTTGGACGGTCCTCTCGGTTGATGGTGAGTTTGTACGTAATCAGGCTCTCCCCCTGCGCTGGAGATTCATCCACCACAAACATTGAGATTTTGTTCATCCCTAAGCCCAGAGGGTAGCTGGCGAAGCTGGAGAGAGAAACATCTATTTAGACCAAACAAATTCATACATCAATATGAAATGCCTACAGCTTGTATAAGATCTGTGCAATTTCACAGGAAAGCTAAAATGTGGAAAAAAAAATTTAACTTCTGTTTCACCATACTTTGTGGGTCTGACTTGAATCCTCTTTCTTTTCTAGTAGACTCTCCTGGTTCCCAGGGATGACAAAAGTATTTCCTCCCCTAAGGCAAGGGCACATGACTATCTGCCTTACTATGGACACGGATGTAATAGAGGCTCTACCTTCTGTCAAATTCCAAATGAAAGAGTTGGTGACTCTCAAGAGTCAACAGAAAAAAATCCCAGTGAGACTACGAAAGTTAGTGTTACGAGGTCCACAAATAGTGACCAACATTTTTATTAAGTAATCAATCCCTGAATGTTCAAAAACTTGAGGAGTTGGGTAGGATACAAGGGTGCCACTGTTCAGAAGGGGTACCATATTTTGCCATACACAATGCACTCCTGTGTATAATGTGCACCCAACTTTTTGGTCCAAACTTTCAGGGAAAAGAAATCTTTAGTTTTAATTTTTTAATTCAAATTTTTATTTGCTTACATTGAAGTACTTGTTGTTTGTATTATAGAGAAATTTTAGGATTTATTTCTTAACTATGGTACAAGAAATTTTAAGAACAAATAATTACAAAACACAAGAACAGATACAAGGTATAATACATTTTATGTATTGGTAACAAATTTAAAACATTTACCCATCAAAGAAGGCCAAGAATTCTTGGTGTTACAAGTTCATCATAAGTTCAACAAAACTGACTATGTATTCCAGGGTATAATTTTGCATATGGATATTGTTATTGAGTTATGCTTTTAACTCATAGCATAAATAAAAGAATTAAAAACATATATAGATATGGAATTAGTATTACCCTTGTGTAATGCGCATCTTTATTTTTCTCTCCCAAATTTGGGCAAAAAAAGTGCACATTATACATGGCAAAATATGGTAACTCTTCTGCAATCTAAAAACATGAAGACAACAATAAACTAACTTTTCCCTTAGTAAGTCCTCCTCAATATTTCATATCACAAGACCCACTCTTGTTACAAATGGTTACCAAGATTCGATACAGAGACTGCTAATAGATCAGTAGAGCAGTGATAGATTCTTTTAAACCACATGACACCTAAAAATCAGAAAGACCTCCCACTCTGGGAATCTCTCCGCCTGCTCTTGTGCCTTGGTTTTTCCGAGCCACCTTCAGAAGCTGCCTCCAATGTCTGGTCCCCATTATATGTATTCACTCAGCCCCTGCAGAGTCCCCATACCTTGGCCCTGATCGTTCTTGCAGGTACACCTTGCAATGGCACTTAGAAGTCTCGGCTCCAATTGTCACTGTGACCACATCAAAGGGCACTTCAGAGTAATAATCTTTGATTTTCGGGTGAAATTCAGGCTTTAGTTCCAAGGGTGGATGTGTGAAGATCTTCTTGATGTGACATTGCATGTCTTTATCTGTTACAAAAAAACAACAACAATGACAAAGAAAAGACAACTGGTTAGTTGTTTGGTGGCTTCAACTGTATTTTCTATTTGTTGCATTTTGTAGAATTTGCCTCATGGAACAGCTGTTTGTTACCTTTAGTTGGTGTTATACACAGCATATATTTTGCTCAGCTCTTAAAAGTTTACAGGCACAGAAGGTGGGAAGCTGTCTCTCCAGTAGATTGATAACATTTGCACTTCCTGCATCTATCAAGTAACCCTGTAAATGGGGACAATGACTCTGGGGTGGTGACAGAAGGGCACCAGCAGGGAATGAGGAAAATTTCTTATTGGGGAGTGTCATTTACCCCCCTGGATTAGTATGGTAGTTTATGGGCAGTAGGGTAAAGACTGGGAACTCCAATATTATACCAAACATTCAGGGGCAAAAGTACCTGACACCCCCTCCCTATGACAGCCATCTTACCCTAAGAAAGCCTGTTGAAGTATAAGAAAGAAATGCTATATTCTGCTCAGTTCAGTTATAGAATTTAGTGTATTACTTCATACCATTAATTCTAAGCCATTTTTAAGAATGTTCCCATTTGGTAGAACAATTTTTACAAAAGTATCTTGGTAAGAAAAAAGAGAAAGGGCCGGCCGAGTGGTGCAGTGGTTAAGCGCTGGCTTGGGAAGCCAGCGGCCCCGGTTCGGGTCCCACATATGAGGGCCGGTGACACTGCCCTCAAAAAAAATAAATAAATAAATAAAAAAGAGAAATAGCTATATAGGCACATAGACCAGTCACTGCTAAATTATATTGTGTTCATGTTTGGAATAAACAAATTACTCAAAAGAAGCTTAGCAAATGTTTTCCAAAGAAATGTTAACAAGTATTTTGTACCATAAGTACTTTTCAATAGACAACAAAGTTCCAATAAAGACCAGGAAATTCTATAGAAATTGGTAAAGTGAAAGTATGTTTGTATTGTCTTTAAATAAATTTGTTCAGTGATATTTAGCAACATAGCAACAACAACAAAAAAGATAACCAAATTCACTGCAGGAAGTCATACAATTGAACTTATAGAAAGCAGATTATCCTACTAACTATTGTCCTTTCCTCTAGTTTCATATAATGATCACAATTCATTTTCTAAAATCAAATTTGATGATTTGTCTTTAATGTTTTAATGATTTCTCATCACCTCCAGAATCAGTCAAAGCACCTAAAAGCAGACAAAAAGGCATTTCACAATCTCTTCCTTGTCTTCCCGTCCAGTTGAATCTCCCATTATGTCTGAATTTGGTGCTTCAACAATACCAATTTTGATTTCTTTGACAGACATGGAGATGTGCCACCAAATCCATGGCAATGGGTACCACCAATCTTATGAATATTTGATTCTAGTTCTGGGAATTCGGTCCCCCAAAAAATTTAAAAAGCTATATATTTCTGACACACATTCTATAGTTTTTCTTCGCCAGTGGAAGAGAAAAAACAACTCGGGTATAAATTAAGAACAATAATAATACAATAGATATAATTTCATCATAGGGAAACTTTTAATGAAAAAAAATAAACAACTAGTCAATTTGGTTGAATAAGTCAGTAAATTGAGTAAATTACCTCCTTGGTTAATTTTACTTGTTACCAAAGATTTTATCTGGCTGAGAGATGTAGGTAGATGCATGTATAATTTCAATGGTCATACAAAAATTTTCATAATAAATAAGAAAAAAATAAAAGAATGAGGATGAGATTATGTTACTAGATTTAATCTTCAAAAGGACCATAGCTTTTTATGCTAGTTTAACCGCTTGTTAATAATGCATTCATTGTTTTCATCAAAGATTTTTTTTCTGGTGTAGTCTATACTTGAGACACTGAGATAAGCACAGTAAAAACAGATTATTGTTGGTCATGAGAGCTGATCGAAGTGGCGACTGTGAACCCAACATAAACTTGAATCAAGGTGAAGTTTGGGGATAGGAAAAGTGCTTTTGAGAGGACCATTTCCAAGGCAGAAAAGGAATTTCAATACTTGCGTGACACGTTTATGCCCAGAACCAGTTAAATAAATTTTAAAACAATGGAAGGTTTTTGTTTTCAAAATAGTAATCATAACTTAATAAGGTATATTTTTATGAAACAGTCCCTGAGAGCTCCTTTCCCTGGAGTTTACACTTTCATTTAATAATGAAAGTTTCCAATGGGGCTCTCCCATTGCAACACTGTAACTCAGCCCTACATGAGACGAAATGTGGAATCATATTTTTAAGCAAGATTTTAGCAAGCGCTTGTTTTTGTTCCATCAGAAACTCCATCTCTGGCTTCAGTGCTGCAACCTAGACCTCTGCTTGAAAGCTGAGTTTCTCCTGACATCATCTTCAACTGAATCATCAGTGTCGCTGCTTACAAGCACCTGGTATTTCCTTGGCACCCTTCCTGACCCAGTCCCAGCTCATCTCCAGCCAACTTACCTTAGATCTACAGAGAACCTGGCATGAGGTACGATGGTAGCAGTCTGCTTAACCTACTTGGCAAGTATATAAGGGAAAGCTCTTTGAAGATTTGGTTGCTTTGAATGTGTTTCTTTAAACCGCAGAAGTTTATTGCCCTCTTGAGGGATAATCATAACTCATATTAAACAAGAGAATAGCCCAGACTCTGAAAGATAATCCCACCTGTTCTGAGGCATCATTAAGTTATTTTAAAAACCTTATGCCATGAGAGTAGGAAGATTAATTATGAAGACACAGGCTGGACTAATTTTTATCAACGTAAAAACATGAATAAGGTTGTAGAACTTATCTAACATGTTTACAGCATCTATACCACATTACCTGGCAACTGAAAAAAAAAAAATGACATCATCCCACCATACAGTCACTTCATTTTAGAAATGAGAAAACTGAAGACCAAAGATGTCGAGTGGCTTGCCTGATGCTGTCCCAACCCAGAGCCTAACACACAGTGGACTCCTGACAGATGTTCATTCCCATCTTGCTCCTAGTTTTCCCATTACATACACTAAGCACCCATCTCCTAAGGCAATAGAGTAGCATGGATTTTTCTAGGAATAGGATATTGAATGGTAAATACAGGGAGGGAACAGCATAAGTGATATCTGTTATCTTTGCCTGATTAGCAATGCCTTATACAATGCTTTTTTCTTTAATTGGATGTATTTGATGATTCTATTAAACCACATCATTATATAACCTCTCATTCTACCCTAATTTTAATGAGTATTAAAACATAATGAATGGATTAAATTGTATTTTAGAGCCTACAGATCAAATTTTATTAAATTATAATTTATTATTTATAATAAATTAGACCTTAGTCCATAATTCTTTTCAGCTTTAAAGTTTTACTGGAATAGATATTTTTATTTGTGAAAGGCTAAGTTTTCTAAGTGCATGTTTTAGCATTAATTATACATATACAGAGGGTGCCCAAAAAAATGTATACACATTTTAAGGAAGGAAAAAACTGTATTGAAATTGTAACACTTTATATATACCAATAACAAAAGATGAATACAAGTCATGTTTGACTTCTGCAATGACAAAAGGTGCTTGAAGTGGTTACCATCAGTGTAATTTTAATATATTTTTTTCCTTTCTTAAAATGTGTATAAATTTTTTTTGGCACCCTGTGTGTGTGTGTGTGTGTGTGTGTGTGTGTGTGTGTGTGTGTATTTTTAAAGGTAAAAAAAAAATTGTCAAAAAACAAACTTGCTAAGTAAAACTCTTATTTTTCCAGTACATTTTTACAGGATATTAAGATAATTCATGAGCTTTGAGCAAAGAATCTAACGACCCGGCTTCATGACTCAGCACAGGCACTTAATGCCCTTGATCTTGGAAAAGTCAGTTAGATTCTCTAGAATGACCTCGTTGCAAGACTACTGGAATAATGCTGAGTCTACAGAGCGAAGAAAAATATTTTTAAGTTTTAAAATCTATATTATACTTGAAATTAATAGATATATTTTGTTCTTGATTATACTTAGGTAAAAAAAAAATTCATGAATTTTAAGAAAGCATATTGAAAATTAGCTTAAAAGCTTTCAATTGTTATAAAGAAAATTTGACTCAAGTACTGCCCATCCTATAAACAGTCTAGCAGAAGAAAAGTCACTGTGGGGTGGTGAGAGCCCTACAGGTCAATGGAAAACGCAGAGGACCCAAGCTTTTCCACTTGAGCAGCTCCAAGGGAAAGCAATAGCACCCGCAGGACCCCTCAAAATGAGTTTGGAAGTCACTGACCTCCAATACACAAGCATAATATTTCAGGTTCAAAAATAGAAAATTAAAAATCTTCTTATGCAAAGTGATAGATATTGACTCCTTCAGAAATCTCAGACCTTCTGAAAATTTACTAAAATTATATCAGTAGCCTAAAGATATGCAAATATGATAAAATGATGATTTATTCACAGCCTGTTAGTAGTGCTGCCCACATGCTCCCACTGGCACTCACCATCACTGCAGTGCGCTTCCTTGGTTTCATTCACAATGTATGGAGCCACGGCTGAAAACAAAATGTAAATTTCAGTTAAAAACTGTGAATCAAAATTAAAAGAATACTTATTCTGTCATCTCAAATACAGCATGATGTAATAAAACATTTTATTATTTAACTTTATTACATCAGAAAATATTTCTAAGTTAAACTGAAAGCTACAGTAAAACAACTTGGTTCAAATCTCAAAAGAATGACTATTTCAAGTAGGAAAATATTACAGGAGAAAAATGAAGGGTCTAAATGCCATTCATTGTCTGAAGGTGATCTCTTGAGATTCCTTCTAGTTCCATAATCCTATGACTATAATTTCCCCAATTATCAGGATTACAGGAATTCCATCCAGTTGATATTTTCTATTAAGTTTCTGAATTCAACCAAACATCTATCTAAAATACCCTTTAATAAATATTTATAGCATAATGTGTGAATAAAAACACTTAGAGTGTTGGAGTCATTCATTTTGAAGAGCAAAAAATGGCAGGAGAGAGAAAACTCAAAATATCAGTTCATCATGAGTTCTTCACTGGGCCCACTTGAATATTCTATAGAATCAGTGATTTGCAAGCTTTCTTGTGCCTCAGAGTCATCTGAAGGGCCTGTTAAAATTCAGGTTGCTAAGCCTCATATTCAGAGATTCTCACCAGTAGATCTGAATTTTCCAAGTTTCTCAGGTGATACTAATACTACTGGTTTGGGGACCACAAACCAAGGACAACTGGATTAAATTAAACCTTGATTTGTAATAGAAAAACTTTGATTTTTTAAAATTACACATATGGTACTTTTTATTTTTTTCTTCAAATTTGAAATATTTTCTTACAACAAAAATCTCAGATATTCTTTAGATAGAAAAAATTAGAAAACTGAATCAAATCCAAGAAAAAGAAATTAGAAATTAGAGATACGATTAAAATCACCATTAATTTTCCTTGAGGTTCATGTTGCGTGTAGCCAATTATTTGATTTCACAATATATCCTAGACATCTTTCATGTCATAAATATTTTTCCACAATATTAGAATGGCTTTATAGTATTTTATTGAATGACTATAAGTGTCATTTTTTAATCCAATCCACCATTAATGCAATAATGGTAGTTTCTATTTGTTTCACTTATTAATAATTTATGTAATTAAGTTTTGTATACATTTTTTATTATTTCCTTACAACGACTATCTAAAAGTGAATTTTCTGGTATGTAAGGATAACTTTAAAGTTTTTCTTATATTATATGTTGGTAAATGGCCCTTTAAGAAAGGTTGTTCTAATTTACACATCTACCAGCAGCAAGACAATACTTATTTCTCTACACTCTCCCCAACTTTATTATTTTTCAGAAGGAAAAGCTTTCCAAATTTGAAGGACATAGAATTTTCCTGATTAATTTTCCTTTTTGATTGCTAATAAAGCTGAACAATATTTATGCTTTTTGCCCATGCAGTACTAATTTTTCTGTTGAATTAAGTGTGACTATCCTTTTACCTTTTTTATGTTCAGTTGCATCTAATGGTACTTGTGGTTTTTCAATGTTCTCATCCTTTGGGAAAGAATTCCTGCAAACACAATGCCAAACAACTCTGGATCAATGCAATAAACAAAATTCATGGAAATTACATCTAACACACTATCCTTTTTTATGTGTGGGCACAGTTATTTTGATGAACACAAAGAAACACTTTCCGGATTTCATTCCTCAAAACTGGCAATCTTGCCTCAAGTGAGGTGGGTGGAAATCTCATCATCTCCAATCAGCAGCAGCACATTTGAAGAAAACCAGGGCAAAAAGCCACTCTCCCATCCAAAAGTAAGCAATTCTGATAGCCTGTGTCCAACAGAAGTGCTTTGGGAACACATATTCTAATTGGAATCTGTTTGGCTAAAGTAACACAGTCTTGAAGCAAAAAGCCTTGGAAACTCTGAGCACCAACTGAGAAGAATGTATGTATAATCTAAGAAATATAAGTGTATCGTGCAGAAAGGCTTACCAAGGCTTCTGTCCTTAAACTCTGATTAACTGTAGTGAAATGGTAAGGGTTAGTTACACCTTGGTGTGTTTCCCTCATTTTTCTCTTGTATAACTAAATGCTTGGCAAGTTTGCCCTTTAAACCCTCAAATCTGGTATCAAAGTAATCTAAATAGCAGACAGAAAAATTGCTGGTCCCAATAATAGAGAAAACTGGGCATGGTGTGACTGGACTTTCCTGCGCTATGCTGTGAATCTCCGTTTCTACTCCAGCAAAATAGAGATAGCATACTGGCCTAACTTCACAGGGATGATATAAAAATTTAATCTAATGCTCTGTGCTTCATTACATTTTATAAATATTTATTGTCCCAGATATGTGCTGGGCACTGTGGTAGAGAAGAGATTAATAAGCCATCTGCAATTCCTTTAAAATATAAACATCAGATAGGAAATTTAGAAAAATCAAGGAATTAAAAATATTGCTAATGTCGGGAGGTGTGATAATTTTATTGCAGTTTTATTTTTGTCACACACACACACACACACACACACACACACACACTGAAATAATTATGGGTAAAAAATAATGATGTCCAGGACTTTCTTTAAAATACAGTTGACCCTTGGGGCCAGCCGAGTGGTGCAGTAGTTAAGCGCTGGCTTGGGACGTCAGTGGCCTGGGTTCGGATCCCACATATGAGGGCCAGGGACACTGCCCTCTAAAAAAGTAAAATTAAATTAAATTAAATAAAAAAAATACAGTTGACCTTTGAACAATGTGTGGGTTAGAGAAGCAGACCCCTGTGCCGTTGAAAATCCACATATAACTTTTAACTTCCCCAAAACTTTACAGTCAGCCTTTCACATCTGAGAATTCAACCAACTACAGACTAAAACCAGCATTTTCAATCCACAGTTGGAAATCTGCAGTTAGGAATCTGCTTTTGCGAATGTGAAAATACTGCTTTCAATCTATGTTATGTTGAATCTACAGATGGGAAACCCAAGGATACTAAGAGCTGAGTGTATTTATTGAAAAAAGTTCACTGTAAGTGGACCCACGCAATTCAAACCACTGTTGTTCAAGGGTCAACTATACTTCCCTCCTCCCAAGGAATGAAGATACATGGGGTGAGATATGTTTAACTCAGAATGAAGATACATGGGGTGAGATATGTTTAACTGAAGTTCACTGAGTGCAAAGCTCCCCCACCAAAAAAAAATCTTTGAATTCACAGGAGACAAAAACTGTAAGCGATGCTCATAAAAGATACAATTTTATGAAAGGCACATAAACTGAATTTTGGAAATGTTACTATCATAATTGGATGAGATGCTTTTTATGTCAAGGCATCCTGCAGTAGTTTCTTGTTTAATTTTATGAATAAATTATGTTTTGAAAATGTGGGTTTTTATGGAAAGCAAAGTCCACTTTGTTTCCAGTGAAGTGAAAATTAGCAGAGAGTGCACAGGCGTTGACTTTAAGATTTTAATTCTGTTCAGATTTACACTAATTCTGTTTGGACCTCTGGATTCTGAGCCTTGGGGCATAGACTTAATGCCTTCTCTAACTGTTACTTTTCAGACTTTATCTCCTTCACCTTGTAGCTATAGACAGATAATCTTTATTTAAAAGGAAGGATGAAGTCATTAAACCTCACAAGTAGTATGGATATGTAAAACTAGCTTTTTCTGTAGGAAAACAAAACAAAAAACTGGAGGTGACTGCTGTGAAGGGCAGTGATGAATGATGTCACCTGACCACTCTGCCTCCATGATGTACTGGAATAAAGCCCTGAACCCTGGGCAGAAGGTCACCTCTATTTCTAATCGCTGTGTGGCTTGAGTAAATTATTCATCCACTCAGCACCTCAGTTCCCTCATCTGGAAAATGTGTATGATATGCATCTTCCTTGTAATACAACATGGATAATCATTCAATACCCACATGCTCACAGGTAAATTTGAAAATAATTAGAATTGGGTATTCTTCCTTCAGATATTCTAAAAGCTATTCATCTAATTGCTTCCTGATAAAGATCCAAAGTTTTCTTGTCTCAGTGTTAACTTCCATAAATCTTTCAAATTTATCTTGCTTTTCCTAGAAAAGTAAGAAAATATGTCCCTCGTTGTTGATGTTAAAGTGACTTTTGATGGTGTAGACCAGCGGTTGGCAAACTTTTGAGACAGCAGAGCAGCCAGGGGTCGGCAAACTGCAGCTCACCAGCCACTTGCGGCTGTTAGGGTACGTACATGTGGCTCTGAATTAAAATTGAAAATGAAAATAAAATTATCATAGTTTCATTTATAAAATTTTTAAAGGATATTATTCACATAATGGTGATTATGTAAAAATATATTTATGGCTCTTGAATAATTTTTAAATTGTTGTGAGGGACAGGATTGGCCTTTCCAGGGGTTGGCAAACTTTTGAGATGGAACATACCCAAAGAGCCACAGTTTGCTGACTCCTGGTATAGACACATGACAAGGCAGGTATACTAATATTTATTACCTTTCTGCACAGTAGCATGCCAAACACCACGCAGTACATGGGTGTTATCATATATACTCCTCCGGAAATAATCCATGGTAGGTGGTAAAACCCATATTTTACAGATGTGAAAACTGAGTCTCAGAGGGGTCAAAACTTTGCCTGTCATAATTAAGACATTCTAAAGTCGGGATTTTTTAATCCAAATCTAGCTGATTCAAAAAAGTCCTGACTTTTTAATAACTCCACTGAACACAGACCATTAGTAAATTCCTTTATTGGATGGAAATCAGTTAGAGCTGGGGTTAAATTCAATATTCTGAATTTAAGGTAACTTCGTTGGTTATGTTTACAACATATGTGGAACTTACAAACAAACAAACAAACAAACAAAAACACTAGCTTTCTAAAGCTTGCGTACCTCAAGGGACCTTACAGTTAAAAACAGTCCTTAAATATGCACCTTGGTAAATCGAGTCTGCTCTTCCTCCATGGATAATGAAAAATGAAACAGTTCTGGATTATTTCAGGGAGTGCAAGGAACAAAGGGGCATTGAGCTATATTATTTAAAGCCTAATTTTCAAACAAATAAAACCTTCTGTCAGGCCTACTCCTGTGTCCTGAGGGAATAAGGGCAACTTCATAAAATTGTGGCCATTAAAGGGAGTTCTTATCCCTGGAAGGTGTCGTAAGAATTCTTCAAATATGATTACTTGTATTTTTGAATTATAGTAAAGAAAAGTTTCCTACAGAACTGTTTTCATTATCTCCTGAGGCAGAAGGAAATGAAGCACAAGTTGTAGAACAGAAGTCATTCTCCAGAGGGAGTGCACGAGACAAATGATTACAGCGCGGCCATTTAGTCTTTCATCTCCCTAGGCGGTTTAGGTTTACCTCTGTTTCCCTGGCAATAGAAAAGCCAAAAATTCCCTTAATTCCATCATATAAAAAAAGCAGACTTAGTTAAAGCCTTGGGCCCTGCCCTTTTCACCATCTACAGGAGGTTAATGCGTTCACCTGGCCTATCCTCCCTCTCATTCCCTCATCACTACTTCATTAGAATGGAAGTGGACATGGGAGGCCAAGAAATTTCTCTTCCAGCCACATGTTTCCCTCTGAGAGTCTTTTTTTTTTTTTTTTAAGTTCTAATCCTGTGGCAGAGACAGACATATTCAGATAGGTTTTGCCCAGAGTTAAGTCATGCCTCAAAAACTCTCTAATTGCTTATACTGTCTTGGGCTCCATTCTGACTGATGGTTAATAAAACAAATCTCACCTAATTCTTTCTGTCTGATACTACCATATTTCAAGGACATTGATATCACTATAGCAATAGACATATAATAGATATGAATATACAAATAGATATAGATAGAATAAAACTAGATTGAAACTTCATTTTAAACATTACTTTAGAGTGGAGTCAAGTCCTGTTGGTTTGAAAAACTGTTGGATATATTTTTGTTACAGTGTTTGAAGACCACTAGAATCATTATGGTTTAGTGTTTTAAAGAAGCTCATTTTCCAGAGCATGAATTTTTGGACACAGTTGTTTTTGTTGCTTTCTTTAATGTAGGCAAAGCCTTTTGAAATCAATCTTTAGACTAGAGAGTTTTTTGGATTGCACAATTCAAATTTGTGGCCATCTTACCATTCCAGTGGATATAGCTGTTCCTTTTTATTCAAGAGCTGAAATTGCTCAAACACTTTTAAAAGAGACCAGTATTGGGTCAGGACTGAACCAGGTTTTCCCATAGGATTTGCCATATCATAAAATTCACGCATCCAAGATTGAGTCCCAGGAGTAATTGATGGGAAGAGCTGAGAAGGAATATTCAAAGGCAGAATATCAGAATAAGAATAGACAATAAATCAAAATGTGTTCCTAGGAAAGGATTTATATTGATTCCGGTATTTAAAAAATCAGGTGTTTATTAAAAATCCATTATCAGTACCATAATTTAATTTTCTGTGCAGTTGACAAGTTAAATGCCACTTTTAATAACAAACTAATTTTGTTGATGATCATATTTCCAAATGAGGTGAGCTTTTGTTCTCTTTTCATTGAATGTAAGTGAATTTCTCCTTCCAATGAATATGTGCAAACAGCTGAGTAACAGAGTGAGTCAGGCAGAAGGAAGAATGAGGGGAAATCCTCTTGGATTAAAGTGAATTATATCAAGGTGAGCGATAGTAATCCTACTAAAAGCTGTCTATGGTTATTCTCTTTCGACCCTGAGAGTCAGGAAATTGGGTGTGTTCTTTCTCCTGCACAGTAATTCTTCAGTTCTTCCTCACATTGTGCCAAGTGATGTTCTCGACCTTCACAATATCTTAAATTATGAATTCCTGAAGAATGAGGCCAGCCCTCTTTGATTATCTTTGTGTAGCATGAGCCAAACTGTCATGAATGTAATACTAACTATATTTCAATTAATTAAAATGATAATCCATGCATTAAATTATCTTTGCTACAATAAGTTTACTTTGAACTATCCAAAAGATGGGGCTGCATTATAAAAATAAGTGTCAGTCATTAATTAACTCAGTAAATTAGTTATAATTCATAAAGTGAGCATATGCATATATAGATTTTCTTAAGTAAAAAATAAATGTTTGATGCAAACACAATAATAAATTATTAGTGATGTTTTAAAATGCTATTTCAAGAAGACATTTTGTATAGGCATATTTAAGGGGGAAAATATAAATTCATTATGATCTCTATAAGTGGCAGAACTAGTAACAAAACAAGTACTGAGAATGCACATTTATGTATAAATTGTTTTTTGATATTAGCCAATAAATTAACAAACCCAAGAAAGTACATAGAAGGAAAAACAAATGTCATTTATTTTTTTAGGCTGAAACCATTAAGTTATAATTATTTATATTTTCTTCCTTTACATTTTCTTACTTTACTATAGAGTTACAACAAATTAAGATTTAGGTAATTTTCAAAAATATTGTTATTGCATTCAATAATATTTGATTTTACACAAACAAAAAGGGTATAATCAGCAGAAAGAAATTTTGGTTACTTATAAATATTCCAAAGCAAAAAGCAAAACTTCTTTAAAACAATTTGGACATTTTCCCCTTAAAAACTGTCAAATCCTGGCAGTTATACTAACGCTATATTCTTCTGCCTTTAGTAAATCACATATTATTTATGAACTATTAAAGAATATGGATTCTGTTCACCTTACTATTTAGATTTCTGTAAACAGGAAGGGAGCTTATAAAGATGTCTGCTTCTTAAAAAAATATCTTCCCCTAGGTTGAAGTCAAAATCACATAGTTTATGGCTGATCTACTATAATCTCAGTAATCAAGAGGAATCAAATATCATTTTTGTTTTACCAATTGGAATTGTCCCAAACTCCTAAGTTCCTTTATGAAAGTCATAATTGAGTTAATCTCCTCTAAAGACAGGCATTGATTTAGTTCCTTTTGATAGTTTTCACCCTGTAAGAGGAAGGAAAAAAAAACCAACTCTTAAGCAATTGCTACAAAATCAAACCACATTTAACTCAGTGGCCGCCCACTTCATAAACCATTCCAATTCTGAACTCTATAAATAAATGGCTGAGCTAATTCATGCTAAATAACACATGGTTACTTCAACTTGGAACAACGGTGTGTGAAGATACTTGTAAGATGTAAGAGCACTTCATGTTTGACAAAAAGGACTTTAGTGAAATCGATCAACAGGGTTTGCTGGTAAGGTTGAGGAGATGAGCCCATGAGGGCGGAAGGTGTGTGACAGTTTGGGAATGCAGAAGAATTTCCTTTAATTTTCAGGTACTAGAGATCGGAGCAGATAGAGAGAGAACAGTACTGAGTAATCTGTACAGATTTTTTGAGGCACCAAGAAAACTCGTATTACCATACCATAAAAATTAACGAAAGCTACTCTGAAGAATTACACCCTAATCAGAAGCATCTAAGCAAATATGTTAACCAGATGTGAATACTTAAAAAAATTAGTGTTATAACTCAAGCCCCTTGATCTCCATCTGGAACAGTCTCTGCTATTCTAGACTGTCTCCTAAATGTTCTAGTGTTCCGTTTCAAGTATCCCATAACATATAATACATATTATTCATGATATCCACAAACATTCCTTAGGAATTAGGAACTGCTTTACTTCATTTGCAACCCATAATTTCATCAGAATCAGTCCCTCATATACTTAGTTGACACAAAAATAATATTGGTCCTCAGGTCAGAAAACTAGTGAGAGGTATATTATAATCGATACAAATTACTTGCAAACAAATTATCAAGTTGCTTAACTGCACAATAAAGAAAATGGAACCTTATAAAAAATGACTTGAAAAATAATGTTTGTCAGGACAAAATTATGCACTTACCTTAAATACACCTGATCTGCAAAGTCTCTGAAATATCTCAGAAAGTATGGGAGGTGAAGATTCATTAGAGAGGAGAAAATTGAAAGTGTCTTTTAAAAGGAATTCTTCTGTGTTTTGGTCTTCAAAATCCACATTATCATCATCTTGAAAATGTAAATGCTCATGCACCTGTGATGAAGGAAAGGCCCAGCAAATATTTTTATTGACTTGCTTTTAATGAAGTAGGATCACTTCTAAGACATGATTCATTTTCTGTTGGATTGTAGATCAGAACTGACATCTAGTGGTCTTTTTGGAGGTCAACAGTTTCATAAAATGTAAGTAATATTCTTTCGAATATACAAGTCTTTCTAAGAAAATTAACTAATGGATTAAAGTCACATTCATTTGGCTTGGAACTATTGTTGAAGAATTTGTGTTTATGGAAGATAATATATAATATTTCTGAACAATAAATTTTCAAGATCTAATATAAACTATTAGATGTGTTTAAATAATGAATAAATGACCATTAAAAGATATAGATTCATAATGTTTCAAAATTTTATGGATAAATCTTTGAGCTATTCAATCAAAATGTCTGAGCCACATATAATGTATGCATATGTGAAGTTGAATTCTGGTTGCACATAATTTTATTTTGTTCCTCTTCTCTTCTTCCCACTCCATATACCAAAATAAAGCTTAGTATAGATTAATTCAAGCAATTGGTTTTTAATCTTCTTGCCATTAGGCCTATTTTAGATTTTAAAATATTGGATGAGATGATCTGAATGACTTAATTTGATTTGAGAGGAAGCAGAAGAATCAAAGTATACAAAAAATACCCTTCAGCCCACTGTAATTGAATATATAGTCACGGGATGTGGAGTATACTGTGGAAGGAAGTCAAGGGGATTGTAATAGATATGTATGATATGGGGGGAGGAGTGGGGTGGCGAACTGGGGGAGGGGGGTTGTCACTTTGAGGGGTAAAAAATATAACTATTGCACTGTGTTGTACACCTGAAACTAATTTTTAAAAAAAGTTTATTTCACAATAAAAGAATTAAAAAAAATCATACAGTTTGTGATTATATAGGGGATGAGGAGTTTGATTTGTGTACAAAGAAGTTCAACAATTATGTATGTTGGAGTTCTTAAGTGAGAGTGAAAAAAATGATCCTGGCTGATATAAAAATATTTGTAATGTATTAAAATAATATTGAATAACTTATAGATTATCTGGGAGTCCAGGGGATCAGCTTTGCTAAGCAGCAAGTTTCATTTTCCCTATCAGGCTACATTACTGGTTTGGTAAAGACTGTCAAATCCTCATTGGTCTCTCTCTTTCGAGGACATCTGTGATTACAGTTGGAGCTCACCTAGATAATCCAAAGTAATTTTCCCATCTCAAGATTATTAGTCACATTTACAAAGACCTTTTTCCATATATGTATTTACAGGTGTCAGAGATTAGGACCTGATATATTTAGATGGTCATTATTCAGCCTACTATAAACATTGTCCTAGAATGAGCACAGGAGCAGATATGAGAATGGAACTCTCTCCTTTTCGGCTACAAATTAGAGAGATTTGAAAAAAATGAAAACAGAAACACTGTTTTCAATATTTTTGAATTAGAAAATATAACTAATTTTAAATTAAAGTATGCTGTTGACATTCACATGTACTGGGTTTATTGTTACTTATTATTTCTATCATATTATTATTTTAAGTGAATAAATAAATATGTTACATGTCTTAGAATCAATAGATATAACCTTCATATATAAAAATGTGTGAGGATCTTCAATATTTTAAAGGGTATAAACAAACAAACAAAAAATATTGTGAGAATTTCTGTATTACCAGTACTTATATAAAAGTAAACTAAGAATAATTGAGTTTGTAGGAGGCCAGTGTTGTGTATTTTTTTACTGTTGTTGAATATGTGCCTTGTATTGTGTCTGAAGTTCATAATATTAAACCACTATCATATATTAAAAAAATACCCTTCAATTTCCACATAATTATACTAGTAAAAGCATATATTTCAAAGAAATTCCTATGGCCTTTTAAAATATAGGCCAATTTCAAACTAAATATCTATATGTAAAGAATAAGAGTTATCTTTTTTATAAACCCATGTGAAAATGCTGGGTAATCTGCTATTTTCTATTATCTAAATGTCTGTTTTTCTATATTAACACATATGTAGCTATATGCCACATTCATTTCATAAGCAGTGGTTGAACCATAGGAAAATCCATGTGTGTTTTATGGGGCTGCAGAGTGAGGACTGGACTCAAATTGCACGTTCTCCACAAATGAGTTAATTCTCTGAACCACCGTAAATAGAAGCCTGTAGTAGCTTTAAAGCAAATTGCTATTTATTTTATTAACTTTTTTTTTTTTTTTTGAGGGCAGTGTCACTGGCCCTCATATGTGGGACCCGAACCAGGGTCGCTGGCTTCCCAAGCCAGCGCTTAACCACCGCGTCACTCGGCTGGCTCACAAGTTGCTATTTATTGATTGGTTACTATGAAAGAACACACACACAGACACACACACAGACACACACACACCCTTCAGCAAAAGGTGGAGGCTCATGGGAGGCCTGTGTACGCTCACCTGCAGCACGAGAGGGGACTTGAAACTGCCATAACCGATATCAAAAGTCAAAAGCTGAAAACATAATCTGCATCTGAAATAAAAACACAAGGTAACATAAACATATATTTTATTTGCTGCATTTACTCTACTATTCGGTATTATATTAGCAATAGTCACTATAGCTAAATTTCAAGGTCTGTACTAATTAAAAAGAGCAGTGGCTTGGAGAATCTAAAACTGCATTCAATTCATGTTTGGATTTGGAATCTGTTTTGTTCCTTACAGAAAATACAAATCTATCTAAAGTAGTCATAACACGTTAAACTAAACGATGAAGTTACTCTACAAAAACCTAGACTTGGAGAAGGAAACGCCCAGACAGGCCAGGCATTCTCATTCACATACAAAGCATTATCAAGCTTCATTGCATCACCTCCCAGTTTTGACATACTAGCCTTAGAAAAAAGACATTCTATTATTGGGTTGTTGGAACAGTCATGACACATCTTTGCAATGAAAAACATAGAAAAAAATATGTCATGACTTTTCCGACAACCCAATGTGTACAAATAAACAGATACGGAGAGAAGTTATTGAATTTTGTTAATGAAATCTATAAATATAAATATACCTACTCAACGGTAAATATATATGATAGAAATAGTTGAGCTTGAAAGCGGCTGTGATTTAAAATTTAACTTAAATAACTGCTTTATTTCTTGTCAGCACTATTTAGACAAAAGTCTCTAACGTGCTCTGAAGTTTTAGGATATATAAATTAGGAAACATGTTTGGAAGTTCATATTTGTATACTGACATAACATTTTCCAACTAGCACCTACTTGTGATAATTAAGATATATTTTCACTAACAATCACTTTTTAGAGGTAGTTTTTTTTTTTTTTTGTAACATGAAAATTTATTTTTACCTATCAAAGGCCTTTGGTCCCAGAGTAGATGTTTCGCTGAATGCTTCCGCCGCGAGCAGGAGTCTGCTAATGGCTTCCTTCATATTATCAAAAGCCTGAAGAGGTGAACTGGCTCTCAGGAATGTATCAAAAAAGGTTTGCAGCTGTGAACAAGTAAAGAATTCCTATGTTGAAACAACATCTCAATTTGTCTATCATTTCCAAGGTGACTAATTAGAAAGATTCCTTTAGGTTATCTCTTTTTGTCATACTCAAAATACTCCTTAAGTAGGAAGGTTTGATAATCTAAGACATATGTATAGTATATATTATATACAGAAAGATGATATAATATGTAGGAAGTGTATTATATAATAAATATGTACATGATATATAAAGTATATTATAAGCCTTTCAATTGAATATGGGGTGCCACTACTTCTTGTAATTCCAAAGAGTTTAGAAGTGCTTATTCCATTCTTTTTTCTTTTCATGGCATCTAATCATGGAGGGTGAAGTGGAACTATAACAGGGCTTGTGATCAGAACTCCCAAGTTTAACTTGTGACTCTACTAATTAGGCGACCTTGGACTTTCAACTCAAGTCTCCAAATTGTGTGTCTCTCTTAAAATGGGTTAACACCTACCAGCCAGAGCATTGTGAAACCAAATGAGAAGAAAGTGTATTTGAAAGCCACTGTAAAGTATGAAATTCATATCTAAGCCTTTCATTATTATCACTTTTCTGTACATATCAGAGCAAAAATGATTATATCCAAAGTTGCTTCTTCACAGCGTTTTGCTGTGGGGGATCTAGCCAACTACTGAAGAACCTAACAGACTCTCAGTGTCCTCCTGACATTTTAAATTCAGGTTTCACGTGGACAGAGAGGATAGGGAAGTATTGCAAAAGGGGAATGAAGCAATGAAGCTCAGATTTATATCTTCTTGGAAATGCTATAGTTAGTGTCACAAATGGCTGTTTTTACTTGCTTAAGTATTAAAACAATTGTAACAAGAACACTACCTCTCGAGGATGCTACAAAACAAATCTCATACTGATTCATAGACTTTAAATAAACATCCTCTTTCCAAGATGAACAAAAAAATATTTTTTGGAAAAACACGAAGCAGGTATTCTATTCATGTTTTGGAAGAACAGATGAAACCTATCTGAGCCGTGTAAAACTGCAAAGGGACAAACTTTTGTTGCCATGATAATGAAGGACAGATATTGGCACAAATGCCCAAGGGACATGGTGAATGGATCTTTAAAACACACAAGAAAAATTCACCCAAGAGAAACAAATACTGACTTCACAAACTTTTACCAGCTGAAAAACAGAAACCTAATGAGATACACACTTTAAGACCCTATGAACACATCATTAGCTTTGGCAACTGGGATGTTTTTCCATTTCACGAAGGAAAATGAATGTAATAATTGTATGATCAAAAGAAAACAAATTAATGCTCACACTGAAAATGTTAACACACTTGAGTCAAAAAATAGAGCAACATGATGTTTTTCCAAATAAAAGCAACTCATCGTATTTCACGGAGTTGACCACATTATGTAGAGTTATTCATAGTATTGCATTGTCTCACTTTATTGTTTCCTGAATATCACTGAGGTCAAGGTTAATAATTTAAGAAAGTTGGGAATGTTTGTGTAGCATCTAAGGTTGATTATTAGATGATATCCTCCATGGAAATAATAATAAGCAAATTAATGCCTTAGGGTTATATTTATTCTTCTAGCGTGGAAGTGATCATTTCTTAATTTCTGACTGTAACAGTGAGCACTGCATATGGGCTGCCAGGATACAAATTCAGTTAAACTGTTGTGAGAATTTTACCACGTGGAAAGCTCTGAGGTTTGGGGGACAAGTATATAGCATGGTGGTAACACTATAGACTCTAGAGGCATAAAGTCTCAGAATTAACTTTGGCTGTATGTCTGTTATTGTTACATTGTGAGACCTTGTGGAATTAACCAGAGTATCTACTTTATAAAGGCATCGCTAGGGTTAAATGAGAGAACATACATAAATTACACCACCCCCCAGCACATGTCGAGACTTGGTGCATGCTAGCTCCTTTTATTAATTAAAACAAGTTCACAGCCATTTCAAAGAAATTTCAATTAAAGTGGTTGTTGAATCCAGATTTCAGAAACTCAAACTGCCTCTGGGAATTCAAACATTTGTTTCAGCAACCAAAATAGAACATTTAAAAAGTATACGCTAAGCCCTTCAATAGAAATATTTAAAAGAGAGAATAACGCTGCAATGCACACAGGGGTGCATATATGTTTCCAAATTAGCGTTCTCATTTTCTCTGGATAAATACCCAGAAGTGGAATCGCTGAGTCATCCATTAGTTCTATTTTTAGTTTTTTGAGGAATCTCCACACTGCTTTCCATAGGGATTATACCAGTTTGCAATCACACCACATAGTAAGGTACAAAAATGTCAAATTGCTCTATTGTACACCAGAAATTAATAGAAGCAATACAAGACTGTATACCAACTATACCTAAATAAAACATAATAATTAAAAAAGAGAGAGAGAGAGAACAAAGAGGCAGCATGATTGAATGGACCCCTCCAGTGGTATGCCTCCCAGAAGAAGTGAGAAAGCAGAATTGAAGGCTGGAAATAATTGGCTTTTCTCTCTAAGAACTCAGCCGGCTAAGGACTAACATCAGCCAACTGCCATGAAAGCAGGGGGACCAGAACAAAACTGTCTTTATGAACAGAAGTGTGAAGAGGGAAGAGAGAAGTGGCACCCAAAATGCACAATTCAAAATGGAGCAACTTTGTTTTATTTTTGTGTTAGTTCTGTTCCCAATTTTTGTCTCTGTCAGTATTTCCTTCTATCTTATTGCATAAATTTCAATTTATTTAAGCCCCTCAATTCAAAAGAAGTTCTAGATGAGTGACCTCTTCTATTTAATTTACTTAGTAGAGTGGCAAGCAAACTCCATATGCCAGAAATTGAAGTAGAACCATGCAAGTGCTTAATAGGTATTTTTAAAAAATCATCAACTTTCTCTAGGTCACTCTGAGAGGGCACAATACTTCTATTATTTTGATAATTAACCAATTCAGGCTAAGTGGGAGACCTCTGAGTGTCTGGTCATATTGTAATTTGTTACAGGAATTTGTATTTCCTTGGTAAATTACTTGAATTCTGTGCATCTCAGTGTGCTCAGATGCAGAAAAAGACAATTATACTGGATGATCTCATCAGAAAATGTCAAATCTGAAATTATTTGCTATTTATTCTATTCAAAATCATAAGAACCTGAAAAATACATTTCACCCAAGAGCTTTCTTAACTCAGGAGTGCCTTCGCCCTTGTAGTTAATTTAAAACAATCAAGCCATGAACTCAAATATCAAAGGGACAGCTGTCTCTCTAGATCAAGACTTAAAAAAAATAATAATTGGGGAATTGGGGGAGGGGAATAGTGTTGGGGAATTGGGGAGGGGGACCAGCCAAGTTGTTGTTCTTCAATCTGTGGGTGGGCATAGCCACCATCCCATGCAGAAGTCGAACCAACAGCCTTGTTGTTAAGAGCACACGCTCTATCCTCTGAGCCATCCGGGCAGCAGCTCAGCTCAAGGTGCCAAGTTCAGTCTTAGTTGCAGGTGGGCATAGCCACCATCCCATGTGGGAGTCGAACCTGGCAGTCTTGTTGTTAAGAGAACACGTCCTATCCACTAAGCCATCCGGGCGGCAGCTCAGCTCAAGGTGCTGAGTTCAGTCTTAGTTGCAGCAGGCATAGCCCACCATCAAACAGGCCATCTTGTTGGTAGGAGCACGTGCTCAACTGTCACCAGCTGGGCCATCCTGCCACCTGTTGGCAGCTCAGGCACAGCATCACTGGCCCATGTGGGAATCAAACCAGCAGCCCTGTTGCTCAGAGCTCTCACTCTTAAGCTAACACTTAACCAATTGAGCCAATCAGCCAGCCCAAGACCAAGAGTTTTAATCAATGATTTTAAGTTGCATAAATATGAGAATATAAGATCCCAAGGAAATCAGTGTCTTGGCAGTGAGGTAAAAATGAATAAAAGAACATCTTAAAACTTTTAACATGATATGATACTATTTTATAAACTATATAGTTTCCTCCTTCAGTGTAAAAATGAAAAGACCACGACCCAAAATCTTTGGGATGCAGCAAAAGCAGTCCTAAGAGGGAAGTTCATAGCAGTGCAGGCCTACCTAAAGAAGGAAGAAAAATCTCAAATCAGCAGGTTATCCTTATACCTCAGGGAACTCGAAAAAGAACAGCAAAATAAGTCCAAAGGGAGTACAAGAAAGGAGATAATAAAGACCAGAGTGGAAATAAATGAAATAGAGACCAGAAAAACAACACAAAAGATTAATGAAACCAAAAGCTGGTTTTTTGGGAAGATAAAATTGACAAACCTCTAGCCAGACTCATCAAAAAAAAAAAAAAAAAAAAAAAAAAGGAGAGAGGACACGAATTAGTAAAATCAAGAATGAAACAGGTGAAGTGACAATAGACACCACAGAAATACAAAAAAAAATTTAAGAAATTACTATGAGCAACTATATGCCAACGAATTTGACAATCTGGAAGAAATCTAGAAGCATAGAACCTTCCAAAGCTAATGCAAAAGGAAACAGAAAATCTGAATAGACTGATTACTACCACGGAAATTGAATCAGTAATCAACAAGCTCCCAACAAAGAAAAGCCCTGGACAAGATGGCTTCACAAGAGAATTTTACCAAACATTCAAAAAAGAATTATCACCTATTCTTCTCAAACTATTTCAAAAAATTCAGAAGGAGGGAAGGCTCCCAAACTCTTTCTATGAGGTCACTATAACGCTGATTCCAAACCAGACAAAGGCAGTACAAAAAAGGAAAACTACAGGCCGATATCTCTGATGAACATAGATGCAAAAATCCTCAACAAAATATTAGTAAGCAGAATTCAGCAATATATTAAGAAGATTATACACCATGTTCAGATGGGATTCATCCCCAGTATGCAAGGTTGGTTCAATATCAGCAAATCAATTATTGTGATACACCACATCCACAAAATGAAAAATAAAAATCATATGGTCATATCAATAGAAGCAGAAAAAGCATTTGACAAAATCCAGCAACGATTTGTGATTAAAAACTCTTAGAAAAGTGGGAATAAGGGATCGTATCTCATAATTATGAAGGCCATATATGATAAAGCCACAGCTAACATCATACTCAATGAGGAAAAGCTAAAACCATTTCCCTTAAGATCAGGAACAAGACAAGGCTGTCTACTTTCTCCACTTTTATTGAACATAGTTCTGGAAGTTCTAACCACAGCAATCAGATAAGAAAAAGAAATAAAAGGCATCCAAATTGGTAAGGAGGAAGTAAAATTGTCATTATGTGCATATGTCATGATACTATAAATAGAGAACCCCAAAGACTCCATCAAAAAAACCTATTGGAACTGATAAATGAATTCAGTAAGGCAGCAGGATAAAAAATCAATATTCAGAAATCAGTTGCATTTGTATACACCAATAACAAACTATCAGAAGGAGAAATTAAGAAAATAGTCCCATTTCTAGTTGCTTCAGGAACTCTAAAATACTTAGGAATAAATTTAACCAAAGAAGTAAAAGACCTGTACTCAGAAAATTATAAGACACTGAAAAGAGAAATTAAAGAAGATACAAATAAATGGAAATCCCCACCATGCTCATGGATAGGAAGAATTAATATAGTTAAAATGTCCATACTGCCTAAAGCAATATATAGATTCAATGCAATTCCTATCAAACTACCAAGGACATTTTTCACAGAAATACCAAATACAATCCTAAAATTTATATGGAACCATAAAAGACCCCGAATAGCCATGGCAATCCTGAGAAATAAGAACAAAGTCAGGGGGATCACACTACCGGACATCAAATCATATTATAACTATAGTCATCAAAACAGCATGGTACTGGCACATAGATCAATGGAACAGAATAGAGAGCCCAGAAATAAATCCATTCATATACAGTGAATTAATCTATGATAAGGGAAGCAAGAATTTACTTTGGGGTAAGGATAGTCTATTCAATAAATGGTGCTGGGAAAATTGGACTGACACATGCAAAAAAATGAAATTGGACCACCACCTCCTTACACCATATACAAGAACAAATTCAAAATGGATTAAAGACTTAAATGTAAGCCATAAAACTCCTAGAAGAAAATATAGGGAGTGAATTTGCAGACATTACCCTAAGCAATATATTTATTGATATATCCCCACGGGCAAGGGAAATAAAAGAAAAAATGAACATATAGGATTACATCAAACTTAAAAGTTTTTTCACAGCAAAGGAAACCATCAATAAAACAAAAAGGCAGCCTACTGAATGGGATAAGATATTTGTCAACGATATATCTGATAAGGGGTTAATATCCAAAATTTATAAAACACTCACTCAATTCAACACTAAAAAAACAAACAACCCAATTAAAAAATGGGCAGTGGATATGAAGAGATATTTCTCTAAAGAGGACAAACAGATGGCCAACAGACATATGAGAAAAGGTTCAACCTTACCAATCATCAGAGAAATGCAAATAAAAACCACAATGAGATACTACCTCACTCCGGTCAGAATGGCTATCATCAATAAATCAACAAACAACAAGTGCTGGGAGGTTGTGGGGAAAAGGGAACCCTGGTGCACTGTTGGTGGGATTGCAGATTGGTGCAGCCACAATGGAAATCATTATGGAGGTATCTCAAAAAACTGGAAATAGAACTACCTTATGACTGAGCAATTCCACTCTTAGGTATTTATCCAGAAAAATCCAAGACACTAATTCAAAAAAATATATGCACCCCTATGTTCATTGCAGCGCTATTTACAATAGCCAAGACTTGGAAACAATCAAAATGCCCATCTGTAAGAGCATGGTGGTCAAACCAGGCAGTTAAAGCATCACCATTTGTTTGGACTTGTGTAAAATTCAAGCAGTAGCCCAGGAAAGTATTTATAATTTTATATCTATCCATTCAAATATGTATAGTATTGAAATATATGATGTTGGACAATTAAGTTGGTGAACTCCTCCTAGAAAAAGTGCTACACACCTCATTACTGAATATCATTACAGTCACCTTCGAAGTACTCCCCCTTGGAAAGCTATGCACCGACTCCAGTGCTTAGTCCACCCTTTAAAGCAATTTCAGAACTCTTTTTCTGGAATGGCCATCAGAGCTATCATTGTATTACACTTGATGTCCTGAATGTCATCAAAATGTCTTCCTCTCAATATTTTCTTTATCTTCAGGTAAAGAAAGAAGTAATTGGGGGCCAGATCAGGTGAGTAGGGAGGGTGTTCCAATACAGTTATTTGTTTCCTGGCAAAAACTCTCTCACAGACAGTGCCATGTGAGCTGGTGCATTGTCATGATGCCAGAGCCATGAATTGTTGGCGAAAAGTTGGGTCGTCTAACTTTTTCACGCAGCCTTTTCAGCACTTCCAAATAGTAGACTTGGTTAACTGTCCAGTTGGTACAAATTCATAATGAATACTCCCTCTGATATCAAAAAGGGTTAGCAACATTGTTGCAACAAGTTTGCAAACTTAATTGTCAGACCTGGGTACACAGGTGGATCAAAATTATCAATTAAAATGAAAGGACGAGAGGAACTGAGAACTTGAAAATATTTGTAGGAGAGCTTCGGTTATGCCTTTGAGATCTTAAAACATTTCCAAGGTGCCCTCAAATCCACCCCATGTCCTCACCCCATCTCTCACAGCCACTCACATGTTAAACTCCGGGCTTTGCCTGATTATTTTCCTTTATCTTCCCACAAGACCTTGGGGAAACTGCTCTCAATGGCAACACGTCTTTCTGTGTTAAACTTGTTGACTTTCTTGTCTGATCTGCACTAGACTGAGATCTTTTAGGGCAGAAATTGTACCATTTTATCTTTTGGTGGCCAGTATCTAATGCAGAGTAGGTATTGCCTGAGTAGCATTGATTAAATAAATGCAAGTACAGCATTAGAAAAAACACAGATACTTTGATAAGAGACATAGTTTACTGGAGGTTCTGGATGACAATTTTTCTCTTTAGAACAACATGACTATCTCTTGTTTCCATCTTGTGAGAGAGGGAGGACATGCATTTTTCTGGTGCCTTGGAATAAAACCTTTGAAAAATAGAAGAATATAGCTGTTCAAGAGGATTTTTGAGATAAGAAAATGTAATCTAAGAGTAAAAACAAAGGATGAAAGATTAACCAATATTTGAGTTCTTTTTAAGTCATGTTCCTGACTAAAACTATAGAAGAATACTGATATTTCAAGATTTTGAACTTTGAATAGTATTTAATGTCATTGTACCTTACTAAAGTTTATTAAAATTTCTCTCAAAATTATTGTGTAAGAGGGAAATTTTCATTTCAGAATAAAGATCAAATCATTTTGCACCAACAAGCATATGAAGAAATGCTCACTATCACTAATTCTTAAGGAAATGCAAATCAAAACCACAATGAGCTATTACCTTATATCTATTAGAATAAGTACTATAAAAAACATAAAATATTAAGTGTTGAAGAGGATGTGAAGAAATCAGAACTATTGAGCACTTTTGGTGAGACTATCAAATGGTTTAGCCACCATGCAAAATAGTATGGAGGCT
The DNA here is from genome assembly GCA_033961575.1 of Aselliscus stoliczkanus. Taxonomy (NCBI): domain Eukaryota; kingdom Metazoa; phylum Chordata; class Mammalia; order Chiroptera; family Hipposideridae; genus Aselliscus; species Aselliscus stoliczkanus. Next base: position 69,729,144 of record CM066740.1, on the reverse strand, counting down.
CCTCAAAAAATCAAAATTAAAATTACCAGTAATTCAAGTTCTGGGTACACAACAAAAAGAATTGAAAACAGGATTTCAAAGAGATATTTACATACCTGTGATAATAGCGGCATTATTTACAATAGCCAAAGGGTAGAAGTAACTCAAGTGCCCATCGATGAATGAGTGGATAAACAAAATGTGATCCATACATACAATAGAATATTATACAGCCTTGAAAAGGAGGGACATCCTGACACATATTAACATTAAACCATGGATCAACCTTGAGGATATTATGCTAAGTGCAATAGTCCAGTCATAAAAGATACTGCATGATTCCACTTACATGAGGTATGTAGAGTAGTCAAATTTATAGAAACAAAAAATAGAATGGTGGTTACCAGTGGCTGTGGGGAGAGGGAAATGTGAAGTTGTTGTTTAATGGATATATAATTTGTTTTGCAAAAACTTCTGGAGATATGTTGCATAACAATGTAAATACATTTAGTACTATGAACTGTACACTTCAAAATGATTAAGATGATAAATTTTATTTTATATATATAAAGTACATGTGTAATTACACACACACACACACACACACACACACACACAGACACACACAAAGTCTAGAGAATGATCGTCTCAGGTTGTAGTCATTGCTTACAAAGAAATACCACGTAAGAGCTCAGACTCAATTTTATCAATGCCCATTCAATGAAATACATGAAATCCAAGATTCTAGGTTCTTTGTCCAAATTAAAGGAAGACAAAGTTGCATGCAAATTTTTCTATCTTTAATACAGCTGGAATATATGTCTATATATTCTTGGTGCTTTTGATTAATATTATTATTCTGCCTTTTACAGACTCAACTGGGATCTCTGTCTGCCTCTGACCTAACCAGCCTCTCATCCAGGCTCTTGCAGAACTTAAAATGTATCCAAAGGAATCTGAATACCTCAGGATTTTTCTCAATATAATCTATTTTATATGTGAAAGTGTTTTTTATCACCCTATAATTCTCAATAAGATATGTTTATAAATTTAAATTTTTAAGATTTTAGTTACCATATTTTTTGGTATATAAAAATATTTTTTCTTCCAAGAAACTCATGATTATAATTATCAATTGTATATAATTGGTCAGAACAATAGAAATATATTACAAAATCATATTAAATAATTTCTAAAATAAACAAATTTATATTGAAAATGCACCAAGATAAATATGATTTCTTTTTATTCAATTAGTTTATATATCCATTGAGAGAATATTACTTATTACTAGAATGAGAAGGGTTCACTATCAATATTAATTTTTTAATTTAAGCATAGAGAAAAACCTGTTCACATAAATATACAGATGTGAATGGAAGAGTTTAGTTATAGCAACAGACTTAATTCTTTGAACTCCTTCCAAGCTTTACAAAAAAACCATAGTGATTTATCATGACGTAATTTTGTTAAAAACTGAAAATGACCTGAGTTGTGAAAGATCTGTTATCTAGTGATTAGCATCCTTTACTTTTTATAAAAACTGTATTTAAATGAGTCTATTTTAGGGGTTTTCTGTGAATTTTTTTTTCACTCTGGAGCAATCATCATTTTAGGGAGTGGGCAGATGGAGATCTTTTTTCTGAAGAGCAAAGGGGTATCTAGGAAAAGGATGGGGAAAGAACCTGCCTCACAGGTGTCGTCTCAGGAAGATTGATTTTTTAGCAAGGTACACACAGGAAAGATGAAATTATAGGCATTTATTCTTGAAATTATCCATGGGCTTGCGAACCCCTTTAAGAATGCATATGGATCCCCAGAGGCACATGCTACCCGCCTAAGGGTCACAGCTCTGGGTGTATCTGGCCCAGAGGTGCCCACCTGCCTGCCACACATCAGAGGGCAGTGGTCGGAGATGGGGAGCTAATGAGCATGATGGACTCAGGAAGACGTCTTCTTGGTGTTTTAGAGGGACATGATGTAGGGAAAAATCTGATATTTAAAAATATAAAAAAAGAGGAAAAAAGATTTGAGAAAGGGAGAAAAATGATCAGATAACAAACCTAAGTTCCGCTGTAATTTGTCATTTAGTGCACATGTGGTATTTGCATATAATTCTATGTTGTATTTAATAATTATCTTTAGCCTTAGCCAGGCTGACACCATGTGCCTGACCCTGTGCACTCCTCATGCACTGTTTTGTTTATATTCATAGCAATGCCGAGTTTGATACTCATTATCCCCATTTTATAGATGAGAGTCTGAAACTGCAGAACACAAGTACTAAGTTGCCTAAGGGTATGCAACCAGGAGGTAACCAATATGGACATTGAAGCCAGTAAGTTTGGCTGGGAAGACCCAGCATTACCTATGCCATTGTGCCTTTCATTGTCCTATTTAGGAATGTGGATGCACCATGAAATAAGGAAGAATGAATTATCTGTGATTTTACTCACATGGAAAATATGTCTGAAACCATTGCAATTTCAAGCACATGCCCTTATACTCGTACATCTAAAATATCAATTCAACAACTTGAGCATTTATGTAGCCTAATTACCTTTTGGGAAAACCAAGAATATTTCTTTTTAACTTAAAAATCAAATTGCCTGGATCCAGAGCAAATTTTGTGTTAAGTCAAATGATTTAAGAACATAAATATTCTCATCTTTTGTTTTAGCTCATTGAGAATTGGCTTCCTTTAGGGTAAACCATGAAAAAACTGAATTAATTGGCTGAACCTAAATTAGGAGAGTTTTTGCTCATTTTCTGGAATTAGATCAAACCTCCAATATTGAAATAAGTTTCACTCTTCCAGTGACACAATTTTATTCGTTTGTACTTCACAACCCCAAACTTTAAAGCATACATTAAACTTGGAAATTCTATGTGATTTAATCAATTTTATGGTTGAAAATTAAAAATTTTCCCACAGGCATATCAGAGAATTGATCAGAAACAAGGTATGGAAATACAAAAGGCTGTGAATAGCATAAAAATTAAATACTTGCCCTCAATGGTAGAACCCTGATTACCTAATATTCAACCTTTTCAGAGAACTAGCAAGTTATCTTTACTGCCCTCTCTGAAATCTCTCACTGGCATATAAAGGAGCAGAGATTTAACAGTAAAAAGCAAAAGTTAAAGTTGTAAAGATTTTATCATTGGACTCTGTATGTATATGTCTACTAATTTTCTTTATATGAATGTCATTGTTCAAGCAGGTCACAACTATTTTCAGTAAAGTTAAAACACAGGCATTCTTTAAGCCTCAAAAAAAATAAGTTCTGACAGCTGTTTTGAGAACTTTCTTTTATTGTCTTGAATAGAAACTGACATTGAAATTTGGTACTATTTCTCACAGGTAATATTCATAACAGGAAGTATGAAAATTTGCAAACAGGGATGCATCTGGCAGAAAGATACCTATCACATATCTATAACAACTCTCAAATGAGTAGGAAGGTAAAAAGGGAAAATATTTTTCATTTATGTTCTGGATATTTTATGCAGGGTATCTATTTTTAGGTCTTATTAAGTTTCATGGTCAATCACAAAAGAGCAGGAAATGTATTCATTATAAAAATAATGGGTTCTGGTTGTACAATAAAGAAAATGATGGAGCAATTTGTCCTAACTTATGAGGGCTGCAGTGTTAAAGTCTGTTGAATCCATAGATTTATGATAACCTTCTGCTATATCCCTACACTTCTCTCTTGTCGCTTACCTTGTACGTCTGTTTCACTAGTGCTCGAACAAAACTCATTCTTTTCTATGGGATAGTTTAAATGAGGATTGAATTGTTACGCATAATTAAAACTTCCCAATAATATTCTAATTAAATATATGCTATATAGCCCAAACTAATGTCTTCTCATTGGGGTCCTGACTGCTGACTTCAGATTTCACTGCCCTTGAACACTCTCTGTTTCACTGCTGCCAGAATCATCTTTATGAAACACCGTACAAGTCACATCATTTCTCCTGGGTGCATGGGGCTTACCTTGTCTCATTAGGAAGGGCAAACAAGTAGTTAGTCTTCTCCTGTTTTAGAAGGGATAGGATACCTCTGTGGAAATGGCAGGAGGGAGAGGGAAATGGGAAGGAGAAAGGCAGGGCAGAGGAAGTGAATGGGTAAAAAAAACACCAAGTTCCCAAGGCAGAACTTTTCTGTGTAGGGCCCTCAGGCAAAAGAGGCCTATGGAGGAAGCAGTTGCCCCATAGAGACAGAATTAACAAATGCAATGAAATTGAATGTTTATTGCGGCAGATATAGAATGCAGCACTGTGTGTACATGTGTGTGTGTGTGTGTGTAGAACCCTGAGAAAGCATTCATCTTAGTGTGCGTGTGTGTGTGTGTGTGTGTAGAACCCTGAGAAAGCATTCATCTTAGTGTATGTGTGTGTGTGTGTGTGTGTGTGTGTGTAGAACCCTGAGAAAGCATTCATCTTTGTGTGTGTGTGTGTGTGTGTGTGTGTGTGTTTAGAACCCTGAGAAAGCATTCATCTTAGTATGCCTCAGGACGGCTCAGAGAAAAGAAAGAAAAATGTTCAGCTCCATATCAGTATTAGGCCACTTACATAATTCAAAAGAATTCAAGTTAATAGCTGATTTGAGAGGTTCGGGTTGAAATCGAATAGAAGTACACACAAAAGATAAGGGATACCAGTATTGTATTTTCAGATGCTAAGTCTAAAATGCTAGTGCTAACTTTACAATAATTTTTTTTACAAAAAAGTCCTATGTATCACAAAATTATCTTATACGGAAAAACAATGTCTAATGACTGACAAATGCTGAAATCATTTCGAATAATTTTGCAGCCTAGGTGATTTAAAATGCACTGGTTTCTCACCATTCAGGATTTCTACTTAGCAATATAGCCTCCCTACCACGAGCTTTGATAATCAAGTAATATTTTAAAAATAAATATGTACAATCCAATGAAAGAAAAAGGTCAAAGCTTTACTGTTGAAGGATTTGTGCCTTTTTTCTTTTCATGGTTGGACAGTTCAGGCTATTAGTGCAATACCTAAAAGGACCACTTGGGGGCAATACAGTATTTTTGTTTTGCTTTATCTAACAGCTTTGTAGGTTTCCTTGGTGACAAAAGATTGCCGTTTCTTTCAAATTTGAAAATACGTTTTAATATATAGGAAGGCAAAGTCTGTATTTCATTTTAAACTTGCAATGCATAAATCACATAAGGCAAATGCGAGTCAAGTTTTCTCCTGAAGGGAGCAAAAGGCAGCCTTCTTTTAGCAGACAAATCAATTTTTCCTACTTGGCACATTTGTGGATATTTGGAATTTGTCACAGCTTTTGAACAGATCTCAAAGAATTAAAAAAAATTGTTAGTAGAAACGTTTAAAATGATAAATGTAATAAACTTTAAAAGGTACGGGTGGAAAATTGTTTTGCTTCTATACCCAAAGAAACAAATGTAAATATTATCTGTGTTCTCTATTGGGTACATACTTTTAAATAAACTTAAGCGTTAAAGTAATGAATTTTTGGAGACATTCTTGCCATTGTCTTCACTGTTATTACTTTGCATCCACATAGCCTTTTAAAGGGGTTATTTTTATTACTAATTATTCTTTTCAGCAGTTTGATGAATGGAGTCTCTCTGTTCCAAGCCTCTCTCTCCCGCTGCTGAGTACTAAGCATTGTGTCAGGCACAGTAGATTTGTTTTCTTTTTAAATAAAAAATAAACCTAATCTCTTCGTTCAAGGATTTCAAACATATTTAGGCAAGTAAATTTTTCTTCTTCATTTTTGTTCTTTTGCTTCTTTGCTGACTGTATCTGATTTTTTTTTTTAATCCCAACATATTTTCCTGTCCTCAAAAGACTTACCATCACTACGGGGATGTAACATTCTGGTGAGCCTTGTTGCCCAAGTCCAGGAATGAAGATTTATAAAATTAAAATCGTAACTCTGTGAATGCCTGCACAGAAGTGGAAAAATTCAGAGAGACTGCGGGGAGTTTTGCCTTGATTCATGGTTCCATTACCCAAATCTCCATCTTACCAAGACTTCTTTTCCATGTCAGTTTTTACTCTAAACATTTACTTATTTTATAAACTTGTGATCAGAGAGGTATAATGGAAATCAGCGTGACACTCCGGTGCTGGACAACAGCAGAAAGAGGGAAAGCCTGCACTGACTAATTGTAAGAGTTTCCATGACGTCCCCAGGCCATGGATTCCTAGGATCCAGTTTGGAGAAATAACGCTTGGCTCTTGGCAAGTCCTCAGCTGGACCCTTGTCTCATCCCCACACAGGTATCCACTAGATGGAGAAAGGGAGAAGCGCTTTGAACAAAACAGGTGAAGGTGGATGAGCAAAGGAGTGGGAAATACACAGCCTAACATCCAAAATACCACTGAGGAATTCCCGTTTCCATCTTTCCAGCATTCTTAAGGAATTCACTCACCTCTCCTGATTTCATACTTTTTGAAATCCCTGAATACTAGCTAACCTCCATTTTGCTGGATATATAATTGATATATCCCATCAGTTTTCTAGCACTAAAGGAAAAAACAATTATCAAATTTATTCATTAGGATTAAGTTTTACCTTATGTTATCACTGTAACACATTTTATATATACATATATATACATATATAGTACATACCTATCAATTAATTAGATTTGCATATTTTAAGCAATTCACCACATTAGTTCAAAAGGGATATGCTTGAATTGACAAAAATATACATACATTCACCATATTTATCTTTTGTGGCAGAACCTACTCTTAAATCGTATTTTCCCAAGATGAAAGTTTTTAGTACGTTACAATGAATACAGTACCTTTAATAAAAATGATAACGATAGGCAACCATTCATTGGTAAACATTGTTTGAGCCTGCCGTATGCCAGGCATCCTCTGAAGCTCTGGGGATACAGACACATTGCCTGCTGCTCTGAAGCTTAAGGTTTTAAGCTCATGTTTTTAAATGATCATTTTTGATCTAAACAGCACCATGACTAATGAATAATTTTCTATTTAGGATAATAATTGACATTCAGTATTAAGAATTAATACTGAAATGACCTGACAAACCTTTTATAGAACAATGTTGAGAATAGATGGATGAATGAATGAATGAATGAAATTTTTCAAAATAAGAGACAAAGTTGCCATCAACAGCCCTTCAAAATAATGTATAGTTGCAAAACAATCCTTCTTTTTCTAGAGCAAATATATATCTGAAAGAATATTTGATGCCAATGTGGACTGATTAGATAAGTGTTTTTCTGCAATTATTATTTTGGTTTTTATAGTAAGTTCGCTTTAGTCCTACATTAATTTAATTTTATACTGGTTATCTATAATTTCTATTTATATAAAATCATACTTTAATATGAACACCCTAATGCAATTTTTAAATTTAATCTAAGCAAGAGTGGATTGAGTAATACATCAACTCATTTTACAAACTCCCAGGAGCAGGCTTCTCATTCACATCCTTTCTACATCTGACATAAATCTCCCAGGCCCGCAGAAGCGCCAGATGCTCAGTGAAAAAGTCTTTTACAAGATCTGTTCCATAGTCTGCAGTTTTGAATGTAAAATGAAGATCAGGAGAAGAATGCTTCCTAAGGTTGCAAAACCATACTGTAACATTATACCTGCTCAAAGTCATGACCCATTTTTATCCCAGGAATGTATGAGCTATCTGACCTGACATTATGAAAGGCACTGCATAAATGCTGATGACAAATGAGACTAATTTCATCCCTTCACTACAACTACGTCATGTTTCCAAAACTGAATAAGTGATAGATGCATTCTTTAAAAAGGGTTCTTGTAAATAACAGTATCTCCTGCTTTGCCAATGTTCATTCTCTGCATATTTGCTGATCATATCGATGGGCAAGGGAGCTGTAGGCACTGGGAATGGAAGAATAGTTCCCCAAAGTCCAATGAGTGGTGGCTGAGAGCTGGTGATTCAGAGCTGCAGACCAGGCAGAAGCTGGCTCTTACTTGGGTTCCCACTGGAGATGATTCTTACGGATACCAACTTGAGAAAAGGCTGTAACGTCCCCCATTTGCCCCTTTCTATCCAAGTGGCCATGCACAGAAATTCAGGGTATGATGTCTGTCTAATGCATTTACAGGAAAGCCACTAGCAGACCACTGGAAAATACAGGGGCTGAATTAGAATACTTAGGGATTAAACAGACTTGGGCAATTTCTTCACACAGTTAAAATTTTTAAATGATCTCAGTTGAAATCAATCCAAGACACATTTATTGACAGATGATTACACTCAAAAAATAATCTTCCTATAACTTTTGAATACTGTATATCAACAAATAAACATCTTTAAATGTGGGATGGTTGACCAAACAATGAATTAATTTAAGTTATGCCTCAACTAGACAAAAATCAAGCTTTTCACAGATCTCTTTTCCAGAAATCACAAGTCACGCCAGTAATGCATTTTCATCAAAATGGTCAGTTAAGATCACAGGTATAAAGAATCTCCAGGTGTCATAAAGAAGGTAAAATATGAGAGCTTCCACCCTGCCGGATAACTTCACAATGGATGAAGGCATACCTTGAGACTTTACTCTAAGAGCCTAATCTGAATTAATGACATTTCCTCTAGGTAATCTATGTAACCCGTGTATAAATGCAGTCATGGATGAATTTGACCAGAAGTCATAGTTAGAAAGGTTGTGAAAGAGTTCTACACTTGAATTTGTAGATATCACTGGAGTATTTTTATAACTGAATTGAGAGCTTTTCCAGGGAAGACACTTTTGCATTAAACATCACTTAAAATTGGATTTATTATATTTACCAAGAAAATGACATTGCCTTAGCAGCAAAAATGGTTGTGCATAAAATCATACATGAATAGATTCTCTACATCATTAATCATTGGGAAATGCAAATCAAAACCACAATGAGATATCACATCACACCTGTTAGAATGGCTATGAACAAAAAGACAAGAAATAAGTGTTGGTAAGGATGTGGAGTAAAGGGAACCCCTGTGCACTGATGGTAGGAATGTAAATTGATGCAGCCACTGTAGAAAACAGTATGGAGACTTCTCAAAAGATCAAAAATAAAACTACCATATGATTCAGGAATTATACTCCTAGCTAGTTATCTGAAAAACACTCTAACTGAAAAGGATACATGCACCCTATGTTCATTGCAGCATTATTTATAATAGCCAAGATATGAAAACCACTGACGTGTCCATCGATGGAAGAATGGATAAAGAAATTGTGATATATAAGCATAAAGTAGATTATCTTTCAGCCATTAAAAGTAAAGAATGAAATCTTGCTATTTGTAAAAACATGGATTGATCTCGAGGGCATTTTGCTAACAGAAATAAGCCAGACAGAGAAAGACAATACCATATGATTTCTCTCCTATGTGGAATCTAAAAATAAATAGATAGGTAGGTAGGTAGGTAGGTAGGTAGATACGTAGGTAGATAGGTGGATAGATAGATGGATGGATAGATAGATAGATAGATAGATAGATAGATAGATAGATAGATAGATAGATAGACAGACACAAGCTCATAGACAGAGAACACAATGGTAGTTTCCAGAGGCAGACAGTTGGGGTGTGGGTTGGGAGAAATGCGTTAAAAAAAATTTGTTTGTTTGTTTAAATAAGTTGAATAATATGAAAAGATCCCTAAGGTATATTGTAAGTGATAAAAACAAGACACAGGTCAGTGTATATAGTTTACTGCCATTTGGGTAAAGAACAAAAATGAGAAGGGAAGGTATCCATCTAAAAAAAATATGGATCAAAAAACATAGTAAGCAAATGTTGCATTTGCTATTAATTTTCTTTCCCTTTTTCCATCTCCGCCCCCCTTTCAAATTTAAACATCCTTTGGAAACATCTAATACAAATTTTAAATTATTTTTAATGTATAAAAGAAAATTTTAGAAAAATTTAATTTACAAAGCTTCTACTTTCAATTATTTCTCAAATTTTCTTTACTTTATATTTTTCATCTCTCTCCAAAGCTTTAGCAGATAAATTATCTCAGCAGCAGACCTAACTGGAAATAAATGAGATCATACTTATATCTATTATTACTTTTTCACCTTCTTTAGCTGCCAGAATATTCTATAAATGGTCACTGGTAACCAGCTTAGGGTGTTTGCCTCACTGCACAGTACATAAATTACTACACATTTAACTAAATAATTAACCTTTGAGCTCAGAACACAGTACACACACACGCACTTTATGTTTTGTGGAATTTAAGAACAGTGTTTCATAAATCTTTGATTAGTCTTTAAAGTGGGTTTTGGTCCTGTCTTCCACATTCACATTGGGAACGGCTTCTGGGTATTTTTCCACATCTAAAACTAGCAGGAGGAAGCAGTGTTTTGGGGGATGGTGGTGATTTAACAGATAAGTATCACCCATGTGTTTTAACTGAAGCAATAAGTCGTTCAGTTGAAAGGTAAATAAATATTCTCTGGCTTTCTGAAATCTATCTGCAGCATCAGGTATAACTTTGACCTTAGAAGGAAACAATCGCTCTTGGCACAATAATTCAGGAAGGTGCACCGCCTTCCTCTGAGGGCAGGTAACGGTATTGTCCAGAATCATCAGGCAAGATCTTGAGAAAACAAATCTTAACGAGACAATGAAAATGCCAAGAACTGATTGCTTGTCTCAACTGCAATAATTACAACTGCAACTTGCATTTGTCCCGCACACACAGGAAAGATACGAATAAGAAACAAATTAGTGGATAAAACATGAAAGCGTAAGGAAAATCAAATCACAAAGACCTTTGCTTTCTCATGACTTCACTTTAGGACATACATAAAAACTACCACAAAAACGCGTATCATTTCTACCAGTCATTTCTACTGTGGTCAGGGGAAGTGATGTTTAAATAAAACAGAAAAAAAATTCTTTAAACTACTTGGAATACGTTAGAAGCTTCAGTCTCCTATCAAGATAGTGCATGAACTAGCATAGTTCCATTCGAAATGAGATCTGAGCGTGAATTTAACAGAAGAACATGGGATTCTGAAAGCTGTTTTGAACTGGTCTGGCCAGTGGTGGCAATGAACAGGATGGTTAGGGTTTGGGAAGGGTGGTTGCTGGAACATTTCTTTAAGGACTAGCTGGAGGAAAAGGCTTTGTTTTCCTCCTGCCTCTTCCCATGACCCCCCAGGACAATCACTGCCTGCCCCTTCCCTTTTATGGATGTAAAGTTGACCTGCTCAGGTCACATTTGGCATTCACTCCTCCACCTTATTCTTTCTCAAACCCCAAGTTTGATGGATTATAATGGAGGAAAGTGCCTCCTCCCAGGGCTCTTTTTCCTAAGAGTTTAGGTGATAAAATTCTGACCAGAAAAATCACCTCTCATTTGTCCTCTAAACAATTGCACATATTTCTATAAAATTGGAAACTCCTGAAAATTTATTAAATACTTTGTCGCTAGACCTTATTTTTAACTGAGTTAACCTGAGTTATATTTTATCACTTAACTTCCTGGGGTTATTATTAAGTTCTTCCCTGAAAACTTTCTCTTCATCCTTTATGTCAGTGTTTAGCACTATATACCATATACGAGAGCTTTGGTTTTCACTCAGCCAATATTCCATATTTTACTGTTGTAATGAAATAGTCATTTGGCCTACTAAGAATGAAGCAAAACTATAAGGGTAAAATTACTATATTTTCATTTGTTGCCTTGACTATATTTTTCTTGAAAAGGGGAAAATCAAGGAAAACAGAACACAGCTGAGAACTAGTTTTGTAATGGGTCAGAAGATTGAACTAAAATGATGAATTGAGAAAAAAAGATGCTGCCTTTGTGATCCCTTGTGAATTAAATTATTTCCAGTTCATTTTTGAACCTACACCTATTAAATGAAAATCTCTGCTTGCATCAAAGAAATGAAGCAATCTTTGTTCAATGGGATTTTATAACCATAAAGATCAGAAAGTGGCAGTCCCATTCACTTCACTTATCTTCAGTGTACTTTGTGTGCAATGACAGCCTCAATGGAAACTTTACCTTAATGGTGAAGCGTTTTTTCTTTGGTGGATTCCAAACTGTGCCAGTTGAGTGAATGAACGCACGCAGAGGGGTTAAGGATGTCACCAACACATATGCTTTAAGAATCACAGACAGATCTTCGGCTCTAAAGACAGTTTCGTGTGGAGCAAGGACTGTTGTTTGATTCCTAAAAAATAAAACAACATGGTGAATGCTCCATAATGTAGTGTGAGTGTGTATGTAATTTGTAAATTACCTCAAAGCTTTGTATACTCATCTATCCTTGGTTGGACCCCAGCCTTCAGAGTGTGGTTTTCCTTAAACAATTTCACTGCTTCCTAGCATCACTACCAGGGGATATACAGGTACAGAGAAAAGGGGTCAAATTGATAAGAGTTCTCCACTCTGGCAGATATAATTGAACTATTTTTAAAAAGAAAGAAAAGTAGGAAAATAGTACCTATAATAAAATAAGGTTTAAATATTTACAAAATTTAAATAGTCACATATGGTACCATTATAACAAAAATTATACAAATTACACTTTAGGAAACAGTGAAACACCTGGAATTTCTGGTTCTACTCTTGCCTGCCTTTACTTGACAAGAAAAGTTATTAAGCTTCTCAGTATTGGACAGGTCAACAAAAATATATCCAAATACTTTTCCCAATAGTTTGATTCTATCAATAACCCTCAAGAGAAATAATTAGGAGTAAATTTAAGAGATGAAGTATTAGGAAAACACAAAGGAAAAATAATACTAGTTTAATGTTTTGCGATGTAACAAATGTAGTTTCATCATCAATGATACCAAAATGTATAACTATTTGCTTTTCTGTGCCATGTTTGTTTATTTATTTATTTATTTATTTATTTTTAATTAGTTTCAGGTGTACAACACAGTGCAATAGTTATACATTTTACCCCTCAAAGTGACAACCCCCACCCCCAATTCGCCACCCCACTCCCCGCCCCATATCATATATATCTATTACTCTTCCCCTGACTCTCTTCCACAGTATAATCCACATCCCGTGACTATCTATATATATTCAATTACAGTAGGTATACCACCTCCGCTTTAGTAATACAGTGCAGTGATCAAACCTCTACTCCATCCATGAAATGGTCTCCCTAACAAGACCTATGATCATCTGACATTCCACAGAATATTTACAACATTATTAATTATATTCCCCAAACTGTTTTTCATATCCCAGTGTGTGCCATGTTTTTATATCTCAAATGTCTAAGTTTGACCGATGAGAATATTGTGCTATTTCAACTTTTGAAGTCTAAGTAAGCAGAAGATGTATAGGCGTCTTCAATAAATGCTATTAACTATGCAAATACTACCTTATAATTATGAAATTAGAAGAGGAAAACTATTTTGAATCTTGAATAAGATAACTAAAATTTCTTAATTTATTCACATTACAAAGTCATTACCCTAGAGGTAACTTGAATACCATGGTACCAGGCAGTTGCATTCTAGGATCCTGAGAGCCATAAACAAACAAACGAACAAAAAACTAGAAAACAAAGCCATTCAGCCATGCTCCTAGACTACTAAGTCAATGTCATCTGAATATAAAAATGGAAGTTCAATTATTATAATTTCATATTGTCAAGGTTTTAAATTCAATTTCCATTAATGTAACTTTCTAGATAAGAGTCCTATTTACCCAAATGGTTATTCTATGGCAAGAAAGGTTTGAATTAGTCTAGAAGAAAATCAATGATGGCACTCTTTATTAAGACAAGATAGCTGAGAATTTATGTAACAGACCTAATCATTCAAACCTGCAAAACCCTTAGATCTGTTCAGTGCTTTTCTGTTGTGAGCTGTCTCCTAAAATGCCTGCTGGATATAACAATTCAAAATGATGAGCTTACAGCTGTTCATGTCTCCAGGCCCGTGGCTTCCACATATGTGGCTTCGTCGTTTTTGAAAGGTGATCGGAAGTACTCAGCTTGAATTGTGTGCTCCAGTCCAAACACACTGAGAGGCTCACCAGAGGTTGCAATTCTGAAAAGATTCACAAGAGCAAAAAACAGTCATTCTATTGTTTTCTTTTGGAATTGCTTCCAAAATAGAGTTACCATGTTGAACAGAGGATCCATGGGAAACAGGCAACAAATTTTCTCTCCGTTCTGACTCCAAGTTCGATCCATTAAGTGTGGGAGCACGCTTAGAGAGGTGTTTGTGGTGTAGTACGCTCTTCTACCACAGACTAGGAAAACAATTGTAAAAACTGATTTCAAGTTTCCTTGCTCATAAGGGGAGGTAGATCTGATGTCTCCATGTGTCTCGCACCAAGCGGACCCATCCTCCACACAGCTGAGACCTTTCTCAGTACAGGAAAGGGAGCTGCAGGATAAGGTTGTTTGCGATGAGAATATCACACAGACAACTTCAGTGGATTTCCTGACAATACAGTCCTCCCCATGCTAGAGTTTGTCATGCTTCATGACCTAACAACAGTGCTTCATTATTTTATAAAATATTAGTTATTGGGCTTTCGAACAATATAAAAGTAGAGACCAAGAATAATGACGTACTTCAGAACATTTATAGGGATATTTTTAAAAAAAAAATAGATGTACAAGTATGTACATGGTTAAATGAATCAAATTGTACAGAAAGCTGTCAAATGAATAGAAAAAGCATCTGCAATTCACTTCCCTCTAGGGCCCATCCCCGCCAAAACCAAAGTTTACATACTCACTTTCAAAATCTAGATAAGCGGACAATCAGTAAGATGCATATGATTCTTCAATATATAAATTGATATCAATATATCTACATAACCTATATATGTAGATACAGATGGTCCTCAACTTACAATGGTTTGACTTATGATTTTTTTTTGACTTTACAATGGTGTGAAAACAATATGCATTCAGTAAAAACCATACTACGAATCTTTTTTTTTTTTTTTTTTTGAGGGCAGTGTCACTGGCCCTCATACGTGGGACCCAAACCAGGGCCGCTGGCTTTCCAAGCCAGTGCTTAACCACTGCACCACTCGGCCAGCCCCATACTTCGAATTTTGAATTTTGACATGCAGTAGACTCCCTTGCAATGCTGGGCAGTGGCAGCTAGCCATGGCTCCCAATTGGCCATGCGATCATGAAGATAAGCACGCAGCTGATACTCTCCAGTGTTTTCACTATGTGAGATGATTTTGGCCAACTGTAGGTTAATGTCATGTTTTGAGTATGTTTAAGGTGGGCCAGGCTAAGCTACGATGTTCAGTAGGTTAGATGTGTTAAATGTATTTTCAACTTAGGATATTTTCAACTTACAGTTGGTTTATCAAGAAGTAACCCCATCCTAAGTCAAGGAGCATCTGTATTTCTGCTTTTTAAGTTATCCAAAAGAGGCATTATAATGTTCTATATCTGACTTATTTACCTACTAATCCATCCTACCTGGAGTCCTTTCCATATCAGCACTTCCTATTGTCTAAGTGTTTCATTAAGTAAATATACATTTAATTTAACCATTACCGTATTGTTACATTTTTAGATTTTTTTTTTTAAATACTGCAATGTATGCTCTTCCACACTTTTTGGGCTACTTTTACAAGTTTATCTAGGGACAATTCTAATTTGTATGCATAACTGCCAGGTCAATGGGTAAATACATTGTAAATTTGATAGGCATTACTGAATTGGTTTCTAAAAAGGTTGCCCCAATTTCCACTATCTCTAATAGCATATGAAAGTTGTTTCCTTACTGCTGTCACAGTGCTTTGTTTTTAAATTAGACAGTTTATCTAGCTCTCAAAACGGAACAAAGCCTTTAAATTATTGTCCCCTAAGCATGTTTTATCAAAACTAACATAGTCTAATTTAAAACATTTCACACTCTTAAGGAAAAGTCAGCAGAAGTCAAGCTGTTCAATGTATTCCCATATCTCATTATTTAGCTCAATGTGATCTTTCTCAAAAAATGATAGCCTATTTGTAAGGCTTCTCTATTAATGACGTTCTAATACATCTTAATAAAAGAAATAGTCAAACTGCTTGTCTCTGGAAGTGACAAATGAAGAGTCATGAAGGTAATTTCTTAGGAATCACAAATTAAAAAGCGTTGAAATGCTTATATAAACCTTTACATTTGCAGTAAGAAAATAAGTGTTCTTTTTTTTTGTTTTTACTAGACTTGTTTTGGTAGATTACATTTGCAGGAAGGAAATATATGTTCTGTTTTTTCACTCGACATTCTGTAGAATTTATTATTAGGA
The DNA here is from genome assembly GCA_033961575.1 of Aselliscus stoliczkanus. Lineage (NCBI taxonomy): Eukaryota > Metazoa > Chordata > Mammalia > Chiroptera > Hipposideridae > Aselliscus > Aselliscus stoliczkanus. Next base: position 69,712,883 of record CM066740.1, on the reverse strand, counting down.
AAAATTTTGTGTGTCCTGAAGAGCTAATTTGTAGCTTCCCTTGTATAATATGAGAACAGTGTAATTTACTCTGATTTCCCTTTATTTTTGCTGCCAGGAAGCAAAACACCGTTTTGAAGCCCAGGCAGAGCTGACCTTGAAGAAATGAGACATATTAAGTGTTTCACCAAGGTAGTAACTCAGTGGTTTTTGAGGAAGTAGTCAGCAAATATGTCAAAAGAGGAAACAATTTTATGTCAGTTTTTTGGTTTAGCTCAGGTGCAGGAGCTTATGCCACATAGTTGAAGGAATCCAATATAGGAATTGCAAAGGATCTGTCAGATTTCTACATCAGCTCCTGAGACTGTGTTTGAACAATGCAAGTAATTATTGATTAAAGTAATTTTTACACTTTGTGAGAATATATATATATATATATATATATATATATATATATACTTTCCATTATATTATTACAGTTTATAGGTTACTTTTAATGATTCTAAACAAACAAAAACTCTGTAATTACATGTCCCTAACATCTAAAATCATTCCCATTTCCCTTGATTACAGCCAAAAATTAAAAATAAGCTCCATTAATACCTTTAAAAAAAGCTGCAGCTGCACTTCATGAAGTTTTATGAATACATGGAAACTTTAAGTATGCTAGGCTCTTATTTAACTGAGTCAAAGATTTGTCAGCAGTCACCACTCCTTATAACTTTCATTTGGTGTATCTATCAAGGGCTCCCTCAACAGACCAGCCCAATCCACTGTTTTAATATTCCATTCCCCTCCTCCCCAGACACCCCCTTCCTGCCCCCCAACACACACACAACAGCCTAGAAACTTCCTACAGACAATGCCAAAACTAGGTTTTGTTTTTGGAAGGAATTTGGAATTGAGGTTCTATGATACAAAGTCTTCAAATGGCCTTGTAACTCTTTAACATACTTATTTTTGGAAAGTAATGGAGAGCCTAGCATGCATCTTTAGGGGTTTCCTACCCCACCATATGAGGACTGAATGCATAGCAGATACAAATACAAAATATTATATGAACTTTTATTTATTGACTATTCCTAACTTATTTTAAACAACTCTGAAGCCTGCAGCATTACCACTTACCAAAGTAAATATGAACAATTTTTTAGGGATCTATGAAGTCTGTTTTTCTCATGCCTTCTAATGGCTGGTTGGCCAGATGCTGAGGACCTGCCGTGGGGCAGTTTTATGGAAAGGAAGTCTAAACCAGAACCATAAGACCTGGGTCTTCATTTTCATTCTTACCAACCGAGGCTTAATGGGCATGTGACTTTGTCAAAGCGTCTTCTAGAATCCTGAATGTGATTCCCCATGAATTTCCAGATTGTTCCACATCACTAAACACAATGCTGATATATAACAAGTGTTAAATGAATGTCTGTTCTAGCAATGAATTAGTTTTGGGGGGGTAAGTCAACAGGCAGTTAGAACAAAATGGTATTCCAATAAATTAAAATATTTATTAGTCATTTATTTTTTTCCCTCCTATGTGGCATATAACTATATACATCATAGGCAAAGACTAAACACTGGAAAATATTTGTACTAGTAAAGATTAGCTGCCAAATGTATATTGTATTTGACTTAATATTTTGCCCCATAGTTAATAATTAGCAGAAAAGTAATAGTGAAAATGTAATTATATTTCACAAATATTGGAATATTGTCTTGCCTTTTATATTAGGAAGCTAAACTTAGCCAATATTTTCTTATTTTAAAATGTCCAAAGCCAGCGGCCCGGTTCAGTCCCACACATAAGGGCCAGTGACACTGCCCTCAAAAATAAATAAATAAAATAAAATAAAATAAAATAAAATAAAATGCCCAGTGAAGCTAAAAGGCCTTAGTTAATAATTAACAATTAGTTTTTAGATTAGAAAACTAATTTGCGGATGCATTGATGGTTCTTCCTGCCTGAGAACATTTACAAACCTTAGTCCTTAGCCTGCAGTCATAAAGCCTATGCAAATATATCCTCAGAATTTACATGCATAGCAAATATAAATTAATATATGCACAAACTGAAGTCACAGCCAGGAAATAACTCTATCGGGGCCTTGGAAGAAAATGGATGGATGACAATCAAAGAGGTAACTGAAGAGACTATCAACCAAGAGCCGATTAGAGAAGGGGCTGTTAACAAATACACAACAGGATCGAGTTAAGGAGAAAACAAAATTCGGTAATAAGACTTTCCACGGCTGACCGGATGGAAGCTCTTACCACCCACCACCCCTAGCCCAGGTGGGGCCCAGCTGTGAAAGAGGCACCGAGCACAAGCTATGGCCACAGGGAGAGGGGCACAGGGAATAAATATCCCGAAGTTCTCCACAGCTCTGATCTCCTACCAGAAACTGGGGACACCGGAGCCCTGACGATGCAGTCTGTGTAAGAGAGCTTCCTGGGGAAGAGTCCTGAGCGAATGTGAGGGGCAAATGGAAAATATCCTATTCTTGGAAAATATGCGTTTGGCTGTAGACTCCTCCTTATAGCCACGTATCCTGGAGAAACGATTGCAGTACACGTGTCGATGTATGCAACTGAGAAAGCAGCTCCAACTGGCCTTACTCTGTTTCTAACAAGATACTGAACTGTTTTTCAGAGACAACAGAACAAAACTGCATGTCATGCACCTGACGCATGTGCAGAGGAGAGAATTTTGACCTCTAATAACACCTGGAACCAGTTTCACCCCTTCACGGAATGAGAGGGCCGGGACATGACTGGATCCTGAACGTCAGAACCTTTTCAGAAGCGAAGGGTTCATTGTCCAGGACGATTCCGTGCTGATGCCCTTCACTCTGTCTTACCATAAATGGCCAAGTTCCAAAGCCCTCTGATTGGAACCTGCCACCCCTCCCCACAGCACTTCCGCATCCCAGCCCGGTCCCCCCAACCCCTTAAATCTCCCTCCGAATGCTGGTTCCGGGAGACAGATTGGGGCTCTGCCTCTTGTCTCCTTGCAAGTCAACCTTGCAATAAAGACTTTTGTCTTTTCTTAAAAGCTGGTGCCATAGAATTGGCTTCTATGGGCATTGGGCAGTAAGCCCTTGCTTGGTAATGTGTGTGCACGTGCATGCTGGGTGTGTGTGTGTGTGTGTGTGTGTGTGTGTGTGTGTGTACAAATATAGAGTGAGTGACAGAGAAATAATATCAGTTTTAATCTCCAATATGAGCATTTGCAGCAGCAGGGGATGGCTTTGGCTGAACCATAGGAAATTGCTTTGTGTTAGGTCAAAGATGGCTGAATATTGATCAAATATCAACTTCATGAGGTTTCCCTTATTACGCTATGGAACTATTGGAGGGAAGCAAGAAAGTGCATAAACATACTACCTGCGGAAGAAGGATTCAGTGGCTAGAAAGTCTGCAGATAGGAATGACAAAAGGGTGTGATGGCTAATTTTTTTTTTTGTCAACTTGACTGGACCAAGGGATGCCCAAATAGCTGGTTAAACATTATTTCTGGGTCTGTCTGTGTTTCTGGGAGACATTAACATTTGAATTGGTGGTCTGAGAAAAGCAGACAGCTCTTTCCAGTATGAGTGGGTATCAATCAATTCCTTGAGAGCCTGGAAAAAAAACAAAAAGGTGAAGGACGTTTAAGTTTGCTCTCTGCCTGAGTGGTTGAATGGAGACAGTGATCTTCTCCTAGCAGTGCTCTCAGTTCTCAGGCCTTCAGCCTGGACCAGAATCTACATTATTGGCTTCCAGCCCTGGAGCCTTCTGGTTTTCCTGGGTTCCCAGCTTGCAGAAGACAGATTATGGGATTTTGCAGCCTCCAGAGTCACATGAGCCAATACATTGGAATATAAATTTTTGACAATAAAAAAAGCAGAGAAGCAAGGACAAATAAATATTCTCTGAATGAATAACTAGATAATTTTTAAAGCCTTTTACAATTCTAGATTTTACAATTCTAAAATTACAATCCTAGGTTAAAAGTCATGTTGTAATTTTTAATATATGTTATGTATGACTAATAGAGAAGATCAGTGGCCCAGTTCCAAGGGCCAGGGCTAAAATGTGGTTTTTCTGTGAATTCAGGGATGTTCCAGCCATCACGAGTGCTCTGCTGTTTTATTTGTGTGAGGCCCAATAAGCCTCGTGGGAGAGACTGGCTGGAACCTCTTTAAGCTCCCATCCCATGACAAAGTATGTGGGGAATATCAACCATCCTGTCACCTCTTGAGTAGTGTACAAAAGGGGGAGGGAAAACATACCCAAGATGGAGTAAAGTTCACAAACTTATCACTCACTGACAGTTAAGAGGGAGGAATCATTCTCAGTGCATCAAAAGGTAATCTCAGCTCATAGACTGGAGGCTCCATGAGGTCATGGTTCTGGGTTTTCTCCTCCATTGCAAATCTAGTGCCAAGCACAGGCTGGCACTTATAGGAGCTCCATAAGCTCAATAAGTGAATGCCGATTTCCTCTTACCCAAATAACTAGAGATCAGAGAGAAGGGGGAATGAAAAGAAAAGAAAGAGCAAGCCCAGTGCTGAGCAGTTTTACTAGAATCGTATGGTGTAACCGGTTTGTTCACAACCTAGGAAATGAGTGTAACATGGGCAAGAACTGGTTTCCTCTCTGCACTTCAGTGTGGTGTTAGAGCAGCATGATATGCTCCGGCCATACAAGGACTCTGCGACAACACTGAGACAGGTCTAGTAAGAGCAGAGACGGACACCTGAGATGCACTATCTAAGGCCAAGAGTCCCAGCATCGGCAGAGCCCCTGGAAGCACCATGAATGAGCACAGGAAAGCAGGGTAGAGAAGGTCACCAGCAGCCAGCCAACAGGAAGGCTGCAAGGGAGGGGTTTAGGACTCAGGTGTCATTTGCTTTACCAAGCAAGCTGAACTGGGGCCGGAGAAGACATGAGTGAAACCAATAAAGACCCAGTAGACACAGTTCTAATTTGTCTGGCACATTGTAATGTACAGTTGCTATCAATTTTTTTTTTCAAAAATATTTTACAAATAATGTTCCAAATAACACTTATTTTTACAATCCTAACTCCTGTGTATTAGTGGAGTTCTATTCACAGGTGTGACCATGAACTAATCCCTTAAGTTCACTATCTTTATCAAGAAAATGAGAATAATAGTAAGAAGAAGAAGAACCTTCCTCATGTGGATTCTGACAGAATTAAATATGAAATTTCCTTTAAAGTGCTTGGCACAGCACTTGACATATATTAAACACTCAAAAAAATGTTAAATAGCAACTACTAGTAGTAGTTTAGTGTAATCCTTTTCTATAACTGAGAAAACCTGTATATAACATTAGAAACTACAAAGTGAAACTAAAATGTTAACTCCTTTTGAATTTTTCCAACACTAAGGGGTTCTCACCACTGCTGACTATTAAATAAAGGCTAATCTGTTAAATCCTTTATGTGATTCCTAAAACTCTGACATCTCACATTAGCCTCTCAAGAACAAAGCAGGAAGTATGTGGGAGATGCACGAATGTTGTGTAGACCAAAATAAAGTACAGTGTTTTTGCTGTAAGTAGCCTATAAACACACGCTCTGTTTTCAGTGACTTTAGTGACTTTCCTCAGGTTGAGCAGTGCAGCACAGCAGCAGAGCAATCCTTTTCCTATTCTGTTTCACTCATTTAAAGGAGCTGTGTATTAAAGCTAAGTCTCTATGCGTGGAGTAAGGCTGGTACTGACCCAGTTACTGCAATATTTAAGTCTGTTCTTCTCTGTTTTGTTCAAGGAAAGCCTTCTTTGCAAACAACCAACACAAATTTAAGCAGAAGTAGCTCTTAGCCAACAGATGTATGACACACAGACAAAACTCCTTGGACTGTCAGACCTACATTTGGACGTAAATGACATCATTGGATCTATGTCCTGCAAACACATCAATTCCTTAAAATTTTACTTTCATTTTACACAAGTGGCATTGACCAAAGAGTATCTTTGAGGAAATGGATATACCAAATGCTTAAAGGCATTATTGGGATGTAGTCTTAGGCTTCTACCAGGGAACTCAAAATTCCTTCCTTGAGATCTGACATTATTATATTATTATCCACTCGTTGTATGTGGCTTTGACTCCAGTAGTTTACTATCTATGGTTTCTGAATATCTTTCATATGCTGCTACCATATAAGGGTGCAGCAAACCACAAATACAGATAGCATAACACTCCAATAAAGTATTTTTGAGAAGAAAAGAATAACTTCCACTTTGAGTTCTTGGAAATGAATGCAGCCTATATCCCGATATACATGGAGACATGACTGTACACATAAAAATGACCAGATCAGTGACATCGCAATGTCCCTTAGGGGGTAGTCATTATATAAAGTCTCCACCAACTGACCAATCAATCAATCAAATGCTTATTGAGCACTCAGTAATGCAAAGCATAAATGTGCTCCTTTCTGTTCTTTTTCAGTGGAACTGTCAAAGCCATACAATTCTACACCATTGATTTTCCTTATGGATAGTTCTGTGTTTTGACCATGACAACATAAGAGCCTTGAATTCTGCTCATTTTCCTTGGTAATAGAAGTTATGTCTAGACCGCTACTTCATGTTCTTACCCCTACGATTTTGCTGCAATGACCAAACAGTATGAAAGACAGTTTTATTACTTTATGGCAGCTTACTTTTGCTTTGATGTTTTCCACATGAGTTTTCCAGAGGAAAAGAAAGAAATAAAAAAGAAAATGCTGACCACTTCAAAAAACCGAAAGTGAAGAATTCAGTATAAATTAATGAGCATCATTAATACCAATTTGAAATATAGCCTCTAACAAATATTAATACAGAGTGCAATAATATAATAGAATAGTTGTCTCAGCCTACCCACCATGAAAATAAGTTAACCTTTTTATTATTGTTAAACTTCTTTCACGGAAACATTTTCTGGAGTAAATCATGAAATATTATTGATTTAATTTATATAGGAATAATTAATGACTTAGAGCTCTAACAGTGATTCCAAATTCTTTTTAAGCATATTAAAGTCAATATTAATTTACATGTAAGACACAAATATTCAGGGCCACTGCCCCTATTTTAAATAAAACCATGCATTAATCTATTTCTCCTGTAATGGCAACTTCACAAACTAACTCAATCTGCAATTTTTACCCAGTTTTTTTTTGGTATAATAAAGTATATATGGTATTGCTGTCAACTTGCTTCTCTACATTGATATTATTTACAGGTAAATGTATTACATATGAACCAAGTCCATATTCAAAATACCAAGATTTTCATAATATCTGACTTGGAGAGTGAGACAAAAATATAGGACATGCATAGACTAGTGCCAATTGCCAAAATGAAATCTAATGACGGTCAGAGCTCCAAATACCAGAAATAGGTCAGGAGCGTGGAACGATGTCAGAAGAGATTTTTTTTTTTTTTGAGGGCAATGTCACTGGCCCTCATATGTGGGACCCGAACCGGGGCTGCTGGCTTCCCAAGCCAGCGCTTAACCACCGCGCCACTCGGCCGGCCCTGTCAGAAGAGATTTTTCATTACGGCACTGAGCAAGCGTATCTCTAAAGAACCATTTTGTCCTCACATTCTTTGTCTCCAATTGACCAGCGATATGATTGGAGTCTGTGGAGGTCAGGTTTGGCTGAGTGGTATTATAATTTAAGGGTCCACTCCTAATAGATGAGGACACCAACAGTGGGAGCAGAAGGCAGGAGGAATCTAACAAGATTTTCTGAAATGGTGTCTCAATTTTTGAACTTAGCTAGGTAAGCAATCACTAGTCAAGTACATGTGGCCTATTTCATATCCTGAAAATGTCTAAATAATTAACCAATGAATTGAGCCAAAGCAGGAAGGGCCTTCATATCTGAAGTGCTAAATAATTGTTGGTCTTTAAAGATGTTCATTAGATGATTACAAGTTTGAATTTTTTTTTCTATTCCTGGATTTTAAACCCTGAAGTTAATCTGTCTCTTCCCCAGGTATAATTTAAGCCATTAGATATTAAAATTTAGATATTAAAGTCAAATGATTATTCTCTGACAGATAAAGCTTATTTCAGGTATCTCTTCCCCCAAAGACCTTACAAGGACTTTCCTTCATTTAAATGATGTGGGTGTCAGAGGATTCCAATCAGTATGATTTCTTTACATTTCATATGAAATTTGTACTCCAAATACATTAACATCAAAACTACCACCCAGCTTTGTTTGGGACTTAAAAAGTTTAAATGATTGTGTTAAAACACAGAAAGATATTTGTATTCTTTATGTCCTAATAAAGTCACCATCTTTCCACGAAGGGGATGAATTCAACCAGCCTTTTCAGTGACACTGCTATCTCCCTGACCTAAATATAATTCCTTCTCAGCATGTCAGCTATATGTTTTAGAAAGAAAAAAATCAAATGATTATTTCTAGACGGGTATTCTTTATATTTTTTCTCATTTTCTGTACTATCAAGATGCCACATATATACATATACACACACACATATATATACATATAAAATATATATACATATATACAGAGGGTGCCAAACAATGTATTATATTCATGTTTTAAGAAAGGAAAAAACTGTATGAAAATTGTAATACTCAATATATACCAATAACAAAAGATGAATACAAGTCATATGTATACATTTTTTTGGCACCCCAGTGTGTGTGTGTGTGTGTGTGTGTGTGTGTGTGTGTGTGTGTGTATGTATATATATATATATATATATGATTTTTCAGAGATTTCATACACTGTAGCTCAGCTTTAGTGTCTGACATCAGCACATCAGCTCAATTAATAACCCTTGTCTGCATGTCCTGGAATGACATGCAAGTTTGAAGTTACCACTTAAATGCCTTTTAAATAGGTAGATGATAGATAACAAGTCACTTATATCTTGCTGCTTCTTACTAAATCCATAAAATATCTAAGGGAAAATAATTTGGTGGCACCCAAGAATATCCTCGTTATTTTCAGTTTATTAGGGAGGTATAATCATTGCCTAAAAAAATTCTGTGAGCTCTGGCATCACTCAGGGGTTCAAAGTCCTGAGTTCACTGCTTAAAGTCTCTGCTACCATTTGACTCTGTGGACACAGCCAACGGAAGCTGAATTTAAAGCTTGGATTCTAAGCAGTGGAAAGAATTCAAGCTAGCTTTAAGTTAAAGGGGGAAAATATTGGGTAACAGTGATAAAATATCAAAGTATGGATTTTCCCTTCCTTCTTACCCCCTAAGAAAGAAGGATACATGCTTATTTGGGAACCAAGTCTGTGTTATGTTGTTTGGATAATAGGAATAAATTGATCTTTCTGTCTAGATAAATGAGTTGGAGAGAAGAGAGTGGACAAAGAGACCAGTGAGGGCAAAAGCTGTACGAGATGGTGATTTGGTGAGTCAGAAGGGGTGGCTTAAGGAGAGAAGAAGGTTATAAAAACAGGATTTGGCAGAAATTTCATTGTGTGTTTAAAAGGCTAATTGTCCTTTTGCTAACATTTTGTCTCCAACCTGAGGTCCCTTAAAAAAATTTAAAAAATAAACTATTAAAAAATTTAAACTGCTCTGCAAAGCTTTTGGGATCAGACCAGTTGCTAGAGGGGGTGCTTTAATTTGTTTGGTTATTTCTTTGCTTAACACAACATAGTGCTCTAGCATTCTCTCAGAGGGGCCAGTTTTGCCCAGGTCCTGTGCCACGCCTGGTTCAATCCCCTGTGGCCAAGGCCAGGTCCGACTGCCTGAGCTGGCAGCTGGGTGCTCCACAGTCAGGGAACGGGGTGCCGCTGGCAGCCAAACAAAATCAGATTTAAAGACAAAGTACATTAAGATTCTATTCGAAGAAAAGTTGAACTCGAGAATGTTCCTTCAATTTCATGAATCTAGAGTGAAAAGTGACAACAGTCCACAGCCATCGTTACCCATCAAATGATTTGCAATTTGGGTTTTCGGCTCCATTTTGCCACCACTGTGGACAGCTCAGGGAATGTCACTCTTTGCTCTGCATTTTCTTCGATCCCCCGCAACTCTAGCTTTATTTACCAAGTCACTTAAAACATTCACAGCATCCCAGGAGCTTGAATTGGTATTAGGGCCCATGTTTCTGTAGAAATTTTCAAAACTGACATAAGACTCTAGTTTTTTGGGTTTTGTTTTTTTTTCAGTTTTGCTTCCACCCCATGAGCCATATTCTATATAATTAAGGGCTTTTCACCCACAAACAGTTTAAAATGTTGTTTTAATAGCTTATAAACAAAAAATATCCTATTAAAATCTGTCTGATAGTTAAAATTTCCCTTAATTAAAAACTCAGCGTACAGCTGGCATATTGCTCATTTTGCTCTCGGCACAACACGTGTAGATTTACCAATAAATCATGTAACTGGAAAATTTTAAATATTACTTTGTGGGTGGTATCTTTGCTTTTTATAGCCTGCTATGAATATAGTTGAAAGTTCTCTCCCTTAAATGACACAAGCTCTTCTAAAATTGGCTGTTGACTGACCAACTACACAGGACTGAGAGAAGGAATCTAGAAACAGAAACATTTCAACATACTGAAATAAAAAAGATAAATTAGGCATAAGCAGTTTACTTAACCATGTAATGTTTCTCCTATTCTTCTTAATTCGTATTTAGGTTCCGAGTAAACTCTCTGCTTCTGCAGTGTTTGGAACACAAGGATAGAAATAGCTGTGGCTTTATATGTTAAATAGAAAAACAGCTCTATTTCCATACTTTGTTCAAGAGAAATATTTCACTTCCAGTCATGACATTGTTAGAATTCAGCAATACTAAACACCACCATCACCACTCCCAAAAAATAGGAAAAGAAAACAAGACACCTGTGTTTTGTTGTTCTTTTAAATGCTATATTCAATGAGAGATGACAAGAATGCTATATGGTTATGATTTACCACTGGAGTTTTAGTGTGAAACTAATCTGTGTTCATTTAGGAGTTGACCACTTCTGGCCTTGACTGGGATTGTGGGCGAGACCCAGTAGTAAGGAACCTACCCTAAAGAGAAGTACAAGGATAACAGGATGACATGAATAAGGAGGGCATTCTTTAGTACTTTACCCCTATATTCCATAGTCTCCCTTCCACTCCTGGTTTTAGGTAGGAAGCTAAGATAACACTAAAAGGCGCGTTTTGTTTTTGTTTTTTCAAATTATGTGTGAGAGATTGAGAGCATAACGTTACATGCAACAGAAAAAAATATACAGCATAAACGAAGAATTTTACTGTTTTTTTACTACTAAATCAATTTATGATTGAAGCATCCAGGCTTCTGAGCACCAAGGGACTTACAGCAAGGCTGTAATTGGTACAATGGGCCATGGTGCCAAGATATCAGCAGCAGCCAGAGGAGAAACAAACAGGTCCAACGTGAACCTTGGTGCCCCTGACACTGGGCATAGCGCCTCAACACAGACAACAACAAACACAGCCCTGAGGAGCTTTGGGGGCAGAGCCCCTGCAACGGGCATGACCAGTGGGGTCTGAGCCACAGAGACCACAGGGAACCAGAGCGGAAGTGGAGCAAGCGCTGGATGTGGTGTTATACTCGACCCTCTAACCTAGGATAGACCCTCTAAGATAAAGAGGGCATTTAAGGGCATCACAATGATTAAGAATGCTACAGAAAATTAATGGACAGGGGTCATAAATGTGAGATGTCTGCCTTGTGTCGGATAAAGCTGGTATTTACTTGGAATTCCTGAGTAAGATGTAAAGCCCAGCACCTGTGTGAATAGCTAGGCATCCATTCTCATTGGCCATTGCGCATACTACAACGGCTGTTACTATGCTAAATATCATTCTGGGCACAGCCACAGATTCTTCCTCATCCCACAGGATTTCCGAATGTCTCAGTGGACTCAGATGGGGATGAAAAGCCTGTTGATAATTATTAGAACTTAGAGCTTGACTCCATTTTATAAATAAGCTCCAAACATTTTACTCAGTTTTAACACTGACTGCTGCAAGAATGCAATTCCAAGGTCAAGCAAGGGAACACTATACTTTGTTTTGTTTGTGACTTTCTCAAGAATTGTTCACTATTTTGGAAAGGCACATCACCAATAGCAATGAGACCAGTGGAATTTTAGTTTCCTTCTAGTACAACCACACCGATCTGAATTTGTATGTGTCACATTCATGAGGATTCAACATATAGGCTATTATTCGACTATTTCATTACACCCTATGATGTCATTATGTCTAAACACGTGCTGAATTACAAATGTTTATAAAGTTCTTTCTTTTTATTTGTCTTTTATATTAAAGGTAGTTCATACTGATTTGTTGAAATAATGTGTATAGGTAAGTTACAGATATTTACTTCCAGATCAACCAGAGATAAATAAATAAATTTGTTGTCAAGAGACTGTGGGGTCTTTTGGGAATGGGAAAATCGCTTTAGGATGACCCAAAAGTAACTGGAAGCAGGATTTTGAGATGAAGGGGTCTGAAGATAGTAAATGAAGACAGATAAATATTTTTGTGACTTTTAAGTTCCTAGTTTTATTCCCAGGTTAGTGAATTTTGAAAAACATGGATCTCGCCAGATTAGATAAAAGTAGTAGTTAGTAATTATCAGCTAATATTTATAGAAATACGTATTGAAGTAACAATCATAATGCTTAACACTGTGGGTTGCTCACTGCGTGTGAGGCATTGTTCCAAGTACTTTAAATGTATTAACTCATTCTGTTGTGTCAACGATTCTAGGAGACAGAGTCATTGTCATCCCTACATCGTAGCCAGAAAAATGGAAGCTCAGAGAAGAAGGTAGGAAACCTACCCAAGGAAACTGGACTATTGCAAGGCCAATATGGGATTCTCATATGTACAGCCTGGCCTCATCAGCACCTAGCCACTATCCAACAGCAGACATGAAATTAGGTCAAAGCAATTACTCATTCTGAAAACCATTTTTGAGAACCATTCATTCCACAGAAATCATCTATTTCCTCCAAAACATAATCTGGTTCTATTTACATTAAGAATCCAAACCTCCAGATTCGTGCTTTATAAGTCAGTTTGGCAGCCCAATGAATTCTAAAATCCTTCCCATGAAGGTCAGAAGAGCAGCTTCAAAATGCCAAGACAAGTAATTCTGGGACTTTCCAAGTGGCACAAGGTGGTCACTATCATTCCAGATGCCCAGACCTGAGGCTGGTGGCTACACCGACACCTGGGTCACCCCTGGCCCCAGGCATATAGCTACTATGTGAGGTTTGTCATGGTAAATGGTCTACTTTGCCTAGAAAGACTGCAGATGGTTTGGGGAGCTGAGCCCGGAGTGGGCATATCAGAAAAAAGGTAACAGAAGAAAGGTGACAAGCATGTACCAATGAGCACGGAGGACCCAAGCTCTGATGACCAGGACAGGCAACTCTCTTTTGCTAGGAAGTTCCCTAGAAGACTAAAACAAAACAATAGAAAACCAAAAGCAATCTGTCTACAACAAATTCACTTACCTTCTTCCTATATGTAAATTGTCTGATAAATAAGAAATAATTGATCAAATAATAATTAAAAATGTGTGAACAAGTTCAAGTTCTCATTAGGCCCAGCTATTATTGGGCTTTCTTAAATAGCTCCTTCCTTATATTCTTGCACTATACGATGGGCTTAGAATACAGTATAGTGGCATCTGGTATAGTATGGATCTGCTTTATTCCAGCTGTGTAAACTAGAGGTTCTTGAAGCTTCCATTTCTTTATCTAAGAAGGTATGATACTATCTGCCTGTAGATGGTTATATACAGTTAAAGCCTAAGTATATAAATGCTTAACCCAGTGTCTGACATGTAATAAGTAAAAATTAACATTACCTCTTATCATTTGAGGGGTATTTACCTATAAAATAACCTTGTGGCATAAAACATGAAGCCCCACTCTAGTTATTTCTAAAACAAACTCACAACTAGTACTAACTCTGATGACTGTCTATGTACTCAACTTCTAACTCTAGGTAATACTTGCCTATTTCTTTCCACACCAGAATGCCTCCAAAAAGAACAATATATATTTTTGTGACAGTTGTATGTCAGTGTGAAAAGTAGAAAAAACCTCACTGAATTTTTTTCTCCAAATCAATTCATGGGTATCTTGAGTAATATAGAAGCACTGACTTCTGTAGATTTATAATACATACTCTTTTGTAAAGCATTTTTTTATGACAACTCTATGAGGAAAGAGTATTTGATATAATTGAGCCTATTTTACAGGTCTCGGAAAGAGGTACAAATGGACTAAGTACTTTTCCCAGAGTCAATGTAACTATAGTTAGTAGCTGAGTGGAACCAGAATTCAGGTGTTCTCATACCAGGACCACAGGATTCCTCACATCTGTCTTCACTGGGAGGGAAGTTAGATTTCTTCTGACCTCTTAGGTTACAAATCTTAGCAGCAGTATATACTTTCTTATGGGTTCTTAGAAATGGGTGAGTCAAGATTTGCCTTCTCTGATGTTGTATAATATTGTATGCCAACTGTAACTGAATATATAGATAGTCACGGGATGTGGAGTATACTGTGGAAGGGAGTCAAAGGAATTGTAATAGATATGTATGATATGGGGGGGAGTGGGGTGGCGAACTGGGGGAGGGGGACTGCCACTTTGAGGGGTAAAGAGTATAACTATTGCGTTGTGTTGTACACCTGAAACTAATAAAAAAAGAGAAAGAAAAAAAAAAGATTTGCCTTCAAAAGAGCCTCTCAGTTAATGTGAATGAATTACCTACTTTTTTGTCCTTTTGAGAATATATTGACCCTTTGATGTGCTACACATTTTCTTATGAAATGACTAGCAGCACTGGGATTGTACTGCTGCTATGATTCTATGATGTCATTAACTAAAATGGCCCAAGAAAAGAGAAAGTTCCATATTTTACCATTAGATGGTGCTAAGAGAAGTTTAAAGAAAATAGTCTCAAAAGTTACTGAAGAGTAATAGATATATATGATATGGGGGGGGGGAGTGGGGTGGTGAATTGGGGGTGGGGGGGTTGTCACTTTGAGGGGTAAAATGTATAACTATTGCACTGTGTTGTACACCTGAAACTAATTTAAAAAAAAAAAGTTACTGATGCAATGAAGCACAGTATGTGATTGGGGTTTACTATAAAACAGAGTCTATGCTTCTTTCCCAGACAGAAGCACACCCAACTCAGCAGCAAAGAGGAAAACATCTTCCAAAGCTATTCTATTCACTCAGTTAATTATACTTCTGCTAAGATACGTATCCTTTCTAATCACAACTTCAACTATGAATGAAGGCTTCTGTGATTCTTCTTAGGGAAATGAATGTATTGGGTTGTTGGAAAAGTCATGATGCATTTTTGCAATGGAAAACATAGAAAAAAATACGTCATGACTTTTCCGACAACCCAATATTTCACTCTATTCATAGTTTGTTGCAACTCTCATGTTGGGTCTTTATCAATATATTTTTCAACAGAACATGTCATATTAGAAGGCACTGAATACCTGTTAATGTACTGGTCCTAATAAATTATGTTATTAATTATCATAGTGACAATGAGAAGTTCATGAGATTAGTTATAGCACACATGATCGTCCCATGAAAAATGCCTATGTAACAACACACAGCATTACAATTAATACATCACTTTAGTGGGCTTTTGTTTCCTAATATTGATGCCATCTTGCAAATCCAAAGTCAGTTCAGGGCCCTGAACTTCCATGAAAAATGAATGAACAAAGCCGGGAGCACCATAAACTTACTAGCACTTTCTCTGTCATAGCACTTCAAGTTTTTTGTTGTCGTTCAATATCTCTACCACCAGAAGAAGATTGAGAGAGAGATTATCTTGAAGTTCAACATTGTATATCCCCCAACACCAGAACACTCTCTCTATGATATATATATATATATATCTCACATAGATGTACATATGTGTATGTATAATAGATTGTTTAAATACATAAGCAAATGAATCAAAGTTAGAGTATAGTGCTCATTCACTTATTGGGTTCACTCACACACAAAAAACAAGTATGCAAGTTTCAGGATGAATTTTCACCTCTTCAGTAGCTAAATCCTAGAACCTGATTTTTTTTCCACATCCTTCTTGACCTACCTCTTGTAATCTTCAAGTAGGGCAACCCCCAACTGCTTAAAAATAAAAAGTTGGCCACTTCTGTAAGAACTTTTTCATCTATTTTGAAGCAAATTATGTTTTCTAGGTAACTTAACAAGACTTCAGATTCACTGTGGATATGTCATTGCACAAACAGTGGTTCTGGCGTCTGGACAAATTGCTATGGGGAAAATATCACAATCACTTCTTGGGTGATGTATTTATTGAAGAAAATGTGAACAAATGTTGTATTGTTTATTTTAGCAGGCTACATACATGCTGAATCATGGAATGTGTCTATGCATAGCTGGGAATAAACTATCGATTAATAGGTGCAAGCTGGGTAAATAAGATAAACAAATCTACGAAGTGCAAATAAAGTTTACTGAATTTTTATTATGCTGTGCAAATAAAAACTTTTATTATGTAATCTACTTTCATTGTTTAAAGTTCTTCATGTTTTAACAAGTTGTTTTGCCATTATTTAGATGCAATGCTACCTATCTGTTTATCATTGAAATAAGTAAACAGTGGCCTACTGGAGAGAGTTAGACGACAGAAGGGAACATCACTCTTATCACCTCTTCCTTTATGGTCTGTTAAAAATCAGAATTAATAATCAGAATCACACAACTTGTTGTTCCACTGTGCAAACAGTGTTTGGCACAAGATAACAAACTCCCTGAGTGAAATAGATTATATACATGATAGCATGAGGGGCAGAGGTCACAAACCAGAAATGCAAAGTTTTACCAAACCAGTTCAACTTTAAAAGGTCAAGGCATTTTAAACTTGCCTTCCCAAGAGCAGAGGGGTGGATGAGCTCCTTCACCTAGTAGGCCTTTAGTACAACTTCAGAGAAGTCAAGGAGCTACCAAATGTTTACCGGAAAATGGACATGCTGTCCCAATATTCAAATTGGTCTGATGCCAAATGTGCAATGGATAAAGCCCTGAGCAAGTCAAGAGCAAGAGACACCATTGGACCAGACAGCTTGGGTTAGCTTCTCCCAAAGACAAGAAAAAGTGAGTCTCTGAAAGCTCACACTCACCTACCTGACTTTCCCTCTTGTCTTGCCAGTAGCCAGCCGTGAAGCACTACACAGTGTCTATTCCAGCCATATCAACAAGCTTGCTTCTTATTTTTTTAAGAAATGTCACTTGGAAGGAAGAATTACGTAGTTTCCCTCTAACAGGTTATATAGTATGCAGCAGGTATTTTTTCCCACTTTCAAGGAAATGAAGCAAGGCTATCATTCTCCCAAAATCTTCACTTGATTTTTGGCTGTGATTAGTCATTTAGAGATTTATGGTTCACAGGAAGCAGGGTGACTTTTATGAATAGCTCAGACTGTGTAGATGATCATTGCATTTGCATGATTCAGCGGTTTCCATGAGGTTCTGACCAGTGTACAGTGGTGTCTAAAATTCTTATCACTAAAATGATTCATTTGGATTTAAGTGTATCTTATGGAAAAAAACGTACATTTGGGAGAGGTGAGTGTAAGAGCACTAATTAATGTATCATATTAGCTAGGTCTGGAAAGCAGAGGCAAGGTCTGAGAACATGTGAGAACTGGGATTCAAGGTAGAAAGTAAGAACCAAGCATGGCACGGCAAGGAGAAGGGCACTTAGGTAGATAACCAATCAATAAGTATTTATCAAACACCTATAAGTCATCTATTGATTTTGTCTGTCCAGTATCTCTTTCTTCTTTAGGGTATCGCTCTCCTCTCTCCACATAGGCCTGGTGGAACTGCCAATCTCATTCCCTTGCCTTCCCAACCACCCCTCACTGTTTACGGGCTGAATTGTGGCCCCCTGAAATTCATACATTGAAGTCCTAACCACCCAATAACTCAGGATGTGACTGGATTTGGAGAAAAGGCCTTAAAGAGATGAGTAAGTGAAAGTCATTAAGGTTTCAAGTGGGATTAAAATGAGGTCATTTGGTTAAAGGCAGGAAGAGGAGAGGACATCCAAGTGTGCATTAAAGACACGGCGAAAGGGGGAGCTTGGCTTGAACAGAGAGTTAGGCTGGAGGAATAATGGGGGGCAGGGAGAAGTGTAGAGTGCCTCAGCCTGTGGCGGTCTTGAATACCACGCTGAGGAGTCTGGGGGAGTGAAATGGTTAAGAAAGTAGGCTTTAGACTCTTACTGTCTATGTGTGGATACCACTGTTAGACATGATTGTGGAAAGTTCATGTAACTTGACTACACCCGAGTAAAACAAGAATAATATTGGTATCTCCTTTCTGGAAATAGTGGGAGTACTAAATGAAATAATATATGTATGTATACATGTAAATAAATATTTTAAAAACATATTAATATATATTTTACATAGGTATTCTATAAATCAGCAAGATATAAAATACACAGTAATACTTTGGTTTGCGAGCATAATTCATTCTGGAAACAAACTACTTCTATTGCAAGACATTGGTCATTTACCACATTAAAATGTATTAGAGGGCCGGCCAAGTGGCGAGTTGGTTATAAGCTGGCTTGCAACGCCGGCTCTGAGCAGTAGGTCCCCGGTTCAGATACCACACGAGGGCCAGTGACACTGCGCCCTCTACAGCTAAGATGGTGAACAACAGCTCAACCTGGAGCTGGGTTGCCAAGAGTCACTAACAAAGGTGCAGGCTGCAGCCCCCACTGCAATGGGCTTCCATAAGCTACCATGAGTGGCCGGCAGCCAACGTGAGTGGCCGGCAGCCAGCGTGAGCAGCCAGAGTGAGCTGCCAAGAGCCGCCGTGAGCAGCCGTCCAGTGGCCAGAGACTGATCTGCCTCATCTGGGAAGAGCACAATGATAATACCAACATGGGCCAGTGAAGTGACATCCTCCACAACTAGACTGAAGAACAAAAGGACAGCAACTTGTCTGTTCCCTTTCCCATTTCCCCAAAGCTGTTCTCCTCCCCCAATTCCCCAATAAAATCTTTAAAAAAAAAAAGTATTAGAAATATTTGCTCATCTTGCAAAACACTCACAAACCACATTACTCGCAATCCAAGATTTTACTGTATATTTTTATTTTACCTCAACAATATGGTGTGAATATTTTTCTATGCTAATAAATGTAGGTCTCCATCATTTTTAATTTTTAATAAATTTTTAATTTATCAGTTTTCCACTGATAAATGTCATAAGTTTTTCACACTTCAGTTGCATGTATTTTAGTATGTAAAAATTGTATGTGAATAGGGAAGGTATGGATAATTGTATAATTTCATTAAATTTACATATTTTTCTTTCTTTTTATCTATATTTTCTATTCTTTCCACAATGAATGTATATTACTAGTATAATAAAAGCAAAATAAAAATGAAAGGTAGAAGGAATTTTTTTAAAAATGCATGTTTGATCATTGTAAAAATTTGATTTCTATTTTTACTAACTTCCTTCCTCAGGAGTGGCCAAAAACCTAAACAGGATACAGGGAGGAAAAAGAACAACATTTCTGCTAACTTTCATGCTTGATAAATAGAAAGAAACTCAAAAGTATTCCCCACCCCCACTGACTGCTCTTTACCCTTCCTATTCTAGAGTGATTATCTAGAAAAGTGATTCCCAGACTGAATTCTCTGGATCTGCTTCTAGGGGGCTGGGTGGGGTCAGGAAGTTGCCTCCATTGCCACCAAGAGGAAGAAAAGGGCAAAGGGGAGAATGAAGGGGAGGATAGTACCCATTACTGATCAAAGCAATTCCATTTCTTCGTTATATAGGGCTTCTGAGATTTTGTTAAGGTTTAGAGTTTATAAAAGAAAAAGAATCCACCTGGCATCCACTGTAATCTAGATGAATTCTCCTTCTTTCTGATTTAGGCTTTCTGGCTATATCTCAAACACTCTCGCTTTCTTTCACAGAATCCATGGAGAAAAAAATGCTGAAGCACAATAGTCAGCAAGAAGTATTAGATTTATTTCCTCTGCCCTAAATCAGAACCATTAAGATGAAGAAAACTGCCTAGAGACTTAACCTATAGGAAGTACTGAAAGATTACCGGATAAGTAACAAGAGAAAACTCGCACCGTTGTCTTCCTACTCCATCTTCTGGCAGTCAGTACTTCGCTTCTCTGCTAAAGAAACAGTGAACAAATTTTTAAAGCATTTGGGGTTGAAATGGGATAAAATATGAGTCTTCTGAAAGGAAGTACATGTTCATATCCAGCCTGCATGAATGAGGACAAACCAAAAATGTGAGAAAGCATTAAGTGTATTCTTTTAGACAGCAATAAGCTGATGGGTAACTACCCAGAAGCTGTTACCGCATCACGTGATTTATGGGTACCTGTCTGCCTTGTGTGTGTGTAATATTATGACAGTTCTCCAGTTCTTTCACAGATGCAAATATCTTATTACTCAAAATGGTAATTATATCTTAGAGGCATAAGACAGCAGTTTCAACTTCTCTTGCTTCTGCTCTCTGCCCTATAGCACCAACTCATTATTGAGCTTGTAATGAGTAAATGGATAAATCTGTCCAAGCATTGCCAAGACACTCTGATGATGGGCAGGGCTCCCCTTCCACAACTCGAACCCCCTCCATTAGCATCCTCTCAAGTCTTTCATTTAAAATATTACAGTGACTATTATATACCAGGAACAATGACCAGGCAATAAACTTGAGAAGTGAGAAATAAGATCCTGCCCTCAGGACATCTCAGCCCTTGTAGGGAGACAAACACATACAAATTCTACTAAGCTCCAACGTGACTTGGCTATAACTCAGGCTTTTGCTAGGTACAGTAGGAACACAGAGGAAAGAAAGTCTAAATCTAGCTCAGCAAATCGGGTAGACTTCACTTGGGAGACATCCTTGACAGATCATATATTTTTTCAAAGAGTATGTGGATTTGGGACCATAAAATGTCTAGGTTATTTTTTTTTACTTTTAGATTTTTTAATTGGGGAATTGGGGGAGGGGAACAGTGTTGGGGAATTGGGGGAGGGGACCAGCCAAGTTGTTGTTCTTCAATCTTAGTTGTGGAGGGTGCAGCAAGCTTTTTCCAAGTCCAGTCGTGCCACTCAGCTCAAAGTGCCGTGTTCAGTCTTAGTTGAGGGTGGGTGTAGCCACCATTCCATGTGGGAGTTGAGCCAGCAGCCTCGTTGTTAAGGGCGTGTGCTCTATCCCCTGAGCCACACAGGTGGCAGCTCAGCTCAAGGTGCCAAGTTTAGTCTTAGTTGCAGGCGGACATAGCCCACCATCTCCAACAGGCAACCTTATTGTTAGGAGCACGTGCTCTCACCAGTTGAGCCATCCTGACACCTGTTGGCAGTTCAGCGGCAGCTCAGTTCTGGGGCAGCCTACTGGCCCATGTGGGAATTGAACCAGTGACCCTGTTGCTCAGAGTTCACACTCTTGAACAAACTCTTAACCAACTGAGCCACTTGGCAGGCCCGGAGAAATCATATTATTTATTTATTTTTTTTAAGATTTTACTGGGGACGCAGGGAAGGGGAACAGACAAGTTGTTGTCCTTCTTGTTCTTCAGTCTAGTTGTGGAGAAATCATATTTTCAATATGAAACATCAGTGTGTCCTAGGAATCATCTCTGGGTGGGTGGGTGGGTTTAGGATATTTATTTTCTTCCTCATATTTTCTTCATTTTTAAAACAATTATGTACAATTTGGAAGGAATGTGTCCTTGGCTACCACCGGACTTTTCTGAGACTTACGGGTAAAGAACAGCTTAAATTCCATTTCCTGGTGTCTAACCTGTCTAGCCCTATGGCTGGCTAAACCTGTTGGGAGACACTCTTTGACAAATCACAACAAAGCCATCCACACAGTATGGCAGTTTTCTTTGTGAAATACAGCCTCAACCTGGAGAAGGTCTTCTCTGTCTAAACTGAGTTGAACAGAGCACTAAGAACTACAATTTACTTCTATCAGCCTCAGAATACTTGGAAATTCCTCCCATATTCCTCTATATTGTGAATACTAGGAGTAGTTCTTAATTTATTTTTTTTATGTGTTTTCCTAAGTGTTTTCGAGGGAAATTAGAAAAGGTTGCTTCAGGTGCCACTGGCCAGTTGTGTTGGTGGTGGCGGTTGAGCTGACAATCGTAGGAGTAGTGTGACTCTCATTTTAGTAAGTGAGGAAAATCCTCGGAAAAAAGAACAGCAAACTGTTTGATTTTCTCTAGTGTTTGTTATGTGAAGCAAAGAAATAAGATTGTAGGATTTTTTTTCTATAATTGGTGGCTAAACGGGTGGTGTGGAAGGAAAATATGAATATTGTAGATGTCTGAAGAGAAACATTTCAAGAGGCAGACTTAGTGGTCCAGGGTTGGTAGGAAAAAAAAATTGTAACCCAAAGTGGATCATGGACTGCGAGGAAGAAATAGAATTAAGAGTACCAAAAGTGTCACCTCAGGTTCCAGCCTCAGTGGCATTGAAGGAGTGAAAAAGCTAGAAAGAGTGTGACTATAAAGTGGTGAATGAGTTTAAGCTTTCAAAGGTGGAATATTTCTTCATGATGCAAGATCCTGAGCAAGAATATAGAAGTGTGAGGCTTACGCGGATGGGAAACGAAGGTCATGGATTTGATGAAATCAAAGAGCTATGAGGTGAGCATGATGAAAGGGTCATTGTTTTGATAAGAATGATATCAGATTTGAAGCAGAGAGGAACAAGTTAACCCAGGTGATAATTTTCTTACTAACACTTATGTTAAATGATCAGGATGTTGGTAGAGGATAAGAAGAAGGAGAGTAGTGAAGAGATGGTGACAACCCCTCACAACTCCAGAGATTAAGGTTTTAGTGGAAAACCCAGCTGTACTCTCCTCAGGAGTTAGCAAAATTACTTTTTTTGTGAGGACAATGAAAGCTGGAGTTACCGATGGTTTAGGGAAATGTGAGGATGTGCTAAGGGGAAGGAGCATAGAGAAGTATGGGATAAGCAGGTAGGATTTGAAGCTTACAGGTAGAAGAATTGGACAGGGATAAGAAACATGAGGAAGCTGTAAGTTTCCAACACTGCAACATTACTAAGCTATTTCTGGGAGATACCACGTGGCCCTGTACTTTCCTATGTCTTCATTTCCTCTTCGTTTCTTAGAGACCAAATAGCTTATGTTAAAGAGTCTATAAATTTGACGACAGGCCAAACACTGAAAATGTGCAGGTTATCTAGCCTCTCAAGCTTCTAAATTTATTATTCATTTGTAATGTCCCACTCCAGGCCCCTGTAAATGTTTGGGTGTGTGCTTCTGTTCTAGATAAAATTTATCCCTGAATCAAGTCAGAGCATCAGAGAGCTAGTGACGTGAGTCTCACTGTTCACTCCCTAGATAGACTGTCAGCAAGCCTGATACACTTGTTTGATTTATGAAGGCGATGGGGAAAGATCACTCTTGCTCCAGTCTTAATAATGGACTGTAGTTTTCAGAAACAAGAATGGAATCGGGAAGGGTATGAGAGGATGCTGATTTGGAACAGGCTGGTCATGGGAGAGATAACGCAAGTAGATGGATATGGTAAGCTTTGGGAGTGGGTGGTTCGCTGGTGAACTGAATGGGCAGTTGAATGCAGTTCCAGAAATTCCACCAATTAGAAATTCATTGGGTTGGCAAGCTTCTTTTATAAAATGCAAATACATCTAAGAGGCTTATGACAGAGGTGAGGTGTAATTTAGTCTGCCTTAGTTCCATCAGCTTACTTCCTGCTATCACCCAGCTGAAATCAGTCATACCAGACATGAGAGTTTTGCTTGGGGAAAGCATGTTTTGCATAAAGAATACAATGGTGTGTGGGACAGGAGGTGGCAGTCTTTGGAAAGATAGAAGCATGAAGGAGCACCCAGAGACACAGAGATGGGGGGGGCCGCATTTGATAGCACAGAGAACAAACAAACTTTGGCTTTCTGTGAAGGTATGCCTGATTGTCTCATACAGATAAGTTCCCAATCTTCTCTAATACTGAGAATGTCCCATTTCTTGTAATCTTGTTGAAGGAAAGCATTGCTCCAAGCATAGCAGAGGGGAGGGGACAAAATGAAAGCAATAACAATCTTCAAATGGTATTAAGTGTCAAAGATTTCCATGTTGCTTTGTTAAAATTCAAGCTACGCCACCTGATTCTCTGACATTTCACTGCTATCCTATGATAAACAGGAATTTTTAGAACTGGAATATTAACACTTTGTAAGCGGGCATAAAAAGCTATATGACGAGTTTACTTGTTTCCTGCAAAAAATGTGTTAAAAACAATCATCAGTGCCATGTGAAAATAAATTATTATTGGTCAATACTTACAAATAATTTCAATTATTATTTTAAAGACAAGTTTTATATGTAGTAGTAAATATCTACAACTTTTTAAAGTCCAGCCTCGATTAGATACAGCAAAAGGTATTAAATTTTATTTATTGCTTCCCTTCCTCTTTATGTACTCATATGTTACTTTAAAAATGATGATACAGATCCTTAAATGTTCTAACTGGTATATTTGTGTACAAGTTTGGGTACATTTCAAACTTTGCATGAAGGCCAGTGCTCACAGCTAAGATACTACTGGAAAGAATGAGTAATAGCCAAAAATTTGGCTCATTCCTAACCCTGACTTCTTGGATGATGATGCCGCATTAAAAAGAACAAGAACAATTCACAAACCAAATAAAACAGCTCTCTGATGTTTTGTGTTGTATTCCAAATATGGAAAAGTAATCCCTTTTTATCAAAAAGCCAAACTTAATAAAAAGCAACAAAGAACATTAGCAACAAGTGTGGGCCGACTAAAAATGATAATACTTTTGTTTTTTAAAGCAAAGCATTCAATGGCAAGATAAAAATAAATCTTTGTGTTAGCCCGTAAAAATTCCATGGAAGTGTGCCTTTGGCGATGAGTCACCAGTCTAACAGCAGGTATACAGCTTTGGAATGGAACAGACTATTAGTCTCATGCTGACTTCAAGCCCTTCTCTATTCTGACTCAAACTCTGTCCTCCCACTTGCAAGGTCCCAACCCTGTTTACCAACAGAATCAAACCGCCTTGCTTAGCATCCCTGCCTCTTAAGATGAAACCTAGGACAGCACATCTGTCCAGGAAAAAGGCACAGTGGAATACTGCAATCTTGGCATTATGGATCACGGCCAAACATCACATTTCTACAGATAAGGAAACTGAAGCATAAGGAGACTTTAAATCCTGCTCGGGATTATACATTTCTTAAGCTTCAGAGCTATGTCTTGTCAGGTGTTCTCTGAAACTACTCAGACACATTTCTCCACGCATCTTCTACATTTCTGACCATTTTGCAAACAGAGGCACTGACAACCTTGGTTCTGAACTGTCTTTTAAAAGACATTTCTATAGCAGATAGCCTTGAAATACGGGGATGGTGTCTCACTCCAGAGCGAAGGGAAGGTTTTCTCCACTGTAACAAAAATAATGTCTCCCTCAGGACAAAAAGCAGACATGCTCACTGCCCATTATAAAACAGTCAAAAAAAAAACAAACGAGTCAAACTCTCTGAGGTCGGAGTTCATCTCTTGAACCAAAAACCACTAAGTATAAGAGTGTCACCTACACCTCTTCTCAGGGCCCTGTGGGATCTGGGATTCAGTGACCCGGGGCAAATGATGACAGTCTGCCTGCTGGATTGCTGTGAATACTAACGTCATTTGTCTCTGACCCAGGAGCACCCATCAAGCTGTGCAGGCTCACTTGTGAGCTTGGAAATAGGAAGAAGTCTCAGAGCCTTCACAGTTGTTGACAGAAACAGAAAATTGTAGTGATAATCAATCATATAAAGAAAAAATATTAAGTATTGAGAGAACTGTTACTAGATTTTTCAAATCTAGGATGATTCAGTTGCCAACTGTATTATGTGTTAGGTATAATATATAATATTCTTTACTCTTCAAATCAAAGTGTGTGTGTATATATGTATATATATATGTATACACACATATATATACACACATACATACATAAACACGCACACGCACACACATAACTATGGAATCTACTTTATTTTTAAAATTTAATCTATGAAATGGCCTCATTATCCTCACTGTTTAGATTTTAAAAAGCAAGCAAACAAACAAACCCTGACATTAAGTCACATAGTTAATAGGTGGCAGACTTATAATCTCTGGTTTCAAAATTTGTGTTTTGCTTACCTCCAAATAAAACACCGCTAAAAATGCCATAGGTCATTTTGGTTTTAAATACAATGGCTAAATTATATAGTATTGTGTTTAGTTTTACTATCTTACCTTTTTTTTTTTTTTATGATTTAAAATTTTTTTTTAAAGGTTTCGTTGGGGAACTAGGGGAGAGGTACAGCGTTGGGGAATGAGGGAGGGGAACAGACAAGTTGCTGTCCTTTGTTCTTCAGTCTAGTTGTGGAGGATGTTGCTTCACTGGCCCATGTTGGTATCGTCATTGCGCTCTTCCTGGGTGAGGCAGATCAGTCGCCGGCCTCCGGACGGTCGCTCATGGTGGCTCATGGCCGCTCAGACTGGCTGCCGGCCACTCACTGTAGCTTATGGCAGCCCACTGCAACAGAGGCTACAGCCTACGCTGTCACTGGTGACTCACGGCAGCCCAGCTCCAGGTGGAGCTGTTGCTCACCATCTTAGCTGTAGAGGGCAGTGTCACTGGCCCTCATATGTGGGATCTGAACCGGGACCCTGCTACTCAGTGCTGGTGTCCCAAGCCAGCTATTAACCAATGTGCCACTGGGCCGGCCCCTATCTTACCTTTTTAATAGTGCTATATATTGGGTTGTTGGAAAAGTCATGATGTATTTTTTCTATGTTTTTCGTTGCAAAAATGCATCATGACTTTTCTGACAACCCAATATTTAGGTACTGACATGTTGCTACTAATCTATATTCAATATTAAATATTCAGTATTCATAACAAATAAAATGTTTTGAACCTTGTAGATACTGAGTTTATATTATATGCTATATATTCATAGAAAAGGACTATAACAAAAGCTATTGTTTGTAAAGTTTAAATCATAAAATAGTAATGTAGACATATTGTTTTAAAACTACATACCTAAGAAAACATGACAGGGGTGAATAATTCCATTTAAAAAGCTATATATTCCATAAAACTATCTTGTTAGTCATACAGATAAATAGAAAATAATACACTAGATAGAGTGGAGAGTGGATTATATATATGTACAACATATAGATGTTTTAAAGAATAAGAAATGTTTAAAGCAAAAGAAAACAGAAAAAAACTTCTTAATTGTACGGAAGCAAAATATAAAATATAAACTTATATAAGAACTGTTCAAATTATTTTAAACTGGTAATCCATTTCTGGCTATAAATGAGCATTCACTCTTATGATTCTATTCTACTAACTCCAGTGCTAAAGAAAGTAGGTGATCTGTGTCAATCATTTTGAAATCTAAATAGCAACAACAGAAAAACTTAAGGATATATAGGCACTCCTCAAAATGTAAACAAATTTTTTTAATTGCCTTAGGTGTATTTCTAGATACTTATTAGCAATGTATTAATGGAAATGATTATTTTACTTTCTCCTGACAAAAACATCCCTTTTTATTCATAAAATAAAAACTATCCAGCTGACATTTACAAAAACAAATTTAGAAATTATGGAGCCACTTGCCATTGTAATGTAAAACAAAAACTACAGAAACAAGTTTATACAGCTATGACTTATTTTAGATCAATATCTTAAATTGAAAATTGAATTGCTGATTCATTTTTATTTTATTCTCATCCTTGGTAAATAACAGTAGAAGACCATACTCCTTACAATGGGACATACCAATGTGTTCATGTTTGGTGTGGAAGCAGAAACCCCACAGAAATGCTGATGAGTGAAGATATCAGTTTCCTGATTCCACTCAGACACAAATTAATTTTAAAAAATAATTAAATCTATGTAGATCTAAATTTTAATTGTATAATGCAATCGTTTCTAGGGGCATAGCAATTAAACATTAAATGGTTTTTAAACTAGAAATTTGAGGAACTCTTTCATGATGGGTTTTAAAGCAGATTATAATTTCATCTATGGAGACTCATAACATCTGATGTTGCTTTCCACTCTAGGAACCTGTGAGAAAATGAGATGGTAATTTTTATCCCAAAGTTTTAATGCTGTCAAAATGTAGAATTTAGCCATTTGGTATCCTGTCTTAAAAACAGATAAATTGAGAGGATTTCAGAAATAAGAAAGACTTTGGTTAGAATCAGAATCACTTAATCATGAAGAAATGATTTTTAAAAATTTTCAGTTTTATATAATTAAGAAGTATGATAATAATTGTTTTTAAAATAAAGCACCAGTTATTTTAAAGACAAACATATAGGAAGAAAAGGAATATTCATCAAAAAAGTAAGAAAGCAAAACTGAAAGGAAGAATATTAATGTTATTCTTGTATTCCTGATTATGAAGGTCATCCACTGGCAAAACCTTGTGGATTCTGGTTGATTTGTGATTGTGGAATTGGTAGACCAAGGAGCTTAATATGTTGATCTGAGATCTCTTCTGTCAGTTGATGTCTGCTAAGAAAGCTTATATATCTCACATGTTTATGCAGAAGGAAACAAATGAAAGATTACCTGGAAATCTTCTAATTATTTGACATAATCCTTCCTTTCTGCAAAGCTGATGCTGTATTTCTGGTAATGTGTTTACCTGAAAGGAACGAGAAACATTCTGGTGGGTTAGGCACTCATAAATTCTAAAACCAAAGAAATGCAAAGACCCAGAGGGTATCGAGATGTGAAATATTGTCTATACCACCTACACCCAGCAAGTCAACATCTAGAACCAGGATAATAAAGTGGTTTATTTGATAACAAAAAATTTTTAAAAACTTGCCCGTAGCAATTTTCAAAATTTTGAAAATCTTGATCTATTTTAAAGCATGATATTTGCTAGAAATAAAAGGAAATACTTTTGTCCTTATGGGAAGTAGAGTAACAGATAACTTTGATAGTTACAATTTTAGCTTTGGCAGAAAAATAGTACTATACATACCTCAAAGTCAACTAAATTCCAAAGTTCCAAAGTCCCTTGGTGACTTGAATCAGACATTTAGTGGAAATTCAGGGTTAAACCTATTTCGTAAATTCTACGGAAGAGCATTATCGCTGCCAAATATAAATCCCAGTCCCCACGAAATTCCATTTTAAAAAAAATTTGTTCTTGAAAAGCTTCCTAAATATTATCATAAATTCACATATATACTTTATCGTATAAAGAAGAAAAAAGAAACAAGCTAATTCTCTCCTCTTCTGCATTTATAGAAAAAAGAAACAAGCTAATTCTCTCTTTTTCTGCATTTGTTTAACTAGCTATTATCAACAAAATCTCAAAAATAATGTCAAATATGTTAAAGCCTTGTTTAAACCAACAGAAAGAGATCAATGTAAACCAGCTTGGATAGCAGATTCATTTTTTGAACGATTGATTACTTTCAAATTAATTCACCTAAATTTAAAAAATGTTATAGTTTCTCTGCTGTGTCCTGCTGGCATAACTTGATAACAAGAACTCAGCTACGGTCGGAGGAAAGAGAGGGAATGAGAAACACAGGCTGTCATACCCCAACAATGGCAACTGAGTACATCACTTTGCTTCTGTCTCTCATACTGTCCATTTGAAAACTAAAACATTTAGAGTCTTTGGTCTCTAGGTTCCACTTCTGCTTTAAGCTTTTATCAGTTCAATAATTCAATCAGAGTTGTAGTCATTTGAATTCTTATTGTACTGGGAAGTGAGAAAATGCTGTAAGATTTTAGAGATGTCCACATTTCTCAAATTCAAAATAAGAAGGTTCAGAGACCAAGTGCAGGTTTCCATAAAGTCCTAAAGTTTTCCATTCTGATTGCCAAAGACAGGCTGGAGGGAAAAGTATAAGGAACTCCTAACAGAGGTTTGGGTTTTTTACTTAAGTTAACACACAAAGAATGTTTCTAAAATAGATGTGAAAAGCTTCAAAAGTCAATCAGCTTCCACCATGCTACCCACATTAGGCAAACTCACTCAGGCTTGGGGGTCCCATTGTCCTCTACAAACTGAAAGGAACGGAAGCATTCTGGCAACATGGATAACGATAACTAAACTAATTGGCCAGAAGAATTTGGACAGATGCTGCAGAGATAGTGTCGAGTAGTTTGCTGTGTCCTACCAGGGTAGACTTTTCATTTGAGACCTTGGGTCAGAGGGATGAACTGACTCAGGGTCAACAAAGCACTTGCTTCAACAAACCAGAGCCAAGTCAAGGGCAGGAAAGGCTCCCCTGTCCGCTTCCTGTTTTCCCACCCAACCCAGTGACCTCTTCCCTCCAAAGCACATCTTTGGAATTCATAGTTGCAGCAGATGACATAACTAGAGTGACACGTGACACCAGAAATAGCATCTCATTCTACTCTGGAACTGAGCACCAAACTAAGCTCTTAAACTGAATAACTCAGCACACAGAAATAAACACACTCAAGGACTGTGGGTCATACAGCAATGGCAAATCAGCTATGTTACACATATCTTACCTTTTCAATTTTTACACCTAATAATGATCTTCTATGTCATAGTGCTTTTTATTCTTATTTTTATGTGCGTCATAAAATTGATAAGATTCGCATCATTATCAAGTAGAACATCATGGAAGAACTTTTCATGTGGATTAGTTGACTTTTATATGATGAGCTTCTCCAGCTTAGCATTGCAATCATTGTCTACAGGCTTTATTTTGGGGTGGAGGGGAGTAGATCGAGGTTCACAGCAAAATTGAGCAGAAGAGATAGAGATTTCCCATATACCCCCTGGCCCTGCACAGCCCCTCTCATTATCAACATTCCCCACCAGAGGGTACATTTGTTACAATGGATGAACCCACATTGACACGTCATCATCACTCAAATGGGCACTTCTATACCGATTTTTGTATTGGGTTGAATGCTTTATGTACATATGTGTGTGTTACAGACTGCTGTTCTGATGTTTTTCTTGGCATAAAATCTTTCATATCTTTGAAAGGATTAGAATGCATATAAAAAGGATAACGACATTTGAGCCTGGGATATTTCTGAGATCAAATTGGGAGAAAGAAAATTTGCATTTAAAAAGATTTCCTTTCCAAGGTACCTTCTACAATCCTAATCTGTGGTAATCTGTATCTAAATTGTTTTTATTACAAACTGTCAGAAGCAAAAGTAAAAAATCATTCTTAGTTTGTGACACATTTTATTAATAACAGCAAGAGTAGAGTATTAATTATAAACATTTAGAACATGTTTATAAATCAAAAAAGTAAAACTACAGTAATACATTCACTCATTAAGGAGAACAGGCTTTGGAATTTGGACTGTTTATAAAGTGGAAGAAAACACTCAGGGGAAACATTTGTTTTGTTATAAATATTGGGAGTGACACACACTTCACATCGTATCTTAGGGGACTGCACTTTTTCTTCATTAGATCTGTACAGGCGTTCATATCTTCTACTTTATCGAAAAAGCTGTTTAGTATCATCCATAAGGAAGAGAATTAATGACAAAAAGAGAACCAGCTAATCAAAGAAAAAAAGTAGTTTTATCCCCATGTCTCTAACGTGCAATTATCATTCCATCAAATTCACCTCAAAATGTCCTTGCATGTTTTATAATGAGAAGCCAGTTCAGTAGTTCCCAGTGCTCCACAGACTAAGAACTGCATCTGGGTTTTAGGGGCTACTAATCCTACAAACATTTAGGGCTAGAAATGAATCCCTTTGCTCTTGAAACACTAGAGCCTGTCTGTTAGAGGTGAGCTATGTCCCCAGTTACTACATTTAGTGCTACCTCTAGGAGTGGACTTCACTTCACTTTCAGCATCACATGGACCACTAAGGTTTTGAATTTATGTTATTCTCCTCTTGACGGAGAGGCTCCTGACCATTCATTTTCTATAACAGATCTTACGATCACTTTCATTAAGTATGTAAATTTCAAAACTCTGACATGATCGGTAATGTTTCATTTGAACAGGTGCCCTTCTTTTGTTCATTCTACAATCATTGATAATCCTATATTTTCCCCAACAAATCTACGTAAAGAAGACACAGCTCATGAAGTTTCAAATTCTTCATGCTCCAAGTGACAGTTCCTAACATGTATCATTTAGAATGGATTTCTTCTTTAAAAACGGTCATTAGAATAAGCTGTCAATGCAGTGACTAAATATTTATTTAGAAAGGTTCTATAGTGAGATGATTAAGAAATCAGAATTTGAAGTCATGCTGTCTGGATTCAAATCCTGGTGGTTTCATGTATCAGCTATGAGGCCTTACACAATTTTCTTAACTTCTCTGTGCTTTAGTTGCCTCCTATGCAAAAGTTGGACATAAATAAATACATCAGTGCTGAGCATGGTTCCTGGTACCAGCTGGAGGCCTTGGCAAGAGATGGGGTGGGGAGTAGAGAGTGGTTGGGCTCCTCTCCTCCCAGCTTGCTCTGTGCAAGGCTAGGACTTGGCAAGGCTAGCTCCTTTCCACTGGCCTCGCTTTCGTGGCTCCAGCTCCCATTAGGTCCCGCTACACATTCCTTCTGCACTATCTTTCTTCAGATTAGAGGTGGGTAAGATCTTAACGATGTTGCTGCTTTCTGGGTGTCTAGCATTTTTTTGTTTCTCTTATCCTGCCCAAACCTCTGTAAACAGCTATTTCCTTGGTCTCTCTTCAGTTAAATCCTTTTGAGTATGGCATTTGTCTCCTGCTGGAAGGTTGACAGATACACACAGCAAATATTGTGGACTTTATCCTACAGTCGATGGGAAGCCATTCAAGATTTTAACCACAGGAGTAACCAGGTTAGTTCAGCATTTTATATTTTTCACTCTGATGTAACTGTGAGCAGGATGGATGTCAGGAAGAAAATGTTTGCTTAAGAAAAAACAGTGAGGAGAATTCAGCAACAGCCTTGGTGAGATGTGGTGATTGACTAGAATAAACATAGTAAGTATGATATTTGAAAAATACTGAGTAATAAGTATTAATAAAATACTTGAGGAATATTTAAGAGTTAGATTCCTTACTATTGATGATTGACAGAATGTACACAACCAGGGAGAGGAAGGGCTCAAAAATGAAGGCCAGATTTCTGTCTTAGGTGGTGACAGTGAATGACCATGTTTATGACCAACAGAACAGAAGTTATGCATAGTGTCTGAATGCAAGAGCAGATGTAAATTTACCAAGGAGAACAAAGTCTTAGTTTGGTCCACGTAGAGTTTGAGGTGTCTGTGTGATATAGACATGGAGATGATCTGCAGGTCTGACAGCCAGAAGCCTGGGAAAACGCTTTCAACTTCAGATGTAGGTTTTGGAATCATCAACCACAAATGGTAGCTGAAATCTTGGAAGTGGTGCTAGGGAACACAGGCATTTAGAAATGGGCAGAGAAAAGTTAGCTATAAAAACAAAACAAAAAACCAAAACAAGCCCAGAGAAGGAATGGCCAAAGGTGTACAAGAACCAAAACAATGTGCTCAGCCCAAAAGCCAGGGGAGAAAAGAGTTAGAAGGAGGAAGGCATTATTAGTACTGTCAGTTGCAGAAATATCAAGTGATCAGGGTGGCTATTACAGTATTATTTTACTTCTGAAAAAGAGCTACTGCTGTTGACACTTTTCTTGCAGATTTGCTATAGGTATCGAAAATAGAACATATGTAAATTTTCCAGCACACTGATTAGCACCTTGTAGGCATTTGATAATTTTTAGTTAACTTTTCTAAAAGCGTTTACAAAAGTTCACACAAAATAGACAGTAAATATTGGATGTCCTTTTAAAATGTTAATAGGAAATTGTACAGATTTTATTATAATTCATTTTATTATAACCAATTTAAGTTTGAAAAGTCAAAACAGTGATCTAGAGAATAAAGACTTTGCTACTTTTGCTACTGTGGCCATGGTAAGCATCATTCCATAGACTAGAAACTTCTAGGTCAAGTTGGGGTCCTACAAAGTAAAACTGGGTCCTTATTGGTAGCAGCTGAAGTTGAGGGGGATCCTATCAAACAAACAATGGTGACCATTTTATGGTAAAGTATATAAGACACTTTGGAACTTTCTCCAAAGATGTAATGGATCTAATTGTTCAAAACTTCTTTTTTAACATTATGAAACAAGAAATCCTGTTTCATATAGGTGATAATACCTATAGAGCTTATTAATGTGCACTTTTGAAAAATAATATTTACCTTTTGATGTAAACCTAACTGGCACACATCTTCCTTGGATATGCAGGGTTTTCCACCAGCTTTCCTGGGAGACAGGCAAATGAGCAGATCCCAAGAGCCCAAATTACCTAATAGCAAAAGAATATTGGAAAACAAACAATTTTATCAGATGTTTTTAAAGTCAGAATTTACTTCTTCAGATTAAAGAATATAATTATTTCAGTACTAAAACACTAGCAACAATGATTGTGAAAATATTTAAAAGTCAATTTTCAAAGTAATTAAAATTCAACCTTTCTAATTTAACAGACCCAATTTTATATATATATTTAGTACTGTATCCCAGGGAAAATTCAATAATCTAAAGTAATATCATAAAATTCCTTTTAAAAAGTAGAATTAAAATGTTTTAAGTCACTAATTTTATAAATTTACAAAGTCATTTGGAGATTGAAAGGAAAGGAGATTATGAAGCCTTTTAAGATAGGAGATGGTTGCAAAATCAAATAATGATAAAAAGTCAAAACACTGGATATTTTGTTCTGGGCTTTGGTATCACCATTACTTGTCAAGGATCTTAAACAACAAATACACTTTTATAAGATTTCTTACAAAGAAGAAGTTATGGTAGGCAGAAAATAAACTTCAATGAAAAATTTAAGACAAGTTTTTGTCCAAAAGGAATTTGTAGTGTAGTTACAGACAGCACAGAGTTAGCTCAAAATACAGAGTATAACATGGACCAAAACAAAAAGTATTTCAATTATTTGAACAAAGTCAACAAATTCTAGTAACTTGCCAAAATAATCTCAGAAGATATACACAACGGAATACCACTCTGTCATAAGAAAAAACAAAATACCGCCATTTGCGGCAACATAAATGGATCCTGAGATTATGCTAAGTGAAATAGGTCAGACAGAAAAAATCAAGAACCATATGACTTCACTCATATGCAGATATAAAACTGAAGGCAACAAAGGAACAAGACAAACAAACAAAGAAACAAAAACTCATAGACAGAGACAATAGTTTAGTGGTTACCAGAGGGTAAGGGAGGAGGGGGTGGTAGATGAGGGTAAATGGAATCCAATATATGGAGATGGAAGGAGAACTGACTCTGGGTGGTGAGCACACAATGTGATGTATAGATGATGTATTACAGAATTGTACACCTGAAACCTATGTAATTTTCCTAATCATTGTCACCCCAATAAATTTAATTTAAAATAAAAATCACAGAAGAGTACTACATCCTTGCATAATATTTGAACATTTAAAAATTAATATTTGTAGGTATTTTCCCTTATTCTCTTTGATTTATTTATAAAAAATTTAATGAACATGCCTTGCATATAATTGGCACTTTAAAAAGATTTGTTGAATGAATGAATAACTAGCCCATGATAGGGTTGTAAACACGTTACTTCAGAGAAGATGGCAGATATAGGTATCTGAAAAATAACCAGAAAAAGTTATGTATAAAAGAATTGGTTTTTCTAGTGAAACTTCCTCCATTTTAGGTGGAAATCCAGTTTTTAAAAAAATAAGTAATTTCAGTGCACATGGCATCTTTTGTTGACCAGTCAGGAGATGATATTCCTTTGAGGGATTATTTATGCCAGACCTCACAAGTCATCTCCCATATTAGGTCTTGGTGGCTTCCAAAAAGTAGAAAATGACCAACATCACCAAATACTGGGTTTTTAAAAAAATTTCCCAGAAGCATTTCTCACTTGAGAGCATAATGCCTTCAGAAGGGCTTTACAGATAGAAAAGAAGGAGAGGAAAAAAAAAAAAAAAACATTGATAAGGAAAAGTGAATTGTGACAATTAGGAAGGAAATTTCACTCTTCATTAATCTAGTCCTTTATAATTTGACAAACTCTATGCTGTCTGGACCATTGGTTTCTCTGTTTGTAATTGTTCTATTGCTAGAAGAGAAACTTCACCATCCAGACAATTGAACTTAAGCTAACATCTGAGTTCTTGTCCTAGAGCTTCTCTGCTTATTGTGTCCCAAGATGCTGGAAGATAGCGCACTAGATCAAAGAAAAAGAAGAAATGGTTCCTGGTGGGAGAAGTCTTTCCATGTAATTGCCACAAGGCTTTAGGCTATAAGGGTCCATCCTGTTCCACACACCCTCACTTTGAAGGAAACTACAAACAGATTCCGTTAGCCAATCCAAATGTTCTATGTTGATTCCAATACTTCATTTTAAATGTGCACCTGGCATTTTCAGCCAAAGCCTTTTGATATGTTTTCAAACGGGAAAACACAAAAGGCTGTTTCATTCAATATTATTTCTAGCCCACAAAACACTATAACCCTGGAAGATACCTCCTGTCATAATATATTCAGCTAAATATTTTAAGAAGATGAGGATATGCAAAGAGAGGATTTCAAACCATGGACTGTATTGTTTGTATGTTAAAAACTGTATGATTTATATTCCTCCAAGTCTGAGGCATGGCCCCTTTCACTACCCAAGACACACGTGCAATTTCTGGATTTGAGAGAAAACAAATATATATTTAAACCATAAATATTTAAAACTGGAAGACATGTTTAAATAATTCAAAACATTAAATCTATTAAGAACTTCCTGGACCGGCCAAGTGGCGCGGTGGTTAAGCGCTGGCTTGGGACGCCAGCAGCCCCGATTCGGGCCCCACATATGAGGGCCAGTGACATTACCCTCAAAAAAAAGAACTTCCTATGAGTAGAAAATTGTACTAGAAATATGAAAGTAAATAGCAATCTATTTGAGGGATCTAAACATTAAAAAGAATTTAGGATTACTTATAAAGCATCACAGTTTTTGACATTCGTGTTAACCCTCATCTCTCAAAAATATTTAATTAATATTTAAAAATCAAAACAAATATTTCAAAAATACTCTATAGTGCATAAATTTCCCTGTAAAGTGATGTAAAGTATAACTTAAATTTTCAAATAATCTCTTTATACTTCTTGTCTAATTCTAGCTCCCATGGTCTGAAAAATGCTATTTGTTTACACTCAAAATTTCTCTTGTTACCCCTCATTAAATTCTACCTCAAACTATTTTCTAGTTAAATATTTAGTAAACCTTATCACTTTTGCTTCATTTCTTTCTCCAACACTAGAAATCGACTACCTCTCCTGACTCCCACAGCCCTTTTATTTTTGAAATAAAAAGCTTAGTTTCATGACTGGTACATTCTAACTTGATTTAAAAAATCCCAAAGCTACACTGAAATGTAGAAATAGGGCAAAGAATAAAGCATATTGACTAGCTAAGTAAATTACATTCAGAAGTCAACCTTGGAGCATTTGGGGTACAAATATGTGCCTCAGCAAAATTACAAGTTACTGTATTTTGAGGATCTTTGGGCCATGCTCCCCAACGTGGGAGCGTGAGAATGGGCACGCACATGCCCAGTGTGACCGCCGGCACACAAGGATAGTCAAGCCCGCATATGGTCTGAACAATGTGTGTTTTGTTTTTGTTTTTAAATTGAAGTATTTGATAAAACACAAATGCTAGCACAATTCACATAAAAGTCCAGATTTCATCCTTCATTTAAAAACTTGGAAGCTCTGGTAACACCTGGTGCATATCCTACATGGCAGCCGCTGGCTGGAGCTGATATGCTTCCAGAATGTTCTCCAGCTGACCATAGTGGACCTACCTGGTACTAACACTGCCTGGGCTCCACTTCCAGCAGCAACACACACTGCTAGACCTGGTGTAAAACGCTGGTGTGTCAGTGTCCATGAATTGCTCATTCAGCAAGTTGATGTTCTGTGTTTTAGCTTTTAATGAATTAGGCTTGTTCAGTACATAAAATGGTTTAGATGAGCTGATGAGGCAAATTGGTATTTGGTCAGTTGGTCTTAAAAGAATGTCTGAATATACCCTTGGGTTTCCGGATTTGGCCATGGTCTTCCATAATTAAATAAGGTCGTTTCAACTCCAAAGACATTTTATTGGCTATGTTGAAGTGGGAAAGGACTGAAGTGTGGACTCTTAGAGTCGTTCTCTCTCTCAAGAGCCTGAAAAAATCAAGAGTGGCCTGCAGCCCTCTGTTTCACTTATGTCTGTTCTCTCCAGTTGGATTAAGTGGCTTTGGTCTCACTCCCAGGTGTCTGCCCTCATCTTTTTCTTGTTCACCATCTCTCTTTGGACTCTTTTCCACATTCAGCTTGTCTCTGGCTCATGGCCACAGTTGTAAGTGGCGGAGAACAGGCTCTTTCTAGGCATTTGGACAAACACCTTGGTGTTGATCTTACTTACTGTGTTCCGTCTGCCCCCAGATGGCTGACATTAGATAGCAAGAACTGGAAAGTCAGATTTGGATTTGGGACCAAACAGGCAAAGCAGAAAACAGACCCTGGCCAATTTGGATGGTAG
Organism: Aselliscus stoliczkanus; assembly: GCA_033961575.1. Classification (NCBI taxonomy): domain Eukaryota; kingdom Metazoa; phylum Chordata; class Mammalia; order Chiroptera; family Hipposideridae; genus Aselliscus; species Aselliscus stoliczkanus. The sequence goes on along the minus strand of CM066740.1, from coordinate 69,674,209 downwards.
CTTGTTAGGTTTTCCTGGCTGAGAGAAAAGGGGACCTTTATGTGATTCAACTCTTTCGAATACTGTGTTAGGATTTGGGTGTCATAGCCACACTCATAAATAAATAGTAGTAGTAATGATATCAGCAGCAAATATTAATAGTTCTCGAGCACTTAAAACATGCCCGGTTCCTTTCTAAGTATTTGTATTAATTCATTTGTTCCACACAGGAATCTGCTGGATATTATTATTTTTTACCACAGAAAAGTTAACTTGCTCAAGGTCAGCCATCTAGTTAGTGATGGGAAGAGAAGTTGAAAACAGAAAATCTAGCTCTAAGGGGCCGGCCGAGTGGCGCGGTGGTTAAGCGCTGGCTTGGGAAGCCAGCGGCCCCGGTTCGGTCCCACATATGAGGGCCAGTGACACTGCCCTCAAAAAAAAAAAAACAAAGTCTAGCCCTAGAGGCCATGTTTGAGCCATTACATCATTATTCCTTCAAAAAACAAGGAAGCAACAGACAATCTTAGCTTTTGATGCCCTATAAGTTTTGCTTATAAAGAACTCCCAGCAACACTGTGGGGTAGAAACAATTATTACACATACTTTACCAGAGAGGAAACTGATGCAAAAAGGAATTATTTTGCTTTGGTATTTTTCCAATTACTGTCAAGAGCACCTATTTTCCTTTGAGACCATGGAGGAAAAAATTTCTATAACAGGGATAACTCAGGCATTCCCAGCCTTACCCAGCAATAGTGCCCTAAAGCATTATTAGCAATAACACTGATAATAAAATAAAAACACTGAAATAAAATGTTGATATGTAAAAGGAGGTAGTACTCAGCTGCACATGTGCTCAGAAACTATAAACATTAATCCTGCCTCCGCTTACTTTTGAAAAGAGATCTCTAGAAGTTTCTTAGATTTTGTGATGGTTAAAATGATTTCTTTCCCTGTCACAAAGAAACAAGAGCAGGACTAGATTGAGTTAGTCAGGCACTTAAATAGTGGGGTCATGGGGCAGGCATCGTTCTAGGAAAACAGGACATGGATGTTCCATTCCCCATCTCTAAATTACAAAAGCATGAAAAGTCTGCAGGCGTCTCTCCATAAACTGTGAAACAAAATGGCTGACAACACTACTCACTGTTGTGTCTCAATAGTTCTGGGAGCAATGCTAACTCCGCAGACAATTTTGAGAATTGTCAGGCTCCAGATTTATTAATTCAGATATGAAATCGCACTAGTTTTTGTTTTTATCCTTCTCTAAGTATTCTCAGAAACCATCTAACATCTGAGTGTTAAAAGAGCTATTTTTAAAGGTTTTTGTTCTTGTTTTTGTTTTAATCAGGCATCTGCCCTGAGGAGTGAAGCTGCCTTTAGAATAGTCCCAGTCTCTCACAGGCAGGCTGCCATGTAAAGCAAACAATCATTTCCTGGCTCTCAAATAGCTGCCCTCATTGATAAGGTCTGCCGATCAGTAATTCAGTCCAGAGAACAGCAGAGAGTGCTGAGATAGCGGCATTTTATAAATGCTGTTTATTCTCAACTTTACTTTTCTGGAACACTGTATAAAATCTCAGGATGTTAAATCTATCCCTGATTTATTTTTCTCCATTGGACTTATCATCATCTGACAGATTATCTATTTCTTGTCTATTTGTTTATTGTCTGTCTCTCCACATTTGAATGTGAGCTCAATGAGGGTAGGACTGTTTCTCCTTTGCTCAGTGTTGTATTCTCAGTACCTACAAGAGGGGCTGGAATAAAAGAAGTATTTGCTACACATTTGTTAAATGCATAAATGAATGAATAACTGAATGTGAGTAGCAGGTCAACAATTAAAAATCAAAAATCAGGGCTGGCAGAGTGGCGCAGTGGTTAAGCACTGGTTTGGGAAGCCAGCGGCCCCGGTTCGGGTCCCACATATGAGGGCCAGTAACACCACCCTCAAAAAAATAAATAAATAAAAAGTCAATATATTGAAATACTTTTGTAAAAGTTAAAAGTGAAAGATACTGAGGAAAAAATATTAAAGTCATTTTTAAAAAGGGACATAAAGATATATAGGTGGTTCTTAGTAAGAATGAAGGAGGAGAAGTAAACATAAGAAAAACAGAGTTAACATTCATTCACAGTATTAGACTATTACATTCATTCCATTGAAATAATTATAAAAACAAAATAGCAGATTCCAAGTGCTTTACTTACTGGAAAACTTTTCTGTGAACATATACATTAGATTGAAGCAGAAAAGATTTATAGAACATGACTCAGAAAAGAAACTTGTCCAATATACATAACTACAAAATCCAAGACTTATTTACTTATTCACAGTATGAGACTATTAGATTCCACAAGGATACAACTAGGGTGATTTTCTAAAATGTTTTGTTTTAGAATGAAATACTGAAGATTTTTAAATTTAAATAATGCATAATTTTCCTTTATAATATAAGGATAGTTCATATTTCACTGTTCCATTTATATACCTACCCTTCTCTTCACAACTAGATTATAGTATTCTTATTGAATAACATCTTACTTTCTTTGTATCCATCCTTTACCAGGATTAGTAGATGGTGTTATATTCATGAATACATTAATTTACCAATGATAAATTAGGTGCTGTGCTTGATTCTACCACTGGATTGCTTGGATATAAATTAGCCATTGCAAATACCTATATTTTTTCCTGAACCTTTGAAGTTTCATTAACAATTCCCTTAACTATATTCTTAATATGATAGATCTACAGAACAGAGCACCCATAGTTAATTTTATTCATGACTTTATTTTTAAGGACAAAAAACATTTATCTTCTTGAATCTAACACTGATTACAGTAGACATTTAGCAGATGTTTATTGGGTTGAATATTTCAATTTTAGAATTCACTTGAAGAGAAATGATATATATACAAAACCTTGAGGTCTTCAATGAATTATACAACATAGCCCCACAAAATCTAATTAAATCTGGTTCATTACCATAAGAGCCTGGTCATGGGTTTTTGCTTGTTATGCCTCTGGCTTCTTATCCTTTAAGAGCTGCTGATGAAAACTTTGTGTTTCACCACAGAGAAATTCTAAACCATTCTCTCCCTTGATGTTCTAAATCCACACTTGGGATCAAGCTTTCCTGTCCTAACATTTACCCTCTTTCTGCTCTATGAGAGGCTGTGAAGATCAATGAGATCACTTCTGTGAAGAATTTGAGCTCCTGAAATTCTTCTAATCTATGCATAAACTCAAGAATATAATATTATGCTTAAACTTTTATAAAAGTTTCAAAGATTCCTTCTTTGAAAAAAAAATTCCCATTAAGAAGAGCATGTAGGGAAATAGCTCAATTTATTCCTATGAAATAAACTCAAGAAATGCTTAGAAAGCTTGCTAAAGTTCCCTCCATAGATTTTGTAAAATGGCTTTTAAAAAGATTTTTATTCTATTTCTGTAGTTTCCTATTGAAGTGTAACTGATTTTATATGTGTGTATGTGTGTTTGAACTTTCTGCATTCAAGACTATTGTCTGTCTGGGGGCAAACTTTCATTACTGCATTTTTTTTTTTTTTTTTTTAGCTGAGCCATCCTGCCACCTGTTGGCAGCTCAGCAGCTGCCCAGTTCGGGCCAGAAATCCAATCAGCAACCCTGTTGCTCAGAGCTCGCACTCTTGAGCGAGCTCTTAACCAACTGAGCCACTTGGCCGGCCCCTCATTACTGCAATTTTATCAAATAACTCATGTCTGGAATTCTTAGCAGCTTAAAGTAAATGGATGCTGCAGAAACTTAAAAATCAGACTACAGGGCTGGCTGAGTGTCACGCTGGTTAAGAGCTGGCTTGGGACGCCAGCTCTGAGCAGCAGGGCCCCGGTTCGGATCCCACATGAGGGCCAGTGACACTGCCCTCTACAGCTAAGATGGTGAACAACAGCTTGACCTGGAGCTGTGCTGCCATGAGTTGTCGGTGACGGTGTAGGCTGCAACCCCTGCTGCAGTGGGGTGCCATAAGCTACTGTAAGTGGCTGGCAGCCAGCGTGAGAGGCTGGCAGCCGAAGTGAGCTGGCAAGAGCCTCTGTGAGTGGCCATCCAGTGGCCGGCAACCAATCTGCATCACCCGGGAAGAGTGCAATGATAATAGCAACATGGGCCAGTGAAGCAATGTTCTCCACAACTAGACTGAAGAACAAAAACACAGCAACTTGTCTGTTCCCCTTCCCCAATTCCCCAACACTGTTCCCCTCCCACAATTCCCCAATAAAAATCTTAAAAAAAAAAAAAAATCAGACTACACCTAGGGCCCAGATGCTAGTTTCTAATACTCTGCTTCAATAAAAGAAATCAAGGTTTCTTGGAGAATTGGCTGATTCAGGGGTTGCAGCAGTAAATATTCAAAGTGAGCCTGGAGCACCACAGCACCAGAAAGTAAGAAAGGGCTCAAAACAAACATGCACACAAGCCACAGCAATAATGGAGTTATGTCAAAGGCACAAGGGAGCCAATGGTCAAAGCTGGGGTAATTTGAGCAACAAAAGAAGTAAAGTAACACTGGATTATAACCCGAAGTATAAAATAAATATCCATGAGTCCATACTGATATAAAAAATAATTGAGTAAATAAATGGGGCCAGCTGAGTGGCGCAGTGGTTAAGCGCTGGCTTGGGAAGCCAGCAGCCCCGGTTCGGATCCCACATATGAGGGCTAGTGACACTGCCCTCAATTAAAAAAATAATAATAATAAAATAAATAAATAAAATAAAAAATAAATGAATGGGGTATGAAGAGACAAATCTTCCAGTCAGAAAAACTGCAAATAATATATGTAGCTACTGCTCCTTCAAGTAGGTGGAGAATAACTTCCTATTCCTTCAGTGTAAACTGTGCATAATGACATCCTTCCAGAGTGCAACATGGAAGGGGAAGTAGGAGAATAACTTTTCAGTGGAAAAACCTGACAAACACTACCTCAGTCAGGTGACCAAGGTTAACATCAACAGCGATGTCATGTCAATAGTACGTACCGCTGATACGAAGTGATGAGGACCTCTGTGGTCGTACCATAACCCCAGTCTAATTGTGAAAAAAACATCAGGCAAATCCCAATTGAGGGACATCAAAATACCTGACTAGTTCTTCTCAACACTGTCAAGGTCATCAAAAACAAGAAAAGTCTGAGAACCTGTCACAGCCAAGAGAAGCCCAAGGAAACATGATGACTCAATGGTATGCACCATCCTGATGGGACCTTGGAACAGAAAAAGACCATTACTTAAAAACTAAGAATACCTAAATAAAGTACGGACTTTTGGTTTTTAAAAAATCAGAATAAATAAATTCTTCAGAGGAAATACGATGATGATTGTTAAATATATGGCTGTAGCTAGATGTAAATTCTCACATAATTATATCTCCCAAACTTATACTAAGAATGTTATATTACAAAACCAATCAGCACTACAATGCAGAAAGTGAAAAATAAATTCTTTTTATGAAAAATGCATTCTTCAGCTAATAAAAATTCTAATGGTATTTAAAATACAGGGGACTAAAAAATTGACCATTTTTTAATTCAACGCCCTCCTCTTAATACTGCAGTCCCCCATATTTCTATCCTCTTTTTATATGTGTTACTATTTTTCTCTAAATTCAAGTCCTTTGGTGATTTTATATACTTTGCTTTATTTACCATTGCTTTAACTATTTCTTCTCTGTCATTGATTTCCAACTTGACCTTTCTTGACTTCATGTTTCAGAGCAGCATTTCCACTTACATTCTAGAACAGATGCCCTGCTGAATAGGTACAAATCTGAGCCCATTTTCTTCTGCCAAAAACCTGTCCCTCACTCCACTTTTCTTACAATTAAAGGTGTAGCCACCCTCTCTCCCTCAAGCTAGAAAGCATTACTTCATCTTCGACTTGGACTTGTCTCTCATTCCACTTCCCACTGGTTTCCAATTCCCATCAATCCTAAATTAGAATTTTTAAAACATTTCTTGACCTTTCCAAATCCTACCTCTAAATCTGAGAGCTCACCATCTCTGTCAAGACTCCTAATTTGTCTCATTGCTTCTAACTAATTCTTTTTCCTTCTCTAACCCATTTTCCTCCCTACAGCCAATCATCTTCCAAAAACATAGCTCTCATCATTGCCAGTACAGATCAAATTCCTCAGCAAAGCCACCAATGCCCTTCGCATCTGCCCCAACCTACTTTCCTAGTCTCCCCTCAAGGCAGGCCCCGTCCTTTCTCTTCAGCCACACGGACCCCTGTTGGTCCCCAAGACTCCAAGAACTTAGGCTGTTGAGAACCCTTCCCTTCAAAATCTGTGTGAGAAATCACTGCCACAGGCCAGGTAGTCTCCTTGTGACACCTTCCTAGATATCCACTTCTAGACTCCGTCACTTCCTGCTCTGCTCTCCCAGAGCATTTTATTCCTGCCCTTCATACCGTTTCTGGTGTATCTAATATCTAATATATCACACTTAACATGTACATCCTTGCTACTCAGAAATGGTCCTTGGACCTGCAACATTTCCATCAACTGAATGCTTGTTAGAAATGAAAAATCTCAGCCCCCAGCTCTGGCCTTACCAAGTTAGAATGTGTCAGTGACAAGATCCACAGGTGAACTGTATGTATTCGTAAGTTGGAGAAGCACTGATATACATTTCTGACCTGCAGTTCCTTGGAAGGTCTTACTCACCTCTGCAATGCTACCTCTCACCCACTCTTGTCTAATAACCATGTGTTGAATAAAACTTAAATGTTTTGTGTCAGTTTTAAAATATCCTGATGACAGGCTGTAATGTCCTTCTTATAATCTTTGTTATGAGGCTGGGGCTTTAAATTGGACTCTTTTGCTACTTAAACATTTGACGTGAATTTTTGACAGACACTCCTTATACTGAATTTCACAGAATGGCACAGGAGGTCTTAGTGTATAATTAGCATTGTGACACTTCGTTTGACCAAATATTATTCCCTCTTCCTGTTTTATTAAAACATTTCATTTTGCATGACTTTTTAAAAATGCAATGAATAAAACCTAGCCGTATGTGGTTCAACATTGTATAATAATGCACTGGGGACTGTGAGGAATCTGAGAGAAAGGAGTCATTGATTTAAAATTCATTCTAAGAATAATTCCAAACTAATTCAGCACAGATGAGAATTAAGCCTTAAGAAAATATAATTCACCAACATAGGGAAAAGGATCAGCTCTCTCAATGGCTTATTACTTAATGCCACAAGTATTTTAGGATTATACATCTCTTATTCATAAAGCATTATTTTCATAATCTTGGGAGATTTATTTAACCCAATCATAATATTTCTGTTAGATATTTATGGGGCCGGTCTTATCTTCTATTTTCAAATCAAGTAATAGATAATCTAACGAACTTGTTCAAGGTCATTCGAAAAAGCAGCTGTGAGCATAAAACTCAGACCTCCCAGTAAGAATAATACTAATATTAGGGGGATGTTATGAATATTAAATGAGTTAATATTTGTAAAGTACTTAGAACAATGTCTAATACTTGATAAGCTTTATATTAGTATTTGTTCAATGAATAAATAGGTGGGTGATAGGTATATACAGACAGATAAATTCCAAATCTAGCTTATGAACTTTTAAGCAACAAAATATGACAACTTCTATTATGTGTCTTGCAGCCTATTATTTAAGACTTCTGAATCGAGTGATGTAAGGGTAATTTTTAAAACACAGGAAATAATATTTCATCTCAATTCAACATGTTTCTACCCTCTCAGGTTTCTTCAAAAGCCTTCCTACCATAGGAGGAAGATATGTTAACTTAACAGATGCTCACTGGTGGTTTCAATCTACAAAAAAGAAAAGACCTCATCAGTAGTAGGACTCAGTTAAATTGATGTACATTATCTAGAACTGGGATCTACAGTTCCTACAAGGGCATTTGCTAGAATAGGTGACATCCTAATCCTTCAAATTAGTGATAAGGAATGCACATTTTCATGAGTGAGTAGCAACAAGCCCTAAATGATGGGCAGTCCTGGATATTAGGGTAAATACTTAAGCCTAAGACAGATTTCATCAGCTTCACAATTTTCTTAAAATTGGCCCTACTCCCAAAAGCCAAGGGGATATCAGAAGTGTACCCTGAGGCTAACAATTCTGTTATCCAGGAGATGAAAAATATTCAGGTCAACATGAAACTGTGCCAAGTACTATTAAAGTGTATCACACTTTTAAAGTGTGTGGTTTCTATGCATCTCAGAAGCATATTTTATCCCACATAATTTAACAGGATTCTGTAAAAACCATAATTTCCTCTGTACTCATAACATTAATTTTTCACCTCTCCAGAGATGTTTGGAACATAATTTGCTCTTTTTCTGTATAAATATTTACTACTCAAACTCTATATAGTAATCTCATTTCCCTTGTTTTGATTGTCCTTATTTAAAATTATTTTCTCTACTTCATTGGCATTATTAATTTTAAGATTTATGTATATATTTTATTATGTTTTGATGCTTTAGCTTCTATCGAATTGATTCCCATTAATAATATTGCTGGCTTAAATAACGTAACTATTTTAAATTTTATAGATTTTTCCCCTAAAAAAGGCTTTGTTTCACACTTCTACCAGCAATGTATGAGAGTTTCCTTTTCCAGAATTCCTACCAGCAATCACTGATATCACCAATTTTGGGTTTTGCTAGTCCTATGAATGTAAAGTAATATGCCATACTTTAAATTGTCCCTCTGTAACTTTTTCTGAATTTAATGATCTTATCTTCTTCATTTTGCCTCTTGGATTTGCTTTCTATAAATAGCTTATTCAAATTTTTAGTATAAAAAAGATTTGCAAATAAAAACTTAAGTTAAAGTATTTAGCATAATAAAACACTTTAAATTAATGTGCAAGTAAAACTTCCTTTCTATTAAAAAATTGAACTGATGCATCATTTTTTTAACCTCATCATATTAAAAAACTGTGTGAACATCTATTGCTGAAGATCCACACAGAACTAGTACTACTGATGAAAGTAAACAAATAGCAAGCATCCTTTCGTAGAGGAACCTGGCAAAGAAAACCGCAGTTTTAATATTTTTACCCATTGACCTTATAATGGAGCATTGCAGTCAAATCTCCAAAATGTAATATAAGTGAATATTGTAACAAAGTATTTTATAGCAACTAGTTGAAAAATTTCTAATGTATGAAGAATTTTTTAATTAAAAATTATGGTATACCTGTACAATAAAATACTAGAAAGAATGAAACATAGATATTTTTCATACAGTTTCAGGAGACTAGTATGATATAGTGTGTGGTTAAAGGCCCAGGACTGGAGAGAGACAGTCCTCAGAGCAAACCTCAGCTCCACCATTCATAAGATGTTCCGCTCAGTTCCCCATCTGTGAAACAGAAATACCTACCTTATGGACTAAGAGTGAGAATTCAGTGAGTTTATGCATATAATAGAGCTCATAGCACAGAACATTTAGATAGTATTCAAAAGAGGCTAACAAAATTATTGATATGCAAATTTATTAAAATTTTTAACTACGTTGAGACGGCAAAACTTTTATCATAACATCAAAATTTTATCTGTTAAATCATGTGGGATAAACTATTGTATAAAGAGGCAGGGGGCAAAAGGGCAGGATGTAGGTATGATGCATGAATAAGTGTGTGTGCATGTGTGTGTGTATGTGTGCATGTGTGTGTACGTGTGCACGAGTGTGTGTATGCATGCATGCAAGTGTGTGTGCATGTGTGTGTGTGCATGTGTATGCATGCGTGCATGTGTGTGTGTGTGTGCATGTGTGTGTTATGCTTAGCGAGATGACTGGAAACATGCACAACTTTGTTAACCGTGTTATCTCTGGGTGGTGGCATTTGGAGTAATTTTCACTTTCATCTTTGTATTTGTGAATATTTGATTCCACATTCTACCATAAACGTAACATCTCTGCAAATGGAAAAACTATTTTCTAAAACTGCGATTAGAATATGCATGCAAGCAAAGAAATATTCTCTGAGAAAAACAACAGTGAGTCTTTTTACGCTTATGTATCTCTCAAGATGCTGTAAAATGTCAATTAACTGTTATATAGAAATGAAAATGTATAGAGAGTTAACCTGGATCTTGATCATTCTAAAATTCAAAATGGCTCTGCTGTAACAGAGAGTGCTTTAAAGATACTCAGTGTGACACAGTAATTGGATTTCCTTCTAGAAGACAAGAAACAATACTCGGTCACAGCATGCTATGGTCATGCTGTGTAGCTATGAGTTAGAAGTTTCAGGCACCACACAAAATAAGGTCTTCTGATAAACCTTATTATGCTATTTCTCCAGAAATGGACAAATACTGACGAGGAACCCTTCAACAAACAAATCACTGCAAGTGCAAACACTCACCCTTCCAGGTACCCTGGCTATCTGGATGGGCCTTCAGATTACCACGGAATGTGCCGGTAGTTCCGGCATTCCCCGTGTTCCTTCTAGGATGCTAGCACGGTTTCCAGCAGACACATCATCTGGTTTATACTACAGCTGGCTGTGAATTTGGGTTTCCATGCTACCGTTTCACAGAATAACAGGTGAAGTTCTCATTCTTAAAACAACCTCACTTAATAAAATGACAGAGCCTTGATTTTAGTGGGTTTAGTGAGATGGATATTTTCTTGTATGTCAAATGGGAAATTCCTTAACCTTTTCAGGCAGGAGGCTGACAACATGAATAAGGAACTTCAAGCTTTGCGCAGTGGCAGTATCGTAGCCAATGAGGTTTATCCGAGGCGTGATTATTGATAATTGAAAATAATAATAATAATAATTCTCACTCTTCCTTCCATTAATTTTAGAAGTCTATTCCAGAGAATTAATCAGAAATCTAGACAAATATTTATACACAAAATTTTTGTGAGTTTTTCTGTTGCATTATTTAATACAACATTGGAAATACCAAATATCTGGATTAAGAAAATTAAGTAAACATTAAACACATCTATAGAGTATAATTTTATATAACCATTGAAATAATGTTTAAATGTTTACAAAGTTTTTACTGTATGTGTTTTTGATATAATAGCATTTTTTTTAAAAGAAAGGAATCTAGAAAATTGTATAACATGCATAAAATACTTGTGAAAAATATATGTCTAAAATTAACTGCCTTTGTTGGTAGCATTATACGAATCTCCCTTATTCTTTATTATACTTTTTATGTATTTTCTAATTGGAAAAGATTTTAAGATCATCTAAATCCAAAAATCTTCATATTCTGTAAAATGAAAGGTATCTGAAGAAATTAAGGAATTTATTCACAGTTTCACATAGAGAGCGTAATCCAAACCAGTATCCCTCTTTTCCACAGTACCATCTTGCTTTTTTGGGGGGACATATAACTACCATTTGGGATCAATCATGTGCCTATATTTTTACCTTGATCCCACTATCTTAGCAAAGAAGCCCAACGTATCCAGAGACAATTGAAATTCAGCGGCATATTGCTATCATTTTCAAATGGAATCACTGGCCTTGACTAAAGAATTAAGCTAACATGTACCAAGGCTTTGCATGCCAACTCATACATAATCAAGGGATGTGGCATCTCTGTAAACGTGGGGGTGGGGCTTCTCACCCATATGGGAGGTTGATTCAGGTTCCTCGTGAGGCAAATGGGGACTCATCTGGCCACTAACTGCTTGACTAGTGAACAGGCAGAACTTCTCTGTGTGTCTGGAAGAAACACTGAAAACGGGAAATAAAGAAGTGCCCAGTACAGTAGTTCTCACCACATGGTGCAGGACCAGAATTGGCATTCCCTGGGCACGCACTTCTTAATCAGCCTGCCCACTGTTACTGAATCAGGTCTGGAGCAAGGCCCAGCGATCTGTGATTGAACATGCCTTCCAGACACTTCTGAAGCCTACTCAGTTAGAGTATGAGGGTCCCTGCATCAGTAGGTACTATGGTGGAGCTTTGCCATACTACGTTGGGTTTTTTTTGTTTGTTTTTTTTTTTGAGGGCAGTGTCACTGGCCCTCATATGTGGGACCCGAACCGGGGCCGCTGGCTTCCCAAACCAGCGCTTAACCACTGCGCCACTTGGCCAGCCCCAAACTACGTTTTTAAGCAAACATTCGACAGGGATTCCCTTTACCTTCTGATACTTACAAAATGTAAAGCTGGCTATTAGAGAAGCAGGGCCCCCAAGAGTCATCTCCACCCACTATACCCCTTAATCACTTGTTTGGTTACTCTGATAAGGAAGTGGAATGTTAAACAAGATTTTTTAAATTCCAAGAGTTCCCTGCTCTAAATGAACCAGTGCCTTGCATAGATGATGAGATTCCCATATGACTTGCCTATTTTTCCTTAGGAAAGAGCTACCATAATCATTTAAAGGTTATTATCATCTAGGTGGTGGAATTCTGCCTTCTTTGAAACCAGAGACATCACTGACTTGACCGACCCCGACACCCGGTTACAGAGAACACAGCGGGTACATGAGTTCTGTTCTTTGGTTGGTTTTGCTCAGACATAGCCTGGGGCATGTTTCATTTGCTGTCCAATGCTGCTATTTCCGATCATACACACTATTTTTTTCTCTAAACTTCAAAAGCAGCAAATGATGCTTGAATATCTGAAGGAAAGATTCAGCTATCTTATTAGAGTATTTGTAGGGTTTATTTTTTCAATTGCTCATCCATTTCATTGTGAACCTACTGGAGATATGCAAGGCACTGTACTATGCATATTGGCATATAAACAGACAAGGAAAACGCTTCCTGCTTTATGAGAAGTTTATGATATAGAAGTGGCGATGAGATGAACACCCCAAAATTATAAGAAATAGAGCACAAGCTTACTCTGGGCACAGAGCTTATGACCAATGTGTGATGAGGTCTCAGATAACTTGTTTACCTATTCCAGTTTGAGGGGCATTTATGGGTCAATTCATATGTTAATTTGGATTTTAAGAAATGTCAGGGGCCAGCAGAGTGGCACGGTGGTTAAGAGCTGGCTTGGGACGCCAGCAGCCCCGGTTTGGATCCCACATATGAGAGCCAGTGACACTGCCCTCAAAAAAAAAAAAAAAAAAAAAAGAAATGTCAGAAAGCAGGGAACTGTAGAAGACAAAAAACTCAATAGTAATGCAAATTAGAAAGATCTCAAAAGTGATCAGGCAAAGTGAGTAGGACAACAGAAGTAATTGTCCATCCTGCCCACACACTCATGTCACCGGTGAAGCTGTTAAAAAAAAATTAGTGATGCCCAGGTCCACCCTCCTCCCCCAGAACCTGATATAATTTTCTGAAGTGGGGCCTGGGCTTTGGTTTTTCTAATTTTTAAGTTCCCTGGGTAATTTGAAGGTGAGGACAGGCTCCAGCAGGGGTGTGGAGGAGCTGACACCATGGCATGGCAAACTCTGAATTCCCAACTAAGAAATATGAGTCCTGTTTAGGAGGAAGTGAGATGCCATTGAAGACTCCTGCACAGGAAAGTGATGTCAGTGGCTCTGTGGAATATTAAACTAGCCATCATGGGGGCGGGGTGTGTTGTAGAAGGAAGAGGCCAGCAGCTGGGAGAATATGAATGGCTACTGTGACAGCACAGGAGACAGGCAACATAACTGGAAGCAGTGTGACCCCATGGGCGAGAGGAGCACACTTTGCAGAGCTCGTGCCCAATGTGTGTTGTGGCTGAAGGACAGGGGATCTGACCATGAGTTTCAGAGCCTTAGGGAATGCTGTAACAGAAACACGGTGGCCAAGAACCACAGATAAGGTGGGGGTGCAAGACCAGAGATCCGTTTCATACATGTTGAGGTGGTGGGGCACACACAAATCGGAACATCTAACAGGCACCTTGAAATCTGGACTTTCTCCAAATCCTGGGACAATTAGGGTTTGACACTGTCCAAAGGTTATATCCCTGAGGAGATTACCGAACATCAGAGTAGAAAAATGTCTTGATGGAATATCAAGAGAAGGTGCAAAAAGGAGACTAGGCATAAATACCTTGGAGAATGCACGTATTTGGTGGAAGGGCAAGAAAAAGCCAGGGTCACAAAGGGTGGAGAAGCAAGAGAGAGCAGTATTAAGGAAGTTAAGAGAGAAAAGGGTTTATAAGAAAATTCTAGATCCCATAGCACCCCCTCTGAGCTAGGACAGGTATTTATTTCACTCTGGTTCATATATCTTACCAAGTCTGAGAAACACCGCTAGAGTAAGATCAAAGAAACAGAGAAATTAGATCAGTGAATTCACTAAAGCTTAATTTATGGTAGTGTTTAATTTTATATATTGTATTTTGCCGTATATAATGTGCACTCTTTTGCCCAAATTTGTGAGGAAAAAATAAGGATGCACATTATACATGGGTAGTGCTAATTCCATATCTATATAAATGTTTTTAATTCTTTTATTTATGTTTATGAGTTAAAAGTGTAACTCTAGAAATCAATAATGATATCCATATGCAAAATAATACCCTGGAATATGATAATCGATTTTGTTGAATTTATGACAAACTTGTAATGAAAGTAATTTTGGCCAACGATTCAATGAAATGAAACAAAGAGCAACAAATTGTAGTCCACAGAGTAAGTGGCTGTGACTTGATAAGATAGGCGATGCCGACTTAATTACCACAGAGTGAACAACGCGACATTTCTCTTCATATACTTTAGGCAGGAGCTAGCAATCTAGCTGATAACTTTACAAAAATTATTGGAAAATCTCTTGGAAAATTAAAACGAAAGATTTATTCCTGAAAGTTTGGGCCAAAACTGTGGGTGCGCCTTATACACAGAAGAGCATTATACACAGTAAAATACGGTAATATGAGAAACACTGATAGTCTCCTCATGTTCAAATCTGCTCTTGTATCCAAAATAATGCAATCATAAATATAGTGACTGGATTTTGTAACAAAAAGGAGTTTCTTGGCAAATTCTGGAAGGACCCTTTGGGAGCAGGGGGTGTATGTGTCTGTGTGTAGGGGGTGAAAGATTATTGAGGGTTTATTGGAGAAACACTGCTAAGGAAAACATACCTACTTTTCCTTACATCTTTTTTCCTAAACTGTAATTTGGACATCCACAAAGAGATGCCATTAGGAGGAAGCAACTTTAGCTAGAAACAAAATGAAAAATCAGAGAGGCTATTCAGAGGAAAATGCTGAAGAAAGTCAAGTCTCAAAAGGAAGTGATTAAGGAAGTTTCAGCAATATTTGTAACATGGAGAGTGGAAAGTAAAAGGGGTACAAAAAGTAAGACACAATCTTGAAAATATGGTTAGATGCTTGCAAACTCCCCCCAAATTGGAGAAAATGTCTGAAACATGTCAGGCAGCTAAATCTGATAATATACCAGCATAGCAAACACACCATGGATCAGGAATCCCTAAACTCCCTTTTAGCTAATCCACACACTGCCTCTTGAAAGGTCCCATATGAAGGGGTTTGTGTTGCTTCTCTGGAATCTTTCCTCATCTAAATACAATATAAATAGGATTTGTTTCTACAAATTAAAGCTGTCATTCAAAGCACAGTTTAGTCTTTGGAAAATTAAACAAAAATGTCTAATGTCTTTAAAAAAAAGTCTTTTCCATTCTAAAGAAAAATGAAAAGAACAATTACCTGAAATAAATTACTTGTAAAAATGTCAAGGCTGCAGCATTTTAAAAAAAATAAAAGTAGCAGAAAGTGCATTTAAAGAGCACAGACAAAGTATCTTCAAAGCTATACGAAACAGCTCCCAGCTTTGGAAAATTCGCATACCCAATCTGGTTTCCATGAAACTTAAAAAGATCAAACAATTAGAAAGAAGCTAGGCTTGAAGGAGAAATGCTCAGGATTGCAGTAAACATCTGGTTACTATTTTCAATTGTAAGAACTAACCCACTTAAGGAAGCAGTTTAGTTTCTTGGGAGTAAAAATGAGACACGAGCTTTTTGTTCTCTTTACACAGCGGAGGGTGGAAGAACCATCATGACGGGGAGGTCACTCAAAGTTCCACTTTTATAAATAAGAAAGTTTTTTCAAAAGCTAAAGTAAATTGAACTCAGGGCCCTCTAGTATAAACAACTCAACTGAGTTAAGGTTAAATAAACATTCCTTGAGCTCTAGTGTGCCAATTAAAGGGCACATTCTGTTTGGTCGTAAATATATCAGTAATTCTATGAGCACTGAGGAAAATAACAATAAACCCGAACACACAATTACTGTGTATCATAATACAATAAAACAGAATGGTGCAGGCTTGTAAGTTTCTTTGATTCCATTGCTTTTTCTTTTTTTCCCCAGTTTGATTAACTAAAGGCACAGAAGCACTTTTGATACTGTTCAAAACCTATTACTTGCATAATAAAAAACGTATGTCAAATGTGTTCTAGGAAAAATACTGACAAGGCAAAACACACCATGCCTTTTAAATGTGACCTTTACTCTTCTGTCTTCCTGCTAAATAGTCATACAGAATATTAAACTCAGGAAAGCAGCAGGGGTGCTGGCATGTGGCTAGAGGGAAAAGGGAATGAGGAGGCGAGGTGGCATTCATTAGGCTCTCATTTTAAATCATCAGGAGAAGTGTCTGCTAGAGGGGTGCACCATGAGCCAAAAGGGACCACCCCCAGTTCTGCCTCCAGACCCCCATTTCTCCACTCCTTGGCTCCCGTTTCTTCTCTTCTGCCCACAGGACACAAAACTAAGAGCAAAGACTAAAAACGAGGGATCCCTTGAATGATGGAGGTTTAAAATCTTGTCTTGCTTTCTCTCATTCTGTGTATATAAATGTTACAGCGCATCACAGAACTGCAAAAAGGGAGTTCATTCGTTCTCCTGAGTAATAAAGCAACTTGCTCGGCAGCATCCCCAACATGCTTCCTTTCCAGCGAAACTTCCTACTTTGTGAGATGGGCTGTGCCGTCATTGCTGGATAACTCTGACTGATACAGTGTTTATCCTTAAACTGGTCCTAGTTATGCCTTCTAGAGTTACTACAAATAAATCTTGTACTCAAGAATCCCGTTAAACAGTGGGAATACAAAAATATTGGTCCAACTACTTGCAGGCCCTCCCAGAAACATTCTTTTCAATTGGAACAATCTATTTTCTCCTTCCTGCTGCCATCCTGGTTTTTGCTGCAAGCTTAGAAATAGGCCCTCTTTGAGGATACATAAATAATTCTGGTCCAATGATAACATATGCTCTGTGTCAGAGTCTTCTGAACTACATATTACTTAGACTCTACCCTGGGAGCAAGTTAAAAACTTTTGGAGAACATTTATTCTCTCTTATGCCACTATTCCATTCTATGAACCAAAGCAATCACTTGCTCAATAACTGGATGATATGAAAGACAATAATTTGATTGTGCCTCTACCTTTTTCTTTGGAGTAGTATATGTTATAAAAATTCTGGGTCATGTGATATGTTTTTCCACAGCAAGGGACTGGAAGAGTATAAAATGAGTATTTTCCACTATGCTAAGAAAAGAACTCGAGAGCATACCGTAGAGGACACAAAGGGACATAAGTGACATGATGGGGTGGGGTGGCCCTTAATGCTTTCTATGTTTAAGAGCAGCAAAAGCTATATGCTTCCTTTCATGGGTCATTTACTGGAGAGCATTTTTAGGTAACACTGAGTGTTCCATTGTTTTATGGAATATTAAACCTTGGGTTACTCAAGTATCACCTGTAAACAGATAAGCCCCAAATCTTCGTCACCTGCCCTGGCCTCTCTGCTCACTCCACGTTCTACTAAATACGCTCACGGCACCAGAGGCTGAATACGTATAGAAATAAACTGATCCATTGTCCCCCGAAACAAACAGGCTGAGTAACACCAGTAAGAGTGACAGGAGAGTCTTCAAAGCAAATGAAGAAGAATTCTGAATAATGGTCACGAGCCCTTGAATGCCTCAACAGTCCACAAGCATTGCTGTATAAATTATCAGCCCTCTATACTACCATATTTCTGGCTGCATTATTTTCATTGTAAGAGCACATTGGAGCATGAGTAGAGAATGTCAGTGTTGCTCTCGAGTTATATTAAAAGTAAAGATTTAGCAATTAAGTTTTCATGTGAATTCTCTGAGGTAGTTTGCTATTTAAGGGGCCCAAATCTTGGTGCACCGTTTTATCTTTGCTTATTCATGTGACATCCATTCATTTGCAATACAAATATGTATTGTGTGCCCCTGTGTGGAGGGTATGGTTTTAAGTGATCAACAGAACAAACATGGTCCCTGACTTCAAGGAACCTACAGATTTTTCAAAAGTGAGGAGGGTTTTGGTTTGATTTGGTTTGGTTTTCCCAACTGGAATGATCCAGGAAACTGAGTGTTTATGATCCAGCCCTTCCAAGGAGAACATGTAAGTTGAGACAGAGTGCCCTAAAAAAAACTAAAAAGTTTATCCCAAAATATCCAGCAACGGCATCCCCTGGTTACTTCATTATATAACTCTTTTTTTTTTTTAATTGGGAAACAGTGTATTTTTCCAGGACCCATCAGCTCCAAGTCAAGTAGTTGTTAGTTGTTTCAATCTAATTGTGGAGGGCACAGCTCAGTGGAGCTAACAGGCCGACCCCTCTAGAACTCATTTTAAATGTAGTTTAAACAATACTCTCCAATTTTTGGAGTACCTAAAGGGTGCCACTCACAGAACAAGCCAAAACAATTAATTTGCAGAGAGAAAAGCAAGACTTCGAAAGGGTAAGTAACTTGCCCAAGGTTATGTAACCATAGAAGGGGAAAACTGGGGGACTCCAACCCAGGTTCAATCTTACTCCAGAGTTTATTCTTTATTCTTCTTTTTTTTTTTTAGCTGAGCCATCGTGCCAATGGCAACTCAGCTAGGGCTAGCATCGAACCACCACTGCTCAGAGCTCAGCTCGCACTCTTGAGCGAGCTCTTAACCAACTGAGCCACTCGGCCAGCCCCAGAGTTTATTCTTTTTGATTACCAGTCTACTATGTCCACAAAAAAGTGATTATTGTGGTGAAGCTCTTCTTACTTACCGGTAATTTAAACCTCAACTTCCTTATAGCTTTTTTTTGAATACAAAAACTACAGAGAAATCTGAAATAGGTTTTTCGTTACAGAAGTTAGAGTTGGTCTGTAGTAGATGTTTCTTTTCCATACAAACTTCAGAAACAGCTATTGGCAAGTAGCCATTATAAATAAACCTTCAAAGTTAGACTAAATTTCAAATGATACATGGATATGTTGGACATTTTTTAAGAGTGCAAGCAAATATAAATGAAAACACAAAATCTATTAAGTTATAAACAGGAAAGGAAACAGGCTTTTTTCTTTTTTAATAGATTCCCCACCACATGAAGGAGTGATCTTATCTTTCACGCTATTTATAGTGCTTCCTGAGAACACTGTTGGGTAAATTACAGTGTCCTTATTAGGGAGGAAAAAAGGACGGTGAAGCAACATTATTTAAAATCCCATTCACCAGAATACAAGCTATCCAGTGTAATGTCAATACAAACATCAGTAAGTATTATTTATTATGGTCCTAACTAGCCCTTGCAGATCTGCCTTCACTATATGATGCTGTCATGTTGTACTCTCAGCTCATGTTAGAAGGTCGCTGCATGAACCATGATATGACATCCATTCATTTGCAATAGAAATATTGGTCCTTGATCCATTACCTAACGTAGTGTCATCTACTTAATAATGACTTTGAGAAAGTTATTTTAAACATGCACGGCGGAGATTAGGGGAAGGAACGGAAATGCTCCCTTCTTCCTGAGGGTAAAACTTACATTCTTTCCTTGTTACTCTGGGTACTCCAACTCTCAAAGCCAAAATTAAGCCTAAACTATGACAGCTAAGGTATCCATATCCAGTTTGAGCCCTTTTATATTTCCATTTTAGTAATTTTAAAATTATGTGTTTTCTTATAAACCATCAAATCCTTTTTGAAGGAGGTTTGGTTAAAAAAATAAACTATCTCAGTCCCAAAATTTAGTCTCCAGTTTGGTAAGGGATCAAATGACACAGAATTAGTGTAGATACAAGGGTCAGCAGACTTTTTCTGTACAGGGTCCAATAATAAGCATTTTAGGTATTAAGAGCCATATAGTCTCTGCTGCAGCAGCTCAACCCTGCCATTGTGGAACAAAAGCATCTGAAGACAGTAGGAAAACAAATGTGTGGCTGTGTTCCAATAAAACTTTGTTTACAAAAACAGGCGTTGGGCGGATTTGGCCAGTGGACCACATCTATTGCCAACCCCTGGCAAGAAAATCGATATGTTCTTTCACTTTTTTGTCTTTCTTCATGAAACATTCCATGTGAAAACCCCAAGTTATAAAAACAAGAGCAATTTCAAACCCTAAGAGTGACTTCAAATATGTAGCTTTGATAGCGAGTTGGCATTTGTTTTTCACACGGACTGTACATTTTCTTTAAAAGTGCAGGATGCACTCAAAAGTGGACAGAAAATTGTTAAGTATGTACTACCCTTCAAGTGTACATAAATAATTGTGTCCAATGATAAAACCTACTGAGTCAGTCTCTTGGACCACATACTATTATACTTGGATATTAGCATGGGAATAAGCTAAGAACTTCTGGAAAACATCTACTCTCATTTAGGCCACTAAACTATGCCATGTACTAAAGCACTGATTTACTAAATAATACCTAGATCTAGGAAAGGGAATAATTGGTTGGTTCTTCTGTCTCTTCTTTAAAGAATTATATGTTCTTACAAATGCAGAGACATAAGATATATTTTTCCAAAGCAAGGGACTGAAGGACCATAAAAGTATATGTTTGACATTTTGCTAACTTTTGTAGGCCTAAATCCAAAGACAATTGCCCTTTTACTGTTCACAAAATCAGCTTAAAGATGAAATGCATAGAAATACCTATACAGTTAAATCTTATGTGGTACAATGCCATTAACGAGCTGACTTTTACATCATTTTATTCCCAAAATTAACTCTAAAGATTGTTATTCTTCGAACTAATAGTATATCCCTTAGGACAGTGCTCCCCAAACTAGACTACACATCAAATTACTTGTTTCCACTTTTAACATATAAATTTCTGGGCCCCAATCCCAGACTACTGAGTGAGCAAAATGCTGGCTGGGTTTTACTTTGCCTCCTCCCAGAACTCTGATGCAGGTGGACAAAGTGATTAAATTCTACCACATACTATTGTGAATAAACACCATTACTACCTTTAACAGACAAGAAAACTAGGGGTCAGAGAATTTAGTTGTTTAAGGTCTTATAGCCACAGCCTTATTTATGGTCTTTCCCAATAGAGCCACCAACTTCTGTTACGTCATTAGAATGGAATTAGCCATATTCTAACTTAGAACCCAAGACTTCCTACTTTTCCTTTCAATAAATGTTTACTGAAGAAGTAGTAGAAAAATTAAATAAAATACAAAGTCCAAATGTTACTCCACAAGAACAGATTACTTAATAGTGGAATGTTGCCTAACTGGCCTATGAGTTTTTGTTTTCTTTCTAATTTTTATCCTTAAAAGGTTAAAAAAAAAAAAAAAGTGGCCCCAAACTGGAAGACGACCACCTGTGTTTCAAAGCATGCTACAAAAGATGTCAGCAGAAGTGATTGGGTTCAAGTCAGGAGAGGAGAGGAATGGATAAGTAGAACAAGAAAAATGCATTTCTATTTAATTTCCAATGACCAAGAATGTATTTTATAAATATGTCAAGTCTGCACCTTTACACTTAGTAAAAATGGGCCAATACGGTGTCATAGTTTCTGCTGCTACACATGTAGTGAAATAAGCATGTAGTAAATATGTGAAACTAAAGAAAAACAAATTTTACAAGAATCTAATCGCTACAAAATATTTTTTGTCACAAGTGCCTCAATTCAAACATAATTCGCAGATTAAATTTGTAACCATGGCAGATAAGCTGCAATAAAAAAGTGTTTTTTGTTTTTGCGTTTTTTATCTCTATGCTAGATGATCAAGGATGTGTTAGATTACAGTCACAGAACATTTTTATTTTGGATATTTGATGCACATTGCTCTCGGTGAAAACTACAAAATAAAGTGAAAAAGAAACAAAAAATCAATTTCCCATACTTGTGAATTTGCTATCCTTCCTGGAAGCCTATCCAGGAATAATATCTTATTTTACAGGATAAAAGAATACCAAGAAAGAGTTAGGAAGTAGATGTTCTAAAAGCCGAGGGAGTGGAGGGGAGAGAAGCCCAATCAGCATTTATGGTGACAACTTCTGGTGACACCATCTAGTCACTTTATGCTACTGGGCCCAGCAGCCGCTTGGCTGCCAGAGTATATTGCTTTCAGGCTGTCATTGCACTTTCTTGGATTTGGAAGCTGCAAAGTAATCCTCCTTTTTCTTACAAAACTGACCCAAGGGCATCAAGGGAGAGAGGAGACATATTTCCTCTGTTTCGCAACGGGAGAAAATTGAAATTGAATTCAAGTTAAAATGCACAGATAATCCATTTGGCCCATACAGTCTGTAGCAGCACCAAAGAAGCAGAGGAGCCCAGGAATCAGACACAGTCATGGTGACTGACCAGGGCTGATGCTCTGCGTGTCTCAGGCACGCGACACGGCTCACAGGCCATGTGGGTGCTCCTTACACAGTCACCTGGTGCAGTGATGGGCTAAAAATATTGTGTGGGCTGGGAGGGAGACTAAACATTTTATATTTTTCCTTAATACCTATTCTGATAAACCGTTTCTGACAATATCATTTATGGATATTCTAGAACTTTCAATTGGTCCTTTTTAATAGAACCTACCCCAGTGAGGTTTCTAAAGTTTGTTTTCAGCCCTCATTAATATTCCAGAGCTTTTATCTTCCCTTTTATTTTTTTCATTTGCTTCCAACGCCCAGAGCTTTAGATTTCCTTACTGTTCTCAGGGGGTGGGGACCAGCAAATGGCATTCTTGCAGACCTGTCCTCACAGCCTGTACTCTGCACACTTAGAAGACCTTTCTTGTCATCAAAGTGGATCTTTGGGGCTCTGTTCCTTGGGAGCTTTGCTAGCTAAGTAGCTTATAACTTCACTGCCAACGTGGTAAAAGGTGACTATGGTAAGGAGTGATTATGGCTAAATGTCCCTCCAGCCTCTTTCATTCACCAGCAGAAACCCAGCACTTACAGGGGCACCTCACTGAAGAAGTGCTATGATGGCAAGATTTTTGAAATTTAAATGAAAAATGAATATTGTGGGGCCAGAATCTGACTATTCTCTCCCAAAGGAAGCCACTGCTGAGATCAGTTGACTCAAAATCCTTTTTCTCCCCTTCTTTTTGATAAATAACTTTAAAAAATAGATACATGGTGTCATTCTAAGGAGAAAAATCTGATTGGCTCATGCTGAATGAGTGTTGCATTTCCTTGTAGATCTAATAATGATAAAGTTGTGCAGGATAATGGGCCAGAGACTGGCACACCACACAGGCATAGAGGCCAAGCACAGAGGTGAAAGCTGCAACATGGGGGTTCAGAGCCTGCCCTTGCCTTGCCCCAGGTTTAAGATCCAAGGTGAGTCTTTTCACCTCATGAAACCTCAGTTTCCTCATCTGGAATATTGGGATTTAATGCTTCTTAATCTTAGGGTACTCAGAGCTTCAGTGAGGATTACATGACATCCTAAATACAGAACACAACAAAGCATCTGTCAGGGTTTGGTTGCTCAAGAAACATTAGCTGTTACCGTTCCTGCCCTTTCTAACCCTCATCATCTATTCAACTCGCTTTTCAGATAACTTGTTTAAAAACTTGTTTCTTATTCTTCACTTCAAATGATAGAAATGAAAGTCCTTGACTAGTAATTATGTGTGTGAGAAATATCCATACTTCTTTCATAGTAAGAGACAATCCATGAATCACATTTAAGCTGGCTTCTTGAAACAATTCCCAGCACATCCTACTTACAGTCAGATGAAGTGGCAATTTTCTTAAAATATGGAGCCGTTTAGTGCAGGGCAGAACATGTCTTCAGGCTCATAAACATAAACATTTTTTCATGTAGCATTTAACCATGAACTACACAACTCCAAAATGCTACAAAAATATAAATAAAATAATTTCAGGAATAAAAACATATAGCTAAAGAAAAATTGAGAGGAAATAGAAAAGGATCCAAGTTTTCTATGATACCTGAAAGCTGATCATGGGTAAAAATTTGCTTCTGTGAAATTTTTAGAGGAAGACAGTAGCACATTCCAGAAATGACTTATTCTATGTCAAGCAACTTTGGTAATTACATCTTATTCTTACCTCTTTCTAGCAGGCTCAGCCCCATGTCAGCACCGAGCCCTTCTTCAACGATGATGACGGTGTAGTGAAGCTGAGTAAGAAGCTGCTGGTAGAGCAGCAATTCCATTTTGCTGGATGAAGGGGGCCTGTAGAGTATGGCCCTTCTGCCATGGCTGCCAAAGTGCATCTCCACTGATTCTGCAATCTGAAACAGAAAGAAGACAAAACCTCAGGAGGAAAAAGTAGCATGTTTCTTTTATTTATTTATTTTTTATTTATTTTTTTTGAGGGCAGTGTCACTGGCCCTCATATGTGGGACCCGAACCGGGGCCGCTGGCTTCCTAAGCCAGCGCTTAACCACCACGCCACTTGCCACTCAGGTTTCTTTTAAAGGACATCATTAATGCAAATCAAGGTCCATTCAGAAAGTTCTTTAAGTTTTTCTCTAGACATGAAAGAGATTCTCTGAGGAGCTGACAAGGACAAAGACAACCACGTATGCAAGAATTGAGGGTGAACTGAATTTTTCTCACTATTATAGAAAGCTGAAAATTTTAGGCTATTAAAATATAGAGTTCCTAGAGGAATACGTAGAAATACAGAGCTGAACTGTAGCTGAAAAATATAAATTAACAGCAATGCTTTTCATCTGCATGGAGCTTTTATAAAGTAGTTCCAGCTGCATTCTCTCATAACAGTTCTTAGAGGAAACAGACTCAGATGGTGGATTTTATGCTGCGAGGACACGTTTAGGAAGGGGTAGGGCTGAGATGCAGTCTCAGAGCCCTGGGAGGCATATGTGTAACACTACTGCTTCTCTCAAGCAGGACACAACAAAAGCAAATGCACCTCAATATGAGAAGAGGAGAGCTAACAAAGTATCATAATTTTAGGTTCCCCCATCAGTATTGTCCTCCATATAAATATTCCTCTCTCTCAAAATGTTTGAAATTCCATTAACAGAAAGGAATTTTCTTATTGACAAGTAGAGAGAATGATGACATTCATTATGCTTTAATGGCAGATATTGGGTGCTTTCCAGAAAACTTGAGATTAAAGCTTGATAAAGTAGACATTTTTTATTACTAGAAGAAGTGATGAGATTGGATCGGGGTTGGGGAAAAAAATGGAAGAGGGAAAAGGGGTTGGAGGAGGAAGATGAGGGGGAAACATAAACAACAAAACCAAGAATCTAAATTACTTTCAGCGGTAGCTCTGAATCCAACTATCCATTTTATGTACAAAATATGTACCATGTCTTTTCACTACTTGAATTTCTTCATTATTTCCCATTACTGACAGAATCAATCAATTCCACATCTTTACCTTGGTATATAAGCCATTCATACCTAGTTAGACCATGCTTTTTGGTTCTCTGGTCGTATCACACTCTTTATTTCCATTCCCGATCCCACCCTGCTCCTGCCTACACATACCACTATGCCTTCCAGCTGCAATTCCTTCCTCTCTCCATTCATCCATCTCGAAAACTCCGATCAAACATTATCTCTTTTGGAAATTTTTGAACGGAAATGCATCCTTCCACCAGCACTTATGAAATTGCTCCTGCCCCTGATGTGAGCTCTATAACAGGCAGCCTGCATGGGCCTCTCCTTACACATTGTGCACACTTAATAAATGAAGCGATCTAGTACATGAATGAGCGGCAGTGCTCTGTCAAGATCTTGGAAGATAAGTATGGAAAGAATGAAGAAACAGAGTTAGATTGTAAACCCTCTGAGGGCATGAACTATATATATTCTATTTTTCATTGTATACACGTGATTGCTATCTGGAAATAGCAGACAAAGCGTAGTATAGTAAAGGACACACATTCTGGAGCTAGACTGCTGGGTTTGAATCCCCTGGCTCCATGAGTACTATTTGTGTGACCCTGAAAAATGCCTTAAGGAGTTAGTTTTTGTAAAGTGCTTAGAACTGTGTCTGGCATACAGGAAGTATTAGATACATATTTTTTAAATAATATAATAGATTGTAAAGAACAAAGTCAGGGAAGCTTGTTTCTGATTCTGAGCTCTGTCTGGTACATGTTAACATAAGTGCTTAATACACGTGCAACAGGTATAACAAAGGAAAGGAACAGAATGCCCGCTAATCACACTTTCTATCCATGGTACTTTGGCATAAAATATGATTGATTAGGTATTTTCCATGTTAAAGGATATTGCATTTTATTAGTAATGAAACTACTTACACTCCAGAGTTTAATGGTACATTGGGATGTGATTCCCTGGCAAATGTGGTCATAGTTTGGTATGATAAAAGTTTAAGGAGTACTTGACCCGAAATACAGGTTGAGTCTTTGGACACAGTAGTTATTGGGAACCAGTAGTCCATCAGAGGCCAAAATAAACAAACATTCATCTAGGTGGAAGGGGAAGGCAGATGCTTCCAAATATATCGATGTCAGTCAGGCAAAATGCACAGTGCCCAGTTCCTTCTCACATTATGTTCTTACATAATCACTGGATGCGCCTCTCCGTTACAGCTGGCTCAAGTGCAGCAGTGATCTCATAGGAGGAGATGACTCTCCAACTTTAAGTTATTATTATTTAGGAAGATACCTTCTGTCCTTATCCTCCTCCCTCCCCAATAGAATCAGCTTAAACAAGAGAGATGTAACTCTTACCAGTACATCTTACACAGAGCATATTCTAAATAAAGTCTAATTACTGGCCATTTTTGGAAATAACCTGGATAACACAGACTGAACTTTTAACTCATATCTCGGGCTAAAGGGACTAAATAGGAAATGAGCTCGTTAGTCAAATTATGTTGTATTATCTTGCCGTATAAACAGCCCCATCCTTGTAATATTTATAACACACTGGATCAGCAGAATGGCCCAATACCAAGAGCGAGAACCATTTTAGCTGGTCCCACAACAGGTGTACACACTGCGTAAGTGAAATAAAAACTCTGCAAACAGCTCTGTCAACCGCACTAGCAAATGCAAGATTATCAAATGCCGAGAGCAGCACTTTTGAAATAAAAGCTCCTGATTACTCCTACAATTCTGAAGATATATTTTGAGTGGAAGGATCCATTTAACCTGGCCACCACTACAACTAAACTGGGCACTTGCAAACCTGCTGATCGGAATTTAGAAAAGGATGAACACTACTGGATGTTAACACCCTGAACTCTCGAGTCACTTTCCTCTCTCCATTCTTGAGAGATGGGAAGAATATTCCCTCAGAAATCACTTTGCTAGACTGCACTTATTATTTTAATTGGAAGGACTTCAAAATCTGAAATCTTATACCACCTTCAATAAAGCCAGGGATAGAATGTTGTAATAAAATAAACAACTTGGAGTGTTCGATGCAGCGGTGTAGAGTAAGAACAGAGGAGGACTGGAAATCAAAATGTGGATTTGAATTCTGGCTCTATCACATGCTT
Organism: Aselliscus stoliczkanus; assembly: GCA_033961575.1. NCBI lineage: Eukaryota > Metazoa > Chordata > Mammalia > Chiroptera > Hipposideridae > Aselliscus > Aselliscus stoliczkanus. The sequence goes on along the minus strand of CM066740.1, from coordinate 69,646,547 downwards.
GCTTCATCTACTAGGGCGAGTTATTGAATTTTCCCCATTAGAGTTTTTTCATATGTGTAGTAACAAATCCTGCCTCATGAGGCTGTACTGGGAATTAAATCAATTTTCTATGGGAAAGAGCACAATGTAGTGTCCTCCCAGTAAATGATGTTAATTGTATAAGAATAAATTTAAATAATAATTAATGCTATATTGGAATTCTATAAGCTTTTAAATAAATGTAATTTGGTCTCCGACATAAAAAACATTTCTACGATAAACTGTATGCTTCCATATTCCCTTATATATGCTTTTCTTTGTAGTACTCATTACCTTTAAATGCAAAAATATAATTTATTTATTTTTTATGTTTATTGTCTGTCTCCACACACCATAACGGAAGGTAAATGAAGGCATATATTTTTGTCTCCTTTGTTCACTTTTGTTTCCTCAGCCTAAGAATAGTATTTGGCATATAATAAATACTTTTTGAATGACTAAATGCAAGCATCCTTTTCCTCAATATGTAAAAGTCTTTGTTATAAATACTACCATGGAATATTGGGACTAAAAAGAGGTGAAAATTTGTAGTAACAAATTTATTTCTGGGGTGGCCAGTTAACTCAGGTGGTTAGAGCACAGGCTCATAACATCAAGATTGCTAGTTCAATTCCCGCATGTGCCAGTGAGCTGCATCCTCCACAACTAGATTGAAAGCAATGACTTGACTGGGAGCTGATGGGTCCTGGAAAAACACACTGTTCCCCAATAAAATTCATATTAAAACAAAAATTAAAATTAAAAAGAAATTTATTTCAGTGGAATTGTAGAGTACCAAGAATGACAAAAATAGAGTTAAATATTTAGCAAAATAATGAATTTCAGTAAAAAATTTGAATAAAATCTATATTATAAAAGTACTATGTTTGTCAGTTATTTACATTATCAAAAAGTCTTCACCAAAACTCATCAAGAAACCAAGAAATGCAGCTCTTTAAAATATAGTAAGAATGAAAAGTAAAACTTGTTTTTTTTCCCACATGACAGAAAGGTTTTTTTTCTGGATTTATTAAAGTAGCCATGTATTTATGACATCTTTTGATGCTCAAATACAAATATATAATAGACCTTGGATGTTTGTCATATATAACTAAAGTTCAAATTGCTTGCTGGTCTAGATTTTTGGCATTCTATAAGTATTGCAGAGCCTATCACTGTGAATTATGTTTTAATTTTTCCACTATAAGAATAAAACAGAGATTTTTTTCCATTAGTGAAATGTATACTTATTTTACAGAATTCAAGAGAATTCTACTTTAAAATTATTTATATTTTCAGGACAGTTTAAACCACAGGTTTCCTGGGTATGCAAGCAGAGTCTCTTGAAAATGTTCCCTACTTAAGTGAATCTTGAGTGAACCTCTGCCTTCATCTCACAGGTGACTCAACTGAATTTCAAGCCATCATGGAATGATCACACACTTCTCAGAATGACTCCATAACACTGAGCAACTTCTGATTGTACTCCCAAACAGTTGTTTGGGGCCATCCCAACACTCAACACCCAATAAAAGACAAATTTGCTCCTTTAGGAATCTATGTAAGTTCTAAACAAATAATAGAGAAACAAAAGCAATCCGTTTGAATAAAAAAAAAATGTATCCTCAATATAACTTTGATGAAACGGCACTCATTCAAATAGCCATTGCCCAAATCCATCTTTGCCTCTTCCTCAATCTAATTTTCCCTTTGGCACTCTTCACAATTTATAACTATATGTAGTAATTTGTTTAATGTCTGCCTCTCCTACCAGGCTGTATGTTTCATGAGGGCCTATGATTGTTTACTTTGGTCAATGTTGTACATACAGCTCATTGCAAGGTTCTAAATAAGAGGGAATGAATGAATGAGCGAGTGAATCAAAGTACGAATTCATTATCCGTGAACACATGCATGCCCTTTAATTATTTTACTCACTCTTAGGTGAAAAAATCCACTAGAAAATCTCAGTGGAGGCTTCAACATCTGCACTCAAGCCATAAAATACCCATGGCCTCTTCATTCCCAATGACAATCTCCTCCACATCATTGCAGCCACCCACTCCAATGGCTACATCTTGGACTCGGGTTCCCTAATGTCAACTTTCTACTCGTCTCCTTTTTCACCTCCTTTCTTTGTACCTCAGATTCCATGGTCTCAAATCCCCAATATATTAAATTTCCTTTCTCCACTTTACTTACATCATATTCACATGACAAAACCTCAAGCATGGAAGAGTTGGACATACAGCAGTAAACTAGACAGACAGGTCTCTGCCTTCACAGAGCTGGCAGCCCATCAAAGAAAGCAGACATAAGCAAGCAGTTATAAGGAGCCAGGACAAGCCAGGTAATTCAGGAGGAATACGATGCCATGGAAACTGAGCTGAGAGACCCAAAGAGGATCTCCGCAGCCTGTCTGGCCAGCGCCTGGACTGGGGTTGCTGAGAGCTGCTGAAGCAGAATACCCAGTTGGACAGATTCTGTTGGCAAAGACAATCCAGGCTTTGGGCTTCCCAGACCATTCTTCTACGTTTCCCTGATCAATTCTTTCTCATTCTCCATAGTGACAAAACTTTTCCACTCTCCAGATATCTCTTATTTCTACAGAGAGCTGTCTCCCCATTCACAGATGAAATTAGCACTATTAGAAGGAAATACGCTGAGCTACACAGCCTTCATTTTGGCAAGCCTGTAGGCTATGGACAGAACTAACACTTCCTCTTTTCTTCTGATTTCCATAGAAGAAACCTGGTCCTCCTCTTATCTATGGCTAATCACTCTGGTTATTCACCAGATTTCACAATCCTCCTCCAGCCAGGCCATAAACCTCCCTATTTCCACACTCAAACTCTGGGAACTTGATTCATCTTTACCTCTTTCTCCTGGATCCTTGATATTCCCTCCCCTTGTCTCCCATGGGCTCCTCCTCAATGTTGATTCATTCATTCACACCTATAATGTTTTCGAACACTTTCTATGTGACAGGCCTGGTTCTAGGCGCGGAGGGATAAGACAGGGAAGACCCCTGATGAAGTTCTGTCCTTCGTTAAGCTTACTTTTCAGTGGGAGGACAATAAACAATTAATGAATCCTGTGGTGTAAGTCCTAGCAGAGATAAGAGCTCTGGTCAGGGTAGAGTGTTCTAGTATGACCCAGGAGCTCTTTTAGATAGCATGCTGCTGTTCTTACCTGTGTTATGAATGTTATGCATAAAAAAAAAAGAGAGAAGACAATTCTTAGAGGGAGAGAAAAGAAAACTGAAAGTATTTTTCATTGTGAATGGTAAATATGGTCAGGTAGGCAATAAGAAATAACTGGAATGAGGTCAAAAGTAGAGGTAATGCAACAATACTTATTATCTTGTTAAGTAGCTAATAGGAAACCAAGACCTAGTGAGCAGTAGAAAATGTAAAAGTTGATAATTTTATACTGGTTCTTCCACCTCAGTCCAATTTGGTGAACTTTGATTTCTCTTTCTAAAAGCCATAGCAGGAAGGAGGCAGATGAGGAAAACTGGACTTACTATGGTGGGAGGATGGGGTAGGGGTGTGTTCTTGTTTTATTTTGTTTTCTGGATGGATGGGTACCTGATAAAATTCCAGAAGCCCAGACTTTTACAACCTAAATCACAAGATTTCCTAGGAACTATGCCACCATTCCTAGGGAACGCCACCATTCCCATAATACAGAAAAGAGAGTTCTTAAAAAATAAAAAATAAAAAGAAAATGAAAGCACTCAGTTGACCAGAATGCTCAAGCCCTGAGAGAGAGACCTGAGATGTACCCCAAGAAGGCATCTCATGGAACAGGGGGAACATGATGGTGGTGGTGGGGGCGGAGGGGGGTGTACTGGGAGGGTGGCCTGGTTTGGTGGAGAAGGAAGGAGGAAAAGCAGCAACAGGACAGTCAAGTTGAGGTGTGTATAACTGGAAGAGAGGTAGGATAAAAACGTTCAAGGAGTGGAGAGAAAAATCCCAAAGAAAGAATTAGCTGCAAAGATATTAAGTAAATAATGGAGGAGTCAGTAAGTTGACTATAGAACAAGACAGCCCAGCACAAAAGCTGGAAACAGATGAGACCAGCAGGACAGACCCTGACACGGTCATCCTAAACTAGAAAACGTTTAATGATAAATCATGTCAAGTTGCCTTAGTATACTGAGAACATCTGAAATACTGAGATGTAAGGGATATATCGTGATGCTTGCTTATCAGAAAAGACTTTCCATCACCTCTATAAAATATTAAGCCTATAATCTGAAGAGAAATCCTGAGAATTGCTAAGTCATCTCTATATTTAATGCCCATTCTCCTCACTCACAAACTAGAACCACCTGTGCCTTTCTAAAAGGGGCACACAGAATAGAGCTTGTATATCCAGAAGAAGGAGAAGAGGAGAGAATAAAGGACAGCAAGTTTCAAGACAGAAAAAAAAAAGACAGTCTAGCTTCTCATCTCACACTCCAGCCGATGCACAGTCACGCTGGTTGTTGCTTCAACTGCTCATTCCTTCGCAAGGCTAAAACCCTCACAACAGAGCAGGAATCATGGAGACAGGAAGAAATTAACTACAAAACCAAGAGCCCAAGAGCAGGATTCTCCTAAGGCCGCAGCTAGAGTCTCCTGCTGTGACTTCTTGCCTTCTCAGGCCTGGCAGTTGTCCCTGACTGCCTAGCTTGTCCCCAATAAAATGCTCATCCGTTTGAACCATCGAGGAGGAATTTAGAGTCCCTTCTCAGCTTCTCCCAAATTGTCCTTTTTCTCTTTTTTAGCTGTTTTCAAAGTCATATTAAAGATATTTTCCAGCCTCCTCTGGAGGCTTTTCCTCCAACTAATTTTCCTTGAGGTGCCACCCACGATGCACAGCTGTGGGTCATCAGTTTACTATTTGCTGTAACTTTACAGACATAACAAAGACTAAACTGAGATTATAAACACAGGAGGATAGCTGGTCCTGATTGCTTCCTTCAAGGTATCTTTAAAAATAAGATAAAGCTTTAAATGCCATCCGGAGAGAATGGAGATTGCTTTTTCTTTTGGCTCAGTTGATTCTGCTTCCTATTTTGGAGCAAATAAAAACCACTCTGGGTGTCCTTATTTTGTATCTTCTCCTTTTTTCTGCCTTTCTCTTTCTCTGCCTCTCCCCTTTCACCTTCCCAGTCCTCTCAGATGCTCACGGAAAGCCTAGGAGGAGGCAGTTATTTTCTTTCTATCCCCAAGTCCTGAGGGCATTTGCTGGTTTTAGAGGAAATGTTCTCAGCCCCTTGAATCTTATCGCAGTGTCCCCAGTAAAGGACGCCCATAATGAAGAAAATACAAACTTGACAACTAACAATTATGAAAAACCAAGCAGAGCACAAGGAGAGACATTGTTCTTTTGAAAAATGTTAAAATAATAGCAAGTCTCTGTCCCCTGATGCCAAAACAACAAGTTAATTCAGCAATTCAGTCTCAAAATAGTAAGTTCATACAAAGGCAACGTAAAAAAAAAGGAGAGAACACTGAGGCCATTACGACAATATCAATACCTAAGCATCATACAATCCGAGCATTTTCATAAATACCAGAGACTGAGTCTAAGCGCCAGCAATAGCCCCACACCTTCTGAGTCCTGGGTCGCCTACTTCTAATCCGCATTCACTATCTCCTAACACCACTTCAGCCCCACCTGATTCACTTCACTTTCCTCACCTGCAAAGGAGCACCAACCGTCCATCTTACTTTTCATGCTCTTGTAAAGATCAAAGGAGACTCAAACAGTAAAAATAAAAGCATTTGAAAATATATAGCCCCTCAGTCAGCAATGAAGGATTCCAAATGCAGCTGAACCGAGCATTCTGACTGTGAACAAACACAGAGAGAGAACGATGCAAGATGGTGGAGTAGATCAACTCTGTGCTTGCCTCAACTATGAATGTGTCAGAATTACAACTAAATTACAGAACAGTCTACTTGAAGAACCATCTGAAGTCTGGTGGTTCCAAAATAAGTTTTGGTGGAACCAAAAGAAGTTTTATAACTAAGGATATAAAGAAGAAGCCACATCGAAACTGGTAGGAGGAGTTGAGGTGTGAAATGGGCTCGAAACCTCTGTGAGGCTGATGAGAATCAGGAGGGATATCTTGACTGTGGAGGTTTCCCCCAGAGGAGTGAGGGACCTGATCCCCACACAAGGTTCCCCTGCCCAGAGTACTGCTGCCAGGAGGAGGAGCCCCCACATCTGGCTATGAAGAACTGTGGGGATTCTGACCATCTAGGTGGGATGGAAGATGGCAGGAAACCCAGATGTCCTCTTCAATGGCCCACACAGACTCACTCGCAGGCACTCACCCTGAGCTTCAGTGGAGGGACAGTGATTCAGGAGGCATTGAAGATACATGGGGTGTGTGCCTTCAGCTGAGGGCTGGAAGATAGTTGTCATTTTTCCTGTGTGGGGACCTTCTCCTGTGCAGCCCACAGGCAGGCACCATCTTTCCTCATGTCCATGGCCAAAGCTGAATCTGATTGCTCCGCTTGCTGCACCCTGCTAACTTACTGAGATCCTGCCTCACCCAACTCCGTACAGCACAAGACTTTATCAGAGGTGAACTTTAAAGGAGCTGGCAATCAGCAGCAGGCCTCAGAGTGTCCTGGCTTTTTGAGGAGCTACTCCAGACCCAGTGCTGGTGGCAGACATCCTCGGTTCACAGCATGGCCTCACCCATGTGCTCCATGTCCAGAACAGGCAGCAAACAAGTATGGATTGCTTTGTAGCTCCTACCAGGTAGTCCCCAGCTGGTCACAGGCCCCAAAACCAACATACTTGAAGGTTGGTTTCAGACAGCAGCCAAGTACCACCCAGTTAGCCCCACAAATGGCATACACAACGGGCAATTTCAACAGGCACCATAACCCACTAGGGAAAAATCCCACTCAATGTGGTAAGCCCCCTGCACAACAGCCCATAAGTTGTGGACATGGCCAAATTCCACAGCCAGTCAGCCTGAGGGTCAGTCCCACTCACTGACATGCTAATAGCAATCAAGATTCAAACATAAAAGGAGGGCACACACAACTGACCCAAAGCACACTCCTGGAGCACTCAGTGCAAATGAAAAGGGAGATTGTGCCACTGGGCCCCGCAGGGCACCGACTATATAACGCCACCCAGCCAAGATTAAGAGACATAGCAGATTTACCTAATACATAGAAACGAACACAGAAAGGCAGCTTAAATGAGGAAACAGAGAAATACATCCCAAATGAAAGAACAGAAAAAGAACTAAATGAAATGGAGGCAAGCAACCTACCAGAGACAGAATTCAAAACCATGGTTATAAGGATCCTCAAGGAACTTAGTAAGAACCTCAACAAATGGATAGCAAGCATAAAAAAAGACTTATAAACCATAAAAAAGAACCAGTTATAAGTGAAGAATATTATTACTGAAATGAAGAATGCATAGAAGGAATCACCAGCAGACTAGATGAAGCAGAGCATCGAATCAACAATTTGGAAGACAAAGTAGCAGAAAACACCCAATTGGAACAGCAAAAGAAAAAAAGAATTTTTTAAAAAAAGGACAGTTAACAAGACCTCTGGGACAACATCAAGAATAATAACATTCGCATTATAGGAGTACCAGAAGGAGAAGAGAAAAAGCAAGGGATTGAGAACCTATTTGAAGAAATAATAATTGAAAACTTTCCTAACCTGGTGAAGGAAATAGACATACATGCTCATGGATAGGAAGAATTAATATAGTTAAAATGTCCATACTACCTAAGGCAATATATAGATTCAAAGCAATCCCTATCAAATTACCAATGACATTTTTCACAAAACTAGAACAAATAATCGTAAAATTTATATGGAACCATAAAAGACCCAGAATAGCCACAGCAATCTTGAAAAATAGAACAAAATGGGAGGTATCACACTACCTGACATCAAACTATACTACAAGCCTATAGTAATCAAAACAGCATGGTACTGGAATCAAAACAGACATATAGAAGGGCTGGCCGAGTGGCTCAGTTGATTAAGAGCTCGCTCAAGAGTGTGAGCTGAACTCTGAGCAATGGCGGTTCAATGCCAGCCCGAGCTGAGTTGCCGTTGAGCTGCCAACAGGTGGCAGGATGGCTCAGCTAAAAAAAAAAAAAAAAAAATAGGGCCGGCTGAGTCGCACTGTGGTTAATTGCTGGCTTGGGAAGTCAGCGGCCCCGGTTCGGTCCCACATACGAGGGCCAGTGGCACTGCCCTCAAAACAACAACAACAACAACAACAAAAAACAGATGCATAGATCAATGGAACAGAAGAGAGAGCCCAGAAACAAATCCACGCATTTATGGTCATTTAATCTATGACAAATCAGATAAAAATATACATTTAGGTAAAGACAGTCTATTTAACAAATGGTGCTGGGACAATTAGACAGATACATGAAAAAAAAAGGAAAGACCACCTTCTTATGCCATAAATCAGAATAAACTCAAAATGGATTAAAGATTTAAATGTAAGACCCAAAACCATAAAACACCTAGAAGAAAATATAGAGAGTAAACTCTTAGACATTACCCTTGGTAATATTTGTACGATACATACCCTGAGGCAAGGGAAGAAAAAGAAAAACAACAAGTGTGGGACTATATCAAACTAAAAAGTTTTCTCACAGCAAAGGAAACCATCAATAAAACAAAAAGACATCCTACTAAATGGGAGAAGATATTTCCCAATGATACATCTGACAAAGTGTTAATATCCAAAATTTATAGGAAAAAAAAAACCCCAAAAACCTCATACAACTCAACACGAAAAAAACCAAACAGCCCAATTAAAAAATGGGCTGCAGACATGAAGAGATATTTCTCTAAAGGGGACATACAGATTGCCAATAGACAGACATACAAAAACATGCTCAACGTCATTAATCATTAGAGAAACACAAATAAAGGCCACAATGAGATGCCACCTCACTCGTGTCAGAATGGCTATTTTCAATAAATCAACAAACAGCAAGTGTTGGTGAGGATGTGGGAAAAGGAAATCCTGGTGCACGGTTGGTGGGATTGCAGATTGGTGCAGCCACTATGGGAATCAGTATGGCGGTTCCTCAAAAAATTGAAAATGGAACTAACTTGTGACCCAGCAATTCCACTCCTGGGTATCTATCCAAAGAAATCTAAAACACGAATTTGAAAAGATATATGTACCTCTATGTTTATTGTAGCACTATTCATAATAGCCAAGATATGGAAACAACCAAAATGCCCATCAATAGATGATTGGATAAGAAACTGTAGTACATTTATTCAATGGAGAATTACTTGGCCATAAAAAAAAAAGAATTAAACCTTACCATTTGCAACAATATGGATGGACCTAGAGAATATTATACGAAGTGAAATAAGTCAGACTGAGAAAGATAAATACTATAAGATCTCACTTACATGTGGAATCTAAAGAACAGAATAAATGAGCAAACAAAACAGAAATAGACTCAGAGATATAGAGAAAAAAACTGATGGTTGCTAAATGGGAGGGGGTGGGGATGGGGGAGAAGATGAAAGATTAAAAAGTACAAATTAGTGGTCACAATATAGTAACAGGGATATGAAATACAGTATGGGGAGTATAATCATTAATGTTGTAAAGATTATGTAGGGTGATAGATGGGTACTGGAATTATCTGGGGGATCACTTCATAGATGGTGTAGATGCCTGACCACTGCACTATACACCTGAAGCTGAAGTAGAATAATATTGAATGTCAAATATATATATATATATATATATATATGGTTATATATATGGTTATATATATGGTTATATAAATATATATATATATATAACCATATATATAACCATACACACACACACACACACACACACACACACACACACACACACACACAGTGCAAAAGAAACATATACACATTTTAAGAAAGGAAAAAACTGTATTAAAATTGTAATACTTGAGCCAGCTGAACGGGCATGTTGGTTAGGAGCTGGCTTGGGACGCCAGCTCTGAGCAGTGGAGCCCTGGTTCAGATCCCACATATGAGGACCAGTGACACTGCCCTCTACAGCTAAGATGGTGAACAACAGCTTCACCTGGTTGCCTCTATAGTTAAGATGGCAGGCAATGGTGTAGGCTGCAGCCTCCGCTGTAGTGGGCTGCCATAGGTTACAGTGAGTGGCCGGCAGACAGCATGAGTGGCTGGCAGCCATTGTGAGCTGCCAAGAGCCTCTGTGAGCGACTATCCAGAGGCCGGCAACCGATCTGCCTCACCCGAAAAGAGCGCAATGATGATACCAACATGGGCCAGTGAAGCAACGTCCTCCACAACTAGACTGAAGAACAAAAAAGGATCACAACTTGTCTGTTCCTCTTACCTGATTCCCCAACACTGTTCCCCTCCCCCAATTCCCCAATAAAAATCTTTTAAAAAAAAAATCAGACTACACCGTGTGTGTGTGTGTGTGTGTGTGTGTGTACACATAATCATGGGATGTAAAGTACAGCATAAGGAATGTAGTCAATGGTATTGTTACAGCTATACATGGTGTCAGAAGGGTAGTAGATAGAGGGGATTATCACTTTCTGAGGGGTGTAAATGTCTAATTATCATTTTGCTTTGTACACCTGAAACTAATTTTTTTTAAAATGAGGATACTTTAAGGGGCCTCTGGGGGAACATCAAGTATGACAACATTCACACCTTAGGGGTTCCAGAAGGAGAAGGGAGAAAGCAAGGGATTGAGAACCTATTTGAGGAAATAATGACTGCAAACTTTCCTAACCTGGTGAAGGAGATATACATACAAGCCCAGAAAGCACAGAGTCATAAACAAGATGAACTGAAACAGGCCCACACCAAGACACATTGTAATTAAAATGGCAAAGGTAAAAGACAAAGAGAGAATCCTAAAATCAGCAAGAAAAAGGTAACTAGTATGTTATAAGGGAGCTCCCATAAGATTGTCAACTGATTTCTCAACAGAAACTTTGCAGGCCAGAAGGAATTGGCAGGAAATATTCAAAGTGATGAAAAGCAAGGACCTACAACCAAGATTACTCTGCCCAGCAAGGTTATCATTTAAAATCAAAGGACAGATAAAGAGCTTCCCAGATAAGAAAATGCTAAAAGAGTTCATCACCACCAAACCAGTATTACAAGGAATCTTAGAGTGACTTCTTTAAGAAATAAATAAATAAACAAATATAAAAAATATGAATAATAAAATGACAATAACTACATATCTATCAACAATTATTGCATTGTCAGAAACATCATGACCTATCTTTTCTGTTTTTCGTTGCAAAAATGTGTCATGACTTTTTCGACAGCCCAATATTTTCAATGTTTCAATTAAAAATATAGCACAGCTGAATGGATAAGAAAACAAAATCCTTACATATGCTGCCTACAAGAGACTCATTTCAGATTGAAAGATACACACGGACTGAAAGTAAGGGGATGAAAAACGTTATTTCATGGAAGTGGAAAAAAAAAAAAAAGCTGGGGTAGCAATATTTATACCAGACAAAATACCAACTTAACATGAGACTAAGAAGGACCCAGTGATCCCACTTCTGGGTACTTATTCAAAGAAACCCAAATTGCTAATTTGAGGGGATATATGCATCCATATATTCATTGCAGCATTATTTACAATGGCTGAGATGTGGCAGTAGCCTGGGTGTCCATTGATGGATGAATGGATAGAGGCAGTGGTACATATATACAATGGCATATTGCTTGGCCATGGAAGGGAATGGGTTCTTGCCATCTGCAGCATCATGGATGGACCTGCAGGGTATTGTGCTGAGTGGAGTATGTCAGACAGGGAAAGACAGATGCAATGTGATTTCACTTATGTTTGAAATCTAAAGAATAAAACAAACAAACAGAAACACATTCATAGATCAAAGAACATTTTTATGGTTTGTCAAATGGGAGGGTATTGAAGAGGAGGGTGAAAAAGGGGAAGGAATTAAGAAGTACAAATTGGTAGTTACAAAGTGATCATGGGAATGTAAAAGTAAAGCATAGGGAATATAGTCAAGAATATGGTAATAATTATGTATAGTGATAGGTGGGTACTAGACTAGTCAGGGGGATCACTTCTTAAATTATACAAATGTCTAACCACAATTCTGTACACCTGTAATTAATACAAAATAATATTGAATGTTAACTATAGTTGAAAAATTAAAAGGGGGGGGAGAAGGCGAAGGGGACTAAGAGTTCCAAATTTCCAGGTATGAAACAAATAAGTCGTGGGGATGTAGTGTACAACATGGGGAATATAGTCAGTAATATTGAGATAGTGTGGTACAGTGTCAGATGGTGGCTGGACTTAGGGTGACCACTTCTTTAGGTATACAAATGTTGAACAACTATCGTGTACCCCTGAAACTTATATAATGTTGTATGTTAGATATATATATATATATATATATATATATATATATATATATTTTTTTTTTTTTTTTTTTTTTTTTTTTTGAGGGCAGTGTCACTGGTCCTCAATATGTTGGACCCGAACCGGGGCCGCTGGCTTCCCAAGCCAGCGCTTAACCACCGCGCCACTCGGCCGGCTCCTGTTAACTATATTTTTTAACAAAAATCTAAAAAAAAAAAGAAAATATATAGTCCCTCATAAAAGTAAGGCACATTTAAATATCTCTTAAAGATTTTTTTTTTTATAAAATAACCTCTTGACAAGTTAAAATAGTTTAAATTGTTAAAATGAAACTGAGGTATGTTAAAAATTTTAAGCTTGTTTGAGCAAAAATCTATTTGAATGGGGAGCTACCAAGCTACAAGTGGTTAAGAGTGCTCAGCTTGCCCCAGGCCCCCTAGAGAAACCACAGGAAAGACTCATACAGATAAAGTATGGAAGCAAAGAAAGGAAATTATTTGGTTGGCTCTACCCTGGAGGCATTTACAGGCTTAGATTTGGGTTTGCTTATAAAGGGAACCCCAGCATTACAGCCACTTTAATCTCATGACCTCCTTGTTTAATTTGTTGAACAAAGTAAAAACCTTAACAATTTTAATGATATGATTTTATAGGGATTCTGTCAAATTACATGTGGGATGTGATAAAGGTAGTGTTTATGTATTAGGGATATTAAAGTATTTAAAAATAATCAGCCGACCACTATTTTTACTATGCTTCTCTGATAAAAACCCAGTGTTAGAGCAAACATATTATGAAAAAATATATGGCCATTGACAGCATATATACAATGAATGTATTTCTTAGATGTGGCTACTAGATGAAATTTAAACAGTTTGCTAGTTGCACAGCTAAATATGATTTAATTTTATATTCTATTAGAATGTTCTATAATCAAATTCACACTGAAGATATAAAAAGCCTTTTATCACATTACATTCCCTCCGTTTGGCTTCAAAAATACGGTCACCACTGTCTAGTCTTATGGCCGTCAACTGTATTCACTTATTAAATTCCTGAAGTCCCACTTTCCTTCTCCGTTCTCTCCTCTCCACTCTCCCTACTACAACACCTGCTGCTCTTCCTCCCATCACCCTCGTCCCCAGTAAAGACTTTGACTCTCCTCCCAGCCCTGGGGTCTTCTCTGTGTCTCAGCACTGCACACACACAACCCCAGGCTTCTGCAGGAGGCTACCATGAAAGAATCTATGTGGCCAGGCCCGGAATCCGAGCCCCACCGCACACACGCCCCACTCTGGACAGTGTCCAGCCTAATAAAACAACTGTGGATATAAGGGTGGAACTCAGGCACTGACTTGGGGTTAAGATTTTCCATCCACTGTCTATCCAGTAACCACATTCATCCCCTCCTGGAGAGGAGGACAGGTTCCCGAACCTTCTCCATGTGGAAATATTGTCCATCCCATGCACACAGTCTCTTGCTCCTGTCTTCTCCCCTCAGCTTTCACATCCCTGTACCAACAAGTTCATCTGGATTCTCCCCAGCAATCCAGGGTCCCCAGAAACTGGTCAAGGATGAAAGCCAACACACTCCATGCAGGTGGCCCCACATCTCCAGGGCAGCAAAGGTCAGCTCCATTCTGGGTTGAATGAAGGCTTCAGGGTAGAGACACATACCTCACCAACCCAGAAATGGTGGCTCATCCTACCCCCGTGGGGTCAAAGTGTTAAGAAGAATGGGGGAGCGAGAGGGAAATAGTCAGTCATAAAAGAAGCATCCTGTTTTATATCAGATTCGTGCACCAACTTTTCTTAAGTACAGATTTGCTCCTCGGCACTTACTCTGTGTTCTGGCTTACTCTGAGCACGCTTGTTCCATTTGCATGGCTTCCTCATCTTCTCCCACAGGCCAGCACTGATATACAACTGAGACTCTCCTTGGTGAGGACCCTGGGTAACATTCCTCCCAGCCTGACTGAGCCCGAAGCCTTCAACCAGCCTACCCTGCTCCTACTGCTGTTGACAGATGCTTCACTGTCACATCAATACAGTGTAACACAACCTCACATATCCTTTCAAACTCCATCTTCAAGCTTTCAAAACTACACACTCAATATAGGATGGTTAAGGGTTTTTTTGTGTGGGTTTTTTTTTTTTTTTGAGGGCAGTGTCACTGGCCCTCACATGTGGGACCGAACCGAGGCCGCTGGCTTCCGAAGCCAGCGCTTAACCACTGCGCCACTCGGCCGGCCGGCCCATGGATGTTTAAGTTTTTGATGGCCAACTTTTTGCTTTAAAAATAAAAAATCTGGTGCCGGCCGAGAGGCGCGGTGGTTGGGTGCTGGCTTGGGAGGCCAGCGGTCCCGGTTCGGGTCCCGCATGTGAGGGCCAGTGACACTACCCTCAAAAAACACACACACACACAATAAACTATACAACAACACTTTAAAAAAAATTTTTTTAATAAAAAAAAATAAAAAATAAAATATCTGCAGGATGGGAATATCTAATAATACCACAACATAAGCACTATCTCCAGAGAAAAGAATAAGACACCATTTAATATTGTTCTTAAATTTGCAACTCCCGAAATTCTATAATTCCTTCCCCTACTTAGGGAATGAACTGTGTTGCAGAATAGGATTTGGTTTCCCTCTGTGACTGGCTAGGAAAACGAGCTCCCTCCTTAGAGATCCAGTTCATTCTTAAAGGGCCCAGCAGAAGGTCTCGCAGGGAAGAAATCACCTCTTCTAACACATCAGAATGCTTTGGTCTTCTCAGGAAAGCAGGAACTGAGGACACCTTATAAATGGAGGACAACCTGGATGGGGCGGGGTGGATGGGGAACCAGAGTTGAAGAATTTAAGGACTGCTGATTACACATGGGACACACAGCATGAATTATACAAGATCCCATTCATCCATTCCTTCAACCTGTTATGTGCCAGGCAGTGTGTAAACTTGATCGTCATTGCTTCTTTAAAAGAAGAATAATCATTTTATCTCCTTTCCCCCTATCTTTTTCCACTCTTCCACCAGAAAGAAAATTAACTCTGCCTCAAATTGACCTACTTTTAAAATAGCTTATGTAGCACTAAAATGCTTGGATAAATAGGTTTGCTTGTGTGTAGGAAGTTTTATATATGTTATTAATGTTTTCACAGGTTACTCAGGAAAAAAAAAAAAGATAAGTAAGGAAAAACCCATTAGAAATCACTTCTGCCCTCTGGGTGTGTCCAGTAAGGGAAGGTTTATTGCTCAATATGAAAGGCCACTTTCTGGTTGATACTTTTCTAAGGTCAGCTAGTTCTTGTACTGCTACAGAAAAGTTAATTTCCTGTTCCATTTTTCCTGGACTACTGGTGCACTATGGCTAAATTAATGCTAGATTTTCCACTGGGGAAGAACTAGACTGAGAGCTGAAACTATTGGAATGCTATTACACTTCCTATTGCTTGTTAAAGAAACAGTAAAACATCAAGAGGAAACTCAATTGTGACGGCACAATTTTGGACTTCAGTGGCATTTTTGAAACATAACTGTATAACTTGACATTTGAATAGCACATTTTACTATAGCTTTTTAATGAAAAAAATATTCCTGGTATTCCTGGCACTCGCATTTATGTTGCTTATATGCATTCTGTTCCCTCAATAGATGAAAATGAGAAAATGTTCATGACATTATCCTGTGATAATTGAACAAGGAGGCCATGAGACTGAAAAGGTTCTAATACCCTGGCGATCTATATAAGCAACCCAAAATCTAAGCCTATAAATGTATCAAGGTTATGAAATCAAAACGTAAGGACAACCAATCACAGTCAACTAGGCTTTAGGCTATAGCCAATCAATAATTTCCTAGCTTTGCTTCCGCCTTTTCTTTGTAAAAGACTCTCCCGGACCTCCTGCCAATGCAGGGCTCCTAACCACTTCTGGTTTGGTGCTGCCTGATTTGAATAGAGTTTTGCTCAAATAAACCCCTAAAATGTTTAATATGCCTGTTTGGTTTTTAACAGATGTAATGATGGTTATTCCCCTGCATTTATAATCTCAGTGTTTTCCAGAGCACTCAGGTACAGTGTCTAATTTGATCCCATAACATCTCTGCAACAGACATTTCCATCCCTCTGCCACAGTCTAGGAAAATGAAGCCCAAAGGCATCACTTGTCCATGGTCATGCAACTATTCAGCTTTGGAACTGGGTCCCCATTGGTGCTTTTCCTCTTTCTCCTGGAGAGAGTGAATGGGGCATGCAGGCTCTGCCTCACACACATGCACCTGTGACAGGTGGTTCAGAAGGTTTCCAGAAGTCTGTACCAATATATCAGTTGGCACCCACGTTTTCTGATGTCAGAATAAATAAGAAACACCATGACCCTGGAGCCATGTTACTGTTTAAATCAATTGTATTTTCTCCCCATAGGTTATTCCCTATCACTGGGCTCTGTCCCTTGCCTGACTCAAACATCCTGAATTGGCCCTGTTTTCCCAGATCCCTCTCTTAGGCATAGTGAGAACATACTTAGGACAGAAGATACCAGCTTCTATTTGTCAAGATCAGCTATGAGGTGTGTTGTAAGAAATTAGCTCTGAAAAGAATTACAATAAATTTTGTAAATCATTTACAGTGTATAATCAGGGAAAGTATGCCACATTCCCACCACTTTCAGTCGAACACTTGACTGAGCAAGAGAAAAGGAAGTATCACGCACAGCCCATTGGCGATACCAATGGAACACGCTTGCATTTGTTACATTAAGATGTTTTAGAGAGAAAAGCAAGTGAAGCCTGCTAGCATAGGACACGCTGACTAAACATTTGCCTGAGCAAAATATAATGAAGAAAACACATCAACTGAGAATCAAAAATATGTACGACTCGTGCATTCTTGAAACAAGTATAATATAAGCCATTAAAGTGCCTGCTTTTGAGACCAGAGCTTACACCCAACCTCTCAGGGGCAGGGAGGACACAAATATTTACTGAATGCCAAGTCTAGTGCGGCACCATGCTTGGTGTTTTCAGATACGTATTCAGTTCTCCTAAGCAGGGCTTAGTTAGTTAGCTCCATTTTTCCAGAGAGAAAATTGAGAATTTAAAAATCCAGGTAGGGCCGGCCGAGTGGCGCGGTGGTTAAGCGCTGGCTTGGGAAGCCAGCGGCCCCAGTTCGGTCCCACATATGAGGGCCAGTGACACTGCCCTAAAAAAAAAAAAAAAAAAGAAAAAAAAAGAAATCCAGGTAAAATGTGCCTATGTCCTACAGCTAGTAATAAATAACACACCAGGAACACGAGCCGATGTGTAACAAAGCCAGTGTTTGTTCTACAACATATCTATGCTCTATTAGACTTCTTATTCAGTACACTTCACATGCTTGAGGTTAGCCCTTGCTGGAGATAGGTGATGCACACTGCCCATACGCAGTTGCAGAGCTCCCCTTAGAAAGTTGCTCTGATTACCATAAAATATGAGCAAACTGGGTAGGGAATTACTTACTTGGGGGAAATGTCCCCAAGTAAGGATGAGAGGTGAGAAATGTAATTATATTTCAGAACACGTGATCAAGCCAATTTTATGCTTCCAAATCCATGTGCTCTCTTCATAAGAATTATTTTGTTCATCTATTATTTTGGATCATAAGCCTCTATTAATGAATTGAATTGAAAAAAATTTCATTAAGATCCTTATATACAGCAAAGACTCAATTCATCTTTTATCATTATATTCCTTTTTTAGCCCTGTACATGATAGGTCAAGGTGTTCTGAACCATCATTTTGAACAAGTCTCAGCAAAGCACAAAAGCTGACAAAGTCCTATTTACCTTGCAAATTTCCAACTTTGGTAGAGTTTCTGTTAGAGAACAGAAATCCAATTTTAGAACATGAGCTCATCCTTTTAGTTAGAATGGCTTCCTAGAAAAAATATCCAAAGCAAACCAAAGGGAAAAATGAAACCAAAATATTCCTTTCACCCCAAATGGCCACACACTCAAAGTTGACAACAGGAAGCATTTTTTATAAGAATGTCAGTCAGTGTACATAGTGGTTTCCATGTCGGAGGGTTTATCTTATGTGAGTTTCTAATTCCATGAGAATAAGAAACAGAGAGAACGAAGCAGAAGTCATTGCCACGATCTTGAAAAAAAAATCAGAGAGAATGACATCTCTGAACTGATTCATTCTCTGCTTTATAGGAAATTTAACATAGCTTGCTTAAATATGAGCTTCATCAAGGCTTCATTAAAATTTATCTAATGTAAACAAATTTGAATTTGTTTAAAATTCTTTCTGTATGAATAATTTTTCACCCATGTGCATATTTAATCATAAAATTTTAATGTAGCTCTAATCAACTATCTCAGAGATATCCACAGGCTTTAATTAAATGCTCATCAGTAAGTCCAACTACTTCTATGAAAGTTGCATACCTGTTCATATGGTGACAACATCTCCCAAGGACCTTCTATACATAGACCCCTGAATTTAGATGCCTTTGGCATGATTTAAAAACCTTTACCTTCAAATCAGGTTAAAATATCAAACCACATAAGAGGAAAAACTAAATTTTTACTAGAATCAACCTATTAAAAAATGGAAATTGCTTGATAGAAAGGGTTGTTAGATGATGATGACAAAGAAGCCAAGAGAGATGGGAAGTAGAAATAGTTGGTAAATGATGCTGTTTTTTTGTTTGTTTGTATGTTTCAATATGGTAGATTCTTGACCATATTTACAGGGATAAAGACCCCAACAAGACAAATAAGCTGAAGAGAGCAGGAGAGACAGATGATAACTGATGAAGCAGGTTCAATGTAGCAAAGGGGCAGGATGATTAGCATTAGCTGGAAGTACAAGAAATGGTACAGGAGGAGCTCAGGGGATGCTGGGACAGGGAAAAGATGGAGTAGAGAACCTGAGAGGTCAGCAAAGGGGAAAACGAAAGGGAAGGAGTTGTTCCTCTCATTTCATTTCCCGGCCTCTGCTCTACAGTAGACCTTCTCTGACCCTTAAATTCACCATTGGATTATTTATTGTTCCATTGACTAGATATTTATTCAGTGCTCACTATGTGCCAGGTACTGATTTGGTAGTGAGGATGCAGCAGAAAGTGAACTAAAGTCCTTGCTCTTCAAAGAACGTATATTCTATGTAGGAAGGCAGACAGTAAATATATAAATATTTTAGGATATATATATATATATATATATATATATATATATATATATATATATATATCTTTCTTAACCATTTTTCCCTACTGCTCCTACCCAACTCATCTACCCACACCCCCAGCTATAGCATGCAATTAATCCCAGCATCTCAAACTTAATGTAATATATAGGTGATGTATTATAGAATTATACACTTGAAACCTATGTGTTTTGTTGACTATTGACACCCCAATACCTTTTAATAAAATAAAATGCTGGACTTAAAAAAAAAAATTATTCAGCCCGTACTAGAGACCTTGCTCTCAGATAAGCAGATCTGACTCTGAGTAACATATTGCTTAAAGATACCGATGTCATCTCTCAACTAAGAGCACATTTTGATATTTTCTGTGGGTTTTAGAAAGCAAAATTAGCATAACTGCTGTACGGGACACTAAATCGCTTCTCCTTACATCCCCCTCCAGTGAGCATGATTTATGACATTGTTGTGATAAGCTATGGGCACTGGCTTCCCCACCTCCGCCCCCTGGGAGCTCCCATGCCGCACACTACTGACTGAGAAACAGGGACCAGCTCACCTTTGCCCACGCAGGACTGCACCCACCGAGGCCCTGGCTCCCCAGTGACTGCCCAGAGAATCCAGTTAACACTACTTGGAAGTAGCATGGGACAGACTCGAACTAATGAAAGACAGAAGAAGGGGAAAGCCAGGAAGTAAACTGCTGGTGCTTCTTGCCTCCTTCCCCCAGTGCCTGTTCTGAGTCACAATAATAGTTTAATACAGCCTCTCCAGAGATGTCTCCCAATAATGCATCCATTTGTGTTTGCCTCCTTCTTCCCTTTTCCCCCCAACCCTTGCATCCTGGGAGTGCACCATCCAATAAAGTGCCAGCATTAAGTGTTTTCCTTGGGTTCTGTTTCTAGAAAACCTGGGCTACACAAGTAATGTTTAGAAATTTTTGAATGGTAAACATAGTATGCATTATTAGAAACACAGAGAAATTAAATAAAACCTATCTGTAATGAAAGCATTCATTCATTTGCATTGGGTTATGGGTGGATACTGGGAAGACTAGTTGTAAAGAATAGTCATTGAAGGAGAATGAAGTCAAGAAGAAATGAAGAATGAATAGTCAAACAACAAAGAAACAGAATTCTCCTTGTAGAGCATCAACAGGAGATAATCAGAAACACATGGCTATGGTGAGTACAAATGTATTCCCCAAATAGCAAAGTTTCCATTAACCGAGCAGATACTAAGGAGATTTTCTTCCATTGTGTCTGTTTATGTGTTCCTATGTTACAAAATATTAAAGTGTTAGATTCCAGAAAAATATGTAAATCCACTGAGTGACCTACTTCAGTAAAAACAACTGAAATTGTCTTCCGTTTATATATTATATTGAAATAATTTTAAGACACAACTAATCATGAGCCAAAATTCAAGCAACTAACGTTCAGTGAAAACCGAGAAGAAATGACAAAAGTAAATCTGCTTAACAAGGCACTTTGGAAAGTTAAAATGGAAAAAAAGAGTTCAAATTTGGCCAGAAAGAGGGTGAGTACTTCCTCACTATGGAAAGTTGGCATATGCTATATACCATGATCTCAATCTGGACTGAAAACAGTTTTAGACATTGAACCGGATCCCAATTGTAAAGGTGTGGGGGTGCCGTCACGTACCTTTAAATATCTGCTGCCACACAACCCTCTGTTTCTAGGTTGATACAGTACAAAAGGGTCTCTCTTGGGACAACTGAAACCAAAAGACTGGGACATACTTATTGCTCATTCATGAAAATGTGAAAACTGATTCAAGAAATACTCTGAGTATACTTTGGTTTCTGAATTTTATTCCTGGAGACTCTACAGTATTCACTGAATCACTTTCAAATGTCCTCATGTGAATTCTTTAAGATTTGTTTTCCTTTTTTAGACTTATAAATCTAGAAGTAAGTTTCCCTTCCTGGAGGGACAGTTAGTTTAAAATTTAAATGTATTGCTTTTCAAGCATTTTTCATGTTTCTTAGTATTTCTTTAAGTCTGAATACCTGAAGGGCATCGGAGAACCACACACACATATGCACAATATTTTACATACAGTCTTGGGTTTGGTAGACATCTTATACATCCAAACACTTTCTGGAACCCATGAAGCTTAGGTCAAAACCAGCTATTTTAAGAAACTTTATAAAGCACTTAAAGGTGATGGATATAACTAAGGGGAAAGCCCTTGTAACATGCATATTTTTGTATGCCAATAAAAGTAATAACAAAACCTAAAACTTATTGATAGAAACAATGCTTTTCTATAAAATACCTAAAAGCCATATTTTAGACCTTAAGGAAAATCTATGTAGTGTTTCATCAGTTATGTTTTAAATGTGTGTAAGTAGCTGTTTTTGAGAATAATCTATATATTGACCCCAAAGACATTTCTTTCTTCCCTTAAGCTATCTGAAAGAATATTTAATCTTCAAAATTGGATTATTATTCAATTCTTTTTGCATCATATACTACAAAGGGAGCTAATTTATATCTGATTTAAACTAACTGAGTCTCCATGACACTTTCCTTCCAGTTTCCTTTCTAGCTCCAACAAAAACTGGCTTTAAACCAATGGCACAAGTTAAGTTAAAAATAGAGGCACATGTAAATGTTTGGAAATTCAGTCTTCATATCTACTGGGCTTCTGGACTGTTGTGAATTAGGAATCTTGCTTATGGTTAAAATATTTAAGACTGTGAACAATTTGAAAAAAATCATCACATGTTTGGCATTTTTTTTGTGAAGAAAATTCTAGAGTAAATGTTTTATACAAGCAGCCAATAGGTTTCAGATGGTTTATAAGTAGCAGAAGATCCAAAGCTGAAATGGAATTTTCTGTGACAGCCTACAAATAACAGTTAACATATGCCTAACTTACAGACAAAAGCAGGAGTCACGTAGTCAAGTAGAGTGAGAACTCTAAGTTAATGAAGAAAAACCTTTTGTCCAGCTCAGCAAAGATTTTAGGTACTTAAAAAACAAAACCATCTCGATTGTTTTTAAAGAAATGATATTTACTAATAGTAGAAACAAACAAGAAGTGGCTTTCAAAGTCACAGTTGACACTCATCACAAATGTGATATACTCAGAAAACACAAAAATAGCAAATAAGAGTTAAGTTCATGTGTGTATAAATGAACAGAGCATATGCATTCTTCAATTCCTTTAGAACATTTAATAATTGATTCACCCTTGCAGTTGAAGTTTCATCTAGAAGTGTTTCTAGTTATACATATGATCTATTTTCTGCATAAGATATTTCTTGGTCAAGATGTTTCCTGACATAATTGATGAAATAAATCACTGACTTAAAAGTTTTCCAATTTTCCTTGTTTTAACCTAATATTATTTTGTATTTAAATAAGTTCTTAGAGTTGTGGTTTCACACATTGTTACGAGAACTTTGAATTTACTTCTATTTAGAGCATCAGTCTCGCAGTGGGAACCAGGTAAATGTACCATGTCATAATGTGGCCCACCTGAACATCTTTGACTGCTAGTCATCCTACATGTAAAACGATGACATTCATACCTACCTTACCTACCTCAGAGGGTCCAGTCTGATATGAAATACATTAAAAAGATTTAACAACCAAATGGTAGTTGTGCTGGAGGTATTAGCAATAATGGTAGCAGTATTGATATTCTTCAAGAAATTCTGCTTCAAACAATAACCCTAATCATAGGATTTACTGCAAATGTAAGATAGTACTTTATGGATTCCTAAATTGACTTGTTATACTACTTGTTGCACTATAGATGTCATTGGCTTTGCTACCATGAATTTTGTGTTTGTGTTTCTTTTTTTTTTTTCTCTTTTAGACTGGACTATTTTAAATGTCATCATTTCACTGACAGACATAAACAGAATGGTATATTAAAATAGAAATCCTCAGTGTTTTTATGTGTTTTGTGTTTCCTCCAACACTTGACAAGTGAGATTAGTAAAGTTAATTAGCATAGTATAAGTATAGAATAATCTATATTTTCCTAATTCTATAAACAATTAAATGCAGTGTGTCAATTCTTTTAAAGAAACTATTATATTATTCTTTGAAATATTTCAGAAATAAATACTTGCTCTAGAAATGTGTTCACCAATGAAAAATTGATTTAACAAATTACAAAATGAAATTGTGGCGTATCTTGGAGTCTGGAATGATCTGGGCACGGATCCTAACTGATTGCCTTGAGGAAAGAGACACTCAACGATTATCGAATTTTAGGAACCTTGGATTTATGTTCCTGAACTATAAATCTTCCCATCTTAGAACGCTAATACTTTAGAAAACACTCACATCACTCCCACCTCCTCCAAACTGTCTATTCTATTAAGTTGAAATTAAGTGAAATTCTAACAGATAAAAACTTTCTGGAAGGGAAATCAGAAGTTGAAGCTAACATGTGTTTCGCTGTCATAAGGTCATTCTCTGGGCTGTGTATACTCTTGATCCCTTTCAGACCTCATGGAAGTTAATTTTAGTTTTATAGGAAGGACACAGAGAGGCAGGCTGCTATCTTTGCAGAAAATGTCAAGGTTAGGCTGATGACCATCTTACCTTTCTGATTTCCCCAGCATTACCGGAGAGAAGGGAGCACTGTTTGTCCAGAGAGAATCCTTTCTTGCATCTGCTTGTCTGGGTCTCGGTGGGTGTGTTTGGGGAAGCCCCAGGGCCAGTGGCTGGGAGCTTCCTCGTCCCTCGCAGTGTCAGGGTCTGGTAGAAGAGACAGATCGCCACCACCAAGCCCACCAAGAAGGGCCGGGGGCAAAACCGCCGACGACAAAGGAACACTGGACGACAGACCATGACCAGTTCAGCTTCACTTGGCCCGCGTCCACGTTGCCGGAAAAGTCATAGCAGCTATTTTTTTTGTCAGCATGAAAAGTAGAAATCTGTCCTCTTTTTCCACAACTTAGATCAAGATTGTTCCATCCCGCTTAAGAACTTTCCGAAGAATCAGGCCAAAGAATCATCGGTCCCCCAAGTCTGGAAAGGTGAGTAAAAGCCGTTCCATAGATGACAGTAAAAAAAGTGGCTGGCCTGGGTTTAAAAAAAAAAAAAAGACATCAAAATAATAAGAGTTGTAACTAATAATCTGAATGTCCTCCCTCCCCCCGTCCCCACCCCCCACCCCCACCCCCCACACACCCAGGCTGCCAAACTTTTGCTTCCGGTAAAGCCTGATTTTTCACAACATCCTTCAACTCACAATAAAGACTTTACAGGAAAAGAAAAGACAAAACCAGCGTAAATCTGGAGCCTAAACACGGCACTGAAAAAGGCTGGAGGTGAACACCCCGAGCGCCTGTGGCAGCTGGAGCCAGGCCAGCCTGCGGGCGCAGCTCTCATTTTCGCTCCGGTCTTCACAGCAGTCCAGCGCCCAGCCTTTCATGCTGCTTCCCTTCATTCAGTTTTAAATTGCCACTTTCCTGTAACTATTCACGGCGTTTCCCATAAAAAGGGAAGACACGGTTTGAATGGACACGGTTACTGGCAGGGGTTTTGCTTGTATTTTGTTGCATTCCGTTCCAAATTCCAAGTTCTGGGTACTTACTCGCTTTTCATCCTTTTAGTGAGAAAAAAAAAGTTTCCGTGCTCCCCTAGCGGATTGTTCAGCGGAGCCACTCGGAAGGAAACCCCCAGCTGGGGGGCCCCAATGCCGCCCCCACACGCGGACCCACACGCGCGCAGACACACAGCGCCACGCGCGCGCCTGCTGCCCCCGGGGGCGGGGAGCTGGGCCCGCGGGCACCGCAGCCAAAGCGCCGGCGGCGCGGGGCGGGGCTCCGACCCGGGCTCTCGGGTCCTCGGGGGCAGCTGGAGCGGCGCGGGCAGCTCAGCACCAGAAGCGGTGGGCTTGCACGGACTGGGGGGCACAGCGTTTCTCATTCCCCCCGACATGTGGCTGCCTCTCCAGAGCAGCAGAAGTGTAAAGACGCATGTGATGTTTGACCCCTTATGTAATTTTTTTTTTCCTAACACAACATTGGAAAAACAAGTAGCCCTTCGTCAATCGATGACAAAGGTCCAGGGTGAGATCAGAGCAAACTCTGCGTAAGGTGGGAGGCTCTTCACTTGAGGGTATGAAGAGAAGTCTGACCCTCAGAAGTTGCAAGCCTGTTACATGCGCCACAAAGACTGCAAGTGAACCGTCTGCCTTAGTACCTAACCCACTTCCTTACTAATAACAGTCCTTATTATTACTCCTTTCCGGGACTAATGGCTGAGCTTTTCAAAGGCTAATTGCCTGGCGCTTTGCTCTTAGAATGAGTTTATTGTCGCAGTTATTGGACAACTTTTGCTCAGTGGAAACCGGTACACAGCTAGCTTTGCCCAGAACTCAACTCAATTTAATGCTATACAGACCGCCACAAGGACAATTCTGCAAACGCCACCCGTTTTTGCTGAGTCAGCTGAGGGACTGCCAAGGCCAAAGGCAATCTGTCTAGTGCCCGGTGCACACCTCTCCCAGCCCTTGCTTTGGACACTCTGGTTTCCGAGATCGTTTTAGGCAGACGGCAGACGTTCCTCAAAGACTGTAAACCTAATTGGTTTTGTAACCTGTTTCTAACTCAAACTCCTCGCACTGTGGCTCCCCCCTCACACCCCTAGAGTGATCATCCTTTTGGCACGCTCCTGTCAGTCACTTATATTTCGTGAGGCGGAGCGCCCCCTGGGGTCCCCAGCTTTTATAGACTCAGAAATGGACATCTAGAGTAGTTCCTTACTCGCGAGGCACTATTTTAACACCTTATAAAACAGATTCGTGAAAATTCTACAGAATAAGTATTATCACTAAACCTATATTTATCCCACTCCTTTCTATATGTCCCCCAGTGTGTTTAATATTAATTTATTTATAAAATCAGCGTGCTCAATCCCGTGACAAACGGAGTATAGAAAAAGGAAATGGAATTTGACTTTTAGAAGCTAAGAGAGTTTTAAGAAGAAATGGCTAAACAATAGTCTTTTAGAAGATATGGTTTGGGTGGATGCAATGTGATTTGAGACATAGCAGGATGTATGAGATCTCTAAGATGGGATTGTCCCTGTGTTGACGAGATTCAGGCTGTGACAAAGTTATTTACTAGGTGAAAAGGAACGGACGTGCAGTTCTATTGAGGCGAAAAGTCTGAGAAACTGAGCCTGAGGTACCTATAGGGTCATTTTTATGCATTCTTAAATGGTTAAGTACAGGATACAAAAGAAAGCGTAACTCAAATGCTAAACTCATATTGCCTGTGGGCTGGAAAAAAGACAGCAACATAGATAATTTTGTAGCTAAACTTCAGATAACAGAAATCACAAAGATGGAAAATTAGTGTCCCAGAAATGACGTTGGCAGGTTGAAGAACCCAATTCTCCATTTTAACCACTGGGTTCAAAAGCACGAGAGAAGATAGCAGATAAAAGGTTGTCTGCAGAAGAGAGACAAGGATTGGAGTGGGAAGGTGGAAAGAAGAGGTGGAAAAGAAGTTACAGCAGGAATTGGCTCAGAACAGACTAAGAGGGTCCACAAATTACACTTGACATTAGCGTTAACTCAATCTGGGTATGAATCATGCTGATGCTTCTTATCAACTGTTTTTAGGCGTGTGGTTTGTGAAATGAGGATATGAATGCCTCCTTTGAAGCGTTGTTGGCATAACTAGATGAAATAATGCCTGGAAAGTATCTAAACAGCGTTGTGTGCACGTTTGTTGGGGGAATGTGTGCTGAACGCATGCCGCCTGTGATTTGGATGCCGTCGCTGAGCTCAGTCTGTGTGTCAGACACATGAACAGATACGTAATTATTAACATAACGGGGCTCTTGGAACACGGAAGCACCCAAAGCAAACGGGCACTCAGTTCTCTTGCCTTCGCTCTGTGAGATGGAGGTGGGTGGCAGATACCGTTTGGGAGAATGAGCGCAAGGGTGGGATGGGAGTGAGTCGCGGGTGGAGACTGCAAGTGGGAGGTATTTATGCCGGAGTGGGAAAGGAAGGCTAAGCAAGAGCGTTAGAGTCTGAAGGCGTCAGAACAGGCGCAATGAAGACAGAGTAAGTTGGTTAAGTGACTGGAGTGGGAGGATAAATATGCAGAACTCCGAGCCTGTGGACTCCAGCAGTGTCTCAGACTGAATATTTTTGTGTATACAGTTTCATCAAGTACCCCTTCCATCAAATCATTTCAGTATCCAAGGGCTGGTATTTCCGCAACATCAACCTAGGACAACAGAGTGACAGTCCTCCCCAATACAAATAAACTTCTATCATACATATGTTACAGTTAATAATCGTTTGAAGAAGGTATATTCAAAAAATTATTATTTAAACTAGAGGAATAAAAATACCCATACCAATGAAGATTCCAGTGTTAGAACAGGAACTCTGGGAACTGAAGTAGCTTACCTCTTTGAATATCAGCTTCCTCATAAAATACCGGCCTCTTCAATGTTATGCTTCTAAGGACACATTTGGACAGATTTCCTCTGTGTTACAGCCTGACAGGAAGGTGAAACCTTCCGATTACAGGCCCATTTGGTTTCCTACAGGGGATGAAAGCCTTTCTCTTTCAGGAAGGTTCCTGACACTGCCCTGAAATCCAGCTGGAGCGTCTAGCAACAAGGTCGTGAATGGGTCTTGGGTGCTGTCAGCAGCACCTGAGCACTCACCTCCCAGCACTTCTGGCCTAGAGAACTTGACTGCCCTCTTCTCAGCTCCTGCTTCCTGTCATCTAATGCTGACTCTATAACTTTCCATAGTAACTTCCAACATGTTTTTATTTTTTCTTATTTATTTTTTTTTTGAGGGCAGTGTCACTGGCCCTCAAATGTGGGACCCGAACCGGGGCCACTGGCTTCCCAAGCCAGCACTTAACCACCGCGCCACTTGGCCAGCCCTCAACATCTTTTTAAATCATGAATCACACACTGAACCTCTATGCTAAAACATCATCCTAGGCACAGAAGACATATGACAACAATTATAAGTAACTAAAATATGATAAACACACTGATAAATTAGTCAATGTAGTATAACTTCCATAACAATCTCTAAAGCTCAATAGCTGGATACAATAAAAGCACTCATAATTTTCCAGTATTTGTGTTTCTACTAAGATGCTTAACCTCAGGCACAGCATTTGTTCAATTTACACAGGGAAATAAGATGCTGCAATGAAAATCTTCATTTTTCTACTGTCTTCCTGTTTGATGTTTAAATACACATTCTACAGTCTCTTTAAGTTTCTACATGAACAAACAGCCCAGGCAAACCAAATGCTTCAAACTAAATGCTTTTCATTTTAAATTGTCCCATAGCCAGTACTTCTGAGCATACAAATCACCTGGAGATCCCTCATGACACCTGGCACTGCCTTTTTAAATGGGACATACAGTAAGTCCTCATTTAACATCAATAGGTTCTTGACAATTGCAATTTTAAGCAAAATGGCGGATAATGAAACCCATTTTACCACAGGCTAATTGATACTCATATTAATAAGAGTTAAGTTCCTATGGCATCTGTCTGGTTACAGAAACATCACTGAACTTCTAAATAAAGATCCAAAACACTTCCAATGTTAAATGTTGAAATATGTGTGAACTAGATATAATTTTAAAAATATTAATAAAAGCAAGTCAGAAAATGATTTTCCACTCTACGTATTCCAGTTCAGGTCCTTAGTGGCCAGAGCCCCTCCCGGCAGCTCAGTGGGTAAGGTGGGGCCACGCCTGGACAGGACGCCCGTCCATCACAGGGCACATCACACACACCACACTCACTCAGACCAGTAGACACGCCAGCTCACCTCAGAGGCACAGCTTCTGGTGTGGGAGGAAGCTGGAGGCCCCAGAGAAAACCCACGCGGACATGGGGAGAATGTGCAAACTCCAGACAGTGGCCCCAGCTGGGAATCAAATTTTTTTTTTCTCATCAGTGTTATAACTAAACAATGTTGAACAAAACTATGCTATTTGAGGACCTGATGTAAGCTCTTCAGCTCTCAATAGTTCTCAACTGGTCACATTACTTATTTTTCACAACTTTTCTGTTTATAAGCATTTTGACTTTGCTTGCACAGTACCAAAATTACTCATATTCCGTACTGTATTTTAGTTACTAGTGTACTTATCTTTTTACAGTATACACTGCTTTATGAAACTATGTTACTCATCTCCATACTCTTAGCAGTGTCTTCTTGCAAGGGATTTAGAAATTTATATTTGTTGAGGTCTACACATCATAAATTTAAATACTTTCTTCTATTGTTCCCATTTTCCCACATCCTGGTAACATTTAACCCAGTGGGGTAATTTTGTTCCCCAGAAGACATTTGGCAATGTCTAGAGACACCTTTGGTTCTCAAAATTTGAGGATGGGGGTGCTACCGACATCTAATATGTAGGCGCGAGGGACGCTGCTAAACATCCTACAATGCACAGGACAGCACCTCCACAACAAAGAATCATCCAGAACAAAATGTCAATAGAGCTGAGGCTGGGAAATTGGAATTTGACCAAAGAAATTGTATGGTACCACAGTTTTTACAAGTGGCTAAGATTGTCAATTAAGTTAGAATAGTGATACTTGAGTAGCTTGTGGCAATAACACTGGGATTTAAACCACTTCTTGAATGTATAATTATACTTCTCCCCAAAACAAATGCAACTTTGTACATATATGTCCTTTAGGTCTCTCAAATTTGTTTTTAAGATCTGCATCCGCTAAAAGACTATGTATAATATCTCCATATGTCTAAATAAATGTGTATACACATACATCTATTTACACACACATGCTAACAGATGATAGATGATTAACTAGATATTGGGTTGTCGGAAACCCAATGACGTATTTTTCTGTTTTTCGTTGCAAAAATGCGTCATGACTTTTCCAACAACCCAACAGATAGAACCACTTCAAGCAGTGAGCACACAGGTAGCATAGCAAACATTTAATCAATGAATCATACTATTTATTTCACTTTCTTTAGGACCAGTTTATATCTTGGCATGAAGCCAGACCTCCTAAGTTTTTATCAATCAATATATAAAACATGAACAAATTTAGCTTTTTTTCTGTTATACCATAGTATCAAATTATGTTTGTTAATGCAATTAGAAATCCTCATTGTCTTCTCTGTAGACCTACAATATAATATTCGTGGGAATGGACAACACATTTTAAACATTGTCTCAAGAAGGTCACATAATTTAGCTTGTTTCTTTTTTTAATGTAATCACAGTCTAATCATCCATTTCTATTTTCTGAAAATAAAAGGTATTTTGAAATTGTTACATCATCAAATGTGCTACCTGAAACACTGATGTGACAGTGAAGGCTGGCATCAGCTAATGTGGGTGGTAAGAGGGAACGCTCTCCGACAGAATGTGGGTCTTTGGTCACATGTATACCATAAAAGTCCTAAGATACTTCCATGTTTAGACCATGTGATCTCTGATATATAAACTTACCTCTTCGTTTCAACAAGATAACTGGACTCTTTTTAAACACTTATGAAAGACAACCATTGATGAGTGAAAACATCTTTTGGCACACTTGGGAAACCCATTCAAGAAAATATTTTTGTCATATTAAAGGTAAATATACAGAGGGTGCCAAAAAAAGTATACACGTTAAGAAAAGAAAAAACTATTAAAGTTGCAATATTCACTATATACCGTTAAACAAAAGATTAATACAAGTCATGTGTATACATTTTTTTCAGCACCTCCAGTATAAATGCTTAAAGGATATGAACATTAATTTTGATGAATTCTAATGACATGCTGGGAAGATCATACTAAAACTTTCTACTAACTAGTTATAATATTAGTAAAATCATTCTAATGTACTGACTCCTATTTATGTTCACTTACTTACAAATATTTCTGGCTGGCCCCTTGTATTGCATTTGATCTAATCAGCTTTTTAAAGTAACTTAGTACCTATTACAATTGTTCTTATTTTTACATATCAACATGGAGGGTCCCTCTACTGGAGTCAATTTAACAATGCAAAAAGAATTAAAATATGACTATTACTTTTCCCTACAGCTGATGTTAAACTTGGGAATGTTCAAATTAGTTCATCATTGGAGACTTGCAATTATACACTTTCCTAAGAAAAACTATCTTATTCGTTCACATAGGCAAGTAGAAATGGGTACTAAGCAACACACACACACACAAAGTCCCCACCCTCACTTCCCACACTGGCTTCCGAATTTTTAACAAGAAACAGAAAAATGAATGATTATAACATCTCCTTTGCCAGCAGTGGAGCAAGTAAAAAATAGCTCTGGATAAACTAAAATCTGCATCACATGGCTCTGAAGAATTTATTATGAAATTATTAAATTCTTTTCACATTAACATTTCAATATGTTGAAGTCTCTAATAAATTATTAGTTAAGATGCTGACTTACAAGGTATACATGACTTACTACCTTAAAATGACCCTAAGGGGGTATGCCTCTTCTTTGTGTCAAACTTCAATTAAAACACACACAAGAAAAATCCTGAAGTCAGTTTATCTTTAAATCACTTCAAACTTGAACTTATTTCTTTGTAGCAGAACCAAATCATGCATATTAAGATCCTGAGTCAGAAATAACAATCTGTTTGAGTAATTTAGATTTTGTCATCTAAAGAAGGACATCAAAAAATCTTGACTAGCAATTCTAATTCGCAAAGTTTAGAAAATTGGGAGAAAAGATTCACCTTAAATTTAGAATCTCAGCAATTTCCAAGTTATAGACTAATTATCATCCTTAGTTTATAATCTTAAGAGAAGTGCTGATTTCATTAAACTGTTAAAATAATCATAGCATATTCAACCAACAATGAGTAAATGTCACCTCTACTCCTACTGACAAACAGTTCCATGTCACACAGTAAAATGTCCTTCATGAACGGTCTGGCTCAGCTTTCTAGCTTCATTCTCTGACACCACATTCCTCTGGGCCAGGTCCACTCAGCCCAACTACGTTTAAGTTCCCAGAATGTATGTGGCTTTTGAACTGACTCTTCACCCGGAAAACCTTCCCTACTCCATCTGTCTTTAGGAGTCAGTTCAATGAAAGCCATGTTAAGTCTCTCAGTGTTCCCAGGTGCTTTGTACACCCACCTATTACAGCATATTTCAAAATATAGCAGTTGTTACATGTCTGTCCATCCCACTTTCCCCAAACACACACGCATGCGCACACACACATGCTTAATGTTTGTAAAATTATAAAAAAATAAACATTTTGAGAATACTTTTTCTCTTAAAACCCATCTGTTGAAAGATTTCTTTTTAAACGTGAGTTGAGGGAAAACATTGGAATGTCTACACACTCAAAGAGTATCTTACCCCTTCCAGTCCAGGTATATTAGACATTTGTTTCTAAGATGGAAATAATTAATTAGATCAAGAAGACCATTTTTGAGGTCCAAGGAAAAGGGCACCCATGTTGCACAAACCTACGATTGTTAAAAATCTAAAATATGTGGACTTGGCTTTAAAGAAGAAAAGAGCAAAAAAAAAAATTAACTGCCCTTAAAAAGAATGATTGTACGTTTATCAAACACTCAGCTTTATTTAGGCATTTAATTCAGCCATTTATTGTTTCAAGTGTGTCACCATGAACATTTTAATATACACTCCACAGCAGTAAGGCCTCAATTTTCACCATCTATAAATTGTGAACCCACATTTGGATTTTTTTTTTTTGTGCCACCAATTGTTACACAAGTTTTGTACAACAAAGATTTTGAATGTGTCCTTTATAATACCTCAAAATACTCATTATACCCCCTAGGTGCATATGTCATGAAGAATATTAATAGTTGGCCACATATTTTATTTTTTGATGAGGTAGTTCCATGGCTGGCTATATAAGATATTAACAGGTCCCACCCATTCCTAAATAACTGCAAAAAAATTTGGTTTACTTCTTTATACACGCGTCATAAAATATTCACGGTTTGAGATTAGAATTTGTCAAAATGTTTTCTGAGTTATTTGATCAGTAATGGAATTCACACACTGACAGGGACTATAGCAGCTGGAAATAGGGATGTTCCTGACTCTGACCAGGGTCTTTCTCTTAAAATAAGGCTGTATGGAAGGCTCTTTCCTTTGACCAATTCCTATAATACAAGTAAATCTGAAAAAAATTATTATATTTAATGAGAACATTAAACAATATCACTAAGCATCTCCAGGCAACATGCTAATAAGCTAACTGAATACTGCGTTATATATTAATTTTTAAAGGTTTATAAAATCTTCATGAAAAGACTGAGTATCATGAAATCATGATACCCATGGTACTAGGATATCATAAGTATCCACGAATGAACCTTACTTAGTTTTATGGGTTGACCAGTTATACAGTCAGACTGCAGCAGCTCAGAACTGGGGAATGGCAAAGCTGGGGGAGACCTCTGAACTCCCCTATCTAACCCATACCTTGTGGGTAGCATTGCATAGATTTTACAGTTTTCTGAATAAGTTCTAAGAAGCTCATCAGTGGTTTTGATTAAAGCAGAAAACTAATGGACTCAGTTAAGTTTTGATACAAAAGAAATATAATGTAATAAGTATTTTAAAAGCTTTAAGGATTTTTCTGTTGACCACTCGACAGTGTATCTTAAATAAAACCTCTACTATGCAAAACATATAATTTAAGTAGCACCTATAGAATAAAACCTTAGGAGTGCTCTGCAGGCTTCCTGCAGACAGCATTACTCTGGCTTAGTAAAGCCCAGAGTGATTCAAAATTTGAGTTAACTGTCAAACCAGGATGTGGTAAAATCAAAAACAGAACCGAATTTTAAGTTCCAATCCAGGGGGGGTCTCTTTACCTAAAATTGGCCACACTGCCTCAAGTCAAACATCTATAACCATTCTTTTCAATTTATCTGCTGTAATTAGACTTCTTTTATAACCCTCAGCCTGAAGGAAGTGCCAGAGATGTTCTAGAAAAATACATTTGCATTTTAAATTTACATTAAAAATGTCTCTCACTTATTTTTACATCACAAATTCCAAACATTATTAAGAAAGAAATTACAAATTACACAGCTTTCTGTGTTCTGGGCCTCTGTGTTTTTTAGGTTATGAAAACTGAAATTAATTGGAATTAAGAAATTTTCATTATTAAGTGTGTAAAGTATAAATACAAGTAATTTTTTAAAAACTTTATTTTAACACCTAATACAATTCCAATTTTAAGGATTACTCGCACAAAAAAATAAACACATTTCGTATAAAAATGTATCACTTTAACGCCCTTTCCCCTTCAGCCCCTCCCACGCCCGCCCTCATGAACTGCACTGTCTAGATGCAGAAACACATAAAGACTAATGGCACAGGTTAGTTTTTACCCACAGGAGTTTCTGTTTATGTACCTAGGTACTCTAGAGGACACCAGCCCACTTTATCACATGAACCATCTCCTTCAGCCTGCTGAATTTAGTTTCACAAAGAAACAAAGCTTATTATAAAGGCATTTAAAAAACCATTATCTTAAATTCTTTTTAGAAGCACTGACTTTTTTTTTTTTGCAACCATTTATATACAGTGTTACATAACAGCTCTGGAGTACAGTACATGCAGCAGAACATACCTGTTGAATATAAAATACTTTTCTTAAAATCTTCATCGTTGGAATTCTCTGAAGTCTAAATTATAGAATGCCCATTGCTTTGAGAAAATGGTTAAGGAGTACAAATGTCTGCATATGTTGGCCACTGAAATAATCCAAGGCTAAGTGGAATAATATAGCACACCAGAAGTGCATAAATAATTTACTTACATTATTAAAATACAACCCATAAAATTCAAGTTCAAGATCTTACAGGATTGTCTATGTGAATCCTTTCAGTGGTTGCCTGGAAATAAATGCATTGTTTCCTCTTTCTCTTTTCTTCTTTTTTAAAGTCCTATATAAAATATTTAGTTGAAGTTTTTTTCTTCCTCAAATAAAATGGCCACCTTTATTTGTGCCGACTGCCTCTTCTCTTCATTGCCGCAGTGCACTGTGGGCAGTACCATTTTCCTTTGGGTGCTTCTGTCAATCCAACACATCCATAATGGAACCATTCTATTGGGCACTGGAGAGCAAAATTGCAAAGAAATCATTTTTACTACCTCTAAAGATTAGGGAGTGTACATTAAAATATGCTCAGTAGATTGAATATTAATTAGATTCACAGAAATGGAATTTTTAGATCTAGGAGCTAATGACAAATCATATGGTCCAACTGATAAGCTTCAAAGATGGAAGAAATGGAAGCACAGAAAAAATTAAGTCAGGTTCATGTAATTTATTCCCATAATCCTAAAAAATGAACTAAAATCCACTAATAATTTCCGTTAACTTGGAGAGTAAGTTGATACCAACTTTCAAAGACAAGAAGAAGTAAGATGGATCTCTTATGCAGAAGGTAAACATATTTTAAGATTTTATTTAATATGCAGCCTTATTAGCTCCCACCTAGAGCGGAATGAGCTACTCGTAATTAAAGACATGAAGGGGTGCCCTGGGTTTCCTTTCCGTGTGTATCTATGCCTACGCATGTAAAGAGAGGACAAGCATTCCACTCTGCAATGGATCAGGCAACTAGTTCTACACTGCCACAGGACATCTCGGCACTCGGAAGAGTGTAACTGGGAATAGGAGGGTGAGAGAACGAGAGGGCAGTCACAGAAATCTCATCCGTCATTTGCTCTAACTGCCCAAAAGACAGCTTACAATAGTGTTCTTAAAATGGCTTGGCAATACTGTTTTGCAATAATCACAAACAGCCCACAAGTTCATTCGAAAGAGGGAAGTGGAAGGAGGGTTTTTCTCTATCTCTGTTAATATGTTGTTGGGACCCTGTCAGGTCAGGGAAAGTAACATTTTAATGCACTAAGCCAACTCTGCTCAATTTTCAGATAGTTTAGAAATTTAACTCTTATTATTAACCTTAGCACTCCTACATTACTGGGCGGTATTTCTATAGAATTCAGAGTTGTGTTATCCCGCTGGAGTAAAAGACAGACAAAAGCGGGCTGAGCTGTACGAAAGTAAGGAGGGAGTGAAAATAAGGAGATGAAAATATTCTCTACATTTCATAAAACCTTCTCTCTAACCAAATCAGGCTTCCTAAAAAGAAATAGGAATTTCTTTCTTTCAAAACTCCTTTATTATTATTTTTTTTATATCCGAAGTTGCTCATATCAGCTGACACCTGCAGGGTACAATAGGAAACACTATACAAATAGGAGGAAAATAATCTTACATTAGATCCTCAACATTCCTACCCTTCGCCTGAGCATCATGCTTCTTGAAAGAATGTACTGTTTCCAAGTTCAATTCTTTACTGTGATAAATGAACTGGATTCTAGTAAACACAGTATTCTTTAAAAAAGTGGGAGGAGCGTGTTTCTAATATTCATACAACATAACACCTTTGAGAAACATAATGTGCATGTAAAACCTTAATATTAGCTTAAAAGTTAAAATAGAGAACACATTAAGGAACACGATCATATTTTGGAGAGGAATATTCTTGCATTAATATGACACAATTAACATAACTGCAGACTGTTTTCTAGACTAAGAAACACGGTAAATAAAACTATTACAATAATAATAATAATACGTGATTTTTCTCACTCTTAAGTAGAAAATTTTAACACTTACGTCTTGGTTATCACAGCCCACCATCTCACCATAGGATACCTAGTTTAAAGAAATTTTTAATATTTTTATTATGACTATATATAACAAGCATCTAAATCTAAATTAATTGTTTAAGGTACTGTTAGAAAACAGAGAAAAATACACTGACTATACAATTGTATTCGGCAGGGTATATAGATTTACACAGTTTATAGACTTTTTTCTACAAGACTTGTTTGGGGGATGGGAGTCCAGGGAGAAGATACACAGAAATGCCGTGTTCCTTGAAAGTCTGGAAGAAACTTGCTCTGTAAATCACCTCGACATGGGACTCATCTCTGTGGGTGGTTCCTTTTGTAAAGACTGTAAGTTTCTTCCTTAGTTATTTATCTACTTGAGATTTTTACTTTTCTTGCATCACGATAGGTCATTTATATTTTAGCCATCCATTTCACTGAAACTCCTAAACATCTTGTGTATCACACGTCCTTTCTCAATTTTCTTTTTACTGTTCATTGCCAGCACTTTATAGCACAACTTCCGAATTCTTGAATTCACTGAAGTTCTCCATGGACTCAGTAATTTTTCAGACGGGGTTAACTAGATGGCATACTTCCTGCTTCTCTACAGCGGGGAGGACATCTGTGTATGGTTCTATGCATGTGAACACCCACCTCTCTGAGGAACAACTTTTGGGAGACACGAAGATTTCTCCCTCAAAGCTCTATAAACATATTTCATCAACATCTAGTTTTTAGTGTTATGGAGGGGAAATCTGATTTTGTTCTTTTGTAGGTACCAACTTTTTTTGACAAGATAGTTACAGAATTTTCTTTTCTTAATCCAGGAGTAGAATCAGTCAGCACCTTAATCTTGGACCATTCAGCCTCCAGAGCTGTGAGAAAATACATTTGTTCTAAACCAGCCTGACTGCGGCATTCTGTTATGGCAGCCTGAGCAGACAAGACTCCATCTACGTGGGGTACCTAGTAGTGGTACAGCCAAAGGTTTAATTATAGGTTGTATCTGAAGGCAGAGATCATGGGTCACTTACAAGTACGTTTCTTTATACTCTGTATTTACAACAAACATGCTATTTTTATAAGCAGCAGAAGAAAAATATACCAAAAAGCACGGGTATTTTAACTGGAATAAAAGTAGTTCTCACTTAAAAGAAAGAAATAGGTCTCTTTTTCCTAGGTTATTCAGATTATGCGTTTGTAGACATACACCAGACACTCACCTGATTACAAATGCAGTATCGTGGCTCATTGGGGTCGTAAGTCCAATCGACCTGACTGTTTGAGTCCGATTCTGGTGCTACTGTTGTCTGCTGCGCTATTTCCTGGACGACAGCTGACGACGAAGAACAGGATGACAAGGAAGAGGAGGAGGAGGAAGACGACGACTGCTGGCTGGAAGACTTGTTGTTGTTTCTGAAAAAATTGAATCGGATTTATATATTTAACTTCCAGAATGTACCTGAGAGTAACTCCTAAGCAAACGGTACAATGAAATGACATCAAATGCATAAACTGATGTGTTAAGACTAAATTAACCTGATAATCAAATTTAAAAAGCACAATTATTTAGAAAAGAGCAACATTTTTCATAATGGCTTATTTTGCTTGAGATTTTTTTTGTTTCCTGGAGAATAACGGTATTCAAAAGGATATTCTTTCAAAATATTTCAAAGTTTTCAAAATAATTTACCATAGATTTAAATTATAGGTAATACCTTTAAGCATCAATATTAGTTAAGGCTACCTTACCGACATTCTTTGGACTTTAAAGCAAAATTGAATACTCTTCAATTTTTTGTATTTACAACAAACATGCTATTTTTACAAGAATCTAAAATACAAACCATACACGAAAGCATTTGGTGAAAATGATGATGATGATGATCATCAACTGATGTATGAATATTTACTCGTGCAGGACAGGAAAACAAAGAGTTTTAAGATTCAGATGCAATTTACCATTATCTGAATGCTAACTGAACTTTAAAAATACAGAAGTTTATCATCTGCAGTTATAATAAATTTGGGTCATTGAGATGAGTTAATTTTTAAGGTACTTAATAGTTTTGCGGTAATTTTGCATTGATCACTTTTAGGGATTTACTCCCAAAAAGAGAGTACATTAAAAAAACCTATAATACAATTATTAGGTAACTAATTCTTTCGGCCTAGCATTGGAACTTGTAGGAACACCCAGCATATATAGGTAGTGCTTAGAACTGATGGTGCCAAATGCTATTAAATTTTCATATTTAAAGTTGATACAATCATCCTAAAAGTATCATATACATAATCTAGAGGTATTTTCATAATTTCAATTTTGGGGACATAAGACCAAGAATTGTGACACCCTGTTCTTAATCAAAGTGAAGAATCTTATTTTTAAAAATTCCTAGGATATAACTGGACTCTTAACACATTAATTTACCTTGAAACACATGATAAAATAAGGGGTTATAAATGAAGAAAGTTTCATGAAATGGTGCATCCTAATGAACAAAGGAAAGTAAGCAGAAGTCATTTATTTACGAACCCAATTTAAACTCTAGAAAAATTAAAGACAACACTTGTTAAAGACTTTACCCTTCCAAGTATGGCAGTGTGAATGCAAAAATGTCACATCTCCCACCTCTGCCAAGTTCATCCTGATCCATCACAGGCTGGCTCTGTTTAACATCTGGAAGGCAACTGGATGCTAAGGGGCCGCCATGCCTAGTGGGAGTGCCACGCTACCAAAACATACACTCACTTGCTCTTTCTCCCGCTCCGTGAGTCTGCCGCTGCTGAGCTGGCGTTCTGTGTTAGCGTGGTCATGAGAGCTGAAGATGACGAGTAGCCCGCCGTTTCCCGGGGCATTGAGAACTCTTTTCCCAGCTGAAAGTCATTATTTTTAAAGGCTTCATAGCTGGCTTTTAAACTCGATGTTCTTCGTCCCTCTTTCATCTTGAATAGACATTTGTTGATAGCATTAATATATGTAAATATGCAGATTTTCTTTTTCAAATCTTACTAGTTATAGCACTATTTTGATTTAACCAATATTCCTTTATTTTGTTTACCCCATTATTTTCATCACTGTAATTTAGCTATTTTATGTAAAAAATTTAAATCAGTTTTTACACAGTTATGAAGTAATGAAAGGATGGGTAACTAAAGCTGGAATAGACAAACTGTACAGAAGTTGAACAGATTCGAAGCCACCTAAGCTCTGAGGCTACAGAGAAGGCCCTGACCTGGCGGAGAGAAGGCAGTGCTATACCAGAGGTGCCTAGGCTGTTGTCATGGACACGGCACCACGAGCAGTCCCTGTGGCAAGGAACGTGCCTGAGATTGTATCACCTGTTTCTCTCTTTTCCATGTCAATCAGGTAATTTCTGCATATTCATTTCATTAAATAAAATGTCATATATCATAACACTATGATTTAAACATGAAACTATTTTCTGCATATTCATTTCATTAAATAAAATGTCATATATCAGAAAACTATGATTTAAGCATGAAACTATACAATTGAGAGCACTCTTTCTGCTCATGTCTACTTGTTTCTACTATAGAGTCTGCCAGTGACTCAGACAAAACAGGACATTCTGTTTGCAAATATTTTCCTCTTTACCTGAGCTGTGGCTTGAACTGCTTGGGCTGCTGCCATGGTAATTGCCCCTGCACCAGTTCCTGATGATAACGAGCCGATATTATAGGACGCCAGAGGCTGGGAGGAATTCACACTGTAAGCATTGTTGGAAGAGGCTGTTGTACTGTTATTTCGACAACCTGCATAGAATTAAAGAAGAAATAAAAAAATTAAGACATAACATTAATGAGTTTAAAATACATTATTTCTCAGCACAGATATAATCATTAAATTTAAAATTTTCATGTCACTATACAATTTTCTTCCATATTTTTCCTTTTTCT
Organism: Aselliscus stoliczkanus; assembly: GCA_033961575.1. Taxonomy (NCBI): domain Eukaryota; kingdom Metazoa; phylum Chordata; class Mammalia; order Chiroptera; family Hipposideridae; genus Aselliscus; species Aselliscus stoliczkanus. Next base: position 69,605,306 of record CM066740.1, on the reverse strand, counting down.
TCTTTTTCCTCTGTAGAGTTTAACCAGGTAGAGAAAAGTAGGATTTATCAATCCTGAAAGCTTTCATTTTACCTTAACATAAAAAAAAACAAGCAACCAATCATAATTAAGATAATATTACCTAGTGTATTTTCCTTAGAGGCATCTGATGTTAGGGTAGATAGAAGAGCTTCAGATTTAAACTTCTTTTCAGGAATATGATCTGTTGTCGTATGGTGAGAAGTTGGATTATATTTCCTTTCTAAATATAAATAAAGAATCCATGTTTTTAAGCTTTAGAGAACTATGGATAAGGCATAATACTAGTTATAAACTGATCCTATGACCTAAGTTCCTCACGCAATACAGAACATTGTTTAGAAGACAGGACTCTCTGTCGCAAGTTTTATTAAGAGTAGACTGCTCAGACATTTTCAAAAACTTGAGCAGCAAAGTACTGAAGATAATCCACCATGTACCATGGTTTCACAGGTAACGCGAGGGAAATCCTGTTTTGAAAACATTATCTACAATTTAGGTAAGTTTTCAATCAACCTTTCTTTCATATCAAATTAATTTGTCAAAAAAATGTAGATAGAGAGTCAAGAAGCCAGCTAGTCATCTGACAATCCATTTATTTAGTCACTAACTCACCAACCATTTGAACCTTTACTACATGCCACACAGTACGCTAAGCACTGGAGAAGAAAGAGGGAAAACGCCAAAGTGGGCACAATCAAGTACTTTCTTGTTTGGGTCAGTTAACATCTCTAGAGAAAACCAGGTGTCTGTATGTAGGAAGTATATGTTGCTATTAATACCATACATTTTTACTCTATGAATTCCAGGGAAAACAGGCTCCCTATTCCCAAATCAAACATGCTTTTCCCAAATGAAGAAGGGAAGTCTGCCAATAATGGCAATGAAAAGTATGTCTCTCTCAAAATAAAGGAAAAGAAAGATACCTGTTTCTCAACTGGCTGTGCAAATCTAATAAAAGAATTATTATACAGGTAATTTAATGAGCATTATACAGGTAATATAATGAGCTTTAAATTGTATTTAAAATTTTGGCTGCACTAAACCAAACTTACTTTCCACGGGAGTATGTGAATGAGCGTGGTGATTGTTCACTGGCTGTGAAGGAGTATCTAATTCCAAAGATCCTAAAAAAAAGAAAGAAAAGAGAGGCACAGAGATGTATGCACTACCATTAACTGTCACCACAGAACTTAACACATCAGCCAACTCCAGGCACCATGTACCCTGACCCAGCAGGGGATTAGAACACTCTGTAGCACATGCCTGTGTCATTTTAGTCACATGAGTTACAGGCTCACCATTGTCAATTTCATCCTGAGCCAATTTCATCCCCTCTCTATAATACATAATCCATTTCTCAATATTCACCTCAAGTACAAAACAGCTCACGGCATGCTGGTGTTTAATAAGGGAATGAATTCATGACAGTGGGTTTCACGTTAAGTGGGTGAATGGATATTGTAACTTCGCTACTGATAAAATCTGGAAAAAAACTCAACATAGTTTTACTGAGGTGAAAACTTTTCTATGGGGAATCCTTAAGTATCAGGTGATGGGACATTACTATATGAGAGAAAATTCTCTGATCATTAAAATAACATATGTGGTTGTCAGAAAAGTCATGACGTATTTTTTCTATGTTTTTCGTTGCAAAAATGTGTCATGACTTTTCTGACCACACCAATAGTAAAGATTTCCTAAAAGAAGTTAGGGGTTTTGCTTGGGAAAAAGCATAGAATCTCTACTGCCAAGCTTTAAAATACTTATAAAGAAATTTTCTGGGTTTATCTTGATCCCTTGAGATGAAATTACGGCAGGGCATTGGGTAGAGTTTTTATAACTTGCTCCAATTTAGTATCATATGTCTGTGTCTTTATGGAGGATACTCCATGAGCCCTCCTGAATATTAAATCGGCATGAATTACCATTACACACAGCTATTATCAGCACTTAAAAAAAAAAATCAAAGCAGCTTTAGGATATTTTACTTTGTCTCAAAATACTTATCCTTAGATAGAGTTCCCCTGGAATAGAAGTGTCACAAATAAGTTAGATGATCATCTAAAGTAATGAATCTACTTTTGAATACAAAATGCAACTACTGATACCAGATGGGATTCGTGCCTGCCTGCTTCTCTAGTTGACTTCTAGTGAGTATATAAACAGAGATACAAAACCTAACACTGTAAAGAAACTTTTCATCTATGTGTAGAAATATGTACATGTTCTTGCTATTGAAATGCTGTTGAAACAAAGAGAAAAAAGATATTTGAATACCTTTTAACTATAGTCTTGTTGAAATCAGCTATAATACTCATTTGTTTCAACTAACATTTAGTGAGTGCCTAGTCTGGGCTTAGCACCACACTATACACTTTGATAGATTTGTTAACTATTTGGGTTGGATGAGATGCTAAAGTAGTTAGAAACAGCTCGTGTCTCCATTTTTGGAAAGTCTCCTGAGTTAAATCCAAGAAGTAATAAGGGTAAACTATAGCAGCAGATCAAGTCATGCTTTGCAAAGCAATATTAAAATGGCTTCTTGCTGATATGAGAAAGCTTACAAAGGCATTTTTGAGAAAAAGAGAAAATATTGTGGAACTCACTAAAATCTTTCTTAGTAACACAGTTGAGGAAAAGCCTCAAGACAGCTCTTAAGAAACAACAGCTTTCCTCAAAGCTTAGGTGCATCAATAGGCAGAGTAAAGACAATACACTTAATGACAAATGGCTGATTTATTTCTAGATGATTATATTTCTTTAAATCTTTGCTCTTACCACTCATCGTACTAGCATATATGCATGTTAAGAAATGGAATGACTTAATATATTATTTTCATAAAAGTGGATAATATCCTTTATTTTCCCTCTCAGTGTCCATGACCCAAACAACTCCAAGTGGCAGGGTCCAAGCTCCCCAACCCAGCTGCCACCATACCCCAAGCGCAGGATCTGAGATGTCTCTGTGGGAAAGTGTGTCTTTTGTGCTTTGCACACATATTGCCCAACATTGATGGAAAACCGTAAATTTTACTTACGCCTCTCTAATATTTCTGTTATTCCAGCATTATCAGCTTCCAGCTCCATTTTAAACTTAGCCAGTTCCTGATCCAGCTTTCTCAAGTGACGATCTACCTGTTTCAAAGAAAATCAAAGATAACCAACATTTGGGACACTGTTAAAAGTGCCAGTTTAATGAGGAAACCTAAGTTGTTGTTTCTGTTAGTGAATGTTTTGTATCCTTGGGGAAGTCAATTAACCTCTACCTCAAGTTTCTAATCTATAAAATGATGATGCTAGGCTAAATAATCTCTGAAGTTCCCTTTAACAAATTTTAAGTTTTAAGAAAACAATTGCGATTTGTTAGAAAATGTTCAAAAGAAGTGGGATATAAAAACTAAATCCAAACTGATAGTAAGGATTTGGGGGGGCACAGGAGGCCTGGGAACTTTCCACAGTGTACTCTGTGATTGCTTTCAGCCCCACATCCTCCGGCATCTAACATGGCCAGGCCACACTGCCATACCACAGCCACTGCTACTCAGAACGAGAAATGAAAGATCCTCAGTCTACAGACAAAGAAGCCACTATATCCTATACATACATTTCTCTAAGGCAGGAAAGTGGACCATTATACTTGTAAACATTTATGTAAGGGGCTGAAACAAAAGGCGTTTTTAGCCAGAAAACTCCTTTCCCCAAAGGGCCTGGTTAAAATGGTTTTATTGTAAAATGACTGCCCTTGTAAAGGTGGCAAATTTGTTTTCTCATTCGTCTAGATCTTTTGACTGATTTCAGAAAATGATAGCTGCTACTTCAAACTAGCAACAAGTCTAAATGTTATTTTTTAAGCTTAATGTTAAATTTTTTCCAAATTTACTACTTTGCAATGAAACCAAAAATCATGAAATCTTTGAAAAATATTTATATTACATTACTGATAACATCTTTTCAAACTCGTTTCCCATTGGATCACTGTTGTAATGAAGAGTAAGTTTCTCATAAATATCAAAATGCCTATGATACAAGAGTAAAAATTCAAATAAGACTTTCATTAAATAATGTGTATCTAGGGGCCGGCCGAGTGGCAGGGTGGTTACGCGCTGGCTTGGGAAGCCAGCAGCCCTGGTTCGGGTCCCACATATGAGGGCCAGTGACACTGCCCTCAAAAAAAAAAAAGAACAATAATGTGTATCTAAAATAAGGGGAGAGGGGAGAAAATGAGCAAAGCATAATGTGAGTGTGTTAGATGCCAGGTAAGATGCTGGGTGCCTTAGATGGTCTACCTTTTCTGGCTCTCCCTCTAATATTCTGAGATCAGTTACTACTGTCTCCATTGCATAAGAAGAAACTGAGGCTCAGAGGGTTAAGTAACATGCCCAAAGTCAATAGCTAATGCATTACGGAAATGAGATTTAACTCTCATCTATTTGTAATAAATTGTGTCTCACTATTTCTATCTAACATTGCCCTCTGAACTTGTACATGCAGGAGCAAATTGTTTTGTTTTTTTTAACTCAGAATAATATAATTCAAGCTGAAAAAATAGGAATATTGTCTTATTTGTATTTAACAGTAACAATTGGGGTGTTGGTTTACAATTTTTCAAAAATTTAAAGCACAATTTTCCATCCATATGATCACACAAGTTATTTTTCAGAGCTTGGTAGAAGTTGTAATTACAAAATTTAAAATCCTATAGGATCACAAAATATGGACATTTGCTCTTATTCAAAGAACTCGCAGTAATTGAGCATCGTTTAATGGAACCTCCCTTCTAAATATCAAGTGTGAACACAGACCTCAGTTATTCAACATCTTTCACATTGTAAAAATTTAATCTCAAGGGAAATGAGAAAAAATACTCATATTTAAATTCCAAGACTACTTAATACAATGAAAATATTCTACCACCTTTCTTACCTAATAAATATTGAGTTCCAATTATGTGCTTGGCACTGGGTTAAATGAAGGATATATATATAAAGTATGAGAGAGAATCCCTACCTTCATAATAATTAGAATTTAGCTAACAAATCAAGGTTTATGTAAGATTTTTAACAGAATAAAGGTTTAAAGTATACACACACACACACACACACACACACACACACACACACCCTAGATGTAATAAATAAGCAACAGTTGAAAAAGGGTCAGAAGTAGCATTTGAAAAATATATATAATTGGGCTGTATAAACACAAAGGAAGTATGAAGGCGTTAGTGAAGAACGAACCGTATTCAAACAGATGGAAAAAAGGAGTAATAATTCAAAAATGTAAAGAGACAGGACGACAAACAGTATTCCCAGAGAAAAAGAACGTGTGGTGTGACTTGTAATAGGTATTTATAGTATAGAGAGGAAGTGTGAAAATTTCAGTTGGGAGGATGAGGTTAGAGTGAGATGAGGACACCGTACACACACCACTAACTCACTCTACCACTTCATTTAAGAATTGTCTTCCTCTATTAAAGAAATTATTGATAAGGCTTATTACATCTGAAAGTATGAAAAATAATGATAAAAATTCCCAATACTAGATAGGTCAGAAAAAGCAATGGCACCTAAAACATTAATAATCTTAAAAACCAAATGCATAATTAAAATAAAGTAAACTAAGGCTTAAACACACTGTGGCTGGCAGCTTTGTAAGAGCTTCCAATCATTCCTACTGGTATGTACAAAAGATTATGAACTGACTGTAAGCAATTACTAGGCAATGAGAATTTGCTTCCATTCACTGTTGCCATAGTAAATTTAATTAGAAGTTAGAATATAAGTTGACCAAGATATTTAACTTAAGCTATAAAGTACCAGGATATTTAAACAATATTAAATAGCCATAGCACGAGCTTAACTGAACTTGACTGAAATCTAGAGAGCGCATTCCCTCCACCTACACGATCCTGAATGGGGAAAACACCTATGCTAGCTGATCACTACAGTGGCCCTGCCAAGTACCAGACAAAGAGAACCTAAGTTACCCCATAAGACTGATTTATAGCAGTAAAGAGGACACGGACCCAATTGAGAGATTTTCCTTTAACCATAGATTTCTAATACAAGGTTGACCACAGCATCTAATTATTGATTTGTTCCTCACTTAACGTCAATAAACACTAGCCACAGAAGTTTCCTTAAACGCCAGTATCATATCCTATAACACCAAAGTGCTTTAAGTTTAAATCTATCATCCTTTTTCTGCCTTTTTCAGAGACAAAGGAAACGCTGTTAACATTAACATATTCATGATCATAAATATATTTAAGTCACACTTGATCCCTCGGCATGAAACAAAAAATCCTCATTCTTTAGTATTTTTGCAGTTATATAACCCTTTATTCTCTTTTGACTCTCAGTGTTCTAATATTCAAATATTTGTTGTTGTTGTTGTTGTTTTGGGTTTTTTTTGAGGGCAGTGTCACTGGCCCTCAAATCCTCATTTGAGGGCGGGTCACTGGACCCGAACCGGGGCCACTGGCTTCCCAAGTCAGCGCTTAACCACCGCACCACTCAGCCGGCCTTCTAATATTCAAATTTTAACATGTGTCACTGATGGACGCAAACTGAACTAAATACATATAACTTTTTAAAAGTTTCTACGTCATTTGATAAAATCCAGCATCCATTTATAAAAATTCTCAGCAAAGTGTAAAAAAAAAGAGGCAACGTGCCTCAACATAATGAAGACCATGCATGACAAACCCACAGCTAACATACTCAATGGGAAAAGCTAAAAGCATTTTGCTTAAGATTGGGAACAAGACAAGGATGTCCACTTTCACCATTTTTATTCAACATAATATTAGAAGTCTTAGTCACAATAATCAGACAAGAAAAAGAAATAAAAGGCATCCAAATTGAAAAGGAAGAGCTAAAACTGTCATTATTTGTAGATGACATGATACTATATTTGGAGACCCCCCTAAAGATTCCACCAAAAATCTATGAGAATTGATAAATGAATCCAGAAAAATAGCAGTATACAATATTAATATTCAGAAATCAGTTGCATTTTTATACACCAATAACAAACTATCAGAAGGAGAAATTAAGAAAACAATCCCATTTACAACTGCATCAAAATAAATAAATGAATAAATAAATAAACAAATAAAATACCTAGGAATAAATTTAATCAAGGACATATAAGACTTGTACTTGGAAAATTATAAGACATTGAAGAAAGTAACTGAAGAAGATACAAATAAATGGAAGCATATGCTGTGCTCATGGATAGGAAGAATTAACATAGTTATAATGTCCATTCCACCCAAAATAATCTATAGATTTAACGTAACCCCTATCAAAATACAAATGACATTTTTCACAGAAGTAGAACAAATAATTCTAAAATTTATATGGAATCACAAAAGACCCCAAATAGTCACAGCAACCTTGAGAAAGAGGAACAAAATTGGAAGTATAATGCTACCTAGTATCAAACTATACATGGATATCTAATCAGCATAAAAACAGACACATAGATCGTATGGTAAGTTAATCTATGACAATGGAGGCAATATACAATGAGGTAAAGGCAGTTTATTCCATAAATGGAATTGGGAAAACTGAACAGGCACATGCAAAAAAATGAAACTAGACTAACTTCTTACACTGTAGACAAGATTAAACTCAAAATGGATTAAACACTTAAATGTAGACACAAAACCATAAAACTCCTAGGAGAAAACATAGGCAGTAAACTCTCTGGCATTACTCTTAATAATATATTTTCTTTTTTTTTTTTTTTTTTCTTTTAGAGGGCAGTGTCACTGGCCCTCATATGTGGGATCCGAACCAGGGCCGCTGGTGTGCCAAGCCAGCTCTTAACCAACGTCACTGGGCTGGCCCTATATTTTCTGATCTATCTTCTCAGTCAAGGGAAACAAAAGAAAAAATAAACAAACAAGACTACATCAAACTAAAAAATGTTTGCACAGTAAAGGAAGCCATCAACAAAACAGAAAGACAACCTACTAAATGAGAGAATGATACATCTAATGATACATCTAATACATTTAATGATACATCTAATAAGGGGTTAATATTAAAAAATGTATAAAGAACTCATACAACTTAACACCAAAAACACTAACAATCCAATTAAAAAAAATGGGCAGAGGACCTGAATAGACATCTCTTCAAAACGGATGTACAGATGGCTAGTAGACAATTAAATATTCTCAACATCACTAACCGTCAGAGAAATGCAAATTAAAACCACAGTGAGTATCATCTGATACCTGTCAGAATGGCCATCATCAATAAATCAACAAACAACAAGTGTTGGTAATGATGCGAGGAAAGGGAACCCTCGTGTACTCTAGGTGGGATTGCAAATTGGTGCAGCCACTATGGAAAACAGTATGGAACTTCTTCAAACAATCAAAAATAGAACTACCTTATGAGGCAGCAATTCGACTTCTGCATATTTATCCAAAGAAATCCAAAACACTAATTTGTAGACACATATACCCTTATGTTCACTGCAGCATTATTTACAATAGCCAAGATATGGAAGCAACCTAAGTGCCCATCAATAGACGAATGGATAGAGAATGTGTGTGTGTGTGTGCGCGCGCGCGCACGCTGTGGGTGCCAAAAACATGTGTACAAGTGGACACTTTGGTCAACGCTGCTCAAGCAGTAGTTCACCATAATCAGAAGTGTCTGGACACTGATGGTAACTGCTTTGAGCACCTCGTCATTGCAGAAGTCAAAAGTGACTTGTAGACTTGTATTCATCTTTTTTTATCTGTATATATTATTACAAGTTTAATACAGTTTTCCTTTCTTAAAATGTGTATGTAAAACCGGTGTTCTCTCGGAATATTTGGCCATAAAAAAAGAATGAAATCTTACTATTTGTGACATCATGGATGGACCTGGAAGGTATTATGCTAAGTGAAATACGTCAGACAGAGAAAGACAAATACCATATGATCTCACTTATACGTGGAATCTAAAGAACAAAATAAATGAACAAACAAAACAGAAACAGAACAAACTGATGGATTGCCAGGTGGGAGGGGGGTTAGAGGAGGCTCAGAGAAAAAGGTGAAAGTAGTGAGTACAAACTGGTAGTTACAAAATAGTCACAGGGATGTAAAATACAGCATACAGAACACAGTCAATATTTTCATACAGAATACAGTCAATATTTTAATAACTATGTATGGTTCTTGGGGTGATCACCTCATAAATCATATAAACGTCTAATTACTGTATGCTGTGCACTTGAAACTAATATTTATGTCAACTGCAATTGAACAAAACAAAAATAAATTACTGAAAAAAGTTTCCATATGATTCCAAATATGGTTAAATTCTAAAATTTAAATGCCTAGCTTATGCTTTCAGAATGAGCACTCAGTTGGCAGTAAGATAAATTTCTATCCATGTAAAGATCTGGAAATAGTGAATAAGAAGGGTAAACTGGGCAAGAAAAAGGAACATCATGGCAAATTACTTCTCTGATGATAATCCATGAAAAGGATTCTTTCCATCCTGAATTATATTTAAACTAGATAAAAATTTGATCCATCTTTAGGTTGAATCAAATACTTGAGGCCTTACCATATAAACTACATCTAATCATTTTCCTAAAAATCAATAAGTGCGGGAGACAAATCAAAAGGTCAAATTTATATATTTCCTTAATTAGAGTATCAGATGAAGAATTCCCAAATTTAAAGGTAAAATGTGGGAGTGAAACATAATCTCAGGCACAGGCCAGGATATAAAAAGGAAGCAAGTTCAAGGGTATTGAGCACTGTAACAGGCTGCTAAAATCATTCAAGCATTGACTAAAAGCTCACATTTTATCAGAGTATACATAAATCAACTTTATTAGGTATTGTAATCTAATACAGCGTTGTGACAGTCACATCTGGCTGAGGAACAAAGAAGTGTCTAATGACTATGAGTATGAGGATTTTAGAAGAAAATTATTTTACTAAGAGATTCTTTTTTCTGTTAGTCAAATTTCACTGAAACAATTACTGCAATAAATTTTTAGTTTGTTCTACTGAACCCTAAATTCCACAAATGTCTTCATTTGTTGATATTTACTCGTATGTAGTATGATTTATTTCCTTATAAATGAGGTCATCAGAACAGTGTTGGTCATAGGAATAAAAAGTTTACTACTGATTTTAAAAATAAAATAGTTCAATGAAAAAAATAATACAATGAAATATTATGCTATAATAAAACAATGAGGGGCAAAAATCAAACACGATTATACATTAAACTGTTATATCTTAAAACCTGTCAAAATAATACATGCCTGTTTAAAATTACCATAACAACACGCTGTTTAAGCAATCAGCCTCCTCTCAGGTGTATTTCACTCCTGTTTAGAATCCTTCACTGGCCTCCCATTGCTTTCGGAATAAAAATCCCTGTTCCCTTGGTCACAGGGCCTGTCCGTCTGGCTCCTGCCTGCCTGCTCTCCTACACTTCTTTCTCACTACGCACCAACCACACGGGCCTTTTTTCTGGTTCTACCTGTCAAGCCTTTTTCCACCCGACTTTGCACTTGGTCTATCATCTGCCTGAAATGTTCTTCCTTAAATCCTTCACATGGCTGGCTCTTTCTCACTTTCCAGGCACCACCACAAATGTCATCACCTCCCGCAACTGCACTCTCAACAGCCTCCTCCAGCTATTATTCATTCTTTTCCCCTCTGCCCACAATGTTTCTATCCTTCATAGCACTTATCAAAACCTACAATAATTTTTATTTAGTAGCTGCCCATCTGTCATTACTGCTCACCTAGTACCAGTGACTGCTCGTGGCTGAAGCTCTATAAATACTTGCTCAAAGAAGTGCCACTCTCCCACTCTGCAGAACTACCCTGTTTCCTTGAAAATAAGACCTAGCCAGAAAATAAGCCCTCGCAAGATTTTAGGTGCCAAAACATGGCACCTTGGCATACTGTATTTTAAGTGAAGGAGTTTGTAGAAAAGGCACCCTTCTTCCCGAGAAAGGTCATAAAACCCTCATCTGAGAGGTGCATGCCCTCCATATCCTGGAGGAATCATGCTACAGCTTCTTCTCCGGCTATGTCTTATTTTCAGGCAAACATGGTGTATCAGAAGTACCACTGTTTACTGGGTGAATAGTCTATGAATAAAAATTACTGTCCTTTTACACTCACACTATGTCCCATCCACTCATGTCTCAAGCACATAGGATTCTAAGCTCTCAAATGTTAAATGTTGCAGGAATCTAATTTCTCTTTAATATTTATAAAGACTTTCACTTGGATGTTTACTGTTGATATTTTAGGGAGTAGAACTAATTTGAGATGGTAAATTCATTTCAAGACCTGCTACTGAACAAGTCAATAATTCCCTTACGTCTCGCTGCAATTACTTGCAAGGCTAATAAAGTAAATGTCTTTCTTACCCTCAAGTATAAAGTGTTCAGATACCACAAGCCGCTCTGGCAATATGGTGCAGCACACAGAAAGCACAGCTCTTCAAGGAGGATGATAACTGGTGTTGACATTTTAATTACTTATTTGTAATAAGCGATGCCAGCTATTATTTATATGAGTACTATCAATTTGTAAGTCAGTTTTCCTCTTAAATAAATTCCATTAAAAATGTACGTAGTAATAGATGTACAGGTGATATAGAGATACTGTGAAAACCTTAAAGGTAAAATACAAATGATTCAGGTTTGGAAAAGACTGCATTAGATCACCTTGAAAAAGTCTTCTTTTTCCTTCTGTTTGCCAATCAACTCATCCACTCTGCCAGGCTCTGAGGGCACAGAATGATTAAGACGTGCACTACCCTCAGGGCCTTGGTTAGATGCCTATTTTATGAAAATGAAAAAGTAAGACTTCATGGGTAATGAGTTGACTGGGTGTCCAGTGTTGTCATTACTTTGTACAGTAAGTTCTAATAATGTTTAATAAATGTTTTGTCAATTTAAAAGGAACCTCTCTAAAATCAAAGAAACTGAAAATAGCAAAAATTTATATATAATGTAAATTATTAAGTGGAAGATATTTTTATTAAAAACATCCAAAACATGTATATCACAGTAAGTTTTAGTATTTTTTTCAAAGTCCCTTTTGCTGAAGGCACATCTATAAATCCTGTTTTAGAAGAATTTTCAAAATGAGCTTATGAATCAGAGAAGGAATCTATCCAAACTGAAGAAACTAAAAAACTGAGAGCAATTTAAAAAGAAGGATGCCACAATGATATGAGCAAAGACATGGACCAGAAGATTGAGTGTCTGGTCTCCTAAAACGACTCTATAAAGGAAACTAAACTCACCTGAATTTTATTACTTTCACTTTTCCTGGTTTAAAGTCATACCTTGAAAAGAAGAGGCTATTTCCTCTGCAGTCTACAGAGCCAATCTCCACGTCCTAAAATGTGACTCTATTACCTTTGGAGAAATTGTCACCCACCTAAAATATATGTGACACCCACGATGCACCATTAAACTCTACCCACCCCTAGGCTCCTAACTTGGAGGTTACATTAGGGCTGCCTTTTCCCCATTAATTTATTCAGGCCATTTTGTTCAACAAATATTTACTGAGGAGCAACAATGCTGGACTCTGAAGAGATGCACACACACACACAGAAGAGACATAATTCCTGACATTTATAGTAGGGAAGACACACACAAGCAAAAGGTAAATAATTACAATTCAAGCAATAATAAATCCATATAAATAACGATGATTTGGAAGCTGGCACGATTCTGCTGGGGGGAGGGTAAGGAGCAAACTGCTAATGATCTACTCAATGTGCATTCTCTCCTTTCTCCTTACTGATAAGAAGCCTCATACCTGGGGCGGCAAAGTACCACGTTAAACATGTCTCAGCTTCCCTGCAGCTGGAAGTCAGCAGGTGAGGCTTCCAGGAAGGCTCTTTAAAGGGGCTGACTGAACTATAAAATGTGTCCTTCTGAGTAACTCCACCTGTCACTCTTTCTCTACCTGTCCAGAGGGAGGAACAAATTAGGAGCAGCCTGGGACACTGATGGCCTTGGGTCTGTCTCCTCTAAGTTATTTTACGTGAGAGGAAAACAAACCTTCCCTTTAAATCACTCTTGTGTGGCTCTTCTGTTATAAGCTGTCAAATCTCTTCCTCTAGATATAAATGACACACAAACATCAAGATTATTAAGATGACTTCCATGAAGAGGCCACGCTTGTACAGTACTATGAAACATGGAGGAAGTACCTAGTGAAGATGAAAAGGAAAGGCATCCAATTTTTTCTTCCTTTTTTCAAGTGCATGAACTATGGCAGGCTGCAGTAGAGAGGAAGAGCTAATGACAGGCACATGCATAGAAGGTAAAATGAACACGACATGGTAATTACCTAAATGTGGGGAAGATAGGGACAAGGAGGAGTCTAGAATGACCTTCAGTATTCCAATGTGAATGACTAGGTAAGTGGATCTCCTAAGACTAAGAAAGAAAAAGTGAAGGGGGAGGGAGGAGAGAGAGAAGAAAAAGGGGAAGCTAAGAGTTAGGTTTTAATGCACCGAGTTCCAGGGCCTAGGAATTCTCAGATAAGATGAAAACATTCCGAAGAGAAGTCTGAGCTTGAGGAATATTTAATATGTAATTGTTAAAACCAAGAGAACACACGGAAAAGTAATGGAGAAATGTTTCTCAACTTGGGTGGTGTGTGTGGCGATGCAGGACGTGAAACTGGCATTTGGCAAAACGATCTTCTCCATGTGGCATCGGGTCCTCCCGGCCTCTGGAGTGGGGGCAGAAGATGGGAAGAGTTATGAGGCCACTTGAAGGGAGTAAGAAACAAGGGAGGTCCAGGATGGAACCGTGAAGAATGGTAACCTTTCTGAGTCATATTCAAGGAGACTGAAGGAGGCCACAAAGGTGAGAAAATAACACAGAGGATTAACATCATGTCTCAAAGACAAAGGGATGTTTATAATATGAATATGATGATCAGCTGAAACAGCAATCATAAAAAAAGGAATGGAAGGAGAGAAGGAAAAAAAGTAACAAAAAAAAAAGGGAAGGAAGGAGAAAGAGAGAAGGAAAGGAAAGGGAAGGAGAGGAGAGAGATAAAGGACCAGCAGTCTTAGAAATAAATATTGTGGGAATGGGAAAAGAACAGGTTCAACTTGGCGGAGCTGAAAGGGCAGCAGTAGCTTCAGGAAAGTAGAAAATTCCACTTAGAGAAATGAGACGGAGCAGGGCTTTGAAGGAGTGAGAGGGCCTACCATCTGCCAAGCTTTGGACATTACATATATATGTGGCAAACCCTCCTGTAACGTACAAATTAATACTGCCATTTTACAGATGGGAAACTTAGGTTCTGGATTAAATAACTTTTCCAAAGTGCTATCAGTGAACTGGCTGAATTCATGTCTGTGTGGATCTGTTATGGACACTTGCTTTTTATTACATTTTATTACATTTATTATATCACCTTTTATTACCTCACTTTAGGCTAAATAATCTGTCCCCCTCAAAAAATTTACTAATCTATATTTTCATTCTGTTTATTCATTATCTCTGAGTGAAGTGCTTTGCCCTCAGTATAACACCTAATCCAGACCCTGGAGCCTCTAAATAAATTCTATCCAAAACTATCTCCTACCCTCTAAGAAATCAACAAGCACTCCATATGATTTAGTCCAATCTTTTACTAGATATCCCTTAAATTCAACTGCAGTAATCTTTACTTGTTACGTGTTTTTATACAGGCTCTTCGCTTTACTGTGTGGGGGCATGTCTTCCCAACTAGTCTGCAGACACGTGGAGGGCAGGTGCCATCCGCAGTATTTCTTCTTCATTCCTTCATTATACCAGGTAAACCCCACTATAACCAACACAGAGGGGATAAACAGTGAGGTTCATAAGTAACAGATGGATACACACGCACACATACACACTTAAAAAGCATATATTTATATCTTTCTTCCAAATCCAAGAAGTGTTTTTAATAAAGGTATACAAAGTAGCAAAATAACAAAATATAAACAAAACAAAGAGCAGAACCAAAGAACTATATAATTTAAAAAGCAGGTAGTCTCTAAATAAAGATAGACATATACCATCATTAAATATGAGGAAGAATATTTTTTAAAAATTAGTTTTGCGGCCAGCTGAGTGGCATGTTGGTTAGGAGCAGGCTTGGGACGCCAGCTCTGAGCAGCAGGGCCCCAGTTCGGATCCCACATATGAGGGCCAGTCACACTGCCCTCTACAGCTAAGATGGTGAACAATAGCTCGACCTGGAGCTGGGCTGCCATGGGTCACCAGGGACAGTGAGTGGCTGGCAGCCAGCGTGAGTGGCCAGCTGAGCTGCCAAGAGCTGCTGTAAGTGGCCATCCAGAGGCCAGCGATCAATCTGCCTCAGCCGGGAAGAGTGCAATGATAATACCAAACATGGATGAGTGAAGCAACGTCCTCCACAACTAGACTGAAGAACAAAAGGACAGCAACTTGTCTGTTCCCCTTCCCCAATTCCCCAATAACAAAAAAAAAAAAAAATTAGTTCTGGGTTCAAATATAAATGTCTTTTTCTGTGTTTAAAAATATAATTTACGATAGAAACAATTAAGACCTTTCTTTTTCCATTCCACAGTAAATCAAACTATAACCCTCTCTACCTGCCTTTAAGTGGCATCTTTTATGAAATTGTTTTCAGAATAACTGTATGAACAAACGAGCCTAGGTTATTATAACTATTAAAATATTTCCACTATATAAAAACAACTAAACATTTTCTATGGTTTTACATGACAAATGTTTTCTAGTTTTGTATAAACTTTCACAATGTATACCCTATGTGATATGTGCCTGGCTCACCAATGACATATATATTTACATGTACTTGTTGAGTAACAAGGTTGTATCCAGGCAAGCCTGCTAAATAAGATAAAATTGATATGCTAAAGTTAACCAAAGCGAGCACTAGTTTTCAAATTTAACTTGCTTTGAGACAAAACTGGAAATATTGTCTACAGTATATATTTGCGAAGATGCTTTACATAAAAAAGAGCACCATATTTATGCGGGTTTGAGAAATACTGCATGTATGTGTCTTCTTAGGGATTTCAATCTTTTATTATAAGTGCTGCTGCTGCAAAAAATAACCTTTCTTAAAAGTTTATTTAACCTCCTGTTTCCAATTTTTGCCACCTGATCCAGTTGTGTATTGTCTATTGACATCACATCATAGATAGTTCAGCACTATCTATTAATACTGATTCAAGTGATTCTCCATTTTAGTCAGACTACCAAGAACTCTTGTCAACACAGTAGTCTTATGTATATTTACCACAGAAACAATCTCAAGATTATTTACTAGGAAAGTAAACACAGTACCTTCAGAAAATAAGGATTACTAAAAACAAGTTAAACACCAATTCTTGCTTAAAAAAAAAAAATCTAACATTAGGTACAATTTTATAGTAATGTACAAAGGGCTAAAAGTATAAGGGTCTTGACCTGTGAACTAACACTGTAGACTCTCAGGAACTTGTACCCACAAAGAAGCTGAAAAACAAACACTGAATTGTCAAATTAAGTGGATCTATAGAGTTTTCGTCTGTTCTTCCTATTACATTTAAACCAATAAAACGTAAAACAAAACCCATAATTCAAGTACTTAAAGCATATTAAGGCACATTAATCTTACTTACCAAGTCATATATCTGGTTTGCCAACTGTACCTTCTCATCTGCATCTTCCAAAGCTTTATAGTAATCCTGAATAAAAACATTTCATTTCAAAAATAAATTAATAATTTAAAAATGAGTATCTAGGACATATAACAGGATTTTCATTATCAGACCTTGTCATCATTGTCACTCATCCTAAACAAGCAATAAAACACAGTTAAGGAAAAAGTGGGGGTGGGGCAGGATTTGAAATTATGGACAATGGCCAAAAATTAAAGATGTTCAAAATTCCTAGGAAAGGTATAAATGAAAATAAATACCATTCCAAGTCTAGCCTCTATGCTAGCAAAAGTTATGAGCTGATGAATAGATCTTTTTTCAACAAAAACCAAAAAAAAAATTTTTTAAATTAAGATTTATCTAATTTGTAAAGAATATTATAGTCTCCATTTTAAAAACTTCGTAAATAAAAGTACAACTACTGAAAAATTCCGATTGGCATGTCCCTATTTTCCAATTATCCTATGACTCATTTTAACTCAGGCATCAATTCATACAACTCAACCTATACTTTAGATTGCTCCTTAGGATAAAGCGTATTAGTTATTAAAAAAGATTCTATAAACTTCCATGGAGTACCAGACTTTTCGGAGTATACCCAAACTGTATTATACCAAAAACTTAATAGGTTAAAGGAATGATGACTTGACTGGGATATATATGTGTGATGGCTAAATGTAAATACATCTGGGCCTCCTGGTATCCTTCAAACAAGAGCCGATTCTGTTAGAGATTCTAAAATTATTTTCTCCTAACAGAAATAATCTTCCCCCAATGTGGTAAAATAAATAACACAACTACTCTAAATCTGTAGTTTTCACATTTTTTTAAATCAGTCAATCCTTGAACAGTTGTCTGAATGTTGGGCACATGGTGCTATTATTATTCAAGAGATATGAAAGGACCTGTCTATGTCAAGTGTCACAGAGCTAAATGGCAGAGTCATGACGAAATCTGGGTTTTTTAAGTTCTTTCTATGTATCCCGAATAAAGTAGATCTTTCAAGCAAACCTTAGAGGGAGAGCTGATACCCATTCTAAACTGGAAGATAGCTATAAGTAGCTATCTAGTAGCTAATTAGAATTCTGTATTTCTATGCCCAATTCATGTACAAAGTTAGAGCTTTAAACTAAAAGACATTTTAAGGATCTTTTCAACTCTTAAGCTTCTGTTCTGTGACTCCAGCAACTGAAGTACCTAACAATAATAAAATACACTTCCATGCTGTTAATTTTCACCCCAGTCTGAATTGTTAGACAATATTATATCTCTAAAGACAAGGCAATTTTAATTACCTGTACTAGAATAAAACGATAAGAATGTACTTTTCTAATGGTTCTGAAACGCTCTAAAAAAAAAAAATCACTTATTGAAACATTTTAAATTACCAAAATGCTTCAATGATTAAATATTCCTATACCTGAAGCTCAAAAACACAACAAATTATTTAAATTCTAAAGAGCCACTGATAGCTTTACCCCATTTTGATATCCAGAAAACTATTTAATTTTAAATTATCTTTCTCAGAGGGTCCCAAAATAAACTGATAAATCATCCAGAGTGTTGAACATACTTTTTTGATGGATGCCATTTGTTCTTCTCTCCACTCCGGTTTATTTTTTTTTGCATTCATAAAGAATTCACTGACTCTTTGTTCTAGTTGATCCATTGCATCTATGATGTAATAAAAATATTTCATATTTAGATAACCAAATTCATACACTGAATATATGTTTTGACTTGGGGAAAGAAACAATTATCTGATAACATACACTCTTTTTCAGTTGGCCACTAATTTAAATATGTCATGCTTTAATTATACAAATACATATTGCCTTAATTACCTTCGTAAAGAAAAAAGTTACAATTTTCCCTATAGAAAATTTATTTTTGTTATTTCAAAATTTTTTCCAATAGTTACAGTTTCTGAATAGTAGTACAGCTTTAGAGTCAAAAGCTGAAGGTATTAAATTAGCCAAACATGCCAAACATAATTTCTTATTGAAAGCAAAACCAGATAATTGTCACATTTCTTTTAATAAGAAAAAGTGATAAAAAGATTTTAACCTCTTGATATATGGCCTTAAATGCCCCCATCATCTCATATCATGCTGAAAGTAATAGGTACAATCATTTATTCACTTAATGCACTATATTACTTAGTCTACGTAGTTTTTCCTTAAATGTGTGCCAAGAATAGTCATCTCATTCCATGTCTGCTAAATAAAGGGAAAATAAATAAAAGGGATTCTGTTGTTATGTATATTGAGGAAAAGCTTCTTATTATATCCTTCCTTTGGGGATTTTCAGCGAGTAATAGGTCCTTAAAGATTTTGAGAAGTTTTACAGTTAGTTTTTTAAACGAATTTTTTTTTTGATTAAATAAGCATTATTAGCTTGACACAGAGATCTTTTTTGTTAACACATAATACCTATAAAATGTAAAAAATTCTAATTACTGTACAAAAATACAAGTTTAAAAAACCTCTAATTTATATAATCTAAGACCAAACTACATGAGAATTTAAAATTTGTAATGATAATGAAAAGGAATACAATAGCCCTTTATTGCATGTCTATTTTGTTCCAGGTACTAAATGTACTAATTGATCTGTATTATTTTTAATCCTGAAATAATTCTCATTTTAGATGAAAACCCCTCAGAAGTGGTGATGTGGTTAAAGTCAGTAAGTCAGTAAAGCCTAAAAATGAACTCAGATCTGACTGACATCAAAATCTGTGCTAAAACCTGCAGATAACAAGATTTGCTTTAGCAAACCTTCAGCATTTCAACTACATTAAAGTTAAAATGCACTTTGAAACAAAGCTGAAGAAATACACAATTCACACTTCCACACCACAACCCACTGAATAAGGAAGGTGGCTTTCATATTATATTACTTTGTATTATGTGCTACATGAAACTGACAAGAGGCTGGGACAAGAGGCTGGGAAAAGTATATTCATGAATAAGGGGTACGTGTGGGGGGGCGGGGGACGCAGAGAAGCAAGGGGGAGAAAAAACAGGTTCTTAGCTAGGTCTCAAGACTCCCACATTCTGGAATGTTTGGTTCTCTGATCTCTTTTCATGACATTCCATTCCACCACATCACACCCTAAAATCCAGATATTTCTCCGCCCCTGCTTTTCTAACAAAACCTGACAGCGTAGAAATATTTTATGTATACCTTAAACACAGCTAGAATAAATGGGATCAAGAAACCTATCATCTGCAGATAGACCCCAAGAAGGCCGGCCATTACTATCATTTAAATAATTTGATTAAGATGCCTACATTTCTTGAAGGGAGGGAGACACAGCCAAAAAAGTACGCTTTATTACATATTTTAATTATGTAAAATTCATTTCACATTCTTAAGTTTTAATATCTCTACAAGACAGTTGAAACAGCTATATTATGTATTCACTTCACAAAGGCGGAAGGTTTGTGAGGTTCTTTCAAAACATGAATACAGAGGGCTGGCCCAATGGCTCAGTGGGTTAAGAACTTGCTCAAGAGTGCGAGCTGACTTCTGAGCAACTGCGGTTCGATGCCCAGCCTGAGTTGAGCTGCCGCTGAGCTGCCAACAGGTGGCAGGATGGCTCAGTTTAAAAAAAAACCCAAAAAACATGAATACAAATCCGGTACTGTTTCCTTGTTTTAAGTATAAGTTTACTCTAAGTATGTACCTTCTTGTCTCCAAAGGCTCTGATTCTATACCTTCTCTGAATCATAAGCCCTTTTCAGAAAGTTCACAGAAAAAAGTGATCATATAAACCAAATGCTGCTCTACAAGAGGTCACGGTGAATTCTGGGACAAAGTCACCGCAGTACCAAGCTACCCTGAAAGAAGAAAAGCCAAAGTTTTTATTACGGGAGACAAGTGGCGTTCCAGTAAGATCTGATTTCCTTCACTCATTTGACTGATACAATACGATAATGTTGACAACTGAGAATGTGTCCTACAATCTATCCTAACTCTTCAAATTTGACACTCGAGGGTCTAAAAAAAAAAAAAAGGCATGTATTCCGTGTTTTTGTGTTTTCTGCTCTTGAAAATGTTTCAATAGAATGAACTTTAAAAGTGTAAATGCTAAAATCTATGTTCCATACAAAAAGGTTCCAAGACAGAATTCTAACCTTTAGACTGATGTGCATTCAGGTTCCAAGTCAAAATTCTAACCTTTAGACTGATGTGCATTACAACATGTATCTACATTCTCCATGAACGTATAGGGACTTTTATTTCCCATTCCCACATTCCGAAAGGGAACACGCGTGCTCTCTCGTCTGTCTCCCTTCTCTTGTTAAAGCCAGGAGAAAAGGAGCGTGGGAGGCAAGAGGAGGCAAGATTCGGCACTGCAAGTTCTTTTTACAACTCCTATGGACCACCAGCCAGTGAGCCGGAGAAGAGTCAACAGCTGAGGCGCTGGAGTCGAAGGCAAGTCAGTCTGCTATTGAAAGCGCGCAGCAAACAAGGGGAAGCGCGCCGACTTACTCTGCACCTGCAGATCCATCTCGCGCATCTCAGTGAAGCGGTCCCGCAGGTCCATTGGAAGCTGCTCAATCACTGTCAAAGGGAGAGTCCGTCAGAGGGGCGAGGCCAACGGCGAAAGTACGCGCCTACGTCACGGCGTGCGTGCGTGCGTCGGGGGGGCAAGGGAGCCGGCAGCCCACAGCGAGGCTGCCAGTTACCGTGAGAAAGAAACACCCTCCCGCCTCCCCCTCCCTCCCGCCATCCCGCCCGTCCACTCGCGCTCTCGCCCGCCCGCAGGTCCCACCGACGGTCTCCGCCAGCGCCGCCCACTTACTTTCCAGATAGTCTTCTAGGTACAACATCGCGGCCTTTAGAGCTGGGGGAACAAGGGGGACCAGGGTTTTATTTGTGTCACTCGCTGTCGCCGGAGTTTTGTCCCTTCCAATATGGCGCCTCCGCTAGCAGCGCCCGCTCGGCTTCGGCAGGAAAAAAAAAAAAAAAGAAAAGAAAAAAAAACCACTTTGGCGCCTGACGGCGCTTGCCTCACTGCCGCCCGGAGCTGTCATTGGCTGGCTGAAGCAATGACGTCAGCCTACTGTAGCCCGCCCTCACGCCGTTGTGGGAAGTGTAGTTCTAGTCCCTCCCCAGCCAGAGGTAACAGGCCGACAGCTCTTCCCATCGAAACTACAAAACCCAGGCGCCCCAGCGAACGGTGCGTAACGGAATCTGAAATGCGGTGCCTCTGTTTATTTGTTGGTTTTCGCACGGGGCATGACGGGAGTTGTATGCGCCTGCATCACACAACTAGGAACAACTTTTCACCTGTTCTTTAGTGCTGTGATTCCATGCCCCGGCATTGTGAGTCACGGGTCTCAAGTGGTGCTAGGAACATCGCAAAGGTTCTAGCGCTGGAACGTTCGGCGAACTTCGGGCAGTGTGTGCTGTTTCAAACAGAACTCGCTGCTGGAATGGATCCTCGCTGTCCAAGCCTAAAAATGCAAATGGGACGTCTTGTTGGCTTCCATGTAACAAATAGTTTATATTAAAGATGGAGTGACCGTGTATTTCCCATATTAAAATATGCAAAAATAGCCCGCAATAGCCTCCTATTCTATTTTTGCGGTCGGTCCTTCCCGTCCTTCTAATGGAGTTGATCTATACGTACGATCTGCACCCGGAAAACAAAACAAAAAATACTGAGCAAGCAGAAATAACGGATGCAGCCTTAATATTTAATGGGCTGTGCTAACAATAACTTTAGATTATGTTGAGTAAATAGCCTGTGTGATGCGTCGGTAGCCCTGTGCGTCTTGCCTTTTTCTACCTTTGGACTCCTCCCCGCGAATGTTCACCCGTGATATGCACTAGTTAGTCCTTCACGGCTTAGTTTTTTTTGTCTGTCTTAAACACGTTTACACTCAATAAAGGTTGGATATTGTTATTTTTCCACTTTACTGAACTCTCTTCGGGTTTCTGGGATACTTGTCTTTAGTTCCCAATTGAATGTTCTATTTGTATTTTTCATTGGAGTTGAGACGCTGCATGTGCGTTAACTGCTTCCCCCCACCCCACGCACCCCCGCCTTTTGCATATTCTTGTACTCAAGGCTTTTTCACCACTGTTAATCAGGATCCTTATCTGTCATGTTAATGAGCCCCAAAGGAAACTTAACCTTAATAACAATTACCTGATTTATTTTCTGTACTTTTGTCCAAAATCCAGTGCCTTCAGTGTTCCTTCCTCCCCCCTTCTTCCTTCCTCCCTCCCTCCCTCTTCTTCCTTCTAATTAATATCGACATGATTCCTTCCTCTCTCCCTCTATCCCTCCATTCCTCTTTCTCTTTCTTTTATATACATATATATTTTTAACCATGCTGAGGATTTGAGAGTATTCCTGAATCTCAGTATTAGTGTCCTGCAACAATTGTAGAAAATTCTCAACCATTATATCTGTAGGATACCTCTAAGAAAGATATCCTCTGTTCTCTTCAACTTTCTTTTATATGGCCCACCTTGAAATTTTCAAACACACTTTAGTTTTAGAAGGTTTTTTTTTTTTTTGGTCCTTTTTCCGAGCCATTTTCTAATGTCTCCTACCAATTAAACATAGTCTATATTCTGTGTCTGTTAAATCCAATACTGAGAAGTGTATGGGTCTTTGGTGCAGGCTGCTGTTTCTTCACGCTTTTGTTTATGGTGCCCGTTTCCTTCTAGGTTGTGATTTTGGACTCTGCGTGCATGTTTCCGGGGTTGTAACGATGGGGATTATTTGAGGCCCTAATTAAGAGTGAGTTTTCCTAGAGAGCATTCAAATTTGCTTCAGCAAGTTGCTTGGAGGCACCGTAAGCCCTAGGACCAGATTAAGTTCTCCACTTGAGGTTTATTGGATTGCACAGATAGATTGAATTTGGGCCTCAAATGTAAACAGCTTTTTATAGATTCTCAGGAGATTGTCTTCCTTTCCCAAGTGCCAAGGTCAAGACAGGCTTGTTTCCTTACTGACCTGTGCATCAGGTTTCTCTCTCACTCACCCTTACACTGTGAATGTAGTCCTTTGGGCCCCAGAGTTTTGTCTCTTATTAGACTCCTCCTTTTAGATGGGTCCTTGGCTTTATTTCCTGACACTGGCATCTGCACAGCTATCAAAACAGGAGCTATAGGTGCCCAGAATTTGACAGATAATCTTGTAGCAAAAGCCCACAGTGACCCTCATTCATTTCTCAGGATTTTCTCATTTTTCTTCCTTTTTCACTTTTTCTCCTCTGAGAATTCCTTCATTTCCTACCAGTTCATCAAGGTATTTGATTTTTTTTAACCCAGCATTTTTTTGTTGTTTTCAGCAGGTGGCTCAATCAGAGTAGCTAACATAGCAATGCTGTCAGAAATAGAAGAAATGGGGGCCCACCCTTTCACTGTAAACCAGCCTGCTTCAGGGACTTTTCCATATTAAGGAAAATGAGATAATAGATGGTTCCCAAGTCAATGAATATGCATACACACTCTAGAGAAACTAAAACAAAATTAATAAAACTAAACACTATATACTTTAGTTCATGTAATTCTTATTCTTGGACCCTGTCAGCTGCAGAAAGTTGTATATGTACACACATGTGATAGCTTCTTACATCACTAGGCCATACAGTACACAGCACTTGGAGTCTCTGCCTACTTAACAGCCACTACTGCGTCCCTGGGCCCGGCCCCTCACATACAGGGGCGACCATATTTATTACATTACTGTGCTCCCTGATCAGAGCTCATTAATTTAACAGGGACAGACCAAAGCTGGGCATATTAGATGCACTCTCTTGTGATCTGAAACTGGGACGAAGAGACATGGAGACTGACGGCGCTGTGGCAGAAATGCATTCGATGCAGAACGATACGTTGTACCTGGCCCACAGACTGCTGTGCTGAGATCCACCAGACAGCAGCTCTAGCTTTCCTTCTTTGGGTTGTTTTCCTTCTCTGTCACCTTCTCTAACACTAGTTGTATCACCTCGAGAAAGTTGTTTTCACACTCTGTGCCTCCGTTTCCTGATCTGTAAGCTGGAAATAGCACTCCATTGCTAAATCATAGGAGTGTTAGAATGAAATGATGTCATCTATGCGGAGCACTTAGGTTCATGTATGGTGAATGTAATGGTACAATAAATGTCAGCTTCTAGTGCCAGCGTCATCAATACCATTAAGTCCCCTCCTCAGTTATCCACATTCCAATGCCCTTTTGTGCTGCTCTTAGCTTTGCCTTGTGCCCCTGCTTATTTTGAGGCTGGACACTGCCCAGAACTCACTAAAGATGATCTCAACTCCAACTGTTGTATTGCCACTGTCATGCTAAATTCAGCGGAGAAGTGATACAGGGAAGCTATATACAAGAACTGCATTGAAGGCTACTGGCTAGGTAGAAGGAATTAGAATATAGGGAAAAGATGCAAAAAATGAATGCAAAATGCGATTGTTATTAAGAGTCCAAGAGAAAGGAACATTGAAATCCTTCATACAGCATGTCCTCAGGGGGACCCTTGGCCTTATGTCATAAGGCTCTGCCACCTTCCTGTCTCACAGAGAAAACCACCATCTTGAAATCTTTCTCGTTAAACTTTGAAATGAAATATTTTCTTAACTTTGTGCCAAGCAGTGTATCCTCCCTGACAAACCTCTAAAACATGAGAAGAAAACAGAATAAAATACAGTTTTTACGTGAACTTCTCTAATTTTACATTTTAAAAGTCCGTTGAGTCCCCAACTGGGAACTCAATCAGTTATAAGCAGCAGGATGACAACCTTCCATTTACATATCTATGAATGTTCCAGCCTTTTCCTTTCCTCATAGCTACTAAACAGACCCCTCTCGGGAAGGCTGTGCTTTGTAGACCTGGTTCCTGGATATTTGTGATGAAGAATATGGAGAAGAAGACAAAGGGAAAGAAGATGAGTGACTAATGGGTGGAGAGTTAAGGAGATTTTTGCAGAGGGGGCTGCTGTGTTGGGGTTTAGTGTGTAGGATATTGAGAAAGAGGATGGATAACTGGATATGAAGCCACCACAAAATCATTCCTTCAAAACAAATGGAAATTCTGGATAAAATATAAGAAAAAAGCTTGAAACTAAGAGAAAACTATTCCAGGTGCTAGAAATAAACAGTAAACTCCAAGTCAGAACAGTGACAAGAGTTGGAGCTGAAAAAAAACAAAGAATTTATAGGCCTTTACTATTGGGTCTTGGGGTTCTGACCATGGTAGAGCGAAAATATTTCAAATGTTAGAATAAATTTCTAGGTCCAAGGTGGAGCCGCTCCTACCTGGGCTGCCACGTCAGCAAACCATGATTTAGGTAACGTTCATGTCCCTGTAAATGCTCCGTTTGACCAAAAACAGTGTATCCAGGCAGCCAATCCTCAAACGCCATGACAACTCTGGGCTCTATCCTTATTTCCTTGATCTTTCTCACCGCAAATGAGGTTGACTGGCCCCAGTCATGCATGGGTGTGGAGTGCAAACTCAGCCTCCTCACTAAGAAGGAACCCCTTCCTTGAGGAACCCCTTCTCAAGATAGTCAACATCAGTCTGGCCCAGGGAAACATGAGGGACAAATACAGAGGCAAATGCATTCATACCCATTACAGTTGCTCCTGAAGCTAGGACAAAAAGAACAGCAACTTCTGTTGGAAATGAGCTCACATTGAAATATTAGAAATCATTTAAGGAAATGAAGACGCTGAGAGACTGTCAGCAGACAGAATAAATGCAAATTCTAAAAATACAAGTATTGGAAATCATGATGGATAAATCAATCCAGAAAGTAAAAACAATAAGAAAAAGAGAGTTGAAAATAGAATACATAAGGCAATTGCAGGATCATCTTGAAGTTCCAGGACCTTATTAATTGGAATTCTGGAAAGGGAGAACAGAGAAAATGGAGACATTTGAGTACATATTCTCTATGATAACACTAGATGGAGTTTCTGAAAAGGTAAAATAAATCTATAGTGATAGACATAGGAAGGTGGCCACCTCTGGGGAAAGTGGGGCACTTGGCTAATCTTACAACCCTTCATTGACAGACGCTCTTTCTTCTGCACTACTCTATTACTAGCTAGCGGAAGACACTCAATTCCTGCTTGTTGCCTAAATAAATGGAAGCAGTACTAGGTAGGTTAGGGCTGTTGAGTCAGACCTGAATTTGAACACTGTCTCTGTGATTTGCTCATATGACCTGAACCAAGTTATTCAATGCCCCTGAGATTGTTTCTTCATCCATGAAATGAGAGTAAGGAAGCGTACTTGCAGTGTGAGATTGCGGCAAGGCTCAAAGGAGATAATGTATTAATATATAAGACTACCTAGTACAGTGCCTGGCACAGAAATGAAATCATGAAACAATATTATTTGTAGAAATGACAGTACCATTAGGGAAATGGTCTAGTAAGTGCCATTCCAAGGGCACTGTAATGGGAATGGAGACCCCACAGCAGGCAAATAAGGGGGAGCATCATCTTTAGGGGATTTAAAAAACAATAATAAAACTGACTTTTACAGACTGTTGTTTTTTTTTATTACTATGTGCCAGCAATTCTTTTCCTTTTATTAGTTTCAGGTGTATAGAACAACATAGTGATTAGACATTTATATACCTCATAAAATAATAACCCCAATAAGTCTATTTCCCATCTGATACTGTACATAGTTATTAGGATATTATTGACTATATTCCCTATGCTGTACTATATATTCCTGTGATTATTCTTTGAACTATTTTTTTTTATGTGCCGGCAATTCTAAAAATGTCAGTGATAAAATATTTCTCCCTGAAAAATATGTTGTTTCAAGTTCTAAACAGTCTCTGAAGTTTTGGTTGAATTTTAATAACTAGCACTACATATTTTTATTAATTAGTGGCTTGGAAATAAACCCTGAAATCACATGATTGTAAAGACAAAGCCACAGAACTTGAATTATTTAATTATATAATTCTTTATGATCACCTGGAAGTTTTTTTGTTTTTTTGTTGTTGGTTTTTTGTTTTTATTTTTATTTTTTTTTATTTTTTTATTTTTTTTTTCTACATTTAAAACAGTGAGACCGACCATGAGCTGCTAGGTATAATATTTTTGCTTATCAATGCAAATTTTAATTCATACAGAAAACATATGACTAAAGCTGAGTAATATCTTGAAAATTAAAATGTATTGTTTTAAAAGTGTTATTCTTGTTTAATTGGTATTTAATTGTTGTTACGTTTTAATGTAGTTATTTATTAGTGCAGCAAACCAATGTTTTTCCCTTTTCCAAAAAAAAAAAATGCTTAGATATAATTAAAGAGGATTAACCCATTACTTTTCTTTTTTCTCTTCATTGTAAAATTAATTATTCATTACAAGTTTGATTATATAATAAGTTTAATAAAAGAAATTTTATGCTGTCTGAGTTTCTTTGCTGGTCATTATTACTTATTTCCTTTAATGATTGTTTTTGAAAATAATTTTCATGTAAGGAGAAGGGGTGTATTAAGAAAATGATCAGCTCCAGGTGTCAGATACGGTGTCAGATACGCTAGCTATGCTTTTTAAAAGACTTCTCACAGAAGGCAAATGCAAATTTATTTATACACATGGCATTGTTGTCAATAACTACTTCTTGTGTTTGATTTTGAAAGCCTTAATATCTCTAACATTCATTTTTGTGAGACTGGTATTGTAAAGACAAATTATCAAGCAGTTACTTTTTACAAAGAGAAGTCCTTGTGTAGCAATACGAAAATATATCAGTGAAAGAGAATTTTTAACATTGCTGGAAAATCTTAGAAGATTCTACTTTTCCTTTTCTTTTCTCCTTTATCCTGCTCTCTATGAAACTGACAAAAAGTGGAGCTTTGAAAATACAAACTTCTTATTTTTATTTAAAACTTGTTTTCTAATGAATACAAATCATTAAAAGCTTATGGAGCCTTATTTGCTAGTAGGGATAAAACATTTTTCTAAACTTGGCTAGGGTATTCCTTGAGGGAAAAGAGTGTAGAAATATGCTAACTAGTGCTTTTTTACACTCTGTACATAAATATCTTATGAGACTACATTGTGGTATAGTGCCTGCCTCCCAAACTAATCTGGAATTCCTCAAGGGCAGAGACTATGTTTTATTCATCTGTTGATCCACAGATCTGGCAGGTAATATGAGTTCAATAAAGAAATAATGAATTATCGAATGAATGAATGAATGCACAAGCATCAAATACAAGTTCGTAAGTTTCTAAGAGCAGACCAGAGAAGGCAAGATGAAGTTATTATGATTGCGAACTACCAAGCTCTGTGAAGAAAAGAGAGTTCCAGTGACCATTCAAGTAACTAGACTGGGATGCCGAGAAGGAAGTTTTGAAATAGAAGGCTTTGAAAAATTCTCAAATACAGGAGTAGATTGACTTCCAAAGTGTTTTAATTAGGGCTTCCTAAAAATAGGCAGAGGGAAAATGAAAGTGATACGGCAATTCATGATGCTCTCTATTTTTAAAAAAATTATTCGAAGTTCTAAATATTAATTTACATGAATAAATGTGACTCCTAGAGAACATGAGAAAGAATATTACTACAGTTCATTTCAGTAAACATTTCCTGAACAGCTAATACCACCAATGCAAAACATGACCAAGACACAGACGCTATTCTTGCAGGATGCACAGCTTGGCTAGAGAGGGAATCTCAGTACAATACCACAGATGCTATAACATGTTCAAATTCACAGGAAGGGCCTAAGAGAAGTTTATATAAATTCAATTGAGAAATGATGGTTTCTTTGATGAATAATGAATATATAGATTGGACCAAAGGATAAAGTACTGGAGACCAATGTCCACAAGTTCAAATAGCTTGCAGCCATTATATATTATGTGGGTTTTTTTTCTATTTTTCTTTCATGTATACACATTTTTTTAATTATTATTTTTATTTTTTATTTTTTATTTGAGGGCAGTGTCACTGGCCCTTATATGTGGGGCTGGAACCAGGGCCGCTGGCTTCCCAAACCAGCGCTTAACCACCGCGCCACTCGGCTGGCCCTATATTACGTTTTTGATTACTATTTAAGTAGATATTAAAATATGATCTATTCAGAAATATTAATTAGCTGATTTACCCTGATACAACACTAGCAAGTTGTTAAAATATTGATATAGGATGTTTGATATCTAATGTCATCAGGGAAATGCAAATTTAAAGGAGACACCACCACACACCTATTAGTATGGCTGAGCACTGACAACACCAAACGCTGGTGAGGTTGTGGGGCCACAGGAGCTCTCATTCATTGCTGGTGGGAATATAAATTTGTACAGCCACTTTGGAAGATAGTTAGGTGGTTTCTTACAAAACTAAACACATTCTTACCATGTGATCCAGTAATCACACTCCTTGGTATTTACAGTTGAAAATTTACATCCACAGAAAAATTTGCATGAAGATTTTATAGTGGCTTTATTTGTAATTGTCAAAACTTGGAAATTACCAAGATGTCCTTTGGTTGGTGAATGGATAAATAAACTGTGGTACATTTAGACAAAGGGGTATTAGTGTTAAAAAGAAGTCAGCTATCAAGACATGAAAAGACCTGGAAAATCTTAATGATTCCAACTTATGACATTCTGGAAAAAGCAAAACCATGGAGACAGTAAAAAGATCCGTTGCCAGGGGTTAGAAGGGGGGTTAGAGGTATGAAGAGGCAGAGAGCTGAAAATACTCTGTATGATACTATATTGATGGGTATATATTATTCATTTGCCCAAACCCATAGACTGACTGTGCAACACCAAGGGTGAACCATAGAGTGAACAATGGGTTTTGGGTGATTATGATGTGTCCATGTGGTTGCATCAATTTAAATCAAGGTACTTCTTCAGTGGAGGTTGTTGGTAATGAGACAGACTGTGCGTGTGTAGACGCGGGTGTATATGGGAAGCCTCTGTAGCTTCTCCTCAATTTTGCTGTGGACCTAAGACTGCTCTTTTAAAAAATTAAAGTCTAATAAAAATAAATAAAACAATTGAAATTTGAGATACTTCTGCTGGTTAATATGTGGTAGCCGCTCTGAGCCATCAGTGTCCCATACTTGCCCTGGCTGCCCTGGTCCTTCCTCCTGGGAGATTGTCTGGGCTCCCTCTTTATGTGGAGTTAACACATGGCCAGCAGGCACCCAGCTCCAGTGAGCCCAGCCTCTGCTCTGGGTTAATTATTTCGGATATCACTCCTGGATAAATTATGAAGTGAAAGACAGGATTCAAATACTGTGTGGAAGAAGATAGTACTTTTGTAAAAAGAAAATGTGTATGTGGATAAATAAATACATACCTACAAATAGGTTTAGATTTAGAGTTGAGTGTACATTAGAAAGTTAATAGTAAATGATGGTGGAATTAGAGGTGACTGTATTATCTTTACATATTTCTATATTTTCCAAACCTTAAAATTATTTTATAATCATAAATATATATATATATATGGAGAGAGAGCGAGAGACAGATGAAAGCCATCAGACTGGTAACCTAGGTAGTGTGTACTGCCTGCACCCCATGAGTTTTCCAAGTACTATAAAACTGAGAAAATATCTCTCAGCTACTCTTAGAATAATGAATTTTATTCTCAAAAGACTTTCATTCTGAGTTACTATCAAAGTATTGTCCAAGTGTGAAAATACCAAGTGAAGACATTAAGCAAGGGAAGCATTCAGCCCTGAGTCCCATTAGTTAGTCCCATTACCGGCCTTGGGTCAAACACACAAAGGTCAGGATCTGCGGGAAGCAGATACATAAATAGGAAATGAGGTCAAGAACACAAGAAGGAAAGGATTATTTGCCATATTAAATCCTGGAATGCAGGACAACATGCAAAATGCTAAGTTAAGGTCAGCTGAGGTAGCACAAATAACATAGTACAGGTTTTGGAACTAATTACTAATAGAATTTTACACTGTGATGACTGTGCAATGACAGCAGGAGGGAATGATATTGAAAAGAATAGCACCCTCAGTGTCATGGTGTCACTTCGGTTGCCTTGTCATCTAGCTTAATATGTGAATGTGCTTTTAAGACTGATTTTTTTTAGGATTTTTTAGGGTTTTTTTGTGGGGGAGGTGGGAATTGGGGAAGTGGAACAATGTTGGGAATTGGGGAAGGGGAACAGCCAAGTTGTCTTTCGATCTCAGTTGTGGAGGGCACATCTAGCTCAGCTCCAAGTCCAGTCGCCATCCGGCCACCCTTCGGCAGCTCACGAGCTGTTGCAAGTGGGTGTAGCCCACCATCCCATGCAGGAATTCAAACCGGAAACCTTTGTTGCTAAGTGCACACACTCCACTGAGACATCCGACCACCCTTTGACAGCTCAGTGAAACTCAGGGCAGCTCAGCTTTAGTGCCATGTTATTCTTGGTTGTGGGTGAGTTCAACTCACCCACAACTTAGTCTGGTTCAACTCCCACATCCCATGTGGGAGTTGAACCAGCAACCTTGTTATTAGGAGCATGTGCTCTCACCAACTGAGCCATCATGCCACCTATTGGCAGCTATGCAGCAGCTCAGCTCAGGTGCAGCTCACTGGCCCATTTGGGAGTCAAACCAGCAATCCTGTTGCTCAGAGCTTGTGTTCTTAACTAACTGAGCCACTCAGCAGGCCCCTAGGGCTGATTTGATGGAGTAAACAAGTGTATATGTCATCCATACATAGATTAGAAGTGCATCCTTGGAAACATAGAACATTGTTCAGTGCCTAGGATCTTGATTCATAATGAGACCACGTTACAGATAGGATCGCTAACCTGTAGACCAGTGGTTCTCAACCAGAAATGATTTTGCCCCAGCAGGGACATTTGGCAATGTCTGGAGACAATTTTAGTTGTCACAACTTGAGGAAGTACTACTGGCATCTAGTGGGTAGAGGCCAGTGCTGCTGCTATATATCCTACAATCAAAAGGCAGCCTTCTGCAACAATTGTGATCTGGTCCAAAACATCAATAATGCCAGGATTGACAAAACCAGTTGTAGCTGAAAAGTACCCAACATTTTGGGGTCAGTGTTCCACGCCTATCAGTAACATTGTCATTTTCTTAACCAAATCATGTTGGTTTAAGAAAATTGTACAGCAGAGGGCAGTGATAAATAAATTTTTTATGTTATCATTTGTCCTCCATAGTCTTCCTTTTTCTTTCTCCAACCCCTAAAACAAAAAGAACAGCAGAAGCAGAACAATAAAACTAAAGAAAATAATTTTGTATCTTTGAGGAAAAACACCCCACCACATTTTCTGCAAAAGTATATTAAAGATTTTAGAAGTTCTGTAAATATAGGAACCATGGCATTTTTATCTTCTTAGTGTATACCTTGACCACTGACATCTGCCACTTGTTACCCATTTGAAAAAACAAACAAAAAAAAACAAGACAGACAAAAAAAACCCCCTACAAATGACATCTAAATATTAAGAACATCAAAGATATCACCTAATACTAATGTTTAACTGATGATACTTTTTTTTTTTTTTTAGGTAGACTATTCTAGTCTTTAATAACTTATTTCTGGGAACAGCCAAACCCAACGCTCTTTACTAAAATCATATGTTCTTTTGTAGGTGATTTAGTGCAATTCAGACACATTTAGTCTTCTTACAATAGAGTCTACATTCTCAAGGAACTTTTAAAATACCTTTGTCTTTTTCCAAATTAAATAAATATTTATAAAAAACAACAACCAAGAAATCAAAGACAGGCCATTTTTTATTTTCAATACAATTACCCTTTCCTTTGGTAAAAGTAATATTTATTATGTTCATAATAATAGGAAAAATTATGATAAAATGAAAGACCAGGAGTCGGCCCAATCTGAATCAAATCGATCAATATTTTCATTGCGTTTTCAGAATGTTATGTCATGTTGCAAGAAAAGCCTTTCCTATTTCAGGATTTTTAAACACTCATTCCATTTTCTTTTAGTTATTTTAGAACTTCTCTCTTTCCTTTATTAATATTTTTTAATGTCATTTTTTTTTTTTTGAGGGCAGTGTCACTGGCCCTCATATGTGGGACCCGAACCGGGGCTGCTGGCTTCCTAAGCCAGCGCTTAACCACCGCGCCACTCGGCGGGCCCCCTTTATTAATATTTTTAAATGATCTGAAATTTGGCTTTGACTTATTATCTGAGAGAAGTAATCTAAAATAATTATTTTCTAAATGGTAATTCAGTTGTTCTCAATTTTATGGATAAAAATAAAGGAGATAGATGATAGATAGATAGATAGATAGATGGATAGATAGATAGATTTTTTTTCAGAGTAACACCTGCATATGATAACAAATTAATATTATAAACCAGCTTACAATGAAATCCAACAGACTCCTGTCCTATTTATGCTCAGCCTCCTCCCATTCTCTGGAGGTTTTTTAATTCTTCTAGTAGTTGCCTTCAGAACTCAAAATTTATGTTTATAAAGTTCTTAAATTATTAATTTTAGATAAGATATATTGCCTCTTCAATACCAAAGATGAGGATATAGAGGAATTACACTCCCTCCTTGCTTCTGGGATTTGATACATAATTGTTTCATTGGTCAAATCTGTGATGTTAATTACATACACTTAAAGTGTATAGCCCTAACCCTAACTCTAACACTAACCCTAACTCCATCATCCTGAGACAGCATCTCTTGACTTATCTCTTGGGAGATAAAGTTACTAGAGTACTTACCTTGTTTCCTAGCTTACCTTTTCCCCTTCAATTTCCTACAGCTATGCTTTTACATTGTCATATTTTAGATGTCATGTTTTACCTTGTAACCACAGCCTAATCTTTCTTGCATTGTCCATAGGATACCTCTAAAAGATTACAAATAAGCAACATTTATATCATTATGACTATATAAAGTACTTTTAATACTTAGACAAAGAACCTTTTCTTCTTTGGGGTCTAATATTACAAATCAGCCCAAACCTTGGCACCCATTATGCAGCTTTCAATCTGTGAAATGCTTTGTTCTATATCTTAACAAGCAAGAACCTCAGAAGATGTTACCTTTCATCTAAAAGGAATAGCAGTGCACCTTTACCATCATGCTTCAGCTCCATGCCTAGAATTCACAGGGACGTTGATCATCTCAGCATCTTACTGGATGTTATTCTGGCTCACTATATTAATGAAATAATGCTGGCAAGATCTGGATATCAAGATGGTACAGAGATTTTTGAGTCCCTGTAAATCAGACACCATTTATGAACTATGTCAGAGACTCTGGGGTCACCTGTTTCTTGTTCCAAGCTTTCTGAGCTCAGACTGACTTTATGAATGCATCACCAGGTGAGTTCCCTGCATTCTCTCACACAACGCGCTTCTTCCTTTTTGCCTATTCCATGCGATTCTTACCTCCAGCCCACGCTGCATACCTCTTACTTCCTGCTTCTTTGTGATCATGCCTATGCATGCGCATCCTGGAACTGCAGGGTATTTAGCACAGTACAGCACATCTCTGACTCCTGGAGAATGGCAACAAATGAATTTTCCCACCTACTTACCCACCAAGTGATTCTCTGCAAATGCACTTTATATACTTCTCCAGAACAAGCAGTAGCACCAAACAGTGTCTAGGTCGCAAACTCATCCTCTTATCGACTCCCCTTCCTTCCTTCACATCCTTTTTTGACTCATCTCTGCTGCCTTGGATTTTATTTCCTAACAGTATAATTCCATCTAAGCCATCAGCTCTGCTTTCTGGGAAACCCAGGCTAAGATAGTTGACACCAGAAGAACCCTAGATAGCATGTCCTTAGTAGAATTGTGGAGTTGGTTATTACCTGGCAGAGGGCTCAGAGTGGGATGGTGATCTGACCTGTCATGGAGCAGGTTACTGAGAACTTCTCTTGTGATATATCCCAATAGACAGTAAAACATTAGGGAGCTGTGGCTGTGAAGACTGAACAGAGTGGAAGCAATGCTAATTATAAGAACTGTGGATGGGGGCTGGCTGAGTGGCACATTGGTTAAGAGCTGGCTTGGGATGCCAGCGGCCCTGGTTCGGATCCCACATATGAGGGCCAGTGACACTGCCCTCTACAGCTAACAACAGCTCCACCTGGAGCTGGGCTGTGCGAGCCCTGGTGATGGTGTGGGCTGCAGTGAGTGGCCGGCAGCCAGTGTGAGCTGCCAATGGCTCCGGTGAGCAACCATCCATAGGCCGGCGACTGATCTGCCTCCTCCGGGAAGAGCGCAGTGACAATGCCAACATGGGCCAGTGAAGCAACGTCCTCCACAACTAGACTGAAGAATAAAAGGACAGCAACTTGTCTGCTCCCCTTCCCCAATTCCCCAATGCTATTTCCCTCCTTCAATTCCCCAATTTAAAAGAAAAAGAACTGTGGATGGGATGACTTGAGATAGGAAACTAGATATCATAATTCATTTGTATGGTTCATAGTTTGATCGAATGATCTGGGACTTGGGAAAAGCCAGACTGGAAGACTGGTAATAGGGATTTAGGATGCTAAATCTGATGTGTGAGACTATTTGTGTCCCATGAATGTTCACAAAAAGACCTCCACAGTAAAATAAGTTCTCCATAACCAGGTGAACAAGAAGCCCAGTTGTGTGGATATCATTCAGTTCCTTTTCATGTTCAATCCCAGCCCTTGCTCAGTGGGCATTGTGGGAGGACAGAGATTCAACAATAAGAACTTTTTCTCCTGAAGATTGACTTGGTATGGCCATTACTATACTCCAAAGTTGACAGCAACAGCAACCAGCTCTTAGCCTATGAGGTTCAGTCAGCTTGTGATAGAGTGTATATGTTGCAAATCTTCCAAGTTCGAAGGGGCCATGATTTTTCCCTGGGGGAATAAACTCAGTTTTGATTCACTTTCCCTGCCACCATGCTTCTGCCAATACCACCATCTGTGAATTGACTAAATACCTAATTATAATCATCGCACCTACTTTAGTAATTCCTTTTACATTGAAATAAGTCAAGGTAATGAACAGACACAGGAATCACAAGTCTTACCATGTAACAATCCTAAAAGAATCTGTCCCTAAGGTAGACTGGACAGCTGAAAATTCAGACTTGATATATTGCCATATAAGAGGTACTAAATCACATAGGTGCTCTAAATCAGAGACTGATATATGGAGCAACACATGAATCCTGGAATGTAAATATTCAAGTGGGAGTGACCCACTGCCCAGATATTTGATGTCTAACCTTCGGACTGTTGGTTTAGATGTTGTAATTTCTATGATTTTGAGGATGACCCTGTTTTCATTAATGAGGAGATAATGAAATTACGTTGCATTGTATTAGGTTGTTTTTATTGAGGTCATTTTTAGAAGTTCAGCTTTGGAAAAAAGGTAGTGTGTAATGTGGGACAACGAATGCAGTGGGCTGTGGTGATATTTGTCATGTTTTTGAGCTGTCTTTGAATACACTGCCTATGTTTGGGGAATTCTCTATTTTATGGGAATAAAAGCCAGGTAGACAATTGCTTTTCCAGATTTCCTTATAACATGTGATCTCAGCTCAGCCACAGCCAACAGAATCAGGAATCAGAAGCTAATGATAAAGCCGGTCCCCTGAAGAAGCATTCTGGTGGGGGTGGGGGTGTCCACAGCCGGGCCGTGATGTGCAGAACTGAAGGTACAATCTGCCGTTTCCACACTGATCCATGTGTGTTCAATTCGGTGCTGTGACTTTTTATATTGTTCTTAGTTGTGGAACTTCTAACTCTTTCACTGCGTTAATTGATTTCAAGTTTTGTTTTTTTTTCAAAACGTGTGAGAAATCCATACAAAACAAAAAGTTGATGTTTTGACTATTTTATGCATTTAATAATAACAGTTTGAACTGCTTTGTATATAAATGACATTTTTATTTATAAAAATTTCCTATTGTTATTTATTCTTGAAAAACACAAACATATAGAGAAATGTACATCTGCTTTCCTAAACTTCCTTTCTGGAAGTTTCCATCTGCAGTCAGTGGATGGAAATATTCATTCAGATATATCTTATTGTCGCGGCAAAAGGGTTAAGCTTGGTTTGTGGGTCCTGCCAGAAAGTGAGCTGCCTAATGTCTCCTCTGATAAATTCATTAACTGCCTACATTGATCAGATCTAGTATCTTTTGGTTTCAACCAAAAAGCCTTACTGAAACAATTCCTTCGTTTTCATTTTGCCTGATTGTTCCTTTTCAAAGTTTCAAATTTAATATATTTTTTCCATTCATGCTCACATAGTAACATAGGTGCATAAGGCTAACATGTCTTTTAAACATTACCTTATTTTTTTCATTGTCTCTACTATACATTGCCAATATTCTAAATTTTGGTTTTGATACTCTTTCATCCTCCAAAATTGTTTAACCAGAAACTTTTGAATTTCTAGGTGGTTATGAGGATGTTATGTTGTTGTTTTCTATTTTTGTTGATTTCTAATTTTACTGCCTGGTGATCAGATAATGTACTCTGTTATTTTCATATTGTAGATTCTATTGAATTTTTTGTGGCTTAACATATGATAAAATTTTGCAAATGCTTAAAGGCATGTTTGAAAAAATTGTTTCATTTTGTGGATATTGAATTTAATATCTACGTCTAACTTCTACCATATTATTACTTAGGGGCCTTTATATGCTTACTTGTTTTTCCTCTCTACTTAATCTATCATTGTTGTTTTTCTGTGTCTACTCCTCTATTTTCTACAACATTGCTTTTTTGAATTTGGAGCTGTTATTTGGTGCATAAATATCCTGACAAATATTTATTGTGGATGGCATTCTTTATTATTTTAAAGGACCCATTTTTCCTTTAATGCCTTTTGCTTTGAGTTAATAATCGCCTGACATTGAAACCCTGCTTTTTTTCATATGACTAGGATTTGTTTACTCTTTTACTTCCAACCTTTTTTTGAGTCATTTTATTGTAAGTATGTCTCTTGTATCTGGTTGATTATTATTTTACAGCCAATCTAATAGATTAATTTATTCTATTGCACTTATGGCAAATATGTTGAGATTTATTTCTCATCATCTATGTTATTGTGTTTTTAGTGCTTTCTTTTTTTAATATGCCAAGAAAAAGAGATTTAGAGCATAGTTTAAAGAAGCATAAAATACTGAAAGAATTGTTTTCTCCCTGGTTATTAGTTGCACTGATAGCTACTTAACTCTGGCTTTCCCTTCTGCATTGAGGAGACCACTGACCCTGAGCCTTTCTTAGTGTCAGATCCCCGGAGTCGTGTCTAATCTCCCTGACTTCCTAGCTCCAGCATTTGATTTAGCGTTTTGGATATTTTTCTGCTAGCACATCAAGCATAGACATTATTTCCCCTTATGAGTGCTCACAGCTAATTTCTCTGTGTGGAAAGAACTGCTCTCTCTCTCTCTCTCTCTCCTATTCACAATGCTTTCTATCTTAAAGTGATGTAGTATAAAGTGGTAGAAAAAGAGTTCATAATGACCTATGTACGTCCACAACTTTTATAGGTATGTTTTCCTAGGTTTCTTTTGTTGTTGTTTCAAACGGTGACTCCCTCTCCTTCCTTTAAAACTGAGAGCTTTAAAATCGAGATTTATTGAATTGTTAGGAAAATCTTAATTTCTCTTAGAGGTAGGACACAAACCTACCTCTAAGAGGAACTATACCTTTTTTCTCCTCCTATCTTTCTTTCCCAGTCTACATTATAAACACACACTCAGACACAACTTGGCTTTTAGAATTATGAATAACATGTTCTTTTCTCAATGGTAGACATGAATACTATCCATCGAGTTTACAGAATAGATGCAATTAAATGCAATTTGCTGATAAATATCGAATAAATAGTGCTTCACCATGAACATGTCATTTTTATGAAAAAATTTACTTTAAATGATGTGTTTTCAACTGAGTAAGTAAATTTGGGGTTGCAGCTTATCTATTTCAAGATCAAGATCATTAATTACTTGGTTCATCAACAGGAAAATGGAATTTCCGTATATCTTCAAACTTGACTTTTAGCCCAGATTTGGACAAACACATGCCTTTGCTTTTAGTTCATTTACAGTTGAATTAGTCATAATTTCCTTTTGTTTCCTTCCACTCTGCTAAAAACATCATCAGCTATTAACCATTGAATTTCTTTTTTCTCAAAAATTTACTTGAATTAATTAACATTTTCATTATCTATTCCTGTTAGCGGAAAGACCTTGAAAAGTGATTAACCCTTAAACAAGTGAAAGTTAACAAGATCAATATTAACTTAATATTATATTTGTGTGTGCAGTAAAA
Source organism: Aselliscus stoliczkanus (assembly GCA_033961575.1). NCBI lineage: Eukaryota > Metazoa > Chordata > Mammalia > Chiroptera > Hipposideridae > Aselliscus > Aselliscus stoliczkanus. The sequence goes on along the minus strand of CM066740.1, from coordinate 69,565,319 downwards.
ACTACAATTCTGAAAGCTCATCTTTGCATTTGTTTTAAATGAATTAAAATATAATGTAATTTTAGGGCTGGCCGAGTGGCGCGGTGGTTAAGCGCTGGCCTGGGAAGCCAGCGGCCCCGGTTCGGTCCCACATATAAGGGCCAGTGGCACTGCCCTCAAAAAAACAAAAAACCAAAAACCAAAACAAAATATAATGTAATTTTGAAAGGTTGCTTTTGGATCATTAAACCATTGAAATGTCTCCAAGACTCAAACTTTGATTCTTATTCAAAGTTGTTGATTAAATGTGGTTTATTGCTTTGATGCTATGGCAATATTAAAGATACATTTTTGACTCGAATTTTTCTTAAAACTTTTCATATTGCACTGTCTTCAAATATATGTGTTTAAAAAAAAAAAGAGAAAAACCTTTTGTTGGTTTGTTGATCAGTAGTATGTCCTTAGGAGCTAGACAGCAGGAGATCAAATGCCTTCTCCTGGCTGTTACTTAACCTCTCTTTGCCTCAGTTTATCTGTAAAATGGGTATAATAGTAGTTCCTGCTTCAGGGCATTGTTGTGAAGATTAAAAAAGTAGATATATGCAAAGTACTTAGGAGAAGGGCTGGCTTTTGTGAGCACCACAATAATGTTAGCTGTATTTCTCCTCAATATATAGTAGTAATTAAAATCATGGGCATGGGAGCTGTGCAAACCTGGCGACCAATTTCAATTCTACCTCATATTGTCAGTGTAGCATGGGCAAGTCAGTTATTTGCTCTCTCCTCCAAGCTCCTACATTCCCTGTTACATGAGGGTAATAATATTCAATACATACTTGACTACATTAGAGGAAAGGTTTAACATAATACCTAACATGTGGTAAGCACTTAATGAGTGGCACCCAGAAACCCCAAATATGTTTTAGAAAAACTTGAAGTATTTTTTGACAGAAATCCAAACAACAAGTTTTCATATTAAGGTGAAGAGAGGCAAAAAATAATGATAGATGATAGATGATAGATAGATAGATGATAGATAGATAGATAGATAGATAGATAGATAGATAGATGATACATAGATAGATAGATGATACATACATAGAAAGGAAGGAAAGAAGGAAGTTAGTTTATATTCCATGGTATTTTTTAGGTGTATGAAGACTATCACTCCCTTAAGTGCCAGTCTGTGGAGTTAGACAGCCATGAAAATCCCCTGCTCTTGAATCAACACAGCTCTGTGTCACTCTTTCCATCATCCAAAGCCCAGTCTAAATGTCCTCATTTACCCACTTACTAATTCCATGCTGATCCCCTTACCCAGGGCTGAGTTCCTGCAGGGCTGGCAAATGTCTATGTGGGAAAGCTCTCCTTCCAGAAGCAGTTTCTTCACAAACAAGTCACCATTTAAAGTATTATTCTTTATAAAATGTCTATTCCTTGGGATTGCCCGAAATGAGTGTATTTTGTGAATTGGTTTATTTCTCTCTTAACAGCTAAGTGAAGAGTAGGGTCCTACAGAGTGAACTCTGAATGCAGAAGACTATTTTAACAATCCAGTTAATTTTCTGGAAGGTGCAATCAGTTTAGCAGGCCCAGGGAGACTCGGAAAGTAACAACTTTTGAAGAATGTTAGATGTAATTTTCTTTAAATGTAAAATATAAAATAAAATTATTGTTTTTGTAAATGCCTGCATTTTATAAACACAGCAGGAATAAAAATAATTATATAGACCTTTAGAATTATTGTACATTTTTGTTAACTTATAGATCAAGAAATCATAACTTTAAAATAGTTCCTGTTTTACAATGGTTAAAATTAATCTCTTGGGGGAAAAAGTGCAAATTCAGGACTAGAGGTCAGTACAAATAGAAGCATGACTCACAGAAATCACATTAGCATTCCATCTGAAACAGCGAGGGGAATAATTTGTGTTCATATGTACAAATATTAGAAAAGTTCTTACAGTTGTATGTAACTCAGAGCCTTGGATTTTGTCTCTCTACCAATTTGACTAGTAATCTCTCTGGATTCTCTCCTCCTCCAGTAACTCGGTCAAAGCAAAGCATTTTCCATAGGAGCTATTTAGGCATTTCATTCTCGAGGCTCTTGCTGCTAATGTGAACGACATTTTGCCACAGATTTGAGTTGCTGTCGTATAACACTTGTGCTTTGAATAGTGAATGTTCTTGGTTTACTGTTATTGTTCCGCCTGTCTCTTGACTGTTTTAATAATGATTGCAATATTCGTTATTTATCTACTGTTTCACAGCAGATGAAAACGTAGTGACTTAAAACACTAATAAACAGTTGTTATCTCTTATAACTTCTCTGCCAGGGATTCTGGAGCTGTTTGGATGGGTAGCATTTCTGGCTCTGGGATCTCTCAACCAGGTTGAAGTCAAGATGTCTGCCAGGGCTGTGGTCATCCGAAGGCTTGTCTGGGCTGGAGGGTCTGCTTCCAAGAAGGCTCTTTTAAATGAATGGTAAATTGGTGCCAACTTTTGGCAGCAAGCCTCAGTTTCTCTCCATGTGGACCTTTCCATAGGACTGCTTCAGTGTCTGTACCACAGAATGGATGGCTTCCCTCAGCACAAGCAATCCAAGGGAGCAAAACAGAAGCCTCAGGGCCCTTTATGGACTAATGTCAGAAGGCACACACCCCAATCTCCGTTATTCTCTATTTGTCACACAGAGCAGCCTGATTCAATGTGGGAGGATGATCTACAAAGGGATGAATACCAGGGGGTGAGGATCGTTAGGCGCCATCTTGGAGGCAGCCTTCCACAGGACCTAAGAGCTTGTTCTGTTGTCCAATGTTAGATGCCGTTTGTGTCTCCTGAACTAGGCTTTTCTATTTTCTAATAACTATAGATGAGCTTTTACCTATATTGTTGACCTTAGTGATTTATTAAAATTCCAGGTTCTGGCTACTCCTTAGTCTTCACCATCCAGGTCAACTAGGACCCAAGAAATTCAATTCCTACTAGAAATTAGCTTCTCAAGTAAATCATCAGAAGTTAGTAATGAGTATTGACTCTCAGTGAATCATTAGCTGGTGAACTAGAGTATCCTTTTCCCTTTTCAAGGTTAATAGCATTACACTAGTCATTGTAAGTCTTTTCAGAGTCAGTAGGAGTTTTGTACAATTCCTTTATTTTGGATGAAAAATGTAAGGAAATAGGAGAAAGAAAATTAACTTCATTGAAATGTACATTGTCTGGTAACCATAATGATGGAAATTCTTGTTTTTCCAGCTGTACTTTTGTACTTGTTTTCCTTATAATTACTATTTATTTGGGTTATAGACTGTGACTCTTTACCCTGGGTTCACACTTGAAGACAAGAGTTACATGGAGGAAGTTGTTCATTGCTTTTGTTAAAAGTAAGTTTTTGGGACTCTTATAGATTCAAACATGAGTTTTCCTTGATAAGGGGAATTTTACCTAACAGTAGAATGATTAATGGCACATAGCTCTAAAAACCAAGGTAGTTATACAAGAATGTGGTAAACTGATTTAACCAGAGTGTCATGGTTCTATAAGCAAAGATATTTATTTATGGAATGTGGTAATTCATACACTACTTTTAGCACAAAACATTCTTTAATTCTCTAAAAACAATAATTACAATGAAAGTCAAGTTATGTAAATAAATTATGTTGGATTTAGATTTGTAGTCTTATTGAGCAGATATTGAATTTCAAATTCTGCATAAACAGTAATTGATGACCTAAGATTGTTCTAAATGTATACTTTAGAATACATTTACAATAACTAATGTAAATTAACTCTTATAATTAATTTTATTTACTGTAATTTCAAGTAAAATCTATTAATACACATTAAAGCATAGCAAAACAAATTTATTTAAGAAGTACATCCTTGCCTTAAAGTTGGAATCCTTAGAAGATATTATTAAACTATATATCAGTGACTCATTGAAATTCATAGGAGATAGCATTTCCCATTAAAAATTCCTGAAACAGCTCATTGGGTAAGCTATATGAGTTTACTTCTGGTAATATCTAGTAAAGTACTCTTGTAGCTCATAGAATTGAAAATGCTGAGGGAAAGGAACTGAAATATTTTCCCCTTCCCTTCCACTAGTATTAAGCTTTCAGTCTGTACCCTGCTGTTTTTTCACCCATTAACCTTTTAGTATTAGGAAGGGATAAACAAAGAAAAGACTATGTGAAAAGGTGAACAATAAGAAGTCAAGAAACAAAAGGCAAGAGGCTCTCTAGGAGCAAGTAGAAAACGTGTAGAAGTGGTGCTGTAGGCTGTCCCCTTAAAATTAATGTTAAGTCCGAATCCCTAATGTTAGAGACTTTGTTTTTGTTTTTATTTTTGTTTTATTGGGGAATGGTGTGTTTTTTTCCAGGACCCATCAGCTCCAAGTCAAGTAGTTGTTTCAATCTAGTTGTGGAGGGCGCATCTCAGTGGCCCATGTGGGGATTGAACAGGAAACCTTGGTGTTATGAGCACTGCGCTCTAACCAACTGAGCTAACTGGCTCTCCCAAGGGACTTAGGATGTAGGGCTTTGGGGTGGAAATGAGGTTTAGATGAGGTCATGAGGGTGGGGCCCCAAGATGGGATCAGTACCCTTATAAGAAGTGGAGGAAACCAGAGCCCTTTCTCCACCATGTGAGGACACAGTGAGAGGGTGGCCATGTGCATGCCAGGAAAAGAGTTCTAATCAGACACCAAATCTGCTGGCCCATAACCTTTGTCTTCCCAGCCTCTGGAACTGTGAGAAATAAATGTCTATTGTTTAAGCTACCCAGTCTATGGTATTTTGTTATAGTAGCCCAAACTAACTAATACAGGCAGATATCTCAAGGAAGAATATTCTAGGTAGAAGGAAGAAAAAGTAAAAAGCCCTGAGAGAAAAGCATGCCTGGTACGTTATAAAACAACCAGGAGCCTGGTATGGATGGAACAGAGTGGAAAAAAGAGTACCTCAACCAATAAAATATCCTTAAACGTCATCAACCAAAGTGGCATCATTTAATCTTCTGGTAAACCAATAGGCAAGTAGTAACCTATAACCAAGGAAGGGTGCGGCTATTACTCTGGGAGCAGAAGCTGTGGGGATTATCGCACTGTTCCAGAACACTTTCCCTAGAGGCTATTATGTCTTAATAGCAACCACAGCAATTTTACCCTTCAAAGTAGCTCTGTTTTGTATAATGTCTTGTTCATTCTAAGAGGAGAGTTTAAGCTCTCCTCTGTTCTCTAGAAGAAGAAATCAATCTCCAAAACAGTCCAAACTACAGGGTCATGCATGTAGTTATGAACTGAACAAACTGATACAGTCCTTGTGTTTTACTTTCCCTGGACAAACATACTGTGGTCACTTTTAAAAGCACTATCAGCACTCTTTTAGATAACTCTCCAAGTTTGCTAACCTATCATAAATTAGCATAATGCCATGATCACTTTGCTTTATGAATTAATATACCTAAAGAAAATACCTTGAATTTTTAAATATAAATGTGGTATTTAAAAAAATACTTTGATATATATATATATATAAATTGAACATCTAGCAAGTCCAGGTAATGAACTGAGGTTTGCTTAACAGTCACATTGAACTTGTGTGTGTGCCTCTCATTCTTACATCCTTGTAACTAACAAAGTCCAGCTGTAAAATGTGAGTCTGTCATCTTATTTTCCATGACAATTTGGTGAAGACCTGGGAGGATCATTAGGTCCTGAGAACACCAGAGGGGACAGCTGCCTGAAGACTAGGCATGAAAGGAAAAGCTCCCTACTGTTTTACTTTCATTTCTTTCTCCTAGCTTCAGCTTTACTGTCCAAGGTGGTTGAGGCTATTTTCATCCTAGATCTGTTTCTTATTCAAAGGCTTTCTTGATTTAGCCAAAGATTAAAAACTAATTCTGTGTGTCCTGCCCCTGGAAGTCCAGGTCATTCCAACTCTGAGTCCCAAGTCCCCAGGCTCTCTGCACTGTTGTCTGACATGGTTACAAACTGTGGGATTCCTACAACTCTCCACCTCAACCCCACCACAGGTTTAATCATTTGCTAGAATCACTTGCAGAACTCAGTAAAACCGTTTATTTACATATACAGGTTTCAGTATAAGGGATACAACTCAAGATTTTCCCTATTGAATAGATCCATAGGGCAAGATATGAGAGTTGGGGTGGCAGGGAACTTCCATGCTTTCTCAGGGCAAATCACCCTCCCAGAATCTCAGTGTGTTCACCAACCTGCAAATCTCCAAACTCTGTTGTTTAGATTGTTGTTGTTGCTGCTGTTTTTAATTGAGATTTCATTACATGTACATGACCAATTAAATCATTGGCCCTTGGTTACTGAATTCAGTCTCCAACCCCTCTTCCCTGTCCAGAGTTTGAGGAGTGATACTAAAAGTCCTAGACCTCTAATTACCTGGTTGGTTTTTCTGGTGATCAGGCCCTACCCTGAAGCCATTTACAGGCCTGACAAGTCATCTCATTAGCAAAAGTCAGGTATAGTTGAAAGGGGCTTGTTGTCAGAAATGAAAGGTACTCTTATTACATAAGGAATCCAAAAGTTTTAGGACTTCTAATCCAAAAGTTTTAGGACTTCTAAAACTTTTAGTGCCAGGAACTGGAGACAAAGATAAAATATATTTTTTCTATTATACCACACCTACCCATCTGATGTCTTCCTTATGAGACACAATAACATGTTTAAGGCATCCTTAGGACCCCGTGTAAAGGGGCCCCCACTAGCCAAATCTGGGAAAGATAAATGACAAGGGAGGGAAAACTCTTAAGTAGAATGCCAACTATTAAATGTTGAAGAAACAATGGAGTTTTTTCCATTTGGCAACAATCAGTTCAGGCAAGAATCATCAAAGGATATTAGAACAAGTGGGTACAAGTGTGATAAGAAACGGGATATTTAAATAGTCTTAATATGTTCCCCTCCCAGATGTTTATTAGCGAAAAACTAAATATAGTGATTTTACAACAGAGAAATATGGCAGTCACTACCTAAACACAAGTGACTAATATCAACAGAAATGAGCCAAATCTATATCATGTACCTCCTGACATGACACTTCGTAAGAATCCAACGTTACTTCTGTAAAATTCTTGCCAAAAATGTGCTACCTGAATCAAATCATGGGGCAACATCAGACAAGACCAACTTGAAGACATCTACAAAATAACTGACCTGTCTTCTTCAAAAATTGTCAAAATCATGCAAAACAAAAAGATGAGAGAGGAGCTGTTCCAGGTTGAAGGAGACTAAGACATGACAACTGCACACATCATGTGATCTTTGATCACATTATGGGTTAGCTTTTTATTTCTTTAAAGACATTATTGGGACAATTGAGAAAAATGAAAAAGATTTTTAGATGATAATATTTAATCATTGTTAATTTTCTGATTTTTATAATCATACTATAGACACATAAGGAAGATTTTGTTCCCCCTTCAGGAAATAAAACCATGCTGAAGTATTGGAGCAGAGCCTGGCTTCACGTCTGTAACTAATCTTAAATTGTATATATATATATATATATATATATATATATATATATATATATATATATTATTAACAACAATTGGGGAGTCTGAGTGAAAGATACATTTGCAATTATTTCAAAATACACAGTTACACACAAAAGTTTGGCTGTCCTGCTTTTATTCAAGGCGGAGGAAATTTGTTGTCTTACTTGGACCTCTTATTAGAGTCTGGAAAGGGATCTAGTGATGATATGGATGCCATAACAAATTGTCCAAACCTCGGTAACTTAAAACAAGTGAATTCCCTGTCTCGGGGCTCTGGAGACCAGAAGGATGAAATCTAGGTGTTGACAGGGCCGCAGTCCCACTGGAGCCTCTAAGGAAGAAACACTTACTTGTCTCTTCAGCTTCCCGTGGCTGTCAGCATTCTGTGGCTGCATCTCCAACCTTTGCATCTGTCCTTACATGGCCTTCTCCTCTGTGTGTTCGTGTCTTCCCTTACGAGAATGCAGGTTATGTGATTTAGGGCTCACTCAGCTAATCCAGGATGACTTCATATCAACATCTTTAATTATATGTGCAAAGTCTCTTTTCCCCAAATAAGGTCATATTCACAGGTTTGGAGGGTAAAATACAGACGTATGGTTTGGGGACAACCATTCAACCTACTACATATGGTCATTTCTTTTTTTTTTGCAAAATTCACATAAAAGGTTAGTTAAGACATATGTCTTTCCACTTCGGTGTTTTCTTTGTCACGTTTTTTCCTTATATTAGGTAGTTTTGGAGCTGTGATCAGTTTGGGGATCTGATGGTAATTTCAGTTCAACACACACTTAGTATGAATTTAGAAGAATATACTTATGTATACGTAGTCGTCTATAAGCACAGTTAACCTCCTGCTAGCACCAGGTGTAGGGTGCCTTCCAGTATGACTTTTGTACCTACTATACTGACTCACATAGTGCCATGATACAAAGGTACAGAATCATAGCTATGTCATCATACATATGTGTCCTATAGCAGTCAGCACTGGAAGCATTGGGGTCCATAAATGGGGGTGGGGTGGGGGAAGGACTTAAAACAAGAATTTAATAGGTGGAAACTTCTTCCAATCATTGGGTGAATAAAACTGTGAGCAAAGATTTAGTTCTCATCAAAACCTTGTTCAAAAAAGAAGTCTCTCTTATCAAGAATATACTTGGTAATGCAACATATAGAATTAGAAACACAGAATGTGTTATTTTCCAATATGGAAATTGTGCAAAATGTATTTATCAGAATTCTTATGCTTTTAGGGTGCCAAATTTTAGTAATCTTATGTAAACAATTAGTGTAACTGTGTGTAATATCACACATTTTATGCTTTCCAATGTACTACATTGTATTTTGGCATATGTGCTATGTCATGAACTGGAGAAATCTGGCTGTTACAACCTAAGCAGTATGCAAAAGCCTATAGGCTCAGTGAAATGACCTGAAGTAGTACTGGTTCCAGTGACAAAACTTCTACTCACATTCATCAATAAGGCAACGGCTGTAGTGTTAATTTGATTACAATTACATAACTCAGTACAATGTAGTGACAATTAAAAAAATACATTTCCCTTAATTTCAGATTTTGTTTTATTTTTCTAGAATTATTGATCCCAGCAAAATTCAAATATGATTGTCAAGAAGTGTCCTAGTCGAGCCAAAAACAAGAAATGTAAACTGAAGCAAATAAGAATGGAAGAAGTTTTAAAATGCCAAAAACTCTTATATCATCTAACAGGAAAAATTCTGATGGTCTAAATCACGAAGAAAGAAAAGAATCAGGATATTGAAGAAAATATGGAAGATAAATATGCAATAAGATTGTAAAAGAAAATTATGAGAAACAGTAAATTTTTTGAAAATTGAAAAAAAATTTCAATTATTGTTTACATACAATATTATATTAGTTTTAGGTGTACAACACAGTGATCAGACATGTACATAACTTATGAGGTGATCACCCCACGAAGTGTAGTACCTATCTGACATCGTACATAGTTATTATAATATTATTGACTATATTCCTGATGCTATACCCTACTTTGTATGACTACTTCGTAACAAACAATTTGTACTTCTTAACCCCTTTCCATTTTTCTTCATTCTGGCAGCCCCTCTGTGTTTGCTTCTATGTATTAGGTAGATCTCCTATGTCTCTCAGTCTTTGCTGGGTGGCCTTATGTAGTGTGTGTCCTGTGTGGTCCAATGGCACAGTCTCCCTGATCTCCTGGGCGTGTGTTCCAGGGGTATCTCTTGTGTATGTTGTGTGTGTTCTCCTGTTGTAGCTAAGCCTTGATTGCTTCAGTGGGTGGGATTGACTTTCAGGCTGACTGACTGTGAGGATTGGTTACACCCACAGAGGAGGATTTGTCCCCAAGGGCTCTTGTGCTTGTTGAAACCACCCTTTTTCATGTGTCATTTTTGGGACTAACTGGGTCATGCTCTGGTGTGGTCTGAAGCCGGCCTCTGGGTGTGTTGTTCCTGGTGCCTCCTGGGAGAGACCCCTGTGCAGGCCAATTTCAGCCTTGCTTCTGACCTACCCAGGGCTAACTGCTAGGAGCCACAAAGCTACGTATATGTGGTTGGTTGCTGCCTGTACTGGACCTGGCGGCATGTGGGGGTGTCCTTGCTGTGAACCCAGGCTGGCTACCACCAGCATTGGGCCTGTTGCTGCCTGCCAGCTGCCCAGAAATCTCAGCCATTAAAAGAGCCTCTTTAGGTGCTTGGGCTGGGCTGGTTGACCCGATGTTGGAAGTGTCCCCAGAGACATAGCATGAGCTGGCCAAAGCAGGGTCCCAGGGAGTCACGAGGCATGGCCAGTGGTTTCTACACAGTTAATACAGATTTGGTCTTTGCATCAGTGTTGGGCCATGAGCACCTCTCCACCCACGCTGAGAACACCATGGCCAGCCACCGCTTGCTTCAGGCCTGCAGCAAACTAAAGAGCAAACTAAAGGTGTAAAGAACAGTGGCAGATTTTGGCCTATAGCATATTTGTGAGATCTCATCTATCATAATTACTACATCTTTTTCTTAGTGTATTTCATCACCATCAATTGAAGCCATACTTTATCTAAAACGACCAGATAACATCACCACACCAAGATCTTGGCGCACAGCCAGCCTTCTGGCATTTCAGGGATCCCTGGTGCAACCCAACACCACTGTGAACGGGATGCTGGAGCAGCTGTTGCAGTGAGCTGAGAGGGGCATTTACAATCACCGAACAGATGAAACACACAGCAAACTATCCTCACCAAGTTCGAGCAATGCAGTAATGCCTTGAACAAAACATGATCCTGGTTGAGAGTTTACTTGTAGAAGCTAAGGCAGACTTAGAAATATAGTCATCATTTGCCAATAGAAAATTCTCCCCCGGTAAAATCTGAGAATTTATTAATTTACTTATGTATACATCTGTGTCACTTACCAATTTGGGATTTTAGAGTACGTCATTTTAAAAATCATATTTGGGGCCGGTCGAGTGGTGCGGTGGTTAAGTGCTGGCTTGGGAAGCCAGCGGCACTGGTTCGGTCCCACATATGAGGGCCAGTGACACTCCCCTCAAAACAAAACCAAACAAACAAACAAAAAACACAAAAAACAAACAAACAAACAAAAAATCATTATTGCTGATAATTAAAGAAGAAAGAACTTGGGTCAGGAATAAATAAAGGAAGAAAATTAGTAGAGAAGGAACACCTTGTTTTTCAATTAAGGCTTGGAAAAGATAAAGAATGTTAAAAGGAAGAAAACTTAGTTCTTAGAAGAGGTATGAATGAGCTGGTTCATGTCCAAAAAAAAGCTGATGGAAACAAACTAAGGATGTGAGAACATGGAAGCAGGAAGGAAGGGATTGGCATGTAGACGTCAGTATCTCTAAACCATCACATCAGAAAGGCATTATTAGCATTTGGATAAAGAAAAAAAAAAAGGCTTCTCAGTGTGAGATGGCAAATGTATTAAATAATTAATAATACTGACCTTTCTCCTCCCCCTTATCTACTAAAAATAAAATTTGGCTTCGCCTTCCTGATTTCCCAAAGTGGTCCACTTTTGTTTCACTTACCTTCGGGTCTTTTGTGATGGACTTAGAAGAAGGAATCCACATTCCTGAAAGAGAACGATTTGAGTACCAGAGTCATCTGAGGATTATAACTTTCATGGACATTTTTCAGAGGAATTTTGAAAGGAGTGGCACAGAAGTGAGAAGCTGATGAGTGAGAGAAGGAGAATTGCAAGCACTACAGTAGAAATATGCTTCCTTCATGGACTTTAGGAATTACATGTGAAGAGGTTAAATTATTCTAAAATTATTTCTTTAGTTCTGTTCTGATTGCACTATTCATCTCAGCCTGGACCTCATGGGCTGTGATTCTATAAAATTACATTAGCTTGTGCACAATCCTCAATTAATCCAGCAGCTGTGCATATATGATGTTGAAGTTGCCATGAAGAGGGGAAGACTTGATAGCGATTTAGGTGGTAAACAAAAAATAATATTGGGTTGTCGAAAAAGTCATGATGTATTTTTTCTATGTTTTTCATTGCAAAAATGCATCATGACTTTTCTGACAACCTAATAGTACAGAACAGATTATTACTTGCCATCATTAATCATCATGGATCTCCTTCTAATCGATGATAGTTTCTTTTCTGCCTTGTGCAGTGAACATAAAAGGGTCACAGATTTAATTGGTTAATTTTTGATGTCAGTTACTCTATTCTATTTTTTTCACTATAAATTCTCCTATGCAGGAATTTTCATTGACATGACCTTGACAGTGAGGGAGCTACTCCTGTAGTTCTGAAAATTTTATTTTTCATAAGTTTTAGTGTTCACCTCAACCGTACAGTTGCATGTCACCTTCCACCTGGAGATTTCAGACCTAGACATATCAACATACAAATAGCCAGACCTGCCCACCCCAGATCCTCTCTCCTCCATATCCATCTTGCCTCTGTCTCTGTTTTTCTTTCTCTTACACACACACACACACACACACACACACACACACACACTCGCACACATATGATTTATTTATTGGCACAGCTAAAAAGGTGGCGATAAGAAAGATTAATAATACATTACCCTTGGCCAAAGCCAAAAGGTTGATAGCAACTCTTCTTTAAGCCTCAGAGTTTTAGCCATTATGAGACAGCGCCTGTGGTTTAAAGTATAACTAGTGAAGATCTAGCAGTCCTGTTGAAATGCAACTTGAATATTGCCACAGTGTGAACGGAGTAAGTTTTGATAAGAGACCTAGCTATAGCTAAGGAGCCGAGCTTCTAATGGCTGCATTTATGACTACTTGGATTTGAAATATATAAAGACTCCATGCCACAAGGTGACATTTTATTCAGTTCCATTTTATTCATCACACACCCTCAAATATATAATCTTTTGTCTCAGCTTTCATTGCAAAAATCACTTTCAGCAAGATGATTTCCTACCTTCAGAATTAAGGATTAGTGAAATAGGTTTAGATAAAGTTCTAGTTCTTTTCTTAGCCTCAGGCTGACGTCTCTGTGTTGTGCTAAGGTACCACTCCAGCACTGTCACAGGAGTTAGAACTTTGGTGAGGGAGTGGTGCACTGTCATAAATGGTCCTCTTCCTGCCTCCTGAGAGTACACGGTTCGAACTCCAGAGGCTGTTGCTTCCCTCAACAGAATGCTTGTTGCAGACATTTTGTCCCTCTGAACTAGAAGCATAATCCATCATTCTTTGATCAGTCCTCTGATGGAAGTATGTTTGTCTAGCTTTGCTTCCTGAGGCAACTTCACCTTTCCACTGACCTTCCCATTTCCAACTTCTTTGTTATATGATATTTCTGGGAAGAAAAGTAAATGCCATTATATTTAATTATGATTTCCATACTTCTATCCAGTAGAGATCCATGCCACTCAAAAGTTCATAATGTTATCTTACACTGAAATTTGCTGGCCCGCATAGTAGTTTCCACCTCTTGCAAGGGTCAGAGCCCATGACATTTGATTTAAGTGGAGTGGGGTTTGAGTGTGAGAGCTTAATCTGATGGACAGGCATCTTCCCCTCACCTCCTGTGTTGAGATAAAGGCCTTCAGACTTTCACTGCTGTGTTAGGACTTGCAAGCACTGAGAGACTACAGACATTCCACAGATTCCACTTACTTAAGTGGAGCCATGAGTCACTCAGGTTCAAATGATAGTCACCACTGAATAAGAGACTCACCCTCTTCTCTGTGGTTAACCAGCATTGATGAGTCTCTTACATATATCCTATTTTCTCTATGTTGCTAAATGTAAAATAGTGACACAAACAGAATAGCTACATCAGCACATTCTCCACTGTCCCCTTAAAAATTATTCCTAATATTTTATATACCATGCTCTCTTTTCTCAATTAGAAGATTGTTACTAAGCAAACAAAACTAAATGTAGTCTTAAAAAGTCAACAAATGTGAATTAACATTCTTTATTAATTTATTTTTAGAGAAATTGAAAGTCATGAATTAGCTTAATTAATATTCATTTTATTACATATCCTAGGTTTTGGTGCAATTCTTTTTGGCATCAGTTTGTTAATGGAAAAACAGATTCATGATAATGTAACTTGATTTATATTCATTTGAAATTTATATAATTTTTGAAAGTCAGGGTTGGAAATAAATAATGAATAAACCTGTATGTTAGCAATATTTTATTTTACTTAAGCAAGTTAATCCATTGATACATTGTTTTAAGAACATTCTCAGTAAGAAAGATTAATGCATGCCTAGGTATTACTTTTAATAATATCAATGTGAGAAGTCATGAAAGTATTTTTAAGGGTGCTTTGATAGAAACAAACTACATTGGGTAGAATTTAATATTATCTTCTCCATATTTGTATGGATTGAGTCCCTGGCTAGCACTGGCTCAGACATCATTTTAAGGAGAGAAAAGTATCAAAATTTCCAGAAATCTAATGAATGCCTATTCCTGATGGTCTCATTCCATGTTATCTTTTCTTTCCAAAGTGATACTTCTATTTTCCTAACAGGTTTATGAAACAAATGCCTTTTTTAAATGTTTTTTTGTATCTTATCGCAATTGTTTGTATTTTATACTACTTTCTCTTGAAAGGTTCAGTTTTTATGTCATCAAAATTGTTGTGCATGCTTAATTTAAATACAATTTTAAATTAATTCCCTTATTTTAAAAACCATGACACAACTTTGCTTGGTCTATCAGGTTTGAAAAATATTACTTAAACTAATTATGTAATAAAACTGGAACCATTTTTACTTCTCACACACACAGAAAATAGATTTATTTCCCATGTACATCAAATAATGAAAATTGAACAACTGTTCACAGCTGCCAACTCATCAACTTTCTGCAGATGCCATACAAAACACACATTTTTGAGAGACACACATATGGGCTTTATATCATGTTTATGTAGGCATTTGTGAATTAAATGCCAAAAAAAAAAAAAAAAGAGGCTTTGTTCCAAACTATAGTTACATCTTTCACTTTAAAGAAATCCATATAAGTTAATACATCAGATTTTGGTAGAGTTAATGTACTTCTACTTAACTATAGTATGTGTTTGTTTTTTATTAAGGTGTAATTTGCATACAATGCAAGCCATTTATTTTGTATTTTGAAAAAAATGCACCACAATCAAGACATAATACAGCTCTATCAGTCTCCCAATTTCACTTGTGTCTCTTTTGTCATTGCCCTGTCTCCCCATATTCGGTCCCTGGCACACAAAACCCCTGACTGATTTGTTTTCCCCAAACTTTTGCTATTTTCAGAATGTCCTATAAATAGAATCAGATACTATGTAATTTTTTTGAGCCTGAATCTTTTTACTTAGCATAATGCATTTGAGATTAATCAATGTTTTTATGTGTGTCAGAAGTATATTTCTTTGAATAGCTGAGTAGTATTAAATCGATGGATGTACCATAGTTTGTTAGTCCATTCATCAGCTAAAGGTCATGGAGCCTGTTGCCAATTGTTGGCAGTTATAGAAAACTGCTGTAGACATTTTGGTTTTTTACTGTCTTCTTAAATCTCCATTGAGAGTGAGAATGAATTCATATAAATGGGAATGGTATAAAAATCCACTCCTATAGAAGCATCACAATATAGTTCTTCTGAAAATATTTTCCAGACAAGCAATATATCATCTATGATCAAGGTACAGGTACTTTATTGTTCGATAATTTTGTCATCTAGGAATTCTTTACCACTGTGGCTTAGGCCTAGAGCATCCATGTGTGATTCAGTTGTCCTCAGATTACGTTTGTGATCAGAGTTGCATAAACAAAAGAAGGATAGTATATTTTTCTAAGAGCAGTTTACCAAGACTAAAATAAATCAGTGCTACATGAGGCAATGGAAGAAACATTTACCTCTATGTATGTAACACAAATATGGCACTGGGTCCACATCTTCTAAACTATGTGGTACTCCATATCATCTAGCATAGTGCTTTGTGCATAACGGTTTCAATAAACAATTTTCTAAAAAGAGAATGTCAATATGTACGTGTGTGTGTGTGTCTCTGTGTGTGTGTGTGTGTATATATCAAGACTTCAAGAAGAAACATCAATATAGCTTGTATACTTCACTCTACTTAACTTCCCACATTAATAAGTCACATCTCTTGACTTACTAAATATTTTTTCTATCTTCTTTCCATTTTAATTCTCTATGCTCTATTTTTCAGACACATAATATATCCAAGAACAAGTGATTTATTTTATTATCTAAGCTTCAAAATCTTTAAAATGACTTCTAGATAAGTTGATCATATTGGAGAAATTATTTCATAGTAAAAGAAAAATAAAATTAAAAGAATGATGGGAAAGAAACTTAGAAATGAAAGACAGGTACAAAAAACTAAGATGTTTTGTGATAGGATGTATAATAAGTCTTTCTTTTAAACTTAAAGTTGGTGTCTAATTATCAATTAGTTGAAAATCATTTTTCTCCCATAAAATTAATATTGAACAAATACTTAAATAAGGGGCACAACTGATGAGCTTACATGGTCTACCATGTGCCTCAATCTGACTTTGTTTTAGAAAAATTGATCATTAAGGGAAATACTTACAGGTAAACTAGCTATAGGTGAATTATTTAGTCATGAGTTCCAAAGAGATGAGATTAATATTGGGAGTATTTATTACACAAAATAGTTATTAGGCTGAAATCACCTCAAGGAATTTATTATATATAAATAAATAAATATAAAGATGTCAATTTGTAAATATTTGCACATAAGACTATTTGTTGAAACTTTTTCAATGGCAAAAAAACTATAAAAATGTTGAATGTTGTTAGGAAGAATGAGTAAATAAATTTTAATACATCTACACAATGCAGCTATTCAAAAGTATGAATTCTATCTATATTAATTGACTCAGAAGAATGTATATGATGGATTTTTAAAGGAAAAAAAACAGATTGCACACTAAGGTATACAATATTACTCCATTTTTTTGTAAAACAAAAAATAAACAAAATCTGTCAAGAGAGAGAAAGAATGTGTGTGGTGGTGGTGGTGGTGGTGGTGGTGGTGGTGGGGTGTGTGTGTGTCTGAGGGTGCGAGAAAGAAAGAGAGAAAATGTACATATGCATTGGTTTGTATGACCATGTGGAAATGCATATTAAGTCTGTTAGGTGGGTGTAAGGGTATTTAAAACATGGGATAGTGGTATGTCTTCTATCTTTGTATAACTTTTTCATGGTTCAGTTGCAATAATTAGCATGTTATAATTAGCACAGTTATAATTTACAGTCATTTAACAAAATTTAAATTTAAATTTGCTGTCTGAGGAAATATCAGCTTACTTACCACTTCATCTCTCCCTCTTCTCTCTGCAACAATTCATGGTTCATCAAGCAAAAGTTTTTAATAACTATCTGCTTTTGATAATTTAAGGACTCCCCTACCTAGAGGCATGGTAAAAACTAGATGTTTTCTAGAACTAGAATTCTTTTTGATTCTGCACATATACTCATATTCATAAGTACACACATTCATCCATATTAAATTTTGTGAAACTATATGGTATGTTTTAGCCTGAAATATTTTTCTCCCATATAACTCTGTCTCTGCACACTTAGAGAGTATTTTACAATGGAGTCAAGTGAATGACAAACTTCCAAGAAATTTTAATCTAGAAAATCTCCATGAAAACACATATGTACAAATTGAGAATCCTTTACTCCTCATAAGTATATGAAGCTAGTTGGAATTTTAAAGCACTATTGTTTGTTAATCTGGAACGCCACATTTATAACTATTCAGTGGTCCCTTGATCTTATCCCTCAGCTCACAGTTCATTATACGTAGTATACCCCTTCTATGCCAGAACTTCAGAAATATTCTAATCAGCCTCCTTCCACTAAAAACATTAATGTTGAAATTAACAAGTAGTGCACACCTTCTCTTTCCTCTTCAGAAAGGATGAGAACAGAAGGCACTAAAGATAATTTTCCACAGCAGTTCTAATTAACTTAAATATGGGGTGAAATTGAAGTATTGTGCAAAGAAAACTAGAACCATATTATTTCCTTTCTCACCACACCAAGTGACCACAGCTATACAAAAACAACAAAAATCTAATATATATTCAACTATTTCCCCTTCTGAAAATGAGCTTGGGAAGCAAGAATTAGACCTTTAGTTTTCATAAATACCCCTGCGGTGGTATCTTCTATATAACCATATTCAATAATTCAATAAATAGGGAATCCAAATATCTCCTGTATGTGTTTTTTGGTAAATAACCCAAGAATATAATAAACAAATAATTGCTGGTTGAGCCCTGGATGACAAAGAGGAAATTAAAACATCCCCTTCTTTTTCCCCCCTCTGATTTCCAGGAAGTTTACAAATACAACCGTTCTCTGCATGTGATAAACTTATATGTAGATGTAAGCATTCCATTTATTAAGGAGGAAGGTGGGATGTAGTTGGGTTGTCCAGTGGGGGCTGAAAATGGAGCTTGGTATATGAGGAACCAATTTAGAATGATCTGCTCAATGCCTCTATGCCCATATGACTCAGTAACGTATGGACTGGCTTGATGGCAGACTCTAATCATACGGTAAAGACACTGGGGATTGGTTAAGAATATGGACTCTGCAGTCAAACAACTTAGCACCTGTCTCTTCCCCTCTCCTTACTACAATAGCTAGAGATATTGGTGAGTTAGTTTCTGTAAACTCAGCTTCAGCATGCTTGATTGCATTGCTTGCTTTAGAACTGTGAAGATTACATAAAGGGTTGCTTGCAAAATACCCAGGAAAGTGCCTGGCACAGAGTCAGTGATCTATATATGTTAACCATGAACGATATTAAGTATGTTCAGGGCCAAGTCTTGCATCCACTGAACTGGAAAAATTGTTTTGTTCTATTTCTGGATGTTTCCATTTTCTAGGTCTGGCAGTAGATTTAAGAAAACCAATTTAAGACCAAGATAAGTTAAACAGAAATTTAGTTAATTCACATGCCAATTAGACCAAGGGAAATTGTCACCCTGAAGTAAGCATAATGGAAAATACTCTTCAGAACTGCAATGGTTCTTGGGAAATGGTCAAAAGTGATAGCATCAAAGGAATATAATCCAGAGAAGACTACCCTTCCAGCTTCTGGCAGACAAAAAGAAAAAACAATTCCAGGTGATTTTAACCAATCTTAAAATTCTCTTTCTTGAGACTGCCACTATGAAGAGTGAGGAAATGGCTATGAAATACTCTTTTATGTCTCACTGTAATAGCTGGTTGCTATGAGCCAGAGAAAGAGGCAGGAGAGATACAAAGGTAATAGGAAAGGATGGAAAGGGTGCAGAGAAAGCTTTAATAACTGTATATTATTGTCTGCTTATAACAGCAGGCTCACTTTTTTAAATGCAGAAGGTTAGAGCAAAAGAGAAGGAAAAAAACAGTATATATGCGTTAATCGATTAATATTTTCTAAGCACTCAGCTAGGTGTCTTATTTATACTATTTCATTTAATCCTTTCATTAATCCCACAAGGATGTTCAGTCAGAGTACTGTAGGATACCCTGTGGTAAGAACTCTCAGTGGCTCTAAACAGCATGGTTTTAGATGCAAGTAATTCTCATAGGCATCTCTTCTCCACATGGTGGCTCAGACCTGCCACTCCATATCACATCAACATATGCTTCCAAGACTGTTCCAGAAAAACAAAGTACTTCCGTAAAGTTTTATAATGCCAATTCATGCTTCCTCCCGGAAATGATGAGTTACTTCCACTCACATTTCATTGGCCAAACCAAGTCACAACACCATAAGTTACCTCAATGGGCAAGAGAATACAACTTCCTTATGTGCCCCAAAGCATGAGAGCCAGAAATTCTGGTGAGCAGCATTGATGCCAATCCCAAAAGGTGACTTCTTCATTTGAAGATGAGGAATCTGAGATTCAGAGACATTAACCACTGAGGCAAAATCACTCTGTTCCCATGTGGTGGTTTGGAATGCCAAACTCCTAAATCTATATTCTCTCCATTGCATCACCCGGTTTCACATCCATGTACTTTTACATTTATATAAATGGCACACCCAGAGAAAACATATTTTCCACTTAAATCAATGTAGAAGTGAGCATTCTAAGTCATTCCATAGCCAGATAAACACAGGTGAGTGGGTCAATTATTGCAACAACAAAAAAAAGACTAATATCGTAATCATGTATGTTGGGAGGAGTTATTCTTACCTGGTGATATGGAGATAAACTATTTTCCATTTTGCAGTGTTGGTATTGTGTTCATTTGTTTTGGTCTTTGTTTTCTAAGGAATTTTAGCTCTCGTGTCCTGAAGGAACCTCTGCTGTGCTCTTAGAGCATAGTAAAATCCATGACATGAGGTTCAAAGAAAGTTCACTAATTACGGGAAGAACATTTTCCAGATTCGAGGGAGCCTTCCTCACATCTGAGCATCATCTACAGATCAATGAAGATAGTAGTTCAAAGGAACTAGTCAGTTTGGTAGAATAAGTACCTTGGTTACCCATTAAATTTGCCTTTGTAAATAAAGGACAGTGAGTTTCCCTTTGATCTTATGAAGATAGTTCAGCATGCTATACATAGCACAGAGATGAAAGTAGATGAGGCCGCTTAAAATGAAATATGCCACTGGGTGATACAAAGCTTTCAAACTCCTCTGAGCAGAAGCAGAAGTAATCTGGTAAGTAATGTCCTCTCTCTGCCATATTTTCATAGGGTATTTGGTATTAATTTCAGGTTATTTTTGATTAATATGAATAAACAATGGGCACTGCAGGGAAAATGTTATAAAACATTAGGCGTAAATATGATCAGTGATTGATGACAGAGTGAATATGTTTGTTTCCATTTCTTAAAAATTACATCTAGCTTTCACATTATTTCATCAAAAATTCCTTGTCACTCTCTTCTCTGGCCAGGACATTACATTTTTAAAATTTATTAGAAATGCCTCTTTATCCTTGCATTTTTGCCTTCTCCTAGCTGGCTGACATGACTTGTCTTATTATTGATAGAGGATGATGCATTCAAAAACAGAAAATAGGAAAAGTTAGATTGCTGTATTTTCCATTTTAATGACACACTTCTAGCTCCTGGTGGATTTCTTCTGCTGCACACTTTCCTCCTCAAATATCAAATTTTATCCTAGCTTTTAACAGATTCAGGCCAATGTTTTTGCTAATATTTAACTTATATTCTCAGAGCTGGCATTTTAATAGTGATTCTGAACCCAAAAGAACAAATCCTGTTTGGAGGAATTTTTGACACAGGTACTAGATGGGTGTAAAAAGTGGCCTGAATAGTGTAGTAAGCATCAACCTACCTGGCATTCTTGTCATTAATTTGGAAAGTTCACAATGGTTGAGAGATATTCATAACATGTACCATAATTCCTATCTTACTTTGTGGCAGTTTGATTTCATTGTTTTTTTAAAAGTTTGTTGAAAAAAACTAATTTTTTAAAATTCTTGAATTACCCACAAAGTTTGGGCTTTCAGTCTTTATGTGACTGCATTTTTCTTTCACAATTAAAAAAAAGTACCTATTTTTCAACAAGGCCATTATCCTAACCCTTCTTTCCTCCCTCTGTACCTGCCCACAGGAGGAAAAATGTCTTATCTAATAAGTGACAGATGTTATTCTTTTCTCTCCTCTCTCTCTCTCTCTTTCTGCCTTTCCTTCCCCTCCTTGGAAATGGGTCTTCCCACAGGGTGCATGCATTTTGGTCTGTTTTCTTCCTGTAGGCAGCCTGCCTGTGGGGATAGCTGGGATTGAGCAGCTACAAAAGTGACAATGTCAGTTGGTCTAATTCAGTGAGAAAATATTATCCAGTGCACCTAGTTGCAATGTGTGTCTCTAATATAGCCTTCTTCAGTAACAAAGCTGACACTCTGAGCTCCATATTTGCCTTTTAGATAATACCAAACTTTCAGTTGAAGGGATGTCACCTATTAGCCTCTTCTAAACCTTAGAGGGTATATCGGTTTGTTTCAGGCTGGTGCTATTAATTAGCCAAATCATATATTTAATCCCTCTTGCTCTGGTGCCTTATTCACTAAGTAGTATTCAGATGATAAATCACCTCTTTTACCACGCTTGCTTGTACGAAAATAAGGTGTACACCAGGCGAGTTTTAGTGCCTGGCCTCCTTACCTGTTGTGTTTCTCCTTGTAAATTAATATGTTGGCATTTTGTTTTCAAACTCTCCTATTGTAAGCCTGGTTGTCCATGTTCATCTGCCCTTAAGAGATGAGCCTGTGAATAGAATGACCTTGGAAGCTGTGAACAAAAGAGTCAGACAAAGCTCCATGACATTTCAGAATTCAATCCAGTACTTTAAAACTAGGTAGAGCTTTGATTAATGTGGGAAATCGCAGTGTTGCCATACATTCAAACGTCTTTACACCTACATTGTGAATAAATTTAATTGTCTTAAGAACTAAGGAAAGCCAAACTAAAGAAAGCAGGATCCAATTAAGAGGTATGGCCACCTGGGTGGGAGTTGTAGATTCTAACCTGACTTGAAAATTAGATAACGGTATGATTCTGAAGTAATGGATATGAGCCACAGGAGGTTTCCTTCTTTCATTTTTGAAGTCCTTATTATCATCTGCTATAATCTACAGGGTACAGTATGTTCTCTGCCTGTCACAGGCAGGTTCCAGTCTTATCCCAGACTAGCTTCAGGTCACGGAGAAGGTGAGAAGGCAGCTCCAAAAATTCCATGGGGATATAACCCTTAATATTCTGTGAGATTGTATGTTTCCTTTGTGGAAAAGAATTTCTCATATCTGGGAAGATTAGAATTAATTGGTAAAAATGTTTAAGACAACAAAAATGTAATAATATTTTGACATTAATGAGTGCTTTCTTTCTATATTAAGTATCTGTAACCTATAAGAGATGTTAACCTGTTAGAATAATGGGTCAACCTTGTAACACCACTTTAAATATCTAATGGAGAACTGATTTAGAATTGTGTGTCTAGATTGAATATAATTAATCTTATATATAATATCTAAGGATTTAAGGAAACTTGAAACCACTTTTAAAGATTCACTTATTAATTTTATAAGTATTGCTTAAAAACTTAAGAAAGTTTGTTAGATAATCTAAGTATGCATACACAATAATTGAGTATAGTAAATGTGTTAATGCAATTTAAAATGTTAAAAGAATTTCATTAACAAGATTTATAACTGATTCCAGACAGTCATTAAAGGCCACCTTTAGAGTAACAGAAAATTTGCTAGCTTTCTACATGGGATAATAAGGTTTATACAGAACTGAAAACTACAAAGAACAACGAATCCCTTTTTACTTATAACTAATAAAGTGAATATTTAAAAAACTAACAATCTATTAACAATTTTTCTCCCATAAAAACCAGTTTCTGGGCCGGCCAAGTGGCGTATTGGTTAAGAGCTGGCTTGGGATGCCAGTGGCCCCAGTTCAAATCCTACATATCAGTGACACTGCCCTCTACAGCTAACAACAGCTCCACCTGGAGCTAGGCTGCGAGACCCAGCGACGGTGTAGGTTGCAGCCCCTGTTGCAGTGGGTTGCCCTAGGCTACAGTGAGTGGCCAGTAGCCAGAATGAGCTGCCAATAGCCACGAAGAGCGACCATCCAGAGGCCGGCGACCAATGTGCCTCATCCGGGAAGAGCGCAATGATGATACCAACATGGGCCAGTGAAGCAACATCCTCCGCAACTAGACTGAAGAACAAAAAGACTTGTCGATTCCCCTTCCCCCGATTCCCCAATAAAATCTTTAAAAAAAAAACAGTCTGAAGAAACCCAAACTCTCATTTGATAAGAATCACTTTTTGTCTCAAGCATAGGTCAAGTTTCTAATATCCAAAAGTTCAGGCCAGTGTCTAGGTTGTCAGTGGCAGATTCACAGGAGAAGCCAGCTGGGGTTGCCCTCTGGGAGGCAGGCAACTGACCTTGAACATACTGCATTCTGACCGCGTTAGGAGTAATTCCCTTCCTTTTTTGGAACTTTTAGAAATTTCTTAGTGGTTTATTAAAATAAGTTATTTCCCTAAAGTACTAAATATTTAAAATATAACATAGCAGTGAGATTAAAGCACATGATTTAAAGTTATCATTGGTTTTTATGATTCTCAAGCATGTCGGCTTCGGTAATAATGAAGACAGGCTTATCACTTGAATAATAGAATTTACCTAAATTGTTAATGACTTCATGAGTTTGTGCTTCAAAAGAGCTCTTACCCCTTCTCTTGGCTCTAGTAGGATGCATAAATAGATTACTATTTATCAATGGGCAAGAGGGTTTGGGAACCAGACAGATCTTGGTTTGAATTATAATTCAGGCTTACACTAACTAGTCTAAGTCCTTGAGCAAAATCTCCAACCTCTTAGTTTTCCCGTCTGTAAATTGGGGATCATAATACCTGCCTTATATGGTTGCTGTAAAGCTTACAGCTATTGTTTAAAGAGAGTTGACATACAGCTGGCCCTCAATGAATCAGATGTGATTCTTATGGGTAGAATGGAAACAAGGGTGTGCCTGTGTTGGTAGGTGAGAAAGGGTTAATGTCTGCAGTGGGTTGAGCGTGTGAGTGTGCGTGTGTGTGTGTGTGTGTGTGTGTGTGAAGGAGCAGCTGCCCTGACAATATGCTGCTGCAGTGAGTCATGGCTGGCTGCCAAATGGAGGCTCCAAAGACTTGTGCAATGTTAGGCGATGGTCTGCATAGTGTAAATGATACCCTGCAAGGACTTCAGACTTCATGGGCTTGAAGCTCTGGCCTCATACGGT
Source organism: Aselliscus stoliczkanus (assembly GCA_033961575.1). Taxonomy (NCBI): domain Eukaryota; kingdom Metazoa; phylum Chordata; class Mammalia; order Chiroptera; family Hipposideridae; genus Aselliscus; species Aselliscus stoliczkanus. The sequence continues at coordinate 69,540,512 of CM066740.1, read as the reverse complement.
CTCTCAGAGGTCACAGATCCTACATCCGTTGAAGTGAGGAAAATCCCTAAGCCCAACAGCTTGGGCTGCCTATTTGGTTCCTGAAGGTATCCTTCATTCACCAGCTACATTCTCATGGGTTAATTTAGCTCCCAGTGGGTGCTTGTTGTTGTTGTTCCCCACTCTCCTATGATTATTTGAGGTAAAATATTAGAATTTGAAACTCCTGTGAAAACTGTAAAATAGGTTGCCTTTTACACACTGTTGTGGTTGATGAAATTCTGAAAGTGGTATTTTATATTAGGTCCCAACTCTAAACAATGTTAAAAGAATAAAATAGGATGATCTAGAGAGAGAGAGAGCAAGAGAGAGATCAAAGATGCTGACAATGTTTGGAAGCAAAAAGAGAGGATGTTTTAGAGAGCTATAAAAAAGGGAAGAGATCTCCTCTATTGACAGTTTTACTGAATTTCACTATTTTTCAGGGATATCTTTGTACATGTGAAGACACCTTTTAGATGGAATAGCAGAGATGGGATCTAATGAGTAACAGAAGAAAACTGATGATCAATTCTGTGAAGTAAAGAACATTGAAATCAAGTACTTTACTATCATCATATACACTTTGTTAATATCTTCTGTCTGGTATGCCAAAAGTCAAAATTGTCAGGTTGACAAACTATTCCATTGAGCCCTTCCCAATCTGGCCGAGAAGAAACTGAATCTTTTAGGCATTAAAATATATGTTGATTGACTGACTTTAAATTGCCTTCAAGAGTTAATTACACTTATCATGATGTAGAATTGTATTGGGTGACAAAATGACCTTTTATTATATTATTTTAGTGATGTTACTTTTTCATTTTTTTATTTTTTGAGGGCAGTGTCACTGGCCCTCATATGTGGGACCGAACCGGGGCCGCTGGCTTCCCAAGCCAGCGCTTAACCACCGCGCCCCTCTCCCGGCCCCATGATGTTATTATTTTTTTAATCTGAAAAATGTTTATAGAATGCCTATACAGCATTTTTAGATACTGAAAAGATGAACAATAGAGACTGCTTTTAAGGGGGTTACTGTCTAGTGGAGAATATAGACTAACAAATAATTATGATACACAATTTACATGTTAAAAGAGGTTACTTAGGGGTGTGGGAGCATCAATGAAGAGAACTTAATTCAGCCTGGGGCTACCAGAGAGTTCTGTTTTAGGCCTACAGTGTTGAAAATGCCAGCAAGTTGTCAATAGAAGCTGGATGTACAGTATTACAATTTTGGAGCAAGTAAAGGCTATAGGTACAACTCTGGAACTATTCACAATTATGAAAAGAATCAAATGCCTCTCAGAAGCGTTTGTCACTCATGTGTAAATGCTGTGCTATTCCTTATGATTAATTTCAAGTGTACATGAAAATGAAGTTTAAATAAATATGTTATTTAGGATGGCTTAGGATTTAACCAAAGAAGTATTTTGATGATAGATTTGGTCAGGAAAATATAGAAAGAAAGCAAAGTCTCAGAAGAGCACAATTTCTGATCTCAGTTGCAGAGAACTTTTTGATTAATCTCTATTACACAATTTATAAAATTAACAAAAATCAATTAAATCATAAAAATTATGAAAGTAATGAAAATTTAGTCATAAATTAGTATAAATGGATCCAAGTGAGACTGCCATTTTCTTTTTCTTTTCTTTTCTTTTCTTTTTTTTTTTTTAGGGCAGTGTCACTGGTCCTCACATGTGGGACCCAAACCGGAGCCGCTGGCCTCCCAAGCCAGCGCTTACCCACCGTGCCACTCGGCCGGCCCGAGACTGCCATTTTCTTGACTAGGTTGGTGGCAGTGAAGACAGAAAATGAGGAGGATTTGATGTATCTTTTATAGCAGAATTGTTAGAACTTTCCTTTAGAGTGAATGCAATATAGAGGTAAGAGAAAAGGACAAATCGCGGATAAAATCTGAGTTTCTGGTTGAAAAATGAATGAATGGAGATTCCATTTACTAATTTACAAGTGGTGTGTTGTTCCACTGCTGAGAGTTCCATTTTGCAAACATGGAGCTTGAGTGAGAGATCCTGTGGTTGGATCCTAGAATCTGGAGGTCCCAATAGAGGAAGGCTGAACTAGAGCTGTACTTATAGGAGTCAAGATATAAATGTTCTCAAGCCTGAGAACTAATTGGGATTGTAGAAGGGAAGGGAGAGACTGTTGGAGGGAAAGAAAATGAAGAAAAATAACTAGAAGGGACAGAATGACTCAAGAAATGCAGCTGCTCCCCATTCCATCATATCCCAGTGCCCTACAGGGCGAATGAACTCTTGAAATTAATCCCACTGTCTCTTTCCTGGTTAACTTCGTGAAGGAAGGAGGGGACAGGAGAAACATATATGAAAGCCTTTAATAGAAGCAGCTGCTGACTCTTCTGGGTAGTAATTTGATGACTATTTAGCTTCAGTGGAATACTTTTGTTGAGTAGATGAAACAATTGAAAATATTCTTATGCTGACTGTATATATTTTTATGTCTTACCATTTTTTTAAAAAATTTGCATGGGGAGATATACAGAAGGGCATTTACAGGTAGAATTGAAATGTTCTTTAGGGTATAAAAGATTTGGGTATGCCCTATTTCAGTTTGAGTTAGCCCAATGAGCAAAACACTATATACCTGTTAATGGTGAATGATCACTTCTATTTGGACTTTCCACATTGTTATTAAATAATATAAAATTATATTGACTATATATATATATATATATATATATATATATATATATATATATTATGTCTGTGATAGTAAGTGACTTTTTTGGTTGGTATTTAATGGAAAGGAATAATTTAATAAGCCAATTAGAGTTTAAAAATGATTATTTTATGAACTAAAAAAATTTTTTCACTCTCATTATTTACTCTGTAAGCTTGGATACTTTTTTCCCCCCTTTCTTTCTTTTTTTCTTAAGGAATGAAAGAGATGAAAATCTAAAGCATCCCTGTTATGGTCTGCACTGAAGTTACTAAGTTAAAAAACAAGTTCAGCAAGTTTTAAAGAAAAGACCTGTTAGTTAAGTAGAAGGCAAATATTTTCATTAGTGCTAAGTGGAAAAGGGAAAGTTTCATGTGACACATCAATGTTCTATCACTTCTCACCCGAAGCTCTTTTAACTCAGAGAAGAGGAGAAAACAAAATAATGAATTTGAAATGAAGAGAGTTTATATCAGCAAAATATTTTTTTTTCTCACAATGTGCAGAAAGAAAAAATTATGTTATTTTATTCAGCACCTCTGCACTTTTTCATGTAAAATAGCAACTCATATAATGTTTTTGGATATGTGTTTGACTAAGATGGAACAATTGAGGAAAATAACTAAAAACAAGAGGCTGAATGTAGTAAGGAAGATTGGGAAAGGAAGTACATTCTTGTAGTCCATCACATTGTGTTCAAGCAGTGATCAAACAGCTTTTCATCTCCTGAAATCATCTCACACCTAGATTGTATCCCAAACGCTTTATTTACCTCCTGGAAGAGATGTGATTTCTAGATGGGCTGAAACTGAAACAAAACCTCTGGAGTAGAATGGAATTTCTCTCAACAGTGATGCTGGTCCTAGGGATTCAACTTGAAAAGGGGTGAGTAAAGGTGTTCTGTTTTAGACCTGTGAATGCAATTATTAGTGAAGAGAATTGATTTCGGTTGCTTGTAGTACTTTCAATCCAGCTCCAAAGGAAGTCTGCCCCAGGAAGCTAATTAAGAACTCACGAAATAGTGCCATTTGTGACAACATGGATGGTTATGCTAAGCGAAACAAGTCAGATAGGAAAAGTCAAGAACCATATGATTTCACTGATATGTGATATATAAAACAGAAAACAACAATGGAACAAGGAAAACAAATGAAGAACCAAAAATTCATAGACACTGACAATAATTTAGTGGTTACCAGAGGGTAGGAAGGAAGAAGTGGTAGAAGAGGGTAAAAGGGGTCAAATATATGGTGATGGAAGGAGAAGTGACTCTGGGTAGTGAACACACGATGTGACATATAGATGATGTATTACAGAATTGTACACCTGAAACCTATGTGACTTTACTAACAATTGTCACTCCCAATAAACTTTAATAATAAAAAAAGAACTCACATGAAAAATTTGTACAAAAAATATTGGGATCCCAAACCACTCTGATCATGAACCTATTAAAATAACTGTTGTTATACTGGCTAGAGGAGGACCAGCCCACCTGTCCTGGTACACATCCTTCCCTTTCAACAAAGGGAGGAGGGGAAAGACTGTCGGAAAAAAAGGAGGCAATTCAGTCAAACCATGATTTACCTACATCACCAGGAGCAATGGGAGACCTGAAATGGGAGTTAACAGTGGCAGTGGAAGTTGAGTCACTATGCTGGCATCTGTGTCTGCAGAACAAAGTTCAAATGATATCCAGAGACAGGGTTAGATAGGCTGAACCTTGTTGAAGGAAAGAAGGGTATAAAAGCTTGTAGTTTACAAACAAACAAAGGAAAAAAACCATGGTTATTATATCATCCCTCGCCCCTGCAAACATCATACTCTTTCATGTTGGTGAAAACTGGCAGCACATATTCCATTCAGAGATTATATTTAAAATATTTAATACCATTATGGCCCAGTAACCAATAAGAGTAGATGTTCCAAAGCCTTGGAAGAGATCCTGGAGGCATGTGCTGACCCAACCATAATGCTTTATTTTATAGACAGTGCAAAGATTTGGGGAAAGTGAATAGGTTGGCTGGAGAATCAAGGGCTCAGAGCAGCAGCTATTTACCAAGTACTTTAGAAGCATTTAATATTTTAATAACTAGTGCAGCTGTATCACTGCTTGCCAGATAAATATAAACTCTGATGAAATTAGGTAACAGTTCACAAATGTTCCTTCCCTCCTGTAAGCTTGAATGAGTGGTGTGTAGCATACATTTTGATTTAGTTCAATGAATCTGAGCATGATTCCTTGATCATTCATCAAGTATTTATTTTACTAAACATTAAGTTTGGTGCTAAAAATATTTTTGAAATTTTTTTATGCCTCATGTCTGAAATCAAAATTGAGTTATCGAATGGCTTTTATAGGTTCAAATCAAGATTCCATTCATGTACTGATACGTTTTCCTGTGTATATATATACATTTGAAATACCTCAGGATCATAAATACATAAAGATTTAGGAAGAACTCATTTAGCACAGCCTTTCCATGCATGGTTTTTTGTTGTTGTTTTTTTTGGTTTTTTTTGAGGGCAGTGTCACTGACCCTCATATGTGGGACTGAACCGGGGCCGCTGGCTTCCCAAGCCAGCGCTTAACCACCGTGCCACTCGGCCGGCCCTCCATGCATGGTTTTTAAAAGTTATCAGAATAGCAAATAAATTGTGCTAATCATAAATTGTATGAAATGACAAATAATAAAGACTGATATTTTTTTCTCCTACTGACACAAACAGGGGAAGAACTGACTTGGATACAACTCAGTTCTGTCAGAGGTCCTAACATCCCAACCATTCAAAATAAAGCATGCACATGAAGTTGCTTTCCAGCACTGAAGTGGAATTTGTTCTCATCACCCTAAGAGTCCTCTGTGGATGAAAGACCACATTTTCCAGGGGGCAGTAAGAACTTCTCATCCTCAAAAACAAGACTGATTCTGTCTAAATGAGTGGTGCAGAGTTTTCTTGGTTATGGAAAGAATGAAAAAACAAATTTATTAGGGAACTTGGAGAATTTTCTATTTTGGATAATTATAGGCAGAATTTAGTTCTCTATGTGATTTTTTGTTTTTTTTTTCTTCATAGAAAAGATGGTTTTAAGGAATCTGTTGCTGGGTACATAGATAGCTAATTAAATAGGGAGGAGTGTAGAAGATAGATAGATAGATAGATAGATAGATAGATAGATAGATACATACATACATACATACATACATACATATACATACATAGATACATAGATGATGGGTAATTTTTAAAAATCAGGATTAGATCACCAATGAGTGATATGAGTACAATCTTTTTGTTCTGCTTCTATTCTTTTTTGCAGCCATTTCATTAATTCTTCCTTTTCTGATTTTCCCTCCTTCTTTATTTCAATCTCCTCCCCGCTTCCCTCCCTTCCTCTCCAATATCTTCCCTTCCTTTCTCTTCCTCTCTTTCTTCCTCTCCCCATAGCTCTTCTCCCCCACCCCATCTCTTGATCTCTTCCCGCTTTCCTGCTTCCCTCCCGCCCTCATTCCCTTTCTGCTCTAACTCCAGTCACACAATACTTCCTTAATCCTTTTCCTCCTCTTTTAATGCTTCAGCACATATAACCAAGCACAGTACTAAAAATTTGTCTGGGAGAGTTCTATGGGAATAGGAGACTGTTGTATAAGAAAGATTTTATGATATGGGTATTGTAAAAGGTCTAAAGTGGTAAAAAGCTCTTCTATATTTAAGATCATTAGAACAAAATATGTAAAACAGTTGCAGATTAAACTAAATGTGCCTTAGTGCTGCTAGCTAATTAAACTAAGTGAATACTCATGATTTGTTTTATCATTTTTAGATTAAGAACATTTCTCAAATGGAGAATAATTACAGAAAAAGTCTAATTAGATGCTAACAGATCATACTCTTCTGTTCTGATGCATTAATGATTTCTTTTGTGTTATAATTATTTTATTCATCAGGGTGTGTTTAAGTGTTTCTTTTTCAGTATTCATGTAAAAGATTTATACTGCAAAATGGGGAGTGTGACTTAAAAATGAGTCAGTTATTTTAAATGAGTTTGATATTTCTACTCTGATACATTGTAGCTTTATTATCTGCATTGCAAAAATTTCTAAAGTATTAGTCTCAACTGTTAGTTTTAGCAGAAAATATGTGTTTTGAAAATTACACCTTTCCCTATTTCTTTCTATTAAATTGAGAATCTCAAATGAACTTATAATGAGCAATTATTGATTACTGATGTACTAATTATTTTGTGAAGACTGTCAAGTCATAAAATCATATAATATTGCCATTTTTATCCTGTAAATGCAATAATAGGATAAGTGCATTATGATGTATGGTCTAGAATCTGAATCAACAGAGGAAATTAGTAACTACCAGAGGAGGTTCAAGATGGCAGATTGGGTAAATGCTATGCCTACTGCATCCTAGGATCACATCAAATTACAAATAAATTATAGAGCAATCAACCTCAAAAATCATCTGAAGACAAGCTGAACAAAACTCTTATAACTGAGGATATTAAGAAGAGGTCAAATTGAGACTGGTAGGAGGGGTGGAGATGTGATATGCGCTGACCCCAAGTTCACAAATAGTGGTTGAGCACCTGGAGGGACACCTTGGTGGAAAAGTTCCTCCCAAGAAGAGGAAGGGGTCCCAGACCCACACCAGGCTCCCCAGCCCAGGGGTCCTGTGCTGGGAAGAAGAGTTCCCATTGCATCTGGCAGTGAAAATCAGCGAGGCCTCTATCTGCCCATCCCAGTGAGACCAAAGGCAGTTAAAAACCCAGATGCTCTCCTAAAGGACCCGCGCACAGATCACTAGCTTGCAAACACCTAATCTCCAGTGGAGGGGTGGTAACTCGAGAGGTGCCAGAGGCATATGGGGAAAGACTGAGTTGTGTAGCTTTGGGTCAAAGGATGGAGGGACAGAAGCCCTTATCCCTGTGTGGAACCTGACATATGTGTAGCCTACAGGAAGACGCCATCTTTTCTATGTTGAACCCTCCTCTAAAGGGCCAAATCTGAGACTGCATTGGTCAGGTAAAATCTGCACGCACACCACCTTGGTGCTGCCCTGGGTCCCCACCAATCACAGCTAGTGCTGCATCGCAGGGGGCACTCTCCACACCTGGGTGGGTGGCCCCACCCCACAAGCTGAAGAAGCCTTTTACAGCAACAGAGGACCCAGGGCAGTCCGGAAACTTTCGGTGTTAGACAGTGAGCCACAACATGTGTCACAGTCTCTCTTGGGTGGCTCTTAGGGCTCTAATGTGAGGAGTGGTGTGGTCCACAGAGTTCCCGGGGCATTTTTGCAAAGTGGTCACAGGCCTGGCACCTGTGCAAGAACTGAAACTGCATTAGCTTTGTAAAAACCACTGCCCACACCACATAGCTCCTTGGATCCCCATCATGCCCATGTAGTGCTGAATTGCTGAGGACACTCTCAACACCAGGTCAACCAGCCTGCACCCTGCATCCATAGATCTTTCAATGACTGAGCCTTATGGGCAGCTGGAAGGTAGAGTTTTAGGGGGACCTAAGCCTTTTGCTAAGCTGCCCCCAGCCCAATACTGGTGGCAACCAGCCTCGGTTCACAGCGAGGCCACCCACACACACCTCCAGGTCCAGCACAGGAAGCAGCCAACCACATCTAGCTTTTTAGCTCCTACCAAGAAGCCCCAGACAGGTCACCGGCAAGGCTGAAATTGGCCTGCATGTAAGCTCCTCCAGAGAGACACCAGGAACAACACACCCCAAGGCCAGCTTCAGACCATACTGGAGCACTATCCAGTTAGCTCCACAAGAGGCACACCCAAAGGCTGGTCTAACAGGCACAAGAGCTTACTGGGGTGAGTTCTCCTCTGAGAGGTCAGTCCCCATACAGCAGCTCATACACTATGGGTGTGGCCAGTCCTCACAGTCAGTCATCCTGGGAGTCAATCCACCCACTGATGCACCAAAAGCAATCAAGTCTCAACTACAACAGGAGAACACACATAACACACTCAAAGGACACTCCTGGAACACATGCACAGAAGATCAGGGAGACTGCACCATTGGACCGCACAGCACACACAATACATAAGGCCACCCAGCAAAGACTGAGAGACATAGGAGATCTACCTAATAAATAGAAGCCAGAATGAGGAAACAAAGAAACATGTTACAAATAAAAGAACAGGAGAAACCTCCCAAAATGGAACTAAATGACAGTGGAGATAACCAACCTACTAGAGACAGAGTTTAAAATACAGGTTATAAGGATGCTTAAGGAACTTAGTGAGAACTTCAATAGAGATGATAGCAAGCATGAAGAAGGACATAGAAAACATAAAAAAGAACCATCATAAATGAAGAATACAATAACTGAAATGAAGAATACATTAGAAGGAATCAACAGCAGATTAGATGAAGCAGAGGATTGAATACGTGATTTAGAAAACAAGGTAGCAGAAAACACTCAATCAGAACAAAAATTTAAAAAAATTTTTAAAAAATGAAGAAAGCTTAAGGGACCTTGCTGTTAATGGACAACAGCAAGCATAACAACATTTGCATCAAAGGAGTACCAGAAGGAGAAGAGAGGGAGCAAGGGATTGAGAATGTATTTGAAGAAATAATCACTGAAACTTCCTTAACCTGAATAAGGAAATAGACATACAAGCCCAGAAAGCACAGAGAGTTGCAAACAAGATGAACAAGATGAACACAAAGAGGCCCACACTAAGACACATCATAATTAAAGTGCCAAAAGTTAAAGACAAATAGAGGGTACCAAAAGCAGCAAGACAAAGACAAATACTAAACACAAGGAAGCTCCCATAAGACTATCAGCTAATTTTTAAACAGTAACTTTGCAGGCCAGAAGGGAGTGGCAGGAAATATTCAAAGTGATGAAAAACAAGGGCCTACTTTCTCCAGCAAGGCTCTTATTTAAAATGGAAGGAGGGTTAAAGAGCTTCTCAGTTAAGGAAAAGCTAAAGGAATCCCTTTCCACCAAGCCAGTATTACAAGAAATGTTAAAAGGACTTCTTTAAGACGGAGTAAAGCAAGACTTAAATGTGAGACCTGAAACCATAAAAATCCTAGGAGAAACTATAGGAAGTAGACTCTCAGACATTACCCTTAGTAATATTTTTACTGATATATCTCCTTGGGCAAAGGAAACAAAAGAAAAAAATAAGCAAATGGGATTATATCAAACTAAAAAGTTTTTGGACAGCAAAAGAAACCATCCAAAATGAAAAGACATCCTACTGAATGGGAGAAGATATTTGCCAATGATACATCTGATAAGTGGTTAATATCCCAAATTTATAAAAACCTTATATAAATCAACACCACAAATACAAACAATTCAATTAAAATTCAAGCATGTTTAGGCAAAACAAAAATAAAGACAGAAGAACCATACAAATCTCTCCAGGTCAATATAAGGAAGGGCTGGGGACAGTGACCTAGCTCTAGGGGTTCTGAAGAGTCAAGGCAGACCCATGCGGTTTTAGACTCCAAGGAGGTCCAATGCTGTGTGTGTGTGTGTGTGTGTGCGCGTGTGCGTGTGCGTGTGTGTGTGTGTTGGAGGGTGATCACAGAGTGTGTATTTTCAGAGGCTGGGGGTGATGATCCACAACATTAAGAAAATTCCAAGTAAAGCAGGTTATACCTTGTGGTGGTTTGAAGATCCCATCCCAACAGTTCCCAGAAAAGGAAGAAAGCAAATGAAATATAGGGAGCAAGATCTAGCTTATGGAGGGGGAAATTAAGAACAGCATTAGGGCAGAGCCAGAAGATGGGGTTTGGGGAAGGATTTCTGATTTTAAATAGAATTTGAAATCCGGATGTCAGATGGGGAAAGCAGAGGCAAAAAGAGCCCATGGCTCTTGTTGGACCAATACTGTGGGGCCAATAGGGACAAGCTGCAACTGGGAGCAGAGGGACTCTGGAAAGCCGTGGAAACCAATCGGCTTGTCCTTCCTGCTATACTACCTGCACTGCAACGTCAGCACCAGAGTGGGCTGAGCACGCAGAAGAAGCATCTCAGGAATTCAGCAAGGAACTGCTAGAAGGACAGGGGCTGGTATCATCTTTGATGAGGGAGGCATGTGGCATCTTCCTCCCTTCCTCTCAGGTCCTCTCCCCTCCCCTCCCTTCCTTCCTTTCTCCTTTCTTCTCTCCCTCCTTCCTTCCCTCCCTCCCTTCTTTCTTTCCTGCCTTTCCTTTTTACTTTCTTTGTAATATAATTATTACCTTGTCACCTATAGTCATTTCCTCAGCCCATTATAGCCTTGCTCCAACCCATTCATTTGTGCTATTATTGGCAAATATATTACAATCATATTACATTTCTATATGTTATAGGCTAACAATGTATAATGTATAATGTGTGTATATATGTTATTACTATATAAAATATATTGATATATAAATATAAAATGTACTATTGGGTCTCGAACATGTAGAAGCATTTGGTTCTTATTTATAATTCATATATTTTTATTGATGATGTGACATTGCCATGGTACCTTCCTTTACTTCCCCAGTCATACTCCCCTTTCTGATGTGAATAAATCTATAATGGCTACTACTTTGAAATACCTTTCTGTTACATTCAACCACAGGTCACTGTCACAGGCAGTTTCTGTTTTGGCTTTTTTTTCTGGTGTGTGAGTCATACTTTCCTGTTTCTTTTCAGGCTTCAACATTTTTTGTTGGAAACTAGACATTTTAGATAATATACTGTAGCAACTCTAGGGATTGGTCGTCCTCCTGCTTTGGGACTTGTTTTTGTTATTTGCTTGTTTAGTGATGGATTATTTTAGCGAATCTACTGCCCCCATCATTTTAAACCAATGCCACTCCTCAGGGAGACACAGCTGTGGATATGCCACTGCTGCCCTTGGGTGATGGTGGGTTAGGTGGGCTTTGTTCTACTCTCCCCTTGACCACAGCCAGCTGGTAAACTCCACTAATTGCCAGCTGCTTCTCCTGCTATTTTCAACAATGCCCTTGGGCATATGATCCTCTACCAATGAATCCAATCAAAATGTGACTTCAGGACCAAATTAGTAGTTTCTGAGGTCAGCGTTTGATATTTGTTCAGATCCCAGAAGGACTCCTCCCAGCTGTCTTAATCCCAGGTTTTCTTCTGAAAATGAGCCACCTAGAGCCTAGGCTGTGTCTTCATTAAATCCTTGAGTCTCTTCCCAATTGTTTTTGCATGGAAATTTCTCTTAGGGAGAGAATTGTGTAAAAGCTGAGACCTCTAGGGCATAGTTTGAATCTATAAAACAAGTAAGATAGCTATGTTGTCAGCTTGAGAAGTTACCAGAAATTTGGGAATGGCGAGTAAGCAACGAGAGAGAACAGAGAAGGGGCGAGGGACAGTCAGTATGGAAGCTTCAGGGAAAGACAACCCGGAAGAAGTTAAGTAGCTGAGTAACCAGAGGATTTCTAATATTTGATTTTGAGTTATATGTGGTGCTGAAATCCCTTCAGACGCCCTAAGACTTTAGTCAAAGCAACTACAAATGTTGGCTTAATACTTTGAGACAAAGAATGTTTTCCTGAAGGCTGTCACCTTTCAGAGAAAAGAATAGCATGCATGAGATGACAAGATGATCCATAAACAGATTCAGAACTCTAGAGGACAGTCTCTTCTTTCCCCATCCTGAGAAACCCCAGAGGGATTCCAAGGGGAAAACAAGTTTACCCACTGCTTGGGAGAAGAGGCTCAGCCTATTCTATTTAAACTTCAAAGGGCAGTGTGACCCCAGCTAAATTTAGGTCACTCATATATTATATAATACTCATGACCACTTTAGGAGGTAGGCATGCAGATAAGGAAACTGAGGCTTACAGGGATGAGGAGGTGAGGTCATTAGTTCCTGATCACATTACTAGCAAGTAGTGAAACCAGCTTTCAAATCCTGACTTTGAAACCCTGGCTGTTGTCATGTTATTCTACTCATGTCATAACCAACCAGTGACTGTCATTGCTTCCTAAAGTGCAAACTCTTCAGACCAGCTTTTAAAATCCTCCTTAATCTGGAAGCCACAAATGTTTCTAATCTTAACATTATGACTCTTAAAACGAGGGACTAGAGGAATTTCTCTGGGACTGTGATTCTTGTTCTGGCATCTTGGTTTTCTAGGTACCTGCCATCTCCCTGGACCACCCTCACCAACCAACCCTGAAGAGAGTGGTTAAATCACCTTGATGTGGAGGAAGGTCTTTTCCTGCTTCTTGTGGGTTTTTTTTGTTTGTTTGTTTGTTTGTTTGCTGTCCACTCCTGTGCCACTAGGTTCTGTCTGTCTGCCAGGGCACCTGCCCATTACCATTTGCTGGGCCTCTCTGATGCTGCCATCTGTCTTCCTGCTGAGATTCCCACCTCACACTTGCCAACACATTCCCCTCATGCTTGGTTCCACCCGGCTGCCTGAATTTATGTCGCCTTTTGATGGGTCTTCACTCCATTCCAGTCACAGCCTAATTGATTGGTCTAGTTTTTAAATTCTGGCCATCCCTGTAGGCTCCCATAACGGAATGAGGCACTTCTGTGAAACTTTGGATGTGTAGCAAACATGATAAGTTCACGGAACTGTTTGGCGACACTGGCCTGAATAGAATGAAAGCTGTGGAGGGCAGGGAAGAGGGAAAATAATTTATAACATCCTTAGTACAGTGCAAGTCAGGGATAGTAAAAAGAAAGAAGAAATAAGAGAGTAAACTTAAATATTGCCATTTGCGACAACATGGATAGATCTTGAGATTATCATGCTAAGTGAAATAAGTCAGACAGAAAAAGTCAAGAACCATCTGATTTCACTGATATGTGAGATTAAAACTGAAAGCAACAAAGGAACAAGATGAACAAAGAAACAAAAACTCATAAACACAGACAATAGTTTACTGATTACCAGAGGGTAAGTGAAGATGGGGGTGGTAGATGAAAGCAAAGGGGGTCAAATATATGGTGATGGAAGGAGAACTGACTTTGAGTGGTGAGCACACAATGTGATATATAGATGATGTATTACAGAATTGCACACCTGAAACCTATGTAATTTTACTAACCATTGTTAGTTACCTCAATAAATTTTAATTAAAAAAAAGAAAAAAGAAAGAAAGAGTATATACAAGTAACAATAATTTTGGTTGTTATATTCTCAGTTTTTATGTCTGATCTAAGAAATGGCGGCTGGGACTTAGTAATTAAATTAACATATGATCAGCATTGCAGCCCAAGCAGGCTACAGCCATACTTTAGGCCACCTTTCGTGAAGTGAAAACCAACTCATCTCCACATTGGCAGACTTGGAAAGATTCCACTCTGTGACCCAGTGCTAAGGTGACAGTGACTCACAAAACACTATTAATATAAAACGCCCACCAGAAAACACACACTTTAATTCCTATTAGTCATTTTGGAAAACATGTATAAGTGTTCTAAATCAAACATATTACATCTGAAATCTTTTTCTCTAGTCATTTACAGTGAATAATACTATTGATAAAGCTAAGAAATATATTCAAATAATAGAAATGCTTGTAAGTTATTAAAACTAACTCTTTGAATTATATATGGATGTCTTATATTTCTGACATGGTATCTTTTCCCTTATTTCTGTGAACAGTAATCATTAATACGGCTTTCTAAGAAAGAATACTGACAATACAGAAATAGTTAACATTATGGCAGTTGTTAGTTCTGTGCAATGGAAAAAAAATGTAGCATCATCACTGAAAGAAAGCAGGAACACTAGCTTTTTTTCTTATTCATCTTTCAATTATTTATGCATTCATAGCATGAAATACAAAATGAAAATTGACTACAACTCTAGTTTGCCATACATGGCTATGGCTAAAACACAGACACACGAATAATAACATAGGAATAGAAAGTTTAAGTTTCAATGATAAAACTTTTGTAAAGCCTGAATTATAATCACAAAAATCGCAATTGTTTGTATTACATAAAATGGTTGGTTTAGTGAGCGGCTGGCAGCCAGTGTAAGCTGCCAAAAGCCGCTGTGAGCAGCCGTCCAGAGGTCAACGACCGATCTGCCTCACCCGAGAAGAGTGCAATGATGATACCAACATGGGCCAGTGAAGCAATGGCCTCCACAACTAGACTGAGGAATAAAAGGGCAGCAACTTGTCTGTTCCCCTTCCCTGGTTCCCCAATGCTGTTCCCCTCCCCCAATTCCCCAATAAAATCTTTAAAAAAAAAAAGGTTGGTTTATATGTGGTAGAATGAAGAAACTTGTGAGCTTGGATTAACGTTAGCCAATTGAAAATAAATTTTAAAATTAAATATTTTATCCAGAGTAAATAAATGTTGTATCAGTGTGCTGTTGGAATAATCCGAAAGTTTTAAAATGTAGCAAATGAATTGAAGGAATAGCAGATGAAGACAAATGATTCATATTCATGGTAACTATTTGTTTATCTTTCTCCTCTTAGTTGTATCATGGGTATGGTAAGGTAGTGGTATAATGGAATAATTCTTGAGGAACCTTTCTAAGAAAAGTAGGGCTTGACAGCTGTTTGTAAATGGAGCCTGTATTCCTTCCTTTTCTGTATAGTTTGTTTCAAAGGATTGCAATTTAAGACCTCGTATGAAGGGAAAGAGTTCTTAAATTCTAAGTTTTGCTTTCTGAAGAGGAAGTATGTTAATGAAATTATAAATTTTTTGATAGTCAAAATTATATTAGAACTTTTGGTATCTCCTAGCATAGTTCTGAGTTTCTAGCAACAATTAAATAAATATTTATTAAATAGGTCTGGATTATTTGTACCAATGTTAGTTGGCGAAATGAGTCCAAATCTCTGAATTTTGTACAGAGTCTAAGTTTGAATATACTGTAACAAGAAATTCTCCTAGGGTTTTCCTATGAGGGTGATGATTGGGGCAACTCTTTTTTTTTTTTTTTTTTTTTTTTTTGAGGGCAGTGTCACTGGCCCTCCTCACATGTGGGACCGAACCGGGGCCGCTGGCTTCCCAAGCCAGCACTTAACCACTGCGCCACTCGGCTGGCTCAGGGGCAACTCTTTAATCAACAGTATGGTGTACAAATATAAATGTAGTGCAGGGTGTAAGTTTATGGCATGGGATAGAAATTACGTGATTGGAATTTTCTTAGGGTCCCTTTTTGTTGTCACTAGGTTCCTGTGTCAGTGGTTCTCTCAGTAACTGAGGGCATTCGCTGAGTAGTGCCACAGAAGTAGTTGGCCAAGAGCTGGGTTGTTTTGGCAGTTAACAGGAGAGAGGATGGTAGCATCCATCCCTTTTTATACCCCACAATTCAAAAACTCTGACTGTACTCAGTTATCTACCCTCCTCTATTTGGCCATGTGCTTCAGAGAAGGGTTGCCCCAGGCACAGGGAATGTGTCCTGATTGCTTTAAACCAGTCATGGCAGCCCCATAGTTCTTGTCAATTATTGGTACATACATGACTGGGTGGTGGGCTGCCAGTTCACGAATCATAAAGAATAAACTGCTGCAAAACTTCTGGGAGAGGTTTTCCAAGGGAGACCCACAGAAAGGAATACCTTCTTCCTCCTGTAGAAGTAACACCGGGATGCAATGGCTGGATTTGCACAACCATCTTGTGATCATGAGAACGGGCAGCTCAAGGATACTAGCTGACACATTGTGTGGAACAGAAGAGTAAGGTAGAAAACCATCGATTCCTTGATGTCATTGTTGAGTGGGTGAATTGCTATTTTGGGGCTTACTATTACATGAAATACTATATCCTTTCCTTATGTTGTTCTTTTTTTTTTTTTTTTTTTTTTAGCTGAGCCATGCTGCCACCTGTTGGCAGCTCAGCGGCAGCTCAGCTCGGGCTGGGCATCGAACTGCTGTTGCTCAGAGCTCCGCTTACACTCTTGTGCAAGCTCTGAACCAACTGAGCCACTCGGCTGGCCCTATCCTTTACTTACATCCTTATATTTGTGGCACTCAGTTGAATTTTCTAATTTCCATAGGGTTTTCTGAGTTAGCAAATAAAAATACAGGATGTACAGTTCAATTTGAATTTCAGATAAACAATGAATAATTATTTTTTAGTACATATATATTGAATATGAATTTGTCCTGTGCAATATTTAGGACATCCTTATACTAAAACATTATTTGTTGTTTATCTGAAATTCTAATCCAACTGGGAATCCTGTATTTTATTTGGCAACCTTAAGCTTGTTCTTGGAAGAAGTCTACGAAAGTCAGTGAAGGAAGGCTTTTCTCAGTCCTATTGGGTCTACTCTTTCAGAAATGAAAGGCAAAAGTAGATTTACCAGTCACAGTTTGAGTATATTTATTTGAAGATCAGCCTCATATTCTCAAGAACTAATAAAAGATGCCCAGAATATTTTTTTCTTGAGGCTTGTCAATGAATCCCCACCCAGATTTGAAATATGATACTAATGTTGATTAACAGTAGAAAGAGTCAGACAGGTCTTAGAACCTCAGTTTCTTTACTTATTACCTGGGTGACCCTGGAGAAATCACTGAGTCTTGGTATGTCACTGTGTTGTTATGAGGAATTATGAGAAGCAGTTAGTACATCAGGCACATATTACTTGCTCAGAACATATTGTATCTCTTTCCTGCATTGATTCTGAAGAAGTGTCTTGAGTGTGCTGTAAGTATTATACTAAGAAGCAGTAGAAACTCATGCATCCTATCGAATACCTGACTCTGGACACACATGAGATTGTTCATAAATAGCAGGTGTCATCATCTAAACTGAAAAGAATGCTTCTGCCTTTTCTTTGAGGATAAGGACCCCTCTTATTCCTACTATCTTCAGCATACTTATATTTAGTATCTGAGCATCTTCAGTAGGTATCACATATACTCAAAAGGTACTTAGTGAAGCATACACAGCTATAGAACTGCGTTTCTGCCTCCTGGGCAATGAATGAACCATACGGTCTTCCAAATGTGTTATTCTACATTCAAACTGTCATGCCCATTTTGGGATTTTTCTACCCTCCATTTGTGCACACACACAAAAATGTTATTCCCACAGAGAAAAATAGAGAGCCCACAAAATGACAGCTGTGATGTCAAGACTTACTGTGCTTCTGTAACCCTGGAAAAGACAAGAATTGGAGAGGGAGGAAATAGCAGCTGCCCTCAAGTTGTTGATGGGAGGATTACTAGAGGAAGGGATGGCCAGATTTAAACGTTCAAAACTGCCCAGTACTACAATACCTCAGATGTGGTGAGATCTCCTCTACTGAAATGTTGAGCCACAGACTCTGATGACCGTTTATCAGAAATATAGCAGTACTATATTTCTGTTTCCTTTTTAACTTGTGAAACCAGGATATTAATTTTGATTTATCGGCTCGCAGGGGAGGGATTTGATCTAGCTAAACCTGAACAGACTGCTTTGCTAGTTTTCAGGCATCTGTAAAGCAATAGTTGCAGTGGTTTTCAAACATTGCTGCTGATTAGAATTAACTTGGGAGCTTTGAAAAATCCTAGGCCATATTTGCAGAGATTCTGATTTAATTGGTGTGGGGTATGGCTTGAGCATTAGGATGTTTTTCAAAACTTCCTTAGTGATTCTAACATACAGCAATTTTGAGAATCACTGGACTAGAGTACTAGTTAGAAAGTATGATTCTGGATTTCCATTTGGAATTGGATTTAACTAGAGATGTGATCTTGAGCTCTTTAGCTAACCTTGGTTCCATATTATTTACTAAAAACAGTGGGGGAGGGGGTCATACATACTTCTAAAGCATCTTCCTCTAAAAATTGTATTGTTCTAGGGCCTGTGAAAGTTTATGAATTACAGAAAGGCACTTAACTACTTTCTAGAAATAGAAAAGGATCTCTGTTCGTGACATGGGAATTATTTGCACTTTTTTTCAGTTTCATTGTGGGGAAGTTTCTGTCGGAGGACTGCGTGGTGCCAACAGCATTTCAATGGTGGGGTTTTTCAGCACTTATCTGCTTAGAGCTTGTGTTCACCCTAATTTGAACAGACACTGAAAGTGCCTCACCATGATTCCAGAAGATGCTTTGTTGCCAGAGTTAGTCATCGGATGGCTGGCTGGACATTTTTCTTGGTGTTTTGTGTGGATGGCTATCTTTGTGCTCTTTTGGGCTTGCTGCCTTATTCGGCTTAGTGACTTGCTTACTAAGAATTGTCCTAACTCTAACCCAGAACACTCAGGTTCTCTTTTAGTCTTGGTTTTACTTCCACTCAAATGAGTGTGTGTCTCATCGTTGTTCTGGCCATGCAGCAACTGACCCTAGACAGAAGATGATGGTTATGGGGCTCCAATTTTCTTTTTCCCTTTAAGAAATTTAAGGGGGACTCACGTTACTAGGTTTTCTTAAAGATGTGGCTTGTATTTCAGCGAATTCAGATTTGTTAGTGAGGATTTATTTGCCATACAATATTCACAAAAATAATCATAGAAATGTGGACTATTATGAGGCATAAAACATCAAAATTTTTAAAAAAATAAAAAAAATAAAAAAAAAAAATAAAAAAAAAAAAACATCAAAATTTTATATGGAGAATATGACGGAGTGATTTTTAAGTGTGAAACTTCTTACTTCAAATGGGAAGGTATTGGGCCGGCCGAGTGGTGCGGTGGTTAAGTGCTGGCTTGCGACGCCAGCGGCCCTGGTTCGGATCCCACATATGAGGGCCAGTGACACTGCCCTCAAAAAAAAAAAAAAAAAAAAAAAGGGAAGGTATTTTTTGAAGGATAGTCTCCTATTATTACTTTAATACTTCCTGAATTTCTAGTTAAAAAAAAAAATCAAAGTCCCATTACTATGTACACAATTCAAGATAAATCACCCACTTAAAACTGAATCTTATTGGGAGAAAATTCTGCAAACTTTGTTTTACTTGTGAAAGAGTTAAATATTCCTATTCTGAGGTCAGCAGGACACATTTACTCCGGTGTTTCCATAAATACTATTAGTACACTATGGAAGTGGGGAAGAACTATTACTACTATTATTATTATTATTTTAAGTCAGGGAGAGCAGCAAAGCAATGAGAAGGATCATAGGGCAGCAAATTAGTGACACTGGAGGAGGTTCCAGAAAGGTTGTGAAAACTGGTTTCTCATTGCTGGAATTGGGTTGGGCCACTCCTTCACCCCCCCTTCTCAAACACAAATATTTTCATATAATAAAAGCCTGTGTCCCTATGGTTATAACCCAGCCTCCTCTCCTCCGACACCACCATTTTAAAGGGGTTTATTGCGGGGACTTTCCCCAAAGTCCCTAGGCTTTATCTCTTAATGGACTTTGTCTCGTAGAGGTGAGGCGTCCCCTTCAGGGGCTCACGCCGGGTGAGGGGACAGAAACACCCACTGAGATCCAACCCCTGCAGCCAGCGGCCCGAGCATGCGCTGAGAGTTTGTGCAGCTGGCCCTAGCTGCTGCCGCTGCCTCGTCCGGACTTGGCGAGGACTTGGGAGGGACAGCGGCGCTGGGAGGTGGCTTAGCAGAGACTTTCCAGCAACTGCTGCCCAGGACTCTTTTTTTTTTTTTTTTTTTTCCTTTTTCTCAGGAGGCGGCGACGGCGGCGGCGGGCGGAGAGGAAGAGAAGGGAGCGTCTTCTGCTGGAGCCAATGCAGCCCTTCAGCTCTGCGGGAGGAGCGTCTCTGCCCCGATGAGCCCCCGCGGTGCGTCCCGGACAGTCCTCCGGCGGGAGTGGGGCGCGGAGCCTCGCGCTGACGGTGAGTGACCGCGCGTCTCCCGTCTTTCCTGCCCGCTGTCCCGCCAGCCCGCCAGCGGCTGCCCTGGGCGCTGTGTGCTAAACGACTCACAGGCTGCCTTTCTGCTCCCGGCCCCCGGCGCTTCCCCCCGCGCCCTGCCGGGGGCGCGCGGACGCGGTGGCGGGGCGGGTGACCGCGCTCGGCTTTGTGCTCCTCGAGCGGCTGGGAGCGCGGGGTCGCGGCGGCAGCCACCGGGGCCGGGGGAGGGGACGTGAATGACTAACCCGGCGTCTGCACAGCTGCACCGGCCCTAATTCCCCTGCGCCCCTCCCCGTCCCCCGCCCCAGGCTAATCCATCATTCCGGGGCTGAAACATCATTTCTCACGTTCTCCCAAAGAAACCCTAGTCGCTGGGAGGAATCCCAGCTCAGCCGTGCGCCCCCTCCAGTGCCTCGCGTTCACATTGGAGCTACAGGATGGGGTGGGGGGTGCGCGGTGGAGGGGCCCAGGAATTATCCACAGGAGAGGCGCATTCGCACCCTCGGAGTCTCCCGCGGCACCCGTGACGTCTCCAGAGGGGAGTTTGGTTTCTAACCTTTGGGACAGTTCCGAGCAGAGCTGTCCCCCAGGAGGGGTGTGGATTGAGCGAGGTTTTAAAGAGCGTCTCATCAGAATGCAGAGGACACCGCTGCGTGTCCCCTGAGAACGCGAGTTCACTGTGCGCCTTCATTCATCCGGGGAGTCAATCTTTTTCTCGTCTCAGCAGGTGTTATCTGAAGCCGGTTTGGAATTTCGGGGAGTTTAGGTTACTATTATAACTTTAACAAATGACTTTCGATGTAGCGGTGTCTCGAATGAACTAGGCTTCGGACCAGACTGTGGACCCAGCCGAGGGCTGGCAGAGGAGGGATGGGCTGGGGGTGCGGAGCGCTGTTGTGAGACGTTCCCTGTTGTCCCCCGTCCCCTGCAGATCGCTGCAGCTTCGCCCGTGGGGGTACGATGTGGTGAAAGAATGGGGCTTCTCCCTTCCGGGGCTCACAATGGCCAGAGAAGATTCGGTGAAGTGCCTGCGCTGCCTGCTTTATGCCCTCAACCTGCTCTTTTGGGTAAGTCCAACAGTTCCACCCCACCAACAGGTGGGGACGGCTGGACTGGGTTTCCTGCAGCCACGACGTAATGCGCCAAAGGGCATGGCTAAGCATTCATTAATTACATGGGATCACACCTTCTGCTTTTCAGAGGAGTAAATTTTGACCTTAACATGCCTTTGATCTCGCTCAAGTTCCACTCGAAAGAAAGAAATCCATCCCTGGATACTAATGGCAGTAAAATTAGACTTGAAGTTAATCTAGGGATATAAATAAATGCACGTGCTTGTGCTTGTAGATAAGACAATTATGACACACTGCTTAGGGAACTGCTTGTTTTCAGGAATTTCAGATAACTGTGCAAGCCATAAATTGTTTCCCTACGTCTTCCTAGCCTACAAAACCTGGTTGTGGCACCAGCAGTCTTACTTAGTTTTTTGTGGGAATTCGGTAAAATAGCCTATCTGGATAGATTTTTCTAGGAGATTCCAATCAGTTTGAAAAGGTGGTTTTCCTGTAACTGTTTCTAAGTTGTCGAAGTTTAAGGAATTTTGTGTATGCTTTTGGAAAATCCCATAACCATTTAAGGAAATAAAATACATTAAATTTAACAAGCTCATGGAAATCTTTATGCCCTATGAGCTAGTGACTTTTTATGCTTTGCACCCAGACCTGTATTTTCATGAAGTGTTATTAATAATCACATTATTATTTATAAAACTTATGAGGAAATATAAAAATTAAAACTTTGTTGCTGCAGGAAGTTGTCATGCTTAAGCAGATAATTTTTGTTGCCAATTTTGCATTCTATTAATAGCATATTCAGGATTTTCTGTTAGAAATTTTAATGCATAATTTATTTGGCTGACTGGCTGGCACTGACCAGCCTTTTTCATAGGCTATTATATGTGGTCTCTAGAGGATGACATTTTGGTTGAACTACTTATGGATGGCTGCAACTTAAGCCTTGCTTTAGTGAATAATCTGAAAGATATATAAACTGGGAACATTTTTTCCTCCATATGAAAATTAAAGCATTGAGTAGTTAAAATTCACCATTTGAAAATGTAAAATCACTAATTGATATTATTGCAGTTTTTAATTCTAACAGTGTACATTTTTAAGTGGGTCATTAAATTACTTACTTAGCTATACTGTATTAAGATTTTGAGCTCTGTTTCTTTAAAATGTATACTAGTTATTACTCCAATTTGCTAGTTTTTTACTTTCCTACTTTATGCTTTTTAATTACAGAATCATCACATTTTTATAACTTTAAAAGGGGATTGAACTTGGTTGAACTTCCTTACTTTGTGGATGAAGGAACTGAGTGTAGGTTAGTGACTTACCAAAGGTCAAATAATCCCATAGTGACAGTGCCAGCAACAGAATTCAGCTTTCGTGCTCCTAGTACTTTTACATGGATAATTACTGAGTTTTGAACCTTGGAATTAGTGGGATTTTGTTGTTGTTGTTGTTTAGTTATTGTTCCACAAAGAAAAATGCTTTAGAAATTTTGTTAATAATCTGTGTTGTGTAGAGGAAAGAGAATCCAAATTATTTAACAAAATTATTGCTCTTCTGAGTAATGGAATTTGCTTAAGAATACCTACCCTGAAACTCTTCCAGGGCTCTTTGTGTCCCCAAAGAATGTAAGATGTTATTTCATAGTTGTTATCCTGTACTTCAACTTTCTCATCTTCTGGGTGTGTATTCTGATTATTGAGATTTTTTACCCCTCTTTCCAGCTGTCTTCTCCCAATATCACCTTCCCTCCAACAAAATAATCCCTGTGAACTGCTTAGTATGCGTCCTTCTGTGTTTTCCTTTATTTCATACAAAGATATATTTACTCATACCTGTCCCATATATACCCATTCATGTACTTCATATGTACATTCATGATTTTTTTTTTTTTAAGATTTAATTGGGGAATTGGGGGAGGGAAACAGCGCTGGAGATTCGGGGAAGGGGAACAGACAAGTTGATGTCCTTTTGCTCTTCAGTCTGGTTGTGGAGGACACTGTTTCACTGGTCCATGTTGGTATCATCATTGTGCTCTTCCCAGGTGAGGCAGTCGGTTGCCGGCCATTGGACGGCCACTCACGGCAGCTCACACCGGCAGCTCACTCTGGCTGCCGGCCACTCACTGTATAGCCTATGGCAGCCCACTGCAGCAGGGGCTGCAGCTATGCCATCCGGGGGACTCACAGCAGCCCAGCTCCAGGTGGAGCTGTTGTTCACCATCTTAGCTGTAGAGGGCAGTGTCACTGGCCCTCATATGTGAGATCCGAACCAGAGCTCTGCTCCCAAGCCAGCTCTTAACCAACGCGCCACTCGGCAGGCCCAATAATATTTTTTTATTAAATTGTTTTTCTCATTTGGGTTATAAACACAGGAGTGCAATTGCTTGTCAGAGCATATGTAACAACAATGACAAACAGTTAACATTCTTCTGTTTGCCAGGCATATTTAGTGCTTCCATTTCCAAGTCTGTAAATTTTTTAGAGTTGTTGTGAGGATTACAGTTGCTATATGTAAAGTGCTTGCACAATGGCCTTTAGTAAGTGCTGCCTATGTAGTAGTGGTACTTACTGTTGTTACTATATGTACTAAAGTAATGATGCTGAATAATCATCTTCTGAAAGTAGATTACCAGGCTTGCTGCATCACAAGTATTCTCTTAGTAGTAACAGTAGTAATTGTCATTGTGGTAACTAATGCTGCTACTGCTGTTACCATCATTACATTCCTTTGACACAGCAACCTGTCCTGGGAACCTAGTCCCTGGAAATAAGAGTACCCCCTATACTCACTGTATGCACACAAATATTTGTTGCCATCTTGTTGGTGTCATGGCACTTTTTAAGTTTTGCCAGTCTGAAAGGTTTATTGTTATCTCACTGTCACTTTATTTTTATTTCCTCTACTAGCAGTGAGTGTAAGCATGATCGTGTGTGTGTGTGTGTGTATGTATCATTTCATAATTCACATTCATTAAATATTTAATATTTACCATGTAGATTTGCCTTATTGTTTGTTGGTTTCATTTGTTATCTGTTGCTATGTAAGAAACAAATTTTTCCATGTTGTTTAATTGAATTGTTCTCTAGAATTTGGTGTATTCTTTCACATTCTTCTGTTCTTTTAAAGCACCTGTCTTATCTTGGTTATTAAAGGTTTCTTTTTCCATACTGACTTTAAGATTATTTTCTACAATTAAAAATATCTGTGGGACCTCGGTGGAATTGTGTAAAATGTATATGCTAGCTATGGTGAAATTGGCATTATTCTTTCAATGTTAAAGCAGTGTTGGCAGATCCTTCATTTCCTACCAACACTGAATCAAGCAGCTTACTGCTTTGTGCCAGGCACAGATGTGGCCATTCTTATAACAGTCCTGGAAAAGTTTTATTTTGTTTTTTAAGGTAGATAGAGAAGTTCAATATCTTGCTAGTAAGTAACAGAACAGAGATTTTTGTTTTTTTTCTCCAAGTGGGGGAGGAGCTGTCCTTCTGGAAACAGTGGGGAATTTATTTGCGGAGACATAAACATCCTCAGTAGGAAGGGAGAAGGGATTAGCTGTCCGATGCTCACTCCAAGTCCTCCACAGTGGAGCTTTTTAAACGTGCATATGCACATGTGCCCAGTGTCTTGGGCATCTTGTTGAAATGCAGATTCTGATTCAGTGTGTATGGGATTGAGCCTGAAAGTCTGAATTTCTGAAGTGCTCCTCTGTGACGCAGATGCTGCTGGTGCCAGTACCACACCTCCAGGAGCAGGGCCTTCATCCTTGCTTTTCATTCTTGTTGGAATAGAAGCAGACCTCACCAGCATGGCATGTAAACCCTACTTCTTAAACCAGACATCACAGGGCCGGCCGAGTGGCGCAGTGGTTAAGCACTGGCTTTGGAAGCCAGCGGCACTGGTTCGGGTCCCACATATGAGGGCCAGTGACACTGCCCTCAAAAAAAAAACAAAAAAACAAACAAAACCCAGACATCACAGGCTGAAAATGGAGAGGGCAATTGTTCTTGCCTCTGGTTTTGCAAGATTGAGTAACCTGCCCTCATACCTGTGAGATCAAGAGCTTTAGCCGTTTTGTTTTTGCAAGCCATATGGTGGTGGCAACAGGAGCAGGATGAGTAAAGGCTAAGCTGGAATTGTTTCATATAATGTTAACGATGGACCTGTGACTATGTTGCATACTTGAGTTAATAACAACTCAAATATATCTTTATATCTATAAAACTTCAATGTACATTTGAAAACTCAGGAAAGACATACCCATTTGCCCACCATCTTGGTTTAGTTCTTCATAATCAATGATTGGACACGTCTTCCTACATATCTCTACCTAAAGTATTGGCTACTAACTTTTCTGACGTTCATTTTCGTAATTTGTAAATCATGTTCATAAAGTATATAATACACTGAGTTAATTTAAGAATAAATTATATGTAGTTCATGTAAAAAAAAAAAGACCTATAGCTTTTACTCTTCGCTCAGCATTTTTAATAGACTTTTCCCCATCTATTTCTACTATAATCTCTCCCCTTCTCTGCCACACAAGGATTTTCGGGAAAAGAAAAATAAATCTTAATTAGGGAAACACTGGAGACCTACATAATTTTGTTTTGCTGTTCTGGGAGTTGAAAATCAATCTGAGTGATTATTATTATTATTATTAGTTAAAAAAATATGTTAAGTGTGAGGCATAGACATGTCTAAGAGGAAAAATCCATAGCACATTCTAAATCTCAAATGCTCTGTACTCTCTTCATCGCTGTGCATCCAGTCACCTTGGTTTGCCATCCATTGAGTGTTCTTCCACGTTATGAAGAAGCATCATCCCAGGACAGCCAGACAGGGGTTGGCAGACAGACACTGGACCTTGTAGGTTTGTCATGGGCGGTCCTCTGTAATGGGGAGGACACATAGGGCCTGGTCCGCCTGAGTAAACTGCCCCTATAGCTCGTTTCAGACCATGGTTCACATTCTGGACACCATGGAACAAGGAACTGGGTTATCTTTGCTTTACATTTGTTACACTTACTATTTAGATGGCATATCATCCAAATAAATGAATGCTTTCCTCCAATTTAACAACTTCTGTGGCTTTATAATATGAGTGTTTGCTGTTCTTTTATGTTCATTTCTGCTATTACAAATATATAGATAAATATGGTTTTCTTTGGAAATTCCTAAAATCGGTGCACACTGAACATTCATCAGATATGTTTATTATTTTCTAAAAGTCGAGTGTCACATTTGGAGTTTGGTTTTTTGTTTTGTTTTTCCACATTTTTAGTTTTAAGCTCCCATTTCTCATCAGCAGATGAGTCATAATTTTTCACTTAGGATTACTCAAGATGGTAGCAATAGAGAGGGACTACCCTGATGAAATATGAAAAGAAAGCTGAAAAAGTGGTCAGGAGATCTTGTTCAAGCTTTGGGGAAATATGCCAAGTCGACGAAACAGTGGGAAAAGGAAACAACATCCCTTTTTTGTTTTTCCGCTGGCCATCTGCAGTAAACCTTAGGTGTCTGACCCATGCACACACACAGGGGTTCTTGCCAAGTAGACATTTACATGCCCACGGCATTCATATAGTCACGATCAAGGGTTACTTTTTAAATTGATGCCCTCCACTTTGTGCTATGAAAGGCATTCCAGTTTTTGGGTTTTTTTTTTTTGAGGGCAGTGTCACTGGCACTCATATGTGGGACCGGAACCAGGGCCGCTGGCTTCCCAAACCAGCTCTACCACCACGCCACTCGGCCGGCCCCGGCATTCCAGTTTTTAACTCCTCCTAAGAAATAGTGGGAAGTCCTCTAACAAATGTTAGTGCTTTTTAGAAATAAGCTTTAGTTTCAGGGACAAAGCCGATGTACTTTTTTATAGTGTTGTTCAGTGGAAGAAGATGGGTAAACTGCATGCTTTTTAAGGAATGCCTTTTGAGAAGAAGGGCATGGAGGATCCTGGGCATACATCCTGCTGCAGCCTGGAGCAGTGGTCCCTCACTCATCTGTCCACACAGAGAACAATCACAGGCTGGGCCACTGGGGAAGTGAGGGTAGAGATTACGGCCATTGGACTATAGCAACAGCAGTGCAGAATGAGGCGTTTTGTCTTTCTTTTACCTGAAGTCCCTATAGGATGACCAGATAATTTGTCATGGAAACCAGGACAATATAAGTGAAGTGAGGGATGCTACTACTACTAATTATGCCAGGATTACAGAGGTTTAGAGCTTGGGCCGAGCAGGATGTATGGTCTCCCCATCGCCAGGCCGCCTGATGATCTATAAAAACTATTAGTCAGAACAGCTCTAGGGTACTATTGATGGTTTCAGCTCTAATTAGTAGATGCTGATGCTTAAATGATACCCACAAGTAATCTTAAGAATTCATTTCAGCCATCACTTACATTGCCTGATTTTCCACAGCATTCTCCAATAACATTCCCTGTTTGCTCTCTTTCCCATGGCCCATCCCTGGTAGAAGGGCCTGGTAAGGCATGACTAACGCGGGGCAGAGGGGAGCAGGCGCTGGGACATGAAACAGACGTGTTACTGGGACTCACTGACATTGGGCTGCCCATCTCTAAGTAATCAAGAATTGGTTTGCCTTTGCATTTCAATAAATAACAATGGAATCCTTTTTTATTTTTTTTTATTTTTTAAGAACACAAAAGGGAAATTTTAAAAGCACCTAGTCCAATTTCTCCATTCTTAAGAGGAGAAGAGGCTTAGGAATTGCTCCCCCCAGTTCTCTGTAGAGACAGAACTGTAAGTTCCCAGTTTCTTTTCTGCATTTGCTCTTTTCTAACAGGTCTGACATAAAAGGAAAAGTTCAGCTAAGTGGTTTCAGATATCTATCTGTCAGTCTTAAACAGAAATGATTGGTGTCACTGTCACCTTACATGAGACTGTATATTATGGAGGCAGACAGTTGAAGGATTTAGAAGTCTGTTTTTTAACTGCGACCTTACCATGTGCTGGAAGCTATAGGTAAACATTTATAAAAAATTTAGGGACTGTACATACACATAATATTCTGATTTAGAAAACAACTTGATTCAGTACTTGTTTTTACATAATTAATTCCAGCAAAACCAGAATATATCTTCAATACAGCAAATATCATACTTGTAAATATTTGTTGAGAACTAACATTTTCTAAATGTTTTGCAAGAAAGGATATGGCAAATATCCTGCTAAGTAGCATATTAAATGTATTTCTCTAAAGTAATATTTGTGTTATTTTCTAAGTATTTCCTTGAACTATAAATAATATTTTGCAACATGGGAGACAATGTAGGAAGCTATAAAGCTAGTTACATATGATAACTACATTTCTCCTAATAATTTAATCATGGTGAATAACAGTTGAAGAATTACTTTCACCTGGAAAATTAGTAGAACATACCATTATTAGTAAGGAGTTCTGAATTACTTGCATAATTAGTGCTTCCAGATTTAATACCATCAGGATTGGTCACTTAGGTGACCTCATCTCATTTGAGCTTAGTTTCTTCCAATAACTTGAACTATATTTGTTGTTACTATTATTTTCTCAACCCCAGTGTATAAAATCACTCTTTGAGACTGAAACTGTGCTCAGATATTTTTTTTTTTACTTTTTTTAGTTGCAGGTGGGAGTAGCCCACCATTGGACAGGCAATCTTGTTACACCAGCTGAGCCATCCTGCCACCTGTTGGCAGCTCAGAGACAGCTCACCTAGGGTGCAGCATTCACTGGCCCATGTGGGAATCGAACCGATGGCCCTATTGCTCAGAGCTCTCGCTCTAAGACAACTCTTAACCAACTGAGCCACTCGGCCAGCCTGTTCTCAGATATTTTAATGTGGCTGGAAATACTGTCATTAAAAAACAAACAAACAAACAAACAAACAAACAAACAAAAAAAGCAGTTTCTTCTCAGCATTGCTTTTTTACCATAAGACTTTGAGGCACCGGCCGAGTAGCGCATTGGTTAAGAGCTGGCTTGGGACTCCAGCTCTGAGCAGCTGGGCCCCAGTTCGGATCCCAGATATGAGGGCCAGTGACACTGCCCTCTGCAGCTAAGATGGTGAACAACAGTTCCACCTGGAGTTGGGCTGCTGTTAGTCGCCGTGGACGGCTTAGGCTGCAGCCCCTGATGTAGTGGGCTGCCATAAGCTACAGTGAGTGGCTGGCAGCCAATATGAGCAGCCAAGAGCTGCTGTCTAGGGGCCGGTGACCGGTCTGCCTGACCCAGGAAGAGCGCAATGACTGTGCCAACATGGGCCAGTGAAGTGACGTCCTCCACAACTAGACTG
This sequence comes from Aselliscus stoliczkanus, assembly GCA_033961575.1. Taxonomy (NCBI): domain Eukaryota; kingdom Metazoa; phylum Chordata; class Mammalia; order Chiroptera; family Hipposideridae; genus Aselliscus; species Aselliscus stoliczkanus. The sequence goes on along the minus strand of CM066740.1, from coordinate 69,510,682 downwards.
AAGAACAAAAGGACAGCAAGTTGTCTGTTCCCCTCCCCCAATCCCCCAATTTTTAAAAAAAAAAAAGATAAGGCTTTGAGTTGATATTATTTATTTTGACTAATGTTCTGTGCACAGCTACAATGCTTGGATTACCACTGTGATAAAAAACAATAGGGCCAAGTAGCACACAAAGTTCGTAGTTGAAAGGATTTTTGAGAACACTTGAGCCAGCTTCTGACCTAATATATAAATCTCTGATCTTGTAATTCAGCAAGCGTCTCTCTATTGGAAAACTTCCAGTGATATATTATAGAAAGCTTCATTCTTCTTAAAGCAGCTCCTAATTTTGCTAAAGTTCTCTACTAGTTGATCTAGCAAGTTGAAATCATCTCCCTTTAATTTAATTATTGTCTCATTCACTCATCTAACACGTATTGGGCCTCGCTACTGGGCCTGGTCCTCTGCTGTGTGACTCGGCTCTAAACAGCATTTGTGTCCTCTAGAGGAGGGAGACGGTGGGTAAAATAGGAAGCTATAGATAACTGCTCTCTGAAGTCTGCACAAGAGCGCTGACTGGGGAAAGGGAGGACATCTGTACACGTTAGCTGGTATTTGAGCTGGTCTTTCAGCATAAAGTGGCTGTGCCCGTGAGGACACAAAGGCTGGCATGGAAGAGCATTCCTGGCAGAAGGAACTGCATGGCAAAGATGTGGGGCTTTGAGATACCTGCATGGCACACATTGGAGAAGTGCAAGCAGGCATTTTGTCATCCAGATACAGAGTGCATATGGGAAGGATCGGGCAGGAAACAGGTTGAAGAGTGATGGCCCAGGGACTGTGTACCCTGCTAAAGAGTTTAAACTTTATTCTCTAGGAGAGAGTTGGGGGAAGTGGAAGGAAGAGTTGGGAAGGAGCCATCACCGGCAGCTTTTAGAACTTTATAAGCAGAAAACGTTGAACTTTGTTTTTTCAAGCTAACTAACTGAAGGGTGAATGTGAAGTGGAATCTGTGAGCTGGAGAGTTCTATTATAAGGTGACTGTGACTGCCTGGCGAGAGATCGAGGGCCTGAACTAGCCGGAGGTGTCAGGAAAGGGGAGAAGTTCACCAGACATGTCACAGGAACAATCTGGAGGATTTGAACGTAATTAGATATGGGACTGAGGAAGGGGAGAGGTTCAGGCTGCCTTCCAAGTTGCCAGTTTATGTGATTGAAGCGCTGAGTGTACCATTTATTGAGATAGGAAAAACAGGGGGAGGGACACACAGGTGTCCCAAGGAACCATGGTGAGTTCAGTTTTAGAGGCCTTAAGATTGAGAATGGCCATGGAGGTCCAGTAGGTAGCTGTATCACAGCACTTTCACCTTTACCCATTTGTTAGACCTTCCAATATATGAAGTTTCCATTTTGAATGATTTTAGAGTTGTCTCGTAAGCTGACTAAAATGATTAAGAGAAAGCCCTGAGGTCAAAAGTGATTTAAGATAAAAATAGATAATATGTATAAGAATCCTACTCTGGTTTCTCGTCATATAAGTCCTCTATAAAGTTGGACTTATTATTATAACACTTTATATGTCAGGGAACCAGGGTTTAGGAAATACTGAGTGACACACCCAAATTCAAATGTCTAAACAGGAGCAGAGCTAGAATTCAAACCAAGGCTTTTTGAGTCAATGGCTTCTCACTGTCCTTATGCCTTAAAATGACCTCTAAGACTGTGACCTGGCCCCTGCCTGGCTTTCTAGTCTTACCACGTGCCAGTTTCCCTTCTTTGAACATGTCATGATACCTTCCACTCTGGGGCCGTTGCTGTTCTGATTAGAATATTCTTTTTAATCTCCTTCTCCCTGATGAACTTGACAATTATCCTTCAGTTCCCAACTCTCTTAGAGAAGCTGCTTTGACCCCATGGGATAGGTCAGTCACCCTAAAAGGAGTTCTTATAGCAACTGGTAGTTTTTCTTCCCAGTATTTAGTACAGTTTGCAGTTACGCATTTATATCTCTGATGAGTTGATTCACGTGTATCCTCGTCACTGAGTAAATTTCACCATAGAATAGAGATGGTGTGTTATTGCCACCAGCATATCTCCATCACATCGCACAGTACCTGGCAAACAGCAGCTGATCAATACATATGTTTTAGATGGAAGAATGACTTCAAACCCCATGCTCTTAACTGTTCTATCATACTAGAAATGTTTTGGAATATGTCATTTATAATAAATATACTTTTTTTTTGGTTATGTATGGAAGAACTGTGTATAATGACAACCACTGATAACATACTATACAAAATGAAGGATCTGATGATTTACTATGGACACCTGTCTTAGAGAACTGATATTGAAAATTGTCTAAACAGTGTGTAAAAATTAGAGGATGGGGAAACCAACATCAATTATTATATTTTGAAGAATCATAAAGAGAGAATTATTAAAACTGTAAGAAAATGTGAGGTAATTAAATAAAATAGCACATTGACAGACCTCCCTGTCTCCATGAAACTTATAAGGTATTTAAAGACGCACAAATAGCCAAGCAGAGGGAGAATATATAGCCCCAGGTTGAATTAAGCAGTCCATGGTTCCCTGAGAGCCCTGGGTGTTTCAATACGTTCTGTTATTGTTTAGGTGTGGTGAGGCCAACACGTCAGGAGGCAACTGCCATTGAAAAGCTAGTTTACTGTACTCACAGATCCCAAGAGAGCACATGTTTCATCACAGCGGGCCAAGTGGGGAGGCACTGGGGTTCATCACAAGGCAGAGAGGTGGGGGACCCAGCCAAATACTTTTATGGTGGCTTCTCTGAGAAAAAATAGGCACGGCAGGGGAAGTCGGTTTTGGATTGGCTTGTTTGAATTGTTCAACAGAGTGTGGGGACTGCCTCTAGTTGTTGGCACCTGGACCTTGGGGTGATTAGAGCAGGTGTAGAGTGGCCCAGAGTGAGAGAACTCAGTAAGGGAGGTGGCTGGGGTGTGGGGGCCAATTGGTAGGTTTACATTTGAAAATGAAAAGTGCATCCCTGGGGGCAGGACTCCTCCAGTAGATGAGTAGAAGGCACATGGCCAAGACAAGGTAACTCAGGCATGTTATCAGTTTGCTCAGACCAAGGTGTGTCCAGCATAAGCAGGTGGAACAGATGTTAAAGCACTAAGTTTACAGAAGCTGGAAGCATCGTTAATACACCGGGTAATTTTATTAGGGCTACAATCTGTTCTTCATTTCCCAGCAGAAATGAAGAGAGCAGTAACTGGCCTAATTCTCCCCTGAACTGTGGTTTCAGGGTTCCTAACCGTTTTGGGCCATCCATCCCTTAACCTCTATTCACCAAAGAGTAAAGGTTTTAGTTCAGACATTCCAGCTGAGCTTAAACACTACAGACTACCTCTCAACCCTCGCTTTTTTTAAGGGAGGTCTGGTCTCCTCCAGCCTCTCTAGTCTGGTCTCCTCACTGCCTGTGGAAATTCTCATGCTCGCCTCTAAACATGGAGGGCAGTTAGTGACTGAACCTAAAGCCCCAAAGACTGAAGGGGAGGATTTGAGTCCCAGCTCTGCCCCTTAGAGTCTGTAAGACCTTGAACAGGCTACTTTACCTTTCTGGGGTTCGTGGCCCTTTTTCTAGTCTGTAATTATCTGATTTATATATGTATTCCTTGTGTCTTACAAGAAGCTTCACAAAGGCTGCTATCTTGCTTCTCTGATTCATTGCTGAGCCTCTGAATCTAGCACAGACAGCACAAGGCAGATAGTAGGTGTTGAATAAATATCTGCAACTGAATGAAGGCCGAATGAGGTCCCAGAGCTGTATGTGTTCTGCTCGACTTGGCGCCTTTATCCAGAAAGCACATTTCATGGCCTCTGCGTGAGTCAGCAGACACAATCCTCCCTTGTATATTCATTACTTCACCATTTAAAGTTAATCTGTAACACATAATGGCAATTGGTGTTCACTAAGGTGCCAGAAATGATTACAAGTCAAGCTAAGAAGAATTGCACTGTGTTGTGCTTAAGAATATAAGTATAAAGCACATTTTAGAAAAACGTTCATCAAAATAGGAAAGACCTTCGGAACTCAGGGGCTGATCTTTAGCTTTTGGGAAAGCTCCCCAGGGAGACTCTTTTTGAACGTGGTCCAGATACTTGCACTGTAAACAAACAAACAAACAAACAAACAAACAAAAAAAACAACCTTGAATTATGAACAATTTAAAATACACCAAAGTAAAAAGCATAGTATAATTAATCTCCACCTATCACCCAGTTTCAGTAATTATCACTGTAGCCTCATGATTAATTATCAAATTTTTCAGTATATGTCTCTGAAAGATAAGTGTCTTTTTAAACCTAAATACCACTGCCATATCTAAAATAATAAACAATAATTTCTTTTTTCTTTTTTTAAAGATTTTATTGGGGAATTGGGGGAGGGGAACAGCGTTGGGGAATCGGGGAAGGGGAACAGACAAGTTGCTGTCCTTTTGTTGTTCAGTCTAGTTGCAGAGGACGTTGCTTCACTGGCCCATGTTGGTATTATCATTGTGTTCTTCCCGGGTGAGGCAGTCACTCACTGTCCATTGGACGGCCACTCGTGGTGGCTCACAGCAGCTCACGAAAGCTCACGCCAGCTGCCGGCCAGCCCCACTGCATCCTACAACTTCGCTGGTGACTCACGGCAGCCCAGCTCCAGGTTGAGCTGTTGTTCACCATCTTAGCTGTAGAGGGCGCAGCATCAATGGCCCTCAAGTGGGATCCGAACCGGGGCCTTGCTGCCCAGAGCTGGTGTCCCAAGCCAACTCTTAACCAACACGCCACTCGTCCTGCCAAACAATAATTTCTTAACATTTTCAAATATCCAGTCATGTTAAAATGTCTCCAGTCATCTCATAAATGTCCCTTTGGGGTTGGTTTGTTTGAATCAGGATTCAGTGCAGGTCAGCATATTGCATTGAGTAATCTCTTAAGTCTCTTAATTTATAATGGTTTCTCCTTTCTTTTTATTCCACTTGCCAGATTTTTCTTTTTTAATTGAAAAAATGAGATCATTTGTCTCGTAAAATTTCTCATATTCTTGATTTTGCTGATTGCATCCCCATGGTGACATTTAACACGTTGAAAGCTATTCCCTGTGATTCCTTGACTTGATTCAGGTTTGACTTTTAGGTAAAAATATTTCAAAGGTGTCTCTGTGTACTTCTGATTGCATGATGTTGGGAGACATTATATCTGGTTGTCCCTTTTTGTGATATGAAGACTATCAGTGGGGGTCTGGTATTTTACATCAGCCTGATCTCCACATTCTAAAAGTCCCCATCAGCCTGTCACGTGACAGTAATTCTCAGCCCTGACTACACATTAGAACATCTGTGGATCCTTTACACACTTATGACACCCTGGCCCTAGTCCCAAGAATTGGTTCAGGGGGGATCTGGGCTCAGTCTTTTGTTAGAAGCCCTAGGTGATCTTGATGTCCAGACAACACTAAGAACCACTGACCTGATAATTTTGGCAGCCACTGGGGATCTTTGCCTAGAAACTCATCATTTCAGAAGGGATTGTTAAATCGTGATACTTTATCTATCATGTTTTCTTCACATATTAACAGAGATTCATCTATAAAAACTTTCATTAAGTGTTTGGTTCTTTAGTTTGCATAAGAAAGATAGCATAAATATTGGATTCTTATCAGTTTTCTGAATAATGAGTTGAGTATACAGCATCCTACAAAGATGGCCAGTGAGGTCTTTTTTTAGCATTATTATGAATTAAGATATTTTAGCATATTTGATGTTTGAAACCATTGCATTCATTATTAGTAGTATTTTGATGCTCAAATTGTTCGAACTTTAGCCAGTGGAATCCCTTTCAAATTAGCTCCTGTGACTTTTTTGACATCAATAGTTTTGGCTTGTTTCCTTGCTTTATGTATGACATGTTTTAAGCTCATCTTGCACGTTTGATAATTTAGTTGTTCCAGGGCCTCTTCATCTTGTTTAATTCCTGTGCTAAACCTGGAATCGACCATTTAATAGTATATTTGTGTCCTATTTAGTGACATTTTATTTAGTGGCCACGACATGATTACAAGATGGAATGGTAGATATTTATAGTAATAATAAATTTCAACAAGTGGTAAATGATAAAATGCATAATGATTACATAACAAAAATCTGTAATTATTTTTATTTATTTATTTTTTTACTATCTATCTGGTATAGAAATGCTGCATAAATCCTTGGTAACCAAATTGTATTTTTTTCCTTCCAGTTAATGTCCATCAGTGTGTTGGCAGTTTCTGCTTGGATGAGGGACTATCTAAATAATGTTCTGACTTTAACTGCAGAAACAAGGTAGGCTTTACAATTAATGATTGATTTCTTTCATCAGGTTTCCTCAGGCGCTAGTTTCTAGGTAACTTTGCCCTCAGCTATTAGATAGTAGCGCCCTTCCACAGTCATTTGGAAAGTTCTCCCTGCCCCTGGCAACCTTTGTTACAGTCTTGCATTTTCTAGCATTCTCATTAAGGTATGCCAACTCTTCCTAGAGAACATTCATTCCTGGGTATGGTAATTAGCCAGTCGCCTGTCCTAACAGTGTGTCTGAGATGTCACATTTGCATATAAAGGACAGCACATCTATTTTTCTCTGTAAAATTCACTGTGGACCTTCTTACTTTCATATTCCTGAGCTAAATGAAAACCAAGCCCACCAATGCCATTTTCTCCTCAAATTTCAAAGGTTAATACACTAATTTCAAAAGGGACAAATTACTTAACTTCTCCCAGCCTCAATTTTTTCACCTCTGAATGGGGCATGTAACATATACCCTTCTGAAATGTCCTAAAGATGAACTGAGATAGAGTTTTGTAAGGTCCTCAACACAATAGAGCTTAGTAATGGTCATTTTTGTTATTATTATTATTATTACTCTTACTATTTATGCATGGAGTTAGTGATTATTTTCATAGTTTTCTATGAAACAATCATCTCTCTTCTTTTTCTTTTAATGTAGACCAATTTCCCTTTACATAGCAATTGCTCACATCTTGGAGAAGGGTCAGTTGTCAGAGAGAAAGAAAGTGCTGCCAGGGAGCCCCAGGTCAGGAAAGATCAGGGAGGAGAGCCTCCTCAGCTGGAAAATGGCAAAGGATCTGGTGTGGCTTCCTCAGGTTGCGACTTCAGAGCTAATGTTAGATTGCAGATTGGCTTCTTTTTGAGGAAGCCCTAACTTACAATATATTGTAAATGAGTTGAGGTAGGAAGGTACCCCTTGTATAAAAAAACGTAACAAAACAAAACAAAAATAAATCAAGCAAGCACATTGGCAATAACACACTGATGTTGAAAATACCAATATATCCATTGGCTTTGAGACATGATGACTTCCAGGATTAATAACACAAATCACAATTGGGTCTTGTACTGTCTTGGGTGCCTTTTGATTCTATTTTCTTTGTAATGTGACATTATTGTTCTTTCAGGGTAGAGGAGGCTGTCATCTTGACTTACTTTCCTGTGGTTCATCCAGTCATGATTGCTGTTTGCTGTTTCCTCATCATTGTGGGGATGTTAGGATACTGTGGAACAGTGAAAAGAAACCTGTTGCTTCTTGCATGGGTATGGTGTTTCTATCATCTCTTTATTATGGTTAAAAAAACCAACCAGTCATGTATTATTTTTTCCTCAGTGCCCAAGCATATATGCTTAGGGAACTGTGATAGCAGTACGCTAATCTGTGGTAATTGTTCCACATTCTGTGAGAAGGGAAGCATTCTTTCCATGAGAGATGATTTCAATACAAGTGTTTGCTTTATTCAAATGATGAGGTATGGAAACATGTGCTCTATTTAATTAGTTCACTCAGACTATGTGTTGACCATTTTATTTGGAAGTATGGGGTGGTTTTTTGTTTTGTTTTGCTTTTTGTTTTGTTCAGTGTAATAAGTGGACCTCATTACCACTCAAACAGGTCCCTTAGGACTACAACTAAGAAGTCATAATGGAACCCTGTTTCTTTCTCTCTCTTTTTTAATGAAACAAATCCACCATTTAACTCATATGGAAATTCAGATGGTCAGGTCTTAGGCAATCATTGTAATTCTGTCACTACCTTTACATAGGATGGTAGATATAAATGAGTCTCAGCTTCTATGATCTTAGTTTTGTTTCATTTTGTTTTGTTTTGTTTTGTTATTTCTGAAAGAGTTGGACTAGATTACTTCTTAAATTCCCTTCTGCATTCAAATCCTGTGATTCAAAATCTATAATTAAACTTCAATGAAAAAATTAACAAACTTTCTTTTAATATTAAAAATTTGAGTCAATTGAAAATACAGCTTATATATAGATTTTTGAAGCGCATTGAGTGAAAATATTGTATGTTAGCAAGGCTGCTAATATGTAATTGCAGACATATCAGATGCCCCCCCAAAAAAAAACAATTAACTCATTGAGTATACTTATTCCTTTGTTTGCAGTAGTTCTCAAGGTTAGTTGTGCATTAATTCCTTCTAAGGAATGTAAAAAAAAAAATAAAAAATTTAACCGTGTGCTGATAGGCTGGATGCCTGAGCAGAAAAAAAGACCTGATGTGTAGAATTTGCAGGTTTCTGTGGGGTAAATATTCCCAGCATGGTGGATTTCAGGCTACCAGTATGGCATCACTGAATGCAGAGCTGGTGAGAGAGGAGCGTAAATTGGCTCTCAGGAGTCAGCTCCACTCACCAGTGCTTGACTGGCTCCCATCCCAAGCCAATTAAAACAGAATGTTAGTGTGAAGCTAAATTAAACCTTTGAATTTCACAGGAACAACCTGTGTTGATGTATTCCTTGGCTTCTTAGAGGATAACACTGTAGGTCCATGATTAGAAAACAGAAGATGCTGCAGAAAATGAACCACACTCAGAGAAGGGGAGCGTGTCCACTGCCTTACTTCTCTCCACTTTGGTATACAGCAAGAAGTAGAATGGTGGAAGGGTTTTGAATCGTATTTTTTCATTTAAGATATTTGGGCAATTATTTCAACATAAATAAAGAACTCAGGCTTTTTATGAAACTTGAAGTTTAATGGGTAGGTAAGGTATTTTAAACTTAAAAATAACCCCAGAATCCTTTTTTGAAACCGCAGTCTTACAATGATGTTTCATTTACCAATTTAAGTATGACTTCTGTTCTTCCCCTTTCCCCAATTTGTATGCCTCTGGATGGTCCCTGGACTCTGGGATGGGGTTGGGGTGCGATAACATGCATCATGGAACCCAAAGCCTTTTAGGAACACATTTTGAAAACCATTTATGCATTCCATTATGGTGCTTGGATGCTAGTAAAGCAAGTCAATAAAGAACAAAGCAATTTGCTCTCTTTAAGGCAGCATGAGAGGCTAGTGCATGAGGCTGGAAAGGGTGTTATGATGAAAAGGTGACATGGAGGACTGAGGCTTTCAGGGCCACTGCTTTGTTCATTCATTCATTCACTCATTCTTCAAATACTTAGAATAGAGGCAATATTGATTTTTGCCCAGAAACTAGCATGTATGACAGACTGATGAAGAATCCCATCACTCTATGATAAGACCTCTAAGAGGGTTTACACTGGGTGTTCTGAGGAAAGAGGAGGAGCTCCAAGCTCCATCCCGAGGGGTCAGTACCTCCTCCAGGATGGTGACTGGCATAGGCTGATCAGCTTTATCCTATTCCCCCTTTGCTTGTTGGATGCTCTCCTTTTCACAAAGCCGCTTTATGGGGCATGGCTGTGCAGTATGTCTTGGTTGACCCTTCCCATTGACTGCCTGTGGCAGTTCATTCCCCAGTCCTATTGAGCTGCCTCGCTTCTCATGGCAAGTGTCTAGAGACTTACTCTGTCTAGACCCAACCCAGCTTTCCCTTGCTTAAGCATGATCTGTGCTGTCAACTCCCAGTTACCTGTCATTCAACCAATCTGCATCTGATCTGCTTTTTGGGCAGTTTCTTCTTTAGGTTCCTTCCCATAGCCTCCTCTTCCAAACAGTTGCCAAATCCTGTAAGTTCTGGTTCTACAATCTCAGGAACCTGTCCCCTCTTTTCTACTTATTTGGAATGCCCAAGTTCAGGCTCTTCTGACCTCTTTAAAACAATTTTATTAAATTTATTGGGATTTATTGGTTAGTAAAATCACATAGGTTTCAAGTGTACAGTTCTACAATACATCATCTATGTATGAAATGATCCTCAATTTCACTAGCTATTAGGGAAATGCAAATCAAAACCATGATGAGATACCACCTCATGCCTGTTAGAATGGCTATTATCAACAACGCAAGTAATAACAAGAATTGGAGAGGTTGTGGGAATGTAAACTGGTACAACCACTATGGAAAACAGTATGGAGGTTCCTCAAAAAATTAAGAATAGGGCCAGCCGAGTGGCTCAATTGGTTAAAAGTTGGCTTAAGAGCATGAGCTCTTGGTTTGATTCCCACATGGGCCACAGATGCTATGCCTGAGCTGAGCTGTCGCTGAGCTGCCAGCAGGTGGCAGGATGGCTCAGGTAGTGTAACAACAAGATTGCTTGTTCCATGGTGGGCTACGACACACCCACAACTAAGACTGAACTTGGCACCTTGAGCTGAGCTGACACCCGGATGGCTCAGTGGATGGGGGTGCGCTCTTAACAACAAGGCTGCTGGTTTGACTCCCACATGGGATGGTGGCTACGCCCACCTGCAACTAAGATTGAACACAGCACCTTGAGTTTAGAGGCCATGAACTGCCGTTGGGAAGTCAGATGGTGAGTGGCACCCTCCACAATGAAGACCGAAGAACAGCAACTTGGCTGGTCCCCTTCCCCAATTTCCCAACACTGTTCCCCTCCCTCAATTCTCCAATAAAAACTTGAAAAAAAAAATTAAGAATAGAACTACCATATGACTGAGCAATCCCTCTTCTGGGTATCAACCTGAAAAATTTGAAAACATTTATCTGTAAAGATCCATGCCCCACTATGTTCATTGCAGCTTCATTCATGGTGGCCCAGACATAGAAACAACTGAGTGTCCTCCTGAATTCTCATGGATGGTGTGGAAGCCCCTTAAGGAAACTTTCTGCCTCTGTTTCTGTCCAATTTACCCAAAACCAATGTCGTCAGGTTAATATGATGCAATAGTGATCATATTACTCCTCTGTTCCAAAACCTTGAAAGACGCCTGATTGGGTAATGAAATCTTGTGTCAAGCTCTTCTGTAATCATGATGACCTTCATCTTCCATTTTTAGCTTTCTTCCCTACTTAATTATTCTCTGATCAAACAGTTTTTTCTGTTTGTACAAACTTTTCTTGCTCTGTTCTTCCCTGCTCTTATTTTTGTTGTCTTTAGCTGGGAGTTTCTTTTTAATACTTTTGTTTCAAAAAAACCAGCCCATTAAGACTTGTGTGTGACATATTGCCCCCTGCAATCATAATAATGACAAAGATGGTGATGATAATCAAAGTCACGAACATTTCTCAGGTGCTTACGGACGCCGTAGAGGTTTACATGAATTATTTTATGTGAAGAGTTTTATATGAATTGATCAATTTTGTCCTCTCTGCAATTCTAATGAGATAAATACTATTATTATTCTCATAACATAGATGAGGAAATGAGGCACAGATTGGCTGAGGGATTTGCCTAAATTTGCATAGCTAGTAAATGGAAAATCTGGTATGTAGACCATGGCGGTCCAGTTCCAACAAAATATTTATAACAACTTCACTATTTTACTGTATAATTGCTGCCTTTTCCTAAGTGCTTATAAACATATCTCATATTATATAAAACATTTTCCGTATGATCTCTCATTTTAAACCTGACAACAATTATCTAAGGTAGATAATTATAGATGACATTCAGAGAGGTTCAGTCATATGCCCCAGGTCACTCAGCAACGATGGGTAGAGCTTTGATTCAGACCTTCATGGTTTTGACTGCTAAGCCCATTCTCATCGGACCATTATTGCGGTCCCTTACAGATGCTTCTCAACCTTTGAAGTCCAGTGCATTTCCCTTACTATGAATTTACTTTTTCTGGTAACCAGCCCAAAGTACCAGGCTATTCACAACTTGATAATATGAACTCTTCACCTTGCCTATTGCTTTCATACGTTTTTATTGAATTGAATAATGGACAGGAAATGAGAGCTGTGTGTGTAGGAGGGACCAACACATCCAAAGGAGGATGGTGCCTGGAAGCCAGCAAATAGAGTGAGATTTTAAAGGAGGAGCCCGGCTGTCAGGTTTAGACTAGGAGGGGAATGGCTTGTTAAAGAGGTAAACTAATGCAAATAGGCCAGAATGTCTTAGGTCTTTGGCAAATATTTGAAAGATAGAGCTCTCATGGTTTCTTTTTTTGTGCCCCTATATGTCTGCAATGATTACCTTGGCTATGGTGCTGCTCAAACAGATGTCAAAATTCCATTATTCATCAGACTGATCAAGAAAAAGGGAGAGAGCCTCAAAACAGACCTTTATAACCAACCTGCCCTCCCATCCCACACCCAACCCCCAAAAAGAACTCTGCAGGCTAAGAGACCACCCATAGGAAAATATTCCTGGTGATCTTTGGTCGTAAATTTGACCTACCTATTGAATTATAAATGCAAGTTGTTAAAACACCCTAATTTAAGGCTCCCAAGTAACTTACAGGACACCCAATTAAATTTGGATTCCAGATAAACAACAAATAATATTTTAATATAAGTATGTGCCATGCAATATTAAGATATACATGTACTAAAACATTATTCATTGTTTATCTGAAACTCAAATTGAAACGGACATTCTATATTTTTATCTGCTGAACCTAGCAACCATACTCTGACTAGATTTGTTCTTAATAAATGTGAAATTGTCATAGGACAGAAACTTTTGTATACTTATATGAGGAGATTAGGAATCATTAAATTCCAATTATATTGGGAAAACGAGCCAAAAATGACTAGGAAAAAAGACTTGAATATGCCATGAGTTTCAAAGTAATTTCAGTAGCAGAATTTCCTTCTCTCTTTAAAGCAGAAATAGAAGTTAAATGGAAATTGGTTTTATGCCTTACATGGTACTTCTCAGGTCTTTTAGCTGCAGACTAAATGAAATTCATTTGTTATTGCAATTCTACCTTGCTGTACCACAGGCATTAGGAAAACTGTGCCAGCTCAGGGGGATGTAAACAGATTGAACAAATCTGTTTACAATATTGACAACAGCTGAATGTCACTGTCAGGAGATCATCCATTGTCAGACTGTGAGGCTAATACGTGCTTGGCTACCAGCATATCGCTAGTCAAGTGCTGGTCAGAAATTAAGCTGGACGCCTGTCACGTGGTTAACAGCAGTGACTTGTGTTTAAAGAGGAAGGCATTTTTTTTTCTTCAGTTTTATTATTCCAGAGAGTTTTTATATGGCTATTGATTGTACGGAGACATTTTTAAAGCCTCCTTAACATATACAGTGATCGAATGAAATTTGAAATGATTCTCATAATGGAAATCAAATAAATTTTTAATGGCCATGGATAAATGAACCATTCTCATTTTTTTGTTGCTGTTTCAAATCATAACACAAAACTGGAAAATCTTGAAGTAGTAATTAATTTTCTATAGAATGTGTTGAAGTCCCTCTCTTAAGTACTTATAAATTTTATAATTATAAGCTAGTCATAAGTCATTAAGTTAACATTATTTACAGACAAGGGAAGGTAGGGCCCCCGAAGTTTGGATTTGATCCATAACATTTAAATGTGGTCCATGCTCAAAGCCCATGTGTGTTTCACCCCACCACACTACCATTATAAGGTATTTAATTAATTCCTGGCATTATTCTGTAAGACTTAAATATGCTCCATGTGTAATTCCAAGGCAGTCAGTAGTCATTTATCTTTAAAAAAGATAATCTTTTGATGTCCTGATTATAAAAGGAACTCTAAAAATTCTGCCATAGTCCTTTCTCTCTATTCCTGTCAAAAGAGGAAACTGCTTCTCCTTGCCTTCCTCCCATCTTCCCTCCATTCCCCTTTCCTTTCCTTTTTTCCCTCCTTAAACATATATCCAGTACCCAGTCCGTGATAGACACGTGAGGTACAAAGATGAAAGGGGAGACTACAAAGAAAAGAACCAAGGACAGTACAATATTACAGTTATAAATAAATTAGTGTGGGAACACAGAATAAGGAGCAATTGGAGACTTCCGGCAGGTTTCACAGGAGAGGCTTTTTTTGAGCCGATATTGCAAATGTGTAAGAGCTTTCAGGTGGAGAAGGGAAGGGGCTGGGCTTTAGAGCAACATGCAGAGTGTGTGCGAAGACATGGTGGAAAGAAGGAACACAGCAAGTATCAGCATAGCTCAGAAATCCAGTGTCTCTGTAGTGTTGGGCACAGTGAAAAGCACCTGAGGCAGTCGGATTGTAATGTCTTTGTGGGGGACTCTGCTGCTCTGTCTTGGGTTATAGAGAGCCAGTGGGTGTTCCCAACATGGGATGGAATGATAATGTGTAGGGCTGGAGGCACTGTGAAGCCCTGTTCGTGGTTACGCTATAGTTTTCGGAAGCCGTCGATGGAGTCTGAACTGAGGCCCTGAGGACTGGAGGACAGAGGCTGAGTTCAGGGAACCTCGCTGAGATAGAATTATGGATGAAGACTTGCACAGGATGGTAATGTTGATCTTAGTTGACATCAGGAAATGAAGGATGATTCAACATTTATGCATTTTTCAGTATAACAGAAACATATCCGTTCAGTGCATGCATTTTATTTTGTATGTTAACTAGTCATCGTTGTTAAATTTAGTTCTTAAATACAAGAATCTCAAGCACAAGAAACTGAAGACGAGTTAGGCATTCCTGGGTCTAGGGGATCAGTTTGTGCATGTAGATTTTGAGTGCACAAGAACCTAAGATGGAACTAACTCTGGGGCCACTCCTGTTTCTTAACTGATATTGGGGTGGTTGCTTCTAACTGCGTCCCAGCAAACCATGTGAGCAGATGTCTTGAACAGTAAATGTTGTGTCAGAGACAGGACAATTGTGTGAAATTCATGGCTTCCATGTTGGGTCTTTGTGACAGACAGGGTTTTGAGTGCTCATTGGACTTGCTTACTTCAGAGTTGGAACTATGAAGAGTTCAAGTATTTGTATTTCTGTCCTTGCATAATTTAGATGTACTCTGTCATAGTAAACATTTAGAGCTTTGTTATATACCATTTCTATACACGTTTGAAATAGCTTTGGTTAAATATAAGCCACATAAACCTATAGGTATTGATTTGGTGTGTGGCCTTTGTGTATGCAGAGTTCAAAGCCAGGTACTCCTCTGGCAGCACATGCTGTTCAAAGGATTGTTCCCCCATGATTGCTGGTCATGGGTTCAGCAAATGCCACCTTGAGGAGAATTCAGCAATCGTGCAGTGTGTTTGCTTTTTCATCTGCTTCCCCACTGTTGGTCTGTTGACTTCCTTTGGCAAACATAAAACATAGGCATTCATTTAAAATTGTAGAGCTGTCTAGATGACTCAGGAAATGGTATCCCTAAATGTACAGTTAAAATAAGAGGGCATATAACACATATAAAAGATGAGACAATTAAGTCATCTAAGCCCATGAGGGAAGTAATTTTGTGATAAGTGTTTTGGAAATGTGATGTTTTTTCCGTCCTTTACTTTCAGGCTGTGTGTGTCTTTCAATCTGAAGTGAGTCTCTTGTAGGCAGCATATGCAACGGTTTTGTTTTTATTCATTCACCTCCCCCGCCCCCCAGTCTTTTGACTGGAGCATTTATGAACATAATCCATTTATATTGAAGATAATTGTTGACAGATATGTAGTTATTGCCCTTTTATGCTTCAGTGTTTTTTGTTTTTTCATCTTTAACAATTCCCTCTAATGTTTCTTGTAATACTGGTTTGGTGTTAATGAACTCCTTTAGCTTTTTCTTGTCTAGGAAGCTCTTTATCTGTCCTTCAATTCTAAATGATAGCTTTGCTGGGTACTGTAATTTTGGTGGTAGGTCCTTGCTTTCCATCACTTGAATGTTGTGCCAATCCCTTCTAGCCTGCAAAATTTCTGCTGAGAAATCAGCTGACAGTTTTATGGGCGCTCCCATGTAGGTAACCAACTGCTTTTCTCTTGCTGCATTAATATTCTTTGTTTTTAACCTTTGGCATTTTAATTATGATGTGTCTTGGAGTGGGCCTCTTTGGGTTCATCTTGTTTGGGACTCTCTGTGCCTCCTGGGGCTTTTATGTCTATTTTTATTGCCAGGTTAGGCAAATTTTCCATCATTATTTCTTCAAATAGGTTTTCAATTCCTTCTCTCTTTCTTCTCCTTCTGATACCCTTATGATATAATTGTTATTACACTTGATGTTGTCCCAGAGGTATCTTATACTATCCTAATTTTTTGTTTTTTTATTTTATTATTTTGCTGTTCTGTTTGTTTTTTTTTCTGCTACTTTACCTTCTAAACCGCTGACTAGGTCCTCTTCTTCATCTAATCTACTGTTGATTCCCTCTAATATGTTTTTCATTTCAGTTATTGTAGTCTTTATTTCTGACTGGTTCTTTGTTTGTTTGTTTTATTATTAGTTTTAGGTGTACAAAACAAGGTAATAATTAGACATTTCACCCCTCACAAAGTGAAAACCCCCTCCTCCAATCTATTGACTGGTTCTTTTTTATGTTTTCTATCTCCATTTTTGTTTCCTATCTCTTTGTTGAAATTCTCTCTGAGATCATTGAGCATCCTTATAACCAGTGTTTTGGAGCCCTGTGTCTGGTAGATTGCTTGTCTCTATTTTGTTTGGTTCTTTTTCTAGAGCTTTGGTCTGTTCTTTTATTTGGTTGGTGGGCAGGGGTAGGGCAGTAGTTTCCAGAAGGATCCTTGTTGGGGGAGCAAGGTGCTTTTGAGGGATTGAAAGGCTAGTAGAGGGAAAAAACTGTGATGAGACTCGCTCATGTGTGTTTGGAGAAGGGCGTTGTGTAAGTCTTGGGTAGATATGTGCCAAGAATACTGGGCTGAGAGTTGGCTGTGTGACCTTTGGCAAAATCTGGAGAGTCTCAAAATTGTACTTATACGGAGCGGCCAGTTAGCTCAGGTGGTTAGAGTGCAGGCTCATAACACCAAGGTTGCCAGTTTGGTTCCCATATGGGCCACTGAGCTGTGCCCTCCACAGCTAGATTGAAGACAACTTCTTGACTTGGAGCTGATGGGTCCTGGAAAAACACACTGTTCCCTAATAAAATTTCTAGAAAAAATAAAATAAAATTGTACTTATGTACTCTGCAGTTTGAAGTTTTGTGAGCTGAAGAGTGATATGATCTGTTTTGCTACATAGCCGTGGTAGCAGTGTTTGTTCTTGCTTACTTCTTGGCCTTTTGCTCGTTTGTGTGGGAGAAAATAGTTACCTGGTCTTGGACTCTGGGCTAATGTGGCTTCCCATTTAGAGAACTTTTTTAATGATAGAAGAGAGAATGGAAGACACACTTTTATTCTAACACTGTGCCTTTACTGGTGGACGAATAAAGGTACTCAGGTGAAGAAGTCTACCTAATGTTTTAGAACTTTTCTCCAGACGTACATTATAAACAAAATTCTGTTAAGCTGGGTGTATTTAGTTCAGATTTCATAGCAAAAATATAGTTATCAAGCTACAGTAGGCTCTGGGTGCCAGGCTAAGATGCCCTTAGGGAGACAAGCCAGCGTCAAGGACTCATGGAAGGGTTAGAACAGTAGTTCTTTGGAACGCTACAGGAACTTTCCAGTCCCGGGGGGTGGGGGGTTGGGGGGGGAGGGGAAAGAAGTTCCATAAACAGTTTACTAGTGTCAGATGATCGTTGTAGAACTGCTTTACTTGTTTGAGAACAAACTTTTCTATCATGTTAGAAGCATTTACCTATGGGTAATGGATATACTTTCTTCAGATCATCATTGATCTGTTTATAAAAGCAGGTCTTCAGGGGTCTCTACTTTTCAATGTTGTTATAGCTCAAATATTTGTAACAAATGTATTACTTTAAAATCATTCTATAATTAATTCATCCTATGTAATTCAAAGTATTTCTTCTGTCAGTTAGCCTGAATTGCTGATGTTTGGGCAACTTCAGTGAGGATTTAATGCTTTTATCATTATTCATACATGGCTTTCTTTCCCTGTACCTTAAGCATGACTGTTAATCAGGTTGTGATCTTATACTTTTTTTTTTTTTTCAAGGAAGAAAGTAAATTTTGGTTCAGGAAGAAAGTGGTTTTGCTTGAACTGATTTATCAAGAAAAGGGAAAAAAAAAAAAGAATAATTTAAAGGAAACATTTTCCCTTAATACTCTTTTAACAAATAGGTTTGTGGTTATGCTGGAGTATATACACAAATAAGTTCAAGTGTATGTCTTGTCTGAAAATAAAGGCCAAACAATTAAAATAATGTGGCTTAGGAGAAGATACTTTCACAAACATAGAGCTATAGCTTTTGATAGATTCAAAAGTTGTTGGCAGATAGTAAAGATAAGTTCCCCTTCTACCTAATAAAGCATCATCTTTTAAAATTGCCAATGTCCTAACCTGTTGTCATGTAAAAAGTGTTGTCATAAAGGTCGCTTGTGTTTGGCAGGGATCTGGCCACACTGGCTGGGTCTGAGTAAGAGGCATTACTGAGTAAGGCATTACCTGGATTAGTACTGAGTCTGGTGTTATAGTGGCTGTGTTTTTTAGGATATTTCTAAGGCTCCTTCCTATTGGTACTTTTCCTGTCCAGGTTCTAAAGCTTCTTCCTATTGGTACTTTCCTGTCCAGGTTCTGAGACCCCTGTCTTGCGTTCTGAGGAATGACCCAATAATATGTAGAGACAGCCTCTTTAAAGACCAGTAACAGCCTGTACATCTTCCAGGATAGGGGTGAGCATGCAGACCCAGCTTAGAAAGCAGCAGGAACTGTCTACATGGTGACCTGTCTAGAATGCCCAGCCACTCTACTGCCTCAGTCTTAGTGCTTTACGTCTCCTGATGCAGATCATTGACCCTGGGAACCAGAGCCTGTGACTAAGTCCCTCACATCCAGGTGTAACATATTTCTCTGGTGAAAAGTTTGAACAGCACATGAAGCAAACACATACTAATTTGAACTTCACCAACATCTTTGATACAGAAGTTAGCTCAGCAATTACCAGTGTACATAAAATTGAAAAGGGGAGTGAATTAAGATATGTTATTAAAAATGCTTTTCTGTATTTATTCAAATAGAAGTGTGAACAAAGGACAACACCATACCAACACTTGCTTACTTTTGCTTGAATTTCTACATGGGCTCAGGAGTTACAAGACTTTGTTTCTTTGAAAATTGGTTTGTACTTCTAGCTTTTTCTAAAGTTGACTGAGCTCATTCCATTTATGATTCTTAAGAGAAAGAATATTTAGTGTTGCTTTACCTTTGAAACATTTGTAGATAGACATAGAACATGGTGAATAACTGGCCTGGAGAAAGTACCAAGCCTGTGTCTGCTATGACACCATTTCAAGACGAGGCTGAAACAGAGGCTGTATGTGGGGCTGTGTTTTAAGCAGCAAGTGCTCTTGTACTGATAGTGGTTCAGTCCCCATGGATTCTTAACAGAATGTCAGCTGTTCCATTATCTTGTACAAATATTTGGCACTGGAATTCTCTTATTTACTAACTATAAGTAATATAATATTTTTAAACCTCCAATCACCGGGAAAGGAAAAATAAACAACTGACATTGACATACTTAGCACTGAAAGCTTGCAGAGTTTAGTATTTGACAGGGGAGAGACTGGAGTTTATCATTTATCATTTAGTGAATGCGGGCCTTTAATCAAACGTTTTGTTTATTAACAGTGTTGGTTATGTAGCGTGTAGATAGGAGTCAAAAGGCACCATGTTTTTAAAATATTAAAATGTCCGGTAAAGTATGTTATAGTTTGAAATAGTTTTTATTTGGAGGAGGTGAATCTCAGGTTGTATTAATTTTCCAAGATAAGCAAATCTGACTTTTGTGGTTTCAAAATATGTTGAATGTTATGGAAAAATGAATCTTATGGAAAAATGATCTGAGTTTTTAGTTATAAATAAAGAAAGTAGCAGGTTAAAATAACTTTTTTAGTGTTTATAATTTTTATTTTTCTCTCAGTGAAATATATTTTCACGAGAAGTTCTGTGACCCTTGATTAATTATCTGCTTCCTTGCGTAGAGAAACTTATGTAGAAATGTTCAAGGAAGATATTGTAAGTTTGTTTTAATGTAAAAATTTTTTTCCAGTTGGTATTTATATAGAAAAACAGTTTGGAAAATAACTGCTTTATCTATTTGTGATAAGTTAGATATAGGATATTTTATTTCCTTTAGATACTATATATCTCATAGTACTCTCTCTATAAAGCTGGATAGAATGAGGATAGATTTTATATTAATAGAATGTATTTTCTTTAGAAATAGTAATCAAAAGTATCTTTTCCTATATTTCTCAACTGTTTATTGAGTTGAATATTCTCCATAAATATAAGCACTCAATAAATTGATTGGCTTTTTTGTTGTGATTAGATTTACAAAAGTTTGAAATAAAAATTTTAAAATACTCTATTTTTCCCAAAGTGAAAATTATTTGAAATATTTTATATAAAAGAAAATATTGCTTTCTTAGCAATTTTATTAATATTAATTAACAGTAAAAAAAGCAAAGATATAAAAAGAAAATAGATTACTTTCATTTATAAGTACTTTTATTAAATTTCAATTTAGTGAACTATTAAATACTCATTGGCTACATGGCACCATACTTCATTATAAAAATTGTAAAATGTAAATAAGAACAAAAATTTATAATCAATTTTAAAAGAAGTTGATCTGATCACTTAATGTATAATAAGTTCAAAACATAAAAAGAAGATGGAATTGTTGATATAATTTATCAAGGATGTTGACATAGCAATTAAAGCAGCATGTGTGCCTTTAACTAGCCAAATTAGGTAGAAAGAGAAATGAAATAATTTTCTTGGCCATCCTTAAACTTTTGATATTATTGGCAATCTCTCTGTCTGCCCCTCTCTCTCTTTTCTATTGGAAAGGTCAAATATGGAAATATAAGCGTTCTAGGTCATTCTTCTTTAATTCAAAGACAAGAAAGGTTTTGTATGTACGTGTGTGACCATGTGCTTACACGCATGCTTGCCCAGAAGTTGGGGTTTACATACAAGTGATGGGTTGTGAGGTATTGCTAAAACCACCACCAGCTTCCTTAACAGAATATGTACAATGTGTCATCCACTATTATATATGCTTTTCATGTAGTCACTGATTAAATTCTCCCAGCTATACTATGAGGTTGGCACTGTTGTTCTCCCCATTTTACAGATGAGGCACAGAAAGGTTAGTGGTTTGTCTGACTATGAAGTGCTGAAGCTGGGATCTGAATCCCAGGATGCTGGGCTCCAGGGACTGTGCTCTGAGAAACTCAGTGTTGTATTGTCTTTCCATCATGGATGAATGTGCTTAGCTCCATTTTCTCTTTTAAAAATAATAGAAGGTATGATATTTTTGTAATATCTTTTGAGGAGTAAATTGTATAATGTATGTAAATCTCTGGCACAATAAATGATTTGTGCATTCATTCCTGTGTGTATATTCACCCACATACACACATTTGCATATGCACATATATACATATAAGTATACTTGATTTTTCACATACTTTTTATAGAATTTTAATTTTATATAGTCATAACACTTGATAATATACACATATATCTCTTCTGCAAATAAACTAAATCCAGGTCCCCCTTATTGAATGAAATTGCCCATAACGTAGAATTCTTAGCTTCATAATTTTGTGACTGAAATGAACTATCCTGAGAAATAATTGGGGCCGGCCTAGTGGCGCAGTGGTTAAGCGCTGGCTTGGGAAGCTGGGACGCCAGCGGCCCCGGTTCGGGTCCCACATATGAGGGCCAGTGACACTGCCCTCAAAAAAAAATGACCTCGCATTGATTTGAGCAGACCTAATGTGTGGTTCTAATGTACATTGTGGCAGGAGAGATCCAAATTTCCAAACAGGGTCTAGTGAAAGAGACCTCAGAGTGGCGTCTCTAAATTACATGTAAGTACACCCTTTTCTACTTTGTTATAGCACTCCTATTTTGTGTTACTGGAGGAACATTTATCAACAGGATGATGGTATCTGAGCATAAAATTTCTAGTTGCTCCCACCCACTTTAGTCCCAATAATCATGAAGTATAATTGGGCGACTTAACAATTTTCAGCCATTTTTTTGAATGAATTTTTTCTGTGTAAAACTTATGTAAAAAACTTCAGTTACCAACTCTTTTCTCTTTGATGTGAAGCTTCAGAGAAACTATTGTCTGTTTCAATTTTGTTTTTACTTTTATCAAGATGCCTCATACACATAGTTTACAGTTAATTTCATTCTAAAGGCTTATTATGGCTTATTATGAAAAAAATAGTAGTCTTTCACCCCTACCATTTCATCTCCTAAGAGACAGCAACTTTCAATTTTTGCTTTAGCAAATTATCTTGGAATTTACTTCCATATCTATAAATCACAGATTTATGTAACTCTTCTCATTTTTTTTTTTTTAAGAGGGCAGTGTCATTGACCCTCATATATGGGATCTGAACTGGGGCCACTGGCGTCCCAAGCCAGCTCTTAACCACCGCACCAGTTGGCCGGCCCATCTTCTCATTTTTTTTGTTTTTGGTTTTGTGTACTATGCGTTGACTTCTTATGGAAGATGAAGAATGGGCACCCTTCCCTGCCCTCATTCCTCCCACCCTCCACTTCCCTCCCACACCCATGTGTATTTCCTATCTTACCTCCACACGGACATATCATAATTTTAGTTAGGTCAGTGTTTACGTGATCATGATTATGTAAATGCTATTCACAGCTGGGCCAGGTAAAGTACTAGGTTCATTTTCTGGAGTAATACTTTGTTTTTCTTGGAATTAATAACTTTGTTTTCTATGCATTTATGTCTAATTCAACTCTAACCTCACCACTCCCTAGTGTAAGTTTTCTCTTTATATTTTCAAATATTTTGGGCATTCTATCCATGACTTTTTAAAGAGCTATCTCTCTCAGAATGTTCTAGACCTGCTCCAGTCTAGACCTGCTGAAGTTGCTTCCATTATGGGCTTTTCCTTTCCTACCTTTCTGGGATTTCCTTTGCCTCCCTCTTGGTTTAGAGCCCTTTTTTCCTGAAATCCAAGTCATTGTACTTCTTTGTTTAGTCTCTCATTTTAGGGAGACATCTTCCAAGTTTACTGAAAATGCAAATATAGGAGATAGATTTTTTTAAAAGCCTGTAGGCTTTAAAATGGTTTTATCTACTCTTCTGTGTTAATATTGATGGCTGTAGAATTCTAGTTTAGAAATCACCTTTTCCTGAGAAATTTGAAGAATCTCTTCCATGTCCTCTAGCTTCTGGTATTTTGTCCAGTGCTGTTTTGGTTTGATTTGAGCTTTGAACCTTTGTGGAGAAGGTATATAAATGTGAACTTCAATTCTGTTTCCCATGCTGTATTTTATTTTATTTTATTTTATTTTATTTTATTTTATTTTATTTTATTTTGTTTTTAAAGATTTTATTGGGGAATTGGCGGAGGGGAACAGCGTTGGGGAATCGGGGAAGGGGAACAGACAAGTTGCTGTCTTTTTGTTCTTCAGTCTAGTTGCGGAGGATGTTGCTTCACTGTTGGTATCGTCATTGCGCTCTTCCCGGATGAGGCAGATCGGTAGCTGGCCTCTGGATGGTCGCTCACCGCGGCTGTTGGCAGCTCACGCTTGGCTGCCAGCCGCTCACGCTGGCTGCAGGCCACTCACTGTAGCCTATGGCAGCCCACTTCCCATGCTGTATTTTAATCCTCTACAGTACCTGCAGATCCCACTCCTGAGACTCTGTTTTACTGTTTCCACAGAATAACCGCCTGTTCCCCAACTTCTTGGTAGAGGTGCATAGTCACCCAGCTACACAGTGTGGAGAAGGAACCTGAGGGTTCTAACTTCTTCCTAAACAGGTTTTCAACAAGCCATCCTCTTTTTAGCCCTACCTTCCTCCAGTTCCAGAAGTATTGGGGGCTGCCAATACCTGAACATTTTGGGGTCCCTGTAATGTGAATAAGGTTGTTCCCAACTTGCTTTACTACTGAATAAACATTTGAAGAACTGATGAAAAATTTGCCACTCTTCTCTTTTTTGCACCTTCCAAAATATCCTTGCTGTTGTCTCTTTTCCCTTTTCCTTTATCTATCGGCTTTATATGTTTTAAAATATCCCTTTATTGTTGTTTTAATGAAGTTTCAAGAGGGAGAAGAGAGGAGGGCATATTTTTAATCTGTTTTACTTAAGTGGGGGTGTCATGGAACCAAATTATTTTTATAAATAAATGTTCCTTTAAGAAAGGACCTCCTTGAGATTTTATTATTTTGTTTATACACATATAATGAGATAGAACATTTAGTAGGGGAAATGAAATCCCTTTTGGGGGATTCATTGGGGGATACATCTACCTAAAAGTCATCAGGGGCATCAATAAGAAGGTGGGATTTCATGCCCTTCCCTTGTTCCTTAAATACATCCAGTGGACAAAGGGACTGGTAACCTATACCATTCTTGCTATTCTGTGGTCAACCTTAGCTTAAAATAACAGATGAATTGATTTCAGTATTTTTTTAAAAAGAAGTTGGACTCCCACCCTCCACACCCTTCCTGCTTTGGTTTCCAAATAAAGATGTTTTGAAGAATACCAGCTATATTAGCACTGGACACGGATTTTACTTGGAGGGTTAGATATCCTTTAATGGGTGTGACACTGATAGACTGGGGAGGAGATGAACAGTTTTACTCACCATCATCCTCCGATCAGAGTTACATCTATTCAAGGAATATGCATGGAGTATGTACTCTATGCCAGGCAGTATATTAAGTATTTAAAACATAATGCTACCTCTTGTCCACATGGAGGTTTTATTCTAACAGTTACTATGATATGGCTACAGATGGCTCTCATGTGGGTAGTGCTTACTATGAGACCGCATCTTACCTGATGACTCCTTAGCACAACACTGCAAAGTCATTTTAACATCCTCATTTTGCAAATGAGGAAACTGAGCTCAGAGGTTTGTTCCAGGTCATCTGATTGGAATGTGACCACCAGAATCTGAAGCCAGGTCTATTTATTTCAGAGCCCATGTTCTTCCATTTGTACAGTTTAAAAAAATAGTCGTTTAAAAAAATAATCAACAAAGCAATTTCACCTACACTGTTTGATCTAATCTTCTGTTGTCTAACCCATTTTTTTTTTTAACTACAGGTAATTATTCTCAGCTTGAGAGATTTGCTGAAAAAAAAATCACTAATTAATTGCATCATTTTGGGGAAGTGTCCTATTATCAGCTTGCTTTATTTGATGATTTTTTTTTTTCATGAACATGTGTGTAGGGATAAAACTTATTTATAGAGCATACATTTTAGTTTAATTACAGCAGAAGAATTTAGCTCTTTTAAGGAACTTTGTATGGAATAATTTTAAAGCAAATAAAATAACTTGTAATGCAAATAATCGCATACTAATTTCCTTGTATAAACACACACTTTCCCAGTCTTCATTTGTTTAAAATGTGTAGTTGATAGTAACTCAGGAAAGATGGAGAGAGTTTGTATAGTGTTCCTTCTTTAGCTATGTAAATAGTCTTAAATGTTTAAAGACACACTAAGTTATAGGGTAGTCCACAAAAAAGACACATAGTAAAACAGAGAGACAATATTTAAAATAGAAACAGTGTAGGCAGAAATCAAGGAGCATCAAAGGATAACAAGAAACTCAGGGTTCAGGGAAATTCAAGAAAATCTGAAATTGTTTTTTTTTTCATTTGGTGAGTTGATTGTTATTTCCACCGACATTTATTGACGATGTGCTGTGTGACGGGTACCGCTTAGGCACTGAGGGTGCAATAATGTTTAAGAACGAGATCCCTGCTAGTCAGAACCAATAGTCTGGCAGTTAAGGGACCACTGTGATTGTGGGTGAGGCTACCAACTGGTTTAAAAGCCAAAGCCTCTAAGGATGGATGTACAACAGACAGGGAAACCCTGATACACGGATGGAAGGAAAAAAGTAAAATGGTAAAGAACAAGAGAAAAAATACTAGAAAACAATAATAAGGAAGAAACTGTGGCACACTGCAGGGAATGAATGCTACATCCAGGAGGAAAGGACACGTAACATTGGATTGTATCTCACAAACGAGTTCAGAATAGCATTTGCATAAGGCTTTATACATTTACAATGTTTCAGACTATTTCCCACATCTCAAATCAACCTTGATGATAACAGTGAAAAAGGCTTTGTTTTTATCTTCATTATACAGATGAGCACACTGATGCCAGGGCAGTTTATGCTTTTTGCCAAAAGATCACAGTGTGCTTCAAAGCTGGGTTTGAATGTCCTTCTTATGACTCCATGTTCAGAGCTATTTCCATCCTTCTAGTAGCAGAGAGAGTAGCTCTACAAATTAGATAGGTACAGATCACCTTGTTAAACCATGCGCACTGGCAAAGTAAGAAGCATGAGAGGCACATGGCAATGCCATTGCAAGATACACAATCCCACTACTGTCGAGGACAACAGATGGATCTGTGGTGAAATGTGCTGTGTGTGTACCCATCCAACCATAACATAGCTCAGCAGGAGTGGTCCTTAATTCTTTGCTAGTGTTTTTCTATTGAAACTATGGATTAACACCATGTTTTATTGGTGCCTCACTCAGATCCAGCCCTTAAACTAAATAGTGGCAGAGTGATTCTTTGTGCAATAATCAATACGAGCATGGCTTTCTCAAGGACTCAGAGCTCGCTGAAAAAGAAAATGTAGGTGTAAAAGGTTGATCTATGCATATTGTATTAAGGATGGATTTGACATTGAAAATTGTTCTTGGAATGAGAAGACTGGATGTTTGACAACAAAGCAGATAGCTGACAATGAAGCTGCAGCATCATTTGTAAAAATTAAATATTTTATTTGAATTAAAGTTTAGATTTAATTTGTTCTAAGAAAGTTTTATAATGTTGATGAAGCTTGTAGTTTCATTCTCAAGGTCAAATAAATCTGTGTCCCTGAGTGTACGTGGAATAAAGACAGGGGATTGTTTTATATGAGAAAACTTGCATCAAATGGGAACACTGGAGATCAGAAAGATACAATCGTTTTAGAGCTTTTTGCAGCGGTCAAAGAGCTTCTAACTCATAGGGACCTTACCCTCTCCCTCTCACGACTGATAATCTCAGTTTTGAGTTTGTAATGAGAGATGGTTTTATTTATTTATCTATTTATTTTTTAGATTTTTTTTTTTTGAGGGCAGTGTCACTTGCCCTCATATGTGGGACCGAACTGGGGCCGCTGGCTTCCCAAGCCAGCACTTGATCAGAGAGATGGTTTTAGACATGTATGTTTTACATATGCAATCCTGGGGATGCTTAAATTGTGGTTTTACTAGCCCACTATAAAGAATCTAGTTTAGGGCCTGCTGAGTAGCATGATGGTTAAAAGTTGGCTTGGTAGTGCTAGTTCTGAGCAGTAGGGCTACAGGTTCGGATCCCACATGGGCCAGTGATGCTGCGCCCTCTACAGCTAAGATGGTGAACAACAGCTCAATTTGGAGCTGGGCTACTGCGAGTCGCCCACAATGGAGTAGGCTGCAGTGGGGCTGGCAAGCAGCTGGCATGCGCTTTCGTGAGCTGCTGTGAGTGGCTATCCAATGGCCAGCGAGCTATTGCCTCACCGGGGAAGAGCGCAATGATAATACCAACATTGGCCAGTGAAGCGACATCCTCCACAACTAGACTGAAGAACAAAAGGACAGCAGCTTGTCTGTTCCCCTTCCCCAATTCCCCAATGCTCTTCCCCTCCCCCAGTTTCCCAATAAAATCTTAATAAATAAATAAATGAGCTATTTGGCTTTAAAAAAAAAAGAATCTAGGTTAGGGATCTCAGAAAGCTAAAGAAGAGTAGTCTTATCCATGTGGGATATATCCCAAGCCCTGCAGTGGATTCCTGAAACTGGATAGTACTGAAATGCTATATATATATATATAATGCTTTTTCCTATTATACATACCTGTGATAAAAGTTTAATTTATAAATCAGGCACAGTAAGAGATTAACAACAATAACTAAATTGAGAACTTTCACCTTTTTGCTAAAGGAAGCACTTTACGGTTTCTTTGTGGCATATCCTAATTGCCAGCCAGCATCACTACGCTGAAGTTTAGGGGTCATCATTAAGTAAAATAAAGGTTACTAGCACACAAGCACTGCGATACTTCAGGAGTTGATCTGATAACTGAGACGGTACTAAGTGACTAACAGGCGGGCAGTGTGTACAGCCTGGAGATGCTGGGCAAAGGGATGAGTCATGTCCTGGGGAAGAGCGAGCGGGACAGCTCGAGATTTCATCTTGTTTCTCAGAGAGGCACACGACTTAAAACTCATGAATTGTTTTTTTCTGGAATTTTCCATTTAATATTTTCAGACCACTAAAACCACAGGAAATGAAACCATGGGTGAGGGGAGACTACTGTATCCTATAGTGTAATTGTTCTCTGGAGTCTCACTCTTTTCTAGGGTTTTATCAAAGATAAGAAAATTGATCATGCATATAGTTACTGAACAATTGGTCTCTTTGTAATGTAAGGTGCAAAAAAATTGTTCAAGTCTAGAAATCTCTTAAGGAAAGTTTTAAAGAAAGTATGGAGAAAAACTGACGTGGAGTACTGTCTTCACAAAATCTCTTGTACTAATCACTTTAAGGCTAAAATCTTTAGGACCAACACTTGGAAATGATCTGAGTAGATTGAACCTGACCATGAGTACTACATATGCTGAAAATACAGGTGCTTGTACAATGGGACCCTCTTAAGAAAACACTACTTTATCTTTTGAACCAATTATTATATGTAAGCCACATTATTGTCTAAGAGATGATGTGGCTTTTATTCTTTATTTTTTATACAAAAGAAGCAAACTAAAACTAATAATAGTGATTTATATTTTTAAACCATAAGGGACATAGCATGGCAGTAGAAAACCAGCTCCATTTTCTGTATCTTTTATTTCCCCTACCCTATTTTTTGGGAAAAATGATGAGCAGAGAAACTCAACATTCAAATCGTGATGGCTCACATTCCTAAATCAGTCCATTTTTTCCCATTTTCCTGTTACCATCCAAGTTCACCAATCTTCTATTTAGTTGCTCTGATCACACCCTTACTTTTCCACAGGTCATATTTCACAAAACAGCCAGAATTATATTTTTATAATGTACCTCAGATCATGTCACGCTACTGGATATCAGTTACACTTAGAATAAAATGCACAATCCTTCTTGGAACCCCCGGGGGATCTGGTTCTTTGTACCAGTCCCGTCATCTGCTTGCGTCCCGGTCCCCTTCTGCCCGCTGTGGGCTCCAGTTAACCGAGCCCTTAACTGACTAGCTCACCCTGATAGTGGTCTTGCTCTTGCTATTTCCTCTTCCTGGATTGCTTTCCTGCAGATCTTCACAGCATCACCTTCTCCTTGTTAGTGTTGCCTCTTAACAATCCCCTTCCTAAAGAGGCCTTTTCTGCTCACTGGGTCCAAAGGCATTCCCAGTCTCCCTCGCTATCATTTCATTCTGCTTTGTTTTCGTTGTTTCTTTTATGTAACAAATATTGATTGAGCATGTATTTTGTTTTGCGGCGAGCAATATGGTAAAGTTCTTACCCTCAATGGAGCTGTCATTCTAGTGATGAGGAATAGTCAGTAATCGTCCTCCTGGGCACCTCCTACTGGACCCAGAGCCATAGATAGACTGGAAGGTTCGTGAGAGCAATGACATTGCTTTCTATCTGCTGGAATTAGTAAAGGGAACTTGCAGAGAGCCCATTCTCTGTCACATGTTTACTACTCGCTTCTGTAAAGTGACCTCCAGAACTGGAGAGGTGGCAAATTATAGCATAAAGAACAAGGCCATACACCTGAAACTAATGAAAAGCTAAATAAATAAGATAAATAAAAAGAACAAGGCCATGATGGTGTAGTCCTCTAAAATATACTACGTGCCTTCCTGAGCAAGTCACATTGTCTACTTTTTGCATTAGTTTCTCATTTGTAAAATAAGGTAGTCCTATCCATTTCACAGGGTTCTTGAATGAATGAATTATGTGATTACTTGATAAACAGAGTACTATGCAAATGGCCCAGTTAGGTGAGTATTGAGTGTTGTCTGCAGATGTCTGGAAATCTGCTGAACTTTCCACATCTGCTCCAGAGGGAGCTTCCCAAATTTGCGCCTGTTTCCTTGTCGTTTGGATAAACAATACTGAATAATATTTAGCCTGTCTCTGATGACCATATTTTACTTTGGTTTTATCCTAACAGCATTTGTTTTCTGTTTTTCTACAGTACTTTGGAAGTTTACTTGTCATTTTCTGTGTAGAGCTGGCTTGTGGTGTTTGGACATATGAGCAGGAAATTATGGTGAGTTCACAATGGAATATAATCAAGATATGAAACAATATCCAGTTCAGCCTTATAAATTAATTAGACACTTTGGAGTAATGTCGTCATATGATTATTAATTGAAATTCTTATGCTATGTGATAACAGTGGATAATCCCAATACTTCTGAAAAGCAACATTTTCTTTTTTGTATCTAAAGCATATGTGTAATTCCAAGCCATAATTTGTAATATTTCCTTTGATGTACTACAGTATATGTATTTAATTCCGCAGATTGCTTAAACATGGATATCATAGACTAAACATAATATGTGTTCTAAAATAATTTTACCAACTTCTGAGGGTATAATAGGAAAGATTCACATTTGCAACAAGATTTGAGAAAGGTTGGAAATCTGCATGAAAGCCTTCTAAGTAGCCGGACGCCCGTGACTACAAAGCATGGGTCTGCTGTTTGCAACAAGCTGCCCCACCTTCCTCTTTAAGATGTGTATCTGAAGGGTTGCTGTGTGTTTACCCCCGTATGGAAACACCCACAGTTTGACGTTTGGCTACAGGAAAACAGCTCTTCAGCTTTTGTTGTCTTCTATTTTAGCAATCGAAACCATTGGAACAACTTGTATAGTTACGTTAGAATGGATGAGGATAAGAGTTTCTCGATCTTAAGATTGTAGCAGCCGTGTTTGGTTTACCAACTGCATGTCACCCTTGCTTGCATTGGGCATTATTAGTTATTTAATGTTTGTTCACTTAGTGGTGAAAATTGGTGCATTTATGTCATCCTGAGGTCGAGCACCTTTGCGTGTCTGTGACAGCTGGCTGTTTTCATGAAGGCAGGCTAGATTTCCCCCTGTGAGCATCGTAGAGTAATTTTGTTTCAGGAAGGGGATGCTTCTCAACCTACAGTCCTTGGATTGTCTGCGGTAGGAGTCACATTCTTCAAAATGTGCACGATAGGGCTGTAGGCCAGACCTGCTAAATCAGAACAGAGGGAAAGGCAGAGGAAGGAGGCGCAGGACTGGGCATTTATAACAGGTTCCCCAAGTGGGTCTTCAAGTTTTTAGAATCTAAATGCTGTTAAGAAGAGAGGGAGATTATTTTGTATTTGTTTCTGAGAGGCATTTCAGCAGCTGTATAAGAAAATTGAAGTTGTTTATGATGCTGACGCAGTTACTGAAGATTTGATTGTGAATCTGCTACTGTACTGTGAGACTCTTATGAATAGTGAGCGGTAATTGCAGACTAGTGGGCACTCTGTATACTCCTGTTTATACGTAAACGGTGCTGTGGCACTACTACTCATCTGAACCCCAGTGAAAAGCCCTGTGAGCATCATCCCAGGACTATGCTTTCAGGGGGTGACAGCTCTCAGTAAGGAGAAAGAATTTATGGCTATTTATGGTAAGTTGAAAAGTCAGGGCAGGGTCTAAGCAATTTAATATAAACATAAGACTTTCTTCCAAACTAAATCTTCTATTAAAATAAGAGTGCTCTTGCTGTCTTTGAGAATCATATTTTCTCTTCACGCCCTAGAAACTTTGTGTATTTCGGGGAGTGAAAAATTAATTTTTCCAGGGACTCAATTTCTCTGTTTTATTTGTAAAGAGATGATCTTTTTAATGTTTTCTGTTTCTTAAAAATACACGTATCTCCTTGACATTTAAGCAATAGATAGTAAATTGTGTAATTAATTCTCGATCCCCTCATCTCAGCATTGGATTGTATTCTTTTAATTAAATGATTCTTTTAGAAATGAGTTTACTATTGTGGAGTTTTAAAATGGTTTGTATGGTGTTTCAGTCCTATTAATATTTCATAAATCTCTTAAGTTAAAACAAGTTTGAAATGAATGAATTTAAGGTAGTTGAATGGAAATATTTTGACTCTCATTCTAAGAAACTTGAGGTAATTGAAAGGAATTCATACTTGTTAAGATACTTCCTTCTATTCTGCTAAGGAGCCATCTACAAACATCTTCTCAGTATCACAGAGCTGCTGGATGGGTACATAGCAGCCTTTTCAGTGGAGGGCATGCATCATTCTTTTGTTTGTGGAAATCTTCTGCATTTAGTCATCAGGATAGACTAAGGGCTGTTGTAAAGTAAAATGTGGAAAGTAGTCCATTCAAAAACGTTTGTCAAGGTTTTTTTTTTTTAATGGTTTTTGCACTAATAGCTGTGTGAGTGAAAAGTGCTGTTAAAGTTTATTAGCTGTCAAATTTTGCAGAACCCAGCCTTTGCATAGAATGGGCTTTGTGCTCCGAGCTGTTCCACGCTAGGAGCCAATAAATGCGTGTTTTCCTTTCGAGCCAGGTCACAGTATTTTGTGCCAGACCTCAGTGATCTTCTCTGTTTCTTGCCACATTTGGTCTTGGATCGATTGTGGTCACAAGGGGAAAACAACTTGTATTTATTTTGGAAAATAAAATTTAAAATAAGACTGTCCTCATACCCAAATCAAGAGTTTTGACATCAGATTGCCATTTCCCTGTTATTTCTGTTGTTATATTTAGTCACCTCCTATTTATTATTACTTCTCTTAAAAAAAAATCAGTCAATGATATTGTTTCATATTATAAATATCCAGAGAATTTATTTCACTTTCATTTATTTTATGCTTGAAAGGATATGAGATAATAATAATTTAAAGTGAGTAGCTTGAACTTTGGTTAGTTAGTTCCTTGAACTTTGTTGAAACTACAAGAATATGATGTCTACCCAGTCAGCCCATTATTTAGGGAACAAAGTTGTATGCCCATGTGTTGAGGTGTTTTCTTTTGTATTATGCATTTCCAAATAATGAAAATTAGCAGAGAAAAAAAATATGAAGAATTTCTGTGGTCAGGAATTTTTAAACTACTCCTGCAGCTATTACTGTGTTTTAAAATAAGATTTCCAAATAATCCAATTTTTGAGTTGGGGTCAAGCTTGCTTGTTGAAGCCTGGTCTGTGTTTCCCCATAACTCAGATGTGGGTTGTCTGTCCAACTTTCATAGAGTTTCTGTAATACTGCACATGTGGCAAGCCTGGGGTTTGCTGCCTCATGGTCTCCTGTGGTGCAGTAGATGAGACATGGAGTGATGTCCTGACTAGATGTGTTGGCCAACTGTTGTATCATGTACCTGAAGCTCTGACATGATTAAACCCTCTGTTAAGGGACGCGGTGCTACGTGATTTGAGAAGAGAAACACAAAAAAGTGCTTTAATTTGGGAACTAATGTTTCCAGAATTCCCACTTGCTTCTGCAATCCAATTTTTTACTTCTTCTTCTTTTTTTTTTTTTTTTTTTTAGCTGAGACATCCTGCCACCTGTTGGCAGCTCAGCAGCAGCTCAGCTCGGGCTGGGCATCGAACTGCTGTTGCTCAGAGCTCAGCTCGCACTCTTGAGCGAGCTCTTAACCAACTGAGCCACTCTGCCAACCCTGCAATCCAATTTTTGAAAAGGTATTTACAACTTATTCCAGAATGAGGCTTGACTTGAGCTGAACTATTTATCTTCTTAATTCTTCTCCCTTTATTTTAGTACCATAGTCTGCAGTCACTTCAAAGAACAACAACTTTATGAAGGCAAAGCAAAGGTCATTTCTCAGCAGCCATCATTCATTATGAGGCGCTTCCAGTATATCTAGAGGATATATAGTTTACTGGTTTTGTGTTTTAAATGACATTAAATGATTTTGCATTATTTTGCTTAACGTGAAGTACTTCGGGATTTAGTACAAAAATCTACATGTGGAGATTGTTCAGTAAGTACTTAGTAATTCTGAGTTAGCTTAGGCCACAAACAAATATAAATATAGAATAGTAATTGTCAATTACAGTACATTCCAAGTATGTGTACAAGACTTTGAATGATTTAGTTTCTGGATTTATGAATGTAGGTGTGTCTTTTTGTGTTACAGTTGTTGATATTTTGCTTTTTATCTCCAGGTTCCAGTACAGTGGTCAGACATGATCACTCTAAAAGCCAGAATGACAAACTATGGCTTACCTAGATACCGATGGCTTACTCACGCTTGGAATTTTTTTCAGAGAGAGGTAAATGCTACAATTTATGAGGTAGAGGGTATGAAATATAAATGGCATACTTTTAAGACAAATGTTCAGAGCTTTGGCTTTGGCACTTTCTCTGTGCTGAAAAGGTAAGCCTGTGATTCAGTTATTTACCACTGGTGTAATTATTTACTGAGAAAGCCCTTCAGGAACTCCAGGCTCTGCTTTTCTCGCCATGTACACCACCACTACCTCATCATTCCATATGCTCACGTATATTTTCGAATTTTTAAAAATCTGTTTTACTAAACTACCGTCACATTTCCTTTTTCTGAGAGTTGCTCACTAAATATCCAATTCTATTTGAATAGATAATTTTTCATGAGCTACCTGTATTTTAAGCATCATTTAAAATTTTTAAATGATCGTTCTCATTTGAGAATTAGGAGTCGTATATCAGGAAAGACATGAACTTTCTAGTCAGAAAGACTTTGGTTCAAATCCTGACTCTGCTGCTTGCTGTTTCATAAACTTTTATAATTTACTTAATTTCCTTATGCCTGGGTCTCCTCACCTGTAAAATGGGGATAATGAAATACCTACTTTGCTGAGTTCTTGAGAAGATGAAATAATATAATTTTGATCTCATTTAACCTGTGGTTATTAACAGAAACATTACAAAGTGTAGGTGGTTTTTTAGCTTTTCTTACCTGACTTCCCCATAGCACTGCACCCAGTCATCTTCTCAAATGGGAACTATATTTGGGTGTTTAAAATCTGACAACTGGAAGGAGTCATTGATCCTGCTTCAAACCAAGCTTTTCTCTCCAGCAGTTTCCTTGTGATTGGAGTGACATTTTCAGATAACCAAATATATCCGTTTCCTCTAATTTTATTTGGAACTGGGTCATGAAGCATTTAAGAATCAGTGTCTTACACGATGGACATCCAGCTCTCTGCTCAGTTCCTCTGTCTGGGATACTGGCTGCGGTTCAAGTCCAGGATAATCTCCAAATCTAGCCCTTTGTGTTAAGAGCTGTTGAGATGGTGAAAATTATCATGGTCACACAGATTTCCTGTTTATTTAAATGCTTCCTGACTTTGTTTGTTTACTGTTCATTTGTACTAAAAACAACACACAGGGAAAATAAATAAAATGTTAGGAAATTTATAGAATGCTGTGTTCAGTTACAGCTCTGGGTAGAAGCTGCTTACAGCTCTTAATTTTCTGGAATTCGTGATGTACACCATGACAATCTAGGTTAAAAAACAAAGCACGGGGTCGGCCAAGTGGCGCAGTGGTTAAGCGCTGGCTTGGGAAGCCAGCGGCCCCAGTTCGGATCCCACATGTGAGGGCCAGTGATACTGCCCTGAAAAAACAAAACGAAACAAAAAAAACAACAAAGCACGTTTTTTTTCTAGTAGTAGGACAAGGAGCTTCACCTCGATACACAATGTACAAGCACTGCAAATGAGAGCACACCTATTTTTAGATTTGCTACACAAGTGCCCTCCTCTGTGTCATAGGCCTATTTCACCCTAGAGGAAGGGGTGAAGATCTCTCGGCATCCCGAAAGAGTATTTAAAAGCCTGCTGTAGGGCCGGCCGAGTGGTGCATTGGTTATGAGCTGGCTTGGGACGCCAGCAGCCCCAGTTTGGATCCCACATATGAGGGCCAGTGACACTGCCCTCTACAGCTAACAACAGCTCCACCTGGAGCTGGGCTGCTGTGAGTCCCTGGGACGGCGTTGCTGCAGCCCATGCTGCAGTGGGCTGCCATAGGCTACAGTGAGTGGCCGGCAGCCAGTGTGAGCTGATGGCATCTGGTGTGCGCTGCCAAGAGCCACTGTGAGTGGCCGTCCAGGGGCCGGCAACCGATCTGCCTCACCCGGGAAGAGCGCAATGATGATACCAACATGGGCCAGTGAAGCGACGTCCTCCACAACTAGACTGAAGAACAAAAGGACAGCAACTTGTCTGTTCCCCTACCCCGGTTCCCCAATGCTCTTACCCTCCCCAAATTCCCCAATAAAATCTTCAAAAAAAAAAATAAATAAAAGCCCCTTGTATGGTTTGCTACAGCTGTGGCCATAATAAAGTACCACAGCCTGGGTGGTTTAAACAACAGAAATTTATTTTCTCAGAGTTCTGGAGGCTGGAAGTCTGAGATCAAGGTTTGTAGAGTTGGTTTCTTTGGAGGCCTCTCTCTTGGGCTTATAGATGGCTGCCTTCTCCCTGTTTCTCTGCATTAGCTTTCCTCTGTATGTGTAGGTGTTTAAATTTGCTCTCCCTGTAAGGATATTAGCCATGTGGAACTAGTGCCCACCCTTAATTTAATTACCTCTGTAAAAAACCCTGTCTTTAAGTCTGTTTACATTTTGGGGATCAGAACATCATCATGAATTTTGGGTCACAATACAATTCATCCATAACACTCCTCTTACAAAAGAAATGGTACAGCTAAAGTGACATTGTCAAGCACCAGTTTTCCTGACTCCTCATTCAGTGTGGTTCTGTGCATGTCTCTCAACTTGGTGGGTTCTCACTTAAGCCCTAGTGATGTTTATTTAATATCTTTTTAAAAACTCACCTTTAAAAATGTGCTTATTTGTTGTTGTTTTTTTAAGATTTTATTGGGGAATTGGGGGAGGGGAACAGACAAGTTGCTTTGGGGAATTAGGGAAGGGGAACAGACAAGTTGCTGTCCTTTTATTCTTCAGTCTATTCGTGGAGGACGCTGCTTTACTGGCCCATGTTAGTATTGTAATCATTGCGCTCCTCCCAGCTGAGACAGATCGGTCACCGACCATTGGATGTCCACTCACAGCAGTTCTCGCCAGCTGCCGGCTGAGGCCGCTCACACTGGCTGCCAGCCACTTACAGTAGCTCTTGGCAGCCCACTGCAGCCTCACTGCAGCCTGTGTTGTGGCTGGCAAATCACGGCATCCCAGCTCCAGGTTGAGCTGTTGTTCACCATCTTAGCTGTAGAGGGCGCAGCGTCACTGGCCCGTGTGGGATCCAAACCAGCGGCCCTGCTGCTCAGAGCTCGTGCTCCCAAGCCAACTCTTAACCAACAAGCCACTGGGCCGGCCCTGCTTACTTGTTTTAACATAATGGTTGGAGTATAGGTTTCGGAATAAATAGGCTCTGTGATCTTGTCCAGTTACTTGACCTGTCAGAGCCTCAGTTTCTTTCTGTGTAAAATTGTGGTGGCATTTTTCTGAGTTTGATGCCATGTTAGCAAGAGTGGCCAAATCTCTATGCAATTTTTCGTTGGGTTTTTTTTTTGTTTTTTTTAGCTGAGCCATCCTGCCATCTGTTGGCAGCTCACCAGCAGCTCAGCTTGGGCTGGGCATCGAACTGCTGTTACTCAGAGCTCAGCTCGCACTCTTGAGCGAGCTCTTAATCAACTGAACCACTCGGCTGGCCCTGGATGCAATTTTGAAGGAGGCAGAAAAACTACAAGAAGGTGTAGCCCGCAATCACGTGTAGCTTAATCATAGGTTTGCTTAAGGGAATTTTCAGGAAAAGTTTCAATTCAGTATTTTCTGTTGATGAAGAAAAACTATGAAAAAAGGAAAAAAATATCTCAGTGACTTATTAAAATTAAAAAAATGCTTGGCACCAAACTTGATATGCTTAAGTTATTTGGAAAAGTCATTTCTGTGGAGCACCTCATTTCCTGACAAGGCCAGATAAATGGGCTGTTCTACTGTGGATGGGGTTAGAGTGTTCCAAAAACTGTTCTGTCATCAACATAGAAAAACACATGTCCTTAGGAAATGAGTAAAATAAGTTTTCTCTGGATGTAAGAATTTTAAAAGACTGACTTGGAAATATAGTAATTCATGGTTTTTAGAAAGTAAAATCTTTTACTATGTATGTTTCTTTTTGTGGATACTGGATAAAATATGTGATGTCAAGTTATGTTTGACCTAATTTGTGGTGTTTAGAGTATAGTCATGGCTTTTAGAACAAGTTTATAAAAGAAAATACTAAAAATATTTTTAAAGTTTCTTGGAAATTTTTAGTATTACCCAGTGTTTGATAATTCATCATTTAGGGTAGTCTTAAGGTATTTTTTTTTTCTTTTTTGAAATTAGATATTTAGGCACATGAAAAAATGCAAAATCATTTTTAGTATTTTTTTTTGTTTCATTTTACATGAGTTCAGAATTCTTTAAAGTGGCATTTTGTTGAATTTTAAAAGGGTGAATTATGATATTTTTGATACAGTGTAAGTCCTGGGCACAGATTGATCTGCTAAACTGCATAATTTGTAGAGCCAGTCAGTCACTCTGGGCAGAGTTCTCAGTGACTTTCCATAGTCCTTGTTTTTCACTGTATGGAGGACTAACACCACATCTATCCAAGGGCAGGAAATTCTCATAGTTAATTATTCTGAACCTAATTTTCAAGGTTTAGTGAATCAAAACCTTGGCCAGAGAAAAGTTTTGCTAATCCTCAGTGAACTGAGACAAAAAGAAAAAAGACAAAATTGGTTTTCTTAAAATCTAACTTTATGAAAGCTAAAGGAACTTCATATTTTCTGAGATTAAGGTGATAGAATGTGACAGTTTATTTCAAGAATCTCATTTGGTTGAATTAAATTTTGTTGGCCAAATCTATGTTTTTACATCTCAAAAATTTTTGGAAATTTTACTGGTTCTTGAATCCAAGTCTGGTAATCTTTTTGATGGGGGCTTTCATCAACAAGTCTTTTTACAGAGATTACATAAACTTTTAATATAATATTAGGATTTGTTAAGCAATTAAACTAGCAACTAGGCATATACATATAGATTAACTACTCTTTAGGGCTCAGAGGCTTAATGATAAATGTAAGATTTCAGCAATTCGTCTTTTTAGTTGTGTATATTAACTCTGTTGCTATACAATCACTTGTAGAGGATCTTACAGTTGGGGAAGGAGACTCAGTTATGTCTGATCTGATTTTATCTGTTATGGGCATTACTGTTGTTCAGAATTATTCCATTATGGATGCCTTTACTATATTTCTTTCATCAGTATAGAATGTACATATATCATTAGGTGCTAACAGAAGTGAATTTAGCTCTGGGTAAAAAAAAAAAAAAGAAAAAAGAAATCTAATGTTTTATCTCCTATAAATTAAAAAAATATTTTTGTAGTTTCTGAGCCTGACCAGTCATTCTTTTGCAGTTCAAGTGCTGTGGAGTGGTATATTTCACTGACTGGTTGGAAATGACAGAGATGGACTGGCCCCCAGATTCCTGTTGTGTTACGGAATTCCCAGGATGTTCCAAACAGGCCCACCAGGAAGATCTCAGTGACCTTTATCAGGAGGTAAGGCCATGTAGTTATACAAGTTTTCTTAATAATGACTTAACTAAAGAATCAACAACTTGCCAATGGAATTTTCATCTTCTTTCTAAATATAAGAGCCCTTAAACATTTTCTTTGATATGTGGAGAAACAGGATAAAGCTAAAAATCAATATAAAAATCTCAACACTAATCACATTTGAACAAAGAAAATTGGGCAAGACTAGGTTTTATAATTAATTGAATTTTAAACTGTGTTGTCTAGAATCAAGTTCTAGTGCCCCTTCCTACGGGTGCTTTGAAACAGACACAGGCAGATTGTGTAGCTAACTCTGGATATTAGGGGACACATAGTTTGGAGTTCCTGAGCAGAATGTGTATTTTAGGGCCTCCACCTAGATTTTAAAAAAAAAATGTAGAGGGCAAAAATCTCACTCTCCAGAGAAAATACTGGTCTCTACTCTTCAGTTCCCCCTGCTGGCTAATGATCAGTGATGTTGGTTTTAGTTAGCTGATTTAATGAAATCAGATGCTCACTGGAATTAAAATCGATTGTCACATGCCCAAGAACTTTGCATATTTGTGTTTTCTGGGAGAGTTTATTAGAATCATCAGTTATTCTTTTGTTAGCAGTTTTCTATTCCTTTATTTTTAGTGGTGATTTTCAAATTTTGTTAGTAGTGGAATCCTTTTTTAAATTAAAATCTAGAACTGCTAAACCATCAAACATAGTAGACAATGGCTACATGTGGCTATTAAAATAAAAATTAAAAAAAAAATTTTATTTCATCAGTTGTACTAACCACATTTTAAGTGATCAACAGCCTCTCGGGATTAGCTGCTTCTGCACTGGATGATGCAGATATAAGACATTTCTATCATTACAGAAAGTTTTATTGTAGTCTAGAATAAAATAGAATAGAGTAGGATAGGATAGGATAGGATAGAATAGAATAGAATAGAATAGAATAGAATAGAATAGAATAGAATAGAATAGAATAGAATAGAATCAGATGATAAGGAAGCTGCTCAGGCTGAGGGTCTGGAATCATGTCTAAGATATATTTGTAGTCAGGTACCTGGGTACCACAGAGCACTGCTGAAGACCTCTGGCTTAAAGAGACACGTGTAATATAACACACACACACACACACACACACACACACACACACACACACAGTATAGCTATAAAGAATGAACTTTAAAACAAAACACACTAGGATTTGGAATTCTGGTCCAAATGGTGGAGTAGGTAAACACTGTACTTCCTCCTCTCTTGACCACATCAAAATTACAACTAAACTACAGAACAATCATCATTGAGAACCATCTGAAGTCTAACTGAATCGAAGTCCTACAGCTAAGGACATACAGAAGATGTCACCTTGAGGATGGCAGGAGGGGCAAAGACGTGGAACAGGCTGGTCCCACACCCACGTGTAGTGGTTAAAAATTGGGAGGGATATTTTGACTTGTGGAGGTCCCTCTTAGGAGGAATGAGGGGTTCCAGCCCCACACCAGGCTCCCCAGCCCAGAGTTCCAATGCCAGGGAGAGAAATCCCCATAACTTCTGGCTGTGAAAATGAGTAGAGATTGTGGCTGAGAGAGACCCAGGTGCTCCTCTTAAAGGACCCTCCCATGGACTTACTCACTGACAGACTCACTCGCTCTGAGCTCCAGCACTGGGGCAGCAGCTCAAAAGGCACCAGGGACATAAAGGGAGGAACTAGACTGTCTGCCTTTAGGGAGAGGGGCAGCTTTCTCTCACACAGAAGTGCTGGCAGAAGGCATTGTTCCTTTGTTGAACCCTGCCCCCCAAGCCCCCTCCAATGTGCAAATGCAGGCAGCCACTGTATCTGAGTCTTCATTAATGTGGCTAATACCTTTCACCCCTCCTTGGTGATTCCCTGAGACGCCCCTCCACCCAACTTGCAGACACACCCATGCCACTTCCAGTGGCTTTTCCATAAAAATAGCTTGTTTTGGCTCATGCTATAGGCTTTCCTAAAATCTCGCAAAGGTTCACAAAGCCAAACAAGCAGCATCTGGCATGTCCCATAACTCTTGTTGAGCAGCCTCAAACCCAGCATTAGTGTCAGGCAGCCTCGGTTCACAGCTTGGCACCTACCAGGCACCTCCAAACCCGGCATGGTTGGCTGCCATCAGCAGATTGTTTTTGGCTAATGCCAGGTGGCCTTGGACAGGAACAGGCTGCAGTAGAACTTGGCCTTTGGCAGGGCCAGGACACCTGGAGGCTGGCTGCAGATCAAACTGAAGCACCAACCAGCTGCCTCTGTGGACAACACACCCAAAGGGCAAACTGGGCAGTACCAGATCCCTACTAAAGCGAATCCTGCTTTGTAGGGTCAGTCCCTGCACTATCGCTCCTCCACTGTACTCACAGCCAGTCCTCACAACCAGTAAGCCCTAGGGTCAATCCCTCTTACTGATGTGCCAACAGCAACCAAGGCCCAACTATACCAGGAGGACACACACAACCCATACAAGGGACACACCTGGGGCAACCAGCTCAGGAGATCAAGGAGACTATGCCACTGGGTCCCATAGCATACCTACCACATAAGGCCACTCTGCTAAAACCAGAAGACATAGCAGCCCTACCT
The DNA here is from genome assembly GCA_033961575.1 of Aselliscus stoliczkanus. NCBI lineage: Eukaryota > Metazoa > Chordata > Mammalia > Chiroptera > Hipposideridae > Aselliscus > Aselliscus stoliczkanus. The sequence continues at coordinate 69,468,265 of CM066740.1, read as the reverse complement.
AGTACATAGAAACAAAACACAGGGAGGCAGCCAAAACGGGGAGGCAAATAAACATGTGCCAAATCAAAGAACAGAACAAAACTCCAGAAAAGATCTAAGTGAAATGGAGATAAGCGATCTATCAGATGTCTAGTTCCAAACACTGGTTATAAGGATGCACAGTGATCCTAGGGAGAACTTCAACAAAGAGATAGGAAACATAAAAATGGAGATAGAAAACATAAAGAACCAGTCAGAAAGGAAGAATACAATAGCTAAAATGAAGAATACACTAGAAGGAATCAACAGTAGATTAGATGAGGCAGAGGGTCGAATCAGTGATCTAGAAGATAAGGTAGCAGAAAACACCCAATCAGAACAGCAAAAACGAAAAATATCCCCCAAAATGAAGATGGTAACAAAGTACCAGGAAGTGAGCGATTCAAATTACAGATATGTATTGTCTCACAGTTCTGAAGACTCTATAGTCTGAGATGAAGGCGTCAGGAAGGATGCTTCCTTCTGATGGTGTGAGGAAGAACCTTTTCTGTGAGTCTCCCTCAGTTTCTGGTGCTTCATTAGCAATCATGGGTGTTCCTTGGCTCATAGAAGCATCGCCCCAATCTCTGCCTTATCTTCCCATGGCACTCTTCTTTGCATCTGTCTGTAAATTTCCCCTTCTTTATAAGGACATTAGTCATATTGGATCAGGGACCCACTCTTCTCCAGTATGACTTCATCTTAACTATTGTACTTGCATCAATAACAACTGTCTTTCTAAGTGAGATCAGATGCTGAGCTTCTGGGGATTAGGACCCCCACATATGCATTTGGAGGGGACACAATTCAACACATGTAACAGGAATTGTTGGAACAACTGAATAACTCAGGTTATTTATTTTAAGAGTATCACAATAATTTTAGTCATGCCTTATACTCCTGGGAAGCATTGTGTTTGTATATTATGATTTTAAATATGTTTAGTAACATTTTGGCTTTGAATGAAAAGGAATACATAAGGTGTTGTACACTGAACAAACAATTCTTGGGTCAGTCTCTCTGCGTTCCTCAGTGATTATGCAGTATCTTGTTTTCTGGGAGAAAGCTGAATATTGGCTGGTGTCTGTAGTAGAGAAGGCCAGCTGACAAGTACAACAGTTAAAGTCCTGTCCATTCCATAAAACAGAAACAGTGCTTGATATTTCTAAGATAATGTTAAATGCAGACGTAAATGTATATATTCAAATACATTATAACTCACTAAGTTTAAAAAAATACAAGTGATTACAGTATAGATAAAAGTATAAACATATAAATTGAAAGCTATCAACTTTCCTAGTGTGAATGTAATCCATTTGTTAGTTTTTAGGAGTAGCAAGTCAATATGGGAAGTTATTGGGCTATAACAACATATATAATAATGTCTGTGTTCTTTAGTGATTAATACTGATAGTATGATTGTAACCAATATTGATCATGAGAATGGTAAAACATGAGTTTACCAGACCTTCCCACAAAGTCTTCACTTCAATTTTACTTTATTGTGTTGAACAGCATTCAGTTAAACATTTAATAAAATTGTCTTGTTGTAAAATGCAATTCATTTTTACTTGTTTGTCTTAGATTGTTTCCACAACTAATATTTATAATGGGATGCTTTACTCTCAGATATTGATAATTGCTTTTACTATGGATTTTACGATTGGAAGAAGCCACACTATTGTGCATGTGCAAATTGATGGCCCAGATTATTTTAAAAGTTTTTACTCATATTTTCATCAAAAGACTTTCAATAGCAAGCTGGCATTGTCAATTATGAGATGTTTCTTTGGGCAGAATTCCAGCAGAGATGGAGGTTTATTATATCAGAGTAATCTGCCTTTGCATTTGTAATTCATAACAGATGCTGATATTTGTAATGCATAACTGACTTACAAAAGTGGATCATTTAGTAGTTTTATGGCAAAATTACAATTAAATCCATCATTGAAAATAAGACTTCATTCCACGTTACACTGGCGAACGTGTTTCCTAATTGCAGTGTGCCAAGGTCATCCTCCTGGAAGATGATAGGTCTTGAAGAAGGAACAAGTGAGGGACAGCTGGAGGTATTTGAGGTGTTTACCCTGAAGTACTGAGTACGAACAGGAGACATTTCAAATGTCTTCAACTATTTCCGAGTTCATCATTCAGAATAGGAACTAGACTTACCCATTGTTGCTCCAAAGGTCAGAAGTCACAGGAAGGAAATTTTGAATCAATAGAAGGAAGACTTTACTCATCAAAATCCCTCCAATTGTGATACGGGTTCTCATATAAAATGTGAGTGTCTTGCTTCTAAAAATATTAAAGTCAAGTTCAGATAATCATGTCATTGGTGGGTAGAATGGATTTTTAAATTAAGAGTGAACTTGGACTAGATGAACTTTAAGGTTCCTTTTATCTTTCATATTCTGTAAGCCCAGAGATAAGAACTGGCTTTCTTCCTGCAATCTTTCTTCAGTAATCTGAAATCAAAGAAATAAATCATTCTCAACCATCTGGTGACCTGCATGGTCCCTGACCCAATAATATTTTATGACACATTTGAAACCTGTGAAAAATGACAGAGCAGAAATATAGCAATGATTGCACATTTTAGAAACATTCCTGTTAGAAATATTGCTGGGTCTGGCATACAGCTCCTCCAATATCCTTAATGAGCTACATACTTGTATAAAAGTATACATTTAAAAATCACAGATGAAAACATCTCTGACCATCAATTCGGCTCCATCTCATTTTTTTTTTTTTTCATTCAAAATGTTTTATGAGTAACTACTGGGTTCCAGGTACTATTGTAAATGCTGAGGATACAGTGGAGAATGTTGCAGACAAAAATCCCTCCTTTTGTGTAACATACATTCTAGTTAGGGATACATACATTTAACAAGAAAAACACAGCAATAAAAAGCATTTCAGGGTCATGTACACTTTGAAGAATCCAAACAGGGTCATGTGCTGGAGAATGACTTTATTGGTTAGGGAGCTACTTAGAATAGGACGGGTAAGAATAAGCTCTCTTAGGAGGTGACATTTGAATCCAGACCAATTAATGAGGAGGCCTCAGCTATGTGAGGATCTGTTCGGTATGTTTTTAGCCTCGGAAACTGCGAACATAAGTCCACCCAGTGGTGGCCTGGGCCAATGATTCCTGACTGCTCACTCCCCTGTTCTTGGGGGTTGTTTGTGCAGCTACACTGTCCCAATACCAGGTGTGAGACTGGGCCTCAGCAAAACATCAGACCCAGGGTTTAAGTCGGTAACACGCAGGAATTGGATTTATCTTTTCCTTCTCTTATCTGCTGAGTTTTCTGCCATGTCAGCTACTGAGTCCAGACTTGATGGGAGAAGAAAAACAAAAAGAAAGAAGAATCACAAAGGCTGGTAGACAAAAAGCCTTTGTAGAGCAGGGCCTCCCAGCCTCTTGCCTAGGACCTGCACAGCTTGGATGTGTTACTGATCCAAAATCTGTGTGTCTGATGCTTTGAAAGGCCAAACCTCAAAAATCAGGGTTTGGAGTCAGGAAAGGTTAATGTATCGAGAAGGTGCAACCGAGAAGGTGGGAGACCTGGTGGTACCTCTGATTTGTTGTGCTTGCTGGGCAAGGTGAAAGATGTTTAGGGTGTAGGGGGAACAGTTTTAATTGGAGAACCTTGGGACTTGGCCATTTATGATCAGGGGCATCCACACAGGTTCTTCCTGGACAATGGACCCTTGGCTTCTGAAAGGGTGCCGGTGGTCAAACGCCTGTTATGTCCCAGTCCTTTGGTACCATGTGTGTGCACGTGTGTGTGCGTGCGCACATGTGTGTGGGGAGGTGAGACTTTGGTTCCGGGTGCAGCTGGAGATCAAATATCTCTCCTCTGCTCATGCCCCAGTGCATGATGTTAGAAAGTCTTGGTCTGTTGTCTCTGAAAAGCAACTCAGTATCTCACTGAACAGGACAGGACCATTTTGAGCTGGTTCTGTGGTTACTGATGGGCTTCAAGCTTGAGAAAGTGATACTGCTAAAATTGTTTTTGATATTTCATGTGCATTTTTTTCATCGACTAGGATCCATAGCTTTTGTTAACTTTCCTCGGTGTCTTGTATCTGCAATAGAAGTGTGAACAACCACAGCTGTAGAGAATAGTGGCAGTATCTGCTATCTATAGTAAATAAAGTAATAAACTTCATTTATTCAGATAGTAAATGAAGCATAAACTTCTTCTCAAAGGGACTGAAAATGGCATTTTCTTCCTCCATATGCCACCTCAAGAAAAATAAATGGAAGTCAGTACGCTCACAACAGGCCCTGCTTCAATCAGACCAACTCAAAATGTAAAATAAATAGGGACAGAGTGTCAAGTAAATGTAGCCCCAAAGACAAATTTATTTGTTTTGTAGTTAGGAGAAAGACGACTATTAAAAGATATTGACTGCTTCTTCAGAAAAGTACTATTTACATAGGTGTATATAGGACTGTGTGCCCTTGGGTCACTTTTCCTTTTGACCCTTAGTCTTTATTTGTTCCGTGAGGTGTTGGGTTTGAATATCGAATACTCTTAATCATCTCTTTTATTACAAATAATTTTGCCCCAAACAATGTCTTCCTCTTTAGATGGTTGTTTATTTCTTCTCTGAGTAACAGGAAACATCTACAATAGAGAGATAGAGAAGGACAGGGAGTGTGGATGTGAAGGGATGTGATCTTTCTCTCTGGCTTATAGGACAACGAACCCAGAGGATGACAAATACGTATAGGCCTCCAGTGTTCACAGATGGTAAACGGACATGTAGGGGTGTTCCCTCAGGTTAAAAGTGGGGGCAGCTCATGGTGAACCATGTAGCATGGGTTGTTTGAGGGTTTTCTTCTCTCAGTTGCATGTTATCTATGAGCTGAGTCATGAATTCACACTCCCAGCCCTCACCCATTAGAGGTCCTGTCCAGCTCATCCCCTTTGTACCATGCTGTCCTTGGTAAATGGTTTTTGTCTTATCGTCTATGTACATTTTCTGGGCAGCATCTCAGCCCTCAACACTTTTTGTTAATACTCGTCTCCTGCTAACTTTTTGACCAATTAGAAAGATGCGTTGAAACTATATGTCTGTTTTGACTCATAGAAACAACTTTATCATTTTCACACACAACGTTCTAAATGCACAAGTATTTCCTCAGCACTTTTGAGCCAGACGCAGAGGCCTGACTGAGTGCTGTGGGTACAAAAGGACATGGCAGGGAACCGGGTGGCGACCTTCTGGCAAGCTCTGTATAGTTATGAGATTGACTATTTTTCTCTCAAGCGACTAAAGGGATTCTTCTGAGAAGCACGTACATCTCCACACTGGAAATAAACACAATTAGGGTCAAGTGTTAGAAATCCAAAGCAGGAAGTGAGAGGTGGCAGCTTAGGCCCCAGATCAGGTCCTGGCTCATTTCATTAAGCGAAAGGTAGTCAGATCTGCATAGAAATGATCTTCACACCTGTGGCTAGAATAAGAGGGAGGAATTTGGGACATGAGAAGGAACCTGACACACGGTAGGCAGTCCTCATGGGCCACTGAGTTTATGTTTGACATAGGCAATGGGGGCACAGAGAGTGTGGAGGGAGTCCCTGGGCTTCCAGTCTTGACAGATAAGCAGGTGTGAGCCAGGTGCTAAGAACGGGCATTCCAAGCAGAGAATAGCATGCAAAGTTAGAGCTGAAAGCAAGAGAGCACAGCGGGAGCTGGGCGCACTCCGCAGGTGCTGGGTGATGAAGAGCCCAGTAGGACCTGGTAATACGTGCATTTTGTACTGAAGTCTTTGAGTAGTTGCCAAATAAAAAAGGCAAAGGTGTTTACAAAATTGAGGCATTATTATGAAAGGAAGGCTTAGGACACAGCAGTCGTAGGATTCTGATTTATTTATCATGAAGCTCCACTCTCAGCTAAATGCACAAATCTCCTGCCCAGAGAGTCAATAGTAGGCAGCTTTTAGGCTCAGTGGTTATTTAGATGGAATCTCCCCAAGAAGTTCCATTCTCAGGGTTCTTTTATGTGAAGTCAAAGACACTCCATTCTCCCTCTCTGCTGACTTCATTATCTCCTCAGCCACTGCTGGCTGGGATCAGGTGGATTCTGACTCTGGGTGTGATAGCTGTTTTATCATTCAAAGCCCTGAAGGGCCAGTTTGGGCTTGGTGGGAGGTGGGGGATCCTTTTATCCTCAGGCTTTACCTGATCTAATCAGGCCTTGATGCCTCCTGCTAGTTTTGCTGCGGGTATACAAATGCATTCTTTTCTTTCACTCCTGCTCTCCACATAGTTCAATTGTGAGTTTCCTGTTACCTATTCACTATTCAAACAACTTTCCCTCGTGCTTTATTACTAGAGACTTGAAAATTTTGCCTTTAGAATTTACTGATAGGAAAGCTATTCTAATATTATGACCTGGAAAAAAGTACCTCACACAGTAACAATTTGAGAGATATGCTTACAAATCATTATATTGGCATGTAGAAAATGAGGTGAGGTGAGGATTGGATCTGGAGCCAGGGAAAGCTGTGGGAGACTGTTGCAGGTAATTCATGTGAGTGATTATCAGGGCTGGAGTTCAGGTTGTGCCATTCAGGATGGAGAGGAGGGAATGAAAGTGAACGGTATTAGAGAGGGAGAATGAACAGGACTAGGTGATGAATTGGCTGTGGGGGAGTGAGTGACTGGGAAGCGACCAGGACACTTCACTTGAACTTGGACCCTGGATAGATGAAGAAGCCATTTAATGCAGGGTGAGATAGGTTTGATTATTCCTCACTCATGGACCAGTCAGTGGGTCCAGTCTGCCAGGCAGCCCGACTGCAGAAGTTCATCCAGGGGCCCAGGATGTGAGACAGCTTCATGTTTTTAATATCTGTCTTCCAAAGTTGCTCCTGTTTTCTGCAGCTCCTCCAGTCAGTGGGAAGGAGGAAGCAGGAAGTAGCACATTCAATTCATTAAGCTCTACACTCATCCTCTTTGTCACATCCCTTTGGAGAGAGCTCATGTGGCTGTGAGAGAGCTGTAAGGGAGGCTGGGAAGTGTAGTCTCTGCCTAGAACACTGTGTTCCCATAGACTACATGAATTGCTATGAAGAAATGGAGCGCAGACTGGGGGGAGTTGGGGGACTCACACTTTACAGATGTTATCAGTGTACATGAGGCAATGAATGCATGGGAGGAAAGAAGACCACATAAAAAGATGATGTGATGTAAGCAGCCCAGGACAGAAGCTGGGGAATGGCAACACTTAAAGGCAGAGGAGGAGTCACCAAATGTAGGCAGAGAAGAAATGGAAAGCAGTGTCCTGGAAGTCAAGGGAGAAGAGATTTTTAGGAATGAGGTTTCCTAACTGAGGAAACAATTGTTCAGTGGTTAACACCAGGCCAGGCCAGATTCTTTGGGTTAAATCTCTGACTTTGCTTCTTACTAGCTGTGTGATCTTGGGTATGTTTTTAACCTCTCTGTGCTTCATTTTTCTCACAGTTTTTGGTGAAATCCAACCTGTAAAATGAGGATTACCACAGTACCCATTTTGTAGGGTTGTTCACAGAATTAAATGAATTAACATGTTTAAAATCCTTAAGGTAAATGGGATCAAATAATGGTGATGGAAGGAGAACTGACTCTAGGTGGTAAACACCCAATTTGATATATAGATGATGTATTACAATTCTCTGAATGTACAGTATTATTATCTCCATTTTACAGGCAAGAAAAGTGAGGCCCAGAAAGGCTAGTGAACTAGCCCAGTGGTCATAGAGCCACTCAGTGACTGAGCTCAGATCTATTTGATTCTGAAGTCCATATATTTAGACACTAACATTTTGAGATGTGGAATACATGATGAGGGGCAAGCTGAGTGTAGGTTTTTTTGACTTCTAAACCTCAATTTCCTTATCTATGAAGTGAGGTAATAATAGCCCCTATCTTGTGATAGTCATACAAAGATAAGCCGAGGTACTTAATGAGAAACCTTAGGAAACCACTTGCATATAATAAACACAGATCTTCAATGCATGATGGTGGCTAATGACAATAGTAACAGTAATTTATTAACATATGTATTAAAGTAAATAAAATATTAGCGAGCCATGATCAGTTTTTGCTGCCAAATTGCCCCCAGTTTTGCTTGTAATGGGAAAGCATGCATTTTCTGGTTATACATGTTTGTGCTCACGGAAGGTAGAATTTCAGGTCAAGGTTGTGGGGCCTTCATGTGGATTCCCACTTGGCTTGTTTTCACACCTTCCCACTTCTTATAGACATACAGGTAGGTGAACAAAGAGGCCCAATGAGAGACACCGTTTGAATGAGTAGCTTGTAAAGAGTTCTGCTCAGTCAGGTATGGAACACCTGCTGCTATAATAGAACTGCCCTCAAGGACAATAGCACCTCTAGATTCCTGATTCTAGTTTCGTTATAAACCTTTTTCTTTCTTTTCTTTCTTTCTTTTTTTTTTTTTTTTGTAAAATTGAAAAATGTTCAGTAAATGCAGTCTTCTAAATTTGATGATTGTGCCTATCTAATGGGGGTACATTGTGAGGATTAAATGAAATATGAAGGCCTGTCACTATTAAGACATAAGACTTTTTCTGTGGGCATCTATGTGCATGGGCTTGGTTAACCTGACTCATAAGAGAACATCAAGTCCTGCAACTTTTATTACTTGCTGTTTAATTTTTTTTTTGAAAGGAAGCATTTATTTCCCTGAAGGATTGTCAGTGGAGAACTTGTGGTCTGACTTGCATAAAGCTCATGAACTTCCAACATTCGATTTTTTAATTTTAGAAGAAATGAGGAAGATTCTATATTTTTACCTGACAATTAGCATAGGAATTTCAAACTTGACAGACATGTTTATTGCCAAAATTCAATTATAAAAATATCATACTGACATGTGTGGCACCTAGATTTTATTTATACTTTATTTCATAAGCACATGAGGTCTGCCTAATTCTTTGATGTGGCCTGTGAATAATGAGGATTGGAAAGCCATGGGTGCTCTTCCAATTTTAGAAACTCATTTCCGAGATTAATCAGACGATAATTTCAAGTGTATAATTTCCTCAAGTGAAATGAGGCATCCTGATGCCTTACAATAGATTCCAGGAATTGTAAGAATTAGTAATTTTTTCTCTAATAAATAGGTAATGTTGTTATTTACAATGACTAATGGACCAGAATTTTAATATTGCAGCAAGTAAAGTAGGTTAGCCAATATGTCTTATTTATAGCTTTGAATTATCTGAACTACTAATATAGGGCTAACATTGTCTTATTTAGGAGAAAACATATTTAAGGTAAATGAACTCAAAAGTGTTTTATTTTGAGAAAAGCAATAAGTACAGTTCAGTTCTTTCCTATTCTGAATAAAACACCCTTTGTTAAATGGAATGCAGTTTTGTACTCTAACATTTCTATTTCCTCTTTTGACTCACTTAACACAAATATTTATGCAACTAAATATCTATGAATAACACAATAGATTATATAGAGACACATTTATATATTTTTCTTTTCTAGACATAGGTCTTGCTTTTCAACAAAAGTGTCCAAGTTTGCACTGAAAAGTATAAACCTTATGCATGATTGGTTATTTGATTGGCTTAAAATAAGTTCACAACTTGTGTTCAGACTGAATTACTTGAATGAGGATGATGCAGAGTGGACCATAAATCCGGTTTCTATGAAGAATTTGGAGAGTGGCTGAGGAGGACAATTATTTTATACAAAGAACTGGGAAAATACTGTCTGTTCAAGACAAGGAATATTGTTTTGGAAAATTAATCCTTAACATTAAGTAATTGTATAAATGAATCACTAATATTCACAATATGCTATAAGTTACTACAGTGCCTTCTGAGTCATCAAAGAAATATTAAATTGTGTGCAGTATAGAGAGATTTGTGCTTTTATTTATGTATTTACACCTTGTATCTTTTTTATTAAATAAGGGATTTAATACAGTGCACAAGAAAGATACAATGAATTAATAATATAAATGGCATTGGAAAGTCAGGGTTAAGAACAAAGTAATCAGACGTACTTAATATGAAGACAAATAGGATTGTGGAGTTTCATGTTTGCCTCTGAGCTTTCTGACAGCCTAGGTAAAAAATAGATATAATCATATGCATGATTTAATGTTAGAATAGAATATTCTACTTTTTCAAAGCGAGCAAAATTCTAAAGCATTTTTTTAAATCTAGTACTCTAAGTTACCTAGGAAAATATGTTCAATATTTTTTTTCCACAAATATTATTGAGCAATTCCTTATGGTGTTCTTCAATACACATCATTTAATTACACCTTAGTGGAAAATAATATGCAAGGACATAGGCTAATATTATCCAACGTAGCAGATTTTGGTGGACTGGTTTGATACTTGGACATAATTTGAAGTATCTAGAGATGTCAATTGATTTCATTTTTTTAAAAATAATCTCTAGATAATACCTCTTTCTGAGGGGTTCTTGATGGAGAATCATAAATTATAATTTAGTGTATTCTGATGACAAAGTTTGGTACTAAAATTTGTCTTGTTTGAGGGATTATCTATGTGTTTTGTAAACTAAATGAGGATGTGATAAGACTGGTGTATTATTATAAAAATTGATGAATCTAACTAGGACTTTTGCTTTGAATAAATAATCCTTGCCCACCTGGACATGGAGACAATCTTCAGGGCCCAGTGAGCTGGAAGGAGACCAGGTCCCAAATACGTGTCATATAACACATTCCCATGTCCACTCTCCTGGGGTACCTGGAAAGCTTTTTTATGGGAGCCAAAACCCATTCACTTGGTGGTCTTAACATTGTTTTGCATTTTCTATTTTTCTTAAGTTAAAAATTAGTATTTTTTTTTCAAAGCAACATCGACAAAATCAGCATAACCTAGAAAGAGATCAACAGGATGATGAAGTGTATATATTTGGAAAACTTGGAGGAAGTAGGAATATTTAAGACTACAGAAGAGAGTGATTAAAGGGAAAGTGATGCTTCAGATATGGCTTTCTACCTTTTGGTAGAAAGGTAGTTCTGAGAGCAGAACTAGGACCAGTGCATCTTATTAAGAAGACAGATTCCAACAAGGAAATGCTTGTTAAGAACTAGTGTTCAAGTGTTACCCAATTCAGAGTCATCTGCTTGCTGCTGGTGAGCCAATGATCGAGAGACAAGGGTTGGTGGGGAAAAAAGTAGGTTTGTTCAAAATGCTGGCATTCTGGGAAGATGATAGACTATCATCATCACAGAGGCCATCTTTTCCGTCTCTCGAATGGTCAAGGGGTTTTGTAGGTACACAAGAAGAAGCAGAACAAAGGAAAGGGGCTGTTAGTCATACGACTCCATAGTGCTGACATCTGGTAGTAAGCCTCCTGGGGTCCAATTTGTTCCACGATGGTAATCTCGAACCAGTCATAGGGGTGACTCATATGTCATCTGACAGAAAATGGCAGTCCAGAAAGACAGCCTGGTTGCCAGCATCCAGATGTCTGAGGGCTGAATCGGTTTCTTTTAAGTCAGCATTCTAGCAATTAATCAGATTAACGAGGTATGCATGCAGTCCCAAGAAAACAAAGTTATTGAATCAGGTAGGAGAGAAAGGAAAAAGAAAAAAAAATTTAAAAAGAAAAAGAAACAAAATTGTTAAATTTTGAAAAGTACACTGTCACTATTGCACAGATATGGACAGGCCTGTCTAGTGAGGCAGGGACTTCCTCTCATTAGAAGCATTTTCTTTGATGGCTCTTTTTTGTGTGTTATGAGCCATATTTTGTTTGCACATCTTAAGGTTTTTGTTGTTATTGTTGTTGAAAACTGAACATTTAAAATAACATAACATGGGGCCGGCTGAGTGGCTCAGTTGGTTAAGAGTTGGCTTAGAGCACAAGCTCTGAGCAACAGGGCCGCCGGTTTGATTCCCACATGGTCCAGTGAACGCTGCGCCCTAGCGGAGCTGTCATTGAGCTGCCAACAGGGGCAGGATGGCTCAGCTAGTGTAACAACAAGATTGCCTATTCAATGGTGGTCTACGCCCACCCGCAACTAAAGATTGAACTCAGCACCTTGAGCTGAGCTGCCGCCCTGATGGCTCAGATAGAGCGTGCACTCTTAAAAAGGCTGCTGGTTCAATTCCCGCATGGGATGGTGGCTACGCCTACCCACAACTAAGATTGAACACAGCATCTTGAGCTTAGAGGGAAGCTCAGATGGCGATTGGCGCCCTCCCTAATGAAGACTGAAGAACAACAACTTGGCTGGTTCCCTCCCGCAATTCCCCAACACTGTTCTCTGGACATCATCAGATTCTCTCTCCTCCCCAAAGTAACATTTATTGTTATTTTTGTTTGTTCATTAGTGACTTCCCTTAACTAATTCTGTAAAGCCTGTATTCTTTGAAGTGTGGAACCTGCTCAGTTAGCTTAGTGGTCAGTTAATGAATGAACAGAGATTTCCTTAGATGCCTGGAACCAATAAGTCTCCCAGCCTTTGTCAAGTGTGCACAGAGCCTCAGGGTTAGCCAGAGGTGAGATCTTAGGGCCTTCCTAGTTCTTTCTATAGTAAGTGCATAGTCCTGGGTAAGAATATAGTCCTACTCATGTAATTTTCTAGATCCCCACAAATATGTCAGAGCTTTGCCAAGGCCGCTATATGCTTCTCTTTCCCCCAGCGTTGTCTTTTAAGTTTTTTTTCTAGCTGCGTTTTTTTTTTTAATAGTTTTTTTTTTGTGTGTGTGAGGGCAGTGTCACTGGCCCTCATATGTGGGACCCGAATCGGGGCCACTGGCTTCCCAAACCAGCCCTTAACCACCTCGCTACTCGGCCGACCCTCTTTTAAGTTCTTTTGACTCGCGCATTGTGTGCAACTGCTGTACACTGCCCCAGGCAGCCTCAGTGTTCAGAAGTTACCTCTGATTGCTTTTGACAAACAGCTCTAGGAGAAAACTCTCTTCACCCAGATTGTGCTGCAAATCAGGTTCAAACAGAGACAGCCTTGTAAGAGAGGTCTTCCAGGGAACCACCAGATGGGACAAATAATGACAATTCTCTGGGAATGGGCACCCCTATTTTGTTGCCTCTGGTCACTTCTAAGCCACTGGTTTTCCCCATAATTGTGAACTGTTGATTTTTAAGGCTACAGAGCTGGGGAGGGAGGTGTGGATAGGGCAAATTAAGATGCCACAATGCTTGTTTTCCTACTGAGACTCAGTTCAGTTGCTTTTCTTTCTTTCTTTCTTTTTTTTTTTTTTTTTAAGAAATTTAATTGGGGAACATTTTGTTTTTCCAGGACCCATCAGCTCCAAGTCCTGTCGCTGTTTCCAATCTAGTTGCGGGGGATGGAGGGTGGCGGTGCGGGAATTAAACCGGCAACCTTGTTAAGAGCATGCACTCTAACCAACTGAGCCATCCGGCTGCCCACCGGCAGCTCAGCGGCAGCTCAGCTCAAGTCATTGTCCTCAATCTAGTTGCAGAGGGCGCAACCCACTGGCCCATATGGGAATTGAACTGGCAACCTTGTTGTTCAGAGCATGCGCTTTAACCAATTGAGCCACCCAGCCACCCCAGTTGCTTTTCTTAAATAAATGCTCCCCAGATTGCTGCAAACCTTTGGTTAATTTCCAACGTTCTAAAAGAGTTGATTCTGACAATTTTTGCTAGTGCTTTAACTGCTTATATGGAAGGGAGACTATTCAGAGGTTCTTTCTCTGCAAGCCCTTGCTGATGTCATTTTAGAAGTGCTTTTTAGCCATATTTTTTAAAGTTAAAAAGTTGAACTCATTGACCTAAAAGGTCCCCTCCCACTCTAGAAAGTCAATGTTAACTAATGTATCACATTTCCAAACCATCCTAGATGATCTAATTTATCTCCTTTTTGTAATGTGATTATTTAAAATAAAATTGAAACAGATTTTCCTTAATGCCAAAATATGAAACACACAGACTATATCTTATTATCAATTTCTGCTTTATTTTACTGACAGATTTTTAAAAAGAAATAGCATCTTTCCTGCATAGTTTTTCAGATTAGAATGAATTACCTAGAAGGGTGGGAGATCTTATGCCAATAGGAAGAACTATATAGACAAATTTAAGTACCAGAAACTATTAAAAAGGTAAAAATCAAATGATAATTGACTTATAGCCTTTCAAGAATCATCAGCATATGTATTTCTTGAAATGGTTTACCTTTAATTCTGAAACTTATTTTAATTATTACCAAAATATTCATATATCCATGCTAATTCTTTCTTTATTCATTAAAGATCCATCTTTATACTAAGTACTGAGAATATAAGTAAGGAATCAACTAACCATAGTCCACAACCATTTGATATCAATTTCTTTAAAGAGAGATGTGAAAGTCTGGTGCTGCATTACTTGACAGTGATGTTAAATGATGTGTCCATATAAATTAACTTTCCAGATGTATGAAGCTAAACCTTTTACATTTAACAATTTTAATGTAATTCTTTAAAAACTATATTAAATACTTCTCTGCTTAATGAGAAGGCTAGTGATATAATGTCTCAGTGGCAAATAATCATTTTGGATAATTACCTCACTGCCTTAAAGACAGTGACAGCCAGCTCTTATGGGCAAGGGCTGTTGAATCAGTACTCAGCGGTGACATAATGCTCTGGTTTTGGCATTTTCACACTTTTCAAGTGCTATACCTCATACTTATTCATTAATGCCTGCTTTTCATAGATTTTCATCTATTTTAATTTGAGTGTCCTAACCTCCTGTGGGCTGACACACCAGATAAGAACTGACACCTACTGAACACTTACCGTGTACTAGACCCCAAGTTAGTGTTTAAATGTGTTTATTTAAATCGCCCAACATCCCAAACAGATAGTCACTATTATTATGTATGTTTTCAGATGACAAAACTGAAGCACAGATAGATTAAGTAATTTGCCCAAAGTCATATAGCTTATAAATAGCAGGACAGGATTTGAAATTCTGAATTCTGGCTCTGCAGATCATGATCTTGACCATTATTCTATAATGTGTCACAAAGGATGCTTGTTAGAATTACACAGAAACATAAGAGCGAATGGGCTCTGATAGATTAGTGAGTGGAACTTTTTGAAAAACATTTGAACTTTAGTGAATTTTCTTTGTGACATCTATTTTGGTTTCCCACAGAGTGTGTGTACATGTGCGTGTGCACACTTGGGTTCACGTGCATATTTGTGTGTGTATTAAATAGATGAGGTGGCTAGAGAAGTGATCTTACTAAACCAATGCTAAGTAGTACTAAATTATGAATATTTTTATTTCACTTTTGGTTAAATTGATGAAACTTTAATAATCTTTTGCTGTTAATTTGCAATACATGGTATACTAGAAAAAGGTAGTTATTGAAATGTGTCTATGACTAGTTTTTTTTTTTTTCTTGACAATAATGAATTATTTGGGTACAGTTACCGATCAATCTTTGTGGAGATCTAAGAATTATGTATTATTCATTCCTCCTCTCCAACGTAATATACAAGTTAACAAATTCGGTAGTCTTGTTTTCCTTGATTTAGTTGAGCTCTTTGTAGAATATAGAGAAGAAAACAAGGGGGAAGTTATTTAAATAATTATCAATTGTTTTTATTTAAGCAGCAGCCTGAGTATAAGCACTGAGTTACTTTTACCCCAAATTCAAAATAAAAGCTTCAAAGAGTCAAGTTCTTGTTGTTGGGAGATAATTTCCATGGGTTTCTTGCATTACTTCATGTCCTGTGAGCAGAGGCACTGGCTACTTTTGTTCTGGACTATCTTTTCAAGGATTTTTGCATAAAGAACAGCCTTGAAGCCTTGAAGACAGAGGTACCATCTACCTCCAGAGAAAAGGGAAAATATATCTACTCTCCAGTATAATAAATATTATGTCTCCAATGCAAAGGACAAGTATGCTTACTGCTCATTATAAAAGGTTAGGGTTTCCTCAGCTTGGGATTCCTCTCCCATAATGCAATGCACTGTGTGCAGGTGTCATCTGACTTTCTTAAGGTTGCCACTGGGACTCATACTCTGGCTATTGCTATTGCTATGAGTGATGAAGTTCTTTGCCTCTGTCTTCTGCCAGCACCCATGAAACTGTGGCAGGCTAGTTTGTTGGCTTCCAAGAAGAATAAAATCTCAGAATCTTCAAAGTTCTTGAAATTTGTTATTGTTATAAAATTCTTTCACCCTGATTTAGAATCAGCTTCCCTTTATAAGACTAAATTATCATTTCTTTGCTGTGGATTCAATAGAGATGTGGAAGGTAGTTTATGCTTTGGTTACCTGAGAAATGACTTATGACCATTATTAATCCCATTGTACCTCCTTTTGTTTGCCCACCCCCCACTCCCCGCTTTCCTTGGTCATGACTTTTCTTTCTCTTGCTTTTTTTCTCTCCTCTCCTCTTCTTTCAGAATTCTCTTCAATCTTTCATAGATACTCCTTAGCCTTTTGTACTTAAAACTAAATACACAAAAAACCAAAAATCTCATTAATCTTTTTAAGTCAGATGTCTCTAGCCTGTAGGGGATCTAAAGACACCTTTCCAGCCCCCACCTGGTAACCAGAACTAGAACTTGGTGATGTCAGAAATTCCCCCAAATTTATTTCTGCTACAGGCAGAGGATAGAGGTGTGTGTGCACATGGAGGGTAAGGGAATAGGCTGATTTCCACCCATCAGCATGTCTCAGCAGCAGACTGGGGATACATCCCTGATCCTTGGGGAAAAGTCTCTGATCAAATGAGCTGTAATCTAACAGTGAATACAAATAATAATAATAATGAAACATTATTTTTGAAAATTTTGGATCAATCTACATCAGGAGTCAGTACTTCATGGTGTGCACCCCAGATCTGACCTACTGCCTTTTTTGTTCATGAAGTTTCATTAGGAAACAACCGCATCCATTCATTTACATAATGTCTATGGCTGCTTTCATATTAAAATAGCAGAGATGAGTAGCTGGTACATAGACCATGTGGCCCACAAAGCCTAAAATATTTACTTTCTGTCCCTTTACCAAAAGAGTTTGCCAACCCATGCTCTAGATGTTGTGTTTTATACCAGTGGTTCTCAATTTGGGATTATAAGGAAGATGAAAATGGAGTAAATGCCTCAGAAACACCTGGCAAGCTTTTCAAAAAGTGTATTTCCCCATCTCCCCTCCGGATCCCCCTAGGTATCCCTGGTGAGGTTCACTGTCTTAAGCTTTATGATTCAAGTTGTTTGGTTCCATTGACTGATACAAATTGTTTGTTTTCACCATTTTGACCCTGTGTAACACATCCAAAGGTAATATTGACCATGTAATTTCTTTTACAGGGCTGTGGAAAGAAAATGTATTCCTTTTTGAGAGGAACCAAACAACTGCAGGTGCTAAGGTTTCTGGGAATCTCTATTGGAGTGACACAAATTCTGGCCATGATTCTCACCATTACTCTGCTCTGGGCTCTCTATTACGATAGAAGGGAACCAGGGACAGAACAAATAATGTCCCTGAAAAATGACACGACTCAGCACCTGTCATGTCACTCAGTAGAACTGTTGAAACCAAGCCTGTCAAGGATCTTTGAACATACATCTATGGCGAACAGCTTTAATACACACTTTGAGATGGAGGAATTATAGAGAATGTCAAAGAAGGAAACTACAACTTCATGTTATTGGACTTCTGAATTTTTAGCACACATGTAACTGTATCAGAAATGTATAGAAATAAAAATGTTGCCATAAAAGAATGCCTAAACATATAATTTTCTACCCTTTAAAATGAAGAGGGGAAAGTTTTATATAAATCACCACCTGGACAATAGTTGATGCCATTTATAATGCTGACGATAGAACTAAAATTCACTTTGTAGCCTGTGTTATGATTTTTACTAAACACAGTTATTCTTTGGGGTTTATGCTTTGGTACAATTTGACCAATGTTTCTGCATCCATGTAAACACGCCATGCTGTGCAGTGATCGGAGCTATAGTCAAGTTTGATTTCCTTCCAAAAGCTGGTTAGCATAGAAAGTACCCATGAACTGCTAAAATAGGAAGTTAGACAGTACTAATGATTTTTATTACTTGGTGATATATTCTGTTGAAGGTAAATAGATTATACATAAGAAAACTCTGAAGATTGGTGACTATCTAAATGTGATTTTTGCTAGTTACTAAAACATTCTTACTACTTACAAGAGCAAACTAACACATTGTCTTAAACTGATCAGGGATTTATGTGTATATAAAAGTTTGTGTTAAGTCTGTATAATTCAGTAGATTTCAGTTCTTATAATGTTAAGAATAACAATTGTGAAAAGGATAAATTTGTCCTGTATTTTTAACCTTTCCTGTTAATAGAGTTTTAAAATTCTGTCTTGGGTTTATATTACATACGTAACTGTTAATTTAAACACTTAACCACTAATTTTGAAAAATTGCTGGTGTGATACAAAGGAGTCATTATAATTCAGAATACAGTTTGGTCTCTAGGAAAAGTATTAAGAAGAAAGTTTACACATAGCTTAGTTTCACTCAGCGAAGACTTGGCTGTTATCTTTCTTCCTAACTAAGACTCTTTTTGACACTAAACACTTTTTAAAGAAGCTTATCTTTGTTTTTTCCAAATAGAAGCGACAGTCTCCAAGTCTCAATATAATTTTGCAGAGAACAGTGTTTCCTTTCTCCAATAAAATGCTGTAAGAATCATATAAGTACGTGACAACTTAACGAGAGAAGTTCGTTGCTTTATTTCACTGATTAAGATACTGTGGTGAATTACACAGATTTTTTAATTCTTTACAAGAGTAAAATATATTTATTTGAAATGGGAAAAGTGCATTTTACTGTATTTTGTGTATGATGTTTATTTCTCAGAAAATGGAGAGAAACTTAAAACTTGTCAATAAATATTTTCTAGAGAGTAATAATTTGTGTGTCTTATTTTTGTACATTATAAGTGCTTTTACCACTCAAGGAGATTAACAAAGAGAGAAAAATGTGAGAAGAAATGATTGAATAAGGCAATAATAATGATTTCCAAACTCTGGAACTAATATATAAGAATATGTACCTTCACTGAGAAAAAAATAAAAAAGATGCCCACTTTCCGATTTGGATTCTGAGCTAAATGATAATTTAGTTGTTTGATATAATATAAAAATATACCCACTTCTGTTAATTTATCTTCTCAATGTTTTCATATCCCAGGTTTTTAAAGTAAATTTTAAAATGAGTCTAAGGAATACAGTATTTTGAATCAACCACTAGATTTCATCTCTTCCATAGATTGAAATGAAAACTGAGTAAATAACTTGCTCAATCATAACCCAAAGCATCCCTGTTTATAATTTCCTCAACATCACAATTCTCCATAATTTCACCTAAAATGCCCAAGTAATTGAGACAGCTCTGAGTATTATTTGAATTATTAGATAGAGGTCAAATTTGGCTGCTTCTCTTTTTATGTCACAGAAGAACAAGCAAGCATATGTTGTATTGAATTCAGCAAAAATAAAAATAAAAATAGAAAAAATCCTCAAATTATAAATAAAAGTCAATTTCTACACATTGAGTCTTCAGATATTGTGATCTATTACCTAATTGAGTACTCTGTAGAATAACAACATAAATTCACGCCATCACATACTGATGCACTTGCTTACTGGGAACAAATGGCATTTATAGCAACCGTCTGCAAAACCCCCTTATGGTAGCAGTGCACCTGAAATAATAAAACCACAAGACTTTAAAAAGCCTATTTAACATGGCAGCGCTGAGGGAGTTCACTGTTTGGGTACATTGAAAACAAAGTTGTTAACTGGTTCTTTGGGAATTTTTTAAAGCTTTCTTCTGTAAAAACCATTTTTTTAAAAGTAAGAATTGCAGATTATTGTTTAGATGGGTTAAGAGTCCATTCAAAGTGCCCTGGAGATTATGAGATGACAATAAGAGATGTGGTGTGTCTTCTAGCACTCTCAAATCTGGCTGAGAGACACTCGTGCTAACACAGATCAAATTAATACATACAGGAATATACAGTCAGTGGGGCCGTGCTTAGCAACATGAAATGGAGGAGATGAGAATTAAGGCAGCTCCATGAGAAGGCCTCCAAGCTGAGTCAGGAAGGAAGAGTGGAGCTTAGCTACGAGTTCATGGAGAATGTTGCACAAGCCACTACCCTAAGATTAAAAAGTATACATTATTATGGAGGCAGTACCTGTTTTTCAATGTCATTAGAGCATACAATGCTTGAAGAGATACCATGAGAAAGGAAGGGGTGAAATTTGGGTTTTGGGACTTCATTTTGTAAGTTCAATAGAGAGTCATTTAGGTATTTTCAGAAAGGGAGGTGATTTGTGTTTCAGAAATTTGAGAGGATTGATTAGCCAAATGAGAAACTTGGGGCAGGGATACAGGTACCCCCATTGCACAACTCCCCAGGGTGGGCCATATTTTCCCTCGTCTAGGTGTGGAGTGCTCTGAAGTGGCAACATACTGGTGACTTCAGAGGGGGGCTGGTTAGATTGTTCTGCTGTGTCCTGGGAGAGAAAACCCTCACCAGCACAATGGAAATAAAAATAACCTAGTTCACAAAACAGGTTCCAACAGGTGAATCCACAAAAATGGGCAGCAGATTAATTGTGGCGAGTGTGGGATGAGAAGTGATAAAAATTTCTAGATTGTGTACCCAGTCAATTGGCAATGGCATTAATAGGCTGGAGGGAGAACGGGTGTGTGGAGTGTGATTAATTTGGTCTGGGACTCACCAGTTGGACCTGCCTGCAGGACATGCAGATGGAGATGTCTACAGGCAGTCTGCAGCTCAGGAGGGTTCACTGTTGAGCCTGAGAATTTTTATGCATTTTGCTTTCCCATCTCAGGAAGCCTGACAGAAAATGGGCTGAGAACCAGATCTTCTATGAAGAGAATCTTAAGTAGGATGCTGCAATGGGCTTCCTTTTGTTTGAACTCCCACTCCTGTGGGTGAGTCAATAGAGGTGAAAAGAGAAATGAATACATCACCAAATCTTCTATGGTAAAAGGAGCCGCCCCCTTTTCAAACAATACTGCCAACTGCTATGTTGCTTCACCTAACCCCCCTTCCTATTAGGACCCTGTGATTTATTAATACAAGTAGATTCATGTTTCCTATTAACTTGAGTTCTTATTGCTTCATATCTAAGCTCCTTCTAGAAACATGTATGGGAGAGTCTTTGATACCATCTTGAAAGCACATTTATTTTCTATTCTAACATGTTATTGCAATCATTCTTTATCTCACGCATTGATGGGTGTCTACTAATTGCCAAGCCATAGGACGCTAGCTGTTTTACACATATCTTTTCTGCTCTTTACAACTTTTTTGCCGTCTGTAGGCATCATTACCTTTTACAAATGAACAAAAGGGCTTGACAAGACTGAAGAAATTTATTTACCTAGCAAATGGCAGCACTCTGCTTCTTCCCTCTCCATTTGTGACATGGCATCTCCATTAGCCTGTGGGGAAGCTCAGCTGTTGCCTTACATAGAAAAGCCAGATGCTCCTACACGTGAATCAATATCTGCAGGCCCAATTTGTCTCCAAATTCTGTTACTTCTTCCCTCAAAATGACTCTTTTGTCTATCTAATTTTCTTCCTATTTCCCCAGAACAAGTCATAATTATCTAAAACTTTGAAGCTGTAAATAGCTCTTTTTCTCCCATATCTTGTCTCCTCCCATTGATGTATTCTGCTCACATACTCAGTCAAATTAATTAATCAACTTTATTGAGGATATATATATATATATATATATATATATATATATAGTCAAAAAAATCTATACACATGACTTGTATTCATCTTTTGTTATCGGTATATATTGAGTATTACACTTTTAATACAGTTTTTTTCCTTTCATAAAATGTGTATACATTTTTTGGCATCCTCTGTATAGATTACTTATTTTAAGTATTAGTTTAGTACTCATATAAGAACAACCACAGTCAAGATATAGAATATCTCATCATCTCAGTAAGTTCCATCACAACTCCATCTGAGGATTTCCACAATCCCCACTCCTAGTCCTGAGCAACACTGATGGACTTCATATTATTCTCATTAATTCTTGTAAAACACAATTCTTATCATGTCACTTTCTTACTGAACACTTCCAGAGCTTCCCTGTTTTAACTATCACAGAGCTTCCTAACTCATGAGTTTGTATGTCATTTACATGGCACATTGAGGTAAGTGAAGGTCAGAGATGACAGGTCATCCTTGGCCTTGCCTGGATAAACGAGGAACCCAGGAAAGTGGTAACAGCTCAGCACGCAGGTTGGGCTGCAATATAGTGGCTCAGCCACATAGAAGTGACTTTTTATTTCATGTGTGAGTACCCAAGGTATGGCTCTTTAAGGGTGTCAAGGACCCAGACTCCTTGTCTCTCGCTAGACTGCTGTGCTAGGGTGTTTTCCTTGTTCCCCTAGTCCCAAATAGCATGCTTGATGTCCACACTTCAGGCACAGGCTGGAGAAAGGGGAAAGTAAAAGGGGAGGAGGCGTGCCTCTTCCCTTTAGGGTATACCCAGAAGCACCCATCACTTCCATTCACATCTCACAGCTATGGGGGGAGGGAGAGGGGTGGAAAATAGTCTGTGTTCTGGGCACACACGTATCCAGCTAAACCAGGAAGTTCTGTGACCATAGAAAGAGGGGGAAATGCATATTTGTGTCAACTAGCAATCTCTGACACATTTCTTTTTTTTTTTTTTTTTTTGAGGGCAGTGTCACTGGCCCTCATATGTGGGACCGAACCAGGGCCGCTGGCTTCCCAAGCCGTCGCTTAACCACCGTCTGTCACATTTCTTAACACTGCAGAATAAAATCCTCCATTTGAACTTATTTTTCCAAACTCAAACCCTTTTCTATATGTCACTAAGCACCAGCCAGCTGGACCAACCATGGTCCACTCATTGCCTCTAACATCCCCCATATCCCTTGCCTCCTTGATTTTGCTCACGTCCTGGTGCCTCCCAGACATACCTGTATCCTCCCAGGTTCACCTAGCACTGGCCTTTAAGTCCCAGCTCAGCAGCCATTTTCTACACATAGCTTCCCCTGTCCACTCTGCCCCACAGCTCTCCTTTTTTCTCCGACCTCGGCAGTTATTCGTTGCTAGTTTGGTCCTTATATTTTCTATTTTATAATATTATTTTTCATTTATATTATTATTATTTTCTCTTTGTATGCCTAGTCTTTCTTGAGAACAAATATGCTATTTCATATCCCACTTAGCATTTTGCATAAGGCTAGGCAGAGTTTCACATCTATCAGTGGCATGTCTATTCATTAAGTGTATGAATTCATAAATGCATGAATTATGAGGCAGTTTAATGAATCAAAAGCCATTGTCCCAGATGATTCCAATAAGGAGAAACTGCTCTGGAGGAGGTCATCTGTTCTGACCAGGATAGCGGACCCTGGCTTACCCTGGGCTAAGGACTCATTTAGCTAGAAATGGATGTAGGTTGGATCAGCAGAATGTGTGTGTAGAGCTCAGTCAAGTCTTATAAATGTCTGAGTGAATTATCAAAGTGTGTTTATGGACTACTAATACAAATGTGTCTTAGATTTATAAAATGCTTTTATGCCTAACTCCAAATCCTTTAACTTTCAACTCTACATGTGTTGGACTGGGAGTATACGGAATAAAAGCTGTGCTACATACATCATTAGAGAACTGATTTCTCAAAATTTCCTTCTCATATCATTTTAGGGTAGATTATTCCCTTGAGAGCCATTTTTCGGAAGTTCAGAAGGCTCGGTCCTCACTTCTTCCTCTGGCAGCTACAGACTAACTTCTCGTTGGTGGCCTCACACCTGTGGACAATCATTTCTAGACTTCTGGCCACTTTCTGAACCTATTTTTTGCTTCCTCTACCTTTAAAGTGGTGGATGACTCTAATACCCTATATTTACGCCTTTTCTACTCAAAATTTCTAAACTGGAGTCTTCTTTCCTCATGATCCTGAGACATAACACATTTCCATGTAAAGAGACTATGAGCAATGGCTGAAGCTGTGCTATATTTTTGTGTGTGGTAGAAAAGAACCAATGAAAGACACAGAACAGGAAGGTTCACATAGTTAAGGGAAAATGAGCACATTTTCCTATAAGCAAAGCCATTTAAAGGAAAATAGTAAGGGGAGACAATTTTTTTGTCAGGCATCAGCCACAAAATAAACAAAAGGAGATGCACACTGAGAAAAAGGTGTAATATTTGTCACATCACGGATGACTTACAGGAATTCAGGTTCAATGTAAGAGTAATTCCCACACATTTCATTCCAGGGACAATTAGAATGATTTTACCAAAATAGTGAACCGACATAATGTCTGGTGTGATGGTAAGATGATCAAATTCCCTGGAATCTGGTTGTCACAGAGAGCCAAAGGGACCTCAAAGTCCTAAATTAACACAGGGAGTCTCTAATACTGTCCCAGCTACAGAAGAGCCAGTTGCTTTTCTGGTCTTTACTATTTGGTCTAGAGAAAAATCATTCACCAGATTTAATAGTGCCATACTGTTAACCATATCCTGAACAACTGTGCAAGTGGAAATACTACCTGATTATATTCATGACAATCTGCATAATTCTACAAAATCCATTTGTCTTTGGCCTAGGCCTCATAGGTGAATTAAATGAGAAAGGTGACAATAATCTCCACCCCTTATCTTTCAGATTTGATAGTGGCACTCATCTCTGAAATATGATTGGTGATTTTCTATTTTTGAAGAGAGGGTCTGACATTCCAGCCATTTTCGTTTGATCCTTCCTGCTCCATGGATCAAAGAGTTAAAGTGGGTACACTTCCGGTTGATTAATGCATGATTTGCACTCAGAAATGTATAGGTGAGAAAAACACAGGTGAGTTCACAGACCCACTCAGTCCACTGTGAGGTGGACTCCCGCCTTGGCATTCCCTTGTCTGCCTTATATAGTAAAGAATTCTTTCTGGTTTATGAACTCCATTTAATGTAGGTCATTGACTTCCATAAGTTCCTACTCTAACTACTGGGCCACTCTGACATATAGGATCTCTCCAGTTAGTGTTAGCTCTGAGCTAGTCCAATAATCTCTGAAGAGTCTGAGTATTTCTCTGTCCCCAGGGTACAGCCACACTAGTATGACCTTAGATGCCTTTGGGAAGCTCAAGGGAGATTTACACAACCTTTTTGTGGTAGTTTGGTCATGGGTATTCTTGAGGGAGTCTGGTCCTCCTTTCATTTAGGGGCTCATGTTTACAAACTGGCTCAAGTCTGAGTGACAGGTTGTGACTCTCCATTGTGTCAATTAAAATCAAGACTCTGTTCACAAGAATTAAAGATTCAAAATTTTTTAAAAAGATTAAATATATATAGGCTGTCCAAATATATTTTTTTTAAGGAAGATCATAATCAATTAATGACTACCACTGATCTATGTGGGTTAAACTGTTTTATCACTTCTCCAGTTCTGCTGCCCATTTTCATAACCATTTCTAGCTGTCCCTTATTATTGGAAATCAGGGAGCTAATTTCAAAGGGAGCATCTTTCAATATTATCACTTGCTTGAAGCATCCTGAGCTGTTTTGGATGTTGGTCCTTTCCTTATCAGTATATTTCTCAATGTACTGGTAAAGGTAGTATTTTCTGGGCACTCCCTTGAGACAGAGTCATAGAGTCAGTGAGTAGGTCACATGATAAATTCACTCCAAATTCCTGTTCCTCTAAGCCTTTCCTTTGGATCCCTTTGTCTACAATATACCAAAAACATTCTGGCACCTCAGTTACTGAAACATAAGTAGACAATGTAACATATAAATCTTAGGGTAAGTTTTGTGTATGGAAAGGGAAGAAAAAAATTGGAATCTGGAAAACTTTACCTGTAATTTTAATGCTACATTTCTTTAAAATAATAGAAATATCTAAAACAAATAAGACATTTATTGTCTTAGTGGTGATACACAAATGTTTTTTCTTCCTAATTTCCAATATTTTTACAGTATTTCATATTAAAAATATTTTTAAACTCTCAAACCATTGAGATGAAGCCAATAATTGCAGGTAAATATATTTGTAGTACAGATCACACTGCAAAAATGGTTGTTCAGGTTTGGAAATAAGGGCCCTTAAAAAGAATTGATTACAAAACAAAATTAACTTCTAAGAAGAAAATACATAAATAGACAAAATTAATGTTCTAATTTAATTTTTTTTCTAAAGAGATGCTAATTCTGCATGTTTCTTTGCTAGTTAGATGGATCGATCTTGCCATTATAATACTTTTATTCATTTATTCTTAGAGATCAGCAGCTTCCCCTAAGAATGTCCTTTCCTTTATATTAAAGGTTAGGAGAAGAGGAAGCTAAAAAAATAAAAGTAAGAATTAAGTTGGATGCCACAGTTATCTAAATAACCAACCATGAACACATATTTTGTTTATACACATTTTATCTGTAAGGAATTTCTCAAAATGTTGGTTTCACGAGTAAGTGACTTTTAAAATGACCATCTGCTTACAAATGACTGATATAATATGATTAGTATGAGTCTTTTTAATGATTTCGACAGAGAGAAATGAGAGTAGAATCTGATGTGGAAAATGCTAGCTAATTTGACTTGGATTCTACAGCTATTCCTGAGATTTTTTTGTATCTTTAATTCAGATAAAACAGCTCATATCCAGAATTACCAAAGAGGAGGAAGAATAAGCTCCTAATAATCACATATAAAAGTAAAATAGAATAGCTGAATCAGATGTTTGGAGCTATTTGGGGACATATAGGTAGAAATATGTGCTTTGGAGTGAAAGTGCTGAGCTCATACAGTATATGAACAACTTGAAAGCCGAATACTCAGGGTCACCTGAATAAATGTATTCTATTCTCCAGCAAACCGGTGACCTCTATCAGGCTCTTCCCATCAACATATCTATAGCAGACAGAGTAAAAAGAGATGGCCTATGTGATCACCCTAAAATCTTATCATTTGAAAGGGCTTTTTATTTGCTTTATTTTGTTTAATCCTCTCATCCATCTGTGAGAAATGAAGACATCGAGGCTCAAAAGGGTGGATAAATTTCCAGGTCTCACAGCTGGATGGTGATAGAACCTGGGCATCTGTGCTTTTTCTATGTCTCTCACTCTCTATGTGTTCTCTTGGTCTTGCCCTTTTAATTTCAGGGACACTGGGGAGGGTTTAAAGTATTTCCTTTTGGAAATACTTTGTGAAACTCATAGTGTATTGACACTGACCTCTAGGGTTGTGTTTCAATACCAGAAGTACTAATTGAGGTAGGCAATGCTTTGACTGAAATAGTTGAAGATAGAAGATGGTAACCACACAGGGATTCTGGCCACAAGATTTCATTTCTGTGTGGAGAAAAAATGACCTGAATTCTCATCTTTACAAATACATTGAATGAAATCCATACTTTTTTTTCTTTAGGAGCAATGTAATTAGACGGGAAGCTTATCACATGTAGTTACATAGCATTTTCTGTCTCTATTCTGGTGATGAATTAGTTATCTGTTGCTTTATAACATATTACCCCAACATTTAGTGGCTTAAAACAACAAACATTATTTCACAATTTCTGAGAGCCAGTTGGGTGGTGGTTCTGAACCAGTGTCTCTAATGAAGATTTTGAATGAGGCTGCAGTCATCTGGAGCTTAGACTGGGGATGAAGGGTTCACTTCCAAGTTGGTTCACTCACATGGCTGGCAAATTGATTCTAGCTGTGAATTGGGGCTCCAGTGTCTCTCCACGTGAGTCACCTCACTACATAGCAGCCAGCTTGCCTCAGAGCAAACGATCTCAGACAATGAGAAAGAGCACCCAAGATAAAAAACTGCAGTCTTTTTGTGATCTAACCTTGAAGTGATAGCCCATCACTATTGCAGATTCCTTTGACTAGAAGTGATTCATTAAATGCAGCACACACACCAGGGGAAGGAAATTCAGCTCCACGTCTTGGCTGGAGGAGTACCAAAGAATTTGTGGATATAACTTTAAAACCACCACAGCACCTTGTTCAAAGTCTCAGCTTTTGCTGGAGAAAGCACGTAAAATAGATTTATTTCTTTTCAGCTATTTCATACTGGTAAAATTGATAAAAAAAAAAAATCAAAAAACTCTCTTGCTATATCTCATCCTTCACTGCTAGCTTCTTATATTTTTTTGCTGCCCCTCCTCCTCTGTTTGCCTTACAATGTTGGAGGGACGCCAGCTGCTCAGGCCTTCTTATTTATATACATGGTCATTTTACTAATGTCCTCTAGTATCATCCTTTATATACCACCTTTATTCTCACAATTTTTGTAATTCTATCTTTAGCCCTGACCTCTCCTTGAAATCCCAGGTTTAAATGTCCAGCTGCTCTTTGACATCTCCATGCAGATCACAGATCACATGAATTTGAAATATACCATGGTTGACAGAACTCTTGATTCCCCCTGCTTCTCTCTCCATCTTTTTTTTTCTTAGCAAATCCAATCAGTTGTTTAAGCTCTTACTTATCTCACGTCTAATCCTTCAGCAAGTCCTGTCAGCACTTCCTTCAATATTTTTTCCTGAATCTACTGAATTTTCTCTATATCCACTGTTATAACTCTACTCGTAGTTCAAGCTACCTCTCTTCTCATCTGGACCATGACAATCACCTCCTAATAGGTTTTCAGGTCTGTTTAAGTATTTTCCATAACACAGCCATAGTGATATTTTGAAAATGAAGTAATTTCTTGTTCCTCTCTTTAAAATTCTTGATGGCTTTCTATTTTACTTAGAATAATAAACCCAAATTATTTGCTCTAACTTAGAATTTTTACATATTCTTGTCCCTGCCTACTAGCCAGCCACACTGATCTTCAGACACACACACACACACACACACACACACACACACACACACACACACTCTCTAATTGGAATTTAAACCTCATTTCAATTGTAACTAAAAACTTATAACACATGGTTTGAATAGTGATTATGGAAAACAGTTAGAAAATCTGAAGGCAGGAGTATCCTATAAAAGTGAAGAAGATAATCTGTTTATACCATGTTATAGGGGAAAAAAATAAAACATGACTAAGATTGGAGTAAATAAGTTGGGCACACTAGTAGGAAGCTCTCATTTAGTGAATGATGGGTGGGCTGATACATTTAGTGAATGATGAGCTGATAAATAAAGATGGCAATATGAGTGTTACTAAAAAAGCGATATTCAGGGCCGGTCGAGTGGCGCGGTGGTTAAGCGCTGGCTTGGGAAGCCAGCGGCCCCGGTTCGGTCCCACATAAGTGTGTGCCTTTGTGTATCTGTGCTGTGTGTGTATATGTATGTTTATGTGCATGCAGTGTGGGTGGGTATAATGTATGTGTTAGTATGTATCTGCGTACATGCATGTGCATCTGTGTGTGTGGGGGGGTGCCTATGTGTGTCTGATGTGCCTCTGTGTATGCAGGGCCATCCTGATTAATAGGCAGATTGGGAAGAATAGACAGCTCCCTTGAGAGTACTCAGCGACCAAAGATATCTTCTCTCTCAATATTAATATTTCTCTAGAGATTCATTAAGTTTAAGTGGTCTCTTTTCAATTGTAAGTATCCTGGGAGTTGCATCCATCATCTGTATCTTTGTGTGAATTATGATAATTAGATTGTGTTCCTCCTAGCACTTGCTGACAATAATCAGAGATATGAAGAAATACAAGGGTCTCAGGAAAGGAAACCTAGGGACACTTGGATGGTGGGTGGGCATCTTGCCGGCTGAGGTGCCATCTTCTGAATTATCTCTCTGTATCACAGGGATTCCTTCTCATCAGTAGGATTGGCCAAACTGAAGAATGAGAGGAGGGTACAGAAAGGAATTCAGAGGAAACCAATAAAAAAGTCAGTTGCTTCCAAATTTTGCTGAGTGCCACATGTGCCTGGTACAGTTCTGTGCTTCAGAGCTTTTCAACTGCTCTTCAGATTTAGTCTTTCCTCCTTTCCTTCACAACAGTGGAAGGGCAAATGTGTTCCCAGCAGACAGTCACCCCATGGTGAGCACACACAGGAGATGGCAAGGGAGCTCATTCGGTGAGAATTCCCTGCTCAGTCACACAGCCACACAGGGAAGCTCTCAGGGTTCCTGTTGGCTCCTCCCACCCAGGGCCTCTCCTTCTCATTCTAATTCCATGCCCTCCCTTTCTTCACCCTTTATAGTCCTCAATCTTTCCTGCAACATCAACCTTTCCTTTTCTATCTACTAACTCTTTCTTACCAAGATGGGGAAGCGCCATATTATATCCTATCAAGCCAGGAAAATAGAATCCACCTCCTTCCACTCCATATTCCCTTAGAAATCTACTCACCTTGAAGGGGCTTCAGAGCCAAGCTCCTCTAGAATGCTTTGTGTCCTCTGAGTCCTAATCTGATCTAGGTTTTTTGCTCACCACATCACGCATGCTTTTGCCCAGTTGAACATGGCCACTCTGGTACCAGGTGGCCCCAGCACGTTCAGCGCACACCTTGCTGGACATTTCAGCAGCATTTGCTGAGCTGGACTTCCTCTTTCTTGACATGCTTTACCCCGCCTCTCTGGCTACTCTGTCTCAGACTTCAGTGTAGCTCCTCCCCTCATCCCATGCTTCCCTCTCTTGTTCTAAACTTTATTCCATTGCTTGGATTTAACACCTCCTCTGATACTAATTCCAAAATGAATCTCTCTAACCCTCTTCTGTGCTATGTACACCTACATCTAACTGCTTACATAAAGGCCACAGTGAGAGACTTCTGGGGTGGGTCAGTTTTCAGGCTTTGGAGTCAAAGTCAGAAACCTGGGTTTCAGTCACCATCCAACAACTTATTTTCTGTGTGACTGTAGGTAAGGTGTGTGACATTTCTAAGTTTACAGATGAAATATCTCTTAATAAACCACAAAGGCTAGTAGTGTATACTTTATAGGGCTTTTCTGATGATAAACATGTTACTACATTTAAAGCACTTAAAAACTTTGTATAGCCCAGTTAAATATTTAATAAATATTAATAACAAACATTTAATAAATATTTACTAATTCTTCTTATTGTTCCTTTATTTGCCCCCTCCTCTTGGATAATTCATGACATATTCAAAGCAGAACTCCCAGCAAATGACATTGTCTTCTGCTCAGCTACTAAATCAGAGATCAACCCTTCCCTGGAATTTTCTTATGCTAGTATCAATTACTACCAAGTCTCCTTGACTTTAACTCCAGAATATCCCTTAAATTGCCTGGTTTTCTCAGGCTCCACTCTAAATCGGCCATATTGCATTGTCTCTCACTTCCGTTACTGGAATCATTTCCTAATGGTCTCCTTGCTTCCTCGTGTGCCCCTTTTCCCAGTTCAGTCTTCAGCACAGCAACTACAGCGATCTTCAAAAAGCATAAATTAGATCATGCCACTCCCTGGCACAAAATCCTTCATGGTTTCTCATCGGACCGAGGACTAAGTTCAAAATCCTTAAGTGCAAAGATGTATAAGCTCACACATATTCTTTGCTATGCCCGCTTTCCAATCAGCAGTCACCCCTCCCCTCAACCACCCCTGTGGCTCAACCACACAGACCTTCCAAAAGGCTTTCAAACGTTACAAGGCCTTTTCTGTCTTCTGGATGATGATAATTTTGCTTCTAGAGTCTGCCTGAAATGGTTTTCTCCCAGTTTTGGATAACTCCCATTTCTCATTTGGGCCCCAGTATATGTCAATTCCCCAAAGAGAACTTTTCTGGACCATAATTTTTTTCTTTTTAATTTTATTAATACAATTTTTAAATTTTATTTTATATATTTTATATTTTGTATTTTTTAAATTAGTTTCAGGTGTACAACACAGTGCAATAGCTATACTTTTTACCCCTCAAAGTGACAACCCCCTTCCCCCAACCCCCCACCCCACTCCCACACACACCCATATCATACATATCTATTACAATTCCATTGACTCCACTCCCCACACTGTACTCCACATCCCATGACTATATAATTTATAGTTGACATATAATATTATTCAAGGGCAGCTTCAGATGTACAGTGCAGAGGTCAGGCCTCTACATCACCCTTGAAGTGGTCTTCCTAAGAAGACATGAGTCCATCTGGCCCCCTAAAAATTATTTACAACATTATTGATTATACTCTCCAAACTGTCTTTCTTATCCCTGTGGCAATATTGAAGTTACCAATTTATGTTTTGTTTCTTCACTTCCCCTTCTCCTTCATCCCCACTCTGTCCCATCTAGCAATCATCAGTTTTTCCTCCATATCCCTGAGACTATTTCTGTTTACTTTGCTGATTCATTCAGCTTTTTAGATGCCACGTATAAGTGAGATCATATGGTATTTGTCTTTCTCCAACTGACTTATTTCACTTAACATAATAGTCTCTAGGTCCATCCATATTGATGCAAATGATACAATTTCATTCTTGTATATAGCTGAGTAATACTCCATTGTATAAATGTACCACAGTTTTTTAATCCAGCAGTCTACCGATGGGCATTTCAGTTGTTTCCAAGTCTTGGCTATTGTAAATAGTGCTGCAATAAACATAGGGGTGCATATATTTCATTTGAATTAGCGTCTTGGGTTTCTCTGGCTAGATACCCAAGAGGGGAATTGCTGGGTCATACAGTAGGTCCATTTCCAGTTTTTTGAGATACCTCCATACTGATTTCCATAATGGCTGCACCAACCTGCAGTCCCACCAACAGTGCACCAGGGTTCCCTGTTCTCCACAACCTCGCCAACACTTGTTGTTTGTTGATTTATTGATGATAGCCATTCTGATCAGAGTGAGGTGGTATCTCATTGTGGTTTTTATTTGCATTTCTCTAATGATTAGTGAGGTTGAACATTTTTTCATATGCCTGTTGGCCATCATATGTCCTCTTTAGAAAAATGCCTCTTCATATCCTCTGCCCATTTTTTAATTGGGTTGTTTGTATTTTTAGTGTTGACTTCAATGAGTGTTTTATAAATTTTTGATATTAACCCCTTATCAGATATATCATTGGCAAATATCTACTCCCATTCAGTAGGCTGCCTTTTTGTTTTATTTACAATTTCCTTTGCTGTGAAAAAACTTTTAAGTTTGATGTAATCCCATATGTTCATTTTTTCTTTTATTTCCCTTGCCCAAGGGGATATATCAGTAGATATATATTACTGAGGACAATGTTTGCAAATTTACTTTCTATGTTTTCTTTTAGGAGTTTTGTTTGCAAATTTACTCTCTATGTTTTCTTTTAGGAGTTTTATGGTTTCAGGTCTTACATTTAAGTCTTTAATTCATTTTGAATTTGTTCTTGTGTATGGTGTAAGTAGGTGGTCCATTTTCATTTTTTTTGCACCCCAGCACCATTTATTAAATAGATTATCTTTGTATCAATGTAAATTCTTGTTTCCATTGTCATAGCTTAAATGACCATATATGGATGGGTTCATTTCTGGGCTCTCTATTCTGTTCCATTGGTCTATGTGTCTGTTTTTATGCCAGTACCATACTGTTTAGATTACTATAGCATTGTGGTATGATTTGATGTCAGATAGTGTGATACCTCCCATTTTGCTTTTATTTCTCAAGATTGCCATGGCTATTTGTGGTCTTTTATGGTTCCATATAAATTTTAGGATTACATGTTCTATTTCTGAGAAAAATGTCCTTGGTAGTTTGATAGGAATTGCATTGAATCAATACATTGCCTTAGGTAGTATTGACTACCTAATATTTTAACTATATTAATTCTTCCTATCCTCGAACATGGTATGTATTTCCACTTATTTGTATCTTCTTTGATTTCTCTCTTCAGTGTCTTATAATTTTCTGAGTACAGGTCTTACTTCTTTGGTTAAATTTATTCCTGGACATTTTGAAGCAGTTGTAAATGGGATTGAGTTCCTGATTTCTTGTTCTGATAGTTTATTATTGGTGTATACAAATACAACTGATTTCTGAATATTAATTTTGTATCCTGCTATCTTACAAAATTCATTTATCAGTTCTAACAGTCTTTTGGTCAAGTTTTTGGGATTCTCTATATATAGATAGTATCATGTCATCTGCATATAATGACAATTTTACTTCCTCTCTTCCAATTTGGATGCCTTTTCTTTCATTTTCTTGTCTGATTGCTGTGGCTAGAACTTCCAGAACTATGTTGAATAGAAGTGGTGAAAGAAGGCAGCCTTGTCTTGTTCCTGATCTTAAGGGAAAAGCTTTTATCCTTTCCCCATTGAGTATGATGTTTGCTGTGGGCTTATCATATATAGCCTTTATTATGTTGAGAGATGATCCCACTATTTCCACTTTGCTAAGAGTTTTTTTCATAAATGGCTGCTGGATTTTGTCAAATGCTTTTTCTGCCTCTATTGCTGTGATCATATGATCTTTATTTTTCATTTTGTTAATGTGATGTATTACGTTAATTGATTTGTAGATATTGAACCAACCTTGCATACCAGGAATTAATCCCACTTGATTGTGGTGTATGATCTTTTAAATGTGATGCTGAATTCTGTTTGCAAGTATTTTGTTGAGGGGATTTTTGCATCTATGTTCATTAAGGATATCAGCCTGTAGTTTTCTTTTTTTGAAATATCTTTGTGTGATTTTGGGATCAGAGTAATAGTGGCCTCATAAAATGTGCTTGGGAGCCTTCCCTCCTTCTGTATTTTTTGGAATAGTTTGAGGAGAATACATATTAATTCGTTTTTTAATGTTTTGTAAAATTCACCTGTGAAGCCGACTGGTCCAGGATTTTTCTTGGTTGGAAGCTTGTTGATTACTGATTCAATTTCTTTGGTAGTAATCAGTCTGTTCAGAGTTTCTGTTTCTTTTTGGTTCAGACTTGGTAGATTGTATGCTTCTAGAAATTTATCCATTTGTTTCAGATTGTTGAATTTGTTGGCATATAGTTGCTCATAGTATTCTCTTAAAATTTTCTGTATTTCTATGGTATCTGTTGTCACTTCTCCTCTTTCATTTCTGATTTTATTAATTTGGGTCCTCTCTGTCTTTTTCTTGGTGAGTCTGGCTAAGGGTTTATCAATTTTGTTTATCTTTTCAAAAAACCAGCTTTTGGTTTCATTGATCTTTTGTATTTTTTTTTTTTTTTTGGTCTCTATTACATTTATTTCTGCTCTAGTCTTTATTATTTCCTTCCTTTTACTCCCTTTGGGCTTGTTTTGTTGTTCTCTTTCCAGTTTCCTTAGGTGTAAAGATAGTCTGTTGATTTGAGATTGTTCTTGTTTCTTCAGATAGGCCTGCACTGTTATGAATTTCCCTTAGGACTGCTTTCATTGCATCCCATAGATTTTGGGTTGTTGTGTTTTCATTTTCATTGGTCTCAAGGTATCTTTTAATTTCCTCCTTCATCTCATTTTTGACCCACTCACTATTTAGTTGCATGCTATTCAGCCTCCATGTATTTGTGTGCTTTCCAGATTTCTTCTTATAATTGATTTCTACTTTCATAGCATTGTGGTTGGAGAAGACGCTTGATATGATTTCAATCTTCTTAAATTTATTGAAACTTGTTTTGTGGCCTAACATGTGGTCTATCTTGGAAAATGTTCCCTGTGCACTTCAGAAGAATGTATATTCTGTTCCTTTGGGGTGAAATGCTCTAAAAATATCAATTAACTGGTATAAAGTGTCCTTGAGGCCACTGTTTCTATGTTGATTTTCTGTCTGGAGAATCTGTCCATTGGTGACAACGGGGGGTTGAAGTCCCCTACTGTGATAGTATTACTGTTGATCTCTGTCTTTATGTCTGTCAAAATCTGTTTCGTATATTTAGGAGCTCCTATGTTGGGTGCATAGATGTTTATAAGGGTTTATGTCCTCTTGTTGAATTGATCCCTTTATTATTATGTAGTGCCCTTCTTTGTCTTTTATTGTAGTCTGCAGTTAAAATTCTATTTTGTCCAAAATAAGTATTGTGACTCCAGCTTTTTTCTCATTTCCGTTTGCATGAAATATCTTATTCCATCCCTTTATTTTCGGTCTGTGTGTGTCTTTTGATCTGAGATGAGTCTCTTGTAAACAGCATATGTGTGGGTCCTGTTTTCTTATATACTCAGCCACTCTGTGTCTTTTGATTGGAGCATTAACCCATTCACATTTAAAGTGATTATTGAGGGCCAGCTGAGTGGCACATTGGTTAAGAGCTGGTTTTGGGATGCCAGTGGCCCCGGTTTGGATCCCACATATGGGGGCCAGTGACACTGCCCTCTACAGCTAACAACAGCTCCACCTGGAGCTGGGCTGTGCGAGCCCCGGGACGGTGTAGGCTGCAGCCCGTGCTGCAGTGGGCTGCCATAGGCTACAGTGAGTGGTTGGCAGCCAGCGTGAGCGGCTGGCAGCCAGTGTGAGCTGCCAATTGCCGTGGTGAGTGACATCCAGAGGCCGACGATCGATCTGCCTCATCCGGGAAGAGCGCAATGACGATACCAACATGGGCCAGTGAAGCAACATCCTCTGCAACTAGACTAAAAAACAAAAAGACAGCAACTTGTCCGTTCCCATTCCCCAATTCCCCAAACACTGTTCCCCTCCCCCAATTCCCCAACAAAATCTTTATTAAAAAAAAAAAGTGATTATTGATAGTGCATATTTATTGCCATTTTGTTATTTGTATTTCTGGTCTTCCTGAGTTAGCTTGTTTTCCCCTTTCTTCTGCTTCAAAAAGCCCTTTTAAATTTCCTGCAATGCTGGCTTGCTTGTAATGAATTCCTTAAACTTATTTTTTTCTGAGAAGCTCTTTATCTGTCCTTCAATTTTAAGTGATAGTCCTGCTGGTTAGAGCAGTCTTGGTTGTAGGCCTTCACTTTGCATCACTTTGAATATTTTCCTGCCACTCCCTTCTGGCTTGCAGAGTTTCTGTAGAAAAGTCAACTGTTAGTCTTATAGGAGTTCCTTTGTATGTAACCTGCTGTCTTTTTCTTGCTATTTTTATGATTCTGTCTTTGTCTTTAACCTTTGCCATTTTAACTATGATGTGTCTTGGTGTGGACCTGTTTGGGTTAAGCTTGTTTGGAACTCTCTGCACTTCTTGGGCTTGTATGTCGATTTCTTTCACCAAGGTAGGGAAGTTTTCAGTCATTATTTCTACAAATACATTCTCAACCCCTTGCTTCTTCTCTTCCCCTTCTGGTATTTCTATGATATGATTGTTGTTGCAGTTCATCTTGTCTCACAGATCACTTAAACTATTTTCATTGTTTTTTATTGTTTTTTCTTTTTGTTCTTCCAACTGGGTGATTTCTGCTATTTTGTCTTCTAATTCACTGATCCGATTCTGTTTCATCTAATCTACTGGTGATTCCTTTGAGTGTGTTCTTCATTTCAGTTATTGTATTCTTTAGTTCTAACTGGTTGCTTTTTTTTTTATGATTTCTCTATCCTTCTATGTGTCTTCACTAAGTTCCTTAAACATTCTTATCATTATCAGTCTTCTAAACTCTGTCTCTGAAAGGCTGGATACCTCTCTTTCATTTAGTTCCATTTCTAGAGGTTTTGTCTGATGTTTTACTTGGGACATGTTTCTTTATTTCTTCATTCTGACTGTTGCTCTATGATTGCTTCGATGTATTAGATAGATCACCTATGCCTCTCAGTTGTTGCTGGATGCTCTTGTAGTATGTGTCCTTTATATTCGGATTGCAGAGTCTCTGTATTTTCCTGTTCCATGTGTTCCAGAGGTGTTGTTCTTGAAGTTGCTCTTTCTTTTTTTTTTTTTTTTTTTTTTGAGGGCAGTGACACTGGCCCTCACATGTGGGATCCGAACCAGGGTCGCTGGTGTCCCAAGCCAGCTCTTAACCACTGCGCCACTTGGCCAGCCCTGAAGTTGCTCTTTAATTGCTTTTGGCTTGTCCGAGGGTGGGATTCAATCTCAAACTGTTTAACTGGGAGAATTAGCTCTATTCACAGTGTATGAGATGCTGTGTGGAGGTTGATCCCCTCAGAGGAGACTTCTGTAGGTTCTTGTGCCTGTGGAAAATGTCCTTTGAGAGTGCCACTTTTAGGCTCAAACAGGTAGTACTCTGGTTTTGTCTAACACTGGCCTCTGGGTGTATTGATTCTGGTATCTCTTGGGCGGCTCTCACTCAGAGCCATTTCAGACCTGCCTGTTCTCTGTCTGTAGCTACCTAGTAGGTGCCTCAAGGCTGTATGCAATTGGCTGCTGCCCTTGCTGGACCTGGGGTCATGTGGGGATGGTCTCTGTGTGAACTGAAGCTGGCTGTCCTTTCTATTGTTCCTGAGGCAGTTTAGGAAAAAGCCACCACCTGTCAGATGCCAGTAAGGCCCACCTATTGAAAAAGGCTCTTTAGGGGCGTGTGCCTGGCTATTTTACCTAGTGTTGAGGGTGCCTCTGCGATGTGGCATAGCTTGGCAAGGAGGAGTTCAAGTGAATTATGCGATGTGATTGGTACTTTTTAAGATGTTAATGCAGATTCAGGTCTTACACCAATACCTTGCCTGTGACCCCTTTTTATAGCATCCCAAAGACAGTATAGCCAGACTCCACCTTGAGCTCAGATTCACGTAAGCTGCTCCCGAGTGGCTGTGGTGCATATTTCTGGTCTCTGAACACCATGAAGATAACCCCAGGGCTCTGCAGACCACCTTCTGTTATAAAAAACCTTTCCCACAGTTTGTGGGGATGGAGCCAGTCACCCCAGCACCCCGATTGCCCCTGACAATGCAGTTGTAGGTGGGAGAGGTGGTGTTACAGGTGTTTAAAGGCTGTGGTCAGTAGCTTCTACAAATTCAGTGTAGTCTCAGCTCCTGGACCAGTGCAAAGCCCATGTCCACTTCATAAACAATAACAAAGCAAGGCAACCCAACAACACCAAAAAACAAACACCGTCCCACAGAAACTCGATAAGCAATGATCAGACAAGAGAAACAAAGTATATAAAAGAGACACAAACACAAACACAAAACCAGGAGAACATGACAGAAAAACAGTGACCAAAGCAATATCCGGATAAACAAGTATGAGAAACGATGACAAAAACAAAACAGATGAAAGAAAAGAAGGAAAAGGAACAAAAAGATGAAAGAAAAAGTAATAATATTAAAAAGGTGGAAAGAAAAAGAAGAAAAAAAAAAGGAAAAAAGAAATTAAAAAAAAAAAGGGCTCTCCGCCTGCTTTAATCTGCAGGCCAGTTGCTCAGCAATAGAGAATCTCTGGACGACTCAGCAACAGCTATGTTGGGGGTAAGGGCTTTAACATGTTATGTGCCGGCCTCCCTCTCAGGCTTGCAGTGAGCTTCCTGTAATTAGCTGCTGTGTGCTCTGGAACCATGCTCACCACCAGGTTTGCTGCAGGCGGTCTGCTGCTGCAAAAAACCCTCTGTAGCCTGTGGAGGTGGCGACCAGGCCCCAGGGGTCAGGGTGTCCCTGGCAACACAGCTCTAGGTGGGTGGGGCAGGCCCCCAAGGCACCATGGGGTGTGGTCAGTGGCCCCCACCAAGTCAGAACAGCATGCACTCCTGCACTGGCAACCAGCCTGCAGAAATGCAACAAGAATGCTCCAGCCGGATCTTGTAGGCACACAACTCCCAGCCAAACACTCCCAGGAAAACTCCCAGTCTCAGCCTGTCCCAGTCAGCTGCTCACAGATCAGGCCAAGCTGCCCAACAGCCAATCGCCAGCCTGGCAACTCTGCATGTGCAGTGCAAAGAGCAGGACCCAAGGCAGTTGCGCACTGCCGCGTCTCAGTGAGCAGTGTGTTGTGCCAATTGCACCAGACCAATGGGATCCCAGATCTGACCCTCTGTGGGAGGGCCCAACCCTGATAAAATGACGCCCTCTTGTACACTACTCGTGTGCAAGCTCCACACCAGCGGAACAGTAGTCCAAAAACCTCCAGCCTTTGCACCAAAGGTGCTCAGTTCAGTCCGTCCCCGCAGGCTCCCGGCTCACACAGCCACTCCCTCCACCAGGAACCAGGTAAGTGCTCACCGGTGAGCAAACCCAGGCGCCGGCCCCACTGATTCTCCAGCCGCTCTTAGACTCACGGAGCTGAGCAAAGAGAGTCCTCACTAATTTACTGCCAGCTTTCTTGAAACTTCTCTTCCCGTCAAAGAAACTCTGGGTTGGTGAGCTCGGTGTGGGGCCGGAGGGTCTCTCCTCCAACCAGACAAGCTTCCCATGGCTAGGGCTTCCCTCATGGGGCTCGCCCTCTCTCGTCTCCGCCCCTCCTACCAGACTTGATGTGGCCTCCTCTTTAGGTCCTTCGTTTAGAGGTTCTGTTCATCTAGTGTTCAGGGGACTTCCGAGGTTAAATGTTGTATAAATTATTTGTAATTTTGGTGTGATCCTGGGGGGCAGTTCACACAGCATCTGTCTATTCTGCCATCTTACCGGGAGTCCCCTGGGCCTTAAATCTTAATGAGAAACCCTCTTATCTCTTTTGTAGTACCTCTTTGTTTTCCATTATGGCGCCTACCACAATTTGCAATTACATGTTATCTGTGTGTTTCTTTAGTGATAATCTTTTCAACTAGATGCAAATCTTTTCAATTATAATGACAGAGATTGTATTTTTCGTTTCCATTTTTTTATTTCAAGTGTTTGGCAGAGCAGTGCCTAATCAATATTTGTTAAATTAATAAACTGAAATGAATGAACTCTGGCTGATACAAATACTTACTAGTAATTTCAGGGGTAAAAACACAATAAACAGATATAAGCAAGTCACATGATGTTCTTAACCTCGCTGCCTTTAAATGATCTGATCCGGAATTATGTGTTGTCTGCAGACTTAATAGTATTTAATTGTATTGTTTACAAAATGAGAGACTCTGTTAGAGGGGAAAGTGCATGGGCTTTGTCATCAGACTTGGGTTTGAATTCCATCTTAATCATTTACCAGTGGTAAATTAAGATGGTTAAAATTCCATCTTAATCATTTACCAGTGGTAAACTGGGGGCAAGTTGTGTAACTTCCTTTGACTTCAATTCCCTTGCTTGGAAAATGGTTTATCCTAACACCAGCTGGCAAGTTGTTGCAGAGAATTGAAAGGAAGTAAATGGCCTTTGTTGATTACTTCATGAATGAATGCTAGCTGTTATTTTCACTGAAAGACCTTTATTTTGGTGCTTAACTATGAAAGAGAAAGTCACAGGAACCAAGAAGGATAAACTGTTGACCTGTTAAAAATATCCAGAAAAATTTGGCCTTTCAATCACATAAAGACCTGAAATAATAGGTAATAGATGAAAAAATGATAACCCATGAGTTTTACTGAAATCAAATAGATTGGTTCTTTACATTCCCTGAGCAAATGTATGTGTGCATCCCAGCCCGGAATGCTCATCTTGTGGCTGGATCTTTCTTCTGCAGGTCTCACATGTTTTTTCCTAGAGGCTCTTTCTTCAACACCATATTAAGCACCTCCCAGCACCGCCCCCACCACGATTTCATCACTGATCCCAACGCTATACTTTTTTTTTCTTCCAGAATGTATGTCACTCCAAAGTTAGGTTCTTTAATTATACTTCTACTGTTTTGGGTCCTAGTCAACAAGTAGACTATAAATCCTGAAGGATAGCAGAACATGCCATCCCAAAATATACCTCTCTGGTATATTGATTATTTTGAGCTGTAGGCACTTGAAAAACAGCAAACGCAGGGACTGACTTTCTCTGAACTCCCATTATTTGCCTCAATAGCCTCCAAAAGGAACTCAATTGTCATAAATCTCCTTCCTGGGAATTTCATCAACTCTTGTCACAAGAGAGGAGGCTACAAGACAAACACCATACCCAGACAAACTTTGCCACAAACGATCGTACCCCCCATCTAGTCGTCTAAGGGCGCATTCATCCTCCCTAAAAATCATTCATTCTCCCCCGAGACCTACATTCCTCTGTTCTTTCCCTATTAAGATGTTTTTTACTCCTGAATTCCAGGCTCCAACGGAGGGTTAGTTCCCCTGGTATCTCCATGTATGCATGAAGTACATACATTAATAAGCTTCTGTTTGTTTTTCACTTGCTAATCTTCGTTTTGTTACAGAAATTCTCAGCCAAGAACTCAGAAGGTAGAAGGAAAATTATTTTTCCTCTCCTACAATACCAGCAAGGCAGGCAGCACTTGTTATTTTATCCCAGCACCTAGCACAGTGCCTGGGAATACAATACACGAAGAAAATGAGTGAATTGCAAGGCTTCCTCTAAGCCTGAATGTCCTCACGTTCCTTTGCAACACTGTTTTGTCATAGCTGAAGTATAATGAAAGAATCATTCTTTAAAAAAAAAAAAATCTCTTCCTCATTAGAAATCTTTTAAATTGTGTATAATTTGAAGCTGCAGGTGATATACTGCCCAATATACTGTCCAGCAACTTTCTTGAGTTGCATTTCATACTGTTTCATATTTAGGATGCATTTAATATTCCCTCTGAGTGAGGAGACTTTGCTTCTTTCCTCTTGGTGTGTCCCCAGTTCTCCACAGATAGTGTACAGTGATGAGCAAGGACTGGACAATGTGGGCACATGCATACATATGTGGCCTTATCAATCACAAATACTGAAGACAGTGGCTTAGCCACTTGAAAAGTTGGAAGGAGAATCAGACAGAAGCTCATTTATACATTTTGAAACCAAGAATTTGAAGTGCTTGGTGTCCTTTTAAATTTCATGGTAATATAATAGAAGGGTAATTTGCTTTTCACAACCTCACTATCAGAAATGAGTACCTTAAAACTTAAAACAAATTTATCTAAAAATGGATTAAATTAAAAAAAGAAAACAATCGATGTATTGCTTCACTTACAAGTAACCTAAAAAGGCACAGATTCCCAATATATTTGCAAGTTCACCAGCAATGAGTTTCTCTTTTTCATGTGTGCTCTCAAAACCATTGTTGTCTTATTTCTTCCCTGTACCAGCTAAGGCACTTGCAGGCATTCTGTGCATTTATGCTTTAGAAAAAAGACAATGCTGTTTGGTAATCCTAAGAATACT
This sequence comes from Aselliscus stoliczkanus, assembly GCA_033961575.1. NCBI lineage: Eukaryota > Metazoa > Chordata > Mammalia > Chiroptera > Hipposideridae > Aselliscus > Aselliscus stoliczkanus. The sequence goes on along the minus strand of CM066740.1, from coordinate 69,425,232 downwards.
ACTTTTGATAGTTTTTTTCAGGAGCAACCATTTAAAAAGCCTAGACATAGCTACATTATAATTTTCAAAAATCAACAAAGACAAAACAAAACAACACCAGAACATATAATGATTAAGGCAAGAAAACATTCCCTTCCACATTTCATTAAAATACATCAGATAGTAAAAGAAATGGAACTCCACATTCTTCGTGTGTGTGTGTGTGTGTGTGTGTGTGTGTGTTTACTCCTTCCCTCCCACATTTTCTCTTTTATCTGAGACATAAAAGAGATTTCATAAGAAAACCACTACATAAATTATATGGCAATCTATGATTTAAGAATAGAAGTGGATACACAAGAATTTTTCTAAGAACTTATATTTTTATAATAATATTTTATATTATTTTACATGTTTCTATTATGAGAAGTGCACTGGATGTTTATGTTAATTTGTCTGGCTTTCTCTTATATTATAAAAAAAACATTTGTCGAGGCTTTGCTCTTGTAATACATTTAGGGCATTGGATGTATGTTTCTCTGTTATAAGAAGAAATGGAGAAGGAAGTACAACTAATTAAAAACAAACAACAGTCATTCTAAAGTTCATCTATATTGAAATTTTGATTATGGTCAGGAATTATTACATAAATGTATTTATCACAATCAGAGGTACTCAGACACATACCCTCACTTTTTGACTTATGGCCTTACCCTTATTCTCCTAAATTGTGTATATTATAATCATTTTAGCATTCAGTCTAACTTTAGATTGAGATACTTATTATAATTTGAGACTATAGGTGATGGGGGAATGTCTTGAATTAATTTCAGGTAGTTCTACAAAATTTATAGTCTATATCTAATAGTAAATTATGACATTGTAATCAAACTAAATTCTCAGAATCTTTGCCAATGAATTGAATTGTAGATAAGACAGCCAAATAAATGCATGGTGAGCTGGCCGAGTGGTGCTTTGGTTAAGAGCTGGCTTGGGACTCCAGCAGCCCCAGGTTCAGATCCCACATATGAGGGCCATTGACACTGCCCTCTACAGCTAAGATGCTGAACAACAGCTCCACCTGGAGCTGGGCTGCTGTGAGTCCCGCGGGACGGCATAGCTGCAGCCCCTGCTGCAGTGGGCTGCCATAGACTACAGTGAGTGGCTGACAGCCAGCGTGAGTGGCTGGCAGCCAGTGTGAGCTGCTAAGAGCAGCTGTGAGTGGCCATCCAGAGGCCGTTGACTGATCTGCCTCACCCCAGAAGAGCACAATGATGATACCAACATGGGCCAGTGAAGCAATGTCCTCCACAACTAGACCGAAGAACAAAAGGACAGCAACTTGTCTGTTCCCCTTCCCTGGTTCCCCAATGCTGTTCCCCTTCCCCAATTCCCCAATAAAAATCTTTAAAAAAAAAAGAAAGAAAGAAAGAAATACATGGTATTAATGCTTCTGGCCTTTCAAACTCCGTATCTTCCAAACAAGATAGAGTTTCAGGTTTCTCCAGTCACTCATGGCTCCATTACTCCCTTAGGTTCTCATTAGTGGGCTTGTGAACATTTGGATAAATAAATACATTTTGGTTCAGATACTGCTGGAGTTATCAGATATTACATATGTGCCTCCTTTGCAAAATATAGTGTAACATATCTATGAGAGTTTGCCTGCTATATGTACCTCCCTTGGAAAAAAACAGAAATGAGAATTTTTATCCTCTATAAGACAATTTGAAGAAGTTTTATCTCCTTGAGGAAAATATTTATAAGTTATTGTGTTCAGTAGGATTTGACAATGATAAACCTCATAATACTAAACTTTTGATACATTGAAAAAATTCATAATTGCACCTTAATTTTTCATGTAAAAGAAGTTTTGGACACGACATTAATATTTATGATGAATAACACATTTATCTTTTGAGGAGTAAGAAAGATTGAGGTGGAAGGCAAAGAGATATTATTATTAAGCCAGTGTGATTTTGGAACATAAAACAAGCAAATGATGAAACCCAAAGAAGAAGTTTTATGACAGGTAGTTATATCCCAAGTATCATTTTAAAAGGTACATTAAATTCTCTACAGTTCTGTATAAATCAAATGTGTGTGTTTACACCTTTATTGAAGCTTTCTATTTCATTAGAAGCAAATAAAAAACATCAACGACCTACAGAAAATTTCTGGAGTTCCTTGTGAGGATGAAATATTCAAGAATACTTTTAATTGTATCACATTAATTTGGCACACTAAATCAGGCAGCTATTTTGCCTACCTGAACCTCTCTGCATCTTATTTTGCATGTGGTAGTACATACCAATCAGCACTTCATTGTTGTATTCCGGAATTTTTGCCTGCAATAATAATTTGAGGAAGATACAAAAGATAATGAAGGATGGGAATTGCAGTTATTGACCTCAATTCCAGCATATTTCTGTTCTGTTGTTTTGGGCCTCTAGGACTTGGACTATGGGCCAATTAGATGCTGCAGGCTGTCACTGCAGCCCTAATCAACAGCCTTGAAAATTTTGGCAGGCCTCGTTCCAAAAGGGGAGCAAGTGAGAGGCAATGGAAGCTCGAAGACAGAATTCTGTTACTAGAAAATTCACTCAATGCATATTTTGTGCTGATATGGAATTGCTGGAAAAAATCTTTATCAATTACGGCAACAGTATATGTTTCAGCTAGTTTCCATTTTCATTTTAATTCACCTATAGTCGATCCAGAATAGTTATTAGCAGGATATTTTTCGAGATAAAAAAGAAAAATTTAGGTCAAAGAAAATGGGAAGAAAAATTGATCATCTTTGATCATGGCATTGCAACCAATAGAGCACGGGTATAACCAGGCCCCCTTCTGTCTCCCATTTTCTCTCATTTCTATCTTACTCTCAACGAAGAAACAGCATAAACATTTCTACAAAGTAGAACTCTCTCACAGAAATGCATGATTTAATTTAAAAATGTATACCGGGGGTGCCAAAAAAATGTATGTATACAAGTGGACACTTGGTCAACGTTGCTCGAGCAGTGGTTTGACATAATCAGAAGTGTCTGGACACTGATGGGAACCACTTTGAGCACCTCTTGTAATTGCAGAAGTCCAATGTGACTTGTATGTATTTGTCTTTTGTTATCAGTATATATTAATAGTTTTTTCCTTGCTTAAAATGTGTATACATTTTTTTGGCACCCTCAGTATTATCTGAATTAGGAAAATCTAGACCATCATTCACAGTGTTCAAAATAGTGTTCTCAACAGAAATGTGGCTAATACAATTACCTAATGGACTGATGCATGTAAAGTGATTAGCACAGTTCGGGGGCATATCTGTAAGACCCAGTAACAGTTAGCAGCCATTGTTATTGTTGTTGAAACAGCACACTGTTTCTGCTTTCTTATATCAGTTTGGTGATCAATGCAACCCCTGAGTGATTTTACAAAGATCCCCCTGTGCATGTACCACCCCTGTCCTCAAGATGACCTTGGGGGCCGGCCGAGTGGTGCAGTGGTTAAGCGCTGGCTTGGGAAGCCAGCAGCCCCGGTTCGGATCCCACATATGAGGGCCAGTGACACTGCCCTCAAAAAACAACAACAACAACAACAACAACAAAAGAGATGACCTTGGGGCCTAGAATTTTCAGGCTACAGAACTCAAGGAACAGAAGTGTGGCCACTGGAGCCCTGTATGAAGGGAAAGGTCCTTCCAAAAGGAAGATCCAGTGTCTGGACCAAGTATAGACAAAGAGCACTGACTGATCAAATCCTGAGAGACTGGTATTCCTTTGTGCTTTCTTTTGCCCCTTGACCCTTTACCATAATTGGCCAAGTTCCAAAACCATCTGGTCACAGCTTTCCCTGGCATCATTACTACATGTCACCTTGTTCTCCCTAACCCTAAAAACTTGTCCAGACCAGGGAGACACATTTGGGTGGTGCCTCTTGTCTCCTGTGGGTCAATTCAGCAGTAAAAAGCTTTCCTTTTTCAAAAGCCAGTGCATAGTTTTGGCTCCTATGCATGTCAGGCAGCAAGCTCTTGCTAGGTAACACTCTTATGTCTTCATGGCTGTTACAATCACTATTATTTAGTGTACACTGTGAATCTATGGAAGAAAGAAACTCTATATAAAAAGACTGCATTAGGATTTTACTTCTGTGATTTGTACATTGCTTTCTTACCTGGTGGATTGGGAACAAAAACAATGCTGATTGAATCCAGATTAACTCCTATGTAAAATTGGGATGTGTATGACATTTTTTACTTTTGAAATTTTTATATCCAGTGCCTCTGATTAACAGATTTATTTAACAGAGAAATTGAACAGATTTAATATCCAAGGTCAAGGAACACACTTTGGCTTTTTTAGTTCTCTTTCCCATTTCTCAGTACTAGTTCTGTATTCTGCTCTTTCATGGTTTGTACCCTGTTATACAGGAAGTCTGGGAGCTCTCTGAGCAACTTACTGATGCTTGAATATTAAAATTGAATAAGTTAAGAAAAATACCTTTTGGTGTTACAATTTGTAACTCTAACAAAGGAATAATTTAATCTAACTGAAAAATGCTGAATTGCCAATGACAATAAAAGTCCAAGGATGCCTGTCATTGACCTTGTAGCCTTTGTCTTCTAGGGGTCCTCCAAATCTCTGCCCACCGCTGGTACCCACCCTTCAATGCCCTTTCTTCAGGCAGCCCCCTGTTCTGAAACTGACATAGACCACCTAGGCCCATCCACATTTGGGTGATTATACACTTGCCTTTCTTTCTAGACTTACTGCTCTGTTTTTCTGTTCTCTCACATATTTCAATGGGATTAATCAGATTTGAGGTGGGTTGTTAGGATTCACAGCAACATGGTGTGATATTCCTCCTGCAAAACTATTTTAGTAGCTTTCGTCATAGCCTCTGAAACTGGTAGAAAGGACAGAGTGTGTACTTTGAAAAGGCTAGGTTTTTGTTTTGTTCTGTTTTGTTTTTTACCATGCTCACATCATGAATGTGAAGTTCTGCCTCCTTTTCCAATTTGCTTTGTCTTGTCTCATTTTCTGATGTCTCTCCAAGCAGGTAGGTAGAGATTTGTGTGCCCTTTTAGCATCCCCTCCTTCCCTAGAAAGAGGACACAGCCTACAGAAAGAGGATTTGAACGATGTGATGGGAACATTCTAGAAACTACTTTGAAGACCACTATTTTGTTGTAACCTCTGTTGAAAAGATGTCTTCAGGAGGTTGAAGTAGAAAAATGATTGCAAACATGGAAGAAAGGAAAATACATGTAGTGCAAGATTATGAATTGCAGTGCGCGGTTGGGCACCCTCCTAGCTATTTTCCCCATGTAACTGTTTGAGGAGAATTTGGTTTGGAATCTTCATTGCTATTCCTTTAGCAACTATCACAATGTCTGGCCCATCCTATGCACTCCAGAATTTGAGTTATATGTAGAATGAACAATAATAACCTAATGGATTTCCATGGAAAAAAACAGAGAGAAAAATGATAAGGGAAAGGGGGAGAATAATCTAGTAAAATAATGATTAGTACTTTAGAGAAAGGAAGGAAAGGTAAGGCAGGTGATAAAGAGAAAAGGACTATAAGGTACAAGATGATCTAATATTATTTGCACTAAAAGCTTTTTGCAATAAGTATATTTTATAAATGTCTTAGGCGAATATGCTGTTCAAAAGTAGTAATTCTTTATAAGTAAAAAGTCTGACTCTTTTAGGATTTTTTTTTGCTACCCTAAATACAACCAGCTTATGTAGATACAAATTTAAACTTATTTTTTTTTTAAATGGAGTTGTATTGAAAATTCTGATGAAGTTTACACAGTACAAAGCAATAACCATTTTTGTACTGGTGAGTTAATAAAACAAACACCTTAATAAACAGTCTAGGAAGAGGAGATGCCTTTCTTATGAAACCCTGAGGAGTCATCCATTTGATATCAAGAACCATTTTTTATTCTTTTGAGCAATGTTGCTGGCAGACATTGATATAACTCCCTGGAGGCTATTTCTAAGCCCACATTGTAACTAAGTTGAAGAAAAGGGAGGTGTATTGAACCTTTTAATGCAGGATTGACATCTCAATAAATCAAGGACTGTAAAGGAAAAGAATTATAAGGAAAAAAATGGAGACTATCAGTAGTTATCACTAGTGAAAATCACTCTCTGTACTAAATGATTTATTCTGTGTTTTTCTTTCTTCTAATAATCTCTTAACATTCCATTGATTTTTGTCCCCTATTGAACGGAAATCATCGGTATGTGCATATTTTTAAAGAAATTAATAAAAAGCTGGGTATGTGTGAGAATAAATATGTGTAAATATATATATATATATATATATATATACACACACACACACACATACATATAGCTAGACAAATAAATCACCCTGTCTGTTTCCCTAGGTAACAGAGTATTTGACTAAGAATCTATTGAGTTCTGATCAAAGTTATTACCTCAAAGCCTCTCTTTGCTTAACCTGAGTAGCGCTGTTCAAAAAGTGTGTAAGTTCCAAGCAGAACCTTACTTCTGTCCAGTTCACATTATGCAAGAAGCAAGTAGAATGTAGGGTACAGGCTAATAAACTGTGGGTCACATGTTGCAGAGAGCACTCTATTTGAGTCTCATTTATAAAAAACAACTGATTTTAACTCTACTACCTTTTTTTAAAATTACCAATAAATCCTTGCGATATACTTAAATTATCATAATTAATACATATGAGGTTGTCAAGATTGTTCCAAAAATTACCATTTAAAACAGTGGCACTCTTATCTTTAAATGATATTAACTTTACTGTTAAAGTCTCTGCCTGATTTCCCATTTTTGGCAGAAAGCTGCTATCTTCATTGATTTAGACTAGATTTAAGTGTTACTCACAATTCACAGGTTCTTTGAGTTTGTACATGTTTACAGAGTTCTCCCAAATATGGATTAGAAGTGTGACACATCCTAGATTTTGGAAACTAAGAAAGTCAAAGAATAAAGGATAACAGTTGTTGTCCTGTTCAAGCATGCACATGTTTTATTTAAGTATTCTCCAAAGGTCTATTTTTTCCAGCATAATGCAGATATTATGCTATCCTTGGAAATAAGATATATGGATTTCAAACAAAATTGTCAAAAACAATGACCTTGGTCACTCCATATGGTACACAGAAATAATTACATTTCACTTACAATACAGATGCACTTAACACAGTCATCAATAGTCATTCACCACCAACACGGTATATTTTTAAATCACCTAAAACACCAAAAAGTTTTTTTTTTTTCTTTTCCAAAAGTCTAAAGAAAATAATCGTTTTGGATAAATGGTAGTTGGAAGGGAAGCAGAATTTTCAACTGAAGTCATCTAATTGCATTTTTTTTTAAATGTAATATTTAGAACATGAAAATAGAGCTTCTCGTTGGGAATCAGAAGACCTAAGTATTCCTGATTGTGTTTTCTTTAGTCTACTTTTTAAAAAGGTTTTTCAACAAATGCTATGAAAGAAGTTTCACTATATATTTGCTCTAGAAGCATAAAGTGACATGAGGCAGGTGTTAATATAATTGTTAATATTCACACTCTAGGAAGGTTAGTAACTTTTAAAAAGATGTACTAGAAATAAAGCCAGTTCTTCCCGATAATAGAGTTCATCTTACTTTCACTCAGCAAATATTTATTAAGATCTACTGTGTGCACAGCATTGTTCTAGAAGCCATCCTAGAAACGAGAAGCAAGAATTTCTGGCTTTACTTGAAAATGGTTGAATTCTTTTTATGATAAATTATGATAAGCATTTTTTAAATCTCTATAGTAGAGGGATAATTATTATAATAACTCTTTCCATGTACGAAAGCTAAACTTTATTCCTTACACTGGTGGCTTGGAATGAACAAAACTTTTCATTTGACATAAAACTTTTTTTACACTGTCACATGCAGACATGTCTGCTGATAAATTTTAAAGGTGAAAAGGTACAAAGACTTTTCACTTAAATGTACATAAAGATCAACTTTGCATCATCAAACTCTTGACCTCCTGATTTCATGGAGAAAATTGCTCCTTTCTGAGTTAAAAGTGTGCTTCCTTCCCCAACGGTGTAGAAAGCGTGCTTTCATCACATATTGTTACATAAAGCACTCCAGTTTATCTCTGCATTTCAATTCAGATTATTCTCAAAATGTATTTGAGATCTAAAGCAAAATAAATAATACATCAAGTGAGATTCTGGGATCACTGATCCTGTGATATTAGTCCCAGCCAACTCTTTTCACGAAAGATACAGTGGTATATCCAGTATCTGGGCTTTTCCATGATAGCAAAAAGGCTAGAGATAATTCATAGATATCAACTCCTTTTTCCTGACTTTTGACAAGGGTTTTGACAATGATAATCTACTTACAAAATACAAAAGTAGGAAAGTCATTTGCACTACAAAATGTTAGTCCAGTTGGATGACGATAAACCAATAGAAAGGTGCTATAGAAACAGAGGAACAAGTAATGCATTGTCACGGGAACACAGCAGACCAAAGAATATCACTGAAAAACATTTATGACACAAGAGTTTTGGGTAAAAAGTTATCTAAAACCTGGCCACGCTAGAAGTTTTTCTATGAATGTGGCTCTTACTGTATTTATGAAGATCCGGAAAGTACAACAACAAAAAATCCTGATTCCTGATACAACAGGTGTGCACTGAATTATTGCAGTTGTAACAGTACCTAGGTGCAAGGTAAAATGATAATTGATGCTGAACTACCTGAAGAGTTTAGATGTACTATGGAGCATTCCTATGAGAAATGCTGTAGATCTAAAAGGAGTTTATTTGCACAGCCCACCATGGAACATGAACAATCGCTTGTTGTAAGTGCACAGAAATCCCCCCTTTCTACAATTATAGTTTATCATGCCTATTCTGAAGACAACATAAGGAAACTGAGATCACTGCTCCAAAGCATGCATTATGATGGTTTCCTTCAGTCAATACAAATGTGTTGCATGAGCTTTTATTTTTTAATATGCAATAATCTTCATCATAGCCAATGTTCATGGTTTTAACAGGAAAAATTTTTATCAAAATGTTTTCCATATATATATTTTTTTGTTTTGCATTCAACTGGAACATTAGGTTCAAAGATTTATTTTATTTATTTTATTAAAAAAGAGTTCTGGTCATAAGAAGCATCAATAGGCGGCATTTCATTGTGCTCATTCGCAAAAGTCCAAGGGCCACAGACATATATATACCTCTGCCGAACAGGTCAAACTCTGTCCAGAAATGCCATTTGGTGATTTGATTTCCATCCGGTAGTTTTGGGAGCTTTGTTTTTGTTTCACTACCAACCTTCTCGCTTTGCGGTTTTCATCTGCAAAAGGTGTATTGTTTCTTCTTTCTTCCCCATTGGAATTCTTTCCACAACCAGGGCTCAAACTCTCTGTAGACCTGATTGCAATTGTCTTACAAAGCAGATACTCTGACAATGTTTCCTCCGGAGTACTCGGGGGACTCCGGCCGGTCATCTCCTTCGGGGGTGGTTACTGGAGGTGTTGGGATGCTTATTATTGCTGTAGTCACATAAGGTTGTTCACAGTTTAGTTTAACACACTCTTCCATTTTGGCATTTAAGCTGGATCGGCTGATGAGGAAAAAAATAGATTTAAGGAGATAAGTTGTTTACTTAAAATACTTTTTCCCCTACAACTGAGAAATACATATTTTTATGTTTATAAATAACATTTTTAATATGTAAGAACAATCATCATGATTTAAAAGGAGGATGCATCAAAGCTTAACATACGTTAAAGTGAATATTAGTCAGGTCAAATACTACATAAATGTTTAAAAGCCAGCTAAAGTTGGTTCTCTCGGTGCTTCTAAAACTAAGTATTTTCTATAAAAAATGCAAGAAAGAAGATCAGGTAAGTTTTGGAGACTCTGGGTTGAGCAAAGTAAATAGTTTTCTTTAAGACAGAAGCTCTGAAAGGCTTGAAATGCCATTAGGGAAAGGCTATATCCTGTGGCTATACCTCAATTTTTTGACCACAGAATCATTTTAATATCCTTTCTCTTTGGGATATATGGTCCCCTTAAAGCTCTCAACTCAGTGCCAGCCAAATGTTAAGAGGCCCCAAAAGTTAGACATCACCAATACGTACAGACTTTCTCAAATGGTATTCTTGCGTAAGAGTTATACTCTAAGTGTGGAGGGGTAAAAGGGGAGAGGAGCAAGGAGGGTATATACTGGAACTTAAAAATATTTCCTTTCCGTGGAAAACTTAATTTAAATGTTCATGTCCTGAGATTGTCTTTCTAAACACTTCTCCGTTTCTACTTTGGAGTGGTACAATATCTTCGAGACAGAAATTGTTCATTGCTCCAACATTTAATATTCTGGTCCCAGAGATATCTGATTTATGTAAATCAATATGGCCAGAAGCTCACCCAGGTTTTCCAAGGAGATTGTTGGATGCCAACAAAGAAGTAACATTGAATTAGTGGTTGTTAATCTAAAAATATACGCTATTTAATTTGAAGATCAAAGTAAAATTATTTTGGCAAAAACTGATTTTTTTAATGACTCGTAAAAACAACAAGCACATAAAGAGAAACAAAGGGAAAATACTAATAAAAAAATTTCACTTAATTTGTCCATAAACTCACCAGAGGTAAATAATTTTAGCATTCACTTCTCTTTCTTTGAATTAGATTGATTTTTATGTTTATTGTGATTGGAGATACTTTTATGATCAAAATTGTATATTGATTCAAAAGATTCATGTGGGCATTGTTTTATTTTTCACTGTCACATTGACTGTGTTGATATATTTTTAGGTGCTATTGAATACTTTTCAATCATATCAGTGTCAGTTTAATTCGTATTCTTTAGTAGTGTTGACTATCATTTCGGGCTATGTGTGTTTACCTAAAGGGCTCCCGAGTAGAGAGGTGTCTGCTCAAATAAGAAACATTTGAGTTGAAGGGGTACAAATACATTTGTGTGTGCCTGACCGACTGTCTTATCTTCTTTCTGCCCTTTTAATACTGATATAACTACTGCTTTTGACTCTTACTGGCTATTACAGTAGATCCATGGTCCTACTTGTTGCTTAGTTTTGTCTCATTTTATACCCTAGGAGTTAGGATTTAGATGCCACGGAGATAGCAACATGACTGCAGGTAGAGGCGCATTCTAAGAACCAGCACAGGTGTGTGTCCACACACAGATTAATCTCAGGTACCTGTTAGATAGCGGGGTTCTCTCCACACATCTGATCTGAATTGTACTGAGTTCTTGCACACTGCCTCGGTGACTTCCAGACACGTTGGCGTTTGGGATGCGGAAAGTTTTTTTGTGTCGTCGTGAACAGCAAGTGCTGGTGACTCCTTGTTGTGAAGAGAGAGAGGGGCTGTGACTTGAAGGACGATTAACAGTTGCAACTTCCATGCAGCTTTCTTCAAAGACTTGTTCATCCACAAACTCGTGATTCTGTTCCACAGGCATAAGAAATGTGAAGAAAGACAGGAACATACTTTAACTTTTAGATAGGAAATGAATTGCTTTATTTTTAAAACTCAAAAGTGTCCACGTACATGTGGACTATCCAGTGGGTAACTAATACCATTTTCATTAAGATTAGACTGTCAAAGCCACCTCCCAGTGGCATTTGTGGGAAAATAAAATGGGGAAATAAAATCTCTCCAGCTAGACCTTGAGATTGACATATGTAAGCTGATTTAATATCTAATTACAGGATAAATTTATCTTGAAATATCATTTATTAATTTCAAAATAAAATCTGTAAGTTATAAGATTAAAAAAAATCTTGAAAATGAATATAGGTAGTATCTACAAGAATGTGTAATTTACATTGACTTTTGTTTTTTAAACAGATTGAAATTATGGAAAAGAGACTATTTTAATCCAGTGTCCAAAGTTAGATTGTCTGCTCCTTATTAGCAAATATTTTCACATGGGATTGAAAGCTTTTTTTAATTAGAAAATGAGATATTCAAGACACTTCACATGGCTTTCGATGCTCTTAAAAATTCTCAGGAGAGAGAAAAATATGACTTATTAGATAAATAAGCACAATACGTTTATGTGCAAAATGTGTTACTTTATATTTGGCCCAGAAGGTCAAAACTTAGCACTGAACTTTCCAGGTCTCCTTTCTTATCTTTGTGATACGGTACTGGCTGTATTCATGCTCTTTGTCTGGATTCAGAATTCTTCTAGTCAAGAAGTGAACAGTGATGGACAGATCATTGAAATGAACAGACATTTCTTACATCACATCTTAGAGAAACACAGTACAAAATGTGCTTTTAAAATATTTTTAAAAGAATTGCCTCCTGAAATGCCTATGCACGACTTTCACCTCAGAAACATAAGGGAAAACATTTTTGGTTTGAGCTACTAAGAATGACTTCAAGGCTACTTTTTTCTTTGTGTTGGTGGGAATCATCTTACAAGGAGGCTTGACACATGCCAAATTCTACTTAACTATCTCTTATCCTAAAATATTAGCAAAACTATTGAAGCAATTCACTGGCTAACAGGGAATAGATTGCTTTAGTTACTAATTTTGTCATTTCTTTGTTGCGACAGCATCTTGAAGTAAATGAAATTTAACATTGTACTGTTTGAAGTCCAGGGAAATATATGATCAGACAAGACAGAATTTTATGTTAATTATTAGAGTTTATAAAAAAAATATTTTTCACTAAAAATTCAACTCTGTTTTCTTCTCTTGCCATGCATATTTCACACACATAATACAAATTATAATGCATGATATTCTAATGTATCTCATCAGGAACTGGAACTGAAGAAGGCATTCTGTTGCTGGTTACCATCTATTTTTACAGGTAGCTCAATTTAAACTTTATCAATCGGTGTTAAATAATTTTCGATTAAAAAGAAAAAAGCCCTAAATGGTAAAATAGTGAAAAATGAAAATAAAAAGAAAGGAAAAGATAAGGATGAATATAGTCTATTATTAATGTTATTTAAATTTCAAAGAGTGTCCTAATAAGTTACAGACCTATTTGTATATTTATTTAAAAATGCAGGTACAATCATGTAACTTCCCTGTTCGAAACCCACAAATAATTTTCCATTTGAGATAAAGATAAAAAATTTGCACAATTCTCTAAAACCTAGCATTATAGAACCACTTCCTTTTTCTCTGCTTCCTGTTGTGCTGTGATGCACTCTCACCTTTCGACCACCTTCAAATGCCTTCATGTTCGCTTAGTCCAAGTTCTAGCCTTCCTTAATTTTAGCCCCTTAATTTCTTTGCCTAACTAGCTCCTAGTCATCCCGTGGGTCTCAACTCCAGTTCCTCCTTCCTGGAGGAAGACTCACCTGATCCTGAACCCTCTGGTTTAGCCCTCCGTGCCTGGTTCCACTGTGGCCCTATTGCTGCTTCTGCTACTCATTGCCCTTCCCTAGTGATATCCATGTTTTGTCCCATATATGGAGGTTGATAGGGGTAGAGGTCACACCTGACTTTATGGTATATCTAGGGTCTAGCTCACTGCCTGGCACACAGTAGACAACGAATACATATTTGTTAAATGACTATATAGGTAAATGAATAAACATATGGGCAATATGTTGGAAATGATCATGCAAATATACATCTGCAGTGAGTGAAGGATAAGACTTGATCCAAATATGGCACAAGTTTTGTTCTGTTCTGTGATCATAGACTGTGACACTGTAATAGAGTAAAATAATCAGTCTTTCTGTCTCTATGTTGCTCGAACCTGCCCAGTTCCCACACATGTTGTTTAGCACCTTTTGCCTAATCCTACACAGAGCTATGTACTTATTAAAGGGACCTAACTGTAGCCTAGGATTTACTGAATCAACCTCCCTGCTCCCAACTGTCTCCTCAAGGAGATAAGGAAGGTATGCACAAAAATAATGATTGTTTATCAAGATTTATAGAAACCTCATGATGGGGATCACAGCAACTGGGGTTTGTTGACCAAAAACCAAAAAAGTTTCACCATCCGCCTTGGACCTTTGCTGATGCCCAGATGTCTGTGTTCATCAATCACTTTCTGACCTCAAACTCCTCCCATTTTCCCCTTTCCTTGATGTTAAAGAAGCCTGAATCCTGTGCTTTTTCAAGATGTTTTTGTTAAGATGCTAGTCCACCATCTTCTTGGTTTGCTGGCTTTGAAAATACAGTCATAGGGGCCGGCTAAGTGGTGCGGTGGTTAAGCGCTGGCTTTGGGAAGCCAGCAGCCCGGGTTCGGTCCCACATATGAGGGCCAGTGACTCTGCCCTCAAAAAAAAAAAAAATCTGCAGCCTATGAAAATACAGTCATTTTCCTTGCCCCAAATCCTTGTCATTCAACTTACTGGTTGTCATGCGTTGAGTGGTTCGAACTTTCATTACAACACCTTTTGACAACCTAGCTAGAGAATGGATGACTTTGCTAAAGAGAAGGTTCAATTGGAAGCTTACAGATGGAGAAATGCATACTAAATCTTCAGACAAAGGGGCATGCCAGTGATTAAATGTGTCACTTTTCTTATGGCAACAGATAGTTTTATTATCTATCTGTGTTCATTAAACTTGTGAATGAAAGAAATGCTTACATTCAGTCACTCTCTATGTTTTTTGTTATTGTTTTAATATCCCTTTTATCCCGATGTCAGGGACACCTGAACTTCATTATTATTATTATTATTATTATTATTTTTTCTGTTTAATCAGCATCTTAAGAATCAGGCAAAAAATGATATTTTACAGGACTCGCAGTAGGCTATTGGAAAACAACTTTCCGTCTGCTTTAAACTGATACGTTAGACTTAGAGTGAAGATAACCACTAAGGATAAAAACATTTTAAGTAACTCTGTAAAGCACTTTCCAAGTTGAAATGTCACTAGTCTTTCAAGGTAATTTAATTACTGTGGGGTATGCATGTATTATGTATGTATGTACTTGTATGTATTTATATTTTTCCAGTAACACAGACAGCGAAATCCTGCTCAGCAGCCCTGAGTATTCCCCAAAGCCGGTGGATTGCTGTGTGAGGACCAGGGCAGGCTGTCATGCTGTTTCCTTACCGTGGTTTTTTCCAGGCAGTGAAGCAGGTGGTGGTGCTGGGTTTCAAAGCTTGAGCCGGATTTGCTAACAAAGGCCTGTTCATCCTCAGAGGACTGTTAACACAGAGAAGATAGGAGTGCTTTCTATTTTATTAGCAAACAATGAGATCCTAACTACACATTTCCACAGAGAGACCTGGCCCATTTCTAGAGAATAAATGGCAGCATTTTTTTTTTTAACTAGAAAGGAACAAATGAGCAGTTGCTTTTAAGTTTTCATCAAATCAGCAGTTTGATCTTGCAAACTTGCCTCCCTGAACTGAAAATTTAAATCTCTTCTACTCATTCAATCACCAACTACCTTTGAAAGCCTGAGAGCCATTATTTTTGGATGATAAAATGTAATCCGATACTTAGATAATACTGAAACCGCCCTCATGCTCACCTACATAAAAGCTATTTTCTAAGCAAAGGTTATTAGAATCCTAAATATTAAAAGAAAGTTATGAGGTAAAAGTGGTTTCTCAAATTGTATTTCTTATCAAGTGACCTTTATGACACTAAATGTTGTTCCTTCTCCATTAAAAATGAAACAAGATGCGTCACCCTCTACCCCCACCCAAATGAACTTTAAGGAACTTCAAAATAAAAAATAATTAGGTATTTCAATCATTGAGAATTTTTTACCTGTCCCATGTAAAAAGGGTTCTGGGCCTAATTCCAGAGTGGCAGAGGGTTTCCGCCACACCATCAAGCAATGCCCTGGAAACTTGTCAGGCATCCTACAATTCAGCTGAATTTGGACACTGTCTACCCAGAGACAAACTCATATACACAGAGTAAGGATGGTCCTACAGCACTGCCCCTGCCCTGGCGCAATCCTAGGTCATCACCCGTGCTTCTGATCAACCAGGTATGGATGGAGGTTCTCACAATCACTACCTTGGGCTTCAGAAGCCAGTTGCAAATTGAGTTGTTGCCTGAGCCTCAGACCAACTGGCTATAAATCAGAGATCTCCATGACCCCCTTCTCGAGTTCGTTAATTTGCTAGAGTGGCGCACAGAATTCGGTGAAACATTTTATTTATTAAATTAGCAGTTTATTATAAAAGGATATAGTATAACTCAGGAACAGCAAAATGGAAGAGATGCATAGGGCAAGGTATGTAGAAAGGAGCAATGAGGGTCCATGCTCTCTGAATGCGCCACTCTCCTCACATTTCCATGTGTTCACCAACCAGGAAGCTCTCCAAACCTCTCCTTTGGGGTTTTTATGGAGGCTTCATGACCTAACTATGACTGATTAAATCAATGGCCTTTGGTGCCTGAACTTCATCTCTAGCCTATTTTTCTTCCCAGGAGGCTCAGGGGTGAGGCTGAAAATTCCAACCTTCTAATCACTTAGTTGGTTCCTGTATAGAGCATTAATTATGAACAAAATGGACTCTCATATTCTGATAGCTGTGTCAGCCACAAAGTGACAGTCGTGCCAGAGCATCTCTGAAAGGCGTATCCAGTGAACGCCTTAACTAGATAGCTCTAGGAGCCGTGTGGAGCGTGACCACCTATGTGCTTTATGGGACTGCAGATGGGGGAGCCGCACCCAGTCTCCCGCATAAGATCAGAGCTCTCTGAAGGTTCACCGCCCAGGCCTCAACCGACTAGCTGACTGACAGCTGCTGCACCTGCTCCCTGAAACTTCGCCTCCTGGCCTTCTCACCAGCCCGGCCTGACGCCGAACGCTGGGCACCCCAGGGCGGAAGGGACTCCCGCTAAACAGGGACTCTCTTATCCTTCTTTCGTAAGACGCTGTTCGTTTTGCCTAACCCTATCGTTTACAAACCTGTGTGACCCTCTTGTGTGAAACCGCTCTACCTCGACTATTGGAGACAATCCTCAGGCCGATCCTTGGTTAATGCCCATAGGAAACCGAGTCAGCAGGACTATATCCATGGCTTTATTCTAATAAAAGTCTGACATTGTGGAAAGACACAAACGTGTGTGAGACTGCTACCTTGATAGCCACATCCCGCTCCGGAGGGTTCCCCTGGTAACCAACCCTCAACCTTAGGTGTGTTTCAAAAGTCACCTCATTAACATTACAAAAGATACCTTTTTACTTAGGAAATACCACAGGATTTAGGAGCTCTGTGCCAGAAACAGGAGGAAAACCAAATACATATTT
Source organism: Aselliscus stoliczkanus (assembly GCA_033961575.1). Taxonomy (NCBI): domain Eukaryota; kingdom Metazoa; phylum Chordata; class Mammalia; order Chiroptera; family Hipposideridae; genus Aselliscus; species Aselliscus stoliczkanus. The sequence continues at coordinate 69,408,012 of CM066740.1, read as the reverse complement.
CTTATTATAAATCATAATATCACATCACGTTTGCACGAGACAGTGTAGAAATATTACCCAATCCTGTTTGGAGAATCATGATTTACAGGCAACATTCCATAGCCCAGTTTCTAACCTGTAAGACCGCATAGGGTGAGGTTATTCAAAAATGACGCTTTTGTTGTTTCAGTAGCCATTTTCACAATTACCCATGATAAAATTATACGGTTAAGTAGAACTACTTGACTTAATATTCATCAATAAATTGAACATTAAAATAGGTGCTTGATTGTACCTGCAGCTGGTTGCTGAGTAAACCGTTCCGTTTGCTCTGCATGTATGCGTTTGCACTTCCACTTTTGGCTGCCCGGATTCTAGCGAGCCTGGCTTTCTGTAGGGGGAAAATAAATGTCCCGTTAATATTTATGAATTGTTTTCTTAAAACAGTGCATGAACTCTTCTATAATCCAATATCAGCATGTATATTTTTAAAAATGTGCCAGCTTTTCACCTGTAACCAGTGACAATTAAATTTTCATCATATGAGTGTTTTATTTCAGTTAACATATTTTGGAAAGAACAGTTAACTACTTTGGAGCTGGGTTGTACATTTAAGAATTGTAATTTAGTCTTTACAGTAAGATCAAGTTATTTAGTTATTGTTTCTGTCAATTGTGTTCAGAGACAAATCGCAGTATTATTTTACTTCTGTTTTCGCTTATTCCAGTCGGAGCAACTTAATGAAATGAAGATGCAGCAGGCCAGCTGCCCACCCGTTTTAAAGCAATGTCCTTATTAAAAGTAGGAATTAAGTTCCAGGGACCAATTGCCTTTTAAAAAATTTATTTCTTCCTTCCTTCTTCCCTCCCTCCCTTAAAGAAAACAAAAACAAACAAACACAAAACCCCCTATTCAATTGCATCTGTGCCCTCAAATCTAAAACGTTGTTTTTTTTGCAATCATTTTGCTGTATTGGCCAATGTAGACCCGGTGCTGAACAACACGGGCTCCTAAAAAAAATCCCTAAATTTATCCACTTGATCTTGGCACATGCCCGCACAAAAGCAGGCTCATCTGATTTCTATTTCCCTCTTAAATTTGTTGAAATGAACATAATGCATCACTCCGAAGAGATTTATAACATTACTTTTAATTTTTAAAGCTTTTACGTGTGGAGAATGTTTTCCAATTTAGAGGGTTTATTTAGGGTGGTCACTTTAATTGCTCCGTGACCATGAGGTCACCAAAGTGATATTACTGAGAAACGGCCTGTTTAGCCAGATTTCCTGTGTTCCATCTACTGTAGACCTGCGGTCGTGTATCTGCTCCAGGCTGTCGTAGAAGGAGTCTGGTTTTCACTTCCTGGAGATCGCTGTTTTGGTGACCGTTGTATTTGTATGGCTCGTATCTAACACGTGTATTTACAGAAGCAACTGGGATGTCTTGGATTGGGACGTTTTTGTAAAATTATCCTACAAACACTCCTTTTCCCTTTCTCAGCAACCCAGAAAAATACTATCTTTAGTTTGTAGCCCTGAAATATTCTTTTTAGTAACAATTAAAGATCATCTAGATTTTAAAATGAATATATGCGTATGATAAAAGTTGTAATAAAAATTGCACAGGGGTGAAAAACAAGCCAGTCTCTCTGGCCCCTGGAGCTGCCCTACTCCTATGCTTCAGAGTCAAGCACTGCTTACAGATCTAGAGTGCTGCCAGAAGTTTTCTAGGCACATCAAAGCGAGAATGTATAGTCATATGTATATACACATATAGTTTTACCCAGTTGGGAGAACCTGCTCCACACTTTGCATTCAGCTGTTTTCATTTTCTACAGTGTGGAACCCCTTCCATATCTGCATATCTATATCATTTGTTTGTGGATGGATACTATACCACTGTATGAGTGAAACATCATTTATTTAGCCAGACATCTACAATTAATTTTTAAAGCATCTTTTGCTACTACAAACAATGCTGCCTGCTTTGAACATCATAATGAGCTTATCTGCAAGACTCATTTCTAGAAGCAGAGTTGTTCTTGGATCAAAAGGTGTGTCTGTGTGTCTGTTGTGTGTGTGGGGGGGTTGTGTGTGTGTGTGTGTGTGTGTGTGTGTGTGTATTTTGTTTGGCAGGTTTCACCAAACTTCCCTCCCAAGTTGTTGTGCCAAAATGCCTGCTCACCCACAGCATTTAAGAGCAACACTGAGACATCTGAAGCTCTCAAAATAGTATTAAGATATCATCTGGCTTCAACTCCTCTCCTCTCTTCCTCCATGAATTTATTCTTTCCATGTGCTGATTGCATGTTAAAATAATACTTCGTACAAAGATCACATTTATAAGTGATAGGGAAAAATAGACAAATTTTACTCTTTTGGGCAGTATAATATTTACATCACTCAAAATATGGAGGCAATACAAGACAATGAAGTTGGAAGGAAGAAAATTTTTAACTTCAAAAACTGTGATGAGTGGCCATAATTTCTGGCTAGACTCAATAAAACAATGGCAAGCAACAAGCACATTTGGAAATGACTTAGAATTGATGTAGAAATTCAGAAACAAGTACTTACATATACATTTGGTTCCCAAAAAAAAAGGTAATTAGTGATATTTCAGTCCTAAAGTCTTATTGGTCTCCTGAAACATTCAATGCCTTTTTGGTTCCCTTTCTCTCCCTTCATCCCCTCACTTTTTCTCTCCCCTCCTTCCCTCCCTCTCTTCTTTCCCTCCCTCCCTGCCTCCCTCCCTCCCTCTCTCCCTCCCTCCCTCCCTCCCTTCCTTCCTTCATTCCTTCTTTCCTTCCTTCCTTCCTTCCTCCCTTCCCTTTTGAAAATACTGTATGTGATTATATTACCTATATCATAGTTACTTGTTTCAGCTATGCAATTCTCTAAGCATTTTAGCATCAGTATTAGGGCACATTATAGCTTCATAAAGGAAACATATAAGTTAGCTAAAAATACTGTCCAGCACACACACACACAATGGAAACATGTTTTTCATGGAAAGCCTACATATGGTGGCAAGCGCTACCACAGAAGTAGTTCTAAGCTTACGGAAAAAGAAGCAGTTATGTTAGAGACAGTATAGCCAATTTGCCAAGTCATGTGCTGTGTTAGGAAAAGAATCTCCCATCTCAATTTCAGTCACAACTTTTCTTTCATTTTGTTACAGCACTATGAGTTAATAGGTTTAATTGGTCTGGTGGGGCACCACACCAAATGTCTGTTGAATGCTAGCCTTTATGACCGGTGATTACATCTTTGTTTCCAGTAGGTAATTGAGGGAAATTCTTTTACAAAGATATTTTAGAAAATCACTTTACTTCTGACCTACTCAGTATGACAATCTTGGCAAATCTGGCTGTGTAATTGGGGGGTTAAAAGAATACCATTTACTACTAAGAGGAAATGTATTCTTTCCAGCTCCCAACCCCCAGCCCTGTAGGAAGTACAAATTCTTGCATGGTCATTACCAGCAAATATTATGGAAGTTAGAATAAGGTTTCAGTAAGTATTTAGCCTATATGGAAAATAGGAGGCTTCAAAATTTTAATTAAAAACTAAGGTTTATATTGTCAGTGTAAAAAATTCCTTTGCAATTATTTTGAAATTCTTTATCCATAGCCTTGAGAAATACTGATGTCATTGGGAAAAAAAATAATTGTCTCATAAGCACATTTTCCCTATGCATCCTAATTCTTCATAAATTCAGTATTTTCCTTAATTCTTCAAACTTGGCAGAGTTTCTCAGAGTGGTTTGCAAGGAACTAGCAAATATTATGGGTAAAATCCAAACTAACCAAATGAAACAAACAACTGGCTCAGAGGTCAAGAAAAGTTTGGGAAATGCTGAGAGGTTAAACAGGTTTTTCTGAGGTTTTATTCCTCACAACTGATCATAATGTGCAGATCATTGCAAAGATGAAAGGAAGATACAGTATGCAATTTTTCTCAAACTAATGTGACATGGAATCCTTTTATTATGGAACATTCAGAGAAAAGCATACAGTGTTTTTTAGCAAATAAATTGTTTTTTAATTGCATCAAATGACATTATATGGACTTTACAATACATTTTCTAGAACAGAGGCTGAGGAGCCAATTGGAGAAAGGTGTAAAAGCTGAAAACCATTGAGATAGAAATTTCCATACATGGGGTCCATCTTTTAAGAATTATAAAGTAGATTGAGGGAAGTTATTAGACTATCTTCTTATAAAACCACAAATTGTTTTCAATACTTTTGAAAAATAAAGGTATCCCAGGCAGCCTTATAAGTGAGGTACAAATGGCCTTTTCTCTTATAAGCTGAGGCAATTTCTTACTCCTCAAATTTTAGAACACATACTTCCCATAACATTTATTCTGGAAATTTTTCTTACACTTGTTACTTTATTTAAGGTTTAGTAAAATGTCTCATGTGGAGGTAGCATATTAAGCTTTACCAGCTTTTAAAAATGTAAGGAATTTGGGCTGGTCGGTCGAATGGCGCGGTGGTTTAGTGCTTGCTTGGGAAGCCAGCAGACACTGCCCTCAAAAGAAAAGAAATAAATAAAAATTTAAGGAATTCATTGGACTGTTTCCATTTGCTAAGGAAAGCTATTCCCCTAGAAATGAGACAAGTTCGTGCCAAATAATGACAAAAAGAGAGAGAGGAAGGAAGTCAGTGGGAGACAGTGAAGATATCCAGTTCAGGAGCTTCGTTAATCCTGGAGATATCAGGCCTGGGCAGAAACAGTGCTGGGATTTGGTTCAGTGGAGGAGACACTGAAAGGATCAGCGGAAAGATCAATGGAATGAAAGGGCAAAACGAGGACCAGAAATGGGAAAAGGTGAGAATGAGAGAGGATATAGAAGGGTACCAGAGACACAGTTATGCTTCCCACTATTGTTTCCACCTGGTCCTATGAATGTACATCCTAATATATGGGAAGCTTTGACACGGAGGACATGTCAACGTGAACAAGATCTCGTTCTTCATTTCTTCAGTCATTACACAAATATTAAGTGCTCATTTTACGTCGGGGAAGAAGGAGAATGTAATGTAATACATGGTAATAGAGTGTGTGGAATACTGCGAGGGGAGAGAAGAAGGAGCAATTAATAGTGTCCACACCATTCAGAAAAAGTTTCATAAACTGGGTGATATTTGAATTAAGTCTTAAGCCCTGGGGATGAGTTTGCCAGGTGGCTACATTAGGAGTGTGGGGGTGGAATGGAGACTTAAGAGCAGATGTAAGTAACTCAATAAGGCTGAAATGTAGAGATATTGAGAAGTATGTAATTTCAAGACTCTTACATGTGTTGATGATAGGAGAATATATTAAACTACACACAAATCAAAAATCACTAGGCTATCCACAGAGATTTGAGGTAGAGTCTGGGTGATATTCTTTTAATAATGGATAATCTGAAAGAGATCATTCTCATGTCCCAGCAAGGAATATTTTTTTTTTGGCCTTTTAATTATTCTAGAATTCTGTAAAAAAATTATTTGATATGGACATTGCTGAATGTATAGGCAATGGTTCCTGATGTGTGATCCCCAGACCAACGGTATCAGTATCACTTGGGAACTTGCTGGAGATAAAAATTTTCAGGCTCTACTCCAAAACTACTAAATCACATGCTTCAGGATAGAGTCCAGCAATTTGCATTTTCACAAGCTGTTCAGATGATTGTAATGAATCTAAAGTTTGAGAACCATCATAGTAGAATGTGGTTAAGTGGCAAACTGATTATTGATAATATCTTTTTGTGTCAAAGTCAACATCTTCATGTGAAAAGTAAAAAAGTTCACTTACATTGTACATTGTATATTGGATCACTGTATTTAGAATTACCTATAGGAAAATCCCTAAAGATTCATTGTTTTAGTAATGCCAGAATTTTCTTGCTTTAGACTTTAATCAATAGGCATGTGAACATGAGCAAGTCATCTGTAAAATGGAAAGAATGACACTTCCTTTGCAAGTTAATTGTGAAAATATAAATAACAGATATAAAGCACTTGGGACATACCAGAAGCTCTAGAGAGGGCTGTTGTTCCTATTAACATTTTGAAATAATAACTATAATGACTATTACTATTGTACATGATAATTATTCACCAGTTAGCCTTAGAAGTGTTCAGATGACTAAGTGGTCTGACTTGTATTTTAAAACAAGGTAGGCCCTGCTTCAAAATATCAACGCTACCACCCGCCATTGAATCCATTTAGCTTCATTTTGAATAATACATTCTATTCAATAAATATTTATCAAATAACCAAGTGAATAAATAAATCTATTAGAACATAATTAGTAATGATGGGGCAGAGGAGAAATGCTCGAATTTAAGTTTATATTCGCCTATATTGTCAGTGTTTCGTTAAGAATTTATCAAGGGTTGATAGAAATGGGGTAAATGATATGTGTCCTTTAAAGGGTGGGGACAGGTAATGAAAGCTTGCTAATGGGTGGAGCCTAGAAGAGGGAAAGTATCCCTGAGTGATGATGGGAATATTTTCAGATGGATAGTGTATATATTTCATGTTTTTCTTTAAGCTTGAAGCTGGCAATAGAACTAAACACCACAAAATCTGGTCTGAATAATAATTTTGTAATATTACTTACAATTTACCTTGATTGATGTTTTTACTGAATGAGCCTCTTGCTTGACTGAATTAGGTGGTTATTTTTGTATAACTTTGATATTTATCAAATCACCAAGCTCCAGATAAATCTAAACTATCTTAGTCTCATGAATGTTTATTCTGCATTTTTTTTTTTTTTAAAGAACATTAGAACTAACCCTTGGTAAGTTATTTAGTTCCATATATCCACTGTTCTTCCTTAGATGGCTATGTTCAATTCATTGGTCACATTAAATTATTATATTTGACTTTATTAAACAATTTTTCTAGTAGTCATGATATGCAAAATTCATTATTTTATGGCACAGACTTAAAATATAGGAGATATTTTAAAGATATTAAAAAGCATTAATAAAACATACTTTTCAATTTGATGTATTTATTTAACATCACATTTAAAAATTTTTGCATTCTAAATTTATGTAGGCAAGAAGGCTTCTAAAATATTTTAAAACTTTCTTTGTTGATTTGTTTGTTACAGATGACAAAGTTTTGAAAAATATAGATATTTTGGGGATTGATTTATTTGAAAATCAGATTTGTACTTCCTACTGTTTTCAGATCGGTAGCTTTTGTTTTTTTCAGCATTGAGAAAATTATTTACAGGTAGTTTTTATATTAAAGAAGAAATTTCTAGAATGGAGATTGATGGGTGCTGGGGAGCCAATTTTTTCTTAAGATTTCTGTTATTTTAAACAATGCGTCTGTGTGACCAGTAGAGGGATTTTTTTTTATTCCCTTTATTATTTCTTTTTCTTTTTTTATATATTTTTTATATTTTTAACTATAGTTGACATACAACAATATATTAGCTACAGGTGTACAACATAGCAATTAGACATTTATACAACTTATGAAGTGATCACCAGATAATCTACTACCCATCTGACACCATATATAGTTATTACAACATTATTGACTATATTCCTTATACTATATTTTACATCCCCATGACTATTTTGTAACTACCAATTTGTATTTCTTAATTCTGTCAACATTTTCACTCACCGCCCCCCCCCTCACACACACACATACTCTCCAACCTCCCTCTCATCTGGCAACCATCAAAATAATCTCTGTATCTATGAGTCTGTTTCTGTTTTGTTTGTTCATTTATTTTGTTCTTTAGATTCCACATATAAGTGAAATCATATGGCATTTGACTTACTCCACTCAGCACAATACCCTTCAGGTCCATCCACTGATAGCAAGAACCCATTCCCTTCCAGGGCGGAGCAATATTTCATTGTATATATGCACCACTTACTCTATCTATCCCTCCATTGACAGACACCCAGGCTGCCTCCACATCTTAACCATTGTAAACAATGTTGCAATGGATATATGGATGCACATGTCCCCTCAAAGTAGTGTTTTGGGTTTCTTTCAATAAATACCCAGAAGTAGCATTACTGGGTCCTTCTTTGTCCCTTGTTTTAAAGTCTATTTTGTCTGGTATCAGTATTCTACCACAGCTTTTTTTTTTTTCATTTCGATTTTCAGGAAATATCATTTTCCATCTTTTTACTTTCAGTCTCTGTGTTTTTTAAATCTGAAGTGAGTCTCTTATAGGCAGCATACCTGTATAGAAGGATTTTATTTTTTTATCTATTCAGCCATCCCATGTCTTTTGATTGGAGCATTTAATCCATTTACATTGAAAGTAATTGTTAATAGGTAGTTATTGCCATTTTACTATTCATAATTTTGATCTTTTTCTTCTTCTTAAAGAACTGCCTTTAACATTTCTTAATTACAAGTTTTATCTCTAATAGTCTAGGAGCACTTTAGGAAAAGCTCAGGGGTCTGACTACCTGATTTGAATTTCAGTTTTGCCACTTACTACATATATGTCTTTGGGGAAATTATTTAAATTTTTTTCTTTTTTGTTTATTATTAGTTTCAGGTGTACAAAACAATGTAATAGTTATACATTTCACCCCTCACAAAGTGATAACCCCTCTCCCCCAATCTATTGCCCCTCTGATATCGTATGTATCTATTACAATTCCATTGACTCTATTCCCTATACTATACTCCATAACCTGTGTATAATATATATATATATATATATATATTAAATTATTCAAAAAAATATATGCACCCTTATGTTTATTGCAGCACTGTTTACAATAGCCAAGATTTGGAAACAACCGAAATGCCCATCAGTAGACGACTGGATTAAAAAACTGTGGTACATTTATACAACGGAGTATTATATTACTGAGCTATAAAGGAAAACAAAATCTTACCATTTGCAACAATATGGATGGACCTAGAGAACATTATGCTAAGTGAAATAAGTCAGTTGTAGAAAGACAAATACCATATGATCTCATTTATATGCGGAATCTAAAGAATAGAATAAATGAGCAGACTAATCAGAAACAGTCTCAAAGATATAGAGAAAAAACTGGGGGTTGCTAGATGGGATGGGGGTGGGCATGAGGGAGAAGGGAAGGGATTAGACAACATAAATTGGTAATTACAATATCGTCACAGGGATATGAAACAGTTTGGGGAATATAATCAATAATGTTGTAAATATTTTGTAGGGTGTCAGATGGGCACATGTCTTCTTAGGGAGACCACTTCACGGACTGTGTAAATGCTTGATGACTGCACTGTACACCTGAAGCTGAAGCTGAATAATATCGTATTTCAACTATAATTTTAAATATATATATATATATATATATATATATATATATATATATATATATATATATATTAGAGGGATTTTAATGTGTGGACACAGCCATGTTGTGGCGCATGAAAGCCCCTGGTAGAAATTCCTCCATCTCTGTCTGCCAGTGGTGCACCCTGCATGAAACTACAGCTTCCTTAGGGTGCCTTTTCCTAACCCTCCCCCTCTGTTAATTGGATTAGCAGTTCTATATGTTCATGGTAAGAGGACGACTTACCATCCTCTACAACAATTAGTTAAATACTAAGTATTTGTCCCCAAATGGGGGATTCTATCAAGCAAAATCTATACAGGTGAAAGAGTGAATCTTTCCTGGAAGAAGAGAATCTGGGAAAATGTATATGAAGAAGTTCCCTGAACAATATGCCATCTGACTATACTGATCAACTTGAACTTTGCAGGGTTACATCATGAGATTTTATACTTTACTAAATAGACTGACATTGTGCACAATCATACTTAAAACCTGTTCTGGGCCAGCCGAGTGGCGCAGTGGTTAAGCGCTGGCTTTGGAAGCCAGCGGCCCCAGTTCGGGTCCCACATATGAGGGCCAGTGACACTGCCCTCAAAAAAAAAAAATAACTGTTCTGGAATTACCTACAAAGCCAATTATGAACTGCATGATATTTTATAGTTATTGACATTATCCAGATTGTATGTCCAGTTTGGTGATGGTTGTGAATGGTTTTTAGATATTAAAAAAAAAAAAAAAAGAAGTGGATATATCTTTAAGGGACAATAATATAAGGCTGTGAAGAATACTAAAATCTGACATTAGAGTCCTGAGGAAATTACAAAGGACATTTCCAGAATTACATCTAAGCAACAAGGGCCCTGGCTCTCAAGGTGTGTATTTTGACAAAGAATGGGAGAAGGAAGTGAGCCAACAGCCAGTTTTTCTGAGAGGCAGTTTACCATAGTGTTGACGGATATGAATCTGGGAGCCAGATTGGCTTGAATTGAATCATGATTCTCCAATTTATTAAGCATGGGACCTTAGAATTTATGAATTTCTGGGTACCTTAGGATTCTCATCTTCAAAATGAAAATAACAATGATAACTAACTCCTATACCTGTTGTGAAGATTGTATGAGTTATTTTTTGAAAAACGTTAAACAGGGCTGGCCAAGTGGTGCGTTGGTTAGGCGTTAGCTTGGGACGCCAGCTCTGAGAAGCAGGGCCCTGGTTCGGATCCCACATGAGGGTCAGTAACACTGCACCCTCTACAGCTAAGATGGTGAACAACAGCTCGACTTGGAGCTTGGCTGCCATGAGGCAATGGCGTCGTAGGCTGCAGTGGGGCTGGCCAGCAGCAGGAGTGAGCTTTCATGAGCTACTGTGAGTCACCGTGAGCGGCCGTTCAATGGCAGGTGGGCGACTGCCTCACCCAGGAAGAGCGCAATGAGAATACCAACATGGGGAAGCGAAGTCCTCCACAACTAGACTGAAGAACCAAAAAAGGACAACAACTTGTCTGTTCTCCTTCCTTGATTCCCCAGCAATCTACCCTCCCCTAATTCCCCAATAAAATCTTTTTAAAAATCAACAACGAAAGAACCACATCAAACCAATACCTGACATCAATGTGGAAATTGTTAATACTATGAAATGCTTATGTAGATTATATGTATTTGCATGTAATTTTAATCTTATGTGAGGTAGGCATTGTGTTCCCCATTTTGCAGATGAGTATGCACATGCTTAGTCTTAGAGGGATTAATTAACTGGTGTGAAGTTCAGAGAAACAGTAACCTGCTGGTCCAGGAATAGAACTCAGCTACAAATGATCAGATATCTCCTACTTCCTGTGTCAATTATGTAAACTATCTGAGACACAGTTTGGTGACCTTTTAATAGTCCTTGTCTACTAGAACCAGCTTGACTGCTGATGGGCAGAGATTAAATAAATCAGATCTTGAAATCTGATTCTGATAAAATTTGCCAAGAATCTATCTTTGGTTTTGCTACTGACATTAGTGTTGTTCACTGGATATTTCTTTCTTTCTGCCTCTGGTTGTAGAGTGTGATTGTATTTCCCTGCCCACTTTGAAGTTACACACCGATGGTTATGTGACCTCTTTGGCTAATGCAATAGAGACGGAAATGAGTTGGCCCTCTTCCAAGAGGAGGTTTAAAGTCAATGTGTGATTCATCATGTCCTTTTACCCCTGCTTAAATGATTGCAGAAGTACATTGTCAAGATGGCGTTTCCATCACTGGACCCGTAATGGACTTGTAGCATGATTGAGAAATATTCCTTGTTGTTTTAAGCCACTGAGATATTAAGGTTCTCTTTTGCTGTAGTACAACCTAGCTTGTGCTGACTGATGCAGTTATCAACCAAAATTGGAACACTGAATAGCCAGTAAGGGGTTTTAAAGCTCAGTATAGAATGTGAGAGATGCTAAACCATGGCTCCACAGAGCTGAGTACACACCTTCTGTGCTCTCCGTTTGTCTGCCCGTTGGTTTTGGTGGTAGATCCTACTGAAGTTGGATACGATTACTGGAACAGGTAGGGCGATGACCAAGACCCCACTCAGAGAGCAGATGGATCCAAAAATCTTCCCTGCTATGGTTTTTGGTACCATGTCTCCATACCTGGAGTAGAGGAAAAAAATATATTGTTTTGAGTCACACACAGTTATTTCCACCTGCTACACATACCTTTTTGCTTTAAGCCAAATGATTTTTTTGGAGCAATCTAGGTCTACTTCATGAGTACAACATACATGGCTTCAGACTTTAATAAACCAGAAATTACAGATATCTGAATATAAAAAATTATCTTTTAACCTTGCAGAAATTGATTCTAACATTTGAAATCTTTTTGATTGGAAAATATTTTAAGCCAGATGATGTAATGATAGCTCTTCAATTTGTCCTTTCTATAATATGGCATAATTCTTTACATTTATTTAATCATAAATATTTCCATGCTGAATTTTATAGTCTAGATAACATACTTTTTCACTTAATTTTTTTCCAACATTGGATCGGTTATAAAATTTAAGTAGAAAAAGTGATACATCACATTCCTTTCATCAGTATAATCACTTAAAAATAAACTTTCCAAGGTCCCATTAACCTTCACTTAGAAAACCCAATGGCCATTTATCCATGATAATCTTACTCAACCTCTCATTTGTATGTGGTTAGTTGACTTCTCTCTCTCCTTGAAACACTTTTTATTGGCTTCAGTATTAGCAAATTCCCCTAGCAGTGCTTCTATCTCATTGGGTGCTTTTTAATCTTCTTTTCTCGCCCCTTTTCCCTTACCTGATTTCTAAATCTTGGAGTAATTTAGATCTCAAAATAGAGTCCTCTTATCTTCTCCACACAACCCTCTTTCTATGTGATTTCATCCAATCCTATTGGTTAAAACCACTATTGATATGGTTGGTAGTGACACCCTCATTCACATCAGCAGTCCTGCCAATCTTGAAAATCAGACTCATATCTTCAGTGGTCTGGTCTGATTATTAATATCTCTGGATATTTAAGAGCCAATTAAGAATTAAGTTAGCCAAAAAAGAACTCTTATTTCCCCACCTCCCTCTGCCCACCCTCAGATCTGTTCCTCCCATAGTCTGTCACCTCTAACTAAGTGTAGCTGAAAACCACCCAACTGCTCATATCTGTATTGAAAGAGCCACTCAATCCTCAGTCCCTGTGTCCCATTTCTCAGCTACTCTCACCAAACCAAATTATAGCCTATTTGGGTCTCTTTCTTCAATCTCTATTTTCCCATAATAATCCAAGCCATCATCTTTTTCCAGAGACATGGAAATAGCTTCTTCCATGAACTCTCTTTTCCAGTTATCACTTTACAATTCATGCCAACATAGCAGGCAGTGTTAATGGTTTTAAAATGGAGATTGGACAATCGTTACTTTGCTTCACCTTTTAATAGACTTGAAATGAAAATAAATCCAAACTCCTCATTTTGCCCCTGAGGGCCTATATCACTTAGTTCCTGACTGTATTTCACACCTCCTTCCTCCAAGCTCACTGTCCCCTGGCCACACTGGCCATCTGGCTTTCTGTCACATGTGCAGCCCCCAGTTCATCATTATTCAACTTGAGCCTTAAGTGTCTCCATTCCAAACTTATCTTCCTGCCACCTTATCCATAGTGGTTTTATTCTTTCCTCGTAATTCTCTATAACATTTTCCCATTTGATTATCTGCGCAGTACTTATTGACACATGATATTTTCTAATTTATTAATGCGTTTATTTTCTGACTCCCCATCTGTCCTGCCAATGTTAGAATATAACCAGGAGCTGCTCGATTTTGTGTCCCACCAGCACAAAGCAGGCTGTTATAAATATAAGCTGAATGGATACATTCTCTCCACCTTACTGATTAACAGTTCTCCTAAGAGTTGATTCATAGGGATACAAGTCTTTTGATCATATTATTTCAGAAGTTACCCAGCTGCCTTTGCACAGCTCCAACTACCCCTGTTCTCTTCAAGGCTCTGTGGTCCTCAGCTCTCTGAAAATTGAGTCCTTAGAAACAGGGCTCAGAGGAGCTCAGGTATTAGAATCTAGTCTTCAGGGGGTTTGGAAGTAATTGGGGATATATTATATCTAAAGAGTGATCTAGGATGTGATCATTATTTTGTGGGAAAACACTTGCTTGTCAATATGAAGATGAAAGTTGAAGAATTGGCCCAGGAAAAGCTGGTGGGTGACAGCGAGCTGTGCTAACTGGCCTTGCTTTTGGGGATCCCATTCCAGACTCTGGTCCTCTGCTTTGGAGACCCCATTACTCATTCTTGTTAGTGTTTATGGGCAATCAGCAGTTGAACTAATTCACCATGACTAAAATTCCCAAAAGGTTTTGGCATCAGGATGACAGCATTAATTTATAGTGAAAAATAATAAAAACCCAATGACTGGAATGCTGCGTCCGTAGGAAACATGGTGGCTTTCTGTTGTCCACCAGGGGAGCTAAACCATAATCTGAAGATGATGTTAGTGAGGAAGGAGTCAAAAATACAGGAATTTACAAGGGGAGCAAAAAGGGCCTGAGACCTTTCTAACCATAGGGACATGTCACCGGAATTGGAAGAACAACTTTTTATATGCCACTGTGTGCATATGAGCCAATTTCTATGTGTGCCATGGTTCATGTTGAGTGTGTGGTCATATTTTATAGACATCTTCTTTCCCTTAGTACTGGTTATACCGTAAGCCCTGGAGAAGCGTAAAACACACATATACCTTCCTCATACAAGCACACGTACAAGCAGTGTTTCAGAAAAGGAATTTGATTTTAATGTCTAGCAATTAAGATCTAGAAAGAGTTTCTCAAAGGGAAAGTAAAGAAAACTTAACTCTTTGCTATGGCCAGACAAGATAATCATTGAGTCCACGGAATAAAAATAAAGTTTTAAACTATAAGTATATGAAACAAAGGAGCTAGATGAATCCACCATATAGCTTTGGCTGCCTCTCTCCTTTTTAATTAGTATTTGTTAACTTTTTTTTTTTTTTTTGTATATTCTAGGCTCACCATGTGACAGAGTAGGCAAGCCTAGCATACCAGCAATTATTAGAGAGCTTAAACTGTGTGGTGTGGACCCGAAGCTCAGGAGGGCTCCACGAAGACAAAGACTGGGGAGTTCAGGTAGCAGGTAGTGCTGGTAGGAATGGGGTTTTCATGCTCTCAGAAGGACCACATCCAAAACAAGGGAGAAAATTGAATCTGGGGGACTTGATCAAGGCATTTGGGGTCAATTAATAAAGTAGCTTTCCCTGGGAAAGCAATTTTTGATGAGGTACCTGTGATTCAGCTAGAGAAAGAATCACTGCAAATCCTTTTTGAAAGTTAACAGAGATTACAATATAAATAAATAAAGCAGGAGTATCCAGAAGGTCCAAGAGATAACAGACACATAGGATGTCATACAGCTATGCTAATCTGCATCCCATGCAGTTACATTTATTATTTACCTTTATCATATTTGTTTATCCAACATTCTTTCATAATCATGAAAGTGCAGGGTAGCCCTAGAGATGACTGGTTGTACTGCACTGATTATGGGGAAGAGGAAGAGAAAAGGAATTGATCATTAGCTGGGACACCTTCTCTCATCTTCTCTCTGGTGGGTAGAAAGCCAGAGCTTTCTCACGTTCTAGCAAAATTAAGATGGTCTCTAAACTCTGCTGCTGTGAGGCTAAGGCAAGAGGGAGACAGTGAGAGCGCTCAAGGGGAGGAATCAGCACGGGGCAAGGTCACCTGGGCTGTCCTGGGACTATGGGTAATGACAGTCTGAGCCCTGGCCTGCTTCCCAAGTAGCACCGATGCCTCTTTCCACACACTCCTTGGTTCTGTATGTATCACCCTTGCTTGTTTTCTCTCTGCTGTCCTCCTCAATTAGTTTAAGGACACTTTACTATAATATTTTGAATATGTTCAAGAATCATGAAAAAACAGTGCCCATTTTGTCTCTCTCCTGAAGGAATGACCCTGAGAAATAGTATTGGGTAACTTTTATCCACAAAGTTGAAAATTGGGCACAAAATCTGCTGGTGGGGGGGAATATCTCTCTGGCAAAACCAACTGTTTCCCGTTGTTTAACAAACGATCTTTGAACCAGTATTCAAACTCTTAGAAAGGAGCAAAATAGCATTGTATACCTCAGGACCCATATCTCTGAAGCTTGGTGGAGGAAAGACTTAGCCTGGAAAGCTTTATAATGAGATGTGACACTTACTGTGGCTAAATGGCCATTTAGTAAAATATTGCCCACAATACTGGCACCTTTTAATGATTATTTCTATCCTAGGCAAATTGTGTACCAGTTGGTATTTTATTCTTTATATTCCACATAAAAGCATTTTCCAGACTCCTTATTCTTAAATTTATGCTAAGCCCAGAGGTATTATATATTCTATTCTTTCTGCTTTTCTTCAGAATTTAATATTATGTCTCCACTCTTCAAAAACGTTTCCCAAAGCATTACACTAAAACAGTATGTAGCTGTGGTTTTGTTTTCACAGAAACACTTTTTTTTTAAAAAATTAACATAAAATTGATTTAAAGACCATAGGGTCCTTTAAGGTCAAATGAGATAAAAATCAAATTCTTAAAAGATAGAAGAAAACAGGAGAGAGGATAGTGTAATATAAAGGAATGAGTATCAAAAAGTTTTATATAATAAGAATGAGCAACTTTGAACTTTGTTAATTGAAGGGAAACTTTTCCCATATTTTTTCTAACGTTTCTCTCTTTCTCATACATTGCCATAAAGAATCACTGCAGTTTCTCTCTGATCCTTTTTGACCCTGGACTTCTGCCAAACTTCATGTTTATTGCTCCCTTTCCTCCTCACATTTGTTAAACTGTACAATATGGAGGTGTCATTCACATAAAATGTTCATTCTAAATTTGCACATACTACCCAAAGTACTTTTACAATTATACAATTATAATTCTTTGCGATGGGTTAAAGATCATATCGAGTGGAGGACCAATTCTGGAAGAGATGCAATTGTTGGTTCTTGAAGATTTTTAATCTCAAATATCATCCAAAGGGTTCATGCAAAGTACTTAAATTCTGGCATGCACTCAGCACCAAAAAAGTGACTAAATCTGATTAATTCAGACAAAACAATAGAATGACATTTGTCTCTATCTATCTATCTATCTATCTATCTATCTATCTATCTATCTATCTATCATCTCTATCCATCCATCCATCTTCCAATTTATCAAGTAGTATTTAAATAGTTTGAGAAGTGTGCATAACTTTAAAAAATAATACATTATAAACCAAATGTTATTATCATCTGCTCAACTTTCCTCTTTTGTCATTTCTCCAGAAATCTTTTGGCTAGAGTGTGGTTGTCTTTAGATCTCAAATGGAAAAATATTTCCTTGAATTTTCTCACTGTTCAAACACAACACCGCTAGCTTCCTAGTCCTATTCATAGAGTTTCTATTTTTCTTCTCTTTTTATTTGAAGGGTATAACTATAGGCTCATTCGATAAAATAGAAATGTTATATATGGGAAATCTCTCTAGCTAAGGCATGACTTTCCATCTGCGAAATTATACCCCACAGATACTAACAGAGAAAACAAAAGCTATGTAGTTTATAAACAATCATGAAGGTAGAAAAGACTTTCATACAACAAGAAAATGCTGATTTGAAAATAAACCTCAGGGCCCGCCGAGTGGCGCGGTGGTTAAACGCTGGCTTAGGAAGCCAGCAGCCCCGGTTCGGGTCCCACATATGAGGGTCAGTGACACTGCCCTCAAAAAAAAAAAAAAAAAAAAAAAAAAATGAAAATAAACTTCAGTGCTCACTGGAACTCAGTCTTTCACCTCCCTTTTTCTTTTCTGCCATGAAAAAGTCTTAAATGTGTAGGTGTAAGGAACAGAGCGAATGGACCCTGTGCAGCTGCATGGAAGTCCAGGAGCGTCTTGTGCGTTGTATAGGGCAGGTGCCGGTTCAGTAAATACTGCATTTCAATGTTTACATCAAAAAACAACCAAAAAACCCCAACCCCCCTCCTCAAAAAAAAAAAAATGCGAAACAACTTCACATGGGACATGAACCAGTATCTGGGGGTGTATTAGAAAGATAGGTGTCTGCTATGATATGTCTGAATGTGCCTCCCCACAGTTCATGTGCTGAAATCCTAGCCCTGGATGTGATGGGATTAGGAGGTGGGGCCTTTGGGTGGTGATCAAGTCATGAGACTGGAGCTTTTGTGAGTGGGATTAGGGCCCTTATAAAAAGGGACCCTATGCAACGCTCTGGCCCCTTCTACCATCTGAGGACACAGGGGAAAAGGCCTCCTGTGAACCAGGAAAAGGATCCTCCCCAGCACCACAGTGGATCTGCTGGCACCATGATCTTGGACGTCCCAACCTCCAGAACTATGAGGAGTACATTTGGGCTGTTTATAAACTGCCAGGCCTGTGGCATTTTGCTATTGCACCCCAAACGGACTAAGACAGTGTCCTTTAAAAAATCAGATGAAAACTACTCTGATGAAAGCTGTTAGCAGATTTCTGTGTGTGTGTGCATGGATGTATTTTAATAATTGATTTTATGTTTGAATTTTTCTCCTAGGCCTAACTGCTAGTCAGAGAGGTCTGAGAAATTATTTCTTCTGACCCATAAGCTGGATTACTTCTCAATTAATAATTCTCCCCCTTAGGGTCTCCCTAGCCATGTGATGCATGGATTTTCTGCCATCAGCTCGGTATTCTAGAAGGAATCAGAGTTTGATGGGTAATTTTTATAGTCGCTGCATGTTTGCACATAGCAAATGGCTTTTGTACAGTGTTGCTCTATGACATCTGCTTGTGGTACAGGACTTGTTTGCCGGAGGGGCCCTGGTATTACTTCAATCTTAGATTTCCCTTTGACATTTGAAAATGAATGCTTGCCTAAAAAGCTGCTTTGATTTTGTCTCAAAGTCTCTTGCCTACGGGATCAATCACTATCCTATCCAGGCTGTATTGAATACTTGAAAAAAATTTTGGATTACAGTATATATAGTTACTTGAAGTATCCTGTGTTCTTTCTTATTTTTTTAAAAATATAAGCCAAATGTTGAGCCACTATTTATTTTTTATTTTATTTTATTTTATTTTATTTTTTTGAGGGCAGTGTCACTGGCCCTCATATGTGGGATCGAATTGGGGCCGCTGGCTTCCCAAGCCAGCGCTTAACCACCGCGCCACTCCGCCGGCCCTGAGCCACTATTTAAAAGTATATTTTTTCCTTTTTCCCTTTTCCCACTGTTCACAACATGAGTAATCTTAGCATCTACTAAATGAAAGGGGCAGTGGTAGGCACCCACACCTTAATTAGCAGTTCTTAGCCAGTAGTCCATGGACACTTAAGGAATTCATGTATAAAATTCAAGCGGATTGGGAACTCCATAATAGTGTATGTCTTCATAGGCATTTTCCTGAAAGTTTTCAGAGCTTTTATTAAATAATTAAAAGTTGTATGGCTCAAATTGTGTTAAGCCCTTGTGATCTGAATATTTAAGCGGCATACCAATGTCGTATATTGTAACTATAAACAGTTTGAACACACATTGCACAAAGGAGATGCTGTAAAAATGTATAATTTTACAACTGCAGAAATACCAAATGCCCACTAGGGGGCATAAAAACCTAAATGAAAAGGAAAACAAACCCAGGTCCTTCTTTGTTTTCACAAGCTGAGAGAAATATTTCCAGGACATTACCTGTACTGATTCCTTATCTTGGCCTACACACATTCAATATTTAAGATATATTTTCGGGCATTTTATTCCCCTGGAAATAGTCAAACAGGACAAAAACCTCACCAATTTCATAGGGTATCTATTTTCACAGTGTTTCCAAAAAGATGTAAAATAATTCTGAAGGCAATTTTCTATTTCTTTTAGAAAGATAAGTAAATTTCTGTAATGTGATATCATGAAAGCATAATTTTAAACAACAAGCCTTTTAACTAAGACCCTTAATGTGGAAATTAGGGGAAAGTAAAGGATTGGGTTTGTGTATAGAAATGGGGAAATCGAGAAAAGGACTAAGATGCTTTTAGCACTTCCACTCACATTTACACTCAAAGGTCTTACTGTGTTCCTCTAGTTTGTGCCTTTGTGAAAAACAAATTCTTTCCTTTCTATTTTTACCTCTTGATTTTTTTATATGATCAAATAAGGCTTTAAAGATTATAAATGAAACATGATTATAACCTAATATCCTAGTAAAAGGTTTTTTACCTAAATTACTACTATCAGTAAAAGTCTTTATAGGATGTTTTCAAAGTATGCCTTTCAGAGGCTATGTTGGTAACACTTATTTTATTCTTAATTTTAAAAGAGCCATGAAAACATATGTACAATTGAACACACACACACACACACACACACACACACACACACACACACACACACATCACTAGAGCACTAGAGGCTGCCTTTCCAGCTGTGGGACCACCGGAAATGTTTTCTCTTGCTTTGGGTTCCTAATCTTTGTTGCCTGGAGCTATCCTTTCACCCTCACGTATCTCAGAGTCTGATCATGTCACTCTCCAGCACACAAGATTCCACTGTCTCGCCATCACCGGCAGGAAAAAGCTCAGCTCCTTATTATGACATGCACAGCCTTTCAGGACATGACGGACCCATCCTCCACAGCTCACCCGCACACACTCTGTATTCTAATTGGAACAAATACCTTTCTATCACTGGGCTGTACCACATCCTTCTACTCCTCTGTGCCTTTGTACTTCCTGTTCTTAATAGAATATCCCCCGTTGCATTAATCCTTTGGGGGAACTCCTAATTTACATCGATAAAGCTCAACCATCAGTGCTTATTCGAAGAACTTCTTGACTATTTTATCTTTGTCCAATAAAAATAATATTCTCCCTCTTAATGCCTCCAGTGCTGCTTGCAACTAATAGAGTACAATTAGCTTTTTACAAGTCCATTTTCTCTCATTAACCTATGAGGTCCAGGAGGTCAAGGGTCATGTCATCCTTATAAAGCCAAGTCTAGCACAGACCTTGTCCAGCGCTGAGCAAATAGTTGGAACTCAATAAATGTTTATTGCTTAAATAAATCCTTCAGGGAGCAGTCTGATGGTAAACAATAAATATGGGGGAGAGGGGGTGAGCGAAGGAAAATACACACCTACTACTCTTCTTATTCTCCTAAACAGGTTTCCTTTCCTCTCCAGGTCCAGCCATCTCATCTCAATTCGTCTAGATTCCTCTTCGGATACTTAGATAGTATGCCCAGAATAACCTAGTTCTACAATTAATTAATCTTACTTTTTATACCCAGAGAAATCATTTTTAACCTACATGATTTTAAATGAACAGAGAAGCCGAGAGATCTGACACTTTCCCAGCTTCTAGCTGTTTTCCATGGTCACAGGCTTAACCAACTTGTATCCAGCCAGAATTTCAAAATACAAAGCCCCCCAAATTTGACAGGTTACACAATCCTCCAATGCCAAACCACATGAATGAATATGACTTTCAGCTCTCTGAGCCTCACCTATCATCCTGGGAAACACCTGGGTCTTTCCATACCTCCTTAATCTTCTTACAGATGCTACTAATCTTAGATACTGAGCACTAGCAATTCTCTGAAAATTCCATTGCTTGGTATCCGTTTTTCTTAACAAGGTCCTTTCTAGTTATGCCACTGGAGTGTATTGGAGGAGATATACTTGTCTTTCATCAAAAGAGAGTTAATCCATCAAGCAACTCAAGGTCCCAGCTAATGCCTGGTTACCTTGGCTTTGGGCTGATGGCACCAGCTCCATAGGATGTATGTGCATTTTGGTTTTGCATCCCAAGGGGTTTCATCCTCAACGATGGCTGGTCTCACACTGGGAGCTTTCCTCAGTTACCTGCTGCTGCTGCTTCCCTCTCTTCCTGTCCTTTGAAGGCAACTCTGTTGGAGGAAGCTCCCCACTGTGCATGGTTCCAAGTCATTGCTGCTGCCCTGCTGTCACCCAAGGATACCAATCCCAATGCCCTTTTGACAGTTCTGTTCATAAATCCGTTTTCTTATAATCAGTCACCTGTCTCACTTGCTGATATCACCAAAATTATTTATTGTTTACAATCCACTGAAACACTCCTAGGTGCTTTGGCTGTGGGAGGAGGAGTTGGTCCCCAGAGTTACGCCTGCAGCAACAGTCTTAGAGGAGAATTCAATTAGGCAGCAGAAAAGCATGAAGTGGAGATGTTTATTGTGAAAGTTTTCATTTTTTTCCACCTGAGTTTGCACATTCTAAAACCTATTAGCTATTATTTGCTTCATGAAATCTTTAAGATGTCTTTAAGAATTTACTTATTTTATTTTGGACTGTACTTTTTAAAATTACTTCTGGATGATCCAGTAATGGCCTAGCATATCTCTTGTTTCTAATTCTGCCCAGGGAGGCCTGGTAACTTTGCCACCTACTATCTACTTCTTAAGTTTTACAGGAAAGAGTGCACAGAATTCTAAGCTCTACTGGAGATAAAACTTGACTCCAAAGGGGCAGGGATTAGGCTCTGTGGTGGCAGCTGCAGAGTTGCCTGAGAAGGTGGTGCTGCAAACACAAGTTGTGACCTTCCTGCAGAAATGGAAGCTGGGAAGTCCAAAGTCAAGGTGCTGACAGATTTGGTATCTGGTAAGGGCCCACTTCCTGGTTTATGAACTGTCTTCTTACTGCGTCCTCACATGGTGGCAGAGGGGAAGGAGCTGTGGAGCACTAATTCCATTGATGAGGGAGCCTCATGACCTCATCACTTCCCAAAGGCACCACCCCCAAATACCATCACATTGAATGTCATATATATATATATACAAATCATATATATGATTTAACATATATATAATATTTTGGGGGGTGGGGAACAAACATTTGGTCTATAGCATGATCCAATGATAACCTCATGAAGGGACTGGCACCCCTCACTCAGAGGGCCACCCCAGTTCTGAGGTGGAGGTGAGGGCCCCGTTTGGCACTCACACCACAGGGCAGTTATCACAAGCCACACAGGCAGGTCCTGGGCTGCCTGGTTCCTTCCTCATTTATGCATTGCTCTGCCCACTCACTGACCAGTGACTTCTCTCCTGCTAAAAATTCCAAAGCTCTTTAAGCATAAATAATGTAACATGATTCTGCCGAATGTGACTAGTCACAGTTGTTTAAATATAAAAGGAAAGGAGATCAGAGAAGCTGTGATTTAACCTCCCAGAGACAGCCAGGCCTTTCCACTAGAATTCTGGTCTACAATTTAACCTAGAAAGTTTCTATATCCTTAAACAAACTTTGCTTTTGATGAGAATCCAAGGTTCTATATTTACACTGGAGATGCTCTTGAAGAACGATTTTATTCCAATCAATGTGAGACAAAGTTATTTCCTAAAACCAAATGAAGATAATATATATACTGTATGTTTAGACTCATTTACTTCTTAGAAGATTAAAACATTGATTGACTGGTCAGTCTTTCTATGAACTATGTAAATTAGGGTATATCCTAGGTAAACCTAAATGAAGAGAGTCTTAAATAAATTGCTATCTTTGTAGTTCTAACTGGTCAGCTTTCTGTATGAAATGCTCCTGTGATGTATACTGATTGTATCTAGTTAAAATAACAACAACACAAAACAAAACAATAAAGATGAAACAAAAAAGTACAGCTACTTAAACAAAGACCAACTGAAATGAAACTTCTATAAAGAAAAAAAAAAACTATTTCCCGAAGTTTCATTTTAATAAAAAGGGGTAAACAAATTATGTGAAAACAAGTTGAAACTAGAAATTAATTTTTTAAAAAAATTCTAGAATATAGCTCACATTTCAAGCACATTAAATACATAATTTCTGACATCTCTTTGTGTTCCTGTCTACACTGGATTCTTCTGGAAATGAGATTAGTTTATAGGCACAATACCTTACTTTAAAATAATATTGCCTATATTCAGAGTTTAAGCAGGAAAACAGAAACCACCTGAAACATTACCAAAGAAGGGACTTAATGAAGGAAATGAAGGGGGCAGGGTGTGGCAATGGAGTTGCTGGGACCTGAACACAGACAGACTGGAGATTCCCCCAGGAGGGAGCAGCCAGACGCCAGAGGCTAGAGGGACAAACGAGCAGGTTTGCTGAGTCCATGGGCAGAGTTCCTGATGGAAGGGGGATTCTTACCAGGTCTTTACAGAAGAAACTAGGGTCACGGAGCAGGGTCAGCTGCTGCCTTAGAAGGTGCAAAGAGGGAAGACACATACCCTGACTCCTCCCCAGCCCCCTTTCAATCTCCTGCCAAAATTCCCATTGGCCAAACCGGCAGGAAATCAGGTGACAAGCCAACCTGAGAAAGGCAGCCCAGTTGGTAGCTAGGAAGAGCGGTGACCAAATGGGAACCCA
This sequence comes from Aselliscus stoliczkanus, assembly GCA_033961575.1. Classification (NCBI taxonomy): domain Eukaryota; kingdom Metazoa; phylum Chordata; class Mammalia; order Chiroptera; family Hipposideridae; genus Aselliscus; species Aselliscus stoliczkanus. The sequence goes on along the minus strand of CM066740.1, from coordinate 69,383,779 downwards.
AAGCTTTGCCCCAAAGCTGTGCTCTGTCCACCTCACCATGGCTCACTGCTAAGGTCCATTCTGGTTCCGAGAAGTGTCAACCCAGGCACAGAGCTGTTATTTTGTTGATTGACTCCAGCCCTCCCACTAAAAGCAGGAAGTTACATTTGACCAGAATTTGAATCCTGGTAGTGAGACTGAAAGGACCTTTTCGGGTAACAGCACCCCGTGTCCTGTCATTCTGTTTTTTTTTTAATGACACGTATCTGTCTTCCTACCCTAAGGATTAAGGGAAATCTGGGTCTTCTCTAAGGGCATGCTCCAGAGTTTTCAGTTTTTGTCAAAGATGCGCATGTCAGTCTATTGTAAATTGAGAATAAACTAAAGAACCAAAATATCTGTTTTGACAGTGAGGGGAAGAAAAATGCCAAACATGAAGCAACATTATAATGATATCTAATGAGATCTGATGGTTATAAAATGTTCTACTTGTATGAAACGGGCACAATGTGTAATAAAAGCTGGCCCCTGGGACTTCCAAGGCCCGTGGTGACTAAGTGCTGGCAACAAGCTCTTAATTAGAATGAATCCTTTCAGAGTTGTATCCTTCAACAGGTCATTGAGAATGTCACCAGTAATCAATCAAAGCATATTTTAAGGGCAGGTGAACATAGGTAAAACCAAGTTGCTTTTAAAAATGAAAGAGTTCCACAATTAGTTCAGCGGCTCATGAGGCTTTTCGTTGATGGGATTTTATCTTTTGTTGGTTATTTTTCTTGTTGCTGTTTTCTTGTAGTCATGAAAATCAATAGCCAAACATGTCAAAGCCTGGATGTTAGTTATAAGTTTAAATAAAGAAAAAATATCTGTATGTTTAAAGGAGAATATAAGATTGTGGATGAGGTTTTTGACAATAGAATGAAAATATACCATGTGTGTTTTAAATTAAAAACAAGAAAGAACATCTGGCCAGCCGAGTGGCGTGTTGGTTAAGAGCTACCTTGGGATGCCAGTGGCCACGGTTCGGATCCCACATATGAGGGACAGTGACACTGCCCTCTACAGCTAAGATGGTGAACAACAGCTCCACCTGGAGTTGGGCTGCTGTGAGTCCCCAGGACTGCATAGCTGCAGCCCCTGCTGCAGTGGGCTGCCATAGGCTACCATGAGTAGCTGGCAGCCGGTGTGAGCTGCCAAGAGCTGCTGTGAGCGACCATCCAGGGGCTGGCAACCAATCTGTCTCAGCCAGGAAGAGAACAATGATAATACCAACATGGCCAGTGAAGAGACGTCCTTCACAATTAGACTGAAGAACAAAAGGACAGAAACTTGTCTGTTCCCCTTCCCCGGTTCCCCAATGCTGTTCCCCTCCCCCAATTCCCCAATAAAATCTTTAAAAAAAAAAAACAAGAAAGAACATAGTGGTTCCATTATAGATATCATTACTATGATAGCTTGATTACTCATTTCAGGCTACTTTGATAACTTGATGTTTCGACCTCTAATGAAGGTTTATGATAACAGTTTATTTACAGTTGTAGGTAAAGCCTTCATAAAAAGTGCCTTGACCTCTGAAGAGCCGTCACTCTGTGATCAAGATGATTGATTTTCATTATGAGAAAATGAAGCTTAAACTTGAAATAGCAGAAGTAATATTCCTTGAAATATTCCTTGAAACATTTGCTAGTGGTTTGATAAATACAAATAAAACTGTCTGCTTAGATAAAAGCACTTAAAGTAGCAAGCTTCCACATATAAAAAAAAAAAGAAAAAGAAGTTAAAGCCAATGATAAAGATAAAAGCCAATATTCCCCTTAAATCTATTTTCCTTCATTTCCCTCTTTCTTTCTTGCTTAAAAGTTTATCTAGCTGCTATAGTAAGTAGATACTTTCATACTAAGTTTAATACTTGGTTCTTCCCCCACTTCGCCCCTCCTCCCACCAAAGGATCTTATAGTTAAGGAAGGAAGTTGGAGCAATAAACAAAAATTGAACTCTCATTATCTCAGAATTCTAAATATATATGAGTGTATATATATTGTATCCTACCTCCAAAATGCCTAAGGTTATTGTTTGCATTCATGAGTGCTCTGATCCAATGTCCAAGGAAATAATTGTTAATTATGTGCTTTACACCTCTGCTATTCATACAAAGGAGGAATGTGCCAATGGTTTCTTTTCTTTAAGCCTACATAATAGCCTTTCCTCATTCTTAATTGTTTCGGAATTATTTTTAAAAAGAGATGTAAATAATGTCATTAGGTTGCCTATGTGTTTCATAATATACTCATCTGGAGCACGCTTTTGTAAAGAGTGAAATGGTAAATACTATTTTAGGCTTTGCAGGATGTGTGGCTTCTGTTACCGCCTCTTAGCTTTCCTGTTGTACAGAAACAGTCCTAGATAATCCATTAATGAATGAGAGTGACTATAATCAAATCAAAATGTCAGTGTCCATAAATAAAAAGAAACTTTATTTATGGAAACTAACATTTGAATTTCATATAATTTGATGTCAATAACTATTCTTTTCTTTTTGAAAGTTCTCTAACCATTTAAACATGTAAATACTCTTCGAAGATCACAAGCAGTAAACAAACAGGAAATGGGCTGCCTTTAATCCTCAGGTTGTAGTTTGCCAAATCTGATTTAGAGTGACCATTCTTTGCGTAATCAGCTCAATTTGGAAAGGGTGTTTTCCTGTAGGAGAGTTTGAAATCATTCACTAAGACATTGTCTCATATTTTTTCAAACATTTGGTAATTCTTGGCTTTAAGAAATGTACCTTCCGGGGGGAGACAGTAGAGGAGCCTCTGTACCCCAGCTCATGCCCCCCTTTCCCACGGTGCCCTCTTTACCATGACTGGATGCCTGGTGTCACTGGGGTCACTGGACATATAGCAGAGGACAGGAAGAATGAGCCGATTGCCCTGGTTGCTATCTGCTATTTATGTAACATTGGTACAGGGGGTCGGGGGAGGATATACCATGTTCAAACACTGGCTAAGCGTGGGAAGGCAGGGATTAAAGACAGCTGTCCTTGCTCTTAGTAACTTCCATTAAGGAGAGAGGCAATATAGGAAGTAAGTTAGGTGTGATAACTATTTTAATAGAAATGATTGTGAGATTCCTTGAGAGTTGAGTGCACTTGGGAAATACTTCCACAAGGAGGCAAGATTTGAACTGAACCTAGAAAAATAAAAAGGAGTCAGCCAGGCAATAAAGAGAAAGGGTCTTGTTAAGAGACTTCCAAGCAACTCCTTGCAGCAGGGATGGTGTTTCAAGTAGGTGGAGTAAGTCTCTGTGATGACAGGGAGATAGATGACTTCCTGACAACTCCATGTCTCTCATGCTCTTGGAATTACTTAATTCCACAATTAGAGACTTTTCTGCCTAAGAATTCTTGTCTTTGCTAAAATACAACTCTTCTGAGCATAATAACACACTAGGCTTTTGCACTCATGTGTATTTCTTCGGGATTGAATTTATATATCAAATTGTCTCTTGAAGGCAGGTTTTAATGGGGAAAAGTTGGAAAGAAGTCACACTCGAAAGGAAAAGAGCCCAGAAATGAAGCCTGTAGGACTGAAATTCACAGTTGGACTGTTGTAAAATTTTACTCATGGCTGGTTGTGCCTAGGAAAAGCTTTTCTCATGAAATGCCTTTTAAAAGGGCATTTGTTTGTCTGGCAAGAGTGAATGGAGCCAGCCATTATGCCTTAGAGACCCTGTATTGGTCTTTACAGTCAAACCACTAAATGGAACCTGACTGCTGCACAATTGAGGATTAATTCTCCTTCTGCATAAGCCTGTAGTGGGCATGTCAATATGCACTCATGAACCCTCCCTCTGTGTGCAGACGAGAGAAGATGACCTAATAAATTAATGTAGGGAAGTCACATGCAAAATGTGGCCGACATATATGTATATTTTTAATTGAAGTGTGTTAAATGAAATCAGAAAAAAAGCAAGTTTTTATTTAACTTTGTAACTTTATTCACATTTTTGGATTTACTGTTTATACATAGTTGATGCTAATTATATTTTAGAAGGAATAAAATGTGAAAAAAAAGTTTTGTTTTATTTTTTGCCTTCGTGAGCCTTTCTTGTTGAAAGATCCCAAAAGATTATAGAAGATTTGAAATAAGAGTGAATCTAGGTAATTATGAGCTCTCAGCTCTTGCTAGCCTAGAAATATGACAATTTTGAGGGGAATTTTGCTTAGGCTTATTAAGTGAGCAGAAAAGTAAGCAAGTTCTCTTAGTAAATTATTTATCTTAGTGAAACCAAACAAATTTCACATTAAAAAAAATGAAGTTTCTTTTTTTAGTATCTTGACTGATTAAGTATAAATACAAGTTTATCTTCATGATAATTAATTAATGATAAAAGTCAAATGAGTCTATGACTGGTTTTCATGGAAGACTGCAAGTAGACAACTTACATAGAAAGCTACATGTTGGATTTAATATAAAATCAGATATTTTGGCTTTTATCAGAGTTGTTACTATATAACTACTAAAACATGGCAGCATGTAATGAAAGATATTGTGGGATCAGGTTGGCATGTGTTAATATTAAACTCTATGATCTTCCTTATAATACGTGTGATGTGCTGTATTAACCTCCTCTCAATTTTCCTACTCAAGAAAAAAAAAAAGTAATCCTGCAATAATTATAATTAAGAGTCCAACATAGTAAGTGGCTTTGAGAATAATTTTTTTTTTTTAAAGATTTTATTGGAGAATTGGGGAAGAGAAACAGACAAGTTGCGGTCCTTTTTTGTTCTTCAATCTAGTTGTGGAGGACGTTGCTTCACTGGCCCATGTTGGTAGTATCATTGCGCTCTTCTCAGGTGAGGCAGATCGGTAGCTGGCCTCTGGACGGCCGCTCACAGTAGCTCACGCTGGCTGCTGGCCACTCACTGTAGGAGGGGCTGCAGCCCACAACATTGCGGGAAACTCACAGCAGCCCAGCTCCAGGTTGAGCTGTTGTTCACCATCTTAGCTATAGAGGGCGCAGCATGTGGGATCCAAACGGGGGCCTTGCTGCTCGGAACTGGCATCTCAAGCCAGCTCCTAACCAACGCACCACTCGGCCAGCCGAAGAATAATTTTAATGAGTTTGTTTTAGCTCTTTTGTATACAGAACATCCACCCATTCGTATGGTCACATCTCCTGACAGTAGGAGCATCTCACACTCATGGAGTAAGGGGCTCAGGTAAGAAAAGCAGCCAGCAGTTAAGTGTTATTGACTGAAAACAAAAAGGCAAGTGGAGCAAAATTTTCTATTCTTTCATAAATTGTATATATAAAGTCCAAATGGTTTAAGAGGAGCAGCACCGCCTTTGAACAATTTCTTACTTTACCTGGTTACACAACTATCCTTTCTCTTTTTTTCAAAATTAACTTTAACATCTCTAAAACAAAAGAAAACAAGCCTGGGGACGCAGACAATCTTATTTTAAACACACTGCCAAATCCCGGCCATATGCCAGCTGAGACGTGAGTGAGTCATCCACTGTGACTGCCTCTACCAGCCAAGAGCCCCCTTAATCAGTGAAGTTTGATCAGTAATGGCAGTGCCCTATCTCTACCACCCCAGAAGCTGAGTTCCATGGAAAGAAAGCCAGGGAAATGAGTGACGGGTATATTGGGTATATATTTAATCTGCATTATTGGTAAACTCCAAGATCTTCATTCATAATGACTGGTTGTTTTCTGGTCTCCTAAAATGTCTTTATCTCAAGAGCTAGTTAATATTTCCAAAAAGTTTTCTTTTATGATTTGATTTATGCTTAATTCTCTTGAGTATATATATGGCATTCTGCTCGCTAATAAAAAAATGGATTCATGGGCCGGCCGAGTGGTGCGGTGGTTAGGTGCTGGCTTAGGAAGCCAGTGGCCTCGGTTCGGGTCCCACATATGAGGGCCAGTGACAGTGCCCTCAAAAAAAAAAAAAAATGGATTCATGTTATAAAATCAAAACAAAAGGAGAAGGGAGTCTCAATTCCCACAGGCTAGTAATGGCAACTGAAATGAGATTTGTTCTTTGATATGTTCTATTTTGTTAAGCTATAGTGTCCCGTCCCCATGGGAACGTAAAAGCTGTAAATATTGACTGCGAGCCAACAGGGTGATACAGAAAGAACAGACAAAACATATCTGAATATTGCTAAATTCTTATGATTTCAAATCAATATACAATTCTGAGAACAAGAGTTCAAAGATCAGAAATAACAGCTGATAAACTACATCAACATTAGTTGTTTCTATGGCTAGTTATTTGCAAACACGATGTTGGCTTATTCTGGGCTGTAGTACAAACAAATCTATGAGTATTAGCTAAACACATTTTATATGTTAATTGCTTTGGGTTCTATAACCAACACATGTTTTTACTTACATAATCAGATGAAAAGAGTAATTTATTTTCTTTGTCAGAACTTCCTTATCATGGAAAGGAAGGTTTATCTGATCAACTTTAGATGTAAATTAAAATTCTCAATAACTGAACATATTAGTACCATTTTCAAAAAAAGCCTGTAGGAAGGAAATGCTTTTGTTTAGCATAATAAAAAGTGAGCTGGTTTAGAAAAACTGAAGGACTGTAGCCCCCAGAATTATACATCAGATGTTTGATTTTTCTTGTATTAACTGGATATCAGCATTAGGGACTAAATAATAATTGAAGTGCTCAAAACAAAGATTGTAGAAGATGTACTACCTCTCAGATATAAGCAAAAGCCTTTTTATTTTATAGCTCTCCTTGAATGAACTAGTGCACGGAGGAGAATGCTTGCTCTAAAGCCAATAGTATCACTGGGCTTTTAAATATTTTTTATGTCTGAATTTGATTCTGATATTCAAGAAAAACGGAACAAAACCAGAACAAGGCTAGTACATCACAATCCATACCTTCTGAAGTCGTTACCTTCACATGTAAGACTGTATAGGTCACATAACTAATGACATTGCAGTGAAACCTCTCAATGACAGTGAAGTCTGCAAGCCCAGTTGGCACTTCGTTTCAGAAAAAAATTCACGCAACTAAATTTCCTATTAGCAAGAGATGACAGGGTCCTTTTAATGAAAGAGGGTCTTACATGGAGGCACTTGTCACTGTCTATGTTTATCTTTGATGGCACGTTTATCCAGATTTGTGACCTGAATAGATTTTACTAGAAACAAAATAAAAGAGCCTACTGTTTCTGATTATTATGTTCCTTGTTACAGTTTCCCACTTGGTGGTATTTTATTTGAAACAACATAATTATAAACTATTTCATTTAATCTTGGCCAGACAGGGAGCCTGAACACCTGTGCTCAACTTCAGCTTTGCCTCCTATTAGCTTTGTGACCCTGAGTAAATAACCTCTCTAAGATAATTTACTTATCTTTAAAATGTGAGGACGAGCATATTTTCACTCTTTCCAGTTTTGATGGAGGAGCTTATTATTCCAAACTGTCTTACCCAGGTGGATTTTTTGGTGTTGGAGATGAGTTGGCTCATGGAGGCCATGTAGACTCCCAAGGACTTCTCTTATAATGGGCTGAGTCCCAGTGATGCTGGGGAATCCCTGGGAATAACATTTATTGGCCACTATGTCAAGAACCTTATATGAAAAAAAAAAAACCAACACATGTATAATAAGCCCATAGCCTCACAATGAGATAATTGCTATTACTATTTTATTTTACACATAAGGGAATGAAGGCTTAGAAGAGCTAAGTGACCGCAAGACAATCCCAGGAGAGGCAAGAAAGGCTAGTAGGCCTGGCATCACATGTGACCCTATTTACAAATGATGCTACATACGTGGATATGCATGATTATTAATGGGGGAGCTGAAATCTGAACCCCGGCATTCTGGACCCTGCAGATGAAATAAAAGTCTTTGAAAAAGCAAACTGGATGGATCCTGAATCTGTTTGGGAAATTTAGATTCAGCCACCCCTTCAGGGACCTGTAGCTGGTTTTTGAACTTTCAACTAAAGATTACTATTTCTTTTAGTTTCCTTCTGTTTTAAAATCAAATAAAATGTATTTTCTTAGGTAGAACTGTTTTGCATTTGTCATTATGAACTTCTGTTGCTCTCCTTATCTAATATTCTCTTGTTCATTTATATTCTTCCTAGACTACAAAGCTAAGTCAAAAAAATATATCAGAAGCCCAGAATTCAAAGGAAAACCACAAAAAAGATGGTTTAAAAAATTAAATAGGTTCCACAGATACAAGTACAATTTAGACCTACACTATCAAAAAGAAATAGCTTTCTTATCTCAGTCCTTTTAGGGTCCATGTTGACAAAGGGTAGAGCAAGAAGCATCAGCTAAGCCGGATCACATCAACTTTTAATCTTTTAAATTGGGAGGAAGTGCCTGAGACATCAACTGCTGTGTACAGCATAAAGTCTTGTTAATGTTCTTTAACATTATATAGAGTCTTTGCTACACAATGAGTTCTTTTACTGTCCACTTAACTTCTGTGTGTTCATTTGTTCATTTATTGAGTTACCTGATTATAACCTGGTACTTAAAGAAAGTAAATTATGAACCTTACTATACATATAGACCTTGGTGAGTCCTCATTAAAATGAACCAAAATAAAAGTAAACTCACTCCTACAACTCGGTTACAAACTGCTTTTGCCCATAAAGCAGTCTCAAGGAATACAACCAGAATATTCTCTGAACTAAATCTGAACAGGATTTGTATAAAATATGAAAACCGTTTAAAGTCTTTTACTTATTCCTAAAGAAATAGAAAGAATTCATGTCAAATCCTTAGTGACAAGAATGGCTATTTCCTTATGTGCTCTAACTGAAGTAATCCTATTGAGTCCCTTTTCTTGGCATGACCTTCTCCACAGCCTACCTAGTTCTAGCCGTATTCATGAGAGAACATGATTTCTCTCAGTGTGGGCCATTGGTACTTCTTCAGTTCAGTTTGGAAAACAACATCTTTATAGCTATCAGACACTGACTGTTTTAGGCATCCTGGTAAAGTGAATGCAAATAACTCAATTGCAGTGTTGAAGTCACTGCTTTGCATATATTAACGTTCAGTTTTACTAAGTCATAATTGTTATGCAGGATATGGAACATATAGTTACAGATCTAAATGTACATCGACAATATAATGATGAAATCGGTGTCTTTGAATCTTTGATCAAAGGCTAAAGTCAGTATCTTTGATGAGAAGATATGACATATTTCGGACAATTGATAACTCTATTTTGTCATTTTTTATTTAATCATTTATAAATTATATATAACATATACATGTATACAAACTGTAATATATAATCTACATTTCATATTTTTTATTATATATATGAATAACTAAGGAAAGAGTTTAGTACAAAATTTTCTAATTGTAGTGTAGTTTAAGAAACTGCACTGTGTATATATATGTTCAGATAAATAGTGGCAGAAAAGAAACCAAAAAAAAAATGTGAGAAAGAGTGTACACTGACAAAAAAATGTGTACTCTAGTGCATAAGTATAACAAAACTATTTGACTAATGTAAATGAAAAAAAATCAGAGTGGGGAAAAGAATGTAATATGTCTAGTTTTGTAAAAGAGGTACAGATATTATCGCTACTGTATGTCTGGCTTTAAGAAGTTTATTGAGAACAAATTGTCATACTCTGGCAACTCTGTGTGTTCATTCGAATGCTGCGATTTGCCAGCTCTGTGAGTTACATGACCTTTGTGAGACTAACTTCTCATCTGTTAAACAGGCCAGAAAACCTCAGTTTGTTAATTTCTTGATACAGCCTAAGTACCAATCTTAGACTGTCTCCTTAAGCCAAGACCGTCCCAAGTTATGAAGGTAAATAAGAAAACTTTTTTGGGATATGATTGCTAGAGCATATGCTCTCAGAACTGGGGCTCATGTCAGGAGGACCTGTGGGAAAGATGCTAAATCAACCCAGATCCAAAGAACTCTGAAGATGGCTGACATTGTTTGTGATTGTCTCTCTCTTCACAAGAGGCCGAGAAGTACCATGTTATCCTGCCAAAAATATTCCCAATCGCCTTATTGTATAATTTAACTTCTATTCAATTTTAATAATGAAGTAGAGGAGAAAATATTGCTGCAGTAAATTACTTTCTCCCAGCTCAGATATGAATATTTAATAGCTCAGTCAATGTTACAGCAATTATAAATATCTGCAAATAAAAATAATTCCTTATTCCTGTTGTGTAGACATATGTAACTGCCTCCTGCACCAGTTACCAAAGAAGTTTGAAAAAGCACTTGGGAACTATTTGCCATCCATTGTGGTCCTCACAGTGTCCTGAAATCAGATATACTATTTCCCTAATTCTAATATGGTCAGTCCTGTGAGTGTGGAGTTGGCTGTGGCACAACCAGGGATGGAGCCGCAGTGCCACACATAGGGTTGGCTTCCCGGTGGACGGCCTGTGCACTCACGTGGGCCCACGTGCTCGCAGAGGCCCCCCCCCCCAGCCTGGCTTAATGCTCTGCTAGTGAAATCCTGAATAGCTGTACCTTTGATTTTGTGTTCTGTAAGCGAAGTCCTGCGGGGCGACAGGGCATATGTGCAGGACAGAGGGGCCTCCCGCAGTGTGAGCGTCAGCTGTTCCTCGCTGCTCCATCAGCCTGTCCCTGAGCTCAGGATTCCAATGGACTCACCGATGTGGGGGTCAGCGGGACTAGAGCAAGTGCAAGATGAGAGTGCCACGTGTCTGCCGGAGTGAGTGGGGTGCTGACAGCCCTAAGAAGCCACGCTTTCCTCTGGGACCAGAATTTGCTCCGGACACAGAAAGAAGAGCCTTCTAAGGAACAAAGGGCCTCTACCACATCCTTTCTTACTCCTGCTCATTTCCTCTAGGAGCCGACCACATATGCTGAAGATGATGACCTAAAAGGAAAGGGGAAGGACAGGGTGACCCACGGCTCCTTTTATTTGGGTGTGTGTGTGGGCCGGGAGGTGGGGGTGGGGGTGGGGGTTCTTCCTAGCTCACCAGCCAGCTGAAGGCAGATAGCGTTGGGATCGTGTATGCCCAGTCATGACGGGACGTGAAAGCGACTGAGTTAGTTTTGGGCAGGTTCCCAAATACATATGCATGTTCAAGTTATGAAATATGAATTGCATAATTTCGGCGATTCTGCATACTCGTAGAAGGTGAATACTCATATTTGCATTGAAAATTGGTATTGTACAATATAAAGATGTAGGGTAAAATTCAAGGCAGTAATTGAAAGTCTTAAGTTTTTACTCAGTACTACATTAAGTAGCAAATATTATTTAAAAAAATATGACAAGTGAATGGAAACTGTGAAAGAAATGATAAAAGGTTTATATTTTAATACCTTGAACAACACTTGTCCCCTGCTTTGTAAACAGGGGCTCAAGTTTTTTCTGCACTGGGCCCTGTGTAGCCTCACTGGCATGGATGGGGTGACCTGAGTAGTTAATTCCAAGGCTTTTGCGGGTGCTGAGAGCTTGATTTGAATCATGTTCTGCCACTCAGGCGTGGTCTTATTTAACTTTTCTAAGCCTCAGTTTTCTCCTCATTGGGTTATTTAATCAACCTAATATTTATGGAGCCCACTGGGTATATTGTGAGAAACACAATAGACTCTCTCTCTCCCCTTGTGGAACTTCCATGGTAGAGCGAAGACAGAAATTAAACTGATAAAAAATAAATGCATAATTACACATTATGATAAATGCTATGAAGGGAGACCAGGATATTATGAAAGAGAAAGTTGGGATGCTGGTGAAATATTTAAGTTGAGACCTAGAAAATGAGTAGGAGATAACTGGGGAAAGAGTTGGGAAAGGGAAGAAATGAAAATACCTATCTCACAAGTCACCTATGAAGGTTATATGATGACATGATGCATGTGAAAAACATTAGCACAGTCTTGGAAATAACAAATAGTGAATACATGAGTGCTTTTATCACTATTAGAAGGCAGATCTTAGTCAATCTATAAGGTGATTTTTAGCCTTATCCTCACCATCCATTCATATTCAGCGATGAACATGTAAATATTTTTCTAGAAAGTTCTTTATCAACATAGCTGCTCATTTAATAACATTCAGCTGAACTTTAAGTATGTAACACAATTCCATCTTGTTAATTCTCTCTTCTTGGTCTAGCTCTTTCTTACACACACACCTCAGTTTCTAATGAATTTACCTGGGATGCCTGTAGAACATGGACCTGTGTCTTTGTTTTCTCACTTAGTTCTGTTTCACTGTATTGTGATAGCATGCTTCCCCTTGGGCACGATAGAATTTCAATTAAGAAAGCTAGTAAGGTCTTTCCTTCCTGTCTAGTTTCCTTTTACTTGTCATTGATTTTAACAACTGCTATGAAAAAGAAAAAAAAAAAAGTGTCTTTCTTCTCTTTGAGTTGTCACTTTTCTCTCTCCCTTTCTGCCAATCATGGAATTGGTATCCCCCGTATGCCTTTTTTTTTTTAAATCTGAAAAAAGCCTCTGTTTCATCTTGCTTGATGGGATTCCAGGTCTGAGGTCAAGTTAGCTAGTGTCTTGCTAAAGCAGAGACAGATATCTGGGAGAGGCTAGCAAAAGTAGAATGACCCCAGCACAGTATTATAATAGGTGAAGCAGGTCTGTGACATCACTTTACCTATGTCATCACTAGGTCTCTCATAGCTCTCTTTCTTTGATCACCTAGAAGCCTCAAGCTGACCACTCAGGAGCAATGTCCATCTATGTCAGCCTGGCTTGTCCCTCAGCAGCATCCTGAGCAATTGACTGTCCCTTGTTGACCTTGATGACAGGCAGTTAACAGCATAAAGCTCAGGGCTCTGAGATGGCTCTCCCAGTGCGTTCAGTGTCACATATGCATTCGTTTAATTCTCCAGAGTAAGATATTGTAACCCCTCTAGATTAGTGCTACTGTCTCCACTTCACCTTTCTCTCCTATTTCCCACAGTGTTGGAGCATTTGGGGATCTGGCAAAAGGATACACTTAGTCTGAGTTTACTGGGCTATACTTATATGATTCAAAGTTACTTTCATGAATAGTTATCGTTGTTATAGCTGTCTTGGTATGCAATTATTTCTAGGAATACACCTATCATCCTCTGTGCCAGTCTCCTGTACCTGACCCGAAGTTGCAAGACTAGAATCTATATCAATATATAAATGTGTTCTAATCACCTGGCACTGGTAACAGGTAGGTTTCTCCTAAACTAGTCACAAGCTAATCTGAGGAAATTTCTTCCAATCATCAGACGTGTAAACTGGTAAGCAAAGGATTCAGTTTTATTGGGTTGTCAGAAAAGTCATGACGTATTTTTTCTATGTTTTTCGTTGCAAAATGTGTCATGACTTTTCCGACAACCCAATAATTAATGCCAAGTCAAAAGACAAGTTCTGTCCTTCAAGGGTATAATTAGTAATGCAGAGTATACTGTATCGCACACTTTTAATGGACATTTTAAAGTAGAATTGCACTGTGTTACATTCTAGAAAGACAGAATCCTTGTCTTTTTAGGAAGCAAACCTGTAATCATACTACAAACAATATATATGTCTGTTTTATGCTTTTCAATGATCAGACAAAACCAAATTTTGATCAACCATGCTACAGAAAAGAATGAATTATGTTTATATTCTCTCTATAGAAATTATTACAAATATGATTATTATACTAACAGGGAACAACCTAAAAAGGCAGGAAAAAGTATTATGGATGTGTATTAAACAATTATTTCATAGAAATATTTTCTGGATTTTGTGATATTTATGTTACTATTCAACTTTCTTAAAATGTATAATTTATAGTTTCTTGTCTAATTCTAAGTAAATATTTGCTTTTCTATGACATTTTGCATTTACAGCTTTTTTCTTTCTTTTTTTTTTTCTTAAAAAGAGCATCAAAATTATATAAGCTTCTGGCTTCACAAAAGCTCTATCCAGCCCCAACTCTAACTCTATACATCCTATCATGAGAAAATTAATGTTAAGGTGATATCAAGTGTTTTACATTACCTTTTGTAGTAGTTTTATATTGGGGCACTAGTCTCTGCTGTGTACCCATTCCAAAGTGTCTGCCTCCAACCTGATTCTATGAAATGGACAATGGACTGTATGACCCCACTCTTTGGTGGTACCTTCTGTGCCATGGCTGTCAGTGAAATCAAAATTATTAAGTAAAGGACCCTCTGTGGGGATAAGGGAGACAGAAGGGGGTTCCAGGGGCATTAAAGCTGGAATGAGAAAAAAGAGGAGAGAGCAATGGAGCAGATGATCTGATAGGAGGACTCACATTACATGGGGGGAGGAAGAGAGAGAGAGAGAGAGAGAGAGAGAGAGAGAGAGAGAGAGAGAGAGAGAGAGAGATTTATCCCTTTCCAAAGTCCCAGTTCCAGATCCTCTGTTTTGAGATCCATGGAACTCTCTGGAATCTGATAAGACCACTGCTTCACATCTCTCATTTATTAGGATTTGAGTGGCTCTCTGTTACTGACAACCAAAAATGTCCTGAAAAATCATTCTTCCCACTGAATTTGCATTTTATTGGAGTACTTTGGAAAATAGTAGCTATGATTAATTGAATGCCAGAGAAATCACTGAATGCCTACGCCACTTCTAATCTTCAAAACACCCCTAGCAGGTAGCTGTTATCAACCTTTTACAAGTGAGGAAACAGACAGCCTCAGAGAACATAATTTGCTAAAGGTTGTGTAACAGGAAAGCAAAGCTGAGTTGGAATTAAGCTTTGTCTGATTCCAAACTGTGCTTTCTTTCTGTTATACCAACCATACTGTCTGCCAATGTTTAAAGTCAATGGAATTGATTTCTGCTGAAGGAATTTTCTTTTTAAAGATTTTATTGGGGACTTGGGGGAGGGGAACAATGTTGGAGAATTGGGGAAGGGGACCAGTCAAGTTGTTCTTCAATCTTGGTTGTAGAGGGTGCCAGTTGCCATTTGGCTTCCCAGTGGCAGCTCATGGCCTCTACACTCAAAGTGCTGTGTTCAGTCTTAGTTGCAGGTGGGAGTAGCCACCATTCCATGCGGGAGTCGAACCTGGTAGCCTTGTTGTTAAGAGCGCACACCGTATCCACTGAGCCATCCAGCGGCAGCTCAGCTCATCTGCTGATGGAATTTAATACATGATTTTGAATACAAGGTTATTCAATGTTAGAAGACATACAGATTATTTAATTCACCCTTCATTTTTACAGTAAGGTCATGGAGGTCTTAGAAGTGATGTTGCTCAAGGTTCCAGAATAAGTTTCCAAACACAGCCAAGGACCGGATCTCCTGCATTCCTCCCATTAAATTTGACCTATTCTGCAAGTGTACAAGAATCGCACACATAGCCTAATACTATTGCTGTTGAATAAAAACTATTTGTCTCTGGTAAATTAAAATGTAATAATTCACATTTTTTTATTCCAAAAGAACATTAATAGGCAATATTAAAGAAATTGAAATAATAATTTCTTTAAAAAGGGGTTTAAAATTTATTCCACATATTCATTCATTTTAAAGGATTTACTCTGTATGCCATTTAGTTTATTTAAAAACTAGAAAAATGACAATAATACATGCTATCAATAGCACCTGCTGTTTTATATACATGATTTCTAATCCATATGTAATGTAGTATGATATATATAGAAAGGGACAATGGAACTTAGAGAAATTAACTAACTTATGCAGGGTCACTCAAATGATAATGGACAAAACAGGATTTCACTCAAGTCTTAGTTGACTAAAAATAGCAAATATTTTACCCATTTTGTTCAACTTGAGCATATGTAAGAGTCAAAATGTGGGCATTTAGACACGGCTTCTATTATGCTCTTATTATACTGTGTTTCTTTTCTTATCTTGCTATCTGTGAAATGATTATGGCTTACAGTTGAAATCAACAATCTGGTCAATAGCTTTTAAATATTACTTCAAAAGAAACCTTGGTCCATAAACTCTCAGGGCTATGAATGTTATCACTGAGCAGAAGCAGACACATTACAAAAAAAAATAAAAAAAAAAATAGCTCGCCTGACCCGAGCTTTAAGATTTAAGAACGATTTCTGTATTTTAAACTGAAGTTCAAAGATTTAAAAGATTTATTTAAGCCCCTAGAAAAAAATATGTTGGGAATTCTACTACCGTGAATCAAGCATCATCCAAAAATAAACCAGAATTTATTATGAAATTCTGATATTTTAGAAATGTTTCTTTCTAAAAATGGCTTCTTGGCTCTGTTATGGTTGATTACACTGATATTGATTTTCATTCTTCTTGAATAAACAGAGGTTATGAAAGGTAATATTCTTTATCTAGACTTTTTCAATCAGGATTCTATTAGAAGGAAAAATGGACAGGACTAGATAGTATTTGGCCAATAGCCATTATTATGTGAGATGAAATGAATATAAATTTAGCACGGTGACTGCCATACAGTAAAAGCTCAATAAGTGTTAGCTATTGCTATTTTTATTATTGGCAATAGAAAGAGGCCTGGGAAACCATCAGAGAGGTGGATGATTTCCTAAAATGAACATAGCATTTTGGCAAATGTTGCAGGAGACCATACAAGTGTGCTGTGTTTGTGGTGACATAAAGCGGCTTTATGGATGAGATTTGGTTCTCACCTGGCTTTGTGCCAGCCGTGTCAGAGCCATGTCGATTACTGTGGCAGTTTGATCTGACCTGCTGATATGACATTGCTGACACCACAGTGTGGCCAGTGCCACCTGCAGTGTGTCAGCACTTTCCCTCCTGCAACTGCCACATACGTCTAATAAATATCCAATTTTTTACTCTGAATGCACTATCTCTCCTCTTCCTCTCGAACATAGGACACTGATTTAGGTCTAATCTGTGTAACAACTGTTCTTCTGAATGTTACAGCAGACGAGCGGGCTCGAGTCATTTTCTACTTGCATTATCTAATAGGAGAAATTGGCTGCCAAATACTCTGTCACATTAGCCACGTTCCTCCTAGTTATTCTGACTCTAGCGGGTAAAGAAAGATCAGCTCAGTCCCAGATAATTATTCTCCACTAGGGTTCACCGCCTTTGAACAGCAGTGTTTCACCGTCTGGACTGCAATGGCTAAATGCTGACTCCTGTCATGAACCGTAAGAATGGAAGAACACTAACCTTGGCTAACTCCTGGAGGAAGAAGCTGCTGATAAAAGGAGGGGTGGCTATGATTTTGTTGTTAATTTAATAAGCAGTTGGGGGAAGTGATGGTTGTATTCAGCTCATGTGCCAGTGAAAACTGGCATGTGTGAAAATGTGACTCACCTTCAGCAGCCATTCAAGGGTTTCTCAATAATGTCAATGTAGCCCCGCACCCCCACCCCCACCCCCGTCTCTGAACCCATTAGCACATCTAGATTACACATTCCACATTCGAACTAGGTTTTCTTACTTTTTTCATAGATACATTAGAATCATGTAAGCAGAGCTAAGATCATGAACAATCACAAAGTGAACTAATATAACTTCCCAGGCAACTGATTTTGGAGTATGAGCACTCCTTTAGAACAAGACCCATTAGGCAACTTCATTTCCATCCTAAATTTGCCTAGTGCCTACTCCTTGTCTTCTCTTCCCTACTGGGAAAGGAGGAAGGTTTGGAAGCTTTAAATCTTTGTGAATGGAACCATGTAGACGAAATTGCTACCATGTGGCAGAAATTGCTTCACAGCCAATAGAACTGATATATATATATATATATATATATATATATATATATATATATATATATATATAATTTCCTTAGCAATAGACCTAGAACCCTATTTTTTTTGCTATGCACTACAGCCATTCAACTAGACATTAATTCAGTTAGGTATTACCATGTGACTAAGGCCTGGCTAATGAAATATATGCAGAAATGTTTGGGAACGTTCCCTATAAAGGAAAGGGAACACCTTTATTTTTCCTCTTTCTACCATCTACTGCCTGGAATATGAATGTTATGGATGGAACCCTAGCAGCCTTCTTGGCCCATGAGGAAAGGGCTCCATCCTATGTATGAGGGAGAAGTGATATGGAAGAAGCCTGGGTCCCTCAAGACTTTGTGGAGTCTTCATATGGGCCTTCTATTTGCTACCTTTATTCTTCCTTTATATTAGGGTCAAATATATGTTTATCTTGTTTGTGTTACATAGTCAAAATAATCTTGATACAGATCTTATGGACTTTACAGAAATTTTGTTTTTTGTTTTTTTAACATTACACTTATTATCTATTGTCTTCCCCTTCAGGGCTCTGTGGAAACCAATGTACTTTTTGCATTCATAAATATTTAATGAGCAAGTGAATCTTAACCTTAATCTCAGGACAGTTTTGTGCTACATCTACAGAACTGAAAAAAATCGATTTCAAAATTTGTTTGTTTCATTAAGGATCTTGCCAAATTGATTAAAATTGCTGTCTTAACTTTTAAAAAATCAATTTTTGCATTTTTTAAGTACTCAAAAGTTTGCATGTTAAGAGGGGCATAATGTGTTAATTACGATTTAGGTCAGGGTTGTAAGGTCATATCTAAATGGAATATTCACTTCAAACGAAAAAAAAATGAAGAGATCGCTAATTTATCACACCATAGTTTCATATGGTGGCCACAAATAAAAATGTGGCTTTGTAAACTAAACAAACTACCTCTCACTTTGGGATAATATTTCATAAACCTAGGGGGAAAGAGCTAGGATGGATAGAGATAACTTTGCAAGTGTTCCTTTTCAAACAGTTCTTAAAGGAATGTGCTCTTTTCTAAAGTATAATTAGCTTTATGTGAATTAGCCCTATGAAGCCTCTCTCTTTCTATTGGCTCTTTATTTACAGTAAGTACATGTGATCAAAATATTTCCATTAAAACAAAAGACTCTTCTCACCACTCCATGTCCATCTACTTTACTGTCCTCCTTTTTTTTTTTTTTTTTAGCTGAGCCATCCTGCCATCTGTTGGCAGCTGAGCGGCTCAGCTTGGGTGGGGAATCCAACTGGCAACTCTGTTGCTCAGAGCTCACACTCTTGAGCGAGCTCTTAACCAATTGAGCCACTTGGCCAGCCTTTTGTCCTCCTTTTTTATAGAGATAAACTTCATAAATGAGCAGTCAAACCTCACTCTACATCCTCACTTGCATGAGGCCTTTCTGATTTAATTGTTCTGGACCAACCTTTGGCATTTGCCACTGTCTTTAACATCATCCCTGAACTGTTCTCTCTCTTTTATTTTTATTATTAGTTTCACTCTCAGCTTCCATGGAGTTCTTGTTCTCATTCTCCCAACTTAGCAGCCAGCCCTCATTCTCATTCGCTCATGTTTTTTCTTCCACTGAGCCTGAAATACTGTTTTTCTTAGGATTCTATCTTGAGTTTATTTCTCTCTCACCTCATATACCACCTAGTTTTTGATGACTCATAGTTGTGCATTCTATTTCTTGAAATTTAAAGTTGTATTTCTATAATTGTTAAAAAAAAAAAAATCCACAAGTCTAAGATTGAACTCACCCACCTGCCTCAAATGCCAAGCTGTCACCTCCACCTTCTCCTACAACAGTGCTCTCTCTCTTTTGGGTGATGGCATCATCATTTTCCTTGTCTATCTCTCTTTGCCTTGGAAAACTCGTTCATCCTTTAAGATTAATTTCAAGTCTCATCTCTGCCCAGGACTCTTCCTGACCTTAGTGGGGTTTTTCCTCCTCTGTACTCCTGCCTTTGGCCCACATAACACCATGGTCTTGCTTCTGTTTGATTTGTTCACCAGGTATTGTCATTATTAATTTACTTTAAATCATCTGCACTGTTAGTTCCTTTGGAGCCAGACTTTGGGTGGCTTATCTCTGTGTCTTTCAGATCTGCCAAACTAGGAGCTCAGGAAATGCTTTTGAATAAATGAGTGAATATTTGCTCGACCTTTGCAGATACAGCCACAGCTTGGATGTATCAATCACTGATTTCATCCTATTTTTTCATTTGTTAAGACTTTAATCATGTCCCATCTCAACTAGTCTGTTTTTCATAAGTTAAATTCCTATTTATTTTGGAGACTTCTTTTACATAAAAGAAATATCTAAGCATACAGGAAAGAATTACTGAAGAATCATAGCTGTGTTTTCTGGTGTCCTCATCTTTTGAGCCTAAAGAACACAACTGTCCTTTGGTGGTGAGGGAGAAATACATGTCAGATTCCAATACCAAATTTCATGTATAAGGTAATTGTGATTAGAACTCTAGCCTCCTTGGTCCTATTTTAGGATTTACTCTGAAGTCTAGTCAATTAATCTACTCTAGCCTGGTACCAGTAGGGGCACAATAAATATTTGTTGAATGATTTTATGCATGAATGACTTCATCCATTATTCAAGTTGAGACAGTATAAGGTGGGATCAAAAATAAGGTAAATGTTTAAATTTTAAAAAATCATTACAATAAAAGGCACATTGTCATGAATCCCCCTCAAAATACTCTCCCTCACTTCAAACACACTTGTCCCATTGTTCTTGCCACTTTCTGAAGCAGTTCTGGAAGTCCTCTTTTGTGAGTGTCTTTAGTTGTGCTGTCATGGCTGCCTTGATGTCCTGAATCAATTCAAAACGTTTACCTTTCATGGTCATTTTGACTTCGGGGAAGAGCCAGAAATCACACAGTGCCAGATCCAGTGAATAAGGTGGATGAGAACACACCATAATGTTTTTATTTGACAGACATTGCTGAACCAGAAGCGATGTGTGACCTGGAGTGTTGTCATGATGTGAGGATGAAGTAAAGACACTCATGAAAGAGGACCTCCAGAACTGCTTCAGAAAGTGGCAAGAATGATGGGATAAGTGTGTTTGAAGTGAGGGGGAGTATTTCAAGGGGGATTAATGGCAATGTGTCCTTTACTGTAATTAATTTTTAAAATTTAAACATCATAACTTGTATGTGAACTAGCTCATAACTCATGGTAATCGTTAACAGCTGACATTTTTTACTGAGAGCATCATGTGTGCCAGGCACTGTTTCTTACTGTTTTACATGTTTTATCTCATTTAATCCTTATAACAACCTTATAAGGTAGATTTATTGTCAGCAGCATCATCATTTAAAAAATCAGGAAACTGGGCCACAGAGAGGTTTAGTAAGCTCTCATCACTAGCAAGCAATAGAATGGAAACTGAAGCCCAGGACTCTAGCTCCAGATTAAGTAATCTGTAATAGCTGCTCTGTGATAGACAAGGGGCTGCAAGTATATTTTTAAAGTAATTTTATATAATCAAATGTGTTCTCTTAAAATATGAGGGCTGTGGGAAATCTAAATAATTATTTTTTGACATTTTTTTCAGGGTGTAAATATAGTGATATTTAAAAATCCACAACCACAGTTGGATGAACAATAAATAAAGGCTACTTACTGTTTTCTAAAATGTCCAGTAATATTATTTGAGAGCAGTTGATACATGATGTTAAAACTGTTTCTTCAATCTCAGGCCCTGCTGACTATATTTTATTGTTTAATGGCATGCTACTTCCTCTTTAACTATATTTCACAGCTTTGTTGATTGTTATTCTTACCATTTTCCCGTCATTAGCCTCTCAGCGTCTACTTTTCATTCTCTTACAGTTGGTCCACTGGGGTAAATCTACTGCTTCTTTACTCTTTTGCATTTTACATGCTCGCATGTTTTTATGAAACCTCTCTATAGTATAATCTGTATATCACCGCATGCATGACTAACATATTAGAGCATGCAGCAAAAATTCATACTCTGCAAATGCTATTGAAGCCTGGTAGCATACCAGTCTAGGGACTCTTAATTATGAGGTATCTCGGAGTTCTTTTTAAATATCCTGAGCTCTTTTTTAGCTTGTAAAACAGATAATTATAAATAAAATTCCTCTCACACCTAGATAAATCTAAAAAGGAATCATTTTACCGATCTAGACACAAAAATATTAACTTTTTAGAGGTTGGCATTCTAAAAATCAACACCAGAAAGATACTTAGTTAAGTAATGCAAAAATTATCAGATGTAGTACAAAAGGTTATCCTCTGATTACTTTACCTCATAGTAATTTCTTTTGAACACATAAACCATATCTGTAATTAGAATGCAAACCCACTCACTTATCAGTGCTTAGGGAAGACTGATCCCCTCAATACACTCTCTACTTATGTGAAGATGATAACACCTGCATTGCTTCAGCAGTTCTAAAGCTGTGTAAAATAGAATATTCTTAAGATTTAAGAAAAGGGATAATGTTATTATTTGAAAATGTATATAACTCTAGGTTTTTCAAATATGTAAGTGATTATATTTGCTTAATTATCTACAGGCATTTTACTTCCTCATCAAGCAAGGCGATTTAGGGCTTAGGTTCAGTCCACACAAGTTTTGTAACATGACCAATTTTAATATGGAAAAATGAACCAAGAGATCACAATATGGTTCCATCAAAGGAATACATGTTGGGTAGAGTCTTTGCAGGCCATTCCTACTTAGCAATGGGAATGGTTAAATTAAACTTGACCATGGCACTCACGAAAGTGTTAATTTAGCTTCAGTTTAGCCAAAAATTTTTTCTTGAGGAAAAAAATATATAGTGAAGTGATTTTTTTTATCCATTTAATACAAATCATGAACGTCTGCAAACTACATGGAAAAATAACATCATATGGGTTTGTTCATGAAGAATAGCAAATTTTTTAAAAAAGTAAATTACAGTTTGAGTGAGGTAGCTTTATGCAATAGACATGTTGCTTGGGATAATGATATTTCTGGCTGGTTGCCTTGTTTGATGCTCCCAAAAGTGGTTTTCTTGGAGACTATTAAATGAAAGGATTGATGTGATATGGAAGTTGAGTCAGTGGTGACCTTTCTATGAGGATTAGTTGACTCTTTGATTAATTCTGGCATTTCATTTTACACTTCTTTTTGAATTCAACTCATGGCATGCATATGGTCAATCAATTTCCATCAATAAACTACTCAGTGTATTTTGAGATACTTTATATGTATTCTGATTAGTGTTATATCATCCTAAGCTTTACTGCAAATAAATGAATCAAGAGTATTTAATGCAGAGTGTAGAAAGTGGAGGGCTCTGTGGATACGCAGGAGAAAATAAAATTTCCATTTCCACCATTGTTATCATCATCATCATCATCAATAAATTTATTAAGTTCACAATTTTTACTGGCCATTTCCTGCCTTTTCTCCTTTATAGTCTCATTTAAAGGCACCCACATTTGAGAATTATTAAAAGCATGTTAATTTAAATCTAGCCTAATTCTTCTCTTTCTTAAAAGGCATCAGATAGAGTGGTAAAATACAGCTTGTATGACAATTTGCTGACACTGTCACAAAACATGTCTGAAATAAAGTGAGAAATCTCATTGCCTCATCAACAGAGAAATACAAAACCTTAAACTTAGCATACTTTGTATTCCCAAATATCCCTGACTTTAGGGGGAAGCACACTTTTTCTGTATATGGTTTTTTCTTAAAAATGAAAGCAGACCAATAAGGCAGAAAGTTTCTGGGATATATATGGTTTGAACTGACCTTTCTTGTTGTTGCTATTTTCTATTTTGATTGTTATAAAACAAAATTATGCTGCATTGTGTGTTCAGCAACATGGTCCTCAACAATAGATTAGGAAGTAAATCCCTGAAGAAATTGCAAACATTGTTGGGAATCAGTCACTGGAGCAGTTTACAATAACTGCTAAAAATGTGATGGGAAAAGCAAAAGTGCTGTAGAAATTCAGTGCAAGGAGATTAGATTTAAACTAGTTCTTGAAGGTGAGATAGGGTTTGAGTGAGATGTCAGGGTTACTAAATGGTGTTTCAGCCTGGAAGAAAATCTTGAGCAAAGGTAGGGAAACAGCAGAACATGAGCAGGTTGGTATAACTGCACGGGAAGGTGGTTTGGGGCAGTGGTAGTTTAGATTATGTATTAAAACTGTATTTTAGGGGCCAGCCAAGTTGTTCAGTTGGTTAAGAGCGCAAGCTCTGAGCAACAGTGTTGCTGGTTCGATTTCCATATGGGCCAGTGAGCTGCGCATGAGCTGAGCTACCACTGAGCTGCTCAGCTGGTGAGAGTACGTGCTCCTAAGAACAAGGCTGCCAGTTCAACTCCCGTATGGGATGGTGGGCTATGCCCACCTGCAACTAAGATTGAACATGGCACCTTGAGCTAAGCTCCCCTGAGCTGCTGATGGGTGGCCAGATGGTGACTGGACTTGAGCTGAGCTAGCTGTGCCCTCTACAACTAAGATTGAAGGACAACAACTTGGCTGTTCCCCTTCCCCAATTCCCCAACACTGTTCCCCTCCTCCAATTCCCCAACACTGTTACCCTTTCCCAATTTCCCAATAAAAATCTTAAAATAAAAAAAAATACAAAGAAAAAAAAACTATTTCACAGAGATTTTCTTACTTGGAGCAGGAAGTCACATGACTTCTCAGTATGCCCAAGTGTGGAAGACTAACTTCACAGTCCTCTGTCTAGCCAGCACAGGGTGAGAGCAACATCTCAGAGCATTGAGGCACCGAGGCAGGTAGTAACGTGAACATGAACTAGAATTGTGGCAGTCCTTCTAACTCTTTAGGCTTAGTCATTTTTAGAATTAGAGACTGTACAATGTTACTATGGAAAAGAAGCTACAGTTCCACTGGAACAGAAGGCAGCAGGGTTTGGACTTATTACCTACAGCTTGGCTAACATAGGAAGAGATAGTTTTCCTCCAACTTGGGTCTACATGTGATCTTTTCCAATAGAAGAAAGAATGTCAAAGTCATAGTTATTTATTTATAAATCATGACTGACTTTGTTAAACCCAGGTGCCAGACTTCACAGTCCATCTCCATATGACACTGTTTTGCAAAGACCACCCGTGAGGACTGTATGTAGGTAGAGGTGCCAACATGAAGGACTGATCCATAAAATATCAAGCTGGGATGGGCCTGCCCTACCAAAGTGTAGTGATAGGAATTAGTGATAGGAATTAAAGTTTGGGGAAATGTAGATGATAACTGCATCAACCAAGAGGACTGGCACAAATTGGCTTGGGAGAGAAGACATCCCAAGGGTTGCCAAGAGCTGGTTCTAAGCTTAATTCCTAGAAAGTTGACAGAGATCATTTTTGTCTGTTTTTAAATGTTTACATTTTTAAAAAATCTCCTTTCTGGCCTTTCTCTGCCATATTGCTACCAATGTTGTCCCAGTGTAGTAGAAAGGAGGGAGACAGATGCCCTGGGCATTTCGACAAGACAATGTTTTAGCTGCCTGTGCCTGTTGTGTGACCTCAACTGTTTTGATTCTCAGTTTTTTCTTCTGTAAAACTAGGAATCATAACATTTACTATTTTTGTCAGGATTAATTGAAGTAGCACATATAAAAACAGTCAACACAGAGCTAGACATGGAATCATCAAGCCCTGGAAGCTATTCATTTCCTTACTTTTTTCCTTTGTCCTCATTTTACCTCTCCTTTTCCCTCTCTCTCTGTTCTTTGCCTCCTTCCTCTCATTCTTTATTCATTATCTATTGCAAACTATTTTTAACCACTTCTCATTTGCTAAGTACTATGTTGAGGATAAATGGATGTCTTGATAAGGAAGATGATCCTATAGCCCTCATCTGTTTACCATTTAATAAAAGAGACAAACGATAATCAGCGTAGGACATAAATGAATGCAAAAAATTACAACTGTTGCATTTAAAGGAGAAACACATGGTGCTATGGGAGTGAATAATAGCATTATTAGTATATTTTCCTTTTTCCCTTTCTATAAATATAAAAAGAAAAATAAACTAGGCTAGACTAGAAGCCAGAAAATTAATAAAAAAAAAACACAGATGTCTATGTGTTGATGTACTGATCTTGAAAATATATGAAAGCTGCTACTTCTGTATTTTGAATTTTTGGCATCAGGAAGCTGAGCAACAGACATAACAACCTAACATATTTCTATTTCATGTTTGTCTTTTATGTTTCTTTTGCTTTTTTTTTCCTTTGTTGGATAGTAGTTGTTTTAGATTTTATTGGTTTATTTGTCCTTTGATTAAATGAATAGAAATTCCTTTGTTCCTCTGGGGGGGAAATGTACTTTCGCGTTCAAATAGTGGGTTGCCCAGAAACTCTATGTTCAATCACATCACAACCGCTCAATAGAAAAATAAAGCTTCTTCCCTCATAGGAGCTTCACATAATGAGCATAGCTGAGGGAGCTTCACGGTACAGAATTCTCTGCATGTGGCTGGGCTTCGGGAACTCAGTCTTCATCTACAGAAGAACTCTTGCCACAAACAACAAAAGTCAGCAATCCCAAACAGTAAGACACTCTCCTACTGGATAATAATTCTCTTCTTGTTAATCCTAGAAAGAACGGGGTCTTTGCATGGGACCTTGAAGCCTGGGATACAATAAACTTTTTATTACAGGAATCTGCTTGGGAAGTCTCTTTTCCTCACTTGCCTTGCCTGCCAAGCCTGGGGAATTTGGGTCCTGTCAATGTGTTTATGTCACATAAACATAATCTAGTGTAACATTTCCTCTCAATATAGTAAGTGACTATTTTAGGGACAAAACGAGGAGAGAAATACAAGATCGCTACCAAAAATCTGTAACAGAGAATTTGGAGTTAACTGATTCACAAAGCACCACAGTCAAGGACAGTCATTTCAGGTGTCAGCCTTGGTGCAGAATATTCAGTTATGGTGGTATTTGGTGCATTAGGATTGGCCTTGGCCTTCAGGCAATCTCTCTCTCTCTCTCTCTCTCTCTCTCTCTCTCTCTCTCTCTCTCTCTCTCTCTCTCTCTCTCTCTCTCACACACACACACACACACACACACACGTTATCTCTTCTCCCACTACCTATTACCAAACAAACAAAAGAGAAACTCCTCCGGACTCCATTTCCTTCTCCGCTGCCTGCCTCATTTCTCTTCTCTTTTTAGCACCATTCCTTGAGTGTATTGCCATCTCTAGTTCATCTCCTTTCATTCTCTCCCTGTCGCATTCCATTAGTCTTTCTTCACCGGCTGCTTTGCCCAAACTGCTCCTTTGAAGGTCCTCTAAATTGCTAAATCCTCAGGTCAATTCTTTGTTCTCTAAGATCAAAGTGTTGATCTTGCTCGATCCATTCACAGACTTTGACACTGCGGAAGGAGCTCCTCCTCAATACATTTTCTCTGCTTGGTGTTAGGCCTCCTTCTCCTGTTTTTCCTCCTACCTAACTGCCCCTCTCCCCATTGTAGCAACCCCTTTGCCCTACCCTGACCCAGCTCTCAACACCAGTACTATTTCTCTTTTGTATTAATATTCACACCCTTGGGGATCGGATCCAGCGACTGGCTTTATATCATTTATACTCAGATGGGGACCAAATGCATATCTCCAGGTTATGCGTCTTTCTTGGATTCCAGACTCACATATCCAATTGCCCATATGTAATCCACTTGATATCTAGTAAGCATCTAAACACTAACATGTCCAAACTCCACTCTAATCCTCCCTTCCGGTTCTGTTGCTCCCTGTCTCCCCAAGATGCTCAGGCCCCAAACCTTGGAACCATTCTAGCCTTCTTTCTCTTTCACTCACTGTCCAATTTTCCAGCTCAGCATTTGATTTTTGTTTTGTTTTTAGCTGAGCCATCCTGCCACCTGTTGGCAGCTCAACGGCAACTCAGCTCGGGCTGGCCTCGAACAGCTGTTGCTCAGAGCTCAGCTCGCCCTCTTGAGTGAGATCTTAACCAACTGAGCCACTCGGCCGGCCCTTCAGCTCAGCATTTGAAATCTACTTACTAGCCAGCCAATCTCTTCTCTACCACCTTTATTTCCTGACTTGGATTATTGTAATAGCCTCCTGCTTCTGCCTTGGCCCTCATAGTCCAGTTTAGTCTGGTAGCCAGAGAGATCCAGTTAAAGCAGGTGCAAGAAATGTTTTAGAGCTGTGACTTCTCTGCTTAAAACTTTGCATCGGCTTCCAGCCTCACTGTGGATAAAGCCAAAGCCCTTGGAATGGTCCCCAAGGCCATACACTACCTGATCCCTGGTTTAGTATGTCCCTGGACTCGTTTGGCACTAGTGCACTCACTGGTCTCCTGGCTGTCCCTCACAGACCCCAGACGTGCTCCTGCCCCAGGGCCTTTGCACTTGCCTGGAATTCTCTTACCCTGGGTATCCAAGACCTTTAGGTCTCTACTTAAATGTCATCTCAGTGTGGATTTTCCCAACTACATCATTTTTACCTCTTCCCAACACTCTTTATATGCATTCCTGTTTTCTTTTTCTCTATATTTTGCATCACCCTCTAACATACTATGTGTTTTACTTATTTTGCCTCTAGCTGTCTTCCCCACTAAAATGCAAGTTCCATGATAGCAAAGGTTTTTGTCTCTTGTACTGACTGTTGTATCCCCATGGCTTTGAAGAGTGCATGGTACATAGAAGTGACCGACAAATATTTCTCAGTTGGATAAATGTGATTGTCAGAAATAGGATTTGTTATTTGTGATTCTAAAATGCCTCCTTACCCTGCTGGATGTGTTTCCAATTGACTTCCCACTCCCTTCTGCTTCTTGTTCACAGTTCCAGTGTCCTGCCCCTCATAAGTGCGTGGGTAGGCAGAGATGATGGCATGGGTGACGCAAACAGAGCTGTGTCGCCGGGCGGGGTTGGAGTTTTGGCGCTCTGCACGTCCGTGCAAGCACATGGTTCTCCCCATTCAGAGACATCTAGGAACAACTACATGCTGGGTGTCAGGACCTTTCTGGGAGTTATTTGTAGACTGCTTTCCTTTATAAGAAGGATTACATAAAAAGGTAATAGGACTATCTTTGTGGGTATGTGTGGTTTTATTTAAAAAATAAAGCAAATTTAAGTGACTCTGAAGAAGGCATTTTTCTGCATGCCTTATGCTTGCAAAATACACTAGCTCTTCAGGGACTAGTACCAGGGTACATGCTTGTTTACTGAATGCCTGTCACTGAAAAGAAATAATATATCCATGTCTGATTTTTAAAAAAAATTACTGTTGAAAGAAGAAACATGTTCTAATGTCAGAATTATGTACTAAGATTTGTGCTGTGATTTACAAGATGCCAAGGAGGAAATCAGGAAGTAGACGGCAATGTCACTGATTTGACAAGAACTTCTATATATGCCTCTGCACATCCCCCTTGTACAGCCTGGTATAAAGGGTTTAAGTGATGGGCACGAGTAAGTACCCTCTAAGCTCTTACACTCTCTGAAACTGGTACACAGGACTGAGAATCCTGCTGTTTAGCCAAAGGCTGCTCTGAGGAATTACTTAATGGGGAATATTCCCAAGATAAAAGATTGTTAATCTACCTATATTTTATTTATTTGCCTCTAAGGAGAAAAATAAAGAGCTGCAAAATGAAGTTGACTTACACAAATTCCATGCTACAAAGAATCACATTATTGGACTCTCCAAATAGTTTTAGAGAGAAAAATTATGATGATTTACGACCAAGTTTTCATATAAATCATGATTACTAAACCAGAATATTAATCCAAAAATAAAATGAGGGTAACCTGTATCATAAATGTTATGATTTGGGATCTTTTATATGTATATTTCAAGTAAATATTAGATGTTAACTTTAGACTCACACACATTATGAACAAATATATAGCAAACTATGAAATCAGGTTATTGAGCTAGAACTAAATACCTAAAACCAAATATTTTAGTTTAAAGACAAAATTAGACACCTATTTCAATGGATGTATCTAAGACATAACATTTTAAAAAGGAGAATCAAATTTTTATTGCAGTATTATTCACTGTGGCAAAATTGATGACAAGCAAAAAGAAAACAGTACCGTTTCCTGGTATTCTGTATTGTGATTGTTGAATGTTTTTATGTGTGTCGTGTGTTATCCAAAAAGCGAAAATGCAAAGAGATATTTGCAAGTGGATATCGAAGTTAGGTCTACTATTGGGAACTTTTCAGCTCACACGCCCATTTCTCATAAGACTCAGTAATATAGTAATACTGCGTGTATATTATAACCCTGATACGGTTCTCTAAAGTATCTGGAAAATGGTAAAGCAGAGAGTGTAGCAGCTGGAAGAGAAGATTGACTATGTGGACTGTACTTTTAGATGCATCACTGAGTTACCACATCTGCAAAACAAGCTTTTATTTTTTTCATATTAGGAACTGGCTATTGGCATACAGGAGGTAAGATTTCCCTTCCTTTTGCTCAGTCTTACAAAAAATGATCGTTTTGAGACTATTCATACCAGGAAATACAGACAAAAGTATTTGCAGAGTGGTGTAGTTAGCTCTATTTTAAAAATCATAACCTGGCTTCAGTTTTATTTTTATTTATTTATTTTTCATTTTTAAGAATTTTATCAAAATATAGCTAATATACAATATTATATTAGTTTCAGGTGTACACCATAATTATTCAACTTTTATATGCAAAAGGAAGTGATCGCCATAAGTCCGGCCATGATCTGACACTGTACCACACTATCACAATATTATTGACTATATTCCCCGTGCTGTACATTACATCCCCAAGACTCATTTGTTTTATATCTGGAAATTTAATTTATTCCCCTTCAGCTTTCCCCTACCTTTTGAAATTTTTCAATTATAGTTGACATTCACTATTATTTTATATTAACTTCAGGTGCACAGCATAGTGGTGAGACATTTATTAATATATAATTTATAAAATGATCTCCTGACTAGTCTAGACCCACCTGGCACTATACATAGTTATTACCATATTATTGACTATATTCCCTATGCTTCACTGTATGACACCATGACTATTTTGAAACTACCAGTTTGTACTTCTTAATCCTTCCCCTTTTTTTCACCCACATTCTGAACACCCCCTCCCATCTGGTAACAATCAAAATGTTCTCTGTATTTATGAGATTGTTTCTGTTTTGTTTGTTTATTTTGTTCTTTGGATTCCACACATAAGCAAAATCACATTGCATCTGTCTTTCTCTGTCTGACAGACTCCACTCAGCACAATACCCTCCAGGTCCATCCATGCCACTGCTGATGGCAAGAACCCATTCTCTTCCATGGCTGAGCAACATTACATAGTACATATGTACCACCTTCTCTTTATTCAGTTTTCTATCCACAGATACCTAGACTGCCTCCACTATTGTAAATAATGCTGCAGTGAACACATAGATTCATATATCCCCTAAAAGTAGTGTTTTGGGTTTCTTTGGACAAGTACCCAGAAGTGGGATTACTGGGTCCTTCTTTGTCTTTTGTGATAGTCTTTGTTTGAAAGTCTATTTTATCTGGTATACATATTGCTAACCCAGCTTTTTTGTTTGTGTGTTTCCATTCCATTTTCATGAAATATATTTTTCCATCCTTTACTTTCAGTCTCTGTGTGTATTTTGATCTGAAGTTAGTCTCTTGTAGACAGCATATGTAACAGTCTATAACCTTTTCTTATCCATTCAGCCACCCTATCTTTTGATTGAAGCATTTCATCCATTTACATTGAAAGTAATTGTTGATAGGTAGGTAGTTATTGCCATTTTATTAGTCATATGTTTTATCTTTTTTCTTCTTCTCCTCCTCCTCAAAAAAGTCCTTCTAACATTTCTTGTAATACTGGTTTGATGTTGATTAACTTTTTATCTTGTTCTTGTCTGAGAGCTCTTTATCTGTCTTTTGATTCTAAAGGATAACTTTGCTGCATAATCTTGGTTGTAGGTCCTTGCTTTTCATCACTTGGAATATTTCCTGCCAATCTCTTCTGGCCTGCAAAGTTTCTGTTGAGAAATCAGCTGCCAGTCTAATGGGGGCTCACTTGTAAGTAATGAACTGCCTTTTTCCCACTACCTTTAAGATTCTCTCCTTGTCTTTAACCTTTGGTATTTTAATTATGATGTATCTTGGTGTGGGCCTCTTTGTGTTTATCTTGTTCGGAACTCTGTGCTTCCTGGGCTTGTATGTGTTTGTTGCCATATTTGGGAAGTTTTCCATCATTATTTCTTCGAATAGGTTTTCAATTCCTTGCTCTCTCTCTTCTTTTTTTGATACCTACATGATGTGATATTGGTATGCTTGTTGTCCCAGAGGTCCCTTAATCTATCGTCATTTTTTTTTTCTTTTTTTTTCTTTTTACTGTTCTGATTGGGTGTTTTCTGCTACCTTATCTTCTAGATCACTGATTAAATCTTCTGCTTTATCTAATCTACTCTTGATTCCCTTTAATGTATTCTTCATTTCAGTTATTGTATTCTTTATTTCTTTTTTATGTTTTGTATCTCCATTTATATGTTTCCTATTTCTTTGTTGAAGTTCTCCCTGAGATCACTGAGCATCTTTATAACCAGTGTTTTGAACTTTGCATGAGTAGATTGCTTGTCTCCATTTTGTTTAGTTACTTTTCTGGTACTTTATTCTATTCTTTTTTGGGGGTCATGTTTATTTGTCTTTTCATTTTTGGCTTCCTCCCTGTGTTTGTTTCTATGTGTTATGCGGAGCTGCTATTTCTTCTGGTCTTTGTAGGGTGGCCTTATGTGGTAGGTATGCTATGGGGCCCAGTGACAGAGTCTCCCTGATCACCAGAGCTGAATATTCCAGATGTGTCCCTTGTGGGGGTTGTGTGTGTCCTCTGTTATAGCTAAGACTTGGTTGCTGTTTGCACATCAGTAGGAGGGATTGACCCTTTGGCTGACTAGTTGTGAGGACTGGCTGTGATTAGTGGAGGAGCTGTTGGGATGGGGCTGACCCTATGGAGCAGGATTCACTTTGGCAGGGTTCTGTTGCTGCCTTGTCTACCTTTTGGGTGTGTTGTCCCTGGATCCTTGGAGGCAGTCAGGTGATGCTCCAGCTTGGTCCAAAGCTGTCCACCAGGTGTGCAAGCCCAATGACCCCCCTGGGAAGGGCCCCACCACTGGCCAGGTTCAGCTTCATCCTGTGCCCTGCTCAGGTCCACCTGGCATGAGCCACAAAGCAATCCACAGGTGGCTGTCAATAACACTGGGATTGTGGGTGTCTCAAGAGGCCAAGCCATGAACCAAGGCCAGCTGCCATTAGCGTCAAGCTTGGGGCAGCACAATAAAAGGTAAGGGATTGCCAAAACCAGATGCTGTTTGTTTGGTTTTTTTTTGACTCTTTCAGTGATTTTAGGTAAGTCCACAACACAAGCCAAGAGAGACCATTTGTATGGAAAAGCCAATGTATGTGGCTCAGGTATACCCAAAATTTGGGTGGGGCAGGATCTCAGGGAATCACCAGGGCAGGGTGAACAGTGTTAGCCAGGTATATGGAGACTCAGATATAGCATCCATCTACATCTGCAGGCAGGGAGTGGGGGAGGGCTCATCAAAGAAACAATAGATTCAGCCTGCATTTGTGTCTGGGAGAAAGCTGCCCCTCCAGCCCTCTCTCTGAAGTCTGACAACTCAGTTCCTCCTTGTATGTCCCTGGCACCCTTTGAGCTGCTGCCCCAGCGAGTGAGTCTGTTAGTAAGTTCTTGGTTTACCTACTCCTTGAGTCTTATTCTAAAAAATTTCTTTTTCTTTGAGGATTATGTTATGGAATCAAGAAGGAACCTTGAAAAAAACACTGAGGATGAAAAACATGGTTTTCAGAAGCTCCAAGATGAATATAATGAATTACTCATTGCTATATGTATGATCTCCAGGGCATGAGGAAACCTTCATCTACAGAACAAAGTTTGACAAATTACATACTCATGTTCTTATACAGCCTGCAAGCTAAGAAGGGTTCTTAATATTTTAAATGGCTCACAAAATTCAAATGAAGCATACTTCAGGACAAGTGAAAATGGTATGAAATTCAAAATCAGTACCTATAAATAAAGTTTTATTTGAACTCCCACATGTTCATTTATCTGTTTTCTTTGATTCTTTCATGCTTCAACAGCAGAGTTGAGTAGTTTTGACAGGGGTCTTACATCCTATAAAGCTGAAAATATGTACTATATGGTGTTCATAGAAAACATTTGTGGACTCCTGGTACAATTAGCTACCTCTCCTGTAAAATGGACAGGTAAGCCATTTGCAATTTTTTTTCATTAGATATAAACTCAGGAATAAATATTCCTGTTATACAGTATAGATTTAGTTTTTGTAGCCCTAGCTCTTGAGAAAGCCATGTTCCCTTTTCTTTGTTTATTTTGCTCTTTAAATTCCACATATAAGTGAGATCATATAGAACACAGATTCATAGACACAGAGAACAACCTGATGGCTGCCAGATGGGATTCGGATTTGGGAGCCTGGTGAAAAAGGTGAAGGGATTAAGAAATACAAAATAGTTACAAAATAGTCACAGGGATGTAAAGTATAGCACAGGGAATATAGTCAATAATATTGTAACAACTATGTATAGTGCCAGGTGGGTAGGGTAGTAGGCTAACCAAAGTAGATCACTTCATAAATTATATAAATGTCTAAGCACTGTGGTGTACACTTGAAACTAATATTAAATAATATTGAATGTCAACTGTAATTGAAAAATAAAAATAATAAATTTGTAACTCATCAAAAAACCCCAAAACACCCCTATATATGAAATATATGTATATAAAAGGGAAGCCACATTCACCCACGTATTTAACTGACACTGAGATTCAGGAATGCGTTCTCCAGGTTGCAGTGAAGATTCAGCCTTAGTGCAAGCTAGATGCTGATGCTTTCCATACTTCCCATATGGCAACACTGATTTGCCTACTCTTATCTTATTATCAAAAATATAGTTAATATTATAATTAATAATGAGTACAATAATAGTATAATTAAATGGCTGAACCTCAATAACAAAAGTGATAATTCTGAAAGAAGTAAGCTATTTTAAAAAGGTGAAGTGTTTTAAAAGGTCAACCTCAATCCCTGTTTCATTAACTATAAGGATTATTTATGTGCTGTCAATGAGGAAAACATCTTGATTATAGTATTGCTTAGCATGACTTACCATTTAATCTTACTTTAGAATCCAGATATTCTGATGTGGGGATCCAGAAACATAAACTTGTTTTATGGAAACATCTTCCAATCTATCTCCCTCCCCCAATGTCTTGACCTATGTAAGAGAGGAAATTTTCTGTTTTCTGCTTAATATATAGGAATGTGTGCCAGGAGGAGAGAAACAGTTTATCTTTTCTTTCTCTTGAATATGCTTTTTGAGATCTAGAATTCTTGCTTCTTTTTCCTATATGGGACTCAGAGAAAAGGCAGAAAGAGATTCTGGTAGGACAACTTCTGACCCCCAGGGGAGACGGGGAGAAAGAGGTTCTCTTCCCATTGAGAGGGTATCACTTTTTACCTTTTCTTAGTAGGAGAAAATTTTAAAAGAAAATTGCTTGTTCAGAATGTTCCTTGGAAATGTTTTTCAAAAAGCTATCTCCTGTATGTAGAACAAAACATATTTTATCAGGATTCAAATAAAGCTGTGGACTAGAAATTTAACTGCTTTCATGACAGCAGATATGGAGTTGATACTGCAATGCTAAATGAAACCAGATTCCACAATGACAAATAGCTCATGAAGAATGAGCTGGCTGCACTTGAATTTGGATATTTTTGTCTTCATCTGTATGATCATGCATTTATCTCGAACTTCCAAACCTTGTCAACTGACACTATGGCATCTGATATCACCACATCAACTTGTAAGTGTTCCACACATATTGTCAGGTGATTGTCCCTATAGTGTCATCTGAAAAGAAGTATTTGTGAGAACCTGGGTAGACTCTTGTATCAGTGTATATACTGGACCATGACAGGTCTAAGGAAGCTGAAGAACCCTCAGAGCTTACATGATCTTAGTGCTTAGGTAGCTGCCCAGTTTCTCAAAGATGCTCTTCCCTGTAGTGGAGGGAGGGAGTTCATCTTTCTCCTACTTCTGGTTTAGACATACAGAGAGACTTTATCAGCACTCATCTCTGTTGCTATGTCTGGGCCTTGCTCCAAACTGCTTCTGAGACTGAAGGTTTACCAGAATGTACCCAGAGCAACCACCCAGAGACACTTAAGGTCTACCCAGAGTATGTGACTTTCTGTATAGTGAAAGTTGGCTTCTGTTGCAAAACCTCTGACTTCTTAAAATGAAAGCTGGTGTGAATAGGATAAAATATATTAACCAATCTGCTACAGTTCTCATTATCTAAGTAAAAAATTCACATGTCCTGTTATTCCAGGAGAGCTTCTTTTCTGTATATGTGTATTAATTTTTAAAAAATTAGTCTTTGACTCCTTGAAAATAACTTCTGCTTATATATAATTGCTTAAGCCATGAGGCCTGGGGCACTAAAACGAGTTTACTAACTTGAACTTTATGAAATATTTTTTGCAAAGAATGGGCTATATTTGAAGGCCCTGGGTATAAGGCTACTTTGTACAAAATTAGTCCTTGTCTTGACAGAGGCTTTCTAGTTAATTAGCAGCATCCCTTTGCTTTAGGTGATGATGAAATACTCAATTTTCTTATTACAACTACTTTACTAAATAATGACACTATTTGGAGATGGCCCCTGTTATCCCATTGGCTCAAATAAGAAACCAGAGAAACATTTAAAAGAAAGAAAGAGAGAGAGAGAGAGAGAGAGAGAGAGAGAGAGAGAGAGAGAGAGAGAGAGAGAGAAAGAAAGAAAGAAAACATGAACAAGGTTGTTTTATAAAGCTGCAATGCTGTCATCTATGTTTACTTCCCCGTTCCTAACATGACTTAGTTTTCATTTAAGCTCTTAGGTCTCAAGTTTGTTGAATCTCTGAAATGTTATTTCCACTTCTAATTTCTTTTTCTTCTTGAAGAAAAACCAAAGGGAAATATTTTTTGGATTATTCAGAGTTCTCACCCTCTACTTAGGTTTCTGTACCAGAACTTGCTTTTGCCATTGCTATGCACATCTAATCTAGTCATTGATTACAGAGCTGTCCTCAGATTTTCATGCTCCTTAATCATATTTTCTCTCTGAGCATAGAATATCCTAACTGTGTTATACACATTCAGATTGCACACATATTAAATGCCAGTGATAATATTATTTGCGTATTCTAAATAATGATGCCTTTTGCTAAGTATCTTATAAAACAGCACTTTTCACATTTGTTTTGGGTATTTGCTTCTTGCACTGACTATAAAAATACTGCTAGCATCTTTCCAGTTAGTTGTCTTGATGTTATTTCTTTTCACAGAGGATAAAGCACTTCTGAGTTCCACTGACATCTTTCAACATTGTACCCTACAGAGTCGCTAGGACACTCATCGTTACTACTTTGTCCTTATTCTGACTTGTTACAGAAATGCCAACTAGTAAGTTGATGGTAGGCTAAAGTTTGGCCTCCATCTCCATTTTCAGTGTCACTATTAGAGAAGGAAAAGCAACAATTGCAGGCCATTTCCATTTATTCATCGAAGTGGCACTAAGTGAGTGACAAGCAGTACACCCTCACATATGGGGGGTCTCACTCTTAGTTTATTTGAAAGATGTTCTATGAAGACATGAAACTTACAGCTGCTGTCATCATCTTATACCCTAAGCAGTGGTATCACTGACATATCAAATGATGGCAAAGCAGAAGAGGGGAACAAACATTACAAAACTACTAAATCAACCATGGGATGGCTTAACTCCAGAGTTCTTGTTGATAGGGACAAGGACTTTTAAAGGTAATATCAGCTGGGCATTGTGTTACATATAGCTCATAATTCTTACAACTATGTTCCCCAAATATCCTAAGTCATTGCCTCTTTGCTGAAGTTTTATCTCTGTGTTAGCTGTTAAACGTTGCTGTAAAAGAAAGACTGCTGTGTCTTTCAATAAGCATTGAGGTGGCTGATCAGTGGGACCAGTTTCTATACTACTAACTCAGAGCTGGCGTAATTTTTGGCTGGTTCCATGGGGTCTTTGTGCTTTTGTATATATTAGTGTCTTATAAAAAGAACAGTACACCATAGGAATCTTAACACATTTTTACATTCTATTTCAACTCACAGACCTAGATTTTATTGAATGTTTTTATTAGGTCATTTTTTTTTTTTTTTAGTATTAGTTTCAGGTGTACAAAACATACCGTGATTAGACACTTATATACCTCACAAAAAGATCACCCCAATAAGTTTTGTCCATATGACACTGTACACAGTTATTACAATATTATTAACTATGTTCCCTATACTGTATTTTTTATCCTATGGCTTTTTAAAAAGTTATAGTTGATATTCAATATTATTTTATGTTAGTTTCAGGTGTACAGCATAGCAGTTAGACATTTATATAACTTATGAAGTGATCTCTCCAATTAGTCTATTAACCACCTGACACTATATGTAGGTTTTACAATATTGACTATATTCCTTGTACTGTACCCTACATCCCCATGTCTATTTTGTAACTACCAATTTGTACTTCTTATCCCCCTCACCTTTCTCACTTATCCCCTCAAACCCCTCCTTCTAGTAACCATTAGTTTGTTCTCTGTATTTATGAGTCATTTCTGTTTTATTCATTGTTTATTTTGTTCTTTAGACTCCACATATAAGTGAGATTATATGGTATTTGTCTTTCTCTGTCTGACTTGTTTCACTTAGCGTAATATCCTTCCTCTAAGTCCATGTTGTTGCAAATGGTAAGATTTCATTTTTTTTTAATGGCAGGGTAATACTCCACTGTATAAATGTCCCACAATTTCTTTATCCAATTATCTATTTATGGGCACTTTGGTTGCTTCCATATCTTGACTATTGTAAAGAGCACTGCAGTAAACATAGGGAGGCACATATCTTTTTGAATTAATGTTTTGGATTTCTTTGGATAAATTCAGGAGTGGAATCGCTGGGTCATACTGCAGCTCTATTTTTAATTTTTTGAGGAAACTCCACACTGTTTTCTGTAGTGGTTATACCAATTTGCAATCCCACTAATGGTGCACAAGGGTTCCCTTTTCTCCACATCCTCACCAACAGTTGCTATTTGTTGATTTACTGATGATAGCCATTCTGACTGGTGTGAAGTGGTACCTCCTTGTGGCTTTTATTTGCATCTTTCTGATGATTAGTGATGTTGAGCATTTTTTCATATGTCTATTGGCCATCTGTACATCCTTCGAAGAAATGTCTGTTGAGATCCTCTGTCCATTTTTTAAATTGGCTTGTTTGTATTTTTGGTGTTGACTTGTATGAGTTTTATTTTTTTTAAATAAATTTTGGATATTAATCCTTTGTCAGGTGTATCATTGGCAAATATCTTCTCCCATTCAGAAGGATGTCTTTTTGTTGTTGATGGTTTCCTTTACTGTGCAAAAACTTTTTAGTTTTACTTGTTTATTTTTTCTTTTGTTTCCCTTGCCTGAGGAGATATATCAGTAAAAATATTACTAAGAGTAATGCCTGAGAGTTTGTCTTATATTTTCTTCTAAGAGTTTTATGGTTTCAGGTCTTACATTTAAGCCTTTAATCCATTTTGAGTTTATTCTTACATATGGAGTAAGAAGGTGGTATCATTTCTTTTTTTTTTTTACTTGTATCTTGTAGTCTTAGATTTTAATTTACTCTGTATTCCATCAATGATGAAAAGTGACAATTGCTGAAAATTTACCCCAAAAATTGCTAATTGTTAATTTTTAAATGTCCTGATAGTAGAATTTAGTGTGTGCAGCAAAAATGTATTATTACTCTCATATTTCTTAGTATTATTTTTTATACCTCCACATACCTCTGAGAGAAATAATTGATAGAGTGAAAACAACCTGCACTAGAGAAAACATACAGAAATCTTGTGAAATTATGTTGTTGTTTTTTGAGGGCAGTATC
The DNA here is from genome assembly GCA_033961575.1 of Aselliscus stoliczkanus. Classification (NCBI taxonomy): domain Eukaryota; kingdom Metazoa; phylum Chordata; class Mammalia; order Chiroptera; family Hipposideridae; genus Aselliscus; species Aselliscus stoliczkanus. Next base: position 69,344,014 of record CM066740.1, on the reverse strand, counting down.
ACTGGCCCTCATATGTGGCACCTGAACCGGGGCCGCTGGCTTCCGAGGCCAGTGCTTAACCTCCGCACCACTCAGCCGGCCCTGTGAAATTATGTTTATGTTCTTTAACTTAGAAAAAGGAAAATGAGGGAAGGTTACTATTGCACCGATGAAAGGATTACTTCAAGTTATGATAACTTATGTTCTAGCAGAGATAGAGATTATATTTGGGACAATAAGAAAATAAACTACAATTAAAGCTAATTTATATTCATTACATCACGTAGGATTTTATCATTTGCTTTTGAATAGTGTCTTTTCTATTACATTATTATCTACTTAATGTTTAACTATGCTTTTTTGGGAGTTTCATTAAGTTATCTCTAAGTATTAGCTGCTTAGTAAACCTAATTATGTTATTGTGAGATAAATAAAACCCTTTCATATGGACGTTCAGCAAGGGATATTTCCATGTATGGTATTAAAAACAGTCCTCCTCAGCCTCTAATATAAAACCAGCATTCACACAACCTACCTGATTGTTCCTTAGCAATACTGCTTATAAATAGGCTTGATATTCAGCAATGAGAAAAATTATGAAGCCCAAACTCATTTATACATAGAAGATGGTTTGATATAAGCAGAGTAGAAAGATATTTAGGAACTTTGTACTACAGTCAAAATGCTTACTCCTTCCTTTCATGGGGTGGGTATAGAAATTATTTCTTTGTTGCTGATGCATTATAAGTCCCTCTAACAGAAATGCACCCAGATGTCAGTACAGGTGAAGAATTGTATGTACAGAGTGAATGTGTTTAGTTAGAGCGTGATCACCCTGCCTCCTCCCCTTGTCTTCCCCGTTCTCTGACTAGCAAAGCCTTCCTCACAGATGACAATAGAACTGAGAAGCATTACAGCTAGAAGGAATTTTATAACCCATGATGCCACCTCTCCACCCCCGACATTGCCATCCAGGGAGGAAGAAACTGAGATACAGGAATCAAGGCTCCTCAATTCTTTAGGAGCAACAGAGACCCTGGAACCCCTACTTGCAGTCCAGTCCTCTGAAATTAATACAGGGACCGTCTTCACATTTTGGGGTCATGGATCCCATCCAATGCCACTTTGACATAAGTGTCCTTTGGAAAACTGCTTATTTATACAACATGAGATGTACTACACGTGAAAATGTTGTTCAAAACATCAAGTGAATCTCAGTCCTTAGATGTGAAATGTGGGATTTCACGTTCAGGCACCAACCAGATGGCATCACTGACAGGTAGGACTACTTGGCACATCAGACTGAAGGAAACTGCCCCTGTTGGTCTAGAGACTGGGTGTTTATTAAGTATCTGGAATACATTTTATCTCAAATTAAACTCGTCACTGTTCCCGACAACCTTATCTCATTTCTTTATTCAACAAATATTTATTAGGTACTTCTGTGCCAGGCCGTGGTCTAAAATGAAAGGATTTTTATAGCAGTGGATTAAATAGATGAATTTCCTTCTTCCAAGGAGCTAGTGAAGTATTGATTTAGACTGAAAATAAATTAGTATTTAATATAACAAAAGGCAGCACTAAAGACTTTGGAAATAGGGCAAAGTGAGTGGTGAGAGAGGTGGTAGGCGGGCAGCAAGGCAAATTCAGTGACCAGAGAAGGCTTCTCCAATGTCACATTTGAATAAAGATCCCATGTATGTGGCACCATGTGTCATTTGCCTGTAATTTGTTTTATTCTTTCATATGTGTTATGTGCTCTCTGCTGTAAGTCATGCAGCCTGGTGTTATATCTGTCACACGCTGCTGCCCTCATGGGGATCACAGTCTAGTATCAGAGATGCAACATGTGTACCTGGTCATAATTAAAACCAGCCCGGGGGTGGTAAATGCAGAAGAGAAACATTGGTAAAGAGTGAGGGAATGCAGAAGATGGAAGGAAAACGAGAGCCTTTGCATTAGCCTTGTCTTCCTGACCACATGTTACGGAGGCGGTGGTGAGACGTTTTCCTTCTTTCTGTCTCGACTTCCTAGCATAGCGCTTTCCCTGCTTGCTTCTTACTGGGTCTACAGAAGTTTGTTGTATTACTAGATCATGACTGGTTCCTTCTGTCCGTTAGTGACGGTTCTCCTTTAAATTGTCCTGGAGGAGACTAGGATTCACATGTAAAGGAATCACGTCTAAAACAAAACGCATCTTTCTCTTTTGATTCTCATATCTACCTCTACCCATGTCAGACTTCTTTCTCTGTCTTAATTTAGCAATATCCACATTATGAAGAGAAGACTTTGCTTCGCCAGGGCAAGCTATGTAGGTATTAGGGACACATGAACAACTGAAAAAGTGATAGGACCCCTTTCTAGGTATTGAATTTAGCATTATTTATATCACTTGTGATATGGACTTGTCATGACTAAAAGGAGCACAGAAACTGAGAACATTTTTAAGTTTAAAAAGAAGCTTTTAAAAGGAATGTAGAGGGCTGTCCGAGTGGTGTGGTGGTTGGGAGCTGGCTTGGGACGCCAGCGGCCCCGGTTCAGGTCCCACATATGAGGGTCAGTGACACTGCCCTCAAAAAAAAAAAAATGTACAAATTTAACTCCATGGTAATTCTTATTGGAGCAAAAGAACTTCTACTTTCAGTGCTTGCTTAGGCAGCCATTTTTTTTAAGCAGGTAAAAAAAAAAGAAAATTAAAAGAACTAAAATAATTATGTGAATAAAATATGCTGTCTTTGAATTTAAATACATGCAGGGTTGTCTTCTTTTGTGATCCCTTTCTAATCCCAAGTGTCTCATTTTAAAAAGGACTCATTTCAGTTCTTCTTTCAGTCTAAAGATTAAACCATTTTAATTTTCTGAGGGAAGAAGCCCCCAAAGCCATATAGAAGTTTTTAATCCTGTGCAAATATAAGCTGAATTCTCAAAAATGCCTGCCTCTAAGGTAAACAGAATCCATTAAAAAGTAGTTATTAAGCCCCGCGAACAGAAAACAATATTAGAGGCCTAAAAATGATAGCTCTGGGGCAATGAAACTCATTGGAAGTAGAGTACAAAGCAGGAACAGAAAAGGGAGAGGGATCTTTAGTATAAAAAAAAGATTATGATGAAAAATATAACTAATTAGCATTTTCATTGTTTCTTTCAATAAAAATCTCAAGACTTTACGGGACAAGTAGGGTGATAAAATGAAGCCTCAGGGTAGGCTACCAGATGGAATAATATATACAGGCTGGAAATATATACAAATATGGAGACTTCGCTGTTTATGTAAGCTGTGTAACTGCCTAATCGTGTTGTCTGTATACATTCTCCGCCATTTAGTACTTTTAAAGGGCTTAATGTTTAACAGCAATATAAAAGTTTTTGAAAGTATTGTTACCCTACAAGTATAGCTCTAAAGTCAAGTACAACTGGGTCAGGGTTCTGAGTTTTTACGTTATGAGCTAAAACACACAGATGCACCAGAAACTGGACTTTTTATTTTAATAGTAGGTCCTTGTTGAGAGGGAGGAAGATCATAGTTATGTTATAAACTAAAACATACACACACAACACATATTATAAGAGCTACAAATATAAAAGGCATGTATATGTGTGTATTATATATATTATATGTATAAAATTATATGTACATATGTACATAATACACTCACACACATACCATGTAAGAGTTCTAGGGAATAGGAGACACACATACATTTTTGTACTACTAAATCCTATGTAATCAAATGCAACAGGGATTTGGAAATGCACAATACTCACTTAGTTGCTGGTATAAATGTAAGTGATGTTCTTGCTAAGGTCAGATTCCCCCTAATATTCAAGAATCATAATGAAGTTTAAATATAACCCATGCTAACACAGGGCATGTGTGCTGTTCAGATAAGGCTTATTTTCAATAAATGGAGTAAAGTATCAGCCTCAGTCTCAATTCATTAAAGCCATCCATTCCACTGACAGTTCAACAAAAATGGCTTGCAAATTAATTATTCTATTTCCAGTAAAATACATAGATGAAACACTGATTAAACTGTATGGGCTACTGATTAATTTCATGAACCCTAGAATAACACTGCTATACATATTCTCACTGACCTAGACATAAGCTTGAGTCTCCTTTCAAAACATAAGCCTATATTAGTCAACTTCAGAATTGAAGAACTCACTCATATTGCAATCTTTTCCTACAGAAGCTAGTCTTTGAAGTATCTTAGCATTTTGAAAGCAAAATTGAAAGTACCGCATATAATCATTGGAGAGGAAGTCCCAAAGACTGACAGACCCCATCTAACTTAAGCTTTTGATGTCTCTGGAAGTCAGGGTTCCTACATTCTATCTTCCAGATATTCAAATTTCTATTAAAGTAACATGTAGATCAGCACTAGATATTCTGTACAAACGAATTCTCAACACCAATTCTAGATGCTCATAAAAACTCAACACAATGGCACACCAACCCCTGTCCTTAATTATGTCACAAAGTTTAGCTGGATGGGGGAGTCTTGGGTCTCAAAAGTGATAAAAATGTCAAATCACTATATTGTACAACTGAAACCAACATAACTAATATAATGTTGTATACTAACTATACTTACATTTTTAAAAAGTGGTCTGTCTCACCTATTTTTTATCATTCTTACCTGGATCTTATCAGTTTTTTGGCTCATTCTTCACAGGATCTGATTCATTCCAAGGTGACTGGCTACTCACAGACCCTCTGATGTCAGTCCTGTAAATGTCTATTTCCATTTATTCACAGATGTCCTCTTTGTAGTACTGTCTCTATTGCTACTAAATATCGATTCTTTAAAAAAAAAAACAATCCTACCGGGACCTACACCTGTGATTCTGCCTTTATTCAGTTCCCAAGGTGACTTTGCTACAGTCACCTTCTGCTCTGAAATCCTGGCAGCCTGATCACCGCAGGGTCTCTGAGATAAGAATAGCAATTTTCAGCTGGCCGTGACCATGCACTTGCTTGATTTTTCCATAGTGATTGCCCATTGGATGAACAGAATGCTTATTTAATTACAACCTAACTTCACTAATTATGCTTTTATAATCTCAGGTTTCTGTCCTTCCACAACCCAGAGAACTTGATTACTTCAGATAAGCCCTGTAAGAGAAGATACTATTCTTGCTTCTTATGTAGGCTGTGCTCACTGATACTCTTCTTGTCTCCTTTCTATCCTGCATCATCAAATGGTTGGATTTGTAAGCATTTTACTCATCTATTTTGAAGCAGCTAGAGATGCAAGGGAAAGAAATGTAAGAAAACCAGAAAATAAGACTGGTTACCATGGCAAATATATAAAGGCATATATAGATATATGATTTCCCATGAGAAATGTAAGTCATTAAGTAGGATTTTTGCTCACTTCTTAACTCATCCTTGATATCTTGAAGTACATCTATCTTCAAATGAATCAGATTATAATATTCAATATATTATTAAATAAATATGAGTTTGAGGCCAATGTAGAATTCCTATATTCTAAAATGAATGAATGTAGTCTTAAGCCAGACACAGAAAATACTACAGGTAACTGTACCACCTAGAAATGCTAACAATCCATACAATTTAAAGACATCTAGAAATCCAAGTCAGTGTAGTTCAATTCAGTGATGCACTGCTGAGCACAGTGGACCTAAGTGATGCTTCAATTGCAATTAAACAAAATGAAATACATCCAGAATGAGTTTTCAGTTAATGATAAAATTCCATTTGATTGCAAAAAAGAAAGGAAATCATTTAAAAGCAAGACTACACACACACACACACACACACACACACACACACACACTCAAAGAAAATCCTTTACTATTGACAATAAAGAGCAACTGGCCAAAACATTTCAACACAAGCAACCATTATTGAGCATCTCTAATTACTAGATTGTTTTTGGTGCTGAGAACAGAAAAATGAGTAAGTGGATGCTGCATTCAGATAACTTACAAACTAGTCAAGGGGTCAACAGTAGATAGCGCATTATAATATTATCCTAAATGAGATCACTGAGGAATAAGCAGTATGATGAGAGCACAATAACCTTGGAGGTTGTTCCCATCCTGACATCTGCAGCTCTGGCTGCATGCATATAAGCTTGTGATGGAAATAGCTACGTAGCAGATGGGAACTCTCCCTACGACTCATTCTTATATATATTCCAGAGACTCAGACATATGCTACACATAAGCATGCATCCACCATAGAAAAACAGTACAAACTCAATAATGAATCAACAGTTAAAAACCCAAGGGGTTCGCAAGCTTCAGTAGTATGAACAGAATTGAACAATTTGCATTGATTCTAAATAACTAGACAGCTGAAAAAGTTGTGATTTGATGAAAGATTTGAAAGGAAACAGATAGGAAAAAACATAATATTTCAAAAAATGCTGTAGATAGGGAAAGTTTTTTTTTTTAAACTTCTAATCAAGTCTCACAAAAGATGAAGTTTAAGTAAAGAGTCATTATAAAAATTTTGTAAAAATCAAGGGGTTGCTTTTTGAAATGGTGTATGTTGAAGGCATATTTATTTGAAAGCAGTTTTATTATCAAGGCATACTTTATTATTTTAGTTTTCTGAGACAAGAAAAACTCTCCATCAGTATACACACCCTAGTGGGATATAAGTAAAATGCAGTGATATTAAATGCGAGGGTCTTGGGTCTTGTGGGCACATGTGGCTGGTCATGAAGCTAGAAGTTCATGAAACTGTAGAGCTAGGAAGATATACCAATAAATTACCTTTAAGATGTGGTTGTATTTTTTTAATAGGAACAGGGAAAATTTAATAACTGGAGCGATCAGGTTGTTTATCTGAAAATATCTATCTAAGAAAATTCTCAGACACATAGAATATAACTGGGTCTATTAATGGCTTTCCCTCAGGAAATTCTTAATAAAATTGAATGTGTCAAAACCTGCACTCATATCTTCATTCCTTAATTTATTCTTCCATCAACTTCCATTGATTGAACTCATATGAGAGCCTCAGGATAAAAGACAAAGCTTTTCAAAGGCTTACATCTAGTGTCTTAGATTCATAGGTAAAGAGTCTATTACTGGACTAATATACATAAACTGCCTTTGGCTTTCATTAGAAGGGCCCCTAGATTAGGCTGGCCTGTGGCAGGTCATTGAAGTAAGGCTTTTTATGTGTGTTACCTGTGTTGACTTTTGAAAGAGAAATTAAGGTTAGGCAGGTAAAGAAGGGAAGGCTGCACAAAGGTAGGAACGAAAGAGGAGTAAACATTGAAGGTTCCCTGTGGGTCAGGACGCTTGGGCTATAGACTGGGAAAGGCAGATGATGTAGGATGTTGTCCCAGTTCATAGAGGGCATTTGATGACACAATAAAGACTTTGATTTTATTTTTTAGGCTATGAGAAACCATTGAAAGATTTATAGGCAGGAAATGACATAATACGATTTCCATTTGGGGGAGCTCATTCTGCCGTGCAAAGGATTGATTAGAGCAGAGCAAGACACGACAAGAGGCCAGTAAGGAGGCTGATGAAGCACTGAATTGTGAAATAATGATATGGAGAAAGAGGATGGGGTTGGGATGTATAGAATTAACATTATTTGGTAACCAAATATTTAGAATGGTGGCAGAAGAAATTGAATGGACCAATGACAATTCCCAGATTTCTGGTTGGGCAACTGGTTAGATGTAGATGCCTATATCAGTATGGGAATAACAGAAGAGGAGTGGATTTTGAGGGAAATAAAGTGAATTTAACTTTGAACATGTTAGGTTTGGGGAAGTTATGAAACATTCCATTTGAGATAACTAGAATGCTGTTATATTTATGGATCCAGAGCTGAAGAGAAGAATCTTGTTTTAGTTCGCTAGGGTTGCCATAACAAAGTAACACACTGAGTAACCTAAACAACGCAAATTGTTTTTCATAGTTCTGGAGACTAGGAGTTTAAGATCAAGGTGTTGGAAGATTTGGTTTCTTCTAGGGTCTTTTTCTTTAGCTTACAGATGGCCAACTTCTTTCTGTACCTTCTGTGCACACGAGCTCCTGGTATCTTCCTGTATGTATACTTTTTCTTCTATAAGGACAGCTGTCATATTGGATTAAGTTTGAACAATTGTTTTAACTTTATCACCTCTTTAAAGGTGATGGATAGCTCTAAATATAGTCATATTTTGAGGCAATGTGGGTTAGGGCTTCAGCATATGAATTTTGGAGGGACACAATTCAGTCCATAACAGATTCAATCTGCAGACAGACTTGGGACTCATTGACTATAAGTGGTAATTTAAGAAGCATAACAATAGATGGGATCACCCAGGGAGAAAGTAAAAATTATATTTGGTTCTCAGCATTGATCTTGGGAATGAAATCCAGAGAACTCTATGAGTATGAAAAATGATACACTAGTCTGAATGGCACAGCAAATTGTAAATTTTTTAAGTCAAAATGCAATATTAACTGTGATTTTCTAAGCTCGAGAGGACTATGGTCCTACAGAAACTCTTACAGATTTTTAAGCATATCTTCATTTTTATAGAAAGTAGACTCATCTTTTGAAACAGGTTTCATCAGGAGTGGATATGAACTTTTACTTTCACCTTTGTTGTTGTTATTCCATGTGTTCATATATACTAGACTGGTTACTATGGAAAAAGAATGGTTCACAGGAGCTTTAGGACCAGATAAGTTCTGAAAGTTTTCTTCCAGTTACTTATCTGTGCAGGAGATTTCAACATTCATGGAAACCACCAGAAAAAGTCTGCCTCTGGCAGTTGCTATTTCTATATTCTACAACTAGAGCATCTCAGAGTATGGGAAATAATTAAAGTTTTTCTTGTTTTTTCTAGTTGGAGATGGCAATCCTAGGCAGACTTTCAGTGGGGTATCGCTTTGTATTGTCTACCTATGGAGAAGCCTGGTAAATGAGATATGTGTTTAAATAGCTTCTGTTTTCTTATAGCCAGAGCACTAAGCTGGCAGACGATGGAAACAAATATTTCACCATATCCATCATTTTCTCTTCTAGTTTTATGAATTTATCTAAATCCATTGGTGATAATATGTTAGAAGATTAGAAAAATTCATAGGGTTATTTAAGAATCCAAATACTTGTAAGCTTTCTAGTCTTGTTTGCATGATAATTTGGGTGATCTTGGGGGAAGACATAGATGAAACTCAAGAGATTTATTTGCACTTTGTAGAGCATTCTACTCTTGGATGATTCATTATTATTTTGACCTCACTTTTATACATGTGAGATACTGACGCTAGACCAGCATTATTATTTTCTTCTAGGAAATAAAGAAAGATGAGTAACTCTGTTTATTAAATTCTGTATACTGGGTTCTGCTAAGATTTTGAATGTCTTAATATTTTGCTATTATGGCTTCCCTAAAAGGAAAGTTCTTTACCAATCCATTTATACACGGAACTAGAAAGAATGGACTGTTAAAGTTCTTCCCTGAGAACTATTTAGAAACGAGATCATCTATAAAGTACTTCTAAAAGGAACTGATCAAATTTTGCAACTGATCCTGATAACAAAGAAAAATGCCAATGTAGTGAAAGATAAAAATGGAATGGTTTGGTAGCTCTAGCATCATAAATATCAACGAGCACTGTAATTTTAATGCTGCTGAAATTGGCACTAGGACATTATTGATTTTCTGTACCATCTAATGGTTTCCTGCAAATATCTTTTATAAAAGTGCATTATATGTCTTCTTAATAATCTTTTCTCAAACCATATACTATTCAATGCTAGAGAGTACTATTCATTCTGTGGTAAGTTAAAGTTATCAAACACATTTCTATTAAAATTTTATTAGACTTGAATTAATAGTATCCTAACACTGCTACAATGTAATTTTACTATTCAATCAGCCACCTGGATTATTTTATGTTAAGAAACATTTTAAAAATCAGAAACACTTTCTAAAAGATTATTAGAATTATATTCGTTGGCATTTTAAAATCAGGGATAATTATTTTAAAAGCCTATTGCTATAAAGACTTTCTGTTCTTAGGTATACCCTCCTTTTTTCTTTCCCCCAGTATTTTTCACTTTGACAAAAAAGATATTCTCAGGGCATGACCTATGTGAAATATTTGTTAATTTTGTTCAATTCCCAGCCACTTTACATCTTGACATAGAAGAATTACTGCATCACACAGTGTTAGAAAGATAGAATGATAGAAGATAATTACTAAACTTAATGTTACCATTGAAGTGTGAAATTTTTCAAGGAAGAAAATCCATTCATTTTGATAACATAGGCACACTGGTTAAATGAACAATTTTGTCCCATGAAAACTATTCTTTTTTTTTTTTTTTTTAACAAGACAAACAAATAAAGAAGCAAAAACTCATAGACACAGACAACAGTTTAGTGGTTACCAGAGGGTAAGGGGTGGGGAGGAGAGGGGTAAATGAGAATAAAGGGGGTCAAATATATGGTGATGAAAGGAGAACTGACTCTGGGTGGTGAACCACGATGTGACATATAGATGTTGTATTACAGAATTGTACACCTGAAACCTATGTAACTTTACTAACCATTGTTACCCCAATAACTTTAATTTTTTAAAAAGGTGGTGGCAAACACATAATGCAATATGTAGATAATGTATTATAGAATTATACACCTCAAATATATATAATCTTACTAACCAATGTCACCCCAATAAATTTAATAAAAATTATTGAAAAGAAAAACAAAATTATTCTTAACACATTTTTTTCCTAATTAGCCATTATTTGAGAGTGTTCAGTGAATTTTGATTTTATTTTTGGGATATGAAACACACTTATCTTAATATCTATAATCTTCCTGTGGGTCAGTCAGGCACAGTAATAAACTCTTTAGTTCCTGAGCTATCTAAAGGCAATTTATTTCCGCTTATATTTGGGGCTATGGTGTACAGTAAGTTTACTTTGGTATTATATGTTATCTTTATCTTCTAACACCTGACAAAGGGATTTGTGTTTCTGTGAGGGACAGAAGCTGAGGTTAAAGTGGAGTGACATGTCTGGCCCAGCTCTCTCTTTGTCCCCTTTTATTATTTTTTCTTTGTCTCTTTCCTGACGTTCAATAAAAAAACAAGTTTGGGCATATTCATACCTGCTGAATAGAGACTGAAATTGGATTATTAAGAGAAGGTAAGATATATTTAGTTGACAAACTCTAATGTTTTCAGAGAAAATGAGAATCATAAGGTATTTCTCCTGCTCTCTAAATTTTCTTTAGACCACTCTTAGAAACTGAATATGGGGATGGAGGCCCATGGACCTCACTGGGACTGGTGTTTCTTAGATTCTTGTCATATACATGCATGCATCGGACCCAGTATGCTGCTTCCCAGGTTTTTATATATCTACAGTATTAAGTTCATATTTTTCTTCTTTCTCATTACTGCAATTAAGTGGAAAAGAAACTAAGAGAGAAAAAATGTTAACCCAAATCTGGATCCATGGATTGCTGCATGGATCCTGAGATCACTTTGAGGCTGTAAGCAAAACATCCATACGTCTGTGCATCTGCGCTTTCCTGGGGAGGTCCACAGCTTTTTGGAGAATCTTAAATACTCTCTAAAATTAAGAATCTTATGGAGCACATTGCTCTAACTAGCAGCATTACTAGGTTTTCCTTATCTAATTTAAAATGAGAACTCAAAGCCTATGCTTCTTGCTAAAGGAAGAGTCTTGTACCAGGGGAAAAAGAGATTAAGCTTATAACTTAGTCTGCTAGTCTATATCTAAGTAATAGAATGATGATTGAAGTTCAGCTTGTGACATATTTTCTTCTAATCAAGTGTTTTGTGGGACTTACACAGTCTTATTTTTCTTTCTCTATTTTTTTTTCTGTCTCTTTTGTCTCTCCTCCCACTCTTTCCTCAGTTGTTTGTTTCACTCTCTGTGTAGCTAAAAAGAATGAATTTTAAAAACTGAGATTTACTGAACAAATTTGGCCCTAAAATTCTTTACTGTAAACATCTTGTATTGATTTTGCTCCCTTGAATTACCTAGAGATCTACAAATATGTGATTATCAAAAGAGACAGGTTGAAGTATTATCCTTGGATGGAGTTGGTGTTTGGATGCAGTGAAGAGACCTACTGGTTAGGAGTTAGGCTAACTGTGCTGACTTAGTCTAGCAAACTTTGGGGTGGGTCCAGATGGTAGGCATTTGGGATGTTTCTGCATGAGTTTACCCAAATCTCACAACTGAACAATGAACAAGGAAATGGAGACACTCTCACTTGCCCATATGCTAATTTATCCTTGAGTAAATAGGTAGGTAAACTCCAATCTAAAGTTCCCAAATGTGACCTCAGGCATTACATTTTGTGGACCTGTTTTAACAGAATTGCACTATTCTAGTATGCACTTGACTGTACATTGTTTAAGGAAAATAGCTGAATTTGTTACCTTAGTAGTTTTAGAAAGCAGTTGAGCACCTAACACATAGTTGGTATTCAAAACTAACCAACTACATTGCTCAGTTCTATGTGGTAGGAATTCACTTTTTCTCCTTGCTGATCCATGGTTTTCTTTTGTTAATTCCCAATTTTCAATGCCATGGGACACAATGCTCTTTTATCTTAAACATCCTCCTCCACCTCCAAAACTGGCATACTTAGAATGATGTCTAACAATTTACCAGATTGACTCAATGTTAAAAATATTTCATGATATACTGCTGGACTGACATTATGCAGCCAACATGTAAATGATTGACAAACCTGCTTGACCTTTTAAAAATAAAATTCTTTCAAATTTCTGAGAGACTTATCCCCAATAATAGTTTTCTTAATAATTCTGTCATCTTCTCCAATATTATTCTCTGGTTGATACCAAATTTTATTTGCTTCATCAAGAACTTAATAGTATTTTCAGTTATTTGCAAAAATATGCACCATGTATAAAATGCTATCTGTAATTATTAATGGAGCAATTGCAGAATTATACTTGATTGGGCGTGCATGTTTATGGATGACTTTCCCATTTGTTATTTGAATAATTATGCTTGTAAAATAAAAGACAACCACAGAAACATCCAATCTAGTTTGATCATTGCAGATTTGTTTGAAGAACCAGAGACATGCTGTGTGAGTCAATTATCTTAAAGAGAATGGAAAGTAAATGACTCCAGTGATCCCTTTTAGGTTAGTAAAAGCAGCACAAAAAAAACCCCAATTCCCCTTTTTTCCTCCTTAACTAATTTTATGTTGGTTTTATTGCTAACAAGTCCACAGGCATACACAACACCTTTTCTCCATACACTGAAGGAATAAAAGCTGTTGACTAAATTTGGAAGAAAATGAAGGACTTGAACCTGTTTTTATCCTATACTGGAATTCAACTCCATAAAATAAAATTAATTAATGAGGATTTAACTCAACATAAGATAATGAAAAGTGCATTGATATAACAAGTTGTATGTGTAAAACAAATTGAACTTGGGTCTTGCCTAGGAGAAAGGTAGGTGTGTCACACACAACTTAAATATCTGGTGTGTTTTTAAAATTTAGAACCATAGAAAAACACAAATAATTATTAACTCCTCAACCAACCAACTCATAAAATCAGATTATTTTAGCAACTACTCAACAGTTTGCTTCATTATGATGATACACAGAGATTATTTCACTTAATTCCATCATCCCCTTAAATAGCCACTTGTTTGCACTATAAGCTAAGTGGCAAAAAGTAATTAGGTTTATGAACTGGAGTGCCACTGCTTTCCACAGAAACCTTAACTTTTCTGGAAAGATTATCAGCATTTTGGGTCCCTGGGTTTTAAAATCTGGCTAATTGAAACATGGCTTCATAGATCTTGTAAAATAAAAAGCAACAATCCAAAACACGTTTTAGCTTAATATATTCAATATCTCTGAAGATAGATATCCTCATGAGACAGCATAGGGACTTGGGCCACAGGAATGCGGGATAATCAGGAAGAATACAGAATACGCTGACCACAAAAATGCCTGCCACCGCCCTTTCACTCCCAACACAAAAATGCAGAAGTAGCTGATTATTATTTCCATTCTAATGGCTTATTCCCTTGCAGATGTCAAAACCACTAATCCGTGTGTGCAGTTGATCAAGGTTTGACCCCTATGCATCCTTCCTGGGTGATGGTAATGAACAGTCCGCCATCTTGCCGCTGCAGTGAAGGACCAAACAGAGTTACCAGAAGCCCGCCACTTTCAAAAAGCTCACTGTTTTTTAAAAAAACTCACCTTTATGTGCAAATCTGCTTTGTCCCTGGCTTATACAACAGCCAAGTAAAATCAGCCCTTGAATCGTTAAGAGGATCTTCAATCCTCTGCTGCCTCCCTCTTGCTCTAGCGTAAGCTTAATAAAATTTGCCTGGAAATTTTCTGGAGTTTCCTCTTGATTTCAGGGAAACTCAAGAATCCCAATGCCAGTAACACTCATATGTTTTCATGGGATGAGGCCTGGGGCCCTAAAATGCTAAATTGGTAAATATTCTGCTACTATTTGGCTTGAAAGTCATGCAGAATTTACCTACCTCCAAATATCTCTCCCACAGAGTTCTCTGACTTAGAATAATCACTGGGTCACTAATGTGATAGCAGGAAAGTCATAGCTGAAGCTTGGAATCACAGCTCTAGGGCCAGAAGAAAACCAGGGGTTTAGGAGTTCTGTTTTCTCACTAACAAAAATATCCTTGGCACATGGTGATTGCATTTCTACTTGAAAATCTGCAATGACAAGAAGCTTACTATCTCAAAATATGAGCAGCTCTATTCTTGGACAGTGTTAATTAATCATTAATTTTTATTTATTTATGTTTTAAATTTTATTTATTTATTTATTTATTTATTTATTTATTTATTTATTTTTGAGGGCAGTGTCACTGGCCCTCACATGTGGGACCGAACTGGGGCCGCTGGCTTCCCAAGCCATAATCATTAATTTTTAAATGTGGGTGCTAAATACCCATTTCTTGCAGCTTATGTCTTTTTTTCTCTCATTTTCCTTCTTTCCCTCTTTCCTCCTTCCCTCTTGTCCTCCTTTCCCTGTATTGCTTCTATTCAATAAGTTATTATGAAATTCTACCATAAGTATAGACGTATATTAAATTCAGAATACAAAGATATAAATTTGGATCAGTCTTGTGAAGATTAAAGCATATGTATAATGACTCTATTCAAAGCTGTTGGTGGGTGGTTGATACATATTTTGATCAAGGTGGGAGAATAAATAAGTTGATATGCCAGATAAGCAAAGATAGTTATTTTTAAAGCAAAGACATTCAGTATAGAAAGAATGTTAAAGAATCAACCAACCAACCAACCAAAAAAACTAAAACATTAAGGCAACAATAGAAAGCCCCTAAAATTATCTACCTAGGATCCAAAGTGTGTGTGCATGTGCATGTTTGCATGTGGGTGCTGATATTGGAAAGAGGTTTAGAATTGAAACCACACTAGGTCATCAAAGGTCACAGAGACATTGACTCACAGGCCTAGATCTATCTTCTTTTATACAAATACTCTAGATTTGAAATTGGATCACTGAACACAAATGCTGTAAAGTACTCTGGAAGTTTTAATTGTAACAGATAATGGCAAAGAAACTAATCCTGATTACTGAAAGAGAAGAAGAAGTTGCATCTGAAGGTTAAGAGATGTTGCAAAGTTTGTGTTTTCACCACAACCTCTTTCATAGGCACATTAGTTTGGAATTTTATCCACAAGGTTGAATTGAGAAACACATGTCATGTTACAGAGAAATAAGCATATACTTATAATCATATGTATGTATGTAAACATTTTCATGAACATAGAGAAAAGTGAGAAAATATAAATATAGATAGGTTAGTATTGGTTAACTCAGGGAAATGAAACTGGAGAATGGAGGGGATGAATTAAAAATTTTTCTTTATATATTGTATTTCTTTATATTTAGCTGTTGTACTCTTATAATTTAAAAATTTAGTAAATTTAAAAAGGAAAAGTTTAAAAAAATTTACAATTGTTCTTAAAGGTTTATTTATCATCGATTAGCAAAATCATCATAAAATTGGAGGACTGTCATGGGATTATCATCTTTTTAGTTGTCCCATTATTCCAAAAATAAATAAATAAATAAAAAATAAAAACATTTAAAGATCAAGCAAGTAGGGACAGCATAAAAAATAACTTGATGAAAAATCACACTGTCATTTTGCTCTATTTATTTTTGGTGAAATTTGATCATAAACTGATCACATTTGTAATCTTTCTTTTTTGTTAATATAGTTATTACTTGTATGTGGACTGAAAGCGGAGTCCAGTAGTAAGATAAGTAGTATGTGATTATTTCTAAGACAGTACTTAGAAAGTGCTCCAAGAAATTAAGAGAGGAAGAAATTAAATTACTTGTAACATATCATGTACTATCACGTCACAATTTATCCTTCTATGTTGTATTACACATCCATCCGATATCTCTTAGGAACCTGCTGTTTCACAGGCTGAGATCAGATGGTTTGGAGAGCTTCAAAGCACTCCTGGTTATCAGTAAAACAGTTCTAGCTATAAACCTGGTTAGTCGCCATTATAAACAAAGAAGGTTGGGCCATCTGTTAAAACATTTTTCTAGCCTGAAAGCATTCAGATGTATCAATCAATGTTGAATCAGTGTTGGAAGTGAGAAGTCTTTGGAGTCCATTGAAGAAAATGGATGGATATGTTAGTAAAACCAGGTCCTGATCTTCATTGTATTCTTCCCTTCTGCTTTTCTGTCTCTTTATCTAGTCCTTTTGTTGTAGTGTATTATTTGGTGCATACGCACATTTTGTTTCCATGATTGAGTTATTTGGAGTAAGAAAGGTTAAGGGAAGTCAAAGGGTGATTTCATCTTCATTCAGAAACAAATGAAGACCAAATATTTCTATTTGAAATGTAAGCTCAGTTTGCCTCCCCTCACATGTTATAAATAACATGGAAATGTTATTTATTTATTTTTGCAAAGTATGGTTATTATAGGAACAAGCCATAGAAAAAGCCATTGTGTAGAATTGTGTTGTAAAGAAAGAAATATAATCAGGTCACTGAAACATTGCTTATTTGGGAGATATGCTGGTATAGAGGTATGGCTTAGTTACCCAGAACACTCTCATGTCAAAATGGTACTTGTTATAACCAGACTCTTACTGACTAAAAGTAACACGATTCTATTCTTGAAGGTATTTAGTAGAAGACTATGATGCCTCAATGAACTTTTACAAAAAACATATGGAGTATCTGCCAATCTCTCTATGGCAAACACTGTGCAGTAAGACAAGGATGAACACTCTACAGATACTGTCAGAACGATGGGCGAAGCTTAAAGTCAGTCATGGAATAGGTCACCAGTATGGGATTCTTCATCAGATTATTTCATTTTCTCAGGTATCACCCAGAGTAGTGATCTGAAGTAACATTCACCAAAAGCTTGGGTGATCTCATAGGCCTATTGTCCTCTTTTCTTCTTTTATTGCTTTGTATTCCTCACTCTAGGCCTCAGAGCCTGTGCCTATAAGTGTCACAACCAACAACACCTTATAATATTTTGTATCTAAAAAACAGAACAGTTAAATTGCTTCTTGCTGGCAATGTTTTAGACAAATAAAGCTTCTAGGAGCAATGCAGATAACCTATTTGGGGGATTAGCAGAGTCAATCCTCTCTGCCCTCTGCTCCCCCCTAAATCATTATTATTAGGTTCAAATATTTTGAGCCCACTTGCCTGTATAAACTATGTTAAAGTTAAAGTTCATCTAACTATAATTTGAGAAAGTTTCCCTTTTAAATAGTATTTAAAGAAAATGACACTTAACACTTCTCTTACCCATCTCTATTTCTAGGAAAAAGACTATTGGATAATTCTTTTTTAAATGCTGGTAGGAAAAAAACTATATGATATGTATGAATGCATTTTTTTTTTTTTAAGAGGGCAGTGACACTGGTTCTCGTGGGATCCGAACCAGGGCCACTGGCATCCCAAGCCAGCTCTTAACCACTGTGCCACTCGGCCAGCCCTGAATGCATTTTTTTATAAATACATTATTAAATAAAATCCAAGATCACTGTATTCCTTCATTGAAAGTATGGAGCAAGTCACAACATTTTTCCTAAAAATCTTTAATGATTATACTAATATCATTGACACTTTGGTATGTAAGCAAGCCTCAGTTCCCATTATAATGATAGGAGTTGTCACATTTGCATATAATGGTTTTTCAAGGACATGCTGGTAGTCCTATCCTAATCAATAATAATGGGATGGTTTATGTTTTTATAGCAAATTAAGGCTAAACAAACTTAACATCAAAGTTATTTCTATTGAAATCCCACCAACTGGAAAGAATAGGAGTTCATGATATATAGGGAAAGGAAATGATCCATTCTTAATTAAAGATTCCTTTTCACATTTACTTATGTTAAATTTAGGGAAAATTTTTTCTTGATTAGGAAGCTTTCTTCACATGACCAGTCATTGTTTCTATTTTGAAAATTAAAAAAGAAAGGATGTGTGCATTTTAGTCAGAAGACTGAATGTGCAATGGTCGCTGCTTTTAATTGGAACAAAGAGTTCAGAACTGATTAGAATCAAAACTTGCTTTTCTCTTGGACACCAGTTATCAAGTTAAAAAAATTAGTAGAATCTGAATAATACAGTTAAAGGTAGCAGTATGGCATGCCCATATGTTGCATGAGGGGGAAATAGCTATAACGTTATGTTCCTTGTAACATGTCAACCATGACTGTCCGTATTTCACCCACATGCAACCTACAGAATCTCTGGAGGGAGTGATCATTTTTCCCAATGATCTCTGAGCAACTAGAAAATCCAAAAGTAATCTTTCTTGCTATATTTGCCTTATGGAAATTAGTTTTCCATTTAAACATAAATGACTCATTGGATTGACGTACAAGGACAGTTGCAAATTTACTTACTATTTTCTCCTTGTGGTATGCAATCAACACTACAACATCTTAATCAAAGAAAAGTTTCACAATTGCAATTTAAATGTATGAGGCAACCATGGATTGGCCATTTGTTTTCTAGCATTGTATATACAAAATTTAAAAATCTCACATAATTCTAGACACAACTACTTCTTTGAAGGTGTTGCCTTTGATATTATTGCCACGTTTGTTGGGTTAAGCTCTCTGATCAAGGAGACCACATGATTGTGTCATCTGTAACAGTAGTTGTGACTCAACAAATAAAGAGTTTTAAAGAGGGAGCTGACCCCTCTCAGAAATAATCTAGGATATGTGGCAGCTCAGATCCATTCATCCCACAGGTAGAGCCCAAAGACCTGCCATCTACATATCTTTACACATATGAAGACATGGTGGAGCTAGAGGCCAACTGTGACATCTCTCAAGTTTGAATGATCTTCTTCCTTTGCTCTCCTTCCTTCCATTGGTGACATATTTCCTTATTTCCTTTTATGCCCTCTACCTCTGAATTTTAGGCACCCAAGGCTTCCCTGTTTATAAATCCCCAATTCTGGTAAAAAATTACTGGTATATACTGAATGTTTATGACCCTGCATAATTCATATGTTGAAACTTAATTCCCAGTGGGATGGTACTTGGAAGAGGGGTTTGGACGAGGTGAATAGGTCATAAGGGCAGGACCCTCATGATTAATGCCATTATAAAAGAGGACCCAAAGAGCTCCCTGGCTCCTTCTGCCATGAGATGACACAAGGAAATGATGGCCATCTATAAACCAGGAAGGAGCTCTCACCAGACATCGAATCTGCTAGGGACTTGACCTTGGACTTCTCAGCCTCCAGAACTATGAGAAATAAATTTTTGTTGTTTATAAAGCAACTAGTTTATTGTATTTTCATTATAGCAGCTTGAACAGACTAAGACATTACTCACTCTATTAGTCATATATTGAGGATTATTTCATACAAAGTCAGGAAGTTTCCAATCCAGGTATATACTGTATCACTCTTACTGGTGTTTAGGTTTAAAGGGAGGGTTCAGTGTTGCTCACCTTTGTATTTCTCGGGCTATAGACCCATCCCACAATGCCCAAGATGCGCTCCACAATTATGGAACGAATGTGTGTGTAAGGAGCACACTTTCAGTTAAAGCATTTTAATGACTTGTGATATAGTATTTTAATATATGTAAGACAGTAAGAAGACTATAATACTGGAGCAAAGGAAACACCAGTCTGGTGTGGGGGGGCTAGGACCTTGGTTGTTTGGAGGTGAAGAACCAGGGCCTTTTTCTTTTAAGGTTTGAATGTTGGTGGAGTATATCATGGTGTGTCTGCTGATGTATATAATGACTTAATGTTCTCATAATATCAGGAAAAATTCACACAAGGTTGACCTAACTAGTCAAATGATGGGAGAACAATACAAAAACAACTGATTTGGTTATTTAAAATAATGCTAATTTCAATCACAAATGTGATAAAATGATTATCATTTATACCTAAACCCCATGTCCCCCAGTAGACATTATGTGTAGCATAAGCATTTGCCAGATTAAATCTGTTGGATTAAAATGATGAAATCACTCATCTGGTTGCATGTTTGGGGGCCATTTTGCCTAGTGGTCTGCATCTAAACCATGAAAGAATACAAACATGGGACATAGTCTAGATGTTGGGGATAGAGCAGGCACAAAGCAGACTCAATTTCTCACCTGTTTGGAGCTAACAACCATCACCACTGATACCTTTTCCTGTTGATCAAAATTTGCTTCTTGTCTGCAATATCAAGAACCATGTGCAATTTTCTTCTTGTGAGGTTTATTAGGTGCATTGATCAAATTCTGACAGAAATATGGACTAGGCATCAGGTTAACCAGTGTCCAGGCCAGTTAGCTTCTCTTAGTTCCATAACAACTTAAAGCATGAATATTAGAAAAATCTGGAAGAATGTGTTTTACTGGTCAAGAGGAAGCTTAGGTAATAAAAACCTACATAAATCTATCCACTATTGAAAATCAGCCACATCCCTAAAAGCACATGCCTAAAGAACATAAATTAAGAGTCCAATCTTCCTACCTACCCGGAGCTACTGGTAGACTCAGTTGAGAGCCAATACCATCATTGCAGAGAAAATTTAATATATGTGTTTATCAGTGCCTGTTTTCACATCTGTTATGGGCAAAATAATTTGCTTTTAATAGCATATATTCACATTATTCTTTACTGTTTTTGACAGTAGCCTTCCCACATTTTTTGAAATGGCCTTTATATATTATATTAAAGATGAATAATCTTCCCAGAATTAGCAGCAAGAATGCATGGAAGTGAACTCCATTTCTATGCGTATCTGCTCCAGTCAAAATATCTTCTCTTGTCACATAGCTATAGCTGTTTATTCTTCTATATGACAAGCTCCCAGAAAACAGAATGTTTTTTTTGTTCCCCGCTTCTGTGCAAGCTCCATTAAGGAACTATTTCCTGCTGCGTTTTTGGCAAAAAGTTTTGTTGGGATGTGAGTTTGCTGCATTTGCATGTGTGGCCCAAAGGGCTCATACAGTCTCAGCTGGATAGGTCCCTTGGAAAGGAAAATAGCTAACAAATCACATTTTATGATGAGGCTGCCAGATTGTTGTTCCCCTATGTACACCTTCTAGTTGTTCTACATCAGGGACTCCCTGGGGTGAATGCAGAGATAAATGAGGTGTTAAGGGGAATAATAATTTTGCACAAGGTGAAAGGATAAAGGAAAAGTGAAAAACATTCCTGCTTAGCCACAGGATAAGTCAGATTAATTAGTCTGCATATGACACAACTCCACAAGTGGAAATGAAATTTATGAAAAGAGTACCATAAAATGGATACACCTCATAGATAAATATCACTTGAATGCTACACTTCACAGCTTTTCCACATTGTATAAAATTACTTCATTATTCATGACCTTATTAAAACACATTGCTAATACATTTGGATATGAATTCTAAACACTTAATCTCAGTCTGCTCTGTGTATTTAAAAATATAATAGAAGATTCATTTCTACCATTTCAGATGGAGACACTTGCTTTACAGTGACAAATTATGAAAGAAAATAGTTTTCTCTGGTTCATTTGGTTAAATACCTATGACTCAAGTCTAGTCCATTGCACTGTGAAGAGACAATGATGTGAATAATCTAAAAAGCATGAACACACATTTGTCTCTGGAATACATCCTTAAGTGTTTTCTGCATGTTCATCTTCTGAATTCTGTTTGACTTAGAATACTAATACAATTTGTATTTATAAGTACACCCCAACTGATGGCCAGGAAAGCCAGCCCAGCCATGAAAAGAGATATGTGCTAGTATGGAACTAATTTTAGTATGAATGCATGATACAGATAATCTGTAAGAGTTGAGAGAATATTAAAAGCCCTCTCCCTTTGTGAAAACATTTCTGCAAAAGCATGAACTTAATACACATAATTTTAAACAGACGGAAAACCAGGGAAGTTTGTGGTTTGAGTATGTGCAATCAAGGCATAGCCTTTCTTCTTTAATCTTGCTCTATATAATTAGATTGATTAGATTATAGAGACACAGATAACATAGATAAACCCAATTATGATTTCAGGCAAATGATAATGCTGGTGTTTTAGGCTTTTTGCAACTAGGATACAGATAATTATTCACACTAACGAGGCAAATTTTTCCTGTACTTTTTCTTTCTTCCAAAACTCCATTAGTTTTTTTTTAATATTGTGGTAAAAACTAACATAAAATTTACCATATTAATTGTTTTTAAGTATGTGGTTCAATAGCATTCTCTCCATTCGTTTTTAAAGGTTCTTTAATAAATGTCTATGAGAAAGATGGTAGGTTGTGAACAACCTAGTATTTAGTTTTAAAATGACTTTGTTCATGTACATTTTTGTTGAGCATAAGAATTTACTGGAAAGCTCAATGCCCTTTAAGAAATGTGCTTTTGCTATTAATATATTCTCTTTAAATATTGTATATAAACTATTTTTCAACAGACTAGAGTTATACTTCTTTAAGATGTGCCTATATCAGCATTGTTTCTCTTGTATGATGAAAGGGGTAATCACTACAGAGTAATAATTATCTTTTTTTCTCAGGAGTAATTAGGAATGCAACCCTGAATAAGTAATGGAGTGTAAATTACTGCCGGCGTCCCCAGGACCCAGTAGCTCACATACTCTTCTTTTCAAAAGTTTTTATTCTTTGATTATTATGCCTCATTTATGCTATCAAATATGGGATTCATCCTTTTTTATAGCTGATGCTGCTTGTTTTAGAGTAAAGTAATTGAAGTTTATTGACTTCCAGACAGGGAAAGTAATTTAAAGAGTTTTGAAAACATTTTCCTTCTAGAAAAGAATCAAACTTTCCTTTCCATAAATATAATAATAAATTAACATGTATAACTTGTGAACATTCAGAAAAACTTTCCACCATAATAATTATTGTAAATATGGTTGGGGAGACATTCTGTGTTTTAGGTATATCTTTTGTTAACCCATTTAATGTATTTTTTTTTTTTAAAGATTTTATTGGGGAATTGGGGGAGAGGAACAGCGTTGGGGAATCGGGGAAGGGGAACAGACAAGTTGCTGTCTTTTTGTTCTTCAGTCTAGTTGCAGAGGACGTTGCTTCACTGGCCCATGTTGGTATTGTCATTGCGCTCTGCCCAGATGAGGCAGATCGATCGTCGGCCTCTGGATGGTCGCTCATTGTGGCTATTGGCAGCTCACTCTGGCTGCCAGCCACTCATGCTGGCTGCGGGGCCACTCACTGTAGCCTATGGCAGCCCACTGCAGCAGGGGCTGCAGCCTACACCATCGCTGGGGCTCGCACAGCCCAGCTCCAGGTGGAGCTGTTGTTCACCATCTTAGCTGTAGAGGGTAGTGTCACTGGCTCTCATATGTGGGATCCGAACCGGGGCTGCTGGCGTCCCAAGCCAACTCTTAACCAATGTGCCACTCAGCCGGCCCCATTTAATGTATTTTTGAATAGATAATAGGTACACATACATAATATCATGTTAAAAAAGAACACAAGTGTGTAATAAATGAATATTTCTATTTCATCTCCTTTTATAACCATTGTGTACCCTTTTCAAGTTAGTTATTCATATTTAAGATTATATGGATGTATGTGTGAGTATCCATATCCATATCCAAAGCTATATTTATATTTATATCCATATATCTATATCCATATATCTCATCTGTTTGCACTAATGAGTTTATGCTACATGCACAAGTGTGCTCTTTGCTAATTTGCTTGATAATATACCGGTACATATTTGGCTGTCTCATCCATTTTGAGCATTGCAAAGTATTCCATTGCAGATAACTGCTTGAGTATACATTATATACAATATCTGAAACTTATCTAATAATAACCCAGTTCCCTACTGTGTTGAATATTTATGTGGTTCCTAATCTTTTGCTACTGTAATTACTACAATAAATATTTTTATACAAGTGTTACTTCACAAATGGCTAATACGTCTGCACGATACATTCCTAGAATTAGTATTGCTGAATCAAAGATTCTGAATTATAAATTATAAGTGATATTTTCAAATCACTCTCCATATAAATTGTACCATTTACATGCCAATCAGCAATGAATATAAGTGTGTATTAATCCACACATTCACAAACAGAATGTTTCATGTTAAAAGTGCTATATCACTAGTCAAATACCTGCTTAATCAATGAATATATTTGGCATTCTGTAAAAATACGTTTGTTTTGTTTTTTCTCCTTGAGAATATCAAATATCCTGTATTCTTGGAGTCATCCTAGAATTTGAAGAAACAATCAAGCATAAGTTGTTATTAAAACTGGCTGAAGAACCACAGGGGAGATTTCAACTATTCCTGCCTTCTATGTCATAAAACAACACAACCTTATAGAAAGGGCATTAAAATAATTGCTAATGATTGCATTTGTTGATTACTAACTATAAGAAGCACTGTAAAAAGAACTCAGAGTTGGACATGACCTAAGGGCCTAAGTACATCTTAGCTACGATTTAAAGTTGTGTGAACAGACTACACACAAAAACAAATCTATTAAAGTCCTACTGCTTGTTAACTTTCCCCGGCAAAGTTAACGACTCTCTCTTCCATATTCCCATAGTGCTTTATTTAAATCTCGTCCCTTCTCACTGTACACTGTGTTTATCTATTGACCACTCAGCAACCCTCCTGGACTGGGAGACCTTGAACTCAGGAACTTGAGTTTTTGTGTATTCCCGATATTTAGCATAACACATGCTACACATCAGTGTGTAACTATTGCTTGCTTTATGAATCAATGTATGCTGAGCAATAGCTTTTAAAACTCATATTAAATCTACAATGTATGTAACATTTTTTGTTTAGATGAGCTAATTAGCACCTATAATGGACAGGTCATTCTAGGTCACTTAGCTAATTAGCTGCAAAGGCAGGATTTATGTCTTAAGGTTTTTCTGACACTAAACTCCAGTTCTGGATGAAAGGGGACATACTGTCTGCTAGGGGACAAATGAACTAATGAAGGCCTCTCTCAGGCCTCATTTAGATCAATAAGTGGCCTTTTATCCAAGACCTGCAAAGTCACCGGGATTTGGGCTCAAATGTTTCCTTTGTTAAGCTTCAACTACTCCGCTGTCCCTGGGGATTCTTATCCATGAAAAAGGATTTTAGGGAGGGTGAATTTCTACAGCCATCTCTGTTCTTGTTTTCATCAAAAATACATCCTCTACATACCAAAAGATTTCCTGCTAATCACTGAGAGGAAGAAGATGGGGTAGAAACTATAATAACAAGATGAGAAAATCACAAATGTTTTGGAAAACTTAAAAATTGTCTTTCTTTTATGGAATGATATCTCAGTTTCTTCCTCTCTCCAAACTCAATCCACACCTAGTTTCTTCCCTCTAGCAGAAATGAACAATGAACAATGCTTTTGAAATGGTGAACCTTCCAGACAGCAACCTTAAGAGGTATCTCATGGCAACACATAGAGATAGTTCATTTCCATTTACTCCAAATGTAATCCAGGTAAGATCATTTTCAGAAACGTCTTCATAGTTCTCAAGGTCCATTCTCCTGGATGACACAAGGGAATCTGGGCTTCTGATTAATCATCTCCACTGTGACAGTCTCTACATTGTGAGTTAATAATGGGTTTCTCCATTGTTTTGTTTTGTTTTGTTCTTGTTTTTTTAACCACTGAGGATTATGGGCAGCTGATTCAAGAGGCATGAGGGCATCGAGAGCAGAATCACATTGTCCCTCTACTCGTTGAGTTCTTTTTCCTGCTCGGATCCATGTCCCATAAAACTGCACTATCCACAAAAGAAGGGCATTTGGATAATTAGGAGGGGAGTAGAGAAGCAATATCCCTTCCACTAAAATGAACAGATTTCCAATAGCTTTGATAAACTGGATTGAAACATACTATTCACCAAAAATAGGAAGAGTCATTAGTATATTGGGTAATGCCAGAAATGAGCCAGGTATTCACGAGGACCAAATGTTTTAAATTTAGGAAGACTTAAACTAAGATACTTATTTTAAAAAGAAGGAAAAGGCACCTTGAATAATTGATTGTCTTAAAATGATTTATGAACTCAAATTTAACATTTAGAAAAAGGAAATGGGATACCAGTGTGAAGCAGAATGATGTAGATTTATCACTCATTAATTCAGCCTGAACTTTTTGAATACCTACTAAGTGCCCAGCAGTCTGAGGACCATACAGCAGGAAACAAGTTAGACAAAAAATCCTGCTTTTTGGAGGTTTATTTTCTCCTAGATAGAACATCTAAGCTAGGAATTAGGTGAACTGGATTCTAATGACAACTTTAAAACAGACTTACTATACAAATTTAGGCAAATCATTTCATTTATGTGTTACATCATTTTCAAACCTGAGATTTATCTTACTTATACAGTGTTGTTATAAAAATTGATAATGAATGTGAAAACGCTATACAAAGTCTATTGAGGTATACCAAAGTAACAGAAAGATATTTATTTTGTATTTCTCATTATAGGCCTATAGTTAACAGCTTTATGAGATATCTGAATCAACTGTGGGTTCTGAATTCTTACCCACATTGATAATCCATGTTAACACAATTAATTCAAAGTCTAATAGTGATTGATTTCTTTTATTTCTCAATGAAATATGTTTGCCCTTTAGAGAAAAGTTAGTTCTCTCTCTCTTTCTTTCTCTCTCTCTCTCTCTTTTTCTCTGTCTCTCTCTATATCTATATATCTATATATCTATATCTATCTATATCTATCTGTCTATCAATCCATATATATATATATTGTCTTCTTTGTAATGAATTTCAAGTTTTTTCTATCTTCACATTACAAAAAATGCCATAGGATTTTTTAAAATCCTACGTTTTAATGTGTAAGTAATGATGAATTTCTTCCATAATAACATAGACCTAAATGAATAACACAGACCTACACAGAGAATTTCAATGGTAAAACTAACGATAAAGTCACATGACTACATATCTTGATTATAACTGAGAAAGGAAGTCTTATTTTGACTTCTAGTCCTTAATTCTGCCACTAATTAGTTGTATGTCCTTGGGAGAGACCTTTAACATATGTAAGCTCACTGCCCTCAACATTTAAATGAGGGGTTAGGATTAGTCTGTCTTTAAGGTCTTTTCTTTCCATGTCAATGAGTCTATGAAACTACTTGTTTTTATAATTCAGTTTGCTATGCAAAAACTTTATTAATGTGATTAGGTGGCTTATTAACTTTTAATTACATAAATATCATCTTCTAATAAAAATTGACTTCTGAGAAATTAAAATACAACTTACAGTGACTTTGTAGTATTATTAAAATATAAACTTTATAAGAAACACAGTAGCGACTTATAAGAAACGTCATTCCAGTTGGAGTACATGGAGCTATGTTTTGGAGTTGCTATAGTCGACTGTGCATCTAGAGTTCATGGAAGTTTAGTTCTTCAGGGTTTTCAGGTCTTCTAATCTACATGGATTTTTTTGTTATTTTGAAAAGCTTAAGGAAAATATCAAATTTCAAATTAAAAATCAACCAAAGTTCATTAATACATATAGGATGCACAGGCACAACATAATAACCAAATTCCTTTCCTCTTATACGGCAGCATCCTTTTCATTTTTGCAGCGTCTCAATTTCTCTCTGCTTGTGCTCACTCACCTGGACTGCTGGGCCTTACCTCATCTTTCTCTCCATCTCGAAATGACCTTGCTCTTGCTTTTTACCTTCTTCTCTATCTGCTCACATTTGTCTCTTTTTGATGTACTTCTATTAACATATATTCCTTCATTGTAGTCTCTTTTTCCTCTACTTGTTACTTTGCATTTAGTTTTCACTTGCATGTCCCTGGCACCCCATAGCTGAGACCCCATTTCTCTTTAGTTTTTAAATTCCTCTTCTGTCTTCTTTTTTGATCTGCACTATATAAACATATTTACCCCAATTTGTGATTATTGTTACCTTTATGTATTCATTCTTTTAATCATAAATATTTATTGGGCCTCTGCTGTGTGCCATCAGGCTTTTGTGTCTCTGTCTATGGGGACAAAATACTAGAGAACAAAACAGATATTTTGGAAGAAAGAAAATGAGTTTCTAAAAATCATATCCTTTGTTGGAAGTATGAAATTATTCATTCAGTTGATCATGCAATAATAAAAGTAAAAGCATCTAACTGCCATTGCTAATATTACAACTGAACATTATTATATTAAGTTGGACATGATGGCATAAGCAAGGCAAGATTCTTATATGACCCATATATACACGTGAAAGGACCATATCCATATCTGTGTAAATACCTAAGTCTACCCTAATACACCACAGATGTGGGCATAAAATCTATATGCTCTGGTCAATGTTGCCACTAAATTTATTAAAATTTGCAAGTATATTCCATGTTAAGTGAGCATAAAACTATAACTACCACATAGTATACACATAAAGAGTTTGAATGTTAAAACTAATGATAATTTATAACAAAGTTAATCTGAAAAATATGCAATAAAGTACATTAACAGTATTGTACTGAATAGCAATTAGGAATGAATAATAAACCATTCATGTAAATGAAAATAATTCACTGTTTTTCTCCCACACCCAAGTCTGTCAACAAATTGTTGCCTTCTTAACTTGATTAGAAACAAAAAGAGCCTGACTCTTGGAGGGTAGAATCCACAGAAGACAAACAGTTTTATCAGCCATGAAATAAAAATGGTGGCCTGTGATCCATGGGTCATTATGGAGTGGTAGTATAAACAGGGACTGTTCATGTTACTACATCCTCCACCTTGCCTAACAGCATGGTAGTTGTGACTTAATTCTTTGACAGTACTATCCTCACACCTCTAGCCAGCCACGGAGAGCAGGGTTCAAGGGCAGCCAGGGCTGGGACAGTGAAAGCAAACACTGCCCCGAAGCTGGTATGATGTTTAACTTAAGGCAAATTATAATCACAGGCCTTTGAATTCAGGCATGTTCCATCAATGGGGAGAGGCATTATGCACAAAGTAGGGCTAAAAGCAGAAAAAAACTCAAATCATACTGGAAGTCAAGTTCAAGGCCTAGATGTGTAGGGGTTATTACTTCATGATGCTTCAGATGAAGTAAATACTCTCAACCTAACATCACTTTCAGTGAACACTTTACTATTTAGGCTGTTTCTTAAAACTCTGTGTATCAGAGAAATAGACCTGAAAGTTTAAGAAAGAAAAAAAAATGGCTCTTTGAGTTGTCTTTCCATAAGATCAAATACACTTGAGAAAATAAAATCAAGAGAGATGGTTCAAAAACCAAAGTGAGGCTTGTATTTTTGTTAACAAAAAATGTACTTTTGTTATTGTTGCCTGTCTCAAGGAATATGATTTACACTAATTCAGTATTGAATCTTTTGCTGAGATGAAAGTAAAATTATTTGATTTTCCCCCCCACTAATAGGATATCTGTAAATTCCCTTGTATTTTGCTTTAAATAGGCTCTTCATTTAGAAACTGAGCTCTAGCTCCCCCCTCCCCCACCAAATGGAAGCTATGTGACTATTTATATAATCTTGGGGTAGGAAAGGTCTTTCACTGCATATTGGTGGGGGCAGAGGTTGATGAGTGATCTGACTACATATAAAACAAATGTAAACATGAGAGTAGCGATAGAAAAAAATCACAAAAAAATATGGAAGGACAGATATCTAACTTTAAGTGCCACAATCAACAGAATCACCAATAGAGAAATGACTTTTATAAAAGATGTCATTGGGAATGATTACTTCTTAGAGTGTAACAAACCTGAGATGCTGGGAAATGGGAAAATAGGAGCTATTGTGGTGGGAGAAGAGGAACCAGGCAGGCGTGGAGATCAAGGATGCCTCAGCCATAGCATGGCTGTTGTGGGGGTAAATGCTTTTCAAGTTTCTTTTCGTTGCTCATTCGGAGAGTAACTTATGGGCTTTGTTAAATGTGTCCCATACAGTTGCAGGAAAATATCTTGGGTCAGATTGTCATAGGGAAAGGTCTGGAGTGCAAAATAATTCCAGCAGATCTGTTTAATTTCCTAGTGCCACATTTCCATCCTTCTGAAGTGAAGTGGCTTCCTGGTCCTGCACAAAAGATAACAAAGCTACAAGCTGGTGGTGGGTGCTTACAAGACCATATAGTTTTTCACCTCACTAAATGTGAGGGCTTCCAGTTCTTCTTAAAAGAGAGGAAAATGGAACTTGCTGAGTGTTCCCTAAGTTCACCGCTTTATACAAATAACTGTTAAGATAGCTGGCCATGGACCACAAACCCTATTTTAGCATGCCCTTGATTACATGGCCAGCTCATAGGCAGACTGTTATAGCAAGGCGTCCAGGGCTACAGTTCTGTTCTGTCTCTTCCGTTGGTTACAAGGCCTGGAACTACTTCTGAACTTAAATCTGCTTTACTAAATCAATTTCCTGAGTCATTTAACAACATAACAAATGCCCTCCTGAACGCGAATCATTGCAGTAGGCACAGAGAGAGACTAAAGGCTGTAGGACATACACAAAGTTCACAGAGAGGCAGAACAACTTCATAAGAGAAAAACAAACTAGCACAACGTAAAATAGAATATTTGTTCCTTTTCTATCAGGGTCCCGATACTATTAAGAATTGTCAACCAGAGTCTGATCCCAGCCCATACATTTAGACAGGACCGAATCCCAGCCAGCAAACACATCTATGAGGATTTAGAAGAATTATCAACAAACGTTATTTCAGTCTAAGAGGTAGTAGGAAAAAGGGTAACTATTAGACACAAAAAAAGCTTCTGTAGGAAACTTTACTCTTAAGTAAAAGTGTTCTTAATTAACTTCCAAAGAAAGGCCCTGGCTTCTCACAGCAATGGGCACTTTCCAGCTAACAGAACCTAAAGCCATCACAAAATTATGAAGTGAACATTGGTGATACTCACATCATTGTTTCTGCAGGGAAACAAACATTTTCTGCCCGCAGGGAATATTTAATTCAGTGGAGATGAAACCGGATGCTGCCTTCTTGTCCAGAAATAAAATCTATGCTAAGGATTGCTTTGCTTTGATATATTTTAAACTAACATTATTAAGTATTCCAGAAATTCAATATAGCAATTTCCTGGTATGTTGTTTTTTTCTAGAGGTTTGGGAATTTATTTTGAAATCATTTATCCTAACAGTTTCCTTAGGAAAGTTAACAGGCCTATCATTTATAGTATCTACCTTTCCAGAGTCGTTAAGTTTTATTTGGTAACATAACCTGGTTAGGATCTCTGGCTCTCAGAAACGAAACTCAGTTCTATTGTCTGACTAATACATGGTCCAGTAGAACTGAAAACAGGAATGTTCCTGAAATGGGTGGCTTCCCCATATACTGTATACTGGTCATCTGACAATCTCATCATAGTCCCTCTCTCTCTTACATATTCTCTCATATATATATATATATATATATATATATATATATACACATATATATATATATTACATATATACTCATATATATGTGAGTATACACACATATATATACGCACACACTCATATGTGTGTGTATATATATATATATAAAATGAGTATATATGTGTATATATATATGCTCTTCTGAAATTCTTGTCCTAACCTTTAACTATTACCCTAATTTCTCAAACAGGGTAGGTTGTGTTCCAACAAAGATTTCATTCAGTTTCTTAAGAATTGGAATATGAGTTAGTTAATTGTAATCTTTAAATATATATCTCACGTTAAAAACATATATACTTTCACCAAAGTTTATTTTGAGATCCTTTTTAGTGAGATAGTATGAGGAAATAAGCCTAGATTACTTATGTTTTTCTTAATAAATAGCTAATAATTATAACATATAAAACTAATAGCATTATGATAAAATCATTATTTCATTTTAAATATTCCTTGAATTTAAATAATTAAAAATGAATATCCCATATAAACATTCTCTATTTTTGAGAGTAGGTAGTACTTATTTTTGTTTCACTCATGGTTAAAGTATTTCGAATTTTTCTATAAAACATTCTTATGCAATTAACTATTTTGTAGTGTGCTGTGTGTATATAATATAAGAAGTATATTTAAAATCAGTTTTTGAACAAAGTTATTGTGATCTTTATTTGTCAGTCTTCCAAGCATGACTGGCTTTTAAAAGGACTTCAGCTTCTAATATGTTGAAAGGATTTCTCCAAAATCTGAAGCAGCATGGGCCATTTATTTTCCTAAAACCCCTCATAGACATTTAAAATGAAACACTATATAGATAAGATATAAATATCTATTACTTTGATCAAATCATACATACCTGTGGCAACTGAAATTGCTTTTACAATTGAATAGTATATATTTCTAGGTTAATAGTTTTCAGAAATATATGGAATTTTCAACACTGTATGATAACGTTAACTTCACAAATTGGAATATTTCTTATGCTATATTGACATTCAGAAATTGCAGCCTATTATATGAGCCTACTTTTACATTTTATTCTTATTATGATAATGTCACTCACACGATTATAACTGCAATTCCCATAGCTAATATTCTTAGTTCCTTTACTTAAGCACAAAAAAAATGTGTCATGAAGAATGGCTTTAGAAGACAGTGCCTTATTTAGTAAGATATTCCAATATATACTGCTCTGAATTTGTCATGCATTTGACTATCAAACTTTTTTTTCACACCTACTATGTGCAATTGCACCTGGAAGGATTTTTGCGACAGATCTTATGAAATGACATGCTCTAGAAGCTGAAGTTATTATTGTGATAGAGTTGATAATTTTATTATAAAACTTCTGATTCATATTGTGGAAAAAAGGATGTGATTTTAGTATCCTAAAACACAATTAAAGTCCTACTTATTTTGTTTTCCAGGGGTGTAATCTTACAAATCACTTTACCTCTTTGAGATCCAGTATTTTAATCTATGATGATTGCTTCATATAGATAGTTAGATTTAAGTAGATAATGTATGTGAAAATGTATTGTAAATTCTGAGATAGTTTATAAATATTCACTATTATAATAAAACATGGCTCCTACCTTAAAGATGTGGAATATCTAATGGAATAGAAAAAAATTTGTTAAACTGCACTGAAACATCTTTATTTTTCTTTAAAGTATTTAATGAAAGCCATGTAGTATGTTTCACATAATTAAAAATATATAAAAAGATGTTTTATATAATATAAAAATGTATGAAGATATATAAATATTATGTATAATAAAGCTTTTATACAATAAAATTTACATTTTTTTGTTTTATAAAAGGACAGAACTTGATATAGATTTATCTTGGAGGGCAAAATCAACATCCTTGATCCTGGAATATATTTGTGATATAATAGAGAAAGAATACAAAAAGAAACAAAAAAACTTGACGATAACCAGCTCTCATAAAGATACAGAAAAAATTAAGCATTTTATTTTATTTTATTTTTATTTTTTATTTTATTTTATATTTTTGAGGGCAGTGTCACTTGCCCTCATATGTGGGACCCGAACCGGGGCCGCCGGCGTCCCAAGCCAGCGCCTAATCACCGCTCCACTCGGCCAGCCCAAAATGAAGCATTTTAGAAAGAGGCTCTCAACAGCAAACACTCAGAAATATTTTAATTGGATTCTGATTTGATAATATTTTTTGTTATATGAACTTAAACTAGGCATCAAGTCCCAGCACCCATAAAGACAAGGAGGTTGTAGGTCTCATCTTATTAGGGAAAGAAAATTGCTGGCTAGGTGTTGGTATACGTGGATATGAGAGTGTGGTACTGTTTTTTTCTTTCTTTTCGTTATGTTTTATCTTTACGCTTCACAACACAGAACACTGGTTATTCTTTCCAGAAAATTTTTATACTGATTGGATTTTTAAGTATTAAATGTGCAAAAAAACATTCTCAGGAAAGTTTAATAACATTTAAAAGGGATGTCTAGTTCAGTGATGTAATAATGACATTAATAGTGTCTTATTTCGTTTCATGTCATTGCATGGATATTAAGCAGTGACACTTTGAAGTTTTATCTACAAGCCCGTTGCATTTCTGGGGCCGGGGGACATTTCTCCTGGGGTGACCACGCAGAAGTCCAATTAAAGTCAGTGGGAGTCAGGTGCCCAGAGGAAAAGAGAGGCAGATAGCTGGAAAAAATGGCCATTATCACTGTGATTTATACAAGGTCACAGATTATTTTTGGTCTCTAAAAGCATGCCTGTGGGGGAAAGCTTGGCTGGAAAGCTTGTCTGCGTGTCTCCAGGGAATCTGGAGGGCACAGGGCCCTTAGGAGGGGTCTTTCGGAAAGACTATCTCATTTCATTTTCCGCATGTGGTCTTGGGTTCAACATTACAGGATTAACTGGGGGCTGCCAAGTGACAGCCCCTGAATGAGCTGATGCCAGAGCTAGAGTCGCGGTAATTGGATCTGCTGGGTTAACTAAGGAGCCCGCCTAGAGGAAGCCCTGCGGACTTCAATCAGATTCCATTTTAATTCTCTGAATAATTAGATACCCGACATTGGTTGTAGAAATACTATCATTCCCACTATCTCTTTCCCTAGTGTTCACTCCATAATCCTCCTACGAGACATGTGTCCCATATAGCAAAAAATGCAAATCATATCGCCAAGGCTGGACAGCATCGTTCAGAGCAAGAAGCCAAACGAAAGATTTACACTATGTTAATAACCGTTAACAGCATGGCTAGGATGTAACAACCACATTCTAGAAACCACCAACATAAAACTGCACTTCTTGTAACATGTTTTTGAAAAATTTGTATTATAATTTTAGTCTGGTCTCTATGGAAATATACATTTATACAAATATCAATCATTTAAAAATATGGAACTATAAAATGCTGATAAAAAAGATTTACAATGCCTTTCCTGTTTATGATATATTTCCATGCAACACAACCATTTAATGAAAGGGTTCAAGAAGCCTATTGACATTTACTTTTCTTCTTACCATATATTTATTAAGCCCAAATATAAAATTCACATTAACATCAAACACACGTAAAATATGAAATGGCTAGAGGGGAATGATGACTTATTTTAGTACGTTGATGATGGTGTCAACGTTTCATTTATGTGTCATCTAAAAAGGACAATAAATTTCAGTGAAGGCTCAATATATTACAAGACTTTTCATCAACACACTCCACAGGGTAGGCTAAAGCCACAGATGGAAGGAAGAAATATTGCTGAATAATCAATTCTTGAAAGCATTCAATGTTATTTAAAAAGCTACATTTAAAATATCCAGAAGTCTGGAAATAGAGCTACCTTTTGACCCAGCAATTCTACTCCTAGGTATTTATCCTGAAAAAAACCAAGACACTTATTCAAAAAAAGTTATGCACCCCGATGTTCATAGCAGCACAATTTACAATAGCTAAGACTTGGAAACAACCAAAATGCCCGTCAGTAGATGACTGGATTAAGAAACTGTGGTATATTTATACAATGGAGTATTACTCTGCTATAAAGAAGAATGAAATCGTGCCATTTGCAATGATATGGATGGACCTAGAGACTATAATGTTGAGTGAAATAAGTCAGTCAGAGAAGGACAAATACCATATGATCTCACTTATATGTGGAATATGAAAAACTGTATGAATGAGCAAAGTAAACAGAAACTGTCTCATAGATATAGAGGAAAAATCAGGGTTGCTAAGTTGGAGAGGAATGGGGATGAGGGAGAAGGGGAAGGGATTAGACAGCAAAAATAGGCAACTACAATATTGCTACTGGGATAGGAAAAACAGTTTGGGGAATATAATTAATAATGTCGTAAATATTCTGTGGAATGTCAGATGATCATAGGTCTTGTTAGGGAGACCATTTCATGGATGGAGTAGAGGTTTGATCACTGCACTGTATTACTAAAGTGGAGGTGGTATACCTACTGTAATTGAATATATATATAGATAGTCACGGGATGTGGATTATACTGTGGAAGAGAGTCAGGGGAAGAGTAATAGATATATATGATATGGGGGGGGAGTGGGGTGGTGTATTGGGGGTGGGGGGTTGTCACTTTGAGGGGTAAAATGTATAACTATTGCACTGTGTTGTACACCTGAAACTAATTAAAAATAAAATAAAATATTAAAAAAAAATAAATAAAAAAAAAATAAATATTTTCTAGAAACTAAAAAAAAACCACAAACAAACAAACAAAATATCCAGAAGTCTAAAATATGGAAGTGTCAGAGGTGCTGTGATGCATATGTGTGGATATGAAAGTTGTATGGAACGTTTGCTTCTCTTTCTATTTTTCAGTATTAAGATTCTTAGGCAAACAAAAATATAACAATAATACAATGGGACATTAGCGATGCTAAGGCTTCAACACAGACCTCAGCCCTGGAGGTAGAAGAAGAATCTGTGTGAAGAAGAATCTGTGTGGTTTCCAGAGCCTGCACTTGGTAGCTGGCACCGAATAACTGCCCACATGGCCCAAGCACATAACCAAACGAGGCAGATGAACTTTTCAATATTAAGTATGGATGAGTTGGCTTAGATACATTCATTACTCTTGTCTGCTACTGAAGATGGGACAGAAGTTTGCTCATATTTCCTGTATCTTGAGTTAGCACTGACTTTGTGTCTAATATTTCAGCATGATAGATAACTATCGACATGAATCTCTAAAAACCCACTATGCTCGTGGTGTTGTAAATGACCGACAGCAGTGGGAAGAATGGGGGAAATACAGCTTTTTCCCAAATTGCACTGGCTAGAGTTGCACTGCTCTGCTCCTTCCGAGAGCTGGGAGTACCCTGTTTTAAAGCGAAAGGACAGAGACCTGTGGCTATGTCCCTTATATCTTTTGGAAGGAATCATTTTATTCACCATAAAAGACCAGCTTAACTGTTCTTTGTTCCCTGGTACTTAAAAATGTATTATATTGAAAGAAGTAGTTCCCTAAGCCCACACAGTAAAAGAAGGTCTTTGGATTCTCTTCTCTCTCAGAGTTACACTCTTTTTCACCTGCATTTCCTCTGTAAATGAAGTCAGAAAAATTGATAAAACTTCCCATCTTCACTGCCAAGTAGGAGATTTCTTCCCCAGATCAGTGCCATCAAAGCTGTTTTGATATCTCTTTCTCCAAAACTTTATTTAGTCATGTCAAGATGTGTGTGCATGTTAGCTAGCATTTGAAGTTCTCTCAGGTATAAATGACGCACCAAAGGGAAACCATTCTGTAAAATTCAATCTGGGAAAATGAGCTTAAAAACACTCTCAGCAGAATATCACTAAAGAGGAATCCAGCAAAGTGACAATGTGCATATTTTTGTTTTTCACTTTTATAAGCCTGTCTCTCTCTTCCCTCCTTAGACACACACACACACACACACACACACACACACACACACACACACCCTACAAGCCCTCTCTCCCAATGGTGGGTAGGATTTTAAATTATCTACACACATCTTTAGCACTTCTAAAAGTCTATTACACTTCTATTAAAGCCCAAAGTATGTATGAAGCACCTGCTGAGTGCAAGCACTCTTTTGATTTCCAGAGAGAACTTTCCACTTTGAAGTATAGGGAGGTATGTAAGCCTCCTCAGTATGGATACATTGTTTACAAATGGGACCTACTATTCTCAAAAATCCAAGGGAGGAATATATTTGTTATCGTACTGAGACAGTATACATATTCTGTCCAAAGGATGCTTTTAGAATCTACATGAAATTTAATCCTTAAGAAAAAAATAAACTTGAAAAATTGGTAAATTGAATATCTAATTATGAGTTAGGTAGAGAATCTGAATCCCTCCCTGAATATAAGGGAAACACCTACTTTTTGAAAATTGGTTTTCTACTGCATCTATTATGGAACTGGTCATTTCCCTAAAGATGCATGTGGGGGTTATTTAAATCTTATGATACCAAATACATCTGTCCCTCAATTGGCCTGTGGTTTAGTGTGTGTTACAAACCGTGCTCTCTGGAAGCTCAGATAGAGTGCTTGTCACGGAGACTCCACATTAGTGATGTTTTACAACTCTTCATTACTTTGTTTCAGACTTAAACAGTAAAATGGAAAAGATAAAAACAATTCTTGAGCATTTAGGAAAGAACTTCTTTACCAGCACACGTCTAAGAAATGCTACCTATCAAGCTTTTTGCTCTGACCTTGACACTTAACTGAAGCCACTTTATTTCCCCTCTACCACTTAAGCCAATACAATCTCACATCTCCATTTTAATGTTTTTTCTGTTTTGTCTTTACTGTTTCCTATATCAATTATTTGTGGTTTTTTTGGGGGTTTTTTTGAGGGCAGTGTCACTGGCCCTCTTATGTGGGACCGAACCGGGGCCGCTGGCTTCCCAAGCCAGCGCTTAACCACCGCGCCACTCGGCCAGCCCAGTTATTTGTGTTTTTGAAGAATGGTTATCTTCCAGTATCTGCTTCTTTGTACTTTATTTTAGCTTTAAGGCAGGCATTCCATTGGGTCTTCATTTTCAAACTCTCAGTGAAAGGCACCCAGGAGCTAATCCCTTCAAACTATATCCAGGAACTCTGTGATGGCTACCTGACTCTCATTGATAAACCACTTCAGATCCATCAATCACCCCAACTCTGCCTTAGTAAAAATGCACCATAGGTGGATTCCTTTTTCACCTAAACAGTGATTACATCAAGTTAACCTACTTATTTACGTACAAAATAGGCATGGTAATTGCTAGAGAAATTGTGGCCATGGATTAATGCTTTTATCAGAAATGGATAGAAATAGAAATGAAATCTTTGCTGTGTTCATGTAGTATTGTTGATGTCCCATGAAATAATTGAAATAATTACATTATTCCTTACTCTTAAATGACCGAGTATCTTGAAATAATTGAGAAATGCAAAATTTTTAAGGAACAAATTTGAATAAGAATAGCTCTTTTCAATCCATTATTTATTTCGAGTCTGTTTACAACCCTGTGCCTTGGCAGCACAGGTATTATTATCACTCACATATTTCAGACCCAAAGAGGTTTTGGATTTATCCAGCCAGTAAGAAGTAAAGGAGGAACTTAGTCTTTAGACTTAATGCCTGAACTCTTTTTATTATCCTCACCATTTCTTTTCTTTTTCTTTTTTTTTCTTTTTTTAAATTCTACTCTTCAGATGTCTATGGAAAAATAAAAAAAGCTAGATTCCGGGTTATGGAGACTCAATTCAGGAACTCCCGAGACTCATCAAAATTTAGCAAACACTAATTGACACTCCTGTGTTTTGCAATGTGATTTGACTATAAATCAAACTCACTTAGTCTGGGCTGTATTTTCCTCAAGGGCAGACTCCACCTCTCCCTCATCTTTGGCTCAGAGATAGAGCCAAGTCCTGACACAGGTCAGGTACTCCACCTGTGAAGTGAGGTTACACGGGGGGGCCTAAGCCTGGATGAACTGCCTCCTGTCTCCAGTTATGTACACAATGGAGTCACAAAGGGGGAATTTCTGAGGGCCAAGTGTCTGCTCAGAGCTCTGCAAGCCCCTAATTTGTCAGAGGATGAATAGGCACAGTGTGAAAGAGCTAAGGGGCTGTGATACTGCTCAGATTATAGAGGAGTTGGCTGCCAATCAAACATCCTGCAAAATGCTTATTCCTTGATGTGTTTTTGTTCAACCCAAATGATGTCCTTAGTAGTTCACTTTAGATAGCTCTTCGGTGTCTGCTTTCATGTCATCAAGACATTGTGCTAAGACTCATCTAGTTATATTTGTGAGAAGCTTCGAATATGTGGGAACTCAATCTCTTCAGAGTGAAAAAAGTACAACTTCATTTGGTAAGAAGGAGAATATTGGCAAAGACAGCAAAAAATTCTGTCACAAATTTTAACCACTATCTAGTTGACATGTGCCTGCTGTGCTAATTGCTTCATTACTTAATTATGCAAAAAAATAATAGCATTTACAGCAAACATAGACCGTGAAGCATTATTAAAATACAAAGAAACATGCTCTAAACTCTTTAGTGCAAACATAAATATTTCATAATGAGGAAGAGTGCTTATTAAATAACAGTAATGAGGATTTTGCAGCTAGCTTGAGTTGTTCTTTCACTAAACTTCTAGCACTCTTATGCAGGATAACTTCTGCTGCCTGTGGTTATAATCTTGAATTTGTCTGACTCCCCTCTCACAAAGTAAGATTTTTTTTAGGGTACTGTTATACATTCTTTTTCTAACATAATTTCTGATCACACGGTATTTGTCAAATAAAATAATAAATGAATAAGTGAATAAATTGGCAAATAAATACACAAACCCATCAATCAAGAGAATAGCTATGGACTTAAAGATGAGACCGAGACACATGTTCCCAGACAGGAGATCGTAGGTTCTAAAGTAGGAAGGCCACAGCTGTGTTTTAGAGCTTAGCAATAGTGCCATTGGTCTAGGGATTGATTTTGAAATAAATATACCTACTCCTGCTCAAGCAAATGAATATTGCCCTTTGAAGTCTTCCTATTCCATTGTATTAAATGTTTTTAAAAATCCTTTAGGATTGTTCTTGGAGAGTTTAATACTTTTTCAAGAAATTCAGTTTCATTAATTTTCGACGTTTTTTTCCTCAAACTCAAAAACAATATTTTGTCCCTGCAATTATCCTCACCATATGTAGCTCTTAAATTTGGATGGTTTAAAAATTCAAAGGTACATTTGAAGGCCAAATATTTGTCATTGTCAAACACATTCCATAGAAAGTTTTTATCACCCTGAATGTAAATTTTTAAAAAAGGGTCCTTAAGTATCATAAAAGATAGAAGCATCCGTGGAATAAATATTTGTGCCCCAGGGTGTCTTTTCTGAAGGAGGTAATGGATCATTTCATGGTGTGACCTCTTTTGTAGTTTCAATCTTGCACATTTTAGCAAACAATCAGACCCCTTCCCTTAAATCTACCAACATTTGTGTAGATCTTACAATGTTGGCAGCATTTTCCTGGGTCAGGATAGAGGGAAGAAAATAAGGTTCCATCCTTGTTCTCAAACATTATATGAAACATTAATGTACTGACAGGGTGGAGTAGCACCCACACCCAATGCTTAGTCCTCTGATTGGGACTCAAGCTAAAATATGCTGATTCCCATCCCAGTGAACTGAATGGTTAGTGGTATTATTTTAGTCCTTCATTTATGTGTTACATCAGACAGTTTTTAAATATCCATATATTTATGTATGACTTGCTCTAGACTCTAGGGCTATGAATGTGACAAGACAGACAAGCTTATAAAAAAAAGCTTAAGAGTCATGACTGTTTTCAGAAGGAAAATAAAAGGTATTTGATTTTCATTAGCAGGAGTCTCTAACCTGGTTCAAGGGCTTGGGAAAATCCTTGCTAAGGAAATAATGTCAACAAGTAGATTTGGGGGATCAATAGTCATCATCCAAGATGTGGCTGAAAGGTGAGGAAAAGGTGGCATGAGGTAGTTATGCTGCAATTCAAAACTGCTGACATCTAGAACTTAGACGGGGGAGTAGCCTGAGGGCAGGACAGACTTGGGGTGGGGGCAGTGAACATTACCCTAAGGTCAGTGATAAACTATTATATG
Organism: Aselliscus stoliczkanus; assembly: GCA_033961575.1. NCBI lineage: Eukaryota > Metazoa > Chordata > Mammalia > Chiroptera > Hipposideridae > Aselliscus > Aselliscus stoliczkanus. The sequence goes on along the minus strand of CM066740.1, from coordinate 69,301,962 downwards.
TTGTCAGTTAGGGAGGTAACATGTCACTGTTGTAATTTTACTTGGGTACAAAGTGGAGAATAGAAAAGAGGTGGAAAAGAAAAAAAGTGAGGGATTTCTTAGGTGTCACTACAAGTGTCAAGTGAGAAAGAATGGTGGTGGTAGTTATGTCAAGAAATGGATGGTTTTAAGAGCTAACTGGGGTACATTTAACAGGCTTAGTGATGGACAGGCTATGGCATGTGAGTTGAGGGTGGTTTGACTATGGTTATGTGCTTGTTCCAATTCCTGAACTAGGGAACATGGTGAATGCAGCAGTTCAGTATTGGTCTCATGAAATATGAAATGTGTTTGAGGTATTTGAGTAGTGATGACAAGGAATCAGTCTCTGGAATTATAAAAAATACTATCCAACCCTTGGACAGAATTTTTAGTGTGTTCACAGCATGTTTTCTCACTTAAACCTATAAACAAATTTTTGATGTAAGAAGGCATTTTAATAAGCATTATTATTCAGTTAATATTTGTTGCTGTTGAATATCCCCATTTTATGAACAAAGCACCTGAGGCTAAAAGAGTTGAAATGTGCTTCTTGCCCAAGGTTGGAATACAAGCCTAGAATCTGCAGCTCCAAATTTTATAGACTATCCATTAGATCAGTATTACACTGTCTGGAATGAAAAGATTCTGCAGATGTGAAGGATTATGGTGATACTAGATGGTACTGAGAAAGTTGGCTTTCTCTTCATAACCATAACTTTCATGCATTTAACAAAATTTGTATTCCTTATACTCAAATAGTTTAAAAATACTTGTCAGATGCTCAGATTTGAAACCCTTGCTATCCTACCCAATTTAAAACTTGATGTATTTTCTAAACAACATAAGGTCAACATAAGTTGTAGCTTATAAGACACAACTTACAAGTTTATTAATCATAATGCAAATGTTGCCATTTTGTAAGAAGAGACTACTAAGCTTTCTCAGTTCTTTACCATGTGATGAATTCAGAGTAGCAAAATGGTTGAGAACATGGGTTATGAAATCGTATTGTCTGGATTCCCACTTTGGGTCTGTAGCTTGCAAATAATTTTGATAAAACACCTAAACTTTCTTAACTGAAGTTTCCTCATCTTTAAAATGTGAAATAATAATACTCATGAGTTTTGCAGGGAAAATTAAATGAGATAAACATGTGCTTACTTAAGTTTGGCTCTTGTTACTATAAGGATGGGTCAGCATTGTCTGGGAAACAGCATGTAATTTTCTTCCAAATGTTTATTGTTCCTTCTTGACCTCCATTAAATTCTACAATTAGACTTGGTTTCTCTCTCTCCAAATACATTGTAGACTCAGGTTATGCCTCAGTATTGTGGTCCATAATTGAAAAGAGATTTTTCTCTGCGTTGGTAAATAGCTTCTCCAAATAAACTAATCACTTTGGACCTACCTTCCAAGTTTCCCTAAATGGAAATTTTATAACCAGTAGCATTTTTTCTCCCTTTAAACAGCCCTAGCAAGAGAGCAACCAGTTATAAGGGCAACAGTGAACAAATTGGCAATTAATTTAAAGTGAAAGACAGATCTCCTTAACCCTGCATCCTCTCAATTTCCCTTTCCTCTTAGAAGAAAAAGAGACAATTCTCTCAGTCCTCGAAATGGCAATAAATCAAGGATTTATTTGTGTGATTTACACCGGATAAGCAAGCCGGTAACTGTGCTGCTACCAATGGAATTATTTTTCTTGTAGCTTGACTAACAGTGTAACAATTGCTATAGGTTTTAAAGTATCTCCTCATGCCACGATTGGACATTAACCCTAATTCAATGAGAGAAAGTGAGTTCCGGTCAATGATGGCAGATTCTTGGTGTCTCCTTACAAATAGACTCTAGACAGCCAATCAGATGCTGGCCTGTCTAACATGGCATCCTAAGTTCACGGGCTACCTCTAAAGATAGCAGAGCAGGATATTAACCTTATATTAATCACATATTGTGTGATCTGTGGTGAGTTATGTAACCTCTCCATGCCCATTTCCTCTTCTGCAAGATGTTAAATAGCGTGGATATTACATAGTGGGCCATAAATAAATCACAGTTACTATTTTTAAGAAAATCAAATGAACAAGACAAAACAAGCATAGTATGGGAAATTTTAGTCAAATATATATTTTTTCTCATCTTATAAGGAAAAGGAAAGACCTCCATATGTCAGTACTGAAAGATAGATTCATAATGTTCTTCTCACTCTTCAAATAACTCCAGAGAGAGCCATTTTCTTATCTTGCACGTGTGTACTTTGCCTCTCTAAAAAAAGCCGTAATTGTAATTTATAGGTTGTTGTTTCTGGCTCTAAAAATTCATTTCTTTTAACTACTTTCAGTTTCTTAGGTGCAAGGTGTATATAAATGCAAGACAGAAAAATTTATTTTCTGGAAGCATGCCCTTGTTTCCCACTATTTAGCATGTGTGCATATATACATCCTCAAGTCAAATTGAAGAATTATGAGACATTCTGTACTGTCTTTTCTTTTCTTTTTTTTTTTTTCAGAAATAGAAAATTGGAAAGCTTTAATAGCAGATGCTGCATTATAAACACAATTTACTGGAATTGCTCTCCTCTAATCATATAGAAACCATGTTATGTCCCAGAGAAGTTATAAAAATATATAGAAATCTACTTATCCTCCAAGAAAATTGAGGTCTTAGTTAGAGTAATGACAAGAACCTGAAATTGAGTTGGAAGCCCTGAAATCATGAGTTGAGACAGCGTCCTAATGATTTCATTTTGTAAAGCCACAACATACTGAATACATGAATAATATGAGGCCAGTGCTTACCACATAGAGTATCTAGTATTTTAATCTCTATGTTATTCCTTAGAAAAAATTTTTCAAAATAGATTTTGTGTATTTGTGTAATGAAGAGTTTTTAATCCCCATTTCTAGGTTAAATTGAAAATAATGAACTATTTGTACTTGATGCTTTTATTATGAACTGATAAAATAAATTATGCATATATCAAATTACTTTTCTGTATTTTCCATTTATAGATATGAAAGCCAGTCTATGCAATGTAATCTGTAGACCAAAAAATAGTCATTCCTTTATATATGATCCAGAATTCTAACTCTATAAAACAGTTAAATATGCTGTTTTAGAAAACATTACATTAAGTAGAATATGCAATTTTAATTCCTACCAGAGCAAAACTCTCATGTTGATTTTTCTGTGAATCCTCCTGCAAAGGGACAAGTACTCATATAAAAGCTTGCATTTTTAATATGGTCTTTTACATTTGCATTATTTCAAGCCTTTGCAAAGTAATGAGTTTCAGTAAGTTCAGATACTAGGTTTGATTTTATAAATCACTGGGCCTCCAATGAAATTGCTGTGACTCTCTGAATGCTGGGTTACTTCATATAGTATATTTATGTTTTTAGTTCTAGACAAATATAGCAGCACCTCAGAAAAAAAGACTTAGATAAATAATGACTCAGTAGATAAAGATTATAGGACTATTATTTAAACTTGCAAAAGCAGAATTTTATGATATCTGATTTTTGATACAGTGCCAGCGAAATGAAAAAAAAAAAAAGAATCAAAATATCACCTTGATAAAATTTCTCAAGATAATAGGTGTTCATTTTCTTTTCTATCAACAGCTTTGGAAGCAGTTGTTAGAAATACATCTAATCTCTTTTAAGCTGTGGATCCTTAAGGCTGATGTGATCACTAAACCAAAGATTTTCTAATTTAAAGATTTAGTTAGCTGATGTAGTTAGTACGATTCTCATAACATTAACGGCACATACACTTAATTTCAATTTCTTCCTTAAAATATTGTAATCTGCTTCTGGCAAGAATGTATTTCCTATTAACTCAACGACAAATGAAAATGCAAAACTTTAATGTAGATATTTTAAAACACATGTGATTTATCCTAGGAAACCAGATTGTGAAAATTGTCTATGATTCAATAGCCTTTAAGAGAGATACCACAATTCACGGTCTTCCAGTAGCTTGGGAGTTCCCTATTGGTATAAGCAATAAAAAGAGATTTTATTAGTATTATGCAGACATTTTTATTCACTGTGCTTTCCTAATAGTTTCTTTATAAAAATGGTTATAACGAGTTATGAAATAAAGAGATTTGAGCTTTCTGCATAACAATTTAATCATAGCTAGATATTTCTAAAACTAGGCAATGGAAATTGATACCTAAAATTTTGGATAGTTTGGAAAAAAGGGAACATTTTGTACTTTAAAAGAAATGCAACAATAACTTTGACTCTTCAAATCACTGCCTAAACTATCACTGCCTAAATCACTGCCTAAATATCTTACGTATTTTTTAAAAAAATGCTACAATGCCTTGATCATTTCTGTAATGAGAATGAATTTATATTGGACAGGGAGCACCTATCTCTGTATAGGGGTCAATCATGCATGCGTCTGCCACGTCATTATGTAGCTGGCTTGCTACCTGCCTATAGACGGATGCTTCAAAGCTGAGCATGGCAAAACAATTGGCTTACTGTCTTGGAGAACTTTCCGTTTCGTGAGGGGAATGCCAATACTGAAAGCTCATCTTTCTCTCCCTTAAGTGTCACTGCTGAGACTTCCTTTCTTTTGTTAACTCTCTCCTAGTCTTTAATTATGATATCTATACTGATGGCTCCCAAATTTATAACGCCAGCCCCAATTTCTTCCTTGAACTCCAGACTGGCATATCCAATGGCCTATTTAACAATTCCATTTAGATGCTCAGTTGCTACCTCAAACGTCATATGTTCAAAACCAAGCTTAATCTCCATCCATCTGGTTCAACACAGCACCAGGATTCCAGTTGTTCAGACCAGAAGCTTTAGAATCATCCCTTATTCCTCCTTTCTTGCACATACCACTGGCCACCCAGCAGCCTCCACATATGTCCAGAATCTTGTCTCGTCTGAGCACATCAACCCCCTGCCCTGTGTAAGCCCACACAGCTCTCACCTGTATTACTTCAGTGGCCTTCTAACTAACTCACAGCTTCCATCTGGACCGCTTACACTCTGTTCATCCTTCAGCAGACACAGGAATTCATTTAAAACATGGCTGATTAATTAATTTCCACCACACTCCAAGTAAAACCAAAAGTTCTGTGCATGGCTTACAAAACTGACATCATTTGCTTGGTGTCCTTTCCCCCAACCTCAGTCTATCCTGTTCTTGCTTACTCTGGACCAACCACCTGAGTCTCTTTTCTGATCTCAAATAGGCTAAGCAGTTTTTTGCCTCAGGGACTGGAGCTTATCTCCTCAGCTTTAAAAATTCTTCTCCCAGATGCATGCATCCTTCTTTCTTTTTGTTTATTTAAACCATTCCTGAATGACACATAATCAAGGAGCTTTTCCATGAGCTCCTGTCACTCATTTCCTTAACCTGCCCACTTTTCTTAATAGCTTCATTATATTATTCACCACATATTTATTGTCTTCATCTTCTGATTAGAATATGAAGCCCTGAGTTCTAGGATTTTGTTTTTTCACTGCAGTTTTGTCAGCACTTAAGAACAGTGCCTGAGACAGAGCAGACTCACAATAAAAATTTATTGAATTAATTCAGAAAAGCTGCATGAAGTGATGGTGTGGAGAATGTGGCAAATATAGATTTAATTATAGAAGTTTCTGGGGATACTAACCATTTATGTAGTGGCTGGAACTGGGCAATTGGGCTTAAGGAATATGCTTCTTCTATAGCTACTAGAATACCTAGGAACATATGGGAGATCATTGTTTTCCCCCCAGGGGCATAGTTAGTTCTGATTTTATTAATGTATTCTTTTTTATGCAAGCGAGATGCCAAGGGAAATGGCATTCTTAGTGCTTTCAATCACAGATCTGTAGGTGTGCCTTATCTCAGCCCTGACTTATTCACCTGGAGAAACAGTTATTAAAGAATTAAAATGACCTCAGAGGAGATTTTCTGTGAGGACAGTCACAGCTGATTGGCAGCTGACATTGTGTCAGTGTCTGGTAATTGTACACAAAATTCCTTTGACTCTTGAACGGTGGAATGTCTACACTGGTTTCCCACTTGTTTCCACATTGTCTCAGCTCTTACAAGGAGACAATCAAAATCTCTGTCTTAGTCATCTGAGGTCTTTGTTTACTTCTTTATAGTGCATCAATGTCGTATAATCTGACTTTCCTTCTTTCCATATCCTTGTACATTTGTTGCCATCAGTATTTCTTAGATATCTATATGTATATATCTCTCTATATCTATATCATCTATATCTATATATCACAGATATCTATATCTGTATTTGTATCTGTATCTGTATCTATATCTATATTTATATCTATATATTACTATATTTCATCAGAGCCAAAGATTCCTGGAACAAGCATGTGCTATTTTTATATCAAATTTTCTCACATTACAAATTTTTTCTTTAATTTTTTTGAATTACTATTTCTTGCAGATTGATAGGAGTCTTAACTTTGGATTTCTTAAGGCCTCCCCAGCGAGAGAGGAACAGAGAGGGAGGCTCTGGAAACAGCAATTACTATGTGTCTGCAAATAAACGGATGGTCTTCTCACTAATTGATAATAAATTAATAGAGGGTTTTAATATTACATGTGATGTACTATTAATGCATGTGCACAGTGAGTATAAGCATGAGAATCTCTGACTGAACTATCTGGGCCATCGCCATAATCTTCCCACCTTAAACTCTAGTATAGACCAAAATATATCATTTCAGTTCAACAAACCCTTCTAAATTTAACTGCTATGAAATTGACAGGTGAATCAAATTAAGGGACAATCCTTTTAGAGTTGAAATAAACTAGTGTGTGTAACATTTAATAGGAACTTTCCTTTTCAAAATAGGCATTTATTTGAAAAATTGACATAAACCAACATTATGAATCATACTGCAACCTTTTAACTCCAATGCCTCTTCGCTACAACAAATAAACATTTCTCATTTATCTATTTTTAAATAATCATGTTGTAAGTTGGATGTTATTACATTTCATTTGCTTTCACTTCAATTAGGTGAAAAGCCCCTGAAAGGTAGGAACTGTTTTTCTTCTCTGTGGTCCCGTGACAAACACAACGTGGCACACATGCAGATGTTTAACCTGGTTTTGTTGCAACAGTGAAATCCATTTCCAGTTCCGTCTAGGTGCCTGCTGTAGTAAGAGTTTACCTGATGTTATATTGGATGATAATATAATGACAATTGTATGTGCACAAATAGGAGTTGATGTTGACCAACTCTAGACAAAATATTAGACAGGTTCAAAGTGACTGAGACTTTGTATAGTGAATATCATGGCAGTGGAAGGAAACATAGGTATCATAAGAAAATAAGCATGAGGTTTTCTTTAGGAATTCCTTTGTAGCACTATATTTCTCTAGCAGATTGCACTTTTCAAAGTGTATTTACTGTGAGCTTCATTTGAACTTCCAAACATTATGAGTTGCACAGGCAAAAAACTATAATCTCCCTTTTAAAAATAAAAAGAAAATCGTACAAAGAGAAAGGTAACGATTTGTGCAAGGTCTCAAATACAATTGCATATTAATGTGCAATGCAGGTTACTGTAACATTTATTTTTAAATAAATTCCAGCGTTCCAGAAGAGATTGGTGCCATTAACTATGGACTTACTTAGAGGGGTGCCATTTTTCTTTGTTACTACTGATAGCACGAAATAGTGTCAACTAACAATGGCACTTAAACTACAACCAACTATCTATGTGCTCTATGCAAAACTCATTAACCTCACAAATCGCTTTGGTTAGTACCACCTATGATGATTACTCTTTTAACTCACATTTCATTAGAAATACATACACTAATATACACAATGATAATTGGCATTTACATTTATGAATTCTTGTTATATCTCAAAGGGATTATATGAAACTTGAAAAAAGAGGTTGTGCCCTTTCTTTTATGTATTCTCCACCATAATACTTAATGGAAAAGTGGGTTTTCCATAAACTTTTTATTATATATTTAAAACACTAACTTAATCTTCCAAAGAGGATGGTTTTTTTAGGTAGAAACAAAAATCAATCAAGCAAATTTACAAATGATTTATGAAGCAATGAAATAGAAAATGCAAGAAATGTGAATGACAAAATATTAATGTAGGCCACACATTGTTAATAGTGATATTAGTTTAAAATAAATGCTATATAAGAGAGAAGGATCCAAGATAGCAGAGTAGATAAACACTGTGCTTGCTTTCTTCCATGAACACATTTAAATTACAACCAAGCTATAGAACAATCAACCTGGAGAACCAGCTGAAGTCTGGCTGAACAGTAGTTTTATAACTAAGGATATAAAGAAGAAGCTGCGGTGAGGCTGGCAGGAGGGGTGGAGACGTGAAATGGGCCCCAAACCTCCATGTGGTGGTTCAGACCTAGAAGGGATATCTGGGCCATAGAGGTTCCCCCCAGAAGAGTGAGAAACCCCAGCCCAACACTGACCTCCCCAGCCCAGAGGACTGGTGCCAGGAAGAGGAATCCCCTACCCCCCAGCACCTGACTGTGAGAAACTGCAGATTTTGACCTTCTTGGTGGGGTGGAGAGCAGCAAGAAAGCCAGACATCCTCTTAAAGGGCCTGTGCACAGACTTTCTCATTCCCAGGCATTCACCTTAGGCTTCTGCACAGGGACAGTGACTCGGGGGGTGCCAGAGGCATGTAGGAGGGTATGCTGAGGTTTGTGGATTCAGGGTGAGAGGTGGAAGACAGTCACCATTGCCTTGTGAGGAAGCCCTCTTCCTGGGCAGCCAGCAGTCCAGGGCCATCTTTCTTATGTTGAGCCCACCCCCTCCAGCCAAATCTGAATCTGATTGGCCTGGTGAGCTCCACCCACTACACTCTGCTGACTCACTGGGACCCCGCCCCAACCAAGTCCCTCAACATTGGAGGCACTTTCTTCGAGAGTAGCCAGCCCCGCCTACTATTTCTTGAAAAACTATCTGAGTCCTCAGGACCCAGGTGGGTGGCAACTGGCCTGTCTGCTCTGAGACTTTTGCTGAGTAGCTCCAGGCTGAGCACTGGCACCAAACCAGAGCCTACAATAACCTGGTGGCCACAACTCTTCCCACTCTAGTAGTGACTACCTGAAACCCTGCCTCACCTGACTTGTGTACCACACGAGGCTTTATCAGTGGCTGAACATTAAAGGAGCCAGCAGATGGCAACAGGCCTCTGGGTGTCCTGGCTTTTTGCAGCGTTGCCTAGGCCCAGTACTGGTGGCAGCCATCCTCGGCTTGCAGTGTGGCCTCTCCCAGGAGCCTCCAGGTTTAACATAGGCAGCAAACAACCATGGATTGCTTTGTAGCTCCTACCAAGGAGCCCCTGGTCAGTCACAGCTGGTGGCTGACCTGGGCCTGCACTGAAGCCCCTTCCAACAAGCCCCAGAACCAACATACATGGTGGTTGGCTTAAAACCATAACAGAGCACTTCCCAATTAGCTCTACAAGTGGCACAAAGAATGGCCTCAACAGGCACCAGAGGCCACTGGGGCAAATTCCACTCAGTGAGGTCAGCCTTTTACACAGCAGCCCTTAAGCTGTAGATGTGGCCAAACCCTGAGTCAGTCAGCCTGAGGGTCAATCCCATCCAGTGATGTGCCAATAGTAATCAAGGCTTAACTATAACAGGACGGCACACACAACCCACACAAGGGACACTTGTGGAGCACTTGGAGCATGTGACCAGAGAGACTGTGCCAGGGCTCTACAGGGTACCTACTACACAAGGCCTCCTGGCCAAGACTGGGAGACACAGCGGATCCACTTAGTACATAGATGCAAACACAGGAAGCCAACCAAAATAAGGAAACAAAGAAATATGTTGCAAATGAAAGAATAGGAAAGAAACTCCATAGACAGAACTAAATAAAACAGAGGCAAGAAATCTACCAGATACAAAGTTCAAAACAATGGTCACAGGGATGCTCAGGAACTTAGTGAGAACTTCAACAAAGAGAGCAAGCATAAACAAACAAACAAATGTAGAAACCATAAAACAAAACAAAACAATCAGAAGTGAATAATGCAATAACTGAAATGAAGAATGCACTAGAAGGGCTGGCCGAGTGGCACAGTGGTTAAGCGCTGGCTTGGGAAGCCAGCGGTCCCAGTTCGGGTCCCACATATGAGGGCCAGTGACACTGCCCTCAAAAAAAAAGCACTAGAAGGAATCACCAGCAGACTACATGAAGCAGAGAATTGAATCATAGATTTGGAAGATGAGGTAGTATAAAACATCAAATCAGAACAGAAAAAGAAAAAAAGAATCCAAAAAACTAAGGATAGTTTAAGAGGACTCTGGGACAACATCAAGCAGAACAACAATCGCATCATAGGGGTACCAGAAAGAGAATAAAGAGAGTAAAGGGATTGAAAACCTATTTGAAAAACGCAATGACTGAAAAAATTTTCTAACCTAGTGAAGGAAATAGTCATACAATTCTAGGGGCACAGAGTCCCAAACAGGATGAACCCAACCAGGCTCAAACCAAGTCACATTATAGTTAGAATGACAAAGGTTAAAGACAAAGAGAGAATCCTAAAACCAGCAAGAGAAAGGCAATTAACTTGTAAGGGAGTCCCCATAAGACTGTCGGCTGATTTCTCAACAGAAATTTTTCAGGCCAGAAGGCATTGGCACAAAATATTTAACATGATGAAAAGCATGGACCCATAACCAAGATTACTCTACTCAGGAAAGCTATCATTTAGAATTGAAGGACAGATACAAAGCTTCCCAGAAAACAGAAAACTAAAGGAGTTCATCACCACCATACCAATATTACAAGAAATGTTAGAGGGATTTCTTTAAGATGGAAAAAAAAATCAATATTATGAATAATAAAATGGCAATAGCTATATATCTATCAACAATTACTTTCAATATAAATGGATTAAATACTCCACTCAATAAACATAGGAGAACTGAATGGAATAGAAAAAAAAACTCCGTATATATGCTGCCTACAAGGGAATCACTTCAGCTTGAAGGACACACACACATACACACACACACACACACAGACAACACACACACACACACACACACACACACACACACACACACACGGAAAGTAAAGGGATGGAAAAAGATATTCCACAAAAATGGGAACAAACAAACAAAAAAAATAAACAAAAAAAGCTGGGGTAGCAATACTTATACCAGGCAAAATAGACTTTAAAACAAAGTCTATAACAAGAGACAAAGAATGCAGTAATTCCACCTCTGGGGGTATCTATCTGAAGAAACTCAAATGATACTTGGAGGGGATGAATGCATCCATATGTTCATTGCAGCCTTATTTAGATTAGTCAAGATGTGAAGGCAGAATGGGTGTCCATCAATGGAAGAATGGATAAAGAGGAGGTGATATATATATATATATATATATATATATATATATATATATATATATATAATATAATATAATGGAACATTGCCCAGTCATGGAAGGGAATAATAGATTCTTGCCATCTGTGGCGGTCTGGATGGACGTGGAGGATATTGTGTTGAGTGGAGTATGTCAAACAGAGAAAGACATATGCAATATGATCTTGCTTGTATGAAATAATCTAAAGAAATAAATAAACAAAACAGAAACCAACTCATTGATACAAACAACATATTGATGGTTGCCAGATGGGATGGGGTTTGGGGGTGGGTGAAAAAGTGGAAGGAATTAAGAGGTACAAATTGGTTGTTTCACAGTAATCATGGGGATATAAGGAATAGCATAAGGATTATAGTCAATAATATTGTAATAACTATGTATGGTGTCAGGTTGGGATTAAATTTGTTGGGGTGATAGATGGGGGTTGGAGGCAGGGTAAACAAAGTGAATGGATTAAGAAGTACGAACTGGTAGTTACAAAGTAGTCATGGGAATGTAAAGTAAAGCACAGGGATTTCAGTTAACAATATGGTAATAGCTATGTATAGTGCCAGGTGGGTATTAGATTAGTCAGGGAGATAATTTCTTAAATTATATATATGTCTAATACTATGCTGTACACTGGAAATTAATATCAAATAATATTGAATGCTAAGTTTAATTCTAAAATTAAAAAAAGGGAGGGAAAATGAAAGGGATTACAAGGTCAAAATTCCAGGTATGAAACAAATAAGTCATGGAAATGTAACGTATGGCACAGGGAATATAGTCAATGATATTGTGATAGCATGGTACAGTGTCAGATGGTTGCTAGACTTATTAGGTGATCACTTCTTTAAGTGTATAAATGTTGAATAACTATGGTATTCACCTGAAACTAATATAATATTGTATGGTAGCTATATTTTAATAAAAATCTTAAAATAATTAAAAAGAATAAAACAAATGCTATGCAACGTATAAACATTGTTAGAACAATTAAAAATAGGTTCTTGTTTTAAATTGCAAAAGTCACAAAATTTAGAATGTCCCACTGTCTTTTCATATGTTCTTACCTACATATTTAAAATTACCTTCTCCCAAATCAATTTCATAAAGGTGCTTTAAAACTTCTCTTTTTTAATTTGCAATGTTAGCACAAAATATTGAGGATTTATCATAATCAGTGATAGCAAACTATAAAACTGAAATCACCAATGAAACCACAATTTTCAAGTTTCTTATGTTTGTTCTTTTTTTTCTGGACACATCTTAAATTCCCTCAATTTTCTCATAGGAAACTTATTCTCATGAATTTTTCATCAGAGTTCACAATTCAAATAGCTTAGATATACTTCTGAATATGGCTTATTCCAATAATCTTTAAATATCTTCAACTGAAATATTGATATCATATAATGGAATACTGCAACATAAGTATGAAAACTATAATAAAGTTTGAAAACATATTCTTATTTTACATTTGGGTTCAAGTTAAAATTATGCGATAGTAGATATTATTTTTGCAAAGCTTAGAGAAAAAACCAGAGCTGTGAAAATTAGAATGGAGACTGCATGCAATGTCTTTAATGAGATCATTACATTTTTCTGTTAATGGCAGTTGCCTTGCTTTGCTATTTTACTATGTTTTTAATTTTTTCTGCCAATTACTTACTCTGCTTCATTGGTTCTAAGTGATGCAATACACTAAATCACTTGATCTTAGACATCACTTATGAGGGCTACTCTTCGGTTAATTTTATGGCAGCTATATACTATAGTTAGATGTTAATATCATACAATATGGGCCAAGTCTCATTCTATTTTCCCCCTGGAAATGAATCACATAATAGGCAAAATCACAATTAGATGTTTTGAGATATACATTAGTAAGTGATTTTCTTAGCTGTGAACTTCATAAATTTGACCAAACCTTGTGTTGATTCTTTATAATCAAAATTGTTTTTCAAAAACATGACTGTTTGCTCTTCAATCATCAAATATGTTATTAGGCAATGCCATGTTCTGTTTTACATTCAATTTTTATGGAAGATATCTGATTGGATTACTTCCCCTCATGGGTTATTAATAATTTCATGCATAACTGTTTAATTGAAATATTAAATATGAGAAAACAATGATTGTATATGTTAAATATGAGTCTCCCAATAGAGTGCAGTGTTTTTATTTCTGGTGGTAAAGTTGCTGGAGATCTTAAAAGTCTAGATATGCTCAAATTCAGGAACACTATACCATAATTAATGTGTTCTATTAGTAGAAGAATCCATAAAACAAATTTATCTTGAAACCAAAATATACTCCTATCTAATTACTTTCAGGTTTAGTTAATGTGATTTAACATAATTAAGGGAACAATGTGTAAGGATGTCTTATATTTGATGTAAATTTAAGTCCTGGAAGCTGAATTGAATATGGAACCTCCCATCTTCCATTTTTCCTTCACTGTCAACCATTTACACACCACTATCCAGAATAACTTGCCTAAAAACATAATAATCCCTTCACAGACTGCTCAAAAACTCTACATTTTTTCATTGATTGTTAGACAAACAATTGCATCAACCAACATTTTCCAACTTATTTTGAACCTAACCTACAGGTGGACTCTTAGAGCCACACCTCAACCACCGAGCCAGGACCAAATCTTCATGGCACGTGACAAGGTCCCTAGGTGATGAAACATGGAGGAGCACTGTTCTGAATAATACAAGGAGAAAATCATAATGTTTGCCCTCCTAGATTCACTGACGAATATCAAAGCATTAAATAATCAAGGCAGAGTGAAAGCAAGGGTCATGAGAGAAGTACAAGCAAAGTTTCCAGTGCAGGATGATGTTAAACGGAGGAAAGACCACAACCAGATACAATTATAGCTGTTAGTGCCATGAAGTATCATTAATGATAGCTTATTTGCAGATTCTAGTGCATACACTTGGTCCAATGCTAAGCTTTAACATGATCTGTTTCTAATCTCCACATGATCATGTGATGTAGTCATTAGTATCCTCATTTCACATATTTAAAAACAGTTCAAAAGGTATATCATAGCCAACTATTATCCCACTCATGATTTAAATCTATGTCTATTTTCTCTGTTCTTTCAATTTTTTGACACTCCTCTGCCTGAACTTATGATTTATGTCATTGCTCATCCATTACTTTTTCCCTTAAATATGTGTTATTCCTCCCAAACTTCATTGCAAAGACTTTTACGTCTTCAACATTATGCTTCTTTAATTGTCTTATAGAACTGATTGAAGACACTAAAGAAATGTTTCATTGATACGTGAAAATTAACAATTCTCCAAAGAAGAATCTTTTCAATTTTGGTAATATAGGGCATACTGGTTTGGTTTGCCCCCAAATGTCTAGATTTAAAAAAGGGGAGTCTAAACTTTGTGTATATTTTAAAAAAAAGAAGGATTATTTTAAAGACTGAGAGAGTAAAATAATGACATTAGTTTGACTGTTTCAAGATTCTGCTATAAATCCCTGAACATGATGGGAAGTTAGGATACATTTTATGTATTTATTTGTTTGTTTACTTGTTAACAGAAACAATGACTTTATTTACAACAATTTCACATGGATTATTTTATTATTCATTAATGAAATTACTTGATAGTCCTTGGGTAAATAATCTTTGGGTAAAAACTCCCATCCACTGGTCCCATAGAACACCTGACATATCTATGTTGAGGTAACATCAGGCTCCCTCTCTTAAAAAATAATCCTGTAAATGCAGGCTGGCCGAGTGGCGCGCTGGTTAAGCGCTGGCTTGGAAAGCCAGTGGCCCCAGTTCGGGTCCCACATATGAGGGCCAGTGATACTGGCCCTCAACAACAGAACAACAACAACAACAAAAAATCCTGTAAATGCAAAACTGTTAGTCTTCATGCATCTCTAAATTTTGGGGTTGATGTCTTAATAATTAAACCATTCTTCAAAAGAAGTTTAACATATACTGAGTACTTTTTTTTTTTTTTTTTTTTTTTTTTAGCTGAGCCATCCTGCTACCTGTTGGCAGCTCAACGGCTGCTTAGCTCGGGCCAGGAATCCAACCGGCAACACTGTTGCTCAGAGCTTGCACTCTTGAGCGAGCTCTTAATCAACTGAGCCACTTGGCCAACCCTATATTGAGTATTTTTTAAATAAACTCAGACACATCAATTCTAGGTTGTTTGAAATCCAAAATGGCAATAAAGTATTTGCTTGAGTAGATTATTAAGTGGCATTTTTCTTTTTCTGAAAATCTAGTACAATATATAGTGTATTTTAAGACTTTCCATCATAACTTGGTCAGCTATAATGAACTGATTTAACAAAAGTCTGAGGAAAAAGACTAGTTTCATTCTAAAAAAGAAAGAAGAAGAAAGAAGACATCCCTTCATTTTTTATATAGTTGAATGCCATTCTTAATAGAAGTGTCAGAGGTGTCTGGACTCTTTCAGAAACAATGGAAAAAGAGGAAGAAACTCCATTACAGCACTTCTAGACTTTGTGCCATCATCAGTCAATGGGAACTATAATTGGAGATACTGAAGTTTACTCTTTGTTTTCTTGTTTTCCTTCTCGCTTTAAGGACTGAAACACGCTTTCTATTTTCTTCTTTTTATTCAGTCTCAGAATGTATTTTTCTATTATCAACTGTCTACATGTTTTGAACTATTTGTACTTGGTGGCAACAAAGTTTATTAACTTTATTTTCTGTTAAGAATAACAACCTAACATTTAATGTCACAAAAGGAGTAATGTTTTGTAATAAAGAGCAGATCTTTATTTTAAAATATATTTTAAAGAAAAGCTCACTTCACTGTTCCTGTTTTTTCATTTTACCCCCATGTAAATTACAATTTTTGTCTCAGACTCCAGAGAGTATAGACCTGCATTTGGGAGTCTCTGGGTTCAGCAATGCAGATTGGCATATATGCCTGGTCTTCAGGAGCACCTTATCCTTCAAGGTGTTTAAAAGAAGCATAATAAAGAGTTATGCAATAACTTGGCAGAATGGCAGAGAGGCTCAAGGTGATAAGATACCTTAGGTGATTGTTAAAAATCACCTTTTTAATTTACCCACATTGAGTCTAATTTTGCCCAGGATCCAGACCTTTGCATTTAGGGTTTTACTTGCTGAATATCATCCAACTTATTTGGATCAAGAAGTTATAACTTAGCATATCATTTTCCCTCTTCCTCTCAGTGAAGTAACCTAATTCTTAAAATCATGAGTTTTTATTTGACAAATTCAGACAATAAATTGATAAAAATTCAATTAGTTTTTCTCTAAGAAATTTAAAGTCTTTTGTATTAGGACATTTCAGGCAAAAATACCTGTTAGGAATCTTTGTTCTTCTGTATTAAAACCACAAATAATTTCATCATGTTGAGTTTTCCTTGAGTTAGTTTTGATCCGTCATTTAAAAACAAGATACATGAACTGAATGCCTACTACTAGGAACTGTGCTAGAACAGTGAACAAGGTCAATGTTAAAGTATCTCCCTTCAGGGTTTAGTCTAATTCCAATTTATATTCTTTATGGACTAGACACTGTGGATCATAAATGAATGAAAATGACTGAATGTCTTTTAAGAGTAAGAGAGATTTTTTGCAGTTAGACTTCTACCAGTTTTTCATATGAGAGAATGAATGACAGCATTTAAATGAGACACTCAGGATATCAATTTTTACATATTATTTAATTGGGATTATTGACTTTTCATAATTAACAAGCCTATTTCAGTACTTAGAAAATTATTCCCAAGAATCTCATCATTTGAGGTCATATAAAAAATTCTTTTGTAATTAGACAGCAAATGTTCATGTTTAAGACATTACAAGAAGGATACTGATTGTCAATCAGCTTTATGAATAAAGCCAACTCAGAAATATATTTATTTGCAAAACAAATCCTCTTCAGCCTCCTCTTTCCCACATACTATCTTGAACACAGCAGATATGAACCTTGCTTTTGTTTATCTGTTTCACAAATTCATAATTTGATGTTTAGTTTTCAAAAGGTCACAACAAGCCAAGAATAGTCATGACAATAAGAAAAATAAAATTAAGGCTTCCTGACTGAGTTAATGCTTTTTAAGGAACTATATTGTGTGACTATATCCTGGTTGTTTAGTTTCTGTTGCCATTGCTACAAATTCTATTTCATGCCTATAAATTATATTTTTAAAGTTTGCATGCACAAAATATTATTTATTACACCAGTGGTTGGTTTTCCGGTTTCTTAAATTCATGCATGAATAGCTAGCTGCTCCATTTCCACTATTCACATAATATACACAAAGTAACACATCTTGAACATTTATGTTTTGAAGCTTATTAAGATGTTCACCCTCACGAAATACCCATATATCCTTAGTCCATAGGCCAGGTAATGTAAGAGTAAAACGTTTAGTCATATTTTCTTTTCCTACAATGATAACTATTTCATTCTTTAGTCATACAAAAAACATAAGAGAAAGTAAGTAAATAATGACTTTCAACTTCTGGGATTCCTTTGGCAAATTTTTCCAAAGTCTCTATTATGAGAACACAGAACGTCAGAAAGAAATACTTCATTTATTTTTCAACTAATGTCGCTAGCTTGAAATATTGCAAAATGTTTCTGACTCAAGTTCAATTATAGTAAGTTAAACTGTAACTAAAAAGACCTTTCCTAATTCACTGTAAATAAATTATTAATGTGATAATTAGATAAAATACATGCTAGGAGGAAGACAACAAAACCTTTTATTTTTTCTAAAATCATTTTATATTTCTTTTCCTTGTGAGGCAGTGACAGTCTTAAAAATACTAAATGTTATATTAATTGATAAACTTCTATAATAAATAAGATATTAATACTTTAGGACCATAAAGTTAATGCAGCTGTAATTCAGTTTAGACTCAAGGACTGAATTACAGGAAAACTATCTTTTTTAAAGAGACATTATTTTAGGAAGACTATTAGATTAAAAGTTTAGATGATATCTGTATTACCTATAGACTTTTTAGGCTATTGTGAACACAGTCTTTGGTATCTAAAATTCAGTTAGAAAGTATAAGTGTAGGTATGAAACATGTTTTATGTAAGAGTCACTTGACTCATATTTTACTTATATTTTGATTCTCGTTCCAAGGTAAGAAAGTAGATAAATTGGCTTAAGCAATTTCATTACAAAACCTGGGAACACATTCATTACAATTTCACAATATGCCATCATGCTATAACACGAAGTGGGGCATAGAAATGGTATTTTGAATATTATCCAGAAGAACATAGTTACCAGAAGCCCTTGCTATACCTGTTTCATGTAGAATGTGTCCCAGCTCACAGCCTAAGGGCAGCACGACAGTGCAACTCTGGGATATTAGTCATCCATGTGGCATGCCTGGAATTTAGATGCATAAATTCTTGTCTTCTGAACATGACATTTATGTTGCCAGTGGGGTTAATACGCAGTGATTAATGTAATCACTGGGCTTAGTTAATTCATCTTTTTAATGATTAACCCTATGGTCAGTTGCATGTTCAAATGTGGCTGTTGTGCTCAGATGTTCGGAAAATCAAGCAGACAAAATGGAACTAAAATCAGAAAGATCTGAGAATCAAGGACACTGGATGGAACTAAGAACAGGAAGGGCTAAGAAGATGATTAGGCATTAGGGTCTGAAGTCTGCACAAGTGTGACCCATCTTGAGAAATGTAAATGACAGTATAACCTAACACACCACACACACACACACACACACACACACACACACCCCTGAAACAAAGTCTCACAACACTTTTAACTTTTACCCTAATTAAATGAGATGTGATCTATATTCTATTTTCAATTTAATTCTATTATCCTCCATTAAAAATATTACTCGTCCCTCAAAGTAAGTAGATTTCACTTCACTAACAAGTCAGGATGTGTAGCTGGGAAAAAGAAGTGACTAATTGTAATGAATGGTTGTTAATATGGAATACATCAATAAGTTTGAAGAGCTTAGTAAAGCCATGATATTTTTTGAGAAAATGGTCCATTTCCATCAGCTTCTCACATGGATTCATGACTCCCCTCAAAATAATAAAAGATAAAATATATAGAGCTATTTACAGTTAAAATAGTACATGGTACGCATGTATTATACTTACATCTTTATATGTGCTATCTCATTTAATTTTTACAACAGCCTTTTTATATTGGTAGAAATTTTATCCAAATTTTTTAGTTATGGTAATTAATGCTCAATGGGAGAAAATAATTTCTTCTTAGATTACTTACTTTGTAAAGGGTAAATAGGATTTTAATACAGGCAGTTTGACTCCAGATTGTCTTTCTTTTTTTTAAGTCTGTGAAATCCAGTCAACTTCCTAAATGAACTAACTTCCTCCCTCCCTTTCCTTCCTTCCTTCCTTCCTTCCTTCCTTCCTTCCTTCCTTCCTTCCTTCCTTCCTTCCTTCCTTCCTTCCTTCCTTCCAAAAGATTTATTCATGACCTGCTCTGTGCCAAATGCTGAAAACATAAAAGTAAGACTGTTGTGACACCCTTTATACTCTACTGAAAGAAAAACAGAAGCCAAAGCTGAGGGACATTTCAAAACCTCAATAAGATTCAGCAAAGCAGAGAGACCCCAGTTGACTGTGAAACTAAGGCAACTGCTTCTCTAGATAGTAAGTCTTTGGTAAGTTTCATTATAGAGCAGGGAAAATGCTAGATGTGGCAGGTCCTAGGAATCTGCCTAGATTCCGAGAATTTCTTTGTATTAGATGTGTCTGCAGAACATCAGGTCACCTTGAAGGGTCCTTGATTGGGACTAAGATGTGTTCCCTCGAATGTTCACATGTTAACACTAGAGTTACTGTTTGCAGTGATGAGATTCATGGCTGGTTGTTGTAAACCATTTAGAAATCTTCATAATCACAGTAGTATCTTAGTCATGGAAAACGGGCTCAGAGGGTACAGAGCTGCAATTCTTTACCACGAAACTAATTTTAGCAAAGGTCAAATTCTCCAGGGCTAGGTGTAACTCATGAAATTCAAAACATGCCTGTCAGCTTCTCTGATAATATGGACAATAAAGATACAGAATTAGAACAAAACAGAGAACTCCTTACAAAGAGCCATTCAAGACTAAACTGCTTATGACAGAGCTCAGTCTATCAGTTAAGTACTTACTTTCTCCATTTCAGATAAATTTAAACAGAAACATCTTTGCAATAGTTTGTGGTTAACATTGGTTATAATTATTAGGAATGTGTGGAAATAGGTGAGGAATCTCACAGCAACTGATTCTACTTTGTGTTAAATGTTCACATGTTTGGTATGATTTTAAAGTATTGAGGTGTTTTTTTTTTTGAGGGCAGTGTCACTGGCCCTCTTATGTGGGACACGAACCGGGGCCGCTGGCGTCCCAAGCCAGCTCTTAACCACCGCACCACTGGGCCGGCCCAAATTATTGAGGTTTTAAGAAAATGTCAAATGATTATGTAGAAATCAAGAGTCAATATTGAAAGCTATAACTAGTTTCAATTATTCTATAATTATTCTTTAAGAATTGTCTTTTCATCCAGTTATGAGCCATATGGGAAAATATGTCCACTTGATTTATAGTCCTTTTATAACTTTGTCTAATTCTGATCCTCAATTTATATACCATACTTCATTTATTGAAAATTGGTTGTTTCTGAAAATTAATCTTTAAATAAAGCTTATCATCATTTAAAAATATTCTATAAGCTCTGAAGGCAATAACATAACAAGTTTCTATCAACATAACTATCAGTAAAGCTAGCATTTTGGAGAAAATATACAGCCTCCTAAGGGGATTGCTTTGAAGAGAAAGCACTTGTTTGCATATGTAAATTCTGCAATGTTGATAAAATTTCTGGCATCACATGGTAAACCAGTTAACAATTACAAAGGAAAGAAGAAACCTTCACATCCATTGGGATGTATTCCTAATGCTGCTGTAATGTTCATTTTAGCATAGTTGATATGACTTTAAAAATGGTGTCTAAACATCATTGGGGTCCCCAGGTGACCATTTCTGTCATAGTATACAGAGAGACACAGAGAATTGTTGGGTATAGGTTTGGATGGGGCTTTACTGATTCTGGAGATTGGGTTGACATCTCCCAGCCTATTGGCCATCATATGAGTGATGGTCCTTCTCTCATTCTTTGGGTATCTCCAGACATCTCAAGATTAATATGGCCAAAACATAATTTTAAACTTGTCTTTGCTATTCTTTTTCTTTCAGATAAATATATCCAGTTGCTGAAGTCAGAGACCTGGAATTATTTCCTTTTTCTAGCCATACAATTCTGAATGATCAGCAATTTATCTACAAAATATAATGTCAAATTTTCAATTTCTGTTCTTATCCACTTTGATGAACCTACTACAGATGATTGCATCAGTTATCTCCTAACCTATTCCTCCTTTTCACCTCCTTCCACAAACTATTCATTACACAGCAGCGAAGGGGTCCTCTTCACAGGTAAATCTTGGCATGGGACTCCCTTGCAATGATCACTAATTGCAGTTTATTTCAGTTAGAATGAAATTTAAAGTCTTTATCATGTTCTATACGGCCTTGAATAATTTACTCCTTGCCCCTCCTTGTTTTTCTCTCCAACATCCTAGGAGCTCTAGCTGCACCGGTCCTCCCTGTGTTCTCTGAGCAAGCAAACCTTTTTCTCCTCCCTCTGACTGCATTCTTCTCATTGGTTACGTTGAGAATCCCACTGTACACATGAGTGGAAATGCCAAATTCCTGGAGAGCCTGTTTCTCGTCATTCTGTTTAAAGTATATTCCCCTAGGTTACCTTCTATTCCATTTCTTTTTTTTCCGCAACATTTATTAGATTTTCTTTTTTGTTTATGACTCAATACTACAAAGTAAATTTCATAAGGACAAAGGTCACATCAGTCTATTTTATCATCATATAACCAAAACCCAGACTTTGGCATGTATTAGATGCTAAAACATTTGTGGAGTGAGAACCATTGTTTCTTATCTATATGATTTTAAAGACTAAGGATCCCCCTGTCTTGCACTGTTGCTACCTCCTCACTCTTTCCCTGTCACCAGGTTCACCTTCATTAAACCAACTAGGGCACCTTATCATTTGTTTTCTCCAAACTATTGAGGACAGAAAAGGGGCCAGAAGTTAAACCTGACAAGCTCAGGAGACTGAAAATAACTACATAAGATTGTGTGAGCATAAAAAAATTTCATAACTAAGTGGGCCATGGTGGGAAGTCACATCTTTAGTTTCCTTCATAAAGTTAATCTGTGCCTTTTCAGTGGGACTATCCATTGTCTTTTTGCACCTAAGATGACATCTTTGGAATGTCAATAATTCTTTTTTCGGACCAGAGCTGGAAACTGCAAAATTCCTCATTTTTATGCTTGTCTCCTGATTACCATCTCTATGTGCTGTAAAAGCAAACTGTTAGCTATCCTGCACCCACCTGTGTGGGAGGAGTACCTGTCTCTCCAATTTACTTTTATCCAATCCCAGAGATTTCCCTGCTTTGCTTTCTCCCACCCCCTTAATCTATCACCAATGGATTTCATGTAACCTTCATCCTTTGATTTTATGTATAAAATAAGCTGCAAACCGCCATTTTGTGGAGCATTTTCTCAATCCTTTGAGATTTTGCTTCCCAGCAAAACAGTCATCAGTTTGGCTCAAATAAACTTTTATAAGCTTTCTCTTAGGCTGGATGTTTTTCATCGACTTTACTTATATTTCCCTAATCTTTAGAATGAAGTCAGAGGTACTTACTAGATGAGAGTGACACTGAAACCCTCTAAAATGACCCAGCATTATCTCTGTTATATTATACAATAATGTACTCCTCAACAATAATGTACTTCATTTTTCAGCCATACTGATCTATAAAACTAACTTGTGATCCAATCTAATATCCTAGATATTTCTTACCGTTAACCCTGAAACTGTGTTACTTCAACTCAGTGAAAAACTCAACCTTTCTGATTGATGTAGAACCAAATTCCAAGAAGTAAGAACTCCCTAAACCTTTAAGTCAATGTAATTCCAGTCATTTTCACATGTCATCGTTGAACATCCAGCAGCTTCAAGTCAAAGGATTCAATCTTCAGAGAGGGTCATGGTTCATTTAGGAAAGGAGCCATAGAACTTAATGTGTTTTAAATCATGCCATGAAACTATAATACTAGGAAATCCAAGCCCTGGAGAAGCAATCATTTGCTACATTTTACTGTCTCCTATCTTCTAGTACAATAGCAGCCAGTTAAAAAGGTGATTTATATAAAACTAAATTCTGGTAACCACAGGCAGGATTTACAGGAGAAATGCGGGAAGAAAGAGCCATAAACAACATGAAGAAGATCTTGGCCACTGGGAAGAGATAGCAGCACTTTAGCATCTTGTCACTCTGAGATGGGGCTTCCCCTTATCAAACAAGGATGCACACAAGTGTCACCCCAGGAAGACAATGGGTAGATGGCCTTGGGAGGGAGAGGATTTCTTGTTATGTATTTGTCATTTAAAAGAGCAATACACTGGTCCTCTTTATTAGTATTATCTTCCCAGGCGAGGTTTATAAACACTTTATATGTAAGAATATTGTATAATTAGGCCCTTTGGCCTTCAGACACCGAGCCACTCTCAGTAGGGTTTGCAAATCACCTGCCAACTCAAATTCTGGTTTTTGGAGCCAGGTTTGGTGGAGGACTGGACTGCCACTTTCTATCACTGACAATTCTGTGGAGTCCTGCATCTGTTTATAAATTCCTGAAGCAAAAGCAAAGGATAACAAACACGTCCATGAAGCAATATGGTGCAGATGGAAGAAAAATAAAATGGAACCGGGATTATAAGTCCTCGCCTGGTTATTGAAGCTATCTAGGTGTGTGAACTTGATTTTTAAAATACCACTCAAGTTCCAAGGCCTCCATTTCTTCCTCTATGCATGAAGGCTCATTTAGATGATTTTACCTATTCCTGCTTACTGTGATTTCTATGAGTCTATGATGAATGCATTTAAATCGTTAGTGTGTGTTGTTTGAAAAGAAAATGTCATGGTATAACAGTCAGCCTCGTACTTATTAAACTTTTCCACTCCATTTTCTCCTAGGTAGAGATTGGTAAATACCTCCCCCTGGAAATTTCTTTGAAATCTCTTGTTTTTTCTTTAAAATTATGCAAATAGAGTTTACTCCATAAGGTACCATTGCTCATTTCAATACAAAGTGATGAAGATAATTACTTAACATTAGGAAAAATATCAATATAAAAAAACACTTGTACCGTACTTATCCTGTGATATTGACTATCTCCTGGCACACATCAGATTAGTAAATGAAGTTTCAATCCAATGTTCATCACATTTTAATTGGGTTTAGCTGCGGAACACATAAATATAAGTAGGAAAGGAATATGTGTGTCTGGAAATAGGATGTTGGGAGGTGAAATCTGGAAGATTGTTGGCAAAGGAATTGAACAAAGTAGTAGAGTTCTTCAGCTGCAAATAAAACTAGATGTAGTGGAGTTTTAGTTCTATAGATTTTATTACGGATGAAGGGGTCCTGAGATTCAAAGCAAGCAAACCTCAGAATGATTATCAGAGCAATTTGTGCCAACAGTTTAAGGCAATGATCTTCAGGTATAATCTTTTAAAATTATTCCAACAAAGGTTAAATGCTTTATTAGAGATTTGTTTAATGCTAAACAAATTTGTTAAAATGCTAAAAAGCATCTTATATACAAATATTTTTTAGACTTAAACAATAAGAGCACACATTTCATAGTTTAAATGTACCGTGGCATGAAATGTGAAATTCGACCTTGGTTAGTATTTTTGTAGGGAAGTCGGAGTCACCTTTTAGGAATTTTAACAATCAAGAAAAGAGGGAGAATACAGATTCTACTCCTGAAAATGACAAAGGGAAACGACATAAGGAAAAGGAAGGACCAGTCTCTTCAGCCAGAATTTCTTCCCTCTATCAGGGATAAATTACACCATGGTACAATTCAAGGAACAATTCAAGGAATAGGAAATGTGTTCATTCTGGAGGAGCAAAAGAAACAAATGCTGAATCATAATTGTCTGTAATTTGTAAGTGGTTGTAATCTATGTTCTTGAGGTTGTGCAGGCAGGCAGTTAGAACAAACGACCTTTTTTTTGAGTTTCTGTAGTATGCTGGGTTTTTAAAAAAAATTTTATGTTTTTATTATTTTAATTTAATTTTAATTTTTCAATTACAGTTCAGTTCAATTGATATTGAATACTATTTATATTAGTTTCAGGTACACTATGCTGCTTTTCTAAATCACTGTGTAGACTAAAAGTGACTGAACGAGACCCATGCAACTGTAGTGCTCACAATTTTCTCAAAGATTAAAAAATTATAGACCTTGGAACCAGAAATCATTAAACGTACAATAAAAAGGACCCCATTCTTCTAGGAACTAACCTGTACAATTGAAATGCAGGTTTCTTAAGACTTATGGTTTGCCAGTGAATCATTGGTTCCTGGGGTCTTAGAGTGGGCATGCAGTCAATAGTCTGAGTATTCAATGCAACATTATAAAAGGGATAAAGTTTAATTATTTGAAAAATACTGTGAAAAAATTTGCAAAATAAATATGCATGTCTCACATGAAATGTAGTAAAACAGACATGGCTGTTTCATCTTTCAATATATTCCTTTATAATTTATTTAGTACCTTCACAGCACATATTATGTGTTATCTCCTTCACTGATGAATGGGTCTTAATTACTTTATTAAATGGGAAGCACTACTTTACACAAATTGAGTGTTGTGATAAGACATAGTTATGGAACCAAAGTGCAACAT
Organism: Aselliscus stoliczkanus; assembly: GCA_033961575.1. Lineage (NCBI taxonomy): Eukaryota > Metazoa > Chordata > Mammalia > Chiroptera > Hipposideridae > Aselliscus > Aselliscus stoliczkanus. Next base: position 69,275,697 of record CM066740.1, on the reverse strand, counting down.
TAGCTCTTTATTTCATGAACTATATGTTTAAGGGTTTGGACATAGGGGATTTGAAAGATGAGTTATGGTGTTTTTCTCAAGTACTGTTGCTTGTTCAAATGAGCCTGAGTTTATCAACACTTTATATATAAATTTTGGGACAAATTAGCAACGATGCAATAGCTCTCCATGTGCTCATTAGCATTAAGCAATTCACAAAAGCCACATCTTGGGTAGAGAGAGCAATTGGCTGATGTTCTAGAAGCGGGGGTGGGAAAGCTGCAAGAACCATGTCTCTGCGTTCATCTTGGAGAAGGCACAGTTCAGGGAACCCGGATTGGTTGTGCAGAAACACACTTTTTCTGGTACGAAAAGCTCAACAGAACTGAGACTGTAGAGGACTATCTTTGGGGCCTAAATTAAACACTGTGGACCAAAGAGTTCTCCCTATGAATCATCCTTTTCTCATCTCACCTCTGGTGGTGATTTTTCCCCGGAAGCTCAGGATCCTGGGGTTCTGTAACCTTTCATGATATATATGTGTGTGTGTGTGTGTGTGTGTGTGTGTGTGTGTATATATATATATATATATATATATATTTTTTTTTTTTTTTTTTTTTTTTGAGGGCAGTGTCACTGTCCTTCATATGTGGTACCGAACCAGTGCCGCTGGCTTGCCAGTGCTTAACCACCACGCCACTCAGCCGGCCTTTTGATGAGATTTTAAACATCCTTAAAAGGAAGGCTTGAAAGGTCATTTCGTTAGAAGACTCATGTTGGAACAAAGTGTGTTTTTCACCTTACTGTGGAGAACAGAAAAGAAAATCTTTTTATATTGGTATCCCTCAGGTTTTGGTCTCTGCATCCTTATCCATTGGGTCTTTTCTAATCTCAACTCAATCATGGTTTTCTGGACACGGATTAGGATTTTAAAAATCCTCTCCACCACCCTCTTTACACCCTTCACCCCCGACTCTACCCAAATAAATATCACAAAGCCCACTCATATCCCTCAGCAAAAGTTAATTTCTACTAACCTGCACCCTCTGAAAATACAGAGCGCTGAATCACAAATCTTCAATGGCTAGGCCAGAAGAAACCTTCTGCAAATTACCTTGAAAGGTCATGTTTAATTACCTCAGCTTTCTGTAAGATTTTACTTCTTAACATAGAGTTTTGAATTTATAACAAAACTGTTTACAGCTTTACATTATAGAAAAGCACAATAAGATATGATGACAAGTGATGTATATAATGGTGAAACGCTATCTGCAAACTGTTTGGAGTTTATTAAATAACAAAGCCTACGAAGCATAGAGGAACCTGGAGATTAGTCATCAGAGCAGTCGTTCTATCACCAGCTTTCATTTAATGGTTCAATTCTTCAAGAGGGCTGCTGTGCGTTGTAGGGCACTGTTTTTAGTAAGCAATTATCCTCCCTTAATAATAGAAGTAAAACTTAGATCATTTGTGATTTCTTTGGGATAGCAGGATGGGCGTTTTCAGTACTGATGTGAGAATGGCTTTTGACAGATGTGAAACTGGAGCTGTTCTAAGAACAATAGCTGAATGGGTGAAGAGGATAAAGGGCAGGCTGGTTCATAATCCTGAAGATACACATTTATTTACACAACCAAGAGATAAAAAAAAGGTAAGCAGATGAGGAGCATGCTATAAATGTTCATCTTCAGTGAGAAGACATGTATGTTTCTAAAAAAGAGAGAATGCAGCTTCTTTAAACATGAACAACTGTGGAATGACTAAACAAAGTTTGGGATGTAATTAGCATCCTCATGAACACTGATTGCACAATATATCTATGCTGTGTTTATTTGAGGGCAGGTGATGGATTTGTTTCTTCTGGGTCTCGCCTCTCTAGCATAGTCTGCCTACCAGCAGCACAGGCTCCTCTTGAAACCTTGCTGGAAATTCAGAAGCTCAAGTTCCACAGTAGAATCAGACTGCTTCTCACTGAGATTCCCTGTGGTCCGTGTGCATGTGAGCAGGGGACAGACACGAATCCAGGGGATTCCTATTTCTCCTTCATTTGGGGATGGGGGTGCTCCAAACCAGCTGCCCTGCATAAAACTCTTGGTTCCAGCACTGCAAGCTTTTCTTGTGTAGGGATCTTGCTTCTTATTCTTAAAGTGTTTCCAAGATGGTTCCGTAATCCTCAGGGATCCCAGGAAGTGCAGCTGGCTCACCAACGCGGCCTGCCTTGCCCACCTTCATCATCCTTTCTATAGTTTCAAGGTGAGGGCAATATAGTCAGACATCTTCTGTACTCCAGTCACACATGCTATAAAGTATTGGGGTTTTGTGAAAAGAAAATACGATAACGTATCTGAAAGTGCTCAGTATATGGTAGGCACTCAGATAGATATGTGTTGTGAAATAATTATATATTATTTACAAATTATTGCAAAACAACAGTGTATATTTAAACACGCAGTGTTTCTGTTTATACACACAGGGTGTGGGCCTTATAAATCCAAGGTGGATGACTTTCATACTGTTTTTCATTTATAGTTGCAAGATGCCTGGAAGAAGGGTGATTTTATGGGTGTGCAGCCTTTGCTTAGAGCAGTCCCACACCTGGTTGAAAGCTCAGCTACGAATGTCATGAAATTTTAAAATAGTTTTGTAAAAGAGGCCTTTTCATTTTGAAAATTTTGTAGCTGGACCTGTGTGGAAGAGATCTACTGGGAGACAGGCAGCTTCTTAATCCCCAACCAGAAATTGTGCCCTTACATTCTCTAACTGCAAACACTTTAGTTGGGGGCAGTCTTCAGAAATGGCTTCATACTGCAAAATCAGCAGTGTCATCAAGTTTCAAAATTTACAAAACGCTAACTCAAAATTGTTTTTGCACAACAATTATAGGAAAATAATGGGTAATATTAAGGTCTCCACACAACATACATGAACCTCTCCCCAATGTTGGTTTGCCCACATCAGTGGATCAGTTCCTGGCAAAGCCTCAGAAACTCTGACTACCAAGAAATATTTAGCAAGTCCCCAAGGCTACTTCAAAATAGTGTGAACAGGGCCAGCTGAGTGGCGAGTTGGTTAAGAGTTGGCTTGGGATGCCAGCTATGAGCAGCAGGGCCCCGGTTCAGATCCCACATTAGGGCCAGTGATACTGTGCCCTCTACAGCTAAGATGGTGAACAATAGTCAACTTGGAGCTGGGCTGTCATGAGTCGCCGGTGAAGCGTAGGCTGCAACGGAGCTGCAGTGGGCTACCATAAGCTACTGTGAGTGGCCGGCAGCCAGTGTGAGCTTGCATGGGCTTGCGTGAGTTTTCATGAGCTGCCATGAGCAGCTGTCCAGAGGCTGGTGACCAATCTGTCTCACCCGGGAAGAGCACAATGATCACAATACCAATATGGGCCAGTGAAGCAACGTCCTCCACAACTAGACTGAAGGACAAAAGGACAGCAACTTGTCTATTCCCTTTCCCCAATTCCCCAGTAAAATCTTTAGAAAAAAAAAAAGTGTGAACAGTTGTGTCAGGGATGACAGAGTGCTGTGTAACCCTCTCCCTCTCATCAATGAAGTAAAAAATATTGGCTAACAGTGTTAGTCGATGTATACTCTAAGATGTCACAGGGGAAATGGAAGCTTTTTTAATTATATTGTCTTATTCTCCCTCAACCTCATAAGCTATGGACAATATCAAAGTCCTCAAGACAGTGATTTGATAGCTGTGGAAGAAAAAAAAATCCACAATATCATGAACCACTCTGTACTACCAGCATGGTATTTTAAAAAATAATTAACTTGCTGAAAACCAAGGTCATATCCCACCCTAAGTAGGGAAAAGTCCAGATTTCCTTCATGTGAAGGACAAGAGAGCCACACAAATCCAACTCCTTAAAGGCGACAATCTCTGACTGGGCAGTTACTTTTATTTTGTTTTCTTTTGTTTTAATGAAGGTTAAAACTGAGCTTTGAAAGCCAACCTGGCCTTTGGAATTCTGGCAGATAGGCTGTGCTACATCACCCACTGGTCCGAACTGTGAAGGAATTTTTCAACGTGAGGCATTTTGAAGCATTGGCGGCCATATTTACCTTTAACCATTAAGAATGACTAGCCTTCCTGATGCTGTGATTGAGGGACTAAGGTACTAGAAATCACGCAACTCTGTAGGGTCGGGAGTAAAGAATAGAAAATTGTGGAAAACCCAAACAACTGAAGTGAGATGACAGAGGAAAACAAAGAACTAGGACTATGAAAGCTGTACTGAGGTTCACCCCTGGACTTCAGGAAACAAAAGATGAGAGACAAATTAACCTACTGTGCTGGGAGCAGAAGTACATAAATTGAGACTAGAAAAACCAGAGGAAGCTGCTATAACAAAGGATCCTGTGAATAGAAGATGTGGCCACACCATTAAAAACCTTTCTATGTGCCAGCACATGGAGGAAGTGCCTGGATAACTTATCCCTGCTCAGATTCCTGTTGCCTGGGACTTTCAGCTCTGCTAACACATGTACTATCAGATTGTTGGTTCTAAGAACTTTTGGAAAGCCAGGGTGTATAAAAGAAGTCATAAAATCATCAGCAGGCTGGTGCTTCCACCCCTTCTTCATGCTGCATCTTATGCTAGTCTGGGTTTGAATTTATAATTTTCCATCTTTATATACTGCTATCTTTTATCTTCATGCTGGATTATATTTGATCATAGTACCTCTTTCCATTAAATTTCTCAAATATTTATAGACATACAAGAGTTGTGTTCTGTTTTGTTTTGTTTATAGCTGAGGCATTCTGCCACCTGTTGGCAGCTCAGCTCAGGCCAGGAATCGAACTGGCAACCCTGTTGCTCAGAGCTTGCACTCTTGAGCGAGCTCTAAACCAACTGAGCCACTTGGCCAGCCCTAGCATTAATTTTTCTTAGAGTACCGGTCTAATCATGTAATCTCCAACAGCTCTATGCCTCCCAAAGAAAAATAAAACACCCGCATTCTTTAGATGCATTGAATGCACTCCATGGTCTAGGTTTAATCTTTATTTAACCTGATTTGTCACTACTCTTTTTCATATACTCTAAGCTACAGTCAAACAGACCTACTTCCCCTTTCCTGATGAGGACTAATGTTTTCTTCATGTTGATGCCATGGGTTCCTACTGTTTTGTCTGAAATGCTGTGCCTCCATCTTGCATATTCCAATCCCACTCATGCTATATTCAAAGCAAACATCCCATCCATTGTGTAACCTCTCCTTATTCTCCAAGGAGAGAACAATATTCCTTCACCTTTTTTTTTTTTTAGATCCAATTATCCTCCTCTTTTAGATCCTATTATCCACCTCTCCCACCCCACTTTTCTTGATACCTTACTATTACATATCTAGGAAATGTCTGACTTACATCTCAGTTACACACATGCTTTACTGATCACATTGGGAAGAATCTGTATTTATTAATTTTGTGTCTTCTAAAAAAGTATTTCTACCACAGTACCTTAAGCATAGAAGTCACTGAATAAACATTTTGAAGGAATGAATATAATGTTTACCTGGGGTAAAGGAATAAACAGAGATAAATAGTAATATAGTTTAAGACAGAGTGGACAAAACCAGAAAATAAAATTAAGAATCTGTAGTTGTCTGACCCTATACACACTGTAAATTGATACTCAGGAATATTCAATACTATCGTTAGATTGCACTAATGGAGTGATGTCAGTGGGAATGGCAAGCAGGACACCTCTAAAAACCTCACCTCCACAAAAGCAACGATAACATTGACAAAAATAGTCAAAATACATTTGTTTCAGAAGTTGGGAAATTAACCAGGGGCTTGCAACAATTGGAGGATCATTTATTTTTTATAAAATGGCTGAGTATACCCACTAAAAAGTGAGCCTTGCCATGTTTTAAATTGCCCTGTTATTCTGTTCCTTTTGTTCTCCCTACCACCATCGGAGTCTTTAAGACCAGCAGCCCTGTAACCACAGTGAAAGCTAGCTGCGTGACAGGAATGCAGAGTTAGTCTCACATTCGAAAATCAATCACTGTGATACAGAATATCAATAAAAAGGGCAAAAGTACATGATCATCTCAAGATGCAAAAACATATTTGACAAAATCCAACACTCTTTCATGATATAATCATCCATCAAACTAGAAATAAAAGAGGAGTAGATCAATTCAATAAAGGAAATCTATGAAAAACCTACAGCTAACATTGTCCTTAGTGGTGAAATACGAAAAGCTTACCCCTAAGATCAGGAAAAAGATATTTTACTGGAGTTTCTAGTCAGGGCAATTAGGCAAGAAAAAGAAATAAAAGGCATATAGTTTGGAAAGGAAGAAGTAAATTACCTCTTTTTGTAGATGACATAATCTTGTATATTGAAAACCCTAAAGGATACACACACACACACACACACACACACACACACACACACTCACACACAATTAGAGCCAAAAAATGAGTTCTGTATGATTGTAGGAAACAAGATCAATATGCAAAAATCAATTTGTATTTGTATTGCTTGTATTTCTATATACAATAAATAAACAATCAAAAAGCAAAATTAGAAAAATAATTCCATGTATCATAGCTTCAAAAAGAATAAAATAGGTAGGAATAAATGTAACAAAAAAGTGCACGACTCGTACACTGAAAACTTCAAAACATCATAGAAAGAGATTAAACACCTAAGTAAATGGAAAGATATTCTGGGTTTGGATTGTTAAAATGGCAATATTTCCCAAATTAATCTACAGATTCAGAACAATCATTATCAAAATCCCCGCTGCATTGCAGAAATTGACAAGCTGTCCCAAAATTCATATGGAAATTCAGGGAACATACAATAGTAAAAACAAACTTGAAAATGAAGAACAAAGTTGTAAGACTCATACTTCCTGATTTCAAAGCTTTCTACAAATTTTTAATAATCAAGACACTGTGGTTGGTACTGACATAACAATAAACATGTAGATCAATGGGATAGAATTAAGAGTCCAGAATAAACCCTCCTATTTATAGTCAATTGATTTTCCACAAGAACTCCATGGCAATTTTACTGGGATAGAATAGTCTTTTAAATGAGCTGGGACAGCTGGATATCAATATGCAGAAAAAAAATGACGTTGGGCACCAAATACAAAAATTAAGTCAATGTAGATCAAAATCTAAATGTAAGAGTTAAAACTATAAAACTCATAGAAAAAAATATAGGTATAAATCTTCATGGTCTTAGATTAAGCAATAGTTTCTCAGAACACTGAAAACAGGGCAAACAAGAGGGAAAACAAATAAATAAATTGGATTTCATCAAAATTAATTTTATTTTTTTGCTTCAAAGAACACTATCAAGAAACAGAAAAGACAGCCCATGGAACAGAAGAAAATACTGGTAAATCATATATCTGATAAGGAACTTGTATCTAGAATATATAATTTCTTACAATGTAATTATATAAAAACAAATAACTCAATTAAAATGGACAAAGAATTTGAATAGATATTTCTTCAAGGAAGATATACAGTTGGCCAATAAGTATGTGAAAAGATGCTCAACATCATTAACTAAAAGAAATGACAATCAGTACCTCTTCACACCTACTAGGATGACGAACATAAAAAAGATAAATAATGTGTTGGTGTGGATTTGTGGAATTAAAACCCTTAGACATTGCTAAAAGAAATGTACAATGTTGTGGCTGGTTTAAAAAACAATTTGGCAGTCCCTCAAACAATTTAACATTGAGTTACCATATGACACGTCAGTCAATTCCACTCCTAATTACAGACCCAAGAAAACTGAAAAGTTATGTTCATGCAAAACCTTGTAGATGGATGTTAATAGCAGAATTTATAAAGAAACTCAAAAGGTGGAAATAAACAAATGTTTATCAATTGATGAATAGATCAATAAAATATGGTGTGTGTGTGTGTGTGTATACATATGAATATTCAGCTACAAAACCAAATGATGTACTAATATATGTATGGTATAACATGGATGGAGCTTGAAAACATTATGCTAGGTGAAAGGTGCTAGATACAAAAGGCTATATATGGTATAGCTAAATCCACATATGTGAAATATACAGAATAGGCAAAGCTCTAGAGATGGAAAGTAGAGTAGCAGTTGCCAGGGACTTGTGGGAGAGGAGATTAAGGAGTGACTGCTAATGGGTATGGGGTTTCTTTTTGGGTGATGAAGATGTTCTAGAATTAGATAGTGGTCATGGATGTGCAACTGTTCCAGACATTATCAAATGTCACTCGGGGATCAAAATTTCCTTACTGAGGGTAGGCCGAGAGGCGTGTTGGTTAAGAGTTGGCTTGGGATGCCAGCTCTGAGCAGCAGGGCCCTGGTTCAAATCCCACATGAGGGCCAGTGATGCTGTGCCCTCTATAGCTAAAATGGTGAATAACAGCTCCACCTGGAGCTGGGCTTCTGTGAGTCATACGCATCGGCATAGGCTGCAGTGGGGCTACTTTCCTGCACTTTTGTGAGCTGCCGTGAGCCTCTGTGAGCAGCTGTCCAATGGCTGGCGAGTGACTGCCTCACCCAGGAAGAGCACAATGTTGATACCAACATGGGCCAGTGAAGCAACGTCCTCCACAACTAGACTGAAGAGCAAAAACAATAGCAACTTTTCTGTTTCCCTTCCCCAATGCTGTTCCCCTCCTCCAATTCCCCAATAAAATATTTAAAAAAAATAAATAATTTCCCTACTGAGAACCACTGATGTAGACCTATGTGTATTGATGTGGAAAATCTCAAAGATGTATTTTTAAATAATTATAATAATAAAAATGTAGACCAATAGAAAATGAATTCATGTCAGTTCAAAGATTGCTTGCAGTTCAGGAGAGAAGCAAATTTCAAATGGCTAGGATAGGAATAATCTGCCAAATGATTATCTCATGTGAATAACAAGTAGTAATATTCTATGTACATCAAAAGTGTGCTACAAGTTACATTTATGAATGTTTTTCTTTTTATAATAGATGAAAGATGACACATCATAAACAGGATATTTTTCCTCTTACATTACATACTTAACACAGTGCTGAAAAATATTCAGTCTGCTTTCCACAATCATTAAAGTATAATTATATAAATAAAAATAAGTCAAACTTTTGCATATTGAGACAAGAAAATGCAAGGAGCACCTGTTTCTACTTTAATTGCTAAAGAGAACATTGACTCTAAATTGGAAACTCTAAAGAAAGACACCACCTTAGTTTAAAAATACCAAGGTAAAATGACAGAAAAAGTAAAGGCATCTTTATTTAGGATCACTTAACAAGAATCATAGTAGAGAATCATAGTAATCAGTAACACAGAACAATGGTACTTACAGAATATTTACAGAATAATAGTAATCGTTTACAGTTTAGAATTCATTAAATGTGTCAAACCTTGCACTGCCTGTTTTAAATTATATTTAATTGCATGATCCTATTATGTATGGCTCAAGTTTTATAGCTAAGAAAATTGAGGTTTAATAAGATTTAGGACAGACAGGCAACAAGTGGTGAGATTGGGTCCTGAATTCAGGCTTATGAAATTACTAAGCCCATATATTATACCAACCTGTCACTACAGTTTTAAAAAGTATTAAATCTTCAGAATCAATGTAGGACAAGGAGTATGACTTATACTACATTTCTTATTACATAGAGTGGAATCTTCAATGCCATCTTTGGCAGGAAAGATAACAATCACTATGGTGGGCATCTAGCAAATGTGTTTTCATATGACCGGGACCAGAGATACTTTCAACATGGGAATGTGTGGTGGGGCTGGTGAAGGCCAAGGTTTGAGGGTTGGCTCTACCCAGAGAATAGGACAGGAGGTTAAAGCTGGAGGTGCTTAAATGGTGTGGGGCCAAGATTTGAACCAATGCATATCTCACTGCTAACATCTTGCTCTTTCTAAAGCACTATGATGCCTCAGGCAGTCCTGCAAAGCAGATGATCCGTATCAAACACAGGGCTTAGCAGCAGCCCCAACCCCAACTGCGTACACAGAAGATGGGCATAGATAGAACTCAGGAGCACGTTCTCCCAAAGCTCAGAAAGCTGAACGCCTGACTTCAAGAAACGATCTGATCAGGAGATCTGATGCAACTGCAGTCCACTTGGGATATTGGAGAAGTAACACCCACCCAGGCTGAGGAGCTATAAAGGGTGCTGCCCCATTTATTATTATATTTGAACTTCATAGCAACCCATTCAAGAGTAATCCAGATTCTATTATTATTTAATTTTATAAACAAAGAGATGGAGTTTCAGTGAATTGAAGTAAATTCCAGTACGTCACATGTCAATGAGTGGAAAAACTCAAGTAGGTCTTTCAATTCCATAACTAGAGTTCTTTCTATTACACAAGGCTCCATATGTAGACTACATAATTTTTCCAAGAAATTGTTTCCTCTATTAAAATATTGTTGTGTAGGTTAATAATAATTGAGTCTTTTACACAATTTGTATTGAGTCCCTTCTCACCTTTCTCTCAGGAGTAAAAGGGAAAATTTCAATAGATTTCTCAGGGCAATATTTGCTCTCACAAACTCCTTTTGAATGTGTCTTTATTTCTATCTGCTCTACTTTATTTCAAGAATTTCTTTAAAATGTTTCCATAGAAACAACTGGAGAAGAAAATGATGAGCTATGTAGCATTCTCAATGGATGTCTTTCTGAATTTTGTATATTCATTCCTCAAGAGATTTGAGATGGTTGTTTTTTTGAGACAGGATATATTTCTAAAGGTATTATTTTTGTACATTTCCTGAATGTTTTAGGCTATAAACTCATACTCTCTAATGTTAGTAAGATATCCCCAAGACTGGGAAATATTCAAGTTTCATTATTGTCACTTAAGGAGGGTGCCCTAATCTATGTCACCTGCATTAAGCTCCCTGCACAGCATCTCCATAACTTCCTAATGCTGAGGTTGGGTTGTGGAGTACTGGAAGCCACGCAGCTCTGTCCAGGCAGAGTGGATAAATGATTGCAAGAAGCCCATGCAGCTGGGGTGAGATGACAAGGAAGAAAAGAAACAAGAAAAATGTGCACCAACATTCAGTGGTGTGCTTGTAGAAAAAAAGAGGGGAAAGACAGATGAACCCCAACACTGGGAATTTTGCCACACTTCGATGATCATCGAGGTCCAATATTTTTCCATAATAACACGTTTAACACTCATGAATTCTCTAATACGTGGAAATCTGATAAGAATAGAGAATGTTGAAATTTTCCTTTACTGCTGTTTACAAGACTTTATTATTTACATCTGTTCCACAAAAGGCTTGAAGTGGAAGCCATAATTCTGCCAGTAGGTAAGGAGCTTTTGTTCAGTGCATAGGGAAGAGCTGTAACTAATGCTGTCTGTTGCTGCATGTCCTAAATTACATGCTCTTATCTTCCCTGGACAGTTTTATATTTTAAGATTTCCCTTATCCACCTCTTCAAGCTGATCAAATTGCAAAAATCAGTGAATGGAATTCTACATTGGCCTCGCATGTGAGCAGCTGAACCTATAAATTAGCTAAGCAAGAAGGGGTTATATATTCCAAGGGACCCTACAGCTTGTTGTTGGTAAGAAGTTTTAATGCTTTTAGTAATGGACTATTACAGGGACTTCTGGTGAGGAAAGGCAGGAAATAATTGATCAGACTGGTTTACAGCACTAAAGACTGTTGTAATGCACAACTCTTGAATCCCATGTTCCTACTTTAATATGCTGTATGCTATACAACATAAGATAGAGTTAGATTTCTCTAGCTGTCACCTGCATTTCTTGCAGAGAAGTGGATCCTAAGCAGGAAGGCTAAATCTCCTTTCTCTGTCCACAGATTAACCCTTGTTCACAATAGTCAGCTTCTGCAACTATTGTCCCATTGGTAAACTCAGTTGTGCCTTGGAAACTGCCCTCCCCAGCACTAAAACACCTGTGTTTACGCCATCCTATTTCCAACGTCCTTTCTTTCTTTCTCCCGCAAACGGATACAATTCAAATGCCATTGCCTCTAAACAGACTTCTTTAGGAAGAGCTAGTCATGGACACTGTCTTCTCCATGTCTTTTAGAGCTCTGCCACTGCAGTATCGGGCATCTAAGTGTATGCTATGTAGCAAGCATTTTTTAAAAAACAAATATAGTAAATACAAACGTAGACTCTACTCTGACGCAATTTATAATATTGTAACTACTATTGATGCATCTGATTCACTTAATAGAATAGCATATAAAGTCCAAAAAGGTAGACACTGTTTCATTTATCTTTGTAGTCTCAGCACCTAGCTCATGGGTTTGCACAGAAAATAAACAAACAAAAAACAAACAAACAAACACAAAAAAACTGCTTCAAGTGCTTATTGACAGAATGTATAGTACTAAAAACATATACTTGACTTATTAAATCAAAGGTGAATCTTAATAAAATATACAAATACAAAAATCTAAATAAATTTGAACTAAAATTAGAGAATTATATATAACAGAATATTTTCTTTTTTTTTTCAGTGAAAATGACATGGCTCATTGTTGCATTCAGTGGTTCAATTAACAAACATTCATTGAGATAATACAAAAGCCACATTAAGATATTTTCCCATTTCTGCACACTATACTAATTTTTGAAAATCACATCAAGTTATTTAGAATTAGGCACAAAGGAAATTTACAATCAATTTTCTGAGATCTCTAATAAGTGACGGCAAATGGTGTCTTAATATAAGCAATGATGCATGTCTGGCAATTAGACATATCATTGCTTGTCCCCTCCATTTTGAAAAATCAATTTACAACTTATTTTCACAGTCTATTAGTTTTCTTCTGAATGAACACTTATTAGATTATCTGAAATTAATTAAAATCTGATAAAGTTTGAGGTCCATTTGGAAATGTTGTCATTCTTAAATATCTAATACTCTATCCACAGAAGTTGGATTTCAATAAAACTCATTCCAATGAGATACATTTGAATATTTTACACATCTAATAGAACTCTAAAAGTCTATGAGTCTATATTTAATTTTAGTATTTTAATTTTTTTTTTTTTTTTGAGGGCAGTGTCACTGGCCCTCATATGTGGGACCAAACCGGGGCCGCTGGCTTCCCAAGCCAGCGCTTAACCACCGCGCCACTCAGTCGGCCCAGTATTTTAAATTTTGAGCTTGAAAGCATGGAACTAAGTTATTAAAAATAATATTTGGATAATTTCCTTGGGATTTATTAATACAAAAGGGGATTTGCAATATCTGCCTGCTCAGTGTAGATAGAAGAATGGAGTGACATTCGATGTTTGAAGTGTGATGCCATCACATAAATATGCAGTGTGTAAACTTCTGGAAAGAGGGTCCACCCTCTGTCATGAAGTTTTAATCTTGTGATTATCCAATGTGGACTCTTACAAAGTTCTTTAAGTGAAGAAATACAGTCTTAATAGACTAAAGAAGAAAAATAAAACCCATGTGAGAATCTCAACATATGTAGAAAAAAAGGTTGACAAAATTCACATCCACCCATGATAAAAACCTCTCAGGATGTAGGAATAGACAGTAATTTCCTCAGCCTAGGAAAAGAGCATCTACTGAAAACCTAGATGTAATATCATACTTAATTATGAAAGGCAAAATGCTTTACACCTATAATGAAAATCAAGGCAAGTATTTATTCTCCTACCACTCCTATTTATTATTTTACTGGAGGCCAAGGCAATGAAGCTAGAAAAAAAACAGGCATAAAGATCAAAAACAAAGAAATAAAATTGTTTCTATTCACAGAGAATTGATTGTCTACATATATAATGTCAACGAATCTACATAAACGCTACTAGAACTAAACACGTGAGCTTAGCAAGGTGGCAAGATGCAAAATGAACATACAAAAATTAATTTTATTTTTATAGGCTAACAATTGGAAATTGAAAATGTACTATTTAAAATAGTGAACAAAAACAATGAAATAAGTGTTAATTCTAGGAAAATGTGCAAGGTTTGTATCCTAAGTACCACAGAGCAATGATGAAAGAAAATAATGAGGATCTAAATAAAGAAGAAATATACTGAGGAAGACTCAATAGTGTTAAAATGTCAATTCTCCCCCAAACTTGTCTAGAGATTCAGTGTAATTTCAGTAAAAATTTCAGCAGATTTTTTTTTGTAGAGATGAATAAATTCATTTCAAAATTTATTTGAATATGCAAAGAATTCAGAATAGCCAAACTAATTTTGAAGAAAAGCAAAGTCAGAGGACTCATTGTCTGATTTCAAGACCTACTTTGAAGCTGTAGTTATCAAGACAGTGTGGTATTGACTAAGCATAGACAAATATAACAATGGAACCAAACAGTGAGTTTAGAAGTAGATTCACATATACATGGTCAATTGATTTTCTATAAAGATACGGAGACAATTTAATGAAAAAAAAAAACAATAATCTTTTGATCAAATGGTGCTAGAAAAATTGGACATTTACATTTCAAAAATGATCAGTTCATACTTAATACCATATGCAAAATTAATCAAGTCAAATGAATCAGAGATCTCAATGTAAAATGTAAAACAACAAAACTTGTTAAAAAACACAGGAAACAATCTTCATGACCTTGGATAGTGAAAGATTTCATAAATATAACACTAAAAGCATGACCATTAATGGAATAAAAATTTACTTGAATTGGTGTACATAAATATTCAAAACTCCTGGTCTTTAAAAGACATTGTTAAGAAAACGAAAAGACAAGCAACAGCCTGGGAGAAAATACCTACAGGAAAATACACTATAAAGGAATTATATCCAGAATATACAAAGAATTCTCAATTCTTGATAAGGAAGCACACTACCCAATTTTTTAAAATGAACAGAAGATCTGAACAATTTGACTAAAGTGAAAATGATATTCAAATGAAAACAGCCCCTCCCCCCAATAAAACCTAAACATACAAAGTGCTGACAAGGCCATGAGACACACGTGGGATACTCACACAACGTTTGTGAGCGTGCAAAAGACAGAACTTCACTGGAAAACTGTTAAATCCGTTTCTTAACTTAAACATGCCACACTATCAAATGACCTAACAATCCCACATAAAGAACTGCATAAACCATGTTTCTTTCCTGTATGAAATGATCATTTAACCATAAAATATGGAGCTGCCACAACAGTACATTAAACATATTAAGTAGTAAGATATTTACATTATTCAAAGTCAAAGCAACTACCTTTTAGGGCTAGAGCTAATATTCCCACAAATCCTCCTGATTTTTACTCAAAACTCAATATATTAAACTGTAAGTCCTAAAGGACAGATCAACTTTCTTCTCAGCAGAATAACTTAATTTAGTTACTGAAGAAAAATAAAATGTGAATAAATAAAACCTTTCACTGCAAAACTGGAAGTGCCAGTGGTTTGAGGTTGACACACTCTATTTGGAGGAAATTGTGCATGTTTTTCGGAGGAGGCTAAATACTTTTGTGGAGGCAGTTTTTAGTATCTGCAAACAGATGTCACACAAACCCAGACTGTCCTCTTGGTTTAAGGAAAAGTCCCCTAGGGACAGGGGCTGCTGCTTCCTTACTTAAATCACAGCTCTGGCAACTTAGCACAGGCTGTCTTCTAAGAAAAACGAGACAACTCATGAACAAAACAAGAGGGATCACACTCTGGATCTCATGAAATTGAAAAGTATTTATCGTTCCCAAATAACCTTCTTTAGCACAAAAATATAAAACAAAAGGAATGGTTAGGTTTGGGGATACTCTCCCAGGATCTTTAGGATGGAAATGACTTAGGTTATCTCAGTTGCTGAAAAACTAGTTCTCAGGTCTTTGTGAGTCACTGTGTGATGAGAACTGTAGAGCCCTTGAAAAGGGTACAGCAAGTGCCACACACCTCAGGGATGTAGACCTCAGTAAGGAATGCGCTCACATTGGTGACAGGCTTTCATTAAGGGAAACTAGACAACATACATGATAGGCAGCATTCTTTTTTTTTTTTTTCTTGAGGGCAGTATCACTGGTCCTCATATGTGGGACCAAACCGGGGCCCCTGGCTTCCCAAGCCAGCGCTTAACCACCGTGCCACTTGGCTGGCCCAATAGTCAGCATTCTTATCAGCTGACTTTCCAGCCATTTTTATTTCTGAGTGAAATCTTACTGCATCTATGAAATCTTAAACTAAACATGTCAAAAAACACTATTGCTTCTCCCAATAACTCTCTCTTCTGTATTTTCTGTTTTTGTGAAGGATATACCATGGTTCTCCTCATTTGGGTTAGTCCTGGATTTTTGACTCCCCCATTTGTTACCAGTACCCCTCCTTTCAATTAGGGATCAAGAACTCTCATTTCTTTCTCTCAAGCATGTCTGATCTAATTATTTTCCAGTTCTACTGCCGCCATTCTAGTTCAGGTTCTTGTCATCTTTCACGTGTATTATTGAAGTAATCTAACTGATCTCTCTTATTCCAGCCTCTCCTTCACTTTCTAACCTGGGAAGAAATGTAGAATAGTAATTAAGTGTAAGAGTGCCAGAAATAGACTGCCTGAGTTTGAACTTCAGTCTCGGATAAGTTACTTAGTGTCTCTAAGTCTCAGTTTTTTGAGTTTCCCGTGAGGTTTATGTACAGCCCTTGGTACAGTGCCTGGCACATAGAAGTGCTGGATGCCTGTTAACTGTGATTATTTACCTCTTTCTCAGGTGTAAACACAATATAGTATAATGACATGAACATGGTTTTATCCTTCCCCATGGACTTCTTTAGAGAATACACTGGATCTTACTGGCTTTTGATTATGGAGCAACTGCATAGAAACTAACATGTAGTAAACATAGTAGACAAATGTAAGGTCTAATTAATTAATTAATTCAGAGGATCCTCCCTCTGTCTCTCAAGCCCTCTGTTTCCCTCCTTGCCTCCCTCCTTCCTCTCTCTCTCCCTCCCTCCTTCCCTCCCTCCCTCCCTTCTTCCCTTCCTCTTTCTCTCCTTCCCTCTCTCTCTCCCTCTGTCTCTCCCTTCCTTCCCTCCTTCCAGATCATATTATTCGAGCACCTTCTATGTGCTGGGTGCTTTACCTTTTGAGGAACTCAGAGTGTCATTTTAAGGAAAATTTACTTGATCATTTTAAAGTTCAGTTCTTTTTACACTCTGGCCTCTCAAAAATGGAATAAAAAATATCATTGAGCTGGTTTCAACTTAACTGTCTCTAAGACCCAATATATTCTTCGAGATATTGGCAATGACAGAATTTCTTTGAGAAGGATTTTTTTAAAGTACCAATTTTAGCTGGGGCTAAGGTGGGACTGTTACACTTGGGATGCAGGACACTGAAGTGACATCCCTCCATAGAGGTACACTGTGTACTTCTGACACACCAACCTCCACTTTCTAATTGAATGTGTAAGGACCTCTTTAACTGTCTCTGTATGTTTGGGGCAATGAAATAGGTGTTCTGCCACTGGAAGAAAAGGGCTTGTTCTAAACTGGCATTTCCACATGACAGTCTGGGTACCGGGCTTGTACTATCTGCCTAGGCTAATACAACTGAACAAATAGTTTTAGCAGCCTTACTATGTGCTTTTCTTGTGGGGAGCTTGTTGAGAATATATATTTCATGAGATATGCTCCCAGAGTTTCTTTCATATTATGTTGGTCAGGGGTGAGAACCCCAAATCTATTTTTAGAAGGGTTTTACCAGATGACCCTAATGTTGAGTGGGGCCCCCTGGGAACATACCCTTATGTATTAGAATTCCCAAAGCTCTGCCCTTTGGATTATCTGGCAATGAGAAGTCCAAGTTCCCCATGAGTCACAGGGCAGAGCTCCAAGGCTGGCAGCTTGGTGGAGGCTGGTATCTGTGTGGACAGCCGTCCAGGGGCAGCAGCCAGTAGTGTCCCTCATGTAGAGGGACTGCATTCTCTGAGGACATGTGAGAAAATGTCCCCCTCTTCCTTCTTGAAGAATAACTGGGTTGTCGGGAAAGACTGTAGGCAGAAGGCTTAATTTCTTCCTAATGAACTGGGCAAGGGAGTAGAGGACCAACATTGGTTTCTGTGGTGTCACATTTGTTGTTTGTGTGTGAGTCATGGTCTGGTTACACCTTTTGCTTATTTATGTCTGGCCATTTATGCATCCTTCCATTTTCACATTCAATAAATCTATTGTTATAGACCATCATTAATAAGGCCTATGGTATGAAGATCTCTTGCTGCCAAAATTGTTTGAATACATTTTTCTTACCTGGCTATTGGTGAGCATATTTGTATTTAGGGAGAGGTTTTCTTATCAAAATTGCTTGGCCTGGTCTTAATAACAGTGGGAAGTGTCAGGGAGTTTATATCTGATAGGATTCCATGACACTCTCCTCCGATATATGAACGGACAATGCCTAGGACCTCATCTGGTGGAGTGATTTACTTAGCTCCTTGCTGGTATATTTTGAAGTTAATTCTGTTTGGGGAATCAATCAGGAGGTTTTTCTACCCTGAATCAAGTATTCTTTAGGAATAATGGAGAGAGGAATTAGTATGTGATTGGATCTGCTGTCATGTTATTTGGATCCCAATGTCAGCCCTGGGAAGGAAGATTTGATAGGTAAGAGCTTTTCTTTCATTTCATCTTAGTGCTTAGGTAAACTAAACAAGATTTTCACAGGACCTTTTTGAAATTATTTTATATTTGTTCTTGTATAGTCAAACTGTTTTTATTGGAATTTGATGGCCATTTTCTATGAACACTTTAACAAAAACTGTTTGCTTGTAATATTTGATATTTCTAGTGTGTATTAACAATAGATAGCTGTCTGCTCTCCCAGAAAATATGAGTATCAAAACTATTCATCAGGATCATGTTGTAATTACACTAGACATTTCTTTCTCTTTTTAAAGTTCATAAATATATCCATAAAATCCATTTATAAGAAATGAATACTAGTGAAAAAATTTTGAATGGCACTAGCAGCACTTTTATTGACTACACCTTAATTCTCTTCAGGTCAAATGAACTTATTTTTATTAGACTTAGACACACTAATATCTTCCAACCTTTCAATCTGTAGAATTGTTTCCAACTAGATTAAATGTGCAACCAGGATACTGTGAACAAAGGCAGTGGAATGCATACTGGAGCCCGATGTTACCAGCACGCCATTTTGATTTTACAAGAAACTTTATCCACTTTTTCTAAAATTGTGTGTGTAATTAAAACTATAATAGAACATTCTACTCCATTTGCTTCTTCATGTAAGGGGACTGTGGCTGTATTGTCGGAGACCCATGTTTTGTCAGAGTGGTTGCTTATAGCTGTATCGTGTGCCTGGTCCTGGTGACTGCACACTCCTGATAGCAGGTATACACCTCATTAAGTCCCCTCAACTGCATCTACTGCTGTTCAACTGAAATGGGGTGACCATGTTACTTTGAGCAGTGATTTTGAAATTAAATCTTTTTTTCATTAAATTTTAATCAGTGCCTGGAATCTTATTAATGATTGTTTATAAAATCTTGTCAGCTACTAGTTGCAACCATTTATACTTAGTGTATATACTTTAGTTTAATGAGAAGGTTGCATTTTGTAATGTCTATTAACTTTAAGGACAAGCAAAGGAATTATATGTTAATGACAATGGTTAAGATTTATTAAACGTCACACACAGTGGCAATACTGTACTGAGGGTTTCACAGGCATTGCCTCATTTATTCCTCTCGACAACCTGAGGGACAGACAGGCTCAGAAACTTGACCCAGATCATGTAATTCATATGTGGTGAAGGCTGATTAAAATCAGGCTGAATAAATTCATATGGCTTGAGAGCTCTTTAACTACAGGTTAAAAGTATAGTGTTGAGCATGCTTATGATTCTCTATTAGGCAAGGAAGCCGGGTAAATCTGCTTCTTCAAATTATGGGTTGTGCCAATATTTTGTATTTCTATAGTGTTTTTCATAGCACTTTCCACTGTATTATTTTATTTACCCTATCACAATCTTATCAGCTGTATATATGTAGTAGTATTGTTTTCTACTCATGAAGAGAATAAACTGTGTCTGAAGCTGCAGAGCCTGGACTGGATCTAACTCCACGAGTTGGGCAATTTCCATTGATCCAAATGGCCTCCCTTTGTAGGTCAACCTATTTTTTTGCTAACTGTGATATTCAGTGGTCAGTCATTCAGAATAAAGCAAGCTATGCAAAAATGCACTTTAATATTGCTCTATGTTTTTAAGCTAAAATCCCCAAATATCACATAAGCTTTCTCTCAATTTATAAAGAAGTGTTTTATTTATAATCATAATTATAAGGGTAGAAAGTCAAGGCATAACTTTGCTGAAAGACATTAAACATGGATGGTGGTATATAGAAGGGAAAGGCTATTCATTTTTTACTTTTTCAAAGAAAATATATGAGAAATACAAATGAAGCAGTACCATGGTAGGAAAATAATCAAGCCATAATAAATTTAACATGGAAAATCTATATGTGAATTGCAGTATAGATTTTCTAGCAGCCCAAGAAAAAAAAGTATTTACCTGTCTATGAGATAAACACAGACAGCTTTTCAGAACTCTTCATGGCATTGAGGCATAAGTAAAGTTTATCTTATCAAGTCCTCATAACAAGATGATTGTAAAAGTTACTCTAGACAACAATCTATATAAGAAATGCCACTAAAACTATATGACAATGATATAATGCTAAAATTTAATTCAGTAAAAAATTCTACAAAAGATTAAACCACTACATAAGTTTCTGAAGGCCTGGTTCAATGTAAGGGTAAAATTAGAATATACCAAAAGATCTCACAAAAATATAGCTTTGGGGCCATCTATCTGAAAATCAGAGGACAGCTGTGATTGGAGCTTCTCCCTCTAAAACCTCAAACACAAAATTACAGGTGCAATACATTCAATGAAAACAATTCTATATAGAACTGAAGATCTAGTGATATATTTTTACTTCCAAAAGCCCATTCCTCACAGCCGGGATTCCTCCAATAAATGAATGGATAGTTTTAATGTCACATTAATATTTGCTACAACCAGGTTTTTTGTAAGGGTTAACATGAAGGATATGAAGGCTGAAACCTCTAACAAGAATCTGCAAAAATCTTTTCCCATTCGGTTGGTTGCCTCTTTATTTTGTCGATGGTTTCTTTTACCATGACCAAGACATGGAAACAACCAAAGTGTCTTTCCATAGATGATTGGATAAAGAAGATGTGAAATATAAATATATATATATATATATATATATATATATATATATATATTTGTATATATATATATATTTGTATATATATATATATATATGTATATATATATATATATATATATACACACACACACACACACACACAATGGAATACTATTCTGCTATAAGAAAAGATGAAATAGTGCCATTTCCGACAATATGGATGGAACTTGAGATTATCATGCTGAGCGAAATAAATCAGAAAACGTAGAGAACCATATGATTTCACTGATATATGGGATATAAAACTGAAAGCAACAAAGGAACAAGGCAAAGAAAGAAAAATTCATAGACACAGACAATAGTTTAGTGGTTACCAGCGGGTAAGGGGAGAGAGGGGGTGGGTTGCAGATGAGGCTAAAAGGAATCAAATATATGGTGATGGAAGGAGAACTGACTCTGGGTGGTGAACACACAATGCGATATATAGATGATGTATTACAGAATTGTACACCTGAAACCTATGTAACTTTACTAACATTGTCACCCAAATAAACTTTAATTAAAAAAAAGAATCTGTATTTCTGTTGACTGATCAAAGGGAGATACAATTCACTGTGAAGACAATGAAGTTAAGAGCCTTTATGAAAATTAAGGAACACAACCAGCACATGGACTGACTAAAAGTGTATAAAATGGCACTAATAATAGTAATAATAATAGTAATAATAATAATAATAATAAATAGCAAAACAATTTATTGAGCACTTGAATGTTCCCATCTGGGTTTCCACTCAACTCTATGAAGTTAGTGTTACTGTTATCCTCATTTTTCGTAGAAATCAGCTGAGGGACAATGAACATTAGTAACTTGCCCAAGATCGGATGCTGGACATGACACCTGAATTACCAGAATTCATTTGGAAAGATTTCAGTTCTCCACTTAAAATATTTTGTGGCATTTATTTTTTCTGTAAAGGAAGTTATTTTAAAATAAATTGAACTTATAAAAGGCAAACTTTTGTATTACAATGGATGTTAAAATATAAAAGTAACAATCATAAAATTTACTTTACTACCTACTGCTTGCCCCTGCACTTGAGGATTTTAGGCTCAGTGAGCTGGAGAGCTCTTCAATAGCAACTCTGTCTGTCATTTTGCCAATGCTTTTATTTGTAATATATGGTTGTCAAATGTTATTGGACCTATGGTTTAAAAATATCTACAGCCTTACCTCCCAAAAGAGTCTACCAAATTATTCAATATATTTATGTATATTATATGTTAAATGTATATGTGGTAAGAGTGGTAATAATTAAATTTTAAAGTCCACATTTCTATTTCATACTCATCATTCATCTCAGATATTTATTTCATACCATGAATTTATTATATCCTAGTACATATTTAGTCTAATACACACTTATACTCTATTAGTTACATGAAATTCTAATCTTAGAAAGAGAAAGGATTCTCTAGCTTTGCATGACTGAGTTCATGCAACTTTGTGAAAATAAACATTGACTGCACATGTGAGTTAGCTCCTCGTTTTCGGGGTAAATAATATTTGTCAGCTTTGACCTGCATCCTCAGAAGAGTGCTTCTGGGCTGGCTTACGAGAAGGTGTTTTCTGATCATTCTGTTACTGCTTTGCTTTATGATGACACATATTTTATTTTGTTTTTTCAAACTTAGCACCAGAAATAATGCTCTGAAACCCAAGACATTGCTGTATGAAGCATTACTGAACAAAATACTGCCACAGGCAGGTGGATAATTATGTGCCAAATCTAAAGAAATTAGATAAGGAGAATTTAAAAATATACATTAGGCGTTGGTATAAAATTAATTCAACCCCCTTCCTGTTCCCATCTATTTTACCATTCCACCCTCCATCCCCTTTTAGAGT
Source organism: Aselliscus stoliczkanus (assembly GCA_033961575.1). NCBI lineage: Eukaryota > Metazoa > Chordata > Mammalia > Chiroptera > Hipposideridae > Aselliscus > Aselliscus stoliczkanus. Next base: position 69,252,638 of record CM066740.1, on the reverse strand, counting down.
GTTCATTGTAACTGGTGAGGGATGCAGTTTTCCTACCAAGCTGTGTTCCCTTAGCCCACAGATGTCAGGAGGAGGTGGGAGTGAATGCAGCTGTGAAAAAGAATCAAGTTCCATCCTCCCTGATAAATAGAGGGTTGAACAGTGTTCTGATCTACTTTGTATAAGCAGCTTCCTATTAGATTCAATTTTAAGATGATGGGCCCAAACTCAGTGGTCTCTACGGCTCTGATCCAAGATTATATTCTGAGAGATCCACTCAGGAAAAACATGTTCACCATTGTTTCCACAAAGACCCTGGGTACAAATCCTTGGACATCCTAGACAAAACTAGCCCCTGAAAACCTTTGTTCCTAGATAGAATCCAATCTTTTGCCATATTGGGTTTCATCAGGACTACTTCCGTTTTAACATACTTGATAGAGATCCAGGAATCATATACATACATATGTACACACACCAATATATATTATAGTTATCTCCCTCTGTTATTATTCCTAGCTGCAATAACAGTGATCATAGTATATGCATATCAAAGGGACACAATTAATTCATATTTAATTCTGGTATTTAGGATTATAAAATATGAGTTACAATGAGATAGGGACTTTTAAATTACCTTCCATATACCCGTTAGAATATAATGCAATAATAGGAAAAGCACTTACAGTTAGACATGCCACTAATTCCTCACTTTACTTGGGTAAATGTTTCATTAAATTAAATTTGAATTTCTATTACAGAAGGGCCATAGAATCATATCCTATAAATTATAACTGTGTAAACATTCAGCTGAGGAGAGGAGAACATGTGTTAAAATAAAACAGATAGTTTTGTTATTTATTAGCCAAAGAGAGTGTCTTTCTCTGACTGATATTTTAGTACTAATGAATGAACATGAACACAAACATATTTTAAAATTATATGCAAAATAGTTTTGGATGGTAGACACAGGTCTCAGATTTTGGGGGAACTTAATTGAGTCTACCACAAAATCTATAGGGGTGTCTGTAGATTAGCATCTGTGAATACTACTGAAATATTTTTTTCTACTATTTGAAACACTAAAAAAATAAAATGACAAGAATAAATGCAACAGCACACAGTGGGAGCTGTAATATGGGCCACAAACACTGTTATAAAGAAAGCATAATACTTCATAAAAATGGGACATTGTGAAGACAGGAGCTTTCATAAACCTGAAAGTGGTTGTTTTTCATCATTATATGGAGAGAACAGAGTGACTGATATTACAAAAAAAAAAAAAGTTGAGAGAGAAAGGTTATCTCATCTCTGATTCACTTAATTTTTTTTATTTGCCCAAAAGATAGATATATCTGTTAGGAAATGAATTCACCTGGAAAAAAAAGAATCCTGTAAATCATTAGGCTACTCATTCCCTGTCACTGATAATCGTATGAATAAACCATTGTTACCGATCGTGAAACACATCAAGAAGAATAGTATATTGCTGCCTTGAGGTTAAAATTTTGAAAAATTTATGACACCTTTCCAAAAATTAGTATGCTTGGTGTCTGCTCAGTTAGATTAGAAATAAAATTTGGGAAAGATTTCTATTTCCAGTTTTCCCTTTTTGAATATCTGACTTGATATATTTCTCTGCTAGATTTGGTGCATTTTAAAGAAACATTCATGACCTGAATTTGAGGTTTTGGAGGCTTAAAAAAAAACAAAACATACTCGTTATTAGTATTTTAGAAAACATTTGACTAAAATTGCAAAACAGGATAGGAGCATCATGTCTGCCATTGTACAAAATGTTTACAGGACTCAGGCATCAAACATGTTTGATTTATAGAGCCAAAATAGTGAATGTTTTAAAAAATTATATATATATATATATATATATATATATATATATATATATATATATATATAAATTACACACACACACACACACACTCAGAGCGTGTCCCATTCTCTCCTTTAAAAAAAAAACACCCAAAAAACCTAAAAGTCCATGTTTGGATTTGAAATAGAAATTTAAAGTTAATTTAATAATATGGCATAATATTGGATTTACTCCAAAATCAAAGAAATCATCTATACTTAGTTACCCTGAAGACCTTTTTAGGAAGTTGTACTGGATTCTTTAATGAAAACAAAGTGTTATTTCACAGTGAAAAAGATCCTGAAGACACTTAAAAAGTAAGGGTAGTTGTAGTCTAAATGAAACCATTCAAGCCGGGCGCTGAATGCGCTGCTGGCAGAGATTTATAACATCTACTTAAAATGCTCCACTCGTAGGAAATGAGAAGAAAAAGTTGAAAGAAAAATCCTCTGAAAGTCAAGAAACTATTGAGAAAGCAGTGAAAAATTTAAAAATAAAATACTGCAAATCATTAATAATGTATCTTCAGCTATTTGACAGTTAGCCTACAAAGCACAATACTTGTTCAGACTTATACAGTACAGAAAAGGGAGAATTGATTGCTCAGAAAGCACAGAACATTCCTGATCTCTGCCTGACAATTTCTGACACAAGTTCAATTTATAGTAGTTTTTATGAAAACACCATCTCTTACAAGTTTAATTGTAAATAAAGATTTTGGTGAATGTTAAGAGTTACCAAAGAATTCTTATGTCTTTTGACAAGAACAAAGAGAAAAAATAAAATAAATAAATAACATAATGATGAGAATTTCAGTACAGAGAGAAAATGAGAACTGAAAAATTAAATGAGGGTCATCATCACTAGTTTAACTTCACTAGGTGTGGTTTTCATAGGAAGAAGTTGCAAAGTCATTATTTTATAATTACCTGACTTTTACGCATGCACACTGTACATTTTATATTGTATGATACCTAAAATATTTAGGCATCTGATCGTATGCTTATACTGGGGGAAAGGCTCCTACAGACATCAAGGCGAGTAGCCTTTGGCAGTTTTTCTTGAGAAAGAATGATGAGAGTGAGCGCAGAATTTAGAGATTGAATTGGACTGAGCCATATGACTATGAAAGAATCAATCTGAAAAAGCTCCCAATTCAACCCCGGGAAAACTTGGGGCATTTTCTCATTAATGTGGACTAAATGAATAGCTACTGATGGCTCATTGACACCAGGGAAGATCATCTAAATTGACTAGAGATGAACATTTAAGGGATTAAGATTGATTATCACGGCTATCAGACATCGCTTTTGGTCCAGGTTCCTGATTCACACAGTTGAGCACTGAAATGTGTCACTGACCACGTTTGTCTTCAGTCCCCTGGTTCAGCTTCTTGCTTTTCTTCTCTGCCTCCTGGAATTCATTTTTTACCTATTTATACAGATGGCACCTGACCTCTACCTGTCTCTCACTGATCTTTCTCCCCTCGGGGCCTAGTGCACGTGATCTCTTGCCTCCTTAATATTTGGTGCAAGCTAATCCTCTTCTAATCTATTTGAATTTCAGGCCCTGGCTTCCTCCATAAGGTCCTGGCACAGTATATTTCTTTGCATTCTTTCCTGTATTTATTCTGTTTTGCCCAAGTCATGCCTGCCAAGTAAGCAAAATCACAAACCTCTCCTTTTCCATGTATTTTAAGAATTTCAAATTGGACCGCATTGAATCCCTGTGATGGTATTCCGTACTTTCACCTGTTGTTTTTCCATCCATGTTTCCTTGTCAGCCATCTATGGGACAGCTATGTCTTCACTGAGGAGTATTTTATACTACTAAGAAATGTTTTCTTTTTTATTTCCCCACACTTCATATGCACAAAAAGCAGGCATTGTCACTTATATAATGTCACTATTATCCTCTGCCATTCCCAAGAAGGGGAGACACATTATGTATGTATCAGGAACTCCAAGATACACATATAGTTTGAAAAACCCCTGTCTAACCCAAATCTTCTTACATGCTGCCATCCTAAAGAGGGTATGCTCACCAGGGTGAAATAAGTCACTGCACTAATTCACACAAATAAACCGAAAACATCCTGTCATTCTGTGGTTCCCTTCTTTTCCTATCATTGCATATTCTCTTTATTTCAATGCTGATCATGAGAATGAATAAGGTATTCTTTTTTACTAATCCTGATACAATTACATATTTTCAGTTTTTTTCTTTTAGTTAATGTTTCATCTTTCACCCAAAGGGGGTGTGTGTGTGTAGGGGGGCACACACATGCACGCATGTATGTATGTGCACGCACGGTCTGCAGAGTGTCATATACAGAGATGTGGAAGAAAGTGGGCCCGTAGATTTAGGGTTCCCAGTATGGATTAGGGTTGCTGAGGGTCACATTATGTTTCTGTGAGATTTGGGCAGTGGGGTTTGGGGTGAGTCTTTCCGACTCGAGGAGGTTCTGCAGGCAGCTTATTCATAATGGGCTCCTTTATATGGCTCCCAATATTCTTGTTTCAAAAACTAGCATGTTCAAGGCTTTTTTTTCACTGATGGTTTAGAATGGCATTGAACACAAAATCCATCTTAGCTCAGTGAGTGCTTTTCTTCTTACTGTTAGGAGAGTCAGTTTGGAAAATTACAACATGACTCACTAAGAAAAAACAGCAGGGATACCAGCAAGAAAACTTCAAAATGTGCTGAAAGAGCCACCTGAATGTGAGACTAAAAATGATCAGTAAAAGCCATGACTGAACACAATCAATAAATGACCCAGGTCTGGGGACAGTCTTGGGAAATGGATCTGCGTGGAATGCTAAATTGTTGACACACAGGGGCAGCATGTGTGCTGTGAGGTAATTCAAAATGTAGCTTACGCCCCCGAAGAGGAGAGAATGCTTATTCAAATTATTGAAGCATGTGCTCCATACGTCTCTGTCAATTATGCATGCAGATATTTACCTCAGTTTTGTGGGAATTTCTCAAGGGATTAACAATTGATATGATGAACACCCTCTGAAATTCCACTGGCTACATTAGCTAGTTCCTTTTCTTTACTGAGATGACAATATTGAATCTGATGACCTCCCTGATATCTTATGGCTAACGTCTTCCCCCACTGAATCCTTCCAACATCAGACTGAATGGTTGATTAAGTTTTTGTGTAGTTCTTTTTGTCCTCAAAGCTTAATGTCTTTCTATAGTTTTTTTGTTTTCATGAAATTATTTTTTACTTGAATTTCTTTACCTACACACACACACACACACACACACACACACACACGCATATTTGTTCTCCTAAAATTCAAATGTTAAAATCCTAATCTCCAGTATTTTAGAATGTAACTATTTGGAGGTAGGGTCTTTAAAGAGGAAATTAACTTAAAGTAAAAAATGAGATTGGGGCCGGCTGAGTGGCTCAGTTCGTTAAGAGCTTGCGCAAGAGTGCGAGCTGAGCTCTGAGCAACAGCAGTTCGATGCCCAGCCCGAGCTGCGCTGCCAACAGGTGGCAGGATAGCTCAGCTAAAAAACAAAAACAAAAAATGAGGTCATTATAGTGGGCCCTGATTCAATATGGTGTCCTTATAAGAAGATGACATTTAGACACAGAGAGGTACAGAAGGGAAGACCATGTGAAAACCCAGGGAGAAGGTGGTCATCTATGAGCCAAGGAGAGAGACTTCAGAAGAATCTAATTCTGCCAGCACCTTATTCTTGGATGTCTAGCCTCAAGAACTGTGTTTAAGTTACTCAGTCTATGGTACTGTTATGGCAGCCCTAGAAAAATCATCCAATATATAACACAAATATATATATTCTATCTATCTATGTATCTATGTATCTATCTATCTATCTATCTATCTATCTATCTATCTATCATCTATCTATCTCTTTCTCTATCCCTATCTCTATCTCTATCACATACTCCAAATCAACAACTTATAGTTCAGTTTTGAAACCTGAATAATATTATATCAATAGTATACAATTATATTTTTGGATACAAATCTTGGAAGTAAATGAAGAATTAGAGAAAATGGTGATGGAGATGGACTGAGACATGCCGTGGTGTATGCTGGTCTGAGTAGGGGCCTGAAGTAGTGGAGGAAAGGGTACACTAGATTCCTTATCCATGCTCTTAACAGCAACTGAGCTCTTATTGACTCTCTTCATGATTACAAGTATCTCTTCAATATCGCCTATGACTAAGACACTGTGCTATGACTATAGGTTATATTGCAAATATATAATATACTTTCTGCTTTCCAGGAGCTTACAGTGAAGTTGGGAAAGAAGATAATGAACACATGAAACACACACACACACACACGCACACACACGCACACATACACACACACAAGCATAGAGAGAGAGAGCAATGAAAAACAGATAGGATGAGTAAATGCTAAGAAAACTGTAGGAAGCCATTTTGAAAGTGCCATGGGTTATATAACAGCTGAAAATGAGCCTTGAAAGGAAGGAGAGAAAATGAAAGACATAAAAAATGAAATATTCATTGGGTTAGGATTGGGGCTAAGAGTTGACCAAAAGATGAGATGTTTTCAGGGGAAAATTACTTATTTAAGTAAGTTTATATTTATAGATATACTTTTATATTTAGTAGTTTTATTATTCTTTAAAGATTTGCTGGCACATTGACTTTAATTCTTAGGTCTTTGGGAGTGGATAAGATCTCTGAGGATGAAGGCGTAAAGAAATAAAATGAGGGCAAAAGTCAACACCTTGTGAGGAAAGTGCACTTTATGGAACAGGGGGATAGAGATGTACTAGTGGGAGGCAGAGAAAGAGTCAGAGGGCTGAGAGGAGACTCCGGATCTTGCCTGTGGGACAGAATCTAAGGCGTGGGAGAAGCAGGAGGTGACTAATAATAGAAAATGCAGCAGGAAAGTGAAGGAAAACACAGGCTGACTGGAGCAGATAATCATTTGTGTCCTTAAACAACATCAGTGCAGGATGAGGACAGAAGCTTCCCTGAAGAGTATTAGAATGAGGAGGGTAACCAGGATGTCAAAACAAAACAAAACAAAAAAACAAAGAAAAAAACACCTTAATTGAAAAGTTTATATTTGCTAGAAATAATAACAAATTGAAGAGGAGCTACTAGGAGAAGAGTCACCTGATTTTTTTTTTTAACCATGAGGGAGTCATGTTTGGATCTTTAAGGGGCAGGGAGGGGAGGGATTCCCATTGCTATAGTGCTGGGGCTAGGAGAAGCCATGGACCAAGGGTCTGAAAAACCCAGGGAGAAAAGGTGGAGAGAAATGACAGTGCATTTTCAAGATAAAGCATGATATATATTATTCTTAAAAATTAAGAGGATCGAAGGCTTTTTCTTCTTTTTCTTTCACACTTTGATAAATGGTTAGGATCTATCAATTTTGGACAGGCAAAGGGCCTCCTGCATGTTCATCTTGCCTATTTTCTATCTGAGCAGAATACGAATGCTACAAACCACATTCTCCGTTTGTGAAGAAAAACTGTAGGTGGAGATTGCTTCTCTCCACATAGAGAGAAACTGAATTGCTGCTATTTCGGTTCTTTATTCTATTTTATCCATCTCTTTTATAATCTAATTAGATTTCCATTAAGATATACATTTCACTCTTTAGTGGAAGTTAAGACATTTTAAGGTAGGACTGGATAATGGCTTTCTGTCCTAGGCTTTTTTTTGTTTTGTTTTGTTTTTTTGAGGGCAGTGTCACTGGCCCTCACATGTGGGACCCGAACCGGGGCCACTGTCCTCCCAAGCCAGCGCTCAACCACTATGCCACTAGGCCAGCCCTGTCCTAAGCTTTTTAATTCAATCCATACACACTTCTATGTAGTACCTGCTGGGTGTAAAGCACTGTCTGTATGGACTGCCTATAATATAAACTTTGGCAGACTCTGACACTAAATATTTTTTGTACAGTTTCTACAGGCAAGTGAGAAACAAACTATCAACTTGCTCTTAGAAAGAGGAACATTTAAAAAAAAAAAAGAAAGAGGAACATTAAACTAATTCTAAAAGCTACAACCTACTGACACTGGTCACACTTAGCAAATTGGTTCAGAAATGTATGAATAAGCTTTGAAAACTTTGCCTTGTGAGTTATCTCTCATTTCCTCTTCTAATAACACATTACATTGGTAATCCTCTCATCTTGAGTTCTCAGAAGTTTTAGTTTCAAATTCCATTTTAGCAGACTTATAGTGTATCTTTTACTGAAGGTCATGTCAAATAATTTTGGAAATATGTGTCATATAAACTCTTGAAGTTGAAATAAAGCCTAGAAATTCTTTAGGCCAGTTTTCTATGAAGTTAGGAACCCATGCTCAACTATCTTTACACAGAGGTCATGCAGCCTTTCTTTGAGAGCTTTCATGGCTGGAGAGCTCACTACTTTGTGAGGCTGATCACTGTCTCATAAGAAACAGCCCCACACACGGAAGTCATATTTTTTCAGATCCCGGCTGCCTATTGCAAAGCAGAGACTGTAATATATTAAAGGAGTTTGTTAGACATAAAAGTGGCTTCTGATAATATAAAAGAAAACCATGTTTTTTGTTTTTTTTTATTAGAACACACATTCTAAGAAAAGGTGGCTTGTAAATATGTTCAAGAATCTAAAGAAAACATTAGACATTTGGCACAAAGGCAGGTGCATATAAACAACACAGGATGGTCTAAATAATTATCACTTTGGAGATGCAGTGCCCTTATTCTGATTAGTGGGTTCTGCTGGACCTCAAGTGTCAGGTCGTTTTGCTAACTGTTTGCATGGGGAGCAGAAGGAGGAAGAGGCGATAGAAAATGAGTTGAATTTTAAGCTGGTGTTTCATAGCTTTGCAAGAGGAAACTTTTAAATGAATAAAAACTTAACTGAAATGCTTTTTCCCCCTTAAAAATATTGCATTTTTGTTTTGTTTTGTTTTGTTTGAGTGTCCGTGAAGACACAGTAACTTAGTGTTGCTTAGCATAGGATGAAATGGCAGGCAAGTAGGTCTTCATTCTTATCCTTGCAGCCATAAGAAAGTCACCTCACAGAATTGTAGAAATGACGTATGTTCCAGGAAAGACAAATTTCACTGTTGGCACATTCATAATAAGATATGTATAAAAAACTTGCATAAATCAAAAGGGAAAAATCAAAATGACTTTCCAGCTATACTATAATTGTTCTCATCTATCTTCTCAGGTTTATCATTTAGCCATTCTTAAAGCATGCGATTGATCATTTAAAAATCTCCCACTGTTAACATGAAAAAGAATTATTGCATTTTTATATATTCTATATAATGGTAGTGGGACCAAGATCCTTTTTTTTTTCTTTTTTAAGTAGTAAGACGTTATGCAGAAGCACATCAGTCTTTATCAGGCTGTAATCATCTGTGATTCTTCACAGTTCTATTACTGGGCTAAGAACGAAGGCCTTTTCTTGGGAGAATGAGGAAAACAGGTTTAGAAGTAAAACTTTCATTCACTTATACAGTTGAACGAAAAGTACAAGTGTACTCCATTTTCTCAAGAGCGTGGCATCTAGGGCTCTTTCATATGCTGCTAGAAGAAGTTTAAATTTGTATAAACAATGTTTTGCAAACCAGTTTGGCAATATGAATAAAGATCTCCAAAAACATTCCCACTCTCTGAACTTGAACTCCCATAAAGTCTAGCGCAAGGAAATAATTAGAAGTAACCAAAGGTACAAAGTTGCTCCTCACAACATTATTTATGAATACAGAAACATTGGGAACAATCTAAATGTTTAACAGGAGGGTAAGAGCTAAATAAATTTGTAAGATGGAACACTGTGCAGGAATTAAAATACTATATTTCAAAATTGCTTTTGGTATTGGAAAATATTTGTATTATAATATTAAAAAAATAAATCCTCAAAATATTTAATTGCCAGTGGTAGTATTATTTGTGATATTTACTGATTCATTCATTTTTTTCTCTTCATCTAACTTTACCACCGTAAGCAGTATTACTATTATTTTTTACACACAACATACACATACACACACACACACACACACACACACACACACATACACACTATAGATAACTCATTCAAAAATGACTGGAAAAAGTATGCCAAAATGTTGGGTAGTGAGACAAGTGCCATTATTGACTACTTATTTATTTATTTATTTTTTAATTTTTCAATTACAGTTGACCTACAATATATTAGTTTCAGGTGTACAACATAGTGATTAGACATTTATATAACTAATGGAGTGATCACCCCGATAAATCCAGTACCTACCTGACACCATACATAGTTATTACAACACTATTGACTATACAAGTATATAAAGGAAAAAAAAAATCATTACGATGTGAAAAAAAATGAAGTGTACAATCTGAGAATTGTTAAGAACTTTAGACATGACTTGATCAAACTTTTTTTATTTTAGAGATAAGAAAGCTGAGGTAGAAGATGAAAAAAGACTCTTCCGAGGGCTCATAAGTTAGGGGTGTGCTTGCACATACAGTGCCAGAGTCACCAGCTTGCTTCTGATTCAACCAAACACGGCTTGAGAGTCAGGGCTAAGTACAAGCATATTCTGATTTGTAAATTTCCAGAGCTCTGAGTACCACATACACCCAGGGGCACAGATTATGGGTAGCCAGAATCATTTTGTAAGGGGACTCGATGAGTATTTATTTATTTTTTTCAATACATCTCTTTGTAAGACTGAAAATGGAATTCATCTCATAGCCAGAATCAGCTTCATGTACGAGTAAGGAAATCTAAAGAAACACTGCCACAGAAAACCATCCTACAGAGTTCCTCCAAAGATCAAAGTACTTGTGATTGATTTGTTGAAGTTGTCAAAGCTGCTTCAGAGAGAGAGAGAGTCAGTACAGCGGTTAACCCTGGCTGCATGTGACAATCATCTGGGAAGCCACTAAATTGCAATTCCCAGGCTGCACAGCAGGCCAGTCTAAACAGTCTCTGACAATAGGGCTAGGGAGTTGGGATTTGGGGTTTATTAATCCTCCTCAGGTGATTTCAAAGTGCAGCCAAATTGGGGAACCACCTATCAAGAGGTTTTTGATAATTTATTTACATCTTCGGTGCTTCATCCTTTGTTGCAATAGACTTTTCCTAAAATTTCAGGTTCTGTCTCTCTTAAATTTGTTAATCCTTTATCAGCTATTGTAACCAAAAAGATGATTGAGTACATTTACTGCTATTATTTGTTCCTTTTCAAGCATCATCATTGATATTTTCAATCATTTTTTATATTTATTTTTACATGTCATACGTGGAACTTGGTTGTTGGCAGGTACATCTGCTCATATGCAGGTCACAAGACCCTTAAGGGTGATTGAGTTCAAGCTACTTTGGTCAACTTACATCTAGCATCAACACCTTTCAGAGGCAATTAAAAAAGGAGTCCTCCAGGGCCAGCCTAGTGGCATGTTGGTTAAGAGTTGGCTTCAGATGCCAGCTCTGAGCAGCAGGGCCCGGGTTTGGATCTCATACCCTGGCCAGTGACGCTGAGCCTTTTACAGCTAAGATAGTGAACAACAGCTCAACCTGTAGTTGGGCTGCCATGCGTCGCCGGAACCAGCGTAGGTTTCGGCTCCTGCTGTAGTGGGCTGCCGTGAGCTACAGTGAGCGGCCGGTGCTGGTGTGAGCTGCCATCAGCAGCCATCCAATGGCCAGCGAGCAACTGTCTTACCCAGGAAGAGCTCAATGATGATACCAACATGGGCCAGTGAAGTGAAGCGGCGTCCTCCACAACTAGACTAAAGAACAAAAAAGGACAGCAACTTTTCTGTTCCCCTTCCCCATTCCCCAACACTGTTCCCCTCCCCCAATTCCCCAATAAAATCTTTAAAACAAAAAGGAGTCCTTCAGCTTTTAAAACTGAATATATTAACTGCATTATAAACAACTGTCAGCTGTCATTTTTGTCCCCATTCTAGATTAAATTCTGGGATGAAAAAATATAAATAGTTAGAACATGAAAAAGTCAGGAACCTTAAGCCTTAATAATTCCCAGGATTTGCTTAAAGTAGTGCTATTTTTTCCCTCATTCTAAAAGGCTCCATAACTTATCCTGTCTTTGCCTAATACTAACATGGGACAAAAGTACAGACATTTAAGAGTTAAAACAACATACAACTATTTTTACTACCTGAATTTAAGTCTTTAAAGATGATAATGGTATGCAGAGAAGTGAGGATGAAATTCATCACTGGTCTCTAAATTGTCTGTACTTAATTTTAGAATAACTTCTCAACTCTAATTTATCAAAGTGAACTATTATAGATTTGGTGTTTCAGTCAGTGTCTGGTGGTACCTTACTTGACTACATATTATGGGTTGTATCTAGTATGCAAAGGCCTTTTGCTTTTTCTAACAGGATGCTTCCACTTGTTGGCTTGTAGCATTTACAGAACTCTCAAAGTAATAGCACCCACAACTTACTTTAATGAACAAACACTCCCTCCAAATGCCAACTGAAGATGCATTTTCCAAGCCCGATCCCTTCATTTGTTATGGAAAATGTCTTTAGGTGCCCTGTACTGCTAGAAGCAGCGCAAGGTAGGTGAGTAGAGTACAGTAATTGTCAAATACACTTAAGGAAGGAAAACGTGAGTGCAGGACAACTGTTTCAGAAAAAGGCCTCACTTTACTCTGCCCTGCTATGGGGACTTATATGGCTAAGCTTGGGAATTTGTTTCTTCTTGCATTTCTTGTAGGCTTGCAACATTTTAGTCAAAACAAAAGTATTGAGGACAATACTTGCTGCTAGCTTCCAATGTGCATTTTACATGTGAAGTCTGACTGATGACATGTGATATAAAACAAAACATTGAAAGAAAGCAAAGCATTACAACATGACTGATGTAGTAATTCTTCTTGTACTGGTAAATTTAAGTGTTGTGGGAGATGAAGTACTCAAGTTTTGCTGCTTTGACAGTGTTAAAAGAATTCCTACAGACTAACAAATCATTTGTCATCAAAACCAAGAATCATTTCATGTTAAACATGTAAATGTTTTACAGGTGAAGAGGATAATAGCATTTTTTAAAATTAACATTTATTGGAGTGTCAGTGGTCAACAAAACTACATAGGTTTCAAGTGTACAATTCTGTAATACATCATCTATATATTGCATTATGTGCTCACCACCCAGAGTCAGTTCTCCTTCCATCACCATACATTTGACCCCCTTTACCCTCGTCTGCCACCCCCATCTTCACTTACCCTCTGGCAACCACTAAACTTGTCTGTGTCTATGAGTTTTTGTTTCTTTATTTGTTTGTCTTGTTCCTTTGTTGTCTTCAGTTTTATTTCCCACATATGAGTGAAGTAATAGCATTTTCATAAGGAAAAAATCTTGTGTGTTTGTTTATGTTTGTGTGTGTGTGAGCATATGTGTATGCATGTGTGTGTATCATTATTAATCTAATGCCCCTCCTTAGTTCTCCCTTCAAACTGTTTTATTAGACTAGTTATATAGATTATGTTCACATTTCCCCAAACTGACAAACTGTAACAAATCATCACAATATGTCAATTGAGTAAGGCAACTGATATATGCATAAGGCATCTGTATAAGTGATAAACCATACAGAAATTATAAACACAGAAACCATACACTTCCACACTGGTTTTGCAAATAGTGATGGTTTGGAATGAATTGCCTTTGAAACCTGTTCCTTAGTTCAATATCACAACCTACACACCTAGTCATTTACTACTTTCATATTAATGTAGGAAAATATTTTTCGAACAGATGGTATTTGGACACCATTTAAACAATCAATGGATTGTTTAAACCATATTTTAATTTACTTGAAAAAGAGAGCAGACTTTGTTGTAATGGGAAAAGTCAAGCGATAGTGCCATCCTCAGCTTCTGCCTAAGCCTAGATGGTAAGAATCAGAAGTCATTCTTTTCATTTAACCAATTAACATGTGGCTAAAGATAAAACATAAACACACCGATGAGGAGTTGGTCATGAAGACAAAGCTGGGAAAACCCAGTTAGAAAGACAAGCGTTTCTGTTTCCGATTGTTCCTTTTTCTGTCACTATTCCCTAGCTTTATCACTCTAATCAGATTCTGAGAGTAGAGATTAAGCATGAAATGACATCAGAGAAAAAAAAAGAGGAAATATATTCTAGGTAAAAATGCAACCAACAAATCCACACAATTGTGTTTGGAGTCCAAATATTTGGCTTTGAGGAAGACTAGGCTAGTGGAACATGCTGTTGGAAGTCCTGGTTTATTTTTAATAGTATAATTGGTTTTATTCAGCCAGCTGTTTAAGTGATATATACTATGCAAGATGGTTCATTGAGAAAGAGTTATGTAGCTTTTAAAGGGAAGACAGATGTTGAACATGCAAAGGGACCCTAAGGAGTAGTTTCTCACCATGAGGCTTTCTGCAAAATAAAAACTGAAACCTAAATGGTTTCCTGCCCATTTTTCCATGATAGAGTGAGAGAGACATGGAAAGCTAGATGATCCTTAGTCTAGGAACTGATTCCAAGAGCCAGGCTGCATTACCTTTTGCCTTTTTCTTTCCCTCCCTCCCTTCCACAAACCCATACTGAAAAGAGTTCTGTGCCAGTCACGGAGTTTAAACAACTTGTCCAACTTGAGCCAAGGTTCCCTCCGTATTACTTGTTCTGATTTAATTCATTTATTAAACCTGATAATGTTCTCTTTCTAAATTCTTTTCTCTCTTTGATTCCTATTTCAGCTTCTCTCTTCAATTCAAAGCTGTAAAGCTAGATAGCCTCATTAATCACCAATAAAGACTAAACATAGTCGTTGCTGAGCTAGGAAAGGGTCTTTGGGGACACACAGTCCATATGCTAACTGCACCATAAATCCCTGAATGGGAGGGCCAGTGGAGAGACCCTTACACGCTCTGTTTTGGTGAAGCTATTAGGTGGGGTCCAGGTATGGGCACCGAGGAAAGGGTCCGATGATACTCACAGAAGTTGGGAGGAGGCAGAGATGAGAGCAGTGTGGTAGAAGTTCTTAGAATTGACCAAGTTGCTACAGTAGTATTTGTATTACGGTGGCACTTTTATTTTTCAAACCTTTTTAACATTATGAACACAAGACATATTTAAGAAATACCAGCTGTTTATAACACATTGGACATCAGCCAGGAGAATAAAAGGTACACTGAGTTTTAAGAACAGGACTGGTGTTATGTTTATGAAGGAAATACTGCTTGGCATTTGAACTTTGAAGAAATCTGAAGATGGAGGTAACACTGTGAGGAAACTATAAAAGAAATAAATAATACATTTATTATAATCAAGAAAGGAATGCTCAGATCCTTCATTGAGAAGCATCTTTAGTGAGAAAGTTAATATGTTATTTTACATATAAAAGAGAATATCATGAGATTTAGAAAAAAAGTAATTGTTTTTGAGAGAGCAATGAGAAAAATGCAAAGATCACACAAAGATAATCTAAAATAGAATCATTGAAGGGGGAAAGTCAAATTTCACTAGAATTCAATTGCCAACTTACAAACATCCAATTTCCTTTTCTTATGCAGATATTCTAAAATTATGTCATAACAAACAAATTAGCTGCAAAACAGTAAGAGGTAGGAGGAACATCAATTAAAACAAGTATTTACACAAAGAGGGAGACTGACACGTCTCTAAATATCCTTCATGTTTCACCTACCAGAGACAGTGCTTGGGAGTGTTTCAGGTATCTTTTTTCAACCATCTTTAGCATTTGTCAAATAAAAATCAATCCCCGTCTGAAAGGTCCCATCTCCATTACAGTTCAATCAACCTGTCACTGGTATGCCTTGTACAGATGGCTGTCCAATTACAAGCCAACCTCAGCTGGCCTTCTCTTAGACTATCAATTCATAAACAGGAGTTTACAAAACTGTCTTAGATTTTACACTGTGTTTTACTGGAAAGATAATGTAGGCTAAAAATATTTATTTATTTTTCTATTCTCCAAACTAGGTTTTCTTTAAGTAACATCTGCTAAGTATATAGTTGGCACAGAGAAATTTTCTCTTATGAGAGTATTCTGTGTTTATTGATGCAAAGTCAATTTTATTTATTTATTTATTTATTTATTTATTTATTTATTTATTTATTTTTTGAGGGCAGTGTCACTGGCCCTCATATGTGGGATCTGAACCAGGGCCGCTGGCTTCCCAAGCAAGCACTTAACCGCTGCGTCACTTGGCCGGCCCCAATTTTATTATTTTTTTTAAATATTGATTTTATATATATATATATATTTTGGAGATAATTATATTTATTTGTGTGTGTGTGTGTGTGTGTGTGTGTGTGTGTGTGTGTGTGTGTAGGTGGCTGACAGGCTTATAAATATGCAGACTAAAGGTTTCTTTACTCCAGCTTGAGTTCTTAATTTTGAATTGTACTAATCATACTATTCCCCCAAACTAAAATAAATAATTGGAGGTATTAAGTTTTATTTATAAATAAGAGAATGCAATCAGTAAATAATTAAATAAATAATTTTCAGAGGCAATAATTAATAATTAGAATTTATGTTGTTAGGAATGCATCACTGGAGGGTATGTTGCTTCTCTCATCATTCATTAATCAAGGAAGTAATGAATCAAGTCTGAAACTAGAACATCCACTTCCTGTAAAGATTCTTTAGCTAACATTCTGTGGTTAAGGAAGATGCCATCTAGAAAATACTGTGTAGTCACTTCAGAAATAGCTTTATGTAGAAGGAATGAGCATAGCATGAATCAATTGAAAAATAAATTGCTAATGAAGGCAAATTGCCTTCTGATCCAATTGAAATCAGAACTATGGTCCCAAGTTAGTTAGCATTTTATATTTTGCTCTATTCCTGTGTGCTTACCTTTTCCAACTACTGGTGGTGCTAGAGTTACTGAAAGTGAAAAATTGATTCACTCATATAATCAAAGTTATTGAGCATTTATCCAGGAAGTGCCAGGGGAAACAAAAATGTATAAGAACAGACATGCCTTATCTTTATTAAGTAGATAAATAATCGATTCCAAAATACCAAATAATTCATAATGATCCTCATCATCTGTACCACAGCAAACACTCGTATAGCACTTTCTAAATTAACTTTTTTTATCCATAGAACCCTACGAGTTAGGTCATCTTACTACTTCAATTTTATTGATAAAGGGATTGAAAATTCAGAGAGGTTTAGTAATTTGCTGAAGGTAACAAATCGAAGAAAGTTAGAAACCAGCAGCCTAGCCCAGAATCCATGTGCTAACCTACTTCTTAGCACTAATCCTGGGTGTTCTAATCTTTATTGTTAATTGTACTTTAAAGTAGTATTTCCACAATTTGAACATTTGCCACGTATCTTAAGTTACTCTTCTGGAAGTCCTGGGGTTTGGTTTTAATGAAACATCTGCCTTTAAGTTACATACAAATGCATTTTGAAAAGAATTATAATCCCTTAATTTCTCATTCATTTATAGTCACTTGAATTATCTGAAGTTTAATAAGATGTTTTTTCTTGATTAGTCTTTTATCCTAATAATGGGATGTACTTTTTGCCAAGGATAAATAGGAATCTGGTCAGTCTCATTAGAAACTCAGTAGATCTAGAGTCAAATAATTTTTCATTCATCACAAAAGACTTACAGAGCTTTAGGCCTGGGATTTTTACTTTACTATACAGCCGTCTTCATGCAACCCTACTGAATTTTCTGCAACATTAATCTTCAGGTTAGAAAAGGGTTTATTTGCTGCCTGCATCAAAGACATTAAACTTAGTTCCTCCAATTACATTGAAGAAAAGCTTATGTAAATGGTCTCAGATATTTTTGCAGTGCTTTAAATTGGAAAATGATGTATGTCAACCATTTTTCTTGTGGGTCTATTACCAAGATCCTACATAGGGAAGTGCTAAATTAATCCTTTATGCAGATATTGGTTTAAGTCCAAAAGTACTTCATGCATCATTGATGCAATATATACATAACTGGAAAGATGAAAGGAATGAGTGCTTGCTTACCTGGTTTGATGCTATAAATTGTAGCATCTCCAAATTGATCTTACCTACAAATTTCTAATTTTATTCCCTAAGCATTGGTTTTCTTTACTGGCTTGCATGATGCCAGTGTCCAAGATTTAAAATATGCAACCAGCTTTGCAGACAGAAATATAAATCTTAATGAAAATGTTATACTGCATAATTATCATGTCAGGAAGCAATTATAAGTGATGCTTCATACTGGGAGGAGAAAAGCATTCACTCATTTTAGATATTACTGTTTCTCTGAAAATATTTGCATATAAAGACAAGTGATTTCTGAGTTTATGGGATGTCCTCACCTTGGTAGCTGAAATTCTGAAAGTGCTCTTTGAAATAGAGACCTGTAGCTCAAGCTTTGTAGGTATACTTGAAAGAAAATCAACTTCTGAGTTCTAAATTGTGGCAACATTTTTTCTTCTCAGATCCTGGGCTATTTTTCAGATGGCAGATGCATGGATTTCAAAACAATGGCTATACTTGAGGCAGTTGTTTATATCAAGTGGAGGAAATGATAAAACAAATATAAACTAACTACCATTTCTATTGAAATTCTGGATATGGCTGTTTGCAGATTGGTAGCTAAAAGCAGAGGATTATATTCATTACAGTTTTTATAAAGGAGGACCTTCATATTCTAGGTAAAAGCAGAGCAATCATTGTGATTGCTGAGTAGATAATGAAAGGGTGGGCTCCAATGGTCTCTGAAAGGAGGTAAGCACAACAGGAGACATGGCCATTCTTTTACAAGATTTTTTTTTTCCCTTCAGAAAAATAAATCTGATAAGAAGTTCCTATTTCCAAAAATGCAAAACACGTTTACATACATAAAAATGTTTGGAGTTTTTCAGTGTACTCATTAGTAAAGCAAAGTCGTAACCTCATAAATGGGCCAGCAACTTAGTCCATTGCTACATGTTTCATATGAATGCAAAAATATTTAAACGTATTTGTATAAAGTTCTGTATGAAAATCATGTGTGTAGAAAGATGAGTAACTTAAACATTAAGGAGAAGCAATGTCCTCACAACAATATAAACAAAAGATATATGGGAATGAGACTTGAAAACCACAATTATATGCATATTCTTCTCTGTTATGCTAATTGTTGGACTTCTCAGAGCCTCAGTGAGTCTTATGAAATAATGAAAATCCTTGCTAAAGAAGCGACACAAATATTTTTAAAAATGTATTAATACACAGACTATTTTACCTCAAAATCTAGAGTAGTAAGGAAAGCAATGCCTTTTTTCCCCATTAATTCTTCCTTTCCTACAACCAAAGTGTCCTTTGATAGATGAATGGAAAAAGAAGATATAGTACATATATCCAGTGGAATATTACTCAGCCATAAGGAAAGATAAAGTACTGCCATTTGCAATAAGATGGATGGATCTTGAGGTTACCATGCTAAGTGAAATAAGTCAGACAGAAAAAGTCGAGAACCATATGACTTCACTCATATGTGGGATATAAAACTGAAAGCAACAAAGGAACAAGACAAATAAACAAACAAACAAAAACTCATAGAAACAAACAACAGTTTAGTGGTTACCAGAATGTTAAGGGAGATGGGGGGCAGAGGAGGATAAAGGGGGTCAAATATATGGTGATGGAAGGATAACTGACTTTGGGTGGCGAACACACAATGTGATATAAAGATGATGTATTATAGAACTGTACACTTGAAACTTATGTAATTTTACTAACCATTGTCACCCCCAATAAATTTAATTAAAAAAAGAGGAAAAAAAAATTCTTCCCTTTTCTCCTAATCCATGCATTGCTCTAGTATTTCATAGTGGAAGAATACAAATGCCAAAGTAGCACCCTCCACATACACATCAGTAAGAGAGAAAAAAAAAATTACAAGCCCCTGAGCAAGCACATCTTTTTTTAGTACCAGAAGTTTCCACAAAGTCTTTATGCATGACAACCATCAGCTAGCCCCTGTGGACAGGTGTATGGTCTGTGACCCCCAATATTAAATTCCTTAAATTTGCTTTAATGAATGAGGTGGCTTGTACTCTCAGGAATTAGCGAATAACTGTGCAATTCTTGTGTTAGAACCTTGGAAAATTGACTAACCAGTCACACCTTGATGAAACTTCTGAAAGTTAAAATATTTTTTAACAATGCAAACTTTGATTTTCTAAGTAGAACAGAAGTGGGCAAATTCCTTCTCAGGTATTACAGAAGGACATACAGTTGTATTTTCTATCATCCAAAGAAGGAACCCTGTAGAAAGAAAATCCAAGCCTCTTTTATCCTGACTTAACAGACATACACTTCATTTGAAAAATCATGGCATCGCAGGAAGCCTCACCCTTGTTCAGAAAATGTTTGTGACGTCACACCCATGCAGAATGATCCTTACTAGCAGAATTCCCTAAACCAAGTGTGTTAGGATTTACTGGATCCTAAGTAGGCTTTTCACAGAAAAACTGTTCATACAACTGTGTTATGGACTGATCATTTCACCCATTGGATGGATATCCAATATGGCCTTGCCATCACTCCCTTTGGAGATGCAAACTGAAGGACTGTTACAGTCCTAGAATGTCTATTTTTACTGTCTTTTTTTTTTTTTTTTTTTTGAGGGCAGTGTCACTGGCCCTCATATGTGGGACCCGAACCGGGGCCGCTGGCTTCCCAAGCCAGCGCTTAACCACCGCGCCACTCGGCCGGCCCTATTTTTACTGTCTTAGTCTCTCTCTTTTTTGTGATGGATAGACTATAAGTAATACATAAAATATATAATGCAGTACCGCTTTTGAAAATATCCCATATTTCCTCCTTAAATTTAGATTAACCACCATTGTCAGATATTTTTTAAAAATGTGGTCTTGTAAATTAAAATGATTTAACATGCATGTGAATATCATAGACTTCAATCTGGAAAGCACTTTAAAGAGTATTTAGTGCAATCTCTTTGCCCAGGTACGGACCTTGCTGAGGGGTGTCTGAGGTCACAGAGGTGGTGGCAGAGCAGAGTTCCTCATGTCAAGTTCAGGACTTTCCATGAGATTTGCTAACATAAGGCCAGTAATAAGGTAATAGTCACATGAAAACCATATTATTTTTGTCTATTTTGTGGGTACCACTCATAATATATAGTGCTCTACTTAAAATGTGAGAGAAATACATTATGTTATATGAACTTAAATTGAGTCTGGGTGAGTAGAAGATTTGAAAATGAGAACCTCTAGTTGGTCTGGAAGCTGTGGGTTTTTGTTAAGCTGAAAATGAGAACCTCACCGCATTATGAGCATCTAAACATGTTACATTACATGAGTAGGCATGTTTGGCAATATATCACATATGATTTTTAAAAATACAATGTCTTTTGTAAGAAAATAAGGATGAGGATGGGCACATTTTTTTAGAGTGGATTTTAAAGGGTGAACTGATTAAAACCTGTATCAAAATCATTTGAGAGTCTCATTAAAATGCAAATTCCGCAGCCCTGAACCAGAGCACTGAATCAGAATCTCTAGCAG
Organism: Aselliscus stoliczkanus; assembly: GCA_033961575.1. NCBI lineage: Eukaryota > Metazoa > Chordata > Mammalia > Chiroptera > Hipposideridae > Aselliscus > Aselliscus stoliczkanus. The sequence goes on along the minus strand of CM066740.1, from coordinate 69,231,261 downwards.
TGGAGGATATTAATAATATATTTTATTATAAATAATTAGGCACAGAAAAATTGAGAATCAGATATTCAAGGCTTATACAACTACATAAGGATTATTAGAGACAATTCTTGACAGTTCCCAAGTTTTATGAAACACACATTTGTTCCCTTGCTTTTATATATGTTTTCCTAGAATGCATATAAAACCTCCGAAGTTAAAAACCTCTAACCCACTAGTAATCTCTGGAGAAAACTCCTAAGAGTTAAATTAATTCTGATGTTTTTGAGGTTAAGTCTAACTCTATTACACACTATTAGAACTGTATTGAGAAGTATACGTATTTATATCCTTGTTAAGTAACATCTTTATTACTCGAACAGCTCTAAATTATTGAAGCAAACTCTTAGTAACCAGTCATTAATTCATGCACTGCTATTGTGGTTTTCTCAGAGGAATCCTTGGACTGATAGGCTGCCAAAATGGGATGAAAGAGAGCCCAGATTTGCAATAGGAAATTCTCTACAAGAAGAATATAATGTACCATCTCAAGCTGTTCATAAAAGCAGTGGTATCCATGGCATCAATTTTACAAGAAATCATTAACAAGAACAAAAATTACAACAATATCGCATACATTATAGATTTGCCCTATTACTATTAATGGGTTCTATCTTAATTAACCCTTTTGATCTTTTCAGTAATACTGTGCAATTATGTGTGGGAAAACAGAGGCTTGAGAGAAAGTTATTTGTTCAAATATTTTTGTATATTATATTATGTATAGAAATGAGGTATTTTTTTTCAGTCTTTTTTTTTTCCTTTGGCTAGGATACACCTAAAAGTAAAAAAGACACACTTTTTATTCTTGAGTAGCTTCAAGTAGAAACACAGATATATAAATAGGCAATATAGTTTGATAAATGTCCCAATGGGTAAGTACAGGCTGCAAGGGTAGCCTAACTCTGCTTTGGGGCACTTAGAGAGGATTCCTGAAGGAGTAGTCACCTGCATGGACAAATCAACGAGTAGAAGTTAGCCAGGTGAAGAAGTGGGAAAGATGGAGTTAGGATATTCCCTGGAGAGAAAACAGTCTCTGCAAAAGCGAGGTAGAAATGTACCTGGAGTGTCTGAAACACAGTGGGTCAGTCAGTTTGGCCTGAATATAGACATGGCGGCCAACTTGAGTCAGATCATTAAGGATCTTGTACAACAAACTGGGGTATTTGAACTTGAATCTGTTAGTGATCACAAAGCATTGAAGATATTACATTTGCATTTTAGACTGATCCCTGTGTGTGTGTAAAATGGATTGGGAAGGAATAGGACTGAAGGTAGCATGACCAGTTTCAAGGCTTAAAAAATGATAACTCAAATCTAGGTGGAGGCACTGGAGCTACAGATGATAGATGGGCTTTGCATATAGGAAGGGGGTAGAATTGAGAAGACTTAGTGATTGATGTGGGTGATGGGGAAATAGAGTACAGAATATGGTGTCTCATATGCCGGGCAATTAAGTGGACAGTGGTGCAATCTGAGACAGGAAATGGAGGACGAAAGCCTGTAATGGTGAGAGAAAGCCCTTTACTACTTTAATATTTTTCTTCCTATTATTCTTGAACTTTCTGTGTGCATGCATATTCTCCTAATAGTGGAAAGAGGGAAGGTTTAATTATATTCCTCAGGGTAATCTGGCTGGAACCTGTTATAGTACTCTTCAACCAGCTTTGGATTGAGCGCATGGAGCTCAACTTTTAAGAGACAGAATTTTCTTATAAAGGAGAATGGTGTAACATGCTCTTTGATTACTAGGGAAAATAATTATGCTGAGCTTTTCTTTAACAGATGTGTCAGGATCCTATTTTAGAAGAAACACTTGTAATATTAGAACCTCTCATTATGATCAACAATACATAGCTTGATCAGGGTGTAAGATAAACCAAGAAAATAAAAACTTCATATGGCCTATTTCAGATTCAGATTTGTGTGCGTTGCAGCTAGGCCAAGGGTTGTTCCTGAAATAATGATAGCTTCCTAATACCTTGCACAAAGATGCTTTATCTCACAGGATCTACTATGGCATATAATATCTTTCATTATCATTTAGTAATTTGACATATTTACTTATTTTTCACCAAATCATTTCTGATTGTACCCATATTTGCCCATTACTGATCTTCAGAGTCAAGTGCAATGCCTGGTGTTACATATATTTACTAAAATATATCTGAGTTTTTATTTTATGGAATTAATCTTAGAGTTAGCAACACATTTATCTAATGTGTCAAATGAGGGCAGAAACTGTTCTTTAAGAGACTGCTTCATTGATTGATTTTTTTTTTTGGCTTTAAAACTGTTTTTATGTAGAGACTACTGTATTTTTGGATGGAATTAATAAACTGTCATTTAAAAATGGGTGATCAAATTAAGCATTTTTTTTATATAAAAATCAAGATGAGATATCCAGGAAAACTCCTTTTTTTTCCCCCACCCTGGCCTACTTTTCCACGTCACAGTCCAGTTTCTTCAACAAGGAGCCCATCTCATCACTAATTCCAGACCACGTCAAATTCACGGTTCAACATACCACATAACGGCTTTTTACTCTATCACTTGTATATCCTTCTTGTTATCAATTTCAGTGGGTACTTTTGTAATCCTTGAATTCTTTGACTCTTCTTTGAAGATGATACTGTGGAACATGCCATCATCCTTTATAAAGTTCTCATGTTTTATTCTTTTTTCTTTCTGACTTTTTCATCTCAATCACTTTTGCTGGTTTTTCTCTCACATTTCCCTAAATGTGGGTGTTTGTACTTCAGAGAACTTCACTTGTCACCCAGTGTACTTTCTCTGAGCAAACTTAGCTACACCCATATTTTCAACTGCTACCGTTATGTTGGTAACTTCCGAAGAGATGTCTGCAGCCCAGGCCAATGTGGAAAAATGCTTGACTCCATAACACACCCTTGAGTCTGTGCAAATAAAGATATTGACCATCTTTCTCTCTTCCTCATAAACCTATTTTCACTCTTCACATCTGATTTATGTTAGAAATATTTCCATTTGCTTAGGCACTCAAGCCATCAGAATAATTCCATAGAAGTCAGACAGCTTACTGTTTAAGAATGGGGACTCAAGGGCCGGCCGAATGGCTCAGTTGGTTAAGAGCTCGCTCAAGAGTGCGAGCTGAGCTCTGAGCAACGGCGGTTCGATGCCAGCCTGAGCTGAGTTGCCGTTGAGCTGCCAACAGGTGGCAGGATGGCTCAACTAAAAAAAAAAAAAAAGAATGGGGACTCAAAGAAGAAAAATAAAAATAAAATGTGGACTCTACAGCTAAACCGCCTGGGTACATATACCAACCCTGTGGCTTTGGGAAAGTAGTTCAATTGTTTTGTGTCTCAGTTTCCTCAACTATAAAATAAAGATGAGAATAGTTATACTGTATAGTGTTGGTTTGAGGAGTAGTTTTCATACATGTCTAGAATAGTGCCCGACACAACATATGAAAGTAGGACAATTAAGTACATGAACTCATCCTAGAAAAAGTGCTACATGCCTCACTGCTGAATATCACTATGGTCACCTTTGAAGTGACCATTGGGAAGCTATGTACTGATGCCAGTGCCTAGTCCACCCTTGAAAACAATTTTGGAACTCTTTTTCTGGAATGGCCATCAGAGCTGTCGTTGTATTACCCTTGATATCCTGAATGTCATTAAAATGTCTTCCTTTTAATATTTCCTTTATCTTTGGGTAAAGAAAGAAGTCATTGGGGGCCAGATAAGATGAGTAGGGATGGTGTTCCAATACAGTTATTTGTTTCCTGCTAAAAACTCCTTTACAGGCAGTGCCGTGTGAACTGGTGCATTGTCGTGATGCAAGAACCATGAATTGTTGGCAAAAAGTTCAGGTCGGGGCCAGCAGAGTGGTGTGGTGGTTAAGCGCTTGCTTGGGACGCCAGCGGTCCCGGTTCAGGTCCCACATATGAGGGCCAGTGACACTGCCCTTAAAAAAAAAAAAAAAAAGTTCAGGTGGTCTAACTTTTTCATGCAGCCTTTTCAGCACTTCCAAATAGTAAAGTTGGTTAACTGTTTGACCAGTTGGTACAAATTCATAATGAATAATCTGGCTGATATCCAAAAAAGTTAGCAACATTGTTACAAGTTCACAAACTTAATTGTCCAACCTCGTATGTAAGCTATTATTAATCTTTACCATCTCCGCCTTCTCTTGCATGCCCTGAATCCAATCAGTCTTCCAATTTTATTAATTGTGTTTCCTACTCACCTCTCTTTTTGTCCATCTTCACTTCTACTGCCCTCCTGGAGAACAAGGACACAGAGGTATTTTACCTGTTTACTTGCAGTGCCCAATGCACAGTAGGCTCTCGGTTACTAAATTAATGTATAAATGTTGCAAAATCTGGCACTGAAAATGGACTCCAAACACTTTGTGGCCATCCGTGGAATGCTTGTACATTCTCTTAAGGTAATTGTTTAGAAAGACTGATCATTTGGACACAAGCATCCTGGTGTATTTGTTACTCCTTCTTACTGTTTGTAAATCTGCTATGACAGGACTAATGGCTGGCTTACAGGAGAATTCAACATTCAGTGTAACATTTGAACATTTTGCTCCCTGCTATTTTTGTAGCACCAGGCAAGTCACATACAACTTTTCTGAACTCCATTTTCTTGTCCTCTAAAATTAGTAAGTAGGACTAGAATTATCTAAATGATTCTTTAACATTTATGCTTTCGATAGATTGGGGCAATTATTCAACATGTAAAATCTGAGTCACTGAGAGAAACACATCATCTAGAAAATCTCAGGTAGGAGGTATTAAACTAATGACCTTGATTTCTCACCCTGTTGCTTAGTTCAATGAGATAGGTTGCTAGACAGGTTTTTCTAAAAGACGGCTTTTTAAACTTAATTCTGCAAGATTTCCCTTGTCTTAGCATTCATTTACATCTCTTTTAAAGAAACTTCAAAAAAGTGCAAAAGATTTTAGGTTAAGCTGGTTACCACATTAAAGTTTTGACCTTGAGTCCAGAGAGGGCTCTACAGAAAATGAATCCCTATAATTTGAGATGATATTGGCTTTTAAAAATTACTAATTCCAATATTTTATTGTCACTTTTTCTTCTGATTACTTGATTGAAGGTTTTTAAAAAGGCATAATATTTTAAATCAAATTTGATTCATCATCGCACTTTAAGTAGCAAGTCTTTTAAATGTAGTCTTTTAAAACTACTGAATACCTAAAATTTCTTCTGCTGATTAATTTATGGCAAGTTTTTTGTGCAATAAAAATGGGCTGCAAAAATGATTTCTGGGAGCTGGGGGAAATGATTTTCCTGTGGAAACCAGCAGTGTTTATATCAATATTGAATTATTTATGAGTCAGTCATATTAATGCTAAATTTTAACTGAGAATGACCCAATAATTCTGGCTCACATGCATATTAACTTAAAATTATTATTTTGTAAAAGACAATCACATTATGATTTCAGGAGAGAAGTAAGAAATTCATTCCAGTTCTATCACAGTCTATAGAAAATTATTTTGAATTATGTATTTTATGTTGATGTTGTCCTTCATCTGAGAACTTTCTGCTCCAAAGGACTGTGGGTATTATTTCATAATACATCCTGAGGAGATCAGAGTTAGTACTTTTTAAGGCCTTGGTTAATCTACTGATTGGTATCATTAGAAGATTAATTCATATTTTGTTGTAGAAGATTAAGATATTGAGTTTCAAAGATCACACTTAACTGAAGCCAAATGCTAGTGTGTGGCAGATCAGCGTATTGTAGACTGGACTGTATGGTATGTGCCAAAGCACAAGCTATCTCACAGTAATGATTGTCCAACTGAGTCTCAATTTCAAAGATACCATCCCACTTTCTCCTGAGTATACTTTTTTGTTCCTATATCATTTGCCTAAATTTTTTCATTTAGAAAATATTGCCATTAATTAGATACAAAATAATAAAGTGGTAGCCACTAAAGTAAATCTTTAGGGTAGTGGCTAATAGTTAGCCCCAAGTCCCTGGTCTTCCACTCTCTAACTGTATGATCTTGAGAAGATTCTTGAATCTGCCTTAACCTTGATGTTCCTATCTGTGGGATGGGAGAATTCTACTACTCTTGAGGATTTGTGCTGATCACGTGGGATTGTTTGTCAGATCAACTGTGAGATGTTGTGTGCCCAATGCCTGAACAATAGAAAGTACTCAGCTGATTCTAGTTATTATCATTCATAGTAGTAGTAATATGGTTGTCATCATAAAATTGAATTAGAAATATTAGAAAATATGTAATTTTTCTAATGGTAGAACTATGATAATCACATGCTCATAAAAAGGGACTCAAATTCTGAGGGATTTATTAACATTTACTTTTTTTCAAAACAGTGTTTAGGTTGACATACCAGTAATGCAAAAAAAAAAAGAAGTGTTTATTCTGTGAACTCTGGCTATATCACTCATCAGTCACTTATCTATTCAGATAATTTATAAACCAAATTGTCATGTCATGATGTTTTGGATGACCCACCTCCTTTTCTACCATTGTGCTTTTCTGGATATAATGATTTTCTAGATACATGTGTTTTCTTCTCACCAGAGTAGGTTGTATCTCCAGAGACAAAGGGAGATATTTTGAGGGAGCAGACATTATTACAAAAAAAAAAAAAGGGAATTTAAAGCCCAAATTATCCTGCAAATAAAGAACAAATACATCAGCCCATCACTTGAAAAGCTCAGGGAACAGCTGACTCAATCTTTTTCACCATAGGACAGAAACCATTACTTTCAATGAAAGAATCATTCAAGTGAAGATATGATAAGAAATCGAGTGGCTAATTAGTTGTTCACATACATATCCTACAGATCTCATTTAGTTCTTTCTGGAATCCCAAGTTATCCTCAGACAGATAAAATAAATTTAAATCTGAGCTGAAAGTAAGGTGTTCATGTCCCCCTCCATGTCTGGGGGTGAACAGTGAGTGTGAGGAGGTGTCTGTGTAGGAAGCATAGGTTTTCAGAGCCATTAATGTCACCAGGCTCACTGTAATTTAAGGGTGTGATGATTGCCTTCCAAATGTCTTGTCCCAGTACCTATGATGGCAACACCTCTCCTTTTATGATTCATCTGGGCCATTTATATTCCCTCCCTTGCGTAGTTTGCTAGTTATTTTTATTATTTAAGCCTGGGATGAAATCTTACCTTATAAAAAGCAAATCATCATAATGTGTTAGAAGTGTACCTTTTGTTGAGTTCCTAACTATATGAAAACATAATTAAACATGCCATGAAAATCTATGTGATAATTTTCTAAAGGTCTCTCTCTGAATATTTTCTAGAGCTATGAAAAAAAATATTAATAATAAAGTCATCATGGGGAAAGTTTTAGTACAAATTTAAAAGGTTTACGTCGTTCATTTTCTCAGCCAGGTCACAGGATGTGAGCCAATTAGGGCAATTGTGAATTTTCAAATCCTATTCTTCAGTAGTTTAGTATTTGAAAAGCACAAAGGAGGAATTGTTCTTTTTTAATTGTTCATTATTTCTTAGGTGTCTCCACAAAGGCCACATAAACTAGGATTAGGCATGAATTAGGATAGGGTGTTGACATGAAATTGAATGCAAAGGGTTTTTAATGAGCACTCATGAAGTGTTAATCATTTGTTAGTTGAAATTCAGAAACAATGGAAGACAAAGTTCTGAACTTCTCCTGGAGCTCAGCCTATATAGGTGGCAAGACTTGCAAATCGATTGAAAATATGGTTGCCTTTACTAGGAAAGCTGTAAGCATGCTATTAGTATAGTGAGTAGGTTATTAGTTGTCAACAACAAATCATCAGGACAATAGAGGTGCAGGTCTGGAAGGTGTAGGCAGCACCCCGTAGAGAAGATTGATGCTGTCCTGGCAGAGGGAAATGAAGGGGTATTTCAGGTGGGCACAGCAGCGTAATTCAAGACATGGGAGAGAATCTGGATGTTACTTATACAAATAGTTTATATCAACCTTTTACATATGTTTGAAATATATCTTTCTCTATATTTTTAAAAGAGATGCCAAATATTCTGGAAAATATTTCTCATTGATAGGAGCAAGCAGTATGTTATCGTATGTAGGAAAAATGAAACACTAGCAGTCAGCCTGCAAGATTCAGAAATAAAATCTTGGATTACAAAGCTCCAGCATTGGAAATTTTAATACATGAACACAGTTGTTGATTTAACAATACGCACAGTAACACTTGTAAAATGTCAGCGAATAACACTGAACGATCTGCAACTAGGATGATGGTAACAGACAGCTTTCTCCCCAAGGTAACTCGGCTCTGTGCAATGTAATATGTCAAATCCCTTACCGTGATTGATATTGCATGTCTATTATCCAAGTAAATCTGTTTTATTAATATTGCAAGTCTAGGTTGTTTCCCAGCAATATTTTTTTTCCCAGGTATTACCGTTTCTCTATGCACATAGGCAATAAATCCTCTCTCTTTCAAATCTGTGCTTCAGTAGCAAGTTCTCATTCTACATCTCAATAAAGTGAAATGTCATAGCGAATAAAACACTATAGCCACATATCTGATGAGATCCTAAAAGAAACTGCCAGAAAAAGCTTTGAAATAGTGATAAAAAAAAAAAGCAGCCAATTCCTGCCTAGTGATCTGTCTATTCTAAGCAGAGAGACTTGCTTCGATGTGGAAACCTTGTCCACACAGCCAGACCTCTGTCCCCATGAGCGGACTTCCCATCTTCCCATCTGCTCCCTGAGGACAAGTCTCACTAGCTTCGGCTCTTTCTCCTTTCTAATGACACACAGAATAGCTGGGTCACCTGAATCTGGGGGAAACTGAAGGCTCTCGGTTTGTGTACTTTGGGGCAGTCAGGTCAGCAGTTGATTTAAAGATTATTCCTTACAAATCAACTGCTGACCTGACAGCCTCATGTGTATTACAGAATTGTACACTTGACACCTATATAACTTTACTAACCATTGTCTGCCCAAAAAATTTTAATTAAAAAAAAATCAGGAAAAAAAAGCCTATTCTTTGTGAAGCAGATTCCTTCTCTGGCTCACCAGGAGAAGTCACTTATTTTAGTAGTTTTTATACTCTTTTCTTTGGAGGAACTGAGGGATGGGATGACAACAAACAGTGTTGGGGGCTGTTTTTTGGTTGCTATTTTTCACTTAACATCTATCTCTTTGAAGTCATACACGAGATGACAGCACAAAAGAGTTTATATAAATAATCAGTACTCTACTGTGCTTCATGTGTCAGTTCAAGTTCACCTTTGACTCAAGAATTGATAAAGTGCCAGTAATTTCTAATAATGTTCTTCTCAGTTTTAAAATCCTCCTTATTTAAAAATTAAAACATCATTCCTTATTACAAACAATATAGTATGTTTAATGCATTTGAAGCTATCTTCTTTGAATTGGTTTTTCCATAATGAAATTATTTGAACTTTGTTTATGGGTATATTATTTAACAACTATGTACTGTATTAAGGCCAGCAACTTTTATGGCAGATATGTTCGTATTCAGGGATATTTGGTAACTGAATTGGAAACTTAATCTGACTTAAATGTTCCCTGAAATAGCTGTCATTATCTTCATATTTGATTTACATTGTATACCTATTTAAGTATATCTATAAATTACATTTCCTTAGAACTACACAAAGTGTCCTTTACACCCAGATTTTAATCTCTAAAGTTTTATGAAACTCAATCCTGAAAAAACAGTTGGATTTCATACATTTCGCTGTCTTGAACTTGCTAGAAGTTGACCTGACAGATTTGATTTTCATGGAGTAGAATTTGCCAATCATAGTTACTTTCTACTAAGAAAACACAAAGCAGAAAAAAAATAATTCATATGTCTATGTTTTTCTCCCAAATTGAAAATGCTGGCCAATATTGTGAATTATTCACTGTCACCATCACCCCTAACCAAAATCCTCCCCTCATTTTAGGTTTGTAAAAATCAATATAGGAGCAGCTGATGGCATCATTAGCCACTAGGGGTCAGCAGATACCGGGAACTTGTGGCATCGTTGCCCTTAGGAGGGACTCGGAAGATAAAGGCCCTGAAGATCTCGAGGTAGGTATGCAGCGTGTTGTTCCCGAGCCCATACCGAAATTTACATTCAGAGTATAGTGAAAGTAGAGTGCCATATAGCTAAATGTGGAATCAGTTATATATTCTCAGTGTTTCATTCTTAGATTCTTTGAGCCTTCGAATATGTAAAAATGAATGGATGGAGCAAGGAGATGAGAAATTGAGATAGGCAGGCAACAGCAAAAAAGAAAGGTGGACCCTGCGATGTAAGAAGCAGGAGCAAGCTCGGTTTCATTCTGGCTAACTTCAAAAATCCAGATCTTTCCAAGGGTTCTGAACGTGTGGTTCCAGCGCTGGACACACCAGTGTCGCCTGGAAAGGTTAGAAATGGAAATTCCTGGCATCATCCTAGAATCACCAAACTAGAAACTCTGGAGGTAGATGCCAGCCATCCATGTTTAGTAAGGTTTCCTGGTGATTCTGATGCCAGTTAATGTTTGAGAACATGGCTCGAACTGATGGTTGAGATGATGTGAAACTGGCCTGGAGTAGCGGGAGGACATATTGTATTCATTCTAAAAGATCTATTCAATAATTGAGTTCATTCTCTGAACTGCTATGTGAGGGACTGCCTCTTGGGTCCTGAGCTACTCTTTATATCTTGTGTGTATCTGTAGCCGAGGTGGATCTCTGAATCCTTTTTCAGCTTAGCAGGAAAGTAGGCTAACCCTGATGGGAGTACTAACAAAACCCTCCTAAATCCCATGTGAAGCATATTAAACGTAAAGGCCCATGAGGGTGTGAGCTGCTTATCAAGGCCAAAAATTCACAGGCAGAGATGATCCCAGAAGACCTCTAGCGTTGGCTTAAAGCAATCTACATAATAAACTTTTTCTGGAAGGAGAGAAAAAAAAATTAGCAACGCTCACGATGGCAGCCCCACTTATACCAGTCTCTGAGCCATATACCGTGGGTATTAAAAAAACCTGCTATATCCTTTACTTCTGTACTTAATTCAAGCCCATCTCTTTAAAGATCTCACTTCAGCCAATACATAGTGTGAGAATCATTTTCCTTGCCGAATGATCTTATCTCAGTGTTCACAGGATGCAGAAAATCATCCCTGACGATGTGGGCTGTTTCTCTATTTAGAGATGGATTGAGATGATAATTTATCAACCCCATCAACTGTGGTAGCAGAAACCAATAGCATATCAGGTACCCAGTGTACAGACTGCATTGTAATGGGGGCTATGAAGTCAAGGAACCCACTACCTAGTGGTAAAAACAAAATAGTGCTTTAGAAAACATTACGGACCAAAGGGTAGGGTGTTCAGAGGAGTGGTAAATGGCGGCAATAAGTCGTATGAACCTGTAAAAAGTATAGAATGTAGAATTCTTCTCTCATAACTAGTTAGTCCTTCGCATCCAGTGAATAAACACACTGCCCATTCTCTTAATTCAAAGTCATTTTGTAGATTCTTTTGGTGCAGTATAGCTGAATTTTTCTTTTTCTTTTTTTTTTTTTGCTTTTGAATATACATTATATTTTTATTAAGTTTATCATGGTGACATTGATTGATAACATTACATGTTTCACGTGTACAATTCTATAATACATCATTGGTACAGTTCATTTTGTGTTCACCACAAATTCTAATATACTTGGATCTCTCTATAATTCACATATATAGGATTATAAGAAAATATTGCATTCTAGGATTTGCATATCCTTATAGGAAACTTTTGTTTCCCTTGAGGGTAGACATTTATTGCACTCTGTTTCTTAGAGTCTGTTTTCCATTTGGTATCTTGTATCTTGTGTCAAACTGGGCTGTTATAATCCCTGAAGAAGGTAGAATAGCAATGTAGTATAATCAGTACTAGCATTTTGTCTCATTATCCGATGTCCTCAGGAACTGCTGTAATTCCAGAGGCAACTTGAGGACAAGGTTTTTGTCTGACTCATCCTCAATTCTTCAATCCCTGAACACAGCAGGTGCCTGACACATAATAAACATTTAATGAATATTAGATGAATGAATGACTGGGAATGAGGAATACAGGCTATGGCTGTCATACACCGCTATTCTTTTTAGAGTAGACAGTTGGATAAGAAGCAAAGTAAGAGTGCCTTTAACAAAATCTGGAAGTCTCATGGTTTGGCTAATGAGGAGTCATGTGGCTTTTATAATAGCATTCTGTAGCAAATTTTTAAAGTGTGAAAACTGCCTTGCAATGAAACAAATGGGATAGCATGTCTTCCCGTGCACTGAGAAAATTTGATGAGTTCTAGCCCATGAGAAACCCAGACTCACAGGTACAATGTTTTCACCAGACAGAAATGCAATTTCCAATTTTCTCCACACATTTTTGAATGATTCAACTTTATATCCCCAATCCCTAGTATAGCACCTGGAATAAGAAAGGTACATAACAACTATTGATCAATAATGGACAAGTATATATGAACAAATAAAGGAAACTTGGGAGATATGTAGCCATATTTTGAGCTTTTCATTACTAGGGATATTTAAGGGTCTGCTTTTAATAGATAGAAATACTTTATAACTGTGTAGACATTTATTTTAGTAGGATGTTTTTATATGCTTACAGATAGTGGAAATTATTTTTTCTTAAACTGTTCAAATATTTCCAAGTAACTATTCTGTTCCCTTTCTTTCCTAGAGTCTCTCTCTTGAAAATAGTATGAGGAGGAAATTTATTAGAATCCTGCAAGTTTATTAAAAATCCTGAATGAATAGAAAAAGAAATTTATGAGCTTTCATTGTACTTGAATATTGATTGGCATTTTTCAATCTTCAGTTTTCTACAATAAATAATTGCAAATTCTCATTAATCTTTTTTCCTCTCCTCTTTTCTAACATAACACAATTCTCTCCTCAGACCTGCTCCACTGCTAATCATAACACCCCAATTTAATCTTTATAAAATAAGGTATTTCCATGAATACCTATTTCAAGGTTGCTTTCCAATTCCATTCATGGGTTTATTTAACTGGGAAAGTCCATATGAAAGTAACTTACTATTTTCCTTCTTTCTTCAGAACTTGTTCTCTTTCAAACTGATAGGAAGATCCCACAAACATAAAGGCAAATTGTTTTTACCATAGAGGCAAGGAGTTATGAAGACATGTTTTATTGTAAAATGGCTCCCCAGAGACCATGAAAAGCATGTGTGAATACAAACAGCAGCTTTCTGTGGTTGACGACAAAGTGCTTTGTTGCAAAACCATTTCCTGTTTCTTAGCATAAAATGTTAAGTACAAGCACCATTTGGAAAATCTTCAGATACATGAGCCCACAATGCAACCTGACCAATTGAATATAATTAATGCTGTATCTTTAGTTTGACCACAGCTTGTGGATCTCCCTGTTTCAAGCAAAATATGAAATAGAGTCATCAGGCAATTCCAACCATTTTATTCTGATCACGGGGGTAAGAGATGCTAATCTCTTGTCAATTTCTGATGTGTTACTCACTGAGACTTGTGTTGCCTCACTAAAGTCATCTTGATAATATACTTTGCTTTGGGGGTATTTAAACTTTAAAAAGTCAGAGAAATTTATTTATTTATTTATTTTGAGGGCGGTGTCACTGGCCCTCATGTGGGACCCGAACCGGGGCTGCTGGCTTCCCAAGCCAGCGCTTAACCACCGCGCCACTCGGCCGGCCCTAAAAAGTCAGAGAAAATTAATTCCACTTTTAATACCACCCCCAAAAGGCAATAGAACAAGCAGAACCACAGAGCTGGTTCTGGGGAGGCAAGAAGACGGGTGCTGTAGGAACCTAAAATCCCTCTGCAGAAGCAGCTTCTAACCCCATTTATGTGTGAGACTGGCTCTCTCATAGGAGATGGCTAAATTATCCCTGCTTTTATCTATTCTTCCCAATTATCCTTTATTACCTTCCTGCCCTTTATAATGATCATTTTTGATATGGCTATCTCTAGTTTGTTTTGCTAGTATTATGGAAAATAAAACAAAAACCCTAGAGTACAACAAGTGAGGAGGCACTTGTGGTAGCTGAGGTTAAGAAAATAATTCTTTCTGAAAGGAAGCATTTCCCCCAAAATCACCCTGAAAAGATATTTTCACTACTTCACAGAATACTTGCTCAGGCATCTCCCATTAATGATAATAGGAGCTAATCTGTGAGAGAATAAACACCTTACAACACATTACATTTAAAACTCAGCATGAACCAGAAAACAGCTATTTTACTCTGTTAGCAGGATGGATGCTTTTAGAGTAAAGGGAAAACCTGCTGTTGAGTTCGCAATTCCTCTAGGTATAAAGGCAAAGAAATTATTTTAAATGTTATTTGTATCTGTAACCCACTACAGTGCTCTAGCTATAATTTGCAGCAACATGTCAGTTAAGTAATAACAGATACACTGCAACGGTGTTAATCACAACACAAACATGAGTGTGCAAAGACTGAAACCTCAGCGGGAGAGTACCATTATGATTGGAGAAAAAAGCTCTCTTCTCCAGCTCTCTGCTTTCTGCCACTTTCTCTTCCTATGTAACTTTTCTATATATTTCACCTTTGTCCTCAATAGAAAACGGCTAATTTCTCTAAATCGTGACTGACCTGTAGAATGGGAAGGGATGTTTTATTACCTCAGGTATCAGGACAGAGGTCCCTTTTAAAATGGCATGCTTTCTAATTTCCAACATTGCTCAAGTATAATATAGTTTAAATGTGCTTTCCCTTCAGAATCCCCACGTCGAAAGCTAATGCGCTGTTTCTGCTTTCACTTCAAAAGGGTCAGCCCTTGTTTCTCTGGCTTTTGACATCTTAATGGATGTGAGGTCAGTTTTCCCTGAGATATCAACCTTGTTAAAATTCAATTCCTGAAACTTAGTGCTTCTTTGGAATCCAAAGTGTAGTAAAAGGATGACATCTAAGTGCTGTGACCAAACAGAAATGGTCCTTGAAACAAAATGTGGCCATAGGGTCAATGAGCTAGACACCCCCACACCTCCCGCCTTTTGGTCACTCCTCCAAGGCATGTTCCTCCTTTTTCGTCCTGTGCCTGGGTTTTCCACCTCCTGTGACAGCCTGTCTGGTCCCTTACTTTGTACAGTCTTCATCAGTAACATGTTGCCATGGAGCTTACCACTGGCAACAGTCCCCCTTTCCTTCTGCGACTCATTGAAACATAATTTCTCCATCAGTTCCCCTTCATCAGGTTCTGGTCAAATGAGCCTCATACATCCTGAGAGAAAGCTACAAGAGCCCATTCTTTCCCTTCTTTTTAAATTCATTCATTCATCAAACATTTAATGAGCATGCATGGCTAACATGCTCTTGTAGAACCTTCCTTTTCCACTTAAAGCTTTATGAAGGCATGACCTTCCTTGTTTGATCTGGAAGAAATCAATCTCTCTGGTGAATCTTAGCTACCTAGCCAGGAGGAGAAAGGCAGCCTGGAAGGGAAGCCATTTTGGAGGAGGCAGGCCTTTCAGACCCTCCTAACTCTCTCTACATAGAAACTGATAGCACCATTGTAAACTAAGGAAGAATCCTGCTCACCTCCCTAGCAGTAGAAGGAAAAGAAGGAGGTGGTTTCAGTAGTGCTTTGAATTAGTTCACCTACACAGAAATGAGATTATTTACCTACTCCCTCCAATTCTTCTCCTCTATCTAACACTGATTTTGCTCATTGTCATTCTGACAAGATAAGGCAGACTACAAAAAGTCACAAAGAAGGCAGACTTCCACAAATGTAAGAGCTTGGCTATTTTGAATGAGTCTCCAGACTTCTCCCATGATTCTGAAAGTGTGTTTTGATTGCCCAGGTAAACACACTGTTAGAAATCCTACCAGCCACTTCTCCCATGCAATTCTCTGGGACACCCAGTTGCTGGTTAGAGAAACATTTTTTTTTTCTTTATAGAACTAAGGAAGCTGGAAAGTACCTTAAAGTTCATATGGGCTGGAATAGCTGTTTTAATATAGAAATGTGGAAACTGAGTCCCTAAGGGTTTAGATCTCTTGGTCATTGTTACACTACTCATTCATGACAAAGTCTGAGGCCAGAGCTCTGTCTAAAATATTTCTGCTTCTCTCCATCTTGGAAAAGGCTGTATCAAAATATCTCTAGGACACATAAAGGTGAACAAAGCTGACTGCCTCACATTCTTAATATATTACTCAAGTCTCAAGTCAGCATTAATATAGCATCAATCATGTAATGACATTCTATACCACTGACAACTCAAAGAATATTCAGGAATCACTTGTGAGGTTTTTTTCTGTGTTTTTTGTGTTTTTTTTTTGAGGGCAGTGTCACTGGCCCTCATATGTGGGACCTGAACCGGGGCTGCTGGCTTCTCAAGCCAGTGCTTAATCACCGCACCACTTGGCCAGCCCAACTTGTGAGTCTTTTTTTGCACTTAAAATTAAAACAAAGAACAACTAAATTCTTAGTTGCCTAGAGTTATTTTAAGTAAGTATGTTTTAAGATGAGTGAATAATTTATCCACATCCTCCAGCTGACTTTGAAATCCACATCATCCCTAGATGTACTGGACCCTTTAATAGCAACAAAAGAGATAAAAAGTAGAGGCAACTGAGAGTTCTAATAGCTTCTATGGGACTGCAACAAGCACATCCCTGAGTCCCTGCTTGTCATATTGCCAGAGTGATAGGGGAAGCGAAGATTCTTCTGCATTAAGAACAGAAAAGAAAATGGAGGCTTAAGGACAACATGACCCACAAAATCCACTTTCCTAAAAAGTAAAAGCAGAGGCAGAACTTGTTCAGATTACAGAGTAGAATGGAGAATGATTTCAGTCACTGAGCTCTATTGATGCAAGCCCAGGGATTTGGGCCAAGTAACTCCAAGGCTGGTTCAATTTAATTAATTCACAATTTGCCTTTCTATCTTTGACGTTTTAAGATGCATTTTAATTTAACAGAATGAAGACAAATATAAGTAACTATCAAGTACTCAGATGGCTTTCTCGTAACTCCATGTGTATTATATACTTTATTTTCAATTAATTATTTTGATTCTAGTGCCAGGGTTTATAGTTTATAATTACTGAAGACCATTGGTTATAAGATGATTATTATCAATTCTGATTTTGATAACAGAATCTAGACTTCATAGGAAGAATGAGATAGAAAAAAATATCAATGTTATTTTATATTGACTGAGAATATGCAATATGAAAGTATAAACGAGTTTTAAAGACATGATATTTGTAGTGAAGATTATATTGCAGATAGCATGCAATATATATTATGCCAGATACTAATGTATAGAATGAATAATTTCTCTTACGTACTAAATGTAACTTGAAATCTGTATTATTGAATTTCTGTCCATGTAGACAATTATCTTTTGAGTACTCAATGAACTATTTCTTGTCCAAGAGTTTATCAACCCAACTATGCAACTCATTATTCAGATACTCTCAGGGGGAAGTTGTGGGGAGAGATGTTATCCAGGAGGCAGAAAAATTTGAAAGAAAAGGACCTGAATTTATAGTCAGAAGGAATGTTGCCTTCTACTTTAGTATCCATGACTTAACAGTCATGTGATTTGGGGAAAATCACTTTAAATGTTTTGAGTCTTGGATTTCTAATTTCAAAAACAGAACTAAGTAAAATCTTTCATCTCTTAATTCACAGGGTTATTAAGAGGTCCATGTAAAATAATTGATGTGAATCACTTTGAAAGTTGCATATATAATTGCATGATTGCCTCTCATTGCTGAGTAGATCCCTTCTCTGAAACTCAAGGAAAGGGTGTCCTGATTCTATCTATCTCCTCCTTCCCAACCCATATATGATGTTGCATTGACAGGGCTAAACCATGCTCAATAAACAAGTATTGATATACACTGATAAACTTAATTTTTGAAATGGAGATCATTGCTTTCCTGAATTGTTGGGTCCTGATGGGAGACAGAGACAGAGACCAGATGATTGATATTTGATATTTATATTTTTTAAAATCTGGCAAGAGAATTAAACATTTATATGTTACATGAATAAGTTATTTTATATTTTAGTTTCTATTTAAATTTCTTGAGGGACTTCTTCTTGTACACTATGAGTTTTTTGTTTTTGTTTTTTCCTCAGCCTTGGTTAAGTATATTTCTTGGTATGTGATCAACTCAGAGTCAAGAAGCTAATCCTAGATTCTGAAATCAATGACCTTTGAGCTTTAAGGACTTGCTGGTCTAAGGAAGATTTATTTCAAATTTGATTTTTGTTTTCTTTCTTTCTTTCCTTTTTTTTTTTGGTAACAACAGTTGCTGAGTGAAAGCTTAGAGCATATTCTTCATTTATTTTAAAAATAACCTTTTTTTTCCTGTAACTCTGAGTATTTTTTTTTCCAACTGCTTCAACACCAACCATTTCCATCTTGTTTTCAAAGCCATGCTTGCTAAACTCTACATTTCATTTCCTAGTTTATCAATCCTATGCTGGCTGGCCTGATATCTGCAAACTGGGGGTGCAAAGAGAGTACACAGGTTATGCCTGCAATGTAAACCAAATCAATGAGAAAAAAATAAAGCCATAAAAGATATTTCTGTTTATAAGGCTAATTTATCATAGCACATTTTCTGATTCTTTCCCTTTAATAACTTTCACTGCTGACTTGGTAAATAGTTTATCTTAAAGAGTAAAGCTTTGCAGAATCAGGTAAGGAAGTTTAACTCATGTAATTTACATAATCCTATGTCAGTTGAGGCTTTCTAATCTTTTCTAAAATATCTGGTTTAACTTCAATGAGGGCAGATTAGGAAGATGGATATCTGCCTTGTTGTTCAGTTGTGCTATTTTATTCTCCAAGGGCACCTGACTAATGCAGTGGTAGGCACATAGAAATGCAGAGATTGATGGGTGGGAAGTACAAGTAATTTCTGTATATAATGATGACATGAATCAAGTTACTTCTGCAAGACGTTTTTCCTTCCAGGGGCATGCCTGACATTAGACTCTAAATATTTAGTTTACACCTATAGCAGTCTTTGATTGGATTTATTTGAGAGGAAGAGAGGGGAGGAGTTTATAGAAATACTAAAAGATCTCTTAAATAGTTTGCAGAACCAGGAACTACTAGTATTGCATATTCTCAGAGGCTTTGTCTAAGTAAAAATTATCTCCATTTTTTGTTTTTAATATTCAGACGTGCTCCTATTTTCAAGGTAACTTCGGGAATTCTCAGCAGACTTAGACCCAGCAGCTCTTATAATCAATCTCTTATCATTTGGCTTCTCAAGGAAACCAAATGATTTTGAACTTCAACTTTGTTTAATAAATTAGCTTTTTCAGTCAGTGAGGATTTAGAAATGAGCAAAAGTTACTGAGAATGAGTTTGTGGGAACACGTGTGATTATTATCAAGGACAGAAATGCAGGAGAGCGAAATTTGTCCTGAGAATTTGATCCTGGTATTCTTGATTGATATTGCAGATAGAGCCATGATACACAGAATTTCAGGATCAACCAATTGCAAAGCCAACATCAAGAGACCACTGCTAACTGTAGGTTGATTCTAATCCTTTACAAAAATATTTCCAGAATCTAGTGGTTGCATGCTAATTATTAACTTATGAATGGTTCTGAGTTTTAAAATATTTTCTTAGATAAATTTCAATTTGGAATAAAATAAATAAGGAATTTGAATGATGGTACTGCTTTTTATAATTCCATTGTTGGGGAAAATATTAAAGCACACACATAAATTAAATGAAATCCTTGCTCATAGTTATATGTACATAAGGTTGTGTCTATTACATCATGGAATCCAAGCATGAACCATTCCTTAGAATTTCTGCTAATCTTCTCTAGCTTCCTGCTTTCCTGTGTCCCACTGCTCATAACCTATCCTAATTTGCCTTAAGATAGACTTTTTCCCTTTTAAGAAATTTATATTTCACAGTATGCTCCTGCTTCAATCAAAACTTACTTTTTTGATGGTAGCCAGTTCAGAGAGGAATAAACATGTCCCTATGAATTCTAATGTTTTCACTTGTTAAAACCCACATTTCCAATTGGTCATGTAAGTTAACTAGCAATCATTACTATTTGCTTTCTCAGGAATCACGTGATTGTCACTTCCTTGTCCATTCTCTGTAAGTTTTCAGACAAGTGGGTTTGAGTGGTGGTCTATCACAACTATACAAATGACCAAAGAGTTCATACAAGGTAACACTGTTTTTTAGGAGATTATAATCGCCTAAAATGCAGGTTTTTATCAGAAATGGATAAGAATCAGTTGTGTTCAATAATATATATTATTCAAAAGGCAGATTAGCTAAGAAAAACTTTTAGGCTTCTTTACAAATTAAATGTTTAGATGGTGATGCAACCTTGGCTTAAAAAGAAAGGTAAAAAGGACAGACAGAATTTTTGAGACTCAATAGGGGCTTTAAATAAAGGATACATCCTATATACTATCTTTGTTTTTAAAGTGCATAGATTTAGATAAAATTTCTGCCACAATTAGTGTTACATAGTGGAAAAAAACATTTAAAAATGTAATCTATCCATTTTATTCAAATTCTTGTTAAAATAGTAGTATTTTAACTACTTAAGCAGCTGAACAAGCGACTCTCCTCTCAGAACCTCATTTCTGACCTCTTTTTCCTCATCTGTGAAATGGGAATGTAACAAAGAATTTTAGAATATAAGGGCTTACATCCCCTCCTTCATCTTATATCTCTTAGAAGAGAGAGTTATTAGTCCTTTGCTGAACTGAAAAAGGATATGTAATAAGAGTACAACTGGAGGGCCAGCCAAGTGGCGTAGTGGTTAAGCGCTGGCTTGGGAAGCCAGCGGCCCCGGTTCGGGTCCCACATATGAAGGCAAGTGACACTGCCCTCAAAAAAAAAAAATTATAATCATAAGAGTACAACTGGAGAAGATAACAAAGGCTTGCTCTACTTGAGAAAAATAAGAAAATCATGGGGGGTATGAAACTGGACTAAGGAGGAGACAGAAGAAGTGGCCAGAGTTGGGAATGGATGGAGCAGAACAAGGCCAGAGGTACTGACCTTGGGGGAACAAAGGAAGAGGTTAAAAGACTGGGAGATAGCAATGCTAAAAGTTTTTAAAAAACAATTTCTGTGATGCATGCACAGTCTACATAGTCTGTAAGAAAATGTTCATGAATATTTAGAATATTTTTCAATACTTAGAGAGACCAATATGAATGGTGTGTGTGTGTGTGTGTGTGTGTGTGTGTGTGTGTGTGTATTGAAAAATATCCAAATTGCCTTTGTCAAGAGCAGGTAGGGTCAAATGACCTGATTAACAGAGCCAATCCTTGCCTTGCTGAACTGTTACAACAGTTGGAATTATTTATTACATTTCCTGACACCTAGAAAGTGAACAATAAATAGCAGCCATGTGCTGCATCCTAATGCAAAGAGTTGTTACATCATTTCAATATTAGCCATGCTTCCCAAGCCATGTGCTGAGGCTTCCAAATTGTATCAGATGCTATCTATAGATTACTGGGGAAGGTGCAGTTGTCTCTACTATGATTTAGGAATGAAAAAATTCCATTGGCTCTTGGAGGCATCAGATTCTGACAAGAAACATTCCATAAACCGCCACCCCCAGAAACACGCTGAAGTAAACTGGACAGATCGTGGAGGGCTGGCCAGGGCACTTCCATCAGGGCAGACTTAGCATCAGGCCTTGCTCACTCAAAGCTATTGCTGTGCTAGACATGTGGACACTTATCATGGTAATTTTATTTTTCTCATGGTTATGCAGAATCAATACATTAGAAATCCTGTGGCATTGGAGAGGAATAAAATGAGTCCATTTCTTTTGGAACTGCTTTATGCTAATAATAAAACATGATAATTAGCCTAGCGGATAGTGTCAAGTGTTGTGAATGTTTCTCCCAAAACCAGTGATAAAGCTGATTTTAAAACACTTGAAAGGTGTTGACACTTGAAAATTGACATTTCCCAAGGTATGGGAAGAAGTTGACACTTCCCAAGGTATGGGAAGACCTTGCTGAGGTGGATTTGAATCTGATCCAATGTACTGATATTGTTTGATGGCTGCCACTGCCACTGCCTTTGATGTATTTATTGCCTTTCAAAACGGAGAGGCGATTCCTGAGGATCTGAAATTTCAGGTTCTATTTCCAGCCCCATTAATTCACCAAGCTATAGTGAGCCAATATTTGACCCATGTTCCCGGTATCAAAGCATTTAAAAATATTTAACAAAATAGGTTGTAGAACTATCTTATTAAACCAATAAGTGATTACTATGGTATATGCATTTAAAGTAAGCATTCAGAACATTATAATGGTCTAGCTCATCATCAAAAAGAAAGATGCTGACTAGAAAACCCAAGGTGACATCAGTTATAAAATATTTTCAAATGAATTTCCCTGAATGCCTATAATTTATTCTCAAATGTACACGTTCTATAATTTTGAACATTAGCGACAGAATATAGCCCATTTCTCTTTCTCCTGACCAGAAGAATTAGCACACCATGTTTACGCAAACCACTGAGGCCACGACCCTCCTCCTGATCTCAGCTCCTCTGCTGCTTCCAGGCTGGTGGCCAAAGGCAGCTGGAAAATAAGCGAAGTACGGCCTGCTGTGGAGGCCACCAGCTGAACGGCCTTATGTTCAGCTGGCTTAGAGCATGCAAGCCTCATGCATGGACCAGAAATCTTCGTCCAGACTGCAGATCCTGGAATTTGGACTTGTAAGCTCCTCAGCCTTTCTCAATTAATGAGGCCCTATGGTAGCTCCTTTTAGTGTGGGTAGGCGATGCACTCCACATCCTGGTCTGGATGGGGAAATAGTCCCATCTTCTCTATCATCTGAATAAATGTACTCAATCAGAATACCTCTCTTTTATAAAGTTTCCCAGTGTTGGTTCTGACAGCCATCAAGAATGGGAGCCAGATCTACTGTGTAGCATGTACTCAAAGAAGCTAGGGTTCTCCACTTTTCCTCCATTTAAGCTGAGATGAGGATAGAAATTGAGAGTATAGGAATAAACTCTGACTAGCATTTTGATGAGTAGTTTTATGACTTTTGAATCTAATAATAGGTACCATTTTATACGTCTTTGTATTTTGCTAGTAATTTTTTTCACATTTTTAAAAAGTATGGAGCTAAAACAAATAGAGTATAAGCTGGGGTAGAGAGAGGATAAATTAACAATATTATTTTAAGTTCTACCATCCTGAATTATTATTAATAAAAATAATAAAATAAATTCCAATGAATTGAGGAGAGGTTGCAAAGGTGTAGTTAAGTCAATTTGAAACTATCAAGTCAGTTGCTCTTACGAAATATTTTTCAGCTACATGTACAGAGACCAACCAATTTAGTCATTGATCAATGCAAGCTGCTATCATTTCTTTCTTTAGTGAAATAGAGTCAATCTCATTCAAGGAAATCAGTCAAGAATGTCAATATATTATATGGTGACTTTGATTATTATTTTGATTGATTAATCTATATCACTATGGTTGAAAGTTGCCTATGTAGACACAACCTTCCTTCTAGGAGGTAGCTTTCTTGGGTATAACATCTCTTATAGTTGACATGCTTATTAAGAAGTGTGTGAAATTTGAGTATTACTCCATTGATGGATATTTATTTAAGCCTTAGGCATTATCCAAATGTCTGAGGCTCTAATTAAGAAAAATTGTAATGTCACTCCTGAATTGTGACATATTTTAAAAACATAGTCAAAGCCAGTATATCAACAAGGTATGAGAAAATGTTCGTATATATGTGTCCTCCCAACCCAACAGGAAAATATTTAAATTAAGCAACTATATTAGGACAAGAAACTTCAAGCCTACATGAAAAGCACATAATAAATTTATAGATCTATCAAGGCCTATATACCTATATCAAAATAAGTCTATTTCTAGAGATACCCAAAAGAGATTTTGACAATTTTGTGTCATAAGGTAAGCTTAAATAGCATTTTACTTGTTATAGTTATTTGTTATGTAACATTTGCTGCACTATCTTACAAGTACACTTTATCTCATTTCACTTCCTCGCTATTTCATTTTCCAACTCCTATCAGGTTCACCATGGTGGAGGTTTGCCCTTCTTGTAGAAGAAAAAATTTCCTTCTAGAAAGAAGCAATCTCCAACTTTCATTATTTTCAGCACTTCCTTCTCATCTGTGGAGACGGTGCATCAGAGTTGTGATGTTAAGACATCAGAGTTAATAAGCCTGCCTCCCTGTTCTAGATGTTGTCTTGGGTTAAGACTTAACAGCCAAAGGTCTTCCCTGTGTTTCCATCAATGGGCTCTGGTGTGGGTGATGCTCAAGTCTCGTCCTCAGGAACTACCTGGGTGATGTCAGTCAGCACCTCTGAGAGCCTCGTTTCCTTCTTCTTCCCAGGGCGGTGCTGCCATGTGTCACTCACTGCTCCCTGGCAGGCTCAGAGTGAGCATCTTGCTTTTCTATCAGATGCGGCAAAGTCATTAATATCTCTGCAAGGAATCAGCAAACTGATCATCAGCCCCAAAGTTCTCTTTAGAGGTCACTTTGGTTCCATGAACTTGGAAGCTTCTGGTAACCAAATTCAGACGGTTGTCATATGTGTCCTTGACTCCCAAGGCAAATATGCAAATTAACTAAAAAAACAGACTGCTTATGAGAAGGCATACAGATAAAGATATAGGTAAATATATCTATAATATCTATCTATGGATAATATATTTATTTGACTTTTTGGTAATAACCTCCCCTTCTTGTCCTTGCCTAAAAATATACATTATATATGGGTTTATCTACCTATAGTATATATATTATATATATATACATATAATTGATATATATAATTTTTATTAATATATATTACTTATAATTAATATATAAAATTATCATCTATTTAAAAATGAGTCACATAGATGACTAGCTTAACTAGTAGTCACATTACATGGATGTTTCTAGCACAGAAATAAATAGAATACAAAATTTAGTGGACTATATTTTCTTTCAATTACCTTTCAGCTATCTCTCTCTCACACACACACACACACACACACACACACACACACACACACACACGTTATTTAGAATTATGGAGCATACTGAAATATCTTCTGGGGATCCCTTCCTTTTGTATTTATTTCCTATTATCACCCACAAATGACATGGTACAATTTTAGAATGTCTGACCCATTTGTCAAAAACATTAATATTAATGTATTCTGTTGGAAGTTATGAAAACTAGAAATTTAAATAGCCTTATTCAAATCCAAACTAATTATTATAAAATCGGGAAGCTGATTATTGTAAATACTACTTTGTGAGAAGTGTGTTCGAACAGTAGGAGTCAGTTTCCAGGACTTGCTCAGCGATTAGGTAGGTAGTCTCCTCTGCCTCAGTTTCTACCTTTCAAGAATGAAGAGTTTGTAGCAAGTGAACTCTATGTTACCTTCCAACTCCAAAATAAACTTTTCTAGAAAGAAATGATATACCCTCATCTAAATGTCACACAAGACCCTTTTAAATAGGGTTTGTAAGATAGTATCACAGTAGCTATGTTTTCAAAGAAACTAGAAACTAATGGAATAGTAGAGAGGAAAATAGTATTAAAACATTTATGACTAGAAGTGTGCAATTTAGCTGGAGCAAACTTGCATCGTTGGACTATGTATGTCAGATAAGAAAAGCACACTGAACGTGTACATATTGCCATTTGTGGAAGGAAATAGTGACAGAAGTAAGTTATGCTTTAGCTACAGCAGAATGAAGACATCCAAAAGATGGAGAATAGCCCATAATTCTCTAGAAGATTACTATAATAGTAAGGTTTTATTGGGATTCATCCACTTTCCCTCTTATTTATTGAGACATGTATTTCAACTGTATTTGTAGCAGTTACAACTCTTTAAGACCAAAGACTATACATAAAACTCAACATTGCTAGAGTGATAGAATAACTTTCCGGAATGCCTTCTTCTTTCACCAGTACACCTTTCATTTAAAGAATATTACATATTCAAAAATCATTTCTTGTATGACTCCACTTGATGTGGTATGTGAGGTATTCCCTATAAATATTCAACATTATTTATTGTGGACAGTACAACACACATTTTTAAATTTAAATAACTTTTTCATTTTAGGTTATGAAATAGATTTTAGATTTACAGAAACGTTGCATAGATAGAATAGAGTTCCTATATCCCCCTGACTATTGTTAACACCTTCTATTACTATAGTACATTGTCACAATTAAGAAACCAACATTGGGGGCTGGCCGAGTGGCGCAGTGGTTAAGCACTGGCTTGGAAAGCCAGCGTCCCCTCTTCGGGTCCCACATATGAGGGCCAGTGACAGTGCTCTAAAAAAAAAGAAAAAGAAAAAAAAAAGAAATCAAATTTGGGGGCCGGCCGAGTGGTGCATTGGTTAACAGCTGGCTTGGGACGCCAGCGGCCCCGGTTTGGATCCCACATATGAGGGCCAGAGACACTGCCCTCTACAGCTAAGATAGTGAACAACAGTCCCACCAGGAGCTGGGCTGCTGTGAGTCTCTGGGACGGCATAGCTGCAGCCGCTACTGCAGTGGGCTGCCATAGGCTACAGTTGAGTGGCCGGCAGACAGCGTGAGCGGCTGGCAGCCAGTGTGAGCTGCCAAGAGCCGCCGTGAGCGACATCCAGAGGCCAGCGACTGATCTGCCTCACCCAGGAAGAGCCCAATGATGATACCAACATGAGCCAGTGAAGCAACGTCCTCCACAACTAGACTGAAGAACAAAAAGTCAGCAACTTGTCTGTTCCCCTTCCCTGATTCCCCAACGCTGTTCCCCTCCCCAAATTCCCCAATAAAATCTTTAAAAAAAAAACCAAAAGAAACAATAACATTGGTATATTGCTATTAACTGAAGTGCACATTTTGTTTAGATTTAATTACTTTTCCCCAGTGTCTATTTTCTGTTCCAGCAATCCATCTAAGACACCACATTACATTTAGTTGTCATGTATCCTTAGTCTCCTCTAGACAGTGGCCGTTTCTCAGATTGTCCTTGTTTAGATGGCCTTTGCAGTTTTGGGGAATATTAATTGGGTATTTTGCAGAGTGTCCTTCAGTTTGGGTTTGTGTGTTGTTTCTCTTAGAGTTAGACTGAGTTAGAAGTTTTGGGAGGAAGACCACAGAAGTAAAACACCTTTCTTATCATGGTACATGCAATTATTGATGAAGTTAACCTTGATTACATGGCTGAAGTAATGCTTTTCAGGTTCCTCCAATGTAACATTATTCCCTGCTCCTTCTATACTCTACTCTTAGGAAGCAACTTAACAGCCTATACTCAGGGGCTGGGTGTTACACTTCACCTCCTAGAGTGGAGAGTACCTACATAAATTATTTGGACATCTTGTGTATAGGAAATTCATACAAGAGACATTTCTAATACCCATTTCCTAGACTCTCATGGAGTGTTGTCAAATAAAACAAAGATTTTTTTTTTTTTTCCCAAAAAATCCTTGCACTGTGGATGACCTAGTGAAATAGGGAGTTGGAAAATTTTTCTTGGCCTTACCATTCCATTTTTAATGGCTGGGATAACTGTCAATTTTTCTTTAAACTAGTCACTTTCAAAAGGAGACAATTGCTTATTCTACCCCAGTTATAATCAGCCACAGTTATATTATGTAATTGATTTTCAAGATATTAACTCTCCTTACTTCTGTGGTGGTAAAAGTACCACAAAGAGGGCTCTGGAAACAGATGCCAAGATGGAGGGAACCGTGGACAGATCTGCACAAGAAAAAGTGAGAGTGGGGTGTTGTAGATCCAGTTATCCAATTAATGTGACCTATGCTAGTTCCCATACAACCAACATATTCCTCGTCTATCTGATTGAACATATATATGTTTTGGTTTAATAGAAATTGTTTTCAAATATAAGTAATGGATTTATGTTAGTTCACATACATGTCATCATTATTAAGAGCAATACTAAAATTTGTTAAGAATCTTTTCAGGTAGATATCTGAGCTAGGTGCAGTGTATTTATTGTTTCTTTAATCATATCTCTTATACTTAGGGAATATAATTACTAAAATGAAATCTATGTCAGATATCTTTTGCCCCCTGTGAGTTTAACAGTATAGAAAATGCTATGAGAATCTGTGCAGAGAACAATGACCAAAGGTTAGTTATGATGGTCTCAAAGGTTTCATGGAGGAAATGAAATGTGAGCTGGACCTTAAGGTATTATATGTTTGGCTAAAGGTGACAATGTGCACAGAGCCTAAAGGTCAGAAGGTAGACCTCTTTGGCTGGAACAGTTTTCACATAATAGGGAAGCAAGAAAAATGATTGAAATGTTGGTAAGTGGAGTAGACTTTGGAAGTCCTTGAAATCAAGGTAAAATAATTTGTAAATGGATTGAAAGTAAAGGTTTTTAAAGATGGGCAGGGATCTATTTAAATAATGTATTGATATTAATCTTTGCTGATATTAAAATAAAGAATACTTACAGGAACAACGAGCAGTTAGCTCAACTGGTTAGAGCACAGGCTCATAACACCAAGGTTGCTGGTTCGATTCCCACATGGGCCAGTGAGCTGTGTCCTTCACAACTAGATTGAAGACAACTACTTGATTTGGAGCTGATGAGTCCTGGTAAAACACCCTCCACAACTAGATTGAAACAACTACTTGACATGGAGCTGATGGGTCCTGGAAAAACACACTGTTCCCCAATAAAAATTTCTTAAAAAAAAAAAATACTTACAGAATAAAATCATACAATATAGAGAAGTAAACAGAAGGGAGTAAAATCACTTGTCAGCTTTCTGTCTGCAAATTACCATAGACATGTATATCCTTCTAGGGGGTGGGGGGCAGGGAGAGAGAGAGAGAGAGAGAGAGAGAGAGAGAGAGAGAGAGAGAGAGAGATTATATATGCATTTATTCTTGAGATGTTATTATATCTATATAGTAGTTTATTCCATCTTCATTTTATATTGCTCTGTGAGCATTTTCCTGTTGTTACTATTCATAATTATTTTAGAGTTATCTTGTCTTAGCTATGACTCATGTAAAAAAAGCATATGTATTGTTTTAAATTGGGTAGTTTATTCCATTTGTGTATTTTCATAACTAATATATTTCACTGTGCTTTTTCATGTTTTACCCTATTATTTTATGCTTTTCTGCATCATTTTCCCACTAAATTTTAGTAATTTTGCTTATCTTTTGTTTTTGTAGTGATATGAAAAAATATATGATCTTTTTATTTCAGCTACGGGGTACATTCATTTTTTTGTTGTTAATACTTAATCCTGATTTTCTCAAATTGTACATGTCATAACTAACTTTGTGACATATGTTTTTTTATTAAAAGAACAGGATTTTACAACTAAGACATAACAATTTGAATATTATATCATCAATTGATTAGGATATTAAAAATAACATTTATCTTAGATTTAAATGATTTTAAAGTTTATTGTCTGTAGTTTAAACTAAAACTTGCTTAGATGTAAGCTTCTTTGTTTGATACAAATATGGGAATCCTATGTAAGCTTATTTGCTTAGCTGTAAGCTTGCTTAGTTAATTTATTTCCTTGTAGTGATAATTTTAAAGGATGATGACTTAGATTTTTTTTTAGTTTAAAAGAAATAATGATGCATTGAAATCATAGAGAAAATTTCAGAAAACAACTAACATGGATACAACCACTGCTTAGATTTAGTAAGAATCACCATTTTCTGTGTTTCTGGCTTTTCAAAATAAATTTTTAAAATATGACTTAATCTCCACATCTCATACATTAAGAGCAGTGTTTGATGTGCCCACTGGACAGCCAAGCAGAACTTCAAGGAGAATGAGAAGCTAGAGGCCTGAGAGTCTGTGGATATTTAAAGCCATAAATTGGATAAGATCACCTAGAGAATAAATGTAGATTAAAGAGAGACTAGGTCAAAATCAGGTCATTGCAGAACTCCAGCATTTCTTAGAAAAGGAAAAAAGAACCAAGAAATGAAAGTAAAGGAGTAGCTAGTGAATAAGACAAAAACCAGAAAAGTATGGTGTCATGTAAGCCAAGTATGCAGTCTTTTGTGAAGTAGATAGTAATTAACTGTGTCAGAAAGAATTAGCAAATCAAATGGGGCCTGAGAATTGACCACTGGAGTAACATTGATTACTGGTGACTCAGGAAAGAGAACTTTCAGGAGAGTGGGCTTGAAAGCCTGATTGTAAAAATACCAAAGGAGGAAGTAATATAAAAAAAATATTTTTAGTTTTTCTATAAAAGGTGACGGGCAGCTGGACAGGGATACTTTATCAAGGGATTTTTTTTTTTTAATAAGATGGGGATGTTCCAGAAAGCTTGTATGCTGATAGAAATGATCAATTGGTACAGGTGAAAGATGCAATTAATTATAAGAGCAAGGACTTTGAATGCATGAGGAGGGTGGGCTGTAGTTTAAATCGCTGGATTTTAACAGCATCAAGGGCAGCTCATCCACTGAAACAGGTAAAGAGAAGTATATGGATAAAGGTAAAGACAGGTTGGTAGATTTGAAGGTAGAAAATTCGAAAGTCATCCCCTGATTGCTTTCTGAAGAAGGGATATAAAAATCAAGGTAATCAGCTGAGAGAGTTAGAATGGGGGAGGAGACATTTGAGGTTTGCTGAGCGAGGGTATCAAATCGTTATTTAAGAGTGTGGGAACAAGAATTGACCACGGAAAACAAGTAAGGATTCTGGGCAGTGCTGAGCCATAAATCTGTGGCCATAAATTTAACATCAGTCAGTACAACTGTTGATTTTCTCCAACCACCTTCAGCGGCTCAGATGTAGGCTGGTAGGAGGAATGCTGGATTTTAACCCAAGCTGGGGTTTGACAGGTGAGTTTGATAAGGAATAAAACAGGCAAAGAACATGAAGGAGTATGCAAGGGAGTAATAATTATGATGATGAATCATGTAATCTACACTATGTAAAAGGGCAATGAGTAAGGTTAAGTGGGGTGAGAAAAAAATGAGTAGCGTCAGTGAATTGTGAGTGCCTGTAGGTTTGAATAATGGTTGAGGGCCGGCCGAGTGGCTCAGTTGGTTAAGAGTTCGCTCAAGAGTGTGAGCTGAGCTCTGAGCAACAGCAGTTCGATGCCCGGCCTGAGCTGCTGAGATGACACTGAGCTGCCAACAGGTGACAGAATGGCTCAGCTAAAAAAAAAAGAATAATGGTTGAGGTTGAGCTAGTAGAGGAAGTAAGACGGAGAGGAGGTGGTCAGACTGTGGAATATTGGAAATTGAGATTTTAGAGATGGTGCGTACAATGACTGGCATTGACCAGGTCTAGGGAGACCTGGGGAATGGGTGCATTAGCTGGGATGGAAGACAAGCTCCTGAGAAGAGATGGCCAAGGATCTGAGTGTCAGATGGTGGACCTTCATGGACTCATCGAGAATAATGAAAGAGTAGAAGAGGTGGTAAGTTTTCAATAAGTGATGTCTCTGGGAGGGAATATAGTGTTACCTAGTTATTACAAAGAAGGGTGATGGATGTAATTTTCAGAAGCCTTGTGCTTTCAGTAATCTGTATCAGAGGAGAAAGGAATTACTCATAGTTTCTCACAGAGGCTGAAATTATCGAGGAAATATGATGTGCGGATTGAGTCCCGACCAGTTCTTAGGGGAATATGGACACTTCCTTTTTGAGGCTAGTCTCTGTGATTTTAGAGTGAATGCAGTAGGCTGGTCATGATGGAAGGAAGCTCCGGGAGGGTGAATCTCAGTGCTGCCATGAATTGAATTCAGTCTGAGATAGGCAGCTCATTTAAACTGAGTTTCAACTTGAATGAAATAGTTGAAGGCCTCTGCACAAGAAAACGACTGCCTTTATTAAAACTGACTATAACAAACTTTTTTTTTTTTTTTTTTTTTTAGCTGAGCCATCCTGCTACCTGTTGGCAGCTCAGCGGCTGCTCAGCTTGGGCTGGTATCGAACTGCTGTTGCTCAGGGCTCAGCTCGCACTCTTGAGTGAGCTCTTAACCAACTGAGCCACTCGGCCGGCCCTGACTATAACAATCTTGATGGTAGGATGTCCCTTCTCATATTTGGGCGGTAGCAGTCTATTTATTTAGGAATGGTACTCTTGCTGCTAGCTTGATTTCCATTTGGGGATTTTACTGACATAGTTGAAATTTAGCCAAGGTAATAGAGCATTTTGAATTCAACTGGAAGAAAAGCAGCTGGAGAGCTGCCATGAAAAGCTTTCTAGAAGAGAGGAATGGGGTGAAGGTGAAATGGTCCAAGTATATCTGAATCCTGGCACCTTTTCCATCTCAATAATTCAGATACTTAGTTTCATTGCTGCCTAAGGCACTAGGAGAACATCTTTCTCACTTAAACTCAAACTTAGACACTGTCTAATCTTAATGCAACTGGCATGGTGGGAACCTAAGAGGGGCAGGCAAGAAAGGGGACAGGAGGCACGCCCTGGACTTAGTTTTAAATGGGTGACTGTGCTCTTAGGGAAGAATTCACCACATGCTGCCTTGGCTGAAGTTCCCTGGTTCTGAAAGCTACCGGGAGCCAAGGGAGAAACATATTGAGTAGGAAATTTGACCATATATTGTTTTTAGGAGATATCAACTCATCACATCTACCTTTCCTGCCCTGAATCCTGTATTATTTGCTAAAAAAAACCCCAACAAACCCAAAAATCACAAACAAAACAAAACAAAACAAAAAAACAACTGTAGGAAGTAATTACAGAGGTTTAAATCATGTTAGTCAATTTCAAGGTCTCCCAAACCCTACAGCTTTATTTTCTCATGTGCCTCAAAGGTCAGTGCATTGAAGTTGATGAGCAGTGAAGGTGACAACAGTAGTGAAATTGGAACAGGGTTATTATGTCTTACTATTGTAGGAAAGAGCTGACTGCAGTAAGAGGTTCAAAAACTTTGTAATACTGTAGCCATGGTTGCACTGGAAGAGGATGATCATTGCAGGGAAGTTTGTATCATCTTTGTGTTTCATTTACTTATTGTGAGTTATCTCCATAAACTTAGCCAATTTCTGACCCATATTCCAGAAGGTGCTGGCAAGTCTGAGCATATTAAGAGGGAGAGGGAAAAAAAAATAGTGACTCATCTAATTTTGGTTACTTTCAAATGACATAACACCTTACGTGACCATGAATTCACATTTTGTCCAAGTTGTATATATGATTAGATTGGTTCAAAAACCCCAAACTAGGATCACTTATTGCTAAGTGACCTGCTAAAATGTTATCAACTTGTTTATTTTTATAAGGAATCATTTTGAAACTTCTTCTCCATATGTAACAAGTTCTGTGTTCCAATCTAACTTCTAAATCATTCCTCACAGCTAGGAAACACTGAAAATTTAATTTTATGTTGCAATCTAGAGTCTAAATTCTATGACTGCTGTCACTTTTAAGGAAGCCTTCCTGATCCAATTTAAAGAGCAGTGTTTGTATAAACTACTGTGAAATCATTCCTCCTTCCCTGAGGGTCTGAGAGTATTAGAACAATGTTTGTCTTTGTAGCAGAAAAGTAATAAAATCACAGAGAAAATGTAAGTATATCTGAATTGTTGTAATACATTATTGTATAACACAATAACAGAAACCACAGCTATTGCGCTATTTTTTTTAAAATGCATTTATATTATCACTTCCCACAATTAGGTTGCAGAAACTCTTTATGATAAAGAGATGCATAAATATCCCTGCTCTTTAGTGTCCATTACTTAGCCTTTTTCACACAGATATACCTAAGTTCATCCATTTATTCATATAGTTAATATTTTCTTATATTTCCTGTGACTGTGGCTGTTAATATAAAGATGGATTAGTCAACGTCCTGATGGTTAACTAGCCAGTGTGGAGGAAACACATATATATGATTATTAAACAATGCAGAGTGCAAGCAATGCTACAGTAGAAGTTTAAGTAAAGAACTATGGAAACACAGACAATGAAGTACATTTGACCAGGGGGAAGATACATAGATGTTTTAGGGGCGGGTGTCTCCCTAAACCTGGCCCTGAAAGACACATAGAGCCTTTTAAAATGTTTATAGTTTGTATGGATTATAAAGGCAATACAAGCTACTAGTACAAGATGGCTGATTGATTATCTTTCAAAACCTCTAAAGTGCTAGAAGAAAGATAAAAACAAGTCGATAAAAGGACTGTTATGGTTTATCTCTACTGGATTTGCCAATTTCTTCCTAATTTCTACTAGAGTGGGAAGGATATGCCTTCAGCAGAGCAGACTGTGAGGGTTTCTAGAGGATACCAAACAGTTGGGAATGGATGGAGTACAAAGTCCGTTAGAGTTATGCACCACCACACAGTGGAAAGACGTGACTCCCAACATTATTGAGTTTCCTTTGAGAAACGTCAATAATCGGAGCTCATAGTCTGGAGGGGACATGGGTGAGAGCAGCTGGCAGAGAAAGAGGGAAAGAACCATGGGTTTTTTTCTGAATTATTAATTAAAATGTGTTGGAATACTAAACTAGGCTAATACTAAAGTACCCTCATTGCATACCAACAAATTCTGATTATTAAAAAATATAAAATTAAAAGAACAATCTATAAATATACTAGGGAATTATAGGGAAATTATGTATCATCTCGGGATCAAAAAATAACAAAATCATTTACGAAAAACAGTGGTTAAATTAATTATGGTATATGCATTCTAGACTATCAAATGTAACCTTTATAAGAATGTAGTATGGATTATTAAGTGAAAACAGTCAGAATAATATGTATAATATGATCCCAGATTTGGAAGATATATAATATGTGGTAACATAGAATATGTAGATATTCTCTCTATAAATACATTAACTGACATATTTCTAGAAAAATACAAAATAAACTATAAACAGCAGTTACCGGTGAGTGGAGTAGAATTGAAAAAAGGGGGTAGAAGGAGGGAAGAAGCAGTGAGAAAAGCATTATACTTTTTGCTTTAAAATGTACCTGGAATTATTTATTTATTCAGTAATGGCAATTTAAAAATACATAGTTATTTTAGAAAAGTGGAAATAACCTAAACGTATAAAGAAGCAATGAAACCATCTACACTTCTGCAACCATGACTGAAGAACAGGACGTGCATAGGTTGAAACGGGTGAAAAACATTTTCAGTCAAGGAAACCTGGAGTCTGAGGGGTAGCGAAAGTCTCCTGAGCTTCACCTCTCTACAGACATTTCCTACCAATGATGTGTTAAACTTGCATGTCACTTGCTGGGAAGCTCTCTCAGGCTCAGCTCCATAGACAGGCTGAGGCACACCCAGCAAGCTCATCAGACATGTGTAGCGGGGGTCGAAGTCAGGCCTCAGGTCTTTGGTAGTTTTAGGGATATCCTTGAGCAGAGTCCAACTAACATGCGAGAAGAAGTTATAAAAATTTGACCCTTGAGATGTTTTATTGATTTCCAGGAATGAGGCCCCTAATGACTGCTATACATCGCTTGCAATATGTTTTATAGATGTTTTTATTAAAGTTGATTTAATTTCCCTCAGTTCACGTGTTCTTGCTAATTGAATCATTTCCTTCAGTTCCCAGAAGACCATAAAATAGAAAATTTATTTTATACTGTAGAACAGTATACATTAAGGTAAATATATTGATGTGCCTCCTCAGTCAGGACACTGTGCATATCTGATAAAGTGCCATGGTAATTACTCAATGAATCTGATGTACACCATTACATTATCGCCAGCTCTATTGGTTACAAACGTTAAAATCATCCATTGTTGTTTTTATTGGATTAAAGTAAAATATTTTATGTGCTCTCAAGTATAGGAAAGACACATTACCTTCTTCTTAAAATTGATTCTAGATAGTTCTTTGTATGTGTGTTTGTAGGGGGGGGTCAGCTTATAGTCCTTTTGATAAAGAATAAAATGTCAATAGAGATTGAACGACTGAAAGAAATCAGAGTTCCCTATATTGGAAAAACAAAGTGTGTCCAGCATAAATATCCTGGCATCTGAAAAATAAGTGGAAAAATTCTAAACTTAGATAAGCATTTTTGTACAATGCAGTATTATCAAAAATTGATACATCATGATTAAAACTCCCCTCCCCCCCACACACACAATAGTTTAATTCCTGAACCAGTTATTTTATTGGTTTATTGGGCAAATAATATTTTTAAAATCATAAAAATAAATCAACAAAAATATCAGGCTCCTTTTGTCAAGTTTCTCAAACTAATTCAATCTGTTTTTTTAGGGGGTCATGGGGTACTACTGATCACTATATTTGGAGTTCTTTGTTAGGTACAATCATAACAAAAGGAGGTAAGAAACTTCTTTAAGAATTTCATTTAAGGTAAAGTTTATGTCCTTATATTTTTACCTTCTAGTATAATCTTTCTTCTGTATATGAAGAGACAACCTCAGGAGAGTGTGATGGAATTATTTTCCCCCAAAGCCACATAAATTTCATAGCTGGGATTCATCCCAAACTTTTTTATTTAAGATCCATTTCTTCTCTTCTGCACTCTGCCATCTTTCTGAAATGTGCAATCAATATTGATTAGGTGAATTCTGAATTGAACCAGGATCAGAAAGTAATGTCTGGTGAATTGTACATAAAAATTCACAAAAGAGAATAAGAGATCACACTTAATGTCAGCATAGCAAGAAGGATGACCTGGTAAGAATGTATTGGGTCAAGATAAAAGGCATCGATTTCTGTTTTCCCTTGGGGAAAACTTTAGAGACTGTGGGGAGTCCCACGATTGGCGGGGGGCTATCAACTGTTAACGGAGAAGAAAAGATGAAGAGGAAGCCAGAATTCCTGGCCAGACTGAGTATTAAAATATCACAGTAAACATGATGAGGTTACAATGAAGTTATTAACATGGGAAAGCTGAAAATATTTCTAAAGGAGAATTCACATAGGACTGTGGGCAGAGAAACAAGTGTACAGACCACCACTATGACCTTGCCGAGGAAGTAGGGGTCAACTGGGCATTTACAATAAGTTTTCTATTTTTACTCATTAATTTAGCAAATAATCACTGAAAGAATAAATGGCATTACACAGGGAACAAGGTATCTGCATGCATTAGTGAGTAAAAAATTGTATAATGTCAATGTGGGAAAATTACATAAAGGGTGTAGGGAGATCTGTGGGTCAGTTCAAACCTTGAAAAGGTGGGAATTCACAAAGTGTATGGCACCTGGGAAGAAGACTGGGGTTTCCTGTCAGATGCCTTACTGTCTCCTCAGAATTGTAGGTGGGGCTTTTGAATTTCTTTCATTTAGACCAGCTTCTCTTATGCTGATTTAAGACTATACAGTCATAGCATTCTGAACACAAGATAGTGCCTGAAATAGAAAACCTTCTCAGAAAGTAAGGTAAGAATTCCAAAACTAATTAAAATTCTGGAGACTTAAAGGGGACAGTGGTCACGCTTTGGTACATTTTGTGACTCAGGCTCAGAATCTAAAAATCTCTACATCCATTTTGGAGCTCTAAACTTTAAAACATTTTCCCCCAAACATAGTTTATAGATGTCATTTAAAAATGTTTTTGTTGGGCCAGCTGAGTGGAGCGGTGGTTAAGAGCTGGCTCTGGATGCCAGCGGCCCTGGTCCAGATCCCACATATGAGGGCCAGTGACACTGCCCTCTACAGCTAAGATGGTGAGCAACAGCTCCACCTGGAGCTGGGCTGTGGTGAGTCCCCAGGACTCCATAGCTGCAGCCCCTGCTGCAGTGGGCTGCCATAGGCTACAGTGAGTGGCCGGTAGCCAGCGTGAGTGGCTGGCAGCCAGTGTGAGCTGCCAAGAGCCTCTGTGAGCAGCCATCCAGAGGCCGGCGACCGATCTGCCTCACCTGAGAAGAGTCCAATGATGAT
Organism: Aselliscus stoliczkanus; assembly: GCA_033961575.1. Classification (NCBI taxonomy): domain Eukaryota; kingdom Metazoa; phylum Chordata; class Mammalia; order Chiroptera; family Hipposideridae; genus Aselliscus; species Aselliscus stoliczkanus. The sequence goes on along the minus strand of CM066740.1, from coordinate 69,193,304 downwards.
ACCAACTGGGCCAGTGAAGCAATGTCCTCCACAACTAGACTGAACAAAAGGACAGCAACTTGTCTGTTCCCCTCCCCCAATTCCCCAATAAAATCTTTAAAAAAAAAACAGTGTTTTTGTTTAAGTACTTGACAACTTGAATTTGTAAAGATTTGGGGAAACAATTAGTAATCATCATAGACTCTGGGAATTTATGTTATCCTATCCAAAATGAACAGTAATACCAACAGTAACTAACATAAGATATAAGCTGTTCAGCCTAAAATGTAGTTTAAGCTGAATTGTAATAATAGCTCACTAATTCAGAATGACCAAAGAAGGGAATCAGGAATAAGTGAAGATTGTGAAGCATTTTAAAAGAAATTCAAGTTCCAAGTCACACTAGCGTGTGAAGTCCTCAAAGGTGGATACAGTGTACACGAGCTTTGCTATCCTAATCCTAAATAGACGCTCAGGAAAGTGGGAATCTATAAAAAGTGGGAAAAGAAAATCCTTATTAATTATCCCTTATGATAATTCGGTATCCTAAGCTAGTTAACCCAAGCAATGTGTTAGCAAGAAAGCATCTCTGGTGAGCATTTTGTTTCATAGAATATTCATTAGCATATTAACTAGTCCTAATATTATCAGAATAATTAACAGCTAAACTAAAATTTTCAAAATAAATGGAGTACATCCTGAGATGAAATATCCACCACTTTTATTATATTTGTTCACATACTTAGTAATTTGCAAAACTCAGCAATTGTCTGCCTTTTATTAGTATGAATTAGCAGAGCTCTGCCATAATAGCAGTTACAGTGGTAATTATGGAAAATGAAATTACATTTCTAAACAAATGAAGGTTATATTCACATTTAGTACTGCCTGAAGACTAAGTGTCAAAGAAATAGCATTTAAGGATATGTTTTAAAAGCTAGCATGGAATTGAAGCAAAAACTTTTAAGAGCGATGTAATGGTTACACATTTTATTTTACAATCAGGTTCCATTATTTCTCGGCTCTGCCAGTCTTGTTATTCTTAGTACATTTCATTAGCTCTCTTTGACTATGGCCTGCTTAAGACATTAGCTTACTCTGTAATTTTTGAAATTAAAAATATGGATGTCAAAAATTTTCTCATGAAACATCTATACTTTTCATATTTCAGTCTTCTGGTTCCAACAACTTTTCTTTTATTTTTTTTGGCTTTACCAAAAATAGCAATAGTTCCACTTCTAATTGAGATGTTTCAAAATGTTGAATTGGTATAGTCTGGCTTATGATTATTTTTATGTAAAAATCATATCAGCTTAAAATATATACATATATAAACCCTAACTTTCTTGTCCATGTAAAGACACACAAATGTACACAGACTACTACATACTCAAATAAAATCGGTACTATTTGCACTATTTATTTGCTTAATAAGCTGATAATTTGTTCTGAAATGTCTGGAAATCTGTTTCATTATTAAAAGCACACATAAAACTTTGTCTCCATGGATTTTTGCATAACACTCTTTCATGACAGGAAACCAGGCTCTGTTAGAAAAAAGCGGTATTGTTAAGAACGCGGATCTCAGGAACCGAAGCTTGTACCTGAACAGGGAGAGTGGAAATAGCAAAATCACAGTATCACTTACCACACTGGAAATGTGATGAGCTCCATTTAAAGGACAGGTGGTAACTTTCTACAAGTATCTCATTGCTTATCTTTTAAAAAATTATGGAACATGTTTTTGTGAGCTGCAGTAGAAAGGTTGTGCATTGGTCACTTCCAAGATGTAAAATTTAAGCCTGGTTTGATGCCATGGAACTTCATGTCTTAGTTCCATATTCATACCAGAATGCAACTTTGAGGTCCAGGTTAGATTATAATTATTTTTGTAATAATTCTTTCACTGAATACCATGATTAATTATGTACCTACAGTAAGCCAAAAACTCTTTTGAGGGCAAAAATGAAGATGATTGAGGACCTGCATAGAGCCCTGCCCGTTGATAGTAAAGTGGAACAGACAGTCATTTATAGAAACGATTATAACAATATATTAAGAACCATGGTTGGTAGGGTACTTCCACTTTGCTCTGAGAGCCGAAGAAAGGATTATGGAGAAGTGCCACTTCAGCTGAGTCATCTACAGGGGTTTAGATGTGAAAGAGATCATCACAACTCGGGGCACTGCAAATAATTTACTAGCGCAGTGTGGGTATGAGAGAATGGGAGAGAATGAGGCTGGGAACTGAGGCAATGGCCAAATCATGAAGGGCAGCCTGTAAGGACAGTGAGTGTACATCCTGCTTTGTCCAGGACAGTATTACCCATTGTCCCCAAAGTAATTAGTAACAGTGCCTCCTTTCACTTCAAAAGGTGAGACAATGCTAGGCCTTCTCTACTTATAACCAGTGTAAAGGTTTGGTTGTTGTCCTATATGAAGTAGGAAGCAAAATTCTAATTTCTCTAGAGTCAGAGATGAATAAATCATGGCATTGAATTTTTAGAACTTGAGGCTAGTGGAAGAGATGGAACATGTACACAATAAGTGCAATAGGTGATGGGAAGTATTTTGTTTCATAGGAGAACTATGGCAGTTTTGAGCAAGCCAATTCTCCCCCCTGGATGAATCAGGGAAGGTTTTATGCAAGGTCTGGCACTTGAGATGACCTTGAATGAACGCTAGGTTTTGGACCTACATTTTCTTTATACTCAGTGGTCCCAGATGGCTCAAATTTACTTAGAGGGATAACTTACGAATCCTCTTGGCTACTTATTCTAAATACTAAAAAACCAGTATTGACATTAGAAAGCACACAATAAACTGGCATTTTTAAAGATTTAAGAACTGAAAATGAAGGTTCAAGGAAACTTTAAAGCTACAGTTTATACCACTCTATTTTTAATTAGACAGTCAGATTGGTGCAACCCATATATTCTCAAATCATTTTCTGAGTCAAGACTTAGGAAAGTACAGCTGTGCAGGCAGGGGAAATAAATTTGCATAAATGATTATGTTTATGATCCTCCCAACCTAGCTAATGAAGAAGCAAAACACAGAGGACAGCAAACCTCAACTGTGTATCTGTCGCAAGATTTGTAAGTGTTCTCGTCATCCCCCAGGCAACCCTTTGAGTTGTCCTACTAATAAATGATTTTTCATAATCCAGTCTAATACAGGAATTTGAGAAAATGTTCCAGGTTTATCTGATGGTTTGGTGCACCATGATGCCAAGCCATGGCAGGCTGAGATAGGGGCTATTTGGCTCCCCTTAGCTTTGCATGTGGCTTTATGTTTTAAATCCATTCGTGCACATAGCCTGCTTTTAAAAGGCATTTCCTGGTGCTAGAGAATTTGATGGATTGGAGACACTTTTATCCTCCTGATCTGTATGGTTCAACTATTTAGGCTTTGGGTTTTCTATCTTTGGCTGCTTCAATGTAGGCACCATCTAGTGAAAAAAACTGAATTCAGAATAAGAATCTAAAGACAGGTATGTCTAAGTAACGAAGGCAAGAGGCATTACTGGAAATTGGCAGAACACAATGTGTCCCTTTATTATTTAGTGCTTCCATAAAACAAGTCCTTTATGGAGATTTGCTGTATTATTCATGAAACCAGCACTAAATTTACCAGGTTTCGGAGACACAGGACGTGATATTTGCCATGATGTGATTTGACTAATGATATAAGCAGATCTGTCAAATTGGGGATCTGGAGCATCAAGAATGTGAATATTCATGACTTTTATTTACCCCTTTCTGGTCTGTCAGGTCTTTGTATTGTTATTATAGTCTGCTGACCAATCACTTTTTCAAGGATCTGTGGCAGTGTTTAAAAGTGAATGACACACGTGGCAATCATAACAAACTACATTAGAGTGACTCATTTCTAAAAGCAAGAACAGGATGTGAGGAGAAGTCCTGTTTACCTCTCTGTTTCCTTCCAAAGACCACTTTACATATATTATTCCATTGATCTTTCAATATCTCTATCCTGGAGTAAGTAGCTAAGGTAATTCCCCTAGCCAAAGCCTTACGAGATTAAGTGATTCACTCAGTCCTGTCATAAGTCTTTGGCTGAGGAGTCGGTCAGTACATTCGGTTCTGATTTTTGCCAAGTGTCCACCCGGGTGCATCTGTGTGGAGATCTGAATGGTGCATACACAAGACCCTCTCTAAAAATTCAAGTGAAAGCTAACATGGAAGACCAAAGCAAAAAATAATTTCCCTTCCTAACAGCAGCCTGAGGACAAGAAGGGCAAAGAGAGCTATAGGAGACAGTGACTAAGAAGAGAGGCAGGGCACATCACAGACAGAGGCCCAGAACCACAGCTGAGAGAATGGGAGCTGAGGCTAGAAAGGGTGAATGCAACTCCATATCATTATGATTTTAGTTTTGCATAGAAAAGCAGAGATGGCTGGCTGTAATACATGCCTTTAGGCAACTAAACAGCTGTTCATACAGGACACATGGATGTCAAGACTCTCATCTTTTTTAAAAAGTAGGCCTTTCTTCCAATTTGTCTAATAAATTATTCTGCTATGTTCCATTACAACAATATAAGTACACTTTAGGTATGGCTGTGTGTGTATATGTGTGTGCATACATACAAACTACACACATGCACACATGCACACACACACTCACACGCACACACTCACACACGGATGGATTGATAAGATAGATAGATAGATAGATAGATAGATAGATAGATAGATAGATAGATAGATAGATACATGTTGCATTTACAAAGCATTTTTGATGTTCTAACAACTTTCACATATTTTTCTTCATTTGAATCTTGCAATAGTCCAATGAGATAAGTGAGGCATATATCATTATGCACAATTTAGAGACTGGAAAATTAATGCCCCAAAATGTTAACTGAATATATTTAAAAATTCAGTATTATCTATTTCTTCGCTCAATATGACCTATTATCTAGATTTAAATATTTTTACTATTGGGTTGTTGGAAAAGTCATGACATATTTTTGCAATGAAAAACATAGAAAAAATATGTCATGACTTTTCCAACAACCCAATATTTAATCAAAACAATGCACTAAATTTTAAAAGTTCAAAGAGGAAAAAAATACTCTACAAATTTAAGACCATCTGATTATACTTCTATAATAAAACTGATACAGGTAAAAGAGGCAGACTCAACTGATTTAGTAATTATTCCCTTGACTTTGTAATTCAGAGTTACAAGTGAAAATGAAAAGAAAAATTTGGAATATAACCTTAGAAAAGAATTTTTTAAATTGGCCATCTTAATATTGTACTCTGAGGGCAAAGCTGTTAGGTTTCATGTTTCCCAGAAAAAAAAAATTATACATTTTAGTGTGGAGTTATTTTAAATTCAAATATACTGGGAGTGCCAAAAAAATATATACAAGTAGATACTTTGGTCAACGTTGCTCAAGCAGTAGTTCGCTGTAATCAGAAGTGTCTGGATGCTGATGGTAACCACTTTGAGCATCCTTATAATTGCAGAAGTCAAACGTGACTTGTATTCATCTTTCGTTGCGGTATATATTGAGTATTAAAATTTTAATAGTTTTTTTTTCCTTTCTTAAAATGTGTGTACATTTTTTTGGCACCCTCTGTATTTATTTTACTCTCACTGTATTTATAGTACTCCGATGGTAAGGTGCTAAGACTACAAGCTTTGTTTTCATGTGCATAAATATGACTTTCACAGAGCCTAACTGGTAGGAAACCACTGTCAAATAATGTCTTCTATAGGCTACATTTCTCATCCAGTCTACCTCGAATCCAACCTTGGCCCTGAGACTAGTTCAGAAAGCTACCCACCTTGATTGAAGGCTCAATAAACTTCTATAATATTCATCCATTAAAAATTTGGGGATCATTTGTAATAGCATGTAGGGTTACCTTACTAATATAAACAATCAAACTCTTTATTTTTACTTTTTCTTTTTAAAAGATGCTCTGAATTCTATAGTTTCATCCTTTGCCTGATTTATTAGCAATATATTGCCAATAAAAAATTAAACATATCATTGGCTAAGCTGATCATTTGACTAATAAAATACTTGGAGCTTTATGTCTGCCACATAATCTAGTTCCTATCACATTTCTTCATTTAGGTCTATCCATCTGTCTCTTATATATTCATCTCTATTCATTTCTAGAAGCATCCTTGAGCACATACGCTGTGTTGCTTTTTTTCCCACTTTTATTTCACTTGTTCATATTTATTTTCTCCTAAAAGTTAAGAATTATTTTCATCTCTTCTTCCCATTCAGGGAATGTTGATTAAATGAAGACCTCAATTCTCAAATATATAGAAAGTTATTTTTTTCTCATACTGTGCAGAAACCAAAGAATATCAGCATATGAAATTAAAATATATGTTATAAATGACTATACATTGTTAGAAAAGGCCAGTTGGTTGTCTCCAGTGAGAAATTAATAAGGTACCTTTGTTCAGTAAATTTCTCAAGGTTCATGATTTATAGCTAAATCCAACAAATCTCAAAACTTAGCTTTCTCACCATTTGAAAAGGCCCCACCTCTTTGGGTTATATTCATATTAACCAATATATATCATTTTATATAAAATCAGAATATTAACATTAATTGTATGAACAAAATTAAGCACCAAGCCAGCATATTCACATTTTTATAGCCCTTAGATTTTCTTCCTGTAAACCTAAGGCCAAATTAAAATCGAAAGGTTTATTGGAAAAAGAACATGAAGTGACAACTTGTTGATTCAACTGTTTAATGGATTTGACTAAGGTAGATTGATGGACCCATTTATATGATAATGTTAACCTTGGCAATGAAACTATAATACATTGAAGTCCACTGGCATCTTCATTTGTCATATTGTATAATACTAGCAATTTGATTTTTACTTGAAGGTGCTTTTGTTTTGATGTGTGGTCTAATTTATAGTATAACTTTCTTTCAATCATTCACTCATTCACTTGAAAATATTTATTGAGCACCTATAATATGTCACTGTTCTAAGCACCAGGTAACAAAGACAGGCCTTATCTTCCTAGGGTGTGTACCATGTTCATGGAAAGGGGCAATCAAATAATCACAACAATGAAAGTATAATTACAAACTGATTTAAGTAAGTGATCCAAAGGAATGAGCATTGCATAAGTGCAGTACTAATACAGACAGGTCCTGAACTACAGTAAAGGTGTTGGAGCTGATATTAGAGGGATACCTGGGTATTAATATTACAAACAGATTGGTGCAGAAGGAACAGTCCAAGCAAACTCATGCTTGGGATAAGGACTGAAAGGTAGTGCAGCCGAGAGGAGAGGGGGAGAGTGTGAGTGCCCTGCCACCAGCGGAAAAGCCTGGGGGGGTGGGGGTGGAGCATGTTAGCCAAGGTAAGATTTTGATCCTTTGACCTCAGCACTCAGGAGAGCGAGCTATCAGAAGGTCTAAGCAAGGTGATGTGGGCAGATCTACTAAAATCCATCCTTCTGCCTGCAGTGGGATGTGAGAGATAATTGAAGGAAGCCAAGGCGACTGCTGCTGAGTCCAGATGAGAACTGAAACAGCCTGAAACAGGATCGGTCAAGATGAGGCATAGAGAATGAAGCTCTTCATGATTTCTATAAGCAAAATCTCCAGGATCCAATGTTTTGCCCTTATTTTCCAGTGTTATTTTTTTCTTTATATTTACTGTAAGTATACTGCAACACTGATTCCTGCCCAAGCGTAGACTCCCATCAGCTACTGAGTTATGCGAGAAGGACTGTAATCAGACTCATAGCCTTTAAGAAGTGGGTATGATGATTCAGATATCTATTTTCAATGCATTTCAATAAAATCATACAAATTATATAACCATAAATTATTTGAAAATACAAAGAGCTATCACCATAATTCTGTTATTTAAAAGAACTACTAATAATTTTATTATATGTATTCTTTTCAAATATTAAAATTTAAAAATAATTATAATCTGAATAAGATTTTTGTATATTTTCACTTAAAATCATAATCGTATGAGTTGTTACATACTCAGAACTATCTTTTACATAGATGGCCTTGTATTTTATATAGTCTTTATTCCAGCATTTGGGTAACCACTTCCCTATTGCCTAGTTCACTTCAGTATTTTTGTTAAATGACCCTGTAATGAATATCCTTATGCATAATTTTTTCATATTTAGAAGTATTTCATTGAAATAGATTTTTAGAATTGGGATTATTGAAATGACAATACTATTCATTAAATACCATATCGTCTGCTAACCCATGTTATGCATAAATGGCAGACAAAACCATTTAAACAAAGACTTTTCCACCTATGTTGTAATTATTTTTATTCTTATATTATATGGCTATTGTTACTTATTCATTATAAAGAACAACTGTTAATGAATTCATTGTGAAAGTGTTTTCATTAAATTAATGAGAACAACCATTATGTGTGAAAAATATTTTCACCGTGCAAATATTATGATCTTAAATAATTATGATAATTTATCATTTATATTCACGACTTACCTGATCAAATCATTGTATGTCTTAACATTAATTTTGATTGCATAAATATTACATTAACTTCAATCATATAAGGATTTTAGAAACTATTTTAAATAAATATGAACATGATGAATTAGGCTTGAGTATAAAAATCCTAACTATGTAAGAACAGATTTTATTACTTATTTTAAAGTTTTAGTATGTCTGATGGCTCCATTAATGAAATAACACTTTCATATGAAGAGTTAAGGGGAAAAAAAATGTGTATGTGTGTGTGTGTGTGTGTGTGTGTGTGTGTGTGTGTGTGTGTGTTTTCTATTATTGCCATAACAAATTACCACAGAGTTAGTGGCTTAAAACAACATAAATTTCTTATCCTAGATTTTTAGATCAGAAGTCCAGGTGAGAGCCATTATTTTCTTTGCTCCTGGTCTCACAAACCTGAAACTTAGGCGTCATTTGGACAAAGCTCTTAGGTAGAATTAGGAGGTACAATTGTAGAGAAGAATCCATTTCCAGGCTTATCCAGAGTAATGACAGAATTCAGTCCCGTGCTGTAGGGCTGTGGTCCCTCTTACCTTGCTGGATGCCAGCAGGAGCCCGCTCAGCTCCTTATGGCCACTTGTATTCCTGGTCACCTTGCCTCCTCTATTTTCAAACTAACGTGGCCAGCCCTCCTCATGCTGCAGATCTCTCAGACTTTCTCTTTGGTGACATCTCTTCTTCCAGCAAGAGAAAGTTCTTTCTGCTTTTAAAAGCTCAGGTGATTAAATTAGAACCTACCTGGATAATTCATGACAATATCCCTAATCTTAATGATATCCCATGTGAAAAAAACATGCCCACGAGTTCCAGGAATTAGAGTGCAGCCATCTTTGGGAGCCAGTATCCAGCCCATGGCAAAGTGCTTTCATATTGAAATAAATTGTTGTTTTAATTCTTCAGTTCTTCTTTATTTACTAGTTTAGCTCAGATTCCACATTTCCTTACCTGTATAACAGACACAATGAAATTTAGATTCACTCTAACAGTATTTTTCCACATCATATCCACATATTTATAGAGTAAATGGATATAATCTGTACATGGAATTTCATTCTTGAATTTTATTCAAGATAGTTCAGTATATGGATGAGTTTTAGGGAAAATCTACTGAATTCAAATGAAGTTTAGAACTGTGATAAGTTTTCAGATGAGTCAAGGGAGAAAACTGTGAGAATCTGTTGATTTAACATTTATCCTTTATTTGATACCCAAGCTATTTAGTTTACTTCTTCTTCTTCTTTTTTTTTTTTAAAGGGCAGTGTCACTGGCCCTAATGTGGGATCTGAACCCGGGCTGCCGGCATCCCAAGCCAGCTCTTAATCACCGCACCACTCGGCCAGCCCAGTTCACTTCTTTTTAGGTTATTTCCCTCAATGTCTGAAGTAAAATTTTAAAAAATGTTTATAATGAAAATTATTGTGACTTGACACTACGTTGTCAGTCAAATTTCTTTTGCCAGAAAATAATTTTTAGAGGGAGGAGATAGTATAGATTTGCCTTAGAAAAATATTACAGCAAAATAATAAATTTTGATCATGAGATAACATACACAAAGAGCCTAGCATTAGGGTACATAAGTACAATTTCCTGTCCATTTTTTAATTCCTAGATCTGATGTTCATCTTTTGTAGAGACAGGGACACAGATGCCTAGTTAAAAAGCTTTTTTTAAAGCATAGATGACTGTATACTCTTGAACTTTGCAGATCCCACAGAACATGCAACTGTTAGGCTGAAAGCAGCATGCCTGTAGGAAACTAAAAGCAAGCTTGAATCTTCCAAGAAGACTGTACCTCATACTAACATAGAAATTTTAAAAATGTATTATTATTTAACTAGCACATTGAGATTTCAGGTAAGGAGAGAAATATGATATTAAAAACTGATTATGAAATGTAAGAGGATTTATATTTAAATGCACTCTTATAATAAATATCATATAAGTTATTCACAGGTTATAAATGTATAATGAAGACATAAAAATGGTTAATCCTGATAATAGCAGTGTATTCATAGTAGCCCCTGTTATTGAAATTATGTGCTAAGCACCAGTTAAAGAGATGGGCATTAGTCTCCTTATTTTGTACATTGAGAGGCTCAGATAAATTAAATAATTTGTCTGAGGTCACATAACTAGTAAGTGAAGGAGATTGTATTTCAGCCCAATCCTGTGCTTTTTTACTGCTATGCTGCATTGCTTCTCTTAGAAATCAGATACTAAATAGTGATTTTGCTGACACTTCACAGCTTACTGATATTAATTATAACTTGAATTTCAGCTATGGATAGTATTTGTGAAAAAGAGTTACAGAAATAGACAGGACCAAGTTCTGACTCAACAACTATACTGAGAATAACATTTTCCTTATTTTCTTCAAGAGATATTGAGTAGATCATTAACAAAGTCTAACTCTCATCAGTTTTAACTATAATTGTGCCTCATGCAATTCAGATCAATTCACAAAAAAACATTACTTCTAAAATTGTGTGCAAATCCAATTTTGATAAATGGAACTGCTTCTTAAATATGCAATGAGGTTACTTTAATAAGAGTAATTGTGTAGTCAATAATTTCTAAAATGAATAATCAATTCCCAGTGTACCATTGTTTTGTAAATTAAAACCTGGCATGCTATACATAAAACTATTTCACTGGAACGAATGGTTTCCTTTGGAGTGAATGAAATTTTGAAGAGTTATAATGTTGATTTTACTTTTCTCAGAACAACCTCAGAACTTGTAGAGTTTTATGTAGAATTTTATGCAACATTTCTTTAGGGCCTGTACAAGTTAGTTGTTATAGAAAAACCTCATTGTAAAACCTTTCTATCCATTAAGTCATCCTGAAGCTCTGAAGTGTACCAGATAAGGGCCCACATGTTTGAGTCTACATATGTGTATTTTGTATTTGTGGATATATTTTTTTGGGTCAACCACAGAGTTCCCATCTTCTGTCAAGTTAAATACAGACTATTTATATTAATGGAGTTCAGACAACTTACCCTCATGAGCTCAACTTATAGCCCTTGGAGAGTCAGGCAGTGTATACACAGACTTGTGCCAGGAAATCAGTTCTGGATGTGGGTAGCATAAAGACCTTCATCTTTGTATTATTATTATTATTATTATTACTATATTATTTTCAGGTGTAAAATGTAGTGATCAGACATTTATATGCCTTCCGAAGTGATCATTCTGATAACTCTAATACTCACCTGACACCATACATAGTTATTGCAATATTATTGACTATATTCCCTGTGCTGTATTTTACATCCCTGTGACTATTTTTCCAACTGGTAATTTGTATTTCTTAATCCTGAACCTCAGTTTCTTCCCCAGCTTTCTCATAACCTAGCCTACACAGCCTCTTACTTCGGTGGGATGGGCTTTGGAATCCCATCAGGCTTTCTTTCCAGGATTCCGCTGTTTTCCCTTAGGGGAGCAAGGAGAAAGGGGTACGGCTGGACTGAGAAACAATAACTCTTTTGATAAATTGAAGCAATATTTGCATAATTATGTAAACTACAACAGGATTAATTTTAAAAAGATCACTCTGTTGTGTGTATTTGTTTGGGTACATGTTATCATAAGCATACTCAATAAAGTCCTAGAAAATTTTGAAGTGTCAAGTAAAAGAAAAACCAATTTTCTAATGATCTTTTATAATAAGGCATTCAGTACTTATAATTGAAAAGGAAAGGTTTTTGATTTGGGGGAATTATTTATTTATTTAACAATAATTAAAATTCACAAGATCAAAATATGAATCCTACCCAGATATTATTCTCAAGGATCTTAGAGACTGATAAAAGATAAAATAATACAAAACACTATATTAGAAGGAAGAAAATGCTAAGTATCTGAAAGAGATATCATTAAAATGCTTAGGTGCTGGTTATTAAGTTTTTATCTCTCTGTGTCAAATCTACCCTTCAAAGCTGTTCTATGAGGCTGGAGCTGGCATCTTCTTTGTCAGCTGGCTCCCTGTTAATTTTTACCAATCAAGAGAGAAGATGGTTGACGGAGGGATACGGGACATGCCACTTTACTATTCTGCTTCCCGTTCCTATCAACACCACCCCAGAAATTGCGTTTTCTCATTCACAGCACCAGTTAGTTCTCTATTCCATTTCCCTCTCAGTCCTAGGCAGTTAGGAACGCCTCATTCTCTGAATTCCAAGTCCTCATTCTGTGCCTGGGGGCAGGGGCAGCCTCTCAGAATCCTTGAGCACCAGCAGCAGAGCACAGCCCCTGGTAAAGGTGTAGGGCCCAGCCTCATGGGGTCCTTCCTCCTGAATGTCTAGCTTCTCAGGATCCCTACCTTTCTCCTCCGTTTTTCCAGCCCTAGTGACGTCTCCTTCCTGCAATTACTGCCTCCATAACCTCAGGGTTCCCTGCTCCTTTTTGCCCTCAAACACTTGTTGAAACAAATTACGAATTAAATTCTCTCTGGTAAAACCATTGGCATGGATTGTTTTCTGACTGGATGCTGACTGATACAGCTATAAAAACTCAGAGAGGAACACACACTTGCAGATGCAGAGATCAGGAAGGCTTCACAAAACACGCGCATGTCCACTGGGCCATGAACAATAACTTTGATGTGACATGAGATTGCAGGTCAGAAAAATAGGAGAGGAGGTGGAAGGGGCAGGAAAGCAGGAGCATGTGTAGGAAAGATGAACAGGTCAGCTCCGCTGTGGGGAAGGGCAGTAGCAGGAAGGGAGAGAGCTCAGACGGGCTTTTCTCTTGTCTCTTGATGTGCAAAAAACACAAAGCCTTTTAATCTTATGAAATAATATAATGATAGAACAATGGGTTTAGAAAATGGTACAAAATAAGAATACATTTTAAATAGGACTGAGCTTCTGACTTCAGTAACTCACATGGAAGCACACGTTCACTATCTGATTTGTTGCAATAAAAACAAATGACTTTATAATAAGTAAGAAAACAACCTGGATGGATCTTGAGATTATTATGCTAAGTAAAATAAGTCAGACAGAAAAAGTCGAGATCCATATCACTTCACTGATAGGTGGGATATAAAACTGAAAGCAACCAATGAACAAGACAAACAAATAAAGAAATAAAAACTCACAGACATTGACAATATAAGTTTAGTGGTTACCAGAGGGTAATGGGGAAGAGGGTGGTAGATGAGGGTGAAGGGGGTCAAATATATGGTGATAGAAGGAGAACTGACTCTGGGTGGTGAACACACAATGTGATACATAGATGATGTATTACAGAATTGTACACTTGAAGCCTATGTCATTTTAATAACCATTGTCACCCTAATAAACTTGAACTAAAAAAAAAAACACTGTACATGATGGGTTCTGAATTTGCTATTTAAGTATAATTTATTAATATTTATAATAAAAATTTAGATTATAATTGACTAGCTGTAATATTTTATGTAATCCATAAGAAGTAGATATCAGTCCCTTGGGTGTAGTGTGACATCTATTTCTGGGATGCTTACAACTTTGGCGTTTGCAATTTATATACTGTCTTTGAGAAAACAGAACCATGACGCTGTTTCACCACTGACTTCATGTTATTTTGACTTTTTTTTTCATATCTTTGACAGTTACAAAACATTCTTTGCCTTCTGGGTTTCTGGTGTGGACAGGTAAGAAGATGAGCCGGGCATCAGTCATGGGCAAAACCTTCAATCATATCAGGTTTTTAATGTGGAAACCAGCTTTAACTTCCATTACTTATACTTGCAACATCTTTTTCAGGAACCTATGAAAACACTATAGATTAAAAAATAATCATTATAGGGCCAGCCGAGTGGCTCAGTTGGTTAAGAGCTCGCTCAAGAGTGCGAGCTGAGCTCTGAGCCACGGCGGTTTAATGCCAGCCCAAGCTGAGTTGCCGTTGAGCTGCTAAAAAACACCAGAAAAACAAAAAACAACAACACCCAGCCTAAAAAATAATCATTATAGTACAGCATACGGAATATAGTCAATAACGGTGCAACAACTCTGCATAGTGCCCGGTGGGTAGTAGACTAATGCAAAATTATATAAACGTCTAACTACTATGCAATAGATCTGAAACTAACATAAAATAATACTGAATTTCAACTGTAACTGAAAAAACAATAATTAAAAAAAATAAATAACCATTATTACATCAATTGCCTAGTCCTTCCAGCATATGTCCCGTTGACCTCAATGGAAGCCATGTGTGCATTCAAGGGCAGTGTCTGAGCTATAACTATTAATGAATGCACATTTAAAGGCTCATTAATGGGTTTAAATTGTAATAACACATTAAATGTTAGCCTGTGTATTTTGCTAGAATATGGGTATGGTTTAAATCAAAACAACTGAAGTATATAGAAGATTTAATTCACAAGGCCTTTGGTGGCTATATTAAATCACTTTGTTTCTTAAAATAAAATGTTCACCTTAATTGTAATTTTATCTTAATGACACATTTTTCTATACTTACACGTGCAAACAGATAAAGAAAAAATTGTCAATTACAAAAATAAATAACACCCAAGTGTTGCAATTATTTAAAATAGAACAGGATTCTCTAGGTCTTTGTACTCATCTATTTGTATCCATCTAAAGCAAAGCAACTGGTTAATTCCATTAATGTAATGAGCCAGGAGTGTTGCTTCATCGAAATAAATCAGTCCAATAAATTGTTGTTAAAAAATGGAGTACCTGGGCCGGCCAAGTGGCGTGGTGGTTAAGCGCTGGCTTGGGACGCCAGCAGCCCAGGTTCGGGTCCCACATATGAGGGCCAGTGACACTGCCCTCAAAAAAAAAAAAAAAAAAAGCAACAATGGAGTACCTAAGTCTATAAAAATGTTAAATTCCTTAACTTCACATAGATACAGCCTAAAACTGCATCACAAGTGGCAAAAATAATTTAATAGCTGAACGAATTAATAAAAACCAACGCTTTGGGTTTTTTTGCATGTATGAGAAGAAAAATAGTGATGTAGTATCACTATCAGTTTTCTGTATTATTTGGTTTCAAAGTCTTCTATGGTTAAGACTTTCTAAACATGAATTTCTCAAAACATGTTTCAGAAAACGTGTGCATGTAGTCCTTAGAATTTTGTGAGCTGTTCAGGGTAATAGATTAAGACATGAAAATTGGTTTCACTAGAAAATGGCTTCATTCATTCACTTTAAAGACATTTCAAAGACATCTCAAAACTACAATTCTTAGTTGGTTTAGACAGTCTCTATTTTTCCTGCCTTTATAAAAAAGGAGGGAGAAAACCCCTGACTAATTTGTTATAATTGATCCTAGCATATATGTATCCTTTACAAATAACCTCATCAACATTCAGAAAGGATTACCTAAATGAACGTGTCTACCTATTGCTCCTTATAATGAAATCTCACATGACTAATGACTTATTAGTGCCATGGGCAATGTATGATTAATTAGTTGATTCTAAAGCAAATTGTTAAGAGTATAATTGCTACCTTTTCCTAATTTCTGAAGGTTAGAAAAAGTTAATGTGATGCTAATGCAGCATGATAAAGTCAATGACATTTTTTTGTTTACTGACTTTTTTAAAAGATTTGGAAAAAACTTACCACAATATACACTATTTCAATATTTATATGTAATTAATGTTTAATGTCTAATATTTACAACAAAATAAACAAGTATATATATTCACAATATTTCTTGCTTACTATTCTATTTTATTTTTAAACTATCTTTTTCATTAAAATCCTTGGGAATTCTCAATGTAGATAAAAATTTTGTACTTGCATTGTGTTTATTGAAATGCATTAATTCTTCTCTATTCTTTTCAAGGTTGGTGTTCTGCTTTGAAGAGTGAATTGAATCATGGGATTGTTGATCTGCCTAAACACAATCAAGCCTCCATTACTCAATGTCAATGAAGGGAGGCACTGGTATGAATAAATAATACTAATTGGTAATTCACACATCTGGGTAGGGCAAAGGCAATTTCAGGTTACTCCAATCAGTTGAATAAAAAAGGAAGTAACAGGAGAAATTCCATCTGTGCCAGGTTTGGGAAGTGGTGGGGATGCGGGGCTTTCATTATATAATACAAATGGGCTGGGGTCCTATTGTTGGGGCACAAATGCTCTCAATGATGCCAGTTGTATACTAGCCTGACATTTCCATATAATGGTAATTTAATATCCTCTACATGTTATCTCCTTACTGAAATCTGAAAGATGGGTCATTTCCATATTACAGTTGAGAACACAACCTCAAAAAGGGCCAACACATTCATACATAGTCTCACTAATAAAAAATAACACTATCAGAATTTAAAGCCACATGCCTCTGTTGTGCAGAAAATGAGATAGTAACAATTTACTGTATTTAAATCATGTAGAAAGCATTCTTGGAATGTATGAATCACCAAGGGAAGAAATATTGGTAAGTATATCCCATTACACTCTGCGTAAGTTGCACAACGCTTTTTGGATTCATTCATTCAACAATATCTACTGAATATTCTATGATGGACCAAGTGCTGGAGATATCCAGTCAGCAATACTCATTTCTGCTTTCACGAAGATCACATACTTGGGGGACAGAACAAATAAAAATCAAATAAATTATCAAGCATATAATAATTTTAGATGGTGATAAACCTTTTGGGGCAAAACAAAGCACAGTAAGGGGTTTTTGTGCATAAGGTGAAGGAAGATTTAGGGAAAGTCTCCTTGATAAGGTGACTTTTCTGGGGGAAAGAGGGATGTGAAGAAAGTGAGAATGAGCCATAGAGTTCTCCAAGTGAAAAGGTATTCCACAGAGGAAAAATATAACGCCCTGAGTTGGAGTACTCTTGGCATGCTCAAGCAATAGTTCAAGGTCATGAGGGGGAGTCAGTGGAGAGTGTGCAAGAGAGTCAGTAGTTAGCAGCTCTGAGAAGTGTGTGAGTGTGTGTGTGTGGGGGTGGGTGGGTGGGTGGAGGGGTTGGGATGGGTGCTGAATCATGTGAGGCCTTAGAGAGCATCTTAGGATTTGGGTTTTTCTCTGAAAATGAGGAGACATTTTAAGGTGTGGTTAGAGGGGTCATTCAGGTTTTCAAGGACTCACTGGCTGCTGTGTGAAGAATTGATATGGGGGACAGAGGTTGAAGTAGGGAAATCTGATTAGTATAACTAAATCTGTCATTTGTGAAAGCTATGCCCAGCATCTTTCTAGAAATCAATATTTTCAAAACTATAGTCATCAAATCATTTTGAATGTTGAAAGAATTTAGAGCTCATTATGTATAGTATTTTTGAAATTTATGGAGGGTTGCTAAAAGATATGATGTCAAATATATCAATCACCTTACCCTAATCAATCTTTGGGAAACTGGAATCTAGTTAAATTGTATACAGTTATTAATGAGTAAACTGAAATGAAGTGCTTTAAGGACTTTTAGCTAAGGTTGGGCTTGAATTTAGGTCTTGAAATCCCCCAAACAATGCTTGCTTTGATATTTTCAAGATTGATGCTGACAAGATTCTGGGAGGCAATGTCTGATGAGGATTTTGAATTGGGAGATGTGAGTTCAACACCTGGCTGTAATACTTAATTTTTGGTGATCTTGGGTAAGGTTAATTAAAATTTCTGGTCTCAGTTTCTTCTTCTCTAAAACTAGTAATAGTGCCCACCTCAAGAGTTTGTTAAACATGAACGTTAACACATGTAGAGTACTTGGAACATTACCTGGCTATCTCGAGCAGCTACCCTTCATATGCTACCGTCCACCTATCTCACTGACATGGGAGTCTTTCAGGTTAGGAGAGATTCAAGGGGATTTTGTCATATAGGAAAAAGCATAGATGTCAAACTTCACATACTAAAGCTCCAAAATGACAGGAGAGAATGGACTGGCTTCCTGCAGGGTTTGATGACTGGGTGGCCCAATGATGGAGAGAGTATTTTCACCCCAAAAGCTATCCCACAGCTCCTGCAATTTAGCAAGTGTTTGGCTAGAAGAAAGAACCAAAGCTTATCCTAAGTGGCATGAAAACATTGAGTTCTATGCATTGTGTTCCTCATTGAAACAATTGTGGGAATTATTTTTTTAATTTGAGGTAAAATCCATTTTAAGTACATGACCATAGTTGGCAAATATTTTTGCAATTGGACTATTTTATGTTGCATTGAAAGAAACAAAACTAATGCCATTGCAGCAACCTGCCATTCCATGCACAAATATAATCAAAGTCAGTAAAAAACAAAAAAAAATTAAAATGTGACTTGATTGTTAACAAGCCATCTGACTCCTCTAGTGTATGGCCAAAAGAGGTAAAATCTTTTTTTTTCTGAATATTTCGCAGATATTCAGAGATATCTGCGAAGCTAGTAAACTGAAGTAACAATTTCAATATTGGATAAGAGATTATTTTTGAATACCTATCTCTGGATAACATAATATTTGATGTATTTTTTTAAATGCACGCTTCATTTTAGAACTGTTTTATGTTTACAGAAAATTTGCAAAGAGTGAAGAGAATTTCCTTACACCCTATGCTCAATTTCCCCTATAAATAACATCTTACATTAATGTGAAATATTTGTTATAATTAATAAAGCAATATTGATATATTATTATTAACAAAAGCCCATAATTGATTCAGATTTCCTTAGTTTTTACCTAAAATTCTTTTTTTGCACCAGGATTCCATTTAGAATACCATATTTAGTTGATATTTTTCCTTAGACTCCTCTTGGTTGTGACAGTTACCATAATATTTTTACATTAAAAATATAGTTATAAGTAAAATAAAAAATTTAATCAGTACATTCATTAAGCTGAACTGATAACTTCTTGGTAGAAACATGTCTTTCATGTTTTGACAGTTTATGTCACATGCATATTCACTAATATATTTTGTTTCTAATATTTTTTCAGTGTCTAGTATTCCACCAATGTCCAATGTTTTATCTAATACTTATTCAGCATCAGTATCTGGGAACAGTAGGGCACAACCTGTTCAGACCTTTCTTTAAAAGGGACTATTGAAGGAAAAATAAATAACTTCCATGTTGAGAGTGTATATTTGGAGACGGGTCAAAGTGGATTCATCTACTTTGCTTGGTGATAATATTGGTAGATGCTGCCAAGTTGGAAGAAAAAAATATATAATTCCCGTGACAGAACAGGCTTTCTGTAGTTCAGGGCAATGATTTTATGCATTGTTGAGATCAATTTTTAAAGTAATTCACAGAGGCTGGAGAACAATTAAAATAGGTTTGAAACTTGAGGGATTTGTGGATTTTCAGATAGATTTTTACTTTGGCCTCCTTTTATTTATTTCTCTACTTTTAATTTATATTTTATTGAGGTAAAATTGACATATAACATTATATTAGTTTCAGGTGTACAACAGAATGATGTGATATGTGTCTGATCACCACCGTAAGACTAGTTAACATCTGTAACCTTTCAGACCATTAATGAAAGACTATTAGAAAAAGATTGCTAAAGCAATCATTTCAGGAGATGTAATTTAATTTTTAAAACATACTTTCCTTTCATTTTACCTTACTGTAAGTAGTGTGTTGAAGCCAGAGGGCAGAATGAACAGAAGAATTATATCCACAGCTACTTCCTTGAAACCAAATTTCTAGCAACCTCCTTTGATTTTAAAACCTTCAAAAACTATCAACTCATTTTGAATGTTATAAAAAATAACAGTTATTACTTAGAGATTCAGACAGTATTAAATACTTATTTCTGATTGGAAATC
Organism: Aselliscus stoliczkanus; assembly: GCA_033961575.1. NCBI lineage: Eukaryota > Metazoa > Chordata > Mammalia > Chiroptera > Hipposideridae > Aselliscus > Aselliscus stoliczkanus. The sequence continues at coordinate 69,173,063 of CM066740.1, read as the reverse complement.
TCAGATCCCCAGAGAACAGAAATTACTACAATTGATTTAAAAAAAAAATAAAAAAAGCTTTCTAATAGAATGTAAAATTGGGATATCAGCCAAGGACATGATATTCATAATAGAAAGTGATCTTTTTAATTATGAGAAATAATTTTTATTTGTTCTAGTAACTATTAAAAACAAGTTTATAAAAAGAGGAAGAAAACAGCTAATTCTTTCCGGTGATGGTTTTGTTTTTTAATAAAAGACTAATTAAAATCTTCTAAATTTGCCTTAGTTTGCATGTAAGCTAACAAAAATCTGAATTTCATTAAAATGATCAAAGGAGCAATATAGACTCTTAATACCACTTAGCAACACTAAAGAAAGAAAGCTTATTAAATTAGGACAATATAGCTTCAAAACAAACTTTCAAATATTTGACATCTACCCTCACTGAGCTTATGTTTACGAAATGCTACTCTGAAAATCAACTTAAACATATTATCTAATAACACTGCCACATTATGTTATAAATGATTTTTTATATGTTGTTTAAGATGTCCCTCTTCTCCACAAGTTTGGAAAGTAACTTAAATCCTGTTCATAAAAAGATCTGTTCTAGATCCAACATCTCCAGGCTGTTATCCCTTTTAAGTCCCTGCTCTTGAAGAACAAAACTAAGGAAAACTATTTTCCTAAAACGTTTAACATAATGTATTAGATGAAGAATAAGGTACTGTCCATGAGCATGTATGTTCTTACTAATATCAAATAACCCATCTGAATAAATGATTAACTGAATCAATTCAGTAAACTGGTTAATTCATTGTTATAAAACTATATATCTCTATATAGAGACATAGTAAAACCTTGGATTGTGAGTAACTTGGTTTGCAAGTGTTCCGCAAGACAAGCAAACATTTCTAATACATTTTAACTTGGTAAATGAGCGATGTCTTGCAATACAAGTAGTATGTTTCTGGAATGAATTATGCTTGCAAACCAAGGTATTACTCTGTGTGTGTGTGTGTGTGTGTATGTGTGTGTGTGTGTGTATAATATGTATATATAATATGTAATGTATATATAAATGCATAGATGCAAACTCTGGACTTAGTCAGAAATTCCATCTTTAGTTTTTTCTTGTTTGTAGCTTCCTCAGAAAATGAATAAATAAAATGATGATTATTATGATTCTAACAATAATTAAAGACTTATGCAAATAATGTAGATAAGAAAATTAAAGAGGACTTAACTGATAATTCTATTGTGGAAAATTTGTTCTACAGATGGATTATCTACCACTAAGAAGTCTCTCTATTCTGCAAATGATTTTCTTTGTATACTTGCATCTGTTACCCTATATCTGGATTCTATATTTAAGGCTTGGATTCTAATAAACAAATCAGGGAATTGTTAACTTGTTTTACTCTATTAAAGTCATTTTGCAGGTTTAAATATTTTCCAGGTTACTAAATTAATCAGTACATTTGGTTTCAATGTGTTTCATAGGCTAAAACAGGAATAAATTTTTGCACATTTGAGTAGTTTTATGAAATACAATCTCTAAAAACCTTTTCTATTATCTTTCACTGAGTTTCTGTACTCTATATATCTTTGCTGTATGCTCTTGCAAATTCCTTTTGGCCAGAGATAGAGCAGAAATGCACAAAGCCATGGAAGGATCTAATCGGTATGCAATCTGTGGCCATAGAACAAAGACAACCTAATTGGTCCATAAGTGGACTCTATGATCTTGGCATCATTTAGTATGCTGCTCTAATCCAATTAATCAGCCGCTGTCCTTGTCTATATGCTGCTGAAGGACATAAATCATACTTATTTTTGTGTACCCAGCACATTTCATGGCACATGGATTAAGCTTAATATTTCTTAAATAAAACTAGAATCCCATATTATTCATTTAAAAAAATGTCTTCTTTGTTTATGTATTTCTTCTTATGTTCAAAGTTCAGGGGAAAAAATAATTTTTAAAAAACAGAATTTTGAAAGTCAAGGCAAGATTGCCATTTTTCCCTTTGAAGGCTTCCAATCAACAATTAGTTTCCATTATTGGAAGCAAATATAATGTGCAATGACTTTTAAAATTATTTTATTAATATCAAAGACTAAAAAACTTAAAAGAAAATATTTATTTAGTATTCTTGATAAGAAAATAGATTTTAAGGTCAAATGTGGTTTTCTTTTCCTGTTTGTTTGTTTTCATAGAGCTCAAATGAGGAGTAAATATTATGAGGGCAGGTGGCACCCAGGCATTGCATGGTGGGTAAAACCAGACAGGAGGAAGCAGCCCGGTTCCTAAAAGGCGACTGTTCTCTATCAAGACGTTTTAATCATTTATCTCTTGTACTGACTCTCAGTCCAGAGTTCTTACCACCACTCTAGCTATTCACATATCCTTCTAATCTCTCCCTGGGTTTCGGCAGGGCCAGTCAATAGCTGTGTAAGCTAGCAGAGGTCCAGGGGCAAGAGGCTTTATTGAAAATTAGATTTTTGATTGACATGATATAATTTGATTTTAGAAAAAACAAAACTATGTTTTTGTTGTTGCTGTTGTTTTATTTAAAATGTACAGTTTCTCTATGCTTTCCAAAATTTTACTATACAAGAATATTACTTTGGTATAACACTCAAATAAAAACCGATTGAGGTTTTTAGGACTATATTTGCAGCTGAATGCTGTACTTCAGCAAACACAAGTTCTGTTTTTGTCTTGTTTTATTTCTTTTGCTTCCTGCCCTGAGATTTGGTTTTGAATATTTCCAAGACAGATGTCAGGGAGAAGAGGGAAGACGTGTCTTTTATTTCAAAAGTGTGCATGTTGTTTTTATCTGCAGCCAGCTCATGTTAGTCTTTGTCTGACAAAGTTTTTACCGAGTTTCAAAAACAAAATATTGTAATAATAAAAAATAGTGTGTAATGTTGGTAGTCAATGGTAGCTTGCAGAGCAGTTGCTTTACACTTTGTGAGAATAAATTTATGACTTTTAAATATTGCCTGGGCATTTTTGCTATTTTTTAAATTGCGTCACATGCGATCTTTAATGGAAGAAAATATTAATCAGAATTTGAGCCCTTTATTTTAAAATGCTAAAGTGCTCGATATCTTGTACTGGGACAATATTTCTCACTGTGTTATCCAATATCCAGATGCTAACAATATTTAGCCACCTACTCTCCTGCTAAAAAAGAGCCTATCAATATTTATGAGCGATCCAGGATTCCACCAGCAAGAGCAGCATTCGTCAGTCTGCACAGGTGTGCAGGGTGCATCCGTGTAGTGTGATGATAATTAGAAACTAGGCCTTTGGCTGAACTGGAACCTTAGCCATACCTAGTAAAGGATTCTATAATTTATAGAGCCACTCCCTAATCCCTAATTCAAACATGTATACCAATATTTTTCTAATTTTAACAACAATTGTGCCACATTGTCTTCAGCATGGCAGGCTGCCTAGAAACTGTTTCAATAAATTACACACCAAGATGATCTACTCTTTGGATCGTCTCCAGTGCAAAGACTATGATGTATAATTAAAACCAACTAACAATTAACTGCCATCAAATATAACAGGAGGGACAAGCATTGTAAATGTAGTTATTTACAATAAGAGGCAATGTGGAAGCTTTTTTCAATGAATGATAAAAATAGACCCATATTTTTGAGGTTCTAATTTTAAGGTTTGTGGAAAATAATAATGAAACAATAGAAAGCTAACGCATTCCACACTTCACTGTGTTGAATTCATTTTGTTAGCAGAATAAGGAACTGTCTAAGAACTCAAGCACTATTCTATGTCTTGCATGTTTTGAACGAAAGAATTATATTAAGAGACATAGTAATATTGCTTTGGCAGCATTATTAGTTATATAAGTGTGTGGGTGTTGAATGAGCCAAAATTGTGTTTTTGTACACTATCATATGTTTGTGCATACCAAAAGAGTTCCTTAATTACTGAGATGGAACTTTAACATTTAACACCCATTTTAGAATCAGATCTGGAAGATATGAACTAACAAGTTCCTTTCATTATTTATTCTTATATAACCCACAGGAAAGACATAGGGCAGCAGCTATCTAATTATGACTATTTTAGAAAGAAGAAAGGATCAAAAGATTTTTCAAGGCTTTTTATATATGGCTGCAGAGGCGGTGTGCTGTGAAGTTAACGAAGACTCAGAGCCCCTTGCTTGCAAGGAAGGGTCCCTTCCAACATCCTAAACTTAATTTTGTATTAATTATTTTGAATACCATTTCTATTGTTTAACATGGCTTCCTGTCTACTCTCCCCTCTCCCCCCAAATTCTGCAGACTTCATACACTGTACGTGTATATATATATATATATATATATATATATATATATATATATATATATCTTCTTATTGAGCTGGGAGCCTCAGGATTGAGAAGAAACAAATATAGAGAATCTTGAAGAATCGTGAATGGAATGGTGTGCAAGTTTTCATTATCTGCAAAAGTAAATAAAGAAGAGGAATAAAGGACAGAGGCAGTAAAGTGAAGGCAAGAGGGGGAGGAAAAATGGAGGAATGAAAGAGAGAATGAGGGAGGAAGGTGGAAACAAGGTCAGAAAGTTTGAAAAGCCTATGTGGAAAAGACTGTCTTAAGAGTGACTGAAACGAGTACACAGAAGTCTCATATGCTTTCTTGGCCACAGCCAAGAAATGCTGTCTCTCATTTTAGAAATGTATTTGTAATTTCAAGTCAAAACACAAACTTTGTGATATTAGCATGAATTGTTACTTTATCCTGGACGTGGTATTTCATTTTTATATCATAATAAACTACGACTTGGAGAAAAATCACTTGACATACATTCAACATATGAACCTCCTCTTCCTCTTCCCTCTCTTTCTCTTTGAATTTGATCCATTTTAGGATGCTTGCAAAAAAAAAAACCCCAAAACCACTGCTGTTAAGTGATTGAAGTGCAGTGGATTATATTTACTTCAACAAGATGTTAAAGTGGATTTCAGCATAAACCCTGAGGCAAGAGGTAGCAGATAAGTACAAATACCTTCATACCCTGCAAAAATTTCAAAACAGATAAATAAAAACTGAAAAACAAAAAACAAGTACCAGTTTTGCCTTACCTACTTCAAGCATACATCAAGTTGGGAAAGTAGTTATAAAGTGTGAGATTTGCAGATTTGGAGATTTGGAGATTTCCTGGAGAGAGCTGTGCAGTGAGCCCCACTGTTTCCACCAAGGAGGAAGAGAGGGTACCCCCACTTTGCACATGTCAGGAAAGAGCCTTTAATGGGACCACTTGGAAAACTTGTATACTCATATATTCCCCTGTAGTTGGGAGCTAGAAAGAACCAGAGTCTACCTTCTCCTAAAGGAACCTATCAGGAATGATGCTTACTAGCTGCTTTGATGCTGGACTAAAGGAGAGTGTCTGCTGGGTCAGAATTGGCTTTCATTCCTATGTTGTTTTGTTTTGTTTTTAAGGAAAGGAACACAGAGTTCTGCATGATGGGGCTATTAGAAGGGGCAACAGACACTCAGCCATTCAAAGCTGGAAGTGGATTGGTAAATTCCTAGTTGCTGTGGAAGCAGTAAACAACCAATTGAAACAGAGACATTTTTATCCAGACCGAGGGAATTTTGAGGGACGGACCCCAGTTCACCAGCCCACCGAGACGTTAAATATCTGTCAGGCTCAGTGAAGACAAAGCCATCTTTCCAGTCACGAGTTCTCCTACTTCTGCTCTCTGCTTGCCCATCTCCGATCTTCTGCGACTCTTTAGTTCAAAACTATTTAGTTCATAAGATGGTGGAAGACGGGGTGAAAGCTTGGGATATGGGAAGGGGATAAGAAAGGCAATATCCTAAATTTTCTAAGCTAGTAGCCAGCCTTCAGTGGGCCCCAGCTTCAAAGGTGAAAAAACTTACCCTTAAATTAGTGTTTTAATTGGTATATGGAACAGAATATTATATGGGACTGGGTTTGCTATTAAAAGAAGATAGCAGTTATGCACTTTCTATCCTCTCAATCCTTGGTTGGAGAACTCCCCACACTGGGTCAATTTTGAAGGGGCAGCAGAGACAAACACAAAGAGTCTTTCTGATGACATCATATTAATCTGACTTATTTAAAGCTTAGAAACACTTTATATTTTTTCCAGATTGTTTTCTGTGACTATGCTTTTACTTAATTGATTCAATGAAACATTTTTAAAGTATATGTTCCTTAAAAACTTTACCCGTGTCGAACAATTTTTCTTGTGGTCACCAAAACGGAGTATTTAATGGAAAATTAAATTCTGAAAGTGAAGATTTTTAAAAATCTGAAACACCCAGGGAAATACAGAAAGCCACAGAAGGAAGTTTAAATATATGCTAGAGGGCCGGCTGAGTGGCGTGGTGGTTAAGCGCTGGTTTGGGAAGCCAGCGGCCCCGGTTCGGGTCCCACATATGAGGGCCAGTGACACTGCCCTCAAAAAAAAAAAAAAAAAAAAAAAAAAAAAAAAAATGGCATTACTTGCCTGTATAAATATATGCTAGAGTTGGAATTCCCTAAACAAAGCAGAATTGTCAACATAAGCTAAGTGAGTTTCTTATGCTTGTGCGTTTACATATATCCATAATTTCCAGACTAGAATTCCCAGACTAGAAATATATCAGAGAATAGGCTGAGTTTAGAAGCTAAAGAATTAAAGTAGGTTTTGATTTAAATATATTCTTTACCTTTTCAAATAATTCTGACAGTTTTATTTTTTCAAAATCACACACACACACACACACACACACACACACACACACGCACACAGAGGATGCCAAAAAAGTATACACATTTTAAGAAAGAAAAAAACTATTAAAATTGTAATACTCAATATAAGTCACGTTTGACTTTTGCAATTACAAAAGGTGCTCAAAGTGGTTACCAACAGCATCCAGATGCCTCTGATTATGGCGAACTACTGCTTGAGCAACGTTGACCAAAGTGTCCACTTTTATCCATTTTTTGGCACCCCCAGTACATATATGCATATATACACACACACACACACACACATATATATATATATATATATACTTTTTTTTTTTTTTTTTTTTTGCAAAGGCAATGCACTGAAAAGGCAGGGGGCATTTATTTAAGTGCCACTTGTTTCTACTGCATTGGCAAATGTTCAGTTTTTAGACTGGGCAAGGAAGAAATATGATAATTAAGTGCATTGCTCAAGAACCTGAATCACAATTCATTTCTTTTTTGTGTGCAGTTATTCTCACCTTCCATGTGCAAAACCTGAAGGGAACTGTCATATAAATATTTCTAAAGATCAGTCGATACCTGCAGCATTGCCATCCATCATTGCTGAACAAGTCCTGTTTTATGCAGTAATCACATAAATCGAGTTACAAGAGATTATAATTCTTTAAGACACACCTCTCGGTCCTTGGCAAGGTTATTACCATGCTGTAATGTCTGTTCCCCAAGATAACATACGTACGTCGAAGTATAATGATGGATGTAACTAAGAAACAAAGAAGATGGACTAACAGACTCTGGAATAACTAATTTTACTTTAAAAAATAGCTTTAGCACGGAAGCTAACATCTGATGAGTTCTTAAGAAATCCAGTGAATTTAGCATCCCATTTTTTTTTCACACGAAAAGAACAAACTCTAGCCAAAATACAAGATTTGACCATTATTTTGGTACAATAGAATGAAAAGTGAATCAAAAGTCATATTATTTATTCACAGGCTTTCTCATTATTGGTAGAATAGTCTCAGTAATGATACTTAAAACCATATTTATCATAACTCATAGATGCATATGTTTTAGAAAAGCAAAGTTTACTTATGAAATGAGACAAAATTTCAAGTTATGTAACTTCATAAAATTTACTTTCCTTTGGAAAGTTGCATAATTTATTTTTTGGGTTTTATTTTGTTGTTGTTATTGTTCATTGGATTCTTTGTTTTGTTCATTTTCTTTTTTGTATTGAATTACCCCAGGATATTTAAAGTTCTTTTCACATCTTGTCCTAAAAGCGTTTCTTTGGAAGAATTTCAAAGAAGTAGAATCACCTGGGAACTTGTAACACTGGAAATTGTTAACGCTCCTTACATTTTGCAAGAATGCTTCAATAGAGAGTGCTTAGCATCAAGTTGGATGGCCCCAGAAAACACATTGTACTGTATTACTTGATAGGAGAAGAAAATAATAAACATTATTAAAATAGTTCTGGAGATGCAAAGTGCTTATGGGACAACAACACTGATTTGCGTTTATGGTGATGGATGACGATGACGGGTTAGAGAGATTGTACCGAGCTCAGCCTTTCCTCACTAAGGTTTGGTGAGCCACAGAATAATCAGACATTTCCCATTTCTAGACTGTGCCACTATTCCAAATAAAACCTTAATTCACAATAAAAATTGCCAAAAATGCAGGTTAGAGACCTTCTCTGATCTCTGAGAGCAGTATCTAACTTAGTAAAATAATTATAAAGAAATGCCCAGAGTAAATCAACTTGTGGGAACTAAAAAAGCCCACATATGAAACATAAATATATGAAAATGCCAATTTAATCCAGTGTTATTTTCTTTTGTATCCACAGCTCTGTACTTTTTGAGCATTCACTATGTATTGGGTACCCACCCAGTGCTACATGGGAGCTGTCGTGGCACCAAAATTAATCAGATAGTGATTTGGTGCTCAGGAAATGGGTCATCTAATAGCAGAGATAAGATGAAGTCAGGGTACTATAACAAAAAATCACATGCTGTATGACAGATCAGATAAGTCCATGTGGAGGGCAAAAGAGGGAGCGTGGCTGCCACAGGAACAACACAAAGCGTTTTCATGATTGCTTGTAAGTGAGGACTTGAAAACTTAAGTAGGTTTTGCTCTAAGAGAAAGGTGTGTGATGGAGATGGGACATGAGTAGAGGGGATTGGAGCAAACCTAAGAAGGCCATTCTAAATAAAGAGAGCACATTACTAAAACCTCCACTTTACTTACAAGTCTTTCTGTGACGAATATTATTACTTGAAAATGGTTTTAAATGCTTGAAAAGTAAGGCTACACTTCTCTTAATGTCCTTTGTACCGATCCCAAAAACAGCGTATAGAATCAGAAATAAAATGTAGTTTTTGCAACTGATGATGAAAATAAGGGAAATGTGGTTTTCTTTATTTTTGGCACTTTGAAATACAAAATAAAATGAATAGGATAATATAAATTACTTATTGTTTGTTTCTAATCCACTTATAATTTATTTACAATAAAATACATGAGTGTGTTTTGAAGACTCACTCATTTCCATAAGTCTGTGGGAGCCGGCTTTGTAAAATCTGCCTTATCAGACAATCCATTTAAATACAGCTCAGTATATAATAAGGTTTTCTTCTCTTTCCGTCAGCTGACTGTTTAGCAGTATAGAAACTTGACAGGTTAGGCAATTAGAATATAATTTATGATACAAAGCTCATGCAGAGAAACTGCTTCTTGTCCATAATTTTGAATGCAAGTCAAATCACAGATTTCTTATGCTAGTCCTGAAGAAAAATTTTTCTGTGATTTGAATAGTATATTAATAGTTGTACTTATATCTTCAAGCAGCTATGCTGGAAAACAGTTTCTATTGCAATCCACTTGGCCTCTTTAAAAGCAATTAAAAAACACAAAAACTTTATACACTGGTCAGCCTACACCTCATGGACAATGTTTACTTCCCGTGGGTAGACACTGACACGCTTGGGTTTCCACAGTGCCTTTTATATATTGTTCTCATTTGGTTTATTAAATGCTCTTCTAATAGCCCTGATAACGTGCCCATCTCAATGATGCTTACAAAATGTTGGTAAATGAATATCTCTTTGAAGTGATATTAAATAAGGACCAGTGTGATAATTTGAACAAATTATTAATATTGAGTTGCTTCTTCTACTCTTGTTTCCTTAATTTATTTTTCTAAATACCTTCTTTGTAATCTGCACTGTTTTGTGACAGAGGTTGCTAGGTGTCCTCTAACACCCATAGTCCTTTTCTCCCACTACAGTAACCCCCGAGTTTTACCTGAGTACATACATTCATTTGAAGTAAAACTCCTTTTCCAGGACTTTTGGTGTTCAGTGTGACTATGTCATTAGTTCAGGTTAATAAAATGCAGGTGGAAATGTCCTGTGCTCCTGAGCTTCGGAGGCTGTCCCTTCAAACATAGTTGTGCCCCAACCTTTGCCACTTGGTCATTGTCCATGGACCTTGAGTGTAATGGCTGGAGAGACATTTGACATCATGAAAAGTGAAAGTGTTGGCTACACCCTTGGATGTCTGAAAGGCACGTGGGTCCCTGAGGACTTTGTGGAGCAGAGACACACTTGCCTCCCGACATGAGGAAAATATAAATCTCAATCTTTTTGAAACCTACTAACATAATCCTAACGTGAATAAATCATGTGAACCTAATCTAATGCAATACAACTTGTTAACTCTTATATTTTTAAGCATTCTGAGGTCTCAACTGTTGCAGACAGTGTTCCAAGACTGAGCAATAGCACGTAGGTGGCCTTCTGAATAAATTTTGCAATTGTGGCAATATTGACCCTCCAAAGGTCCTTAAGGGCAAGATAATCTCTTAAAATATACATCACATTAAAGTGGTCTTGGGGGCTTGCTGGAAATGAACAATAATGCAATTAAAGAACTCTTGATAGAACTGGATGGGCTTATGTGCTTGTTATTTTTTATATCTAAATGTTAGCGGTATCTTTTATTTTCACTGCATATTTCAGTCTAGTTAACAAAGAGAATGATTAATCAGTATTTTACATGCTATACATAACATTTAGCTGAGAAAGAATATTAATATGGTCTCAGACATATGACTGTTCCATAAATGATCCTTACCTTAAAAAGAACCTAGACAAATCCAAATGCCATCATCGTCATAATTAAACCAGATTAATATCTTTTCATGGGGTTGGGTAATGAATTTTATTTAGCTCAACAAGTGATTGCACTGAATAACGCAAGGTATATATACATATTACGTGTAATTCCAACTCTTGAGGAGGTTAACATCTTACAGGGAAGGTAAGACAAAAATAATTCTAACACAAACCAGAGTACAATAACTGCTACAAAGTACAACAGAGATCTGGAGGCGAGAAAGGTTGGAGCCAATCAGCAGGGGTTATGAAAAGCTTCAAAAAGCACGAGACAGTAACACAATATGCATTAGTGAGTCAGTGTAGAACATGTGGCTTTCTCATCTGACCTCAGCTTGGACGATGAGGGACACAAACAGGGTACGAAGAGAGGTTAGGACCCACCAAGGAAGTCTGAGATTCGAGATCCAAGTTCTCTATCATCAGAGTCTACCAAGACAACTGGTTCAGGCAGAACGATGCAGGCTTCCCAGGGCAGCTTTTGCTCAGGCAGATCTTGAGCAGAGAAGATTCCTTTTCCTCCTATTAAACCACCGCCTCTAACAGCCATTGATCTTGCCCTCTTTACTTCCACAGCCTTTGAAAACGACTCACCTTATTTGTATATTAGTTCTGAAGCTACCTGGCTATGCTGACCTGCTCTTTATTTAATTTTGCATGCTTCTTGTGTAAGTTCAGCCTCCTGCTAGCATTTCTTGGGCTATGTCTCAGGCCTGCTGTCTGCCCTGGTATGCTATCTGTGAAAGAACAATGTGGTAGATGAATATTTTACTTTGTTAAAGCCTAGTAAATTCTTATATTTCCTGCTGCCTTAAAGACCAAGTTACTGTTTTGAGACCTTGCTTTTCATAAACTCAGGTAGACACAAGACCTAAGGTGGGTGAAGCAGAGCATGGGTTGAATATTTTGGACTGTTGTCTTCACCTCGCTTTCTAGTAATGCACCTCTCAATCTTGACCTTGGCCAAAATGAGTGAATGGAGCTTCTATGAGGGACATTTAGTCTAGGAAATTCAAAAAGGAAAATCTCAATTGAAGATCTACCCATGACAAATCTTCTACATTTTCTTTTCCTTCCTGGGTACAGAGAAACATTAATGGCATTAAAATGCATTAGGTTGATCAGCCATTATGCTAATGAAGATTTGCATAGTTCTGGGTCAGTGACATTAGAACCCCAACTTCTCTGATTGAAAGGGACATGGTGACCTGGGCAAATTGGTTTGACAGGCTTGTTTCTTATCTCATAATGATAAAGTAGATTTCCTCTAAGAGCTGGATCATATCGAATCAGGTTAACAACAACAAACCAAGTTGCCACTCTACCCTGCTTCAAAATATCCAAGAGTGGGCTGCTAATATCTCCGAACTTTTAATGCACTGTTTAATCTTACTTATTTTCAAAACAACCCCATACTTAAAACAACACATATTATCTACTGCTTGTTAGAACAGGCTTAAATGTTAGCTTTTATAAAATGTAAACACAAAGGGTTTCCAGGTTAGTATGCTAGGAAGCAAAAAAAATAAAGCTAACACGTTTCAAAGATTTGATTATATTTCCAAAGCATCTACTTATTTCAGCAGTTTTAATATCACTAATGCACAGGATTCCAGGGGAGTAGAGAGAAGCTGAATTTAAATAACTACTTGTGGCGATACAGCACCAATTATACTCTCCATGGCTATTTATGTCCTCTGGTGATCAACTAGCAGTGGGAAGTAAAAATGACAACACACGGGTACAAGTACAATTATGGGTCAAACTACAACAAGTTTGTTTAAATGGTTCCATTAGGTCCTACTTTAAATACTGATTTACATATATTTTGACTATTTTCAGACATGTTATCCACTCTACCATGCAGTGATATAATCATTTCCTATAAGGAAGCATTAGTCTAGAGTACTGAAAAATAAAATAGCATGCCACACACACAAATTTTGATTGAATTTAAATTGTATCAAAATACACCCCCAACTATATTTTAGTAGATTAAAATATCATTTGGATTCCACAGCAGAGCTATTTAATAGGGAATTTGAATATTTTGAGAACTGTTTAAATGGGCTTTTCCTTGGAACACTAATGCATTTTTAAAGTAAACAAAAACTGTCCAAAAGACATGTGATGTTGTCCTATACAAATCCATCTGTTATGCAATTTTTATTCTCTTTTATGTTAGTCTGACCCAAATATAGCTTTTCCAGGTGATTCCTCTCTTCACTATACCTGCAACTCCTCTGTAATGCTTTCTAAATATTACTCTTTTAGAGACATGTTTTTGTGTGATATAAATATATTGTTTAAACATTAGGTCATAATATACAGAAAAAACACATATGCAATGCATACTAAACTATACAGCATAATGACAAAATGTACACCTGAAAACTCATAAATTAACTTAGTATCTAGATGTTACAGCTACTGGAAGCTACCTGATTGGTCCTCCTGGATGCCATATTCCATCTTCCTCACCAAAATAAGCAGTTATACTAAGCTTTGTTTTTCTAATGATTTTATTGCTTTAAAATACAGTTTTTCCTCCACCTATATTTTCCCTAAACAATATATTGTTGAGTTTTGCTGATTTTTAACTTTCTAAAAATTATACTGTTCTGTACATAGTCAATGACCTTTTTTACTTGTTTGTTCACATTTTTACTATTTATGATTCATTCTTATTGAATGTAATCAGCTGTAGTCAGTAATTTTTATTGTCTACTTAACATTCCATTAATCAGATCATGATTTGTTTACCAATTGGATATTTGAGAGGTTTCCAATGTAACACTATGGTGGACCCTGCTCCTAAGAGGACTCTGGATCAGGTCTCCTGATACAAATATGCAGGAGTTTCAGGCGTGGTGGCGTCAGTTTCTACGTCCATGTGCACCACATAAATTTCAATTGTCTCATATCTTCACCAACACTTAGCCTTGTTAAAAGTCACATGTTTTTGCAAATAGGGTAGGTGTCAAATGCTATCCTGTTATGACCTTAATTTGTATTCTGTTATTATTGATAATATTTAGTCTTTTTATAGGTTTCTGATGTTTTGGCTCTGCTTTTCTGTGAAAAGGAAATGCCTATTGATGTACTTCATCAATTTTTTAAAATTTGGTTATTTGTTTTCTTCTTTTGTATATGCAAGAATTCTTTATGAGATCACATATTATGTCTTCAGATTCTTTCTCCATCCTATTAAATTTTAATTCCTTGAGGGAAAGGGCAGTATTTTCCTTATTTTAGATTCTCAATGATCAGCATTGTGATTAATTACATAGTTCTCTCTTTGGCAAACAGTATATTTCCTTTGCTACAGTTTCTTCTTAAATCATGAAGCTGGAAAACATTTTCTACAAGATGCTATGGGATGATGGAATAAGAAAGGGTTATGGGAAGTGAACAGAAGCTTCAGGATATGTATGTATGTATATATGCACATTCATATATATATGCATGTGTGTGTATATCTATCTATCTATCTATATATTAATGGTTCAGTAGAAACATTATATCAAATATTGGTGTAGTACACAACAGGTGTCTATAAAGTAAGTGACTTCAAGAAATGTACTCACCTTAAGACTTTCTTTCTAAGTCACACATCATGTTATAATTTTATGTTACTACAGAGAATATACAATTTGCTGAGTGCATGTGTGTCTTACTTTATACTGGATTCTCATTCCACAAGAATAAATAGAGATGGGAATTGAAATGTTCTAAGATCTAGAGAAATAAATTACTTCTTATTTGATTGATGGCCATGAAATAGTGTGTTCAGGAAAATATTAACATCTGGAATCAACTTATGCAAGGCATACAAAAGACATTTTTTTCATATGAAAACATGAAATTGCAACTGCTATTTTGTACTGCACTATTAATGAACAAAGTTTGATTACACATGATTTAAATGGCCAATTAAATTAAAAGTCCTACTGTGACATGAAATTTCTTACCATTATATATATTTTATTAAAACACAAACTATAACTGGTAGGTTGCAATTATTTACATTAAATAATTGCACTAGTCACATAAGTAGGTAGCAGCACTTTCTAACATTCCTTCATTGCTTCTAAAATTTCAAATACATGAACTGAGAGTTAAAATAGAAATAAAAATAAAGCGATGGCAGAATTTTGAGAATTATTTTTTAAAAAGTAAGTTAATGTGCTTATAGTACTTAAAGTAAATCCCTGTATATTTGGCTAAGATTTGGTATCATTCCTATGCCTTTGACACTTAAGGACATGGCTATTTCCTGTGAATCTCTGCACAGAACTCACTCTGTTATGTATTAGGAATCTAGACTATTGGTCCCACATGCCTTGGGTGAGTCTTTTTACCACAGTTCCATGAAACATGAAAAAAGTTACCTTTAATTAGGAACAACAGGCTACCAATCTATCATAACAACCAGTTATATTATTTCTTCAAAAGGAAGGGAGACCTGTTATACTAGAAAACCTTTCGTTGTGATACTGGGATGTCTGCAATCGCGCATCTATCCTGTTGCTGTAGGGACACATCAGTGCCTTCCCTGCCCACAGTGGGCACCCCATAACTACTCGTCACATAATTAATTGATACACTTATATTTCGGGGAATGTAGTCTTACCGCACAAGAAATTTTCTTGCTTCTCCGTGATATCCATGAGACCCAGTGAACTTAACTCTTGGTATGTGGCGACATGTTCATGTTTGTTAAACGTGATTCAGAATCTAATTGTGATAAACACATGATAAAAAGTCTCTGCTTATTTTTGAGAGTTTGGAGGTTTTAATTATTCCTATATTAGAAACATTAAGGTGAAGGCCTAGTGAAAGCTCCTCAGTCATTTGGTCGGTAGCATTCACTGAACGTTTACCATGCTCTTTGCTTGTAGGTGTGGCCTAAGGGCGGGCACTTTGTCCCACATTGTCTGAATCACAGTATAACTTTAGTCATGAGATGAGAGATTTATTTGCTTTAGCAGGGGTTTTGTGCCAGAGGGTGATGACTAATGATGACTATGGAGAGAAATATTATTTCCTGAGCTATTCCTATTTGTTTTTTTGTAAATAATTCCTTCATCCAATCACTTTAAATCCCTTTGCGGTTGTTTTGCACTTGAGCTATCTCCTAGGGAGCGCTTAAGGTACAGACCGGAGCCCATGGGCATGGTGTAAACATCAGGCTATACCTGAGAATGCTGGGATTTGATGCTGCCAGGCGTGTGGTCTGCCCTCTGAGCATGCGCCATGCTCTCTGGGTACCCACTGTGTGCTCCTTGGAATTTGGGTGAAATGTATGGATTCCTTTCTGCAGAGAGTTCTAACACACCTAAAATACATATATATAAATAACAAATAACAAAATACATATATACAAATAACAAATACAATAACAAAAACTAGTAACGCTGAAGTTCAGTTATAAATTATTAAAAATTAAAATCACAATATACTTTGTTATTGACAGATCACATAAAATTTAGGATCGGGTCTAATAACTACCTAGATCACAGAGCAAGTGACCAGTTTAACTCTGAGTGCTACTACTGTGATACAATATTATATCGTAGTAGCATAGGGATAGTGCTGTGTGTGTTGCTTACATTCATACCTGAGAGAAATGCTAAGTAGCAACAAGATTTTAGGGGAAATGAAACTGTAATTTTGTTTCCACCCAAGTTTAGGGACTGAGTATGACTGAAATCTGTGGTTCAGCATGTGGCCACACTGCCCACTGCACGGGACAGCTGTGGACACACAGCACTTGGGTATCCCTCCCAGGGTTCAAGCTTCGGGGTCACCCAGACAAAGCCAGGGTTTTAAGCATAGTTTAATTAAAGTGCTTCTTTATTTACAGAGTGACAAGATAAGTTGCCTAGTTCTCTATTTCCTTTTTGCTCATAAGCTGACTCACCTACGGGTGGGTGGTAGACTGAGTTACCATCTAAAATGATTTCAGATATCCTCTGTATTTCTGCCAAAATTGTCATAGAGCATACATAATGGAAATTTAGGTAATCTTTACGGATTTCTTAAATTTACAGGATCCACAATATTTCCTACTTTAAATCTCATATGCTCGTTCTATGTCCCTTTGGGACAGGGCATGACGTCTGCTGCTTTCTTTAACTGCAGAAAATACCACCACTTCAAGATTATCACTGCCTCTGATACGGGTGTATTAAGTGAATAACAGCAACTGAAATGAAAGCATTCTCATCTCTATTGGACTCACTATTAATGCAACATGGAAAAATAACTTTACAGAATATGTCTCTGTCAGCAAGGTTGACAATCCATCAGGGACAGAGGGAAAAGATCTTTGTAATGGATGTGGAATTTCTGTGAATGTTATTTATTTAGAGCAGGTTATGATGACTGTTTTATTTCACTTGGAGGTTTGTATCTTAACTTGCATAACTGCAGCAATTGCATGAATGCTTGTCTTTCACAAGGAAAAAAAGGAATGCACTCTTTAAATAGAACTATTATTCTATTAAAGTTATTAATCATTAATTTGTAGACTGTATATGTATAATACATAAATTATGTGAATATATATGTGTGTAATTTATACCCATATCTGACTCACTCATATATCAATTGAAAGGAACTAATTTCTAATAGAACCATAACAATAACAGAATGATATATAGGTATATAGGTCATTTGTATTATGTCTGAATTAATTCCTGTTTATCCTGAAAGTTTTAGATATGATGCATTAGTTATACAAATATAAACCATTCTACATGAAAATATAGGGTTATTTTGTCTATGTTGAATATACATCATATTAATATATATGCAGGAAGAATGAATTTATTTCTAGCAAGGTGGTAATTTTAATCAGGATACTTTTTATCATTTGGCTGTAATTGTCAATGTAGCTTAATCTAATATTCTATACTTTCAAATCATAGGGGAAGATTGGACAGATTATTTAGAGTAACATTAAATACGTGCTTGTTTTTTAAAAGACTAGAAAATATACTTCGAATTTAATTAGCATGTAGAAACCTAAAATAAATCACAATTGATTACGTTGATTTTCCTATGTATATTACTTCTACATAAGGGATTGTAAGTTTTTAAAAATTTATTTATTTTTTTGCAAATACAGATAGACCCAAAAGGCAGTTCATAAGAAGGGATACAGAATTAGTAAATAAACATGAAATAAGTTAAATCAAAAGAATGATGATAACATCAATTTTATTTTGCATTAACAAATACTTTATTTTAATTTTAAATAATGTAATCTTACAAACATTTTGACTAGTTTAGTTCCAACCTGGCACTATACATAGTTATTACCATTTTATTTACTATATCCCCTATGCTGTACTTTACATCCCTGTGACTATTTTGTAACTACCAATTTGTATTTCTTAATCCTTTCGCCTTTTCCACCCAGCCTCCTCAAACCCTTTCCATCTCTTGGCCTCTTTTTTTTAATTGCATATTTTTCGTATGGGTGTCTCCATAATGAATAACTAATGGTAACTCTATTTTCTACCTGTTCTGTAAAATCTTCAGATCCTTTCTATATTATTAGGAAAACGTCTTAGCTGAGGTGAAGACTAGGTGGTTTTGGTGGGGTGTAGTTTCAGTGTTTCATCACCTTGCCCTTCCAAGGATATCCGGCATAGTGATGGTGATGCCGTCCAAATACAGTCTTTCCACACGACCCCATGAAGGCAAGGGTTTGGGGAGGCCACACATGGACATCACAACTGGACCTCTTGTCTAGGTTCTGTGACATTCAGTGACATTGGAGACGACATTCTATTTCTCTCTTTCTTTTTCTTATGCTCCCTGATTGCCTCTACTTTCTTCATTTTTCCTGAGACTCAATTTTTAAAATAAATGTTCATTTTCTCCCATCTAGAATTTTGGTGCCAAGTTGTATACACAAGAGTGATTTAGCTCAGTTTCTAATATTGAGATCAATATTCCTGATATTGCTCACTCTAATATTAAGGGTATCTTTCTTTTTTTCTCCTTTACTTAATGAACATTCCTTATTTCCACTAAAAGCTGTACGCCTGTTTGGCAAGAAAGCCAAACCTGTTGAAATATAATTCATAGAATACAGATGCCAGGTGTTGGTGGGAGCCAGGCTGGATCACTGGAGTGCTCGCGTATTTTGCACATTGGCTTCGGAGCTCAGCTTATTGATTTTACAATTTATGGCTTTCAAAGCTATTTGCAGCTTTAATCCTTCTTATAGTTCCAATTCGCTTATGTCAGTCAAAAATGCTGAAATTGTTCCATGGCAGCATGCTTCCTTTGTAGCTCTGATTTTTTAATAGTTCAACTCATTTATATAGGTATTGAAAATTAACAATGATTTTCCTTTTTAATGTCTGGCATATCTCGATTTCTGGTCCCAGATATTTTAGTGTCTCTGTCTCTGTCTCTCATATATATATCAATAGATATAAATATAGCTATATCAAACTATATATAGATATAGATATAGAGAGAGAGACATATAGATACATAGAGATATAGATATCTATCTATATTTAGAGGGGAGTTCCAAAAATATGTATACACATTTTAAGAAAGGAAAAAACTATTCAAATTGAAATACTCAATATAAATCACATTTGACTTCTGCAATTACAAGAGGTGCTCAAAGTGGTTACCATCAGCGTCCAGACACTTCTGATTATGGTGAACTACTGCTTGAGCAACGTTGACCAAAGTGTTCACTTGTATACATTTTTTGACACCCCCCCGTATATACATATATATATATATTTAAAAGGATAGCATTGGTGGGTAGTACTATTTTAGAAATTACTCTTGTATTACCTTAATTACTGTAACTGACTTAGATAATTTGGTGAGTTATCCAAACCAGGAGAGAGGGAGAGAGAGAGAGAGAGAGAATAAATAAATAGCAGACACAGAAAGAACCTGGGATTTCTCACCATTCAGCAGGGAAATTTTCACACCTTCTCTTTGTTTTCATTGTGATGCTCTCCCTGGATCTGGAGTCCATGAATCTACATACTGGCTTTCTAATTCAATGTTTGTGTAAAGGGAACCTCTGGACCTTCTTTTGTACCGTGGTTGGCTGGCTATCTCTGCCCTATTAAACCTTCAAGTCTACATGACCTTATCCTTTCCCCTCCTGAGCGATTTGGTACTTGTGATTCCTGAGTGCGACTAGTGACTAGCGATCCATAGCACTAATCACCTTCCGTCCTCATGGCTTCTGCCTCCTGCAGACTTAGATTGCATTACATGGTTTTCTGGTCTTCTAGGGCAACTACCACCCCTCTGTTCACTCCTAAGCTTCCAAAATTTCTCTATTTCTCATTCATCGTTTCTCCTCCTATTTTCTTTGACTTCACATGTTTTATGCCTTTATTTTTTTGAGGGCATTGTCACTGGCCCTTATATGTGGGATCTGAACTGGGGCCGCTGACATCCCAAGCCAGCTCTTAACCACTGTGCCATTTGGCCGGCCCATATGCCTTTTTAATTTATTGTAACTTTGGTAGGCTTTCAGGATGGTGTAGAGCTAAATATAATATATGTCTACACTTATGCCAAACATATCTGGGGTTAATTTGCAAAAGATTTGTTTCTCAGAAATATGTTTATCTCAATAGTTGTATTTATAGTGTTCAAATATATTATAGTTGTTATCATGTAGCTTATATTTAAAGTCAGCTTGTCACAAATTAAGATAAATATACATCAAAAATACATTAACTCTTAGGTAAATAAATTTGAATAGCTCAGATATCTTCATTCATTCATGTATGCTTTTAAGAATATTTACTAAGCACATTATATATGTTAGGTGCTGGTAATACAGCAGGGCACAATACTAGCTAGGTCCCTTCTCTCATGCAGCTTACTTTTTAGAGATGGGAGATAGAAAATACAAAAACAAATAAACAGACACATGGCAGTCACAAATTCCCAAAAGAATGATAAAACATTGTAAAGCGTCTGCAAGTTACTACTTTAGAAAAAAATGGTGAGGGTAGCCTGTTTCATGAGGTGGCAATTGTTACAAATGTGTTTTTATATTACCTATTTGATTTTTTAAAATTATCTTGTGTCTTCTGCATACATAGTACATGTTTTTTGTCCATAAGAAATCCAGTAGAGGCAGGTGTTCTGTGAAACACCTGGAGGTCACTCTTTTGTTGGAGCAAATCAAGGACCACTGTTCTCTTCTTTTGTGCTTTGTGAAAAGCTGTGGTCATATATCATTGCCCAGGTTCCTGGGCAGGCACTGTATTTCCGTTCCGGCACTTTGATATTTCATGTTGCCATGGAGTCAACTCCTTCTTGGCATTATTTGAAGGAGCAATGGAGATTTTAGGATAACTAACTCTGGGCATTTTAAGATTTGGTATTTATATGAGTTTTATATATTGAAGAAATAATGTCCTGAATTTCATCATTCAGTAATTTCATCATTCATATAATACTAAACCCACCACTTATTGTAGCAAAATGTTAATGGTTGAAATTATTACCTTAAATGAAAGATTATTTTCTACTTCATCTACAACTAAAAATAAAAGCATTAACATTAAAAGTTTTCACAATATATAATTGAAATGCTACTAAAAGTTATTTTTGTTTTAATTTGATTACACACACACACACACACACACACACACACACACAGTGCCAAAAAATGTATACACATTTTAAGAAAGGAAAAAAACTGTATTAAATTTGTAATATTCAATATATACTGATTACAAAAGATGAATACAAGTCATGCATATACATTTTTTTGGCATCCCCAGTATATTTATACATATACACATATGTGTGTATATAATGCATATAGGCCTGGATCTTAGAATATAACTTATTATGAAGAAAAAATGCCCAAAGGTATAAAGCTCTTGTTTTGATAGCTTTGTTTTAAAACAGGAAAAAAAAAAAAAACTTGACAAGTTTTTAAAATAAAATGGGTATCACATAAATGGTAGATTCTATCTTGTAACTGGAGGTTCTGCAAGAGCTATGTGTTATATATTTGATATGTTGTAAAAATAAATTTAAAAAAATTAAATCACCTAGAGTAGGAGAAGTATTAAAAGGTATCATAAGTAAGTTTAACTGGGAATGTTGAAAAAGGACCATTTTAATCCTAGAATAAAAAGTATTTGTTGGAATGTATTTCAATATACATTGAATTTTGTTTCTTTTTAGAGATGGCTAGATCTCCTATGCAATAAAATATTCTATATCTGCATAAAAGAAAATAGATGTAAAGCCTTTATAGAATTATGAAAAATGTCTCCACAATTGGTGAAATCAAGAGAACAAGAGATACTTACCCACCTCTCTGAAATCTTAAGATCACTGTAAACCCTTCCTAAATCTAGAAGTGGAAATGAAGGAGTACACAGGTTCCTAACAGCCACATACTTGCACCCTTTGTCTGCACCTGCCTGGCCCTCATTTCATACCTCCAAGGCGGTATTGTCTTTTCATTTTCTAAGGCTCACCTTTCCTGCTAGGACCTTGCTCTTCATGAATCTCCCTTTTGTCTTTTATCTTCAAATTTTTGACTAGTTTTTTTTTCTTCTTCTTCAGCTATCATCTACTCAAATTTCTCCATGCTAAAATAAATCTTAAAAAGCAAAGCAAAACAATAACGAAAAAAATAACCTCTGAGTTCTTCTTTCTGCTCAGGGATCTGCTTATACCCACTCTTCTCTCTCTTGTCAAACTTCTAGAAACATCAGTCTATACTTGGTGTGTCTAATTCTTTATCTTAGATGTACTTATCAGTCCAACCTGGTCAGTATTTCATTTTACTAGTTCACTGAAATTGCTTTCTTCGAAGTCACCAGGACCTTTCTAACTTGACAACATCTGAATCCCTGCCGTTCAGTGTATCTGTAACATTTTTGCTACTCTTTCTTCCTTGCTCTGTTTCTATGGCTGGTTATTTGACCCTGCATGTCCCTGACTTCCCTCCTGTCACCTGGATGAATCCTCTCTGTTCCCACTGCTGGATGCTTTATTCCCCTCCTTCTGTAAATGCAGGTATTTTCAATGATTCTTCACCGGTCTGATTTTTTAGTTTCCTATTTCTCTTTTTAGATAACCTCAGATGTCTACTGTTTTACCTATCACTTCCATGCAAATAACTCACAGACTGTATGTCTAGCTCTGACCTTTTAAAACGCTGAAGTATCCAGACTCATATTCCAGTTGCCTGATGAGTATTTCCTCCCAGTGTCATTAAGGCGTCTTAAACTCAATATGCATAGATTCTAAATCATCCTGTTTCCTCTTCTTGTGCTTCTGTCCTCAACATGCCTCTTGCTGAAAGCCACACACCTTTCAAGATATGGTGCAAATACTACATTCTTCCTAAAGTCTCTGATGGTGTCGTTAGGAAAGGCTAACTGAAGTTTTTGTTTGTTTGTTTGTTTGTTTTGTTTTAAGTCAATCCTTAAGGAAATATGAAGCCCAGTGTTGGAGGCCTTATGCTTTCAAGTCAGGCAGCCCTGTGTTTGAATCTCAGCTGTCTGTCTTAATAACTTGGAGAACTTTTTTAAACCACTTAACCTTGCCAACCCTTGGTTTTCTTGGGTGTTAACTGAAGATAATAACAGAAGCCAATTTATAAGGTCCTGGGTGGTACATGACACAGTTAGTCATAAGCAACGTATCACTGTTCTCAGAACATAAATGTGTGATATATGCTAGCAATGATTATTATTAAAAATAAAATTCTTAAGACGTATAGTATATGGGCCTACATGGCAGTTTTGAGGTGGAATCATTTTCTCTATCTATCTTTAGAGTAGCAATAAGACTATAAAGAGAAAGGCACTCCTTTGCCCTTTAAAAAGACTCCTTGGAAGATGCCTAACTTGTTTCCAAAACATAGTTGCAAGGGAGTTTGTGAAATGCATCCTTTAGTTGGGTGCAAGGCCATTGTGAATAAGGCAGAGGAAAAGAATAGATTTTTCAAGTAGGCAATTAAGCTCCCCGGATCCAAGGACTATGGTAGTTTCAAGTTTAGAGAGTTTAACCAATTAGACTTAATTATATCAGCTGTATAGCTTAATTAATGCAACTAATCTATCCAATGATTATTTCTAGGGGAAAAGCATTTATACATAAGTTTATAGATAATACTGGAGAAATATAATGATTCTTATTTCAAGGCTCCCTAGATTCACATTTAGAATTAATTTGAGTAATGTGAATGCTGCAAGTTTTGATGCTATGTGGAATGGGAAATGTATGTGAATGTTGAAAAAAATCAATTTGAACTGTAAAAGAGGAAAAGATTTTTGGCTTATAGGTTTCTAAGAGCTTTACAGGTACAATTGTTTAGGCATCTATAAAATGTCATAAAAAGTTTATTTTAATGACCAGAAAGAACTCAAGATACATTTTCCTCACATAGTTCTAAAATTAGGAATGTTAGTATAGAGATAAGAAAATTAAATATGATTTCATATATGACAAATGCAAATGCCTGCATGTGATCAATTTATGAAATTTAATGGTCAATTTAAATGATATCTTTTAAAAACTGTTATCAAAAATGAAACAGAAATGGAGAGAGAAAAATAAAGCAAATCTTCATAAAATCATCAGATGCTACAGTTTTCATGATTTTGCCCATTTGCTTTAAATACTCGCTCCAATTTTTCTGATGTATTTTAAAGCAAATCCCTAAATCATGTCATTTTACCAAAAAGATGTATTTTAAAAATATTATTTAACTGACAAACAGTGTGTTTCTATCACGTGTCTCCTGGAGATTTGGCAATATAGGTCAAAAATTCTCAAATAATGCCTTTATCAAAAAGGAAGAACACTTTGTATTTACAAATGCTTTATAATCTCTATTATGTAGCTTTTCCTATATTGCAGTTATCCACAGATCTTAGTGTTATAATACCTTCCTTCTGTATGGTGGAAGAAGAAAATTTCGCATACGAACAGATCTAATTACAGTCAATACTCAATTCACTCATCTAATCACCATATAAAAGCTGATCTGTGTAGGCAAATAATATTCTATTCTAGTATATGATAGTTTTATCAGTTTAAACCTTACAGTCTTTTTATGAATAAAATTATTGCTAATTAAATACAGAAGTTTATGCTTTGGGCAGGTGTCAGCCTTCATCACCATCCCATCACTGTTCCTCTGTATTTGAGTAGCCTAATTATTTCTCTTTTCAAAAGGGTATTTATACAAATCAGAAAATTTGTGCTGAGAATTGCTACAGTAGACATGTTGGAAATCTCTGGAAAAACACCAAAATATATTTTTAAAATATTTCTTGAAATTCCTCTCCCATTAAAGTAAATACTGTTGAAAATAATGATATGTGCATTGTATATTTTCAGGTTTGTTACAGGTTCATTTTAAGGAGTAAAAAGTCTTCTGTAGTTAACTGCATTTCTTCCAGTTCTTTTGTAACCCTGTATGCTTATATTTCTTTCTTGCCTTTCCAGTTCACCAACTCACTAAAAGTAACAATTATTTCAGAACCAGGCTAAAGAATATACTATTTTATTTCTATGGGTTGATAAAAAAAAGGTTTGGCTATTTGATGACATAAGTCTTTTACAAATGTTAGGTTAATTTCATTATATGAAAAGGCTGAAATTTTATAAACACTGAGTATAATTTTCACCTTAATCTTACTGTTCGATAGATATGCATTATCAATATCCTAATCAAATACATATATTGGTGAAATATGAGTGAAGATCACAATGATCTACTAACTATGTAATTAAAATTGAAATATTACTTTAACACTGGTCTGTTCTGTATTTGAACTAAAAACAGAAATCTGTAACATAAATTTATATTTTTCTAATAAACAAACACCTATGTAGTTGTGCATCAAAGGGATGTATTTTAAGTTTCTTCAGAAAAGTTATGAGCTTTGCTTTTCCTTTATTTCTCGTTGATGAAATTGTATGCATGAAGCCTCATAACACATCTACAACACTACAACCTGGAATTTTAAGTTGATATTGCCTGTAGTCAAGTGTGAGTCATGAATTTCAATACATTTGTTTCAATCGTTCCCTACAGCAAAGATGCAGAAAACACTTATTTCCCTGGTTAGTATCGAATTCAAATGAATTTTACATTTGAACAAAGAAGAACAAAGGTACTATCTTTCCTATAAAAATGCATAATGAGAGAAATATTAATGGTTTAATACATTATTAAGTTAGAAGGGATCAAGTTTCCTTCTATTGTACTTGCATATAATTATAAAATCTCCAGTATGACTATTTCCCAGCTTGTCTAAGAAATAGATAAAGATCCTGTCTCTGGGGGTTGATACAAAACATTATGGCCAGAGGCCAGTATAAGAAATTGTTATTGAGTAGAGATATGAATTGATAGTAGGGGTTTTTTTCCAATACAGTTTTTTTCTTACAGCTATAATTATATTATTCAAAGTATTTATGCAAATCTTCACCCAGATCATCAGAGGTTTAAACTTTTTGTAAAGTTTTTTATTTTTTATTCTAATTAAGAAATCTTTTTCCATGATGGATTATCTAAGTTGAAGTTAAATTAATTTCCACTTTTTCCATGGGCCTTTGGCATAAAGAAAAAATGAAGACAGTAGCAGGACTTGGTTCTAGTAACATCCCTATAGCAAAGTGAAAATGTTACTCACTGACAAGTTTTTTTACATGAAAATCAGCAGAATTTATTATTGATATCAATGGGGTAGATACTATGACTAAATAATTATTTATTGGTGATGTAAGGCCAATTTCATTGTGTGACGTGAGGAAAATATGAGGGTGGTAAAAGCGAAATCTAAAAGTGGCATATACAATATGGCAATACAATATCTTTTATATTTGTAGTATGCTGTGATTAGTACAAATGTTTTAGGATATACTTCTCACTTGGGTTACTTTTAGGGGCAATTCTAATTGTTAGCACAGGGATTACAAATATAATTAACTTTATAAAATATTTTTCTTGTTTATTTTTCCTTCAAATTGTTGATGAATTAATGAATGATCAATAAATGATTAGGAGAACTCTATTTTTATTATAATTACTATTATTATTATTAGTAGTAGTAGTAGTAGTAATAGTAACTAGTAGCAGCTCTGAATTGTCTAGTTTGTTTCTTTTATTAAATATTAAATATTCAATTAACTGACAAATATTTTAAAGTATCTTTCTAGGCCAAGCACTATTATAGACACTGAAATTACAATAGTGAAACAGACAATTTCCACTTTCAGAAAATTTTCACTCTAGTGATAGCTAAAAGTTTCCTATGTGATAAGCACTATTTAAGTTAGTCCCTATGTTTTAAGCCTCATAAGAACTCCATCAGATAGAAACTATTAACAAGATCAGAAAACTGAGGTATTGAAAGGTTAAATGACTTGCCTGTGGTCATGCAACTGGGAAATGGTGGTGCTGGGATTTGAATGGGGTTAATTTACCCCCCAAGCTCTGTGCTTTCAACCACTTACATAGCTGGGGCCTCAAGGAAGCTTAAAAACGTTAACATTTAGAAAGCAAGTCTTTTCTTAGAACTGATACATTCTTTTCAATGGAATTAAGAAGCATTTCTTAAGGGTTGGTGATTGAAACTCGTTGCATTTTCCATCCTCCCATAATCATTTACTTGCAATTGTTAGTATATGATTTTAGGCACCAAGATTTGATTTAGTGTGAACTTTATCCAAATTTAACCACCTGGTCAGATTTGTGCTAAGATTAGCATTCAATAATGCTCTCTTGCTATGGCATTACACAGTTCATATATGAGCACATTTAATTTTCTATCACTTATTGTAATGCTGGGTGACCATATGATCACCATTAATATGAGGTAGCTTGAGAGAGAAGGGCAAAAGACACTCCCTCCGTACAGTCTAATAATTGCTCCACCACGATCTAGTATTTGACAATGAAGCTAACCATACACTCTGTGAACCTCAATTTCTGCCTCTGAAACAGACAACCTTCCTCTACACCAACAGTACTTGTTTGAGAATCTGATACAAAAAAAAAGTAAACAAAAAGGCTTTGAGATTTTAAATAACGGCGACATAATCACAAGGTCCACACTTAGCTCTCCCATGTATCCTTGGTTTCCTCCATCCCTGGTTGCAGTTGAACCTGGGTGTTGCCTATCAAGGAATTTTAAGAGCACAGATAGGGCATTTAGCCTACTGTGTAGCAAACATTATGAGAGTTCATTATCAAGATCCTTATTGACAGATCCAAGATGGCAGAGTAAATCAACACGGTGCCTGCGTCCTTCCATGAACACATCAAAATTACAACTAAATTATATAACAATCAACTTGGAGAACCATCTTTAGTCTCGCTGAACAGAAGTGCTATAACTGAAAGTATAAGGAAGAAACCATGCCGAGACTGGTAAGAGGGGAGGAGACACTAAACAGGCCCCAAACCTCCCTGTGGTGGTGGAGAATCAGGGGGGATATCTCAACCATAGAGTTTCCCCCTGGAGGAGCGAGGGACCCCAGCCCCCCACACCAGGCTCTCCAGCCCAGAGCAATGGTGCAGGAAGAAGAGCCCCCACAACACCTGACTATGAAAAACAATGGGGATTCTGACTGTTCAGGTGGGATGGAAGGCAGCGGGAAATCCAGACATCCTCTTAAATTCACTCGCTCGCAGACACTCACCTTGGGCTCCAGCAGAGGGACGGTGACTTGGGAGACCTTGGAGACATACAGGGGACAGACTGAGGTGTGTGGCTTCAGGAGGAGGACTAGAGGAGAAGTCAGAATTTTCCCTGTGAGAGGTCTTCCTCCCATGCAGCCAGCAGGCTTGCACCATCTTTTCTGTGTTGAATGCCCCCACCCCCACCCCAAAGGCCAAATCTGAATCTGATTGGTCTGGTGAACTCCACTGGCTCCACCCTGCTGATTCACGAAGACCCTGCCTCACCCAACTCCTCCTAAGGCACTTTCTCTGCAAGCAGCCCACCCCTCCAGCATTGCACTCTTGGAGAACTATTGGAGCCCACAGGCCCCAGGTGAGTAGCGACAGGCCTCAGTGAGCTCTGAGACTTTTGCTGAGTCTCTTCAGGCTGAGCACTGGCACCAAACCAGAGGCTACATTCACCTGGTGACCACAGACCACAACACTTCCCATCTAGTGACTCCCTGAGACCCTGCCTCACCCAACTTGCATATAGCATGAGGTCTTTATCAGTGGCTTAACCTTAAGGGAGCCATCTGGTAGCAACAGGCCTCCAGGTGTCCTGGCTTTTTGTGGAACTACCCTGGGCCCAGTATTGGTGGCAGGTGTCCTCAGTTCACAGCGTGGCCTCTCCCATTTGCCCCCAGGTAGCCCCCAAGCCAGTCACAGGCAATGGCTGACTTGGGCTTCCACCTGCCAAGAGGCTCCAGAAACAACATACTTGGAGGTTGGCTTCAGACCACAGCAGAGCACCACCCAATTAGCCCACAACAGATACACATAAAGAATGATTTCAACAAGCACAGGAGTCCACTGGGACCAATCCCACTCCATACTGTTACAATTACTGAATCCAAAAAACCCTTTGGTTGAATTAAAAGTTGTTTTTTTTTGGTGTGTTGTTTTTTTTTCCTCATTAACCAGTATATAGAGTATGTATGAAGGAGGCCAGGTTAATTATAGGCATATAATGAAATTACATTACCTCTAAGCATGAGTTGGTGTTGGAGTGACCTTTACTATCCTGAGATAAGAATAATGGGGATCAGAAAAGGAGGCAGTATTAGGTGGGCTGGTCAGAGGAGGCCCTTTTGAGGAGACGGCATTTAAGCAGCATTCTACCAGCTAAATGATCATGGGGAGAGTCTCAGTCAGAGAAAGTCAGGACAACTGAGTCATGAAAGTTGACCTGGATGCTTTCCTATAGTGATGCTTTTTGTTGCTGTCACCAGGCACATTATTCCCTGTGAGTGTGGCCATGAACACAGAGGTTATGTCCTTTAAATTAAGCTTAAGCCATTGCTGCTCTGAATTGCATTCCATCAACCACCAGCAGGATCCCAAGCCCCATGCCTGGCTCTCACAGTTACACCAGAAATCATGGTTTCCTCCACCTCTGAGTGGCCTCTGAGCCTCAGCATTCCCTTCACTGTCCACTTTCTCACAGATGAATTAAATTTTGCTTTTTTTTCTGAGTCCCTATTTATTTACTGTTCACAATTCTTTGTCATCCTTTACCATCTCCTTCTTGTGGATTTCCAGGTCCACAGCTAGAGCTTTCCCTAGTGTCACCATTTGTCTTCACAAACTTACAATTATTGCCAGTTTTAGATTTCCCATTTTTCGTAGCATTCTGTCTCCTGGTGATTCCTAAGTCTCAAGATTCTAGTTCAGTAAGTCTCGTTATGGCGGTTCTCAGAGCTTGAACTTTTCACAAGACTCCAGGTTTCCTCTGTAATTTTTTTAAAAAAATCAACCAACCAAAAAAAACCCCAGAACAACCTATATGTGTGTGATGTGTGTGTATGTGTGTGTTTCAGAACTCACAACAATCGTAGGAGAAAAAAAAAATCACTATTTTACAAGAACTCGAGGCTTGATAAAGTTGCCCATAATCACAAACTGATAACAACAGGGATTTGCTCCTAGCACAGGGTTTTTCTAAAGCCCATGAACTTTCCACTGCGGCATGTGGAATTTTACCCCAGGTACCTTCTTCTGGCATTTTTCTCAGCCTGTCTGCCATCCACTCATTCCTGAGTTCACACTATCTTGGCATATTTCTTTTAGCAAGACCCCCAAACCCTAGCCACTCAATAATAATATAATCTCAGGTAAATTACATTAATTTCCTGAATCTCATTCTCCTTATTTCAAAAATGGTGCTAATAATAATAATAGAGTTATAGTGAGGGTCAACTGAGGTAATATTTGACATGTAACAAATGTTCACTCCTATAGTCTAGTTGTTGTTCTGTTAGGGGCCACACGTTCTTTGAGGATTTACCACTCATGATCCCCCCAGCCTTCTAAAGGTATGTGAGATTCCTTTCTCTACAATTTACTGTACTGAATATTACTATGTGATTAAAGCTCGCTCTAACACTTTACATTCCTCAGTATTAAAAGCACTGCAAAGATTATTTGATGTTCACTCTGATATTTTGTAATGGAGTGTAGAATTTAGCATCCTGTCCAGTGGAGTTAGTTTTCAATGGAATAATGTTATCCTGTCATCATCAATCTCCTAATGCCACAGGCCCTGAGGACAGTGATTGGGAAGTGATAGTAAATTAAAGTTTTAGAGAGATTAAATAACTTGACTATGAGTGAAGTGGACACATAGTGACAGCAAAGAGCAAGAATTTCTGGACTCTCATTATTAGAATGCTACTCAGTTCAAAAAAGAATCAAATGTGATTCTAAACCTGTGGTGTCAATACTTCACCCATGTATTTTCTATTTAGAGATAATCTGGAGAAACTTTTTAAAAGAATCTTTTCCCCCAATTACACATTTGGAAGAATTTGTGATTCCAGTGAAGGTAAACATAGTGAATTATCATTATTTTGAGGATATATAATA
This sequence comes from Aselliscus stoliczkanus, assembly GCA_033961575.1. Lineage (NCBI taxonomy): Eukaryota > Metazoa > Chordata > Mammalia > Chiroptera > Hipposideridae > Aselliscus > Aselliscus stoliczkanus. The sequence continues at coordinate 69,141,560 of CM066740.1, read as the reverse complement.
TGAAAAAAAATTAATGATATCTTAAATTTGAGGACAGGTGGGCAATAAAGATAACTTTACAGTTGATTATCAAACAGTACTATTAATAAAGAAGAAATGTAGTGTTTCCTATATTAAAACACAGTAGTTCATTCAAAAATTCCTTATTTACATGTCATATAATAGTTAAATATAGCTTGCCTATAATTTGATGTGACAGCTGATTACACAGAATTTCCATCAGCATATTAACCAACTTCAATGTTCTCCTATCTATGAATTGATGATTCACTTATAATTTCTAATGGTTTTAGTGTTACACACACACATTTTTCTCTTTTCTTATTAAGTTAATAGGATGTATATGGGGAGTTATTAAGCTCTATCACCAATTCACACACCAGCTTTACTGGGGGGCATGACTGAGAACATCAATTCAATCCATAAATGAATACTGGATGCATTTTACGTATATTATATATTATATACATAATATCATATCATATTGCATATATAATATCATAAACATACCTAGAGGGCATTGATCCCTCTCTATTCCTCATTGTCGACTATTCTTCTATGCCTTTTCTAGACCACTCATTAATTTTCATAGAATCATAAACTCTCTTGTTTTGGAAGAGAAGTAAATATCACCTTCTCATTTCTATGTACTGTTTTTTTCTGAAAGCAAAAACAAACAAGCAAACAAGAACAACAAAAGCACAACCTCTAGTTAAAAGTTTCTGGAAATTGGAAGAGGAACTGTGTGAGGAGGAGTCTATGAAGGGAGGAGTTGCCCTTGCATGATTAATTTAGGGAAAAAAATGTTATTATGGTTTTCAGATCTAAGACATAAAACATGTTGATTTGCAGTACCAAAAGAGGTTGACATTAGATCACCTGGAGAAGCAGGGGAGACATGATGCATGTATGTCCAAGTGTTGATAGTAGAGTGGAAAATAAAGGGGGAGTCTGCAAGGCTGAATGTCTCAGACTCATGGATACTGCTAGCTGGCAAATGTTTAACAGTGCACAACTCATTTACAAACTACAAAGTGTTATCCCTGTGCTTTGAGTAATACAACTGGTAGTGACAGTGGCAAAGTAGCACTATTTGTTAGAGCCGAAGTATTTCTTAGGAAGAGAGGCATGTGCGTACCAATGTGACACACAAGTACTGAAGGAGTCTTAATTTGCTATTATTAAAAGGAAACCAACTTTAGGTATCATGTCACTCTAGGAATCCATGTTCAATACTAAGTTAGAAAATACAATGAAATTTTACTGCACACCCCACCCCCCCGCCATTAGAGATATATCACTAGCCATAATTTCAAATCTCGGAGTAATGCTCAAGCAATATTCTGAATCTGTGTAAAGAACCAGCATGCCAAGTGTGACATTTTTATATGACTAGTAGGACTTAAAAGTTCAGTGCTCTTATTTTTTTCTCTCCTTATGAACCAGAAGATAGATTTTTAGCCTTTGATTATTTGAATAGTACGATGCTGGTATCATACTGTTTGTTCGGTATAGTCGATATAGCAGACTCATATCAGATCTATAATTATTTCAATCAGAAAGACACTCACAATCTGCCCAACAGAGAAGATGAAAGAACTTTGTGCTGATCTATATTTCACCGCAGTTCATGGCCACCATCCAGGGCTGCTAATTTGGTTTCTGACTGCCATATTCCACTGACCCTTTCTGGGGAAATATCCGATGCATCTGGGAGATAAAAAAGGCAGACACGGAACTGGGACTTGAGCCTCCGTCCTCCACTGCTGAAACACAGCCTGGACTAATGATGATTTCTCTAACAATATTAATGTTGTTAGACTCTCCCATAGCCTTTGGTTGAAGTTTTCTGGCACTGTGGAGCTAAAAATGAACATTCTAGACATATTTAATGCTAAAAAGCACCCGCTAAAGACACTTAAAATTCCAAAATGAAATTCTATGTAGCACTTCACTATGAACGGAATTTAAATATGCCACTCATGGACAGAATCATGCATTCCATTTTACTTTCAAATACACATCTTTATAAAATTATATTCAGTGAATAACTAAACCTATTCCATTACTGCGGTATGACAAAGATGAAGTGCTGAGCTTTACAAATGAGAGCATCCAATTCATCCATGTTTTGTGAATTGCTCATGCTTGACATTTGAGAAATTTATACCAATAAAATGCATAACTGATCAAAAGTTAGTAAGTTTTCAATTTAATTTTCAAATATGGGACATGAGCACACTGTGTGTGTGAGTGTGTGTGTGTGTGTGTGTGTCTATACACACCACATCCATAAAAATCTTTCCAGAATCTTCTATCATCACCTGGGGGCCATGTCTCCTAAGTAAGTTCTCATATGGAAACAAGTGGGAAGTGGATATGATGGTCAGTAGGATTCCTGCTTTCAGCCCGGGATCAATGAAGAAAAAGCCTGAAGCTCGGCCTGTATCCTGGGCAATCTCATTATGACAGGTTTCTAGGAAATCAATCTGTCTGCTGTTTATTGCACATTTCTCAGATAGATTACATTGAAATTCAGCCCTAAAGTTCAACTCTCATTCCACAGAAAACAGCAACAGTGGAACCAATTCAATGGTAAAGAATACATCAATATGTAAATAAAATCGTAGCATGTAGATAAGCTTGTTGTTGCCATGGCCTTTTAAATATCCATAAAAGAATACAATTTCCTAAAAATATTCTATAGAAAATTAAGTTTCTAAATAGAATTTACTTGAATTTTTTCTAAAAAGGAATGTTATGTGTATAAATTTGGGAGTTATTATGCAAATCACTAGTAGAAAAAAATCCATTACTACAATTCTGTCTGAGGGATGCCACACATCTGTGTCAAGGACAAGGTAATGACATTAAGAAGGACACTCCTTATGACAGTGTTCAGGCAATGCCACCCCCATTTCCCTATCTGCATTACAGAAAATTATATTATAGCGGAAGGACTCCATTAGTTACTTACTTAAAAGCTGCAAATAAAGTACAAATTCTCTTTCCCTTACTCATCTATCTGTGAAATGAGAATGTAACAGAGAATGAAGTACTTAGTTGATATTTGCAAGGGACTTAAAGGAGAAAACAAAGAAAAAAGTCCTCATAGATGCAGTTTTCTCCATTTATATGGAATTACAAATATTCACATCCCAGTTATTAAGCCAGCTGCTTGCCTTCTCGCAGAGACCTATTAGATTACAGCCCACTTTCTCTATAACAGAGGCCTGATGCTTCCAGAGTCTACCTTGATGAACTCAAGTTTGTGTATATATGCATAATTGTCATTTATCAACACTGATGTTAACAGTGAACTTTGTAAGTGGCCATTAAACATTTTCAGTAAGGCTTGATTTTTCATTGCAAAAATACTACGGAAGTACCTTTAGAAATTTATGTTCCAGATGGTGGTACCATCTGGGAGCTAACTTTCACTGTCTAATGGTTTCTAGCTTCATTTACATGTATTAGGCATCAACACCCACTTCTGGTTACAATCGTTTTCTTTACTCAGTCAGTGCTTAGTAGAATGTGTTATGTACAGCTTATTATGAAACTGATCTCAGATGACAAAAAGAAGTAAACAGACTGGAAATTTCGGATGGCTGATAATAGAATGCACAGCAATAAATTGACCTCCATTGACCATTTTCAGACAAGAGATCAGTAGCATTTGTGCCTCACACATTGGTATGAAATGTGTATCCTCAGCAGGTTGGGTCTGCCGCTCTGTTCCTGAGAATGGAGACTTGCCAGATGGGTCTGATGAAACTTTCTTAACTTGAGAGGCTGCATTTAAAGAATACCCGATGGCCCCCAAATGCACCAGAAATTAAGCTGCTAGGTTTTCTAGTAGATGGATAAACATTTGAATAAAATGGAGTGAAAGCAACTACCATAGTGCATCGCCTTTCTCTTAGGGTCACGGATCCTATTCTAGTTCAGTCTTGAGGATGAAGGAACTGATGGATAGGCCAATCACTTTTATTCCACATATCATGACCAAGACTTGACATCTTTTCAGTCAAAAAGTCTACCAGATGTAATTCTTCCTCCTCAATCCCAACTATCTAACATATCATTTTCTTCATATTGTCATAGCTTTCCTTTTACCATACAGTGGTAAGATTAATAACAGTCCCCCAAAGATGTCCACGTCCAAATCTTTGGAACACCTTAACATGTTACCTTACATGGCAAAAGGGAGTTTGTAGATGTGATAAAGTTAAAGATCTTGAGATGGGAAAGATTACCCTGGATTACTCACGTGAGCCCATGGTAATTACAAAGGTCCTTCCAAGATGGAGTCAAAGTCAAGAGGAGATGGGATGATGGAAGCAGGGTTTGGAACGATGTAAAGATGGACAAGGGACCATAAGCCAGGGGATGCAGAGAGATTCCAGAAGCTAGAAAAGACAAGGGAATAGACTGTTTCCTAGAGCTTCCAGAAGAAATGCAGCACTGCCAAGCATCTTGATTTTAGCCCCTCATTTTGGACTTCTGGCTTCTGCAACTTTAAGAAACTGTAAAACTATGTTGTTTTAAGCATTAAGTTTGGGGTAATTTGTTACAGCAGCAATAGGAAACTAATGCACATACCTTTAGCATCTGTGGGCTCAAGCACTGTTTTAATAGACTTCTGAGTTACTTTATTGTAAGAATAATGTGTAGAGAGAGAATTTGTAACACAGGAAGAGTAAAGGGAGCACTGCTAGAGCACTAACCTTGAGAAGGTGAGATGAGCTAGAATCTAGGACTTCTTCAGCTAGGAAAAGACACAAGTGGCTTCATTTTTTTAAATTTTTATCTCAAATGACAAGAATAATATGGGCCATGATATCATTGACTGGAAGCATGTCTTAATTTTCCTCCAAAGCCTGTGAACAGTATTACTGTCCTTCTTTTCCTGGGTTTATTTTCCTCTATCTTCAAATATTTCTATTCCCAATTATTCCATCAATAGACTGCTTCTCTTTCCCCCTTGGATCCCTCAAATATTAAGTTATGTCCTCTTTTCATTAGAATTTATTTAGTGATTGCTTAATTAAAATGAATACCTTCTAGAATAGTTCTCAACTAGGGATGATTTAGCCCCCCAGAAAGCATTTGGCCATGCTTGGAGACTTTCAACAGTAGATGCCACAGGATTTGCAACCTGTGGAAGGCATGTGTGCAGCTGGAATCCAGTGGGTAGGTCTCAGGGGTGGCTGCTAAATATCTTCTAATGCACAGAACAGCTCCCATAGCAAAGAATTATCCCCAAATGTCAATAGTGTCACTGTTGGCTATTGAGGAACCCTATTCTAGAGGATATGTCATTCTTTAACTGATGTTATAACACACATTTTCCATTTTCCTCTCAGCCAAGCTTCTTGGAAGAGTAGACTCCACTCATATTTTCTACTCTCATTACTTCTCATTATTCTTTTACCTCAGCAAGCTGATTTTGATTTCTATATCTTTTCTAATCTCCTCTTTGGATGGCTCTTTCTAACTCATGACTTTAAATATTACCAATACACAAAGAATGCTTACATCTTAATTTTAGCCAGTTCTACCTTCAAACCTCAGACAATTAGGTTTAACTGACTGCTGGATACCTCCACTTCTTTGTTTCAAATGCCCCAAACTGAATGTATATAAACTGAGCTCATCCATTATCACTGAAGCTTACTCTTAGTTATGCATTTGCCATGTTCTTCTCCCCTAAATTCTTCAATTCTTGGATTTTCTTTTTTTTTTTTCTTTGCCATTTACCTGGAAAATATGCCTATTCTTTGAAATTCAGTGCAAGTTTCTTTGTGGAAACTTCTCCTGATACGTCGGACTGATGAAAGCTGAATCAGACGCCCTTCCTTGTGCTCATTTTTTCTGATCTTATAGCATCCTCTTCTGATGCATCGATTACATAATTTGCCAAATGGCATTACCACTTAACTACATGGGAATGAAAGTCTATAAAATTGCATACTATTTCCCCATAAGAATGCAAGATGGATATCACTTGCCAATTTTGATGCAAGCACAGTGGACTTTCCCAGTTTCCTTCCCAGTATGACCTAAGCTTTAGTACCTCATGATTTCTGTTCTTTTTCTCTACAATGCTAGGGTTCAACCTTAGCTCTGTGAAAACAGACTTCCCTAAGCGTGGTGTGCAAGATTCCAGAATGGCCCTCAAGGCCCTTCCCCCTGGTGTTACTCCTGGGATTATGTTACTTTATATGGCAAAAGGGATTTTGCAGTTGCAATTAAGATTAGTAATCAGTAATGTTAAAACAGAGATTATCTAGGTAGGCTTAATCTAATCACATGAGCCCTACAAAAGCAATGAGTTTTCTCTGGATAGCAGAAGGAAAAGTCTGAGGCGTTTGCAGCATGAGAGCTTCACGTCTCATTTCTGGCCTTGAAGATGGAGGTGGCCCCATGAGAAAGAAGGCAGGTGGCCTCTAGGAGTAGACAGTGGCCTTCTGACAAACAGCCAGCAAGGAAGCCAGGACCTCAGACTTAACACCACAAAGAACTGGGTCTAACAACAACCTGAATGGGCTTGGAAGCGGATTCTTCCCCAGGGCCTCTAGGTAAGATCTGAAATCAGCCTATGTTTTGATTTCAGTTTTGTGAGGCCCAGAGTACAAAACTCAGTCAAAACTACTCAGCCTGTGGATAATAAATGGTTGTTTTCAGCTGCTAATTTTGTGGTAATTTTCTAATACACTAAGCAAGCACCAACTCTCCCTCCACCTCAGCAAATGAATCACTCCTTTTTCTACACTATAGTCAAGCAGTATGATTTCTACATGTATCTGCTTCCTCAAGCAATAGCTTTTAAGGCCCCTAAAGACAGGCAGTTTGTATTATTTACATAATAACTGAGGAATAAACAAATGAAATTTTAAAAATTCATGTGACAAATAGTCATACAACTGCTCTGGCTCTCTGGAAATTAACATATTTTAAACCCAACCAGCCAAATCAAACTATCCAACCAGCTTGCAAGAATGGACTCAGCCAGAGGAAGGGCCCATGACAACCCAAGCTGACATAGCAATATAGTCTAATTGACAGTGAGGGGAAAACCCGGCAGTTCTTTGACATGCTATGAGGTAGCTTGGAACATCATCTTCTTGAAAGAAAAACACTCCACTGCATGAGAAAGAAATGAGAAACGTGTGCCTTATCCTATGCATTCAGTCAGAGTGTTCTACTATAAAATGCAGACCTCGATTATTGCCCTTCAGGGATGGACTAACATTGTTTCCGGTACACAAAGATTTCACCTGTGCGGTAAAGAGTCCAATCCATAACCAGCAGTCCACCCTTACTGCTTAGGAGAAATATAATCAGCAACATCACCTTCAATTTTGATGAACCAAGATATAAGTGGTAAAAGGTGTGGCCATCAAAGACGTCTACTTTGTTTCTTTCTGCAAATCAAATACTGTGGCTGCTGGTAAATTCAATCTATAATTTCCAAATTGAGAGAAAAGAGAAGACTGACAGCTGACCATGTGTGTTTTAACTACACCGACTGGCCGCTTTAATTATGGAATGTGTCTGTCATTTAGACTAAGTCATATTAAAATGTGAAAGAAGCAGTTAGAGTGACCTAAATGTGCAGAAGAATCCTGTTTAACACAATGTATTACTTATAATGCTTCACAATTGCAAATTAAAAATAAAAGCTTAATGCTCATTTACGTACCCATGTATCTGACTTTATAGATTACAAAAGTGAGAAATAAAACTTCTGAAAATAACTAAAGTGAACGCTTTAAGTTAAGAATATTTTTAGTTCCATTTATTTTAAGAAATTTAATTATTCTTATATTCCTCCAGAACATATCATTAAAATGGAAAACACATAATTCTTTTGTCTTTAAGGATATAATACACAGTGGGTGCCCCCCAAAATGTATACGCGTTTGAAAGGTGTGATCTTAAATTTGTGTATACATTTTTTTGGCACCCCCGGTATGTGCCAAAATTTAAAATTAAGTCATGATTTAGTTATCTCAAGCTGTATGAAGGAAAGATTACATTTAAAAAGTGGATAACAGAACAAACTAGTAAATTATATATTATCTTCACCAATCTCTCTTCAGGACTTCAAAAGAGAAAAAATATGTTGTCATAAGCTTTGAGATTTTGTAATTTGTTACTAGTAGCATCGCAGCTATTTTAACTTGACATACAGATGGTAAGAAAGTGAGTAGGGGTAAGTAGGGAATGCAAAATGGGATTAAAGCAAAGCAACAAACAACTAGTGTTCTCAGATTTTTGTTTTTATCTTCAGTATTTGTGCACTCCATTGAAAATACAAAAATCAATTATAGTGGCATGGTTTTGTCCTACAGTTCTTATTTGAAAAGTTCATTTATTCATCTCTTGTGCCTTTCTAGTTGTTATATTCTTGTTTTTCATTTCTTTTCCTAGGAAGGGGCTGCACATTGTATGATAAAATAGGGATTATTATATAAAGATGATTATTTCAGCCAACAAGAGAAAAGGCTCAGAGCAAATATACTATTCTATTTTCTATAATAGTACATTTTAAAAAGCATTTCAGGGGTTTCTATGCTGATACATATTATTCTATTAAAGGAGTATTGTTGGAAATAGTAATATTTCTCCCCGGCCAGAAACCCAGTACAGTTATGGATTCCTCTCTCTATGCTCTTTAAAATGCTCAGTTATCCTCAAATTTATTCTCAACAAGAGAAAGCTGAATGGATCCCGGTAACTAGAGTTTATACAAAAGAGTAGAATGGCAAATGTTTGTGTTGGACTTTTTGTTAAAAAGATGATACTTTTTGTATTAATTTTCTTAGATTTAATAACCTTGTTTATAGGATTTCACTTCAGATACCAAATTGTATGTATCTGTTGAAGGCCTTAACTCTTTAGACTTGTGCATACAAACAAAACAAAACAAAAAAAACAAAAAAACGAAACTAAATAAAAATTTTAAAAAGCCATCTACCGCCCTCTCCGCCAAACTTGGATTTTTTTTTTCCCACGGTACATTTCGAAGTGTGCTGGGAAACAATATTAATGAAATTATTTGTAGAGAGACTGATCGATACTAAAAATCTGTTAGCAACTTTTTGCATACTCTATGGCATTGTGAGAAGAATTTGATCTTAGAATATTATATCTGACATTTCTTATATTCTCAGTGACTTAATCTCCATTTAGAATGAAGCAAATGATTGTCTTTTTGGTTATTTTTAAAGAGGAATACATGTAAGGATCCAACTTTCCTAAGTGTATAACAAAATTTCTTGAATTTCTTAAGCATACCCACTGATTTGTTAGATCTGCAATAAAAAAACAACTAGCAAAGGATAAGTACAGGAGGGGGAAGATGATGATTTTAGAAACGTGACAAAAGCAAAATTTAAGGAGGGCAGAAATCTGTTTTTTTAAACAGGAATAGTGTTCTCTATTGCAAAAAATAACACAATTTCCATTAATCTACATATGTATTTATAGTCTTGTTTGAAGAAGCATTCAGCACCTCTTAGAAAACACTTGACAGACAGTAGAAGTCTCTGTCAATTACATAATTTCAAGTAGCAGCTCAAATACTTAGCAACTTCCCCAAATATCTAAAACCATACACATGGTGAAAAGAATAACATGAATGAAGCAGAAACTAAAATAGAGACGGAGCCATGTTATTGTGAATGGAGCACTGATGTAAGAATCTGTGAGTCTTCAAAATGAAACAGGAGAAGGGGGTAAAATATCCAAAGTATCAGTTGTACCCAGCTAGTTGAAGATACAACAGGCACAGAAGAAATGTTTTTGTTTTTAAAAATCTGAGGAAAAAAATAAGCATAGTCTATTCTAGGAGCTCCAGTGAAGAAATGCCTGCTCTTGTGGATATTTCCTACAAACAGGCCTGAAGCAGGGTGAGCTCAATGAGGGTTGACAAGCCACCAAAGCTAAGTATCTGCTATTCTGTCAATGGGCAAGTCCACACAGAGATAATGTTATGCTTCGTTAAGGAAGAAGTGCTGGCCTAGGATGCACTCTTCCTCCTTTTCCAAAGTTTGAACAAGGGAAATGTTCCCTTCTCATTGGGAACATTTATGTTTCTGTCTGTGTTAGATTCTCTGATGAGAATCATTAGCAGAGAGAAGCAAAATGAAGGAAGCATTGAAAAAGAAACAAGTAGAAGATGCGGTCTCAGGTGATTAATTGCTCTATTTCCTTGTTCTTTTCTCTCTGATGTTCAGAGGGCAAGAAAAGTGTCTCAATACTGGCATTTATTTGAGGGAGAAGGACTCCTGGGCTGTGAGTTCAGAGATGTTAGGATGGAAATGTGAATTTCAAATAGTAAGATACACAAGGAGATCCTGATATACAAGGAGAAAAAGTAAGGTAGAATGAGAAATCTCTATGTGGTTTTACACCCCAATTGGGTTTTTTATTCAATCATTTATTTGATAAAAATTTATTTGGTGTTTACTCTATGCTAGAAACTCACTCTTTGGGAAACTACAGATAGAACACTATCCAGAGAGACAAAAATTCTTGCTGATATGAAGCTTACATCCTAGGGAAGGAGGGGTAACAACAACGCATACAAAAAATAAACAAATTATATAAAACATTAGACACTGATAAGTGCTATGGGAAAACGTAAAGCAGGGAGTGCCAGGCTGGAAAGGAGCCACCACTGAAAACTTAAATAGGGTGTTCAAAGAAGGGCTCACTTGGGCCAGCCGAGTGGCTCAGTTGGTTAAGAGCTCACTCAAGAGTGCGAGCTGAGCTCTGGGCAACAGCAGTTCGATGCCTGGCCTGAGCTGAGCTGCCCCTGAGCCTGGCTCAGCTAAAAAAAAAGAAGGGCTCACTAAGAAGGTATACTTAAGTAAAGACAAAAGGCAGGTGAAGAAACATGCTATGCAAATAGTGTAGGGATGAGCACTATAAGCAGAGGGAACAGACAACAAAGAGCAAGATGCCCAGGCAGGAACACACTTGCCATGGTGGGTGATTAGGGTAAGGGATTGAGGGAGGGAGGAAGTGGCCAAGGTGATGGTGGCACAGGCCAAGCTTGTAGGGCTTTGCAGGCCACTTTAAGGATTTGGGCTTTGCTTCTGGGAGACACAGAGAGGCACTGGAAGCTTCTGAGGGACATGTTCTGATTCCATTTTAATTGGTTCGTATTGGCTGCTTCGATTGCAAAGACAGTAGGAGTTAGAAAATAATAATAATAATAATTACAATAATAATATTCTGGATACAAACTGAAGGAAGAGTAAATAGGATTTCCTAGTGGATCAGATATAAGGTATAAGAGAAAGAGAAGAGTCAAAGATGAAAATCTAAGGATTTTCTATATAGGAAGAATGCCAAATTTAATAACAGCACAGTTTTCAAATAATTCTGGTATATATTTCCATCCTCTCAGTCCGAGGTGCTTGTTTGATGCTCCCATACCTCCTATCATGTTAGACTCAAATTTTCCATTTAACCATCACCCTGACTAAGCTCTGTTCCTCTTGAAAACAAGAAATGTGAGTTATTCGTTTTCAATTTCTCAGGACTGTACAGGACCTGACGCATTGTGTGGTTATGATGGCTATAGAATCATAAACACTTTTAGTTCCTTTGGTCATCTCACGTCTGAATCCATTTCTAGGTTGTGGGGACTCTCATCTAACGAGTTGTTGGTTGATATCAAAGACTGTCTGTCTTATGGAGGGTAAAAATGTTAAGTGTTTGTTTCCCCAGCCTTCCTGGTGTCTTGGGTTCAGGCTTAAGATGTGAGGTCCTCCCTGCAGAAACACCCGCAAGGAACAGAGCCTGGAAGGTTGGTCCACGAATGTCGGGGTCAGAACATTGCCTTCTCTTAGCTGCCCTGTCTTTAACAGATTAGTTCCAAGATATGCCCTGGGGTGTAGTTCTTGGCTGCTTAGGCTGATGCTTGGTTCTCCAAATTTCTCAACTATTCTGTGAATTAAAACAATATCTCTGTTTAAATAAGGCATATTCAGCTTTGCAACTTGGAATAAAGAACCCTCACCAATGTAGTGCCCAATAAGTAGTCACTTAATGAAAGAATGACTATTGCGTTCTACTTATAAAAATGTATATGCATTACTCTGAGATGGAATGGAAGGTTAAGGACTGGCAGTCTCCACTTCTGTCTTCCTATTTGCCACTGCAACATATGGAGGAATACTGAACGGAAAGATCACAGGGCAGGTGGGATTTGATAGGAAGCAGGTAAGAAGTAATGGGAACAGTTTCTGGTTTTGGGGTCACTGACATTTTTAAACCTGATAAATAGTATGGGTTCTTTCCATATGAAATTACACCTAAGCAGAAGCACAGATGTTTTAAAATGAAATTTTAATGAGATCAAATGGTTTGGCATCTTCTCCCTTTGATAAAGTTTTATATCGTTTTCAATAACACATCTAAAAGGTAAAATACTAGACTTAATCTAATCTATTTTAATCTGCTGCTTTACATGTTTTGAACATGACTATAATTTCAAATTTGTAGCTAATATGATAATCAGTTTCTTAGTAATGAAATTCCATTTATATATTGTGAAAATTCCCAGAGAGAAGCCAGGGGGGGAAAAAAAAAAGTTGAATTCTCTAGGTACTACATTGATATAAAGATATTAATATTGTAAAAACCCAAAGATAAGCACAGATGAGTTAAAGTGTGAAGCACTAAATCAATGCCTAATAATTAATACTAACTAAAAATATATTTTGAGATTTCTACAGGTTATTAAAGTTTATTTAAACTAATGCCATTATTTTATAGAAATGAGTTTCAGATAAATTGAGGAATATCACCCATCTGGTGGTTGCTTACAGAGGAATGTCCTCTCATTTGACCAGTCGTTTTAAAGCAGAAAGCATCATATTACTCTGTGCAAATGAAATTGTTTAGCCAAATCATCCATGTGAACTAGACAAAAGCAGAATTGATTGGGAAGACATTTAGGGGCCTATCAATTTTCTCCACAAGGAGCATGATTTGAAGACTGTCCACTCTATCACTTCTGTCTTTTGGTATTAATATGCAATAATAGATAAAAATAATTGCCTATATGTGTGCAGGCTCCATGCTAAGTGCTATTAGATAACTTATCTCACTCAATCTTTCTATCAAGCCAATGAAATGAGTACTATTGATTCACTCCATTTTACAAATAAAGAAATCAAGGATTAGAGCTGTTAAATAGTACACACAAGAAAATAGAGAATGACAGAGCCAGAACTTGAACCCAGAGCTATTTCACACTAAATCCTGTGCTCTAAGTAACTATGCTCAAAAGCCTTTTAATTTTGAAATGTTATGTAGTTTAGTAGATTTCATTGTTTTTTTTCTATATTTAATTTTTTTTTTCTTCTCAGTCTGTAAACTGAGCTCTTACATAGGAAGAAAATGATCATATTTTATTGATTTCTGCTAAGTTTGGATAATCACAAACATAAATATCATGCAAACAGTTTACAAAAAATGGTACTAAAGATGGCTCTCTTGATTTATCAGTTCATGTGGGCTTAATCTGTGACTTGCTATTTGCAAAATTCTTCTAAACTATTGAAATTTCTAAAATTTTAAGTGACATCTAAGCATAGCAAATCAATAGTTTAAACCTTTCTGGGGTTATAACAGCACCAGGGTGGTGAGTAGATTTCATCTCTCTGGACAGTGCAGATTGCCTGGTAGTGATTGTGTTGGGATTGACTAGCAATGTCTGAAGTGGGCATGGAAGGGGAAGTCATCTCACTAGAGCCGAATATTTAGCCATTATGTATCAAACTTCTTATGTCACTCATTTGGCTTTACCAGTCTACAGCCAAACTGTAGTCATTACTTAGTAATTGGAGTTTGTCAATCTGTAGATTTAAGGTGTTTAGAATAATTGATTTATTAAATGCGATAGCATGCAGTACTGCTCTTGGCCCATAATAATAGTTTCAGTAAATGATGCCTACTATTATTATTTTAATTTTATAAGAAACATCTAAATAAGCTTCAAAACTTTATTGGTTTCTCACCTCTGCCCTGAATTACATAACAAAATTGTCTGTCATTCAAATTCACCACTCTGTCCACAGAGGAGTTCTTCTAAATATATATATATGTATAATTTTTTTTTTTTCTTGAGAGCTGATGCTTCCTAGCATTTAGTAATTTATTGGACATTAAGGCAAGCCCAGTTGTTGAAGTTTTCCTCCCGTAGATTCTAACCAATTGCTAGCAGACACAGAAAGCCACAGAGCCACCTAGATGTAGTCTGGCTTTGTTATTGCTACACGCAACAATGGGAAACAGAAGCCTCCTACCTCAAACCCCAAATGGACCATTGCGATGGGAAAGTTCTGCTTCAGCCACAGCAGACTGGATGCAGCAGGGGAAAGTAATGTTTTGTTTAAGCAAGAGGCAATAGACAGAAGGGACGAGGGGGATGAGAGGAGAGAGGGAAGGAGAGTGAGAATGAGAGTGAAAATTACAGAGGACTTCTCTCTGCTCTTACTCAAAGGACACTCGTGGATGTCGGGTTCCTCAGTCTCACCAACACTAAGTCACCCCACGCCCTTCCTACTCAGAGAAGGCTGTGCAGGGGACGTCTCAGAAACATTCACTTTAATACCATCCTCACCTGGGCAGGGGATCAGAAGTCTCATTGCCTTGATGAAAATGGGAGAAGAAGGAGATGCACTGTATCCCAAACAAGACCCACCACTTCCTCCTTTAGATGTTTTATAGTTACCCTGAGCCAAATCGTATTTCCTGCATTTCTTTTCCTAATGCCTCTAAATCAGATCATGTGGCATTACACTCAGAAGGCTCGTTGCAGCTGAACACAGGTCCAGTCTGTGGACACACACATCTGGTTAGTGCCCTACCCACATAAATCACAGCGCATTTCTCCATTGTCCAGCAGGCCCTCGTACTCTCCCTGCTGCTGCTTTGCCCTTTCCTTCTCCATCTCCGACCCTTACGCCTCCCCCACCTCACCAACCTCCAAGGCCCGATGCTGCCCCGACCCCCACCATGCTATTCAAACCAGTCAACAACATTAATCGAACCATCATTGTGTATCTAGGTGGAGAATGGGTACTTTCCTCACTGGAGCCAAACACAGGTATTTAAATAACACATATAATAGAATCTGCTCTGGACAGGATATGATGCCTCACCATAGGATTTCCTACTAATCTGTTCTTTTAAAAATTTCATATTAGAGAGAGTGATGGCCATGATATGTCTAAACTTCTGAGTTTTGCTCACTGGTTTTATTTACAGAAGCTGACATTGGCACCTTGTCATTACAGATTCAGATCTGAGATGGGCTTGGCTATAGTGTCAGGCACTTTGACATCACAGGTGGTCAGATGCTGCAGGTAAATTATAGCGTGAAAGGCAGGCTTAAGGAGTTGTCTAGGTTTTTTTTCCTTGCTTCCTTCAATGCAAATTCTCCCTAAGGGATGATTTTCTTATCTTAATGGTTTAGAAATTATGCATTTGTTTCTATTAATGATAATAAATTTAAGTCTTCACATCCTAGTTTATCACAATGAAATTAAACTCCTAGATTTAAATGAAGATGTATTTTTCAAATATTAAAAGTGTTTAGCTCCTAATGAAGCAATGTTTTATAAAAACAAACAAACAAACTGGGAACATATTACCCTCTCTTACATAGAATCTAAACTATCCTTAAATGGTGTTTAATTCTTATCCTCAATCTGATCAGAGAAATGCCAGTAAGGCAATGTGAACAAGTGTGCTTTTACTAACTGAAGACAAAATTTTTAAAAAGGAGGAACAATTGATATTTCCTCATAAATGAGTGTTTGTTTGTTTAAGTGAGAGAGGGGTATTGAATTCCATATGATAGATACTAACTTGTTAATACAAGTTTCGTTTAAGTTTAATTGCGATATAGAGAAGGGAATGAAACTGAAATATACTTTCATTTGCCTAACAGTGATTATAATATGATATTAAAAGGCCAAGTAAATCAAATGGATTTACATTTTAAAAATTAAAGTTTTCTTCATCAAATTTACCAACGTAATTTCAGATATCTGTTAAAAATTTTTTAAAAAAATCAAGATGGTGGGTGATCTAATATAATAATTACTAACAACAACTGAACTTGAAAAAAATGGAATTATTGTATTTATTTCATGTCTGGCCATAGAAGACTACATATAATTAGTAATCATAAATATAATCATACCCATATAAAAACCTAGAAAAAAATTAAGATGCTTATAAATATCCACATGGAAATACAATTTTGTTGACTAAAATAAGTAAAATGTTATATTTATGACAAGATCTAAGAGTTGAAGAAGCTTAGAAATTTATATTTTCATCTGTTAGGAGGTTTTGAACTGCAGGTAACAATATCCAACAACAAGTAGCTGAAGCAAAAGATTATTATTCTCAAAGTACAAGACATTCATAAGAAAGGAGGTACAGGGTTGGTCCAGAAGCTTAAAAATGTATAGTCTCTGAGTCGTTTCTTCTGTAATTCTCTTCACCTTTTTTTCAGTTGTAAGATGGCCACAGAAGCTCAAAGCATTGCACTCTCTTACATATCAATGTCTAAAGTTAGAGGGAAAAAAACCTGGGCCTCTTTTAACACATCTCTCTCTCTCTCTCTCTCTCTCTCTCTCTCTCTTTTTTTTTTTTTTTTTTTTTTGCCAGAGTAGGAAATTAAAGACCCAAGAAATTAGAGACATTTCTTCTAATCCTGTTGGCTGGAACTAGGATATATACCCTTCCTTGCCTTCCGAGACACCAGGAAAGTGACTCTCATGCAGATGGGCTCTCAGAAGGGAAGTGGGTGGCAGAGGCTCTGTTTTAGGCAACATATGGTATTTGCCAGTGGTATCATATGGTAGTTACAGTGTGGGCTTTGGAGCCCAACTACCTAGGTTTGAATCCTGGCTCATCTATTTTTAACCTGTGTGATCTTGAGTAATTATTTAACCTCTCAGAATTTCAATTTCCACATTTCTATAAAACAGGGATAAAAATAGTGTCTCCTTCAATTAATGTAGGCTATCATTTACCTTAAAATATTTGCTTACAACCTCTACAGTAAAACATTGCATTGTTTGATTACCTCTGCGCTAAAACTTTGAATTTCTTTAAGTGTTTTAGAGATATACCAACTTCTTGAAAATGCAAAATACCTTAGAATGACAAGTAAGATTATACTAATTCAATTTAGGGGTCTGTATAAATAATTAATATCTATATTTAGACTCATAATAAACTCCAAGGTATTTGCTCTGCCTTCCCTAACTCCCCATAACACTAGAAAATGAGTACAGGGCCAACTGCCTTAGTCTCCTGTTGGCCTCTGAGTATAAAGAAAATATGCATGCACTCATTTAGTGTCCGTGAATTAGAAGCTAGAGTCCTGCTCCAAACTACCTGACCTCACATGATATATGTGTTTTATATATACATAAATACATATGTGTGTGTATATATAATATACAACATACGATATTGCAGACCTTTCTTTAACATTAGAACAATATATTCCAATACTGAAACAAAAAGACAATAATTCCAGTAGAGCGATGAACTTGGCACATAAGAAGAAATCTTAGTGGGTATTGGTAGTTATCAATTAATAATTGTTTGCTGAGGGTAAACTGTGAAGTATCAAATTCATCTCTGCCCTTAAGATGCGTATGATCTAGCTGAAGAGATAAATTCAATATGCACTAAATCAATGTGGTGCTGAATTCTATTGCACTGAATCTGGTTGTGAGAAGTTTGAGGAGGTAGAGGTTAAGATGAGAGCTGCATAGGAATCAGGAGGTGATGGAGATCAAACTCTTACTCAGATGGGATAGACAAGAGATCAAAGGCCCTGGGGCATCATTAAGGGCATTTGGGTGCCTTGGTTAGACAGAAAAATTGAAAAAAAGCAGATTTTTTTTGAGAAAGATTAATGCATTAAACAAATATTTACTGAGTGCCTACCATGTGCTAAGCCAGTGTTAGGTGAAAAAGATGGAAAATCCAGTAAGAAATGGCTCCCTCTCATAAGCTGGTAAAAAGGTCCCATTATTGGTTATTTATGGATATTTATGGACCAAATCCTCTAAAGTAATTCCATAGCATATGTGTTACATTGATATCTTCTTCCCAAGGTACAATAAAATCATTATGTCAAATATATTTTGAAAGAGAAAAATAGTAAATCCAATGTAAGAATTCATTTATCATCTTGTGCTTCTTCCAATAGAATATCTACAATATTTATAAAGTGATAATATTGATAATGTACTTTTATTGTATATTCGCCAGGTGCTAAGTGTTGGGAGCTGTCAGCACCCCAATATGTGACAAGGTTTCATGGTCGGTTATAGTCTCCACTCCTGTGAACCCATGTGCCTTTCCTCTACATCAGATCCTATAGGGGACAGTACCTTCACTGTATTTATGGCAAATTCCTGTGGTACCCCAATGAGAGATGGCTGTGTAAGTCAATGATGGATAAGATTTCCTAAGAGGAGACAACCCAAGCCAGGCTACAGTCCCTATGGGGACCCCAGGGCTGAGAAAAAGGGGACTCAAGCTCCTTGGAAACAGAGGCTCAGACCCCTGGCCACATAGGCCAAAAGCCTGTCTGTGAGAAACTGACAGCCTGCCTGTGAGAAACTGATGATAACATTAGTCCATTGAGCTCACTTGCCTAAGATAATCACAGTGAGAAGTCTCCCTAGAGACCAAAGGTCTCCAGGCCATGAAAGTTCCAATAAGAGACACTTACTGACCATGAGCTATGTTAATCAATAGCCTTATTTGAATTCTTTGCCTTGTACATTGTTGTAACAACAGATACTGAAGATTTAACTGAGAAACAGATGCTACCCTCTATTGTAAATACTATAGCTCTCCGTAAGATAAGAAATGTTTGAAACCCCCTTTTGGCTTCTAAGTAATCTCAAAGGAATAGACTTTAGACTCAGCCACTCCTAGTCTCTTAGTAATAGCTCAGGTATGCTCCCTGTGAGTCTTACGATTGTGTATTAGCTGCTGGAATTTGGGATAATTACTAGATAGTCAAGGTAGTCATGGTAACTATTCTTTAGGTGATAAGTGGAAATTGAGTCTGGGTCACAAAGAGAAAATCACAGTAAAAGACAAGACAATCCTTAAGCAGAAGAGGAAGTTACAGTGCACCCTGGAGAGAGCAATTACAAGGAAGCAAAGACTGTGAAAGCCCTGAGAAAGAAAAAACATCAAACTCATGTGAAACATAACTTGTAATTTAGGTAATGGTCAAGAGTCCCTATAAAAGGGGACATGCTGTAACAATGAAGTGTGACACTCCTGTGAAATTCTCTCCAGTGTCTCCATCTTTCTTTTTTCTTTTCGCGGATGCCGTCCCCACCTGAGGGAACCCCTGGACTTGTGGACCCCCGCAGCTAAGCACTCTTAAAAATGCTTTAACTTTATTAGTTCATTGTAAACTCACAATGATCTTATGAGGCAAGAATTTCAGTACCTTCACTTAATCAGTAAGGCCCAGCAATATTATGTAACTTGTTTAAGATGACAGAGCTGGTAATCAGTAGAGCCAATCTTGAACGGTCTCATTCCGGAGACTGTTTAGCCAGTATTCTGCATTTGATTTATGAAGTTTAAAATGCATACAGAATCTGAATATTGAATCTTTCCCAATATACAGTACATCTTGAAATTTTAGAGGAACACAAATGATATAATATTGTTCTTCAGTAATGGTTTTCCTTATTTTTTTAACTAAAATTTATTTTTAAAATTTTGTATTTCTAGTAAAATATTATAGAAGTGTGACTGTAATTTGTATCCAAATCCCTATTTCCAAAGTGAGAATATGATAAAGATTAATGCAGTTTTTGCCTTTATTTGGTGATATCAAGGATAACAGAATCAATTTTACTGCAAATACAATGTGTGAAGGAATATGTTCAACATCAATGCTCTAGTCATTAGGCCTGACATTTCTTTGTGAAGTGGGCAGAAAATTAAATTGCCCCACACTACAGGACAAAATCATACACCATGAGAAGTAACACGTGGAGGTCATGCTTGCACTGAGGTATGTTTGGGTTTTATCATATGCGTTCCATGATGGTGATGGGAATGGTAAAATTTCCTTTCTCAACATGCTCTGAATCGTTACCCCTTAACATCCTCCCAATATTACACTTTTCCTGGCATTTTATGTTGATTTTATAGTATGACATTGTAGTTATGTATGTGTTTGAAAAAATGAATAACTTCACTAGCTTCTTTAATTTTAACTTTATTTAAGCTGCTCTTACCCAACCACCCCCACCCCCAACCAAGATTCCGATATTCTAGATCTTGACTTCTTTGAACTGTTCTGAGTTTTAAAATAAGCCCTTCAAATTGGAGCACATGAGTCATTTTTTCAGGATCCAGATTTTTACAGCAAACATTTTTGAGCCCCATTTGAGACCCCGGGTGCTCTGCTGGACTCCTTAGAAAGTCAGAAGGTAAATGAGATGTCTTGATTTTAATGAACTGGTGGTCAGGTGCCGAGGGTAAGACTCTAAAACGGCAAGTCTAGGCAATAACTAAGTCAGTATATCGCCTTTATGGAAATTAGTAAGAGGTGCTTCCTCCCTAAGTTAGAAGCAGCTGAGTGCTCAAGGTCTAATAAGATTAGAGAGCTTAGATTTCACCTCTAACTTGCTCTCTGGTGGGAGGAAGGTGAGTAGGGAGTGAGTTACAATATCACTCATGATGAGCAAGGAAGCACAATGTTAAGTGGAAATAATGCATATAAAGCAAGTAACAAGGCCTCCTGGTATGTGGCAGACACTCCATGAATATGAATTGCCTTGGGAATTCAAGCGGAAGGAGAAACCTCTTTGAATGGGGATCAAGGTAATTTCACTAAGACATCATGACTGAGGCATCATGACAAGGTAATTTCAATAAGACATGAGGGAGGGACATTTCAGGCCTAGAAAGCAGTGTGAACAAGGGATAAAGGCACAGGAAGGCACCGGAGGTCCAAGAAAAGGTTTCCAAGGGGAGGAAAGCATCCCACAGGAGTATGGAAAGGGGTGGGGGCATCTGGGGTTGTCACAATTCGAGTCCTGCTGGCATTTACTGCACTGAATCCAAGGAGGCTAAAGTCTATAATCAGTGTCACACAACAAAATAGTGTCCCTCCAAAACTGCCCAAAGCACTCCAGTTGAGAAAAACCGCAGGATACGGCATATGAAAAGCAGTGAAGAATGAAGTTGGAAAAGTGGGCTCCCTATCACACTGGACACCAAATGCCACGCAAATAAGTGTGTCTTCCTTGGTAGGCAGTGGGAAATCTTTGAGAATTCTGGAATTCAGGAATAATACGATCAGTCTTTTACAGTATTGAGCATAAGGAATACTAATGATTCAACAAGATCAATTTGGCATTCATTTGGTGAGGGGGCATAGCTGGGACAAAACTCGCAGTGGGATGACCAGTCAGGAGGTTATGGACAGCAGGAAGGAACAGGAGGGAAATGATGGCGAAGTCAGGGGCTGAGATCCTGATATCTTTTCCTATGAAGGACAACTCTTTTTTTCCCCCCCTGAGAGATCATAAACTAGTGAAACTGAAGTTTTTCTGAAGGCTTAGGACCTGAGCAGGGGAAGAAAATCCTATCTAATCTTCCATAGCCAGAATTCCTTCTAGCCCGCTCTTTACTCTGTCATAGAAACATTGCCTTTAGGGAGATAGTGGGAAAGCAAGTGTCAGAAATGAAATTTCAGCAGCATACCTCACCCTGATTAGCTGTAAAAAGTCAGCGAGAGGCTGCTGCTCTGGGGAGACACACCTGAGCATGTCTGTCAAAACTGACATCGCTCCAGTTCTTCACAACTCAGGGACACGAGCCCAGAAATACTCGGAAGTGATAGAGTGGGACACACACACACACACACACACACACAGACACTCACATACTCATTCACACACCTGCATGCACACAGACACACACACTCATGCACACATCTGCACATAGCCCTTTTGTATACTTTATCTCCTAGAATAAAATATAGCCATGTGGTCAATTAATGACTCTGAAAACATTTATTTACCTTGTATTTCTTTTAATTTAATTTATCTTTAACTCAAAGTTGAAATAACTTAAAACTGTTTCTTCCCAAGTTTCCCCCACACTGGTCAGCTCTGTGCAGAGGGCACTGACAGCTACACAGAGTGTGCTGTTGGAATCAGTCCCAAAGCCATTACACTCTTCAGAATGTTCTTGTGTGTTTTCTTGGATAGGCGTCTGTAAAAATCATTTCTGTGTGTCACGCTAAACACACCTAGCAACTAATTGCTCTCTCACTATGTAAGTCATGATGTTGAACAGGTTAATTTGATGTTGCTTCAAAAAGGATTTGCTATTTTCTCGCCTCATTCTGCAGACTTTTAGGGTCCCACTTATTTTTAGATGCCATTTCATATTCGATGGAATTCTGAGAAGTCTCTCTTATTATTTTCCTGCTCAGATAAAGAAAGATTGTCCTGCATCAAGAGTTACAAACTGAAATCAACCAACATCAGGTGACAGGTGGTAGAGGGGCCTGTAGTGCCAGGCAGAGCACACCTGGCTGGAGGTTTCCCACACACTGTCCTTAGCAGTCACCCTGCTGGATGCACACAGCGCTTGTGCTGGCTGTCTTGGACCCACGGACTGCAAGCTTGTGATCCCAGGTCATAACCCTTCCTGTAATTCTTTAGTTATTAGTGGGGGGTGGAGGGGAGAGGCTACACCTCTCAGAGTCCATAAAAGGAGTCTCTTTGTGGGTTATAGGTGATGTCTCCTGATGCTGGAACTTCTGAACTTCTTCTGTAGACTCTAGAAAAGAGTGGTGATGCAGCCTCTGTTTCAATAGGAAGGAAGCATATGCCGGTATCTAAGGTACGTTTTACCAAGAATCGGGCCTTATTCTCGATTCTGAATGGGCCTTCCTGGCTGTTAGTTAACGGAAGGGAAAAGGTAGGAAGTGGAGACCAGGGGAACCTTTCTTGGGTCTCAGCTGGCTGCCAATTTGCGGGTAGTTTACAGACAATAGCCAAGGTGCCAGGAAGCCGTTCAGAACCATGGGCAGACTGCGGTCACTGTAAATCCTGAGCACATTCACTTGTTCCGCACAAGCTGATCCCTAAAGCACACTATTTCCCCGAATGAAGCTCAGTTCCATGTCTAGCAATTTGTGAAACTCACTCAGAAGTTAGTCATTGCCTAACCACACGCAAGAAATTTTTCCACAGGTTAATTACATGTTACATAAAAGAGAATTTTCTGTGGGCCATTTTCTCTGGATGGCCTGTTAGATACTCATTTGCTTTTATAATTCATTTATTATTGTATAAACTATTATAATGCTTATATTCAATCTTTACTAAAGAAGAAGTAAACAAGCCCACCTTGCCATTCATTCTTATTATGAACGATAATCTCTGACTTTGATAAAGGAGCCTCAAAACCAAAGAGCTGTTTCCAGAAGAATAAAATTAATAGGATTGTGCCCCTTTGTTGCTGCAACAAGTAAAGAAAATATATATTAAAGTCCTACTGTCTGTCATGTACTCATATATCTCTCTCAAATTTCATCCTCATTTAATTCTCCTAACATTTAAGCATATTTTATTAACAGAGTTGAACAAACGAAAGTTATATAACTCAGACAATTTCATACAATTAGAAAGAAAACAAGCTTCAAGTGCAGGTCCTGCTGGTTCTCTGAAACATTGTTCAATTTCAAAATATCTGTAACATTCTCCATTCCCTCATTAACTAGCTTGGACTTTCCAAAGCCAGACAAATGGTTTGACTTACTTTGTCTTCCATGAAATTGCTAGTTGTAATGTAATGTGAGGTGTTCTTGTATTACAAGTCCTCAGGTAACATAATTTCTTTCAGTGTTGTTTCATTATAATGTTGATGAGAAAAATAAAATTGGGGCCACTATCTAGAGTGGGTTTTCTCTGGGGCCTGCAGCATCCTCCCACACCTGAAGCTGTGCCTCTGAGGTGAGCTGGCGTGTCTACTGGTCTGAGTGAGTGTGGTGTGTGTGATGTGCCCTGTGATGGACGGGCGTCCTGTCCCGGCGTGGTCCTGCCTTGGGCTCTGAGCTGCCAGGAGGGGCTCTGGCCACTAAGGACCTGAACTGGGATAAGCGGGTTGAAAGAGAATTATTTTCCTTGTTTTTATTAATCTCTCTTAAATGTATGTACAGCTGATATTTATTTCAGTGTTTAATGTTAGAAGTGTTTGGGGTCTTCATTTAGAAGTTTGGTGATGTTCTGTGCCAGAGGAACTTAATTCTTGTTTATATCAATTAGCCTAAAATTAGTTTTGTTATATGTCATTTTGCTTGAAGTTGCAGTTTCTAAGAACCTATCAGCGATGTGAAGTGAGGACTTACTTTATTTTATTTTCATGAGCCATCAGTGTGGGTGCTGGAAGCTTACTCAACTGTAAGAAGGTTCTGACTATTGCTCATTCAACAGAAGGAGAACCACAGATACAAAAAAGAAGACTGCCCTCCAAATTTGAGCATTTTTGGTGGCATGTTTATTGGAAAACAGCTCTGGATAATAAAGACATTTGTTTTGCAAGGACAGAAATCATTAGAAATATCTACAGAGAAGAGCAATTCTGGAAAGATGTGACCCAGGAATATACAAAAGCTCACCAGGATCATTAAGAAAGACCCTGGGAATGGAAATATTTATTTTATAGTGTGTCAGAGGTGGCTACACAAAGGAGCTCTCCAAGTGCCTCTCAAGGTGGGATCCAAATGAAAATAAATGAAATATAGGTGCTCTATGTACACATTTGGGGTCAACTACTCTCCTTTTAAAACCATTTTTTTTTTAGTATCTCATTACCTGCTTTCGTGCCGTTGGACAATTTCTGCACAGCAAAGTGAATGCGAAAACTTACAAATATCTAAAGAAAACCATGCTTTCTACCTAGATGAAGATGAAATATAGTCTCACATTTTTGAAAAATGTTCATCATCACTTATCTATAAACACTACCCATCTGTTTTAATTTTGTCAATAACCTCATTGAAAAGTCAAAGATTAAATTGTATTTTATTCCTGTTCCTCTTCCTTTCCTAGAATATGAATATAAAATACTTGTTTTCATGAATTCTTTAAGGAGGTTAACTAAGATCATATAGCTAGCTTGAGAAGTTCTTTTCTATACTGGATCCTAATTAATATAATTCTACACTAGAAGTAAACACATTCAAAGAATCCTAAAATCAAATCATAATTCAGAATGGCTTATTTGCTGATATATCAAATGGAATTCCTTATTATTTAACAGTACATCCACAACAGATTGAAAAATACTGTTTCATAATGATCAAGGCATCACTATAAAATCCTGTGTTTTCTGAATCTTCAGAGATTAAATTATATTTAAAGTCATTTACCTTATGATTATTTATGCCCTTCTAGCTTCTGGTTTGAGTAGAGATTCTAAGAGATAAATAAGAGTACCCCGACACACACACATACACTCCTTTTTGGCAAGGCAGCATGCAAGAAAGAACATGGAAGAGACTACTTAGAAACTAAGTACATTCAAATCTCATTATCAAGTGTGCATTTCCTCTAAAAAATGTATAATGTAGGAAACACCTGATAAATCAATGATGATGGTAAATATTTATGGTATAACTGGTATTTATGGTTGTGGGAAACACAGTGCATGTATAAACCAAGATACTAATGTGTGAAGAGGAGTGCTTGTCAGTTGGGTTTGCTGCTGTACCCTGGCTTACCACCATGACTCACACAGAATAAGGACTCAGATAATATTTAGTCTTTAGTGATGATGAATAAATGACTAAACTGAGGCTGGGGAATGGGAATCCAAGTGTTTCTCAGAATGAATCTACTTATATGGAGCCAAGATACCTCTGTTTGAAACTCAGTTATTCCTCCTAACACTGCTAATTTAACCAAATAGTTCAAAACCAATAACACATTATGTGATGTTCCTTTGACTAAAAACTAATTTAAATCCTCTTCTAATTAGTAGACTCTATATCCTGAAAAGAACTATTTCATTATTTCCTTAAACATGCACCTATAACACATATTTAAGCACAGTGTACTGTAATTCCCAACTAAAAGGCAATTCAAATTAGGTCTCTTTCAAAATATAATGACTGCTTTCTTTTATATTTTTAATGAATTTATTGGGGTAACATTGGCTAGTAAAATTATATGGGTTTCAAATGTAAAATTCTATAATACATCATTTGTATATTACATTATGTGCTCACCACCCAGAGTCAGTTCTCCTTCCATCACCATATACTTGACTCCCTTTTCACTCTTCTACCACCCCTCTCCTCCCTTACCCTCTGGTAATTACTAAACGGTTGTCTGTGTCTGTGAGTTTTTGTTTTCTTGTTTTTCTTGTTCTTTCAGTTTTATATCCCACATATGAGCGAAGTCATATTCTCGACATTTTCTGTCTGATTTATTTTGTTTAGCATGATAATCTCAAGATCCATCCATGTTGTGACAAATGGCAATATTTCATCTTTTCTTATGGCTGAATAATATTCCATTGTATATATGTACCATATATTCTTTATCCAGTCATCTATTGAAGGACACTGGTTTTTTTACATGTTTTGGCCACTGTGAATAGTGCTACAATGAATATAAAGGTACATATATTTTTATGGATAAATGTTTTCAGATTTTGAGGGTAGATTCCCAGAAGAGGGGTTACTGGGTCACTGCTTCCTTTGTTATGGAAACTCTGTACTCTTTTCCATAGTGGCTGTACTAATTTACATCCACATCAAGAGTGTGTGAGGGTTCCTGTTTCTCCACAGCCTCTCCAACACCTGTTATTACTTGTCTTGTTGATAATAGCC
This sequence comes from Aselliscus stoliczkanus, assembly GCA_033961575.1. NCBI lineage: Eukaryota > Metazoa > Chordata > Mammalia > Chiroptera > Hipposideridae > Aselliscus > Aselliscus stoliczkanus. Next base: position 69,114,601 of record CM066740.1, on the reverse strand, counting down.
ACTCTAACAGGTATGAAGTGATATCTCATTGTGGTTTTGATTTGCATTTCCCCAATAACTAGTGAAGTTGAGCATCTTTTTATGTATTTGTTGGCCATTTGTGTGTCTTCTTGGGAGAAGTATCTGTTCAGGTTCTCTGCCTATTTTTTAATTGGATTATTTGTTTTTTGTTGTTGTTGTTGTTGAAGTGTATGAGTAACTTATATATTTTAGATATTAGCCCTTTATCAGAGGTGTTGTTTGGAAATACCTTCTCCCATTTGGTTGGTTGCCTCTTTGTTTTGTTGAAAGTTTCTTTTGCTGTGCAGAAGCTTTTTAGTTTGATATAGTCCCATTCATTTATTCTTGCTTTTGACTTCTCTTGCCTTAAATCATTTCAGATTTAATTAAACTGCAGGAATTCTTGTAATGGATCTTATATGGTTTTATCACTATTATGAACATGTGCAGAGCCACAATAAAAACAAACTAGGCTTAGTACCTATCAAATTCTGTCCTGAAGGTCTAAATTTCTAAATCATTCTATCTATCTATCTATCTATCTATCTATCTATCTATCTATCATCTATCTATTTTAAATATTCTATACATGGCTATTATCTTTATGTTTGGCAAGCATTAGTCAAATTGAATATGATATAATTCAATTTAAGGTTGAATAAAGTGAACACATTATTATCAAGCAGATACATGAAGACTCCCTACCAATGAGTATAAGATGTTCCAGGAGAACACCAGGAAATTGTTCCATCACTAAGGCCAGCTCTTGAGGATGCTTGGATTGAATTTTTCTCAATTGCTGCTTATATATATGTTGTGAGATTCTAGGTACTAAATTAAGCACTTGATCCCACGATGCTGCCGTGCATCCAAAATTGTTTCCTGGAGAAATGAGGCTGCCTACGGAGACCTATGATTGATGGTGGGCTGGTCCTTTATAAAGTCGCACCAGTTTCATAATAACTTGCCAAGAATGACAGCTGCTCATCTGGTTTCCAAAGCATATACCTAAATTCTATGAGCAAAATGAAAAGCTAAACCTTCCATTCAGTACATAGCACAATCCACAATCTCTGTTCTTCAACTTCTAATTTTTCAAGTCAGAGAAGTAATTTTTAAGGAGCATTATCTAAGAGTCATGCATTATCAGAGGCACTCCAAAATTTACTATTGAATAAAGTTGGATCACATTTGTTTAGCCATTCAGAATTTGAATACATAGATCTGTATTCTAATGTGACGGCTTCAGTTTGTTTTCAATGTTATATTGTTGCTACAAGAAAAACAAATAGTTTCAAATCTAGAAACATATTTGCTATATTATTCAGTATCTGATATGTAAATAGGTGACATAACTGTCACTATATTGTTCAGTATCATATATGTAAATGCATAATATAAGCTTAATTAATTTTATCTGATTACTTGAAAATTATTTCTAGGAGGTTAGTGTATTATTATATTTCCAATGTGACCTCTGTTCTTGGTATTATTCTTTACCTCCTGCTCCTACCTCTAATTCAGATAATTAGAATGTTCATGCTGATTGTATCAAGTCGTGATCAACATATTAGAAATAAAAAGAAATAAGATATAGTGATTAGATTTTGAGTTTCAAAATCCAAAATATTTGGAAGAATGTAGAGTGTTTAAGTTGTTTTTGCCATCTCAGCTCCATGTTCAGAGCAAAATTCCACAGGTTAGGAAGAGAAAGAAACTGAGAGGTGAAAAAGAAGAGTCCAGATGTTTGTGATATCACTGAGAAAGGGTTTTTGCTTTACTGATGTCCACAAAACAAGCCCCAGTGTTGGGACAGAATGACAAGAACTCAGATGAACTGGCACTCTTTAAAAGCAGGATTTGACTAAGCATGTAAGCAGAGAGCAGCTTGTAGGGTTTTCTTTAGCTTAGACCAGTCGGTACAGGAGAAGCAAAATTTCTCCAGTGAAAAGTGCACAGGGTGTCAGCAGGCTTAATGTATTCTTGAAGGACAAAGAGACTGCAGTGACGACCTGCTAGGACCACTACCACAGACCAGACTGAAAGGAGAAAATCTCAGTGGGTAGCAGCAAGGATAGCTGGTGACACTGAGGGCCAGATGGCCCCCCATTTGGCATTTTTGTAGACACAGTCCTGGAGGAGAATCTGTTAGGGCTAATTGAGATTGAGTTTCTGCCATTTGATGGAACTGGAGCCCAGAATACAAATTGAGTTCAGCTAAAGAAAAATAGAGAAAACTGTGTTTCTTGTGTACCTGAGCTTATGCATGGAAAATTCTCTCTGCTACAAGTCTATGAATGACATATGACAATTCTTTTTAATCAAACATTGCATTTTAATTATTGTATTTACATAATACACCTAATTATTTTATTTACCTACTATCCTCCATTTCCTAAATAAACTGTCATATCATAATTATTTTATTTATGCATTACCCTTCATTCCTTAATCATAGTACATATTAAAATCTACTAAGAGAATATTTGTCAACTCTATCCTCTGTATTCATTCTACATTTTTTTTTTCTTAAGCTTGTCAGAAAAGACAATGGCCAGCTTTTACTGGAAATAACACATTCTTTTTATATATGAAAGCTATAATAATTTATGAGTCTCAAAAATATAACAGTTTTATAATCCCTTCTCTTATTGTTTGTGTGTCTCTCTTTTTATTTCAAACACTAATTCTCAAGCATGTAGTCATATTGTAATTGATTATGGTCAACATTTCAGTCTCCACCCTCTACTCTTAGACTAGTTCCCTAACATTTTCATCTGATTGGACCAGGTATTTCATGGCTACAGATTCTAAATTCTGGGCATTAATTTTCCTTAATATTGCGCACAATGCCTTCCCAGTGCTGAGAAAACACATCCATCACCGAGATACTCAAGCAAATGGACATACCCCATTGGAAAGGGATAATGGGAAAGGGATGAGTGGCTAGGCTACACTGAGGCTGGCTATACATGTATACAAGGTTATACATGCAGAAGGAATTACAGTTCAATTTAGTCGTTTAGATGCCTTTTGAATTCTGTTGTTGTTAGTGGTAGTAGTAGTAATAGTAGTAATAGTAGTACTAATAATGGCCTAAGTTTGATTAGTTCTAAATTGTATGAATGATTTTTAATTAGGTTCTTCATTTGTTGTAACCATAATTACATTGTGCTTTATACTATTTCCCATAAAACTGAGGTGATTTCCTAACTGTGTACCTGGTTGCTTTTAAAGTTTAAGAAACACTGGCTTTCTGACATACAATGTAAACTAGAGGGAATGAGAAGATAGACTAATTTTTTTTTTATATTCTTCCTATGAATTTTAATATTGGCAAGATACATTATTCATTTTTTCTCACTACAGATTAGATGTGAATAGTTTTCCACCATGCAAATACATCACATTTTTTAAAAGAAGTCTGCAGGTCCTGTGAGTCTTGAATAGAAGACAATGTGTCCTCTGACATCTACTAATGGACAATGATCACAGACGAGTGCAGGTGGCAAATGCTATTTCAGGGTAATAGCTCACACCTGGAAAGGTCTATTTTTTTCTCTAGGATCTTTTTACACAGCAGTGAAAATAAACTAATTAGGTCAAAACATCACATTGGGACCCATGCGCTTTGACAGTCTCTTTCAGTTGTGTCCCCACAAGAGGCCACCGTCCAAAGGCAAACAAGCTGTGAACCACAAGCAGAAGAGGAGTCCTTGTGTGAACTGGTTCTCCTTGCAGTGTCGCTGCCTCGGTTTCTCACTGCCCATGAATTCATGCTCTGTTCAAAGCGGGGCAAAAATCGGGTGTACAGACGAGGAAGAAGCAAGGAAGGGAAGAGAAACATGAAAGAAATGGTGTTTCTGCTGGCCCAGTGGCACGGTGGTTAAGCGCTGGCTTGAGAAGCCAGCGGCCCCAGTTCGGTCCCACATATGACGGCCAGTGACACTGCCCTCAAAAACAAAAACAAAACAAAAAACAAAACAAACAAACAAAAAGAAATGGTGTTTCTTAGCCCATGGCCTCTGCTCAGACCCAAGTGCTATGAGGCCCTGCTTAGGGCTGAGGTTTACACCAAGGGTCTATGGAAATACTGGCAGCACTCACAGAGGTGGCCTTTCCAGCCAGAGACACCCCTGCTTTTATTCCTTTGATAATTTCTCCCACAGCACGAAAGGGAAAGAAAAAGGCTGCAAAGCAAAACCAATGAGAACTTGCCATTTTCCATCGGGTAGATCCCTCCTGTGGTTTAAACTCTCACAGCCACCCTTAGCGTAAGAATTCTAAAGGAGGATTTGGATTTTATTCAACATGCGGGTGGGGAGGCAGAGCCCTTCATCTTTTATCTACTTAAATGCAGCTCTGGGACGTGACGCCCTCTCCGTTTTATAAATGACTCATCACTGCAATCACACTCACCATGGGGCAGCACCGCTGCGGAGGGAAGCTGGCACCCTGAGAAGGGGGAAGGGCCTGTATGGCTTGGAGGCCTCCGGATGATAGTGACTGATGGCCCAGCCTCACCCTCCCCAAGTCCCCAGACTGCTCTCTCTGAAGTCACAGCTAGAGACCCACCCATGCTGTGTGACTGAGGCCTGGACTAGCTGCTGGGGATGGCAGGAGACAGAAGGGAGAACGCAGGCAGGATGCAGGCTACAAGAGCCATGGACGTCATATTAGGAAACTTGGCCTTGAAGATGATGGGAAACCAGGAAGGGTTTTTAAAGTAGTGCAGAAATGACTAAATTTGGACTTAGAATAACAGGTCTGAGAGTAAGGTAATAGACAGACTGACACAAAGGGACTGCAGAGGAAACAATATAATTGCAAACACACCTGAAAACACAGAACGCTACTCTGGGTAATCTTTATAAAGGCATTAATACACCAGTATATGTCCTGAGAGGAGCTATCAGGGGTGAAGTAATGAAAATCTTCTCATCTGAGAATTGTTTGAAAGAAGCAGTGATATTTACACTGAGGGATGAAATACTAAAGGAACAAGTAATAACTGTCTTCAAATATTTGAAGATCTGTCACAGTGAAAATATTAATATTTTGGTTGATTCAAAAGAGATACCTAGGACGAATGAGCATACATTTACTGGAGTTAAATGTAGATTCATTGTGAGGCCATGTATTTTAGGAGTTAAAACTGATCAACAGGGATTTATGCTGTTGTTTCAAGTAATAACCTTCTTACCACTTGCATGTATCTCAGCTCTGAGCAGTTGTGAATGGAAGACTCTGTGTGTGTGTGTGTGTGTGTGTGTGTGTGGGGAGAGAGAGAGAGAGAGAGAGAGAGAGAGAGAGAGAGAGAGAGAGCAATCTTTGATGCCTGTCAACAGATGTAATGCAAGTACAGTGCCAGATAATGTCCAAGTTCAAGCCCTCATATTTATGGTAAATATGAAGCTTAGGCTTATGGGCTGCAAAAATAACGATGAGGCTGAGCCACCCAGAAGCCTTCCTCCTCCCAGAGACTCTGGACATCTCCTCTCCTTTGTCATCTGAGATGAGGACCAGAATATGATCCATTCGCCGAATGGTGAAAAGGGAGAGAAAAAAGTAAAAGAAAGCTACTGAAATTTAGGAAAGAATCTAAACAGTCCATAAGAGAAGTAGCAGCAGCAGTACCTGAGAAGGGCAGCTTGCTTACTCCCCAGAAGCCAGATCTGGACCAGGGTGCAGGTGCTGCCAGCACATCTACGGAAAGAACACTCCTTCCGAAAGTGGCGCCGCCTAGAATCAGAGACCCAGACTTGGCGACACATGCAACACTCAGTGATACTAGGCTAAATATAAACAACGAGAGGATTTGAGTAGAGTTAGGTTACAGAGAAAACACTGCTATAGAGCATCAGAATGGAAAAATTCTGCAGAATAAAAGTAGCTAGAATGTGCAGCAGTGGCAGCTGCAAACTGAATAGGTGAGGATGGCACTGGTGTCACCATGAAGTGGGGATTCACGTGTTTATTTCAACCATTTCATTACTATACGGGTGTGTCACATTCCTGAGAATACAAATTCCTCAAAGATTGCTTGTTGATTGAATAAATGTTGAGAAACATTCTCTAAGGAAAACATGACATATTGTGGCCTTGGCAGTGCTATTTAAGCTTCAGGGCATGTGTGCTACATCCTGTAGATTAATTCCCAGGTCCCTTTCTCAAGTGGCAAAGCATTCTGTATAACAGGAGTGGGAAGGACAAGATGCGTTCCTAGTAACTGAAATGGGAGGAGTGAGCCAACAAATTACGATTTATTACTGCATTTTCCACTTAATTATATGCTCAGTCTGCACCTGTTATATAAATATAAACATAGCAGAGATGAGCATAAGGAAGAGAAGAAGAATATACAAATACGCGATATAAAAAATCCCTAATTATGTGCACCTTTGGAAAAGAACAGGGCGAGAGAAATGATTCTGAAGTTTTACTATAAAAGTAGAGTCAATGTGTTCCCCCTTTTAGTAAACTCTGCCTTGAAATATTTTTTTCAGGCCAAGTTGATATGATAGCAGCAGACATTAACTGTGGAAATAAACAAGCGAAACGCACGTAGCCCAGTCTGAAAGCGGGGGAGAAAGCATGTCCTTCACTAATGTGCCTGTAGATTAAGGGCTAGATTAAACTTGACTTCACATCTATTGTCAAGTAAGTGGGGTATTTACTCTAACTTCATTTACTCTCATGCCTCCTCTTCTTTTTCCTGGTAGCCAGGTTTAGATTTCTTGCATGGGCTGATTTGTAACTCCGCTTACGAAGCAGAAGATGAGGTCAAATCCATCTGGAGGAAGGCATTGTTTATTAAACAGGGAATCTATTTCAGGAGACATTTCAAGAAAGTGTATTGCTCCGGATCAAATATATCTTTCTTCTTGTGGAGTCTGCTTTTGGCTTCCCGAGCTAGGCTTATGACCATGAATAGAAGTGAATGTGACCCAAATATCCCACGTCAATTTGTTATGATTGATTGACATGGCAGTGCTGATATCACCATCTTATTAATTAGTTGCTGCAAACTGTATGTGGCACGCTGTTAGATAACATATTCATTCTTGCCGTAGAGGTCTTAGGCTGAACCAGAGTCTGTACATATTTTAGCTCATGTTTTCTCCAATGAGTTCTGTCAAGCAGTAAAAATTATCTGCAATTTGGGGATGATAACCTTAGGGACGTCATTGGATCACAAAGCCAACAGAGAGGGGCAGCTCAGACGCTGGAATCCTAAGCTTGTCTCCCTAGGCACTGAGCTCCAGCACTTGACAGTCAAGCTTATATGGAAATAAGTATCAACTTTGTCATCAGTATTAACACACGCTGTGACAATGTGTTGATGGCACAGTTACAGCCAGGATTTAGAGGAAATACAGAGTAATTTACCATTTGCCTACAAGGTACAGAGTAATTGACCTGTAGCCTCTAGGATAAGCTACCTTTTTAATATTTTTTATCACATGAGAAGAATTAGGGAAAGGGTCACATAGTGAGACCTAACACAAAACAGGTAAGTTTATCTTAAAATGTTATGAGGATTTGTTCAAAATTATTGTTTCTTATTTTGGTCAAGTTGGGTTCAAATGCTAATAGAAAATAAACAGTAAAAGTACTAAAAGAAGTGGTGTGGTTTTGCTAGAAAGCCAATTTTAAAATGCCAGCCATGTGTCCCCAGACAGAAGGGGTTAGTAAACAAGACAATAAAATATATGATTTCGTTATAAAAGCCAGTAATGCAGCAAGAGTGTGATGGATTCTTCAGAAAGAGAGAGAGGTAGTTCCTGTATGTCATGGCTGATAAAGGAAGACAAGTTAGTCCAGCTTCAATTGTGCCCCATATTTTAGTGGGTTATTTATTTATTTTTTTTTTAGCTGAGCCATCCTGCCACCTGTTGGCAGCTCAACGGCAACTCAGCTCGGGCTGGCCTCGAACAGCTGTTGCTCAGAGCTCAGCTCGCACTCTTGAGCGAGCTCTTAACCAACTGAGCCACTCGGCCGGCCCTTTGTGCCCCATATTAAATGGGGTGGATTGTTGTGTTCAGACCACAGGGAGGCTCTAGAAGCAGCTTTCTGGGAGAAATACAAACAAACAAGCCCAGACAAAATTTTGCTGTGATCCATGAGATTGATCTTTAAGAGGGCAGTGGGCTCTGATTTTGGGGTGAAGCTGAAGTTTTGCTTTGATGGTTTATTCCTGACAGCTCCAAAGAACCGCCTGCCTCAGAGTCCTGCATGAAATCTCGTGTAAAGGGAAAACCTTTGAGACAGTATTGAGCTGAGGGGTAAGTCATACTCACTGGCCACCCCTCAAATCCTATGGTCCTTGGTTAGAAAGGGCATGTGCTACTTTGGGAGAGAGAATTTCATAATACAGGAAGGTATGTCAATGAAAGCCCTTTTGGTATAGGGATGGTAGTTCGGGGCAGACAAGAAGTCAAGTCAGAGATCGGATACCTAGGTCTCCAGGTGGAGTCCAAACACTGAGGTAGTGAAATGAGCAGATGCATTTGGGAGGGTTCCATTGCAGAGGTGCACCTCTTGCTTCTCCAGGTATGACCTGCAATGATTTTGCAACCTAGCGTTAAGTCCTATATTCAGCAGGGCAGTGGAGCTGTATAGCGTCAGTTTAGAAAGGTCTGGGGGCAGCAGTAACGCAGAATAAAGGCTGGGGCAGACTGTCTTGCAGTGTGCTCCCTGGCAAACACAGTCTCCTTTCAGGTGGGAAAAGGCAGTGAGGGGAATTTATTCTGATATTCTGTCTTGACTCCGGGGGGTGAAGGAAATTGCCCAGTTCTTTAGGTCCCAGTGGGTACAAGGCAAAGGCTGAGTTGAGGGCCAGAGTGCTGCCTTCATATTGATGGGAGCAATCAAGTAGGAGGCTCTGGGCTGGGGAGCGCGAAGCACGGGGGCTGACGGGCAAGATGCTTTGGCAGCATCTGCGAAAGAAGAGCCCAGAGAAGCAGGCGGGAAGAATGAGAACATGGTTATACCCCGTGGATGGTGTCAGCATTATGGGCTGCTGGCACAGAGCACATGAGAACCAAAGTGGGCTCAAAGGTGTCGCAGCGTCACCAATGCCAGACGCCCACAGGACAGGGCAGCCCGTACCATATGACCCATTATACCACATGATGGTGGGAGCAGCAGACACCCTGAAGATAGCCCAAGGACAATGGGTCCTTCTCCAGCCTCACAAGGATAACTGCACTGATGAAGGAGGGAGAAAATGGAAAAACAGTTCTGAGTGGAATTTGGGATTTCAATTGATGTTGTATTTTCTTGAGGCTGTTTTGAAATGTTTTGAAGAAGAACAACAAAGTTTTTAAATAAGAAAAGTCTGAGAACCTTATATTCACTTTCTACCAGCCAGAATGGTAAGGTTCATGAGGATATTCAGATCACTTATAGAACATAAAGAAGGTACAGATTTTGGCATATCTTCATTAGAGGATGCAGAATGCTACATATGTCAGGCCCAGATGAGATGATCCGCCCCTTCACTTTTTTCCCACATTTAGCATTTCATGAACTTAGTAATTTTCCTAAAGATTTTGTAAAGATGTACTGAACAATTTCTGCCATTCTGCCACCCTGCTGCGTCTCGACACTGGATCTCCCAGTAGCCATGCTTCTGATATGTCACCCCCTATCCCCCACAGTGCACAATTCCCAGGGAAGTGACCTCGAATCTACCAGCTCCTACCATTTTTCCTGTGGGGAAGTCATGTCGAGCTAGCTGCTACCGAGATTGTGGATGGAGGGGTTCTATCTGGCTAGGTAGGCTGTAATTAGAATAGTGTAGCAGTTAAGGGCTTTATACCTCAGTAAGAGAGGGAGCAGCCTGGTATCTGGATGGCCATAACTAAAAATGGGAATGCTGTATAAAATGAGATCTAGTAGTAAGTGAGATTGAGTGGTTCATGCCAGATTCTCATCAGACAGTGTTTCCAAATGGTAAGCTTTAAATGTGGCTGAAAGTGAACAGTTACCCATGGATCTCTGGGAAAAGATTCCTAGTGTCATCACAGCGAGTCTGAGCCAATAACATGGCAAAGTGTTCAAACCATTTTCACATTGCTTTTCTTACAAAGTAGCATTGTGATAAACACATCCAGGTCTCCTTTATTCAAAACATGAACACGTCATGTGTGCAGGCCACTTGACAGAAAATGATGAAGTGTCCTGGCCACAGATGAGAGTTTTGTCCTGCATTATTATCGCTAGGTAAATTGTCTCATCTTCCTGAGCCACAATTTCATCACCTCTAGAGTAGTGGTAATTATCTACCGTGAGAATTACTGTGACAATAGTGATAACAGAGCTCAGTTCACATAGAAAGGACAGTGACATTATTGTGGTGGATGGTGGGGCATCACCTCTCAGGTAGTCAGAGCGGACATTCACTAAAGTGGCAGGTACTTGAATTGCACATGCTACAATTAGGAGCTCGAACGATGTCAAGTATGATCTCATAACTTAAAATGGATTTCAATGACATGCTCACTATTGTTATTGACACATTTTATTTTTGATAGGGTCGAATTCCTATCCCATTATTAGTAATAATTATTATAATTGCTTGTGTAACAATTATATTGTTATTGTTATAGCAATTTCACTCACCACTCCAATTTGTTCTCTTATAAATCTCTGCTGTCTCACATAGCTTATCCTTTTATGTATGCAAAGTGATGCAGTAAATGTTTGATTCCTATGTTAATTAATAGTTTTCAGAGTCATATATTTGCCTGCAATCATCATGAAGATGTTCTCTTCCTTTGGCCTTTATAGTTTTTTGTTTTTAATTTGAATTCACTTTTTACCTCTTACCTATACACAGATAATAAAAATTTGTCTGGCCTCCTTAGTCACCTAGAGACAGGATGACATGATTATGGATTCTGCTTCACTGTCTACTTGCAGGTTGATCAGATGGTGTTTTGAGGTCTCTCTCTCTCTCTCTCTCTCTCTCTCTCTCTCTCTCTCTCTCTCTCTCTCTCTCTCTCTCTCCTCCTCCTCTCTTCTCCCACTCCAGATGAATACATACCTCCTCTATTCAAGTCATCCTTGAATATGAAGCATGCAGGGTCTCCTGTTTCACTGGAGTATGATTGTCTACCACTGGTTATCTGAAGCTGAACTCATGAAGTACCTTGGGAACTTTCAAGAAGCACCAATACCCAGCATTTCCTTCCTCCTCCCCTCCTCTCCAGACCTAATTTCATTAATTCTGCAAATAATTGTGGAGCATCTCCAACCTATGACCAGACAATGTTATACTGAGTCTCTTCTATTGCAGGAGGCAGTGGGTTCCTGTTTATAAATTATTTGCTTCTCTGTTTCCTGTAATTTTTCATCTCTGAGTACATGTACAAATAAGAAGGGTATAATGTCTACTTATAAAAATATCTTTCTTGCAGTGCAGTATTAATTGTTACTATTGGGTTGTCGGAAAAGTCATGACGTATTTTTTTGTTTTCCATTGCAAAAATGTGTCATGACTTTTCCAACAACGCAATAGTTTTAAAGTAATTATTTAATGTTAGGCACTAATTAAAGGATTTGCGTGGATTAATTGTATATAGTTCTCATAACAACAGTAACATAGATCTCTTTTATTACAACATTTTATTTAAAAGAAACTCAGATTTAGAGGTTAGGAAATTCCTTAAGGTCAAACTGCAAGAACCTGGCAAAGCCTGGACTCGAATTCAGAGAATCATACTTTTAACTGTTATACAAAACTGGTGGCTCTTCAGTTTTTATTCTCTGGCCAGGGTCCAGAGAGTAGAGCTCAGGGAAAGGGTGAAAAAAAGTATCTTGCTACACATTTTTTTTTTTCAGGCAGTGAAGGGCACTCGAGGTGAAGTTTATTTAAGCCAGCCATGTTTATTTGTCCAAATCTAGTTCCAAAAGCCTGATGATTAGTAGAATTAATTCTTAGATTCTGATCATAGGTTGTGACCATCAGGTTTTGACAGTGTTTTGGGTTTTAATTTTTTCTGTGTCCCTATAAGAGAAGCCATATTAGCCTGACAGATTTTAATATATATGTATATGTATACATGCATACAAACACACACAACATGCATGTACATATATGCCTATATTTCTATGTGTGTGTTTGTGTGTATTTTTATATACTTTTCTCTATCAGCTGCAAGAGAGGCCTCATATTGGATCCTGCTACTTAGTCATTGGATTAAATGGAGGTTTCTTTGCATGTACAAACGCCTGTAACATGTTGCCAGGACAAATGGGTTTCACCTATATTCTCAATATATAGTTTAAATATACTTAAATTGTACAGAAATCACTTATACAGGGCTTCTTTTCTTTGACCAATCATTTTAATTTTATTTCCAAAATAGTGCAGAAGCCATGGGAAATTCATCGCCAGTCCCTCAGCCATGCAGAGCAGACAGGGAAGTTGATGCTCTAAGAAGTGCGGGAGGATAAAGTTGCCCCTCCTTAGTGGTAGGCTTTTTATTTCAGGATAGACAGTGATACAGGTTTCAAAATGACTTATGGTTAATATATGTTTATTATACATATATAATATATGTTCTATGTATATACGTCTTTTATACATACATATATACACAAATATATGGAGTACAATACATTCCAATTTGACAAGTGGAACAGCACTTTTTTAGAAGTGAGTATGATGCATGGACTCACTCACTCAATTATATGTCTTTAAAAGGCAGAGGGACTCAGTGGTAAAGTGATGGATTATTTCACCAACAGAGGATTTGGGGAAAGGCTATCTGATTGAATATGCAGCAGAGAATAGGTGTCAATTTAGCCAAGCAAGTGATTTATCTCATGATTTTTCTTTTCCACTGAATTTCCTTCCTGCTTGAATAAATTAATGCCTTATTTTACCAATTGTTAAGATATTAATGCAATGGATCTGTTTGGTAAACAAGTGAAAAAAGAGTGCCACCACTTTTGAGGGGGTGGGGTAAGTGAGGGGCTAGCTGGCGTCATCTGAGTGGAGTTTCAGGTGCTCTGAGCTGTTTCTTTACCTAAGTACCACTCCTCACGTCACTGGTAGAGTGGTGAGAGAGGGACAAGCATCTACCTAGACCATGACTCTCAAGCCTGCTGAATAGAAGTATCACCTGGAGCTAATCAAAAATACCCATGGCAGGCCCACATCCCATGCCAATTTCATTAGGCTCTCTGTGTGTGGTCATGTGAGGAATGGGTATTTCTAAGGCCACCCCTCTTCCTGTCCAGGGTGACATCTTCTTTCTAATGAGCAGCTTGGGTTGAGATCCATTTGGTGTATTGGATCCAGATTAAGTCTAGTTCCAGGTAGACCTTGGTTGCTGAAAGTAGTCTATTGAGCTACTTTTTTTTTTTAATCACAAGACAATTTCTCCTTGACTTTTCTTGCTTATCAAAAAGGTTGGGCAAATAATTAAATGTGCTTATAAATCTTACCACACACTTCATTTGGTGGAATTATGGTAATTAATGTATGAGTCCCTTTCTTCATGATCAGAATGAGGACATAACCTTCTGAAAGGCATCCTTGTTTATATTGAAAGAAATTCTTGCTGAGATCTTGGCATTCAGATGATAAAATTAAGCTTCCACTCTCTATTAATAGGATTTAGAGAGAAATGGAGAGATTAATATCACAACTGAGGCAGAAAGTAAAACTGACCTTTTTGCATTAAATGAAGGACAATTCTATCTTAAAACAAGTAAATACTTCATAACCCAACCAAATCTTGTCTTGGATCAGCTATTTCCAAGTGCTTTCTTTGAAGTGAATATTTTATCATGTTTCTGAAAGATATAAAAGGCCATTAAAGGAGTCTAAAGGGCCAGCAGAGTGTCTCAGTTGGTTAAGAGCTCACTCAAGAGTGTGAGCTGAGCTCTGAACAACAGCAGTTCGATGCCCAGCCCAAGCTGAGCTGCCACTAAGCTGCCAACAGGTGGCAGGATGGCTCAGCTAAAAAAAAAAAAAAAAGAGTCTAAGAATGCCAAGTGTTAAATCTACACAGCAGGGCAGAGGCACCTGGGTCAATGAAATTAAGTTTATACCCATCATCAGCCAGATCCTTTTCTCTCTTTGAACTTTGAATTCTGTGTTGTGCGGTTCCCACTGACACTGTAAATTAAAGGATAAAATGGTGACTTTCCACTCTGTTTCCCATAATCATGTATTCTTAGCTGAGGTTAGGTGAGAAATTTGAATGTTTCAGAAAACCAGATTGCTTTCTTTCCTGCCTCAGGGACCAAACTGGCAGAACACAGGATCATATATCATTCCAAAAAATTTATACTTGCTTACAGTATTAGATTTTGTTTTAGCCTTTTATTTCTTCTCAACAGATTTTTCACAGCCACAATACTGGAGGCTGTTTCTGAAAACTGCTAATTTTTAAAAATAGACCAGTCGACCAAATTAGCAGGATGACTGAGGGAGAACTTTATTAGGGAGTGAACAGCCGTAAGGTCTCAATAAATCTTTTCAGTCATCTGAAAAAATGAAAAGCTTGGAGGGATAAGGGGGATGGGACACGATTAGCTCAGATTTATTCTAACAACCAAGCCAAGCAAATGCATGATTTTGTCTAAGTCCCTTTGAAATTTCATTTCCCCAGACTAAACTTTTTCTTGCCTGAGGGGCACAAACATTTTCTGTGATAACATGGATTTAGGAATTATATGTCCTATCTATTAGGGGATATTTATTTTAAAATACTTATCAGGTTCACCCCGACCTTTCCTTTATCAGCAAACTTTCTAGATACCTGCATTACATAGTTCATTATATAACACTTATTAAAAATGCTTTCCCGGGGCAGACTGAGTGGCGCATTGGTTAAGAGCGGGCTTGGGACACCAACGGCCCCGGTTCGGATTCCACGTGTGAGGGCCAGTGACACTGCCCTCTACAGCTAACAACAGCTCTACCTGGAACTGGACTGTGAGCCCCAGCGACAGTGTAGGCTGCAGCCCCTGCTGCAGTGGGCTGCCATAGGCTACAGTGAGTGGCCGGCAGCCAGCGTGAACTGCCAATAGCCACCGGTGAGCGGCCGTCCAGAGGCCAGCGACCGATCTGCCTCATCTGGGAAGAGTGCAATGACGATACCAACATGGGCCAGTGAAGCAACGTCTTCCACAACTAGACTGAAGAACAAAAGGCCAGCAACTTGTCTGTCCCCCTCCTCCAATTCCCCAATAAAATTGTTGGGAAAAAAAAATGCTCTCCCTGCTTGTCTGAAGCCCTCCAGTGCAGAGTTTATAGCTTCGTTTGTGCCTGCCACATGTGGCAGGTACTTCAAAAACATCCATTCCATTGAAATGAGGGCTGCATTATTTTTTGAAGGTATAATTTTGCTTATGTTTTTGAAATGCTGATGCCTTCTCTGATAGATGGCGAGATTTTTGAGAGCATAGACTGGGCCTGGCATACAGTAGGCACTCCGTAAATATTTGTTGAATTGAACTGATTGTTTCTCATGAAATTGCAAACATTGTTTCAATATATACTTAGTAGTTAAACCAGCATTTATGGAAAACATTTATAGGACTGTGAAAGTCCAATGCAGGAGACTAAATCTTATCTGGAGTGTCAAGGGAGATTTCTATAGAGAAGTAATATTTGATTCAAGATCATAAAAACGAGTAGGCAAGGGTGCTAGCAGGGGAGGTATGCATAGGGGGTGGCAGGCAAGGGAGGGGTACATTTGAAAAAGACTATATGCAAAGGCCCTGAGGTAGACAGAGGGGTGGCACATTAAAGAAACCAATAAAAACCAGTTTCTGGAGCACAAAGTAGAGTAGAATGGTTTTAAGCAAAAAGAAGATTAATAATAATATTTGCCTTTGAAACTTTTTCTGGCTGGTATATAAACAAAACAGAGAGCCTTAACAAGATGTTGGCAGACTAGATAGGACATTAATGCAGCAGTTCAGACAAGGGGAGATGGTGGCTTGCCTGTGGTGTGCTAACGATGGTGATGTTGAGAACTGATGTGACTCAAATGTATTTGGAGGCTAAATCAGCAAGGTTTGCTAATGGAGTAGGTAAAGGGTAAGAGGAGGGGAGGAAGTTCAGGATGAGTTCCAAGTGTCTGCCTTTGTAAGAGGCAGATGGCTCTCCCTTCCACTAAGGAAAGAAACATGGAGGAAGGCAGGGAGGGGTACACAATTGTGCAACTTCAGACATACTGATTTTGATGTGCTTCTGAATATCTCTGTGATGATATCTAAAAGACAGCTGATATACTCTTCTGGAGGTCAGGAGAGGACTGCAAATATAATCGGTCATTGACATGAATGATGGATTTTGAGCTAAAGCTTCTCACTCACTGGGTTCAATGGCCTGAGGTCAAATACAGAATGGGAAGGGAAGTGGGGAAGAGGGGACCTTAGACCAAGCCTACAATATCCTAGCATTTAACAAAGAAAGTAGAGGAACACGGGCCAACAAAGGACATTGAGAAGGTGGGTACAGAGAGGCAAGAGGGAAAAAAAAATGTTAGTACAGATTTTTTTTAAAAAAAGACAAAAAACAGTGTTGCAAGAAAGATGTGGCCAGCTAAGCAGAAAACCAAAAAGGTTTGATTGCCCTTGATAAGATGCTGGGATAAGATGTGGAGGCACACATGCCAGTGTGATATGATAGTAAGGTTTTGAGAAAGTCAAGATCAAAAAGCTCCCTTCTGTTGACTTCTCTCTATCTCCCATATCAAATTGGAAACTTTTCTAAGAGTGTTTTGTATTTTGCTTTTTCTTGCTTAGGCTAGGCCATCTACAGGAAATTAACTAATAAGGACATTGGAGTTTTTGTGGCAAATAGGACAGGCTTGAAATAATCTTTTCAGAGGGGTGGAAGAGACAACATGTAGTTGGATTACATGGCAATGACAGTCCGGTCAAGGTTAATAAATATACACTAATTAGAGTGGCACTAATTTGACATGCATTGTTATTGTATTTAGCTGAGCCCACCTGCAAGATGCAGGCCAGACAAACCAAATAGTTGGCTTCATCAGGAGTTGATAATTTTCATGACCAGAAAGTCAAACCAGTGAGGCAAGGGAATTTTGAGTATTGATGTGAACTTACTGACATGATGATCCATGCAATTTAAGCTGATTAATAAGGGAAAATACTAGAAGGAAAGTGTGGGAACAGCTAGTGAGTAAGGAGAAGCCTATGAGAGTGAAATGAAGGTGCCAGATGTCACAATGGTGGTGGCAGAAGGATCATATGGGGCACTTCCACAATCAAGCTGATGAATGATGAGAGGCCAGTGATAGTGGCATGAAGGCAAGGGAGGTGACAATGAAGTAGAAAATAATGACATGGGAGGATTTCAACAATTAAAGTTATACTCTCAGAGCAGGATACTTAAATTGGTGGAGGCAATACGGTTTGGTGGGGATAAGTACAGAGCAATGGCTGTGAGATTGATTGTTTAAAGTGAAGCACCGAAGTTTATGGGGGATGAGGAGGTCAAAATGTGACACCAACCTCTAGTACAAAGGGCATCATAGGGGTCATTCATGCACCAACAATCATGACAGGAGTCTGGTTGCAGAAGAAAACTTGAACATGTGCACTCAACAAAGCTTAATTAAAGGGCCCACAATAGAAAAATGTCAAATGGGAGGTAATGGTAATTGCAAAGTTGTTAATTATTTTGTGACTGTTGGCTGGAAACTTTCTGGAATAATCCCAAATCGTTTCTGATCTAGGTGAGAGTAGAATAATCCATTTAAACTATTTAAAAATATAGTATCTTGTGCTTTCTGCCTCTGGAACCATATTTTCTATATAAATTAACTGTTAGAGTGAGCCTTTGTTATTGTTATTTTTAAAGCATGACACAATTACATCATTCTCAATATCAATAATGATGAAAGATTAAGAAATTTTCCAAAGAGAGGTTTTTTACTCTATATTATCTATTTCTTTTTTAGCAGAAGAGAATTGTAGCCTCATCATCAGATTTGGTACAAGAGGGAAAAAAATTGACTTCAGTCTAATAGATTAACTTACTGTACATGTTCTGGAAGAAAAAAAAAACTGCCTTAGGAAATACCTGAAACATAATAAATCAGTTTACGAATAAAACAGTACTATATGTTTTAATTTCAAAAATAAAATATCCTGGAAACATTGATTTATGTAAGTTTTCCAGTGGGAAAAAAAATTCCTAGCTAGTCGGTGTTAATCAAATAGAGAGGTGATGTCAAAAACATGGTTGCATGATGGGTGCTCCTTGACATCTCCTCTTGAAGACACAAGTTGAACAGCTATAATTCAACAAAAGACTCTCTGAGCAACACATAAACATGCCTGAGAGATGTGTGCACGGAAACCTCTGAAGGTGAGTGAATAGGGGTAAATGGGGAGGAGGGTAGAGGGAAGTGCAAAGACCAGGCGGCAAGTAGCAGCCCGGAGCTCACTGAGGTCTCAGGAGAGGAGAGGGTTGAGACTGCAGGTGTGCTCTCTGTGGCCCCAGCAATCCTGCCTAAGGGATCCGCACATACCCAGGGATCAGGGCAAAGATCGATTTCAGCAGTGAGAAAACTGTTGTCTAACAGATCCCACTGCCAGGTGGAAAAATAAAGCCACAGAGCCTGGCTGTCTCCTCCCATCCTCCCAGAGCTCGCCTCCTCCATACCCTCCCAGTGTTACCAGAAGGCCCCAGAAAAAATGTGTTGGAATAAAGAGCAGAATATCTACAGCCATGAGAACTGGGGAGACAGTCCCTGAGCAGTAGACACACAGTGCAGCTAATTTCAGTGACAAGGGAGGAGCAAAAGGAGTGAGACAGCTGAGGTCTGGAAGTTGCCATTACTCAGAAGACAACAAAGTCAGAAACACACCAACTGCCCCTCCCAGTCCACCTCACCCCCCACCTTTCATGAGTGATCCCAGCAGGGATACCCAGGCCTGCTGAGGTTGCCCACACAGCTCTCAATCTGAGTGCAAGGGCAGCACTGGAATTTCAGAGGTTCAGAATCCCATTTCCTCCCACAGGGTGGTGCCCTGAGACTGAGGCAATCTGGTCACAGAAGAGAAGCCCACCTCCCCAGGAAATCTCCCACTGTGTGAGAAGCCAGAAGAGAAAATAAAACACTCTAGTTCTACTGACTGGAAAGCAAAAGAAAGACCTCTTATCAACCTGCTGCAGAATTCACTCCTGTAAATGCCCAGGAATGAAATAATGCGTTAGTTGCTATGAAAAACCAAGGTAACAAGGCAGCTCACACAAAAAAGTGAAAATCTCCAGAAAATAAACTTAAAGACATGGAAATATGTGACTTAAATGACAGAATTCAAGACTGCAGTTCATCAAACAACCCAATGAGATGCAAGAAAACTCAGATAGGCAGTTCGATGAACACAGAAATAAAATCAATGAACAAAATGAATATTTTACCTAAGAGAGTGAAACTTTAAAAGGAACCAATAGAAATTCTGGAGCTGAAGAACTCAATAAAAGAGATGAGGATGAAATAGCCAACTTAGGAAATAGAGCTGACCAGACAGAGGAAACAATTAGTGATATTGAAGACAGAAATCTGGAAATAACACAGATGGAAGAAGAGATAGACTTGAGAGTTAAAAGAAATGAAAGAACTCTGTAAAAACTATCTGACTCCATCAGAAAGTGCAATATAAGAATAATGAGAATGCCAGGAGGAGAAGAAAGGGAGAAGGGAACAGAGAGTGTATTCAAACAAATGGTTGATGAGAACTTCCCAAACCTGTGGAAAGAGCTAGATCCTAAATCCAAGAAGCAAATAGAACACCCAATTACTTCCATTTTAACCAGCCAAGGCATCTTATATTGAAGCTGTCAAAAATTAATGACGAAGAATGAATTCTCAAGGCAGAGAGAAAAGAAGACAGTAACCTACGAAGAAAAGCCCATTATATTTTCATCAGACTTTTCAGCAGAAACTCTATAAGCCAGGTTGGAGTGGAATCAAATATTCAAACTATTGAGAGAAAAATACAAATCAAGAATAATATATCCTGCAAAGTCATCATTTAGATATGAAGAAGGAATAATTTTGCACCACAAGGCCTGCATTGCAGGAAATACTGAAAGAGGCTATTTGACTTGAAACAAAAAGACAAAAAGATACAAAACTATGGGCAAGATTACTAACAGATGGACAGAAGCAGGAAATGGCAACCCCTATATAAAATAGAGCACTATACACTTAAACATAACATAAAAGGTAAAGAAGCTAAAAACGTTCAAAAAGTAAAAGAGAAAAAGCCTATTTGCTACTGCAACACAGAAATGAACTCACAACATAAATAGGGATAATTTGTGTCAACAAAAACATAAAAGGGAAGGGAATAAAGGTCTGAATTTGCAAAAAAGAATGGAGATAAGATGCATGCTAAAGAAAAAGGACTACTGTATATATGAAAATTTCTTTTACATAAATTTAATGGTAACCACTCAAAACAGCAACAACAAATCCAGAACTAAGACACAACATAAAAAGGAGGAAATAAAAGAAAAAAATCATAGAATACCATCAAACTAAAATAACAGACAGAAACAGAAAGACAAAGAAATAATGGAGACATTGAGCTACCAGTAAACAAAAGATAAAATGGTACAGGACATCCTCATATATCAATTATCACCCTAAATGTAAACAGACTGAACTCACCAATAAAAAGGCAGAGTATCAGATTGGATCAAAAGACAAAACAAAACCATATGCTGCCTCCAAGAGACATATCTCAGTTACAAGGACAAATATGGGCTCAAAGTGAAAGGGTAAAAAATGATACTCCAAGCAAATGATATTCAGAGAAAAGTGAATACAGTCATACTTATAGCTTATGAAACAGACTTCAAGGAAAAGAAAGGTAACAAGAGACAAAGATGGACATTTAATAATGATAAAAGGGACACTACAATAGGAAGACATAACAAAAAAGCAAAAAAAAAAAAAAAAAAAAAAAAAAAATTGGACATAACACTTATCAATATATATGCTCCCAATTAGAGAGCACCAAAATATGTAAAGGAACTACTAACAGAACTAAAGGGAGAAACTAACAAAAACCCAAATATAGTAGGGGACCTAAATATCCCATTGACAGCTATGGACAGATCATCCAAACAGAAAATCATTAAGAAAATGTCAGCCTTAAATGACACATTAGACCTAACAGACATAATTGACATTTTTTTAAATAAAGATTTTATTATGGTATTGGGGGAGGCGAACAGCGTTGGGAAACCAGGGAAGGGGAACAGACAAGTTGCTGTCCTTTTTGTTCTTCAGTCTAGTTGTGGAGGACGTTGCTTCACTGGCCCATGTTAATATCATCATTGCGCTCTTCCTGGTTGAGGCAGATCATTCGCTGGCCTCTGGATGGCCACTCACAGTGGCTCTTGGCAGCTCATACCGGCTGCCGGCTGCTCACGCTGGCTGCCGGCCACTCACTGTAGCCTATGGCAGCCCACTGCAGCAGGGTCTGCAGCTGTGCCGTCCCAGGGGACTCACAGAAGCCCAGCTCCAGGTGGAGCTGGTGTTCACTATCTTAGCTGTAGAGTGCAGTGTCACTGGCCCTAATATGTGGGATCCAAACCGGGGCTGCTGGTGTCCCAAGCGAGCTCCTAACCAACGCACCACTAGGCTGGCCCCATAATTGACATTTACAGAGCATTTCATTCTAGAACACCAGACTATACATTATTCTCTAGTGTGAACATTCTCAAGGATAGACCATATATTGGGACAAAAACTAGCCACAGCAAATTTAAGAAGATTGAAATTATACCAAGCATATTCTCTGACCACAATGCTTTGAAAGTAGAAATCAACTTCAAAAAGAAAGCGGGAAAAACCAAAAATATATGGAGATTAGACAACATGCTATTAAAGAATGACTGGGTCAAAAAAGAAATAAAAGGAGAGATCAGAAGATACACAAGCAAATGAGAATGAAAATATATTGTATAAAAATTATTGGGATGTGGTGAAAGCAGTATTAAGAGTGAAATTCATATCATTACAGGCCTATCTCAAGAAGCAAGAAAAATCCTAAATAAACAACTAACATTACATCTTAAAGAATGAGAAAAAGAACAAATGAAATTCAAAGTCAGCAGAAGGGAGGAAATAAAAATTGGAGCAGAATTAAATGAAATAGAGAACAGAAAGACAATAGAAAAAATTAAGGCAACAAAACGCTGGTTCTTTGAAAGTTTAGCAAAACTGACAAACCGTTGGCTGTACTCATTAAGGAAAAAAGATAAAAGACACAATAAGCAAAATCATAAATGAAAGAGGAGAAGTTATGACGAACACCACAGAAATACAAAGGATCATATGAAGATACTATGAAGGGCTACATGCCACCAAATTCAATAACTAAAAGAAATCGACAAGTTCTTAGAAACATATAACCTTCCCAGAGTGAATCATAAAGAACTGAGATATCTAAATAAGTCAATCAACAGTAATGGAACTGAAACAATCATCTAAAACCTCCCCAAAATCAAAGTCCAGGACCAGATGGTGGCTTCACTAGTGAATTCTACTAAACATTCAAAGATGATTTAATACCTGTTTTCCTTAAACTCTTCTGAAAACTTGAAGAGTCAATATTTTCTAACTCATTTTATGAAGTCAACATCACCCTGATACCAAAACCTGGTAAGGATAACACACAAAAAGAAAATTATAGACCAATATCTTTCATGAATACAGGTGCAAAAATTCTAAAATGTATATGTGTGTGTATATATATATATATATATATATATATATATATATATATATATAAAGGCTAGAAAATTGAATGCAACTGCACATTTAAAAATTATACATTCAAGTGAGGTTTATTCTAGGGGCACAAAGATGGTTCAACATACTCAAATTAATCAATGTGATATACCACATAAACAAAATAAAGGATAAAATTTATGATTATATTAACAGATCCAGAAAAAGCATTTGACAAGATAAATATCCATTTATGATTAAAGCACTTAATAAAATGGGTATGGAAGTACCTCAATATACAAGGTGTGATTAAAAAATACAGTGAATATTTAAATTAAAAAATTATTACAGTAAAAGGCACATTACCATTAATCACCCTCAAAATACCCCTCCTCTCTTTGAACATACTTATCCCATTGTTCTTGCCACTTTCTGAAGCAGTTCTGGAAGTCCTTTTTTCATGAGTGTCTTTAGTTGTGCTGTTATGGCTGCGTCTATGTTCTGAATCCATTTAAAACGTTTACCTTTCATGGTCATTTTGACTTTGGGGAAGAGCCAGAAGATGCATGGTGCCATTTCTGGTGAATAAGGTGGTTGAGGATACACCGTATTTGACAGAAATTGCCATAACAGAAGTGATGCGTGACATGGAGTGTTGTCATGATGGAGGATGAAGTAAAGACACTCACGAAAGAGGACTTCCAGAACTGCTTCAGAAAGTGGCAAGAAGGATGGGATGTGTTTGACGTGACGGGGAGTGTTCTGAAGAGGATTAATGGCAATGTGTTTTTACTGTAATAAGTTTTTTTATTTAGTCATTCACCATATTTTGTGATCATACCTCATAATAAAGGTGATACACGACAAACCCTCAGCTAATATCATACTTAGTGTTGAAAACTGAAAGCTTTTCCTTGAAAATCAGGAACAAGACAGCAACGTCCCTAGCACCACTGTTACTCAACACAGTACTGGAAGTCCTAACTAAAGCAATCAAGCAAGAGAAAGAAATAAAAAACATTCAAATTGGGAAAGAAGTAATTAAACTGTCACTTTTTGCAGATGGCATGACTCTTTACATGGAAAACCCTAAAGGCGCCACCAAAAATCTATTAGAAATCATAAACAAATACAGTAAAGTTGTAGAATACAAAATTAATATACAAAAATCTTTTGCATTCCTATATAATAACAATGACATTTCAGAAAAAGAAATGAAAAAAATAAACAATTCCATTTGCAACTGCAACAAAAATAATAAAATACTAGGAATAAACTTAACAAAGGATGTGAAAGACCTATACACTGAAAACTATACGACATTATTAAAATAAATTGAAGACACAAAGAAACAGAAGGAAAATCGGTGTTCATGGATTGGAGAAATCAAGATAGTCAAATTGGACATATTACCCAAAGCACTATCCAAACTTAATGCAATCCCCATCAAAATCCCAATGGCATTTTTTCAAGAAATAAAACAAACAAAAAAATCATCAGACTTGTAGAATCACAAAAGATGCCAAGTAGCCAAAGCAATGCTATGAAAAAACAGAACAAGGCTGGAGGTATCACACTGCTGGACTTCAATTTATACTGTACTCTAAAGCAACAAGAATCAAAACAGCATGGTATTGTCAGAAAAACAGACACAGAGACTAATGGAAGAGAATTAAAAACCCAGAAATAAACCCACATAATATATGGGGAGATAATTTTCAACAAAGGAGCCAAAAACATACAATGGAGAATAAAAAACCTCTTCAATACATGGTGCTGGGAAAATTGGAAGCCACGTGCATGGTGCTACCTATTACCATACACCAAAATTACCTCAAAATGGATCAAAGGCTTAAACATAGGACCTAAAACAATAAACTGCATTAAAAAAGTACTAAACTTATGGACCTTATGTTCAGGGAGGATTTTATGAATTTGACCCCAAAGGCAAAGGAAATAAAGGCAAGAATAAACGAATGGAACTATATTAAACTAAAAAACTTTTGCATGGCAAAAGAAACCATCAACAAAATAAAGGGGCAACCAACCAAATGGGAGAAGATATTGCAAACACCTCCATTAGGGGACAAATATCCAAAATATATGAAGAACTCATACAACTCAACAACAAAAAATAATCCAATTTAAAAAAGGGCAGAGGACCTGAACAGACACTTCTTCCAAGAAGAAATACAAATAGCCAAAAGATATTGAAAAAATGCTCAACTTCACTAGTTATTCAAAAAAGGCAAATCAAAATCACAATGAGTTACCACCTCACACCTGTTAGAATGACTCGTATCAAGAGGACAAGTAGTAACAAGTGTTGTAGAGGCTGTGGAGAAAAAGGGACCCTCATACACTGCTGGTGGGAATGTAAACTGGTACAGCTGCTATAGAAAACGGTATGGAGGTTCCTCAAAAAAATGAAGAATAGAATTGCCATACAACCCAAGCAATCCCTCTCCTGGGTATATACCCCCCAAATCTGAAAACATTCATTGGTAAAGATGTATGTGCCCTGGGCTGGTCGAGTGGCTCTTGGTTAAGAGCACAAGCTCTGAGCAACAGAGTCACTGGTTCAATTCCCACATGGACTAGTGAGCTGCCCCTGAGCTGAGCTGCCCCTGAGCTGAGCTGCCGCTGAGCTGCCAACAGGTGGCAGGATGGCTCAGCTGGTGAGAGCATGTGCTCCTAACAACAAGGTTGTCAGTTCGACTTCTGCATGGGCAACTAAGATTGAACACAGCACGTTGAGCTAAGTGGCTGTGAGCTGGCAATGGGTAGTCAGATGGTGACTGGAATTGGAGCTGAGCTAGCTGCGCCCTCCACAACAACAACTTTGCTGTTCCCCTTGTCCAATTCCCCAACATTGTTCCTCTCCCCCAATTCCCCAATACATTCTTTTTAAAAAAAAAAAAAAAAAGACATATGTACCCTTATGTTCACTGCAGCATTACTCATGCTGGCCAAGACGTGCAAACAACCCAAGTGTCCTTCAATAGATGATGAGATAAAGAAAATGTGGTACATGTATGCGATGGAATACTACTCTGTCATAAGAAAAGATGAAAGATGAAATATTGCCATTTGGATGGATGAATCTTAAGATTACCATGCTATGTAAAATAAGTCAGACAGAAAAGTCAAGAACCATATGATTCTATTCATATGTGGGATATAAAACTGAAAGCAGCAAATAAACAAGACAAATAAAAAACAAAAACACATAGACACAGACAACATTTTAGTGATTACCAGAGAATAAGGGGGCAGGCAGGTGATAGAAGAGGGAAGAGGGGGTCAAATCTATGGTGATGGAAGGAGAACTGACTCTGGGTGGTGAACACATAATGCAATATATAGATGATGTATGATAGAAATGTACATTAAAACTTATATAATTTTACTACTCACTGTCAACCCAATAAATAGAAAAAAATATATACAACTGATAAAACTATATAAAATCTGGATTATATTTTAGGTATATGTATACAGTTTTAAACATAAAATATATATAAATCAAATGATAGCTGATACTTATAAGGGAAATTAACATCAAGTACATGTCCTAACTCTCCTATTCACTGACATAATTAATCTATCAATAAATATATATTGATGAGAAACACCCTGGGAACTCTGGAGACAATAAATGATTATACATCGTTTCCCAATGCAAAAATAAAACATAATAAAAAAATAAATAAAATATTCAGATAGGAAGTGTCAACTAACAGGCAGTAACATGAATTTCTCTTTTGTTCTCAACTTGAATGACTTGTTTTGGCATCTTATGATAAACTGTAGAATGCTGCTTCAGAATTTCAAGGATAACTTACATAAAAAGGGATCAAACTGCTACTAAAATGTAATTTAGATGTATTGTACTAAATAGATTGTTTTTTCTCTAGATACATTCATGTATTTGTATGCATATGTGAATATATGTATTTTGGATAACTTGACAATTATTGACATTACATATCAAAGAAAGTCAAAAATTGACCACACATTTTTTTCTAACAATATGCAAATGTACATATCTCTGAGCCAATTAATCGAGAAGGATTTATGACTTGTTTAGTACCTGATAACTCTTCAATTTTTAGTCATTATTTTTCTGGTGAAAAATGAAATATTAATATTGGATGCTATATACTACTTAACCACAGTCCTCAGTAATTCTTGAAAATTTTATGTTCAAAAAATACTTTATAACTTCATGGGATTATTCATGGATTGTTCAGTGGATTTCCATTAATTAGCTACTATCAATTACATTGGTGTTGTGAACATTGACTCTTTACATATCCTCTTTCTTAAATAAACGTTCTTCGTAATTACACTATTGGAAGGATGGTGCCATAGTTACAATTCCTAATCTACCCATATCATATCAAACTTCTGCAGGCAATTTTCATCTTTTCATTGGTTAGGATTTCAATGGAAATAACCAGAAGCAGGGAATTTCTGTTTAACTTGAAGGCAGAACATGTGATGGTGGAAAGGATTGGTGGCAGAGTTTCTATAGAAGTTGTAGCTTTCAGAGGGCAGCTGCTTTAGTGTGGCTTGAAGAATCTTAAAATGGAAGTTTTAAGAGGTTGGGCTGATATTCCAGGATGATATTCTACCAGAAAGCAAAGGTGAAGGAGTTTTCTGAGGAAATTAACAGCTCCCCAACATGTGTGGAGAGAGCATTTTGGAAAACTACAGCTTCAGTGAATGCAGTGTCTTAGAAAGAGCTGGCGATAAAAAAGATGTGGTGACCACAGAGGGTGGTGAGCACGGTATATAGCAACCTCGGCCAACCAATTATCGTCAGACTTAGAGGAGAAAAACAGCAGCTATAGAAAAGGAAACGAAGTAGGAGGCCAGGAGGAGTGGTGCAGTGCATATACTGTATTCTTTTACATGAAATAACAAGAGGAAAGAACCATGGTGAACCCAAATAAAAAACTGAATCCTTGGTAATAGATTAACTGCAGACCCGGTAAAGTGTGTGAGATTCCCAAGCTATCTCCAAAACAGCAATATGTATGAAAAGGAAAAGGCACAACAGGACTTTGAAAACACAGGAGTGAAACTGAGAGTAACCCAATCATAAGACAACCATTATTAATTTACGAGAGAGATATCTGGGTGTGAAAAATAAGTGCTTGCCAATTCAGTAATTCTGAATTAATTTTTAATTATTTGTTTGACTTAAATTAAATTATAAATCAATCAATATAATAAAATGTATTACGATACATTTTAATATGGATCGTAGTACGATCCATATTAAAATGTAGTACGATATCAGTAGAAGTGAAAATGTAGTATGATATCAGTAGAAGTGAAAATAAATTCATCCAGGTTTCTCTACTGACCATCTGGTTGCTAGATGGTGCTCCGGCAGGGATAAATATGTCCATGTATAGCTCTTGAAAGATGCAACTGGTTAAACTGCAAAAGCCCTATCTAGGTAACTTGAGAGGGAGCCAGTACGATCAGGAGATGTAGCATCCTTAAGGCATTTCTTATTTATATCATTTCTGACTTACTAGTTCTGTAACATTGGGAAAGACACTATATTTCCATCCTCAATTTCTTCATCTATAAAACAAACAATGTAGCTTGTGCATTATGCGATGCTTGAGAATACACCATGAAAATTTTGAAGTAAAAACAAATGTTAGATATTTTCTTGCTAGTGTATTTTCATATATTTTCTATGTGTCCGGGCACTCTTCTTTCCTTGTCCTATAGGGTCTTTTCTCTTTGTATTTTCCTTTTTTCCCCCTACACATACACAGAGTCACACCCAGAAGAGGGATCCATATCTACTTTGCTCCCCAGTGGATAAGAACACCAAAGTCTGTGTGTGTGTGTGTGTGTGTGTGTGTGTGTGTGTGTGTGTATGTAGGTGGGGGCACTGGTCACAACTAACTCATGAAGGAATGGGGAAGTCCAGTTTGAGTTGAACAGTAATACGGTCGACAACAGTGCCTAACACAGCATCTGGATCATGCTCATTTTGATCCCTTTCGTTGTAGAGTCTTCATGTTTTCCGATTATATCCTTGGTGAGCCTTCAGTGTTCACCATATGGTCTGTGTCAGTGTTCCCATTATCTCCCACGTCTTTGCATGCTGTGCTGTGCGGTAGTGGCATGCAAATCTTAACCTCCAGGTTCTATCTCTCTCCAGTTTCCAGACACAGAAGCTTGACTCTCTCGGATGGATCCCTCTACATGTACCCCAGGGACCTCACACCCCAAATCACCACAACTAGATCTTCCTCATTGTCTTCTTTCACTATTCCTACCCTTCACCCCTCGTGCTCTTCTTTTGTTCCTTAACTTAATACAACTAGTTAACGGAAGTTGCAAAAGCCCTATCTGGGTGACATAGCTTTCACTCAGTCTCCTGAACTACAAACTTAAAATTCATTCTCAACTCCTTCCTCTCCTTCACAACCCCTCACTCATCAAGAATTTAGGATTCTATTCTTTAAATATTTTTGAACTAGACTTTAAAAAATCCATTTCTGCTACCACTGCCTTGGTTCAGGTCCTCTTTTTTTTTTTTTTTTTTTTTTTTAGGACAGTGTCACTGGCCCTCATATGTGGGATCCGAACGGGGCCTGCTGGCGTCCCAAGCTAGCTCTTAACCACCGCACCACTCGGCCGGCCCCAGGCCATCGTTTTTTAAATGAGTGATTACAGGAACCTCTTCACTTGTTGCCAGGATGACCTTTCAAAACTCTGTCTGAATATAACAATCTTCTTCCTATAAACTTCCTTTGATTCCCCATCACCTACACGATCAAAAACGGGCACAATCAAGTGAAGACTCTCCAGTATGACTCTCTAGCCTCACCTTTCACCTCTTCATACAGCACCCTTCAATAATATTAAAGTATTTCAAATTTGTAGAATACATGAAGATATTTCTCATACCTGTGCCTCTTCCTGGAATGCCTTAGCCTCTCTATTTGTCTTTACCTTTCAATCATGAACTTCTATCCCTCCTCCTAAAGGCAGCTTAGATGTGATTGCTCTGATATGCTTTTATTTACATAACTATGAATGTTTATATAGAGCTTATTATGCACCAAGTCCTGTTAAAATGCTTCATGTGCATTATCATTTAATCCTCATAGTAACGATCTGAAGTTGGTATTATTCTCTCCATTTACAGATGAAAACTCTGAGCTGCAAAAAGAGCAAGTGCTTTTTCCAAGGACATGTAGCCAGTTTAGTAATGGCGCCAGAACTCAAAGTCTAGTGGTTTCAAACCAAAGTTCACGTGCATAAACATTGCAGTGTGTTTGTCTCTCCCATTGCATAGTCTCATTATTGCATTCATTGAGTGATGTTGCACCATTTTTTTTAAATTTGTTTATGACTACACTTTGAGTTCTTTGAAGATAATGTCTATTTGTAACTTATGTCTACATCCTTACTCTCTAAAATGGTGTCGGCACACAGTAGAGTTGAATAAACTGAATTAATCAAACGTTTTTTGCTTTCCTGTTCAGCAATGATCAACACTGGTGTTTCCTACATTTTGTGCCACATACACCTATGCTGTGGATGCTCCCAGGAACAGAATGTCACAGTCAAGTGTGTTTAGGATTCATTTAGTCTGTGTCCTCCTCTTGTAGTTTCCCAATGTACATTAATAGATTAAGAGCTCTATGAAGAGTTCCCATAGGAAACTTGTTTACTTTTTATTTTTTTAATTGATAATTTCCCAAATATACTGAACAAAATTTCACTCCTGCCTTCACCTCACCTGCAGGAGCAGCTATCACATCTTGCAGAACTTTTGGAAGTTTTGAAGACGGTGCTTTGGGAAACACTGACTTAAATGGCAAAGTCAAAATCACTTGGCCAGACATTCGAAAGCCCTTATACCCTGACTCTAAGTTCGTTTTCTAGTCTTTCTACTCTTCACAGATATCCTCCAAATATTCACACTCACACTTATCTGAAAAAATCACTTTACTTCCTATATCTCTGCCTCAGCTCTGGGCCTTTCCTGAACCCAGGCTGACTCTCTGGCTCCAAACATCATTACTCAACTCAACCTCGACCTTTGATTAATGTGTAGCTCACCTCTTCAGTGAAGTGATCTTTTCCTGTAAACTCCTTAGCAATTATTACCTAAGCTATTAATTTTGCTATTAATCATGTGTTACTTTGTCACTATTTTTATTGATGACTAGAAAGGTTATTTAAATTTTGGTCATGCATATAATTTGCTTTGACCTACCCCTGAATTCTTTTTCTGTCCACCCAGTATAGTACACATGCCATTCATGGCTGATCTTTTGTTATTGCTTTGAAACCAGCAGAAGGGATTTGCTGAAATCATAAACTTTTGTATTAATGCACTGAAAGAGAATTTCAAATGATAGGGAATTTACATATTTTATGTCATACAAACTAGGTTGATTTTGAGATTCCTAGAGGAAATAATGCATATCTTAAAGATATCACTTCGAATTTTATTTGAAATTATTATCCTTCGACAGGGTAAAAAAAAACTGTATTCAAGAAGTAAAAGCGAATTTCACCCATTATGATTAACTATGGATGCACCCTAGTTACTTTACCAGAAATCTTATACTCTCCAGTTCCACTGGGGAAAAACAAATTACATGTATATTTTGTCTGTGATTAGAATTGAATTTTAAAGTAGCACCTTTCTGCCGCCTCCACAAGACAAATGTACCTACCAGAAAGCACATAACTGAAAAACGGAAGCTACAAACAAATGCATTTTCCTTCATTTTTATCACTAACCAATACTTACCATACCATGACAGAAACCAATAAACGCTCAATGCAATTTACAGTCCCATGAGCATATGGCATTTCCCCAGGAGCTTTCCTGATGTCTAAACCACTGCCTGGAAGCATATTGAATACTCCTACCTCCAATCTACTTTTAATATCTGTCATGATTCTGCCTTTGGAAAGACAAGTTAGTCATATGATGACAAGTAGTTCAGTGACTACATGACAGATCAGATGTTTTTTTTAATCTGTTCTCTTAATTTGATTTTGAGGTGACATTTATTGTTATGAATTTGACAGACATAACCTTATAATGATGTGCATGCGAGTGATATATTTTAGTGCTTATTTACTCATTCTTACTTGAAATATTTATGTAGATATACAGGGAAATGGGTTATTTATTTAATCTCACATAAAAACTCTGCTGTATTTTTGGCAAGTCATCGGAAGAAGATGCCATCTTTTAGTATGATGTATTTTCCATCACTCGTGCATGTTTCCAAGCCTTGGTTGGATCAGTATCAATCTGCACCACTCAGTACACCTGGACCTGCCCAACTATCACTCACTCTTGAGGAAATGTCAGGAGACAACATTAGAGACTCACCGGGGATTCACCACACTATAGATCAGCAGCAACATGCTTTGTAAAGGTGGTTTGAAGTAGCACATGGTAAATGTTAACTTTAAATTTGCAAATAACAAATAATTTACTGGACATACTTTAACACAATCTTCATTACTTGCTTTGGCCCTTAAAATACTAATGCTCTACTCAATATTGTTATTTCTGGTCCTCTTGAAAAATGTGGATCCTTTGCTTTCTCAAGATAATTTATAAAATTTCGATGGAGGTATTTAAATCATAAATCCAGCAGCTTTCTTCTTTCACACTATTCACTGAAAATACACAGCATCCAATTTTTTTTTAATTCCTCCCTAAAGGGGTTTTCAATACAGACAAATATGAATCTACTTGTATACAGGCACAGTACTGTCACATCTTCACATGAACAGAATGACATCCCTGATTTTATCTGCAGTGCCTGTCAACATGCCTGGAATTTGTTCGACTCCATCCATGTTTATGAAAGAGAAGGAAGGGAGGGCCTAAGGAAGAAAAGGAGGGAGAGGGCGACACAAGACAAGAAACATTATAAAGGCCCTGGAGAAATAATCAGTGCAAATAAACAGGGATCCTAAAAGTTGTTTCCTCTATCACACATGTCAATAATGAATAAGAGAGGTTAAGAGTGACAGGGGGTCATTACTGGCAGGGAATGCCCTTGACGATGGTGCCTCCTGAACTATAAGTACTGACAACAAACAAGCACTTCTTTCCACTCCACATATGAGCATGCTTTTTTCTTTTTTTTTTTCATGAACTCAATGGAGTTTTCATTTTCCTTGCTTTATATTATTTCCTCATTTTTAAAGCATGTTTAGAAAATTCAACAAGCTATAAACAGTTGATTTTTGTTTTAATTAAGGCACGGTGACATTCAGAGATATCACAAATGTAGACATTTTCAGTATTTGTTGTATTCTTCCAGCAACGCTGTAAAGGTTAGAAAAATGATATGTACTAATAAGACCCATGGCACTAATGAGAGGGTCTGTTGTCATATTGCATCATAAAATCCTCCTTAGGGTTCATTACTACACCATGTCATTTTTAGTAAATTCAGGAGTGACTCATTCCTGGCTGACAGGTAAGTGCTGATCCTGTTACATTACCTCTTTACGTCTGTCAGTGAACTTGTCAGAAAATAAAACAGAGCATCCATATTAGGAAGACATCAAGGTCCAAACTTTTCAGTTTTTTGTCTTAGTATTTTGAAATTTCTTGTATGTGCTCTGCTAAAATATTATTTTCAAGCATGGTCTGAACGAGCACGTTTTACAGAAAGAAAAAAAAAAAATCTTTGCAGCTTCACACAAAGGTTATATTATCTTGTTTTTTATTCCAGAAATAGATTTTTTGTTTTTTTACTTCATTTTCAGTGATGTGCAAAAAGAACCTCAGCCATGTTTTTAAAATATCTTGAAATTTCCATTTATGTGTTTATATGCTGAAGAAAAAATAAATTTCTGTTTTCATGAGCAGAAAATATTCATTGTTTGTATCTTGACAAAACTGCTTCTATAATGTCTCTTTGACAAAGGAGTGCAGAAATATAATTGTATAAATGTGTGTTCTTTCCAAAGATGATGTGATCGTATTTTATGTTGCTTTCATAAAATTAAAATTCTGCAAGTGGAATTGTTTTCAATTATAAATCTTACATTAAAAAAAAAAAAAAGGAAAATTGTATTCCATGTTGTTGATCAGGTGATTGGTGCAAATTCCGGAACCAATCCATGGCAGTCATCTCTTAGGGCATCTTCTTTCTTGGCAGGAAGAAGTGTCCCCCACACCCATCATCACAGGCTCTGTCTTCAAGAAATTTAGAATTGGGATTAAGATATTATAGTTTACTCGGGGTTAATCTCTGGAAGGGAGAGTTTGGGAGCTTTGACTCAACCATCTTCCCATGTGGACTGTGAATGAGAGAAAGCCAATCAATAGAAAAAGAGTATCATGGGAACATGGAAAAGACAGAGGTGAAAGAAGGATGCACACCTCTCCATGAGGTCCTGACCAATCCCCAAGTCTTGCATGCTAACCCAAGGCCATTCTACGTGCCTTGATTCTCTGAGACAACCGATATTTAATAAAAGTTGCCCATTTTTGGTTCGGCTTTGCATTGCTTGGTTTCTGTTACTTGTAAATAGAGTCTGATTGGGTACCCACATCTCTGTTTTTGATAATGGTGGCAGTGCTATCTGAGTTTACATGTGCAAATGAGAATTAGTATAGACTGTGGGTTTTTCGTTTCTTTTTTGTTCCTAAATAAATTTGACTGCCAGAAATAAGGCTTTAGTAGACTGGGGCACACTACAGATGAACAGGGCATGAAAGCTATTGGTATCAATCAAGCTGGGCCCATCAGCGGAGATGCCTCCAGAAGTCAATGGACACACTGTAGCAGAGTAGAATATTAAATTAGGGAGGTTTTACAAATAGTTGGGTCATATGAAGAGAGGAAGATATTTGGTAACGTCATTATAGTGACCCTACTGTGATGACTGAGGTCTAGGGAAAACATAGTATTTAAATTTTGGACTGTCCTTGAGTTCATTTGTATCTATAAATGCAGGTACTTTTCAGGGGACTGTTAAAACAGAACCCAGCTACTAAAAGTGGATTATAAACAGGCGTCTTAGTTGCAGTAAAAAGTTTAGTGCTCAAGTACTGTGAGCCACTGGTTCGCAAGCAAACATAATTGTGCCTCCCTGGGGATATGTGGCAATATCTGGAAACCTTGTTGGTTGTCACAACTGAAGTAGGGGTTTGTTAGTGACATCTAGTGGACAGAGGTCACGGATACTTGTAAACATACTGAGCTGCAAGGGACAGTGCCCCACAATAAAGAACCATCTGGCTCAAATATCAGTAGTGACGAGGCTGAGAAACACTGCTTAACCGATAAATAAGCTCTAGGTGAAATATTTAGACACTTCATAGTAAATCTCCAAACCCCAACATTAGAGTCCATGTGGTTCTCATCTATTGAGTTAAATTAATTTCAGATAATGAATATGGGCTGTGGGGAGAAGACTTTCTCCTTGATTGAGTCAAGGTCACTTCCTAACTGGCACTGGCACCGAATTTATTTTTATATATGATTTTTCTTATCATATACCTAGCCTGCAGATGTGGCACGCGATGTAGCTGTGTCTCAGTAACGCCGAGGCTTGTCAGTACTGAGGTTCTCAAAGGCTTGCAGCAAGTCCGTCACGAAACCCTGAGCCAAAATACAGAATAGGCCTGTGTTCTGATTCAATAGGGCTGAATCATGGAAGTGATTTTTCTACCCGGCCTCTGCATTGGGCCTCAGAGAGGGGCACTATTTATATGGTCCACAGATTCTGAATGATGCAAAATTTCAGAGAAGCATACATTCACCCAAATATAGGAATTCAGCAATATTGCTTGACTGACTCTCCACGAAACAACATAAGAAATGTTCCTATCTTTGAGACCAATAATCACTGTTCTAGTTTCCTATTGCTGCTATAACAAATTACCAAAATTTAGTGGTTTTAAACAACAACACAGATTTGTTATCTTACATTTCTGGAAATCGGAAATCAGAAATGGGTCTCACTGAGCTGCATTTCTTCCCGTGGCTCCAGGGGAAAAATTATTTTCTTTCCTTTTCCAGTTTCTAGAGGCTTCTCTTATTCCTTGGGCAATGACCCCCTCACCCCCCCAACACACACACACACACACACACCGTCAGTCATCAAAACCAGTACTAACTAGTTGAGTCTTTCTCAGGATGCTGTCTCTCTGTGTCTGACTGTGTAATAGTCTTGGTTCCAACAGGATAATACAGATAATCTCCCAACCTTCAGGTCAGCTCTGCACTGTTAAGATCTTTGGGGGGACAATCACTCTTTCTACCATACTCATCAGAAGACTTTCACAAATAAGTAGGTAAGGCTTATAAAGTTGTATTAGTCGCAAAACTGAGCTTTGGCATTCCAAAGGGAACAATTCCATTAGACATTTCAACAAACATACTAAACATCAAGGCATTTCTTAACACAGTCTTCACAGAACAAATGGAAATTTAGTGTAGGAATGAAGGAATTTCAGGAGGATATTACATTCTTCAATAGCTGTTAATTTTATGGTTACCTTAAGATTAAGTATGTGATTTCTAATTTTATTAACATTTTGATAGGTCACAAAAAATCCTCCCCACATTCCACATTCCTAAAAATACAATTTCCTATCCAAAACTTCGAAATGCAAAAATAATCCTCCTTCCTACATTGGGAGCAAAGTCAAAGCAAAGAAAGTAAAGAGGTGCGAGAATGATGCAATGTTGTAGGTGATCTTTCATATTGGTGATGAGGAACTCAGAGATAATGCTTCAGAGACACTGACAAACTCAGTACCACCAATCAATGTCCATAATGAAATAGATAGTTTTCTGTTTCCTGGAAATAACCCTGGAAAGAAGTACACCTTAGCCTTTGATTGACTTAATAAATTAGTAGTAATTTAGTAGCAAGGGCACAGAAAAATCATCTAACCTCTTCACATATCTTTAAGTGAAAAAAATAAAAATAACATTAAAAGTAGATCGATAATGCATTTTCCCCTCAGGAAACCAAGGGATTTTCATCATATCCATTCTATACTGATGATTTCATTATGAGAACATCACTGACGCTGATGCACATAGTGATGCCTCTGGATAGATTAAAAACATATTCTACTTATTCTTTTTAATAAGTCAAGGAACTAAGCAGTGCATTTAAAAAATGCTGACATCCTAAAATAATAAAATTAACAGGAATGAAATGAACACTTGCAGCACTTAAAAGGGTTTTCCTGTATCCCGCAATACCTGTTATTCTAGAAAACAGACATCAACAAGCAATCAAACAAGTCTTCTCTGAGGTACAAAAGTTCATGAATTTAAATAACAATTTAAAGATACAGAATAGGAGATGCTACATGGTATAAATAATTGTCAGCTGAGTTGTATAAAAAATAAAGCATGAAATATGTGTTACTGAAAATAAATGCCATATAACTTAGCTATCCTTTTATATTTATGACTATATCCCTAATACTGACAATATCTATCTATCTATCTATCTATCTATCTATCTATCTATCTATCTATAATCGATCTAGCTCTATCTCTCTATCTCTACCTACACCTACATCTATCTATACTGGTCTGACCAAATGCATTTTGAGGTTCTGGAAGGCTGAGAACACGTCTACATTTCCTATATCCCATACAATGCCAACAGTTACTTGGTCTTAATAAGCAACATTGTTTTTTCTTTACTGTGTTCTGCAGTACTGAATACTGACATTATCAGATATAATAAAGTGATTAAATGACAACGTTTTTTTAACTGCAAATCCATTGTTATCTAAGTTAGGTATGTTCTATATTTCAAGCTATGCTTCCCAATTTTATATATCACACTGGCCCAATTACGTTCCCATGGCCCAGAGGAGTGAGTACTGGTTCTGTAACTCAACAATAATATAAGCAGGTTTCACGAAGCACTTCAATAAGACTATAGCTCCATCCACTGAAAACTCATTGGTCTAACAATTTAACATATATAGATTATATATGTAAACTATACAAAAAAGATAACCCATATAAGATTTTTAATTGCAGGTACATTTTAAGTCCATGATAACATTAAGAAAACAAAACATGCTGGAATCATTTATTAAGGTTTCCCTTTTAGGCAACAACTCAAATCATTTCTAGATGGTAATGAAAAATCTCACTCTCAGGTACAGTAGCATGTGACTAATAGCCTTAAAATAGCAACTGGCTTTGCAATAAAAGAGAAAGAAACTACTGCGGCACATTAATCCACATAAAGAAGCAAACTCAACGTTGCCTTCTCCAATATCTCTCACATCTTAAGAAAAAACCCACTATGCCGTTTCAATGAAAAAAAAATGATTTAAAAAAACCTCAGTACACAGAAAAGAAGCACTAATATTCTCCCAAAGTTGGAGAGCATTAGGTGACTACAATTGCCATGCTGTGCTGGCTGTCCCTTGCTTTCTGTGTTCTGGTCAGCATCCATTCTGTGGGAAAGTTCCCTTCACTTAGTTCTTTCCTCCTGAAGATTTCAAAACCTTTGCTGATGGTTCTTATTTATGGTGGCTGAGTAAATTGGAGCACTGAGCCAATGGGAGGCCAGAACCCACCTATCAATGAATTCCAAAGCAGTCAAATCTTGTTAAAACAAGTACGGATGTAAAATGTCTTGGGTGTCCTGCTCTATTCTGAGTCCCTCTTCCAATTTTAAAGTCAACTTTTTCTGTTTTATAACCTTTTTCCTATGTCCTTAAGTTAACAAGGACCTTGCTCAGTGGTTGAGAAACAAGGAGTCCTGGGACCCTGACTTTTTCCCCTCCGAAATGTAGGCTAGTTGATGTACCACTTATGTGGGTACACAAGTAGGTGTGTGGGGTGTGTATGACATTATGACATGCAGTTTGAATGTGCTTTAGGGTATAAATTGTGCAGAGAAAAATAAGGCTTTAGACTGAAAACGGATGGAAAAGGGAGTAGAGGAAATTGCTATTATGGTTAGAGGGTTAGAATATCTAAAAAGCAAGTCTATGATAAAATAATTTTGGACAGGAAGCTACTAAGAGACGATGAGGAGAGGAGAGTGCAAGAGGCAGAAAATGTGGCTGGAGGTGGGGGCACAGAATATGACTCTTTATAAGTGCAAGAAATTGTTTGTTGATGAATGCAATTTTTATGAAGGCTTTTCAAAGTCCGGTTCCCACACCTGGCCAACCATCTGAGTCACCTAAAGAGCGAGTCCCATTGTGTGTTCCCTGGAGACACTGATGGATTAGATCTGGCTTAGAGTCC
The DNA here is from genome assembly GCA_033961575.1 of Aselliscus stoliczkanus. Classification (NCBI taxonomy): domain Eukaryota; kingdom Metazoa; phylum Chordata; class Mammalia; order Chiroptera; family Hipposideridae; genus Aselliscus; species Aselliscus stoliczkanus. Next base: position 69,075,564 of record CM066740.1, on the reverse strand, counting down.
CAGAAGTCTGAACAATATTTTAAAAAGATTCTATGGTGAATCTGAAGGTAGAAATGCTTTAGAAGATCTAACCTTGCACCATGGCCAGCACGTAAGACGCATACCCAGCGGGGAGCTGCATACATTTTGCCGGCTCTTGTCCACTGTCACTGAGAAAGGCAACTTAAAATAGGAACAAGGGAAGGGTGAGTCTGCCCAGGTCCCCAAAGTCACATCAGACTGTTTTATGATGTCAATATGCCTACATGCTCTGTGCCTTGAGATGTTATTCTGTCACCTGGCCTAGATGCTGCTCCCTGCTTTTTTCTTGGCTTGAACCATGGGATAGTGACCCCTGTGCAGCCCGGCTGGGACACTGGGCTTTGCCTGGATCCTAGGTTGTCCTGTGGTGTGCCCCCATTGCCCAGTCTGACCTGAGTTTTACCTTCTTTCATACTGACCTCATGAATTGAACAGGCACAGAATGGGGGCAAGCTCCAGCCAAGGCTCTTGTCCCCAGCATCACTTCAGGCCTTCCCATACAGTACACTCAGTCCTCATTCCCTCTGACCCTCTCAGTTCAGGTTCAGTGGACAATGGCCCTGTGATTTTGCTGATGTTTACCTGAATCAAGAAGATTTCTTAATCACATTACTGATATTCTATCAGTGTTTTGGTTTTATTTGTTTTTTTAATTGGGGAATTGGAACAGTGTTGGAGAATTAGGGGAGTGGGACCAGCCAAGTTGTTGTTCTTCAATCTTAGTTGTGAAGGGCGCCAGTCGCCATCCGGCTATGGGTCAGCAGCTCATGGCCTCTAAGCTCAAGGTGCTGTGTTACAATCTTAGATGTGGGTGGGCATAGCCACCATCTTATGGGGAAGTCGAACCCGGCAGCCTTGTTGTTAAGAGCACACACTATCCACTGAACCATCCAGATGGCAGCTCAGTTCAAGGTGCCAAGCTCAGTCTTAGTTGCGGGAGGGCAAAGCCCACCATTCAACAGGCAGTCATGTTGTTAGGAGCACGTGCTCTCACCAGCTGAGACATCTTGCCACCTGTTGGCAGCTCAGCAGCAGCTCAGCTCAGGCGCAGCATCACTGGCCCATGTGGGACTCGAACTGGTGGCCTTGTTGCTCAGAGCTGGTGCTCTTAAACTAACTCTTAACCAACTGAGCCACTTGGCCAGCACCAGCCTATCAGTGATTTGAAAGAGTGATCTTTGCTTCTGAAGCAGAAACATTGGTGTCCTGGTTAAGATGCACGTTTCCAGGATGCATCACCTACAGAATGAGAATCTGTGTGTGCAGAAGTTGGGAATCTTCATTTTGAAACTGAGTTCTGCAGGTAATTTTCATACACCTTAAAGTTTGAAAATCACTGGAAAATACGGTGACTGTTTATTTAAGGAAATCATTATTTACTTCATTAATTGATTCCATGAACAACAATTTTTTTGCCTTTCATGTGCCAGGTACTCAATAGGCTTGAGGAGTCTAAAGATGGTTGGAAAAGAGCATATTGCACGTTAGCGGAGAAGACAGACAAGTCAATAGGTGATTGAGACCGGGGTGGATGGTGCCATGATAAGTAAAGGGTTATTTATGAAGAACTCTTTCCATTCTGGTTTTTCTAGAAAGTTGTCAGCTGTGGACTTCCATAATACCCATTTGCCTTATTGGAGTGTCAGCTGTTTGCTGGTTAATTTATACACTAAAAAAAAAAAAAAAAAAGGAAATTATAAAATCTTTCTTTTACATTTTCCCCTGAGCCCACAGTGTTCTTCCTTATTGTACAACCTTTTTGCAATTAGATACTTAAAAATGAAATAATTGTTGATATAGAAAATTGGTGTGTTCAGATGAAACTTGAAAAAAATTCAAAACAGAAGAGCCATGTTAAAACAACCAAAGTGCTTTGACTTCTATTTTTGCTGCTGCTCACTGAGGTGCTATCTATATTTTGAGATAATATAATTGAGCTGTTGGTGTTCCACAGACACGGCCTAATTGAAATTTTAAATTATATATTTAGCTAGGGACAAATGATCTATTGGCAAACCATATATGAAAATTACATGAAGAATAACATTATAAAAATCACATCATTGAACACTCTGTACATTATTTACTTCTAAAATTTCCCAGATGTTTGAGTTACATGAGGTTTTTGCAAACATTAGGATATTTTAACACAATACTGTCAACACTATATAAATATTTATTTATATATTGTGAAATATTATATCACATAGATGACAAGACATCTGATATTTATTTTCTCCAGAGTAAAAGTAAAACCCAAGTTTTTTTTCAAGTACAAGAAGCCCATCCTTGGTCATTCACTCAAATAATATATCCTTTTTCTCTAATGTACTGCCAGCACCATGAATACACTACAAACTGACTGCTCCATCCACAGAGCCCACTGTATTATCAGGGAGACAACATCATGTGACCACTGAGCCAAATAAGCTGTTAACAGCACAAATGTTATATCAAATATTAGGTCAAATATAAAATATTCAAAATATTGTCCCTGAACTACACTAAAAAGAACACAAGAGGAATAAAGCTCTATAACTTTATGGATGAGACAAAGACATTATACATTATAATGTAAGTTAAAGGAAGGTATATATGAACAGGAAATACAAGCAAAGAACCTAAGAGAGGGTGAGACTGACTTCAGATGGAGGGATGCATCATGGCTTCAGGGAGGGAGAGAGCTGAGGGAAGGCTTAGAACTGCCATTTATTAAGTACAACGACAATAACAACAATGTTCATTATTTCTATCAATTCTGCTTTCTATTGACCAGCCACTCTACTACATGCTGGGCTAATAATAAGTTCTTTGATATCTCCACACTTTATGTAGACATTACTCTCCCCATTTGATACGTGAAGAAATTGCAGTTAAGAGAGGTTTAGCAATTTCGCCAAGGTCACACAGCATTATTGTAGAGCCTGGATTCCAAGCCTGTTCTCTCTAACTTAAACCCAGGTATTTTCTGCCTTGCTTCCCTCCACCGTTGCCCTAAAGACAGGACTAAATACAAACAAAATCCATGGAAATCAAAGGGTATTCAGGCAGATCAGTGCCCTCAGCTGTTCAGTGTTACATGCAACTTAAGGAATGTGGTGTGAAGTATGGTGTTTCTTCCTAGGAAACTGCCCAAAAACACATTGGCTTGCAATGTTTTTAGTTTATCCTTGAATGTAAGATGAGAATCTGATGAAAACTATGGATCCCTATCTCTCCAAATTACTGTCTATGAATTAATGGGCTTCACCAGCCCTCAGGTCTCAGGAGTGCCTCTAAGTCAGGACTAGGTCCAAGCAGAGGATGGCACACCAGAGCCCAGGGAGCAAGCTGGGAAAGGAGCTCACTCAGTCACAAGGTGTCTTTGCAACCTCAGACTTTTACTCTCCTCCCTCCTCTTCCACCAGCACATTCCATGGCACCAAATGCAGCTCGCTTCTCTCCACTGCCACCACCACTAAGGTGTGGACCCCATCATTGGCATGTTCTAGCAGTTTCCTCATTGTTTTCTTGCCTTCATTTCTTTTCCGCTCTGGTTCATTCTCTACACTGCCATCTAAACAGTGTGACTCTCCCTTATTTAAAAACCTCCTTTTCGGGCCGGCCGAGTGGCGCATTGGTTAAGAGCTGGTTTGGGGATGCCAGCGGCCCCGGTTCGGATCCCACGTATGAGGGCCAGTGACACTGCCCTCTACAGCTAACAACAGCTCCACCTGGAGCTGGGTTGTGCAAGCCCCGGCCATGTTGTAGGCTGCAGCCCCTGCTGCAGTGGGCTGCCATAGGCTACAGTGAGTGGCCGGCAGCCAGCGTGAGCTGCCAATAGCTGCGGTGAGCGGCTGTCCAGAGACCAGCGACCGATCTGACTCATCTGGGAAGAGTGCAATGACAATACCAACATGGGCCAGTGAAGCAACATCCTCCACAACTAGACTGAAGAACAAAAAGACAGCAGCTTGTCTGTTCCCCTTCCCCGATTCCCCAACGCTGTTCCCCTCCCCCAATTCCCCAATTTAAAAAACAAAACAAAACAAAACAAAACAAAAACCTCCTTTTCTGACTCTTCAGATTTCACAAGTTGGGCCTGACCCACGCTGCTTATCCATTTCAAAAAAAATAAAACAAACACCCATTCATTATCTGAACTGTATACAATTTCATTTGTTTATTTTCCTTATTTTTTTCCCTTTAGTTTTCAATAAACTGCTACTCAGACTTCTAGAGCTGGCTCAAAAATGATCTCCTCTGTGAAGCCTTCCCCAACTTCCCCACTCATTCCCACACATAGCACTTCGTTCAGGCATCTATTATAGCTGCCTTTTCCAGAAATGGGTCTGTTTTATGTATATCTATTCTGCAGAGGTGCAAGGCTGAAGTCACAGCTCATTGGTCTTTGTATCCCAGGCATTCAGCACAGTGCCTGAAAAACAGTAGGTGTTCAGTAAATAATTTTTTTCAAAAGTGGATGGATGAATGATGATAGAAATTACATAATATTTCCAGAACCGTTCTCAATGTATATGTTCTTCCAATTTCTTTTTAAAAACGATTTATTAGTGTTCATTTTCTTTCTTTCTTTTTTTTTTTTTTTTTTTTTTTAGTTGCAGGTGGGCATAGCCCACCATCTGGAACAGACAAGCTTGTTGTTAGGAGCACATGTTCTCACCAGCTGAGCCATCCTGCCTCCTGTTGGCAGCTCAGTGGCAGTTCAGCTCGGGCACAGCTCACTGGTCCATGTGGGACTCAAACCAATGACCCTGTTGCTTAGAGCTTGCACTCTTGAGCAAGCTTTTAACCAATCGAGCCACTCAGCCAGCCCATTAGTGCTCATTTTCAATGATCACTTCTATCAGATCATTGTAATTATTTTATTGTTAAAGGAAATGTACTAAATATATTATAATACACACACACACACACACACACACACACACCAGTACTGGTACACATTCATAAAATGACCAACTTTACAACCAGCTGGTTGAGATATAATTACTTAAAACATATTTGGCAGGGAAAAGAGCAAAATATGTATGTATCAAAATATTTCAAAACTGTTTAAACTCTTCCAAGTAGCAGTTCAGTTTTTAGAAATTGGTTCACAGTAAATCATTTTATTTAAATATTCTCTAACTATGTTTACTACAATATTTTTAAATAGGTGAAGACTCATGATACCTGAAATTTCTACCCAGCATAATATAGAAGAATTTTTGATCATATGGGCAAATGTTAATTATATATTAAGTGAACAACGAGTTACAAAACAGTATATTCACTAAGAGTGACACACTAATATATACGTTATAAAGTCTGGGGAGACATTTAAAATGAGATAGTACTAGAAAAGAAATTCTAAAAATAAAAGAAAAAGAAATCTTAGGAAATTAAAATATATTGAATAATTAAAAACAATAAGGGTTAGGTATCATGTACATGCTTGATGATAAAATCAATTTAAGGTCACTTAAAGTAGATGTTATGTTACAGCAATAAGGATTTCTACTACATAAAAATCTCTTAGAAATTAGGTTATGTTTCACATTTTCCCTGAACTCAGATGAATAATTTAACAAAAGGAAAAAATGAACTGTAAAAGAACCATTTTCTTCCCTCCTATATATCATGTTTTAAGGTCAGAATATACCCAACACTTTATAAATGGAGGCACCATGGGCCGACATTTAGGAGTCATTACAATGTGTAATAAGCATTGGAAAGATGGTCCCACGCTTGCCAAAATACATTTCTTTATACGCTGAAAAGAAAATCTCATCTTCTAATATAAGATATTTTAAATTGCTTATTATTTTCACAAAACTTTAATGAAAATATGCCCATGTGCTATAAAATGATTATAGATGTATGATGAATGTTGATTTTATGAGAGCCCCGAGCTAACTTTAAATTACTAATAAAAATTTGATCATACCATTTAATCCATTCATTCTTTCATTTATTCATTCAATATCTCTGGATTGAATGACCAAGACAAGAGTGACAAAGACTAGTAACCAAGATGCTTTTACTGCCCTCATGGATCCTGAATTCTAGCTGCTAATTAATGCCTAAGAAAATAACCACGTGTACTTGCAAGATACTGTGGAAATGTATGGAGGTAGGAAGGGAAACAGAGAATTGAAATGACTTGGACTTTAACGTTTGTAGGCTGAGTTAATGGAAAAGAAAACCAGTATCCCAAAGGAGTGGTAGAGCAGAGGCATTGATGCAATGGAGGTTTTGCATGGTAAGAGTAAAAGGTCCTTTATAACCTGGTTTTGTGTTGACCCTAGAAACTACAGGAGATAGCGCTAGAAAAGAAAAATGGTCAAAACTGAACAGAATACACAGTAATGAATTTTCACTTCATCTCATTTAATGAAAAGACAGAAAATGTTTCTATTTGTTTGTTCGCTTATGTGGAAGGCAGCGGGCAGGCTGGCTGGCTGGCTGGTTGGTGCTTTTAGCAGGGAAGTAAAGCAATCAGAAAATTTGGAAGGATGACCAGGAACAATGAAGATGAACTGACTGAAACTACTATGATAAGCCCTATGAACATCAATTAAATGCTTAGTTAATATTTTTGTTTGTTTGTTTTGCCTGCTTGGAATATAGTGAAGGCTTTGGAAGTCATATCAATTGCTACAATGATCTGAAAAGGCTATTAAGATATTCTCTATGTGATGTCTTTTTCTGATAATAAATTTCCCTTTTGTAAACAAAGATTTTTCAAACTCAATTTAGTAATAATACAGCTGCCTTAAATATTGAAATTGGTTCTCATTTTATCCTTAATAATGTTTCCCCAACCTAAAAGCATTTTTAAATGATCAAATTTATATGTCTTTTAAAATTTTTTTATTTCTGTATTTCTATTTTTCTACAAACCATCTTGGATTATTCAGTTTGTTCATATCAAATAAATAACAACCAAAAAAGAAGCAAAAACTATAGAGTACTTTATACTTACTTAAAACCTTTAAAAATACAAATTACTAAGGTATTATCATTATTTAAGTAAATCTATCTAACAGAAATACTAAAAGTACAACCTGAATATGTACATCTTGTTGCCATTCATTGGACTTTTGACCTCAATCGCCCAGTAAATAGATCAACAAAAGTTATGATTTAGCTGCTAACACATTTTAAAGAACTTGAGCAGCAACTTTTAAACTTAGTATAAAATGCAGAAACTACTTAAGATATAATGAGTTGAGATCTTTAATGTTCAAAACTTTGGAAGGACTACAATAACATGAAAAAAAACACATTCTTTATGATATCTAACTATTTATTCTGTATTTTGTAGTTGTGGTCACAAGACCTTAGATGTATTAGTGGAACAGGGAGGTAAGTGAAGAACCTGTTTAAAATATACAGTCTTACCTACCAGGGACTGTAATGATACCTCTGGATATATTGTGCACTTGATTAAAAAGACATTTCTACCTTGGTGAATGAGTTTAATGAGAAGACTTCAAGCTGAACTTGAATTTTGCTAATATTAGCTATTAAAATAGGCACTCATATTGGCTAGTATCAATCTCTTTCATCATAGTGAAGAGTTAAGGTATTGCTTCATTAGTTATTCTATGGGGAATGAAGTATCTGTGTGTGTGTGTGTATGGCCTTAATTCCTAGGAATTAATAGATAAACTAAGAAAGAAAATCATATAAGCAATGTTAGAACAGCTCAGAAAGATTAACTTAAAGAAAATTGAAAATAATTAAATGTTGATAATTTGGCTTTCTAAAGCCTAGAAGGACATGTTAAATATGGACAAAATAAGACAGTGAAGTGAATTAGTAATCAGTAAGTAATAGCAACAATACAAGCCCACTAGTGTCTGGCCTGTTGTATATAATTTGGTTATGATGTCCTGTGGTATGTCTGACATGAATTGGAGGGTTCTTACTTTTGTCATGGAGTCTTCCTATGATCAATGACTCATATTTGTTAAAACAAAGAAGTCATTTAGTGTGTTATATTAGAACACACACACACACACACACAAACACACACACACTAAATTAAACTCAGGAATACCGAACACTTATCTTTTAATTAACCAAGTTGAATTTAAGTCACACTGTTTTCCGATGTTAATAGGAACTCACAAATAATAAACAGTCTATCCAGTGAAAGATGCCAATCCAGTGAAAACTATAAATTCAAGTCAGTTAGCTAATGGCCTATTGAAAAAGAAATCATAGAATAAATTCTTATTATTAATGTTAAAATATAACTATTATACCCAGCCCAAAAGAGTAAATCATTTGGAGTTGTTCCAGGCTAAGTTAGCAGGGTGCCATGGACATTTAACATAAAATATGCTTCTTGACCCTGGGGATATAAATCAGGAAACTATTAGCTGAGGCACACCAGTTGATTCTGTGAAACTCTACACAGACTCTCACATAATGTCCTCAACAATTAGGAGGAAAAACAATTGATCTTATAATTAATTTGGCCAACACAGAATGTACGTTTGGATCAAAGTGTGAATACAGGGCTTGACATTGCCCAACTTAGCTATTTATATGGATCAAAATAACAAAGTAATTGCCAGCCATGTGGCCACATCAGGCTGTGCATTTGTACCTATTAATGGGACTTTATTTGGAAGTTCAGCTATTCAATTTTTGTAATCTATTTACCTCAATATGTGGCTGAACTTCTGGGATTGCTCTATTAGAAGTTCTGAGTAAATATAAAAGGAATCGCCAAGTAAAATAGGCAATTTATTTACAGGGAGAGTCAAAGTTTGAGTGACTGTCGTGAAGGAGGACAAAATGCAATTTCTATGTCATTGAAAAAACACCACTTATTCAATACTCCAACCCAATGTTAATGCTTCTACTTTGAAAGTCAAATAAGAAATCAAATAATTGGAGCCATTTTACCAGTTAACAATTATTTACATTGAGTTATGGTGAGTTTGAAATTAAATACTGGAATAGTTACTGAAAACTGCCCCAAATATGTTTACTATGTACAATGTAAAACTTTAACTAAAGAATGCAGAGTAATAGTTTAGAGTTTACCATACATTGAAGATTTTTAAAACTTACAAACAAAGGCATACATATTTTGGAGAAATAGTATCTCTCACCTAAAAATCTTCAGGAACAAACTAAAAATCTTCAGGAACAAACTTCTGCATAGCTAAACATCCAGCATGTGAAAGTTGGGGAGTTGTCATAAGTAAGAGAGTTTTGAGAACAGGGAATGTAAACACAGCACCATTCATTTGAATGGCGTATGTAGCGTGTTTCCTACAACCAACAGGTAAAGAAGAATCTACTTGCTTGTGGCAAAGTTAAAACAGATTCCTTTTCTTCTCTCTCAACCAAAGGCAGGTCAAAGAAGCACTAATGTTAAAACATGAATGAATAATCATTGATTTAGATGGTTTAAGTGGTGAAGATCAAATAGGTAGTCACTACATGTCCCTTCCATTTCTGATTATTTTCCCTAATATAAGTTCATTATAACATATACTTAGAACTACTATGTATGCCCTAAAGTATAGAATATATTATCTACCTATGTTAATTTATGAAATCATATGTTTTTTTTAAGTAGTTTAAACATGGCTTTCCTTTCAAATATTTCAGCATTTTTAAGTCTATTGTGATTTAGAGAACTTTATATCTTTGGATTATTAGACACAATAAAATTGCAGGACATTTCTCAGAATAAATTTCAAAAGTTAAAAATAGAAAGTAATGGGCCTTATTCACCAGATTACTTCATCGTTTTATCTGGAGGTGTTTCAATGAGGCACATAAAAAATCATCACAGGAAACAATTTGTAAGTAACCTAAGCACTCAAAACAAAGTAATCAGCCTGAAATTTCTAAATCTTAAACGTTTATATGTATCTATAATCAAATATCACCTATAGTGTTTAAATAAACTAGAGTTTACCAAGGATACACTGATATATGATAAAGACAGATGTATATAAAATATTGCAAATACCATGAAAATCTTTTAAAGAGTATGTAGGTGCATTTCACCGGTTAAAGAGAACGGAGAAACAAATGCATTTTTGGATGGTACTAAGAAATTCTCCTTTCAAAGATATTTAAGATTGAATTGAAGGTAAAAAATTTTGAATCATTTTCCAGTGCTAATTAAATAGAAGGAACTAATATTAATGGTGCTCTTTCTGAGCCTGGCACTGTGCTAGGCAATTAATATATAGATATATGATTTATTTCTTCCAACAAGTCTAACAGTTAAATACTATTATCGCTATACATATTTTATATGTATAGGCGCACACAGATGACTTATTTTGCAAGGCCACATAGTATCATTAGATGGGAAATGAACTCAAGCCCATTAATTCAGAATGTCTAAGTATTTTGGACAGTTCAGAAAAACAAAAGAAGATAAATTGAGGCTATTAAACTTTACCCTATTAATTTTCATTTTTCATATTGAGAGTCAAACGCACCCATTACAGAATTTGGAGAAAAAAGTGAAAGCAATATAGCATGATAAACATGCTATTTTATATGATAAATAATATTTGTTTTAAATATATATTATTTTCACTGCACTCTATATAGCACAAGGAAGTCCAGTAAATTGTTTAGTCTTAATACAGTATCCCAAAATTCTATGATACTGGTATTTGTCAATTTCAGCATCCTAAACACAGTAGTTATGTTAGATGGAAACAATCAGCTCTGTGTTTATGAACTAACTGCTTGTAACACAAACAGTGTAGGAGAAGAATGGTGCTTGTGACAATTCTGGGGAGCAATTCCAGAACAGGAAAAGAATCACTTCACTAAAGAAACCAATGTGGAAGTCCTTAACATTTTCATAGAAAACAGCATGGAGGGCACATCAGTAAATATAAGGACAGAATGACTCATAACATTAAAATAATGAATCTGGAAACTAACATTAAGAGGTCTGAATTTGAAGATTAACGTTTTTAATTCTTATAAGACAATAGCTCTTAAAGGTTTCCTCTTGTAAAACATTCTGTTTGTCATAACCAACTTTTTGATATTTTACAAGTTGAATATTAAATATTTTGATGCATATGGATGCATAGGGGAGAAAGGACAAGATCCTTCTCTGCTAATCCATATACATTTTAAATTTGAATATGCCCATGGAAGCCCATGTGCGTAGCTAGGCTCTAGTCCACCTCAGCTCATTTCTATGGCAAAACTTTCACTGGGGTGTGATTCCTGCTTTCATTTAGCTCTCAGGGATTTAAATCTTTCCAACTGTCCTTTTATTTGCAAACTTCCTGGCTTAGGGATCTAACTCTGGTTCCCTCTTGCTCCCTCCCTAAAACTACAGACAGGTTTCACCCACACCCCTATGGCACCCCTCTTACCCAGCCTTAGTCAGAGCCCCGCCTCTAACTTGCTGAGAAGGGATCTGGCCACACATCTTTCCTCAGCATACACTTCCTGGGCCTGGACTTTGCACCATGTCCCATGTTGACACTGGGGAAGGTCAATGGATTACACAGATAGTATTGGGCCAGAACATCCCATACCAAACTCCCATTTGCATTGGCAGATACATTTCATTGAAATAGCAAATTTAAAAGTCAACTTTTATTCAAGTATATGCAAATACTTTCCTAAGGGCAGAAATTAATTTCTATATCACCAAAATATTGTCTACCTCACCAATAATTTTAAATAGATATAAGATGCTTTAAACTTTCATTTTTCTCCAGAAATAATTAGTAACCACTTAAACTATACCCACTCAATAAAAGGAACAGAACTTTAAAAATATAAACACATTTATAATAATCTTCTTCTGTGGAAACCAGGTAATAGCAGCCAACACATTACAGATCAGAATTTTAGCCTAAATCATTGTATACTTTCTTTAAATTTATAAATATACATTGATGTGATAAATGCACATTCATTTGTAATGATAACCAAGATACTATAAAATTTTCATTAATGGTAGCAATAATATTTGTAAAAATAATCTACTATCACTAGCATTCTACTAAGAATAGATAAAGCACAGATTCAGAAGGCTTATTTTTGCATCATAATGTTAAAATAAATATAAGTTTAACCTGTTACTGAGGAAGTAAATCTTCATCTGCTTTCAAAAAAAAAAAAAAAAAAAAAAGTTAACAGAGAATATCCATTTAGTCCAAACTTCAGTGATCAAGTTTTCCCGAACTCCATCATTCACAAAAGGGACAGTTTGAAGAATTATTTTCCTAAGCAACTTATAAAATGCAATCTGGATTACATGCTGCTTTCTTAATAGTTTCCATAATGAGAAGAAACAGGGGTATAGCTATATGGAGTACCCTGTGCTTAGAAATTGAGTGCAAAAGTCCCTATTTGGTTTATGTGATGATATATAGGCGAAAATGCAGCCACTCAAATACAATAATGATTTAAAGTAAATACTCTTCATTAAATTATTTATTGAAAAAGAAAACAATTATAAATTTTTGCCATTTTCAACTATTTTTTCAAGTTCTCATCTTTACTTCCTTTAATAGGCAAAATAAAGTGACATAACCTTTGACTTATACCAAAATATTTTGACAATAATTTGGAAAATCTCATAAATCACATGGCATTTTAAGAAAATATGGCATGCATATTCATTCAGTATGTCATTCAACTACTTATATAACAAATATTTGTTGAGAGTCTGCTATATAGCAGACACAGTTTTAGCTACTCAAAATTTAGCAGTAATCAAAACCTACTAAAAGCCTCTATATTCAAGGAGCTTACATTCTGTTGGGGGAAGAGACAGGATACACTAGATAAATAAAGTATATAGTGTGTGAGACAGTGAGAAGTGCCCAGAAGAAAAATAAAGCAAGCAGCGATGGGCATGGTGATTTAGTTAGATTGGCCTCACGGGAAAAATTGTTCTGAATAAAGAACTAAAGTTGGTGAGGACAGAAATATCCTTTACTTATTAACATACTTTGACTTTAGGTACTTATTAAAATGATATTAAACTGAATATAATTCCTCAGTATTTTCTTCTCCATTTCCTTTAAGAAAATTTCTGGAAAGTAGCTTTAATATAAAGAACGTTAAGGTAATAAAGAGGCAGCAGACAATGATCAAATGTTTCATAAGACATTGGAATTTGTGGAACTGTCAGCATTTGTCTGCAGAATATAAATGTAAGTGGTTTTTATTTCTTAGGTTATAAAAACTAAAAAAGGAAGACAGGACCCTATAAAGGTTTCTGAATTCCTAAATACAGAAGAAGGGGATGTCTTCATTTTAATTTTTAGCTTTTTAAGAAGTATTGCTAATTGATGACCAAAAAATATTTGAACTGTATTTCATCTTTGTATTAGGGCCCTTCGCATAAACCTGTTCAGGGCCACCTCCGGTGGTTCTCAATCAATCCTGAAATCTTACTGACGTCCAAGGTCACCCTGTGCTCTGAAAAGCCATTGAGAAGAGAGAAGCAAGGAGGTGGCAATCAGCCAAGAAGAAATTGTTGGCAAGAGAAACGATTAACCTTGTGACGCATCAATTACCCATGATTATATAAAACACACCTCACAAATGGATGTGGAATAAACATAAAAATAAATATGAGTTTCATTCTTAAGAAACATTTCTATATCCTGAAGTATTCTAGTGTCTTCTTCCACATTGAACTCAGAGTGCAATGACTCCGGATATAAACAATGTACAAATGCTTCCGACTTTGTCTGTGCTCCCATCAAACACACATTTTAATGGCTGTGTCGCCCGGCGGACTCCTGAGGCTAGACAGAAAAGGTGAGCCTTGAACTGAATTCTTAGGATCAATACAAAGGAGTGTCAAACTAAAAATAACGTGTGCTCACTCTTAGAATACAAAGAAGACTGGATGAAATCAGTATCATCAGGTGGTCACTGCACTCATTTTCAGTTGAGACTGAAAATAACTGTGCCGTAATGAAAATAGCTCAACGCAGAAGAGTGGAAACTAGTGCATAAGCCAACTGAGCTATAATTGTTGAAGAAAAGGAGAAACATATGAAAATACTCATATATGACAGATAAAACTGTGGATACTAAGAAAATTTTTCTTTCCTCAAAATGTTTAATGTTGTCTTTGGCTCAGAATGGTTCACAGTTCAGCTATTTCTAGAACATTAATGAAAACACCATATCTTTTGGAGCTGTGTATTTTTCTGCTGCATAAGTTATTGCCTTTGATGGCTGTTTCTTACTGACTTAAGAATTTGGAAGAACTGAGTAATCTTTTTCCTATGCCAATTTAGAAGTTGAAAGTGCTGCTTTTCAGCATTTGTCTATTTGCTAATCCTCCTTATGTTGGGGGTAAATATGACTGGTGATGACGTGGATGTTTCAAGAGTTGGAAAATTCATCCATTCACATTCAACCAACATTTACTAATCACCTTTTTTTTCTTTCTTTTTTTTCCAGGCACTGACCTAGACATGGGATATTCAGAGATGCATAGGGAGTCCTACATTCAGGAAACTCATTGTTACAAAATGGTAGGATCCATACTTTAATTGAAGTTGTATACAAATGACTTCGTTTACACAAAGGAAACAGTGACTACGGTATGAAGACTGCTAGTTTTTCTTAAATACTCATTCTATTTTTCTTCTATAAGAATTGAGTTTGGGCCAGACTTGAGGCCCCTTTTGCTTTAGACTGGCCTTCTTGCAGCTAGGTACAGCCATGTTATTAAGTTCCAACCAGTTGAATGTAAGTGATAGTAATATGAGCCAGTTCTAAATTTGCTCTCAAAATGGCTAGAAGTGTTATTTCCAAGCAAAGGTTCACTTTGCCTGTTACCTATATCCTATCTAATATCTTCCAGGTAGTCAATTCAAAGATCTAAAAAGAGTATATGTGTATAACAGAGATTTAGATTTAGGTATGATATTTCATACATTGTAGTGTGTTGCATTATGATGACAGTAGTCCCACAAATTTCATTGTAAAATTATAGAACATATTATTTGGGCATAGGAGTTTCAGATGTATGCTGAAAGTGTGTGTCATGAACAGGGGGAGAGAAAGTAGTTTCTACTGATGGACCTAATAGTAACTAATATGGTAACACCATTTAAATATTAACTGTGGACAGTTTTTGCTTTCTGTTTGTCTTTTCTTCCTGTTTATATTTATTTAGAAAAGTTATCAGTGGATATATAAAACAAAGACAGAATGCAATATATACAAACTTTGTTACATTTTGCCATATGTATTTTAATAGGATTGGTAATGTAGCTAGATCTTGTCTCACTAATACAGCCTTACTTGCATATAAGAAGCATATGACTAACATGATTAGGAGTATAAAATGAAGGGTGAAGCACATGCTGTCTTCTTAATAATTAAATTTCATATAATACTGCCAGAGAATGTCCTGTTAATTAAGCTTTGCACTCTAAATTTTATTCTTAGTTAAGATATATTGAGATAACACAATACATACACTTGTGTTTGCGTGCATGTGCACACACATATATTTGTGTGTGTGTGTGTGTATTATATATATATATATATATATATATATATATATATATATATATATATATAGTACACACACATCAAATGTGGTGTCATTGAGCCTTGTATATTTTTGTATATTCAATGTTTTACTAAAGTCAAGTCTTGTCACTCATTCTGCCATCATATGCCAATAGGTGGGTGTTTTTTGACTAAACTTTAGACCATATTAGTGCTAAACTTGATGAGTGTACTTTTAAAAGCCTCCACTAGTTTAAATAATTACTATTTCATAACCAAAAAGAAGGAAGGCTTAATTTTAGTATTATTCTAAGATAGTGTTTATTCTCCTTATTTAAGTAAACTGTTCAAATGGATGGATGATCATAATGAAAAGATGGTAAAACAATAAAGAATAAATGCTAGTATAAAAGAAATCTTTACAGTCTGGACTCTGTTGGCTGACACCAAAGTAGACAAGGAAGAGAGAAAATATGGCCAGAGAAAAAGAGGAGAAAGAAAATGAATGAGAAGTAGTAGCTTAAATAAAGCATTAAGAATCCAAAGGGAAATAATTCTTTGAAAGAAGAGTGGTATGATATCATTCAAAATTAATTCCAGAATAATTCTGCAACATCTAAACCTTTGAACCCACTTATAAATATTTTCTTCAAGAGAAACAATAAAGTCACGTGTATGCCTTAGAATTATGTGGGTCAGAGTTGCAAATTTAGATATGACAAATGGTCTGAAGGGTCATGTCACTTAAGATGATGGGGATGGTATGATTGGTAAACACATCTATTGAATGACAATTTTAAATTAGCATCTATTGATGCTAATTTTCAAACTCTAAATAGGAGAAGAAAAGAAATATTATGGGTAACATATACTGTTTACCAAAACCAAAATATATTCTTTAAGAACAGAAAGATGATCTAAACATAAGGCGTAATCCTTGGAATTTCTCCATACCAGTTCTTTTTTTTATTAAGTACTCCCAAAGTCTTCACAATAGCACAATACAATTCAATTTTTCTATTACTCTGCAGAAGCCACTTTTTAGTTATATGAAAGTTAGGATGAGAAAAATAAACTCATGGAAAGATACTTCAACTAATCTTTGCTGGTCGATGCTGATCATTAGCTCAAGAGTAACAAAAGCGAAGAAATTAACAGGAATAACAGCACATGTTCCTGTTCCAAAGTGAAATTTTAGCAACATGTGGCAGTGGGATTAAAAAATAAATAAATAACCAATCATTACATTTGTACATGAATTCTAATAATATAAATGTAAACACTATTAGTTCATTTGGGACAAAAAATGTATTATAATTATTCTAAGATGAATAGAAGGCTTTCCTATGCTTACACTCTTACAGTACTTTAAAAAATTTACTGTATTCTTGCTCCCTGCATGGAAATATATGCTACATAAAATTTTCATCTTTTTGCTCTTAAATGCCCTACACAGTATTTGACTAATTAGGATCTTGGTCCCATATCCAGTCTTTAGACAATGAAAAGATTAGATGGGGAGAGTAGAAGAAACTGGTTATTTTTAAATTCTTTTTTTTTTAATTAAAGTTTATTGGGGTGACAATTGTTAGCAAAGTTACATAGATTTTCGGTATACAATTCTGTAATAGATCATCTATATATTATATTTTAAAAGCATTTTTCTTACTTTCGTGAATTAAAAAAAAGAAAAAATACCCACATTCTCATAGCTGGAATATGCTTCATGATCAGCTACATATTCTTCAAACTCTTCAAGGAAAAATAAAAATGTGTTCAGCATGATAAAACTGATTGGATTCTAGATAAAACTATAAAGTCAAGCAAATAAATCATAGAAAACTACTAACTATGCAAACTTTTATCTCTATAAAATACAAAACTTATGCATTTGACTTTTGAATTTTATTATTGTTTGAATAGTTTTCTATTAAACCTAATGAGAAATTACTAGTTACTTCCTTTCTCTTTCTTAAAATTGAATTTCATAGTCATATTTAAATATAAATTGTTTTTACTGAAAATATATACTAAAAACACGTTGTACCAGAAATAAAATTTAAACTAATCAATTCTTGTAATTCATACAACACCAGTACCATTTACTCATAAATTTGTCATATTTTGTTTCTTCATGATTTTTACCTATACTTTTGGCTAATATTTGGGAGTATCTTATTTCTGAGGATAATCTAATCTTCCTCAATTTTATCTAAAATTACAAACATATCTACTATTGTTATTCTGTCCCATTAACATACTACTTTTTCTTCTGTGCAGCACTAAAAATAGGTTTCTTTCACCCCTCCCATTATATCAAATTTAAAAAATAAAGAATTTGGCATAATGTAGCCACAAATAAATATTCCATGCCTGTTTTCACTGTGTATCATATTATTATCAATAAAATTCTAAATCATATCTTGAAAAAAAACCATTGCAGGATAAAATTACTTTCATGAAATAAGAATTGTATTATATGTAATGTTATGTTACCTGATTTCTAGAACAGTGTATTCTGGGAATTTTTCATCTTTTTAAATTTTCTGTAACACGTTTATATCTTTGGTGTTTCTGACAACTCCTTAAGACACCATTTTTGTGAATTTAAAATAATTTATTTTAATTAACTTATTGGTTAGCTGTCAGTGCGTTTGTGGTAAATACATCTATTAATAAAACATTTTTTAATAACATATACATATGTATACTTAATTTCCACAAACCTGGTTGTATATATAGGGCATAATGCTGTCTCCATTTGGGTTTAAAGAAAGGACTTATGTCTATATTTCTTTGTCAGTTTTCTATGTGGTGTGGCCATGATTGGTCCCTCAATTAGTCAATGTCTATAGATAGATAGATAGATAGATAGATAGATAGATAGATAGATAGATAGAAAAATATAGATATAGATAGATAGATAGATAGATAGATAGATAGATAGATAGATATTTTCTTTACAAAAATTAGTGTGATATCATTAGTAAGTGTGTAGCTCTAAAATTTGCACATACCAAAACTATAAAAAGGAGCAAAATTTATTAAATGTTATCCGTCTAATGATGAGTTAGATGTGAAAAACCTACTAATTGACTCTTTCAGTTCCTATGCATTGTCTTTGTTTTGGTTTTGTTTTTTTGTCATTTCTGAAAGTCATACTACTTAGGAATTTGTACAGCATCGGAAGCCACTGCAGGTCTCAAGTGCCCAGGCTCCAATTCATCACCCACACACTCCCTGATCGAGAGTCTCTACTCACTTCAGAACAAATACAGTGCTTTATAAATGGGAAGAGGGGTGATAAAGAGGAATGGAAAAAGACAATGCCATCCTACAGCACACAGATAATCACATAACTCAATCCTTGTTGGCTTTGTTTCTCATACTATTAACAATGATGTTGGGAAAGCCATTCTGACAATTATGACCATCCATGCCCTTTTTTTGTGTAGAAGGTATTTCTTTCTGATGTTTGCCATACTTTTATTTTCTTATAAATTCATATGCTCACATATTAGATCATTTATTTATTGTAGTTATTGTATAAGTAATATTTCTTTCAGGAAAAAAAAAAACATCAGGATAGTGCAGGTTATGCTGCAGCAACAAACCAACCCCATGGCTGAGTGTCATATCATAACATCATAATCAGTATCCATGAGAAAGTTACATTTCATCGATATGAAGGATGTTTAGTGTCTGCAAGACTCCAGGGCAGCTCCTGTACATGGGATGACTCAGTGATCCAAGACAACCTGAATTGGTGCCTTGGTGCCTTGACCACCCGGACGCCAGTCTGTTTGCCACAGCAGGGCAGAGGGAACAGTGTTTTCTGCTCCTTCCCAGACATCATGCACATTTTCCCCCATCACCTTTCATTGGGCAGAATGTTCTGTTGTCTGACGGAAGGCATTTGGAATGTCTCTTTTCATCAGTATGCAGAGAGGATAAATAAGAAACAAATCATTTAGGAAGATTTCCAGGCCACAGAGAGAAATGGGTTGTTTTTGCGAGGAATTTTTAAAAATGACTTTAAGAAAGGCAAATTTGCAATTCCCCTGGAAGTCACCCATCAACATTGATTTATATTTTATTTTATTGAGATAAACAACACTTAACATACCATTTTTCAAAGCTGTATAATCAACTGGCAAGAAAGCCAGGGTCATGAAATGTAAGCTGAAATTGTTCAGCTGTGACCTTAACGCATGACACATTATCTAGCTTTTCTGTGCCACCATTCCATCAACCAAATAATGGTAATAATAATAACTCAGTAATCATGACTATTTCCCTGACATATGTTATTATGTGTGGAGGCTCAGCTGCATGCCAATAACCAAAATATTATCAGTGGCATTTTCAAACTCAACTACCTTACCACGATTGGAAATACCATGGTTTATAGAAAATACACTGTGTTACTTTCCTGGGCTCCCCCATATGTCAGAATCACTTTATTCCATTCTTAAGAAAGAGTTAAACTTGAAGAAAAAGCCCATTAAACATTTCTTATATTAAAAATGTGCATGAGTAGAGATCTCTCTGCTTTTAAATAACTATTAAATTTTTCTGGCCACTTATTTCAATTTTATTGTATTTTCAGTTACAAATGAGTTCTTCTCTTAAACATGCATATAAATTTCCAGAATAGATTAAAGTAGAAGACATGAGCCATTTGCTACTCAGAAAAGTAATATTACAACTAAGATTTTATTGCCCTCTCAGTGCCTAGAGTAGCTCCAGTATATGAGATTCTATATTTTTTAAAAAGTAAGTCTTAAACAAAAAAGCAAATTACTCAAGGAAACTTTCTATATGTCTTGCCACATTTTTGACAGGTCACTTAACAATGACCTTTAGAGTTATGGAAAAGCAGAAATTATCCCTAAAGATTTATATAGCTAGGTAGTACAGTTAAAAAAAAGAGACTATCACATGTTTGTGAACCTGCTTTGCATATAGTTTTGTTCTAATAATAGTTTTGTTATTTCAAATGTTTTATACAATTAACAAAAGACTTTTATGTAATTACTGTATTGTAGTCAGTTAAATTGTTGTATTCACTTCAAATCCTATGTGGGCTGGCCGAGTGGCGCTGTGGTTAAGAGCTGGCTTGGGACACCAGCGGTCCCGGTTTGGATCCCACATAGAGGGCCAGTGATACTGCCCTCAAAAAAAAAAAAAAAAAAAAATCCTATGTGTTATGTGTCACTACAAAAACGTTAGCAGCCACTGAAGGAATTCTGTAGCTTATTTCTAATTCCCATAAAACATTACATGGAAAAAACTTCCACTTCAGTAAGTGTGAGTTTCATCACAGGAGATCTGCAAACTTTGGGATTGCTAGTCTAAATTTGTACTACAAATGTCTTTGTCAAAATTATACCTATTGAAAGAAAGCAAATAACGTTTTTGATGTATTTCTTCACCTTTAATAAGTCATCTTTCTATCCCTCAAAATGTTAATCATGGCATGTGGTAATCATAAGTTAAATTTTTTTTTTTTTTTTTTGAGGGCGGTGTCACTGGCCCTCATATGTGGGACCGAACCGGGGCCGCTGGCTTCCCAAGCCAGCGCTTAACCACCGCGCCACTCGGCTGACCCTCTAAGTTAAATTTTAAAATACTGCACATACAAATACTTTTATAATCATATTTGAAAATTAAAATTATATACATATATGCATATACTATATTTTCTTTTCCTTTCTTTAAAACAAAAGAGAGGAAAAAAGTAAACTATTATTTTGATTTGCTTAGGTGTTTCCTATGTTCGTTCAATCACCAAGTAGTTATCTAGGACTTCCTATGTGTCATTCTCTTTCCCCTAAAAATATACAGTCTAGCTAAGAAACGATGAACAGACAAAAGTTAGAGCCAATAACTTAATTGCTTTAATGGGGGTCACATCACACATGCAGTGTGAGCATATGAAGAGGGCCATCTAAGCGGGCTGATTGCATCCCAGAATGCACTGCTCAGGACATCATGCCTTTAGAGATAAAATGGAAAGGATGTACAGAGTTTTCTAGGTGGATAGGTTGGGTCAGAGCCTTCCAGGCAGAAAGGACAGCATATGCAAAGCCATGGAAGTATGATGAAATGTCCAAAGTTCCTAGAATATATGCTACTGAAATAATAGTACAAAATAAATATACCAGTTCCCATTCCTGCAAGTAAAGATAAGACATAGAGAGTTTAGGCATCAACGTGGCAGGCCTAAATGTAAACTTATTTAGTCTGACTCCTTAAACTGCTGCCTTGACACTATGTATTCTATTTTTATTGGGTGGGGAATGACACTTACCTAAATTGTATCTTTAAAAATTCTGTGATATCTAGGAAAACTCACTATTGACTGACTTTGGAAAATGAAATAGAATGTGTGTTAGAAAACTAGTCAAGGAATCAAAAATCAAATTTTAATAATTCCAGTAAAATCCTCCTGGCTGTGAAACCTTGACCCCATGATATTTCTAATTGTTTGTCTTCTCTGGATGTATTTTTCATGCATTAATGAAGGAATAAAGTACAATATTCTGAGACAAATGCTTCACCTATGTATAATAATTTCCTTTTGAAATTAAATTTGTACCTCATGTATCTCTGATCCTTATAAAAATTCTTAGACGACAAAGGTAACTTTTATAGAAGTTAAATGACCTGTCTAAAATCACAGAGCTGACACATGACTGACCCAGGATTTGAACCCAATTTTTCAGATTTCAATTTAAGCACTTTATTCAATAGCACATCTAACACTAAATAAAACATGTAATTCTAGTTTGAAACCTTTCTAACTTCAACTGGAGTCAAAACATTGAGAGATTATGTGAATAGAAGACATACACTAGAAAGCATATTTCCTATGCGAGAGAAAAAAGCTTGAGCTATAGATTCTGCCAATACAATACTAGAACAGCTGAGAAAACTTTTAAAAAATTCATTGAGTCATCTAAATGCTTTAAAAGAGACAATAAACATGTAGACATTTGAAAAAACAAAAAACTCAGTATGGATGAAGTTTTAACGGTGTCATTTTAGATTCCAGTCGAGCTAAAACTGATACAGCCTAAACATTTCATGACTCTTGAAAGGTAGAATTAACTAATGAACTGAAATAAAAACTGTCAGTGGGTGGTGACTAAAACTCAATATCATCTGTCAGTTCAATATTTCAAGGAGGGTGAGTCAGGTCTAGGAATCCCAATATTAAGCAAATATACAGAGGGTGCCAAAAAATGTATACACATTTCAATACAGAAAAAAAACTATATTAAAATTGTAATATATATCAATAACAAAAGATAATACAAGACATGTGTACACTTTTTTTGGCACCCACCGTAAGATATACACACATGCATATCTTATTTTAATTTATACCATGTTATAGGTTACTTTATATTTATATTTTATATTTAAATATATGTTTATATATATTTTTTATATAAAAAGTATTTTTAAAATAACAATAGGAGTGTATCAATTGCCATTAAGTCAACATATTTGAGGTTTTCCATAACTTACTCTTTTAATAAGACAAAAAAAAACCTGAAATGAGTTCCCCAAAAGTTGCCAAAAGATTCTTGAAACGGTTGCCTTTCCTCACTGATTCTTGGCTCACAGTGTCAAACTTCCCCTCATTCCACAGCCAGCGTCCTTCTTATAACACCTGTAATTCATCTAAAATTCAATAGAATTTCAAGAAGAGAGCAGAATACAGATAAAAAGTCACTGGGAATTTCTATCTGATACACTAAAAAATATAGTTTGCTTTTTGGGAGACAAGGAAGGCATATTGAATGTGAATATATTTCTACTTATAATATATATATATATATATATATATATATATATATATATTTTTTTTTTTTTTTTTTTTTTTTTTTGAGGGTAGTGTCACTGGCCCTCATATGTGGGACCTGAACCGGGGCCGCCGGCTTCCCAAGCCAGCACTTAACTACCGCGCCACTCGGCTGGCCCTTATATATATTTCTTATAGTAGATATTATATATATATATTATATATATTTCTTATACCCTTAATATAGTTTTTATATTTCTTATAATATATTTCCTATATTATATATATTTCTTATATCCTTCATATATTTCTTCCATAATACTTATATTACTTTTGTATTTCTATTATAATACTATCTATAGTAGAAATATAAAAATGAATATATTTCTACTTATAGTAGAAATATATGAAAGGTATGGTAGTGAAAGTGCTTGGGTGGGACTGAAAGATAAAGAAAGAAAAAAGAAAAACTTCATTTTAAGCCAAATATACAACTCGTATTTCAATAAGAAATGTTTGCTATGCCAACTAATTTTCCTTATAGGATTATTTTTCCCTTAAAGCCCTACATATCTTATTTTGATTAAAGGAATATGACTTTTTCCTTTTTATAGGTCATGCTAGCCTTAATTGGGGCTTTAATTTCATAAAGTTGAGAAATAATTTAATATCATTACAGCACCCACACAAACAGGCTTAATTCATTTATAAACTTGAGTTTCATCAGGAAAATGCTGTTAACTAGCTTTTCAATCGCCAGAAAATGGTTCATTAGGTTTAACTGTAATATTATGATGACAACTTGCGTAATAGAATGAAGAACGGTATCTTTTTATCGATATAAAAATAATGCAGCCTTTGATAAATTTAGGATTTCTGACAGTTCAGTTATCAAACTCTGGTGTAAATTCATGTAGCATATTGAAAAGGCGTATCTCCATCGGTATGGTACATTTAAACTGACAAGAAATGGAACTGCACAATGATTCTTCAATGTGAAAACACTATGTGTGTGATATGTAATACACATGGGGGTCATGCAGCATTTACATTTAAGGGTTGAAAAGCATCTAAATTTCCAAGTGTATTCTGATTAGAACCAGCATGGACAGAAGTCCTCAGTTAACAACTTCTTAACAAGCTCTTATTTTTAATAGTGTTTTGTGAAGAAAAATGAAGCTAGTTTACCCATTCCTTCAAAAATATATGTTCCACGAGAAACAAACAATATCTATACCAGTCATAAATACCAAAACTTTAGAGAGTTTCAGAGGTTGGGGAATACTCATTAAACAACAAAATAAAAATTAAAAAACAAAAGCAAGACTAAATATTGTGCACGTAGTAAGTTCCTGGCACTATATTCATTGCTGGGGACAAGGCAGGTGACTTATCTTCTAAACAAGCTGAGGTTCCAATGTGAGGGATGACTGCAAGGCAGCGATATAAGTTCCTTTACCAAGGAAGGACCAAGGGCTCCATAAACACTAAGAGCTATTATTTTGGCCTGAATAGATGAGAACTGGAGAAGCTCATCAGAACCAATCTCAGGTGTACATCTTAAAGGACTCTAAAAATATAGTGGGGGGTGGGTAGGTGAAGGAAGAGATCCATACTGAGGCAGAAGAAACACAATACATAAAGGCACGAAATGCCAAAAGACAATGTGTGTTTGGGAAAAGTGCTTTAGCAATTTAGAACATGCCATACAGGCTCCCAGGCTGAAAGAGAAAGTAGGGCTGAATGAAAAGAAAGGACTTGAGTTACCCATTAAAAATTCTAAATTTTATCAGACAAGCAATGGGTAATTTTTTTACAGAATGTCTCTTAATTAAGATCAAAGTATATACTAAGAAGTTTAACTTGTTGACAATTTAGAAGATGAACTCGATGTAGGGAAAGTCAGAGAGAAACCTAAATAAAGGAATTACAGGAATTCAACTAAGACATATATTAAAATCGTCATAGAAAATATAACTAATTAAGCTAATCTTTAGCTCAAATCTATCCCCAACCTCCAAACTGGATTGTAGAAGGAAGTCAACTAATTAAGAAAAATTTAAAAATGTTCATTTAAAATACATCTTTGGTCACAAATACATACCTTTTAGTTCCTTTTAAAATTTTGTTTAAATACTTGTTTCTTGAATATCTATTAAGATTAAGAATAAACCATTCTAGTAAGGGTCAACAAATATAAAGGCTAAACAATTATATGATAATTATTTGCATATGTGCCAAAAATTACATTTAATTAAAATATAAGTAATGTAATTCCAGGCTAAAATAGACAAGCTTCTTCCTAGGATAGATAAAATAAGGTAAAACTTAATGGTAAAAGGCAATTTTAGGCAACTTTTAAAAATACTTTCAAGTGAAATTATGCTACTTATGAAACCAAATTTTTAATACACAAATTAGCTAGTAGTAGTATCAAATATTTCAATTGTTTATATGTCTGGGTTTATTAATCAGCCAGAGACTATAATAAAAATATAGGACATAAAATCACTGTCTATATTTAACTTTGTGATTTCAAATCTTTCTGAAAAAATCATAATGGTGATAGAAAAACTTCAGAGTCATTCCATTTGAATGACACAACATTAATTCTACAATATTGGATAGGAAAACTCATCAGCAAATTCCCTGTTGTATTTTTCTGAGCTCAAACTTAATACTGAAGGGAAACAGACACACACACAAACACACACACACACACACGCACACACGGTCTGACAATTAGGTTCACAAACTTGCCACCCCATGCTTACATTGGCAGCACTGTACAAATAGCTCGGTAAGGTTTCATAACCTTGGTATATCAGTGTCTCACAGCTGTGTTCATGTGGATGTGTGGCAGTGTCTTGCTGAGTGGCATTCATTATTGTTGTGTGTTTTTGTGTGCCATCACGAGAATGTCTGAGCTTGAATTAGAGCAATGAACAAACATTCAATTTCTTATTAAATTTGGCAAGAGTAAAAGTGAAAACTGGAATATGTTAGTCCAAGTTTATGAGGATAATGCCATGAAGAAAATGGCAGTGTACAAATGGATTAAACATTTTTCTGAGGGGAGAGAAGGTGTCACTGATGAAGAGAGGTCAGGGCGGCCAGTAACGAGCAGAACTGATGAAAACATGGCAAAAATTCATCGAATTTTACGTCAAAATTGTTAGCTTACTGTGAGAAGCATAGCAGACCAAGTAAACATCAGTAGAGAAACAATTTGGAAAATCTTAACTGAAAATCATGGCATGAGAAAGGTGTGTGCATAAATGGTCCCAAAGGAGTCACAGATGAACAAAAGCAATGGAGAGAGTTGAAGTTGGCCAAGACCTTTTGGAGAGACAAGACGATGTTTGGGTCATGTTATCTCTGGCGATGAAACATGGGTGTATCAATATGACCCTGAAACAGAGAGTCAAAGTGCACAGTGGAAGTCAGCCAATTCTACACGACCTAAAAAGTTCTGTCTGTCCAAAGCAAGAGTAAAAACACTGTTGCTAAACTTTTTTGATATCAGAGGGATTATTCATTCTGAATTTGTCCCAGCTGGACAAACAGTTAGCCAAGTTTACCACTTGGAAGTGCTGAAAAGACTGCCTGAAAAATTTAGACAACCTGAACTTTTCACCAACAATTCATGGCTCTTGCATCACGACAATGCACCAGGTCACACAGCACTGTCTGTGAGGGAATTTTTAGCCAGTAAACAAATAACTGTATTGGAGCACACTCCCTACTCACCTGATCTGGCTCCCAATGACTTCTTACTTTACCTGAAGGTAAAGGAAATATTGAAAGGAAGACATTTTGATTGCATTCAGGACATCAAGAATAACAAATACAATGATAGCTCTGATGGACATTCCAAAAAAAGAGTTCCAAAATTGCTTTAAAGGGTAGACTAGGCGCTGGCATCAGTGCTTAGCTTCCCAAGGGGAGTGCTTTGAAGGTGACTGTAGTGATATTCAGGAATGAGGTATGCAGCACTTTTTCTAGGATGAGTTCATGAACTTAATTGTCAGTCCTCATGTGTGTATAGACACACACATACACACACACAGACACACACACACACACACTAGGGGTGCCAAAAATGTACACACATTTTAAGAGATGGTCAACCTTGCTCAAGCAGTAGTTTGCAGTAATCAAAAGTGTCTGGACACTGATGGTAACCACTTTGAGCACCTCTTGTAATTGCAGAAGTCAAATATGACTTTTATTAATCTTTTGTTATCGGTATACATTGAATATCACAATTTTAAGGTGTTTTTCCTTTCTAAAAATGTGTATACAAATTTTGTCACTGTGTGTGTGTGTGTGTGTGTGTGTGTGTGTGTGTGTGTCATTGGCATAATGATTTTCTTGAGCTGGTTATTAAGAAAAGCAGACAGAGAAGAAGCTCTGAAAGTAGAATAGAAGTTACACTTTTGTGAGAGGCATTTACGTTTATAAGGGATATCTCCATCTGTAAGGGTGTGTTCTTCTCTGTACCAGAAAGAGGAAGATAGCTAAAAAGTCTAAAAAGTCTTATCCGTAGAGGAGATGAGGACTTAAATGTGCATAACAACCACACCCTTGATTTCTGTGCTTTGCCTGAAAAACTCTTCTAACTGGCTTCTCTTCCCTGACAGCATCTTCTTTTGTCTTTAGCTGGAGAAGGTATTTAAGGCAATGGCTTGGACCATTTTGGGGAGCTACTCAGTTTTTCTGGATATCGCCCATGTATAGAGGAGGTATACATGTGATTAAACTTGTGGCTTCTTTCTCCTGTTAAATCTGTCTTCTATTACAGGGTATCTCAGCTAAGAACCAACAAGGGTAGAGGAAAAATTATTTACCCTCCCCTAAAATTCCCACATAATTTTAAAAACATCTAGAAAGAAAGCCAGCCAAACAAATTTTGTTAACATATAGACTTTCAAATTTTGTCTACTACCTAATCTATCCATATGTCTAAATGTTCAAATTGTGAAGGCATTGCATATTTAAAGCTCAGAGTATTTATGTTCAAGACCACTTTCTCCCTGGTGTGGAGATAACTCTTGTCCAAATCATAAAACTATGGAAGGTCCCTCCTTACAGTAGCATAGATATTCTAGGAGGACAATTAAGTCCATTATTATTGCTTTCTAAAATGAAGAAGCAACTCAAAGCTAAGTCCATTCTAAGGAGGAGAAAAAAGCTTTTCAGATTTGTATATGAATCACTTATTATAAAACAGTCTCCTGCTTTCTAAAGTGAGATAATAACATGTACTCTGGTTATACACTGGTTATTGGATTGAAATATGGCAGTTAGAAATGAGAGCAGGGCTGAGGTGCAGGTTTTGCTTTCTAACTAGCAAAAAGATCACGTTATTGTATTTTTCTACCTTCTTTATGGGAGAAAAAAGAAGTTAATCTTATATTTAAAAAACCTAGCACTAGATCAGAGGAAAGCAAAAATAAGATGAAACTATCAGAATAGGAATAATCTTTATAAAAATCAAGTAAATTCCATCCTGAATTTAATAATTAATTAGACACAGAAGAAAGAAAGTACTAGAACATAGGCAAGAAATAGGAAAATTCCGATAGGACTCAGACACAAGTCACTGAAAGGTATCATTTTTCCAGAGAATATTCTAGTGAAGTTAAAGGATCCCTGAGGGGAAATAAAGCTAAGGTCACCAAACTGAAGTAAAACTTTATAAAGAGAATTCAATTGACAGACTTCTAACTTCGGTCCAAAAAGTCCAGGTTCATAAAGACTTGTAGTTGAAAGGCTGGTGGCAGCTCTTCCATTTTGGAGACTGAGCAGAGAGCTTTGAACCTGGAGTATTTGACAGTGCTAAATTTAGCACTCCTGTTCCTCTGTGGAAAAAGACACCTATTAGGAAAGAAGTTTATCAGTAAAACAGAAAGACAAATTTCTATTCACAGTTTTGACTATTCAAGCCAAAGTTTTGGAATTGTAATTTCACAAAAGGAAAAGAAAAAAGTATTAAAATGGGTCTATAAGTTAATAAGACAGTGTTTTTCTTTGTGAAAAAGTTGAAAATCATTTGAATTTTTTTCTACATCTACAAATTAAGAGGATGTTTTTATCTTAAAAATACAAAACAATACAAAAAACTGAGTTCACACATATGTTGAAGTACATTCTTTTACAAAAATGAAACAAAATAAATTCAATTTAAAAAAATTTTAACCCTTATTCATTGCGTAGTAGAATAACAAGAGTAATACTAAATTTTGAAAGTAACTGTTCATGAGAAAATTCCACATTTTCCCTTTTCAGATCAATTTGATTTATGGCAATTCTAGATGTATAAAAGAAGTGAGAAGATGGAGGACATGAGATATAAAATAGATTAGATTAAATACCTTGGATGCTGGAGAATCTTTAGCAAAACAAGTACTTCAAAAAATAAACAGGATAAATTCCTCTCATAAAAGGATCATAAAATTGTCCTAAATCTCAAGAAAATTTCTACCACACAGCTTGGACCTAAAACAATACCAGACCCATTTTTGAGGAGAGAAGAAACCAAATTAACCAACCAAACAACCAAACAAAAACACATATTGTCTGGTATATAAAAAGCTTCTCTTTTATGTCGTGCCAGAGTGGTCAGTTCCCAGAACAACCTATTTCTATGGAAGGCCTCCCAGCACACATTCCTACTCTGTGGAGAAAATCAATCTTGTTGAACCATTCATGAAGATTTTCAGCAATGAAGCACAAAGAGCAAAAATTAACCTATTAGAATCATTGGCATACCACTTGCTTTCAGGACAACCTTGAGTCAATAAACTAATCTGGCTTCAAGTTAGCCATTCATTCATTCATTTATTCACTCATTCAGTCTGTGAATTGAGACTACTTTCTATTTACTGAGCACTAGGTGGTAAGGCGGGGAAGCTTGTTTTCAGGGATCTCACATTCTATGGGAGAAATGCGCAAGTGACTACATTATGATATGCACATGTCCTGTGATAAAGGCAGACAGATACAATACTGAAATATTAGTTTGCATTGCTGTTGTTTATTTAGGTCCTACTAATTCTCTCCCTTCATGAGATATATACAGCTAGCTGATGTTCAGATTATCCACAAACACTTTAGGATATGGTATTTTAATTTTCCATCAGAAGAAATGGGTTTTGTAGAATCTTCTAATCCATTTGCTGAGAAACATCCAGAGGAACATTTCTCCCCTCCACCTCCCCACCGAGCTCCAATCAGGAAACCTTCAAAGTTCTTCACAAGGGTTCTCTGCTTAGGCACTGGTTTAGATCATGTAGGCAATCTCCCGACGCAGTAGCTATGTTGTGTGTTGCCTTATTTATAGGCTGGTCCAGTCCTGCGAAATGTTGGCAGATTAGCAGCTGCAATGCATGTAAACATGAGTATAATTAAGACAGTGCCACTGTGGTAGATGAGGTTCTACTCACAATAGCATGTTCACCTCAATGGATCCTGTCCCTATGGGGTGTGTGCAGAGATCTGCTCTGTTGCACTGAGTCGTAGTCATGTAACTTGCTTTGGCCAATCAAAGGTGGGCAGGAGCAATATGTGTCTGTAGCAGACAGAAGATGTAAGAGGCAGCCTACGGTGTGGCACATTCTCCTTGTCATCATGTATGATTTGGACATGCCTACGTAAGAGCCCTTCTATTGCACTGAGTCCCAGAACAAAGGCAGTAAGAAGTAAAGCTGCAGCAGGCTCTTGAGAGATTTGTAACACCAGGGAGAAATAAAATTTGTTGAGAGCCTGTGGTTGTTCAGACGCATAAACATAAGATATTACTTTCTGAAGTAATATAATCACTCCCCTTCAGCACTGTCAACACTTCTCAGCTTTGTTATCTTTCCCTGGTGAAGAAGCAAAAGAGGATGCATTCCAAAATAAGACGTATTCCTTAAGGTTTCCTATCTGGGGCTTTTCCTACCAATAATCTTTGCTTCGATATATGTATAGTTCAGGTTATGAGCAAACACTCTGTCATGCCCGGATTTGAATCTAATTCTGCCCCTTTGAGCTGTGTGGTCCTGGGCAATGGACTTCATTTCCTGTGCTTCACATTCCTCTTCTGTAAAGTGGGAATAATGATGGTTTACCCTAGACAGGATGTTGTCAGGATTAAATGAGAGAGCACGCATAAAACAGAGAAGTAGCTGTCATGCTGCAATGCTCTGGATATTAATATTTACTATATGTATTACTATTATTATTTGCTATGAATATTATTTACCAAGATATCTATGGTTTCCATGCAATACATGTAATTTTGCATATTTTAAAACTCTGTCCTAATCTATTAGAAATTCTTGTTGACTCAATATTCATAATGTATCCAGAATCCAAATACATAAGATGATAGCACTCTGTGCTTGAAACTTAGCAATAGCCTCCCAATTTTCTCAGCGTGAACAGTGGGTGCTCCCAATAGCCAATGACGTTCTAAGATCTGCACAGGGCCACGCCCCCCGCCCCTCCCTCATCTCTTAGGCTACTGCCCCCTTGCTCAAACTACTCCAGGCT
The DNA here is from genome assembly GCA_033961575.1 of Aselliscus stoliczkanus. NCBI lineage: Eukaryota > Metazoa > Chordata > Mammalia > Chiroptera > Hipposideridae > Aselliscus > Aselliscus stoliczkanus. The sequence continues at coordinate 69,043,697 of CM066740.1, read as the reverse complement.
AATTGTCTTCAACACTCCAGGAAGTGCTTCGGTTTCTGAGTCTTTGCTCTGGCTCCTCCCTCTTCCTGGAATGCTGTTCCTTCAAGTATAATCACTGCTACATTCCTCACCTCCTTTACATCCTTGTCCAAACACCACCTTCTTAATGAAGCAAACAGAGCATCCTTTTTAAAAAAGGCAACTCTCCTCCCAAATCCGTGTCACCCCCGCCACACTCCCCGCTATACACACGTTTGACAATCATGACACCCTTACTCTTGTCTACATTTTCTTTAATTTTGCCACGGCCCTTATCACCTAATAACACACTATATAATATGTTTATAATACACATTTATTATTAATATCTTCTACCTCCATAGGCATGTCAGTTTCATGAGGGTTGGGTCCTTCGTTTGACTCACTGATTCCAAGTAATTACAGTAGTGCGTGGCACTTGATAGGTGGTGAATCAATATTGTTAGCTGAGTGAACCAACAACAAACTGAGTGCAATGTGAAAGTTTCCTTTGAATAAACAAAACCTTTATTTAGCACTTAACTATGCCATTGTGGAAAGTTAACTTCCAAAAAAACTGTGCCTATTAAAAGAGAGAAATGCTGACAGGTAAATAAAGCCCAAATGGTGAGGTGTAGAGACAGAACGAGGGATTTCTTTCGTAGTCATGCAAGATTCTACATTTGAATGGAGGAAGGTCAATTATTTCAGGCTAATAAGAAAATCATGCCCTCAGAAGCCCAGAGACTGGGCTTCTGTTTAGATCTGTACTTTAATATTTAATTTCATATATTTCCTGAAGGAAACTGATTAATAATTGCAACCAGAGAAGCGTATACTTTAAAAGATTGACCCCTGCAAGCTGTTGTTTTTTGAAGATTAAAATAGTGCCTTTTTTCTTATAAAACATGTCACTCGTGTGACATCTTTCTAACTTCACAGGGTTCAACATAAATTGAAGCAAAATATGAAAGATAACTAATTAGCCACATGCTTTGCAGTATCTTTTTTTTCTTTTGAGACAACAATAAAGAGAACTGGTGTTCATTTGGATACTGTGAGTTGATCCTAATAAAATATTAATTTGAAATTAATATGTTTTTCAAAATTCTTTTCTATTTTAACCAATTTAACAACACCCCCAAAAGACTGTCTAATCTCAAACTCTAGCTCATCTACATTAATCAAAGAAGGATTAAGATAAAACCAACACCAAATATCATCTCCATTGCCCTTCAACATACTCAGGTGTGTCTAGACAGTTTAGTTTGGGAAATGAGCAGCTGCACATTATCCACAGAAAGTATAATCTGTTAAGGAGTAACAGATTACTGAAATCTGATGAAATAGAAATATTTGAGGAGAAACATAGTGGTTCAATTTCTCCTCAATGCATTCTTTAATTCAGTTCTATCCTTTCTCTTTCGTGAAAGCCTTCTGTGATTTCATTATAGTCTTCTTCACTTTTCAATCTTTAAATTCTTAATAGAAACCAATAAACTATTTTCACGAGATTTGGCTTATAGTCAAATTTCCTATAAACATATTGATATCATTAATCAAATTGAAAAGAATAAAGGAAAATTAGAAAAATGAATGGTACTGAAATTTTAAATAATGTATAGAGAGACCTTAGGCACTTTGGGAAAGACCACATTTGTATATTTTATTAATAAAAATGCTTTCAAATATTCTTAAACTTACAATCAGATTTCCTCTGGCAGAGAAAAATTAAGTTTTAGAATAAAAAAAAAGGTAATTGGTCATTTCCATGTTTACTAAGAATTACTTTAAATAGATTTTAAAAATTTAAGCCAAGGATACATGGTTGCTTTCAACGTAGCAGTTAAGCTTCCATACAAAAAAAAATACTTAAACTGTCAAGAAATACCCTGAAATCCAAGAAACTTACACTAAAAATAAAAACTCTATTCTCAACTAGTGATTAGGAGTTTCACCAAGAACAAGAAAAATTGTCTCTGGTTATGCAAAAGGAATCTGAAGAGTCATATAATAAAATTACCAAAGGTTAAAGAATCCTTGACCTTTACATTCTGGAAATTTCTTTCATTGGAGCCAGCAAGGTAAAAGCTAAAGTTGAAATGCTTTTGATCAAATGAACCTTGACGTGGTACTATAATCTGAGACCAATCACGGTGAAAGATGAGCAGCCTGTTCAGGCATTTGGATGTGACACTTCCTGTTATGGCTTGCCCGGCTGAATTAGCATCAAATAAAACCACTGTCCCAGGCCTTCTAAGGTTCTGGCAACAAAGATCCCTTAGGAACTTAAAACCTTTAGAGCAGATATTTGTCAGGATCAATGTAATCCTTCCCTAGTCACCTTGATAGGACAAAAGTTTAGCTATTAACAGCTGTGTCCTCATTGCTACTCCTTCCTTCTGAAAATGATTATGAAATTAACTGGTCACTATTTTCTGAAACCAATTGAAGCTGCAAGCTGAGCCTCCGGGCTTTTTTCTGAGACAAAACCCATAGCTATTTAGTAATTAGAATGACACTTCTCAAATTTTGCAAGGAGCTCCCCCGGCCTCCTTTTTTAAGTGCTTTTAAGCATGGAAGATCTCACTGGGAGGAAGGCCTGTTAAAATCATCTGTGAGACTTTTTTTCAAAATTATGCATGTCCTGAAATTCCCCATATAGGCACTTTTTCCTTAACATCTATTTTAGAACAATTATTAAAACTTCAGGATTCTAGTGATGAGATGTTGCAATAATACAAATATCCTAAGGAAAAAGAAACACCATTCCCCAAATCAGCTCTACCCCATAGAAGTGGCTATTCAGAACCCCTTTGTCTTTTTTCAAAGGACACAGGGATGTAGTCATCGCATTCAGCCAGGACAGAATAGGAAAACCCCAGCTGCCTGATCCTTGTGGTTTACCTCACAGATCTACTTTTCTTCGAGCCACAGGACATAAGCTTGATGGAGATGCATCAGGCACACCTGGGTCTGAGTCCCAAATTCTGCTATTTATGTTTGACCTTAAAAATATCCCTGTACTTCCATGAATCTCAGGTTTTCCATTTGCAGCAAATATACAAAAACCACCTTATAGATTTACAAAGTCTGTATGAGATGATGTATCAAAAACACCGAGCACTGTGCTTGGTACACAACATGTATTCAAGAGCTGTTGACCTATATGTACTCCCTTAGAAAATGTAATAATGCCTTGCAGTTATATGCATTGTGAATTCTTAAAGGACTTTCAGATGTGCTATCTCATTCATCTTCAAAAAGAAGGAAGGAAGAAAAGGAAGGAGGGAGGGAGAGAGAGATGATTTAACAACTATTAGCTCACAATTTAACAGATGAGGAAACACATCCGAAATGTTGGTAACTTACCCCAGGTCACACAGAGTTGGTAAAGAGTCAGACTGTGGAAATAACTTGGCCCAATTTGTTCTTTTAACAAATGAATAAACAAAAGTTCAGAGAACTTCAAGTGAGACAGTCAGAGCCAAACTGGTCTGCTTTTTTCAAGGACAGCTGTCTACCAACTACACATTGTCTTCTCACGAGTCATGTTCCTGCTGGGAGCAAGAAAGGCGGCGTATAGGGATCTGGTCCACCAAGAGCTCGGGAGGAAAACACAGGTTTCCATATTCCAGAAGGAGCCAGGGACTTCTTCCCAGATCCCAAAGCCTTCTTGCTTTCCACAACCACACCAGGGTTGTATTACAGGCCCTGGGAATTCAAAACATGACTACATAAATAACCCCCGCACAGACACCTGTGGGAACTCAACATAACAAAATGGTGCTAAGTCCTAAAATAAGGCTAGGATGGCCAACCAACAGTCAGAACTTTACACATGCTGGCCTTTTGCACTTATTTTGAAATTTTAAATACCAAATTTATTTTTTTAAATAATAGCTGCTTTACCAGTACCCTAGTCATACACCCAGTTGGCCAACTGGGTAACCCAGCATCGCCCACATGTTTGTCTTCAGTTCCTAAACACTCTGACTGTCCGGCAGGGACCAGGGCTAATCCCTGTTCTCTCCTCAGTCCCACTATTTGTTCTATTTATGAGATTGACAATTAAGTTCACTTACTTGCTGCAACGATGTTGCTAACCTTTTTCGATATTAGAGGGATTATTCATTATGAATTTATATCAGCTGGACAGTTAACCAAGTTTACTATTTAGAAGTGCTGAAAAGGCTGTATGAAAAAGTTAGATGACCTGAACTTTTCGCCAACAATTCATGGCTCTTGCATCATGACAATGCACCAGCTCACACAGCACTGTCTGTGAGGGAGTTTCTAATATCTATCTATCTATCTATCTATCTATCTATCTATCTATCTATTTGTTTATTTACAGTAAACAAATAACTGTATTGGAACACACTCCCTACTTACCCGATCTAGCGCCCAATAACTTTTTTCTTACCTGAAGATAAAGGGAATATTGAAAGGAAGACATTTTGATGACATTCAGGACATCAAGTGTAATATGACAACAGCTCTGATGGCCATTCCAGAAAAAGAGCTCCAAAATTGCTTTGAAAGGTGGACTAGGCGCTGGCGTTGGTGCACAGCTTCCCAAGGGGAGTACTTCCAAGGTGACCATAGTGATATTCAGCAATGAGGTATGTAGCACTTTTCCTAGGATGAGTTTGTGAACTTTATTGTTATGCCTCTTATACTTTTTTGTTTCTCATTCCATAGAGATAAGGAATCCCTGCCTTTCCAAGTGCAGGGTCATATCCAGACAGATAAACTTGCTGCCTCGTGAAAAAGGGTTTTAAAAGATCATGTCCGGAAGGCATACAGTTATCTATGGTGCATGCAAATGTTGTGTCTGGTTGTAGTTATTACACTGTAAATTCTCAGTAGCAAAAATTTACCTTCAGGGTGGCAAGTGACCTCTTGGTTTTGGACATTTGGGTTCAGCACAGAAAAATTACGTGAGAAAGGAACATAAAAGTCAGTTAGATGGAGATGCCTTTGGTAGATCATCAGCTCCTTGCTTCCCCTCTTTCAAAAATTGTAAAGGCGTCTAAATACAAATTTCCTGGACTTCCATCCTAAAGTTCCTGACACATATCACCCTGCTTGTGTTCAGTCATCACAACGCAAAGATTTCTCATCTTACCTTCTACAGGACCACGTGACTCACCACAATGCCATTTGCTAACTGGAGTCATTTCCACTTCAATTCACAGTTGTCTAAAATCCTTAGAGGAAGGGCACAGTTGTCAACTCCCTACTTTCTTTAGAGATCCCCCTCTCTTTCTTAGAGATCACCTTCCTTTGCAATTTGAATATTTGAAGTGAATTTTAGAATAATACTTTCAAATTTCTATTACACAGTCTTATTCCTATTGAAATTAGTACAAAGTTCTACATTTTATTTTTTCAATTATATTTACAGGTTATTTTTAACACATGTGATTCTTTACCTAAACATCGTTTTTTAAAAAAGATTTTATTTGGGAATTGGAGAAGGGGAACAGCTTTGAGGCATTGGGGAAGAGGAACAGACAAGTTGCTGTCCTTTTGTTCTTCAGTCTAGTTGTGGAGGATGTCACTTCACTGGCCCATGTTGGTATCATCATTGCGCTCTTCCTGGGTGAGGCAGATAGGTGGCCGGCCTCTGGATGGCCACTCACAGCGGCTCATGGCAGCTCACACTGGTTGTCAACCGCTCACACTGGCTGCTGGACCCTCACTATAGCCTATGGCAGCCCACTGCAGCAGGGGCTGCAGCCCACACTGTGGCCATTGCCTCACAGCAGCTCAGCTTTAGGTGGAGCTGTTGTTCACCGTCTTAGCTGTAGAGGGCAGTGTCACTGGCCCTTATGTGGGATCCGAACAGGGGCTGCTGGCGTCCCAAGCCGGCTCTTAACCAACGTACCACTCAGCCGGCCCAAAACATCCATTATTTTATATAAACAATTTTCATTACTACTATTCACAAAGCCTATATTTAGAACATGTGTAGCCTGTCTGAAAAATCTCATTCACCTGTTCTTGCAGGTGCATTTTCCATTTCCTTCTTTTCTAAAGCCTTAATCAGGCGTGTCAAAAAGTATTAAGTAATTGCACAACTGAATGCCAGTATTTTTCCCATTTCTGTATTCATTTCCCACAGGCCCAGAACCTTTGTCTTTACTTTAATCAGAACAAGGCAAGACTATCTAGACCAGGGGTGGGCAAACTTTTGAGATGGAAGAGCCGCTAGGGGTCAGCAAATGGCAGCTCGTGAGCTTCTGAAGTAAAATTGAAAATGAAAATAAAATTATCATAGTTTCGTTTATAAAACTTTTATAGGATATTATTCACGTAATGGTGATTATGTAAATATATATTTATGGCTGTCGAATAATTTTTAAATTGGTGTGAGGGACAGGATTGGCTCTTCCAGGGGTTGACAAACTTCTGAGAAGGAACATACCCAAAGAGCCGCATGTGGCTCACGAGCTGCAGTTTGCTGACCCCTGGTCTAGGACATTGACTAAACCCTTGGCTGCAATAAATGCAGACACATATCTTCATCTTCTCTCCTCTCTGAGGAGAGGCTGAAAAAGTAACAGGAGATCTAGCTGACACATTGACCTTCATCAGTCTGGCCTTTCAGCCTTCACTTAGTCCCTTAGGGCCTGCCTGACCTAGAATGAAACCTGCGGCATTGCCACTGTCTGATACAATGTACAGCCTGGACTCCTCTATCTAGCCTTGCACTCTGGGTGCCCATAGCTAGAAGTGATTTCTTGGCTCAGGACATACCTGAAAAGCAGGCATTGTCAATTTGCACTCTTGAATTAGCTTCCTTCCTTCTTTCCTTCCTTCCTTCCTTCCTTCTTTCCTTCCTTCCTTCCTTCCTTCCTTCCTTCCTTCCTTCCTTCCTTCCTTCCTTCCTTCCTTCCTTCCTTCGTCTCTCAAAGCAAAATATAAAGAGATACGTAAGAGTTCTGAGCTTTGCCTTGGCTTTGGCATAACATCATCCTCTTGTTATATGTTTAAATGTCTCTTTTTATACCTTTATCTACAATATCAATTGGAATTGTATTCCAATATATTCTTTGTGCAGCTTATAACTTTCTATTTTGCTTCTTAGAATCTTTGTCCTCCTCTTGTCATAATCTCAGCTTATCCCATCCGTAAGGTATGCCTCCTAGTGGGGACAGTTTTGCTTTGAAAGTTGACCTACTTCATTTCCCACTGTTTTTGTACAGAGAAATTTGGGTTTTAAAAAAATGTCTCAATTTACAAAACCAGGTTTCCTGCTGGAGAACACTTCATACAGAGTTATGGATGGCACAAAGGACAATGGTAAGGTCCCCCCAAGAAAATATGACAAATCAAAATACAAAGCCGATGTCAGGGTTGAATTTGTAAACTAGACACACTTTGGATGAATTAGCTCCTGAGAAAGTAAAACAAGGCTCAGTGGTAGAAATAAAACATCTAAGAAGAACATATTTAACAGATACTTACTGAGTGTCTACTATGTACCAGGCTCTGTTCTAGGTGCGGGGGTGCATCAGTGAGCGAAACAGTCAAAAGTGCAGGACTTGATAACATGGTAATGCAGAAACTTGAAAGGTGTGACACAGTTGGCCAAGTGGGCAGAAGTGACCCAGGCAAAGGAACAGTGAGTGCCATGGCTGCTTCTGTGCTCGGGAATAAGAACAGCTGTAGGAAGACCAGGGAGGCTGGGGCTCAGTGAGCCAGAGGAGCCACCTGGAGGAGGCTTATCAGTGGGGCAGACAGGTAAGGAGACGTCACGGACCGAGCCGTGATGGGAGAAGACCATGCTGACGATGATAAAGACTTGAGACTTATTCTGTCAGGAAGCTACTGCACAACTGAGTAATGATGTAATATGATCAAACTAGGGTTGGACAGGATCATTTCGGCCACTGAAATGGGATGGGGGTTGAGCAGGGCCTCTGATTAGGTGGCGGGTGCGGAGGTGCAGAGATGCAGAGAATGGTGACAATGACTTTGACCGGTGTGCTGGCCCTGAGAAGTGGCTGCTCTCTGATACATGTTGAACATAAAGTCATTTGACTACGTGTTATGTGTGAGAAGGACCTTGGAGTCAGGATAATTCCAAGATGTTTCATGTGGAAATGGGAAGGATGGGGTTTCTATCACCTGAGGGAGCTAAAATGCAGTGAGAGAGAGTATGTGGGGAAGATCAGAAGTTTAATTTCGGGCATATGTGATTTGAGAAATTTATAACACATACAAGGATTTATACCAGAGCCTCCCTTAAAGAGAAACGTCTCTCTTCTCTCCTTTCACTCCTCCTTTTCCCAGATATTCTTTCCTTATTTCCCAATTAATAATTTCCAGAGGAAAATGTTTTGCTTGGATATTCCTGGTTCTGTTCACCCTTGGTGCAGCCTATAGTCGTGTCCAGTTGGAAAGCAGAAAATATATTCAGTAATGTCCAAAGACAGAACATATTTCTTTGTGAACTTATTCTGATAGGAAGCCATAAGATATAGCTTATGTCATAGAATTACAGACTTCTAGGAAACGAAGGCAGAATCTACGGCAACCTCTTATTTTATACTTGTGGAAGCTGAAGCCCAAGGAGGATAAATGAGTTTTGAAAGGTCAGACATCTAGTTATTACAGAGCTCCAGCTGGAACCCGAGGATCCTGCAAACTATCATCAGGGCATGGGGCCTCTCAGCTGATTTCCTGTTTTGCTGTTATTCATATGCCACGAATTCCCATTATTTACATATAACTGAACATAATTAAATACCAGACTTTCAGCATAGGGTCACCACTTCCCTGGGCTTGAAAACAAAACTTTTTTATTCCTTCTTTTTCTAATTAAACAGGCTTTGTGACCTTCAGTTAACCTCTGCATGAATAGGACTGCATGTGGTAAAACGTCAAGCAGATAAATGATTTACACCAATAAGGTGGTTTGGGATTTAAACCAGAGAAAATGTAACTTTTAACCTGTAAAGACATTTCAATGAGTACAGTTGGTCTATCTAAAAACCATAACTTCATTATAGTTTCAAACAATTATTGATGGAGAGAGTGCTGGACTGTCACAATTTAGAAAAAAATTTCTTACAATTTTATAGTAGCACTCTCTTTTACTACAGGTTTAGTTATAATTTGACACTGAAAAGTGTAGGATCAAATGAGAACAAATGATAAAGTCCCACCCAAGTAGATAAGACCGAATTCCTTGGATTATAACCTTCTGTAGTTGTCTAAAATGGAAAATCATCGGTTTGTTACCGTTTTTTAACTGTACTTTCTATATCTTCTTCAGGAAGTCCTCCCCAGGCCCTGGTGTTCACTGGATTCACAGGGAAGGCTTTAGATTTAGCCAGGACTGTACATACTTCTGTTTAGTTCTCACAGCATAGAAACAGCCCAGACTTCTTTAAGGGAATTAAATAGTCAGCTGCACAATCATCTTTCAATAGAATTGGAACTCACTTTGGAACTTCCTTTCAACCAGGTTCTCTCATTACATTAATGACCCAAATAGGGATTAATGGCGAGTCCAGCAAATCAGTGCATGAAACTGCTGGAGCTGCGTGTTGAAGCACTTCCGAGTCTGCCCCTCTGCTTTTTAATCTTCGATCGTGGCTTTCTCCTTTTCTGCAACATATTTAACATGCAACTCACTCACCATGTGATGTTGTTGCTCCTTCTTCCCACCTGCCCAGAGCACCTCTGATCCCCAAGTCCCAATTCTCAAATCAATGCAGTTTACAGATTGTCCTTTGAAGCACAGAAAGGTGACTTATTGAAAATTTAACATAGGCAGATCATCTACTGAGAAATCAATTTATGTTTTATTTCTAAGCTATGTTCATTAGTGGGGGAGAAGGGAGTCGAGGAGATTGCTACATCTCCAAGAGTGCAACAAGAAATTATTCCGAAGGATGGGGAATTCAGATTATACCAACAAGTGAGAAACAGATGTGTGTGTGTGTGTGTGTGCGCGCGCGCGCACGCACATGCGCTTCAAAACTAGAAATGAGAATTTTTAAGCTAGGATGGGCTAAAAACAATTCATTAAGCAGCTCTTGGATTCCAGGTTTAGGTCACGCATTGTACCACTTGGGCTATATAGTAATTTTTAACTTGCAGGAATAAAGGCTAATATGACAGTCAAAATAAAGGGGCCACTTTTGGAATTGTGTAAATACCACCAAATTTATGTGTAGTCACACAGACAAGCAAAGGTTCTTGTGCCATGACCACTGACCAAATTAAAAGTCCTACCATATGTGTGCCTACAGGGGAAGCGTGGGTATTTGAGTTGAACTTAATTTGAATTAAACAAAGATATATGATGTTGCCTGTACAAATATTTTTTTTTTAAATCTTACCTGCTACTTACAGATAACAGGCTCATAAATAATACAAAGCAGAAAAACAAAAACAAAAATGATCACATCATTTTAAGTCTTTGATGAAATAAAATGGGTAAAATGCCATTTCCACTTTCTAAAAGCTCTGAATTTATTCAAGGGCTCCATTCATTGTTTTCTTGTATCTAAAATTCTAGTTGTTGTTTTTTTTTTTCTTTAACTTGAAAAATGTAGTAAGAGCATTAAGATTTAGAGGTAAAGACTAAATCACATTTCTTTTAATGAAGAGAGAATATAGCAAAAAAGGTTAATGAGATTGGGGGGGGGAATCAAACTTCATTTGTCCCAAATCATCTAAATCAGATGCTTAATTAAAAATTTATTTAGAGCCACTCAGTCTGTTTCAAAGTGAACATAAGATGGAGCCAAATAATATTGTCAGAAAGGCATCATTTTGTATAGACTTCAGGTAGGTTCTGTTCAATTTTTGCAGTTTTTAAATCTGATAGTCTTCCAAAGCTTCCAGATTAAAGCTAGAAATATGGAATGATGTGATAAAAACATGGTACATGCAATAAAATAAAAGGGCGGGTAGAGATGGCTTTCACAAACACTGAGGATTGATGAAATGCCTCCTGTGGTTTGTGAGGATGCCTCTATCTCTTTTTAAATATCTGACCTATGCTACAGAATAGCTCCTGCTTCTGTAGTCATCAAAAGTTTACAGGGTGCTGTAGCTATTGTATGCACATGCAAGGTAAGAGGTAGCAAGTGAAATCCTTGTCTCGAATTGTGGAGACAAAATTTACCTGCATGGAATGAATATCCAAAGATCTGTGCAAGATAGCATATTATAAAATACTGTGCTGAATGTAGTTAGGAATTCAGTGATTGAAAACCTCAGACAAGCCTTCCCCCTGTAGAAGGTGAACCTGAAGTTAACATTTACAAAACAATGAAATTAATGAAGAGGAGTGGGCTAGAGCACTTCGTGCAAGATAAATTCAGGAGCATAAAGGTGGATTTAGATACATGGTCTGTATATTAAGGATAGTGTTGATACTGTGCTAATATGAACACAGGGTTCACGCCTGGAGAAGGATGCAGTCATGCTGGATAGACAAAATGAAACCTTAAACTGAAGGCACTACAATGAAAAGTTTGAGCTCAATGCAACAGACAACACTAATTGTTTACCTCCTCTACCACCAACTGACCAATTTAGGTTTGAGGCAATCCAATTTAGATGTATGTGTTGATATTAAATACAAAATCAAACACTAAATCTCTGTTAGATTTTGCTATGGGTAAAGAAGGAGGGAAAGAAACATCTCTAACTTCAGGGACTATCCTACTGCCGACTTTGAGAGGCTTTTTCAAAGCTGTCGCCATCTGTGCTCACACATCTTCCTAGCCTGTTATGCACACCTTGCTAATTCCTGTATATTTACTCCTATGGTTAATTTCCATCATAAGAAATATTCTGTCCCCTGTGTCAAATATTTTCCAGATTATACCATCCATCAAGTTCTAGTTTGTATCTCCTTTTCTCTAGCATACATGTCAGAATCACCTCCATCTATACTATACTTAACTCTCAATTTTCTAAACACCCATAGAATTTTTTTTAACTCACTGAGGACAATTATCCTATTTGCGGCTTATTATACACTGAATTACCTCCTCCCCAAATTTATATGTTGAAGCCCAGCACCCTCCCCCTCAATGAGATTGTATTTACAGATAGGGCCTTTAAAAAGGTAATTAAAGTTAAATGAGGTCAAAAGTGAAGGGTCCTAGTTTATAAGCCCAGTGTCCTTATAAGAAGACAAAAGGACACCTGGAGTGTGCGTGCACAGAGGAAAGCTTCTGTGAGGACAAAGAAGGAAGGTGACTATCTGCAAGCAGGAAGAGAGAGGCCTCAGGACAAACCAAACTGGCACGCACCTTATTCCTGGACTTCAGCCTCCAGAACTGTGAATAAATACATTTCCGTCAGTTAAGGTGCCCAGTTTGTGGTAGTTGGTTATGGCAGCTCTGGGAAACTAATATCAGGCCTGTTGTGTTTACTGAATAATTGTCTTATCTCCCTTATTTGACGCCAATCCTACTGAAAGGCAGAAAACAAAATTATATAATTTAAAAAAATATATTTTACAATGCTTGGGATATTTTAGTTGTTGCAATAATGTTAGATGATTAAATGTTTGCATACAGGAATGAGTGGATTTGAGAGCCTTACAATAGGAAAGTATTCATTAGGAAGATTCCAACTACTGCTAGAAGAGAAGAGTGATAATCACTTGAGATTCCCAGTATAAAACAGGAAGGGCACACTGTAATGGAAATGATTTTGACTAGGGAGTGATAAAACCCTGACTTTGAATGCTGGCTCCTCCAACTAATAACTGTGTAGGTTGGTCTTCAGTTTCATCATGTTTAAAATTGGATAATAACAACACTTAACTTTCAGTATTATTAGGATGAACAGAAACTGCAAAGTGCTGACTCTAGTTTCTAGTGATGCTTAGTAACTGTTGGCTATTTTGACAATTTATAGAGTACAATTAAAAAAAGAATAAATTAGGGAAAAAATAAACCTGAAAAAGGGGGTAAATGTATTAATAGAGGTCTGAAAGAAGCTGATGAGGCACAGAGAAGAGAAAAATAAAGAACTTAGAGGGGACAAAGCAGTACTGAAAACCTCAGCTCGGTCTGGAACCCTAACTTTTGAAAGATACCTATCCACAGAGTCACACAGATTTTTTTTTTTCAGGCAATGTCAACTAGCCTAGAAATAACAAGAAAAGAGAATTACTGGATTCACATGGAGCTTGAGATTAGTCTGGAGAGTATGGTCCCCAAAATTGTATATATAGGGAGTGAGAGTGCTGTGAAATATTAGATCCTTAGTTCATGTTGCATAAGAAAGCATGGCAAGCCAAGATGGAGTTTCTAGGAAGTAGTACATGGGACTGGAAATTGTGATTTTTTTTTTTCCTGCTCCTATTTCAGTTATTTCTTGACTTTATCAATGCTACGGCTTTTCAAAATTCCATACTTTGTTTTACTCAAACAGTGAACCAAACCAGGGTCCTCTACTCTTATCAACTATGTTTTCCATTAAGTCATAGCAACAGGATTTTGATTTTATGATCATCTCATTTCTTCGAATTGTCATGAAACACTGGTATAAGACCCGTGGTCATTCAAAATATTCATCTGATTTAGAATTCACATTACCATATCTTTAGAGTCTATATTTATAAAGGAAGTGCTTAATATGTGTTATTATCCTTAAAGTAGCTATACTCTGAGCAATGTCATTATAGTTTATATGGTGTTAAAAGTATACCTACATTACTTCATCATTTTGTAAAAAAATGTTATAATTACAGCATCACCAGGGATGGTATTCTGTTTGCTTCGGAAGCATATAACATCTCAGTGGTTTTCCATTAGAACATCACTGATATGGGGTTGGCGTAAAGAATTAGGTGCCCTCCCTCAGTTCAAGGTTAACACGCAGGAATTGCAAAATGCATAATCCCATTGAGACTGGTTTTTCCTTTCTCATAACTTTTCCTCATTTAAATGAGTTATTTGATATCTTAGGAGTTCTTAATTCTAAAACGACTCTTCTGAAACGACTCCTTACTATATGAATTTAGGAAAAACAAACATACAATCAATGTTCTCTAAGTATCTAGAGTACACATTAATTATGTAAACTTGTTCAAGTGATAGAGATATTTTAATTTATAAGAAAATTTCATAAAAAGAACACCTGTTTCATTGTTAGTGTACGTTTTGCTTTGGTGGATTAAAAAAAAAAAGAGAAAAAGATTTCATGGAAGATTTAGATGTATTATCAAGTAGAAGTTACTCAGAAATGACAAATAATGATAAACATTGAAGATGTGGTTTCTGCTCCATGAATTTTCTACTAGAAGATCCATGTATGCTAGTGGAATTTTCTACTAGAAGATCCATGTATGCTAGTAAAAAAAAAAGAAAAAAAAGGCACAGGAGAGGGGCTCACATCTTGATGTTTAGACTGACACACAGTTTAAGAAGAATTATTAAGTTTACCAGGATATGGACTTGACAATTTCTTCAATCCTTCCTAAATCGTGTGTCTTAATATTATTCATTTGAACATATTTTTTGGATACTATCAAAGCTAAAGAATATTATAGTTTACATAATGTATATATGTCATATACAAAATGTTTTGTTATGAGTTTTATTTAGAGAATTTCTAATTAAAGTTACTGAAACAAAATGAAATGTCCCTTGAAGTATATGAGTATTAACCTGTATCAAGTACGGGTCTCCTTAGTCACATGATTCTTTTTGTGTGTGCACACCCATTTATTCAATGGACATCTTATGCAAAGAGCCTCAAGATTATCACAAAAGAAATTTCAGTGAATGGGGAATGGCTGAGCTTTATATTTCCCTTAAAACTATGGCTGAAGCCACTTCCAAATAGACCAATATAATCTGATTTTTTATTTAAACATTTTTATTAATTATTTTTAAAAGAACAAAAATAAACCCATTACTTTTGCATAAATGACATTTTATCATTAAAAATAACTATATTAATAACTATTTTCTAAAATAAATTAGAAGTGTGGGTTTTTTTGTGTGTGCACTTTACAAATCTCTTTAATGAGCAGCTTAATAGAAAAGAGCTGGATTCTCATATCTGTTTCTGTATTCAATCTTTTGAGATACGCTCTTTTGGTTGAACCACGTGAAGGCAATTTGGCCTCACAACAATATATATTTGGGAAAGGGTGGTGTATTATAAAAGCATCCTCAGATAACTGTCGATATTCTTTAACACTACCAAATCTTGATAAGTGGCAATTTCTAAAAGAATGGTTGCAAGGTGGAATCTGAAACCATATCAACGAACTTTTCATATTCTCTTACCTTAAATTCATTTCTCTGTCTTCTGCTTTGAATGGATCTTTTAGTCATGCATAATATTGTAACATTCAGCATCGGACATTTGTAAAATATTAATTCCCTGAGTTATACTCACTTTTCAAATGTTGACACATTTCATTATCAAATGCATATATTTAAAAAAAATAAAACAAAACATTTTCAGCATCATTACCAACCTTATCAGAAAAGTCTTTAAGTATTAGGAAGCTATAAAACTCCTACTAATGGTTATGACAGGCTTGCTTCATTCATTTTTGAGAAAATGTCAGTTAAACACCCAAATCTGAATAACCATCATTGGCATGTTATTTGTGCCTTCAAAAAATAAAAATAAAAAACAGAAATTGCATGAAAAAAGTGGCTAGTTTAGCTTGCCACTTAAGCAACAGCACAAGTGTTTCTTCTTGTGACAAGAGTATGTTATTTGAAGCAGAACTACTCTGTTAACATTTCCCATTTCATCACACAAATATTTAAATGTTAAAATTCTCAAAGGTTGAGAGTTAATAAAATTAATAGCTTTTTTACTGCTTCCACATTCTAAAGTGAAACTCGCTTTTTATTTTTAAACAGTGAACATGTGGTAATGAACAATATGAAAATGTGGTGTCACTGCCTTCAAGTATGTTACAGCACCTTTACACAGGATCACTTTTGCAGCATCAGCACAAATATCAATACAGCGAAAAAGGTAAACACTACCTTAGAACATTACACAGCTAATTTGACCTATGGATTCTCCCAAGAGACCCAGGCGTCTATGGAGCACAACTGTTGAGCACCCCTGCACAAGTTCAAAATCCATTCTTGATCTCTAGGCCCATAAATTCAATGATCTCCTAGCTATCTTATTGGCATCTTAATTGATTATTGGTCATATTTCTCCCATTTCCCTCTGCTATTCCTGTTGCATTTCTTATCTCAGACATCATCATTACACAAGTCGTTCAAAGCAGAAACCGAGGAGTCACTCATGTTTTCCTTTCTTCCTGGCCTGTTATGAATAGTCACTATGTCCAACCTCTTACATGTATTCATTTCTGTTAGTACTGAGTTAGATCAAGCCCTCAAATGCTGCCCTATAACTAATTTTCTTCTCCCAATCTCCTTCTCTTCCTATTCATCCTCTACTCTCCTATTAACATTAGCTTTTGCAAAAGCTAATTTAGATGATGCAATATTGAGAGACAGATGCCCTGTGTCACACATTCTGGTCTGAGTTCCTTCCTCTGCCACTTCCCAGCTGAGTGACCCTAGCAAGTTACTCAGGTTCTCTGTTATACTATTACCTAAAATATTTTCGTAAAAATATTTAGTAAAAATATTTAGACAAATAAATATTTGTCACATATGGTTGCAAAAATAGAACTTTTTCATATAGAGTGATATCTAGATGAATTCATAGAGCGTTATCACATAGCCTGATATCAAGCAAGTTATTAATAAATGTTATGAATTATTATTTGCCTATTGCCTACTTACAATTCTCCCAATTTTCTAAACATTATCTGACATGTCTTTCTCACTCCTAGACTCTAGACTATGATCTCCTTAAAGTTAGAAACTTTAACTTATCTTCATTTAATGCCCATGGCATAGCTCAGTGTTTGAAACAGTGCTTAATAATTATCAGTTATATTAGTTATTGTTAATCAGCAGAGTTTTCTCTGAATTATCTATAAGTGTCAACTTAGTTTTATTCCTATTTGAATTTTAAGTCATATGTCTCAACTCTTTAAGATTCTACCTAATTAACAGATGAAAACATATTGTAATATATAAGCACACATAAGCTAAATGATATCCTAGGATCAACCTGCTAACATATTGTTCTCAATTGACCAAATCCTACACCATGTTTTTTTGTTTTTTTGCTTTTTGTTTTGAGGGCAGTGTCACTGGCCCTCATATGTGGGACCGGAACCGGGGCGACTGGCTTCCCAAGCCAGCGCTTAACCACCGCGCCACTCAGCCGGTCCCTAGGCCATTTTTAAAACACATTTCTTCTAAAGACTCACAAGAACAAAATTAACCTCTCCATGGGCTGGCTTGGGGTCTATGAAACTCATTAAAGTACATGTAAGTTTTAGTGAATACCATGTATGTCTTTTTTTTGGAAGAAGAATGCCTGTTGCTTTCTTCATATTCTCGAAAGAGGTCTGTGACCAGACAAGGTTAGCAGCCACTATGATAGAAGATGGCACTGAATCAAATAGCAGGAGTCGGCGGGGTCCACGACAGACAAGTGGAGATACAGTTTTCAGCATGAAAGTTCCGGAAACATACCAAATCACATGATGAAGGCAACTGCCTATACGTCTACATTTATCTGCACTTTGAAAATAAATCATGTGAAGCCCACAACCCTCCAGTACCTGACCTCTGAACAAAAAATCGCGAAAATAGCCTTGGGGTGTGTGTGTGTGTGTGTGTGTGTGTGTGTGTGTGTGTGTGCATTCTCCTAGATTTTCTAGCTGATCCAATTTGAAGAGTGAATTTTAAAAAGCATACCGATAATATATATGACATATGATACATACTATGAATATACATTATAAAACAATGTATGTAATATAAAAATGTAAGCTATAATGTGCAATACAAAATAAAGTTTACATAATATATAATTCCTAGTACATAACAATATTTTCTAAAAGTTTATGGCCTTTCTACAGTAATAAAATAATTTGCATAATTAATGTAGATAATTCTATAAGAATTTTATAAAAACAGAATTTGATTAAAGTCATTACTCTTTATCAATAATTAAAAGCCACTTACATTTAAATAACTATACTTAAATATCTCTACAACAACATTTAATATGGATATACCAGTTTAAGGTAGGTTTTTCTTTGAACTCATTTTTGTGTTGTTGCAGTTTACAAGTGATTTAACATTTAAATACTGATAGTGAACCTGGGTATATATTGCTTAAATCAGTATTTGTCCAAATAGGTCTATGATTGGACCCACAATAGGACTTGGCAATTGATTGTACTTGCAGTACATGGTAAAAGGTATTCAGTTACAGGCTATCAAATGAATAGCTGAAATTTTCTAAGGAACTCATGTAGAAGTAACATAAACATGTTATAAGTATTCTGAAATCCAGCACACTGATTAAAAATTCACCAGGTTGCCTCTAAATTCGCTAATGAAATAGTCATCATACTGAAATAATCATTATCAACTTTCCACCTTTATTATCTGTTCTTGTCTGCTTCATAAAAATTAGAAAATTAAATGCAAAATCTTTCCATTAGTGCACTGTTAAAGCTGTAAATTTAAAAACAAATCAGAGAATATGAAAGTTAAGATCCTCTTAGTAATATTAACTTGTCCAACATTGATTATATATAATTCCTGAATTGCTGGTTAGTGTTTTAAATGTACATTTTATTATAAAACATAGGAAATGTAAGGAAATTAATGCTGTTATGAAAATTCCAACTTTTCATTTTATTGAGTTATGAAGGTTGAAATTTGCAATCCTAACATTGTATTAGCATAGAATTCTGCAATTAAAAAAAATAAGATGGTTGAGAAAAAGACCTATGCTCACCCAATAAAAATGAAGCCTGTTTTCTTAAATGAAATACTTACAGCACTTGCATGCAAAGGCAACAGATGAAAACTTTAATAACTTAGTAGTCTTTATAAACACTGATAAAGTTCTTCATAAAATGATATTATTATATATGTCTGTAAATTCTATAAAGTCTTATTTATGTAGTATTATATCAACTTATCAAAATTCTTATCCATTAAATAATATAGATAAATTCATATACTCTATGGAATATATACATATCTAGTATGTAATTAAATTACTGTCCATTGCATTTGTAAAGAAACTGATAAAGCACCAGATGAAAGGAATAAAAAAATAACATTACATCATTGTTCTTATGATATCTGTAATGCACGATAAACTAAAAGATGTAAAAGAGAGGAAAACAATAACATAAATTATAAATAATGTAAAATTAAAGCCCCAAGGGGGCCAAAGTCAAGTACATTTTGTTCAGTGATATATAAAACTATATAGAACAGTATCTGGGCTATAATAGCTGCTCAAAAACCATTTGTTGAATAAATTAACTTGCATGGTATGGTCAATAATATAGAAGTTAAAAACTCCTCTTTGTTGATATAAAGTTCACTGAGAAAGGTTTAGCAGGGCAAATATGCATAACCAGTAGAGTGGCAACATCCAAGGAAAAAAAGAAAGAGTGAATGAAGAGACAGAAAGAGAGAGAGAGAGAGAGAGAAGGGAGGGAGAAGGGAGGGAGGGAAAGAAGAGGAAGGAAGGGAGGGAGGGAGGAAAGAAAGAAAGAAAGAAAGAAAGAAAGAAAGAAAGAAAGAAAGAAAGAAAGAAAGAAAGAAAGAAAGAAAGAAAGAAAGGAAGAAAGAAAAGCTAAAATCAAGTGTGTTTGAAATGGAAATCCAGCCAAGGATATTTTCTGAGTTTCTGAGACTAGTGGCTGCCTTCCTGGTCATTTTATTCATATTTACCTAAATGGGTAAGGTAAGAAATAAACAATAGGTGCATTCATTCCAGAAAGACTATTTAATGTCCACATTCCCTAAGAAAGCACTGTGTGTGTGTGTGTGTGTGTGTGTGTGTGTGTGTGTGTGTGTGTGTGTGTGTGACCTTAAACATGGTGGTGACTATAGTGGTGGTGGTGGAGGGGGTATGGTCTTATGCTTCTCCCATTACTTCAGATGTCCATCCAGTTAGTCACATGAGAGGCATCAGGAAAGTGTGATGAGTCTTGCTTAAGTGGACATGGAAAAACAAAATTAAATTTCTCCTGAGGCCTGAAAAATTGGCTATGGCAAGTAGTGTGAGTCTCCCTTAAATAGGACACATGGTGAACTGTTAACAGAGTCAAATGACATCTGTTCTAGAGTGGAGTAGTTAGAATTATTCTTTGGAAACTATAGCACAGATATATACATCAACATGTTCATTCACATATTCAACAGATATGTACTGAGTAGTATTTGGTATATTGTGATGGGCTCTCTAGGCAGGCTATTTATGTTCAAAACCTGCGCTACTGCCAATGACATGCTGATGAGTAAAGCGAGACACCTGCCTTCCAAGCACATTAAAAGAAACTGCAGGAAGTAAGTAGCAACAGTAAAACAAACACATATAAACCAAGAAATATACAATTTCTTATTTCTAAAAACCAGAAATAAATAATCCCTAAGCATACCATCAACAATGGCTAAAGCAGCCTCTCTTAAGGTGCAGGACCTTTTGCTTTTAGTCTTTCATGTCATTTGTCAGAGACAATCCCGGATCGAAGAAAACATGTTTACTCACAGTGAGGTTGTAAGGTTTGTTTCGATTGGATCTCTTGGAGGGCAAAGCATGCTTGCTGTTCTGATCTCTGTTCATATCAGGGGAACTATTTTTTAGCTACCTTGTACAGACAAAAGTTATTAGTGCTAAACTTCTGACTTAGATAAAAAGACCTTGCCTTTCTCAAGGTATATCTTCATCTAGGCACATGTGCCCACGTTGTTTGGTTCTAAATTGATAGCCTTCTTAATCTTTTAATAGCATTTGAACAACAACATAACCATGAGAGGCTTTAGTAACACAATCAGGAATGGCTTCTTAAAGTCCTATCAGAGAAAGACCTCCAAGGGAAGTCAGCATCACCGGAAACTATCTCTCCATTAGCCACCTTAGTGGGGTATCTTAGTATGTTCAGGCTGCTACAACAAAATACCACAGACTGAGTGGTTTATAAAAACAAAAATTTATTTCTCACAATTCTAAGATCAAGAAACAGGCACATTTGATGTATAGTGAGAAGCTGTTTTCTGGTTCACAGATGGCACCTTCTGGTTCATAGATGGTTCACACAGCAGAAGGGGTGAACTATACTGGAGGTCTCATTTCATAAGAGCACTAATCTCAGTCATAAGGGCAGAGCCTCCCAAAGGTCCACCTCCTAATACCATCACCTTCAGAGTTAGGATTTCAACATGGAAATTTGGTGT
This sequence comes from Aselliscus stoliczkanus, assembly GCA_033961575.1. NCBI lineage: Eukaryota > Metazoa > Chordata > Mammalia > Chiroptera > Hipposideridae > Aselliscus > Aselliscus stoliczkanus. The sequence continues at coordinate 69,022,371 of CM066740.1, read as the reverse complement.
TGTGGGGGTGGGGACCCACAAACACTCAGTGGCCAGATTCATCTATAGCGCTAACTTTATTCTGCTAAATGGTAGTTTGTGGGGCATCTAAGAGCAATGTTCACCACCTTTGAATTCAAGGAGGCAGCCATACAGTGTTCAGTAAGTCCCTATTTATCTTCATCTAGAAAATGTGCTTTTCAATGTCAAACATAAGAGCTTCCCTCTTAGGTTCCTCAGCCCCTTAGTACAGTTTGCATATCCAGTTGCAAGGAGGGCCCAGATGCAGATGTAAAAAGATGGGTGAGAATGAGGCCTCTTTTTATCATTACTGTATGTACACAGCCCCAAACCTGTTTTGACTACTTGAGTATTTAAGAGCTGGCGATGCTGTTTTGAGGGTGTAATAATTATCACACACACACACAAATATAAAATGACTTGAAAAATCACCAAAGCAATAGATCATATAGATCAATGAAAAAAAGTTACCAATTTTTTTAACTTAAACTCTCCTAGAAATAACTTATTCAAAACTGCGGAAATGTGGGCTTAACTGTTAGGGTAAATGTCACTCATGTACTATGGCTTCAATCAAAAATAGTCACTGGACTTGGAAGGCCAGCAAACATATTTCATCCAAATTTTCGTCTCATGTTCCTCCACTGGATTATAAGGCTTTAGAGGAAAAAAAGCAATGTGGGAAGTAACCTCTCGTATTTCTTCTTTACAGAGCAGAGCACAAAATAGCACTTAATACATACTACAAAAATGACAGCTATTATTAATAAGTCTGTTCATGTCAGTCAATGGAATATCTAAAAGAAGGTTCTCTCATATTTTCATCAAGACAGTGTGCTAGGTTATATATTAGAGAGGCCAAGGCACCAACATAGCAGGAGAAGAATAAAGAAATTCAGAGGGAGAGAGGGAGAGAGAGAGAAGGAGAACAGCAGAAGAGAAAAGCAGAACATTTTAAAGAAACTACTTAATTTCAGCATAAATATAACAATTTTCTCATACTTGCAAAAGTTCCAATTTTACGGTATATTCTAATAGTATTTTTATTTTTATTAAAAATGGCATGGGGCCCCATAAATCTGTTCTATCTGTATGGACTTAAAGACCATAATCTCATTCTTGTCTAGATGAGCATTAATAACTACTACTTTAAAATAGAAATGAATAGAAATAATTAGCAACTCACACTCTCATTTTCTTCCAGGTAAAAGATTTTTCCTTCCCTATTCCATGAATCTAAACTATTGGATTTCCTTTGTGTTGATTCGGAGTAAAAAGTTTTGAGAAACAGAATCAACAGAGTGAAAAGGAAACCTAAAGAATGGAGAAAATATCTGCAAATCATGTATTTGATAAGGTTTAATATCCCGAATATATAGAAAATGAAAACTCAACAACAAAAATGAAATAACCTAATTAAACAAGGGCAAAGGATTTGACTAGACATTTCTTCAAAGAAGACAGACCTATGGCCAAGAAGCACATGAAAAGATGCTCAATATCATTAATTATTAGGAAAATACATATTAAAACCACAGTGAGATATCACTCATACCTATCAGGATGGCTACTACCAGAAAACCATATAATAATCAGTGTCGGTGAGAATGTGGAGAAATCAGAACTCTTGTGCATTGTTGGTAGAAACGTAAAATGATGCAGCTGCTATAGAACACAGTATAGTGACTCCACAAAAAAATTAAAAATAGAATTACCATATGATCCAGTAATTTCACTTCTGAGTATATATACAAAAGAATTAAAAGCAGGGTCTTCAGGAGGTATCTGTGCATACATGTTTACAGCAGCATTATTTACACCAGTTAGAAGGTCAAAATGTCCACTGAAGAATGAGTAGGTAAATAAAATGTGGTATACATAAACAATAAAATATTGTTCAGCCTTTTTAAAGGAAGGAAATTCTAACACATGATACAGTATGGATGAACCTTGAGGACATTATGCTAAGTGAAATAAGCTAGTCAAAAAAAGAAAAATACTGTCAGTCAAAAAAGCCAGTCAAAAAAAGAAAAATAATTTCATACATGTAAGCAATCTAATGCAGTGAAATTCACAGAAGCAGAAAGTAGAATGGTGGTTGCCAAGGGACAGGGAGAAGGGGAAATGGGGAGGTATTTAATATGTAGAGTTTCAGTTTTGCAAGATAAAAAATTACTGGAGATCAGTCACACAACAATATAAATATATTTAACAATACTGAACTGTACCCTTAAAAATGGTTAGGATGGTAAATTTGTTATATGTATTTTACTACAATTAAAAATAATCCAGAAAAGATCCAAGATGGCGGAGTAGACAAACACTGTGCCTACATACTTCCATGAACATATTTAAATTATAACTAAATTATAGAACAATCAACCTGGACAACCATCTGAAATTTAGTGGAGCAGAAGTCCTATAACTAAAAACATAACACGTTGGACTAGTAGGAGGGGCTGAGACCCAGAACAGGCCCCAACCCTCTGTGTAGTGGTTGAAATTCAGCAGGGATATCTCAGCCATGGAGGCTCCCCCCAGAAGAGCAAGGAACCGCAGGCTCACACCAGACTCCCCAGCCTGGAATACTGGTGCCAGGAAGAGAAGCCCCCTCAATATCTGACTGTGAAAAACAGTGGGGATTCCAACCAACCAGGTGGAACAGAATGTGGTGAGAAAACCCAGATGTCTTCTTAAATGGCCCATGCACAGACTGCTTGCAGGTATTCACCCTGGGCTCCAGCACAAGGGTGGTAACTCAGGGGGCATCAGAAGCCTAAGGGGAGCAATCTGAGGTGTGTGACTTTGCAGCAAGGCCTGGAGGACAGTCACCATTTTCCCTATAAGGGGTTCTCCCAAGCAGCCAGGAGGCAGGCGCCATCTTTCCTGTGTTGAGCCCTCCCCCTCTGGCCAAATCTGAATCTGATTGGCCTGGTGAACTTTCCTGCTCCACTCTGCTGACTCAGGGAAACCCCGCCACACCCAACTTGCCCAACACCAGAGACACTTTCTCCTAGACCAGGCAGCCCCTCCCACATTGCACTTTTTCTTGGAAAACTATCAGTTTAGCAGGCCCCAGGCAGGCAGTGACCAGCCTCGGTGTGCTCTGAGAGTTTTGCTGGGTTGTTCCAGGCTCAAATCAGAATTTACATTAACCCGGTGACCACAACTCTAGAGTGACTCCCTGAGACCCTGCCTCACCCTAAATGAGTACTACACAAGGCTCTATCAGTGGCTGAACCTTAAGGGAGCTGGTAGGTGGCAGCAGGCCTCAGGGTGTCCTGGCTTTCTGAGGAGCTACCCCAGGCCTGGCAGTGGTGGGAGACATCCTCAGTTCACAGTGTGGCCTCTCCCACATGCCTCCATATTTAGTACAGGCAGCAAACAACTGGAAATGGCTTTGTAGCTCCTAACAGGTAGCCCCCGGCTGTTCACAGGCAGTAGATAACCTGGACCTGCATCAGAGCTCCAGAACCAACATACTTGGAGGTTGGTTCAGATCACAGCAGACCACTACTCAATCTCACAAGTGGCACAACCAAAGGGTGATCTCAACAGGCACCAAAGTCCACTGGCTCAAATCCTACTCAATGGGATAAGTCTTCTACACAGCAGCCCATAAGCATGGTACAGTGTCATATGGTTGCTGGACTTACCATGGTGATCACTTCTTTAGGTGTATAAATGTTGAATAACTATGGTGTACCCCTGAAACTAAGATAATATTGTGTGTTAGCTGTGTTTTTAATAAAAGTCTGTTAAAAATTTAAAAAATAATAATCCAGATTTAGTACAAAAGAAAAATGAGCTGTGTCAATTGTACTACTTTTGTGGTGGAAAAGCATACCATCAGGTGAAAAATATATGACGAATCATGTTCACATAGGGCCAAAAGACCAATCAAGCAATTATTCTTCATTTTTAGTACTTTTTAATCCAACCATTTCTCCTAAACTTTAGCCATCTGAACTATATTAAGTTCTCCAAAGGAATTCTCTCACAAATACATGCATAAAATTATACATTTCTCTAAAGATAAGAGAAGTTCTGCTCATTTTTCCATTAATCTTTGATCTATTCATACTTCAAGATCAATTCCACATTTCTTTCCCTGTGAGAGCTTCTCTCTTTGGCTGTGCTGACCACTCTTTCCTTTGGGCTACCATTATATCTTGCAAGGAACTCATTTATTGCATTTACTGCCCAATTAGATTTATACTAGCTGTGAGCTCCCTAAGGGTAAGAACCTTCACAGTCATCTCTGTCCCAAGAACTCAGCAGAGAACAGGCAACAGATAGAAGTTCAGTATTTATTTATAGGACGATGTTGAGGCACTTCTTATAAAACCACCTTACGAAATAAATGCAAAATAAGTTCCTCTTAGAAATCAGAAGTATGGGGGGGGGCACTTGCTCATTCTTTTTTTTACTAAACAATATATTATTTTACCAAATAATATAATATAATTTTGTTTTTCCTTTTTTGACTTGACTACCAAGAAGATAAATTCCAAAAGTTTGTCCTAAATAAAAGTTTACCCCTAACGTACGTAATCTAGTATAAGTAATCTGGGTCTTATCCTTGTGTCTGTGCTACTGTAATATTATCTTGTTATAAATGGCCTCAAGTCTATTTTGAAAGGATGTGAGATAAAATTAAAATATGTAAAATATGCAATATGAGGTTAAATATGAAGGTGCTGTTTCAAAGCTGTTCTCTTTAGTTTCTTTGCTTTGTTCCATGAATAATGCTTCCTACATTTTAGTAGAATCCTAAACATCTGTGCTCTCATTACTGCAATATCTGTTCTATACTTTATCTTGTCTCATTCAGTTCTGGGTAGGCGGTATAGTCTGTTCTTCATAATTTGTTTCCTAATGTATATCCACTTGTGTGTCACATTAGTTATTACATTTTTCCTTAAACTGTGGCTAAATTAAGCTATTTTTCAAAGCAACAAGACAATCTAGTCAAGACCCTTTCTATGTGAGATATGCATGCTTTAGTTAGGATTATATAATTAAGACAACAGAAAATATATTTCCTTCCTAAGAATCTCAAAGGCAGAATTTAGGAGACATGGATCCAGGTTTAGCTTTAGCATTAACTGTGATTTCTTGGAATAGTCATTTGACTACTTAGGGCTGGATTACCTCAAAATTTCTTAACTCTAAAACACTTGTGGATCTATCATTAATGTCGAGAATGATAGTTGAGGTGCTAACCCCTCATATGGCTAATAAACATAAACACTCATTTGCATGTGTGCCTGCACATGTTTGCACATTGCTCTCTAAGAAAAGCTACCCTGAATATCACATTAAAATAGGTCTACATTCAGATTAGTAAGAAATAAAAAATTCAAACTGCAGAGCTCAGGATTGTACTTCTATTTGCTAAAAACCTCTTAATTAAATATATTGTCAACATCATATTGACAATACGGTGTATGATTTAAAATTACATAGCTGCAAATATATCTTCCAAATAATCACACAGTTGTCATCCTGGTATCCAATACAGACCTTAGTCTGGTCCAAATTATCTATATTTGAGGATTTCCTGTGTTTCAGTAATTAAAGCCAGTTTTCCCATCAGACACTGCAGAAATATTCATATATCACAAGTTTATTTGTCCTCTCAGTTATCTGCTCCCAGAAACATACTAGACTCTTTTGTGACAAACTTAATTTCCTGTGTCCTGCAAACCATATTCCATGGTCTATCTCTTCAGCAAAGCATGATCTGGCTATCTAGGACCTAGATAGCTTAAAATGATCTTTTCATTTTCTCCATTTTTATAGTATCACGGAGTTCATACCTAATTTCTAAGTTAGCATCTAGTAATGCACACACATATATAACATATACCATATATAGATATTCTATATACATGTATATTACATATGTGTGTGTTTGTGTGTGTGTGTGCATACCTATATGATCTTACCTGGTATTTAGCCTTTTGATTGCTTGATCTTGTCTTCCCTAAATATCTGTCCTCCATGTTTCTCAGCCAATCATCAACTCCTTGGTCATTTCTAGACTTATTCATTACAAGTAATGCCCATACTTCCATAGTCTGTTTCATGTATCCAGTTCCTATCCTTCCAGCTCATTTGCTCTAGTATCTCATTTCTAGCAATCACTTCATCCCACTGGAACCTTCAGTCTATTGAACTGGACACATCTCAATGTCTCTCAACTTCCCTTACTTGGAAAATTACAATCCCACTTCAATCTAACTCTCTGCATCTTGAACATCTGTGCTTGTGCAGCTAAATACACGTGCAGAAACACACAACTCTGAAAGATTTCACATTAAATTCAATTGGAGAAACTGTTGGAGGATGCCTAAGGCTGCCTACATCCATACTGTACTCGTATTTCATTAGTCCGTGTTCCTTCCATTATCCTAGGGGACTATTTCATACCTTCCCCTTTCTTCTTAAATGTCCAGTGCCTCAATCCTGATATACACTCCCAGTTGATGATTTTGCTTCTTTCTCCACTGAGAAAATTGAAGCAACTACAAAGAATCTCCAGAAACTCTCATAGCCCCATATATCCACCCACAATGTACTCTGCCCTGTCTCGAGTTTCTGGGAATAAATGATATTTACTACTTTCTAAAACCTTCCCTTGTGAACTAAATACAACTTACTATCACATGTCCAAGAAGTACAAAATGGAATTTATTCCTTTTTCCCTGGATTATTTTTTTCTTATGAATTACAGATAATCACCACCAGCAAACATGTTATTTTTCTCCCATCTTAAAAACAAACGAAAACACACAAATTACTTCAAAATTGCTAAATCCAAGTGTCACTTATCATAGCTGACTTCTGTTCTTATCATAGTTGATTTATCAACATAAATTCTTCACTTGGCTTTCATGACACCACACTCTTGTTCTCTTCTAACAACATTAGTGTTGCATCTCAATCTCTTTTGTTGGTTTCTCCTCTAAATGTTGGAGTTTCCTAAATCTCAGTCCTTTAGCCTTCCCTCTTCTCTGTCTATATCCATGACACTGTGACCTTAATTAGCATATAACTATTAATAACACCAATATGTCCATGTCACTCAAATTTATATTTCTTGCCCAGACTTGTCTTCTGAACTTCACACTCATATGCATATATACAACTGTCTACCTCACAGATCCATTGAAATGTCAAATGGATATCCCTAAACTGACATGCCCAAAACTGAACTTCTCATTCCCCTTGCCCTTGCAAACTGATTCCACTGCGAGTTTCTTTTCATTTTTCATTTAAATGGATGGCCTATCCTTTCAGTTGTTCAAATAAAAATATTGGCTTCATTCTAGATTTTTTCCTTCTCTCACATCTATATTTGTTGGAAACCCTGTTGTTACATCTTAAAATATATCCAGAGCCCAATCACTTCTCAAATTTTCCATCGCTACCACCATGATACCAAGCCATCATTATTACTTCATTTATTACTGTAATCATCTCTTAACTGGCTTTCCTGCATCCATCTATGTGCAAACTATTTTAACACAACAGCCAGAGGGATCCTTGTAAAATTTAAATCTGATCAAGTCTTTTATTTGCTCCAAAACCTCTGCTAGTTTCTCTTCTCAAAGAAAAACTCAAGACATTAGAAGAATTGACAAAGCACTACTATGACTACAAGATCACTTCCTTTCTGATCTAATCATTCCTCTATTCATTCAGCTCCAGTCATCTGACCTCTTTACTATTCAGTGAACACATGAGATATACTTATGCTTTAAAGGCTTGCACGAGTGCATCTCCTTCTTGAAATGTTGCCTCCAGGTATCTGCTTATTTATCCTCCTGAACTACATCAGGTCTTTGCTCAGATGCCATCTTCTCAATGTGGACCACTCTGACCACCTAATGAAAAATTGCAACCTGACCCCCTGTCTTTTTCCTCTGATGTATGTTTTCAGAAGCACTTACCACTCTCTGCTATCTAAATAATTTGGTTTGTGTGTCTGTGTGCTCCCAAAACGTAACCCCCACGCCTAGAACAGCACTGGACACATGGTAGGTGCTCAGTAAATGTATAAAATAATGAAGTACAGGCTTAGTCAAACCTGCACATGCACATACACATACACCTCTAAACAGAATTGGGAACTATCATCAATAATTGAAATATGATCTACATCTAAACAGTTTTTAATAACTCTGTATATAGAACCATAGACTCTCAAAATTGTGGAGAACCTTACAGGTTATACAATTCAATTATGCATGTAATTTAGTTTCTAATTCTTCTCCAAGTTTTCCCATATTAATTGTCTAGTCTCTACTTGAATACTGCAGTAATAGGGGACCCCTTACATGGTTTGCAATGAGAAAATTGAAGTCAAAGTTGTACAATGTTAACTAATGCTACAAAGCAATTAAAGAAAGTTGTGATGTTAAAAATCAGAAACCAGGTCTCTTGCCTACTAGAACAGTGTCCTGTGTCATACCCATGTCTGTATAGAAAACCTTTAGTTTATTTAAATATGTGTCTACTGAATCAACTGAATGATTAGCTTAATAGTTCACAGTTTTAAAATATTTATACACCTAAAATCAATTTAAAAACATTATCGGGTCAGTATACGTAGACAAACCTCAACAGAACTTGAAAGACACTCATCCTAAAAGTGAAATTTTGTAACTTTTGTCATCATAAGGCATTTAAGTTGGTAAAAATGGTACCATCAAGAGATACTAGGCCTAGAAAAAGATAATTCAGAAAAGTTCTAAAGTACAGAATTCCACAGGTAACTTCAAAATACCATTATACTATGTTCTAAGAAACCACCTTCCCACTGGAAAGATGAAGACAAGAATGAAAACAAGAAAAGACATAATTTAGATACAACAAAGCCCTTAAAGGTTTCCCTCCCAAAATAATTCAGGCAAAGGCTGATTATTTAACTGAGAAAAGTCATTGTACTTTCTACTCCTAGGTGAGTACAAAAGAGTACTATAAAGAAATAAAACCCAAACACTATGTGTGAACTGTGAGAGGTTTTCATACTTTAATTATGTTTTGGACTTCTGCTCAGTGTAGCACCCTGTGATACAAAGGAATAAAAAAAAAACCAATACAATTATAAGAGACAACGACAAATTCATAATTAGGATACCTAAAGACAACACAGCTATCATGAATAGCAAACTCTAAGTGCTCAGTGGTGTCATTAAACTCTTCAAATATCAAAAGATCTTTCTATCCGAGTTTTCCTGTGTAAAAATGTTATATTTAATGGATAAAAGGGCAATTTTTATTACCGTGGGACTCTTAAATGTAAAACAGCTTGACATTTTTGATTCACCATGTTGGCATATCATTTCAAATAGACTTTATTTTGTGCAGTTCAATAAAAACTTTTAAAACTTCAAAGAAACACTGTGTCTTAAAACTCATTTCTCAGAGGCAACAAGTTCTTGACATTGTCACAAAATAGAAAAACTTTGTTTTGAAAACAATAAACTAACCCTATTAAAGCTTTTGTGAACTGATTCTCATTGAGTACTTTTCCTCCACTTTCGATACTTGTCTCTTGTATTTTTCACTATGTACAAACTTTGCATGCACGCATTTACTTATACGTAGTCTTATACACACATACATATTAGTTTCTTGGGTTTGGGTGTGAAAGCTATGGAAATATGACTTTAGAATGGAAAGGGAATTTACTGGTAATCTATTCCAACCTCCTGATTTTACTGATGGAGCAAAAGATGTAAAAGAAATTTAAAAACCAGCGCATCAACAGAACCCGGGTCTCCTCTAAGAGAACACTTTTCCTACAGGGTTTTTCTAGTACTCCACACTGCTTCACTGGATACACTAAACTGATAAGAACCTCATTAAACAGAGTCTGTGTTAGATCTGAAAGTTTTATGTCACATACATATCAGGTCTGATGATCTTTGCTTGAATAGGTTAAAAAATGACTTCAACTTCAATTGCAAAAATTACTATCTGCAGGGAAATGCATTCATAAAATCTTGCATGTTTTTTTTTTTATTTTTTTATTTTTTTATTTTTTTAAGATTTTATTGGGGAATTGGTGAAGAGGAACAGCGTTGGGGAATCGGGGAAGGGGAACAGACAAGTTGCTGTCTTTTTGTTCTTCAGTTTAGTTGCGGAGGATGTTGCTTCACTGTTGGTATCGTCATTGCGCTCTTCCTGGATGAGGCAGATCGGTCGCTGGCCTCTGGATGTCGCTCACCGCGGCTATTGGCAGCTCACGCTTGGCTGCCAGCCGCTCACGCTGGCTGCGGGCCACTCACTGTAGCCTATGGCAGCCCACTGCAGCAGGGGCTGCAGCCCACACCAGGGCCGGGGCTCGCACAGCCCAGCTCCAGGTGGAGCTGTTGTTAGCTGTAGAGGGCAGTGTCCCTGGCCCTCATGTGGGATCCGAACCGGGGCCGCTGGCATCCCAAAACCAGCACTTAACCAATGTGCCACTCGGCCGGCCCCTGCATGTTTTAAATTACTTATTTGCAAAGGTTAAATAAATAAAACTACATTTGAATTACAAGTTGAAGAAAAATGATATTATATCATTGATCTTATTTCAAAACTCAATAATATACTATTTTAAAATATGGGTCACACACTGTGGTGTGGTAAGTACAATATGTTTATGCAAGGGACATCTATTACTTTTCTGTTTTGCAGGAAGCATATAAGTTCCACAAAACAAACAAATAAACAAACAAACAAAAAAAACAAAACAGAAAGGTCAAACCAAATGCTAACTAAATTACTTGTAATGCATAGTCAATCTTCCCATTTCATGTGGAAACACAGAGTTTGGGGTCGTAAACAAATCCTTGATGGAGAGAAAATAATTTCTAGGACCAGTGAGGCTTTTTTGGTCTGTTTCTTTTAATTTTAATGTTCATGAGAATTATCTAGTGATCTTTTTAGAAATACAGATCTCGGATCCCCTGTCAATCCCATCCCTGCCCTCACTTATTTTGAGATTTTAATGAGCATCTTAGCTGATACTTCTGCACTGAGTGTATCTGTACACTTAAGGGAAATCTTTTCCTCATCGTATTTGCTCTCTACTACTAGAACTCATTGTTTCAGAAAAGTACTCGGTTTGACACCTGGAATAACCCTAACTACCTCTACACATAGAATGACTTAATTTGCTTGATCAACACTTAGAATTTGAATGGTCTGTGTAATTATTTACCCATCTATAACATGGATAGTACTGCCATGAACTATATTCCTATTTTAATAAACTGTAGGAAATAGAAATATAAATTTCTACCATACATGGAACCTGTCTTCAAAAAATAATGTCTTCCTAGGGAAGAAGTTACAGGCATACGGGCAAGACAGAATGTGTCAAGGGACCTGGAAAAAGTTCAGTCTAACATATATTACTGCAACAACAGCAACAAGATGGCACTTTCATCTTGGGTGACAATGTGAACAATCTAGGGGAAATCTCAAGGGTAGGAGGCTGGAGTGGGAAAGCAGGGTGATTATTGACAGAATCATAGACTCTCAGATTTGGAAATGTCTATAGGCATTATCCAATTTAGTTACCTATCCTATCTTTACATAAATCATTCTGTCTTCTTGACAAGAGGTTGGAGGGCTTCAGGTTGAAGACTACCTATGACAAATGAATGAGATGGAAATTTTTAAAAAATGTAACTCTGTTTATCCTACCTTAATAATAAAGCAAAGCAAAGAATAACTAGGATATATGATTTCCTGGTTTTTACAGTAGGATAAGTTTTTACTTCAAAATTAGTTGTGATATTACTTATCTGTGCTTTCCTAAGTTTGATTAAGTATTTGAGCCAAATAAGAAAAAACAAACCTGATTAAAATAAATGTACTAATTAAACTGTGCTTCTAATGTAGTGACTTTGGAAAAGTTTTACTATTAAATGACAATCCCCATACTACTGCTGCCAGGGAAGGGAAGGAAGACAGAAAAAAAAAAAGAAAAGAAAAGAAAACAGACAAACTTGACCTGCTGTGAAGGCCATTTACAGTACCCTATCTGGATTACTTCTTAAAGCCCAATTCTACTCTCCCTGCTGTCATCTCTTCCATGGGGGGAGGGCTATGATATGACAGGGACTTCACACAGTCAAGCTATAGTCTTCAAGGAGTTGTGTCCACATCTGGTGCCTGTCACATCCATTTTGGAGAAGATTCCTGAACCGTGACATTATCCTACTCTGGGGGAAAGAATTGGGGAAAAGGGAAAAGCTAGGTTTTCTTTATTTACCGCAGCACAGAATAAAATCTTATGCCTAAAGAATTTACATACTAGGGCCAGCCAAGTGGCACGTTGTTTAAGAGCTGGCTTGGGATGCCAGTGGCCCCAGTTCAGATCCCACATATGAGGGCCAGTGGCACTGCCCTCTACAGCTAAGATGCTGAACAACAGCTCCACCTGGAGCTGGGCTGCTGTGAGTCCCCGGGATGGCATAGCTGTAGGCCCTGCTGCAGTGGGCTGCCATAGGCTACAGTGAGTGGCCGGCAGCCAGCACGAGTGGGTGGCAGCCAGCGTGAGCTGCCAAGAGCTGCTGTGAGCGGCTGTCCAGAGGCGGGCGACCGATCTGCCTCACCCGAGAAGAACACAATGATGATACCTACATGGGCCAGTGAAACAATGTCCTGTACAACTAGACTGAAGAACAAAAGGACAGCGACTTGTCTGTTCCCCTACCCAGATTCCCCAATAAAAATCTTTAAAAAAAAAAATAGAACTTACATACTAAGAAGACTCATTATATTTACCATGGTGGGTTCTGGGGGTGATGCAAATAAATTGTTTCCACTGTTGACCCCAGTGCCTATTAGAATTTTAAGATGAAGTGAGATACATACTCCCTTTTCCCTATTGGAAGGCAAGGGATCACAGTGGAATTTTTGCATATGTTTACACAAAACTTTTGCTCTCTAGACTCTTAGGACAAATACTAGAATATGGAAAGTATGGTTTTACTGAGTGTCATTGCATGGTTTGTTTTATGCTCTCAGGAGGTAACTTTTACCCCTGACTTTGATGAAATGTGAGTCCTTCAAGTCAGGAACAATTACCATCTCTCTAGTAAGAATACGTAAGTTGCTACAGAAACATAGTTCATATCCCCAACAAGTGAGAGGGATCAGAAGAACAAGGCAACACATTCTATAGAGATATAATGAAAATTATTTGAAGTTTAACATGTTGTTGAAGACACAAATGAAATTGATGACCCTGTAACCACACCAGATGATATGAGTTCTACTCTTTATAATAGGTAGGATAAATACATCCATTCAAATATTTCAAAATTGCTACTTTAATGCTTGAATATTCTATTATTCAGGCTAACTCACCATGCTATTTTATCCCTTTTGTCGCTCATGGGATACGGATTCAAGACCCCTTATTTCTTCTTTTAAATTAAGTTAGGTTTTCCCATGTTCCTCTTAAACAGTTGTCCATTGTGACAAAAAGCCAAAATCAATATTACTTAAAATGTCAGATGGATATATTATCTCAAGAACTTAGTACCTTTCTACCCTTATACTGTAGCAGACAAAATTCTGATTATAATTCATTTAAATAAAATAAAAGTGATTATATTTACATGACATTTTGAAATAATTTTTAAACTCACTAATGAGTTGTTAACATCTAAAATGACAAAATCTGTTTTTGAAAGTATTTTGGAAGATGGTCCTCAAAGACTGTCTACACATGCATATAATGAAGTAGAATTTTGGCAACGGTTATTTATTTTTATTAATGTTAATAGCTAATTCTACTGAATTCAGTACTAAAGCGTTATCATGGATGAAGTTGCCTAGTTAAAATACCTGTTGATCAAAATAAAAGATGAATTGTAATATAATCAGTTAAATTTCAGAGTCAAAATTTATGTAATCAGTGGTTTGTGTTTCGGAAAAAATATATTTAAATTCTTTCCACAAATTTTTTCCTTGTATTTTCCTTACCCTTTGAATGTGCCACTATGGCAAAGGTCCTAAATGCTTTATTAGAAACTGTGCTTTTCAACAAGTGGGATTTAATTTCTAAGAATCTGTCCATGTTTTATCATTCATTTCTTCTGATGATTGACAGCAACCATCTTGCAAGGCGGCTAATCTGAGTGTTAAAAAAAAATCAACAACAAAAAACCATCCCTTGATGGGATGGTGAAGACTCATTTAAACATCATTAGATCAATTAATCTTCAGTTATGATAATCTATGATTATTATAAACTCTTTACAATTCAAAAACAAACAATATTTAATTTACCTCTTGCAATAAACCTATGAAGAAGTCAAGAAATGAATTATTAACTTATCCTGCTGAGCCTTAATTTTTTTAACACATCAGAACAACATGATAAGCAAGTGGCTGAAACAGAATTTGAGCCAGGTCTCTGATCTTCCAGCCCCGCCCTTTTGCAATGATCAGATAATACCGTATGGAGCACCTGTGATGAAAATAAATCTTAAAGATACCAAAAACACTGAAGATTGTTCATAACAACTCTCGATGTGTACATTGATTTACATGACTTGAAACAGTATGTGACGTGAAATGATTTTGAATGTGTTAAATAAGTTGTCTTTTTTATTATCTTCCCTAAATTTCTGTTTGTTTAATTGCCAAAGACTGTCTAGTTCTCTTTTCACTTATAAAATGATTTTATGTGAACCTTTATATAAAATTGTCAACTATTTAGGCTCTATAAACTGAGGTAGAAGTAGGTCAGCGATTACTCTCATTTTTTTCTTTTTAAAGAAAGAGGAAAGAGAAATTTTAAGCAACCAAGAAACACTGAGCTTTTATAATTTGTGTCTCTTTTCAACAACTCTCCATGTGGTCATCTAGAGCAGGTGTCTGTCCCAAGTTTCATGAAAGACTCCTTTAAAAGAAGCTCCAAACTGGGATGCCAGAGTATTAGACATTCAGTGAAGCATTTAAGAAAAAGTATGGGATATAAAGCCTTCAATAGCCATTCATTTATACTGAAACACTAGTTGGTTAAAGAAAAAACTAACTGCATTTGGGTTCTCACATTTAATAAAGAACCTTCCAAGAAATGTCAGCCACTTCTATCTATTTTTTCTTACTTGACATAATTAGTCTCCTCAAACCTTTTTCTAAATGTATCATTGATTTTTAAGCATGAATAAAATATATGTGGTGTGTTGCCTTATGTTTCACATTTGACAAAGCTGAAAAGCCAGCTTTGATATGCAGCAGTAGAAGTCATCATTGGCTTAAAGTTAGGAACATTTTAACGATGACTCCACAGCAGTAATTATCTTATTATTGTTTTAATTTGGTGAAATATAAAGAGCTGCTTCTGATGTTAAACTTGTTTACTATATATTCTACTCATACCACTGCAGTAGGCGTTGGAGATTAATATCCACTTAAATTGAACGCAGCCTACAGGCAGAGGGGGCACTTGTATTTAAAGTGTTAAAGGCAACCCATCAGCTAAGATCTAGAAGCAGGCCTTCACAGTGTCCTAGCCCCTAAGAGGAGGCCACAATGGGGTGGAGAAAATGAAAGTAGAGCAGGAGAATGGGGTACAAATGAACTTTTAAGGAGAAACCAAAAAAAGGAAGGGGAGGGGCTACTGCTAGAGAGAATGGGATAAAATCAAGGTATTTTAAAATGTTAGGACATGATACTTCAAAGGGCAGCCCAAGCATCAAGGAGATTTTTATTTTATTTTATTTTTTTAATTAAAGTTATGAGGTGGGTGGCATTAGTTAACAGCACTATGTAAGTTTCAAGTGTACAATTCTATAATACATCATTTGTATATTGTATTGTGGGCTCACCACCTAAAGTCTAGTCTCTTGTCACCATATATTTGATTCCCTTTACCCTTTTCAGTGGATGATCAGATAAAGAAGATGTGGTACCTATACACAATGGAATACTACTCAACCATAAGAGAGGATGATGATATGCTGCCATTTGCCACAACATGGATGGATCTTGAGACTATCATGCTAAGTGAAATAAGTCAGGGTGATTTTCGAATTCTTTCATTTAGTTCAGATAATTTATTATTTGTTATGGTGTCCTTTTGCTTTTAATATGACAAATTCTTATATGTTCTTTCTGAAGATAAATTATTAGCTTAGCTCTTACTTTATAATCACTGTTAATTTCTTCAGGTACTTTTGGAGTTATGAAAGTGAAAACACAGCAAAACGCTTATCTGATTATTTCTGCAAGTATGGTAAACGCCAGTGAAAACTACCTTTAAAATCCCTCCCTCAACTACACACACCTCTTTCTCCCTGTCTTCCTCCCTCCCTCTTTTCCTGTATTTTTCTTTTTCTTTCTTTTTTGTCGTTGTTGTAGTAATGAAAAAGCTCTCCTTGGACTCCAGGCCAAGGGCAAAATAATGTTTAAACTACCAAGATAAAAGTGGACAGCCATTAAAAATACAATACTTTTTAAGGGCAGGCCAAGTGGCGCGGTGGTTAAGCGCTGGCTTGGGAAGCCAGCGGCCCGGTTCAGTCCCACATATGAGGGCCAGTGACATTGCCCTGAAAAAATAAAAATAAAAAAAAAATACAATACTTTTTAAAGGAAAACAAAAGACCTTTACTGTGATCCTTTTTCATTACAAATTACAATCATAAACAATGACTAATTATAATTAAAATATTAATTTGCTTAAATTTTACTGTCTATTTTTAACATTAAAAGGGAGGAAGTTCAAAAGTCCTGATTAAAATGTAAATCTGGAAAAATATTATTTCCTTAAAAGTTTTATGCTATTATGGTTGTTAAACTCTAATATAATGTAAAAAGCTAAAACACAGGCAAATAATATTGTTTTGAAATCTTGAAGAATGATTAACAAAAAAAATCACATAATATAATGTTCTTAAAAAGGTTATTTTCAACTTAATTTTCTTGTTATTTTTATCTTAAGATCAGTTTGAAATCTGTTCATTTTTTCATTTCAATTTCAGTCAGGCTTGTGTGTGGATCTTATATAGTTAACAACATTGATGCTTTATAATCTATTTTTTAAATCCTTTGTGAGGTGTTGAAAGCATTGTGCTTTATTTAGAAACAGTAGCATAAAAAATAATGAAACAGTCAAATATCTACATATATTAATGTCTCTGCACCTGCATGATTATTCTATCATTTTTCACAGTCTAAAATGGAACTCATCCATCATTTTTGATATGAGTACATAACCACAGTTTCTTGTGCTTTTTTTTTTTTATTCCAGCAGCTTTCGTGTTTAAGTTTGATGAAAGAGTCTATATTAAGAATAGTAATGTTAGCTAACACTTACTGATTTTTTTTTTAATATGTCAGGCACTCTTCTAAGTATTTAAAATAGATAGACTTATTTTGTCCTTACAACATCCATCTAAAGTAGGTATTTGATGATCCTCATTTTACAGAGGAAGACAATGACACATAAAAAGTTTAAGCAACTTGCCCCAGCTTTTCATATCGAGTGAATGAGGAGTTGGCATTTCTTTTTTTTCTTTTTTAATTAAAGTTTATTGGGGTGACAATGGTTGTCAGTAAAGTTACCTAAGTTTCAAGTGTACAATTCTGTAATACATCATCTATATATCACATTGTGTGCTCACCACCCAGTCAGTTCTCCTGCCATCACCATATAATTGATCCCCTTTACCCTCATCTACAATACCCCTCCCCACTTCCCCTCTAGTAACCAGTAAACTATTGTTTATGTCTGTGAGTTTTTGGTTCTTTGTTTGTTTGTCTTGTTCCTTTGTTGCTTTCAGTTTTATATCCCACACATCAGTGAAATCACATGGTCTCAACTTTTTCTGTCTGACTTATTTCGCTTAGCATAATAATCTCAAGATCCATCCATGTTGTCACAAATGGCACTATTTCATCTTTTTTATGGCAGAATAGTATTCCATTGTGTATATATACCATGTCTTCTCTATCTAATCATCGAAAGACAATTTGGTTGTTTCCATGTCTTGGCCACCGTAAAGCTGCAATGAACACTGGAACACATATATCTTTATGGATAAATATTTTCAGATATTTTGGATATATACCTAGGAGAGAGATTGCTGGGTCATATGGTAATTCTATTTTAATTTTTGAGGAATCTCCACACTGCCTTCCATAGCGGCTGCACCAATCTGCATTCCCACCAGCAGTGTATGAGGATTCCTTTTTCCCCACAGACTCTCCAACACTTGTTATTATTTGTCTGTTGATGATAGCCATTCTAACAGGTGTGAGGTCATATCTCATTGTGGTTTTTATTTGCATTTCTCTGATGATAAGTGATGTTGAGCATCTTTCAACATGCCTATTGGCTGTCTTTATGTCCTCTTTGGAGAAATGTCTATATTCAAGAAATATAATTTTCAACAAAGGAGCCAAAAACATACAATGGAGAAAAAAAAGCCTCTTCAATAAATGGAGCTGGGAGAATTGGAAAACCACATACAAAAGAATGAAACCAGGCTGCTATCTGTCACCATGTACCAAAATTAATTCAAAATGGATCTAAGACCTAAATATACGACCTGAAACAATAAACTGCATAGATGAAAACATAGATATTAAACTTATGGACCTTGGGTTCAAAGAGGATTTTATGAATTCGACCTCAAAGCCAAGGGAAGTAAGAGCTAAAATAAATGAATGGGACTATATCAAACTAAAAAGCTTCTGCACAATAACAAAAAAACCATCAACAAAACAAAGAGGCAACCAACTGAATGGGAGACAATATTTGTAAACAATGCCTCCGATAAGGGGCAAATATCCAAATATATATAAAGAACTCAATAACAACAACAACAAAACAATCCAATTAAAAAATGGGCAGAGGATCTGAATAGACATTGGACTCTTCTTTTAAAATTGAGTAGACAATAACAGAAAGAACTTCCTACACAGCCTATACACAATCAGTTATTGGGATCTAGAATGACCAGTCTGAGGATACTTTGAAAGATTTTTACCAAATCAATGCAAATTCTGAAGCTCACAATAGTTCATTCATTGTTAAAAAGTAGTTGAAAAAATAGGGGTGTTAGTTCAGAAAAAATTACCAGAAAAAGATCTATGTCTTCATTTATTGGGCAAAAACCCTCAAATTTCTATTGGGAAAGCAAGAATTCTTTCCGTTAAAATTCAGTAAATTTTGAATTTTCCTAAAAACAGCATCAGAATGAACTCTTGGGAGATTTAGCTTAACTTTTAAATAGCAAGGAAATATTAAGGTTCTGAGTCATAAAGTGTATGTGGATATAAATACATACTAAGCCAGTTATATTTTCCTTATCTTATAATTTCATCTCACTATATGATATTATTTTATTTCCCTGACAGTAGATTGCAGTAGCTGCCCATTTAGCTAGATTAAGGAGATTCATAACTGAATTAAGACAGGGCAAACAAGTAACCAATTGAACAATTTCTAGTAGATTTTTACGGCATTTCCCAAATGAGTTTAGTGAGATAAAAAAATGATGTGTTAAAAAGTACTGAAAGGTGAGGTTTACAAATAGTAAATACACACTTACTGAAGCATCATCTGTTAACTTGCCTAATCTATATAATAAAGAACATATAACTAAAACAAATTGGAATGTATATTTAGACTCTTGGTACTTGATGGAAAATAAATACTGTAGTATGCCTATGCTTTTTATACATAAGCTCAGAAAATTATTTTCTTATTTTGAAGCTAAGAACCAAAATGTGAAAATGAAAGATAAGCCACCTATAGAGTAGAAATGTACCACATTTCTTGAGAATATTTTCCTGCCTCTCTTTAGTATTGAGATACATTTTATGCACCAGTTCACTCCCTCATTCATTGTTTCATAGATTTATTCATTATTTAAGATAAAATATCTCCTCTTGAGGCTGTAATTCAACATATATACATCTATTCATAGCACAGACCTTAAGCATGCTTATTTTGAAACAGACAATCCTAGTTATATTCCCCACTTTACTATTTACTAGCTCTACGGTTGTTGGCAGATTATCTCTATAACCACCAGGTTTCTCACTCATAAAGTGAGAATAATAGTATCTACTCAATAGGGTGCTTCTAAAAATTAAATGAAATAATGCACAGAGTTTAGCACAAAGTTAATATTCAGTAAGTATGATCAAATACTGAGTAAAAGAGTAATAATGGATTTGACTACCTAGGCACTTAGATCTTTTTACAACACCTCCTAAGGCTATCTTGCATTCTAAGGAACTGAGCATTGAACTCTCTCAATCAAGACTGAGCTACTGAAAGATGCTACCACCAGGTTCTCATTGGGAAGGCCATGCTATAGAAATACAAATAAAATATGAGGCTGTAGCAGGCAGAATGGTTGCAGGAAGTAACTAATTGAAATCAAGGTATACGTTTTGGTCAGTGATTATGTGTTACAGATCTTGGTAGGTGCTCGATGAGGTCTGGAACAACACTGAATCCATAGATTTATGGAAACAGTTGCTGTGGCATGGTCTCAAACTCGTCCAAGGAAGGAAGGACTCAGTGGGAAGTTGATCATGTTATGTAATAAATATTTTCACAATGTTTTATATATAACTCAATTAAAAATAGATTCCAAACTTTTTAAAATGATCTGGAACAATGTGTTTTTTAAAAGGAGGTTATGCTTAAAACTTTCTAAAAGAAGGCACCTTCTACAGTGACAGTGATTGTCTCCTCCGTAATGTACTTTCAAAAATCGGAGTTTGCATATTTTCCATTCCTTCATGATTAAAACCAAATTGAGTATTTACAAGGAAGGATATAAAGGTGTCCAAAAGCATATTATGTGCTTCATATTAGAATTGATTATTTCCTATAATTTTATTAATTCATAAATTTCTTCAGTTGCTGCACTTTGTGATTGATTCTGGTGAACAAGGTTTTGTCTATAGTCTTGAAACAGTGAATCGTTCTATTTACAATTTTGGGAGAGTAACTCTTGATACACAAGGGGAGGGAGTTGGAATTTTAAATGTTAACTAGTCTACATAAGAAACATTTTAGATAAATGTGGAGATAAAAACACTTACAAACATTCTGAATTTAGTGATCGTTATTAAGATTTCCTCCTAGAATTGTGTGTGAAAACTCATGTTGGAACACCTACATTTTAAAGGTTTAATTCAGTTCCTGTGTAATACCGCCTGCAATTTCTATAGATATTTTATGCTAATATGTCATGACAGGTAATCTTGTTCAAATATGCAACCTTAATTCTAGAATCTACACTGCCAGGAAAGTCACAGACTACATTTTCTTTCTCCTTTCTCCTTCTGAGCCTAAACTTACATAATCTAGTGAGCCTAGTAGATTGCATATTTTATGGCAACTTGGAAGAGAGATTTATTATCAATAGAGTAGCATTTTATTTATTTTTTTTGAAAAAAAAGTAACATTTTCAAATATGAAAATACGTCATTTTTTTTCTTCCTATCACTTAACATAATTGTGACTAAATATTTACTGATGTATTTGATTTTTTATCCTACCTTCATGCTCTCAGCTAGACATTAAGGCATCTAACTATGCTTATTTTGGTCACCAGCATACACCTGTCATGCCACTCAGTACCTGACATTCATTCATTCATCAGTGTTTTCCGAATGCCTATCATTGTGTAGGCACAGTTAGTGGGACAGGGTTTAACGCAGTAATCAAGACAAACCATGTCATCGCTTTCCTGCAGTTTACATTCTTGTGGGCAAGATGGAAGACAGACATGCAGGCTCCCACTACACATTTGTAGAACATATGAAAGAAAAAACTGAAAAAATGTTTTTGATGTATTGTTTTATATCCCTATCCTGGTGAAATCTGATTAAAATGATCTGTACAACTTGAAGAGATCTTCTTCTAATGCTTCATTTTGAAGACAAAATAAAAAACATTTTTACCACAATAGTAGGTTACCAATTATTCTGGATTTTAATTCTGTAACTATAAATGTGTGTGGATGTTTATGCATGTATATGCATATTGTTGTAATTGAATAAGTCATTTAAAGAAATAGGTTAATATGAATATTATACGTAATCACTTTTCCTTTTGAATTTTTTGGAATTAAGTCAGAAATTTACTTTCTTTTGATCAGATATCCATGATCAAATATAAAACGTGTCATTTTTCTACTCTACTCTGCCATGAGGTAATAAAACATTTATTAATGAACCATACTAAAAAGGCTATATTTGATTTATTAGAGGGCTTTTCTCAGGCAACTCCAAAGAAGAGTAAGCGACATATGTGCACAGATGTAATCTGTATCAGTGTTGCCCAATCAACAAAGTGCATATTCGATTAAGAAAAGTCATATAGTGATTCAATATACATTTTTAAATTTATATACAAATAATATTTTCATAATATATTAACTTAAAATAAAATACGCCCAGAGAGGCCTTCATTTATAAGTTTTTATGTGAGCCCAACCACATGTCATTTATCAAACTTGTGTGTTTACAGAAATCAGCTGGTACAATTCAGAAAAAAACCTTTGAAAGCCAGTGTTCCTAATTTCACTGGTAATTGAACTATTATTCTCCTGCTTTCCCTTTGATGTGAGCTTTCTTTTCCTGCTGTGAGAAGTGAGCTCCTTCATCACCAAAGGTCACTGACACATCCCAGGACAGATCAACGCCCCTGCATCGATATTAATCTCCAGTGATCTCACACCAAGCTGACGTTGTTATTTTCAAATGGCGGATTCTATTTTTAAATGCTAACCGTTTTTCTTCCGAGTCATTATTGTCACCTACTAATTAAAGCCATTGTACTGATCAATCACTCTGTTTCAGAGCTGTTTTATTTTTCATTACCACTCAGAAAATCACATTTATAGTAGAGGATTACTTTTAGTCATATCTACAATTTAGTTTAAACTTTTTAGTTTAATGGCACTAGATAAAAAGCCAAGTATTCATTGATCCAACACCTAAAAGTCATTTATTGGAACAAGTTATCTATTCTCAAAAGACAAAAGCTATTTTATATATCCTGCCAATAATACTACTGTGTTTTACTCAAGTCATAGAAAATACTAACAGCTAACTACCTGACAAAGAGAAAGGTGCTGTCTTTCATTCTTACAATGACTCAACACCCAGAGAACAGGACATGGAAATTTCCTCACTGTTAGATGACGGCAATGGCAAAATTAAAATAAATATTCTCTTCCTTAGATGGATAAAACGTCTGAAGTATATGTAGCATCTTATGTAAACTATGAAAAACTAGAATAACAATCTCAAGACAAATCAGTTGCATTATAATAAAGGGAAGTCATATTTGCTTTATGAACTGTTTCCTTTAAAATACTCTAAGCTTGACCATATGACCTACAGGTCAGTGGCAGGCAGTACAAAGAGCTCTGCATGATGGAAAGGTGTTGGTTTGTGTCCCAATCCTGTCACTGACTAGATATTCTACTGCATGTGAGGCATTCCATATTCATGGTCTCAGTTTTCTCACCCGCAAAGTAAGGAATCTAGAAAACTGAGTGTTAATTTCCTTATATTTCTAAAACATATAAGTCTACTGCATAAAGGTAGCTTATATTTGACATAAAAAAAGTGTTATAGGCTAGATTATTTTATATACCATTGATTTCAACTATGCTTTTTTTAAAAAAATTTTCACTGTAATATGGGTTTATTTCTCCTGAAATTAAGTTTTCTTTACTTAGAAACAAAAATTAATTAATGGTAAAATGGAGAGTTTAGATTGTTTCTCACACAGGTTTAAAATAAAAACTATAGTTGGTTCCCAGAGAAGTAAAGATTCTTTGGCAAGTTATTATGTTGAAAAATTTAAGAATGATCAAATAAATAACATAGGGACAATTAATCAGAGCCATCACCACCATCATTAACTTCCTCCTTTCATCTCTAGTTTCTTTCTAGTAAATCATTACTTTGCAGATACCCCAGATTTTTGATGATAGTTTCTCTTTAGGATCTCATAGAAACTTCATATAACATATGATGTCCCCAAACCTTATATTGTGGATTAACCCATTCCATCAGCCTTCTTATTTTCCTTTTGTTTTATTATCTAAATTGCCTTTTTTCCACTTCTTAATCTCTTACCCCATATTTATATCTTCCTTCAGTTCAAAAGATATTCTTAAAATGTTTCTTGTATTCATTTGTTCACACTCAACTTGTCATTTATGGTTCTGAAATATATACTTCACAGAAAGATATCTGGCATGGCAAAAATGAAAACACAAAATCCCACAGTTGTCTGTGCCACTTGACAAATATTTGGTTTTTGCTTTGTTTTATTTTAATTTTAGTCATTCATTTTTAGATCTCTATCCAGTGTGTACTTTATTAATCCTGATATGTTTTCAAATTTTAAGACACATTTCAGTGACTACATCTCCTTTAATTCATCTTACAAATTCTTTTCGATGTTGCTAGTAATTATCTTTTGACAACACTGATAATAATGAGAAGAAATGAAAAAAACAAACAAAAAAAAACAAAAACAAAAAAACCCCACAGTTGTTAGAATGGAAAGGAGTATTGACTTTGGAGGAGAAAAATCTCCCCACTCCTGTTTAGCAGACATCCTGCTCTCAATACTCAATAATCATTTTTTATCAACACAGAGGGTCATTAAACTGTCTGAGTTCAATATACTTTCTATAAAAGTTCTGCATCTTTTCCACACACGCTCTATGCCTCCCTACAAAATAAACACATTCAACATGCATTTTGTATAAATCACACACAAGCACATGTACACACACACACACACACACATACACAGCACACACATGAACAGAGTTTAATAACTTCATCTAGCTAACTAAAATAACTATGTAGTAATATGTTCAGCATTTCTCCTCTTTAGTCCAACCTCTCTGATATGAAAGAGGCACCTTTTAAAATTTAAAATTGTGTGTCCATATATTCTCTTGATTTAAATGATTGGCATCTCTTCATGTCTAACCAAAAAATTTGAAACATCAAGAAACCCCAAAAAAACCATGAAGTTTCATACTAAAGCACAACAAACCCTTTACAATCTGATATGGTCTGCCCTTCCACCCTACATGGCATTTCATCCATGTGTGCAGTTCTCCAGCCACACAGAACCATGGATTGCACCCCATCTACCTATCATTTCATGCTTATGAATCTTGGAACTTGTACTTCTCTAATGAAGAAGGAAGCACGGAAGAGCAAATGTGCTGGCCACAACTGGAACATCAGACAGTATCTGTGATGAAAGGAACTAGAAAGAAAAGTCAAAAAATGAAAGAAAAAAGTGTTGACGTGCACGTTCTCTGCTGGGTCCAAAGCAATCCAGTTTCACATACGTAATCTCTGTCTGAAATATTTTTAAGTGTAAACATATTGTTACATAATTTTAACAATAGAATAAAACCAAAATGATATTGAAATATAAAAAGTGAACAATACCATTTTCAATAAACAAAGCATATTAATATCACAAAATAAAGACCTTAAACAAATTATGTTTAAACTCATTAATTTTCTTACAAATAAAGGGTCCAAAGATGTGCACAGAAAAACCACAGACAGAAATACAAGTATGTAATAATTATTTAACTGTTTGTCTTAATAATCACATAAATGCAAATTAACAAACTACCATTTTCCAATGTATAAGTCTGTGTTTATCACACAGTATTGTGATTGTTGGTTTTCCTTAGTATTCCCTGCTAAATTAAAATAGTGGGAGATTAGACTGGGGTCTTTAATGATACCTAGCAAAATATACAGACATCTCTTGAATGAATGAACTAATGACTGCATGAATACATGAATTAAAACAATAGCACTTACTGCTAGGAAGGCATTGTGGATTGGGCTCTCTTAAATACTGTGCTTTGGACATGGATGCTAAGCATAGCTACACAGAGGCCCACTGGACAATCCTTCATGCATCCATAAAGTATTTTGTTATAGATACCAAACTTCTCCACACATCCTTTAATCTTAATATATCAAAAATGAACTTGTGTTCTACAACAAAGCTGCTGTGCTTGCAATCTTTATCTTTTCTACACCTGCGTCTATCAACCCGGTTAGAGATACAGCAAATACCTTCCCTCCAACGCCCATTTGCCATTAGTCACCCCAGCCCTTCGTTTTTACTTTCTAGACGCGTCTGTCCCCTTTACTACATCATCACTCTCATTTTCTTCCTTTTAAGCCATTACAATAAACTCTTAATTGACTTTTCTGCTGCAATTTCAATCCACTTCAATCAATTTTCCAAAGTGCAGTCACATTGTTACTTCTTGACTTAAAATTCCTTAGTGAGCGCCTGTCTTAGGCAGGACAGAGTGAAAGTCCTTTGGTGCAGTGGACAGACATTCTCCGAAATAGCCGCCTACACCTGGCTGCAAGCTTCATACACACCCTGAACCACAAAGACAGGCTGAATCCTCACACTTCCGGGTTTAGCATCTGCTCTTGCTTAGGTGCTCTTTTCAACCTTGAACACCTGGCAATGCCACATTCATTCTGCCAGGCCAGACTCAAGGACACTCACTTCCGTGAATCTTTCCTTAATTCCCCTTCGTAATGCCCCTTCCCTACGTAATGCCCCTCCACAGCCACATAATCCATTGTTACACTTATCTTACTATGTTACATGTGTGTCGACTACTCAACTTCTGTGTATGTCTAGTACCTGGCACATATTTACAGTTCTGAAATTATTCAATGTTTGTAATTATACAAGCGGTATCAACTGACAAAGCAGCTTGAAGTGGGACTGACTGACTCCATGAATTTTAATTTCAGCATATTTCTTGTTGAAATTTCAAAAAATGAGTTTCATACTTCGGTATTTGCATAGCCTAAATTAATAAATGCACTTTAATATTTAATGCTGCAATATTGTGATTTATAAGAAAAATACACATATCTGATCCTCCAGATAATCAAATATACTTCTCATACATAGTTGGTCTTTATCCTGCCTCACAGTTCCCAAAACCTTGGAATTTCCTAAGTGCTGAGAATGACAAAGAAGTTTTTGTGACTGATTGACAGCACCTAAGGATGAGGGCAGGTTGCCAGTGGAGCCAACCCAAGGATTAGAGGGTTGGACCTTTCAGTCCCACTCCCTGACCTCCAGGGTGGGGAGACAGCTGATGATTGAGTTCAAGCACCTATTGTCAATGCTTCAATCAACCATTCCTCTGTAATGAAGCCTCCTTAGAAACCCAAAAGGATGGGTTCTGAGAGCTGCCAGGTTGGGAGATTTGAGGAAGTGGTATGTATGGAGAAGGCGTGGAAACTCCACACCCTTTCCCCATCTATTGCCTTATGCATTTCTTCCATCTGGCTGTTCCTGTTATATCCTTTCAAAATAAACCAGTGATTTAGTAAGTAAAATATTCCTTTGAGTCCTGTGAGCAGCTATAGCAAATTAATTTAACCCAAGGGGATATGGTGGGTTGATTGGAAGGTAAGCAGCCTGAGCTTGCAACTGGCCTTTGGAAGGGGAAGTGTGTAGCCCTGTAAGACTGAGCCCTTAACCTGAAACCTGATGTCATCTCAGGGTACACAGTGTCAGAATTCAGTTGAATGGTATGACATCCAGCTGGTGTCTAGAGTATTGCTTGTTGTATGTGTGGGGGAAACCTCCCTCTCCACACACATTGAACTGTGCCTGTAATATTTAAATGCTGACCAACTGAATCTGTATGTTATAAAAATACCTCATGGTTTAAAACATAGTATGATACTAATTAACATATATAGATAGAAACATGAAGTAGTGTATTGATTATATGACTTCTACCTTCAATGGAGGACAAAAATGTTCACATAGTAAGATTTCATGGAATACAGAATATAATTATATTAAATATTTTCTCTAATTTAATGAAATATTTCAAGTATTGACTTGGCAATACAGTTATCTAAAGTATGTTTTTAAATGATCCCAAAATGATTTTGTTGTTTCAATGGCTAAAGTCAGGGAGAAGATATAAAACATAGCACATTTCAAGTGAATTAACTATAGTGTTATTCATTGTGACCCACCTTTCAGGGAGAGAAAGATTTGCTTATATATTCCATTTGCCTTCTATTTTGTGGTCAATATTTTAGAAAACTTATCCATCTTATAAAGAAAACTAAACACCCAGAACATGTCTTTGGTGTTAATATGAAAGTCTATTGTAATATATGAAGTACATGGACTAGAAGAGTGAATATAAGGTCTGTTTTCTGTTTTTTGGCTTAGATTTTTGTTTAAGAAAAGTGAAATTTGGAACAGTGTATCATTATTCTACAATTCATACTTTAAAAAGAAAAATAGTAGTATAGCTATTCCTTTGTTACTCCATGGTGATTTTGGAGGAATGCCTGCGATTATATTTAGAGCCCTATAAGAAATAGGAAAAAGACAGAACAGCAAACCAGGTTCATTCAGGAAGAAAGGCATTAGAATCATCTATATTAACTAGGTTAATGGAAGGGAATCATGGCTCACAAAATATAAAGCTAAATGCTTATGCTTCCATGTAGAAATGTTATGGGGAAAGAGAAGCCTGAAAAATAGTAGGTGGAAGGAAATCCAAGATAATCTACTGAACTGCAATGATAACAATAGCATAAAATTGTCTCTAAATTATAGATGAATAATTTAAAATGCAATTTTTACAAAATTTGAAGTCTATCACACAGTGACATTAGGTTTTGTTTAATTTCTAGACTCCCATAAGGTATATTAATGATGATCTGTCTGTTTATTGTTAAATGTTTAAGGCACTGTCTCATAGAGCAATACCAATTCATTGAAAACCATCTTTTGAAGCTGGTATGTTAGAGTATTGACTATGAATTTTATTTGTTAGGTTGATAAAAAGTGTTTTTCTGCTCTTCATGATATGAGGCTTAAGAGTCTCAAAGCACTAAAAATGTTACATACACCACTGAAGGAAGCACTTTCTCATCAGCTTTTATTTGGTTCCCAAACTCTGGGTTTAGAAAATCAGGGAGTTAATGTCAAGGTTTTTTCAAACTCAATGAGCAGGAGGCGTTGTCATTACAGCAGATAGAAATGTTGCATGAAAATATAAGTTGTGTTGATGTTATGATTAAATTTAAAGTATTATAAAACTATCAATTCAACACATGTGTTTGCACTATTAATGGCCTTAATCAACAATTTGTCATCTTTCATATGGAGTCAGTGAAACTAATTGATATTATTTCTGAAAAAGATGAAGATTCTGATCTATATATAACAATAAAATCAAATTTAATATTTAATCATTCCTAACTTTCGTTCCTATGGTATCACTATGTAATTTCTACAGTTACATTTTACTATCTTTAGTCAACTCAACACCTACTCTGAGCTCTTAGGTTCACTCATTTTAATTGTGTTTTCTCTTGTATGTTCTAATTCTAGTACAGATGCTAATTTTAAATGTGAGAACTTAAGTCACTCACATTTTCTAGGTCTCAGCAATAAAGTAGAAAAATTGGATCAAGATTTTCCCTAAAGTTCGTTCCAAACCTAATGTTTCATAACACATCGCTCATCACAACCCTCACACCTTAGAGTACATAGTGACAAATACACAGCAGGTGCTTCATGAAAGCTTGTTTAATTAATATGGCACAGCTTTTACTACCTTATCCATCTAGGCTGACTGCAGGAAGATTGCGTTTCTTAAAGTTTTACGCAAAACTAACAGTGGAAACATCTCAGGACCCTCTCCAACTGATTGATTTGAAGTCATTGGCTTTATATTCTCCCCATAAAACTGTGAGTTTTACAGCTGTATAGATAATAACAAATACACTTAATTACACATGTGCAGCAACAAGAATGTCCAAAGACAATTTTATTTCTGAAGCCAGGTACTGTCATCTCAACCAAATTGTAGATTCACACAAATCAAATCAGGGTGAATTTTAAAGATGAAAACCAATCTGTCTCATTTTTCAGTTCTCTAAACCTATCTCCAAATCTTTAGTAACTTGCAACTTACAAGTCATATTAGGACCAAATATTGTAAATGGTATTTTTAAGTAGAGTGAGATGTTCTCAGTAAAAGATACATAATTCACACTAAGCTGACTGCAGAAAGAATGCATAATGCATTCCTTTTTAAAGAGAAGAATATAATTATAAGTAAGGACACAAACTTGCTGTGTAGATAAGGATGAGATATATATACAGTGGTGGAAAGATCTTAAAGGCTAATGAAATATTACTATAATAATCTAATTTACAATTGATGCATCTTTTAGGAGATCTGATGTTATGTTTTGATGGTTTGACTTTTCTCAGACCATTTACCATTCATCATAAATTAGATTAATGTAAAATATTCCTAATAGTTTATTGCAGAATTTTGAAATATATAACATTTCTGTTCAACAAAACATGGAATATATAAATGATTTACAAAAATGATTTGCAATTAGTATGTTATGATGTAATTTTTTTTTTTTCTAATCCTGGACATCAAGAGCAATAATTCAGTGTGGTAAAACGCTATAGCACTTCTTCTCCAAATGAAAAGCTTTATCCATAGGCACTTCAGTTTTTTTGGTAAGCACACTCAACATGAGATTTACTTTTGTAACAAACTTTTAAGTGTGCAATACAATATTGCTATCTATATGCACTGTATTGTAAAGCAGATCTCTCTGGGACATTTTTATCTCACACAACTGAAACTTTACCATTTTAAGTTTGGTTAGTCCTTCTTCCCAGTAATCAGACTAAATAGCCAAGATGTCAACATGATTAGAAAGTATCTTGTTAAGTGTAAACTTAAAATTTACATTAGTGACTTTGGCTATATATAGCTTAATAGTCTCATTGGAAGAAAAAGAAAATCTTTTAACCTTTACACCAAACTTCACATGTAGGAACAGGGACTCCATGCAAGTATAGTGCTGAATGCTTCAAAAATCTAGAAGAAATAAGTTATTTCAAAACTGAGTTTTGATTTAAATGTAATCACAAGGTAGTTATGAAAAACATTAGGGGATATTGGAAAGACCTTGTTAAAATAATTGAGCTTACAGAAACAGTGATAAGAATGTAAATCTGAAAATTGCCTCTGCATCACATAGCTAGCTAAATAGTCCTGAAAGTCAAACCATTTTTCTTTCTCTCAAAGCAAAATTAAAATTTTAATAGGTGCAAAGAAAAGTGGTACTGAAACCAGGGGCACCTGCCTTCCCAGCTCTTGTGAGACACATTAGGGCAGATGAAAAAGAATACAGTTTTATCTTTTAAATGTCTAAAACTGGAGAAACCTTTAATTTTTTTTAAATAATGTATTATGATTTTAACAAACATGGATATATTCAAATTTCTAGAATAAATAAATGTTAGTTCCAAAGTTTCCTCCTTGGAGCTTCATAAACCAATTATTGATGTTTCTATGCATTTTTATACTTTCCTTTCTTGTGTTTCAAGGTGTGCCTACTCCTAGATGAGTGGAATTTTGATGCATCTACAAAAACTCTGCTTCCACAATGTTACCTAATGAGTTAATCATCTTCAATTTTCAACAGTTTGCAGTGGATCAATTTCTTAGTCTGATGCTGAACAATTGATAGAACATCCAGGTTCACCAACTCCAATAACTGTGACAACAATGGAAGAAGTGACACACAAATAGCAGCAGGCTGTGCAATGCCTGCTAGGTTCTTTGGGTTTAAGAAAGCTAATTTGGGCCGGCTGAGTGGAGCGTTGGTTAAGAACTGGTTTGGAATGCCAGCAGCCCTGGTTCGGATCCCACATGAGGCTCAGTGACACTGCCCTCTACAGCTAAGATGGTGAACAACAGCTCCACCTGGAGCTGAGCTGCTGTGAGTCCCTGGGCCGACATAGCTGCAGCCTTTGCTGCAGTGGGCTTCCATAGGCTGCAGTGAGTGGCTGGCAGCCAATGTGAGTGGCTGGCAGCTGCTGTGAGCTGCGAAGACCTGCCGTGAGTGGCCATCCAGAGGCTGGCAACTGATCTGCCTCACCTGGGAAGAGCTCCATGATGATACCAACATGGGCCAGTGAAACAACATCCTCCACAACTGGACTGAAGAACAAAAGGACAGCAACTTGTCTGTTCCCCTTCCCTGGTTCCCCAACACTGTTCCCCTCTTCCAATTCTTCAATAAAATCTTTAAAAAAAAAAGAAAGCTAATGTAAGCTTTAAGCATGGTTCATAGGAGCTAAGTGGAAAGCACTTAAGAAAAACAGACACAGAGAGTGGTTGATTAGAAAAACTTGATGGGCTCCTTTCATCAAGCACACACATATCATTCAAGAAGAAGTAAAAGACTAACAGTCTTAGATGGTTCAAGTAGGACCCAGAATTCTGGACAGTTCTAGAAAAGACTATGTTGCTATTATTTCTCCCAAACTACTCTAGGAGGTGATATTGGCAGATTGTCTTCCATGTACCTAGTTTTCCCACTTCCAGTGATGAACATGCCCAGAACTGGGTGAGTGCCACACAATCTCCTCTGGTTAATACTTTGCCAGGAAGTCTCAGTGATGCTGAGATCTGTTCTCATTCTATTGCACTTTCTTACTCAAGATTATCAAGTAGCCTGATGACTTCTCTAGTTGGCTTTCCTGGTCTCATATACTATTGACTTGGCAGTTCTGAATCTTACTAGTTTTCCAGATCTTATTGAGCCCACCTAATTTCCAATATGTTGAGGAAAGTTTCAGGAATCTATGCCAAATATGGTAAGATCCCAACATTTGCTAATAAGTCATCCCTCCACAACTTCACCAGACCTAGCAAACACTACTGCCAAAGTTCCCCTAAGGGAAACACACACACACACACACACACACACACACACACACACACACACTCACAGTGCTATATAAATTTTTAAGCATGGCAGTTCACATAATCCATTTTCTCCAACTCTGTGAGATCAAAAGTTCATCTATGCTATGGTCACTTCTCAGTAAAGCAATTGCTGGTCAGCAACCTCGGCAGTTCTGTTCAAATAGTAAAGTAACAATGTTTTGAGTTCTGCTTCCCTTCTTATAACATCAAAAGTCAAAACTGGATCAAAACAGTTGCCATTGTAAAGAAGTGCAGTGATGTACCATCAAGGGAAAGTAAATTTACTCCTGTTTTATTTTTTTTTTAACTGTAGCTGTCCCGATAACTTCTCTTTCTCCTAGTAGTTTGATTTTTATTTCTAGGGAAAGGAGTCTTATCTAAGAATATGTATCAGCATTATCTTTTTCGTTATTCATTCTTCTTAGATATGTAAGCTCAGATAGTATCTGTTACAATTTCTAAGATTCCTCTCCTCTCAATGATTTAGGGAGGAGACAGCATCATGAAATTCACTGGTCACAAGGGTCCCTCAAAAAGGAAGTTACTTTGTTGCTCCTCACCAATATTTGCTGTTTCTCAGTCAGCTACAAATTAAAATAGGTTACTGGTGAAAATAAATGCCTCTTGAGAGTAGTAAAAAACTCATAGGAGATAAGCTATAAGAGTCCTCAGAAAGTCTAGAGAATAAAAAATTAGTTTTGATTGATGATTTCATTGTTTTCCAGTTGACTAGCATATTACAAGATAAGAATTGTAAACTTATTGTTGTACCTCTGAAATTGTGGAATGTTACATAACCCACATGTTACTTATGAAAAGAAAACCTATAAACCGTTATTTTGGAAGAAAATCAAGGTTTTATTCATTCATTCTTGTTTTTTTCTTTTTAGCTGAGCCATCCTGTCACCTGTTGGTAGCTCAGCGGCAGCTCAGCTTGAGCTGGACATCGAACTGCTGTTGCTCAGAGCTCAGCTCACACTCTTGCAGGAGCTCTTAACCAACTGAGCTACTTGGCCGGCCCCATTCTTTCTTTTAATCGCTATTGAAACATAATTTTTAAGCAATCACTGATGAGATCATTTAGCCTTAGAAATTCACCTAGAAGATTTTAATTTAAATTTGTTCATTTAGGGCCAGCTGAGTGGTGTGGTGGTTAAGCTGGTTTGGGTCCCACATATGAGGGCCGGTGACACTGCCCTCAAAAATAAATAAATAAATAAATAAATAAATACATACATACATACATACATACATACATACATACATACATAAATACATAAATAAATACATAAATAAACTTGTTTATTTACCTGAAATACTTAATAAGGTAATAATTATCTAATTTTAAGCTGAATATAAGTTTAATTTTCCATTAAACCTAATAATTTAGCTAACAAGGTAATCTGTGTGAATGTGTAAGGGAAAAGGAAATTATAAACATTATGGTAAACATTATCATTCCCATTTAAAATATCATCAAAATTATACCTTATGACTGGATATGCATGCCTAGAAATACTTGAAAAGCTAAACACAATACATGTATATGTATGTGTGTATATATGTATATACATATATACAAAACAAATATACCAAAGCCATTGGTTCAATATAAAATAAACAGCTGTGACATGCCAAAGCCCCACAATTTACTGCATGCATTTTCCTTTGATTTAAAGATTTATGCACTCTAAAATGTAACTATTATTGGATCTGCTTGCTCCCACATTGAGGCTAGTGACTAAGTCTACAAAAAACATTAAGTATTAAAAAAACAAGAAACAAAAAACTGTGCTCACAGGAAAACCACAAGGTATTGGATGTTTCACTGCCTGACTTCCCTACATTTGCAACACTGGTTTAGGACCATGAAATTTACAATGGTGATCTGGGGACATTATCAGAGTCAGAGTTACTCTTACATCTGGGGGCTTCAGGGACATTCCTTGGGTGGCACCAGTACATGTCAAATATTTCATACACAATAAATGTGTTATTTTCTGTGTCTAACAAAGTAATGAATACTGAGATCCGTTGTAGGAGTAGACAGTTATAGGTACCGCTCTGCTTCTGAGCTCCCAAAACTTCACTGCGGAAAAAGTAGGCACTGCAGGTTTCCAGTATTTTCGATTTCGCTGTGTCACCTTAAAATAACCTGTAAAGGTTGAAACTTCTAGAGGTCCTGAGAAGCACCACAGGCTATGTATAAACACGATTTTTCAGATTGAAATATGATAACTATTCACTCAGACACTGTTTCTGGTAAGTGCATCGATTTCCACAGAAAATCCTGGGCCTGCTCAACTGCTGCTTCTGTGAGTGGGAGTCACGCTCCTACGTGTGGCAGTGGGGAAGGGCGGGAGCCGCAGGGTCTCTAATGAGATGCTGAGCCAAATCCAATTCTTTCAAGCATGCATGGATTGAAAATAAATAAATAATATTAATAGATTTTTTCCCCTTTACACAGCAATTTACATTGAATTAAGCTTTCATCAATTGGTAAATTGATAATTTACTTCAATCTATCTTTCAATAATTGTACCTTTCATAGTCTCCATAGGACATGTGTGTGTACATGAAGGAGTGTGTCTGTGTTTTCCCCTAAAAGTCTCAGTGGTGATAATGTAGGTATTTCAGCAAAAAGGGAGCTCTCTGACTTATGTTTCCATTGTAGCTAATGGGCAGATACAATTTTTACACGCTCAACTTTTTAATAATAACATTTCATTAGTTTTTCATATTTAGTGGAGATTTCTCTGCTTGTATTTTACGTAGAGATTATTATGAATTTCAAGCCACATAACATATATCTTGGTGACCAGCTATAATTATGTACTGGTTTGCCTTGTAATGTATACAGAAAATGAATTTGTAATTACTCAGGCATTCTTTATGTTGTTTATAGATCCATTGCTTATCCCATCCCTGACACGTATTAGCTGGATATATGACCGGTCCAGCCTCTAAAGTCTGTTTCTCTATGCATAAAATGGGATTTATAAATTTTTCTTTATGATACTGTGGATAATCAGAATAAAATATATGAAAGCCAAAGAATTGCTAGGTACTAATTTGATCATGCATTTGTTCTCCCATACTGTGTGTAAATCACCCATTTTACTAATTAGCCTTTTAAACCACGAGTTAGAAAAAGAGAAGAGGTCCATATGGCCTTTGCTCTTATTTGTTTGACTTTAAACATGAAATAACAAAAAAAGAATGCATTTGGAAAATGAATGTGTCCCACATTATCCACAATCTGCTTTCACAAAAGTAATTTTAAAAAATAAGAAATAAGTTCACTCCATCTGAATAGTTCTCTTTCTGCCTGCATTTGTTTTTTACCATAATATAGGGCTCTTTTTGAAGTTAGTGGAAGATCAGACTATGCCTTTTTATATTTATACAAAAAAAAAAAAAATGAAAGTGTCCTTACAGAGGCTTAAAATAGAGGTTTAAATTCCCAAGAATACTTATTATTCAACTTCGGGAACAGAGATGTGTAAACTGTTGGCTTGTGTCTTACAGTATAATATCAGAGGAGTCTAAAAATATTGCATGTTTCCAAAGAAGGACACAGTTCTTTAAATTTACAAAAAATTCCCTGTAGACACCTTGAGCAGAGTTTTCTAAAGAAAAATAAAGCCTGGGCACTCCACCAGCAAGGACAGATCCAGAAGCTATGTGGAGCCACCCACAAGGCAGGCAGCTGATGGCATTCAACCAAGACCCCTGCTCGCACTTCTGGATGTCTTCCTATCTGCCATCCACTTCCTGTAATTACTACTTAAAGGAAAAACGGAAGAGGCAGAAAATACGGTTTGAATTCAATCAACTATAGCTATCCTTCCTATATTTAATATTATTACAATGTACTTTTAAACTTCTGGTAATATTTCTGTTCACAAAAATAACATTTTAACAACAAATGCTTTCCCTCCCCAAAAGTCTTTACCCGTAATAACGAAACAAGCCATCTATTATCTATTTACTTTTAATGAATACATATATATATAGATATCCATATACACGTATCTATAGATATCTATATCTGTATCTATATCTAGATCTATATATACTCAACAGAAACACTGTATTTGTTAGGATAATAGGATGAACAACTGTCTTTCTCAATTCATTTGTTTAAGATAATTTTTCTGATCAGCAGTAATAGAAGTGACATTTCTATTCCATATGCATCTCTTTGTATTTATGCTTCACTCTAACGTTCTGCTGAACCAGATAAAGAATATGCCCAGTGAAATTGTCGTGTGATCACAAAGGAAAATGGAAGTGTGTTAAGTAAGCAGACCGTTTTTAGACTCATAGGTGCAGGGCTGGTTAATAATGTTCCAAATGGATCAACAAACTACCATAATAACTAAATTCACTTTTTCAAATTTCTGCAATGTAAAAAGCCCTCAGAATGTCTTTAACTGCCCCGTGTCAGATTAGAAGCTTCTAGACCAGGTAACGCTGTCAGAGCTGGAAAACCCTAGCTTAAAAAAGAAAAAAAAAAGAGAGAGAGAGAGATCTCCTTTCTGATCTTCTTAATGTAGTTGGTACAGACATCCATTATCCATGTATCCATTTATATCACCATGTGTTCAACTTTATTATGTCATTGTCATCCTTACTATTATCAATATCTGTTCATTTTAGAGGTTTTCTTTTTCTGTAAATCCAATGATTATAATGCTTCTTCATGATCTTCCATCCACAACTCAGCTAGAACTATCATTGACAGTTAGGCAATGGGTGACACCTGGGAAAATTAGGTAAGAGTTTACGTGATTCTTTGAGACTGGGAGTACAGATATCCTTTGTCATAGCCATGAACATCCATTTGGAATTATCCACAGCAGAACCAAATATCCCTTTCCAATATCTCTCCTACACAATCACTCTCTAGTTGCATGACCTTAGCAAGTATTTCACAGTTCTGTATGTTTAAGCATCCCAAAACATGTGGATGAAAACATTATCTGTCAAGTAGTGTCCTGAGACTGTAAGGAGATGATCCATTCAGGACACTGACTATAATATTATAGGTGGTCAGTAAATATTTGTCATTGCTCTTCCTGCAATGAGACAGTTTAGAAACTTCAAACTTATTCCAAAGCCTTCTTCAAATTAAAATGCCCCCTTCTGACCCAATGTCCTCTAGAATCAATTCAAATTCTCACTATAATGATAATGGGAAATTCTGGCAAATATTTAACATATTTATATTGTTCTCTCTGGGTTCTTTTTTTTTTTTTATTAACAAAGGCCACTTGAATAATTATCTACAAAGCCCTTCAAAAGATCTTTAAAATATGCACTCTTATCAAGAGGCCACTCAGCCTCTTGTGATTTCCATCAAGAATAATGGACATGTCAGCAAAAATTCTCAGAGAGCATGGTTTTGCTAACAAGAGAATGTGGCCTGCATCTATGCTCTCCTTATCAGGAACCTGAATAAAAAGGAGGAAAAAACTGTATAATACACACTATGAGAGCGACAACACAATGAGCCTACAGTACCCGCCAACCAACAAAATATAAACTGTAATATATATTTTAACTTTCTATACATTAGCTTTATTGAATATTATATTGAATAATCACATTATTCAATTACATTGACTAGTAATTGTATAGTGGGAAATAAAGACACAGAAACAAACTTATTCCCCTGATTGTGTCATCCTGCATGTTTTGTCTGATATTGATGTGAGCTTTTTGCAAATAATAGTTGACAGGTGTCAATGATCTATTATCACTTCTTTTTCTTTTAAAGAAACACATAATGGAGGACAAATCAAGTTACATTGTTCCTCATTCTCATTGGAAACTGTTAATAATATATGGTGTGTTACTAACTGAAAGATAACTACAAGTTCTATGAATTTACTTATTTGTTGATATTATAAGATTGGTAATTTTTAAAATTTTAAGTTAATACAAATGACTTCGTTCCTGAAAGATAATGTATTCTTTTTTTTCTTTTTTTTTTTTTTTGAGGGCAGTGTCACTGGCCCTCACATGTGGGACCAAACCGGGGCCGCTGGCTTCCCAAGCCAGCGCTTAACCACCGTGCCACTCGGCCAGCCCAATTTATTCTTTATTTGTATATTTTAAAGCTCTTCTTAATCTTAAAATTAACACTGTGTGTTGTTAATGTTATTCTTTGTAATAATGTCAACATTGTTGATGTCATTCTCTTTCTCTTTATCTCCCTCTCCTTCACTCTCCCTGTGTTACAACACAGAAATATTCCACGTGCTCTGCAAACATGGACATAAAGTACCCAGCAGTTCCTCTCGGGGAATTCAGAAAAGGAGCCACAGAAAAAGTAACAATTGCAATAAGATTTGAAGGAACAGAAGAAATCCTTCAAGCATACAAACGTTTAAAGAGTGAAACACAGAAGGGACAGCATGGGTAAAAGCAAATATATATGAGAGGATTTTGCAAAGAAATCCTTCCATGACGGAAGTGTAGAATCT
This sequence comes from Aselliscus stoliczkanus, assembly GCA_033961575.1. Lineage (NCBI taxonomy): Eukaryota > Metazoa > Chordata > Mammalia > Chiroptera > Hipposideridae > Aselliscus > Aselliscus stoliczkanus. Next base: position 68,982,998 of record CM066740.1, on the reverse strand, counting down.
TTCTGGTATGTCAAAATAAGGAAGCTTGGACTTCTGTACATAGAGTTGTTATGGAACAGTTTTCAGCTGGAGAGTGACAAGATCAGAGGTTGAATTTGAGAGGCTAGGTGAATCTGAAGGTTGGAAACCAGTTAGTAACACAACCTCACATGGCTGTATTGAGGATTAAAAGCTAATATTTTGTGAAGTACTTAGAACATAATAAACTGTGTAAGAATTACATAAATAAATAAATACATAAACAAACAAGTAGACAAATACCTCACATTATGTTTTAACTACTTACTAGAGAAACACTTTTATTTTTACAAACGTTACTTTATTTTTCTTCTTAGGGTGTAACAAGTTACATATAAAATAGTATGTCCATCTTCTGTAAACACTCTCCCTTTTAATATGGTGCCTCCCCTCTATTCTCTGTTGTACCAAGCCTCTTTCTGTACAAAGGTTTTCCAGTTCAATTTCCATGAAGAATACATATCTCATCTTTTGCCAGGGTCAGGGAAGAGTGGTCGCTTGGATGCACAGAGTGAACACTGGGACAGAGGTTTCACTATATCCTGCAAAGACCTTTAACTTATTCCCTACCCATGTCTTCCAAAATATCAACTGTTTCCACTTCTTGAGCCTTTAAGGTTTCCTACATAACACATTGGCACATTTCCTTTGGTGTTCCTTTTGGAAGTCACTGAAATCTTAGCTTATCTAATCTATTGAGTCATTTACCACTGTCCACATATTTCCCATCCTTTAAAAACTTATGATAACCATTTATTTTTTGTCACCTACTCTCCTATTCTCCTTATACTTATAGGTTTATATATTTCAAAATTAATTTGCTCAGTTTAATGATGTCTCAGAAGGGAGTAGAGATAAATGTGTTCCAGTTATTTTGTAAACTAGAAAAACCCTTATTTGTTTTTGGTGTGTTTTTTTTTATGTATGGAAACTGAGTCTCAGAGAAGTTAGGTAATTTGTCATTTACACAGCTGATAATTGATCAAGAATAAATTTAATTCTAGACATACCTGCCTCCAAGGCCATTTTCTCCTACCCCACACATCTCTGAACAATTCAAATAAGACTTCTCGATGAGGCAACCACATATCTAAGTCATGCTTCTGCCATCAGTAACAACTGAAAACAACATTTGAATCAAATAACACGGACCAATATAATTTGAAAACATTGTGATAAGAAAACACAATGCCTATATCCCTTGAAATCTTAATTCTATAATTTTCTCTTTGCTTGAGTTTTTGTTCATTCACTGTCACACATAATTGTGAAATCTTACTAAGCCCTCAAAAGACAAACTGAAAGAGTTTTCATGCAGATCACAGAAAGAACGGTAACGTATCTTCTCGGCATGGTACCGTTTGGCACTATTTCATTCAACAGGATAAAGCTATGTTAAACTGAGGGCTCTGGTGCCCACCTCACACCTTTATGGAAGCCAGACTGGCATTATGACAAGCATGGGCATAAAACTACCTCTGTAATCATTAAAGATTTCATATCATTTGAAGCTGGACTACAGATAAGACTAAGAGATAGTCTTTTTTTGTTTTGTTTTGTTTTGTTTTGTTTCTCTTTAGAAAAGCCCTTCTGTAAGTGGTATTCCAGGAAAAAACATGTTCTGGGTTTAAGACAGTCGCGTTTCAGTAACTGCAATGTTAACTTGATAATTGTTCACATAAACAACTCAAATGTATCTGTTTACTTTACATGCACTCATGAAAAAAAAAAAAGGCCTGTGTCATAAAATTCTAAAACCTACAAGTTTTAGCTTTGTTTCACATTTCAGTGCATTTAATATCCTTCTGCCATATTATTTATGACTTCACAAAGAAAGTAGTTATTTCCTATTATCTGTTCAATAAATAAGCACAAAAATGCAGGCTGCAGAGATACAATTTGTTAATGAAATAGCCCAGAAGATCTTCACGGTGTCTAGTCTCAGAAGCTTGTGCAGCATCTATTATATGAAAGCTTGCTCCAGCTCTGAAGGTAACTCAGGTATTTCACACACCGATGCGATCCACAGGGATGGCCAAAGCATGCTTCCAGAGTAGATGGTGCGCCCTGAGTTCTGCTTGCTGTGGTATGATGTGATCTGACCCCACAGGCATGTCTAAACACAGCTCTGCACTTGTTGCACATTTTTCTATAACTGGGAAGGCTGTGTCTTCTCAGAAACGGAATGATGTAGAATTTCCAATTCTTGAAATTGTTCTCAAGAAGAAGAGAAAGACATCTTTTTTTTTTTTTTTGTAGTTCTTAGCCAAACATCATAGCACTATGAGAATGCTATGTGTTCAAAAGATAATACTATTTTGGTACAAATTACAAGGAGTAGGTGGGTATAACATTATTCCCAAATTTGTATAGTGTTATCACTTTGTAAACCCACAACAACAAAAATTCTTACATGCTATCTTCTAGAAACGTTCACCTTTTGCTGGTAATTCCCTTGTTGAAAGAAGAAATAAATACTAGGAAAAGGCTAGTTGTTATAACAATGTAAATGTAAAAAAAAAAAAAGGCAATGTAAACTCCCTTTATTTGCTGTGAAGCGTTTTTTGTTTATTTGTTTGTTTCAATAATGAAGCTATCCAAAGGGAGATATGCCTATTTCTTTCATGACATAAGATTTTGAAAAAAATCTAGAGGCAGAAATGTATCACATAAGACATAAAAACTGCCTTCTAATCTTAAACACAGCAGCAATTTTAAAAGTGAACCTATGAATAGACTGACTTTAATCAAAACCCTAGAGTGACCAAATGCTGCTTAGGTCTGAGAATTCTTGCTTTTTCATTACTTAAAGTGCAGTTTAATTTCCCCTAAGGATAACTATCTTGCCAAGCTTGGGTAACATAGTTGTTCAGATTCACAACTTATGTGACAGACTAAGGTGCAAAATTCTGGGGACGCTTAGTGCATACACGTTTCATTGATTTTGATACTGAATATTATTTATGAGCGATAATATTCTCTTGAATTTTTAAAAAATATTCAATAGCATTAATGTTCAACCCCCTAAAATCATTTTATTCAATTATGTAAGGAATTAATATTTACCACATTCATTTTATTTTAATAACAGTAAAATACATTTCAGCAATTGTGAAAATATGTATTCTTACCAGCTATTATTAACATAAAGGTTGTTTTGACTAACTTTCATCAAGGGTGTTAGTTAATATTTCTGTATAGTTTGGGTCTTAGAAATATTAACACTTTTCCTATCTCATTTTGAAATTCGGCAAGTGATATAACTAATGATTTTGTATAGAATGACATATATATTACACCATATTATTTTAAGTTCTTCAGAGAGTCCCCAATTAATTTTATGTATTTACTTTTGAAGGTTTTTATTAAAATATAGGTAACATACAATTTTATAATAGTTTTAGGTGTACTCCAGAGTTATTCAACAGTACCCACCCAGTACTACTACAGTTAAACATGATTCAATCCCCTCAGTGCATTTAAAAAGTATTTTTGAAATTGTTGTTTTACAAATTTCTTTTCTGTGTACTCTGTCTTAGATATCTAGAACTATCAGGAGTCAAAAGGTGTCCAAGCCCAAGAATTACCCAGAACTATTATACTACAATATACACTTCTCATCTAGGGGGAAGATTTGTGTTTCATATTGTGAAAGTTTGATCACCCCTATTTACTGAAGTTAGTACCAGTTTGAGAAGGAAAAATTAAGTTTATAATACATGATTTTTTTAAATGTGTGTGCACATATCTCTGATTTGAATAGTTGCTACTCACGTATGATTTGTGATTTAGTATTTTCAGCGATCTTTGTGCACTTTTCACTTTCTATTCACCTTTATTAATATGATAACACAATGCCCTGGAAGGAAAGTGTTCAGCTTCCAATCTAAAAAGTGGTGTAAATATTCTTCTTCTCCTAGATTTACTTCTTCTCTTCTTTCCCCTTCTCTAACTATCCCTGATGATTTTTCATTCCTCACCATATTTTTTAAATTACTAGAAAAAAAAATTGGGTTGAAGGACAGAGGAAATATGTACAAGTCAATATTTGAGAAAGTTCCTTACACACAAACACTCCCTCCACAGATTCACATATACACATCAACATGGAGATTTATAGAGAAGTTTTTTGAGGAATCTGGCAATTTAGTTGATGAAGAAAATGGCCTCATAAAATTAGGGGTCCATTTTGCAAATACATTTGTTTTTACAACAGTAGGAAGAAACATAACTAATGAACTTATGCTAATAGTATTTATAAAACAGTGTGACAAGAATGTTTTTCAAATATTTCAACTTGTTTTGTTTCACTGTCTTCTAAACTTTGCTACTATATCTTTCATTTTTTAAAAAAATTTAAAACTAAATCCACCAAATATTATTGAATATTTCCTAAAAACAGGGCACCATACAGCTCTCAAACCAGTGACCAAACAACTATTCAAAAAATATTAATTTTTAACAAAAAATCATGGTTGATTTGAGAAAAGAGTATGCTACTAATAAATAGAGTGAAGTGTGGTCATAAGTGATCTGTAAATTTTGCGGGGCAATGTCTAAGTGGTATTTTATGGAGGAGGTATTTATTTTATGAAGATAGACCATAAAGCAACACAGGATTTCCAACACTAAGAAAAGGTGCACATAATTCTTGGTGGAGGGACAATTCTGGGCCCACTATATGCTAGTCACTTTACCTATGTCATTTCAACAAATCCTCAAACAACTCTACCCTGAAAGTGTTCTGTCCACACATTAAGATTAGTACCATTCTTATAGATATTAAGAACCTTGCCAACAGGGAAAGCCAAGTAAGTTTGAAGAGTCTCACAAACTGGATTGCCACCAGTTGGTCGGGCCCATAAGATGCATTAAGAACTTAAAACCCTGCTCATGAAATCAAAATTAAGTTGGCAGTAGCTCAGTTTATTACTAAGAGTTTATGATTCCTTTAATTTTATAGGATGCCCCTAAGAAAACCTGGGCTATCCTTGGGAGAGACAAGTTTGGTTTCATGTAGGGGAACAGGGGGATTTAAAGACAGAAGTCTAGGGAGAAAACATATTGGGTTGAGGATAGAGTGATGAACCCATAGAGTCTGCAAAGCCAAGAGGATTTTGACAAGGAAAAGGCAAGTGGAAGTGTGTTTTGAGAAAATGAATGAAGTAGGAAACAGAAAAAAAAAGGTGAGGCTTTATCATTGGTTCATTAAGGTTTAAGAGGGAAAAAAAAAACCTTATTGTCTCTGGATTGTAGATATGTCACCTAATATTTTCCTTCATTACAGGTTGTCTATTTTTTTTTTTACCTTATCTAGCCATCTCCTCATAGCTAACCATCTCCTCATGAAGGCTTCAGGGTGACATAAAATGTCATAGCAACATAGTAAGGATCACAAGAAAAATAAAAAATAGGAAGAATATGAATTCATGTCTAACTTAACTTGGACATATTTTCAACTGAATAGTTTGAATCTACAGCCTCATAATTTTCATGCTCTTGAAAAAGACACTTGTAAAATTATTTTCTTGCTCCTTTTCAAAGCTCTGGTTCAGAAAATTACTCCCCTTTTGATGTGAAGGCTGATGTAACTAATTATAGCCAGGAAGACACAATTCCTTCTTTAATAATAAAGAAATAGCAATCTTTCACCTAGAATGTAACCCAGTGTCTGGATTTGAAGCATGAAAGATGAAATCAGTAAGCTTTGAAATTCTATTATATTCAGAGAGACAATATCTCCAAAGGCAATGAAAATAGAGGAGGTTTCTTCAAGAGCATTTCCACCTACGAACAGATGGCGGTGCCTAGGAAAGGAGTCGGACACAGGACGAGGAGACATGCACTCCTATTCAGGCTCTTTTAATAATCAGCTGAGTATTTACATCCAATTAGTCAACGTCTAACAACAATGCAATGACTTGCTACAACCACCAATTCACAGTAGAGGGAGGAAAGGAGAAACAGAAAGGGAAGGATGGAGTGAGAAAGAGGGGCATGGAAGGAGAAAGAGGGGGAAAGAGAAGCAAGACTGAAGGAGAGACATGGAAGGAAGATAAGTGAGATGGGCCAATTTATATGTTTGTGGTTCTTCACTGTAACTAACATCAGGACAAGCTGGAGGGCTTTTTAAGACACAGACTGACGGGTCCCCACCCCTAGTCTTTTGAGTGCAGACTGTCTGGGGCAGGGCATGTGAGTTTGCATTCCTAATGAATACCCAGGTGAAGCCAAGTATGCTGGTCTGGTGACCACCCCTTGGGAACACCCTGATTGATAGGTAGGTCTCCATCCATAATGAGTCTTACCAAGAAAAACACAGATGCGATTCACTTCGCTCTTTACATTATTAAGAAAATGGTCTCAAAGCCCAAGGACACAGTGCCCAGTTATGCTGACGGGACAGTGACCAATAAAATGGGCATTCCATTTATTGCTGATGCAAGTAGTATAGTACAACCGAACTATTTCAGAGTATCTTTAGGTGCCATGTGAGTAAAGCTTTATAAATTCAACAGCTAAAGGTACCGCTGCAGCTACAGTTAAAAAGTGATTGAGTGCTTACTCTGTGCTAGGCATTTGGCTAAGTGCTTTATGTACGTTATGATATTTAATCCCCCAAATAACCCCAAGGTGGGGGGAAGATCTCACTATGATCTTCTTGATCACAATCAATTTTTTATATCATTCCCTTGTGTAGGCATTATTTTTTTAAAAAAGAGACATTGATGCACAGAAGGAAGATGTATGTATATATATACAAGTATATTCAGAATGAGAGTAGAAAAGTACCTTCTCTATTTCACTCACTAGGGATGTTTAGGATAGCAGAAACTAAAATTATTTTCTCCTGCCATGGATGAATATCCATGAAAATTGTTCTGAATCTTGGAATGTCCAAAGAGAGTTTGGAGTCGTAAAAGGCATTTCCCCTAATTCTGCCAAAATCAAAACTTAGTCCATGGTGGAAGACTGTGAAGCAATAAGGAGCTTACTTTTAAAATTTTACTTTAGATGCTAAAAAAGACAAGATGATATATTTAGAAGAGTTTGCAAGGACAAGTATTTAATGATCTTGTCTAAAACCCCTTATTCCAAAAAACGAAGTAACAGCTCTGTTTGGAAATTTAGCTTTCTACTTCTGTGGAAAACATCACTAACATCGTTGTTTCATAATCTATGGTGGTAAAACTATCTGTGTTTTCCACAATGATAGGTGAGTTTGATCCTCGACCTCTGGGTATAAATCTCATCATTCACTCTTTCTTGAAAACTGTAGTATCTTCTTTCGTGAAGCAATTGTCTCATTCCTTCCTGCTGTAATCTATGGAAAATTTTATTGCCAACAGACAGTTTTCAAGTCATTTGGACTTGTAATATACATCATATCTTTTCTTTATAGCAAGTGTCTATCAAACAAAGAAAAATATATTAGAATAGAACTTTGACTTATGTACCTTGTAACATGGGTAACAGAGTGTATTGTAAGGAATGGGAGAGAGGACCCGGATGGAGGTTCTATTACCATGGTTTTTTACCCATACTCCATCTCTGCCTCCAAATAGCTGTGCGACCTTATAAAGTTCACTTCACCTTTACGCATCTCATTTTTCTCATATATAAAATGAGAGCATTACACTAGGTAACCTCTAAAATCTAATCAAGCTCTCCAAATCTGTGATTCATTCTGATAAACTGGCTGTGGTCCTGGGATGGTTACATGTTAAAAGGCATCCAGATAAGATCACTTGATAAAGTTCTTAGTTCAGAAATATGCTTTTAAATGCAGTTTGTACAAGAGTTCTAACAAGAAGGCATATTCTCCGGTAGATATGAAATGAATAAGCTGTTTTTATATCACTGTTTTAGATTTAAATATTTCAACCACATGTAAAATATTTTAAGACCTTTTGTTAATAGTAGTTGCGTGTATTACTATTACTTTACGTGCACAGTATATGCCATAATCCACTCATTTTATTACAGTAATAATACAATTAGATAAAAGAGTGCTAGTTTGAGCTTTTAGGGGGTCTTCACTGGTGATATTAGTTATTGCGAAGGAATTAGCTAAATAGTTCTCTATATCACATATATCATATAAATGTATGAAATAGATATAATCTTATAGTAATATATGAAAGTATTAACTTGTATGTAGCTTGTTCTAACTTCTAACAAGTAAACTAAAGTTATATTTAGATATGAAATACATAATGCAGAGATATTGAAATTAGACATATGATTTTGGCAAACATGCATTTTGGTAAAAAATAGTCATCTGGTCACCTGTTTCAGTTCTCCGTGTTCTCTTACTCAAGTAAGCATTCTGGGGGTTATGCCAAACATGATGGCAGCATATATTTTGGTCCTTTTTGTTAATTAACTAATGAGAGACACATTTATGCTCTTGAATCTTAGCTTATACAAATGTTACCTTTACATGAATAACTCTAGCAAAATTTTTAAGTTAAAAAAATTCAAATACTGTATCCAGCAAAAGTAGCGGAATAATAAAATTTCAGAGCTTGCCATATTTTGTTCTTCTGAAGAAACTGTGCTGCCATGGAATTGGACCCAATGTGGCAGCAGTTTGCATAGGACTTATTTACGAAGCAAGCAGTGCCAGGATTTAATAAATTGGCAGAAAGAATTCTGGCATTTCATGAAAATTAAAAACAAAACAACATAACAACAACAACAAAACCCTTTAAAGCCTGTTAAAGCTTTTGGATGGCAACGCACCAGAAACAATATGTAGATCTTGGGTAATTGTGACAGGAGAAATTCAGCATTCCCCTGATGACTAACTCTGATTCACTGCTTTACTGAGGAGATAAAGCCATGGTTGCGGCATTTTCAGGTTTACTGCTCAGAGCAGATATTTCCAGGGTATTGACTACAAGCGAAGGAATGGCACAGATTACATAAACGGGCAATGATTATAACATTAATACTTGCCTCAGAAGCTGGAGGTAAGGATTAAATGAGCTAATTTATGTAAAACACAGCATTTGATCAATAGTTAATATTAAAATGGAGGTATTCATATTCTTGTCTATCCTGGCAATGTTGTAACTTTTAAGGGGCCCTAGAGAAGAATTTCGCCTTTATGAGATCCTTCCTCCTTTAAAAAAATCTAAAAATATTTTTTTACAAATGTATAGCTATAAATATGAATATATTAAAATTGCATGTTAAAATTTTTGACCTAAAAGTTCATTTGTTTCTTATTTTCAAAGCAGTAAAACCAAAGGGCCAGCCAAGTGGCTCAGTTGTTAAGCGCTCACTCAAGAGTGTGAGCTGAGCTCTGAGCAACAGCAGTTTGATGCCCAGCCCGAGCTGAGCTGCTGCTGAGCTGCCAACTGGTGGCAGGAAGGCTCAGCTAAAAAAAAAAAAAAGTAGTAAAACCATTTTTATGGACCCCCTTAAAGCAATGTGGACCATAGGTACTATGCCTACTGTGCTTAATGCAAAGTTGGCCTCTGGTATCAGAATCTTAGTGAACTTGGAGCATATGGGAAAGAATCATTGTTAAGTTTCCAGATGATAAAGACTTTCACTGTAACCATAATTAGTTTATGTGTTGTTAAATGTATGAGAATATTTTACAATGCATAAATGATAAAAAAATAATGCCAAAAAATATACAATTTTAGCATATGTTCACCACCCTGTATTTTTTCTCTAAGTAATATCCATGTTCACCATATATTTCGAAGCTAAACAATATCCTTCAGATAATATTGAAATGAAAACAACGTATATTAGTATTCTTAAATAGCAATCCAAATGCGCTTTGTCTTTCTGCCAAGTCAGCAATCAGAATGCAAATCCAGTACTCGTGATTCTCATATGAATGTATGATTCATTCTTATGGAAATACCACTTAGTTCTTCCACCTATTTGCTGTGAGAAATTCATTGTGAGTTTTGAATTTTATCCCCTGCCCCTAGTTTTCTGGATGCAACAAAATGGAATTATAGAATTATGAATATCCTACTACAATGAATTAGTCCATTTTAAGTCAGTCTAGTGAAGTGAGTATTTTCTAAATTGTTCTAAAAGAAGAGTTTGCCCCTTATCATGTATATTTTTGTTAGGGTTTGGACTCATTGTTCCAATCAATGGGACCAACTCCTTCTTTCTTAATGCTAACTTTGCTACAACCCAGGGCATATATCCTTGGCCAGTTCTGTATTTTTAATTGCAGAGCTCTGTATATATCACAAATAATATATGCCAGAATAATAATCTACTTCTACAATAAATTAGAAAAGTCAATCTAGTTCAACACTAATTTTCAAAAAGAGATCTTAATATCGGGACAAAGCTTAATTTTGGGACCTGCATGCTTCATGTCTTCTGAAGAAACTCCTTGGATCAGCTGCCTTACAGGTATACCTGGCCTTGTAAACAAAATTCTGTGTGGAAGCTACCAAGAAATCTCTTTAAAGGCCTCCAGAGTAAGGACTTTGTTCCGTTTCCCCTCTGTCCTCTTCTTACTCTGTGGAATGTAGATGTAATATCCACAGTTCAATTAGCCATTTTGACCATAAGGTAGAAGCTACTTGTTGAACTTGGTGGAGAACTTGATAAAAGAACTGTGTGTCTCTTTGATGAAGAAATAGCTAAAACTGCTCTGGATTCCTAACTTTATTCAAAAAATAAAGAAATCTCTCTCTTGTTTTAAGCCATTTTTATTTCAAGTTTTCTCTTACTCATAGCTGACTCAAAGTCTAAACTATATAGATGTGGTGTTTTAAAATGAGAGAATATTATTAAAAGAAAAAGAGAGTGAAAACCTTGGATATCTAAAACTTTCATGTGCAAAAGTTATCACACACACACACACACACACACACACACAAATGGTGAGAGTGTGATGACTCCGAGAGTCTTACTCCTTGTCAAGCTCTTAACTCACTGACTGTGATTCATTTATTTATGTTTATGGATGGCATTTTCCTGACTGTTTCTTTTGTGGTACAAAGTATTACTAAGAAAACAAGACAAAACAGGCCCCCAAACAATAACAAGTACGGCTGAATGATAAATCTTGCATTAACCAGCAAAGTCACCCTCAACACTTTTACTCACATTAGTGATGCATCAAGAGGCAAGAGTCATATCGGATAGAGCTTAAGAGCTACACTTTCTAACACGGATACCCAATTATTATTAACTTGTGTGAGCAGAATAAAAATGGATCTTAATTCTCTGTCTGTTTTTTCCAACATTAGGCTTTGAGAGAAACATTTCCTAATTTGCCCTAACATATATTGTTTTGAATTCGTTAAAGCATAAACTAAAAGAAATGTTTAAATCAATGTCCTCATCTTTGAAAACTTTTTGTGATTGCTTATCAATGTCTATTTTTAGAGATTATTAGCGGAATGCCAGAAACGTGCAGCTGGATAAGGAAGTCTTCTCAATCATCCATCATCCAAATCGCATTGAATATTTAATTTAAAATCATGAACTCATCAATCACTAAATAGCTGGACTGAAAAGTATGTGACCAGAAAATTCTAGTCAGTGGGCTGGTATATTTCATGTTTCTGGTTGTTCTTCACGTGAAGACATTATGTTGGTTTTCAAAACAACCATCGCTGTGACATTGTTATGGGGTTCTGGTTAAATGTGTTTCTTCTTTGGTGGCTGTTCCAAATGCACAATGAAATTACCTAGAAAGAGGACCGCCACTGCAGAAGCCAAGTCCGTGATACTTCGGTGCAGAGACCTTCTTAGGATGTGCATGCCTGCCTAAGTTCTTATCTCAGTCATGCATCTACAGACACAGAGAACGTTACTAGCTACACAATTAAGCTATAGGAACCGGAACTGCTCTATCCAACAATGTAGTTCCTAGCCATGTGTGACTATTTAAATTTTAAATAATTAATATTACATAATATTAAAAATTCAATTCCTCAGTCACCCTCACCACATTCTAAGTTTTTAATAGCCACATGTGGCTACTACATTGAACAGAATAGACATAGAACATTTCCATCATAATAGAAAGTTCTGGAAAATGCTGAACTAGATTTTCATGCACCAACACACTTTGAAAGAGCATTAATTGAAAAATGAAAACTTAATGTTGTTTGCTATGATTTTTACTGCACAGAACAAACTTACAAAATATTTTAAAAGTCCCTGAAGTATTTTAGTTAGAGGCCAGGAATCTTGGAACTCCATGAGAAATGATAGCTATTTGGGCCGGCCGAGTGGCACGGTGGTTAAGCACTGGCCTAGGAAGCCAGCGGCCCTGGTTCGGTCCCACATATAAGGGCCAGTGACACTGCCCTCAAAAAAAAAAAAAAAAAAAAAAAAAAAAGAAAGAAATGATAGCTATTCAAGAAACAGTCATAAGTAGAAATGTTTAAAAAATAAAGTTTCTGAAAAAGAACACTGATACAGAGAAGCTATTTTAAAATAATCTGATTTTTTTTAAGGCAACATGGAAATAAAAATATCAAGTCAGAGGTCTCAAAATAATAAAAAGATCAATGGGATCAAGTATTCTATCATATCAGAATTGCAATTCTTAAAAACCAACAGCTTAAAAAATTCTTAGAAAATAATTGCTAACTGAATGAAAGGTTTAGTTTTTGGATATTCTAATTGTTCATTCTTGGCTCCTTTTATTGATGTCTCATTTCCAGGTCTGGCTCTGGTTTCTCTCACCCTAGCCAACAGTTTCAAAGACTATCTCAAATATTTGAGTCTTCATGTCTCTAAGTATTAAAAAACTGCTTCTCTCAGTAATGATGCATGGTACAGTATTGCATTTGAAGTATCCTTCCAAATTTATATGATGAGCACAATCAGATAATAGGATGGCTATGAAGAATTCATGCATAGGTTATTTTACTATGGACTGAAAGAGGCTTTTTCAAATAAACAATTAGTGAAATTCCCATCTGATCAAACTATAGGCCCATATTGAGTTCTATTTGTAAAAATAAAGGATAATTGAAGCTGACTGTTGGCACCCAGTCCATTTTGGGATAATTATTTGAAATGAGAATTCACCTTTAAAAGTTTAAGTTGAAATAGAAATTTCCCCCTCTCCATGGTCCTAGGAATTAAATTTAATGAAATCTAGCTCTTTGAATCTTTGTGAAAATCTGTGGGACAAAAGTCACAACTAAAAGTATGAACTCAAACACTTCAGTTGGAAGAACAGGGTATGTAAACACAGCTTTCCTGAATTGGAAGAAACATCAGCCTCAAGTTCTACACTTCAATTCCCTATATACTGTGCATGAATGCAAGGCTGACCCTGCCAAAAGGAGACTGAATGACGGTATATAAATACTCAGCACTAAAAGGACACATGCCAACTTTGTCAATGTGTGAAAAAACATAATAAATCTTTAGTGCTATAATTAGAAAAAGACAAATTGCCTTAGGTTATATGCATACTTGAGTATTCAGTGTTTACCTTAAAAATTCCCATGAACCCTTGCTGTGGTGCTGCAGCTCAACTGTCTGTGAACCCTTCCTTGGGGAAGTTTATAGCAGCTCTGAATTATTGGGAGTGTCCCAACTCAAAAATGCAAGTTTGTATAGGGGTGCTGAATAGCAAAGATTCTGGAGTTAGACTGCTTGGGTTGGAATCCCAGCTTCCCTACATTTGTATTCTGACTTTGAGTTACTCATGTGCAAAAGTGATAAAAACTGCACTGAATCTATAAAATTGAGGCATAAACTAGAGAATCCATGTTAAACCCTTAGCACCGTTACTAGTGCATAGTAAATATTAAACACATAATACCTAATAATTGTATTATTGCTAAAATACTCTACTTATTCTTTTATTTCTAATATTCCCTCTATCTAGAATGATCTTCCACCTCTCCATCCTTGTTTCTTTGACACCCCATACTCATCCTTAAATATTTCATTCAAGACTCATTATCAGCAAATCTTCCACAAGACTCCCAGCTAGACTAGGTGTCCCTCTCCAGGGCTCCCAGAATTCTCTGGCATAATTTTATGAGTATACACTTTGCATTGGAATGTAGAGTAATCTTTTCTGTTTGTATCTGTACATGTGTGTGTGTAAAAATGACACATGCCTTATAGGCAGAAACTATACCTTATTAATCTTTGTACCCTTAACACATAGCAAAGGCATGCCCAGAGTGGGTGCTCAAATATTTGCTGAACAAATGAAATAATAGAATTTTGATATTTTCTAATAGCTACTGAAACATAACATTATAGTATTCTTGCAGTCAAAGCTGAACTAAACCGATGTTTTGTTGAGTTTGCTTCCTTGGCATCAATATGAATTCTTAGTGCTACATATTGAAAATCATTATCTCCAAGCCAGGATAATTTCCCTTTATAAATAGAATACTGCATATATTTTTTATCAAACCCAACATAAAAATCAGCAAAAGAATGTATTCAGTGCCCAGATTATTAGATCAAATTAAATTAGATACAGGTCCTGACCTTCAAGAGTTTATAAAAGACAGAGAGAATACAAAATAAATAAATATATGTACCTGGCAAATATATTTTGTGTGTGTGTGTGTGTGTGTGTGTACATATCTATTGCATATCTAATATATATATATATATTTATATATATATATGATGTATATATGAAATGTAGAGAAATTAAATGTACAATAACAGGGCAATGTTTATCTAACAAGCATATTTTTCTTGCAAATCATCACATTAATGATTTTTAAAAATTCTTGCATTATAGGAATGGCTTTTAATCAAGTCCTAATTAATTGTTCATTTTTATAATATTTTTTATTATTTTCAGGTGTACAAAACAACGTAATAGTTAGACATTACACCTCTTACAAAGTGATAACCCCTCCCCCATCTACTATCCCTCTGACATCGTAGCTATTATGGTACCATTGACTATATTCCCTATGCTGTCTGTACGCCACATCCCGTGACATATATCAAGGGTGCCAAAAAAATGTACACATTTTAAGAGACGTTATCTATATATTACGTTTTGAAGTTGAGTTGAATTACAGTAGCAATGTTTAGTAGTATGACATTGGCCCAAAAAATGGCATTAATCAAATGAATGCTAGCATCATTCATTGTATTACAATTTTAACATAGTTTTTTCTTTCTTAAAATGTGTATACATTGTTTTGGGACCCTCTGTATATGTATTTAATTATCATTGACATTCAATATTATTCTACTCCAGCTTGAGGATGCAAGTGCTAATTAATTTTCAGGAAATTCTGAAACCATTCTAAAACCTTCGTTGCCTTGGGTTGAACAAACGACCCATGTTTGTTCTCTCTAAATTTTAAGTTAGGCAAAAAAGTCTTTGTAACTATGTTTTTGTAATCATATCTTTATATTTTACACAGCCCTAATTATAATCAGAGCTAGTGATTTTATAAATGAAAGATAATGCAATAAATAAAATTACTTCCAGGAAGAAAAAAAGTATTAAGATTGTTAAAAATATTGCTTGCCCATTTATCAAGGGTAAGCTGACATCATTTTCAGACTTAATATATGTCCATTATTGCTGATATGACAGACCAGTTAGCAAGTCACATAAGAGTCTACAGCTAACTTCTCATAGTCAATATAAACTATTTCTAAAGCAGTGACATAATCAATCCTCATTGCTATGAGTGTATATTTTATCCAGTCATGTATTATTTCAAAGATGTTTTGATGATAAATTCAAACAGAAGGTGTTAGAAAACATCCTACAGGATTTTTTCTCTTCTGCAATAAAATAAAATAAAGAGCTCTCCACTATCTACCCACCTTTTCACTAAACTATTTTAGAACCACTGT
Organism: Aselliscus stoliczkanus; assembly: GCA_033961575.1. Classification (NCBI taxonomy): domain Eukaryota; kingdom Metazoa; phylum Chordata; class Mammalia; order Chiroptera; family Hipposideridae; genus Aselliscus; species Aselliscus stoliczkanus. Next base: position 68,967,164 of record CM066740.1, on the reverse strand, counting down.
GTTGAGAGGACTGTGTTTCATCTTGAGTGACTTCAATTAGGAAACATGCAAATCACAAACCAGCCCATTCCTAGAACACCATATTATAATAGTCTTTGTAAACATACTTTAAGAGCAGAGAGTTCAGTTTTGTCATTGCTGAACCTGACACACGTTGAACCAAGCCTTTTCTACAGCACTTCTACCTCCACAAAGACAGTTTCTATTTCCACTACGAATTATTTGACAGAAAGAAATAATTTCTGAGTCTACATGTTTCTGTGAATAACGTACATGTTTTGGAGACAGAGAGATGTGACATCAATTCTTTCTAGGTCACCTTTTGTTTACCTGTACCATAAAAGCAATGCCTGTGTTGCAGAAACGCATGGAATAAGAAGTGATGTGTGTAACGCAGAGCTGAGTACAGCAGTTGACCCAAGATAATTACTCATTAATTATGTTATGATGATGACGATGACTGACATTTCATGCCTTGGAATAAATTGGATCAGAGAAGGAGGAACAGGGAAGCTGCATGTGTCTGCCCCTTTTCCTCCATCCACCCCAGTTGTCTTACAGGCTCATTACTGACACTCCTAAGGAGTGAAAGGAAAATCCTCAGAAACCTGAATAAACTTCAGCCTCAGCCTCTGGTGAAGCAGAACCAGAAAAATCTGTGGGTGTTGCAGGAATTCAATTAGGAATTTCTAATATACTCCTTCCTTCCCTTCACCTTCCCCTGCTGGACTTGAAATGTCTGGTTGCACTGGATAGCTGCTTTCGGGTACAGTTATCTGGATAAACACTTCCACTGATGAGAAAGATGCCTTTATAGTTTTTCCAGAAGAACATTATCTATTGTGTGTCCTGTTTCATTATTATAATACAATTAAACAGACTCATGGAGAAGTTTGAGCCATGTAGCTAGGTAACACTCAAACAATGCATTTTTATTAGCTCCTAGAACGAAAAAAAGAAAAAAAAATCAGGTAGAATTTCTCCTCAAGTAGTAAATAATATAATGAAAGAGAAGAAAGAAAAGGTTTTACAGCATTTCAAGTAAAAATGAAAGACCTGCCATTTTACCACAAGATCGATACAAGTCATTGTATTTAGGTCCTCTTCAGAGTTACACAATGTGAGTGTGATGGTGGGTCGCGATCTCAACCTGCTTTCTTCCAGTCATATCTGCTTCAGAGGATCTGAGATCCAGGCAGAAATCACATTCCAAGGCAGAGTTCGAATAACTTGGGGAAGTTGACCTGGGCAGAGGAAAGCCTAAGGAGGGACATGAGAACTCTCTTCAAGTTCAGCCCTGGAAAGGAGGTGAAAGGGAAAACATATTGTGTTCAACCTCTAAAATGTAATTTGGGTAAATGGGTGATAGAGGAAGATGTCCATGTCAGCTCAATTTTTTAAAAAAACCATAAGCTTCCAGTTACACAGACTATTAAAAAAAGCTCATAGAAGACCATATAAATATGAAGAATACATTAGAAAGAGAGATTTTTTCAATTGGTGGATGTTTGAGCTAGGTGACCTACAAGAAAATGTATAGTTTCAAGATTCTATGATTTCAAGAATATAAAGAACTATCACCATTTGAAAACCTCCTTTAAATGTTTCTATGAAGATGTTACTGAATTTATGTAAACACCATGGAATATGATGGCATAAACAATCAAGATGAAATCAAAAGGGATTTAATTAGGACAAAGGGAGCTAAAGCACAAAGAAAACTGAGAAGTAATATTTAAATTCATTGCTTTCTTAACATAGAAATGTCTTTCAAAACATAACTATAACATTTACAATAAAAACTCATTTAATATATTTCATTGTAATTCCCTCTGAAACAAGATGTTTATATTAGAGAGCAAATATTGTAATATTCTCAATTTCAGTACAGCATTACTTATCAATGTATGTTGTGCATCATTTAAAACTACAACGGATATAGGTGATCTTAAACTATTTGGAAAGAAGCAAACGCTAATTATGTTTTATCAACAAAAATTAAGGGGAAAACAAGCATACAAATCGGATCACAAGTTAGCTTGCATACAAATCCTAACCCTTCTTTCCTCATTAGTAGGACAGGACTAAAAGGAGGAAAGAAGGCACTTACATGAGAAAAACCATGTTCAAATATCCTTGTAATTTCATATGCTCCACAGACTGTAACTTGACTACAAGAATTGATGGGTGACTTTTGTTCCTTCCATCTGAGGCAAACAGTAGCTCATTTCAGAGCATTGAAAAGTTCCTCACACATTTTATATCATACGAACACAAATATATTTTTAAACGGCATCTAGGCGCTGTAGAGTCAGTCAGTGAGAAGAGCCAGGATTTAAAATCTGAGCTCCACACAGGATTTGTTCTCTCATACTTCTATCTTTTCTTCATGGTGCCAAGTATATTGCCTGGCACATAGGGAACAGTCGATAAATTGAGTTACACAAAATCTGGATGCTGGGCTTTCTTGAGAGGTGTTGTATATGGCTGCGCATTTGTTTTCCTGTGTTTCTGGGCATTGTGTTTGTTTCTGTGAAACACTAGTGCTCTGGTGTGTTCAACTATATGCAACACCTAATGAGCACCAATTTCATAAGTTATTAATAAATACCAATCTTAGAGTGATGGTGAGAGATACAGAGAACAGTATTACAGAGAGGTAAGGTTATATGCCATGTATCGCAGATTATTTGGGGGAATTAAGTGTTAAGACCAGAAATAAAACAAGATTCAGATGTCATCAAATTCAATCTCTATTCCACGTTCTTTCTAGAATTACTTCTCCAATATGATATGTGATATATATATACATATATATATATAATTTTAATGCATTCAGAAAGACAATTTATTCTTTCCTTTATTCCGTAGATATTTATTGACTACTTATGAGGGTCAAAACACATTTTAAAAAGTAAAACTTGAAATATGAATAGAAGTGAAGGGATTATTATTTGTGTAACAATAATTACTTTCAAATCCATTCATAAGCAGAATTTATGAAGATTCAAACAGTGACAAGAGATTCCAGATTTTTGTTCAGTCAACATTCAACAGACATTTGATGCCAGATGAATCTACACACTGTGCCCAGAAAATGCTCTGTGTTATTCTGCTGCTGAGATTTGACAGGCTCCAGGTAAGAAAACCCTCTTCTGTCTCCCCCCATAGCTGACATCGCTAATTGATCATGGCCCCTTACTGGTGGCTCTGGACATGTCTGAGAATTCTTCTCATCAGTTATTGAGGACACATGCAAATTCTAATGGAGTTAGCATACAAGACAAATATATATTTCCATAGCTCTTACTACATGGGACAATGAGTAATGTCATAGCTAGAAAATACTCTGAGTCTAAAGATCTTGCATTAGACTTGGAAATATTCTTCATATCACCATTTCCTATGCTGTCTATAAAAACCAGGGGCATAATATTTCCTGATGGCACAAATCTGAAAATTATTGTGTGAATAGACCAGGATAGATATGTACATCTATGACCGAAGAGCATAGAAGCGAGAGAAATAATACACAAGTGTAGGGGATTTCTTTTGAAGGTTAAGGAAAATGAATAAAGATTTGGAAAATAGTTTTATGGAGGAATCAATCAGCATATTCCAAAACGCCAAAATTCTAGAAGTTTATTTCTTGTATGCGTTTTCATGTATGTTGAGCTGAAGACTTTTCATCCATGGGAATTTTATTTCAGTATGTAGATATTTGTGTGTTAGAGGGTGTGTAGCTGAGACGGAAGTAACTAGAAAGTCATGTGTTGTGATTGATATAAGTTAATAAAATGGGTTGGATTTTAATTCTACAGTAAAAAAAAAAAAGAAAGTCTTCATTCAGCGTCTATGATCTGCAAAGCATTGTTATAAAACCTACAGTGGAGGGCCCGCCGAGTGGCGCGGTGGTTAAGTGCTGGCTTGGGAAGCCAGCCGCCTTGGTTCAGATCCCACATATGAGGGCCAGTGACACTGCCCTTGAGAAAAAAAAAAAATCTACAGGGGAGATTTCAACTCAAGTCTGAGGTTCTTTGGGGAGAGAAATTTTGTCAGCAGGCATAATGCCTACAACAAGGCATTATAGATCCATAGATTTATTTTTTTTCTTATTTGGTTCCTAGGGAGAGTACAAAGAAACAGAAATACAATATAGGCTTAGAAACAAATTATCTTATTGAAAATGGATGTCTAGGTCTTCAATAAAAGAGAGCTAACCATGCGTTTAAAACATATCTTGGATTAAAAGTTAAAAAGCCATTTTGTTTTTAATATTCCAGATTTCAATAGTGGTCAGAACTTTGAAGCACGGTGTGTCTGGTAATTGACGGATATTTATGTCTGGCCTAAGGTGCAAGAAAGGACAGCTGCTGTGGCCAACCCACTGATGGTTTGTGCAGGAAGATAAGAGGGCTTGTTTATTTTGTGGCTCAAGGCTCAAATCTTTAGTAGAAGAAGCAGAAGGTTCTTTACTGGCATACCTAATCAGGGGCACAAATTTTTTTTTTTTTTTTTTAGCTGAGCCATCTTGCCACCTGTTGGCAGCTCAGTGGCAGCTCAGCTCGGGCTGGGAATTGAACCGGTGACCCTGTTGTTGCTCAGAGCTTGCACTCTTGAGCAAACTCTTAACCAACTGAACCACTCGGCCAGCCCACGAGTTTTTTTGTTGAATTTTCTCTGATATTCTCCTAGAAGAACTTCATACCAAAGTTCAGACATGCTTCTCAGAACATGGTCTATTGTTTTGGGTTCCAGTTTTTTATTATAGAAAAAAGAGTGCCTGATATTTTAATGTTAGTTCTAGCTGTTGGAACTTAAACATGTTTTTAGTGGAATGGTCCTAATTTGGTTTCACCTCTCCCATTTTATTAACTAACTATTTAGCTTATTTTCATTTATCTCTCTTGCCAGTGAGAATCGAAATGTGACAAAGAAAAAGGGGCAGTGGATGTGCAGTCTGAAACAATAACACTGTTTATGTCTATGCTGGGGGGGGGGGGCTGCCACAGAGCAGAGGCCCCATAAATGTAGACCCCTGCTCTGTTATAAGAGTCAGATTATGTCCTTACACATCTCCTCACACCTCTCTCTCTCTCTGTCTCTCTCTCTCTCTCTCTCACTCTCACTCTCTCTCTCTTTTCTTTCTCTCTCTTCCCCCTCCTACCTCCCTTCTCTCCTCCATATATATTCTGTTCAAGAAGAGAGGCATTACAGAAGGTTGTAGAGACTCTCTTTTCCTATTTATCTGACTTGGGATAAACCTGCACCATCTAACTAATCTCACTTCAAACCAAGATTTCAAAATGGCAAGTCAGGCCTACTGATCTTAACACTAAGGACGGAGCACTTGAGTTGGCATGAGACTATATTTATCAGGACTTTCATGAATGAATCACAACTTCTGAATATGGGTTTCCAATTTTTACCAAAGTTGATGACCCCTATTCCTGTAAAAACAACTAATGAGAAAGCATCGTCCAAGGCGGGGAGTGAATTTCAATTTCTAGCCATATTGTCGATCAGCCTGTCACAAGACAGTTCTCTAGGTTGTTGGAAAAGGTTTATGGCATGCTTAGTTTGGGACAGTCTAACGGCCATGGAAAGCCAATTAAAAAGCTCAACATCAAATCAGCCATTCAGTGGATTTTTACATAAAACTTCCCTTATGTTCAATTATAATCTAAGAATCCACCAATAATTTGGTTTCTATCATCAGGTCCTCCACAATTGAAATCCCTTATACGTGATTTAAAAGTATCCTTTTTGGAAAGTAAATCCTTTTTAAATCAACTTCCTGCTTATACTCGTAGAAAAGCAAATAAAAGAGAGAAAAAGGAGAAAAGAAAATTTACCCCAAGAAAATTCTTGTCTCATGAGATACAGACCGTGTGCCTACGGGACCTTTTTTTTTTCTCTTAAGCTCTTCCCTGCTTCTGAGGTTCTGATCTAAAACTCTGTTTACTTTCATTATGATCAACTGGTCAGTTACCTCCTGCCTGCACTTAAGGAAAGCTCGCCCACCTTTCCATGGACACTGTTAGGAAATTAGCAACTTTAAAATCCCGAAAAGGAAACAGTTGTGTCATTTTATGCCAGTTGCTCTCCAGGACACTAAGTTGTCATCTATGGAACCTTATTCTTAGCACAGGTTAGGATAGGGCTTTTGCAACAAAGAATCAGTTTATCACCTATATTCAAGATTATTGAATTTCTGTCTACATTTATATATTCGTTAGGTAATCCTGAAAACTACCACTTTAGCTACTTTGTCTAGTCTAGATCATTATTTTATTTATTTATTTATTTATTTATTTATTTTGTTTGAGGGCAGTGTCACTGGCCCTCATATGTGGGGCTCGAACCCCGGGCCGCTGGCTTCCCAAGCGGGAAAGACCACCACGCCACTCGGCCGGCCCTAGATCATTATTTTAAATGGTTTGTTTTTACCTCCTTTCAACATTTCAGCTCAAGGTCAATAATATTCCAGAATGATAATAGTAGAGATCAGCTCAACAGACATTCTTCCAGGTCAGAGGTTCTTAAAATTTGAGGTGAGAAATAAAATGCAGTTGTCATGGTTCCTACCACCAGAAACTATTTCTATTGTTTTAGGTAAATGCCAACAATTTACATTGTTAATAAATATTCCAGATGATCCCAATTCTGGCAGTCTTCACTCCACACTAAGAATTTGCTCAACTCTATATATGAATTTTGTAATTATCTGGAAGTTATATATTTTGATCAAATCATTTATATTTTCTATAAGAATGCCTTTCCATTTTTCCAATATTATCATGTATTTGCATTATAAAAATTTATATACTTTATGGCCAAAATCAAAAATAGTTCTAAATATTTTGTGAAAATATTGGCATAGACACTGTTCATTATGTTGGTAGAAAACCTGCTTTACTTGTCTTTAAAAACTCTTCAAGCAGTGAGATAACTTCCCTTCTTGGATAAACAGAACTGTAAAAGATGCTACACTTTCTTTCTTTTCTTTAACTGCCAGGAAATTCAGAGAGGATTTTATGCTCAGTAATGCTCTATTTAGCCTAACTTTTATTCTTCATCATTTCCCCTTTATCTTCAACACTTGCACTGGTTTATTGAATCTTTGTGGTTCATTTGTCAGAGAATTGTTTCAAATCCTCTTTAAAAATTGGCAGAGTAAATAATAATAAAGGGATGATTAACTATATAATTTCAAAACAAGTTTACCAAAAACAGGATTTTTATAATTTGGTAATCCAAATTGATTAACTATTGAATTTTCAAGAACAAAAAGTTTGGCATGGTGACTCAAAATTCCAAGTTTCTAAGTAAGAAATAACTCTTGATTTAACATGTGTTTTCAATCAATAACTCTTCATCTTCAACAATCATTCCCTGCCTAATTGTTTACTGGATGATCTGCTACAGGCTTTTCTTTTTTACCCTTCTAGTTCTAGTTTATGCAGAGTCTTTCTCTCTCTCTCTCTCTCTCTCTCTCTCTCTCTCTCTCTCTCTCTCTCTCTCTCTCTCTCTCTCTCTCCCCCCCCTTCCCAACCCCCCAGCTGTACACATTTAATGTCTATACTTCATGAGTTTGGGGATAAGTATACATCCATGAAAATCATCACCACCATCAAAGCCACGGACATTATCCGTCACCTCCCAAAGTCTCCTCCTGCTCCTTTATTACTTTTGCTTATACAAGAAAAAAATATTATATTTAACATTATTTTAATATCATAGATTTAATAATAATAACACAGCAGCAATCCTTCATAGAGCACCTATATAGGAGGTAATGTTCTATGAATTTCACATACTTATATTTAATTTCCATACAAGTCCTATGGGATAGGTATTGCTCACCTATTTCTTTAACAGATGGGAAATCTCAGGTACACTGAGTTTAAATAACTTGACCATTGTCACACAGCTGGTATTTTTGTCCAGGCCATCTCTAATCTATTCCCCTATATATTTAGGATCTTTTTGAGGGAATCATCAAAGAATGATTGTAGGACAAGAGATCTGATTTTAAATAACATCTGATAGAGTTTTTATATAAAAAAATATAAAAAGAAAAAGGCCCAAATGTCACCAGAGAGCCCTCTTTTTTAACAAAAGTTCTGTAGACTCATGGAAAAAAAATTTTTTTTAGTACAAGAAAGTACAAAATGAAATACAAAATGATTATATTTCCCACATACCCAGACTTCTTGTAAGCATTATCATCAATACAATAGTTCATTCTGTGTCCTCCCAGAAAAAAAAGAGGGTATATATATATATATATATATATATATATATATATATATATCTCCATATTGGGTCGTGAGAAAAGTCATGATGTGTTTTTGCGACGAAAAACATAGAGCAAATGTGTCATGACTTTTCTGACAACCCAATGTATACATGTGTATTTACATAGCCATACATTTTGTATTGATGTTTATGTGTGTTTGTGTTTCTCAAATGCATATTTGAGTATACAATACACATTCACACATATTTTAGTAGTTATCTAAAACAATAGGCATAGATCCAGAAACTAGGTGTTGAATAATGTGGAAAATAACAAGGAAAAAGAAGTGAAAGGAATGTGAAACTAAAGTGATTTCCTAATTAACTCAAAGTTTGGCTTAAAATAGTATATTTTAGAACATATTGCCAAAATTTACTACATGATCACACACAAAAAAAAGCCTTCCTTTAATTGTTTTTGAAGTAAAATAATATTACTTTTCATTTAGGTGATTATGAAGGTAGGTAGACTCTTTACATGAAAACAATAGAGTCCTTTGTAAAATCAATAGGCACTTAGCACTATGTTAGGACCATGCCAATCCTGAATCAAGTGCTTTATTCCCATAAAGAAGAGTTTATAGCCATTTTGTAAATTACATTTCTTTTTATTATGATCGTTGCTGTTATCTTTTGATATTTCTCATCAAATTCGTGTAATTTTTAAAGCCCAAAGCACAAATACTATATTAAAAAAAGACAGCAGATCAACACATATACACTTTAAGTTAATTATGCTTTTGAAACAATTGTCTTTTATTGCAAACATAAAAAATTGTAAGATTATCTATGAAGGACTGAAAGAAATATTCATTTTAATTTACATAATTAAGAATTTCCTGAAATGAAAAAGAGATGTCTCATGAAAATGGAAATAAAAACAAAAAGCAATATTTATACCAAACTATACAGACTTTAAAACAAAGGCTGTAATAAGAGAGAAAGAAGGACTTAGCAATCCCAATTCTGGGTATTCACCCAAAGAAACCCAAAATACTACTTCGAAAGGACATGTGCATACATTCATTCACGGCAGCATTATTTACAATAGCCAAGATATGGAGGCAACCTGGGTGTCCATTAATGAATGAATCGATAAAGAGGAGGTGATGCATATATACAATGGAATAGTACTCAGTCATAAAAACGAATGAAACTTTGCCATCTGCAACAACATGGATGGACTTAGAGGGTATTGTGCTGAGTGGAGTAAGTCAAAGAAAGAAAAATGTCACATGATTTCACTTATGTGTGGAATCTGAAGAGCAAGATAAACTAACAAACAAAACAGATAAAAAGTTATAGATACAGAGAACATTTTGAGGGTTGCCAGATGGAAGGGAGGTTAGGAGGTGGGTGAAAAGGGGGAGGGATTAAGAAGTACAAATTGGTTGTTACAAAGTAGTCATGGGGATATACAATAGCATAAGGAATACTGTCAATAATATTGCAATAACTATGTATGGAGTCAGATGGGCACTAGGTTTATAAGGCTGATCACTTCGTAAGTTTTATAAATGTCTAATCACTATCTTGTATACCTGAAACTTATATAATATTGTATGTCAATTGTAACTGAAAAACTTTAAAAATATTAAAAAAGAATTTCCTGAAGTGAAAGTAATTTCCTCTTGACATTTATTCATATATCCTATTTCACAGTGATGTATTTCTTTCTGAATGCCTATTGTATGCCTTGAAATTAGCATATTTTTCTAACCACAGTAATATTCTGATAAACTATACAATGAGTTCAGAATATGTGAGTACTTTCTTGGTTGTAGATGTTTTCAAAAAGTTATACAAAATACTGTAAAATGTCAGAAAACCAGTTGAATTTCAACTCCAATCCTCATTCTTAATTTCATAAGAATGAGTTACCACCCCAGCCTTGTGAGATATTTTTGATTTGATGTTTTTCATAGTATTGGTATGGATATGGTTGGCTTTGAGTTCAAACATGTAGCTAAAAGTAATTAAATATTTCCATATATTTAGCTACAATTTCTGTAGCAAAATGAAAGGAAACAAGTCCCCATTCAAATAACAAAGGATACTAATTATGAGGGTGTAATTGTCATCAACTTCAACACATGCAAGGGACAGAAAGTACCGGGACTTTTTCCTTTGTGACAGCCCTCGTAAATCCTAGCTTGTTTAATCAGGAATCAAGCCTCTGGGATAAACTATTGGTGAGGATGGAGAATTATCTGAAGGGCAAATGTTTTAATGGAAATAGAATGCTAAATTGAGAAGCCACACTGAATTCCCTTAGATTCAAGAACTATTTTCACAAGTTACTCATCTGGGAAACACACATAATCTTTTATTTTTTTATTTTTATGCTGTTAATCCAGTTCTTGTTCTTCCAACCCAAGTTCTCTCCAATTATCCAATCATGATTATGCTTTATCCTCCAGCATGATGATTCTTATCAAGTCACTGACTCTGTAAGCCTTCATTTATTATACATTGGCTACCCACATGGTCCCAAATCAGTTTGGGTTTAAACACCCCTCCAGGCAATTTTCAGATTTCAACACATGGAAACCATTTTTTCTTACAAACTCACAAATATAACAAAACACCTGAAGAGGATATATATATATATATATATATATATATATATATATATATATACACACACAGTGCAGTGTGAGAAAAAAAAAGGAATGAAAATTCTTTAAATAGAATCCAAAGCATATGTGATATTCTTGAACATCAACATTAGAAATGACAACTGTAAGTCTGCATATCTATATCCAAAATAAATAATAATCCCCAGTCATTTCCCAAATAGCTCCATATCAATTGAGAACCACTTTTGCCTTTTCAGCTAAAATTCATTTTTTTCATTTGAACTAGTTTTATTTTTGTCAGACAGGTATAATTTAATCATGCATTCTTAGAAAATACTCCATTTTTCTGGAAAGTCTCATGAATCAAACTGTACATAAATTTTAAGTTAAGGTAAGTATAATAAATCTAGCAAAGAATGAGGATTTAAACATCGTGAAGGCACTAATGTTAAAATGGCCACTGAAAAACACTTAAATGTTTCAGAGCTTGTGCTCATTTTTACACAGAAATCATATTCGATCTCTACCATGCTCATAACTCTCCAATATCTCGCCATTAGTTTTGAATGATACCAGAAGGATTTATTATGGTCTACAATACCCTACCTCACCTTGTCCCGGCTACCTTTCAGATAGCCGTTGCTACTAAGCCTGCCCCTGTCTCCCTTCGCTCCAATTACAGTGGGCTTGGTGGAATACACTAAACCTCCTCCTATCTTCAGGGCTTTGTATTTCTTTTCTCTCTTCCTCTAAAACTCTTCATGCAGATATGCACAAGATTTCCATCACTCCATTCAGTTAGCCATCAGCTTAAATAGTCCCTTTGGAAAGGGCCTTGTCTGTCCCCTTTTCAAAATAATATACTTCTTACCCTGACTTATTCTCCTTGTAGCAGCCACCACTACCTGGCATTATACATTTATGGATTTATCTCTGCCTCTCTAACAAGACAACGCAGTTCTTAAGGTCAGGAAGTTTGTAGCTCTGTTTACTATTGTGGTCAATAGCAGAGAGTAACTGATCAACAAAATCGTTCAATTGAATTGAGCTCTATGCATCACGTTTTGATTCCTGAGAGCATGTGCTACAGGGAAAACTTTGGATTTCCAAAAGCAGTGTTACTGATATTTTAAAAAATAAAAATATTGGCCGGCCGAGTGGCGCGGTGGTTAAGCACTGGCTTGGGAAGCCAGGGGCCCCAGTTCAGGTCCCACATATGAGGGCCAGTGACTCTGCCCTCAAAAAATAAAAAATAAAATAAATAAATAAATAAATAAATAATAAAAAATAAAAATAAAAAGTGAAGAAAATGAGGAAGATGGAAGAATCAGGCCCACATCAGAGCAAAAAAGACAAGACCTTTTACTTTTAGAACAAAACCTTTCCATTCTATTTGACATTATTTCAGCTGTCATCCTACTCTTTCAATGTTATTTTTTTCTCAGTATTAACTTCTTATAAATCACTCCCTATTTCTCCCCACACTTACTATGATTCAACTTTCTTTACATAACAGACTTGTCAAAATTCCCACAGCAAAATGCACTGCACCATACCAAGATGCATATTTACATGTATATTTATGTTTTGTATAGCTGCCTTCTAATTGCTCAGAACATGAATTTCTTCCTGAGAGAAACAATATTTATCTTATATGCCATTTGCAGACAATATTTTACTATTTTTAAACAATTCCATTTTATTCATACATGACTGGATAAAGTGCCAGGCTTGTGTTTATTGGGTAAGAGGTAGGACACCTTTCATATCACAAAGTGTCATCAAGGTAGCTTTTTCACCCGTGGACTCCTTGCCTGTTCTTATTTAGATAGCTTGAAAGAAAAGGCATTTTACTCCTGTGTTGATTCACTTACATTATAAGATATCTCCATATGCTTCCCAGAGGCATCTGCACTTTACCCAACCCTCACCAGAAAGCAAACTGCTTAAGGAAAGAACCACTGACAGTCATTAATCCTGACCTTTGCAGAAGAATTAGTTACAGTTCAGAGTGGAGAAGTCTCACAGCCCTCCCTACTGCAGAGAGAAAAATAAAGAGGGTAGACTGTAGTACATTCAGAGACAAAATGTTCAAATAATAAATTTCAATTGTTTTTAACAGTGAACAAAGCAAAATATCACATTAGTAGATTACTGCTAATGCCGAGATGGCACAGTTCCCTGCCGGGGAGCTCTCCATGGTACACAGGTCTCACCTCATACCAGGGCCAGCAACACACCCATACAGATCTCTCCACATTGGAATACTAAGCTAGTAGGTAATAAGTTCCAAAAGGTATGGACCCAAACCTCAAAAGTCTTTCAATCTAGTTAGGAAGGCAAGCAATAAAACCATAAATTATATATAAAATAGCACTTACTAATGTCAAGGGTAATTCCAACTGTAGATGATGTAGACTTAGGGGGTTGAGAAGGCTTCATGGAGAAGGTCAGTGGTAAAGGCTGGCTCTCAAAGGAGAAAACGAAAGGGCAAAAGAATCCAACGCAATCTACCAAAGCAAGGAGCTGAATAAATGTGCGTGGAAATACAGAGATGGGGTTTCATCCCTGAGCTTCTTTTCAATGCCAGACCTTATCTCTCACTGTCAAACCCAGCTGTGGAAGTCAGTGGACCAGTGGGAGAATATCTCTCTCTCTCTCTCTCTCTCTCTCTCTCTCTCTCTCTCTCTCTCTCTCTCGTCTCTCAGAAAAAAAGACAAGTGGAGGAAAGAGGAGAATCATTATCACAGATCTGAGGGAAAAATAATACTTCTTTCTCAGTGAATGTTCTTTTCACCATTCCTGTTCTGTCAATGATAGAGAAGTTAACCTGTAGAATTTTAACTACCCACAAGCCAACTCATTTTTAGGTAATTTAGGCAAAATAATTAATTTACTTTCTTCTCTATCAGGCCAGGTGAATATTCCCCATGGCCTAACAGTTCACCAGGTGAGAACACGTGGTTGTGTTACATCAACTGGACACCATCATGATAAACCCCAGAACTGCATGAATTAATGCAGAGATGGCAGTGACACTGACGAATGTGGAGTGAGTCACAGAGAGTAGAACTGGAGAGAAATGCATTTTATTAATGGAATACAGAGCAAATGGAATAAGGAGCAAAAAAAAAAAAATAATTTTTTTTTTTTTTATCCCTGTAGCATCAGCAGTAACCCCCAGACAGTTATTGCACATTCCTAGATAATGTCTTAAGGTCTTCAAAAAATAAGTAAAAAAATGAAATTTCATAAAATCCTACTGCTATTTAATTTTATAACTATGGGCAACCCACACAAAAAAATCTTGCATGTGGAAAATGATGGATTTTATTTTATTTTTATTTTTTATTTTTTTGTTTTTTTTAGCTGAGCCATCCTGCTACCTGTTGGCAGCTCAGCGGCTGCTCAGCTCGGGCTGGGCATCGAACTGCTGTTGCTCAAAGCTCAGCTCGCACTCTTGAGCGAGCTCTGAACCAACTGAGCCACTCAGCTGGCCCAAAAATGATGGATTTTAAATAAATAACAACTAAGTTTCTTTTCACCAGGAATTCAGAAATTCGTTAACAAGGAAAGTGAATTTCATTAACTCATTTTCAAAGATGAGTATAATTGGGAGAAAGGTTTACACAAATACAAAATACATGAACTAGAATTAAATGAAGTAAATATATAAATAAAATAAGGCTAAGTCAATTGTAGTCTAAAGGGAAATTCTAAAAGAAATATATATATAGACCCACTGAAAATTGGAAAATGGCCACTTCTCTAGATTACTGTACTAAGAGAACACATATTATCTCTTCCTGACATACCCCTGTCTGGCAACCACGTAAATGTGTGTAAAAAAAATCAAGATGCGCACATTTTAAAAATGTGTAAATATACACATTTAAAAAATACGTATGTCATGTCAAATATCATCTGTAATTCAAATGATGACTAAAACAAACTAAAGACACTTAAGATTTCGTTACCTGTAATGCTAAAACAGGAATATATATCACATTTTTCTACATTTCTTTAAAAGTTCATTTTCAACTCCCATCAATTAACATGCTCTATAAAGAACTTTATCAAAATATGTGGTAGTATGCCAAAATAAAAATGGATGTTACTCATAGTGCATGGCTCTTCAACAGAAAGATAAATGGTTCTTTCCACCTTGTAAAGATCTATTTGATTAACATGTTAGCAATACTTATGTAAGATGCTGGCCAAGAGGAAATAATTCCATCATTTTCAGTAATAACTGGGTTAAACAAGTCTCTACAGAAATGATTCTGCAAGATATACATACTCCCAACATTCCCCAAAGTCATGCAGTCAGAATAGAGATGAATAGCAAGATATTTAAAATTTTGTTCTTTTTAATAACATATATTTTATAGCACACATGTCATGCAACATACATGTTTATATAAAATATATAACATATAACATATTGAATATATTTGGTTTATATGATATTTATAACATACTTGTATGCTACATAAGATATAACATTTAGCACATATTATATATATATATAAAATCCTGTCCCAATTATGTCATTCTAAAAGGGGGAATTTCCCTGATACCTTGTTGGGAAAATTGCAACGAAAAACTATTTTTTGCATTTTTGTTTTTTTAAAATAGCAATTTACCAAACCTATTAAAATTGAAATATTATAGAGCTGATATTTGAGAGACTTATAAATAGACAACTACACTAAGCTTCTTCGGAAAATACAGATATAGTTCTACCATATTTGTTTCTGATGAATGTACACTATAAATGAACTCTTTGTTTTCCTAGATTTGTTTGGAAATCAGAATGTGATTTATGTAGTTAAATCCTAAAGTTTCATTCTAAGCACGAACTTTACAGAAATGACACGTGGTAGCCTTCTTTTCTGTATTGAAAACTTTATCAAAACAACTTAAAGAAGTGGTATGGATCACAGGCATGACACTTCTCAAGTTGTTAAGTTATGTCATGAGGAATATGATCTGTTTTGTAAAAAAGGACCTAAATGGTTAGTAATCATGACCAAGAATGCAGATATTAACTGACATAAAAGCTCCTCAAATCATTTCATGTGTCACCTGAAGCTACTTCTCATGAATGACATGTGTCACTAATGAACCTGAGGTACAATAGTAAACTGAAGCTGGACCTTGTTAGATATAGTTTTACAACGTTGTTTTTTTATAATTTGTGAACATTTGGAAATGTCCTGAATTTGGCAACATTTAAGTACTACCACCTGAATGAAAAATAAACACTGGATGCTACTTCCCAAAGGTCATTTGGACAAAAGAGGAGTTTCAGGTCCTTTCTCTCCCAAGGCAGTTGAAGGCAGTGATTAGAATTTACATTAAGGAGAGGAGGGAGGTAGGGGAATAAAAGCATAATCAGGGCTTAATACAGGTCAATAAATATGCACAGAAAGACAGAATGGAATGGAGGATCAGGCATGTATGACCACTCAATCTGAACACTGTTTTAAAACATCTGACGTTCTTTCTTTGATTGACTTTTGAAAATTGTGCTTTTGATGTTTCCTACTTTAATTAATAGGAAGTGGGTAATGGAACATTATATTTTAAAGCATTAATTTTATTGACAAATTAAATAATTACTTATATAACAAGCTTGGTTAAGTCAGGGAGCACAAAAATGATTAGATGTATGCACAATAGTTCTAAGATAAACCCACTCATTTCTTTAGACCAAAAATGCCAACTGAATATTGTCTAAAATGACCTGAAAGGGAGCAGAATAATTTTGCCAGTCTTGAGTTACAAAGCTCTTGGCTATTTCCTCTTGTGGGTAATGTTTATATGAGCTGCAACTTTTGATAACCACGATTTAGGATTCCATTTTCACTTCTATTATCATTAATTGATGAACATTAACTCCATTAAAAATAATAGCCATGTAAAAATAGCTCAGAAAGTGTAATAGGAAATTCTTGGTCATCTGTCAGACACGACTTGCTATTAGCTTTAATTTAACTACTGCATATTTTACAGAAACTTGGTACTTTATACTTCAGTTTATAAGTATGAAACTACTGAGTCAAAAATAAATTCAGGCAATGGCTTTTGTTGAACATTTTCTGTTCTTAACTAAAGCTGTTGAGTCACAATGCAACCAAAGATAAGACACCAAAAAGGCAGTATTAAAAAAAAAAATCTATTTCTCCAGGAAAATAAATGCATTTAATTATTTTTTGTTGAGAAACTGAAGACATTTTCCTAAGAAACTATGCTATATTATAAAGCATATGCTTAGTTAAATGTTCATTTTTTCCCTAAAAAATGGATTGTATTTTGATTGTATCAACATTTCTATATCTTAAAAGTATTACTGCTATAGTCTCTATCAGGTTCATTAACTAGCTTAATTCCTGAAAATTAAACTTTTCAACTTCAGTGAATCTTAAGTCTTAAAAGTAACTCCCATTTTGCTTCCAAGTTCCAAGAAAATGTATATTTAATTTTTCTAATCTATTTACATACAGAACATGTGAACTAAATCCATTTCATAGATTTTACTCAGGCACCATGATTCAATTTCTGACATCATTTCAAAAAGTAGATGCTTATAAGCATTTTATTTATATAATAAAAAAGTAATAAAAAAGTCATTAATGCTTAACATTTCCTCATTTTTTATCCTGAAGACAAAAATAAATTTAAAAAAAAAAAAATTGAAAGTCATTCTAGGAAACAAATTTTAAAATAATACTAACTTCTTATGTCTGGAATAGAACATCTAGCTACATGAAATTAGCATCTCATCAACATTTATTATAATACCTATATTCAATCATATAGATAGTATATAGTATTAAAATGATTTACTGATATTTCATGAAAAACATTGCCATTGTCACCAAATCTTAAAAAATATTTCCTTTAATATTTATTCCTTTATTTCCTCTGAACACAAAGTCCTCTTTTTTATACATATGTATTTAATTTGATGTCCTGATACTAATTTGTACTATTCAATTACCCTTAATAAAGATTTCAAATGCCCAAAAGACAAGATCAATATATATATATATATATATATATATATATATATATATATATATATTCCTCTTTGATAAGAAAAATAAGCATCTATACTTTCTCTAAAATTGTCACAAAATAACCAACAGGATAAAAGAGACATATAAGCAGTAGGCTATGAATTTTCACTGATTCATTTTGAAAATTGTACCAGTAAGTCTTCAAAAATATGTGAGACTAAATCAAAATCATGTTTTACCATAATTTCTAATTTAATTTAGCCAAAATTCTTCACATATAAAATATTCCATTAGTTGGTCATATGACAACAGGAGAAAATCTGTTCAACACAAGATGTCTAATAAAATTAGGTTGATTTTAAACACATTGTCTTTTAAAGAAGGCAATTAAATTAGTCAGAAACACAAAACTTAAAAAGCAGCCTTGGGAATAACTTTTTTCTTCTAGCCATTACCAAATCCCTCCTGAACTGATTAACTATGCAAGAAAAGCAGCATAAAGCTAAAGCAAGGGCACTATTACTACTCGGCTTATCTCAGAACTCATAAAAGTAAAAGGCTCTAACCATCTTATTTTATTAGATTCTCTAATATGTAAACAATGCTACTACTTTTCTGCAGTTTGATTAATATTATTAATCATTTCATACCTCTCCTTTTTTCTACAATCTAAGAAAAATCTTAATTCTTGTATAACATTTATTTTTTAGAAACATTCATTTGGAATATGCCCCCTTTGCTTCCAAAACACCATTACCCCCAAATAAAATAATGCACAAAAGAATGCTAGGAGGAAATCAGAACGCACAATATTCTATAATGCAACCAGCCCTTGGTGACCATTAATCTCACCATATACTGCTCTACATCCTTCATGTATTTAATGGTCCTGGACCCACTGGCTGATGGGATCTGTAGTTCCTAAAAAATGTGTGGATGACAGTCATTTGCTTCTTTTTATTTGAAACTATGAACTTAGAGTCTTGAATATGTTTCAAATATCATTCCATTGCATTTTGTAGAGTTGTTCAGTTTCAACCCTGATATTCAAAAACTGAAAAACTTAGCAGCTATAATGAAAGTGCATATATATGAATATGCACATACATATTACAAAACCCTTTGATAACGATATCTATAATCTATATTTTAAAATGCAAAATAAGAACTATGGTTTTTAGAGGGAAAATGTATGCTAAAAGTATGTATTCATATGAAAATAATACTTCAAATATACATGGAAACTTTCAATTGAATACACTGAAGCACTCTTCAGGCACTTCAATATATATTGTGCATATTCATAACTTTATTAGGGCACAAGTTTTGTGTTTTTCAATTTCATTATATTTTTATGTATTCATACATACAATATTGATGATCTTTCCCTATATTCAGGAATTCTAAAATGTCTTTGTTGTATTTATCCCTTTCAGGCATCAACAATTAACATGTGCCAGCAATTCCCTAAGTACCTCAATCTCTAAGTCATATCCATTTAGTAGATCAAAAGAGTTCTGCAACACCATAGCGCTTTCCTAAACCCATTTAGGAAAGGGGAAAAAATATTTCCTCTAATTTATTTCATAACCTTAATGGGTCCATAGTCACTTCAGCCATATCCAACCTCCATCCCATTTCCCTTGATGGCACCTACCCTAGTGTCGTCATGGTGACGATGGTATACCAGAAGGCAGCAGGGATGCTGGTGAACTTGCTGGCCGAAGACCCCTTCTCTGCGTAGAACATAACTGTAGCGAAAATGATGATAGCCATGGTAAGCGAAAAGAGCAAGAAGCCCAGCTCTGAGGCGCAACTCTTCAGTGTGTACCCCAGGATGCGCAGGCCTTGTGAGTGGCGGGAAAACTTAAAGATCCGGAAGACCCGGAAAACGCGGAGAGTGACAAAGGCTCCGCTGACATCCTCATTGTCCGTCATCACTAGCCCAATGTAATAAGGCAGGATGGCCACCACATCGATGATACTCATGACACTACGCACAAAACGGTAACGACTTGGTGCGGCAGCCAGGCGAAGCAAGTACTCAACTGTGAAGATCATGACGCATGCCGTGTCCAGGCAGAAGAAGGCCACTGCATACCGTTCCCCGCAGGGCAGCTCCTTGATGTGGCCTGGGCTAGACCCACATGGCACGGTTTCCACCACATTAGCGATGACCGAGACGGCAATGAAGAACCCGGTGACATAGTAGAAAACCAGGGCCATGGTGCTGGTGTGGGGGTTCTCAAAGGCCCGCCAGACCTTCTGCCGGGCAGTCATGGTGGGCAGCGCGCTCTCCCCCGTGTTGTCGGTGTCAGCATCGTCCTGGAGACGCTCCGCGTTCTCTCGCCTGCGATCCTTGTACTCCTCGTAACAGCAGTCGCCAATAATTTCTGGGATGAGGCCGAAGAAGGCCAGCTCTTCATCATAAGCAGAGATGCACTCATGGCGAGGGTAGTGGAGCTTCCCAGTGCGGTAGAAATTCAGGATATGGCGGAAGATGTCGGGGTCACGGTCAAAAAAATACTGCTGAGTCTCTGGATGGTAGAAAAAGTCCCTCTCAGAACTGCCCAGCAGAGTGTCTGGATATCGTTCCAGGGTGTCCTGCCAGGTTTGGAAACGGGTGCCACTCACGTTCAGCACTATCAGAGCATCCTGAGTCCTTTTCCTCTCCTGCCTTGGGGGAGCTGGCATGGGCCCCGAGGCCACAGGCATCCACCCGATGGCCGCTGCCCTTGCAAAGGGCAGCCATGCTGCTACCCCCGCCGCCATGGCTCCTTCAAGTGGAGGCAAGAGGGGCGGTCAGGACTCCTAATGGGTCAGAGTGGCCACAACCACCCACTTCCTCTCGTCAACAAACACTAGAGAGAAACGTGGTCCGGAGGTGTCACTCTTATTCCAAGGTGGGGGCTCCTGATGAAGTCACAGTTCTCAGAAGGGCAAGTTTCCCTCAAAGACAGGTATTTGGAAAATACAGTGTCCTGACAATCACGCCCAACACAACCTAACCAAATCTCGTCCAGCAGTCGGACCAGGCCAGTCCTGGTACAAATAAGTATACAGGTGACTTTAGAGGCAGCAATTCCTTCAAACAGGTGTCTCTGATTTCTCCCCTGACACAGTCTGGATAATGTGGGGTCAGTATGCGTCGTTTAAGGTAGAGAACACGACGGGCAGTCACTTAGTGGTGAACCCTTCCCCCTTCCCTTTTAGCTCTTTCAAACCTTCCCTGTCCAAGGAGCCCTTCCCGCCAAAGGAGTCTCAAAAAGGCGACCTGTTGTAGCTTCCCAGGTGCGGTCACAGCCGCTGCCCCACGTTTCTTTGGGAGTCTGGTCGCCGCTTCTACCCCTTGGGCCGTATTTGCAGAGATGGAGGTGCTGTGCGGTGGGCACGGGGGGGGGGCGTTAAGACAGAGCCTCCTCCCCCTCGTCTACAAGCACCCCTTGCGTCTGCCAAAAGCGTTCGCCCAATCGCCCCTTCTTCACTCTCTTTTCAAGTTCAGCTCAGGTGCAGTGTGACAGTTACGGAGCCCAGGAGCTGGCAGCCGCCGCGGCGGCGGCGGCAGCAGCATCTGCCTCGGCGAAGAACGCGCCTCGCCCGCGGTACATACCTGGCCAAGTGCGCGCCGGGGCTGAGTTGCATAGAGACTTTCTCCTCGCCGTGCACCCGGAAAGGGAAAAGCAGAGAGCAGCTCGCGAGCAGCCGAATCCGAGGCGCTGAGGGAGCATAAATAAAGCTCAAGCGAGCTCTTCGTCCCCTTCCCCCATCCCTCCTTGCTTCCCTCCTCCTTTTCACCTTCCAAAAGCCAGGCGCAGGCGAGCCGAGCAGCAGCAACAAGTTCAAAAGGTGCGGGGGAGGCGAGAACGGAGGGGACGCTCTCCTGCCAACTTACTGCACCGCCGCGGTGGCTGGGGCCCGAGCGGTGCGGTGCAGGGCTGCGAGGCTGCGGGGCTGCGGGGCTGCGGGGCGGGCGGCGGCGGCGCGGCGGGGCCGGGGCTGGCGCGGGCAATCGCCGGGGCGCTGAGGCTGGAGGCGCTCAGCAGCGCGGGGGCGCGGGGGGGCGGCTCGCTGCTTCCCCGCCAGTGGGTGGTCCTGCATGTCCCCGGGCTCCCCGCACCGCTCTGCTCGTGCGATCGATAAATAGGGAGAAAATAAATAGCGGCGCGCACGCCCCGCCACGCAGGTTCCGAAAGGCGTCTCCCACCTTTCCCTCGGCTTGACCTTTCTCCGCCCCCTCGGGCTGCTCTCGCTCCACCCCAGCCACCCACCAGCCCCGGCGCAAAATGTCACCGAGGGAGAGCATCCAGGTGGATCTGCCGGGGAGGAGAGCGAGCCTAGATGAACAAAGGGAAGCTGCACGCGCTCGGCTGCGGGGACTTGGGGAGGAGAGGAGCACGGGGACCGGTGCCTGGCGTCTGCCTCCCCGGGTCGCGGTTCCAGGCGAGCGTGGGAAAAGGTGAAAGCGAGAAGCTGAGAAGGGGGGTGAGCGGAGCGGAACGCGCAGGAATTGGCTGCCTTCTGGGGGCTCCTGGGTAGCAAGCCCTCAAAGCCTCGCGGCCGAATGTTTAAGTGCTTTCCCTCTTTTCTTTCTTTTTATTTGTTCAAACCAGATGTTAACGTTGCAGGGGTAAACACGTCATCTATGCCACATGCCGAAAAGTCAGGCAGTCTCCTCCGTCTAGGTCTAACCACAACTCCTGCTCCCGTCCTTTTGCGAATTGACAGGAAGGATTGAGAACCTTTTTTGAAATGTCAGCATCAAGGGGCTGGAGTCTGTGTGAGTCTGTGTGCGTCCCCTCCGCTCTCTCTGCGCATCTCCGCGCAGACCTCAGACGGTTAAAGTCGTTAAATGTGTCCTGGTGAGGGGTAAGTGATGTGATGTGGGGAGAAACTAGGAAATTGTCGCGGCCAACCTTTTTGTTTTTCGTGTACCCCGCCCCCCCCCGCCCCCCCCCCCCGGTCATTAGGAATCTTCCTTAAAATCAAACAGATATCATTTATAACCACTAGATGGCGGGAAGAGCGAGAAGTTAAATCTATCCCTAAGGTTTGGATGCTTTAGAAGGGTGAAGGATCAAAATGAACTGAGCCAACAGAGGGTCAGATCACAAAAAAACATGCTCATATCCCCCACTCTCCGCCCAACTTGTTAGTATTTATATGAGACACACTATTCAGGCTTGAGTCCGCATTTTGATATATGTGGGATGAGATGTGCAGAGTTTCCTGTTGAAATGCTTTTGAAAATTAAATTTAGATTCCTGAATAATAGTACTAGGAAAGGCCTTTGAAAATAGTGGAGATTCGGGCCGGCCGAGTGGCGCATTGGTTAAGCGCTGGCTTGGGACGCCAGTGGCCCCAGTTCGGGTCCCACATATGAGGGCCAATGACACTGCCCTCAAAAAAAGAAAGAAAAAAAAAGAAAAGAAAAAAAGGAAATAGTGAAGATTCATGTATGTTGATTAAGAAGAGAAGTCCAATTTCTACATGAAAATTACCTTTTCAAGACTTGGTTTGACTGTTCCTGGCTGTAAATTAAGTGGACCATGACGTACAGTCTTGAATTGACCTGACTCTCAAGCCCTAGAGATCAGAGCCATGATGCGTTAAACTTCAGAACCTGAAATGGAATACGTCAAAGAAAATATGTGAACTAAAAATATATTACATGGAAAACCACCAGAGAAGAACAAACCTTATAATGTACAAGATTTTCTGTGGCGAGAGAAAGGTGTTTTTTGTCCACTTGCCTGCTGGTATAGAGGTTTAGGAAATCCCACGTTACAAGCTAATGGAGCTAGTGCATCATGGGAGTTTGGGAACAGACCTGAAGACTCCTGCTGTTCACCTGTTTGTATTAGTTGAGGTGAAAGGTGCTTGTTAAGGAATCTACATAGCCTGCCTACCTGAAAAAAAAAAAAAGAAAGAAATATGTTAACTGATAAATAAAAAGGAGGGGACTCCTTAACCATTACTGTAAGAAAGTCAACCCTTCCTAAACCAGCCCATACTGTGCCACCAGGACCCATGTATTCAGAGAGTGGGGAGTCATGAATATTCATTTGATGCCATACTGGCCTGCCATTCTGTAGAGGTGGGGCAAGCACCCTAAATAGAGCTTTTAAATCGCCCCTGTAGGAAACTGAACACTTGCAAATATAAATGTAGATGTTGAACTCTACAAAAACCCCTAAATAAGCAAGGATATAAAAATCTGCCGTTTTTAAGTTTTTATGATCTGCTCTCCCCCACTCTTCCCAAGCTTCTCAATGTAGTGGAAAGAATGTGGGTTTAGAAGTTAAATGCATCTAAATTCAAATTCTAACCCAAGAAATTACTCATAGGCTTCATTTCATTTGGCAAATTCTTCTGTTTAGAAATTGTAGATAATAAAACTTAACTTTTTAGGCCTATTGTCCTCATAAGGATAATACTTATGAACACCAGTGTAGAACTTGGCACACACAGAGGGTAGTCAATAACAATTCCTTTTTACAATACTTGAACACGTAACAGAAATGTATCCAGCCTGTTTCTGAAGTTCCCCCAGATATTTCTATATGTTTATTCTTGCCTCTTGAGTTCAAAATTTCCTTTGTCGTGATATGCTGGTGACTCTGATGTTTTGATCCACTTAAGCGTTGAAAGCTATATGAAGAGTAAATGTACAGAATCCAGCCCAGCACGCTATACACTTTCCTTTTCCAGGGATTCCTGTTCATCCTCCTGGAATTCTCATTTTATGAGCCCAGCACGCTTCTGCTGCGCGACTCTGCTATCTTGGAATTCTCATTTTATATTTTCTGCTTGTTGATGGGAAATAAACTCAGCAAGATCAAAATTGAGTTCAGTCACCACTCTTCTCCAATCTTCTGCTCCTCTGTTTTCTCTCCTGATGAAGAAAGCCCAAGAAAGAAACCGGGTGGTCATCATAGACATGTCCTGTCCTTCACTCTCCCCACAACAAACACACACTTAGCCAGTGACCCAGGAAATCCTGCATAGTCCACCATCCTCACTCATCTATCCTTATACTGCACCTAAAGTGCTTTTTAACACAGTGAGGAGAGGGCATTTAAATACATAGACGCAAATCTGTGTCACTGGTCCACAGTGTGTTAGAAACTATTTTGAGGTAATTATAGATTCATATACAGTTATGAGAAATAATAGAGACTCTTTAATCCTCTCACCAAGTTTTCCCTAAAGGTAACATCTAGCATATTACAGTAACATATCACAACCAGGAAATGGACTTGGACATGATCCACTAGGCTTATTCAGATTTCACCAGTTTCACATACACTAATCTTTGTGTGTTATACTTAGTTCTGCCTCATTTTCCCACACAGGTAGATTTGTGTGAGCACTGTCACAGAAAGCACGAGAAGATTTCCATCACAGGAATCGCCTTTTATAGCCCCACTCTGTCCCTCCCTCCCCTCTATCGCTCGTCAACCACTTATCTGATCTCCTCTATAATTTATCAGTTCAAGAATGTTATATAAAAGGAAAAACGTAACCTTTCGAGATTGTCTTATTTTACTCAGTAGAATTACATTGAGATCCATCCAAGTTGCTGCATGTATCCACGGTTCATTCTTTTTATCACTGACTAGTACCAAACTTTGATTAATCATTCAACCACTGAGGGACATTTGGATGGGTTTCATTTTGGGGCTATTATGCATAAAGCTGCTATAAACATCCATGTACAGGTTACTGTGTGAATATAAGGTTTCACTTATTTGGGATAAATACCCAGTAGTGCAATTGCTAGATTGTATGATAAGTATGCTTAGTTTTATGAGAAGCTGTCATATTTTCCAGAGTAGCTATCCTATTTTCTATCCCACCAGTAAAGTATAAGTTATCTGGTTTTTCAGCATCTTTGTCAACATTTGGCAGTATCACTATTTTTCATTTTAGCCATTCTGATAGTATATAGTAATATCTCACTGTGATTTTAATTCTCATTTTCCTAATGACTAAATTCGTTGAACATATATATATATATATATATATATATATATATATATATATATATATATTTTAGGGCAGTGTCACTGGCCCTCATATGTGGGACCCAAACCAGGAAGCCAGCGCTTAACCACAACGCCACTCGGCTGGCCCTCGTTGAACATATTTTTATATGTATATTTGCCAGCTGTATATTCTTCAGCAAAGCGTATGCTCCTATTTTTTGCCCATTTTTAATTGGATTGTTTTGTTTTTTACTGTTGACATTTGAGAGCTCTTTGTATATTCTAAATAATTGACCTTTGTCATATATGTTGTTTGCAAATATTTTTCCTAGTCAGAAGCTTATCTTTTCACCCTCCTCACAGAATTTTCTGCAAAGCGAAAGATTTTAATTCTGATGAGTTCCAACTTATTATTTTTTCCCTTTATGGATTATGCTGTTGGTGTTCATCTGTGAAAACTCTGCCTAGCCCCATGTCCCAAAGATTTTCTCTCTTTTTTCTAAAGATTTTATAATTTTACATTTTAAATTCAAGTCCATGATTTATTTTGAATTATTTTTTTATAAGGTATTAAGGTTTAGGTTAAAGTCCTTTTTTCTTTTTTCTTTTTTTTCCCTTATGACTGTCCAGTTGCTTCAGCACAATTTGTTGAAAAGTATGCTAAATTGCTTTTGCACCCTTGTCAAAAGTCAGTCGGGTACATTTTTTTGTGATCTAGTTTTTTAGGTTCTCTAGTTTCTTCCATTGATATGTATTTATTCCATCACTACAACCATACTTTCTTGATAACTATACCTTTAACATCAAGTAAAATTATTCCTTCCACTTTATTATTCTTTTTCAAAATTGATTTAGCTTTTATAGGTCCTTGCTTTTCTATGTAAATTCTAGAATATATGTATATGTGTATGTACACACACACACACACACACACACACACACACACACACAATTGTATAATCTTCCTAGGATTTGAATAGGCACTGCATTACACCTAAAATCAATGTGGGAGAATGGACATGTTTACTATATTGAGTCTTGCAATCCATGAGCACAGTATGCCTCTCTGTTTAGCTCTGTTTTTTTTTTCTTTTATCAGCATTTTGAGATTTTCAGGATACAGATCCTGTACGTGTTTTATTAGATTTATACTATTTCATTTTGTTTGGAGGAGTTGTGAAAAGCATTGTGAGCTCTTTTCACATATGGATGTTCATTGTTAGTGTATAGAAATGTAATTGGTTTTTGTGTATTGACCTTATATTGACAATGTTGTACTTTTTTATTTGTTATTGGGTTTTCTATGTAGATAATCATGTCACCTGAAGATAGGGTCAGTTTTTTCCTTCCTTTGCCATCTGTGTGCCTTTTGTTTATTTGTTTATTTATTTATTTATTTAAGATTTTATTGGGGAACCAGGGAAAGGGAACAGACAAGTTGTTGTCCTTTTGTTCTTCAGTCTATTTGTGGAGGACATTGCTTCACTGGCCCATGTTGATATCGTCATTGCACTCTGCTTGGGTGAGGCAGATCGGTCGCTGGCCTCTGGATGGCCACTCACAGCTGCTCTTGGCAGCTCACGCTGGCTGCCAGCCACTCACGTTGGCTACAGGCCACTCACTGTAGCTATGGCAGCCCACTGCAGCAGGGGCTGCAGCAATGCCGTCCGGGAGACTCACAGTAGCACAGCTCCAGGTGGAGCTGTTTTTCACCTTCTTAGCTGTAGAGGGCAGTGTCACTGGCCCCCATATGTGGGATCTGAACCCGAACTACTGGCATCCCAAGCCAGCTCTTTCTTTTTTTTTTGAGGGCAATGTCACTGGCCCTCATATGTGGAACCCAAACCGGGACCACTGGCTTCCTAAGCCAGCGCTTAACCACTGTGCCACTCAACCGGCCCTGTGTGCCTTTTATTTAGAGTGTTGTGTTTATTTTATTAATTTTTTTAATGCACCTGTAATCATGTTACCGTCCCTTTCAGAAGTCTTCCATCTTTTTTAGAAATCAATTCTTAGCAGAGAATATGGAACCCTCAGAATCTCAATTCCCTTTACCCTTTAAGCCTCATCTAATGCTATCTTTTTGTTTTGTTTAGTTTTGGGGAGTTGGGGGAGGGGAACAGCATTGGGGAACTGGGGAAGGGGAACAGACAAGCTGCTATCCTTTTGTTCTTCAGTCTAGTTGTGGAGGACATTGCTTCACTGCCCCATGTTGGCATCATCATTGCACTCTTCTCAGGTGAGGCAGATCCGTCGCCAGCCTCTGGACGGCCACTCACAGCGACTCTTGACAGCTCACACCGGCTGCCGGCTGCTCATGCTGGCTGCCGGCCACTCACTGTAGCCTATGGCAGCCCAGGGGACTCACAGCAGCCCAGCTCCAGGTGGAGCTGTTGTGCGTCATCTTAGCTGTAGAGGGCAGTGTCACTGGCCCTCATATGTGGGATCCAAACAATGGCCGCTGGCATCCCAAGCCAGCTCTTAACAACTGTGCCACTCAGCCGGCCCCATCTCATGCTATCTTAATATTAACTTACTTCACAGTCTTGCTCAGTTATTTTCAGTATGCAGAATTTGGTTTGTTTTGGTGTGTGTTTGATTCTGGATCATGGTTCATGCATCTTTTTTTCTCATATTAGGTGCTCAGCTTGAGTCACATCCTCCAGGAACCATCCATCACCTAACCCCTTTAAAATGATGTCATCTTAAGTGCTTCATAGAGACTAGAGCTTAGTTAGATGAGATTTTTGTCTTCCCCTCTTCTTCTCAGCCACTAGATTATAACATTTTAGAGGGAAAGCAGGGTCTTTTATTTCTATAACCTCATTATCTGCCATTGTACTTGGCATGTAGTGGAAATACAATGAATGTTTGTTGAATGACTGAGTGAACACTGTAATTAGATAGCTAACATGCACATTTTTTCCCTTATAGATTATTATTGTAACTCTCCAGAAGACTTAGGAAATCAACCTGATTTACTACCAAGATGTGCAATGGAAAGCAAATTACCTTAACAACGAGACAAATGATCCACATTTTGTATAGCTGTGTAAGAAGTGCTTTCTCAATGTACTTGTGGTACATTGGACAATGTACTTACATTACTTACACTGTACTTATAGTTGATTCTCAGAATGACCTTGTGATGTGGGTGTTATTGTTACATTTATTTTATCTGAAAGGAAACAAAGCTCAGGGAGGTTACGGGATTTTCCACGTTTATATCCTATAACTAAGTGGCAGAGGCTGACTCATTCTCAGGTGCTCTGACCCTAAATCACTTATCCTTTGAGGTGTCGAAACACACCAATATCTGCAATCGTACAGTCTCTGTGCCAATTCATTGTTGTTGTTAGTACTGGTGATTAATTAGCACAGACAGGTGCATACTATGGCGCTCATCCCCCATGGCACATTCCGTGAAGTCTCTGCCAGGGCAGGAAATCAGCCTGTGGTCATGGAGAAGGGGAGTGCTGCATCTGTTCATGCTAAACCTTAACCAGTTCTGCTAACCACCCAGAGTGATAAACACATTCAATATCTCGATCACATATTTTACAAAAGACAAATTTCATATATCTGATGGCATTATTAGAACCTCTTGCCAGACAGCTCTTTCTAAGAGCCTGGATTAGGTTATCATGTTTCATTTTTAGTTATTTTTTATTGAGATACTGATATTTTTTATTGATACAGGCGTATCACTTTGTGTTAGTTTTAGGTGCACAGTATAATGATTTGATATATTATGTATACATTGTGAAATGATTACCACAATTAGTTTACATCCATCACCACACATAGTGACAAATTTTTTTTTCTTGCAATGCAAATTTTTCAGATCTACTCATTTAGCAACTTTCAAATATACAATGAAATATTAACTCCAGTCACGATGCTGTGCGTTATTACATCACCAGGACTTATTTATCTTACAACTGGAAATTTGTACCTTTTGACCTCCTTCCCTATTTCCTAATAACCCTGTATTAGGATATATTAACATAGTATCATCTTTATTAAATAAAAAAGTCCTAAATTAAGAAAGAAATCAATCAAGTTGTAAAATTAGAAAAACCTTTAGCCAGTAATTGTATGTGTACTACATCTTGACTAAGGCCTAGTAACTTCAAATTTTTATATATCTTTTTTTCATAAAACAACATATTTGTTCATATTGTTAAATATCAAAAAAAATAAACAATTTAACCCTGAAATAGATCACAAATTGCAAACATTTCAAAAAACTATGATTCTGTAGAAAAACATTTATTTTTATTTACTTTCTAGGTTCCATATCACTTTGATTAGGCAAAATATACTTTATCCAAAGGTAATTTTGCTTTGGATTCTTTATTCCCTGGAAGAAGTACACAAGTGCTCTCCCTCTCTCTTTTTTCTCCTCTGTTCCTCAGGGAAGTAAAATCTGACATACTAGTAAGATACGGGGAACACCAGAAAGTCACAGCATAAGTAAGGCTAGTTAAATGCTTAGCTACTTGAGATTTCAAATAGCTCACATATCCCTAGAATATGGTCATCAGGGAAAGGGCGATGACTCTGTATCTTTTTTTGGACCACTATTAAAAGGATGAGTTGGCAACCTGAGCTTAACTCCTTTTTTCCCTTTATTATCACTGTCAAAGTCTTTTTCAAAGCCCTCTTCAAACTACCTTCCCCTTTCTAAGCGTTAGACCTTGAACATCTATTAAAAATAACCCATTTTGCAGGGACTTTATTTCTCATACACAGAACTTAAATGTATGCTTATATAATGAAATGGACTGGACTTTCAAAGTTCCCACAGTGCTTCTCTGAGACGCTGTCACAGTCTATGTGACTGAAACTCTGTAAGGCTAACAAATTTTTTAATAGATGTACAAAAATCTAACCATTTGTTACAACTTCAATATTGCCTTATGGGATGGCTGTCATTATGAAGAAACACAGTGACTGTTTTAATTAACTGTGTAAAATATAATTGTAAAAATATTTTTTCGTTGTTAGAATATGTATGATGTCATGAATGTGATGCACATGTTCCTATAACATAAGAAAGCAGGGGGCAAATTAAAGGGGAAAAAAATCCTTTTCTTTTTGTCATTGTCGATCACTTACAAGTGCAAGACGCCAAATTGGACATTATTAGCATGACTCAAATTATTCAAAATTAACCTGCTTTCAGGGAGCTTGGTATCTGGAAGAGAGAGAGAGAGAGAGAGAGAGAGAGAGAGAGAGAGAGAGAGAGAGAGAGAGAGAGAGAGAGCATAGAAATCTCTTTTCATCCAAAAGTAACCTTGCTTGTAATTTTCATTTCAGGATATTTTCCCTAAGTGTTTTATTCTGAAAAACCGTTTGTTTGTTAGAGATGGAAGAAGAGGAAACATAAGAGGGAACATATAAATTTGCTTTTTGGACTCATTATCATATTTATAACTCTGGGATTAATTGCTATGGAATAATTCCAGTGCCATAAACTGAGAATTGTGACTATAAATGAGAAAGAATGCAGCGAGAGCTCTAAAGAAACAAAAGCTTTATTTTTTTTCTAAAACTGGAGAAAAGTTAATTCTTGCATATGTTACAACCGTTGGCAAAGAAGATAAATGACTTCCAAACAGTTTATGGTCATTGGAAATCTTGAATAAGTCTTATGAGGTTTTCATCATTTAAGAAGCCACAGTTTGTGAGAGAACTAACAATTAATTTGCTTGTTTGCTTTCTTTAAAACTATTTGATATGCACTAGCAAACCACTCTGATACTCAAAGCATACTTGCCTCATTATTCCTATATAGAATTATGTAGTTGATGCTAATAAATCACTGAAAATAGTAGTGTAAAGAAAAGCAGAACAACACAATACTGAAAAATATTTGGTTAATAGAGGATCTCTGTATGACTTCACTTTTAGATATTGATATATAAATCTTGTTTATTTACAACTTAGCCTGAATTTGGATTTTATTTTAAATACAGAAAATTATTTAATAGAGGGTTATGAAACAGGTTTTTATGTTGCAGCTGTTCCAGTCCCTCAGGTAAATACCTACTGAGAGAGTTTATTAAAGTTTATTCTACTTATTTACATTTAATTTTTTTCATTTTTCCTGTGTGAAACCTTTATGGGAGCAGAACTCCTACTGACTTTAAAAGGAGTTCTGAGCATATAGATTTGGGGAGAGCGACACTATTGGAATGCTTATTAAATAATTGCCTTTGATGTTTTGGTCTTCTATGTGTCTAATTTTCAATAGCATTTTTAAAAAATATAAATTGTATTCTAAATACAGAAATTTGCAAAGCTCAGTTTTTCTACCCTAGCAAATGATTCCATATTAAGAAGGGGGCATAAAGAATTATATAAATATTTTAAACATATTTAAAACATTTTATAATATGGAAACGTTTAAAACACCTAAAATACAAAAAGAGAAGTTGAGACAATGTGTGATGTGAGTTGAAGGTATAGTTGGGGAAGCAGGCATTGCTTACATGGAAAAAGAAACTGCAAAATTAGAGGAGAAAGGAGTTAGAGGGGATATTCCAACACTAATCCTACTCCCTCAGACTGTGTCTATTTCTGTAACTGCTTTAAAGAAGAAATAGCCATGCACAGGAGGAAGCTAAAAGAGAAGAGACTGACAGGAAAAATTTAAAAAAGGCTACCCCAAATAAAGTGTTTAATAAAAAGTAAACAAAGATGGACATAAGACAAATTATGAGAAAAAAAAATGTAGCATGTGTGATTATTTGAATGTTGGACATGGAAGGCTAAGGAGAAAGAAGTAGGTGATAAGGATTGTAAACACGATTTCTGAGAGAATAAGAATAAGGAAGAGGCCAATAGAAGGAAAACTTATTTTGGGCAAGAAGATGCTACCTTCTATACTGGCATGTTAAGACAGAGGCTGCAGTAAGCTTTATATGGTTTAATGGAAGACTTGAGTTTACTGTGTCAGATCTTCTAGAAATGTATGTTGATATTAAACATTTGATATTAATTTGATATTAAACATTATCCTGTTCTAGATCCCCAATTTCACTTCCAGTTTTCTGAGATGCAGTGTATTAGTCTCAAAAAGGGGAAAATAAAAGCATTTAGGAATGTCTTAGAAATCAAGAACAATAATACATTTCACTGGCACTCCTATTCAGTTTACTTAATAATGGCTCTTTTCCTAACAGACGAATGAATACATTTTCATCAAAATAACCATTGATGAACTATCAGGTGAAAGGATATAAACATTCAAAATTCTCTTGTACTCATATAGTAGGACCACAGAGAATAGCAACATATATAGAGAGCCTATTAAATTATGAGTGTAATTTAAATATCTATGTAAATATCTCTGTCTTTTTCTGTCTTCTCTGTTCCTATCACTGCATCTAAAAAAACATGAGTTCACCTTGATACTCCCAACCCAACCTTCTTATCTCCCTTGCCACAATTGTAGTGCCTTTCTCTGACGAAAGTCCTGTATCTCATTATCTCCATGTTTACTTATGTTACTGAACCTCCTTTATACAGCCAATCACACATTGTTGCCAAGCTTGCCCACGCATAGCCTCCAATACTCTCTGTTGGACGCTGCTGGCACTGCCCACCCCTATGTGGTCACCCTTCTCCCCTGCCCTAAGATCACACATCCTGCCTTGGTCCTCCCCTGGCATGGCTGTCCACTCTGACAACGTGCAGGGTTGCCTCTCCATAGGGATGCTGTCTTCATCATACTTGGGCTCCAACAGCCCATGCTGGTCTACCCCTACCCTGTGGACATCCCTTTACCCTACACAGCTTTAACACCTGCTTTGGGCTACCACGGCTCAACCTGCCTCCTTTCTGCCATATACATGGACACGCACTTTACTCAGCCTTCTTAATGCTAGTAGGAATGGATTGTTCAGGGAAGAAAGGTGATGAGAAAAGGGATGGACTATATAGACTTTAAAACAGTGTAATAACAAGGGACTTGATCTATTATTTAATCTTTCAACAAGATCTTTTTAAATGCCTAGTATTTTACCGAGTTTTGTATAAAAATATATCAGAGGTAATATGGGAGAGCACGCCATTGGTAACAGTATTCCAAAGTACAAAAGACTTTGATAAACATGGGCATGGAAGCCCTGAAAATCAGCGTCTGCCTCTCCAGGAATCAGAGACAGAATCCTTAGGGGTCACTTCTTGTGCAGGTAAGAGTTACCTTCACAGACCCAAGTGCACTCTTTAGAAGGGTCTGTTTGAAAGATTGGCTTTTGATTGGCAGCATTGGAAACTTGGCCCTCAGTTAATGGTTAGCTGATGTAGGTTCTCTATGCCTCAACTGCACAGAGCTTTACGCAGAACACTTTCTTTCATTCTGGGTGTCTGCAGTGTTAGCACATGCTAGGCAGAGGGCGCCTTGTATGACCAGCCCCCAGCTCTGTCTCTAATGGGCTTTTCTGGGTAGAAACGTACTCAATTTTGCTGCATTTCCTTACTGGAGGAAGGAGACACCCCGTGTGTCACCTAATGGGATGGAGACAGCATAAAACCACCTCACGCACTCCTGCAGACAGTGTGCCGCCTTTTCCCCATATGATCTTGCCATGCATCCTTGCCACACCGCTGTAACACATCCTTGTGAGTACGCCTATATGCTGACTCCTGTGAGCCTTTTTAGCACCTTTCTGAAAGCAGGGACACCCACACACTCCTGAGCTGAGGTTTAAGTTCACTGAACCAAATTTGATCAAATGAAGATGGCATTCAGGGCATTTCTGGGCAGAGGCTACAGCAAACACTCAAGCATGGAAGCCGGTAGAGCACAAAGTTGGGGAGATGGGGCCGTGCACAACTAACTCGCTTTTCCCTAAGCTATAAGTTTAAGGAAATCAGTGTCAGCAAATATAGGCAAAAGGCAAGTGTCAACAATTCTCCTTTTAAGTATTACTTCTTAATACTTAGGAAGTATTCAGAATGAGAAACAGGTAAAATTGAGTGATTCAATGGATATTTGGGATAGCAAAAAAAAGGGCAGTTTTTTGTGCTTATTATTCATAAATTTGAGTAAAATTATTTGCATTATTATTAGTAAATTAGTAATAGTCTGGAAAATTATTAGTCAATTAGTTATTTATATTCTACAGTTTCAAAAACAGAATCATACTGAGGTTCTTTTCAACTTAATAATTCCTTGCAATAAGCTATAGTATAGTATTTTTTATCCTATTCATAAATTCTGATAAATATAAAAAGAGGCAATAAACTTGGCATTCTTTTCTCAGTGATATTAGTTAAAATTTTGTTTTATATAATTTGGGGGTGTTTGTCAGTTTAAGAACCACTTTATAAGGTTCGAAATATAATACATCTATAAAATGAAGTTTATCACATAGGTGTTATATGCAATGTGAAATACTGTGTCAACAACTTAAAATATAGTATTTGTTAAATATAGTGTCTGTATGGGTAAAGCTAAACATTTGCCTTTGAAAAACAAGGAGTTCATCTTCATTTCTTACTAGAACACCTTGGGAAAAACTACCAAGAGCAGTCAGTTAGAACTATTAGGTTGGTGCAAAGGTAATTGGGGGTTTTGTCATTACAAATAATGGCAAGAACCACAATTACTGTCGCACCAACCTAATAAATCCATTTCTGCTGTTCTTGATGCTATTTTATTTTGGCTTTTAATTTCAACAACTTCTCATAAGAAACAATTTCAAAGTGAACCATCACTAACTCTGTAATATAACATAAACTATAGACTATTTCTAGTTTTTAAAACACAAATCTTGACTTTTGACAAACTGTAAGGTATTAATTATAGATAATTATTTGAATAAAATAAAATACAAAATATTATTTTAAAAGATTTTATACTATCATAAATATTTATTTTTGTCCAACATTGCATTTCCATAAATGTTTCTAATATTTAAAAAATATTTCCATGATGTTTCTAATATTTAAAAAAATTCCAGTTTAAAAGTATTTAAATTTTTAAATTTCCTCTGAATTTACTGAGCCCAATGATTATAAATGACAATAATCAAGGAATAGTTTTGCTATTTTTTAGAACATATTTGTGGGATGTTTTTAAGAATGATCATAGTTAAGTTTATATTACAGAAATATAAAATGGCTAATAACATCATACTTGGTGACTACTCAGTAATTTTTCTCACACTGATTTTTCTGTGCCTCTACCTATTTAGTTATGCATTTGGAATGAGCTCTGCATCACAATGCAGAATAAATAATACAACACTTTTCATAGCGGATTTCCCCCAAAGCTGTGTGCGTTGCTTAGAGAAGATACGCTTGGAATCAAGTCAGTAAAATGAGAAACAAATGGCTCATTTTGAATCTTTGGATAGATAATGTCTAAAGGGACCTTTTCATCTAGGAGAAAACATTAAGAAAGACACAACTTGGGCCGGCCAAGTGACGCGGTGATTGGGAGCTGGCTTGGGATGCTGGTGGCCCGGGTTCAGATCCCACATATGAGGGCCAGTGACACCGACCTCTAAAAAAAAAAGACACAACTACCTTGCAACCTATATTATAAATGAAGAAATCAGAATAATAGAGGCTATGGGGAAGATAACATAGCCCATTTTGAATCAAAATTACAGGTATAATACAAATATCAGACGACACTTAACACATGAACATAATTTTTGAGACAGTCAAATCAATTTCTATATCTCAGGTATTAGTAAACTATTAAATGAACAAACACAACTACGTAAATCAAAAATCAACATACAATCTTAGCAATACTATTGAGGGTCAATGTAAGTAATATATATTTGAAATGAAATGAGAATAGGATGTGACATAAAGGTATGCACATATTTTGAGATTCTTATAGCTTTAAATGTGCAAAAACGTGTTTTTTTCTTATGTGTACTAAGATTTCCATAAATTTGGGTATCATTCTGATAAATTTCACTTTGTAAGCATTTCTGATTACGTGTTTTAAAAAGCTATATATATATATAAAATTATAAATTCATTATCATTTTATGTACTTATTAATATGGGCCAAGAAGACAGAAGCCAACCAAACAGAGCAAGCACTGCTGTCCTGGGTCACATTCCCATTGCAAGGAAATGCTTTATAATGTAATGGAAGATGTGCCTGTCATGAATGCTTTATTTACTTTTGTTCAGATTATGGGTGCCTTTTAGCAAACCACCTCAACATTGTGTGGCCTCAACAACCACAGTTATTTTATTTTGCTCACAAATGTGTCATGTAGGGCTGGCAAGGAAGACTAGTCTCTAAGCCATGTGACACTCATGTGGCTGACAGACAGTTGGTGCTATTTGTTGGCTGGGGGCACAAACAGAACTCAGGTCCTTTCCATGGCGACCTCTCCATGTGGCTGGCTGTTCCTCACAGCTAGATGAGCAGGTTCCAAGGGCAGGCATACCGAGCGAGGGCCAGACAGAAAGAAGCTTTATTGCTTTAACAACTAACTTCAGCTGTCACAGAGCGCCACTTCCGCTTTACTACTATTGCTTCAAGAGGCCCATCCAAGCCCAAGAGGAGGGGATATGGACTTCACCCTCTGTGGAGGAGTGGCAGATTCGAGAAGATCCTGTGAGACTAGAAATATTGTTGCACCTATTTTTGAAAAGTACAACCTTCACAATTATAATGTGTGGGAAAATATTACCATGTTTCTGAGATATAAACTATCATAGTATTTGTAAAATAATGAGTGACATGCTGAAGACTTGAATTTTTTAAGAAATCAAGCTGTCATATAAAATAGCCTTTATAATGGAAAGGTGCCATTACAGTAACTTGTCAGGACTCATTGCTCAAAGCCTTATTAATAAACTGTGGTACCATGAGGCATAACCTTCCATTTTAGTGTTCTTCTCTAGTCATTAAAATGATGTTGTTTATATGTCGTAAAATTTTATATGACCAATAGTTTGCTATTAGTAGCAATGGTAACTTGAGTAAATCTATCTGAAAATTAGATTATTATGATTAAAACTCTTCATAATCAAAAACATAATAAAATAAATATGAAAAGTTGTACATGGATATATTTGAGAACACAAGTTAATTCTCACATTTATGGATGGGATTAAAAACTATGTCAACCTTTTGTATATAGACATGAGAAAAGATGAATATACACATTTCTTATCACTTGGAGATAACATTATGAAATTAGGGTTGAGTTTGAATCGATTATTTTTCTTTTTAACACTCATTTATCAAGTGTTTATGATAAAAAAAAAAGTTGTCTCATAGATTGTCAGACATGGCAGGGCCCATACCCTCAAGGATCCTTTAAGATAGTAAAGGTGGCAAAGATAATAAAAGCTAGTACAGAAGGTCTAAATAATACAACATGGGAACAAAGAAGAAGGAGAAATGAATTCTGACCTTGGTGGGAAAATGAAGAAAAGCATAATGATGCATTAAGATGTGAGTGATCCTTACAAGATGAGTCATTTTTAGATAATGAGATGGAAAGCTTGGATGAAAAGAATAATGACATTTCTTTCTAAACAGTGTGGACATTGGCTGTAGGAGGAACTTTAATTGAATAGAGTAAAATAAAAAATGGAATAGAAATACTTCAATGTGTTTTGTGTTAAGTCAATGAAAAGCTTACTTTGGTTGTTACACAGTTGTCATGAGGATGTAGGGTGTAGCATAAGGAATATAGTAAATAATATTGTAAAAACTATGTACAGTGTCAGATAGATACTAGATTTATTGGGCCGATAGATGGTAGGGGTGTTGGGGGACAGGGTGAAAAATACAAAGGGATTAAGAAGTACAAATTGGTAGTTACAAAATAGTCATGGGAATGTAAAGTAAAGCATAGTGAATATAGTCAATAATATGGTAATAGCTAGGTATAGTGTCAGGTGGGTACTGGACTAGTCAGGGGGATCACTTCTTAAATTATATAAATGTCTAACCACTATACTCCTACACCTGAAATTAATATAAAATCATATTGAATGTTAACTATAATTGAAAATTTTAAACGGGTGGAAAAAGAGGAAGGGGAATAAGAGGTCCAAATTTCCAGGTGTAAAACAAATAAATTGCGGGGATGTAACATACAGCATGGGGAATATAGTCAATAATATTGTGATATGATAGTACAATGTCAGATGGTTGCTGGACTTAGCCTGGTGATCACTTCTGTAGGTATATAAATGTTGAGTAACTATGGTGTTTACCTAAAACTAATATAATATTGTACATTAGCTACATTTTTAATAAAATTTAAAAAAATTTACTAATTATTTTTGTAAATAAAGGTAAAGTGTTTGTAGCAAGGTATAAAGTTCCTGACAAATCTATCTATTCCTTTTCATTTCTTCTATAAACTCTTCTTCTTCCATGTGGCCTGTGGTTATAGTCTCCATTCCAGCTTCACTGCAACAATTTACTTTTCCAGCCAGGCAAGGTCTACAGTTCACAGCCATATATTGGAAATGAAAAATTAAAAACAAACAAACAGGTTTACTTCACGCCTCTGCTGAATTTCTTGAAGCACTCATTATGTGGAGCATAAAGTTACATGTCCTTTACAGTGGTTCCATTTCATTTCCTGCAATCTGCACAGCTCTCTCTCATCCCCATAGCCCAAAACATCTACCAACGACATGTACTGTAGTACCCGTCATGTCAGGATACTTGTACATTTCCAGAGTTTCATTTGATGTCTTTCTACATGTTCTCTCTGTATCCTCTGATTTAAATGCTGTTTCTCCTCTGTCTGACAACTTCTTACTCAGATGTATCCTACTTTTTAAAATATTTCTTCAAAACCATAAATTGAAGGGCCGGCCAAGTGGCGCACTGATTAAGAGCTGCTTTTGGGATGCCAGCGGCCCCGGTTCAGATCCCACATATGAGGGCCAGTGACACTGCTCCCTACAGCTAACAACAGCTCCACCTGGAGCTGGGCTGTGCAAGCCCCAGTGACAGTGTAGGCTGCAGCCCCTGCTGCAGTGGGCTGCCATAGGCTACAGTGAGTGGCCGGCAGCCAGCGTGAGTGGCCAGCAGCCAGCGTGAGCTGCCAAGAGCCGCTGTGAGCGACCATCCAGAGGCCAGCAACTGATCTGCCTCATCCGGGAAGAGTGCAATGGACGATACCAACATGGGCCAGTGAAGCAACGTCCTCCACAACTAGACTGAAGAACAAAAAGAGCAACTTGTCTGTTCCCCTTCCCCGATTCCCCAACACTGTTCCTCTCCCCCAATTCCCCAATAAAAAAAATCTTAAAAAACAACAACAAAAAAACAACAACCATAAGTTGCATGCCTCCTCCTCTTTATTTGCACAGAAACTTACTCATATACCCGTAAAATAATATTTATTGTGTTTTAAATTCTGCAAGTCTGGAATGGTATTCAATTTATCTTTGCATCTCACTTGATCGACCTTGCATAGGTGCTGTTTTCTGATCCTCAATACAGTGCTTTCCCTGCTCCTTTTCACATTACTTCTTAAGAAAAGGAAAACTTGAGAAGCATTTACCAAGTAACTAAACATAATTTAAAACAAGCTCCTTAAAAAAAGGCAATAAAACACCATCTTAAAAGAACTTTGACTCTATCCATCATTTTGAAGGCATGTTTATAGGTGTAGATATTGAAATATTGTAGAATTGATTGAAGGATTTAAATGGCACTATAAAAATAGCTTATCGGAATAAATTTAAAGCGAACATTTCTTGCATATGGATTTCTGCTATATAATTAGCTGTGTTACTTGGAATTGAATTCAGGATGGTAAACGGTGATGCTACACTTTTCCCAATTCATTAGACTGTATGCGCCTATCTTTCTCTCAACACTCTGATGTTGTTATTCTCAATGAATATAATATTGTTAGTGGATTGCCACTTATAACCAAGAAATGTGTTTTATAAAAGGAAAATATAATTTGAAG
Source organism: Aselliscus stoliczkanus (assembly GCA_033961575.1). Taxonomy (NCBI): domain Eukaryota; kingdom Metazoa; phylum Chordata; class Mammalia; order Chiroptera; family Hipposideridae; genus Aselliscus; species Aselliscus stoliczkanus. The sequence goes on along the minus strand of CM066740.1, from coordinate 68,926,335 downwards.
TCTCAAGCTGTAAAATGTCTGGACTCTACATAGATCTATTCTCTCATTAATTTCAGTTTATAAAACATGCTCATAATTGAATTTTTATGTTAGGTAAACTGTTATCATCTTTAGAAGGATTTCATTAAGCTAGAGCCTGTTCATGTGTATAGTCAGTAGGGATATCTCCAGCTACATGCGATTTTATACTGAGTTAAGCAAAATAAAAAATCTGCAGGCAATTTACAACACCCAAAATGGCTATGTTGGAGTTTGAGTAATTGAACAAATGGACAGTATACTGAGTCATAAATGTAAATTTTAAAACCATGTGACAAGAAAGTCACGATTAATGCTCAATTTACCAAAGGTTTTTGAATTGGATACATAATCAAATATGGCAGATTGTAAGCCACCCAGTCCAACAGGGTCACGTTAATGTATGTGCCATTCAGTTGGGCATAAATTGTCTGGATTACATATTAAAAAGTGGTGGCAGCCAGCAGCACATACCATGTGCTTCTCACTTTTATGGGATGAAAAGCTGAATATAGTCTGCTTTCCTTCCAAAGTCATTTTCTGATAGAGTATCAGTAAAACTGGCCTGAGTTTTGACTTTTACAATAATGAGCAAACACTCCTAATAAGAGCAAACATGATCATTAAAAATATTATGATATCTTTCATTTGAGGGAAATAAAGTAAAAGATTATGTTTTATATGGGAAATTGATTAATAATTAGATGGCTTGTCTAGTCTAGACTATATTGCCATAGTTACTGCCTCATGATTAATTCTCATTTGAAATACAGTGTGGTGACTGAATAGCTTAAGCAGACTATATCTTCTAATACAAACTTTAATATCAGCACATTTATTTCCAGAGCAAATATAACAGCAGAAACATTGATGTGGTTGAGGACACAGATTTTTTTCCTCCACTAAGTTTGAGGCTTCCATATGAAGTATCTTGGTAGAGAACAATTGCTTAAGAATGGGGCAAGGGGGCCGGCAGAATGGCTCAGATAGTTAAGAGCTTGCCAAGAGTGCAAGCTGAGCTCTGAGTAACAGCGGTTCAATGCCCAGCCCGAGCTGAGTTACCGTTGAGCTGCCAACAGGTGGCAGGATGGCTCAGCTAAAATAAATAAAAAATAAATAATAAAAAAAAATGATTATCTTTAAAAAAAAAAAAGAATGGGGTAAGGACCAGCCTGGCTTCAGGGCTTACCTAGGTAGAGTTCACACCACAAAATATGAAAGGATGTGATAAACTTGGAGATGATTAGTTGAATTCATTTAAGATCATATGAAAAAAATCCCCTGAAAATATTTTGAAATAAAATTGGTTTTTACATGCAGTAAAATGTACCCATTTAAGTGTATATTTTAATAAATAACCACAATTAAACTATAGAATATTTGCATCACCTAAAAATGTTCCCCATGTCCTTTCCCAGTCAATATGACCCTTTATAGTCAACCACAACCAAATTTGTATTGACCTTGTATGATACAACCTTGCTAAACTGACTAGTCTAGTAGATTTTTTTTGTAGCTTGCTTCCTTTATTTATTTATCATGTATATTTGTTTATTTATTCATATATAATGATGACTAATTATTTTCTGATTTGTAAGACTTTTATTTATTTTTCTTACCTTACTGCAGTGGTTTGGGTCTCGAACACAATGTTTGGCTGAAGTAACAAAAAAGGACATTCTTGCCATGTTGCTGATCTTAGAGAAATATTAGCATTCAGTCTTAAGTATGATGTTAACAGTGTATTTTTTCTAGATTACCATTACCAGGTTGAGGAAACTCCCTTTTATTCTTCGTATGCTGAATATTTTTATCATGAATGCATATTCAATTAGGGAAATTATGTTTATCTTATGAAATACTGTAATTTGTTTCTATATGTTGACAATATGACAAAATAAATTATTTGATTTTTGACTATTAAACCAACATGCCATACCAAAATAAAGTTGTTCATGGTTTTCCTTTTTACATAATGCTGGATTAGATTTACTAGTGTTTTAATAAAGATGTATGCATCCATGACCATAAAAATATTGATCTTTAGTATTCTTTTCTTACACACCTGGGTCTGGTTTTGCTATCAGGGTAATTTGCCCTCACATAACGAGCTTCCTCTTTCTGTTTTCTACAAGAGTTGTGTAAATAGATGAGGTGACAAATAAACAGAGATGTTAAAATAACGTGTCCAAGGTTATGCAGGTAGTAAGGAAGCGGCAAAACAGGATCATAGAACCAAGCAGTCTGGCTCTCCAGCCTACATGCTAAATCTTACTCTGCACCTAAACTTCAGAGAGCTAAAAAACAATTCTATGGGAGTTTAGAAGAAAGACAAGATGGCTTCTGTGCTGACCTTAGGAACCAGTCACCCCTTGCCAGACATAATTATAAAGGAATAGAGGCAGAGGAAATCATCCATTTGTCATTTTACTGACATTCAACTTAGGAGCTGAAGAGAAACTCAGTCCTTATCTAGTGCAAGTCACTCTTTCAAATTAAGAACATGGGACATTCTTATAATAATGATAATTGATTCTAAAAAGGTCATATAGCTAATTTGAGGGAAGTCTGGGAATAGAACCTAGGTTTCCTGACTTCTGATTCAGATCTCTTTCTACACACCTCCTACTTTGAAACACTGTAAAGATTGTTCTGTTATGTGCTATTTGCAATGACTATCAGTAGTTTCAACAGGGGCTTTCAGCATTTTGAGGTGGGGACTACAGCACATAGAGTGAGCAAAGATAAATGATACTATCAAAACAAACAAAGATATTGTAGCATATGTGTTTTTATTTTCTTTTTAAACTAACAGGTATGGTGCATTTAGTTAAATTAACAAATGTAATGAATTTTCAATAATATTTTAATAAGTCCATAGTAGGAGCTATAATCTATCCCAGGTAATAAAAATACAAAGATGAATTGTGAAAAGTTAATTAAACACAGAGCTGAGTAAACATACTATGTTATCTCATTATTTGATGCCTTCACTCAGAATACCCTCGCACATAATATCCATACTAATTTCAAGTGCTTCCTTCTCTGAGAAGTGTAGTTGAATGGAGTTTAAAATTGCACTTTTTTTATTTTCCATCTGCCTTATCCCTACCTCTGTTATAGCACTTAAGCACACAATATTACATCCTGTTGTGAAAAAGCTTGTCATTCCTACGAGACTTGGACAATTGGGAGAGAATATTTTCTTATACAACTTTGTATCCTCATTCATACACAGTCCAACCAAACACCAACACAATAATTGACACATAGTAGGTACTGAATAAACTAATCACAGTAGAATACACAGTATTATGCTTTCACCTTAATAGATACATAATTAATACTTAATAATTAAATTAGGGAAAGTGTTTTCCAAAGTCTGTATGAATTAAATCAATAATGTAATAGTAACAAAACACTGACTATGTATTCACTTGGTTCTTGTTTCTTCTCCTTCCATTTTCAGATATCAATAAATTGTAACATTTGGATACTATAACACAAATAATTGAATGGCCTCCCTCATGTTTACTGACCTGGGATTTCAGATGAACCAGAATAGAGATACCAAGATAGCAGAGAAAGTGGAAAGCCTGAGAGATTATTTAAAAGAAGAAATAGTAGGATTGATTGCCATATTAGATGAAGCAGGGAGACAAAAGAGACAGGAAAAATTCTACTGTATAATCTCAGCAGTTGGAGGAATGATAGTTTTTCAAAGGCACATTGAAAAAAGGAAAACGAGCAATATCTTAGGAGAGCAGAGGGGTTTAGGTATGGACAAACTTATTTTGAAATAGCAGCGGATCACTTATATGACAACACCACATGGGCCTTGAGAATATAAAATTGAATGGCCAATGAGAGGGCAGGGATGTAAATGTGATGTTGTCATGAATATTTAAGTGAAAATTAAAGAGTAGCCAAAGAAATACTAAATGGATTTGACGTTTGTGATTCCCCAAAGGAACAGCTCTGCTAAGTACAGTTATTTGGCCCCAGTCATAGGTTCGTGCATTAAAGTAGGTGTGTAGTCCTCTATGGGGTACATATAATATGAATAAATAAAGGGATCATTAGATATAAAAGGAAACTTCTAACCTGAAAATCAGGGAACCACCACTAACAACAACAAAAAAAGAAAAACTCAAAAGAAAGAGAGATTGTTTGGGGGAGAAAAGACCTATTATCCTCATTAGCCTCAAAGAGGTAAGAAATGTACAATTGTAACCATGAAACAAGAATAAGACTGTACATGTATATAAAAAGTTGCATTCCAGAATATAAAATAGCTCTTGGAAATTCAAAATATGTTAGCAATTCCTAGTTGAAATTGTAGAAAATACACTTTCCTGGAAAAAATTTCCAGAAAAGAACAAAAATTCATTAATATAGAAAGTAAGAATTTATAAAAAAAATAAAGACCAGTCCATGAAATCTAATAAACAAATCAAAAAGCACAAAAGAATACAAAAAAAAAAAAAAGAGGAGGAAATGGTCAATGAAATGTTTGTTTAAAAAGTTATACAACCAAAGATCATGGGTTTCCAATCAGAAAGGTGGTGCCTATGCAATGCCTAACAAAACCGGTGAAACAAACTCGGAAAGACACATCATCACAAGATTTGAAAAAACAGGAAATGAAAGGAATCATACATGTTTCCGGAGAGAAAGATGAAAACGCACAACACATACACACAAAGTCTCAATGAAGCCTGGCTTCAGATTTCTCAACAGCAACACTAGGATTTAGAAAGCAAGAAAGGAAATATCCTTAAAATTCAGAAGGATAAATCTTCCCAAGTAGAATTCTACTTCAGCCATGTGTGAGGGTAAGGTATGTGAAGGTAGGATGAAGGAAGTTCTGCAAACCCAAGATCTCAAAAATATCACCTTTGATGTTACTATTCTAAAAAGACTATTGGGAAAGATGATTCACCCAAATCAGGAAGCACAAGAACTAACATAAGAACGTGGGATACAGGATCGAGGAGCCCCAAATCGAAAGTAGGCAAGAAGAATACTCAAAATACTGGCAAAAGGAGATCTCAGAATATCACTATGCACCAGAAGCAGATGATACACAGGCCTGGAGCAGGTCAGAAGGCCCAGAGTAGGCTGCCCCAGGAAGATAAAATTTAGGCAATTAATTCATATGCTTCTGAATGTCTTGATAGGATATTTTTAAATTAGCAAAAGTTTTGAGTTAAAATAATCTAATTGCATAGAAAACTAAACAAAAATGATAGCTTTCAACTCCTGGGAAAATGAAGAATTGTTCAAGAAAATAAAATAAAAAATAATTTTAGAACTCACTATGAATAGGTTTACTTAATATTAATAATGTGAATACCGAGTATAGATTGAAACATATAATATAACTATATTAGATATATGAGAAGATTTTGGAAAGAATGCTTGTGTGGTGCTATTGGCTAAATAAAAACTAAACAATCCCATTGCCTTTCCTGGTAAGATGTCAACAGGTAATACCTGGTATGGGCTGAAATGTGTACTCACAAAATTCTTATGTTGAAGTCCTAAACTGTGTGCATATATTTGGAGATGGGTCCTTTAAAGAGGTAATTAAGGTAAAATGAAGTCATATGGGTAAGTCCTAATCCAGCATGGCCAATGTCCTTTTGAGAAGATAGATGAGGACACCGACTGAGAGGTGACCGTGGGATGACACAATGAGAAGATGGTCATATGCAAGCCAAGGAGAGAATCCCAGAAAAAACCAAAGCAACCAACACCTTGATCTTGGACTGGCATACTTCAAGACTGTGAGAAAATAAATTTCTGTTGTCTGAGGTTCCTTGGTTTGTGATATTTCGTTATGGCAGCTCTAACCAACTCATAAATACTTGAAATTTGATAATCAAGAAATCAAAATACAAGAATATTATGTAGAACAAAGAAGATACTAAGTTCTAAAAGAAAGGGACAATTGAGGAAAGGGGATATGGGAACTCTTATTTTTCACAGAACACTTTATATAACTGCTTTACTAAATAGAAACATGAATAATATTGACAGCAATTAAAACTAAACCTTAAAAATATAGATTTTTGGGCCGGCCGAGTGGCGCGGTGGTTAAACACTGGCTTGGGAAGCCAGCGGCCCCGGTTAGGTCCCACATATGAGGGCCAGTGACACTGCCCTCAAAACAAACAAACAAACAAACAAACAAAAAATATATAGATTTTTTGGCCGGCCGTGTGGCGTGGTGGTTAAGAGCTGGCTTGGGACACCAGCGGCCCCGGTTCGGATCCCACATACGAGGGCCAGTGACACTGCCCTCTAAAAAAAATATAGATATCCAGATAGATAGATAGATAGATAGATAGATAGATAGATAGATAGATAGATAGATAGATTTTTTTCTTCACTGGTTAAATAAATATAACATTAAAGCAAACTTTTCTTTTTTCTCTGTATTGATTCTTGGAAATCCAAAAGACTTTGAATTGGTGAACCCCCAGAAAACTAAATTCCACTCTGGATATCGTATCACATTGTATTAGATGAAAACATTATACAAAGCTAGTCCGAACTCTCTTGAATAACTATAAACTAACCAAAGATCCACCCAAATATAAACAGCTATTATTATTATTATTATTATTACTATTACTATTATTATTATATTTTTTTATGTTCAAGTTTTAGGAGAAAAACTTTAGTGATTGGGATGTTTTCTTTTTGTCCCTCCAGATAGACATTTCATCGTTCTCCCCCTGCTGTCTGTCCTGACAAGCTGAACTTTATAGGTTATATCTATGATCTTCCATGCCTTCTGTATCAGACTTGATTTTGAAAATGGGCAAACATAGCGGGAAACCAGGGCACAGGAGGAGAGTGAGATGGAGGTATTCAATCTGCTTCGCCCCTACCAGGATGCCTTGGGCTGGCTGTGCCTCCCTATTGAAGATGATGATTCCTCCCAGGGCTGGTGATTCACTAGGACTCTTTCCTCTCAGATTCAAGCAACTCGTCTTTCTCCTCCTCCCCTTACCTCCGGCTCACTACTAACCCCAGGTTACTGCACTACCCTTGGCTCCCCTACTCCCACTCTTTGTCTATAGCCCTGCTATGAACAAACACTCCTTAAAGTATTAATTGAAGTATATCCTATTCTGAGCATGCTCATGGATTTCTATTGGGAATCTGACTGGTATGGTAAAATTTCATTAAATGTATCAGACATTAAGCAACCACTTTCTTGCCTTCTGATTTTATGGCTTATTTCAGTATGGGTAGTAATTTCAAAGTTGTTTTGAACTTTAATGTGGTTAGTCAAGTAACAAACAGTATTTATTAATATATCAAGATTTGTCAGCTCTGCAGATGAGCAAAGAAATGGCAATAATTTATTACATGTAAGTGGTGAGGGAGAACAGGAAATGACAGGAGCTTTGATACAGCCACTACAAAGTATCATTGCAAAAAAAGAAGATGTATGTATCACCCATTATGTCCACTGCACTATTTATTTATTGCAATTTTTCTAAAATCAAAGGGAGTTGATTTGTCTTTAATGAGCTGTATCACTTGAGTAGAACACAGAAAGAAAAGTATAAACTAAAGTGGCTAAGTCATAAACCACCTGGTTTACATCCTTACTTCTTATTATACATTACAGTGGGGATTTAACTTCTTGTAAATTGAGAAAGAGTGTGACAAATATTCATTTTCAGTTCATTGGTCAACTATACAGAAGAAGAAGGATGGAGTGAGATTGAAGGGGGCAATATCAGTCCCTGGAAGCATTTATTTCTACTTACATTAGACCTAGTGTAATAATGTGTATGTTCTTTGTAAATCCTAATGGACCCTGCTTTTTTCTTCAAGGGAATTTTGTTCCCTGGAGAACAACTTTGCTAGCATTTATTTAGGAGAAATGTTATTTAGTTCAATTCACTTAGATATTACAGAAATATGATCAACAAAGAAATACCATTTCCAAAAATGCCTTTCAATTTTTTTAAACCAGGTACACAAGAGATCATGGCTCAGGCTTTACATCTTTTAACTTATTATTATTATTATTATTATTATTATTATTATTATTTGCATTCTTTCTTGCTTACTTTTCCCTAGTTTTTCCTAATATAGTTCTGATTTTCAGATTACAAAATTGCAAAATTGTTTTTAAAATATGGAGAAGTATAAGGAAGAAATAAAATGAACACCAAATTTTATCATATGATGGTTAGTGTTACATAGCTATCTGATGGATAGCTCTTCAAATTAGATATCAAATATCCTGTATTCTAGGCTAGATGCTATGCTTACTAACTATAACCTAAGTAAGAACAATCAACAAAAAATAAAATTTTTAATGATCGCATGTTCATGCATCATGTGAACATACCACATTTTATATAATTAATTCCTTAATGATGGATACTTAAGATAATTCCAGTTTGTCAATATTAAAACAAATGTGAAGTTTGTTGTATATAAATGAGGTCTAACAGTGCAATGTTGGTCACCTAGTCCCGAGAGACTATTTCTACTGTTCTTCTTCGTGTTTGTTCAGTCCCTGGATCTAGGTGCAAATATGGAGAGGCCATGATTCACAACGGAAAGAAAAATGGTAAGTCAAAGAGATCAAATTTGAAATTCTCACTCAGTCTATGTGTTTCAACATTGGCAACTGACTTAATTTTTCTTAAAATAATGATGTATGCATTTGATGAGATTATATATCGGTTTTTTTTCATTCCTCCTCCCACACATTCTTGGGCATATATATTCTACCCCTTGAGGACACAGCATATCGAGGAATGCTGGGAGGTGTGGTGTCTGAGAAGACCAGGGGTTCCATGGTGATGTGCCTCCCGCCGTACCCTTTGCTGTACAGTCCAAGGCAATGGTATGTTGGGTCTGTCACTGGATTAATGCTTTTAAAGTTTTTAAATAGTGGTGCAGAAAAGGCAAAGCTATACCCTAAGTATGGATTCTTTCTGTTTAAAATTAACTATGTATTAGCTTTTTCTGGGGGGAAGGAGTCAAGTAATCAATGGGCCACTGTGTGGCTGATTCGTTTCCTTTAGGTGAGATGCCATGTCAGGACTAGGGTTGGTCTCAGTGGCTCCCAGGTTGGATGTTTAGCAATAACAGCAGCTAAATTAGCTTTGTTGAGTGGGAATTTACATAGTTGGTCCCATGAACATCTTCCATCCTTCCCACTATAGTCTTTCATGAAACTATTATGACTACTGAGGGATAGATGATGGCAGAGGCTGGCTGACCATGGCAGATTACCTGTCTAGCAATTCTGTCTTCCTGGTTGTTTAGGGCCCCTTCTGTAGTGGATGCTCTTTGGTGGGGTTAATAAGAAATCAAAGTACCTCATCCTTTGTGCCCACTTTACCAAAGCCATCGACGTGAGTCTTCCCTGTACCACATTACCCCTGACCTTCAAATGTTTCTCTCTCTGAGCCTGGACCAGTCAGCCACACCGCTTGTCACTCCATGTGTCCTGAAACATTCTCACGTTCAGCAACTTCACGCTCTGCATGAAGGGATGACTAAGCATACCACCTGAAGCTTTGCTCGTTGAGGAAACATCCGTTACTGCTGTCTTCAGTGGGACATAAGTTCAGCAGCATATCATTTTATCCTACATTCATACATGGAGCCAGCCTGTCTCTGAACAAAGCTGGCTTTTCCCTCCTCTGCCATCTGGTGATAGGAGACTGCAATCTACCCCACTTAGCCACAGGTGAGAGTCAGCGGTATCAGTGTAACAGTGGCAAATGCCATGGGCATCTGGGCCACTTGCTTTTGATGTGGTGTTGGAGTATTCTCCCTTCCATGAGCCTGCATTTCCTTCTCTCAGGGGGATCAGGGTCTGGAAATAGGCTCAGACCCATAAACTTCTCAAAGGATCATGGCTGAGACAACAGGCTTTGGTTTCCTGATAATTTTCTCCGTCTCCTCTTTCTCCTTCTTCCTCCCTTTCTCACCTCCTCTTCCTCTCCCTCTTTCTCTCCTCCTCTCCCATTGACTGTACAAGTTAAACAATGACCTTATTGGTTGCCCAGTGCCTTGACCCTGAAGACACTGTTCTCTTAAACATATTCAGACCTCCCTGTAATCAGGCTCTCACCCCGACCTTTTTTCTCATTAGGATAATTTTAGTTTTATTTGTTTCTGTCAAATACTTCCACCTGGCCTCTCTGATGGGGATGGGGGAAAGGAGATGTGTGCACTCTCCATTGCTCTTGGTGAGCTTAATTCTGTGACAGACTCTATTACCATCAGAGCTATGAAAGGGGGCAGCAACCATTGAGGTTTATAGTAATGCTGATGTTCCTCTCAGGAGCACATTCTTTACCATTTTGGTAAATGAGGTGCCCTTCAGGTCTTCCTGAAGAACATAGGTAGCTGGCGGATTTTTAGTCTTACCTAGTAAGATCATATCCACTCTAACATGCCTACTTCTCTGGGCTTTTGATCCTTGCTTTCAGAGTTTGCCACAGGCATTTTTATTTTATGTAGTGTGGGCCATTACTTTATGCATACTTCTAAGAGCAGTATGTCATCACCATTCCCTGTGATGCTTGCCGGAGTGTTATATCCTGTATGGCAGGAGAATGCCCAGAACTCTGGGCATATTGTGACCTGGCTTAAGTAATTGGTAGTTAGCGATGAGGGGAGGTATGGGCTGATCCTAAAGGGTACATATGTTGACTTGAAAGGCAGAGACTATTAGCATAGCTTGAAGCAAGAAGGTAGCTCTATCCTGTAACAGTAAGGACTAGGTCACTTCTGCAGGTTCAGAGAGAGTTCAGTGGCATCCAGAATCTCAAGGCTGTTGAATGCAGCGAAACAGATGTCCTCAAGCGTGGTCTCAGTAACCCCCCTCTTTCCTAACTCTGCTTGGCACAGCAAATGTAAGGCATGCAGAGGGGACGAAGAATTAACCTTCCCTGAACTTTGCTACTCATATAATTAGGTCCTGGTCCAACTCATTCGATTTCTCTTCCCTGGAACTCTACTACTTTTCATAATTAAGTTGTGAACTTCTTCCTTAGGTTTTTCTGCCCTCTGGCTCTCTGAGATAAGTCTCTTTTTATGCTGCCAAAGAGGACTTCTGCCTTGCACGATTACTTTCATTCAGTGATTAATCACCTTCTACTTTTTAATGTCTTCCTTCAGTATATAAATGGCACCTAGCAAGAAATATCAAGATATAATTATTCTTATAATTTGCACTTCCAAGGAACTTAAAAAAAAAAAGACCAAATACTATACCTGCCAATGCACCTCTATCTTATCTCAAAGTTAAGGTGTTAACTATTGGCCAAACTTAACAGTTGCATGCAACACCCTACAACCAGTAGGGTTTTAGTTTGCACCTGGGTGTCAGGTGGTCCAGTTCCAAAATCCTGTTTTAGAGTCTGCTTCCTTGGATCATCCCTGATACCAACAGTTGCATGGTGGTTTGCCTGGAAAATAGATTAGGAGGCAAGGTTTTTATACTGAAAATTTATAACGGACTGCCCTCAGGGTTAACATCTGTGGAAGAGAGTAAGTAGCAAGATTGGACAGAGGGAAGGATTGAACCATGATATAGTTACAACAAAGGTTTCAGATGATCATATGCGAGCTCTAGAGATGGGATGATGCTTCAGAATTGCTCCAACTTGTGGCATGGGCACCAGGTGTTTATAACCCAATATCAACCAGTGATTGTATGCATGCTGACCTCCAGTAGGTAGATATGACCGTGGACAAGATATTGCTTTCATCTGAGGACAATTTCCTGAGAGTGAATTAGCTAAACACCATCAGTAGTAAACACTCCTAGCAGCTGCGGGGAAGGTGTGCCTCAGGATAGAATGGGAATCTAGGTGGCAGACACCACCACTGCAGTAAATATACATACATTTTAAGCAAAATTAACATATAATCTGTTTTATATACTTTATTAAATATTTCTAGTACATATTGCTAGTGTTACCATACAGTGTCACCAACAATATATGAAAGCATTATTAGATATACATTTTTACCTGTACAGACATATCCATCATAAAATGGATGGGTCTTATAAGTTTAAACAGCCTGAAAATAGTATATAGATAATTAAGGCAAATTGCACTTTTTAAATCATTAGTGTTATTTTATAAAAAATTGATTATGGTTCTATTTTTTATTATAATAAAAACTGGTATTGAAACCAAATAAAAAAGGTAAGAAAAACCTTAACAAAGAGATGCTACATTATTTGTAGTTTTTAGTACTAGAAAAAAAAGATAGAAATAATTCATGGTAGCCAAAGGGTTTATACAGAATAGAATTTTACAAAACTTTGGAGAAAAGGGAGAAAAAGATGTAAGGAAGAAACATTAATAAATAAAGACTGGTAAGTTAATGATGATTCTGAAGGGTCTGAGCCATTGAGCTCATTTTTAAAAATTCATACTGGAAAGAAATAAAGGAATGGAAAGCTTTGGATTATTTAGCAATAATCAGGCAGATCTTGGAAAATTACTTATTAAAAGAAAAGAAAATATGGTGAATATCTCTTACAGAAGAAATGAGTGTTAACTTAAAATATTGATAACAGGTCTTAGATCTCTCTCTCTCTCTCTCTCTCTCTCTCTCTCTCTCTCTCTCTCTCTCCTCTCTCTTTCTTTCTCTCTCTCTCTTTTAAATAATTTGTAAATAGATAACCTCTACATCACATCTCTTCACTATTTGGCTCTTGATTTTAATCCTTAGGCTGTTTCTTTTCAAAAGATATTTATACTTCTCTGAGTTGGAGGATACACTGTTTTCCCCAAATGACTTCTGTTCCTGGTAGGCAGCCTAATAGCTGACTCTCCCAATACAAATATGTCAGAGATGCTCTCTTTCTGTCTCTCTCTCTCTCTCTCTCTCTCTCTCTCTCTCTCTCTCTCTCTCTCTCCCCCTCCCTGTGTTTGTCCAGTCCTGGCACTGCCTTCAAGCACCTGTTACAGGCAAATATGACACCAAGCTCTCTAGAACTGTAACATTATATATATGTAAATAAAATCATCTCGATCTAGTAATTTTCTTTCTATTAATCTTACCTGTTTGCAAGAGCTCTACATTTTATAAAGCAAATACCACTTCAGTAAATAAGTGTTCAGCCTATTTTCCACCTGGATTTAAAATTAAAATAAAACAAAACTTTGCCTGAGGAAAAGGTGAAATAGTCACACTGCCCTCAACTAATATTCTCAGGTTCACAGAAATTCTTTCAGCTCTCGTTCACCTTCCCAGTGAGGTGACCACTGCCAGCTTTAACACACCTGGCTGTTACCAATGTGGAATCTCAATGAGGTATTTTACTATAAGATCTTTTTAAAGTGATTTTAAAACCATTTTTATTATAAATTGAGATAGGAAAATTTTGAATTTATGACCATTCACATTTATTCAATCTCACCTTCCCAAGAAATTCCCCAAACAGTTTTCCATTTTCAGAGTGGCTCCTGAGTCATTTTTATACACATCATAATAAAGAGTAACAGCAAAAGTTGTGAAGCCAAAAAGGCCAATAAATCTACACTGGAAAGAACAGAGAACCTCTGAAAAGAACAGAGTGTGTCTGGTAAATGTTAGCTACAGGGCAAGTGAAGGTGTTGAGGGCTGGCTTGTGTCCCCCAAAATCCAGATGTTGAATTCCTAACCACTAGGACCTTAGAATGTGACCATGTTGGGAGATGGGGCCTTTGAGGAAGTAATGAAGTTAAAATAAGACAGTTTGGCTGGTCCCTGATCCCATATGACTGGTGTCCACATAAGGAGAGGAGATTAGGACACAGACACGCACAGAGGGATGACCAAGTGAAGAAGCGCAGGTGACAACCATCCACATGCCAGGAAGAGCAGCCTTTGAAGAAACCAACCCTGCCAACACCTTGACTGATACCAAGCTTCCTGCCTCCAGAACTGTGAGGAGATAAATTTCTGCTGTTCAAACCGCCCGTGTGTAGCACTTTGTTATGGTGATGCTAACAAACTAATAGGAAAGGAAAAATTCAAGATGGCTTAACGAAGGTTGTGCTCTGGGCGTAGGTTGGGGTACTCCGGAAGGAGGGAAGGCTGATACTTTAGGGACAGCTGCTTTGCGGTTTAGAGATGGGAACGAGTGTGAAAATGAAACATGGCAAAGCAGTTTAACATATATTAGTTAGATAATCTCTATTGGTCTTTCCTTCTTTCTTTCTTTTTCCTTTTTTTCTTTCTTTCTTTGAAAGAGCAAAAGTTTACTTTTAAATTATTTTGGTATATCGCATAAATGTTTGAATTGGTACACTGATTTAAAAAGCCAGCAATTGCTTGTTTTTATACGTATTATTAATGCCGATTAGCTATTGAGTGCCTACTATTTGACACAAGCTTTAAATCCCTCTAGTCACCACAAAGAAATGTTCTTAGGCCAATAGATATGAAATAACTTACCCAAGTTAACACAAAATTTAATCTAGATAAATGTGACTGCAACACTCAAGATCCTTCTACATTATACCTTGAAGTTTCTCAAAACTACATTTGGAAGCAGTTGGCGGTTGTAGACTATTGTTGCTGCCTTGCCAACATCCCCTTCACTGGCCTAAGATTACCCATCTCCCAGTTTCTGAGTGTTGGCTGCTACATTTTCTCCTTAGAATCGCCCTCGGGGTGTGGGAGATGCTTTGCTTCAGGGTAAGGTGGTTCTGAGGCATTCCTGTGCTAAAACTCCCCAGGTATTTAGACTGAGGCTGGAGTTTGTCTGTACACACATGTTGATAGGCTTCTTCCCCTCATCTGGGTTTCTCATTCCCAGTGTTTTATCTAAGAATTGCCCAGTGGTTCCCCTCTTATCCACGGTTTCAATTTCTGCTGTTTCAGTTACCCACTGTCAACTGCAGTTTGAAAGTATTAAGTGGAAAATTCCAGAAATGAACAATTCATAAGTTTTCAGTTGGATGCCTTTCTGAATTGCGGGATTAAATCTTGCATAGCTTGCCTTCATTCAGCCTAAAATGTGAATCATCCCGTTGTCCAGGGTCTTCACATTGTAGACCCTCCCTATCTCTTAGTCACTTAGTAGCTAAGTTATCAAATCAACTATGTCAGGATCTCCGTGCCTGCTTTCAAGTCACCCTTATTATTTTACTTCATAATGTCTCACTCACCTCACTGGATCTCATCATGTAGACTTTTCATCATTTCACATGATCACAGGAAGAAGGGTGAGTGCAGTACAATAAGATATTTTGATAAAGAGACCACATTCATATAACATTTATTACAGTATATTGTTATAATTGTTCTATTTTATTATTAGTTATTATTGTTAATCTCTCACTGTGCCTAATTCTTAAACTATATCATAGGAATGTATGTATAGGGAAAAAATAGTATATATTGGGTTTGTTACTACCCATGGTTTTGGGCTGTCTTGGAATGTATTCCCTGCAGGTAAAAGGGGGACTACTGTAACTTAACAAGTCACTGGCTCAATAATCCTCATCTAAGGGTCTAAGCCTCTAGAGAATCTGATCTAAGACAAGGTTGTAGTAGCTAGGTAAATATTAATGACTTAATCTCACTATAGGTAATTATAATGATACAAAAAATAAAACCTAACAGCTTTTTGACATGTAGTTAAATATGCATCACATCACAGAGAAATGGTAATTGAAAAGACATATTCTGGAAAAATTGCTTATTGGGATCTAGAGTACTATGAAGATAATTAAAAGTATTATTATTTTAGCATAGACATGTGCAGGTTTTGCCAAAGTACTTTGCATTATACATAAACTTCACAGGGTTTTACATGTCAGGACTGTTCCTAATTGCAAGTAATAGAATCTCAATTCAAATTGGTTCATTTCAAGAGAAAATCCATTGTCCTTTGTGACTGCAGAACTCAACAGTGAAAGTTGACTTTAGACATAGTTGGACGTAGCGGTTTCCATTACTCCCTTCATTCTTTGAATGTATTTGACTTTATTCTAGACACATATAAAGAGGCTTCTGTAACAGTGACTTTTTTAATGCCCAGGAAAAATTCTAATTTGCCTTGCCTAGTTCTGAAATAATTACTGTCCTAGAGCAGGTGCTGCTCTCATTAAACAACCTGGGTAGTGCGTCTGCCACTGCAACAGGAAAAGGCAGATATATATCTGGTTATATACAGTAGGGAGAGATTCCCAGTGAAGCCATGAAATGGGGTATATGAGTGTATAGTAGGCAGAAAAAAAATATTTTTATGATAGTCTGCTAGTGATGCCATAGTGGACCATGAAAAAGGTAGTGAGGTCCAATATATTTGGAAAATGTGGATTAATCAAATTGAAATGCATTTGTTAATGTAAGACTATTCAGTTCCTTAAAATGCTAATGAGAACTTTGAATTTCTAAGATTATTTTCCTAAACTTAATTGACCTTGGGACCCAAGTTTTATGATGTATGTTATAGATCCAGACACACTTGGGTTCAAAAACAGATGTGTCTACTTATTAGCTATAAACTTGGAAAGTTAAATTCTTAATTAAATTCTCTGGGCCTCAGTTTCTTCAGTTGTAAATCTGGAATAATTAACTGTACTTAATAAGTTTCTTTTGAGGATTAGAGAAAATCTATTATGAATGCTTGATTCTATAAAAGTAGTTTGTATTGGACCAGCTAGTATCAGTCCGGAGATCCTTTAATGACTCCCAAAAGTATTAAATCACTTTCTTAAAATGAGATTAAAATACTTTTTTTAAAAACAAGCTGATGGAAATTGAACATGGTGTTTATGGGGATTAATTATAAATTGGATATAGGTTGCACAGCCTTTGGGGTAACAAGAAAGAAAGGAGCCACAGATATGGAGAAATGTTGAGAGGTTATTGTAATAAATTGTGAGTTGATGGGTAGCGGAGCCAAGGGAACATAAGGCAGTAATGTACAACTATTAAGAACAAACCATAAAAATGATTAGAAGACTTTCAGAATTGCCCAATTCAGCAGTTTACCATGAGAATTTTATTTTTCAAATAGTCTATTTAATTGAATAATGATGGGTGTTGAAAGATGTGCAAGGTGTCCTCTTTTCCCGAGGTTAATAAAATAATATACTCTAAAATACAATAAAATTAAGAAGTTTAATCATCATCAGTAAAATCTTCCTTTATATACAATTACTCATTTTGTACAGTTCACATTTCTGCTAATACAGTGTGATGTAAAATAGGGATTTCACTTCATATGGTGATCATTTAAGAATAGTTCTATTTTAGAGTATGTACTTAGATAAAATGCCATATGCAGTAATGATCATATTTGAGACAATATTATAAAAATTAAGTAGTCTCTTTTCAAATATTTTAGCAAAGTAATAACCATACAGAAACCAAATATTCCTGAAATAGGGAAATGCGTATCTAGGATTAGTGGTAGAAGTTAAGAAAAGAGAAATTGAATATAATATCTGAAAAACACTGTCACTGATTTATTTAATAGAGATATAATTTTACCTGTATTTGGATCATTTGTATTTGTTATAAAAATACACTAGAAGCAAATTAAGAAAATTCTTATTCTTATTGATGGTTTTATGACTTACTATAAAATATAATAGCAATTAAGTATTTTTCATAAGCTTATTAACAAAAAAAGATAAAAAGAGGAAAACACTTCTGAATTACAGAACACAGCTGCTTGCTCAAATAGTTTTTTAAATTGCTGCTCTCTTAGGTAAGATATTGTTGGTTGCAAAAGAAAGGAAAAACAAAAGCTTTGAGTAACTTAAGCAATAAAAAAGAACATCAAGGAATCAAAGGAAACACTGAAAAACAAAGATTTCAGAACGGGCAGAAACGTGGGCAGTTATATAGTTTGGGAAGCTATGCTAAGATGTGACTCAGCTTTCAGCTTTAATGTATTGTATCTCTGTGTTTTTGATATGTGGAAGGTAATAAAATTGGCCCAATTTGGATTAGATGTCAACCTTAACTCAAGCAGCTGTGGCAAAGTCGGTGCTATGAGAGAATAGCTTCTGTGCAGACCCCCAATGGGTCACCAGGACATTTGCTACACCTGATAAATTAAATCAACTACCACTTGATCTTTAAACATAGTTAGCAAGAAGAATTAGACATAAATGTGTTGGCCTTTAAAATATCCTAATCTTACAATGTGTGTGTTTTTCTAGGTAAACTTGGAGCTGCCCTCTTGGGGCACCCAGCAAAATATCAGTTTCACAGACTGAATGTCTTGAGTTCTAGGTAAGCTTAAAAGATGGATTTCATTGATATGTGGGATGTAAAACTGAAAACAACAAAAGAACAAGACAAACAAATGAAGAAACCGAAACTCATAGACACAGACAATAGTTGAGTGGTTATCAGAGGGTAAAGGGATAGGGGTGGTAAATGAGAGTAAAAGGGATCAAATATATGGTTATGGAAGGAGAACTGGTCTGGGTGGTGAGCACACAATGTGATATATAGATGATGTATTACAGAGTTGTACACTTGAAACCTATGTAAGTTTACTTACCATTGTCACCCCAATAAATTTTTATTTAAAAAATAAATAAATAAATAAATAAATAAATAAATAATAAAACGACTTTTTTTTAAAAAGGAAAAAGATTAACTTTTTATTCAGGAATCACTTTAAGCATCCTATATTTGGAACGTTTTGTACTGAGAACCTGTTGTTTGTGTGGTTTAGTTATTAGAACTGTTGTTTTCAAATTTACAAATGTAATCTTAACATCAAATCCCAATTTAAACAGGGTTACTTTGATTGAAGTAAGCGAAGAGGCTACTGACATTCCTACTTGTTTCAATTCTCCACTTTCCCTTAGGGTGACCCCTAAAACCCTTTCCCAGAGACCCATATCACTGCAGAACACAATCTGAAAATCACTAGTGTAGTAAAAACAACAACAACAACAACAACAACAACAACAACAACAAAGAGTATCGGATGTCAAATCAAAGGATCAGAGTTTTAAACAATGCTGACTGGGAGACCCGGGAGTGCACAAGCTGCCTTGGATCCCCACCCACCGCAGGGCTTGTGCTGCGTTGCCTGGGGAACGCCTGGTGGACGTGCTCAGGCTCCAACAGGCTGCTCACTGAACCGCGGGAGTGCACAAGCCTCATTAGATCCCTGATCTCCGCACTGCACTTGCAGAGTTGCCAGGCTGGTGATTGGTTGTCGGGCTGCTAGGCCTGATCTGCGAGGAGCTGATTGGGACAGGCTGAGACTGGGAGTTTTCCTGGGAGTGTTGGGCCGTAAGCTGTGTGCCTGCGTGATCCAGCCAGGGCTCTCCTGGTGATCTATCTAATACATCAAAGCAATCCCAGAGCAACAGCCAGAATGGGGAAACAAAGAAACATGTCACAAGTAAAAGATCAGAAGAAACCTCTAGAAATGCAACCAAATGAAACAGAGGGATCCAACCTTTCAGAACAGAGTTTAGAACACTGATGATGAGAATGTTTAACAAACTTAGTGAGGACATAAGGAAGGATAGAGACATCATAAAAACCAACCAGTTAGAACTAAAGAATACAATAACTGAAATGAAGAACACACTCGAAGGAATCACTAGTAGAGGAGATGAAGCAGAGGAGCGGATCAGCGATTTGGAAGACAAAATAGCAGAAATCACCCAGCTGGCACAACAAAAAGATCAAAGAATAAAAAACAATGAAAATAGTTTAAGAGCCCTGTGGGACAAGATGCAGTGCAAAAAGCTTTGTATTATAGGGATACCAGAAGGAGAAGAGAAGAAGCAAGGGGTCGAGAATGTATTTGAAAAAATAATGACTGAAAACTTCCCTACCTTGGTGAAGGAAATCAACATACATGCCCAGGAAGTACAGAGGGTTCCAAACAAGCTGAACCCAAACAGGTCCACACCAAAACACATCATAGTTAAAATGGCAAAGCTTAAAGACAGAGACAGAATCCTAGAGGCAGCAAGAGAAAGACAGCAGGTTACGTACAAAGGCACTCCTGTTAGACTAACAGCTGACTTGTCTACAGAAACTCTGCAGGCCAGAAGGGAGTGGCAGGAGATATTCAAAGTGACACAAAATAAAGGCCTACAAACAAGATTGCTCTCCCCAGCACGGCTATCACTTAAAATTGAAGGAGAAATAAAGAGCTTCTCAGAAAAGAACAAGCTTAAGGAATTCATTACCACCAAGCCAGCATTGCAAGAAATGTTAAAAGGGCTTTTATAAACAAAAGAAAGGAGTAAACAAGCTAACCCAGGAAGACTAGGAATACAAATAACAAAATGGCAATACATATGCACATATCAATAATCATTTTAAATGTGAATGGGCTAAATGCTCCAATCAAAAAACAGAGAGTGGCTGAGTGGATAAGAAAATTGGACACATGTATATGCTGTTTACAGATGGAATAAGATATTTCATGCAAATGGAAATGAGAAAAAAAAAAAGCTGGAATACCAATACTTATATTGGACAAAATAGACTTTAAAATGACTACAATAAAAGACAATGAAGGGCACTAGAACCCTAATAAACATCTATGAACCCAACATAGGATCTCCTAATTACATATAACAGATTTTGACAGACATAAAGACAGAGATCAACAGTAACACTATCATAGTAGGGGACTTCAACACCCCATTGTCACCAATGGACAGACCTTTTAGACAGAAAATCAACACAGAAAGAAGGGCCTTAAATGACACTTAGACCAGCTGGAGTTCGTTGATATTTTTAGAGCATTTCACCCGGAAAAAACAGAATATACATTCTTCTCAAGTACACATGGGACATTTTCCAAGATAGACCACGTTAGGCCACAAAACAAGTCTCAGTAAATTTAAGAAGATTGAAGTCATATCAAGCAGATATAAAGGAAAAACTGATGGTTGCTGGCTGGGAGGGAGTGGGGATGAGGGAGAGGGGGAAAGTTTTGGACAGCACAGGTGAGTGACTATAATGTTGCCGCAGGGATATGAGGGCAGTTCTGGGAATGTAATTGATAATGTTGTGAAGAGACTATTATGATAAGTGAAATAAGTCAGTTGGAGAAAGACAAGTACCATATGAACTCACTTATATGTGGAATCTGAAAAACTGAATGAACGAGCAAAGTAAACAGACTCATAGATATAGAGGAAAACTGAGGGTTGCTAGTTGGGAGGGGGGGTGGGGATAAGGGAGAAGGGGAAGGGATTAGACAGCATAAATAGGCAACTACAATATTGCCAGAGGGATATGAAAGACAGTTCGGGGAATATAATAATGTTGTAAATATTTTGTGGGGGGTCAGATGGTCATATGTCTTGTTAGGGAGACCATTTCAGGGATGGAGTAGAGGCTTGATCACTGCACTGTACACCTGAAGCTGATGTTGTATAATATTATATGTCAACTGTAACTGAATATATAGATAGTCATGGGATGTGGAGTATACTGTGGAAGGGAGTCAAAGGAATTGTAATAGATATGTATGATATGGGGGGGAGGTGTGGGGTGGCGAACTGGGGGAGAAGGGTTGTCACTTTGGGGGGTAAAGAGTATAACTAGTGCATTGTGTTGTACACCTGAAACTAATAAAAAAATAAATAAATAAAAATGCCGACTGGCAGATCCTAACTTGACAGGTGAAATCATTTAAATTCTCCAAATCTTCATTTCTTCAGTTGAAAATTGTAGATAATATTTGTGCCATTTAATTCAGAAGGGTGCGGTAAGTCACCCACAGGAAACTATGCAATGTTTTGCACTGTTACTATTGTAATTGATGTCTCTTTCCCCACTTGATCAGGAAAACATCCAGACTCTAGTTCCTTTAAGAGCCCCTCCGGTCCCCACTGACCACTTGCTCAACAAATTCAACAATTCCTTATCCTTTTAAATAATTATGTTGGTCTCCAAGGACATATTAGCCAGTGACAACCTATTTCCTAATAAAACATCAGCTATTCAATTATTTTGACATCAGATAGATTACTCCAAAAGGGCTGATGGTCATTTATCTTCCTCTGTGTTCCTAGCAGAGTGGAAAGAGTGAGCCTGAGCAGAGGGAAATGCTGCTAAGTCACTCATTTGACCCCATTCCAGGACCTGTGCGATCCAAATGAGAATAACGAACTTCATCTCCCTCTAAGTCTCTTCTGAGGATTGTTCATGGAGATAGAAAAGAGTACCCAGGGGAGATGGAGACCAAGGAGATAAAACCTGTTCTTGATAATATTCACTTGAGAATGATAATAACCCATGAAATGACTGACAGGAAAACACTGCTGAGGTGGAGCATACATTTTCACTCTATTTTGGATGCTGGTACTCTGACAATGTATTTTAAGCTCAGCATTTGCTTCTACATTTTTTTTTTTTTAATTCACATTCAGTTGTGTGAAAGCCACTCTTTTCAAGACTGAAGCTTTCCCATAGTAATGTTATCTGTTTATAGTGGAAGCCACCAGGGCCCTGGCACCCATGGCGGGAACACTCTACTTTTGAAGATATATTGTGTCTGTTAATACCGAGGTCATGGTGCAGATTTTTGCACTTAGAATCAGCATGAGAACGTGGGACTGTTCTTGCAGATCTTGGCTCCATCAGCAAATAAATTAAAATAAACTGGAGTCTTGAAATAGAAATAATCCTCCTTCCAAGTGTTTCATTTAGAGAATGACATCCTGTTTGCTTCAGAATATCATGGGCAATTCTGCATGTGAATGAATTTGGGAATAGAAAAGGCCCAGCAAGTGAAATACACAAAATAACCTTTAGAATTTCAGGCTTCAATAATAAAAATAAGCGATGATGTATTCTGTTCTAAGTGTGAAGTGAAAAAGGAAACCTGAAAGTTAGTTACATAAACTTTTAGAATCGTACAACAGTTTGTGATAGTATGAGATATAATGTATTTGGAGATAGCATATCTTTAATACAATTTTCCATTTATCTTATATAGAAAAATTTGCTGCAGAAGTCAGACTAGCTTTCAGATTATAGTCATAAGGGAAAAGGTATATTTCATTCACCTGGGAATACTTTAATTCGGCTCTCAATTGAACCTGAAAAGGCTTTAACCAAAGTCCCAAATAAGTATTGTCAAAGTTGTAGAAAAACTTAGTTGTCAATGAAACCCCATTGCTGTTTTAAAAAAAAAAAGTGCTGTTTAAAAAAAAAAAGACATAATATATTAAATTTAAAAATTTATCTCAATTCATAATCTTAAATAAATACATCTTCCATTGTGTCACTGCTAAAACTGACACAGTAGTTGCAACAATCTTGGCCTGTATATCCCTGAATGCTGTTATGTCGGATTTTACTACTATTCTCCATTGAAAAGGAATTGAAAGTTTAGCTGAATCCTTGTCTCAAGAAAAGATTAGGAGGGGTCTTTTATATCTTCTCATTGCCTTCAATTAAATGATTTTTTTCAGACTTACCATCTTTTCAGGAAGTGGTGTGAAAGCTTACACTAGAAGTATTATAGCAATTTTTGTATCAAGATGATAACGATAATGATAAAAAAATAATTATTTGGAAGAAGTAGAATCTGTAAAGCCCATGAGTTTATGTGAAATTTGTGTTAAATATTGGCCAGATGTTCATTAAACTTTTCCCGTTTCTTGAACACAGTTTAACTGTTTTCCAAACCTTTTGATTACAGGTGAAGTCATATGCCTGGGTGACACCAATGAAATGTAAGCAGAGGTGATGTGTCGCTTCTGGTGTGAGGCAGTTAAGAGCTGCTCCACAATCCCTTTCCTTGTTTGGATGACTGGGTGTGGATTTGAAGCCATGTGTTAGAGAGATGGCCAAGCTTCAGTCATATTGGCTCTCCAAATTTCTCCACACAGAGAACCTTTTCTTCTCACTCCTGGGGACCATGTTACACTTCCACATAAATGAATAATAAACCTTTAAATTGCTAATACTCCAAGATTTCAGGGTTGTTTTATTACACAGCTAACATTACTTACTCTGACTAGTACATACTTAAAACAGCAAAAGATAACAAAAAGGTTAATAGTGATACAAAAGCAAGGTGTAAAAAAAATGTAAGATGTAGGCAGGAACTAGGAAACACTGGGAACTGACTATAATGTCAGGTATTTCAAACAATCACAACTGTTCTAGGGAAAGGAAGAACTTGATGAGTATGCCAATATCAATTAGATGGGGCAGATTATCCTGGGATCTACCAGTTAATCATCTTTGGTTGTCACAAGCAGTGAGCAAATTACAAACAAAGATTAAATATTGTGATCAAAGTGTTTCCTGGGCCAAATGTCTCAAAAACGGAGAACTGATAGGGAAGGCACAAGTTCCCATCTCCTAGGAGATGAATTTTCTAGATGATACTACTAATTATCATAAAATACTAATGAGTAGTGATTAATTTTTAATAATGCTGACAGAACAGGTCAACATGTTAGAGCAATGGGTTTTGTAATACTGGTAAAACAAAATTTCAAATGGATTGTACATAGTATTTTGACACTCAAACTAAGCTTCACAAAATAAAGCATATGTATGATTAAGCAAAAAAAGCTAATTAAAAATTATGAAATTTAACAAAAGTTGTTGATTTATTGAACATTCACTAATTTTCAGGCTCTGTTCTCCATGTTTGAGATATGGGTACGTACATTCCACATTTTAAGAAATTTAACTATTAAAGGAGATTTTAAATCAGCTTAATGGTGAATTTCTCAGGTTTGAATCTCCAAAGAGAAATAATCCTATTGTAATACTGTATTTTGAGCAAGAACCAATAGATAATTCAGGTCCTTGGTTAGTTTGATTTAGTATTCTTTTATGTTCATTTCTGGTAAGGCTATTGCAAACCCCTACAAAGTATCAAATTCATATTACTAGAACCATAAATGTTATCAAAATCAATTAAAGCTATAAACAAAGTTAGAGAAAATATATTAGCTATAATGAAGGCCTATACTTCCCATGATGATTACATGGAAGTTATGTAATATGTTAAATATTTTTGTATTAATTGTTTTTGCAATATTTATCTGCTGTTTAGGGTGATTTAAATATTCAAGGGCATCCATAATAAAAATGTTGTATTCAATTTAAATCATCTCAGGAGTTTTAATCAATAAAATCTGTAGGTGATGCTAACATACTTAAGAAAATTTGGTTTTCAATGTTTCATTCATTTGGTCTGAACTCCAGGGAGATCTTTCAGTATGACTATGGATTTGCCTTTTTACAGCTCTGCCTTCTGAGAAGTACCTAGTTAAAATAAATGTGGAATGTTGATTGGTTCATGCTGTATCAAGCAGGTTGTGCTCAGATATGGAAAGTGTTCATTGTTAAACCTTTGATTGGTGGTTTTTAGCTGTGCTTAATTGGCATATGCTCAAATTGGAATAGTATAAAGTTAGGTGAGGAATGATAGGGGCTCCATTCCTAACTTGAAGGGTCTACATGTACTTCATATTCATCTCCTTCAATGGAATGTTCTTTCTGAGGAGAGGGCCTAGAATTTGCATCTGAGATGTTGGGAGAACTCCTAATATAACTGCTGTTTGGCTGAATCCTATACTACTTTGTGTGTACTTTGAATTTAAGTAAAATGGGTACATTTTGTTGCCTTTGAATCTTCTTTCTAATTCCCAACCCAGGTCAAATTGAAATTGACTAAGCGGTTGTTTAACACAAGGTTTATATTTAATGCATTTAACAAAGGGAAAAAAAAACATATACATGAGTATTTATTTCCTTATGGAAAGCAAACATTGGGTATTTACGAATCCATGTATAACTGTATGATCTCTTCTCAATTAAAAATAATACCAAGGGTTCTACCATTCTTGAGAAGTTTGGAAATGAGGTACAAAGTTAATTTATTCCCACTAACCCTTAGCCAATCACTGATTGTGGAAGTTGTGATCTATGACTCTGCCCTCCAGTTTCTCTCTCCCCTCCTTTTCCTTACTCCCCCTTCCTCTCCTTCTCTCTCTCATGTCCCCCTCAATCTGTCTTCCATTTTTGTTTGTTTGTCTGCATGCTTGTTTCTGTCTGTCATTGACCAGGCTACCAGAAACAGGAGATTTAGTTGGGATTTTTATCATAGATAAATTGTATTTGACATTGATCTCTCTCTTTATATAGATTACTAGTAAATTCATATGACTATATTTCATTCTACAGAGAAATAATAGTTGTACAGAAAGGGAAAGTCTAACTCAATAGTCCTCTAAATTTCTTTTATAATTTAAATTCTTCCTACTTCAAAAATAGGATTTGAGTTAACTTGAGTTTCTATAATTGCAATAATAAAATGTAAATATTTGAAGAAGGGGAGATATTATTACATAAAAAAATGGACTTTAATATGGTTTCAATTGATCAATATACTTTTTTTATGTTTTATTTCTTTATTATTATTTTTTTATTCTTTTATTCTTCTATTGTGAAATAAACATTGTTTTTAAAACTTAGCTTCAGGTGTACAACACAGTGCAATAGTTATACTTTTTACCCCTCAAAGTGACAACTCCCCTCCCCCAGTTTGCCACCCCACTCCTCCCCCCCATATCATACATATCTATTACAATTCCTTTGACTCCCTTCCACAGTATAATCCACATCCTGTGGCTATCTATATGTTCAATTTCAGTTGGCATACAATATTATACAACATCAGTTTCAGGTGTGCAGTGCAGTGATCAAGCCTCTACTCCATCCATGAAGTGGTCTCCCTAGCAAGACATGTGACATTAGACACACCAAAAATATTTACAACATTATTATAGTCCCCGAACTCTTTCATATCCCTGTGGCAATATTGTAGTTACCTATTTATGCTTTCTAATCCCTTCCACTTCTCCCTCATCCCCAGCCCCCTCCCAACTAGCAACCCTGTTTTTCCTCTATATCTATGACTGTTTCTGTTTACTTTGCTCGTTCATTCAGTTTTTCAGATTCCACATATAAGTGAGATCATATGGCATTTGTCTTTCTCCGACTGACTTATTTCACTTAACATAATAGTCTCTAGGTCTATTCATATTGTTGCAAATGGTACGATTTCATTCTTCTTTATAGCAGAGTAATACTTCATTGTATAAATGTACCACAGTTTCTTAATCCAGTCATCTTCTGATGGGCATTTTGGTTGTTTCCAAGTCTTCACTATTGTAAATAGTGCTGCAATAAACATAGGGGTGCATATATTTTTTAGAATTAGCATCTTGGATTCAACTGGGTAGACCCAAGAGTGGAATTGCTGGGTCATATGGTAGCTCCATTTCCAGTTTTTTGAGATAGCTCCATACTTATTTCCATAATGGCTGCACCAATTTGCAGTCCCACCAACAGTGCACCAGGGTTCCTTTTTCTCCACATCCTTGCCAGCACTTGTTGTTTGTTGATTTGTTGATGATAGCCATTCTGACCAGAGTGAGGTGGTATCTTATTGTGGTTTTTATTTGCATTTCTCTGATGATTAGCGAGGTTGAACATTTTTTCATATGCCTGTTGGCCATCTGTATGACCTCTTTAGAGAAATGTCTCTTCATATCCTCTGCCCATTTTTTAAGTGGGTTCTTTGTTTCTTTGGTGTTGAGTTGCATGAATGCTTTATACATTTTGGATATCAACCCCTTATCAGATATATCATTGGCAAATATCTTCTCCCATTCAGTAGGCTTCCTTTTTGTTTTATTGATGATTTCGATTGCTGTGAAAAAACTTTTAAGTTTGGTGTAATCCCATATGTTCATTTTTTCTTTAATTTCCCTTGCCTGAGGGGATATATCAGTAAAAATATTACTCAGGGTAATGTCTCCAAACTTACTCCCTATGTTTTCTTCTAGGAGTTTTATGGTTTCAGGTCTTACATTTAAGTCTTTAATCCATTTTGAGTATGTTCTCATATATGTTGTAAACAGGTGGTGCATTTTCATTTTTTTGCATGTGTCAGTCCAATTTTCCCAGCACCATTTATTAAATAGACTATATTTACTCCAATGTAAATTCTTGCATCCATTGTCATAGATTAAATGACCGTATATGGATGGGTTTATTCCTGGGCTCTCTATTCTGTTCCATTGGCCTATGTGTCTGTTTTTATGCCAGTACCATACTGTTTTGATTACTGTAGCCTTGTAGTATGTTTTGATGTCAGGTAGTGTGATGCCTCCCACTTTGTTCTTATTTCTCAGTATTGCCGTGGCTATTCAGGGTCATTTGTGGTTCCACATAAATTTTAGGATTCTGTGTTCTATTTCTGAGAAAAATGTCCTTGGTAGTGTGATTGGAATTGCATTGAATCTATATATTGCTTTAGGTAGTATTGACATTTTAACTATATTAATTCTTCCTATCCATGAGCATGGTATGTATTTCCGTTTATTTGTATCTTCTTTGATTTCTCTCTTCAGTGTCTCATAATTTTCTGAGTACAGGTCTTTTACTCCTTTAGTTAAATTGATTCCTAGATATTTTATTGTTATTGAAGCAATTGTAAAAGGGATAGATTCCCTGATTTCTTCTTCTGATAGTTTATTATTGGTGTATACAAATGCAACTAATTTCTGAATATTAATTTTGTATCCTGCTACCTTACCAAATTCATTTATCAGTTGTAGCAGTTTTTTGGTGGAGTCTTTGGGATTCTCTATATATAGTATCATGTCATCTGCATATAATGACAATTTTACTTCCTCTTTTCCAATTTGGATGCTTCTGATTTCATTTCTTTGTCTGATTGCTGTGGCTAGAACTTCCAGAACTATGTTAAAAAGAAGTGGTGAAAGTGGGCAGCCTTGTCTTGTTCCTGATCTGAAGGGGAAAGATTTTAGCCTTTCCCCATTGAGTATGAGGTTTGCTGTGGGCTTATCATATGTGGCTTTTATTATGTTGAGATATGATCCCACTATTCCCACTTTGCTAAGAGTTTCTATCATAAATGGCTGCTGGATTTTATCAAGTGCTTTTTCTGCATCTATTGATATGATCATATGATTTTAATTTTTCATTTTATTAATGTGATATATTACGTTAATTGATTTGCTGATATTGAACCAACTTTGCATACCAGGAATGAATCCCACTTGGTCGTGGTGTATGATCTTTTTAATGAGATGCTGAATTTGGTTTGCTAGTATTTTGCTGAGAATTTTTGCATCTATGTTCATTAGGGATATCGGCCTGTAGTGTTCTTTTTTTGCAATATCTTTGTCTGACTTAGGAATCAGGGTGATAGTGGCTTCACAGAAAGAGTTTGGGAGCCTTCCCTCTTTCTGTATTTTTTGGAATAGTTTGAGGAGAATAGGTACTAATTCTTTTTTGAATGTTTTGTAAAATTCACCTGTGAAGCCATCTGGTCCAGGGCTTTTGTTTGTTGAAAGATTGTTGATTACTGATTCAATTTCTTTTGTAGTAATCAGTCTGTTCAGAGTTTCTGTTTCTTTTTTATTCAGACTTGGTAGATTGTATGCTTCTAGAAATTTATCCATTTCTTCCAGATTGTTGAATTTGTTAGCATATAGTTGCTGATAGTATTTTCTTAAAATTTTCGGTATTTCTGTGATATCTGTTGTCACTTCTCCTCTTTCATTTCTGATTTTATTAATTTGTGTCCTCTCTCTCTTTTTCTTGGTGAGTCTGGCTAAGCGTTTGTCAATTTTGTTTTTCTTTTCAAAAAACCAACTCTTGGTTTCATTGATCTTTTGTATTGTTTTTTTGTTCTCTATTTCACTTATTTCTGCTCTGGTCTTTATCATTTCCTTCTTATACTCCCTTTAGGCTTATTTTGCTGTTCTTTTTCGAGTTCCCTTAGGTGTAAAGCATCTGTCTATTCTGCCATCTTATCAGAGCTCCCCAATATGTGTTTTAATAATATTTAAATTCCAGTTGACATACAATATTATATTAGTTTCTGGTATATAAAATAGTGATTAGGCATTTATATAACTCACAAAATGATCACTATAATAAATCTAGTACTCATCTGACATCATACATATTTATTACAATATTGTTGGCTATATTCCCTGTGCTTCCTCCCGTTCACCCATCCCTTCAACCTCCCTCCCATCTGGCAACCATCAAAATGTTCTCTGTATCTATGAATTTGTTTCTGTTTTGTTTGTTCATTTATTTTGTTGCTTAGATTCCACATACAAGTAAAATCATATGGAATTTGTCTTTCTCTGTCTGACTTACTTCATTCAGCACAATATCCTCTAGGTTCATCCATGTTGTTGCAGATGGCAAGATTTCATTCTTTTTTATGGCTGAGTAGTATTCCATTGCATGTAACACTTCTTCTTTACCCATTTATCCATTGATGGACACCCAAGCTGCCTCCACATCTTGGCTATTATAAATAATGCTGCAATGAACATACAGATGCATATGTCCCTTTGAAAAAGTGTTTTGGGTTTCTTTGGATAAATACCCAGAAGTGAAATTACTGGGTCCTTCCTTGTCTCTTGTTATAGCCTTTGTTTTAAAGTCTATTTTATCAGATGTAAGTATTGCTATCCCAGCTTTCTTTTTCACTTTTCCATTTTCATGAAATATCTCTTTCAACACTTTACTTTCAGTCTGTGTGTCTTTTGATCTGAAGTAAGTATCTTGTAGACAGCATATGTAAGGGTTTTGTTTTCCTATCCATTCAGCCACCCTATGTCTTTTGATTGGAACATTTAATCCATTGACATTTAAAGTTCTTGTTAATAGATATATACTTACTGCACTTTTATTCTTGATCTCTTTCTCCTCCCCTTCCTCTCCCTCCTTCCCTTCCTCTTCCTCCTCCTCCTTCTCGAAATCCCTCTAATATTTCGTGTAATACTTGTTTGGTGGTCGTGAACTTCTTTAGCTTTTTCTTGTCTAGGAAATTCTTCATCTGTTCTTGATTCTAATGACAGCCTTCTGGGTAATCTTGGTTATAGATCTTTTCTTTCCATCACTTTGAATATTTCTTGCTAATCCCTTCTGGCCTGCAGAGTTCCTGTTGAGAAATCAGCTGCCAATTTTATGGGGCTCCCCTTGTAGATAACTGCTTTTCTTTTGCTGCTTTCAGTACTCTTTGTCTTTAACCTTTGGTATTTTAATTATGATGTGCCTTGGTGTGGGTCTCTTTGGTTTCATCTTGTTTGGGCTCTCTATATTTCCTGAACTTATGTGTCTGTTTCCTTCACCGTGTTAGGGATGTTTTCTGTTATTATTTCCTCCACTAGGTTTTCAATTCCTTGCTCTGTCTCTTCTCCTTCTGGTATCCCCATGTTGTGAATGTTGGTACCCTTGATGTTGTCCCAGAATCCCCTTACACTATCCTCACTGTTTTGAATTCTTTTTTCTGTTTGTGGTTCTCATTGGGTGTTTTCTGCTACCTTATCTTCTAAATCACTGATTAGGTCCTCTGCTTCATCTGATCTACTTTATTTTATTCTCTGTAATGTATTCTTTATTTATTATTGTATTCTTTATTTCTGATTGGTTCTTTTTTTGGGTTTTCTACCTCCATTTTTATATTTCCAATCTCCTTCTTGAAGTTCTCCCAGAATTCATTGAGCATCTTTATAACTAATGACAGTTTTGAACTGTCTATCTGGTAGATTGTTTGTCCCATTTTATTTAGTTCTTTTACTGGAGCTTGTTCAGTTTGGGACATGTTTCTTTGTCTCCCTATTTTGGTTGTCTCCCTGTGTTTGCTTCTAGGTATTAGGCAGGGATTCTATGTCTTCCAGTCTTATTAGAGTGGCCTTAAATAGTAGGTGTCCTGTGGGACCCAGTGGTACAGTCTTCTGGTCACCTGAGCAGGATGCTCCAGGTTTGTCCCTTATGTGGGTTGTGTGTGCCCTTCTGTTGTGGTGAGACTTAGTTGGTATTTGTACATCAGTGAGAGGGATTGCCCCTAAGCTTATGGTTTTGAGGACTGGTCATGAGTACAGTGGAGGAGCCGTAGTGCAGAAGCTGACCCTATGGAGCAGGATTTACTTTAGCAGGGCTCTGGTGCCTGACAAGTCTTCCCTTTTAGTGTGTCGTTTGTGGAAGTGGTTGTATGGTACTCTGATGTAGTCTGAAGCTTGCCAGTGGTGTGTTAGTTCTGGAGCCTTTTAGAAGGGCCTCTGTTGCAGGCCACATTCAGTCATTGCATGTGTTCTGTTTGGGGTCACTTGGTATGAGTTTCAAAGTGATCTGCAGATGGTTGCCACTTGTGTTGGACTTGCAGTTGCCTGAGAAAGGCTAAGCTTTGAACTGAGGCTGGCTGCTGCTAGTGCTTAGCTTGGGGCTGCTTAGCAAGAAGTATGAGCACATCAAGGCCAGATGCTGCTTGTTTGGGTTTTGTGAATCTTTGAGATATTTTAGGAAAATCTGCAGCATGAGCCAAAACAGGCCGTTTATATGAAAAAGCCACTGGATGTGGCTTGTGTGGACCCACAAGTTGGGTGGGATGGGGTGTCAGGGAATCACCAGATCAGGGCCATCCATGTTAGCCAGGTTGATGGAAACTCAGATATAACATCCACCTGCATCTGTACACTGGGTCAGGGGAGGGCCCAACAAAGGAACAAATGGATTTGTCCAGCACCCCTATCCAGGAGAAAGCTGCCCCTCCAGCCCTAACCCTGAAGACAGACAACTCAATTCCTTCCTATATTTTCCTGTCACCTTTTGAGCTGCTACCCCAGTGCTGGAGCTCAGAGCGAGTAATTCCATCAGTGTGTGAGCCATTTAAGAGAAGCTCCTGGGACTTTAGCTGCCCTCCATCTCACTCAGCCACAATCTCTGTTGTTTTTCACAGCCAGAAGTTGGAGCTTGTCTTCCCAGCACTGGATCCATGGGCTGAGGATCCTGGTATAGCTTGGGACCCCTTGCTGGTCAGGGGGGAACTCCAGAGCCGAGATATCCCTCCTGATTATCCCATATGAATGTGGGACCAACCTGTTCCTTGTCTCTGCTGCTCTTACCAGTCTCGAGGAGGCTTCTTCTATATGTCCTTCTTCTGTATGTCTTTAGAGGTCGGACTTCTGTTTAGCCAGACTTCAGGCAATTCTTAATGATGGTTGTTCTGTAATTTAGTTGTAATTTTGATGTGGTCATGAGAGGAGGCAAGCACAGCATTTTCCTACTCCACTATCTTGACCAGAACCTAATGATCAATATATCTTGATTCCCATACTTCTAACTGTAAAAAGGATATAATCATATTATATATTAAAAGGAGTATATATCCTTTTGTTAGGAGAAGAAAACTAATTTTGCTGCTATTCAGTTTTAGAAGTATCATGCATATTTTATATAAAAGCATACCTATGCAATCTTCCTTATTATCTATTTATTATACTAAGCTGTTTGAGTATTAAAATATAATCCAGAAAAATGTCACGATGTTTAAATAAGGCGGCTGAAATACAAAGATGAAAACAGGAATAAAACTGAAAGGAAGCTAGGACCATATACTTATCCCTCTTTTTAAATCTATTTCAAAAAAAATGTCTATTCTGCTTGTTTTGAGGGAAGAGCTGCTTATAGAAAATTCATAATTAATATCTTGCTTAATATTAATATCCTGAATGATTTTTGTATATGATTTGACTTTCTATTTTCTAATATCCCTATGAAATATAATTGCTATTAAGTCCTTTTGTAAAAATGAGAAAATTGAGGCACAGCATTGTTAAATAACTTACCTAAAGTAACAAATATGAAGCTTTTGGTCTCAAGCAGTCTGGCTCTACCACTTTTGCCTCAAATTACTGTGCTATCATGAATCATTAGGATCTGGGTAAGTGCATGTTCTGGTTACTGATTGATGGGTGATCCCTGTGCTTTCATAGAGAAACAGCAAATAAAATTATAAAGTCACGAGACTGCATTTGCTTCCAGGAATTGTCATCACCTCTTAATCCAAAGAATTGTTTTAAGGAGGCTTGTAGACTAGGCCAAATCTGTCTTAAGAAGTATCTTTATATTCAGATAATTGGTTAAAACCCTGAATTTTCATGTCATAGATTGACTAGATAATTTAGCATTTAAAATTCTAAAGCTAGGTATTAGACATTAGGTACTTTCATTGAAATAGAAATTTATTAAGCCTACCAACTTAGGCCCTGTCATGAAATGTTAGCTGTAAAAAGTACTTCCCTATTCCTAGGATATTAAATAATTGACCTATCTGATGAAATTATTTAGCACAGTCCTTCCCAAGATTACAATCAAAATTATTATGTGGAGTTTTGGTACAAGTGATAATACTAGGTTATTTTTCCATTTTTCATTTTCTTGTCAAGCAATTATTTTAACCAGTTATTAAACTATCTATAATCAGTAGACTACAAAAAAGAAGTGGTTTTACTTTTCTTTTATCACTGTCTTTTACCATGCTGGTGAATTTCTTTTTTTATTTTTATCTTTTCATTCCTAAATGACACCTTCAGAAAACCCCATTGGTTTTCATTTCTTTCAGTTTTCAGAAACTTCAGTCTGGTCTAGCTCATTTAAAAATTCCAATACCCAGTTTAAAGTTTTGTGACCTCTCCCTTTTCCATTCATACTTGTTTAGACTTGTGCTCACATGACCTGGAATGCAGGAAGTCCTTCTCCTGGGATAGTTAAATGCCTTCTCTTCTTGCCTCTTCTTGCAGTCTACACCTCAAGCAGGTTGGCGCGTAGGAGAGGAATGGGAGAGGGCCTTTCACTAACAATGGCTGTCTGACAACACACTCTCGGGCAGGTTTCCAAATGCTGAGCTGTATGGAGTGATTATTTCAGGAGGACCACAGGGAACCTCTAACTGCACAGTTCACTGTCTTTGAAAATTGTCTATGATCCAACTCCTTCATCCAGTACTCTGCCCACCACCACCACCCCCACCACCACAATACCCTACACTTGACCTACAAGATGCCTGTGTGTACTTGTTTTACCAATGTGAGTACTGCAGCCTAGTCTGTGCACACCTCTCTGATCTACTGTTTTTCTCCAAATCTCTTCAGCCTGTGCTCAAATGAGCACAGGAGGCAAAGCACAATCTATTATATAAAAAGATGTCCAGCTATGAAATAAGGTACTGGTCTCCCTTTTGTGCATGCCCCTCCCTTCCTTATTAGTGATTCTCCTGGATTCCCTTTATTTGCCTTGAAGGGAGCCCCTTTACTTGACTCACATTTGAAAAGGAAAAAGTGTTATTCATCCTCTCCTTTAGTTAACGTGTTATTATAGTTGTGCACATATATGAAAGAGAAGATAAACAGAGGAGAAAATTGAAATAGTTTGAATTCAGCTGTATCCTTGTAAATTCTATAGGATGTGTTTGCCCCATCCCCCACATTTACTATTAACAGCTGTTGGTGTTTGATACATTTTGATTTCACAGTATAGAAACACAACAGATTTGTATAATGAGTTTTCATCCTGCTACTTTGCTGAATTCATTCATTAGCTCTAATAGTTTGAGGGATTCTTTAGGGTTTTCTACTATATACATGAGATCATAGCATCTTCAAACAATGACAATTTTACTTCTTCCTTTCCAATTTGGGCGTCATTTATTTCTTCGTCTTTCCTACTTTCTCTGGCTAGAACTTCTAACAATATGTTGAATAGAAGTGGAGAGACATCTTTGTCTTGTTCCTGATCTTAAAGGAAAAGCTTTTAGCTTTCCACCATTGGGAATAATGATAGCTGTGCTTGTGTCATATATGGCCTTTATTATGTTGAAATACATTCCATTTATACCTTTTTTGTTAAGTTTTTATCATGAAATTATACTGTATTTTGTCCAATGCTTTTTCTGCATCTTTTGAGAGGGTTACATGATGTTTATCCTTCATTTTGTTAATGTAGTATATTACATTTATTCATTTGTGAATGTTGAGTAATGTCTGCATTGCAGAAAAAATATCCTACTTGATCATGATATATACTCCTTTTAATATGCTGTTGAATTCAGTTTTCTTGTATTTTGTTGAAGATTTTTATATCAAAGTTCATGAGGGATATTGGCCTTCATTTTCTATCTATGTAGTGCTCTTGTCTGGTTTGGGTAGCAGGGTAATGCTGGCCTAGTAAAATGAGTTTGGATGTATTCCCTCCTCTTCAATTTTTTGGAAGAGTTTGAGAAGAATTGGCATTAATTCTTCTTTAAATATTTGATAGAATTCACCACTGAAGCCATCTGGTCCTGAACTTTTCTTTGTTGGGAGTTGTTTAATTACTGATATAATCTCTTTACTCATAATTGGTCTTTTTATGTTTTCTGTTTCTTTATGATTCAGTCCTAGTAGGTTGTATAGTTCTAGAGATTTATTATGATACTTTCTAAGAAATACCTATAATTCTTTATTTGGAAAATTTTTTGTAATATTTATCCTCTCTGGCATCCTTGCATTTTATGTATTTTATTTTATTATTATTTTCCTCACTATGACACTGGTTAAAGCATCTGTTGATTCATGTAAAACTTTTGTTATTTGATACCCCCAATGTGGATTTCAGATAGTGTATACAAAATAGGACAATGTGTGTATGTGTGTGTGTGTGTGTGTGTATGCATGTTTTCAAAGACTGTCTTATATTCTAGTCAACATATTTCAATATTAGCCCACATTAAAGATCATCGCCCAAGTTTACATTGATGTAGAACTTGAGTCTTGATGACAGCAGCAGTCAATAAGGAAGAGGAATTATATCTTCTTTTTGATAGCTAGTTGACCATAACATAGTTTTGCTTCTATGGTAGTATATTCCCCCTCAATGTTATTTATGAACTACCCATAAAGATTTGGCAAAAGTTAAAGCACTCAGAATTAAACATTAAATTCCAAACTATTGCCAAATTTTCAACAAATCTGACTTCTCAGGTAATTGACATGAGAATTGCAATCTGAAACTAATGCAGACTTGTCAATTCCCAAAATATTGATTGCTAGCCAGACACTATAAAACTGGAATGTGCCTATCCTTCTGTTGCCCGAATGTTATACAATAGCAGTGCACACATATACTGAACAATTTCTTCTTTTTTGTACTCATTAAAATACATCATGCAAAGATACTGGGGCCTAAATAGCACACCAAATTGCTTATAAACAAAATATTTTTCCAAGCAAAATAAGTCACTGTGCTTTCCCTTCCCTTGGAAGTTACCAAAATGTGGTGGGAGTGCACAGAGGTGCAGCATGTAAGTACAATATAGGGGTGATAGACGGTTATACTCTTTCCTGAGGCTATTAATAATTATGAGGATAAAATCTCATCAGAAGCACTGAGGACATTATTTTATATTATGGTAAGAGGGCAAGCATCCAACACATTTAAAATAGGTATCTCAATTTAGTGGCTTGGTAAAATTAGGCAAAATGATAATTCAGCCTGAAATTACACAATTTGAAATTGGAATTTTATTTACCAGAAACTAGTTTCTCTTTACAGTTATTCAAAAAAACAAAACAAAACAAAAACCCAACATCAAAATACTGTATGTAAAGGTAAAGCAATAATTTGATGTATGAGTCATATTGTTACCTGACAGACGTTCTGGTTGTTTAATTATAGACTATGACTCTTGGTTATTAAATTGTGATAATATCTTAACATTGTTTGTAGCTATTTTCTCATGCAAGTAAAGCAATATATCTCTATCTACAACTACATCTATATCTATCTTTATCAATATGTGTGTGTGTATACAGTAGTGTAATAGATGTCCCTAAATATTATTATTCCTCAGCCAACCTAAGAAATGAGTTTGCAGAATATCCTTAAGAAGAAAAAAAAGCATTTTGAACAAATATTAAAAAAAATTAAGTGTGTATAATTTTGAGAAATAGTTGTTCCTCTTAAAAACCCTTGAAATAACTCTTATATATAGTTTCTAGGGGTACTGTATCTTAATATTTATAATAAGATTCAAACAAATCTGGGTAATATTTAAATAAAAGTTGATTTTATATGTGCATTTTATTGCTTAGTTTTACAAAATTGCAATTAGATGCTTTGAGAGAAACACTACAGAAAAATAATTTTAGGTCTTTACACCCAGACATGTTTCCATCAATAGAAAGTTCTGCTTTCTAATTCTTTTATTTAAATATATTGTGTTAATTATATATATATTATTGTATTAATTTTATTTCAATTGTTTGATTTAATTGCATTTCACTGATTTCAATTGTACTAATTGTATTCATATTAGTACAAATATACAGTTTCAGGTATATTCTATTATATATTAACTATAAAATATTATACAATATCCTACACAACATATATTTTATAAAATGCAGTTTATTCTTGTCAAGTTATTCATAAGCTATTTAATATTAATATTTTTTGACTTTGAGTCTACTTGTTGACATTTTTCTGGTTTTTAATAAATGGTCTATAAATATTTTAAGAGGAAACATGAGGTACTATTAATCACCTTAAGAAGAAAGGAGGGTAAGAATTCCAGATGCTTAGTTATGGGGTAAGGAAAGCTGAGTTCAGTCTGTCTTAATCCAATTTCTGTGGTTAGTGAGGAACCCTTTCTTAAAGGTACCCTTTAAGTAAAATGGTTGTTATACTGAGTGCGTATGTGCTTATTTTTTGCCTTCTTAATTTAATAATCCAAGCTACCCAGTTATATATACTTACACTCAAGGAAAACAGCTTTTGATAATTAAAATAAATGTAAAGCTGAAGTTTTCATTTTTAATAAAATGAAAGCAAATTTTTTATTATGAAGACACAAAATGACTAGTATTTAAACAATCATTCAAACTGATCTCATGACTAATAATCTATTAGAAATAAAATACTTTTCAAATCCTCTCATGGTATTGCTGTAGTAATGTAATAATATTTAAGATTTAAGAAGGACAAATGAAGAAGGCTAGGGGTCTTCATTGCAATGTTTGCAGGGAACATCTAAAGGCATAAAAACTAAAGAAGTTGAGATGATAGCACATAAGTATAGTTGGATATACTTTGCGCCAAATTTATGTACAAAGTTTTCTCCATTCGTGCACCTTTGGGAAAGGCCCAATTTCATTATCACTACTCTTTCTTTTCAGTTTCTCTACTTTATAATACATACACTAGAAAGGTGAAAATGCTCATACTTCAAGTCTTTATAAGGGTTCCATGAAAGTTGTATTTTGTAGTGAGAATTCTAGCTATTATCTGTTTCTTCAGTGACATTAGAAGAGAAATTTCTTTTCTTAAGAAGAAAAAAGTTTAAAACTGTATTGTAGAAATGTATTTTGTTCTATTGTACATTCTATATTTTCTGTAGTTTTCCAAATGTACTTTTAATTATTTAAATTTAGATTGGAATGACTCTCTTATTAATCACCATTATTACAATATCTTTAACTTATATAAAATATATAAAAATAATGAAAAACAAAATCTGTGAAAAAATTCAGATTACAGAGTGAATCAAGTAATATAGGAAGGCTGCATTATTTTGAATTGCATACTATAAAGAGGTGGGATAGATATGTCATCTTTTTTTTTTCCTAAGGTATCCCAAGACTAGAATAATTTGTCCAAAAGAAAACCTAACAGGAATGGTTTTATAGATTGTGACATTGAGGTCCAACAGGGTCAAGACAGGAACATAGAACAAATCAATGGATCAGAAAGGACAGGAACTTGGAAGTTTCTCTTACTCTCACTATTACTCAATGAAAATGTGTTGAAAAATGAGGGTAAAGCTGAAAGTTTGGTGAGTTAAAATTGTGCAGATGGTGAACATAAAAATTTTGGAAATGTACTTCTTCTGTATCTTTCTTTTTTAATTTGGCTGTTTCTACTGATTATGTATTTATATTTAGTTTCTATTTGACAATTTTCCATTTTCCTCAATTGTTTAAAATAGCATTGAGCTCATGGATATCTTTGAGTCAGATTTATAAAAAAGGAAATAAACTGGAGGAATAGTTAATTCTAGT
This sequence comes from Aselliscus stoliczkanus, assembly GCA_033961575.1. NCBI lineage: Eukaryota > Metazoa > Chordata > Mammalia > Chiroptera > Hipposideridae > Aselliscus > Aselliscus stoliczkanus. Next base: position 68,886,400 of record CM066740.1, on the reverse strand, counting down.
GAAGCAGGGAAATGGGTCACTAAGCAGACCTTAATATTTGTTGCAATTTAGCTGAAATTATTGGCATTTATATTTTAAAGATAAACTATAAACTGTTTTATGCTAAACAATCACATATTTAGATATAGAGTGTAATTTAAAAGAATCCTTTGGCTACCATATAAAGATTTGGGGAGCGAGTAAGCATCTCCTTATTTGCGTGTTTGGTTTATACATTTTATTTCCTAGGACACTTATAAAATATGAAACTTTAAGACTGCAAAATTGGCCTAATTGCAAAGATATTCCTACTTATGAATGGTGTATCCTTTCACCTTATCCTTTACATTTTTCTCTCTCATACTGAAAGACACTTTAACTGTAACTTTTTGTCCACTTAACATAGTTGTTATCAGATGCTCCTAAACTACTATACACACCTCTGTTTTTACACTTTAGGACAGAACTCTCCATTTACATTAAAATCACATTTTGGACCACCTCTGACTAAGTTTGTTTTAATGAAAATTTGGAGTTAGCTGTGCCACCCCCTACCTCCACTTCAACTTCCAAGCTAACTATATTGTCAAAAGCATCGTCTCTTAGGCCAGCCCAGTGGCGTGTTGGTTAAGAGCTGGCTTGGGATGCCAGCGGCCCCTGGTTCGGATCCCACATGTGAGGGCCAGTGACACTGGCCTCTTAAAAAAAAAAAAAAAAGCATTGTCTCTTAAGAAACAAGGGGGAGAGAGTAGGTGAAGTCTCCCGCACCCAAGCCTGGGGAAAAGAGCCCCCTGCTCACCCCATGACAGAATGCTGAAACCAGACACCCACCTGGGTTTTGGACGCCCCCAGAAAAATGATCAGCTTACAAATTGCAGGCTCTTTAGTGAAGTCTACCCTGATACCATTAGCAAACATCCAAACTTGAAATGAGAATGGAATAGCAGTACTGGGTCCCAGAAGTCAGTGGAGTAATGACTTCAAATCCCTGAAGGGGTTTAATTTTTAACTTTGCAGAGTAAATTGAAGAAAAGTAAAATTAACAATAATATAGCAAACAAATTCAACTTAACATAATATTTTAGAAATATGCTAACCAAAAAAAAAAAATGGTTTGCACTAAAAAACGGAACCCAAAGTACTTAGAATAGAAAAAAACAAAAACAACAACACAAATGGATTTTGTTTAATACCAACTATTGTCTATAAGATATTAAGGAAAGGATATTTGCTTTCTCTGTAAAGACTTTAAAAAGATATAGGCTGGGCCGGCTGAGTGGCACAGTGGTTAAGAGCTGACATGGGATGCCAGAGGCCCTAGTTTGGGTCCCACATATGAGGGCCAGTGAAACTGCCCTCAAAAAAAATAAAAATAAAAATAAATAAAAAGATATAGGCTATAATAAGTAATGACTGTTGAGACATGAAAAATACTGCCTAAAACCCCAGCATACTTAGTATGTTCTGACAGTGTATGTAATTAGTCTGATTTGGAGAAAAGTAAGCAGACTTTGAATGAGATGTTGGATGGAAGTTAGACGAAGTCAAGAACTTGGACACGATTAATTATTTGTATAGGTTCATCCCAGTTTGTGCATTTGCGAACTTCTGGGTACTGTAAACCCCTTGTTTCTCTCACTGGCATGGAGGCTGGTGAGCCTGTTTTTCAGTGTTGGCAGAATCATATCGCTTTTGTCAGCGACCTATCTGTCTGCATCTCTGCAATGACTGTGTGTGTTGGAAGGTATTGGGGCTCATGCCATTGGGTGTGTTTGTTATTTCAATCAAGACTGTAGCACAAAACAACCTACAGCGCCCTATGGTCTCTGAGGCGGAGGACCAACCAACGAGGATGGAGACAGGTATCTAAAGCTGGTGAAATTTACTCAACTGAGAGGATGCAATATAACAGTTTTAAACATGCAAGAAATAAAAAAGACACTATGTTTCTTATAATCCACCCTTTTTAGAAGACTGGAGAATATGCTAAGGAAAAAAATATAAAAAAAAAGAGATAACATTCATGAAACAAGAGGTTCCCAAAGGTGAAGTTTGGAAGGAATTCTCAATATTTACTGTTGTACAGTTGGAATTAGAATAAGGAGAGACAGCTATAGAAAGTGGATATCCATGAGAAAAAGAAACCGAATATGCCTGGACATGCGGAACAGTTATTGTGCCTTGACAGATCTGTTAGATCATATTAAAAATTAGCTACAGAGACACACAACCAAAATAAATAAAAATATTTCCAAAGAAAAAGTTTTGTAAGAATAGAAATTTAATCTTAGTACATTACATAGTTAATAGCAATGCAACCATCCAACAATTTCAATATTGATAGGATGGGTGGGGTAAAGGTTTGGGAATAACAGCCTCAAGCAGAAGATTCAAAAGAGGTAAATAACTCATAACAAGACATAAATCAATATTCTAGGAAGTTTATATATAAATAATTGTATAATCCTATTATTTAGAAATATGGTGATTAACAGCTCTCTCTCCCCAGTTGGTGGTGGGCTGGTTGAAGATGGAATCCACTGAGGAAAGAAGGCCTGGGTTTTCAGCACCTTCTGTGCCAGCCCAGAAATGGCACTTTGAAAGCCTCTATAACATCTGCTGCAGACCTCCTAAAAATCAGGTGGGCCTGGATTTGGATATTCTCTGTAGGAATGGTTAAAGGCCCATGGGACCACAAAGAGATAATGCCAAATAGTTGATAGATTCTGTAGTTCAGCTTCATTCCCAGATAGATGCTGGATTCATCTGATACCAAAGTTTTATATGCCACATAACAGTGAAATCATATAATTTTTGACAAAGGAGCCAAAACCATACAGTGGAGAAAGGAAAGCCTCTTCAATAAATAGTCCTGGGAGAATTCGAAACCACATGCAAAAGAATGAAACTAGACTGCTGTCACCATGTACCAAAACTAACTCAAAATGGATCAAAGACCTAAACATAAGACCTGAACCAATAAACTGCATAGAAGAAAACATAGAAATGAAATTTCAGGAGACTGAAACTAGATCTGAGTTTTTTTCTAGAAACTTCTTTCCCAACCTTGGAACTCTTGGCTGATGTAAGTCCTGGATGTACGATAGATGACAACACTTTTCTTTTCTTTTTTTTTTTTTAAGATTTTATTGGGGAATTGGCGGAGGGAAACAGCGTTGGGGAATCGGGGAAGGGGAACAGACAAGTTGCTGTCTTTTTGTTCTTCAGTTTTTAGTTGCGGAGGATGTTGCTTCACTGTTGGTATCGTCATTGCGCTCTTCCCGGATGAGGCAGATCGGTCGCTGGCCTCTGGATGTCGCTCATCGCGGCTATTGGCAGCTCACGCTTGGCTGCCAGCCGCTCACGCTGGCTGCGGGCCACTCACTGCAGCCTATGGCAGTCCACTGCAGCAGGGGCTGCAGCCCACACCAGGGCCGGGGCTCGCACAGCCCAGCTCCAGGTGGAGCTGTTGTTAGCTGTAGAGGGCAGTGTCACTGGCCCTCATGTGGGATCCGAACCGGGGCCGCTGGCATCCCAAAACCAGCGCTTAACCAATGCGCCACTCGGCCGGCCCAACACTTTTCTTTTATGTATGAAGGTAGATGATTCTTCAAATTGAAGATGAAAACTGACTTTTCTCACCAGAAATGGTTTATAGAATCAACCTGCAAAAATGTAAGAGGCAGCAAAAGAAAGAGAAAAATATTTTTGTCATTCTTAGATTCCATATTGTAAACTCCATGAAAGCAGGCTAACTTCCTTATCTTTAACGTCTGGCCCAGAATAGATAATCAAAAAATAAACTATCCGGGGCTGGCCAAGTGGCGCGTTGGTTAAGAGCTGGCTTGGGATGCTAGCGGCCCCAGTTTGGATCCCACATATGAGGGCCAGTGACACTGCCCTCTATAGCTAAGATGGTGAATAACAGCTTCACCTGGAGCTGGACTGCTGTGAGTCCCCAGGGAAGGCATAGCTGCAGCCCCTGCTGTAGTGGGCTGCCATAGGCTACAGTGAGTGGCTGGCAGCTGGTGTGAGCTGCCAAGAGCTACTGTGAGTGGCTGTCCAGAGGCCAGCGACCAATCTACCTCACCCAAGAAGAGAACAATAATGACATCAACATGGGCCAGTGAAGCAATGTCCTCCACAACTAGACTGAAGAACAAAAGGACAGCAACTTGTCTGTTCCCCAACATTGTTCCCTCCCCCAATTCCTCAATAAAATCTTAAAAAAAAAAAAAAATATGGTTTGTTGATGATAGCCATTCTGACTGGAGTGAATTGAATATATATAGATAGTCACGGGATGTGGATTATACTGTGGAAGAGAGTCAGAGGAAGAGTATTAGGTATATATGATATGGGGGGGGAGTGGGGTGGTGTATTGGGGGTGGGGGGTTGTCACTTTGAGGGGTAAAATGTATAACTATTGCACTGTGTTGTACACCTGAAACTAATTAAAAATAAAATAAAATAAAATAAAATAAAAATACCGATGATTTAAAAAAAAAAAAGAAATATGGTGATTAACAGCAGAAGAAATACTCAAGAGCATTGAAAGTTACTGACTATGGGAAGTGAAGGTAGGGATAGAGAATTGTGGAGAAGGAGATTATTTTTAACATGTGTCTTTTAACATTAGTCAATTAAAAATATGTGCTTGCTTTATTGTTACAAATAAAATAAATTTTAAACATAAAACATTAATAATCTACATATTTTGAGGTTGCTTTTATTTCATACTTCTTTCTTACACATCCCACTCAATTCACATAACACAGTTATTAATCCATAAACTTTCGTAGGGCTTATCTTCTTTTCCAGAGTTTTCAGATAGAAATTTGAGCCTCAAAGAGATGAAATAACTTGCCTAGGGTTATACTTTCATAAGCATAACCTGAGTCTTCTGGGTTAGGGTTCTATTTATACACATTGCTGATAATTAAGATGTTGGTTGTTAATATGCTTTCTACACAAAGCTATATTTTCCCATAAATGTTGATATTCAAAGTTTGATTTCCACTGTGGAAGTACTTGTACAATATGATATGTCAAAACAGATAAAAATTTACCCACTTAGTAATTCTTATTTAAATTGTCAAAAACACTGGGACTCTTGAGTGGGTCCAATCAAGTTCAGTAAACTTATAAGTAGAGTTTATATCAATTTTCAACTGAGGACAAATTAATCTTTTTTTTTTCAACACTGAGTTGTAGGAAAAAATGTGATTCATGGCAAGTTAGAAAACAGAAGGAAATGAGCTATCCCCTCAGAGCTCTGCACTGTGTAAGAGGATTGTCCCCCAGTGTTAACATGCCCTGGACACCAGTGACACATGATGCCACTCAGCTCAGCAACATCTAGGATCCAGCTTCCAGGATCCAAAGAAGTTGTGGAAACAAGTGGGCTTTAAAAAAGACAATTTCAGGTCTTGGATCGTATATCCAATTGTGCTGTGGTCTTGTTGCCCACGCTTGATTAAAAGTGATAAATTATAGGAAACAGAGCTGATGGTTACTGCGTATGTTCAATATATAAATGGAAGAGGGGATATTTCTTTTTAACAGAAGAGTAAAACCAAGGAAATGAAAAGCATAAAGAGTAGATTTTGCTGACCTCTCCTCCCTGTTTTGGAGGTTGTGAGTTTTATTTCCTCTTGCCTGGTGGGAAAACAATTTTACCAACCACAGAGAAGGTGTGTTGTGAAAGATACACTATTTAAACAGAGGACTTAAACATAAATATAAAAGTCCAAACATTTTGGCATATACTCGTAGATGTATCTAAAGCTGTGGTTGTGAAATTACTAAATTAAGGGCATTGGAGAGCTTTTCTTTCTTGGTCCTGCCTAGAGTTCTTTTTTCTTTATACTGAAAATTTGCTAATTCTCTTCTAATAAGCCACTTCAAAATCAGTTCACCTTTTTCCAGGTAGATCCTTGGATAAAAGTAATATCATACTTGCAAAATATTCCTTTTGCAATTGTTTAAAGTTCAGATATTAATATATGAAAACTTTATCAACTTGTATTTGAATAGCTTTAGTTTTCCAGTTTTTATTGTTATTAAGATTTTGGAGCTGCTAGAGACATGACTCCTAGTCTGTATGCAGATATTCCTGGTAGTAACCTCTTTTTTGCTGACATGGGGCAATGTGGGGGTTATTTGCTCAAATTATATATCCCATCCTTACTTTGCCATTTTGGGAAGTATTCTATATTTTGTCAAATGGCAGTAGTTGTGAGTAAAAATGATAGAGTTAAGTTCTGTAGCTATTTCACTATATATATATATATATATGTATATATATATATATACCCATTATAATGTATATATTATACATTATATAATTATATATTATAACGTTTATATATTTTATATATATATATGTTAAAGAAAAAGGCAGTGACATAGGTCCCATATTTGCTTTGAATTTTTGGCCAAAAATTTTATTTAGACTTTCATCTAGTCAGCTTTTCAAAACATCTACTATAATAATTTCAATGATGAATTAATTCTGCCAACCATTCATTAAATCATTTTGCCAACAAATATTTGTTCAAACAGAATATGCTGGGTTGAGTACTTGGGTGTCACTATACAGGAGAGAACAAGGTAGTCAAATGAGGCAATATACAACAAACAAGAAAAAAACAATCACTAAGAAAATTGTGATAGGTAATTCATAATTTTAATTATGATTTTGAGGAAATGCAAGTTTCTAAATTGTCCTCTAATTAAAGAACATTTACTTCTAGTAACACTGTGATAAGCCAAGTAAACCTTCTGTGTTAATTGACCTTTGTATTAGTTTCAAACGCTACCTATAAAATACATCAAACTTGGCTGAAAAGAACAGAAATTTGTTCTCTTACATTCTGGAGGATAGAGCCCTGTAGTTAAGGTGTCAGCAAGGCCATGCTTCCTCTGAAAGTTCTAGGGAAGAATCGTTCCTTGCCTCTCCCTAGCTTTTTTTTTTCTTCTGTTTTTTTCTTTTTTATTATTAGTTTAAGGTGTACAAAACAATGCAATAGCTATGCTCACACAGTGACAACTCCCCTCCCCAATCCACTGCTCCCCACCCCCGATATCATACATATTCATTACAATTGCATTGCTTCCACTCCCCACACTATACTCCCCATCCCATGGCTATATATATATTAAATTATAGTTGATATATAGTGTTATTCAATGGCAGTTTCAGATGTACAGTGCAGTGGTCAGGCCTCTATACCTTCCTGGCTGTCCTTGACCTGCCTTGGCTCGTAGCTGCATCAGCCCAATTTCCACCTGTTTTCACAGGGACTTCTTCCGTGTGTGTGTGTGTGTGTGTGTGTGTGTGTGTGTGTGTGTGTCTGCATCCGCACATGACCTTCTTATAAGGACTCAATCTTGTACTTAGTGCTACCCCTAATCCATTGATGACTTCACCTTAACTAATTATATCTGTAGTGACCCTATTTCCAAATAGGTCACATTCTAAGGTGCTGGGTGGACATGAACTTTTGTGGAACACTATTCAAATCCAGTACAACATTATTTTATATATTGCTTTAGAGTAGTAAATCAATGCTTTGAGTAGAAATTATCCTTTATTAGAAAAAGAAAGAACTCTGGAATGGGATAGACCTGGGTTCAAAATCCTTCCTTTCCTTTTGAACTTGGGCCAGTAAATGATCCACTGTGCTTTGTAAAATCTGGATAATAGCTATCTCAGAATATGTCAGATAAACTAATTTTTTTTAAAGATAATTAACCTCTGCCCTCAGCCCTGACTAGATTCTTTTTTTGATTCTGTTTTTTTTTTTTTTTTTTTTAGAGGGCAGTGTCACTGGTCCTCATATGTGGGATCTGAACCCAGGCCACTGGCATCCCAAGCCAGCTCCCAACAACCATGCCACTCGGCTGGCCCCAGATAAACTAATTTATGTGAAGCCAAGCCACGACAAGTAGATGTCATCTCCTCCCTCTCAAAATCTGTATTTTTAAGGGAAGAAAGACTATAACAAATTTATCCAGAGATAAGTGACTCTGGGTCAAAGTTGGGGAAGGTAATGCAACATTATAAAGTGATTTGGACTGAGTTCATACACTAAGAAAAATGTGAAATACACATTTTCTATGGTGGAAATCATATTTATGGAAATCTTTTGTCTTCAGAGTGGAAGAGCACTTGTCATGCAGGGAAGGCTTGTTCTCCTAAGCACTGGCCTAGGAACTGACTTTATGAAGACTCCACTAAAGCTCCCCATTGTCTAGACTTTGACCTCATTCTCCAGGGATGACTCAAGCATCAATAATGCAGTTAATATTCATATTTTTATTTGCCTGGAATGAAGACATAGTGTGATAGAGAAAAGGAAATTGAGAAATTTCAAGTGATTTGCTTATGGACAACTCGCCACTGTTGTAGGTCTCTCTGCAGTAACGTCCTACTGGACTAAACCTTACATGGCGACTCCTTTGATTCAGATCATGTTCTAGTCTTTCTGTTCTTGCTAATACAATATCGAGACTCAGCGAGGAATTATTTGTCCCTTTATTATACCTTTAGAAATTCCAATAGCTTAATTATCTAATTATCTTATACTTTTATTTTGTATGTGACTTTTTAAATAACTGTTTATTTGACTTCATAGAAAAACTTTTTTCATTATTAGCTTTCCTTTTTAAATTCCTGTAAACTTAACTTTATCCCCTAAGTACTGTTTTTAAAAGTCTGGGTAAGATATACATATATCCAGTGCCATCTGGGGCAACATAAAACAAGTATAAACAAGCAAGAGTTCTGAATGTAACTTTACCAATTCCTAAAGTCCTTTCATGGGATGAGGGTGGGCTATAAAACATGACTATTTAAAGATATTTAACGCATGTTATTAAACTCTAGTCTTCTTTGCAAATGTTTGTATACATGGAAAAATAAAGGAACTATTACTAGGATATTCTATTTACTAAAATATACAATCAAGTAACTATTGATACAAAGTGGTTGTATTTTTTGATAGAAAATTCAGGAGTTATGGCTTAAATATTCATAGTCTTAATATTTTGTATTTGAAAGGGAGGTCCTCATTTTTATAGTTTGCCATTTATGTTTTTCAGACTTAATTTATGATTTTTGGTATCTGTAAGAAGATTAAATACAACCCTTGACCAAAAGTCATGCCTCCATAATGTTTTCAGTACAATTCCATCTGGTGCTTTCAGTAATAAAACCCTTGAAAACTATTAAAACATAACTTCCTTTGTATATTATGCAAAAATTAGTTTGGCTATGGTGAGGACCCATTATAGGCATAAAGAATATAAAATATTCTCTTTTAGAAATACTAGAAATACATTCTAGTAAGGAGCACTTAAATGTGAAATGATCAAGTTGAGAAGAGTTGCATACATAGAAAAATCATATAATCTTATTTTTGCTTTACATCATGTTTTTGTGGCCCATATGTTATTTTTTAAATTATATTTTCTACCTTTACATGAAAGATGATTAATTGAAAAACAGCAGCAGATCATCTACTCTAATTTGGTGTCAGTTTATTGGTGGATCACCACTGTTTTTGGTGAGAATATTTAATTAAAAAGGTGAAGTTTATGTTATCATCACTATGAAAACACTTCTCTGTATATAATATATATCATGTTGTATACAATTAATAAAAATATGGTATGGTTATCCTTTACTCAGATTATGCTGCTCGAATATAATGTATTTGAATTACATTAATTGCTTCACTGAGCCTTCAAATACTAATGTCTATCATTTTTAACCACTTGGTAGGAGATTTTTTATGAAGAATGCTTTTGCAATATGTTTAAAACTTCTAATAAGATAGTACCCAGAAAATTATTTCTGTCATATGATAGTTTATACAGAAAAAAAAAATTATAGAAACATAGTGTTTAATATTTGGAGGAGGCTGGTAGAAATAAAACATTTATTTCAATTAGTCTGTTTCCTTTCATTAGCTAATTAAGATTTTGTAATCTTTTACATTGTCTATTTTGCTTTGGCTGTCAGAAGCCTAAGAGCCATATGGATGGAATGATTACTTGCAGAATTATTTTATCTTGGCTCTAGCAAAATTACTGTATTTGTTTTTCTAAAATTTAAATTATGTTTTAATTATCTAAGCAGTACATGTACAAAATACCCTTTAAACTTTTTTTTTTTCTTTAAGATTTTATTGGGGAATTGGGGGAGGGGAAGAGCGTTGGGGAATCGGGGAAGGGAACAGACAAGTTGTGGTCTTTTTTTTGTGCTTCAGTCTAGTTGCGGAGGACGTCGCTTCACTGTCCCATGTTGGTATCATCATTGCGCTCTTCCTGGGTGAGGCAGATCGGTCGCCAGCCTCTGGACCGACCACTCACGGCGGCTCTTGGCAGCTCACATCGGCGGCCAGCTGCTCACGCTGGCTGCCAGACACTCACTGTAGCCTATGACAGCCCACTGCAGCAGGGGCTGCAGCTATGCCTTCCGGGGACTCACAGCAGCCCAGCCCAGGTGAAGCTGTTGTTCATCATCTTAGCTGTAGAGGGCAGTGTCACTGGCCCTCATATGTGGGATCCGAACCGGGGCCGCTGGCGTCCCAAAACCAGCTCTTAACCAATGCGCCACTTGGACTGCCCCTCTTTAAACTTTTTAAAATTATAAATAAAAGTAAAGATTATCCTTAAAGGTTACACTAATCCCAGATGGTGACCAAAGTTCTCTCTTTAGCTATCTTTCCAGATCTTACCTCCTGGTTCATTTGTACTAGTATTTTTTTTAATTTAGATTCTGAGATATGGAACCAAACATTTGAAATGCCAATGAATGCTTCCAAATTGCCTTCAGAATGACTGCAACTTACACAGCAACTTCCATTTGTTCATTAATTCACTAAAATATATATATATTCTTGAATGGTAGACCAGTTATATTGTATCTTTGCTTTGCCAGATACATTATATACCCTTCGGTGCCCTGTTCTCTGCCCCAGAACGATCATGTATTTAACCATATGAATGAGCTTCCTCCATCTCTGGCCTCCAATTGGGTTCAAACTCAAGATGTGACAAAAAGCAGAAGGGAGGAAAGTCAAGCTGAGAATCCCTTTCTGTTTGGTTTCTTTGGGATAATTATGTCCCTTGTAAGGAGAACACATCTCTTTTCTTCTTCAAGATTCCAGTAATCACTTTATCCCCCTTGATCCTCAAAGTATCAGGGTAATAAGAGCCTCAGTGCTGCTAGACCTGGGGAACTAAAATATCCCTTATGATCTCCCCTACCTGATCACACCTATTAAGGTTGCCCTTTATTAAATGTTCCTTGAATTATCCTAAATAGATTATGCCATCCATTTTCTTCTGGGACCCTAACTGATCCAGGAGCATTATAATTGCAAAACTGCTTTCACTGCTGGGAATACAGCAGAGGAAAAACCAACACAATAAAAAAGTAACTGCTCCCTCAAAGAAAAGGCCAGGTCCAGGTGGCTTCACTGATGAATTCTAGCAAATATTTAAAGAAGGAAAACATAGATAATAGGAATCGATTTTTAACAAGAGGTAGTTTTGTAAAAAACAGATAGTTTAAAACAACAAAAAATTAGTTTATAATTCTGAGTAAACTATTTGTGCTGAGCTTTGATAGGTACTTTTTTTTTTCTCTGCTGAGCTCACACATGTATTTGCAGTCAGTGTTGGTCGGCTAAAGTGGGCTGGTCAAGGACAGCTTCAGCTGGGGAAGACCATGTCTTCTCAACCCCCACCAGGCTAGTTTGCAATTATCGGCATGACAAAAAGGCAGGATTACACAAGAGAGAAGAAAGTTGCAAGGTTCCCTGGTATGTGAGCTTGGAAATGGCATGTCTTTATTATGCTGCATTCTACTAGCCACCAGAAGTCACAGCACCAGCTCCACTTGGACAGAAGTTGTAAAATCATAGTGTACCAACTGGTTTTCTGGTTGCTCTGGGTATGGTAGTATATTGGGATCTCAGAGCTGGTTGCTGATGTCAACATATTGGCTGCTTAGTAGTGGTGATATCCAGTTCAAATTTAGTGAAAATTCCATGTTAAAGTAGAGTTATAAATGATAACTCTGGTGCCATGGACATTTGTTCAAAAGCTTATTGATCAACAATGGTGTATCTGAAGAAAATGGATGATTGACATAAAGTGGATTCTTTTATCCATGTGATTATTGAGGGACTCTGATTCAAAAGGGAATTTGATGAGTTTTAAGTGAGGCACAACATTTCTTGCAATGTGGACTCATTCATAGATAATACCCTTGCCACATATCCTCTAGTTACGTTCCTTTCAGTCTCTGAACACCTGGCCAAGCACTTAACCATTGTCCATGAATTCATGGGTCTCCTTTTCTAGACTAGTAGATCAGAAGATATACAAGTTGAATTTTAAGCCACTGTCCGGATTTTCATTCTGGCCTAGTCTCAAATAAGACTGCAAAATTGCAGTTCTACAAATCCAGCCAATCGAAGCATATCACAGGGACCATTTATCATGCAAAGCTTTTTTTTTTTAACTTCTCGGTAACATGAATATTGAAATGTGCAATATCCATGAGGCTATCACTGCACTTTAAGGAAGGTGTGGCAGTGTAGCACAAACAGGTTGACAAGAAGTGTAGCCATATACAGATGCAGCTTTTTTTGTGGGGGAGGGAGGGTAGTAAGTGTCCCAACTTGTCGAAGTCCAGACCTATAAATTCCTCTTCTACTTGATAAAGGAATGTTGTTGGGTACTCAGCTTATGAAGAGCAGGTCAGTTCACACAGACTTCTCACATCCACTGGTCAGGCCATCAATTTACCAAAGTCTAATGGAAATTTAATAGTTTTTAGATGGAGAACAGTTATTTGTCTGAAGAGGCCAAGAGTTTGTTCCAAAACCTTAAAGGCCTTCTCAGTGTTATATCATGGAGCTTGGATTATACTCTCTCCATTACCCTGATCTATTTTAGGAGTATTAGGCAGCATATCTTGGGAAACAAGAGCCAATAGAACAGCTTGAATTGCTGCATATACTATCTAGAGATATTTTCATTTTTACTTAAAAAAAAATTACTATAGTAAAAGGGTGTAAAAAAAGCACTGAAATATGAGTGATATATATTTTCTCTAACAATTAAACAACGATACTAAGCACTGAGTCCCATTTTTTTAGCAGAAAGGAGTGAATTTAAATACATCTTTCAATTTGGAGTTGTCACGATATACCACCCAACACTGGATCCCCCGGAAAATCCACTGAGATAGCAGAAACCTATAATTTCATGGGATTGATTTTTCATAACTGGTATCTATATGGTTTTTTGGTTTTATGGTTTTAAATATTAGGGTATCTACTGCATCTTACTCATGAGGACATGTCAGCATATGTCATCAATATAGTGTATAATTTTGATGTTTGGTGGTTAAGCTAACATAATTAAGATCTCTGAGACAAGAAGGTGAGGGCTTCCTATTGCCTGTTTGGTGAAAGTCAACTGTTTCTAGTGCTCTTCTCTCCTTTAGAGATAAAAATGAAGAATTTGCCAGATCAGTGGGTACACACAAAGGTCCAGAGGTTATATAATTCACTCAAGTTATAAGATCACCTTTACATCAGTAGCTCTCTTCAGCATGGGCCAAACATGCAAATTAAAAGAGCATGTGCAGTATCACCCTAGAACTCCCCACAGGGATAAGTGTTCTGAAAGATTTACTATTTGGAGCAGTAGTGGAAGAGCCAAGACTTCCACTTGCCTCTTCATACAAACCCAGCTCCAGATATTCAGGAGTTGGTGTTATCTACTTTAAATGCCTACTCAAAAATTGGATAAATAATCATAGGACTAAGGGTAGACTGAGCCATGTATGAGCAGAAATATAGACAAAACTCAAATTATCTGTAACCGGCCTTGGTTAGGGGGTGGATAAAAAGTTCATACATGATGGATCCTCTCCAAATGTCCTAGCTCTCTATTTATTTGGATTCCTTTGGATTCTCAATTCATTTGAATCGTCTATATTTGTACCAGGCAAGGTATAACTGGAGGGAGAGGGGAAAGTACACTAGTTATAATATTTAAAATATATAGAAAGTTTAATATTTAGAGGAAGTTTAAATACACAGAATTTGTTCAGTGGTGGAATATGTGAAAATCCAAATAATAAACAATAAGGAAAAGCTAGACGCTTGCGATTGCTGCTACCACCCATCAGCTTGGGCTGACAAAGGGCTGACAAAGTTTTACTAGATTCCGAGGAGCACTGACTCAACCAGAAGGAGCTTGAACCACAGCAGATGCACCTGAGGAAAGTTGGAGCCACAGGCAAGATAACTAAAGGGTGTTCCACATGAGACAGAGAATGTGCAAGGTAAGTATCCAGGCTTTTCCCTTCCTTCCACCTTCCAAACTGCTCCCATTTCCTCTGTTTACTGAATTAAACAAGCATCAGGCCAACTCACAGGAGCTGGAAATGCAACTTGGAGGTCTCCTACTTGCTATAATACAGAACAGAGCAGGGGCTGGGTGGAGGGGAGATCTCAGCTCAAATAGGCCAAAGAATGGCACATTACAACAAGCGTTCCAGTGATTCATTGCTGAGTAATAAACCACTCCAAAACGTAGTGGCTCAAAGCAGCATCAATATTTATTTTGCTCATGAATGAGAATTTGTGTGGGGCTCTGCTATATTCAGTGTCAGCTGGGGCAACTGAGAATCTGGCATTTTGCTTACTACTTGTCTGGTGCTCAAACTGGTTGTCAACTGGGACCTCAACTTAGCTGTGGCTGAGACAACTACATCTGATGTTCCATGTGGCTGCCTGGCCTACTCACAGCATGGTGGCTTGATTACAAGGGTGACTATCCTATAAGGATATATATGCAAGCTGTTGCTTCTGGTGTAGTCACAGAACAGGCCTACCTGGATTTTAAGGAGAGAGACCATATATACATATCTCTCAATGGAGGACTGTCAAAATCATATTATAAAAAGAGCATGTGAGATAGGATATATTGGTTTGGGCATATTTATGAAGTATACTTGACCAAGAAACTCTGGAAATTCACTTTTAGTTCAAACCACACATTGAGTCTACAATATATATTAACCAATTAACAGAGCCCCAAATTGTGGCACTCAGCTTTTTGAATTCAGAATCCCTGGTCCATGTATCTAAAATGATAAATTTAACCTTCTCGTCTATCATCTTAGAATCCATCCCCAAACATTCCCAGATTTCTTTCAGTGTAAATTATCAAATCTTGAGATTTGAGTTTGTACACATTTTGGAGCTTAAACTTATGTTGTTTCTCTGGGGGAATACTAGACTATAACTCTAGAAGCCTGAAAATCGTATTTAGAAGTTAGTACTGAAAAAAAAAATGTGCTTCCCTTTGCCAATAAAGTGATTTAGAGACATCATCACAAGATGTTCAAGAAAGCTATCAAGACCCTCATGGAACAGGAGACTTTTTTTTTTTCCTGTTTCCAAGGGAAACTGACTCCTCTGTTATGTCTCCCTTTCTCTTTACATTTGAGTGTGGTCAAGGCTGTGAATTCATCTGATGTAATTTGGTAAACTGTAGATTAAATGTTATGGCTACAATTTACTCTTTCATAAAATCAGAAAAATTCCTCATCTCTTGGCTAGATTTCGAGCTCAGAATTTTGGACTTTATGTTTATAATTTAAAAATGTTTATGCTTTAAAAATGTCCACGTCACTAGAGACAACCAGCTCACCAACTCTTTCTTGAACTACTCATTACAGTATTTTTTTTATATGACACTGGCTTACAAAGACTTGCCTTCAATAATCTCTTCATTACAGATGACCAAAGGTTATTACCTAAAATGCAGAGATGTAATGGAGGTCAGACTTTCATTGGTAAAAACCAACAAAAACTAACTATTACTTAGTATTATTTTACCAGGAGACAAGCAGAAATATATTAGTAGGTTTTGAGACTAAGAGTACATGATTTGATTTAATTTTTATTAGGCTCATTCTAGAGGCTCTACTAAGAGTAGATTGTCAGAACAGATAAAAGCAGGGAAGCCAGTAAGGAGCCTATTGGAATGATATATTGACAGACAAAAAGGGATGGTTCAAGCTACAGTAGAGATGGATATATTTTGAAGGTAGCAAGAACAGAATTTGATGAGTAAATACAGATGAGCTATGATAGAGAATAGTGAATAAGAAGGATAATTCTGTCAGTTACTAATATGGGGAAGGCTGGATGAACATCAGGATAAAAAATGAGTGGGGTAGGGGTAGGGTGTTGTATCAAGACTTCCACTTTTGACATGTTAAATTTGAAATGACTAACAGATATTCAAATTTAGATGTCAAAGAAGTGGTTGAATATTTCAGTCCAGATTTCAGGATGAGGTTTAGGCTGAATATAATTTTTTTTCTTTTTAAGATTTTATTGGGGAATTGAGGGTGCTGTGTTCAATCTTAGTTGTGGGTGGGCGTAACCACCATCCCATGTGGGAGTCCAACTGGCAGCCTTGTTGTTAAAAGCACATGCTCTATCCTCTGAGCCTGAGTTCAGTCTTAGTTGCAGGTGGGCATAGCCCACCATTAAATAGGCAGTCTTGTTAGGAGCACGTACTCTCACCAGCTGAACCATCCTGCCACCTGTTGGCAGCTCAGCGACAGCTCAGCTAGGGCGCAACATTTACTGGCCCATGTGGGAATCGAACCAGAGGCCCTGTTGCTCAGAGCATGCTCTCTAAACCGACTCTTAACCAACTGAGCCACTTGGCTGGCGCCTATAATTTTTTTTTAATTGACAGTATATAGATGCTGTCAATTCATTTCATGCATTGCTGAAATGACATGAGATCCCCAAATAAGTTAGCATATAGAGAGAAGATTCAAGTACGAAATCTAGAAGCACTACACCTTTATAGCTGCTAGTATGAGAAAGAGTAATGGAAAAGTTAAAAAGTTATAGGCCATGAGGTCAAAGAAAAATCAAGAGACGTTCTATGATGTCATATAAAAGGAAATTCTTGCCAGGAGAAAGTTCATCCAATTGTCAAATGCTGCAGATAAAGCAAAGAAAATGCAGGCTGAAAAATGACCATTGGGTGTGACAATGTGATGCTCACTGGTGATGTAACAAGCAGTTCCTGTGGAGTGGGAAGAGTGAAGGGCTGACTGCATCAGGTTTAGGTGAGGAATGCAGGTAGTGAGCACAGACATTTTCAGGGATTTGGTCTCATGGATATGAGACACTGAAGTCATTTCTTTTTTCTTTTGAAACTCTATTTCTCCTTTATAATAATGTATTATTATTTTTATTTTATAATAATTCCATTCTCCATTTCTATTTCATGATAATTTATTTATTATGACCTCCCTGCTATGAAAGATGAAGTTATTAGCACTATAATTTTCACTCCAATTTCTCCCTCCCTACCACTTCTAATTTTTCTAGAATACATTTTTACTTGGTCAGTTAGTAGCACTTAATTGTATGGTCTATATCCACGTAGACAAAACAGGGATGCTGTAATAAATCTAACTGAAACTAACTCACAGGGTGATCTGATCACAAATTCCTGGTGGGTAGTCATGCCTCAGGCTTGCAACTTTTTTAGTGAAAGGTGAAAGGTTTACCTCTCTAAGCCAGCCCTGTTCATTGTTTCTCTGCATCTGGGTTAACACACCTTTGAAATGCCTCTTTTTCAGACACCTGGGAAGCATAGCCGCCCTTAAGAGAGCAACATAACCTTGTTAACTATCCTGTAATCCAATTGTAGAGATTTCCCTGCCTTGTTTTCTCCTACCTTCAAGCAATCTTCCTTAAATTCTGTCCTTAATTCCAAATGTATAAAAGAAACTACAAGACTATCATTCTATGGTGCATTTGAGATCTTCCTGGCACTGTAGTCAGTTTCACCAAATAAACTCATAAAATTTCTCTACAGGTTTGAACATTTCTTATGTTGACATTTACAATGTTAGCTCTATATTCATATGATTTTAATGTATACCACCAGTCCTTCTAAATAGCTTCTTCATTCCTGCATTGTATATTTTGACTAGCTCTTAGTTAGCTAAATTTCAATTAGTTTTTCAATAAGAGCTCCTGAATGCTTTTTTTTTTTTTTTTTTTTTTGCATTTCCTCATATTTGAGAATATCTTCTTTTGTTTTTTACATTTGAATGAAAATTAGGCTGAATATAATTTTCTTTGTAACAAAATTTCCTCAGTACTTTCCAAATTTCCTCAGTACTTTCCAAATTTTCTCAGTACTTGCTGTATAGTTTCTGGTTTCATGAATAAATTTTGAGTATAGTCTGCTTTTCCCTTTGCTGGTGACTTTCTTTTTCTACCTAGAAGTATGCTTTTAAAATATTTGACCTTTATAACATCCTGTATACAACTCAATGTTGACTTTTATCTTTTAATTCATTTTTATATATTTGGCATATTTGAATCTAGTTGTGCAATTTTCAGTTCGGAGAAATTTTGCAGTGTCATTTCTCTGAAAACAGTTCTCAAGTTTCAATTGATGCAGTCTCCATTTTAGGAACCTTTTGTGGGATCATCAGTCTCTTTGTACCTACTATCTCATCCTTATCACTTTGATCTCTTTCTCCTTTTCCTTAGTGTTAAAAACGACAACATAGATTTCAGCAATAACTATTCTTCCTGTTTCTTATTTATTTTATTACATAAGCTACTGTAATTTCTAGTTTGTAACATGTTTCCCTTGCTCTATAATCTCTTTTTCCCTCACTATTAAGCAAAAACATATGTGTGTTAGTGTATATGTGTATAGTGTATATGTGCAGAGTTGTGAAATTTTTAATATCAAAGTGATTTTCTGAGAGTGTTTGATTTTCTCCTTTTAAACTGTTTGATTTTATAATGTTTTCTTCACTCAGTTTTTCATTTATTCTTTGCTAATTAAGAAAAGTCTCAGAAAAATCAGGTTAAGTTACTTGTCTTAGAAAGTCACTGTGGAGAGTGTCATTAGAACCTAAGTCTCCTTTTCTCTAGTCTAGGTATTATTCTACTATTTTGTTTTTATTAGGGCTTGGGCCATTTAAAGTATATACACTTCCAAGAATTATACTGTTCCTCAAGTTTTGTCATTGTGGTCTGTGACAAATAGCTAAGTGGGCTATTAGGGTCAGCAGGTTACTACTTCTATTTGAGGTATATCATTTGGCTGCTGAGATTTGGGGGGTTCTGACTAAGGGAGAGTTGAATTGGGGATATATTCAGTTTGGGTTTAGATGAGATTTACATTTGCTTTTGCTTTTGCAGGAGGCACAGACACCAGCTGTCTGGAACAACTTTATTCCCTTTGAAAGTCCCACCCTAGATTTCACTCACCTTGATGTAGACTCAAGATTTTATTTCCAGATCTTAGCCTCTTTTTGACATTTCACCCAAGGTAAAACAATTGTTTGCACTGATTAAACCAATCTGGCTTTATCTTATTGGGGGCTTGTTTATTTTGTTCTTTTTGGTGATTTCCATTTTTTCCCATGAGCCCAGATATTCTTTTAAAAAATATGCTGGTGGAAATTCAATGCTTTTTGTATTGTAGTAGAACCTTATTCTATATATAGTCATCAGGAATCAAAAGTCTTTTTAGCATTTGCTTATGTTCCCAAGTATGTATTGAGTTAATCAGCCTTTATATTCTATGTGTGAGCTAAATAAACACTAATCATTCTTTTAAGTCTCACAGTTATCGTCTGTCAAATTTGGTCAACAATTAGTCTTCACTTCCCCTATCGATTTTGTCTGGCAAATTATTTCCAGACTTATTAAATTTTTCCATTTACATGCATATGTAACATGTAAACATTTAGCTTTACTAATTTCATTGCTCATATTTTCTCCTGGCAATCTAATTCTCTCTCAGATTAAAAAGTATATACTCTAAGAATTCTTCTATTAAGAATTTATAGGTGATATACTCTCTGAGAATTTTCATGTTTAAATTTTATTTACTTTAACCTCATACTTGCTTAGGTATAAATCTGTGATTTCTTCTTTAAAATATCATTCACTGTTTTCTAGATTCTATTGTTGATGAAAAGTCTGATGTCAGTTTCATTCTGGCTAATTAGAAATCTAATATTTTGTCTGAAAGGGTGCAGGTTTTTGTTTACTAATGAGACCCCTTTGACATATTTATTTACAAATACTTTTGTTTCTTCCCAGCACTTTATGGCCTTTTCAATCTGTGTATGCAAACCTTTCTTTAGTTTTAGAGTATTATTTCTTTTATGTCTTTAAAGAGAAACTTTCTTTCATTCTCTCTTTTCTCCTTAATTCACCATTAGAAAGATTTGGGATGTCTGCTTCCATTTTGTAGTTTTCTTGACTCTCTTTTCCTTGCTGTCAATCCTTTTGTGCTACATTCCAGAAAGATTCAATGGCTAGATCATATAGACAAGTAATAAGCTATTTAGATCTTTAAAAACATATATTCACATAACTACCATTTTAATATTTTAATATTTAACATTTTAATATTTTAAAAATATTGGAAAAACTATTTCAAAATTTCAACTGTGTTTATATCTATATTTTCATTGATGAACTGTATCTTCTATCATGTTGATTATATTGCTTATACTTATTTAAAATTGTGTTCATTTTGGAATCCTGTAGGTCACTTTTACTTCAGATTTTAAAGTTCTGAACACTTATTTATTAAAACTCAAAATTTATCTAAGTCCCTGGAGAGGCAAAGTAAATGCATGAATGAGTTATTCTCTGCCTTTACTCCAGAAGACAAAGTAAACATAATATGAAAAGATTATTTAAAAAAATAGTGTGGGAAAGTTCTAACATA
This sequence comes from Aselliscus stoliczkanus, assembly GCA_033961575.1. Classification (NCBI taxonomy): domain Eukaryota; kingdom Metazoa; phylum Chordata; class Mammalia; order Chiroptera; family Hipposideridae; genus Aselliscus; species Aselliscus stoliczkanus. The sequence continues at coordinate 68,865,577 of CM066740.1, read as the reverse complement.
GAGTCAGCATAGAAAGGTCCAAATTGAAACTTTGGGATTTTAATATGTACAGATTGATTTAACTCTTTCCTCATGTTAGACTCATAATATTTTATACAAATTATAATTAATTTGGTTTATTGCTATAAGCTTTTTTGTCATTGGCTTTCATTTTATGTTTGTTGAGCCTTATTGTACTTGAGATTTACTGTTAGATAGTCACCTGTGTCTGTTTGCACAGTTTGTGTGTTAAGAAGGTGCTTCAAGCCTAACCAGAGCAATCAGACAAGAGAAAGAAATAAAAGGATCCAAATTTGGAATGAAGGCGTTAAATTGTCGCTTTTTGCAGATGACATGATGCTATATAGAGAAAACCCTAAAGTCCATTGCATTCCTATGTACCTGGGGTCAGCAAACTGCAGCTTGTGAGCCATATGAGAGACTCTTTGGGTACATACCATCTCAAAAGTTTGCCAACCCCTGGAAGAGCCAATCCTATCCCTCACAGCAACTTAAAAATTATTCAAGGGCCATAAATATATTTTTACGTAATCACCATTATGTGAATAATATCCTTTATCATAGTTTCATTTGTAAAATTTTTAGTTTTGTTTTACTTTCATTTTCAATTTTACTTTAGAGACTTGTGAGCTGCAGCTTGCTGACCCCTGGCGGCTTTTCCATCTCAAAAGTTTGCCGATTCCTGCTATACACTAACAATGATATCTCAGAAAAAGAAATCAAAAACCAATTCCTTTTGCAATTGCAACAACAAAAAATAAAATACCTAGGAATAAACTTAATCAAAAATATGAAAGACCTATATGTTGAAAACTGTAAGAAATTTTTACTAGAAATTGAAAAAAGCACAAAGAAATGGAAAGACATTCCATGTTCATGGATTAGAAGAATCAGTATAGATAGAATGGCAATCCCCATCAAAACCCCAATGCCATTTTTTAAAGAAATAGAACAAAAAAATCATCAGATTTGTGGAACCACAAAAGATCCCGAATGGCCAAAGCAATCCTAAGAAAAAAGAACAGTGTTGGAGGTATCACACTCCCTTACTTCAGCTTGTACTACAGAGCAACAATAATAAAAACAGTATGGTATTGGCAGAAAAACAGATACACAGAACAATGATTCCATTGAGAATCTAGAAATAAACCCACGTAAATATGGACAAATAATTTTCAATAAAAAAGCTAAAAACATATAATGGCGAAAAGACAGCCTCTTCAATAAACGGTGCTGGGAAAGTTGGAGAGCCACATGCAAAAGAATGAAACTAGACTGCTGTCACCATATATCAAAATTAACTTAAAATGGATGAAAAGCCTAAACATAAGACCTGAAACAATAAATTGCACAGAAGAAAACATAGGTTCTAAACTTATGGACCTTGGGTTTTGGGCCGGCTGAGTGGCTCAGGTGGTTAAGAGCTCACGCAAGAGTGCTAGCTGAGCTCTGAGCAACAGCAGTTTGATGCCCAGCCCAAGACGAGCTGTCACTGAGCTGCCAACAGGTGGCAGGATGGCTCAGCTAAAGAAAAAAAGAAAAGTTAGAATTAAACTTATGGACCTTGGGTTCTAAAAGGATTTTATGAATTTGACCTCAAAGGCAAGGGAAGTAAAAGCTAAAATCAATGAATGGGGCTATATCAAACTAAAAAGCTTCTGTACAGCAAAAGAAACCATCAGCGAAATAAAGAGGCAACCAACCAAGTGGAAGAAGATTTTTGCAAACAAAGCCTCTGATAAGGGGCTAATATCCCAAATATAAAGGAACTCATGCAACTCAACAACAAAAATACAAACAATCCAATTAAAGAATGGGCAGAGGACCCGAATAGACATTTCTCTGAAGAGGACACAAAAAGGCCAATAGACATATGAAAAAATGTTCAACATCACTAATCATTAGAAAAATGCAAATAAAAACCACAATGAGATATCACCTCATACCAGTTAGAATGGCTATCATCAACAAGAAAAATAATAACAAGTGTTGGAGAGGCTGTGGAGAACAAGGAACACTGATACATTGTTGGTGGGAATGCAGATTGGTACATCTGATATGGAGGGCAGTGCAGAGGCTCCTCAAAACATTAAGGATAGAATTACCATATTATCTAGCAATTTCTCTTCTGGGTATCTACCCAAAAAATCTGATAAGATTTATCTGTAAAGCTATAAGTGCTACAATGATCACTGCAGCTTTATTGATAGTGGCCAAGATATGGAAACAACCCAAGTGTCATTTGATAAATGATTGGATAAAGAAGATGTGGTACATATACATAGTGGAATACTATTCTGTCATAAGAAAAGGTGAAACAGCACCATTTGCAATATGGATGGATATTGAGATTATCATGCTAAGCGAAATAAGTCAGACAGAAAAAGTCAAGAACCATATGATTTCACTAATGTGTGGCACATCAAGCTGAAAACAATAAAGGAACAAGACAAATAAATGAAGAAACAAAAACTCATAGACATAGACAATAGTTTAGTGGTTACCAGAGAGTAAGGGGGGAGGAGAGGTGGTAGATGAGGGTAAAGGGAGTCAAATATATGGTGATGGAAGGAGAACTGACTCTGGGTGGTGAACACACAATGTGATATACAGATGATGTATTACAGAATTGTACACTTGAAACCTATGTAATTTTACTAACAATTGTCACCCCAATAAACTTAAATTAAAAAAACAAAAAAGATGCTTCAAGCTATTAATGCTTATACTCAACCTATCCTTCATGAGGAGGAGCGTAGGAAGGGATGTAGAGAAGTGAGATCTGTAGGTAACTTCCTGGTGGGGACTTTCTATTCCTCTTGGAAATCACTAGTCACTTGAAACACTTTTTTTGCTAATTATTTGTAAGTGCATCTTGTGCAGAAGGGAAATGATTCCAGATGGAAGCTCCATGATGCAGAAAGGAATATGAACAGCACCTAAATGAAGAATATATAGGCAAATTTAAAAGGCATTTTTATATTTAAAGACAAAAATATAATTAACTATGATGTGTGAGTTTTAAAGCAAATAAGGAAATAAAATCTATGGTGATAGCACAAAGTGTAGGAGTGGGATAAATGGAGCTGAACTGTTGTAAATTTCTCATGTTGTTTGAGATGTGGTAAAAATACTTATTTAAGGTAGACTACAAGGAGCAAAGCTTGCATATTTTAAACTCTACATTACTAACTAAGCACAAAAAGAATAATGCAAAATTATACAAATAACATGAATAGAGGAGATAAAAGATGATTGAGTATTCAAAGGGAGACTAAAAGATAAGAATAAAGAAAGAAATAAGACATGGAAAAATTAGGAAATAAATAAGAACATAGTGATTTAAATCTACTTATATCAGTGGTTAAATTAAACATAAAAGAAATCAACCTTCTGAGAAAGTTACAGATTGTCAGAAACGATAAAACTACAAAGATCTAATCATTTTCTCTTTCTAAAAGTCATACTTTAGATGAGAATACAAAGAGATTGAGAGAAAGGTGAATAAAAATAAAAAAGTATATCAAGAAAATATGCAGATACTAACAATAAGAAATTTAATGTAACTATAATAATATAAAACACTCGAATACAGGAGATTATTAGAGGGAAGGAAAGACATTATATGTGATAAAATGATCCTTATTAAAATGGAAAAGGTGTAACAATCTTAAATTTGCTTCAAAATGCAAAAAGTCAAAAAGATAAAAGAAAAATAGACAAATTCACAATCACAGTAGATATGTGAACACAAATCCCAATAATTGTTAGAAAAGGCTGACATAAAACTGTATAGGATATGTAAAGTTTGAGCAGCACAATTAATCAATTTGTCTTATTTGACATTTGTAGAACTCTACACACAAGAGGAGGAGAATGCACATCATTTGAATAAATATGGGACAGTCCCCAAAATGAATTATATGCTAGCCACTTAAGCAAGTATAAACAAAAATCAAAGTATTAAAATAATACAAAGGTTTTCTGATCAAAGTGGAATTAAACTGGAAAGTCACGACAGAGTAATTTACAAGTTACCAAATGCTTGGAAGTTAAACATACATTTCAAAACAACCCATGAGTTAAAAATAATTGGCATGACAATTACAAAATACTTTAAACTGAAAAAAATAATATGACATCAAAACTTTTGCAGCCGAAGCAGAGTACGTAGAGACACTTACAGCCTTAAATCCATCTACTGGAAAAGAAGAAAGGATGGAACATTTCAAGCTACAAATTGAATAGTCATGAACATGCAGGATGGTAACTCTCAGAGCAATGATCATAATTTTATCTATAATTTATATTTTCCATTATCACAATGGCTTTCACTGTCTTAAAATTAAATACACACACACACACACACACACACACACACACAAGTTAACCACCAAAATAAGCACATATGTGTATAACAAAAAAAAGTACATAGAAAAGATCTTTTCAGTTAAGTTTATTTATCTATTATTTCTCAGTGCTGAATTAAACCTCCTACCCTCTGCTTTGAGTCTATTGTTGGGATTCAGTTCATTGTGAGATGGCTTCCATTTAGGTCAGAGAGTAGGCACTAGAGAAAGTTTTGAAAGTGGGAGTTGAGAAGGTATTAACTTTCTGTTTCTCCTGTTCCCATCAGTGTTGCTCTAGAAACAGCAGCAGACTTTAGTCTCCAGATTTCTGGTGATGGGATGGGGGGGTGGGGGGGTTTGGTCATTTTCAGAGCCACCCTGACAGTTCCTCACAAGTAACAAAAGCATTGAAAGCGTTACCTCTGTAGAGGTTTGAGCACGAGCTGGGCCCCCTCTTCTAAGTTATTAGGCTCTTATACTACATCCCTTCTTTTCTTCTTCCTAGTCTTAGAAGTGGTAGCTGCTTCCTGGAATTATAAATTATTCATTTTGTCTGAGTCCGCTTTTGATTTTTTACATTTTCCAACAACCATGTAACCAATTTCCTATTTGAAATGGCTTCAGTGGTTTCCATTTTCTGTATGGATCATCACTGATCCAATTCCTGTTAAAGGACAAATCTAAAACTATCCCTAGAATGTCTAGAAGTAATAAAAATAATTTTTTAAAATCCATAAGTTTGCCACATAACAAAAAATAAAAATCCTCAGCAGATCTGATACTAGTAAACAATATCTAAAGATGGGATAAACTAAAAAAACGATTGTCCACAATCTGAGCAGGTGAAAGTGTACCAAATGGTAACACGAAAGACAGTTGCACAAAGGTAGATAACTAGATGGTTCCTTAGGAATACAGAGCAGTTATCATCAAATATTTTGAAAACTGAGTTACATAAAAATGTACAACCATGTATGTTTTATTCCGTAATAATAACACATAAACTATAATACATTTAAAAATATTATTTCTTGTTAATATGATATCACACACTGTAGGTAAAGATGAATGAATAAAATAAAACCAATGGTTTTGGTTTAGAAACCAATGCAATGATGCCCAACAGAGGCATCTATTTTGTTTTAACACTTTAAAAAGCAAAGCAAACACAATTTATCAAAAGTAACGGGGAGTTTACTGTAATGATTAATACTCATATGCATCAGAGGACTTCCGGTAAAATGGTGGAATAGACAGACGTTATGCTAACTACCTCCCAGAATCACACCAAAATTACAAACAATTTATACAACATTCAACACCAGAGGTCCATGGAACACTGGATGAACAGAACCACTAAACGAAGAACTTTAAGAGGAGGCCTTGTCGGGCCTGTTAGGACGGGCAGAGACAGGAGAGGTCGAACCCCGTGAGGGAAGCCCCAGCCGTGGGAAGCTTGTCTGGTTCGGGGAGAGACCCTCCGGCCGCACTCCAAGCTCACCAGCCCAGAGCTCCTTTGCCGGGAAGAGGAGTTCTAATATAGCCGGCAGTAAATTAGTGAGGACTCACTTTGCTCAGCTCGGTGAGGCTAAGAGTGGCTGGAGAATCAGTGGGGCCGGCGCCCAGGGTTTGCTCACCGGTGAGCACTTACCTGGTTCCTGGTGGAGGGAGTAGTTGTGTGAGCCAGGCCCAGGAGCCTGCGGGGACAGACTTGGTGCAGAAGCTGGAGGTTTTGGGACCATTGTTCCCCTGGTGTGGAGCCTGCATGAGAGTGGTGTAACGGAAGGCGCCATTTTGTCAGAGTTGGGCCTCCCATAGAGGGTCAGGTCTGGGACCTCAATGGCCTGGTGGAATTGGTGCAGAAGTGCATGTGTGCACGTGTGCACGTGCATGCGGCCTTGGATCCCCACCTTCTGCTGGACTTATATTGCGTTGCGAGGAAAATGCTGGGCAGGTGCCTTCCGGCTCCAACAGGCTGCTCACTGAGACCCAGGAGCGCAAGCTGCCTTGGAGCCCCACCCTCTCCACGGTTTGTTCTGCGTTGCCAGGGAAACGATGAGCAGGCAGGCTCCGGCTCCATCAGGCTGTTCATTGAGATGCAGGAGTGCATAAGCCGCCTTGGGTCCATGCGCTCCACACTGTGCTTGCCAGGCTGGTGATTGGTTGTCGGGCCGCTTGGCCTGATCTGCGAGCGGCTGATTGGGACAGGCTGAGACTGGGAGTTTTCCTGGGAGTGTTGGGCTGTGAGTTGTGTGCCTGCGTGATCCAGCCAGGACTCTCCTGGTGATCTAATACATCAAAGCAATCCCAGAGCGACAGCCAGAATGGGGAAACAAAGAAACATGTCACAAGTAAAAGACCAGAAGAAACCTCTAGAAATGCAACCAAATGAAACAGAGGGATCCAACATTTCAGAGACAGAGTTTAGAACACTGATGATAATAATGTTTAACAAACTTAGTGAACACATAAGGAAGGATAGAGAAATCATAAAAAACAACCAATTAGAACTAAAGAATACAATAACTGAAATAAAGAACACACTCGAAGGAATCACCAGTAGAGTAGATGAAGCAGAGGAGCGGATCAGCGACTTGGAAGACAAAATAGCGGAAATCACCCAGTTGGCACAACAAAAAGATCAAAGAATAAAAAAGAATGAAAATAGTTTAAGAGCCCTGTGGGACAAGATGAAGCGCAACAACCTTAGACTCATAGGAATACTAGAAGGAGAAGAGAAGAAGCAAGGTGTCGAGAATGTATTTGAAAAAATAATGACTGAAAATTTCCCTACCCTGGTGAAGGAAATCAACATACAAGCCCAGGAAGTACAGAGGGTTCCAAACAAGCTGAACCCAAACAGGTCCACACTAAGACACATCATAGTTAAAATGGCAAAGGTTAAAGACAAAGACAGAATCCTAAAAGCAGCAAGAGAAAGACAGCAGGTTACATACAAAGGAACTCCTATAAGACTAACAGCTGACTTTTCTACAGAAATTCTGCAGGCCAGAAGGGAGTGGCAGGAGATATTCAAAGTGACACAAAATAAAGGTCTACAACCAAGACTGCTCTGCCCATCTCGGCTATCACTTAAAATTGAAGGAGAAATAAAGAGCTTCTCAGAAAAGAATAAGCTTAAGGAATTCATTACCACCAAGCCAAACAAAACAAAGGGGTAAACAAGCTAACCCAGGGAGACCAGGAATACAAATAACAAAATGGCAATACATATGCACCTATCAATAATCATTTTAAATGTGAATGGGCTAAATGCTCCAATCAAAAGACAGAGTGTGGCTGAGTGGATAAGAAAATAGGACCCATGTATATGCTGTTTACAGATGGAATAAGATATTTCATGCAAATGGAAATGAGAGGAAAAAAATCTGGAGTAGCAGTACTTATTTTGGACAAATAGACTTTAAAATGAAGACTACAATAAAAGACAAAGAAGGACACTATAACCCTAATAAACATCTATGCACCCTACATAGGCACTCCTAATTACATATAACAGATTTTGACAGACATAAGGACAGAGATCAACAGTAACACTATCGTAGTAGGGGACTTCAACACCGCATTGTCACCAATGGACAGATCCTCTAGACAGAAAATCAACACAGAAAGAGTGGCCTTAAATGACACTTAGACCAGCTGGACTTTGTTGATGTTTTTAGAGCATTTCACCCTGAAACAACAGAATATACATTCTTCTCAAGTGCACATGGGCCATTTTCCAAGATAGACCTTGTTAGGCCACAAAACAAGTCTCAGTAAATTTAAGAAGATTGAAATCATATCAAGCAGATATAAAGGAAAAACTGATGGTTGCTGGTTGGGAGGGAATGGGGATGAGGGAGAAGGGGAAGGTTTTGGACAGCGTAGGTGGGTGACTACAATGTTGCCACAGGGATATGGGGGGCAGTTCTGGGAATGTAATTGATAATGTTGTGAAGAGACTATTATGTTAAGTGAAATAAGTCATTCAGAGAAAGAAAAATACCATATGATGTCACTTATATGTGGAATCTGAAACTGAATGAACAAGTGAAGTAAACAGACTCATAGATATAGAAGAAAAACTGAGGTTGCTAGTTAGGAGGGGGTGGGGATAAGAGAGAAGGAGAAGGGATTAGACAGCATAAATAGACAACTACAATATTGCCCCTGGGATATGAAACACAGTTCGGGCAATATAATATTGTTGTCTTATTAGGGAGACCACTTCATGGATGGAGTAGAGGCTTGATCACTGCACTGTACACCTGAAGCTGATGTTGTATAATATTGTATGTCAATTGTAACTGAATATATAGATAGTCATGGGATGTGGAGTATACTGTGGAAGGGAGTCAAAGGAATTGTAATAGATATGTATGATATGGGGGGTAGGAGTGGGGTGGTGAACTGGGAGAGAGGGGTTGTCACTTGGAGGGGTAAAAAGTATAACTATTGCATTGTGTTGTACACCTGAAACTAATTTTTTTTAAAAAATGTTCATTTCACAATAAAAGATTTTAAAAAAACAACACAACAAAAACTTGTATGCATCAGCCCACCCCCCTTCCATACACAATAACCAAATCCCAAGAGCCTACGAAGAGTAGGCGATGTAGGCTGTAATTTTGCTGTAATTTTGATATCACGTGACTCCATTGCTTCTTTCTGTCCTATCTCTAACTAGCTTATTCTCTGCTGTAACATCTTTTCTCAGTTTCACAACAGTGTATGCATATTTTCTGATTGAAAGATAATACATTATGGGCCGGCCGAGTGGCGCATTGGTTAAGCGCTGGTTTTGGGATGCCAGCGGCCCCGGTTCGGATCCCACATGAGGGCCAGGGACACTGCCCTCTACAGCTAACAACAGCTCCGCCTGGAGCTGGGCTGTGCGAGCCCCGGTAATGGTGTGGGCTGCAGCCCCTGCTGCAGTGGGCTGCCATAGGCTACAGTGAGTGGCCCGCAGCCAGCGTGAGCGGCTGGCAGCCAAGCGTGAGCTGCCAATAGCCGTGGTGAGCGACATCCAGAGGCCAGCGACCGATCTGCCTCATCCGGGAAGAGCGCAATGACGATACCAACAGTGAAGCAACATCCTCCGCAACTAAACTGAAGAACAAAAAGACAGCAACTTGTCTGTTCCCCTTCCCCGATTCCCCAACGCTGTTCCCCTCCGCCAATTCCCCAATAAAATCTTTAAAAAAAAAAAAAAAAGAAAAAAAGAAAGATAATACATTATGCCTCTCAAGCCTTTCTCTACATTGTCTCTGGCTTTTGATTCCACTGGTACCTCCTCTTTGTGTTTTCCAGTTCTCATTATTAAGAGAGTGATTTTTTTTTTCTTCTTAGTTTTTATTTCAGTCCACAATACAGATCACTATCAGTTTTGAGTCAGGTACCCAACACCATTTCAATTAACAATGATTGGAGTGGAAGGTATTTTTCAGGTAGTTATTGGTGAGTAAACTTCTAGACTCCAAGATGGATAATCTTTAACAAAAGGTTGATTGGAAGATATGCTATTTCACTCCTAAATTGATAACAGTATCTCTTAAGTAAGGCTCATGGGTATTTGAATTAGAATATTCTGTGGTTATCATTGAAGATACACATACTCGATTTCACTCCAGATCTATTTTATCTGGATTCCTGTTAGAGTTGGGAAATATGCATTTTCACTATTTCTCCAGTAAAATCTAACTACCTTAATATTGGTTACCAAAATGCTACTCTAGATCTTTTTGAGAGTAATGTATATCATCCATTCTTCTAAACACCCTGAAATTCATCTCAATGACAGCCTGTGTTTGGGTTCTTTTTTGGCTACTACAGATTCTTGAAGGTTTGAAATACAGACACAAAGATCAGATTGGCATCAAAATATCAATTTTCTTTCTGGGAAAGCTAGATAAGATAAAAAGCTACAAAAGCAAGGATTTTGGCCCCTTTTCCAAAAATAATCTGAGACCCATGCGTAAGAAGATTAGTCTGCAGTTGGACATTTACTCAGGAAGCCTAAAATAAATCACTGTTTTATACTTATATTGTTCCGAGAGTGGGGACAAAGTAGGCTGCAGTTCAAACCTCCTTCTAAGAGGCAAACCTCAGGCTTGGACCCAATGTGCTTATTTTATGAAACTTAGAGTCAGTGAGGAATGACCTGTGGCCATAAGTTAGCCTAAAAAATGTAAAGGGAAAAACATCATAGAAACAGTCATCTTAATACCTCAGCCCTTAATAGTAGAGGAAGAAGTATCAAGTGAGGTGAGATTCTTGTCATTCTACCAATCAGATAAATCACTCCTCCGGGGAAGAAGTAGTTACAAGGGTGAAGGGAGAGGCAGAAATAGCTTTCCCATTAATTCCCAAAGGGAAGAAGTTTCCATTATAATAACCCAAAGAATTTTAGAAGAGTATTATCCACCGTCCAACCCTCCAAGGTGTCTATACTTTTAGAAAAAGACCCAAGAGGGAAAAAGACACTCTGTCCTTAGTTCCAGAAATAGTTATATCTCTCCCAAGCAGCCTCAAACTCTTATTTGTCTGAAACGTAACTCACCTTTCCTTCCTCAAAGCACATTCCTACTCCCATTTCTTAATCTCAGGTAATGTTGCAGTGAACCAAAGGTATGATGCTATCCTTTATGGTCCCTCCTCCCCTTTCTTCAAGCAGTCACTAAATTTTGTAAATTCTGTTTTGTTAATACGTATCTTTTTATTCCCACTACGACCACCTTAGTTGTCTTGATTACTCCAATAGCATTCCAATGTGTCATTGTTTCCCATCTTGTACTACACCAGGATACATGATTTGAACAAGTTATTATAATATTTAAGCAGTAGATTGAATTTACATATTGATGTATTTATTCTACAGATTAGACTGTAATACTAAGAAGGAAGGTACTGTGTCATGGACACTATACTAACATAATTATTTTTCCTTCTTATGTCAGACATTTGTGAACTCATCCTAATTTTTATTTCAGTTCTGTGAATTATATAGGACCTCATGAATTGTTTTAAGTAATAACATCTCCATGGATGTATCATATTTTGCTTATTTTGGGATCTTAGCTAACTTATTCTTTCACTCAGTTATTCCTCTTGTATGTATTTTAAATCCAAATCACTTTTGTAATTAGGCAGGCTATAAACCAATTAAATAACAGAAAAATTAATTCAACAGAGAGAGCTGAGGTGGCAGATAAACTGCCCTGTTTGAGGAACAACCAGTTTCCTGTAAATCGCATTGGAAAACTGTTAATCTTGTCCAGTGTACTCATATGTCTGAGGTTCTGTGGCTTTTTATGCCTGCATTTTCAGCTATAACATGCTTCAATCCCATGTGCTCTTAACTCTAAGGTATTAATCATCTACCCATGGAATGCTATTTCATTTCAAGCTTCACATGATCTATGGTTTTGACCTTTTAAACATCATTCATAAATGTCAAAACTCTCTTTGACCTCATTATCTTTTTTTTAAATATCTCACTACCTTCTTTTTTTTTAGATTTTTTTAATGGTGAATTGGGGGAGGGGAACAGACAAGTTGCTGTCCTTTTATTGTTGTTCTTCAGTCTAGTTGTGGAGGACACTGCTTCACTGGCCCATGTTGGTATCGTCATTGCGCTCTTCTCGCGTGAGGCAGACCAGTCGCCGGCCTCTGGACAGTTGCCGGCCTCACCGCAGCTATTGGCAGCTCATGCTGGCTGCCAGCCACTCACTGTAGCCTATGGAAGCCCACTGTGGCAGGGGCTGCAGCCTACATCGTCGCTGGGGCTCCTGCAGCCCAGCTCCAGGTGGATCTGTTGTTAGCTGTAGAGGGCAGTGTCACTGGCCCTCACGTGGGATCCGAACTGGGGCCTCTGGTGTCCCAAGCCAGTTCTTACCCAACAGGCCACTCGGCCAGCCCTAAAAATGTATTATTCATCTACCTACAGAAGGGCCAAAATCTTGATATATAACTCTTAAAAAGTTGTGAATTATCCTTATGTCACCAGTGTTATATATGCTGAACAGAATTGCATCTGTTAAAACCAAGTTAAGGAGAAGTATTAAGTATACACAAAAGTTTGAAAAAGAGAGCATAAAAATTAAAATTTTCACAGCTCTAATTCAATGTGTGTTGCAGATCAATCTGGAACTGAAAATAACATAAATTGCATTCTAAGTACTTCTGAATCACTTAATCAGGAAAACTTTAAGAAGCAAATATCTCAGGATAAATTGCACTAGAGAAAAGTTGTTACTGAGCATCTGGCAAAGTAAGGAAACAGGGTTATCCTCATTAACAAGATTTTTTAAATCTACATTTTAAAACCATTAAATAAACTTAATCTCAATCTGCATGATCACTACTACTCCATTATCTATTTAAGGAGATAAAATATAAGAACCAGTGTTTCCTAGATGAACCAGAACATTTCCAGAATGATAAAAAGTATCCCAGCCCACTGAGTATAAAATTAGATTGCTGAATGACTGTGGCTGGCTGGGATTCTGAGGTCATGATGACTCTTCCTTATGCTAAGCAGATGAAATGTCAGAATAAAATCATAGCCTAGCTTTAGTTATGAATCTGAAATTAGGTGAGATAAAAAACCTTTTTAAGTGTCATGTACTGTGATTTAGGTATTATCTCCTTATTCTTATCCAGGCTGCTGGAAACCTTACTCTGTACCATGAAGACAACTTGCTGGCTAAGCTGACTTTAAATGAGCTTGTACTCACCCTCTAGGGCCAGTGAAGCATCTTCTCAATGCAGTTAGTTTACAGTCAGAAGCATGCCACTGGATTCACATTTCGTTCTAAATTCCTTGTTAATATTGTGATTGGTAGACAGGAAACCTTACAAAGCTCAATCTATCATTTTGTGTATAATTAACCACAATTTTATTTCCTCTCCCTTATATCCCCCAAGGGCAAAATACATTAAAGTACACTTTGCTAATGTTTAAGGCAAAGGTCTCTAAATGTTTTAGTCAAGGCTACTACCATTATACTTCTAACATATTTAGATATAAGAAAGTATTACTATCATGGCTTCTCCTGTGTTGCTGACAGCTTATGTAGATTGCAGCCCGGGGACAGCTTCAGTCGCTCAGGCTTCTGAATCTTGGAATACTAATATTTTAGTGGTATAAAGCTTTGATTTAAAATGTTTCCTTATCCAGATCAGAGTTTGGAAATAGATAACATTTCTGCAGAACTAAGGACTTCAGAGCTCAAAGCAGTACCAGCACCACCCAGGTTTATCTCTTCATTAAACTTTACCTGGAAGAAAATAAAAAGCTAGGCTTTTCATATACATTGCTTTTTAGTTCTCTCTCATTTCTCTCTGCCTTTCCTGCCTCTCCAAATCTTCCATCCCTTTAATCTAATGGAAAAATATATATGTCAACGTGTAAATACACACATGCATACACGTATTGCTTATAATAATAAACAATATTTAAATCAAAATTATGAGGCTCAATTTTGAGACAATACATTAATTTCACCAAACACCCCAGGGTTCTGTTTAGCTTTGCATTATATAGAGGCAGGTCAAGTGTATTGTGAATTAAGTTTTATACTAATAGAATAGTAAGTGTGATTCCCAACTTCACTTTACATATCAAGTTTTCCGAACTCTGATTATATCTTTCTAATTAATTTTAACCATTTTCTGCTATCGAATTCTAACGTGTCTTTGTGTATTTCCTTCCTGCCAATGAATTGAATGGACTGCTTCTATCATTTTAAGGAAAATGATTAATAGTTCCATGTATCATCTTTTGAAGGTCTTTTGAGAATTTTAATAGATAGCTTGATTCCAGTCAAATGTGATCCAATATGCTATCATAGGCTTCAGACAGATTGATGATAACCAAAACCTTGATTATAGTATTCTGTGGGACCAAATTTTTGAAAGAATATGGAAAACAGATTATTTAAGATCATTGTAACTGCTTTAAAATGAGTTAAGCTATACGTTAGACAATGAAAGAGATGGAAAATAGAGAAAAATAAGTTGATAGCTCTAACCAAAAATAACCTTTATTTTCTAGAATATTAGTTTCTACCTGGTTGTACACAAGAATGATTAATAGTAGTACTTAATAATACTGCTGTCTAGATCACAACATTTCTGAAAGTGAAGCTCTAGAGATCTGTTTTTCTAAGAAGCTTCCTAGATGGTATTTATACAGTCATTCTGATTAAAAAGATAAAAACATATAGACCAGGCATTACAGAACTATTAGTTAAGAATATCATGCTTAAAAGCAATTAAGTACACTTTGAGTTTCATTTCTTACAAGTACAGAGCTTGGATAGCAGATAAAAAGAAGAAAAAAGAAAGAAAAACTGAAAATCAGTGATATCAGGACACATCAGAAAACTAAGGTTCTAGAACCCCAAATCTGTAAAAACAGGTGCATCCAGCAAGCCGTAGAAACTGAGATCTGCTTACCTCAAGCAAATGGCACTGGAGCCATAAATTGATAGAAACACTTAGCAGGGTGATTCTGATGGATGATTGAATGTGGACTAGTGTGTGAGAGAGAAAGTCCTCAGGACCAGAGACTCCAGTACTCCAATCCCTCCAGATTCTCAGAGTGAAGATCCAAGAAAGATAACTTCATAGCTCTAGTAGGGAGAAGGGGAGTATAATCAGTGTGCAATATGTCCAGAGCCTTCACTGTAAAAAAGCTATACTCTCCAGGGGAAGGAACTTTAGCAGAGCAAAAAGACAGCATGGCATACCATATTCAAACCACAAAGAGCCTAATCTCAGCCCCATACAGCGATATTTTAACTAAGAAGAGTAAAAAGCAGCCAAAGGCTCTGAACAGTGTAGCCAGAGAAGGAAATAGGTGGCAGAGGAGGGCAAAAGCTATACCACTGGAGGAGGAGGTGCCAAGGTCACAGCTTTGAAAAACAGGCCACTAAAATAATGAGATTTAATTTGAAAATTAGAGAATGCTCCCCCTCATCATGACTTACTAACACACCAAAGTGAAATACAAAAGGAAAAAACGGATGAGAAAGGGTACAATATCCAAGAATCTTGGTACAATTTCAAAAGCGTAAAATATGTATAATGTATACAAGAGGGGGAAAATGAGAGAAAGTTTCAGAAGAAATATTTGGAGTAATAATAGCTGAGAAGTTTCCAAAACTGATGACAGACAATAAATCACAGAATCAGGAAGCTCAGACAACACTCAACAGAATAAAACAATACAAAAAAAAAATAACAAAACTAAAACAAAACAAGAAACACAGCTAAACATATCATAATTAAACTACAGACACAGAAACATTTAAAAATAAGCCAAAGGAAAAAAATCATCTCACCTATGGATGAAAAATATGATTACAGTGGACTGCTCATCAGAAACTAAGGAAGAAAGGGAAAAGATAGAATGGAATAGATATTTAAGTATATTTAGTTACAGATATATTTGCAATTAAAATAAAAGTCCATATTTATTGAAGCCATCCTTCAAAAGTGAGGGAGAAATAAAAATTGGTCCTATACAAACAAAAACTGAAGGAGTTCATAGCTAAGCAGGCTTGCCCTGAAAATCTCAGATGTTCTAAAAGCAGAAAGAAAAGAATATAAGTCAGAAACTTAGAAACTTAGATCAATAAAAAGAAAAAGAACACAAAGAAGGAATAATTAAGGATAAAACATTTTTATTTTTTATTATTAATTGATCTTAAAAGTAACTGCTTACTTTAATACTAGTATTAATGTTTTGGGGATTATATCATATGGATAAGTAAAATGAATGACAGTGATGTTGCAAGAAATAAGAGGTAAGAATTGGCAATTCTCTGTTTAAGTGTCTATACTACATGTAAAGCGGTATAATGTTATTTAAAGGTAGATTAGAATAATTAAAAGTGTATACTGAAGCAACCATTAATTTTTTTTTTCTTTTTTTAAGATTTTATTGGGGAATTGGGAGAGGGAATGGCATTGGGGAACCAGAGAAAGGGAACAGACAAGTTGCTGTCCTTTTGTTCTTCAGTCTAGTTGTGGAGGACATTGCTTCACTGGCCCATGTTGGTATCATCATTGCGCTCTTCTCGGGTGAGGCAGATTGGTTGCTGGCCTCTGTACAGCTCACGCTGGCTGCCAGCCACTGACTGTAGCCTATGGCAGCCCACTGCAGCAGGGGACTCACACAGCCCAGCTTCAGGTGGAGCTGTTGTTCACCATCTTAGCTGTACAGAACAGTGTCACTAGCCCTCATATGTGGGATCTGAACTGGGGCCGGTGGCGTCCCAGGCCAGCTCTTAACCAATGCGCCACTCGGCCAGCCTACCATTAAGTTTTTTTAAAGCAGTATAATTGATGTGCTAAGAGCGATGATCTTACAAAATGCTCAATTAAAAGAAATGGGAAAAGAGGACAAGGAAGGGAGGAATGAAACAAACAAATGCAATAAATGGAAAATAGATGGAAAATAGTTCCAATGTGGTATATATTTACCCAACTATGTCAATAATTTCTTCAGATATGAATGGTATAAATATACTAATTAAAAGACAAAGATTGTCAGAATTGATTTAAAAAAATGATCCAATTATATGTTCTCCAAAAGTAATTCACTTTAAATACAAATACAAATTCACTTTTAATTCACTTTAAACAGATATAAGGACAGGAAAAGGAATGAAGAAAAATATATTATGCTTACACTAATCAAAATAAGTCTGAATTAGCCATAATAATTTCAGACAAAAACAGATTTATGAACAAAGAAGAGTACCAGGGATAACAAAGGTATATTAAATAATAATAAAGTGTTCAATTGTTCCAAAATAAAAATCCAAAAATATTTATGCACCCAAAAATAGAGTGTCAAAACTTGAGGGAAAATATGATAGAACTAAATGGAAAATAGACAAACTCATTATTTTAGTTGGAGTCTTCAGCACATTTCATTCATTAATTGACAGGTTAAGCAGAAAGAAAATCAGTATGATATTCTATCCTAAATAGCGCTATAAATACCTTTGTTTTAAGTGACGTTTACACAATGCTCCATCCAACACCAGCAAAATATGCAATAGTCACATAATTCCCAAGTTCACATGGAACATTCACCAATATATACCATCTCCTGGGCCATAAAACATAGTTTCAATTTAAAAATAGATATTACACAAATTCTGTCCTCAAAACAAAATGGAATTAAACTAGAGCTCAAAAACAGAAATATAACTGGAAATTCTCCAAATTATTAGGAATTAACCAATATAGTACTAGTAATACATGAGTCAAAGAAAAAGTTATAATAGAATTTAAAATATTTTGATGTAAGTGAATATAAAATTACAATGTTTAAAAATCTGTAAAATGCAGCAAGAACAGTGGTTAAAAGTAAGTTATATCTTAAATGAATATATTAGAAAAGAAGGTTGGTCTAAAATCAATAATCAAAGGTTTCACCTTAAGAAAACAGAGAAATAAGAATAATTTAAGCCAAAATCAAGCAAAGGAACAAGAGTAGAAATCAATGAAATTTAAACAAGAAAATTTAAAATATTAACAAACCCAAATGCCGGTTCTTTGAAAATTTCAGTAAAATTGATAAACTAGCGAGACTAACATGAAAAAATTTGATCTAAATAAAGAATATTTTTAGAATACATTTAGATTTATGAAAAAGTTGTAAAGATAGTACAGTTTCCATATGTTCATGCCCAGTTTCCTCTATTATTAATAGTTTACATTAGTAACATATTTATAACAATTAATTAAACAATAAAGACCTATTATTATTAAGTTCATGCTTTTATTAATGTTTCCTTAGTTTTTACCTGTTTGGTTTTGGTTGTTGTTGTTCCAGGATCAAATCCAGAATACCACATTTGTCTAACAAAAACAATTAGCAATTATGTAATTGTTCTACTTCTCAAATTCAAGGTCAACCTCAAATTTGATGAACAAACATACTTTCTTACATCTCTAGAACTATGTCTTTGTTTTTATGTCTTCCCTACATTATTTATTTAGAGATCTTTCTTAATTTGAGGCACTGCTGGTTGACTTAGATATTTTAAGATGTTTCATTGAAGATTTCAGTTGAATTTGAAATATGATTCTTTTGAAAATAAGGCGCTTGCAATTGAGAACTTAATTTAGCTCAGAGATTGTCCTTAGTAATTATCCTGTAAGCTCCTTGTTTCAGAGACAATAAGACTGAAGACACAAGAAGTAAGATGCTTTGCCAGGATAACAGATCTAGTTAGTGGCAGAGCTCAGATTCCAATACAGATCCCTGGACTCAGTTTTATGCTTTTTCCTCTTCATCACATTGCTAAATTTCCCTCTTTACCTCTGGTCTTGTTCTTCCAGCCTTAGGTATACATTCACATAATTCCTCTAGTCTTGTTCCTGTGTAACTGGGGATAAATTATTATAAAATAGCATTTGAATGATCTATAAATATAGAACTTTCTAAACAATTTACAGCTGCAGATTTTTTTTTTGAAATAT
This sequence comes from Aselliscus stoliczkanus, assembly GCA_033961575.1. Taxonomy (NCBI): domain Eukaryota; kingdom Metazoa; phylum Chordata; class Mammalia; order Chiroptera; family Hipposideridae; genus Aselliscus; species Aselliscus stoliczkanus. The sequence continues at coordinate 68,846,723 of CM066740.1, read as the reverse complement.
AATGCTTTTAAGAATGTTTAGAAATATTTTTCCAGCATTTCACAAGTGAGTTTTTTTTTTTTTTAAATGTATGCATTTCATTTTTATGGCATCTTTTATAGTAAATCATTGCAATACAGGCTTGATATTTTTATCTTTGAAATATTATAAGCCATTTTAACCAACACATGACCCAAACATAGCACCTGTACTGACCTAATAGACAGTAATGGCTCATTTGTAAGTTTTATAACCTAAGAGTTTAATATTTCACTGGAAAGCCTCTAATAGGCTTTTGACATCAGAAAAATCTATGGAAGAGTCAGATGACTTTTTATAGATTATTAAGTAAATAACACTTATGTAAAACAATATAAACTTCAGTATCAGGAAATTATGTAAATGTTAGAGGTTTTTTTTCAGCTAACTGAATTCCTAACACATTTAGAGTTTTCTATCACAGTTCTGGTTTAGGAGAGGTTAATATGACTATTATAAATCATTATTAAGCACAGTTGCTTAAGAGAAAGGATACCAAGATCATTTAGGCTCCATTACTTCAGCAGTGTCGCCATTTCTTTTAAATCGTACTCATTATAATGAACATTTCATATAAAACATCCATAGGTTATTTCAAATATTGTTTTTATAATTAGCTTATTATAATAAAGTGTTTTTTTAATTTTGAATAAGTTATTTTTCTAATTATTCTGGCATTTTGATAACATACTCAGAGAGAGTGGGATGATAGGCTCTGTCATACTTTGATATTTTGGAGTTCAATTATAATACAATTAGAAATACTTTTCAAATTAAAATTTCACACACCCTCTGACATAGCCATTGTATTAGTTGATTTGTATTATTATGAAATTTGACAATATCTAACTATGGTACAGCTATACACATATATGGTACATGTATACCTACATATGTAGCTGTTAAAAAGAATATAGAAGCTCTGTATTTATACAAAAATTTCAAGATATATCACTAACTAAATCAGTCAATACACAGAATATTGTGTATTGTCTGTAGAGTGGGCTATCTCTGGGTGTATAAACATGCATATGTGTATGAATCTATATGTGCATATGCTTATATATATCTAAATATCTCCGAGACTGTCTTTGAAAGCACTACCAAGGACTGACAACAGTGGTTGCTTCTGGAAAGATAATGAGAAGCCAGGGCAAGATTAAGGAGGTTGGTTTTCTGTAATGCATGCATTACTGTAACCAATGGAAAAATAGATAAAATGTAAATAAAATATAGAAAGTATTATACACTTTGCTTGCTATCATTAGTATTTAATGTATTTCATTTACCTACAGATAAAGTATTGACTATTTTGTTTATCTCTTCATAAATGCAAAGTATTTAAGTAAATAAATGTAAAGAATCTTCCTCATTTTGTATTCTAGAAGTATACCTTTGAACTACCTTTGTCCTAATTGTTCTTTTCCTATTTCCATATTAGTGGCTTTAAATTTCACATTATTATGTAGCTCTGAGTTTAGATGGCCTATTTTTTTGCTGTTTTTCCTCTTCTTTATAAACGTTTAGAAAATACAGCTGGAATTATTTCCGAAAGTGGCATTGTGATTTCCTGGACTCATTTACCTTTTGAACTTGTTTTCCTGAGAACATTTCCTATTCCTATTTATTATTAGCAGTAAAAATCAATTTTTTGGAAGCTCATTTCTTTAACAAAGCAATTTCCTTTTTCCTCCTCTGTTTATATTTAGGAAATCCTCACTCAACGTTGCCTATCTCTCCACTCTTGAATAATGCTTTGGATGTCTTTAATTCTTTGTTATCTATACAACTTCTGCTCTATAGGTAATGTTTTTATCCTTATTTGATTCAGAGGGAAAGACATAGTAGCCATTTCTAAACAATTTCTTTATTTCTTTGTTACTTATTATTCATTTAAAAAATCAGGATAGAATAAAGATTTTGGTTAAATAGTAAAGAAACAATTTCTTCCATTTGAAGCTTTTTTTTTTTTTCATCTATCTCCTTGAGAGCTGGAGGAAGATTTAGTTATGTAAGCATAGCCCCTAACTTACAATTTTTAAATACAATGGGGCCATTTTCCAAAAGATTATTAGCCTGTATTTCTTCCTCTCTTTTTTTTTAAAAGATTTTATTGGGGAATTGGGGGAGGGGAACTGCATTGGGGAACCAGGGAAGGGGAACAGACAAGTTGTTGTCTTTTTGTTCTTCAGTCTAATTGTGGAGGACATTGCTTCCCTGGCCCATGTTGGTATCGTCATTGCACTCTTCTCGGGTGAGGCTGAATGGTCACTGGCCTCTGGACGGATGCTCACAGTGGCTCTTGGCAGCTCAAGCTGGCTGCCGGGCATTCACTTTAGCCTGTGGCAGCCCACTGCAGCAGGGGCTACAGTTATGCCTTCCGGGGGACTCGCACAGCCCAGCTCCAGGTGGAGATGTTGTTCACCATCTTAGCTGCAGAGGGCAGTACAACTGGCCCTCATATGTGGGATCCAAACCGTGGCCGCTGGCATCCCAAGCCACCTCCTAACCAACGCGCCACTCCGCCAGCCCTCTCTTCTCTTTTTTTATGGGATGTCACCTTCATTGCATTTTATTCCCATTACTTCTCAAGCTACTTTTCATATTTTGTATTTTCTACATATTTACCATAAAGTAATTGGTTTCTTGAATTTTTTTTTAACTTCATTGAAATACTAGGATGAAAGATGAACAGATTTGATGAATAGTTTTTCTTTCTCATTATTAAATATAGTTTCTCACTAACATTGAAAACTAGTACCCTAACTAACATGAAAAGTGACTTTTTGAAGTGGGGTTTTGCCTTAGCAAAAAAACAAAAATATGTGGCACTGACTTAGCATTTGGATGGCAGAAAGTGAGAAAAGTAACACTGGTGACTTTAAAAATGATAACCCATGTTTGTAATGGCAAAGGATTTACTAAATCTTCACCGGTAATAATGGAGAAAGCAACATGTATCTGCTGGGTCAGCTACTCCAGGGAAGGTGGCTAGAAAGCAGGATTTAGAATACAAAACCTGTGAAGCTGTATTGGCTTCTATGAGCTGGCTTCAAAAACATGTAAGAACAGTGAAATACATGAACACAGAGGCCAGTTTGCAGTTGAAAATGAAGGGATAAAAGGGCATCTGAGTAGAAAAGCCATTGATTCTACCGCCAAACAATGGGATTTGAGGACCAAAGTTTTGGTAAAATATCTCAGTTGAACATTGTGTGAGAAAGAAAGCAGAAAGCAGGGATGAGGGGGTAGAAGGAGGGAATGGGAGAGAGAAGAAAAGAGATTGAGATTGAGGATTGAGTTGAGGTGGGGCATACAGGTGCAAAGTGGAAGAAAAATAGTTCAGATTTGAGACCTGTAATTGGGAAAGAACTTTGGGTTTGGTTAGTGGTAAATGCAACAAACTATCAGGCTGAATAAAATCACTTTTGACACTGGGATCATTTAGATTCATAGTCTTCCATGAACAGTAAGCTTGAAAGGTACTACAATCCCAAGGACGGCAGGCTCCAAAATATTCACTTCCGATATGACCAAGGAAAATCATGGATACGGAGGAGTTTCCTGAAGAGTAGGGCCAGGGGTCACGCAAACAATGGCAAGAGGGTTCCTCCCAGAGAAAAGATTTGGGGCCTAGTAAATGCAGGTGTTCCTTTTTATTGCTGCAGCCCAATAAATGGGCTTTTGTTAAGAACCTGAGTTTTAATTATGGTCAAATTAAAATTTTTGATTTATTTATATTTGAGAAGGACAGCCACTTCAAAAATGAATCAAAAGTTACACATTATTATTGTTATTTCATAATCAGTCATACTCGATAGAGCCTGTATTGTTTATTACAAAGCATACCCTTTTTCCTTTCTCCATGAGGATAAGTAGATACATAAACATACACATGCACACACATGTATATCCATGCATATTTCTTCAAGAATGCAGCTGCATATGTACATGTTGAGAATTTTAACTTACATGTTACAAATATTTATCGGTCTCCTTTGTATAAGGTAGTGTCAGAATATTTTTCTACTCTCCATAGACAGTGCTAAGGACGAAGAAAAAGTCGTTAGTAGCAATTAAATAAGACTTCTGGAAACAATGTTGGTGATCACATAGGAATAAGATGGGAGTTTACCAGTGAAATGGAAATACACAAATTTATGATACTGATTATATACTAGATACTCTACTTTGTGTTAAGTAGTGCTACTCACAATAATTAAATGAATCAGATATTATTATAGACATTTAAATGAGGGAATAGAGACAAAAATTAATTTCTTTCACTTTGCGGAACTAATAAATGATTGAGATTTAAATCTTATATTCTATCAGCAAAAGGTGCAAAATTGACCAAAAAATAGGTCACACAGGAATAAACATCTTCAAGAAAACCAGATTATTCAAACCTGATATAGAAGTTATTTAGCAAATTATTTTGCAAGAATTTGTTGAAACTATTATCATTATATTTTCATCTTCTTATTACCAACTTAATTTTTATAGCCTGAATTTTAGATATAATAATGCTACTAATTATTTTACATAAATATGATTCTATATAAATATTATTTTATATAAATTTTATTTTATATAAATATAAAATGAGCTACTAATACATTCATTTTAAAAATAAATTTACCTTTCTAAGCATCATGGATGTGTGATTTAATATATAATATTTTATTTTGCTTGGAAAAATGCTGAGGCATATGGCTGATTCGTGGTAGCTTTTAAAACCCTGTAATTACTAATCTAAAATCAGAACATTAGGCAAATTATTGAAGGAATCTTTTATATATTTTTTAAATGATTTTGTGTTCATTACTCTAAACTCTCTTAAACACTTATCTCTAGGTAAATTATGGTATGTGCCTTTAATGACAATATTACAGTGTGTGCAATTCAAACACCAGCTAATTTAGTAGAAACTATTTTTGAAAATTGGTTCGACCATTGACTGAAACCAACAGCTAATTTTTCCTTTCATGAATCTAAAGTGACATCCCAGGCACATCTATTCAATTAAATAGTGCTTTAGAAAAAGAATGATTTACTTCTCTGTATCAAGACTCTATAAAATATAGGGTAGCAATTCTAAAGGGATAAATACTTAGATGAATTTTATTAATGCTTAAACATATTATTGTACAAAAGAGAAAACAAAATCTTTGTTATTTTCAAAATATTTTAGTGGTATAATACATTTCTGGCAGTAAAAATGAAAATTTAATTATCTGATTATATCTTGCATGCCATTGTCATATGATAAAATTTTCTTACAACGCTGGTAAGGTTTGAGCTGAAAGTAAATGTGTTTTTTTCCCCCGGATTTATGTGAATTGCTATGACCCAAGTCTGCACGAGGCAGTGCTATGATACTTTACAAAGCGGTGTGGAAAGTCTCTTCTCTTACAAACAACATAAAACACACTATATTCCTCCGGCCAAAATGGACAAAGATTTTTGGTTTAACCACAAATGATAAAGATGAAATGGTTTTTCAAAGAAACAAAAAGCCAAGCAATTATCTTGCATATAGATTACCCTTTAGATTATTTCAAGTAAATTACTAATTGCATACATTTTACTAAAATAATCGAATATTCTGGCACATCTAATTAAGTTTAGGGAAAAAAAACCTTTACACTATAGTACATCTCTCAGTTTTCCTTGTGTATTATTTTATTTTCTACTTATGATGACTTTGTCTAAATTTGAAAAGACAACTGGAAAAATATGTTATTTAAAGGAAATGTATCCATTAAATCGTTTAAAATTTTAAACACACAATTTGAAGATTCAAGAATACTTAAAGCACATTGCAGATCACCTGAGGTTATGCTTTAATGTAAATTTTAGACTCAACCAAGAAACATTTAAGAACTATACTGGATATATATAAAGCAGAACTCATCCTACTTGCAAATATTTTTATTTATACCAAAAAGCATTGTCCATAAAAAGTATTTGCAATTATTTTTTGATAAGAGTACACATTATCAGGAAATTATGTACTTTCTAAGAAAAATGGTCAAAATAAAATAAAAGTTAAGCTAATAATGACACAGAAGTAAACTAGGGACGATGTCTTAGAACGATTCATCAGGTTTTCCTGTGATTGTGCTGGATAATAAATTACTTAGAAACAGTGCGTTGCAGCAACTAACATTTGTTAATTGCTCATAGATCTATGCATCTTGGGCTGATTCTCTACTTCGCTATACCGTGATTAGCTAAGATTATCTCTCCTAGATTCAGCTGAACGTGACCACAGGCTGAGTATTAGATTAAGTCTGTTCCACATGTCTCCTCACTGTGGGACACAGACTGAAGGATGACCTCTCATAGGGACACAAGGTTTCACGAAAGAGGGAAGGATGTAAGAGGAGTAATAGAAACATGTAAAGCCTCTTAATGTTTCTGCTCAGAATTAGCATATCTCCTTTCAGCTCAAGGGACCTTGCTGTCCTCATTCAGGAAGTCATTAGGGACATTTCTATCAAAAGTTATTTCAGGGTGCAGTTTTATCAAATTTTGTTTTGCTATTCTACATGGGTTGAAAATTTTCTGTCTAGACCTGAGTTTGAATATTGAATCTGCTACTTTTTTGGTGGTGACACTGAGCAAATTGCTCAACTTCACCATATTTCAGTTTCTTTACTTGTAAAATAGAAATGTGTCTAATACCACATAAGGTTGTTGTATAAATTAAATAAGTTTATGTAGAAAACATGCTTAGCAGAGAAACTGGTACTTAATAATGGACCAATAAACGCGAAGTGCAATTATGAAAATGAAAAAAACAAATTCTGTCTATAATAACAACCTAACAGCTAACCACCATGTACGAGGTGCGATCAAACAATACAGTGAATGTTTAAATTTTAAAAAAATTATTACAGTAAAAGACATATTGCCAATAACCCTCTTCAAAATACTTCCGTTCACTTTGAACACACTTATCTCATCATTCTTGCCACTTTCTGAAGCAATTCTGGAAGTCCTTTCTTGAGTGTCTTTAGTTGCGCTGTCATGGCTGCCTTGATGTACTGAACTGATTCAAAACGCTTACCTCTCATGGTCATTTTGGGGACTTTGGGAAAGAGCCAGAAGTCACACAATGCAGATGTGGCAAGATCTGGTGGATAAGGTGTACAGAACACACCGTAATGTTTTTATTTGACAGAAATTGCCATATACCAGAATCGAAGTGTGACACGGAGCTCTTCTGTTGTGATCAAAACACAGTGAATGCTGCTGCCAAGTGCCATCCAATGGAAAGGGCAGGCATCTTCAAACGGGAAGCAGCGCGTCAAACCTTAGTAACAATATGTGACAAGTTTCCACTAGTTCCGTGCAGTCAGTCGGGTGTGGGCTACCGTTGAAAGAAGGTGTGTGTTTTTGTTTTTTTTTTAAGGTTTTATTGGGGAATTGGGGGAGGGGAACAGCGTTGGGGAATCGGGGAAGGGGAACAGACAAGTTGCTGTCTTTTTGTTCTTCAGTCTAGCTGTGGAGGACATTGCTTTACTGGCACATGTTGGTATCATCATTGCTCTTCCCGGATGAGGCAGATCGATGCCAGCCTCTGGATGGTCGCTCACCGCAGCTATTGGCTGCTCACGCTGGCTGACAGCTGCTTACTCTGGCTGCTGGCCACTCACTGTAGCCTATGGCAGCCTACTGCAGCAGGGGCTGCAGCCTACACCATTGCCGGGGCTCGCACAGCCCAGCTCCAGGTGGCGCTGTTGTTAGCTGTAGAGGGCAGCATCACTGGCGCTCATATGCAGGATCCGAACTGGGGCCGATGGAGTTCCAAGCCAGCTCCCAACCACCGAGCCACTCGGCCGGCCCAAGAAGGTCGGTTTTAAACTGTGCCATAAATCATCCTTCATCATGACAATGCTCCATGTCACACATCGCTTCTGGTATATGGCAATTTCTGTCAAAAAAAAAAAACCCATCATGGTGTGTCCTCATCCACCTTATTCCCAGATCTGGCACCATGCGACTTCTGGCTCTTCCCCAAAGTCAAAATGATTCAGAATGTTGAGGCAGCCATGACAGTGCAATGGAAGACACGCACAAAAGAGGACTTCCAAAATTGCTTTAGAAAGTGGCAAGCATGAAAGGATAAGTGTGTTCGAAGCGAGGGAGGGTATTTTGAAGGAGGTTAATGGAAATGTGTCTTTTACTGTAATACATTTTTTTAAATATAAGCGTTCACAATATTGTTTGATCACACCTTGTATCTCCAATGTCAACGCTACATACTTTAAGTTTTCTTCCATACCTGGTATCAATTTCTGTACTAGTCTGATTTTGTTATAATTATGCATAACATTCAACTGACAACTCTGACATTTATAACACCTTGCATTTATATTGTGCTTCGATATCTAAGAGTTTACTGTAATTCTCCAGTGCTCTACTGGGATTATCTCTGCAAGTCTCTGCTGGATTTGGATGTAGGATACAATTTAGATAAATTCTGCTCCATGTATATCCTTGCTTTGGTAACCAGGGTGAAGTAGAATATCTTATATGAGACACGTACTCATAATAGAAGACAGAAAAACTGAAGTTGTAATTGGAAATGCACAATGTCTTTAAAAACTTCTGTTTAGTATCAGCAACTTTGTTCTGTCTGCATTTCACCAGTCAGGAAAAGGTACCTGGCCATTGAAAAGTCAATGGGAAAGTAGATTCCCACAATCCCCCTAACCCCCACACCCGCATTGAATCATGGTAAGAGTGGAAATGAAAGGAAGAATCATGAATAAATAATACAATCCACATACTAAAGAAACTACATAAATACGTTTGCATGTCATTGGTCTACTTTATTTCAAAAATCAGTATGACAGCAAATTACATCACTAAACTAGATAAACCATTGAGTTGACTCATTTTGGCTTTCTGTTTTCTGAATAATGCTATAGTCTTATACACAAATCATCTATTTGAAATATATAGTTTCTAATCCTTATGCAATAGAAGAATGCAAAGAAGCTTGATATTTCTGAAACTAAAATCTAAGACAGTTATTAAATAATTATAATCATAGTTATACATATTAAAATATATGACAATACCAAGGTCATATAAATGTTTATAGAGATGCTGTTTGTTTACCTAATCAAGTTATCCACCAAAATGTTATAACATGCTGGAAGATAAAATTAGTGATATTTTCAGCTCTTTAAGGGGCAGTAATAGAAGAGGGTTTAGGGATTTTTATTTGGTTGTTGTGGTATTAATATACACATAAGCTCAATGAAAAATGGAGCTGCCTTTGCCTACATGTTCATTGCTGTTAATTTTATCACCAGGCAAGAATGTGTGCAGTAAGTGCAATTTCTATATTCAGCTTTCGCAAAAATCTAATGTTATGAATCAGAATGATTCTGAATAATTCTGCAATTATTGGCATGCCCTCATGAGACATTTTTCTAAACTTCTCTGAATGCCACAGGTTATTAATTGCTTTAGATCAATATTTTATTATTATTTTTATTTATTTTTTTTTTTTTGAGGGTAGTGTCACCGGCCCTCACATGTGGGATCTGAACCGGGGCTGCTGGTGTCCCAAGAGAGTTCCCAACCAATGCGCCACTCGGCCGGCCCAATGTTTTATTATTAAAGTATGCCATAAACTAGATTTGATTTATATATTATAAACTAAAATTCTTGTTTATAGGAGTTGGTCAACAAAATTTATTAAGCAAACACAATGGGGATGAATACTATACTTACTGTCTTTTAAATAAGTTTAAGAAGTAAAAGACACGTACTAAGAAAACTATAAAACACTGAAGAAAGAAACTGAAGAAGACAAATAAATGGAAGCATATACCGTGCTCATGGATAGGAAGAATTAGCGTCATTAAAATGCCCATACTACCCAAAGCAATGTATAGGTTCACTGCAACCTCTATCAAAATACCAATGGTATTTTTCACAGAACTAGAACAAATAATCGCAAAACTTATACAGAAACAAAAAGACCCCAAATAGACAATCTTGAGAAAAAGAACAAAATTGGAGGTATCAAACTACCTGACATCAAACTATACTAGAATGCTATAGTTATCAAAACAGCATGGTACTGGCATAAAAATAGACACATAGATCAATGGAACAGAATAGAGAGTCCAGAAATAAGTCCATGCCTATATGGTTATTTAATCTATGACAAAGGAGGCAAGAACATACAGTGGTGTAAAGACAGTCTCTTCAATAAATTGTATTGGGAAAACTGGACAGACACATGCAAAACAGTGAAACTAGACCACCTTCTTACTCCACATACAAGAATAAACTCAAAATGGATAAGATTTAAATGTAAGACCCAAAACCATAAAACTCCTAGAACAAAACAAAGGTAGTAAACTCTCTGACATTGCTCTTAGTAACAGTTTTTTTTTTCTTTTTTTCTGATCTGTATTCTTGGGCAAGGGAAACAAAATAAAAAACAAATGTGACTACATCAAACTGAAAAGTTTTTGTACATCAAAGGAAACCAGCAACAAAATGAAAAGAAAGCCTACTGAATGGGAGAAGATATTTGCCAATGATACATTTGTTAAGGGGTTAATATCCAACATTTGCAAAGAACTCATACAACTCAACACCAAAAAAAACCCAAACAATTCAATTAAAAATTAGCCAGAGTACCTGAATAAACATTTCTCCAAAGAGGACATACAGATGACCAATAAACACTTGAAAAGATGCTCACCATTATTAATCATCAGAGAACAGCAAATAAAAGCCAAAGCAAGATATCACATTACAACTGTCAATAAATCAATAAATAATAAGTGTTGATGAGGATGTGGAGAAAAGGGAACCCTTGTACACTGTTGGTGGTATTGCAAATTGGTGTAGCCACTATGGAAAATGATTTGGAGAGTCCTCAAAACATTAAAAATAAAACTAATTTATGGCCCAGAGTTCCACTTTTGGGTATTTATCTGAAGAAATCCAAAACACTAATCTGAAAAAAATATATGAACCCCTATGTTCATTGTAGCACTATTTACAATAGCCAAAATGTGGAAGCAGCCCATCAATACACAATTGGATAAATAGGAGGTGGTACATATATATTGGGTTGTCAGAAAAGTCATGATGCATTTTTGCAATGAAAAACAGAAAAAATATGTCATGATTTTTCTGACAACCCAATACAATGGAATATAACTCAGCCATTAAGAAAAGAGTGAAATCTTACCATTTATGACAACATGGATGGACCTAGAGAGTATTACGCTAAGTGAAATAAGCCAGAGAAAGACAAATGCCGTGTGGATCTAAAGAACAAAATCAACAAACAAACAAAACAGAAACGGACTCATAGATACAGAGAATAAACTGATGGTTTCTAGAAGGGATGGGGGTTGGGGGCAGGATGAGAAAGGTGAAGGCATTAAGAAGTATGAATTGGTAGTTACAAAATAGTCACAGGGATGTAAAGTAAAGCATAGGGAATATAGTCAATAGTATGATAATAACTATGTATGATGCCAAGTTGGTATCAGACTAATCGAGAGATCACTGCATAAATTATGTAAATGTCTAACCACTGGGATATAGCTGAAACTAATATAAAATAACACTGAAACACTAAAAAGAATTTTAAAAATCATATGTGACTTAAAAAAATAAAAATAAGTAAACTTATGCCAATCTCAAGAATTCTAAAACTACATGAAATATTTTAATATCTATTAGTGACCAAGCCCTACCATTTGCTTAGGGAATAGCGAGTGATCCTCCAAAGTGTATCTGTCCTCCTTCCTGGTAACAATGGTAGACTATAGTTCCCAGTCCCTTGCAGTGAGGTGTGTCTATATGACTAAATGATTGTCAATGGGAGATGAGCAAAGGTGAAGTTTTCTACTTCTGTGTCCAGTCCTCAAGATGGCGGGCTTATCCTTTCCACTGACAAAATGGTTGGACCCTCAGTGATTCAGCTGAGACATGAAAATGCTTTATGGAATGTGGCTATAAGAGAAAAAAATATCTGAGTCTCTGAGTGCTCATGCAGAACAGAGTTGTCTTGTAAACACTGACGATTAACTGAGAGCAATTACCTAAAAGTGAAATAAAGGTGTCTGTTTTTTCAAACACTGTATTATGGGGCTTATACTAACACCAACAAACACATTATGGTCATTTAATTTAGCAACACAGCATTGTAATTTTAATCCTACCTTTTTATAATAGCACATACACCTACAGAGATGTTATGGTAAAATCCGCTCATCAATTGTAGAATCTCTTTTTTTTTTACTTTTTAATTACATGTGTTAGCTAATAATGTGTTTTTAATAATAGAACAGATTGGTCTCATTTTACATTATTTTGCATAATCACACAATATAAATACACCGAACATCAAAAAGGACGCCTGCTGGGCCGGCCAAGTGGCGCGGTGGTTAAGCGCTGGCTTGGGAAGCCAGCGGCCCCGGTTCAGTCCCACATACGAGGGCCAGTGACACTGCCCTCAACAACAACAAAAAAAAGTACGCCTGCTAATTTATATTATGTGCAAAAACATATGTCTGTTTGATATTCCCCATTTAAAGTTAAAATAAGTTGTTCCAAATTTCTCTTCATTGTCATTTTTAAAGTTTATCTTTTCAAAAAGAGTTGTTTAAAACATGGAATATAGTTGAAAATTTACTGGAAAATAAATACTATTCAAAATGATATTTGGAAAGTTTATATACAAAGACTGAAAATTCTTGTTAATAAGGACTATATAAGATTAAAGATTTCGTTCTTCCATATTTTAACTGTTTGTTTTGAAATATAATTATTTAAGCTCCAGGAAAGACAACAGTTGACTATGACATAGTATAATCTATGTTTTGCATAAAATGGGTTCTTCCCTACCATTTAAGTCCAGAAGGACACTTAGGAGTAACAGGGTGACAGCACTGACATAAACCATAAGGATGTACCCATGTTCTGCACAGAACATCTGAAATCTACTTATTAATACTCATTATATAAGTATTGGCCAAGTTACTGTATAATTTTCATGACTCCTGGGTTTTTTCCTCATTCAGACATATAACAAAATAGGCAGAGTTAATTCTTATGCACTTGCTCATTAACTTCAACTTGAAGAAAGCATTGCCCCAAGGAAATGTCATCCTCAGTGTCCTAAGTGTCCATAGTCTACGTTCTCCCAAGGGCAGTCCAGAGAAGCACAGATAAAGAACTGGGGGAAATGGGAATGAGAGAAGCCAGAAGGGAATGTATTGAGTGAGCTGCTGACTAGTCTGGGCAGCTGAGGCTTGGTCCTGCTGGGTGTGGTGGCCAGCTGAGGAGCACTGTGGGTGGAACAAGCCCAGTGGGCAGGTAGGCTAACATTTATTAATTCTGATCAAGCATTGGTAGAGCGTGGCTGCAGAATTGCATCTGCCGGTGGGGAGAAAGGTTCGTTCCTTGGTGCTGGAGAAAGCCTCCAGGCAAAGAAGAGGGAGAGATGCAGGGCCGCAAGCTGAGAAGCAGCTGGCATGTTGGTAACTGACTGTAGCTACAGGTGAGTTCAGAGAGCCCAAAGCATATGTGCTGGTTCATCAATAGCATCTGCTGCACTCTACTTTGTATCTATTATACTGTATTTGTTTATCCATCCAATATTTATGGAGCACCTTTTATTGGGAAAGTTCTGCTCTAAGTGTCTGGTATCAGTCAACAAAATAAGTTCCTCACTGTTCTGGAAATTTTATTCTAGTGGGAAAGTCGGAGGGGCAGGGAGCGAATGATTTTGTAATTAAGTGACACAGAATTGTAATACTTAGATAGCAAAACTGTCACCACCACCTCTACCACCCCAATGCTCCATTTCCCCAAGCACCTGGGACTAATAGCCAGCAAGTTTTGGTTCATTGTAAGTCAGAATTTTGCCCTATAGATACCTGAAAATAAGAAAGAATCCCTCTTGAATTAAATAGTTGAATTTTTACATATCAAGGATAATGTAGAATGATTAATGGATTATCTGAGATGTTTGATTAAATGATAAACTCTTTTTTGACTTTGAGAAAAGTCGTGATGTTATTTCAAAAATTGTTTTTATTCTTGATTTAACCTGCAAAAATTCTTAGCATTTTTGGAATTAAATAGTAATATTTGAAATATCTCATGTCACCAAAGATTATACTTTGATTAAGATATACCCTTTCTCTCAAGAAATGTCATAAGCTATGTACAAAGCATATGCATTTATTATTAAATCTGTAGTCTCTAGCATAATTCTTGACACATAAAATACACTACATATCTGTCCAATGTATATATGTGTGGATTTATTTATTTAATATTTTGAAATTATTATATGAGCATTGTAATTACCATATTTGTTATAAAGCCACCTCTGCATATGTTATTCTCCCCCATGTATTTACATTTTGAAAATAAGTTAGGTACAGAGTTTAAAGAGAGGAGGAAAAATGAATTTTAATTCTTCTAAAATTTAATTGAGAATGCTCTGCAATAGAAATTGTTTAAGTAAAGCTTTGAATACAATGATCTTTCTTCTGAAATTGGTGGTTGGCAGTGGTAACCAAGCCCAAAATACAGTGTCTTAAATTTCCTATATAAAGTACATTTCTTATATACAAGTACCAGGGGATTTAGGAGATTAATTTATAAAGGGTATGTGTGATAAGTTAAAGGAGTTGCTGTCTTATTTTGATTATTTTTCTCTGAACCAGAAAAAAGATATGGAAAAATCATAAGCTTCTAAATAAATAGTATACATCCTTTAATAGCTTTAATAAAATAACCATGGTATATAAATATAGTCTCTCTTGTTTCTTCTTCTCTGATATATGATGTAGAATGCTATAGGTAAACATTTTAAAACACTGCTAAGATACATAATTATAGCACAAATAAAGCTTTTGGAATTCCACATTACTAAATATACTAGACACACACACACACACACACACACACACACACACACACACAGCAGAGGCTCTAGTTAAATTCTACAGTCCAGGCATATGTCAGAGACATTGAAGGTTTGGTTCCAGAACATTGCAATAAAGCAAATACAGCAATAAAATGAGCCACACAATTTTTTTGGTTTCTCAGTTCTTATAGAAGTTATTTACACTATAATATAGTCTATTAAGAGTGCAATGGTATTGTCTAAAAAAAAAATCAATGTATACAACTTAATTTAAAAGTACTTTATAGCTAAAAAAAATGTTAACCATCATCTGAGCCTTCAGCAAATCATAATCTTTTTGCTGATAGAGGGTCTTGCCTGGATGTTGATGGCTGCTGACTGATTAGGGTGGTGGTTGCTGAAAGGTAGGGCAGGTGTGGCAATTGCTTAAAATAAGACAATGAAGTTTGCCACATTAACTGACTCTTCCTTTCATGAACTATTTCTCTGCACCATGCAATGCTATTTGATAGCATTTTACCCATGGTAGAACTTCTTTCAAAATTGGAGTCAATCCTCTCAAATGCTGCTGCTGCTTTATCAACTAAGTGTATGTAATAGGCTAAACCCTCTGTTGTCATTTCAACAATCTTCACAACATCTTCCCCAGAAGTAGACTCCATCTCAAGAAACCACTCTCCTTGCTTATTCATAAGAAGCAATTCCTCATCCATTAAAATTTTATCATGAGATAGCAACACACATAATTCCAAGAATTATGTGTATTAGATATATAATTTTACAATAACAATTAGTAAGCTTCATTTTTAGATTTGTATAAATTTTGATGTGTATGTTCCTAAAATGTATCTCTATATATTTACATTATATGATGCACTGTAAAAGAGAAATAGGGTATAATTAGAGATGATGCATTTCTTCATCTACACTCATGAAGAGTTTGCATGGTCAGTTGAGGATGCCTTTAGATTTGTATCGATTTGTTTTTAATGACTTGAGATTCTCAGAACAACCTTCCTTATGATGGCATTCTCACTCTAGGTTCCCAAAATAAAGCCCCGGAAATACAGCACAATTACACTACACAAATGGTGGTGGATTTCTTTGTTTCATAAGCATTGTGATGAATATGAGAAACTGCAGTGTGAAAAAAAATGACTAATTCTAAATATAAATGTGATGTTCATTGGATACACACTCTTTTTTGTTTTTTTTTCAGCTGAGCCATTCTGCCACCTGTTGGCAGGATACATGTTAATTCTTACCTTCCTCTCTTAAACGTATCTTCAACCAAGTTTGCAAAAAAAAGGACTTATGCTCATTCCCAAATATTTAAATATTTTAATATTGCTTTTATCTCTTCACTTAAATCATCTCTACAAAAGTGATATAAAATGGTACAATAAAGCCAATATCTGTGATCCATTCATTATATCCCAACCTGGTCAAAAGTTTAGATTGAATTATCTTTTCTTTCGCAAAATCTGGATTTACTATGTGCACAGTTCCTAGCATTATGGCAAGTACTGAATTGGCCATGAAATAAACAAATAAAACAAATAATTCTTCCCTTCTAGTAGTTAATCATAGCTTAAAATAATGCTCCTTAGGATAGCCATCATGGCACTAAAGCTCATCTTGTGTTGATGGATACACGGTAGAAAAAAAATTGTTAATATCTGAGGCTGAAGACAGTAAGAGGGAGAAGTGTCTCTTCTTCATTTTTCATTTTCTTACATGCACCGCTCCCCTGATCCCCCCACCCCCCAGCATTCATTTCTCCCCTTCTTGTCTCCCTCTTTGCCTGCCTCCCTCCCTCTTTCTTTCCTTGGATTAATTCTATTCTGTTCTAGTCATGTAGCAAATAATACCTGGTTATTCTCCTTCCCATACAATGATCTACCACTTTCAACTTCACTAGTTCTTGTTCTTCTGTCTTTCCCACCAATGTCTCCTGCTAAGGATAAAGTAGATAATGGGTTCAGAGAGGTATGCCCAGTTCATCATCCACTGCGATTTGTTTTGGGTTTATAATTCTAAGCTAACACATGGTTAACCCATTGCTGAATATAAGGTGCTTATGCCATATTGTTTCCTAGAGAGAAAACATCTTCAACTCCTACCACATACCGCTTTAAAATGCTTCAGAACTCGGGCTAGCTGCCTCAAATTCACCCAGTAATAGATGTATGGGGAGGCAGTGGGCAAGGAAGGACAGTGTTTGCCTGAGCACACATAGAATAGGAAATACATGGTATCTATATTCAAATGTGAATTCCTGTCCACCAAGTGCAGCATTGTATTAGTAACTGACATATATGAAAGTAAATTGAAGGGCATTGAATATTCCATAAATTGTTATTAAGCACTGAAAATGTGTGTTGTCTTGAGGTGGACAAAAAAATTCCACAAATTCTTTAATTCTCCATTAATTGAGAATTGGAATATATTCTTATTCCTTTTGAATCTGCACTGGCTCAAGACTTTTTTGATCCATAAAAGCGACACTGTGCTTAAGCTTTAAAACACCTAGCAACTTCTATTTTAGCCTCTTGCAACTCTGAATCACCATGAAACATGTCCAACTACTCAGTTGGGTTGACCATTTGGAGAGGCCCTCAAACTGCATTGCAGAGGGGTCCAGCTGAGTTCAGCCCTCAGCCTTTCCTTCCCAAGGAGCCAGACAGATGAGTGAAGCCATCCTGAGCCATCCAGCTCATCAGTCAGGCTGCCTGCAAAATACTGTTCCTTGGGAGTTAGTGCTGCACAGAGCAGAGGAATCACTCCTAAAATGTGCCCAAATGTATGACTCACAAAACAGTGAACACATTAAAGTGGCTGTTGTCTAAACATCTATGAATTCAGTAATCTGTTGCTTATCAATACATTAAAAAATCATGCCTGATTGGCATGAGAAAAATGTATGTCATCTTCTAATTGTTTATATGACCACTGCATTTCCACATTCTTAAAGACCATTTCATATCTATTTATTGTGGTTATGACTTGGACTGGGTACAAGTCTAGGAGAGTGAAGGAGAGAGCACTGAATGGTTTCTCTCATCAAAAACCCTGATATATTCCCTTTTCCCCTTTCGTTGTGATTTTAGAAAGAGGAGCAGGGCTAGACAGGGGTGCAAGTATATAAATGAGGTGTGTTTTAGAGGAAAGGGTGAAAAGGTAGCCAATGGGATGCCCAACACCTGCAGCACTGTACTAACAAGAAACAGCTGGACTGGGGTTTGAAGCTGTGATTGAGTAAATGCATTGCGGCTTGTAACTCTCCAAGCAGTTACTGGAGAAAGGGCTCCATTCCAGGAGCTCTCGGGAAGTCTGAGGACGTGTCTGTGTTTCAGTGGCTCCCAGCTTTATGACACAGTTTCAAATTGTGCTTCAGTTTTCCTTTGAAGATTTTTCTTTTGCCCAGTCTATTTCTTTTAAAGGCCCTCCCTGAGCTTTAAAAAAAGATGAAAGGATGAATGAAAGTCAATTATTTTCAAAAGAATAAGATGGAAAAACAATAATAGGAACTGAGAAGTTGGATAAGACATATCTTTGTGACTTGCTTAAAACAGGTCAAAACAGTTGAGATTTCCTGATGTCAGCTGTTCAAAATGAGTTTAATAACATGTAGTTTCTAGTCCTCATACATATAGACTTCTATCATATGGTTGCATTGCCCTGGGAAAAAAACATCACCAAAGTAAGACCCTGCCTATGGATATTCACATCAGTATCTATCAAGTTATGTTGGTTTATTATTGACACAAAACTATAAAAGTGTGACCAAACACAACAGTATTGCAAAAATATCTTCTCTATGTGACCAAGTAACTTGAAAATCCATGGAAACATTAGCTGGCTTACTTTATGATTAATGAAAAATGAAAATGTAAAAATCAGGATTTAAGATGTCTCCAGATGTTGCAATGCCCAGTTTTCACAAAATATTTCAAATGCTTGTGACAATGCAAAATAGTACTGAAAATTTCAGCCTCACAGGAAAGGCCAATAGTCGATCAATCTATTGTCAAAATCTGCTTTTCTGCTTCCTATTGGTGTGATGAAAAATAAAGAAATTCCACTACAATTTGAAATAATGAGTGCTAGCTAGGGCTACTGCGTTCGGATTGAAACTCAGGAAACACATGAAAACAGTGCAAGAGATACAAAGTTATAAAATGAGAAAACACTGACAACATTGGTCAAGGATTTTCTAGGTCACTGAAAAAACTCAGGAACAGCAGGGATAGAACTTGAAAGCAAAAAACTCAGTGTTAAGAAGATGACGGCAGATTCCCATCCAGTCACAGAGAAAACAGATCTTTCCAGGCTAGGCAGAGGAAATACCTATTATTTTTCTCTACCTGAAACATACATGCATACACCTTATAAGAGTAGCTTTCTGCTTTTTTTTTGCCCCCCAACATGTGACTGCTTGGATGCTCTAGTTCTCATTCATTTCCATTTCAGGGATGATTTACATATCTAATGTCAAGTCCATCAGAGGGATGGGCAGAGATGGAAAAATCTAGAATGTTAGTATCTTAGGGCTTATTTTGGCTCATGTACTATTTCTGAAAAGGAAAGATCTGCAACCTACTTCAAATATTCCAGTAATAAATTCCTGTCATTGAAAACAAGAAAGCCCTTTAGTTTCAGAAGAATCATGTGAGATAAATGAACCTTAAACAACAGAGAGTTGGGGACACATATTTTACAATCCAGATTAATTACTGAGTCAAAGAAATAGGGGAACAGAAATAATTTATAATTTTGTTTATGTCAAAACCTAAAGCTAATCTGCAGAACCCTTCATTAAATGATTAGGAAACAAAGAATACCTGAATTTTGCTATAAAACCAGTAAAAGAAAGTCAACATAAAAAGTAATGTAGAAATGAAAATAAATATGAAAACTATAATTGTGTACTCTTAAAAATCCAACAAGAAAAATCCTTCCGGAGGGGGAAAGTGGAGGCTGTGAGGAGGGCTCCCTGAGTTCTCCCCTGGAAATTGCTGCAATTTGAGCTCCTGTAATTCATCAAAAGAACATCTACTTATCACATAGAGCAGCTAGGTGTCTCACACGACAATTGCTTGAAGCCTCCAGTGGAAAGAGTGCCCGAAGACGCACATCGAGCCTTCTGGCTGCGCAGTTCTCAGTGTGCCTCTGGGCAGGTGAGAGCAGAAACAGCATTGACTGTAAAAACTACCAGTCACACCTCATCTAGACCTGCATCTCCAGGGTCACTCTAGGTGCCAGGTGGCCGGCTCTGTGCCTACAAGATGCAGAGGAGTTTTTGTACAGCAGAGGATAACCTGGACATAGCTTGGTGGCTTCCAGCCGAGATTGGCACTGTTTTTGTTTTTGTTTTGGAGTGCTTTTAGTTGTTGTTGCTTTGGTCTTTTGGGGTGTTTTCAGGGTTTTTTCTTGGTTGCTTGTTTTGTTTTGTTTTTCTATTTAATTATTATCATTTTTAGCTTTTAATATAGTCATATATATAGGTGTATATATGTGAATATATATGTCCATATATATATATATGGGTGTGTAGACATATACATATACAAATTTTTTTTTCCTTTTTCTTACCTTCTTTCTTCTCTATCCTCTCTCTCTCCCTTCTTTTCTTCTTTCTTTTCACTGCTCTACTTTTCCTCCTTCTTTCCATTTTTCTGCAATTTTTTTTGGGGGGGTGTTGCTATTTTGTTTCCAGTGTTTATTCTAATTTTTATTTTATTATATTTTATTTTACTTTGTTTTGTTTTTTGTTCTTTGTTTATTGTAGTTTTGTTTGCATTTGTTTTCTTCTTTTGTACATTTGCTATTTCCATACAAGTTGAGTGTAAGTTGTTGGTTGTTTTTTACATGTGAGAACATCTGATTTCCTTTGGTGGCTGTTGCGGTTGTGCTTGTTGATCTGTTTTGCTCTAAAATCACTCTTCAGCAGGGCCCAGCCAAAGAGAAACAAGAATCGTGCCAGAGCATTACCGGGTTTGACCTACAATAGTCACACCCAAAGGAAAGTCGCTACAGGCACAAGAGCCTATAGGGGTCAAGCCTCATTGGAGGGGTCAACTGTCACACAGCAGTTCATAAACTGTGGACATGGCTAAGCCTCATAGCTAGTCAGTTTGGGAGTCAATCCCACCTACTAACAAGCCAAAAGCAATCAAGCTCAACTTCATCAGGAGAAGACACACAACACAAGGAATACCTTTGGTACACATGCCCAGGAGAATAGGGAGACTGAGCAATTCAAATGTAAAGGACACATTGGCCCAGCTGAGGGCACAGTTGGTTAAGAGCTCACTCAAGGGCCGGCCGAGTGGCGCAGTGGTTGAGAGCTGGCTTGGGATATCAGTGGCCCAGGTTCGGATCCCACATATGAAGGCCAAGTGACACTGCCCTCTTAAAAAAAAAAAAAAAAGAGCTCGCTCAAGAGTGCAAGCTGAGCTCTGAGCAACGGTGGTTCGATGACAGCCCGAGCTGAATTGCTGTTGAGCTGCAAACAGGTGGCAGGATGGCTCAGCTAAAACAAAACAAAACAAACAAATGTAAAGGACACATACCACAAAAGTCCACCCAGAAATGACTGAGAGACCTAGGGGATGTACCTAATACATCAAAGCAAGCACAAAGAGTAAGCCAGAATGGGGAGACAAAAAAACACATCCCAAATAAAACAACAGAAGAAACCTCCTGAATCAGCGGAACTAGAGAAAATAGAGGTAAACAACCTATCAGAGATAGAGTTCAGAACACTGATTATTAGAATGTTCAAGGAAATTAATTAGAATATAAAGAAGGATAGAGAAATCATGAAAAACAACCAGCTAGAACTAAAGAATACAATTACTGAATTAAATAAAAAACTCAATGGAATTACTAGCAGATTGGATGAAGCAGGGGATCAAATCAGTGACTTAGAAGGCAGCAGAGATCATGCAAGTGGAACAACAAAAAGAAAAAAGAATAAAAAACATTGATAATAGTTTAAGAGAGCTGGGCGGCAACATCAAGCACAACAAGCACATCATAGGAATACCAGAAGGAGAAGAGAGGGAGCAAGGGATTGAGAACTTATTTGAAGTAAAAATGTCTGAAAACTTCCCTAACGTGGCAAAGGAAATTTACATTCAAATCCAGGAAGCGCAGAGAGTTCCAACCAAGATGATCCTGAACAGGCCCATACCAAGACACATTACAGTGAAAATGGCAAGGATTAAAGACAAAGACAGAATCCTAAAAGCAGCAAGGGACAGGCAGCAAGTTACTTACAAGGACACCTCCATAAGATTATCAGCCGACTTTTCTACAGAAACATTGCCAGCCAGAAGAGAGTGGCAGGAGATATTCAAAGTGATGAAAATTCAGGCCTACAACCTAGATTGCTTATCCAGAAAAGTTATCATTTAAAATTGGAGGAGAGATAAAGAGCTTCCCAGAAAATAATAAGCTAAAGGAATTCATTACCACCAAGTCAGCATTGCAGAAAATGTTAAAAGGGCTTCTTTAAGCAGAAGAAAGAGAAAAACAACCTAACTAATGAAGACCAGGAACACAAATGACAAAATGGCAATAACTGTGCAGCTATCAATAATCACATTAAATGTAAATGGATTAAATGCTCCAGTCAAAAGACATAGGGTGGCTGAATGGATAAGAAAGCAAGACCCCAATATATGCTCTATACAAGAGACTCACTTCAGATCAAAAGACACATACAGGCTGAAGGTAAAGGGATGGAGTAAGATATTTCATGCAAATGAAACTGAGAACAAAGCTGGAGTAGTGATACTTACATCAGATAAAATGGACTTTAAATTGAAGAATATAATAAAGAACACAGAAGGGCACTTCATTATAATAAAGGGATTGATCCAACAAGAAGACATAACCCTAGTAAACATCTATGCACCTAACACAGGAACTCCTAAATATATAAAACAGATATTGACAGTCATAAAGACAGAGATCAACAGTAACACTATCATAGTAGGGGACTTCAACACCCTGCTGTCACCAACGGACAGATCCTCCAGACAAAATCAATGTGGAAACAGCAACCTTAAATGGCCCATTAGAACAACTAGATTTAACTGATATTTTCAGAGCATTTCACCCCAAAGCTACAGAATATACATTCTTCTCAAGTGCACATGGCACATTTTCCATGATAGATCTCATGATAGGCTACAAAACAAGTCTCAATAAATTTAAGAAGACTGAAATCATATCAAGCGTCTTCTCCAACCACAGTGCTATGAAATTAGAAATCAACTACAAGAAAAAAACTGGAAACCACAGAAATACATGGAGGCTGAATAACAGGCTACTAAATAGCGAGTGGGTCAAAAATGAGATCAAGGAAGAAACCAAGAGCTCTCTCGAGACAAACGAAAATGAAAACACCACAACCCCAAATCTCTGGGATGCAGTGAAAGCAGTCCTAAAAGGGAAGTTCATAGCAGTGCAGGCCTACCTAAAGAAGCAAGAAAAATCTCAAATCAACAGGTTATCCTTACACCTCAGGGAACTGGAAAAAGAACAGCAAAATATGCCCAAAGGAAGAATAAGGAAGAAGATACTAAAGACCAGAGCAGAAATAAATGAAATAGAGATCAGAAAAACAATGCAAAAGATCAGTGAAACCGAGATGGTTTTTTGAGACGATAAACAAAATTGACAAACCTCTAGCCAGACTCATCAAAAAAAAAAAAAATTTTAAGAAATTACTACAAGCAACTATATGCCAACAAATTTGACAATCTGGAAGAAATGGATAATGTTCTAGAAGCATACACCCTTCCAAAGCTAACTCAAGAGGAAATGGAAAATCTGAATAGACTGATTACTACCAAGGAAATTGAATCAGTAATCAACAGGCTCCTAACAAATAAAAACCCTGAACCAGAAGGCTTCACACGTGAATTTTACCAAACATTCACAAAAGAATAGGTATTCTTCTCAAACTATTCCAAAAAAAATCCAGAAGCAGGGAAGGTTCCAAAACTCTTTCTATGAAGCCACCATCACCCTGATTCCAAAACCAGACAAAGACTACAACAAAGGAAAACTACAGGCCAATATCCCTGATAAACATAGATGCAGAAATCCTCAACAAAATATTAGCAAAACACAATTCAGCAATATATTGAGAAGATCATATGCCATGATAAAGTGGGTTTCATCCCTTGTATGCAACGTTAGTTCATTATCCGCAAATCAATTAATGTGCTACACCACATCAACAAAATGAAGAATAAAAATCATATCGTTACATCAATAGATGCAGGAAAAGCATTTGACAAAATCCAGCAATGATTTATGATAAAAACTCTTAGCAAAGTGGGAATAGAGGGATCATATCTCAACATAATAAAGGTCATAGATGATAAACGCACAGGTAACAACCTACTCAATGGGGAAAAGCTAAAACCATTCCCCTTATGATCACGAACAAGCCAAGGCTATCCACTTTCTCTGCTTTTATTCAACATAGTTCTGGAAATTCTAGCCACAGCAATCAGACAAGAAAAAGAAATAAAAGGCATCCAAATCGATAAGGAGGAAGTAAAACTGTCATTATATGTAGATTACATGATACTATATATATAGAGAACCCCAAAGACTCCATCAAAAAACTATTGGAACTGATAGAAGAATTCAGTAATGTAGCAGGATACAAAATTAATATTCAGAAATCAGTTGCATTTGCATATACCAATAATAAGCTAACGGAAGGAGAAATTAAGAATCAGTCCAAGGGCCGGCCGAATGGCTCAGTTGATTAAGAGCTCGCTCAAGAGTGTGAGCTGAGCTCTGAGCAAGAGCGGTTCGAGGCCAGCCTGAGCTGAGTTGCCGTTGAGCTGCCAACAGGTGGCAGGATGGCTCAGCTTAAAAAAAAAAAAAAGAATCAGTCCAATTTACAATTGCTTCTAGTACTATAAAATACTTAGGAATAAATTTAACCAAAGAAGTAAAAGATCTGTACTAAGAAAATTATAAGAAGAAAGAAATAAAAGAAGATATAAACAAATGGAAACACCTACCATACTCATGGATAGGAAGAATTAATATAGTTAAAACGTCCATACTGCCTAAAGCAATATATAGATTCAATGCATTTCCTATCAACTACCAAGGGTATTTTTCACAGAAATAGAAAATATTATCCTAAATTTATATGGAACCATAAAGGACCCTGAATAGCCTTGGAAATCCTGAGAAATAAGAACTAAGTAGGGAATATCATGCTATCAGACATCAAACATACTACAAGTCTACAGTAATCAAAACAGTATGGTACTGGCATAAAAACAGACACATAGATCAATGGAATAGAATAGAGAGCCCAGAAATAAATTCATGCATATATGGATAGTTAATCTATGACAATGGAAGCAAGAATTTACACTGGGTAAAGATAGTCTATTTAATAAATGGTGCTGGGAAAATTGGACTGACACAGGCAAAAAAATGAAACTTGATCACCTCCTTATGCCATATATGAGAACAAATTCAAAATGGATTAAAGACTTTAATTTAAGACCTGAAATCATAAAACACCTAGAAGAAACCATAGGGAGTAAATTTGCAGACATTACCCTGAGCAATATTTTTACTGATACATATCCTCAGGCTAGGGAAATAAAAGAAAAAATGAACATATGGGGTTACACCAAACTTAAAAGTTCTTTCACAGCACAGGAAACCATCAATAAAACAAAAAGGCAGCTTACTAAATGCGAGAAGATATTTCTCAATGATATATCTGATAAGGGGTTAATATCCAAAATTTATAAAACACTCATGCAACTCAACACCAAAAAAACAAAGAACCCACTTAAAAAATGGGCAGAGGATATGAAGAAGAATTTCTCTAAAGAGGACATACAGATGGCCAACAGGCATATGAAAAAATGTTCAACCTCACTAACCATCAGAGAAATGCAAATAACCACAATGAGATACCACCTCACTCTGGTCAGAATGGCTATCATCAATAAATCAACAAACAACAAGTGCTGGCAAGTTTGTAGGGAAAAGGGAACCCTGGTGCACTGTTGGTGCAATTGCAGATTGATGCAGCCACTATGGAAATCAGTATGGAGGTATCTCAAGCTGGACATGGAACTTATGACCCAGCAATTCCACTCCTAGGTATTTATCCTGAAAAACCCAAGACACCAATTCAAAAAAATATATGCACCCCTATGTTCATTACAGTGCTATTTACAATAGCCAAGACTTGGAAACAATCAAAATGTCCATCGGTAGACAACTGGATTAAGAAATGGTGGTACATTTACACATTGAAGTATTACTCAGCTATAAAGAAGAGCGAAACCGTACCATTTGCAATGACATGGACGGACCTTATGCTAAGTGAAATAAGTCAGTCAGAGAAAGACAAATACCATATGATCTCACTTATATGTGAAATCTAAAGAACTGAATAAATGGGAAAATTAAACAGAAATCTCAGATATAGAGGAAGAACTGATGATTGCTAGATGGGACAGGGGTAGTGATGAGGGAGAAGGGGAAGGGACAAGACATAAATTGGTAACTACAGGGATAGAAAAGACAGTTTGGGGAATATAATCAATAATACTGTAAATATTTTTAGGGGACCAGAAGGACTCATATCTTGTTAGTGAGACCACTTCATGGACAGTGCAGACGCCTGACCTCTGCACTGTACATCTGAAGCTGCTGTTGAATAATATTTGTCAACTATAATTTAGTAAATATATTGTCATGGGATGTGGAGTACAGTGTGGGAATGGAGTCAATGGAATTGTAATAGATATGTATGATATCGGGGGGTGGGGGGCAATGGATGGGGGAGAGGAGTGTCACTTTGTAAGGGGTGAAAAGGATAACTATTGCCTTGTTTTGTATACTTCAAACTAATAATAAGAAGAAGAAAAAATTTGAATTAAAAAAATCCAACAAAATGCTGAACATCAAAATAGATAGAAAATTGAGATGATAGGACAATAAATTCAATAAAAAGGTATGTGAAATTAATAAAAGAGAAATAGAGAGAGAGAGAGAGAGAGAGAGAGAGAGAGAGAGAGAGAGAGAGAGAATAATAATAATAATCTGGCTATAAAAGCTATGATTTTGATCAATAGATACATTTTTAGAGCATTTTTAATAAAAATTCCAATGGTGGTTAAATTTAAGGAAAGATAAATGAATTAACATATTTTAAAAGAATAATATGAGAGTACATTTTAAACCATATTATTATGTACTGTAATGTTATAATAAATAAGTTCTGACTTTGGTTAATGAAATAATATAGACAGTAGCTTAATAGGAACAGTCAGAATGTCTGACTTTATACATGCTATAATAGATACTATTCTTCACGCTTTACACAAATTAACTCATTGAACAGGTATAGCAGTTCTTTAATGCATGCGCTTGTATTAGTTTTCTACTGCTGTCATGACAAATTACCTCAAATTTAGTGTTAAAACAACATGAATTTACTCTTCAGTTTCTGTAGGTCAGTAATTAACAAGATTTTGTCACCTTAAAGTACCTCAGGTCTCTTTTCCTTCCTGGTGACTCTAGGGAAGAATCCCCCTCCAGGCTCACTTAGGTTGTTAGCTGAAATCATAGCCTTTTGGTTGCAGGACTGAGGTCCGCATATCCTTTCTGGTTCTCAGCCTGGCATCATTTTCAGGGTCCAGAGGCTGCTCACATTCCTTGGCATATGTATGGACCTCTGTTCCATCTTCAGAGCCATCAACTGGGGGATGAGTGCTTCTTACATAGGGAATCGTCCTGGTTTTCTCTTCTACTGTATCTCTCTTCTGCTTTGTTTTAGCCAAGTCTCTCCAGCTGCCTTCCTCTTTCTTCCCCTTTTGCTTTTAAGATTTATGAGCCCACTTAGATTATTTAGGATTATCTCTCTATCTTAATGTCAGGTGATTACATAACCTTAATTCAAAAAGCCCTGTCACAGCAGTGCCTACCTTAGCATTTGATGGAATAGTTAAGAAGTGGGAATCTTGAGGGGATATATTTAGAATTTTTCCTGCCATAATACTATTCTTATCTCATTTTACAGATGAATCAATTAGATACTAAGTGGGTAAATATCCACCAAGGACACAGAACCAAAGGTAGAGAAGCTGGATGCTGACCCTGAGTATTTTGGCTCCAGAGTACATGATACCTATCATTATATCATCAAGAATTGTGCCAAGAACCAAACTCTATCTAGCCTAACACCACTTGTTACAGACAATTCTAATAGCATCACAAATCAGAAAAATTACTAGAACACAAAACATTAATTCAAGAGGCATTAGATATAAGCATGGAAAAAATAACATTTAAAAAGCTCTAGAAGAAAGCATCAATGAATTTTTATGTCTTGGAATGAAAAATGCATAAATATCTAAAGAAAAAACATTACTAATTTTGACTATGTTAAATTTATAAGTACAGTAAATCCTCACTTGACATCATCAATAGGATCTGTGACTTTAAATGAAACCCCACCCCAGCTCTTAAAAACTCTCCAACCCTTTATTTCAGCAGTGCTGTGCTCATACTGAGTTCTAGCCTCTCTCCTCTGTTGCAATAGCCTTGAATAAATCTTCCCTGCCTGTTTAATTTTGTGCACTGCAATCATTGTTTTGACACCACCCTTACATTGGGGGAAGGAAGGGAAACCCAGGAATTGCAGAAAGGTTGGTAAAGTGACAAACAAGGATCAGTAAAAGATTCTTCTACTCCAGGCCCCTAAGGCATAAGTCAGCCCTAAACGAGGGAAAGGGAAAAGTCTATGAACTGGAAGTGACATTTAAATTTTAAATTGGACTTTACTGGAACCATCTTTTTTAATATCTAAAAGCGAGTTCTAATAAATGAGAAAAAATCAGTTCCTGTAATTGAAAGTGTTCTGAAAGTGATGGCTTCTCTCTAAGGAATCATTCAAGGGGTGGAGGTGGGGAGGGGAGATTAAACAGTTTATTTAAGGGCAGTTGTTGGATAAAAATATAGGTATTTCTTGATGTACTCTTCCAATGTCTAATCAGACATTTGAACTACTTTCAAAAATATAATTATACAGTATTAACATAGACAAATAAGTATCTAAAATAACTCTAACAAAATATGTCTAGGACTTTACTGAAAAACAACAACAAAGAAAACCATGATAACTGAAATAATGAAAATAATTCATTATTAATAGACAAGGTATTAATATATCAATTATCCCCAAAATATCATTAATTTTTAAAATTCAAATGAGACTACTACCATTTCTATTGTTACTGATTTTTATTCTAAAAAATGCAATCCAGGTAGATTAAATGATTAAATATAAAAAGCAAAACTTTTGGAATAAAAGAGAGGGGTACATTTTAATCACATCAAGTAAGGGAGGACTTTTTGATGGAAGATATAAAAACTACAAAGCCTAGAGAAAAAGATTAGTGCAATGGAGTACATCAAAAACTAGAACGTTGAATCAAGAAAAAATATGAACAAGGTCAAAAGAGGATCAGACACTGTGAGAATATAATTTCCATTGACTCCCATTATCATCTCTACACACCTATGGCATTTGCACCTGACTTCATGCCTCAAAGATGGATTGTCCTTGCTCCTTCCTATGTAAAAGCAAACTTTGTTCTTTTTTTAAAAAAAATTGGGGAATTGGGGTAGGGGAACAGTGTTGGGGAATTGGGGGAGGGGACCAGCCAAGTTGTTGTTCTTCAATCTTCATTGTGGAGGGCGCCAGTCACCATTTGGTTTCCCATCGCCATCTGGTTTCCCGTTGGCAGCTCGTGATCTCTAAACTCGAGGTGCTGTGTTACAATCTTAGTTGTGGGTGGGTGTAGTTGCCATCCCATGTGGGAGCTGAACCAGCAGCCTTAGCTGTTAAGAGCACACACTCTATCTACTGAGCCATCTGGGCAGCAGCTCAGCTCAAGGTGCAGAGTTCAGTCTTAGTTGCGGGTAGGCGTAGCCCAACATTGAACAGGCAATCTTATTTTTATAGCAGCTGAGCCATCCTGCCACCTGTTGGCAGCTCAGCAGCAGCTCAGCCTAGGTGCAGTGTCACTGACCCATGTAGGAATCGGACCGGAGGCCCTGTTGCTCAGAGGTCATGCTCTGAATCTAACTCTTAACCAGAGTTGTGCCACTCGGCTGGCCCATGCGAACTTTGTTCTTGTGCACTAAATTTCATCCCCTCTTTTCTACTCAAGAACTTTGTTCCAGTAATTCCAACCTGTTTTACCTATAAACATTCAAATGTTTGTTCTCTACTAGATACTTCTCATTGGCTTGCTTACAAGTAAGCTGTACTTCTCCCATTCTAAATATGAAAGAAAACATGAAGTTTCTCTTGAACCCACTTTTCCTGCCTGCTATTGATGCATTGTTTTGCTCCCATGTCATAGCAATAATCCTTCAATAACTTTTCTATCCTCATCTCTTCCTCTCCAATTCTGTCTTAAATCCAGTCCAATTAGGTTTTGCCCTGCAGATACTGTGCTCATGACTCATGCTGTGAAACCATCATCGCACTTGACCTAGCAATAGCATTTGTCACAGTTGATGGTGCTTCTCTCTTTCATTCACGTTCTTTCACTTTTCCTGAGTTTCCTTGTCCCTCACTTTTAACCCTTCGCAGCTTCTTTGCTGGTTTCTCCTCTTCTTTCTCATCTCAGTGTTGAAGAGTGCATTTTCCTCTCCTCCTGTTTTTCCTGTGAGATCTCATTCATTCCCAGCAATGTAAGTACTACTTTTCTACCTGCAATTCTAACATCTCTATCTCTAGTTCATATTTTTCTCCTGAGATCCAGGCTTGCAAAGATATTCACCAACTATATCAGAATGACTCTCATCAACGTTACTATCCATTAGTCATACCTCTAAAATATTTTCAGAACCTGACCGTTTCTCACCATTTCTCGCCACCTTCACTGCTTCTCTCTTAGCACACACAAAGGCAACTTCTCTGAATTATGTAATACTTTCTAACTTGTCTGCTTCTATTTTGCCTCCTTTACAATCTATTCTTAAGAGAGTAGCCACAGCAGTCATCCTTTAAAAAGCTAAGTGACTCCCGTCCTCAAAATATTGCAACAGTGCCCCATTCTATACTTCGAGTTCACGCTAAGGATCTTACATTATGTTGCAAGGCCCATATGCCCTCAATCCCCCACCTCAGACATCACCTCTTCATACTAACTGCTTCATTCCTTTCACTCAAGGGATCGCTCTCCTCTCCCTCCAACATCCTTACAATGTTCCTGCCGAAGGGCCTTTGTTCCCAATGAGGAGATATATGACACACAAGGAATTCATGTGTTATTATATAAAAAGATTGTTCTACATTTTACATATAATTAACGATAAACCAAAAGAAAGCCAACAAGTACAACGCTAAAAAATGAGCAAGGAATATGAACACATAAGTCACAAAATATGAAATATAAATGAGTAATAAGCGTATGTACAAGGGAACTGCTGGTGGCAGTGTAATTCTTACAATATGAGGGCTATTATATATTTTGAATCAAGAGCATTAAATTATTTTTCTTTTTACTTTTGACCCCCTTCAGCCATTTCTCCCACCCTTTGCCCCCTACCTCCAAAAACCATTCATCCATTCATCCATTCATCCTTTGATGGACACTTAGGTTGTTTCCATAGATAGTTTGGCTATTGTAAATAATACTTCATTGAACATAGGGTACATGTATGTTTTTGTGTGTTTTCATTTTCTTTAAATAAACACCCAGAAGTGAAATTGCTGGATCATATGGTGGTTCTATTATTAAGTTTTTGAGGAACTTCTATACTGTTTTCCACAGTGGCTGAATTAATTTACATTTTTACCAGTAATTCACAAAGGTTCCCTTTTCTCCACATTTTTGTCAATACTTCTTATTTCCTGTCTTTTTATTAATAGCCATTCTACAGATGTGAGGTGACGTTCATTGTGGTTTGGATTTGAATTTCCCTGACGATTAATGATGTTGAACATCTTTTCATGTATCTATTGGCTATCTGTATGTCTTCTTTAGTAAAATGTTTATTTAGGTTTTCTGCCCATTTTTTATTCAGATTGTTTTTTTGTTTGTTTTTTACTTATTTACTTATTTTTTATTTGTTGCTGTTGGGTTGTATGAGATTTTTGTTTTAAATCTATTTTGGATATGACCCCTTATCAACTATATTATTTTCAAATATTTTCTCCCATTCAACAGGTTGCCTTTTCATCTTATTGATGGCTTTCTTTGCCAAGTAAAATAATTAAATTATAATTAATGCTCTTTAAACAATAATTCATCAAATGATTTTTGTTTAGGTAATAAAAGGCTACGACTATAACATTTTGCATACATGTATTTTATTATCACGCTATTATTATATACTTTAATTAAACATTGGAGGGATAAATGTAGTAATTACTTTTAAATAATTGTTAATACAAAATGAACATTGTAATGAACATTTTATAAATTAATCTATGTTAATTCATGTTTGGTTTTGTCAGAAACATATATAGTATGGATGGTTCTGGACTTGAGTTAAAACTCACAAGGGAAAATTGGAACTGGAGAGAGTAAAGGAAAAGCATCCCTTCCTAAGTCAGTAGATTCGTTTATTATTTTATATATATATATTTTTTTAGCTGAGCCATCCTGCCATCTGTTGGCAGCTCAGCTCAGGCTGGGCATCTAACGCTGTTGCTCAGAGCTCAGCTTGCACTCATGAGCGAGCTCTTAACCAACTGAGCCACTCTGCCAGCCCCAATTTGTTTATTATTAACTTGGGGATGTTACACAAAAAGCTTTTAGAACTATAGATGTTATTAATATTGGTGATGTTATTCTTGCAAAGCATTTACAACCAGTAACTGAGCTGATTTTCGTAATACTTTAAGTAAATGTTACCAATATGGCCTGTCTTGCTCAAAGTCATGCACTCATTTGTTTATTTACAAATAGATCTTGAGCCCCTGGTGTGTGCCTGGAGTGTTTTCTATACCAGGAATATAACAGTGAACAAGACAGATCCATTCTCTGTGTCATGGAAGTTCAACCTTGATGGACCCTCAATTTGAGCCTATCTTCTTTAACTTCAAATTCATCGTCTTTCACTACACTAAAGTAAGCATGTGGGGGTAAATCTAATTTGAAGCTTTTTTTTTCCCCTTATAGGTTTCTATTTGTCCCCTGACAAAGTAATTCATCTAAATAAGTACTTTGCAATAGAACCCAGACTTTATATACTTTTCAAATAATTCAATTAAAATCTAAATTATGTGGATAAAATATTTATTTTCTGTGTATCAGTTGGTGCCCCCTTGCTTATACTGTATTTAGAGAGCTGCCAAACCAATATAATCTTTCCATTTTGGTAATAGGAAACAATTAACAGGCTATCATCTTCTACATTGTTTCATCTTGGCACTAATTTTAATGAAATAATAATGTACCTGGCACCAGAATATCATCTATCATCCAAGGATCTCCAAGTATGTAACTAACATTAATTAAACAGCACAATCGCCCTGTAACAGAAAACATTATCAATCCTGAAATTGAATAAATTGTTGAAGAAGGAAAATGATGATGGGAACCCATTTTGAACTAAACAGAAGAGAGTAGCCTGCCAACTTGAATACTTTCAGCTCATTACTATACTCAAAGCAATAGAAAAGGTGTTGGCAGTGAGCGGGAACTGCTCAAAAGAGAAGGGAACCCAAATCCTGAGACTGGTCTCACCTCTTCACTTAGTTTATCATATGAATACCCCATGCTAATTAATCTAAAAAGATGTTTGGTTGACAATTTAAAAAACCTAAAATCAACTAAGGTTAAAAATCACAAAAAAGTCTCTAACTCAAATTTAGTCCATAAAAGAAATATGATTGTAACTGAAGTACCTAGTTGAAAGTCAGGCATACACAAATAGTAAAAATATCATTCTAGCCACTGAAAATGACTCAAAATTCAGAACTTTTGAAATAAATTAAGAAATATTTGCTTATGAAACACAACTTATTTTTATATTTAATAGAAATTGCAAAGTTAACATTGTCATCAAAGGAAGTTACTTATCTGTAAGTGAAAAATATGAAATTGAGGTTGGTTGGTTTGTTTGTTTTTTGTTTTTTTTTATTCCAATAAAACTTCTCTGTGTTAAATGAGGCTTTTAAGTTCTGGTTAAGGAAACCACTTTGATCATTTTCCATTGGGCAGGGTAATACTTCTGTATCCCAAAGCCAAAGACAAGACTTACCCCAAATAGAAATGGTCAAAAAAAGAACTTCAATAATATGTTATCTGCACCCAATAATGTATCTATAAGAAGGATGTCTCGTTCTGTTTATCATGCAGCTTTCTTGTATTTAACTTTATCTAACTGTAATAATTCCTGGATTTTGTGCATTTCCACTATAAAAAGATTTCACACATTTTGCTGATTTGCAATTGGCAGTAACTATCTTTCAAATGTAAAGCTGTGAAGAAACATCAGAGGTGAGGGGCTAATGGATTGCTCAGGTAATATACTACATTTACATTTCCTACAGCTCTTGTAATCTGTAGAGATATATTGTGTTTGTGTGAAAGATGATTTTAGAATTACTTCTATCCTTTCCAGCACAAGTAGTTGAAAAATATTGAATGAAGATGAGATTGGTCATTAAGCTCTGAAATATGCAGAGGATGTTCTAATGCATTTCTGCATTTAGATTATGTCATCCATAAAAACTAGTTTCTCAGTTATTTTGATTGCCTTTTCAAAAATACTTGACAGCTGCATGCTCTGTTAATACAGTACACGAGTTCTTGGAAATGTGCAGGTTTGCTTAGTTATCATGTAATACAGTAAGATCACCCTATTGAATACTAATTAGTTTACTGGGGATAAGATTCTAAACTGTGAGTTAATCTAATCTTCCAAAAAATGAACTATTAATGTTTTAAGTTATTACACTTAAAAAGTCAATTGATTTTTTGCTTAAAAGTTCAATCACTTAAAGTGTATGACAAAACTGCTTTCTTTTTAAATCTTTTACTTGAAATTCTATCTTGCCTGTATTCATTCATATTTCATCATCCTTATTTAGTGAAAACATTGCACATATAGATCTATTATTTTAAGACACTATTACTTAGGGCTCAGGAGTATGAGTTTTGTGGAAAGAATACTACTAAAAAAGAATATATTTTTCTTAAGTATTATTAATAATACTTACATTTACTAAACAATAATCTTTCGTTAGGAATGTGGTCAATGGTTTTTAAGTATTTACTCATTTAATCCTCATAAAATTTGGTGAGATAGGCACTGTACTATAATTAATATTGTTATATGTATGTATTTGGGGAATAGGCATAAATTAAAAATGTAATTTGCTGAAAGCTACAAGTGGCAGATCTCTGCTCTGAACACAATACTGAACTGTGTCTTGCTATGTAAATGGAGTCTGCGAAGCATTTCAGTCACTAGGGGAATATAGAGTAGGGAGCATGGATAGCACTATTTTCCTGCAGGAGATGGATTTGAAGCTGTGAAAATATGACTTTGGTTTCCATTATTTGCTAAGAAAATCTTAGGTCTAGACTTTAAGACACACGTGATAGTATCTATATCTAAAAAGGGCTGATAAATTTGAAAAGAAAGTATAATATTGACTTTTTTCTTAGTAATTATATTTTCCAATGTTATGTATACACTATTAAGTCAAGCATCTCTCTCTGTTTCTAGGCCTCAGGGAGAAACACTTCTTTCCTAAGCAGACCTAGATAAATTGATCACTATGATTAACATGCTGTAGAATAACTATAACTTGTTATCTTGACAAAAACATATACTTAGAAATATATTCTGTATAGTGTGAGCAAAAAAAAAAATCCACGCTACTGATATTAAGTTGAAAGTATGTTGCGAATGGCTTTCAAGTTATAATTACTATGGTCAAAGTCTATGCAATACTATGACTCCCACAGGAAAACTCTAGAGAATTCAGAATACTATTAAATGTTTCCACAGAATTGTGCTGTCTAGGCAATACTGAGAGTCCTTGGCAGTTGGGACACGTGACAGAACCTGCTTGTGAGTCAGTATAAAGGGGCCTATTAGAACAGAGGTCATCTCCTGGGATTGACGCCCCAAGCTGGTTGCAACATGGTCTTAACAGTTGCACATACCATCTCACACATAACATTTTC
The DNA here is from genome assembly GCA_033961575.1 of Aselliscus stoliczkanus. Lineage (NCBI taxonomy): Eukaryota > Metazoa > Chordata > Mammalia > Chiroptera > Hipposideridae > Aselliscus > Aselliscus stoliczkanus. The sequence goes on along the minus strand of CM066740.1, from coordinate 68,810,528 downwards.
TGGTTAGTATTAAAGTGGCTTTATTTGTGTGTCACTTATTTTTTCCTTTAATTTTTAAACAGTTCTTTGTTTGAAAAGTATTCTATTTTGCAGGGAGTATCTACAGGTTTGATTTAAGACAGTGCATCAGTATTTATTAGGGAAAACCTAAGTTGCACAAATCAAAATGTTGCTTGGGAATATAGTTTTATTAATTTCATTGAGATATCTAAGCTATTATTAGATATAATTAGTATTTTTCAAAATGACTCAATTTGAGAGTAAGGATAGTCTTGATAAAATATCTAGGTCCTAAATACTAGTTTCTATTGCTCATGTGCCCAGGTGACAGGAAAACGTTTTTAAAAATACAATAATGGTATCAGTTTAAGCTTTGCAAGCTATAACTATTACTCAAGAGTTTAATCTAGCAAAAATAATATTGAATGAATTAACTCATCAGTAGAGTTCTTATTTTACTAGCCAGTTTACTTCTAATTCCAGAAATCATGTTCTGTGGATGTTTCCTAAAATAAACAATACAATTTATGTATGCTTCTGAAAATTAATAAGAAGTAAAAGAAAAAGGAAGAGGAGGAAGAGTTGGAGGACAAGGAGCATAACATATATGATATAGCCTCTATGACAAATACTATTTTCGTCCCGTTTTATGAGGAGATGCACAGAGAAGCTGCATAACTCCCCCAAAGTGTGAGCCAGGACCTGGCTCCAGAATATACATTCCTTTTTTAAAGATTTTATTGGTGAATTGGGGGAGGGGAACAACATTGGGGAAAGGGGAAGGGGAACAGACAAGTTGCTGTCCTTTCGTTCTTCAGTCTAGTTACGGAGGATGTTGCTTCACTGGCCCATGTTGGTATCTTCATTGCCCTCTTCCCGGATGAGGCAGATCAGTCGCCGGCCTCTGGATGTCGCTCACCACGGCTATTGGCAGCTCACACTGGCTGCCAGCTGCTCATGCTGGCTGTTGGCCACTCACTGTAGCCTATGGCAGCCCACTGCAGCAGGGGATGCAGCCCACACCATCGCCGGGACTCGCAGCAGCCCAGCTCCAGGTGGAGCTGTTGTTCACCATCTTAGCTGTAGAGGGCAGTGTCACTGGCCCTCATATGTGGGATCCGAACCAGGGCCTCTGGCATCCCAAAACCAGTTCTTAACCAATGTGCCACTTGGCCGGCTCCAGAATCTACATTCTTAATGACTATGTTACACCACCTTTCTATAAATTTGGAAAATGCTGCCCTGTAGTTCTGCGAACTGTTTTTGAACACAAGAATCTACTGATCCAGAGACAGATAATTGGCTTTAAACTATTTGTTTTAGTTATAGTGATGAAATTGTCCATTCATATTCTCCTAATACTTTATGGTAAAAAAGTATACCGTAGTCCCCCTTAACTGCGGTTTCACTTTCCATGGTTGCAGTTGCCTATGGTCAACCGCAGTCTGAAAATATTAAATAGAAAATTCCAGAAATAAATAATTCACAAGTATTAAATTGCACATTGTTCTCAGTAGCATGATGTAATCGTGTGCTGTCCTGCTGTGTCCCAGCTGGACAGTAATCATCCCTTTGTCCAGTGTATCCATGCTGTGTATGCTGCCCACCCATTTGTAACTTAATAGCCATCTTGGTTATGAGATCGGTTATCACATATACATACATAGAGAGAGACCACATTCACATAATATTTATTACAGTAGACTGCTATAATTGTTGTATTTTATTATTGTTCATCTCTTACTGTGCATAATTTATAGATTAAACTTTATCATAGGTATGCACTACAAAAAAACAACAACAGTGTATATAGGGTTTAGTACTATCCAGTTTGAGGCATCCACCTATCTCAGTGAGAAAAGATGTTTGTGTGTGTGTGTGTGTGTGTGTGTGTGTGTGTGTGTATGTGTGTGTATGTGTGGCAACTGTGGTGGTGGGGAAGGGGGTGGGGGTCTTGCTCCAAGCATTCATTTGGAGTCTCAGACTAACAACAACTCTTCCATCTTCAATACATGGCTTCTCCATTCTAGGCAACAAAAGGGAGTAAAGAGCACATAGAAACATGTAAGGGTTTGTCCTAGAGGTAGCACATATCGCTGCCTTCACCTTACAGTACTTTGATTATAACTTAGTTTCCTCTCTACATCCAACTGCAATAAGGATTGGGATGGTAGTCTTTGCAGTGTACCCAGATGAAAACCAAGAGAAAAGATTTTGGTAGATGGCCAGTAGCTTCTGCCATGCAAACCAATGTGCATTACTAATTCCTGGATTCAAGTTTGTTTTCTCTATAGGTTCCTAAATATTTTAAAACTTTGTATCATTTCCTCATAAATATGATCAATTCTTTCTGTTTAGAATATTTTATAACATGACTTAAGCAGAGAGCAGCATTTTAGCTCTTACACACAGAGAGAGAATGATTCTGTACTTGGAACTTGTGAAAACAATTTGAAAGCTAAGCTTTCTGACCCTGGGGTACCAGTTTGATTTCTTCTTGAACAGTTGGCTGTATTGCATTATTCCAGGGAAAGACATGGAGGCAGAGAGGGATGTTTGAGTGAGAAAAGATGCAGGATGTGGCAGCAGAAGGAGTGGCTAAATAGTCAGTCACATCTGCTGTAAAGAGCAGTCACAACTCAGACAACTTTGCCCTCTTATGGAAAAGGGTGCTGCTTTAAGACTGAACAGTGGAAACAACAAAATTCTGCAGGGCAATTAGAAACTCACAACAGAGTAGAATGAGGCAAGGAGACTTTATCATCTTACAGTCATCCTCTTCAGGCCTGCTTCTCAAACTTCTCTATTCCTTTGAATGAAATACAAAGATTTCTGACTAATCACAGTTAAATTCCCTTAAGTGAGTAACCATCTACTACTGGATTATCTTTGAAGAATCCTCATACACTCTGAAGGATCTTCTTTTTGTATTGTTCTATTTTGCACTTCTTGAAAGTATTATACCACTCTTTTGGAACATTCACTCCTACCTCACCCTCACATCTTTTTAGCTGATAATTGCATTCTTCAGATCTCAATACTCCTGCTTCTCTGAGCATCCTAGACTGATTGGCTCTCCCAAGTAGGGACTGTTCCCTTAGCAATGCGTACTTTCCTTTTTAGACAGACACTGCACTGATATTGATCTGTTGGGTGCCTGACTTCCCCTTTTAAACTGTAAATACCCTGAGGACCAGGACTGGGTCACCTACAGTATACTGCCCGAGGCAGAGCACAGCCTTGGCAATACTAGGTACTAGTCAATAGGTGTTGGATGAAAATGTTTTCATTATATGTCTTCCAATATAGAGCATCTATTATTCAACCCCTACTGTAGACCAGTCACATATCTGAAGCAAAATTTTGAAACTTGGAGTCCCTAAATGAATTTCAGAAAATCCTCAAGGCTCAGACTTGAAAACATTCTGAGTCATTCTAAAATCAAGTGTTTCCTAAGTTTATTTCAGTTGACCAAGCAGAATATATATGAAAAGTCAAGGCTATGGGACACACATAGACTATCTTAGTGGTACAACAGGCCTCCCTTATCAAACTGGTGTCCTAGGGTCAGAAAGCTTAGCTTTCAAATTGTTTTCACATGTTCCAAGTACAGAATCATTCTCTCTCTGTGTGTAAGAGCTAAAATGTTGCTCTCTGCTTTAGTCATGTTGTAATGTATTTTAAATAGAAAGAATTGATCATGTTTATGAGGAAATGATACAAAGTTTTAAAATATTTAGGAACCTATAGAGAAAACAAACTTGAATCCAGGAATTAGTAATGCACATTGGTTTGCATGGCAGAAGCTACTGGCCATCTACCAAAATCTTTTCTCTTGGTTTTCATCTGGGTACACTGCAAAGACTACCATCCCAATCCTTATTGCAGTTGGATGTAGAGAGGAAACTAAGTTACAATCAAAGCACAGTAAGGTGAAGGCAGTGATATGTGCTACCTCTAGGACAGACCCTTACATGTTTCTATGTGCTCTTTACTCCCTTTTGTTGTCTAGAATGGAGAAGCCATGTATTGAAGATGGAAGAGTTGTTGTTAGTCTGAGACTCCAAATGAATGATGCTTGGAGCAAGACCGCCACCCCCTTCCCCACCACCACAATACACACACACACACACACACACACACACACACACACACACATCTTTTCTCACTGAGTTTGAATAACTTCCTTTGACTATTAGATAAGAGGGAAATACATTGTTTTCTGCTTGAGTCTTTAACATTTGTGTATATTTGTTACTGCAGGTTAGTCTACCCTAACCAACACAGAATCTCTAAATTCTCATTCTACATTTATGAAACATATTATATTATAGGTAGGGAAAAAATGTAGCCTGTTAATATGATTCACTTACCTCTTGATCAATTAAATTCCTTTGGGAAGATCAAAAATTAACCCTCTATATATTTATTTTTGTTTTATAGATCATGATATTTTAAACTTGTACAAGCAAAACCTAGAAGTATTAGTAATAGCATTATCAACCCTAGAAAATTGTTTCATTTTAATGGATAATTCTTTTAAAGTACCACCTTTTGGTTGCAGTGCCCCACTATTCTTAATCATGTGTTTCATACATGTGAAATCAGCTTCTTATAAGATTTCTATACAACTCCTAAAATAATTATTCAAAACGATAAAACACTTTCCTGGACCTGAAATTTTCTCTTTTATATGCAACACATATTACGTAAGTGTGCTGGACTTTAGTGTGTTCTTCTGAAGCACAGTTATCAAAGTTTTTTACATAAAATTTTAAACATTTTAAAAATGTAAAACCTATTAATAAGCCATAGTGCTGTATATTATTAAAATATCCTTGCACCTAATTGGAAAATTATTAATACCACTCATGATTCTAAAGTAACTAAAATTTACCACGATGTTCTGGAAGAGCTCTAATTTATCAAGCTCTATATATTATGCCATGAACATTCAAGGTCAAGGTCTTTGGCAGCCTTTGGTCTAGAGCTATGTATATGAAGGAGTCCTGTGGGTTTCTACTACATAAACCAAAGAAATTTCTTCCCATTTCATTATCTTTTTTTTTTTTGTACAAAGAAACAAACAAAAACAAAAACAACTCACAAAAGTTCTTTTTTGGTTAGCCGTGATCAAAATACTAAAATATCCAGAGAGATCTTCTATCAAAGAAGACCTTTATTACGGCTCAGTTTCCTGCAAAAAGAGTTTCTGCACCATGTAGCTTGAAATAAAATTTTAAAATATAAAAGGCCTTCCTATGAGTACATTCCAATGTTTTTCTCTTAAGTCAGTGGTTTCTTGTTTTTTATTTTTTATTATTTTATTTTAATTAGTTTCAGGTGTACAACACGGTGCAATAGTTATACATTTCACCCCTCAAAGTGATAACCCCCCACCCCCAATTCGCCACCCCACTCCCCCCATATCATATATATCTATTACTCTTCCTCTGACTGTCTTCCACAGTATAATCCACATCCCGTGACTATCTATATATATTCAATTAATACAAGTTGTTGCAACTCATTTAGGCCAACATTAATGATATCCAAACAAGTCATCAATTTCTTCTTCTCTACTCTGGAACTGAGATTAGGAGCAGAAGTATTGCGGTGCCTATAGGCCCTTTCTGAGAGCTTGGAATCCACTTTTTTATTTTTTATTCAGAAAAGGTAACTCAGAAAAGCAGAGAAGTTAATGTGGGCTCTCATAATGGAATCAAGCACCCATTCTTCTTCATCAACAACTCTGAGTCAAGGACTATCTCTATTTGAAACTGCCCCACCCCCGAACTCCAACAAATACATATCTATACACACATTCATACACTGACAAACAACACAAAATGCTCCAATACAAAGAGAAAACCTATATTTGTAAGTAGCTTAAATCAAATAATGTTGAGAATTTTTCTTTTTATGTTTTCCTCACTTTTTGTGTTGAAGATAAAGAATAGTGAACAACATAGTACATATAATGATTAATTATTAGCTTCAGGAAGAGAATAAAAACGTGAGGAGATATTACAAAGATACTGCATTTCCTAAGATAAATGAAGATCACCACTTTCTCTTAATCAATGGCTTTGCCTTGCTCTGTCTTAGTCACGTTTGTGTTATCTACTCTGGCACAAAAATACCGACGGGGACATGAACTGAAACAGAGATGTCAGTTTTTAGGTGCTGCTTTCAGGTACTCCATTCTGGATTTCATATCATGACTGAGCTGCGCAAATGGAAGAGAAAAATGCCTGCTGACCCTGTCTGAAACATTTCTCTGATAACCTCACAATCATGCTACACCCAAATATGAGAAATTTCTGAGTGTCTATTTGCAGAGTGCTGTTTGATTGCTGGTCCATCTTCCCAGAAGCATTGTAAGAAACAGTCCTCCATCCACCGGGACCTGTTAATAATGAGTGGATATGCATACAATCATGTTTGATGACAAACTCTAAATCTTTTCTATAAGAGATGGGCACTGATTCCAATTACTGAGCCAGAATGAGCCCCATTCTTACCTGATCTGTAGCCAGTTTCTCTGTGTGCCCAATCACCGTGATTTATATCCATGTTGGAAGAATTAAACTCACAGGGATATGATAATCTCATCATGTCAAAGCCAAATGCAGATAAGCTGATTATCATGGAGGGATTCAAGCAAGAGAAACTGACTGGATACAGAACTCTAAACATTTCTTATCAGCAAATGTTCACAGCAGCTGCTGGTAATCACCAATCACAACAAGCAGATAAACAGAAAAGGGGAAAATATTGTGGATGCACCCAAATTCCAAATCTTGGCACCTAACTGAATTTAGCACAGAGTATCAGCGTGAATTCAAATATGTGTGAATCACAGTAACCATGTGAAGAGCTAAATCACACATTTCAGGGCTTATCCAAGCTACCACATGTTCTGCTAAGCTTCTTAGGGTCCAAGTTCTACAGTCCCCCCCCAACACACACACGCAGACACACACATTCTTCCCAACGACATGCTGTTACAGGATTATATAACAATTTATATTCAACAAAAACCAAACATTTGAATATGTGAATCAAAAATACTGATAAGAACTCCCATCAAAATTAACTAAAGAAAATACCAATTCAAATAACTGTGTGTGTATGATACATATATAGGTCTGCCTATTGCTCCATCTACACAAATATATATATATATATATATATATATATATATATATATATATATATATATCATGGAGTTTATTATGCCATTAGGATTAGGACAGGTTAAAACACAGGGGATATTGAACACAGTAAAGGTCAGCTTGAAGAGCCCTTATGGTGATGAATCCATTGCATATTTTGACTACAGTGGTGATACACAGACCTATACTTCTGTTAAAATTGCATAGAACTAGGGCCAGCCAAATGGCTTAGTTGATTAAGAGCTCGCTCAATAGTGCGAGCTGAGCTCTGAGCAACAGCAGTTCGATGCCCAGCCTGAGCTGAGCAGCCGCTGAGCTGCCAACAGGTAGCAGGATGGCTCAGTTAAAAAAAAAAAAAAAAATCGCATAGAACTAAATACACACATAAACAGGTGCAAGTAAGTCTGAGAGGATCTGATCTGAGTAAGATTGGTGGATTATATCAATGTCAACATCCTTGTTGTGATACTATGTTTTGCAAGGGATCACAAGCACAACCACCAGGAGAAACTGGATAAGGGGCACGTAGGATCTCTCTGTATTACTTTTTACCACCACACATGAACCTAGAATGATCTTAAACTAAAAGGGCTTATTTAAAATAAAATCTAAATGCCATGTGACAAGTGCTAAGATAAAAGGAAGCACAAGTTGTTTTGGGGGCAAATGGTAGGGTTGCATAATCTATATTGGTAGGTGAAGAAAACTGAGTAGAAAAAATTTAGCCAATTTGCCAGTAAAGTTAAAGAAGTCCAAGTATAAACATCAGTTTATGCAAACACTATATTTAGTATAGAACATGCATTTCTGATCATTGTTGAGTAATTCTGAATATTCTCCAGGTAAGAAAAACAAAATTCTATTGGAGAAGGAGTTCAATGACAATTCTTGAGTGAATATGTGATTACATTTCTATTTATGAATTTAGACCTTATATGTGAAGTCCTTCAAAACTTATATCTGGAGACACTAGAATCATCTAATGGCCGTGTAGTGAATGTCATGGATTAGACTAAGATGGAGGCATGAGCAATGTAAATAGTTGCAAAAATCTGGGTGGAATTCAAAACACAGTGCCTGTCGCAAACTGGGAACTTTCAAATATATGTTGAAAGGGTTAGGGTTAGGGTTAGGGTTAGGGCGACAGTGGTAGTAGAGATGCAAAGAGAGGATTTACAGCCTCGTATTGATTGTGTGGTAGACAAAGTCATAGATGACTTCTAGATTTCTTCCTGGGACAATTCAGGAAGGGATGGCACTAGGGTTACAGGTATAAGTCTTACACGTTGAATTGTACCATTTGTCTACATATAAACCCAAATAAGTGATCGCTTGTAACTCACTTTCTTCTTTTTCCTGCTCCTTTTTAAAATGAAATACTGTAATTTACCGTGGGTTGGAAAATCGAGTGAATATAAAAGATTCCCAGCCAAGATAAGCATTCTGAATTTTTCTTTTTCCTTTACAGTGTCTCAAATCACGTTGAATCTTCTAAAAACAGTAAGACTGTATTACATTTTTATTTCACTTTGGAAATAAGTGCACACTCCATGTTTTGTTCCAAATATTCAAATAATATGTTCCTACTGAAAATCGAAAGTATAATAGTCACCTGGACTATAAAAGTGGTGACTCTCAATAATTTACAATGCTTTGAAGGCTGCCAAATAGGTGGCAAAACACTAATTTTTAACTTTACGATAACATATTGTACTTCTTTTATGATATCCCTGCAGTGGTGAAAATGGAAATTATTGACTCTGGGAACGCGGCCTACAGTGCTGTAAATCAATGTATTGCTATTAATTGATTTCCTCAGGAGTGAGCCAGACCCCAGATACTGCTCATTAGACCTCTGTTCCACTTGTGATGCAGTAGTTTTGACATTGCTTACAGTTTTTAGGGTAAAATATCTGATTTTCAGAACAACAATACCTTTTTATGGACAAATAAGAATTATTCAGTTTAAGTTATACCGTTGACTTTTTGAATGTGACTTGAATTGTTCTTCTCTCCTCCTTGTCTGTATTATTATAAGTAAATAACTTGGAAGTATGCATTCCAATATTTAGTTATCTTGCATGGCTGTGCAGAAACCATAAGACCTTTCATTATTTTGAAATAACATCTAGGGACCATCCTATTTTGTCCAATATATCTATAAAAATAATTCCATTTTGTAAAAATAACCCAAAAAAACAAAATCTAATTTCTGGAAGCTAGAAACTGAAAGTCACAACTTTATACTTTTTTTGTAACATACATAACTGGCAAGAGAGAGTATGAGATTAGATATTAAATAAAACTATAATTCAGAAGAAAATTTATAGTAAGATATGCAAAGTAATATAATGCTTATACTGACATGAATATATTTATAAATGTATTTAAACAATGAACATATTTCTACCTTAAGTAGGCAAAATTGGAGGACTACTATCCAACACATTAAAAAGTCTGACTGATAGATCGCTTTGCCTTTTTACTTAATACACTATTACAGTAGTAGACAAAGGAAGAAATAAAGTGTCCAGCCAATCGATCTATATCATATTGGAAATGTCAAAATAGAATTGTACATTACTACCATCAGAAATATAACATTAACATTTCTATACATATCCTCATCACGGAAATTGTAATGAAGACTGAAGAAGACACAGTATCCATCCATTCTTCTGATGAAAATAGTTATGAAGTTGGAAAAGAGATGGCATAAACTGAATCTCAGAAAGGGTGCTAAGGGGAAGAGAATACTATGGATTCATTCCTTTCTTTTGCAGGATCCTGAGTTCTTATTCAAGTAATCCTATATGTACTCGGATATTTTTTTCACAAGAAATACTCAGTTTGACATATATGTAGTTATGACTTACTCTGTTAGAAATAGACCAAGGCATAAAAGAATACCAAGTTATAATATTTAATAATATAAGAATAATAAAAATAAAAATTAATAAGGTCAATTAAGATATACATCTTGCATTGTGTTGCAGTGTGGGAATTGATGTAGTACAGGAACTTACAGTAATTATGCATCAATGTAAATCTAAGAATAGCTTGAAATTTAATAGATTATGAGATTATGATAGTTTAAAACATTCCTCCTAATCTATATAATTGAGTTATTAACAAAGAACTGTGAAAGATACAGTGTTATTAAACCTGTGTTAATACAATACAGACTTTGTATTGTATTATGTGAGATTTTAAAAAAATGATAGTGTGCGCATGAGTTGCACACACATGAACACATACACCAAACCATGAATTGCATGAATTATTTAATATGCCTAAGGGGATAAAACTAGTGGCTTAACAGAGCATATTTTTTTAGAGATATGAATTCTAAGAAGCATTGAAAATGTGAGGCCCTTTGTAGCTTTGAAGACAGCTTGTGATCTTTTTCTGCCTCCTGACAGTTCAGATTAAGTTGAAACTGATGCAGCAAATATCATAATTTCTACCTCTGAAGAAACTTGGTAATGATACTTGCATTATAGGTTTCATTGTTATTTTCAAATACACTTACACTGGAAAAAATTAAACTCAGCATAATTGCTGAAGTCATAATAGTTACGAAAAATAAAAACTTCCAGTAAAGTTTTGTTTTGGAAAAAAATCCTATTATTTAGTTGCCATTAAAAGTCAAATGTAAATCGAAAACTATGTGAATGCCTATTAAATACAGTGCAGTGTTATGAAACATATAGCTAATAAGTAATGGGGAATACTCTCAAGGAGTTATAACCCAGTATAGACATAATAAAAGGCAGAATACCACAAATACTACAAAAAACATTAAAGTATTCAGTGGGAAAAGTTAGAGGAAAAAAGAGATAATACTTCACAGAGAAGTGAATAGGGCTTAACAAGCAGAAATGTCAGAGGAGAAAACTTGAGTAGGATACCCAAAACGAGAATATAAAAGTATGCAAAATAAAAAAAAAAGGAGAAAGAAAGGTAGTGTATGAAGAAACTGCACAATCCAGGTATATCAGAAATAGTTTAAGCACCTAGAGTGGTTCTGGGGTATAAAGGCTGAAAAGAATGATTGTCATATTGTCAATAGCCTGAATGTCAAGCTGAATATGCTGTATTTTACTTGCTAGGAAATGAACAAATTGAAACTTTTGGAATAAGGATATGAGTAAAAAAGTTTAATTTAGTAATTGTGTATAGCATGAATTGTGTGAGCCACTTTTCCAACTCATTTATCTTTTGAAGGCTTTTATGTGGATTGAAGAATAATTGTATGATGCAAGAAGACTGTCTCCTAAATTTGAGTTCATCGCTTTATACATACACCTTGCACAGCACCTCCTATACACTTATTTACAGAGTTTGGTATAGTGTTTGTCTCCCAAAGGAAAGCAAAGAAATGTTTTCTACATGATTGAAAGAATAAAGTGTACAGAAATAATTAAATTTGTTTGAAAACTATTATAATTCCCTAATCAAGTAGAAATTAAGGCATGAAATAGGACAGGGCAGTGGTAATAAATACAGAGAACAAAGTTTAAGGGAAAAAAATCTAAGTTAATTCCTTCCAACTGTTCTGGAGGACCAAAAAGAATGGAGAACACATCATCAACATACAAATGTTAAAAGGAATCCATTTAAGAGTAACAGGGGTACTGGTCTTTGAGGAAACGTTAAGTTTCAACTGCAAATGAAAGAATGCTATAGATACAATAAAGTCCCAATTAGGGGAGAGCATTTCTAAAAAGGGGAAATTTCTAGAGGTGATGTTTTGTTAATAATATACAATATAAAAATGATTAAAACAATGGGAGTAAATATCACTCAAGACATAAAGACTATAAAAGATAAATTCAAGTATGTTACCATTTAGAAAGCCTACATTTAAATAAGAGTAAAATACAGAAGTCAGACAGAAGAACAGATATTTGAATAATGATGAAAATAATTCAGATTATATTGCTGATGATGAAAATGGAAATAATGACATTTAGTGTCTATTATCTGCTAATCACTGTGCCAGTTATTTTTATTGCTTTTCACATTTAGCCCCTAGTACATATCTATGATGTCTATATTATTATTTTTCTATTTTTGAAACAAAATATAGGTATAATGATGCCTAGAGTGTTTAAAAGGAAGGGCGAGCTCAGGCTTCAAAAAAGGTATTTACAAACTATGACCCTAGCTAGATCTTAAGCATAAAAATATTTGTTTTAGTAATATTAAAGTCAAAAAAAGAAGAAAAATTCAAGAGTCTACAACCATAAAATCCATCTTTAATGAAAGTAGAATAAATCTGTAAAGCTGGACCACATTATCTGAATATATGGCGTGGAAGCATAAATAATAAGTGACTTGGTGAAGAGGAAGAAGTCATACCTAATTGCCTTCAAGTTGGGGTGGCGGTGAGGGCATGCTAATGAACAACTCAGCGTAACCTTTGGACATGACACATTCAGTATTGTGAGGGTGTGAGCAGTGATAACAAAAATGAGAACTTGGGGGACAATTGGTTAGAAAACAAAGGCATTCTGTATATGTCTCCCAGGTCCTATACCCACTGTATATGCACAAGGTGGAAGTGTATTTTTTTTGCATTAGATCTGTCTCTGACTATCCATTTTTATGCCTAAGCAGATGCAGGAAAACGGCAGACAAATTTATACCACCCAACAGGAGACCTGCCTGCCTTACAGTAAATTCAATATACATACAGCTTCCAATCAATTTTTAGTGCCTCATTTACAAATATAAATGGGCTGCCAACATTTAAGGACAAATGATATAGACAAAGGAGGCAAATAGAACAAAGGAAATTGTGACAAGGATGGAAGAAAATAATAGATTAGTAATATCTTCAGAGATGTTGGAGAACATACTCATACAGCTATTAAACAATACTTAAAAGTCATTCTGAGGAAAAGAAAAGAGGTCTTGGGAATTTTAAGCATATCTATAAAAATAGGAAAATAATGGAAGAAAGTCTTATCTCTCAGGAAAAGAAAAAGAAGACAAAATGATGTTCAATAGGAGAAAATATATAAGGAAATTAATAGAGAAATTGAAGAAATCCAAAATCTGGCTGATAGAACCGTAAGAAAAGAAGAGGAGTTAAAGGAAAGGAAAGGGACTTCTGAAACCAATCGAGAGAGAGAAAGAGAGAGAGAGAGAGAGAGAGAGAGAGAGAGAGAGAGAGAGAGAGAGAGAGAGAGAGAAAGAGAGAAAACAAACAAAACTCATAAACAGGGTCATGGATGTCCATAGTGATAGAGTCCAAAAAATAACTGGCTAAGAGAATGAAAAATAAACTGTTATTAAAACATATTAACATGAAACCATGAAATTTTATAACACAGAAAGTAAAGGGGACGTCCTAAAAGGGGTGTAACTCCCAAATTAATATTAAACTCTGCTTTGACATTTGATAACATCAGGATTGCCTCAAATGGCCTGTGAGACCCTCCCCACCCCACTTTGCTCCTGCAGATGAGGTCCCCTAACCAAACAACACTCCTTATCAAAGAGATCAGGCACCCTTTCTGTGTATCCCTTGGATTTCAGTTCCGTGTCAGCCCACGGATTTATTCAAACAGCCAATCACATTCTCCCAAGGTAATTGAGAGCACTTCAAACTTTTGATACTACAGAGCCTGCCTACCATAGCCCCTTGCAGTTCACTCTGTTCCCAAGTGTGCCCCCCTATGGCCCTGCAGCACTCTTCTACCCTGGGCTGTCAATAAATGTGACTAGAAAATGCTGTTAATCTCCTCTGCTCAGTGTGCGGTCTCATATGTTCAGATATACCTATAACCCTGGAGTGTGAGTCCCTCACTCACTAATGGGGTGAATAGGAGACAATTAAAACACTAATATACAGTATTTTTCTTTTGTTTATTTTGTTTTTTTAGATTCGACATATAATTGAAATCATATAGTATTTGCCTTTCTCTGTCTGACTTATTTCACTTGGCATTATACCCTCTAGGTCCATCCATGTTGTCACAAATGAGAAGATTTTGTTGTTTTTTTGTTTTGTTTTGTTTTTGTTTTATGGCTAAGTAGTATTCCATTGTATATATGTACCATATCTTCTTTATCCATTCGCCTATCAATGGACACTTAGTTTGCTTGCAATAATACTGCAGTGAACATAGGGGTGCATATATCTTTTCCAATTAGTGTTTTGGGTTCCTTCAGATAAATACCCAGAAATGGAATTACTGAGTCATATGATAATGTATTTTGAATGTTTTGAGGAAACTTCATACTGTTTTTTCATAGTGGCTGCACCAATGTACACCACCACCAACAGAAATAAACTTACAGATACAGAGAACATTTTCATAGTTGTCAAATAGGGGGGAGGATGATTGGGGGAAAAAAAAGGGAAGGGATTAAGAATTGCAAATTGCCAGTTATGAAAACAGTCACGGGGATGTAAAGTACATCAAAGAAAATGCAGTCAATAATATTGAAATAATAACTATGTATGGTGTCAGATGGCTACTAGACTTATTGGGGTGATCACTTCACAAGTTATATAAATACCTAACCACTATGTTGTACACCTAAACTAATATAATATTGTATGTCAACTGTAATTAAAAATAAAAACAATTATTAAAAATTAAAATACTTCAAAGAACAGATAAGTCAAATATGAAGGATGATGAATCAAATATTAGATTCTCAAATGCAGCAGAAGAAACAAGAAGAATTTTGAACATTTTCAAAATTATGAGGAAAATATGTGTGATAAAATTCTCCATCCATTCAGATTATCTAACACGTAGAAAAAAATAAACGTAATTTTAGATTTTCAAAATACAGCAAAACTGACTCTCCAATACCTTTCAGGAAGCTGAAGATGATTATTTTTCCAAAACAAGGAAATAAACCTACCCAGAAGAACTGTGGTCCATGGAACAGAAGACCCAATACAATAGAGATGAAACAATTTCAAGATTGTGGCAAAAAGGAAGTATCCATGTGATAGCTGTATAGTAGACCTTCAATGCACAACGGTCAAATTCTAGAAAAAGGTCAGACATCTCCACTAGACATGTCTTCAGGGAAATAAAATGAGATTGAAAATGAGATGAGAACTGGACCATATGGAGATTTTATAATGAGGCATTTTACAGAGCTTCTGGAGTATGTGGAGTGACTAATTCATAAGTTCAAAAAAATCAAAGCGGGGTTGAAGGGGGCCACTTTTTAACTCCAGTGGGGGAAAAAAAAATAAATGTAGAGGAAGGAAATGTAATCAGAGTACATTTCTTGGCTCAGCAGTGAACAATATTTGAAAAGTCATCATGGAAACACTAAATGTTTTTAAGCGAAAATTGAGGCATAATTATACTGAGAGGAAAATCAAGGGTATAAGTGAGCCAAAAAAATAAAATAAAATCTTACAATAAGAAGTCGAGTGTTTAAATTAATTATACATAAGATGCAGCAGTCTATTCATATTTTTTAGATCCATAGAGATAATTACCAAACAAAACAGTTAAGTATTAAATGTGTTTGCTTTTGAAGGATAGGACAGGTCACAAGAGTCAAGGAATATATTTTTTTAAATAATCATTTCAGAAATAATTTCATTTTAAACCATTTTTATTTAATACATTTGTTGAAAATATTAACTTTTGAAAGTGAACTGCATTTATATTTCCAATTATTGAGACTGTTTCCTGTAGTTATGCTCCCTAACAAATCACTTGACATTTTCTACTATTTTTTCTTGTGAAAATATGAATGTAATTGCTTTCACTATGAAAATTTTTGTTACACTAATCCTAAAAAAATTTCTTGCTTCATTTTAGTGCTTTAGTTCACTCCTCTCTAGCTCTCATGGTAGATTAATTGGAATCTTCGTAGAAATTATTATCATGTGCTCATTAAGATTACTAAACTTTGAGATCAAATTACGTTAAAAATAAAATGATTCTTGAGCTCTAATTTATGTGTAGTTTATGGCAATTGGGAACCTAATTTATCCAATGATGACCATCCTGAATCACTAGGCCACAGGTAGTGATGGGTGCCTAATCATTTTCTGGAATATTTTATTTCTAAAGATTCTAATTATAACTTGAAATATAAAAACCAACTTGATGATTCATTAACAAAGAAAAGTTGAAAAGCTACTCTTATAGAAAAGTTTTAAAAGTCTGATAATTTACTTTGTGTCTAAGTGACATAATGACATAATGAAAGGTCATATTAGAATTGAGTTTGTATTTTTACATTTGAAAACTAAACATGACCTAAATCTGACCTTGCATGCTAATTTGCATCTGATGTGGTATTCAAATCCTTTCTCTTTTGGCTATTTAAAGATGATCCTAGTATCAAATATATTTTTTACTTATCAAAATAACCCAGTATTATATTTGTAAGAACACATAAATTGCTGTGTGATTCTAAAGTTATGGTCAGATGAAGATATAAATACACGTGAGTTTACTAAGATCTCTATGTTGATTATTAAGATTTAATTTTCACAGAGGTTTTATAATAGTTGTTTTCCCAATTTCTCAATTAATTTTTCTTAGTATCTGGTAAAACATTAACTTTCTGAGCAATGTCTGGTAGGAATGCCTGGAAAGAGGCATTTGCTCAGAAAGTTAATGTTTTCCCACATGGAAACACTAATAGCAGAAAGGATGGGAGGGAGGGAGGAAATTGAAATATACTGTGGTAAGGTTCATACATAATATTATGTGAAGGTACACTCTGAAAATTTAAAGGTGTATAATGCAAATCCTAGAGCAGGGCTTCTCAACAGTGAACCATTGATATTTTGGGCCAAATAATTCTTTGTGTTACCTAGTCATCTTACTGTCTAAACATTATATACTCTTAAGGAATTGTGTAGAATGAAAAAAATATAACATGAAAGATCTGGACAACAGCGAAAAATGGTGGAATAGACAGATGCTGTGCTAACTACCTCCCAGGATCACACCAAAATTATAAACAAATTATACAGCATTCAACCCTGGAGGTCCCCGGAACACTGGAGGAACAGAACCACTAAATGAAGAACTTAAAGAGGAGGCCACATCGGGTCTGGTAGGATGGGTGGAGGAGACGAGAGAGGGCGAGCCCCGTGAGGGAAGCCCCAGCCGTGGGAAGCTTGTCTGGTTGGGGGAGAGACCCTCCGGCCTCACACCAAGCTCACCAGCCCAGAGCTCCTTTGCCGGGAAGAGAAGTTCTAAGATAGCCGGCAGTAAATTAGTGAGGACTCTCTTTGCTCAGCTCAGTGAGGCTAAGAGCAGCTGAAGAATCAGTGGGGCCGGCACCCAGGCTTGCTCTCCGGTGAGCACTTACCTGGTTCCTGGAGAAGGGAGTGGCTGTGTGACCCGGGAGCCTGCGGGGATGGACTGGGCTGGGCGCCTTTGGTGCAAAGGCTGGAGGTTTGGGGACTATTGTTCTCCTGGTGTGGAGCCTGCACGCTAGTGATATAAGGAGGGTGCCATTTTGTCAGGCTTGGGCCCTCCCACGGAGGAACAGGTCCGGGACCTCATTGGTCTGGTGGAATTGGCACAGAAGTGTGTGTGTGCAAGCGCGGGCATGCGGCCTTGGATCCCCACCCTCTGCCCAGCTTATACTGCGTTGCCAGGGAAATGCTGGGCGGGTGCCCTCTGGCTCCAACAGGCTGCTCACTGAGAGGCGAGAGTGCGAAATCCTTCTCGGGTCCACACTCTCTGCACTGTGCTTGCAGAGTTGCCAAACTGGTGATTGGTTGTTGGGCTGCTCAGCCTGATCTGCGAGCAGCTGATTGGGACAGGCTGAGACTGGGAGTTTTCCTGGGAGTGTTGGGCCGTGAGCTGTGTGCCTGCATGATCCAGCCAGGGCTCTCCTGGTGATCTATCTAATACATCAAAGCAATCCCAGAGTGACAGCTAGAATGGGGAAACAGAAACATGTCACAAGTAAAAAACCAGAAGAAACCTCTAGAAATGGAACCAAATGAAACAGAGAGATCCAACCTTTCAGAGACAGAGTTTAGAACACTGATGATAAGAATGTTTAACAAACTTAGTGAGGACATAAGGAAGGATAGAGAAATCATAAAAAACAACCAGTTAGAACTAAAGAATACAATAACTGAAATGAAGAACACACTCGAAGGAATCACCAGTAGAGTAGATGAAGCAGAAAATCAGATCAGCAATTTGGAAGACAAAATAGCAGAAATCACCCAGTTGGCAAAACAAAAAGAAGAAAGAATAAAAAAGAATGAAAATAGTTTCAGAGCCCTATGGGACTAGATGAATAGCAACAATGTTTGCATCATAGGAATACCAGAAGGAGAAGAGAAGCAAGGGGTGGAGAATGTATTTGAAAAAATACTGACTGAAAACTTCCCTACCCTGGTGAAGGAAATCAACATACATGCCCAGGAAGTGCAGAGGGTTCCAAACAAGCTGAACCCAAACAGGTCCACATCAAGACACATCATAGTTAAAATGGCAAAGGTTAAAGACAGAGACAGAATCCTAGAGGTAACCAGAGAAAGACAGCAGGTTACATACAAAGGAACTCCTGTTAGACTAACAGCTGATTTGTCTACAGAAACTCTGCAGGCCAGAAGGGAGTGGCAGGAGATATTCAAAGTGACACAAAATAAAGTCCTACAAACAAGATTGCTCTCCCCAGCACGGCTATCACTTAAAATTGAAGGAGAAATAAAGAGCTTCTCAGAAAAGAACAAGCTTACGGAATTCATTACCACCAAGCCAGCATTGCAAGAGATGTTAAAAGGACTTTTTTAAACAAAAGAAAAGGGTAAACAAGCTAACCCAGGAAGACCAGGAATACAAATAACAAAATGGCAAGACATATGCCCTTATGAATAATCATTTTAAATGTGAATGGGCTAAATGCTCCAATCAAAAGACAGAGAGTGGCTGAGTGGATAAGAAAATAGGACCCATGTGTATGCTGTTTACAGATGGAATAAGATATTTCATGCAAATGGAAATGAGAAGAAATAAAGCTGGAGTAGCAGTACTTATTTTGGACAAAATAGACTTTAAAATGAACACTACAATAAAAGACAAAAAAGGGCACTATAACCCTAATAAATATCTATGCACCCAACATAGGAACTCCTAATTACATATAACAGATTTTGACAGACATAAAGACAGAGATCAACAGTAACACTATCATAGTAGGGGACTTCAACACCCCATTGTTACCAATGGACAGACCCTTTAGAAAGAAAATCAACACAGAAAGAGGGGCCTTAAATGACACTTTAGACCAACTGGACGTTGTTGATATTTTTAGAGCATGTCACCCTGAAAAAACAGAATATACATTCTTCTCATGTGCACATGGGACATTTTCCAAGATAGACCACGTTAGGCCACAAAACAAGTCTCAGTAAATTTAAGAAGATTGAAGTCATATCAAGCAGATATAAAGGAAAAACTGATGGTTGCTGGCTGGGAGGGAGTCGGGATGAGGGAGAGTGAGAAGGTTTTGGACAGAGTTGGTGGGTGACTACAACGTTGCCGCAGGAATATGGGGGTAGTTCTGGGAATGTAATTGATAATGTTGTGAAGAGACTATTATGTTAAGTGAAATAAGTTAGTTGGAGAAAGAGAAATACCATATGATCTCACTTCTATGTGGAATCCGAAAAACTGAATGAATGATCAAAGTAAACAGACTCATAGATATAAAGGAAAAACTGAGGGTTGCTAGTTGGGAGAGGGGTGGGGATAAGAGGGAAGGGAAAGGGATTAGACAACATAAATAGTCAACTACAATATTGCCACAGGGATATGAAACACAGTTCGGGGAATATAATAATGTTGTAAATATTTTGTGGGGTGTCAGATAGACACATGTCTTGTTAGGGAGACCACTTCATGGATGGAGTAGAGACTTGATCACTGCACTGTACACCTGAAGCTGATGTTGTATAATATTGTATGCCAACTGTAACTGAATATATAGATAGTCACGGGATGTGGAGTATACTGTGGAAGGGAGTGAAAGGAATTGTAATAGATATGTATGATATGGGGGGGAGTGGGGTGGTGAACTGGAGGAGGGGGGTTGCCACTTTGGGGGTAAAGAGTATAACTCTTGCATTGTGTTGTACACCTGAAACTAGTAAAAAAAAAAAAAAAAGAAAAAGAAAAAAGATCTGACCCAGTACTCCAATAACTACAATAAATACAATAAATAAATAAATACATAAATAAATAAATGTGAGTTTAGTATTTTGGTTAAATCCAATATAAATCTGTAGTTTGGCACTATTTTTAGAAATGAGGGCATTTACATATACTTACCTATAGAGATAACTGTTGGTGGGAATATAAGTTATGGGAAACTTCAGAGAGCTGTGCCCACCTAGGCTAAAATAGAAAGACCATAAGTTGGGCCAGCAAACAGGTAAACGTAGGGGTATAAAACAGGGGTGCATACTTGAGGCTACTCAAGGGTAAAGAATATGAAATGAAACCCTGAACTAACATCTCATTTTATTACAGAAATTTCTTTTTTCTGACTTTTAAAAATGATTCTTTCAATTTAGGTAAATTGAAAACACTTTATAAATTAGAAAAACTAACAATGTAATAGTGAACAGGTAGATTTGAGCTAGAACAATTCTCATTGATTTTCAAATTAATATTTGCTAAGCTGAATAGATTGAGTTTCTCTTTAATACTGACAGAAAAGGCTGTAGACAAAACTGTTCGATCCTAGAGTAAACTCCAGTTAGATAATCAGATAAAGTAAATGGATACCTTAATCAATATTTAAGATATTTGTTTCAGACTCATTTTATCCTTGAGAAAAGATGAACATTTTAGAAAACATTTCTGAGTAGTATAGCAGTTGATAGACCAAACCAACTTAAAGAAAAGTTGGTTTTCTGTAAAAACTGGTTTTCAGAAAAAAGGCATATAGATGCATCAATCAATAACCTTCATATAAATTAAGACATAAAATATTCATCTGATTTAATTAAATTATGATTCTGGTTAAATATTGGAAGAAATATCACAAAATTCATATCAAGTATAAATAGAATATAAATACACATCAAACAATTCCAAAACAACCAATTAAAAACAAACACATTGAAAAGTACAAATAGAACAAATAACAATGACATGCATTTTTATCTATTTCAAATTATTTCAAGATCCATAGAACAGAATAAACTAATTTTAGGGATTTCTATAATCTGTGTGGTAATTCTTATCACTTCAAATAAGATATTTAGGCACATTAGCTTAGTTTTATAAATGTCTAGATATATTTTTTCTTAAAACCCACTCACAAGTTATATGAATCCTTTTTCGAATGTTTCCTTGTTTGGTTTCATCTATACTTAAGGTTACAAAACTCTAACAAGCTATAGTGCAAAATAATTGGCACTATCCCATAACAAATGGAAATAATGTATATAGGAAAGACAGTTGATGTAAAATTAACAGCTGAAATCTTAAGTTAACATAGGAATTATAAAACCTAGTGAGTTTGAATAAAGGAAACTGATAGACATCAAATCTCCTTTACGTTATTACATATATACTTTTACAATTTGTGAAGAATTTAATAAGTGTATTTGTCATATTCTTATCCCAGGGCATGATGGTGTACAAGTGTAGTGAAGACTAGAAGAAAGTCTGCCTGATAAAGAAAAACAATCAAACAAAACATCTTTTTGTTTATAGCACACAATGCTATATCTAACCAGAAAAAAGAAAGCAAAGAATTGAGGTTGCTATTCAGATAACTTGTCGATACTTCTTATCATTGGAAATTGATAAAAACACGTATAGCATTCGTACTGCTCCTCTACTTTTTATCTAGCGTATGCTGAGGCTTTAGACAGTAAATTTTGATCTAAACATGTATCTATAACTGATTAACAGATAATTTTTTCTTCGCTTAAAAAAAATAAGCTCATTCCTTATTTCTAAATTTGTAGAACTAACACAGTTCTCTGCTAGGGCTGGCCGTACTCACTGTCATCTAACTGCAGGAAGATGCCAGTATAGCTACCTGAAGAAATGAGTAGGCACCTTGCTTTGTCCTTCTGAAACATCAATCACCATCACTCAGAAAACAGGAAATATAAAAATGACAGAAAATACCACAATAGCAAATTGACATATATTGGCTGTGTTACACTCTGTCATATACTAAACCTTTCCCTGTGAAATTAAATATTAATTTTCTGTAGATGGGAAATTGCCTGCAAATAAAAAATGTCTCAAATTATCACTCCATAAATAGGTATGAAGTTTATCCATAGTTTCAATTGATGTGGTCTATAGAGATTCTGCAAACAGAATAATAAAGGCAAAGTGTAGTAAGTAATAGAACATCTGAGTATGTTATATTTCAGAGTTGCTTTGTTCATTTCAGACAGTCTATACAGGTGGATTTGTGGAGACAGATGGCAGGGCCCTAATGGAAAGTCTGTCTCTAGACAGGCAAGATTTTGAGATTAAGGACATCCTCATGATGAAGATTAATTTGTTTTACAATCTACTGGTACCAAACTTTGATACTCGTCAGAAAAGAACACTGAGAGATGCTGAAAGAAAGAGGAGAGGGAAACTTATATTATGAATTAATGTATGTAGTAGGGAAAAAAATCTGAAACCTGACATTCATCTTAAAGAAAATCTTAACAGAGGGGATCCAAGATGGCAGAATAGATAAATGCTGTGTTTGCCTCCTTCATTAAAATTACAACTAAATTATAGATCAGCCTGGAGAACCATCTGAAGTCTAGTTGAACAGAAGTCCCGTAAGTAAACACATAAATAAGCAGCCATGTTGAGACTGGTAGCAGGAGCAGAGACATGGAATGGGTGGCCCCATACCTGCTGTGGTGGTTGAAAACCAGGAGGGATATTTTGGCAACCAACGTTCCCCACCCTGGAGGAGTGAGGGAACCCAGCCTTACATAAGACTCCCCAGCCCACAGTACTGATGCCATCAAGAGGAGCCCCCACAACATCTGGCTGTGAAAAAGAGTGGGGATTATGACCATCCTGGTGGGACAGAAGGCTTCAGGGAAACCCAGATGTCTTATTAAAGAGTCCATACACAGACACACTCACTCAAAGACACTGACCCTGGGCTCCATGCGGAGACAGTGACTTGGGAGGTGTCAGAAATATATGGGGACAGACTGAGTTTTGTGGCTCGAAGGGAAGGATTGGAAGCACAGACACCATTTTCCTGTGTAGAATTCTCCCGTTAAGCCAGCAAGTGGGCACCATTTTCCTGTATTGAGTCCTCTCAACACATACAGTGAAAGCTGAATCTGCATTGGCCTGGTGAGCTTCACTTCCTCCATGCTGGTGACTCCCTGAAACCCTGACCTGCCCAACTTGTGCAACACAAAAGGCAATTTCTTAGTGTGCAGCCAGCTCCACTCACATTGCACTTTTTCTTGGACAATTCTCAGCAGTCCCCAGTCCCCAAGCAGGTGGGCACTGTCCTCAGTGTGCTCTTAAACTTTTGCTGAGTATCTCCAGGCTCAGCACTGGCAACAAACCAGAATATAACCTAGTGAACACCATTTTTTCCACCCACACTGGTGACTCCCTGAGACTCTCCGTCACTCAGCTCGCATACCGCATGAGGCTTTATCAGTGGCTGAGCCTTGCAATATCTAACAGGTGGCAGCAGGCCTTGGGGTGTCCTGGGCTTTAAGCAGGGTTACCCCAGGCCAGGTACTGGTGGCAACCATCCTAGGTTCACAGTGTGGCCTCTCCCACAAATCTCCTTGTCTACCACAGTAGCGACCAACTGTGATCTCACTGTAGGTCCTACAAGGGAGTTCCTGGCAAGTCACAGGCAGTGGCTGACTTAAGCCTACACTGGATCCCCTTCCAAAGTATGACATACAACATACCTGGATGTCAGCCTCAGACCATAGCAGAGCACCACCCAATTAGCCCCAAAAGTGGCACACCCAAAGCATGGGCTCAACAGGCACCAGAGCCAGCTGGGGCAAATCCCGCTCTGTGGGGTAAGCCCCACTCCACAACAGCTCATAAGCTATGGATGTAGCCAAATCCCACAGCCAGTCAGTCCAAGGGTCAATCCCACCCAAAGATGTGCCAATAGCAATCAAGGCTCAATTATAACAGGAGAGCACACACAACCCACACCAAGGACACTCCTAGAGCACCCAGCATAAGTGATCAGGAAGACTGTGCAACTGGGCACCACAGGGCACCTACTACATAAGCCACCTGCCCAAGATTGGGAGACGCAGCATATCTTCCTGGTACATAGAAACAAATACAGAGACGCAGCAAAATAAGGAAACAAAACAATACATTTAAATATAAGAACAGGAAAAATACTCCAGAAAAAAACTAAATGAAATGGAGGCAAGGAACCTACTAGACAGAGTTCAAAACAATGGTTATAATGATGCTCAATGAACTTAGGAAAATAGACGAACTCAGTGAGAACTTCAACAAAGACATAATAAGCATAAAAGAGGACATGACAACCATAACAAAGAACAAGTTTGAAATGAAGAATACAATAACTGAAATGAAGAATGCAATAGAAGGAATTAGCAGCAGACTAGATGATGTAGCAAACCGCATCAGTGATTTGGAAAACAAGGTAATAGGAAACACTCAATGAGAAGAGCAAAAAAAAAAAAAATTAAAAAAATTAAGAGACATCTGGGACAACATCAAGAGTAACAACATTCATAAGGGTACCAGAAGAAGAGGGAGAACAAGGAATTGAGAAACTATTTGAAGAAATAATGACTGAAAACTTCCCTAAGCTGGTGAAGGAAATAGCTATAGAAGCTCAAGAAGTTCAGAAGTGCCAAACAAGATGAACCCAAGCAAGCCCACACCAAGACACATTATATTAGGTTGTCAGAAAAGTCATGATGCATTTTTGCAATGAAAAACATAGAAAAAAACACGTCATGACTCCTCTGACACCCAATAATTAAAATGACAAATGTTAAAGGCAAAGACAGAATCTTAAAAGCAGTAAGAGAAAGGCAACTAGTCACTTACAAGGAAGCTCCCATAAGATTGTAAGCTGATTACTCACCAGAAACTTTGCATGAAAGAATGGATTGGTACAAAATATTCAAAGTCATGAAAAGAAAGGACCTACAACCAAGACTACTCTACCCAGCAAGGCTGCAATTTAAAATTGAAGGAGAGATAAAGAGCTTCCCAGACAAGAAAAAGCTAAAGGAATTCATCACCACCTAATCAGTATTAGAAGAAAAAATAAAGGGATTTCTTTAAGAAGAAAAAGAAGGGGGGAAAAACATAAAGATAAATATAAAATGGCAGTAGCTATGTATCTATGAATAATCACTTTCAATGTAAATGGATTAAATGCTTCAATCAGAAGACATGGAGTGACTGAATGGATATGAAAACAAGATCCATGCATATGTTGCTTACCAGAGACCCACTTCAGATTTAAAGACACACACAGACTGAAAATAAAGAATGGAAAAAATATTTCATGCAAATGGAAACTAAAAGAAAGTTGAGGTAGCAACACTTAGATAAAATAGACTTTAAAACAAAGACTGTAATAAGAGACAAAGAAGGATATTACATAATGATAAAGGGAACAATCCAACAAGAGGATGAAGCCCTTGTAAACATTTATGTGCTCAACATAGGGGCATCTAAATATATAAAGCAAATATTGACCGACATAAAGGGAGAGGTTGACAGTAATACAATTAAAGTAGGACTTTAAGACCTCATTAACACCAATGCACAGATCTACCAGACAGAAAATCAACAAAGTAACAGTAGTGTTAAACGACACACTAGGCCAGATTGATTTAATTGATATTTTTGGAGCATTTTACCCCAAAGCAGCAGAATATACATTCTTCTCAAGTGCACATGGGACATTTTCCACAATAGACGATGTGATAGGCCACAAAACCAGTCCTAATGAATTTATGAAGATTGAAATCATATCAAGAGTCTTTTCTGACCACAATGATGTGAAACTAGAAATCAATTACAAAACAAAAAACAAAAAACAAAAAACCTGAAAAGCACACAAACATGTGGAGATTACTAAATAGCGAGTGGGTCAACAATGAGATCAAGGAAGAAATCAAAAACTACCTTCAGACAAATGAAAATAAAAACACAGTAACCCAAAATCTATGGGACACAGTGCAAGCAGTCCCAAGAGGGAAATCCATAACAAACAGGCCTACCTCAAAAAAACAAGAAAACTCTCAAATAAACAATCTAAATATACAAGTAAAGAAACTAGAAAAAAAAAAGCAAAGAAAGCCCAAAGTAAGGTAAAAGAAAGGAAATAGTAAAGATCAGACAGGATATGAATGAATTAGTTTTAAAAAAATAATATAGACGATCAATGAAACCAAGGGCTGGTTCTTTGCTATGAAATGATAAGCAAAATTTATAAACCTTTAACCTACCTCATCAAGAAAAAAAGAGAGAAAACCCAAATAAATAAAATCAGAAATGAAAAAGGAGAAGTGACAACTGACCCCACAGAAATACAAAGGATTATGAGACAATATGAACAATTATATACCAACAAATCGGGTAATCTGGAAGAAATTCCTAGAAAGATACAATCTTTCAAGACTGAATCAGGAAGAAACAAAAATTCTGAACTGACTGATTACTACTAACAAAATCAAACCAGTAATCAAAAAACTTCCAACAAACAAAAATCCTGGACCAGATGGCTTCATCGGTTAATTTTACCAAACATTCAAAGAAGCATTGATACTTAGTCTTCTCAAAGAATTTCAAAAAATTCAAGAGAAGGGAAAGTTACCAAGTTCATTTTACAAGACCACCATTATCCTGATTCCAAAACCAGAAAAGACATCTTATATATAAAAGGTGAATACAAGTCAAATTTGACTTCTGCAATTAAAGAGGTGTTCAAAGTGGTTACCATCAGCATCCAGACACTTTTGATTACAGCAAACTATTGTTTGATCAACGTTGACCAAACTATCCACTTGTATACACTTTTTTTTTGGCACCCTTGGTGTATATATATATATATATACTGATATACCTGACAAATATAGATGCAAAAATCCTGAACAAAATATTAACAAACCAAATTCAGCAATACATTAAAAATTTTATACACCATGATGAAGTGGGATTTATTCCTAGGATGCAATTTAGTTCAATATCTGCAAATCAATTAACATGATACACCACATAAACAAAACAAAACATAAAAATCATATGATCGTATCAATAGATGCAGAAAAAAGCCATTTGACAAAATCAAGTATAAATTTATGCTAAAAATTCTCAGCAAAGTGGGAATAGTAGGAACAAACCTCAGCATGATAAAGCCATACACAACAAACCCAGATCTAACATCATACTGAACGGGAGATATCTAAAAGCTTTCTTAAGATCAGGAACAAGACAGGAGTACCTACTTTCATCACTTTTATTCAACACAGTACCAGAAGTCCTAGCCACATCAGACAAGAAAAAGAAATAAAATGCATCTGAATTGGAAATGAAGAACTAAAACTGTCATTATTTGCAGATGACATGATACTATATATAGAAAATCCAAAAGATTCCACCAAAAAATCTATTAGAACTGATAAATGAATTCAATAAGTAACAGAATACAAAATTAATATTCAGAAATTGATTGCATTTTTATAAACCAATAATGAACTGTCAGAAAGAGAAATTAAGAAAACAATCCCATTTACAATTCCATCAAAAATATACCTAGAGATAAATTGTTTTTGACCAGCATTTGTTTATTTTGTCCCAATGCATGTCTTGTTGCTTGCTTCTACTCTCTTCATCAGACATTACCTTTGGTAGTATTTTTACTGATATATCTCCTCGGGCAAGGGAAACAAAAAAAATAAATAAATAAGTGGGACTACATTAAACTAAAAAGATTTTGTGCAGCAAAAAAACCCATCACTAAAATAGACATTTATTGCTCCCATTTAATAAAATGGGAGAAGATATTTATCATGAAATATCTGATGAGGGGTGTATATTGAAAATATATAAAACAACAAACAAGAACCGCTGGTAAGGATGTGGAGAAAAAGGAACATTTGTGCTCTGTTGGTGGGACTGCAAATTGGTGCAGCTGTTGTGGAAAACAGTATGGAGGTTCTTCAAAAAATTAAAAATAGAACTACCTCATGACCCAGCAATTCTGCTTTTGGGTATTTACCTGAAGAAATCCAAAACACTAAATTGAAAGATGTATGTACCCCTATGTTCATTGAAGCACTCTTTGCAACAGCCAAGATATGGAAGCAATCAAGTGTCCATCAATAGGTAGTTGAATAAAGAAATTGTGGTGCATTATCTATAATACAATGGAGTATTACCCTGCCATTAAGAAGAATGAAATCTTACCATTTGCAACAACACGGAAGGACCTAGAGGGTATTATGCTAAATGAAATAAGTTAGATAGAGAAAGACAAATACCATATAATTTCACTTATATGTGGAACCTAAAGAACAAAATTAACAAACAAAACAGAAACAGGCTCATAGATACAGAGAACAAACTGATGGTTGCCGGAGGGGAGGGGTTAGGGTGCTGGATGAAAAACTGAAGGGATTAAGAAGTACAAATTTGTATTTACACAACAGGCATGGGGATGTGGGGTACAGCACAAGGAATATAGTCAATAATGTTGCAACAACTATATATAGTGCCAGATGGGCACTAGACTAATTGAGGGGAATCACTGCATAAATTATATAAATGTCTAACCACTGTGCTGTACACCTGAAACTAATATAAAATAACATTGAATACCAACTGTACCTGAAAAACAGAAATAATTAAACAAATATCAGACCTATGTCCTTAAAATGTGTATAAATAATAATTAATTTTTCTGAAAGTACAGTACAAATTCCCATTGAACAACTACTAAAAATTGCTAAGTTACTTTGTATTGTGTATTACTAATTTAATAAGCCCTTTAAGAGTAAAAATCTATTTTGGTAATGGATTGCATTGAACTAGTAGAGCTAAAGACCTAATCTATTCTTTTGTTAGTGATCATGCTATCATTTTTTGGGGGAACTAAACCTAGAAGGTTTATTTTATTGCTCAAAATGTGTAAATGTTCAGACCCAAAAGGGAACTTAAATATACAGAGGGTGCCCCAAAAAATGTATACATATTTGAAGAAAGGAAAACCTATTAAAACTGTAATACCCAATATATACCGATAACAAAAGATGAATACAAGTCATGTTTGACTTCTGCAATTACAAGAGGTGCTCAAAGTGGTTCCCTTCAGCGTCCAGTCAATTCTGATTATGGCGAACTACTGCTTGATCAACGTTGACCAAAGTGTCCACTTGTATACATTGTTTTGGCACTCCCGGTATTCGCTTGAAATTTTGAAATGTTCAAATGCAGTAACTGTAGCTCATATGGATGCTGCTCATGACTAATGGCACAGGAGAAACCATTCCTATCAACCCTCCTACTCCTACCTGCCACTGGGCTCTGTTCTATCACATGTCCATGTTTGTGTGAAGCTGAGAAAGTTTCTAACATGAGGTCATGTGACTTGATAATATGGGACATGAGTATTTTAAAATATTGGAGAAAATGTCATACTTAATTTTATCTGAAGATCTGATGCCAGATATTTGTATGTTTTTCCCATGCATACAGAGATCAGTTGTTTATCAAATATGATATTTCTAGTCTCAGACTAGTGATTTTGCTTACATAAAATGTTTGGGTGAAGAAGACAAAAAGGCCACAATTTCAAAACAGTACAGTAGGGAATTGTGGTGATAAATAGCTTTTCAAAGACGTGATGACAGATGCCATTAAAAGCCACAAGCTGTTAAATCTCGAGTCTCATATGTGCTTTGTTCTTGATTTCTAAATTTATCCCAGGTTGTTTTCAGAACTTAAAACACAGTCATGGGAGGTTGGTGATTAGAGAAACTATTTGAAGTTTCACAATCAGAACAGCTGGGCCAGAGATGACAGAAGATGATGCTGAGTTTATGAAGCAAATGCAAAATAGTAACTGGGGAATGTTTTGGCAAGTAATAAGAGAAACCATTAGAGACTTACTGCAGGTGTCAAATTGCATTTAGGCTTCGTATGTTTTCCAGACCCAATGTTTCAATTGGCCATCCTACTTCTAAGTGAAAAGCTTTATGACTGGTGAGAATAAATGTAAAACTAACACAAGGAATGAGTGTGGAAAGGGCAGGCTACATGTTTTAAGGGCATAAGTTCATTATCATCTCCTACCTAAACTATTATAATCACTCTCTAACTGGTCTCCCTGAAGAAATACTCTTCTCTTAGAGCTTATTCTTCATAGAGAATGCAGAGTGACCTTTTTTGATTCAGGTGATCTCATCATTTTACCCCAAATACCCCATGGCTTTTAATCACATTTAGAATAAAATTTAAACTCTTTGCCTGAATTGCTCTATGTGATTTGGCCCCTGACAACTTCTCTATCAACCCCTGTTTGTGTTCCATGCTTAGAACACAGGGAATTCCTTGCTGTTTATCAAACATGCCAGTTATTGATCCATTTCAAGACCTTAGCTCTTGCTGTTTCTTTCGTCTGGAATATTCTTCTCCCAGAAATTTGCATGGCTGGCTCTCAAACATCATTCAAGTTTATGTTCAAATGTCTTCATGCACTCTCTCTGAAACTTTCAGTGACTCTTCTTATCCTACCTATTTTTCTTCATGTATCATTACTTACATTTTGTTATGCATCTATTTTTTATTTACTCACTCTCTGTTTTGTGCACTTGGATGTAAACTCCATAAGGTCAGATTCTTGTCCTTGTTTATTTTGTATCCCCAGTGCCTAAAAGAGTGCCTAGTACAAAATAGCATTCCCATTAAGTAAAAGTGAATAAAGGTATCTTTATATTACATCATTTACTGTCAAATTATTCCACTTGGTGTTAAAGTAGTTAATTAAAGCTTAGTTATCTACATACATCAGGCCTTTTAAGGAGTTGGGTGGGAGGTCCTGTTTTTATCATTCATGGTACCATGACAGAATATAGTTATGATCCAGGCTTTATTTCTTTACTTAGATGTGTCTTTGATCTATTAATATCTGTTATTAATGTCTTCTCTTGGACTATTACTTGACTCTCTTGGTATCCCATTTTTATTTATATTAATTCCCAGTGTTTTCTGTGGAAAATGATAAGACTTCCAGGACTTCCAGTTGGGTCTAAAACATCATCTCAACAAGCAAAATGTACACAACACCAGTCCTCTTACCCCTCTCCCCCCAGTTTTCTCCTAACTTTTGTGTAAAACACACACCACACCAACCCCGTGCCCTGATTGGGATGAAATCTTCAACTCTGTCCAACAGGGCAGAACAACTCCCAACTGGATCACATCTGATTAGATCAGAAATGAAGCTTCATTTTCATTGGCTTATGCCCTTCTAAGATACACTCCAAGAAGCAGGAAACTATATTATCACTGGCATAATGCATAATTTATTTAGAGTGACATCTATTAATAATTAGTAATTAAAATATTTCTTGCTCTCTTAAGCCAATTTGTACAATTCTATCTCAGAAATCACTACTACATATTCTAAGCATGCTACTCAAATTGAAACTGATGAAGTCTATATGACACTTCCCTCTTACAAAGAAAGCATGCTGCAACATTGTGACAGATACAGTGGTTCCTACAGCTACAGGGGAAGAGGTTAGCCTGAGGCATGTAAGATACACAATTGTTTCTCCCTGGGCATATGTGCTGTAAGATCTTGATTGGAGGTTTATTTTTGTTTTCACATTGAGTTTCTTGATGGTTTCCTCTTGGGTAAGTAGAAAGGCATGTTTAACTTGCTCAACTCAGTTGTCAATCTATTTTATTAAGAGTCTAAGATATTTCTCAGGATGACTTACCAAGGGGGCTGTATAGAATGCAAGACTTTGAAGTTCCACCTCTGGTTCAATATCATCAATATCCTCATTACCCTCTCTTCTTGCTGAAGCAATAGTATGCTTTCTCACAGATGAACAATTATTATACAGGTCTGTCAGTTCTGAGGCTTAGCATTGATGCCAAATACCCAGGTCTACTATCTTTCTTTCATGGTACCTCAGCTAGGTATTTTGGTTGTCCCTCTAGATAATACATGTTCACCCTTCCCCAGTCTGCTTTATGCCCTACAAGACTGATCTCTGTGGATTTTATACATGGGATCTTTTGTGCTGCAGGTAAGACTACGGAACAAAGAACACCTGTAAAGGCCCCCCAAATGGGCAGAGATTAAGGTAAATCCTGGCTCTTCCATGGGGCATTCTCCAGCAGGCTACATCCCATGGCAGTTCTCTTCCTTTGTGGGTTATTTTACTAATCCCTCTGCTTACCACTTGGGCCTTAGTATGTTATCACTGGACTGCTCCTAGCACGAGGATGCTATACTACCACCCATGTTTTCCTTATGTGGCTTCCTGCCCACCCCTTTGTAAAATAATATATTTATTAAACTCTCCTCCAATTACTCACGTTGAGGGTCATGTTGGAAACCTGACTGATACATCATCCAAGGTTAGAAAAATCTTGAGGGAGAGGTAAGAGACAAGCCCTCTGCTTGCCATATAATTGTAAAGACCACTTCCCATTATAATTCCCCCCAGGAGTCTACAGTTGACTGTGAAGCAGGAATGTTTTCACATATATAAAACAAATATAAACTAGGTTTGAAGAAGTACAGATGAGTAACAAAGAAAGAGATCAGAATGCTACTGGGGAGATACATGCTTTAACAAATCTTAGCCAGTTTAATTTTTAATCATCTTTTAACATCCTTTTGTCTTGCTAATTCCAAGTAACTTTTGGAAAGTGACCTTAAACGTAATAATTTTAAGGTATGTCCTTCCTCCTCCCTCTCTTTTAGGATACAGAGTTTAAGATAAATTGTTTTGTGAAATGTCCGGAAAGAGTGTTAATATTAATTCAAAATACTCAGGATGCATGTATTACTGTGGAAATGACAAAGTTTACTGTTTAAAAATATTTTTATTCATTGATTCAAATATCCTACACTTTGCTGAGCTATGATAAACTTATACATTTATTTTTCAAACCTATTTTTTCTTATTTAAGAAAATTATTTCATTTTCAAGTTTTTCTGTGATTAAAACTTTTGTTTCTAATTTCTAGATTTATTCCATCTTAGTTGAGAAGATGAATGGTTGACTTTTATTTTGGCTATTGGCTATTTCTATGAGGTTATATTTGTCATTTAAAATAGGACATTCACCTACATCCATGTCTTCCAAAGGCCTAAGTGAAGAATGAAAGTGTCCAAATTGGTATTGGGAATAAAAACATAAAACATTTTCCTTAGCTTCTCAAAGTGGTAAGAGCTCTTTAAAACTCAAATCTAGATTTTAAAAATCAGAGAAAATCTTAAGTGTGGTAGCTCATCCTTTTTTTCCTGTAGTATATCTATCAACTTATTTCACTACCCTTTTTATTCACTTTTTAAAATAATATGAAATAATAAAAACTTTCATTAAAAAGTCAGAAATAGAACTTAGTATCTTTCCATGTCAAATACACAAACTCGCTCTCCCATCTTAAAAGGTAACCATGGTGATTTTAAAAAGCTAAGGATTATATGTATTATACATACAGAAGTCATCATAAACTTATGAAGAGTGAATTACTAAAGTCTGTCAAAGTTTATACTGACCTAAGTACATGAGATTTACATATATATGCTTGCTGTTGCATTTTTTTAAATAGCAAAACTGGAAACCATGTAAAAGCAATGGACTTCTTGACCTTTTCATGTGTATTCACGTATTCACATTCACTATACATGCATAGAAATATGTTGTTTTGTTTTGTATTTGTTTCATATAAATTTCTTTGCAACCTGCTTCTTAACGCTTTGACTGAGAGATTTCATGGTTCACTGGGGAGACAAGGCACAATTTCTTCTATGTTGCCCTTGTACAATACAGCGTGGAGCTTTTAGGCAGTGAAGGAATGATCTGAATGGATCTGGCAATGACTCTTTTCAACCCTGTCCAAAACAGAATAGTTACGGAATTAGAAATTATAGCTGTAGGTCACATTTCCTCCTGGAAACATCGACTTTCTGATCAACCTGAGGAGTTCAGCATTAACAACCTCTGTCATTGGTATCTGCTCTCCAGAGGCCTGCTGCCAATGAACACAATAACCATTTTTATAGAGCTATGTCCTTTTACTTTAAGTTTACTCTTTTTGAAAATCCCTTTCTCTAGTAAGTACTAAGTATAATTGCTCTCTTTTCCAATTATATTCCTATTCTTTTCTTTTATAGTTATATACTTATCACTCTTTCCCAGTGCAGTCCTTTGAGATTTCTGTAAATCAAACCATGAAGGAAGAGTCAAGAACTTTTAAATTTCAATTGCTTGCTTTTTCATTGTGTGTTGTTTTCCATTTTGTTCTCACTGCTTTATTTGGCCTACACTGAACAGGATGGAAAGGAAATTCCAGCCCTTTCTTCCTCTATCAGAAACAAGAGGTGTACTGTTGCATGTGGTGGGATGAATAGTGTATACGAAGTTCTCAATATAAGGAAGTAAGCAACTATTATACATGTATGTGAGCATATATTTACACATACACATCTTTTGTACAATTATATATATGTACACACATATATACATATATACAGTTCTATACATATATATAACACTAATCTATAATTTACTGTTTTTATTATTTCATATTAGTTTTTTTCTATATCTGCACACCTAGATCTATTTTATTCTTTCTAGTTAGTAAATGGTATCTTATTGTGTGGGATTATCACAATTCAACAAGCCTATTGATTTTACATGGATTCCTGTTTTGCTATTTAAAAAATGCAACAACAAGCATATATATGTAAATCTCATGCACTTGAGTCAGTATAAACATTGGCAAACTTAGTAGTAATTCACTTTTCATAAGTTCATTAGGACTTCTGCATATATAATATTTTTAAATATCTGGTATTTCTCATTGCCTTTTAGGAGATACCTCTGCTTAATTGCTTTTAAAATATGAAAGAGAAAGCATTAAACTCCTCATTAATATTCACAGGTACCCCTGTGTGGACACCACTCGACCTGTATTTATTGCATTAAGACAAGAGGAAATTTTAGATAACAATGCCATATCTGTATCATAGCTATTTTTTACAGCTATAAAGGAGTTCATAAAGGCTCATAATAATCTGTTTACAATTATGAACTTTTTGTGAGAATTAATTCCCAGACTTCAATGTAAATATTCTTATAAAGAGAATGAAAAACATATTTTTAGGAATCTTTTAATAGTGTTAGAGAATTACCAAACTCCCCTGCACCATTCCAAAAAAATGCTGAATTTAAAAATGGATCAGTTCTTAAAATGTTAACTTCCATCTCCAGATTCTTTTTACTATATGTCTAAGATATATGAGAGACATACATCTCTCTTCCATTCCTGGGCACTCTTTTTTAAATTTTGCATTCTCCAGGGGCATGTTTGCCCAGGCTCACCCACTTTACACTTCTTCTCATTAAAAGACTGATTTTTTGGTTGTGGTGATCATGATAACTTTTATTTTGTGAAAATTTATTTTGTGTTTTTATTGGGGACTTACTATTTACTGGGAGATTACAGTAAACAGTTGAATGTTTAGTTCTTATCCCTAATTTGCTTAGAGGGAAATTTAAGCTTAGTGAAGTTGACTGTCTGTCCAGTGTCCATACAGCCTTTCTTTTGACCACAAATCCCAACCAAAGAATTACCAACTGCCACCCTTTAATGGTGCGTGAGGAGGGAGACTGCTGAGGTCAATTCTAGAGAATGTTGGAGGCAAAACTCTCACTTGACTTCTCCCTTGAAGTGATGCATAGACAACTATGGCATTTCATAAAGATTCTGTTTCTGTTTGGGGAAAAAGAAACTCCTCTTAATTTTCAACCTCAAATAACCGTAGTGAATTGTCTCTGGCTCACAGCCAAGTAAATAATCTTGTACCCAGACCATCATCAGGCACAAGATGAGCTCCACCTGTTAGTCCCTACTTGGCTTTGATGAGCTGGTTATTGGGAAACCGTAATTTATGAAGTATATTATTTTCCCCCAAATAAAATAAAGGTGTATGTTTATGTGTGCTGTGCAAATTAAGCATATACATATCTATATCTATCTGGATATAGATACAGATATATAGATATCTATATATACTTTGTAGCTGTAGGTAGATTGATAGGTGGAGCTAAGCATAGATAGGGACATAGAAATAGACTGATAGCATAGAACAGTGGTTCAGAGCATGGCTTCTTAGTCAGGCTGCTTGGTTTTGAATCTCAGCACTGTGACAATTTTCTTCATTTTTAAATTGATTTAATATCCCATCTGAAGTGCACTTTAAAGGTAGAAATAAACACAATATAGCAAAACAAAATAAAAAGGAAAATAAAAGAAATAAACTTTGATGACTAATAGCTTGGACTCAAATCATACCCCATTACTTAACTACAAATATGATCTTGGCTAATTTATTTTACTTCTTTGTATCCCACTTTCATAATCTGTAAAGGGAGAATAAAATTCTAGTGACTTCATATAGTTTTGATGAATAACTAAAACTGTAACTTAGAATCTTATGTGGTACATTATAAGAACTGTAGAAGTGTTAGCTATTATTGCCACTCAGAATTCAGAGACCAGGAGACAGAAAAGGCTACTCTTCATTGAGGGGTTCTCAGGTCTAATACACGGTTTGCAAAAAACAGGTCACAACCTCCACTAGAAGTGCTTTTTCTCTACTTAAGTATGAATGAACACACAAAGGCTTAAAATAAAGTTCTCTAAAATCCCCATAGGGAATGACACAACTACTTATAAAACCATAACAAAAAAGCAAAATGAATTATAATATCAATTGAAACCAAAAGAATAGGCATCAGCAGAAATAGGTTACAGGAGTGACTAAGATACTGTTTCTACAAAGTAGAGGAGCCAAATACTAAAGACAGATGAAGGTTTCTGTCCAACTTCTGTACCAGTTAGGCTGGCTTTCAAATTTATGGTTAGGAGAACTGACTCTGGGTGGTGAACACACAATGTGATATATAGATGATGTGTTACAGAATTGTGCACCTGAAACCTATGTAATTTTACTAACCATTGTCACCCCAATAAACGTTAATTTAAAAAAAAAGGAATCAAGGAATAAAAAGAAAAGAAATTTATGGCTAGCTTAAGGTCATTGATAGTTTACTCTCTCAAGTATGATATCCTGTGGAAGCAGTAACTTGGAAAATTAATGTCAAAAATAAATGTCATCCAATAAGAATGTGATTATCAGAAATGACTTAAGAGTTTTCCTGGTTTTGAGTAAAAGAATGCGATAAGCCTCCAGTCAACTACCACTCATAAGAATTCATAGTAAACTCTATTAGCTTTTGATCATTTCTCCTTAAGTGATCAATTCAAGATAAATTTTTAAGAATTTACGTAATCACAGCATGAAAATTGTAAGGACACGATATAATTTTACAAAGAAATGGAATATCCAATAACAGAAATTCAATACGTTTATTTTCCCATCACTGAAATTTTTAAAAATTTAACTTTATGGAAATTTACATTCTAGGTAAAATTGCTGTTCTAAAATAAATTTTTGAATCACTTTTATGACAACTATTTTATATGTTATCTGTTTCTGAATCAAAACAATGTAAGCAGGGCCGGCCGAGTGGCGCATTGGTTAAGAGCTGGTTTTGGGATGCCAGCTGCCCCGGTTCGGATCCCACATATGAGGGCCAGTGACACTGCCCTCTACAACTAACAACAGCTTCAACTGGAGCTGGGCTGTGCGAGCCCCATGACGGTGTAGGCTGCAGCCCCTGCTGCAGTGGGCTGCCATAGGCTACAATGAGTGGCTGGCAGCCAGCGTGAGCTGCCAATAGCCATGGTGAGCGACCATCCAGAGGCCGGCGACCTATCTGCCTCATCTGGGAAGAGTGCAATAACGATACCAACATGGGCCAGTGAAGCAACATCCTCCACAACTAGACTGAAAAACAAAAAGATAGCAACTTGTCTGTTCCCCTTCCCCGATTCCCCAACGCTGTTCCCCTCCCCCATTCCCCAATAAAATCTTTTAAAAATTAATAAATAGAAATAAAAAATAAAAAATAAGAAATAAAAATGTTCCCATTGCTCAAATCGCTCAGGAAATTCCAAGGGTGCCGTGAACCAAGAATCCCGGATGAAGACCACACATACATTAGAAATACATTTTCATCACCTGTATGACCTAATATCATCAAGTTATAACAATCTTATGTGAATTTTTATCAGAGTAACTTCTAGAACATATGAAAACTCTGCTCCTTCACATCTCTGACCCCACTCAGTTACTGATGTCCCCAAATTACATCTTTAGACTGTGTGTGTGTTTTTTTTCTTATAGTTGACATATAATATTATTCTACTTCAGCTTCAGTTGTACAGCACATTGGTCAGGCATCTACACAGTCTATGACATGATCCCCTTGATAAGGTCAGTGCCCATCTGGCACCCTACATAATCATTACAACATTGTTGATTATATTCCCCATTCTCTATTTCATATCCCCAGAAACTATATTGTGATATTTACGATATTTTAAATCATCATTTCTTTGTAAGCAAATCTATTGGCCTTTTTCCTGAAAGCTTGATTTTCTTTTATTGGCTCGCCTAGCCAAAATCAGGTTGAGGGGCAGACTGGATGAACTAACTCAGAGAATACTTATACAAAGGAACTAACATAACTAAGTGGAATTATAAGTCTTGAAACATTAATGTTATAGCAAAGGTGCATCACACAGCTAGAAAGGATATGTAAACGGAAGGTGTGCTCTCAGTTGTGTTATAATGGCTGATTAGACACTACCATTGGAAGACATGTCCATGAAACCTCCTAATGGCTCTGCTTTACCATTTTGGAATAATGATAACATATACTTTTTACATAAATCTTATTGTGTTCTTTATCATTTAAATGGATTCATCTGTTGATATGCTAATGTTTGCCAGAACTACAATCAGACTACATTAAGAAAATATCTTAGTGTATTGTTTTCTTAGAGGTACCTATTTATAAAATATTGGAAAGTAATTTTTAGATCAAATTTATTCATGTTCTTGGTTCATTATTCATACATTGGGCCATCACTAAGTCCTTCCTTTAAAAGAAAACAAAACTAATATAATAATGGTAAATAAGTATAAGGTGTTGGCTTTGTCTGTTTGGGATACTGTAACAAAAATACCATAGACTAGTTAGTGGCTTAGAAACAACAGAAATTTATTTCTCACAGTTCCAGAGGCTAGGAATTCCAAGAGTAAAGGTGCCAGGAGATTCAGTAGTTGGTGAGATCCCACTTACTGGTTCATAGACAGCTGTGTTTTTGCTGTGCCTCCATGGAGAAGGCATGGGAGAAGGAATGAGTTAGCTCTCTGGGGTCTCTTTTATCAAGGCACTAATTCAATTCATGAGGATTCCAACCTCATGACCAATCACTTCCAAAAGTTCCACCCTCAAATACCATCACTGGGGATTAGGTGTTAATATATGAATTTTCAGGGGTCACAAACTTTTAGTCTACAGTAAATGCTAGTAAAAATGCTATGCAACCCTTCTTTAGTCTGTTGCCAATGTTTATTTGGTGACCATAGGGAAAATATGAACTATATCCTTTAATAATTTGCAAATAGGTTTAATTGAACTCAAATCCAGATTACTTTATTCAAATTTCAGATATTTTTATTTATTTTGCCTTGTTTTCCCACTGTACAATAAAATAAGCTAAGTTCAAGGACCCTTCATAAATGATTTGAACATTGATTTTGTGAAAACGAAAATTACACTGGACAAGTTAATCAGGCAAGGCAGGCTGCAATAGGGGAGGGAGAATAGAACTAAGTCAAAACTCAACTCCAATGAAGTAGAGGGTGGTAGGGTTTCTCAGAACTGTTGTGAGTTAGTACCAATTTTTCAGGGCTGGAGTGAGCTAGTGTCAATTTACTGGAGGATGGTATAGGTCATAGGTCATTTGTATTTGTTAACAGGATTATCCAAAGGAAAAAGAAGCTTGTCATATCTTTATAGCAGAAAGTAGTTTTAAGACTGGAGCAAAGCACCTGCAGAAATTAGTCCTACTCTCCCACAGAAACTGAGAGGTAAGACTATCATTAACTTTGATGATTACATTTCAAACAAATGGTTTTCACTTTCCTGGGGAGGTTGGGGTGGAGGAGACATCCCTGAGTTCTAATACTTATGAGAGGCTTTTAAAAAAATTTACATCTCAAAAGGGCAGAGAAAGAATTAACAATTACACACTTTCTAAAGTAAATGCTCTAAGTAAAGTGAGGTCATGGGTTTGTGGTCAAGGAAAAGCTTGTCTAAAATTTAGTGAATCTGAGGAGAAACATTAAGTCCCTCTTGATCAATACAAACTGAAAATCTCAAAATAAAACTAGATATTTGAAATTGATGCCAATTGTATTCATACCATGAGACTCAAATCCCTCTGACACATGTTCAGTAAGCATCAGCTACATTCAGGGAAATGCGTATTGGATTTAAGAAATTGGAAGAGTGTTGACATTTTTTTTTGATTGAACGATGTATTTTATTATAATTCATCTTTCACAGAGTGTGAAATATGTATTATCAAGTGTCGAATTAAAAAGTAAAAAACATAATTTATCCTTC
Source organism: Aselliscus stoliczkanus (assembly GCA_033961575.1). Lineage (NCBI taxonomy): Eukaryota > Metazoa > Chordata > Mammalia > Chiroptera > Hipposideridae > Aselliscus > Aselliscus stoliczkanus. The sequence goes on along the minus strand of CM066740.1, from coordinate 68,769,548 downwards.
TAAATTAGTAATAGTTAAAGTAATTTACCCTAACTTATTTTTATTCTTTACTAAACAGAAAAAAAAAATTTATCCTTCATTAAGATGTGTGATTATTAAAACTATACAAGCTCTATCATTTGTATTTGCTTTGAAAAACCAGGTGGTTGTGGAATTATACTTTTAGTAATGTTAGCATATTTTTTCCTTGAAATTGCTTTTCAACCAAGTAAAAATTCTTTGATTTTATTTTAAGCCATTTTATTGCCACAGATGTTAAAATCAAACTCTCCATACGTTTTTACTAGATTGTAAATTAGATCTGTGTGTTAGAATGATGATTTCCTCATTGATTATGGATGATTTAATAAATAGTAAATAACTGTAGAAATATATACTCAATAATAAATTTGGCATTCACTGGCAAGTGTCTAAGAGATGCCATATTAAATAATAATGTGTTAGAAATGAAACTTCCCTAGGGCATTGCTTAACAATATACTGAAAGTTCACAGCATTCGTTTCAACAATTAGCATAATGATTGTGCCTTTAAATGTGTCTTCTGTTGTAAATCTTTGGACAATTAGCTTTAACAATGCCAACATAGATCCACCTATCAAACTCCTCCACATTTTTCTAAGTTATAAAATCCAAGTGCCTTACAAGTGAAAAAATATATATTATATATTAAACTAGAAAAAGAACAATAAGTGGATATATTCATATCCTGTAATGTAAAAGACAGATAATTAAAGGAACAAAATCAATAATAGCTAACATTTGACAAGGAAGCCAAGAATACCCAAAGGACAAAGGACTGTCTCTTTAATAATTGGTGCTGAGAAAAATTGGTTATTCACACACAAAAGAATGAAACTAGACCTCTATCTTATAACACAAAAATTAACTCAAAATGGACTTACTTAAATGTAAGACCTGAAAACATTTTCCTAGAGGAAAATGTAGGGAAAAGCTTCTTGACATAGGTCTTGGCAATGGATTTTTAGCTAGGGGCCGTAAGGAGGTGCTCAAAATCACTAATTATCAGGCACATGCACATCAAAAGCACAATGAGATATCACCTCACAGCTGTTAGAATGGCTGTCATCTAAAAGGCAAGAGATAACAAATGCTGGTGAAGATGTGGATTTGTTACCTAAACCCTAATATTTTTTTCCTTGGGTCTATCTACCTGCACACATTGGCCCAGTGAAATGCATGAGCATTTTTGCAGGAGCTTGCAATATAGAAATAAAAGGTTAATATTGAATTGATGGATACGGAGGTGAGGAGCTCATGCTGTAAAAACCGGACTCTCCAATAGCGTGTAGGTTACAGACTACATGGGGCAAAATCACAAGACACCATGAGTTAGGGGGGTTCGAGGTAATGCTGGGAGCTGATTGGTTGAAGGTGAGCTAAGGGTAAAAGTCACTTCCTCAGGTCTTGAAGACAGTTCTGAGGAGCATTTTTGGCATCCCTTTGTCGGGCGGGTCTCAGGAAAGTAGCCAGGGGGTAGTCCCACTTTAGGGCTCAGGAACCGAATAATAATTTAGGTCAAGATGTTATCTTTAGCCTGCCAGGGGTCCAGACCATGTGGCCATTAGTCATATTCTAGGTACTATCTTTTACTGCCTCTGGCATTGCTGATTATCCAGGAGGAAGGCTAGGTCTGTGAGATACACACACACACACACACACACACAGACACACTGGGGGTGCCAAAAAACATATACGAATGGACACTTTGGTTAACGTTGCTCAAGCAGTAGTTCGCCATAATCAGAAGTGTCTACGGGCCGGCCGAGTGGCACGGTGGTTAAGCGCTGGCTTGGGAAGCCAGAGGCCCTGGTTTGGGTCCCACATATGAGGGTCAGTAACACTGCCCTAAAAACAAAAAACAAAAAAATTAATGAGATACCTTAAAAAAAAAAAAAAAAGAAGTGTCTAGACGCTGATGGTAATCACTTTGAGCACCTCTTGTAATTGCAGAAGTCAAACGTGATTTGTAGTCATCTTTTGTTATAGGTATATATTGGGTATTACAATTAATACCGTTTTTTCTTTTCTTATAATATGTCAACATTTTTTTTGGCACCGTCTGCATATATATATATATATATGTATATATATATGTATATATATATATACATATATATACATATATATATATATATATATATATATATATAGAGAGAGAGAGAGAGAGAGAGAGAGAGAGAGAGACAGAGAGAGAGAGAGAGAAGACAGAGAGAGAGAGAGAGAAAGGGATATGATTTCTAGAGCTAGGATTTAAAACTAAATGTAATCAAAATCATAGGGGTCCTTGGTTTCAGGTCCTTATAATGCACAAGTTCTGAGATTGCTGTCTCACACCTAAAACACGACCTACAACTCAGTTTTCTTACAGATCCTAGTAGAACATGGCAAATGCTGTATGTGGAGAATATCATATTACCAAATGTGTTTAAATTCAAGGGCACATTTTGAAAAAGATTTAATGGTTTTCAAAAAAATAGTTTACTAGATAAAGAAGATAATGTAAAATTTAAAACACTGGCAAATTTGAGAAAGAGTCTCCGTTCCTGAATTTTTTATAAAAGTATAAATTCTTAATCAAATAAATAAAAATTTAAAACTTTTGGTATGAATGATATTAATGGGTAATAAAGAAAATATTAACAGAAGCATAACATGGTACTAACCATCTAGAATGTACCATACATTAAATATGTGAAAGTATGCATTAGATAAAACTGTCTCACACACAATGTTGTAATGTTGAGAGGTGATAAAATAAAATAATGCCAAAGTACATATGATTGCTTTAAAGACCTTGGCCAAAATTTGAACCTAGACAGATGATGCAAAAATGGCAGAATTGAACTATGTCACAGTATCATTTTTTTAAATATTAAAATAAATTAACATTAAAAAGTAAATCTTTTTTAAAATGCCTGCTAAGGAAAGTAACACATGATTCTAGAAACTGGAGAAAACAGCAAGCATTTTGACCCTCATATTATTGAAGCCTATCCATCCACGGGGACATAGGATAGGAAACAAAGGCTAGACAGTATTCATACTAGCCTCAAATTAGGAAGAATACAATTCTGAGGCAGGGTCCTTATATATTTATCAAGATTGGTGAGTTCCATACCATATGACCCAGAAATTCCACTCTTGGGTATCTACCCAGAAGAATCCAAGACACTAATTCGAAAAAATATATGCACCCCTATGTTTATTGCAGCACTACTTACAATAGCCAAGACTTGGAAACAACTGAAATGCCCATCGATAGATGACTGGATTAAGAAACTGTGGTACATTTATACAATGGAGTATTACTCCGCTATAAAGAAGAATGAAATCGTACCATTTGCAATGATATGGATGGACCTAGAGACTATAAGATTAAGTGAAATAAGTCAGTCAGGGAAAGACAAATACCATATGATCTCACTTATATGTGGAATCTGAAAACCTGAATGAACGAGCAAAGTAAACAGAAACTGTCTCACAGATATAGAGGAAACACTGATGGCTGCTAGTTGGGAGGGAGGTGGGGATGAGGGAGAAGAGGAAGGGATTAGACAGCATAAATAGGTAACTACAATATTTCCATAGGGATATGAAAGACAGTTCAGCGAATAATAATGTTGTAAATATTTTGTGGGGTGTCAGATGGTCACATGTCTTGTTAGGGAGACCACTTCGTGGATGGAGTAGTGGCTTGATCACTGCAATGTACACCTGAAACTGATGTTGTATAATATTGTATGCCAACTGTAATTGAATATATAGATAGTCACAGGATGTGGAGTATACTGTGGAAGGGAGTCAAGGGAATTGTAATAGATATGTATGATATGGGTGGGAGGAGTGGGGTGGCAAATTGAGGGGTGAAAAGTATAACTATTGCACTGTGTTTATACCTGAAACTAATTTTTTTAAATATGTTTATTTCACAATAAAAGAATTAAAAAAAAAAAAGATTGGTGAGTTCCAGAAAGGGCTGACTACATGCTTCAGATGCAATGTGTTTTTGTTCCTGAGTATTTCTTCTCTTCACTCAAAAAGAAGCATATATTGTACCTCTTTCCACTGGTATTTCTAGTGCTTCCTCAAGGATGGCAGATACATTTCTTCCCCAATATCAGTCTCTGCCAGGTGCCTTGCTTGGGCTAATAAAATATGAGTGAATGCCAACTGTGTGCCACTTTCAGTTTTAGGTAACACTGCCTGAGTCTGCGAATTCTAATTGAAGTATGAATTGAAAATTACACAATGAATAGGGGAAACAATCTATAGCAGAAGGATCATAATTACATGACAGGTACTTTCGTCTAAGATATTGATTCCTTCTTTCACTCAATAATCGTTTATTGAGCATCTATAATGTGCCAAGTTCAATTGCAGGCATTGAGAACACAGAGTGTGGGTACTGAATATCGGTACAGAAACCAAAATAGAACTTGAGTTTTCTAACAAGGATTGCACACTGCCTCATTCAGCATTCCTCCTTTGCCTGTCATGCTCTCAGGCTACAGGAATGTGGTTAAAGGAAAACAAAATAACAATAATTAATAATAATAATAACAACTTTGTATTAAACAGTTACATACAAAAACAAGCAATATACAATAGATGAGGGGAGAACATGGTCAAGACATGTCAAAGAACAAAGAAGAGATCTCGACAAAGTTGACTAAGGAGGAAAAAAAAACAAAAAGAAATTGAAGTGGTAACGATGAAAACTAATTCATACTTGTAAATAAAAGCAAGGATTGTATGATGCACAATCAGACTAGTTTACATAACCTGAAACAGAAGAAAATTTCCCACAAATAATTCGAATGCTGAAAATAGACTAACATTTTTTTTTAAACTTAATAAAACAATACCTCTATGACAGAATGTAAAGGGGAAAAAAGGGATGAAAATTTAGCTTGCAAACTTAAATAATAAGATCAAGGACAAAAATAACATTTGAAAAAATAAGAATATTAATATAAAATAGGCTTAAACAGAAAGGACAAGGCAGAAATAAAATCATATAAACTACAACCTTTTATATCACAATATAGAGAAATAGTATAGAAATTCAAGTATGAGAAAATAACTATAATATTTTAGTCACCAAATGAGGAATAAAGGGGAATTGTTTGGCACAGCCTCCAACTTCTCTAACATCATAACCTTCCTGAAAACATGGCAGTGATGGCTATTAAAAACCTGTGAATAATGGAAAGTGTAAGCTAAGAATACTGTACTCAACTTAGATCTTTTTCAAGTATAAGATATAAACTAATAGCATCAACTATGGAAGAACTCATATCAAGAGCCCAGCTTGATAAATCTACTTGAAGACAAAAATTTACCAATCATGAAATGTCCTAAGTAAAGAACTCAAGAAGAGTAAGGCTCATTATCTGTATCCATTTAAAATAAATTAATATAAATGTTTACCTAGCCAAAGGTAAATGTTATATGTTACAGTATTATAATAATATTACTAACAAAATTTTTTAAATGAAGTAGAAGATAATTTATATAACATTTAGGAGTACTAATGATTTAGTCAAATGATGATTTCTAAAATTAAAATGAAGTTAAAAATGGTTTAAGGATTCCAGCCCTAATGTGTTCATTCCAGAATTCCTTTTCTTATTCTTGAATTATCTTTTTTGAGATCAATATATTTTGCAGTGAAGATTTTTTTATTAGAACATCTACATACTCTTTATTTTTACTATAGTTTATTTTTCTGTTATCGTATTAGAGAATAATGAATTTCTTTAAGTATAGCCGAGGGGTTTCGAACTATTTTAATAACAATTTATATAGATTAATCTGTCTATCCTTTGATCAATATATGTTTATGTATAGAATATAAAAGGGATTATGTTTTAAAAAGTTAATGATGGAATGGAGAGCAAACTCAATTCATCAATACATAAAAAATTATATATCACAAACAAGTGGAATTTACTGAACATGCATAATGTTGGTTCAACATCTGAAAATCAAATAATGTAATCCATCACATGAATGGGATAAAGAATAGAAAACATATTATATCAATTAAAGCAGAAAAAGTATTTCCCAAAGAAATATGAGTACATATTAACATAAATCAATAATTAGATTTTTAAAATGGGGAAGAAGGGAAAAATCTCCTGTGCTGAAGAATTCTAAGTAATTTACGTCCACTCTACCTTCTTGAGGAGTTTCGGCATAACTCTCCCCTCAGATCTGGGCTGCCCAGACTCTTTCCTCGAGGGACTGTAGTACGAAAAGCGGAAACAAGAGTAACAGAACAGTGGAGAAACCTAACAAATACTACCTCGCAAGGCAATTACGGTCAGTGTTAACAGTGATAATTAATGTTGATGGTAAACACCCTTAATGTTATATAATGAAAATGGGACTGTACCTCTGTGACCTTTCTCCCAAAACATATTATCATAGTCTAAGCATGTGAAAAAATATATTAGACAGATCCTAATAGAGGGATGTTTCACAAAATATCTGACTGGTAATTCTTAAAACTGTCAAGATAATCAAAGGCATAGGAAAATCTGAGAAGTTGCCACAGCCAAGAGAAGTGTAAGGAGACATGATAGCTAATTATAATGTGGTACCCTAGATGGGATTCTGGGACAGAAAAGGGACCTAAGGTAACAACTAAGGACACCTGAATGAAATATAGACTTTCATTAATAATAATGTATCAGAATATATTAATAACATGTTACAGATGTACTACACTAATAATAGAGAAAACTGAGTGTGGGTTATATGGAAAATACTTATTATATTTTCTCAATTTTTCTGTAAATCTAAAGCTGTTCTAAACAATAAATCATATTTAAAACACAATTAAGGCTGGGTACAGCTGGATTACAGATTTAGGAAAACCTTCCTCCAATCATGCTTTGCTAAGAGAATTTAACTTATATATATAAAAAAGAAAAACCCAGGGGTTGCATGTAGCTACTTTAACACATTCTCCTCAAATGTTTTTTCTTCTAAGACAACTTTAATATGATTGGCAATAATTTTAAGCCTGTGTGTTATCAGGTATTTTTAAAAATACATTGGCATTATTTTTGTCTAGTTATTCATTTGTGGTATCAGAAGTACTGGGCTCTTTCCAAGCTGGAATATTTCTAAGAGTCCACAATGGATACTTAACCAATGCTCTTTGAACAAATTAATGAAAGCATGATTGCATGATATCAACTGATTAACAACATGATGTTTCTGCCAAAGGCGGTGTTGCTTTAGGTAGTTTTCCGTTCACAGAATGATGCAGCCAACTCATGTTCGTGATAAGTCATACTTGTTTTTGTTTATAGAAAAAAAAAATTGACTCAAGCTTCACAAATCTTGAATTGAGATATGATATTTAAAAATTAGAGAAAATAAATATATGTATCAGTAAGGTGAGGTCTGCTAACAGGGATCTAGCCAAGAAACCAAATTTTTAGTTAAAGTGTTTCTTTTTTTCTATTCCTCTCTTAAACAAACACACAGAGCTTACAATTTCTAGTCTCTCTCTCTCTCTCTCTCTCTCTCTCTCTCTCTCTCTCTCTCTCTCTCTCTCACACACACACACACACACACACACACACAAACATTTCAAGCTTTAGCATTTTCTTGTAGTCCACAAATATATAGAATTATTGAATAATATGGATTAAAATATTTGAGAATAATCTACAATATAACATCTTCCACCACTTCACTAAAAAACCTATAAACATATACAAAATAATGAAATCCAAAATTCTAAAAATCAGAATAAACAGAAGTATATAATGTCAGAATCTTGTAATATTCTCCCATATGCAAAGGTGAGCATTTTACTGTGAAGAATTTACTCAGCTTCCCTTCATGATATGGTATGCTTCTTTTTTCTTTTTACTTTGTTTTCTCTCTTTCTACCTCACCCTTCCTCCCCTATTATACAGAGGCTGGGAAATGGTAGAAAATGATTAAAATTTTTCTTACAACCTATCCACTGAGTCAACGAATCAGTCTTGTATGACATGAAAACTGAACAACCAAACCTATTTTGGCTGTTTGCTGATTCTAAAGCATTGACCTTTTGGTTACCTACCATTTTTCAAAATCCTGCAGGAAAAGAGAAATATGTGTGTATGTGTGTGTATGTGTATGTGTTGGAGGGATGCTCACAACAGCATTTTAAATTCTCGACTGTGCAGTCCCCACAAATAAAGCACTAGAAAGAAGTAGTAGAGAAAAAAAAATAGTTCATGTTTTTTTGAAAAATCTTTTCCATGTCAGAGGTACAGATAATCAAATAACTGGGTCACAGAGGATGCTGCCTCATTAAAGGAGAGATGTACAAGGTAAGAATTTGAGGGAAATCATGGACTGTATTTGCAGCTCTATATGATAAATAATCCTTTATATATAATCCAAAAAAGGAAATGTACCAGCAGACAGAAAGCAAAGTGCAACAATAGTAACGATTAGTAGTTATATAATGTACTTAACATTTATATAAATCTATTATTTACATAATATATACATGTAAAAATATTAGTGATAATTAGCATAATAATTATTATAACAATACCAACAATAGCAACCACAAAAATTACTAAATATTTCTCAAATCTCAAGTACTGTTTTAAGGACTTTGCACATGTTAAATTATTTAATTCTCAAAATAACCAAGAAGCAATTACTACTACTAATTTCATTCTATAGATCAGGAAACAGAGGTACAGTGTTAAATTAATGCACCAGGGTCACACAACAGGTAAATAGTATTTGAAGTACTAACCTAGTATATAAAGCTTAAGTTTGTTGCATAGACCTTGAATGGCAGGCCAACCCTGTAATAGATGATGTGATTTTGATGAAAAAACCCACTATATAAAATTCAAATAAATATTTTCATTAGAAATTATACTACATAGCCACATATTATTTGGATATGAACTATATTCCAACCTTGAATACTGAAGAAATTTGTTTCATACTCTCATTTTGGGGGTAAAGAAGATTTTTGTATTCTTTCTTAATATTTTATTTAAAATGTTCTGAGAAATTGTCAAAATCTTTACAATCCTAGGTCTTAATTTATTTCTTCTGTACATGGGAAACTATTAATGAGCTTTCTCTCCCCAGAGATTTATCTAAACCGAAACCCAAGAATGCCACAACCTTTCTAAAAGTGTTTCTAATTGATTAGCAATTACAAGTAATTCATTAAATGAGTTCATTTTATTTTAATGAAGTTGTTACTGTAATAATTATTTTCTGAGCACTGCACCAAGCATCTAAGCACACTTCTTCTATGTGCCTAAGTATTTCCTCTTGAAAATTAAAACAATGCCTCTTTCAATACTTATTCTTTCCCTTACCACAAACATGTCAATAAATAACCCTTTTGGTAACTTTGCAACATTCAGACACTGTCACAATATTTTTCAGATAAAAACAATCGTGACATGGTTTTATTATCTTAAGTAAAAATACGATAGTTCTTGCTCACGAGTGAGAGCTGAGCTCTGAGCAACAGCAGTTCGATGCCCAGCCCAAGCTGAGTTGCCATTGAGCTGCCAACAGGTGGCAGGATGGCTCCGCTGAAAAACAAACAAACAAAACAAACAAACAAACAAACAAAAAGATAGTTTAGCAGGGAGAGGAGGATTATATTTGCTACCTCAAAATGTGTCACTATGGCACAAGGATTAATTTAGGCTGATTATTTTTTAGGAACAGAAGACTCAGGAAATTTTCTTTGTTACCACCGTTTAACTGCCTAAAAGAAGTTAGATAAAGGGTCTGTTTTCAGAATGGAACTATCACCAGAGATATCTACAAAGAACATGGGCCAGGCTGGTGGGAGACTTGGCAGGGCTTCGAGATCACAGTCTCTTATTTGTCCCACTGTCTCTGCATGGAACTGCACACATTTGTTTGCCAAACATTTGCTTTTCCATCACTTTGTGAATTGCTTCCCCCAACTTTGAAGTCCCAAACCACTACCACCCTTTTTCCATAGCTCAAGGTGGCACATGATGCTCAACTGCCAAGTTTGTTCTTGGACCCCATATTCTTATGGAACCACCATACATAGACATGCAACTATGGTATTTATATCTGATTATATTCTACTGTTAATCTGTCTCATATCAATTTAATTCTTAGGCCAGCTAGAAGAACCAAGAAGGGTAGAGTAAAAATGTTTTCTCCCAGACAGTTACCCTGGTCTTTTCCAATACAGTCAATGCTCTCCTTAACAACAAAGATATGTTCTGACAAATGCATTGCTAGGCAATTTCATCACTATCCAAATGTCCCAGAGTGTACTTACATAAGCCTAGTTGGGACAGCCTAGTACAGTAATTGCACGTGCTTTTATTTGACTGGCAGCACAGTGAGTTGGTTTACCCTAGAGTCACCACCAACACATGAGCAATGTGTTGCACTATGGTGTCGTAACATATATGACATCACTAAGTGACAGAAATTTTCAGCTCCATTATAATCTTATAAGAGTACCTGTCTGGTGTGCAGTCTGTCTTTAACTAAATCATCATTATGTTGCACGTGAATGTATTGGAAGATTGTCTGGAATGATTCGCCACAGAAAAAAGAGCTGGAAAGCAGTTGAGATGTTAATTAGTAACTTGTTTCCTATATAAATGTTATGAAGCACTTAAGGAAGAAAGAAAAGCATGTCTTGAATTTTTTATTTTATTTTATTTTTAGTTGAGCCATCCTGCCACCTGTTGGCAGCTCAGCTCAGGCTGGGCATCAAACTGCTGTTGGTCAGAGCTCAGTTCGCACTCTTGAGCAAGCTCTTAATCAACTGAGCCACTCAGCCAGTCCTTTGAATTTTTTTAAAAAAAAATACAATGTGAGGATGTAAGAGAGTAGTGGAAGAGTGAGAGGAAATTTTAAAAATCAGAATATTTCAAAGTTGAAATTCACAATTAATAATAATTTAACTTACATACTTTCTATGAGAGGGGGTGATTTCTAATTAAGGATAAGAAATACAGCAAATCTGAGAGAACAGAGCTTGGGACTTTTAGGATATGTATAATATTGCATATATATATATATATATATATATATATATATATATATATATATATGTCATATATAATCATATGGAGCACTACTACACTCAGCAATACCTGTTAATACAAAGACAGGCAGACTGAGTATGAAGAGAATGCAGACGATACCATATAAAATAAGAGAAGTTAAAGAACTCAATAACATGCTTATCCTACACCAAAGAGAAGTCTTATAACAGCCCTGAGTATTTTCAGGGGATTTAAGATGAATTGGTGATTCAGGTGAATGAAACAAGGTCAATTTTCTCCATTCATTGAACCAGGTAGACAAGAGAGAGTGATTAACGAACTAACTTGTGCAGACAAAGGAAGCTGAGAAATGGTGTTGATGATAGGACTAGGGAGGGGGAGGTGATTTAACTCAGTTTCCTCAGCTTATTTTTTAGGGGATGAGGACAGAGAAGTTATTTTTCAAGAAAGGGCACTAAATATCTGAAGGAAAAAAAAGGTTTCCTGGCCCTTTAACTATTTCAAAAGAAATGAATTTCCTAGCACTGCTTGTACAAAGAGAAATAGCTCAGCGCACTATACATTATTAGGGGAATTTATCTAGTATGTTAAATGTCTTTGATGATGTAAGATTGGATCATAACAAAAGATTCAATGTTACCTTCTCTGAATATTTTTGTAAAATTTGAATGCCAAAATACTTCATCAGAATATTCCCCATACTTTATCTGAGTTCAAATATGAAGATAACACCTGTAAAATGGGAAGTATTTATGATTAAATATTAGAATGAAGACATACTGCATACTGAAAACAAGAAAAGAAAATCTTTATGGAGTAGAAAAGGAAAGAACTCTAAACAAAAATATTTAAAAGCAAAGAGAAAAAAAAGGAAATAGATTACTTTCAAAGATTAGGTTACCTACGAAAGAATGAAAGTCTGTCATTCATTAGGAAAATAATATATTTTGATTTATCTGAGAGCACATAAACTTTCAGAGGATGAATATATTCCAGAAAAGAAATTAAAAAGCACCACGGAGGCTGGCTGAGTGGCGTGGTGGTTAAGCGCTGGTTTGGGAAGCCAGCGGCCCCGGTTCGGGTCCCACATATGAGGGCCAGTAACACTGCCCTCAAAAAAAAAAAAAAAAAAAAAAAAAAGCACCACGGAAGAAAGTAATGAGCTACAATAAGAACAGGTAAGCAAGTAAATTAGTAAAATATATTGGTAATCCACATAATTATATTGTTTAAACATTGTAATTAAAATAACACAATTTGATATATTTAAAAGCAAGCTGGAATTAAAATTTTAGATATTGATAATATTGATTTTAACAAAGAGGAAGCTGAAAAAAATTAAAGCCAGCTTTTAATTTACTGAAAATATGCACATATTTTTTTGTTTGCTAAAAGTTAAGGAAAATAAAAATCAGGTGTGTATAGATGTATATATCATCTAAATCAATGGAGTAAGAGAAATGAAGTCAAAGAAATCCAATTAGTATAAGAGAAGTTAAGGAAGGTTAATGAAGGAAACACAAAAGAAGTATGTTAAATATAAAACAAAGAACGGTATGTTTCAAGTAATTTCAAATAAATCAGCAATCATAATTAATACGAGTAGATTAAACACTTTTTTAAAAAGCAGAGACTCCTTTGGAATTAAATAAATGAAACCAATCACATAATTCCAAATAAATCAGTAATCATGAAAAATATGAAGATATTATAGACCTTTTAATAAGCACAGTCTTGTTTTGATAAAAAAAAAACTGTCTTAGAAACAGATCAAATGTTTTGAAATGAATATGACAAATTGAGTGGAAAGAGAGAAATTGAAGAAAATAAGTATAATCATCTTCAAAGGAGTTTTGCTGCAAGGAAGAGGAAAGAAGTAACATAGCAGCTAGTGGGGAAAGTAGGGATAAAAACAGTACATTTTTTATAAGAAAGAACAGTAAGATTGTGTGTTCATGGAAATGATTCAGTAAAAAGTGAAAAAACTGAGGACGGAAGAAAAATGTGGATAATTACTGGAGCAATGTTTTATGTAGGCAATAGGGTCTAAATTTGTAAACTGTTTTAGGTTTACAAATCACTAAACAACATTTTAACGTAATAGTTAAATAGTTAAATCAAGGAAGATAACCTTCCAAAAGGCAATCATAAAATATCCCTCATAATACATATGGGCAGAGTAAGGAATAATGGTTGCAACATAAGTGTTCTAATACATGCTGGTAAATTAACGGATACTCTTAAAAATTAATAAATTAGTACACAGGCTCAAGATGGATATAAACATATATGATATATATATATATATATATATATATATATATATAAACACTAGAATAGCTAAAAAGAAAAAGGGTATTTTAAAACTGGATGACCTTGTGAGTGAGAAAGATGAAGGCTTTATTGTGATTTCTATATCCTTCCTGTCCATTTGAAAATTATTACCACATGTATGCATCATCCTTATATTAGAAAAAAATAACTTATTTTTTATGGCAACAAATTATGGTATATTTCAATAGAAAATAAGGATACAGTTCCATAAAACAAGATGAATCTATACATGTTGACAAAGAAAGATGTCCTAATACATTATGTGAAAAACTCCAATTGCAGGGAAATATGTATTAAATTCTAAATACATATATTTAGATATAGGATTGAATTGAGAAGGGGAAAAGAAAATCTATTTTCAAGTTGCAGTTTTAAAAAATCATGAACATGAATTACTCAAATAATTATATTCTTAACTAATAAGACTTAATAACTAATAAAAATTCTAGAAATAAGAGGTTTCTGAGAAATATTTGAATGATAGTGTAAGGATATATGCCATTTGGAGGATAAAAAGCTTTCTTCTTTTGATGCTGCAATAAGGTCATAGAGCCTCCATTAACTTACATCAATTTGAACACTTTTAGTGACATCAATTACTGACCACTAAGGAATGAGAAGCTACCTTTCATTTCGAATTTCTAAAGAGATGAGGACAGTGGGTCAGATCTTACCTCTTTGCACGGACCCCCTGTGCAGCATTTGCTGTAATCCTGAATCCCTCCATGTGAATGATGAAAATAGCTCTGATCGTTTGGTAAGGCCATCACATGTATTAAGTTCCATTAGTTTGTAAATTAAGTATAAATTGACAGTTTTTAGTTTAAAAGGTAAATGTTTTAGATACTCCAAATTAAAGTTGTGCAATTATTGCAATGTCATAAAACTGCCCCATCTATGTTTTAAAGCTAAGTCTAGCTCTATAGCATGAGTTTAAACCCAGATTCAGGGGGTAAAGGGTGTCTGAAATTAAATCTCTCCTGGTTTTAATATTTATCAGCTGTGTGATTTATGAAAAATAATAACACATATGTGTGCTTCAGTTTTCTCATCTGTAAACAGAAATTAAAAAACAATTTATAGGGTTATTTTGAAAATCAAGTCAATATTTATTAAGTGCTAGGAAAAGAACTTGGCAGATAGTAAATGCTATATAAAGTGTTAAATTAATCAAATTATGAATAGGAAGAGTAAAAGTTCAAATATGGCAGTGTAATATGTGATATTAGACATGGTCCAATTTTTTTAGTCCATTTCCAGTCACAGTTTTCAAATTTTTAAGAAGTCAAAATAATTTTATGCTAGTAGATAATTGATTGAATGGAAACACACCAGTGTATTTATTTCCATGTATCTTTATAAAATTAAACAAATGCCCTCTTCCCATCTCATGTTAGAACAATGCTGATAAACCTATGCTGCAGGACAATTGCTGTAAACTGAGAAAGGAAATCTAGTTTATTTTAAATATCAAACACATATTTTAGATGAAAGCATCAGGTAACTGGTTAAGCCTTGGTATTAAAATATGGTTCCTAGACAATCAAAAGGATCATATGGGGAACTTTAAAAACATAGCTACTCAGCCCCACCACAGATATATGATCCAAAACCTCTAGCTCTCTAGGGGTCGCACCCTGATGTTCTTTCTCTTAAAAACAAAACAAACCAAAACAAAAAAGCAAAATGAAACAAAACAAATAGAGAAATAGAATATAATTATAATTATAAGCAATTATAAACTCTGGCTAAAAGATTCTTTTATTTATTTATTTATTTATTTTTTATTTTTTATTATTTTTATTTTATTTTATTTTTAATTAGTTTCAGGTGTACAACACAGTGCAATAGTTATACATTTTACCCCTCAAAGTGACAACCCCCCACCCCCAATTCACCACCCCACTCCCCCCCCATATCATATAAATCTATTACTCTTCCTCTGACTCTCTTCCACAGTATAATCCACATCCCGTGACTATCTATATATATTCAATTACAGTAGGTATACCACCTCTGCTTTAGTAATACAGTGCAGTGATCAAACCTCTACTCCATCCATGAAATGGTCTCCCTAACAAGACCTATGATCATCTGACATTCCACAGAATATTTACAACATTATTAATTATATTCCCCAAACTGTTTTTCCTATCCCAGTGGCAATATTGTAGTTGCCTATTTTTGCTGTCTAATCCTTTCCCCTTCTCCCTCATCCCCATTCCTCTCCCAATTAGCAACCCTGATTTTTTGTCTATATCTATGAGACAGTTTCTGTTTACTTTGCTCATTCATACAGTTTTTCAGATTCCACATATGAGTGAGATCATATGGTATTTGTCCTTCTCTGACTGACTTATTTCACTCAACATTATAGACTCTAGGTCCATCCATATCATTGCAAATGGCACGATTTCATTCTTCCTTATAGCAGAGTAATACTCCATTGTATAAATATATCACAGTTTCTTAATCCAGTCATCTACTGATGGGCATTTTGGTTGTTTCCAAGTCTTAGCTATTGTAAATTGTGCTGCTATGAACATCGGGGTGCATAACTTTTTTTGAATAAGTGTCTTGGTTTTTTCAGGATAAATACCTAGGAGTGGAATTGCTGGGTCAAACGGTAGCTCTATTTCCAGTTCTTTGAGATACCTCCATACTGACTTCCATAGTGGCTGCACCAATCTGCAGTCCCACCAACAGTGCAGCAGGGTCCCCTTTTCCCCACAGCCCCGCCAGCACTTGTTGTTTGTTGATTTGTTGATGATAGCCATTCTGACTGGAGTGAGGTGGTATCTCATGGTGGTTTTTATTTGCATTTCCCTAATGACCAGTGAGGTTGAACTTTTTTTCATATGCCTGTTGGCCATCTGTATGTCCTCTTTAGAGAAATGTCTCTTCATATCTTCTGCCCATTTTTTAATTGCGTTGTTTGTTTTTTCGGTGTTGAGTTTCATGAGTGTTTTATAAATTTTGGATATTAACCCCTTATCAGATATATCGTTGGCAAATATATTCTCCCATTCAGTAGGCTTCCTTTTTGTTTTATTAATGGTTTCCTTTGTTGTGAAAAAACTTTTAAGTCTGATATAATCCCATATGTTCATTTTTTCTTTTACTTCCCTTGCCCGTAGGGATGTATCAGTAAAAATATTGCTCCGGGTAATGTCTGCAAATGTACTCCCTATATTTTCTTTTAGGATTTTTATGGTTTCAGGTCTTACATTTAAGTCTTTAATCCATTTTGAATTTGTTCTTGTATAAGGCGTAAGGAGATGATCCAGTTTCATTTTTTTGCATGTGTCAGTCCAATTTTCCCAGCACCATTTATTGAATAGACTATCTTTACTCCAGTGTAAATTCTTGCTTCCCTTGTCATAGATTAACTGTCCGTAAATGCCTGGATTTATTTCTGGGCTCTCTGTTCTGTTCCACTGATCGATGTGCCTGTTTTTATGCCAACACCAAACTATCTTGATTACTGTGGCCTTGTAGTAGGTTTTGATGTCTGGTAGCGTGATACCCCCGACTTAGTTTTTATTTCTCAGAATTGCCGAGGCTATTCTGGGTCTTTTATGATTCCATATAAATTTTAGGATTATATTTTCTATTTCTGTGAAGAATGACCTTGGTAGTTTGATAGGAATTGCATTGAATCTATATATTGCTTTAGGCAGTATGGACATTTTAACTATATTAATTCTTCCTATCCATGAACATGGTAGGTGTTTCCATTTATTTGTATCTTCTATGATTTCTTTCTTCAGTGTCTTATAATTTACTGAGTACAGATCTTTCACTTCTTTGATTAAATTTATTCCTAGGTATTTTATAGTTCTTGATGCAATTGTAAATGGGACAGTTTTCTTAATTTCTCTTTCCATTAGTTTATTATTGGTATATGCAAATGCCACTGATTTCTGAAGATTGATTTTATATCCTGCTACTTTACTGAATTCGTCTATCAGTTCCACTAGTTTTTTGATGGAGTCTTTGGGGTTCTCTATATACAGTATCATGTCATCTGTATATAATGACAATTTTACTTCTTCCTTGCCAATTTGGATGCCTTTTATTTCTTTTTGTTGTCTGATTGCTGTGGCTAGAACTTCCAGCACTATGTTGAATAAAAGAGGAGAAAGTGGACAGCCTTGTCTTGTTCCTGATCCTAAGGGGAATGGTTTGAGTATGATGTTAGCTGTAGGTTTATCATATATGGCTTTTATTATGTTGAGATATGATCCCTGTATTCCCACTTTGCTAAGGGTTTTTAACATAAATGGCTGTTGGATTTCGTCAAATGCTTTTTCTGCATCTATTGAAATGACCATGTGATCTTTATCCTTCATTTTGTTGATGTGATGTATCACATTAATTGATTTACGGATGTTGAACCAGCCTTGCGCACTAGGGCTGAATCCCACTTGATCATGATGTATGATCTTCTTAATATATTGCTGAATTCTGTTTGCTAATATTTTATTGAGAATTTTTGCATCTATATTCATCAGGGAGATTGGCCTGTAGTTTTCCTTTTTTGTGATGTCTTTATCTGGTTTTGGAATCAGGGTGATAGTAGCTTCATAAAAAGAGTTTGGGAGCCTTCCCTCCTTCTGGATTTTTTGGAATAGTTTGAGAAGAATAGGTGATAGTTCTTTTTTGCATGTTTGATAAAATTCACTTGTGAAGCCGTCTGGTCCAGGGCTTTTGTTTTTTGGGAGCTTGTCAATTACTGATTCAATTTCCTTGGTAGTAATCAGGGTATTTAGATTTTCTGTTTCTTCTTGCGTTAGCTTTGGAAGGTTGTATGTTTCTAGAAAATTATCCATTTCTTCCAGATTGTCAAATTTGTTGGCATATAGTTGCTCATAGTAATTTCTTAGAATTTTTTGTATTTCTGTGATGTCTGTAGTCATTTCCCCTCTTTCATTCCTGATTTTGCTAATTTGAGTCCTTTCTTTTTTTTTTTGATGAGCCTGGCTAGAGGTTTGTCAATTTTGTTTATCTTCTCAAGAAACCAGCTCTTGGTTTCATTGATCTTTTGAATTGTTTTTCTGTTCTCTATATTGTTTATTTCTGCTCTGGTCTTTATTATCTCCTTTCTTGTACTCCTCTTGGGCCTCTTTTGCTGTTCTTTTTCCAGTTCCCTTAGGTGTAAGGATAACCTGTTGATTTGAGATTTTTCTTCCTTCTTTAGGTAGGCTTGCATTGCTATAAACTTCCCTCTTAGGACTGCTTTTGCAGCATCCGAGAGATTTTGGGTCGTGGTGTTTTCATTTTGGTTTGTCTGGAGGTATCTTTTGATTTCCTCCTTGATCTCATTTGTGACCCACTCACTAGTTAATAGCATATTGTTTAGCCTCCATTTATTTGTCAGCTTCCCGGATTTCTTCTTATAATTGATTTCTAGTTTCATAGCATTGTGGTCAGAGAATACAGTTGAAATGATTTCAATCTTCTTAAATTTATTGAGACTTGTTTTGTGGCCTAACATGTGGTCTATCTTAGAAAATGTTCCATGTGCACTTAAAAAGAATGTATATTCTGTAGCTTTGGGATAAAATGCTCTGAAAATGTCTGTTAAATCCAGCTGGTCTAATGTGTCATTTAAGGTCGCTGTTTCCACGTTGATTTTCTGTCTGGAGGATCTGTCCATTAGTGACAGCGGGGTGTTGAAGTCCCCTACTATGATAGTGTTATTGTTGATCTCTGTCTTTATGTCTGACAATATCTGTTTTATATATTTAGGGGCTCCTATGTTAGGTGCATACATGTTTACTAGAGTTATGTCCTCTTGTTGGATTGATCCCTTCATTACTATGAAGTGTCCTTCTTTGTCCTTTGTTATATTCTTCAATTTAAAGTCCATTTTATCTGATATAAATATTGCTACTCCAGCTTTTTTCTCAGTACCATTTGCATGAAATATTTTACTCCATCCCTTTACTTTCAGCCTGTATGAGTCTTTGGATCTGAGGTGAGTCTCTTGTATACAGCATATGCTGGGGTCTTGCTTTCTTATCCATTCAGCCACCCTATGTCTTTTTATTGGAGCATTTAATCCATTTACATTTAATGTGATTATTGATAGGTGTGTATTTATTGCCATTTTGTTATTTGTGTTCTTAGTCTTTCATAGGTTGTTTTTCTCTTCTACTTAAAGAAGCCCTTTTAGCATTTCCTGCAAAGCTGGCTTGGTGGTAATGAATTCCCTTAACTTATTTTTTTCTGCAAAGCTCCTTATCTCGCCTTCGATTTTAAATGATAACTTTGCTGGATACAGCAGTCTTGGTTGTAGGCCTTTATTTTTCATCACTTTGAAAACCTCCTGCCACTCCCTTCTGGCCTGCAAAGTTTCTGTAGAAAAGTCAGCTGATAATCTTATGGGGGTACCCTTGTGATTAACTTGCTGCCTTTCCCTTGCTGCTTTAAGGATTCTGTCTTTGTCCTTAACCCTTGCCATTTTCACTATAATGTGTCTTGGAGTGGGCCTGTTTGGAATCATCCTGGTTGGAACTCACTGCACTTCCTGGGCTTGTATTTCAATGTCCTTTGCCAGGTTAGGGAAGTTTTCAGACATTATTACTTCAAATATGTTCTCAATCCCTTGCTCCTTCTCTTCTCCTTCTGGTACTCCGAAGATCCGGAGGTTATTGTGTTTGATGTTGTCCCCCAGCTCTCTTAAACTATTTTCAATGTTTTTCATTCTTTTGTCCTTTTGTTGTTCTGCCTGGGTGATCTCTGCTATCTTGTCTTCTAAGTCACTGATTCGATTTTCTGCTTCGTCCAATCTGCTATTCATTCCATTGAATTTGTTATTTAATTCAGTAATTGTGTTCTTAAGTTCTAGCTGGTTGCTTTTCATGATTTCTCTATCCTTCTTTATATTTTCATTAATTTCCTTTTATATTCTAATAATCAGTGTTCTGAACTCTGTCTCCGATAGGTTGGTTACTTCTATTTCCTCTATTTCCACTGATTCAGGAAGTTTCTTCTGTTCTTTTATTTGTGTTATGTTTCTTTGTCTCCCCATTCTGGCTTACTCTTTGTGTTTGCTTCAATATAACAGATAGATCCTCCAGGTTTCTCAGTCTTTTCTGGGTAAACTTATATGGTGTGTATCCTTGATATTTGAATTACTCAGTCTCCCTATTCTCCTGTGCTTGTATCTGAGGTGTTCCTTGTGTCGTGCGTCCTCACTTCGTGAAGTTTTAGTTTTTATTACTTTTGGTTTGTCAGTAGGTGGGATTGACTCCCAGATTGATTAGCTGTGAGAATCAGCAGCGTCTGCAGTTTATGAGCTGCTGTGAGAGGATTGACCCCTCTGATGAAACTTGGACCCTATGGGTCCTAGTACCTGTAGCAACTTCCTTTTGGGTGTGACTCTTGTATGTCAAACCCAGAAATGCTCTGGTTTTATCTAAAGTTGGCCTCCGGGTATGATGATTCTTGTGTCTGTTTGTTTGGACCCACTGCTGCAGAGTGATTTTAGAGCATAACAGATCAACAAGAACAACCTCCGCAGCCACCAAAGGAAACCAAATGCTTGCACAAGTAAAAAAAACCAACCATCAAACTACAGTCAACTTGTACAGAAATATCAAACATACTAATGAAGAAAACAAACAGAAACAAAACAAAAACCACACACTCAATAATAACAGAAGAGGAAACAAAATAAAATACAATATCCTAAAATAAAAAATAGAATAAACATGAGAAACCGATTAGCTATACCTAAAAAATAAAAAATAAAAATAAACTAAAATAATAATAAAACAAGTAAGAAAAATTAAAAAAAAAATTTGCAGAAAAAAGGAAAAGAGGAAAAGTATAGCAGTGAGAAGAATGAATAAAATAAGGGAGAAAGTGAGGGTGGGGAAAAAAGAAAAAGAAAAGAAAGAAAAAGAAAAAGAAAAAAGGAAAAAAAATATATATATTTGTCTACACACCCATATATATGGACATATATTCACCTATATACACTTATATACATGCCTATATTAAAAACTACAATATGATTAGAATGAAATAGAAATAAAAACCAAAAACAACCAAGATAAGCAGCCAATAAAGGGAAAACAAAACAGAATAAAACCAAACAAACCAAAAATACCCGTGCCGGTCTAGGCTAAAGTCCACCAAGCTCTCTTCAGTTTGTCTGCTGTACAAAAATTCCTGTGCGTCTTGTGGGAACAGTAGGCCACCTGATGCCTAGCGTGATCCTGGCACTGCAGGTTTGCTGTACTTGAGTGTGGTTGTGATGTGTGAATGGTGGTTTTTACAAAGTCACTGCCTTTTTGCTTTTGCCTGTCCCAAGGCAGGCTGCACCCCCAAAGGCTCAATGAGTGTCTCTGGGCACCCTTTGGGTTGACAGCCATGGAGAATTAAAGAATTCCTCACTACCAAAAGCCTGCTGCTAAGAATCTGTTAATTAGTGCCTCAGCAGGTGAACCTGCCCTGCCTCCCAAGCCTTGCCTAAAGGTGGGGGCGGGGTAGGTAGTCTCACTCTGCAGCCTTTACTGGGTGGAAATTCTCAACCCCCTGCAGGTAAGGATATCTTCCTAGTCTGCCCCTATTGCTCCATTCAGGAGTCAGTTTAAGACTGTCTTGGCAGGGGCCAAAGTTTGTGGGAGTGGGTGAGTTATTGGTTTTGTTTTTTGCTTTCTGTTCAAGAGTAGAAAAAGGAAAAAAAAATAAAAAACATAAAAATAAACAAAGCCGTAGTTCCGACACTGTTTTAAGCTAAGGCCTTTGCCTCTTATGCTCCAGCGGAGTTCCTGCTGCTCTCCCAAAGGGTCTGCCGGGATTTAGGGAATTGTGCGCACCCTACCGTGTGGCTAAGATCCCTGCTCCGCGTCTCTCGGGGACCTGCGTCTCTGCCCGGCGCGCTGTGTGTCCGAGTGAGTCTTCTTTTTCTCCTGCTCCCGGGTTTAAGGCTTCTGCCTCGGAGCCGGCGTGCGCCCGTGCGGATCTCCTGCTGCTCTCCCGAAGAGACTGCCGGAGTTTAAGGGACTGCAAGCCCCCTGCCCCGAGGCTCAGATCCCCGCTCCGCCTCTCGGGGACCTGCATCTCCACCCGGCGCGCTGCTTGTCCGAACGAGTCTTCTTTTTCCCCTGCTCCCGGGTTTCAGGCTTCTGCCTCGGAGCCGGCGTGCGCCCGTGCGGATCTCCTGCTGCTCTCCCAAACGGTCTGCCGGGATTTAGGGGACTGCGCCCACCATGCCGCGTGGCTCCGATCCCCACTCCGTCTCTCCGGGACCTGTGACTCCGGCCGGTGCGCTGCCTGTCCGCGCGAGTCGTCTGTTTCCCCCTGCTCCCGGGTTTAAGGCTTCTGCTTCGGGGCCGGCGCACACCCGCGCCGTTCTCCTGCTGCGCTCCTGGAGGGACTGCCGCTGGGTTTTAGGGGACTGCGCGCACCTTTCCACGCGGCTCCGATCCCTGCTCCGTCTCACGGGGACCTGCGTCTCCGCCCAGCGCGCTGCTTCTCCCCGCGTGAGTCCTCTGTTTTCCCCTGCCCCCGGGTTTCAGGCTTCTGCGCTCCGCGGGACCTGGTGGGCACAGAGGCTGATCCCTGAACCGGGAGGGTACAGGGACTGATCTTGCCCTGTCACTGCGGGGCTCTGCACCCTGCTTCCTGGGGACCCTGGCGAGCCGCGGGTGCAGCTCGTACCTCTGCACAGTCGTCTCCTCTCTCTCCTCCCGCACTTGCCAGGCCTGAGGCTTCTGCCTCAGACTGCAAACCAACGCGCTCTTGCTGAACTCTAGGTGGGCCGCGGGCCACAGGGAGCGAGCTGGGGGAACACTCACCGTGCCTCCACAGCCCCGGGTGGGGCTGCACCTCACGTGTCTCCCCGCCTTCTTCTCCTACTCGCCCGGCCTGCCCACCTTCCAGCAATCCTTGTGTGGAACTCTTAGTTGCTCTGTGTGATGAGTAGATGTCTCTTTGAAGCGTATTAGAAGTTCAAATTGTGGATATTTCCAGGGGAGATTTCATGGAGCCCTCCTCACAGCCACCATCTTGCCCCTCCTATCTAAAAGATCCTTAAGGAATCTTTCAAGTCTTTATTTCTATCATTGTTTTATGTAGGAGTTAATCTGTGTGTAAACTAACCACCAAGTATTAGATTAGAGCCAAAAGTACTTAAATAATGTTTTCCTTGCCGCATCTATACTATGTTGCCCATTCTACCCATCCAAGCACTACCAAGTTCAAATCACTGTATACAGTTGCCCTTAGTTTCCCATGGGTTCAGTTTATAAGGTATGAGCAATATGACCCATGAAAACAATGGACTCATGAAGATAAAGGAAACAAATTTCTGTTGTATCACCAACTAAAAGTATAGCTGCTACCTAAACAGTATCTTGCTTTCAAAAATCAACATCAGATAATTAGGTCATTACCCAGGGATTCTCTGCATTTGAATAGAGCAACTGAGCTACAGAATATTGATTTTCTTCAAAAGGAGATGGTTAGGGGAATTGCCATTAGTTCAGAATGAGCCAGCTGACACAGCTCACATGTACTGTATTCGGGTGGGGATCATCCAGTGAAGAGGATAAGAATGTACACTTTTACATGATTTGGCAAACATGATTTCGTAGTGTTGTGTTATTTTCTGGATTTAAAAGACACAGCTACATCGTTAATAAAAATAAGGCATGTGATTATGAAGAGGTGATTTGTTTAAGAAAAATATGAGGCACCATATCCTAGTAGGCATATCACATAAATCCTCTTACTTGTTGCACCAACTTGGTACAAATTGCTGGTAATGCAATTCAAGTAAATTATATGCAGATGGTTTATTGGGAGAAGTTCATACTGAAGTGTTGACAAACATTTCCAAAAGACTGCCAGGGGTTCCACTTCATAGTGAAATCCACTATAATTGTCTTTCATTAACCAGTAATAGGGTCTAATTGGTTTTAGATTATCATGTCTTTCATCTCTTGCCCAGAGAAGTTCTGGAAGTCTCCTGAAAAGGAACCCATAGTTATTTCTTTTCTTTTGTCTTCATTCACAGACTGATGTTTACCAGTAACTCTACTGCTATTGGATCTATAGGAATAACATGTTTTCACTAAATGAGTAAATACACAAAAGAACTTAGAGTCTTAGACATTTTCATCTACTGCTCTAAGATGGTTGTCAAGCAAAATAAATTATTGTTTGTACTTAAATGGTATTTTACCAGTACTTCCTTCTATGGCTCCATAATTTTTTCCCCATTGGGGTTCACAAAATTTTATTTTTGTTCAGCTATATGATTTCTTTGCCTCCCATTTAACTTTTCTGTTCAGGAAATATATTTTTTAAGTCAATGTGCTGTCCTTTTAAGTTGTATTTTCCAAAATAGCTGGTAAGTCAATAAGAAAACCAAGGAGATTCAAACCAGTTGTTTCCTGACATGTTTCAAACCAGTGATATGATTAGATTGTTCACTCTTTACATTGACTGTATATATGGAGTGACAAAGGCAAAATTGACATGGGCACTTTATCAAAGTCTAATTCATTTGCTTGGTACTTACTTTTGTCATTGCCCTTCTCATAGAGCAGCATGGAAAACAGTGCTATTCTAATCTTCAAGTAAGCACCCTGCTAGGCTTATTCAAATTTGCTGCCAAACTCAATAACAGTCTGGTGGTCTCAGTTAGGCAGAAGGGGGTCTAGTGCCAATAGGTTCTCAAAAATCACTCTGATGAAACTATATTTTGTTAGCAAACATCCAGTTTCCTAAATCCTTAAATAGTATAATTTTAGAAGACAATTAAGAGCCACTTACGATTGTCAGATGTCTTTCACAGCAAAACAATGCATCTGTTCTACCACAGACGGATGGTGACTGTGGAAACACTCCCTATAAAATGAGGAAATAGTGATTATTTTATTCAAAGAGAGAAAACTTGACACAATTCTGTACCTGTTGTCATGAATAAATAAGCCATGCAGACAAACCCTAGGCAATACTCTGCTTTTAAATTTTCAGTTATTTGATTACTGGGTAGAAATGAGTTCACGAAGTCTCTATTTTCTACATAATGTTTGCAGAAAATATGTATCAAAATATTTTTATCCTTAATTAACTAGTAGCTTCAGTAAATAAAATGGTCAATAATATATCCAAGATTTTAAAAATCTAAAAGGAGGGCCGGCCCAGTGGCGCGGTAGTTAAGCACTGGCTTGGGAAGCCAGTGGCCGTGGTTCAGTCCCACATGTGAGGGCCAGTGACACTGCCCTTAAAAAAAAAAAAAATCTAAAAGGATTTTATAATTATAGATTTTGGTTGTGAGCATACATATGCCATGAATGTAATAGTAAATCTTTTAAATTTTCTCCTACCTGCATTAAAAATAGTGCAATAGGCCCTCCATTTATTATGTACATATTTATTTATTTTGGGGTCTTCGGTGATTTTCCAGAAATCAATGTGTGGTAACTGTACAATTGCTTCCAATAGTATTGTTAATTCTCATGATTTTTTAAATTTATATGATTAAGTACTCTGAGGAGGATGTTCTATACTATACACATACTATGAGAAACTACACTGTAGAATGCTATAAATTATACCACGTGAGCTTTAAAAGCTCTCCTACCTACTGTGGGAGCACAATACTAGATATGAAAACTATTCTGGAATTCTAAAAATGAACAAACATGGAAAGAATACAGAACATCAGCTTAAAAAGAACTGAAGAAAGCACATCTCCCCTTTTCCCCAAAAAAGTTTAAATGCAATCATTCAGAGGCATCTATGACTATTAATACATAAACATTTTAAGTAGTAATTATGTCAAATAAAAATTCAATTAATTATATGTATTAACTAAATACATTTTCTTTGTAAAAATGGCTACATTCATGAAAACTCACAAATGTATCAATTGAAATTTAATGTCTTGACATTTTACTATAATTTAATATGTCCTGCAGAAATAATTTAGCCCACCATATAAATGAAAGCTTATTACAAAGTAAAACACACATATGTTAATGAGTCAATAAACATGCTAAGAATAGGCAATAAATTGAATGTTATGAAAAATCAATGTTTGTAATCAGTAACATTGGTACTTATCAGTCAGTGTTTGAAAATAGAGTTTTCAACTCAATAAAGGAAACCCCATAGTATTTTTTGGAAAGAAGAAGGTATCTGGAATGTGGGTAATGGAATATGATGTATATTTTGGTGCTATGGATAAAAACAAAATGTGAAAATTGAGTAACAGAGAGCTGTATCCTCTTCATCTTGGCCCAAATCCCTAGAAATAACTGGGATGTAAAAAATAAGGTATGTTTATATGAAAAAGCACATAGATTGATGAAAGAGGAAACTATAACTCCAAATGAGCAGGAACAGACTAATGGAAAAGATAATGAATATGATTTGCTAGTTCCCAGTCAACATCTGGATCCATGTTAGGAGTGTTGCTGTAAATCCACCAAGCAAATCAACATTTAGTGGAAAATGACAAGCATGGGGGTTGTGATACTGATCCTCAAAAGCAGGATTAGTGAGGGAGACACCCAGGGAAAGAGAGGCAGAGCTGGCTGAGTAGCTGATGCAATCTGGGCCTATGGGGAACTCTCTCAGCCAGAGAAGTTACTGGCTGTCCTAGGGAATCCAGCAACATGAGCTAAATAACAAAACAGGAAAAGCTTAAAAGAAAAATTAGTGAGCCCAAGAATTTCTTCAAATTACAGTGTTCATTCTGTGACTGTTGTTTTGTTTTGTTGTTGTTTTCAAACCAACACTCATACACTCGATTGCTGTGATAACAATATCTTAATTTTCATTTGCAAATCCATCTGGCCTTCACTCAGTTCCTGAGTCTTGTGAGGAAGACTAGTGCTACTGCTGCTGCCCTCTAGATACCACAGGAGGAATATTCTCCGAGAAGGGAGACACTCAAGAGCTTGACTGAGATAAGAAACATGAGGAACTAAGTTCTGGGGCTTTGAAGGAGCATCAGGTCCATCTGAGTATCAGCTTTACTCTTTTTTTTTTTCTTTTACTTTTATTTTTTATTTTTTGAGGGTGGTGTCACTGGCCCTCATATGTGGGACCCGAACCGGGGCAGCTGGCTTCCCAAACCAGTGCTTAACCACCGCGCCACTCGGCTGGCCCTCAGCATTACTCTTGACTTTCCACTTAGATAAGCTTATAAATTCCTGTTTAGGCTGAGGCAGTGTGAGTGAATTACTTGCCACTTGCCACAGACAGATTCTAACTAATACATAATATAACGGCAATAGATAAAAAGGAGAAAAGTTCAAAGGACATGGACCATTGATACGGAAGTACAGAATTTCCAACATTTTTCTAATAGGAGCTGGGGGGGAGGCAGGGAAGGGGAATACACACACACACACACACACACACACACACACACACACACAATTTTTAATGGAGGAAAATAGAGAAAATCAAAGTTGGCAAAATACAAGAAGGAAAAAAGAAATCAGGGTCAACTAGGCACTGAGTAGGATGAATAAATGAAGACACAACATCTAGATGTGCCACGATAATATTTTAAACTGGCTAGGATTTCCAAACACGGGAATTTGTTTGCTCTGCCTGACTTTATTTTTCAAACCTATTATTCTCCCTGAAAGATACTCCCGTTGGGCTTCCAAGCCCATCAATGGAAAATCTGTCCTAGTCCTCTCCTGAATGCTTTAAAGACTTGCTTAATGTCCTGGGCTTCTATGCTGTTTGAGGACCTTCCATCAGGTGCATAACCCTGCCTCAAATATCTGTGAAATTAGGATTCAAGCTCTAGATATCTACCTCATTTTAGTTTGATCCATTTGTTCAGACTGACAACCTCAGTCCACCCATTCAATTTCCATTTGTCACTTCCTTTCAGTTTCAGGTCACTCCCCTTTTTGGGTAACCCCACACTCCATTCAAATTTTTCAGACCAGACCATTCAATCCGTATTGTGGTCAGCGCATTCTCTTGATGTGGATAATCTACTTTTCTAAGAAATTCAACTTGTCTGATTTAAACATTTTGAGCTACTGGAGCCTATACCACCAACTGGCTTTTGAATATCAGAGAAATGAAAAGTTATTACAGTTTCCTAGTTTACTGGCAACATGTATATTAAATGTGCTTATGACTATTTTAAGAAATTCTAAAGTTATATTTTGTAGGAAAATTCTAGGTATCCTGCCAAATATCCCATGATTCGTCTGATATTCAAGAAGAGCTTTATGGGGCACAATTTTATTACCCCATTCTGCATGACATTGATTTGCCTTTGAACCCAACTGAAGTCCATCACTTCATAACTCAAGTTAATGGGTATACAGATAGGAAATTTCCTTACCACAGCAGCATGTCTCTCAATATTTTTATTTATAAATGTATTCAATATGCAAAATCCATCAATGTCTAGGAGCACTTACCAATAATAAAAGATGATACCAAAATGT
The DNA here is from genome assembly GCA_033961575.1 of Aselliscus stoliczkanus. Lineage (NCBI taxonomy): Eukaryota > Metazoa > Chordata > Mammalia > Chiroptera > Hipposideridae > Aselliscus > Aselliscus stoliczkanus. The sequence goes on along the minus strand of CM066740.1, from coordinate 68,740,680 downwards.
ATACATCACTGCAAATCTAGTATGAAACAGACTATCAGGGGAGTTTCTCATAGGATATAAGCCACAGAAAATTTTTTTAGTGTTGCTTATCTGGGTTGCATAATATTTTAATAAATACCTAGGATAATACTTTACTCAAAAACTTCAGTAATTTAAAAATGCAACGGTGATAAATGACTGTTTGGTCTATATGTGGCTGAATGCCTTAGACTTTATATTCACATATATTTGGTCGTAATTTTGATTGTTTTATGATGCAACTACTTTTCAATGAACTATGAACCACCTAAAAGCAATACATTTAACACAGAGAGAGACAGAGACAGAGACAGAGACAGACACAGAGAGTTAATCCTAGATAGCTGACCAACGCTGTAAGAATTGAGAGCTTTAAAATGGCTAATCTCCCTCTAATATCCATTTTTGAAGGTCAAGCTACTAATCAAAGCAGTGATTCTGAGAATGAACTGAATTACATAAGATAATCATAGCTGATATACCAAGAGATCAGCAAACAGCCCAGTTAATCAGCCTCTAGATAATGTGCCTAAGGTCTAAATGCTCTGTAAGAAACCTAAATTGCATTTTCTTCTATGCTGCACACTACATTGCATTTTAGCTGACAGAAGAAGTTGAAGGAGGAGGAAGAGGAGAAAGAGATTAATTTTCCCAACTGAACACACCCGTTAATCATCCTCTGCATTAATAAACAGAACATTTCTATCACTCTAGAAGCTTGAGTGCCTCCTCCCCTCACTACCACTCACAAGGATGACCACTATGGTGATTTCTAACAGCAGAGATGAGTTTTACCTGGCTTTGCCCTTCCTATAAATGAGATCACAAGATACTGTCCTGTGCCTGGATTCTTTCACTCAACATTATGGTTATAAGATTCAACTCTATTGTTATACATAGTGGATCTTTCATTTTATTTGCTGTGTCTCATTCTATTATAAAGATATGCTAGAATTAAATTTTCCATTCTATTGTTGATAGCCTTTTTGATTATTATAAGTAGTGTTGCTATAAAGATTCTGGTATTTTACCAGATTATCCTATTTTTATTTTGGAATTTCCCTTGAGCATATGCCTAGAGCAGAATTTTTAGTCTATAGTGAGCGCATATGTTCAATTCTACCAAATACTCACCAACAGTGATATACAAAGTGGTTTATACTCCCACCAGCACTGTATGAGAATCTGGGTTGTTCATCATCAGCAACATTTGGATTCTACTGTCTATTTTTAAATTTAGCCATCCTGATGGGTGCATAGTGACATCACCATAAAGTTTTAATTTGCATTTCTTTGTTGACTATTTAAGTGGGGCATCTTTGCATACTATTTGGCTGCTTGGGTATTCTTTTGTATGAATAGTTTATTTTTCAAAATAATTTTTATTTTTCAATTGCAGTTGACAGATGATAAATTAGTTTCTATGTACAACATAGTGATTAGACATTTATATAACTTATGAAGTGATCATCCCAATAAATCTAGGACCCATCTGACACTATACATAGTTATTACAATATTATTGACTATATTCCTTATGCTATACCCTACATCCCCATGATTGCTTTTGTTTTGTTTTGTTTTGCTATTTATATTTTATTTCTAATTTGCATTATTAAATTATGGGCAATTATTTCTTATATTTTTCTGCTGCCTCCACCCACAAACTTCTCTTTCTAGGGCTCTACAAATAATAAGGTACTTTACATTGACCTACAGCTCACTGATGGAGCACACAGTTCAGTTAATTTTTCTTTATTTTGGATAGTTTGTTTGAATGCAATATCTAAAATGTTGAATTTTTTTTATATCATTACCATTTGGTGGTGTTTTTAATTTCTTTCAGTGTTAATTTTAATTTTGTAACATAGTATTTTTATCTCTCCAAGTTTATATATCTTTTTTTCATACTTCTTTGTTTCCTTAAATGCCTATGTTTTTCTACATTTTAACTTTGAAGTCTTTTTAACAGCAGTTATAGTTGCCTTGTCTAGTAATTTTATCTGTTTCTGAGTATATAATTATTTGCTGATTTGCCTAATGATGAAATATTTTTTTCTGCTTCTTGGTATGTTTGATAATTGAATATCATACACTTTGAATTTTACATAGTTGGATGCTAGATTTATTAGGGGGAGAAGGGTTCCATTCCTCAAAATATTTTTAGTATTTTTTTGTGATTCGGCTATGTTACTTGTAAACAGTTTGATCCTATGTGTTTTTAATTTTGCTATGTTTAAAATATCAAATAGGGATGAGCATAGCCTTTATACTAGGTTTAAGTTGGCCCTACCACTAAGGCATAATAGTTAAGTGTATTACATGATTTGTAGTATATTAGTAAGTATATCTATTCTGGCTAGGCTAAGTCACACTGACTTCTGGGAATTTTGTCCCACTATTGGTGGCAGTGCTTGCTTGGTTTTAGGTGTTTTCTTCACAAGTATACACTACACTTATCCAGAAAAAACTCAGAGTTCTATGTGTAGATTTCTTCCCTTAAATACTCTTTTTGTGAATTGTTGCCACCTTGGTCTCCCCAAACTCTGAACCATACATACAACTTGGCAAACTTTCTTTTCTGTGGTCTAGACATTCTCTTCAGTCAATTTGCGAGGAATACTCCACTGCTAAGCTCATTAGCTTTCCTTCTCTTGGGAACAGTCTTCACTTCCTATTTTCTAGTGTCCAAAAACTTGTTGCATATATATTTTTCTCCTTTTATAGTTGCTTAATTAAGAGTAAATCTGTTACTTCGTCATGACCAGCAGTTTCAGTAACTGTATATTAACAAATTTTAAAGATGAATAAATTTTAAAGAATTATCAATAAAAAAAATTTAATCAACCAAATAGAAGGAAAACAAAATAGGCTTTTCTGTATTATTATTAATATCTATAAGATGATCAAAGAATAAGAGAAAAATGTAGAAAAAATTAAGATATAGTATGACACACATAATTAAGTTTTGAGATTTTGTGTTTTTATGTGTTAACTTTTTGAAATTTATAATTTGCTGTGATCTATTTTCTCTAAATACATCAATATCCTTTACATTTTATAATTTTTATAAAAAACCATTGTATTTATTTTTTTACCTAAAGATTTGTCCCAAATTGTCTTAGTTGAAGCTCTCACAAACCTTGGATTTGAAACTGCCACTTTGTAGAACACAGAAATAAACACTGAAAGACAAATTTATCTGTGTGTTCATTCTAATTTAAAGTTTTCTGAGTGTGGGTATCTTGCCTCAATTAAAATTGTGTCACACTTGACTCAGTTTCCTCTCTTCCTACTCTCTTTCAAATTTCAGGAAATTTCCAAGGTATCTTCTCTTATTTGTCTTTTTCTGTGACTTTGAAAAAGTTACTGGTGCTCTTTCACCTGGAACAAGTTACCTCTCTAGTTTTAAATATTCTCTCCTTTAAAATAATGAAATAATCTTTTCTTTATTACTATGGAATAAATTTAAAAAATGAGCTTGACATAGGTTTGTTAAACATAAGAAAAATCCTCAGGTCTATAAAATTAAATCGTATAAAGATTTTTTTCAACCCCTTTGGAAATTCCTTCATAATTTATATAAAAACATCTTTATCAATCCACCAATCATGTCATTTTTAAACAACAAAAAAATGATACTCTTAAGCATAAATTCAACCCTATCCTTTCTCTTTCTAGGCTACTGTAGACACAGAAAGAACCTCTTCCCTAAGAAGTCAGTGTATCTCATGATTGATGATTTCAATGACTCTTGATGATTTTTATAAATGCTGAAGCTTACATTGCTGTGCATCAAAGTCACCAGACATTTATCTTATTCTCTTCAAAAGCCTCAATATTATTATAGATGAGATTCTGTATTATTTGTTTCAGGTTGTTGGGCTTTGTAAATGAACAACCACTAGCTTTCTGGGATCTCATAAATAATTCTCTTTGCTCTACTGCTATTCTTTCAACCCCCTCAGCCAAACTGTGCTCCTTAAACACATCTCAAAATAGATCTCAGTTGTATAAACATAACTGCTCTCCATCACTTAAATTATCACACTTGAGTGGTTTATATCCTCCACTTTACTCCTCTTTAATTTTTTTTCTTTTATTCCCAACCAGTAATCTGAAAGATCTCTATGGCCCAAATGGCTCTATGGTTCTGGCATCTGGCACTATCACATGCAGAATCTGGTGTGTTAAATACTTTGGAAATATTGACCAAACTACACTTGGGCAGGAAGGCTAAGCAATATGAAGACTAATTCGAAAGGTTATCAATCCTTTTATCATTTCAAATGCCTGCATTTCAGTAATGCAACATTCATTTGAATGACAGTCTTCAAAACAGCAGCTTGTGCTTTGGGAAGTCCTGTTGTTTCTGCAAAGCTAACCTAAGAGTAGTCATGAATGAGGAGGGATTATATCAAAAGTAGGAGATATACTCAAAATATTTTCATAAAACATAAAAATACATGGAACAAAGCTTATTATCTCTTTGGCTATCATTTAATAAGTTTTTCTAGAAGTTGTGAAAAGTTAAATAAATATTTCAGATAAAAGAATATCTACTGAAGAGAAAAAACCTAAAAGCATAGGACTTCTGTAAATATAAATGGTTAAAATTAGCAACTTTCCTTATACTAGCAATAATAAACTACAGAAAATATTTGGGGAACCAATTTTTTAAAAAAAACAAAAATGTACATGGCTTATACATATTAAAAATAGTATTGGGAAATTTAAGAAGTATTCTAGCAAATTAGAGATGCAAACCATATTCAGGATCTTGCCTACAAATATTAATTTATAGGTTTAACATCATTGCCCAGATATCTTAAAATGATTTTTTCAGTCAAATTAGATGCCATTTCAAAAAATACCTATAATAATATTCAGGCTTTACTAAATATCAAAAAATTAATACATCATTGTGTTAATGTAGGATATGATTAATAGATATAAACTATAGTAATTGAACCTGAATACATTAGAATCAAGAGTTGGAATAATGGAACAAACCTGAGTGTGTATGAATTAGATTGTACCATAGGAAATTACAAAAAAATGCCATTCCCCATGATTAAGCCAACAATTTCTGTATTCCTTTCACTCACCTACTTTATTATGTAGTCCTATCAATTGTATACCTCCCAAATAAGTCTTAAATCTTTCAGTTTCTTTCAATCTATCCTGTCACAACTCCAATAAAAAACAACCATTACATATAACATAAATTATTACAATACCCTTGCAGAAATCTGGAATAACACTAAAGGGTAATCATGAGAGTCTTGATAAGAGAAAGGAAATAATAATTTAAGCATAATAGAATACAGAGTAAGCTTTAAGAGGCAGTTAATATTCCCCTTTTAAAAGTTTGTCTTAACTTCTAGACTATGGTAGATTTTTAAAAATACACATTTTTGCAACTCCTTTTCAATGAAGATTGATGGCTAGTAGATCTAAAACATTGTAAGGTAGCAGAATAGAGAGGGAGAAGAAAATCTAAGGTAGTACTAATGATAAGCAAATCAATAATGAAATAAATGACCACTCTTAGCCATCTTGTAGACTTCATATTTCAGCTTTATAACTTAGCATTTAGCTATTCTTTCTAGAAATAGACTATACCTTCTAGTCACTGCAAACATTAAAAACAAAGTGTGCATTAAATATTGATTTTAAGGACAGACTCATAATAAAATGATGACTAAAATAAACTATACATGTAAAAAAAAACAAAAATTATTTGAATCTTATATAAGATAATCTTTGAAATATTTTTGTTTTTAAAGATTTTTGTTGAAGAATAAAAAACAGTGCACATAAAAAGTAGCAAAGGAGGGCAGAGAATCAGTATGTCTTCCTTTTGCCTCACTTCTCTTATCTTCTTTCTCAGAGTTTTGGACTTGCACCTCTATAATAAAATATTATCACCTAAATTCCTGTCTCAAGTTCTATTTCCTAGAGGACCAGAGCTAAGGAAACAACCTTTCTGAAAGTATTGAGTCAATAAAACAAGAAGAGAACATTTAATTCTTGTGCCCTGTAATCCAAGATTACATAATTCAACCTGGACGTGAAATCTGATAGCATTGGAGGAGACTGATACTAGGAACCAAGGTAATATTGGGTCTTTGGAAAAGACATGACATATTTTTTTCTGTTTTTCAAAGGTAATTTATTTATATAAAGAACAAATATCAATCAGTGATATATTGCCCATTTTGTTTGATAACCTTTTGCCATCTTTCAGTGAGCTTCATAATTCCTCGTTCATAGAAGGACCTGTCTTTATTTGCGAAAAACTGAACAAGGTGTTGATTTACAGCCTCATCTGAATTGAACGTTATACCACGCAAGGAGTTTTGAAGAGAGTGAAACAAGTGGAAGTCTGACGGTGCAAGGTCAGGCAATATGGTGAGTGTGGCAACACATCCCATCCAAGCTCCAGTACTTTTTGACGGGTGATCAAACTTGTGTGCGGTCTCACGTTGTCGCAACGGAACACAACTCATTTACAATTAACAAGCTCTGGACGTTTCTGGATGATGGATTCAGTCAGACTGTCCAATTGCCAACAATGCACATTCAAATTGATTGTTTGGTTCCTTGGTAGGAGCTCATAAAACATGCTACCTTTAAAATTCCACCACACTGACAGCATAACCTTCCTCTGATGAATATCTGCTTTTGATGTTTGAAGCGAATCATCATGTCAGGACCAAGACCATTTGCACACCACATGTTGTTGTAAACAATCCACTTCTCATCACCAGTTATCAGTCGCTTCAAAAACGGATCGTTGTCCTCACGTTTAATGAGCATATTGCAGATGTTTATATGCGCTGTGAAATGAACTTCTTTGAGTTCGTGCGGAACCCAAATATTGAGCTTGTTTACGTATCCCAGCATTTTCAGGTGGTCATAAATGCTTGAATGAGGGATGTTCAGTGTTTCTGCAATCTCTCATGTCATGTAACATGGATTTGACTCGATCAATGCCTTTATTTTGTTGTCATCAACGTTGGTGAGCCTCCCTGATTGAGGAGCGTCGTTGAGATCAAAATCACCAGCACAGAATTTCGTGAACCATCGTTGGTACTGACGTTCTTGTAGAGCATTGTCACCATAAACTTTATGCAACTTTTCACAAGCTTGATGCGCATTCTTCTCTTTATGGAAGTAAAACAGTAAAATATGGCAAAAATGCACAGTTTGGTCTTCTATCTTCAACTTATTGTAAAATGTCCAAAATGCAACCAAATCACTCATTTTCTTAAAAATGAAGCTAGAACTGTCAGCTGTCAAATGATATAGCCAATAACTTAGATGCAAATGACTCTAGTACTTCCAAAAATGAACTAGTATCATCTGTTGCAAACATGCATGATGACTTTTCTGAAGACACAATATTATTAAAAGTCTAGGAAAATTATAAGATAATGATATCAAAGAAAGCAGGATTTTCCTGGACTGACTTGATGCAACTCCTCTCATGAACTCTCTGCCTAACACTGTAGTTTGAGAAAAGCAGTCTGGACCTCTTAACCCACTCGACCATTATTTTGATTTTTCTCAAGACACAGGTTAAAATACATGTAGAAGGCAAGGAGCCAGCAATCCAAATGCAAGCCATAACCTGAATCCTAATAGGATAAACAGCACAGAAGCCTACTGATTAAAGAAACTTCCTAGACAGAAAGTTAGATCCAAGCAGAGTAAGTGGGCAAGATCGCCAGCATTGCTTAATAGGCGTGGTATTTCAATCAAAATCAATAAACTAAGGAGCTGATGATAAAACTTTGAAGTTGTAATTTGGACAAATTTTAAGGAAATTGTATTTTGTAGCCTGGTCTACAAAATATCTGTTCTAGCAAAACATTTAGGCCACTCTCTGCCTGCTCATCTAAACCGTGCTTACATGATAATGACTGCTAAGGATTACGCTTTGCAGAATGGAAGGCTATGTGCATGTTTATCTCAGGTATGTTCAGGATGGTAAGAACAAATGGAGCACTGATGATGTAAAAATACAAAACAAATAACAACAGCAATAAAAACAAAGTTAGTTTATTGCCGGTTTAGGGAGTCCTTTCTCTTCTATAATTTAGGATGTATGTGCTATGAGCAATACCAATGATGTGATGTTGATTACATTTTGTGGCTGAATAAATAATTTAATTATAAGTTATCAGATGCAGGTGATTTATATTTGAGCTTAACATCACCCAAAGATCCTGGATTTGAAGCTGAATGTTATAACTATATAAGAATAAAATATATACACATGACTTGTATTCATCTGTTATTGGTATATACTATTACAATTTTAATACACTTTTTCCTTTCTTAAAATGTATATACATTTTTGGCACCCTCTGTATATACAATATGTACATATATACACATACATATATGAATGTACACACATACATATATATGATGTAAGTGAATGTGGTCAGTCAGAAAGCATGAAATCTAAGCAGTCCTTTGTTTTTATAATTTGCATTGAGAGACATAAAATGGAGACTATCTTGTAGAATCTGAGAGTACAGACAGTTGAACTGAAATATCACAGGGTCAGGAAAATTGATATCAAGTATTGTTTGAACAAAGAACTCAGGTATACTTGAACAGTATTACCTCTCAATTTCTTAAGTAAGTAAGATAGAGAATTCTGTTACTGATCTAGCTGGTGTGAATTGAATATGCTACCGCTAGCAATTAGAGAGATAAAACTAATTTAAAAAAATAAGAGTAAGGTAAATCATTTGGCATATTCAGTTAATTTCTTTGTTGGTGATTAATTTCTAGTTACTGAGACTTCAAAAAAGCAATATATTACAATACTCTAGAAATGTCCTTGTTTTTCTGTGATTCCATCGAGTACTTCAGCAGTGAAACTTATCCCATAGTGCCCCAATGCCCCAATGGCATTGTAAAAGTCACAAAGATGTTCTGCCTTCCTTTACTATAGAGAGTAAATACTGTATGAGGGCAAATTATATATTTTTCTTTAACTTTCACAGAGGACTTATGACAATAATGTACTAATTTAAATATTTAATATAGTCAAACGATTAACTTTTACACAAGAACAGAAGGCTCTGTTGGATAGGTGCTGTGCTCCCTGTAACTGTGTCCACTCAAGCAGGCTGATGACTACAACTGAAAGCTGCAATGCTTACCTTCAAACTCACTGCATTTCAGTTTGTTTTTTAGTGACTGGAGTTTTAATATCTTCACATTTATAATAAACAAATTCCAATACATTCTATTGGCTTGTCAGAAAAGTCATGACATATTTTTTCTATGTTTTTCATTGCAAAAATGCGTCATGACTTTTCCAACAACCCAGTACAATTTGGGAATTGTCCTAGGTCCATGAGCCAGAAATACTATATATTGGGTCTTCTAGTTAAACAAGAACTTTAGTTAAACAAGAAATGGTGTGAAAGAATATAGAATTCTAGGGTGAGAAAGCTCAAGAATTTAAATGACATGCTTGTTTCAGGAACCTGTCTGGGAAAGCTGGAAGCATGCAAATTTGATTTTTTTGAGCATTTCCACTGAATTCACTATCACACACATACACATACAAAGATTGTTTTATAAGAATTTACATCTTTTATGGTTACTGGCTTCACTTAAACGCATCTCCTCATGATGTATTGTAAGGACCTTATCTTATTTGATTTAACCATAGACACCACGTTGTTTGTGAGCTAAGGGCAAAGTTGTTGATGTCAGCTGGAAAATAGGGCAGGGCAGTAAGCGGTAAGTATGGAGAAAGTCAGGACTCTACATTGGCAACTAGTTTAGAAACTCACTAGGCAGTAGGTCATTAATTATTGATTATCATCTACTATTTGAGGACATTTGTTCTAAAGCATAAGAAACACATACAAATATGTAATAAGTAGATAAATACCTGTTTGCTATTTGGTTGTAGCTGTTCTTTAACTTTAAGGGGGAAAGTGACAGGTAGCTTGCCAGAGCACACAGAGTAAATTTGATTTTTTTCCTTTACAGTAAAGTAGGTATTTCTTCCTATGATTTCCTTATCCAATATCTAATAGATTCTATATTTCCTGGTAAAATTAGCTATGTGCAGATAGTTGAATAAAATTTAATGTTGAGAAATATCCACAATAACATGACACATTAATATACATTTCAGGTGATGCTCATTAGAAATTATAGAAAATAGGGCTGGCTGAGTAGCACATTGGTTAAGAGCTGGCTTGGGATGCCAGTGGTCCTGGTTCGGATCTCACATGAGGGCCAGTGATACTGCCCTTTAAAAAAAAAAAAAGAAATTATAGAAAGTAAAACTGAACTTCTCCTATGTTTTTAAATAAGTTTTATTAATAATTTGAGAATTTAAAAAATATAGTGGGAATTCTACTTGTGACATTAACTTCGTAAATGTATCTGTGATTCCCTTAAATATAATTAAATGGAATGAGATTTGTGCAACCAGGAAAACTGTGCTCTAGTCCCGAATGATAGATTAATTTTTTAAAAAATATTCATTGTCTGAAAGACTAACAGAATTTTTAAATTAATAATAAATATTTCCAAATGTGGTTTTCACATGTAAATGAAATGTTTCAATATAATAATAATTATACACACAGATAGATATATACATAGACATGACTAGCAAAGTACTTTACTTGCTTGAAACTTTTTGGTTATGTGTATCTATTTAACTGGAGGAATGAAATTGCACAATACAGGAAGCTTTCTCAAGTCTCTTATTTGTCAAGCATGGTGTATACTGTTTCTGCTTTTCTTCTGTACTTTTAAAATAATATATTAACCCATGGCACAAATGTTAGAATACTCATTTTAGCATTATGAAAATTCAACATTTAAATATGTTCAAAATAATTATATCTATATGAATAACCTTTATAATTAGTTTGGGCTGAGGGGGAATTGGAACTGATAGCAGCCACGGTATAATTGCCTTCTGACTTGTTAGCTTTTTAGCCATAGCAAATCACTTAACTTCTCTGATATTCAGTTTTCTCACTTGTAAATCTGGAATTTAAAATGTCTTTCCTACCTCTTAGAATTTTGTGTGGAGCTTGCACAAACACATGAGTGAGTACACTTTATAAACTGAAAATACCATATAAATATGATGTGCTAATGTAGAGCAAAATACAGTACTAGGCAATAAGTACCACACATTAGTAAGCCCTCAAAACATTTTTGAGCATTAATTACATTCTACTTCACATACTGAAATAGGGATATTAATTAAAATTGGGAGCATTATTCTTCCTTCCCTCTTTTTTTTCCTTTTCCTTTTCCTTCCCATCCCCCACCCTTAAATGAAAGAATGAGTCTTTCCTTTCCAAGCCAAGTCATGAGGAGGAGTTCACAAAAATGGTTCATGGATTTTGAGAATATCCACAAAATTGTAAGCATCTCATTCTGTGGGGCTGTCAAGAGAGTTAAATATGATAAGAGGTTTCTTGAGAGAGCCTAACTTATATTCCCGGGAGACTGGCTAACGTACAGAGTGGAGAGGGGACAGAGATGGAGCCACTAGTTGGCCCTTTGGAATACCTAAAGGATATGACCATACCATGGGCTATATGGATGCCACAGAAAGTAGCTGAGCCTGAGGGCTCGCTTGCCAAGGCTCCATCCCAAATGGCTGGTCCCCACTGCCAGAGGCTGTGATATATACAGTGGAGGGTGAAATCTGGAGGGTATGCTCAGTAAGCAGTCGTAACTAAGGGGATTTTGCATATCAGGACACTCTTCAATGGGGAAGCTCCTACAGAGCCTCCAGGAAACACAGCAAACCAAAAAAACCCAAAAACATATCCATGTTCTATGTATGAGGTGGCAAGATTGGAATGCCTACCAAAAAAAGACTCAGTCTCTTTAATCTCCTTTCAACTCATCTTTTCCTTGGCAAATGAAGAACAAAACAAGGTACATGGTGGGTGAAGGGGAGGGGGAAATAAGGAGTGTGAGAACAAACTAGTCCTCTTTCCTATTACTGGTATATTGGCCACAAATCAAGCCTCTGATAAAGTGAGGGACAGAACACTGAGTTGGGTATATGATTGAAGTGATGGTTTAAACTGCAATAAACTCATTCTAATCACTTTAATTACAAAGTGAGTCTCAGTTACTCCTGGGATATTGTTCATATTTGTGAACATAAATAGAATAACTGTAGAATAAGCCCAAGATGTCAAAAAGAGATGGGAAAGAGATGTTCATGGAAGCTTGTTTGAACAGGTAAAAGATAAAGTCGTTTATCCTACAAAGTCCAAATTAAACAATACTGTTTACCCACATGTATTAGATTTCCTATTATCACCTTTTTTCTTATTTTGCTTTCTTTTCATTCCAGGAAAATTTTTTCAGTTTTGAATTCAATATAACTGATTCATTTTCTCAAATTCAAAACCTTCCATTTATGGTTTATAAATTTATTATCTCATCTCTCTTCCTTTTATTTCTGATCACTTCTTAAGTTTTTATTTATTTATTTTTCATTTTAACCTCATATCTTGTTTTAATTTGCTTACATTTAATTTGCTTCTGGTGATTTTAAGAATGGTCTGAGTTTTAGGTACACTGCAATTCGTTTAAGAGTCATTTGTTACAACTTCTCAAGTTTCCTATATTTTGTTTTATTGAACCTTATTACAAGAATAAATGCTAATAGCCAATTTTAACTCATCCAGATACCATATAAACAGAAACCTACAACACACACACACACACACACACACACACACACACACACACACACACCCCATTCCTGCTGGGGCAGATGAAAGTAAAGTAAAACTATACCATATTTTGTCATATACAATAATTTATACAATTATTATAATGTTAACATGTTCTAGGGCATTGTCTAGGTTGATGTAAAAAATAACTGAAGGGAAGCAAAAGTAAATTTAAATTAGAATAACAGAAATGAGTAATGTACAGCTTGATTAAATCTTCACATATTCAAGTAAGTTTGCAAGCTTGTTATGTTTGTAAAGTTATAAAATGTAATAAAGGGTATTACTGAAAAAATTATTTTATCAGATGCCCAATCACAGCCATCATTTATGAGTATGTACTATATGGTGATCAATTTTCACTGGTAATTTTTCTAGATTCATGAATTTATAGTTTCTCAATTTATTGCTATACAACAAATTTTTTTCAACTTGTTGCTATGCAACAAGTATTTATATTAAACATTTTGAATATTACTATCTATCAATACAATAATAGCCATTTTTCTTATAAATAATCAGAACATGCAAAAACTCATTTCCTTACTTTGGAAAACCATTATAAAAGCTAGAATTTTTCATTAATGGTGCCTAATATATACTATATTAATAAACTATGTGAAATAATTTATTTGATAAAATACTTGAGGTTTGAAACAACATAACTTGCTTTCCAGTTGAATAATATGAAAATTAGTACATTGTAAACGCAAAAATCCTAAAGATAAACAGAACTGTATGAAAAAGATTTATAGGTAAAGAGAAATGCAATATTTGAAAAATGTTTTTTTAGGTAGAGATCAGATGGTGGGAAAGACAAAAAGTTATGGAAGTTAACGTTTATGAATATCTTAACAGAGAAATTATAAACAACACTATTTAATCAAAGTTAGAAACACAACTTACTGATCTTCCCTGGCCTTCCAAAAAGTTTTCTTTTGCCATGTGTTCTCACTATATTTCATGGTAGTATTTGGAGAAGTGCTAAGGTATGGGATTATAAATATATAAAATAATGGAAATAATTATTACATTAAAATAAGTTGTTCTAAATATTTTTCTTGAACTAAATTAAATGGACAGTTTAACAAAATTAAATGAGTGAGCATTAGAAAATAAAACTTAGGAAACAATTTTTTAAATTATTTTTTTCAACTACAGTTGACATTCAGCATTATTTTATATTAGTTTCAAATGTACAGCATAGTGGTAAACATTTATATAACTTATGCAGTGATTCTCCCAATTAGTCTAGTTACTAGTACACCCCTGGCACTCTGCATGGTTTTTTCAACATTAATGACTATATTCTCTATGCTGTACTGTTTTGCAACTACCAATTTGTATTTCTTACTCCCTTTACCTTTTCACCCAGCTCCCCAAACCTCCTCCCCTCTGGCAACCATCAGTTTCTTCTCTGTATCTATGAGTCTGTTTCTATTCTGTTTGTTATTTATTTTGTTTGTTCTTTAGGTTCCACATGTAAGTGAGATCATAATGTATTTGTATTTCTCTAACTTCTTTCACTTAGCATAATACCCTCTAGGTCCATTTAGGTTGTTGTATTACAAAACAATTTATTAAATACTACAGGATACATACTTTAGAAAAAATGATAGTTACATTCAAAGGGTCTTAGAAAAAACTCATGTGGTATTCATTTTTTAAAGTAATAATAAGTATATCCCTTCTCCTTTATGCTGTTATTAAATAAGCTTGAGTTTATGTAAAGAGATTGTATCTGGAAAGCTGAATGTTTTCAAGAATATGAATATATTTTTCTTTAAAAATAACCTTAGTATAGGAACCAGTGAAAATATATCCTTGAAAAACTAAGTCCCTTCTCTCATCCCCACTTTTTATTTATGTTTCTCAGACTCTATAAGAGGGATTTGATTACTCAAATAATAGCATCATAAATCACCAAACACCTGAGGGAAGTACAGAAGAGCTTTTAGGAAAATGTTTGGTTTTCCTATTAATTTCGTCTCTATTTCTATCCACCTCCATATTCTGCTCAGTGCTGGGAAACAAATGTGATGAGAAACCAGGGTTACCATTGCTCAATTTTAGGGAAACACTTGTGGTTCTTCACATTAGATATGTATAGATCCACACCTCTGATTCCAAACTTAACATATTAGCTAAAGGTAATAAATCAAGATTTTCCAAATTTTCAGAAGTTCATTGTTGTTTACAGAAAAAAATATCTAGTCTATGTTGCTACCGACCATCTGAATGTAGTATTTGTATCTTTGATTGGAGGTGGGGGGGTGAGGGCAGTGGAAGGACAAAAAACAGAGCCCTGGTTAGAATCCAAATTCTATTCATTTTAACTCCCAGACACTTCCCTCTCTGAATCTGGACACCTGGCACATAATAGGCACTATGTAAATGTTGAATAACTGAAAAAAATCAGTGCCAAATTCACCACTCTTTCTTTCTTCTCATGGATTTGAACTCCCATTTTCTTGCTAAGTAACTGTCCAAACAGAGGAAAAACTCTACGTTCTTTTTATTCCCAGAATTCAGTTCATTCACTATTTATTGCCCATTTAACATGTTCCAGCTTGCCAATAATTGTTTGAAGTTCACATGTTCTGCTTACAGAGGAGGCTGTAGAGTTGAATTGTGAAAACTTGAAACTCCATGACAATACAGGAGAGCATTCAAGTAGTAGGCCAGTTACACCAAGTCTGATCTAATTTCTTAAATTTAAAAAATTTTTATGCTTTTGAAATTCACATTCACTAAGATGAGTATTAGTTTGGGAAGTATTTTAGTAAAGAGTTATTTCAACAAAGCTCCATGTCCAGAGGATTTCAATAAATGGTATTCTCGTCTCAATGCTTAACTTATTTAGGCTTCAAATGTTCTCTCCACTATTACATGACATGGATGAATAAATCTATGCTTGTATTATGAATATTTTCTTCATAATTATACAATTTGAAATAATTCTATTCTAGATTGATTAGTTGTAATTATTTAAAAGAATAAACTATTTTTCTATGACAATTTGCCTACAAATAATCATTAATCATTTCATGACTTTATAAGTATGCTTGAAGGAATAATTTCAGGTCATATTTATATGTATTCCAAAGAAAGATTATGCCTAGAATTTTCCCTCTTTTCACTATTGGGTGGATGGAAAACAAACAAACACCAAACAAACAAACAAACAAACAAACCAGAAACAAGTGATAAGAATAGGTTTCAGCAAACCTTTTCCATCTGTCTGTAAGAAGCCTAAACACAGTATAATAATTTAAGAGCTATTAACATATTTAAACAAGGAGACCCATTAGATTGAGGTGTGTCTAATGTTTTGGTAGGCTACTCAAGCAAACCGATACTTAGTGGTCATACTCAATGTACCCGAATTCAAGAAAATAAAACCTAAGAACAATCAATTACAAACATCCAAGTAGGTTTTCCCAAATAAGGTCACTGTTTAAGTTAAAGCCAGCTAAATCATTTCCTTGCTTTCCTTCTACATTTTCTATATAAATATCCCTCCTCTAGTTTCTGTTTGTGGAGAACTACTAACCACCTCTGGTTTGGTGCTGCAAGACTAAAATGTATGTATGCACAAATAAACTCTTGAAAACGTTCATGTGAATGAGGGGAAGCAGAGTGTACCACCCAAAATATGCCTTTGGAATACTGATTATTTTAAGCTGGTTATTTTCAACAAATAGACTCAGAAAAAATCTTTGACTTGCCCCTTGACTGACTGAAAGAATTTAGATAGAGAACTTGCACCAGGAAAAGGAGCAATCATCATAGATAACTACAGTTTACCATGAACTGTGTGTGATAGACAGGGAGGAACCTAGCAAGGCTCATTTGATCAAAGATCTCTCTGTGTCCCATGGTCAAACATTGGGTTTTCCACCTCCATGTAAATTGTCTTCCTGTCCCTTGAAGTCCTAAATTCCAACCCCAACTCCCTTTACCTTAGCTCAGGATGGCATGTAAGCTTTACCTACCCAATCCATCTGTCCTTAGGTCTCATATTTTTATGGAAACCCCGTATGTACATATGTAATTGGTCATTTTTTCCTGTTCATTTGTCTTGTGCTACTTTGGTTGTTAGTCCAGCCAGAAGAACTTAGAAAAGTACTATAAGGAAAATTATTTTTACTCCTTAAATACCTCGGTTTATCTTTTAACAGAGCACAAGAGTTTCTGCTTAGGCTTTAATCAATATATGCGGTTTTTAAGCATCTTGGTTTTATGTTCAGAACCATTTCTCTTCTATAAAACAGGATTGTTAAATATACATATATGTCTTTTTTAGAAGTTAAGGCAACATATGTGTACACATATCTAAATATATATTTATTTCAAAAAGACTTGCATTGAAGAGATTTAAATTATTTTAAAATTGTATTTTCTAAAACATCCATTGCCAATCTGTGATATTTTCATATTACTATAATTAATATAGACAGTTATTTAGGTTTAGTATGCATTTATATTACACAAAACTGCAGTATAATAAAATATATGTATTTAATGCCATGTGTGTGATTTATATATTTAATATCATAACATATCAGCATTATTTTCTATTGAAAAAAATAACATGTTCTTATCAAGTGATTTTTGCCAAGATTCTCATTCATTTTGTCATTTATAACCATGCTTGAATTTCTCTTTATAAAAATTGCTTTTCTTTCACATTATGGATTATATTCAAACATTACTTTGAACTAAAATATTAACAACACTCACATGAAAATAGATTATTTTGGTATTACAATATCAGCATTGGTACTTATTCAAAACTATTATACTTTTTCTTTCTATTAAAACTGATTACTTTGAAATTGAGCATTTGAAGACATGGAAAGAAAGGACAGTAATGTTTTTGATAATGTCTCAGGGTCAGGGGTTCAATCCTGGAAAAAAATACTGAGATTTCTCTGTGAGTTAATGTTTCATAGTGAAAAGTAAAAGCACTTGAATGTTTTCAAATAGGATGCAGAGATACACAAAAGAATTGGCAAAGTCATAAGCAGAGCTTATTACAAGGTTGAGTTCATTGATAGTACCCACATTAATTTCTGCAATGGAAAATATAAGTGTCCTGAGAGCAAGGGCAAAGTTGCCCCATAAGAAGTTTTTCTTTTATTGTGTGAAAACTGCTTCAATAGTCAAAGCTTAAGGGCATTTTATCCTGGAACACTTTGAAAATGATTCCATCTTTTTCTGTTACCAGAGAGCCAAGGCTGATCTTAAAAGTATTTACAGGCATTGTTCTTATATTTACAATCTATCAAATGCTCTTGGTGAATTCTTGCAGATCTAGGTACTCTCTTAGTGAAAAAGATCATGAACATCAAGCTCAATTTTCATATTTTAATTCTTTTCATTGAATATTATGTAATAAAGAACCTTTACAAAATAAACCATACAGTAACATAATCGATCATTAGAATTTATGTGTCAGAACTTATAGCTTCAAATGTAGATTGTGATTTTGCCAGTAACTGATGAAAAGGTCTTGAAGTCATGTTGAATATCCTTTTACCTATCTTCAAAAGAGATAAATATCAAACTTTTCTTTATGGAAACAGTTGAGCTTAATTTAGAATCAAACTAGTAAATAAGGAAACAATTAATTAAACTAAATAATATTTCCATAATAAAATTAAGTAGGCTATAAGCTAAAATGTGTTTCTATTAGTTGTATATCTATTTTCTGTGGCTAGAGAGAGTAAGGAAAATTTAAAGATTCTGGACAATCAAACAACTCAACTGTGTCAAAATAAAAATATGTACCCTGGAACTTGAAAGTTCAAATCATGATGCTCCATCAAAAGCCAAAGAATATCAAAGACTATCCACTGTCCCATGTTGTCCCATGTTTTTGTTTTTTTTTTCCAACTAAACTGTAAAAACATATAAAATATACTCAGTAGTAGTTATTTTACTGAAATAAATTGAACTGAGACAAAATAAAGAGTTTTCTCTCCAGGGAGAATATGAGTTAGTATTTGAATAAATTTTTTGAATTATTACCCTTTAATAAATTCATAGGTAAATAAGACAAACTATCTTTTCTGCTTCTGAAATACTGCATTAGGACTTCCTATCTAGATAAACGCTAAGGAAATATTTCATAATTAATAAGATAAAGGTCACTCTCACTCTGTAGGTTTCCAGGGTACTCACTGGAGTCTATTTATTTACCTAATTAGAGGACAACCTTTGGACAAAAGATTAGAGGACAAAGTCCGTGTATAAATAACTCTTAGAGGTTCTGTGAAGAACACCACAAGATGGCAGTGTTTCAGAAATTACTCCATGGAGAGAGCAGTCATTTCTATCATTTCTATATAGTACTTAAAATAATGTAAAACATTTGGCTATATTCTGAGTGACTCAGAATATTTAAAGTCATCCCTCCAAGTGATTAAGAAGTAATGATACTGGGATATCTGTTTAGTAATAAACAAGTAGTTTCCTTTAAGTAATATAACTGTCAGTATGATTGTTCCAAAACATTAGTAAGCTTCATCAACATATAAATGAGTTGATGTTAAAGGATTGTCAACGGATTCATAAATCTTGTAATTGCTTACATATTGGTCTATAACTATAACCATATTTCAAAAATCATTTGAAAAAATAACTCATTCTAATAAAACCAATTATATTTTATTTCTGCATGATGGTTTAATAACCAGCTTTAGAACAAGAAATAGAAACTAACAATTACAAACATTAAATATATCATTTATACTATACAAAACTGTTTTGAATTGAGGATAAGCAAGCTTTTTTATTGTAACTACTCTCATAAAACTCTAAATTATGGCTTGGAAAACACAGTATGAACACACCTCACCCCCCAAAAAAATACCTGTCTAGAAAACGATGTGCAATACTTTCTCATAGAAATTATATTTTTCCACTGTTACCCTGCTTGTACAGAAGGGGTGCTCTAGCTATCATCTATCCAGGAATCACATATAATTATTGTTATTTAATTCCATATATATATATATATATATATATATATATATATATATATTATATATATCTACTAATTCATATATATATATATATATATATATATATATATATATATATATATCCTAATTCTCCTAGTATTTTAGGTGGAGTTATTCCAAAAGAATATGGGAAATAGCCATCTATAATGGAGAAGGTAAATTTATCCTTTTTGTATTTTCTTTTTTTAAAGATTTTATTGGGGAATCAGGGAAGGGGAACAGACAAGTTGTTGTCCTTTGGTTTTTCAGTCTAGTTGTGGAGGCATCACTTCACTGGCCCATGTTGGTATTATCATTGCTCTCTTCCGGTCTGAGGCAGTCGCTCTCTGGCCACTGGACGGCGGCTCATGGCAGCTCACAAAAGCTCATGGCAGCTGCCGGCCAGCCTCACTGCAGCCTATGCCACCGAGTGCGACTCCCGGCAGCCCAGCTCGAGCTGTTGTTCATCATCTTAGCTGTAAAGGGCACAGCATCACTGGCCCTAATGGGGGATCCGAACCAGGGCCCTGCTGTTCAGAGCTGGTGTCCCAAGCCAACTCTTAACCAACATGCCACGTGGCCGGCCCCTTTTTATATTTTCTTAACCAATTGAAATCTGGCAGTACTAATATCAATTTTCCATTAATTTCTTTTGAAGCTATTTTTTTCTTTATATCTGTTTTTTATATTCCATTTCTCTGTCATTTGCTCCAGGGTTAGAGGGTAGGTACAAATTCCATATGACAATGAAACCAGGCCCTGACACTGAAACAAGATCTTGATAGTTTATTTATTTGTTATTATTATTATTATTATTATTATTGTCTTTCAGGAGATAACAGCAGGTGTCCTCACAGTGCCCTTGAGACCACCCGACCAAGCCAGATCAGACTGGTGCCAGAGGCTTATACAATCACAGAAAGCAAACAAATGAACTCTGACTAAACCCAACGGGTGGTCAGAACTAAAATTCACCCCTAGCAGGAACCTTTGTGTGCAGACCAAGCCCTCATGGATAGTGTTCAGTAGCCAGGGGTTCTTAACAATGTTTGTTTGGCAGGGCACCTAGATCTTGAGACAGGAGAGCGACTTTCTACTGTTGAGTTAGTCAGAAAGGTCTGCTGCTACAGCCTGCTAAATTTCACAAGAATATCCTCCCTATGGTACCACCCATCTGACATCAAGGAGCCCTGGGAGGCAAACCCCAAAGATCCACATACAGCAACAAGGGACTTTCCCTATCACAGAACATGCACACTAAGGCCAAAGAGTGTCCTAAGGTGACCTTTCCCTAACTTAAATACTAAAATTCACCCCCAGTGGTGGATGGAGACTTACCATGCTAATGAGACATGTGACACATGAAGAAACAAGTAGTCCCACTGTGCAGGTGCCAAGAACCCTCCATCGTCACAGGCCCAGACATAGCTTTTACCCTACCTAGCTCCCCTTAGAACCCTGCCCCAACTTTTCTCGAAGAGCCACCTGAACCTTTCCTTTCTCCATGTTGGTTCTTTTGTGCACAAGCTTTATAAACCTTTGCTTCTTGCCTGAACTTTCTTGTGGTGATTTCTCTTGATTTCCATCCTGGGAGACTACAAGAACCCAGGGCGATGGAAACAATCTCACCCAATCAGACCCCGCCAACTTGAAATTTCATTATGCTTTCTCTTATTTCTCCCATTCCTTACCTTACATAACTTAGTGCTAAGATTGTTCAATCAAGACTCCTGAATTAGAATTAACAATTACCTTTATCCTTTAAATTAGCTCGAAGTCTTTTTCAGGGAGACTGATCTGAACTTTGTGTCCAGTCTCCTCATTTGCAGAAAAATAAATCTTTTCTCTGTGGAAACTTGTTGCCTCAGACAAAACTTGTCGTTTCTTTGTATGACAGGCCGACTTTAATTGGTAACAACAAGGTTGTTATTCCTATATTCCTATTTCTACCTCTTTGGTGACACAGTGAAAACCAAGTTAAATATTTTACTGATCCTGTCTGTAACACAGGCAACAAACACAAGAAAATGGGCTTTCTCTGCTTACATACAAGAGAAAAAGGTAGCTGCCTCCCCCTCCCCTCCTGAAAAGATAGAAAAACCTTTACTCCTTGCAGGCAGGATGGATAGGATCCTCACGCTAATGGTTAAAAATATAAATACATCTCTCCAAGAGCAAGAAAGAGCTGGGCATATGCAGTCTTTAAGACCTAGGGATACCTTCTAGGTAGTGTTCTCATTTTCCCTTGAAATGGAAACACATACATGTAGTTTTAAATCTCTCAAATTCTCTATCTTTGTGGTTGTAAATTAACTTTCCAAGGCTTAATCTTAAGAATTTAATCATATTTTGTGCCTATTTTACTTTATACTATACATTATCTTCTATTTTGTAGCCAGGCAATTATTATCTCTAATTTCTTAATTACCTATTACTTATTTCCCCCATCCCTCTGATTATGACATTATCAATAAAATATTCTGGGGCTGGCCGAGTGGCGTGGTGGTTAAGCGCTGGCTTGGGAAGCCAGCGGCCCCGGTTCGGGTCCCACGTATGAGGGCCAGTGACACTGCCCTCAAAAAAAAAAAAAAAGTAAAATCAATAAAATATTCTGCTATTAAACCTTTGAAGGGCAGAACTTGCCACTCCAAAATATGCCTCTTTGGCACAAGAATTATTTTAGGCTGTTTATTTTTAAGAAACATCAGACATAAAAAGCTCTGGAAATTCAGTAGAAGTTACCCTTTTGTAAGAGAAATTTACATTTATAAGGGAAATCTTCATTTTTTCTGACAGTATCCCATAACTGGCTTCCCCATCCCCTAATGTCTTTTGCCTTTAGTTCGAGATGGTATTTAAGGTGATGGCTTGGGCCATTTCAGGGAGTTACTGTTTTCCTGTTTCCTGTTACTGTTTTCCTCTCCTATGTATGCAGGAGTTATACATGTTATTAAACCTGTTTTGTTTTGTTTTCCTGTTGACTTTTTATTACAGGGGTGTGTCAATCAAGAACTTAGAAGGGTGGAGGAAAAATTATTGTTCCTCTCCTACATCTTCATTTAAATTCTGACTTAAATCCTGTCTATATATTAATAGTTTCTTTGCTATTAACAATTTATACGTCCTTATGATAATCTAGTAATTGTGTATAATGCCCCTTTCATTGTGAAGGCAAAGAGAGCATGATTTTCTTATGCTACTAGTACTGCATAAATCTTTATTGCTCAAATATATGATTAACATGCATTTTTAGGGACTGTTTGAAATCTCATCTAATTATTATCCTTTGTTATAAAGTGAACCTGTTATTTCAGTGACATTTTCTATTTAATTCCTAAAGTTAATAGTAACCTCCTCTTCTCCTTTCTACCCAATTGAACCATGAAGTTTCCGGTAATTTTCTGAGTTTTTTTTTTTCCTTTACGTGTCTGTTTTAGTCAAAAACAAAACAAAACAAAACACACAAACAAACAAACAAACAAAAAAACCCTCAAACCGAACGCTTTCTTTACTGTAACTGAGTGAAATGCTTGGCCTCTTTGACTCCATCTTGTTCAAGTCTGTTTTGTTCCTATGGTCGTTAGGTTAATAGCTTCTGCTTAGTCTTGCAGATAGATATGCTAATTATTAGAGGAATTCTGCTTTCAGCTTGAGCATTACAAAACCAACCACTTATCAGAAGGTGCTTCTCCCAAGGAGATAAACAATCATTATTTTTGTACACACTTCCCTTATCAGAGATTTGCAAGAACTTTGTAATAGGGCTCATCTCTACTAAGCACAATCTTCCTCAGACCCCTGCTGGAGCTCAGATGTCTGAGGTGGTCAATTACCTCTTGCCCCTCCCATTTCCCCTCCCTTGACATAAAAAAAGCCTGAAGTCCATACTCTGGTAAGATGGATTTGAGAAATGACTTGATCTCTCATCTTCTCCGTTGCCACCTTTTCAATCAATAAACCTTTCCTTACTTTGACATTTGAGTTTTGGCCCTTCAAAGCATCCAACACATGGACTTTGTTTTGGTAACATTACTAGCCACATATTGGTTGTTTAATCAGGAATTTCTCTAAAAGATATTGTATTATTTTATGATACATTCCAATCCTCCTCTAATGCTATATTGATGAGTACTTACAGTTTGTCTGATGTTAGGTATATAAAGATTACATTTAGTTTTATCTATTTTATGTGCTGTTAAATATTACTTATTATCAAATTTTCCTGAGTTTTTTTCCCCAAATAGTATCTATCGTTATTACACGTTCATAAACAGGTGTTTACAGCTTTCTATTTTTTTAATGGCCATCCTGAAAACTGTCTCCATTGTTCCATTTCTCATCATTTGGATATTGCTCTTCAGAAAACCTTATTTTTACATTTTCATTCTTTTTTTTTTTCTTTTTGAGGGCAGTGTCACTGGCCCTCATATGTGGGACCCGAACCCAGGCTGCTGGCTTTCCAAGCCAGCGCTTAACCATTGCTCCACTCGGCAGGCCCAATATTTTCATTCTTAATATTTTCATTCTTAATGAAAATGACTAACTTGTTCAGAATTATTGTTATTTGTGACTCTATGTCTATCAACTATATTGATTTTCTTCTTTATCATTTTGGGACTTATTTGTAATGGCTATGGTTGTAAAGGGGCAATTATCATCTTACTTGACCAAAATCGAGACCACCACAACTATAGGTCATATATTTCCTATCTGAGCATTTATATGGCTTCCAGTTATTTAAAATAGATGAAAGCTGGAGGGCATTATATTCCCACCCCACCCCCTTTTTTAAAAATCTAGATCTTAGTGGTAATATAAGACCCTTTGTTTTTCTACCAGGGCTTTCATAGTTTTTTTGATTATCTGTATTACACCAGTGTTTACGTAGTACTGGCATAAAATGTTTTCAGCTAAGGATATTTCTTGTTTTTCATTTCCTCATTTTTTCCATTGAATTATTACATTTCATTATATCCAAACATTTCCCCATGCTATCTATACATAATACAAATATTTTGTCGTTAGTGGTATTCATGTTTTTTATGGATTTCATGATTTTTTCTCTACATTTCTTCATAGATAATGGCTGAACACACATATGCGTGTGCACACCCACAAACATACACTTAAATATCTGTGTGTATGCATATGTAGTATTTTCTTTTCATATTTAATTTTAAAGCATAATACTTATACTATGAATTTTCTCAGTCTTTCTCAAGGCATCTATCAACCTTTCAATTTTTGTTCTATAGCAGCTATAAAGCTACACAAATTAGTTTTGTTCTGTCAGTGGTACAGATATCATTACTATCTTTTTTATTTCTTCTCTTCCTTCTTCATAGAGAAGTCAGTCCTCTATACTTTTCTGGTTGTGATTAGTATGTGCATTCAATTCTTCCAATAAGTTTCTAATTCTATGGCTGCTCTTAAATGTTTTTTTGATGGTTTTATCAGGCTTGGGCCATCAATGTTTTCCATTTTTTGGACACACACCTCAGTAGAGACTTGAAAATAATTTTATGCATGACTATTGCCTTAAATTTTTAATTGTATCTGTCACCTCTAGCTTGTCTTTTTTTTTTTTTAAAGATTTTATTGGGGAGTTGGGGGAAGGGAATAGCGTTGGGGAATTGGGGAAGGGGAACATCCAAGTTGCTGTCCTTTTGTTCTTCAGTCTAATTGTGGAGGACATCACTTCACTGGCCCATGTTGGTATTATCATTGCGCTCTTCCTGGGTTAGGCAGATCGGTTGCCAGCCTCTGGATGGCCACTCATGGTGGCTCATGGCAGCTCACGAAAAGTGCATGCCAGCTGCTGCCCAGTGCCACTGCTGTCTACATTGTCGCCGGCGACTCATGGCAGCCCAGCTCCAGGTCGAGCTGTTGTTCACCATCTTAGCTGTAGAGGGTGCAGAGTCACTGGCCCTCTATGTAGGATCCAAACCGGGACCCTGCTGCTCAGAGCTGGCATCCCAAGCCAACTCTTAACCAATGTGCCACTTGGCCTGCCCTCTAGCTTGACTTCTTGATCTGCTAGAAAACCAATGTCTTCTTCCTTTAAATAAGTAGGAGCTCTGAAGCTTCTACTTTCCCTGATTCACATCAGAATCCTTTCCTCACATATTGTAGGTGTGTCCTAATGTATGCTCAGGTTTTATGACTTTTGTTTCTGACATTCCTTCTGCTTTAAATCTTTTTCTTTAAATCATTGCTGTAGCTGCCAGAGACCCATCATCATCATTTCTTTATACCAGGTAGACAATCTATAGAACTAGGACCATATGGGTCCTTATCTGTTGAACAGTTTAGCTTTGTAGTTTAGTCACATTTTCTGCCCTAACTTCCCTTTCCTCAAAACTGCATGGGGTCTCTAGGCTTAAGCTTAGGACACAAAAAGGCAGACAGTATAGAGAGATGTCACTGATGACAAGCACATTCTTGTTCGGTGTAATATTTACAACTATTTTTGTTCAACTAGGTGATAAAGTGAACTAAGAAAGAAGAGAAAGGGCATTAGGGACACACTACATTATCAGAAATGGTCAGCCTCTCACTGTCTCTGAACCACAGCAACCTTTGAATCACAGCTCTACTAGCAAGATTTTCTTTTTTTTTGTCCTGGAAAGGACATTGGAATTGCTTCATAGTTACCACGTCATCATCTGCAGAATGTCTAATTCTCCTTGAGAGACAGTGAGATTAATGCTTGGTGCTCCAAGTTCAATGGCATTGTGACTGGGAAGGCACAATGTTAAAACTTGTACTAAAAGACTGGGGGGTTATCAAAGCCAGACATCATACCTTAGGTCCTTATTACAGTTTCCCATGCTTGCTTTCCAACACAAGCAGCTTGTTTATATTACACACTTCTAAGGCAAAAACATGTTTTCCACCTTTTAGCTTTTACCAAAAAAACCAGTTCAAAAACAAGTTTTAAATAAATATGTTCATCATATTTCTTAAGAACAACATGTTTTTACTTTGCAAAGGTAGAAACTGCCAAACCTAGTTTTATGGGTCAGGAGATAAAGCATCTTTCACTGATTTTCATGTAAATTACATGCAATCATATATGCATATGTTAGCTATGCTAAATATGTAGTTTCAAGATTTAATTTTTAAAATTAGTACAATGTATTTTAGATTTTTTTTTTACATCTTAAAGAAGAAAGGCAGTTGTTTTTTTTTAAAGAAATCAAAGATATATGTTAAAATAATGATTGGACTCCAGTCTTATTCTCTATTCAAATATCAGAAATTCTCTAATACAGTAATTCAGGTTGCATGATAATTGTAATTACCTCATACTTCAAGATTTTGAAACATAGAATTTATTCCAACTAGAAATATTCATACTACTGCAGATTTTAACTCCTAATCATTTATTTTTCTGATTATTTTATTTTATCTCATTTCAAATAATTGAAATTGGAGTGTACTGTGTTATGTTAGATTACATATTTTAGCTTCTTTTAAATAGTCCATATTAAAAGGTTAGGAAATGTTATATTTTTATTTTTATGGCAACTATTTTCTTGGTGGCATTATAACAGATAAGTTTAGATTTAGCCTTACCTCAAAGAGAAAGATGAATTCATTTATTTTTGGCATTGTTTAAATGGTCGTCCTCTCTCTAATTCCCAACACATGTCATATTTACACCTATGAATGATTTAATTCATTAGACATTTTTAACTTAAGAACTAAAGACATTTAAGCTTTAATCTAAATTCAAATCCAATTTTTCTCACACATAGGCAAATTACATAACTTTTAATGTTTCTGTTTTTTTGTCTTGAAAGTATCAATTTGCTTTATTCTGAGGAATAAATGGGGAAATATGTGATAAAATATATATAATTAAAATGCTATTTTCTTTCATTTTCAAATGCAAAATGAAGATTCAGAGAATTTAAGTGACTTTCCCAAGGACATCGGAGAAAGTGGTAAAAAATAATAAAGTTTTGTGTATTGATATGTAGACATAATAGCCATCTGGTTATATTTGTAAACTAGAAAGCATGGTTTTGTTTATCAGTTTTTGGGATGACATAAATAATTTCTACTTCTTTATTTGTTAGGGAATCTGGAAAGAGCACATCTGCAGTTATCCATTTCGGCTACACAGTTTGTTAACATGACTAGAAAACTTCTGATCAAAAAGACAGTAAATAGTGGAGCCAGTACTTAAATGTAGAAAAAATACTGACTTTCAATATTAAACTGTTTCTAATATATCACTAGGTTCTCTGTTATATAATATAGGACAATTTGGCAATATACCTGATGGAGTTTATACTTAAAAAATGGCTAAGTCTAGTTAGGAAAAAGAGATAAGCACAATATAAATGTGCAATAAAGGTTATAAATGACATCTGAAGACAATACAAAAGCATGCAAAACAGCACAGGATTAATTGAAGAGTGAATGGTATAAACAACATAAATGGTAGGAATATAGGTGAGGGAAAAACCTCTGTGTCTTGCTTCACTAAAATCAGCTAACTGTTGGAATGGCCCATATGATAGGCTCATACCAGTTCCCTATCTAGATTTAAGTTCTCATATCAGCCATTAACGTACCCCTTTGATAATTTTCCTATGTTTCTAAAAGAATGTTAAGTGAACTGTTTTGGATTTCATCTTTGATTATGTGCTGTGCAGTGGATGCAGTATATTCTTTGAAAATATGCTATGTCAGTGTCCATTCCCTTTCCTCTCAGAACATACCGGCATGAATATGGTCACCAATTGGCTGAATTGTGTGCACTACCTTGTTTATTAAGACTTGCACTAACTGGCTTCATAATATTCTTTGATTCTTAGATAAGATAGATTTGGCTTAAATGTTTATCCAACCAATACACTAGTAACTGACTATCAGAAAGAGAAATGAAGAAAACAATCTCATTTACTATTGCATCCAGAAAGAATAAAACACTTAGGAATAAATTTAAGCGAGGGGAAAATCTGTATACTGAGAACCATAAGATATTGATGAAAGAAATTGAAGAAAACATAAATAAATGGAAAGACATTTCGTGCACATGGATCAGAAGAATTAATATTGTTAAAATATTATTAAAATAACACCCAAAGCAATCTACAGATTCAATGCAATCCCTATCAAAATTCCAATGGCATTTATTTCAGAAATAGAACAAATAATCCTAAATTTGTGTGGAACCACAAAAGATGCCAAATAGCTAAATCAGTCTTGAGAAAGAAGAACAAATCTGTAGGCATCATGTTTACTGATTTCAATATGTGTTATAAAGCTATAGTAATCAAAACAATATTTAGCATAAAAACAGACACATAGATGAATGGAGTAATATACAGAGTCCAGAAATGAAGCCATGCATATATGGTCAATTAATTCATGAGAAAATAGCCAAAAATATACAAAGAGGGAAAAGACAGTCTCTTCAATAGAAGGTGTTGGAATAACTTGACAGCCACACACAAAAGGATGAATCTGGACCACTATCTTACCCCACACACAAAGATGAACTCAAAATAGATTAAATACTTGAATGAAAGACCAGAAATCATAAAACTCCTAAAAAAAAACCCATAAGTGGTATTTTTTTTGGATTTAACTACAAAAGCAAAGTCAACAAAAGCAAAAATCAATAAATGGGAGTATATCAAACTAAAAAGCTTCTATACAGTAAAGAAAAACATCAGTAAAATGGAAAGGCAAACTACCAAAATGAGAGAAATATTTCTAAGTAATGTATCTGATAAGGGGCTAATATCAAAAATATACAAAGAACTCATACAACTCAATAGCAAAAAACAACAACAAACTAAACAACCAATTAAAAATGGGCACAGCACTTGAATAGACATTTTTTCCAAAGAAGACATACAGAAGCTGACAGGTACAATAAACGATGCTCAACATCACTAATCATCAGGGAAATGCAAACCAAAACCACAATGAGATATTACCTTACATAGGGTAGACTGGCTATTATCCAAATGACAAGAAATGACAAGCATTGGTAAGAATGTGGACAAAAGGGAACACTTGTACACTGTTGGTGGGAATGTAAATTGGTGCGGCCACTATGGAAAACAGTATGGCAGTTAAAAATAAAACTACCGTATTATCTAGCAATTCTATTCCTGGGCATTTATCTGAATTTATGTAAAATGAAAATACTAACTCCAAAAGATATCTGCACCTTTGTGTTCATTGTAGCATTATTTACAATAGCCAAGACATGGAAAAAAACTGTGTCCATCAGGTGTGTGTGTGTGTGTGTGTTTATTCAGCCATAAAAGAGAAGAAAATCTTGTCATTTGTGACAACATGGATGAATTTTGAGGGCATTATGCTAAGTAAAATAAGTTAGACAGAAAAAGATAAATACTGTATGATCTCATATGTAGCATCTAAAAACAAACAAACTAACCAAGTTCACAAATACAGGGAAGAAATTGGTGGTTGCCAGATGTGGGGGGTGGGTGAAATGGGTGAAGGGGTCTAAGGAGCAAGCTTGCAGTTATAAAATAATCATGGAGATATAATGTACAGGATCGTGACTAAAGTTAACAATACTGAGTTGCATATTTGAAAGTTGGTAAGAGAATCTTAAAAGTCTTCATAATAAGAAAAATACTTTTTTTGAGACTACGTATGTGATGTATGCTAACTAATTACTGTGGTGATCATTTCTCAATATATACAAATATGAAATCATTATGTTGTAGACCTGAAAATAATGTGATATGTCAATTATACCACAATAAAAAAAAATGCTTATCAGACTAGAATTTTTGATGTATATTCTGCTTATAAGAGACATACACAAAATGTATCTATGACTTACTTCCATCTGGGCATAAGCTGAAAGAACGCCTATGAAAGTGCCTACCTAAATGTAAGGATTCTACTATCAAACAAACAGGAGAGTATCTGTGAGGACAGACTGAGTTATGTTGTAATAAATGCAAATATGAGTGGTGTATTTATTCATTTGCATGTCTAACATGGATCAGCAAAGAGGGCGTTGCTCATCAGTCTTTCAGATCCCAGCCTGATTGACCAGCCACTGTCTCATATGCTGCTGATTACTATGCTAAAAGAAAAGAGCTCTGGATTGTCTGATGTAAGAATTGATTGCTCCAGTTTGGAAGTGACACAATCATTCAGCTCACAAATGATTGGTCAGAATTAGTCACTTGGACCAACCACTACCAGGGTGCTAAAGGAAGAAGTAGGAAGAATAGAGCTTATTTGATGATCAATGCCTCAACTTCCAAGAGTGGCTTTGCAGAAGTCATATCTTTTTCAAGGCTAATCACATCTAGAGACAGGGAGAGAGATGAACTGGAAAGGCCTGGGCATTTTGTATCAACGCAAGGCAACTCTGCCAGGCAATGGAATACCTGCTCCTAGTTTTCTTCTAGGTCAAAGCTCTGACCAATTTACATCACAGCTTGATTTCATCCTCTGATTAATTAAGCTTCCTGCCCTTCCCTTCAGAGATGTTGATCCCTAATAAACATCTTGTACCCCTAAAGATCTCTACCCCTAAAACTCCATCTCAACTGCTACTTCTGGTGAAACCCATCTGTGGTAGTCTGGAATTGGTTCAGATTTTGTGAATAAAGCCCATTTACTCTGTTGAAGAACGTCTTCCATTTTAGACTAATTGCCTAACTTTTCATTTGAACCTTTCTTTTCTAGGGGCAAGGAAGTTCATGCCTCCTATGTATTTTATGAAAGTAAAGACAAGTTGTATTTTATTCGCTGAAGATGAAAAGTTAAACTTTGCCATATTTCTAATAATTATTTTTATTGAATAAATTTATTTAAAATGTAATACTACATTTTATATTCCTTTTTTGTGATACTGGCAATTGAAATTTAGTGTTTTAAATTTGTTTATCTATGTCTATTTGTGTGTGGAAAATCTACAGATTTTGTTCCCTAATACCTCTTTTCCCCTTTTTCTACAGTAATAAAGCCTTTACATTTACTAAACCTTATACTCACCCAGAATAAAGACCACATTTCCCACTATTCCTTTTACATAAATTATCTCCAATAAGGTGTACAGGAATGTGAAATTTCTACTTCTAGAACAGAAAATGAAGATACATCTCTTTTCTTCATTCTCTTCCATTCAATTTCACAGAACATACAAATAATGGCTGCCATTTTTCTATTGTAGACCAAGAGGAAAAATATCATCCAGGAGTCATGAAGGGAAAGGCCGGAATCACTGGACCCTGGACACTGCCAAGACTACACGCCATTCTACAATGCTTAAATTTGGACTTGTTCAAGAGGGAAGATTGTTTTAGCTATTAATTTAATTTAAGCTTACTCTTGTGTACAGCCAAACCTAATTCTCACTGACATACAAAGTTTATTTATTTGTTAGGCATTTTGCATGGAGGTATCACTGATGCTTGAAAATTGTTCAGCTAATTGATCAGTATATTCACATATAACATAGCATAATGACTTTTTTATTTAGCCTATGTGAATTCAAATCCTGATTCCAGCATCTACTAGCTTTGGATAAGTTACTCAGACCTTCAAAGCTCCACTTTTTCAGTTTGTAAATTGGCATTAGCAATTGTGCTTGCTTCACAGGTTTGTCCAAGGCATTGATATGGGAATATATGTCAAATATTGCGCACTAGGCATAGCACACATTAGAAACTAATAGTGTCAGTTATTATTGATTTTCTTATTGTATGCTTATGTAACAATAATCTATGTTCAAAATAAATGTTGGCTCATTTCTGGTATAGGCAAGAGATAAAAAGAAATAA
The DNA here is from genome assembly GCA_033961575.1 of Aselliscus stoliczkanus. NCBI lineage: Eukaryota > Metazoa > Chordata > Mammalia > Chiroptera > Hipposideridae > Aselliscus > Aselliscus stoliczkanus. Next base: position 68,708,088 of record CM066740.1, on the reverse strand, counting down.
ACTTACCTATTAAAAGGTATAGCCATAGGCTATTTATTAATACTGTCAATGCTTTTAAATTATGTGGGAACAAATGATTTATACTCATATGCCTAAAATCAGAACTATATACATACAGTTCATGATTTTTTAAAATATCTGTTCTCTCTAGCCATGATTAATCCTTTTTTTAAAAAACTATATTCACAGAGGTAGTATATCTTCTTTAGTACTCATAGAAACAAGGCCCATGCTATGTATGAGGAAGAAAAAAGAAAAATGAGTTGACTCCATAGGGAACACAAAGGCCCTGAGAGATTTCCTGATAGATCTTCTCACTTATTTTAATATCCATGAATATATGCAATCAGGATTCATCAGTTCTTTGTAATTTATGTGTGACTAAACTTGAAATAATCAATTCTGTTCTTTGAATGCTTGGCTTCTTGTCTGTTGATCTGGGAGGGAAAAAATCCGTGGATTGTTCCCATTCTATATCGGTAAACATAGAATTTTTTTACACCAATTTTTAACCACTTCCCTTAGATATAGTACTCCCACTATATCACATATGACATAGTTCCCTATAGTTCTGATTTAAAATTTGTGGATTTTTTTTTTCAATATATTCTTAGTAGAAATAATCTTATTGAGATGTTTAATACTTTTAAGACTCTACATTACTAGAGGTTACACTTTCTCTTTGGACACACAATTAAGGGTGGGTTCAGGCTATTCCTTGCTATTTGATGTCGCAGAATAAATAGTGCACAGGGAGTCATGATTGTACCAACACTACACTGTATGACTTTGGCTGAATCACTCCAAGTTTTTATGTGTCAAGTTTCTAATAGTGAAATGAGAGAGGGGTCTGCTTCAAAGGAGATTCAGACTTATTATTTTATTTATTACATGATCTACCAAATATGGATCCTCTACATTCTTTCCTAAATAACTGGTGTGCTGAACTATAGCATGCTAGGTAAGAAAATACCAATTTTTGGTCCATCGGCACACAATGGATTCCACTGGACCTGTAATCTTGTCCTCCCCTGTGCCAGGCCAGTTCCCATTGGCCATCTGTCTACGATGTCATGAAGACTGCAAGCTGGAGCTGAGGACCCATCATTAATCGGGATATCTACCCCAATTTATGAGGTGGGAAAGCAGAGGGCTCCACATCCAGCCCGCCGGCAGAGGTTGGAAAGTGATGGCCTCGCTCCAACAGCCATGCCAGGCCTGCTCTTCTGACTGTGGATACATTTTCTGAAGCCCAGCTCCGGGACTCAGGCCTGGAAGCGTAGGCCTGTCCTGTCAAAGGAGAAAGAGCCTGGCATCGCATGTGGAGGCAAGGGTGGCCTTCAGGACAGGTGCTCACCTCAGGGACAACCCTCTTCAGCTACTCCACTCTAACCTACTTCCAAAACAAAACTGATAAGCTTAGTAAAAGCTGAGGATGGAAGCCCGTGCAGCGGTTCTGTCTACATTTACAAGAGATTTTATTCACACTGGCTTCATCCACAAAACTTTACAAATCGAGGAATGTCTCGCCTAAGGATATAAAATTGAGAACAACTGTATTCTTCATTACAGTAACTCTCTAAAAGACACACCAACTCTTCCTCAAAAGTGCCAAATAACATTTTCAACCCCTGCACCCTTTCAACAATTTGTCTTGGAAACTTGGCCTTGCAGGGTCCACAAACCCAAAACCCTGATATCACCATTCTTACCCAAAGCTTATCACACCCTGCCCCCACCCTGAAAGACCTGTTTGAATCTATATTGAAAAATCTGAATAAATATGGGTCCTGCCTGCCAAAAAAAAAAGAAAATATCAATTTTTGCATTAACAAAATAAATACTTAATAGTTAAATAACTGCAGGGTGCCAATAATAAGCTTTTTATCAATCTGAGTGCAGAAATTTAAATACAGCATTTCAGATACTGAGCTAGTCTCAGTGTATGTGAGGGTAATTACAATTCTGACTCAAGTACTAACATTTCCTGCATGGTTGAGGGTCATTTTTTAAGTGTGATTCAAGTTGTTTCATGAAAATAAAATGTGCACAGAATCATGAAATTTCATCATTATCTGGACTTTGGCCATATTATTAGAAATATGTTCAATTCATAACCCCAGCACCAAAATAACATGGGTTTATTTATTTAGAGATATATGATACACTTTTAGGTTAATCAGTTACTCTTGATAATGAGTCATCATAAGGAAACTTTGTGATATATGCAAATATACTCTATAGGTACTCAGAAATTTGAAAGATGATTCATACACATAAACATTTTAAATCTATTATAAACATGTGATTATATTTTCTTTGAATAGTTAAGCAGTATTTTTTCAAAACATGTGATTACTATAATAATACCAAAGCAGCTCACCTCAGAATAAATGAGCTCATTCTTTCATTCTCTCCTGTTGTGACTTTGTGTTCAGTTTGAGCATTCATACTTGCATATAATTTAACATTTCAGCTCCTTGACATTGGTCTGGATGATGATTTTTTGGATTTGACACCAAAACCAAAGTAACAAAAGAAAAAACGAACAAGTGGGACTACATCAACTAAAAAGCTTCTGAACAGCAAATAAAACCATCAGCAAAATGAGAAGGCAACCTACCAAATGGGTGAAAATAGCTGTGAATCATATAACTGATAAGGGGCTAATAGCCAAAATATATAAAGAATTCATATAACTCAATTAAAAAACTATCCAATTTTAAAATGGGTACAGTACCTGACTAGACATTCTTCCAAAGAAGATATACAGATGGCCAACATGAACATGAAAAGGGATACATCACTCATCAAGAAATGCAAATCAAAACAAACAAGCAAAAACTCATAGACACAGTAACAGTGTAGTGATTACCAGAAGGTAAGGGAGAAGGGAAGAGGCAGAAGAAGGTAAAGAGGGTCAAATATATGGTGATGAAGGAGACTTGACTTTGAGTGGTGAATACAAAATATGATATACAGATGATGTATTATAGAATTGTACACTTGAAACCTATATAATTTTATCAACCAATGTCACCCCAATAAACTCAAGTAAAAACCCACAATAATATATTACCTCACACTGTTGGAATGGCTATTATCAAAAAGATAAGAAATAATAAGTGTTGGTGAGGATGGGGAGAAAAGAGAATGCTTGTGCACTGTTAGTGGGACTGAAAATTGGTGCAGCCATTGTGGAAAATGATATGGAGGTTCCTCAAAAAGTTAAAATTAAAACTACATTATCCAAAGGAAATGAAAATATTCATTAGAAAAGATATCTGCACCCCTATATTCACTGCAACATTTTTTGCATTAGCTAACACATGGAAGAAACCTAAGTGTCCAACAATAGATGAATAAATAAAGGAATTGTGGTATGTATATACCATAAAAAAGAGTGATACAGCTTTAAAAAAGAAGGAAATCCTGAGCCAGCCGAGTGGCTTAGTTGGTTAAGAGCTTGCTCAAGAATGCAAGCTCTGAGCAACAGAGTCCCCGGTTCAATTCTCTCATGGGCTAGTGAGCTGCCAACAGGTGGCAGGATGGCTCAGCTGGTGAGAGCACGTACTCCTAACAACAAGGTTGCCTGTTCAAGATGGTGGGCTAAGCCTGCCTGCAACGGCTGAACTCGGCACCTTGAGCTGAGCTGCTGTCCGGGTAGCTCAGGGGATAGAGCACACACTCTGAACAATAAGGCTGCTGGTTGGACTCCTGCATAGGATAGTGGCTACACCAACCCCCAACTAATTGAACACAGCACCTTGAACAGAGTGGCACCACTGGACTTGGAGTGAGCTTGCTGCACCCTCCACACCTAAGATTGAAGGACAACCTGGCTATTCCCCTTCCCCAGTTCCCCAACACTGTTCCCCTTACCAATTCCCCAATACTGTTCCCCTCCCCGAATTCCCAATAAAAATCTTTAAAAGAAGAAAAAAATCCTGCCATTTGCTAGAACATGGGTAAACCTGGAGGATATTATGCCAAGTGAAATAAGCCAGACACACAAAACAAATACTGTATGATGACATTTGTATGTGGAATATAAAGTAGTCAAATTCATAGAACCAGAGAAAAGGATGATAGTTACCAGGGCCTCGGAGGTGGGGCAAATGGAAGATGCTGGTCAAGGAATACAAACTTTCAGTTATAATATGAATAAATTATGGAGATCCTATATGCCATGGTAACTACAGTTAATAATACTGTATTGTAATACTTAAATTGGCTAAGAGAGTAGATCTTAAACATTCTCATCACAAAAAAAGAAAAAAAAGAAAATAATAGGTAACTATGTGATGTGATGTATGTGTTAAATGACTTTATTATGGGGATCATTTCACAAAATACACATACATTAAATTATCACAATGCATACCCGAGATATAAACAATTTTTATTTGTCAATTATACCTCAATAAAGCTGGAATAAAATGAATTGAACATTGGGAGTGCAAGAAAGACAGTATTCATACAAATCATAGTTAAAAAAAAAAGAGTAGATGACAGTAAACACATAGATATCTCAAATGTGTCATAACTCTAGATGCATCCTGGAACTTTATTTCTTATTTCTGTCTCCTGGATAACACAACACTGCTTTGAAACATGAGCCAACATATGAAAATATACGATATTCTTTATGATACAGCTAACTCTATGCATTTTGCATGAATTTCTGAATTATCCTTGGCTTTTATTAACTTTCAGCTATAAGAAAGCTTTTGTGGGGTTTTTTTGTCACCAAATATAAAAATAACTTCTACATTCATCAAATAATTTTCCCATGAGTAGTTGCTTTGAAAACGCAAGGAAAGTAACATAGAGAATGTGTCTCTTTGTGTATGCATATAAGTTGTATATGTGTGTTATAAATCCTCCAAAGCAAAATTTTTATGGTAAAAGGTAGCAGGTAAAGAGAATAGGGTATATTGTTATTGTATTAGACCATCTTTCTTTCAAAGAGTGAAAAATGGGTTTTCTTTTCTTTTCATATCAAGGTTACTTCCTATGTGAACTAAAGTGAAGGGTTTGGGCATCAAGCCAGCAATCATTGTCTAATCTTTTCATTTTTAAATGTAGAAAAGAGGCAGGTGTTGTTTCAACTTTTATTGAACATTTAGGAAAACTGAAACAGGAAAAATCTGTTTCTCAAAGGTCATACAGCTAGTCAGCAGTGGCAAACATTATAATGTCTACTGTTTATTTTTATCTACTATTTTATCAGAGACACTTTGCATATATTATATTTTTAATACACATTTTAAATACTTAACTGTTAACTTCATTTTCTTTAATAAAAGTCATGAAACTGAGGCTCAGAGAGACACAATAACTTGCTTCAAGTCACACTGGTACTTAAGTGGCAAAGCTGGGATTTTAGCAAAGATATCTATTCCCCAAAAAGTTTCTAATTACCCCCTCCCAAATAATTGGCTGTATTCTTACTGAGAATTAAACTATGTTGGGAACACTAAGGAAGGCATTTAGAAATTTACTACTGAGATACGATATTAATGGATGTGCTCTATAATATTTTAAAGGAAATACAATTTTATCACTTTAAAGTTACATAGTAACCACAATAATAAAATGCTTCTAATTGGAGCCACTGTAACTTAATTAACAATAAAAAATGTCATATTGTGGTTTCCAAATACTCCAAGGAATAGACATTTGGGGGAAGTATTTTTTGTTGTTGTTTTTCTTTTTCCTTCTTTTCTTTTTTTTTTATGTGTAATAAATGTGATTCATTATTTTTATTTTATTTTAAAGTAGTGAAAAGGTACATGTTATACCAACCATCAGATCACATTATCACAGAGTTCCAACTATTGAACAAGAATTAGTGGAATCTGATTTTTCTTTCCTATTCCCTAAACCACTGTCATATTTCCTAAAATACTACAATTATTTGGATAAGAAGGGCTTTCCTCTGTGATATTAAATCAGGTGGAATAGCTTCTATTTAAGTATCTTATAGGTTACAAGTAATAGCTGCTTCATGAGGGAGAAAGAATTTTTAAAATGTTTATTAACCATTGAATACTTGCACAATAATAATACTAATTATATTTTGCATTTATATTGAACTTTATAGCCAGAGCAATTTTCAAAGGCTGCATCTGGTAAATGTAAGGCAGCATGCATTCTTCTCTGCAATATACCAAGGTAGGCTCATAAGTGTGTCATTCAAGTAGAAATTTGAATAAATGAAAAGAGCTGGCAGCTAAAGTAGTTAAATAGCATGTAAACCTGAGAATCAGAGGGATTATTTTCTACATCAATCCAAGGGAGTATTAGCTAAAGGGACAATATAGTAGAAAGGAAAGAGTATTTCATTTGGATACAGAAATATTAACTAAACTCCACCAGCTGGAAGATGTGATACAAATCATTTCACTTTTTTGATTCTATAAGGGGGATAATCATTCTTGACTATCTTACCCTCAGGTTAATGGTCAAATATATTTGTATGTAAAAATACATTTTAAATAACAGAGCTGTATGAAATAAGAAAATCTTCTGTTCGTTGCTATACGTACTGTTAAGCTGGCTCTCAGGGTCAACCAAACACCACAGGCAACTGGTGAAACTACTAAACTGTTCTCTAATCCTAGTATTATTTCATCATACTTGTATTTGACCACATTCAAAATTAGTCTACATACCAACCAATCAAGAACTGCCAACATAAAATCACATGACCAGGATTCACACAAAAGAAGCGAAGAAGACACTGGCAATATACCCTGGGCTTTCTTGGCAGAGATATCTATTTCACCAGAGCCCCAAAGTCCTGAAACTAGCTTGTATTTAATATTGATTGAGATGCTTTTTACTCCTAAGAAGAATTATTCTCTCAGTTTTTAAGGTTGATTTTCTGTAAATGTGGCCAGGATTATGCACCTTACAATTGGTTCACAATACCCAGTAATAGAATTATGCACATTTTCCCGCAAAAAATATGTCCAAAATATTCTTAGCATGATTGAGACTTTTATCTCTGTAATTTAGGTAAGTGAGGAATGCAAGGATTATAACAACGTACTATGTACTCACACCCTTCTTTAGGCTTGCGTGCTAATAAGTCATGAATTCTCTTCATGATACTAGATGTTTCTTCAGTGATCTCCTCAGTACAGCACCCCAGCAGGTACTGCCAATTAATTGCCATGTATCCAATTTGCTCTCTCTGAGCTAAGGTTTGGGATCGTTTTAACAAGGTAGGTCATGGAAGCAGATTTTTAGTTCTTAGAAAAACCATGACCTTACCAGGATTCCTAAAAATCTTTCCTATTTTACTGGGGATTCCCTATGTGCTGTGGCACAGAATTAACAATAATAGTGATTACTATCATTTATTGATTTAAAAATTATATTTATGTCAATGGTATCATCATTGTGAAAATACAAATAATTTATTTTTTCGGTGAAAAAATAAATATAACATCTATTCTACATATAATTTATGTTCCAGAATGCAAACAAAGTTAGATCATTTGTGGATATAATGATCTATAACTTGCAAATTTTTATGACTATCACTGATTTATATATACAAGCAGGACAAATTTATAAACAGAATCACATCTAGGCTCATCAATGTCATACAGCTGGGCACCAAATTTAAGGGAAGAAAGTTAAAGCAATCAGAGCTAAAAAATACATTGTCTACCAGGAAACAAAGATAGCAACGTCCCATGAGAAAGCAGTGGAAATCTTTACAACAGCTGAAAGAAAAAAAAGCAAAACTAGAATTACAATATTATGTATCAATATTAAACCTTTAAAAAAAATAAGACTGTAAATAGATATCCAAACAACATAAGAGCACTCACTGTGAGCACAAATAATGTACTATAATAAAACCAAAGGAGCGCCTTTCAGGTTGAAGGCAAATGGCACCACATGGAAAATTTCATCTGTAGAAAAGAGGAAAGAACACCAGAAATGATAAGTATATGAACAATTACAAAAGAATATACTTCCTTTTTATAATGTTTTTGAAAGAAAGTCAAGTATTTGAAGTAAAATTATAATCCAACAAAATGGTATTAAAATATATATGGAAGTTAAAAAATACATAATAGTCACACAAAGGACATGGGATATGTAAATAGAATTACAGAGTTTAAAGATTATTATATCTGTGTTGTAGAAAGTGGGAAACAGGAAATGAAAACTGGAAGTGAAAAACAGGAAGAGTATAGTGTAAATTGTGAAAGATGGTAAATGTCAGATGCGGAATGTAAGGTTTGAAGGCTTGATGAAAAATATTTTGATTCTGAGAAAGTAAGGATGCATATTGTTAGATCTAGAGAAACTAAAAATAAAAAGTGGAACTAAGGAGACTTTAAAGGAAAGAAACTGAAACGCTAAAAAACTTTCAATAGAGGATTTCTGGTAAGATGGTGGAATCGAAAGATGCTGTACCAACTGCCTTCCAGGATCACACCAAAATTACAAATAATTTATACAACATTTAACCTCGGAAGTCCCCTGAACATTAGATGAACAGAACCTCTAACTGAAGGACCTAAAGAGGAGGCCACGTCAAGTCTGGTAGGATGGGCAGAGACGAGAGAGGGCAAACCCTATAAGGGACGCCCCAGCAGTGGGGAGACTTCTTCGGTTGGGGGAGAGACCCTCCGGCTCCACACTGAGCTCACCAGCCCAGAGTTGCTTTGCCAGGAAGAGTTCTATGATACCTGGCAGTAGAAACTAGTGAGGACTCTCTTTGCTCGGCTCGGTGAGGCTGAGAGTGGCTTGAGAACCAGTGGGGCTGGCACACAGGTTCACTCGCCGGTGAGCACTCACCCGGTTCCTGTTAGAGGGAGTAGCTGTGTGAGCCGAGCCCAGGAACCTGTGGGGAAGGACTGAACTGAGCACCTTTGGTGCAAAGGCTGGAGGTTTTGTTCCCCTGGTATGGAGCTTTCACGCAAGCAGCATACTGGAGGACGCCATTTTTTCAGGGTTGGCCCCTCCCACAGAGGGTCAGATCCGGGATCCCATTGGTCTGGTGGAATTGAAGCAGGAGTTGTCTGCCCTGCTTGTGCTGTGTTGTCAGGGAAACGCTGGATGGTCAAGATGGTAGAGTTAACTCTAAAGATCAAATCAAGAACTAACTGTATGAGGGCCGGCCGAGTGGCGCAGTGGTTAAGCGTTGGCTTGGGAAGCCAGTGGCCCTGGTTCGGTCCCACATGGGAGGGCCAGTGACACTGCCCTCAAAAAAAACAAAAAACTAACTGTATGAACTGAACATACCAATTACAGAGTCTGTGAACTGGATTAAAAACATAAATAACTACAAGCTGTTTATACAATCTGAATTTCAAGTAAAAAAAACACAAGACATGTTAGAAATATTTGAATGGAAAATGAAACACCTAGCAACAGCAAGCATAAAATAACTGGCATGGCAATTTTAATATCAGACATAGTAAACATCAAAGCAAAGTGTATTACAAGATATAAGAGAAACGATATAATAATAAAAGGAGCAATTTACTAGGAAGACATAATCCATTAAAACATCTTAACTCCTAAAGCATAAATTGACAGAACTAAAGGGAAAAAGAGACAAATTTACAATAATATTGGAGATTTTAACAGGCCTTTCTCAATAATTAGTTAATCAGTAGACAAAAAATCAGTACTATATAAAAATATTTTTAAAAAATCAGTATCAGTCTCTTGAACCAACATTTATAGATTACCAAATTTAACACCAGTTAAATACATGTTATTTTTAAGTACAATTAGAATGTTCATTGAGATTGACTATTTTCTGGGGTATAAAATAAATTGCAATAAATTTCAAAAGAGTTTCTCAGAAGGACGCAATCGGAATTAAATTAGCAACCAATAACAATAAGTCATGTAAAAAATTCCTACATGTGTGGAAAACCCCATACAGTGGGAAAGAGTACTCAGCTAAAGAAACAAGAGTCAAGAAGAAACCACAAGGGAAATCTTGAAACAATTTTAAATAAATTTCTCAAAAGAAAACAATTTGTAAGTATAGCTAAAGCAGTGAAGAGAGAAAAACTTACAGAATTAAATGTCGATATTGCAAAGAATGAAAGTCTTAAAATTATTGGTCTAAATGTATACCCTACTGAGCTAGAAAAGGAAGATAAAACTAACCCTAAACTAAGTTGAAAGAAAAACTAATTATGAAAGCAGAATTCAAAATAGAAAAGTGACAAATAATAAGGAAAGGCAAAGCTAAAATTGATTACCTTGAAAGATTAATAAAATTAATAAAACCCCAGAAATAAGAATCAAACCAAAAAACTGTACTAGTCTTCTTGGGCTGCTGAAACAAAAAAACACAGACTACGCGGTTTAAACAGAAATTTCTCACAGTCCTGGAAACTGAAATCTGAGATCAGGCAGGTGCCAGCAGGGTTGGGTTCTAATAAGAGCCTTCTTCCTGGCTTGCAGACGGCTGCCTTCTCACTGTGTCTTTACATAGCTGAGAAAATAAGCTCTGGTGTTTCTCCCTCTTCCTATAAAGGAACCATAAAGGACTCCATCCTCATAACCTCACCTAAACCTAATCATCTCCCAAAGGCCCCACCCTCCTAATACCATCACACTAGGTGTTGGGGCTTTTCCTATGAACTTTTGGGTCATACATAAAGTCCATAACAGAAAAAAAAAAATACAAATTAGCAATATTTGAAATGAATGTAGGATTCTCACTGCAACTCTTACAGACATTAAAAGAATAATGAGGGAATATATGAAACTTTATGTCAATAAATTAAATAAACAGACAAAATAAAAAGAATTCTACCAATGAACTGAATGCTCTTGGAAGTGGATTCTTACCCAGTCAAACCTCCAAATGAGAATACAACCAAACTGAGACCTTGAGTGCAGCCTGTGAGAGTCCTCAAGCAGAGGATTCAGCTAAGCTGGTTGGGCATGAAACCTGACTTTCAGAATCACTAAAATACTACACACTGTTATAAACCATTATGCTGGTGGTAATTTGATAGGCAGCAACAGAAAACTAATGCAAAGTTTGACACCAGGAAGTGGGGTTACTACTGTGACAAACATCTAAAATGTGGCAATGGCTTTGGAACCACCTTTAAGGTGGAGGCTGCTGGGGTTTGAGGAGAACGATAGAGAAGGCCTAAATTGCCTTGAACAGACTGTTAGCAGAAATTTGTATATGGAGGATACTGCTAGGGAGAGTTCAAAAGGAAGTGGGGAAATAGTTATTGGAAAGTGGAAGAAGAAGAAATCTTATGCAGTCGTGTTTTTTTCTTGTTGATTTGGTAATATAAAGCTACCTTGTGTTCCTGTTATCAGTCTTACAGTCATGATATATTAAATTTGATATAGTTTTGTTAAGAAATTGGGTTGTCAGAAAAGTCATGACGCATTTTTGCAACGAAAAACAGAAACAATACATCATGACTTTTCTGACAGCCCAATATTATTTTGCTTAGTATGTTTACATCAGTATTTCATGAGGAAAACTGAAGTATCATTATCATCTTACAATATCTTGGTTGAATTTTGTTTTCCACTTTGGCCTTCCTAATAAAATCCTTTTCTTTTTGCTTTTTTCTAATATTTGGAAAAGTTTGGGTAGAATTACAATGTCCTGTTTCTTGAGAAGTCATTTTTTTAAAGTCAGCGATCTTGCTTTTCTCATCTTTAATTCTCCCAGCTTTTAGCATAAGACTTAACAGAACTAGGTATTCAATAAATAGCTATTAAACTGACTTGATATAAGGCTCTTTCAGTTGTTCAGTTCATTGGAGAAATGTACTTGCTTCTCTTAATTGATAAATAGTGCATAAAGTTGAGAATGCAAATCACTGCCTCACATATATTTCATTTTGGAAAAGAGAGCTTTTATAAAATATGAGCACTTTCATAAAATTTGAAATAACAGGAATTATACAAATCATTTGAAATTTTAAGTAAAACATATACAAGGACATCAGCTTTTCATAAAATGTGATACACATTAAAAAGCTTTGCCAAAAAGTAGAAGTTCAGTTTAAGTGGGCAGAGAAGCAAACTATTTTTGGTAACTATGGATTAATTTACAGATAAATGAACTTGGTATAATGAAACTATGTCTAAGCCTTAACTGTATTTCTTAAAAGCTATGAATTTTAGGTAAGAATTAAGTTCTCTGAGTCTCTGATTTTCTTTACCTTAAAAAGGCACAATTATTTAGATAACAAGGATTGAATTGGGTTATATGTTTTAAGCACTTGTGAGTTATAAAGCACTATACAAATATAGAGTGTTATTAGAGCTGATTAGGTGTAAACTGAAACATAGGTACATGGAAAAAAAACTGATGAGAATGTTACATGAGATTCTAAAATCACTGAACGTCACAAATTTTCGTAGATAAAGGAATTAGCTAGGTAATAACCGAAGTTAAATTTTCAAATGCACTGCTCAGAAAAGGGGAGACAAGCTAAGTGGATATTTTAAAGCTATGGAAAAAGTATTTTCTAATAGATTTTCCATATACTATTATCTACTGCTTGATGGGAGGCAATGTATGGCTTTTGGACAATATTCAATATAATCAAGTAGCATCCACTGGAGGATACTGAATGATGTCAGTGATGAAATTGGGGAGATGTTGTTTAAATGGGCAGCCTAAAATTAATGTAATTGTGTGGGAGGCAGAATGGTAGTCAAAGATATCTCCTGAAACCTGTGATATTTATGTTGCAAGGCAAAAGGAAATTTGCAGATATAATGTCACATAACTTAAAATAGGTAGAGTCTCCTGGATTATCCAGGTGGACCCCATCGAGTGCACGATCCTTAAAAGCAGAGAACTGTCTTTAGCTGGAAGCAGAAGAGCCCTGAAGGAGAAGTCAGAAAGTTCCAAACATGAGGAGGATGTGTTGCATGATTGCTGTTGAGCTTAAGGGTCCTAGATTCAATAACCAAAATTGACTAAGTGCAGTACTCAGATATTAGCTGGTAAGAGAATGAGAATCTTAGTGCTAAAACCCTCAAAAGAGCTGGACTTGATCAACCATCTGAATGAGTTTGGAAAAGGAGACTCCTCAGACTATCCCTCTAATGGCCAAACTGGCCATCATCATTATTTTGGCCCTCTGAAACTCAGAGCTGAGAAACTAGTTATCTAGTCTGGAACCTACAACTCTGAGACATTAAACTTAGGTTATGTTAAACTGCTAAATTTGTGGAAATTAATTATGGCAGTAATAGAAAGCTAATACATGCCACAAGGAAATTTATAAACAGATCAACACAAAAACAGTAGACTGAATAATTAAAAGTATGTCTCTGGGTCTTAGATTGGTCCCACAGGCTCAAGGAATAAAGCGTCGACAACATTCGCCTTTATCATGCAAAAGATTTGTTGTGCCTAATAAATATTAGATATATTAAAAAATTATGTCATATTGACTCTTTAATTTTTCAGAGGGAGGTAAGGCATTTGCTTAGGCTTTTAGAAAGCCATTGAAAGGGCCCTAAATGACTACTATCCACTACAAGTTAAATCACTATACTGGGTTTCCTTTTTTTATCATCACGAGCACCTAAATATTAAACTCTTCACACCTATTTATTCCTACCAATTAACAAAGGGAGCAAAGAAAATTACACATAAGTTATATCTACAAGAATATCATGAATTTCAATATTCAGTGAAATAAATACCCCAAACCATAAAATAAGCTCCAGCTTACCACAGGGATTGGGAGGAGACTACAAAGAATACAAGAGATGATGATGGGGGCCAAGTGGTGACAAATGGGTAAAAATCACTCCTGTGTGAGACAATTGTATTCTGCGTGCAAAAACACTAAGAAAAACACCTGCTGAATATGAGTATTCATTTCTGGGGATTAAAAAAAAAAAAAAACAGAAACAGAAAAGGCCAGAATCGGTGCCTAAGGAAGACAATGGTTGTGAGGAAGACAGGGACTTCTTTGATGAGGGGGGTAGTTAAGGGAAAAAGAAAGCAAGAAGGAACAACGAAAACTCCATAGAAACAAAGGTATATCTCAAAATTAGAAAACACAATTTTCTCTTTCTCAAAAAAATATGCCATCCATTTGCACTTACTTGTACTAACAGAAAACCATAATGTTGATTTTAAAAACTGCCCAAATTCATCAATACTGCTTACACAAAAATACCTTTATTGACGTTTCAGGAAAATATTAAACATTTTAATATAAGAAAAAAATAATAGGCAACATCATAAAATGCTGGTACAGGAAGAAAATAAAATAATAAAGCATTAGAAGTGATAAAAAACAAATCCCCTCAAATCATAAAGTAGAGGAAAACTGTAACACCAAACAACATAACTATACATTCTTAAACAAGCACAGAGTGACAATAAGAAAGATCTTAAAAGAGAAATTTTACTCAGTATATAAATGGGCACAAACAGGAAAATACTTATGAAAGGTGTTACTGAACCAAGTTAAGACTATAAAAATACCAGATTCATGCCAGTCGTTAAGATTAAATGACAAGATGCACCAAGGAGATTAAACTCAACTCAAAAGAAAGCAATATTGAGGGCCGGCAGAGTGGCGCGGTGGTTAAGCGCTGGCTTGGGAAGCCAACGGCCCTGGTTCGGGTCCCACATATGAGGGCCAGTGACACTGCCCTCAAAAAAAAAAAAAAAAAAAAAAGCAATATTGAGAAGAAAAATAAAAGAGAAAGAAATCAAGAGGAAAAAAGGAGTCGAGAAAACATAGCAAGTAAAAATCATTATAGGAGATAGACAAATATGCAAAATATCCAAAATATAGGATACTTGGGGACTGAGGATACAGGAACTGAGAACTACATGGTGGTATGTTACCTGGATTTTCTTGTTGCCTCCTACATCCCAGACTTTCTGGTGGGAGTGTCCTAGAAACCTCATACGTGGGTTGTATATTTTTTTTAAACCTACATGGGCAAACCCTCTCCCGAAATGTGCACTCTCTCTAGCCAACAGACCATTAAAGGATCAACTTAGCAAGACAGAAAACTTTTAGAAAATAACCACGCTAGTTCACCACACCACAGGGGAAATAAAAAAAGAAAATCCCCCCTGCCAATTCTAGTAAAGTCAGGTAGGACGCTGTATTGGTCAGGGTTCCCCAAAGAAATGAAACCAACAGGATGCTTATCTACATAGAGAGAGAGACTTAACATAAGGAATTGGCTCATGTGATTGTAGAGACTTGGTGAATCCATAAATCTGATGGTGTAGTCTCGCAGGCTGCACACTGGGGGAAGAGTTGCAGTTCGAAGTAATCTCCTGGCCAAACGCCCGCTTGCTTAGGTGACGTCCAATGGAGGGAAACCTGCTTTACTCCAAGTTCACCAATGTTAACCATGTCAAAAAAACAAAAGCAAAAGAAACAAAGAAACACCTTAGCATAAACTTCTAGGATAATGTTTAACCAGAGATATCTGGGTGGTATACAGCCTACCCAAGTTGACATGCAATGAACCATCACAGACACTTAGACCTCCACTCTCACCAGGTTGTGTTAAGGTGCACCAATCACCTTTCTGAGGTGGCTTCAAAGAGGGGGAGTAAGAAGCTGGGCTTTTACCCCAGCAAGTGGTACGAGGATGCATATGTCACTAAAGTGGGACATACAGGCATAGCTCATTATACTGCACTTCACTTTGTTGCACGTCACAGGCGTGTTTTTTACAAATCGGAGGCAAGACTCATCACCGGGCAAAAGATGATGACTCTTTTTATTCTAAGACTCTCTTTATTCTGATCCTCACTTTATTGTGTGGTCTGGAACCAAATCTACAATACCTCAGAGGTATACCTGTATATGCAAAAAAGTTCACAAAATTCAGCGAAGTGTCAGTGCAGAACACACGCAGAGATTGCACCTCTCCCCCTCTGGCAGTAATGAAGCCTCTTGCCTCCACACTGGGGTGGGTACCAGTGGAATCCTAGGATTGTCACCACCTCCCTGCAGGAACAAGGCAGCCTCCCCAGTGGAATCAGTGGAGCCCCAACGGGAGTTGGAATGTCCACTCCCACTCAGGAGTAGAGACGAGCTCTTTTCTCTTCAGTGTCAATGGCGGTCTCCGGGGCCTCCTGGATGTCTACCCCACTCAGCGATAAAAAGACCTCATTCCTTTCTCTTCCCAGCTAATGTGGTGTTGAAACAATATTTAAATAAGATCAAGCAGCTCATCTCTAGCATAATACCCCAAATGTCCATATTTCACTTGAAAATCAGTCATTATACCAAGAACCAGGAAAATATCAAGTGTCATTGAGAATATTAAGTGATTGAACTTAGCTAATAAATAGGGAAATTTATATTAAAACAAGAATGAGATTCAATTTCACACCAATCATGCAGGGCTCTACATTTATATCAAATCTGTAACATTTTACCCACCTGCCATTAATTAATGTCAGATCAATGTGTTCAAAGTAAACTGTTCAGTAAAAATTATCTGAAGGCCCTATGAGCCTAATTACAATATTTCACTGAACACAAAATTCATCATATAGCAACCATAGCTCTTATTTAATTTGTCAAATAACAAATTCATCAACTTTATCAAAAATTTGTTTTTCTTAATGTCTTAAGAGACCATTGAAAATGTTCAGTGTATTTCTGGGAATCATAACTTTTATGCATTTAAAATTGTAAGTACCAAGTATGTTGTGATTAGTTTAAAAAAATAGATTGGGGTTTATGCATTTCAACACATTTTCAATTCATTTTACAGCCTTTCCTATTTGCTTAATGCTTGAATTTGCATTCATGGATGGGAGAATTGGGGGAGAAGTTATCAATAATTTGAAGGATTTTGGTAGCAATTTATATAAAGAATCTTGATAATTCACAACATAGAACAAAGTAAAAATGTGTTTCATATTGCAGAATTGCTTCAAGAAGTTGGGACACATCTTTATATTTTCCTAAGATCCCGTAAACCAGCAGGGACTTCAGAGCCTTCATCTGATGAAAACATCATAGGTCACATCCGTTTTACATTTCCTGTTCCCTCACCAATGAGTGATTCATATTCTTCTGGGGGTCAGAAACTAGCTCCTTTATTATTTTGCATTATTACCCACTAAAAAACCTGTAATTTCTGGTTTATTACATTTTAGCATTTAACATTTGGAACAGACATTTAGGTTTCAGAAACACTTTTTAAAAATTTCTCTGAATAGAGAAAAATGACTTTTGTCTCTAAGACAATTATCTCAAAGTTTTACTTATTTATTTGAGATGCTGCAGTGACTTAACTTCAGGTATGTATGTCTGCCTATCAAAACAGTGAATATAGAAAGTTACCAATTCTTCCTAAAGGGTGGAGGAACAAACAGATAAGATTACAAAAAGTTTTTGGAAATACCAGTCTCAGTATGTCAAAATAGTATACTCCTCTGAAAAATTTGAATACTTAGATATTCCTGGGAATGTGTAAAAACTGAAAGTCTGTTTTCTCATGTCTCTTTTTCTTCTATACAGAAAATAATCAACACCAGTGAAACCATTTTGTAACACAGAACACTTTCACACCTGACCACCATTCAGTAAGCCAGTAAACGACACTGCTACAAAGCATTGTCAAAGCAAAATACAGGATACAAAATCAAAAAGTGCAGTTTTGTCCTCCATGAATTCATAAATTAATGCAAGAGATAGGCATATGTCTAAATACACATTGCAAGTGCTTTGATCGAAGTACAAATACAATGCTATGTTAGATATTAATTCCAAGTGATGGGATTTGGAAAGAATTTTGAGAATTGAGTAATATTTAATTGGGTTCCAAAAGAGACATAAAACACTATCACCAAACTCCAGCTGAACATTAAGGGTGTAAGTCTTTTAAGGTTAAATTCTGGAAAACAAAAACATTGAGCAGAATGGGAACTGGTCTGGAGAATGTATTGGATGAAAAAGAAAGATCCTTAAATTTCCACTACAAGTAACCTAAATAAAATATAATATAAAAATATGTTATATGACTGGATTTCTGCTGGAATTAATTACCTAGACACAAAATAGGCATTTCCCACATGTAGTACAATATATCAACTTTAAAACAAAGATTAGTTAAACCAGACTTGAAAATAGCTGAAAATATACAATATATTGATCACAGGTTTCATATTAAAGTTAAAAAATGTATAGTAGCATACTGAATTTTTTAAAAAGATTTTTATTGGGGGATTGGGGGACGGGAACAGCATTGGGGAATTGGGGAAGGGGAACAGACAAGTTGCTGTCCTTTTGTTCTTCAGTCTAGTTGTGGAGGACGTAGCTTCACTGGCCCATGTTGGTATTGCGATCATTGCTCTCTTCCCGGGTGAGGCAGATCAGTTGCCGGCCATTGGATGGCCACTCTTGGTGGCTCACAGCAGCTCATGCTGGCTGCCAGCCACTCATGGTAGCTCACAGCAGCCCACTGCAGCCCCACTGCAGCCTACACTGCTGCAGGCGGCTCAGGGTAGCCCAGCTCCAGGTCAAGCTGTTGTTCACCATCTTAGCTATAGAGGGTGCAGTGTCACTGGCCCTCATGTGGGATTCAAACCAGGGCCCTGCTGCTCAGAACTGGCGTCCCAAGCCAACTATTAACCAACGCACCACTTGGCAGACCCACATAATGCATTTTACTAAAACACTTCCTGTATCATATCGTATTTTTTTAATCTTCCTCTTCTCTGCCTACTCTTTTTATCCGATAAGTTCTATTTTATATTTAAATGTGTGACAGCAGTATTGTGTATATTCATGACTTTTGTGACTTTCATATAGAGCCAGGGGTCCTTGTCGCATCGTGTGCAGCTGGGTCTGGCTTCCTCGAGAGGACCGGCGGGGACTCAGAAACAGAAATAAAGAGCAAGAGACAAAGTGTAGTTTAAAAGCAATGTGAGCCAGGGGTCTCAGTGCCTTAAATACAAAGAGCCCAGAATCTGGTCAGACTGCAGCTTTTATTGAGTACACACAGGGAAGGATCTTTGTTCTTTCCGCGGTCTGTAATTCACATACATCACCTAAAGAATTTAGCCAAATCTCCCTATGTCTCACAGACCACCTCAGCCAAAAGACCCTTGACCAATACAACAATGCCTCCTAGGGAAACAGTTAATGATTCAATATGACACTTAGAGGCAAGAATGCAAGAAGGACTGATATTGTCTCTTGGGAAGATTTCTCTTCTCTAGCAGGCTGTTAGCTCTGCAGTTGAGGGGTCACAGGCCCTTATGCCCCTTATGCTTCACCTCCTTGATTCTTCCCAGGGTATCCCGTGGACGGCACCTGGCTTGGGTCGCCCTAATGCGCATATTTTAGGGTTTTGCCCATCTTCGCTGACGGTCCCGCCCTCTCTCGGGGTCCCATGGGGTTTTGCCATAAACACAGCGAAAATCCTGTCCCGGTGAGGCTCTGCTGTTATGGACAAATGCAGGGAGGCAGATGGCGAGGCTGCTGTGAGGCCACAGGTCCTCTTTTAATATTCCCCATAAACAAAAACCTCTTTGGGGTTCTTTTTCTTTTTAGAATAAAGGGGTCTTGACATCAATAAGTGAGAATATCACTCTGGCTTATGCCCAGCGGTGGTGGTTCATCTCTTGCTCCAACCTCATAAGGCACCATTGTGATTGAATTACAAAAAATCCCATATATTATTAATTATATTCCCCGAACTGTCTTTCATATCCCTGGTCACACGTTTTGTTAGGAAGACCACTTCATGGGTGGAGTAGAGGCTTGGTCACCGCACTGTACAACTGAAGCTGATGTGGTATAATATTATATGCCAACTGTAACTGAATATATATATATATAGTCATGGGATGTGGAGTATAGTGTGGAGGGGAGTCAAGGGAATTGTAATAGATATGTATGATATCGGGGTTGGGGAGTGGGGTTGTGAATTGGAGGGGTTGTCACTTTTTTTGTTTGTTTGTTTTTGTTTTTAATTTTATTTTATTTTTAATTAGTTTCAGGTGTACCACACAGTGCAATAGTTATACATTTTACCCCTCAAAGTGACAAACCCCCCACCCCCAATACACCACCCCACACACCCCCATATCATATATATCCATCACTCTTCCTCTGACTCTCTTCCACAGTATAATCCACATCCCGTGACTATCTATATATATTCAATTACAGTAGGTATACTACCTCCACTTTAGTAATACAGTGCAGTGATCAAACCTCTACTCCATCCATGAAATGGTCTCCCTAACAAGACCTATGATCATCTGACATTCCACATAATATTTACAACATTATTAATTATATTCCCCAAACTGTTTTTCCTATCCCAGTAGCAATATTGTAGTTGCCTATTTTTGCTGTCTAATCCCTTCCCCTTCTCCCTCATCCCCATTCCTCTCCATATTAACCCTGATTTTTCCTCTATATCTATGAGACAGTTTCTGTTTACTTTGCTCATTCATACAGTTTTTCATATTCCACATATAAGTGAGATCATATGGTATTTGTCCTTCTCTGACTGACTTATTTCACTCAACATTATAGTCTCTAGGTCCATCCATATCATTGCAAATGGCACGATTTCATTCTTCTTTATAGCGGAGTAATACTCCATTGTATAAATATACCACAGTTTCTTAATCCAGTCATCTACTGATGGGCATTTTGGTTGTTTCCAAGTCTTAGCTATTGTAAATTGTGCTGCTATGAACATTGGGGTGCATAACTTTTTTTGAATAAGTGTCTTGGTTTTTTCAGGATAAATACCTAGGAGTGGAATTGCTGGGTCAAACGGTAGCTCTATTTCCAGTTCTTTGAGATACCTCCATACTGACTTCCATAGTGGCTGCACCAATCTGCAGTCCCACCAACAGTGCAGCAGGGTCCCCTTTTCCCCACAGCCCCGCCAGCACTTGTTGTTTGTTGATTTGTTGATGATAGCCATTCTGACTGGAGTGAGGTGGTATCTCATGGTGGTTTTTATTTGCATTTCCCTAATGACCAGTGAGGTTGAACTTTTTTCATATGCCTGTTGGCCATCTGTATGTCCTCTTTAGAGAAATGTCTCTTCATATCTTCTGCCCATTTTTTAATTGGGTTGTTTGTTTTTTTGGTGTTGAGTTTCATGAGTGTTTTATAAATTTTGGATATTAACCCCTTATCAGATATATCGTTGGCAAATATATTCTCCCATTCAGTAGGCTTCCTTTTTGTTTTATTAATGGTTTCCTTTGTTGTGAAAAAACTTTTAAGTCTGATATAATCCCATATGTTCATTTTTTCTTTTACTTCCCTTGCCCATAGGGATGTATAAGTAAAAATATTGCTCCGGGTAATGTCTGCAAATGTACTCCCTATATTTTCTTTTAGGATTTTTATGGTTTCAGGTCTTACATTTAAGTCTTTAATCCATTTTGAATTTGTTCTTGTATAAGGCGTAAGGAGATGATCCAGTTTCATTTTTTTGCATGTGTCAGTCCAATTTTCCCAGCACCATTTATTGAATAGACTATCTTTACTCCAGTGTAAATTCTTGCTTCCCTTGTCATAGATTAACTGTCCGTAAATGCTTGGATTTATTTCTGGGCTCTCTGTTCTGTTCCACTGATCGATGTGCCTGTTTTTATGCCAATACCAAACTGTCTTGATTACTGTGGCCTTGTAGTAGGTTTTGATGTCTGGTAGCGTGATCCCCCCGACTTTGTTTTTATTCCTCAGAATTGCCGAGGCTATTCTGGGTCTTTTATGATTCCATATAAACTTCAGGATTATATTTTCTATTTCTGTGAAAAATGCCCTTGATAGTTTGATAGGAATTGCATTGAATCTATATATTGCTTTAGGCAGTATGGACATTTTAACTATATTAATTCTTCCTATCCATGAGCATGGTAGGTGTTTCCATTTATTTGTATCTTCTATGATTTCTTTCTTCAGTGTCTTATAATTTTCTGAGTACAGATCTTTCACTTCTTTGGTTAAATTTATTCCTAGGTATTTTATAGTTCTTGACGCAATTGTAAATGGGACAGTTTTCTTAATTTCTCTTTCCATTAGTTTATTATTGGTATATGCAAATGCCACCGATTTCTGAACATTGATTTTATATCCTGCTACTTTACTGAATTCGTCTATCAGTTCCAATAGTTTTTTGATGGAGTCTTTGGGGTTCTCTATATACAGTATCATGTCATCTGCATATAATGACAATTTTACTTCTTCCTTGCCAATTTGGATGCCTTTTATTTCTTTTTGTTGTCTGATTGCTGTGGCTAGAACTTCCAGCACTATGTTGAATAAAAGAAGAGAAAGTGGACAGCCTTGTCTTGTTCCTGATCTTAAGGGGAATGGTTTTAGCTTTTCCCCATTGAGTATGATGTTAGCTGTAGGTTTATCATATATGGCTTTTATTATGTTGAGATATGATCCCTGTATTCCCACTTTGCTAAGGGTTTTTAACATAAATGGCTGTTGGATTTTGTCAAATGCTTTTTCTGCATCTATTGAAATGACCATGTGATCTTTATCCTTCATTTTGTTGATGTGGTGTATCACATTTATTGATTTACGGATGTTGAACCAGCCTTGCGCACTAGGGATGAATCCCACTTGATCATGATGTATGATCTTCTTAATATATTGCTGAATTCTGTTTGCTAATATTTTATTGAGAATTTTTGCATCTATATTCATCAGGGAGATTGGCCTGTAGTTTTCCTTTTTTGTGATGTCTTTATCTGGTTTTGGAATCAGGGTGATAGAGGCTTCATAAAAAGAGTTTGGGAGCCTTCCCTCCTTCTGGATTTTTTGGAATAGTTTGAGAAGAATAGGTGATAGTTCTTTTTTGCATGTTTGATAAAATTCACTTGTGAAGCCGTCTGGTCCAGGGCTTTTGTTTTTCGGGAGCTTGTCAATTACTGATTCAATTTCCTTGGTAGTAATCAGGGTATTTAGATTTTCTGTTTCTTCTTGCGTTAGCTTTGGAAGGTTGTATGCTTCTAGAAAGATATCCATTTCATCCAGATTGTCAAATTTGTTGGCATATAGTTGCTCATAGTAATTTCTTAGAATTTTTTGTATTTCTGTGATGTCTGTAGTCATTTCCCCTCTTTCATTCCTGATTTTGCTAATTTGAGTCCTCTCTCTTTTTTTTCGATGAGCCTGGCTAGAGGTTTGTCAATTTTGTTTATCTTCTCAAGAAACCAGCTCTTGGTTTCATTGATCTTTTGAATTGTTTTTCTGTTCTCTATATTGTTTATTTCTGCTCTGGTCTTTATTATCTCCTTTCTTGTACTCCCCTTGGGCCTCTTTTGCTGTTCTTTTTCCAGTTCCCTTAGGTGTAAGGATAACCTGTTGATTTGAGATTTTTCTTCCTTCTTTAGGTAGGCCTGCACTGCTATAAACTTCCCTCTTAGGACTGCTTTCCCAGCATCCCAGAGATTTTGGGTCGTGGTGTTTTCATTTTCGTTTGTCTCGAGGTATCTTTTGATTTCCTCCTTGATCTCATTTGTGACCCACTCACTATTTAATAGCATATTGTTTAGCCTCCATTTATTTGTCAGCTTCCCGGATTTCTTCTTATAATTGATTTCTAGTTTCATAGCGTTGTGGTCAGAGAATACAGTTGAAATGATTTCAATCTTCTTAAATTTATTGAGACTTGTTTTGTGGCCTAACATGTGGTCTATCTTAGAAAATGTTCCATGTGCACTTGAAAAGAACATATATTCTGTAGCTTTGGGATGAAATGCTCTGAAAATGTCTGTTAAATCCAGCTGGTCTAATGTGTCATTTAAGGTCGCTGTTTCCACATTGATTTTCTGTCTGGAGGATCTGTCCATTAGTGACAGCGGGGTGTTGAAGTCCCCTACTATGATAGTGTTACTGTTGATCTCTGTCTTTATGTCTGACAATATCTGTTTTATATATTTAGGGGCTCCTATGTTAGGTGCATACATGTTTACTAGAGTTATGTCCTCTTGTTGGATCGATCCCTTCATTACTATGAAGTGTCCTTCTTTGTCCTTTGTTATATTCTTCAATTTAAAGTCCATTTTATCTGATATAAGTATCGCTACTCCAGCTTTTTTCTCAGTACCATTTGCATGAAATATTTTACTCCATCCCTTTACTTTCAGCCTGTATGAGTCTTTGGATCTGAGGTGAGTCTCTTGTATACAGCATATACTGGGGTCTTGCTTTCTTATCCATTTAGCCACCCTATGTCTTTTTATTGGAGCATTTAATCCATTTACATTTAATGTGATTATTGATAGGTGTGTATTTATTGCCATTTTCTTATTTGTGTTCG
This sequence comes from Aselliscus stoliczkanus, assembly GCA_033961575.1. Lineage (NCBI taxonomy): Eukaryota > Metazoa > Chordata > Mammalia > Chiroptera > Hipposideridae > Aselliscus > Aselliscus stoliczkanus. The sequence continues at coordinate 68,683,782 of CM066740.1, read as the reverse complement.
TAGTCTTTCATAGGTTGTTTTTCTCTTCTACTTAAAGAAGCCCTTTTAGCAATTCCTGCAAAGCTGGCTTGGTGGTAATGAATTCCCTTAACTTATTTTTTTCTGCAAAGCTCCTTATCTCGCCTTCGATTTTAAATGATAACCTTGCTGGATACAGCAATCTTGGTTGTAGGCCTTTATTTTTCATCACTCTGAAAACCTCCTGCCACTCTCTTCTGGCCTGCAAAGTTTCTGTAGAAAAGTCAGCTGTTAATCTTATGGGGGTACCCTTGTAAGTAACTTGCTGCCTTTCCCTTGCTGCTTTAAGGATTCTGTCTTTGTCCTTAACCCTTGCCATTTTCACTATAATGTGTCTTGGAGTGGGCCTGTTTGGAATCATCCTGTTTGGAACTCTCTGCACTTCCTGGGCTTGTATTTCAATGTCCTTTGCCAGGTTAGGGAAGTTTTCAGACATTATTACTTCAAATATATTCTCAATCCCTTGCTCCCTCTCTTCTCCTTCTGGTACTCCAATGACCCGTGGGTTATTGCATCTGATGTTGTCCCCCAGCTCTCTTAAACTATTTTCCATGTTTTTCATTCTTTTTTTCTTTTTGTTGTACCGCATGGGTGATCTTTGCTATTTTGTCTTCTAAGTCACTGATTCGATTTTCTGCTTCATCCAGTCTGCTAGTGATTCCATCAAGTTTGTTATTTAATTCAGTAATTGTGTTCTTAAGTTCTAGCTGGTTGCTTTTCATGATTTCTCTATCCTTCTTTATATTTTCATTAATTTCCTTGAACATTCTAATAATCAGTGTTCTGAACTCTGTCTCTGATAGGTTGGTTACCTCTATTTCCTCTATTTCCACTGATTCAGGAAGTTTCTTCTGTTCTTTTATTTGTGTTATGTTTCTTTGTCTCCCCATTCTGGCTTACTCTTTGTGTTTGCTTCAATATAACAGATAGATCCCCCAGATTTCTCAGTCTTTTCTGGGTAAACTTATATGGTGTGTGTCCTTTATATTTGAATTACTCAGTCTCCCTATTCTCCTGTGCTTGTATCTGAGGTGTTCCTTGTGTCGTGCGTCCTCACTTGTTGAAGTTTTAGTTTTGATTACTTTTGGTTTGTCAGTAGGTGGGATTGACTCCCAGATTGATTAGCTGTGAGGATCAGCAGCTTCTGCAGTTTATGAGCTGCTGTGAGAGGATTGACCCCTCTGATGAAACTTGGACCCTATGGGTCTTAGTACCTGTAGTAACTTCTTTTTGGGTGTGACTCTTGTATGTCAAACCCAGAAAGGCTCTGGTTTTATCTAAAGTTGGCCTCCGGGTATGATGATTCTTGTGTCTGTTTGTTTGGACCCACTGCTGCAGAGTGATTTTAGAGCATAACAGATCAACAAGAACAATCTCCGCAGCCACCAAAGGAAACCAAATGCTCGCACAATTAAAAACAACCAACCATCAAACTACAGTCAACTTGTACAGAAATATCAATCATACTAATGAAGAAAACAAACAGAAACAAAACAAAAACCACATACTCAATAATAACAGAAGAGGAAACAAAATAAAATACAATATCCTAAAATAAAAAATAGAATAAACATGAGAAACCGATTAGCTATACCTAAAAAATAAAAAATAAAAATAAACTAAAATAATAATAAAAAAGTAAGAAAAATTTAAAAAATAAAATTTGCAGAAAAAAGGAAAAGAGGAAAAGTATAGCAGTGAGAAGAATGAATAAAATAAGAGAGAAACTGAGGATGGGGAAAAAAGAAAAAGAAAAGAAAGAAAAAGAAAAAAGGAAAAAAACAAATATATATATATATATTTGTCTACACACCCATATATATGGACATATATTCACCTATATACACCTATATATATATGCCTATATTAAAAACTACAATATGATTAGAATGAAATAGAAATAAAAACCAAAAACAACCAAGATAAGCAGCCAATAAAGGGAAAACAAAACAGAATAAAACCAAACAAACCAAAAATACCCGTGCTGGTCTAGGCTAAAGTCCACCAAGCTCTCTTCAGTTTGTCTGCTGTACAAAAAATTCCTGTGCGTCTTGTGGGAACAGTAGGCCACCTGATGCCTAGCGTAATCCTGGCACTGCAGGTTTGCTGTACTTGAGTGTGGTTGTGATGTGTGATTGGTGGTTTTTACAAAGTCACTGCCTTTTTGCTTTTGCCTGTCCCAAGGCAGGCTGCACCCCCAAAGGCTCAATGAGTGTCTCTGGGCACCCTTTGGGTTGACAGCCATGGAGAATTAAAGAATTCCTCACTACCAAAAGCCTGCTGCTAAGAATCTGTTAATTAGTGCCTCAGCAGATGAACCTGCCCTGCCTCCCAAGCCTTGCCTAAAGGTGGGGGCGGGGTGGGTAGTCTCACTCTGCTGCCTTTACTGGGTGGAAATTCTCAACCCCCTGCAGGTAAGGATATCTTCCTAGTCTGCCCCTATTGCTCCCTTCAGGAGTCAGTTTAAGACTGTCTTGGCGGGGGCCAACGTTTGTGGGAGTGGGTGAGTTATTGGGTTTTTTCTTTTTTTTTTTTTTGCTTTCTGTTCAAAAGTAGCAAAAGGGAAAAAAAATAAAAAACATAAAAATAAACAAAGCCACAGTTCCAACACTGTTTCAAGCTAAGGCCTTTGCCTCTTATGCTCCAGCGGAATTCCTGCTACTCTCCCAAAGGGTCTGCCGGGATTTAGGGAATTGCGCGCACCCTACCGTGTGGCCAAGATCCCCGATCCGCGTCACTCGGGGACCTGCATCTCCACCCGGCGCGCTGCTTGTCCGAGCGAGTCCTCTTTTTCCCCTGCTCCCGGGTTCCAGGCTTCTGCCTCGGAGCCGGCGCGCCCGCGCGGATCTCCTGCTGCTCTCCCAAACGGTCTGCCGGGATTTAGGGGACTGCGCGCACCGTGCCGCGTGGCTCCGATCCCCGCTCCGTCTCTCCGGGACCTGCGTCTCCGCCCAGCGCGCGCTACTTCTCCGCGGGCGAGTCCTCTGTTTTCCCCTGCTCCCGGGTTTCAGGCTTCTGCGCTCCGTGGGACCCGGTGGGCACAGAGACTGATCCCTGAACCGGGAGGGTGCAGGGACTGATCTTGCCCTGTCGCTGCGGGGCTCTGCACCCTGCTTCCTGGGGACCCGGCGAGCCGCGGGTGCAGCTCGTACCTCTGCACAGTCGTCTCCTCTCTCTCCTCCCGCACTTGCCCAGCCTGAGGCTTCTGCCTCAGACTGCAAACCGACGCGCTCTTGCTGAACTCTAGGTGGGCCGCGGGCCACAGGGAGCGAGCCGGGCAACACTCACCGTGACTCAGCAGCCGCGGGTGCGGGCTGCACCTCACGCGTCTCGCCGCCTTCTTCCCCTACTCGCCCGGCCTGCCCACCTTCCAGCAATCCTTGTGTGGAACTCTTAGTCGCTCTGTGTGATGAGTAGATGTCTCTTTGAAGCGTATTAGAAGTTCAAATTGTGGATATTTCCAGGGGAGATTTCATGGAGCCCTCCTCACAGCCGCCATCTTGCCCCTCCCCTGGGGGTTGTCACTTTGAGGGGTAAAAAGCATAACTATTATACTGCATTGTACATCTGAAACTAATTTAAAAATAAAAAAAATGTTTATTTCACAATAAAAGAATTAAAAAAAAATCCCTTATAAGGAGGCCCTGGCTGGGTTGAAGTTTTTGTCCTTATAGCCCAGGAAGCTGATTTGTGGTAACCTGTCAGACTTGGACCAGTGTTTTTCTTTTCTTTTTTTCCCCCTATTTAGTTCATATTTTCTTTAGTCTTTATACTTTGTCTCATTTTCCTTTTACTTTATAACTTTCCATTTTCTTATTTTTCTTTGTCTTCTTTTCTCAGTTTTTTTTCTTTTCTCAATTTTTTTTGTTCCTTTCTCATTTTTCTGTATGTTTCATTTTTCTTGTTCTTTTTCTCATTTTTTTTCTTTAAAAGTTGTTCAGTTAATATAGTTAGCATTGTTAGTACATTTAGTACAGTTAGCATTGTTTACTATTATTAGCATTGTTAATAATCATAGATAGCATTGTTCGTATGGTATCAGTATGTTATAGTTGATATCACTTATTAATATTGTATCAGCATAGTATAGTTAGTATCATTTATCAGTATTGTTAGTATCAGCATAGTATAGTATCATTTGTTAACATTGTTTGAAAGCATAGTTAGCAGTGTTAATACTAGATAACATACTTAGCATAGTTAGTAGTTTGTTAGCATAGTGAGTGTTGATAGTTAGCATTATCTGTTTTGTAGGTAGCCAGTCACCGTGTCGCATGAACTTGCAGCCATGTCTACTGACAAGGAGCCCAATATTGATCACTACAAGCTACTGAACACCATTGGCCAGGAAAGCTTTGCCAAGGTGACACTGGCCCCGCATCTGTTGACAGGGGAAGAGGTGGCTGTGAAAGCCACTCACCAGCAGGGCTCGTGCAGGAAGTTCATTGTCTGAGGTTACTGAACCACCCAAACATTGTGAAGTTATTTGAGATCATTGAAACGAAGCAAAGACTGTTCCTGGTAATGGAGATCAGGCGTGGAGTGGACATGCAGCGTTATCTGACACACCGCGGCTGCCTGAGGCAGAGCAAAGCCCGAGGCAAGTTTCAGCAGCCAGTACCTGCCATGCAATACTGCCAGAAGCGTAAGGTCATGCACAGGGATCTGAAACCAGAGAACGTGCTTCTAGATTCAGAACTAAATGTAAAAATCATGGACTTTGGCCTCAAGAAGGATATCACTGCTGTAAGCCAAGCATATACTGCGGCATGTACGCTCTTATGTCGCCCCAGAGCTCTTCCTGGGCCCGAACTGTGAAGACGCCAGAGTAGACCTGTGGGGCTGGGAGCGCTGCTCCATCAGATAGTCACCGGGAATGTGCCGTTCACTGGAAGATGCCTCTTTATGCTCCGGAAGCAGTTCTGAGAGGGTGCTTCCAAGTGCCCCCTTCCATGATCTATGAAGGCTTCATGATCTTAAAGAAGTTAATGACCATCAACCCCAGCAACAGAGCCATGCTACAAAACCTGATGAAGGACCGATGACTACACTGCAGCCAAAAGTAGGAACTCAGGCAGTACATCAAGCCACCCTGTGAGAACATGGACCCATCGGCTCCAAGTCAAGTTGTGTTTATATCTTAGTTGTGATGGGTGCAAACTCAGCTCAAGTCCAGTCGGCACTTTCAATCTAGCTGCAAGGGGACATAGTCCAGAATCCCATGAGTGAGTGAACTGGCAAGCTTGTTGCACACTGAGCCATCCGGCCGCCTGTAGGCAGCTCGCGGCTGCTCAGCTCAAGTTACTGTGTTCAATCTTAGTTGTGAGGGGCAGGGGTGGGTGGTGGGTGAGGGGAATGGCTGGAGGTGAGGAGGGTAGGGCACAGCTGAAGAGTCCACATGGGTGTCAAACCAGCAACCTTGCTGCTAAAAGCCCGTGCTCTCACCAGCTCAGCAGCAGCTCAGCTCCAGCACAGCTCACTGGCCTATGTGGGAATCAAACCGATGACCCTGTTGCTCGGAGCTCATAGGCCTAACCAACTGAGCCTCTTGGCCGGTCCCCTCCGTGTATTTCTTGAATGGTGGATGGCCAAAGCAGGGCCACAACAAGTACCCTGGGAAACTCCAGAAACTGTCTCTGCATCTAACAGCTAAACTCAAATATGCTGAGCGCCACGTGGTATGGGAGATTGGCCACAGGCTGAACCCAAACAGCTGAGGGCAGGAGCAGGGCAAGAAGCACACGGTACACGCTGTGTGTGAAGCACTGGGTCCGGTGGATGGGGTAGGAACTCACACTGCCCCAGAGTTCTCTGCACCGGATTCAAATCAGGATGGTACCCGGCTTGTCCGTGTGGCCTTAAGATGCATCGTACCCAAAATACCTGGGAGCTTGGAGGGCATCATGGAGCCCCCTGAGGGACAAGAGGAGAAGCCGCCCTAACTGCAGGTCAACCCCTTGGCACCCACCTAAGGGAAATTTCAGAGACTGAACTGTTCTTCCTGGGGCCCTTCTCCCCAGCCCTGCTCTTTCCTCCATGTTGGTGGGTTGTGGGCGGTCCTTATTAAAGTACTGGGTTCTTCCAAATCTTGTATAAACTGATGCTGCAGAAAGATGTCTCAGACGCTCTGTTTTGCACGTCCCTGAATATAGTTGGGGCTGTGCACAGTCCAGGCTGAGAGAAGCGGGTGTAGCGATGTAGTGTTGGGACTTAATCAGAACAACAACTCGAAGAGTGACTGAAGATAACGATCACTGCAACTCCCAATAGCAACGAATGTGGTTCCAGAGGGAATTTGCTGTGAGCTGTACCGCGGTGGAAAGACAGAAATTGTGTGTTACTCCCCTACCCATATGACGTAGCATTTTCAGAATGGCCGAAGGGGCCCGTTGTCCTGTGGCCTGTGTTAATTAGGAGCAAGAGGTCCACTATAGGATAGCCAAGTCCCATGCACCAGCCTGTGGGGGCGTCAGAGAAGTGGCAGGGGTGTGGGCCCCAAAGCAGCTGTGCAGCTGAGTTTCCTGACTATAAGGCTGGAGGCGGGCCTTTCCCCGGATTCCCCATCAGGATGGGGCCCCAATACTCAGCTTTGACCAGTGAAATGGAGAGGAGGCATGAGGGCAGGAAGAAGCTGGAGTGATAGGTGCAGACAGAAGCAGAGGTGGGGGGCGAGACTGGAGAGGGGGTGGGCCAGAACCCCTTCTTTCCAAGACCACTCCCCTTGGTGCACTTGGCTCCGCTGTCTCTTAACTTGAACATCCCCAGCTCAGGGCCTGGTCAGCAGTCAGCTCGGAGGACAACGCTCTGCTCAGGAGACTTTCTCCTTCTGAGAGCTCTGGCCTTGACTGGCTGGCCCAGTGGCCGCCTCTGATCTCCCTCATTAGTCCCCGCTCAGTGACACAGGAAGGGCTCTGTGGTTTGTTCTGAGGAGCAGGAGACCCCAGCAGGGAGGGACACAATCAACTGCCAGGGGACAAGACGCCTCCGGCTGCTTATGCACACTGGACTCGCCGTGGGAGAGAGTGTGCCGCAGAATTAGTAAGGGGGTCCCACCAGTCAGTCTCCTGAAAGTCACACACCGGGCCATGGTTTTCAGCTGGGTCCTGAATTAGGAATTCCTTCGTGCAATTTTCTGTGGACAACCTCTCCGAAAGCATGAATGCAGGATAGGGAATGGCGTGCGGGAGGAGGGAACGTAAGAAGGTGTGTGGCAGAGACCTCCAGGTGGCTCCCAATGACCTTGCCCACTTCTCCGTCAGAGCAACCTGTCCACTCGACTTACAGCTGGACCCGTGGCCGCCCAGCACTACAGAATTCCCAGCCTCTTCCGCAGCTCGGCTGGTGAGTTGCCATACTCTCACTCCAGGACAGGAAGGAAAGCAATCTGTGCAACTAGGATAGTTCCTAGGAGAGAGAAGCAGCCCTTTCTTCTGCTTCTCCCTATGCCCTGCTGCTGAGAACCAGAGCTCTTGACTGGAGCTTGGTCCTGTCCTTTGTGGATGAGTGCCACTCCCTGGGGATTACAGCATCAGGGACAGAAGCTTATGTGATGACCTTGCCTGACCAGCCCTGGTCTATAGCCAGAGTGAGTAGGAGAGATGCAAATTTTTCTGTCACTCTCATATGGGGCCCGCTATTACAGCAACTGAACCTTATTTTAACCAGGACAGTAGTCTTGGAGGGGGCTTTTCTCCGTAGTTCCCTTGGGGCAGTCTGCTCCAAGAACCACAGCTGTCTGAAATTGTCATCCCGCTTTTCCCTGGCTGACAGGCAAGCTCAGCTCCTCTCCTAGTGCTTTTCGTGATATCTAACCTGTGAAGATGGATGCTCCCAGCTAATGGAGTCTGAAGCAAGTCTTCCAGCAATGTCCTCTTGTTCTTTCCACCTACGCTAGTGCATGTCCAGTCTCTCCCAAAGACACAGCTCCTTGGAGATACGCTGTGCTGACTCTTTCCCTGCTAACATCTGCAGACATTGAAGAACTCAGAGAACAGGCAGTCTCACGCCTGCTGTAACTTGATTATTGCTAGAAATATGAGTTTGGAACTGGCAATTCCCTTCTAAATGGACAAGTTTAAAAGCCTAATTTCAAAGGCCACCAAATTTCACTCATGGTATGAAGGCGAAAGTGGACTCAGTCAAGCCTTGGTGTGAGCTCTCAGTTTGGGGACACTGATATTTAGGACTCTCCAGGTATCTCATCTTGTCTGTAGAATTTCCTATGTGCACTCTGTTCTCATGGAACCCTCAATTTTATGGGGAAAAGGAACTCTAATACATCTTAAAATGTTAAAGTTGTTGAGGATATTGTAAAAAGGAAGGTATATAGTTCATTTGTTCTTCATATGTTTACTCTCAGCATCTGCAATGTGTCTTGTAGGGCTGGTTTCAAATAGAATGTACTAATAGAAAATCTGACGCTCAGTAAGGTCAGTAGATCAGGGAGTGACTGCCAATGAACAGACAGTTTCTTACTCACCATTCCCAGAGGAAGGGGCATGCCACACCCTTCGGCGCCACATAGGGAAGCACCAGGATTGCTCAGGAGGCAGAGAGAACAGAGAGAACTGTGAGAGATTTTCCTTCCTGAAAAGAAAGAGAAGGGCAGGGAAGAAGGTGCCCCCTTGCTTCTGTCTTGAACACTAACTATGCAGAGGTGATGGCTGGAGTGCAGGCAGCCATCCTGCAACCGTGAAGGAGTAGCATCATCATCCAGTGAATGGTAAATACAGAGGTGGTGGCCTCTGAGTCACTGATGACATTTTTGGGCCACCAGACCATCTCTGGACCTCCCATCTCTCCCATATTTAAACATTAAACACGAGACCACTTTGTAGTGTAAGTCACTCTTGGCAGAGTGACTTTTCTGTTACTTCAGCCAAACGCATCTGATTGATCCAGCGTCCATGTCTCATGAAAAATCCTCTTTCCTCAACTAGTTCCCCAGCACAATTGGGTCTCTGTCCCTGTCCCCCTACCCTTCACCCATGAAAGCAGCTCATGACCTATGGTGCTCTGGCTGGCTGGCTGGCTGGCTTGTTCGTCTTGGGTCAGTGAACACCCCTGGGGCAGGTCTCTGCCTTTTCTGCTCTCTGTACTCTGAGCTTGCACACAATGGACCTTCAGGACACCTGAGGGACAATGCCACACACACACACACACACACACACACACACACACACACACACAGCCCATAGCCAGAAGCCTCTCACCATCCAAAAGCCTATTGATTCACTGTGGCCCAAGCACTGTTTCCACACCCCAGGGGCTTCCACAGCCTCTTCCATTTGAAGTGGGAGGTCTCAACTGTAAGATCTCTCCTCACGTGTGCCTTCAAGTGCTGCGCTGGTGATTTACTGTCAGCTCAGTCTCTCCTGCGGTAGCCATAGGAGGCCATGGTCGCAAGAAAGGAGCATGTGAGCTGAGTTTCCAGGGAGTGGTGGATAGGGCAGTGAGGCCTACACCCTGTCCTAAAATGACAGAGGTTTCTGCGTTTCCTACAAGACTGTTGGTGTGCAGGTGGGTTTTCCTTTTATGGAAGCAAGGGGGCCCCAAGGCCCAAAGGAAGGAGTTGTCCCCAGGGATGGTGGGGACAAAGGCTCTTGTTGGAGCTCCAGATGCCAGCCCTTGAATGGGCGACTACCCATGTAGTTACATGAGCATGGCCCTACATTTGTCAAGCTAACTAAGAGAAAGGGATGCCGGGTTCGGGGGAGCTGGGAGGGTGTGATGGGGACAGTGAAGGAAGGTCTCCTTTCTCCCTTCAGTGCAAATTGCTCATGGGAGTCACCTTAGGGCCACATGGCAGTTACCAAGTCTCAGGCTCGCACAGTATGCGTGTGTGGGGCTGGCAGCCTTAGCCCTCATCACTAGGACAAGCCATACCATGTGGCTTCTCAGAGTATGAGCAGCAGAATCTGGGGCTACAGTCTAGCTCTAAACTTCCTCACCATTTCCCAGTTATGTCCCTTCTCTGAGCCTCAGTCTTGCCCTATAAAAGGCGGACATCAGTTGCTACCTTAACAGGGTTAATCCCATGAGGATAAATTTGGGTAACGTGTGTGGCCCAGCCTGTTGCTGGCCCTCAATGCACTGCTTGAATCCATTTGGATCTCCACGCTAGACTGGAGTCAGTGTGATCTGGAAGTTCTTTCTTGAAGCTAGCCTAAAACCATACTGTTTCAGTGGCAGCGTGTTCCAGTTAGCCATCTGGAAGGAAAGGCCAGGATTTTTTTGATAGCCAGTGACAGAAATCCCAAAGTGGCTTCAACAAGCAAACAATCAAAGCAGGAGGAAATATGTTATGTACCAGGAAGTCTAAAGGCTGAGAGCTTCAGGCAAGGCTTTACCTGGGTGCTCAATGACCTCGGCAGGAACCATCTCTCTCCTTCCTTCTTGGCTTTGCTTCCTTCCCTCTGTGCGTGTGTTATTCTCAGGTGGGCTTTCCCTTTATGGAAGCAAGATGGCCACCAACTGCAGCAGGATGATGTCATATCCCTTCAGGACACCAGTAGAAATTGAGCTTCACTTGTCTCATGATTTCAACAGGAGGGCCTGTCCCCTGGGACCTGATTGGTTGCATGGCCAGCCGTGAGCAAATCACTGTGACTGTGGAGGATGGATGATGCTGGTTGGCCAGACGACAGTCATGGGACCAACCTCTTCAAGGATGCTTGTGAGCTGTTCCCTCTGTTTTCAGGGTGGGAGTTTATGTGATGCCTCACACAATGGGGTTGAGTGCTCAGTGCTGTGTTCCCCTGGGCTTAATTTCCTGAGATATACCTGCTTATATCCTCTTTTCACACCCCACTGTCTTCTGTTTACAAAACAATTCATGGCAGTACCTTTTCCTTCCCAAGGCCCTTTTCATCCAGACCAAAAAGAAGCAAGACCTCCTTTTGGGAGATAGGATTTGGTGTTCACTCCCAGCTCCAAGGCCTGCACTTGGTATCCCATCATAGTGTTCATTCAGTCCATCAACATCACTGAGCACTGATGACGTGCTACTATTTTGGGACTGGTAATTATTCTGAGAGTGGCCATCACCTGGGATCTTCCCAAGAAAATGAGTTTTGTCTGAGCAATCATCTGGAGGTAGATTCCAGTCCTACTCTGACACTCACTGTGCGGCCCTGACAGAATTCCATCCCCATTATGGGCTCCTGGTCTCTCACCTACAAAATGAGGCACGGGGGGAAGATGGGCGCCTAGAACGCCCTCAGTTCTGACATACTGTGGTTGGATCTTGAACGTACCTCTCCAGCTGGGAGTCAGCCTGGCACAGAGGAGGATCTGGGGCTTTCTGTGTGTGTCAGGACCCCAGTCTCTAGGTTCCTGGGAGATTTCCTGATGCTGCTACTGCTGCTACAGAACATCTCTTTGGGGTGTTTGAGAACCCCATGCCTTCCCACTACTGAAAGTCAAGTTTGAGACTCTCATGGGGAAGCGTGGGGAAGCCACATGGAGGAGAGAAGAGGATGGTGGAGAGCTTCCACAGAGCCCATCCATCCTCTACCTTGCTCTCCCACCCCTCTGCCTTTCTGGGTTCCAGCTGAAATTGGTCCTGGCTTTCTAGAAGAACAGAGACCCCTGCTTTTGGTACGGGAGGGAGGGACCCCTCTGAGGCACTCCCAGTGGGGAGGCCTTTCTTGTTTCTCTTCACTCTTTCAACATTTCAGGGCATGAAGTGATTGCCCTGGTCACTCTGTCACTCCTTTGTCAATTCACGCAGCCCCTCATCACCTTATTAACCCATTTGTCCCCTCCTTTACTTAGCTCATGCCTATTTTTCTAAAGCAAGAGGAGAGAAAAATCCAAGTGGAACAGAGGAAACCCAAGAACAAACAGAGACTAGAGCAGCTGGACTTCTCAAAAGACTGGAGCCAGCAACTGGTAAGACCTGGGAAACCAAGCCTGCTGTGTCCCTCCCACCAGCGTTGGGCTGCAGAGTCGCTCCTGTCTGCTCCTTTGGCACATCACTGGACCCTCCTCTCTTTGAAAACCCATTGTTTTCTTTCCATTGCCACTGCCACGATCCTAATCTAAAGCACTATCTATTTTTTTTGGCCTGAAAACTAAAATGGCTTTCTAATTTTCTTCCCTACATCTACTTTCTCCCATTTCCTGTCTGTTCTCCTTACTGCAGCCAGAGTGATTTAGAGTTTTTATTTTTGAAGTGCCAGAAAATAATTATAGGAAGTAAAGATTTCAGGATATTGCTGCCAAGGAAAGCACCATGTTTCCCCAAATCACCACATGTTTGGTGAAGTTCTGGTTAAGGTGCAGATGCAAAGACTCCAGGACGCCTTCTTCGGCATCTCCCTCTCCCAGCTCAGATGCCCTCCGAAGCTCTTATCTAGGTCCTGGGCACACTGGTCCTGCCTGCAGAAGCTCCCCTACTCACAGTCCCCGCCTATAATAAATCTCTTCTTTTAAGAAAATATACACTTCACCACCTGTGTTTGTTTCCCATTGCTGCTGTAACAAATTACCGCAAATATATTCTCTTCCAGTTCCTGAGGTCAGAAGTCTTCTTACTGTGTTAGCATCACGGTGTCCTTATCTTCATAAAACTGTAATTTCTAATGCAGGCAATAAAAATACCCTGCAGAATAAAATTAATGATATTAGAAAGGAAATATAGGTAAGTGTTTACTCTTTGCATAATTATGAAATTTTGCTACTAGTCTACAATGAAAAATAGAATTGACATTTAAAACATTATCAATTCTTCTACTTTGAAAGACTATATATTTTCAGAATGACTGGGTTATTTAACTGACTTTACAAAATTCTGAACCTTTGAAAATCTGTTCTGCAACATTTGAGAGGGCAAAGCTAGATTTCCTTTCCTAAGAGCCAGGTTTGCTGTTCAATATATTACAAAAAAAGGAATTTTTAAATTAATTATTTAAATGTCAAAATATGTACTTTTTCAAAATATATTTTTAAAAACCTATAATGGTTTTTACAAGAATAAAAAGTCTGCTGTACATACCTCTTAAAATTCCATTTATTATCATCTATTTTATTGCAGATTCAGTAACAATTTTTAAAAATTTTTAAAAGATTTTTATGAAAAAATAAAGCTAACATACAATATTATATCAGTTTTAGGTGTACACCATAGCCTGTTCAATATTTATGTACCTATAAAAGTGATCACCAGTAGTTCAGCAACCATCTGACACTGTACTATGCTATCTTAATATTATTGACTATATTCCCTGTGCTGTATATTATGTCCCTATGACTTAGGTGTTTCCCCCTTTTTAAGCGTTTCAATTACAGTTAACATTCAATATTATTTTTGATTAATTACAGGTGTACAGCATAGTGGTTAGACCTTTATATAATTTAAGAAGTGATCCCTCCTGACTAGTCTAGTACTCATCTGGCACTATACATAGTATTACCATATTACTGACTATATTCGTTATGCTATATCCTACATCCCCATGACGGCTGTGTGACAACCAATTTGTACTTCTAATCCCTTCCCCTTTTTCACTCACTCATCCCTAAGCTCCCTCTCATCAGGGGACCATCAATATGTTCCCTGTATCTATGAGTTTGTTTCTGTTTTGTTTGCTTATTTTGTTCTTTCGATTCCACATATAAGAGAAATCACATTGCATCTGCCTTTCTCTGTCTGACACTCCAATCAGCACAACACCCTCCAGGTCCATCCATGATAATGCAGATGGCAAGAACCCATTACCTTCCATGGCTGAGCAATATTCCATTGTATATATGTATCACCTCTTCCCTTCTCCATTCATCCATCAATGGACACCCAAGCTGCCTCCACATTTTGGCCATTGTAAATAATGCTTCAAGGAATATATGGATGTGCATGTCTTTCCGATGTAATGTTTTGGGTTTCTTCAGATAAATATCCAGAAGTGAAAGGATTACTAGGTCCTTCTTTGTCTCTTGTTATAGGCTTTGTTTTAAAGTGTATGTTGTCTTACATAAGTACTGCTACCCCAGCTTTTTTTTCCATTTCCATTTTCATGAAGTAACTTTTCCCGTCCCTTTAGTTTCAGACTGTGTGTGCTTTTTAATCTGAAATGACTCTTTTATTTGGCAGAATATTGTAAGTGTTTTGTTTTCTTATCCATTCAGCCATCTTATGTTTTTTATTGGAGAATATAATCCATTTACATGTAAAGTAATTGTTTATAGATATGTAGTTATTGCCATTTAATTATCGATATGTTTTTAACTTTTTTTTTTTTTTTTTTTTTTTGGTCTCAAGGAAGTCCCTCTAACATTCCTTGTAGGTATAGGAGCTGACCCTACAGAGCAGGGTTCACTTAAGTGGGGCTTTGGTGCCTGCCCAGTCTTCCCTTTTGATGTCATCATTGGAGGTGGCCAGGTGATGGTCTGGCCAAGTCTGAAACTGGCTACTGGGCCTGCCAGCCCTGGGGTCTCATGGGAGGGGCCCCACTACAGGCTAATTTCATCCTCATTATGTGCCCTTCCCAAGGCCACCTGGCATGACATACAAAGCAATCCAGAGATGGCCAGCACCTGTGCTGTGCTTGGAGGTGTCTTGAGAGGCCCAAGCCACAAACCAAGGCTGGCTGTCAATGGTGCCAGGCAGAGGTACAGAGTCTGTTGAATTCAGATGCAGCTAGTTTGGGTTTTATGAACCTTTGAGTGGTTTTAGAAATATCAGCAGCATGAGCCAAGGCAAGCTATAGATATGAAAAAGCCATTGGAAGAGGCTTGGGTGTGCCCAAAAGTTGGGTGGGGCATGGTCTCAGGGAATCACTAGGGTGGGGCAGAAAAAAGGTGATAGTCTATCTGATAGAGATTCAGATATGACATCCGTGTGCATCAGCATGCAGGGAGGAGGAGGGCTCAACAAAGAAACAATGGCTTTCACCTGCTCCTCTGTCCAGAAATCCTCCCCTCCAGTCCCCATCCTGAGGCAGATAACTCAGTTCTTCCCTGTATGTACCTACTTGCTGCCTTTTAAGCTGCTGCCACAGCACTGGAGCTCAGAGCCAGTGAGTCCATCAATGAGTAAGTCCATGTGCAGTCCCTTTAAGATGAGCACCTGGGAGTGCAGCAGCCACCCTTGTCTCACTCATCCCCAATCTCTGCTGGTTTTCACAGCCAAAAGTTATGGGGATTTCTCTCCCCAGCACCTTGGCCTGGGGAGCCTAGTATGGAGCTGAGACCCCTCACTCCTTCAGAGGAAACCTCCATAATTGAGATAGCCCTCCGATTTTTAATGGTCACACGTGGCTGTATGATCAGCCTGTTCTGCATCTCTGCCCCTCCTACCAGTCTTGAGGTGGCTTCTTTTGTGTGTTCAGAGTTGTAGGTCCTTGGTTCAGCTAGACTTCAGGCAATTATCTATAATGGTTGTTTTGTGATTTACTTGTAATTGATGTGGTCCTGAGAGGAGGTGAGCACAGTGTTTACCTACTCTGCCATCTTGACTGGAAATCCCTAGAAAGTATTTTCTCTGCTTCTATCCATTGAGAAAGATTATAGAAAATTGGTGTAATTTCTTCTTTAAATGTTTCAGCCATTATTATTTCAAATATTTCAAAAGCAGAGAGGCTCCATTCTCATTCGTCTCCTGTTGGTTTAATATATCAATTACACATGTGTTACATCTTTTGAAATTATCTGATAGTTCTTGGATATTCCATTCTGTTTTTTAAAACTTTTCCTCTTTGCATTTCTATTTGTAATATTTCTGTTTATAACATCTTCAAGTTTTCTTCTTTGTTTCCTTGTCCATGTTGAGTCTACTAGTGAGCAATCTTCATTTGTTAACTGTTTTTTTTTTTTATTTCTAGCATTTCCATTTGATTCTTTTGTTTGAATTTCTGTCTCCATTTACATTACCCATCTGTTTCTGCATATTGTTCACTTTTTCCATTACAGCCCTTAGCATATTGATTATTGTTTTAAATTTCCATTCTGATGATTCCAATATCTATATCATATCTAAGTCTTGTGTTGATGTTTGTTTGTGTTTACAAGCTTTGTCTTTTCTTGACTTTTGGCATGCCGTGTAATTTTTTGTTGAAATCCTGGGATATTTTTTTGAATGATAGTAATTGAGGTAAATGAGCCATTAGCATGAGAGTTTATTTGGATCTGTCTAGAATTTGGGCATTGTGTAATGTTTGTGGGAGTTGTACATTCCAGAAACTTTACATTACTCTAATGTTATTTTTCTCATCAATTCTTTTGGTTTTGGATTCCTTAAGTACTCCTAAGAGAGAATCTGTGTTTTGCAGTTCTTTCATCTATAACCCACTATGACACTGGAGCTCTGTTGGTGTGGTGGTAAGGTCTGGGAAAGAAGGATTTTATAGTCATCCAATTAAATCTCAGTCTTTTATTGACCATTGTTTCTGGCCTATAACATTTACACATTTTCTCTTATGCTGCTTCTCCCTCTTTCAGGCAGGACAGTAAGGCTAGCATGGGCATAAGTGAGGAGAATACCCTTCTTTGACTGCTCTGGGGCAAGGCTCTGATAAAACATCTTCCCCTGAAAATAACCCTTTGTCCTAAAAAAAGGCTCTGGAAGTATTTCACATTAGTTACTTTTCTCCTGATAGAGCCACCAGCTGATCTTTCTTGAATTTTTACCATGAGAACCTGGTAGGGTTTCTGTGGTAAAGCCCAGGAAAGTATCAGGACACTTTTTCATTCTCATGGTACCAATGCAGCCATCAGTAATTCATGAAAATCACCATTTACGTGTACCCACCAGTTTATGGTTCCAGCTCCAGTGGCTTTGGCTCCAAGGAAACAAGCTCAGCAGTGGCTTTTCGTATTTGCCTATGGAAACTTCTTTCTCTGACTGGCTCAAGAAAGGTCACTGATTTTTGGTTTGTCCAGCTTTCGCTTATAACGGGGGGAGTAACAACTTCCAAGTTCTCACATGTCAGAGCTGAAAATGAATACCAAATCGTTTTTAAAATTTGTTAATAAAATAATCTTAAGGAAAAAAATGATATAAAAGAAGGAACCTATATATATTACCCTTGTCTAATTTCCATGTTAGATCTGGTTAATTTTAAATCCCTGTATCTATGCCAACAGTATAGTTAGTTGTATTTTTATGCTGATTTAGTAATATAATGAAAGCAAAACAAAAATGGGATTCAAAGAACTTCATAACTACAATTCTTCAATTCATAATTTATATTCTTCTTGTCAAAGGTAGTCAAAGAACGAAATCATTGATTGATCTTGTTGCTAGTCACATTTCAAAGAACATTGGGAAAAAATATGGCTAAAACTTAAAAATAAAAAATATAGGCCCTGGACTTCCAGTAAGATGGAGGAATAGACAGACGCTGTGACAACTGCCTTCCAGGATCACACGAAAATTACAAATAATTTATACAACATTCAACCCTGGAAGTCCCCAAAACACTAGATGAACAAACCCTCTACACAA
This sequence comes from Aselliscus stoliczkanus, assembly GCA_033961575.1. Lineage (NCBI taxonomy): Eukaryota > Metazoa > Chordata > Mammalia > Chiroptera > Hipposideridae > Aselliscus > Aselliscus stoliczkanus. Next base: position 68,666,321 of record CM066740.1, on the reverse strand, counting down.
AGAACTTAAAGAGGAGGCCACATCAAGTCTGGTAGGAAGGGAGGAGACAAGAGAGGGCAAACTGCCTGAGGGACACCTCAGCCTTGGGGAGGCTTCTCCGGTTGGGAAGTGACCCTCCAGCTGCACACCAAGCTCACCAGCCCAGAGTTCCTTTTCTGGGAAGAGGAGTTCCACGTTAGCTGGCAGTAGAAATTAGTGAGGATTCTCTTTGCTCACCTCAGTGAGATTGATGGTGGCTGGAGAACCAGTGGAGCCAGCACATGGATTCACTCGCCTGGTTCCTGGTGGAGGGAGTAGCTGTGTGAGCAGGGCCCAGGAGCCTGCGGGGACAGACTGAACTGAGAGCCTTTGGTGGGGAAGCTGGAGGTTTTGGGACTGTTGTTCCCCTGCTGTGGAGCTTGCACACGAGTGGTGTACAGGAGGGAGCCATGTTGTCAGGGTTGGGCCCTCGCACAGAGTCAGTTCCAGGACTGCATTGGTCTGGTGGAATTGGTGCAGGAGTGCATGTGTGTGTTTGCACGCATGCAGACTTGTATCCCCACCCTCTGCCCTGCTTGTGCTGCGTTGCCAGGGAAACGCCAGGCGGGTGTGCTCTGGCTCCAACAGGCTGCTCACTGAGACGTGGGAGTGCATGAGCCACCTTGGACCCCCACCCTTCTCACGGCTTGTGCTGTGTTGCCAGGGAAAACACAAGGCAGGTGTGCTTCAGTTACGAAAGGCTGCTCACTGAGACACGGGAGTGCGCAAGCCAGCTCTGGTCCCTGCTTGCTGCACTGTGAGTGCAGAGTTGCCAGGCTGGTGATTGGTTGTCAGGCTGCTCAGCCTGATCTGCGAGCGACTGATTGGCCCAGGCTGAGACTGGGAGTTTTTCTGGGAGTGTTGGGCCGTGAGCTGTGTGCCTGCGTGATCCAGCCAGGACTCTCCTGGTGATCTATCTAATACATCAAAGCAATCCCAGAGTGACAGCCAGAATGGGGAAACAAAGAAACATGTCAAAAGTAAAAGATCAGAAGAAACCTCTAGAAATGCAACCAAATGAAACAGAGGGATCCAACCTTTCAGAGAGAGTTTAGAACACTGATGATAAGAATGTTTAACATACTTAGTGAGGACATAAGAAAGGATAGAGAAATCATAAAAAACAACCGGTTAGAACTAAAGAATACAATAACTGAAATGAAGAACAAACTCGAAGGGATCACCAGTAGAGTAGATGAAGCAGAGAATCAGATCAGCGATTTGGAAGAAAAAATAGCAGAAATCACTCAGTTGGAACAACAGAAAGACAAAAGAAAAAAAAACAATGAAACTAGTTAAGAGCCCTATGGGACAAGATGAAGCACAACCACCTTAGACTCATAGGAATACCAGAAGGAGAAGAGAAGAAGCAAGGGGTGGAGAATGTATTTGAAAAAATAATGACTGAAAACTTCCGTACCCTAATGAAGGAAATCAACATACAAGCCTAGGAAGTGCAGAGAGTTCCAAACAAGCTGAACTCAAACAGGTCCACACTAAGACACATCATAGTTAAAATGGCAAAGGTTAAAGACAGAGACAGAATCCTAAAAGCAGCAAGAGAAAGACAGCAGGTTACATACAAAGGAACTCCTATAAGACTAACAGCTGACTTGTCTACAGAAACTCTGCAGGCCAGAAGGGAGTGGCAGGAGATATTCAAAGTGATGCAAAGTGAGGCTTACAACCAAGATTGCTCTACCCAGCATGGCTATCACTTAAGATTGAAGGAGAAATAAAGAACTTCTCAGAAAAGAAAAAGGTTAAGGAATTCATTACCACCAAGCCAGCATTGCAAGAAATGTTAAAAGGGCTTTTTTTTAAACAGAAGAAAGGGGCAAACAAGCTAACCCAGGAAGACCAGGAATACAAATAACAAAATGGCAATACATATGCACCTATCAATAATCATTTTAAATGTGAATGGGCTAAATGCTCCAATCAAAAGACAGAGAGTGGCTGAGTGGATAAGAAAATAGGACACATGTGTATGCTGTTTACAGATGGAATAAGATATTTCATGCAAATAGAAATGAGAAAAAAAGCTGGAGTGCCAGTACTTATTTTGGACAGAATAGGCTTTAAAATGACTACAATAAAAGACAAAGAAGGGCACTATAACCCTAATAAACATCTATGCACCCAACATAGGAGCTCCTAATTATATACAACAGATTTTGGCAGACAAAAAGACAAGAGATCAACAGTAACACTATCGTAGTAGGGTATTTCAGCACCCCATTGTCACCAATGGACAGATCCTCTAGACAGAAAATCAACACAGAAAGAGTGTCCTTATATGACACTTTAGACCAGCTGGATTTCATCGATATTTTTAGAGCATTTCACCCCAAAACAACAGAATATACATTCCTCTCAAGTGTACCTGGGACATTTTCCAAAAGAGACCATGTTAGGCCACAAAACAAGTCTCGGTAAATTTAAGAAGATTGAAATCATATCAAGCAGATATAAAGGAAAAACTGATGGTTGCTGGCTTGGGAGGGGGTGCGGATGAGGGAGAGGGAGAAGGTTTTGGACAGCGTAGGTGGGTGACTACAATGTTGCCACAGGGATATGGGGGGCAATTCTGGGAATGTAATTGATAATGTTGTGAATGCTTTGTGGGGTGTCACATGGTCACGTGTCTTGTTGGGGTGACCGCTTCAGGGATGCGGTAGAGGCTTGATCACTGCGCTGTACACCTGAGGCTGATGTTGTATAATATTGAATGTTTACTGTGATTGAATATATACATATAGTCACGGGATTAGGAGTATAGTGTGGGAGTGGGGTAAGGGGAGTTGTAATAGATATTATGATATGGGAGGGAGTGGCATGGTGGATTGGGGGAGGGGGGTTGTCACTTTGAGGGGTTAAAAAGTATAACTATTGCACTGTTGTAAAAAATAAGTTAAAAAATAAAAAAATTATTAAAAAAATTGAGAACAGTGTAATCATATAACATCTAGAGATTGGTGGAACAAAGTATGATGTATGTATATAATATAATATCATATAAACATTTAAAATTATTGTTTTGGTATTTAATGTGGAGAAATTAGTAGAAAAAATCCACAGTGCTATCATAATGTTACCATATATGTTTCCATATGTACAAATATACACACACATACATATACACAGACTGTATCATATGCTCTTATTTATATTAAATACTCGGTAAAATTTTTAAAAAATAAAAAAATAAAAATATAGGGCCAGCTGAGTGGCTCAGTTGGTTAAGAGCTCGCTCAAGAGTGCGAGCTGAGCTCTGAGCCACAGCAGTTTGATGCCCAGCCTGAGCTGGCTGCCGCTAAGCTTCCAACAGGTGGCAGGATGGGTCAGCTAAAATATATATATTTTCCCCTTCTATTTTCTCATTTGTAACATTCTATTTCACTATTTTATTCAGTATGTTCGTATTTGTCATCGGATGTAAGTAGAATTTCTATTTTGTTGTATTCTTTATATGAGTTCAATCAAGATAATAAAAGACAATTGTTCACTCAGATGTTCGAAATTCTCTTTTGAATTCTAGAATAATAACCCCCAAGAACACTATGCGAGGTTTGAAGGCAAAGCAGCAGACCAGCAGCCTACTTGGTCCTAATTTTCTGCCTCCCCCACACTGCCTTTGGAGTTCTAGGCTCTGTTTTTTAGTCTGTGATCCCTATCATTAAAGGATTGGACCTGAAGTAGAGGCAGTTCCACCCACTGCACCGATGCAGGAATGATGGGGGAAAACACGGCTGCAAATAAGTACCTGTGGTTTCAAAGGAAATATAGTCATTGAAAAGACAAAATATCAAGGCATCGTGAAAGCAAACTGTGATACAAGTGAGCTCTCTTAGAACGCCAAAATGATTTAATTGGCTACAAGTCACAACCAAAAGCTGTCGGCCCAATGGTTTTCAAAAGAAAATCAATGATGAATAATATAACATTTATGTTTAGAAAATATTTCCTTTTTGTTTAAACTTTACTTGAAAAATGAGTTTCTGTTAAACAAAGTCCGTATTTTACCATTAAAAGAGGGCTGTAGTGCTGGATTTCGATCGTTTTCCAAAGAAAGTAGTCTTGAGTAATGCATGTGTGTTGTTTTCCTGCTTTTTTGTATAAAAATGGGTATTAATTAGGACTGTGCAAAGGTTTGGGGATTGGGGATGTAAAATGATTCAGCTGCTTTTAGGAGTGTGGGTTACCATTGATATATTTTTTTGTTGTGACATTTTGTTTAGGCTTCTGATTTCATGTAAAGTCTGTGCTATTAAACCTTAAGATCAATCTACAGAAAAGATTCACTAAAACAATGTCAAAACTTCTTTCTTTTACTCAAGAATAAACACCTCTGCATGAAAATTCTGAGTAACACTACTTGCCTCTAATATGCATTGCCGTTACCAGAAACAAATAAAGAAAAATTGCCTACAGGCAAAAGTTTTGCTTGCCCCAAGCGCACAATTTTGGCATTTTCACACTGACTTCTCCAAAGTGTTGCTGGTCTCCTTAGTATTTCTGTGAAGGCGGAACATCATCAGAGCCTGAGGACAATGCAGACACAGATTGCATTAGGAAGAAGCAAAGCATTTTCCCAAAGTGGCTATGAAGCTGCTTGACAATGAAATAAATTTTCATGGAAGAGATTAATGATGTTCAAAAAAAAATCGTGAGTTCATTTCTTCTTGGTTGTAAAGCTCTTTCTTCTTCCAAAGACAAAAGCACTCAGTTCCCTCATTTAAGCTTCAATAGATACTTCATTAAGTGAAACAATGCTGTCAGTGTCCATCATCAGCGTCCATGTCAGGCCTTTATTCCCAGTACAGCCTGGTACTCTGCATCCCTGCATTCAGGCCCCTGTTTCCATCCAGATTTGCATTTTAATCCATGAATTTATAGATTTATAGTGCCCATAAATCTTCTAAAAATATTAAAAATTCTGAGTGGAAAGGAGGAAGTACAGATTTCTGGTTTCAATTCAGTTTTTAACACAGTGCAAAATTTGTTTCATGTTTACATTTTTAAAAGAGATTTTTGTCTTTTTTGTTAACTGAGGTATTCTTATTTTTGACCGTATTTTCCTATACATGGTAGTCCCCCAATACATGTGTTGGATTGATTGGAATAAAGATTTTATACTTGGAAAACATAGATATATACAAGTTATTTGCACAGCAATTCTATAAGGCTGGGTAGTTCAGTACATATTCAACAATGAGATCGCTGACAATACATAAAACATAAAATAGGTTTAAATGAATCAAAAATGAAAAGACTCAAAAATAGTTACAATAAAAAAACAAACAATAAAAGCATTTCAATAAAATATTAAGATGGATAATCACGCACAATCTGCTGGCTAATCTATTAGGAGTTTCCCCCTCTGCTTTCTGCTCTCCTTGCTCTAGAGGCAAGGCTGCTATTTCAAGTTTAAAAGCTAAAAAGCTACATTCAGTTTACATACTTTATGACTGCATGGTCAGTTGTTTTCCAGGGTCTCATTTGAGCTATAAAGCTTAAATCTTCCCCCGCTTCCCCCCAACTCTACAACTATGTAAATGCAACTAACTAAATATTTGAGTATATAACTATTTGCTTATATGGTAGTCCCCCTTATCTGTGATTTTGTGTTCCTTGGTTTGAGTAATTTGGGATCAACTGCTGTCCAAAAATGTTAATGAAAAATGCCAACAGTAAGTAATTCAAGAGTTTTAAATTATGTGCCATCCTGAGTAGCGTGAAAATCTTGTGCTATTTCGCTCCACCAGCGTCTCCACAGGATCCATGCAGCCTGCCTGCTCCTCATTTATTAGCCATCTTAGTTATCAGATCATCGCAGTGCTGGTGTTCAGGTCACCCTAACAGCAGCCGAACGCTACCCCCAATGCCTGCCTCATTCACCTCACTAGACTTCATCACACAGGCATCGTACCATCTCACATCTTCACAAGAAGAAGTGTGAGTCCAGTATAATAAGATGTTTTGAGAAAGAAAAAATCACGTTTACATAACTTTTATTACAGTATGCTATAATTGTTCTATTTTATTGTTAGCTATGATCTTAATCTCACTGTGTCTAATTTATAAATTAAACTTTTCATGCATGTATGTATAGGAAAAAACAGTATATATGGGGTTCAGTACTATCCTCTGTTTCAAGCATCCCCTGAGGTCTTAGAACCTATTCCCTGTGGATAAGGAGGCACTACTGTGTACCCGCAATATTAAGATGGTGTTTCTAAAAGCTTGTAAGAGGGAGGACATAGTACTATATTGTCCCTATATTTTAGTTGATGATAAATGAGAATGTAGAATGGTTTTATTAGCTATGTATATATTTTTATATATCCTGTGTCAGGATATATATATCCTGATGTACTAAACTTTTTACTCTGTGACTGCATACTAATAGATAGTTTTTTTTAACCTTTCTCTGGGCATCTCCATGTCTGTTTAGACTGAGACCTTTACTGAAACCCATGCCATGAAAGTGATCATAAGGAAGGCTATGTGAATTATTAGGTATTAGAGCTTCATTCAGTTCATTTGGAAAGGTAGAGATAAATCCGTTGAAAGCCAGGAGACACTATATGCTTATGAAACAAACAAAAATAGATAATACATTCATTTTCTAGTGGGGCCACCACAGACCACGTGGCTTAAACAGAAATTCTACCACTTCTGGACCTAGAAGTCCAGAATCAAGGTGTCCACAGGATAGGTTCCTTCTGAGGGCTTTGATGGAAGAGCCTGTTTCGGGCTTCTGCCCTTTGTTTGTTGATGGTCATCTTCTCCCTATGTCTCTTCACATTTCTTTCCTCCATGCAGTCTCTATGTCCAAATGCCCCCTTTTCATAAGGATGCCAGTTTTATTGGATTAGGGGCCACCACAATGACCTTGTTTTAACTCTACTATGTCTTTAAAACAATATCTCCAAATTAGGTTACATTCTGACATACTGGAGGGGTAGGATTTCAACATATTATTTTTCAGGGGACACAATTCAATACATAATGGGTACTCTGAGCATATGCTGGGTGTACGAATAGGCTTGAGAAGCTTCGTAAATTCAGGATCCTATTCTCTGGCATCCTGCATTAAGACAGATGATACTTTTTTCTTTCTTTTTTTTAATGAACAAAAGAAAAAAATGAATAGGATAATTAACATTTAACCTACGTATAATTCTACTGAGTATTTACTGCCACTGCTCACGTTATTGCTGCATACAAGCTGCCATATTCCTAACCCTAGTCCTGACTGAAACTTCTTTTCTTTAGACTTTTACTAGCTTTAATGTTTGTGACTGAAGATATTTAGATCATGCCATTCTTTAATCCAAGTAAATTTTTTATGCAACATGATTCTAAGTACCATTCTGATTATACTTTGACGCAACAATAGTGTTCAACAATTTAAAGTTTTCTTTCTTTTTATATGGTTTCAGGTGAATAAAACAACATAGTGATTAGATATTTATATACCTCACAAAGTGATAACACCAATAAGCATATTACCCATTTTGATACTGTATATAGTTTTTATAATATTAGTGACTATATTCTCTATATAGTACTTTACATCCTTGTGACTCTTTTGTTACCACCCATTTGTACTTCTTAATCCCTTCACCTTTCTCACCCAGCCCCTCCCATTTGGTAACCATCCATTTGTATCTATGAGTCTGTTTCTGTCTTGTTTGTTTGTTTATTTTGTTCTTTAGATTCCACATATAAGTGAGATCATATGGCATTTGTTTTTTTCAGTCTGATTTATTTCACTTAGCATAATACCCTCTAGGTCTCTCCATGTTATTGCAAATGGTAAGATTTAGGGTTTTTTTTATGGAGAATAATACTCCATTGTATAAATGTACCACAATTTCTTTATTCATTCATCTATTGATGGGCATTTCAGTTGTTTCCATATCTTGGTTATTGTGAATAGTATTGTAGTGAACATAGGGGTGCATATATCTTTTTGAATTAGTGTTTTGGGTTTCTTTGGATAAACACCCAGGAGTGGAATTGCTAGGTCATAAGGTAGTTCTATTTTTAATTTTTTGAAGAACCTCCATATTGTTTTTCATACTGGCTGCACCAATTCGCAATCCCACCAACAGTACACAAGGGTTCCCTTTTCTCCACATCCTCACCACACTTGTTTATTGATTTATTGATGGTGGCCATTCTGACAGGTGTGAGGTGGTATCTCCTTTTGGTTTTTATTAGCATTTCTCTGATAATTAGTGATGTTGAGCATCTTTTCATATGTTTTAGCCTTGCCTGTGACCTGCCTGGGGCTATCTGATAGGAGCTACAAAGCTATGTATATGTGGTTGGTTCTTCCCTTTGCTGGACCTGGAGGCATGTGTGAGTGTCTTTGCTGTGAACTGAGGCTGGCTGCCACCAGTACCAGGCCTGGGACAGGTTAGCAAACTGTCCAGGACCCCCTAGACCTGTTGCCACCTGCTGGCTGCTCATAGGGCTCAGACACTGAAAGAGCCTCTTTAGGTCTGCAGGTTGGATTGGTTGACCCTGTGTTGAAAATGTCTCAGGTGATGCAGCATCAGCCGGGTGGGGCAGGGTGCCAGAGAGTCATGAGGCACGGCTGGTGGTTTTCACAAAGTTAATGCAGATTCAGTTCTTGTGCCAGTGCTGAGTCTGTGGCCACTCCGCAGAATGCCCATAGAACACCATGGCCAGTCACCACTCACCTCAGGTTCACAGAACCTTGGGAGCCACCCAAGAAAGGCTGCATCATGAGCTGGGGCTGAATGCCAGTTCTTTGGCATTTAGGATCTTGGCTCATTTCTTAAAAGCATTAACCTTGCATTGTACAATATATCCATCAAACAACTGGAAAGATACTGAATGATTCACTTTCTCTCCCCCTCCCCCACATCTTTCTGCATGTGGATTTCTCTGCCTGGACTAAACTGTCAGCACATTTTTTTTATTTTTATTTTTTTTTTAGCTGAGCCATCCTGCCACCTGTTGGCAGCTCAGCTCTGGCTGGGCATTGAGCTGCTGATGCTCAGAGCTGAGCTCTTCACAAACTGAGCCACTCGGCCGACCCTCAGCACTTTTTAAAAGCCCTTTTCTTCTCTCCTAGATTCTGCCCCTCTCCTGCTTCCATTCCAGTTCAGCTCATCCCTACTCCAGTTCAGCTCATCCCTACTCCAGTTCAGCTCATCCCTACTCCAGAGTTTTCCTAGGTTCCTGCGGACCCTACATTCCTGCTGACCCTGCTGTTCTCTATAGCAATGGTTAGTCATGAGGCTTGCTTCTACGCTCCTTAAAGGAATTTTGGGGAAAAAAAGAACAAAAACAACTATGTGCTGCCTTGCATATATTTTAAGTTGATAGCTAGATTTTTGTCATGAGTTCAAATCATTACAATTTCTGGACTCTTGAGAGAGAACATGGCCTTGAGGACACCTTGATTCAGAACTTCTGGACTTCAGAACTGAGAGAGGATAAATGTCTGTGTGTTAAGCCACCAAATTTATGACAATTTGTTGCAGTGGCTCTAGGAAACCTATAATCACCACAGGTAAAAGAAAGGATTGTAGTTTCTATAAGTCTTTTTTTTTTTTTTCTCAAACTTGTTTTAGCTTCAAGAGAAAGACTGGAATATGGACGTGTCATAATGTAACTCTTACCTAAACTGACCTGAAAACATCAAACCAGTGTCAGAGGCAGAACCAGAACCCATGTCCTCCAGGCTCGTTATACAGAAGAAAGCCTCCCTGAAGATTTCAGAGTTTAAGGAGAAAAGGCAAATTCCTTCACCCCAGGCCACCTGATGCTTGTCAACATGACTGCTTCAAATATCACTGTTTCACATAAAGTACAACTGTTGTCTGTGTAAGCCAAGACCATGAACAGAGTCAAAAGCACAGGAGGCCAAGAAGACTCACTTGAACTTGAAATTGAATGCAGGGCCCGGAGGTAAGTGCCCTAGAGGAATTTAATTTCTCTAGACAAACAAACAGAGAGTTAACAGATTGATGAGTAAGTGTTAATATGTGTATATAACTGAGACGGAAGAAAGGAAATGAGAGGTGGAAGAGAGAAATATTCTCAAATTTAAAGTATGAAGGCAAGATTCAGAAATTGCAGATCATAGGCTTGTGGCTAAAGTGAAGGCGTTAAATGAATTCCATTTAAGCTGTGAGCAGAATCTTAGAGATTCTCAACATTCACTTCAGAGACCCATTTGGAATAACTAACTAGCATAAGCCCAGTTTCACAGGGAGCAAAGAGAATATTTGGGTTGACTGGCCCCTTAATTGTTCTAAGCTCCTCTCAATCCATTTGGGGTCTTATTGCCTAAAAATAATTAAATCAGACAATTATTCATCCAACATTCCCTGAACCCCTATCGTATGTCAAGTACTGTGGCAAGCACTGATAATTTTAAAAAAAAAAAAAAAAAAAAAAAAAGAAAGGAAGACAGACAGCACATACTTGCTGACAGGTATAAGAAATACAGAAATTAATGGCCAGATGTGAACAGTACAAGAATAGTGTTTTAGGATCTGTCTAAAGCACCTTGTGAACCAAAAATCAAAGACTCCTGGGTAGATGAGATGTGGCTCCAGACAGAGAATAATGTTAAAGTTGGATAACCCAAGTAGGAGTGGGGGCTGGGAATACAGGCAGCGATTAGACACAGAAGCATAGTATTTGCAGTGATGTATTCAATAATCCAGCACGGGAGAAGCTGGAGAGGCTGAAAAGGAAAAATCATGTTGACAATGAGGAGGCTTGGATGCCATACTAAAGAATTCTGACTGCAGCCCATAGGCAGGGAACAAAATAAATGAAAGAGGCAAGATGTGTGAACTATGGCCAAGGCCATATCTTGTCCTAAAAGAAGACTTAGGATTTAATCTATTACTGTATGTTATTAAGTGAAAAATAATTCACCTTCCCTAAATAATTCACGGCTGTCACTAATTCAAATACTTTCCCTTTCCCCCTTACTTCACTTACATAGATGAAAAATATTATTGTTTTCAAAGCACAATGATATGCCAAGGCATTTGGGAAAGTAGCTATTGATTCATGAATTTTCAGGAACATGGAGCTAGTTATGCTGCTGAATATATAAAAGGTTTCTGATCACCACATGTAGTTGAGACTGAAGACATTTCAGTACTTTATTACATTCCTTATCGGAGGATGTAGGGTACCGATGTACTGAAATTTTAAGAAATAAGCTCAGTGAGACATATTGTCATGCATTTAGTATTAATAATCAAAGGGTAAGTACCGAACTGTCCTGAGAACATTCATGTTCAAAATGCTTCTATTTAGGGCAGGCTGAGTGGCGCAGTGGTTAAGCGCTGATTTGGGAAGCCAGCGGCCCTGGTTTGGTCCCACATATGAAGGCCAGTGACACTGCCCTCCAAAAAAAAAGAAAAAAATTCTTCTGTTTAGCATGTCTCCTGATTCTGATCATGGTTTTACTTTCATTATTTTACAAAATATTATGGTATTTTATAAATGCATTTAAAATAGTTTCTGCTATTTTTTTTTTTTTTTTTTTTAGGGCAGTGTCACTGGCCCTCATATGTGGGACCCGAACCGGGGCCGCTGGCATCCCAAGGCAGCTCTTAACCACTGGCCACTCAGCTGGCCCTCTGCTATTTTTGTGATACACTTGAAACCTAAGTTCACTGACACACATGCGAGACCATAATAATGTAAAAGAAAATAAAGAAACAAATAGGAAAATATAAAGTGCTGGTGAGATTCAAAGTTGAATGATATAAATGTAAATGTATTTTTAATTACACCAGACAATAGTCTTATGCCGTATAGAATATACTCTAAATGGTTTGGCAAATATAACTATAGTGCTGATTTTCCATAGAAAATTCGGATTCTTATTCATGCTCTTCTGTATATTTGGTGAATGTCAGTGATATTCATTCTATACCTGAATCAGTGTAGGAAGAATATTTGCCATTGTTTCTATTTGCTGCGGTTAATTTAGTAGGAAAATAGCTAGCCCCTTAAGGTGTGTCATAAGTTATACCTATTTGCTAGTGTCCAATGTTTGAAGGAATGCACCAGGCAAAAATAATTTAGAAACTGACAAACAGGTCCCAGATACTCTCTGTAATAGTGTCAACTTTTTAATTTAATATTTCTCTGTGCTATAAATTTTAGCTTTTCCCTAGTAGACAACTTTATATATATATATATATATATTTTCTTGAAACATACAGCACTTCTTAGGACAATATTTGCAATGGCTATTTTTAAAACATGCAATTCATTAATTAAGCTTCCTTCATTTTGTATTCTATTTTCACATCATGAAAGGAGGAAAACAACACTTTCCATCCGCATTTGGTGCTCAAGATGGTCAAAAAACACTGACTGGGGCTGGCACTTTGATTTTAGGGTCAATATTCCACGGTCTGACACAAAGAACAGCAACAGCGATTCTGTAATTAGGCCACAGGGTCTGAGAGGCACTGCATTCTGTGTGATGGCAATTGTGACCTCAGGGAAGCCTTCAAAACAATGAGAGAGTCTCAGGATGAATTTTAAATGAAAGGCAGTTTTACCTGATAAAAAAAAATAAAAATGAAACCAAAACAATACGACACAAGGAAACTCAGGGTGGTGTTGAATCTGTCTTTTACGTTGATCATGGAGACGATGATGCCACAGGTGCTTGCTTATATCCAAACTCATCAAATGTACACATTAATATATACAGTTCTTGATATCAACTATACTTCAATAAAGCTATTCAAATGAGAGTTAATGCATGGACTACAGATAAGCATCATGAATTTGCAGGAAAAGTTGTATGAAAATTTAAGTTCTTGCTTCTTGGTTCATCTGAGTTCAGTGAATCAGTTATTCTGGGAGGAATGTTTTCAGCTAGGATTGTTCTGATTGGACAGGGGATACTGGCTGTGTTGTGAGAAACAGAGATTCTTGGGATATGCGTCAAAATCCGATAGCAGGAAAGAACAATCTCTTAGCCACCATATTAGTTTCCTAAGCCTGCTGCGACAACACACCACAGACTGGATAGATGAAAACAACAGAGATTTATTCTCTCCCGGTTCTGGAGGCTAGGAGTCCTAACCAAAGTGGTTAGCAGGGCCATGCCTCCTTCAGCTTCTCAAGGGAAAACTCCTACCTTGTATTTCCTAGCTTCTGGTGGTTTCTGGCCATCCTTGGCACTTCTTGGTTTGGAGCTGCATCAGCCCAATTTCTGTTTCTGTTTTTACATGACCATCTCTCCTCTGTGAGAGTTTACATATATAGGTTCTCGTTTTTAAATGAAGTTTTCCCCTTACAAGAAAATAAATAGTTTTTCATCTTCCAATCTTACAAGAAAAAAAAAAGAAAAGAAAAAGAAAGACTACCACCTTGTGTACAAAGTTGAAAAAAATACATTCTAATGTATTTACACAAAGTTTAGCTGACCACAAAATATGTTTCATGGACTACTTACTGAAGGCACTGCTCTCTTCCTGAGATTACCCCGTTTGAATTTCATTTGACCAGTCCATTAGAAGAGTTAAATGAAGCATAGAAAGGCAAACTGAGTTACAGTATTGTGGTTCAAGTTCCCCCTTTCTGAGATTGCATTGTGCTACATATCTTGGTACTCAATTTTTTTGCAATCACTACTTTGCTACAGTGAATCCACAACTCATACTTAAACTTTTTTGTTTTATTTAAAAACAAGCTGACTTCAAATCTTCTTAGCTTTTAGTCATTTCTTACAGCTTATAAAAAACGCAAAATAAAGAAGCACTCACTGATTTAAAACAAAAATAAAACAAAAACAAAACCCTAGGTCCCAAACGTGTCTCTGACAGTAGCGAGGCAAGAATAACACTTACTTTCCTTAATTGCAAAATACGAAAAACAGGATTGTTGTAAAGATTAAATGACAAAAACAGTGCAGAAACGTTAGTTCCAACTTGGCACATGGTAGGTATGTAAACATCTGTTGAATCTGAATGTGCAAAATAAAAGTGGATGATGTGGTTTTCCAGATAATTAAACCCAAAACAGAAAATTAAAACCACTTGCATCAATTAATATATCTGGAAATGTTAGTTGAAAGTTATTTTCCTGATAAACTATTTATTGAGAACTAGAGTGCTGCATTCTCCTTGGCATACATTTTTATCATCACACCTGTGTTGAGTAATTTATGAAAAATATCAGTATCACAAATTTGTACAGCAACCTGTTTCAATTTTTTTAAATGTGTTTTTTCAACATTCAATAATATACCTGGCTTTTTCTCCAATCATTCTTTCCAATCATCCTTACAGTATCTGATGCTATAGATACAATAATGATATTATTTTTAATACAAATATATATATATATATATATATATATATATATATATATATATAACTTTTGTGTAACAAAAATAAGATATTTCTCCTCCCAAAAAGAAAAGAAACAAAGAAGGACTAAACCAGAAATAAATTTGATTACCAACAAATGAATAAGTGGGAATAGAGAATAGAAGGTTATGGAATTCCTTCAAGAATGTCTTTTTATAAAATATTTGCCTTCTGAGTTATAATAAAATTTTCTACACTTAAAAAGGAAAACTAAATGCCCAGGATGGAAAAAACTAAAATTGAATAGAAATGCAAAACAATAAATATAGCCTTATATAAAATGGATAACAAAATAGAAGGAAAAAAGAATTAACCCCTATATCTTTGAAGATGTTACTTTAGAGATTCTCAGCCAGATATATTCTGAGAATAAGAGGAACTTAAAGAAAATCTTTAAGTTAGTTACTACTTTTGTTGTTAATAGACTTGGACTAATAATGAAAAAACTATGTTTTGAGTAATTTGTAATGTGATGTACTAATGACACAGTATCACTTATGCAGAATCCCTGCCAATAGTGTTTAGCCTAAATATAATCATCAAGAAAAAAGCATCTGTACCCTAATTTAGATTTTAGATTCACTCTGCAAAACAACTAGGCTTGATTCTTCAAATATCAGGGGTGCCAAAAAAATGTGCACATTTGACTTGTATTCATACTTTGTAATGGGTATATATTGAGTATTGCAATTTTAACACAGATTTTCCTTTCTTAAAATGTGTATACATTTTGGGGGCACCCTCTGTATATCAATGCCATGAAAAATAAAAAAATAAACAAAAAGGGAAAACTGTCTGGAATAAAGGAGACTGAAGAGTCATGATAAATAAGGGATTTTTCTGTCTTCTAGTCTGTACCACAGCAGGGAAAAAAATATTGTATTTCCATTTTGAGAACCCTGATTTCAAATAACACTAATTTATTAATTTACTTGCTCTTTTATAAATTACTCATTCTTATTCATATTATTTTGTATATTTGGTGAGTGTCAGTAATATTAATTCTGCACTTGAATCAGTATAGAAAGAACATTTGCATTGTTCCCATTTGTTGTGGTTAATTTAGTGGAAAAATAGCTAGCCCCTTAAGGTGTAATAAATTATACCTATTTGCTATTGTCCAATGTTTGAAGGAATGCACGAGGCAAAAATAATTTAGAAACTGACAAACAGTACCTAGAAATTTGAATCTGTGCTATATATTAAGTAGTATTATAATAGTGATATGGTTAAATATTCAGAGGTGATAGTTATATTATGGTTACTATGAAAGAGACTGTACTCTATCTTTGGAGATATGCACTAAGTATATAGAGGTGATGTGTCATGATATCTACAACTAACATTCATGTATTTCAGTGTGAGTGTGGGGGGGGAAGGAGGAGGGAGGGAGGGAGGAAGTCAAAGAAAAGGTGGGAAGAAGGTGGAAAGGAGAGGGTGAGGGAGAAAGAATAATATATAGTTGGTGAATCTAGGTGAAGGTTATAGATTTGATTTTCTGTTTAAATAAAAAGTTGGGTAAAATGATTCTTTTTGAATTTATACATATTTAGTTTTATTCTAGCATTATTTATTTATTTTTTTAAATTAAAGTTTACTGGGGTGATAACTGTTAGTAAAGTTACATAGGTTTCAGGTGCACAATCCTGTAATTCATCATCTATTGATCCCGTTTACCCTCATCTACCACCCTGCTACCCACCCCCCCCAATCCTCTGGTAACCACTAAACTATTGTCTGTGTCTATGAGTTTTTATTTTTTCATTCGTGTGTCTTTTTCCTTTGTTGTTTCAGTTTTATATACCATATATCAGTGAACTCATATGGTTCTCTGCTTTTTCTGTCTAACTTATTTCGCTTAGCATAATAATCTCAAGTTCTATCCATGTTGTTGCAGATGGCACTATAAGAATAGATGACTATTCTTATGACAGAATACTATTCCATTGTGTATATATACCACGTCTTCTTTATCCAATCATCTATCGAAGGACACTTTGGTTATTTCCATGTCTTGGCCACCATAAATAAAGCTTCAATGAACATCAGAGCACATATATCTTTACAGATAAATGTTTTTAGATTTTTTGGGTAGATACCTAGGAAAGGGATTGCTGGATCATATGGTAATTCTATCCTTAATTTTTTGAGGAATCTCCACACTGCCTTCCATAGCAGCTGCACCAATCTGCATTCCCACCAACAGTGTATGAGGGTTCCTTTTTCTCCACAGTCTCTCCAACACTTATTATTTGTCTCAACAAGAACAAAAAACAAACAATCCCATTAGAAAATGGGCAGAGGACCTGACTAGACATTTCCCCAAAGACGACATACAAATGGCCAATAGACATGTGAAAAAATGCTCAACATCACGAATCATCAGAGAGATGTCACCTCACACCAGTTAGAATGGCTATCATCGACAACACAAATATTCTAGCTTTATGAATTCTAAAGGAGTGTTTCTACAAAAAGAAGTCTGGACAGTTATTACTAGACAAAGTGACCTATGAAACATGGAGTATATCTTTGACATTCTGATGCAAATGTTGGAGGAAATATACAGGAAAAAAGAAATGAAATGATTAAAACCTAGGGGCCTCCCTTCTTTTAGAATTAGAGTTTAATTGTAAAATAAAAAAAAATGATTCCTCTGAATTATCTGTTACAGAATAAGTAAACATAAGTAAACACATGTAGTCTACCCAACCTCTTATAGATAGTCTTCAGGAACTTATTGTGCTGGACTTTTGGAAAGATGGACATAGAGATATGGTCCAAGGGCCTTCTTCATGATAGAATGAGGCTCGTGAGTTTTCCTATCAGAAGTGGGAAGGTAGCATGACAAAACCTCTTCAACATGTTCACTTGTATCAGAATAAGTAACCTCTGCTATGAATGAAGAATTAGAAAGGTCTTCCGAGGATTTCATAGCATTTTAGGAGCGGGAATTAAATGCTTTTTAAAATTAAAAAAAAATTTTCAGGTCAATTTCATTAATTGAAAGGAGTGTAGTTCAAATGACTATGTTTCCTATATTCCAATATTAATTCTTTTTTTTTTTTTAAGGAAATGTTATTGGGGAACAGTGTGTTTTTCCAGGATCTATGAGCTCCAAGTCAAGTAGTTGTCTTCAATCTAGTTGTGGAGGGCACAGCTCCTTGGCCCACGTGGGAATCGAACCGACAACCTTAGTGTTCTGAGCCTGTGCTCTAACCACCTGAGCTAACCGGCCACCCCCCAACATTAATTCTTTATGTGAGTGAGCAGAATACACATTATACATAAATGTAGTACATAATTCCATCAAGTAAGCTTTTTCCATGAACATGAAAGTAAATAACAACACCCAACAATAAACTGCATTTTATCTGTATCTCCTTATTCCTGTAACAGATCTTACAATCCCATTTTCATATAATGGATTAATGAATGCTCACCACACTAAATATTCTGAGTTAACAGAGCAGACCTATCCCCAGGTTTGCCTGGGAATGTCACAGTTTATCCCTGCCTCCCACTGTGCCATCCACTCAATAGCCCTTTCACTCTCATAACTGTCTGATTTGGACAATGATTTATATGATAACCTTACTAATATGTCCATGTATTGAATGTTCCCCAACTTGAGTTAGAAAGAATGTTATCTTAGGGAAAATGCTATCTTTTTCATGACAAACTGTTTGTGCTAGTTATGCTTATTTCTGTAATCATATACTTTCATTAAAGAATACATAATCTAGTAAATATGACTAGAGAAAAAAGAGTTCTTACTTTAATGAAAATTGGGTTGAATAATTTGTAAGACAATAATAATTTGCGATCATTGCTATCCAATAATTATGGGTAAACACTGTAAAATATATTTTTTATTTTGAAAATGGATATCTGTGTTTACATTAAAGATATTTATATTTTAATATTTTATTTTTAAAAATATTTAGGGCATGAGTATTTGTTAGTCATTACTGGGACATAAATTTTTAAGTTAACTGACCAATTTCTAGTCACTACATAATCAGAGTTTTACTCCACTCAAAATTAATAATGTTAGCCAATTTGGGGAGACTATTAAAAATAATTCTGCTTTAAATTAATACAAATAGTATGACTAAGCTTGGTGTGTTTACACTATTTTCATTCTTCAGTAACAATGTAATCTTCTTTTTCCTCTTTTTCCCCTTATCAAAAACAAATGTTAACACCTATTTCCTTATAAGTATGTAAGTCTTGAAAAATCCTAGGCCTGTTGCATTTTCTTTTGCTAAGGTTTTATTTGGGAGTCTTTTGATGCCATAGTATTTTCATTCTGCTTAAATGTGCTCAGGCTCTCTATCCAGTCTCAGTTTCCGAGCACAGAAGAAAAATTGGCTTCCAGTTCCACACATCTTGGCTTATCGGGGAGGAGAAAAATATCTCCAGGCACACTGTATTTGTACCTCCTGTCATTTTTTGATAAGTGTTATACTTCTAAAGGATAAAAAAAAGAGTATGCTCCCACATTAAATATATCAAATTAGAATGTCTTTAGTTTATTTCTAGAATGCTGCCTATAACTGATGTATTTCTGTCCCAAGTTATTCTAATAAATTGAAAATACAAAACGTGGTTTTCCTCTATACATGGTAAGACATGTTAGAAAACAAAATTAATTTTTCCTAACACAGTGAATGAGTGATTTCTCAGTTGCAAAACACTGTGCAAAAATGGTTTAAAAGGATGGAAAATAAACATGAAGTCAATGCTTAGAACAGTGCCTGATCTATGATGGGTGTTTATTTGCCATTCTGTCCGTTTTATTTTAGTCAATGGATGTTTGTATTATAATAGCACATACCTATACTCTGGTTTCTCTTCAGATCTTATAAATCTTTTGCCTTTTACTAAGGTAATAAAAGTCTTAACTGATGACTGTTGAAATGCAGATGATACAGAGAGGAATTAGAAGTTAATAACATGGCAGTATAATGGAAGGGAAGAAGTGAGGGGGGCAACTAAAGATTCTTCTCAGTATGGAGAGGTGTATCTTGGTATAGTAATCTAGTTTATTTTTATATTTTTCTATCCCTTTTTTCATCCTACTTCAGGGGGGGATGAAAAATCCCTTCAGATCTTCTAGTCTGTACCAAAGCAGGGAAAAATATTCAAAGAAACTATTTTCTTTTCAAAATATCTAATACATCACTCAACTGTATATGAGGTTCTCAGCTAATGGAGCCAAAACATTTACATTTTTCTATACATACGAGAAAAAGTAGAATCAGAAAGCAGTGAAATTGATTTAGAAGAACAACCATTTGATCTAAATGAAAAATAATGCTTCGCATAGTAATATGTAATTGAACCTTTTGCAACTGCATGTGTTAAACTGTCTTTTTAAAATGACTACAAACTTATAAAATAAATGGTGATGCTTTTTAGGAAGATTTGTGACATCTGGTTTTCATGAATAAATGATATCACGAGTGCCCATACTAAATGGTAAATAACAATAAGTGAAAGTTGTATATCTATCATCAAACTTCTTGAATACTTGAATTTGGTATTTAAATCTACACTACACTTGACTTTCCTGTTTTCAAGGTAACTGCTACAAAAAGGTTGCAAAATAAAAGTGTTTCCAAATAAGATAAACAATAGACTTGTGCTACATAAAACTACAAAATCAATATAGTGAGAACAATAAGACAACTCTCAATTATTTCCTGCAAGTATTTCACATTCATCTAATGTATAATTTACCCTGTTTCTGATGGACAAGGCCCACCAGCTGCATGGGAACTATAGGTGGCCAACCATGACGTGATACAGTGGCTGGTACTCCAAGTGACCAGGCAAGAAAGCAACATCATATAGTCCTCCCACCATTCCCTAACGTGGGAAACAGTTGTCTCTAGGCATTTGGGTCTGATTTAAATTAATTTCCAGCAAGTATTCTGCATGTTGAACTTGAAAACTATCAGTAACTGTGCTTGGAGAGAATCAGAAAAAAGAGGGAGCTATTTGCTGACCATCTTCCAGATTGGAACACACGTTGAAGAAAGAATTCTTTCATTGCGTATAGCTGCACTAACTAACACACCATGGAACAGGACAGTCATTGATTTTAATGCAGTATTAATAAAGTTAATAAAATCTAAACAAATGCTAAGTTGAGGCAATAGTTCAAAACTTTTTAAAATCCACATAGATGTTCACCCTAATTATGCCCGATTAAAGACCACTAAATAGTATCTTAATAGATATCTTTATTACTTATTTTTCTGGATGGGTAACATCTAAGGTAAAATAGATTTATTATTTTTCCTAAAGGAATTAACGTAAAAAGCACATACACGTCTATCCTCAAAACGTAAAGAATCAGAGCCGGCCGAGTCGCGCATTGGTTAAGAGCTGGTTTTGGGATGCCAGCGGCCCCGGTTCGGATCCCACATGTGAGGGCCAGTGACACTGTCCTCTACAGCTAACAACAGCTCCACCTGGAGCTGGGCTGTGTGAGCCCCGGTGATGGTGTAGGCTGCAGCCCCTGCTGCAGTGGGCTGCCATAGGCTACAGTGAGTGGCCGGCAGCCAGCGTGAGCTGCCAATAGCCACTGTAAGCGACCATCCAGAGGCCAGCAACCAATCCGCCTCACCCGGGAAGAGCGCAATGATGATACCAACATGGGCCAGTGAAAAAACATCCTCTGCAACGAGACTGAAGAACAAAAAGACAGCAACTTGTCTGTTCTCCTTCCCAGATTCCTCAACGCTGTGCCCCTCCCCCAATCCCCCAATAAAATCTTTAAAAAAAAAAAAGTAAAGAATAATTATATCTGTTGGCTGTTTGTATGTCTTCTTGGGAGAAGTGTCTGTTCAGGTCCTCTGCCCATTTTTTAATTAGACTGTTTGTATTTGTGTTGTTGAGTTGTATGACTTCATATATTTTTTATACTAGCCCCTTATTTGAGGTGTTGTCTGCAAATATCTTTTCCCATTTAGTTGGTTGCTTCTTTGTTTTGTTGATGGTTTCTTTTGCTGTGCAGAAGATTTGTAGTTTGATATAGTCGCGTTCATTTATTTCTGCTTTTACTTTCCTTGAGTTTGAGGTCAAATTCATAATATCCTCTCTAGACCAAGGTCCATTAGTTTAGTACCTATACTTGCTTTATGCAATTTATTGTTTCAGTTCTTATGTTTAGGTCTTTGAGCCATTTTGAGTTAATTTTGGCATATGGTAACAGATAGTAGTCTAGTTTCATTCTTTTGTATGTGGTTTTCCAATTGTCTCAGCACCATTTATTGAAGAGGCTTTGTTTTCTCCATTTTATGCTTTTGACTCCTTTGTAGAAAATGATTTGCCTGTATGTATGTCAGTTAACTTCTGGCTTCTGAATTCTGTTTTGTTGGTCTGTGTGCCTGTTTGTCTGCCATACCATCCTGTATTTTTTTATTATTAAATTTATTGGTTAATAACATTGCTTAATAACATTAAAGTATACAATTGTATAACACATCATTTATATATTGCATTGTGTTATTGTTGTTTTATAGTATAAATTGAAGCCAAAGAGTGTGACACCTCTGCCTTGCTCTTTTTTCTGAGGATTGCTGTGGCTATTTAGGGTCTTTTGTGATTCCTTACACATCTGATGTTTCTTTTTTTGTTGTTCTATTTCTTTAAAAGATGCTATTGGGATTTTGATAGGGATTGCATTAAATCCATATATTGCTTTGGGTAATATGGCCATTTTAATCATGTGGATTCTTCCAACCATGACCATGGAATGAAAAGATGCTCAAATTCACTAGTTATTAGTGAAATGCAAATCAAAACCACAATGAGATACCACTGCACACCTATTAGAATGGCTATTATGAACAAGACGAGTAATAACAAGTGCTGGAGAGGCTGTGGAGGAAAAGAAATTCTCATATATTTTTGGTGGGAATGTAAACTTGTACAGCCACTATGGAAAACAGTATGGAGGTTCCTCAAAAAATTAAGAATAGAATTACCATATGACCCAGGAATCCCTCCTTTGGGCATTCACCCCCCAAAATCTGAAAATATTAATCCATAAAGATAATCCATAGGCGTCTATGTTCATTGCAGCTTTATTCATGATGCTCAAGACATGGAAACAGCCAAAGTGTCCTTCTGTAGATGATTGGATAAAGAAGATATGGTATATATGCACAATGGAATACTATTCTGCCATAAGAAAAGATGAAATAGTGCCATTTGTGACAACATGGATGGATCCTGAGATTATCATGCAAAGAGAAATAAGTCAGAAAAGGTCAAGAACCATATGAGGGATATAAAACTGAAAGCAACAACAAACAAGACAAACAAGCAAAAACTCACAGATACAGAAAACAGTTCAGTGGTTACCAGAGGATAAGAGGGAGGGAGGGTGGTAGAAAAGGGTGAAGGGAGTCACACATATGGTGATGGAAGGAGATGTGACTTTGGGTGGGTGGTGAACACACAATGCAATATATACATGAAATATTACAGAATTCTACTCTTGAAACCTTTGTAACTTTATTGACCAATGTCACTCCAATAAATGTAATAATAAAAAAGTATTGAATAATAAAATCCACAAATTTAACTATGAGATTAGAAGTAACAGTATTTAAATATTTTCATTGGGTGGTGATAATGAGCTGCTATGCTTCAGATATCAGAATTGCATAAAGGATTATTATAAGTATTGGTAACTCAGGGGTGTGGCTTGCAGTCTAAGCAGAGGAGGAGGCAAGCAGGGTGGGCTGCTTAGGAGAGCTTGCTTTCAGCTGTCTCATGCGAGGAGTGTGTTTTCTTTATCTTTGTAATAGTGCCTGACAGTTTAGGCCCTAAATAATTAACTTTTTAAATGGAATTGAGTTGAATTTGAAAAAGGAATATATAATTTCAATCATGTGACTGCAATAGTCATAGACCAGGCAGGAAAATAGAAAACACACTAGGAATTCAATGGAGGGGATTTAAAATAGGAAACTGGGTCTTAAGGTGTTGCAGGGCTGAAAGGGTAAATGAGATCCTAGGGTGGGCCCAGATACAAGAACTCCAGGAGGAAGCTAGACTTCCTAGGACCTGGGGAGCAACAAGAAAGAGGTAGGGCGTTAGCAGAACATAGAGTTTAGATGATGGACCCCACAAAGTTGGGTAACTCTGGTTCTCCCTAATCTCTACAACCACTCAGTACTAAATGATAGACTCATAAACTAAAGGTGTTTAAATGCCTCCCAGTGCCTGGTCTGAGTATGAGCTTCTTGTTTTTGTTCTTTGATGATCGTGAAGAGCACACAGTCCAATATGCAGTGCCAGGCAGGTAAAAAACTGACACCCAATATAGTAAAATCCCACTTTCAACCTCCTTGGAATGAAGTACAGAATGTGAAAATACACTCTAAAACCATCAGCAGACACTGCTACTATGACTGAATTATCAGTCCCAATTGCATTAGTTTTAGGATGATGACTCATGTCATAAGAGAATTTAAAATCAAATGCTATTTTTACTTTTAGCGATTAGATTAGGTCATTTTAAACTTTTTTCATATGGTGACTGTTTCAGCATGATCCCTCAGAACTAATAATCTAAGTCTGAGCCTCTGGTGAGCGTAAATATGTGTTCACCCCTTCTGTGCTTTTTAGCATGTTTACTGGTACGTGCTGTGTGCTGCTTTTTACAAGGACAATCAATCTTAGGCTGTTCAATGTGTCTATTTCCCACATTACGGACTGCTGCAGCAGGAAACTCATACTTTCTATCGATAAAAATATCACTTACACTGTGAAAAAGGGGCTGTTGGGAAGAAAATCATACAAACAGCTATATGACTTCTCTGCACAGATGGTGTTTTCATTTCATTGAGTCAGCTCTTGTCAGCATTACAACGCATGCAGTTTTGGTTATGGTATAAGATAAACCTGCTCACTTCATTAGAGTATCACTTGTTTGCTAGTCTTTAACTAAATGATTAGAAATACAGTCTTACAGGGCTGGCTGAGTGGCGCGGTGGTTAAGCGCTGGCTTGGGAAGCCAGCGGTCCTGGTTCGGGTCCCACATATGAGGGCCAGTGCCACTGCCCTCAAAAAAAAAAAAAAATACAGTCTTATAGTCTAATTGTTATAAGGCAAACCCCAGAATTTATCAATATTAATGAAGTAAAATATTTTCACGGATAGGCAGCATATAATGAAACCATTTGTATATTGTCAACTAATAACAAACCTAAACTAAAAAACCCAAAAAGCGGTTTTGAGATAATTCATTAATTACAAACATACTATGAAGCTCTGTCCTTCGTGTTCATCACTCACCACTGGACTTCTTTCCCAAACACTTGTGTTTTTTTTTTCAGGTCAATTGTCTAGAAAGCTCAGATTTTGTTAAATTGTTTAAATAGAAAGCCTTAGATAATAGAATGCTTTCCAGTTTAGTAAATGGTTAGCCACTAAAATTTGCTTTAAACGTTTTTTTCTAAAGTAATGAGAGTTAACCCCTATATTTATTTTATAAGACAATTGCTTAATAAGTATCGTAAATATAGTAATTATTCTAATTCACAAAATAAACCTGGGAGGTAGATACTAAAATGAGTTTTATTTCACATAAATGCAACCTGGGACTATGTCCACAGTCCTACAACTGTCCACTGGCTCAGTGATTCACCAGAAGGAATTGCGTGGCTCTGTGTAAAATTCCACTCATGGCTACGATTTGCTACAGGGAAGAATACAGTGCAGGGAAAGCAAGGCAGAGATGAACATACACCTGGGCTGAGTCTAGAGAGATCAAAGGGAGCTTTCTCACATTCCTCTGTGGGGATTGCATGGACACAGCTTTCTCTCCAGCTGCAAACTGCAAGGAAATGTGTGAGACATCTTTGTCCAGGAAAGTCCACTTGAGTCTTGGAGTCAAAGACCAGCCATGGTACAAACCCCAAACCAGGCAGTAGGTGCTTGTAATGAACTTGTATGTTCCGCTTTAAAAGGCCAACAACCTGGTTTACCTTGATCACTAGAAACCATCATTACCGGGTAATTAGGAGCACATTCCAGTACTTTAGATTTCAGTGTTTGA
This sequence comes from Aselliscus stoliczkanus, assembly GCA_033961575.1. Classification (NCBI taxonomy): domain Eukaryota; kingdom Metazoa; phylum Chordata; class Mammalia; order Chiroptera; family Hipposideridae; genus Aselliscus; species Aselliscus stoliczkanus. Next base: position 68,640,812 of record CM066740.1, on the reverse strand, counting down.
CCAAGGACCATCACGATGGTAACAGAGGTGATCAAAGACTGAGTGCAACAACGCTGCTCTGCTAAGTATTTCCTGTCAAGGGCACAGAGTGGTTGAGTAACTTACCTAAGGTTACACAGTTAGTAAACATCAGAGCCATGTTCCAAATTCGAATAAATGGTTTCAGAGCCAAAACTTTTCATCACTAAATAGCAGGTCCTTTCTGATATCATATGCCATAAATTAGAAAGGACATGTTCAAGGGTTGCTCAGAGGCTTAGTGATGTCATCAAGGACCCGGGCAGCTTCCCTGCTTCTGTCCTTCCACGCTCAGGATGCCTGTGACTCTTGTCACAGTCACAAGAGTTGGAACTACTCTAACATACTGACCCACTCAGAAGCATCCAAAAGCAGTGTCACCCTATGCCTCTGGCCCTCCTAATATCAGAGTTAAGAGAAAAAAAGAGTTTACCCAAAGAATTCACCAACACATTTTCCTTTGCATTTCACTTGAGAAAGTGAATCGCTTTAGTCATCGATAATGAGGTATGTTATTACAATGATGAGTCCATAGCGAATAGGATTCACCCTGTAGCTGTGCTCACCTTTCATGAGCATGTTTCACAGGATATCTGAGTCACACCATGGTTCTGGGAGCAAAGACATTGTTGTGGGAATGGAGGAGGTTAACTATTGTTGAGAATCCATTGTGACTGCGCCAAACCCTTATCAGCTTAACCTCACAGAATCACTCATATTTATAATTTGGGATCTTCAGTTGCTTTAAGAAATTCAACTTGATGTCAGGGTTTTCAAAACATGGCCTCATTGCTGGTTACCAACTTCATTTTCCACTACTCTCTTCCTCAATTTCACATTTTACTGACCCTTACCAAAAACATCATACTCGTTCCCATTCTCATGTCTTTGCACAAGCTATTCTGCCTCCCTGAAATGGAAAGTATCTCAGAAAAATGTGAAAGTTAGGTGTCAATAACATATACATTGGCCGGTTACAGTGAATTATTCCTTGATGTTACCCATATAATTAATTATACATCCTTTAAAGTGCCACCTAAATATCTCTTCCCATTATATTATATATAATTCTGTCAATTTTATTGTACATCCTATTATATTCTAATTAATTATTTTCTTTACTATACTATAAATATCTTTTTGGTGAGAAATTGACCAAATGTAAGTATTTCTAAATGCAAGGAAATTACTATACTCCATAAAAATGAACTAAAATAGTTCAGTAACATGTTTTCTTAACCAAGAATATCTTTTATTATTCCTCCCTTCCTACCTATGCAATTAAATCCATGTTTTCAAATGTTTTAAACCTATTAACTCAACTTTATTTATATAGATTGGAATTAGCACAAGCTAGAGTAACACAAGTAAATATATCCCATTATTTATGTTAATCTACCAGTTATTTTCATTGTGGATAGTTAAGGAGCCAAAGCTCTTAGGTTTGGTACCACTGTCTCCCTCAAGCCCCTTTCACTTATTATGGCTTGCAGGTCACAGCATCTATGTAGATTTTTATTACCTTGTATATAAAACACAATTAAAAATACTTTGCCCCCCTAAAAGCTTTCAGAGAAAAACATGACCTGTTTACTATGATTGTCAATCTACTAAACTCAAATTTAATTTTAAAGCACATTATTTAAATATTGATCTGATGGAATTCATTCTAGTTGAATCTTCTTTATTCAATCCACATCTTTAAAACATTTTTTTTCTGGCACCATTATACAATGTAAGAATCCACATGAAGGACCGGCCAAGTGGCACATTGGTTAAGAGCTGGCTTAGGTCACCAGCTCTGACCAGCAGGGCCTGGGTTTGGATCCCACATATGAGGGCCAGTGACACTGCCCTCTACAGCTAAGATGGTGAGCAACAGCTCCACCTGGAGCTGGGCTGCCGTAGGCTACAGTGAGTGGCCAGCAGCCAGCGTTAGTGGCTGGCAGCCGACATGAGCTGCCTTAAGCTGCTGTGAGCAGCTGTCCAATGGCCGGCGACCGATCTACCTCAGCCGGGAAGAGTGCAATGACAATACCAAACATGGGCCAGTGAAGCAATGTCTTCCACAACTAGACTGAAGAACACAAGGACAGCAACTTATCTGTTCCCCTCCCCCGATTCCCCAATGCTGTTCCCCTCCCCCAATTCCTCAATAAAATCTTTAAAAAAAAAGAGTCGACATGAAGAATCTTTATATATGCATTTTTATATTATATATTTTTATATAGTGTATAGTCCTTAAATGTACATTTTAGAAACAAACCAATGGTTTACAAATTTATTCCCTCAGAGAATTACATATGTAACTACCGACTTGAGTCCCATACTTAAACATCTAATAAACACCTCAAATTCGACATGTTCAAAATATCACTCATGCATAATCTTCCTCCTTAAAACAGCTCTCCTTCAGGACTTCTGTTTCTCAGTGAATGTAATCAAATACCACTAGGTTCATAAATCAAAATTCTAAAAAGTCCCCCTGAAACTTCCATCATGCTCATCCCATAAATCGAATTGTCAACTTAGTTATTCAAATCAATTTACCCTCTAAATATTTCATGATTCTAAATATTTCATGAACTTGTTCACTCTGATCATTTACAAAAACAACAGCTTACTCCTATGGATCATCATCTCTTCCAATTGGTCTAATAATAGATCAAAGTATATAATGTCACTTACACTGCCATGTATATATGATCTACCTACTATTCCAGCCTCTCATCTTCTACTCTCTATGTTCCGGCCATGCTGACTTAATAGTTCTGTGAATTTCTCATGAAACAAGCCACCCTGATCTTCTGTGTCTCTCTATCTTTTTGGCTTAGGATGTTCTTCTTCCATGATTTCTCTATATATAATTATCTCTAAATATCATGCCTTAAATTTCAGCACATCTGACTATGCATAGAGTTCTCATATCACCCTGTATGCTTTCTTCACAGCATTTATTATCTTTTTTAATGTATTTGTACGCAAATTTGAATAATGCCTTTCTATTGCAGAAGACTGTGTGCTCCATTAGGTCTGAGTTTGTGCTTGTGTTGCTTACAATCTCTTTAGTAAGAACTATCATAATAAGAAAGAGCCATCTGAATTCTCTAGAAACGATGGTTCAGTATAAGGGAACTACTGGGGGCAACTTTTGGAGAAGACATGTTATATGCATAGAATTGAAGGAGATAAATATTTCCTAATTTCACCAATGGGAAAAGAAGCAGTTGCAGTGAAACATACTGTAAGAAGAATTTCCTAAAGATTGTGACTGCCTCGTAATGAATTCGTTTGTCAGTTAGTAAGCACCCTCTACCTAAATGTGCAGGTAAATCGCTACATGAAGTTCTCTAGAGAAGTAAACAACCTTTTACCTAAAAGAAGGAGAATGTGCAGGATCCAGAATCCTTTCCACCACTGTCTGGGCTGAAAGTGCCGCCTCAAATTCACATATTGAAGGCGTAACTCCCAGGACCTCAGAATGTGACTATTTGGAGAGAGAACCTTTAAAAACATGATTAAGTTAAAACAAGATCATTAGGATGGGACTTACTCCAACCTAACTGGTATTTTTACAAGAAGAGGAAACCTGGACACACAGAGATAGATACACCAGGGAAAAGTTCTGTGAGGACACGATGAGAATGTAGCCATCTGTAAGCCACGGAGACCAGCCTCAGAAAAAAATAGATCTGCTGACACCTTGATCTTGAATGTCGAGCTTCCAGAACTGTGAGAAATTACATCTGTATGGTTTAAATTCTGTCTGTAGTATTTTGTTATGGCAGCCCTAGTAAAGTAATACAAGTGCCATATCCCAGAGTCATTTTGAGAATTTCCCCTGCCTATTCTCAGCCTTCTCATTAAAATGAAAGCCAAATTAATGTTTTATCAATTGTATTCAAGACCAATACTCTGCTTACCTCAACCCATCTATCTCTCATATAACTGGAATCAAAACAAGTGTTTTGTAATGAGATTTGTGTTCTTCAATAAAATATTCAATAATATTCTAAGATTTTTAAAGAGACAGTAAACTGACTTGGTGGTATATTTTTGTATTTTTGCAGAAAAACTTTTAGATTAGAAACACATATTCTCTGGAAAAATACCAGTTGTTTATTAAACATTCAAGGGATTTAAGAAAAAATACATTTTTTACAGCACCACCTTTATTACCTCATTTTATGATGTTACAAAACCTAACTGCTTTACCTAAAGCTACTTTCAACTCACTGTATTTTGTTACTGTATAAATAAATCTTTGCCATGATATTTTTAAAGTATCTTGGGAAAATATGAAACTTAGGTGTCAACAGTTTATACATCGATCAATATAGTAAATCCCATTATAGAATTTACTTAATTGTTTCATTATTAATCCAACTTCTATATTAACTAAACTGAGATGTAGCTTTTAAGAAGTTTTATAATGTCATAGTTTTGAAATATTCATCATTCTATTGCAGTTAATAATTGATGTGATTTAAATTTAAAAAAGTAACACCATTTTCTAAATAGAGAAACAAGTCTATAAAGAGGAAGAAATAATTGGACTTTCACAAGTGCCAAAAATCTCCCTGAGGACTCCAAATGTCTGAATTCCATCTGATTTCTTCAATTGCCTTTCTCCTTAAGGATCGTCAACAAAGTGTCTTGCAAACATTGCTATTTCAAGGTCATCCAGTTCATATTTCTAAATAAGAAATAGTTTCAACAAATCAAACCTTACATGTTGAAAATAGAAAAGAGAAAAAAAATAAAGGAAAATAATTTCATGTGATATTTCATATATGAACTAAGATGCACTCTGGGTTACTAAAAGAAAATAGGGAGGTCATTACCAAAACAAGGCAAGATACACAAAAATTGGAACTTATGATATTATTTCTATATTTAAGTCATTGCTTATTATATTAGTTTTCTGGCTGCCATACAGAGTACCACAGAGTGGCTGTCTTACACCACAGAAATTGATTGTCTCTCAGCTCTGGTGGCCCCAAAGTTCAAGATCAAGAGCTTGGCAGGACTGGTTCCTTCTGAGGGCTGTCAGGGAAGGATGTGTTGTAAGCTTCTATTCTTGGATTGTTGATGGCTGTCTTCTCCCTATTTCTCTTTACATCGTCTTCCCCTCTATTAGGTTTCTGTGTCTAAATCTCCCCCTTTGATAAGGACACCAGTTTTATCAGATGGCTGACTTCTCCCTATGTCTCTTCACATGTCTTTCCTCTATTCATATCTGTCTATTCAACTGTCCCCTTTTTATAAGACACCAGTCATATTGGATTAGGGCCCATCCTAATGACCTCATTTTAACTTGATTTCCTCTGTAAAGACTATCTCCAAATAAAGTCATATCCTGACGTACTGGAAATCAGAACTTCAACATATAAATTGGGGGATGGGGGTGGGAGGGGACATAATTCAACCCATAACACGTACCATGACATTAAAATTGTGAAGTGACTTCCTTAGAAAAATGGACCATTTCTGAATTTAAAATTATGAACTCCAAGTTTTTCTTATATTCAGCTACATTCTAGAAAGCATAGAAATGTAGTACCAGATGAGAAACATCCACTAATTTCAAGTTTACTATTTATATACTATTATTAAATGATGTTCTAAAATGCTTTTAAAAAAGAAAAGCTCTTAGAACATCATTTAATAATAGTATATAAAGACATATACAAAATGGCTAATATAGACATTTTGACTCTGATTTATACATACTAACTTTCTTAAGCAATAACAAATGGTAAGCCCAATAACATCTCTGTTCAGTAACTCTTCATTTGTTCATTTCAATCCATTTCTACAGATCCTTTCTTTTTATATGCTCCTTGCCTAATTGCTTGTGTGTTATTTTAATTCGGGTTTCAGGTTTATTTACGCTCTTTTCTGCTTTGCCCTTTATTCATTCACACAGGCATTCCCAGCTGACTTGAATGCCCGCTGTGTCCTGAATGCTGTGTTTGGCCTGGGGAAGCAGTGATGAATAATAACACAGCTCTCTCTATTCTTCAGAAGTCCACGTCTAATGAATAAGAAGAAGAAGCAGATTACTGAATGAGGATGATATTTAGCTTAAGTGCTAAATGGAAAGTGTAGGTTCAGGGAGGGGAAAAATCAACTCCTGCTTGAAGCCTTTAAGAAAGATTTCACTGAAATGGAATCTAAAAAGAGAATGGGGATTTCGCTTGGCAAAGCAGAGTATGAATGTGAACAGGAAGCATGTGTGGAGAGTGGGGGATGATAGGAGTTGGACTGGGAACAGGACAGGGAAATAGAAGGATATTCAAGTTAGAGAGGACAATACGCAACAAAGATTGCCTGGTATGTCCAGGGAGCAGAAAGGGATTAGGCCTGGAAGGAGAATAGAACACAGATGGGAAATACTGAGAAATGAGACTGGGGAGGAAAACAGTAGTCAGGACTTCATGGCCCTTGTGAGTTCTTTGGCTCCAAATCTTAGCTTCATGCAATTGCAAAAGATGTGGCCTTAAATGTCTCTTGCATCAAAGGTTCTTTTAGTTCTTTTAGATTCCTATAGGATTTAAAAATATGTGAAACAAGAGAGGGGTAATTTTTCTTCTCTTTTTTCTCAAAGGCCTTCATTTTGTTTCTGATTTATCTTGGGATTTTAATCAGTGTACTAACTGAAACTCATTTTGTTCCTACATTTTTGTTCTTAAACAGAGGAAAGTGTTTCATTGAATCTATATGTTTTACATTTATGTAGAATAACAGCTGAAATGCAACACAAAACAGTTGTACAACAGTTGTATATTTAAAAGCTAAATAAAATTTATACCATGAAACTTTTTTACTTTCAAATTATTGATCTGGAATACTGGGCAAATGGGTTTTGTTATAGATTTCTAAATATCTAATCCTAATATATTTTTGGTAGGACATGTACCAAGTGTGTTTGACTTAAATAGGATGTTCAACTGTAATCACCTATAGTCTTAAAACATCTATATTAAATAATATGAATCCATTCGACAAACATTTATTGAACAATTTGTATGTAGCAATGTTACCAGAGACTGAGGTGACCATCATTGCTAAGATAAGGGTACTGTCTTCTAGAAGGATTTGGAAATCTGCTAGGGAAGATAGGAACATAAAAATATTATTACAAACAATGAATTAAGTCCATAAGGAACCTATTCAATTATATTATTTTATGAATTATTTTCTGTTACTTTTTCTCTACCTTGTAGCCTTCCTTTTGTTATGTTATTGTTTATGTTATTGTTTATCTTTTGTTTTTTCTGGTAACATAGCTGTGGGAAAACGGTACTAAAAAAACTGGAGATCATCTCTGCATAATGAAGATGCCATTAAAACATATTGGACAGGTTGACTACAGCAAATAATCTTCATAACTGAAACATTATAGAATGCATTCTCAGAAACCACTCTCTACTACATGCACTTCTTTTTGGTGTCACCTTTTCCTTGGTGACCATAATCTCTAATGATGATAGAGCACGAGGTGTCATCTGGGATATCAAGGCTCTAACAGTCAAAATTAAATAAATTAAAAATTTTTAAAACCTGCCGTGATAGATATGGCTGTTGTAGTCAAAGTCCGCACGGCCTGACTCCTTTCCGTCCTCACTTGCCCACCAACCTTAGCAAAATCTGAGCTCTCCTTCCAAATTCAAAAGAAATAAAATCATATAAAACTATCCACTTTTTGGGTAGTTTTTCCATAGTCTGTGGGTCCACATAGAGAAATAACACTGAGCAGGATGCAATTCTGGGTAAATCCTCATTAAATATCTTTCTTCTTGGTCTCTTTTCAAATTCCTCCAGTCCCAGGGTTTGTTTTCTCCAACACCCCTCTTTATGTAACGTTTCCAATCCTTCTTCTCTTCCCTTCCTCTTTTTAAGTTAATTTTATCCCTTGAATATTACTCAAAAAAAAACAAAAAAAAAACAAAACAGAAAGAGTACCTTAATGTAGTAAAAATTTAAACAGATAAAATGCTATTTCATTGATAACTCTGTAGGATGTGAAGAAAAAATAATTCACCATCTACCCCAAATCCCTAGAGAAGCAATTATCATGAACATATTGTATATCACTTCTAAACTAGCCAGATGTAAATAACCACTTATATGAACACATAATATATTAAACATCTGTAAATAGGGTTTTAGGGTATACATTGTTCTGTACTCTTTTAATTTTAAATCTGGACATATTCAAGAATGCTTATATCAATTGACATAAATATCTTACTCATTTTAATAGTTTATTGGTGTTTCATTGTGTGGCTATAACACTGTTTATTTGTTGATTTTTTTTATAATTTATTTATTTATTTTTAATTAGTTTCAGGTGTACAACACAGTGCAATAGTTATACATTTTACCCCTCAAACTGACAACCCCTCACCCCCAATTCGCCACCCCACTCCCCCCCCCATATCATATATATCTATTACTCTTCCTCTGACTCTCTTCCACAGTATAATCCACATTCCAAGACTATCTATATATATTCAATTACAGTAGGTATACAACCTCCGCTTTAGTTATACAGTGCAGTGATCAAACCTCTACTCCATCCATGAAATGGTCTCCCTAACAAGACCTATGACCCTCTGAAATTCCACAAAATATTTACAACATTATTAATTATATTCTCCAAACTGTTTTTCATATCCCAGTGGCAATATTGTAGTTGCCTATTTTTGCTGTCTAATCCTTTCCCCTTCTCCCTCATCCCCATTCCCCTCCCAATTAGCAACGCTGATTTTTCCTCTATATCTATGAGACAGTTTCGGTTTACTTTGCTCATTCATACAGTTTTTCAGATTCCACATATGAGTGAGATCATATGGTATTTGTCTTTCTCTGACTGACTTATTTCACTTAACATAATAGTCTCTAGGTCCATCCATATCATTGCAAATGGTACGATTTCATTCTTCTTTATAGTGGAGTAATACTCCATTGTATAAGTATACCACAGTTTCTTAATCCAGTCATCTACTGATGGGCATTTTGGTTGTTTCCAAGTCTTAGTTATTGTAAATTGTGCTGCTATGAGCATAGGGGTGCATAACTTTTTCTGAATAAGTGTCTTGATTTTTTCAGGATAAATACCTAGAAGTGGAATTGCTGGGTCAAACGGTAGCTCTATTTCCAGTTCTTTGAGATACCTCCATACTGACTTCCATAGTGGCTGCACCAATCTGCAATCCCACCAACAGTGCAGCAGGGTCCTCTTTTCCCCACAGCCCCGCCAGCACTTGTTGTTTGTTGATTTGTTGATGATAGCCATTCTGACTGGAGTGAGGTGGTATCTCATGGTGGTTTTTATTTGCATTTCCCTAATGACCAGTGAGGCTGAACTTCTTTTCTTATGCCTGTTGGCCATCTGTATGTCCTCTTTAGAGAAATATCTCTTCATATCTTCTGCCCATTTTTTAATTGGGTTGTTTGTTTTTTTGGTGTTGAGTTTCATGAGTGTTTTATAATTTTTGGATATTAACCCCTTATCAGATATATCGTTGGCAAATATATTCTCCCATTCAGTAGGCTTCCTTTTTGTTTTATTAATGGTTTCCTTTGTTGTGAAAAAACTTTTAAGTCTGATATAATCCCATATATTCATTTTTTCTTTTACTTCCCTTGCCCGTAGGGATGTATCAGTAAAAATATTGCTCCGGGTAATGTCTGCAAATGTACTCCCTATATTTTCTTTTAGGATTTTTATGGTTTCAGGTCTTACATTTAGGTCTTTAATCCATTTTGAATTTGTTCTTGTATATGGCGTAAGGAGGTGGTCCAGTTTCATTTTTTTGCATGTATCAGTCCAATTTTCCCAGCACCATTTATTGAATAGACTATCTTTACTCCAGTGTAAATTCTTGCTTCCCTTGTCATAGATTAACTGTCCGTAAATGCCTGGATTTATTTCTGGGCTCTCTGTTCTATTCCACTGATCGATGTGCCTGTTTTTATGCCAATACCAAGCTGTCTTGATTATTGTAGCCTTGTAGTAGGTTTTGATGTCTAGTAGTGTGATCCCCCCGACTTTGTTCTTATTTCTCAGAATTGCCAAAGCTATTCGGGGTCTTTTATGATACCATATAAATTTTAGGATTATATTTTCTATTTCTGTGAAAAATGCCCTTGGTAGTTTGATAGGAATTGCATTGAATCTATATTTTGCTTTAGGCAGTATGGACATTTTAACTATATTAATTCTTCCTATCCATGAGCATGGTAGGTGTTTCTATTTATTTGTATCTTCTATGATTTCTTTCTTCAGTGTCATAATTTTTTGAGTACAGATCTTTCACTTATTTGGTTAAATTTATTCCTAGGTATTTTATAGTTCTTGACGCAATTGTAAATGGGACAGTTTTCTTAATTTCTCTTTCCATTAGTTTATTATTGGTATATGCAAATGCCACTGATTTCTGAAGATTGATTTTATATCCTGCTACTTTACTGAATTCGTCTATCAGTTCCAATAGTTTTTTGATGGAGTCTTTGGGGTTCTCTATATACAGTACCATGTCATCTGTATATAATGACAATTTTACTTCTTCCTTGCCAATTTGGATGCCTTTTATTTCTTTTTGTTGTCTGATTGCTGTGGCTAGAACTTCCAGCACTATGTTGAATAAAAGAGGAGAAAGTGGACAGCCTTGTCTTGTTCCTCATCTTAAGGGGAATGGTTTTAGCTTTTCCCCATTGAGTATGATGTTAGCTGTAGGTTTATCATATATGGCTTTTATTATGTTGAGATATGATCCCTGTATTCCCACTTTGCTAAGGGTTTTTCACATAAATTGCTGTTGGATTTCGTCAAATGCTTTTTCTGCATCTATTGAAATGACCATGTGATCTTTAGCCTTCATTTTGTTGATGTGGTGTATCACATTAATTGATTTACGATGTTGAAGCAGCCTTGCGCATTAGGGATGAATCTCACTTGATCATGATGTATGATCTTCTTAATATACTGCTGAATTCTGTTTGCTAATATTTTACTGAGAATTTTTGCATCTATATTCATCAGGGAGATTGGCCTGTAGTTTTCCTTTTTTGTGCTGTCTTTATCTGGTTTTGGAATCAGGGTGATAGTGGCTTCATAAAAAAGAGTTTGGGAGCCTTCCCTCCTTCTGGATTTTTTGGAATAGTTTGAGAAGAATAGGTGATAGTTCTTTTTTGAATGTTTGATAAAATTCACTTGTGAAGCCGTCTGGTCCAGGGCTTTTGTTTTTTGGGAGCTTGTCAATTACTGATTCAATTTCCTTGGTAGTAATCAGGGTATTTAGATTTTCTGTTTCTTCTTGCGTTAGCTTTGGAAGGTTGTATGCTTCTACAAAATTATCCATTTCTTCCAGATTGTCAAATTTGTTGGCATATAGTTGCTCACAGTAATTTCTTAGTATTTTTTGTATTTTTGTGATGTCTGTAGTCATTTCCCCTCTTTCATTCCTGATTTTGCTAATTTGAGTCCTCTCTCTTTTTTTTTTGATGAGCTTGGCTAGAGGTTTGTCAATTTTGTTTATCTTCTCAAGAAACCAGCTCTTGGTTTCATTGATCTTTTGAATTGTTTTTCTGTTCTCTATATTGTTTATTTCTGCTCTGGTCTTTATTATCTCCTTTCTTGTACTCCCCTTGGACCTCTTTTGCTGTACTTTTTCCAGTTCCCTTAGGTGTTAGGATAACCTGTTGATTTGAGATTTTTCTACCTTCTTTAGGTAGGCCTGCACTGCTATAAACTTCCCTCTTAGGACTGCTTTTGCAGCATCCGAGAGATTTGGGGTCGTGGTGTTTTCATTTTAGTTTGTCTCGAGGTATCTTTTGATTTCCTCCTTAATCTCATTTGTGACCCACTCACTATTTAATAGCATATTGTTTAGGCTCCGTTTATTTGTCAGCTTCCTGGATTTCTTCTTATAACTGATTTCTAGTTTCATAGCATTGTGGTCAGAGAATACAGTTGAAATGATTTCAGTCTTCTTAAATTTACTGAGACTTGTTTTGTGGCCTAACATGTGGTCTATCTTAGAAAATGTTCCATGTGCACTTGAAAAGAATGTATATTCTGTAGCTTTGGGGTGAAATGCTCTGAAAATGTCTGTTAAATCCAGCTGGTCTAATGTGTCATTTAAGGTCGCTGTTTCCACATTGATTTTCTGTCTGGAGGATCTGTCCATTAGTGACAGCGGGGTGTTGAAGTCCTCTACTATGATAGTGTTACTGTTGATCTCTGTCTTTATGTCTGACAATATCTGTTTAATATATTTAGGGGCTCCTATGTTAGGTGCATACATGTTTACTTGGGTTATGTCCTCTTGTTGGATCGATCCCTTCATTACTATGAAGTGTCCTTCTTGTCCTTTGTTATATTCTTCAATTTAAAGTCCATTTTATCTGATATAAGTATTGCTACTCCAGCTTTTTTCTCAGTACCATTTGCATGAAATATTTTACTCCATCTCTTTACTTTCAGCCTGTATGAGTCTTTGGATCTGAGGTGAGTCTCTTGTATACAGCATATGCTGGGGTCTTGCTTTCTTATCCATTTCAGCCACCCTATGTCTTTTTATTGGAGCATTTAATCCATTTACATTTAATGTGATTATTGATAGGTGTGTATTTATTGCCATTTTGTTATTTGTGTTCGTAGTCTTTCATAGGTTGTTTTTCTCTTCTACTTAAAGAAGCCCTTTTAGCATTTCCTGCAAAGCTGGCTTGGTGGTAATGAATTCCCTTAACTTATTTTTTCTGCAAAGCTCCTTATCTCGCCTTCGATTTTAAATGATAACCTTGCTGGATACAGCAATCTCGGTTGTAGGCCTTTATTTTTTATCACTTTGAGACTCCCTTCTGGCCTGCAAAGTTTCTGTAGAAAAGTCAGCTGATAATCTTATGGGGGTACCCTTGTAAGTAACTTGCTGCCTTTCCCTTGCTGCTTTAAGGATTCTGTCTTTGTTCTTAACCCTTGCCATTTTCACAAGCATGTGTCTTGGAATGGGCCTGTTTGGAATCATCCTGGTTGGAACTCTCTGCACTTCCTGGGCTTGTATTTCAATGTCCTTTGCCAGGTTAGGGACGTTTTCAGACATTATTACTGCAAATATATTCTCAATCCCTTGCTCCCTCTCTTCTCCTTCTGGTACTCCAATGACCCGTGGATTATTGCGTTTGATGTTGTCCCCCAGCTCTCTTAAACTATTTTCCATGTTTTTCATTCTTTTTTCTTTTTGTTGTTCCACATGGGTGATCTCTGCTATTTTGTCTTCTAAGTCCCTGATTCGATTTTCTGCTTCATCCAATCTGCTACTGATTCCATCAAGTTTGTTATTTAATTCAGTAATTGTGTTCTTAAGTTCTAGCTGGTTGCTTTTCATGATTTCTCTATCTTTCTTTATATTTTCATTAATTTCCTTGAACATTCTAATAATCAGTGTTCTGAACTCTGTCTCCCATAGGTTGTTTACCTCTATTTCCTCTAGATCCACTGATTCAGGAAGTTTCTTCTGTTGTTTTATTTGTGTTGTGTTTCTTTGTCTCCCCATTCTGGCTTACTCTTTTTGTTTGCTTCAATATAACAGATAGATCCTCCAGGTTTCTCAGTCTTTTCTGGGTAAACTTATATGGTGTGTGTCCTTTATATTTGAATTACTCAGTCCCCCTATTCTCCTGTGCTTGTATCTGAGGTGTTCCTTGTGTTGTGAGTCCTCACTTGTTGAAGTTTTAGTTTTGATTACTTTTGGCTTGTCAGTAGGTGGGATTGACTCCCAGATTGATTAGCTGTGAGGATCAGCAGCATCTGCAGTTTATGAGCTGCTGTGAGAGGATTGACCCCTCTGATGAAACTTGGACCCTATGGGCCCTAGTACGTGTAGCAACTTCCTTTTGGGTGTGACTCTTGTATGTCAAACCCAGAAATGCTCTGGTTTTATCTAAAGTTGGCCTCCGGGTATGATGATTCTTGTGTCTGTTTGTTTGGACCCACTGCTGCAGAGTGATTTTAGAGCATAACAGATCAACAAGAACAAACTTCGCAGCCACCAAAGGAAACCAAATGCTCACACAAGTAAAAAAACCAACCATCAAACTACAGTCAACTTGTACAGAAATATCAAACATACTAATGAAGAAAACAAACAGAAACAAAACAAAAACCACACACTCAATAATAACAGAAGAGGAAACGAAATAAAATACAATATCCTAAAATAAAAAATAGAATAAACATGAGAAACCGATTAGCTATACCTAAAAAATAAAAAATTAAAAATAAACTAAAATAATAATAATAAAAAAAGTAAGAATAAAAATTTAAAAAATAAAATTTGCAGAAAAAAGGAAAAGAGGGAAAGTATAGCAGTGAGAAGAATGAATAAAATAAGGGAGAAAGTGAGGGTGGGGAAAAAAGAAAAAGAAAAGAAAGAAAAAGAAAAAGAAAAACAAATATATATATATATTTGTCTACACACCCATCTATATGGACATATATTCACCTATATACACCTATATATATGCCTATATTAAAAACTACAAAATGATAAGAATGAAATAGAAATAAAAACCAAAAGCAACCAAGATAAGCAACCAATAAAGGGAAAACAAAACAGAATAAAACCAAACAAACCAAAAATACCCGTGCCGGTTTTGGCTAAAGTCCACCAAGCTCTCTTCAGTTTGTCTGCTGTACAAAAATTCCTGTGCGTCTTGTGGGAACAGTAGGCCACCTGATGCCTAGCGTGATCCTGGCACTGCAGGTTTGCTGTACCTGAGTGTGGTTGTGATGTGTGATTGGTGGTTTTTACAAAGTCACTGCCTTTTTGCTTTGCCTGTCCCAAGGCAGGCTGCACCCCCAAAGGCTCAATGAGTGTCTCTGGGCACCCTTTTCGGTTGACAGCCGTGGAGAATTAAAGAATTCCTCACTACCAAAAGCCTGCTGCTAAGAATCTGTTAATTAGTGCCTCAGCAGCTGAACCTGCCCTGCCTCCCAAGCCTTGCATAAAGGTGGGGGCGGGGTAGGTAGTCTCACTCTGCAGCCTTTACTGGGTGGAAATTCTCAACCCCCTGCAGGTAAGGATATCTTCCTAGTCTGCCCCTATTGCTCCATGCAGGAGTCAGTTTAAGACTCTGTCTTGGCGGGGGCCAAAGTTTGTGGGAGTGGGTGGGTTATTGGTTTTTTTTGCTTTCTGTTCAAGAGTAGAAAAAGGAAAAAAAAATAAAAAACATAAAAATAAACAAAGACACGGTCCCAACATTGTTTTAAGCTAAGGCCTTTGCCTCTTATGCTCCAGTGGAGTTCCTGCTGCTCTCCCAAAGGGTCTGCCGGGATTTAGGGGACTGCGCGCCCCCTGCCACGAGGCTCAGATCCCCGCTCCGTCTCTCCGGGACCTGCGTCTCCACCCGGCCTGCGCTGACTCTCCGCGCACGAGTCCTCTTTTTTCCCCTGCGCCCGGGTTTCAGGCTTCTGCGCTCCGCGGGACCCGGTGGGCACAGAGGCTGATCCCTGAACCGGGAGGGTACAGGGACTGATCTTGCCCTGTTGCTGCGGGGCTCTGCACCCTGCTTCTTGGGGACCCGGTGAGCCACGGGTGCAGCTCGTACCTCTGCACAGTCGTCTCCTCTCTCTCTTCCCGCACTTGCCCGGCCTGAGGCTTCTGCCTCAGACTGCAAACCAACGCGCTCTTGCTGAACTCCAGGTGGGCCGCGGGCCACAGGGAGCGAGCCGGGGAACACTCACCGTGACTCAGCAGCCGTGGGTGCGGGCTGCACCTCATGCGTCTCGCCGCCTTCTTCCCCCACTCGCCTGGCCTGCCCACCTTCCAGCAATCCTTGTGTGGAACTCTTAGTTGCTCTGTGTGATGAGTAGATGTCTCTTTGAAGCGTATTAGAAGTGCAAATTGGGGATATTTCCAGGGGAGATTTCATGGAGCCCTCCTCACAGCCGCCATCTTGCCCCCCTTCTCCCTGTTGATTGTTTTTTAATTAACCCTCTTTCGATGGACAGTTAGAACTTTTAGTCACTTACTACTTCTGCATGAAACTCAAGTGCCAATTCTCGACTAGTTTATATTCATGAAAAACCCACAAATCACCTTTCCGATAAAGATAATCCCCTTCTAAAATTAATCACAGTATTTACTAAATAATTTATTCTATATTAAAAATGAATCTTTGATTTTGATAGAGCAGGATTAGGAAGAAATATGGTTTTCTGAATCAAAATGACAGTAAGCTAGAAGCTTTAAACACATGGCTTTTTATCTGTACCAAAGTCAACCTCATATTTTCCTCTTAGTGGCCTGGAGTTTATGTGTACAGATGCTTTTAAAATGCCTTGACTCTTTTCTTAATATCACTTTAAATAGATTTCAGCCTTTCTTCCTGTTAGTTATTTATCCCTTGATTTGAATTCAAAACCCAAAAATTGAATTAAATAAAAAGTCTTAATATTTAAAAAGTTAATAAACGTGCATATTTTTTTCACATAAGGCATATATATACATTCATAAAGCATTAAATGTTACTAATGCTACATCAAATATTTTAGTGTTTGTTTCAAATCCCAAATGCAAATGATAGCATATATTCTTTGGCACAATATTTACCTCTACACCAACCAATGCCAGGCAAGACCTACCACATTTGGTCCAAATTCAGAGGGTCTTGGTAAACTGAAGTATGGTTTAGCAAAAAGCTCCTGGATCGCTGATAGACTTGAAAACACAGAAAAGGAAACAAAACCAACTTCTGAAATGCTCTTTAGATTTCAGACAAAAATAATTAATAATGTATGTTTTTAAAAGTATTTAAAAAATTTGACCCTACCTCTTTGTATGTACTCATTTCTCTGTTAGAATGTCATTTCCTACCTTTTTCATGTGGTTTGTCATTCTTAACAGAGTATGAGGTCTTACTTTGTATCCTTCATTAACCCTCTCAAGTTTAGTTAGATGCCTCTTGTTATCCTGTGGTACCAACCATGCATACCTCAACATGGTTCTTAGTCTATTTTAATTAGTGATTGATGTTCATATCTGCCTCCCACACTAAACACTTAAGGATGTAGATTATATCATGTACATTTGCATATCTATTTGGCATTTAATAAATGCTTATGTACTACATTAAGCAGACAAAAGTTAAAATGTGTTCTATGTGAACTGACAACACTAGATAGAAACAATTCTTCTTGTTTTGATTTAATGTAGGACAACACTTCTGACAATTGTGGCTAACAATAGAATACACCACTTTGGAGAATGAGTTCCAAATTACAGTAAATACCTCAGGTCTGAATAAATATGAGTAAGTAGTAGAGAGGATATATTCATCAGACAGATGTTTGAAATGGATGCTCTCAATACTTTTTGCCTCTCAAAGGGTCTATTTTTCAATTTGCTAAAACCAATATATAATTATATAATGCCTTCAAATTAATCACCTTACAGCACAAACAAGTTATCAGTTACTTGAAAATGAATTAGCTCCATTTTCTTGACAAGGCAGCTGAGGTATCAGCTGGTTCAATGATATATTGGAGCTTAAAAAAGCTATTGGAGCAGAGTGGTACTGGAGTAAAGATCCCTCAATCGAAAGGGCAGTATTCTTTCCATTAGGCCATAGTCATCCAGCTGAAAGAGTATAGAGAGATGACTGTATTCGTGGGTGGTAGGTCATTTAAAGACCTTGCAACACAGTTCAGCTCTCTTGGCACTAGAATGAACATGCTGAGTCCTCACAGGGACAGATGGATTTGATGACAGCAACACTGCATCGAGGCTTTTATTAATAGCCTTTATTTTTAGCCTAGCATATGCTATTCTTGTATAAATGTTTAATCGTTTTTGGAAACTTACTAAGTATTTTATCTCTTATAATATCCTGTTGGAAAAAGTTCTAGTTTAATTATGTATTGCTCTATAAAAGATTACAATGGTATGGTGACCTCTGAGAGTCCCAGATGAAAGAGCCCAAGTTTATATGTCAGCCTGTATTCCTAATCCTATTATAGAGATCCGGGCTTATAAAAGCAGATGAGGGTTTGGCTGAGTGGTGCATTGGTTAAGAGTTGGCTTGGGATGCCATCTCTGAGCAGCAGGGCCACCAGTTGGGATCCTACATGGGTCAGTGACTCTGCACCCTTTATAGCTAAGATGGTGAACAACAACTCAACCTGAAGCTGGGCTGCCGTGAGTTGCAGGCAATGGTGTAGGCTGTAGCCCCTGCTGCAGTGGGCTGACATGAGCTACCCTGAGTGGCTGAAAGCCAGCATGAGCTGCTGGCAGCCAGAGTGAGCTGCTGTGAGCCACAGTGAGTGGCCATCCAATGGCCAGCCAACAACTGCCTCACCCAGGAAGAGCACAATGATAATACCAACATGGGCCAGTGAAGCAACATCCTCCACAACTAGACTGAAGAACAAAAGGACAGCAACTTGTCTGTTCCCCTCCCCCAATTCCCCAATAAAATCTTAAAAAAAAAAAAAAGGAAGATGAGGCAGTAGAGTGGAAATTAAATTCATAACTTTATCAATGGAATGAACATAAAATTAGGTTACATGTGACCAATATACACGTTCAAAAATGGACTTTCAATACAAGGTACATTTCCTTTCAGCAAGCCTAATAAATTGGTAAAGTCACCTAAACTTCAGATTATTATTTATAATCATGTCATTGATGACAGCATGACATAATGACCCTTCATAACTATTTACAGTACTTCATGGCAGCATGTGAGGTAAAAATTCCAGATGATGGAGAATATAATAATATGAAACATAAATGAAAATGAGGTCTAAACAACTAGAGTTAATCGATTATTTCAGACCTTGTATCTTATCTAAGCTCTTTTTTATCCTCTTTGAAATGCTCTTTGTTTTCCCAAGCAAGTTAAATTACAGAGTGACCCAGATGTTATTTTTAAATACATCAAAAGAGAATATTATCCAGTGAGCCAGTTTCTAATTCTAGTTCTTCCACTAATTAACACTATAATTTTATGTAAGTCCACTTTTCTCTTTTATATAATTTGGGGGTTGAAATAGATGATTCTAGTCCTTTCCATCTTTAAATATTCTGCAAATATATGAATCTAAATATAATTGCCTCTATTAATATCCAGAAAAAAGTGTACCTTTTAAATATCATTAACAGTGTTGTTTATAAACTTCAAAGTGTGTGCAAGCAAAAGTTTCATTGTATAAATTACAGATCACCTCAAAAAGTGTTAAATAAATTTATATTAAAGTATTACTTAAATGCAAAAAATGTGCAAATCTTAATTGTACAGCTTGGTGAATATTCAAATGACTAAAGCAATGTTTCCTACATAACAATGCTCCAGATAAAGAAATAGACAATTACCACTCCTTTGTGCTGAGTTATAGTCATTTATCCCCATAATAACAGGTTGAAAAATAAATTTCCTTTACATAGACTTTAAAATGTAGAAGGAGAAAGGGCAATATGAAATCCCCTTGTACTAAAATACTAAATATTAGAATAAATTAGTAATCACAATTAAGGAGGTGGAATGTTGTTAAGAGTTTAGATGTGCATGGTTTGTATTGCTAATGTCATTAAGTCAGTTCAGTTGGTGATATTAGTGTACCTTTATATCAACAATATTTATATCAAGTACAACATCAATAGATTAAACAAACAAAAGGAAGGTTGAGAGGAAGAAATAATATTTGAAATATAATAAAAAAATCTAAAAACAAAAACAAAACTGTTGCAGTCATGAGGATTTTATAATAAGATGGCCACTCTCCACAGTCTTGGAACCAATGAAAAAAGATTATACATTGAAGTTAAAAATAGGGAAATGTTTTAGTCCACTTGGGCTGTTAGAGCAAAATGCCTAACAAAATGTTAGAGCAGACTGTGTGACTTATAGATAGCAGAAACGTATTTCTTCACCAGTTCTGGAAGCTGGAATTCCGAGATCAGGGAGCTAGCATGGTTGAGTGAGGGCTCTCAGAGTTGCAAACGTTTAGTACATCACATGGTGGAAGGAGCTAGGGAGCTCTCTGGGGTCTTTTTTATAAAGGTACCAATCCCATTAATGGGGGCTCCACCCTCATGACCTACTCAACTCCCAAAAGTCCCACATCCTAATAACATCACATTGTGGAATAGGACTTCAACATATAAATTTTGGGAGGACATAAATATTCAGCCTATAGCAAAAAATGTGCCTCATAGAACTTGAATAACCTCCAGGCTAAGGCTATCACTACCTTAAGACTTGTATCAAACTGCATGTATCTGTATGTGTAAATGTATATCAAATTGTATGTATATATGTATGTGTGTATGTATATGTACCTATAAAGTCATACCTCATTTTATCAAGCTTCACTGTGTTGCATTTCACAGATGTTGCATTTTTTACAAATTGAAGGCAAGACCCTCCACCAGGAATAAGATTATCACTCATTTTGTTGTGGTAGTCTGGAACCAAACCTGCAGTGTCTCGGGGACACGCCTAGGTATCAAATTATGTGTGTATGTTGTGGGGAGGTTGAAAGTGTTAAGCAATGTATATGAAAAAGGAGTTTATAAAGCCATATTTAATATGTCCTTCATATAGTGAAATGTTGTGAGTCAACCTAAACTAAGCAATACTTTCATCATGTAGTTTCCTGTGTATTCTGTCTATAGGAAGAGTATGTGCTGGACAAGTCAAGTGATCTGCTTGATCGTACATTTCATTATAAATTAATACATCGTCATGGATTTATGTATTCAATTAGTGAAGTTTTTAAGTCTTTTCACTATCAATTGCCTGATATTAACAAAAACAACTTTTAAACATTCAAGGATGGTTTGTATCATATACCTCATTTTAGGACAATTCTGAGTTACTATTTACTTTATAGTAAAAAAATCTACCCGAAGCATCTTAAATTGACACTCAGATCTTTGACTCAAAATTGGGGAATGAAGGAGAAAGAAAATTAAGCCTTTAAAACAGAAAAAAAAAAAAAGGCTATTTAAAAATGAAGGCATATATCTAACTCTGTCACTTCTATTTTTGGTATGAATGACTTTTGAAATTAAATTGAAGGTTAAGTAGGCAAAACTGTCCTCTTGTCTAGGGCATATTATATAAGAGATGAGCTACATCTAAGGGGAAAATATCAGCATAATACATGACATAATAGTGAGAGTAAAAGCAATTTAGTTGGACGTTAGGAAAAAATAAATAAATCTAGTTAAGAAACTAAAAAAGGTGTTGCTATATCACATTGGGGTTACCAAAATTTCTTTATAATTTGTCATCATCTACGCTTTAAGGTTTTGATAATTCATGGTAATGGCTAGTAATAACAAACCTTCTGAGTCTTTGAAACATCTAACACTGGGAAAAGAGGAATAGAGAGGAAACAGGTCTGCTCTCACCTTCAGTCAATACATTTTTATAATGGAGGTTTTTCTTTTCTTTTGCCCCTAAGCTTCCCTACATTCTGAGACTTTTAACTTGTTCTACTCTCTCTATCCTGCGTGTTCTCACTATCACTAAACAACATCTGCTAATAGCTCTAAAGATGGAGAGCTGTGGATGTTTCATCAGCGTTTTAATTTTACATAGGAAATCCGAAACTGTTCATTATCATTATTATTGTGGTATACACTTGAGTCGTGCTGTTCACAACAAAATTTCAGTTAAATTGTCAAACTCATAGAATTAGGGAGTAGAATGGTGGTTGCCAGGATCCGGGTGGAGGGGACATGTGGAGGTGATGGCTAAAGGTCACAAAATTTCAGTTATGCAAGATAAGTAAGCCCTGGTGACCGGTGGTATGGTGTAGTGCCAATCGATAGCTAACAATTTTATGCTGTATACTTAAAATATGCTAAGAGGGTAGATCTTATGTGAATTGTTCTTACCACACAAACAAAATAATAATAATGAAGAGAGCAGGAGGAAAGTTATAAAAGTAGTAGATTCATTAGCTAGACTTCAAATAAACATATGTTTTCCCAAGTAGGAAAAAAAAAATTCAGAATTCCAACTGAAGAAACGTAAGTCAAGCACCCGCTACTAAATACCAAGTATAATGCTAATCACAGAGGTAGGGTAGAGTATCAGGGGTAGCTAACTCCCAAAATAACTGAATCAAATAAAAAAAAATTGACTACACTTAATACGACATTTAAGGGGTTTATAATCTAATGACACATGTACACAAGTATATATATTTTACATACACTTCACACAAATAACTATATGCACTAGAATTATAAAACAAAATGTATTATAACCATAGGGAGTCAAATATAACATGAAAAGATTATTATTATTATTATTTTTTAGCTGAGCCATCCTGTCACCGGTTGGCAGCTCAGCGGCAAATCAGCTCAGGCTGGCATCGAACCACCGTTGCTCAGAGCTCAGCTCACACTCTTGAGCAAGCTCTTAACCAACTGAGCCACTCACCAGGCCTGGTAAGATTATTTTTAAAAGTACATTTAGTGAAATAATGAGGGTGGAGAAAATCATAATAAAATGATTATTATCTTATACAATTACCCTATTCTATTACACGTTTTCTTATATACTTTCTTGCTCTAATTAGACTTTTGAGGTAAGTCTAAAAGCCTGCATCTTTTTCATTTGTCTGCTTAAACATCTATTCAACTGTCTATGAAAAATTCACATTTGAGATTACAATTTTAAGAAATCCTTGGTTTAATAGAACTGTGCTATGAATTAGATATCATTGCTAATGTTTACAAAAGTTTGTGGAATGAAGTAATATTGATATTATTTTTATTAATGGTAAGTGGAAGAGTCATTTCTGTGTAGAACTACATGAAATTCCTGAATTTCTTTGTAATTCAGAATGATACACATAATGACAACTAAAACATTTTAATATTATGAAGCATCATATATATAAAGAAATCACACACACATATGTATGAATTTAAATTAGCTACTGAAGTTAAGTGGAATATAACTACATTCACGCGTTCATATAAACATTAAAAAAAGAGTACCACAGGGCTGGCCAAGTGGCTCAGTTAGTTAAGAGCTCGCTCAAGAGTGCAAGCTGAGCTCTGAGCAACAGCGGTTCAATACCCAGCCCGAGCTGAGCAGCCGCTGAGCTGCCAAAAGGTAGCAGGACGGCTCAGCTAAAAAAAAAAAAAAAAGAAAAAAGAGTACCACATATCCCATTTGGCTAATCAATCATAGAATAAGATGAAAGGAGGAAAAGTAATAGTGAGTCTTTGATTTTTTTTTTTTTTTTTTTGAGGGCAGTGTCACTGGCCCTCACATGTGGGACCGAACCGGAGCCTCTGGCTTCCCAAGCCAGCGCTTAACCACCGTGCAACTCGGCCGGCCCAGTATTTGATATTTTTAAGAGAAAAGGAACAATATTCCCTTGTAATACACTGGAGGGAGTCAATTCTTAAAAACAGGCTGTCAATTCAATATTGGGAATAATTACAGCAGCATGTTCACATTTCTATACTCTTATTGTATGAGCATTTCTTTGTTATTCTTTAGCTAATGGGTATGCATCTTGGCTGCAGAAATAGTTTATGTACAGAAAGGTACCCCAGACATACAGAAAGATTACGAACAATGTGAGACAATATGAAGAGGGGAGACTAACACTGGTTCTGAGGGCAGAAGACTGGAGTTGAAATCTTGGGTCTGATGCCTATTAACTGAGTGAGGTTTCTAAACCCCCTAACCTTTCAGAGTGCTAGTTTTGTTATCTAGAAATGGGACTAATGATATTACTGCCTTAATCACAGACAGTGATTATTAAATAAAATGAAATATTTGGATGAGAGTTAGCACATTCAAAAACACTATAAATAGGAAGATTTATGCTAGTGATTTAAAAAATGTTTTCCTTCTTTCACAAATGCACACACACACACATACACACACACACACACACACACACACCTAAAAAAACCCACAGTAAGTCTTTGGTAAATTATTTAATAAAAAATAGCCTATTTTAATTTTGCTGTGAATACCAGAGTTAGAGCCAATCTCTAATAATTAATCTTCAACATTGCGAGGCATATCCTTTCCTCCTCCACAGCAGGACTTTCCCAGGAAAACGCTCCCTGAGGTTCATGTGTTTACTTCTTTATACCTTTTAGGCCTTTATTCAAATGTCAGCTGTGAGTTCATTGTGAATTATTCTACCTAAAATCATACAAATGTAATCATACTTTCTAGCACTTTTCCCCTTTTACCATTGCACTTATCACCATCTAACATATTATTTTAATTATCCTTACATTAATTTTCTGTCCCTTTCTTCTTTGTAAATACAAACTTTAGTTTAGCAGGGATCTCCATTTGATATTTTTCCTGCTTTTCTCCAGTGCCAATAGCAGCACGTGACACATGACAGGTGTTAAATATGTGTGAAATAAATGACTTAATAAATTATTTTTCATATGCTGAACCCTGAATAAAACTGGCAATTCAAAAGACATTCCAGAGACTAATAACTCTCATTTGATTCCAAAAGAAAAAAAATTATGACTGATAATCAAACTGTTTCAGTAACTTATATGAATTGATACAGTATAGGGAAGATAGAGACTCAGAGATGTGTAAAAAGCATCCTGACCTTCACTTCAGGACAAGATGAATTTAAGGAATTGGATTTACTCTCCCTCCTGAAACAACCATAAAACAGATAAAATAAATGAAACAATGGGTTGCAAGACACAGGACGCCAGGCAATGGACGACAGTGTCCTTGAGAGACAGGAAATAAATGAGAGGAGTCCTACAAGTGCTATAGCCAGTTGCCTTCTGAAATTTTTCAGGTTTCCTTACAAACTAGGGATGTCCAGGCAGAGCCCAGCAAGCAACTCAACTTTAGGAGACAGGACTGAGACACCAGAGTGACAACTGCTACTGAGGGCACAATCCCTCCACCTTCTCCACCCATCCCCCAACCCCTCTCCCATCTGGAAACCATCAAAATGTTCTCTGTATCTATGAGTTTGTTTCTGTTTGGATTGTTCATTTATTTTGTTCTTTAGATTCAATATATTAAGTGAAACCACATGGCATTTGTCTTTTGTTGTCTGACTTATTCCACTCTGCACAATACCATGTTGTTGCAGATGGCAAGATTTCATTCTTTTTTACGGCTGAGTAATTTTCCAGTGTGTATATCTATCACTTCCTCTTTATCCATTCATCTCTCCATGGACACTTAGGTTGCTTCCATATCTTGGCTATTGTAGATAATGCTGCAATGAACATATAGATGCACATGTCTTTTTGAATTAGTGTTTTGGGTTTCTTTGGATAATATCTGGAAGTGGAATTACCGGGTCCTTCTTTGTCTCTTGTTATAGCCTTTGTTTTACTTGCTGAGGAGAGGAATCTAACCTTAATTATTTTTTTTAATGAGACATTTGTTTCAATTAGTCAGAACCATGTAATCGATATACATGCACATATGCACATTTATACTTACATGTAATAATAATGTAGATGTACTGTATGTATATGTATGTTTGTGTGTATATATGTATATATTTTTATATACCTATACATCTGCATATATATTCATGTGGATATATTTAATAAAGAGACAAGTGTCCTATCTACCTTGTCAAGAATTCCTGAGAAGTGGAAATAGTGGCAATGTGGCTGCTGTAATGAGAAACTCTGGCTGTTGGGAGGTTACTCCACTGGTGTTTAAAGCTGAGTCCCTCATCAAAAATTACTCTCAGCCTTCCTCAAGGTTATACTACCTGGAGTAGCCTACATGAAATGACCTGTGAATGTGACAACCCTGGACACCTTGACTCAGTTAGGTGCTCCTTTGAGGGTTACCTCAGCTCTAGAATCTATGTGATCTGTGAGGCTGCTGTTTCAATTGTAGCGTAGTTAAACCTCTTCCTCTAATCCACTCTGCTCCCCTCACCCCTGACAGGTATTGCTCCTGAGATTATCCCCCAAAATACTCCCTGTGGGCAAACGTCCATCTCACCATATTGCTGCCAGGACCAACTTAAGAAAGTGCTCTGAGTCATTATTTTATTGGTTGTGTCTAATATGTTTTACATTTTAATAATTATAATTTCAATTTCTTCCATATATTTTAAATCTATATTATCATTTTTTGGGTCACATCACTAATTTTTTTCTTAGGTTTCCAATGTTTACTTTTATTTGACAACATTTAGGATTTTTGGGGCATTGAACATTCTTATTAAACCAAGAAATAGGTGGCCAGTCTGTGAAATCCTGCCTGTGATTATAGCCCTTCTAGAATTTTGATTTTATATAATAGCCTCATTCAATACACCCCAAATCATGCTGTTTCAAAGCTGGTCTTGACCTTCAGATAGGATTCTATGTACCTATTTCCTGATGCCTCAGGTAAAGCAGTGACTTTGGAGATTTGATGGCAATCTGGCTTTTCTCACTACTCACTCCACCCCACCCTTCATGTTGCCATACTTTCATTCAATCATAGCTAAACATGTAAAATGAACATTTACTGTTGGTAGCCAACATTTCCCAGTGTTGGCTACAAAGGTCTTTGAGCACATCTGTTCTGAGATATTGCAAAAAACCCTTTAAAACATATTTAACAGAGAGTAACAATTTTTAAGATATAAATGGAAAAATGATGTTTAATTGCTGTGAGTTAAAGAAATGGATCACAACACATTTTTGGCTGTTAATATAGATTTACATGACTGATATTGATTAATGGAATGTGTATCCTTCATAAAGATAATGTATGCACGTTTTCTTATTTTAAGATTTGAAAATGATATTGTTTTTTTCAAAACATAACTGTTTTTTTTCACTGTCAGATTTTAAAATAACTCTTAATTCCTAAAATGATTAAATGGTGGCATTGTTTTTAAAAATATTTGATTCAGCTGTTTCAATATCTTTCATTACCCCCTTTGGTTAAATTATCAGAATTATAATTTCTGGGTCAAAGTGTATGAATTTGATTGATCAGCTACTAATGCAGTGTTGTCTGGATTTGAATCCCAACTTTATCAACAGTTGTGTGACCTTAAACATTTCTAAACTTCAGTTTGTTAATCTATACAACATGGATAATAACCATGTAAACAGAACTGTTAGAGTCCATGTAAGAAAACTGTTAAGATCACAAGAAATAAGACAAGTAAATATTTAGAATTTTAAGAATGCAATGCACATTATTATCATTACTGCAATCTGTTCTTTTGATGGATTGATGCACAAGTGTCAGGGTAAGGTTATAATGTGACTTTTATAATGATGATTTTTAAGATATTCATTTTAAAAAACTTATTTAGAGGATCTTCATACTTCCCCATATGCTTATAAACTATAGTCCCAGAATTCTGCCCTTCAAGTTTTAAGATTTCAACTCTCATATATTTTTCATTGTGTTAAAGATGGACACTTCACCAGTTCCTCTCTGTGTTTATAGAAGTCACCATTATTCAAATTTCTTTCCTTTCCTCTATTAAGCCTGCATCCACCCAGCGTAAAGCAGTGTAGAAAATCTGCTGAATATTTATTAATAGTCCCTTCCCACATCTACTTTCTGTTAATAGTTGTCAAAGATCAAACTTAATTCTAATGTGGAGTAGTGGCTTGAAAATTCTCCCTAGTCCAGCAGCTAGAAGAAGTATAGGCCTTTATCAAGTCACATACTATCCTCAGAGCAGGTGGGTTAATTGATTCCTGTAAAATATGTGTGAGTTATTTGTTTCTTCATACATTTATAAGACAGATTTATTTTTATAATGCTGTCAGCTGAAAAACAATTATGCTGTACATATAAATATTAAAGCTGTACCTTTTAATAATGCCAAGGAGGTAACACATATCAAACAATGGCCGAGCCTCATCAGGAAGCTTTTGAGTGATGGGAGTAATATGTTACTAATGATACGGGTGGCATGGGGGAATGAATTAGCTAAGCTTAGCCAAAGCAGCTGATTAATAGACAGGAATTAATAGATGTGAGTCATGCCTTTGGTACCCATGAGGTCTAATGGATATCATTATATAAATGATTGACTTGTTATCAGCCACAAGCATTAATGCTCTCCAAATTGTGATAAAGGTCAAAAGGTACCGTTTAGTTGAATTCATTTTATTAACCAAAAGGTTTTATGTTTTATAAAGGTATCCCCATTTGACATTCTTGTGATATTTGATACAAATGTAACATTTGAAATTAGGACAATCTCAAACACATATTGTTTCAGAATTCTTGTCCTTAATGCATGTTTCTTCCACAAGAAACAAGTGTATTTTTTCACCTTGAAATCATCTAAGAATTATAAAATTATACAAAAAAGATAAATCATCAAATACCATGCAAAAGGGCCTAATAAAAAGAGATTTATAATTTGAGGATAGATTTCCTTTTCTTTCATAGTTTTAGGGTTATTTAAATACAGATAGCATGTTATGTTTGGAAGTTTTAATTAACTTTAAATTTGATTATATATTAAACCTAAAGAAATTTATAGAAGTAAAACAGATAGTCATCTATAAAATGAAAGCGTGTTATATAGGTAAAAAATGAACATATGCAATTGTATAGTAGAAAAAAGGCCCTCTTTATCAGTGAGTTCCCTCATTATTCACAGCAGTAGATACCCAGAAGACATGCTAATGTGTGACGTTAACACTTGGAAATGCAAGATGAATGGCAGAAAGAAACTTTGCTATTTTCCAACTTTTAAAAATATTTATTCACAAAATACACAGTTTTAATGAAATTAAAAAAAATGCTGCGTGATGATGACTAAAAAACCCATAGCACCTCTGTAAGACTAGATCCAGAGGCAGGAAATAATAAGCAAAGAGAGCAGTTAAGTAGTTTTGATGGAAAAAATATATGAACTTTCTTTGTGCACACATGAGATTGAGACAGAATCTTTCATAAATAAATTATGTAAATAAGGAAATAAGCTCTTACAGAAATGGTTGAGGAATAATATTTTCTGGGTAAATACAAGATACTATGGAATACAGGGAAAGCTGTTATAGGTATCTTGGCTCATCAGTTACAGTTACATTAGGGCTCATTCTCTTTCTCTCCCTGTCTTATAAGCTAGCCAGATAGATAGATAGATAGATAGATAGATAGATAGATAGATAGATAAGATAGATTTTATTTTACCCATTCTGCTAATCTCTGGCTCTTCAGTGTTTAATCCATTTACATTTAATATCACTTTTGATGAAATAGAGGTTGTCTCTGCCATTTTGCCAATATACTGTTTGTTCTCCATAACTCATATCTTTTTTATCTCTGTTCCTTCAAACCTGCCTCTTTTTGTGATAAGTAGGTATTTTGTATGGCATCATTTTAATTCTCGTTTTTTAACTATATATTTTTGAGCATCTCCCAGTGGTTTCATTGTGATTTCAAATAGTGTCTTAACTTAAAACAATCTAGTTTGGAGACATACAAACTTTATTTTAATAATATGAAAAAAGAACACTTTCCTCCAGTATACCATCAACACAGTTTTATAACCATTGTTTTATACAGGGTATTAAACAGGGTATTATACAGGGTATTAAACAGGGTATTAGTTTCCTATGGCTACTGTAACAAATGATCACAGGCTAGGTGGCTTGAGAGAACAGAAATGCATTGCCCCAGTTATGAGAGCTACAAGTCCTTATCAAGGTACCAGCAGAGCCATGGTCCCACTGAAGACCCTGAAGAGGAATACCTTCTTGCCTCTCCCTGCATCTGGTGGCTCTCAGGAATCCCGTGCCCCTTGACTTGTAGCTCCATCATTCCAATTTGCCTCCATCTGCACAAGAACATGCTGAGCTGTATGGACCCCTGCCATCTGTACCACGGGTCCTCTGGTGCAGCGGTGAGCTGCCCAGCACTCTCATTCTCACTGGCCTTAGGGCACCTTGAGTATGCTATGTCCTGTCGACATTCCGAGACAGGCAAGACAGAAACCAGTCCCCACTCAGGTCCTCCAAATGTCTTCACAAAGGACCTATGTTTCATCGCCTCTTTCCCTCCTCAGGAAGAAGCTGGGAGTTGAGAGTTTTCTCCGTTACGTATAATGCAGCATTTAGCCAAGGAGAGGGAGCATGGCAACTAAATGTCACAATTTTTCCTACCAGCTTCAATATGACCGGTGTTTTGCTCACCTGGGGTGTGGAAGCCTCTTACCTGCTTTATGGTTTTACAAAGTGAGTTGGTCTGTGTATTTGTTGTTGAATTGATGTATTGATGGGGAGGGACGATAGGAGGGGGTTAGGCTTACCATTCTGCCATCTTGCTGATATCCCAGAAAATTGTATTATAAACTCCAGAAGGTTTACATGTGACAGAGAATCAATTCTTGTAAGATACTTCTTTTTTCCCTTTGTGACATTCATTTATCTGAGACTTGAAACTTAGGGGTGTAGCAGCTGACCCTCAAAGCTCCCAGGCAGACCTTAAAGTGCTTATTATTGTTCTTGTTTTAGTATTTGCTTTGAGCACCAGAGAGATGGAGACAAAAGCTTAATTAAGTTTTCATATGCTCCTAGGCTAGGTGAAGTTTTCTTTGGTTAAAATAACCAATTAAGGGAAAATTCATTCTCAGATTTCCCTGTGCTCACACTGTTCATGTTAAAAGTTCCAAAGGCTATGTCTCAGTGATTCCCAGGGCCCAGCAAAGGGACCAAGTTTCCAGGGCCCTAAAGACAAGGGGTAACACTCCAAAATATGGACTCATTTTCCACTCTACCTTCATTGGCCGAGCAGCTGCCAAGCACAAAGTCCGCATCTCCCGATACCTGGCAAACAAATGCAGTATTGCCTCAAGAATTGATTGCTTTTCTGAGGTGCCCACAAGTGTCTTTGGGGAGAAGCTTCGAGAACAAGTTGAGGAACGGCTGTCCTTCTATGAGACTGGAGATATTCCATGAAAGAATCTGGAGGTCATGAAGGAGGCAATGGTTCAGGCTGAGGAAGCAGCTGCTGATATTTCTAGGAAGCTGGAGAAACAGGAGAAAAAACGCTTGAAGAAGGAAAAGAAACGGTTGGCTGCAATTGCCCTCGCATCTTCAAAAAATAGTAGTACACCGAAGGAGTGTGAGGAGACAAGTGAAAGACCCAAAAAGAAGAAAAAGCAAAAGCTCCAGGAGGCTTCCCAGGAAAATGGAATGGAAGACCCACCTGTCTCTTTATCCAAAGCCAAGAAAAAAAAAAAATTTTTTTTCCAAGGAGGAGCTGGTTAGTAGCGATGTTGAGGAAACAGGTAGCAATGGAAGTCTTTCCAAGAAGAAGAAATCTTTCCCCAAAGAGGAATCTATTATTGACCCTGAAGAGGCAAGAAATAGGAGTGTTCCCAAGAAAAAGAGGAAATTCTCTTCCAAAGAGGAGCCACTCAGCAGTGGACCTGAAGAAGATGCTGGCACCAAGGGCAGCAGCTCCAAGAAAAAGAAAAAGCTCCAAAAGCTATCCCAGGAAGATTAGAATGGACAGTAGCACCCTGGTGGGGTATAACTATCCAGTGACATTTCCCAACCCCTTCCCTAAATCCCAATAAAAACAAATTCACAAGGAAAAAAAAAAGTTCCAAAGGCTAATTTGAAAATGGATAAAAGTATAATAAATAAAAAAGGGAATCCTTTAAAATTATCAAAGCACATTGCAGATCTTCCACTGTCTGAAGGCAACAGATACTTTCTGAATATCTGAAGAACGACAGATGGGCAGAGCGAAGTTGCCTATTCACATCACTTGAATATGGTTATCTAAGGTTTGGTATTTGTTTTTATTTATGAAGTTTACCGACTAGGTTTTTTATTTTACTTTAGCCTTCATACAAGGTCTAACTGTGAATTTAACATTACTAGTTTGAACTTCCTATAATTGATCAAACTGTGCTAAACTAGGGATGGATTTGTTATCATTGAAGAGCTAGACCACATCTGAATTTTATATTCATGTTTTATGATAAATAGAACAAAATTACATCTTAGTGTTGGATCCAGTTCCGAGTAATTGGTTAATTGCTTACTATTGTAAATAAAGACTCCTTGTAGCATTTTATATTCTCATATGAAGAGGCACGGTTGAAGTCAGTGGATTTAGTCATCCCAAGAACTATATTGTAGGTTATGAGCCTGCTGTCTTTTGAGGTATTTATGGACCACCCCTTACTCGATTCTTAAGAAACCTATTTTCAGTGAAAGATCCTTAAAGGAACTGAGGCAGAGATATTGGACTACAAAGAATAGAGAATACAGAGAAAAATAGGAAATATTAGAACCTCAAATCCCAATTCAGGGTGAAAATCACAGATAAAGCATAAAAAAAAATGTATCTAAAGATCTCCCATAACTCTGTGTCCTTTTGAGTAGATTGCATTAATAACCAGGCTTTATAATTACTCTACTGACTGAATAAAACAAGTTTGTGTATTTTGGAAATAATGATTGAATCTCATTTTAATAAATTAATGTGGCACTCCCAATCACAGGTGATAATTTGTTCACTAATTAAGCTATAGTAAGTGGCTTTTATAACCTATGAAATGTATGGATATTTATATTAACCTATGCACTTAAGTAGCATTTAATTTGTCACCTTAAGAACTCATTAACAGGCTATCTACATGCAATATCATTACTTTTCTTTCTGGGAGAAAGGACAAAGAAGAAAATCCTTATTAACATTTAATTAGTTCATAAATAACTTAAGTTACACCTTAATAAGGTAAATTAAGTGGGTAAGAAATTAAAGTAATAGCATTTGATATGGCTTTTTCTTCCTCTTCAAGCAAACTTGTTCTCAATTAAATGTACTACACTGAAAAGATTTTTATTGCTCTATTTTCCTTGTTTAGTAAGATTTTTTGGAATTTAAAAAATACATGAAATTTTAACTATGGATGAAAACTGGTATAAAATCATCTAGATTGTGGTATGTTTTCATGTTTTTACACTGAGGAATAATAGAATATTTTATGTAGATTGATTCAAGTCCCTAATCCAGACCAGTATCGATCTAAGTATAGCTGGTCATTGTTTCCTCATATCAAGAACTAAATGGATACAAAATTGCCAACTGCTTCCTCTTGTTCTCAAATTGAGTGGTAAGAATAACTTAGTCATTTTTACCATGTTTTCTCCATGCAAGAGCCATTGTCTTTGATACATTTTAAGTGACATGGTAGGATCTCTAAACAAATAATGGAAGCTTTAAGAATTTTGAGAATGAACGTGTTGCCTAAGCCATGGTTTAGGTTTCTGTGATCCCTTTAGAACATCAGGAATCAGTTGTAAAGGCCCGTACATTTCACTCAGGATGCATTCCGAATGCAGCTCTTTCAATGACTGTCTCTCCAGCACCTTTGTTTTATATGTTACGTGACAGAAGTTATTTCCCAACAAGTCAATATGGACTGGAAAATAATATTCCTGAATGGTAGATGCTTTGAACTATGTAAAATACTTTAAAATACTTCTACATAGACCCTGTGGTATGATGTACTCATTAGTTAGTTTACATTGCATTCTAGGATTACTCAGTTTCTTTAATCAGAAATTTATATCTCAGGGATATTTAGTTAGCATTCTCATTAAAAATTTCAGACTGCATAAGTGACTTCCAAAAGTGCTTTATTTATCTTTATATGAGATCAATGTTAGCTGCTTTTTAAATTAGTGTTATGGATATTAGATTTTATTTCTCTGTGTGCTAAATAAGTGGCATGCAAGGATATGGATTTTCTGACATATGAGACAGTATTTACTTATGCAAGAAGAGGGTATAAAATCTCAGAAACCATGTGCTTTGTAATCTTAGGGATAACTCACCAGCTTTGAGATAACACACCAGGCTTGTCTCTTAAAGTTCTTGGGTTATCTTGAATGGAGGATTATGATTATGGTTGACTGAAACCAGTAAGATTCACTGAACATGCTTCCTGCATATGGACTGTTTTACATCAAATAAATTATTCATGAAAAATTTGGCCTGAACAGTTAAACAACAGGCAGCTAAAAAACTTTATCCAGGTTTCAGAATAATTTAAATAATTGCTTTTATGCTTGCTTGATAATCAGTGTTTAGAGATAAATTAGAATTCAATCTGATTAAACATGCTTTGATTTTCACCTGGTAGCTAGACATTTAAGTGGTGGTTCATCCTCACCAATGATCAGAGGTTACTTACAGCTACCAAAAATGATCCAGTAGCTATACATGACAGAAATCAATACAGGTCACTTTGCAACAATATGAATCTGTTGTGTGCAATGCTCAGAATATGAGATGGAGCATTTTGAAGTTTTATGTATTTTTGTTGTATGTATTTGCTCCACAAGGCCCTAATCATATTTTTTTTTTTTGAGGGCAGTATCACTGGCCCTTATATGTGGGATCCGAACCAGGGCCGCTGGCATCCCAAGCCAGTGCTTAACCACTGCGCCACTCGGCCGGCCCATGCCCTAGTCATATTTTTAAAGCCTACAGTCTCCTAACATATACTATATAATCAATGACATTTTCTCTCTCATAGGAAACAAATAAAATATTAACATATTGTGACTGTTAAATAAGTTAACAAGCTATATGTGCCCCTTTCCTGGACATATAAATGTACATTATTTCCAAAAATACAATATGTAAAATAAGTCATGTTTCTTTGAGAAATATGTTCCAAAATCATGCTATCTTGCTCTGTAATTTAGTTATTAAAAGTGATCCATTTGTAATATCTGCCTCAAATAATTAAATAACTTTGTGAAGGTTGATCTCATGATAACCAAGTATTTTTAACCTCTTACTATGATTAGCGAACATATAAAAAAAACTGAGAAGGCATGTTAGGATTAATTTAGTCTACTTTATATTTTTAAAGTTTCCCCCCCAAAAAAATGTTTATTGTGTTGCAGATCAGGGGAAGATAAGAACCAGAAGACTTAAAGAGTTTGCTGGGTATGCAATTGAAATCTTACAAAGACAACAGATGTATGTATACATGACAGAGGAGTAAAGATATTGTACTTATAAAATATAAGCACAACATGGGGATGTAAAGTAAAGCATAGGGAATATAGTCAATAATATGGTAATAACTATGCATGGTGCCAGATGTGTACTATACTAGTCAAGGGGATCACTTCTTAAATTATATAAATGTCTAACCACTATGCTGTATACCTGAAATTATTATAAAATAATATTGAATGTAATTGAAAATTTTTAAAAGGGGAGGGGAAGGTGAAAGTGAATAACAGTTTCAAATTTTCAGGTATAAAACAAATAAGTTGTGGGGATGTAATGTGCAGCATAGGGAATATAGTCAATAATATTGTGATAGCGTGGTACAGTGTCAGATGGTGGCTGGATTTATGGTGATCACTTCTTTAGGTATATAAATGTTGAATATCTATGGTGTACACCTGAAACTAATATAATATTGTATGTTAGCTATATTTTAATCAAATTCTTTTAAATATTTACATAGAAGGAAAAACATAAAATTTAAAATCATGTGGTTATAAATTGCAAAAAAATAGTCATGGGGACTTAAGTATAGAATAAGGAATGTAGTTAATAATATTGTAATAATTATGTACTGTGTCATATGGTTACTAGATATATAAATGTCTAATAAATACGTTGTACACTTGAAACAAATATAATATGGCATGTCAACTGTCACTGAAAAAAATTCTAAAAACATTTTAAAAATAAATAAAAATAATAGTCTAAAAAATGTAAGCACAAGACATAAAAAAAAAAAATGCAATGCAATGGCTATTACCAAAAACATGAAAAATACCAAATGTTGGTAAAGATGTGGTGAAAAGGGAACACTTGTACACCATTGATGAGAATGTAAACTGGTGCAACCACAATGAAAAACAGCATGGAAATTCCTCACAAAATTAAAAATAGAGCTACCATACCACTTCTAGATATTATCCAAAAAAAACAAAAACACTAATTCAAATTGATATATCCATCTTCATGTTTATTGTAGCATTATTTATAATAGCCAAAACATGTAAGTAACCTACATGTCAATCGGTGGATGAGTGGATATCTCACAATTTATAACTCACAATTTATAAAATGGAATAGGATTCTGTATACATAAGAGGATTCAGGTGTATAACTATTCACTTATATACAAAATTTCAGATTTGGAGGAGACTTTAAAGAACCTCTTTAAAGAGGAAATAATTTTAGACTATTTTATGAAACCAACATAAAATCCAGTATCAAAAACTGTATAAGGCCATAAAAAGAAAATGGATACCACAATTCAATGTTATTCATAAGTATGAACACAAAATTTCTTTAAGAAATTAGCACAGAAATCAATAAATGGAAAACTAATGATCAAATGAATTTATCTGGGAATAACACTGAAGTTCATCGCAAGAGAATGAATAAAATTTTGGTACACTTACCTGTTGGGATATTACTCTGCAATGATAAAGATTGAACTACTGTTACATGATTTCACTAAATCATGAAATATAATGTTGAGCAAAAAAATAGAGACATTAGAGGTAACATCCTATGTGCATTTATTTATTTATTTATTTATTTATTTATTTATTTATTTTTTCGAGGGCAGTGTCACTGGCCCTCATATGTGGGACGCGAACTGGGGCCACTGGCTTCCCAAGCCAGCGCTTAACCAGCACGCCACTCAGCCGGCCCCCTATGGGCTTTTTTTTATGTGGGGTTAAAGAACAGGCAAAAATAATCCTTGGTGCTATAAAAATCATACAGTGGTTGACGGTGTGGTGCAGAAAATGACTGCAAGGGAGCAGGGAAAGCTCTTTTTCTGTTCATGGAAATATTCTAGAGCTTGATAAAGTTACTGGTTACATGGGTGTATATGTTTGCTAAAATTATTAACTTAAATATTTAATATCTGTGCATTTCCCACATATAAATTTTATATCAATTAAAGGTTAATAATAAAAATAATATCAGACTTTGGATTTTATCTAGGTCCTTGAAAACTTTCCCTCCACATATCTGATATCTAGAAGGTTATCCTGATTCTGATATTTCCTGCAACATAATGATTTTCCAAGGAGAACTAATGTTTATTGCATTGCTAAGGCTGCCATAACAACATATGGCAGACTGGATGGCTTATAAAACAGAAATTTATATTCTCACAATTCTGGAACGTGGAAGTCCAAGATCAAGGTGTTGGCAGGTTTGGTTTCCCCTGAAGCCTGTCTCTCACTGTCTTGCAGATCCGCACCTTCTTGCTATGTCATCATAGGCCTATTCTCTCTAAACACATGTGGGGTGTCTTTCCCTTGCAATGTTGGATTAGGGCTCCACTTTTGTTGACCACACGTAATCTTTTTATTTTTTATTTTTTGAATGCTTGGCACGTGAGCATGTTGGTAGGCATGATGTGGGATCTAACTTGTGCCGGGATCACAGTCCCATGAAGCCAAAGAATGGAGACACGGACCAGAGAGGTGAAGTTTACAGCAGAGGATAGTTTATTAGAGTGGAAAGTAACAGCTCTCAAAACAAAACGGGGTCCTGACTGGGTTGTCCCGACCACACGTAATCTTAATTACCTCTTTAGACCCCTGTTTCCAAGTACTGTTATGCTGAGGGTTAGGGCATGCACATATGAATAATGAGGGGGCACAATCCTATCCATTAACATTTATCCTCTCAGCTTGGACCTGGGATATCAACAGTGCTTGAATCTCAGAGTCAATGACCTGCTTGTCATAGATTCTTCCCTAGGATTATGGAAATTCCATTTGGAGACTGACTAGTCACTGATTCCTCACTGCAACGTGGTTAGAAAATTCAGAAAGGAGCTCAAGGGAAAGACTTTCTCTGGAAGGGCATTGCTCTGCTTAAATGATTCATCTTTTGGAACGAAATGAAAAAAATGACTAAAACTAAGCAGCCTGACACACTAATTATTTTTGGCCTTCATCCACACCTAGGCTACCTTCTGGAAGAGATTAGTTCTTTTGTTGGTGATGCTGTATGCAAAAGGTAAACTGAATTTGAGTTCCTATTGTCAAAAAGGTACTCATTGTAAAAGAAATAGTAAAGTTATTTTCTTTATATGTTAATCGATAGAGGATTTTTAGACTTTAAGAATTCTGGACTTCAGTTCCTTCCTAATTTTAATATTAGATTTTTCATTTTACTGAATATACCACAATGGTATAGAACTTATATTCAAGTATCTACATTAAAAATGTTTAAAGTACCCTAATATTTTCCTTTATTTGCATTGTGCAATCTCTGATGAGAGAAAAATGTAGCATTTGTCTCATCATAGTAGATTATGGCCTTGGGGTGAGGTACTATAAACAATGACCACAAATAGTACATGGAGTCTCTATAAGAGAGTAGTGGTTCATTTTATGTGATTAGTAGCATAAAGGATGAGCACAGGCTTACAGCTAAATTAAAATTTATGAAAGATCAAAGACCTGGGAGATATTTGAGACAATGCTTACTTAGCACAACCTCCTGTTTCCTTGTCTAGGAAATTTTCCATGAATTCTTTGGTATCCTACCCTCCTTCCCTTCTTATTCATCTACTGGAGATAAAAATGAATCACCTACTTGGTGGAGGACATTTCCCAGATGGGTGGACTATAATCAGGTAACTCTCTACCTTTCCTTTCTTCTCCATCTTGGCCTAGAGTGAAGCAATAATCTGGGTAGGAGTTGCATGCTCTAGAGATTCAAACAATCCGTACCAGATCCATGTAGCTCTTACATGAAAGTAAGAGTTCCAAAGTCAGCATCATCAGAAATAACTCAAACATTTCATATCCATTTGGTTTTGGTTTTATATTGGAAATAAGCAAAGAAATTTTATCAGTCCTCTCAGACCATACAAAGAAGTAATGTTAGTTTTGACTATCTTAAATGAAGATATAGACTCTTAAGTGTTTATCAGTGCAGCATTGTTGTGACACCTATTTCATTTTCTGTTCTTTTCCTGTCAGTTGTGTTTCTAACATTCTCTCCCCTATCAGACTATCAACTTCTTGTGGGCGGACTAAGTCTCTGTCTTATTTAATGTCACCTATCACCTGGCACAGTGCCACATATGGGATGGAGAAATCAATAAGTATTTGTTTGATTCCTTGTCCACCATTTGATTTGACTTCAATTGAGATGCTCAGTTTCAATAATCACAAAAATGATCAGTTTCTTTAAGTACTTGGTGTAAGTAGATTGTATATCAAACTAAGCACTTTAGTAAAGTGCCCTTTTAGTCATAAAATATTTATGCTTTTCTTTAAGAACAAGATTTAAAAATTATTTTTTAAAATGCAGTGAGCACACATCAAATGGTCATATTCCAAGTTTTTTTTTTTCCCCCAGTGGAGTGGGGTGCATTCTGATGAATGAGAAAAGAGAAACACCATTTTATTTTGTTCTTATCAGTTTACTTGTGTTTATAAATGAAGCTGAGGAGAGATTTTTTTTCCATTCATATTTGGTATATCCATCCATAAACTGAGAGCCTACATAATAATTGTGCTATGATTTTTTTTTCTACTTGTTTATAGGCGAATTGGGTCCAACATATTTGAAGTTTCAGAGCATAGTCTAAAATACTTCTATGAGTTTTCTTTCCTATTTTATTTCAATTAAGCAATTCCAGGGCTCGGGAACTAAGTTTAATCTCATGTTTAGCTTATTTTTATGCAAAGGATTGATGTATGAACAAAGAGGCAGAAACACCCTACCCCCACCCCCTTCTGTCCATGTAATTTGTTTCGGACACCATTAGCTTTTATGAATATCAATCAACCAATTAAAATGGATGACATTCTGAAGTCCAAGTAAAACCATTTAGTTGGGTGTCTAGCACATAGATCCTGCATTTAACAGAAAAAAACAATCCAGTTTCTGTTCTGTGCATTTTGTATTCCTCTCTGTAACTACAGTTTGTGAGTTTACACTTCAAATAAAAAACAAGCTGACTGAAAAGTGTAACTGTGCCTTTTCAGCTTACTTCCAATGTGAGATGAATACTAATATTTCACTCCTTTCAAACAGTATGAAAAATTGGTCATTGAAAACCCTAAGTATGTTGGTGGTGCACTTGCTGGGTCCAATGCTTCATTCATTCTTACTTTGCTTTAAATTGAATTTCAACTCACAGAGAGAAAAAAAATGGGAAAAGAAAAAAAGAATCAGTGAAAGCAATAAAAAATATAGAGAGCATAAATATAAATCTGCCTTCTTTCATTCTGCTACAAAATACCAGAAATCACCTTGATTTTTTCTTTCAGTTAACCATTTGTAGGGAAGTTCAAAAATCAATTTGTGCTTTCGTTTGCAACCTAGATGGTTTCTATTATTAAAAAAGTATGTATACATAAGAGTGATTTCATGTCCCAGATTTGTGTTAGTGACAGTTTTGAAAATACTGAGAAAGTAAAAGTGTCTTAGGTCAATGGTTAAAGGTAGTTTTATTTCCTTAAAAGTTATAAAAGAATATTTTGATGTTATGTGGTTATAGGACCACTTGGCTACACACTTTCGGACACTCTCACATTCTAAAAGTATTGTCTTCTCTGGTCTCCTGTACTACTACACTCATGGATCTCCTTACTCTTCACGGGTGTCTACTTCTACATGAGATTTGCATGCTTCATATCCTTCGTATACGTTATAGAATAAATGTTGGTGTTTCTCAGGCTTCTATCTTATGTCTTCAAATATTCTCACTTTTTATATTCTCTAGGCATCTCAACCACTTTGTTTACTTATTTCATTTACTATACATATCTGATAATGTCCAAATTTACTTCTACTGACTAGACATGTCTCTTCCATATCCAACTGTTATTGGGCACCTCCTCTTGAATGTATCACATCAACTTCATCTAAACCCAAATTTATCAACTTGTATTTCCTGAATGCCTCATGCTACAGTCCAGGACCATCATTTATTCTCAATTTATTCTCCCTTTTCCTCATAATCAATAAATAGATATTACTGATTCTATTTTCTAATTTTCTTTTTTTCCTCAAGTATCTTTGCCTTTCACCACACTGACCTTAGTCAGCATCATGGATGATTTTATGTCTAAGAGCCTCCTAACTTGTCCCTCCACATGGAGTGGTATTTCTAATGTGCAAACCCTAAGTCATCTTAAGACCCTCTACTTCCTTTCCATTATAACTAGGCTGTTTCAATCATTCATATGTGGCCCACTCCAGTCTCTGTCCTCAAAATCTTTCTATGGTGCACTTTATGTTCCTACCACACTCAAGTTTATTTGATCCTTTTTCTTGAAACTTTGTGTGTGACAATACAATCAATTTTACTTATTTTCTACACATCCTTTCTATCTCAAATTAAACATTGCCACTTCCAAAATGTTCATTGTGATCTCTCCCATCTAACTGGATTGGTTACCTCCCACAGACAGCTCTAATTCTCTATCACATTACTTATCACATTTATGGTAAATAATTATCTGTCTTCCGTACATAATTGGAATTTTAATTGCATAAGGAACTGTCCTATCTTATTTACTATTGTGCCTATGTTAAAAAGATGAATGGTTTTTTTTTAAAAATATGATATCCCAGGAGGAGACTGATAAATATTTTATTAGGCAGCATTAAGAAGATAAACACATTATCCCCTTATGTATTTTAGTCTTGATAATTGGGTTCAGAAAACCCCTAGTATCTTTATATTGCTCTTAGAGGCATAGAGAGAAGAGGCAAGAGCCAAGATGAGCTTGGCCGCATGGTCTCTATCCTTGCTGATGAACACCGTAGTAAATATAATCCAGAGGCACCACATGGCCCAGACTTTAGAGTTTTGTTACAGATGGCCAGCCAGGAATTGCAAAGTGAGTTTGTCCCAATGTTTGAATATGTTATACGTCTGAGTGTTTGAAATTGAATGATAACCACTCTATTATGTTATTGAGGCCAAGAGGGCACACTTGAAATTTGTGAACTGTGATTCAAAACTGTAAAATGTCAAAATGAAAAACATTGGTAATGTCTAAATGTCTAAAGCATTGGTGATGAAAGCAGCATGGTGGCATAAGAAAACTTCCAGTTCTCTACCCTTGAAGTTAAGACAAGTAAGACAGCTTTAATTCAACAAGAATTCCCTGCTCAGCATACAAAAGTGTCTGAGATATCATTCACTGAGACACCTGAAAGTGGATG
This sequence comes from Aselliscus stoliczkanus, assembly GCA_033961575.1. Lineage (NCBI taxonomy): Eukaryota > Metazoa > Chordata > Mammalia > Chiroptera > Hipposideridae > Aselliscus > Aselliscus stoliczkanus. The sequence goes on along the minus strand of CM066740.1, from coordinate 68,598,590 downwards.
TATCTGAGCCAACAATGGAGACAGGTTCTTTTTTTATGTTTCCTTTCTATATTTTTGTTTCCTACCTCTGTGTTGAAGTTCTTACTGAGATCATTGAGCATCCTTATAACCAGTGTTTGGAATTCTCTATCTGATAGATTGCTTGTCTCCATTTTGTTTAGTTCTTTTTCTGAAGCTTTATTTCTGTTCTTTCATTTGGGACATGTTTCTTTGTCTCCCTCTTTTGGCTGCCTCCCTGTGTTTCTTTCTATGTATTAGGTGGGGCTGCTATGTCTCCCAGTTTTAGTAGTGTGGCGTCCTTAGGGCCTATTAGCACAGTTTCCCTGGTCACCTGAGCTGGGTGCTCCAGATGTGTTCATTGTGTGGGTTGTGTGTGTCCTCCTGTTGTAGTTGACCCATGGCTGCTATTTGCACATCAATGGAAGGGATTGACCATCTGGCTGCTTGGTTGTGAGAACAAGCTGTGACTACAGTGGAGAAGCTGTTGTGCAGGGGCTGACATTATGGAGCAGGGCTCTAGTGCCTGCCCATTGTTGCCTTTGGGTATGTACTCCAAGAGGTAGACAGGTGTTGCTCCCGCTTGGTCTGAAGCTGGCTAGCAGGCATTCCAGCCCTGGGGCTTCCTGGGAGACACAAAGATGCAGTCCAAGTTCAGCTACAGACTTGTGCACTGCCCAGGACCACCTGGTATGATCCACAAAGCAATTCACAGATGGCCACCACAATGCTGGGCTTGGAGGTGCCTAGAGAGGCCGAGTCACAAATTGCTGGCTGGCTGCCTGCTAATAGTACCAGGTTTGTGGCTGTCTAGCAAGAGGTATAGGACATGCCCAAGGCCCAATAAGATTCTACTTATTTGGTTTTGTGAAACTTAGTGAGATTTTAGAAAAGTTTGAAGCATGAGCCAAGATAGGCAATTTATATGGAAAAGCCACTGGAAGCAGCTGGGGTGGGCCCCCAAGTTGGGTGAAGCAGGGTCTCAGGAAATCACCAGGGTAGGGTGGACAAATGGTTTTAATCAGGTTGATGGAGACTCAGGTATGGTGGAGGCCTGCATCTGCTTGCCTGGAGTAGGGAGGGCTTAACAAAGACACAATTAATTCTACCAACACTTCTGGGGATAAAGCTGCCCCATCCAGCCTTTGCCCCAGAGCCAGATAACTTTTATCCTCCATATTGTCCCTTACGCCTTTGGAGATCCTGCCCCAGCACTTGAGCTCAGAGCAAGTGAGTCCCTCAGAGTAAGTCTATGTGTGGGCCCTTTAAGTGGATTCTCTGGGACTTTAGCCACCCTCTGTCTTATTCAGCCACAATACCTGCTGTTTTTCACAGAGAGAAATTATAGGCATATCTAACTCTGGCAATGGAACCCTGGGCTGGGGCCCAGTGTGGGGTTGGGACCCCTTGTTCCTCCAGAAGAGATATCCGCAGCTGAGTTGTCCTTCCTGATTTTTAACAGTCACACTCTGGTATAGGACCAGCCTGTTCCTCATCTCTTCTCCTCCTCCCAGACTTGAGGTGGCTTCTTCTCTATATACTTAGAGGTAGGACTTTGCTTCACCTAGATATCAGGAAATTCTCAATGATGTTTTGCTATAGTTTAGTTGTAATTTTGATGTGGTCATGAGAGCAGGCAAGCACAGCATTTCTCAGATACTTTTAAAATGCAGTTTTCATTCACACAAATGGCCAGGCAAAGAAATAATCTATCAGGCATAATGAATACCCAAGATAACAAGGGAAACAGAAAAAAAATTTTAAATCTCCAGAAAATAAATTGAAAACCATGAAAGAATGTGATTTAAATGACACTGCAGGGTGTAAATGTCTATTATATTGCTCTGTACACCTGAAACTAATAAAAAAAGAATAAATGACACTGCAATTCTGAAAATACTCAGTGAGATATAAGAAAACTCAGAGAAGCAATCAATGAACTCAGAAATAAAATCAACAAACAAAAGGAGTACTTCAACAGTTTGAACCTATAAAAAATAACCAATTGGGCAGGCTGAGTGGCGCGGTGGTTAAGAGCTGGCTTGGGATGCCAGCGGCCCCGATTCGGATCCCACAGATGAGGGCCAGTGACAGTAACACTGCCCTCTTAAAAACAAACAAACAAAAAGAATAAAAAAACTAACCAATCAGAAATTCTAAAGCTGAAGAATGCAATAAATGAGACAAAGAATAAACTAGCAAGCTCAAGAAATAGAGCTGACCAGATGGAGGAAAGAATTAGTCATACAGAAGATTGAAACCTACAAGTAACTCAGGTGGAAGAGGAGAGGGACTTGAGAATAAAAATAAATAAATAAATAAATAAATAAATAAATAAATAAATGAACTATATGACTCTATTAGAAAAGCAATATAAGAATAATAGGCACATCAGTAGGAGAAGAGAGAAAGGGACGGAGAGCCTATTCAAACAAATAATCAAAGACCCCAAACAATCAAAGCAATCCCAAGAAAAAAGACGGAGAAATAAGATGTGGTATAAATATAAAATGAATACTACTCAGCCTTGAGAAAAGATGAAATACTGCCATTTGCAATGCCATGGATGGAGCTTGAAAGTATAATGATAAGCAAAATAAGTCAGACAGAAAAAGACATAACCATGTGATTTTATTCATGTGTGGGCTTTAAAACAGAAAGCAACAAATGAACAAACAAAACAACAACAAAACCTCACAGACACAGACAACAGTGTGGTGCTTACCAGAGGGGAAGGGGAGTGAGGGGAGATTGAAGAGGCTAAAAGCGGTCAAATATATGGTGATGGAAGAAGACTAGACTTCAGGTAGTGAGCATGGTGTATTATAGAATTCTACACTTGAAACTCATACAATCTTATTAACCTATGTCAACCCAATAAATTAATTAAATAAAGAAAGAAAAGCATCCACTTTTGACTAAGCATGCTTTTTATTCAAAAATATATTTGATATCCTAACATATGTCAGGTAATGTCAGATACTGAAGATATAAAGATGAGGGCCGGCCGAGTGGCGTGGTGGTTAAGCGCTGGCTTTGGAAGCCAGCAGCCCCGGTTCGGGTCCCACATATGAGGGCCAGTGACACTGCCCTCAAAAAAATAAATAAATAAATAAATAAATAAATAAATAAATATGAATAAGACAGAATTCTTCTCTAAACACACCTAAGATATAGTAGTCCAGATGAACATATAAACAAACTATCACAATATAATAATCTAAAGGTTATAATATCAATATGTACAAATTATGGCTATTGAAGAGACATTAACTCTGTTAGACCATCAGAATAATACCCATAAAGAAAATATTTAATTTGAATTTTGAGAAATGAGAATACATTGTAAGTCATGAAGGATGAGAGAAGACATTTATGGGCAAAGCAAACATATTCATATACTTTAAGACAGCATGTTGTTTTTAGGGAATGATATACAGTCCTTGTTGTCTATTCTCTTGACTTAAAAAAACAGCATTCTCTGTGTGTTAATTAACATGGATGTGTGTATAAGGAAATGGTAAAATAACAAAAATCTCCCTTTTCTTTTCAGTATGAGGGTGATTCATGGATATTTAAGACAAACAGTTATTATCACTTTGGAGAATATAAAATGAATTTTATTGCTCCAGTGACAATATATCCTTCCATATTTTCTATTAAAAATCTTTAAATAATAGTATATTATGTCAAAATAAACCATAAAGCAACTTACAGAAAAACAATTAGGTTTCCTTTCAATTCCTAACAGCATTTGGTGGGTTGTGGCTTATTAGAGACCTGCATTTTTTAGTCCAGTCTCAGAGAGGAATCGATCATGAATCACATACTATTCAACAATATTTATTGAATTTTTAGTTTTGTGCCAGGTAAGCACCTGATTGCTGGAATAAGCCAATAGAGGGAGAAAATGGACTAAAAAAAAAAAGTACTCTCCTTTTGGAGTTATAGTTTAATTGAAATGATCAAATGAAAGAAGATAGGCTGTGAGTACACCCTTAATGATTTCATTTATATAATATTGTAGACAACACAAACCAACCTATAATTACAAAAAGCTTTGTACTATATCCCTTTATCAAATGTCAATAATGTGTGTCAAAGTAGAATTCATTTAAAACAACCTCTGATAAAATGTAATTGTCTTACATTGTTTTCTTTTAAATGTGGTTTATCTGAAAATTGTATTTTGCAAATTATTGTCCTAATTCTATTTATGTTAGTAGGATTTTATTTCTTGATAGTATACAGCAGCATTCCATTAACCACGTTGTATCAACATTAATTGTCTTTAAAGAAACAGAAAGATTTAGACAGTCTCATCACTTTAATCATAGAATTAAAAACACATTTTGAAAGAGCATCTTAGCTACCAAAGACACAATATAGTGGGACTGTTGTAAAGAGATGAAAAACAACATGGCAGGATCACATTTAAAAAGAGAACCTGCCTGCCAGAATCAGGAGCATGTCAGATTGTTAAAGCAAGCACAAAGCAAGCACACAGCGAGACAGGTGGTAGATGATTAATACCACTGAAAAGGTAAAAATGGATTCAGTCATTTTTTTGCTAACTGGAAAGAATTTGCATTTATATGACATGAGAAATCAATATACGTATTTAATGCTGTTCCATCAGTTAAGAAACTACCTTTCCTATACTACATCACACCTTAATCATTCTGTCCATATTAACAGAAACTTTGTTGTAAACTAACTTATCTGAGTAGGCACATATTCCCAGAAAACTGCTATGAAAATAGAAGAGGTATGCTAGCAAAATGTGATATTAAAGGACTGGAATGTTTGAAAGGACTGTCTTCCAAACACATAGCTCTGAGACGTTTAAACACACACACACACACACACACACACACACACACACACACACACACTGAATGGAATAACTACTCTTTGACAAGGGAAAAGAAGGAAAAATGGAAACAGGATCTTTAATGACAAAAGTAAACCACAAAGTCAGAAACAACCCTTTTGTGATTGCGGGCGACTCTCCTCCACCACCAAAAACAAAAAACAGACAAAAACATTATTAAAGTGCTTATACTTTGCTAAACTGACAAAAAGGGTGCTATTAACCTAAGAATATTATAAAACACACTGTTATCACAAATTAATAAATGCAGGATAAAGTCTATAGAACTACTTCAGAAAACAAGAGAATACAATTTCACATCACAAACCCTACCACTCCCCAGAGGAAATTAACTCTGTAGTGGAAAGAAATCATTCATATGAGAATATGGGAAGTCACCTGAAATCACGTTTTCAAAAACTGAAAAACAGAATAGACAAAACTAGGAAGAAGTCAAAATAAAAGTTGACTGAACTCAGAAAAGATATGCTAGAAAAAGACAAAATTGCTTCCCATGGGAAATTATGATACCCAAGAGAGAATTAACTCAAATAAAAACATTAATAAAGTCATTGAATAAACAAGAAAATTAAGAGAATGAAATAATAGATAAAAGATTATTGTATATCACAGAATATGTAGTGGAAATAGAAGACTGGGAAGGAAGGAATGATCAGGGTTTTTTTTTATTTGAAGTGTGTTAAGAAAATCAAAATAATATAATAACTAATAAAACCAAAATCCAAGAAAATATTCTAAAAATAGAAAAAATAAACATGGAGCTATTAACTCTGAACCACAAACCTGAGAAAACCCTTGGCTTTAAAAGATATGAAGTTATTCAAGACCTCTAGACAAATAAGATAATCTACAAAGGCACAACAATTAGAGACTATCACCAAACTTTTCAAGGCCACCATCAAAAAAGGCAAATGGAACAGCATTGGGAGAAGAGAAAGAAAAAAAACAAATTCAGTGAAAGAAAGTGTGTACCCATCATTTTACATGTAGTTGATCTAAGCTCTAATTCAAATCAAAGCTGTGTCAAATTAGCTTTCAATATACAAGAATTCAGGGAAATCTGCACGCATCAGCTTTTCTTGAAAAATTTACCAGGTCAGAGGTCAGCAAACTTTTTCTGTTAATGGCTATATAGGAAATAATTTTCACACTGTCAGCCATATGGTTTCTTCTACAACTCTTTAACTTTTTCTTTTTAGTGTGAAAGTATATATAGACAATATGTAAAAAGTGGAATGACTGTGTTCCAATAAAACTTTATTAATTAAAAATAGGTCGTGGCCTTATTTGACCCCCAGGATGTAATTTGTCCCTATATTATATGATAAGCTTCATCAAACCAAATTATGATCAGGAAAATTTCAGCAAAAAGAGCAATGGTGGACATTTTAACATATATGAATAAGTGTATAAGACAAAGGTGGAAATGATAATGGTGGTAGAATATTAATGTACAGACGTTATATATTGAGTCAAAGTAAAAATAATGCAACTAAAAAAATCGAAGAAAAGAAATAGAAAAAAAGGCAAATAGAAAAGGTAATTTTTTTGTAGTGTAAAAGGTAGATGTTAAAGGATGGCCAAAACAATTGGTAAATCAGATAGTCGAAAGGAAAATAATAAAATGGATGAAATGCATTAAAAAATATAAGTACAAAAATCTTCATTCGAGCAAAAATACAAACCTACCTATGCTATTTTTTTAAAAGAGCAAAAACTATACACCTCATTATTAAGAACATAGTATACCTAACATATATATCATTATAAAATATTTTGATAGTCAAGATAAAACATATTAGTAACAAAAATAAATGTAAAGAAAAGAAATGATCTATAGATAGAAAATGATTTTCAATTTGTCCCACAAGATAAAACTTATCAATCTGTTGTATATTAGAGATACATGTAAAATAAAATAATTCAGAAAGCCTAAATATAAATAATGAAGCAAAAAAAATATATTTTAGGCAAATAGGAATTACAGGTTTCTATATATCTAAATAGATATAGATCTAATATTTAAGTAGCGTTCAAGATCACAAGCATTAAAGATGCTAAAGGAAAACACAATAATGAGTTTTATAATATTAAAACTACAGGTATTTCAAGGAGACTATCAAGAAAGTCACTAGTTAAATAGGGGACTAATCAGCTCATTCTATAGAAGATGATTCAAGTGGACAAATAAAAGGAAGGTAGAGTATATAAACAAATAATCTATAGTACAGATACTATATCTTACAGATTCACTTTAGCTACTTAAATATCTGAAACATTTACAGTTTATTTCCCAAACAAACATTTCATATTTAGACACATTTGCCAAGGGGGATAAGAATAATGGTTTAAGCAATACTGTATTAATACATACTCTTATTTAGACTTAAATGACTTTTTCCTTAAATCTCTTACAATACATTCTACATTTATTTGTTGCTCAATTGCATATTCTTTAGAGTTGGTCTTTTATTCTCTAGAAAAGTAGAAAAACTTAGTTTTTCATTCTAAAAGAAACAAACAAAAACATTTTTATAACAAAAACAGCATAAGTGAAGTTAAAAGATAACTGATACACTAGGAGAAAGTATTCAAGACATATCCCACAAAGAACTAACATCCAAAAAATATACAATGAACTCTTAAAATTGAGGGAGCAAGGACCAAAGGTATAGTAGAAAAGTATATATTTTTAACTTTCTTGCACTTTGCTAATTATTTTAGCTTCACATTTCTGGTGGGGAAAGAATGATTACTGATGGGAGTTTTTCTGCAACATAAAATCATGTTTCAGTTTTGAATCAAAATGGGAAATGAATTTGGCAAGAAACAGTTTTTATAGTAATAAATCCACAAAAGTATACCAACGCTAATTATAAATTATATTTTGTTTAAGGAAAAGAAGTCGGAAGTGATTATAAGGACAGAGGGTGACTAGATGAATTACTTGAGAAAACAAGAGTGAATTTAACATAGAAAATCAAAGCAAGTGTGTGAGTGAGTGTGTGTGTGTTACATTTTATATATATATATGCACCTTCTGATGGATAGTCATATTAAATATGAGTTTAGTAAGCTAGGATAAAGGTGTTCTAGTATACTAACCAGTGTCAATTTTAGGCAGAATTTAGAAAATAGAGTGAATTTTTTTGATGCAGTCAATATTCCCTAATCCCACTTTGAAATCTAATTCTCTTCGTGTCCTCCTCTTTGAAATCTATTGTAATACAGACTTCACACACACTAAGTATTATCTGACTGATTGAGGCTTAGAGGGTTATCTGAAGGGCATTTGCATTATGCAAAGTACTTGAAGTGTGAATGTCATGGGTCAGACATCAGAGAGACAATATGGAGGCCATCAGACCTTTCTAGAATTCCCAAGACCTGGTTCTGCTTACTCTGAGCAAAGCTGCCCTGGGCACATTTAATTTGACCTAAAGCATGGCTATACATATCAATTACCTTATCTCTCAACCTTCTTGAGGAAGAAACAGTTTCTCAGTTGTATTATCTCTCCTCCAATCACCTTTGTTCTAATTTAAACCAAAATTCTAATTATCCTTATTCATTGTAGCTATTTATTTAGACTAAATAATATCCACTTACCCCTATTTAATGAAAATGAATTTAGACAAATGTTACATCAGGTTCCACAGCATAAATGAAATAGATTTCATTCTTCAAACTTTCTATGCCAATTTATTTCCTAATAAACTCATCCATGTAAATTGTTCCAGTCACTTTACGTCTGGCTAATTTTGTCAGCCACAGGGGAGATTATCTCTAAAATCACACTGTAATAATGACATTTAAAGCAAGACTATTATTAAGTGCTATAATAAAAAAGTATCAATTTCCCTCCTCTATAGCATATATATTTTTGGTTATTGAAATTAGGTAGGGATGACAGGCATATAAAGAGGAACTACACATACTTCTGATTCCATAATAATTGTTTAAATTACCAAGTTAAGAATAAATGACTATTTATAAGGTCAACATAAATGGTTTATTCAGTTTCTTCTCCTGACAAGCTTGTATTCACTTAATTGACTATTCTCAGAATAGAAGTAAACTGGAAGAACACAAGTTTAAAAATTCCCCAGATATTGGTACCAACATGAGGTTATTGTTTGAAAGGAGGACATAACATATAAAAATAATGAAAGTTCATTTTGTTTTTGATTACCATACAATTTTTATTCATAGTTTATATTCTCCAGAGGATAAAATGTGTTAAGGAAAGTAATTGATATATTTTATTTTTCCTGATTTATATATTTTTTATCATTTGAAGACCTCTTAACATGAAATTAAGAAATTTCTTAACAAAATATCTTAAATTTAAAGAGCACAAGACAGTATTGTTAGCTATAGGCACAGTGTTGTACAGCAGATATCTAGAACTTGTCCATCGTGCATAACTGAAACTTTTTTTAATTTAAAGTTTATTGGAATGACAGTGGTCAACAAAACTACATAGGTTTCAACTATACAATTCTATAACACATCATTTATATATTGCATCATGTGTTCACTACCCAGAGTCAGTTCTCCTCCCATCACCATACATTTGACCTCTTTTTTTTTTTTTAAAGATTTTATTGGGGAATTCGGGGAGGGGAACAGCGTTGGGGAATCGGGGAAGGGGAACAGACAAGTTGCTGTCTTTTTTTCTTCAGTCTAGTTGCAGAGGACATTGCTTCACTGGCTCATGTTGGTATCATCATTGCACTCTTCCCGGATGAGGCAGATGGGTGGCCGGCCTCTGGATGTTGCTCACCGCCGCTATTGGCAGCTCACGTTGGCTGCCAGCCACTCACTGTAGCCTATGGCAGTCAGCTGCAGCAGGGGCTCGCACAGCCCAGCTCCAGGTGGAGCTGTTGTTAGCTGTAGAAGGCAGTGTCACTGGCCCTCATATGTGGGATCCAAACCGGGGCTGCTGGCGTCCCAAACCAGCTCTTAACCAATGTGTCACTGGGCCAGCCCTACATTTGATCTCTTTATTCTCTTCTACCACCCCACCCCCACCCCCGCCTTACCCTCTGATAGCCACTAAACTATTCTCTGTGTCTATGAGTTTTTGTTTCTTTATTTCTTTGTCTTTTTCCTTTGTTGCCTTCAGTTTTATATCCCACATATGAGCGAAGTCATATGGTACTTGACTTTTTCTGTCTGACTTATTTCACTTAGCTTAATAATTGAAGCTTTATATTCCTGAATATAATGGAGTAGAGGAAAAGTTTCTAGAAGATTCCACTGCTCTGTGTATGAGTGCCAATTTGTGCATATAAAGAAAATAAAGAATGTCTTCTATATAACGTAGTATACTGGGGAAAGCATTGAGCTTGATTGTATTATTTCTGAGTTTGAGTCTAAATGTTGCTACTTACAAAATATATGATTTTTGAGACGATTTTTTTTTAATTCTTAAAATAGGCATAGTAGCAACTGACTCTCAGAACTATGAGAAGAGGGAAGGTAAACAATGTAAAACTTTTGTTTTACTTTTAAATTCAGAGTACTGAACATATGTAAGTTAATGTACTTTTATTTGGCCCATATCTGATGCTTTATTGATGTACAACATTCTTTAGGGTATCCAATTAGACAATTAAACTTTGGCACTAAATGATAGCTTTTTCTGGTATTGTAGCAATGTTATGGTTTGAGAAAACATGGAAAAAATGATAATATGGGAATTTGTACTAATGACATTGGCTTAAAAGTTAATACTGGTTTACATGAACATTCATAGATTGTACATTAAACATATATATCTAGTGATATATTAGGAGACCTTATTTTCAGTCTCAGTTCTGTTACTAATTTGTATCTCCCTGCACCTGTTTTCTTCAAATGTAAATTATCCAGAGAAGATATTCATTTTATTCAAAATAGATATGCTAGTGACTAATGGAGGGTCAAAGGAAGCCAAAATGGTGATGCAAACTTAGGCTTTGGGGATCACTGCCTACCCCACTTCAGCCATTAGAGTTCTACTTTTATCTCCTCCAGTTTCATGAAAGATTTACTGTACAAAAACAGTTCAAAAGATGCAAATGCAAAGATCCTTTTGGCTCTCATCTCCTGTGATTAGAAAATTCTATATAAAGCTCTGAGGTGGAAAATTGAAAATCCACACATGAGTTTCACAAAGACAAATGCAGTAATAGTATGACTTTCAGCCAAAATAAAATAAAACAGTGTTCTTAATGATTTTCTCCCAGGAGATGTTGGATGCATATTCACAAAGATGATGTAATGCATATACATCTCCTCAGCTGCTGTATTTTTGTATTGATGATGATGGGGCAGAGCTAAAGAAGAAAGGACTGGAAAATTCTGCAGGTAAAGCAGTCAGGAGAGGCAGATAGAAACTGAAATATCAGTCAAGAAAAGAGGAGTAGGTAAATAGTATGACCGCTGCAGGAAAATCTGGGAGTCAGGTATTATAGGTTTAAGTCAACAAGATGCAGTTCTCTTTCCAAATTCTTCTAGCATGGGGTCCATAATAGCAGCTGTGATCTCTGAGACATAGAAAATGGGGAAAGTGGGAGAAGTGAAATCTTTGTTGGTGAACATGCTTTTATACTCTGCATTGAATCCTTGGCCTGCCTGTAATAAGGACTATTGTTAAAATAGGAACTAATATCTAAGGTGATTTCTTCCAGCAAAAATCACTTGAAAACAGAAGCATTCAGGACGCACCCCAGAAGTAATTAAAAAGAGTATTAATGAATCTAGAATGACAGTGATACATGAAGTGAAAAACAGATAAATACTGAATCTTCCAAGTTGTTTATATTGTTTTGATTTAATTTGAATGTATTTTATGGAGTTAAGGGAGCCAAAATGATTTTTATAGTACTCCAGATGTGTATTTTATAAGTGCAAGAGGAGACAAAAACGACCCTAGTAAAATTTTAGAATTTGCTTTGTCCATGTTTCAACCAAGAATTAAGTACCTATGGCATGTTGATCTCTGGACTAAGAATGAAGTGATGAATAAAACATCCTACTTGCTCTCAGACAACACAGTCTAAGGGATATAAAATGAGAATAAATGGAATGCAATATGGTAGACTCCACAATAAAAAATAAAAAAAAAAGAAGAAAATGCTGCGTTATCATACCTAGAAAATCTGTTTTCTGGTATTCCTCTGACATCACTTACATTTTTATGGGTCAGAGGACTTACACTTTAAGTGTTCATTTTCAAATATGGGCAAGATATCAGCTGCCCACTCCAAAGTGAAAAAGCAATTGGGCCTAAATGAATGCCTTCCCAGTCACTGCCCTCAATACCATAGTGTATTTTATATTAGAAAAAAAAAAGCCACTTGAGGTTTTAAGATAATAGCACATACTTTGGTAGGAGATCAATTGCCCTATCTGTAAAGAAGCATTGTGTAATTTGATATTGGGATTTATTATTTAAACATCTGAGAAAAGATTAATTTCAGTATGTTAGAAATTATTTTAACTATTAATGTAACAGATATTCCTTATTTCACTTTCTTTTCATTTTGAGAAATAGGTTGGATTTCCATTAATGAGTGTTCATTTTCTAAAAATACAAAAATCCATCTTCCTAAAAGTTAATATTTTATCAATAAAAATAAATCTGCCTTTAGTATTAAAATGTGATAGAAACATTTCCAGAAAATTAATATATACAGGCTTTTATCTCTAATTCTTTAATTCATATATTGGGATATCATTCTTCATGGCAGAATTAGAAAAGCTCAACACTTAGAAAAACCCTGTTCTCTAGTGCTTTTCCAGAGGATAGTAATTTGCTACATAATTGGGGAGAGGTCCAAATCAAATGATAACAGAATTAGAAAAGCTCAACACTTAGAAAAACCCTGTTCTCTAGTGCTTTTCCAGAGGATAGTAATTTGCTACATAATTGGGGAGAGGTCCAAATCAAATGATAACATCTCCCATTTGTGTAATTATGACTTCCTTCTTATCTCAATTAGTGATGTAGCAATAGGAACTTAATAAGAGATCAGTAATGCTCAAAATGGGACATGGATTGAATGGGAGTATGGTGTGGTGACACATTTCTTGAATATTACTAAAATGTGTGTACTGTATTGCCTTCCTGCCTTCCTGTCCTCAGCCACAGAGCAGTCACACACATGCACGCGCACACGTGCACATATACACACACACACATAACACACACACACACACACACACACACAGATGTGGCTATATTTGGAGATAGGTCATATAAGGAGATAAAATAAGGTAAGTGAAGTCATAAGGGTGAGGCCTTGATCCAAAATGGGCTGGTTTCTTTACAAGAAGAGGAAGAGACACCAGATATCTCTGTCCTCCCTCCTCCACCCCCAGGAAAAGAGGAAAAGTCATATAAGGATACAGAAAGAATCCCTCCTACTACATGTCAGGAAGAGTGATCTCACCAGAAACCAACTCTGACAGCAACTTCCAGCCTTTAGAACTGTGAGAAACTAAAAAGTTCTGTTGTTTAAGCCTCCAGTCTATGCTACAGTATTTAGTGATGACAGCCCAAGCATATCTAAATCTAGCTCTGTCATCTTTATATACATATAATGAAACTGTACTTGCATATTTTCTTTCCTTTAGTGTCTGGGATTGGAGAAACTTTATTTAGATTAGTTCCTTACTTTGTAACTTATTTAGAGATATTTGTAGATAAATTGATAGTTTCTCCACTTGTAATACATGAAGAAAAAACTTAGCAACTTCTGGATATCAAATGAAGACAATTTTCTTTCTTTCTTTCTTTCTTTCTTTCTTTCTTTCTTTCTTTCTTTCTTTCTTTCTTTCTTTCTTTCTTTCTTTCTTTCAAAGATTTTATTGGGGAATTGGGGGAGGGGAACAACCAAGTTGTTGTTCTTCAATCTTGGTTCTGAAGGGCACCAGTCACCATCTGTCTTCCCATCTACAGCTCGTGGCCTCTAAGCTCAAGGTGCTGTGCTCAGACTTAGTGGCGGATCAGTGTAGCCACCATCCCATGCGGGAGTCGAACCAGCAGCCTTGTTGTTAAGAGTGCATGCTTTATCCACTGCGCCATCCAGGCGGCAGCTCAGCTCAAGGTGCCAAGTTCAGTCTTAGTTGCAGGCAGGAATAGCTCACCATTGAACAGACAATCTTGTTATTACACCCGCTGAGCCATCCTGCCACCTGTTGGCAACTCAGCGACAGCTCAGCTAGAGCACAGCGTTCACTGGCCAATGTGGGAATCGAACCAGCGGCCCTGTTGCTCAGAGCACATGCTCTAAGCCAACCCTTAACCAACTGAGCCACTCGGCCTGCCCAAGGACAATTTTCTTAAATGTATTCACAGTCCTACATACTAATGAAATCAGAGAAGTTGAACTACTCTCCATGGAGCAAAAATAACCCTTGCTTCTTTTCCAATGTGGTTTTCATATGGTACTTTTGTGTTTCAGATAGTATCTTAAATCCGATTATGAAATATAGTCCTCTGCTCATGGAAATAAAGCACAGACCCACACAAAACTTTTCGAAACATAGAAAGGATTAAAATGGATCTAGGCCTATATGCAAACAGAAAATGTACATGATGTGAGAAAAATCTAAAACAATTAATTAATTAATAAGTGCTCTAATGATACCTAAGGGATCAGCATGTCTGTCATTGGGATAGCTCATGCATGGTGATACTAACTAGCACGATTTTGGAAAGAGCACTAAATCCGTGTCTGTCACTGAAGGGAATCAAACTTGCTGGGCTTCATTATGTTCTGTAATCAGCATTTTCATTTAAGAAAATATATGTTAATTGTAAACTCATTCATGCCCTTACATGCATCACTACAGATTCATAAAGGAGGCTATCCTGAGCTTACAGGGCAGGTATAACTTTCTCACTCATTTCATTTTCTTTTTTGCATATATGGCTTTAATATCTCTCAAATTAAGTTAAAATATATTAAATATTAAATAAAAAATAATAACAAAAGTATTTACATTCACATCCCTTGACACATGGACAGGCATTAAAAACCTTTTTTCTCATGCTAAGTTTATATAATTTTGTGCAATAGCATTAGAAACACAGTCATAATTTTGAATTTTTTTACTTAACAATTTGTCATCAATTCTCCTTATAGTTACAACTTTGAAAATAATAACTATAATACAATTTACATCAGAATGGGGAAATCATATTTTTATTGCATGATCTATAATTAAACAGTTTGTGCATTTATTTTTATGTTATAGATTATTAATGACATGACAATGAATATCTTCAAATATATCTTTTTTCCATTAATTATGTAAGTTGAATAAATTATTATGAACAAATTGAGATCAAATATTGAGATCTACAGCCTTATAATGAGAAATACGTTACCAAATTGATTTTCAAAAGAGTTTCAATTTATGGGTTTATCAATTCAACAATGAACTTGCCAATGTTAGTTACCCTAATTTTTAATAAAAAATATGCACCAAATGGTTACTCTTTAGAGATCAAATTTAATTGGATGCACATATTTACTTGTTGATTTGGGGTGAATATTATACAATATGTATTTCTGTGGAAAGACACATGTAAAGTCGCAAGCAATATAGAGAAGGACATTTGAAAAGGAAGTCATTCAATTGAATGGAGGAGAGCTTGAAAGATAGTAGACAAAACATCGTGTCATAGTTTTGATTTGGCTTGGAGAAAGCTAACGATCAGGATTACTTAATTAATTAGAATACCAAAAATAGTCCAGAAAAAAGAACATTACTGGTGGCAGTGTAAAACTAACTTTTTTTTTTCCTTAAAATCTCACAGTGTGCACATAAGCCACATTCAAGGAGAAAAAAGGGTTCTTGATAATTTGATGTCTAGAAAGTTTAACCAAATTTATCAATAGTATATATCTAGTCATAAGCAGAGGCAGGAATTGAACCGAGATAAGTACTCTTGTATCTCACCCTGCTACCCACCCTCCTCCACCCTCCCAAACCCCTACTTCATCCCCTACCAAGTTGTTATTATTTGGGCTCAACACCTAAAGAACTTTACAAATAGTTAACTATAAGGCATGATTTGAGAGTATATATCACCCAGAAAGAATCATCATTACATAATTTGAAACTTCCACTGTTAATTATCTCTTCGGTTAAAATGTTGAAGACCATTGTTAGAATTAAAATAATAATGGGAAGTTGGGATCAAAATTTAAGATGTCACTATCTTGCAAATGTTGTTTTTCATTTTATTGTCTTCTACAGAAATGGACCCCTGAATATATAGGTTTTGATGACAAAAACAACAAATATCAATGTACTTTTTAGAGGCGTATCTTGAGAGAATGCATAGAAATTCAAACAGCAGTAGGGATACACTAGATTCTTCATGTGAAAAAATGACAGGATGCGACAGAACCAAAAATAGGAAATACAAATGGCCAATTAGTCTGGCACAGCAATAACCTTATATACATTAAAATAGTGCTTTTAGGTGAATCAAATAGCAGATACATAAGAGCACATATGGGCATGCAAACACAAACATATAAACACATAGGTATGATTGCTTCAAAATATCTAAAATGTTTAAATATGTGTTAAAATATCCTTTAAAAAACTCACATTTCATATATAAAATAGTCATTGCACTATTTTCCTTTGTCCAGGTCCCCTGTTTGGCCCTATGCTATTAAGGTCAAATCAGTTGATCATTTGCTAATCTCCCATGATCCTTGTGCAAGTTTCTAAGATAGTATTTATCACCTTTTAGCCCTTATTTACTTATACTGCTGTCTTTCTCATCAGACCTATAGATTCTGGAAAATAAAGAAATTGCCTATTTATTGGAATTTGTATTTCTTACTCATAACTTAGTTCCTGGCACATAGCAGGAAAGAATAAATGCTTTTTAATGTATGAATGAAAACCTTCTATAAATAGTGATGATGACATTTATGAAATATAAAGACTTTTTTCTTAGTTTAGCTTTCAGTGGATAAGAACAATACTGGTAAATAAGATCTTTAAAGAAACCTATCATGTGTTTGTTCAGCAATAAAACACTAAATTTCCTTTTTCTCTACTTATACTATAGCGTTTTACTTGACATTGACTAATGGTGGAAATAGTTTGAGGCCTGAAGAGAAAATCCATGTCTTTGATAGCTACTGGTGATTCTGTATTTTCTCTTAAAAGTAGATTTTATGGTCTATAAGACAAATCCCAGTGAAAATAAATTTAACCCAGATTTCAAAAGCATTTAGCAGGTCACAGGGAGTTGATTTACTGTATATTATTTATTTGCTTTTACAGAAATGTTCATAATATCTAGAACTGATAGAGTATTGAGAGTTACAGAAATTTTAGAGAAGGGATATTTTTATGGAAAAGTCAGAAGTATGCTGTGTTTATATTTTAAGGGACACTAGGCTATGTGTAACAAACCTAGAAGATGAAATAGAGGGGAAATTGGAAAGTTTTTTCTGAGACCACATTTCAATGTGCTGCTGTGGCCAAAATGGCTGAAAAAAACATAAATGGAGAAATTTGTCACAGAGTATAATAAACAAAGCGACTTGTATATATACTTTCTTAAACCACATGCCTGTTCTACTGGAATGCTCAATGCAGTCAGGTTTTGGTTGCTATACATCAAAATAAAAATGAGAAACACTCCAGAGAAAAAGCAGTAATGGAAGGGAAGTCTTTTATTTCTGGAAGAGACCTAATTATGTAAATGTGGTAGAAATATCTCCCTTTAGTGTATCAGTACAAACTGGTGTAAACAACAATTGTTTGCGAAAACATACATCACAGTTACAAAGAAAATCATCAATTTTATTTCCTACAAACATAATTTGAATCATGCACATGTTAATTGTATTTTTTTCATTTTGTTCTGTTTTGAGGAGCTGAAATATTATGATGCAAAATACTGCCAGGGAATTTGTTATTCTTGACTATAGACAATAAGACAATAATATAGTTCTGACCAACTGATTCCTGTTAAATGTGCCAAAAAGAATTGGACTAAATTTCATTAGTACAAGGACAGAGACTATATATATATGACTATATATACATATATGTATATTATATATATGTGTGTGTTTATATTTGCCAGAGCCAAGAATTTCAAAAGTATTTTCTTGTCCTTTTTTTTTTTAATGAATACTATTACATGCATGGCATGTGATAGAATTCCTTCTCCCCTAGAAACAAAGGGTTCAATAAACAATTCATATGTCATAATTCTCTGTATATTATAGCTACTTTTATCTCTGAATTTTAGAGCTCTTTTTATCAAGAACTACACACGCTATCTAGCCTAAATATCTATACATATATACATACTTTATTCTTATTCATTCTATGTGACTGCTATATGAAGTAGAATATTCTATGCAATTTGGGAGATCCTGAATAATATTATAGTATATGATGAGAACTGTAAATACAAAGGTCATAATAAAAATCAGAAGTAAGTCACAAATGTGGTATAAAATTAAAAAGTTCTGTGGTAGATAAAAGGGCTGAATGATTGCTTCTCTTACACATGGGGTTACTTTATGAAATGAGATCACAGTTCATGATAGTCTGGCAGAATAGAAAAATTTGAATATGAGATAAAGCGGGATTTGAGGATTCAGGTGTGTAAGATAAAAGAAATTATATGAAGAAATCCTCAAAGCAAGAATATGTTTGGTTGTGTGTAAGGATTATTAGCTGGTAGTTAATTTGGGAAGAAATATACATATGCAAAAATAGTGGGAAATAAGATAAATATAAGACATTTTATTAAGGAAATTCTAAATAAATTTTATCCCATGAGAAAAATGGAAATGAGCAGATTTTGTAATTGCATGCATAATTTAATTTTAAAGCTGTGAAACAAGCACAGCTTAAGCAAAAGAAGTGAAAGACATAATGTTTTGGCCAATGCTGTCTTCCAGAGAAAATACTTATTTGAACTGGTGAAAATTACACTGTTTTGCTGTTTTGTATTACAGGAGAAAAACAATTTTGAAAAATTTAAATGGGAATGTAAATATGAGCATTTCCCCAGAGGAGTTATGTATCCAAGGAAACTTTTAGCGACCGGTAGGAATTCTGAAATATTTAAGACTGGGACCTCATCCAATTTCTGGGTCAATAATGTATAAAGCACCTGTGTTATGCTGAGGACATATGAGAATGCATAAGCACATTTGAATTGTAGTTATTTCAGAGCAAGCTTATAATAAGGACAATACATTCTACTCAAGTAATAAGTAACACATGGATATAGAATCTCTAACTGTGTTTCCTATTTGAGTAAAAGCTATTCCATTTTTCCAAGAATGTATAAATTTTTACATTTACAAATCCAAACAATAATTGGTTAATAGTTTTCTAAATCTATCATATCAATTGAAATGCATGAAAACAAATGTTTTAATGGCTTAACATAAAAAAAGTGTATATATTAACATTTATATATATTATTGTTTATTGGAAAATAACAAGCAAGGAACCGCAAATTGTGCTTATTTTTGTTTATTTATTTTTTTTAATTCTTTTTTTTGGGGGGGGCAATGTCACTGGCCCTCACATGTGGGACCCGAACCGGGGCTGCTGGCCTCCCAAGCCAGCGCCCAACTACCACCCCACTCAGCTGGCCCAAATTGTGCTTATTTTTAGTGACCATATCCCTATAATCTAGGGATGGCGCATTCATGACAGATGCTAAGATATTTTACAAAGCAGTACTGAATGTTTCAGTTGAAACTATTTAATCTATAGTGGACAATTTATATAAGTCAAAATTTATTATAAGTATTTGTTTTATTCAAATCTGTTATGTTTTATTGGTTTGATTTGTTTGTTTGATTATTTCAAACCTGCTACAAGAAGACATCTTCTTTTTGGGCTAATGCCTCTGTAGAAAGTAGTCCCCTCTGCAGTGAAGACCAGCTGTGACTACAGCGAAAGGTCAATGTTCTTGGGTCTCTTGATAGCTGGCCTCTTGGTAAAATGTAATTAGCCATCCATGATTCAGAATTTTTATTCAAATGTGTCTACTTCTAATTTGATTTGTCATACATGGCCACAACAATAGATCAGGACTATAAAGTCCAATGTGATTATAATGGGATTTAGTAAATTATGGAATAATTAAGTATACAAAAAGTTGTAAATAGCCCTAAAATTACCCATAATTTAAAATATCTCATTGATAGGCTAATGAATGACACAAATTGAAAACCTCTAGCTAACATAGTACTTAATGGAGATATTATATTCCTGTATCAATCAGGGTTCCAGCCAAGAAAAAATAATTTTACATATATATATATTATATATAATATATAGATATATAGATATTATATGATCTGACATAAAGTTAATTCATATATTAATATATAATAATGAATATTATATACATCAATTGGCTTTATGTCAGTTTATATAATTAATATATAATGGGAAAATAGAATAACCTCTGCTCATATAAGCAATAGTGTTAGAGTTTCTATGTCATTCACTCTACATTCATATTTGACTTGTGATTTGAATGGAATTGATTGTTTTTATTATAAGTTTTACCTTGAAATGAATTGGCTTACGTGAGTGTGAGAACTCACCAGACAAGTCTGAGATCCAGGGCACATAGTCAGTAAGGGCAGACAGGAACGGTGCAGAAGAACGTGCTACTGTAGTCCACAGGTAAACATTTCCTTCCTCAGAAAACCTCAGTCTGCTCGAAGTTCTTTCAACTGATTAGATAAGGACAACCCAGATTATCCAGGATAATCTCCTTTCCTTAAAATTAACTCATTGCAGATGTTAATCATAATGACACAATAGCACTACAATGCCTAGATTCATGTTTGATTGAATAATTGAGGACTATATCTTGCCAAGCTTAAACTTAAAACTATCACACACCCCGAAGATTGGGAAGAAGGCAAGAATATCCTCTTCTGACACTTTTTCAACATTTTACTGGAAACCCTAGCTAGTATAATAGGAGTTTTAAAAATTATATATATTGGAAAAGGAACAATAAAACTGTCTTTACTCAATGTTGACATGATTGTTTGAGAAATTCTCAAAGAATCTACAAAGAAAACCTTACTAGAACTAATAAGCAAGTTTATCAAGTAGCAACATGCAATATCAATTGCTTTCCTTTACACCAGGAATAAATATCTTCAATGTGAAATTAAAAGTCAATATTATTTACAGTAGAATTCTCCCCAAAAGTACTTAGGTATAAATGTAACAATAGCTGTGTAGGATCTATATTTAGAACCTACAAACTCTGATGAAAAAAATCAGAGAACACTTAAATAAATGGAGAGATGTTCTATGATCATTGATTGGAAGAATGAATTGTTAAGCTGTCGAGTCTCCTAATTTGACCTATAGATTCCATGCACTCCCAATTAAAATTTCACCATGGATTTTATAGATATTAATTCTAAAATGCATATGGAAAAGCAATAGAATGGCAAAACAATGTTGAAAACAAAGTCACAATACTCATTTCACCCAACTTTAGTTATCAAGAGATTGTGGTGATTTAAAGGGGTGACACAAATTATAAAACTTCAGTTAGCAAGACAGTTGGTTAATGGAAACAGTATATAAACAGACCAAGGGAACAGAAGAGAGAGCACAGAAAGAAACCCAAAGAAACATCACCAACTGATTTTTCACAAAGGTGCAAAGACTGTTCAACAAACAGCACTGGAATAATTGTCTGCCCATAAGCAAGAAAGAAAAACTAAAAAAATCAAACTAACACATATCTTACACACAAAATGTAACTCAAAATGGATCATTTATCTAAGTTTAAAATGCAAAACATCAAAACCTCCAGAAGCAAACATCTGCATGACCTTGTATGGGTGATGAGTTTTTAAATACAACATTAAAAGCACATCCATAAGAGAAAACAATAAAAATAAATATGGTCTTTATATATATATATATATATATATATATATATATATATATATATATATATTTCAAAAATTCCCTGTGAAAGATACTCTTAAGGGAATGAAAAGAGAAACTGTAACTTGGAGAAAATATTTGCAAATCCTATACTTAATAAAAAAAAAACTTGTATCCAGAATGCTTTTTAAAAATAAAAATAAAAAGTTAAAACTCAATAATAACAAAACAAACAAGTCAATTTTAAAAATGGGCAAAATATATGAAAAGATGACTTGCCAAAAAAGATATACAGATGTCAAAGCATATGCAGTGATGACCACAACATCGTTTGTCATTAAGAAAATGCAAATTGTGGGGTCATAACTCCACAATCTAAATTTAGTTCTAATATTTTATGCCTTGACTGCATCTTTCTGATTATTTCCAGTTCTTTTAGGCCTCCTAACTTTCTAACCTTTTTTGTTTTTTAAGATTTTATTGGGGAATTGGGGAAGGGGAACATTGCATTTTTCCAGGACCCATCAGCTCCAAATCAAGTTGTTGTTCTTCACTCTTAGTTGTGGAGAGACCAAGCTCAGCTCTAAGTCCAGTTGCTGCTTTCAATCTAGTTCCGGGGGTGTGCAGCCCACCATCCCATACAGGAGTCAAACCAGAAACCTTGTTGTTAAGAGCACAAGCTCTCATAAGCTCAGCTGCAGCTCAGCTAAGGCGCAGCTCACTGGCCCATGTGGGAATCGAACCGGCGACCCTGTTGCTCAGAGCTTGTGCTCTAACCAACTGAGCCATCCGGCTGGCCTCAGGCCTCCTAACTTTGAATTCCCAGAGCTCTGATCTTTCAAAAATGAAGTGATTTTTTAATCAACTTAACCTATGACTTCTTTTTAAAAAATAATTTAAAAGTTTTTTCAATTACAGTTAACATACAATATTGTATCAGTTTCAGTTGCACAACATAGCGATTAGACATTTATATAAATACAAAGTGATCCTCCTATAAATCTAACACCCATCTGACACCATACATAGTTATTACAATATTACTGACTATATTCCTTATGCTATACTTTACATCTCCATGACTATTTTGTAACTACCAATTTGTACTTCTTAATCCGTTCCCCTTTTTCACCCACTGCAAACCCCACTCTCAGTTGGCAACTATCAAAATGTTTTTTGTATCTATGAATTTGTTTCTGTGTTGTTGGTTTATTTATTTTGTCCGTTATATTCTACACATAAAAGAAATCATATGACATTTGTCTTTTTCTGTCTTACTTACTCCACACAGCACAATACCCTCTAGGTCCACCCATGCTGTTGAAGATGACTCAGTAACATTCATTACATTATATATATATATATCAACTCCTCTTCATCCAATCGTCTTTTGATGGACACCCAAGTGCCTCCAAATCTTGGCCATTGTAAACAATGCTGCAACGAACATATGGATGCAATTGTCCCTTGAAAGTACTGTTTTGGGTTTGTTCGGATAAATACCCTGAAGTGGAATTACTGGGTCCTTCTGTGGTCTTTGTTTTAAAGTCTGTTTTGTCTGGTACAAGTATTGCTAACCCAACTTTTTAAAATTTCTTGTTTCCATTTTCTTTTTAAAAAAAGGCTGATTATAGTTTCCTAGTTCATACTTCTATCAGCTTCCTATGTTTAGTGTTTTCTTGCCTTTTAGCTACTTTTGCATTCTTAAATCTTAATTCATCTGGAACAATCTTCTACCTCAAACTCTATCTTATGTTTAGCATATTAATCATTATCACACAATAAGTAGCTCAAGTTTTATGGAATTGAATTAAAGTTGCAGTTGCACATTTTGTAGAATTTCACATCTGTGCTATTTAAATAGTATAAGATATATATATTCATATAGTTTTTGCATACTACTTAGGTATCACAAAACCTATAAACACATTTTTCTTTTTTCTATCACATTAACATTAATATATGTATTTTCATATATTTTGTTTTAAAATTCATAACATAGAACACTTTAGCAATAAAGTTAAAAATGCAAGTTGATTTTCCCTCAGAAAGTGTTACTTTTTCAATATCTGAGTACATAAAGTGTTAAAAAATAAGCCTGTCCAAGCCTCAACAGATCAAATTCACTTTTCGCTTTCCTTCCCTACACGCAAGAAAATCAGTAAAAATTCTGGATCTTGTCAGGGCTTGATGAAAATTCAGAATCCACTAATAGAAACTGAAGTATAAAGGTGCCTAGTAACAAATTCAAAAGAAGTAATTCTTTTACATCGAACTGCATAAATAAAAATGAAGTCACACTAGTAACAGGATTTGGGGAGTTGCTATACCAGAAAATAAAATGGTGAATTCTCCTTAGTAATACTCCTTGAAGCATTAAAAATAAAACCTTCCTGATTTATTGATTACCTCAAATGAAAATGGCACACAAGGCAACTGTTTCTCATATCCACAACACCAAATTTTCCCTTTTATTTCCGTTCAAGAATCATATTTTTCATTCTGTCAGAGAACATTGTATGCGTTACTGTATCTAAAAAAGTATCATTCTAAAGTAGAAGGGAAACAACCAAATATATAAAGGTCATTTGTATGGAAATAAGAAGTTTTAAATATGCTAACACTTATTCAGCAAATTATCTCCAAAATACAGCTGAATGAATATAAATCATGATGTTTAGGTAATATTGTCTATTTTAAGGAGGGGAGGTAGTTGTATAGATACCATATTACTAGAGATTAATATTTTTAGGGTCTGTATTTTCTATAGCAATTGATAGTAATGCATTCAGTGACACTTTTAAATTAAAAGTATGAACCTAAAATATAAACGCTAAAATAAAGAGAATATAAAAATTTCTCTGTTGTATACTTATACACACATATTGGGCCTATAAAGCTGCACAAAGTTCTGTGTGTTTTAAGAGAAGCCTACAGATTACTCTCGTCATGACTAAACTCATTGTGTCACCATTACAACGTGCCTACCCAACCATTAACCCTATGTCTAAAAGTAGAATTTAGTCATCGTCTGTCTCTAAAAGATCATCAAAACTAATTTCATCGTGCATTTTGTCACTATTTATCCCGCCCATCACTGGAATCCCAGGCCTCTGAAGTCATTATCATCACTTGAAATTCATTTATTCCCAATTTCTCTTTCCGTATTCTCATCACCTTCCTGGCTCTACCTGAAAACTGTTTGTGGCCTGGTAATACTGTTTCCTAGATTTCTTCCAAATATGGATGGGCATTTTCCTTTTTCCTACCTTCCAGGCAAAATGTCTAAAGGTTGTACAGCTGCTGGTTTTTGCTCCTCATTGCTACTTCCCTACCTTTTCCTTTTCTTAAAATCCTATCCTTGTTTCACCCATCCACTGTTTCATGAATTGAAGATTTTAGCCCATCTCTCACCACTTTCCTCTTCTTCAAACTGCTGGCAACATTATTGGTGGTGAGTGTGACATCCATCCGCATCCTTGGCCATAGCTCAAAATCCATCATCACCATTAGCTTGACTTCTAAGGTTTCCATATCAGGCTTTCCACTTTGAAAAAGATTTCATAAATCTTTAGTCTAATTATCCTGTTTCTCTCACTCTAACTATTCATTGATTCTATTAGAATGTCCATTCAAATTAACTCATCTTCTTTTATTAGTTTTGATATTTTATTTCCTAGAACAATTTTAATGTATAGAAAAACTGTAAAGATAATAGAGAGAGTTCCCATATACCCTGCTATAAGTTACCGCTATTATTATATCTTGCATAAGTGGCACCTTTATTATAATTAATGAACCAATATTAATATATTATTATTATGCAAAGACTATTCTTTATTTATATTTCCTATTTATTACATCTTAGGCTACCCTTAACTCTGACAGATTTTTAGAAGACCTTGACAATTTTGAGGATTAATTGTCAGGTATTTTGTGAACTATCTTTGCTTATGTCTCCCCTGTTGTGTTTTTGTTTCTTTAAGAATTCCTTCTTAAACAGAGTTGGAGATCTGTACCTCTTCCAGCTATAATCCACTATCCTGGAGCCTGTGGATGTCATCATTAGAGGTGGGTGAGATAAATCATTCTACAATCTTATGACTATATCTCAGTCTTTTATTGGATCTGTGCTCCTGGGCTGTGAACTTCAAAATTGTTTCTGAGTAATTGTTATACATTCTTAGTCTATTCAATTTCTCTATCTCTGTCACTACCACATCATCTCATTTGTCATCAGATGTCCAACAATCTTATAGCTTCTTTCTCATAATTTTATAGATGACCATGCTTCCAATTTCACCATGAAAATATAAGCAGTGATATAACAACCCAATTTCTCTACTTCGAATTTATCAGTCTCCTGCATCTTACTTATAAACTCTGCCTTTATCCCAGTTTCATTAAAAGTATGGACCCTTGAGTTGTAATGGGACCCCATCTATCTTGTCTACTAAATAGCATCTCTTGTAGTTAGCTCTTCTACTCCATCATCAGCTCCCCCTGTTATATGAACATTTCTGAAGACATAATATATGCTGTAATAGTCACTGATGCAAAATTCAGCCCTCCCTTTCTAGCTGCTGCTCCTTTTTGTTCCACATCATAGCAAAACTACCCAGGACATTTTTCCATGCTGTCTTTATTTTTTAATGCTTTGGCTTTTTAGTGGGTTTTAGCCATCACAGCTAACCATCAGTGATTTTAAGTATTATGTTGTTCAGACAATCTTTAGTAACTGGGTACTCTGTGCCAAGCACTATTCTAGGCACAAAAGAGCAGCGATCAAGTCAATGTCTGTGCCTTCACGGAAATTCCATTTTACAGGGAAAAAGAAAGATCCTAGAAAAACAAAGAAAATAATTTGTAATCTCAGGTACTGATATGTATTATGAAGAAAAGGAAAACAGAGTAAGGATATCAAACTGATCGTGAGAGCGTGGTCAGTTGAGTTCACTCTGTCAGTGACTCAGCAGTCACCTTATTATAAAGTTTTGTTTGTGTAGCTTCTCAATTTTGTCTAACATTCCCCTAACTTCACTGATGGCATAGTCTCCTTTCCTAGATTCTCCTCAGGTCCCTAATTTTAAATATTATTGTGCTCCTTGTCTCAGTCCTCTGGTGATGTTTCTTTTCTATACATATTTGTTTGCCCCGCCCCCCCCACACACACACAATTGATCTCATCCGGCTCTATAACTTTAAAACTCATTGACAAGCCAATAACTTATAAATTCATATTTTGGGCCTCAATCGCTACATGCAGCACAGAACCATATATACAATTACCCACTTAGTGTACCTCTTACTCAATGTGTTCTAAATTGAAACCTCCATTTACCCTCTCTATGAATCTGTGCCTCTCCTTTTCCATTGCAACATCCTCCACTACACACCCAAATACTGAAGCTCCAAAATCCTGCCCCCCAAAAGCATTAGATGACTGCTGATAGCCATTTGGCCAGAGTAAACACAGCTTCAGAATGTGGGGAGGTAGGTTGATGGGGCAGAGACTATCCTGTGGTACCACTGACAGTCAGTGTTGAAGAGAATAGGATGGGTAAACTGCCCAGGTTTTGTTTTTTATGTGGCTAATTCTGGGAGGCATTTTGTACATACCTCATAAATCCCAGCAGGATTAAGTCCCAAAATGAATGCATTCTTAAATTCCTTGTCTTCCTTTCTTGTCTCACAGCCCTCACTCTATCACATGTATTCAAGGACATTAAATCACCCTTAAAATATCTGGAATCAAAACCTTTTCTCAGGGTCTACTTTTGGGGAAATCCCAACAAAGTGAGTCATCCTTGCTTTTCCTTATACTGATCAGTCACCCTGAGGCCATCAGTTTGAACCTCAACTGAACTCTGTCTTCCAAATATATCTTCTAAATCCAACCATGTCTTAGCTCTCTACTGTTTCTCTGATAAACTATAACATCTTTGTTTTTTATGGTTGGGCTACATGAACTCTATTCCTGTAGTAATACATCAAGAGCCTCTTCCCAACCTCCTTTCCTTAAACTCTTTTTCCCCTCAAGCCTCTTCTCTATGCAGCAGCCCAACTGAGCATTACAGAGTATATATGATCCCCTCTCTATATGTGATTTATTATCACACATAAAGTCTTTTCCTCTCCGCACTCCCAAAGACCATTATGGGTTTTTCTCACCTACATGTCTGACTTAATAACAAAACATTCTCTCCCTTTCTAACTATGTCCTAGCCTTTTTGGTCTTTTCTCCTATTTCTTGATTTTTATAAACTTGTCCCTGCTGATGACCTTTATATTTGTTGTAACGTGTGCTTCTAAAGCTCGTTACCATCTTCTTTGCTTGGCTCTCTCTTTCTCATGACTTCTATCTCTTATTTCATAATACCACCCCAAAGAGACTTTCTAGGTCATCCAATCGAAAATAGCCCACTCATGCTTTCTCTCCAACCTTCTCTCGTTCCTTATCTATTTTCTAATCTTCTTCACTGTCTAGAATTATATTCTTCTTACTAGTTTACTTTTTTATTGTCATCTTCCTCCACTGGTATGTAAGCTTCTTAAGACAGAAACTGTCTTTTCATCAGAAGGAATAAAATCTATGATGTATAATATGAAAAAAGTGGGAAGCATAATAAAACAGTTTATCTCTCAACATATTTTGAACTCAGAAAATAGGAAATATTACATTGCAAATAATTTAAAGAAATTATTATATAACATGAAGTTATGTTGGCAATGAGATATTATTTGGAACATACTAAAACATTGTAAATCAATATAAGGGCATTGGAGTTGAATTTATCTTAGGGAGCTATAAAAATGTATATTTCATTTGGGAGCTAAAATTTAATTGAAACCTGGGGAAAATGTGAGAATACAAATTCCAGTCATTTAAATGATAATGATAAGTGTTCAATAGGATAAAATCATAATTGAGTTGAGTTTAATGTGAAATCATTATTGGAAGAAAGTAGTACACAGATCAATAGTTGCTCTGGGAAAGAAACACATTTTGCTCGAAAGCATTTAAGTATTTAATGGTATTTTTAATGCAGAAAACTTTTAGTCACCTAAAATGCATTTGATTTAATCTCTTTGTTCTGCAGATCTAAAGCATATATTATGACATTGCCATTTACATTCATCTTGTGAATGATTGATAACTATTGGAAACTCAAACATTCACATACATAATTTAAACTGATATATGTTACATATTCTGTAAATTAAATTAATGAGAAGGGCAATAATTAATTTATCAATGCTAACATTTAAAGACTTCTTAAATTAATATCGACATAACTTTTTAAGAGTAGCTGATATTATCTTTTAGGAAGCCAGACATTTTGTGTCATAACCTTTAAGTGCTGACAAGGAATTGGGTAAGAAATAGATTCATATTATTTAATTACAGTCTAAAGAAACCCATTATTATATAGAAGATAGATGATTTTAATGTATTTCTTCTTTGGGTAATATTAATTCCTTTCTGGATACATTAATTTTCTATTGCTGCTATAACAAAATACCATAGACCTAGCAGCTAAACAAGGTGCTGTGAGAGCCATTTCACCTGTAGTTGGGATCTCCTTCCAAGCTTACTCAGGTGCTTGGTAGAACTAAGGTTATTGATTCAGTTTCTCTATGAACTGAGGGACTGTCCTCTTTATCTTCAAAGGCAAGAGACATTTCCTCACATTGCTGAATCCCTCTCATGCTTTGAGCCTCTGGCTTCATTTGTCTCTGACCTCTACACTCAGATTTGGAAGACTCATGTAATTAGGTCAGATCTGCCTGGATAATGTCCCTTTCTCAAAGTCAACTGTGACATATAATGTATCCTTGTTGTGTGAGTAAAATCCACTAAATTCATAATATCTGAGTTTATGCAAGGCATGTACATCAGAGGGAGGCGATCTTGGGAGGCCATCTTTATAATTCTGCCTGATTTCTGAGTAATGCCGCCTGTTCAAAACACTTGAACTTTCTTGTACTATTAAAAAAATAATAATTCAATTACATTCAGCCTAAATGTTTACTTAAATCTTTACTCTATTGGGGACTTTATTAGGATTTATGGGGGAGATTTATATATAACATATATATATAACTTTGCCCTACGGGAACATTTTGGGGATTTGTTTTATAGAGAAGGGAAAAGAGGTAGGATGGGAGTTATAAGACAAATGTGCCTCTTTAATATAAGCATGCAGGAACCGTAATTTCCTTCTTATGAAAATTTTTCACATTAGTTATTTTTCTCACAGTTGCTATCACACATGACATTCTCTCTGTGTTTTTAATAATTCAGAGTACAATTACAATATACACTTTCATCAAGATAACTTCTTACATCTCCAAAAAGTATACCACATATTGTGAAGATTATGTGCCTTTTTTTTTCTGTGACATTCTAAAACTAGGGAATTTTAACTTCTATGTATACCCCATATGCTTATTATTACATTCTGACTAGAACACCCTTTCTCTAATCATTCTCTTGGTATAGCTAATTAGTACTCATTTATTTCCATAATATGTTCAGGAGTCCTCTTCAGAATTATTTGGGTAGAAGATTTAAAATAATCATAAATTATTTGCAGCTACTCCCTGTTGAAATAAGGCATGTCCAAACTTGTAGATAACTTTTATGAGTTTATTTGAGGCAATCTGATGACATATGGAGGGGAGCAAGATCTCAAATGCTCCAGGGATTAATAGTGTTGCAGCTTCTTTTATGCCTGTGAGATAAGGAGGGAAGGTAAGGAAGATGACTTGGAGGTGGGAAAAAGCAAGGCGGGATTGGATTAGAGGATAGTTAAGAAGACTATATGCTCCTTGAGCGCAGTTATTTCAAAGGTGTGTTAACCTAGATGCACAGAAACAATGGACAGGGCTTGCTTAAGGCAAAAACAAACCTTTTACTAAAGAAGTTGTATGCCTGGGGTGTGACTACTGACCATCACCTGCCTAGTTAGGAATTTATAATGAGATCATCCTGTGAGGTTACTT
This sequence comes from Aselliscus stoliczkanus, assembly GCA_033961575.1. Taxonomy (NCBI): domain Eukaryota; kingdom Metazoa; phylum Chordata; class Mammalia; order Chiroptera; family Hipposideridae; genus Aselliscus; species Aselliscus stoliczkanus. The sequence continues at coordinate 68,567,755 of CM066740.1, read as the reverse complement.
TCCACAGAACCCCTTTATTTCATTTACAATGGTGTGACTATCAGAAGGAAGGGATTACTGTGGGGTATTAGGATCCGTTGGCCAAAAGCCCAGTGTGTGAAGTAGGGTGAGTGCAGAATGCATGTTGGTTGTCTAACAATTGTTATAATATCCTAGAATGTAACAACAACAAAAATTGACCGGAATAGTCTTCATTGATCTGCTTTCCTCTTGATTTTTTAATCAGAAACCAATTTAAAATGGAAGAAGACTAGAAAAGAGAAGATAAAATATGTGACTTAAGCCACTTTTCACTGATAATCAGCAGTTAACACACCTGAAACCATGGGACTTATTCATTCTGACTAAGTCTATACAATTTGCAAAAAAAGAAAAAATGTACCTAAGGCAATATATTTGATTGGAGTTGAAATCCATTGGTCATTCCGATAAGGTTTAAGATAATCAATCACTCCACTTTATGGTTAAAATAATAAAATAAGTATCTTTTTTACATTAGTTTTCAAAATCGCTGCTTCCTGTGGCAAGAAAACTGAGAATATGATAACTGATTACAAGGAGGGTTATCTTTTTGTTGTTGTTTCCAGAATGGTTTCTGTGAAGTTTACCAATTTCAGGTTTGGGTAGACCTTGTCTGAGAATGATCTGCATTTAATTGGCTTTTTAGGTATTGAAAAATAATACTCGATTTATTTCCAAGTATAAATAAAAAGCATCATTTTCCCCCATTTACCTTTGTTTTTATATTTAAATAAGCAGATTTTCGTTATTGCTGCTTTCTTACTTAACCTTTTAATTTTTTATTTATCTCTTTCCCATAAAGTAAATTCTGAAAGGAGGAACAATCTCTTAGGCAACTTAATAGGAAACATAAAAGACATAATTATCTGCACTATTCACAGCAATAAAACCAGGAACACTGAAGGTGCAGAGTACAAATCTGTTAAATATGGTCATTTTTTTCTTTTCAGGTTTGCTTTCCAGTACTGAAAACATTAAAAATTTTATGGATAATTGTACACACTGGTTAATTCTTATAGTATCAAATGAAACCAGCAATAGTGTGTCTGTGGTTTCCATGGAATAGCTGATTCAGTTTTATGATACAAGCTTCCTGAGTGAGAGATGTGGGGAAATGGGCATCACCATTTCCAAGTTACATGGAAAACAAAAATGTCCTAAAGCACAATTTTCTGTGTTATAATGTGAATGTCATACTTATTACAGAAACATATGTTACCAACATTTTATTAAATTTGGTGATGTGAATTTTTAATTCTAATTTTTAAACAAAGAAAATTGTGTCAACAATGAAATTATTGGTGATCAGTCACGAAAACTTTACTTTCAAAGGATTGTAGGTACAATCTCAAGAGATGCTGAGAAAATGATGTTTTGCAATTGTAGCATTCTATGATCTAACCACATTTTTTATAATAAGTGAAATTAATGGATTTCAAAAAAGATAAATGTAGGACTATAAGACACACAAGAGAGATATTAACAACTTTAAATTCACATATTAAGAATCTTGTTAGAAGCATTTACAAAGCTGCTATTTTGACTAATAGAATTTGGTTTGTGTAAGCATTTTGATGTAGCACCTAAGAACTAATTTGCCATCAATAAAACCAGATTTCTGAGACTATGGCAATTTGACATAAAGTGGATGCCTACATATTGTTTAGAATCTGAATTAGGTAAGTAGAGAAATAATATTAAATACTTTTACAAGAGAAATGGGAATTTTTTTTCCTAAAAGGACAATTATGCAGATGGTTTTTCAAATCCACACATTTAAGTTTTGCAGTTTTGTGATAGCAGAGCTTTAACACAGTATTTTAGCATAACAATGTTGGAGAGAGATGACTTTGATCATGTAACACCATTCCAATAGTCAAATTAGCTGGAATGTGCTATGCATGCATGAGGGCTCACAGGAAAATTTATAAAACTTCTCTTTTTTTAATCAAAGAGATCATGTCAAATCTCTCAAAAGTAAAGATTTCAGGAATAAGTTAATTAACACATATGGTCAAATCCTTTAATTTCTTATTATGTAAAAATCAGCTCTGCTCTAGGAAAAGCACATTCATAGGTGTGCTTAAAATATGTATATACCAGGGGTGCCAAAAAATGTATAAAAGTGGACACTTTGGTCAACGTTAGTCAAGCAGTAGTTCGCTGTCATCAGAAATGTCTGGATGCTGGTAGTCACCACTTTGAGCACCTCTTGTAATTGCAGAAGTCAAATGAGACTTGTATTCATCTTTTGTTATCAGTATATGTTTTGGATATATATATATATATATATATATATATATATATATATATATATATATAAATTTATGCATATATATATATATAAACATACATATAGTGCACATTTCTGTAAAGACCTTTTCATTGAGTATCTCCACATTGCCTCTCTGTGGGGGATTGAAAATAAGAACACCTACCAAATTATTTTTAAAGACTACTGTTTACCACTGTATGCCAATAAATTTGAAAATCTAGGGGAGAAAAAAGATGCCTACAGCTTGATCATCATCATTAAGCTTACACATGTGGATAGCGTAAGTACACTGTAAAGTTTACCAGAACACCTATAATCATAAATAGACGCTAGGGTATTTTGGGTACCCTAGCTAGGGTATGCAGAAGATAGGGTATTTTGAAAGATAAGAATTCATTTATATAATGGGGATGGGGTTAATTGTAACAGATGGAAGATACTAAAAAAATGATAGCGTAGTCATGAAGCTAGACCTCAAATACTGAATAAAGCCATTTACAAAAGAGAGAACCTCAAGCAAAGCAATGACTCATTTGAACCTGAACTCAAAGAAAATAATGCAGCACAATCAATTGAGTAATCCTTCTGGGTCCTCTGAAGATTCTGACCAAAATTACTGTAATGTTAATATGAATTAGCTTTTTCTATATGCTTTCTGCTGCTTCTTCCATTGTAAGCAACCTCCTAATATCTCATATTTAAATTCTTAAATATCTGAGAAGAGACTTCAGGCATCACAATCTCAAAATGATAGAGCAGTGGATAAGTTAGCTTCCTATAGGTCAGATTCCTGTCCCAGTCCATTTTGCACATCTCTTGGGTTGTCGGAAAAGTCATGACGCATTTTTGCAACAAAAACCATAAAAAAATATGTCATGACTTTTCCAACAACCCAATATTTTGTTCATCTTGGTAATCCCCAGTTCCTTAACAGAATCTCCTATTATCAGATGTTACCACTTATGAGCTGAATGATGTAATTGTCCCACCCACTCATGATTCTGTCATTGTTTCAGTAAAGGGGATGTCTTCTAGAATTTCCTAAGGAAGATAGTCATCTAGTAGGTCCTTGGGTCTTATAAAATAGATTTATTTTTAATATATATTTCATTCCTTCCTCAAAAGTCTGCCAAGGTAGTTCTGACATTTGCACCTCATACACTGTGGGCCATAGTTTTTCTAGTCTTCCAAATGCCATCCCAGCGTTGGATTAGGACCTGTTCCAAGGCCATTGAACATTGAGATAGGGATTGTTCCCATAGCAACAAACTCTCCCTTATTCGGATTTATATGCTACTCTCCTTGGTCTAGGACTTTTAAAATCACGCCAAGTCATGTTGTATATGTTCCTGTGGTATGTCTTATCCAGACCCTGCTATTCCTTTCATGAAGGAATTATTTTCTTCTTTAGCACGGCATGCAATTCCCCTGCTGAACCATGCTGAGACCCTTTGTCGTTGGTTAATGGCCAAGACAGAAGTTAGAGAAAGTCTTGGGGAGACAAGTGTTATCTTGTAAAGCATTTGCAGACACTTCATTAAGAAGGACTCTGCCATCTTTTGGTATGGGGGATGGGAATCAGGGGTTCAGTATTTTCAAACTTATCTACCCATATGCCCCCATCCCAAATCTCAGAGTCCAACTCCTTTCATTTGAGTGTTGCAGCGATGGTTAGAAACTTACTGAAGCTGTGAATACAGGGTTTTCTGAAATTCTGATAATTTTATAATCAAGTTGATTAACTGGTCTTCAGTATAGTGTGTCCTCCATCTGTAGAAGATGAAGGTCTCTATACAAACTGTCATAGGTACATTCTTCATTCATTAAATTGGTAATTTTCTGGCCTATGTCTTTAAATTTCTGTTTTCAATACCTATAGTTCCCCAAAAAACAAGCATTTCTTTTTTGGTCCTTATAATTATTATTTCTACATATTTCTTAAATATTAGAGATATATAAACCCAGTACTTTTAGCTTTTCTATGGCTCCTGCCACTAATACTAAAAAGAATTGTGAGATATAATGTTGCCCAAATAAATAAACACCCTTTTAGCCTCCATCCTTTGCTGCTAGGAAGGCATGCTCCTATCTGTACCATTTCCACTTTATCAGTGTGTGCTGCTGAGCTATTCCATCTTAATTAGAATTTCTCTCTGACATTAATCATGACTTAATAGCTATTTAACTCTCAGAATTTTGTGATAGCTCAGTGCTGGGAGCTGTTTTCCTCCAAAGTCCAGTAACAGGCCAGTTATGTTACTTTGCAGGATATATATTTAGCTGATGTGTCAGGTAATTTGCATCAAAGGTAGAGATTACTACTCAATATTTAAAATAAGCAAACAAAAATGCTGATTTATGTGCTTCCCAACCAAGGAAGGACTATACTTGTGAGGCAATGATTCTCAGGTTCTACAAAAATCTTATAGCAACTGAAAATCTTCCCAGTGAGTTCTGGACAAAGCAAGGATGCTCTCTATCCACTCTTCTATTCAATAATTACTGTCATAATAAATTAAGACAGGGATTTTTCTAAGCATAATAATTAGAAAGGAAAAAAGTAAATCTGTCATTGTTTACAAGTGACATTGTGCACCTAAAATATTCAGAAAATAAAGCATAGATAGCCTTCTGAATATACCATGAAAATACATTTGACATACCAGCCAGTGTGTATGTGGGTTTATATTTCTAAGTCATGGAAGAAATAATAACAGAAACAAAACAATATTCAGAATTAAATTGTAAAGAGAATTCAGCATATCATTCCTGGATTCTATGTAAAATAGTACTAATATATGAACAAAACAAAGATGTTTTATGAAGACAATTAGAAATTATATTTTAAAAAATAAAGATAAATTTTACCAAATAAAATGACATATTGCAGTCATGGATGTGAAAACTCAATGAAGATAAATCTGCACAAAATAATTCAAATCTCAGAGTATTTCCTATATCATTTCCCAGAAGAATATTAGCGGTACTTAGAATAATGGCATTCCTTAATTTATGTTAAGAATAATGATCCAAGGATAGGAAAAAAAAATTTTTTTCAAAGAGGAAGAAACTAAGGGACTTCTCTTTGATTGCATCAAGATTAATTATAATATGATAGTAATTAACAGATGGATTTTACCACTTTACTCTTTTTCCATTCATCATTTTCCTGCTTAAAATTAATGTATATCATTCTAGTAGTCTCTTTTCAATATCCGAAAGGCATTTTATCTTTTGCTTTTTCATTATATTAAAGTGGTGAGAGCCCGCAACCCTTCTCTTTCTCCATGCTTGTCCTGATATATTGAATAATTTTGGAGAATATTTTCCATTGAGGATATTTCCCCACTTATTTCAGTAATGGTTATCAACCTTAATAACACTCTAAATATGGTAATCCTGTTATTTTGGAAAATCATTTAGCTCTTTAATTATATACAAGTGCCACTAAAAACTTCACTATATTTTTCAAATAGTTAACCGGCTACCACCTCCCTATCTCTCTAACTGTTTAAAAGATATCCCTTAGTGTTCTAGCTCATTATCCACATCTTTGGTCTTTCAGCCCTATTGTAATTGTGTAAGAACATTTATCCAAATGTCATGATGATATATCCCCATTTTTGCTCCATATTTCTCTTTAACCTCATCAAGGTTCTTGCTTCAAATTCTTTCCTCCTGCTGCCATTCCTTCCATTTATCTCTTTCTATTAGACTATTCTGAAAAGCATTTATATATGCTCTTCCAAATTTAAAACTAACAAGACAAAAAGTAATAAACACTTTTTTCAATTCCACTCTACCTTCAGGGACACATTAATATTTGTCCTTTCCTTTAATACCAAATTTCTAAAATAAACTTTCTATATTAGTATTCCGATATCTTCTGTACCAGCTTTTCAATGCATTGGAATCTGAACTCTACCTCACCAGTCAGCATAGCTATAATTACGGAAAACTCAAACGATTTCCATGTCACAAAATTCAATGAACATACTTTCCTGTTCTCGTCTTTTTGGATTTCTCATGACACTTTGATTACTTTATTTGCTGATCATCTATTTATCAGGCAATGTGCTTGGTTATTGGAATATAATGGTGATCAAGCTCATATATAATCTTTACTCTAATGGAGCTCACAGTGTAGAAGCAAAGAAATATATTTATCAAACAATCACAATGATTAAGTGCTCTGCAGGGAAATTACAAAGTACATTGTGAGTGCAAAATAAGGACAGATGATCTGAGCTGATATCTGAAATAGAATTAGGATGATGAGCAAGGGAAGGGGGTTCCAGGCAGAAGATAAAGCTTCCTAATGGCCAGGAAGTTGAAAAGGGCATGATGAATATGTGGAACCAAAGAAAATCAGCATGACTGTGGGAGTAAGAGTGAGTGGGCATCTCTGGAGAATAGACTAGAATTAATGGAATGAAAACTGTAGTCAAACATAATGGAAGAACACATTTCTGGTTTAAGACTTCAATCTGACTTTTTTAAATGATCCGTAACACCAAAAAAGAAAATAGTGCTGTGATTGTTTTTGTTAATCTTCAATTATTCAAGTAATGTATCTTCCTTCTTAGAAACAAGAACAATACATATAAATTAAAATCCTCTATAAATATGAATGCTTATTCCATATTGCTACCCTTTACCTCATGATAGCCATTTTAATGCATTTTGTATGTCCGTTTAGACCTGTCTTATGTAATAAAATATGTCCAACATATAATACATAGTATTCTTTTATATTTTAATGATGTGTGGGAGATTCTTTATGTAACAAAAGCCTCAAAGCACACTATCAGGCAAGCTATTCCAGAGGTTATGGAACAGAACAGCCTCAGGCCAAATTAAGATTCTTGAATCACATGATATATAATATCAGTTAAAAACATATAGCAAGAGGCAAGGGGAAAAGCACCAGGATAAGAAGAAATACTGAATTACCTGAGTACAGGGTTACACAACATGTGTGTCTGTATCTCTTCTTTGGTTTGTCAGCCCTCCTAACTGATGGTGGTTTCTAGGAACCAAATTTAAAGTCTAAGGAAGAAGCCCAACACAATATTGCTGCTAACACACATATATCCACCTGTCAAAGAGATATCAGGGAAAGCTGTACTGGTCACAGCTGCAGATCACTCACTAGTCTCCTGAACAGTTACTTGTTTTAGCTGTGTCTTGGACAGAGTCCATGAGCTACTGAATGGGCACATATAGGGAATCACAAATGGATGGCCAATTTAGAGATAACCGTTAGCCTCCTGGGGCCATAATCATAGTTTACAACTTGATCTTTCCGTGGATTTTATTTAAAAGGAGCACTATTATTTGCTTGATTATTCAATTTATCTTTAACATGCCTTAAATATTACCAGCCTGCAATGTGTATTTAACATACTTATAAATTCTATTTATCTCACAAGCTTGTTGACTTATTAGTCATTATATATCATAACACAACTTAAGAAATATTGCTTTTATCCAATAAGCCACCAGCTTATTTTCTATAGTTGTTTAACACTTCTTATGTATGTTATCAATCTGTTTTTCTAATTTTTTGAAGCAGATTTGAATAATCTCAAATAATACACAAAAAACATTACACTTAACATAAATGGTATCAAGCTGTGTATTATTTGAAAATGTTTTCTTTCTCTACATTACATTTGAGAGCTACCAAAATTGACTAATCCACATACATCTGGACCATACATTTATAGAGTTTATACTTTTAAATTTGTGTATCCATTGTAGTTAGCTAGTCTGAAACTATGAGAGAATGATACGCGGTGTTATCCTACTTGCACAATTGTACATTATTATATTATACACAACACACACACACACACACACACACACACACAGAGTCAGGAGTCCCCAGGATCAGAAGGAGATTTTCAGTTACTCACAGAATATCTTGTGACAATCCCCATGCTCCAAGTCACCACAGGGGGAGAGGATCACAGAGACTCAGCACTATGCAGTGTGTATTGTAGGATGTGTACCCCAGAACTGTGAATCTGGGAACTTATATTAGAAGCTAGTATATCAACCTCCCTAGAGGAAAGAAATTGATCTTAGACCTGGAATATAAGTAAATCCTGTTGGAGAAAGAATGTCTCCAGGTTACCACCCCCAGAACATAAACAAATGGCTCTAGGGAAGGTTGTCTGAAATCTCTCAGAAAGTATCTATATTTAACTTCCCTCAATCAATCTTTACAAAGGTTGTCAGTAATCTTTGCTCAGTAATCCCAGAATGTGAGCAAATGTGAAAGCGTTTATAGAGCATTGTTTTCCGACACCTGAAACAAATATCTTCACAATTTTTTTCCTGCGAGTTGGCTTTTGTCCAGAATAAATTCCATATGTATAAGTAAAAATACATTAATTTCAAGAGAATAAAATCAAGCCAGGCACATATTTACTCCTTCAAAATATTAATTACATGTAACAACGTGGATGGGCCTAGAGGGTATTATTCTAAGTGAAATAAGTCAGACTCAGGAAAACAAATGCCATATGATCTCACTTATACATGGAACCTAAAGGACAAAATGAATGAACAAACAAACAGGAAAATAAATAAATAAATAAAATGATAAAAAATACAATGGTCCACTAGCAAGTACCAATGATAACAATAGCAGAAGCAACAATGAGACTAATAATGACAATAACAATTTAAAAATCAAGTTTTCACTTAGATGCTTTGACACCTTTTTGAAAGAATAGAGCTGAGGACCAGCACACTCTATAGCTTTATCCAAATTGGACACCATCACAGTACCAAACAGCTTTGTTCAGCCATGAGGGTGTATGCCTGAGACTGTCATAGAGAGCACAGCACCCAACACCTGTCCCCATGCTGCACAGAGGACAGGGTCAGAGGACGGAAGAGCCCGTTTTCACTGCTTTGCCAATTGACACAGCTAATCCTTAGCAATCCGAATCATAAGGAGGATTGCTTTGAATGAACCTGACCACTGAAAGAAAAGAAAAGGCACCGCAATATAAGTAGGCAAGTGTCATGGGGAAACCTGGGTTCATCTCACAGCAATATCGTGGAATGACAGCTTGACACGACATTTTGAGATTCCTCATATACATTACAAGATAACTCAGGTTTAGTCATTTGAGTCATACTTGAATATTAAGTAATATAAAGGACAAAAAAAAAAAAACACCTCTGTATAATCTCCTGCAATTATCCCTCTTTCCACCACCAAACGCTGTCTGACCTCTCATTTGTGCTTCCTGAAAAACGTTAGCATCTCTCCACTGCCCTCTGCAATCGGAGGTATATCTTAACCCTCTCCTCAGTGATAGTCGCGACCCAGCCTTCAGACTCTGCTTAACATTTATCTCTTGGACTTAACGGATTTCAGCATAGTTGATTGGCTTATTTTTATGAACTAATATCTATATCTATATCTATCTATCTATATTAGTTCATATATATATATATATATATATATATACTATTTACTATTAAAGCTTTTATTGTTAATTATAAGTTTGAGCATCTTGGGCCGGCCGATTGGCTCAGTTGATTAAGAGCTCGCTCAAGAGTAGGAGCTGAGGGCCCGCCGAGTGTTGCAGTGGTTAAGCGCTGGCTTGGGACGCCAGCGGCCCAGGTTCGGGTCCCACATATGAGGGCCAGGGCCAGTGACACTGCCCTCAAAAAAAAAAAAAAAAAAGAGTGCGAGCTGAGCTCTGAGCAACAGCATTTCAATGCCCAGTCCGTGCTGAGCTGCCGCTAAGCTGCCAACAGGTGGCAGGATGGGTCAGCTGAAGAAAAAAAGTTTAAGCACATTAAATTGAACAATTAAAAAAAACTGCGAATTTTCTCATGGATAGATATTTATATAAATAAAACCATCTTTGTGTGTAATAAAAAATATTAATTACAAAGAAAATAATTGAGAGTTATCATAGTAATTACCGGGAGAAATGCCATTGAATCCTGGATGCACCTAAGCTCTCCTTCATGTGTTAAAAGGATGAGGAAAATCAATCAGAAATATGTAAAAATATGTTTTGACCTCACACTCTCTCCTCAGAAATACTGGGTGGAATAATTTTTTGAATATATAAATTTTGTTTTTCCAGCTTATTTCTTTATAAATTATTCTCCATTATTTATATAGAGAGATGAGAACGGTACATCCTCCTTACATTCTATGCATAGTTTATATAGCAATGGATAATTATACAATTGAAAAGTATTTTATATTAGGTAAATAGAAAACACAGACTTACTGTTTTTGGTAAAACAATATAGAGGAAAGGTGTAAGAAGTTTTATTTTTTAATAATGAGATCATGGGTTAAAGAAGAATGAATAATACATATACACTGTTGAAAGAAAAGACAGAGTTAACTCCTATTTTAACTTAACTAAACTTTTTTTAACGTTATTTTAAAATTATTTTTCCAGCTTTACTGGAGAATAATTCACAAATAAAAAATGTATACATTTAAGATGTACAAAGTGATGGTTTGATATTCAAGATATAAATACACACACACATGAATATACAAGGGTGTCAAAAATGTATACACATTTTAAGAAAGGAAAAAACTGTATTAAAACTGTAACACTCAATATATACCAATAACAAAAGATGAATACAAGTCATGTGTGTACATTTTTTGGCACCCCGATTATATATATAAAGGATTACCACAATCAAGGTAATTAACATTCATCACCTCACATAGTTACTATTTATTTATTTATTTGCTTACTTATTTACTTGTTTATTTATTTTGGTGTGGTGACAGCTCTTAAGTTCTACTCTCTTAGCAAAATTCAAGTACACACCACAGTATTGTTAATTATAGCCACTGTTTACTCTCTGGTTCTGAGTTTGACATTTTTAGATTCCACATATAAGTAAGCTCATACAGTATTTGTCTTTCTCGGCCTGGCTTATTTAGTTAGCATCATGAGTTCAAATTTCATCCATTTTTTACAAATGACAGGATTTCCTTCTTTTTTTATGGTTTAATAATATGCACAGTTCAGTAAAATGAAAGGCAATTTACAGATTGGGACAAAATATTTGCATATATATGATAAGGACTTAAATATCCAAAATATAGAAGAAACTCATACAACTCAATAGCAAACAACCAAATGACCAAATTAAAAATGGGCAACAGATCTTAAAAGATATTTTTTCAATGAAGATATACAAATGGCTGGTGAACACACAATGTGATATATAGATGATGTATTACAGAATTGTACACCTGAAACCTATTTAATTTTACTAATCATTGTCACCCCAATAAATTTCAATTAAAAAAGAAAAAGAAAATATACAAATGGCTAACAGGTATACAAAAAGGTGCTCAGCATCACTTATCATCAAGGAAATGCAAATCAAACCATACTAAAATATCACCTCACACTGGTTAAGATGGCTATTATCTTCATAAAGTTTTTACTCTTCAAACTATTGTACATGCAATTTGTTTAAATGTGTTACATCATGAGAAAAAAGTGGGATACTTTGCATAAGAATAATCTAGTCTTCCAAAACTTGCTGGTGTTCTTTATGTGATAAATGATGGGAATATAAAAAAGAAATTTTCAATAGTCAGAATTATCGAAAGCTAGTTTTATCTGTTGTGTAGAAAGAGGAATCATATATTCTTTATCAATTATATTTTTCTTATGGGCTTTTTACCTAACAGCATCTGTATAGATATATGTGGGAAAGTGTAGCTTCCTCATTAAAAGATACATGTGAGCGTCCTTTCCCCTTGGTGTGTAAAATGCATGCAATGGGTAGGAACCAGAATTTCTGCTATAAATTAGATTGCAAGAAATTATATGGCCTGCACTGTTAAGGAAAAACTATCATGAATTGACTATCAAAGGTAATTCATGGCAAAACAGGTACAGATGTATTATAGAGAGAGTTTTTGTCTATGTTGCCTGTTATGTGGTGAATTGTGCCTCCCAAAACTCATACGTTGAAGTCCTAACTCTCAGAACCTCAGAATATCTTCTTATTTGGAAATAGGGTCACGACAGATGTAATTAGTTAAGATGGGCCTATCCTGGGATAAGCTGACCCCCTAATCCAACATGACTGGTGTCCTTATACAAAGGAGAAATGTGGACATGGCCACACACACACAGGAGAATGCCGCGTGAACATGAAGACAGAGATTGGACGGATGCACTGAAGATGCCAAAGATAGCCAGCAAACCACCGGTCAGTGGGAGAGAGTCCGAACAAATTCTCCCTCACAGCCCTCAGGCAGAATCTCCCTCACAGCCCTCAGAAAGAGCCAGCAAGACCAAGTCCCACCAATTGGTCTTGGACTTCTAGCCTCCAGAATCATGACACAATTGATTTCTGTCATTTAAGCCACCCAATTGGTGGTACTTTGTTAGCAGACTCATACATGGCCCTGCACGTTCCCTCTCTACTAACAGCCAATGACATTCATTACTTCATGGACACTGTTCACCTTAGGAAAAGGAGATAAAAGGACCAAGAAAAAAAACAAGAAGTTAATGGATATAGTAGAATAGACTTTTGAAAGCACACGGGTGATGATTTACAGAGACCTGGAGTTTTAACAGATAAAAGATTTTCATTTTCAATTTTAAAATTGGGCTTTTGTTTGATAAAGCAAAATCAGATGCTTGAACAAATAGAACTTAACAGTTTACCCTGAATCCACAGGGTTTGGGGAAAGGAGTATGTATGTGAGACAGTTATCCTGGTTTAAAAGTAGGAGTCCCAACACTTCCGTGACTTTTTAACTTGAGATATATATCTATATCTATATCTATCTATATCTATCTATATCTATCTATCTATCTATCTATCTATATATATATATCTAGAAATAGTAAGTAACAGATTCAAGTGCCACATGGCCTCTTCATTCTTGAAGCCAGGATTTGAACCTTTGTCTATCTGAAGTCAGACACCAAGCTCTTAACTGGTAAAAATCAATAATTGTATAACCAGCACTGCTAATTACTATTTGAAGCTATCCCTTTTATTTTATTCCCAAATATCCAAATATGACTCCCAAGTAACGCACTGACACAAAGTGTATGTTCAACTTTGTCTTTTTGTCAAAAGTGGGAGATGAAACCCTCCCCCCACCAAACAGTAGTATCTCTCAAGCCTTTGATTCCTGCAAACTTTGACCTACTGCCTAATTTAAGAACCAGTGTTTGAGTTCATATTTATATTTATTTATTTCTCAACTTACGAAAATAATTCTGACTTATAAAAAATAATGAAAACATTAAAATAATGAAAACATTAAAATAATCATGTAATGCAAAAATATTACAAAACCTTAGTGCTCTATTATAATAGGGACTTTAGAGACGTTAGCTATTAAATTTTTGAATGGGATAGTAACGAAACCAGATACTTCCTCCTTGACCAACCCTGAATTATAACCTTCCTACAGTATCATCCTTATTCATACGAAGGACCCTTAGAAACCAAACAACTACCCATTGGTCCCAGGAGGATTAAAAAGAAAGACGATTCAAAATCTGACCTCACTTAAAGAACCCAACCTAGACCTGAAAAGGGCCAATCAATACCTCGTCAGCACAAATGATTCAGAACTTCTCAAATCCAGATATAGCAAGTGCATAAATTGGTCTCTGAAGAATCTGAATCCTGAATTATTTTTAGCTCAAAACCATAACTCAGAGTTCTACTCAGACGCAAGGCATCCTAGCAGATGAACCTTAGGCAGTAACCTCATTCATAGTGATTGGAGCAAACAGTAAAGTGAGTGTGTGATGTCTGTGTAAGTTTCTAGTCACTGATCCTTAGCCTTAAAATATTATGTCTGTATTTATTTTTTGTCCAAAGACATTCATCTGAGTACTTTCAGTTGTGTAGGCCTGTCTTTCCTCATAGAGATTTAAATATTTTTTCCTATAAAAAGAATAGTGATTTCCAAGCCCCTCTCAAGAACATGTTTTATCTCAATTGAACCATAATTTTAGTTAGAAACAGCGTTTTGTTTTCTTCATTTTTATTTCCCTTGAGAATAGTTTGTCTCATTTATATTAACTGAGAAAGGTGACTACTAAATATGAATTTTCCGGCATGAAAATGATAATAACAAATGGCAGGGCTTTAACTAAATATGAATCGGTTAAGAAGATATACACATTTCCTGCTAACCTCAGTAAGCTTTGTGTCACTAGTAGGAGCTTAGCCCATTTCTTGTGGCCCTTTTTGGACTCCCATGATGTGCTGTAAGCAGTACACTGCATTCATGTTGACACTGATAGACAGTCATCAAGCATCTTCCATCCTAGGGCTGGCATGGCAATTAATTTCAAAGTGTGAGTAAGTGTCTCTTATCTAAAACATATCATCTTAAACATGCCAGAACTGCTATGGCTCTATTTTCCATATTGTAACAGAATCTTATTTTTAAACTTTTAGAGAATGGTCACTAACTCTAAACCTAATGAGACAAGATGGGGAGAGATGAACTCTAACAGAATTATTTCATCCCTTAGTAGAAATTGACGTTAGCAATAGTTATTTAAGCATTATAAGAAATATATATGTGTGCATGTGTGTGTGTGTGTGTGTGTATGACAAGCCTGTAAAAATCAGAATTATTTTTAGTATAATTTCATATAAATTTAAAAATAATAATGATTATTTCATCATAGCAATGTGAAGATTAAATTTGTCAGTACACATAAAGTATGTGATCCAGTGTCAGCACATAGTGGGAGCTATATTTTGTGCTTTTTATTTTTATCATCATCATCATCATCATCTTTGCTAGCCATTGTGTTTCTTGGGTCAGCATGTAGAAGACCCAAAGAACCAGGGGATGTGAAATGAAGCAAAGTCCTTCTTCCACATGACAACCATTCTCCCTGCTAAAAACAGCCTTCTGAGTAATTTCCACTTCTGTGACCTTGCCAGAATATAGTACAAAAGCCATCACGTGTGAAGGATCCTAAGATAGGTTACCCGAGAGATACCAGAAGAATGTTTTCCAAAAGGGTTGACACCTGGTACAAAACTTAAATCGTTGCTCCTCACAAGTAATAACATCAAATCCCCAGATTTTCACGTGTAGTGCAACGAAGAGTTACTATTTAGTCTACTAAGAGCTATTAGCATTAGAAACATTTGACACTCATTTCCTAAAATAAATAAACAGCACATGGTTCAATGTAAAGGTTTTACACAGCGTTCTGCTAAGACCAGCTGCCACAATATTGCAAAGCGCCCATTCTCAGATATTGGGAATCCCTCCACCTTTTGTGATGGATGTTGCATTTTTAGTGCAACATCTGTGTTGTCTTGAGTGTGTTAAGACTTTTCTTCCTTGAGTAATTATATTTATAGATATGTTGTTCTGATTTGGGTCAATTGATTATTTTGATTTCATGTAAGTGTTGAATCTTTTGATGAAATTGTTTCCAATGTCATTTGACTTTCCAAAGGAAAATGTGTGTACTTAATTTTGATTATGATCTGCTTAAATTTATTAAAAATATATATCAGTAATAAATTAAAGAACACTGGGACATTTTTCAATTGTGATTGTCATAATTAAAGATCAACTGATACTTTTTCAATAATAATTGGATTTGGCATAGAATATTTAATAATACTCTATAATTATATAAAATACCAATGCAAATGCTAAGAAAATAATCCTTTTAAAGTTCTTGGATTCATAATTCTTATTTAATTGTTGAACTGCTGAAAACCTCAGAAAGACTCCTGTAATTACATTCCAGCTGTGTGGAATTTTGCAGATATATCTGTTTTTCTTTTTGCTTGCTTTTTAACTTTTTTGTTTGCTTTTTAACTTTTTTTGTTTGCTTTTTAACTATTTTTGTTTGCTTTTTAACTTTTAATTTGGAAATAATTACAGACTCAAAGAAAATTTTAAAGATCACATGGAGAAGACCCTTGTGTTCTTCACCCAGTTTCCCCCAATGTTTACATTTTCCATAATTATAATACAATATCAAAACAAGAAATTGGTACACTGTACTTGTATAATTCTATGTCATTTTGTCCCATATGTAGATTTGTGTAACCAACATCATGATCTATAATACATACAGGACTACCCCATGCCACAGAAATCTCCCTCATAGCATTCTTTGTCAATTAAACTTACAACTCAACTCTCCCTAGTTGACCATTTCTAATAGCTAGCTGGCAAGCCCTAATGAATATTTCATCTTGATAATTTTGTAATTTAAATAATGTTATATAAATGCAATCATAACTGATACCTTTGAGACTGGCTTTTTCCACTCAACATAATACCTCTCAGCCCCATCCAAGTTGTTGCATGTATCAACAGATAATTATTTGTTTTTCATTAGTAGTGTTGCATGGCATGGACATACCAGTTATTTTTAACTTTTCACCTATTGAGAGACATTTTGGTATTTCTACTTTTTGGCTATTGCAAATAAAGAAGCTATGAACAATTATTTGCAAGTATCTGTATGGATATAGGTTTTAATTTCTCTGGGATAAAAACCTAGGAGGCTAATTACTGCGTCATAAGGTATGTTTACATGTTTATGTTTAGCTTTTTAGAAAACTGCCCAATGTTTTCCAAGGTGGCTGTGCCGTCTTACTTACATCCCACCAGCAATGCAGGAAATGTAGTTTATCTGCATCCTCAGTACCATTCAGTATTGTCACTGTTCTGTTTTTACGTATTTTAAACTTTAGTTGTTCTAATAGGTGTATAGTGATGTCTCATTGTATTAATTTGCATTTCTTTGATGGCTAATGCTGTTATCATTGCTTATCAGCCACTTGTATATAATTTTCAGTGACATACCTCTTCATGTCTTTTGCCCATTTTCTGTTTGGACTTATTTGATTTTTGTACTCTTGGTTTTTATGTATTCTAGGTATATATGATCCGTATTGTCACATATATGGTTTGCAAATATTTTCTCCCAGTCTATATCTTGTCTTTTGATCCTCTTAACGAGGTCTTTCACAGAGTAACATTTTAATTTTGATGAAGCCCTATTTATCAATGCTTTTAGTTATTGTGCTTTTGGTGTCATGTTTAAGAACTCCACCAAGCCTTAAAAAAACCTTCACCAAGACTTTCGATTGTTTTAATTTCTAGAGTTTTATTGCCCTGAATTTTATATGTAAACCTATGACTCACTTTTAGTTTGTTTTTGAGTAAAATATATTAAGGCAAGTTTTCCTTCAAAATCTCTCTTTCTCTCTGTCTCTCTCCCCCTCTCTCTCTCTCTCTTTGCTTATGGATATCCAATTATTATTTCAATACCAGTTGTTGAAAAGTCTATTCTTTCTCCATTGAAGTGCTTTTGCACATTTGCCAAAAAATCAGATGGCCACATTTCTGCAGATCCACTTCAGGGTTCTCTATTTTATTAGAATATAATGTATTTTATTGATATATGTGTCTGTATATTCACCAATACTAATACTACAGAGTCTTGATTACTGTAGCTATATAGTAAGTCTAGAAATTGTATAGAGTGATTTATCTCATTTCACTCTTTCCGAATTATTTTAGCAATTAGTTCCCTTAACTTTACACATTTTCTTTGTTCACATATAGAAAATACCTTCTTGAGATATGGGTAAGAACTGTGTTAATCCTGAATATGAGAAGAATTGACATTTTTACTATGCTGAGTCTTCCAATTCATGAACAAGGTTCATCATTCATTAACTTAGATCTTTGATTTCTTTACCAATTGCTTTGTTGTTTTCAACAAAGACAGCTTGTACATTATCTTTTTAGATTTACACATAAGTATTTCATTTTTTGAGTAAATATATAAATGGCATTGTATTTGTTGGTTTTGTAGTCTGTGTGTTAACTGCTAACATATAAAAATACACTGATTTATGTATGTTGATCCTGTATCCTGTACCTTGCTGAACTCATGAAGATTCCTTGGGGTTTACTGCATAGAAGATAATCATGACATCTGCAAAAAAGAACAGTCTTATTTCTAACTTCCCATACTGTATACTTTTATTTCCTTTTCTTGCCTTTTTTCCTTGGCTAAAATTGCCGATGCTATGTCAAATAAGAGGGACAAAAGTGAGAGTCCTTGCCTTGTTTCCTGTTTTAAAAGGAAAGTATTCAGCCTTTCATTCAATCTTTATGAAATATGATGTTAGTTGTAAGTTCTCTGTAGATATTTTTTTATCAACTCATTTCTTGTTTTCTGAGATTTATTTTTTTATCATGAATGAGTGTTGAATTTTTCAGCAGCTTTTTCTGCATTAATAAATGTGATTATGTGGTATTTCTTCTTTGGACTGTTAATTTGATGGATTAAATTGAATGCTTTCCAATGCATAGCTAGCCTTGCATCCCTGGAATAAACTCCATTTGGTCATGGCATATAATTTTATATAATTTTTAATTCTATTTGCTCCAAGTTTGTATAGAAATATGTATCTATATTGATGAGGGATGCTGGTCTATAGATTTTGTTTTTGTTTTGTTCTGTGTATGTGTTTTACTGACATTGTTTGGATTTGAAGTCAGTTAACACTGGCATTAAAGAATTAGTAAGCAAAGACGTTTTTTTTTTTCTTTCTGATTTTCTCGAAGAAACATTACAGAGTTGGTTTTTCATTCCTTTTGAAAAGTTTGTAGAATTCTCCAGTGAATCACCAGGGCCATGAGATTACTTTTTTGGGGGGAGTTTTTCAAATTACAATTTCAATGTCTAACAGTTATAAGGCCATACAATTATCTATTTCTTATTGGATGAATTGGGTTACCTTGTACTTTTCAAGGAATTGCTCTATTTCATCTAAATTTTCCAATTTGGATATGTAGAGATACTATTATTCCCTTATTCTTTCAGTGTCTGTATTGTCTATAATGATATAACCACATTTATCCCTCATATTAGCAATTCTCCTCTCTCTTTCCCCCTCTTTTTTTTTTTGTCAGACTTCTTAAAGCTTTATCAATTTTCAAAGAGATTGCCTTTTTAAAAACTTGTCTTTATTTATATATAGGGATTTTCATAGACTATATATACTGTAATACCATCCAGGCAACATTTTCCTTTTTTTTTTCTGTTTTTTTGAGCTCAGTATCACTGGCCCTCATATGTGGGACCCGAACCGGGGCCACTGGCTTCCCAGGCCAGCGCTTAACCTCCGTGCCACTCGGTCGGCCCTCAGGCAACATTTTCTGAGTGTGACTAGGTGAATACCTCTAATTCCAACAACGATTATTATCCTGTGTAATGCATCCCAGCCAGATGTATTATATCACATTCTATATCATAATGAGGAGGGTCTATATTTTTCTTAATTTTGCCGTTACATTTGTAGGTCACAGGGAAAAAATAAAATCAATAAAAGAGATTTTTTTCACACAGCAGTAAATATGACTTTTAAAAACAATTTATATACAACACTTTCAGTATATTTTACCAAGTGTTTTGATTTGCAAAATTAAAATCTTTCAACTTTTCACTATCCCTTTTTGTAAATATTTCAAGTAATTCTGATGAACAGTGATTCTACCAGTGTCAACCTAACATCCTTTTAAATATATATTAGGGATATAATATTCTACAAAATAGTATTTTTTAGAATTGCAATTAATAAGCATAGTAATTACAATGATGTAAAATTTAGTTATATAAACTTGCAAATGAAGACTAGATTTACGTACCAAAAAATGTATATTTTAAAATTAATCTGTTTTGTTTTCTGTGGCAGTAAATGATGGATATTTAAAAAATGTGTATTAATTAATTTATTTAATATACTATTTGTGTTAAAAGTAGCTCACCCATTTAATCCCCCTTTTTTTTTTTTAAGATTTTATTGGGGAATTGGAGTTGGGGAACAGCGTTGGGAAATCAGGGAAGGGAAACAGACAAGTTGCTGTCTTTTTGTTCTTCAGTCTAGTTGCGGAGGACATTGCTTCACTGGCCCACGTTGGTATCATCATTGCGCTCTTTCCGGATCAGGCAGATTGGTCGCCGGCCTCTGGATGGTCGCTCACCGTGGCTATTCGCAGCTCACTCTGGCTGCCGGCCACTCACACTGGCTGCCGGCCACTCACTGTACCCTATGGCAGCCCACTGCAGCAGGGTCTGCAGCCTACACCGTCGCCGGGGCTTGCAGCCCAGCTCCAGGTGGAGCTGTTGTTAGTTATAGAGGGCAGTGTCACCGGCCCTCATATGTGGGATACGAACCGGGGCTGCTGGCATCCCAAACAAGCTCTTAACCAATGCGCCACTCGGCCGGCCCCTAATCCCTTTTTTGAAAAATAGAAAACAAATTAAATACAGGCTTGCAACTGTGTGTGTTGTTTTGTTCTAATGTGAATTGTAACTATTGAGTCATAAACTCCTGAAAAACTGGGCCTATAATAGAATGCTGCCAGCAGCAAGATCTGCTATAATTACATTTTAAATAATAACAGTGAGAAAGTGAAATAACAGGTTTCATGTGTATCTTGAGTTTCAAAAAGCTCTTAACTTGCAGTGCTAGTTGATGATCATTTCATTATTCTCAATGAGTTGGATTGATAAGAAATCACATTGTAAAACCTCTAGATTTTTGTCTATGTATAACAAGCTTTACATTCATAATAAATAATTATATATAGCTAGTAAGTCATCCTATTGTCAATAACAATCATTAACGCTTTTGCTATAAAAAATCAAAATCTGTTTTGTTTTCTCTCTGGTACAGAAGTTTTCATCGTCAAATTTCTATGACAGTATAAAACACCAGTACATTTTAAGTTTCAAAGCATAAAGTGAAATAGAAAGTTAAAGCAGCTAGTTAACTCAGTTAAATCTTCTCCCATGGAGACTTGTTTGAGATATATATAGTTTTTTCATTAATTGAGTGAGAAACTTTCCAGAACTTTTGCATTATAATAGATTTCTGAATAAATAGTCTTCTGCTTAGGTTGTATTTGGAAAAACAAACTTGGTCTTCATATGAAAACCCACTAACTAAAATCTAGGACCAACTGTTACTTACAAGGGCACTAGCCAAGGACCATCGACTCATTTCAACTGGTGAGACTGGATTTGTGAGTGACTTGCTCAAAGGCAGTGAGGGAGATATTCAGATATTACAGATTCTGAAGCTATATTAATTCTATGACGAATCATTGGCATTAGGATAAAAACAATAAACTGCAAGAATAGACAATTTAAAAATATACCTATATTAGGCATCTCTTCACAAATTAAATTACTTAGTAAGGCAAGGCTGATGGATATACTATCTCCATATAGGGATCAATTTTTATTTTTATATACTAACAATGCATTGAAAAATGAAATAAAAATTGCCACTGATAGTAACACCAAAATCACAAAATCATTAGGGCTAAATCTGACAAAATACTTCAAATATTATATGCTAGTACAACAGATGAATGTGGATGATCTCAGTAAATAGAGGGATATACTGGATCATGTATGAGTAGATGCTGTCTTTTTAAGATGCCAACTTTTCACAAATCATTCTATCAATGAATGTAATTCCACTCATTGGATGGCCCTTCATACATATTTAGTTTCACATCTTTCTCCACCAAGCATTTTAGCCACCTTAACCTTCTTTCAGTCCCACAAAATTGCCTTGAAGCTTATATTCCTGGAGTTTTTCACCTCTATATGCCACTTCCTGGCCAGTGAACTCCTAATCCTTCAGATCTCTACCAAAATGTCATTTCCTCATTGCAGTCTTCATTACCCCTTCATATGCTCTCCAACAGACTCTCAGGAAACCCTGCATTTTTTTCTTCATAGCACCTCTAATTGTTATTTTGAGTCTAAGTTAATATTCTTCTCTTCCCTTAGACTGTAAGTTTCATTATAATATGGCTTTTTTTTTTTTTGGTCATTTTATTCTTCTTATATAGTACATTGTCTGATCCAACAGAGGAACACAAAAATATATGAGCTGAAAGAAAGGATTGAGTGCTCTCCATCTGACACACACACACACACACACACACACACACACACACACAGAATCCGATGTCAATTTTTTTTTAAACAGTTTATATTTTGCCTGTACATTATATTTCACTAGGGATCTAATGTCAAATGATTTTATTTTATTTTATTTTATTATTTTTTTAAATTAGGAAATTGGGAGAGGGGGACAGTGTTGGGGAATTGAGGAAGTTGAACAGCCAGTTGTCCTTCAATCTTAGTTGTGAAGGGTACAGCAAGCTCAGCTCCAAGTCCAGTCGTGTAGCTGAGCTCAAGGTGCTGTGTTC
Organism: Aselliscus stoliczkanus; assembly: GCA_033961575.1. NCBI lineage: Eukaryota > Metazoa > Chordata > Mammalia > Chiroptera > Hipposideridae > Aselliscus > Aselliscus stoliczkanus. The sequence continues at coordinate 68,545,157 of CM066740.1, read as the reverse complement.
AATTAGTTGCGGGTGGGCAGTGCCACCATCTCATGCAGGAGTCAAACCAGCAGCCTCATTGTTAAGAGCACGCCCTCTATCCCCTGAGCCACCCGGGAGGCAGCTCAGCTCAAGGTGCCGAGTTCAGTCTTTAGTTGCAGGAGGGCATAGCACATCATCTTGAAAGGCAACCTTGTTGTTAGGAACACATGCTCTCACCAGCTGGGCAACTCAGCAGCAGCTCAACTCCTGGCGCAGCTCACTGGCCCATGTGGGAGTCGAACCAGCGACCCTGTTGTTCAGAGCTCACACTCAACTAACTGAGCCACTCGGCTGGTCCCTGATATCAATTTTATATCTGTACCAACCTATCAAGTAAAGGTGTCTTTGGTGGAAACTTTGTTTTCTACAGTTGCAACATTACCAAACTATTTGTAACATATTTATTATTATATTTACCAAACTAGATAAAAGTAAATTTGTAAATAACTTGTAATATTAATAAAAAATTTTCAACTATGTATTAGCTATGCAAAATGAAATACTTGACATAAAATCTGTCAATATAATTCTTTGGCACTTTTTGTAAGTTTGTGTTGGCCTCACTGAAGACGCTTAAATGTGAACCCATCAGAATTTGGACTGGAGATAGCACGCATTCTCTCTGATAAATTTTTATGTGGCAAGCATGAGCATGCTTTGTGAATCCAAAAAACTTCGGAAACCCTTAAAATAGAAGGTTAACTATCTTTTTTTTGTGATTCGAAGTCTTACAATGGCAAAATTCTGCAAGTAGGTCAGTTTCCAAGGAAATTCTACCTAAGTTGTTTTTCTTCATTTTTTTCCCTTCCTATTTCTACTACTCATTTTCTTTCTGTTCCCACTACTTGTCTTCCTTTTCACATTTTTTCTCCTTTTCCAATACCCCCTTTTTTTTTCACTTTCTTATATGAGGCATTATAAAAAAATACAGTGAATGTTTAAATTTAAAAAATATATATTGCAGTAAAAGACACATTGCCATTAATCCCTCTCAAAACACTCCCTCTTGCCTCGAACACACTTACCCCATCGTTCTTGCAACTTTCTGAAGCAGTTCTGGAAGTCCTCTTTCATGAGTGTCTTTAGTTCATCCTCCATCATAACAATGCTCAGTGTCACACATTGCTTCTTGTATGGCCATTTCTGTCAAATAAAAACATTACAGTGTGTCCTCATCCACGTTATTCACCCGATCTGGCACTGTGAGACTTCTGGCTCTTTCCCAAAGTCAAAATGACCATGAAAGGTAAATGTTTTGAATCAATTCAGGACATTGAGGCAGCCATGACAGTGCAACTAAGACACGCAAGAAAGAAGACTTCCAGAACGGCTTCAGAAAGTGGCAAGAATGATTGGATAAGTGTGTTTGAAATGAGGGGGAGTATTTTGAGGGGATTAATGGCATGTGTCTTATTTTTTTTAAATCTTAAAAGTAAATTTTATCTAAATAGCCAGATTTCATATATTTTGTCATCACATGGTATTACATGATATTACCATTCAAGACCCTTGTTCTCAAAGGAGTCTGAATACTGTCACCATGTCCAACAGCAGCACGGGCAAAGGTGTAACAGTTTTAGAAGACAACCTCCAAGAGACCATGGTTCTGTCTGTTGATGGCATATGTCCTTTACTGTAATAATTTTTAAAATTTAAACATTCACTGTATTTTTTGATTATGCCTCATACCTTTCCTTATTACTTTTATTCTTTATTTCCTTCCCTTACACACTTTCATTTCAATATGCTTTTCAATATTGAGATCCCATGAATGAGATTTCAACCATTTAACTAACACTCTTTAGAGGAGAAAATTCTCATTTCATTTGATTTACAATGTCAGCCAGTTTCAGTGATGCTCTTTGTAGGGTTCCAGACAGAATTTTTTAAATTGTCTGAAGAAAACAAATGATATTCTACAATCTTATTTTAATAATATTTCAGTGATCAACTTTAAAGCTTCACTAACAATTCTTTAAAACATTCATTGAATGTTTTTCACTGTGCTTTGATCTTTACTCTGTTTTCCTTGTTGATTAATCCAGACAGCCTTAAAAAGCTCTTTGAAGAAAAATAGACCTTCTGGATAAAACGAGGCTGATTCACAAGTTGATAATTTTGGGGGCTATAAAAACTTTAAGTTAGGAATGATCTGAGATAGAGTTTTAAATCAATTTTGTTTTAAATAATAGTTATTTCAATAATATATATTATGATATCTGGAACAAAATGATGAAAAACATTTTCATATTCTCACATCCATTATACTGGAACTTGTGACTTGATTTATTTGAATTAATTCCTGAATGGTACAGGGTTCTCAGCACAAAAAATGAACAGTCATTTCAATTTGTCCTCACTTGTTACATCTGTCCCCAATAATGGAATCACTATAATAAATCAATCTTTTATTTAGACAAGTACTGCTTTTATTTTTATTCCTTGGCATGTAGCATCTTGCAAAGATATAAAAAAATAAAGTAAATATTAAGAGCTTATTTTGTGTTACACTCTAGCGTACATTCTTTACATAAATTATTTCATTTAATCATCATAACAAAGACAACAGGTATGCTTTAATATTGCTCCATGTCAAAGTTGATACAACTGAGACATAGAATTTCCTGGTAATTGCCAAACAGCACATGATTTGAAAGTGGCAGATCGAGGAGTCATTTCAAACAATCAGAATCTATTAAGGTCCTGTTCACTTAAGCACTACACCTTATGCCTCGTCCTTCCAAATGTATTTGATGTCAAATATTATATATTTGATGCTAAACATCTATTGAAAATAAATGGAAATCTTTCTTTCTAATTAATGATTTCAGTTACACTTTTAAGGAAATAAATGGTGAATCTGTATTGATATTTAAATATTCCCCTGAACATTAAAGATAAGTCAGTCGTTTTTTTCACTGGAGTCAAATACTTCTTCCTTTGATGTCTCATCAAACCTGAGATTTTTAAGAATTTAAAGAGTAGATGTCTTTGCTGAACATTTGCCTGTTTCAGAAGAATATGGATTTACTCTACCACATCATGGTTTCAAAATATCATATTTTTCCATATTGCCTGTCAGCTCATTATTTTTTTACCACAGTTCATTGAATGTATTTATTAATCTTCATTTTTCCCAACATTTCCAATTCCTTTAATAACTCCCTTTGACTTCTATTAACTTTTACTGCTTCAATTCAATGTTAATGACTTCCATTGGCATGTTTGTTGACATTCTATAAATCAAACTGAATTTTACATGCAAAACAATTAATGTGGAAATTTTAAAACTGAAAAAAACAAAATATGGCTCAAAGAAAGTATCCTTTTTGTTTGTTTGTTTGTTTGTTTTTTAGATTTTATTGGGGAATTGGGGGAGGGGAACAACGTTGGGGAATTGGGGAAGGGGAACAGACAAGTTGCTATCTTTTTGTTCTTCAGTCTAGTTGCGGAGGATGTTGCTTCACTGGCCCATGTTGGTATTGTCATTGCGCTCTTCCCGGATGAGGCAGATCTGTCCCGGCCTCTGGATGGTCGCTCACTGCGGCTATTGGCAGCTCACGCTGGCTGCCAGCGGCTCACACTGGCTGCCGGCCACTCACTGTAGCTTATGGCAGCCCACTGCAGCCTACACCTTCACCGGGGCTCGCAGCCCAGCTCCAGGTGGAGCTGTTGTTAGCTGTAGAGGACAGTGTCACTGGCCCTCATATGTGGGATCTGAACCAGGGCCGCTGGCATCCCAAACCCAGCTCTTAATGTCCACTCAGCAGGCCCAAGAGTATCCTTCTTAATAGCTCTAGAATAGAATCAGTCAAGGTGAGATGCCCCTAATGCACTTCCATATCCTTCCACTTGTTAAGACATCAGTTCTTTTCCCTTATGTCATAGTTACCAGGTTTCAATAAGTAGGAATTTTGATTCACTATGGAGTTAATATTTATAATACAATGAGATTTACCATAATAATTTACAGGTAATCTTACACTAAATTTAGGTGATGATAAAAGAAAGCAACATATTATGACTATAAATAAAGGTATAGCCACGTGCTTTTCATTTATTAAACTTTTTACTTTTTAAAATAACATCTTTTACATCTGTGACATACAGCATTCTAGATTGAAAGAGTTCAGAAGAGAACAAGAAAGGACCTTATTCTCATGGAGATTTCATTTTAGTATGTATGATAGAAAAATGAAGAAGAAAAAAAACAAAGGAGAAAATATTTTAACATATTAAGGACCAAGAAGAAGTAAATCCAGTTGAAGTAACAGAGAGATTAAGGAATGGACCACTAACCCAAGTATGGACATTGAAATAATATTGTTTTACCAGAATAGTGTTTGTTCCTTGCTATTTGAAGTTTTAGTTTGTACTAGAGATACAAATTTTCTTAAGATTAGGTTCTGTAGTCTTTATAAAGACCAAGTTAAAAGTAGCATTTAAGCATTTCTAATGAGATTTTCCTAAAACAAGGTAAATCCATTGAATATATTTAGAAGCTTTGCATTCTAATTAATTCACAAAAGAAAAGCCTTAAAAAGTATGGTACCTGTGGTAGGTAAAGTTAGGATTCAGTATATAATCATAGCACCCTCCTACAATTTTCATCGTTTTGCAAGGGTTGAGTCCATGCAACAGTTCTCCACAATGAAGAACAGAATATCATGTATCACTTGTCAATTAAGACAATTAGAAACAAATGTATCTTTTTCATCTCTTGCTTTCCAGATGGGAAGACATATAAGATGATAGTCATGATGATGATAGCATCAAAAGATGGCTTGTGCCTGGATCTTTAAGTCACCATACAGAATAGAATTATTGCTAACCTGCGTTAGGCTTTGTATGAGTAAGGGATAAGGTTTCACTGTGCCAAGCCATGATGATTATTTGTTTCTTTATGTATTTATTTTTGTCACTGTCATTGCCTATTGAAGAACATCATAGTAGCAGTTTGGTGCAATTAGGAATATAGTTATTATAAACATTCGCATACAGGATTTTTTTGGGTTTTTTTAAAGATTTTATTGGGGAACTGGGGATAGGGAACAGACAAGTTGCTGTCCTTTTGTTCTTCAGTCTAGTTGCAGAGGACGTTGCCTCACTGGCCCATGTTGGTATCGTCATTGCACTCTTCCTGGATGAGGCAGATCGGTCGCCAGCTTCTGGACGGCTGCTCACCACAGCTGTTGGCCGCTCACGCTGGCTGCCGGCCACTCACTGTAGCCTATGGCAGCCCACTGCAGCAGGGGCTGCAGCCTACACTGTTGCCGGGAATCGCACAGCCCAGCTCCAGATGGAGCTATTGTTAGCTCTAGAGGGCAGTGTCACTGGCTCTCATATGTGGGATCCGAACCCGGGCCACTGGCATCCCAAACCAGCTCTTAACCAATGCACCACTTGGCCGGCCGCTGCATACAGGTTTTTGTATGATCATAAGGTTACAAATCAGTTGGCTAAATATCTAGGAGAACAATTGCTAGATCATAATGATAAGACAATGTTTAGCTTTGTAAGAATCTGTCAATCAGTTTTTCAAAGTGACTTTACTGTTTTACATTCTTACCAGCAGTGAAGGAGAGTTCCTGTTGCCTACATCCTACCCAGCATTTTGGTGTTGGAAGAGTTTTGGATTTCAGTCATTTAATTTGGTATGTAGTAGTATGTCATTATTTTAATGTGGAAATCCCTCATGGCAATGTTGTTGAATATCTTTTCATATATATATTTTTTATCTGCATATCTTCTGATGTTTTAGAATTTTAGTGGTTTTAGTTTGGGTTGTGCTTTCTTATTGTTGACGTTTAAGCACTTTATATATTTCATATACAAGTCTTTTATCAGATAATGTAAAATTGATCGTTTTGTAGCTTCTGAAATTTGTAGGGATAAATAGTGAGAGAAGAGGAGAGAGTGCAATATAAGGAGAGAAAAAGAGAAGCGAGAACACAAATACTTAAAGTGCACATCAAAGACAGTAAAATAAAAACAGACCTTTTAATTAAAAAATATATTTTAAAACTAATATATATATTATATATAATATGAATTACATATATTAGTAAAAATGTATAAGTTGCCAAAATGGCAAAAGAAGAAATAATACATAAATAGACAAATATTAAAGAAATTTAAATAAAATTCAGGAGTTTCTCTCTCAAATAAACACCAGCACCATAAAATTTTTTTGTAAAAATTCTATAAACTTTCAAGTAAGAGTTCATAGAAGTATTAAGAAAAAAAAGAAAGAAAAAAAAAATGGAAAGTTGCTGAGGGAAGGATAATTGTCAATCTAAAGCCAGGTGAGGACTATGAAAGAAGAGGTGTATAAGCCAATTTAATTTACAAATTAAAAATAAAATTATCAAATTATGAATAAAATATAAGGGGATCCAATCCCATTCTCTTAACAATACACCATAATCAAATAGTCTTTAGCTAGTGTTGTGGACTGAAATGTGCTACCCCAAACTTGTACGCTGGAGCCCTAATCCCTAATGTGATGGTAGGTGAGAGGGCCTTGAGGGAGGTAACTGAGGTTAAATGACATCCTAAGGGTGAGGCCCTAATCCCATGAGACTGGTGTCCTTCTAACTGAGGAGGAGACACCAGGGAGCTCTTTCCACACACGTGGCACAGAAAGGCCACGTGAGGTCACACAGAAGATGGTCGTCTGCCAGTCAGAAAGAGCCCTCTCAGCTGAAACCAAGTCTGCCATCCCTTGACCTTGACTTTTACCCTCAGAACTGTGAGAAAATTATGGCTGTGGCTGAAGCCACCGAGACTGTGTATTCTGGTATGGCAGCTTGAGCCGACCAACACAGCCAGGAACGTAAGAAAAGTTTAATGTTAGAAAATATATACAAATAAATCACCACATTAATAAAACAAACATATATATATATGTTTGTTTTATATATATATATATATATATATATATATATATATATATATATATCAATAAAGAACAAAATGCTTCTGAAGGTTCATAACCTATAGTAATAAATATTAGGAATCTAGGAATAGAGGATATTTATTTAATGTTAAAATTTATATACCAGAAACTTCTCCTTAATAGAGAAAGAAATAAAACAATGTCTTCAAGTTTGGAAAACAGAATATTCATTATTACAGTTACTGGTTACCACAGGAATGGAAGACATAGCCATTGCAATAAGTAACAAAACAAAATAACCAATAAAATAAAATACAAACAATAATAGCTATAGGACTCAGAATGAAAGAGAGAAAACTCTCATTTTTGGCAGGTGACATCATCGCATACTTTGAAAATCCAATAAAATCAGCAAATTGTTAAAACAAATAAGATTACTCAACAAGGTTAAGAGATATCACATCAAGTTATAAAATTCAAAACAAGCAAACTTAGTTCATGGAATGATAAGTCCCATGCAGTAGCTAGTCTGTAATAAAAATGAGAAGCTATTCACAATAGTATAGAAATTATAAAATATCTAGGCATTAACCTAGTAATAATGCACAAGATATTTAAGGTGGAAAATTTTAAACTCAAGTAATATAGAAAAATTTTGAAAAAAAAATATATATATATATTACAGGTTCTGGGATGGCATAATTTAATATTAGATTAAATATTTGGCTCCTTCCTGCCCCTTTAGCTTCACTTCACATCTGTTTCTTCCTTGAACTTGCATTTGAACCACACTGGCTTTCAAAAGTGCCATGTTCCCGACACCTCCTGGCTCTCCCACTCTGATATTCTCTGTGAATTGGAAGCCTTCCACCTCTTTATCTAGTTAACTGCTAGTCATTCTTCAGATTTCAACAGAAATGTCATTTCCTCTGTGAAACCTTTCTAACTCCTTAGATGAGGCCAGGTATCCCCTTACAGACACTTACAGGACCTTGAGTATTTTCTTCAAAGCACTGGTCACAGTTATTTGACATTTAAATTAATATGTCTATGCTGAGACTGTAAGTTTCATTAAGATAAGGGCTAACTTATTTGTCTCCATTTTCTCCTTTCATTTAGTACATTGCATGATGCAATGTAGGGACTTGAAAAACATTTGCTGAATTAAGGAAAGAATTAAGAAATTCAATGTCACCCAGCATTAATTGGATGTAGATACACACACACACACACACACACACACACACACTCACACACGCATATGTACTCATCCATACATATAAAACCATAGTGATACTTATGCAAATATTTCAAGCTGAACTTTCCTTAAGAGAACTCTCTTCCTTTTACCTAGTTAACTGCTTGCTATTCATGTCTTCTCTTGCTTCTGAGCTTAAATGTTATTCCCTCAAGAAACTCTAAGCTAAATCTTCAGATCCCTATTATGTATGATATATTCCTCTTTTTACCACACATTACAATTGTGGTGAAATATATCTAGATAGATGCACAAGACATTTCACTTACTGTATAAGAATAATATATATACAAACAAATTACACACACACAAACAAACACACACACGCACATACACACGGATTTGCTACTTGGAAGGCTGCTGGCATTTGATTATTGGGACCATTCATTTATATGTTACATTATAACACAGTCCCTGTGTAAGAAAACAATTTGCAGCATTCCATTGATTTGGGGAAACTCACAGTTGTGAGCTCTTCCTTTGTAAATTGTAAGACCTTATTCATTCATTGTTCTTGAGAAACCCGCTAGGGTCACCTTAAATCTGAATGCATATTCTTGCGAATTGATTTTGGTATCCTCTTAATATTATTATTGGTCTCTACTTTCACCCTGCCTGAAACCTGTAAGAGTGAGAAATGATTTTTCCAGAAGGAGACAGAAAATATTGCTTGTGTAATGATGGGGTTATTTGAGAAACGTACTGTGCTCTGTTTATTCTTTGATCTGGGGCCCTGTACTAATGCTAGCTGTGATCTGGGACTACAAGGAAGAAAATTATGTGGAGACTGAAAGCAAATGCTAGGCCAAGTTTATGATGAGAGTATTTAGAAAGTGCTCAGATGTTTCCCTGCAGATTGCCCTGAGGAATTTCTGTTGGGTCAAAGCAAAGACTGGATAGAGCTCATGTGGTGACTCCACCTGGTGGCAACAATGATAAAGAATGAGTAATTGGAGCTCTGGGCTCTTCAACAGGACCAGTTATTAGCACCCAGAGTCTTAGGAATATCTAGGAGTTAAGCTCATAAAGATCAGATTTCTTGTAATTTGTAAAAAAGAGACTCGTTATAATTTGAATAAGAAGCAGAGATGAGTGGATGAAGGAGACCATGCAAGATGTTTGTGTAATGTATTCCTGTCCAGCTACCTCTAGTAGGGCATGGTGGTATTAAAGAGTACTTTTTCAAGACCACATCCCAACAACTACATAGAGCCTCATGCAGAGGAAGTGTTCAGCGGATGTATTATTTTTGCAACAAATTGTAGGTGCCTTGAAATCTTGGTTTTAAATCTCTTCTACAGTGTATATTTTTATATCAAGTTGCCACTTAGATGAATTAAAATGAACTGTGTGATGCACCATGCTCTTGATGAGTAGAATTAGTAAAAATACTGCCCTTCCTCCATAAATTTAAACAAAAACAGGATATATGTAAATAAACACAGGGCACAAACAAAATGGGGACTGACCTCAAAACATGTCTTTAGCGTGGACAAAATTACAGTGCAAATTGCAACACTTATCTGATAGACTCTGAGTTCTCAATGGGTATAAGTAGACCACCCATGGTTCATGCTTTTTGCAGACCACAGGATGACTGGTATGTAACAAAGCAGATGTACTGTAATACGATGAAATCTTGGTTTCTGATTTGACACAGGATATCCATACAAATGCATAGTCATAAGCTAATATTTAGATATTATGTCTTGAAAAAAGTTAATTCCATGGTCACAGGAACCATTCAATGTCACCTTCAAGTCTTTTCCTGGATAGAGTTTTCTGTTTCTGTAGACTTGGGGATTCAATATAAATGGTTTGCACATGTAACATGAGAACACGAGCAGATAGATCAAATCTGTCTGTGTTTGCATTTGTATTAGAGATAGCAAATGATATTATAGAACATCTATTTTTATAATTCTCTATTTTATCTAGGTCATAAACTTCTTAAAATTCTTTCTCAGTATACGTTTTCTATGCTTCTATTCAACCCTCAGATAATTTTCTTTTTAGGATTAAGGGAAATCTGTTCAGCTGTTTTAAAGCTAAGTGAATGTGAATATATTTGTATATTTTACGATATAGGAAAGGCAATCTATTGCAATCACTTTCTCAATAAATCTCAAAAGGCGTCTTCTGAAAAGTTCAGTCCAAATATAAATGATACCAAATATAAAAAACTACCTTAACTGGATATAAGGAAGCAAAATTTTCCTATCTTTCTATACCCAAAATATCCCATTGTTTGGAAAACTCCTGAGACTTAGGATTATAAATCAGTGATTGACTTATTCAAATAGGCACTTTGCATTATTATTCCCACAAATAAACATACAGAAACCTTTAGCCATTACATTAGGAGGACAAGTAGTTTTAGCAAGTTACATATAAAAGTGTACCAAATGGAAACAAATGGCATGACGCTTATTAAAATTTAAAGCTGGAAAGAATCTTGGTGATGATGAGTTTTAGTTTTCCTCAAAATTGATCATGAGATGAAGTGCCTGGGGTCACGGTGTTCCTTAGAGAACATCTGAATTACTGAATTACTGATGTAGTATATCTATGTGACAATCATGGATATAATTTTTGCAAGTCAGATACCAGTATGTCTAATGAACTAAAATAAGCAGAAGCACCGAATGCTGATGTTTTAAAGACAAAATAATATGTAAAGAAATGAACAAACAAAAATTATTTGAATCAAATGTCTGAATACCTTAGTTCAACTGAAGAAATAAACCTTTCATTAAAACCATAGTTCAAAACCATCACTAAGATCCAAGTTCTTAGATTTTCTACATGCGGCAATCAAAACCCAACCAGGATAAGAAAATTATAGGACTGTTTTCCAGGTTTCATGGCTCCTATGTGGTATGATCCTCAGCTAATTAAAAAATGCAAGGTAAGGGTTGTCTTCACAGCCACATTGACCCACCAGCCTAACTCTCACAAAAACCTGATAGATTGTGACAAATGTGAAACTGAACTACTAGACCCTTTATCAAGGAACCCACTTTTTATACTAAGTTGGGGGATAAAACACACAAGTTCTCAGAATGTGTGTAATTAGGGGAGACAAATACCATTAATCCCACTTTCTTTTTCTACCTCTTGGTTATGTCCCATATGTAATACTTACAGGGGACATAGCACCACGTAAGATGCATTAATGTAAGGGCTCTTCACATCCTGAAGAACTGTGCTGCATCCTTGCAGTGTTATCCCTAAGCTGGCATCTGACCTTTAAGAGGCCAGTTAATCTCTATCAGCTGGCAGCTTCTAAATGTTTTACTCCTATAGTAGGACCAGTGGATCCAGGGTATGTGCCCGCCTCTGTACCATTGCTGAAATATTGACTAGGGAAGTTTAGGAGCATGTACTTGGCCTTTCCTAGTACAGTAGCTCTTATTCTGGAGTCAAGGGATCAATATGGTGCCCTGATGATTTAAAAATATATATCTGAAAATGGAAAAATGAAATCTGGTTAGATTGGGGGAGCCTAGTGAACATAATTATGGAACAGCATCTCCTACTCTCAGCCCTCCTTCAGAGGACAGGCGCAACTGAGATCTCGATCATGATACCCTCTGTTCTTTTTGTTATTTTAAGATTTTTGTTTCTTTTTTATTTTCCTTGGGGGGTTATACCTTATTTATTAGTGGGGTATGTCGTTAGAATCTAAATATGGCCTCTTGCAACTCACCCTTTATGCTTTCCTTTTCTTATGCTCTTCTTAATAATCAACTATTAAAATAACTCCAACAGTGAGTATTATTCTCCTTAGAAGAGTTAGAAAAATAAAATACTTGGGTTCACACTCCTTGTCTTGAGATGCAGAAATAAAACTCAATAAACAGGTAAGCTACTAAGCAATAATAGTATCCATTCTAGGTATCATACAGAAGTCAGTCCCATTATTCTTAATGCAATGAAAGCCAATAACCTAAATTAGCAAGATGCTACAGATTTATCATCACTCTCTCTCTTATTTTTAAATCAGCTTTATTAAAATAAAATTTACACGCGATAAACACCAATTTTAAGTGTTCAATTTGGTGAGTTGTGATAATTGTGTGTAACAATAGAAACACTCACACAAACATGATATAGAACATTTTCATTGACCTCTAAATTTCTCTGTGCTCTTTTGCAGTCAAAGGCCATTTCTACCCCTTACTCCTGTCAAACACTGCTTTGCTTTCTGCTACTATGTTGTTGACTTCTCAGAATTTGATATAAATGGAATCATAAGTATGTAGTGACAATATCTGATTCTTTCAGATGAGCATTCAGATTGTTTCCAATTTATATCCAGTATGGACAATCAGCAATAAACATTTTTAAATAGGGCCATTTTGCACACATATACTTGTTCTCTGGAGTATACATTCAGTACAAAGATAGCAGGATATGCCAATTATTTTAGTTTGAATAAATCTTGCCAAAAAAAATGATGGTACTGATTTATATGTTCCTATCAGGCTAAGAACCAAAACTCTGTGGAAAAATAAATCTATAGCTGCCTCAGATAATTATTTCCTTACCCACTCAGGGAAACCTACTATCATCTTATTATCTGCCTTAGTCTGGGTTCTCCAGAAGGCACAGAGCAGAGGTTAAAAGGTGACATTTTATGTGGTAGGGGCAAGCCTTAGCAAGTTAGAGGAAAAGTATCTGGGTAGGGGCATGGGTGCTGGTCAGAAGCAGGAAAGAAAAGAAACCAAGCAACACAATGATAGTCATTATCATGCTGGCCTCTCTTCACCACTAGTTTCAAAGAAAAAGAGCAAGGCACTCAGCTGATAAGATTGTTACTCACTTGGAAGTTTCCAGCAAAAAAGGAACTGCACCTTGAGGCAGTTCCCGGAAGTGAGAAAGGAAGACACATTTATCTGTATGGTTACCTTTCACCTCCTGTTTCTCCATTTGCCAAAGCTCACCAGGAACTATAAAATTCCCCTTACCCTACAGTTTGTGTTATCTGGCCCCTTGATGGTGTTGACCTTAAGCAAATAGACAGCCAGATATATTTTCTAGCAAAATGCATTTACCTGAAAACAACAAAGAAGTACAAGTCAGGGCAAGCAGCCTAATAACTAGGAAACACTTGCAAGTCCCAAAACAAAAGAGAGGAGAGAATCATTCTTATATAGAGGAAGGTGGCAGGGAGGGGTTCAGAGGTTGTAAACCAAATGTTTTGGAGGAAACTGGGTGTTGGAAGTGATGTGGCTTTTCATTGGTTGATTTGCAAGTCTTTCATAATCTGCGTGGTTGCCAGGCAAGGAGAAGACCCTCCTCCCTACTAGAGTAATAGAGTAGAAAAACATCTTCCTCTTAGAAATGCAAAGTGCTGCTCTTCCTGTTTGAGGTGATTGACAATGAGTAGTGTGGCATGAGGACTTCCCAACTTCAACTTAAATGAAGTTTCTGTTTATTAACCTCCACTTGGCAAGCAATATCTCAGGGCCCACAGTGCAGCATTTCCTGAGTCTGAAAGCTGAAGGCTGAGCAGTAGCCATAGTAGGAAGAAAAGATTCTAAAAAGGTTTGCTTAGTTTAGTATTCCAGTGGCTATAAGACAAACATGAATCTTTCTATGAATTTTCTATAACCAGTCTTTGTCCAGAGAGTAAGAAAGAGGTGATAGAAATTCAAAAGTGTCCAAAATTCATGTCCAATACATTATCAAGTGAGTAAAGAATTGTAACTCGTTGTTGGTAAAATTGATTCACAGAAAGGTTAAAAATATTATCATATGTTTGTCATACACTTGTATAATTTTTTTTCTTCCAATCTTTTGTCTATTTTGTCTTTTTTTAAAAAATTTTATTGGGAAATTGGGGGAGGGGAACAGACAAGTGGCTGTCTTTTTGTTCTTCAGTCTAGTTGTGAAGGACATTGCTTCACTGGTCCATGTTGGTATTATGATCATTGCATTCTTCCCAGGTAAGGTACATCGGTCACCGGACATTGGAGGGTCACTCACACCAGCTGCCAGCCACTCACAGTAGGTTACAGCAGGCCACTGCAGCCTATGACACCTCCGACGACTCACAGCAGCCCAGCTCCAGGTATAGCTGTTGTGCACCATCTTAGCTGTAGAGGGTGCAGCCTCACTGGCCCACGTGGGATCCGAACCAGGGCTCTGCTGCTCAGAGCTGGTTTCCTAAGCCAACTCTTAACCAAAGGACCACTCAGTCAGCCCAGAATTTTGTCTTCTTAATGTGTTGGTTTCTTTGCGTAACTTTTGGTTACTAATGTGTCATGTACATCTCGTAATATTTTCTCCCAGGTTATTTTGTTTGCTTGTTAAATGTCAACTTTGTTTATGACATCTTTAATCTTATAAAAGTTACAAACATTAATTTAGGCAAATATATCAATAATTTATTTGATTTACTGTTAGAAATGTATTAAAAATTATTTCCTGAAAGAACTGAATAGATAATCCTGCTCTATTTTTTTCCTAATGTATTTATTGTTTGTTTTATTACTTGGTTTCTTTATATGACAATATAAAGTGGAGATCTCTTTTTATATTTTTCCAGATGGAAAGTCAGGTGTCCTCAATATTGGGTATCATTAGACTGTTCTTTTCCCATCTATTTGAGATGGAATATTAATCACCTACCACTCTTGCATCCATTTTTTATTGAATTGATATATTTCCCCATATCTGCATCAATATTATATTGTTTCAATGACTATAGTTATTAAAGTTGTCTTGATTTTAGGTAGGACAATTAACTTTTTTTCTTTTCTTTTTTTTTTTTTTAAAGACTTTATTGGGGAATTGGGGGAGGGGAACAGAGTTGGGGAACCGGGGAAGGGGAACAGACAACTTGCTGTCCATTTGTTCTTCAGTCTAGTTGTGGAGGACATTGCTTCACTGGCCCATGTGGGTATCATCATTATACTCCTTTCGGATGGGGCAGATCAGTCCAGCCTCTGGACCGCCGCTCACAGTGGCTCTTGGCAGCTCACGCAGGCTGCCGGCCACTCACGCTGGATGCCAGCCACTCACTGTAGCCTATGGCAGCCCACTGCAGCAGGGGCTACAGCTATGCCATCCTGGGGACTCACAGCAGCCCAGCTCCAGGCGGAGCTGTTGTTCACCATCTTAGCTGTAAAGGGCAGTGTCACTGGCCCTCACATGTGGGATCCGAACCAGGGCCGCTAGTGTGCCAAGCCAGCTCTTAACCAACGCGCCACTAGGCCGTCCCATACCTTTTTTTCTTTTCATGCCTTGGTATAATGCTCCCTTACCTTCATACATATTTTAGAACCAGCTTGTCAAGTTTCCAAAAAAATGTGGACATTTTTATCAGAACTCATTGAAATTAAATATTACTTTAAAGAAAATTAAAAATTATTTATAAATGTGATTTTTAATTTGGAATCTCAATATATTTTTATATTAAAAATGTATAAAAGGGGCCTGTCGAGTGGCTCAGTTGGTTAAGAGTTAGCTTAACAGCATGATCTCTGAGCAACAGGGCTGCCAGTTCAATTCTCACATGGGCCAGTGACACTGCACCCAAGCTGAGCTGCTGCTGAGCTGCCAACAGGAGGCAGGATCGCTCAGCTGGTGAGAGCATGTGCTCTTAACAACAATACTGCCTGTTCTACGATGGTCTGCACCCACCTGCAACTAAAACTGAACTCAGCACCTTAAGCTGAGCTCCCACCCGGATGGCTCAGTGGATAGAGTGTGCGCTTTTAACAACAAGGCTGCTGGTTCGACTCCCACATGTGTTGGTGGCTATGCCCATCCACAACTAAGATTGAACACAGCACCTTGAGCTTAGAGGTCACAAGCTGCCGACGGGCAGCCAGATGGTGACTGGCACCCTCTACAACTAAGATTGAAGAACAACTTGTCTGGTCCCTTTCCCCAATTCCCCAACACTGTTCCCCTCCCCCCAATTCCCCAATTAAAAAAGAATGTATAAGAGGAGACATATTAATTGAAGGGCCAGAACCATAAATGATCCACGAAGAAATTATGGCACATGATTCAAAACCTATTTTTTAAATTACTTTTAAATTTACAACTAGTAGTAAACAAGTCCTAGAGATCTAACGAATATGGTGTACATAGAGACAATACTGTATTATAATCATCAAAATTGCAAAGAGACTAGATCTTAATTATTCCAACCACAGAAAAAGAGTTATTATGTGACATGGTAGAAGTGAAAATTATCACTACAATGGCAATCATATTACAATATATAAATCAACATATTGTATACCTTAAATTAACAAAATGTTATATGTCAAATATATTTCAATTAAAAATGTAAAAAAAGAAAAAACTAAACATAATATTTCTTCAGCAAAGAAATGGCACAACTTATGTTTTTCTTTTTGTCTTGGTATCAGAAATTGCTGGGTTGAGATTTTTAAAGAATGAAGATAATAGAAAATTCAATGCAAATGGAGGGAGGAGATAAGTCACCCACTAGGGACTTCATTGACGTTTGGCGAAAGAGCTCTGGTCATTTGCTGAATGAGTGTCAAGATCACTGTTCAAGTAAAATGCTAAGCACCCCAGTCTGCATTAGGACAGGGACATATCTGTCCTTGTTCTAAACACCTGATAAACATGATAATTTTTTTTTATAAAGAAGTAATTTGATAAGTGATATTTTAAGGGACATTACTATTTCAGGTCACTGAACTATGATTAAATTTATTGCAACTATGTGTATTGTAATCACCTTTAAAAATATTTGAAAATCATACTGCATGGAAATCAAAATTCCACAATGAACCTCATTTGATTCTCTTTGACAGGCTGGTAATTCAGAGCTCTAGACTCGAAAGATAAAGAAAGGTGATAATATATTGGAGACATTCTAGCACACTTGGTTAAAACTTTTTAATAAACAGACTTTATTTAATAAACAAACCTTTTAATAAAAGCTTGACCTTAACTCTGATATTGAGGACTATAACAGATTTTTTTTTAAAGGCAAAAATGTAAAAAACAAGTTTTAAACATATATTGCTGAATGCCTGCCTCATTTTCATATTTCCATTTAGTTCCCATACCTCAAACCTCTATCTTACTCTTGGATTTAGTTTTCCATTAACATCTTTAAGTACAAATTTTGCAAAGTAATTGGGTTTTGATATTAATGATAAAATTGGAAATGGTGGAGGTATTTTGGCATTATTATTTGGAAGCATTATTTTGCTTTATTCTTCTAAATTATTTTTAAGGAGCAATATTGAGTGATATCATAAGTAGGAGTTCACAAACACACATAGTTTGTTATTTATAATTCTTATTTTGCAGATATTACTCAGTTGAATTGATCCTGGAAAGTACTTCAGTTGCAAAAAACAGTACTTTTCAACCTATTTGAGTATAAGGGCACATTTTGGGTAGCTTTTTATAGACTCTCATAAAGTAATTTTACTTTTAACCAGTATACCTTGAAAAAAATACATTATGAAAAATATACTAGTAACAAAGTAATACTTAATTAATTTGCATATTCTCAATCATATCATTTATATACTTTGAAAAACTGATATATGCATGTAAAATTTTATTCAAACGTTCTACAAAGGATGATTGATGAATGCTTGGATTTGCATCACTTGCAATATGCCCATAGCTCCATAGACATTCAAAGCCCAGAGGTTGGACACCACTAGTATAGGAGACTTTTTATTCCTCCTGTTCTCTGTCTTTCATCATTCCCCAAATCTTATTTTTCTACTTCTACTTATTATCAATAAATCTGCTGTGACTTCAATTCAGGATATTTAGAATTAAGGGCATAATTTTTGTCAAAACAGGTTTAATAAGAATTTATGAAGCCACTGAGCCAAAAAGGAAAATCTGAGCAGCCCACCCACAAAATCACACCTGCTGATGTAGTTAAAGGTCAATTGACAACATCTGTTACCCAAAGAAGGCTAGGAATTACAGCATAATAAATGTTTACCAGTAATGTGTGAAAACAAAATCATCCATAAAAAAGCTTTTCTACTTAGATGAATATGTGTTAGCCGTAAATGAGCTCAGAACCTGACAGCTGGATAATTTTAATTCCTGAGTAGCTGATACCTTAGGGAAAACAGAATAAAACATTTTAAAAAGTTTTAATCAGCTGAAGTTTCCTTGTGTTTGTAGATTTCTTCTGAAAGTTAATTGTCCAATTTTATAGTGATGATTGAACTCAGCTGTATAAGATACATACATCACTATAGATTGTGAACATTTCAGTGATTCAAAAAGTTCTTTGCATAGATACAATGTGTTCCATTCAAATGTTATTAATCTAATTGGGGAGATCAGTCACAGATAGCAAGAACCATAACAAAGGGTATAAAACAGTGATTCCACAAAGTACGTGTATATGAGTTATTATATTAAAAGAAGGAAAAATTACCACCAACTTTAGCAGTTATAAATATTTTTTTTTAAAAATCTACTTCTAAAGACATACAAAATTAGATGTTAGTTAGGTGTGAATAAGTTATTGAGAAATGACTATATGTGCTTAATATTGGTGGAACAATCATAACTAAGAAATAAACTGTCCAAAAAGAAGATATCAGTGTTGTTGAGTTAGATGTTTGATCCAATCATAATGTCTTCTTAATGGATATAATAAAAGCAGGAGCAAGTTACAAATGCAAACTTTAACTGCAATTTAGACAGTAGAGCAAATGGTGCCATCAATAGCTGGGATGGTTAGAAGTCTTCACAGAAAGTACCTTGAAAGATATTTGGGGGTTCACCAAGCAGATAAGAGTAAGAAGAACATTATCAGAATCATTGGCAGAGGAAAGAGCATGAACAGAACCACAAAGGTCATTATAATATGCCTGAATTTGGAAAAGGAAGTAGAAATAAATTGTAAAGGGAGGAAAATCACCTATATCAGTTAAGGTTCAATTAAGGATGTAGAAATAGTATGAGTATTATAGTAATAGACCTTATTCAATTTCAGGGAAAAAGTTAGGGAAGGAAGAAATAAGATGGAGATTTTGGGGAATCTTTGTGAAGTCTCTAGCCTTCCAGAAACACTGGCATGTGTGGACATGTCAGAGCTCGCAGGCCAATCTGGGAAGACAGCCATATCCAGCTGCCAGAACAGAAGCATGAAATGAAGCCGGTGGAGAGGGCTATAGAATTGATCACATATGGACAGTTGCCAGCAACGGCTGTTCAGCAGGACTGGCTCTCAGAAAGCAGAGCCGGTCACGGAAGGGATACAAGAAGGGCAGAAGAAGGACAGTACTGTGTGTGCATGTCAGCATCTCTAACCATGATGACCTTCAGAGAAGCCTGCCTGTTTCTTTACTTCTTGGCTTCTGTTGTAACCCTGCCTTCCAAATTTTGCTGAAAATTAACTTTGGACCAACTCCATTGGAAGGGTGACCCCAGAAAGAATAGTTAAATGTGAACAAGTAATAGAGTATGCACTGCAGCTTACCTGGGTTATACAGGAGGCAGGGAGAAAGTCTATGTAATCACTTAGGTATTTGCGATGCTTGTTGGCTTGCTTGATCTCTAATAATGCTTCCTGAGACGTTTTTACAGAACCGGAAGGTAAAGAAAGATGTGTGGAAGCTACCTGAAACCACCTGGAGACCCCTCAGTGACCTTGGCAGGCACTTTTCTTGTTACACCCTCATTATAATCCAAATCTCCACCCAAGGTAGAGCTTATCTTTCATTTTCTTTACATGAGATATGTGTACAGCCATATTTGCAAACTGCACATAAGCATCTTAATCATACCCCAACATGCCATGATGTAAGCACCCAGACCTATAAAGCTTTTCAGTCCTTTCTTCTCGGGGAGACACTGCTTTGGGATTGATCCCCAGTGTACTCCTGCTTGCTGGCTCGTTGTAAAGTTCCTACTAACAGAATCAACTTGGGAGTGTTTTTTTGTCTGACACCTACCTAGTGGCTGAACCCAAGTTCTGTTTGGTAACAAAACCACCACACTATTTTCAAGACTCTTGACTTTACACAATACACAGTGGAGAATCGTCAGAGAGATTGAAAAAAGGGAGTGACAAGATGATAGATTTGGTCATAGAAAAGCAATTCTAGTCAGAAAATTAGAATTCATTACAAGAAAGATAAACTGGATGTAGGCAACCATTTGCAAAGAGTTTTCATCCCACCATACAAGGAGAGGTACAATTCTGAACTAAGACAATGAAAATAGGCATGGGGAGAAGACCTATTTGAAATTTGCAAGAGGCCAAGTTGACTGGACAAATGTGGCTTGGTTATTGGAGACAAAGGAGAGGGAGAGTAGGTGAACCCAACAATGTTTAGCTTGGAATTTTTTTTTTTTTTTTTTTAGTTGAGCCATCCCGCCACCTGTTGGCAGCTCAGCTCAGGCTGAGAATTGAACCGGTGACCCTGTTACTCAGAGCTTGCACTCTTGAGCGAGCTCTTTTTTTTTTTTTTTTTTTTTTTTTTAAGCTGAGCCATCCTGCCACCTGTTGGCAGCTCAACAGCAACTCAGCTCGGGCTGCCATTGAACCACTGTTGCTCAGAGCTCAGCTCACCCTCTTGAGCGAGCTCTTAACCAACTGAGCCACTAGGCCGGCCCTTGAGCGAACTCTTAATGAATTGAGCTAGCCTTGGATATTTACAAGTGTGGTAAGAAGTGTCCAAAAAATTTTTTACCAGACAGGTTAACAGACAAGGACAACTTTTTTTCAAAACATTGTAATTAGGGAGAAAGGCTGAAATCAATTCCACAATAACAAAAGGTGAGAGAGTTTTGAAGAGCTGTGGAAAGCTAGTGGGAAAATACCAGAGGGCATTGGAAAGGGAGTTATACAATGTGATTAGGCTGCATTTGCTGATCTGTATTTATTGAAGTTTGGCTCCTAGGATCCTTCAGAGGCTGGGAAATAGGGGCACTCTCTTTCTTGATGATTACATTTCAAAGGGATGGGTTCCAGGTTATTGAGAAATATTTACATCTCAAAGGAGCAGAGAAAGAATTTACAATCCCAAGTTTTCTAAAATAACTGCTCTAAGCAAAGAGAGGTCAGGACCTATTGTTAGGAAGAAACCCATCTAAAGTTTAGTCAAGTTGAAGGGAACGTGAAAGCCATCTTGCATAAAAGTAGAATGTGTTTACCTGGTTTGCCATGGTTACAATAAAGTCCTCATATTGAGTTTCAATTCCCTGTGAGTTTGAGCTTGAAACTTTTAAGTAAGTGACTATTGTCAACCTGACTGTAATGGCTTGAATGGCAACCCCCTCTCTGCAAAAAAGAAAGATGTTTCCTTATCCTAATTCCAAAACCTATAAATATGAACTTATTTGGAAAAGGGATATTTCCAGTAACTAAATTGAAGACTGTGGGAGAAGATCACTTTGGATTACTTGGGTAGGCCCCAAATCCAATCACAAGTATTTTTATAAGTGACACACAGAAGAAAGATACACAGATAAGAGACGAAGCCTATGAGAAGAAAGAGGCAAAGTTTAGAGTGTTCTGGCCAGATGTCCAGGAAAGGCTAAGGACACAAGAATCTGGGAGAGACAAGAAATGAGCCTCAAAGGGAGTACAGCCCTGCTGACATTTTGCTTTTGGGCTTCTGACCAAAAGAGAACATTTGTTATTTTAATATACCCAGTTTGTGGTGATTATTTACAGCAGCCCCAGGAAACTAATACATTGACAAAATTACTTCACTGATTTTTTTTCATGTGGTTTAAACTTAACTGTATCAATAAAATCAATATGCCCATTTTGTTGGAAAGCATGCATACAGATCATTAAATAAATTTACATCAAAAGTACTATACTCCTGCCCTGACAAATTCACAGGCAGCAGTGTGGTCATGAATTGAGTTCAGTCCATCAGCACAGATGTTCACAATTAAAACAAACAAAAAGTCATACAAATGACCTTTGTGTTAATAAGTATACTTTTTTAGAGCTCTTACAAAAATACTATTTTTGTTAACAGTTAGAGAGATTTTTCTTTTGAATAACCTAAATTTTATATAATTTTGATTTATAGATGTTAAAAATAGGGCATAATTTTGACTTATTAACCATACAACTTTGGACTTTTTTGTTCGTCAATGTTTAAGTGATTACATAAACATTATCTTAGTTTTTGAAGAATAAAGTAAGTTAGTAGACTAAATCTAAGAACCTTGAGAAGGCATTGTGGCCACCCAGATAATCTGGGATCATCTCCCTATTTTAAACACTTAATCATTCTTGCAATGTCCCTTTTCCCATATAAGGTAACATATTCACAGTGATAGGGCTCAGAGCAAACTGCCCCCAAATATGCCCAAGTGGCATATTGATTCTTTTGAATTAAAGTCACTTGAGAAAGAGCCAGTGCAAGAACGCCCTGACCTTCCTCTCTCCATCCCCCTGAAAGTAGGAAATAAATCTCCCATGTAACTCTGTCTCCTGGTTACTTATCACCAGAGATAGGGCCCCAAATCTCTACAGCCATGTGCTGAATAATGATGTTTCATAGAGGAAGGGACTGCATATATCATGATGGTCCCTTAAGATTATAATGGAGGTGAAAAATTCCTACTGCTTAGTAACATGGTAGCCATAATGATGTCTTAACAATGTGTTTTAAGCTAAATGTTATTACTAGTCAAAGAGTTTTTTTAAAAAAAGGGGGTTTATAAAGTAAAAAAAGTCGCAGTAAGCTAAAGTTAAATCTTTTATACTGTATTTTTACTGTCCCTTCTCTATGTTTAGATACACAAATACATTGTGTTACAATTGCCCACAGTATTCAGTTTAGTAACAGGCTGTATAGACTTGCAGCCTAGGCGCAATAAGTTATCCCATGTAGCCTAGATGTGTAGTAGGCTGTACCATCTAGGTGTGTGCAAATAATCTCTCTGATGTTTATACAATGACAAAATTGCCTAATGATGTATTTTTCAGAATTATCCCCATCGTGAAGTGACATATATCTGTATAAACAAAACTTGTCACTCTTTCACTAATTTATTACCCTAAGCCCATACTCTGTTTAGATTCACTAATTAAATACCCAAACCTAATTTGTCTCATCAATTCTTCACAAATTTCTTGTTTCTTTACCAAAAAGAATAAAAGCTGCTTGCTTTAGTCATTTCTTGAGGTCTCATTTCTGTGAGATCTCCATATGTATGAATTAAATTATTTCTCCTGTTAATCTGTCTTGTTTCAACTTAATTCTGAGAATAGCCAAAAAGAACCAAGAGGGGGAAATTTTCCCCTACAACTGGTTTTGGGGATTAGAGCACAGACATCATTGGGTGTCCATTACTCTGCCTACCACACTTAAGTATTTCAAATATCAAATTGAAATCTGCTTTAGACTTTTCATGTAACATACACTAAAAAAGTTTGGAGAGGAATTCAATTCAAAAGACAAGTGGTCTAAAAACTGTACAGTTGCATACAATGATATAGCTTAAGGTTGTCTAAATTATTTTTAAAAAACACAGAGAAGGCTGATTTTTAGAAATAATTCACATTACGTTTGTAATCATACACATAGAAAAAGTTTAAAAAAATGTAATGAAACCGGAGTAAACGATTATGTTTCCATTAACAGACGGAGGCACAAGCTACTTAGGCTGTAAGGGACTTTGGAGAAAGGAACAGCAAAGGAGGTTAATTGTGTTCAAATTAATCATAGATCATCCTCAAGAACAGTCAGTCCAGGGATTGAAAATAAAAGTGTAAACATACTTGAATGAAAATTAATTGTTTTGCTTTACTGCCTGACTTTCCTCCTATCCAATATTCACACTCTCAGTAAAAACACTCTTGACAAGCATTAGTGATCAATTTAAATGATTCTGATATTGCCCACTGCATCTCAATAAGAATTAACAAATGATCCTACTGAAGGTAGAAGCTCATTCTTAAGGAGGTGTATTGGAAAATAAAATTTTGCTGTCTCTACCATATTTTTCCTACTCTGAGAACCCTCTGTCTGGGCTTCAGGCTTTTGATTTATGCCAAGAAGGAATTCACATGGGCAGCGCTGTGATGGTGAATCTCTTCTCTGAGTTAACAGGTGTATTTTCTTCTACAAGAGTAATTCAAGTGGCTACACTTGAAACTCTTTTCTCTGTTTATAAGTCAAGATAAAAAGAGCTGCTAATTTTACATCCACCTTGTGATTGTTCGTTTAATTTTAATTTTCATTCCAAGACAATATCCAGTTAAAATATTGAGAATCATGAGAATTTTAAAGGATATCTGTTACTACTGAAATTTGAGTTACTTCCTTGCAAATTTAAATGAATGTAAGTACTTTATACCACTTGGTAAATATTTTCACATATAACACTTTTGATAAAGATTGGAAGTATATACTTAAGAACAAATGAATAAAACAAAGTCCTAATTAGAATTTCCCACTATGGTTGACTATTTTGGATGTTATTCAGAATTTTACATTTAACTCCAATAGCTTCATTGAAAAATGTTCAGAATTGTTCCAGCAGGCAGTAAAGATTTTTCAGGTTTATGTAGGGAGTGGGAGATTGATGAGTATGATGCACGCAGAATGACTTGAATAAAAATATATTTAAATATCATAGTGTATTTGTGCGTGTGCGTGTGAGTGTGTGTGTGTGTGCACGTGCGTGAGTATTTTTGTGCGTGCATTTATGTAGACTTTATGCCTGGAATGGATTGCTGAGTGCTTCCGAGACTATACTGATCATATATAAACACATCTGCTTGGCAAACACCACCCAGCTTTTATTTCTATAAAAATTCAGATTAAGCAGAAGCCAACTATATTATCTCCTGTTGCTTAAATGGACCACATTTGGCAAGTGTGGAGGAACAATATATCTTCAGAATTCTCTTAAATCAAAAGAAGCTTCATTTCAATATAAAGTCATTGATGAGTATTATTGGTTTCTAAATTATGTTTGTCAGAAAAGAGGAGAGTGGGAGCTCGTTTATCTACCCTCAGTGTCCTTGATGTCCACCAATGAGGAACATGCAAATCAGAAGAATAAAACAAATAAAAATAAAAAATTTTATTAGAAATCATTTCCTTGGTGCTGACCCAGATGTATGGGAGTTTAGGCAAGGGCTGAATAAGTCTCTCTGTATGTAGAATAATGATATTGTAATGTGTGGCAATAAAAATAATATCTAGAGTGGCATGTCAAATATGATTAGAATAATTTCCATACATTTATCATTCCTTTGTCATCATTGAAAAATAGCTAAAGGGTTAATTATTAATACTTAGGTCATTTTAATTCATAGGATACCCTTATATTACATCTTTCTATTGTTATCATTAAAGCCCAAAACAAACCAATCTTCTTAACATTGCCATAACAACTGGCAGAATCAACTATGCAATGTTGACATTGATTTTGCTTCAACATATACATTGCTATAACATTATAGATGTAAAAATAAGTGATGAGAAGAGCAATTTATTAATATATTCTGTCTTCATGTGATAATGTAACAACACATTCTGTCTGGTTGTCTACATAATGTCAAGATAAATTGCCCCTGTTTAGCATAATCACTGTTAAACTTGTAACTGAAACAAGACACAGGACATTGAATAATTTGACACTGATTGAATGAGGCACTTATTTATTTGTTATATTGAAATGATTCTAGGATTTAAGATAATTGGAGGTTTATTACTGGCAACAGAAATTTCCAATCTATGGCCAATCCTGTCAAAGAAAAACTTTTTTTAATCTAATTTTTTACAATTTTGTCTCTCTTTCTTAAAAATAAAGTCTCCTTATTAAAGTATCTCAGCGAGTCATAAGGATGGCACATTGCTAACCTATTTGCAATATGGCAAGAAATGGGTTATGAGGAGAGTTTAAGAGGCCTCTGGGACAGCATCAAGTTTACCAGCATACCATCATAGGGGTACCAGAAGGAGAAGAGAAAGTACAAGGAATTGAAAACCTATTTCAAGAATTAATGACTCTTTCCATATCAAAAGTTAGAAAGTTGAATGAAAAAAAACATAAACAAGTGGTTAGTCTTATACGTATGGGGGAGAGAGATACGTGAAGGGCTTCCAAGGAGAGGTATTGAATCTAGACCTCGAATTCTGAGTGGAAGTCTTCAGGTAAGCTGATGAGCAAAAACACTTTGAGGAAGCATGACACTTATGGAAGAAATTTGCCAGATGATATTTATAAAAAAAAAAAAAAAAGTGAAATTAAGAAAAAAATTGAAGCAATTTAGTACCGCCACCCAGAATAATATATATATATAGTACAAGGAGTTGAAAACCTATTTATACACACACACACACACACACACACACACACACACACAATGTCATGGGGGAAAGTTCGAGAACTTAATTGGTTGACCTTTGTGTATGTGCATGTGTGTATATTCTTACATATATGTACACCTCATATAAGTATACACATACATGTTGTATATATGTTTTATATATATATGTGTGTGTGTGTCTATGTATATATATATATATATATGGGATTTTTTTGTTTTTTTATTTTTTATTTTTTTTAATTCTTTTATTGTGAAATAAACATTTTTTAAAATTAGTTTCAGGTGTACAACACAGTGCAATAGTTATACTTTTTACCCCTCAAAGTGAAAATCCCCCTCCCCCAGTTTGCCACCCCACTCCCCCCATATCATACATATCTATTACAATTCCTTTGACTCCCTTCCACAGTACACTCCACATCCCATGACTATCTATATATTCAGTTACAGTTGGAATACAATATTATACAACATCAGCTTCAAGTGTACAGTGCAGTGATCAAGCCTCCACTCCATCATCCATGAAGGGGTCTCCCTAACAAGACATGTGACCATCTGACACGCCACAAAATTTTTCAACATTATTATATTCCCCGAACTGTGTTTCATATCCCTGTGGCATTATTGTAGTTACTTATTTATGCTGTCTAATCCCTTCCTATTTTCCCTTATCCCCATCCGCCTCCCAACTAGCAACCATCAGTTTTTCCTCTATATCTATGAGTCTGTTTATTTTGCTCATTCATTCAGTTTTTCAGATTCCACATATAAGTGAGATCATATGGTATTTGTCTTTCTCCAACTGACTTATTTCACTTAACATAATCGTCTCTTCAAAACATTATCAATTACATTCCCAGAACTGCCCCCCATATCCCTGCGGCAACATTGTAGTCACCCACTTACGCTGTCCAAAACCTTCCCCCTCTCCCTCATCCCCACCCCCTCCCAGCCAGCAACCGTCAGTTTTTCCTTTATATCTGCTTGATATGATTTCAATCTTAAATTTACTGAGACTTGTTTTGTAGCCTAACATGTGTTCTATCTTGGAAAATGTTCCATGTGCACTTGAGAAGAATGTATATTCTGTTGTTTCAGGGTAAAATGCTCTAAAAATATCGAAGAAGTCCAGCTAGTCTGAAGTGTCATTTAAGGCCACTCTTTCCATGTTGATTTTCTGTCTAGAGAATCTGTCCATTGGTAACAATGGGGTGTTGAAGTCCCCTGCTACGATAGTGTTACTGTTGATCTCTGTCTTTATGTCTGTTAAAATCTGTTGTATATAATTAAGAGCTCTTATGTTGGGTGCATAGATGTTTATTAGGGTTATAGTGCCCTTCTTTGTCTTTTATTGTAGTCTTCATTTTAAAGTGTATTTTGTCCAAAATATGCTGCTACTCCAGCTTTTTTTTTTCTCAATTCCATTTGCATGAAATATCTTATTCCATCTGTAAACAGCATATACATGTGTTCTATTTTTTTATCCACTCAGCCACTCTCTGTCTTTTGATTGGAGCATTTAGCCCATTCACATTTAAAATGATTATTGATAGGTGCATATGTATTGAGATTTTGTTATTTGTATTCCTGGTCTAACTAGGTTAGCTTGTTTATCCCTTTCTTCTGTTTAAAAAAGCCCTTTTAACATTTCTTGCAATGCTGGCTTGGTGGTAATGAATTCCTTAAGCTTATTCTTTTCTGAGAAGCTCTTTATTTCTCCTTCAATCTTAAGTGATAGCCGTGCTGGGTAGAGCAATCTTGGTTGTAGGCCTTTATTTTGTGTCACTTTGAATATCTCCTGCCACTCCCTTCTGGCCTGCAGAGTTTCTGTAGAAAAGTCAGCTGTTAGTCTAATAGGAGTTCTTTTGTATGTAACCTGCTGTCTTTCTCTTGCTGCTTTTAGGATTCTATCTCTGTCTTTAATCTTTGCCATTTTAACTATGATGTGTCTTAGTGTGGACCTGTTTGGGTTCAGCTTGTTTGAAACCCTCTGCATTTCCTGGGCATGTATGTCGATTTCCTTCACCATGGTAGGGAAATTTTCAGTCATTATTTTTTCAAATACATTCTCGACCCCTTGCTTGTCTTCTCCTTCTGGTATTCCTCTGATGCAAAGGTTGTTGTGCCGCATCTTGTCCCATAGGGCTCTTAAACTGCTTTCATTGTTTTTTATTTTTTTGTCTTTTTGTTGTTCCAACTGGGTGATTTCTGCTATTTTGTCTTCCAAATCGCTGATCCGATTCTCTGCTTCATCTACTACTGGTGATTCCTTTGAGTGTGTTCTTCATTTCAGTTAGTGCATTCTGTAGTTCTAACTGGTTTTTTATGATTTCCCTATCCTTCCTTATGTCTTCACTAAGTTTGTTAAACATTCTTATCATCAGTGTTCTAAACTCTGTCTCTGAAAGGTTGGATCCCGCTGTTTAATTTAGTTCCATTTCTAAAGGTTTCTTCTGATCTTCTAAAGGTTTCTTCTGGGACATATTTCTTTGTTTCCTCATTCTGGCTGTCGCTCTGGGATTGCTTTGATGTATTAGATAGATCACCATGAGTGCCCCAGCTGGATCACGCAGGCACACAGCTCACGGCCCAACACTCCAACGAAAACTTCCAGTCTCAGCCTTTCCCAATCAGCCTCTCACAGATCAGGCTGAGCAGCCCGACAACCAATCACCAGCCTGGCAACTCTGCAAGTGCAGTGTGGAGAGCGTGGACCTGAGGAGGCTCGTGCACTCCTGCATCTCAGTGAGCAGCCTGTTGGAGCCGGAGGGCACCTGCCCAGTGTTCCCTTGGCAATGCAGTATAAGCCGGGGGCAGAGGGTGGGATCCAAGGCCGCATGCACACAAATGCACACATGCACTTCTGCACCAATTCCACCAGACCAATGAGGTCCTGGACCTGACCCTCTGGGAGAGAGCCGAACCCTGACAAAATGGTGCCGTCCTGTACACTGCTCACATACAAACTCTACACCAGGGGAATAATAACCTCCAGCTCCTGCACCAAAGGTGCTCAGTTCAGTCCGTCCCCGCAGGCTCCTGGGCCCGGCTCATACAGCTACTCCCTCCACCAGGAACCGGGTGAGTGTTCACTGGCGAGTGAGTCTGTGCACCTGCCCCACTGATTCTCTAGCTGCTCTCAGCCTCACCGAGCTGGGCAAAGAGAGTCCTCACTAATTTCTACTGCCAGGTATCTTGGAACTCCTCTTTCCGGCAAAGGAACTCTGGGCTGGTGAGCTTGGTGTGTGGCCGGAGGGTCTCTCCCCCAACCAGAGAAGCCTCCCCACAGCTGGGGCATCCCTCACAGGGCTCGCCCTCTCTCGTCTCTGCCCGTCCTACCAGATTTGATGTGGCCTCCTCTTTAGGTCCTTTGTTTAGTGGTTCTGTTTATCTAGTGTTCCGGGGACCTCCAGGATTGAATGCTGTATAAATTATTTGTAATTTTGGTGTGATCCTGGGAGGCAGTTAGCACAGTTCTGTCTATTCCACCATTTTACCGTAAGTCCTCTATGTTTGTTTTAATAACAAAAACTAGCTAAGTATTTTTGCATGATGAGAGCTCAAAATATGTGTTCTGCCTGGGAGAAGAGGAGGTAGGATATTAATTTGGAAGATGACAAAGGTAAATAATAGTTTTAACTCTGTTTATTGACTTGGTGAAGCTAACACTGGCTCTGGTTGGTGGCATATTTATTTTATAATCAGTTTTTTCATATTTCTATATTTGAATGTATAGTTTATAAATATTATTGATTTTTTGTTTGTTTTTTGATGTTTTTTTTTTAGCTGAGCCATCCTGCTACCTGTTGGTGGCTCAGTGGCACATTATTGATTTTTAAAAAGATTTTTGTTAAAATATAGCTATCATAAAATATTATATTAGTTTCAGGTGTACACAATTGTTATTCAACATTTATAGACCTAATGAGGTGATCACCATAAGTCCAGCCACCATCTGATACCATACCTGCTATCACAATACTATTTACTATATTCCCCATGCTGTACATTACATCCCCATGACTTATCTGTTTTGTACCTGGAAAGTTGAACCTCTTACTTCCCCGTCAGCTCCATCCCCCACTTTAAATTTTTCAATTACAATTGACATTCAATATTATTTTATATTAATTGCAGGTGTACAACATAGTCGTTAGACATTTATATAATTTAAGAAGTGATGCCCCTGACTAGTCTAGTACCCACCTGGCACTATAACTAATTATTACCATATTATTGACCATATTCCCTATGCTTTCCTTTACATCCCTGTGACTATTTCATAACTACCAGTTTGTACTTCTTAATCCCTTCCCCCTTTTCACCCTGACCTCCAGCCCTTGTCCTGTCTATCAGTCCAATAAATCTAGCACCCATCTGAAACCATACATGGTTATTACAATATAATTAACTATATTCCATATACTATACTTTACATCCCCATGACTTCTCTGTAATAACAAATTTGTACTTCTTAATTCCTTCCCCTTTTTCACCCATTCCCAAGCCCCCTCCCATCTAGCAACCATCAAAATGTTCTCTGTACCTATGAGTTTGTTCTGTTTTGTTTGTTTATTTTATTTTTTAGATTCCACAGGACAAATCACAGTGCATCTGTCTTTCCCTGTCTGACATACTCCACTCAGCACAATACCCTGCAGGTCCATCTGTGCTGCCGCTAATGGCAAGAACCCACTTCCTTTAATGGCTGAGCAATATTCCATTGTATATATGTACCACCTCTTCTTCATCCATTCATCCATCAATGAACACCCAGGCTACCGCCACATCTTGTCTATTGTAAATAATGCTGTAATGAACATATGGATGCATACCTCTTCTCAAAGTAACATTTTGGGTTTCTCTGGATAATTACCCAGAAATGGGATTACTGGGTACTTTTTGTTACTTGGTATAGCCTTTGTTTCGAAGTCTATTTTGTCTGTTATAAGTATTGCTACCACAGCTTTTTTTTTTTTTCATGAAATATATTTTCCCCATCCCATATTTTTAGTCTCTGTGTGTCTTTTGATCCAAAGTGAGTCTCTTCTAGGCAGCAAATGTAAAGGTCTTGTTTTCTTCTCCAATCAGCCAACCTATCTTTTTATTGGAGCATTTAATCCATTTACATTTAAAGTAATCATTGATGGTTATGTAGTTATTACCATTTTATTATTCATATTTTGTATTTTTAATTTTTGTTTTGTTTTGTGTTTTGTCTTAAAATAGCTTCTCTAACATTTTGTAATGCTGGTTTGGTGGTGAATGAACTCCTTGAACTTTTTCTTGTCTGGAAGCTCTTTTCTGTCCTTCAATTTTAAATGATAGCTTTGCCAGGTAGAGTAATCTTGGTTGAATATTTCCTGCCAATACCTCTGGCTTATAAAGTTTCTGTTAAGAAATCAGTTGACAATCTTATGGGGGCTCCTTTATAAGTTATTAATTGCTTTTCTTTTTCTGATTTTAAGATTCTCTCTTTGTCTTTAACCTTTGGCACTTTAATTTTGATGTGTCTCGGTGTTGGCTTCTTTGGATTCATTTTGTTTGGGACCTTTTACATTTGCTAGACTTGTATGTCTATTTCCTTCACCAGATTAGGGAAGTTTTCATTAATTCTTCAAATAAGTTTTCAGTTCCTTCTACTTTCTCTTCTCCTGGTACTCCTATGATGCTAATGTTGGTAAGCTTGATGTTGTCCCAGAGGCCACTTAAACTCTCCTCATTTTTTGGATTCTTTTTTCTTTTCTGATTGGGAGTTTTCTGCTACCTTATCTTCTAAATTGCTAATTTGATCCTCTGCTTCAGCTAATCTACTGTTGATTCCCTCTAATGTAGTTTTCATTTCAGTTATTGTAGTCTTTATTTCTGACTGATTCTTTTTTATGCTTTCTATCTCCATTTTTATGTTTCCTATGTATTTGTTGATGTTCTCCCTGAGATCATTGAGCATCGTTTTAACCAGTGGTTAGAACTTTGCATCTGGAGAATTGTTTGTCTTCATTTTCTTTCATTCATTTTCTGACACTATATTTTTTGCTTTTATTTGGGAAATGTTTCTTTACCTCTCCATTTAGGCTGCCTCCTATGTTTGTTTCTATGTAGGGCTGCTATACCTCCCAGTCTTAGTACAGTGGCTTTGTACTCATATAGTAGGTGTTCTGTGGAACCCAGTGGTGCAGTCTCCCTGGTCATCAGAGCCAGGTGTTTCAGGTGTGTCCCTTTTGTAGGATGTGTGTACCCTTCTGTTATAGTTGAGACTTGATTTCTGTATGCATGTCAGTGAGAGGGATTGACCTTTGGGCTGATTGATTGTGAGGACTGGTTGTGACTACAGGTGAGGAGCTATTGTATAGAGCTGATTCTACAGAGAGTTTGCTTTATCAGATCTCTGGTCCTGCCCAGTCTGCAGGTGTGTCATCCTTGGAAGTGACTGGGTGTTGCTCAAGCCCAGTCCAAAGCTGGCTACTGTGCCTGCCAGCACTGGGGCCTCATGGG
Organism: Aselliscus stoliczkanus; assembly: GCA_033961575.1. Lineage (NCBI taxonomy): Eukaryota > Metazoa > Chordata > Mammalia > Chiroptera > Hipposideridae > Aselliscus > Aselliscus stoliczkanus. Next base: position 68,512,187 of record CM066740.1, on the reverse strand, counting down.
AGGGGCCCCACCACAGGCTAAGTTCAGCTGCAGTCTGTGCTCTGTTCAGGGCAACCTGGCATGAGCCACAAAGCAATCCAGAGATGGCTGCCACTTGTGCTGTGCTTGGAGTTGCCTTGAGAGGCCAAGCTGTTAACCAACGCCTGCTGTTGCTAGTGCCAGGCTTAGAGCAGCTCAGCCAGAAGTACAGGACACGCCAAAGCCAGATATTGCTTATTTGGATTTTGTGAACCTTTGAGAGATTTTAGGAAAGTCTGCAGCATGAGGTAAATCAGGCTCTTTATACAGAAAAGCCACTGGAAGAGGCTTGGGTGTGCCTGAAAGTTGGGTGGGGCATAGTCTCAGGGAATCACTAAGGAGGGGCATAAGAAAGATGGTAGCAAATTTGATGGAGATTCAGATATGGCATCTATGTGTGTATGCATGCAGGGAGGGGGAGGGCTCAAAAAATGAGGCTGCTTCTTTATCCATGAGAAAATTGCCCCTCCATCCTCATCCTGATGCAGGTAATTCAGTCCCTTCCCATTTGTCCCTGGTGCCTTTGGAACTTCTGCCCCAGTGCTGGACCTCAGAGCCAGTGAGTCCATCCATGAGTAAGTCCATGCATGGTCCCTTTAAGAGGAGCACCTGGGAGTGCAGCTTGCCTCTGTCTCACTGAGCCACAATCTCCACTGGTTTTCACAGCTAGAAATTATGGGGACTTCTCTCCCAAGCACTGAAACTTTAGGCTGGGGACGGGCTGGGACCCCTTGCTTCTCAGAGAGAGGTATGGGGCCAACCCATTCTGCCTCTCTGCCCCTTCAACAAGTTTGGTGGCTTCCTTAGTTATATGGCTTCGGTTCAGCTAGACTTCAGGTGATTCTCAATAATCTTTGTTCTGTAGTTCAGTTGTAATTGATGTGGTCCTGAGAGGAGGTGAGCACAGGGTTTACCTACTCTTGACTAAAAAATTCCTGTTATTAATTAATCATGCATTTTAGTCATACTATTGTGTTAAATATATTCATCTATATAATTATATTTTTTAATGCATGCTATTTCACTAGGATGTTTATATGTAAAAGTGAAATTTAAAGTTGAGAAGAAAACTAGGTTTTTATCTGCTACTTTATTTTACAAATGAATAAACTAAAGCCCAAAGAGGTTATATAGTTATCCATGTACAAGCATTCTATTGGCAACAACTAAGATTAGAACCCAAATAATTACCCAGTTTTCTACAACTCCTTTTATTCCTTCACACTGATACTAATATTTAAAAAAATGTATTATTTTCCTTTTTTGTATACCTTTTTAATAAGTCTTATCAATTTTATCATTATCCACATAATTACCTAAGTCACAAATCTGGGAGACATTTCAGTATTCCTTTCTTATATCACTCTATCATCAATACAATTATCTTATCTTATAAATAATCAAATTCTGTTCACATACAAAACAAATATTTATGTAATAAATATCTCTTCTCCATTCCATTATGCTCACCTGAATTCAATATTTATAATAATGCCATAACATCCTCACTAGTGTCTGCACTTGTAGCTACATTCACTTCTCCCTCCCCAAAATACTTTCACCAGAGTGATTTTTTTAATGATGAAAATCTAGTTATGAAATACCCATAAGCTAGTCGGCATTACTTTCAGCATCAGTACTGGATTATATGTGGGTTCCTTAGTGTAACTTCTCCTTAGGCTGTTGTATCTTGACATAAACATACTATTTTTTCCTAAAACATTCTACCTCTCCTAAATCCTTCCATGCTGTCTAGACATCAACTCCTTATTTGCATCTGTTGGTTTTAAGTCATAAACACCTAGCTAATGGTGACTTGCCAATAAAGTCATTTAATTATTCACGTAACAAGACTTTTGGAAGATACTTCCATGTTTGGTACATAGCTAAACAAAATCTTCAGGGCCCCAGAATCTTTAAATTTTATTACCTCTCCATCTTCAACATGTTACTTTTCACTGTTTACAATAGTTTGAAACTCACACATTGGCTGCATTAAATCCAGGTACCACACCCCCTACCAATATTCCTAGTGAAAGAAAGGAAAAGGGGTAAAAAAATTTTGCCATCAGAGTTTTCATTTCTCCATCCATGAAGCAAACTACTATCAAAATCCTTGCAGTATTTCTACCCCAGAGAGCATAACTTAGGATCCTGGTCACTGGTACTTCAAGGACATTTGGAGATAAAATATGGAAAAGGGAATGAGAATGTCATGACTAGCTGAGACAAATGATGATTCATCCCTTGGTGCAGTATACATTGATACATTGAATCAAAAGAGGATTCTATAAGCATGGAAGAAGGCAAAAATATAGAAATGAATATGTGAGGCTTATGAGATTTGAAGATTGGAATCCTGAAGTAGATTAGAGAGAAAAGACAGCATGAATTTAGGTAAAGAAATAATATCCCCCAGTTTTCCAAAATTGACCCACAAGATCCAATCCATAGATTCAGCAACATAGTTGGGTCTCAGTTGAGCTGGCTAAGTACATCACAGTAAAACTGCTGAAAATCTAAAACAAAAAAATTAAAAGCAGATTGAGAATAAAAAATTGTATTACTTTAGTAATACCAGCAATAATACTGAAAGCTGACTTAAAAAGAGCAAAGCCACAGATAAATGGCATGACATCTTAAATGTTGAAAGAAAACAACTATTGGTCTTAAAGTATATATTTTCAAAATTATATTTTTAAACTTAAGATAAATAAAAGTATTTCTAAATAATCAACATGGGGTAATTCATTGTGATTTTTTTCTGAAGTAAAATATATACCAATTAGAATTCTTCAAACCAAAGAAAATTATTCCAGACAGAAGACTGGGAATTGAAGAAGGGAGAAAGGGTAAAAATATGAATCAAGATGAATAAATACAGACTTAAAAATGCAATGATAATGCATTTTAGAACTTAAATTATATGTAGGTCTAAAGTGCATGACAAGAATGGCGTATATGGAGGAGGAGTAATATAAGGGACTAAAGATTCTAGAATTCTGAAAAGTGGTGAAGTAACAATTCATATTAGGCAGCTACAATGTCAAGGAGAAATGAAGGTATTATTCTTTAGGATAATAACTTAAGGAATACAAAGAATCATTAACAAGCCAAGAGAGGAAGAAGATTGTAACAAAAAAAATATAAAATGATCCAATTAAAATAAGAAATGAGAGAATTAAGGAACAAAATGCAATAAAAACAGTAAATAAATAATTACATGGCAAATTTAAACAAAACTTTAGTAATTACATTAAAATAATAAGTTACTTCAATTTAAGGAGTAACTCTCAGAATTTTTACATATGTAGTTTTACTAAATTTTGTTTTCCTTACAAGTCTCAACCTTGAGATTCCCTTCATAGACCATTCCAGGAGAATTGTGCTCCCCTCAAAATGTATATGTTGAAGTTGTAACCTGAGTTCTTCAGAATGTGACAGTGTTTGGAGATGAGGTTTAAAGAAGTGGTTTAAAGAGTTAATAAGGTTAAATGAGATTACATTGGTTTGCCTTAATCCTATCTGACTGGTGTCCTCCTAAGAAGAAAAAAAATGGATATACAATGAGACACCAAGAATGTGTGTGTGCACAGAGGAAAGACCCTGTGAATACAGTGTGAGAAGGTGGCATCTATAAGCTAAGGAGAAAGGCCTCAGAAGAAACCAAACTTGGCTGTCCCCTTGATACTTGTTGAAAATTGAGCCTTCAGAGCTGTGAGAAACGAATTTCTGTTTAAGTCACTCAGTCTAGTCGTATTTTGTTATGCCAGCTCCAGCAAACTAAACCAAATAACCAACAGGAAGTATTCTTTTCTCATTTAAACTCCAAAAATTGATTCTCTGTCATTCTTTTATGAATTAGAAACTTTTTACTTTATATAATAGTTTTCAAAATTTTGGTCCCTTCATGAATTGTACAGCAAATATATATTTTAGAACAACTGGTTATTTACCTGATTTTTGTATACTGATTTTTCAAAATCATGTTTTTATCTGATTTTTGAATATTGTTTTATCAATGCTTTATGAATACAAAGAGAGCAATAATATTTGCCAAACAAATTAATGGATTCCCCTGCCTTGATATTACCATCAGTATTTTAAAATCTGAATATAATAAAATAGAGTTAACCTTATGACAATACTGAATTAGCATTTGAAGTTTCAGATGACACCTGTGACTTTTTTGGTACTTAAAGGCATGTTATTATTTATTAGAGACATTGGTTAATATTGATTTCTGATTGCTACAAAGTATTATGAAACACATTATATAGTTCTGTATTTTCATTATCAATAATGTTGGCCAGTGTTGGTATAGTTCTTTACAGACCTCAAAGATCTCAACAGTACTTCTTATATGTTTCTCACAATAGTCTTGCGAGAAACAGGAACAAACATAATTCTCTTAATTTTGAGATTTTAAAAAATTCCAAATAAGAGAGGTTTGGGGTCTTGCTCCTTGTCAAAGAGCTAATTGTTGACATAATTATACCAATAATACTGATCACCTGATTCCCAATGTATTCCTTCTTCATTTTTCTTATCAACTTCTTATGCTGGGAAATAGTAACTGAAGTTGAATTAATCAGAAGTGAATCTCAATGCTCCAGGTGATATTTCCACTCTAATACTTTGCTTGGCCAATAATTCTGAGATGCTCAAGGACTTGGATGCTTTTTTTCTCTAGGACACAATTCTTAAATTTAAACAGTGAATTTCTCTGACTCAACCTGTAGGAGTTTCAACTAAGTTACCCATGTTTGTATCTGATTAAGTCTGCATGAACAATTTATGGATATCATTTTCATATAATAAAATTTAATTAACACAAATTCTAATGCAGCTATGTAGCCTCTAGTTATCTGTCCCCCATAGTTAATAATATAATTATATATATTATAATTGTACATTATAATTATATATAATTTATTCATATTCCATATGAAGACAGAACAAAAATGAGGCTATTTTTAATGCATCATTAGTCCATGTGTAGTAGAAGTACATTTCATGTCTTTATGATAATACAGTATTACAAATAAATAACCATTAGGATCTTTTTGATAATCAAACAACAGCAAAAATCATGCCCCTGCTGAAAATAAAAATGGCATATTTTCTGCTCTAACTACAGTCACAGTGGTTGCTTGGATTAACTAATAATTTCTGCCCAATTCCTATGCCCACCCTCTCTTTGAGAATCAACACATTTCCCCCAAACACTTTAATAAAGTCTTTTTCCACACCAAAAAGAAGAAAACCACACGAAAGAGTGGTTTATGCCCCATTTTGTCTGTTTCCTTTAGGGACATCTCTGAGGCTCCACATTTAGTTACCACATAGAAAAATTAGCCCACTGTTTATGACAATTATTTTAGTCCTTTATTACTTTTGAATCATTTTTAATCACACATCTGCTTATATACTTATCACAGAAATAAGCCCAAGGCTTTTTCAAAAATAACTGCTTTTGACTTCTATAGTTGTAAAATAGCTAATTAATTTTATGAGAAGATTACATTAATTCTGTGGATTTTCCTTTGTAGGTTAATAAACTATTTCTGTTAAAATGCTAAACGGGCTAATTTTTGATGAGAGGAAACAATACAAATGTAATTTAAACTTCACAGAAATTTAAGAAATGGCATCTCTACCACCATTGTATTCATATCTTGTTTAAAGATATGATTCTAATATTTTGGTTTTAATTCACATTTGCCAAGTGATTATATTTTGTCTTAAGGACTAGAAAATTCAGAAACGTTGAGACATACTATAATTTCTGTTTATGTAACAAAGTCTTCAGTACACTTGTCTGAAGGGAAGAAGTATGTAATATGGGCAATACTTTAAATGATTTTCTAGAAAGTCATTCTAGAAATGATTTCTAGAGGGGCATATCTCAGAAATCAGAATTCACCTAGCAATCTAAGTTTTGAATATATAACTAACTAGAGGCTGCTACGCAAATATTAATTTAAATAATCACTGTCTCATCTCATCTTTAATATGAAGGAGAATAGCACAAGAAGCTTATCTGTTATCAGAGAAGCCTAAGCTCCTAGGATGCTGCTATACTAAGGTGCCCTGGCACCATGTTGTCTCCTACCCACATCCAACCTTCATGCAAATGAAAAAAGCAGCCTTTTGCTAAGTAGCTGAATTGGTGCAACATCCGAAATAGCAAAACTGTCTAATCTCAAATCCACATCTCTATGTTCATTGATTTCCTTTTCATCTCCTGGGCTCTAATGTCTCCCAATAAAGACATCATTTTGTTCTTAGTCTAACATGTCAGGGAACATTGAAATATTTTCATGTTAGGTCTTATAGTTAGCATTTCACTTAACATCTTATCATTTAAATGAATCCTGTGATGGGGTATTTTTAATCCCAGTTTACTGGTGAAAAGACAAAAAGCAGAAGTCACATAGCTAGCATGTGCGATCTTTCTGTGGACCATGTCAGACTGCCTAGATCACATAACTGGGGGATCCATATAACTCTAAGGAATACTGGGGATGATTTATCTTTTCACTCTTAACTGTTTAAACGGGTCCTAGAACAGGAATGGCATTTTTAATAACCATCTGAGTGAGTAGTGAATGAAGCATTTGGGCTAAGGCTGACCAGAAGCATGCTGGGAGCATAAAGGGCTCCTCCTCATTTAGCTAGATTTAGATTTTCTACAACTCCCTTCCCTCCCCACTCTCTCACTTTGGAATTATTATATGTTGAAATGTAAAGCAAAAATACAGAGCAAGGCCAGATTCCTACCTAGTTAATATCTTCAATTACCGCTTAGTTGATTGGTCCACAGGGGAGGGGCAGAGGGCAACATTGGTGTGATTGAAAGGACAGACAGGGCCCATGTAGTGATATCTGGAAATCACCCTGCACTCAAGAGCTCCACATCTTTCAAAACAACCACTAAAAAAATGGCCGAAAAGGACAGGAACTAACAGTTTTTCAGTGTTCACTAGATGTAAACATTTTCCATATGTCACTCTTTTCACAGAATTTGTTTTCAGAGAACATCACTGACACAGCAGTAGAATAAGTTCTGTAATTTTAAAGACTAAACACTTTTATGGGTATTAAAATATTTTTGATATATGACTTTTTTATGTACAACAGGAAGATTTCCAGGGCAGTGCTACTTCTATTTCTCTGTTCTGTAAACAGTTCTACATGTTAAAATGTAATTAATTAGGCAATATAAACATTCTTACACATATGATTAATTAATTTTTAGAGCAAGACTGGGGGAGGGGAAGAAACCTAATATCTACACAGAGATAGTGATAGACAAATTTATTAATTTTCTCTAAGATAAGATATCAAGTCTAACATCTCCCTGTACATTGTTTTTTTGTTTTGTTTTGTTTTGTTTTGTTTTTGGCCACAATTGCAAGTTTCATTATGGCCTAATAATTCTTTGACTCCTCTCCCTCCTTTCTAATTCTCTCTATATATTGCTCTTGCCCTCGCTGTTGGAACAGAGTTGGCCTTCGTTAGTGAACCCAATAAAGACTTCAGACCAAACCGGAATCCTATTAGAATTTCTGTGTCTCTAATAAGTATGAAACTTAAATTAATTAGATGCTCATGGCACAAGAAATTTGACGATCTTCTTACCAAGGTCATGCTTTTCTTCTCTACATTGATATTAAGTGTATTTCTCTTGTTAAAACTTGGAACAGTATTCCATATCACAGGCATGAAAATATAGACCAGCCTTAAAGATGACTAAAAAAGAAAAAAACAAAACAGAAGTAAAAAGCTTAAAGAAAAGTCATATATCTTATATGTTTAAATTGTTTCAAAAAATTGTTTAAATTGATGGGATGGCCATTACATCTGAAAGCACTGATCTTCTGTTGGTGGTATGTATTTTGCTGAAAAAACAACTCATACTAACAAAAATAAAAAAAGTTTATGATTTTATCCAGTTCTCTTGAAAATTTTGCAAAATTTTAAAAAATTTATACAAGCCTTTATGGCAAAGGTTACTTTCCAGATTTTAGAAACAGGCTCAATTGTATAATAATTTGAAAATATGATAGCCATTATCTTTGTAAAGTGAATGAATAAAAAAACAACCACCCAAGAACATATAAAACATCCAATAAACAGCAGCGGATGCATTTAATCTTCATCTTTTTGTGAAACTACGTATATAGCAAGGGTTCAGCACGTTATAAAATCAGCTTCCATAGAAGAAAGAAATCCATTTTACAGAAGCTTTTGTAGTGCAACATTTGAATAAAAGAATAAATATTACTTCCATGGGAATTGCTTTCTCTTTCCGTAAAACTTTTTTGCCCATAATTTCCTTTTAAACTATGCTTCAAAAAAACAAACAAAAAAAGCTACACTTTCTGACTTTTTTCTGATATTTTTCCTTGCATGTGTGTGTGTGCATGCACATGGTGGGGGGAGTCTGGATGTGTATTTTAATATCACATTGCCTTCAGTTTGAATTTTCATGAGTTTTATTATTGACCTCTCTAATTAGCCACTCAACTGCCTAAATACATACTCCACCTAATGCTAATTAGTTTGTGAAATAAGCTGTATGGCACACAGCTAAAGCTTTATAGAAGCACACCATTATTCCTAGTAATTGTAAATTCTTCTTATTCTCCACAACTCAGTCTCATGGAATTTGTTACTTTTCTTTCTAATATGGCTGGCCAAAATGAGATTGGCCGGCTTTATCCCATGTATAATATATTTTAAATGTTACATTTTTCTTCAATAAAGACATCTATATCTCTTTTCCCATTGAAAATAAAATTCAATGTCATTCTGTTTTCAAGGACATAGTGGTAATTTGTAAATAAGAAACAGCTGTATTTTTGCTAACTTATTCTAAAATATTTGCTAAAAACTTAAAAATGTTATTAGATTGAATATCCCATGCATTGGGAATTAATGTCAAAATGTCTTTGATTTTAGCTATGACATGGAGATTGCCTACCATTCCTTTCAGCATGTTTGATAGCTAGAGAAAGCTTGAGGTTGTGCACTCCATGCAAGTTAGACTAGGTTCTGGGTAGTCATGGGTAAGCATTCATTCAAAACATAAAATGTATCATCTCTTCATGCCTTCATCCTCATACCTACATGGATTGTCCCAAGGATGAAGTGCTTCACACTTCTTAATAACCTTTCTAATACAGATTAAGTTAGAATTACAAATGCCTGTTTGTACAAACACAGTACCATTAAAACCGTAATACACTGTTCTAAGTACAATAGATTCAAGCTGATCGAGAAGGACCTCACTTTTTTCCACTAAGAACAGGTTTGAAAGTACTAGTTTTATCAGTTTGGATGAAATAATTCTTTAAAACACTCCATGGAACTAGTCTCTAGACCTGCACAGGAAATGTCTTCAGTAGCTTTACTATCACATATACGTGATACTCCTATGAAAGTTCACAATATCCTGGAGATACCCTCCTCAGCTCTGTGATCAATAAAAGAGTATTACCAACATTTAGAAATATTTAAATACTTACAAACTTATAGCAATCATCATTTTGCTGAGCAACAACTTTCCCTCAGGCATTGATACAAGATTGTCTTTGCTTCAAAATGACCTTTTTCCTAACCTAAATGGTAAGTCCTGTTTGCCAGATCAGTTTTCCTTGCAATGTATGGATGACTTCCTCAGTTGCTATTGAATAGTTTTCTGTAACAGTAAAAAATCAATAGTTTCCTGTAACTGCAAAAAGAAAGTTTTGATAACACTTCATTAAAATTGACAACAATACAGCAAAATTCAAAAACAATACACACTGTTTTTGAATGCCCTGTGCATGCGTGGCAAATGGGGGTGAAGAAGTAAGCTTCACAGGCCTATCTGATACTATTTTATACATTCTTTTTCTTCTGGGGACAACAAATTGCATACATATTCAATACAGTCTATAAACTCACAGATTATACAAGCCATTTCAGTTTGGGTTCTATCCAAGTTTAGGCCAGTACATATTTTTAAATCACATTTTGGAATTGTACTGCCCAAGGCAATTATAGGTGATCAAAGAGTGAGCATATGGAATCTATAAGTCTTAACAGTCTCCATCGTCATCATAAATGGATAAAAGTATCCCAAAGTAGCACAAGTCTTATAAAATCCAATATTATTTATCAGTTTTTGCATATGACTAGGCTTCTGTATCCTGGAAAAAAAATATTCAAATGAATAGCATATCTCTACATGGCTAAAAACAACTTTCAAATGTCCTCACCATGACATTGCTTTTTGTTTGTTTGTTTTTTTAATTTAGGTCTAATAAAGAGAAAATAAAATGTACAACTCCTAAATTATCAATTTTACAGGGTTTTAAAACTGAATGCTCCTGCCTGCCCTTCTGTTATGGAATTAATTATTTCCCTACTCTTCTCAAAATTCATAGTTTCAAATCCTAATCCCCAATGTGACTGTATTTGGAGACAGAGTCTTTAAAGAGGTAATTAAGGTTAAATGAGGTCATAAACATGAATCTCTAATCCAATTGGATTGTAGGCTTTATAAAAAGAGGAAAAGCCATCAGGAATCTACAGAGAAAAAGGCCATGTGAGGACACAACTGGGAGGTGGCCACCAACTGCCAACTAAGGAGAGCAGCCTCAGGGGAAATTGAACCTGTTGATACCTTACTTTGGACTTCTAGCTTCCAGAGCTGTGAGAAAATAAGCTTATGTTGTTTAAGCCATCCAGTCTGTATTGTTTTGTGATGTCAGCCCTATCAAATGAATACACTGCCTCACAGAACATTTCATATACCCAAGAATTTACTCTCTTATCCTTTTAGAGAAAATTTCCCTCTACCTTTCTCACCTCTTCCCCTCACCAAATCCTTTTTTCAATTGCTAATAATTACAATAGTTTTGACTGTATGTGGATTCCGTACGAATGAATCTTATAGTTTTTACTTTTTTGTGTATGGATTTTTTTTTTTTCCCTTTAAATAATGTTTTTGAGATTCGTTTATCTTCTTGTGTGTGTTAGTACTTTGTTCTTCTGCCACTGACTAGATGGTCTAATATCTTTGATATGAAGTTTCTTAGACCTATAAAATAAGGAAATAGAACCAGGTATCTTTTTTTTTTTTTTTTTTAAGCTGAGCCATCCTGCCACCTGTTGGCAGCTCAGTGGCAGCTCAGCTCGGCCTGGGCATGGAACTGCTGTTGCTCAGAGCCAGCTCTCTCTCCAGGTATCTTTTGAACACTAAAATTCTATATGAATTTTTAGCATGTTAAATGTACTGCCATGTTCCAATTTCCTTTCTTTTGCTTTTGATATCATCAATCATGGAGGAACTTGGCATCCTTTGAAAAAACATGAAAATCGGAGGACTGGAAAAATGCTTTTAGATAAGATACAGGACTTAAGGGGATACAATCTTAAATTCAGTTTAGAAATTGACCTTTCTCTATGAGTGAAATAAGCAGTAGAATTTAAAATTGGACTTAAGTCAGAAATAAATTACAATGTGAATATGTTAAATTCTTAACAACTTAATGAATTAACTCATGTTATATATATAAATTTGAGAAGAAAGTCATTTGTTAACTATATACTAAAACTGAAAAATGTATTTTTAATTAAAATAATGCTAAGGAAATGAAAATAACTTGGTTCAGTGGAAGTTATACATTTACAAGGCATGATCAAAGCATACAGTGAATGTTCAAATTTAAAAAATTATTACAGTAAAAAACACATTGCCATAAATCCCCCTCAAAATTACTCCCCCTTGCATTGAACACACTTATCCCATCATTCTTGCCACTTTCTGAAGCAGTTCTGGAAGTCCTCTTTCGTGATCTTCTTTAATTGTGCTGTAGTGTCTGTCTCTATGTCCTGAATCAATTCAAAGCGTTTACCTTTCATGGTCATTTTGACTTTGGGAAAGAGCCAGAAGTCGCAGGGTACCAGATCCAGTGAATAAGGCAGATAAGGACATACCGTAATGTTTTTATTTGACAGAAATTGCTGTATCAGAAGTGATGTGTGACATAGAGCATTGTCATAATGGAGGATGAAACTGTTGGCCCATTTCATGTTAATGTATTGTTCATGTTTCATGATTTACGGCACACTTTAAAACACACCTCTCAACCATAGCTCACACCCAACTGACTGCACCGAACAAGTTGGAACCTGTCACACACAGTTATTAAGGTTCAACACGCCGCTTCCCGTATTGAAGATCCTTGCCTTTCTGTCGGGTGGCACTCGGCAACAGCATTTGTCATATTTTCTGATCATATTTTTTTTTATCATGTTGCAGGATACTCGGACAGAGAGACAGGACACCAAGGCCCAGAGCTGGAAGCAGCGTTTCCTGATGCCGGCACCGGCTCAGCGGATTCATATCCAGAGGCTGAACCCAGATCCGGACAGGACTCTGAGCTATACACCCTGAGGTTTCTGGGTTAGCAGCTAGGATTCCTTATTCGGGCATGTGGCGTTGTGTTAGTTTCTAATTGGCTCCCAGGTGAGGTTGGAATTAGGAAATGTTAAACGCGAAAGTCTAGGTGGCCATGTGGTCTGGGAAAGCCTTTGGCTAGGGCTCCCTGCCACATTCACACCTATATATAAAACAGTTAATATGAACATAAACCATCAATATAAAATACATTAATTATAATTGCAATAATATAGTAACAAAATACTCAATTCTACCTAAAGCCCTTGGTATCACCTCTAATGTATAATTTCTTAAAGATGATTTAATATATAACAATTTAGATGGTTTCTCAAAATATTTTTGACCTTATATACTATTAAAGGTTTATTAGAGATTATAAGTAGATAAAGAAATAAATAGAATAGATATACAGGTACAAAAATGAATACATGGTAATTCTAACAATCTAAGGAGTTTGATAAAAACATACCTTATCCATATTTATAAATTTAATCTTGATAGGTACATAATACATGTAGAAATTTAAAAAGACAGTGAAAATATTGAAGAAATAAAAATATAATTAGAGAATTTGGCTTATAAAATAGTCACATTAGTTTTCATACATCTAAAATATCCTTTTGAATTTGTTTCAATATTTTTTCATATGTATTTGCAATTGTTACTTATTGTCACATGAAAGCATTATTAAATCAAAACTTTATATTAATGAAATGTATTTTCCTAAGAATAAAGCATTAGGAAGAAAATTTCTAAAGAAAGAAAACTACAATAAAATTATTTTTTCACATAATTGTTTCACTTTAACACTTCCCCATATGTTTATATCTTTGTTCTTTAATATAATCCAGAAATTCTGCATCTGGAAGGTGTAATTCCCAGATCCACATTTCAAAGCAAGGCAAATTAAGGTGCTAATTGTAGAAATCTGATTTCAAGGAGTACAGTTATCACCATACATTTAGAAATGAAAACATCACATAAAAAGGAAATATAACTAGACTTCATTTAGATTTAAAAACATTCTAGAAGTCTTTTTCATTTTCCTTCTACTTGTGCTGAGATTCCCCTGGGAAAAGATCATTAGGCAGGGTATTTTTGTGCTTTGAATTTGCTAAGCAGATATTCATGAAGGACAAAAGAAATAAAGCATGGAAGAAGGGAGAATACTACATGAATTTATTTTGATCTGGACACAGCTAAGTTTATCTGATTTGGAGGTACTGTGCTTCAAGAAACCACATACAGTCCTTATCAGGACAATCCTGCAAAAGGAAGGAGGAAGAATTTATTTAAATATTTTTCTCGTGGGGATAACTCCTTTGAACTTTGAGAATGTGTAGATGGATGCTGAGACACTGCAGTGAGCCCAGCAGGGGGAGAGGCATGGGGTGAGGAACTATCAGGTTACCCATATATTAGGCTTGGCACCACACACACAATCAACTGCTATGATGGCAGCTGGACTAAGAGAAGAAGATGGCCCAGATGTTCTGAGATGGCACATAAGAGTGATCTAATATGTTAAATGATGTGTTTAAACATTTGTGTTATTTCTTCAAAGTATAATGGGTGTCTTCCAAAGGAACACACTTGATTGCAAGGAATTTCGATGTAATTCTAATTTTATTGACAAAGTAGGATAGTATACATTTTATATAACACATTAGATCTAAATATCAGAGACTTCCAGTGTCTGCTTCTAAATGTGGTTTGGAAGTTTTCACTCTCATCCTCATAATATGAAATAAAGCTAAACACACAGAAAATCAACAACTCTTCTTGGATCCATCAGAGAATTGAGATCATGCAGCAAACTAACTATCCTGAAAACTGGAGAGAAAGGCAGATACAAAAAATCACAGCTTACTGGGAGTAGAAACCCACAAGTAGACAATCAGCGTGGGTTCAATTATTCAATACTAGTAAGAACATTTAAATTGCAATTTACAAATGGCAGGATGCTCAGTGTGGACTAGTTTGAGACTTAAAAACATTAGAGAAGGGGGGCCCAATCTTAGGGGGAAGACCCACACTTCTACATATTTTATCACTAGGAGCCCCACTAGGTTCTCATGGTGAAGACTGGAGAAAAATTCCCTCATGTTTGCCACAGGAAGTGGGGGAAAGGCAACCATTTTGAATATACGAGATGGGATCAAAAGATAGGGTGGATGCTACTGCTGAGTGCCATCCAACAGAAAGGCAGGGATCTTCAATATGGGGAGCGGCACATCGAACCTAAGTAAGAGTGTGTGACAAGTTTTGACTTCTTTGGTGCAGTCAGTTGGGTGTGAGCTATGGTTGAGAAAAAGTGTGTTTTAAAGAGTTCCATAAATCATGGATCACAAACAACACATTAACATGAAATAGGCAAATGGTTTTATCCTTCTTCATGACAACACTCTGTGTCACACATCACTTCTGGTACGGCAATTTTTGTCAAATAAAAACATGATGGTGTGTCCTCATCCACCTTATTCACCTGCTCTGGTACCATGTGACTTCTGACTCTTCCCCAAAGTCAAAAATGACTATGAAAGGAAAGCATTTTGAATTGATTCAGGAAATGAAGGCAGCCATGACAAGGCAACTAAAGACACTCATGAAAGAGGACTTCCAGAACTGCTTCAGAAAGTGGCAAGAACAATGGGACAAGTGTGTTTAAAGTGAGGGGGAGTATTTTGAGGGGGATTTATGGCAATGTGTCTTTTACTGTAATAATTGTTTGTTTGTTTTTAAATTTAAACATTCACTGTATTTTTTTATCACACCTTGTACATGGAGCTTTCTGTTCTCCAACTGCCCTCAAGGAAAACTCCTTTCCCAAAGCCTAACTCATGTTGAGAAAAGGAAATAAGACCAGCCACCTCCTGCCTTCATGTATCACCAAAGTTGGAGATGGGGGCTGAGGCTACTGACGGAGATCACAGCCCAGGCACACAGGCCCACTAAAAAAAGTGAGATCTAAAAGAACACTTTTCATTTATCACCTCTCCCCAGACACCAACAGGGCTCCTGTAAAATAGCAGGGCATTACAGTTGAAAGAACTGCAAAGCTTAGAGTATACTTAAGAAGGAATTTCTAATGAAAACCAAAACAACAGGGGAAAAAAAAAAAAGAGAACACCAGAGGAAACTGAAGTCTCAGATAGCTACAGATACAACAACAATAAAAATAGTGTATCTCCTAAGGCAGATATCCACAAACTCTCACTTTAAAGGGATATTTGCTGTAGTTCGTATGACTTACTATATCAGTCCTGGCCTTCATAGTCAATAATGAGAAACTGGGTGACTTTTTCCTGAAACTGGGAACAGGCAACAATTTCTCCTCTCACTCTCCATTGAACATTGTACTGGAAATCCTAGCTAGTGACGTAAGAAGATAAAAAGAAATAAAGGAATACAGATTGGTAAGAAAGAAATAAAACTGTGTTCAAAGATGACATGATCATGTATGGGGTTATGGAATTATAACTCAAAATTTAAAGTAAAACCTGAGTTCATACTAATATCAATAAATGAATGGTTAAATAAATTAAAACGAGGATGAAAAGACAAATCTCCCATGCAGAAGACACCCAATTAATTTTGTAGATAGCCTACCCTAAAAGAAGGGAAGCATAATTCCTTATTCTTGAATGTGGGCTCTGCATGGTGACTACTTTCCGTAGACTACAGCTTGGAAAGGGGAGGAAAAAAATGCATAACATCACTATAGAGAAACTTGGCAAAAACTACTTCAGCCCCATGAGCTAGGTCCACATCAATCATTTAAAATCATGTAGATAGTATATACTCTTGTTACGATATGATGAAAATAGCAGTATGATCTTTTCCCCAAAGCCCTATAATTTCCATCTAATAAGAAAAAACTCAAGACAATATTAACACAAGTTCATAAAATTCATCAAATTTCTTAATCTCTTTTTTTTTCTATTAAGGGGTATAAGGAAATATTTTAAAAAGTCTAAAACTCAGGAGAATATATAATGGCTAATGACCAGAAAAATATAATATTTTCAGATATTCAATTTAACTCTCTTAAATTCAGTGGCAGAACTCTAAATTGAAACTAATTTAGTATATTATACTCACTCTAATTATTTTATAAATGAAAACATTAAATTCACTGAAATCAAAAATAACAATTTTGACAGGTCTTAATGAAGTTTTGCCAGTTTTCTTTTCAATGCATTTGAACTTAGAATATCAAAAGAAACTAAATCTAAGTGAAATTTTATGATCAAAACTGGTGTAAACACCAACATGAAGAAAATGGTTCAATCTAAGTCATGCCCAAAGAGGACTATTTCAGAGCATCCAATATGTGCTAATGCAATGAGATTGAATGCAAGGTCTCTTCAAAATCAGGCCATTATATGGTGAGTGATCTATTAAAATACCTTCATTAAAATTTGTATTTCTAAGATGTTCTGTTAAGCACACATGAAGTCATTACAAATGGAAATTATATTTGATAGAGTTTTTTTTTTTAAGAGCAAAGTTAATTTGTTTAGATTACAAGAAGAAAGAAAAGAAAAACTTGGTAGGAAGTTTGTTTATATTGCTTAAGGGAACTATCATCACCAATTAAAAGAGTGCTCAGTATAAGTTTTTCAGCAAAAATGTTTGAGTACTAAATAAATTTAACATGCATAATTATCCTTTTTATCCTTCTTTTAAATATCTGTATATATATATATATATATATATATATATATATTTTTTTTTTTTTTTTTTTTTTCATGTGGAAGTTAAGAAATACAGGTTTTGGGGCAGCTAAAATTTATGAAGTATTTTTTAAACAGAGACTATGAATAAACAAAACCCAAATTACAAAATGTAGCTAAACTGAGCAAGGGAAGGAGGATAAAAACAAAGAGAAAAGAAAAACAAATTATAAACTGCCATTATAAACTGCAGAGCTAAAAGGCAGAGCATCTCTACAGATCCTGCAGCTCTTGATAGAATAATAAGATAACATTATAAATAATTTTAGGCCAATAAATTAAACAGTTGAAATGATGTATGAGTTGAATCATGTTCAAGTCCCAACACCTGGCATCTGAGAATATGACCTTGTTTGAAAATAGGGTCATTATAGGTTTAGTTAAGACAAAGTTACATTGGAATGGAGTGGGCCCTTAACCCAGTATACTATATCCTTATAAAAAGAATGTCATGTAAAGAGAAAGAGTCATATGCAGAGGGAAGATGATATAAAGATGTTGTTGTGGTTAGCTACAAACTAAAGAGAAAGGCCTGGAATGGAGCTTCCCTCATTGCCCTCCGAAGGAACTGACATTGCCATCACCTCGACCTTGGGTTTGCAGTACCCAGAACTTTAAAACAACGAAGTCTGTTGTCTAAGCCACTCAGGTGTGGAATTTTGTTACAGCAGCACTAGTAAACTAATACAGATGAAATAGATGCATTCCTTGAGAGTTTACAAAGACTGGCACAAGAATTAACACAAAAAAATGATAGTGCAATATCAATTTAAAATAAATAATTCATATATTTCTACCTAGAGATTTAAAGACCAAGAGAAGATGCTTCCTGGTGAATACTATAATTTAAAGAAAAAATAATACCAAACCTACAGACTCTTTTTCAGCAAATAGAGAAGGAGCAAACATTTCCCAAGTCATGTGAGGACAGAGTTACATTAATGCCAAAACCAGAATAGAGTCATCAGAAAAGAGAATTATGGAGTTATATCTCTAATCCTCATAAATGCAAAACCCTTGACAAAATTTTTGAGAATCAAATCCAAGAATATATAAACAGAAGATGAATCATGATAGGAATTTCAGTTTGGTTTAATGTTTAAAATGAACAACTTTAAAGAAAATAAATACAACACAGAAACTTATGAAAGAAAAAAAAAAACCACAACTATAGCAGGGAAAATCAAAGTCAAAAGCAGTTTTCTTCAAAGGAATGTAATTTTTACAAGTTTATACAATTAATCAAGTATTGCCAAGAACATGAAGAAAAATAAAAAGAAAACTACCAATATTAACAATAAAAACTGAACTTCGCTACAAACATTAGAAGAGTGCTCAATAGACAAATTATACAAATTTCAAGATAATATATTTGAAAATTTAGATGATTTGGATTAATCACTTGATATAACCTCAATTAAATTACAACATAAACATAAATAAATATATATGTATAATTCTATGTTTTTAAATAAATATAATACATAGTAATATAGTAAAAAAAGAAGTAAAGCTGTCTCTATTTAAAGATAAACTTTAATTTAAAAAAAATAATAATAATGAAAAAAATACATATGATGTGGTCGCATAAGGAGAAAATCCAGGGCCGGCAGAGTGGCGCGGTGGTTAAGCGTTGGCTTGGGAAGCCAGCGACCCAGGTTCAGGTCCCACATATGAGGGCCAGTGACACTGCCCTCAAAAAAAAAAAAAAAAAAAAGAGCTCCAGGAGAAAATCCAAAAGGGATATAAAATAACCAGAATGGATAAGTTAATTTTTCAGTGTTATCGGGTATGAAATAATAAAAATCATTGGATTTAATCTAATGAAATATACACAAACCATTGGAAACTACAAAATACCGCTGAGATTTCCATGCACCAAAAAATTCAATATTTTTACATAAGATCTCCAAAATTGAGCTATGGATTCCAAGGGGTCCCTGTTAAGCTCCCAGAGCTTGTGTGCACATACATATCTGTGTGTGTGTGTGTAAATTAGTAAACAGAACCATAACTCTACATGGAAATTCAAAGACAAAGTACAGCCAAGATTATCTTAGGAAGAATACATGTGAAGAATTTTATCACTAAATTTTAATATCTATTCCATATAGCAGCAATTAATGTGCTATTAAGCAAGGATAAACATATAGACTGGAGAAGAGAAGGGAGTTACAGAAAGAAATTTATATATATTGGATTACTTAACTTTTTAACAGCTTCGTTGAGGTATAACTTATATGCAAAACAATGGACATATTTAATGTATAGGGTTTGATGTGTTTGCAGTATGCATACACCCATGAAACCATTATAGCAATCAAGATAATAAACATATCTATTGCCCCCAAAAGTTTCCTCCTGCTCTTTTGTTTTTGTGGTAAGAACACTTAATACGAGATGTATTCACTTAACACGTTTTTAAATGATTTAATACCAAATTATTCACTATGTGCACTACATTGTACAGAGAGCTCTATAATTTATTCATCTAGCATAACTGAAACTTTATAACCATTGAGCAATAATTCCCTGTGTCCCCTTCTCCCTTGTCCCCAGCAATCCCCATTCTACAGTCTGTTTCTATGTTTCACTATTTTTAGATACCTCCTATAAGAGAAATCATGCAGTATTTGTCATTTTGTGAAGGATATTTCACTTAACATAATGTCTTCCAGGTCCATTCATGCTGTTGCAAATGGTGTGATTTCCTTTTTTAGGCTAAGTAATATTTTATTGTATGTATACACCACAAGTTCTTTATTTATTCATCTGTCAATGGACATTTCCGTTGTTTCCATATCTTGACGATTGTGAATAATTCTGCGATGACTAAGGGAGTGCCACTATCACTCCAAGACTCTGTGGTTTTAATTTGTATTTCCCTGACAATTACTAATGTTGAGAACCTTTTCATATATTTATTGGACTATTGTATGTCTTCTTTGGAGAAATGTCTACTAGTGACCCTTACACATTTTATAAATGGGTTGTCTTTTTGCTATTGAGTTTAAGGAATTCCTTGTATATTTTGCATATTAACTGTTTATCAGATATACAGAATCAATACTAAAGGCAAGGCAACAAAAGCAACAATAGACAAATGGGATTACATAAAACTAAAAATTTCTGCACAGCAAATGAGCCAATCAACAGAATGAAATGACAGCCTACAGAATAAGAAAAAATATGTGCAAACCATATATCTGATAAAGGGTTAGTAACCAAAGTATATAAAGTTACTATATATATTATATATAATATATATATATAAAGTTTAGGACAAAGGTGCCAATTCATGTGGGAGAAAGGAATAGATTTAAATAGGTGATAATAATCTCTCAGTCCTTACTGCTTGCATTATCATGAGTCATAATTTTTATAATTTCACTAAGTACTTTCCAGCTTCTTAATGATTAAATTACTAACTAAATGCTTATTTGATTTTTCTTCTTCCTCTTTCTCTCCTTTTGTTCTCCTTCCCATTTACCTTCTCTTCCATCTCTTTGCATACCTTTTTTCCCCTATAGCTTATAGTTTAATTTTTTTTTTTTTTTTGAGGGCAGTATCACTGGCCCTCATATGTGGGACCGAACCAGGGCCGCTGGCTTCCTAGGCCAGCGCTTAACCACCGCGCCACTCGGGCGGCCCAATTTTTATATTTTTAAATAGTTTTTAAAATGTGTTCAACTGGTAGCCCACTGCCCCCATAAGCATATCTTGGATTTACTGGTATTTTTTCTGAGAGCTAAAAATTATTAATCCTACTATAGAATTATTTTAAAGCAGTAATTTTGATGATGGTCATTCAAAAATCATTACATTCCCTTAAACATCCATACACAATTAAAAAACCTGAATTAAACTGTGACATGACCATTGAAAAATACTGTGACTTTATCTGTTAATGTTAGTATATGCATTTTTAAACTGAAATATTACCTAGTTGCATCATTTTTCTCAGTTAGCAAATTCTTTCTTTTGCAATCCACATAGTGTTCTTCTAATTCTTCCCCGTTGGAAAAAAAACAGGCACTATATTTACCCTGTGACATTTGGTAATTTTATTACCTGTTAATAAACCCTATAGTCTTGGCAAAAAGTCATCTTTAATGCGTAAGCTTTTAAGCTTCAATCGAGTAAGATTTTAAGTAATGTATATAATATAGTAATATTATATAGTATAATTTATATATTTTCTGATAAATCATTGTTTCTTGTTTTTTCCTAGTAATTATTTTACTAAATAAATGATAAAGATCCTATGTTTAAATTTATATGTATTTAAAGTTTAGAAAGTGAAGACTAAAAACTGTAAAAGATATACAATTTCATATATATATGTCCTTTCTATGAAATTAAACCCTTTAAGGAACTTGAAATACTATTTGAACAGGCTACATTTTTGGAGGTGAATGTTCTTGGGTAAGTTAAAATTTAAGTTCCCTTCACTGTTCAACTCCAACTTCATATTAGAATATTTTGCTTTTCAAAAAAAAGGTGCAATCCATCTTAATCACCATCATTTTTCATATTTGTCTATATTCAACAGCAAAAATGCTATACTGTATTTTGTTTAACTTAGAAGCAGCTGTTCTAACATATGTTTCATCATTTAGAGATGGCCTGACATTCAGCAAGAACAAACACTATGATTCATTATCGACCAGTAACATTCTGTCCATTAAATACATGAAGACAGTAAAATATATATGTATCATTTAATCTCTTTTTCACTAGCTTAAGAAAGGCAACACAGAAGGTGATATCGAAATTCGCTTCTAGCTCTAATAAGTTAGAGTTCCTTTGGCATGTCTTACCCAATAAACACCCTGATTTTCCCTCTCACGTATTTTTCAAGCCAATGCTGACTTTAAGCATTTAATCTTCCTTTAAATGTGTGTAAATACACTGCTCATTTTGCTTTCCCACTATCTTAAACTTAATCTATCTGAGGAAA
Organism: Aselliscus stoliczkanus; assembly: GCA_033961575.1. Lineage (NCBI taxonomy): Eukaryota > Metazoa > Chordata > Mammalia > Chiroptera > Hipposideridae > Aselliscus > Aselliscus stoliczkanus. The sequence goes on along the minus strand of CM066740.1, from coordinate 68,490,016 downwards.
CTATTCTTTCTCATTACTGTCGACTCAGTTACTCTCTCAAATCCCCCAACACCTTGGCACTCAGACCATACCCAGTCTGTTACAGATATAAAAAGCTACATGCATTGGCTGCTATTGCCTTTCAGTCGCTTTACATCTTCTTCTTCAATGATCACTGCTCACACACCATTTTAGCCATCTATACCCGCAGTCACATTGTCAACCTTGAAATTCCCTGCAAATGTTTTCATTCTCTCCTTCATGGATTCTCACTGGAAATATGGTCTATATTTCAGGTGACAGAATTTCTTTTCCAGCCAGAACAACTAAATCTGAGCACACAGATTTGAACACTAAAATTGCTCTCTATCATATATTCATATTTGTAATTAATTTTCAGTCTGACAACATGTCTTTTATCACAAAAAGAACTAAAATGGGCTAATAGACAATGAACTTGATGGAAATTTCACTCCTGACTATCCACAGCATTTCCTCATTTTCAGCGTTAGAATGACCTCCACAAAAGTTAATTCAAGATGATTTCTGACCCACCTTTCCTCACCTCTTCTTACTTTACACTTAAGTAACAACAGTTTAGTCACTGAATGTGCTGTTCCTCAAAAGGGCTCATCTGCCCTCAGCCAATTCCTGAGTAATAATTAAGAAAAAGGATTGGGTACTATGTCACCCCATTGTGAGAATTCAGTATTCCCCCTGAACTTTCCTGGCCCCAATGCATCTTTAGTTCCCTTAATGGTGACTCCAGGCCAGCCTGGTTGTTACAACCCATGGGTGGTAGCTTAGTCAGGGCAAGCTTAGGGGATTCAAATTAATCTGGTTTAGTTACCTAGATTCTTTTATTGGATTGACATGAGCATAGACAATAAGGATAATGAGGACTTAAATTTTTATTCACCAAGTTCCACCACAGTGGTCCAGATGGCCCGATTTGGGGTACATAATGGGTCTCTGTGCATTTTACAAAATGCCCTGATCCTTTGACAGTTAGTTAACCCTTTGGGAGAATACATGTGGGTGAAAGTAGAAATAACTGAAAAAGAAAAAGGCGAAGTTATAGCTCCAGTAATGAGACCAAACAATTTTGTAACCGTGGAAAGAGAATAGGAATCAATTCACCTAGGTAGGAAATATTACAGGTGCCTGGGAATCATGAAGGAGGAAAAAACTTTAAAGACCTTTTGTCATTCAAAACGATTCCAGAAGCCTTCATTAGGAGGCCAACACCATGGCCATCTTCTGAATTCTTGCAAGGACCTTAAATATCACATCTGGATCTGCTAGTTCAGCAAGATAGCTCTGATGAGATTTGGTGGCCATTTCTTGTAACACAACTCAGGAGACTGTCATAAATAGCATGATATCACTCCAGTTTGGCACCTTTCACAAAAGCACCATTCTGCTCCTCCAGATACCTTCCCTACTCTTGTTCCTTAGACATCACTCATTCTGTAGGGCAATTGGGTACTACACAACTGTTAGTGTGGACAAATAGGTCTGATTTGACTGCGTGCCTTGGACAGCTCATCTAACAGCAAACACTAGACTCCACAAAGCCTATTTGATGATGAGAAGACACTGTCAATCTGTACTTCCCAATAAATGTCCCATTTGCAATAATTGCAACAATACATGCTTTCCAGGGTCTCTATGTATATCGTCAGAGTTGTACTTCTTGTGTGGAAACTAGGCATGATTTTTGTTTCCTTCCCCAATATGTGTAATGGCTTGTGTATCATGGGTGATCATAAGAGACATCAACTGTTTACAGAAAGAGCACCTCTGTGATGCAAAACATTCACATCAGCCTCCACTCCCTGGCCAAATTTGTTTTGGGTGGTAATATTGGCATATACTTCCTCCTTGAGAGTCAAGGTAGTTTGTAATTTTTTTCATCTGTTTGGGTCTGGGATGTCAGTGGGTATGTCTGAGATTAATATGGCAGGTTGACCTCATTTTCCTGTTGGAGTCCTGTTCATAGTAGCCTGAAACAAATGCTGCATAAAAATAATTGAAATGACTTTGTTTCAAAAATAATTGAAATGGCTGATTAATTAGAAAGTATGATAGAACAACATAGTCATGAAACAATTCACCAGAAATAAAGACATTGTAGAAAAGAGGGATAAATATTGTTGAACAACATGGATGGATCTTGAGATTATCATGCTAAGTGAAATAAGTCAGACAAAAGTCGAGAAACCTATGACTTCACTCGTAGTGGGCTATAAAACTAAAAGCAACAAATGAACAAGACAAACAGACAAATAAAAACTCATAGACACAGATAATAGTCCAGTGGTTACCAAAGGGTAAGGGGGCAGAGGTGATGGTAGAAGATAATAAAGGGAATCAAATATATGGTGATGGAAGGAGAACTGACTCTGGGTGGTGAGCACACAATGAGTTATATATATGATATAGAATTGTGCACTTGAAACCTGTATATTTTACTAACCAATGTCACCCTAGTAAATTTAATTAAAAATTGTTGGAAATAATTTTCCACTGAATTCTTACTTTTTTGCATATCTGGTAAGCAGAGGCACAAATGGTTTTTATTTTGGACTGTCTTTTCAATAACATAGCAAAAAAATACTGTACAGGATAGAGGTTTTGCCTCCTTCCAAAGCAGAAGGCAGGTGTATTTACTCTTCACAATAAGAAAGATAATGTTGTTTTCTGGGACAAAGGTCAGACAGATGAGCCTGTGGGCCATTACAAAAGGTGGTTCCCAGGCAACCTATTTGTGGGCCCTCTGAATCCTCCCTGTGGGACTGTTATGAGTAACAAGTCCTTTGACTCTGTCCCAAGAGTCTTGTGTCTTCTACCAGCATTCATGAACCTGCAGGTTAACTTGTTAGGTGGCAAGTAAAGTAAAATTTCAGATTCCTCACAGTTCTTGACATTGACCTCATATATTCAACCTCAGTATTTGGGGGGAAAATTTACTATCTCTTGATAGTAAAACATTTTATAACAGTGTCTTACACACATTTGTGATGAAATATAAGCAGAGGCAAGGAAATATATTTCATCCCAGAAGGCTGGTATAATCTGAAATTTGATTCCTTTTCCCTAGATCTTGAAATTTATTTTAAATTACATTTTCACATGAGGAAAGGTCATGTTAATTTTGCTTTTTTTCTTCATAATAAATTTGCATTTGTTTTTATATAAAATGATAATTGCATTACTCTTTTTTATGAAATTTATTGGGATGTCATTGGTTAGTTAAATCATATAGGTTTCAAATGTACAATTCTGTAATACATCATCTATCTACTGCATTGTGTGTTCACCACCAAGAGTCAGGTCTCCTTCCATCATCATATATTTGACCCCCTTTACCCTCTTGTACCACCACCCTGATTCCCCCCCCTGCCCCCGGCATACCTTTAATTTGCTCTCTGAGCCTCTCATCCATCCATTGTTCACATAATATTGATGATCTTGGATGCATACTGACATCAGGCTCTTTTTACCTAGTGAGCCCAGCTCATCAATACCCTGGTGGTTAGTTTGGCTAAGATTCCAAATGGTTGTTACATGTTTGTTGTGATATTCATCACATAAATATTCATCATCAAGATTTCCTGATTCTCTGGAGCCAGTATAAAAATCCAATAATGTCATTCTGAAGAATGAATGCTTCACAGAGTATTTTTTCTTAGCCTGATTGCTTATTTTTTTTGAACTACCAATGGTACGCTAAAAGGTGGTCTGCCACCATCACATTCCTAGGGAGTCATGAAATAATGACTTCTTGGAGACTCCACTTAATTAGCATATTTTCAAACATTTGCATAGCTAGCAGCCTTTAGATAAAGAAATTACTTGACTTTTCTCCTCTTTTTATCTGGATATTTTGGGTTTAAATGGATTCCAAGTTAGAATTTAATTTTCATTGATATTAAGAATATTATTTTAGATACAAAATGTCAGGATATATAAGTAACTACAGAATTATATTAAGAATTTGAATTCAAATACTATGCATCTTCCCAGATGATTGACCTATGTAAGTTTAACCAACATATTAAATTAAGCAAATTAAATGATAGTTGATAGGACTTTAGAACATGTTGAAAATTCTGTCTGTGTGGAAATATACTTAATGGCTTACATGGTTGTATTTTAAACTAGAACAATGCAGAAGCTATCATTATTTTTATTCATTATCAATCTAAACATAATTTCCAAAATGATTTATAACTTGTTTTTAGTGAAGTCATCCTTCTTATGATGTTTGTTTTTGAGGGAGAAGCAAATGAGGAATAAACTCTATGAATTATGATATTATTAAAAATATATAGTTAATCTAGATTATAAGTTAAAAATTCACTTTAACAGAAAATAGTGAAATAGTTATTTTAAGTCTCTGTTCAGTACACACTTGGGGATATGCTACTACTAAAATGTTATTCTGGAGTGTTTGGAATTGGTGCATGTAAATATAAAATAAAATATCTACCCTTAAAAATGTTATAGATTAGTAACTGATAAATGTCTATTGGGATATAATAATAAATAATAAATTTGAAATAAAGAAACAAGGACATATGTATGTTCAAAGGACAGAATCAGAGAGTGATTGATAAAGGGTATGGCATTTAAGATACACCTTAATATATGCCAAGATTTTGAAACCTAGAAATATAGGGAGTATACAAGAGAATATTACCAGTCATCAATATTTTGGCCACTTAGCATATAACTTTTAATTGCTTAAACATTAAAATAAAGGAAAAATAAACCACCTCAATGAAAATTGATCCCCAAGGAATTATTCTGGAACAACACAGAAGAGTGATGACCTTTTTTTTTTAAACATTGACGCAATTCAAGGCAACAGGCACAATATGGGGATGAGAAGCAAGCATAAGGTAAAGAGACAGGAACTAGGCACCAGCTTGAAGGCGACATACTGGAAAGTAATTTTAGTCTGTTGGTGTTTTGTGCTGCTCAAGAGATTCCTTTAAACCAACTGTTTCTGCTCAGGGGATATTGCCTTGGAAATTAGAATACAGAGCCAAGATTATTCCGTTTCTCTTTAATTTTAATCAGGTACTTAATATTTTAAAGGCTGCCTATAAAAAATATGAGTTGGCATTTTCATGTCTAATTTTAGTTTAACTAAAATATGAGTGTTTGGTAAACTATCATATTCAGTAAATTAACAAATAATATTTTCTTTCTCTACCTGCATAAATTTTGTGAGGAGTAACAGATATGGCTTGGACCTGAAAGTGCTGCCCCTGCAGGGCCATCTGGCTAATCAGATGTCAGTTTTCCTTTTTTATCAGAAAATTAATTTCTCTGGTAGAAAGGAAGTCTGTATTGCTAGCAAACCTTCAGAATCAGATTACCAAACCTTATCAGAGTTACTATGTACTAATTCTCTTGCTTCTGCATTGCCTTCTATCAATTTCGCCTTTCTTTTTCAATTAGAGTAGCTGAAAGTGAATCAATGAATAAAAGTATGTCTGATTATAACAAAAAAGAAATTATAATATTTCAAATACGTGGTATAGGGAAATGTTGAAATTACTCCTGGATGTGAATATAAACTCTGCCACTTAAAATTCATGACATTGACATTTTCTCCCCTTCTTTTTTTTTTTTTAACTTTGTTTCCACATACATAAATCAAACAGTCTTATGAGAAGTTGTAAGATAACATATTTGAATCTCCTAGCATAGTGTGGAGCGTGCCTTAAAGACCTCCTTGCCAGCCAGTTGGGTAATGTAGCAGCCATATCTCAGCCAGCAACTCAATGAGGGTAAGAAATATATCTTCATTTAGAAAGTGTTTATGTTAATTTCTCTGAGCTAAATTTTAAACCCAATTTAGTAAAATCGTTATGGATTTCTATTTGGATATTATAGAACCATGGAATCAGAATGGAAAATACACCTGCTTCTCTTATTTCTAGTCTCTCTGTGGAGAGTGCATATAGGAAATTCTCTGTAAATATTTGCGAAATAGATAATGCAATCATTCAATTTCAGTTCTACATTTGGAAAATTTATGTTGTAATTCTTGTGGGTTGAGTTCTACAGTCCTTTTGATTAGATTGATTATGAATATTCAGTTTTCATATTTTAGAAACTTGACTACTGAGTGTGATGACATTTAGTCTTCCAAGTATCTTTGTTTTTATCATGTTTTCAATTTGTACCAATGTCATATAATGATTCGCTGCCAAAATTTATTTGATACATATCATTGCTTTCTCAGTATGATCAAGAATTGTCTCTGAAAAGTAGAAAGACAAAAATGGTTTACACTAGAAACATACTGAGTTTTTATAAATCCTGCCAATCATATATTTTGCAGTACACATGTAATGCAATGTGTATCAACATATATTTTGAGATCTTGTTTAAACAACATGAATATATATTTTAATGCCAAAGATTAAGGAAATGCACTCTGTTGTATTCACTAATGAATTCATTCCTTTATGTTTCATTTTGGAAACTCCTTTTTTATCTACCTCTACCTTTCTGCCTAAGCTAAGGTACCTTTTATCTAAATTACATCATCAGCAACCTACTGATTGGATCACCTCTCCCAGTGCTCCCTGACAATAACATATTATTCCTATTCTTGCCAGAGTAATCACTCAAAGGCATACATTAAATCTTCTGACTTTCTTACTTGTATCATTTAAGAATAGCCTCAGGGGAAAAAAAGTCTAAATCTTCCGTTTGTTATGCAAAGTCATTTATAATTTGGTTTCTGTTTAACACTCCAACCTCATCTTTTAACAGGCCTGCTGAACACATAACCCTAGTGGTATGCGCTGCTAATATTCAATATATCACAGGGCCATGAGCAGTCCATGGTTTCCCCTGGCGTCCATTATTCCCTCTGGCTGGAACATGGCATCTTTCCCCTATCTTTACTCTCTGGTCGACAATCATTTAAAGTCCAAGGTGCAGAAGAAACTTCACCACTAAGGTCTCAAAGAAACCCCAAGACTGTCTTACCTGCTTATAATTATTTTTTGGATAACATTCTCTACACACATGATTACTGCGCACTTTAAATACGGTTAGTAATTTTTTAAAATTAAATTTAAAAAAAATTAATTTCAAATTAAATACACACATCTGGATAATAAATAGTTACTCGATTTTTTTAATTTTTTTTTTTTGAGGGCAGTATCACTGGCCCTCACATGTGGGACCGTACTGGGGCCGCTGGCTTCCCAAGCCAGTGCTTAACCACCGCGCCACTCAGCCGGCCCTGGATAATGGTTACTCTACCAGACATCACAGAATTAGAAGAAAGATCACTTCATAAATTATATAAATATCTAACCACTGCACTGTACATCTGAAACTAAGATAAAATAATATTGAATATCAGCTGTAATTAAAGAAACATAGTCATGGGGTATAAAGTACAGCATAGGGAATACAGTCAATAATATTCTAATAACTATGTACAGTGTCAGATGGGTACTAGACTTATTGGGGTTATCACTTTGTGAAGTATATAAATGCCTAATCACTATGTTGTTTTGTACTCCTGAAACTAACAAAATAAATAAAAAAGGGGCATAAATGAATAAATAAATAAATACATAAATAAATAAATAAAATAACCCATCTGTTATACCTTTAAAAAATAAAAAATTAAAAATCAATTTAAAAACTATCTAAATAAACCATAATTTTTAAGTCACTTTATTTTATTCACATAATTTTATATTTATTTTTTATGACGACATGAAAGAAATCACATGATATTAAATATAAAGATGTTCTTCAGGGGCGGCTGGTTAACTCAGCTGGTTAGAGCGGAGTGCTCATAACACTAAGGTTGCTGGTTCAAACCCCACATGGGCCACTGAGATGTGCCTTCCACAACTGGATTGAAACAACTACTTTACTTGGAGCAGATGGGTCCTGGAAAAACACACTGTCCCCCCCAGTGTTTTTTTAGCATATTAAATTTGGTAACTTGGAAATATATATTTTTAAAACCTTTCTGCAGATACTGTCTGGAACACAACAAAGTAGATGCTTTTCACTTAATGTGAATTACTACTGGAAAGTTGATAGCAATATTTAAACTTGTTTACATTTTTTATTTCCTTTATTATTGATAAGCTTATGAAGTCACAATAATTTGAAAGCTATATGTACTTATAATTTAAAAATCATTATTATTGTCATAAGGACCAATTTAGACAAATCTGTCAGGCCAGATCATTGTATATTCAGATAAGGGGTTGTATGAGGTGACACTTCTTAGTTAAGTGAGAATTTCATGTGAGAGTTTGAATTATACAGTTTTTAGTTTTATCTTTCTACTACTATTTTAAAATATTTAACACTTTGGAATTATTTTTAATTTAGAAAAATGAAAGTACAAATTAAAGTTTACTTCATTAAAAAATGAAAGAAATTTCATTGCCTATAAACATTCATCTGCAAAGTATAAAGTGATTATTTCATTACTTTAAAATGTAATAAAAAATTGAGATATTTAATAAATTTATTTAGATGTATCCATTATGATAAATAAGATCAGTTGAGACTAGTATTTTTTTTCTGACCATGAGAAAATAACTGGTACTCAAAAATTGGACAAAATACATGGAAAAAACTATTTTTAGAAATTGGAAAACAGGAAAAATGAGACTATTATTCCTAAGAGATAAAATAATAATAACAATAATAATAATAAAATGAATTTAAGCCTTACAGCAGTTAGGGTTTGGTTTTCTACCTGACAGTATTTTCTTAACCACAAAGTGAAGAAGCGTGTTAATAGTGGTCAGTTTCCATGTTGGGGTTGGGGTAGGATGGTGGGTGGTGAGTGGAGGCATCTCGAATTTTCAGAGAGAATACAAGAGAGGCAGAAAGGGAAGAGCTATTTAAACAAACAAACAAACAAACAAATAACCTTTAAGGGTACCTTTGAGACTTTGCTTGAATATAACACTGTATGTAATTGAAGTGAGGTAGACAATGACAGGAAAAGAACAACTATTAAGAAACAATAAGCTGGAGTATAATCGTAGTTTATGAAGTCCTGGGAGGTGTAGGAGTCTCAACTAGGCCAAGGGAAGAGACATTGTTGAAAGCCTGGATTAGTAAAATAGTCCTAAAGAAATAGCTTTCCTTACTGTCCTCTAAAAGGTTTAGAAAAAAAGGATTAAATGATTTGAGCTGATGCAGACAGTAAAGTAACTGTCTGCAAAATTATTTTTAAAAGAAGACTGCATAAATACACAACATGTGTTTATGCATGCACACACATGGGCACATACACTAAAACCTCCAGAATAAAAAAAAAATTAGTAGATATTCAATGAAGCACAAAGTATAACACACAACTATAAGAAAAACCAACCGCTAGAAACAGAACCAAAAATAGGATGGTAGAATTATAAGTCAAATACTTTAAAATGTATTATAAATGTGTTCAAACATTTAAAGGAAAACATGAATATTATGAGTACATAATTGGAAGATATTAACAACAAAATCAGAATTTCCAGGTCTCTAAAGCCAATAGATAAAATGAAAAAAGAAAAAAATCCTGGACAAGCTTAATATCAAATTAGATAACACAAGTGAAAAAAAAATTGAATTAAAAAAGGGTAACAAAAGCTTTCCAAATTGTTATGTCAAGGGGGAAAAAAGGGTTCCAAAACCAAAACCAAAAGAAGTCACCTGTGGAAAAATGTAATACTTCAAAATCTCTGTAATTGTAATCTTGTAAGTAAAGAAGGAGAGGCAGAATGGATATTTGAATAAATAATTTTCAAAAAAATTTCCAGACTTAATGAAGAAAATCAATTCATATCAAATAATCTCAGTGAACAATAAGCAAGATATTCACAAAGGAATACACACCAAGATGCATTGAAATAAAATTATTGAAAAGCATAGATGAAAAAAAGATCTTAAATGTTGCCAGAAAAATAAATGATACCATTATATTCAGGGAAACAAAGAAAAGAATAACTGATAGAACTTATTGAAAAATTATGCAAATAAGAAAGTAATGAAATGATCATTTAAAAGTGTTTAGAGAAAAAACTCCTGTCAACATGGAATTATACATGTTCTTGTATTAATTATCTATTGCTGATGTTTGAGTATATAACAAGAAATCCTAAGATGCTCAAGTGAGAAAACTACTAGGATTAATAACATAATTTGTTTACAGTAGCTCAAATTTCAAAGCTTTTTGCGATTTCAGCAAAAGAAAAAATAATATATGACACAATAGAATAAATTTATATATTTATCAACCATTTGAAAGGTGTCTTCTGCAAAATGTTTGTTCAAGTTTTTGCCATTATTTACTATATGTTTATTTTTAATCCTCTTTATGGCATATTTTATTATATACTGGACGTAATGGATATATGATCAGAGGATAACTTTTGTGCATTGCCTTTCATTCTGTGAAACACAAGTTCTCTGCTCTTTTTGTCCATTTGTTTATTTGTTGGACCAATATCACATTGTCTTATCGTTCTAACTTTGGAGAGTTTATTAATCCGGCAATCATCTAGTTTTGTTTTTCATCAACAATGCTGTGACTGTTTCTGGATTTTTACATATTTTTATATGAATTTTAGATCTATCTTCTCAACTTTCACAAAAATATCCTTAAGGAACTGTGATTGGAATTGTATTGAATCTGTATATTAATTTGTGTAGACTGGTATCTTTGGGTCAATCCATCAGTGGTTATTTTTCTTCTGGTATCTTTCTTTGAAAGATTTTCAAATGTTAAACTACAATGGCACTCTTAAAATAAACCCAAGTTGTAAGATATTATGATTTTTGTATATCCCTGATATCAACTTGCTAATTTTAAAAAGAATTTGAGGGCCGGCCGAATGGCTCAGTTGGTTAAGAGCTCGCTCAAGAGTGCAAGCTGAGCTCTGAGCAACAGCGGTTCGAGGCCAGCCCGAGCTGAGTTGCCGGTGAGCTGCCAACAGGTGGCAGGATGGCTCAGCTAAAAAAAAAAAAAAAAAAAAAAAAAAAAAAAAAAAACAACATAAAAAGAATTTGAATGATTAATCATGAAATAAATGCTGTTTATTTTCTCAAAACATCTTTAACAGATTTCATAACAGTAAATACATAGTTTAATTTAAACAAAGTTATAGCACATCTAGTTATCTTTTTGGTATTAATATCCAGTTAAATTCCACTGTGGTTAGTTTGGAGAAATGTTCTATATGCTCTTGAAAAAAATGTGAGGTCTGTTATTATTGGTTGTTCTCTCCTCTGTTTACATACTGAGTAAAGTTATTAGTGTTCCGATATTATTTAACCTTGGTGATTTTTATTCCTGCTCGTTGAATAGCTATTGGATAGTGTGTAAGATTCCTACTATATATAAGATTCCTACTATGATTGTGAATTTGTCTCTTTGCCTTTTATACTAATTATTGAAACTTTCTATTTTGATATGATGGGTGTCAAAAATATATATATGCATGACTTTATTCATCTTTTGTTATCAGTATATATTGAGTATTACAATTTGAATACAGTTTTTTCCTTTCTTAAAATATGTGTACATTTTCGGCACCCTCTGTGTGTGTTATATATGCACAATATATCATGTACATTCATATATAAGTATATACTATATACAATAGTCTACCAGTATTAGCATTTTACTACTTTAAGTGCAGCATAGAAGCTTTAGTTCCATTTCATTGCTGTTATCTTCCTACCATTTAAACTGTAGGAATTTAGGTATTCCCTCTATATACAACAAACACATCAAATGGTGTTACGTTACTTTCCACCAGTACATATGATTTAAGAAACCCAGAAGAAGTAAATCTATTATGTTTACCCACAGTTTTACTCAGTCTCATGTTGTTTCTTTTCTGAAGTTCTAGCCTTCTTCTGTTATAATTTTCTCTCTGTTTAGAAAATTAGAAGGGAGGGACAAGATGGCGGCTGTGAGGAGGGCTGCATAAAACCTCCCCTGGAAATATCCACAATTTGACCTTCTAATACACTTCAAAGAGACATCTACTCATCACACAGAGCAACTAAGAGTTCCACACAAGGATTGCTGGAGGTGGGCAGGCCGGGCGAGTAGGGGAAGAAGGCGGCGAGACGCGTGAGGTGCAGCCCGCACCCGCGGCTGCTGAGTCACGGTGAGTGTTCCCCGGCTCGCTCCCTGCGGCCCGCGGCCCACCTAGAGTTCAGCAAGAGCGCGTCGGTTTGCAGTCTGAGGCAGAAGCCTCAGGCCGGGCAAGGGCAGGAGGAGAGAGAGGAGACGACTGTGCAGAGGTACGAGCTGCACCCGCGGTTCGTGGGGTCCCCAGGAAGCAGGGTGCAGAGCCCCGCAGTGACAGGGCAAGATCAGTCCCTGCACCCTCCCGGTTCAGGGATCAGTCTCTGTGCCCACCGGGTCCCGCGGAGCGCAGAAGCCTGAAACCCGGGCGCAGGGGAAAAAAGAGGACTCACGCGCGGAGAAGCAGCGCGCGCTGGGTGGAGACGCAGGTCCCGGAGAAACGGAGCGGGGATCGGAGCCACGTGGAAAGGTGCTCGCAGTCCCCTAAACCCCTGCCGCAGTCCCTCCAGGAGCGCAGCAGGAGAACGGCGCGGGCGTGCGCCGGCTCCGAGGCAGAAGCTTTAAACCCGGGAGCAGGGGAAACACAGGACTCGCCCGCGGAGACGCAGCGCGGAGTCCGGAGTCACAGGTCCAGGAGAGACGAAGTGGGGATCGGAGCCACGCGGCACAGTGCGCGCAGTCCCCTAAATCCCGGCAGACCATTTGGGAGAGCAGCAGGAGATCCGCGTGGATGCGCCATCTCCGAGGCAGAAGCCTGAAACCCGGGAGCAGGGGAAAAAGAAGACTCACTCGGACACGCAGCGCGCCAGGCAGAGACGCAGGTCCCCGAGAGACGCGGAGCGGGGATCTTGGCCACAGGGTAGGGTGCGCGCAATTCCCTAAATCCCGGCAGACCCTTTGGGAGAGCAGCAGGAACTCCGCTGGAGCATAAAAGGCAAAGGCCTTAGCTTAAAACAGTGTTGGAACTGTGGCTTTGTTTATTTTTATGTTTTATTTATTTATTTTTTTCCTTTTTCTACTCTTGAACAGAAAGCAAAAAAAAAAAAACAATAACGCACCCACTCCCACAAATTTTGGCCCCCAAGTCAGTCTTAAACTGACTCCTGAATGGAGCAATAGGGGCAGAATAGGAAGAATCCTTACCTGCAGGGGTTGAGAATTTCCACCCAGTAAAGGCTGCAGAGTGAGACTACCTACCCCGCCCAACCTTTATGCAAGGCTTGGGAGGCAGGGCAGGTTCACCTGCTGAGGCACTAATTAACAGATTCTTAGCAGCAGGCTTTTGGTAGTGAGGAATTCTTTAATTCTCCACGGGTGTCAACCCAAAGGGTGCCCAGAGACACTCATTGAGCCTTTGGGGGTGCAGCCTGCCTTGGGACAGGCAAAAGCAAAAAGGCAGTGACTTTGTAAAAACCACCAATCACACATCACAACCACACTCAGGTACAGCAAACCTGCAGTGCCAGGATCATGCGAGGCATCAGGTGGCCTACTGTTCCCACAAGACGCACAGGAATTTTTGTACAGCAGACAAACTGAAGAGAGCTTGGTGGACTTTAGCCTAGACCGGCAAGGGTATTTTTGGTTTGTTTGGTTTTATTCTGTTTTGTTTTCCCTTTATTGGCTGCTTATCTTGGTTGTTTTTGGTTTTTATTTCTATTTCATTCTAATCATATTGTAGTTTTTAATATAGGCATATATATAGGTGTATATAGGTGAATATATGTCCATATATATGGGTGTGTAGACAAATATATATATATTTTTTTCCTTTTTTCTTTTTCTTTTTCTTTCTTTTCTTTTTCTTTTTTCCCCACCCTCACTTTCTCTCTTATTTTATTCATTCTTCTCACTGCTATACTTTTCCTCTTTTCCTTTTTGCTGCAAATTTTATTTTTTTAATTTTTCTTACTTTTTTAATTATTATTTTACTTCATTTTTATTTTTTATTTTTTAGGTATAGCTAATCACTTTCTCATGTTTATTCTATTTTTTATTTTAGGATATTGTATTTTATTTTGTTTCCTCTTCTGTTATTATTGAGTGTGTGGTTTTTGTTTTGTTTCTGTTTGTTTTCTTCATTAGTATGATTGATATTTCTGTACAAGTTGACTGTAGTTTGATGGTTGGTTTTTTTTACTTGTTCCAGCATTTGGTTTCCTTTGGTGGCTGCGGAGGTTGTTCTTGTTGATCTGTTATGCTCTAAAATCACTCTGCAGCAGTGGGTCCAAACAAACAGACAGAAGAATCATCATACCCCGAGGCCAACTTTAGATAAAACCAGAGCATTTCTGGGTTTGACATACAAGAGTCACACCCAAAAGGAAGTTGCTACAGGTACTAGGACCCATAGGGTCCAAGTTTCATCAGAGGGGTCAATCCTCTCACAGCAGCTCATAAACTGCAGACGCTGCTGATTCTCACAGCTAATCAATCTGGGAGTCAATCCCACCTACTGACAAACCAAAAGTAATCAAAACTAAAACTTCAACAAGTGAGGACGAACGAAACAAGGAACACCTCAGATACAAGCACAGGAGAATAAGGAGACTGAGTAATTCAAATATAAAGGACACACACCATATAAGTTTACCCACAAAAGACTGAGAAATCTGGGGGATCTATCTGTTATATTGAAGCAAACACAAAGAGTAAGCCAGAATGGGGAGACAAAGAAACACAACACAAATAAAAGAACAGAAGAAACTTCCTGAATCAGTGGAAATAGAGGAAATAGAGGTAACCAACCTATTGGAGACAGAGTTCAGAACACTGATTATTAGAATGTTCAAGGAAATTAATGAAAATATAAAGAAGGATAGAGAAATCATGAAAAGCAACCAGCTAGAACTTAAGAATACAATTACTGAATTAAATAACAAACTTGATGGAATCACTAGCAGATTGGATGAAGCAGAAAATCGAATCAGGGACTTAGAAGACAAAATAACAGAGATTACCCATGCAGAACAACAAAAAGAAAAAAGAATGAAAAACATGGAAAATAGTTTAAGAGAGCTGGGGGACAACATCAAACGCAATAACCCATGGGTCATTGGAGTACCAGAAGGAGAAGAGAGGGAGCAAGGGATTGAGAATATATTTGAAGTAATAATGTCTGAAAACTTCCCTAACCTGGCAAAGGACATCGAAATACAAGCTCAGGAAGTGCAGAGAGTTCCAACCAGGATGATTCCAAACAGGCCCACTCCAAGACACATTATAGTGAAAATGGCAAGGGTTAAGGACAAAGACAGAATCCTTAAAGCAGCAAGGGAAAGGCAGCAAGTTACTTACAAGGGTACCCCCATAAGATTATCAGCTGACTTTTCTACAGAAACTTTGCAGGCCAGAAGGGAGTGGCAGGCGGTTTTCAAAGTGATGAAAAATAAAGGCCTACAACCAAGATTGCTGTATCCAGCAAGGTTATCATTTAAAATCGAAGGCGAGATAAGGAGCTTTGCAGAAAAAAATAAGTTAAGGGAATTCATTACCACCAAGCCAGCTTTGCAGGAAATGTTAAAAGGGCTTCTTTAAGTAGAAGAGAAAAACAACCTATGAAAGACTACGAACACAAATAACAAAATGGCAATAAATACACACCTATCAATAATCACATTAAATGTAAATGGATTAAATGCTCCAATAAAAAGACATAGGGTGGCTGAATGGATAAGAAAGCAAGACCCCAGTATATGCTGTATACAAGAGACTCACCTCAGATCCAAAGACTCATACAGGCTGAAAGTAAAGGGATGCAGTAAAATATTTCAAGCAAATGGTACTGAGAAAAAAGCTGGAGTAGCGATACTTAGATAAAATGGACTTTAAATTGAAGAATATAACAAAGGACAAAGAAGGACACTTCATAGTAATGAAGGGATCGATCCAACAAGAGGACATAACTCTAGTAAACATCTATGCACCTAACATAGGAGCCCCTAAATATATAAAACAGATATTGTCAGACATAAAGACAGAGATCAACAGTAACACTATCATAGTAGGGGACTTCAACACCCCGCTGTCACTAATGGACAGATCCTCCAGACAGAAAATCAATGTGGAAACAGCGACCTTAAATGACACTTTAGACCAGCTGGATTTAACAGGCATTTTCAGAGCATTTCATCCCAAAGCTACAGAATATACGTTCTTTTCAAGTGCACATGGAACATTTTCTAAGATAGACCACATGTTAGGCCACAAAACAAGTCTCAATAAATTTAAGAAGATTGAAATCATTTCAAATGTATTCTCTGATCACAATGCTATGAAACTAGAAATCAATTATAAGAAGAAATCCGGGAAGCTGACAAATAAATGGAGGCTAAACAATATGCTATTAAATAGTGAGTGGGTCACAAATGAGATCAAGGAGGAAATCAAAAGATACCTCGAGACAAACGATAATGTAAACACCATGACCCAAAATCTCTGGGATGCTGCGAAAGCAGTCCTAAGAGGGAAGTTTATAGCAGTGCAAGCCTACCTAAAGAAGGAAGAAAAATCTCAAATCAACAGGTTATCCTAACACCTAAGGGAACTGGAAAAAGAACAGCAAAAGAGTCCCAAGGGGAGTACAAGAAAGGAGATAATAAAGACCAGAGCAGTAATAAACAATATAGAGAACAGAAAAACAATTCAAAAGATCAATGAAACCAAGAGCTGGTTTCTTGGGAAGATAAACAAAATTGACAAACCTCTAGCCAGGCTCATCAAAAAAAAAAGAGAGAGGACTCAAATTAGCAAAATCAGGAATGAAAGAGGGGAAATGACTACAGACATCACAGAAATACAAAAAATTCTAAGAAATTACTATGAGCAACTATACGCCAACAAATTTGACAATCTGGAAGAAATGGATAATTTTCTAGAAGCATACAACCTCCCAAGGCTAACGCAAGAAGAAACAGAAAATCTAAATACCCTGATTACTACCAAGGAAATTGAATCAGTAATTGACAAGCTCCCAAAAATCAAAAGCCCTGGACCAGATGGCTTCACAAGTGAATTTTATCAAACATACAAAAAGAACTATCACCTATTCTTCTCAAACTATTCCAAAAAATCCAGAAGGAGGGAAGGCTCCCAAACTCTTTTTATGAAGCCACTATCACCCTGATTCCAAAACCAGATAAAGACATCACAAAAAAGGAAAACTACAGGCCAATCTCCCTGATGAATATAGATGCAAAAATTCTGAATAAAATATTAGCAAACAGAATTCAGCAATATATTAAGAAGATCATACATCATGATCAAGTGGGATTCATCCCTAGTGCGCAAGGCTGGTTCAACATCCGTAAATCAATTAATGTGATACACCACATCAACAAAATGAAGGATAAAGATCACATGGTCATTTCAATAGATGCAGAAAAAGCATTTGACAAAATCCAACAGCAATTTATGTTAAAAACCCTTAGCAAAGTGGGAATACAGGGATCATATCTCAACATAATAAAAGCCATATATGATAAACCTACAGCTAACATCATACTCAATGGGGAAAAGCTAAAACCATTCCCTTTAAGATCAGGAACAAGACAAGGCTGTCCACTTTCTCCTCTTTTATTCAACATAGTGCTGGAAGTTCTAGCCACAGCAATCAGACAACAAAAAGAAATAAAAGGCATCCAAATTGGCAAGGAAGAAGTAAAATTGTCATTATATGCAGATGACATGATACTGTATATAGAGAACCCCAAAGACTCCATCAAAAGCTATTGGAACTGATAGATGAATTCAGTAAAGTAGCAGGATATAAAATCAATGTTCAGAAATCAGTGGCATTTGCATATACCAATAATAAACTAATGGAAAGAGAAATTAAGAAAACTGTCCCATTTACAATTGCATCAAGAACTATAAAATACCTAGGAATAAATTTAACCAAAGAAGTGAAAGATCTGTACTCAGAAAATTATAAGACACTGAAGAAAGAAATCATAGAAGATACAAATAAATGGAAACACCTACCATGCTCATGGATAGGAAGAATTAATATAGTTAAAATGTCCATACTGCCTAAAGCAATATATAGATTCAATGCAATTCCTATCAAACTACCAAGGGCATTTTTCACAGAAATAGAAAATATAATCCTAAAATTTATATGGAATCATAAAAGACCCAGAATAGCCTTGGCAATTCTGAGAAATAAAAACAAAGTCAGGGGGATCACGCTACCAGACATCAAAACCTACTACAAGGCCACAGTAATCAAGACAGTTTGGTATTGGCATAAAAACAGGCACATCGATCAGTGGAACAGAACAGAGAGCCCAGAAATAAATCCAAGCATTTATGGACAGTTAATCTATGACAAGGGAAGCAAGAATTTACACTGGAGTAAAGATAGTCTATTCAATAAATGGTGCTGGGAAAATTGGACTGACACATGCAAAAAAATGAAACTGGATCATCTCCTTACGCCTTATACAAGAACAAATTCAAAATGGATTAAAGACTTAAATGTAAGACCTGAAACCATAAAAATCCTAAAAGAAAATATAAGGAGTACATTTGCAGACATTACCCGGAGCAATATTTTTACTGATACATCCCTATGGGCAAGGGAAGTAAAAGGAAAAATGAACATATGGGATTATAAAAGTTTTTTCACAACAAAGGAAACCATTAATAAAACAAAAAGGAAGCCTACTGAATGGGAGAATATATTTGCCAATGATATATCTGATAAGGGGTTAATATCCAAAATTTATAAAACACTCATGAAACTCAACACCAAAAAAACAAACAACCCAATTAAAAAATGGGCAGAAGATATGAAGAGACATTTCTCTAAAGAGGACATACAGATGGCCAACAGGCATATGAAAAAAAGTTCAACCTCACTGGTCATTAGGGAAATGCAAATAAAAACCACCATGAGATACCACCTCACCCCAATCAGAATGACTATCATCAACAAATCAACAAACAACAAGTGCTGGCGGGGCTGTGGGGAAAAAAGGGGACCCTGCTGCACTGTTGGTGGGACTGCAGATTGGTGCAGCCACTATGGAAGTCAGTATGGAGATATCTCAAAGAACTGGAAATAGAGCTACCGTTTGACCCAGCAATTCCACTCCTAGGTATTTATCCTGAAAAAACCAAGACACTTATTTAGAAAAAGTTATGCACCCCTATGTTCATAGCAGCACAATTTACAATAGCTAAGACTTGGAAACAACCAAAATGCCCCTCAGTAGATGACTGGATTAAGAAACTGTGGTATATTTATACAATGGAGTATTACTCTGCTATAAAGAAGAATGAAATCATGCCATTTGCAATGATATGGAGGGACCTAGAGACTATAATGTTGAGTGAAATAAGTCAGTCAGAGAAGGACAAATACCATATGATCTCACTCATTTGTGGAATCTGAAAAACTGTATGAATGAGCAAAGTAAACAGAAACTGTCTCATAGATATAGAGGAAAAATCAGGGTTGCTAATTGGGAGAGGAATGGGGATGAGGGAGAAGGGGAAGGGATTAGACAGCAAAAATAGGCAACTACAATATTGCTACTGGGATAGGAAAAACAGTTTGGGGAATATAATTAATAATGTTGTAAATATTCTGAGGAATGTCAGATGATCATAGGTCTTGTTAGGGAGACCATTTCATGGATGGAGTAGAGGTTTGATCACTGCACTGTATTACTAAAGCGGAGGGGGTATACTTACTGTAATTGAATATATATATAGATAGTCACGGGATGTGGATTATACTGTGGAAGAGAGTCAGAGGAAGAGTAATAGATATATATGATATGGGGGGGAGTGGGGTGGTGAATTGGGGGTGGGGGGTTGTCACTTTGAGGGGTAAAATGTATAACTATTGCACTGTGTTGTACACCTGAAACTAATTAAAAAAATAAATAAGTAAAAAAAAAAAGAAAAAGAAAAAGAAAATGATTTAGCCATTCATTAAAGGAAAGATTGCTATTTTTTTTTCTTATTTTTCCTTTGTCTGTAAATGTCTTTACTTCCTGAAGAACATTTAACCAGTCATCAAAATCACTGTTGACAGTGCTTTTGTTTCAGTAGTTTATGTTGTGCCACTTCCCCTGGTTTCTACAGGTGTAGATGGAAAACCTGTTATCATTTGAATTGATGGTCCTCTATAAATTATGTGCTCTTTCTTCCTACCTGCTTTCAAGATTTTTTTTCTTGCATTTAGCTTTCAGAAGTTTAATTATGATGTTTTAATGTGGATTTCTTTGGTTCATCTTATATGTTGTTCATTCAACTATGTTAAATTTGTTTATGTCTTTCTCCAACTTTTGGAGATTTTTAGCCACTATTTACTTGAATATTTTCTCAGTCCTATTCTCTCATTACCTTATATATAAATTTTATGTCTAAGGATTCATAAATCCTCCTTCAATGATGTGACTGTTTTCTCTTTTGTTATTGTCCCATAGAACCCTGAGGCTCATCATTTTTCCGTTTATCTTCCTTATGTGTTTCAGATTGAGTAAATTCTATTGACCTGTCCTGTAATTCACTGATTATACCATCTTTTATCTCCATTCTACTATTGAACAAATCTATCACATTTTTTAAAATTTGTGTTAGTTCATTTTTCTGATCTACAATTTCTCTTTCATTCTTTTCTATGATTTTATTTCTTTGCTGAGATTTTCTTTTTCTTTTTTTCAGTTTTCAAGCAAGTATGTTGGAATTTTTATATCTGCCTTAAAATCCTTAGCAGTTAATAGTAATATCAGACTTATCTTGGTGTTGGCATATTTTATTTTCCTTTCTCATTCCAGTTGTGATTTGCCTTGGTCTTGGTATACTTGGTAATGTTTTACTGTATCCTGGGTATTTGCATATTACGTTATGGAACTCTTCTTTTTTTTCACATAGGCCCTTCCTGAGGTGCAGCATGATGGCTGGGTGGGTATATATGTGGGCTCCCCACTGGGTCCCTTCTGGGTCACACTGATTCACAATGCTGCATTGCAGATGGGCTGGGAGGGAGTTCAGACTCCTCAGCCCAGCTCATACCTTCCCTGTGAAAGTGGGGTACCAACTTGTGGTGCAGACGTGAACTCACCACCCCACTGGACTCTGTTGAAACCAGAGCAAGTCAAGGAGAGGAGAGTGGCAAACAGCCCTGCATCCAACCACTTTGCTCTGCCCTGTTGATGCTACGTGTACATGTAGACCCAACCTCCACTGGCCCCTGCTGACACCAGGGATCAGGGTAAAGCTTAGTGGCATGGAGCCCTTTCTCTCACCACCTTCTTAAGCAATGTAATTGCTGAGTAGAGGTGGAAGTTTGGCTTTCGGATGGATTATTGATTACCTCTGATGGCAATTGATTGTCTCTAATGAAAATATAAGAAATAAAGAGGAAGGTAACTGAGGCATTCAATTTTACTTTATGACAATTTCATTGATTTGATATTATTTATAAGTATATGTTTGTAAAGTATATTTGAAAGTTAGTTTTGACAAAGTAAAAGTATATTTCATTCACTTTGAACATGTTTTTGCAACAGAAATTTCATTAAAAATGTCATATGTTCTAGAATTAGGTTGAAAACAACAACATAAAAATTGACTCTAAATGTTAACAAAATAAAAAGTATGCTTATAAAACTCCAATATATTTAAAAGAATTCAGCCTAAGTCCAGAAAGAAATGTATTAGTTTAGGCTCCTAAAAGCCATAATTGAAAACTCATCTAAAATTCAAACGGAAGGTATCTAAAGTACCTCAATGTTTTGCCACTAATGAGTCATTTTGAGCTCAGGGAATTTTTGAGATTCACTTAAAGATAATGAATAGCTATGCTTAGTCACTTATGATTGCTGAAAATAAAAAAGCAAAGACAATTCCACTTGTTTGAAAGATATGGGATATCTGCAATATTTCTTTAAAACCAATGTCTGCACAAAGCATTTGCACTGTTATTTTCTTAATCAAATCATAGTTGGTAAAAATGTAATGTCATGGACAAACATATTATTGGTTTCTATTATTAAATAAAATAATATTATTTCTAAAACCTTCATTTCACATGTGACTAAAAGGCAATACATGAACCTTCACAACAGATGACATTTAAGATATTCTATTAATCTGAATGGTCTTAAAACTGCACATGTTCAATGTCAAAAAGAGTACACAGATGTTTAGCTAATATTCATCAAATCTCTTCTATTCTATAAAAAACAAGTGAAAGTGAGGATGGACTCATTAGAAGCTACACTTCTAATGAATGGAATACAATATACCCTTATTTATTTATTTTTTTTTAAAGATTTTTTACTGGGGATTGGGGGAGGGGAACAGCATTGGGGAATCGGGGAAGGGGAACAGACAAGTCGCTGTCCCCCTGCTCCTCAGTCTAGTTGTGGAGTACGTTGCTTCACTGTTGGCTTTGTCATTGCGCTCTTCCCGGGTGAGGCAGATCAGTCACCGGCCTCTGGATGGTCGCTCACTGCGGCTATTGGCAGCTCATGCTGGCTGCCTGCTGCTCACGCTGGCTGCCAGCCACTCACTGTAGCCTATGGCAGCCCACTGCAGCAGGGGCTGCAGCCTACACCGTCACCGGGGCTCGCACAGCCCAGCTCCAGGTGGAGCTGTTGTTAGCTGTAGAGGGCAGTGTCACTGGCCCTCATATGTGAGATCCGAACCGGGGCCGCTGGCATCCCAAAACCAGCTCTTAACCAATGTGCCACTCGGCCGGCCCAATGTAGCCTTATTAGTAAGATTCCTTTCTAGGCCCAACTTCTACAAAGCATTAGATATCAGTCAACCTATTGAAAGCCTTGTATTTTTTCTGAAACAAGTCTTGCTGGAAGGCCTTTGCCAATAGTTCTGAAAATAATGCAGGTGAAAACTTTAGCAAGTTGTTCTATCAGAATTGCAGTGTGTCATCCAATTAGATCAAACTTAAAGACATCAAACACTGTATTATTTATAAAAGGGATCATATTAATATTAGGTTTTATTGTTCATATTCCAAAAATAAGTAGAGAAAATAATTATTTGACTTTTTTTTTAATTTAACAAGAAAATATTTACATAATTACAGGGAAATGTACAGTTTGAGTGCCAACTGTAGCTATGATTTTAAAAGAAAAAATAAGCAACTTATATTTTGTCTAAACATAATAAACATAATATACAAAAATGTTTTGAGGGCATGGATGTTGTATACTGCAAATTGGAACATCTCTCTCACTTTTTTTTTCTCCTGTTTGATTATTACTGTTTAGTACCATATAGGGTTCCTTTATTTCATGATTTTGTTTCTATGATGGTGTTACTCAGAAATTTGTATTCAGTCTCTTCTCACTCTCCATATATCTACTATATACAGTTTCACTGACAATTATATTGATAAACAGACAAACTGGAAATTAGATAGATTAATGGCAGATAAATAAATGGATTCTATATATGTGTATCAAATATGGATTTGTATTTACAATTGCCTCTTAGAATGATCTTCAGGCATCTGAAAATTGAAGAGTACTAATGTTGTGTTTCATGTATCAAAACCTATCAAGGTGTCTATATCATTTATATATTAATCCCTCTTGTACCTTTAGTTCAATAAATTAATGAGAATGTAAAAGTGTTTTTGAGATAAATAATACAGAATTTTTAATATAAGGAGAGTAATATTTTTCACATTTTCTTTGAATTCATGGACATATTTTAAATTATTGAAGAAAATGTCATTAGAACACAATTAAGAATCATTTCATGCCTTTTTGGAAATACATACTATTAATTCAACTTACATCAAAAATAAGCTACATAAAGAAATATATTTTTAGACAGTTTATTCCTGCCAGGGTGATCAAAACTATCGTCTCATTGAAAATACTATGTAAAAGAGTAAGTTGCATAAGTCAGCCTATTGCAGAAATGCCCATAAAGCTTTTAGTTAAAAGTTAAGTTTAGAAAAAAGTATTAAATATTTCCAGCACAAGGTATAAAAAATAGTGTGCAAAATCTACCTCTTGTCTTAATTTCCTTCATTAGCATTTATTTGCACATGTTCTAAACAGGGCCACTTTGAAAATCATGTATGGACACTACATTCCTTTCAATGCGGTTTCAGTTCAATTGCAGCCTAACTTGCATCTCCTTTCTGATTCTGAAATACTGGCCTGATGTGAGGTAGCAAATGGAGCAATCTGGGAAGTATCTTGTAGTTGATTGTAGAAACAGAAAAGGTTTTGCAGGGGAGGTTGTGTGAAACCATGGAAGTCATCCTGTGGTTTATCTCAAGCAGTCTAACTGTGCTATTGGTCACAACCTCATGGCTGTATTGCATGGAGAAACCCTCTAAACATAGTCTGTGTGAAGCAAATAAAACACCTCTTTTCATGAAGGACTGGTGTGCAGTTAACAGTGTGAGACAGGTAGAGAAAGGAGAGTTCTTCCTGCTTCTATGTGGAGAAACATATGGCTTGGCACCTTGGCATATCAGGAGACGAAAGAATTTCTAACAGAATCCTCCTTTACTGTAATGGAAGATAGCAGCAGTAGCAAAATACCATCTCATGTGGCTTCTGGGGCTAGACAAGTCAATGAGGAGAACTAGAACAATGGGACACAAGAGGATCATGCATGAGACATACCCTGCAGAGATGAAGAAATATTGTGAAGCAAGGATATTGAAGGAACCTGATATTCTATCTTATGCAGATAGGGAGCTGGTTCCTTGAAATATGTCTGGTTATTCTTAATGGGATCCAGTTTATACCTCTATGTGGAAAACAACAGTTTGCATCAGCAATTAAAATTATTAGAAGATATTTCAACCCTTTGATGCATCTACTGTGAGGATGAAGACATTCTCAGGAATCAGACTGTGGACGTCCGAGAAAGTGTGGACATCACTCTGAAGGGCCCACAGTTATTGCAAGGGCCCCAGAGGCACCTTGCAGGGGGACTTTAGTCACATTGGTCTCCGAGGACAGAAAAAGAAGAGGCTCAGGCTGACAGATGAGGAAACAGAAAGGAACTGGCTCCAGTCCGCATCTTGTGTAGTTGTGCACAGAATACAATCAAGGTGTCACCCTGGGCTTCCTACAAGATGAGGCCTATGTGTGCTCATTTCACCACCAACGTCGTCATTCAGGACACTGATTCTCTTGTGAAAATCCAAAATGTCTTAGGCGAAAAATACAGGTGAATAAACAGGGTTCGGATGAGGTCAGGTGTTGCTTGTTCAGCAGCTCAAGCCCAGAAATGAGTTTTAATTCTTGAAGGAAATGATGTTGAACTTGTATCAAATTCAGCTGCTTTGGTTCAACATGTCACAACAATTAAAAACAAGGATATCAGAAGATTTGGGGACAGTATCTATGTTTCTGAAAGAGAATCAGTTTAGAAGACTGATGAACAAGATCTAAGTTACCCAGCTACAGAAATAGCAAAATGTTGGGTAATTCCTTATACTTATTTGTGATACTTTAAAGATGCAATAAAAGCCATGTATGGGAAAAAAAATTCCATCAAAGCACTCTCTTCCTTAGTCACATTGAATCGGAATAAGATATCAAATGCACTCACAAAATGGGAATCATCCATATTTGCCACCTAACATCCTGACAGTGGATATTCTCTTTTCACTTCTATAAAGTAAATATGATCCCAATGAAACCAGTTTATGCCACTAACAAGGTTAGCAAAATATGTAAAAAAATAGTATATTGCTTCCTAGGGAAGTTGTTTTGTGAACCTATAAATTTAATTTTTATATACTACATTATAATATTTTCTTCACAATTTGATGTAAATTTACACCATTCATTAATTTGTTAATAATGTAAACTGGCAACTGTATATCATCAAAAACATACTATCTTATACTGAGAAAACATTGCTATTTTTGGCATATTCTAATTAATAATAAATTAAAAATAAATACACAATGACTTTTGGTGCTAATACCAATGAATACCATTATGAAAATGCCATCTGCCTTTTCCAATACATTGTGTTTGAAGTACTAAAACAGTTAATAGGGCTGATACTTTCAATTTTTGGAGATGCAGACCTACAGAGAAGGGCTTACAGTAAATACAGCTGAGTCAAATATAAAAGATGGGTTGTTGTTATTAGGAAAATGTAATGTAGAATTTTACAGTAATCAGATGAAGTACAAAGTGAATAAAACCCAGAAATGTTTTAAAATTTGTTCTAGATGTTCTGTGTTTTGATTCATTTATAGATCAAAATGCTTATTAAATTATTTCTAAGTATAAAGCTGTGTATCATAAGAAAAAATACCACAATATATAGAGAACAGCTTGTTGAAATAAAATATGGTAGGTGGCAGTTTTGCTAAAATTATAAAACAAAAAGACATAAAATAAAAAATACCTTTCCAAACACCTCAACGATAAAACGTTAAAAGACCATAGTACTATTACAAATTTTATGAAGTCGGAGTCTGTTGAGAATGTTTTCCTGTGATATTTCATTTTTGAAAACCAACTACTAATATTAAGAGGTGATCAAGGGAGAAAAAAAAGCTCTACTCAATTCTTAACAGCATCTCTGAAAGAACTCCAACAGCTATCAGCAAACTAAAAGAAGAAAATAAAGTGAGTTCATGGAGCCAGTAGCCCAACGATAGACAGGAAAATTGGCAGTAAAGGCCTATTTTGAGAAAATTTCATTGTTTAAACAGCCAGCTCTGAGGTAGCTCAGAGAGAGCAATAATAGTCTCCTAGTAAAGCTATAGAACTGAGAGGCAATTACACCCCAGTCATTATGCCAAATAGCAGCTCTCTTCAGCCTCTGAAGACCCTGAGCTCCACTCTGTCAAACACAGTTCAGAGACTTAGGAACACAACTGAAAGAAGAACCACCTCTGCTTCCCGGCAAATAATTTCAAAGAGGCAGAAGGGGTAGGATTTAAACAGGCAAGGCAAACCTGGCTGGTGAGACTTTCAGAAATATGACCTAAATTATATCTCACAGATCCCATAAACTGAGATGAAACTGGAGCTTATGCTAATGGCTACTGTTAAAAATATAAAATATAGAATAGCAATGACTCTATTTATTGAGTTTCCGGCAGTATCCTAGGTGCATTATGGCCATTACTTCATTAAATTACATACTAATTATAAAAGTAAACATTTTTACCTCCATTTTTCCCCATGTGGAAATTAATGCTCTAAAACACTCCATATCTTTAGTTATTCATAGGTAAATTTGGTTCCAATAGTCATCTCACTTGACAAACACAAACCTTCAGCAGATGAAAAATTTAGAAGGTGGATATTTAAATGGAAACAAACGAGGACATATTGTGTGATAAGCCTCTTACATGGCAGAGCCTTCAGAGCTTGGGATGGGCTCTAAATTCAATTTAATATTTCACCTCGTTGTTTAAATACTTCGCAAAACATATCAGGCCTTCCCCACTAAATATTAAATAGAAATATAGAAACATTAGGCCAAGGCCTAGTATTCAAGACTGGATACAAATTATAGATACAAATGTTCATGTGAATACTCCAGATTGTGCTAGTTTCAAATAGAGCATAAATTCTGTTTTTTTCAATGTATTTTAAAAATACTTTTATTAAAATATTACTGACAAACAACATTATATTAGTTTCAGGTGTACACCACAGTTATTCAAGATTTATATACCTAAAAAGGCGATCATCATGATAAGTCCAATGACTATCTGACACCCTACCACCCTATCACAATATTATTGACTATATTCCCTATGCTGTACATCACAACCCCATGACTTATTTGTTTTATACTTGGAGATTTGATCCTCTTATTCTCCCCACCTTCCACCCTGCTTTTTAAATTTTTCAGTTATAGTTGGCATTCAATATTATTTTGTATTAATTTCAGGTGTACAGCATAGTGGTTAGACATTTGGATAACTTAAGAAGTGACGCCCCCTGATTGCAGATTGGTGCAGCCACTATGGAAGTCAGTATGGAGGTATTTTAAAAATCTGGAAATGGAACTACCTTTTGACCCAGCAATTCCACTCCTAGGTATTTATCCCGAAAAACCCAAGACACTGATTCAAAAAAATATATGCACCCCTATGTTCATTGCAGCGCTATTTACAATAGCCAAGACTTGGAAACAACCGAAATGCCCACTGGTAGATGACTGGATTAAGAAACTGTGGTACATTTATACAATGGAGCATTACTCCGCTATAAAAAAGAATGAAATCGTACCATTTGCAATGATGTGGATGGACCTAGAGACTATTATGTTAAGTGAAATAAGTCAGACAGAGAAAGACAAATACCACATGATCTCATATGTGGAATCTGAAAAACTGAATGAATAAGCAATGTAAACAGAAACTGTCTCATAGATATAGAGGAAAACCAGGGTTGCTAGTTGGGAGGGGGGTGGGGATGAGGGAGAAGGGGAAGGGATTAGACAGCAAAAATAGGCAACTACAATATTGCCACAGGGATATGAAAGACAGTTCGGGGAATATAATTAATAATGGTGTAAATACTTTGTGGGGCATCAGATGGTCACATGTCTTGTTGGGGAGACCATTTCATGGATGGAGTAGAGGTTGTATACCAACTGTAATTGAAGATATATATAGTCACGGGATGTGGATTATACTGTGGAAGAGAGTCAGAGGAAGAGTAATAGATATATATGATATGGGGGGGAGGAGTGGGGTGGCGAATTGGGGGTGGGGGTTGTCACTTTGAGGGGTAAAATGTATAACTATTGCACTGTGTTGTACATCTGAAACTAATTAAAATAAATAAATAAATAAATAAATAAATAAATAACTTAAAAAAAAAAGTGACGCCCCCTAACTAATGTAGTACCCACCTGGCACCACACATAATTATTACCATATCACTGACTATATTCCCTGTGCTTTACTTACATCCCCATGACTATTTTGTAACTATCAGTTTGTACTTTTTTTTTTTTTTTTTCTTTTTGAGGGCAGTGGCACTGGCCCTCATATGTGGGACCCGAACCAGGGCTGCTGGCATCCCAAGCCAGCGCTTAACCAATGCTCCACTCGGCCCACTCCGGTTTGTACTTCTTAATCCCTTCACCTTTTACATCCTGCCCCGAAACGCCCTCCGATCTATGCCCCAACAAATCTAGTACCCATCTGACACCATACGTAGTTATTACAATGTTATCGACTGTATTCCTTATGCTATACCCTACATCCCCATGACTACTTTGTAACAACTAATTTGTACTTCTTTTTTTTTTTTTGAGGGCAGTGTCACTGGCCCTCATATGTGGGATCCGAACCAGGGCTGCTGGCTTCCCAAGCCAGCACTTAACCACCGCGCCACTCAGCCGGCCCCTCCAATTTGTAATTCTTAATTCCTTCCTGTTTTCCACTCACCCCTCAACCCCCTTCCATCTGGCAACCATTAAAATGTTTCCTGTATCTTTGAGTTTGTTTCTGTTTTGTTTGTTTATTTTGTTCTTTAGATCCCACATATAAGTGAAATTACATTGCATCTGTCTTTCACTGTCTGATACACTCCACTCAGCATAATACTCTCCAGGTCCATCCGTGCTGCCGCTGATGGCAAGAACCCACTCCCTTCCATGGCTGAACAATATTCCTTGGTGTATATGTACCACCTCCTCTTTATCCATTCATCCATCGACAGACACCCAGGCTGCCTCCACATCTTGGCCATCATAAACAATGCTGCAATGAACGTATGGATGCACATGGCCCCTCAAAGTAGCATTTTGGATTTCTTCAGATAAATACCCTAAAGTAGGGTTACTGGGTCTTTCTTTGTCACTTGTTATAGCTTTTGTTTTAAAGCCTATCATGTCTGGTATAAGTATTGCTACCACAGCTTTTTTGTGTGTTTTCTTCATTTCCATTTTCATGAAATATCTTTTTCCATCCCTTTACTTTCAGTCTGTGCGTGTCTTTTAATCTGAAGTGCATCTCTTCTAGACAGTATATGTAAGGTTCTTCTTTTCTTATCCATTGAGCCCTCCTATGTCTCTTGAGTGGAGCATTTAATCAATTTACATTGAAAGTAATTGTTGATAGATATGTGGCTATTGTCATTTTATTATTACCCTGGCACAATCTCCCTGCTCTAGGTGCTCCTGAGTGTCCCTTGTGCAAGTTTTGTGCTCCATCCTATTATATTTGAGCCTTGATTGCTATTGGTACATCAGGGGGTGGGATTGACCCTCAGGATGATTGGCTGTGGGGTTTGGCCACACCCACAGCTTACAGGCTGCTGTGCATGGTGCTTACTCCACTGAGTTGGATTCACCTGTTGAGACCATCCTTCTTGTGTGCCACTTGTGGAACTAGTTGGGTGCCTCTCTGCTGTGGTCTGAAGTCAATCTCCAAGTGTGTTTGTTCCGGAGCTTCTTGTGACGGGCTCTGGTGCAGGTCCAGGTCATCCACTGCCTGTGACCAGTTGAAGGCTACCTGGTAAGAGCTACAAAGTGATCCACTGTTGTTAGCTGCCTGTGCTAACCCTGGAGACATGTAGGAGAGGCCACGCTGCAAACTGAGGATGTCTGCCACCAGTACGGGGCCTGGGGTAGCTTTACAAAATGGCAGGACACCCCATGGCTTGCTGTCACCTGCCAGCTCCCTTAAGGTTCAGCCACTGATAAAGCCTCATGTGTGATGCAAGTTGAGTGAAGAAGGGGATCAGGGAATTATTAGAGTGGGAATAGTTGTGGTCACCAAGTTAATGTAAATTCTGGGTTGGTGCCAGTGCTGAGCCTCAAGTTATTCAGCAAAAGTCTCAGAGCACATGGAGGCCAATCGCCGCCCACCTGGGATCTGTTGGATGCTGATAATTTTCCAAAAAAGAGTTCAATGAGGGAGGGGCCAGCTGCTCTTGGAGAAAGTGCCTCTGGCATTGGGGGAGTTGTGTGGGGTGGGATCTCAGTGAGTGAGCAGGACAGAGCAGTGGAGCTCACCAGACCAATGAGATTCATATTTGACCTGTGTGGGCAGGCTCAACATAGGAAAGATGGCCTTGCTTGCCAGCTACACTGGAGGAGGGCCCCACACAGGAAAAATGCCGACTGTCCTCCAGCCCTCGTCTGGAAGACACACAACTCAGTATGCCTGCTGTATGTCTCCGACAGCCCCTGAGTTACTGTTCTTTCCCTGCAGCCCAAGGTGAGTGCCTGGGAGTGAGAGTTTGTGCGCCAGCCCTTTAAAGGTTGCCTGGGTTCCCCACTGCCTTTGATCCCACCTGAATCATAGCAATTCCCACTGTTTTTCACAGCCAGATGTGTGGGGGGCTCCTCTTCCTGGCACCAGTACTCTGGGCCGGGGAGACTGGTTTGGAGCTGGGGTCCCTCGTTCCCCTGGAAGGAACCTCCATGACCAAGATACCTCTCTTAGTTCTCAACAGCCACAAGGAGGATTGGGAGCAGCCCTTTTCATGTCTCTGCCCCTCCTACCAGTCTTGACATTTCTTTTGTATATCCTTAGTTATAAAATTTCTGTTCAGTCAGACTGCAGATGATTTGTCCAGGTTGATTGTTCTATAATTTAGTTATAATTTCAATGTGTTCATGGAAGGAAACAGGCACAGTGTTTTTCTACTCCATCGTCTTGGATGTCCTTCCTAGAGTGTAAATTCTTGAAGACAGGTGTAGTATCTCTCATTTGTAGTCTTCATAAAACCAATTTTAGTATCATGGGAGTAGAATACTCTTGTTCATAATATTTATTTAGTTTTCTACTGTTTTTGGAGTCCTAAAGAAAGGAACTGGGTTTACTTCTAACAACTGCCTTTTGGGAAGCCATCGGAATGAATATGGTAGCTCAGTACTCTACCCTCTTTTAACACATTTTATAGAGGAAGTCACTATATTTTAGTGGCTCAGAGTACTGTCTTCCATATCTGACTCCTTTTGTTAGAATTCTAGCTCTAGCCATATTAAATCAGTCAAGAAAAGTTATATAAACTTTCAAAGTCTCCGACAGCTATAAAATGGAGATAATAAGCAAGTCTACAAATAAAAACTTAATATGATTGATAATTTATGCATAAAATTTATTTGACATACTGTTTATCACACAGTAATAACTTAATAATGGTTCATTATGTTGCCCTCAGTCATTAAGAGTATTATAGAACTTTTTAATTTTACATGACTGTATATTTCCTACTATTGCTGTTTCAGATTACCATACTTTGTGGCTGAATACAACACAAATATATTATTTTACAGCTTTGGAGTTCAGAAGTATGAAATAAGTTTCATAGGGCTAAATTCAAGTTGTTGACAGAACTGCAATTTTTCTATATACTCTAGAGGACAATCTGTTCTTTTTCTTTCTACAGCTTCTGATGGCCTTCACATTCCTTGGCTCATGTCACCTCTTCCATTTTCAAAGTCAAAAGCGTAGCATCTTTAATTCTCTCTCACACTCTGACCCTCCTGCTTTCATTATTCATTCTTGATAGCCCCTGTGATTATATTGGGCTTGTTTTCATAATTCAAGATATCCTTTCCATTGCAAGATTACCAATTACTCACACCTACCAGGTAAGGCAACATATTTGCCAGGGGTAAGATAACATGTTCAAAGGTCTGGGAGATTCAAAAGTAGATATCTTTTGGGGGGAAACATTGATTATTATGCCCACCACAG
Organism: Aselliscus stoliczkanus; assembly: GCA_033961575.1. NCBI lineage: Eukaryota > Metazoa > Chordata > Mammalia > Chiroptera > Hipposideridae > Aselliscus > Aselliscus stoliczkanus. The sequence goes on along the minus strand of CM066740.1, from coordinate 68,457,281 downwards.
TACCCATGGTGGTTTCAATGTTGGCTTTATTTCTTTTAGTAAACTCAATGTAATACATATACCTCAGTAGTGATGAGATATATTAAGTTCATTACTTTAACAAAGTAATCATGACACTTACTTTGGTGTATTTTAAATAGTTATTAGAATCTATTCTGGATATTTTATTTAAGTGTATTTGATACAACTTATGAACCAGGTTGACATTTTAGAATTTGTGTTTTCCCTAAAGCAACACAATTCTTGAAGGTAGGCAGAGAGTGATTAAATGGCTTAAGCATAAGCTCTTAATGACATTTCAATACCGCTTAATTGTCCCTATATCCTGGTGATGTCTCTCTGAGTGCTACTGTTATTCAGTAGGGGAGGTACATTGTGAATGTGATCAAAATCAATTACTGTTGGTCCATTTTGGGGGGCCAATGAGGCAGAGAATTAACTTCCACCTAATTTTCAAAGTCATTTACAAGTTGATGGTTAAATCATTTACTGCCGCAGGCACCAGACCTGTGGGGCACTGGCAAAAATGCAAGTTGTAGGGTGCAAGAAGTATATCAGCTGTATCGTGACAGCATTTAAAGTATATTTGCTTAGTTATTTTAAGCTTTCACAATATCCTGAAGTTCAGGACCTATATGTTTTAATTTTATTAATAAATAAGTCTGTAAAGCCAACAAAAGATTCCTATGTTCTGTGAAGTAAGCCAAAATCCTCCAATCACTTAAATCATTCCAAAATTTACATTTATGTTGAAGTTAAATGTTAATGTCAAAATCTGAATCTAGATTGACATTACATTAAATTCCTTTGATAATAAGCATGGAATACTCTTGTGAATTTTGTCTTCTGTAGATGATGAATTATAGTACAGAAATCAATTACTAAAGAAAAATAAGCTTCATATCTTAATAGATTTCATGGTCCAGTGACCTTTTGAATTCTAAGATATTGACACAGATAATATAAATATGTTAATTGAAGTTCTATTTTGGTAGATCTTTTTATGGATTTTATAAATTGTTTTGAAATGTTAAATATTAAAAGAAAAAAAAATACCTAGTGTTTTCCCATCCTCACAAGAAGAAAAGAAACAAAACTGAACAGACTTAAAATTAACAACCCTTAGCTTCATCAGAGAATTGAGGTCACAGGGCACATTTCTCCCAAAACAGGAGAGAGAGAGAGAGAGAGAGAGAGAGAGAGAAAGAAAGAGAGAGAGACAGGATAACTTCCTAGGAGCAGAAGCCCCCCCAGATGGAACATATGTTGGTTGGAAGACTTTACATTGTAATTGACAAATGGCTAGAGGCTTAGTGTACACTAGCTTGACAATCAGCCATAGAACTCTAGAATGCTTCTCCTCCCCCTCACGCCTTACCACCATATGTCAGGGCATTGTATGATAACTGGGGATTACAGCTAAAAAATTAGAATGCTCAGATCCTATTTAATGTGTCTCTAGGAAAATTCATTGACAACAAGGATGACAAAAAACAAGAACAACAGAGAAAATTTTAGCTTCTGACACCACAGCTACAACAAATCATAAATACCGTTTAACTTCTAGCCAGATAATCATAAAACCTCACGCTAAAGGTAAATAACTTAAATTCCTCTGTTCTTTTTATGAAATATATCATTTCCAATTTCAAGGAAAGTTTAATTATATGGACAAGAACAGAAATCTGAAAAGACAAAGCAAAAATCAGATCCAGAATCAGATTTGGCAGAAAATTTGGAATTCTCAGACAGGACATTTAAAACACCTAAGACAAATATCTTAAGGAATTTAATGGGGAAAAAGTGGACAGTGTGGAAAATATAGAAGAGAGATGGAAACTATAAGAAAGAAAAGGAAATGCTAGAAACCAAAGCAATGTAGCAGAAAGAAAAAATACATTTGATGGGCATATCAGTAAACTGGATATAACCAAGGAAAGAATCAGTGAACTGGAAATTAAATGTCAATAGAAACTTTCAAAACTTAAATGCAAAGAGAAAAAAAAGAATGAAAAAGGTAGAACAGAATACCCAAGAAAAGGAACAATTCCAAAGGGTGTGATATACATATTTGTAATGAAAATACCAAAAAGAGAAGAAAGAAAACTAAGAAATATTTAAAGTAGCAATAGCTGAGATTTTTTTTTTTTTTTAACTACCGCGCCACTCGGCTGGCCCAAATAGCTGAGAATTTTGCAAAATTAATGACATACACCAGAATAGAGACCCAGGAAATTCTGAAAATAGTGACAGGTCTTTTTCCAACTATTTGATTTCTCATGTAATTTTATTATAACTCCCATGAGGTTAGTATTACTATGACTATTTTACAGAGAAAAATCACTGAACTTGGAGAGATAATGAGCAACTACAAGGAACTATAACACAGGTGACCTTGTTACCTTCATCCTCACATTTATATTTTAAATTGATTTTTCTGCTGGTTAGTACCTTTATGTGTGTGTGTGTTATCCCCAAATGACCACATACTGCTCTGTCATTAAAGACTTTCAATGATTCAAGTTTCAGAAAACTAAAGATAACCAATAATGAGGTTTTTATTTTCCTGCAAGAATTTCCAGATGTATTTTCTGTACTTATAATTTGTGAATTTAGAATTTCAAAGATTTTGCACACAAGATTATCCCAATTGCTATTTAATTCCTTCAAGAAATAGTTTCATAGAGACACTAGAGCAAAATTATTTATCACCGGGGAGTGAAAAAGTACATCATACTATTTTGAGCTCCTAATCTTTAGATATGGATTTTGAAGCAAAGAGAAATATTTGAAAATAAATTTATTCTGGCTACCTGTAGGCAATTGAAGAACAAAAACTGCAGTCTGTTTGAATGTCTGTATAATTCAAAACATTTTATTTCTTCTATCTAAGGGTACATTTCTACTCCTGTATAAGGTAATAAATACTTATTCATATAAATGTTTATTGAATAAAATTAAACAGGGATAAAATTATTAAAACCATCTGCCAGTTCAGGATTAAAGAATGAGAACATTTAACAGTGTAATCATCATTATCAATATATCTATGAAATCTTCCTGTGTATGCTGGCAGACTAATAAATTGATCCACATCCGCCAGAAAAAGAAAGATAAACTAATGAGGGTACAAGTAAAAGAAAATTGATACCAGGTCAGGAAAAAACAATAAATGAAATATTTATTGGAATGTATTCAGATTACTCTTGCCATAATTGGATAATCAGGTGAGATTTTAAATACCTACATGTTCAAAAGACTGAAGATACTTTAATAATGTTTTTCTATATAAAATTACCAGATACAATATTTCTTAATACCACCAGGTGAATTTTATTTAAGTAATTTAGACATTTAGTTACTTATTATCTGAAGCTTTTCCTGCTTAAAATGATCATTTTGTACATGTAGACAGACTCTCAAGACTGTTGCTATAGGGTAAATATATTTAAAGAGATTGTTAGTGAAATTAGAAAGGCTAAATATAGGCACAGAGGCAATAGAATTATTTGAGGATTATTGAGAAATATGCATTTCCTCAAATATCGACTCCAACACTTGAAATACCCACTCTTAAAATCAATAACTGTAAATTAGTTTGGAACTGAACTCCACATGTCAGTGAGAAAGCTGTACTTGCTCATATAATTCCTTAAAATTCTCAGCAGTGGGGCTTTTTCCTGTGCTGAGTCAGGGAAGTCAGAGGTTGGAATGGTAAGATTCTAGGGAGGTCAGCTTTTCCTAAACTGAACAGAGGGACAAGATAAACATTATATGTCTCAGAAGCATTGTGCCAAAAAATATCATATTATTTTGTTTTCTCTGGACCAACAGATGGGAGTTGGTAATAAAACAACACCCACCAATCCAAACACTAACATTTATCCAAAATTTAATGTAATAATTTAATAATAGCAAAACAAACATATTAACAAAAATGCAAAAATGCTTAAATTTTCGTAACATCAAGATACATATAAAAAACTTTATATGAGTCAGGTAGCTCAGTTGGTTAGAGCACATGTTTTGAACAAGGTTGCCGGTTCGATTCACCCATGGGCCAGTGAGCTGCGCCCTCTGCAACTAGATTGAAGACAACTACTTGAGTTGGGGCTGATGGGTGCTTTAAAGACACACTGGTCCCCAATGAAATATCTTAAAAAAACCCAAAAAAACTTTTAGTTTTCAGTGGAGTGCTTTGGCTTATGATCCATCCCCCTACACACACACACACACACACACACACACACGCACGCACGCACGCACACTCACATTCAAACACATACACAACACACCATCAATGCAGGCTAGTTGTATGCTCCAACTAGAGTGTTACCATTTTCTAGGGAATCTCTTGAGTTGTAATTTAGTAAATTTAAAGAAGAAATTTATCTTGTGTTTAACATATATATTCCTGTACATAAGTTAAAATTGTGCTCTTATTAAATGATGCACCTAACAAAGATGATACATACCTAACTAAGATAACATGAAAAGTTATTTTAAATATTTAGAAAACACTAGTAAATTAAAGAGCTGTCTAGCATATTCCGATCCCATTTGATGGTATATCATCATTGAAATTGATCCTGTAAAGTGAAACAGATGGCAAAAATAAATTGCTCATACTACACACAACATGTGCAAAAGGTTAATTGAATTTCTCCATTATCAATTCAGAAAACAAATATGCAATACTATTCTCAAAACATTCCACATAAGTCAAGTCCCTTTTTCTTTATAGTTCAACTCACCTAGTACAGTTACATTACTATAATGATTTTAGCTCTATTAGAAATGAATATTTAAAAGATGAATTTACTTTAGAAATCAAATATTTTTCTACCTTATACAGGAGCCTGTTATGCTCATGACATTGCAAATGACATTCAGATATGCTTTCAATCACTTAATATGATTGAAGAGCAACCCTTAACCAATGATGACATTTTGTTGATCTGTTCCATGTGCAAAAGCCAATAAAAAAATTTCAGGCTGGGGAAGTTCTCTCAGGCACAATTAACCCTGTAAAGCATACTGAAGTGATTAAAAACTATCAAAAGAAGATCGTGATATTAGCTGGCTCTAGTCTCCCAAAGATATGAAAAAAATAAATAGTGAAGAAAGCCAACCCTGAGTCATAAATTTCAACTCTGTCATCAGTAGACATCTCACTTGTTACATTCTTATATTTTCTTTCTCTCTGCCTTTTTAAAATTATTTTATTGTGAAATAAACATTTAAAAAAAATTACTTTCAGATGTACAACACAGCACAATAGTTATATATTTTACCCCTCAAAGTGACAACTCCCCTCCCCCAATTTGCCCCCCCACTTCTCCCCCTTATAATACATATCTATTACAATTCCCTTGACTCCCTTCCACACTATATGTCATGTCCCATGACTATATATATATTCAATTACAGTTGGCATACAATATTATACAACATCAGCTTCAGGTGTACAGTGTAATGATCAAGTTTTCTTTCTCTTTTGTTTTATTATATTTTATGTTTCATTTTTGTAATTTTAATTAACACTATAAGTGGAAAAACCCTATATAATTCTCACCTCTGTTTGTAAGATTTGCAATAGGTATATTATTTTAGTGTGTGTATATGAGTGCATGTGTATGCATGTGTATGTGTTTAAGCTAGAGAAGATTGTCTTCAAGGTCCTAATTAAAAGTTGTTAATCATACTTACATCTACTTCTCCAGTGTCTATGATAGAGACTGACACCTAGTAGTGGTTACAATGGTTTTCAAATAAATACATTAATATTTAATGTTTTAATGTGCACCAATTTCTAGAATACTCAGCAGTACTAGAGGAACTAATATATCAACATGTTAATTAAATTGAACTCAGAATATCTTTTCCAAGATCCATATTCATATTTTGGAATTGTTAATGGACATTATATAAATGTCCCAGTTGAACCTTAGACTTAAACTATCTAATTAAAACACACTATTTTATTTTTTTCACATTATGCTGCATTCCTCAGCATCCTAGTGGTAAATCTCCTGACGCTCAATTCACATTTGACTTTGGCCCTGGCTCTGAGATTCCTAACTACTTCCTAAATCTGCCTGACAATTATAATCATTCAGTGCGCTCTGCTGCCGAAAGATGTTGATATGTCCTCTCCAATTTGTCCTTAACTGCAACCACATATTCTCTTTGTCATGAGCTTCTAGTTCAAGCCACCACCATTTTCCGTACCATGTTCTGCAGTCTTTGATTCCTAAGCCTTTCCTCAAAATGTTCCTTCTAGGTAGAAAATGCTCTTTATCTCCATACCTCCCACTTACACTCATACAACTAACTCTTAGTAGTAAATTAAGTAAATAAATTATCCTCTTTGCCTGACAAAACTGGAAAATTCAATGCTGGCCACTAACTATAACACAGGGACTTCTGTTTTAAAAGCTTATTGGGTCCTCACCTGTTATCTACTAGTAGACTTATCACTCACCATACACAAATGAAAAACTTGACAAGATTAGTTCTTGCAGAAATAAACAATTATGAACAAAAAGGTGGAAGAAAATTATCCCTTTTAGAGCTACTAGAAATCAGTGTTGAGTTATCAGACTGGAGACTGAAAACAAGCAGGACAGAGGAATGCAAACAAGAACTGTGATAATAGGGACAATTGTCCATGGCTGTTGGGCCAAGGAGGGCTGAAGATCAGGGTGAGGAAGCACTGAGATAGTGTTTGTATTTAGGCTGATGACAAAAACAAACAAACAAACAAACCAAAAACAAGGGCAAATCCAGAGAACCTTCGGGCCCACAGAAAAGTGTCTGGGGTCCTTACATACATACATGGAGGAGAAGGCTGTCTCCATCTTGAACAGGTTTTATAGTTAACCCTGGTATGCCTAGCTCATAGGCTAGAGCCCTCTGAAACTTAACAACTCAACCGTATTTAAAGAGAGAAATAAAGGAGGAAGAAGAAAAGGTGGAGGCGGTAGGGTGGGGCAAGGGGGCATAGTAGCAAATGCTGTGGAATAATATTAGGACAATAAGATTGCTTGTCATATAAAACTATTCCTTCCAGAAACAAAATAATAGACTTACTCAATACCTGAATTGTACAGATTACTGGTCCTAAGCAGAACTGGTAGACCATTAAAGACTAATGATCCCATTCAAAAAATCAAAATAAAAAACAACTAATCTAATCTGTGAGCAAAGGAACCAGTAGTTGTGGGTGTGTGTGTGTTTGTGTGTGTATTGAACACACGTATATAAGCAAACTTATATATTGTTATGCTTCTTAATCATCAAATTTCAATGGTGAACATTTTGCTTTCACTACTACTGCTCAGTATCGATGATATTGGCGAGTATGTCAATATTAATGATATAATATATGTGGAAGAGCTTTCAAAAGAAAGGAATCTTATATTAGACAAAGATCAATAGATGTGACTTATAATTATTCCCAACAATCACACATTCAAAAGGCCAAATTTCAGGTCATTTTTGACTTTTTACCCTCCTACGCATTTTAGTGCTTGAATTGCCAGATTGTGTGTTATGCATATGCTACACCATTAAATTTTACAAGAGCTGCGTCTAAAATTCACCTGACTAAAGTATGTGAAAGTCCTTCAGGCACTATTCTGTGCATTGGAAAGACAGATACATTTTAAACAAAGTGAATGTTCTGTTTATAATCACACAGTGTGAGAGTGCATTGCTTCCTATATCTTATTTTTGAGACTTAACTAGAACTATTCAGGGCAGCAAGAGATCAGAAAGGTAGGATTGCTTTTAGCTGTGGCTGGTTACTGAAACTCTAAAAAATGGAAATGATAGTATTGAAAATTTATCAGAACCATATCAAGAATGTATTGCTTGAAACCAAACCAAGTGCTTGCACTATGACATATATTCACAATCTTAAATTTCTTCAAGTGAAAATAACAAATAACAGATTTTTATCCAGCAGATATCTTGGCATGATTAATGTTAGCTTACCCTAAACTCATGTCAAAAAGGCAAAAAATTTTATCCCTGAATATGTTCTTAATTCTGTTATCATTTATATATCTTACATATACTATGAATATTTGTGCCTTTACTCTGACTTTCAATTCATCATGATAGCATTATGAATATGGTCTAATGTTTTTAATTTTCTTAATTGAAAATTAAAAAATTTACCTGCTTCCTGGCAAGAGCACTCGTAGTGTTGTTAAAAACATCACTTTAGCACAAATTTTCATACATTTATAAAAACTTAGAGTCTATGTAAATGTGAACTAAATCACCAAAAATATTTCAATATTGCCATAAATTTAATTATGAAAACTAATTATGATAATAATAGCTATATATTTATATATGTGTCAGTCTCTTTTTCCAACACATATCTTCTGTCAAGCAATCCGAATCAGATTTTATGGTCCAGATGGATAATATGAACGCTTAAATGTTTCTGGATTTCTTATTCTACCAGGAATCCTGCTAAGCAGTGTAATTTTCCCTTTTCATTGAGGATAACAATGAAATACCACCCAGCTTCTATACCCAACCCCCAAATAAGAATATTATTCGAGATGATTAATTCTCAAGGCAACATGCTATGAACATTTTAAAAGGAGTAGGGAGCCCCACCTTCAGCCCTAAAGTGGGACTCCCACTGCTATTTCCATCAAACAATCCTAGCAGTTGGTCTTGACAACAACCCAACAGCTGTTTGTCACTCTTGCTGATGGCAGTGACCCCTAAGTCAGCTTGGATTTGCTGCTTATACCAGCTTTGGTTCTTTTTGGAAGCCATTTATATTCAGAGCAGCAGTAACTTCTAGAGCGAAACCCATAACTACTACTATCCCTTCCTAAAAAGTCCCTGGATTATTAGAGCTACAGATTGCAGAGCAACTTTCTCATCAATTTACTATAAAGAGAGCACTAACTCAAGAGTTTCTAGTTCCATGGCAGCTCTTTTTAAAAAAAATTTTAAAATAATCTGCTCAAAATTACCAAATATTGCATTAGAAAAGTAATCCCTTATTTCCTCTGCATTTCTGTGGCTTGTCTTATAGTCTTCATGTATATACTTTCTTTCCCAGTTCACGCTGTCCTCTTCCATTCCCCATTTACAGATGAGAATGTCATGTCTCAGCTTACCAGGCTAGACACCTATTAAGTTGAAGGAACATAATAGAGCCCACATGTTTCTGTCTCCACTCTTTTCCTGCCTCTCATACTTTATAGAATTCACATTACTACCTTATAGTGCTATTAAATGTGAGTTGTTCTTTATCACTATAAAAATGTTTTAAAAGCAAATTTTGTGTTTTTAATAAAGGATGCAATGGCACGTACAGTTCTTTCTTGACCCAAGACCATTCCCTCCCTACATTCTACAATAGTAGCTTCTTAGTTTTATCGTTTGAAGAAACAATGTGTCAAACACTGTCTGACGAAAAATAAATACAGAAGGTCATGTGTACAACTCCTTGGAAAAATTTATGTCCCTAATTAAAAAGGCAGTTAAATTAAATGAAGTCAACAAGAAAATCTCTCTCACTCTGGGTGTCTGTCTCTCTCTCTGTCTTTAGATGCATTTTTAAGTGAATGTCATGATTGGAACTGCATCCACCATCTTATAATCATGAGTGTTAGTCTGAGTAAGAAAGTTGTTATACCAAGAATGGCAAAAACCTAGGAAGAACTTTGGTCTTAGACGGCATCATCGATACCCTGAAATGATCAACCAAAAAACAGCCAACTTCTAGTGTGACGTGAGAAAATAGTCTTGATAGTAAACTACATTTAGATATATATTTTCTGCCTTGTAATTAATGGCGATCTAACCAAACCCAATGCTTATTACATAGATATTATAAATATAACATAAACATAGTAAAATAGCTCATGAGAAAATAACTCTCTGAAGTGAAAAGTTTGGCCACACACTTCAAGCAAGAGATCATTAGTAACTGCAGCACTGAGTCCTTAGTTAGCCCTGAATTATAGGCATGTACATTCTTGAGGATTTCTCTACAATGTAATCTCAGCTTCTATATTGTAATCATTGTTCTTAAACTATCCTTTGGGCTTAAAATCTAAAAAACTTTCTGAAAGTTTACAATTGATATAAAACCGTGCTAAAAATAATTATATATAATTTAAATTTTTTTTTAATCATTTCATTTATCAGTTGTTAATAGCTAAATTCATGTAGTTGGATGTGAGTCCACTGTGTGTGTGTGTGTGTGTGTGTGTGTGTGTGTGTGTAGCACACACCTTTTGAGTACTGTCCATTGTCAGTATAATTCAGGACAAACATGGTAAAGGTTAAAGTATGATTCATTTGTATCTCCTTCATTTCTTTTAAACAGGCTATTTTTGGTTAATTGATTTTGACAGCTCATTGAATCATGCTCACCGGTTAAATGTCACTTTATTTTTTTAATGATTGTGCTTGAATGGTCTAAATTGCCACCTGAATCTTAGTTTGTATCATAGTGTTAATTGCAATTTCTATTTCAGGTGTAAATATTCCAATCTTACTATGTCTGTCTTTCTTTGAAACATTAACACGTTTCTAATTTTGCTGGGTCAGTCAGCTTTCCCGGTCATGATTACTTAGGAATCAAACAGAGCACAGAAAATCCTCTTAGAGGTACAGTGTTGCTTAAAAGCCAAGGTGTACAAGTACTTTTAAAAGAAAATTAGCTTAATTTAAAATTTAATTGTCACTGGCCCTCATATGTGGGATCCAAACAGGGGCTGCTGGCGTCCCAAGCCAGCTCTTAACCAATGCACCACTCGGTCAGCTCAGAAATAGTACTGTCTTTTAAGAAGATGCTATTCAGCTTTGGATATATGTTAGAATAATGTAATTATTTTGACAGTTTTCAAATAGTTTTGATTACTGCAAAGTGTATTTGAAATTTACTGATAATTGGGTTGTAAATAGAAATCTCATATTTCTGAATACTTGGTTGAATATTAAACTATATCAATGTAAGTGAAACAAAGGTATGTGGGAACCCATTAGAAGCTGAACTAAAGAATCAGACTGCAGGAAGAAAATACTTTGTTTGTAGAAATAAAATGAGGTTAGGCAGACTTGAACGATAAAGGGAAATGAGTGCAAAATTAGTTTGTGTCTCTTCAATTAATAAGTATTGCTAACGGAATGAAACAAAACATTTTCTCAAAAGCTAATGATTTGTTTTATATCATTTCTAGTAGCTAATTTACTTTCAAATTAGAAACTCTAAGCAATGGAAAGACTGCATGTCAGCACTCAAGAAACTTAACATTTCTGAGCCATAAATAAAATTATGTAAAATATGAGCTATATTAAATATACAATGTGTATGGATAGACACATTGCAGTTGTTGTCAACAATACCATGTTGCCTATGATTTGACTATGTGATGAACATATTATTCTCTTGTCCCATGTGAGCATAGCAGATTCTACAACAGTGCCGGGTTTTGTGAGTTCTTGCTGACTCTCTACTCCTGTCCCAGTTATGGTTGGTCACTCTCCCCTTTTACTACTGAGTAAATAGATTTCTACTGCACCTTCATCATAAAATGACTGCAATGACAGGTTTACATGGTCCTTTATTTTTTGCAATGCCTGATAAATTAGGCACCAGTAAATAATTATTAGATGCATACATGAATTGACACTATCTACCCAGGAACAAGGAAGGAGGTTCTTTCTCACTACTTTGAGCTAACATTTTACTGGAAAGGTTTTTAGCCAGTGATATAAGCAAGAGAAAGAAAGAGCACACAGATTGAAAAAAAGAAGTAAAACTCTATTTGCAAATGACAGGGTCTTGTCTGTAGATTATCTCAAAGAATTAAAGGGAAAAAAAAGAAAAATCATATACTACAAGATGGATTTATAGAAATCAAGTATATTTGTAAATACTAGCAACAATTAAGTAACAAAGTTAAGCACACAATTCCATTCATAATGGAATAAAAAAGAATAAAATGCTTTGAAATAAAATTTAACAAAAAGTTCAGCTTACAAACAAAAGTTTGTAAACTGAAAACAGCAAAATATTGCTGAGAGAAATTTTAAAAAATCTAAATTAACATTCATGGATTGAAATATATGATACTGTCAAGACAGTAATCTTCCCCCAAAATGATCTAAAATCCAGTGCAATTCCTATCAAAATGCCAATAGGATTTTCTTTTTAATAGAAATTGACAAACTAATCCTAAAAGGCGTATGTATATGCAAAGGACCTAAAAAAGCAAAAACAATTTTGAAAAAGAAAAAAGTTGAAGAACTTAACTGTCTTGTTTCATAAGTACTATAAACACAGAATTAACAGACAGTTTGATACTGGGGCATATAAGGGTTGGTGAATACACAGTAAAACAGAATTGAGAGTCCAGAAATAAACTTTTATATTTATAATAAACTAATTTATGATAAGTGTACCAAGACAATTCCAGGAGAAAGAACAGTCTTTTTTACCAATAGTACTGGGATAATTGTATGTTCACATGTAAAAAAAATAAAGAAAAACTGAGACTCTTGTCTTATACCATACATAAAAATTAATACAAAATAGGTCATAGATCAACATGGAACTGCTCAAATTATAAAACTTCTAGAATGAAATATGGAGTTTTTCTTCTATATTTCATTCTAGAAGTTTTATATTTAATGATATATATATATCATTTAATGATATATATATATCATTTAATGATATATATATATATCTGAATATATATATATATATATATATATATATATATATATATATATATATATTCAGAACACTACTTACAGGTGAATAAGGAAAACAATACAATTTTTAAAATGTGTAAAATAATTTACTAGGTACTTTATTAAAGAAGATATACAAAAGACTAATAAACACTTGAAAAGATACTCAACATAAGTAGTGATCATGGAAGTGCAAATTCAAACCTATATGAATATTATTTTACTCTTACTAGAGTGGCTATAATAAAATGACAGACAATATTAAGTATTGGCAAGCATGTGGGGAAGTTAGAGCTCTCCTACATTTCCAAAAGCAATGTACAATAAAATGGTGCAGCCATTTTGGAAAACAATTTGGCAGTTTCTCAAAAGAAACTTACCATACAATCTACTGACTTCATATGTAGGATCAAATGAAAATATGAATATATAACCACATACAGACATGCAGGCAAATATTCATAGCATTGTTTGTAATAGCAAAAAAACTGTCAGTCCACTGGTAAATAGAAAACAAAATACGGTTTATCCACATAATGGAATAATATGCAACAATAAAAAGGTTTCAACTACTGACACATGCCACAAAATGGATGAACCCAAACACATCATGCTAAGTGGAAAGAGCCAAGCTCAAAAGACTGCATACATATGATTGGAATTATATCAAATGTCCATTAAGGGCAAATGATACAGCTGGAGACAGACCACTGGTTGTACTGAGTGGGGTGTGTGGGAGTGGGGGGTAATGTAAAGTTAGTACAAGACAACTTTTTTTGAGGTGATGGAGTGTTCTAAAGCTGGAGTATAGTAACAATATCACAATTCTAAAAATTTACTAAGAAAATACTGATTGTACACTTATAATAGGTGAATTTAGTAATGTGTAAAATATAAAACATACTATAAAGCTAAAAGTACCAGTGAACTCTATTATAAGAAAGACTGGAGAGAGCATGTGAGTATGTGGTGTGGGCGATGAAAGCAAGGGCAAAACTGGGGCATTCTTACCATTGCCAACACCGCAACATCATAATAACCTAATATCGTAGGGCCGACCGAGTGGCGTGGTGATTAAGCGCTGGCTTGGGAAGCCAGCGGCCCCGGTTCGGTTCCCACATATGAGGGCCAGTGACACTGCCCTCAAAAAAAAAAAAAAAGTGTTTTTAACCTAATATCATCTCAACCACTCAACCTCATATCGACATCTCTCACACACACACACGCACACGCAGTCAATTAAGTTCTCGAACTTGTTGCAATGGTGTTGCTAATCTTTTTTGATATCAGAGGCATTATTTATTATGAATTTGAAGTTGTTATGAATTGGACAACTTACCAAGTTTAATATGCGGAAGTGCTGAAAACGCTGAGTGAAAAAGTTAGATAACCTGAAGTTTTGGTCAACAACTCATGGCTCTTGCATCATGACAATGCATCAGCTCACATGGCATTGCCTGTGAGGGAGTTTTTAGCCAGTAAACAAATAACTATATTGGAACACCATCCTTACTCACCTGATGTGCCCCCAATGACTTCTTTCTTTATCCAAAGATAAAGAGAATATTGAAAGAAAGGCATTTTTGATGACAGTCAGGACATCAAGGGTATAGGATGACAGCTCTGATGGCCATTCCAGAAAAAGAGTTCCAAAATTGCTTTGAAGGGTGAACGAGGCACTGGCATCGGTGCATAGCTTCCCAAGGGGAGTACTTCAAAGGTGACCATAGTGATATTCAGCAATGAGGTATGTAGCACTCTTTTTAGGATGAGTTTGTAAACTTAATTGTTCGACTTCGTATATATAATTTTTAAAAAATCATTGCACTTTTTAGAACAAGTATGCGATAGACTGAATGTTTGTTTCCTCTCAAAAGTCATATATTGAAATCCTAAGCCCCAAGGTGATGGTATTTGGTGTTGGGCCTTGGGAAAGTGATTATAATGCCCTTATAAAAGAGCCCTAAGAGACTCCCCTCTCCTTTCTGCCATGTGAGGATACAACTAAAAGATGCCTTCTATGAATCAGAAAGCAGGGCCTCACCAGACACAGAATCTGCTGGTGTCTTAATCTAGGAATTCCAAACTTCGGATCTGTGAAAAATAAATGTCTATGTTTTATAAGTCATTTAATCTTTCATATTTTGTAACAGCAGCCCAAATGGAGTGAGACAAACAACTACAGATGTCAAAAATCCTTCTCATCCTGAATCTACAGGTCGCAATGACCTATTGATCAGTATTAATTTGTCATTTTTGATTTGGATAGAATTATCATTTCTTTCCAAAATCACAAATCTAGTATATTTCTTGATGTTGATTCTCCTTTCTCACATCAACAGTACAAAATCCAACACCCAATATGCATTTGTACAACTATCACTACCTCTGTCTTTGTTATCTGCAGGCTAGTTGCCAGGCACAAAGCACCTCTAGTTTTGTAGTCTCTACTTATTTTTCTATTTAATACATTCTCCACTCAATAGCTGCAGTGATAGCTCTAAAATGCTAATCTGTTTACACTCTTCGCCAGTACACACTCCTCGATGGCTTCCCATTTCAATCACTATACATTCTAATTTCCTTGACATGGCTAAAATACCACGTGTGCCTACCTGTGGCACATCCCACCTCATATCCCACACACCTGCTGGCTGAAATCAGAATGTGCCATGGTCTTGCTTATGCCAGATCTTTACATGTTATCTTCTCTGCCTGAAACACCACCTCCTTATCTCATCCCACATTTTCTCCCCTATCCTAGCTGACTTTACTTGGGTAATTTCTAATCATCCTTTTAGGCTTTCCAGAGAAAATCATAGATATGATTATGATTTTCTCTGGAAAGCCTTCCTTGAAGTCTTTCAGACTAAAAGCTTCTGCTATGCATTTCTATCATATTATTAACTGATGGGGTGATCAAATCTCCAAAGCATTGTACATAGCAACTGTTCAATAATTATTTAATAGATGAATGAATGAGTGAGTGAACTTTGAATATGGTATTAATATTTATTTGAGCAAAGTTTAACATTAAGCCCTGTGAAACTTGGCATATTGGTTAAAGTATGGGCACATTTCCTAGCTCTGGCCAACTTTCTATGATTAAAGCCATAAATTAAAGAAGCAACTTGCTGACAGTTTGTCAGCATTCAATCAACTCCCCCAAGTGATTATCTAATTTTCTTCTCAAATAAATTTTCTCCTTCCACACTCCCTCAGGCAATAGACTGAGTAAACACATGAACCTTGAACTGAATTCTAGAGGACATTTAAACCCTTTTAATATGGAAAACCAGTTTTAAGGTTTAGAAATTCACATTCTTACTGCATTTATATTTATATCTTTGCATTTGTTAATAAAATAACCACCACCACCTAATTTTGTCACTGGTCAATTAAACATTTTTCTTAATGTTATCTACTAATAATTTACGTTGATGAATAGATAACTAGGAGTTGGCATTTAGGTATATTCCTTGTTGCTAATAAATATGTTCTGAAGGAGAAGTCATCAAATGGCTTTATGAACCCAGGAATAAGTTATTAGCTAATATGCTCTAATTTTCATAACTAAGGTATTTAAGAGCTCCAGAATGAATATAACTGGAAAGGCAGTATGGTGAGTACCGATTAATGAGCTCTTCTATGTGCAAAATTATCGATTTTATTATAATTACATAGCAAATGAATCTTACATATTAATATAAAAGTTATGTGTCATATTAAAATCTGAGAATTACATGTATGGTTATTAGTAGTGACTAAATAGTGGATTGCACCAGAGTAGATATTTCCATATTTTAATTTTATTCTTTATTGTTTATTTACATAATAATAGCTGTTTTCTCTAGTAAAAAATAATAATAATGCTAAAAGGGCACCCTAGCAGTTTTACTAAGGTCAGGAAAAGAAACAGATAATACATTTACATATTCTATCATTTTATGTATATGTATCTATGTGTGTGTGTATACATATGTGTGTGTGTGTGTATATATATATATATATATATATATATATATATATGAGGGTGCAAAAAAAACGTATACAAGTGGACACTTGGTCAACGTTGCTTGAGCAGTATTTCACCATAATCAGAAGTATCTGGACACTGATGGGAACCACTTTGAGCACCTCTGGTAACTGCAGAAGTCAAACGTGACTTGTATTCATCTTTGGTGTCGGTAGATATTGAGTATTACAGTTTTAATACAGTTTTCCTTGCTTAAAATGTGCATACACTTTTTTGGCACTCTATATACATACATATATATGAACATCACTGAGAGTAATGCAAAAATAATCTCTTAAATATATTTAGGCTTAGAAAATATAAGTAAATTGAGGCCCATTCTGTTAACTTAAATAGATGTTGAGTGAGAATTCTATGGTAAGGTGACTGTTGCGAGTTGAATTGTGCTTCCTTAAAATTCATATATTGAAGTCCCAGCCCCCAGGACCTCAGAAAAAGGTCATTGCAATTATGGATGGTATAGCAGCATCACACTTTTTTTTTTTTTTGTGGGCAGTGTCACTGGCCCTCATATGTGGGACCAAACCAGGGCCGCTGGCTTCCCAAACCAGCGCTTAACCAACTCGCCACTCGGCCGGCCCTGCATCACACTTTTTAACATTTAGAGTTATAACTTTGTTTCTAGAATATGCTTCAGCTACATAAAAATAAATTACAAATCTTATTTCTTTTTTACTGAAAATCATCATAAATTTATTAACATAAAATCATCATAATTCTATAATCGTTTCTAGTTTATTACCCTTTGCCCAATTTTTATGAGGTGCTCTTACTTATTTAAATCTTTCTCCTCTTTAAAAATAACTATTAAATTCAAAATATTTGAGCAAAATACAATCAAAATTGTAAGTGAAAATACAAAAGAAATCAAAGTCACAGTATGTGGAATTATGTATTTCATGAGAACTTGTTAAAAATGCAACCATAGTGGATACTCTTCTCTATTTTTCTCCTTTTTAATTACTTCAAACAAGAATACAAGGTTATATTTATTTAGTAAATGAAATGTGAATAATAGAAATAGACATTGAATGAATATATTGACAAATTTGAAAATAGTATATTTATAATCTCATCTATTTACAAATACCTTTGCAAAATACCATCTTTTACATATTTTTTTTAACATTTTACATAACATTTTCTAACATAAGTTCGTATTGTTTGAAAATTTGGGAAGAAAGTGTCACTATTTTGAATTCTTGCCTCCTAATATTACTAGCTTATGTGGATATAAAATAGTTATCTTGTTTGACTGGATTTGATGATCACAATTTTGTGCAGGGGAAGCAAACCCAGAGAAACTACATGGCAACAGATTTCTAGGAGGGCAGAGGTTGTACTGAAACTGAGATTTATTAATTCCAACTCTAGCCTCTGTCTCTGCCATATTTCATCTTCACATACAGACATGGCAGAATCAGGAGGCAGAACAAAAGCCAGTAAACCAAGAGTTCCCATCATGGCATAAACAGATTCCCAAAGCAGTTCTCTAGCTTTTAGGACTCAATGTAACAATATACATAACTATTCTCAAGTACTAGTGGGACGATTTTAATTAAAACATAAATAAATAAAACCTCTTTGGAGGCCAAGTGGCTAAGTTGGTTAAGAGTTGGCTTAGAGCATGAGAACTGAGCCGGTTCGATTCCCACATGGCCCAGTGAACGCTGCCCTAGCTGAGCTGTTGCTGAGCTGCCAACAGGAGGTGGATGACTCAGCTGATGTAACAACAAGATTGCCTGTTCAATGGTGAGCTACACCTGCCTACAACTAAGAGTGAACTTGGCACTTTGAGTTGAGCTGCTGCCCAGATGGCTCAGTGGATAGGGTGTGCTCTCTTAACAACAAGGCTGCTGATTCAACTCCCCCATGAAATGGTGGCTATGCCCACCGGCAACTAAGCTTGAACACAGCATCTTGAGCTTAGAGGCCACGAGCTGCCAACAGGAAGCCAGATAGCAACTGGCGCCCTCCACAACGAAGATTGAAGAACAACAACTTGGCTGATCCTCTCCCCCAATTCCCCAACAAAATCTTTAAAATAAATAAATAAATAAAAATAAATAAATCATGATCCAAGAAAGATATAGCACATTCTGGTTGTGGAACCCTATTCACTGCTTTCCACATCAAATTGCTGTGACTTTTATTATTTAGTAAACCTGTTTTCACGTTGGTGTATCTTAAAGTAATGCAAAAATTATTGTGTACTACAGTACAATTAAGCTACTAGATTCAGAAATGTTTCTAGGACCTCATCGCACAGGTGATCAGAGCTGTTCCAGTATTAGAGATGCCTAGCATGAAATATCACTTCCTTGTTGAAACCTTTCTTGGTCCCAACACACAAAGTTAATTTATAATCTCTTCTTGCTCCAAACCACCACGTTTACAGACGTTTCCATTATCATTCGTGAGCTTTTAGGGGGAGAGGGTGTCAACTCTATCTCTACCCCTACTCCTACTTCATCCTACTCCAAAGCAGGTAGGAGTAATTAATTCTCTGAATTATAGAAGTACTATTGGTTAGGCTTTCAAATGGTCTCTTGGATAACTTTATTTTCCTAGAAAGCTGGAGAAATGGGAAGGTTTCAGGCTTCCCCAGCTAAGATGACTCAGCATCTCTCTCCCTCTTTCTGTCTCCCTCCCCGCTTCTCAACTCCTTGCTTTCCTGTCTCATTGTTTTGTAGACCTTTCCTTCCATGAGACCTAAGGAGCGCGAAAGGCTGGGACCTGTGTGCCATCTTTCTGTCCTAATGGTCCAGGGCAGATTGAAATTCACCACTGTACAAGCCCAGAGGCAAAGCTTCCTGGGTCTTTTGTGTTTGTGTTTTCTTTCTGCATATTGTGTTATTTCTAGGCAGACTTTTTTTCACTGTCATTAGGCTGAAATGGAAAGGGCTAACATCCACCTGTATGTTTTTAAAAAGTAAACAAAATGAAACTATGTGGCCTGCTTTGTTTCTTGGCCCTAATGTGAGCACTGTTACAGAGAGATGTTCTCTGTGGTTCCAATGTCAATCACCAGGAGTCTATTTTGAGATTTTAGTCAAATCAGATGTTAGACAACTATTTTTAGTAAGAAAATAATTGTAGAAATTATTTTTCTGGTCCTTGTTATGTACAGAGGGTGTCAAAAAATTATACACATTTTAAGAAAGGAAAATTGTATTAAAATTGTAATATTCAATATATACCGATAACAAAAGATGAGTACAAGTCACATTTGACTTCTGCAATTACCAGAGGTGCTCAAAGTGGTTCCCATCAGTGTCCTGACACTTCTGAGTACAACGAACTATTGCTTGAGCAACGTTAACCGAAGTGTCCATTTGTATACATTTTTTTGGCACTTCAGGTATACATATATAGTCTATTTATATATAATTTATATTGATATAATTGCACATATTATGCAGTTATATTTTGTTATCAGTATATATTGAGTATTACAATTTTAATACAGTTTTCCTTTCTTGAAATGTGTGCAATTTTTTTGGCATTTTGGGGGGCACTCTCTCTATATATGTATAACCTAAAAAATAGGATTTAAGGTTTAAGAAATCTTTCAGGTTCCATTTTTATTCACATCCCAAGTTTCCACTTATGAATCATATTTTGATTATTTGTTCACTTGTTTTCCTTTTCCCTGAACTTAACTCCTAGAAGGTATGAACTGTGTATTATCTACATGCTTTTCCCGGGTACCTACATGTGTACCTGGTAGTTGATTCCTGCTGAATGATAATTCTAAAGACTGACTGACCTACTGAATGATAGAATAAATGGATATGAGAGTAACCTGACTAGTTCAATATCAGCATTTATATTATTCACTGTAGGTGCCGGGGGAACTTAGCTGCTACAAAGTGACTGCAATTGTGTCCGTGTGCAGCATTTTAGAGAATACTGCTAAATAAAGATCCAGTTAGTGTTTGTATTTCTCTGGAGAAAATAGAGAATTGAATCTCACAGACAAGTTGTTGCCTTAGAGGTAGTAGATGGGTTTAAATCTGCAAAGTAGAGAAAATAGCAAGAAATTTAATCTTTTACCCTTTTTCCAAGCTGAATCGCCTAACCCTTTTAGATATAGCCCTCATACTGTTCACAGAGGGAAAGAGGGAAAAGTAATTCCCAGCCCTGCTTCCCTCTCCCTGGCAGTCTCTACATCAATGACCAATGACGGGGCCTGTGGGCCCTCACTGTTGTGGGATTGTATTACCCTCCTTTTCTCCAAACTCCACAGAGGTCTAGAAAAGATCTGTCCTCACTCTGGGACCTCAGGCAATGTTCAGAACTGACCTGTGCTGACAGTGGTTAGTTAGACTGCAGGGACTCAGCAGAGATACAAGCAAGCCTTCATGAGGTGGCTGTGAGGCTGCTTTTAAAAAGGATTGCTGCCTAGGAGTCAGAAAGTGCTCCATCTTATCAGTATCAGTCTAACGTACTTTCTGAATTATGAAATTTTGGTGTCATATTTGGCAGAATTGGTTTCTGTTTCTTTTTTTTAAGTTGATGATTATCTCTAGTCATTTCCCTTTCATTCACTTTTATGTGTGTGAGATTATTCTGAATAGTATTGATACTTTTTTCTCAAAGTATTGTAAAATCAGGTAATCCATTTTAAATACTAAAAGCACAATGACAACCTCACATATTTCATTATTTACTTATCATGCCAAGAGACTCTGATTTCAATGTTAAATGGCACACAGCTACATAATTTTTAAAAATACATTAAAAAAACTTTAGAATTATAAAGTTTATAATCCTTAAAATCAGCTGGCAGTTACTATTCAGAATGCCATTTTTCTGTAGTGAATACAGTGAAGCAAATCCACCTTTCACACTCCAAGGAAACAAGATACTGCAATGATGGAACGTAACCACGATTTTGCACAGCAAGTGTTTCATTCTCCTACCCCAGCTCTCCGGGCTCTAGTAAAGTGGCAAAGGTGACATGACTCCTCTTCTCAATGTCCCTCAGTATTTTATCTTACCCTGTACTGTTTCTACTTTTTTGAGTTTCTTTATTATTGACCTTTGGAAAACTGAAAGTTTGATATTCACTATTTCATTGTCACCTAAATCTGAAAGAGTTCTCTACATCATATATCCTCTCACTTATTTTTCTTCTGCTGACATCTTGGGCAGACAGAGCAGAGGAAGGAAGCAGTCAACCCAGTGAACATTTGACAGGTGGTATTAAAAAAACTACTACTCCACTGATCACCTCATACAAAAACACACTTGAAATAAAATGCTTAGCAAATCAGAGTTTAAGTCACAAGTTTTGTAAAGCATGACATCTAAACTTAGTGTTCATTTCTTCTTCCTATTTTTATGTATCAGGGAAGCACTTCCCATACAATAATTAATTGATTGAAGATTGTGTTAAAATGTGTGAAAATAAAACAAGGTCCTTTATCAAAGGGAATATGAAAATCTACTATGAAGCTACTTTTCTCACAAAACTTAAAGAAATCAGAATGGACACTACATTTGTTATTTTTTTAAAGTATAAATGGAAGGTGTTCCAGGAATTAATGCTTCCTTTGACAATTTGTTATATTATATTGAATAATACATCTGAGCTCTGCTCTAGAAAATGTAAATTTAGAGACACAAAGGAATATTAGGAAGAGAGAATCTTATTTATTTATTTATTTATTTATTTATTTATTTATTTTAAATTTATTTATTTTAATTAGCTTCAGGTATACAACACAGTGCAATAGTTACACTTTTTACCCCTCAAAGTGACAACCCTACTCCCGAGAGAATCTAATTTAGAATGGCTTTACCCAGCATCTTGTATGTCTGGGATATTGATAAACTTTAAAAAATTTGAATGTAATGATTTTTCTGACAGTTTCTTTTTCTTTTTTCCTCTAATAATGATGACCATTTATATCATTGTTTTGCAGGGTAAATTTTTATTTATGACAGAGAAGTGATACTTATTTATATTAAAAAATTACCTTCTACTAAGTGTCATAAAGTGAATATATAAACTTGACATAAATAGAAATTAGGGCACTAAGTTAGCTAAAAACAAAGGCAATTCTTTGAAAACTCCTTTTTAAAAAGTAATGACCAGCTATGGAAAATAAGGCAGTTAGTTGATGGCTACTATATTCATCCAATGCAAATCATATGTATGCAAATATATGATTTTGATGTAATGATATTCAATTAAGGAATTTTAGCCTTCCAGTCATACTAGAATCATTAACCAATGAGGGGTAATATGAACATTTTTTATTGTTTTTAAATTGACTATTCAGCTGGCCAGGTGGAATTCTGCAATAATTTTGTTGGGGTATCTCCCACCTAATGGGTTGTTTTCCCTCTGATTCTGTTAGAAAATGTTATTTCCTAGGTTGCCCTTCTGCCCCAAAAGGTAGTGAGTTGGCTCATGTTACTAAACACTCACTTAGATATTGTTTTTATAAAAAAATTAATAAACAGAAACCTCATTTAGAGTGAAGTAGGAAGGCGGCCAGAAGGGGGAGACCTCATGCCCTGCGCTGATAGCAAAGCATAACGGGAACTCTGTACTCCCTCTTCCCAACCTCCTTTTCTTCTTCAAAAGAGCTTTCTGTTTGTTCTAACAAACTTGTACTTGGCCATCCATGGTTCCGTGTTCCAGATTGCAATTTTTTGTTGACCCTGAAAAACACCATTTTGTGGGAGAAATATCTGGCTTTTTGTTTACAGTCAATAGTCTGTCGAATAAAAAGGTGCTGAAATGACTTTCTCCAGCTTTAAAACATGAGTTGATTGAGTTGGTGGTCATATAAATGCATCTTAGAGGCCAGCAACTAGCTCCAAGAAGCTTCAGCCTGCCCCATTTCTGTTGCCAATCAAGTCTTTTAATTATTTCAACAACAGATCCTTTCAGCACAAGAAGAATTGTACTGCTCACCATGAATGTCTACTTTGTACTTTTATTCAAAGATCTGCTCTTCCGTAATCGCATTTATCAACTAATTTCTTTTCCCTCCTTTTTTTTTGGCATTCATTCAGATTTCCAGGCTATTTATGGAAAATATCTCATTAGCAACTGCCATTAAGATTAATATAGAGGCAAATTTTGATTATTTCTAGTATTTTTCCAAATGGGTTTTCTATAAAATATACAATAACTGAATCTCTAACTTATCATGCAGTAATTATTTTTAACATTTAATAAAGATAATTTGCATAAATGAAATATATGTCTTCTCAACCATAGATATTTTTAAATTAAACCTCAAGTTCTTAATGTATTTTTTAACATGAGCTTTGTAAATCTTACTGTAAACCTCCTTTTAAAGAAAAACAGATGTATTAATTTCAGGAGAAGGAATGATTTCATTAGTTTAAGAGATTAATTATTCAGTTATTTACATATTCATTACATATTGAAGACACGCATAAAATTTTTATTCTTATTTCATTTTGTGTCACAACTAGAAAAGAAAAAAAAAAACAATGCACATGCAGAGATCACATGGCCATAGTGGCTGAAAGCCCAATCTCCATCACTTAAAAATTGTGTGTGTGTGTGTGGGGGGGTGTGGGTGTGGGTGTGTGTGTGTGTATAGTAAGGTTTATGTGCTGAGGGTGCCAAAAAAGTGTACAGAAGTGGACACTTTGGTCAATGTTGCTGAAGCAGTAGTTCGCCATAATCAGAAGTGTCTGGATGCTGATGGTAACCACTTTGGGCACCTCTTGTAATTGCAGAAGTCAAACATGACTTGTATTCACATCTTTTGCTATCGTTATATATTGGTATATATTGAGTATTACAATTTTAATAGTTTTTTCCTTTCTTAAAATGTGTATATATTTTTTGGCACCCTCTGTGTGTTCCTGTGATGTGGGGTTGTATGGAGATAATAAATATTATGATAAATATTCCAGTTGTTATATCAAATATTCAAATATCAGTCTGTGAGAGTACTGTTTTAGGGTTTGTGTATGATCCCAATAAGCATTTGAGAGACTTACAAAGGGATGAAAGACCAAGTGATGAGGGGGTTGGAATTTTCAGCACCACTCACCAAACTTCCCTGGAAAAGGGACAGGGGCTGGAGATTGAACTGTATAAAAATTTTCAAACAATGAGGCTTAGAGACCTTCTGCATTGGTGAACACATCTAAGTGCTGGGAGATGACACACCTAGAGAGGTCATGGGAGCACTGCGCACACGCGCACACACACACACACAAAACAACTTACCTTGTCCTATGCATCTTTTCCATTTGACATTCTTTTTTTCTTTTAGCAAAATTATGCTCAGAGACTGATTTTTTCTTTGACTGCAATATATTTAACACAGGCTCACTCGGGACTTTCACAAGCCAATAGCATATAAGATAATGTCCCCTAATAAGCCAGTAAAGAAAAATCATCCTACAAACAAATGACAGATTCATCGCACTTTGTAGGCAAGGGAAAATGAATGGAATAAAGTCCAAATTTAATTTGAGGTGTACCTTTTATACCGGTAGGCACCTGGGAAACATATCTGCCCCCAACCTGGAGCTGACTTTCAGCTGCCAGCCCAAAAACAAAAGTCCCTTGTTGCTAAAGCTCATTGCTGGGAGAGAAGGTAAGTGCTGGGGGGCACACGAGGCACAAGGTATCCTGTAGGGAACACCTCAGGGACCGTTGGGTGGCTCGCACCACTGCCTATGGCGGTGCCTCTGTACGGCAGGAACAGATGTTCCTTCTCTTCCTGAGACTGCCATGCAGTTTAGCACCATTGCCAGCTAGAATCACCTTGGTCACGGTGCCAGCAAGTGTCTCTTCAGAGTTATTTAAGTCATACTGAAACTCTTGAATAATTCTCACAAATTCTCTGTATTTATAGCCTGAATGTTCCCTTGTCATAGTGACTTCTCTACATGTTCTTATCTCTAAGCCCCCAGTGGGTACCCTCAACAGCTAAGTTCTGAGTGCTTATCAAGGATGACAGAGGAGATGATGATCCCCTGACACAACTTATTTCATTCTCACATCAAAAAATTTTATTTCTAAAACCAAGCTTTTTGTCTTTGTCACAAACAAGTGGATTTGAAATCATTTGAAACCAATACACGATGCTGTTCTTGAGTTCTATTTTTATAACAACCCAGTAAACGTAAGTGAACTATCTTCCTGAGTTCTTGAGCTGTCTTAACCAGTTATCCAAACTCAAAGTTGGGGAGGGCTTGGGGAACAAGCTAACTTTGTAGCTAAATTGGACAGAGTTGGACCTGGAGGCCTAATAATTATGATTGGCACGTGAAGTGAGGGCAGCATTATCGACTGAAACCATGGTGGTTGTTAGTGTCAGGATTGAATTGAACTGAATTGTAGGACACCCAGTGGGTGTCTAAAAAATAGGAGAATTTTTTTCTCAGTGTTGGAAAACACTCCAGAGTGCTGACTGCTATATGTGGAAAGAGGGAAATAAAGCATATTTGGAGCTTAAACCACCCTGTCTATGGTATTTCTTAATGGGACCATGTGCTAAGATATAGCACAACCAACTACGTAATCTAAATTTTAGGAAAGAGAGACACCACCAAGAAGAGATGCAAATGTGAGTTCTGGCTACTCAAAGCACACTCTGGGTACCACACAAACTGGTAAGAAGAATTCAATTAAAATGTTTAATGAATTGCTCAAAGCTGACATGGGCTAGCCTGAGAGTACACAGATCTTGGATTAAGAAACAAGGGGAATCTACACTCAACTCTAAGACCTTAACCTTGGTCACAGGACAGAAGACTGGAGAAAGCTTCCCCCACAATGCAGTCGTAGGACAGCCAGGGAACAACCACAGTGGACAAGTCAAAGGTCTCCCTAGTTCCTTCTCCCTATGGTTTCCATAGAATGAAGGGCTTCAGCCCCTGGAGGCAGCTTGGTAAACCCTGCCATCCTAAGGGCACAGGTGAAGCCATCACAACTAGAGGAAAAGAACAGAAAAGAAAAAGTCCTCATTTTGGGGCTCAGATTTTTGCAGATCCCCTGCCACTGGTAAAGGTGAGATCTCTGAGTCATCCCCATCCCCAGTGCAGAAGGATGCACCACGTGACTAAAACTAAGGCTGAACCAGCAAAACAGAATTTCGGGGACCAAAAAATTGCTTTTAAAAAAGGGTTCAACTTATTAAAAGTACAATTTTTATACATAGGTTTCCAAGTTGTCAATTTGATTTATCTTTAGAAATCCTGTTTACTATGTGAGAATAACTACAAAACTCACTGTAATTCTAGTTCATTCGGAGCTCTCTAAATCTCAAGGAGCTGTATTGGCAAACAAAATATAGCATACATGGGTGCCGATACAAGCATTCTTGAGAAAAGCTACAAATGTTTAAGTATAGGATGTTTTATGTATGAGTTTGGAGCTAATTGCATTTCCTCTATTGAAGCACACACTTTTGTAGTACAATAATCTTATTAGAAAAATTATATCAGAAGTGCCCATGTATATTTTCCTCAAGTTATTCAATTTTTTGTAACCCAGAAAAGAATGAATTACAAAACAATCATAAGACTAATGAAAATTAAGTTAGTGGTGAAGCTACAAAATAATAGTCTAGAGCCTCCAAATTCAACCCTCACGAAGCATATTTATATGTGTTGACAAATTATACAACATGTTATTATGCCTCAGTTTGGGATTAAATAATTGTAGAGAAGTTTTCATAGGGAACCCAGGCATAACTTGTTTCATTCAACCTGAGGAACAGCTTAAGCAACAGAACCACAGTTCTGGAGGATAGAAGTCCAAGATGAAGGTTCTAGCATGATGGGTTTCTGGGAGGGACTCTTCCTGGCTTCTAAAGGGCTGCCTTTTCACTGTGTCTCACATGACAGAGAGAGGGAGAGGGTGTCTCCGCTTGTTAGGGTTTTAATCCCAGTATGGCCTCATCGAAACTTAATTACCTTCCAAAGGCCCCATCTTCAAATACCATCATCTTGGGAATCACAGCTTCAATATATGAATTGGGGGGAGGGGTACAACTCAGTCCATAGCATGCTGTGGCTTCAGGTATCTGATGGTGTCACGAAAAACTATGGTTAGATAAATTTTATGGCTTTGCCTTGGTATATTGATTGGAGTGATGTTCTTTCCAGCTTTATGCTTCCTAAGTGGAAGATGAAATGAAAATGAACACAAATGTTTAAAAGCACATATCTTTAATTTTGGCTCCTCTCTAGACAACTACAGTAAAATATCATATTTTTCTATCCTATTTTTCTTTCTTCATTTCTTCCTCTGAAATACTTTCTCTTCTCTGCTTTCTAAGCTTGACCTGGGGTATGATGGTGATTATTAAACTGTGATATGTCTACTTTCATTACAGAAAACATTTTTTGTTTGTCCAGATGTAATAAATATTTTCTTTGTTTTCTTCTCATCTCATCTCCCTGATGCATAAGCATATGCATAGAAACACACACACACACACACACACACACACGTATACAACTCATTATTGTTTATGTCTGTTTTTCAGAGCCTTGATCAAAGGAAACATACAATGAGAACCTCACATTGCATGCATGTTTTGTTTTTCCAGTTCATTATTTAGTAGGTTTGGGGTATTTGCCTAAACTATTTTGTATCCAAGTCAATTCACGTTTCTTCTGTTGGAATGGCTTCTTCCAGGTTTTTGTTTGTTTGCTGGTTTGTTTTTGTTTTTGGTTGCTTTTGTAAATGTTATTTTTAAAGACAGCACTGATTGTCTCCCAGTATAGATACAAGGATATGGTAAAGTAAGGCAGTGATAGTGAGCTAGAAATTGTAGTTCCTTTTATTACTCCTCAAGCCAGGACTAGAGAGCTTCTTCTGGATCTCATTCTATCCACCTGAAACTGCTCATTTCTGGGTTTTGGGTTGTATTGAGTTCAGGCCAGAGGATGCCAGAGAGAAACAATGGCAAACTCGTCACTGCTCATGTTTTTTCTTTTCAGAGTCCTCAAATAGCTGTTTCTACATTCTGCCCACTTTTCACAGTAGAGTTCTGTGGGAGATAAAAGGTGGTATGTGTCTCCTTTATCTTATCTGGATCTGGGACCCTGATCTTATATTTTAAATATTTATAGGATTACATACTGATTTATAACTTTAAGCACTCCATGTTTTGTATATAGGTTTTTGCTATGAGCAAAAGAATTGCATATTACAATGTCATGTTTGATAGATATTACTCTATTTCTAACAAAGTAGTATAACTGGATCCATAGAGTTGGAATCCTATGCCATTACATTTTTTTTCTAGTTAAAGAAGAATCTTTTAATTCCCAATTCTGAATACATTTGATTTTATGTCCCAGAAGGAAGGAGTTAAAACAGCTGAACTGTAATCCACGTACTCCCTCTACCAGAGGAATGTGTCTAGGGAAATAAAATAAGAAAGCACAACACCCAGTCTAATCTTTCTGTCAATTGGACTTCCAAGTAAATAGCTTAATGATATTTGCTAAGATAAAGATACTCTATCTCTGAAATGTTCATAGTATAATGCTTCTGGCGAAAAGATGATACCTAGTAAATAAGACCCATGACCTACGGTTCAGTGAGGCATGAATCCCTGGAGAATATCGCTCGATGTTTACGGTTCTACACAGTGTAAAATTGAGATGTTTTAGAATGTAAGGCTTCCCACTGTGAGGAATCTCATAAAGCTCACTTATAGCCTCATCTATGCTGGGCTGGAGATGCACATCTAATGGCTGGAGGAAGGGCCTGGGGAACCCTTGATGCTTTGCCTTGTCAGAGTGTCTTGATTATCCTATTCTTAAATTTATTTAGTACAGTCTGGTACTGGTTAAGATCTATTATTTATGTGGGTCTGATTTAATAATCAGATTCTATTTGATAGCACATATTCCATTTTAAAAAGTGTTTTCTGGTCATTTTTACTTATCACCCTTTACTATATGCCTCCTTATTTTCTTAGATTCCTTTTTTTTTTCTTTTTAATTTTGCTGGGGTATAGTTCTTGGAGAGACCTCATGAAGGAAAGATCATCTTATAAGTGCTTCCTTCTTTCTGGTTCATATGCTCCTGAAATTTGTTTGAGGCAAAAGGTATATAATCTTTAAAAATGTGTTTTTTACTCTAACTGCTCCCATAATTGAAGAGTTTTGAGGAAAATGCAGAAATTATTTTACACTGGAAAAGTGCACATATTCAGTTCCAAATTAGATAAAATTACTTATGTATAATACTCATGACATGTTGTTGATGGTGTATTTCCTTTACTACATTTTAGTACAAGTATCTCAGAATTAGGTTTATATATATAGAACCTTACATGGCTTCATTTTTGCTTATGAACATAGTATATAGTAAAAATGAGAAGTAATGTTTGATCTTCTCACAGGTGTATACAAAAAATTGTTTTCAAAAACTCAAACTTTGAAAGAATCTTACATGATTAGAGAAAAATAGAAATGAAAAACACAATTATAAGGTTTTGACAAAAACTCTCAAGTATCTATTTCTCTCAGCATTCATATGAGTATTTTTTTATGATAGGTTCTTTAGCATTCAACTTCAAGTTTTAAAAGTTCTTTGCAATATATAGTGGTAGGCTCTTGGACTGGGCATGCAACCTTAGGTAAAGGCACCGAACCACTGCCCACCTGAGGATCCAGGGAAGACACTATGAAAATAAGTACGCCAACTTCCTCTTCTCAGTCTGATGCCCTGCTAGTACTTTGTAAGTGCTTTACTCAAGTAGGAGCCAGAAGGCCGAATAGTTGGGTTGAAAGAAGCCATGGAGATCAGACTCCTCATTCTCATAACAGAGTGGAGAAAGGTGGAGAGGTGTATGGAATATTTAGCACTTTGCATAATTAATACATAAATGTCTTTCTACTCTCAACTTCTCTGTTTTGCACCAGTGAGAATGCCAGAGCATATTGGCCTATCAACCTTCAATGTGATTTGTGGTAGGATGTGGGGCTCCCTATCAGATGGCTTTCATTTTGAACAGTTTTTCACTGAATCTTCTTCCTCTTCCTCCCCTAATAGAGCCCTTTCTGATTAAGAGGTGATAAACATCATTTCAGTTTTAGCAGACCTTCTCATTATTCTATCTTGATAACGGATTCTATCATCTTGTCTAGACAAGGCTGCATGCAAGACAAAAATGAGAGACAGACAGCTTATTTAGGGCCCCAGACACTGAGTATGCCCTGCTGCACCAGCTTTAAGAACCACACTTTGGCTACCTGCTTATTTATCATATCCTGCATACTGAATAAACTTTATTAAAGTGATTTTTCCCTCTATTTAACAGATATATTTAATACCGTTTCCTATTCAATTCCATGCTTGCACTCCATCTGTACATTTCCCCTATGCATACATTCTGTCCAGAAACCCAACCCTTTAATCAATGCAGAAAATACAGCATAAGGTCACAAAATTGCCTAGAACAGAAACATTCATAGACATGAGTGTGTGCTTCCCATACTCTTCAAGCACTTAAACCTTGGTAAGTATCTATGTATATAGCCACAGTCCGCATTGTTTCACTTCATGGAGATGATTTTAAATAAACTAAGTTAGTTCTGAAATAGAAAAAAAAAGAGATATAGTTCAGATTTTAGTGACATATTGTCATTATTATTTTAATTTAGTGAATTTAGAAGACATGGCTTATTATACAATTAAGTGAAATTCTAAACATGAATTTCTTATATGAACTGGGATCCCAAGAAGAAATGAAATGCACTAGAAGATTAAATGTGGATTAAATAGTTTTTTGTTTTGCTTTGTTTTGTTTTGAGGGCAGTGTCACTGGCCCTCATATGTGGGACCGAACCGGGGCCACTGGCTTCCCAAGCCAGCGCTTAACCACCACACCACTTGGTCGGCCCAATAGTTTTAATTAATATATATAGCTTTAATTTATATGAAAACACACTGGAAAATTATTTAAAGATTATCAATCATATAAAATAATAAAAATTTAAACTAATAACTAAAATGAAAAAACAATTCATAAAAATGAATATATGGGATTTATTTTATATACATATTTAAATGATATAGGAAAACAAGAGCATATATTGCATGTGGAAGATAAATGGAATTTTATCTGTAAGGTCCATATATTTTAGTATAATAATTGAAAGGATGCTAATAAGTTAAAGATGCATATTTTATTCTATAGAGCAAACATTTAAAATCACTGGAAAGTGTATATCTAGAAAGTCAATCAAGATGAAACAGCAAAAGAAACCATCAACAAAACAAAGGGACAACCAACTAAATGGGAGAAAATATTTGCAAACAACACTCTGATAAGTAACTAAATATATAATAACTCAATAACAAAATAAACAAACAATCCAATTTTAAAAAGGGCAGAGAACCTGAGCAGACACTTCTCCCAAGAAAATATACAAATGGTGAACAGATATATGAAAAGATGCTCAACTTCACAAGGTATAAGGAAATGCAAATCAAAACCACAATGAAACACCTCATACTTCTTAGAATGGCTATCATCAACAAGACAAAGTAATAGCAAGTGTTGGAGAGGCTGTGGTGAAAAAGGAACCCTCAGACACTGCTGATGGGAATGTAAATTGGTACAGCCATTACAGAAAGCAGTTTTTGGAGGTTCCTCAAAAAATTAAGAATAGAATTACCATTTGACTCAGTAATCTGGGTATCTAGCCCAAAAATCTGAAAACATTTATTTGTAAAGATATATGTACCCCTATGTTCACTACAGCATTATTCATGGTGATCAAGTCATGGAAACAACCAAAGTGTCCTTCGATAGATGATTCAATAAAGAAGATGTGGTACATGTACACAATGGACTACTACTCGGCCATAAAAAAAAGATAAAATACTGCCATTTGTGACAATATGGATGGGTCTTGAGATTATCATGCTAAGCGAAATAAGTGAGACAGAAAAAGTCAAGAACCATATGATTTCACTCACATTTGGGATATAAAACTGAAAGCAACAAACGAACAAGACAAACAAACAAGCAAAAAACTCATACACATAGACAACAGTTTAGTGGTTATCAGAGGGTAAGGTTACCAGAGGGAAAAAGGAGGAAGGTAGAAAAGGGTAAAGAGGGTCAAATATGTAGTGATGGAGGGAGATTTGAATTTCGGTGAAGAACACAAAATACAATATATGGATGATGTATATAGAACTGTTCACTTGAAACTATATAATTTTACTGACCAAAGTCACCTCAATACATTTAATAATAAAAAAGATACCTGAAAAAAAGTAAAAAAAGAAAGAAAACAGGCTAATCCTAAATGTATATGCATCTAGTAAGCAGTTTCAAATTATATAAAACAAAACTACTAGAATTTATAGGAGTAAGAGGAAAACGCAAAAGTTGGAGGTTTGTTTTTTTTGTTTTTTTTGTTTTTTTTCTTTTTTTGAGGGCAGTGTCACTGGCCCTCATATGTGGGACCGAACCAGGGCCGCTGGCTTCCCTAGTCAGCACTTAACCACCCACCGTGCCACTTGGCTGGTCCCAATAGTGGGAGTTTTTAACCCTCATCTCAAAGTAACTGATAGAACAGAAATAAAAAAGGTGTGTATAAACAAGGTTTTAACAGTACTGTCAGCCAGCTGACATCACTGATACTGATAGAATACTATAGCCCAGGATGGGAGAATTCAAACTCTGTAGATGTACCCATGAAATATTCACCCAGATAGACCTTATAAGAAGTCATAAAATGAGTCTCAATAAATTTCAAAGGACCAAAACATGCAGGGCATGATCTTTGAATACAACACAATTAAACTGGTAAATAAAACTAATCTCAATATACTTTGAAATTCAGCAACTCATTTATAAATATGATTCATATTTAAAATAATAAGAAAATTAGAAAACAATGTAACAAATTAAATAAATGCAGCATGTAAAATAAATCGTGGAATTCATTTAATGATCTCATAGCCTTAAATGTCCATCTCAGGAAAAAATAATAAAAGTGTAAAATGAATTATTTTAACTTCCATATTAAGAAACTATAAAAAAGAGCAAACTAAACCAAAAGTAAATAGAAAGAAGGTTATTAATAGGGTAAGAATGGAAAACATGAAATATATATATATATAAAACAAAAACTGTAAAGAAAACCATGAAGCCAAAACAAGTTACTTGAAAACAGAAATAACCTAAATCTAATATAAAATAATATTGAACTCAACTGTAATTGAAAGTAAAAGAACACAGAAATAAATCTGATGAGCTTTTCTCAATACAGATCAAGGAAATAGGAGTAAAATATACAAATTACCAATATGAATGAAAAAAGGTACACAACAAGAAATTTTACAGACAATAAATAAAGGGGAGATATTAAGAACTAATTTTTGCCAATAAATTTAAAAACTTAGTTGAAATGGGTATAAACCTTGACAAACAAAATTTATCAAAATAGACATAGGATGAATAAAGAATCTAGCTGAGCATATCTATTAATACAATTGAATTTGAGTTAAAAAAAGAAAAATCTTCCTTAAAATATAACTCTATGGCTGATTGACTTTATAATAAACACTATCAAATATTTAAGGAGAATATAAGAGCAATCCTTTAAAAGTCTTTCAGAAAATATTAGAGGCGGGAACAAACCCAGACTCATTTTCAGGTATCAGCAGAACAATGACTCCAAATACCCCAAGCAAATTTACAAGAATGGCAAATTACCAAATAATATATTTGACAAATGTAGACACGCATTTCTTAATAAAGTTTTAGAAGTGAAATGCACCAATTATAAAAAAAAGGAAGTAACCCATGTCATTGAGTCATTGTAGGAATGGGAAGCTGAGTAGCGTTTGAAAAGCAATCAATGTAAACATTGGGTTGTCCAAAAAGTCATGACGCATTTTTGCGACGAAAAACAGAAAGAATATGTCATGACTTTTCGGACAAACCAATAATTATATTATACTCGTACAAATAAAGAATATCAAATAATTTTCTCAATAGCTGCAGAAAATATATCTCCCCAAACTAAACACTATTCATGATAAAAAAAATGTTATGCATACTAGAGCCAGAAGGAAGTGTTTTCAATGAGGAGATCCATGAAACAATCACTTGTGACATTCCTAATAGTGTTTAATTTTGATACATAGAATGTTCTTCTTTAGAAATACATCTTCCCTGAGCGCCGGCCGAGTGGCACGGTGATTAAGCCAGCGGCACCTGATTCGGGTCCCACATATGAGGGCCCGTGACAGTGACCTCAAAAAAAAAAAAAAGAAATATATCTTCCCTCTAGTTTCATGTTTGAATCCAATTTAATTCATTTCTGTGTTTTCGTTGAGACTTTAAGACATTGACCATGATTACTTAATGCTAATCATACTTAACATCAACATTAAAATGAGTATGGAAAGGGCTCTGTGTCCGTATTTTCTTTGATAGGCAATGTTGTGTGTAGTAACCTTGGAAATACAGGAAATTAAAATCTATTTACTAAATGTTGCCCTTTTGGAAATCCTGTTCCGGGGAAGGTCTAGTCATAAATACCTATTTTATCTTTCCAAACAGTAATTTTAAAAATCTTATAAAATTAAATTTCATGTTCATTAAAACTGTATGCCTCTTTGGTACATTTTAAAACACGTTTTCTAGTTTGTTTATCTTCTCTATAAGCCATTCAACTGATGCAATTAAACACATTATCACTAGGACCATTTTCTTCTGCTTCAAGATACTGTAGTTTCATTATTAAGTAATTGTTGCACCTGTAAGATGGATTTGTTTTTGATTGTTCCGTCCTTTCTAAATATTCACGTTGGAATCATATAGTTGTTACCACATTATTATAAGATTCTCATTAAATTATGTGGTTTGCTAGTAGTTTATTGAATTGACATCTGTAGATAGTCTGAATGATGTTTAATGAATCAGGAAAGTATCAGGAAAAGAGTATTAGCTCCTAATATTTAGTTAACAGCCAAAAATCTCAATGACATTACACACAGTTGCTGTAATATATACTAAATGCAAAGAGTTTCAAATTAGTTCTTACTATGAAGAGATCTATCTCCTATAAATTAATTTTCCAAATATTTTTAGACTCTTCAGACTGAAATCTTTACATTTTTAGTATTTTGATTTTGGTTCTAAGTCTGAGATTAGGGAAACATAAGCCAATTTCAGAATCACGAGTAATTCCGTTTTTGCTGGTTGCTTTAAAATATTTTATATCAAAATAATTCAGACATCTAATTGTGAGCATTTACAAATAGCTTTTTTTTTCTTTTCCAACAGATTTTTGAGACATAAATTTTGAAAAATAAATTATATTTTACTTCTTTGGAACTCAATTTCAGTCATCATTGTTAAGTAATTTTATTCATCTGTCAGATTTGGGCTTAGGAAATGAAAGTGAGTTCAGTGCAATTTACAGATTGAAAAGTGAGACCACAAGTATAGTTATTGGCTCATGAACAGTTTCATTTCCCTCAGTAGCAGTTTTCAACAAGGAAATAAGAATAGATTAGTTGTTCCAAAAATGGAGTGAAAAGCTCATAAAGCAGATATAATGCTGAAAGCAGACTTGAACAAAAGTGGTCAGAAGGCGCCTACAGCCTAAAAATAAAACCCTGCAAGAATCCCATTAAATTATAAGTGGAATGGCTCTTGACTACATCCTAATGGCTATACTCCGTCTGCATTGCCTAAATTCCATCTGCATTGCTGCATTCTATGTGGATGACTTGCAGAGCTATGGAAAAATTTATAAAATAAAAACTTCCAGCTTTCCCTGGTGAATATACTGACCCATTGCTAGACTTAAGCTTATAACTATTCTTTTTTCTTTTTTTTTTTGAGGGCAGTGTCACTGACCCTCAGGTGTGGGACCGAACTGGGGCCGCTGGCTTCCCAGTATAACTATTCTTGTTATTATTTAATCCATATAGTAAATTAATGGGAAATAAAACCTTCAGTTTTGTAACCCATTATCAGAGAAGAAACGATTGCATAATAAAATTAAATTTTTCTTTGTGATTTTCCTGTTTTGAACTTTGAATGAAGTTATTTTAAGAACAGCAAATATGTCTTATTTGAATTATAAAAAGGTAAGATCAATTTCTTGATCATTAAATTTTTATTTTCCTTTTAATTTCTGGTTCACACATGACTTTGATAATCCCCTCCAATTATTTTATTTTAATATCTGAAAATGAGACGCTGAAATATCTTTGGGTACCTAGATCTTCTAAAGCTATAAAATAATTTTTGACACAGCAATAACAAAATTGAAGTTAAACACTATTAGAAAAACCATGAGTGACAGAACCAAACTTAGATTATGTCATATGGAATAGAATTACTATCTTTTGAAATATCTTATGACTCTGAGTGGTGAACACACAATGTGATATATAGAGGATGTGTTACAGAGTTGTATACTTTAAACCTATGTAATTTTACTAACCATTGTCATCCCAATAAATTTTAATTAAAAAAAACATATACATAATTATTTTAATAAACATAGACTTAATGATGGATGTGTTCTGATTTAAAGAAAGAGCAAGAGGTGACTGAATTCAAACATTCTAAAATAGGTAATCAATGAAAAGAAATAAAAATAATTAAGAATTATTTTTGCTTCAGCATCATCTGTGTCTTAAACACTATGGTTATTAAAATAAAAATATGTGATGCTAATGTGAGTCCAATTGTTTGACAATTAAAAAAAATGGTCATAGTAACAGTCAAGTTCCTCCAGAATAAAGCAACCAGGTAGTCTTGTCAACTGGCTGTTGATTAAGAAGTCAGGAAAAGAGCCACATAGCTAAAATAGATTATTCTAGGCTGGCTATATCTTTGGCTGGTTAGACAAAACAAATAATTATTTTCAAAAAAAAAATCTGAGAGGTAGAAAATTACTTTTTAAATATCATTTTATACCTAATACTGAGGTATAAATCAAAGTATGTACATGCTGTATGTGAGAAAACCTATAAAACACTGTTAAGAAATAAAATAACCAAATAAATGGAGAAATTCCATGTCTGTGAATCACATAACTCAGTATTGTTAGGACTTTAATTCTTCTTTTTTAAAGATTTTTATTGGGAATTGGGGGAGGGAAACAGACAAGTTGCTGTCCTTTGGTTCTTTAGTTGTGGAGGACATTGCTTCACTGGCCCATGTGTTATCATTGCAGCTCTTCCTGGGTGAAGCAGATAGGTCGCCGGCCATTGGACGGCTGCTTACGGTGGCTCAAGGCAGCTCACGCCCACTTCCAGCCCCACTGCAGCCTATGGCCATCACCGGTGACTCATGGCAGCCCAGCTCCAGGTCGAGCTGTTGTTCACCATCTTAGCTGTAGAGGGCACAGCGTCACTGGCCCGTATGTGGATCTGAACCGGGGCCCAGCTGCTCAGAGTTGGCATCCCAAGCCAATTCCTAATCAAGGTGCCATTCAGCTGGCCGTGAGCTTTAATTCTTCTTAACCTGGTCTAGTTCCAATGCAATACCAATCAAAATCTCAGTGGGCTATTTTGTAGATATTGATAAACTGATTCTAAAAGGTATATGGAAAGGAAAATGATTTAGCATAGCCAAGAAAATATATTGAGAGAAAAAAACAAAGTTGCAAGACTCACACTACTCTATTACAAGATTTAATATAAAGCAAAAAATAATCAAAATAACATTTTATTGAGGAAATAATAGACACAAACATTAATGTAACAGAACAGAGAACCCAGAAATAAAACCACATTGTTTTTTTGTTTGTTTGTTTGTTTAATTTTATTGAGGAATTGGGGGAGGGGAACAGTGTTCGGGAATTGGGTAGCAGGACCAGCCAAGTTGTTGTTCTTCAGTCTTCATTGTGGAGGGCGCCAGTCGCCATCTGGCTGCCCTAGGCAGCTAGTGGCCTCTAAGCTCAAGGTGCTGTGCTCAATCTTAGTTGCAGGTGGGTGTAGCCCACCATCCCATGTGGGAGTCAAACCAGCAGTCTTGTTGTTAAGAACGCACGCTCCAGCCACTGAGCCACCTTGGCGGCAGCTCAGCTCAAGGTGCCAAGTTCAGTCTTAGTTGTGGGTGGGCATAGGCCACCATCCAACAGACAATGTTGTTGTTACACTGGCTGAGCCATCCTGCCACCTGTTGGCAGCTCAGCAACAGCTCAGCTTGGGTGCAGCATCACTGGCCCATGTGTGAATCGAACCAGCAGCCCTGTTGCTCAGAGCTCATGCTCTTAAGCCAACTCTTAACCAACTGAGCCACTTGGCCAACCCCTTTTGTTTGCTTATTTGTTTGTTTGTTTGTTTGTTTTTTGACAGAGGCAAAAAGGAAATTCAATAGAGAAAGGAAAGTCTTCAATATGCAAAATAAAAATTAACACGGGTCATACCATACCCTAAAATAAGCAATATGAACCATATACTTAAAATGAAAAACTGTAAACATTTTAATAGAAAACATAAGAGAATATGTGACTTTGGGTTTGGGGATGTTTTTAGACACAATAACAGAAGCACAATTAATGAATGCAAAAATTGATGATTTGACTTTATTAAAATTTAAGTCCTTTGCTCTGTGAAAAACATTATTAAGAGAATGGAAAGACAAGTCATTCCTGGGAGAAATATTTGGAAATCACATAACAAACTTGTCTTCAAAAATATACAAAAAACTCTTGAAACACAACTGTAAAAATTAAAAATACATAACAGACCTGCACAGACACTACAGCAAAGTTGATGTATGGCTGGTAAATAAGCATATGAAAATCTGTTCAACATAATTTGGATTGAGGGAACTGCAAATTCAAATAATGAGTTTTCAATAACACCTATTAGAATGGGTAAAATACAAAAATCTTACAATATCAATTGTTGATGAGGATGTAAAGCAACAGGAAAACATACCTACTATAAGATATAGCAATCATTATTGTCCATAATTGTCTGACTGATTTTCAAACATATGTCCACACACAAAAATATGTGTGAACGTTTATAGCAGCCATAGTCTTAGTCACAAGAAACTGGAAGCAATTAAAATGGTCATTTAGGGCAATTCATTAGTGGATTAGAAAAATAAGTTGTGGAACATTAAATGATTAAATACTATTCAGCAATAAAAATAAAATAGCTCTCAAGCCACACAAAATTATCGTCAAGTCTTAGTTGTAGTTGGTAAGTACAGAAGCCAGTTTGAAAAGTGTATATACTCTAGTATATACTAATGTATATACTAGTGTATATACACTAAAAGTGTATATAATTCCATTTATGAGTTTCTAGAAAATGCAAAACTATAGCATTCGTCAACAACTTAGTGATTTCCAGGACTATGGGGGCATTATGCTAGTGAACAGATGAAGCACAGATGATTTTTTAGGGGGTGGTGAAACTCTTTTGTATAATACTGTGATGATGGATATTAGACACTGTGTACTTGTCAAAATTCATAGAGCTTTAAGGCACACAAAGTTGAATTATAGTGCATGTAAATTTTAAGAAGTTATCTGAGGGATAGGGGGATCCCAGCATGAAATGCAGACTGTGACAAATTAATCTTGCTGTATTACAAAAGTTTTATGTAACCTCATCTAAGAGAGCATGCTGAAATGGTGCTGACCTAAGTAACTTTGGAAAGGAGTAGAGAACACATAAAACGATCCTGGAAAATCTTGTAGTGCCAAAAAGTAAGGAAATGCTAAAAGACAAAACCACAATTATGGAGTTATGTCAAGGGACATGGGCGCCAACTGAAAGTACTCCCAATAAGCAAAGCTGGAACAGTTTAAGCAACAAAATAAATAATGCAGTACTGGGTTATAACCTAAAGTATAAAATAAATATCCACGAGCTCATATTGATAGAAATAAATGATTGAATAAATAAGTAAATAAGGGAGATAAACGTCCTTAGCAGAATTCCAAATAATTGATGTAGGGGCTCCTCCCTCAAAGAGCTGGAACATAATTACTCTTTATGTATGAGCTGTTTCTAATGACTTCCTTCCAAAGAGTACGGGATGAACAGGGGGAAAAAAATCACTTTGCAGTGGAAAACCTGACACACATGATCCAAGTCAGGTGACAACATTTAACATCAACAGTGCTAAATCATTTTGATAGCACACACGCTTGATCTGATGTGATGAGAATGGACCCTTACCATGTGGTTCTCTTTCCAATAGCCTAGAACCCCAGTCTAACTATGAGAAGGACATAAGAAAAATCCCAGTGGAGGAATATTCTACAAAATATCTGAGCTGCGCTCCTCAAAACTGTCAAGGTCATTAAAAATTAAAGAAAGTCTAAGCCATGATGACTAAATGTATGTAATGTGCTGTCCTGAACCAGATCTTGAAACAGGAAAAAGACATTAGGTAAAAACTAAGAAAATCTGAATAAAGTATAGACTTAGTAACTAATCTACTGCTATTGGTTGATTCATTGCGGCAAATGTACTATACAAATGCAGGATGTGTTAAATTAATTCAACAAAAACGAGGTGCTCTAATGTCCTGGGACCCATGTACACAAACCCAAATCTAAGCCGATTAATGTCTCATGGGTACAAACTTGAAACTTAAGGACAACCAATCACAAGCAGCCAATCATAAAAAATGGGAAAAGGATGTTAACACTTGTTATCCTATTA
Source organism: Aselliscus stoliczkanus (assembly GCA_033961575.1). Classification (NCBI taxonomy): domain Eukaryota; kingdom Metazoa; phylum Chordata; class Mammalia; order Chiroptera; family Hipposideridae; genus Aselliscus; species Aselliscus stoliczkanus. The sequence continues at coordinate 68,415,843 of CM066740.1, read as the reverse complement.
GATTCCAGGAATCTCGGCAGTCTCACACATTCCAGGTCTAGCACAGCGACCTGCTGAAGGGAAAGCTGCTTTGTGGGGAGAGGTGGATGAGATGGAGTTAAGTATAAAAAGAAGAAATTCTTGAGCTGGTGCCTTCACAGAATCCTCTTGTTAGTCCCTCTGCATTTCATTTACTTTAAAAACAAGATAATTTTTTCCCCTCTGTGATTGCGGATCATAATTATGGCCTATGATTTTCAGTGAAGATGGAAAGGGCTTGGGACTGGGGGTAGCAATAAACAATTTGCAAAACAGGGAGGCTGAAGGTCAGACAACTCTAAACTTACTTTTTCTCATTTCCACCGAGTAATTATAAACAGACATTTAAGATTCTGAAGACAGGATGGTGACTGGCCTAAATAGTCCCATTTTATCCCTGAATAAGCGAATTAGTACCTGCTAATAGTTTTTAGCACATTCTTTATTTCTTAAGTGTCCTTGTTTGGATGATAGATTAATGGATACCTTAAACCTGGAGTAATTTTCTGAATTGTTTCTTAACAATTAAAGTATAGGGAGAAATGATAATGGTAGTAGACATTGATTTTCTTTGCAATTAACCTTTAGCTAAAACATTCTGAATATATTCATATTTAATCAATTGTAGGGCAGCAAAGTCATATTTTGACCAATATGCCAGTATAGAACTCATTATTTGGACTTACAAGTATACATACATTTTTACATCTATTGTAAGTAATATTTAAAATATATGTAGTCAAAATTGTTTTATATACTTTCTATTAACTTTGTTTTCAACAAGCATCATGAAGTTAAAGCCTTTCATTGATTTACCTTATAATAATTGTTTTGTTATTCACTTGTCATTGCCTGGCAGCAGGTACCTCGGCCTCTCTCAGGCAGCAAACCTAAAAACAATATTTCCTCATTATCCTCATTTGGCAGATTCAAAAATTATTGATGGGAAAGGTTAAAGAGCTTTCCCCAAAACACAGCTGGTGAATGGCAGAGTCTACATTCAATGGATGGTTTGTCTTTCTTGGGGGCCTGGGCTCTGATCCAACATCCTGTATACACCTCAGAATTTCCCACAGACTATGGAGGCTGGTTAGTAACTCAGCCTACACTTACCACCTTGCAGAACTCCAACTTCTCTGTCCATTCGTCTTGTCTAATCCAGCACCTAAACCCGATGCTGCTCTGAGACTCGGTTCTCTGATGAATGTCCACGGTTGTCACCCTTTGGGACTCTCCTAACTGCTTTCTGGAGCTCCTTATATGCTCAACCTCTTGAATTAAGTACTTTCCCCTTTGTGGGCATAACTGAAATTTGCCTTCTTACCGGCCCATTTCTACCTTCCTTGTCAGTGTTGCCAGAGAATGTCTGTGGATATATGGCCCTGGAAAGAAGTGCACTCACTGTACCATGAAGCACGGTATTCCTCTTTTCCTGGTCCCATCAGAGTATGACTCTTGTAGAACATTATGGCAGGCATTCGAAATGTACTTGAACATACATTTGAACAACCACAGGAAAACAAGAAATGTTCTCTCCATCTTCTGTCTTGGCCTTCCTCAATAGGTTTATATTTTTTTCAATGTCTTTGTAGACTACCTTATTGTGTTTACCAAGCCACCCACAATAAAACAGGATTTGTCACAGTTCTTGAATTTTTTATTTCCATCATTCCAAATGTGGAATGAATGTTATTTTCGCAGTTCTCATGAAGGTCCTTTGGTCCAGGTGGGGTCCTTTCTGTGTTCTAATCACTGTGACTGAGATAATAGATGATCATACCACTGTACAAATACAATTGTCTGGAGTTACATGAATTCATGTATAGAGATAAGACAATCTGGGTTAGTGGTTGGACAGACACCTCACTAGCTTCTTGGTACTTAATGAGCACAGAGAACTTATCAGAATTTGATCTCACTTATTTACATTTTCTTCCTAATTCTCAGGCAAAGATCTCTCTTCTTACATCACTGAGGATATCTATACCCTTAGGTGAGAGTTGTCATAAAGCTCTCTCTGCTAGAATTAGAAACCCATTTCTAATCATTGCCATTCATATTAGTTTTCCTTTTTTTTTTTTTGAAGATTTTATTGGGGAATTGTGGGAACAGACAAGTTGCTGTCTTTTTGTTCTTCAGTCTAATTGTGGAGGACGACACTTCACTGGCCCATGTTTGTATTATCTTGTGCTCTTCCTGGGTGAGGCGGTTGCTCGCCAGCCATTGGGCAGCCACTCAGGGCAGCTCAGGGCAGCTCATGAAAGCACGTGCCAGCTGCCGGCCAGCCCCACTGCAGCCTACACTGTCACTGGCAACTCACAGCAGCCCAGCTCCAGGTCGAGCTGTTGTTCACCATCTTAGCTGTAGAGGGCAGTGTCACTGGACCTCATGTGGGATCCAAACTGAGGCCCTGCTGCTCAGAGCTGGCGTCCCAAGCCAACTCTTAACCATCGCGCCACTCTGCAGGCCCGGTATTATTTTTCTATTGCTATGTAACAAATTGCCATATACTTAGCACCTTGAAATGACACTCATTTATCATTATCTCAATTTCTGTAGGATTAAAAAAAAACTTTCTCCTACACATAAAAAGTCAAGCACAGCTTGGTTGGATTCTCTGCTCAAGATCTGATGTGGCTAAAAAGGTGTCAGCTGGGTCTGCCGTTCTATTTGACACTCTGGCTTCTATTCCATATTCACAGGGTAGTAGATTTCTTTCCCTTCTCACATTTTCCACATGACTCTTTCCATCTTCAAGTAAGCAACAGTGGGTCATTTCCTCACTTAGAATCTCCTTGACTTCCCTTTATACCATGACTCACTGATTTCTTTTTCTGAGTTTCTCTTCTTCCTGAAAGATTTCACTTAGGTGATCCAGGATAATCTGTTTTAAACCCAGTTGATTAGCAACCTTAGTTACATATTGAAGCTTTGGCTTTTTGTTTTGTTTGTAGTCATGTGACATAATTTAATCACAGAGGTAACACTAGGAATGCTGATCATGGCAAAATTTCTGCCTACCACACCAAAATATGAAAATGTGTCCCCAACAGAAAAACAAAAACAAAACAAAAACGTTGGAGAAGTTTTAATTCATTTTTATAAATTGAACACATTCCTGAAATCAAATCTGATTTTTTTTTTTAAAAAAAGCAAGGAAGGAAATAGCTTTCCTGAAAGAAATAAGGAGGTAATTTGTGTCTTGACTTTATTACACTGTCCCTCCAGAATCTCCAAAATTATCACCCATAAAAAGCATAAAGCCTAAATGAAGTTATTTCCCCATTCCTCCCTCCCTTCCTCCTTTCCTCACTCCTTCCCCCCCCTTCCTCCCTCCCTCCCATCCTTCCTTTCTTTAGTGCTTGGAGTAATTTTAGAGGAAACAGGGGTGGACAATTTAAAGTTCATTAATGCATTTTATCACTCATTTAGTCAACAAATATCTTTTATTTGTACTTTAGACTTTTTTTTCATGTTTCAAAAGCATTACTACTAGGTGTTCAGATGTCAATAAAAGTGTCACCATGCAGCATTCCAATCCCTCCAGTTCTCTGGTTTCATGTCCCCTAAAAAATAATTAAACCACCTACCAGGTATCCCCAAACTACCTAAAATACACACTCCTTCCTGATTCCAGCCCAATTACCTGATCAAATTTCTAGAGACATTCCTAACTATCTTTGAGTCTGTAGCAACATCACCTCAAGCTTCAGACTGCTGTCTTACAAGGGTATAATACCTAAAATTTTATAGATTATGTTTGTAGGGAATATGAGAGAGTAAATAAATTCCTCCTGGTTTGATTTCATTTTTGATATTTTTACTTAGTGTAAGCTGAAGCATTTTAGTGTAAGCTGAAGATAGCAGATATTTTAAACTAATATATCTATTAAAATAAGTGTATTCAAGTTTCTTAAATACAGAGGTTGATTGTATGTGACAAAATTTTAAAAAATAGCTAAATTGGGCTTGCTCAAAATTAAAAACTTTGTGCTTCAAAAGGTGATTAGGAAAGTAAAAAGGTGATACCTAGAATGGGAAATGATATTTGCAAATAATGTATGCAAAAGAGTCTTGTATCTTATTGTTTCTATATCTGTTTGTTCTGGCAATATTTGTTGCACTACGTTCAGTCAGAGAGCTATGACTTAGGTAATATAATAAAAAATCCCGTTTTCCATATTCTTTCCCTTACATGTTTTTATACTTCAGAATGATCATGAAGATGGGCAGTACAGCATTAGCTTATATCTGAGTCCCCTGAAAATGCCAATACTATAACATCTATACTTCTAACAATTACCTCTCAGTTGTGGAACCACTTGTGAATTTTTTTTTTTTTTTACTTTCTTTTGTTTTTTTCAAATCACTATAAATATATCATGCATTTATAATTTTAGCATGAGCCAAGTTATAAATGCAGAAAAGCAACAAAAAATAAGAAATGACAAATAATGAACCTTGCCCTTCTTCTCTCTAAAGCTTGATAAAAAAAAATATATTTATAGAACATAAAAAAATATATTTATAGAACATAATTTGAAGACGATGTAGTGTGCAACTGTATAGTTACATTTATGGTTACTCTAATCAGCATTCTTTATCTTTATCAAATGTATGATACACATGTATATATACATACATATATCTATATAAATACATATAGAAATACATGTATATATATTATATATATATATATGCCTTATACTATATACCACACTACCTCAATAAGATACATTTTCATTTTATTAACTCAATCATTATTTATCTTCATTTAAACAAATAATTATTTGAATCCTCTTACTACAATTACTCCTTAATAATGAATCTCTTGTCCCCAATATTATACAATGTATCCTGTATGTATTTAAAAGTGATTTTTCTCTTAGCTAGAAGAAAGCTTGTTTCCAATGAGAATCATGTCTTCTAATTTCTAAAATGCATTTGACATAATTACAGGAATTTTTCCAAGTACTCTTTACAGAAATTTTGTTGATCTTTGTGATGGGTATTATACCGGGATTTTGTAATTCAAAAGTCAGGACCAAATTCAAACTAGCTTACTCAAACATGGGAGGGGAAGAATTTGATCGTACTTTTGGTTATTAGACCTAGTTAGACTAGCATGGCTCTCATACTGCAATTTCTGGCTCCAGTACATTTACTTTATTTTCCGAGCTATCTTCTCTATGAGGTGAACACTTGGCTTCAGTTAATTCCACACTCAAATCCCAAAATCCCTACAAAGGAAAACTTTCTTTCCTATATTCAAGTTTGAGAGAGAGAGAGGAGAAACAGCGACAGAGAGAGAGAAAGGGAAGGGAAGGGAAGGAAAAGAGAGGGAAAGGAAGGGAGAGAAGAGAAGAGAAGAGAAGAGAAGAGAAGAGAAGAGAAGAGAAGAGAAGAGAAGAGAAGAGAGAAGAGGAAAGGAAGTATTCCAGGCCAGACCTTTTGCTCAACTTTCTTGTCATGCTTCCCTTTGTTCCAACAGCCAAGCATAGGGTGGATGGACTATGAAAAAGGCAGCTACTTCTCATCTGGTACATATGGTAGAATTTGGGAAAGAGAAGGATGTCTCTAAAAAAGGTACAAGTGCATTCAGAAATGTCACTGGGAGACATCACACCAACTGGATAGCCACTGAATTGATATCTACCAGAACACTCTTTCATTCTCTTTTCTCTTTGGTTTTTAAATTAAGAAAAATATAATTTCTCATTTCACAATGTTTGTGTGTAAAATTTTCTCAAAAGTGTTATAAAAGGAATGAATAGATCTGGGGGGAAAAAAGTCGAGTTGGATTGGGGATTGAGAAGCCTTCACTGAAAAGTTGAGGCTTAATATGGGATTTAATAAATATGTAGGATATTTGAAGAACATATTAGAACTTGGAAGCCAAACTCAGGAAGACAAGAGGTAACAAAGCCTCATGGGTGCTGTTGGTACAACAGTGGAGATACTGATTAGACAACATGCTTACGTTAGTAGAATAAACTGGATAATGTAGGGAATTAGGTAATTTCTTTGAATTGGAGAGATGAGATAGAGGGCTGTCATTGTCAGGTGAGAAATCAGGTCTTGACCCCCTAAGATTCACTTCCCTCTTTTAAACATGTCAAGGTTCTGCATATCCTGGAAAGCACAGGTGGTTACAAGACATAATTAGAGTTTTAAAGGGCAAATAATACTTATCCATCATTGTGTATCATTAAGTAACTATTTATCACTTACTGCAGGAGAACTATCACAGGTACTTTTATCACAACACAAGTCAAGCTTCTGCTGCTACCAAAGGAGCCTCTTATTGAACTAAAAAAATGCCACATAATAGGAAATCTTAGGGTATACTAGCAGAAGGAGAAATTCATTTGAGTAAATTAATGGTCTCTACAGATAATTGCATATTATTAGACAATATACATCTCCAAATACAAGGACTGATTTGCCCTTGTATGTAAATAAAGAGCCTAGGGCTAGATAGCCACCCTAGGGGTTTTATTCTCACAGGTACTTCATCTTTATTTTATTCTTCTACCAACCTTAAGTTAAAATGGCACAGAACAAATGCTTGGCAGTTTGGAGTGCATCATCTATTGTTCCTGAAGTACCATCTGGCCCAGCAATCTCGGCTGCAGAAAGTGCTAATGACCACCCTGACTGACGGTTATAATGGATGCATCTCTGCTAGTCTTGTAGGATCTCTGAGTAATTCTAACCAGACAGATGACAAGCGCAAGTTTCAACAGAGTGTTCAGTTGTTTCCAACTCCCAAGACCTTTCAGATTGTGAAACTTAGCAAACGGGAGCAGACTGGTAAACAAAGTTAGAACATATCTTCATACATAATGAAATATTCAATAGACAGCAAAACTCATTTCTGAGAGCCATCGAATGCTTGTTCTGAGCAGCCCCGCTACATGACTTCATTACAGCAAACTAAAGGGAACAGTTCATTTGCTCGTATTTCTTGTACAAAAACCAGCACTGCCCTGATCTTCTTCAAGTAATACAATTTCTCACATAAATTCCATGTGTGACCCAGCATTAATAAGAACAAAAACTAGAAGGAAACTAAGGAAATCAATGGAAGAGGAACAACAGCACAAGTGTATAATGAGACTCTTGAAACCATAGAAACTAGACTTGGTTACTAATTGTTACTTAACTACTTACCTTTAACTTCTTCTACATTCCCAGTCCAGATGTGTCAGAAGAATTGTAGAAACCATACTTCTACAGTTTTAACATAGACTCAGAAATCTCGTAATGGGGAGAAAGGCCTTATATGTTGCATACTTCACTTGGCATAGAAAAATCTATTTCAGATCTTAAGAAGTTAATCAAAGTTAAGCTTAACTAAATAAACAAATCGCCTTTATTTATTGAACTTTACCCTGCAATGGCAATTACTAGTAATAAAGGAAAAACATCTTTAGTATCGATTTAATATTTTTTAACCATAGATTGCACAACAAAATTGCATTTATATATTTATAGTAATAATATTAAATTAATACACTGAAACTAGTCAGGTTATATGAACTAAATGGCATGTTCATATGTGTAGGTAATATTTTTGGTCCTCTATTCTTTCCTTCACGTAGGTAGGGTCTTCTGTATGCATGTGTTAGATCATGCAAAGATTAAAAAGCTATGGCTCTTGCCTCAAGGGACACGCAGTTTATGAGTTATGTAGTCTGAATATTTTCCAGTAAGATGGACTAGATGGACTTACTGAATCATCCATCTTCTCTGGATGTTTGTCATTGTGACCAATTCTGTAGCTTTCACTGATCAAATGGAGATATGGCCTGGAAGTAAAGCCTGTGGTCATCAGAGGGAGCTGCTTTTAGATGTGCAACATACCTCTGCACTCTACTCTGACCTAATTAACTTTGGGACATCTTCTAAATAGAACCACGTGACAAAGCCCTGGGATCCACGAAAGCCTGAAATTGGCTCATTTTGCAGGAGCCAACATTCCAAACTGTACAGATGGCCTTGCTGCCACTATTTCAATTAGAAACATCAGTCACTTGAAATTTTGAATGAACACAGCAGTCTTTGGTCACCCTAACAATCTACTGAGTGTTCAAATCACTTTCAGAGTCTGTTTGTGTGTTTGGACTTGGGGCTGGTTTTGTACCGCATACCATCACGCCTCCCCCACCCTGGTCCCGTGCACTATTTGGTAAGATCCCCAAAACCAGCTCCTGTCTCCTATTCATTAATTCAGTATTTTAAGCATTGAGTAGAGCATCTAAACTTGAAGAATGGCATATCATGATAAAGTCCAGTTTAGGATATACTACAAAATGAGTGAGAAAGAACATATTGTTAGAAATCTTCTTGAAGCAGATTATGTAAATAGCATGCCTATCTCTTTTCTTACTCTGAATAGGAATTCTAAGGCTAGCCATTTTCTCAGGAGGGGTTTCAATATACATTAGTTGACATCATGTCAGAATATAATAAGTACTAAATACTAATCATAAAAATGTCCCATGTATATAAATTTTATGTTTCAAGATGACTTATCTAAGATTGGTTTTATATTTGTACTTAACTAATTTTTAGTTTTAGTTTTAGGTTTGTCTTTCCCTAAATTTACAACTTTTGCATGTGTGCATGTGGAAATGTGTTTATATATGAGGATTCATGTATAATTCTGTATTTTGAATGCCCCAAAGTGTAATGGGTTCTAATAAAATTGATTAGAAATGTGACTTGTTCATACCGCATTCATTCCACAGATGGGACAATGAGTATAAGGTTTTCATATAACAAAAAAAACTTTCCTTTAATGTAAAAATATTATATAAATCTCTCAAAAATTTACTCATAACCTTGCTTACTTACGTAACACATTCTGAATCATATATATATATGTGTACACACACACACACACACACACACATGCACACACCAGGGTTGCCAAAAAATGTATACAAGTGGACACTTTGGTCAACGTTGCTCAAGCAGTAGTTCGCCATAATCAGAAGTGTCTGGATGCTGATGGTAATCACTTTGAGCAACTCTTGTAAATACAGAAGTCAAATGTGATTTGTTTTCATCTTTTGTTATCAGTATATATTGTGTATTATAATTTTAATAGTTTTTTTTCCTTTCTTAAAATGTGTATACATCTTTCACTACCCTGTGTGCGTGTGTGTGTGTGTGTGTGTGTGTATTTTTTTCCCATCACTTCTTTAGTTCAGACCATAATAATGCAGATTACAGCTATTATCCCTTAACTATCCATAAACATTTCCCCACACCAATACATTACAGCTTCTAGAGTTATCTTTCCATACACAAAATGGAATACAAAATTTTAAAAATGCAGTAATTAAAATACAACTGCTAAAACTATAAAAGAACTGAAAGTTACAGACACATAAAATCTAAAAGATTTTATATTTCACACATTGCCTAAAGAAGAAAGTCCACATTACTGTGTATATTATAGAAAAGCCATTGCAATCCAACTACAAGCTATCAACTTGATTTTCCATTGGCCTCTTAATTGTGTCCATGTCCAAGCTACATGAAACATTCATTTTTCAAGTGAATGTTGTTAAAAATGATTTTTAAGCACTTCAATTAAAAAAAAGTATATCTCCAATATTCTGCATGCTGTTTCCTCTGCTTAGAATGCCCTTCAATATCTGTCACTAAAGGACCTGGCAGCATGCACACTTTCTGCAAATTTTCCTCAGCTTTACCCACTGGCTCTCCATCTATTTGCATTGCAATTTCTTATCTACACATCTATCTTCATGTGGAAAGAAATTACTCTTTAACTGCCAGTTGCAACTTCTGTTTGAGTTGCGTAGTTGGCCTTGTACTAAGGGAACAGCCATCATTATTAATTGTTGAAGTTGAGGTCCCAGGAGAAAGCCAAATTATTCATGGGTCGCATCACTTGAAAAGTACCCATGTGTGAAGAATGCATGTGGCATCCAAATGAAGACAGAACTGAAACAAAGAATGAGAGTCTGAATCTCGTGATGACTTTAGAGATTAAAGATGTTTAGCAGACAACTTCTGCTGAGGAATTGGTAAAATGGAAATTTCCAATATGGGGACTAGGCAGGAGCTTGAGAATAAAGCACCCAAATAACTCAACGGTTGTACAAGCCCTTTGGGGACCAAGGACAGCCACACAGACAGTAAGTGAGTTGGCATAGGTGTGATCCTCAAACTATGGGGACATGTTATGTGAAAGCGGGAATATATTTTGTAAACTGGAATAAGTATTTGCTTTTATTCAGGATGTTTATTTTCCAGTAGTTCTTTATATTTAGGGAGACTTAAATTCCAGATTTTCTCAGCTAAATTAGAAGAATGAAAGGAGGAGTTTTTTGCTCACACATAAGCCAAAGCTGTGACGTAGAATCTCCGCAAGGTGAGATAACTCTTAAGGAGACAGAATTGGGCTAACTGACCAGTAGCCTTTCCGACCCTTATATCCTATTTCAATCAATGGAGAGTTTGAATTTTAGTGTTTTGGGAGATTTGGTAATGTATTATGCCCTTTAATTTTTCAACAGTAGTTCCTTAAAGGTGTGTATTATGTCTGTTGTGGTTTAATCATTATATTTTATGACCCCTTCTACACAGATTCTCAATAGAAATTTATTAAAAATCTAAATAAGTGCATCAGTGATTTAACATTTTGCTTCTGTACATCTGATATTCTCTTCTGTGATAACAATATTCACAAAGCATCCCGCGGCAGGTGGGACCATGTGAGCCTGTGAACATAGAAGAGTATTTACTGCAAAAGGATATTATTCATTTTAAGTTATTGGTTTTCATTTTTTTTTTTCTCCTAGGTCTTAGATGAGTCATCTTTCCTTTTAACTACTGACAGAGAAATGTCTTTTAAACAAAAATTTCCCCCTCTGTTGTTTATTGTGTATTTGGAAACCAGGGTGTCAGTCTTTTGTAGAGGGAACTAAAATGCTCTAAAAGAAGCAAATAAAGGATATCAATTTGGTAGATAACAGACCAGTTAAGTTGTTTTTTTCATTATCTCAAATGTACTCTGGTTAGTTAATACTGACAAGCAAGTACCAGTTTAGTTAGCAAAACCCCACTTTAACAATAAAGGTTGGAGTTAAGTATTTCATCTATGCTTCTTTTGGGGAATTCTGTGTTATTAAAAAGAATAAATATTAGCAATTCTACTTGATAGTAAACACTGGTCCACTGCTTACATCTCCTCCCATATGACTCCATTAGTTGACAAATTTGTGTTATCCTCTTAATAGTTAAATTAATCACATCTGTACTTTTCATGAAATACTGTCCACAAATTTCCAGGAATAGAGATTCTTATAAATGAATGTTGGCTCTAGTTCTATATTAAAGAAATATGCTCTAGTATTGTGTGTATGGGTAGTTCTTAACTTTTGTAGGTGATGGTTGATGCCTACACATGTCAGACTGTTAGATGGCCTGACAGACTGAGTTGGGTTTAATTTGTATGCATTATCGCTGATTCTACTGCATCACATGTGCCAGCTTACTTACTGAAGCTAGAAAGGAAAGTATCTGAAAAGAGAATTTTCAAGCATCGTTTGAGAAGTATTTGTCTTTAGTCAATGGAATTCTTGTATTTCTATGACTACGTTCTCTTATTTTTCTTGCCATTGATAATTTGAAATGTTTGTGGCAATTTAGCTGATGTACTTTAAGATGTCATTTTTCAGAATCTGTCATATGACTACTGGGTACACTGAGCTGTGAATATAAATTTTTTGGTGGTAATAGTTAAAGCCTGTTATTTGATATCCTCTCAAGTCTTGTATAGTTAATCTATTTCCTTGAAGAGAAGTCTGGGTGGAACGACTTATCCCAGATATATGCCTACACTTACTCCAGAATTGAATAGTAATTGCATCTCTGTGTGCCTCTGTAAGGTACAGGAACATTTGAATTTGTAATTGATTATTTATTTCATGTTCAACTGAGTGTCCACTTATTGGAGAAGGAGCCAAAATACAGAGAGTGCCAAAAATATATATACACATTTTAAGAAAGGAAAAAACTGTTTTAAAATTGTAAAACTCACTATATACTAATAATGAAAGATGAAAACAAGTCACATTTGACTTCTGCAATTTTAAGAGGTGCTCAAAGTGGTTACCATCAGTGTCCTGACACTTCTGAGTATATGGCAAAATACTTCTTGAGCATAGATGACATCTCTTAAATTGTGTCTATGTTTGGTTTTCTTTTGGTACCCCTGGTAGATTTAGGTGACCAATAATTTTGCTGCTTCATTCATATGTTGAGAATGCTTAACAATATCAATACTAGCAAAGGGATACACATCTTTGCTCTTCAATTTTAGTACTTTTATTCTTGAAATGACCTGGTTAAAGGTTGTACATTTCACATTCTAGCTCATTTCTGTACAGTTTCAGTAACCAGGAAAGTATTTCCAAAATACTGCAGTCAGTGGCTGCCCTATGCCAACCTAATCTAATTGCTTGGCTAGGATCCCTTGTCTTTGCTCCATTGGTCTTTCTTTCAAGCAAAGGGTAGTTTCATTGTTTTGCAGTAAGAGGTTGCTAAAGTAGTTGGTGGACTTTGGTGTCCCTGTTAAAATAGCATCAGAAGATGCTTTGCTGAGGACAGTAAAAGTCACTGTTCAAGACAATATCAACTTTATCCCTTAAGCTCCTCATTCTCCACAGCAGATACCTTGCAAGATATTAGTTTACTGCTATTAAACATGACCTTCAAGGAATTATTGATAAGTATTTCATTCCATTCGTTTATTTCAGGTCCTTTAAATCTCCCAACACACTTATTTATTAGCTTCCTCTATCTGATTTTCATAGTCATTTATTTTGCTACTCCTAGGAAAATAAATCAACCTATTCTTTGTTTTTTAAATTGGTATTGGCACTTAAACATGCCTATATTAATGGGACAAACTTACTGATTCAACAATAGTTTTGTTAGAGATTTAAAACATATGTCAACATCAGTCTGTGTAGTCATATTCATAGCTTGCTATCCTTACAGAACATGTAAGAGAGAAAAGAAACTGTAAAACCGATGTCAATACTGTCACACTCTGTATAAAGTATTTTTTTGAATAGTAAAACTATAGCAATGAGCTTTCTGAGAATGAATTTGGTTTTAATTGTGCAAGGCTCCAAGGATCCTTGGTTGTCTGATTTAGAATGCTAGCTAGCCTAAGCAGTGCGGAAATTAAATGTTGAAATAGCTCGGTTATCCATGACATTTTACTTCAGTGTTACTGCTGTGGGTATATAATAGATTATTAAAATATTTGTTTTCCCAGTGGGATTTTCCTTCCTGGTGTTTTGATTGTGATAAGAGCAGTAATCCTTTAACTCTCCCTTTGGGTATAATAAAATTCTTCCAAGAAATGAGAATCAATCATAGATTTCATATACGTTGACTAACCTTTAACCACTGCAGAGAGAGTCAGTAGCTGACACTGACATTTCTTGCTTCCCCTTGTCTGTGAGTTTTATTTTTCACCTGTGTTTTATGTGAGCACATACCATTTTTGTTTTATTATGATAGAGCCAGCACCTCTTCTGTGGCAGTTTGTATTTCTACCTTGTGGGCAAAATTATTTTCTAATAAAAACTATTCTCAGGCAGGCCTAGTGGTGCGGTGGTTAAGAGCTGGCTTGGGATGCCAGCAGCCCCGGTTCAGGTCCCACATATGAGGGCTAGTGACACTGCCCTCAAAAAAAAAAAAGAAATTATTCCCTATTGATAAAAGAAAGGTTTTTACGGATTTGATTCTGTTAATATAAAATAAGCCAGCTTCCCATTACAGAAGCGATTCACAGCAAAATTAGGCTTACCTATAATGATTGTAATACCAGAACAAATGTGTGTGTATTTGTACACACACACACACACACACACACACACAATTTCTTCTGAAACACTCTCCAACAGACTGTTCATTTTTAAATCATCAGTCCTATCAAGAAAAAAGGGTCATGAATCTGCTGTTTTTTAATTTTTCTTGTTACAATAAGTAAATTGTAATGACTTCTTCATTCCTGATAGTTATTCACTAACTGCTGACATCATTTCTCATTTTTCAAGAAAGTGTGCAACTTGGCTCCACGGTGTCTTGCCCTAAGGGGTTGAACCCAAGCATACAGCTGACTTGAGCAGGCTGATAATTTGATGCCTTTCCAATAGGTAATCTTTAAATATTTACTCAGTGCTTAATTCAACGAAGTAAGGAGTAGAAAAAGACTGAATTCATGACCAGTGTTATACCTATGAGAAAGAGAGAGAGGGAGAAAAGACAGACAGAGATAGACTTAGAGGCAGAGAGAGACCCAAGAAAAATATTACTTATTGTCTCTTTCTTGCACATATAATGCAGAGATATGCGGGGAACCAGCCCCCACGAGGACCAGGGGTTCCCTCGGGTGGGACGGCATCGGCGAGGAGAAAGAAGGATGGAGGGAGACACCGGAAAGAGGTTCACAGGCCGTCACACACACACTTTATTATTAAAGCCTGGCCCCTTTTATAGGGGCTTCTGACCATTACCTCAATTGCAAATTATGTTGCAAGTTATGTTTCACATGATCAGGATGTTTTTCTCTTTCTCAGAGCTTTTACCGTTTTGTAATTGTATCTTTCCAGGGTACACCGGTTACAATGACTTCCTTACAGGGCATATACTTGAACTTAGTAGCAAAAGGAGTCTCAAACTTTTTCTATCCTATGAAGAGCTGCATATTATTGCAATAGAGGGGAACATCTGTTTCTCAGAGTTTCAGTTTTTGTTGCTACAACAATGTACAAAGCAAAGAGTTAAAACAAGGTTGTTAATTAAAATACCTCATGGTCAGTAAGTTGTCTCTTATCAGAACTCTCATGGCCCAGAGACCTTGGTCTCCTGATCTCCAAGGAAACCTTTCACAACTACATAGGCCAAGGGGCTTGAGTCCCCAATATCTCAGCTCAGGGGTCCCCTCGAGCTGTAGCCTGTTTTAGGGAGTTTCCTTTTCTTTAGGAAATCTTGCTCTGTCGTTGACTTACACAGTCAGCATATCATCAGGGTACCCCAGGAACTTGTCACAAATGCAGTGAGTCTATTGTCTTCTATAGGAGGAAAGGCACATGGGTTCATAGAGACAGGAGACATTACATGACCAACCATAAGGCAGCATCCCAGACATCCAGTGCTGAGCGTGGATCTTTATTTCAATGTGGCCTTGTCAGACACTGGGATGCTGTCGGCCCCCGGCAGAGATATATGAGAGAAAAAGCAATACAAATACAGAAAATCACATATCTTAGGAATAACAAGCATATTAATGAAGACTTACATGTATAAGAAATAAGAGAGAAAAAGAAACAGATGTCAGCTATACAATCAATCACAGAGGTAGACATGTGTGTGTGTGTGTGTGTGTGTAGCTACATAAAATATAATTTACACACACAAAAATCACACACATATTAATTATATTAATTAAGCCTATGAGCATGGCTCATTCATTTATTCATTCATTCATTCTTCCATTCATCCACTCACCCATTCAGCATCTATTATGCACTTGTACTAAGTACCTGATGGTATTATAGGTGTTTTTAATCCATGTTGAATTCTTTCTCTTTTTATAAGAAAACGTAATTTCTCTTGGCACATGAGGATTATGTGAAGTATCATTATAAATGGAATATAACAGGCTAGATCTCTAGTTTCAATATGCATGGTTAAAAAGTACTTTTCCTTCACAGGAAACATTCTATAGGAATTTTTACAAATTGAGGTTTTCCCTGCTAATACGCTGTGCATTTTCTGCAAGTCTAATTCCATAATAAGTAACAGTGGGATGGAGCTGAATATATAGGATAAAAATTACATAAAATATCCAGACTATTCTGTAGATTTGAATGGGGATTTCTGTACTAGAGTTAGAAACTAGAGGTTAAGAACATGGAACTGGACTACTCCTGCCTGGACTGGAACCTAGGCATTTATTTATTCAATATGACTGTGGGAAATGAGTTAATGCTTCTGGGCCTCCACGTGTTAATCTGTATAAATGGAATCATTATAATATAGCCAGCTCCAAAGTATTACAGTATTATACTGAAGATGTCAAAAAAATGTATACACATGACTTGTATTCATTTTCTGTTATCGAGTTATTGAGTATTACAATTTTAATACAGCTTTTTCCTCTCTTAAAATGTGTATACATTTTTTGACATATGTATACATATATATGCACATACATATATGTATGTGTATATATATATATATATACACACACGCATATATATATGGTTTGACAAAATATATGGCAAAATAAAATATTATTTAGGTATTATTTAGGTCACAGATACTCAACAACAGAATTTTAAAACACCAGGAAATACAACAACCATTGTAGCAGTTAGATATAAATTTTTATGTAATGGTAAATGGTAATTGAATAGACTGAAGCGACTATTATTGGGAAAATATTACATAATGACATTTCACTCTGGATTAACTAAAACTGATACTTTCTTTTTCTTTTACCTATCAAAATTACACTTCCATTATAAAATATCCCAAAAAAAGTAGTTGAAGATAAGTAGGCACAAGGGTTATTTTATCTTAAAACATTCATATTGATTTATTTGGAATTATTTCAGTAAGTAGGTTTTAATCAGAAATGGGTAAATTAAGAATGATAGACAGGAACCATGTTTCCAATAATTCGGGAGATAAAATGTACCAATCAAATCTTATATATTCTTTACGGTTCAACTCAAATACTATTTCACTTTTAAATTTATCTATTTTCTTTTAAGAATTTGCTATTTTTTCATCTCCATCTCTATAAAATTGTGTACTCTTTATACCAGGTAGAGCTTTTTTCATAAACTTATATTTCAGACCTCAAGGATAGAAATTAATCATATTTTGATGGGCTTTGTAGCTCCAGTTTCTAATTCATGCATGTAGTGTGGATGTTTTTCCATAAAGGATTGGGATATAAAACACAACAATATAAAATATTATTAGAATGAGATGATTCCTACCTTACATACAGAATAGCAGTAAGTGTGTGAAAGGTACACTTTCAATATACATATACACATACATACTACAGTCTGACAATTAAGTTAGCAAACTCATCCTAGAAAAAGTGCTACATACCTCATTGCTGAATATCACTATGGTCACCTTTGAAGCATCTCCCTTGGGAAGCTATGAACCCATGCCAATACCTAATCCACACTTCAAAGCAATTTTGTAACTGTTTTTCAGAGCTGTCGTCATATTACCTTGATGTCCTGAATGTCATCCAAATGTCTTCCTTTCAATATTTCCTTTACCTTTGGGTAAAGAAAGAAGTAATTGGGAGCCAGATCAGGTGAGATACAGTTATTTGTTAACTGGCTAAAAACTCCTTCACAGACAGTGCCATGTGAGTGGGTGCATTGTCTTGATGCAGGAGCCATGAGTTGTTGGCAAAAAGTTCAGGTCAACTAACTTTGTCACACAGCCTTTTCAGCACTTCCAAATAGTAAGCTTGGTTAACTGTTTGTCCAGTTGGTACAAATTGATAAATAATAATCTTTCTGATATCTAAAAAGTTAGCAATATCATTGCAACAAGTTTGTGAACTTAATTGTCTGCCTATTTATATTTAGAATTGTGTGTGTAAATATATATATATATAAAATGGTTGGAGAAAACTTTTTATTGCCCCTGGAATGCCTCAGAGATGTCAAGTGTTTATTAAAAAAAAATGGGGAAAGAAGAGAATGTTCTAGAGATATATTTGAAGGGCTGTTATCTTGCATCTCATATACTTAGTAGAGGACAGATGGTGGGGCAATGCTACCATTTAACTTTCTGAGAGAAGTTTCAAGGAAATTGCTTGAAAAGTTATGAAATATATCTCCTCCACTGTGGAGAAAGCAGACTGGTGCCTGACTGATGCTTGAGAAGGCCAGAGTACACCTCTGGAATCTGACCTCCATGGGCAACTTCTAAGTAGAAGAAGAGATGGGTTGATTACAAGCTTGAGAGCAGGAGAGCTGAAAGAGTTTTGATGCTGTTTGATGCTGTTTTGATATTAGCCTGGGCATCCTGGAGATTACTAAGGCATGGGGTCAATTTACCATGGGCAAGAAATGGAAATGAGAGAGAGATGAGTGAGCTCACCTCTTGTCCTGCCTAATAATACTGATGAAAAGGGAAGGGATCCCCAAGAAAAAGAAGAGACTTTGCAAATGTTGAAAAAATTGTCATACAAAGCCTCTATCAAGATCATTAGAATTGAGGAGAAAGAATTACAACAGAATAGTTTGGAAGAAACACAATATCATCCAGCAAGTTAGAATTACTCTATCCTTCTCTACCTCTCCACCATCTTCTGGCTTAATTCCTGTAGGAAGATGGAACTACATCTAGTAAATAAGTTACAATCATACCAGTGAAAAGTAGAAAGCAGAAGAGTTAAGTCTGTATCGTTACCTGAATCTTCCATTCTGAAAATAACTCAAGCTGGAGGAGGGGAGAAGATTTAATGCCGAATCAAGGTCTAGACAATGACTGACACAAAGGTCTAGACATTTTCACATATCAGCAACAATGAAACTGCTGGTACTGTGGTAGTACTTAAGGATAAGCAGAGAAAGCAAAAGGCCGGGATTTTCATACAAGGAAAGGAAGATCACCTTCACTAAATGTAATTTAAAAATACTTCAGAAGGAAAAACAAGAGTATTGTGTTTAAATTTATCATGAGTCATATTAGTTCAGGTTGTATGTGAAATACATGAGTGAAACAGTGAAGGAATCAGGCCAAAGAACAAATAATCTATGTAGGTAATAATGCATTCCACACTGGGATGAATAGATATAGAGGCAGGTCTCAAGTTTGCATTTCTGCTACACCATCCTATCTTTGGAAAATTTCATTGATAATTGTTTTTTCAAAGCTTCTTTTTTAAAATTAAAGTTTATTGGGGTGACAATTGTTAGCAATGTTACATAGATTTAAGGTGTATAATTCTGTAACACATCATCTATATATCACATTGTGTGTTCACCACCCAGTCAGTTCTCCCTCCATCATCATGTATTTGACCCCCTTTACCTTCATCTACCACCGCTCTCCCCCCATTACTCTTTGGTAACCACTAAACTATTGTCTGTGTCTATGAGTTTTTGTTTCTTCATTTGTTTATCTTGCTCCTATGTTGCTTTCAGTTTTATATCCCACATATCAGTGAAATCACATGATTTGTGACTTTTATTTCACTTAGCATAATATCTCAAGATCTATCCACGCTGTTGCAAATGGCATTATTTCATCTTTCCTTATGGCAGAATAGTATTCCATTGTGTATATATGCCACATCTTCTTTATCCAATCATCTATTGAAGGACACTTTGGTTGTTTCCATGTCTTGGCCACCGTAAATAAAGCTACAACTGGTGCAGCCATTATGGAAGGCAGTGTTGAGGTTCCTCAAAAAATTAAAAATAGAGGGCAGGCCGAGCGGCGCATTGGTTAAGAGCTGGCTTGGGATGCCAGCGGCCCTGGTTCGGATCCCACGTATAAGGGCCAGTGACACTGCCCTCTACCTAACGGCAGCTCCACCTGGAGCTGGGCTGTGCGAGCCCCGGTGACGGTGTGGGATGCAGCCCCTGTTGCGGTGGGCTGCCATAGGCTACAGTGAGTGGCTGGCGGCCAGTGTGAGCTGCCAATAACCACGGTGAGCGACCATCCAGAGGCCGGCGACCGATCCGCCTCATCTGGGAAGAGCGCAATGACGATACCAACATGGGCCAGTGAAGCAACATCCTCCACAACTAGACTGAAGAACGAAAAGACAGAAACTTGTCTGTTCCCCTCACCCAATTCCCCAATAAAATTAAAAAAAAAAAAATTAAGAATAGAATTACCATATGACCCAGCAATGCCTCTCCTGGGTATCTACCAAAACAATCTGAAAGCATTTATCTGTAAAGATACATGTGCTCCTATGGTTCATTGGAAAATTTCATTGATAATTTTATCATAACCAAAACTGATCTGATGGTCATCTCCCCCAAATTATGGTCTTTATGCTAATGAATGAAATTACTTTTTTTTTTATAGCCTGTAATCTTTAGCTGTTCCCCATTCTCTTCTCAGATTTCAAGTAACCATTAAGTCCCATCAATTGTGGCTTCTGTTCATGTCCTGAAATGTTTCCTTTTCCTCCTTCCCATGCCTAATTTCTTAATTTAACTTTCTATCATTTTTTTGCATATTCCACTGCCTGTTTTCAAATTATACTTTATACTGCATCTCCTAACTATCCAAGCAGATTGAATGAATAATATGATATTCTGTTTAAACATAATCACTTGATACCGTTGTTTAAAACCATATAAATGCTATTTTTTGCCCTAAACATGGATAATAACCTATGAATTATAAGTTCTATAAAAACTTGTCCTTTGTTTACCTGTTCGTAGTCTTTTCTCACCACCAAATTCCTCACTCATCTTCTGTTCTCTTGCTCTATTCTCTTTTTCCTCTGGGTACTTGTCAGTGCTGTTCTAAAAACCTGAGAAGCAATACCCATGGTTTCTTTGTTAATCTGGAGAACTCTGCAAATATTAATGCTTCAGGGTTCAACTTCTGCCTCCTATCCCCTGTGAAGCCCTTCCTTGTTCCATGTAATTGAAACACGCCCATCCATGTCCTCCCACACCACTTAGACTCACTTCTGTCATAAACTTCATAAACTAGTAAATCATAAACTAGTAAACCTGCTGCCAGTGCCCCCACCCCTAGAGAGTAAACACTAAGGAGGCATAGAATATTTCAACACATATACCTCATATCATGTCCAATATATATTTCATATGTAACAGAATTGTTGAACATTTTGGAGTATTAATTTAAGAATGCCAGTCAAGAGATACATCCAAAAAATGATCACTAGTTATGATCTGAGTCCTTTTTAGTAACATGCTATAAAAACAATTTATAATTACCACTTTAACCCTTCATAAGAACCTAAGAAGTAAGTAATATTATTGTCCATAATTTACAAATGAGAAACGTTCTTATACAGGTTGAATAATCTAAAAAATATCATCTTGTCAGGATTATACTCCACATAATATGAGTCTGCATTACTTATTCACCGCATGCAAACAACTCAGATAATTTATTGTAGCCATTTAAACAAAAGCCTTATTAAAATATCAATGGGACATCACATTTTAAACAATAATCTCCCTGATAAGACCTCAAAGATCAACTAGTTTCTAGTTATAACAATAAGCAACTGAATTCTTTGACATGCTATAAAGTGTTTAGCATTAGGTTAATTAGGTTTTGAAGACATACATCAAAGTTAATGAATACTGTTTCAGAGTAATTTATGTTAAGTCAGTTTTTCTAGAAATAATTAATTGTGGTGTTGGTTATCTGGTTAGACCAACTTGATTGTTTTATAATAAAACTATAGCATCATCAGTGAAAACAAATTATTTAAATTTCTAGTGTCAATAGCTTTGGTATATACAGTTAGCTTATTTCATAAAAATTATCTAAACCTTATTCAAATAGCATGATTAAAAAAACAAGATGAAGGATCAGAGCACATTTCTATTATATACTGTTCAGCATGTTATTTTGCCTTATATTTAATTCAAACCAATACTAACTCCTAGTAAAAAAAATGTAAGCTATTATTAACATCTCTAACTAGATGTCTATAATAATTTAATATCATTCAATATGGAATATTCATATGATCAATAACCACTTTTGATTCATAGAATAAAATAAAGTTAAAGTTTAATGTCATCTCTGAATGATGACTGTACCAGGGTGAAGGAGTAACAATGATTAGTTGTGAAACAGCCACAACTAAAAGGCATCTGGTGTTTATGAGTATTTGCCTGAGAAACCTGAATATCCAATCTGTGATGGTAGAATATGATAGACAAAAGAATGACAGGCCCATAACTTTAGATAACTGCCCCTGGAAAAAAAGGATTGAAAGTACTTATCCATTCAGGCAATAATATATTCCTTAAGTTAATTAAGATAAACAAATTAGTAAAAATTTGAGACTATAATAAAGTGAATATTAAAGTGCTCTGGTTGTAGAAAATCCTTAAGATTTAGTTTACTTAAAATCCTTAAAATCATTATATATGAAAAATGACTTATTTCATCCAATTAGAAGTCTGTCTAGAAATAGAAAAAATTTAGGGAAATAAGAAAAGAGATCAAAGGATACATAGAAACAAATGAGAATGAAAATACATCCTACCAAAATTATTTGGATACAGTGAAAGCAGTAATAAAAGAGAAATTTATATCGCTACATGCCTATCTCAAAAAAGAAGAAAAATCCCAATAAATGACCTCATGTTACACTTTAAAGAACTAGAAAAAGAACAAATGAAACCCAAAGTCCGCAGAAGGAAGGGAACTAATAAATATCAGAGCAGAACAAAATGAAATACAGAACAAAAAGATAATAGAAAAAATTAATGAAACAAAATTAAGTGTTCTTTGAAAAGATTAATAAAATTGGCAAACCCTTGGCTAGACTCACTAAGATAAAAAGGGAAAAGACACAAATAAATAAAATCAGAAATGAAAGAGGAGACATAACCATGGATGCCACAGAAATACAAATCATCATCCAAAAATACTATGAAGGACTATATGCCACCAAATTAAATAACCCGGAAGAAATAGACAAGTTCTTAGAAACACATAGACTTCCTACCCTGAATCATGAAGAACTGGAAAATCTAAATAAACCAATCAACAGCAAGGAAAATGAATCAGTCATCTGAAACCTTCCCAAAAGCAAAAGTCCAGGACTAAATGGCTTCACTAGTGAATTCTACCAAATATTCAAAGAGGATCTAACACCTGTCCTCCTCAAACTCTTCCAAAAAATTGAAGAAGAGACAACACTCTCTAACTCATTGTATGAAGCCAACATTATCCTTATACCAAAACCTGGTAAGGATAGCACAAAAAAACAAAATTACAGACCAATATCTCTGATGAATACAGATGGAAAAATCCTAAACAAAATTCTAGCAAATCAAATACAACAATGCATTAGAAAGGTCATACATCACAACCAAGTGAGGTTTATTCTAGGAGCACAAGGATGTTCAACATACACAAATCAATCAATGTGATACACCTCATAAACAAAATAAAGGACAAAAATCATATGATTATATCAATAGATGCAGAAAAAGCATTTGACAAGATACAACATCCATTTATGATTAAAACACTTAATAAAGTAGTTATAGAAGGAAAATACCTGAACCAAATAAAAGTCATATATGACAAACCCTCAGTTAATATCATAATTCAGAGTGAAAACTGAAGCCCTTCACTCTGTTCAGGAACAAGACAGCATTGTCCCCTATCACTACTGCTTTTCAAAATAGTATTGGAAATCCTAGCCAGAGCAATCAGGCAAGAGAAAGAAATAAAAGGCATCTAAATTGGGAATGAAGAGGTTAAATTGTCACTTTTTGCAGATGACATGATGCTATATATAGAAAATCTTAAAGACTCCATCAAAAAGCTATTAGAAATAATAAACGAATACAGTAAAGTTGCCAGCTACAAAATCAACATTCAAAAGTCCATTGAATTCCTACATACTAACAATGAAATCTCAGAAAAGGAAATTAAAAATGAAAAAATAAACTATTCCTTTTGCAGTTGCACAAAAGGAATAAAATACCTAGGAATAAACTTAACCAAGGATGTGAAGGACCTGTACATTGAAAACTATAAGATATTTTTAAAAGAAATTAAAGAAGACACAAAGAAATGGAAAAACATTCTGTGTTCATGGATAGGAAGAATCAACATCATCAAAACGGCCATATTACCCAAAGCAATATACAAATCGAATGCAATCCCATGAAAATTCCAATGGCTTTTTTTAAAAAAAGAAATAGAACAAAAAATTATCAGATTTGTGTGGAACAAGAGACCCAGAATAGCCAAAGCAATCCTAACAAAAAAGAATAATGCTGGATGTATCACACTCCCTGACTTCAGCTTGTAATACAGAGCAACAATAATCAAAACAGCATTGTTAGCAGAAAAGCAAGCACAGAGACCAATGGAACAGAATTGAAAACCCAAAAACAAACCCCCATAAATATGGACTGATAATTTTTGACAAAGGAGCCAAAAACAGACAATGGAGAAAATACAGCCTCTTCAATAAATGGTGCTGGGAGAATTGGAAAGTCATGTGCAAAAGAATGAAACTAGACTGCTATCTGTCACTGTGCACCAAAATTAACTCAAAATGGATCAAAGACCTAAGCATAAGACCTGAGACAATAAACTGCATAGAAGAAAACATAGGTACTAAACTTATGGACCTTAGGTTCAAACAGCATTTTATGAATTTGATCTTAAGGCAAGAGAAGTAAAAGCTAAATTTAAAATGAATGAATGGGACTACATCAAACTAAAAAACTTTTGTACAGCAAAAGAAACCATCAACAAAATCAAAAGGCAACTAACCAAATGGGAGAAGATTTTTGCAAACAACTCCTCCTATAAGAGGCTAATATCCAAAATATATAAGGAACTCATACAACTCAACAACAACAGCAAAAAACAATCCAATTAAAAAATGGGTAGAGGACCTGACTAGATATTTCTCCAGAGAGGACATACAGATGGCCAATAGACATACGAAAAATGCTCAACATCACTAATCATCAGAGAATAAAATAAACACCACAATGAGATATCACCTCACACCAGCTAGAATGGCTACTATCAACAAGACAAATAATAACAAGTGTTGGAGAGGCTGTGGAGAAAAAGGAAACCTGATACACTGTTGGTGGGAATGAAGATTGGTGCAGCTGCTACAGAAGGCAGTATGCAGGTCCCCCTCAAAATAAATAAATAAATAAATAAATAAATAAATAAATAAATAAAAAATAAAAATTAAGAATAGAATTACCATATGACCCAGCAATCCCGCAACTGGGTATGTACCAAAAAAATCTGAAAACATTTATCTGTAAAGACATATGTACTCCGATGTTTATTGCAGCTTTATTTATGGTGGCCAAGACATGGAAACAACCAAAGTGTCCTTCAATGGATGACTGGATAAAGAAGATGTGGTATATATACACAATGGAATACTATTCAGCTATAAGAAAAGATGAAATAATGCCATTTGCAACAACATGGATAGACCTTGAGATTATTATGCTAAGCAAAATAAGTCAGACAGAAAAAGTCAAGAACCATATGATTTCACTGATGTGTGGGATATAAAACTGAAAGGAAAAAAGGAGCAAGACAAATAAAGAAACACAAACTCATAGACACTGACAAAAGTTTAGTGGTTATCAGAGGGTAACAGTTAAGGGGGGTGGTAGATGAGGGTAAATGGAATCAAATATATGGTGACGGAAGGAGAACTGACTCTGGGTGGTGAACACACAATGTGATTAATAAATGATGTATTACAGAATTGTACACCTGAAACCTATGTAACTTTACTAACCATTGTCACTCCGATAACTTTGATTTTAAAAAAGAGGCAGTTTTTCTCATATTATAAAATATAACAAAAATGGGAATTGCAAATGTTAACTGCTATTTGGAATTTGACAGTGTTACCAGACACATATCACATCTCAAAATTTTCCCCTGTTGCCTGACATGGTATCGGATGACGGTATTGCCTGACATGGAATGAGTTCATCCCACAAGAATTTATTATTTTTGACATTTTAGAGGAGACAAATGTTTAAAATAGACTTTGAATTTGATCTGATTTTGAGTAAGTTTTTAAATATTCCATTGGACATATTTCCTCACTAAAGTGGAAAATAATTTGTATTTTTATTAGTTTGATTCTTTTGTTCACAGCTATGTTTATCAAGCCTTGAGCAGTAGCTGCAAGCCTTATTTTTATTCAATAGAAACCTATTTCATTTTATCTACTGAAGAAACACTAAGAAGAGAATTTTTTTTCTCAAGAAAACTGAATATAATTTCAGTATATCTCAAATAGCACTCAACCAGGATCACGCCTAGGATTTTTCTGTTAATAAGTTGATAGTAATAGAGAGGTTGTTTGGCCAGCTGGTCAGACGAGGTCTCATCTGGTGTTTGAATCTGTTAAAGTATTCTAGGCTTAGTGCTGATCTTCAGTTTTGCCAAATTCAGAATGTAAACTTTATCCATTTATTGAAAAGTGAATGGAATTAATGTTGAAGTTAATTAATTTATAATTAGAAAATTAACATATTAGTTTATATTTCAAGTATGAAAAGATATATGTTATGTCTAAGTTTTCCCAGTGAATAGATTCATGGATGAATCTATTACAAACCTTGAGAGCATAAGTTTTAGCCAAAAAAAGATGATTATTTATGAGAGCATCATGAATTGTCTTTTTCATAACTAGGAATATTTCTGTCTAGATAACTGGCATCTCCCTATACTACTGGGTACTTGATTATGCGAATTCACCGTCAATCTGTGTTAGGATATAGCCAAGTTGCAAGTTAATTAATTTCATTTATTTTTAAACATTTAAGATGGCCATATTTGGTAGAAGTTTGGTGAATCCCCACAGTCTTTTGAGGAATTCTGAGGATACCCTGGTAATATACCCACAGCCACAGGCTTTTTCTACTATTACCTAATGTCATTTTATTTATGCTCATTCTTATTGAATTCAGCTTCATCAGGCAACATTTAGTAAAAAATTAAAATCTGGAAGTATGTTCCATTTGGGTCACTGTGAGTTCTGTACATTAGTAATCCCTTAAATAACTCTACTCTATCAGTCTTTCATTGGTCTCATTAAGAAGCTCCCAGAATATTTCTTTTTTTTTTTTTCTTGAGGGCAGTGTCACTGGCCCTCGTATGTGGGACCGAATCGGGGCCGCTGGCTTCCCAAGCCAGCGTTTAAACACCGCGCCACTCGGCCGGTCCTCCCAGAATATTTCTTGCAAGCTATATTTCACAGTAGAAGAAACTGAGTAATTTACCTATTGTTTTCATTCTCTATTTTAATGTCCAAAAATGGATTTTCAGCCTTTTAACCACATGATACAATATGACAACTAAATTCAAGTTAAAAAGATTCTTCCTCATCTCCAAAATTAGACAAAGGAGACTAGTTAACAACCATAAAAACAAGATAATTTTAGTCAGAAAATTTCCTCTTACCAATTATGTTTATCGCAAACCATAGAGATGTTTATGTAAAAAATGAAAAGTTGATGCTAAACTTTATGAAATTTTATGAAGTAAAACATAAAGGTCTAGCTCTCATATCAAACTATTTAAATACCTGTATGCTTTATATGCATTAAATTTTTCTTGTGTATCATTACAAATTTTCTTTATATAGAGTATACCTATGTCTCTACTTTTTTAAAATTACATACAAAGTGGTCATTTTATACAAGTTTTAAATGACCATTTTGCATTTAATCATGTATAATTTGACATTTTCACATTAATATTTATAAATCTATTTTTTAAAGTTATTTACTAGGGCATTGTACAGAAGTATCATAATCAGTTCCATATGAACGAGCTTGCTTCAGTTTTTAAAATTTTATAATTAATGCTGTAATAAGCAATCTTGTTCATATATTTTGATAGACTTGTACAAATTTATCTTTAGGGCATATTTTTACAAGATAAATTGATGAGATAAGGAATATTCATGCTACTTGCAAGTGTTGACTATTTGTCAAATCACACTTCAAATAAACGGTTTCTGTCTACATTCCAATCACAAAATGCTGTGGGTCTGTTGTCTCATGTGTTCTTTAACATCTATTGTTTTTGAACTCAGTAAAAACTGGCACAAAATGGATTTTAATCCTATCTCACTAAAATATAAGCCTTTAATACACAAGGCTAGTGCATCTTCCTCCTTCCCTTCTTTCGTCCTCTTCTTTTTCTTCATCATCATCTTCTTTTTTAAATGTTATACAGTCTAGCATACTACTTAATGAGCAGAATTAGTGATATTTGTTTTTCATTTTATAATTTTAATCGTAAAAGCTATTTCTTTTGGGCTGGCCGAGTGGCGCGGTGGTTAAGTGCTGGCTTGGGAGGCCAGCGGCCCCGGTTCGGGTCCCACATGTGAGGGCCAGTGACACTGCCCTCAAAAAAAAAATAAAAATTGAAAAGCTATTTATTTTAAAATCAGATAAATTAGCAGTTATAGAGAATGTTTTTCATAAAATTTTCCTTTGGATTTACCTTATAAATCACAATATTAGTTAAATATAGGAACAGGCTTGGAAAAGCAAAATACTGCAGATATGATACCAGATAGTTATTCAAACTTTTGATTAAGGTTTCTAAAATTTTTGTTGTTGTTTTTTTCTCCACATCACACTGTATAGGACATGTTTATAGAATTCGGATTTTCCTCAAGAATTCTCTTAAATGGGGGGGGGGTCCTTGAATATAAAACAGTAGAATTATTTATGTCTTCTTTTGATATTTACTTTAGATGCTTGTCTCTAAGAGCATCTACAGAACATGAATATATAGAGAACACTATTTTGTTATTATGATAGCATGTTTGTATGTGTGTAAGATTTAACGAAAAAAGGAATGAGGAAATTATTTTTAAAATAATGACAAATTAAGTTGAGGTTTAAACTTATGAAAATTATATCCTGAAGCCTCAAGAGGTGCAATTAGATTGTCATATTTTAAATAATTTGGTCAGATTAGGCAACAAATTAACTGGACAGTGTAGTGCCCTCATACAGTTAATTTATTCAGTGTTTTAATTTAAGGGTAAATATTTATAAATATATTATTGGAATGTCTAACCAGATGTGATTATTTATTCCACAGATAAATAAATTCTTGCCACTTGGCAGAAGCAATAGTAGGAAGTACAAAGAGTATGCATGCTGGGATTTCAAGGATATTTTTTTTCTCCAGAGCCAATATAGCAGACAAGCATACAACATGTGTCTATTGCTTGGTGAAGTGTTAGAATTAATGCATTGTGCTTTCTCTAACTGGTAATGTAAGCCCGAAATTGAACCATGCACCTAAGCAATCGTTCTTGGTTTAAATTCTACTCACCTCAACAATTGAGTAGTTGTTAGTGAGACTGCTAATCCCTCAAATGGAAAGGGTGTCTGCAAATAATTCCTCTCAGGAAAAAGGTTTGTATCGCCAAGCCCATTTCAAGAAGCTTTACAAAAGGTTTAATGTTACATGAACTTGCTCAGTTAAAGATTCATTAAAATAAAGCCTTATTTTTCTCCAATAGAAGTACTTTGTTTAATATTATGTTTATTTTTTAAATGATAGCAAAACTTGTCGAAAAGCAAGTCATCTGAAAATTCTATAAGATGTTTGCTTATTTTGTTCTGGCTAGCAGGGATTGGAAAACTATAATTCACAAAGGACAAGATCTTAAAGAAAATGATTCTTAATATGAACATCAATTTCATTTATCAATTAATTACTTCAACTTTTTCTGCCATTAATAAATGTCTATGAGGGTGGGATAAATGTTTTTTATCTACATTGTAGTGATACTTTCACAACATATACATATGTCATAATTTATCAAGATCTACATTTTAAATATGTACAGTTCATCGTATGTCTAAAAGAAATGTAAAAATATACATATTGATATTTGTTTGGATTCTTGTTTGTTTGTAAGCATCAGAAACCAGATTTTTCCCAAATCCTGTAGAAACCTTAATATATTAACAATGTATATACATACATTTTATGGATTGAAGCAGAGATGGCTGTGTGACTTTTTTCCTTTGCCTTGGCACATGCTCTCTGAGACAGCCCCAACGAAGCCAGGGTCCTTCGGACCTAGAATAGCACCCTGATGTATCATGTTACTCTGTTCATGAAAAACATAAAGCACAATCTTTTGTAGAAATGTTTCTAATAATTTTTGCTTTAAAAGTTAGAGTTTTGATACAGAAAGGCCTAAACTCCAACACTGACCAAATAAGTCACTTATGAAAGCTATCTTTTTGTAGTACCACATGTGTGACTAACACAAGCCTCAGCATTTTTTATGAATAATCCATAAATTCCATCAGAACTCTTTCAAACATGGTGTTTATTCATAGGTGAGAAATGAAAGGTTTTGAGAGGTTATGTGACTTACCCAGTAATATGGGTAGTAAATGAAAAAGATGAGATTCAATTCATATCTGTCTCCTCCAAATTCTCTTCTTTTATGACTTGCACACATACAAAGATATTCTAACTTTCAAAGAAACAGAAATACTGACTTATAGAACATCAGAGTTGGGGAAAAATTAGAAATAATTGTCATTAAATCTCTTTAATAAGTAAAATAGAAAGAGACAAAATGTGGGTTCTAAGGTCACAGTTGTTATGATGGAGCTACCTAGGGTTTTCTCCACTCAGCCTACCAGTTGTTATTAAAAAGATCTGTCCCCTGAGACCCTGAAGATGGCTATGAAAAGTAATAAAAGTGTGTGAATTAGAAGATCCTTGATTACGTTTTGTTTGTTTGGTTGTTTAGTCTTCAGTAATTTCCTGAAACAGGGATATTAGATTGGAAAATTTTCATTTTCTTTTCTATTCTCGGTTTTTCCCATTATCCTTTAGATGGTCATTGCTCACTCCTCTGCTATTGTAAAATTAAGTTTGAGTGGAGACAATATTTTAGTGAATGACAGCAGAGCCATTGACTAATTTTTTTTGGAAAAATTAAGCTGAACTTTTAACTCTATACTAAATAATTAAGTGGGCTAACAAGATAAAAATATGTTAGGATTTTCAAGGACTCAGAAAGCTTATTAACCACCATTATTCCCAAAAGAATATATGGAGTTCACATTTTAGTTCTTATTCAAAACTTAAATTCCCTTAATGCAAAAAGAGTGCATCATATAGATATTCTCTAATGTCTCTATTAGTTATATCTTAACTCACATTTCAGTCTATATTTTCTCTATCATGTTAGAGTTCAATAACAAATACAGAAATACATTCACACACAAATATGCACACATACACTCTCATATACACACCTTTCTCTCTAACAGATATAGGTGTTAGTGCCACTTTTTTGTAGTGTTTTAAATTGTTATTACACATGGGATCTTTAGAATTGATTAATTCACTTGGGGCAAATATATTTCTGAGTTAGAAAAAAACTGATCTATGCAGAATAGGTTCCCAAAGCTAAAGATTATTCTTCATTTCTTTTCTCATGTTGACCAACTCAGGGTAGAAATGCAGCCTTTAAACAAAGATACAGAGCAATACTCGTATAAATAACCAAGAACAGTTTTTACAGAGTACATGCTGGCATCTCAAAATATTGATCTCAAACAGTAAATGGAACAACACATTGATCTAGGAAGAATGAATAGCAGGTGAGAGCCAGAGAACAGGTGAGATATTAGTTCTCACAAAGAGTAGAGCGCATCTTGCAGAGAAAAATCGAAGGAAGACTGAAAAGGTAAAAGCACTGAAGATTTTAAAGAGAAAGTAAGGGAATTTTGATCAAATTATCTCATTTTAAAAGTGTTAGGTGAGAATAAAGTTTTGAGGAAATTCCTGGAGGAGGAAAAACACTGAATTGGGTGAAGTGCAGTTCTAGTTTGTTGAAACAGATGCTTTGAGAAAGTCACCCAATTTCACTAGATTAATTTTCTTTATATTCTCATTAAAAAGCTGGTCTATTCTAGTGATGTTCATGTTCTACTCACAGGACTGGCCCTAAACCCAACCCCAGAGTTTATCTTAAGCAGAATCCACTGAATCAAACAACTTATAAATTCATTTCCAATTCTAAATTACCAGTGTGTTTCCCATGATAAATTCTATTTGAACATTAATAAATCAAGGAGTATCTCAGGCCACTTTGATAAAAAACGGAATATAATAATCTTGACAAAAAAAGAATGTAAGTAACTAGTTGCCTTTCTCTTGCTGCTTTTGGAATTCTCTCTTTGTCTTTAACTCTTGCCATTTCAATTATAACGTGTATTGGTGTGGGCCTGTTTGGGTTCACCATGTTTGGGACTCTCTGTGCTTCCTGGGCTTGTATACCTATTTCCTCCACCAGGTTAGCAAATCTGACCTCAATTCATCAGTGTTACTCAATCCCAATCAGAACCCCAAAGGTGGCTTTTTTAAATGCAAGTTGATCCCACAATTTATATGGAAAGGCAAAGGAGAGCAACTAAATTAGTCAACACAATTTTGAAATAGAAGAAAACATTTGGAAGACTCTCATTACTTAATTTCAAGGCTTGTCATAAGTTATTGTTAAGAAGATAATGGGGAATTGACAAAAAGAAGGGCATACCAATCAATGGAAGAGAAATTACAGCCCAGAAAGATACTCCACACATATTGTCAACTGAGTTTCAAAGACACTGTGAAGTAAATTGAATAGAGAAAGTATAGACTTTCAACAAATTGTACTGAAATAAGAAAATAAATAGAAATAAAAAAACACAGACTGGAAGAAAATATTTTCAAAACACATAGTTGATGAAAGACTTAGAGAATATAAAGAATTTGGAAAACACAATTTAAAGATTTGAACAGACACTTTGTGAAAGAAAGTATATATGTACGGTAAATAACCAAATGAAGGATGCTGCTATTATCCATGGTTACAGTCCAAATTCTATACAATAATTTTTTCCTTTGTTCCATTGATTCTTTCCCCTTTTGAAAGAGGACACTATTTGCATAGAAAATGAGATTACTCATAAGTTTTATGGATTTTCAGTGCTCCTGAATAGTATATATATATATATATATATATATATATATATATATATAAAGATAATAAGAAAGTATGTTTATTAGTAGTATGATTTGTTGGGTTTATACTAAAGAAGCCTTAAAAATTCAAATGAAATAAAATATATCAATATATTTTTCAGCAAGTACATTTTTTATTCAAAGAAAATAAATGTTGGGCCGGCTGAGTGGCACGGTGGTTAAGCGCTGACTTTGGAAGCCAGCGGCCTCGGTTCGGGTCCCACATATGAGGGCCAGTGACACTGCCCTCAAAAAAATAAAATAAATAAATAAATAAAAACAAAAATCTATTAAAAAAAAAAGAAAATCAATGTCAATTAATTAATTTTGGTTTAAACAGAGCTGACAGCACGTGACTAATAGAATGGTCTGAACACATTGTGTGAGTCTGTCAGGACTTCAACAGAGATGAGAGACAAGGATTCATGAATGTTAATGGTGGGAGTCAAAACAGATTCTACTCTCTGATTCAAAGAGCGATAATAGGGATGAATAGGGATGACAATCAAATCAAAACTCAGGTAATGAGTTAGCAGGTTACAATCAATAGTGAACCACTAACTCTGAGGAAGCACATTGTGAAAAACTCAGTTAAATTGAATGCATGAAAACAGCTGTAAAATGTTTCCTGAAAAATCTAAACTCAGGCCAAATGGACATTGGTCTTCTGAAGAAAACAAAAGCTGCATTATCATCCACTAATATGTTCAAAAAAATAAGATGATAATTATGTAATGAATTTACTATTCAGTCATATAAATTTTGTAACAGATTCTCTTCCCCCCAAGAGTATTGATTGTATAGGAATAGCCATAGTCAATGCTTTAAAATCCATAATTTTAAATCCTCACTTTACTAAACAAGAAATTAAGATAAAAAGATTAAAAAAAGGGTATCTGTCAATATCTTTCATCACGTTACTAGATCAAAGGGAAAATCATTAATGTGACCACACCCATGAAATTACTGGGGATTTTAAGGACTACTTTGTTGTTATTTTTTAATAAGAATTATTAACAATTATTTGAAATTAATTGTAAATTATGATTTCTTCTCTGTTTACTTTTTTTTAATTTTATAATTTAAATTTTCTTAAATTCAGTTTGTTGCATTGAACTATCTCAATATATTCTTTCAGGAATCCTGGTGGTTAATAAACTTTCTTAGTCTTTGAAAATATTTTTATCTTGTTAGCCCACAGAAATTATTTACTATAGAATTATAGGATCAACTTAATTTTTCTAAAAACTTTTGCAAGTACTGTTCTATTGTCATAAGAAATTATTTTAATATCTAAAAATGACTGATGTATTTTCAATTATAACTTTTTATAGATTATATGTTTATTAAAAAACTTTTAATTTTCATACTAAAATGTTACCCTGATGTGACTATACATTCTATACATTCATTGGGGCTTTCAATCTGATAATTTGTTTTTCTTCAGAATTAACAAATGTTCTATTATTTCTTTTATGCATTCCTTTTTCTTTTATTTCCTCTTCTGACTCCTATTTGAATAATGATGGAATTTTTGATATATCCTCCATTTTTCCTAACTTTTTTCAAATGTAATGTTTTTATTTGTGATGTTGCACTGATTTCAAGAAGGATTTTCTGGCTCTGTCATCTAGATCACTAATTTTCTCTTTATCATTTTCCATTCAGTCCTTTTATTAGTTTTTCTCCCTTATGCACCTTGGTTCTAATTTCCAAGACATGTAACAGCTTTCTTGTAAATGTAATACACTGATTCATCAATTCTTATAATTGATGAATCAGTAACTATTCTTGAGAAAATAGCATTATATGGAAAAAACACAGAAAATGATGATTAAGAATTGAAAAATTATTCGGATTAGTTGGGTTCAGTATGTGAAAAACTTTAGGCATACCATAACCAAATAATTTTACTCCTAATTTCCTTTTAATATATGTAAATATGATGTACTTTGATTTATTATCTATGTCTACCCATCGTGATTTTTTTATTCAAAAATAGGAATTCAAAATTCAAAGTGAAAGAAATAATTGTGTCATTTTAAAAAGCATAATGTCCTTGTTCTTATTGGCATATAAAATAGTGGTGAATCATAGAGTCACTGAAACTACATTCAAAGTAATTGTCACAGTAAAGGACAGATGCATACTTAAAAATATGATGTAATGTTTTGAACTTTGTATGTAGAGTATGCTTTATTTATCAAGTAGTAATTGCTTCGTTCATATGCAAAGATACTCTTCATATGTCTGATCCTGAAGCCTTTTAACTGCTGTACTGAAACCATGTCAAAGGGGGCAAGGTATTTCAAGTATATTTCAGAGTTAGTATTAATTTTTATATAATCTGCTTACCTAAGTAAAATCATTAATGTCTTTATATTCCTCAGGAATCTCTATTAAAAGGCCATAGACTTAAATGGGTGAATTAGGACACAAAATATTTATTTTGTGTGGGAGTCATTTTTGAAAGTATGTGAGGGGAGACTGAAATTTTGAAATCCCTTACTTTTCTTCTGAGCCAAAAATCCACTTGAAATTGGCCTGACAAAACATCTGCTTCAATTAAATTTTAAGAGAACCTTATACCCTGCAAATAGGTAAACCATTTATTCTAACAGTTGGCCAATCATTACTCTGCCCCTATCATCCCCAGGCTACCTCTGCTTCTTCCTTAAAAAAATAAGAAGTCTGCTAGAATTACATATGTTGGGGAACAGAAAATGATCACAGGTACGGAGTTGTAGGCGCACAGGTGTGGCACTGCATGTGGTAAGGCACCAGTTTTGACACAAGGAAGAATCATGGAGTCTCCTTTTTTAAATCTTCAGGTTGTTTTCTAGGATACTCTAACAGGTTTTGACCTCCCTGCAGGAGCCTGACTCTGACCTTGGCATTTAAATAACAGCAGAGACCTGGCCCTGCCTTATAGTCAATTTTGGAAATTATCAACAACAGTGAAGTTGCCAAATGTGCCTTGACCTTGAGATTTAATTGCTCAGAAATGGGGTCTGATGGTTAATAATCACCTGAACCTGATAAACTGATGCACTGTGTTAGATAAACACATTAGAAAATGGGTGAAGTCTGAGAGGCAATTCTACTCGCCCTTCATAAGTAGTTCTCTGTGAATGATGGTGTCTTTCTTAAAGATCTAAATTGTCTTCACTTCCTGTTAGTAAATTTTTCTGAGGTCATTGCTTGTAGACAGGACAATCACTGCCTCCTCAGTAACCACACAGAAGAGAAGGTTTGGCATATGTAGGTAAGATCCAGGAGATCTTAATGAATTCTTCCATTCTTTCAAGCTGTAGAATATCTCTCTACTTTATGCCTACATTTCTGCGTACCTTTCCTCCACCCATGCTGATGCTAGAGCCCTGTTCCTGTTCTTCATCAACTTTATTTTAGGAAAAAAAAAATCCTAGAATGACACAGGTGTCTGTGTCATTAGCTTCCCCTTTCACTTCAGACGCTAGACACTTAGCTCCCAGCATAACTGTTCTGTTCTCAGTACTAGCTTATCACTGAACCAGATTTGACAAATAATTTCTTGAACAAACATTATCTCATTTTTGTTGGCTTCTTCCCAGGGGCAGATATTTATATTCTGTCATTGTTTCAGCTTCCACTCCCATCCTCTATTTTCTGCAAAAGCTAATGTCAAGTCTACATTAAATGAAGCCGAATATAAAGTCTTAGTGAAGCAGGCCTGGAGGGTGGTCTTGTTTACAGAGACATGGCTGCCAGCTTTTGGCCTTAACATTTCAGGAAGGACAATTCAAACTGCTTCGGGTTTTCATGTTTTGGCCCCAATGCAGAA
Source organism: Aselliscus stoliczkanus (assembly GCA_033961575.1). NCBI lineage: Eukaryota > Metazoa > Chordata > Mammalia > Chiroptera > Hipposideridae > Aselliscus > Aselliscus stoliczkanus. Next base: position 68,379,137 of record CM066740.1, on the reverse strand, counting down.
GGCATTCACTGTCACATGTTCCTCAGCTATTAGAGCATCAGTCTCTGCAGTAGGTCATTCTTTGGTCAAGAAATGACTTCCCCAAATTCTCTGCCTCCTGGCTTTAGTGCAGGTCTTACATCTTCAGCATCATCCATATTAATAGTTATTTTCATGATGTTGGTGGTACAGTTTGACAATACTGGATCCTTACATACAGATGGAGAATATTCAGCGATATCACCCTTGTATCAGTTTCTTCCTCAAGCGCCCAAAGATAATTTCTGGGTCTTCATTATCCTCTCTGCAGCCCGAGGAGCATTCTGGGCCGTAGCCTCCCATTGGCAGTCAGAACTGTCTGGCCAGAAGGATGTGTTTGTTCATGACCAAGTGTTCTTTGCAGCTCTGGGCTAATCTCCACAACATTGGTAGACTGTCCTTTCCTGGTTGTACATTTTCCAAGTTCTGGTTTTACTAGTAGAATCCATGTATGCTGTTTTTCCAAGTTTGACCCATTTCCTCCAGAAATTAACTTCTCTGAATAACAGACTGTTTGGCATTTTGAGAAGAATCCGTTGGTTCTAGGTTTTCTATTTTCAAACTAGTTATTCTTCGCAGTTCTCAGGCAAGAAGTTCCCGTCCAAGCTGAGGTGTGAAGGGGAAGGTACTCCTTTGAGAAAGGGGATGAGAAAAGAAAGGACAAGTCTGAGGCAGTGGTCAGCTGGTGCTATACAAGACTGCTGACCTATTTTAGACTTCTCCAGATTTTTAAGATAATACTTTGTGGGGTTTTTTTTTGTTTGTTTGTTTTGTTTTTAGCTGAGCCATCCTGCCACCTGTTGGCAGCTCAACGGCAACAACTCAGCTTGGGCTGGCATGGAACCGCCGTTGCTCAGAGCTCAGTTCACACTCTTGAGAAAGCTCTTTACCAACTGAGCCACTGGGCCGGCCTTACTTTGTGTTGTTTTAAACCACCATGTTTGCGGTAGTTTGTTAGAGCAGAAATAGGGAACTAATACAGACAAGAAAGGACGTCTTAAAAAGAAGGATATGCAAAATGCAAACACTTGATGCATGACCTTTTCAGAGAATGAGGGAGGTTTGGGGGTCTTTTGAGTCCATAGTCAGGTAGAAGAAGGGCTGGGGAAGAGACTCATACCAATTGAGACAAGTACGGTTACTTATCAGACAAAGGTCTTCTGTATTTTAAAGTAGACTTCTGTCTTTAAAATAATATGGGCAGTAATGAGCTGAAACACTGGAGGCATAAGACCAAGAGGATTTTTATATTCCATATAATTGTACTATATTCTAGCCATATTAGCCCTTTACAAATGCTTAAATTAGATGAGTAAAAGAGGAAAAGTTTAGTTAAACCTAATAATATTATCTACCAAGCTTTTTTCTTCACTCATAATAATACCTTATTTCCTCTTCTTTCATATGAGAATGAGCATATGAAATCATTATAATAACTGTAGCAGTGTACTGTAATTTCTCCTAGGGAGCTTATCATACGGCAACTGTCTCTTTGTTATTCAATTTAACTTGATCTGTTAAAAATCAGGCTTGTGAGAGCTCATAAGTCATACTCATTAAAGTGTCATATTCTTCAAAGAATCTAATCTCAAAAAAACATACATCCCTTTGATAAGAAATATTTTTATTCTGTACAGCTAAGAATAAAAAATAAATGTACAAAGAACAAAAATTAATTCATTTTAAAGTAGTATTGCAGTTAATTTTGCCTATTTAAATTTTTGCTTTACTAACTCATTTGTCTGGGAAAATGCAACTGATTTTAGACAAATGTAATTGGGTATTTAGATAAATGCAATTTGATCTTTAATTTGCCTACCTATTACAATAAACTTCAAAATATAACTCTCAATCCAAAGTATATGAAACTAAAAATTATTGGCACTCATCAACGTCAATGAAAAACGAAAATTAACTCAATCTTGAGATACTTATGCTGACAAAAGCAGAAAATTTTAAAAGTATCTAATTTAAGATATAGTGTGGTCATATTAGTATACATATTCCTTACTGGAAGAATTTGCTAAATGTACATTTTTGTGCAACACAATGGCATTATATAGTAAGAGCCATTAGATATTTGTTTTAATTGACATAATTAATTTATTCTTGTAATAATTTGACAAATTATGATTCTTTTCTATTTTTTTTTTGAGGGCAGTGTCACTGGCCCTCATATGCGGGACCCGAACCGGGGCCGCTAGCTTCCTAAACCAGTGCTTAACCACAGAGCCACTCGGCCAACCCAATTCTTTTCTATTTTTAAAAAAGTAATTCAACAGAAGTAAAAAGTGTATTATCAAAACTATGTATATATTTAAAAAAACTTAAAAACTAGAAACCATCTTATCTAACATTGGAGTGTTAAATCATGATACATCAACTTTGTGAACTATTACACGCACATTAAACATAATCATTATGAAGGACAGATAGAAAAAAAAGTGGCTTAGTAAAGATAAAGTAGGAATATCAGAATACTATGAGCAGTATGATAACAAAACTATATGTATAGATTCTGCTATGCCAAAATGAAATGGAATCAATGTGGTAGAATTGTTTTTTATCTTCTTTTACATTTTCAGGGAGAAATATTTTCTAAAGTTAATGAAATTTCATTTACAACTAAAGGAGTAATTATCTTTACTGACAACGTGAAATCCAGATTTATCTTAAAAATTCTGGTTTGAAAAATGCAGAAAATTGAGACAAAAGCTGCATCTTTAATTATCTAAATATTTTTAGGTGTGTGGTTTTTATTTTAATTTAGCTTTAAATGTAGCAGCAGATATATTGAAAGAATATCCTGAATTTTTCTTTTATAAAATAAATGGCTACTCCCGCTTTAGTCATAACATTATCCTGGTCCTGTGACCTGCTTTATGACATCAAAGCTGATTTCTCCTCCTTTCCATAATCTTGTATATTTAATTCATACTGCTGAAGACTATAGAAATTCTTTGGTAAGATCTTGGCATCCCCAGAATAGAATATATTATAGTTGGGAACACAGAGCAACTTGTATGATCTGAGAAGGTTAATTTGCATCCAGCCACTAAGTTTTTCTAAAGATCTTCTATTTAAAATAATAATTTATCTTCTTACATAGTATTTATGCTAATAATTCCACTTTCTAGTTTTATTGAACTTGCTAGAAAATTTAGATTATGCTAAAAACAGTGTTGATAAGAATCACAAATGTCTTATTTGATATTCATAATTAATGTTTTACTTTTATTATGATGTGTACAATTTAATTTTGGTAAAGATCCTTTATCATATTTAGGCATTTTTCTTATAGTCCAAATTTACTTAAATTTTTATTTAAATATTTGCTCAAAGTCATCAAAAACTTTTTAAGCATTAAACTATGTATTTATAACATAATTTTGATTAATTTGTATTAATAAGATCACTGGAATAAAAAAAGACTGTGTTTTTTTGTAACAAACTAATTCATTATGGTTGATTTTTTATCTTAATTCTACTGAATTCAATTTTCTCTTACTTTATTCAATTTTTTATATTCAAATTCATAACTAAACTTTCTACATGTATTTTACATACTATATTGTCCAACTGTGATGTTACACTAATGATGGACTGATTTTTTTTTTTGGGGGGGGAGTGGGCTGTAAACATTTCCATAACATTGAATATTTCTCTTCTATGAAACTTAATTTAAACTCCCCCCAAAGCGTATGAGCCTGATACATTGTTTACTAATGAGTATTTTTTAAAGTCTTCCTGGTGGAGAATATAATTATTATTGTGTGTATAGATATTCTACATCTTTTTGCATCAACTTTAGTTATTTCTTGAACATCAACCATTTTCTTTAAATTTCTAAGTGTTATTATAGTTCATTTAGTCTTTGTTCTGTTGTGATTATATATATGTTTTTTTTCTCTCAGTCTTTATTTGGTTTAATTATTTCTTTACTTACTTATTAGGTACTTGTCTATTTTATTTTTCTATAGAGAAGATCATTTTAATTTGACTTAAAAAGTCATTTTAATTTGACTTTTAAACCTTCTTTAAAATTTCCATTAATTTTAGTGTTTAACGTAATTTAGTATTTGCATCCTCCTAATATTATATTTCATACATTGAACTTAATTTGTTTGCATCCTTTCAGTAGAAAAAAATTAGTTTTACTTACATTCCATAGATTATGCAAGAAATTTTATTCTTTCTATAATTTCTAGAAATTTGCTAATTTCAAGTTTACTTTCTTCCTCTACCAAGGCGTTCTTTAGAAATCTGCTTTCCCTCAGGGCTGTATACTCAATCCTTCTACTTCAAATCTTTGCTCACTTGTCACTTCCTAGTGAAGCTTTCCCTGATCCACAACCCCACCACCCTATACTCCATAACCTTTTTCTCTGCTCTGTTTTTCTTCACAACACTTATCAGTAGTCCAAATATTACATATTTTAATTCTATTTTTTTCAATGGTCCATTCACTGCCTACTAATAGAAAGTAAGTTCCAAGAGAGCAGAAATATTTATTTACTAAGTTTTTTCTTTCTCTACCCCTGCATTGCAAAACATTTCTTTGCCCAAAGTAGACACATAATATATATTTTTGGGTTAATAAATGAATGAATCAATGGATTTTCAGATGACAACTTTTTTTGTTTATTTGCACCTGCTGATCTTTTTGCCTCGCAGTTTCCGTTAGAAGAAACTCAGTATTTGTATTATCATTACTTACTGTGAGAATCTACAGAAGAGACTCAGTTCTCAAGTCCTTGAGAAACGTTTATGGTGCAGGACTCTGTTGGTGTTTGGTGAAACTGGATGCAAACTCAAAACAATTTTGACTCAATCATGGAACCCAAGGTAAGGACTTCATGCCCCCTGGTTTCACACAGGTAGCAGCCAGATCCACAAGTGACGAGACAACCTACCTTTGCTTACTTATTGATTGCAATAATCAGATTATCTCATTAATTTCACCCATAGAGAAAAAGGTCTGCAGTTTGGGGTTGAGGAATATTCATCCCTGCTTACCCTTGAGAATGGTGGTCCCTACAGTGCTCTTCGTAAGAGATATTCCAACATGTAAAGGAATTATGGCAAACTTCCTATATGTGCTGCATATCTTGATTTTTTTCTCTGCTAATCAATGTACCCCTGCTAAATAAGCATTCATATATTAACTTTCTTACATGTTAAGCAATCTCACATGCTTTGAAATAAAGTCCTCACAAATTCACAAGCTGGTTAAAGGGCTAGAATAGTTTTAAAAAAGATATCTGGATGAACATGTAATTGCTATGTTGATAAAACTAAAATAATAAACCAAAAATCACTTTGTAGAACTTAACATTTTTAATTTCTTAATTTTAAAAATGTATTTCTGTAGGGCTGGCTGAGTGGCGCAGTGGTTAAGCGCTGGCTTGGGAAGCCAGCAGCCCCGGTTCGGTCCCACATATGAGGGCCAGTGACACTGCCCTCAAAAAAATAAAAAAATAAAAAATAAAATAAAAATGTATTTCTGTGATGGAAGACAAGACTTGGAAAGACAAGTAGAGATAATATTACACAGAGATAATAAAAAATGCAGTGCAGTAAAAATAACTAATAAAATCATGCAAGACAAAGAGAAAAAAATTCCAAAATTTCAAATGGACTAAAAAGGAACAGATGGTATAGAAGAAGAGAGAAATAGAGAGAGAGAGGGAGAGAGAGAATTAGGACAATCATAACAGTGAGAAATATGATCCCATTATTTACAATATAGTTAAATATTTTGGGGTGTTAAGTTGTATAATTTTAAATTTTATTTTATTTTAAAACTTAATCTTTTTTAGTTCATAGCAAAATTGAGAGGAAGACTATCTTTGCTCCACAGTATTGTCTCTACTTCTTTGTCAAAGATCTGCGATTATATTTCTGACAATCTATTTCTGGGCTCTGGAGTCTGTCCCATTGATCTCTTTGCTGTCTTCCACCAGGACCACACCCTATTGATTACCATAGCTTCATATTTTAAGTCTTGATTTAGGCTACTGTTAGTTCTCCATTTTTGTTCTTCTCCTTTAATAAACTGTTGGCTATTTTGGGTTGTTTGAATCTCCATATAAACTTCAGGTTCAGTTTGTTGATATCCAAAAAGTCATTTGATTACCATAGCTTCATATCAAGTCTTGAGTTAGGCTAGTGTTGGTTCTCCATTTTTGTTCTTCTCCTTTAATAAACTGTTGGCTATTTTGGGTCCTTTGAATCTCCATATAAACTTCAGGGTCAGTTTGTTGATATCCAAAAAACCATTTGCTGGGATTTAGAGTGAGATTGCCTTGAATCCATAGATCGAGTTGGGAAGAACTAACTTCCTGATAATATTGAGTATTCCTATCCATGAACACAAAATATATCTCTCTTTAATTTTTTCTTGATGTTCATCATCAGAGTTTTTGGTTTTCCTCATATAAGTGTGTCCCTAGATATATCATTTTTGTGTGTACTAATGTAAATGGCATTGTGTTTTTAATTTCAAATTCTACTTTTTAATTGATAATATATAGAAAAGTGATTGAATTCTGTATGTTAACCTTATGTACTGAACCCTTACCATAATCACAGTTCAAAGAGGTGGTTTTTTTCTGTCAATTTTTTCAGATTTTCTATATAGAAGTCACATCATCTGTAAACAAAGACAGCTTTATGTCTTCCTTCTCAAGTAATGTAACTTTTATCTCCTTTTCCAGTTTTATTGCCTTAGCTGGAACTTCCAATATGATGTTGAAAAAGAGTAGTGAGAGAAGGGAACATCCTTGCTTTTTTTTTTGAGGGCAGTATCACTGGCCCTCATATGTGGGACCAAACCGGGGCCGCTGGCTTCCCAGGCCAGTGCTTAACCACTGTGCCACTCGGCCGGCCCACATCCTTGCTTTTTTCCTGATGTTAGTGGGCAAGCTTTAAGATTCTCACCATGAACTATGATGTCAGCTATAGCTTTTGTTTGTTCTTGTTGTTTTTTGTAGATATTTCTTATTAACTTGAGGAAGTTCCTCCTCTCTTCCTTGTGTAGTAAGAGCTTTGATCATGAATGGTTGTTGGACTTTGTAAAATGCTTTTTCTGCATTTATTGATACAATCATGTGATTTCCTTTTAAGCCTGTTGATGTTATAGATTAAATTAATTGATTTTGAAATATTGGACAAGCTTTATATATCCAGGATAATTCTCACTTGGTTGTGGTGTATAATTCTTTTTATATGTTATTAAATTACATTTGCTAATATTTTGTTGACGATTTTTGCATCTTTGTTCGTGAGAGACATTGGTCTATAGTTTTCTTTTCTCGTTATGTCTTTGCCTGGTTTTGGTATTAGGGTAATTCTAACCTCATAATGAATTAGGTAGTATTTCCTATGTTTCTATGTCCTGAACGAGATTGTAGAGAATTAGTATAATTCTGTCCTTAAGTGTTTGGTGGACTTCACTAGTGAACCCATCTGGATCCAATGTTTATGGTTTTTGATTTTGGAATTGGCTGATATCTGTTAATATACTGAATATCAATGAAGAGAATAGATTTAAAAAAAATCCTATTGGAACTATCACTCATGTTTCTCCATTTAGTAAAACACTGGTTTTAGGGTTAAGCTTATATAAATTACAGTGTCATATTCAGAAATTAAATTCCATTTCCTTGAGATTTTTTACTCCTGGAATGGATTATGAATTATGAAAGATGAAAGAAAGATTAAAAAGATAGAAGATCTGATTTTTCTCCTTAGACCTATTAATAAGGTGGGCAGAAAAGAGTTAACATAACAGACCTGATTGCCATTCTTTAAAAGGCCTGCTTATAAGTTTGACTATTGGCTGGTATCTAGGAACTTAGATTTGGGGGGATTACCATCACTCTATGGGTAAGAGTGGCTCATGGGTCTAAACTGTATAATCCATGTGGGTTACGCTGAACTCCCATCTTTTTTCTGTGAGTTTGAAATTTTGTTACATGCCAGGCAGTGTGCCTGTATGGCCAGCCCCTCATAAAACCCTGGGCACTAAGCCCCTAATGAGCTTCCTGGGTAAACAGTACTTCACATGTGTTGTCAAAGCTTGCTGCTAACAGAATGAAGTTCAGCCTCTGTGACTCCACTGGGAGAAAACTTGGAAATCTGCACCTGCTTTTATCCAGACTTCTCCCCATATGCTTTTTTCCTTTGCTGATTTTGCTTTCTATCCTCTCACTGTAATAAATCAAAATTATAAATGACTATATGCTGAGTTCTGTAAGTCCCCCTAGCAAATCATCCAACCAGGGTTTGGTTTAGGGGCTCTCTAGCATATGTGGTATTTTATATTAGTGTATTTCCTAATATTGCATCAACATCGTATTCCTAAAATACATCTCACTTGATTATGGCATAACAGTTTCTTAGAGAATAGTTGTAGTCTGTTTGCTAATATTTATAAAACTTTGAATCAATATTAGTGATATTATATTTTACTTTAATTTTCATTTTTAACTCTCTTCATCAGGTTTTGGGATAAATGCTATATTTACTTCACAAATAGTATTAAAAATTTTCCTTATTTTCTATGAACTGGAAAAATCTGAAAAGCATGGGCATTATCTCGCCTTTGAAATTTTTATAGAATTTTTCTTTGAAATTATATGGGGTTGATGATTTATTGTGAGAGAGTGGCTTGATAAATTTCTCTATTCTCATATGGAAATTAGCCTATTTAGGCTTTTGATCTGTACTACAGTCAATTTTGGCAAATCGTATTCCCCTAGGAAATTACCATTTCATCTTTCAAATATATTGCAGAGATCTTAGGATTTCAAATAATATATTCCATTTCAATGATTACCTCCCTGTTGTCATTTCTTATTTTTATGATTTATGTTTCCTTCTTTTTTCTTAAGTTGCCTAGTAATTGGTCATTTGGGTAAACTTTTACTTAAAAAAAAAGTCATTTTTATTTAGTAATTATAACCAGCTATTTCCCAATATCTACCATTGTTGAAATTTGCTTTTCTCTGCATTCTTTCCTTTCTTTTGTTTCACTTGTTTTTCTTTTTCCATCTTTATTTTTTTAAGCTACGACTTTCATTTACTTATATTTTTAATTTTTTTGATAAAAAGATTTAAGACTATAAAATTTTATCTGATCATTTCTTTAAGCTTTCCATATATTCTGATATAGAATACTTCCATTATCAATAATTTTTAGAACAATAATTAATTTCGATTGTAATTTATCTTTCATCCAAGAGTTTAATAAAAAAAATAGAAAAAAATATAAACATAATGGAAATATAGTTTATATACAGTTATATTGCATTACAAGTATCAAATAGCCCCCTTGTTTTAAATTTCCAGATTAATCATAAATAGCTGCAGCAGTTGGACAGGATAACAGCTATAGGTAGCCTTCACTTTTCACTGGAAAATTTCCTAAAACAGAATATGGAATAGCTTGAAACTAATGAGAAAATCATGTGTTGGAAACAGTTTCTTGACTTTCCTATTTCTACCTGATGGAAGCTAAGGAACTTCAATAGTTCACTGGCTATGCTGAGACAAATTAGAAAAGAAACATTAAAAAAAAATGTATTTGTGTAGAGTACATTGCCCAGGGATGTAACAAATTGGTCTTTCTAAAAATGATACTCGTGCAATGGAGACAGTTAAGAGCTTGTTAGCAATTCCTACAGGTCTCAAAGCATTCAAACTGTTCAGAAACAGAACAGGATATAGTTCAGTATATTTTCACAGACATTCAAAAGTTGTTGCACAACTCACTCTGGAAATCTTCAGGGAAAAACATACTTCGATACTGTTTTCTGGTAACTTTCTGTATTCTCAGAATAATCCTCAAAACAGGTTTAGGTTGGCCCCCAGGGCCCATGAATCTGGCAACACTGGTGGAAGTCATGTCATCCTGATAGCTGGCATCCCTGAAGCCATGTTAGTGGACAAGAGCGCCTTTAGTTTTAATCTTAGTGGGTAGGTTTACTGAAGTGACACTCACTATGGAGTGTCTGCATATTGTTAGCTCTCCTTTACAGCAAAAAATATTTTAGTACTTTTCTATTTTTCCTTTTTGTGACTTATCTATGTGCAAGCATCTAGTATTGTAATGATGATTCCTATCTTAAATTTCTTATATTTCTCTATTCTCATTTCCACTACATTCTCTCTCACATGATGCAGTTACTCATAGACCATTACAAAACTTTTCTCCGTTGGTTCCATGTAGTTTCCTTTCAGTAACAGTTAGTTAATCTTGTAAAGCTCCATCCATGGTCAAGGCATCACCCTCTCTCACCTGAATTATTATAGCTTTCTAACTTGCCTTTTTGATTTTTATCAGTCCCCCTACAATCCTTTCTTAACATGGCAGCTGGTGTGATTACAAACAAGCAAACAAATGATGTCCCTCCTCTCTTGAACTGGCTCCAATATAGTGGTTTCCAGTGTCTCTAAGAGATAGAGACAAGATACTTAAAATGGCCACCAGTGTCCAACATGTTCTGAGCTTTTCTTTCTTGTATCTCTCTGGCTTTATTTCGTACCACTTCTCTCCTCCTTTATAGCATTTCCCAAGATCTATTGCTGTAGAAGTTATTACATGGACTTTGTTGCCTGTTTCTTAAAAAATTTTTTCACGGTGAAAGGAATGGAAAAGGAGTTTCTGAGATTCCTATAGAAAGCATATTATAGTTCCACTGAAAATAATAATATGAACATTTAATTATTTTTAGTTGTTCTTTTTCTTTTAAAACTAGCAGAAAACAAAAATATAGTTTTAGAAAAATATTTTATTGAAATCACAAATCTCTGTTTGCTTATTATTATGGATGATTACTTAAAGACTATATTTAGGGCCAGCCAAGTGGCTCAGTTGGTTAAGAGCTCGCTCAAGAGTGCGAGCTGAGCACTGAACAATAGCAGTTCGATGCCCAGTCCAAGCTGAGCTGTTGCTGAGCTGCCAACAGCTCAGCTAAAAAAAAAAAAAAAAAAGAAAAGAAGAGTAGTATATTTAAATTTCTATTTTTGAAATTATATTTTATAGTCATTCCCTTGTAGTTTAAACTGCTAAATTATATTAGTCTACAACTATAAAGCACAGTTAGTTAAAATAAATATTGTCAATGATAATATTTTATTTGAACAAACTGTGTGCTACAAGTGACTTTCTGATGTGTTACATTAGTCCATATTTCCAAGCCTTTTTTGAAAAAGTATATAAGCATTGCCAGTAACTTACAATCCCATGGGACTTTAAAATCTCTTCAAAAACATTTTAAAGAATAGAGAAGAAATTATTTATTTATTTATTTATTTATTTATTTATTTATTTATTTTGAGGGCAGTGTCACTGGCCCTCACATGTGGGACCCAAACCGGGGCCGCTGGCTTCCCAAGCCAGTGCTTAACCACCACACCACTCAGCTGGCCCCAAGAAGGAATAATTTTTAGGAAACATTTTTATTGAGGTCTTGGACAGCATTATCTCATTTAATCACTGTAATAAAACAAGTGAGTAATTTAATTCTATTTACAACAAAACTATCTCAGAAAGGCAAAATGGTTCTTTCAATGTCATACAGCAAATATATGTCACAACTAGGACTTAAATTCATATTTCTCTCTAACTATAAATGTTTCACTCTTTCCACTGTAACACCATAGTCTCATAAACAATAATAACTACTTTTGATATAATGACCACAATTTTTTACTCACTGGTATTAAAATCTTTACATACCAGGAGAAATGTTTACTATCTCCTAACATATTAAATTGAGTTTAAAAGAGTAAAGCATTTAAACATATACTTTATTATATATCATGTGCATTTTTAAGTGTAGCATTTTTATTTTTAAAGAAAGATTTAACAATTGGAATAATTTTCTTTTATAGAAGTATCATGTACACAGAGTAATCCATCCTCTTTTATGTACAGTTCTGTCAGTTTTGAAAAATGTACTCAGAAGTGTAGCTATCACTGCAATCAAGATACAGAAGTGTTCAATCACTGCACAATATTACACTCTGCCTCTTTGTGTTCCCATCCCTACACCCACCTTTAACTCTTCACTGTCACCCAGCTGTTTTTATGTTTTCTGTTCCTATAGTTTTTTCTTTTCAACAGTGTCATAAATGGGAATCGTGCGGGATATAGCCTTTTGAATCTGGCTTTTTCACTTGGAAAAATGTATTTGAAATGTATCCATGCTATTGCATGTATCAGTAGTTTGTTCCTTTTCATTGCTGAATAAATATTTCATTGCATGCATGTATCACAGTTTGTTTCTTCACTTACCCATTGAACGTTCTTTCTAGGTTTGGATGATAATTAATCAAGTTACTGTAAACTCTGTGGAAAGATTTTTGTTTGATTATAAGTCATTTATCATGGGTAAAAACTAAAAAATGAGATTTCTGGGTTTTACAGGAAGCATCTGTTTAACTTTATAAGAATCTGACAAACTACTTCTCGAATAGTTGCACTATAAAGGTAAATTTAACATTGCATTGTGACTATATCTGTTAAATAACAGAATTTCCTAATACAAATACTGTACTTTAATTTATTATGAAGAGCTAGAAAAAGTCAACCATCTATCCTAAACATTTCCTTGTTAGTCAAATTGATTTCACTGCATTCAGACTCAAATCTTAATTACTGGATTTTTAGAGTTAATAATGAATAACAAGTTAGCAGTAAGCTGAATTATTAACTTTTTTTTACAATAAAAATCTTTCTTTAGGTTTGGTCAGTCCAGGCAAGATATACTGGAGTCACAGAGCAATATGCGTTAACAGGGTAAAACAGTTCATAAAAACTGAGTAACTATGTACCACATTTCATAAACATTGAATAGTGAAACATTCATAAGTGAAAATGCACAGATGTATGGTGGAATAAAACTGTATCTAACACTGAAACTATTATAGGATTCTATTAACAAGTCCAACTTTTAGTGATAAACTACTCTACTGGGCAAACTTGGCAGTCATAAGCCCACATCTACTCTAACAGGTCTGAATGGTGCAGAGGCCTAGGAACAGTGAGTGAGAAAGCCCTCACACAGCTCAGGTTCCAGATAGCCATAGATTTATACAGGCATCATTATGTTATACCTTAAGGAAAGATTCCCATTTATAACTTCACATTAACTCATATAAAAATAACCTGACCCTTTATAAAATGTCCCATTGGCAACAAAGTAATTAACTGTTACCATTTCCAAAGTGGCATCAGTATTGAAGCAAAGGGAAAAAAAAGGAAAAAACACACAAGACATATACCAAAAAAGGCAAACTGTGACAACAGTATGCACCAATTTTCTGTACAGTATTCTCTCCCAAATTAAGTGGCACTGTATAAAAATTTGCTGGAAACACTATTACAAAACTGAACCCTGTATATTGACACTTCAGTCCAAGCCATTCTGAACATGGCGGGAACATTTCCCACTCAGTTTTCTCCTCTTGAGGGTCATGATTGGAGTCTGTCACTTGACTGGAGTGTGAGAGAGTTTTCACTGTCCATGGGACAGTCCACACTTTCATACCACACACTGAGTTGGTTTACGTAACCACTACCTCCACTGCCAGTTCTCTCCTGGAGAAGAAGAAAAGTCATCTTCATTTGTGTCCCCCTCCCTGTGAAATCCAGACTCAGGCATCCTCTGCTGGGAGGAACTGCCGTTAACTTGGCCCATTGGCCAGCCGACTGCAGCCTTTACCTGTGGTCTCTGTTTGCCCTACAGGCTCAGAAGACGTAGTCCTGCTGGTCCTTGTAGCTGTTATTGGTACTGATACAACTCTGGCGTGTCTCCTTCAGTTGTTGCTAAGAGCTGGAATGATGCTCTGCATTCCCTCTACTTCTTCAAGTTGCGTGATGAAGTTGTTCTGTTGATCCTGACTGCTCTAAGCGCCTCACTGTATTTTTTCTGTAAAACCAATGCTTCTTCAGGGTGTACAACGCATCCCTGGGGCAGCTGCCTTCCGAATTCTGATTCTCCTCTATAAGCATCCCACACTTCACCATCAACTCTGCCTGTTTGGAACTGATTTGAATGATTAAGAGAGAACTTAAGTTACCTTTGTTATAACTGCACTCAAACATTGTGACAATCTGGAACATTGATCTTCCGTTCACCTTAGACTCCATTATCACCAAGAGAAAATTAGAATTGGTGACTTATAGAATGATCTGATGGAAAAAAACACCTCCAGCATTATCAGGCAGAAACTTCCAGGCATTCAGCCCATTTGGGACATGTTCTGGTTTGTCTTTGGGCTCTTCCAGCTCACCTTTCATTTTTAGGAGAAACAAGTTGGTGGCTGGGCCTGCCATTGTTGATCTCAGCTGGGCCACCCTAGGCACTGGACTTGCTTGCAGTGCTGGATTTGAGGGGTACGCCCTCACATCTCTGCTTCTTGATGGCTAGTCCATTGTAAGGATGTTTTTCCGGCATGCAGACTCTTGCTATGGTTGCTTTAGTTTTCCTTTGGACTCCCTTAAACCAGCTATACCACTAGAGTGGGGTGGTAGATGATGGTAAAAGGGATCAAATATATGGTGATGGAAGGAGAACTGACATTGGGTGGTGAACACACAATGTGATATATTGATGATGTATTACAGAATTGTACACTGAAACCTGTATAATTTTACTACTCAATGTCACCCCAATACATTTAATAAAAGTTAAAAAAAAATTTAGGGCATATAATTAAATTGCTAAAATTTACTAAGCAAATAAAAAATAATATTTAACTTGAAATAAATGAACAGTGTAGAGCTTACTGTGCATTAAAATTTAGCAGCATTGATTTGACAGCCAGTCTTTCAACATCACAGTCTGTTCTCAGAAGATCAATCTAAGGGCACCTTAACATTTATGACAATTAGGTTTCTTGTAGAAAACTTTAAAATATGGAACACTGATTAAAGGGTCGCAATGGAAATACTCCAGCCTCTTCAGATGGAGTAACCATTCCCCAAACGGGTTTCAGTGGGTACATATCGCTGAACGGGGATCTCATGAGCGTCACCTGAATGTCAGTCCTTCACTGCTTGATGATCATGTCCAGTGATTTTTATCAGGAAAGTCTTGTTATTAAACACATAAAAATATTACGTTCACAGCATGATTTCAATGCTCTAAACAGACCCACACATATGACTTAAGTTACCTCTAGGGTATACCTGTACTTTTGACCTCTTTCTGTGTCTTTTTCCATATTTTGCAAGCATTATACAATGGATATCATATGTCAGTACCAATAATAGATGATTCCTGTTAATAAGGAAATAGGATCAATAATATCATTAAGTGCAAATATATCCTTATCCATCTTAAAAGTCAATTTTATTGCAATGAATCTTCCCCTAACCTTTTCTTTTCTTCTTTTTTTTTCTACAACTAATTTTATTAGAATTTCTGACTCTAATAAAACAACTACCAGGGATGTGCCTAAAATTGCTGTACAGTACAGTTTACACCTGACAGCTACCTGACATCTGCAGACACTGGATCCAAAGTGTGGATAACAAGGTAATAAGAGGGGAACGTGGAGGTGGCAGGCTGGGCAGCACCTGCCCTGCCGAGCAGCCCTTGCGCCCACAGATCTTTCTGCACAGCCATGACCCAGACGCCCCAGGACCGTCCTAACCTTTTCAATTGATACTACCTCTCTTTCTCCTTGGAACTCCTACAGTTCAGCATTAAAGCATTATTACCTCTGGCTGACAATTATATTCTTTGGTAAAGTTCAAAGTTGTTAATGACTCCTTCCTATACTCTTACCATACACAATTAGTCACTTGTTGATTTTTAATTTTAAACATTTTCAAACCTTCCATTTTCAAACCCCACTGTCCATATGTACATGTCTAATCTTTCTCTGAGTGGTCGCACTAGCACTCTGATTTCTTTCCTCTGTAAAATCACATCCATCTAAAATATGATTTCGCATATATTACTGACACTATACCCCACAATGTGATTGATAAGTAATGACTCAAAACAAATGGGAGAGAATGGGGGGGAAAATGGGAGGAAAAAAAAAAACCAAAACAGATATTACAAATTGAATTTTGCTTACTCATTGCCCAGATAACTAAATCCAAATTCACTAGTGCTACATAGAAGATTCTTTGTAACAAGCCATTACCAGAAGTACTGTTAAATGTCTGGTAAACATGTTATAACCAGTTATTGTTAGCAACTTTGATTGATAATCTATAAAAGTGTTCTTTAAGATGTGATTCATGTACCTGAGAAGGTGCAAAGACTTTCCAGGGGATATGTATGCAACCGTGGTCAGTTTTATTTTGAACAATGTCCAGATCCTCAATTTTATGTGCATTCTTTTCTTATTGTTGTGCCTGAGAATGAATCCAACGTCTTACAGAGTCTCTGTTCCCAACTCTTTTTCATATTTGCCTTTCACTCCAATCTAAGTGATATGGGACATTATTCCAAGGTGTAGGAATCTTGCACAATGCTCAAGCTCTGATGTCCATGTTTAGAAACAGATAAAATAGAGTGATGTGTATGAATATGGATAAATATAAAAATCATAATGTTGAGGGAAAAGAAGGTTGATGAGAATACTTGCAGAATATTACCATTTATAAGCATTTAAAGCTTAAAAATGGTCCCGTAAATGATTTACAGGTACACACTTATATCCTATGGGCACAAACTATGTTTGAACATTTAAATATATGATCTCTGGAGCCAAAATGTCTAGGTTTAAATTTCAGTTTGGCTCTTACTGGCTGTGTGACTTCAGAAGGCTGCTTACTCTCTAAAGGGTCCCTCATATGTAAGATGGGGATACTATAGTTGCTAGTTTATTTAACTGATATAATGATGTAAAGTATTCAGAACAATTAATGATATATGGTAAAACTCAATCAATATCAACTTAATGGTTGTTATATTAATTACAAACAGAAACATAAATGGTATATACTAGCTTTTAGATTGTGGTTATATTCCAAGAGGAAAGATGGTGACAGGGTTTTATTTGTATCTCTAACATTCAATTTATTAATAAATAAATACATACATAAATAATAAAATCTGATGCAAATATCCTACTGCTGTGTATGATCTAATCTTAATGAAGTTAAATACATCCTCAGGTACCCTATTTCCAAATAAGGACCTGGGGATTAGTACTTCAACATATGAGTTTTGGGAGACAGCATTCAAACCATAACAGGAATACACCTCTAAATAAGTACAAGGATTCAAACCCATCCAGGTCCTACTCCTTAGTGGAGGTGTATGCTTCTTCTTATCTTTAGTAGGGAGTTTGGAAATTTCTCATATTAACTCTGTAGCTCTGGGTGCAGCAGCAGGTGTTACATACAAAGATGAGAACAAAACGGCTGAGTTGAATTCCCACAGCATTTGCCCAATTATAATTAGTTTGGGGCCAAAAGTGAAAGGAGAAGGGATGGAAAAGATAAGATCCCCACTGCATGTTCTTATGAGAAAAACATGTTAAAAAGAGAGTTTACGTCGTGTTTCCCAGAAGTCTTCTCAGGAAAGGGAGTAAGCTATGTTTGAGTCATACCAAGGAAAAAAGAAGAGAAAATGTGCAGATTAAAGAATGTCATGAGAAATGAGCTTTGATTTAATTGTTTTCTCTTCTTTCATGAATGGTTTTTCATTTTTTTTGTCTTAACAAACAAAACTGAGAATCATGTAACCAATTTATAAATGTCATCAGTGACACAGTGATAAGAGCTCCCAGCCTTTGTATTTTTAGTGAATAACCATCAAGCAAGTAGTGTAAAGGATAGCCCTGAATTTGGTCAGGAAGACAAGAGCCCCTAACGTGCCTCCAGTAGAATGCATGGACTACAAGGAAGAATGAATGCTTTGGTCACTAAGACATTATCCTCTTCAATGTTTTAAAGATGAGAATAGGGACAGTGATGATTCCAGGTATAGTAGGAAGGGAGGATTAAATATCATTGTAAAGTGTCCATTCCTCCAGAATTGTCCATTTTCTAGACCCAGGATTTGCAGAAAGGCCTCCTCTACATAAAAAATACCACCAGAAAGAAATAAATCCCTCAAATTTTCAGTGAAAGAAGAAAAGAAGGAAGCTTAGAACTGAAAGTGAAATTGTAGAAATGAAAGAAAGGGTGAGTATTGAGGACATCAGATATTATTGGTCATCTCTTGATCAGAATCTACAGAGATTGACCAGGAGGGGAATATAAGAAAAATGGGGAAAAGAAAAAGGAAAGAAAAGAAATCGGGATCTGGGAACTCCTGTGTAAGCCCAGTTCCTGATGTTTCCAGGTTTGGGTAGTGAGAATCTCTTTGGAAACAAGGGATTTGGGTGACTAGATAGTTAGGGAAGAGCAAAATAAGTGTTACTAGCATTTTCTACGTAGTATGTGCATCTCCATAAAGAAATGCAAATCAAATATCTGATTTGAATCTAAATTCCTTTTTTCTTGCCACGTTTCCCTAACGATAGTGCTCCCAAACTAAATCACATGTATTTCTCTGTTTATGCATTTTACATAATTTCAGTTCAGTTTTCCCTCTTAGATTACTTGTGCTCAATAGTTTTGCACAACAACCACCTAAAGCATATTGTACCTTTCCAGCAATAAATTCAACTCTGTGCAGTAGCAATTTTCAAAAAAAATTGGAAGTCAAAGTAGGTGAAAGTTAGTGATGCCTATTCCTAAACAACTTCTGCCTTCCATGTAGGCCCACGTCCCCAAACTTTGGAAGAGCATGGGACCATTTCCTTTGAAAAATTCCAGTGTGGTTCTGACTGACTTTGTTAGGGGTACAAGCTCCTAGCCCCACCCCCCCAAGGCAAACTTCCCTGGAGTACCATTATGGAAAGTAATTACCTTATTAGAAAACCATAATTTTAAAAACTAAATTATTTGTTTTTTTTAAACATTTTAATCCTCCACTGTTCATTGGATTCCAAAGATGTAATATAAAAATTATCTAATCAAAAGTTTTTTATATTGATTACATATTGAATGGTACTATTTTAGGTATATTGGTTTAATTTTTGAAAACTTCATTATTTTTCTTGTTACTTTAAAAAAATGTGGCTTCTAGAAAATTTAAAACTGCATCTGTGATTCACTTTATATGCCTATTTCTGTTGCTGTAAACTAATAAGAGTTTTACTTGAAATATCACTTTGTGATATGTAAATGAACTTACTTGAATAGAATCTAAGAAAAATCTTTTCACTTTACTTAATATTGGTCAATAACAAGCTAAAATGGGTTTCCAGTTCCATAGCACCTTGAAGGTGTAAACATAAGATTCTTCATTTTTATATGATTGGCTTTATCTTTGTTCCTATGTTTTAAAAAGTCTACTACTTTCCATTTCCCCCAGGCATTACAAAGTAAGAGAAACTAGAGAGAAAAGCTCCTAGATATTGTTGTGAAGAAAGTCACTTATTGAGGGCAAAACAAATAATGCACAATGCATTTATTTCAAGAATTATTGTTTCAATGATTTCTTATGCCACTTAAAACCTCCTGAGTAAGCTAAATATAAATCATGCGGGAAATTGACTAGTTGAAATTTTCCACTTGGAGGTTTGGGTTCCAGTCTTTGATGAAAATCATATTTAGGCTTTGAAGCTGCAGGAACACCCTCAGAGATTCACTCATGGGGATAAAAAAAATACTAATATCTTGAACAACATGAAATGCAACACAAAACATAGCACAAAACCACAGGTATTTTTTTTACAGTTTATTATCTTTTTCCAAGATAGGTCTACTTAAGAAACACATAGTATTATTAAAAGTTATTTTAAATAATTTTATATTTATTCCTAAATTAAAGATTTTCTTGTATCTATAAATCACATCATGCTTGCTAATAATAATGTATGCAAATAAATATAGCTTAGATATGTCTGAAAAAGATCATTCCAAATATTGATAAAAGGGAAAATTGATTTGAAATAAAGTTAAGTCTATATATTTATCTCTCCTATTATCTTAGCAATCTCAATTGATCAATTAACTAAAGTTTTTATAAATATTGATATCTCACATATATTTGGGAATATATTTAAGAGACAACTGTGTATTTAAAGAATAAAGTTATTGTCATGTAATGCAGGCTGTTGAGTCACCCTGCTGAGATTGGATTGATCCCCAGTGTACAGTGTAATTTTTGGTGTTTTCTTCATCAGCTTTAATTGCCTCTGGAATGAGAGAGGTACCATTTTTTTCAAAAGATTATTTCAAATTTTGAGGAACTTCCATATGTAGTGGCTGAACCAGTTACATCACCAACAGGGGGCGAGCGAGCCCATTTTTCCACATCCTCAGCAACACTTGAAATTTGTAGTCTTTTTAATAGTAACCACTCTCTCATGTGTGAGTTGATATCTCATTGGGGTTTTGATTTGCATTTCCCTGATTATTTGCATTTTCCCGATCCTTTCATATGTCTGCTGGCTATCTGATATCTTCTTTGGGAAGTGTCTAGTCAATTGAGCCTCTGCCCATTTTTAAATCAGGTTTTTGTTTGTTTGTTTGTTTGTTTGTTTTTATGTTGAGATGTATGAGTTCTTTAATTTTTTTTATTTATATATTTTGGATATTAACCCCTTATTGAATGTCATCTGCAAACATGGCCTTCCACTCTGTAAATTGTCTTTTTCCTTTGTTGGTGGTCGCTGTGCTACTAGAAATAATGACACTATGAACATTCATGTGCAAGCTTTTCATAAGTCTTCATTTTCTTGGGTACATACCTAAAAGTTGAATTTTTAGGTCATATGGCAACTCTGTTTAACGTGGAGGAGCTGCCAAACTGCACCATTTTATAATCCCAACATTTAAGGATCCCTACTATCAATGTATGAGAGTTCTAATTTCTCTACATCCTCACCAACCCTCTTTATTATCTGTGTTTTTAAGTCCAGCCATTTTAGTGCATGTAAAGTGATATCTCATTGTGTTTTCTTTTTTCCTTTTAAGTAAGACTTTATTTTAGAGCAGTTTTAGGTTTACAGCAGAATTGAGAGGACAATCCAGGGATTTCTCATATATCCCTTGTCCACACACATGCATGGCTTCCCACATTATCAGCACCCCCCAGTAGAGTGGTACCTTTGTTACAATTGATGAATCTACATTGACACATCATAATCACCTTACTTTTGTAGATTAACCTTATGTTTTACCCTTGATGTTGCACACTGTGTGGGTTTGAACAAATGCATAATGACATGTATTCATCATTACAATATCATAGTCATTTCATTGCCCTAAAATTTTTCTGTGCTCCACCTATTTCTTCCTCCCCGACCCTAACTCCTAGCAACCACTTATCTTTTTACTGTCTCTACAGTTTTGCCATTTCCTGAATGTCATGTCATTGGAATCATATATAACCTTTTCAGTTTTGCTTGTTCACTGGTAAAGATCTGTGTGCAGGTTTTTGTGTGGATATAAGCTTTCTACTTTTGGGTGAATACCAAGGTGTACAACTGCTGGACGATGTGGCATAAGTATGTTTAGTTTTGAAAAAAACCACCAACCCACCTTCCAAAGTGGCCATACCATTTTGCATTTCCACAAAGTAATGAGAGAGACAGAGTTTTTGTTTATCTTATGCTTTTGTAACACTCAAAACTCCTAGGAAGGATGGGGCCATTACGCCTTTGGCTTAAAATAACGAGTTACCAAAGTCACATCAGCAGTTACATGAAATGATCAGTTTGTTACAGAATGCTTCTTAATTGGATGGGGACTGTCCTGGGCTTTATAAGATCCCCAGTCCCTAGTGTTAACCATTGGGGGGTAATGTTTCCCTATATCAGATTAGTTTACTGGTGCTTTGGAAGAGAGATATTAAAAAATGAGTAGAGAGAAGGCAGTGGAGAGAAAATGTGCCACAATGATCCAGAGTAACAAAATGCTAAATTCTAGATGAAGTGCCATTGTTAGACATAGGAAATTTACGTGAGGAGAAATAGAGATACCTATGAAATAAGGGGGATGCTTTTAAGCAAACATAATTTGAGCAAAGGGCATAAACAGCAGAGTTTCTTATTGTTCTAAAGACCAAGGAATGCAAGTATGGCAGATACTCAAAAGAAGTTTGTCACAAGCATGTAGGCTCAAAAGAGGAGGCCTTAAGACAGACAAGAAAGGAAAGCAATGAATGACAATTAAAAAAATATACACACACAAAATCTGACATATTTAAAAAGTCTGTGTCTGTTAAATGTGCTGATATTACAATATTTTTTCCTGCAAAACCAAGAATGGAAAATTTCAATGGATAGGTTTTTTTTTTTAAGGATGTTCAGAAAAGAAATAGCTATGATTAAAAAAACCTATATCTTAAGCTTGCAAACAAAGTGCAAAACTTGTTCACTGAGAACTACAAAATATTGTTGAGAAAAAAATTAAATATAAATAAATGTATATTCCCATATTGGAGGACTTAATACATGCTAGCATACTGATGAATACTAAAAATGTTATACTGTGTAGATGAAGCCTGACACAAAAGACCATATATTGTGTGATTTTATTTACCATGAAATATCCAGAAAAGACAAAATATTCAGACAATAAGGATGAGAATGGGGACTGACCGCAAATGAACACAAGATGTCTTTTACTAGTGATAATAATGTCCTCATATTGAATGTGGTATTTAGTACACTTATTGAAATGAGTGAATTTTATGACTTGAATAATACTTCAATAAAACTTCTAAATATGTAGACACACATACAGGCAACATATTTCAAATTTACTTTCTTAAATCTTGGAGTTAGTAAATATTTTCTAAGTCTGACTAGAAGTCTAGAAAGTAGAAAGGAAATGAATGATAATGTTGACGGTCTAAAATAACAACCAAAACAAAAATGAATACTTTTGAATGAAAACATATATAAGGTCAAATGGAAATAACAATTGGGGAGGGGGATGCAGCACCTATGAGACAATGGGTTAATATCCTCAATTTATCAATATAATCAATCAAGAAATAAACTAGCAAAAATCAGAAAAAAAATGAATCACAAAAATAGCATTTTTATGACAAGAAATGCAAATGACCAGTAAGCATCTGAAAAGATGTTCCATCTAATAGTTACATTAATATAAACCAAAACAAAATCATAATCTCTTTTTCAGCAACCTAATTGGTAAATATAATTTTTATAAGTTTGTTAGTACTCATTGTTGGAAAGATTGTGGGAAGTAGGTACTTTCATATGTCTTTGGCCATATTTTAATATTTCTGGAATAATTTTTGAAGGACAATTTGCCAATAGCTATTAAAATTAAATGCACTTATCATTTTCTCAACTATTCTCCTCCTAGGCACTCTACATATTTCCTCAAGGACCCTCTTGCCTCATTATAGAATTCATCATCATAGAATTTACAGCTTTGACCAAAAAGAAAAGAACAAAAAATAGCTATCAATTTAAAACCTCTAAAATAAATTGTAGTATGCCCATAAATGAAATACTCACTTGTCAACAGGATGTATAAGGCATAGTTATATGTACAAATTGTCAAACATATTATGATGAGGAAAATACAGAAGAAAAAAGAATATTCTATGTTTATTTTTCTACAGGCATTCTTAAGAAACTCTTAACAGTGATTTAATTTGGAGTTAGTTTGGGATAAGGAAAATGAAGGAAATAGTTTTTTAGTATAATTTTTATTTTGAATCATTTACCTTAAGATAAATTTTATTGCAATTATTTATATTAAAATACTGTATAACAGCAATTAAAAAAACTCATTCTAAGTGTTCTTTGTGGTACTTTTAATATCAACTCTGATTTAAAAATATTGAGCCTTTTGAACTAAAAGCCCACAAATGAAAATTTGAAAATAAACTGTTTTGGAAATACATACATGATTTATACAATATAATTCAATGATGTTAGCCAGCCTTTATTCATCTTTTAAATATGTCATTACTACTTGCCCAATGAATGTAAATGTATGCTTTTCAAAACAGTTGTAAACTACACACTTATGTACACAGAGAAATTTTAATAAGAAGGCAGATAATTTTTTTTTTGTTCCCAGTAAAAAAGTAATGACTGTTTCTGCAGTGAATTTGTCTTTGTGCTGAGTTACAGTCTGGTCTGCTGGAGAGAGGCCTGGCCGTGGGGCCGCAAGGCTGACAGTGTCTTCTAGATGTGTGGGCTGCTGTTTAATCTCCCCGAACCTCTATTGTAGCAGCATTAAAATGATGACAGTGATGCTGTCATGACTGCTATCAAAGGATAGAAACCTGCTGTAAAAATGTAGCCATTGAATCCCGTAGCAGAAAAAGCATATTCGTGGAAAAATTGGTCAAATTCAAATAAAGTTTGCAGTTAATGGTATGATACTAGTGAGGATTTCTTGGTCATGGTAATCATACTATAGATGCGTAAGATATCAATCTGAGGGAAAGTTACATGAAGGATAAACTGGAAATTTTTGTGTTATTTTTCAACTCTTCTATAACATTAAAATTATTTCCAATAAAATATGTAAAAACTAGTATTGAATAATTGGTTTGATCGTTTTATTAGACAGGAAGAAAGTGCATGTATGCCAGAATAGAAAAAGGAAGTAATCCATATTTCATACTCATGTCCCCTCTCCCCTTTACACTCACTGCACAATGTCCCTGAAAAGAGTGCCTGTAATTGTTTATATATAGTTACTGATGACAAACGTCCTGCTGCTGCTTGAGGCTCAAGGGTTTTACCTTATGAATAATGAAAAACAGAAGTTGAGTCTCCCTGTGACCAAACTAATGTAATAATAGCAGTCCTGTGAACCTCATGGGTTTGAACTGAATTCCAGAGAAAGCCAGCTCAGCAGATACAACCGACAACTGAGTTTCAAACAAAGTAGCAGCCTCCCAGTTCAGCCCGGACCACGCTCTGGAGCACACGGAAGGTCCCTGTGCCGAGCTTTTGCAACTGGCGTCCCCATCGTCATTCCAGGTGGTGGCTCTCTCCCAGTGAGAGTGTGCAGGCCAGGCCAAGGTGCAGTGCTTCTCCTTTCCTTTGTTCATTGTCTACTTTCCCTTTTGCTTCTCTCAGAGCTATTTGGTAAGGCGTTTATTATTTAAGAGCAAAGGAGAAAATTAGTGAATAAAGAAATAACTTTAGTAAGGTATAACGTAGTTAAGCAGCAATTTTATTGTCTAGGAGATGTACCATTATGTGTGTGTGTGTGTGTGTGTGTGTGTGTGTGTGTGTGTATGAAATTATATAAACTATATATAAATAGAATATATGTATGTATATATGAACACACACACATATATATAAAAGAGAAAATTGGCAGGCTTTAAAAATGTTCTTATTCATATGTAATCAAAAAGAGACTTATTACAATGATTGCTTTAACAAATCACATATTTGTTTTTACCCCAAAGGATAAAAGATACCTCAAATAATAATTCCATGTAAGCTTAATAGTGTAAATAGTTTAAAAGAAATAAAAATAGTTAACATTTCTTAGAAGTTTATTATGTGTCAGGCTCTATTTTAAAGACTTAACAGTGTTTTGTTTTGTTTTGTTTATCTTCACAAGGACATTACAAGGTGGGTGCTGTTATCTCCCCAGTTTACAGGAGGAAATGAAAATGCTGACAATAACTTGTCAAAGATCACACAGCTGGGATGTGAGGGAATAAGCATTAAGCTGAAAAAGTCTGACTCGTGAATTGAACTGCTCTTCTAACCATAATTCTATATCATCCACTCCCTTTCACATCAATCAGAACTTTAGTATTGTCAAAGAAAGTTTTGTTATAAAACAGTAAATTTATGACTTTTGCTATTAAAAAAACCATATGCAAACTTGTGTCTTCTTGGTCTTACATGAAAATAAACATGTTGAGCTTAACCTATGTTTAGTACAAATTGTTTTACTACAAATTCTAAATAACAACAAGACTGTTAAGCACAAATTTAGGAAATTTTGAGATAAATATGGGCACATATGTAATTATCAATCACACTTATGAAACTTTTAAGAATGAAGAATATCTTTAAAACATACATTAATTTATCTTTAAGTAACCACATTGTTCTAAGAAAAACAATCAAAGCTTCTGCAAATTAGTCAGAAAGAAATATGAAAGAGACTTTTAGAACTACTTCGTAATTACTCATTTAGAGACCTCGGGTCGAAGCTTCTATATTTCTCACTCTCATGCAATTATTTTGAGACTCTCATTAGTAAAGAGAAATTGCAAAGATGACCAGATCAGAAAGTGAATTGGGGGGGAAAAAAAGAAGCTAAGAGTTCCAAAGGCAGTTCTTTCCCTCTATTTTCTGCCCATCTTTTGTTCTGTAAGTCTATTTACAGTGTGATGATGTTATGCAAATTGAACCCGGATCCACATGCCTACCAAGGCCAGGCAATATTAATAGTTATGGGGGAACTTCCAGATAGGTAAGCAGCAAAGCATACAATGATCTTTGGATGCAGCGTAGGGAAATGCAGCCACCATCTTGGGCCATAGGAGGATCTAGCTGAAGCTTATTTTTCTTCACTTGAGAGATTGAGCCTGTAATAAATTCAATCTAACCTGTAGGATTTTTTTTTGTGTGTGTGTGAATTAAAAAAAAAAATCAGGATGCATGTAAAATAATTAGACCTCACCTGATATACCACACCCTCCCATAAGTAGAACAATTATTATTTTATTGTTATTTTACAAGTTCTTTTCTGTATTTTTGTTCTAAAAGAGTGAACCAATGAAAATTCAAAGAAAAATGGAAGATCAGGGCTGTATCATCTGCCAGACCCTGCAGGGAGAACAGGGCTTTGAAATAGTCCTCACATCACAATGACTTTGCACTCTGTCCAGCCTTCTAAGCTGAGAATGACTTGTTTCATCTAATATCCTATGTAATAAACATAAGGTATACTAAAAGGGAAGGCTGTGTAATGTGTCTGGTATCATGTACTTGGCTCATCCCCAATAACCAGAACACATCTCTTCCTGACCCATTCATTTATGGAAGGTAGGTGTTTTTGTTAAAAACAAAGGGAATGCATTTGATCTTAATTATAGCAGAAGCAGCCCTGATTGTAAGCTGAAATACGACTAACAGAAAATATCCATTGAAAGATGTGCAGAAAAATATGATCACAACAAAAGCTACAGAATATGGGATTTTGTTTAATCCCATTTTTTGGAGAATAATTTAGTTTTTCAGTCTTAAAAATAAAGATTCTGAAACAACTACTGAGCTGTGACAGATGAAGCATAAAACAACGATGATCAAAAACCATCTTGAGGACTCATTGCATGATGAGTTCAATGAATTTCCCCAGTCAGTGCAAACCTGCGGCCTCTTTGTTCATTTAATGAAGCTACTGCTGTCTGAGCAATGAAGCTCCTGACCAATCAGGTAATAGGAATTCTCATTAACAGAACCTCTTCTTTGCTTCCAGGTTACAAAGAAATCAGAGTTAGAGGCTACTTGACTTTATAGAAGAAAAATGACAGGTGGTTCCTGTATCTTTGAGAGGAAACTGGGCCAAGATGTCAATTAAAGAGGGCATTTGCAAATTGGTTCCAAAGACATAGTCACAAAAGCCAACATATACATTATCATTAAAACAGTCTTAGCAGAAAGTAGCCTAGGCAGCATTAGAATTTCTATGAATGCTTGGATATCCATTAGATAACATGCTAATGTTGGTCTAGAGGCTTGAAAGTTTATAATTGGCATGTACATACATACACACATACAAACACACAGCCTAAGTCATTAGATAAGTTCATTAATCTTTATGTCTAAGAACATATCACAGGATGTTACATTTTAGGTACAGAAGAAACAATAAAACATCATACTGACAGGTAAATTATTATTATCACTATTTTGTAGATTGGACAACTGAAGTCCAGAGAGAGGAAGGGACTTTTAGTGAAATCTTCAAAGATCCAAGGAGGGTGAGGAATTCAAATTTTCTGTTCAACGATGTATTTTTTTCTCTATCTGATATAAATTTCTGGTATTAAAAGCAATATTGTCTGGCTGGCTGAGTGACGCATTGGTTAAGAGCTGGCTTGGGACGCCAGCGGCCCCAGTTTGGATCCCATATATGAGGGCCAGTGACACTGCCCTCTACAGCTAAGATAGTGAATAACAGCTCCACCTGGAGCTGGGCTGCTGTGAGTCCCCAGGACAGCATAGCTGCAGCCTGTGCTGCAGTGGGCTGCCATAGGCTACAGTGAGTGGCCAGAAGCCAGCATGAGCAGCAGGCAGCCAGTGTGAGCTGCCAAGAGCCCCTGTGAGCGGCTGTCCAGAGGCCGGAGACCAATCTGCCTCACTCGGGAAGAGCACAATGATGATACCAACATGGGCCAGTGAAGCAACATCCTCCACAACTAGGCTAAAGAACAAAAAGGACAACAACTTGTCTGTTCCCCTCCCACAATTCCCCAATTAAAAAAAAGCAATATTGTCTATATGACTTCCCTTTTGTAATTTAACTACAGCGTGAACGCTGTCTCATTTTTTTGTTTATTTGTTTCTGTAATCATTTTCTCTGGGGGGAGAGGGGTCTCCCAAACTGGTCCAAGAATGACTATGAAGACTAGAGCAAGCTGAATAGTTTGGCTTTTGGTGTGTTTATAGGCTCACATGCACGGGAACCAGGGGATGTTTGGTTTGAACTTCCCACCGGAAGCAGAAGAAGGAGCTCCCAGACTTTTCATATCAGCTTGTCCAGATGTAGAGCGAAAGGGAAAGGTGAGTGGTGAGGCTTGAAATCCATTACTAGGCAAACATCTAATAGAGTCAAAATCTTTATTACCTCAAATAATTTCAAGTATATTGCCCTAGGGTTTAAAAATCTACAGCTAATTGAACAAAAGATACTTCATTTAATGAATAACTGAAACGCCTCTGCTTTCCCCCCATTTTACATATGTGTGTTAAGAACAAAGCCTGAACCCAGAAACAGGGTCCTGTTCTGAATTCAGATATTTGGCAGTGTAGGATGTGCAAGCAAGGACATTTTCTCTTAATGACTTTACAGCTTCCATTTGGGGATACAAAACCAAATCTCTTCAGAGACAAAGCAAAGAAAGCATCAACAAAACATACTTAATGTACAGACACACACACACATGAATTTTCACTTTTGAAAAATAAGCAATTCTACAACAACAACAACAACAAAAACCCACATGTTTGAAAGCCAAAGAAATAGTTTGGAGATGTTGATTTAAGTTAAATTCAGTTAATTTGAATATTACTCTGGGCCTCTTGAATTTTCCTAAATACAATGGGTGAAATTTTTGCAGTTTTTCAGTATTTGATGTGCTTTAGTCAAGAAGGCATTTAAACATTATATAGAGTTCAAAGAATTGTGTCAGTGACAGAATAACAAGTAGGATTACTAATCCATTTATAAGTTTTACTAAAGCATTTTTGATGTAATTCTAAGAAATGAAGTTACTGAATGACTCTAGGGACTATGTACTAAATATTTTGTGAATTGAGCAATTTTTAGTAATTGGATTTCAATAAAATTGAAAGAGTGCAATAAAACCAGATAGCTCATTAAAATAATTTTTGTTAATATCAAAATGTGAATTTGATTCTATAACTCAAAAGAAGTTCAAATAATTGAATGATGATGCTACAATAGATTTCTCTCTATGCAGATCTATTTATTTATATAGATTTATGTAGAAAGATTATTATCATTTTCATCTATGAATTGAAAAATAATAAGAATAATGCCAAACTGTTTGTTTCTAGAGAAAGTATCATATTCAGCCATGATTTAAGAATTTATTAAAAGAACTATAGTTACTCAGTTGAGATGTATTTGCAATAAAATTTTACTTTTAGTTGTTATATTTAACAATGATTTTTTAAAAGTTTTTCTCTTTCTATACTGAATACCAATTATGGTTATATTTGAATCCTAAAAATTTGCTTGAAAAATTATGTTTTTTATAATCACAGAAAATAAGTTATTTAATCAAAATTCCATGAGAATGAGATGTTAACTCAGACACGTGGCCCGCTCCAGGTCTGCTGCAGTTTGGTGGACATGCCCTGTGCACAGTGCGAGCTTCTTCCCTCAAGGCTTGCATCTCTCTGCCTTAGAGCTTCCTAGGCTTGCTTGACTCAAACTTGGGGAGGCAAGGAAAGTGCCTTAGAATTATTGTCTCCAGGAGAAACCCCCTAACAGTGGTGAAGGAGGTAGATAAATAAGCCATATCCCTGGCCTTTCACTGTGATAATTATGACATATGTATTAGTCAGTCTCTCAAAATTATTTCAGAAGAAGCTGAAACAGTTATACATACTGTCGGCCATAGCAGGAACCCATTCATGACCTGCCCTTTGTTGCTTCTTCCTGTCACCTGCCTCTTTTCCCCAGTTCCTCACCTGCTTCCCTGATTTCTCCAGAATGAAATACTTAACACCACATAATTGTCCCAGGGTCTAATGATGCCGTTATATAATTTTAAAATGAAATGTGGTAACTTTATATTTAGCATATCATTTACAATATACATGAATTATAGCATTTTAAACTGTAAATTACTAAAGGAAAACAGAAGTCAACCAAAATATAACAGAATACAATTTATCAGTTATTTTTAGGGATACATGAGTCACATAAAAACATTTTGTCTGTTTTGGTGGGAAGGTGACAGAAAAGGATTAGAAACATACAAAGTGCATAAAGGACAAAGGCATACAAAAGCAGGTTACATAGTGGAGGAAAAATTACATAGCTTTAGTTTTGCCTTTCCATTCTCTATTCCTACCTTTCATTTTGGGAAAGTTGGCCTGGTAGCAAAGGACTGAGGGAGAAAAAAAAAAAATGAAGGAGAAGGATACAGAGACAATGCCAATTGTGCATTCAGTTCCATTTACTATGTAACCACTAGCTAGTCATTTAGCTTTCTTAAAATCTAATCAGAACTTTTAATAAGTAAAGACTCTTTGCATGTTAGATATTTTTTCAAGTGAAATATTTTATTTAATGGTAGGAAGAAAAATCACATATGGGTAACTTTTCATATCTTAACCTGACAAAATATAGATAACTTCATAGGCTTGTGGTGAAGATTAGATGAATTAATTCATTTAAAGAGGATGGCACAGTGCCTGGACTAGGATAAGTGCTAAAAGTGTTATGTAAACAAATAAGTAAAAGATACACGGGAGAGTATCTTTTAACTTTTTGAGGTACGTGACAATGATGCTATTAGAGACCCAGTGTTAAAATGGGTAAACATTAGTTCTAAAAGTAATTTCTTGGATTCTTATGACATTTTCAAAGTAAAGTATTAAATTGCATCCAATTCTAAACTTCAGAAATTTGGGAAGAGAAATATATGCTTATGCAGAAGTTCATTTTTCTGATGCATTTAGACATGATATACTAACAAGTGAATATACTAACAATTATGCATTTAATTTTCTTTCATCAAACACATTAGTACAATTTAGAATTTTGTGTATTTCAAAATCCTTATCTTCTGTCACAATGTTGGATTCTCACTTTGTTCCTTCCTAATAGATGTTAATGCCATTGAGATGTGTTATAGTACA
The DNA here is from genome assembly GCA_033961575.1 of Aselliscus stoliczkanus. Classification (NCBI taxonomy): domain Eukaryota; kingdom Metazoa; phylum Chordata; class Mammalia; order Chiroptera; family Hipposideridae; genus Aselliscus; species Aselliscus stoliczkanus. Next base: position 68,347,502 of record CM066740.1, on the reverse strand, counting down.
ATGTGTTTTGCTTCTTAACAGGATATACTCAAGGACATTTACTATATTATTTAGAAATGGTATTACCTTATCAAAATATTTGATATAATGTGGTACATATAGTTATATATATATATATATATATTCTCCACAATCAAAAATATCCATAGATAACAAAAAATTGAAGGATTCATCTTTGTTGTTTCCAGGGATTCAAGATAATTCTGTATTTATTTACATGTGATTTGACTTGTAGAACTGATTCCAGAGATGGGTAATTTAAATATTATTTATCAGTTTGATAAGCATTACTCTTAATAAATGCCATAAATCTATACTTATATTATTTCTACAAAGAAATGGGTTTTTGGAAATAATGAATAGATTCCTTCCTGAACTGTAATGTTCCATTTAACAACAAATGAATTTAAAAGTCTCTATTGTAGGCATAATTCTAAGATCACCCCCAAAATTGTTATCACTTGGCATATATGCCCTATATTATTTATATCTATCTACCTGTATATCTACCTACCTACCTATATCTATATATCTATATCTATATATAATTTATAGATATATAATATATGATATATATATATATGAATATATAAATATATATATTCACATTTTTTTTATCTTCAACCATTTGTTGTAATAACATGGATAGACCTTGAGGGCATTATACCAAGTGAAATAAGTCAGACAGACAAAAACAAATACTGTATGATCTCACTTATATGTGGAACCTAGAAACATTGAACTTATAGAAACGAAGAGTAGAATGATGGTTGCCAATGGCTGAGGGGCGGGGAAATGGGGACACGTTGGTCAAAGAATATAAACTCTCAGTTAGACGATGAACAAGTTTCAGGATCTAATGTACAATATAGCGACTACAGTTCACATTACTGTATAGTATACTTGAAAGTTGCTATGAGAGTAGAGCTTTAATGTTCTCATTATAACAACAACAATAGCAAAACTGTAATTATGTGAGGTGAAGGATGTGTTAAGTAAATTTATTGTGGATACCATTTCATAATACATACATGTATCAAACCATCATATGATACACATTATGCTTACATGATGTTATATATCAATCATATCTCAATAAAATTGGGGAAAAAAGAAAAAATGGACATGGGCAGATTTTCATCCATACTAATAACTATTTAGCTCCAGATGGCTCAATGCACTTTAAATGTAGTTTTTTTATTATTATTATTATCAGCAGTGGTGGCTATTACTATACCTAATTCATGGGTGAGGAGACTGAGCTTTAACTGAAATGTCCTAACCAAGGTCATACGTTATTAAGAGAAGGAGTCAATATTTGAACTCAGATCTGGATACTTCCATGTCCATGTAGTTGACCAAACTATGATGACTCTGCCTATACCTCTACAGGCACTTCCCCCAAAATAAAAGGTAAGAAGCAAAAAAAGATTTTTAAAAAAAAATGTACTTGTTCCTACTGTTATTATATTCTAGATTTATAGTTTTATTTTTTTAAGTTATGTAATATGTACATTTTATTAGTAGAAAGAAAACATGATTTTTTAAAAATATAACATTAATGAATGTCACCAGGTTCAGATACATCTTTCAGATACCTTCAGTTAATTATCTCTAAACCATTCAGAATACAATATTGTCTTTTTACTTTTTAAATATATCTAGAGAAACAATTTAATAACTATTCTTACAAAATTGTTCTGATATTGTTTCAGTTAAAATGTAATTCAAATACTTTTCTTACTTATTGTGAGAAACAGTAGGTCAATATTCACTGGAACAAACACTCCAAACAGGGTATTTCTGTAACTGCCCTTTCTAAGCCATTACTTTACTGGAAAGACAGGACTGTTGATTGACATGTCTCATGTTGTTTCAAATCATTACTTAAATTTCTTAGAACTTTGATGCTGTGTATGTTAACCTGTGAAACACTTAGAAAGTACCCATAAAAATCAATTACCTCTCAAAAACCCAAACTTACTCTGCCTCTCACTTACTTCTGGAGAGCAGGTGGGATACTAAGCTTTCCCTGGTGTAAAAAGAAGAAATCCTAAATCTCCTTACTGCACAGAAAGATCCTAGGCATGAAGAGATCCTGCAAATGGTATTAACCATGCATTCAGATGTGGTTGACACTATTTTTTCCAACTTTGATAAATAGTGCCAACATTCACCACTGCACGAGGAAGAGGCCATGGTGTGACTGGAGAGACAGTAAGAAGTTCCCTTTCCATTTCTCCTCAAACAGCACAAAAGTCAGCCAGCTATACTTACACTATAGAAGCATATTACTTTATTGTAAAGCATAGGCCCTTATGAGAATATTTGCCAGATCACTTCAAACATCTATTCAAATTTAACCCTCTGTCTGGCGCAATGTAAAAGTTATGAGTTCCGGCACAATGCATCTACGAGATGCGTGTATGACATTTATTTATCTGAATTGAAAATGAATGAAAATAACGTGTAAGCACTATTATTTATTCAGAATGAAATTTTAATTTGCCACAAAGTAAAAACAATATATGTTTATTACATAAATTCAGTATAAAAATCTACAGAAATTCAATACAATCTGTAAGATCAGTTGCGCCTGACGGAGGTTAAATTATCAAGTTCTTTCTAACATTATACCACATTCAAAGCAACCAATTGAGAGCAAAAGAAAAAGAAAAAACCTGTTTTTCTTAACTTTGCTAGGAAGGAAGTTGGGGGCCAGGCACTGAGCCCTTTGGATGTATGAACCTTTCCTGGAAGACAAAGCACCCAGTGGAAACGTGAGAGGACAGTGAAGAGACCTGCTGTTGAACTAGCTGGTAAATACAAAAATGGCCCACCCTTTTTTTTTTTTTTTTTTAAAGACTTTATTGGGTAACTGGGGGAGAGGAACAGCGTTGGGGAATCGGGGAAGGGGAACAGATAAGTTGCCATCCTTTTGTTCTTCAGTCTAGTTGCGGAGGATGTTGCTTCACTGGCCCATGTTGGCATCGGCATTGCGCTCTTCCCACATGAGGCAGATCGGTCGCCAGACTCTGGATGGTCGCTCACCGCGGCTATTGGCAGCTCACGCTGGCTGCCGGCCACTCACTGTAGCCTATGGCAGCCCACTGCAGCAGGGGCTGTAGCCTACACCATTGCCGGGGCTCACACAGCCCAGCTCCAGGTGGAGCTGTTGTTAGCTGTGGAGGGCAGTGTCACTGGCCCTCATATGTGGGATCCGAACCGGGGCCGCTGGCATCCCAAACCAGCTCTTAATCAATGCGCCCCAATGCGCCACTCGGCCGGCCCTGGCCCACCTTTTGATCCCACCAAAGATGAGGGCTTGATTAGTCAGAATTTCTAAACTATCATTTTTATGGGCTTGACTGTTCATAAAGTCAAAACTATGTAACTAACTAACAAAAAACAAACAAAGAGCTTCTTCTGAATATAATAACCAAGAAAAAACATAAATTTAATAATTTACTATAAATCCTGTAAATACTATATGCCATTAAATACTTGTGGCTTAGAGTGCTCAGTACATTAAAAATCATCTTGTTTAATTCACATCGAAAGCCATTCAGATTGCAACAATTCTCCCCCTGTTTACAGATTAGCAAACTTTCTCAAACAAGTTTACTTTATTGCCAGAGATCAATGTGTTGGTTAATGTCAGATATGAGACACTAATCTGTTTACTCAACTCCAGAGGTTTTTCTTCTTCACTTTATTTAATTTGGAAACAAAGCTTCATCATTAAGATATTTATCCTTCATTAATATCATTAGAGTAAATGCTAGATATATTATTATTAACTTCAAAGACTTGACTCATTTTTTTTTGATAAGACATCAAGGGGTTAATTTTAAGTGGGCTCCTGTTTATAAATTTGGTCCATAATGATAACACACCCACATACACACAAAAAAAAACTTTTTAAATATGTTATTGTCTTATAAAATGTATCCTGTCAACTTCTGTAAGTGAGGTATGATTAGGTAAGTTTGGGCAGGATACACAATAGAAAAGTACATTTAAACATTGCCAGGTCTAAACAAAGCCAGTCATCCCTCCTCTTGCCCTGTAAAAAACAAACAAAACAAACCTATTTCATAGAGAGAAAAGCAGTCAAACCAGGGAAATGAATGTGAGCTTTCAAGTCTGTCAGATTTCGGATTCGATGTCCACTGGGGTCACTTACAACTGTGTGGCCACAGGTCTACTTTTGAATCTCACTGGGCTTCAGTGTTCTTGCGTTTATCTGTAAAACAAAATGCCTGCCCACTCCCTCTTCCAACACAGCACAGAAACACCAGGAGTTGTTTAGCAGATGTGAGATAAATGGAGTAAGCTAATAGGACACCTGGCAGATACTAAACTATTCGTATGACTCACAGTGATAATCTGCTATCTATGAGGTTGTTGGGATGTTTAGGGTTTCCTTTTACTCATTTTACTACTTTTCTGTTTGCTACAATTCTATTTACACTAGGCATAATGACTGCGTGCTTGTGGACATGTGATTGTGTATTTGTGTGTGTATCGTATATGTGTGCATGCCTGAAATAGAGAGAGAGGGAGGGGTGAGGAAGGGAGGGGAGGAGAAGAGGGGAGGGGGAGGAAGGAGAAGAGGAAGAGAAGGAGGGGGGAGGAGGGAGAGCAGAGGGAGGGAGGAGGGGGTAGGAGGGAGAGGAGGAAAGGAGGCGTCTGGAGGTAGGGAAAGCAAAGGGCAAAGAAAGTCAAGGTTGGAGGAAATCATACACATAAATAATCATACACATAAACTTTTTAGGTTTAAGGAACAGATGTTTGATTATTAAAGCAAAATATTTTGCAATAATGACACTGGTTTATAATCATCTGGAGAAAATAAAGCTAAATCTAATGCAATTGTCTGCATTTTTTTTTCTAGAACCCTGTTACTTACAGGTGAGAGACTGCTAAACTGGAATAGGAAATTAAGTCATCAGATTTTTATTCTCTAATCTATAGGTTTTTGTAATTAAAGCTAAATGAAATATGTTTAAACACGAATGTATTGGAGAATGCATTGGAGAATGTATACATTATTCGCGTTAAATACTTGAAAATTAAGTGTTAATTTAGAAATATTGTATATTGATGTATCCACAGAAACTATTGATGTCTTAATCTATTTGAAGGAAGGATTAGCAAATGCAGAGTGTTTGTCTAAAGGACATCACATAAATTACCTTTATCAAAAATGTCTGAGGATTGTTTATTTTAAACTGTACAATGCAACCCAATTATCTGTCCAAACATTTGCTGAGCTTTCTGGTTAAATTAGGGAACTCCATATGATTGTGAGGCCATTGAGAGAGGGTAGGAGCATCCTGGCTCAGCTGCACTGGCCTCCGTCCTGGTGGCCTTTTTGGAAAGACATGCCTTTTGCCTCCCACACATCATTGTCCAATCAACCACCAGGCATCTGGTACAGCAGATGGGCCCTGCGTATACCTGGAACAGTGATGCAGCACAGCCCGTGTCTTCACTTCTGTGTGAATTTACTTGGGCTTTACTAGTTACACAACATTTGTCCACCCTAAAAACATGTTCTGAGCATCAAATATGTGGCAGACTCTGGTGGTTAAAAATTTGAATACAGACAGGAATCCTGACCTCAACAGGTTTTACTCCAAGATAAATGCTTTGCCTGACTTTAGCTTCAAATCTTGATGTTTTTCTCATCAGGTTTACTTTGGTCTGGTAATCCAGGCACTAGATGCCATACTACCTTCATTTTTCTTTTTTATATTCTTTCATTTAAAAAGTTTCTTCTATGTGCTTGCTCTGGAAATACCAGCTCTTGGAGTATCTTAATCATTCTAAATCAATTAAAGAATTTCTTTTCAACATGCATGTGCTATGACTTCATCACAAGGTTTCTAACTGAGCAGGTCTATGGGTGCCTTAGTGTGCATTTGGTCCACTTCTGTCTACATTGCTGACACTAATAAATTAATCATCAACTCAAAAATGATCTTAAGTCCATGACATTATCTCTTTCCCTTGAATTCAAGTTTCCTGTGGTGGGAGCATCAGTACAATGGTCCCAAGACTTTGACAATAACCTTGTATATTTTTAGGGCATGGAGAAATAGAAGAGGATAATATCTGCAAGGTTCTACTATAATACACATAAAATAGATTGGACATAAAAAAACTTGATTATAAACAGTTTATTATCCCTAAATAGGTTCTTGCTCAGCTCTAGAGAATATAACTTCATACTGTTTAGAAACTTTGGCCTGAAAATATACAATAAGTTGCAATGTATTACAATGTACCCATTATTTATATAAAAAAATAGTTTATTAGTTTAGCTTTTAGGAAACAAGTAAAACAATCCACAAATAACTCTTGAGAGCCTTCTTTTTTTTCAGGTTTTTATTTTATTTTATTTTTTACACTTTATTTATTTTGACATTCAGTATTATTTTATATTAATTTCAGGTATACAGCATAGTGGTTAGAAATTTATATAAATTAAGAAGTGATCCTCCTGACTAGTCTAGTAAATATCCACCTGGCACTAGTTACATAGTTATTACCATATTATTGATCATATTCCGTATGCTTTCATTTACATCCCCATGATTATTTTGTAACTATCAATTTGTACTTCTTAACCCCTTCACCTCTTTCACCCTGCCCCCAGCTCCCCTCCCATCTATCACCCCAGTAAATCTAGTACCCATGTGAAACCATACATAGTTATTACTATGTAGGGTAAGCATATTCCTTATGCTATATATATTCCTTATTCTATACCCTACATCCCTATGAGTACTGTGTAACAACCAATTTGTACTTCTTAATCCCTTCCCTTTTTTTACTCACCCTCAAATCTCCTCCTCCTGGGCAATCATCAAAATGTTCTGTGTACCTCTGAGTTTGTTTTTGTTTGTTTATTTGTTTATTTTGTTCTTTAGATCCCACATATAAGCAAAACCACATTGCATCTATCTTTCTATGTCTGACACTCCACTCAGCACAATAGTCTCCTGGTCCATTCATGCCACCACAGATGGCAAGAACCCATACCCTTCTCTGACTGAGCAATGTTCCATTGTATATACGTACCACCTACTCTTTATCCATTCTTCCATCGACAAACACTTACGCTGCCTCTACATCTTGGCCATTAAAAACAAGACTGCAATGAAAATATGGATGCACATGTTCCCTCAAAGTAGTGTTTTGGGTTTCTTCAGATAAATACCCCAAAGTGGGATTACTGGATCCTTCATTGTCTCTTATTACAGCTTTTGCATTAAAGTCTATTTTGTCTGTATAAGTATTGCTACCTCAGTGTTTTGTTTTTTTTTTTCATTTATGAAATATCTTTTCCCATCCTTTTACATTTAGTCTGTATGTGTCTTTCAATCTGAAGTGAGTCTCTTCTAGGCAACATACGTAAGGGTCTTGTTTTCTTATCCATTCGGCCACCCTATCTTTTTTTTTTTTTTTTAAGATTTTATTCGGAAGGGGAACAGTGTTGGGGAACCAGGGAAGGGGAAAAGACAAGTTCCTGTCCTTTTGTTCTTTAGCTTAGTTGTGGAGGACGGACGTCGCTTCACTGGCCCATGTTGGTATCATCATTGCGCTCTTCCCTGGTGAGGCAGATTGGTCTCCAGCCTCTGGACGGCCGCTCACAGAAGCTCTTGGCAGCTCACACCAGCTACCAGCCTCTCACACTGGCTGCCGACCACTCACTGTAGCCTATGGCAGCCCACTGCAGCAGGGGCTATAGCTATGCCGTCCCGGGGACTCACGGCAGCCCAGCTGTAGGTGGAGCTGTTATTCACCATCTTAGCTGTAGAGCATAGTGTCACTGGCCCTCATATATGGGATCCAAACTGAAGCCGCTGGCGTCCCAAGCCAGCTCTTAACCAACATGCCACTCAACTGGCCCACCCTCTTTTGATTGGAACATTTAATCCATCTACATTTAAAGTAAATGATAGATATGTAGTTATTGCCATTTTACTATTTATATTATATATATTAAATATATTAAATATATGATATATAAATAAATATATAAATATATATAATATATAAAATGTACATATACATATATACATATATGTGTGTGTGTGTGTGTGTGTATATATATATATATATATATATATATACTTTTTTTTTTTTTTTTTTTTTCCTGTCTTAAAGAAGTCCCTCTGATTCCTTATAACACTAGTTTCTAGCTTGGTGGTGATGAACTCCTTTAGCTTTTTCTTGTCTGGGAAGCTCTTTATCTGTGCTTTAGCTCTAAATAACTTTGCTAGGATTTCCTGCCAATTCCTTCTGACCTATAAAGTTTCTGTTGAGAAATAAGCTGACAGTCTTATGGAAGTGCCCTTGTAGGTAAGTAATTGCTTTTCTTTTAATGCTTTTAAGATTCTCTCTTTGTCTTTAACTGTTGGTATTTAAATTATGACGGGTGTTGGTGTGGGCCTCTTTGGGTTCATCTTGTTTGGGACTCTCTACGCTTCCTGAGCTAGTATGTCTATGTCCTTCACAAAGTTAGGGAAGTTTTTCATCATTATTTCTTCAAATAGGATTTTAATTCCTTACTCCCTCTCTTCTCCTTCTGGTACCCCTATGATGCTAACATTGGTAAGCTTGAGGTTGTCCCAGAGGCCTCTTAAACTCTCCTCATTTGATTGGATTCTTTTTTCTTTTTGCTTTTCTGATTGGGAGTTTTCTACTACGTTATATTCTAAATTGCTGATTCGATCCTCTGCTTCATCTAGTCGGCTGTTGATTCTCTCTAATGTATTCATTTTCATTATTATAGTCTTTATGCCTGACTGGTTCTTTTTTATGCTGTTTATCTCCATTTTTATGCTTTCTATCTCTTTATTGAAGTTCTCCCTGAGATCACTGAGCAGCTTTATAACCAGTGTTTGCAACCCTGTGTTTGATAGATTGCTTGTCTCCATTTTTTTAGTTCTTTTTCTGGAGCTTTGTTTTTTTCATTTGGGACATTTTCTTTGTCTCCCCATTTTGGATGCCTCCCTGTGTTTGTTTCTACATATTAGGTAGAGCTGCTATGAATACTAGTCTTAATAATGTGGCCTTATGTATCCTGTGGGACCCAGGGGTGCAGTCTCCCTGGACATCAGAGCCAGGTGCTCTAGGTATGTCATTTGTGTGCCCTTCTGTTATAGTTGAGTCTTGGTTGCTGTTTGCATGTCAATAGGAGGGATTGAGTCTCAGGCTGACTGGTTGTGAGGACTGGCCATGACTTCAGTGGAGGAGCTGTGGTGCAAGGGCTGACCCTACAGTGCAGGGTTTGCTTTAGCAGGGCTCTGATGCCTGCCCAGTCTGCCCTTTGAGTGTGTCATCCTTGGAGCTGGCTAAGTGATCCTGTGGCTTGGTTAGAAGCTGGCAACCAGGCATACCAGCCTTGGGGCCTCCTGGGAGGGGATCCTCTGCAGACCAAGTTTAGCCACAGCCTGTTCCCTGCCCAGGCCACCTGGTATCAGCTACAAAGCAATCCTCAGATGGCCTCTGCCTGCACTTGATTTGGAGGTACTTCTAGAGGCCAAGACTGGAACTTATGCAGGTTGTCACTATGCTGGACTTGGGGCTGTTCAGCCAAAGGTATGGGACACACTGAAGCTAGTTTTCACAGCCATGGCAATGCAAATTGGTGCAGCCACTATGGGAAACAGTGTGGTTCCTCAAAAAACTAAAAACAGAATTACCCTAGACCCCACAATTCCATTCCTGGGTATTTGTCCAAAGAAATCCAAAACATTAATGCAAAAAAATGTATGCACCCTTATGTTTAATTCAGCTTTATTCACAATAGCCAAGATATGAAAATAACTGTGCACATCAGTAGACAATTGAATAAAGAATTTATGGTACTTATATACAAAGGAATATTACTCTGCCATAAAAAAAGAATGAAATCTTACCATTTGCAACAACATGGATGATCTGGAAGGTATTATACTAAGTGAAATAAGTCAGACTAAGAAAGACAAATACCATATGAACTGAGTTATTTGTGAAATCTACACAACTTCTCAGGGGGGTATATATGCAGCCAAGATGCCCCTCCTGATTTTTAATGGTCACATACTAGTGTGGGACTAACCCATTCCACATTTCTGCCCCTCCTACCAGTCTTAAGTTGGCTTCTACCATATATCGGTATTTGTAGGACTTTGGTTCAGGCAGACTGTAGGCAATTCTCATTGGTGGTTGTTTTGTCATTTAGTTTTAGTTGATGTGGTCCTGAGATGAGATGAGCACAGCATTTATCTATTCTGCCATCTTGACTAGAATCCTTCTGAGATCTTTGATATGTAAGAATCATTTATATTTTAACTGACCACATAATAAAAATAAACAAAAGAGCCAAAATTATCCAATTTTTCAAATCTCTTTCATCTACAAAACCTGTATCTGTCAAAATTATCATCTCCCTTTCTACTCATTTCTAACTGCTTCCATAGCTTTCCATTTTAGATTCAAGAACACATGAATTTGCCTTATAAAATTGTATACACTGTCTTCCCCCACTTTAGTTTCAATTCCTCTGAAAATAAGCTAAATAAATTTGAAAAGAAACTATAACTATTTTATTAATCTTTGTCACATAATTTTTATTTGATATTCTTTGTTGTCTTCAGTCCCTGAGTTTATTCCTCAATAAAGAAGAGCATATGTCTTCTTTCATGAATTGTCTGGAAGCTAGCACATAAATACTGTGATATGTCATCAGAAAAAGCCAAAACCAAAAACTAGACTAGCATCAAAATCATCTCTCAGTTATTTTTACAAATAAGATCTGTGGTTGATCATTTCACAATATATACAAATATAAAATCATTATGTTGTACACCTGAAATAAGTGTTTATATGTCAGTTATATCTCAATAAAATTAATAAAAACTGTTGATAATCTACATATCACTAAACTAATATTTACTACTACTATTTCAGACCATGCTTCAGAAAGAACCGACATCTTTAATACACAGAATAGATGTTTTTTTCTCATGTATTCATACAGTTTTATTTTATTTCATTTTATGTTATTATTAGTTTCAGGTGTACAGAACAACATAGTAATTGGATATTTATATACCTCACCATTTGATAACCCCAATAAGTCCATTACCCATCTGACACTGTACACAGGTATTACAATATTATTGACTATATTCCCTATGCTATAATTTATATTCTATGACTATTTTTTAAATTATAGTTGACACTCAATATTACTTTATATTAGTATCATGTATACAGTGTAGTAGTTAGACATTTATGTAATTTAGGAAGCGATACCGCAAAAAATCTAGTACCCATCTGACACTATAGTTTTCCAATATTATTAACTATATCCCCAAACTGTACTTTACATCCCTGTGACAATATTGTAACTACAATTTATACTTCTTAGTACCTTCACCTTTCTCCCCCAGCTTCCAACCACCTCTCCCATCTAGTAACTATCAGTTTGTTGTTTGTATCAATGAGTCTATTTTTGTTTTGTTTGTTCACTCACTTGTATTCTGTTGTTTAGATCCCACACATAAGTGAGATCATATGGTATTTGTCTTTCCCAGTCTGACTTATTTCACTTAACATAATACCCTCTAGAATATGTCTTTTCTAATTAGTGTTTTGGATTTCTTTGGATAAATTCCCAGGAGTGCAATTGTTGGGTCTAAGGTAATTCTATTTTTAGTGTTTTGAGGAACCTACATACTGTTTCCCATAGCGGTTGCACCAATTTGAATCATCATGGTGGTGTGCTCACATGGATTTTACCAAACCAATGTAGTCTTAGATTTGACCCTTTGGGGGAGTGTTCAACACAGGAAAGATTAAACTTGTAGGCTACATATGAGGGGGGACCCAGCCAGGGACAATGGCAGCTCTCCCTCCAGCCCTCACCTCAAAGCCACACAACTCAGTCTTTCCCCATGTGTCTCTGGCACCTCTTAAGTTGCTGCCCCTCAACCAGAACCTAGGGGAGTGTTTACAAGTGAGCACATCTATGCACTAGTCCTTTAAGAGGACATCCGGGTTTCCAGCCACCTTCCATCTCACCGTGACAGACAGACAGACAATGTCCTTGCTGGTGTCACTTCCAGGTGTTGTGGGGCCTCCTCTTCCCAGCATAGGACTTCTGGGCTGGTGAGTCTGGCGTGGAGCTTGGACTCCTCCCTCTTCAGGACGGACCTCCACCATTGAGGTGTCCTTCCTGTTGTTCAACCACTGCCTGTGGGTTTGGGGTCATCCTGCTTCGTATTGTGGCCTCTTCTTTATATCCTTAGTTATAGGGGTTTTGTTCCATTAGTCTTCAGATGATTCTTGGGTTGACTGTTCTATAATTTAGTTGTAATTTTAATGTGATCCTGGGAGGCAGCAGGCATAGTATTTACCTGTTTCACCATTTTGGACATACAATTTTATATTAAATGTAGTGATACAATATCATAAAACCATCATATTTCTTTACTGTGATTTTGAAATGATAGCCATCCGTATATTTGGATATTGGTATGTATGGTATAACAATGAAGTGTCATTGTTAAAACAAAGCAAAACATATATCAGCTAAAAACATAGAAAAAAATGAATGATGGGTTTGTCATCTCAAAGTCAGCAAAGTTTAATGACTAATACATTTTAAGACACTGATATATCTTGCCAACTTTTTATACTTTCCAAGTTTTAATTACCAGAGTGAAGCATGCTTTACTAATAATGAAAGGCCGAGATCTGCTGTCTCTTATGCATCTCCTTTATCTCCCTCCCCACTGGTCTCTATTGATAGTCTCTATTGATAGTCTGGATATAACCTATGCTGTTCTCAGTTGAAAGCAGATGATCTGATCTAGTCACAGTCCAATCCCATGCTTTCCCACTTGTTCTTTCTCATTAGGGCAAACCACTTTAACTTGCTGCTTCTATCTCCATTCCTCCTATCGCTTTCAATGGTTTGTGTGTTTATCATACATGAAAATATCCTGTAATGGTCCTAATACAGACTATTATAATAATAGTCAACTTCACTGCTGAATTATTTTAAAGCACTTTATTTGAGAATATTACCAACCTCATTATTTAGAGTGCCCTGTATAATGATTCATAGAAGAAAAAGGGTTATAGACTGAGACATCAGGAAGTCTTTCCATTTGTCTAAATATCTGTTCTCCCTTTTTTGCTGAACAATAGAAATGAGATTTCCCCCATTTTCCTTCACATACCAGAAACGTGCAGAGCTGAACTTGTTGCTCTGTGCCAGAATAGTTGTACTCATGTCTCCATGTTTCCCGCATTCCTGATATTTCCTATCTTACGTACACTTCCCCTGAACCAATTACATATTTGCATTTTTTCAATTTCATTGCCCATATTGATATAGTTTTGTAAATGATCTTTGGTGCAATAGGGAGTTTATATATAAAGAAACAACATAAGAATGCCTTTTGAACCATTGCTAGTCAATACTGTACTGGAAGTTCTAGCCAGAAAATATTAGAAAAGAAAATGAAATAAAAGACATCCAAACTGAAAAGAAGTAAAATTATTTCTATTTGAAGATGACACATTACTACATATAGAAGATTCCAATGAGTGCATAAGAAAGCTCCTGGAGCTAATAAACAAATTCAGCAAAATAGCAGGGTACAAGGTCAACACACAAAAATCAATTATGTCTCTATAAACATACAATGAATAATCCAAAAAGAAAATTAAGGAAGCCATTTATTTAATAATAGCATCTAAAGAAACAAAATCCCTAAGAATAAATTTAACCAAGAAGTTGAATAACTACACACTAAAAACTACAAAACATGGCCAAAAAAATTAAATTAAAAAAACCTAAATAAATGAAAAAACAACCAGTACATTGCTGTTGGGAATGCAAAATGATTCAGCCATTGAGAAAGCAGTTTGGCATTTTTCTCAACAAGTTAAAAATGGAATTACATACAACCCACAAATTCCACTCTGAGATATACATCCAAAAGAACTGAAAGCACATACTCAAACAAATGCAAGTATATACAAGCTCCCAGCAACACTATTCACAATATGCAAAAGGAGAAGCCACCCAAATGCACATTAACTGATGAATGGATAAACACAGTGTTGTATACACTTGCAATGAGTATTATGTGTCCATAAAAATGAATAAAGTATGGATACATTGTAAAACTAGGAGTTCTCAATTGGAAAATAGGCGCAGGTATCAGGTTACTCTATAAAGAGTGTTCAGGGTAAACCTCGTGAAGAATGTCCATGTTAAAGCAGATTTGAAAGCTCTGGGAGTGATAACTTAGTCACTTAAGTGGCTTACAGAACTCAGAGAAAGATTTTACTTACTGGGTTACTGGTTATCATCAAAGGATATAACTCAGGAACAGCGGATAGGAGAGATGCACAGGGCAGCAAATGAGGAAGGGTACAGAGCTTCCACGGCCTCTGAGCGCACTTTTCTCCCCATCTCATGTGTTCTCTAACCTGGAAACAGTAAGATCCCTGGCCTTTTGGAATTTATGGAGGATTCATTACATAGGTATGGTTGATTAAATCATTGGCCATTGGTGACCGACTCAACTTGTAGCCCCCTCCCCTCTCTCTGGAAACCAGGAGATGGCACTAATAGTTCCAACCCTCCATTCATGACTGATTCCCCTGGCAACAGGCCCCAACCTTAGGTGTTTCCCAAAAATTACCTCATTACTATAAACTCAGGTGTGATTAAAAAAAAAAAAGACTTGTTATGAATGATAAGACACCCATTTCACCTTTATGGCTCTGAAGAAATTTCAGAAAGTGAGGACAAGAGAGCAAATACGTTAACAAAAGAGGCTTCCATTGTTCTTATCTCTCGGGAAATTCTAAGGGTTTTGGAGGCTGGGATCCAGGACCCTTGGACTAAAACAAAATATATAAGAATTATATTTTATTCATCTGAATGGCAAAATACGTATTTCTTATAAATTGCAATATTGCAATTTGCATTGCATTTAGAGTTTTGTTTTCTGACCATAAGTTAGAAATATTTAAAAATTTAAATTGCCATTAACAATGGGAAAGCTGACACTATTCTATACACTGACTGTTAAAAAATGATTAAAAGGGCTGGCCTAGTGGTGTGGTGGTTAAGCGCTGGCTTGGGAAGCCAGCAGCCCCAGTTCGGGCCCACATATGAGGGCCAGTAACACTACCCTCAAAAAAAACAAAAAAATGATTAAAGAAAACAATTTAGGTGAGATAAAATCTATTTAATATTTCATGAAGTGGACAGTCTCCTTTAGGACAACTGCAAACTAGGCCAGAATGCAGGAAGCCTTTATCGGGTAAAGAATCACGAACAAGGAAGAGAAAGATGGGAGACAATCTGATTGGCTGAGGCCAAAGTCAACCTGTTCAGGATGAGAAGAACAAAGAAATAAGTATAGAGCACAGAACTGGCATGGTGTTTGGGGTTTGGCTGCCTGGATATACTGAGTTTCTGGTCAAGGGGAAGAGGGACAGGAGAGTGACCAGAAGGTCCATTCGCTGGCATGGCACTGGCAAGAGCAGCTCTACTTTGGGCCCAGAAAGTTATTTCTACTGTCCCCTCTGTGAATGTGAAAGGAACCATACACTAAATCTGAGAAGCTGCAGGGCCTACATGACAGGTATTCCAAACTCAGAGACTGAAAGCAAACTCCCAGGGTGGTCTGAACATAAAAATCCCTAACTAAAGCCATCATGGTGGGTAACTGCGTCCTAGGCCTGTAGCTTCCTTGACAAAGGTCAATCTTGATTTTAAGTGGGCCCGTCTGTTGTCTTTGTGCTTCTGGGGTGACATGCCTTTGAAGTGACAGAGTTGTTCTAGCCCTATTCCTTGAAGTCACAGCCGCTGGCACCAGAGAACAAGACCGCAGAACCCCTCACTGTTATTTCGCTCCCCGCAACTTCATCTCTGTGTGCTGTAAATGTCCATTATTAACTATCATGTGCCCACTAATGTAACAGAGGTATGTGTCTCTCCATTTTGCTTTTCACTCAATCTTAGAGATTTCCCTGCTTTGCTTTCTACTGTCCCCTCAATCTACCACCCATGGTTTCATGTAACCTTCCTTATGACTTCTCCTTTGATTCTACTGTATAATATAAGCTGCAAAACTGACATTTTCTGAAGCATTTCCTCAACTCATTGAGATTTTTCTTCTGATCATGTTTCTAAAATTTGGCTCCAATAAACTCTTAAAATATTTTTCTACAGGCTGGATGCTCTTTAATAGACATCTCTTTTGATCATCCTCTTGACCACTAAGAGGTTTGTCCACAAATATTAGTTTTAGTGTGACTCTGAGTTACCATTGCCTCTTTTGGCTCTCACATAGTATTTGGGAGAAATGATGTCAGGCTCTTATTTTTGGAGCTGACTCTATTCTGTTCTCTCTTGTCATTCCCACTGGAGAGAAACTATCTATTGGCTGGTCATTAGTTGCATATATGCATTTAAAACTTTTGAGAGAATGCAGCATCCTAGGGACATTTTAATAATTATTAGCAATAAAACAATGCCCATTAATGATGGAGTACTCTTGAGTCAGGGTCCCCATGATCCAAAGCAATAAGAATCAAATAAGTCAAAAAATGACCCTGGAGAGAGAAATACTTCTTTACACTGGTTGATCTTTTTATGTGTTTCGTATAACTGTGTGTCCACTTCTCCGGAAGTGTTTACCCACTGAGCTTGTTCCAGAGAAACTGAGGCAGTGGAAATCGGGGAGAAGTTTGTGAGGAAAATAAAGAGCTACCAGATGGCCAGCATAGCAGCACACCCAGCAGTCAGGTGGAGATTGGATTACCCTCTGACATATGTAAACAATGGCATTATCTTTCCAGACTAGCACAAGGCAAAAGGCAGACACAAGGACTGTAAGGACCTTCACGGTGTAAGAATTGGGAGAAGGATGGTCAGAAAGGGAAGGGAGAATAGAAGAAAACGTTCTTGATGGGATGTCTTGGGACAAAATACCTACTTTGATGTCAGTTACTCTCTTCCTAATCAATTTGATTTTGATGCCCTCACATTTACACAGGATCAAATGTCACGTGGAAACTTCTTAAGTTGTGAAATATGTACCAAGGGTCAGCACCTTAGAATCTGGCAGTGTGGGAAGTGGTCAAGAGGACATGAAGGGTCCTGATCATGGATCTCACTTTTGCAAAAACATCAGAGTGAAACAATAAATGTCTATAAACCATAAAAGACTTAAAAGTAAAAAATAACAATGATGAAAGATCTGATGAGCATTCATTTGATAAGGAAATACAGTTATTCCCGTGGCAGGCAATAATTTAGGATAATAATAGGACAATGAGAGTACTGACAAATTTCTAGAAACCTTAAACAATTTCTGAAATATCTATATTAGTAATACATACCCATACAGATACGAGGTAGGACAATTAAGTTCACAAACTTGTTGCAACGATGTTGCTAACCTTTTTTGGATATCAGAGGGATTATTCATTATGAATTTGTATCAACTGGACAAACAATTAACCAAGTTTCCTATTTGGAAGTGCTGAAAAGGCTGCGTGAAAAAGTTAGACGACCTGAACTTTTCACCAACAATTTATGGCTCTTGCATCACAACAATGCACCAGCTCACACAGCACTGTGTGTGAGGGAGTTTTTAGCCAGTAAACAAATAACTGTATAGAAACATCCTCTCTACTCACCTGATCTGGTCCCCAGTGACTTCTTTCTTTACCCGAAGATAAAGGAAATATTGAAAGGAAGACATTTTGATGACATTCAGGACATCAAGGGTAATACGATGACAGCTCTGATGGCCATTCCAGAAAAGGAGTTCCAAAATTGCTTTGAAGGGTGAACTAGGCACTGGCGTTGGTGCATAGTTTCCCAAGGGGAGTACTTCAAAGGTGAGCATAGTGATATTCAATAATGAGGTTTGTAGCACTTTTTCTAGGATGAATTCACAAACTTAATTCCCTCGTATACCTCAAAAAGGTTTAACATCACATGATTTCAATAGTACTTTGCAATTAATTTAACATACCAAATAAACCTAACCTCTCTTTTACAGGGAGGGAGACAAATCCTTTGAGATGTTCCTGGGATCCTCTTTAAAATTCTAAAATTAATTTGAGGTTAAAAAGACTTTATTTAGAATTTGATTTGGAGGACATTTGTAAAAAATGTCCTTATAAACACAGTGACAAAGACTTCAAAGGTAAATACAGAAAATTACATAGTTGTGAATAAAACTTAGCTATTTTATACTGAGAAGACTGGGTTTTCATAAGTAATCAAAGACCTTATAAAGACAATGTGAAGCACAGTAAATTATTTTGTAAGATACAAAATCTTTGCTGTCCAGGTAAGTTTCTTAAAGGGTAAAAAAAAAAAAAAAAAAAGAAAAACAAAAAAAAAATACCCTTTGTTTACAAATTTCTTATTTAGTAATTTTTTTATTTATTTAGAGCCAACCAATAATCTAGGAAACCTATCCATTTAACAGAAGGAAAAAACAAAACAAAACATATTCTAATTTTGCATCAGTGCACTTTTGATACTAAACCTCATTTTAAAAAGCTTATGTAAACTCATTCCAACCTTAGCCAACATGACCATGCATCAAATTTCCTTCCCAAGATTTGTTTCCATAAAACTTCTACGACTTTTTTATATTGATTCAGATTCGGCTTTGTTTTTGTTTTTTATTCTAGAACAACTAGTTATTTTACTTTCCTTACATACTTTTCAGACACAGTTTTTCTTTTCACCCTTATTACCTTTAAGTTGATTTAATTACATTTATTGATTAGAATTCTTAACTCTTAGAACCCATTGTACCTAGTAAAACTACGAAGTAAGCAGGTGTGGATTTATTTTACACTAACATTTTCTAATGTGGCAAATTTATAAATACATTTTATAATTTTTGGAAGTACAATCTTTCTCATAGTAAATTTTTCAATGTGGCACAGAACGTATTTACTAATAGGGCAAAACATCTTTAGTTTTCTGTAAAAGAAAGCCAAGAGTGGATAAACCTATGTTTGATAATTAATGTTTCAGTACTTTATCTTATTTGGAAATCATCTAGATATTTAATTAATATCCATTATTTAACTTTTCTTAACCTTATAACTTCAATATTTGAAGTTACCAAAAAGACTTTATAAACTATTTTTAAGCATACATGCTATCAAGAATAATCATTAAAAAGTTCAATTATCATATTTTATCTTATATCTATTTACTTGTTGTTAATAATTATGTTTAGATTACTGATGAAAATTCTATGAGACCTTAAACAACTAACCATCTTAAGTTACCTTTCTTGCTGACAAATCCTTGAGAAATAATCAAAGATACTATCCTCCCAAGACCCAAATGACTCCTAAAGATAGCCAAAAAAAAAAGACTTCGACAATTTCCCCAAGAGCAGGCAACAGACAGTAGGACCCAAGCCTCAAAGAAAATGAAACTCACATTTTTGTCCAGCTATTATTTTTTTGATCCTCAAACATGATGTGTGAGCTGCCTGTATATGCAAGAATCAAGAACCTGCATGCCACAAGCAGGCAGAAGGTCAAGCCAACTTCTCAGGACACAAAACAAGACAAACAAGAAGGCAATGTCTGTCCTTGGGAAAGAAAGAATTGGTAACCCATGAGTACCCAAAACCAAATTCACAAGAGTCAGGACTGGAAAGGACAGCATGTCATTTTACCTTCCTTTCTCAACCAGGCACTGCAGAGGTCCAGGGGGGCTGACCACTGTGGGAATTCTCACCCTTTGCAGCTTCTGCCAGCTTTCCCAGGATCCAATCTGCAGACTCCGGAGTAAGTGGGTTTCAAGTAGAGAATGTAGCCCGAGTATCTACCAGGATTTGCTAAGTTTTTCCATTAATTTTAATGTTCTTATACATAAAATATGCAGATTTTCTGAAAGGTAGCATGCTCAATTCTTTAAAACCTGAGGATCCCATTTCTTTGCTAAAGCTTGGGTCGCTGAGAACCAGATGAATACCTAAGAGGGATATGCTGCTTGATTGGGGATTTTGTGGTGTTTTACAGTATATCTCATTGCTCTGAAATTTTCTTAAGTTAGGTGGGTGACCTAGTGCCATGTAATCCATTCTCAAACCAAATTATCCTAGCATGGGGTCTTAGAGTTAGGTGATGAGCACTCTAACAGCTTTTACACGACCAACCTGTGCCCATCAATTCTCCAGCTTTGCCTCTGAGATTCCTATTAGATACACAACTCCTTTCACTGGGATATTTCTTTTTTTCCTTTTGATTTTTGTATAAGACTTTATTTGGGCCACGCTGAAGACATATGGAGGGGAGCAAGATCTCAAATGCTACAGAGAATAATAGTTTTGCAGCTTCTTTTATGCATGTGAGATTAAGGAGAAAAGGCAAGGAAGATGATATGGAGGTGGGAGAAAGCAAGGCGGGATTGGATTAGAAGATAGTTAACGAGACTATGTGCTTTCTTGAGTTCAGTTATTTCAAAGGTGTGCTAGCTTAGATGCACAGAAACAATGGACAGGGCTTGCTTAAGTCAAAAATAAACTTTTTAGTGAAGAAGTTGTATGTCTGGAGTGTGACTATTGACAATCACCTGCCCAGTTAAGAATTTATAATCACTGTGAGGTTCATTTCCATAGAACCCCTTTTTCCATCTGGAGTTCCCCTTTGGTCATTAGTCAATCTGAAGGATGCATTGATGACCAAACTTTTGATCAGATACTATGGTCTCACAGCACTAGAAAGGCTAATTCCTAAGATTTATAAGTATTGACATCATCTTGTTGACCACTACCATACCATAACCATGGCATCTGAGTTGAGGTGGAATTTATCCCCCAAATGGAGGTACAGGTAAATGGAAGGAAGTCAAGTCAAACAGCTTTCATTACACAAAATACACTCTGGATTATTTCTATCTGGTGAATGATTATGATTGAATTTTAGTCTTCCATCTCATTTTGTCTGTATTTGACATCTAGTATAACATTTACATAAGCCATAAAAAGGGCATTAAAAGTTATCATACACATCTTCTTTAGCTTGGCAAAAATGGAAAATGTCTCCTTGCAATAATGTCACTAATAAATTCCTTCATCGAATTTAAGTTCAGTTTAAATACACTATGATGCATGAAGGAATGTAACAACCAAAAATTGGGTGTCAGGGAACCAGGAAAAACCAAGCAGACATCTTGGGTTTCCCATAGTCTTGACTATTCACTTAATTTACAACCATTCTTTACCCAGACAATATACTCTAGAAGTTTTTCACCACTTATTTTACATTGCTTCCCATGAATTACAAATTTTTGAGGTGCTCTAGGGGTCCTTCTCAAGCACTGCATAGTTATTTCTAAAAATATTAAATTTTAACCCTTGAAACCTCAATGTCTAATGAAAACCAAGAAGTAATCAATTAACATTCTTTAGAATGGTAAATATACTTATAACCTCTAGAAATATATTTCATAGACATAAAAGTCAATTATTAACATGAACTTATTTTTGTAAAACCCAGGCAAAATAAAACATTTCTATTTTACTTAAACCAACAAAGTTAAGCTAGCTTTTATTCTCTAAGGATTAATCTTAGAACAAATGAACTTGATAAGTATTTAAGTTAGTGTCCATATTTCTGAGAATTTTAGGATAACCAATCCTTACAAGCACTTGGTTAATTTTAACAATACCATCCAGAAGTAGAAAATGATCTCAGAAGTAGAAAACGATCTCACATTTTACAACATCTAAATCTATACCTGTATCGTCTATATCTATCACCTCTACCTATACCGCTACCTATACCTATGCATATACATATACATACAGACAGACACAGAGACCTTTTAGGCCTGAGAAAAACTCACTCATTTATAAAAGAACAATTGGATCCAGATTTTGCACTGGAGTCATTTACAATTTATATCTGTCCTTGACAAGTTGAGTTACAAATGACCTTCCCCCTTTTAAAATAAGGACAGTCATTTTTAATATCTCAAAGAATTGGATTGACACCTAAAGGATATCATAGGTCGATATATTTATCTAAATCCTCTCTTTGAATTATCCAGAAACCAATTAAATATGTTTTCCATTCATTCTGCCTCATTTTATAGCTGGCTTTTTTAATTGTGCATGCAAAACATTAATTTAGAAGTCTCAAAGGGTCCTTATCTCAGCCAATTCATAGAAGGCTGGCTGTGATGGGCTTTGTTGGCCTGGGAGGCATCATTTCCCACGCTAATTTTGTGATTTGTAGAATCTGAACAAATTTCTAGGGAAAACCAGCCTTTATGCGCATGTCTTCAGACAAACCAAATGCCTGTGGATATTTCTGTAGGACCTCTTTATGCCCTAGAGGAAAATTTTCCTTAGGCAACCCCACAAAGATTCTGAGTCACCTAAGAGTACCAGCGCAGGGGCCAGCGACAGCTTACCCAGATGCCTCTGGAACCAAGGCTCATTGAGAGACCTCTCAGGATGAACCATTCCAGGTGCCCCACCCTTCTGCTTGGGGCTCCCACCAGCTTCTCAGGGATCAGCTGCAGTATCCCAATGGATGTCTCCCGGTACCTGTCTCCACCACTCTGGATTCGGGGGTCTGAACAACTATTGTCACCCCAGTGGCTATTCAGGCTGGGAAAGCAAGTGTCCTTTCTCTTATGGAGCTAATGGGAGAGTTCAGTCTTTCATTTAACTAGCAAAGATTTTGTTCAGACTCTCAGTAAGCAATCCAATTAAAAAGCTGAAATTAAAGCAACAAACATCCTCTCCCCCTTTTTCTTCCTTTTCCTGAGTTATCTCAACTCTTATCCACCTCCAGGGATTGCTGAAAGTGGCTTAAATAAAGTCATGGCTAGCTACTTAAAGCAGGGATGCCCAAAATTTCCAGAGACACTCACCCAATTCACTCAATGTGTATCGGGTAGCTGGTGGGCACAGTAGGCTCTGGTTCGTGACTGGCACCAGGTCTGGGTCTGCAAGGTGGTCCTGAATCCTGAAGACTATGCCAAAGAAATGTTGGTGGAAAAAATGTCCAAATGTGTGGAGAATTTTTATAAGAGTTTATTTGAGCCAAACTGACAGTATATGCTGCAGAGCAAGATCTCAAATGCTCCTACAATATTTATTTATATGGCAGATGTCCTGAGGGTTTTTAATAGCCCTACTTAGGTTTTTATTTTGATGGTCAAAACAATCTGAATTTCTTGTCTTTATTTTCCCAAGTTCCTGAGCTATTAATATTAATGCTGTGGACTTCCCTCAAGGCTGGGTGAGGTCCCTAATGGCTGGCTCTGTTGTGGATTCCCCATATAATTACCTCAGAACCTTTGTGAGAACAATACATATGAATATATACATACACATTTTTAAAATAAAGTCTGTTTATATCAGAGAGCTGAAAGGGAGAGGAGTTCAACTCCGAGAGGCACACAGCACAGTCCTCGGTAACAACAGAAGGAACAGAATGTTCCAAGGAAGCCTCCCTACGCATCTCCTGGTCCCAGGCGCCCTTAGCAGTCAGCTCCAAGCCTCATCGTTGTCTCCAAATCTGTTTAAAAAATGATTAAAGAAAACACTTTAGGTGATACAAACAAACTTCATGAAGTAGAACTGCAAAATAGGATAAAAGGTAGTGAGCTTTTATAGGAAAAAGAATAAAGAACAAGGAAGAGAAAAATAGAAACTATCTGTTAGGCCGGGGCCACATAGCAAACCTTGTTTGGAGTGAGAAGAAGCAAGGATCTAAGAATAGAGCCCAGAGTTGGATTGGTGTTTGGGGATTGGCTGACTGGATGTGCAGTCATATGCTGCTTCACAACAGGGATGCATTCTGGGAAATGTGTCATTAGAGAATTTCATAGCCCTGTGAAATCATATAGTGCACTTATAGAAACATAGATGGCACAGCCTACTGCACAGCTTGGTTACATGGTATAGTTGCCCCTAGGCTATAAGCCTGTATAGCACATTACTGTACAAAACAACATGATATTAAATCAAGCACAAGAGAAAATGATGCAATCAAGAGACATGGTAAACAAGAGATGTATGAGGCTGCTGCTGGCATAACAGGACATATTGTTCTTTTTGTATAAGTAGACAGTACACCCTAAAATTTAAAAAAATGATTTTTTGTTTGTGTTGTTCGTTTGTTGCTTTCAGTTTTATATCCCGCATATAAGTGAAGTCATATGGTTCTTAACTTTTTCTGTCTGACTTTTCACTTAGCATAATAATCTCAATATCCATCTATGTTGTGACAAATGGCAGTATTTCATCTTTCCTTATGACTAACATTCCATTGTGTATATATACCACATCTTTTTATCCAATCATCTATTGAAGGACACTTTGATTGTTTCCATGTCTTGGCCACAGTGAATAAATGCTGCAATGAACATAGAATTATCTGTACATACATCTTTACAGATAAACATTTTCATATTTGGGGGTAGATACCCAGAAGAGGGATTGGTGGGTCATCTGGTAATTCTATTCTTAATTTTTGAGGAACCTCCACTCTGTTTTCTATAGCAGCTGCACCAATCTGCATTCCCACCAGTAGTGTATGAGGGTTCCTTTATCTCCACAGTCTCTCTAACTTTTGTTATTACTTGTCTTGTTGATGATATAGCTATTCTAACACTAACAGGTATGAGGTGGTATCTCATTGTGATTTTGATTTGCATTTCCCAATAGCTAGTGAAGTTGAGCATTTTTTTCATATATCTGTTGGCCATCTGCATGTCTTCCTTAAAAAATGTCTATTCAGGTATTACGCCCATTATTTTTTTTTTAGCTGAGCTATCCTGCCACCTGTTGGCAGCTCAGCTCAGGCAGGGCATCGAACTGCTGTTTCTCAGAGTTCAGCTCACACTCTTGAGCAAGCTCTTAACCAACTGAGCCACTCATCTGGCCCCTATGCCCATTTTTTAATCGGATTATTTTGTGTTTTTGTTATCCAGTTATATGAGTTATTTATATATTTTGGATATTAACCCCTTACTGGAGGTATGATTTCCAAATATTGTATCTTTTCTCATTCAGCTGTCAACCACAATTTATACTTTTTAAGTGAAAACTTGTGTTTTGTATCATTGAAAATCTACCCCAAATTTCATAATGATTTGCAAATCAATGCCAAATACCCATTCTACCATTTTTTTTCTTCATTGTTTCTGAGTAGATTTTAATTAAACTTCTCTTCCAGTCCCTCTGGAAAGGGCTTTATCATTTACTGTGTTATCTCAACATCATTTCCATTTCTGCTTATATGCTAATATCACCTTCTCCCTCAGGAAGTGGGCTGTGTACAAAGGCATGCCCTTCAAAGAACAAAGCTGGTCTTGAAATATCTCCACAGCTCCTATTCAATATCATTTGTGAGCCCTACAGAATACTAATGCTGACTCAGAAAAATAATGAATAATTAAACACAACTGGAATTGTTTCAAACATTGTTCATTGTTTTAAATGTTGTTTTTTGTTTTTTATATAACAAAAACAATCCAGGTTTTGAACAACTAATACCATGATTTCCACTTTTCATTTATAAAACAGCCCAGGCAAAATTACTAGAAGTTCTGGGACAGCATTTATTTTTAAAGTTCTATTCTGAGTATATATTTTAATTTTACCAAGTGATAGTTTTATATATCAAATTGTTGCTTGTCATCATTATGTTTAGTCATAAAAGTGTACAAACCTATAAATTAATGTCAGTTATAACAATATGTCTTGGGCTTTTAAATGCAATCTCATTTTAAGCTTTAGAAATGCAATCCAATGGGGTAGTAATTTATTTGGCGTTTAAGTGAAAATGCCTTTTAGAAACCTTTACTAGAGGCTTTGGGAAGTGATATAATTCTTAAACTACAATCCAACAACATTCAAAATTGTGAGAATTAAGTAGAAGCTCATTTTTGTGAGCCATTGGCAATGTGATATCGTGTGTGTGTGTGTGGGGGGGTGTGTGTGTGGGGGGGGTGTGGGTGTGTGTGTGCGCGCGAATGAGAGACAGACAGACAGACAGACAGAGCCAGGGAGAATGTGGATTATTAGTTGTGGTTCTGAATTAAAAGTATTTTCTACCTCAGTCTTTCATATCTGATACATTTTATAATCCATTTTGAAGAACGTTCAAGGCCAAGCTTTCATCAATGTTAAGCACAAGGTTGATTATGCCATTTGTCTTTGTAAAGAGAATCAAGATGCATAGGATGTTTCATTTTGTTTCCTGAATTATCAAATTAAATATTATTAAACTCTTGTTTATAAATATGGAATCCTTTCATAGTTCATGCTGTTAAATTTCCCATATGATAACTTACTTTGAAATACTGGGTTGTCAGAAAAGTCATGACGTAGTTTTTCTGATTTTCATTGCAAAAATGCATCATGACTTTTCCGACAACCCAATAGTTACAGTTCGATAGCACTGTCTGGTCCTGGATCTCTTGCTTAAATGAAATGTCTGTTCCTATTCTGATTCCGGAGACACACATCTTCATGTGGAACTCTGCCTTCATGTCACTTGGATAAATCTCTAAGAGTGGAGATTACCCGGTTGTATAGTAATATTAATTTTTAACTTCTAATTTTAAAATTATATACTTAGAACTTTAATTTGTACTGCCATTGTTTTGTAGTTTGCACTTCTTTTGTTAAATGTATTCCCAAGTCTTTCTTTTTGGTGCTAACTGTGAAAGATATCTTTTCATAATTTTATTTTTAAATGGTTCATTGTTAATATATAGGAATGCAATTGAATTTTTATGTGTATGTTAATCTTATATCACATGAAAACACTCATAGAAAATCATGTCATTTGTGAAGTTAAGCTAGCTTTACTTTTGCTTTTCTATATATGGATGCTTTTTCCCCCCTCTTTGCACTGGCTGGGACCTTTGGTACACACTATCAAATAGAGATAGTGAGAGAGTGATCTCCTTGTTATCTTCTGGAAAAGGAAAATACACAGTTTTGAAAATATGGTGTTGAGTTCTAGGTTTCTTTTCTCTTTTCTTTTCTTCTCTTCCCTTCTGGTCCCTTCCCTTCCCTTCCCTTCCCTTCCCTTCTCCCCTCTTTCCCCTCCCCTCCCCCTCCTCTCCTCTCCTCTCCTCTCCCCTCTTCTCCTCTCCTCTTTTTTCCTCTCCTCTCTTTTCTTTCCTTTTCTATTTTCTCTTTAGATGGTTTCATCCTGATTAAGAAATTCCTTTTTCTGTTCCTGGTTTGTTGAGAATTTTACCTTGAATAAGTTTTAGCTTCTACTTCATAGTTTTTTTATTAGTTAAGTAAATCTATTTCTTCTTTTTGTTAATTGAATATATTTTGCATACAACACTGTGTAAATTTAAGATATACAACCTGTTACTTTGATAAGTTTATATAATGTAATATGATTGTAGTTGTAGTAGCATTTATCTCATTACATATAGTACAATATTGTTCTCCATTTTCATTATACCATGCTTTTTTCTTCATTTTTTTGAGATTACCATGTGGCTTTAGTCGTTCATTCAAGCAATATGACTTATAACATAAAGTTACTTTGTATATTAAATCACTTTGCCTTCTTGGGATAAATCTCACTTGGTAATGCTGTAAAGTCTTTTTTATATATTGCTGTATTCAGTTTGCTAGTATTTTGTACACTTTTTAAATCTATATTTATCAGTGATATCTATCTGTATTATTTTTATTTTTCTTGTAATGTCTTGATTTGGCATTTTATCAGGGTAATATTAATTTAGTAGAATAATATAGGAAATGTTCCTTCCTCCTCTGTTTTCTCTAAGGATGTTTTTTGAAGGACTGATACTATTTTTTCATTAAATATTTTGTATATTTCAGCAATTAACTCATCCAGGCCCGATATTTTGTGGGAGACTTTTAATTAGTCAATTTATTTACTTTTATAGGTGTACTGTAATTTTCTCTGTCTTCTCTTAAAAAAAAAGTTTCAGTAATTTGTATTTTTTTTGTAAAAAAATATGTCCAATTCATCTATGTTGTCTAATTTGTTCACATACAGTTGTTCATAGTATCGTATTATAATGCTTTCAATTTCTTTAGGGTTAATTGTGATACCTACTTTTAAATTTTGATTTTAGTAGTTTTGCTTCTCTTGTTTTTAATTTATCAGTCTATCAAAAGGTTTTACAAGTTTGTTGATATTTACAAAGTACTATCTCTTTGTTTTGTGTATATTCTCTATGTTTTTCTGTTTTTTTATTTTGTTGATTTCCATTATACTCTTTAATTTTTCTCTCTCTGCTTATACTTGGTTTAGTTTGTTCTCCTTTTACTAATTTCTCAAGATTGCAACTGAGATTTGAGTCACTTCTTTTTTTGTTTGTTTATTTGTATTTATATTAGGCATTTGGAGTTTGTTATGAACTGAATTATATATCCCTCAAAAATTCACATTTGAAGCCTTACTCCCTAATTTGACTGTATTTGGAGACAGGGCCTTTAAAGAGTTAATTAAACTAACATGAGATTGAAAAGATGGATCCCTCAGCTAGTAGGGCCAGTGTCACTTTTTAAAAAGGAAAAAATACCAAAGATGAACATACACAGAGGAAACACCCTGTGAGGAGACAGAGAGAAGGCAGCCATATGCAAGCCAATGATGTCAGGAGAAATCAAACCTGCCAACACTTGGCAATTCTGGATCTCCAGCCTCCAGAACTGTAAACTCCTGGAAATTATGCCACCTGTAGTATTTTGTACAGCAACCCTAACACACTAATTCAGAGCTAACATTTTTCCTGTAAGTGTGCCTTTAGCTGCATCCCATAAATTGTGATATCTTGTGATTTTGTTTTCATTTAGCTCATAACATTTTCTAAATTTCCTGTAATTTCCTCTGTAACCCATAGATTATTTTAAGTGTTTTGTTTAATTTCCTTTTTTATATGTAGATTTCCCTAATTTACTTCTTTGTTATTTCCAATTTAACTCCAGTTTGGTCAGAGAACATACTTTTCATGATTTCAATGATTTTACATTTATTGAGGCTTGTTTTATAGCTTACCATATGGTCTATGTTGGGCTACAGTGTTCTTCATTGGCTTTAGAAGAATATGCCTTCTGCTATTGTTGGGTGGAGTGTTCTACAGATGTTACATAAGCATTTTTGGTTGATAGTATTTTCAAGTCTCCTACATACTTACTGATTTTTTTGTCTACTTGTTTCTACTCATCTATGGGAGGGAGTTATTCATGTCTCTTAGTTATTGTTGAATTGTCCATATCTCCAGTTTCTTCTGTCAGGTTTTACTTCATATATTTTGGGTCTCTTTTGTTAGTTACACATATGTTTACAACTTTTATATCCTACTGATATAAATTGACCCTTAACATTCTAAAATGTCTTTTATGTCCAATGATTATTTTTGTTTTAAAGTTTACTTTTTTTTTAGATATTAATATTGTCACTTAAGGTGTTTTATAGTTACTAGCTGTACAATACATTTTTCTTGTATTTATACTCTCAAGATATTTCTGTCCTCAAATACAATGTGAATTGTGTGTTTCTTTTAAACAGCATAGAGTTGTATCTTTCTTTTTATTCAGTCAGATGACTATACCTTTAGTTTGTAGTTATTTCATTCACATATAATGGTGTTATTGATATGATTGTCTATGCCTGCTCTTTTATTAATAAATATATAAAAAATTTCTATTAAATATATAAATAGATGTTTAAATACATACCAAAATATGTATTTGCATATATTATATATGTAAAAATAATCTGTCTTGTTTCTCTCTGTTTTTCTTTTTTTCTTCTTTTTTTTTTACCACCTTCTTTTGTATTAGTGGATATTTTGTATGTATCACTAAATTTTCCTTGTATTATTTTTTTCTTTTACTCTACTTTTTTAGTTATTTCTGTTTTTGGTTTAGAAATATATAAAGTATTTTATATAAATATAAAATATGTATATATGTGTTTATAATATCCAGAGGTAATATATTAGAGGATATATATATATAAATATATATATATTTATATATAGTTATATAAGAGTATAGGAGGAGAATATATATATATATATATATATATATATATATATATATATATATATTTTTTTTTTTTTTTCATGTCTTTTAAATGAGTTCAGAAATGAAGAGATTTCAGAAAGGAGAAAATATATTGCAGTCATTTATAGTTCTGTACATAATTATCCTTCCGAGTATTTTACATTTCTTTTTGTGGTTTTGAGTTACTTACTGCTGTCTGGTAGTGATTTCTTTATAAGCCCAACAATATACACTTTTATAATTATTGTTTTATGCAATTTTGCTTTAAATTCCTTAAAAGAAAAAAATAGAGAACAATAATTATACTGCCTCATAAAAATCTTTATGAGCACTGTTTTTTTTGTTTTTGTTTTTGAATGGATTTGTTTAGACAGCTAATGTCATTTTCTTTTATCTGGAATAATTTCCTGTATTTCTTCTAGACTAGTCTGTTATGAAAACATATCTCAGGCTTGGTTTATTTGGGGATGTCTTTATTTCACTTTCCATTGCCCTTTTGAAGAATAGTTAAATTGGATATAGATTTTTGGTTGACAATTTTTCTTCCCTCTTCCCCACTCTCCGAATATGCCACATCATTGTCTTCTGGCCTCCACTGTTGTTTTGGGGCAGCAATTACTCTTATGTTTCCCTTGCATGTAAGGATTTTATTGTATTTTTCTTCTGCATCCATGGTTTTCTTTTTCTTATTCTTTGCCATGCAACATGACTATGGTATGTCTAATTGGTAATCTCTTCATACTACTTCAAGTTTGTGGAGCTTATTGGAAGTACAGATAAATTATTTTAATCAAACATAGGAACTATTTGCTTCAATTTTGCTTTACTTTTGGGCTCTCATTATGTATACGCTGGTCAACTGCTAATGTCTTCCAGGTCTATGAGTCTCTATTAATTACTTTCCTTTTTTCCCCTTTTCTTCATACAGGATAGTTTCTATTGATCAATTTTCAAGCTTGTTGATTCATTCTTCCACCTCAAATCTATTGATCTTTTTTTAGTGAATTGATATTTCACTTATATATTTTAATTCTAGAATGTCCATTCTGTTTTTAAAAATCTTTATTTCTGTATCGATGTTCTGTATTTGATGATACATTGCTGTCATATATTCCTGTGATTATTCAATCATTGTTTTCTTTACTTCTTTAAAAGTATTTTTTACTTCCTGCTAAATTCAACATATGGGTCCCCTCAGGCAATTTTATTGATTTCTCCTTTGTTCTGTGCATGGGTTACAATTTCTTGTTTCTTTTTGTTTTCTTTCTTTCTTTCTTTTTCTTTCTTTCTTTCTCTCTCTCTTTCTTTCTTACTTTCTTTCTTTTTTTTTTTTGCACATCTCATCTGTTTTGTTGTTGCTACTGTTGAAAAATGCACATTTTAGATAATGTATTGTAACAATTATGGAATCTTATTTCTCATTCCAAGGTGGTGGTTGTTGTTGCTCTTTCTGTAGTTGTTTATTTGCTTAGTGACTTGCCTTACCCAATTACCCCCATAGTTGGCCTCTGCTCATTTTTTTTTTATTGTCTTTTTAGTCATATTACATTTTACCCTGCCTTTTTTGGGTTGCTTCTGGGTCAATATTGCTTAGTTGTCAACAAACAATTACTCAGAAATTGTACTTAAACATCTTGAACCAGTAAATCTTTCATCATTGTGCAAGGGAGCTGTGTGTAGACTGGTGAATGCATTAAAAATTTAGAGAGTTTAGAAATGTTACTCCCTTTTTTTGCAAACAAGCTACATATTTCTCCATGGATGAGTAGGTTACTAAGGTACTTTCTGGTCTCCCTTGAGCAGATGTTAAATTCATTCATGTACAAGTTTTCCATAAAAATAGGAATAACTAGAATTTTAAGAATATTTTGCTGTATCTTTTTCTTGAATTCTTTTCTAAATTTGTGATTTGTTTGTCATTCTATTTTTGCCTCAACTAGTATAGAAACAGTATAGCTATCATGTTGATCTGCCCTGATTATTTTCCATTGGATTGTCATGGTTCTTGACAACACCTCTAGGAATTTTCTATGCTTTGATCCCAATGAAGTCATCTCTTTACCAGTTCTCCCTGGCTGCCCCACCACAGTAGAACTTCTGTACTGATGAACTACGGGAGAAAGTATCAGGAATAGGCCCCGACAAAAACACTATAGACTTCCATTTTTTTGTTTTTTTTAACATCCATCAGTACATTTTCTTGATTAAGTCATTTGTCATGTGACTTTTTTCAATTTCTAGTCTTTAAATGGTTGTTTGGACATTTCTGTCCAAATCTGTCATTGATCTTTTGGGAGAGGATTTGCTAAACTCACCATTCAGCCACTCTTGCAGTCTTTAATTTTTGTAACCTCAGTGTCTCTCATGATGGTGGTGATAATTTGTCATGCCTTCTTAAATTTGGAACTAACAATAATTTTACCCAGATAAATTTATTTTTCTTGGTTTTCATTGATTCACTTTGAAGATATTGCAAGGAACCTATGTTGAGATGATCAGTTTTTTGTATTTAAAGTTACAATATTACTTTCAAGGAATTCTCAGATTCAATGTCTGCAGAGCGTTCTGTAATTTTAACTGGTTTTAGATCTACATACTGTTATTTGCCCAGATCTATGAAATACTAGGTTTAACGAATTTCATTTTCAAACTTTTTTGTTGCAAATGCCAACAGCTGTATCTAACTAACAAGAATTGATACTACCATACAACATACTCTCTAATTTTTATCTGTATCTTACTTTTCAATATTGTCTCCTTGATTTGTGTTGGGATGGGCCAATGATTTTATTATCAGGGAAAAAGCTACCTTGAGATTACCTGTAACCTGAAAAGCCTTTGTCATTCAACAAATCTAAAAACCCAGCTTTTACTTTAAAAATGTGTCTTTTACTGCTTTTAACAAATTACTCTCATTTATTGGATCAGCATGTCTAAGTTAGATAAATTTTTAATAACCAAGCTTTTATGGAAAGAGAAAAAAGATTGTGGACACTGTCATTTCAAGACAAAATATACAAAAACTCTGGGATACTCTAAGTTTCATCTATTGTATTCTAACTTTGAGCTCTTCACTGTGATAACAGAATCTATTCTTTGCAAAAGGCTCTGCTTTCCACGGCTGCTGCTTCTGCCTGTAGTTTTGCCAGTAGTTCTCTGTCAGTTCCTACTTTGCCAAGTTTAAAACTGAATAATGAGGTTCCCCATAGGGCCTCCTTCTTCGAGGACTTTAGAAAGCTGGGACTTTTTAAAAATGTTCAAACTGCATCTTATATTTAATTATTACAATAGCATTAAGACAATTTGAATAAAAATAAAAGTGGCTGGTCTAGAATTTTATGTCAAATTTTAATAAGAAATGTGTCTTATGGTATTTTGATTTTTGTTTTAAGAGAATTTTTGTTAAGCTGTATAGCAAGTCTGATTTTTATTTGGGTAAACTTCTCTTTGAACAGATCATTTAAATGGATTGGAAGGCTTTTTTTGTTTTTGTTTTTCTTTTATGGTATGTAGAACTATATGTTTTTTAAAGAGACAGACATGATTTCTTGGGGCTTCATTTGAATTGCTGTCCTACTTTTGGAAAGTATTTCATCTTACATTAAAGAAAATCGGATTGTACTTTTTGATAATGCTCTAATTGTATATGCACAATAAGAAGGCAAATGGGTTTTTCAGAAGTGGCATTGAGTCACATGAAAGAAAAATGGGCTTTGCTCTTTAGGTTATATTGAAATCCAAGATCTGTATATGTAATACCTGAAACCTCTTGTAGAGTGAACTTGCAGCTATGTACAGTACAGGTCTGTGTGTTTAATGAATTCAACAATTGGTTCCATTTAATCAGCTATCCTAGGGAACCACTAATTGTGTTGCTTTTCAGAAATGCAAGAAGCTTAATATAATGGATTTCTGCTTTCATCTTTGCTTCTAACTTCAAAAGATATAGAAGCCTAACTATTATCAGGGTTTAATGCATATGAAATATTATAAGAAGATGTATAAAACCTATTTAATTTAAATGAGACAAAGATGGAAATATGGCTTTTCGTATTTCTAGTTTTTTTGGTCTCAATTTCCCTCTAACTGTGGTACTTCAAATATCATACTCAGGTCTAGAATAAAACATGCCAGGCATGGAATATGGTTAAAGTTAAGTAAATTATTCTTTGGTATGTATCTAAGTGGGTTCTTAATGTCCAACAAACCTAGATCTAAAGGAGATAAACGAATGTGCTTGAGATTCCCTTGAGAATATATTATTGTCTTCATGGGATTTAAATCTGCATTCACCTGTGATGATTACCTCCTCTTTAGGGACGATGAAAAACAATATTAATCTCTTTTTTACATTTCTGTTTGAGTATTGGTTATAGTTAATTAAACTCAACAATTATTTTGCATTGATTGAATAGAAATCAGTAGAATTATAGGTCATTATAAGTGGAAGGAGCCTCAGAGCTTACCACACAAGTGATATGTGTGTATTTAAACCTATAAATTAAGACAAGTAATTTACTGGCTAGACAAAAATCAAGGATCAAGACCCCTAAGTAGAAATTGGGCCTCCAAATTTAAATTTAAAATTCTTTCTAATATATTTAATTACATTTTTAGCACTAATACTAACAATATTATTATTGCATCTACATTTATTGAACAGTAATTGTGAGCTACGCATTTCAGTATATACGATATTAAGTAGTGATTTTTGCATTTTATCTAATGATAGTTTGCTATTTACATTTATACAATATTTGCTTGAAAGTTATAAAGACTGGTTAGTCAATCATCACCCAAATCTAGTCCACACAAGAGAAGGCTAAAGAATTATTAGGAAGCCTTTGCATTGATTTATATGAGTAGAGAATACTAAATATTTTGCATTCTTTTTCCATTCCTGCACTCACCTCCGACTCCAAGCCAAGTGAGATGACATGAAAAGGCTTCTTTGAGATATTACGAGTGGTAATCTCTAAGACAGAAGATCTGCATATTACCTCTGGGTCAAGTTTAACACTTGTTATATTTCAGAAATTCTTATATTGACTCCAGGCTGCTTCCTGAGTGGTGCATATGAGAATTAATAATATATACTGACATACATCCTTGTAATTTCGGAGGCTTAGAGACTGGTGTCTGACTCTTTTCTGGAGAATTCAGAAGGGTGGGTTGGCTGGATCAGCTATCAATGGCATAGAATGAAATGAGTACATGAATGAGTATGGCTTCTTTTCCAGGTTTTGATTTTTGGGGTGAGCCATATGCACTGTGAAGAAAATAGCCAGGCTCAAGCTTCTGGAAAGTATCCCACCTAGCAGAGCTGGCTGATGGAGTGAGAGGACCTAAGGTTATAGAACCTGGTCAAGAGCAGAGTGAGTGTTGCAAATGTTAACTGAACAGTGTGATGTGTCATCAAGGAAGAGTGTAGAGAAGAGTGTTTACGTGGTTGAGGGGTTGGACTTGGAGTGGAGACAGGGCTGCTGGAAGCACTCACAAGATAGTTCTACAGGAGTAAGAAAGGCAGCATGTGGCTATCACCATAACCAAGGTTACTAAAAGTCAGCTTGTACTTTCACCTGTCATGTAAGACACTGACTTTTCCATCTGATTCCTTTGCTCCATCCTTATCCCTTGAGAGTGAAGGTATTAGAAGCAGTATAATGCCTAGAAGAGAATTGGAATGAGAATATTAAAATAAAAGAGGGCACCTTTCTTCTCTACTAGAAGTCTCTGAAACCAAGAGTCAGTCTGGAATTGAGGCTAGAAGGAAATGCTTTGAAATGAATGACAGATAGATTTGAGTCAAATGATACTAAATTTTTAATAATGAAAAATAAATGTTATAATGTCTCAAAACCCATGAAAAAAAAGATATCTGCCTGAGATAGTCCAAGACTGGGAAAAAAGGAGATCCCACTTAAGTTTGAAGATAGTAGTAGGAGAAATAGGAAGCAAAATTAATAATGTACAAGTCCTCTATGCAGAAATTTATAAACTATTAAGAAAAATGAAAATATTTGAAAAGATGAATGGAATATTCAGTATTATTAAGATGTTAATTCTCCCCAAATTTACCACGAATTCAATGAAATCCTATCAGGAATTATTCAGTGTGTTTGTTTTTTTTGTGTTGTTTTTTTTTCATTTCAAACAATGAGTTTAAAATGTGTATGTAAAGCCAAAGGATTAAGAATAGCCAAAATAATCCTGAAGATGGACAATGTCAGAGGATTTATAGTAGCTGACCTTTTGTAAGGCTACAGGGATTATAGTCACATTAAGCCTACCTGTTTGCCCCATGCACCTCTCCATAAGGACAGATCATTACTTCAATATTATGCTTACTGTATGTGTTCCCACTTGGCACTAAAGGATGGCTGTTTAGTCAATAAGGGTAAGATCCCTCAAGGGAGGGGCAACCTAAGTCAGATACAATCCCGTGGGTGCCCATAGTTGTAAGTGGGTGCCATAGGAGAAATCACAAGTTGACAGAAATAGGGCGTGAACCCCTTGCTTCAGGATCTGGCAAACTGCTTGTGAAATGACCTATTGATATGATAATGTCTGTCCTCCTTGCATTCTTATCAGTAAGCCTTGACAGAGGAGGTTCTGTCTCTTAAGAGGTGCATGACAATAACCTCAGGGGACCTCCGGTAATGGCAGCTTGCAGGTGTGGGTGATTTGGCCCTGAGCTGTGTTTTTGGGTGTCAGACTCACAGACTGCAGAAGTTACATTGACCCTACATTGAACCTTGCTTTTGTGTAAGATAATAAAAGGAACAGCCAGGCCTGATTAGGGGCTCCAGTCCCCGAGGCAGAGGTCCCCTGGCGCTGAACTCCGTTCTCTCTCCTTTGTGTGTGTGTCTCTCTCTCTTTCTTAACCTTTCACCATCCTTTCTCCACTTCCACTGCTCAGTTGTGCGGGACATGACAGATTATAATAGTGTGCTACTGGAAGTGGGTAGAGAATAGACACATATTAATGGAATGAAATGAATTCATAGCAAAGCAGACATTGATGTACAATGGAGAGATTTAAATTGTTTGAATAAAAATGTTCAATTAAATAATTTTTTTTTGGAGGGTAGTGTCACTGGCCCTCATATGTGGGACCCGAACCAGGGTTGCTGGCTTCCCAAGCCAGTGCTTAACCACCACGCCACTTGGCAGGCCCTAATTAAATAATTATTAAAAATAAATCTTTATTCCCTACTTCATTATATATATATATATATATATATATATATATATATATATATATATATGATTTAAACCTAAAAACTACTAGAAGTAAACCTAGTAGTACATCTTGTCCATTTTGGAAAGACATATATCTAGAAGAAGAGCTAAGTATATTCCCCATTTACTTTGGGATACATAAATATTATTTAAACAGGACACACAAAAAACTACAAAAGGAAAACATTGGTAAACTGAACTAAATAAAACTAAAAAAATATATTTTTTTATCAAAACATACAATTAAAGAGTGAAAATAAACTAAAATACAGAAATAAAACTGCAACACACAGATACTCTATCAAAATGAACCTGCAAGCATACTGCTTTTGCTTTTTTTAATTTATTTATTTTTTTCTGCTGAATTTACTGAATCAGCGTTTGAATCAGTGATGATAATCCTCAATGTCATGCGATGGCACATGGAAATCAATGGTCTTCAATTCTGTTACAACTATCTTTTTCTTTTGAACCCACCTTATATACTAGTTACTACACAAAGCACTTTTTACAGACATGAAAACTTTAGCCAGTGACTCTGTGCACTGGTTGTTGTTACTCTTCCTCCATTTTACAGATGAGAAAAATAAATGAGACACAAACAAAGCAAAACCAGAATTTAAACTCAGAAAGGACTTCTACTCTCAGACTTTTTCTAAACTTTTGTATTTTAGTTTATTCTTCATTTAACTTTTAAAACACTACTATAATTGAATATCCACACAAAAACAATAGCAAGTAGTGAGAATATTATGATGATAGTCCTTCACTCCTTCATTACTGCACATAAAAATGTCAGCAGAGTGTTAACCATTGGGTCCTATTAATTATGCTGGTCTGCCTCTAAGGGGATGGCTGTTAAGGAACAGAACAGAAAAAAAATCATTTGTAGTGCAAAGCAGCTTATCTTTTCTTTCTTTTTTTTTTTTTCCTTAATGTGCCTGGTAAGATTTGTGATCAGCAAAAATCTCTCTGTCCCTGTCTATGCAGCTAATAATACATTGTGACAAAAGGTCACAATAGGAAAATGCCATTTGGGTGGAGTCCTTTAGAGTTAAACAAGCAAGGTAAATAGCAATTAGAGCAAATGTTTCCTTAGGAAGAAGCTAATTCTAAAGATTTATTAGGCATTTAAGTGATGTGTAAGCACACTCTCTGTAGGCAATGGTAGATGATACTGCTGACACAGCGTCTCCAAAATGTGTGTGTTTGTATATCCTAATAATCTGGTGTGTATATGCAGGAAGTTACTTTTTGTATTTCCTTATATACAGTGAAATTTCTATATTAACACATTAGTAACAGCTCATTTTCTAGAGTGTTTTGATATTGTAAATTCATGACCAGTAGTCTGTCAATTTATAACATTTGTATTTCTTCATTTCCAATCTTTATAATTTTCTCCATTTACTATTCTACTTATTAGAATAGCCAGAATATTATGAATAGAAAAGATGATTGTTGTCATTTACTTTATTCCTAATTACAAGAGCAAATATACTAATATCTTAAATTAAGAGTAATGCTGCTACAGTTTTGTAGGTAGTTTTTAGTTTAGGGACTTTTATTACTTTTTTATGGAATTATTATTATTGTTATTATTAGGTGTTGAATTTTATCCAAGATTATTCTGCATCAGATTAGATGCACATTTAATTTTTGACCCTTTAAATGTTTGAATTGTAACTATTGTTTACATATGATGAATCAGCTTAATCAACAAACCTGTGTTTTTGATTATTTTTCTCTGATGTACAACTACTTTATTTTTTTAATTTCTTGATTTCTGCTTTTATCTTCTTTCTTTCTTTACTTCAATTTTCTTTGAATTTATTTTTAGTGGTAATGTCAGTCTTACTCCAAAAACTAATTCACAGGTAGAAGCAGAAATACTTTTGAATTTTGTATTTAAAATTTGAGGCAATCAATAAACTGTTTTCCTTGGAATAACAGGATGACTTAAGTTTTAAGACTAAAATGTCTTAACAAGGATGAAAATGAGCAAAATGTTTTAGGTATGTGCAATTTATTATTAGTCATTCCAGAGATGTGAATATCATTGCATGCAATTCCAGATTTTATATATATTCATATTCATAGTATTATATTAAAAATGAATATCAGAAACAAAAAACATATATATATAATTTGAGAGTTTCTCTCTCTTTGTCATTATCTTTTTATGTCTTTTGGTAAAAATGTAATTTTGCTTGTATAGAAATTTTCTTGAGTTTGCAGATGGATTAAAATACATTTTTGATGCCGAGACTATCATTTTGCCAAGATTTTATCACTTAAAACGCTGGAGGTAAGATTTTAAAGCCAAGCCAAGCTGATTCTAATGATTTCTTTGGTATTCTAATTTACTCCTTTGATGTGTGTGCTCAATTTTCTTTTGTTTTTGGCATAGAGCTATTATCATCTAACATCTGTTCATGCATTATCCACCTTTTATTGAAAACTTTCCATGTTGTATGTCTCCCAGTTAGCATCTACACTTCTACCACCATGATCATCCAAGGCAACTTCAATAGCCATGTTGATTATAAAGTAAAATACAAAATTAAGATTGCTTGGTTCTTTTGCCAATTTTATCTTCCTATGTTCTTCATCTCTATTCTAATTCTGGTGCTCATTTCTAATGCCTCATTTTGAACCTTGGCCATAGGTGAAGCTATATTAACTTCAAAATTATAAACTCTGATACCTGAATATTTGCCCTGAACCACACATGCTACTTTCTCTCAATTATTACATTATTTTCATTTTAATAATACCCCCAATTTCTAAGTTCTTGCCTCTTTGAAGTGTGTCATTATCTTTCCATGACATGTTCTTATCTATCCAGAGTATACCACACACCACATCTTTTCAACTATGCATTTAAAGGTGTAGGTAATATTATCATTCCATTACCTTTTCCCCTCTCTTACCCACGGAAGTACTACTCATAGCTATCTCTGTTCCAGCATTAATGTCTGCTGAGAGCAGTAAGAAAAATCCATACAAATATAAGAATAATTGCTTATTGGTGCAGTGGTTAAGAGCTGGCTTGGGATGCCAGCGGCCCTGGTTCGGATCCCACATGAGGGGCCAGTGACACTGCCCTCTTAAAAAAAAAAAAGAAAAATTGCTTCTAAAGAACATCAGGATCCATACACACAGCTGGGTTTCTAGATTCATACAGGAAATATTTTATATGGTCCTTGTCAACTCTTTTTCCAATTTTCCACATGACTCTAAACTTTGACCATGACTCCTATGTATTTCATTTCAACCTATTATTCTTTTTCTCAGTAGAACTGATTGTGGTCACAGTACTTTCAGTGGTCACATTAACTACATTTTCTGCAAAATTTCAAATCAGTGACTATCATTTTCCTCAAAACTTCTTTAACTTTCATGATGTTTTTCTTCTAGATTTTGATCTATCTTCTTTTATTTTCCTGAGCATTCTTTTTTACTTTCTTTTGAGTGATTACATCCTTTGATCATAATTTAAATTTTGGTATCCCACATCGATTCTTCTCTTTTATTCTTATTTTCTGTTATCTCAATTATATATATAAACATGAGCTTCAGTCAATTCAAATGCCACTTTATCATTATGATGCCAAATTCTTATCTCCAGCTCTGCCTTCTTTTCTAAATTCAACATCCATACATCAAAATTGTTTATGGGCTCTTTTGAGGCATCTCATATTAACCTCGAACTCAATGCATTTTCTTGCATACTTATTCTTCCCAAAGATTCATGACCTCAGTGAAAATTGTAATAGGCCCAAGTGCTCAAGCCAAAGAGCTAGATGTCACCATTACCATTATGTCCTGGACTGTAACAATGGTATTCTAGTCTTTTTTTTTTTTTTTTTTTGAGGGCAGTGTCGCTGGCCCTCCTATGTGGGATCCAAACCGGGGCCGCTGGCTTCCCAAGCCAGCGCTTAACCACCGCACCACTCGGCCGGCCCTATTCTAGTCTTTTAACAGCTATGGCTATTGTTAGTGCAGAAGTTTATAGACACATATCCACTTTTAACCTAACATTACAAAAATATTTTTAAAAAATTAAGATGTGATTATAACATTGGCTCCTTAAAATTGTTCAGTGGTTCACTAGGCAATATTTTAAACTTCTTAGCATAGTGTGCAAGTCCCCATTATCTGAACTTTGCTCATCTCTTTCTGTTCATTTCAGTAATAATTCTGCCAAGAATGACTAACATTTTCTTTCATATGCTGGCATTCAGTATGAATACACCTTTTGTATTCACCAATATGCAATAAAAGATCAACCTCTCTATTAAGTTTTATGGACTTGCCCCTCCCACAGCCAGTTTTGTTGGGTTTACATATTCCCTTATTCATGCTCCTATTACACATTCACATTTATATGATAACAACAGAAATGTGCTATTATGTATACATTTGCCCATCTACTATTTCAATAGTTCCTTGAGAGCAGGTGGCAGATTGTGATTGTTTTTCATTATCAGTACCGGATACTCAGTAAGTTTTCAAAATACATTTGAACAAATAAGTTTTTGTGCAGTGAGGACAAGACGTTTGGAACATTATTAATATTATAGGGAGATGACCAGACCCATGATTACAGATAAAGAAAATCTATTTGATCTTTTTTTTTTTTTTTTGCATGATGTAAGGAAAATTACAATTTCCCTTCTTGTTGTGTTTCCTACCTGGATAGATGCAACATAGACTCTCCCTTTTGAAAAAATGTCTATGTATTCCAAATAGTAGCTACCATTGTTTTTAAAATTATGAGGTAGGATAGTATATATGCTTTGTCAACTGAGAGGAAAAGAAAAAGCATAACAAAACCCCTCTCCTTTTAATGTACTTAAATACTAATCAGTAGAGAGAAAATGAACTTCTAGTCTCTAGAGTATGAACACCTGGAATAGTACAATCAGTATGATTACTTAATAAATTCCTAGATATAAGAATTATAGATAAAAGAGTTTAAAAATACACAGTCGACATAAGTAACTAAAATACACAAATTACCATGTTCTGGTTTTGGTATTTAGGAGAAAGCAGGAAATTTGGAGGAAGGTTTCATTTGATAACTTTTGTGTCACTGTATTGGTTGCACTTTCTTATCCCAGCTTAATTTATCCGAAATTATTATAATGGAAACATTGGAAGATTTCTTTTTTTTTTTTTTTTTAGTTGAGCCATCCTGCCACCTGATGGCAGCTCAGCGGCTGCTCAGCTTGGGCCAGAAATTGAACCAGCAACCCTGTTGCTCAGAGCTCGCACTCTTGAGCGAGCTCTTAACTAACTGAGCCACTCAGCCAGGCCCCAGAAGATTTCCTTTCCTATATTAAGCCAATTGTCAGAACTGAAATGTTGACCAGTAGAAGACGAGAAGTATACGAACAAAAAACATGAGTAGAAGTGGCCAGTTATGAGCACTAAATTCTTTAATATCTTCTAGAATGTGTTATATAAACATTTTACTCT
This sequence comes from Aselliscus stoliczkanus, assembly GCA_033961575.1. Lineage (NCBI taxonomy): Eukaryota > Metazoa > Chordata > Mammalia > Chiroptera > Hipposideridae > Aselliscus > Aselliscus stoliczkanus. Next base: position 68,304,657 of record CM066740.1, on the reverse strand, counting down.
TAATAATGGTTATTAACAACTGTATGATTTAAGGACAATTTTTACCTCACATCTGACTTTTTTTGAAAGTGTAAGTTGTACATTTTAGTCTTATTTTTCACTTGAGTTAACAGTCGTACTAGGTCTGAATCAAGAAAGAAATGCTTTCAGTGTTTCTTTCAACTTCTCCATACACAGAAAAACACATGGTGACAAATCTGTGTGTCAATAACAATGGAGTTATCAGTCAATTCTTAAAGATTGTCATCTGAGCATTTGGCATCAGATTACCAGTCATTTTTTCATGTGCAACTGAAATCAGCAAGTCAGATAAAAGTAAGTTTCAAACTCACTGAAATAGCCTCTCTGGTGATGTAACCCAGCTGTCAACAGCAGAGAGGGTCACATGTCTGCTGACTGAGGTGAAATCTAGAAATTGAGACATGAGCAACTGAGTTGAAAATGAAAATGCTATGCTTTCTTAGAGGCAGAAAGCAAATATGTCAGGGTGATAAGTTCTGGAAGTTGGAACTGAGGAAGTACAGATTCTTACATTGTATAACTATGCTTCCTTCCATTTTTGACATAAAGTTCTTATTTAAAATGAATGCTACATGCCACAAAATAAGCCACCATTTTAAAGACGTTTTGAGAAACATCACTAGATGAAACCAGTGACCAAGGAACAAAATTAAAAAAGAAATAGGTGTATTGCAAAGATAAAAGTTCTGGTGGCTTGACTATATCCAAAAAGCCATCTGGAATTTCTATTGATCAATTGTGCAGACCATGAGAAAAAGAAAAATAAAAAATACTAAATAAACATACCAATATATTATGGATGCATTACTGTGTTTCATATTTACAATTTATTATGGAGATGATGTTAACATTGTGTCTAGCTGAGAGCTTGTTATAATTGCTGAGCTGTTCATTTTTAATATATCTGTATTATGCACAGCCACTTGTTGAAAATCTCAAATATATTTAAAATATTATTTCCCATTAGGGGTATCTGGAAAAAAAATCAGTTGATTAAATCCAGCTGTTAAAAAGATTCAAAAGATTTTCAATGCATGTGTTTAGTCCTAGAGTACCTACTATATCATGAATTATATTGGCAGATAACTACTTCCAAAAAGTTTAACAGCAGCTTGTTTCAAAATCACTTATAGCTAGCTAAGATTAATTTTGAAAAATAATATTCTTATAATATTAGCATTCATAGTCAACTCAAATAATCACTCTCATCCTCTATTTTTGGATACTTCATAAAACTGCTATATACTAAATTATGATGTATTTCCATTAAAAGTTAGATTAAAATGTCATATTCACATACTAATTGCATCTTAGCTCAAGATCATAATGTTGAATAACTGAGTGGTAATTAAATATAAATGATGAAGTAAAATGAAGAATTTCATTAGGAACATAATATCTTTCCCTCCAGACCTAGTATATATGAAATTGCACCAGAGAAGGGCAGTTGAATGGAGCGTAACCAAGTGATGTGCTGAAGTACTACTGTGCTTTTCTAGATTCATAGATCAGGAGGTCAATAAGCAGTCAGATCTCACGACTCCTCCAGAAAGTGTTTTTGAAACCAAGGTCTCAAAGTATATATCAAGGTATTGGAGATTAGACGTACTTACATATTCATACAAATTAAATATGAAGCATTTAAAAATAAATAGAAGAAAGCATTTACTTATTCCTGAAAGTAAAAGTTTATATCTAGTACAATGTAATCTAAAAGATCATATCAGATGTTTTTCAAAAAAAGGTTAGCAAGTGAAATTTATTTGCCAGGTTTTTAGATTTTACACATATCAAAAAAGAAAAAGTTATTTCATTTTTTTCAAAAGATCAGGCGATGCATACTTATAATGGGAAAAAAAACCCTTCAAAATCTCAAAGTTTTGGTGGTTTAGAAATTAGGTTTTCATTGTATTAATTGCAAATATATTAATTCCTGTGCTAATATCTACAGTTCCACTTTTTATGGTGTATATTCTACCAATTAAATTGAAATGTATTCCATGCAGTAGAATTATATTTGTTGTCTTGTTTTTACAATTCATAGTAAATTTTCTCGATATAATACTTTTTTCATGCAAACTTAGCATGTTATGTTATATATTGCTGTAGGCCCATTATTTTGTAACATATCATTTTCATTTATAATTCAGATAGGTGGTTTTGGTACATGATTTTTCTCTTTTAGGCTATTAAATATTCATGTTCTGGTGAAAAATAGGTTACTCTAGTAAACAGAATATTTCAGTAGCACATGTAAAATAATTGAAAATGACATGGTAAAACAATGAAAATAATGTTTCTAAATTTTAAATGTTTGGGGAAAAGTTGGATTTCTTAAAAAGAACATCATAAAACATGGTTATGTCAAAAGGATAGCTTATCTTCCATGGATCATAGTTAATTTATATATAAGTTGATGTCTAAGACAGTTCACTTTGTTAAAAATATTACTTAGATTGATTTCATTCTGAAAGTATTAGTGGTCATCTCCATTTCTTTCAATAAAAATAATCTAAATGCCTGTGAATATTAAATATGTTTTCATTATTTTCCTCATTTTTTGCTAAATATCTATCTACATTTGCATAAGTATAATCCAGATCAAGTAATATATATATATATATATATATATATATATATATATATATATCCATTTTAAAACAGATACTTGCTATTATGTTAATAACTAATTTTGAAATTTATAAATTTTAACTAAGATGCTTTGCTTTGCTTTCTTTTCATTCTTACTTCTTTTAGCTGCATGTAATGTAATAATATGCCCTTACTATGTGTTCACATTTATAATAATGTCAACCAGAGGATTTGAGCTAAATGTGATTTTTAAAAAGTCAGTAGCTGGAGTGATGATCTTTGGAAGTTTACAGTAGATGCCTGGTCTGTAGGTTACTGGCTGTCTCACTTTGAAGGTCGGCAATCCCTTTGAAGTTCTCACTTTACAAGGTCAAGTACGGAAGGAGCAGCCTCATTCGCATTTGACTGAGACCACCTGTATTATGGAAAATGGCATGATAAACTAGATTGATGCCTGTTCTAAACTGCACAATTTTTCACATCAGGTTATAAATTTCATTATTTGTCTACAAAGATAGTAGTTTCAGGTAGGAACAACTGACAATGTAGTTTGTAACAAGTTTTTAAAAAGTCATATCACACTAAAATATAGGGTCCTAATTGTTATGAGGTGAACATTAAGACACGCCATTTACAGAATTGCAATATGTACTACCCTGTGGTATCTGTAACAATATATTTATCTTGAATGGTGCAATCCTTGCTTAAATTAATTCAAATGTTTGATTTTTAATAATAATTGATATTAATTATTTCAGACAAGCTCATTAGCTTGGATTTTGCTCATTAGCTTGGATTGTGTGTGTGTAATAGATGTGTCAGCATATAATGGAGTTTGCATGTTTTAAACAGTGTGATGGTTTTACAACTGGAGAAAGATCATTTCATTTGGAAGGTTGCCATTGAAATAACCATAATACCCAATTGCTTTATGAATTATAATTTATAAACACCACCAATCTTAATTTCAAACACCATACATTAGAATATATATATATATATATATATATATATATATATATATATATCAAGTTATTTTGCAAGAATTTTTGTTCTTGGCTAATTTAGTGTGTAGAATTTGATGGCTTTGAGATTTTATTTGGGGATGCGTTTCATTTTTTCAAATACTATTATAATCTTATGCATTTCTATATTGATTACTTAACATAAATTTATCTAATTTCTAATTTATTTAAACACTGAAATCCAACTTATGCATATTGAGCCCTCTCTATATATTCACTAAATAAGGCATTCAAAGAAGCATACGGATGAGGACCTGGCCATCAAGGAGTTTAAATAGTAGAAAGAGATAAGAATACATTATTATAAAAGTGTATGCTTTACGCAAGAGTAAATATGAAAAAGACAGAGGTGTCTGAACTCCATTTCTGAGAAAATGGAGGGTCTGGAATCGGGTAGTATTCTCTCTGGACTCCAAACAATGGACAACCAGGAAATAAAATTCAAACATTTGGTGATTATAAAAAAAATATATATATGGGAAAGCTAAGTCAAAAGTTCCTAGCAAGTAAATATAGTATAAATAGGCTCTGAAACAAAGAAAAAGAAACAGAGAACAGGGTAGAAAGGTCACATACTTTGGAAAATATATTCAGAAAGGAGATGCACAGATTGTCTGTGAAAATAGCATGAAAGAACATAAGCCCTTTGGCTGCAATGCTAATGGTTAAATCAAAATTATTTTCTAAAAATTTCTCAGTAGTTTGCTAAATGACAGCTGTTAAGAATAAGAAATAGTGGGGCCGGCCGAGTGGCGCATTCGTTAAGAGCTGCTTTTGGGATGCCAGCAGCCCAGGTTCGGATCTCCCACATATGAGGGCCAGTGACACTGCCCTCTACAGCTAACAACAGCTCCACATGGAGCTGGGCTTTGTGAGCTCCGGCGATGGTGTGGGCGGCAGCCCCTGCTGCAGTGGGCTGCCATAGGCTACAGTGAGTGGCTGGCAGCCAGCGTGAGCTGCCAATAGCCGCGGTGAGTGACATCCAGAGGCAGGCGACCGATCTGCCTCATCCGGGAAGAGCGCAATGAGGATACCAACATGGGCCAATGAAGCAACGTCCTCCACAGCTAGACTGAAGAACAAAAGGACAGCAACTTGTCTGTTCCCCTTCTCCGATTCCCCAATTTAAAAAAAAAAAAGAAAAGAATAAGGAATAGCAACACATTTAATAATTGCAAAAATTATTTAAGTCTATGAAAATGCAGCTTTTGATAGATTTCATTACTATAATCAAATGTAAGAAGTCATTAGTGATATAAAATTAATTTTATACCATTAATAAATATGTGTGTTTTAAATTAACATGACTTGTGCATACATTTTTTTCTTATATCTATGTGACATTCAAGAAGCATCACATATAATAGGTCAATTTTGTTTTAAAAAGTATATTTTTTTAAATTTTTATTAAATTTATTGGTGCAACAATGGTTAACAAAACTACATAGATTTCAAGTGTACAATTCTATAATACATCATCTATGTATTGATTGCATTGTTGTTCACCACCCAGTCAGTTCTCCTTCCATCACCATATATTTGACCACTTTTTCCCTCTTCTACCACCCCCTCTCCTCTTACTTTATTAGACTGTCTGTGAAACCTAATCCTTGCTAACCTTAAAGGTACATCTCAGAAATGATCCCTATTAAATTAGCCTTTTTCTATTCTTCACTTATTTAAATTCAATTTACTCATGTTTATATATATTCATACAAATATTTTTGAATAACATTTTAAAAATCAAAATTTGCAAATAATTGTTTTCACATTCTCTGGGAGTTTAATCACATACTTAAGACATGGTAGACCTATGCTGCAGTATCGATGAGGGCATCAATGATCTGAATACATAAACAAAGACAATATGGTGCAAAACTCGGTCTAAATCAATGATCGTGATGCGGGGCAGTATGGATCTTGATGAATAAAAGTAAAGTTCAACATTATCTTGGTACTGGGTGACAAATCTTATTGGACAATTTCATTTTACTTCAGAGCAAAAAGTGTTTTTCTATAGCAAGTATGCATTGGAAACTATAAATAAGCCTTCTCAAAGATAGAGGCCTCCAGAGAGATTTGAATGTGTAAAGCCCTCTCCTATCTTCTCTAGAGACATTTGATTACTTTCTAAGTTAATAAACGAAGAGATAATTTGCCTCTTTCCATTGGAAGAGATTTACTTAATAAATAATCTCTCTCTCTCTCTCTCTCTCTCTCTCTCTCTCTCTCTCTCTCCCCCCCACCCCCTCCCTTCCTCCCTCCCTGTCTTTGACAGGAAGGGCAGATGTTCCAGCAGAGTGTGTGTGTGTGTGTGTGTGTGTGTGTGTGTATGAAATATATATAAAACTGAGTCTCCTAAATTTTGCGGTTCCACTCTTTTTTTGTGTGAGTATGTGCTTTTTTACAGAGGTCTGTTTTTCTTTTGCTAAAATTTATTGGGTTGACAATGGTCAACAAAACTACATAGGTTTCAAGTATACAATTCTATAATACATCACCTATATATTGCATTATGTGTTCACCACCCATAAGAGCAGGTGAAATATTGCCATTTGTGACAACATGGATGGATCTTGAGATCACTCTACTAAGTGAAATAAGTCAGGCAGAAAAAGTGATGAACCATATGACTTCACTCATATGTGGGATATAAGATTGAAAGCAACAAAGGAACAAGACAAACAAAGAAACAAAAGCTCATAGACACAGACAACAGTTTAGTGGTTACCAGAGGGTAAGGGAGGAGGGGATGGTAGAAGAGGAAAATGGGTCAAATAAATGGTGATGGAAGGAGAAACTGCTTGTGCAGTTTACATTTAGTCGCTTTTTGTTATTCTACGGGAATTTTGGTACTAAGATGATGCTGTAGGAGCCTTTTTTTCTATGAGTAATAAAACAGTCTGTGTGCCTGTGTGTTAATATATGTATATAAAATGATGTCAGGATAATTTGTTAGCTTGCCTGCAAGTTAATCTCACACTCTTCCCAATTCCTGACTTTTCAGTCTGGTAGCAAGGATAAAGTATTATCAGCCAGGTACTCACTGGAAGAGGTACACAGTGGGTCTGTGGGTCCACTGACTCAGGGAGGCCCATGGGAATCAGTGATGTGTGGACTAATCGTATGGTGCATTGGACAACATGTAGTCTTCTATTTTAGTGCTTGCTAATGACAATGATTTGGAGAGGTGGTTTCAAATTGAATACTGGGAGGAAGGATTGAAACAAGTGTTAAACAAAAATGGCATTGTACAGAGTTAAACAGGCAAGGAAGACTTTATTCGACTATTGCAATGGAGGATCAACATTAAACTTTACTGAAACAAAATTGAGGAAGGTATTTAAGCTCTGAGGTGAGCTGGTGGAAAATTACTGGAGGTTGTTAGGGTGGAGGTTGATCCTTGTGATTGGGCCTTTTGTGTTTGCTAATTGGCACTTACTGAAGTTAGGCTCCTAACCTTCCCATAAAGACTGGGAGATAGGGGCATTATGTTCCTTAATAATTATACCTGAAAGAGTTGGTTCCCAGGTCTTTGAGGAAAACATTCCTGGGTTTGAGGCTAGGAGAAGATTTATCAACATTTCAAAAGGGCAGAGATAGTTTGCAGTTTCAAGGCTTCTAAAGCAAACACTCTAATAAAAGGGAGTTCAGGGACATATAATCAGAAAGAAACATGTAACTTTTGGCCAAGCAGAGGGAAATAATAAGGTTGTCTTGGTCACAAGCAGTCGAAATGGTTTGCTTTTCTTTTCTTTCCTCAAGGAAGGAAGATTAAAAAAAAAATCCCAGGATTCCTAAAGTTTCTATAAGGCTTTGGGCTCCTAAAATTTTTTAGGAGTGCATAAAATTCTTATAAGAAACCTCAGTTCCTGAAAATCCTAAGTGTAACCCTTTTAGATGCTTCTGCATATTGATATCATAAAAATGGAGAATGCTACCTCACTGATACTATAGACAAACAAAGACAATTGGATGAATTCCCTCAGGTAGTTCCTCGCTAAATAAGGATTAGACTCAATTACTCAGACTGAACTAGGAACCCTAAGGCTTACCAGCCCAGTGAGATGCCCCATAGGAGACCCTGTGAGATGCCACATTGGAAGCACCACCAAATTGTATCCTTTATTCCCACATAGGGGTCCTAAAATTATAAACAATAATTGTTTCCAGAGATGACATGCTTGTCCGCTAGCTTTTAGTTCTTTTTTAAAGGCCTGGCATTATCTTGCCTTCCTCTAAACAACCGTCATGACTTGCAAATTAGGGATGCTTATAGATTGTTTAGGGAATCACCATTCGTAATTCATATATCACTCAGATGACTGCAGAGCTCTCTCCAAAATGAGCTTTCCTTCAGTTATTAAGATGGCCTTCTTAGACAGATAACTAACTCGTTATTTAGGCATACTGCATGGGCAGTTTTACTACCCTCGTAGTTGGTCAAATACATAAGATGGTATAAAGTATGTTTGTAACGTTACCTGAAATGATGAATGACGCTATTTTGATGCTGGAGGACCTTCAAGTTAGCACAGCTCACTGGCCAGGGTTCCCATGGATGGCAGAATTCCCACAGACTTCTTCTTGCAGATCAAGGCAGAAACTGCTAATACATGATGTTGAATCTGGAATAATGCATTAAAACAGGTGGAAGAGTCAGCACAGAAAACTTAGGAGAAGACACCTGACTTTTCAACAGTTTATGCAATTCCTTTGGCTGGTTAGGTCCAGGGCCCGATCACGGCTGAGTTCATACTGGAAGTTGCTCCCATTCCGATGCCCAGATTCCTGCTTACAGTAGCTTTAAGCACTACACAAACAAACTGAATGCATTCCGCACTAGCCAGTGTAGATGAATCAGAGGCTGGTAGAGTGGTAGATGTGTGGGAAATTCACCAAGGACTTGAACCAGGTGGCAACCGGAAGTAAAGCTCCTGAAAATCAAGTCACCTTGAATACTTTCATTTTTCTGCCTGGTCCAGGTCTTTGAGGCAAAGGCATGTGTTTGAACAGCAAACACACAAGATAGCATTTCTGTAAAGGTAGAAACTTCTGAAAAGATTGGAAACATAAACATGTCTCTTTCCCCTCCCTGGAGACTTGAGTGTACATAAGAAGGTAGTAAACTAAGAGATGTGTTTTCTCCCCTCCCCCAGAAGAAACTAGCGTAGGAAGTCATTTCTCTCACTTTCCAGAAGGGAGAATGAGCACACGTGTCAGCAGTCTGTGAAGCTCAGAGCCTTCTAAAATTTGGTTAGGCAACATTCTGTCTTTATCTGAGTTGCCCTGTGGGTTCTGGACTTGGGGAAGCTGAACTAAGTTACTACTTGGGCTGCTGTAAGCCAGAAATGTCTACGGTTTTCTGTCAATGAGCAGTGTAAAACGGGGGCTAGACAGCTCATTAGCTGGCCAGGAGGGCAAAATCAATTCTCATCTAGTTCTTGGAAATTTGAATCAGTGCCCTTTTGAGAATTTACTGAAGTCCATTTTATTTTGTGGATGATTGTGAAAAGCAATACTGAATGACAAGCTCCACAGTGCAAGGATATAAACAAATTGTAGAGAAATAGTAACATGTATTTTCCTAAATTGTTAGTGAAAGCTGGCATAGGGACACAATAAACAATTAATACAGATATTCACGTATGCATTTTCATTCAGATGTGGAATCTGCTTATAGAGGAAATTCCGTTTCAAATTATGTTTATTTACTAGTTCATTTACTAGTGTTTGTTCTAGGCTAATTCAAGTGGAGATAGTCCATGAATTATATATATTTATTCTTTATATTTTTTCTTCAATAATTGTGGTTATGTTTCTGTGAAGCTGATTTTCATCACATTTATGTTTCCAAAATGTGTTCACAGGTATGTACCATTCTCATTCTCACTTTTTATCAGATATGACAGGGTGTAAAGAAACAAGTATATAAGAGAGGACATTTTTGACTGAGGTTGCTTAGAAAGACTACCCACTGAGTAGTCATTCTTAATTCTGATATAATTCACAAAATAAATTAGAAAATAACAATAGATTAACTGGAAGTAGGTGTTATTTCAAAAACAAATCAGTTATTATAACTGTCAAAATGCACTTAACTGGTGAGTTGATTCAAAGTGACCATTTGTATTAAAAGCAACTGTTGCTTTCCCAAAATCCAATATTCTATTATGAAATATCCTCTGATTATATAGCACTATCCCCTCCCAAATAAGTCATCACACATCTGTGTATGTGTAAACTGTAGTCTTTATTCTTATTTTCCATGTCCATATGCCTCCTCCCCCTCTTCACATGGTCACGAATCTCTGGTTCCTCTAATTATTATACTTACGGCTTTCCTATTTTACTTCCTTCATTGTTTTTATCTCTATTTTGTGCAACATATCATAATGTAAATGCTTTCATGTTGTTATTCCTTGTAATAATATACCTTTACATGGATGAGTTTTAGAGAGCTATATACTAGGCCTTAGTCACTAATGGAACGTCTCCAGTGACCAGAAAGGCTGGTGATATTAAAATGACAATTCAGAATGTCTTTACTTGACTGACACTAGAAATATGATCAGTGGGATTTAATTTTTCATGGCTAAAAATAAGGCATAAGCACTTATAATTGGCATATAGTAAGAATCAAAGTTAGTTATTTCATCACCATACTATTTATGGAACACACACATTATTAATTCTAGTAGAAGCCTAATTATAAAGATGGCATTATATATTACAAATTTCTCTTAGAGAATATGTTTGTGTAAATAAAACATAGGAGAGACATAATTCCTCCATACAGTGGAGAAATGACTGATTTAGAACGCCATTTTAATTTTTCATACTCTTTATGCTTGGCAAAAGCAAATTCTCTCATTATCCAGATGGTTCTCCGCATTTCACATGACATGAATATTGAATGAAAAGCAAAACGTCTGTCAGACTGTAGTCCTGGATTTGTGGACTCATGAGATGATTCTGAAGATCTCACATGAGTGAAAGCAAACTTAAACATGGCTTGATTGCTAGAATGAGATTTCTCATTACACTTTAGCTTTACCCTTCACTTCAATAATTGTGATTTTCATTTTTTAGCGAAGTTTCATTACTGACATAATGTCAGGTGGTTACGGGAGGCAAGAGGGGTAAGAAAAGACATACATATTTATATTTGAACTACCCTGGGTAGCAACTATGTTGCTCCAAACTGAGAATCTGCTCTGCCAACTTGTAATTATTTACAGAAATCAAAACACACCAATTAAGAAAAATTGACAAATTTTATTCCATGTTATCACACAGGAACAAATTCCACATTCTAAATAAAGCTGTTATATTAAAATATTAGTGAACATGATGCTTCTCAATTCTCAATTTAAATATTCTCTAATTATATTAAAAGTATAATTCTCTTTCATGGAAAAATAAGATGTGTAATTTGTATGCACTTAATGGAATTTCTATTAAGTTTCATTTTCAAAGCTGATTACAAAATGTTCAACTTATTACTGCAACTTAAGCTCAACTATGACTGAGTAGAAATGATAGCCTGCTGTGTTCTCTGGAGTACTTAAGGCTCTAGTATTTCCTGAGGCATATACTCACATGCATATGCATAGAAACAGCATGAGGGAAGAGATATTGACAGAATGGTTAGTTTAAGTTTAGGATTTCTTCTCATGTTTTCTGTATTTCTGCATGCAGTGGATTTTGGAAATGATTTATGAGTCATGTGTAAGATTGCTTAGGTGTTGAAATTACCTCTGCAAGAATTCAGTCTGGCTTGTTGCTGTTACTGACAGAATTTGTGGGTTCAGGTTTGTTACACAAAGGAAATTAAATATCACTCACTTAAGTTTTTGTAATACTTTTAATATTTAAAAAGAATCTTATCATTGCTTAATTTTTATGTTAGAGTAATTCTTTGTAAGTACTAAAAATATCCCTATTCTTTTTCTTTTTAAGATTTTATTGGGAAATTGGGGGAGGGGAACAGTGTTAGGGAATCAGGGAAGGGGAACAGACAAGTTGCTGTCCTTTTGTTCTTCAGTCTAGTTGTGGAGAACATTGCTTCACTGGCCCATGTTGGTATTATCATTGCGCTCTTCCCGGGTGAGGCAGATCGGTCACCGGCAGTCCACCTCTCACAGTGGCTTTTGGCAGCTCACACCAGCTGCGGGCCACTCACGCTGGCTGACTGCCACTCATGGTAGCTTAGGGCAGCCCACTGCAGCCCTACTACAGCCTATGCCGTTGTGGGCGACTCATAGCAGCCCAGCTCCAGGTTGAGCTGTTGTTCATTATCTTAGCTATAGAGGGTGCAGGGTCACTGGCCCGCATGTGGGATCCGAACCAGCAGCCCTGCTGCTCAGAATTGGCATCCCAAACCAACTCTTAAGCAAAGCGCCACTTGGCCGGCCCCAAAATATCCCTATTCTTACAAGTAAACAATGAGTGGTACTTGGAGATTGGTGATTTTTTTTTTAACGTCTTTTTAAATTAGGAAATAATTTTAAGGTTTCTGGTTAATTGAGGAATTATAGGGAAAGACCCAAAATTTTCTGGTAGAAAGCATATTTCCTGAGTTTCTATCTGGGAAAGGAAGATATCTTCCACTGACTTAGGTTGATTTTCTCAATGGCTTATTTTCGCTATATGTATGGTATTCGACTACATAAAAGCTGTAATTTTATTCTGTATTAAGATGTCATTTTACTATTGAATCTGCAAGAAGTAAGCCAACAAATAAATTTAAAATATAATATTTTTGTTTGCAATTCACCTGAGGAGAACTTGTGTTCTCGAGATCAAGAAATATCTAGGAGGAAAGGTATAGATGCGATGCTCACAGAAAATCATTCTCCTTTGTTCTTGACCAAAAGGGTCAGGCTGCCTAGAATATATGTAATGCAGGCTTGATGTTAGAATACAATTTACATCAAGAGAAAGGCCAAGGTATAGGAAAACCATGCACATTAAATATATTTGCATGGTTGTGCTAGCACACTGGGGAATTGGCTGAAGATAACTTGAGTAACAAATGAGAGAGACAGACATTACAATCCCAGGAAATAATTGGATATGGCAAAACAACTTATATATCTGTATTTTAAAGATTTTTAATTTAGAGTTCCATTTTCTCTGCATTTATCCATTCAATTGTTAAACAAATATTTATTCAGTCCTATTGCATGAAAGACTCTATTCTAGAAACTGTAAATGCATCTAGAAACAAAATAGACCATATTCCTTGCTTTTATGCATATGGCTATATTCTAAACTTTTGCAAACTCTTCCAGTTGTGCTAGTTGAATTACAAGAGTTTCTTTTCTTTTTCTTTTTTTTCTCCCCTCATTTGAAAGGGAGAGTGGATTGATAATTACGGATATAAATAAAGTAAGAGAAGGGATATACGGAGAAGAATTGACTTTTTTCTTACTTAGCGGGATTTTTTTTTTTCCCAGTTAAAAATCTTGGAAATTCTGTATATTGATTAATAGCGCAGATTTATGAATTTTTTTCTGGAGATTATGTTTGGTTCCTAATTCATGTATTGTTTCATTAAAATCATCTCCTTTTCGTTTTTCTTTTCTTTTCTTTTTTTTGTTTTCTTTTTTATTATTATTTTATTATTATTATTAATAGTTACAGATGAACAAAACTGTGCAATAGTTATCTTTTTCACCCCTTACAAAGTGACTACCCCTTCCCCCTTGCTGTCCCCCCACCCCGATATCATACATATCTATTACAATTCCACTGACTCCATCCCCACACTATATTCCACATCGCATGACTATATATGTGTTAAATTATATGCAACATCTAATATTAATCAGTGGCAGCTTCAGATGTACAGTGCAGTAGTCAGGCCACTACACCATCCATGAAGTGGTCTCCCTGACAAGACATGAGTCCATCTGGTCCTCTAAAAAAATATTTACATTATTGATTATATTCCCTAAACTGTCTCTTCTGTCTCTGCAGTAGTATTGTAGTTACCAGTTTATGTTGCCTCGTCCCTTCCCCTTCTCCCTCATGCCCACCCCGTCTCATCTATCCCTTATCAGTTTTTCCTTTGTGTCTCTAAGACTATTTCTGTTTATTTTGCTCATTTATTCAGTTCTTTAGATTCCACATATAAGTGAGATCATATGGTATTTGTCTTTCTCTGACTGACTTATTTCACTTAGCATAATGTTCTCTAGGTCCATCCATATTGTTGCAAATGGTGCGATATCTTTCTTCTTTATAGCTGCATAATACTCCATTGTGTAAATGTACCACAGTTTCTTAATCCAGTCATCTACCGATGGGCATTTCGATTGTTTCCAAGTCTTGGCTATTGTAAATAGCGCTGCAATGAACATAGGGGTGCATATATTTTTTCGAATTAGTGTCTTGGGTTTTTCAGAATACCTAGGAGAGGAATTGCTGGGTCAAAAGGTAGGTCCATTTCCAGTTTTGAGACACCTCCATACTGACTTCCATAGTGGCTGCACCAATCTGCAATCCCACCAACAGTGCAGCAGGGTCCCTTTCTCCCCACAGCCCCACCAGCACTTGTTGTTTGTTAATTTATTGATGATAGCCTTTCTGACTGGAGTGAGGTGGTATCTCATTGTGGTTTTTATTTGCATTTCCCTAATGACCAGTGAAATTGAACATTTTTTCAGATGCCTGTTGGCCATCTGTATGTCCTCTTTAGAAAAATATCTCTTCATATCCTCTGCCCATTTTTTTTTTTTTAGAGGGCAGTGTCACTGGTCCTCATATATGGGATCCGAACCGGGGCCGCTGGCGTCCCAAGCCAGCTCTTAACCACCGTGCCACTTGGCCGGCCTCCTCTGCCCATTTTTTAATTGGGTTGTTTGTTTTTTTGGTGTTGAGTTGCATGAGTGTTTTATAAATTTTGGATATTAACCCCTTATGACATATATCATGGACAAATATCTTCTCCCATTCAGTAGGCTGCCTTTTTGTTTTATTGATGGTTTCCTTTGCTGTGAAAAAACTTTTAAGTTTGGTGTAATCCCATATGTTTATTTTTTTCTTTTATTTCCCTTGCCCGAGGGGATATATCAGTAAAAATATTACTGAGAATAATGTCTGCAAATTTACTCCCTATGTTTTCCTCTAGGAGTTTTATGGTTTCAGGTCTTACATTTAAGTCTTTAATCCATTTTGAATTTGTTCTCATATATGGTATAAGGGGGTGGTCCAGTTTTCAGTTTTTTACGTGTGTCAGTCCAATTTTCCCAGCATCATTTATTAAATAGACTATCTTTATCCCAACATGAATTCTTGCCTCCACTGTCATAGATTAAATGGCCATATATGGATGGATTTATTTCTGGACTCTCATTTCAGTTCCATTGATCTATGTCTGTTTTTATGCCAGTACCATACTGTTTTGATTACTGTAGCCTTATAGTATGATTTGATGTTAGGTAGTGTGATAACTCCTACTTTGTTCTTATTTCTCAGCTGTGGCTATTTGAGGTCTTTTATGGTTCCATATAAATTTTAGGATTATATTTTCTATTTCTGTGAAAAATCCGTTGGTAGTTTGATAGGAATTGCACTGAATCTATATGTTGCCTTAGGCAGTATGGACATTTTAACTATATTAATTCTTCCTATCCATGAGCATGGTATCTGTTTCCGTTTATTTGTTTTTCCTCTAATTTGTCTCTTCAGTGTCTTATAATTTTCTGAGTACAGGTCTTTTGCTTCTTTAGTTAAATTTATTACTAAGTATTTTATAGTTCTTGAAACAACTATAAATGGTATGTTTTCTTAATTTTTCCTTCTGATATTTTGTTATTGGTGAATACAAATGCAACAGATTTCTGAATATTAATTTTGTATCCTGCTACTTTACTGAATTCATTTATCAGTTCCAATCGTTTTTGGTGAAGTCTTTGGGGTTCTCTACATATAGCATCATGTCATCTGCATATAATGACAATTTTACTTTATCCTTAAACCAATTTGGATGCCTTTTATTTCTTTTTCTTGTCTGATTGCTGTGGCTAGAACTTCCAGAACTATGTTGAGTATAAGTGGAGAAAGTGAATGAACTTGTCTTGTTCCTGATCTTAAGGGGAATGGTTTTAGCTTTTCCCCATTGAGTATGATGTTAGCTGTGGGTTTATCATATATGGTCTTTATTATGTTGAGATATGGTCCCTCTATTCCCACTTTGCTAAGAGTTTTTGTCGTGAATGGCTGCTGGATTTTGTCAAATGCTTTTTTTGCATTTGTTTATATGACCATATGATTTTTATTTTCCATTTTGTTCATGTTGCATATCGTATTAATTGATTTGCAGATATTGAACCAACCTTGCACACCAGGGATGAAACCCACTTGATCAGGGTATGCTGAATTCTGTTTGCTAATATTTTGTTAAGGATTTTTGCATCTATGTTCATCAGGGATATTGGTCTGTAGTTTTCTTTTTTTGTAATGTCTGTCTGATTTTCGGTGATAGTGGCCTCATAAAAAAGAGTTTAGGAGCCTTCCCTCCCTCTGGATTTTTGGAATGGTTTGAGTAGAATAGGTGATAATTGTTTCTTGAATGTTTGGTAAAATTCACTTGTGAAGCCATCTGGTCCAGGGCTTTTGTTTTTTAGGAGCTGATTGATTACTGATTCAAATTCCTTGGTAGTAATCCATGTATTCAGATTTTATGTTTCTTCTTGAGTTAGCCCTGGAAGTTATCCTTTTCTAGCTTTCAGAAAAACTAGAAAATTATCCATTTCTTCCAGAATCTCAAATTTTTTGGCATATAGTTGCTCGTAGTATTTTCTTCTGTGATGTCTGTTATCACTTCTCTTTCGTTTCTGATTTTATTAGTTTGAATCCACTCTCTTTTTTTTTTTTTTTGATGAGTCTGGCTTGGGGTTTGTCAATTTTGTTCATATTCTCAAAAAACCAGCTCTTGGTTTCATTGATTTTTTAGTATTGTTTTACTGGTCTCTATTTCATTTATTTCCACTTGGTCTTTATCATCTCCTTCCTCACACTCCCTTTGGGCTTATTTTGCTGTTCTTTTGTGTGTGTGTGTGTGTGTGTGTGTGTGTGTGTGTGTGTGTGTGCACGCGCAGTGTCACTGGCCCTCATATGTGGGACCCGAACTTGGGCTGCTGGCTTCCCAAGCCAGCTCTTAACCACCACACCACTCAGCCAGCCCTTATTTTGCTGTTCTTTTTCCAGACCTCTGAGGTGTAAGGATAACCTGTTGATTTGAGATTTTTCTTGCTTCTTTAGATAGGCCTACACTGCAATGAACTTCCCTCTTAGGATTGCTTTCACTGCATTCCAAAGATTTTTGGTCATTGTGTTTTCATTTTCGTTTCTCTCGAGGTATCTTTTGATTTCCTCCATGATCTCATTTTTCACCCACTTGCTATTTAGTAGCATGTTTTTCAGCCTCCATGTCTTTGTGATTTTCTGGGGTTTTTCTTGTAGTTGATTTCTATTTTCACAGCATTGTGGTGGGAGAAAACGCTTGATATGATTTCAGTTTTCTTAAATTAATTGAGACTTGTTTTGTGGCCTAACATGTGGTCTATCTTGGAAAATGTTCCATGTGTGCTTGAGAAGTATGTATATTCTGTAGCTTTGGGGTGAAATGCTCTGAAAATATCAATTAAATCAATCCAACTGGTCTAATGTATCATTTAAGGCTGCTGTTTCCATATTGATTTTCTGTCTGGAGGATCTGTCCCTTGTTGTCAGTGATGTGTTGAAGTCCCCTACTACCATAGTGCTTACGCAAACCTCAGTCTTATGTCAGTCAATACCTTTATTGTTATCAATCCCTTTATTGTTATGTAATGCCCTTATTTGTCCTTTATTATATTCTTCAATTTAAAGTTTATTTTGTCCAATATAAGTATTGCTACTCCAGCTTTTTTCTCATTTCCATTTGCATGAAATGCTACTCCAGCTTTTTTCTCATTTCCATTTGCATGAAATATCTTATTCCATCACTTCACTTTCAGCCTCTGTGTGACTTTTGATCTGAGGTGAGTCTCTTGTATATGTAGGGGCCTTGCTTTCTTATCCATTCAGCCACTCTATGTCTTTTGATTGGAGCATTTAATCTATTTACATTTAACATGATTATTGACAGGTGCATAGATATTGCTTTTTGTTATATGTAATTCTTGTCTTCATTAGTTAGATTGTTTTCCTATTTCTTCTGCTTAAAGAAGCCCTTTTAACATTTCCTGCAATGCTGGCTTGGTGGTAATGAATTCCTTTAGCTTATTCTTTTCTGGGAAGCTCTTTATCTCTCCTGCAATTTTAAATGATATCCTTACTGGATAAAGCAATGTAGGTTGTAAGGCCTTAGTTTTTCATCACTTTGAAAACCTCCTGCCATTCCCTTCTGGCCTGCAAAGTTTCATTAGAAAAGTCAGCTGATATTCTTAAGGTGGGTACCCCTTTACGTAAGTTGCTGCCTGTCCCTTGTTGCTTTTAGAATTCTGTCTTTGTCTTTAACCCTTGCCATTATAAGTATAATGTGTGTTGGTGTGGGCCTGTTTGGGTTCATCTTGGTTGGAACTGTCTGCACTTCCTGGGCCTGTATGTCGATTTCCTTCACCATGTTAGGGAAATTTTCAATCATTATTTCTTCAAATATGTTCTCAATCCCTTGCTCCCTCTGTTCTCCTTCTGGAATTCCTATGATGTGCTTGTTGTCCAACTGCTCTCTTAAACTATTTTCCATGTTTTTAATTCTTTTTGTTATTCCACTTGGGTGATCTCTGCTATCTTGTCTTCTAAGTCACTGATTTGATCCTCTGCTTCATCTAATCGGCTGGTAATTCCTTCAAGTGTGTTGTTTATTTCAGTAATTGCATTCTTTAGTTCTAACTTGTTGTTTTTCATGATTTCTCTATCCTTCTTTATGTTCTCACTAAGTTCCTTAAACATTCTTATCAGTGTTCTAAACTCTGCCTCTGATAGGTTGGTTGCCTCTATTTCCTTAGTTCCACTGATTCTGGAGGTCTTTTCTGTTCTTTTATTTGGGATGTGTTTCTTTGTTTCCCCATTCTGGCTGACTCTTTGTGCTTGTTTCGATGTATTAGGTAGATCCCGTAGGTCTCTCAGTCTTTGTTGGGTGGACTTATATGGTATGTGTTCTTTATATTTGAATTGCTCCATCTCCCTATTCTCCTGTGCATGTGTTCCAGAGGTATCCCTTCTGTTGTGTGTCTTCTTCTGTTGAGGTTGAGCTTTGATTGCTTTTGGCTTATCAGTAGCTGGAATTGACTTCCAGATTGACTAGTGTGAGGATTGGCTATGTCCACAGTGTATGAGCTGCTGTGTGAGGGTTGACCTCTTACATGAAGATTAACCCCCATGGGCTCTTATGCTTGTAGAGAATTCTCTTTGGGTGTGACTCTTATAGGTCGAACCTGGTAATGCTCTAGTTTCGTCTAGTATTGGCTTCTGGGTGTGATGATTCTTGTGCCTCTGGCTGAGCCCTGGTGCAGAGCAATTTTAGAACAAAACAGATCACTAAGCACAACAACAACCACCACCAAAAGAAACCAAATACTCTCATATGTAAAAACAACCGACAAAGCAACACTCAACATGCACAAAAGTATCAAAAATACAAAAAACAAAAGAAACACAACAAATGAAATAGCAACACCAAAACAAAAAATGCAGAAAAATGGAAAGAAAGAGGAAATTTAGAGCAGGGAATAGAATAAAGAAAAGAAGGGAGAAAGAAGGGAGGAAAAAAATATATATATATACATATATACATAACTAAAAATGGTAATAATAAAATAGAAAAACAAAAACTCCAAAAGAAATTTAACAATGTATGTTTAAGGAAGGTGACTACAGTAATGTTTATAGCAGTTTTATTCATGATATTCTAAAACAGAAAAATTAAATGTCTATTATCAGGACAGCAGATAAATAAATTGTGATACATTAATATAATAGAATATGACAGCAATAAATTAGAATAAACTATTGATACACAAAACATGGATAAATCCCTGGACTTTTTGCTGGGAAAAAAAAAACTGAGTACAATATAATACACACTTTTGATTCAATTTATGTTAAGTTTTGGAACAGCAAAAGTAATGCAACATTAAAAAGAAAACCAGGAGAGTGGATTTTCACTGTATGTTGGACTGCATAAGAAGTGACTTGTGAGAAATTTGGGGGAGATGTAAATATTCCATATCATGACAGGGGTATGTTCTCTAGAATTATATGCATTTGTCAAATATATAGAGATAAGAGTCATATGGTTCATAAATGTATATTAATAAAATAATTATACTAACATAGTAATAATAATTGAGTGGAATTTGCAGGAATAGAATGCAAAATATGGAAAATTGTTGATAATTGTTGGATCTGTAATTATGGATATATCTGATTATTATACTATCCTCTTAAATGAGAATGTTTAAACTTTTAATGTTTAAATGTTTAAATTTTTCATAAAAAAGTAAAACAACATCCATTGATATTAATAAGTATATCTGTATTGCATTTCATATTTGTAGAAAAAGAGAGCCAAAAATATAGAACTATGCATTGAATTTAATTGTATTAAAGAGTCAAAAATTATGTATGGTTTGGTGGGAATCCTTATCCTAATTTGCGGTGCCAGTGGATCAAGTAATTGTAAATATCGTGGGATTCATTTTAAGTGAAGACTTAGATTTGAAAAATAAGTCAGTGTCATAGTTTAAAATATAAAGGTTCATATTAGTAATAAAGCTTCCAGAGATGAGGTGACACAAAAATAAGAAACACAGGAATAGAAGGCTAGAGGGCTGCACACACAATGTTGAAGAAGGTTTTAATTTGAGATCTGGAATAAGTGAAATCAGAGAGAATTCATAGGTAAAGAACTGGAAAAGAAGAGCACAGTCACTAAAGTTAGGGGAAAAAGTCTTTAAAAGAGAGATAAACAATAGTTTTAAAAGCTACAAAGATTGAAGAAAAGTAAATACTCATATGAGAACACTGGGTTCTCCTGCTGTGAAGTGATTATCATTTTAAATCCAACTTCAGTAAAATTTAAGTGGCAGAAGCCATATTCGAAAGAGTTTAAGCAAGTAGAAGGTTTAACCTTCTAAGAGTTTTGCTGGCAACAGAAAAGCATAAAATATAATATGATATATAATATAATATAGTATGTACTATATTATAAAGTTTATTTAGTGAAAATATGAGATAATTGTACCAACTTATCATAGGCAACATTTTCTTAGGCTGAAAAGGCAATAACCAAAGAAAAAATTACAAAGTTTAATAGAATGGATTACATAGAAACATTTGTTCAGTAAAAGACAATATTCAGAAAATGAACATGCAAATCATATGCTTGGAGAAATTATTTACAATATATATCTGCAAAGGAAGCATAAGTAGATTATGTAAACTGAAACTGAAAATTAGAAAGATAAAAACTATGAAAATATGCACAATATGAACAGACACTGACAAAGTTCGACATATGAATGGTCAATAAGTTCATTAAAATATGTTCAACATCGAATTCCAGATTCAGCTTTGAAATGTAAAGAGTGTGAAGGCTGACATTTCTACCCTTCTACCAAACCTGGGGAGACTGGTGACTACGGAAGGTCTCGGCTGAGATCTGCTTACCTGAAGCAAACGCCAGCACAGCCATAAAGTAAATGGTAACCCTGACGAATTGCTGGAGGCACAGTGAACTGCTTGATAATTAGAAATTCTTAGGGGGCCTATTTTTAGGGAAGTGAAACTTCATGATCCACAACGGGATCTTATTTGAAAAGCAGAAAACAAACAACAACAAAAAAAATAAACAAACAAAAACACCAAACCAAACCAAAAAACTCTTTTGTTTCCAGCAGGGAGAAAGGAACCTAGCCATTTTAAAATATGCCCAGAGTGGACTCCCAAGCAAAGACTTCCTTGGAAGGGAAGAGACTTTGCCTGAACATTATCCAACCCAATAGTAAATACCTAGGTATGACTCTAATGTCATATGTACAGGAACTATTTGTTGATGAAAATGCAAATGGTTACAGCAGTCAAATTAGAAAAATCTGGCAGTTTCTTCTAAAGCTAACATAGGCTTAGCATACAATCCAAATGATCATACTCCTAGGTGTTTTCTAATTTATTTAAAAACTTATGTTTACGCAAAAAAAGTCTGCCCATGCATATACAGAGATTTATTCACAATTGCCCCAAACTAGAAATAACAAATATGGTTTTTCAATAAGTGAATTGATAAACAAATTGTGTTATACCCATACAAAGGAATATCACTTCCTGATGAAACGATATAAGCTATCGAGTCATGAAAAGTCATGTAGACATATAGAATGCATATTCTGTAAGTGAAAGAAGCCAGTTTGAAAAGGTGTGGTTCTAATTCTATACAGTTCTGGAAAAAATAAAACTATAGAAACAATAAAATAATCATTGCTTGCCTGAAGTTAAGGACAAGGGTAAACAGACGAAGCAAAGAATTTTTTTAGAGTAGTACAATTATTCTCTATGACATTAAAACAGTGGGTACATAGCGCTACACATTTGTCCAAACCCATGTAGAATGTCCAACACAGAGAGAGAACTTTAATTAATGTATGCAAAAATAGGGTAGGTTAGGAGATTCCAGGACTGAATTCAAACTACGACAAGAGAATCAGACTATGACAAGGCCATCTGGATCCTGGAACAGCAAAGAGGTATTAGGCAAAAACTAAGAAATTATGAATAATGCATGAACTTTAATAATAATGCGCCAATGTTTATTTCTTAACTGTAACAAATACCACATTAATTTAGAATATAGGAGAAACTGCATGCAATGTATAGGGGAACTCTATGCTG
This sequence comes from Aselliscus stoliczkanus, assembly GCA_033961575.1. NCBI lineage: Eukaryota > Metazoa > Chordata > Mammalia > Chiroptera > Hipposideridae > Aselliscus > Aselliscus stoliczkanus. The sequence goes on along the minus strand of CM066740.1, from coordinate 68,282,137 downwards.
TCTTTACAATTTTTCTGTAAAAATAATATTGTTCTAAAATAAAGCATTTATTTAAAAATATATTCAACATCAGTAGTCTTCTAGGAAATGAAAACTAAAACCATTTGAATGGCTAAAATTTAAAAGCTTCACAATATTAAGTGATGGCATATATGGAGGGCAAACTGAGCTCGCATATATTGTTGACTGTGGGGTCATATTTGAAATCACTTTGGAAAACAGTGTGGCAATATTATAAATTTCAAAATTCACACACCATGTGTGACTTAGCAAATTTACTCCTAAGCATTTATCCCAAAGAGATGGTATGGTCAGGAATAGCCTTACACACAAATGTTCTAAGCTTCTTTAAAATTCCTGATGGTTCTAAACTGGAAACATGGACATGCCTATTTAACAGGACAAACAAATCAAATTGTGCAATATTCATAAAAAGGAACACTACTTAGAAACAAAAGGGGACAAACTATTGGTAACAAGCCAAATCTATGTTACAAACTTTTGCAGAGAGAAATAACAAAACAGGGCCAGAATAACATATTCTGCATGCCTCTCTTTTCTTGAAATTGTATAAATGGCAAAACTATTCTATGATAGAAATAAGGTTATTTGTTGCATGGGGCTGACTATGGGTAGATGGAACATATTGACTTACTAAGGGCCAAAGGGAGCTGTCTAAGATGAGGGAGATATTCTTATACTGATTAGGGTGGTAGTTAATATGGGTGTGTATGTTTGTCAGAATCATGGACTTATCCACTTAAAACATGTGCATTAGAAGAATCATTTTACAATCATGTTTATTTTAAAATTTGAAGGAGTAAGTGTAAAAAAATACAACAACCTGAGTTTCTTGTGTATTGCCATCTTTAGTATTTCCATCCTACAACTTTTATGAAATATTTGTTTCAGATTACAATGATTTATTGATTTTATTTCAAATTTATTCAAGGGATCATTTATTTCTTTAACATACCAAATATGTTATAGCAAATATATATATATATATATATATATATATATATATATATATATATATATATATTCGGACACATCAAGCAGAAGAATGAAAGAGATACTAAAACCTCTGATGTCTTACACACATGATGGTATATATAGGATGAGAGGCTGCATAATTATTAAATGACCTTTTTTCAGTAAGAATAATGTATTTGGTTCCATAACCAGCTACAGAATGGATTGAAATTAAATCTCCTCTGCAATCTGACTTGAGTTCATATGTTTGCATGTTTGACTACTGCAGAGAATGTGTTTGGAGACTAAGATAATTCCCATCTCTTAATAAAGTAACTTTATATCTATTGCAAGTCTGTATTTGATCACCCCAGTTTGTTTTCCCTGAAATCTAAACCCTAAGTGTATTCAGAGCCTAGAAAGTTGGAGTTTGAAGTTTGATCTGTGAGCATTAACTTGCAGGTTTATTTTGTATTTTAAATAGGTGATTTAAAATTGCATCAAACTGACATATTTGAATATCAAAGCTCCTTAGAGTACATAGTATGTATTATATACACAAATATGTTACAAAAATGTGGGAGAAGAAAGAATTAATGTTGAATAGCTAAAAAATGATTCAATTCAGTATGGTAAATTTTTAAGATGAAAAGAAGGGGTAGAAGAAGGTTGAAGCAACTTACATATGTCAAATTGATATCCTTATTTTACAGTAGCGGTCCTAAGAGATTGAGAATATTCCTGAGGCTATGCAATTATTCACTGAAAGTTTTGAGATTTAAAACATTTTTCATCTATTGCTCTTTCAGCCTTATTCTCAATGGACATATGCAACGACAATCATTACTGCATCTAATCCCCAGGGAGTCTGACTCAGTAATTTTGGGATGAAGTTCAAATATGTGTTTTCAAAGAGAATAGAAAAAAAAATGTTGGCAATTTTGGTGTGCTCACCATGTTTAGAATGACTACATTGTACTATGTGAAATTATCAAATATATGGGTCTTTAAGTATCTCTTAAAATAAATGTATTTAATATTAAACCTTACTTTCATTCTGTAAGAAAACTTGGATTTTTCACCATATCTAGCTCTTTTTTCCATTTAAATAATATCCTCAAATGATTTAAAGATTACAGTAAAATCAGAAACATAACTCTTCTATGTTATCAAACCATATCCAATTTTCTCAGTTCTATCATTTACAAATAGAAAAATATGCATTTCTCAAAGTAGAATGAAATACAAAATGTGGTCTGTAATATTCCCTTTATATGGCCCTGAAAATGAGGGTGAAATATTAGCATAAACAAAATTCATCTTGTAGAATAAAGGAGACATTGGAAATACAACATTTGACTTTAATAATGAAAAATTATGGTGATAAAAATAAATCCATTTGAGAATCTGATTTTTTTTTTGTAAGTCAGAGATACTTTGGTTGCAGGAAAAGAACTTCAATTAAGCTGGCTCCTATCAAAAGAGGAAGAAGAGGTCTCAGGAATAATAAAGGTAACAAAATTAATGTAGCCAAGTACTGTGCTGTGCAAACAGCAGTGGGAACTGACAGGTTAAAATTCTTGTCTCCCCAGGCAAATGTAAGCCATCAAAATTTCTCTCTCTTTCTTCTTTCCAATCTGCTCTCCACTTCTTTATTGCCTGTCTGTACCAGTTTTCTCTATTTCCTCACCTTGTGAATTGTTTGCTCTGAACTCCCAGCCCCAGCTCAGCATTACAAGTGTTGCTTTCTGTGTGTTATCATCTAAAGCCTACTTAAGTTTTTTGGATGATGTACAATTAGTAGAGCACTGTGTCTACAAAAAGAGATGAAGTTATTATTTCTACACAGAAAAAGACATATCCTATATTAGTCAGCTTGGGTGACCATTACAAAATACCACAGACTGGGTGGCTGAAAGAATTGAAATAATTTCTGCAAAATTCTGGGTGTTAGAAGACTAAAGCCAAGGTCTGACTTATTCAGTTTCTTGTGGCTCTCTTCCTTGCAGACAATTGCCTTCTGGCTATGTCCTCACGTGTCCTCAGAGTGGGGAGGTCGGGGGGAAGAGAGAGAGAGAGAGAGAGAGAGAGAGAGAGAGAGAGAGAGAGAGAGAGAGTCAGCTCTGGCATCCCTTCTTATAAGGACACGAATCCTCATGCCTTCATTTAACCTTAATTACTTCCTTTGAGGCCCTATCTCCAAATACAGCCACCCAGAGGGTATTGAGAGGATGCAAATATTTAGTCCATGACACCGGTGGTCTTAGGTCAAAATGCTAATGGCAGAGAAAGGGCTGGTTAAATCAATCTGCTCTGTAGATGAATTAAGTTTTAACTCTCTTGTCCATTTAGATAGTCTCATCAAGGGCTTCCGATATTCTGAGTATAGGATTGGAATTTTCCCTTCAGTGCGACTTGGGATCGTTGCCCTGTAAAAGCTCCAGCATTGTCTTATGACTTATAGCCCAGGGACCAGCTTTTCAAAATTGCTTTACAGCAAATTTGCTCACTGACCACTCACCAGACTCTTGGGAGCCTGAACCAAAGGTCTGTGCAATCCAGTCCAACCCCTGTATCTCAGGAGATGAGGAGGGCATCTGCACTGGGGTGGCTGAATGCCCCAGTGCCTCAGAGACATTTCTCACAGCCATCCCTCTCTGATCCCAGCCTTAATCATCTGCTCTGTGCTTTTGGAGGCATGAGGTATTTTATAGGGAGTTTTTACAGGTCTCTTGCCCATTGCCTGATGTTGGGGGACCACTGACTTGTACTTACTGAAGGCCTGGAGGACTCTGGATTTATCTCATCTCTTCTGCTCTGTTCCAGCCTTCAGGGTACTAATCCTAGTCATTTGGCCAAGGCCTGTGAGAAAGATCTGATGGGTGGACTGTCAAATAGACCATTACGTGGCTTGGGCTGTCCACTTGGGGTTCACATTCATAGTGTCTGCTCACATGAAGTCATCATGTGCTCATTGAAAGACTGAAACTTGTCCCCCTCTCTAAGAAAGAGCCCTCCTTTCTTTACCACACCATCAGGGGAGAAAGTAACCATCTCTTTCCTCCTGTGAAGAGATGGGTTTTAAAATTGAGATTATTATGCTAAGTGAAATAAGTCAGATAGAAAAAGTCAAGAACCATATGATTTCACTGATATGTGGTAATATAAAACTGAAAACAACAAAAGAACAAGGCAAACAAATGAAGAAACAAAAACTCATAGACACAGACAATAGTTCAGTGGTTACCAGAGGGTAAGAGGGGCGGGGGATGGAAGAAGAGGGTAAAAGGGATCAAATATATGATGATGGGAGCAGAACTGACTCTGGGTGGTGAGCACACAATGTGATATATAGAAAATGTGTCACAAAATTGTATACATGAAACCTATATAACTTTACTAACAATTGTCGCCCCAATAAACTTTAATTAAAACAAAATTATTCCATGAGTTATTCAAGTTGTTCTCATGGTTGGGGTGGCAGCAACTGTCTCCAACATTTTCTGAGTCCTAACCAGAAACAGAAGTGTTTTGACTGACTTTGGCAGAATTACCAAACTATTTCTTTCATTAATGTGTTTCAGACAAGCTTGAAATATAAATTAAAGGAAACTTTAAAAGAAACACTAAACCTTTGTTCTCTCTACAAACTTCTCTCTCTGTATGTGTATTTTGTCAAATTTAGCTTATATATTTTAAATAAAACCAAGAGAAAAATAAATTCTTGACAATTTTTTATAACTCATACTGTAAGAACTTATTTTCAATTCCAAGTTTTAAAGAAAAATACATTTTAAAATTTAATTTTTTGCCTAATGTATAGCAAAACATTTGGATCAAGGATGGTGTTGGGTCCGAGGGTGTCAATGAGGGACCATCTCGGTGGTGAGACACCCAGTTGAAAGAAGGCGGGAGGCAGACTGTGTGCCATAAACACAGCAACAGCTCTTTATTGATCCGAGGCCAGCGCCAGAGAGTGTGAGCTCCAAAATGGGAGCGAGGTTTTATATCCTCACACAAACAAGAGGTGCATGGTGCCAGCACACAGGTGCAGAAAGGAAACTTACAAGCAATTAACAGAACAGGATAGCAGGAAATGTACATCAGCGAGTCATTTCCTCCCCTCTGTCCTACTGAAGGGAGAGGTGCAGGCCAGTCTCCAAAGCCTGTAAACATTTCCTAACTGAGAGGCCCTAACACCTGGGCCCCACACTCCATCCCTACAGGGTTTCGGACCGTGCCCTTCTTTGGGATCGAACCTTAGACCCAAAGACCACAGCAACAGTATAGGGCACAGCACATTAAGTCCTTTGGGGTCCACCCCACAGTGCCGTTCGGGTCGGCTCGCACCTGCTCTATACAGCGAGGGGCCTGCTCCAGCAGTTCCCCCTGCCCCCTGCCAACCATCCCCACCTGTTGTTTACTGCATAGCCCATCAAGGGCGGGGCACTGCCGTATCCTCGTTGTAGAAGAGTGTTCACTGCTTTCTGAAGTGAGGTCCAGTCTCTGGTCATCCGCAGGAGGGCAGTCCAGTCCAGTTTGAGGCTGTAGCTGGTGTTATCCATCATGGGAGTCCTTCAGCCGCCGATGTGGGGAGCTCAGTGCAGACCAACACTGGGCAACATTGTGCACCTGGCAAAGACATGGGCCCAGGCCAGGATACTGTTGCCTGTGCCTAGGCTGGACAATAAGACAGTAAAGAGACAGAGACCATTAATGGTAAATCCCTGCCCTCTGGCAGCATGCAAGCAAATAGCCTCCAGTGGCGGGGCTCCTGGACGATTATACCATACTGTTTCCCCCCAAACTGTAGGGGAAGGCAAGTCCACTTGCTGGAGCTGCAGCAAAGGCAAAGGCCACAGGGCCAATGCAAAGGTATCCCGTAGCAAGGTCCCTCCTCCGTCTTGTGACAAGGTGACCTGCAAGGAGGTTGGTCAGGGGCACAGCAAAGGCTGGACTTGCAGTCCACAGCCAGCGCTGGGCCCCCATGGTTCTACCAAGGCAACGCAGGGATCTCGGAAGACAACAGTCTTCCATGGCCAAGTCCATGTTCATATCTGGCCTTCAGTCGGAGCTTCCCAGGCTGGCAGGAGCAAAGCGCCCTGCTGTACCCTGGGCAAGTCTTGGGACCTGCTTGGTCCCAGTACTACCTTGAGGGCATGTGGCAACCCCCCTACCACTCTGTCTAGCGGTGACTGGCCTGTCTTTCACGGCTGTTCATTTAGCAGATGCAATGTCAGCGGTACTTGGATTGCCCATTGCTTCCATGGGCTCGTCCCTCCTAAAGCCCGGAGCTTTTCCTTCAGCGGTGCATTGAAACGTTCTATGTACTCACAGCCTGCGGGCGATAGGGGATGTGTAGCTGCCACTCTGTGTCCTGCCCCTTCACCCCCTGCTGAGCTCGCTGTCCCTTAAAGTGAGTCCCTCGGTCACTCAAGATGGTGAGTGGCTGCCCATATGCAGTGCTAAGCTGCCCCAGGCACGTTTGGTGTCCTGTTGCGAAGCAGTGGGAGTAGGCCACGCAAATCCCAAGCCTGTGGTGGTGCCAACTGCCATGAACGGGAACCGCTTACCTGCAGCCTGGGGACAGGCCCCACATAGTCCACCTGCCACACCTATAGTGGGCATAGCCCCCGCTCAACCTTTCCAGGCTGAGTACGCAATCACTGCCTCTGGAGGTGGTGGCTGGCACACTGGGGACATGACCAAACAGCCTCTGTGGCTTCAGAGGTATGCCCCAGCGCTGGGCCACTGGGCACATGGTTCGCGGGCTTACGTGCCCTAGCTGCCGATGTAACCAAGGGCCCCTAGCGGCATCCTGCACTGCTGAAGGAGAGAAAGGACGGGCAGGGTGAACTTGTGCCAGTGTGTCTGCCGTGTCTTTTCCAGGGGAAAAGGATGGCCCATGGCCCAGGACTTGGTAAATGATAGCCACCTGGCTTTTACCCCATGTCCACAGATCCTCCCAGAGGGAGCATCCCCACAGGGGTGCCATCCTATCATCCACCCCTGGCTGGCCCAAAGGGAACACTGCCCAGCTGTCAGTGTAGACATGCATGTCCCCTGCCTCATGCATGAGCACTACCCAGACAGCCCTGAGCTTGGCCCATTGACTACTGTGGTCTAGGCCAGTGGCATACCAGAATTCCTCTGATTCTGGCTGTAACCCTACCACGGTCCATGTGGGGGGCTGACCCTGAGAGGAGCCATCTGTGTACCATGCCCCACCAGGGACAGGTGGCTTTCCTTCCCTGTACTGGCTGGCCACTTCTACGGGGTGTTCTGGAAGTGCCTCTTCCTTGTCCGCCCAGAAGGCCACCAGGCCCAGCAGCTCATGGAGCTGTTGGGACAGCAGACTGGAGCTAAACACGGCCCTTTGCTCCAAATATGCTCCCCACTTGGTCAGTGTGGAAGTTTGGGCCACCCCTATCCTGGGTGCACTGAGCCATGACTGTATCCAACCCTCAACCGGGTATGTGGTCAGCATCGTCACAGGGGGAGGACCTGTGGTGGCCTCACAGGCCACTAGGACAGCGTAAACAGCCACTAACTGTTTCTCTATTAATAAGCGCCTCTGCTCAGCTCCCTTCCAGAGCTGAGACCAGAAACCTAAGGGCACCTTCCTGGTCCCATGGGTCTGCCACAGACACCAACCAAAGCCCTCCTCCTGCACCTGCACCATCAACAGGTATGTAAGGGCAGGGTCAGTGACCCACAAGGTCTGGGCTTGAGCCACAGCCCATTTGGCAGCCGTAAATGCTTCTTCCATCCCGGAGGTCCAGTCCCACACCACACCCCACTTTGTCACACCATGAGGGGGGCTCGTTATGGTCACCAAGTGGGGTATGAACACCTGCCAATACTCCAAGAGGCCCAAAAAGGCCTGGAGCTATTTCACCATCTCTGGGCATGGATAGGCCTGGATCTTGTCAATAGCAGCCTCTGGCATAACCTTGGTCTTACCTGACCAGATAACTCCCAAGAATCTGACAGACAATTCAGGCCCTTGGACCTTGGCCTCGTTGACAGCCCATCCTGTCATTAAGTGCCACTCTGAGGGCCCTCGCCTCATTCTCTAGATCTGTAAGAGAGTCAGAGGTTAACATTATATCATCCATAGAATGAAATAACGACACTGCTGGGGCATGCTTCCAGGTGGCCAAGTCCTGGGCCACAAGTCCATGGCAGATTGTCGGGCTGTGCAGGTACCCTTGCGGCAGGACCACACATGTCCATTGTCATCCTTCCCAAGTGAGGCAAGCTGCTCCTGACCCTTTGGTGCAATGTCAATGGAGAAAAAGGCGTTTTCCAAGTCTGTGACTAATGATATCTCCCCATTGTCAAGGATGGTCCATGAGGACCTTTATGGAAGAGACGGCAGCAGGCAGGGGCGGCATCACCCTGTTCAATTCCCAGTTGTTCACAGTCATGCACCAAGTGCTATCTCACTTGCAGACTGGCCACATGGGAATTGAATGAGCTGTGAGTGGGGCATATAATACTTGCCTCCTCCAGCTTTAGAATCATCTGGCTGATCTCATGTCCTCCTGGGAGGCGGTACTGGCTCACATGAACTGTCCTGGCAGGGGTTGGCAGGACAATAGGCTTGTGGTGCAGATACTCTCGCACCACTGTTATCATAACGCACACCCACAAAAGGAATTCCCCCAGTGCGGTCTGCACTGCAAGGCCCTGCAAAACATCCACCCCTAATAAGTACTCTCCATCAGGAGAGATGTACACCACATAGGCCTGTGGGGCAAAGCATCCAATTCCCAAAACCACAGTTGCCTCCTGCACCCATACATGATGGCCTCCGTACCCCTCTATGTACACCCTCCAAATTGGTCTAGATTGCCATTCAACAGGTTGCTGTCAGCACCCGTGTCCACCAGGGCCAACACATACTGCACATTGATGGGGGACCAATGAATGGTCAGTTCCACAGGAGGCCTCTGGTCTCCTGGTTCCCCCGCCAACTGGGTCCCTTGGCCTGATCCCTAGTCAAAGAAGTCCTACAACTGCACTTCACAAGTAGCGACATTTGACAGCTTGGTGAACTTCTGTTCTGGGCTCAACTGGGTCCAGAGGGCCAGTAGCACCTCATTGGGCTGCTGTTTGATCTTTGCCTACAATACGCCTGCCACCAGTAGATCAAACCACATTTGCCTCTGGCTCACTTTGACAGGACCCACTTGTGCTGGGAGGGTCTCTGCCTTTTGCCCTGCGGGTGAGTCCTGGGGGTGGTTTTGACAGGCCTAACCACTCCCCCCACTTTATACTTGCACCAGGTCTCCACATCACCCAGCCTGGCCATAGCCATTGTGACCTCTCGAATGCGGTGGTCCACAAAGGGGGTCAAAATGGCAGCCACCAGGCCAAAGGAGCCCGCCGGGGCAGACGTCAGGATTAAGTCCTTCATCCGTGTGGTGAGCACTTCCTCATCGGGCTATTATAGTGCTCCGGAAAGATCATCTGGTGCATGCCCATCTTCCTGATGATTTTCACCAGGTCCATGTAAGTGGACCATTTACTGACCACCTCCGGCAACTCCCCTGGGTCTGTCCAGACCATATAGGCTGCCGACATTAGCCAGTTGATCAGGGAATGATTACCTTGGTCATTTCCCACCAAGTGCTGAACATTCTGCAGCCGCTGGCGGAGGGAGTGTATCACCGTGATGGAGGCGAGTTGGGCCATCTCATCAGGGGACAGCTTCCTGCTCTTGGCCCTCTTGGCCCACAGTTGCAACAGCCAACCGGGTATGGTCTCTCCGACCTGTTGGCAAACCTGCTTAGCTAACTTCCAGAGCTCAGCCGACATATATGCCGCGTATGTCGTGTGCTGTGTGACTTCGGGGGCCCTGGCAGGGCCTCTTCCTTGGGTTATGTGCTGATTGTGCTCTATCTGCTGCTTGATTACCAGGCCGGCCTGGAGCACGAGTTGCGTTGGGCTCTCGGGTCATGACGCAGGGCAGGGGGAAAACGGGGAGCCTACCTGGCTTTCCAGTGCCTTTTCCAGGGCATGGACCCATTGTTCCAGCACCTCCTGAGCCTGCTTCAGCTGCTGCACTTGCCATGTCTTGTCGCATATGGTGACCGCAAGACGGAGAGGAGCAGCCATACAACCTGCCCCGCTGACTCGCAGTGGGCCAGGGGTGTGCTCGTCTCCATAGAGTTTAATGCTTCCCGTACAGCCTCCAGTGTGGGCTCCACTGCCTCCCAGTCCTCAGGAGGGGCCCATGCCATGAGGAACTCAGCAACTGGGTGCCACAGTGCAGTTGGGGGCCACATAGTAGAGTCCTTCCCCCAGTGCTTTGGGACAGTGGGGCAGTCACTCAGTGTATCCTGCCGGCTACACCAAATGTTGGGTCTGAGGGTGCCAATCAGGGACCGTTTCGGTGGTGAGATGCCCAGCTGAAAGAAGGCACACAGACTGTGTGCCATAAATGTAGCCAGAGCATGAGATCACACATGCACAGGAAGGAAACTTACAAGCACTTAACAGAACAGGAGAACAGGAAATGTACATCAGCAAGTTGTTTCCTCCCTTCTGTCCTACCCAAGGGGGGAGGTGCAGGCCTGTCTCCAAAGCCTGTAAACATTTCCTAACTGAGAGGCCCTAATACCTGGGCCCCACATTTGAGAAGGTGGGGGCAGAATTGGGAATATCAGAAATATTATAGAACATAAAATATGAGAGCTCTTTAAAAAAAACAACCCACAATGTAAAACATATGCTCTCATATTACTCCCTATTCTGCCCTTCATTTTGTCTTATATCCTTAGTTTCCATGGGCTCTCCCAGGTCTGATAATTTACCCTGAATTGGTGTCCTACTACTGGATACACGTACGAAAACAAATAGGTGGAGAACAAATTACTAAAAAATATTAACCAGCAGTCCTCCATATTAGTAACAACATTCATTTTCCTACTTTCTAAATAACACTTATACAATAAGTGCTCAATAATAAATATAACTTGGACTTAGCATATGAGGAAATGGTAAAAAAAAACAAATGTTTAATTTAACTTTTAAATGGCAAGCACTGTAAAACCTCTAAAGGTCATTAGCGTGACAATTAAAATAAACATTATAGAAAGTGACACAAATTGTCACTGTTAACCAGGCCTAGACAAATTTAGGAAATCTGATCATTATAATGATATGAAATATCATGGGACTAGAAAAATAAAATTCCAAGTAAACTCTTTTGATAGAATATGTTAGAGCCTATGCGAGAAGCACTTAAGTAATATTTTATATAAAAATGACATATATAAGTGAACAAAAATAATAGTTAATATAGGCTATATTTGTTACCAGAATATAGGGACTGTGGATTTTAATAAAAATTTTAAGGCAAAATAAATATTGTAAGAAAACTTACCAATTTTTTTTTGATGGGTATATGAAATTACAAGATGTCGTTAAAATGCATATTGAAAGAATCATTTTCCCTGATGGTTTAGAATAAATCCTCCTGAGAAAGTGACTTTTCATTACAACCTGAAAGACATTGGAGTTTGTAGTAAAGAGGGAAGGAGACAAGAACACTAAGAGATCCAGAATCCTGGAAGGGATTTAATAAAAATGATTCATAGAATACCAGTGCAATGAGGATGAGTTGGGGAAATGAGGCTAAAAGTTGGAGAAGTAGAAAACTAGAGGCCAATTTGGGTTTTTAATTTTATTTTAAAACAAAGGAAATTTGTTTAAAGGAATATCTCATTTGCATTAAAATATTAATCTGTTTATCCTCACTGAAAATGGCATTAGAATGGGGCAAAAGTACAAATATGGAGACCATCAGGAAGCTATGAAATTGGTCCATATTTAACCATAATTCGCACCACCCCTGTCTCAAACTTCAGCTGTTATTGATTTGACCCTTTAACTATCTCATTAACATGTTTGTTTCCAACACAGTAATCCAAGATACTTTTGGATCTCACCTGAATTATTACAACAGTCCTTAACATGTTTCCCAACATCCAGTCTTGCCACTTGTTAATGCATTTCTTGTACTTGCAGCTGTAGGATTTTTGTTTTAAACAAATACAGTTAGATCTATCCCTTATTTTTATTTTTCAGTCATTTATCTTCCAATCCTTAACATGATCTATATGCAGAATCTGGCACCTGTCCCTTTAACTGGCTCTATATCGTCTCTATGCACCTCCCAATTTTGCATTTATCAACAATATCCCATACTGTTTTTTGACTTGGGGCCACTGCCAATGTACATCTTTCTGCCTGAAATGCTTTTCATACCACTCCTACCTCCATGCTGGTTATTCTTCAAATAGATGTGATAGTTGAGAAGTAATAGTTAATGAGTGTTTCCCTTTTTGAAAACAAAATCCCCTGCTTCAATATTCAACTGAATATTATTGTGTTTTCTTGTTTCAGCCTAAAAATCAGGAAGAGATAGACCATGTCTTTCTTTTTCACTTCAGTATTACTAGAATAAAGGTAAGTGTTCAATAAAGATTGATTGAATGGATGGATTAGAGCATGAATAAACAGATGAATGAACGAATGAACACGTTTTATTCAGTAAAACCAGTTGCTTGGAGCCACATGCCAAGAATGTGAGTATTTGGTTTCATTCAGTGTTTTCCTTTTGTTAGTTCCTGTAGCACATAGTTATAAGGTAGTTCATATGGTATATCTATGCAATCCAACTCCTGACATGTAGGCAACAAAAGAATCACACAATAATTGCAAAAACATCTCTTTCATTCTAATTATATGTATAGTTATGCTAAGAATAATAAAATAATAATATTTTATTGACTGCCATTGTGACAAATGCTAAATACTTTACATTGGTCAAGAAAAACCTTCTCAACATACTTTTCAGACACACACATCCTTAAATATTTGGATAATTCACAATTTGTGAAGGAGAAATCACAACTATCTTCCTTTGTCGTTTTTTAAATGTAGGTGAATATTACAGTTTTCGTGTAGGTATATCTTTTCCACAGCGAGGTAAATTCTTTCTGCCAGACTCAGGGTCATGAATCACTACCTTATCTTGGTCTTGAAGCTACAAAATATGTGAGGTTTTCTGAAGGGGAGAAAAAAACCAGTTTTGTTTTGTTTTGTTTTGTTTTAATGAGTATGACCTAGCTGGCTTTTCTAAACCTAGAACGTTCCAAGTTAATCATGACCACCATGAAAGTGGAATAAACTTTGGGAAGTGGGGCATAAACGCTGAGAGGTTGTTGAGTGGGGTCTGAACACAGTGATTGCGGATATGGTGGCAGCAGAAATTAAGTGACTGAAATCAGACATATGAAATAAGAAACTATGAATCTGAGAAGGAAGGTCAAACATTGCGTTAAAGTCAAGTAACAGGCAAGAGTAAAGTCAGAAATAGAGTGAGTTGTAAATTAGATGACTAGCAATGAAATTACTGGGGAATTTAGTTGCAAGGAGGAACTATTCTGACACTGCAGCCCATCCATCTTCTCTGCCATCTCTCTTTGGTATTGATCACAGTGAGCCATGGAGCAAGGAAGAAATGTCCACTAGGGGCCCACATGTCTGCCAGGGACACAAAATGCTTCTCCTTGCTGAGGGCAGTTGCGAATCAGTTCCAACAGTTATTACTGAGCTAGAATTAGTTTCTACATCTTTAATCACTTAGAATTTTTTAATCTTTTAAATCTTTGTTCTTATTAAAAAATAATGATGATTTTTATTATATATTATGTGTCCCAGATATGTCTTAGAGAGTGCATCAGAACAGCTCCAGAGAACTCTAATTAATCAAAAATCTCAAGGTAAAACAATAAATTTGAGGTTAAAAATTGTATTCATGAAGATGATTTAAATCAAGATAAACTGACATTGATAATTAATCATTTTAGCAAATTACTTTAGATAAATTGATATAGTTTGCATTGGTAATGATGAAGTGATTGTAGACAAGCACAATAGCCTTAGTTCTTCCTTGTATATGTTGCCCTTTCCTTTTATTTCACATTTATCATTAAATTAAATAATTTTCTTGTGTGAATAATTTGTTATCTGTTCTTGCATGTATCAGTGTACATAAGAGAAAAGTGGAATTAAATACATAAAATAATTGAAATATTTCAAAGTTCAAAAAGTGTCAAAAGGGAAAATTATCATTACCTGAGTTCTGAATTGTTTTTCTTATTTGACTAAGACAGTACAACTCAAGGATATCCAAAGAAATGAATCATTTGTAGTTATTATCAATAATATACATTCATGCCTTTTTAAATTTGTTAATGCAATAGAAATGTGGTTCTCTTAAGAAAATACCATGCATCCTCCATCTTAAGAAGATAGGGGTAGCTTCCTGTTAACATGTAGAGATCCTCAGGCTGTATGACCAGGTGCCAGATACACATGCACCTCTAGAACACAGTGTTTTTCTCACATTTGCAGCTTGGCAGTTCCTCCTCTATAGATCATTTCTTCATGATACTCCCTATGATGGTTTTATGTATCAACTTGACTGAGCCATGTGGATGTCCAGATGCTCGATTATTCTGGTATGTCTGTAAGGATGTTTCTTAATTAGAATAACATTTTAATCAGTAGATTGAGTAAAGCAGATTGCTCTCTCTGATGTGTGTGGACCTCATCCAATCAGCTGAAGGCCTAAGTGGAAAAAGCCTGGCCCACCCATGAGTAGAAGGGAACTCTTCCTGCCTGACTGCCTGGAGCTGGATTATCTGTGTTTTCCTGTATTCAGACTCAACTGCAACAACTCCTCTTCCTGGGTCTCAAGCCTGCCAGCCTTCAGACTGGAACTACACCACTGGTTCTCCTGGATATAGAGTTTAATGCAGATCTTGGGACCAGTCAGCCTCCATAATCATGTGAGCCAATTTCTTACAATAATCTCTCTGTCTCTCTCTCTCTCTCTCTCTCTCTCTCTCTCTCTATATATATATATATATATATATATATATATATATATATACACATATATGTATATATATGTATATATATATACATATATATATATCCTTATATGCCAAAAAATGTATACACATGACTTCATCTTTTGTATCCATCTTGTTATCAGTATATATTGAGTATTACAATTTTAATAGTTTTTTTCCTTTCTTAAAATGTGTATATATATATATATATATATATATATATAAAACATATTTCTACATACATTATATATATTATATACATATGTATATCTATATAGATATATAATTGTATTAGTTTTGTTTCTCTGGAGAACTCTAATACACTCCCATCTTCCTCAATTTTTTGCCATTATAACTGTCAACCTTCTTCCCTTGACAGGATGTTGCTTGCATAACAAGGATCATTGGCAGTGAAAAGGACAGATATTTTTTATGACTCCTTTATTCACCACATTGCCATTCTGTGTGTGAAAGGTGATATCACAAAGTAATAAAAGAACAGGCATTTCGAAAAGGAATTCCAATGTGTTTTTTGAGAAAGGGGAATGAACAGTTGAAAACAACTTGATTTTTGAAAGTTCCCGTAATCCAATGGAGAAATACCAAGAGATGTTAAGCTTTCTATAGAAGCAAACCTCAAAGAAAATAAAGTATGTATTCTTACTTGCATCTGCTCAGGACCACATGCCAAGTAGAGGTAGCTTCTTGCTATAAAACAACAAAGTACAAACCTGTGTTGTTGTTTTTTATCTCTTTAGAAAAACTATTCCCTTCCCACTGGATTTGGTCTTATCCTTTAATTTATCTCCCAGACTAACAAATGATCTGTGTGATGTATTATTCCTTACAGTCTTGAATTATTAAGTCTAGACTGACACAACAGGGAAACTTTTTAAAGGAAGTTTGAAGTGAACTATGGAATAAAAATGACAGTCCCTTCTGAGATCTCCCCAGTGCTGTGAGAGTCAAAATGCTCTTTCCTTCTGGTAACCCAGGGCATAAATAAGAAATGAGATCACTTCCCAAAAGGGGAGGGCATTCATTCTGAGAGAAAAATTAAACCTAGATATTATTATTAAAGTCAAAATTAAAGGCAAAAAAAAATGAACATAACTTGATAGTCAGCTGCCCACAAGTCCTAGATTTACAGTATGAGGAAGAGCAGGGTCAATTCAAAATCTGCTCCCACATTGCCTAACTACAGCTTTATCTGTACCAATGTCTCTCACTCTTGCCTGCCCATTAGAATGAATAAAAAACATGTAAAAAATAAGAAGGATTGAGAATAAAGAGGTACTCCAAGACATATGGAATATGCTTACTATACAGCAGGAATGTCTAGGGTGGGACGTGAACATCAGAAATCTCTTCCAGGTCCCCATGTACAATATGTTCTCACATATCAATAAAACTAAGAACTCATGGTCAAATTTACTTTCCAGGAGCTAAAAAGAATCTTACAAGTAAAAACTACCCCAAACCCAAGAGGAACATTGACATACAATTGGAAGAACATTATAAGTAGAACTTATTAACATGCACTGGGGAGAAGAAAGAGTGGGAGAACATCTTAAACACCAAATGCCACTCTTTCCATCATTACAATCCATACGCATATGTTCTGTTTGAGTGTGACAGAGATGGAATGAATGTGCTGTTCCTTCAATAGGACTGAGTTCCCACAAGCCTCTCCAAAGTAGGCATGTCAGAGCACGGAAAGGGAATATGTAAATTAATATGTAAATGTTTTGTCTTAGGACATAGATTCTAAACTTAAAACAACTGCCTTTCTGGTGCTCAGCCAATGAACTAACAATCTGTCTCAATGATGGAGAAAAAACGTGCATGGAACGTATTGCTTTTCATTGAGATGCCTTTCTTAAGGATACTGACCGCATGCAATGGGACGCTGCTGGCACCTAACCTAATCTAAAATGTGCAGAAGGTAAGACTCCATCTTTTTCTCTAGGTTAGACCAGGTCATATTCTCAGACAGCAATTTTTATCAATTCTGATTTAGGTTGAAGGGAGGTGACATATCCTTAATATGCTGTACAAGCAAAACTCAGGGTAAGTGAAGTTAAACTGTTAATTCATTAGCTTTCTCATTTTCTTTATAGTGCAAATACCTACAAATATAAAGCAGAAACTTACAAAGTTATTATTGTATTTGTCAGTAAGATGTTACAAATGCTGTTTTGACCTAAACTCAAATGTTTGAGACAGTTTTTAAGTCATATTACAAAGCACAAATAAATGTGATAATTTTGATATCACCAGTGGGTTAAATTTAGAATTGTTAGTTAATTGATGATTGTCCTTTATATTAGCCTTGAAATTTCTCCTTATACAGAGGTGTTATATTCCTAAATTGACCAAAGCATACTTTTTGTTTTCTTTAATGTCTCACCAGTACTTATCCTAAGTGTTGAAAAAAAAAGTTTTTTTTCAAACTTGCACAAATGAAATACCAATCTGTCATATTTTAATATTGCCACTGATCATATTGACCAAATGCCACTTACTGTGCTTCGTGTCACTGTTAAACATAGGCTTTCAGGGACACCTGTAACAGTAAAAGCCTTGGTCACCTCAGTAGGGGTGTTATTTCTGCTATCCATAGTAAGATATGGAGGGTATTCAAACTCTACTTTTCTTAATTTATATCATCACAACTGTTGGTGTGAGATGGGGAAGGCAACTAGGACTCAGAGACTCTCATAGATTTTTAGTAACTCCTCCAGGTAAGCAATTTGTAACAACTGAGACGTAGGTAAAAGAGAGAAAAATTGAAAATAATTAGTGGAGGAGAGAGAATTGGATATCAATTAATGATTTAAAACTATTTGTGATAGCTACAATTAGGGTTCTACTAAACCTACTGTTTTATGGCTTTTCAGAGATTGTGGATGGGTCATGATCTTGTGTGGGAGTCTACAATGTATCAGACTTGATGGAAGTCAGATGGAAATCTGTCCGATGCAAAGGATGGAAATAAAGGTGAAAAGAAATAAAAAAAATATCAGGTTGCCAAATAAGTTGGGTTGGAAAATTCCCCTAAATGTAGCAAGTAATTCTTCCATGGAAAATGCCTGTCTGTATTACACACATGGAATTCTCTGTGCAAAGTGCTATCAAGTGCCAAGAGGTGACTCAGGACCTGTACATCTTGTATGCCTCAGGTGGCTATATTGTTTTTCTTCAATTCTGATAAGATTGCATTATCTTCAGCAAGGAATAAAGTAAAATAATTTAAATATATGGAAACAATGGTTTCCATACATTTATAATAACTAAATATAGTGCTAACATTTTTCATCATTGCAATATGCATGGAAGACATGCAATTCATTCAGTAAAGTGTAATTTGTATACCTAAGTTTTCAAATATCAAAATGTCTGTGTGTATGTGTATGCATGCTTTTGAGTATTTGGATGTTGGCATGCCATTATCTAATCACGTGTCTTTTTCAACTGCAGAAGGCATGGGTTTATTACAGAACCCAAGAATTTGAGCTGCAATTCTATGAATACATTAGGACTTGTTGGCACCTCCACACAGCATTCTTAGTCACCACAGGCTGCTCGAGAATCAAGGAATCCGGTGGCATTGGGTGGCCCCGTAGTAGTTGCTCTTGTGTTCAGCCCAGCCTTGTAGTGCCCTCTCATGTTCTGGGTCCCACTCGGAATTCCGAGTCTTCTGAGTCACCTAATAGGTTGTCAAAGAAATGTTCTCTTCAGCAGCCTATGACACATCCATAATGCCTTCATTCCACAAAGCACTGCACCTGCTTCTTTGTTTTAGGGAATCTACGGGGCTACAACTTGTACATATCTCAGCAGTGATGTCCGAGGTTGCCCCCAGCCAGTAAACTGCTAAAGATTTTACTGATATGGCAAGCCCCTAAACCTTCATGGGATTTAATGTTTCATGTTCTGGTATACAAGTGTCTTCTTAGAGCACTGAGGTGTATGTAACCCTTTCTTGTTCACTAGATCCAATTAATACGAGGTCATCAATACTGTTAATCAACTTGATGTTCCAGTGTCACAGTGACCAGGATTCCCACAGACTACGTTGTTTTAGAGGTTAACAAAGTAATATAGTGGGGATAGAAGAGTGAATGAGAACTGGTGCTTTTCTCATGGAAATGCAGATTGCTTTAAATTTTCCTTATTGATGGGGATTGAGAATAATTATTTTGCCAGTGCAATAGCCTTATTCAAAATATTAGAAATATATAAAGATAAAATAGTGCCACATAAGCTGAAATTAGTACAGTCTCATGGTAAGTTCATAGTATGTTAATAGCTCATAGTCATACTCCATATCCCATTCCTTTCTTTTCCCCAGGGGTCAATGGTTACAGATTACATTGGTGCAGGATGATAATAATAATATATATATATATAATATGTTACATACATTAATATATTATATATAGTATAACTGTATAATACTAATATAGTATAAAAGATACTATACATAGTTAATATTCTATAGTAATATTCTACAGTTAATAATCTATACTTTACTAAATATATAGTTTAGCTATATATACTAAATATATAGAATTTTGCTAGTCTTACCATGTCCTTGATAAGATTAAAGTGTTAAAGTTATTACACCCAATTTTATTTATCTAATAATTAAAGTGTAATCTCTTTCTAGCTCAGAATTTCTCAGTCCTGGCCATACTGTCTAGATAATTCTTTGTTGTGAAGAGCTGTCCGGTACACAGTAGAAGGTGGAGCAGCAGCCCTGAACTCTACTCACTAGATCTCTGAAATGACATTACACACCCAATCCCTCGCCACACACACAGAGTCTTAATGATATTTATGAGTCTCCAAAGTTTGCCCTGCCTTACACCAGTCCCTTCCCAGTATTTTGAGTTTTGTTTGACAACTAATCTCTTAAGTTGGCTTATGCTACTTTCACTTGTGTTTTTGTCATTTCATATAAAAAAGCTCTACCTTTACAGTGATTTTTCATGTAATAATAGAACTTGATAAGCTAAGGGTAGTATTTAAAAGGTTACCAGAAAAAAAATGTCTATGAAGAGCACAGGAACGAAGTACTCTGTACAACACATCAAACCTAAATGTCAAGGGGGAAAATCTCAATTATAAAGGGGAGAGGCCCAAGATCTCGGGCCAAAGAACCCATGAGAATAAAGTGAATAAGGATAATGGTTGCTATCTTTACTAAGGTCCACACAAATAAAGAAGTGAACGCTTCTCTCAGTTGAGTCTACAACTCCATCCAACATCTTGATTACAGCCT
Organism: Aselliscus stoliczkanus; assembly: GCA_033961575.1. Lineage (NCBI taxonomy): Eukaryota > Metazoa > Chordata > Mammalia > Chiroptera > Hipposideridae > Aselliscus > Aselliscus stoliczkanus. The sequence goes on along the minus strand of CM066740.1, from coordinate 68,261,941 downwards.
TTGTGGAAGACTAAGCTACAGCCATAGTTAAGACTTTTGACTCACAGAAATTGCAAAATAACAAATGCGTGTTGTTTTGATCTGCTAATTTTGTGGTAACATTATTACATAGTAATTGATAACTCACACATATTTGTTGTTGGTTATAGGGCAGACATGGCATGCTAAGGCTTAGGGAGATTGGATTATCCTATAAGACCTGCCCACCCACTGGACAGTGGCCTGAGGACACGCCTTTTACCACGGCTGTGATGGAGCCCCAGCATTCTTGAAGGACTCTCTATGGTGCCTCTTCAATGTGGGTCAGACGTTATAGGGGAAATTCTACCACTGAACTGAAGTACCTAAACATAAAGGGGGCTATGGACCATGGAGTGAAGGAATTTATTTCACCAAAGACAAGACAAGGTTATCATCACAAGCACCTGGTTACATGATGAACAGCAGAATCTTAACAGTGGTCGGTCTGATCTGTACAAACAGAATAGTTCTAGGGCCAGTGGACAGAAACCTGACTTGAATCTTCCAAACCGGTAGTCACAGCCCCTCAGCCAATCCCCAGGCTTGAGCCAGTTTACATACGCAGACACTGATAAATAAAATGTAAGTACAGTCCCCATTGGAGAAGGACTGTTATAATGCCAACAATTATACTACTTTTAATCTTTCTTGTAGTCTTCCTCAGAGGCACCTGTGGACACTTACCAGGATCACTGTGCATCACATTTTTGGGTAATGCCCCCAAATCATGATCATACTCAAGACTCTGGCTCCCAATTGACACAAATTCTTGGAAAACAAACACATCGCTGTGGTCCCATAATGCAGAGTAGGGATTTATGGAGGCCAAGAAAGCAAATTCACTTTTAGAGCAAGTCCATCTTAGAGATGGCACAGTGAGTCCCCAGACTTACCTGATGCTTACTTTTCCAGTTCTGGAACACATGATCAGAATCAACATACAGAGCATCTAGCAGAATTAGCACATATCTGTATTTGTTATTTAGTAATGATATTACCACAAATTTATGGCTTAAAACTATTTTGAGTTTAGTATCTCACAGTTTCTGTGAGTCTGGAATCTAGACCTGGCTTAGCAGGGTTCTCTGCAAGATCGCAGTCAAGAGACTCATCAGGGCTGGGTTCTTCTCAGAACCTCTCCTGGAAAGGGTCCCTTCCAGGTCACACTGGCTGACTGCACTCATTTCCAGGGAGTGTCCACGCTGAAGACCTTGTTTTCTTGTTGGATATCAATGGCAGGCTGCCCTCAGTTGCTTTCCAGGTGGCCCTCTTTATACAGCAGCAGATAACATGAAAACTTGCTTTATCAAAGGATTCGCAGGTGAGAATAAAACAGTAAGAGTTTACGCCCTGGACCCATGATCTTGGATTCACTCTTTTGGATTCTCAAAAAGTTGAGGTTTTCTTCAACTAACTCCAAAGCTGATCCTGACATATGAATGACTGGTAGGATTTATATCAAACAGGGGACAAGAACATTTGAAGCAGTCTAGAATGGGTGGCAGTTTAGGGAAACTAAACAATGTGGGAATTAATATTACTGGCTTATCCAGGAACATATCAATGTAGAATACAGGTATCTTACTGCTAACCAGACAAAGACCAGATTGGTTATATTTGTTAGTGCTTGGTTCTGCATGGTCTTAAATGTTGTATAAGCAGTTTGTGAACTTTTTCTCCACAATTATTATGGAGCCAGTATCTTTGAGCAGAGAATAATATGAAATAACTAGATATGAATGTTATAAAGAGTCAATAAATCATAGGTAGATACAGTAATAATCGCTATTATCATATATATGCTCAAGTTTCTACTTAAGTTATTATTTTTTTAAGATATTTTATTGGGGAGTTGGGGGAGGAGAACAGTGTTGGGGAATTGGGGGAGGGGACCAGCCAATTGTTGTTCTTCAATCTTTATTGTGGAGGGCGGCAGCTTGTGGCCTCTAAGCTCAAGGTGCTGTGTTCAGTCTTAGTTGCGGGTGGGTGTAGCCAGCATCCCATGCCGGAGTCAAACCAGCAGCCTTGTTGTTACGAGCGCACATCCTATCCACTGAGCCATCCGGGCGGCAGCTCAGCTCAAGGTGCTGAGTTCAGTCTTAGTTGCGGGAGGGTGTAGCCCATTAAACAGGCAATCTTGTTGTTACACTAGCTGAGCCATCCTACCACCTGTCGGCAGCTCAGCCAGGGCACAGCATTCACTGGCCCATGTGGGAATTGAACCGGCGGCCCTGTTGCTCAGAGCTTGCACTCTAAACCAACTCTTAACCAACTGAGCCACTCTGCCGGCTTCTTGAATGATTTTGAGTCAGCTATAGACTCAAATCATTCTGGTAAATTGTTTTTTACTGTTTTCAAAATGTTAATATGTTCCCTAAAATACAACTTCAATGCAAATAGATTAAAAGTATGCAGTTTCTACTGTGACTAAGTTTGTAATTCCTCCTTTTAATAGACAATTTCTTTTGTTGAATTGAGATAATGATTCCATTAACCTATTGAATATGTTTTAATTTAATGGAAAATAGCTCTTATCAATTCATTGTGAAAAGAGCACTGAGAAGCTGTTCAACAGTCACAGATTAAATACAATGAGATCCATTTCTTTCGGCATGACTTCAAACAATTGTACCTGACATGTCTGCCAACTAATGTCAATATGGTTGTATTTAAAAATGAAGAACAGATTTCTGTGCATAAAACATAGTTTTTAGATACTGAGTATAGAAAGAAAATAAATCAAGCATCCCTCTTCAATGTTTAACATTTGTCATTGTGGAGATGCCTTAAGTTTTTGTCAGATTCATCTGTATTTAAGATTTATCATCGATGCCATCTTCTTGTATTTCACTAAGAAACCATCTAGTAAAGGAATTATTATTTGTCAGCACTGAGGTACCAATGTGGAAAAATGAACTGAAAGATAACGTATGGCTCTTACCATGACTAATATAAGCAATAAAGCTGAACTAAGCCTTGGAAATATTTCTACTGTGCTGAAAATGTTTAGGGCACATGATGACTTCCTCAGAAATAATTTAAAAACATAAATATTGAGAGAAGTTATTTCTCATTTGTTAATAATAGAAGAACATTTTAGACAAATTATTCAAATCGTGAACATCAAGAAAGTGAAAGTGGACAACAAAATATTTTGTTTTGAAGGTGATCTTTACTCAGTCTACTAATTCAAATGATAATCTCTTCCAGAAACACTCTCAAGACACACCTAGAAATAACATTTTACCAGCTCTCTGGGTATCCCTTAGCTTAGTCAAGCTGCTACATAAAATTAACCATCACAAATATTATGATTTTTATTAGGCTTTGATGTTCAAGCAATAGCTATTTATTTCAAATACATTAATTTATCCTATTTCCACTAGGCTCCAGTTATTACACTATTGGGGCACTTAACTTCGGTTCTCTGTATTGTAGCTTCAGGAAATGTAATCATTATTATCCTCACATTCAGTACAGCATCACTAGCACTTATTGATCATGTATAATGTGCACCAGAGTAGTTGCCTTCTCTACTTAAATTTTAGCTTGTTTAACCCTCTGTTCTAGATTGTAAGCCAGTCCAGAGTTAGCCAAATGTGCTACTTATCTTTGTATCATCAGTTTAAATATGTAAAGAGTAGAAAACTGGGTTATGAATGCAACTGTTGTTTATAGCCGACATATTTGCACAAAACCTGAAGGCTATTTTCTATTATATATTTGACCCTTTTAAAAGAACAATAAGACCATTGGCAAAAAACTAGTGCTATACCCTGGCACAGATTATACATATTTTTTATTGAATAAACTTTGTATTTAGATAGTTGGAGGTTCACAACACAATGGGCGGAATGTACAGTCTGCACAAACTCACCACCTCCTCCACATCCACGGCTTCTTCACAGTGGTAAATTTGTTACAATCAATGAACCTGCACTGACATTATCACCTAGAGTTCACAATTCACATTAGAGTTCACTCTAATTCTATGGGTTGTAAATTCTATGGGTTTTGACAAATATGCAGCCACCATTTTTAGTATCATACAGCACAGTTTCACTGCCCTAAAAATCCTCTGTTCTGTTTATTTATTCTTCCCTCTCCACACATCTCTGGCTACCACTGATCTTTTTACTGTTTCCATAGTTTTGACTATTCCAGAATGTCATATAGTTGGAATCATAATAGCAGCCCTTTCAGATTGGCTTCTTTCACTTAGTGATATGCATTTAAGTTTCTCCCATTTATTTCCATGGCTTGATAGCTCATTTCTTTTTACATCTGTATAGTATTCTTTGGATGTACCACAGTTTATTTATCCATTCACCTACTAAAGGATGTCCCAATTGCTTCCAAGTTCGGCAATTATGATTTTGGCAACATCTGTGTGCAGAGTGTGTGTGTGTGTGTGTGTGTGTGTGTGTGTGTGTGTGTATGTGTGTGGTATAAGTTTTAATTTCATTTGGGTAGATACCAAGGAGGGTGATTGTTGCATCATCTGGTAAAAGCCTGTTTAATTTCATAGGAAACTGCCCAGCTGTGTCCCAAAGTGGCCGTACATTTTGCATTTCCACCAGCAGTGAATGGGAGTTCCTGTTGCTCCACAATTTTTCCTGCCAGCATTTGATGTTGGCAGTGTTTTGGATTGGCCATTCTAATAGGTGTGTAGTAGTATCTCGTTGTTTAAAAGCATAATTTCCTATGGACAGATGATGTTAAACATTTTTTCATGCATTTGTTTGCCATCTGTATATCTTTCTCTTTAGTGAGACATCCATATTTTATTCACAATTAATCCAATCACCAAGTTAAAGATAATTACAAGTAAACTAAAGTATTGTACAAATGTATCCTCCAAATTCTCTAGTGTATGATGAAGATAAATGTACATTCAAGTTCGATCATTTGAAAAGTTGTTTCTTTATGTCCCCCCAATTTTTCTAGACATTAAAATTTTAATTTCATATAATTTTCATGAGTTTTGAAAGATTATTCTTTTGATTTTTCCCCCTCAAGCCACTTAAATATGTAACTCATGGTTTTCATTCATGGTCCATACAAAAATTAGCAGCACACAGGACTTTGTCCTAGGACCACGCTCCACTGCCTGTAGTGGTCTGAGTATGTCATGAGAAAAATCATTGGGGCTCCTTTACTTCAGAAACACAGTAACAGAAAAAATATTTTAAAAGTAACTCCAAGAGCTATGTTCTGCTTCTCTTTGGTCCTATAAATTCTTATTGCCATTCTCATTTAAATTGTTTTAATTTTAATTATTTTCATGAATCACCAATAAAATATACAAATGATACATTCCAGAACATGGACGATCCCTCAATTTTTATTTTCTCTTCAAAGGCCATTATTTCTCTATTGTTTTATCAGGTCTTCATATAGGAGTAAATCTTTGGTATTTAAATTTTGACTTTTTTTTTAGCCTGATTGAGGCACAATTGACAAAATTGTAAGATATTTAAAATGTACATTGTGACAAATTGATATATGTGTACAATGTGAAAGGATCCCTGACAAAAAACGGTTACTTTTAAATTGTTAAAATGTATTTATTTTCAGTAATCAAAAACGATATTTAACATAAGAATATACATGTATATATAATCCGATCACCACTTCAGGGTGTAAGATTTCCAAATAACTGCTGGGTTGGAAAAGAGAGACAGATCATTTTTACCTTTAAATATCAAAGGAAATAGATGAGATAGTGTGATATGTTTGTCACCAAATCTTCATCTTTAAATGTGAAGGACCCTACATTTTGAGGGCTTCTCTATAGAAGAGACAATGGGCCGAGGACCTGAACAGACAATTCTCCCAAGAAGACACACAGATGACCAGCAGATACATGAAAAAATGCTCAACTTCACTAGCTTTTGGGGAAATGCAAATCCAAACCACAATGAGATACCACCTCACACCTGTTAGAATGGCTATTATCAAGACCCATAATAACAAGTGTTGGAGAGACTGTGGAAAAAAAGAAACCCTCACACACTGCTGGTGGGAATGCAGATTGGTGCAGCCACTATGGAAGGTGTGTGGAGATTCCTCAAAAAATTAAGAATAGAAATACCATAAGACCCAGCAATCCGTCTTCTGGGTATCTACCCCCAAAATCTGAAAACATTTATCTACAAAGATGTACCCCTATGTTCATTGCAGCACTATTCACATGGAAATGTGAATAATGGAAACCCAGACATGGAAACAGCTAAAGTGTCCTTCATTAGATGATTGGATAAAGAAGATGTGGTACATATACCCAATGGAAAATTACTCAGCCATAAGAAAAGATGAAGTACTGCCATTTCTGACAACATGGATTGATCTTGAGATTATCAAGCTAAGCGAAAAAAGTCAGACAGTAAAAGCTGAGAACCATATAACTTCACTCATATGTGGGATATAAAACTGAAAGCAAAAACCAAACAAGACAAACAAAAACTCATAACACAGACAATAGTTTAGTGGTTACCAGAGGGTAAAGAGGGATGGGGGAGGTAAAAATATGGTAATAGAAGGAAAACTGACTCTGGGTAGTAATATTGTATACTTGAAAACTAAATAATTTTACTAACCAATGTCACCTGAATACATTTAGCAAAAATTAAATAAATAAATAGACAATGTATGGATAAGTATCCACATAGGTTTCTAAAAAGTTATGATAGTTTCCTGCATGTATGTTTACACAACAGGTCACAGAAGAGTGTACTGGTGCACTTCACAATCAAAAGTCAATCCTATGATTTAAAATGATCAGGTGTTTATAGTTTTATTTCTGAGAGATTGAGAAATCATAGATCGAAGATCACAAGGGTCAGAACGTTGTAGTGTTAGTAACATCTGCATGTATATTTAAAATAAATTTGTTATTCTATATTACAAATTTATACTAAAAGTGTTCTTGTAAATGTGGACAACAATGAGAGTACTGGCCTCCATTCAAACTCAGGTTTGAGAAGTCCAATGGGGAGAGTCAGAGGGAGGGGGAGAAAGAGAGGGAGAGGGGGAGCGGGGGAGATAGAGAGAGAGAGAGAGAGAGAGAGAGAGAGAGAGAGAGAGAGAGAGCGCACGCGAATTCCTGCAAACTTTAGGCATTTCTTTAAAAGCCTTTACAGTTTAAATAATTTTTATATTTCATTTACAAATATTCCTCTAGTAATAAGAACTAGGGATATTAAAAGTTTACATCGAATGCTGTTTCATTGAGCTTCTCTTGCTTGTGTGCTCACTCTCTGCTTTCTGTAGTAGAAGAATGCTAATACTCAGTGAATGTTATAGTGCTTGCATCACAGAATCTTTTTTTGTTTCTACTGCAAACCAAAATGAATGGCAGGAAGGGTCCTTCCTGTAACAGGCATCTCTGAATCCTACCTCATTGTTTCATGGAACCTGTGTGCTGCAGGAGATAACTACCTGTCGTAAAAAACATAATGCTGGTGGAAGTTTGAACTCACGTTCACTTTCCAAAGAGAAAATGCTCCTTTTCTATGTCAAACTTCTGAATTAGATTTGGTTTGCATAACATGATACTGTTGATAAAAACAAATTCCTTGAAAAAACTCCTATAGTGAATGAGGGCATCTAATGTGTTGGTTGGTAAAACTGAATCTCACTGGAAAAAAGTTCTACACCTTAAACTTCTGCAGGATGGCAGTACTTATTCTTTATGCTATTAACGTGAGCAAACTGATTTTTCTGTAATAAAAAAAAATCAAGAATAAGATTCCCATATGAAATAACCAGAATTTACATGACTGTATAATAGAAACCTACCCTCTCCCAAATTTTTTATGTAATCTGAAATGACTGCAGTTTAACAGGATACCAAATCCTTGATATTGTTTACTTTTACAGGGTGTTTCTCTGATAAAATCCTTCTGAAGGACCTTCAGTGTTTTATCTTTCACACTTTCACCAGCTTAATGCGACAAAGGGAACACATACAATTGTGAAGTATACACATCATTAACAAACCTGAAGATACTCTGTCCTCTCAAGGTTAAAAGTAGGAAGATACAGAGAAAACAAAATAATGACATTTCTGGAGCAAGCACTGATATATTATTTACTTTTAGTACAAAGACTACAATTATTTCTAGGTTGTTTTTATAAAAACAAATAGATAAGTATTCTTTGATTATACACAAAGAAATAGCCCAAACAGAAATATTCTAGAAAGAAAGCCATGGAAAATGAAAAGATAGGAAAAGCTTATAGGAAGAAAAAGTGTAAAAGTTTCTACATGGAGGAAAAATGAAAGCATCCACTATTGTAAAAGAATTGATCAGAAACCTCCATGCATGGCATAGAGGTTTTATGTATTAATTTATAAGATGAGTAAATATTGGGTGAAAATATATTCCATTGTATTAAAAAGAAAAATTTGTAGGAGAAATTTGAGCAAGTTAGTAGTTCAGAGGAAAGGTTTTCTTCATTTTCCACAAAATTAATTATTGAAATGATGGCACAAAACACATAACAAAGTTATTCTCCAGGAATACTCTAAATGACAAGTGAACAAGTTCAGTCCTGGAGGAAATTGGTGGGCAAAATTTATTTGATGAAGAATTCTCAAAAAGAAAAAAAATCTTTGAGGCTCTTTGAAAGTTCTGATAAAGGAAAGGAAAAATAAAGTGCTTTGCATTGTTCTTTCAAAGGAAAAAAGTAGTGGCTTTATCAACCTAACCCTGAAATTATTTAATTGCTCTGCCAGCACAGTCCTAAATAAAAGCCAGCAAACATGGAAATATCTACTGCACAGCATAAAATATGCTGCTCTTCTTAAAACTTTCCGTTTTCCTACAGCAATACTCAAAGTATCAAACAAGTTTAAGGACAGAGCTATAAATGCCTAAAAGAATGATTTCTAAAAGCACTGATATAAACTGCGAAAATGCATTTCATCTTGGAAAAAGATGACATTATATATTTTTTATCTAGAATTAAACATTTTTTGTATATCTAAAAAACAGAAACAAAAGTAAGAAGAAACTTGAATATGCTATCAGATGTAAAAAAATATATAGATCTTGGGCAGATTGGAGATGATATGGCTAAAGGGAAAGATTTCCAGATTTATTTTTCATGCTGAATTTAGTCTAACCCATATGATACCACTATAAACAATGTCAAACTGAAAAATTTAATTAGTTTTTGATTTTTGATGATTTTTGCTGAACCTAAATGCCTGGCTAGTGCATTTTAAAATCTGACCAAGATAAATTAAGTTCACTAACATATTTGCCCAGTGGAAAATTAAAATGAGTATTCCTCTGTGCTGTTTAATATTTTATTTGAGTATGTTATTTACTTGAATACCATTTTCACAATAAAATAATTTATATTCATTTAATTCATTTCTATCACATCATTTTATATAAATTGAATATTTAACATCACTGTATAATGTTGCTCCAAACCTCCTCATGCCTCTCTGTCCAGATATGAGGGCAGATATGAGGGCAGCACCAGAATGGGGTGCTATGTCCAAGGTCAGCTTTGTCTTTTGAGGCCAGTTAACATCAGACAGCCCCTCCCTACATGGCTACTGTCTTTCTACAGTCCTTCTAGTCCAAAGGAAAGAGGGTTATTTCACAGTTGTTAATCTCTGGGATGCCTCATATTTCCACTTTTGTTTTTTAGATCTTTCAATAATTAGCGAGCTCCCAGATTAAATTCTTTGTACCTTATAACAGAGACATCACTTCCAAGACTGCACCCACAGTCATATTTCCTGAGGACTATGTACTACAGAGTACAATAACTCACGTTTATAACAGCAACTCTCTTTGAGAAGGCATATTATAAACTGGGGTATTTGTATTAACATTACACTAAAGCTACTAGTTTAACTGACCTAAGATGTGGGTAATAAAAGGTGCTCCACAAGGATTCCCTAACCCACCTTGGAGTTTGTGGCCTTTCAGGCATCTCTATCGGACCTTGAACCTCATTCTCCCAGAGATTGTATCTTAGTTTCTAATTAATGGCCTGTAAGTATCTGGTCCCAGATATCCAATTTCCTGAGTTTTATTTCCTTGTAAGAATGTTATCATAATTCTAGACGCCAACAACAAGCCTGCTGCCTGCTATTTAAATTCTGAAGACTCACATACTTTCCTCCCATCTAGTTTGATAAATTACATATTATCATACACTTGTATTTTATTTATGGTGATCACATTATAGCAATCATTTCTTCCTTGCTTAATCTCCAGAAATTATATGTTTCCATTGCCTCTTCCTAGGTCACTGTTAACTTGGCCTTTACTTCCATTGCCCAACCTATGCCTAAATCCAGACACGTATCTAGATATCCATTCCCAGTTTGGGTTACAATCATTTGGTTGTTTCACAATTCTTGTTATGACAGAAAGCTGGGACTGTTTTATATTCTTCCTAAATGTACATAAACAATGAAATACAATAAAATAATTTTGCTAGGTTCATTCTATTAACTTTGTTTATAGAAAAATAACTCAGAGTCTGCCTGAAAGGTTTTTCCAAGTTATCTTCAAAAATGAAATTGTGCCATTTACAACAACATGGCTGGAGCTTGAGATTATTATGCTAAGCTAAATAAACCAGACAGAGAAAATTGAGAACCATATGATTTCACTGATATATGGGATATAAAGCTGAAAGCAACAAAGGAGCAAGACAAACAAAGAAACAAAAACTCATAGACATAGACAATAGTGGTTATCAGAGGGCAAGGGGGGAGGAGGGTGGTAGATGAGGGTAAAGGGGGTCAAATATATGGTGATGGAGGGAGAACTGACTCTGTGTGGTGAGCACACAATGTGATATATAGATAATGTGTTACAGAATTGTACACCTGAAACCTATGTAACTTTACTAACCATTGTCACCCCAATGAACTTTAATTAAAGAAAAAATGAAAGTCCTAGGAATGGAGGGCTTAATGAGGTGAGTTAAATATTTACGAAAAATTTTCTTAATATTATTGCTGTAATTCTGGATAAGTGATAAAACATTTTTTATATTCTAAAAACTAGTTTTAGGTGGCATTGCTAATTTGTTTTAATTTTAGTTTTCTAATCGACTCAAAGTTTGTATCGGGTTGTTTATACACTGCAGACCAAATGGCATAGCAATACAATAATTAAACATTTATTAAGTACTTACAGGTAACAGACACAACTCTGACTAAACATAACATGATATCTCATTTTCATGTAACATAAAAATAAGTGGTTGTAACATAATAAATGATAGGACTGGAGAGATACAGAATGTTGTAGGAAAAATGTATTTTTCTCTGACCATTATCCTGCACTGATTATCCTTTTGGTTATGATGACTTCTATGTCTTTAATCTGGTATTAAGGTGATCAACATTCTCATATCAATTTCTGTTATTAATTTACACAATTCCTGTGGAATAGACAAATTGATTGTCCTCTATTCCATGAACATGGCTTAATTTACTATCTTTTTGAAATTCCGTTTTATTGGAAGAATATTCACAGCTATTCAAATTCTAGCCACCATTTAAGCCCCTTCTACAGCTTCTCTAATAACCTATAAACTACAATAACTGTGAGGTTCTCCAGGACAAGACATATATCAAAGCCTATACAGTTCTTAGCACATAGTAGAAAATAAGTACATGTCAGTTTCACAGAACGGCACTGCTCACTAGATAGCATATTTATGGGAAATTCCTTCACATGTGTGCCTTCCCCCTTCCATTTCAAGCAGAATGTAAATTCCAGAGAAAGGTCTACAGCCAATTCAAGTGTATGTAAACTAAGCACCTTTCAATAATGCACAGGAATAACTGTCTATATCGGAGAGACTCCTGAAAGAATGAAAACCTATAGTGCGACTTTGAGGGAAATGCAATAGAATGTGTGGTTAATTACCTCAGACAGGAATAGACCCCCAAAATGAACAGATGTTTAAGGTAAATACAGTAGTTAAGAGTAATATTCACAAGTGTAGATATAGTAGTTAAGATTAATATTCACTGCAGTGGTCAGTGAATATTACTCTTAAATACTATATTTATACTTAAACATCTGTTCATTGTGGGGGTCTATTCCTGTCTGAGGAATTAACCACACATTCTGTTTCATTACCCTCAAAGTCCCAATACAGATTTTTATTCTTTCAGGAGCCTCTCCAATATAGACAGTTACTCTTATGCAGTGTACACCTGAAGCTGAAGCTGAAGCTGAAGCTGAATAATACTGAATGTCTACTATAATCTAATATATATATATATATATATATATATATATATATATATATATATATATATTCACAGGATGTGGAGTACAGTCTAGGGACTAGAGTTAATGAAATTGTAACAGCTATATACGAAGTCAGAGGGGTAGTAGATTGGGGGAGTGGGTTATCACTTTGCGAGGGGTGTAAATGTATAACTACTACATTGTTTAGTACACCTGAAACTAATAAAAATGATATAAAATAAAATGAAATTATAGTACTAAAAAAGAAGAAAAGGAGTAATATTTAACTTGCATAGTAGCAAGGAATCAAATGATTACACACAATGCTCTTAAAGTTGGCTGTTTAGTGTAAAAATGACTGCTATCACAATAAATTAAGGTACAATTAAAGAAGTAACCACACAGACACCTGCGCAAACACACAATTTTCTAAATCTCTTTGCACTTTCCTGATGTAGTCCCTTGCATTTATTGACCCAAATAAAGCAGAACAAAACAATCACTGTTCAGTGGCAAAGATGCTCTCCCTCCTGTCATTATAGGAAGGTGCTTAGTAATCCCGTTTTGTAGCCTTTGGTCTGGACTCTGAAAAATCTCCTACATCTACTTTCTTCCATGGTCACATCTGAAATACTTATAGGTATTAGAGAATTTGGCCGAATGGTATGCCCATATGCTTCAGTTTTCTGTTTTCTTAAGTTTGCCTTTGGGTCTTACCAATTATAAGCTTCTGCATGTCAGGCTTGTGATTTCTTTAACAATAAAATTTCTTTAATAGATGTCTAATCAGTACATGATAAGTGTTAAATAGAATTCCATCAATAAGTGTTCAATGATGTGAGTGTGCAAAAATAACATTGAATAGCAGTTTTTAATGTTGAAAATTCTGCCATTCATTTGTAGATGGACTGTTTCTACAACTCATCAAAATAAATGGAGATTCTCTGGACTCCAGAGGCTTGCCTAGAAAGATAAAAACTCAAATAACCTTTCCTGAGAGGCTGGCTTCCATTGTCATGGAAACAAACTTTAATGGGAGGTTCTTTAGAAATTTTGTGGCCACTATTGATTCTTTCTAGGACTGCCTTTCCAAAGAGCCTCTTATCACTGCTTTAGTTGGGGTAAAAAAATCAAACATCAGCAAACATCACATTGTAGAATGGTTTCCAAACCATCTCACACAAAAGTTTTACCAACTGTTTTCTAAGGAATAACAAGGATCACAAACTTTCTTATATGCAATATTTGTGAACTTGGTTTCTGCCACTCTATGGGTAAGCCAATGTATTTTATTTTTTATTTTTTGAGGGCAGTGTCACTGACCCTCATATGTGGGACCCGAACCGGAGCTGCTGGCTTCCCAAGCCAGCGCTTAACCACCGCGCCTCTCGGCCAACCCTAAGCCAATGTATTTTAGATTTTGTTATATTACAAAGCCAATTTTGACAAGAAATTTTATATTTTTTTTATGATATAAATATTAAGCTGCCATACTAGAGATAACAAAAGTGCCTACCAAGAGGAAAAATGAAAGAAAGCTCCTCAGGTTCTCATACCTCCATAGAATCACTAAATAACAAGCAGAAAATGTTAGAACTACGTCAGAACTCTGGAGACCTGTCACAGACTTACAACAAATGAACAAAAACAGAATCAATTAAAAAACAATTCCAAAATGTTATTAAAGTGATGTGGCATTTATACTTGCCCACGGGTGAGGACAATATTGAAGCAGTGGTGGGCTACAGTTCCAGCACGGGACTTTGATCTTGGGTCCCAGAGGTAGGAAAGAAAACCTTATGCACAAATTATTGTGTATGTCCGATCTAATGTGACTCAGGGCTATCTAAAGAACTGATGCAAAAATGCTCATCTGGTTTTTTTTTTCTTCCCTAACTTGAAACTTCTTCCCAAACCTTTTCTTTAATCCATTATTTCTGAATCTTGACACGTAGTTTAATGCATCCAGTCTTCATTAGCTTGGATTTCACATAATGAAGTCTATTGTTTTCTGACAAATATATAACATGTGAAAAATGACTTATGAAACAAATACTTTTTTTGTTCAATAAAGCATCAAAAGATAATTAATGTTTCTTAGTTATTTGAAATATAGGAGGCATTATACTATATAATTAAATATTTCAATATAAATTAAAATAGTTCTTAAAATGAAATGATTAGTGGTAAGTAATGCTTTCAGTAACTTAGTATTTAACACTAACTTGGTAAAAAGTATTTTACTTATAATAAAACTTTTTTAATGGCAAATGCCAGATTAAATCAAAACTTAAAGTCCCAACACAGGTATTTTCCTTCATTACAACAATTAAAGTATGAATAGTCCTGCATGGTTTCAAATTGCACCACATGATATATTTCTTTTTTCTCAGGAAGTTCAATCAACCTAAATCATAATTTTCAGTATATCTCACATACAAATATCCAATTTGCTGACCACCATTTATTGAAGAGACTCTTTTCTCCATTGAGTATTCTTGGTTCTCTTGTAAAATATTAGTTGACTGTATATGCATGGGTTTATTTTGGGGCTCTTACATCTGCTCCACCAATCTATGCATCTATTTTTATGCCACTACCATACTGTTTTAATTACTACATCTTTGTGGTATAGTTTAAAATCAGGAAGTATGATTCCTCTGGCTTTGTTCTTCTTTTTCAGGATTGCTTTGGCCATTGAGGACCTTCTGTACTTCCAAACAAATTTTAGAATATTTTTCTATTTCTGTGAAAAATGCCTTAGCAATTTTAATAGGAATTGCATTGGATTTATAGTTGGCTTTGGAATCTAATTTATGAATATTTTTACAATATGTATTCTTCCAAGTCATGTACATAGGATATTTTTCTATTTGTATCTTTTTCAAAGTCTCATAGTCCCTTTCCTCAAAGTCTCATAGTTTTCATTGTACAGATCTTTTACTTTGATGGTTAAAGTTATTCATATTTTATTGTTTTTGGTGCTATTTTGAATGGGATAATTTTCTTTATATCTTTTTCACTTGTTCTTATTGTTAGTTTATAGAAATGCAACTGATTTCTGTATATTGATTTTATATCTTGCAACTTTATTGAATTTGTTGATTAGTTTCAAGTTTTCTGGTTGAGTCTTTAGGATTTTCTACATATAAGATCATATCATCTATAAATAATGACAATTGTACTTTCTGATTTAGAAGCTTTTTAATTCTTTTATTTTATTTAGTTCCTTTCTGATTTCGATGCCTTTTATTTCATTATCTTGCTTGAATGCTCTAGCTGGGACTTCTAATACTTTGTTGAATAAGGGTAGTGAATGGGCATCCTTGTCTTGTTACTTATTTTAAAGGAAAAGCTTTCAACCTTTCACCATTGAGTATGATGTTAGCTGTGGGCTTTCATATACATATGAACTTTATTATTTCAAGATATGTTCCTTCTATACCAAATTTCTTGAGGGATTTTGTCATTAAAGGATGTTGTATTTATTTTTTCTTTGAGGGCAATGTCATTGGCCCTCATATTTGGGACCCGAACCAGGGCTGCTGGCTTCCCAAGCCAGCGCTTAACCACCATGCCACTCGGGCAGCCCAAGGATGTTGTATTTTATCAAATGTTTCTTATGTATGTATTGAGATGATTATAGGTTTTTTATCTTTCATTCTATCAATGTGGTGTGCCACATTTATTGATTTTCATAGGTTGAACAATCCTTGTTCCAAGGGATAAGAATGGTAATATTTAAATAGAGGAAATGACAAGAGCAAGGTTCCACGGTGGGGTAGTATGGGATTTGCTTAGGAGATCAAACTAATTCATTTTTTGGAGCCATTTAAGGTGCTCGAGAGCCACTGCACACATCTCTTCCGAAGTCCTATTCAGGAATGTTAAATTTGACAATGATGGGAATATTGAAACCACAGACATCCTCAAAAATTACAAGTCTGTGTTCCCCTCTCCACCCACCAAAATTGAGAGCTGATTTATGTGTATATGACTGAGTCAGACAGCTTGGTATAAATCCTATCTTCCACCACTTTCCCACAGCAGTATGATCTTGGATGTTTTTAACCTCTATAACTGAGTTTTGTCTTCTAGAAATAAGGATAGTAGTAAAAAATAGTTATCTTTCAGTTTTGTTGTGATTATTACATGAGATTAGCAACATAAGGCACTAAGAACACTGCCTACTATCTAGTATATGCTTGATAAATCTGTGCTACTACTTATTATTATTTTGTTGATAATTTCAGAAACTGGTATGCTATGCTGTAAGAAAAGGCAATTGGAGAGCAATAAGCTTTAGGAAGGTTACCTTGGCCGAGGAGTATCTCCCATGTGTAGGAGGTTCATTAGCGCTTACAGGAAGCCAGGTTGTGAAACTCAGCAATCCGTGGATAACCCAGCCAAGCACCTGGGAGGTCTGAGTAGCACTGAAGGTCAGTTGTGCTCTGCAAAAGTTCCATCGTTCATCCCCAAAAGCCCAAATGGCTGATTTTGGGGGATATGTATTTAATGACACACACATTTAGTCATGATCAAAAAGACTAAAGACTGAGGAGTCAAAATACCTGTTTTCTAGAATGTTGTGTAGCTCTGACTAGTCTGTCAATGACAGGATAGCCAAACTTTTCTAAAACCTAACTTGAATAGTAAAATGGTATTTCCAAGCATCATTAAAAATTAAAATCCCAACAAATTATATTTGCATGAGTCTAAATAACTATTTCAGTGTCATAAATGTCTTCAGGTACTTATTAAAAGTTTCAGGTGACTCAAAAATGAATACTTCACAGTCCCTAATTTTTTTTTTTTTTTAGTTGAGCCATCCTGCCACCTGTTGGCAGCTTCGCTGCAACTCAGCTCAGGCTGGGCATCGAACTGCTGTTGCTCAGAGCTCAGCTCACATCCTTGAGCGAGCTCTTAACCAACGGAGCCACTCGGCTGGCCCCACAGTCCCTAATCTTAATGATGTTCAATGTATTTATGGGATGTGACTACACATACATAAATTTAAAATTAAACATGTCTCCTTAAGCCATGCCAAAGAAATTTAAAAATTAAAAATCAAAAATTCAGCCTGGGTAATAGAGAAGTCTTCCTAGGATAGACAAAATATGATGAAGTTTTGACAGGTGGAGAAGAAAACAAAGCAGAGATAATGAATTATGGGTTATATCTCTGAATCATGAAGAGGCTGATGTTTAGTGGAGAAAAGATCATCAAAATATAGGCAAAATAAGACTGGAAGGCCAGGTACACCAAGGTGAAAATATTAGTCATATTTAATTTAATTTTGTAAATTATCTTTCCACATGCTTCAGTAAAAATTTGTTGTTGGAATTCAGGTCTCTGTATAAAGTCCCTTGTAAAAACAAACAAACAAACAAACAAACAAAAACAGAACAAAAACAAACTGAAAAGAAAAGGCAGGGACAATTAAAACAAGAAAAGGAAGGGAAAGGAAAAGAGGGTTTACTGTGTCCCCGCGCTTTCACCTGATCTCCTCACCTTTGGACTCCTTGCTCTCCTCCTTCACAGAAAGAGCGTGTAGCTGTTCAGCCACGTTATCGGCTTTACCCTTTTGCCCTCTCATGCCTCATGCCAGCCTGGGATACATGCCCACAGGAGAGACCACTGTTCTACCTGCCTCCAGAGTCACCCAGATAATCACACAGTCATGTCTGGAACCCGAGTCCGTCTAATCAGTTACTTCCGGTCACGTGCTGTGAAGGCCACCATCAGGCCCCGAGAAAGCAGGGGACCGTGAGTGTCTCTCGATGCCCATCCAGTCTCTGTGGGGCCCTCGTCAGACACGGTGACATGAGCACCTGCCCAAGCGCCACGAGGCCAAGACGATGAGCAAGTCTGGAGGGCCAGCTTACTCCCCAGGAAAACCCGGGTGCCCGGGGCCACTGCGTCACACCTGACAGGTCAAGGTGAGCACAGCACGCTTGCATGTTTCTGCGGCAGAGAGAAAAAGCGCTCACGTGGGGCTCCAGCCAGGTGCGGAGCGAGTCCACGTGAAGTCAAATCTTGAAAGAGAAAAAGTTACCATAAAAGCTTTGTTATAACGAGTTTTCTACGTGGCACTGTAGGAACATTTGACTGTAGTTACTATCATCATCATCTCTATTATTACTACATGAATTGCACTGCAAAGGTTGGACGCTGCTTTGAGGTGCGTGTGACGCTTGTGTGAACCATGGCATATCCTTTTGGTTTTCCCCCCTCTGAGCACATATCAGGGTCAAAAGCAGACTTGATACGTGTGTTTCCTTATGAGTATTTGACATTTTATGGAGCACTTTGTTTTATACCTAATTTGTCACATAACTTTATTATGAGTTTTTTTGTTTTTCCTTGAGCAGACTCTTTTCAAAGAATAGGGACTCTTCAGAGGTCGACAGATGCAAGTCTCATTGATGAGAGAAACAAACGCTGAAGCAGATTGTCTCACAATCGCAATCTTCAGCAAAGCTAATAAGGGAATCTGGTAAAAGTGGAAAAGCGGGGTTATCTTAATTTAAAAAAAAAAATGAAAGTGGTAGTTTCATTAGCCTTGCTCCTTTTGATTTAAACTACAAAATTAAATAAATTACAATGCAAATTCCATTATATAAGCTCCATTTAGTTTAGCAAAAATCAGTGCAGTCGGTTAAAAGAGCAGATGGTGATACGGTGATTGTGGACAGCGCTCTCCAAAACCTAATTGAGAATGTTTCAGGAGGAAAAAAAAAGGAAGTTGTAATATACAGCTACCCAAATTCACATTTCACCCCAGACAGCCATCGTGCACATCTGCTCTCAGATATTAAGAAAAAGCATGATTTCCTTAGTTTTTTTTTATTAGCAGGCTCATTAACTGCTTTGGAGATTGAGGTGGTATATTGTGAGAAACATGTGTTTGAGTTTGATGGTTTCTTAATTTACAGTTACTTCAACCAAGAAGAAATGCCTAACATAACTAAAATGTTAATATCATTTCAGAGGGAGTCTCCACTGCCAGAAATCTGAGGGAATATAAGGACATAATACTATATATTTGATTCTGGGGAATAGAGGAAAAATTGAAATTTGCATCATAAATTGCTTAAGTGGTTCACAAAAAGCCTCTGCTATGCATACTCAGATTTTTATCTCTAAATTTGATCATTATGTCCACAGAAAAATTTTCATGATTTTGTGTTGGAATGGGTCAGCCAAATAATTTTACAGTTGAGTAAACCAACTCAAATAGAAATATTTTCAAAGGTCATGCAGCTTATGAGACAAAAATTGAGTATTTAAAAATTTGTCAGTATCAGTTAGAAAGAATTTGAAACTAGCATAATTACTGATTATCTGGCTTAACCAGTAGGGAAAATTTTTATCCCACATAAAGTCTTTAGAGAGTTGGGCAGAGAATCCAGGGGTGATTAACTCAGCAGCTCATTAATTCAGGGTAATCAAAGACCAAGGTACTTTCCATATCTTTATTATGTCATCTTAGATGCTACAGCTTGGTCCTCAGGCTGATTCCACTCATGATCACAAGATATCTGAGCTGCAGGAAGTCTCTGGGGAAACTTGATTCTTTGTTTCATGCAGTGGAATAGAGAGAATCTCTTTGGAAAGTACTGAAGCCATTAACTTTTAATCCAGCATGGCTAATTAAGTCACTCTATCCATTTTAAGATAAATAAGAGTCAACAAGATGCCAAGTGGAATAATGCTATACTACTTAATAGTAATACTAATACTAATAATTCCAATAATACTAATACAAATAATAATAATACAGATGATGATAAAACTAGCATTCAATGGGTATATATTACATGCCAAATTCATATATATTGTATATTTCACTTGCATTTAATCTACATGAATGCATGTGTATTCATGTGGAATGGAAAATGTTTAGGCAATAGCATTAACTACAGTCTCTTAAATCTCTTAAATCTACACCATCTGATGGTGTGTATAAATTAAATTCTTAATGGAAAAAGCCCCTTGGTAATTATTTTGTTATTGTTGTGTTTTAATAAGAATTAATAAAACATAGAAAATCCGTGTTGGTGGAGATCTTAAAGGTCATTTAGTCAAAACATCTATTTAATTCTTTCTTTAAAAATATATCACATTCTTGAAAACATAATGTGACAAAAACTTGCTATCTGGTAAGCCAATCTATTATTTCAATAAAGACCCATGAAGAAGATGCTGATGCCATTTATGTAACCACGAGCAGTGGTGTTTTCCCCCCATTCTCTGGCAGTAAAACATTTAAGTGTTTCTATATTACTGTTCCTATTTCTAAAAGACATGAAGATAAGAAAATGTGAAGTTTCTTCCTACTTTCAGTCTTCAGAAATAATTTGCACTATTTTTACTTCAGATTTGAGAATGATTGTCACAGACATTATTTTTTCCCAAAAATCCTAATTGAATTAGAATCATGGATTTTCAAAAATTTAACACAATTATGTAGCAGCACCCAGATCAGAAAACAGGAACATTAATGGCAGCGCAACTATCAATAATTACATTGTTTTGGAATTGAAGAAATATTGCTTGCAGTGTCACTAGGGGAATTCAAACTCTAAATACAATTTGTTTTTTTAGGCATTTTGTGTTAAAATTAATCAAGGAACTTTATACAAACCATGATGTTGGAGTCCAAAAAGAATTACATTATGCAGATAACATTTACTTTAGCAAACACTGTATTCTTTATTTGGCGACTTTAGTTGACATGTCTCCAGAATGTTAAAAACAAGATAATGATGAACAATGTATCCAGTATTCTCTCAATTTAAAATGTTCACTCTTTATGTCAGATTATTTAACATGCAGAGATTAGATTGGAAGCCTCATATCATGTTGGCGTCTATATTGGCAAGACCACTGTAAAACTGATATTGTAAAGCATTAGTGTTTTTTTCCTGAAGCCCTCTCAGAAAATACAGTGATTCATTAATTCAGTTGACAATGGATAGTTAAGATTTATTCTAAGTATTAAGTAAGTTTTTATTATTTGTTTCACAACTATTGTTTTTCCACAATTGGAAAGATCAATACAGTAAAGAAAGTAGTTTTAATTGTTTTAATTTTCAAAGTTTAAGTACTCAGGAATTGAGTGACTTTTGGTCTTGTTCATGGTTTTTTTTTTTTTTTTACCTCTTCATGCACCAGATTCTCAATAGAAGAATGCCAAGAAATTGTATTTTGTTTCCAAATCATAGCAATGAAAACAGTTTCAAATAATTAGCCGATAGGTTTACTGAAATAAAAAAAAGAAAACCAATTTTTGACTAATATTTTTCTTTACTAAACTTAGCAACAACCCAGTTAAAAAGCCATTCAATTGTATGTAGGTACAAAGTATGGATTTTTAAATCAAAGATGTTATTTTATAGCCCTGTGAAGATGAGTTTAAGGTAAGCATTATTTGTAATCCTTGGTTGGCATAAACACATTGATTTGAAATATCAGAATGTTCAGGTATCTC
The DNA here is from genome assembly GCA_033961575.1 of Aselliscus stoliczkanus. NCBI lineage: Eukaryota > Metazoa > Chordata > Mammalia > Chiroptera > Hipposideridae > Aselliscus > Aselliscus stoliczkanus. Next base: position 68,240,182 of record CM066740.1, on the reverse strand, counting down.
TACAAGTCATATCAATCAATAACTGTTAACTAAATTAGAATGCTAATTTCAATAGCTTTTAGATGAAAAGTTAAAAATGTTAAATTGCTTTTTCAATGATCTCTCCAGGTTTTAATTCTTTTTACTCATAAATAGAGTTATTATTAATACTGGAAACACAATGTGTGTATATATACATCAATCTTTGCATATCTACATATATACTTTTTTATGTAGTGTGTGTGCGTGTATATATAAATATATATGGTTTTCACAAAATAACTGGCTATATTTCTTTTACCTGATCAGTACATTTTATAGAAAATACATTTACTTAGGGTATGTCCTATTGTATGCAACTACAATCTTATTGTATAGTAGGAATTACAAATAGAAGTAAATTATTAGTAGTGAAAATATAGATAAAGACAAGTATATGTCAGACATTTGAGACACAAAAGGGTGAAAGGGAAGGTAAAACTATGAGCTATATTAGCATTGGAAGAAACAATATAAGAAGAAACTATATAAGTCTATATCCAAACAACACTTTAACCTGAAGAATTTTACAAAAATAAATATGCAATAGGTACAAGGTTTTCAAAAGATCTTCCATGTTTAAATTAAAAGAAGATAAAACCATGACTTCATTTAATTTAATTCCATTGTGTTTTATATTTCCCCCTAATCAGAGGACCAGGTCAGTTTGGGTCAAGGTGAGCATGGAAATCTACAAACAAATACCCTCAATAAAAAATAATCTCCAGTTCTCTTTGAATAGTGCTTGATAATTATCAGCAAGAGTACTCTAAATATTCTTTTTTTTTAATTTGCAGTGGAACACTTAATAAAAGTTCTAGCCTCTTTGCAAATTTCTAAGTGTATAATACAATGTTGTTACTGTAACTATAGGCACAGAGTTATCCAACAGATGTATGTGTCATCACAGAGCCCAGATATTAGAGAATTTCAAATTGAAGGATCAAGACAAATAGAATAAAGTCTGCCATTTAAATCACACACACAGACACACACACACACAGACACACACATACACACACACACATGCCATGACTGTACAAATTTCCATTTTAGATTTATCTTTGTACAGATAAATATGTACAAATTTCCATTTTATATTTATTCATCATTCAGATTTGACAATAACAAAGTCCTTAAAACCACTTTCAAAGCATTGGGTTTATAGAATAGTTTATATTTTTACTTCATTTTTATTTTTCTAGTCCTGTCTTCTAGACACCTGTGTTCAAAGTGATAAGCAAAATATCTCTTAAGGTTTCAGACAACAATTTCAGATTTTACAGAATGTTTTGAAAGTTTAAATGTTTTTAAACTGATTAAAATATTTCATATGAAAAAGTCATCTTCATTGTGAAAGTTTACAATATGACCTTTCTCACACAGGTCAATTAGGTCTTGGACTCCAAAATCATCATTAAATTATAAACAAAATACTGCAAATTTTTATCATCAAAAAGGACATAAATTTTATCACATGGGTATAAAAGAAACATTATATAACTTTTAGATCCACTACTAAGATATCAAATCTGTTGGATGTCGCAGCTATGTCTATGCATTCCAAATTACATTAAAAATTGAGAAAATAATCTTGATAGTTCAGTCATATTTATTGTCCTACTCATCTATATTGCAAATAAATGTTGGAATTTGTCTGGAATTATTCAAAAGATTTAGATAAATTACCACTTAAATTATACCTACAAATGTACATTGAAATCCATACATCTAATTTAGAAATAGTTTGAGAAATATTTGCCTATCATTATTGCTTAGTGTACTTCATCACTAAGGTCAGAGAAGACATGGTCTTGGTGCAAAAATAAAAAGATAGCAGGTGTGATTATTAAGGTGGAGCATTTCTTTCTGCTCAATGAACTTCTCAGAGCTCCCAAATTTCCCATCTTTCTTCATCTAGATACCATTTTCACTTTGGAAGGAAAAAGAAAGGAGATACAAGGAAACTAAGTGAAGGTAAGTGTTGAAATCCAAAATACACCTAGCACTATTCATGCTCACTCAGAACTGGAGATGAGATATAAAGCTGACATAAACATATTAAACTTTAATTTATTCTTATTTCTTTACTAAGAAATGGTTCAATCAGAAATTAATATCAGATAGGTGGCTTAGGAGCCATTCCACATCTATGAACTCTTCAATGATTCAGATTCAATTTTTACCCAAAATTCCCTTGATAATAATTCTTCTTTTCTGATTCCTCATCACCTTTCTACCTATAAGTGTATGTTCTTCCCAGGACATTATCCATTTCCCAGGCATTCTACATTTTCCCCTAGGTAATATATCATTACTATGCAGTGCCTCCTAAATGTATATATTTCTTGACTCCCCCTGAACTCCATTGCCTTCTATTTAACTATATTAGACATCTATTCCTGATTCTCTTTCCCCAAATGTATTGCTTCACTCTAATCAGTTGCAATAAACAGAAATCCATTCTTTACATGACCAGAATAGAAATTTTAGAAAATTATTGACCTCTCTCATTTTCTCATCCAAAATGATCTGCAAATCTTCTTGGACCAACCTTCAACATCTGTCTACAACTGGCTACTTTCCAGAACCAATAACTGCTCATGCTCAAGTCACTACCATTTCTCTCTTGCATTATATCAATAGCATGTTAACATGTCTCTACACTCCAATAATTGTTATCTGACAGTCTGCTGTCCACAACACAGCCAAAATAATGCTGCTAAACCATAAACCAGACCACATAACTCTTCTGTTTACCACGGCATCCCTGTTTTTTATCAGCTAGAAATCTGAAAGCTAATAGGCTAATATTATAAAATATTTGTATACCATCCATCATCTCTACTCTCCCAAAAAGGAATCAATATAATGATCAAGATTAATTAAACACATTTTCACAAAAGTATATCCAAATTTCCTTAATTAATTGCCTAGAAAGAAGTGACTTTCAAAGTTCTTAAATATCTAATGGAAAAATCAAAGTGTGGCTTTACAGATTTTTGTTAGTCATACGAGTATATGTTGCTTTTATGACACTGAGCAAAGAACTAAAATTAGAATTTTCAATGTCAGAATATTGGAGTATTACTATTGTTTAATGTATTGTTTGTTTGTTTTTTTGAAGTTTGTATTCAATTTTTTTTAATGATGGCTAAGTATGTGTGCTTAAGCAGAATGATAGGAATATCATGCCATAGGTAATCAGACAGGTAAGAGGGAAAAAAACAAAGCAAATGGTATAATTACGGAAGATGTTACCGCTACTCACCAGGATTTCTGATACCTTCTTTACCTCATGCATGAGAGGGATTATAGTTTCCTACCTCCTCAAAATTTGTTGTGGTCATAAGACACACATTGTATACCACCAAAAATGATGTCTTTAATCAGATGTGAAAGCTTTCAAAAGCCAGTAGTGATTTCTATGTGCTCTCTCCCTACTTCCATGTCCAGAGATATTTCAGATCAGGAAGCCTCAGCTAGTGTGATCACTGAGTGAGAATGACAAGACACAGGCCCTTCCAAGATGTAGTAGGCATGCAGTTGCTTTAAGGTGTTGAAATTTTGGAGTTTTAATACAGTTGGTTTCTTTTTTTCACTATGGCCTAACTTAGACTATCTTTTTGTTTGTTTGTTTGTTTGTTTTTTAAGATTTTATCGTGGACTTAGGGGATGGGAACAGCGTTGGGGAACCAGGGAAGGGGAACAGAGAAGTTGCTGCCCTTTTGTTCTTCAGTCTAGTTATAGAGGACGTCGCTTCATTGGCCCATGTTGGTATTATCATTATGCTCTTCCCGGGTGAGGCAGATTGGTCGCCAGCCTCTGGATGGTCGCTCACGGCGGCTCTTGGCAGCTCACATTGGCTGCTGGCTGCTCACACTGGCTGCTGGCCACTCACTGTAGCCTATGGCAGCCCACTGCAGCAGGGGCTGCAACTCTGTCGTGCCAGGGACTCACAACAGCCCAGCTCCAGGTGGAGCTGTTGTTCACCATCTTAGCTGTAGAGGGCAGTGTCACTGGCCCTCATATGTGGGATTCGAACCGGGGCTGCTGGCATCCCAAGCCAGCTCTTAACCAACCCTCCACTCAGCCGGCCCAGACTATCTTAAGGGATATACTTGGAAAACAGCTGAAAGATCCAACAGTGAAACCCACAACTGAAGTCTGACACCCATATATTAAACTTTTAAAAAGCTATGTCTCGCCCTATCCTACAAATGAATGGACAAAAAAGTGTCACCATGCCCTGTGCATAGCCTTTCACATGAAAAGACAGAGTCTAAAACAAAGAGACAGTGACTCGCAGAGCAAGAAACTCTGAGGAGTAATGAAAATTAAAAGAAAGCCCCAAGAAGTAATATTTTTCAATTAAATAGAATGGGATACTGTTAAATCATGCATTGTATAAACAAACAAACAAAAAAAAGGTTTTGCATAATAAGACAGAAATGAAAGCTGAAATAAAAGTCTTGGCTAATAAAATTAACATAATCTCCAGAAAAGAAAAGCCAAAAAGAGAGTGACATTTTAGGGGGAAACAAACAAACAAACAAACAAACAAAAAAATAATACATACCTAGTATAAGTCAGGGATATACAATCTCCAAATAACTGTGGTCTTTGAAATACAAAAAAAAAGAACATGATTAGGAAAAAAATATCAAAAATGTTCTCAAATCCTAAAACTTGAGTTTCCAGATTAAAAGATCCAAATGAGTACTTGGCACAATGTGTAAAATTTGACCCAAACCAATGTAGAGTATAACAAAATAAATTTTAAATGAATACATCACAGAATATTTCTCTGAATGGGAAGTCAATGATCTTCATTTTTAAGAATATTCTCATCAGTTTTCTAACTATGCCACTTAGCCACATTGTTCTTCGCAAAATTCATATATATTTTAAATACATTCTCAAAGAAGCGTAAACGGAGATCTCAGTTAAGATGTGAATGATATGACTGTGGTCACAGAGACGTGTTGCATTATTCAAATCTGTACCCATGGTCGGGGGAAGTGAAAGTGTTTTTTGTTTTGTTTTGTTTTGTTTTAAATTAAGGTTCGCTTTTTTTTTTAAGATTTTTTATTGGGGAATTGGGGAAGGGGAACAGACAAGTTGTTGCCCTTTTGTTCTTCAGTCTAGTTGTGGAGGACATTGCTTCATTGGCCCATGTTGGTATCATTGTGCTCTTCTCGGGTGAGGCAGATTGGTCGCCAACCTCTGGACGGTCGCTCACGGCGGGCGGCTCTTGGTAGCTGACTCCAGCTGCAAGCCACTCACGCTGGATGCTGGCCACTCACTGTAGCCTATGGCAGCCCACTGCAGCAGGTGCAGCTATGCCGACTGGGGACTCATAGCAGGTGGCGATGTTGTTCACCATCTTAGCTGAAGAGGGCAGTATCACCGGCCCTCATGTGGGACCTCATGTGGGATCCGAACCGGGGCCGCTGGCATCCCAAGGCAGCTCTTAACCAACGTGCCACTCGGCCGGCCCAATAGACTTTATTTTTTTATTTTTATTTTTATCTTTTTTGAGGGCAGTGTCACTGGCCCTCATATGTGGGATCTGAAACAGGGCCACTGGCGTCCCAAGCCAGCTCTTAACCACCGCGCCACTCGGCCGGCTCTGAAAGTTTTAATACAGAGAGAGATGATGAGCAGTTTCCTTTCACATCATAGCCTGAATTAGAATGTACACTTGAACATCAACAAGGGACTGGTAAAGAAACTCTTACTTGTACCATTACCTGTAAATGCATATCATCATAAGACATACCTAGAATGTGTATGTATACATTTGTCATATTAAAGGAATCCTTTATTTAACATGATTTCATTAAGCATGATTTGTCACTAGTGTTAAGTATCACATTTATTAAAGCATTTAAAATATTACATATATTATGATATATATATATGATATATATATATCATATATATATATAAAATCTACACAGACACAATTAGAGTCATCAATTCACGTAGCCATAACTAAGCATTCTCCACCTAGAAAATGAATTGAAGTTTTCTTATTAGTGTAGATATTACTATAGCCTCAAATAATTATGTATTTCATGTATCATTCACTATTTGAAGTTTTTAAAGAAGTACTACATCTCTATGTTATTCTTTAAATAAAAGGGCTAATCTTGCAATCAGAAAGAGGTAACATTTTAAAACTGAGCTAAGATTAGAGGTATTCTATTACTTTTCAGGAAAACATTACCCCCTTTTAAAAAGCAACATTATGCACAGTAACCAAAAAATTTCTGGTTATAAATCTGGTATCTCTGGAAGATTATAAAGCTCTTTTATGTTTCTAAGAATCCAGTAAATAGTAATTTTCTTAATTAGTTACCTAACTTAGAATTTCGTAATATACTTAGGGCACCAAGGCCTGCTGTGTCATTTTTCCTTATACAGCATTTGATATGAAGGAAATCTGTCTTCAATAATATCGAAGGGTTGCTAGTTTTATTTCACAGATGCCTGAATAAACTCATCTTCTGTTTATTTTTACAAATTGTAGGATTCACAAATTGTTACTGATAAGATACTAAGGAAACAATCATTTTCCCTCTATTTATTCTCACTTTGCTATTTCAAAAATGCATACATGAAAGGTCTGATGTAAGGGCTTCTTGGAATGTCCAAAAATGACTCTATAATAGAAAGGGAATGAATTGTTTCACGTTAACCAACAACAAAGATTAAAGGAAAATGTAAATCAACAGTGAGTTCACAGAAAACTATAGAAGACTAAGAAATAAATGAACAGATACTTCACTTCAGTAGATGCCAGGGAAATACAAATAAACAACCTTATATTTTCTTTTCAGAAAATAAAAGCTAAATATTTTTAAAGCTTAAGACCAATTTCACTCTACATGTGTGGACAAGAACCTTGTTCAATACTTGATGGGAATAGATTTGTGTCCATTTTTACTGGATGGCAAGTTGTCATTTCTTATCTACTTAAAATATATACCTTTGATTTCAAACTTCAACTTTCATGAATCTATATTTACAAAATACAGTGTATAAACAAGATAGTCACTGAAACTACATTTTAGTGTTTAGTGGTTGAGGAACAATTACATAAACAATGTATTATATTGAACTTTATGATGTGGTGATTAACCAAAATGGCATAGAGCTAAGAGAATATCTATCTATCTATATATCTATTTATCTATCTATCTATCTATCTATCTATCATCTATTTATCTAATATCTATCTATCTACTATCTATCTATCTACTATCTATCATCTATCTTACTATGCTTTCATAGAAATCTATATAATAAGAAAAAACACAAGTTGCTGTAGAGTGTGAACAGTACTGGGCACTTAAAAATGAACTAATCAACATTTTATTTATGAGAAAAATGGAACTTAAAAGAATGAAAAGGAATCACGCAAAATAGTTTAAAATGGTTATATCCAGAGCATTGTAGCAGGTCATGGTAAGCATAGAAATATTCATTTTATGTTTAAAAAGAGATCCTTGGGGGCCTGCCGAGTGGTGTGGTGGTTAAGCGCTGGCTTGGGAAGCCAGCGGCCCCCAGTTCGGGTCCCACATATGAGGGCCAGTAACACCGCCCTAAAAAAAATAATAATTAATCAATTAATTAATTAATTAATAAAAAGAGATCCTTGGGTCAGGGAAGGTCAGAGAAAAATTCTATGAAGCTAGAGTTGAGCAGGTTGCTTAGGTGTTACTGCAGTTCATCATTCTAACTGTTGTTCGGAGCTTATTTAAATTCAGTCTTGCTTATTTTCACCATCTAGATGTTCATAAAAGTCAAAGTTTTCTGGCATTGCTCCCCACATATCCTTCCAAACTTATTTTAAAATGTGAGGGTCCATTACTAAGATAGAATGGTAGAATGTGTATTGGGTAGACAATTAGCAGACCATGCTACCCCTCTCACCCATCTCAGAATAGAGCCAGTTATTTAAGCTAAAAACTTGGAGTCTTATCTTTTCCCATACCAACTCTTAATTCATCAGCAGAAAGTTGGCTTTACTTTAAAAATATATTTCAAATCTCACAATTTCTTATCTTTTCCACTATTACAATTCTAGTCAGTCACCAACGTACAAGTATGACACTTGGTCTTTACAAGAGGTCACAGCATGTCATTGCAGTTCCTTAAGTATACCATGCATACTCCAAGATTAAATCCTTGATTTTAGTTCCTTCTGTCAACTGAGTATTTTGTACTGAAAAACAGCAGGTCTTGGAGCCCTGTCAGCTCCAGTTCAGATACGAAAAGGCCTCTATTATCAGAGATTTTTTTGAGGTTTCTCCCACCATCAGACTATTTGTCTCCAAATTAGGGAATACTGGAATTCTTGCAACTTTCTTTATTCATATTCTTTCAACAGTCTTTTTCTTCAAAGTGGTCACTGAGCAGAGCTATGTGACTATGGTGGAACAAAATTTTTCAACTCTTTGCATCCATTTTCTTAAATTGATCATACTTATTTGCTCTACTTTCTTTTGTTTTTCCTGACAAAATTTTGGAGAATATAACTAGAGTCTGGAACATGGCTAGTTGGTTAGGTGTTGGCACTGGACACACATGTGCGAATGCATACACATAGTACAGATAGTATGTATTATATGTTCATGTTTATTATACTAGGTGTTAGGGTTCTGTTAAGAGTGTATAGAATAGGTAATGTCTGCCATTGGTTAATCAGAAATCCTTCTAAATTGAATTACTGTGTTTTTTAAATTCGTCTCCATTGTTAGATTGCATATGCATGAGGATAGGAACCAGAACACCACTAGATAACTGGATTCCTAATGATTGTGACAATGCCTTACACAGAATAAACACTAATTAAACATTTTTGACCAAGTAAAAGGGAAATAAAGAAAGTGCTCCTTATTCTATGGGTTCACTTGTGTGACTGGAAAATATTGAACTATACAATTCAAGCTAATTTCTATGACCGCCCTCCACATCCTTCAAAATGTCATAAATACAAATATTTACTTTACTTCCTTACTTATTAGCTAGCTGCTAGGATAAAACTTTTTTCAATACTTTGATAATGTGTTTAAAATTTAATCCATGAAAATTATATGTGAGGTTTCAATCCCAAGTATTATGATGAATGTGTAAGATGTTAAGCTTACACATAAGAGGGCCATTGAATAAAGTTATGGCTATATCTAACATGGCTTCTCAGATAATATTGGGTCATAAAAATAATAAATATATTTTTAAATGCTAAAAACAATAGCAATGTCAAGAGAAGTGATTAATGATCAGTTAGGTTTTCTTCTTTTTCAGGAACATATGAAGTGATTTTCATATATTATTTCATTTAAAACTCATGAGAAACCTGTAAGTTTAGTAATATTATTCCTATCTATGAATGTAAGGCTTGGCAGATCTAAATAAAATATATAACCAATTATAAGACAATACTTTTCCCTTTTTTAAAATGATCGCTTAGAAAACCAAGAAAACACCATATATTGAGTTTCTTACAATGCTATATGCTCAATCAATTGTTTTATTCTAAGCAAGATTTGGTGTGTGAAGTTGGAAGAGAAAAGCATACAGTCTTGGATTAATTATTTCCTTTTTTTGTTTAGCAAAGAAATTTAACAAAAAATAATATTATTTCTAGGAATATTAAATTATAAATTCCTATTTCAATTTATAAAAATTCCTAACTGCATTATAATAGGCATTTATGCTATGGAAATACAATGTATATATTTAATGGATTAAAAGGCTCATTGTCTTGATATTAGGTGAACACATATTGGGACTTGAAATAAATTTTCCAGTGACAGCATCACATATGAACTTTAAAAGAGTTGTACCTTAAACAACTTCAAAGAACAGACAAAGTAATGATATGTTCAGGAAAAATGAAGTACCAGTTGTGATTCCAAAGGATGTTTTGGTGTTTATAAGCATTGACCATATAAAGAGTTTTATAATAATAAATGCATGAAAAAAATGAGGGTAGAGTTGTTTATATTAAAGTATGAATTTATTTAATATGAAATTTGAAATGATTGTAACAGACATTTGACAAATCCACATCATTAAAAGTGTGCAAAAATGGTTTGTTTTCATTGGAAACTTTTGGTTCATTGGAAACTTTTGGGGTCTTCTTAAGCCAAGTTTCCTTCCATATAGTTAAATGTAGTGATTTGGTAACGCTCACACCACATGTTAACCATAGACTGAAAGTCTTGTGCCACCCACTTCGTTGTCAGGGCCTTCTTCCTAGACCATTACACAACACCCTCATACAGTCACTGAAGAATCAGCAAGATTGGAGGTGCAGAAGGGTGCTTTAGATAGAAGACAATATTCATAGTCTTTATTCTCCTCAGAGTGATGCAAATGGCTCTATTTGGCCAATGAGCACAGAGCATGCAGAGGACAATTACATTAAGAAGCAGACATGTTGAAGTCTAGATGTCAGATCTCAAAGGGTCTTCTAAACCATACTATGTGAAAATAATGAAATATTGCTGAAGGAGTTCAGCAGGAAGCAGATAGGGTGAGACATGTTTCTTAGCAGATATAGCTCCAAGTGGTTTCTCATGGGGATTTAGTAGACTTTCACTCATTTCAAATAGTCTCATCATTCTTGGGTTGAATATTGACTGTTTTCTAAACGTTATTACAAATATAATACAAACACACCTTCACACTGTGTCCTCTTGTTATCAAAAATCTTGGAAATATAAGCCAATCTTACAGAGCCATATTCTTAGAATCACCACTGTTTCTTAGAATAACTTATTGCTATTGTGGAAATGCAATAAACAGAGACAAAATTGAAGGCTGAGAGCTTAACCAAGTTTTCACAACAGGAAGATCTGGTCCCCGGTGGTAACAGTAGGGAAGGAGAGAAGAAGCTGCTTTAGAAAAACAATCAGAAAACACAGGATAGGAATTTTAGCTGATGTGAAGTGAGATCTGGGAAAGAAGAAGGAATCAAGGATGAGAAACATATTTTTGACTTCAGCAACAAGATTCCAAATAGTCTCATTCATTGAAATCAGAAATACATTAGGAAGAATAGATTTTGGGGGGTGAGCTGTGATAGATTAAACTTAAAATGGCTGAAATTAGTTATACATATATCACAGGTAGATTTAAATGCTTAGTTACTTTGTGGTTTTGTTGTTACTACTATTGCTGCTCTTCATGTCTAGAGGCTCCCCCATTTTAGAATTAAAAGATCTTTTCCAGAGGCTGTCTCTATCAAATTGTATTTTTATACTGTCCTACAATGAATTGAAAACAATGTGATGACAGAGTTCAAACTGAAGAACATACACACATTCTTTTTCTTTTTATTATTTTTGAGGGGCTTAAATGACAGAAATTTATTGCCTCACAGTTCTGGAGGCTGATACATACATTCTTAAATAGAAGCTCATGTGTCTTAAAATGTGTTAATTACCATGTAATCTAGAAATAACTAATCAGACGTATCTCTGTACCATGTACAAGGTAAAACACTGAATGACTCAACAAATGTCATTCTCTTCAACATATAAACAATGTGGTTGTAGACATGTCTGTTAAGCCATCCAGATATACAAATAAGTTTCAGCCACCATTGTTTTACAATAATATCGACTTACATTTGCATATAAAATTTAAAATTTTTTTTCCTGTAAGTCAAAAACAGGAAAAAAAGAAAAGATCCTGCACAAATATAGCCCTACACAGATAGGATAATGGAAAGATTATAGAATAAGATTTGTAGAATATGGATATGAGACAGAACTCAAGATGTAAGCTTTTATATTGTAAAATAATTAGTGAACAGTAATAAGTAGCTAGTTATTATGAGTTTTACCAAGTTATTTGAAAATGAAACAAAGAATATAGCAAAATTAATTAAAAGACGGGGAGGATGAAAAACAAAAACAGTGGACGGGGGTTCAGAAACTCCATAGACCAGGGTTCGGCAAACTGAGGCCACGTGCGGCTCTTTGGGTACGTACATGTGGCTCTGAAGTAAAATTGAAAATGAAAGTAAAACTATCATAGTTTCATTTATGAAAGTTTTAAAGGATATTATTCACATAATGATAATTTCATTTGTTTTATGTCTTTCAAATAATTTTTCAATTGTTGTAAGGGACAGGATTGGCTCTTGTCTCAAAAGTTTGCCAACCCCTGTCATAGAAAAGTGCTTTGCAAGAGAATCTACCTTAGCAGATTACACTGTTGTAGTGATATTATCTGAATTATTGAAGAAGGTAATTCAGGTGAAGCATTATCTACAAGAGATTTAAGACTGATGAATTTGTTTTGTTTTGAAACACATTCCTCTTGGAACTAAAAATAGGGGTGTGTGTGTGTGTGTGTGTGTGTGTGTGTGTGTGTGTGTGTGGTATATGGGTGTGTGTATCAGCATAGTGTGCGTGGAATGATATTATGGATTTTCAGAGATTTCTTTTCCCTTCGCACACTTATCTTTGACCCTGTTCCCTGAGAAGCAAAAAGATAAAATATAGATGAACAGATTCTCATTTATTTAAAGTTTTTAGGACACTGCATGAAGATATAGGCTGTGTGTTTGTGTAGGCATTGTAACAGAGTGACTATTGCAGAGACCTAGATGTCACTGGATAATAATGACTGCACAAGGAGGGGTTTCAGAAGAGGAGGACTAAAGAGCAAGGGAGGGGGTGGAATGCCAAATGCCATTACTGTATCTGGAATAAAAGTGAGAACTATCTCAAGGGTTCCAAGGGCTTAAGAATATAAAATACAAAGAGGTTTTAAGCAGGATTTCTCCTTTCAAACTGCTGTTCTCTCACATTGAAAAAGGGTTGCAAAGAACTAGATTCTCATCTGTTCACTAACAGTATAAAAGCTACATGACACAAGTCTAGAATGCAGGAGATTCTGACTTCATAAATGGTATACCCATCTTCCTATTTCCCAACCTGAAGTTTCCTGTATGCCTTTGCTTTAATAACCCTTTTTTCTTTAAGGAACTTCAAAAGATCTTATAGATAAAGTTCTTGGTATTTGAGCTTCAACACTGGATTTGCTGTGTAAAACTAGTATAGGTGCCTCCAATAATAAAACTTGCGTAAAGTTTATTTTTCTAATACCACTTTTGTCATCTGCATATGAGATTATAATGCTTGGTTTGTAGGATTATGGTTAAATCCAATAAACGATAAGTACATTTATAAATTTAAAAAACTGAGCATTTAGTATATTATTAATATAATCAATGTACTTTCATAGCCAGTTCTTAAATTTAATAATATTGTTTTTGATTTTGTGTTTTAAAAATCCACTAAGAGGGCAGCCACATAGCTCAGTTGGTTAGAGCGCATGCTCTGACGCAGTTGCCAGTTCGACTCCCGCATGGGATGGTGGGCTGTACTCTCCTCTCCCCCCACCCCCACCCCCAACTAGATTGAAAATAGCAACTGGACTTGGAGCTGAGCTGAGTCCTCCACAACTAAGATTGAAGGACAGCTTGACTTGGAGCTGATGGGTTCTCGAAAAACACACTGTTCCCCAATAAAGTTTAAAAATAAACAAAAATCCACTAAGAACTATTAGAATTATTTTTCTACATTTAAAATGAATTCAGTACTATTGTATTTAATACAAATATAAAATAAAAATTGATTAGTGGGAATTCAACTTCCATTAATAATTATAACTAATTAATCATTATCCTAATAATAATAATACAACATAAATTATGCAGGTATATGTGTTATTGTATATATAAACAAAATATATAAAAAACATGAAATTCTTTGAAGACATTGATGAGAAATCAAAAGCAAGCAGAAAAACAGGAGGAAACAAAACTAAAGAAATAAAAACATATTTATTAAACAATGTAACAGAGAAATCTTTCCAATTTATACAAGCCACCTAACTGGGTTATGGAATCAGAATTTGAATTTGGTTTTGTGAAAGTGGCTGCACACCAAGGAGGAGAATCTTAGCACAAAGAGAGAACCATAAGGGTGATCTACCAAGTATAACAAATTCATCTCAAAACTATGGCTAGCTCCTTGTGGTGCAAAAGAAGGCTGAGACTGCACACTGTAGGAACACTGCAGGAAATCACATTAGGAAGGTTAAAACTGCTGAACAGGGATGAAAATAGCTACCCAGAGCTGTGTAGACTGGATTAGGAATATAAAAGCTGCTGGGTTAAAGGATTTTGGCAAAAAACTCATAGTGTCAAAAAAAATCCAGAAATCATGCCTTAAGGATAAAGATTACATAATAGGATTAAAGGATACAGTTTAACACTAAAGGAAAACTGAAATAAACTTGTCAAAATAAAACCTAAAGTAAACCCTTCACTAGATCTAGAAAACTTACAATTAATTGCCAGCCTGAAAAACAAAACTCATAATTTTTGGAAGCCAATAAAAATTATATACACTGAAACATATTGAGAAAAATATTAGCAAAATAAAACATACCTAGACATAGGGCCGGCCGAGTGGCGCTGTGGTTAAGCGCTGGCTTGGGAAGCCAGCGGCCCCGGTTTGGTCCCACATGTGAGGGCCAGTGACACTGCCCTCAAAAAAACAAACAAATATAAAAACATACCTAGACAAATCACACTGAAACTGCTAAAGGCTAAAAAAAAGATGTAATCTGGAAAGCAGCTAGAGAAAATGGACCCCATTCAATAAACACAAGATATGAATGACGGTTGGTTTCTTGAGTAACAATAAGGAAAAGACAAGGAAAGAAAAGCTTTCAATTGTTTAAAAAAATATAACATGGTAACCTAGAATTCTATAGCTAACAAAAATACTTTCAAAGCTATAGCAAATGAAATCATTTTAATATAAAAGGAATCTGAGGAAATTTGTTGGCAGTAGCCTCACACTTTTAGAAATACGAAGTGAAATTCTTCTGCATGAAACAAAATTATACATGATGAAAATAAAGATCTCTAGGAAAGAAGTTACAATGGACACAACACAGCCATAGGAGATCAAAATCACTAGCAAAAGGAGGACTTCAACACAATTGTATAAATAATTACATTGATGGTAAATAGACTAAGCACTGATAATAAAAGCAAATATTATTAGAATGGATTAAAGTAAACACATAACATCAATTTACCACAGATGCACTTTATATCTAAATACACTGGTAAAGGAGTTATCAGATAAACTCTAAGCATAATAACATGGGCATATTAATATCAAACAAAACAGACTTCAAGATAAGGAATATTTTCAGAGATTAAGAGGATTTCATGATGATAAACATGTAAATTCATCAAAAAGTAAAATAATTGTAAAAGTTTATGTACCTCATAGAGTAAAAATATATGAAGCAAAAATGACAAGCCTAGGGGGGACCAGTTAGCTCAGTTGGTTAGAGGAATGTGCTGATATCACCAAGGTTGCCTGTCTGTTTGATCCCTGCATGGGCCACTGTGAGCTGCGCCCTCCTTAAAAGAGTCAACTATGCCGTTGTAGCATGAAAGCAATGTGTAACCATGACCATGGCTGTTTCCCAATAAAATTTAAAAAAAAAACAAAAACGACAAGTCTAAAGGGAGAAATAAAACAGTGCTAAAGAATTTAAAATGCTTATGTCAGTAATTGATAGAAAAATAAAGGACAAATGATTTAAATATTAGAAAATTTGAACAGCATTATCATCAAATTAATCTAATTGACGCTTCTAGAACGTTGTAACAAAGAACCACAGAATATCCAAATTTTGTGTGGACTGTTCATGAGAGAAACAATTTTCTGGACCATGCAACAAGACTCAAAAAATTTCAAAGGGGGCCCGCCGAGTGGCGTGGTGGTTAAGCACTGGCTTGGGAATCCAGTGGCCTAGGTTCGGGTCCCACATATGAAGGCCAGTGACACTGCCCTCAAAAAAAAAAAAAAAAAATATTTCAAAGAGATGAAAATATACAGAATGTATTCTCTATCAGAAATGGAATGAAACTGTACATCAGTAACAATAAGACCTCTTAAGATACTCCAAATATTTTGAAATTAGGCATCTTACTACATGAGTGAAAAATCCTTAAATCACAAATAAAATTGGGAAATATTTTGAACTAAATGATAATTAAAGCACAACATATCCAGTATGTGGGATGAAGCTAATTCAATGAATAATAGGAAATATATAGCAATCAACGATTAAGTAGGAAAAGAAAGATTTACAATAAGTGATCAAAATTTCTATCATTAGAACTATACCAAAAAAAAAGACAAATTAAACATAAAAATAGAAGAGACATGAGAGTGGAAATCTATGAAAGAGAATACAGACAGGCAATAGAGAAAAACTTCACAGGCAAAAACTGTTTCTATGTATGATAAATAAAACCAAGAAACCCTTGGTTATTGTGCCTATGAAATAAGGAATACACAAATTCCCAATGCCAAGAAAAAAAGAGAACATCCTATAGACCTGCAGGTATTAAAAGTATAAAACAATACTGTGAATAACTTTAAATAAGTATAATCAATGGACTGGAAACTATCTTTGATAACACAATATATCAAAACAGATAGAAGAAATAAAAAATATAAAAAAGTCATATATTTGTTAAAGCAATATATATGTACTTAAAAACTTGCCTAAAAAGAAACATCCATGCCCAGATTATTACATATGGGATTTTAATAAAATATTCAAAGTGGAATTTATAATAGTCTTACACAAACTTTTACAGAAACTGGATTAAAGTATAAATGACATATAATAATATATTAGCTTCAAGTGTACACTATAATGACTTGACATTTATATACCTTACAAAGTAATCACCACAGTAAGTCTTATAACCATCTGTTACCTTACAATATTACTATGATATTATTACTAAATTCACTATGCTGTACATTGTATGCTCATGACTTACTTATTTTATAACTGAAAGTTTGTACATCTAATCCCCTTCACCTTTTTCACCCATCCAATCACCACCATCCCCCCTGGAAACCATCAGTTTGTTCCTTCCTGAGTTGTTATGCCAGCAAAATGGAGAAGTACTCTTGAGAATAATAACGTACCTTTCAAGATTTGAATACTGTTTATAAAGCTCCTAGACACCTCCCTTTTATTGGTGATCTTCATCCCAATATCAAAGTGGTGTTTCTTCCTCCAAATATCACCTTTTGATCCAATCAGCTTTGAACACCTACTGTTTGCCTGGAACCTTTGCCTAGGCTATTGCTGCAAGTGAGGAAGAAGCAATTTTGGAAGGCTTACAACATCTATGACTGCATCAAGAATCTTACTTGGGCTTGGAGTGATATCACCAAGGAGTGTATAAATGGCATCGGGAAGCAGACTCTCAAGAGGCTTGTCAATGACTTCAAAGGCTTTGCCAAAGATGAAGAGGTTGCAACATTCAGCAAGTCTGTGCCTGAGATGTCAAGCAAGCCTAACTTGAATATAGATGAGAATAACATGGAGGGGCTCCTGGAGTTGTTTCCTGAGGAACTGACTAATGAGAAGGTGTTGGAACTGGAACACAAAGCACTGAAGAAGAGGCAAGAGAAAAAGAAACTGCAGGAGAAGGAAAATTCACAGTGAAAGCATTAACAGAAACTTTTGCAGACCTTAAGTTCCTTACAAAATTGAAAACATGAACCCCAACACAGAAAGGCTTTTCGTTAATAGAGAAGAATGTTCATGGTGCATATCAGCTTACAAGAAAAAATGTGAGGAAAACAGAAACCAAGCAAACCACCATACCCGGAAGTCCTTCTACTGAGATACGATATGGAACTGGAAGATTGACATTAATGATCCCTCCCCTAGGGACCTAGGGTAATGGGTCTTTGTGTCTTAGTTTTTAACAAAAAAACTTTTTTTGTTTGTTTGTTTGTTTGTTTGTTTTTTTGAAGATTTTACTGGGAATTGTAGGAGGGGAACAGCGTTGTGGAACTGGGGAAAGGGAACACACAAGTTGATGTCCTTTTGTTCTTCAGTCTAGCTGTGGAGGACGTCGCTTCACTGGCCCATGTTGGTATCGTCATTGCGCTCTTCCCGGATGAGGCAGATCGGTCGCCGGCCTCTGGATGGTCACTCATCGCAGCTATTGGCAGCTCACGCTGGCTGAGGGCCTATGGAAGCCCACTGCAGCAGGGGCTGCAGCCAACACTGTTGCCAGGGCTCGCACAGCCCAGCTCCAAGTGGAGCTGTTGTTAGCTGTAGAGGGCAGTGTCACTAGCCCTCATATGTGGGATCCGAACCGGGGCTGCTGGCATCCCAAAACCAGCTTTTAACCAATGCGCCACTCGGCCGGCCCCCAAAAAAACTTTTTAAAGTAAAAAATAAATAAATAGAAAAAAGCCTTATGAAATAAGGATACAAAGAAAGAAAATACTTTGTACAGCTGTACAATGTGTTTGTGTTTTAAGCTAAGTGTTACTACAAAAGATTAAACATGTTAAAAAATTAAAACATTTAAAAAGTAAAAAAGTTACACTAGGCTAAGGTTAATTTATTATTGAATATAAGTATTTTCATGAATTTAGCATAGCCTAAATGTGCAGTGTTTATAAAGTCTCCAGTAATGTCCAGTCATGTCCTGGGCCATCACATTCACTCCCCACTCACTCACTGACTCCCCCAGAGCAACTTCCGGTCCTGCCACCTCCATTCATGGTCAGTGTCCTATACAGGGGTGCCATTTTTTATCTTTACACTGTATTTTTACTGTACATTTTCTATGTTTAGATACACAACACTTATCATTGTGTTATAATACTACAGTATCAAGTGCAATAACATGCTATACAGGTTTGTTGCCTAGGAGCAGTAGGCTGTACCATGTAGGTTTGTGTAAGTGAGCTCCATGATGTTTGCATGATGAAATTGCCTAATGACACATTTCTCAGAATGTATCCTGGTCTTTAAGTGACACATGACTGTATAGTTTGAATTCGGGGAGCATCATATCCAATTCATTTCATAAGATCAGCATAACTCAGTTATCAAACATGATAAGAATGCTATAAGAAAAGAAAATTACAAGCGAATTTCACTCGCAAATATAGGAAAAAAATCTTCAAAAAATAATTGGTAGTTAAATTCATCAACATAAAAAGGAAGGAAGATACAAGCTGACCAAGTTTTAAACATTCCAAAATTAATTAAGGTAACTTACCATATTAAGAAACTCAAGATAAAAAATACATGATCATGTTTATAGGTGTAGAAATAGCATTTGAAAAAATTTAAGTTATTAAACTTAAGAACTATTAACCAACTATAAGTAAAAGAGAATGCCCTCAGAATTTCAAAGAGAATTTACTAAAATCTTAGAGCTAATGTAACACTTAATGGTAAAATTTTGAATACTCTCAACTAAGCTCAGAAAACAAGGAAAAGAATAAAAAAGTTTGCCCTCAGTGTTTCTACTCAACATTGGACCAGAGGTACTATCTAGGAAAATCTGGCAAGAAATGGAAAGAAAAAGGCATAACAATTGGTAAGAAAAAATATATAAATATCTTATTCACATACACCATATTCAAAACAGACGAATTCTGGGAAATTTACAAAAAAAGATGCTATTAAAGTTAATTAAAGTTAAGACTATTACCATCCCACTTTGGGCTTCCCATGACTGAATTAACAGGCAAAGAAAGGAGTTACTGTGCTGGTTGGATGATTGATGCTCATTCCTAAGGGGAAATTGTGCTACTACTGCCCAATAGAGGCAGGAAAGAATGCACAGGAGATACAGAAGATTCTTCAGATGTCTCCTAGTACACCACATTGTGAGTAAAGTCAATAGGAAATTATAACAACTCAAGTTAGGCAGGACTGCCCATGGTCTAGGCCCATTAGAAGTGAGTGTTTTGGTCACCAAATTAGGCAAAAAACCACAACCAGCTGGATGCTTGTGAGATCAAAGGGAATATGGAATGGAAAGTCAATTTTACCACAATTAGAAATTGAATTTCAAGTTCTATGAATCAAGGACAATCATATTTATTTATTTTCAAGGTATTTCAGCCCCAATCTCTTACATAAAAGTAGAATTTAATGTTTAATACAACCCCATCTCTGACTTTAACTCTCTGACCTCCTCTCCTAACCCTCCCTAAGTATCCATTCACTCCACTCCTGGAACTTGCTGTTGCTGGAACGTGCCAGTACACCCCCACTTTTAGTCCATCGATCCCGCTGCTCCATTGGCCTGGGAAGCTCCATCTTAGCTCCCTCAGCTCTATCAGCTTTGGCTCCAGTCCCACTTAATCATCAGACTTGATACTGTAATTGGGCCTCCTCTTCCTGTTCCAGTGATTCCCCTTATCCGACTCTACAGTTTCTTTCTTTTATAGGTCTAAGCAGTCTCTAACAATACATCTATCTATCTATCTATCTATCTATCTATCTACCTATCTATCTATCATCTATCTATCTATCATCTATCATCTATCTTTCTACCATCTATCCATCCATATATTGGAAAGTAATTGATTAAATAGGTTGTTAAGGAAAACTTTTTCATATAGTGTATTTGCTTTGTATTTGGGGTTTAAATTAAATATATTTCAGTGAAGACATTTCTGTGAAACTATAAGGAATTTTAACTTTAGCTCCCTGATAATACAATAGGATACCTTTTTCTGAAATACCTTTTTTCATACTCTTTGGAGTATAATTTACATACAATACTGAATTCATTTTAAGTGTTTAGTTCAATGAGTTCTGATTAATATAAATGTTGAGTCTGTCTTCTTTCACTCAGCATAATGTTTTGAGATTAATTCAAGTTGTTCTGGTTATCTTAATTTCACATCTGTGTAGTATTCTAAAGTATGTGTGTAACAAAAGTCATCTGTTAATAGAGATCTGTATTATTAACGGTTTTGAACATTATTAATAAATTAACCATTAATATTTGTGAAAAAATATTTTTATAGATATATATTTTGTCTGAAACATAAATATCTATGCCAACTGTTGGATCATATGGCAAGTATATGTTTAACAATTTAAGAATGTGTGTTATATGAGCTTTGTTTCATTTAACATTCCCATTGTTTCATTTAGCATTCCCACCATCAAAGTGACATAATAATTGAGCTCTATTTTCCCCTATGGATATCCAGTTGTTCCAGCATTATAGAAGGGATCAAATATGTGATGATGGAAGGAGAACTGATTCTGGGTGGTGAACACATATTGTGATATATAGATGATGGATTATAGAATTGTACACCTGAAACCTATACAACTTTACTAATAATTGCCACCTCAATAAACTTTAATTTAAAAAAAAAGAAAATGCTTTCTTTCCTAATTACCTTGGAACCAATTAAAAAGTAAATTGGCCATATAGGTATGGTTCTATTACCTTTTTACAGCTTTGTTTTGGTAGACAAATAATGGGTCTATTTCTATTTTTATTTATCTTTTTTTTTTTTTGAGGGCAGTGTCACTGGCCTACGTATGTGGGACCCGAACCGGGGCCGCTGGCTTCCCAAGCCAGCGCTTAACCACCGCGCCACTCGGCTGGCCTGGGTCTATTTCTTAATTATTCTGTACCATTGATATACACATGTCAATGTATCAGATCACACTGCCTTGATTACAATAGTATTATAATAAGTCTTTTAATCAAATAGGGATATTTGCCAACATTTTTCTTTTGGTCGTTTCTAGATCTTTCAATTATATTGATGTATCTAACATATGTATTCTATGTATATATTATATGTATGTATGGTATATATTCTGACTTTCTATCTGTAGCTGTCTCTATATATAGCCTTCAGTTTCTACAGAATGCTTGTGAATGGAGATATGTTTGCCTGAGAATTCGCTCGGTCTATATAGATGAATTTGGATGGGTAACTTGCCAATAGTAGGTATTCCATTCCATGAACATGGTATATTTTGCACTTCCATAGGTGTTTCTGATATCTTTCTACAATGTTTTCATTGTTCCAGTATTGTACCTATCTTATTCAGTTTAAGACTATTATACATGTTTTCAAATATCATTTTCAATTGTTTACTACTAGCATATGTAAACACAACTGATTTTTTATATTAACCTTTTAGGCTGCAACCTTGTTAAATTCACTTATTCTAGTAGCAATTTGTGGACACTTAAAGATTATTCATTGCCTAAACTTCTAGAGTTTCAGTCTTTTGATGTGAGGCTTATTTTTCAACTGCAGAATCGATAGGATCCTTATATAGATCTCTGCAGCTCACTCTCTCCTCTCCATTTCTCTGCTCCTTGGGTTCCAGTCACTTTAATTTCTTCCATTCTGATTACTGTCTTCTCAATTCAATGACACTATTGTGTTCTGCTAAGGATATAATTCCTTAAACTTCTGTCCATAAAATAATTCTGGGAAGAAATCCATTGTGATCATAGAATACACCTCATTTATATCCCTCTTGTAGGGAGAACAGCCCTGTACTGCCTTTTATTCAGTATCTACAAACAGTTGTGTTAAACATTTTTCAGTGTTTTAGTTGTTTACAGTGAAAGAGGGAATGCAGTACTAATTTTTTCCTCATGGTCAGAAGCAAAGTATAATTTGTTTCTTTAATATTCTATTGCTCTGAACATAAATACAGTATCAACTAAACTTGTTTTCCCCTTCTTTGCATGTTTCACAATTCTTTGCTGAGACCTTAACATTTTAAATACTATAACACTGGAAATCAGATTCCCAAACTTCTCCTGAGCCTGTTGTTATTCTCTGCTTGTTTAACACCTTTTCTAAGATAATTCTGTAAAGTCCATATTCTTTGCCAAGTGTAGCCACTGAAATCTCTGCCCAGTTACTTTAGTTGTTAACTACTGATTGCACAGAGATTTACTTAAATGCCTGGAATCTGTATGTCTCATAATCTCTTTTTTTTTAAATTAGTTTCAGGTGTACAACACAGTGCAATAGTTATACATTTTACCCCTCAAAGTGACAACCCCCCACCCCCAATTCACCATCCCACTCCCCCCCATATCATGTATATCTATTACTCTTCCTCTGACTCTCTTCCACAGTATAATCCACATCCCGTGACTATCTATATATATTCAATTACGTAGGTATACCACCTCCGCTTTAGTAATAGAGTGCAGTCATCAAACCTCTACTCCATCCATGAAATGGTCTCCCTAACAAGACCTATGATCATCTGGCATTCCACAGAATATTTACAACATTATTAATTATATTCCCCAAACTGTTTTTCCTATCCCAGTGGCAATATTGTAGGTGCCTATTTTTGCTGTCTAATCCCTTCCCCTTCTCCCTCATCCCCATTCCCCTCCCAATTAGCAACCCTGATTTTTCCTCTATATCTATGAGACAGTTTCTGTTTACTTTGCTCATTCATACAGTTTTTCAGATTCCACATATGAGTGAGATCGTATGGTATTTGTCCTTCTCTGACTGACTTATTTCAATCAACATAATAGTCTCTAGGTCCATCCATATCATTGCATATGGCACGATTTCATTCTTCCTTATAGCGGAGTAATAATCCATTGTATAAATATACCACAGTTTCTTAATCCAGTCATCTACCGATGGGCATTTTGGTTGTTTCCAAGTCTTAGCTATTGTAAATTGTGCTGCTATGAACATAGGGGTGCATAACTTTTTTTGAATAAGTGTCTTGGTTTTTTCAGGATAAATACCTAGGAGTGGAATTGCTGGGTCAAACGGTAGCTCTATTTCCAGTTCTTTGAGATACCTCCATACTGACTTCCATAGTGGCTGCACCAATCTGCAATCCCACCAACAGTGCAGCAGGGTCCCCTTTTCCCCACAGCCCCGCCAGCACTTGTTGTTTGTTGATTTGTTGATGATAGCCATTCTGACTGAAGTGAGGTGGTATGTCATGGTGGTTTTTATTTGCATTTCCCTAATGACCAGTGAGGTTGAACTTCTTTTCATATGCCTGTTGGCCATCTGTATGTCCTCTTTAGAGAAATGTCTCTTCATATCTTCTGCCCATTTTTTAATTGGGTTGTTTGTTTTTTTGGTGTTGAGTTTCATGAGTGTTTTATAAATTTTGGATATTAACCCCTTATCAGATATATCGTTGGCAAATATATTCTCCCATTCAGTAGGCTTCCTTTTTGTTTTATTAATGGTTTCCTTTGTTGTGAAAAAACTTTTAAGTCTGATATAATCCCATATGTTCATTTTTTCTTTTACTTCCCTTGCCCGTAGGGATGTATCAGTAAAAGTATTGCTCCGGGTAATGTCTGCAAATGTACTCCCTTATTTTCTTTTAGGATTTTTATGGTTTCAGGTCTTATATTTAAGTCTTTAATCCATTTTGAATTTGTTCTTGTATAAGGCGTAAGGAGATGATCCAGTTTCATTTTTTTGCATGTGTCAGTCCAATTTTCCCAGCACCATTTATTGAATAGACTATCTTTACTCCAGTGTAAATTCTTGCTTCCCTTGTCATAGATTAACTGTCCGTAAATGCCTGGATTTATTTCTGGGCTCTCTGTTCTGTTCCACTGATCGATGTGCCTGTTTTCATGCCAATACCAAACTGTCTTGATTATTGTGGCCTTGTAGTAGGTTTTGATGTTTTTTGATGTCTGGTAGCGTGATCCCCCCGACTTTGTTTTTATTTCTCAGAATTGCTGAGGCTATTCTGGGTCTTTTATGATTCCATATAAATTTTAGGATTATATTTTCTATTTCTGTGAAAAATGCCCTTGGTAGTTTGATAGGAATTGCATTGAATCTATATATTGCTTTAGGCAGTATGGACATTTTAACTATATTAATTCTTCCTATCCATGAACATGGTAGGTGTTTCCATTTATTTGTATCTTCTATGATTTCTTTCTTCAGTGTCTTATAATTTTCTGAGTACAGATCTTTCACTTCTTTGGTTAAATTTATTCCTAGGTATTTTATAGTTCTTGACGCAATTGTAAATGGGACAGTTTTCTTAATTTCTCTTTCCATTAGTTTATTATTGGTATATGCAAATGCCACTGATTTCTGAACATTGATTTTACATCCTGCTACTTTACTGAATGCGTCTATCAGTTCCAATAGTTTTTTGATGGAGTCTTTGGGGTTCTCTACATACAGTATCATGTCATCTGCATATAATGACAATTTTACTTCTTCCTTGCCAATTTGGATGCCTTTTATTTCTTTTTGTTGTCTGATTGCTGTGGCTAGAACTTCCAGCACTATGTTGAATAAAAGAGGAGAAAGTGGACAGCCTTGTCTTGTTCCTGATCTTAAGGGGAATGGTTTTAGCTTTTCCCTATTGAGTATGATGTTAGCTGTAGGTTTATCATATATGGCTTTTATTATGTTGATATGATCCCTGTATTCCCACTTTGCTAAGGGTTTTTAACATAAATGGCTGTTGGATTTTGTGAAATGCTTTTTCTGCATCTATTGAGATGACCATGTGATCTTTATCCTTCATTTTGTTGACGTGGCGTATCACATTAATTGATTTACGGATGTTGAACCAGCCTTGCGCGCTAGGGATGAATCCCACTTGATCATGATGTATGATCTTCTTAATATATTGCTGAATTCTGTTTGCTAATATTTTATTCAGAATTTTTGCATCTATATTCATCAGGGAGATTGGCCTGTAGTTTTTCTTTTTTGTGATGTCTTTATCTGGTTTTGGAATCAGGGTGATAGTGGCTTCATAAAAAGAGTTTGGGAGCCTTCCCTCCTTCTGGATTTTTTGGAATAGTTTGAGAAGAATAGGTGATAGTTCTTTT
The DNA here is from genome assembly GCA_033961575.1 of Aselliscus stoliczkanus. Lineage (NCBI taxonomy): Eukaryota > Metazoa > Chordata > Mammalia > Chiroptera > Hipposideridae > Aselliscus > Aselliscus stoliczkanus. Next base: position 68,214,399 of record CM066740.1, on the reverse strand, counting down.
TTGAATGTTTGATAAAATTCACTTGTGAAGCCGTCTGGTCCAGGGCTTTTGTTTTTTGGGAGCTTGTCAATTACTGATTCAATTTCCTTGGTAGTAATCAGGGTATTTAGATTTTCTGTTTCTTCTTGCGTTAGCTTTGGAAGGTTGTATGCTTCTAGAAAATTATCCATTTCATCCAGATTGTCAAATTTGTTGGCATATAGTTGCTCATAGTAATTTCTTAGAATTTTTTGTATTTCTGTGATGTCTGTAGTCATTTCCCCTCTTTCATTCCTGGTTTTGCTAATTTGAGTCCTCTCTCTTTTTTTTTTGATGAGTCTGGCTAGAGGTTTGTCAGTTTTTTTTTATCTTCTCAAGAAACCAGCTCTTGGTTTCATTGATCTTTTGAATTGTTTTTCTGTTCTCTATATTGTTTATTTCTGCTCTGGTCTTTATTATCTCCTTTCTTGTACTCCCCTTGGGCCTCTTTTGCTGTTCATTTTCCAGTTCCCTTAGGTGTAAGGATAACCTGTTGATTTGAGATTTTTCTTCCTTCTTTAGGTAGGCCTGCACTGCTATAAACTTCCCTCTTAGGACTGCTTTCGCAGCATCCCAGAGATTTTGGTTCGTGGTGTTTTCATTTTCGTTCGTCTCAAGGTATCTTTTGATTTCCTCCTTGATCTCATTTGTGACCCACTCACTATTTAATAGCATATTGTTTAGCCTCCATTTATTTGTTAGCTTCCCGGATTTCTTCTTATAATTGATTTCTAGTTTCATAGCATTGTGGTCAGAGAATACAGTTGAAATGATTTCAATCTTCTTAAATTTATTGAGACTTGTTTTGTGGCCTAACATGTGGTCTATCTTAGAAAATGTTCCATGTGCACTTGAAAAGAACGTATATTCTGTAGCTTTGGGATGAAATGTTCTGAAAATGTCTGTTAAATCCAGCTGGTCTAATGTGTCATTTAAGGTCGCTGTTTCCACATTGATTTTCTGTCTGTAGGATCTGTCCATTAGTGAAAGCGGGGTGTTGAAGTCCCCTACTATGATAGTGTTACTGTTGATCTCTGTCTTTATGTCTGACAATATCTGTTTTATATATTTAGGGGCTTCTATGTTAGGTGCATAGATGTTTACTAGAGTTATGTCCTCTTGTTGGATCGATCCCTTCATTACTATGAAGTGTCCTTCTTTGTCCTTTGTTATATTCTTCAACTTAAAGTCCATTTTATCTGATATAAGTATCGCTACTCCAGCTTTTTTCTCAGTACCATTTGCATGAAATATGTTACTCCATCCCTTTACTTTCAGCCTGTAGGAGTCTTTGGATCTGAAGTGAGTCTCTTGTATACAGCATATGCTGAGGTCTTGCTTTCTTATCCATTCAGCCACCCTATGTCTTTTTATTGGAGCATTTAATCCATTTACATTTAATGTGATTATTGATAGGTGTGTATTTATTGCCATTTTGTTATTTGTGTTCGTAGTCTTTCATAGGTTGTTTTTCTCTTCTACTTAAAGAAGCCCTTTTAGCATTTCCTGCAAAGCTGGCTTGGTGGTAATGAATTCCCTTAACTTATTCTTTTCTGCAAAGCTCCTTATCTGGCCTTGGATTTTAAATGATAACCTTGCTGGATACAGCAATCTTGGTTGTAGACCTTTATTTTTCATCACTTTGAAAACCTCCTGCCACTCCCTTCTGGCCTGCAAAGTTTCTGTAGAAAAGTCAGCTGATAATCTTATGGGGGTACCCTTGTAAGTAACTTGCTGCCTTTTCCTTGCTGCTTTAAGGATTCTGTCTTTGTCCTTAACCCTTGCCATTTTCACTACAATGTGTCTTGAAGTGGGCCTGTTTGGAATCATCTTGGTTGGAACTCTGCACTTCCTGAGCTTGTATTTCAATGTCCTTTGCCAGGTTAGGGATGTTTTCAGACATTATTACTTCAAATATATTCTCAATCCCTTGCTCCCTCTCTTCTCCTTCTGGTACTCCAATGACCTGTGGGTTATTGCATCTGATGTTGTCCCCCAGCTCTCTTAAACTATTTTCCATGTTTTTCATTCTTTTTTCTTTTTGTTGTTCCACATGGGTGATCTCTGCTATTTTGTCTTCTAAGTCACTGATTCGATTTTCTGCTTCATCCAATCTGCTAGTAATTCCATCAAGTTTGTTATTTAATTCAGTAATTGTGTTCTTAAGTTCTAGTTGGTTGCTTTTCATGATTTCTCTATCCTTCTTTATATTTTCATTAATTTCCTTGAACATTCTAACAATCAGTGTTCTGAACTGTGTCTCTGATAGGTTGGTTACCTCTGTTTCCTCTATTTCCCCTGATTCAGGAAGTTTCTTCTGTTCTTTTATTTGTGTTATGTTTCTTTGTCTCCCCATTCTGGCTTACTCTTTGTGCTTGCTTCAATATAACAGATAGATCCCCCAGATTTCTCAGTCTTTTCTGGGTAAACTTATACGGTGTGTGTCCTTTATATTTGAATTACTCAGTCTCCCTATTCTCCTGTGCTTGTATCTGAGGTGTTCCTTGTGTCGTGCGTCCTCACTTGTTGAAGTTTTAGTTTTGATTACTTTTGGTTTGTCAGTAGGTGGCATTAACTCCCAGATTGATTAGCTGTGCAGATCAGCAGAGTCTGCAGTTTATGAGCTGCTGTGAGAGGATTGACCCCTCTGATGAAACTTGGACCCTATGGGTCCTAGTACCTGTAGCAACTTCCTTTTAGGTGTGACTCTTGTATGTCAAACCCAGAAATGCTCTGGTTTTATCTAAAGTTGGCCTCCGGGTATGATGATTCTTGTGTCTGTTTGTTTGGACCCACTGCTGCAGAGTGATTTTAGAGCATAACAGATCAACAAGAACAACCTCTGCAGCCACCAAAGGAAACCAAATGCTCGCACAAGAAAAAAAAAACCAACCATCAAACTACAGTCAACTTGTACAGAAATATCAATCATACTAATGAAGAAAACAAACAGAAACAAAACAAAAACCACACACTCAATAATAACAGAAGAGGAAACAAAATACAATATCCTAAAATAAAAAATAGAATAAACATGAGAAACCGATTAGCTGTACCTAAAAAATAAAAAATAAAAAATAAAAATAAACTAAAATAATAATAAAAAAAGTAAGAATAAAAATTAAAAAAATAAAATTTGCAGCAAAAAGGAAAAGAGGAAAAGTATAGCAGTGAGAAGAATGAATAAAATAAGAGAGAAAGTGAGGGTGGGGTAAAAAGAAAAAGAAAAAGAAAAAAGGAAAAACAAAATATATATATTTGTCTACACACCCATATATATGGACATATATTCACCTATATACACCTATATATATGCCTATATTAAAAACTACAATATGATTAGAATGAAATAGAAATAAAAACCAAAAACAACCAAGATAAGCAGCCAATAAAGGGAAAACAAAACAGAATAAAACCAAACAAACCAAAAATACCCGTGCCGGTCTAGGCTAAAGTCCACCAAGCTCTCTTCAGTTTGTCTGCTGTACAAAAATTCCTGTGCGTCTTGTGGGAACAGTAGGCCACCTGATGCCTAGCGTGAACCTGGCACTGCAGGTTTGCTGTACTTGAGTGTGGTTGTGACGTGTGATTGGTGGTTTTTACAAAGTCACTGCCTTTTTGCTTTTGCCTGTCCCAAGGCAGGCTGCACCCCCAAAGGCTCAATGAGTGTCTCTGGGCACCCTTTGGGCTGACAGCTGTGGAAAATTAAAGAATTCCTCACTACCAAAAGCCTGCTGCTAAGAATCTGTTAATTAGTGCCTCAGCAGGTGAACCTGCCCTGCCTCCCAAGCCTTGCCTAAAGGTGGGGGCGGGGTAGGTAGTCTCACTCTGCAGCCTTTACTGGGTGGAAATTCTCAACCCCCTGCAGGTAAGGATATCTTCCTAGTCTGCCCCTATTGCTCCATTCAGGAGTCAATTTAAGACTGTCTTGGCAGGGGCCAAAGTTTGTGGGAGTGGGTGAGTTATTGGGTTTTTTTTGCTTTCTGTTCAAGAGTAAAAAAAGGAAAAAAAAAAAACATAAAAATAAACAAAGCCACAGTTCCAACACTGTTTTAAGCTAAGGCCTTTGCCTCTTATGCTCCAGCGGAGTTCCTGCTGCTCTCCCAAAGGGTCTGCCGGGATTTAGGGAATTGCGCGCACCCTACCATGTGGCTAAGATCCCCGCTCCGCGTCTCTCGCGGACCTTCGTCTCTGCCCGGTGCGCTGCGTGTCCGAGTGAGTCTTCTTTTTCCCCTGCTCCCGGGTTTAAGGCTTCTACCTTGGAGTCGGCGCACGCCTGTACAGTGCTCCTACTGCTCTCCCGAAGAGACTGCCGGGGTTTAAGGGACTGCGCGCACCCTGCCCCGAGGCTCAGCTCCCCGCTCCGTCTCTCGGGGACCTGCGTCTCCACCCGGCGCGCTGCTTGTCCGAGCGAGTCTTCTTTTTCCCCTGCTCCCGGGTTTCAGGCTTCTGCCTCGGAGCTGGCGCTCGCCCGCGCGGATCTCCTACTGCTCTCCCAAATGGTCTGCCGGGATTTAGGGGACTGTGCACACCGAGCCGTGTGGCTCCGATCCCTGCTCCGTCTCTCCGGGACCTGTGACTCCGGCCGGCGCGCTCCGTCTCCACGGGCGAGTCCTCTTTTTTCCCTTGCTCCCGGGTTTCAGGCTTCTGCGCTCCGCGGGACCCGGTGGGCACAGAGACTGATCCCTGAACCGGGAGGGTACAGGGACTGATCTTGCCCTGCCGCTGCGGGGCTCTGCACCCTGCTTCCTGGGGACCCGGCGAGCCGCGGGTGCAGCTCCTACCTCTGCACAGTCGTCTCCTCTCTCTCCTCCCGCACTTGCCCGGCCTGAGGCTTCTGCCCCAGACTGCAAACCAACGCGCTCTTGCTGAACTCCAGGTGGGCCGCGGGCCGCAGGGAGCGAGCCGGGGAACACTCACCGTGACTCAGCAGCCGCGGGTGCGGGCTGCACCTCACGGTCTCGCCGCCTTCTTCCCCTACTCGCCCGGCCTGCCCACCTTCCAGCAATCCTTGTGCGGAACTCTTAGTTGCTCTGTGTGATGAGTAGATGTCTCTTTGAAGCGTATTAGAAGTTCAAATTGGGGATATTTCCAGGGGAGATTTCATGGAGCCCTCCTCACAGCCGCCATTTTGCCCCTCCCTCCCTCATAATCTCTTATGAAGGGCTGTGTGTGTGTGTGTGTGTGTGTGTGTGTGTGTGTGTGTGTGTGTGTCAGGGCATGCCTTTAACACACAGCCAGTCAGGTGACAATTCTGCCTTTTGTTTCCTGGTTGTGCAGACGCTTTAACATGAGGCCAAGGTGAGAAGCAAAGTCTATCTCAAGTCCTTCTCATGCATAAGCACAGACCCAGCCATGTGTGTGCCCTTGCAGCTTCCCAGGAATATGCTGGAGCTTTGCAAAGACTCTGTGGACACCATATTTCTCAACTTTTACTTTTAAGCTTTGTGGTTTGCCTATTTTTTTCCCAATTCCTATTTTTCAGCTCAAGCCAACCAAAGTTAATCAATGCCCTGCAACTGTTTTTGACAATCACGCCTGGAGAAAAGGTGATTTCTGTTGAAGAGCTCTAAGTTAGGTCACAAATAGACAGACCTGCAAATGGGGTCTTACAGAGAACCCACCAGATTGATCCCATGAGAACAGTCTTCAGGAACAAGGTTTTGAAGGAAATATAATCCCATTTATCTCCTCTGGTGGCTGCCATATTGGTTTCAGCATGATTGTAGCCTGTTGGTTTTAATCTACTGTAGGGCTGGACAGAATGATATAGCAATAGGGAAATTATATCATGAAGCTCTCTATGCTTACCCAAAGTCAACCTTTCTTTTTATTTTTTTAAAGATTTTATTGGGGAATTGGGGGAGGGAACCAGTGTTGGGGAATTGGGGGAGGGGAACAGCCAAGTTGTTGTCCTTCAGTTTTAGTTTGGAGGTTGCAGCTAGCTCAGCTCCAAGTCCAGTCACCATCTGGCAGCCCATCAGCAGCTCAGGGAAGCTCAGCTCAAGGTGCCATGTTCAATGTTAGTTGCAGGTGGGCATAGCCCACCATCCCATATGGGAGTCGAACCGGCAACCTTGTCCTTAGGAACACGTGCTCTCACCAGCTGAGCCATCCTATCACTTGTTGGCAGCTCAGCGGCAGTTCAGCTTGGGCACAGCTCACTGGCCCATGTGGGAATCGAATCAGCGACCGTGTTGTTCAGAGCTGCCACTCTTAACCAACTGAGCCACTCGGTGGCCCTTCTTTTAAACATGCCCTGAACTGCTGTATGCAAACCTTTGTCTAATTTCCAGATTTCTAAAGAAAGTTAATTGTGACATTTTATTTTCTCAGTTTATCATTGCTTTGATGAAGGAGAAAAATTTTAGAGGCCCTTACTTCACCATTTATTCTAAAGTCTCATGGGGATTATATTTTCAATTGTTTCATTTTATCCTTTTTATTTATGTGATAAACCTATTCATCATCTTTTTTTAATGGAAAGAATAGTTTTGTTTTTTTATTATTGATTTCCTAGTAGCAAGGCTCTAGATTGACAAATAACTCCAGCCAATAATGTATTACAATGAAAATAAACATAAACTAGGAACAGAAGAATCACAATTTCATAGCCCTATGATGATCACTCTTGTAAGGGAGAATTGTATATATTTAGGAGGTCTACTTGACATTTATTCAAATGTAATGAAAGTATGTGTTACCATTTAATTTTTATCTATTTCTGTTTAGATTAAAAGATCAAGCTGGATAATTACAAATATAAATAATGTATTAAGCAAGTTTGTTAATATGTGTATGTCAGAAGTAGAAGCAAAGGGAAAAGCAACTTTGGTAAATATGCCATTTTAACATTTTATGAATAAAAACTACATTAAATTGTTTAGTCTTAATACAAAAAGACCAATTTTCTGGAAAAATATCAAAATAATAAAATTCCCAATGATTTAATATTCTTTTCATTATAATTCCTCAGCTAATATTTCTTTCCTAATTCCCTAATAAATATCTTATCCCCTCTGCCCCCCAAAAACTATATATTTTGGTTGAATTAAGGCAAAAGGCATAGTAAAAATAATAATCATAACATCACTGACAATAATATTATGTCACATAGCTTATGAGTTGGTTTGCCCAAACAGTCATACTTTAAATTTGATTTCTTTAATTAATTGTTAACAATCAATACTTCCTTGACACTCAAAAAACAACCATACTTTTTTCTCCATGTGAGGAGAACTGTATTGCAAAGTTCTGCAACACAGATAGAAAGATAAGTAGAGATGGAGATAGAGATAGATAGAGATAGAGATAAAGATAGACATAGAGATGAGATGGGGTAAAGGGAGAGAGAGAGAGAGACAGAGAGAGAGAGACAGACAGAGAGAGGCACCACTTTAGAATCTGGAATGTGCTCGCTTGTGTAGCATCATCTCATATCACTCTCTCTAAACTCACTTCACTCTTGATATTGTGAATCTCCTTGGGTTTTGAGAATCTTCTCTGATACCAGCTTTTTCCTCTACCTGTGTACTGGCTTGTGTTTACTCATCTCTCAGATTCTCTTTGAAACATTACCTCCTGTCACTGCCTAATTGTCACCCAGACTAATTCATTAGGCACCTTTTAAATGTCCTCATCATTCCTGCACTTCCCTTTTGACAATTCATTTTCTTTTTAATCTTTATAGTTAATAAGTTTGGCAATTCTAACTTTCCTGCGACAGTCAAGCCTTTCATGTATTCCATTCTTATTCTAGTAACAATTACTTAAGACATCAATGGTAAATAGAAATGACTTTTTTTCTTAAATGCAATAAAACACGTAACCTTTCTTTTTACATGTTAGTATAAAGATGTCAACTCATATCTTTCCATATTTCTATCAATCTAATTATCATATGTATACTTATCATATATATGCAATTGTTTTATCTTTTTCTCTAGCTTCAAAACTAGCATTTTATCTAGTAAGCTAGTGATTAATAATACTTCATACATTTTAAATATAATATTAATAATCACTTTTTTATATGAAGTCTTTTTTATATGCTAAAAAGAAATATTTATATAGATTTTACCTGTCAACAAACATCTGTAGACATGAAATGGAGTTCTGGAACCATGTAGAAAAAACAATAATAATGGTGGTACTTAAATGCCCTATTTAAAATTGGGCTTGTGGAAGAAAATTTCTGGAAAGTACAAAATCATACCTTTTTACACAAAAGCCACTTTTCACCCTCCTTTTTTTCCTCAAAAAGATTGCTTTAATTTTTACTTCCCTCTGAATGTTCAAGAGTGGCCATTGCCCTGCACCCTAATAAACACCAAGTATTAACAATTAAAATTATTTCTAGAAGACACTGAGGTCAGCACAGATCATCAGAATAACATAACTCCCAGCACGATGTTATTTTGACTAGTCTGCCTTCATTAAGGGAGAAGACAGCAGGGATACTCTTCAGTCTAAATATAAATGGGCTATACTAACAGCATCCACAATCAGATTTAAAGTCAGACCAAAAAAATGTATATTATCTATGAGAACTTACTATCCTGTAGAAAATTTAGATACTGAAGGAAATACGGGATTAATTTCAATCATATTTAAAAGAAAATATCTTGCAACAGGCACTTGAACAAAAAAAAATTTAAAAGTATGTACAATCTCCAGTAGGAAGCATGTATGTTCAAGAAATGTACTGTGCAGATTAATTCCATGTGTATTCACAGAATAATCATTTCATGTTATCATGCTTTATGGCGGGGAAAAAAGAAAATAATCTTGCTTGATTTGGGAAGTCTGATTATGGATTTTTTTTAATTTTAAGATTTTTATTAAAATAAAGTTAACTTACAATGTTATACTAGTTTCAGAAGTACAGAATAGTTATTCAAATTTATATACCTAAAGATGTGATCACCATGATAATTCCAGCAGCCATTGGACTGTGTCATGCTATGACAACATTATTGACTATGAATATATTTCCTATGCTGTACTTTACATCCCCATGACTTGTTTTATACCTAAAAATTTGATCCTCTTCTTCTTCACCTCATTTCACCTTTTCCCCGTTTTTAAGATTTTCAATTACATTTGACATTCACTATTATTTTATCTTAGTTTCAGGTGTGCAGCATAGTGGTCAGACATTTATATAATTTATGACGTGATCCCACTGCCCTTCTTATGCACCTGTTTTCCCTAATCTCTATTCAATTACAGTCATTCAATCAAAGAAAAACAAGTAATTTAAAAATAATTAATCATGCTCTTAGAGCTGTTACAAAAGAAGAAATGTTACCTGAAATGTTACCTGAAATGATATACTGCAGCCTATTACAACCAATAGAAATATATTATTCATATTGAAAGTTAAATTAGGGTGTAATGAAATGACTGTTTATATTAATGTAAAGCAGAGATTTTCAATTTGTGGTGTGGGGACCCCAAAAACATTTCAGTCTTGTGAATTTCATATTTTCACGAGTGAAAGTAGAGTTTTCCAGAAGTTAAACAACAATGTGATTAGGTCACTTCTCTGATAACTATTGAAATGTACGCATGTATACTATTTTACCTTAAAAACTGTGTTTTAATTTCTAGTGCTAAATATGTACAGTTATAAGATATATAAACCAAAGTTATTTGTGGTCCACAATAACTTTTTTAGAAGGTAAAGGGATTTGGAAACCAAAAAGTTTGAGAAACACTGATTTGAGTAAGTCCATATTTGTAAATTCATATTTACAATAAATAAAAGAGATATTTAATGCTCCTTTGTTAAAATTGACTTGATGTTTAAACTACTCCACCTTTATTGGGAAGACAATATTTCAGTTATATGTAATGATGATAAAAGTTATTAAATGATATTCTTAGTCTTTCTCATAAAGAGAAAAAAGTTGTTAAAATTCAGAAATACAAAAAAGTATAATTTTCAATTTTAAGAAACACATTTTCTAACATCCAATAGGCAAATTATACATTAAATCCAGAAAGCTTCTGTTTAGGTGTATATTTAGAATATTAACCAGACTAAACAAAACTAATAGTTTGTAATATTTTTAACAAATTATATGTTAAATGGCTCAGATATAATCTTGTACATCATTCATTAAGGCTTCAGTATTTTTGCAAAAGCTATTTTCAATTAAAATGGAATACCCAGTGGATATAATTACAAAACAACTCGTTTTATTCTACACTGTAGTAATTGATCCTACAGTGAGATTTATTCTGTAATCATGGTAGTCATTGGCATTTACAACTAGAATAAATTAAGGTAAATGAAGAGGAAAATTGTATTCTGTGTAACATTTAGCTCATTATAGGCTTAAACTACTATGTCAATCTATGTTCATCAATAGAAGTTATGGTGCTTGCAGATATAATTGAATCAAAATACTATCTCCAAGAAACAGACCATATTACACAAGCATAGAAATTACTGTTTCTTTTTAACTGGTTTGCTTTTCAAGTCCTTATTAAAATGGATTTTTAAAAGTGTATAATTTACAACACAATTGTATATTATCTCTTTTGTATTTTAATATAAAGAGAGAATTTGAAATTGCACTCTGTAGCTCCAGGGGAACTTGTTCCTTTAGAATTCTTTTTAGAAATTATACTGTGCTTATCTCTACTAGTCAGTTTAGTTAGAATCCCCATGATTAATTCAAAAGATTAAATATAGATTTTTGAGGACTCTATCCCAGTGAGATTTATAGATTCTAATTCTGAATGCAAGATTATTACTTACTAATAGTTGAACATTCTGTTTACAGGCACTAATAATATTAATTATAGTACCAGTAGTGGTAATATTGTCAACACTGAAAAATCTCCAATGAAACAAATGAGAGAATCTCTTCTTCTTTAAGAAAAATCGGCACCTAATTGGGCATTACTCCAGTGTTAAATTATAGTATTATCATTGATAGAATTATTATTTATTATTTAACACATATTCTCTTTTGTTAGGTGACTGTAGCATAACTCTAAATGGCAAGTTAGACAGTATTCTAAACAATACTGAGGATTTTCTTGCCTATGCTCTCACATTCCCACTTTATTAAGAGCACACTCCATTTATTACTATTTTTTTTCTTTCTTTTTTGTTTTTAGCTGAGCCATCCTGCCACCTGTTGGCAGCTCCGCAGCAACTCAGCTCAGGCTGGGCATCGAACTGCTGTTGCTCGGAGCTCAGCTCGCACTCTTGAGCGAGCTCTTAACAAGCTGAACCATTCGGCAAGCCCTTATTTTTTAATTTTTAGAAGGTACATTGGATTCTTTCTAAAGCTTGTTTGATCATTCTATAGAGCCTACAAGTCCTTGTAGAAATAAGGTAAGCATGTCTATGAAAATTTGCTTTGTAGACTAATTTCAGTAAACTAATTTATCTTTTCAGTTTGTTCAGCCTTTTCTTGTTGTAAGGCAGGAAGGACACGTTGCAAGCTTTGTACATGTTGGAACCAAAACCAGAGGTCTTGCTTTACTTTTACTTTTATAAATAGAGTATAAGACTATTAGAATATTAAATGGCTCTTTAAGACTTGAGTTTTCTACAATTAAATATTGTGCCATTTAACTTATTAAGAAATTTTACTTTGCCCTGCATCATAAAAATCTTGAGATTTTATTATAATCTACCACTTTTGCTTGCATTAAAAAAAAGTGATTGCAAAAATATGAATAATTGAGTTATTTATTTATTGAGTTATTTATTTATTTATAATAAAGGTCTCCACTTTGCTGTCCAATAATCAACCAAATATGATATACTTTATTTGAAAAGTTTAATTCTAAGATCTTCTTGAAAATGTATATAATGTAGTCTCAGTATTTAGAATTATTATTATTAGTAGAACTAAGGGTAAGAGTGGTGACAGAGTATATTTCTATGCAAGATATAATTTAGATATTCATTTATAATACAACATGTTACCTATACTAGGCCTGATAAGCTATGTAAATAATTTGATTACTCTTATAATTTAAAAAATTTATAAAATTTCTATATTTAAGATAATAATATCTATGCTTTCATCACTAGAAAACATTCAGCCAAGTTGTTTGCAAACTTATGTTAAAATTTCTGGAATATACTTGATGCTGCGGGACAAATAGTTGATTATGTCAATTGCAAAAGTATATTATTCCCTTTAGAGAATAGAGTAGAAAAGGGAAAAAATGAAATGTTATATAACAATTTATAATATTTTATTAGTGTAGTTAAATAACTGAGTTCTTACCAGATACCCCCAAAGACAATGATGGATATTTTATTTTAAGAAACTTAATGATGGCTTTTTAAAAAATAGAATGTTAGGGCTTATTGATAACTTGAGTTGACTGGATATTAAAGGTATAATTTTTATATTATCTTATTATAACAGTGTAAATTTTCATATTTATTTTTTAAAAATCTGTGAAAGTTGCTGTATACTTCTTTTGTAGAAAATGCATTTTAAGTTCATCTATGATTCACTAAGAGGCAGAAAATGATTGAGTACAATGAATTACAATGAATGCAAGACTAAGAAACCACATAGCAGTGGCAGACTAAACATAGGTAGAGGGAAAGAAAGTCCTGCTGAATTAACAGCCATGGTCTATATGCAATCATTTATATTCAAATGTCTACTATAAGCTGATAAAAGAAACTGTATGGGTGATAGCAAAATAAATGTGATCTGAATTTCAACAACCAAAAAGGATAATAAGATATATGAATAAAATAATTAGACAAGTAAATAATTCATTATTTTGAATTTGACTTTATGGGACAACTTCTGAAAGTTCATTTATTAGTTGGTTATTTGTACTTACGAAGTTAGAGCCATTCCTTCCTGGTGCCCTTTTGTCGCTAGGAAAAGAGCAGTCATTTAAAGGTAACTCAGCACTTTGGGACATTGGCGTGCCCCTGTAACCAAGAAGGAAAGAGGCACAAAACCCGCCTGTAAAATGAGGTTGTCTCACTGACTGTGATGACTAGCTGGGCCCCTTGCTGTTACAGAAAAAGTGTCTTTAAACAAAATAAATTCATTGTAGGGACTTCAAGAAAAAATAAGAGACTTGGGAGAAGAGCTTTTTAAATATAGTGATTGAGAAAGAAACTAGCAGATCTTCAAACAACGCTTCAGTGAGAATATTGTAAAGAAATCGGGGCCTGGTTGTTTAACAGGAGACATTAAATTTAAATCTCTCTCTATTCATCTCCCCAGAAAATACACTGATTAAGAAGAACAAGTTTCACAATCCACTATGTACCTCTAAATGATAATCGGCAAAAATAGGATGTTATAAATGGGAAAATTCACGGTAAGTGGAGAAATGGGCAAGGGAATCCAGCAGGACCAGCTATAGAGACCATTTCAGAGCAAAGTGACAGGAAGACTTTATGCAAATAAAAGGGAGACTAGCAGTGCCCTTATTGTTGTGGAAGAAAGGTTAAAAAAAAATGTGAAGGGAGAAATATTGACCATGGGAACTGGTAGATGAGGTACTGGTTATCGGAGTGACAGAAGTAAGGGATTTGGAAGCATGTGTGACTAGAGTTATTGCTTCTTGGCTTTTTCAGTGGAGAGAGTTAATTTGCTGACTCATCCATAAATTTATGTCTATGCTCCACAAATATCCTCTTCAAGTCCTCATCATTTGAAAACTCTACCTCTCCCCATGAAATAAGTTTCACTTACTGGGCCCAATATGCCTTGCTTCTCACAATGTCCTGACAAAGCCTGGAAGTTTCCAGGAAGTGGAATTACCATCAGAATTCCTTCTCAGTGCAAATCTTCATTAAATATTATAACCAAATTATGGGGAGCTATGCCATCAGGAATATAAACTTGAAGTATTAATCCTGACATGTGAGTGAAGATGGCAGGAGTTATACCAATATTTGACAAAATACAGGCCACATTTAGAAATTGAATTAGGGAAGCTGCTTCCTCTTACAAAAGCCCAGATTACAAACCCAGGCTACATTTTTCAAAGGCTGGTTTGCAGACCTCTTCTTTAATCAGAATTTTCTGGGACTCAAGTCCTGGAATTTAGGAATCTGGGTTTCAGGAGAAACCTAGGTGATTTTCCTAGATGAGACAGCAGAAGAATGTGCTAGGTTCCTTTTGGGGGGCCACACACACTTTTCTCTGGCTCCAATAAAGTGAAGGCTTGGGAAACGAAAATAGCCCACAAAGGAAGAGGAACTTGTACGTAGTGATGAGAAAGTGAAAAATCCTCCCTCAAGTGAGGAACTGTGACTGTTTTCTCCTAGTGAATTGATACGATTTGACACAAAAAGAATCGATGCCCAGAACTGGGTGTTTGTTCCGCATCGCTCTACAAGTGATGATCTCTGAATCCTCTCTCAAGGACAAGTCTCCTGTAGCCCTTTACTGGAGACAGTGATGCAGTATATCACTCTAGTCCATTATTTGAAGCATTTATGCCATGCAAAGACCAAGAAAATATGAGTTGGGAATTAAGCATGCTTTATGCTGCTCTGTTATAACCAAGCACTATTATTAGTCTAGCCACACTACAATTCTGCTCAAATAAAAAGGATAATTTAGGACAAATTACACATATTTGAAAAGAAACTAACCATTCTTATTATTTCAAAAAGGAAAAAATCCTGTCCTGAAACATTGGAGGTATTGCAAACCTATACTCTGAATTTCCCGAATTCAGCACTACCAGTCTGTTTCATGTTCAGACAGTTGTTCTAATCTCTTGTCTAATGCCTCTCACTAAAGCCATGACTTAGGCATAACTGCAGGTACTAATGGGTCAATGCAAATGAATCGATCCTGATTCATCTATATCACATTGATTGGGCACAATTTACTTTTTTTTTTTTTTTCATGATTGCCAGCATCCTTAAACAATGTGTCAGGTTATGTTATCCTCTGCTGGAATTACACAGCGATGTCTCATCTTCTCAATGACATTTACCGTACTACAGGACCTGCCCCCTGCTATTGCTCCAGCATCATTTTCTACTACTAGTTCACTCTGCTTTAGCTATATACATCTCCATGTTGTTCCACAATTCTCCAAGAAGCCTTAGCAAGTGCTGTTTCTCCTGCCTAGAATGCCCTTTCCTCAGATAACCACATGCCTAAATCACTCACGTCATTTTTTCTTAAACATCACTTTCTCATTGAGAAACTCAAAATTTTCTTTCCCTCCTCTTAGTACTTAGCAATATCCAATAGATGATAATGATTAGGTAGGTAGGTAGGTAGGTAAGTAGCTGGATAGATAATGTATATTTTATCTTTCTTCAGAGAAATAAAAATTATATGAGGACAGGGAAATTTTCCTCTTGCCAGTTTTTTTTTTTTTTCTCTATCTCATGCACACAAAGCAATGCCCAGAACATGGTTGGAACTCAAGAATTATGATGAATAAGTGAATGATTTCAGACTGAAACTAAATGACTTGGGAAAAACTATTAAAAACATTTCTATCGCTTCATAAACTAATGAATTCAAAAGTCAAAATTAAAATTGTAAAAGAAAGAGTAAAATGTTAAGATGTACTCCATCACATCTCTGATCTCAGACAGGTGTTTCCTATACTCCAGAATTAATCACATTAAAAATATGAAGGACAGCATGTGGCTACTTTCCAGGCATAGACAATTATATATGGATACATTGCAAGAATACTGCAATCAGCAATTCAGCACTCAATATTTATTTTTACTTTATTAACCTCAATAGTTTCCATCTTTGACCTCATTCTCTATAAAATCTTCATAGTATTTCACAAATTTACCTATAGTACATCATGATATATTTAAACAGCCCTTAAGAGATATTATTTTCATTTGTGAATCTTATTCCTAATGTTGGAATATTTCAGATACTATACATCTTAAACGAGTGAACGCTAAAGTAACATCCTTCTTTGAGTTTACCTTAAAGTTAAATTCTTAGTATTATATGGTCCAGTAAAAGGTAGGCCTTTTTAGAGATACTGCAGATTTACACATATATTGATATGTAAATGTTTTATGCATGTTGTGTGTCGTATTTTATAAGCTGTTATGTGTTGAGGTCCTAACCCCTGGCACCTCAGAATGTGACCTAACTTGGTTTAGAAATAGAAATAGGAAATACAAAATAGATTACAGAGGTGATTAAGTTAGAATGAAATCATTAGAGTGTATCCCCAATTCATGATGACTGGGTGTCCTTATAAAAAGACAAATTTGGATACAGAGACAGACACACACGCAGGAGAGGTCCATGTGATGAAGGCAGAGATCAGAGTGATGTGTTTACAAGTCTAGGAACACCAAAGATTGTTAGAAGATCACCAAAAGCTAGGACAGAGGTATGGGATAGATGCCCTTTGTAACCCTCAGAAGCCACAAACTTGCTGACATCTTGATCTCAGACTTCTAGACTCCAGTTTGGTGAGACAATAAATTTCTCTGCTTTAAACCACCCAGTCTGGGTACATTTTTATGGCAGCCTTAGAAAACCAATCTAGAGTTTTATGCTAGGAAACACAAAGTTATAGCTATAAAAATAATCACCTATGTTTACTTCAGCCAGATAAATTCATAATATATATACATATATATGAAATGAAGTATAAGGAATGCAATCTTATTGGAAAATATTTTCCTTTTTTTTTCTTTTTTCTTTTTTACAGAGAGATGATTATTAAGCAAGTAGGTTTTATGAGGTTGCAGAAGAAGACAGATGCAGTTGGCTTACTCAATCTGGGTAATTTAAGGACAGTATAATAAGAGTTTATTTATAAGTGTGTGGGGAGGGTTGAAGAGAACCAATTAGGGAGAGCACAGTTACAGCAAAGCTCATAACTGCAATCCAGATAACAGGCTCTTTACAATGTAGTCAAGAAAGAGAAAAACTGGGACTCAATATGAGATGCAAAATCTTAACCTCTGAGGAGGGAGAGTCTGAACTGCTTTCTTCATGTCCTCATTTTATGTTTTCAAGAAGGCTGTAATGGTAAGAAATATACTTTATGCTTTGGTGTACCAATTTGTACCGCTACTGTCCAAAATATCACTGCTTAAGGTGTTTGTGAGACTTAGACAGCTGCCCTTTCAACATTGGGCAGCTGCAGACATAATACTGGCCTCTGGATCAGGTCATGGGCTGCTTTAGGTAACGAATGTTGCTTCAGTTTCCCAACAAATTTTCAACACGTGTAATTTCCTAGGGCTGCTGTAACAAATTAGCACAGATCTAGTGATTTCAAACAACAGAAACTTATTCTTTCATAGTTCTGGAGGTCAGCGTCCCAAACCAAGGTATGGGCGGGGTGCCCTCCTTCCAGGGCTCCAGAGGGAAATCTGTCCCAAGCCTCTTCTCACTTCTGGCTTCCTTGATTTGTGGCCAAATACTTCAACTCCTGCTTCCATCCTCACATTACCTTCTTTTTTATTTGTCTTCTCTGAGTGTCACTTAAAAGTCACTTGACATTGGATTTAGTGTTCACCTGGATAATTCTTCTCATCTCAAAATCCTTAACTTAATAACGTCTGCAAAAATACCTTATATAATGAAGACAAGATGCACAGTTTCCAGGGATAAAGATGTGGACATATCTATGGCGAGTTCCATCAAATCACTACAGAATGTTACTAAAGGAAATGCTTGGACAAAGGAAATTAGAAAATTAGTAGTTTGGCTGACACATATCTGACACTGTAGACTCTATAGATGAAAGCTTGGAGTATTTACTCTTTGCCCCATTTTATTGAGATATAATTCTTTCTTAGACAAAGCAAAAATACTAAATTATATAATACACAAACAGAGACAATAAATACAGTAATGCACCTTCGATAGTTTTGCAAGTCAGCGTCTATTTCTCTTCTTCTAACAAGTCCCTGGATTTGGTTTGGACTCTGTCCTTTTCTACTGGATCAAGTCTTGAGGGGCTAGTTAGCAAAAACCAACTGGCCTTGCTTGGAAAGCAGCAAGCCTGTGTCCCAGGATAGGCTAATCAAATGCTCAACCCCTCAAGTTTGAAACTTTAGTAAAGTAACGTAAAGACAAATATAATTATTTGAGCTGATTTTTCCATCCTATCTCCTCTATCTGATCAAATTATCTATTGATTCTTATACCAGAGCTCACATACTTTTCATCCTTGCTAAATTTGATTCTTCTGGATTTTTTTTTATTTTGTAAGCTATTCTGCAGTGAAAATTAATTTTAACACCCCTTCCCCCATATCAGAGGCTGCCATGCAGATTGGTTGATATTAACTTCATCCCCATCCCCAGAGGTAGCATCTCATGTTAAACTACCGAAACACCCTCCCATTGTCCTAATGCCTTGTTGATTTATCCAGGCCTCAGTCCATCAGTGCATACAAATTCTCCACCCATAGAAATTGTCCCTGGGGTTATTCCAACCATAAAGCTAAGTAAGGACAATTGTAAGAAATTGTAGAAGTATATGCTTTTTCTCCTCTTGGATGACACCATGTAAAAATATGCAGCTTGAAAATTATGTATACATTTCTTCCAGCTCCAGTCCCAGAATAGAGCTAATATATAAAAGTAAACAATGTGTAGAGAATCTCCTAGAGATTCATCCAATATCACACCAAATGTCAAGTAAATCCTGTCTTACCTCCTTATTATACAATAAGGTAACTTTACATTCCATTACTTTTGCCAGTGTGGGTTTTCTGTTAACTTCTGTTATTGAAAGCATCCTAAAACATGAATATTTCTCATCTTTCAAATAAATACTACTTTTTATTAATTTAGAAAGTGTTAAAATCCTCCTGATTCTTATTCAGGATTAACATATTTTCAAATGTTTATAAGCCATCTATTGATTCCTTTTTTAACTTTCATTTTTTCTTTCACTTAGTTATTTATAGAAGTGTTTATGTATTTATATTTCTTTATTATATGCATTTTAAATCTTTTACATTTTAATCACACTTTTATCATGTTTTTTTGATGGATAGAGGTCCCTAATTTTCAATGTAGGCAAATTCACCCATATTTTCCTGTATTTTTTTTTGTTGTTATTATTGTTTTTGTTTTTACTTCTGAGGTATCTATAATCCTCTTCTATATAAACTTAATATTTAAAATATTTTATTTTTTGCCTGGCAATTTTAGTGGAAACTACCACTTCAAGTTTTACAATCTGTCATATTATTGTAAATTAAACCAGGTGTAGTTACATTTTTCAAGGAGATAATTGAATTAGTTAAATGTAAAATTAAAATAAAATCATAAAAGCTATATGAAATTTAAATCGATATTTGATAGAACTGTGATGTGCAAAAATTATTCAAATTTGAAACAATAGATAATGACAAAAAGTTTGTAAGACTCTACTGTATGAATTACAGATCTTTAGTGAATCATGGACTATACCATAACTAAGATAAAACAGTGAAAATAATAATAATAAGCAAAACATAGTTGAAAACATCACAACCCAAAATCTCTGGGATGCAGCCAAAGCAGTCCTAAGAGGGAAGTTCATAGCAGTGCAGGCCTACCTAAAGAAGGAAGAAAAATCTTAAATCAGCAGACTATCTTTACACCTAAGGGAACTGGAAAAAGAACAGCAAAACAAGCCCAAAGGGAGTACAAGGAAGGAAATAATAAAGACCAGAGCAGAAATAAATGAAATAGAGACCAAAAAACAATACAAAAGATCAAGGAAACCAAGAGTTGGTTTTTTGAAAAGATAAACAAAATCGACAAACCCTTAGCCAGACTCACCAAGAAAAAGAGAGAGAGGACCCAAATTAATAAAATCAGAAATAAAAGAGGAGAAGTAACAACAGATACCCCAGAAATACAGGAAATTTTAAGAAAATACTAAGAGCAACCATATGCCAACAAATTCGACAATCTGGAAGAAATGGATAAATTTCTAGAAACATACACTTTACCAAGTCTGAACCAAAAAGAAACAGAAACTCTAAACACACTGATTACTACCAAAGAAATTGAATCAGGAATCAACATGCTTCCAACAAACAAAAGTCCTGGACCAGATGGCTTCACAGGTGAATTTTACAAAACATTTAAAAAAGAATTAATACCTATTTTTCTCAAACTATTCAAAAAAATACAGAAGGAGGGAAGGCTCCCAAACCCTTTCTATGAAGCTACTATCACCCTGATTCCAAAATCAGACAAAGATATTACAAAAGAGGGAAATTACAGGCTGATATCCCTAATGAATATAGATGCAAAAATCCTCAACAAAATACTAGCAAACTGAATTCAGCTTCACATTAAAAAGATCATACACCACCATCAAGTGGGATTCATTCCTGGTATGCAAGGTTGATTGAATATCTGCAAATCAATTAACACAATACATCACGTTAACAAAATGAAAAATAAAAACCATATGATCATATCAATAGATTCAGAAAAAGCATTTGACAAAATCCAGCAGCTATTTATGATAAAAACTCTTAGCAAAGTGGGAATATTGGGATCATATCTCAACATAATAAAGGCTATCTATTATAAGCCCACAGCAAACATCGTACTCAGTGAAGAAAGGCTAAAAACTTTCCCCTAAGATCAGGAACAAAACAAGGCTGCCCACTTTCACCACTTCTATTTAACATAGTTCTGGAAATTCTAGCCACAGCAATCAGACAAGAACAAGAAATAAAATGCATCCAAATTGGAAAGGAGGAAGTAAAATTGTCATTATATGCAGACAACATGATTTTCTATACAGAGAATCTCAAATCTCCACCAAAAAACTGTTAAAACTGATAAATGAATTTGGTAAGTTAACAGGATACAAAATTTATATTCAGAAATCAGTTGCATTTGTATACACCAGTAATAAACTATCAGAAGAAGAAATCAGGAAATCAATCCCTTATACAATTGCTTCAAAAACAATAAAATATCTAGGAATAAATTTAACTAAAGAAGTAAAAGACCTGTACTCAGAAAATTTTGAAACACTGAAGAGAATAATCAAAGAAGATAGAAATAAATGGAAATACATATCATATTCATGGATAGGAAGAATTAATATAGTTAAAATGTCAATACTACCTAAGGCAATATGTAGATTCAATGCAATTCCAATCAAACTACCAAGGACACTTTTCTCAGAAATAGAACATATACTCCTAAAATATATATGGAACCACGAAAGACCCCAAATAGCCATGGCAATATTCAGAAATGAGAACAAAGTGGGAGGCCTTATGCTACCTGACATCAAAACATACTACAAGGCTACAGTAATCAAAACAGTATGGTACTGGCATAAAAACAGACACACAATGGAACAGAATAGAGAGCCCAGGAATAAACCCATCCATATATGGTCATTTAATCTATGACAATGGAAGCAAGAATATATATTGGAGTAAAGATAGTCTATTTAATAAATGGTACTGGGAAAATTGGACTGACACATGCAAAAAAAATGAAAATGGTCCACCTACTTACACCATATACAAGAACAAACTCAAAATGGATTAAAGAGTTAAATGTAAGACCTGAAACCATAAAACTCCTAGAAGAAAACATAGGGAGTAAATTTGCAGACATTACCCAGAGTAATATTTTTACTGATATATCCCCTTGGGCAAGGGAAATAAAAGAAAAAATGAACATATGGGATTACATCAAACTTAAAAGTTTTTCACAGAAAAGGGAGAAGATATTTGCCAACGATATATCTGATAAGGGGTTAATATCCAAAATTTATAAAACATTCATGAAATTCAACACCAAAAAAACAAACAACCCAATTAAAAAATGGGCAGTGAATATGAAGAGTCATTTCTCTAAAGAGGACATACAGATGGCCAATAGGCTTATGAAAAAAATGTTCAACCTCACTCCTCACTAATCATCAGAGAAATGCAAATAAAACCCACAATGAGATACCACCTCACTCTGATCAGAATGGCTATCATCAATAAACCAACGAAAAACAAGTGCTGGCAAGGTAATGGAGAAAAAGGAACCCTGGTGCACTATTGGTGGGACTGTAGATTGGTGCAACCATTATGGAAATCAGTATGGAGGTATCTCAAAAACTGGAAATGGAACTACCATATGACCCAGCAATTTCACTCTTGGGTGTCCACCCAGAAGAATCCAAGATGCTAATTCGAAAAAATATATGCACTCCTATGTTTATTGCAGTGCGATGTACAATAGCCAAGACTTGGAAACAACTGAAATGCCCATCGGTAGATGACTGGATTAAATAACTGTGGTACATTTATACAGTGGAATATTACTCCGCTATAAAGAAGAATGAAATCATACCATTTGCAACGATATGGATGGACCTAGAGACTATTATGTTAAGTGAAAGAAGTCAGTTGGAGAGAGACAAATACCATATGATCTCACTTATATGTGGAATCTGAAAAACTGAATGAACGAACAAAGTAAACAGAAACAGACTCTTAGATATAGAGGAAAAACTGATGGTTACTAGTTGGGAGGGGGGGTGGGAATGAGGGAGACATAAATAAGTAACTACAATATTGTCACAGGGATATGAAACACAGTTTGGGGAATATAATAATGTAAATATTTTGTGGGGTGTCAGATGGTCACATGTCTTGTTAGGGAGACCACTTCATGGATGGAGTAGAGGCTTGATCACTGCACTGTACACCTGAAACTGATGTTGTATAATATTGTATGCCAACTGTAATTGAATATATAGATAGTGACAGGATGTGGAGTATACTGTGGAAGGGAGTCAAAGGAATTGTAATAGATATGTATGATATGGAGGGAGGAGTGGGGTGGCGAATTGGAGGAGGGGGTTGTCACTTTGAGGGGTAAAAAGTATAACTATTGCAAAGAAAAAAAATGGTGAACAAACATATGGAATACTGTCCATCTCTCATGGTGATGAAAGATATGTACATTGAAACAATGTTGCCTTACCTAATATATAACCTGATAATACAGATTAATAACTAGTAAGGGTTAAAGGAAGTGTAGGGATAATTATAAATTGATATTCCATTTGGAAAACAACATGGGAATACAAATCAAGAGCTATAAAAATGCTCAGAAGCTTTGTCCTAGTAATCCAACTTCTATGGGTTTAGTTAGAAATAAAATCCTACACAAATTTAAAACACTAGAATGTATATATTCCAATCTATTTATGACAGTTTAGATTAACCTAATAAAGATTAGAAATTATCTACATATTCAGTATAATGAACTGACCTAACCAGTGGGCCACTGGGTTAATGTCAGACTTATTTTGGTGCTTATCAATTGTCTTTTCAATGTGAAATGTGGGGAGAATAGGGTCTATAAGTTCCCACTATGATATACTTGCTTTTAGGTGGCTACATCATGATGAAATAAATTCAAGACAGAATTGATCCCTTTAAGGAAACAGAGAACCAAACCAAACCAAACCAAATGGATACATATAAGCAAACAGAAAAAGTCATTCATCTCATTGAACATTCCTGTACTTACAGGACATCTTCCCTTCCTGACATCTGATACAGTGATGGAGAAGTTACTATTTCTGCCTTCCATTGATGAGAACTTTGCAGAAAAGTCTTCCACTTAATCTCATGAAGGGATACACAGGTCATAGGGAGTATGTGGTGGACTCTCTGTAAAATGGAAGATGCAACGACAGACTATAGTCTTTGAGATTTGACCTCTGACATAAATTGTTGTTTTACTTAGTTCTTGGACATCATCATATAAAGACAACTGGTTTTATCATACCACTGCCAATCAAGTATGTATGAAAACATCATAAAATTCACAATCAAAAATTGTTTTAAAATTCAGTAAGCTAATTGGTCAGTGATATGGCATTATAATTGAAAATGATACTTATATTAATGAACCATCCTTAAATTTCCAAATTTAGGTTAAGATTTTGTATATACACATTGCATGAATCATGTTATAAAATTTTAAAGTAAACAATACAAATTAATGACTAAAGAAATTATTATTTTAAATACCAAATATTTTATATAATATGTGTGTATCTATAATGTTAATTATAATGAGTCTTAATTTTCCCTACAAAAAACAATGATTATGACAATAAAATATATTTTAAGGGAGCCATTAAAGTGAAAAAAATAGCTCTGATAGTGCAGCAGTATTTTCTGAATGATAATTTCTATTTAAAATCGTTTCTTCAGTGTTGTAGTTATGCCAAAGAGATGATGAAAAGCTAAAATGCACAAAGTTACAGAAATATGGTTATAAACACCCTGATATAAATATATGAGGAATAGGGTAATATTTTTGAAGTAAGGTGCAGATTAACAATGATTTTAGTACTGTATGTTTCAGCATTTAACCTGATTGTACTGAATTGAATCTGTCATATTTTGGGTTTAGTTGATCAGTTATTTGGTTGTGTCTATAGACATATAACCAGTGGGGACTTCAAAACAGCAGCCACAAAAGAAATGCACCAAATAGGGACATATATGTGCCACTGTAATCTAATGAATGAGAACATCTTCAAAGAATGTATCCAATAATTTCTCATTTCCCCTTTTTTTTATAATTGAAACATAAAATTTTTCAAGATTCTGTAAACTGAAATCACTTATTAGAGATGTAGTGACAGATAGGTTTTAGTTCAGTCAAAATTGCATGCAGTTTACAAACAATTTAACTATTAGCCTCCAAAGAAAAGGGGTGATTTATAAACTCTTCTACATCTAAAACACTATTTCTACTCTTTGACTTATATTCTTGTTGATTTTTCCACTAAATCTGAGTAGTAACAAGATTTATTTGACATTCCCTAGTAGGTCATTACTTTGTACACTAGTAAACACTTGCTGTCAAAGGTTGGTGGTGATTATTTTAGGAAGTATTCCATTTGGTTTTAGTAAGTTCTGAACATAAAGAATAGACAGGAGAAAAATTAAATGTTACTATTTATAAAACTTCTGTTAAGAAGAAAAATTAAATTAAACCAACACAGAGAAATAAACTGATATTTAATACATATGGTTATCTAGTAACAAATCGTGCCATGTTAGTATATATATATATATATATATATATATATATATATATATATATATATATACACACACACACATATATATATATATATATGCTAGTGAAGTAATAGTGTCAATTATTAATGGCCATATAACAGAAACATCTAAATAGTAATATTTCAATATATTCCTAAAAAAGAAAATATATGGAAATCAGATTAGTACACTGGGCATATACAGTTTACTATTTTACTAAAATATTTTGAATGTAGACTTTTCACTTGTTTCAATACAACATTTTAGAGTAAGTGAAGTGCCCTAGTAGTCCAATTTTTACCTACTCTCTCAACTGTATAATTAAATATGTGCTACACATAATTAAATTTTTCTAAGATTAGAAACTAGGTTGTTAAGTTACCAATAGAAAGATTATATAAACAGTTCCTCAAGCTCTGTCTTGAAATATCAAGAACCACTTTTAAATATTCTGCGAAGAGAAAGACACTCAAATAAAGACTGCGGGAATTATATTTATATTCACATTTTTAGTGCTTTTGATCATCTATTGACTAAATAAGATTTCTTATTTATTATATAAAAATACATAGGCCTCCTCAAATTCTGTTAGTAAGATGTTTTTGATGAATAAATAATGTAACAAATGCTCAAATTTATTGTTTCCCCCTTTCAGATGTGATTTAATAACAGTTTTAGTGCATGGTGGCATTTATAAAAGTAGTGCATGTAAATACACACCATTTAACTATCAGCGTCCTACTGTAATGAATTCAAAATTCATCCCAACACCATAAGTTGCTTAGTTAGAGAATTAATAATTTCAGATAGCAGCACAAAAACGCTTTGAAGGGAATAAAGAGGAAATACAGCTTAACTTGTTTGGAAAAAGAAAAATGTATACCAGAATAAGTTCTGACATTTTATTTTTGGAAAAAAAAATGAAATAAAAGTATATGAGAAAGGACTGAAGTAGAAAATAAAAAGCAAGTTCTTAGATTTCCCTGTTTCCTATAGGACAAGGAGAGGTGTCAATGAAGGAAACTAAACAAGAAAATAATGGCTTCTGTCTTCTACTGTGATTGGAAATGGAGAGGAGAAGCATCTCAGAAAGCATCACCTTAGGCAGATAGCAGGGTCTACAAAGCATTTGTCTCAGAATCACCAGATGGATTATTAAAAATCCAGAGGCCTGGGCCTCACCACAAGCCTACTGAATCAGAAGTTCTAGGATTTTTTGGCCTAAAATCTGCATTTCAACAAGATTGCTCTAAGTTTTATATTCACACTAAATTTGAGGAGCAGTACTTTAGGCAGAAATTTGTCAGGGAAACCATTTCACAAGGGAAAATTGTGCTCCCTTCAAGAGATTTTTTTTTTAGTAGGGAGCTGGCTATTTATTCAATTGGGATGAACCCTAGGGACATATTTGAAGTTAAATCCTGAAAAGTAAGGAGTTCGATGTGTGCTGCAGATCAGCACATGGGTTCAATTCATTTTAGATACTATCAAGAGAAAAAGGAACAGAACTGATGGGAAATTTTTTGGTATTTTCTTCAAAGTGCCTGGGCCAAAGTAACATTCTTTTTCTTCAGGATAAGATACAGGCAAGAGGAACTGTTTTGTTCTGCTGAAGAATTTACTACAATAAATTTAAACTTATAATATCCATAAAAAGAGCACATTGGCCTGCGGGTTGGGCTAAGCAATAAAAATGAGAACTTTTACTGAGGCAAGGAGGGTGTAATGAGATATGAAATGTGGGCTAAGATACTCACTTTCCAAATTTGGAAACTTCAGCTCAAAGCCCTAGTGACTCTCATTGGCCTAAGCCTGCCTCCCTTTTAGTTATTTTTTCTCCCACTAGCCCAAGGATGATTTAATCCCATAAATGAAAATGCCGCCAAATTTCCCACCAGATTCCTTTGTAGCACAGAATGGTGTGGAAAGGTCCACTGTACTTCCAACCCCACACTTTCCTGCGAAGTCTGAACAAATTCAGAGTCTCTTAATTGTAAATACTAGTAACTACAGGTGACCTGGAAAAGGTTAACAAAAATTCCAAATGAATGATAATTTAGAGAAATATGAGAAATAATAAAACTACTAGATTTGTTCTCCCAGGATGTCACCCAAATTAAAATGGAATTAAGATTTTTTTTTCGTATCTAAACTAATTTCATTCTCATTGATTTCACAAATATTAACTGAGGATGTAGTAGGATGATTTATAAGGGTGTTACTAGTAATTTCCCCCTGTACATATTTCCCTCACACTTTTCCAACATATTCCACTTCAATTAGGTAATCAGCTTCTCTATTGGCTCAATGAAATGGAGATTAGAAGCAGGGAAGAAGATAAAGTTTCTGAAATGACATCCTCCTTCTAGGATATCTGTTGTGCTTAGTTCTGAGACTCTAGAGTGGGGTTATTCTAAAGAAATAGAGGTGATGGAAATAAAAAAGCAAGAAGGAGAGAGTAGATATTTCCATATTGGGAAAGAAAGTTCCATGATTGTCAGCCCTACGTGACTCTTTCTATAGCATGCCTTAGGTAAGCAGAAGTAGGTAAAGTGATAAGGGGAAATGGATGGATTGATGATAGTCCTATTAGGCTGGACCTCGGGCATCATGCTGCCAACCTCAGCCTCCAAGCATAGCATAGGAACCTCATGTCTAAGCAATTCAAAGGTTTATGTGTGCTAGTATCATAGGCTACTCAAAGGCAACAATATGGACCATAGGTGGAGGCATCAATCTTTGTTTTGCTGAGCAGATCTTTGAAGAATATTGAGTGGGTGTAAGTAGAGAGGAAGTTCTATTAAATATTTCATAAATATGTTCTAGTCAATCAGTATTAGAGAGGCTCAGAGTAAAATTACTGTTACTTAATGGAAAACATGTTACATTTTTGCACACCCCAAATAGTGGTTACAATTCTATACCTTTGAACATCATTCAAAGTACTATGTAAGGTAATACAGACAAGGATCAAGCCTACTTCTCTTTTTGAAATAATTAATATACAAACAAGTGAATAAGTTTGTTATGGCATGGTAAGAATTATTTTTAAAGTATGAGCAAAATGTTATGGAAGCACAGTGAGAGATTGTTTTCCATCACAACACCTACCCCAACCAGCACCACCAACACTAATATTCTCACCACCATTAGCACCACCAGCAGTGTTATCACTCTTATCATCACCACCGTTACCACCACCACTACCCAAATTCGCACCAACACTCTGACCACAGACTATTCTGCACTTCTGTAATGAAAAGAACATAGAACTTTCAGATGCTACCATAGCTTTCATTTGCATTCTATTAGAAACTTTCAAGAGTAATCTGAAAAATTTCCTTCACTGTTGCCTCAGCATTAGTACTATCAATCTCAGTTAGCTCACCTAAATGTTTCTGTAACCTAACATACCTAGAAGACAATTATCTCCTTTGCTCAGTCTTACTGTAGTAGAGTCACTATTTTGTTGCTCATATCTGGTTATTTATGTAGCTGATATAATGTGCTGAATTTTATTAGCCCACAAATTCAGATGTGCACCAAGAAATTTATGCAACTTTTATATTTCACTATGATGAACTATCACAATATTAGAATATGCCCTGCAGAAAAACAACTATAGAATTGGAACATAATAAAAAAAGCAACTACCTGAAAGTATTAGAAAGTAAGTAAAAGCAAACTCGCTATTGCGGAATAGTACATGAAGGAGAGGATAGGGGGAGCTATACACGTCGGTCCCCCTCTCCACACTATTAGCCTGAAGCTAGCAGGTCATGAAGCAACACAAGTGTGGTGGAGACACATGTGGAAAAATTCACAATGTCCTTATACAGGGAAAGAAACGTTTTAACATCAGGAGCACTGAACAGAGTAGAGGAATTCTGAAAAGGAAAGGATTAGTGGAGAGATTATGAAACACAGCCAGGAAAGTTATCTTCTAAAACAAAGAAAACAGCACTATTGAAGAAATACAACAATCAAGTCTCCCCAATCTAATATTCATAATGTATGGATACAATCCAAAAATACATTCTAAAGAAAATCTGCAAAGTGTGACTGTGTGATGAACCAGATATTTCAACTAACAGGCAAGAATTTAAAAGTGTCCCCCAATGTAGGAAAATAAAATGTGTTTAATAAATGATAATCTCAACAGAGAGTGGATTTCAGCTGATAATTAGAAACAACACAAATGGAAATATTATAAATGACAAATGTTTAAAAGTAGGTGAAAGGAATTGCTTTCCTCATTTTTTTCCTGAAATTTCATTATTAATACATAGGAATGGAATGGATCATTGTACATTGATTTTGTATTCTACAATTTTACTGTATTCTTTCATCATTTCTAATGTTTTTTAGGTGGAGTCTTTAGGGTTTTCTATATAAATAATCATGTTGTCTGCAAAAAGTGAAAATGTAACTTCTTCATTCCCAATCTGGATGTCTTTTATTTCTTTCTCTTGCCTGATTGCTCTGGTTCAGACTTCCAATAAATACTATGTTGAGTAACAATGGTGATAGGGGTCATTCCTGTCTTGTCCCTGATTTTAGAAGAAAACCTTTCAGTTTTTCACCATTAAGTATGATATTAGCTGAGGGTTTATTATATAAGATTGGATAATTAAGTTAGCGAACACATCATAGAATAAGTGCTGAATATCACTAGGGTCACCTTCAAAGGACCCCCTTGGGAAGCTATGCACTGATGCCGGTGCCTAGTCCACCCTTCAAAGCAATTTTGGAACTCATTTCCTGGAATAGCCATCAGAGCTGTTGTCATATTATCCTTGATATCCTGAATGTCATCAAAGTATCTTCCTTTCAATATTTCCTTTATCTTTCAGTAAAGAAAGAAGTCATTGGGGGTCAGATTAGGTGAGTAGGGAGGGTGCTCCAATACAGTTATTTGTTTACTGGCTAAAAACTCCCTCACAGACAGTGCCATCTGAGTTGGTGGATTGTCTTGATGCAAGAGCCATGAGTTGTTGGTGAAAAGTTCAGATCGTCTAACTTTTACACATAGCCTTTTCAGCATTTCCAAATAGTAAACTTGGTTAACTGTTTTCCAGTTGGTACAAATTAATAATGAATAATCCCTCTGATATCAAAAAAGGTTAGCAACATCATTGTAACAAGTTCAGGAACTTAGTTGTCCAACCTCATATATGGCCTTTATTATATTGAGGTACTTTTCTTACCTCCTTCGTACCCATTTTACGAAGTGTTTTAATCAAAAAAATGGATGTTATATCTTGTCATATATTTTTTCTGCATCTATTGATATAATCATATGATTTTTATCTTTTATTTTGTTTATGTGGTATAACATATTGTCGATTTGCAGATGTTAAACCATCCTTTGTGCTCTGGAATGAACCCTACTTGATCATGATATGTAATTTATTTAATGTATTGTATTCAATTTGCAGGTATTTTCTTTAGGATTTTTGCATCTGTGTTTACTAGATATTTATTGGTCTACAGTTTTGTTTTTCTGTGTAATCCTCACCAGGTTTGGGTATCAAGGTAATGTTGCTCTCATAAAATGAGATAGGAAGTATTGCCTCCTCTTCAACTTTTTGGAAGAGTTTGAGGAGGACAGATATTAAATCATCTTTGGTTTGTTTTTTTGGGGGTTTTTTTTTGAGAGCAGTGTCACTGGCCCGCATATGTGGGACCGAACTGAGGCTGCTGGCTTCCCAGGCCAGCGCTTAACGACCGCTCCACTCGGCCGGCTTAAATCATTTTTGAATGTTTGGTAGAATTCACTCGTGAAGTCATCTGGTCCTGGACTTTTGCTTTGGGGTAAGTTTTGGATGATTGTTTGAATTTCCATACTGTTGAGTGTTCTATTTAGATATTCCAGTTCTTCATGATTCAGTCTAGGAAGACTATCTTTCTAAGAACTTGTGCATTTCTTATAGGTTATTAAATTTGGTGACATATAGTCCTTCATAGTATTCTTGTATTAGTTTTGTGTATCCGTGGTATCCATCGTAACTTCTCTTTCATTTCTGATTTTGTTTGTGTCTTATCTCTTTTTTCCTGTGTGAGTCTAGCTGAGGGTTTGCCAATTTTCTTAATCTTTTCAAACAACCAGCTTTTTGTTACACTAATTTTTTCTATTGTTTTTTTTCTCTATTTCATCTAATTTTGCTCTAATTTTTTTTTATTATTTCCTTCCTTCTGCTAACTTTGGATTTCAGTTATTCTTCTTTTTCTAGTTCTTTCAGAAATAACATTAGGTTGTTTACTTGGGATTTTCTTGTTTCTTGACATAGGTCTGTAATGATATAAATTTTCTTTTAATACTGCTTTTGATACATCCCAATAATTTTGATATGATGTATTTTCATTCTCATTTGTTTCTATGTATCTTTTCATCTCTCCTTTTATTTCTTCTTTGACACAGTCATTGTTTAATAACATGTTTCATCTCTACACATTTGTGTTTTTCCACTTTCTTTTTGCAGTTCTTTGCAACAAAAATAATAAAATATATAGGAATAAACTTAACAAAGACGTGAATGACCTTTACAATGAAAACTATAAGACATTATTAAAATAAATTGAAGAAGACACAAATAAATGGAAAGATATACCATGTTCATGAATTGGAAGAGGCAACATAGTTAAATGGTCATATTACCCAAAGCAATACACAGAATTAATACAATCCCCATCAAAATCACAATTACATTTTTTTTTAAAGAAATGGAACAAAAGGGCATCAGAAATATATGGAATCACAAAAGATCTCAAAGCATTCCTAACAAAAATGAACAAGGATGAAGGTGTCACACTCCCTGATTTCAATTTATACTACAAAGCAACAATAATCAAAGAAGGATGGCATTGGCAAAGAAGCAGACATTCAGACCAATGGAATAGATTTGAAAATGCAGAAATAAACCCACATAAATATGGACAGATAATTTCCGACAAAGGAGACAAAAACATACAATGGAGAAAAGAAAGCCTCTTCAATACGTGCTACTGAGAAACTTGGAAAGACACATGGAAAAGAATGAAACCAGACTATTAACTGTCATCATATACCAAAATTAATTCAAAATGGGTCAAATACATAAACATAACACCTGAAACAATAAGTTGCATAGAATAAAGCATATGTACTAAATTTATGGACCTTGGTCTTAGAGAGAATTTTATTAATTTGACCTCAACAGACGAGGGAAGTAAAAGCAAAAATAAATGAATGGGACTATATCAAACTAAAAGCTTCTGAATAGCAAAAGAAACCATCAACAAAACAAAGCGGCAACCAACCAAATTGGTATTGCCAACAATACCTCCAATAAGTGGCTAATATCCAAAATATATAAAGAACTCATACAACACAAAAAGACAGACAAAGAAACAAAACCTCATAGACACAGACAACAGTTTAGTGGTTACCAGAGGTAAGAGGGAGGAGGGGTCAAATATATGGTGATGGAAGGAGAACTGATTCTGGGTAGTAAACACACAATGCGATATATAGATGATATATTATACAAAGGAACACTTGAAACCTATATAATTTTACTAACCAATGTCACCCCAATAAATTTAATAAATAAAAAAGTGAGTGATTTTATAGCCAAATTGAAATGACAGTGTAAAAAGAAAGTACATTTGAAGACAGATTAATAGAAAGTATCAAAGTAAATTCCAGCCAGAAAAAAAAATGAACAAACTAAAGAGCAGAGCCTCAGGACCTACTAGATGATAACAAATAATCATTGAACTTTCTACACATGTATTGTAATTACACATACACATAACTGGAAAGAGAAAAGAGTGAAATAAAATGGAAAAAATCAATTTGAAGGTATTATTCTCCAAACTATTCCAAATTTGACAAGAAATTTCCGTATTCAAGATACTAAACCAACATCAATCATATTAAACAAAAAGAAGCTCAAGTTGGGCAACATCATAGTGAAACAAACTTGAAAACCAGAGATGAAGAGCAAATATTGAAAGAGGCAAATGAAAAATGACACCTTACATAAGGGGGAAAATTTGATTAATTGCTAATTTTTCATCATAATCCATGGAGCACAAGAGATAGTGGAATAATACCAATGTGTTTAAAAATATATCAAAGCAGAATTCTATATCCAGTTAAAACACCCTTCAAGAATAAAGGTGTATTATAGACATTTTCACATAAAGAAAACTAGAAAATTAATTTTCAGTAGACCTGAACTATAACAACAAAGCTG
This sequence comes from Aselliscus stoliczkanus, assembly GCA_033961575.1. Taxonomy (NCBI): domain Eukaryota; kingdom Metazoa; phylum Chordata; class Mammalia; order Chiroptera; family Hipposideridae; genus Aselliscus; species Aselliscus stoliczkanus. The sequence goes on along the minus strand of CM066740.1, from coordinate 68,181,103 downwards.
CAAGAAGCTTTATATGGACAGAGATTAAAATGATGCCAGATACAAACTCTAGTCTTCAGAAAATAAAGACATTTTTGTAATGGTAAACATCTGAGTAAATGCAAAAGAATATTTATTTCTTTTGTCTTTTTTCCCATAGTTTTTTAGTTAATTCTTAATAACCATAGAAATGCTAAAGTATATTATCTTGTGATTTTTATAATGTATGTAGATACAATGCATATAAAATGCATTACAGTGTTAAAGTCAATGATCAAAAAAAAATTATTTTCCACAAACTGTATGGGAAAACCAGACAGGGAAATGATTAACCTTGACTTTCCTCACATCTTGCAGAAAAACTCAACTCAAAATTTGTCACTGACCTAAATGTAAGAGCTAAAATTATCAGACTTCCAGAAGAAAATGGGCATAAATACTTGTGATATTCAATGATGCAACTTCAAAAAATTTTAAAACCAGGAAACATAAACCCTATCTATAAAGGAAAAAAATCATAATAAATGATATTTAAGTTTAAAAACTCCCACCTCCTTTTTCTCCTCTCCCATCAAATATGGCTCATTTATATTTCAGAGCAAGGAGTAAGGCAGGTTTATCACTTGTTGCCTTTGGGGCTACTTTTATGGTCATATGCGGGAAGCCATTTCTTTAAATTATTAATGTAAAATAGGTGGTCGTTGTTCACAGAAAAGATATCATTTGTCAAATGATAAGTTCCCTGTCATCTGCCAGATTTTAAGAAATAAAAGAGTACCAGGGCAGTAGAATTATATTTCATTTACATTAATATAATTCAAAATATCATAATCCTGACATATTAAAGCACATATCACATGCCAGCCTGTTATACCTTTAATTATATCTAATCATCACAAAGATCATATGAGATAAATGTCATTACCCATTTGGGGCTGAAATGTATTTCCCTACAATTCTGATGTTGAAGCTCTGGAGTCCAGTAACTCAGAATGTGACTACATTTGGAAATTGCTTTTTAAAAGACATAATTATTTTTTTTTTTTTTTTTTTTTGAGGGCAGTGTCACTGGCCCTCATATGTGGGATCCGAACCGGGGCCGCCGGCCTCCCAAGCCAGCGCACAACCACCGCGCCACTCGGCCGGCCCTAAAAGACATAATTAATTTAAAATAGGATCATTAGTGTTGTCCCTTATACAATATGACTGGTGTCCTTACAAGAAGAGGAGGGAGACCTCAGAACAAACCAAACCTCTGACACATTGAACTTGGACTTCCTGCCTCCAGAATTGTGAAAAAATAAATGTCTGTTCTTTAAGCCACTTAGTTTGTGGTCTTTTATTATGGCCATAGTCCTAGCAAACGAATACATCTTCATTTACAGAAGAGTAAGGGTAAGAATATCAAGTGCATATATTCAGAAAATGTGTAATTTGGCCTTCCAATCCACATCTGAGATTTCAAACACAGGATTTATTTTACTATACTGCACTGCTACCCTTCTTCATCTCCTTCTTTCCTAATAAATATCAGTATTAAAATTTTACTTACATGTGCAATTTGTTGTTCAATGAGAATGTTGTAATATATAATATGTCCCCATTCAACCTACAATGACTTCCTCTTCCTCATTCCAGACAGGGCTAAATTATATGTAGTGGGATAGTTACTGAGAAATTAATTTATGATTTGCTCACATTGCTCTAGGAATAAGACATAATATTCAATGTCCTTTCCTCAGGGTCCTGTGAATGCCCTTAAACCCCAGAAGAAATAGTCTAACCTAAAACATCAATGTACTAAAAGGTAAATTTAGGCTTGAATTTGCAGAAACAGGAAGAAGGATGTCTAGATAGTGTCCAACGGGAACTGGGAAGGGAGTATGATTTTGTGAGCCACACTCGCTCATGAGTCTTGGGCGGTGATGTGGTGCTGCCTCCTGCGTTGCTGCACTTGGGGTACTCTAGCTGTCAGCCCTGAAAACATCACTGGTTTTAAGCCAGGGAAAATGGTGGTAGAGGAGGCCTGGATCACTGAGCACATCACTGGAGATCTGTGTGGCTGATGACAGGAAAGTCTCTCCTCTGGGTAGGATCTAAGGACAAGAAGGTCCTCCTCACCTCATCCAATGTATTTACTGAATATGAATTTCATACCAGCCTAGAAAATGGAGAAGCTTAAACAGTCTTTAAGAAGTTAACAGTTATGGTATTTATTTTTTGCACCATGGTATATTTATTGAATAATGAAGTTTTCATTGCTTTGACTTGTTTTGTCTTTCTGCCTGACTCAACATTGGGTAGCAATATTGTGAAGAAAAAAGCAGAGGTCAGTAGAATAAAGTGTTATTACCCTATATTACCTTTGCCCTCCACAGAAAATGAGACAGATGCTTCTGAGTGGTGACCTGCAGCCAGCGGGCCCTGGGTCACGGCAGCGGAGGACATGAATGAGGAGACTAGAAGCCAACGTACCACTTCAGATCAAACAGGAGTGATGTAAAAGATAATTTTTATTTTCTGTGTTTACTGTAGAAGAGAGAATATTGGTTCATCAAAGTGTGTATGCGGTTAGGTGGCAGAAAGGCCAATATTTTCTTGAGATATATGGATGAGTCTTAGTACATTAAAATAATTCTAACCAGTATACCTTATTGGCTGGCCATGATGACTAATGGTTTACTCTGTATGTTTATGCTTATATTTTCCATGAGAAAAACAACACATTTTTCTCTGTTTCATTTGACACTGCAATCATGCCTTGTGTACCACAGTATCAGGATAGAGCATTTTAGGACCAAACTCAAAAGCTTCTATTTTTAATTTTTTTTTCTAATTTAGCACTTTGGAAAATGTATACTTGTCCATTTAAATATTAAGGCTGGGTATTTGATTATACAATGTAGTTCACTCTGTTCCCATCACTTACTGAATTAGAGCCAAGTAACATTTGGCTAATTAAGAAAAGGAAAGACTAAATTAATAGGTTTGATGTGAATAGGAGTGATTTAATTAGAGCATTCGAAAATCGTTTAGGTATTTCTAGAAATCTTCTTTATTTTTACTTTTATAATATCAAAAATGCACTGATTCATATTATATATTTCTGGAAAAGTCTATATTGATCATTAAGTCAAACCCTGCCCCCCACATTTTACAGTTGAAGAAATGGAAACATAATAAATAATGAGGCTATATTCAACCAACATTTTCCTAATGGTAAATTCCCCATATTTCATCTATTTTTTTTTTTTTTGAGGGCAGTGTCACTGACCCTCATATGTGGGACTGAACCGGGGCCGCTGGCTTCCCAGCGCTTAACCACTGCACCACTTGGCCGGCCCCATATTTCATCCATTTTAATAAAAAAATATACATATTGAACATTATTGGAAAGAGTTTAAATACTATGTGGAAGTTAGATATTATAAATTCAAGGGAGGTTTAATTAAACCTTAGCAAAGGATCTGATACTTCATATTACATTTTAATTTAATTTTGTTACTGGAGCAAATTTCTGAGCCACATTCACCAAAATTCTTGATAACAGGAAGACAAGTGGAGCAAAGGTAAGGAGACAGGACATGAGAAGGGTCAGGCCCCTACTTGCATTCAAAAAAGAAAACAAAAACATAACACCCACATTGACATTTAGGTCTAGATATCTACTACAATCCTGATTAATAATTTCGTATAACCTATTTAGCTTGAATTTTTGGTCTTTGACACTCTTGTGCCACTCTGTCTTCTAAAATAGATTTTCTTCTTTATTTTTCCATATCATTTTTAATATCTGGAAGTTTCGCACTGTTTTCATTTGAACAGAACTGTATAATCAAAAGTTCTCAGTTCTTTTTAACTTTTTATTTTTACAAACACCTGTGTTCTTTCAGCTTTTAAAAATTTCTTATAATATTAACCATCTGATATTAATAAGATAAATGGCTTGCTCTCCTCAAGGAAGCCATGCCATTTCTTGCTTCAGTGTTTCACATTCAGTTTTTCTGGCGTTAGAAGGAGAAAGTGGTAACGTTAAGGAAGATAAACGCTGCAGGTGTTGCATCAACAACACAGTCCCCTTTGTAATCTGTGATCTGGCTCTTGTTTTCATCACACATCATCATAAATGTGGATTTAGTTAGAAGCTTTTTGTTGACTGTCTCAGATAATTATTGAAGAGGAGGGAATGACCAAAGCGTTTTCTCAGGACAATCCTCAGCTCTAGTGTCCACTTTCCCTCCACTTCATCAGCCCCACCCAGTTTGAATTTCTGGACTTTAAGGCCCTATGCCAGTTCCATCTGTTTACTCAAGCAGTTCAAATATTGTGAGTAAAATTTGTGTAAGCATAAGTTTATCTATTAAGGGATTATCTTTCAGTTGCTGATGATCATAGGACAGAGTGTTCAATTGTATCAGTGTTTTGAATGTGTGTATTCAGATATTTAAGGAATAGAAAATGGAACATATGCATTTTAAAAAGGTAATATAATTTACACGAATTAATTTGACATACTGTTTCAGAGTCCAGCCAAAGCCAGGGTTTCACTGAACAATAAAATTTCTACCTAATGCCAAGGAAGGAAATGAGAAAATCTGTCATTGAGTAGCATATTAACTTAAAAACAAAACAAAAAAGTATTAGTATTTCTTAGTAAGAAGTAAGATTAATATGTTTCATGACTTTATACCTTTTTAGAATATAATGATGATACCTTCATACACTATAGGTATTTTGCCTTTAAAAAATAAGTCTTCAATATGAAATAAACTACCCTCATGTTAATATGAACATCTACATCAGAGATAACTGACTCTCCTAATTCCTGAGATAATTTTTTTTTTTTTTATGAGGGCAGTGTCACTGGCCCTCATATGTGGGATCGGAACCAGGGCCGCTGGCTTTCCAAGCCAGCGCCCAACCACCGCGCCACTAGGCCGGCCCTCTGAGATAATTTTAAAGTGCATGCATGCACGCAGGCACACACAAATACACACATCTCTCCAGTCTCTTTTACAAAATTAAAATAAGGTTTTAAAATTGTATTAAATACATTAGTAAGGAAAAAAGACATAATTAAATTAGAAAATGCTAAGTAAAAGGCTGTAATGACATCAGCCCCACAACTGAATTGCTCCCTAAGATACACTGACAGACGCAAACTTCCTGTGCTCGTGTTAGGCTCGTGTCAGGAGTGGGTTCACTCTGAGCATTTTAGTGCCCTGTTACAGTAAATGAGATGATTCTAAAATATTACAGAAAAGAATAATAATTAGATGATTAAATGTCAAATGTAATTTTTTTCTATGGTTTTGAAAATAAGTTAGGGCTTAAAAAAACAAAACAGGTCAACCAGGTTGGTTCATAGCAGTTCTTGCAATCATAAAATCTAATATGATCTAATTACAGTAGTCCCCCCTTATCTGCCAGGGATAGGTTCCAAGACCCCCAGTGGATGCCTGAAACCACATATAGTACTGAAACGTAGATATATTATGTTTTCACACACACACACACACACACACACACACACACACAGTCGAAAGTTCACAAACTTAATTGTCCAATCGTGTGTGTGTGTGTGTGTGTGTGTGTATACTTACGATAAGTTTAATTTAAAAATCAGCCACAGAATGAAATTAACAATAACTAACACATTATAACAATATCCTGCAATATGAGTTATGTAAATGTGGTCTCTCTCTCTTAAAATGTCTTATTGTATTGTCTTTACTACTTCATTTAAAGACAGCATAGCTTTATTGCTTCTCTTTCCCATGTACCAGCATCAGTACCCTTGTGCTTTGAAGCCATTATTAAATAAAGCAAGGGACACTGGAACACAAACCCTGTGATATTGCCACAGACAATCTGATAACCAAGATGGCTGCCTTGTGACTAACGTGACTAATGGGTGGGAGCACACTGTGTGGAGATATGGACAAGTGGATATTCACACCTGGGCAGGACAGCAGGAGATTTCATGACACTACTCAGAACAACTCAGAATTTAAAACTTATGGATTCTGTATTTGTGAATTTTCCTAATTTTGGCGGGGCAGCAGTTGACCTGTGGGTAACTGAACCAAGCAAAACCACAGATAAGATGTTGGATGAGGGGGGAGGACTGTATTTTATAATATTTTCTGTTGTTAGCTATTGCACTTCTAAACAAAATTATGCTATGTATTTGTTTGTTTTCATTCTTTTTGGAGCTTGAACAACTCTAAAATGTCAAACCAATGAAATTCTCACTGAAAATATTAAAAATGTAGCCTTATATACTGGTACAAAGTGAATTTTAGAAATATAAAATAGTTCACTAACTCTGAAGTATTTTTAATTTAATTAAATATCACTTATATTATGATATAAATCAAATATTCTTATTGCAATTTATCAAAATACATGAAAAAACTATATCAAAATACATGAAAGGTAGTGTGTCATAGTCTCATTGATTCTTCAACTTAGGTCTCCTAAAATACTTAGGTCAGCTAAGGTAAGTAACTTACTATTTTCATGGGTGTTCACCTGCAAAACAGAGGAGAATTAAAAAATGTATTTTATGATCCTTTTAAATCTAAACTAGAATGATGTTAGGTGATAGAATGTGGTATTAAACGTCTATTTATTTAATTTAGATGTTGGAATGAGAGCGCTATACTCATTCAGTCAACAACATCAAACACAAGTTTTCTTCAAGCTTTCTGCAGCTTCAAGATAACTTGATAGGGCTGAACGCTTTACTTCTTAAATTAACGTGATGTAGCAGCATTTCAGAAGCATATTATTGGTTGTTCACTCTTTTGTTGACTTCCTTTTTTTTTTTTGTACACTTACTTCAAAACTCCAGTTTACTTCTTTTATTCTCTCCTTAGCAAGTAGAGAAAGTTAAAATAAAAATGATTATAAAAGTTTTTTAAATCTGGCCTTCTTCCAAAATTGAGAAAAACAATCAACACTGTTCCATTGGAAGAAAAATTTTCATTCCATCAAAATAAAAACGTTCATACAGATTAAGAATTTTTGTCAGTATTTAAAAGTTGAACATAAGTCTGAGTGACTAGCACAGTAACAGTTCATATTCTAAAATATGTCACAATTATATTTGAATCTAATTTACTTTTCCTAATACCAGCAGGACATCATGAAACAGATGCTTTTAAGAATGTCATACATATCTACTCTGTTTACTTCACATCATTTTCTTCCTTTTTCTTTTTTTTTTTTTCATATTGATTCTGTCAACCTAGCAGGAGTCTTATAATTCCTAACTGGTTCAGTAGCTTGATGACTCATATAAATTACTCTGTAAAATTGCTTGTAGAGTCAATTTATACCAGATCCAAATATTTTACATAATTGGGCTAAAAAAATGAATAGCATCACAGAAATAAGCTTATGATTCTAAACCAAAGTTAAAATTCTTCTATACAAAACTGTATTTCAAAAAGCAAGGTTAGGTGAGCTAAGATAATTAATTTAATGTTACCTGAAAAATAGGAAGTTGTAATTAAATGTTAGTTTAAGTCTTTTGAATCAGAAACTTGAATCAATGGATCATTTCATTTAATGCTAGAATTAGAGGACTAGGCCCATTCAAAAATAAATTCAAAATTATTAGTTAATTTTCCAAAAGTTTCTTTTTCTAGTATGTTCTTTATTATTTGTTTTTCTTTGTATTTACAAATTTTTAATATGTTAATATTAGAGATTTGGGTCACATCAAGATAAAAAACAAGATAATTGGATAGCATCACCCACAGATCACACTTCTAAACAAAGAAGTCAGACATGATCAACATCACTAATTATCTGAGAAATGCAAATGAAAACCACAATGAGATATCACCTCACACCTGTCAGAATGGCTCTCCATCAATAAATCAACAAACTAGTGTTGGTGAGAATATAGAGAGAAAAAGAAACCTGTGAACTGTTGCTCGTATTGAAAACTGGTGCAGCCACTGTGGAAAATGTTATAGAGGTTCCTCAGAAAATTAAAACTAGAACTATCATATGACCCAGAAGTTACATGTCTGGGTATTTATCTGAAGTAGTTCAAAGTACCTATCCAAAAAGATATATTCACTCCTATGTTTACTGCAGCATTATTTACAATGGCCAAGATATGGAAGCAACCTAAGTGCCTATGAATAGATGACTGGATAAAGAAGAAGTGGTACATATATACAGTGGAGTATTTTAACACACAGCTATATAAAATAAGAATGGATAGACCTAAGGGGTATTATGCTAAGCAAGACAAATAACATATTATTTTACTTATACATAGAGTCTAAAGAACAAAATAAACAAACAAAACAGAAACAGACTCATAGATAGAGAACAAGCTGATGGTTGCCATATGGGAGGGGAATTGGGGACTGAATGGAAAAGGTTAAGGGATTAAGAAGTACAAATTGGCAGTTACAAAATAGTCATGGGGCTGTAAAATACAGCATAGGGAATATAGTCATTAATATGGTAATAACTATGTAAGATGCCAGGTGGGTACTTAAATTCATGAGGGGGATCCCTTCGTGAGCTATATGAATGTCTAACCACTATGATACACACCTAAAAGTAATATAAAATAACACTGAAAGTCAACTATAATTGAAAAATTAAAATTAAAAAAAAATTAAAAGACAGACCATATTAGTAGGCAAGGATGTGGAGCAACTAGAACTGTCACACGCTGGTGGTAAAAATGTAAAATAGCATGACCACATTGGAAAATAACTTGCAGCTTCTTAAAAAGTACATGTATCTACAATATGACCTACCTATTCTCCCAATTATTTGCCCGAGAGTAAAGAAAATATATGTCCATACAAAGACTTATACATTAAAATTGATAGCAGCTTTGTTTATAATAGTCAGAAATGGGAAATGACCGCAGTGTCCACCAATGAGTAAAAGAATAAGCACATTCTGGTATATTCAAACAAGGGAACACTAGTCAGAAGTTGAGAGAAAACTATAAAATCACACCCATCTTCATGAAGATCAGTGTGGTCACTTGACTAGTAGCATCAACAACGTCTGGAAATTTGTTAGAAAAGCAAATTCTCAGGCCCTGCTCTATGGGAAGACCTATTGAATCAGAAACTCTTGGGTGGGAGCTCTCTGAACCACCACTTTAGATTGATTTGCTACAAGTATCAGGGAGTGTTCTTGATATGTCAATAACATTATTGTCAGTAACCAAGTTGGGCTAATTTAACTTGAAGATAAATTTATTGGAAAGTGTCAAGTAACTCACAGACTTGATGAGAAATGATAAGAAACATTGTCCGTTAATGCACTGGAAACTAAGGAGTCAGGGTAGCAGAAGAAATTTGACTTAGGTGATGCTGCCACCACCAATGTAGGCCATTCATTGCTTCTGTTTCACATAGTAATCACTGTGGGAAGCCACTGCTCCTGGTAAGACAGCCCCAGGTGCCAGACTGCCTATAGACCAGGGCAACCACAGATCCAGTATCATCCATTGTTCCTTCATCTCGGCATCATTTGCTCAAGATTCAAAGTACATGGTGGCCAGATTTGGGTCATAAGACAGTCACAGAGTGAGTAGAGGGTGATACTCACCCCTTAGGCTTTTGAAGTTAGAGGTACAAGCCTACTTCTCAACAAGACCTACATAATGGGAAATTCCCCAAACTTATTATAGCAAGTAGGTCTAATGCTGAGTAGTCAAAAACAATTACAGATGCCCACGATTGTAAATGTCCTGACTAAAGTAAATTAGGTGTATTTTTAGTAGGACTGTGTTCTAGCAGAATTAGTTAAATGTATTCTTTGTATTAGTAATTATGGACTTAAGAACTGTCCATAAAACTTGCTCTTTGTTCTTGAATAAAAAAAGTAAGAGAAGCCAGACAAGAGGATTAACTCAGATAAACATTTTGTTTGTGTAAAAGTCAATTGGGCAAATACTTTATTACATAGTTAATCTCTGAAACTTTCAGGGAAGTTTTTATTCTTTAGTCAGCCATCCAGCAAAAAATTACGTTAAAGCTGATTATTTATAAAAAAAACATTTATTCCAACTTTCCAAAAAAAAATCCTAAGGACTTAACATAGAGAAATTCATATAAGTTCCATCTATGTTAAAACATAAACAGTCCAACTCAAACCAGGGTGAAATTTGAACCACTTGACCAGCAGTCTTATTACACCTTTATTAAGAAAAAATTTTTCAAATGCAATCTGAGGTAGAAATATACTGGTAAACTTGCATTAGCAATTTTGAGAAAGTTGTTTCATTTTTATTGGTTTAGTTTAGTAAGTGCTTCTTTAAAATATCATAGAGCTTGAATATTTTTAAAAGATATCCTAGAATCTTGTATACAGTCATTAAACAATAATTATGGGCAGTATTAGGCAGAGTATTAAGGAGTTTTATTTACATTTTGCATGGAGGAAAACCTGATTGTTTTACAAGCATTAAATCTTCTAATAGCCTTTAATTTATCTACACTCTCCCTTGATAGTCTCAGAAGTAATACAAAGCAGATAGTTCCTACAACAGGGACATTAGGTGTCTGTAAGCATCAGCACTGGAGAAGTCATATGTAAATGATCATTTTCATCATAAGCAACGTGTATGTCCAATCACATATGTCTTAAGTAAAATATGTGTTCCATAATTACCATTTCAATGACTTTTTTTTTTTTAATTTAATTTTTTTTTAATTAGTTTCAGGTGTACAACACAGTGCAATAGTTATACATTTTACCCCTCAAAGTGACAACCCCCCACCCCCAATACACCACCCCACACCCCCCCATATCATATATATCTATTACTCTTCCTCTGACTCTCTTCCACAGTATAATCCACATCCCGTGACTATCTATATATATTCAATTACAGTAGGTATACCACCTCCACTTTAGTAATACAGTGCAGTGATCAAACCTCTACTCCATCCATGAAATGGTCTCCCTAACAAGACCTATGATCATCTGACATTCCACAGAATATTTACAACATTATTAATTATATTCCTCAAACTGTTTTTCCTATCCCAGTAGCAATATTGTAGTTGCCTATTTTTGCTGTCTAATCCCTTCCCCTTCTCCCTCATTCCCATTCCTCTCCAAATTAGCAACCCTGATTTTCCCTCTATATCTATGAGACAGTTTCTGTTTACTTTGCTCATTCATACAGTTTTTCATATTCCACATATAAGTGAGATCATATGGTATTTGTCCTTCTCTGACTGACTTATTTCACTCAACATTATAGTCTCTAGGTCCATCCATATCATTGCAAATGGCACGATTTCATTCTTCTTTATAGCGGAGTAATACTCCATTGTATAAATATACCACAGTTTCTTAATCCAGTCATCTACTGATGGGCATTTTGGTTGTTTCCAAGTCTTAGCTATTGTAAATTGTGATGCTATGAACATCGGGGTGCATAACTTTTTTTGAATAAGTGTCTTGGTTTTTTCAGGATAAATACCTAGGAGTGGAATTGCTGGGTCAAATGGTAGCTCTATTTCCAGTTCTTTGAGATACCTCCATACTGACTTCCATAGTGGCTGCACCAATCTGTAATCCCACCAACAGTGCAGCAGGGTCCCCTTTTCCCCACAGCCCCGCCTGCCAGCACTTGTTGTTTGTTGATTTGTTGATGATAGCCATTCTGACTGGAGTGAGGTGGTATCTCATGGTGGTTTTTATTTGCATTTCCCTAATGACCAGTGAGGTTGAACTTTTTTCATATGCCTGTTGGCCATCTGTATGTCCTCTTAGAGAAATGTCTCTTCATATCTTCTGCCCATTTTTTAATTGGGTTGTTTGTTTTTTTGGTGTTGAGTTTCATGAGTGTTTTATAAATTTTGGATATTAACCCCTTATCAGATATATCGTTGGCAAATATATTCTCCCATTCAGTAGGCTTCCTTTTTGTATTATTAATGGTTTCCTTTGTTGTGAAAAACTTTTTAAGTCTGATATAATCCCATATGTTCATTTTTTCTTTACTTCCTTGCCCGTAGGGGATGTATCAGTAAAAATATTGCTCCGAGTAATGTCTGCAAATGTACTCCCTATATTTTCAATTAGGATTTTTATGGTTTCAGGTCTTACATTTAAGTCTTTAATCCATTTTGAATTTGTTCTTGTATAAGGCGTAAGGAGATGATCCAGTTTCATTTTTTTTGCATGTGTCCGTCCAATTTTCCCAGCAATTCATTTATTGAATAGACTATCTTTACTCCAGTGTAAATTCTTGCTTCCCTTGTCATAGATTAACTGTCCGTAAATGCTTGGATTTATTTCTGGGCTCTCTGTTGTGTTCCACTGATCGATGTGCCTGTTTTTATGCTAATACCAAACTGTCTTGATTACTGTGGCCTTGTAGTAGGTTTTGATGTCTGGTAGCGTGATCCCCCCGACTTTGTTTTTATTCCTCAGAATTGCCGAGGCTATTCTGGGTCTTTTATGATTCCATATAAACTTTAGGATTATATTTTCTATTTCTGTGAAAAATGCCCTTGGTAGTTTGGTAGGAATTGCATTGAATCTATATATTGCTTTAGGCAGTATGGACATTTTAACTATATTAATTCTTCCTATCCATGAGCATGGTAGGTGTTTCCATTTATTTGTATCTTCTATGATTTCTTTCTTCAGTGTCTTATAATTTTCTGAGTACAGATCTTTCACTTCTTTGGTTAAATTTATTCCTAGGTATTTTATAGTTCTTGATGCAATTGTAAATGGGACAGTTTTCTTAATTTCTCTTTCCATTAGTTTATTATTGGTATATGCAAATGCCACCGATTTCTGAACATTGATTTTATATCCTGCTACTTTACTGAATGCCTATCAGTTCCAATAGTTTTTTGATGGAGTCTTTGGGGTTCTCTATATACAGTATCATGTCATCTGCATATAATGACAATTTTACTTCTTCCTTGCCAATTTGGATGCCTTTTATTTCTTTTGTTGTCTGATTGCTGTGGCTAGAACTTCCAGCACTATGTTGAATAAAAGAGGAGAAAGTGGACAGCCTTGTCTTGTTCCTGATCTTAAGGGGAATGGTTTTAGCGTTTCCCCATTGAGTATGATGTTAGCTGTAGGTTTATCATATATGGCTTTTATTATGTTGAGATATGATCCCTGTATTCCCACTTTGCTAAGGGTTTTTAACATAAATGGCTGTTGGATTTTGTCAAATGCTTTTTCTGCATCTATTGAAATGACCATGTGATCTTTATCCTTCATTTTGTTGATGTGGTGTATCACATTAATTGATTTACGGATGTTGAACCAGCCTTGCGCACTAGGGATGAATCCCACTTGATCATGATGTATGATCTTCTTAATATATTAGCTGAATTCTGTTTGCTAATATTTTATTGAGAATTTTTGCATCTATATTCATCAGGAGATTGGCCTGTAGTTTTCCTTTTTGTGATGTCTTTATCTGGTTTTGGAATCAGGGTGATAGAGGCTTCATAAAAAGAGTTTGGGAGCCTTCCCTCCTTCTGGATTTTTTGGAATAGTTTGAGAAGAATAGGTGATAGTTCTTTTTTGAATGTTTGATAAAATTCACTTGTGAAGCCGTCTGGTCCAGGGCTTTTGTTTTTTTGGGAGCTTGTCAATTACTGATTCAATTTCCTTGGTAGTAATCAGGGTATTTAGATTTTCTGTTTCTTCTTGCGTTAGCTTTTGAAGGTTGTATGCTTCTAGAAAATTATCCATTTCATCCAGATTGTCAAATTTGTTGGCATATAGTTGCTCATAGTAATTTCTTAGAATTTTTTGTATTTCTGTGATGTCTGTAGTCATTTCCCCTCTTTCATTCCTGATTTTGCTAATTTGAGTCCTCTCTCTTTTTTTTTTTGATGAGCCTGGCTAGAGGTTTGTCAATTTTGTTTATCTTCTCAAGAAACCAGCTCTTGGTTTCATTGATCTTTTGAATTGTTTTTCTGTTCTCTATATTGTTTATTTCTGCTCTGGTCTTTATTATCTCCTTTCTTGTACTCCCTTGGGCCTCTTTTTGTTGTTCTTTTTCCAGTTCCCTTAGGTGTAAGGATAACCTGTTGATTTGAGATTTTTTCTTCCTTCTTTAGGTAGGCCTGCACTGCTATAAACTTCCTCTTAGGACTGCTTTCGCAGCATCCCAGAGATTTTGGGTCGTGGTGTTTTCATTTTCGCTTGTCTCGAGGTATCTTTTGATTTCCTCCTTGATCTCATTTGTGACCCACTCACTATTTAATAGCATATTGTTTAGCCTCCATTTATTTGTCAGCTTCCCGGATTTCTTCTTATAATTGATTTCTAGTTTCATAGCATTGTGGTCAGAGAATACAGTTGAAATGATTTCAATCTTCTTAAATTTATTGAGACTTGTTTTGTGGCCTAACATGTGGTCTATCTTAGAAAATGTTCCATGTGCACTTGAAAAGAACGTGATATTCTGTAGCTTTGGGATGAAAATGCTCTGAAAATGTCTGTTAAATCCAGCTGGTCTAATGTGTCATTTAAGGTCGCTGTTTCCACATTGATTTTCTGTCTGGAGGATCTGTCCATTAGTGACAGCGGGGTGTTGAAGTCCCCTACTATGATAGTGTTACTGTTGATCTCTGTCTTTATGTCTGACAATATCTGTTTTATATATTTAGGGGCTCCTATGTTAGGTGCATAGATGTTTACTAGAGTTATGTCCTCTTGTTGGATCGATCCCTTCATTACTATGAAGTGTCCTTCTTTGTCCTTTGTTATATTCTTCAATTTAAAGTCCATTTTATCTGATATAAGTATCGCTACTCCAGCTTTTTTTTTCAGTACCATTCGCATGAAATATTTTACTCCATCCCTTTACTTTCAGCCTGTATGAGTCTTTGGATCTGAGGTGAGTCTCTTGTATACAGCATATACTGGGGTCTTGCTTTCTTATCCATTCAGCCACCCTATGTCTTTTATTGGAGCATTTAATCCATTTACATTTAATGTGATTATTGATAGGTGTGTCTGTATTGCCATTTTCTTCGTTGTGTTCGTAGTCTTTGATCGGTTGTTTTTCTCTTCTACTTAAAGAAGCCCTTTAGCATTTCCTGCAAAGCTGGCTTGGTGGTAATGAATTCCCTTAACTTATTTTTTTCTGCAAAGCTCCTTATCTCGCCGATTTTAAATGATAACCTTGCTGGATACAGCAATCTTGGTTGTAGGCCTTTATTTTTCATCACTTTGAAAACCTCCTGCCACTCTCTTCTGGCCTGCAAAGTTTCTGTAGAAAAGTCAGCTGATAATCTTATGGGGGTACCCTTGTAAGTAACTTGCTGCCTTTCCCTTGCTGCTTTAAGGATTCTGTCTTTGTCCTTAACCCTTGCCATTTTCACTATAATGTGTCTTGGAGTGGGCCTGTTTGGAATCATCCTGTTTGGAACTCTCTGCACTTCCTGGGCTTGTATTTCAATGTCCTTTGCCAGGTTAGGGAAGTTTTCAGACATTATTACTTCAAATATATTCTCAATCCCTTGCTCCCTCTCTTCTCCTTCTGGTACTCCAATGACCCTTAGGTTATTGCGTCTGATGTTGTCCCCAGCTCTCTTAAACTATTTTCCATGTTTTTCATTCTTTTTTTCTTTTTGTTGTACCGCACATGGGTGATCTCTGCTATTTTGTCTTCTAAGTCACTGATTCGATTTTCTGCTTCATCCAGTCTGCTAGTGATTCCATCAAGTTTGTTATTTAATTCAGTAATTGTGTTCTTAAGTTCTAGCTGGTTGCTTTTCATGATTTCTCTATCCTTCTTTTATATTTTCATTAATTTCCTTGAACATTCTAATAATCAGTGTTCTGAACTCTGTCTCCGATAGGTTGGTTACCTCTATTTCCTCTATTTCCACTGATTCAGGAAGTTTCTTCTGTTCTTTTATTTGTGTTATGTTTCTTTGTCTCCCCATTCTGGCTTACTCTTTGTGTTTGCTTCAATATAACAGATAGATCCCCCAGATTTCTCAGTCTTTTCTGGGTAAACTTATATGGTGTGTGTCCTTTATATTTGAATTACTCAGTCTCCCTATTCTCCTGTGCTTGTATCTGAGGTGTTCCTTGTGTCGTGCGTCCTCACTTGTTGGAGTTTTGACTACTTTTGGTTTGTCAGTAGGTGGGATTGACTCCCAGATTGATTAGTTGTGAGGATCAGCAGCTTCTGCAGTTTATGAGCTGCTGTGAGAGGATTGACCCCTCTGATGAAACTTGGACCCTATGGGTCTTAGTACCTGTAGTAACTTCTTTTGGGTGTGACTCTTGTATGTCAAACCCAGAAATGCTCTGGTTTTATCTAAAGTTGGCCTCCGGGTATGATGATTCTTGTGTCTGTTTGTTTGGACCCACTGCTGCAGAGTGATTTTAGAGCGTAACAGATCAACAAGAACAACCTCCGCAGCCACCAAAGGAAACCAAATGCTCGCACAAGTAAAAAAAACAACCATCAAACTACAGTCAACTTGTACAGAAATATCAATCATACTAATGAAGAAAACAAACAGAAACAAAACAAAAACCACACACTCAATAATAACAGAAGAGGAAAAAAAATAAAATACAATATCCTAAAATAAAAAATAGAATAAACATGAGAAATCGATTAGCTATACCTAAAGAATAAAAAATAAAAATAAAGTAAAATAATAATTAAAAAAGTAAGAAAAATTAAAAAAATAAAATTTACAGAAAAAAGGAAAAGAGGAAAAGTATAGCAGTGAGAAGAATGAATAAGAGAGAAAGTGAGGGTGGGGAAAAAAGAAAAAGAAAAGAAAGAAAAAGAAAAAGAAAAAAGGAAAAAAAAAATATATATATATATTTGTCTACACACCCATATATATGGACATATATTCACCTATATACACCTATATATATATGCCTATATTAAAAACTACAATATGATTAGAATGAAATAGAAATAAAAACCAAAAACAACCAAGATAAGCAGCCAATAAAGGGAAACAAAAACAAAATAAAACCAAACAAACCAAAAATACCCGTGCTGGTCTAGGCTAAAGTCCACCAAGCTCTCTTCAGTTTGTCTGCTGTACAAAAATTCCTGTGCGTCTTGTGGGAACAGTAGGCCACCTGATGCCTAGCGTAATCCTGGCACTGCAGGTTTGCTGTACTTGAGTGTGGTTGTGACGTATGATCGGTGGTTTTTACAAAGTCACTGCCTTTTTTACTTTTGCCTGTCCCAAGGCAGGCTGCACCCCCAAAGGCTCAATGAGTGTCTCTGGGCACCCTTTGGGTTGACAGCCGTGGAGAATTAAAGAATTCCTCACTACCAAAAGCCTGCTGCTAAGAATCTGTTAATTAGTGCCTCAGCAGATGAACCTGCCCTGCCTCCCAAGCCTTGCCTAAAGGTGGGGGCGGGGTAGGTAGTCTCACTCTGCAGCCTTTACTGGGTGGAAATTCTCAACCCTCTGCAGGTAAGGATATCTTCCTAGTCTGCCCCTATTGCTCCCTTCAGGAGTCAGTTTAAGACTGTCTTGGCGGGGGCCAAAGTTTGTGGGAGTGGGTGAGTTATTGGGGTTTTTTTTTGCTTTCTGTTCAAGAGTAGAAAAAGGGAAAAAAAATAAAAAACATAAAAATAAACAAAGCCACAGTTCCAACACTGTTTCAAGCTAAGGCCTTTGCCTCTTATGCTCCAGCGGAGTTCCTGCTGCTCTCCCAAAGGGTCTGCCGGGATTTAGGAATTGCGCGCACCCTACCGTGTGGCTCAGATCCCCGCTCCCGCGTCTCTCCTCGGGGACCTGCGTCTCTGCCCGGCGCGCTGCGTGTCCGAGTGAGCCTTCTTTTTCCCCTGCTCCCGGGTTTCCAGGCTTCTGCCTTGGAGCCGGGCGCGCGCGCCCGCGGTGCTCCTGCTGCTCTCCCGAAGAGACTGTCGGGGTTTAAGGGACTGCAAGCCCCCTGCCCCGAGGCTCAGATCCCTGCCTCGGTCTCTCGGGGACCTGCGTCTCCACCCGGCGTGCTGCTTGTCCGAGCGAGTCCTCTTTTTCCCCCTGCTCCCGGGTTCCAGGCTTCTGCCTGGAGCCGGGTGCGCGCCCGCGCGGATCTCCTGCTGCTCTCCCAACCGGTCTGCCGGGATTTAGGGGCCTGCGCGCCCCGTGCCGCGTGGCTCCGATCCCCGCTCCGTCTCTCCGGGACCTGTGACTCCGGCCGGCGCGCTGCTGCGTCTCCGCGGGTGAGTCCTGTGCTCTCCCCTGCTCCCCGCGTTTAAGGCTTCTGCCTTGGAGCCGGCAGGCGCTCGCGCCGTTCTCCTGCTGCGCTCCTGGAGGGACTGCCGCCAGGGTTCAGGGGACTGCACACACCCTGCCGAGCGGCTCCGATCCCCGCTCCGTCTCTCCGGGACCTGTGTCTCCGCCCAGCGCGCGCTGCTTCTCCGCGGGCGAGTCCTCTGTTTTCCCCTGCTCCCAGGTTTCAGGCTTCTGCGCTCCGCAGACCCGGTGGGCACAGAGACTGATCCCTGAACTGGGAGGGTGCAGGGACTGATCTTGCCCTGCCGCTGCGGGGCTCTGCACCCTGCTTCCTGGGGACCCGGCGAGCCGCGGGTGCAGCTCGTACCTCTGCACAGTCGTCTCCTCTCTCTCCTCCCGCACTTGCCCGGCCTGAGGCTTCTGCCTCAGACCGCAAACCAACGCGCTCTTGCTGAACTCCAGGTGGGCCGTGGGCCGCAGGGAGCGAGCCGGCCGGGGTAACACTCACCGTGACTCAGCAGCCGCGGGTGCGGGCTGCACCTCACGCGTCTCGCCGCCTTCTTCCCCCACTCACCCGGCCTGCCCACCTTCCAGCAATCCTTGTGTGGAACTCTTAGTCGCTCTGTGTGATGAGTAGATGTCTCTTTGAAGCGTATTAGAAGTTCAAATTGTGGATATTTCCAGGGGAGATTTCATGGAGCCCTCCTCACAGCCGCCATCTTGCCCTTCCCTTCACTGACTTTTTATATGACATTTGAAATAAATGCCAGAAAACGCTATATATCAATGCATACTAATTGTGTGTGATACATAAAATGCAATAATATTCACAATTTGTTTCTCATTCAGGTAATTAAAGTGAGGAACCAATGTAACTGGTGACAGGAATCATTGCTAATATGATAGTTTCCAAGTGAATTGAGTTGATTTTTTAAAGAATATTTTGGTAAACTAATAGTAAATACAAGACAAATCTTTCTTACAGAGGAAATCCAAATAATATATGCAGAAATACCACCCCTCAACCAGAAGGGTGGATTTAATTCTCACTTCCCTTTTTCCCACTTTTGAGGGTGGGCTAGACTTAATGACTAACTCCCAAATAATACAGTAGAAAAAGATAAATTGTAACTACAGGAAAAATACCTGGCCAATACCTTTGCCAGGTGATAAAACTTAACATCACCAGGAGTGTCATATGAACACCATGATATGATGTGGTAATATCACCTATGTGGTATTGTGTCCAAAAACTTATAATACCAGTCGAATCATGAAAAAAAAATTAGACAAACCCAGATTGTTGACATTCTACAGAATACTGGCCAGGTTACCTCAAGGTAGTCATAGAAAAAAATAAAACACTAAGACATTGTGACAGACAAGAGGACACTGTAACACATGTTAACATAGGTTGAATTATAGAACAAAACAGTAAAACATTAATGGAAAGTTGTTAAAATCCAAATAAATCCAGGAATACTTAGTAAGAGTGTAGCAATATCAGTCTCTTAGTTTGAATAACTGCCATAATAATTGTGAGTTGTTGATGATAGGTGAAACTACGTAAGGGGGATACAGGAACTCTCTGTACCATCTTTGCAAACTGTTCTGTAAGCCTCAATATATTCCAAAACAAAAAGGACAACTTATAAACAAAATAAAACAAAAAATATTATTTGGGGACATGAGACTGTATAACACATATGTTCAGTGGAACTCTTAACCAAAACATACTCATTGACTCCTGTATGTAAATGCAAATAATCTAATTAATTACTACATCGTTTCTGAACTTGAAGAGAGTTATTGTTCTGCAAACTGAGTGAAAATTTTATAAGGATACAAACAATGTAAATTGCCTAAATTTTGCTGTAAAATTAATATAACACTCTAACTTTATCCACTGGAGAAATTTTTTTTTAATGTAGGTGTATCCATCCATATTACAACACAGTTTCTTTAAATTCCTGTTAACCTTTAAAGAAAATGGATAGTAAAGGTACTATATGTCAGTTGAGATGCAGCAAATGTAATCTCTAAGCACGGAATTTGAATTTGGGCTAATTAAGGTCAAATTCTGTGTTTGCCACTTTCTAGCTATGTAAATATAAAGTAGTTACTAACCTTTTCTATGCCACAGTATCTTCACCAATAAAATTATAGAACCTGGAGTTCTCGTGAAAATTAAATGTGTCAATATATGCATACTTAGTGATACATAAAAAGGATGTCCATTGATTTACTCTAGAAAGGCAAAGTTAATTTAGCATTCAATAGTCAATGTACAATTAAGGAAAAATGGGGGAAAACCATATGATTGTCCCATTAGATGCAGAATAAGTATTTGATAAAATCCAACATTGTTTCTGATTTTAGAAGAAGTCTTTGTAATCTACAGTATTCACAAAACAAGGAGTATCTGACCTACATCAAGCATCATACTTAAAAAAAAAGAAATATGTCCTTCTGAGATTGGGAATGAGATAAAAGTGCTTGCTATTACTACTTCCATTCAGAATTCTATTAGCGATCTTTACCTGATTTGAAATAAACTATAAACAAACTTCAAAAACAAACAAAGTAAACACATAAGAATAAACAAAACCATCATTGTGCAGGCTAAATAACTGCAAATGTAGAGAATTTACACACTCTACAAGCAAATCTGTAAAGGAACTTATACATTAATTTAAAAAGAACACTGGATACAAGGTAAATATGCAAAAAAACTATTGTCTTCCTTTATACTAGCCACAAACAAATATAAATAAAATTTTAAGCTGTTTAACCTGTCACAAAACATCTAGATTCATATCTTTAGAGAAACATGTGCAACATCTCTACCACCACATCATTTTCAAGAGAAGAAAAAGACAACTACATGGAGGAATACACAATGATTATGGTTTGAAGAATTAAACATTGTAAAGACATCAGATTAAACATACAGTCAAAATCTCAGGAGGACAAAAACAGTTAACATTATTTTGAAGAGCAAAGGATTTGCAGGTTTAAGAACAAACAATTGACCAATGACTTAGAATAGAGAAACAGATACACATATTTGTAGTCAGCTGATACTATGACAGAAGACACTACAATACAAGTGGGAAAAGGTGGGACTTAAAAGATATGTTATTGTCTGTAGGGTATGCTATTGTATGTTCACATGAAAAAGAATATGTTATCTGCATCCCTATTTGTCTTCACTGGGGGGCTGCAGGGGAGGTTTCAGCGGTAATATGCCCAGCGTACAAAAGGCAGAGGAGCTGACATGCAGAGGAACCAGCGTCTTTAATCAGCAATAGTAATCTTATATAGTGGTTTGGGGGAGAAGAGTGCACGGAGTGCGCATGCTCCCTCCCGCCAGTGCAAGGCATGTTTACATAAGGGCTTATGTAATTGGAGCCTGGTGCCTGCACAACAGGCTCCAGAGTCATGGTCCGTATGTCCGAGATCATGATCTAGACGTCAGCCTGCACACATTTGGACATGCCCGGGCCTCATGACCTCGGCTTCCGCTCGTGCGCGCCTAAACGCGCCCGGGCCCTGTCAGTCCACCCCTGCAGGATGACGGTTCGGGACTTGACCCAAAGAGCTTGTCCCTGTGCACAAAGGCCGCAACAGTAATACATAGAGCAACAGAGGACCACGGGGCTGTTGGTGATACCTGCCAAGATAAGGCCCACCCACTGCCAAGAAGGACCAATGGAGTTCCATCAACACATAAGGGGGTGGTCCTGCAGAGCCTGGATCACTGAAACCTCGGTGTCTATTTTCTGTAAGGCCTCCTGTACCTTTTGTTGGTGGTCCAAGATGTAAACACAGCATTCAACATGCAAGAGGGCAGATGTCACCCTCTGCACAGCTGTTAACAGGTCTAGGGCCATTCTGTTCAGCAGGGTCACCTTTCTCATCTGGATTGTTTCATCGAGGAGCAAGGCTAAAGTGACGTTCAGAGCATTTGCGATGTGTTGGGCAAGGGCATCTACCTGTAGCTCTACGTCTATCACTCCACCCGCTGGAAACAAGGTGGCTAGGGGGTAAATCCACCAGGCCACCTGCTTTTCCCAGTGCCAACGATGGTAAACTGGTCCCAACTGGCCGGCTTTTGGGGCAACGTGGGCAGGAGGCAACTGTGAATAAAGGGGCGTCCCCAAGTGCAGCGGCCCATCCATCGGACTGGCAGATATGGCCAGCCATAGCGACCACAAAACCAGGTAGCATCACCTGGTAGGAAGTCAGTGGGTCTCGTCTCCATTATACGTCATTCATCCCATCAGTGGGTATGGTCCATTACAACAGTAATGTTGAGACAGAGCTCCTCGGGTAACCAGCCCAACGTGGGGTTTGGAACCATAGGATGTTGTTGTTCAACACACAGAGGAACATGGTGAGACAATGTCACATGAATCCCCACCAAACATCCCCAGCCGTTGTCCACAGCCGTCTGAGGAGATGGGGGTCATTATGGTGATGTTTTCCCAAGCACAGCAAGGCAGCGAGCATTCCCCATCAGACTGTTCCGGTCTCAGCGCTGGAGGTCTGTCCAGTTGGTACTGGTGGCAGGGGTGATTCACCAGGGCAGTCCTTCAGCGGTCTCCACTGGCAGCTTTGTGCACACTCAGCAGTACAAGGTGTTGTGCACCCAGGCAAAGGTGTGTGCCCAGGATAGGATGCTGTTTCCTGTGGTTAACCTGGGAGATATGACAGAGCAGATAAAGAGACCATCATGGGTAAGTCATGGCCTTCTAGCAAAATACAGGCTATGTGCTCATCCTGTGATAGCACTGTAGCTGGTATGGGGGCAGCTCCTGGTTGGTGATACCACTTTTGTTCCGTGGGTCATCGGTAGGGGGCCAGGGGCTAGGTCCACCATGTACAGGGGAATGGAGGGTCAGCGCCCAAGCCAGGGAGTAACCTCCAGGCCCTTCTCTAGACCCTATTCCCAAGGTTCAAGCAGGGCAACCCACAGTTCTTGGGTAATCTGAGCCTGCCAAGGCTAGGTCCATTCCTGTGTCTGACTGGGGGCTACTGTGGATGGAACAGGTAGGATTATGATTCCCCCCTGTAGCCTGGGCTGTATCTCCGGGTCCCTTGTCCCCGGTCCCCATTACCCGTGGAAGTCACAGGAGGCCCTCGGTTACCTTATCCAAGGGGTCCTTACCAGTCTTCTGTGGTTGCTCATTCAACAGGTGAACAGCTACTGGTACCTGGTTTTTCCAATGTTTCCACCTGGGGCCAATACCCTTAGCTTGTCCTTCAACAACCTGTTAAAGCGTTCAACCATACCAGCAGCTTGAGGTCGGTAAGGAATGTTCAGTTGCCATTGGACATCATTGTCCTTCACCCAGGTTTGAACCTGTGAACCTGTAAAGTGGGTGCCTTGATCACTAGCGATGAGCAAAGGCCGGCCATAGGCTGCCGACAAGTGTTCCAAGGCTAGGAGCGTGTATCGTCTGTCTGCCTGGGCCACACGGTAAGCAAACCCTAGTCCGGTGCAATGTCTACCATCATCAGGGCAAGTCGGGCTCCCTAGTCTGCAGGGAGCTGCTCAATATAGTCCACCTGCCATTCCTGCAGGGGCCGTGCTCCCCAGGGTACGGACTTCAGGGAGGTGGGCAGATGCCATCTTTGAGGGTGGTGTTCTGCACATCGAGGACACTGCTGGATAGCTTGCTGTGCCTCAGCTCTTGTTAGCTGAAATCCCTAGCAGGTAGCTACTAGCCCCATGGTCTGGGCACCCACATGGCCTAGCATCTTGTGAAGCCAAAAGGCCATGGCGGCGGACCCTGGAGGCTCTGCTAGCGAGCGTACATGCACTAAGGCATCAGCTGGGTCATTGCCAGGCTCCTTCAACAGCTGATGGCCGGAGACGTGGTACACGGTGACGCCTGTGCTCCGGCCCCATCTCCAAAGGTTCTCCTAGAGGTCCCTGCTCCATAGCAGATGGTGGCCAATCACCACACTTGGGATGCCCACTAGGGCAACCACAGTGTCAGGCCCCAATATAGGGCCCAAGGTCAGTGCAAACATGTACTGGGCCAGGTTTCTTGGTCAAAATCATCAAGACCACTTGCAACTTGGCCCATTGGCTAGAGAGTCTGGTACCTATCACAACAAAAGGTGTCAGTGAGAGGTTGCAGGGCTACAGCTGCTCAAGGTGGGGGGGGGGCTGCCCTCGGCAAGACCCATCTGTGTACCAGGCATCGGCCGGCACTGGGAACTTGCCCTCCTCAAAGGGACTAGGAGTCTCCTCCATTTCCACGGGGTCCTCTGCTCATTCAGAGCAGAAAGTGATGAACCCCATAAGAACATGTACCTCCTGGGTCAATGAGCTAGTGGAGAACTGAACCCATTGTTCTAAATAGGCTCCCCATTTCGTTAATGCTGGCATTTGCATCACGCCGGTTCGTGGCCTTGTTGCCCAGGACTGAAACCAGCCTTCCACTGGGTAGGTCATTTGCACCATGACTGGGTGCAGACCCGTGATGCTTTCACTTTCACAGGCCAATAGGGCGGTATACACCCCTGCTAATTTCTTTTCCACCAGGATGTACCATTCCTCGGCTCCCTTCCAGAGCTGGGACCAAAACCCAATAGAAGTCTTCCACAGAACCTGCTTTTGCCAGAGACCCCAGCCAAACCCAGAGTCCTCCACTTGGACACTCAGGAAGAACGCCAGGGTTGGATCAATAACCCTTAGGGACTGGGCCTATGCTATGGCGCGCTTTCTTGCCCTGAATGCCTGCTTGGCTTCAGAGGAGCAATCCCAGGGCTCCCCTTTGCAAACCAGCTGGTGCAAAGGTAGCATTAACATCGCCAGATGTGGTAACAAGTTTCACCAGAACCTTGAGGCAGTTTGTAACTGCCTCACCGTCTCTGGTTGAACTATGACTGCCATGGGGATTACTTTTGTCTTGACACTCCCAAGAACTTGACAGAGTAGCCAGGGCCCTGGCTTGTTAGTGGGCAGCAGTTTACAAATCTGCAAGAGAATCAGAGGTTAACATTATCTCATCTATAGAGTGAAACAAGTGCACAGTCAGGGGCTTGGTCCACGTAGCTAAGTTCTGCGCTACCAGCCCATGATACAGGGTTGGGCTGTGCAGGTAGCCTTGTGGCAACACCTGGAAGGTCCATTGTCTACCCTCCGAGGTGCAGGCGAACTGTTCTTGGCTGGCAGTGTCAATGTCAATGGAGAAAAAGGCACTGGACTAGTCTACCACATAGTGGAACCGTCCCAATTCCTGCAAGAGGCAGTCCATCAACTCTGATGTTTGAAACAGCGATGTGAAGGCAGGAGGGTGGGCGGTCACCTTGTTCAGCTCCTGGGAGACCACTGTCATTCTCCAGGAACTGTCTTGTTTCCATACTGGCCAGACCAGGGAGTTGAAGGGACCATGGGTGGACCATATGACACCTGTCTCTTTCAACTTCAAAATAGTATGCCCAATCTCCTCATGCCCCCGCCCCGGGAAAATGATATTGTCTGATGTTATCCACTCCGGTGGCCTGTGGCAGGTGGAGGGGTGCGTGCTGAAGGTGTCCTCTAACCACTGTTTTCACCACGTGCACCAACAAGTGGAATTCCCCCACAGTCATTATGACGGTCAGTCCCCTGAGGACATCCACCCCGAGGATGTGTTCAGCAACAGGAGACATGTAGACCTCATAGGTCCTGGGGGAAGATGTTTGACGCCCAGGGTGATGGAGACTTTATGTGCACAGAGGTGTTGGCCACCATACCCCTCAATAGTGGCTTTCAGGCCCTGAAAACTGTCCAGGTTGCCATGTATGAGGGTGCTGTCTGCCCCGGTGTCCATGATGGCCACCACCTGGTGCACGTTCCAGAAAGACCAGTATATAGTGAGCTCAGCAAGTGTTCTCACGTCATCCGGCTCCCCTGTTAACTCGATGTCCAGGCCCACTCCCTAGTCAGGGAGGAAGTCAGCTGGCACAGCTCCTGAACAACACCCTTTTGCTCCTTCGAGGGCAGGGTTGGGAACTTCTGTTCAGGCCATAGCTGCCGCCAGAGGGCCAGAAGGACCTCAAGGGCTGGCGGTCTAATTTCTCCTTGGCCAGCCCAGCGGCCACCAGATCAAACCACATTTGCTGGCGGCTCACTTTAGCAGGGTCCCCCTTTCACCCTGGCTCTTGGGCATGGCTTTCGTAGCCTGTTTCAGTGGACAGGGACAACCTGCGCCCTTGTCATTCACAGCCTGTGCCTGCACAGTCCAGCCTTGCTGGCGGATTTCCACTGCCCCCAATCTAGCCAAAGCCCCTGTGACCTTGTGGACAAGCCTGTCTGCATAAAGGGCCAATAGAGTGGCCATGGTCCCAAAGGTGTCTTGTAGACTGTTAGCAAGAATAAGGTCTTTCATGAGGGCTGTGAATATCTCTTCATTGGCGCTGCTGTATTGGAAGGCCAACATCATCTGCAGCATGCCCATCTCCCGTATGACTTGCACCAAGTCCAAGTAGATGGTCCACTTACTCACATGTTCAGGCAAGTCCCCTGCATTGCCCCAGACGGAATGGGCAGCAGCCATGAGCCAGATAATTAGGGTCTAATTACCGGCTTGGGGGTTGGTCTGGGGCAAATACTGCCACAAGAAGGGCACCGTGGTAACGCTGGCCAGCTGCGCCCTTTCAGTGGGGCTTAATTCCGTGTTATCCGCTCCATCATCCCACAAGTGCAACAGCCACGTGGTGACTGACTCACCCAGGCGCTGCTTGCATTGCTTAGCGAGCTCTCGCAGCTCCATGGCCGTGTATGTAGTGTAGGAAGTGTAGCGCACGGATGGCCCCAGTCTGGCAGTCCCACCCCCACGAGCCAGAGGCTCCTCGACTTCCACTTTTTGTCTCACCACCAGTCGGGTGTCCCGCATCGACCCTAGTGGGCTGCTAGCCCGGGAGGGCACTCCTGACTCAAGGAACCCTTGGAGCGTGCATTCAGCCACCTCAGGCATAGCTCCAAATACTCTTTCTGGCATTGTAAGTGCTGTATCCCGCCCACGTACTCCTGAATGTCATGGCTAGCGTATTAACACATAAGACTGCTAGGAACATCTAGGCCACCCGGCTGGCCGCCTCCCGGTGTGCCAGCAGGATGTTCAGCTCTATCTCCTCCAGGGCTTTCCAGACATCTTCCTGTCGGGGTCAGATGGCATCCCAGGCCTCGGGCGGAGTCCAGGCAAGCAAGTATGCTGCGACCGGGTACCAGAGGGATGTCGAGGGCCACATCCCTTCTACCTGGGGGGGAGGGGGGTTCCTCCACTGGGGCGGAGGGGGCGCTAACCTCATCCTGCCAGCTACACCATGTGTCGTCAACGGGGGCTGCAGGGGAAGCTTCGGCGGTGAGATGCCCAGCATTAAAAAGGCACGAGGAGCTGACATGAGGAGGAACCAGCATCTTTAATCAGCAATAGCAACCTTATATAGTGGTTTGGGGGAGGAGAGTGCCCGGGAGTGCGCATGCTCCTTCCTGCAAGCGCAAGGTATGTTTACCAAAAGGGCTTATGTAACCAGAGCCCAGTGCCTACACAGCAGGCTCCGGAGTCATGGTCCGTATGTCTGGGGTTAGGGTCCTTACATCAGCCTGCACACATCTGGACATGCCCAGGCCTCTTGGCCTGGGCCTCAGCTCCTGCGCACCTGAATGTGCCTGGACCCTGTCACTATTTTACTCCTTGGTGCTCAAATGGGCGTGTGCACAAGCTCTCCCATGTGCACACCCACCTATCCACACACGCGTTAGGATTGCAGATCTAAATATGAAAACAATAAGTAAAAACAAGGGATAATATATCTGTGAAATTAGAGTGGACAAGGTTTCTAAATGGACCTAAAATATACTGTTAAGAGAAAAAATGATAATTCGTACTATATTAAATTATATTAAGATAAAAAATGTCTATAACTATTAACAGAATGGAAAGACCCAACAGAGTGAGGGAAAATATTTATAATATAGTTTCCAACAAAGGACTTAATTTAAAAAATGGAAAAAAGTTTCAACTTCATTGATGAGAATATGCAAAAACTCAATAAATATGTAAAAAGATCCTACAATTAATTAATTTAAAAGAAATGAAAATTCGCAATGCAATACAACTTCTACCCTAACAGAATGGTTGAAATACAAAAATACAAAATACAAAAAATATCTAATTTTGATTGTGGAAAAACTAGAGCTCTCATGCACTGTTTTGGGGATGTAAACTGTTGCAAATACTTTGAAAAATTATTTGGCAGTATCTACCAACAGCAATCAAATCCATTGGCCCAGCAATTCCATTCTTAGGATTTACCCTACAGAACTGTGTGCAAACTAAAAAAAAATAGTTATTTTAAAAGATACATATTATAATGTTTAAAGCAGTACAATTTGTAATGACCTCAAACTGGAAATCATCCAAATGTCCATCAATTGAAGAATTATTAATATATTGACCTATATTCACATAAAGGAATACTATACAGCAATTGATATATAATTACACAAAATGGTATCAATTAATTTTATGGTTCAATGTTGAATAGAAGCTAAATCCAAAGAGCATATTATGTGACTATTAATATCAAGTACAGAAAAAGGCAAAAATAATTGATGAAGTGAGAAGTTAGGATAGTGTTTACTTTTGGGGTGGCCGTGACTGGGAGGTAACAAAATGGATCTTTACATGTTCCTTAATCTATCTTCCTTGACCCAATTACTGATTACATGAATCATTCCATTTCTGAAAATTCATTGAGCTGTATGCAAAGAAATATGTAATTTTATTGATGGATATTACACTTCTATAAATATTTACTAGTAAGGAAATAAAATAAATTACAGGATTTAAACTGACCAATAATGCAGAAGCCTTTCACCTTAATTCACATGCTTTACAAGGGGAAGACTGCCAGGTGTGTGAGGACACCCTACCATGGGACATGCGGTGAAAATGAGTGGGTAGGAATTGTTTGAGCCACTCTTTATCCATACGCTTGCAGACAGAACTCCTGTTCTGTCATTGTCTTTGATACAAACAGTCTTCAAGAATTCAAATAAGCATTCTGACCATTAGGTCATACTAAAAAATATACTTCAGTGCGTGGTCATAGGAGAAATATGGTACCTATTGAGAGGAGGAAAAAGAATCTTGGGCATCCCAATCCTGATGAAACCTATAAGAGTAGTCAGAAGATGACCTGGAGAGGGCTTTTTCCCTTCTCTCTCAAGAAGAGTTCTATCAAGGAGAACAAGGACAATTAAATCTTAATTATATAAGCTCCTATTATATAGTTGTCCAAATGGATTGCTGCTATGATGAGCATCAGAGAAAAAAAAAATGATGGAGAACATTCTCTGATTTTATGTTCTTGTTTACATGTTTTCCTTTGTTTCCACATCACCAAGCATCAAATAAATACCTTAGAACTCTTTAGGTATATTCTAAGTAACCCAACTTCAGCTCCAACACACCAACACACCCAACTTCAGCTCCAACACACCCACCCCCCACCCCCCCACACACATTTTTATATTAGTTTTTATTTTCTCTGTTATTAATTTGTTGTAGTGTCTTTTTATCATCATCATCTAAAAAGCATGTTTTATACATTCAAAGGTGAGATATGTGAAATGATGAATGGTGAACAGATGGAAAGGAAGAAAACCAGAGGAGCTGGTCACTGTGGCTAACTATAGGGTCATTTGAATAATGATAAGGCAGAAAGAAAGCTTGTAGCACTGCATGTGTGGCTAGGTAGTTCTGGCTTTCTAGATTAGGGAATAGAGTGTGAACCAGAAAGGCAATTAATTACCTCTGGGTATAGGAGTTCAGAAAATTACTTATTACTCATTATAAGTTTACATGAATACATACCACACTCAGGGACTAAGACATCTGTCCAATAATATACCTAGCAGTTGCTCAGTCAACTAGGGAGTCCATTAGTAATGGTTTTCAATTAATATACTCTTAAAGCTAAGGCTGGACCTTTTGAAAAACATACTTGACTTTTTAAAGTTCATATTTGAGAAATAATGATCTCAGACTGTGGTGATCTAGAAACTCTAGTATTTTTGCACAAAATTCTAATATCGTTTCACTCATTACAAAAAAAAAAAGAATTGAAATTTACAAATATCTGCTGCAAAAAACAATAGTGACAAACACTTTCAGTGAACCAGTATGAATAAACATGATTTTTTTAGTAACAGATTTCCTCTATGCCTCCTTTAAATATATGATAATTATGACATTTTATCCTCAAATAGATTCCTGAATATTTTATTTACAAATTATTAGTTATAATAACCTATTTTTACAGGATGGATGTATGTGACCCTTAAGGTTTTATTCTGTAAGAGATGCTAATTAATTAGTTGTTTGTTATGCAGGTGGCAGAAAGCTTATCAAGAATATCAAATCATGGGCCGGCTGAGTGGCGCAGTGGTTAAGGGCTGGCTTGGGAAGCCAGTGGCCCCAGTTTGGGTCCCACATATGAGGTCCAGTGACACTGCCCTAAAAAAAAATATATGTATCAAATCATTTCTATGACCCAGCGATAAATGATAGACTAAATAATTTTCTTTTAAAACTATATATAAAGGTTATGAACTAAATATAAACATATATTATAAAATATAATAGGTGTACATATGTGTACATATACATGTATGCAAACATATAAACATATATGTATATGTATGTGTGTGGGTCTGTTCCACTTCTGACCCTTCTCACACTCTCAAATATCCCCTGATACTTTCTTATGTATTCATGCTTGTCAAGTTCTTTCTTCCTATCTGTTACTGATATGGATCAGATTCCTTATTTCTGTCTTTAAGATTCTCTCAATGCTTGTATGTCATACTTAAAATTTGCTTTGAAGCAACTGCTCTCTCCAGTTTCTTTAAGCACTAAGTCTCTAGCACATTTTGTCCCTGCTCTGTGACAAGGAAGATTTATCAAGAAAGAGATGTAGTGTGGTGTACTCAAGTATATTACTTTCAGCTGTACAGTATAGTGGTTAAGATACTTATGTAACTTACAAAGTGATCCCCTGATAAGTCTATCACCCACCTGGCACCATATACAGTTATTACAATATTATTGACTATGTTCTTTATGCTACTTTACATCTCCATGACTGTTTTGTACTTCCAATTTGTACTTCTTAATACTTCTCCTTTTTCACCCACTCTCTCTAACCCCATCCAGGTAGCAACCATCAGTTCATTCTCTGTATCTGAGTCTGTTTCGGTTTTGTTTATTTTGTTCTATTTGTCTTTTTCAGTCTGACTTATTTCACTTAGCATAATACCTTCTAGGTCCATCCATGTTGTTGCAAATGGTAAGATTTTATTCTTTTTTTATGGGAGAGTATTACTCCATTGTATAAATGTCCTACCCCTTCTTTATCCAATCATCTACTAATGGGCATTTTTGTTGTCTCCATATTTTGGCTATTGTGAATAACACCACAGAAAACATAGGGGTATATATATCTTTTTGAACTAATGTTCTTGATTTCTTTGGATAAATAACCAGGAGTGGATTTGCTGGGTCTAAGGTAGTTCTATGCTTAATTTTTTGAGGAAACTCCATACTGTTTTCCGTACTGGCTGCACCAATTTGCAATCCCACCAATAGTGCACGAGGGTCCCCTTTCTCTAAATCCTCACCAACACTTGTTGTTTTTTGATTTATTGATGATGGCCATTCTGACAGAAGTGAGGTGATATCTCATTGAGGTTTTAATTTGTATTCCTCTGATGATTAGTGATGTTGAACAACTTTTTATATGTTTATTGGCCATCTGTGTCCTGTTTGGAGAAATGTCTATTTATTTAGATCTTCTGCCCATTTTAAAATCAGACTATGTTTGTTTGTTTGTTTGTTTGTTTGCTTTGGTATTATGTTGTATCAGTTTTGTATATACTTTGGATATTAACCCCTTTTCAGATGTATCATTGGTGAATATCTTCTCCCATTTAGGGGGATGACTTTTCTTTTAGTTGATGGTTTCCTATTGTGTGCAAAACCTTTTTAGTTTGCTGTAGTCCCATCTGTTTATTTTTTCTTTTGTTTCCCTTGCCCGAGGACATATATCAAATCTATCTATCTATCTATCTATCTATCTATCTATCTATCTATCTATCTATAGAGAGAGATATAGATATATAGATAGATATAGATATAGATATAGATATAGATATAGATATAGATATAGATATAGATATAGATATAGATATAGATATATAGATATAGATATAGATATATAAATATATATTGTATAATACTAAAAGCAATGTCAAAGAGTTTAACACCTACGTTTTCTTCTAGGAGTTTTATGGTTTTTGGTCTTACATTTAAATCTTTAATCCATTTTTAGTTTATTCTTGTAATTGGCTTAAGAAAGTGGTCTAGTTTCATTTCTTCACATTAGTTCCAGTTTTCCCAACACCATTGAACAGACTGTCTTTACCCTATTGTATATTCTGATATCCTTTGTCTTAGATTAATTGATCAAATAGGCATGGATTTATTTCTGAACTCTATTCTGTTTCACTGGTCTATGTGTCTATTTTTATGCCAGTACCATTCTGTTTTGATCTGTAGCTTTGTAGTATAGTTTGATATCAGGTAGCATGATACCTCCAACTTGTTTCTCCTTTCTCAAGGTTGTTGTGGCTATTCTGGGTCTTTTGCAGTTCCATACAAATTTTAGGATTATTTCTTCAAGGTCTGTGAAAAATGCCATTGCTATTTTGATTGGGATTGTATTAAATCTATAGATTGGTTTGAGAAGTATTTCAATGATGTTAATTCTTCCTATCCATGAGCCTGGCATAGGCTTCCATTTATTCTTCTTCAATTTCTATCTTCAGTGTTTTATTATTTTCTCAGTACAGGTCTTTTATCTCCTTGGTTAAATTTATCCCTAGACATTTTTTATGCAATTATTAACATGATTGTTTTCTTAACTTCTCTTTCTGATAGCTTGCTATTGGTAGAAAAATGCAACTGATTTCTGAATAATTTTGTGTCTTGCTACTTTACTGAATTCATTTATCAGTTCTAATCATTTTTTGGTGGAATATTTATGGTTCTCCATGTATATTATCATGTCATTTGCAAATAATGTTTTATTTCTTCCTTTCCAATTTGGATGCCTTTTATTTTTTTCTTGTCTGATCGCTGTCAATAGGATTGCGAATACTATGCTGAATAAAATCGGTGAAAGTGGGCATTCTTGTCTTGTTCCTGATGGTAGCAGTGTGTCTGTCATATATGGCCTTTATTATGTTGAGATATGTTCCTTGTATTTCCACTCTGCTGAGAGTTTTTATCATAAATGGATGATAGATTGTTGAATTTTTTTCTGCATATATAGATAGATCCTATGATTTTTATCCCTCATTTTGTTTATGTGGTATACCATGTTAATTTATAAGCAGATATTGAACCAACTTTGCATTCCAGGAATAAATCCACTTGGTCATGGTGTATGATCTTTTTAAAATATTGCTGAATTTGGTTTATTAATATTTTGTTGATGAATTTTTGCAACTATGTTCACCAGGAACACTGGCTTATAATTTGCTTTTTTTGTAATGTCTTTGTCTGGTTTTGGAATCAGGGTTATGCTGACCTCGTAAAATGAACTTGACAGCCTTCTACCCCTGTTCAGTTTTTCAGAATACTTTGAGCAGAGCAGGATAGGTGTTAATTTTTCTTTGAATATTTAGTAAAATACACCCATGAAGCCATCTGGTCCAGAACTTTTGTTTGTTGGGAATTTTTTGATTAGTGATTCAATTTTGTTACTTGTTATCAGTTTGTTCAGATTTTCTTTCCTTTTTTTCTTTTTGACTTAGTCTTGAAGATTGTATGCTTCTAGGAATTTATCTATTTCTTCCATGTTGTTGGATGGAATCCCCACTGATTTTCACAGCCAGATGTTGTGGGGATTCCTCTTCTTGGTACTAGTGCTCTGGGCTGGGGAGCCCAGTATGGAGCTAGGACTCATCACTCCTCATTCCTCAGGGGGAACTTCCACACCTGAGATATCTCTCCCAATTCTCAACTGCCACGCATGTATGTGGGACCAGCCCATTTCACATCTTTGCTCCTCCTACCAGTCTCGACGTAGTTTCTTCTTCTTTTTTTTTTTTTTTTTTAGCTGAGCCATCCTGCCACCTGTTGGCAGTTTAGCAGCAGCTCAGCTCAGGTTGGGCATGCTGTTGCTCAGAGCTCAGCTCGCACTCTTGAACGAGCTCTTAATCAACTGAGCCCCTCTACCGGCCCTATGTAGTTTCTTCTTTATATACTTAGTTATAGGAGTTCCATTCAGCTAGACTTCAGATGGTTCTCCAGAAGGATTGTTTTATAATTTAGTTGTAATTGTGATGTGATTGTGTAAGGAGGCAAGCACAGCATTTACCTGTTCTAAGTGCTTAATAAACTTGTGCTTATTCAATTTTCAAAACAACCAAATGATTAGTTATCATTATGATTTCCATTTTACCCACTAAGAAGTTGAGGTATAACAACATGTCTGAGGCTGATGTGAATGCAGCATCTTTCCTTTGGAGTCCATGCTGTAGTGCTAGAAGGACTATGCAGCTTCAGGTAAGCCCCTGATTGGGTTTCCTAACCAATTACCTAGACTTGCACAGTACAAAGTATCTTTATTTTTTGCTCTCCTTTCAATTTTTCCATTGAATAAGTCCTCGTTATTTTTGGGCAAATATCAAATAAAAGTCATGTCTCTACTGCATATTCTAGCACCTCATAAGAGGTTTAGCAGTTTACTGTCTTGTATCTTGATTTATGCTCCCCATTTCTCATTTACTCTACAAACTTTAGACTTCTGAAAACTCAGTCCATACCACACTATTGTTTTGAAAAGAAATGCATGTCTTCATATTGTCCTTAGGGTAAATCCAAACTTTCCAGAAAGACTATTTCTCATGTCCTCTCCAAAACAAACACAGTGAAAACAAAACAAAACAAACAAATTAGGCAAACTACTTTTAGTGATAACACTTTTTCACCTAAAGATGTCTTAAGTAAAAATAAAATTTGTCTAAGCCTTATTGTTTGTTTTCTTATAAAATAAAGTGATAAAAATCAATGAGCCTTTGTAAATATTTGGTTAGCATCCACTCTGGTTCAGTACTATTTTGCATCTTAGTATAAAAATGTATCATTTATTTTACAACATGAAAGAAACGGTAGACAAAGAAAAGTAATGAACAGTTTATTCACTCATATTTCTCTGTTTGTTAGAGGCAAAAAACAATCTGAATAATTCTGTGTCAGTAAAAGCTGTCCAAATATCTGTGGGCCAAGTGATTATGTAATGATGAAAAATTCTAAACTAAATAATTTCTTGATTAAATTCCTTTCTAAAAGCTACTGCATTTTTCTATGCTGTTAAGATAATTTGAGAACTCTTATTAATAAGTGTTCTCTAGCTTTCATGTTTAACTATTACTATGTTGCATAGCATGTATTCCTGATAAAAAATACACATAGTGCTCACACTGACTTGAAGTTTTGTTTTAGTTTGAAATATTCTTAAATAAAACTATGAAAATAAATATATTTGGCTTATATTGTGTTATGGAGGCTACATCGTATATGCATGTTTTAACAGAAGGAAGTGTTTGCTATTTTGTACATAAAAAGGTTATATTTCAAGTGAAACAAACCTACCATTGTTCATTGACTCCCACCAGCAATAATTTTTTTATAAAGCACATATGATGGGAATTACAACAAAAATATCTCTTAATACATGACTATAAAGGTTTATGAAGTGGCCTACATATTAGGCTCCCAAAGATTGTGCTTCATAAGTTTCCCTCTGAGAGCCTAATACATAGCCCACTTCATGAATGTTTACAGCCATGAATTTTTCTTGCTCCAATGCTGCTGTAATATGTTTTACTTCCCCATATACAACAGTTAGAACACATAGATACACAGATACATAAATATATAGATCTTAAGCCAGCGGCCCTGGTTCTGTCCCACATATGAGGGCCAGTGACACTGCCCTCAAAAAAATAAAATAGAAAGAAAGAAAGAAAGAAAGAAAGAAAGAAAGAAAGAAAGAAAGAAAAGAAAAGAAAAGAAACATATAGATCTACTTTCATGTACTTATAACAAGTGCAAGGTATATATTTTTTTTATCTCTTGTTCATGGTAAAATGGAAGAAGCTGTATGATTTATCATATTTTACTTCTACACTGCTAGTAATAGCGTATTGGTATTTTCTACTTATTGAAAAGGATATATTTTCTTATATTGATGATATAGTTTTATATTGTATATCATATTATATGATATATTTTATTATGCAAATTATTTCTTTATCATGCGAAGTATTTTATTTGGTTTAAGAAAAGTAATATATATTTTTTAAGGTTCATACCTTTTTTTTATTAGTGAACTGAAATCTGGCTCAAAATAAAACCAAAATACTATCATAAGTGAGATAGATAAGATCCAGATGATTAAATCATCAATGAAGATTTTAAAATGAACAAGCAAAAACTCAAGACACATGGGTAAAATCCTCATTAATTACAATTCTTGCCAAGGATCTGTATGAAGTTAGTTACCTAACTGCTATGCTTAATTTAGGAAATGGAACTTGTTCTACAGAAACAGTAATAAGTATTCCCAACCAAATCTTTTCCAGCAGCAGAGAAGTGATAAAAAGAAATAAACTTAATTACAGAACTAGTAAGAAGGACCAAATGCTAAATTATTATAGTTCTTTATATTAGGGTTTATGTGCATAAGTGTGTGATAATTGTGTTACTACATTATCAAAATAAATTCTCACAAAAACTCTATAAGTTAGGTATAATAATAATAATAATAATTATTACAAATGAGGAAATATAAACTCTTCATATTAGGTGATTTCCCAAAGACAGAGACAATAAGACCCATGTTCTTTCCACAATACCGTGATGCTTTCATTTCTACCACTTAACTCGACTCTTCCTTATATTTCTCTGGACTCAGATACATTAGAAATGGTGAGCATAGCATAACAGAGTAGAGTCCCAGATCACTTAAAATAGCAACATCAATTAATACAGTCCATCATAATTGCAGTTCATACACGTAAGTAATACATCCTCCCTAGAAGCTGAAATTCCATCAACAGAGTTCAAATTAGTACATAAGTTGTGTGAATTTAGTTCATACCACCCTTCTTCAATATGGGTCAAGAGTGAATACCAATGCTGGGTCTAAGACGACAACTTTCCTAGGCCTTCCAAATCTATTTTACAGGGTAAGGAGAATAGGATTTATATTCTCCAGACCCTTCTGCTCTATCATCAGGGATTAAAATAGAATCCCTCAAACTCATCACTTCTTATCCTGCACGAATATCTCCCCTCCCACCATTATCTGACTGGCAATAATAAAAAATATTCTTGTACCCTTCATTGGCATTATAATAATTGTAATCATTCTTCCATAACCTCAATTTTTATATACTCCACTCTCTTTATCACTATCTATCCATCTAATTCCTTCTCTATTACCTCTTCTCCAATAATTACTCAGCCCAGTAGTACCAACAATCCTATTCACTCTTTCCAACTCTAACAATCACCCACTTAAACACAACTTTATTTATTCCTTCTAGCATCGCAATTTCATTTAGCCAAATCACAACCACGGTGAAAAAGAAAAACAAAACAGAAAGGAAGGAAGGAAGGAAGGAAGGAAGGAAGGAAGGAAGGAAGGAAGGAAGGAAGGAAGGGAGGAAGGAAGGAAGAGAGGGAGGGAAACTTCTGTTTGGCTCCCTTCTACAAGTAATTCTGGCTGAAGAAAAATTTAGCACCGTTTGGACGTATTTAACATTTATAACCATGAAACTCAAGAGACGTTTAGGGTGGCTGATCAATTATATTATACTCTTCTACTTTGACTATTCCAGTCTTCTAGAAAATACCTTCTTCTTCAAATACTTCCTCTGCCACATTAACATTCAACAATACTCTGATCCTACTTCACTGAGAGAACTGAGCAACCAAAGAGGATTCTCTAATGGTCACCTCACACCTACCCTCTTAGCCCTCAGTCTACCTTCCTCTCTGTTTTCATAAATGAAATATTCATGGTCTTATCCGTAGTCAATAGAATCCTTCTGGAAACTCTTTCACCTCTCTATCAGTATTTTCACTCTCTATTGCTCATAACTATCAACAAAACAAGCTGTCGTTTTTCACATCTTAAGTTTAAAAAAGAAAAACAATAATTAATGCCATTTCTGGCAATGAATGTTCAAATTTTTGCCTCCTCCCCACCTCCTCCCCCCATTTTCAGCAAAATTCCCCAAGAGTTTTCTATACCCAATGGCTATAATTCATCTTCTCTCTTTCTTAATCTGCCCTCCAATCAGGCACTTTCTTTATCACTCCCCATCCTAATTTTTCACTAGATCACCAATGAACTCCAGGTTATATAACATGTGGTAGGCTGAATAGGCGACCCCAAAGATGCCCATTCATTGATCCTTGAACTGGGATCAAATTTTACCTAACACGGCAAAAGAGCCTTTACAGATGTAATCATGTTAAGGGTCTTGAGATAGGGAAATTGTCCTGAAATATCCTTGTGGGCCCAATGTAATCACGAAGGTCCTTATAAAAGAGAAGGAAACGCGTATCTGAGTCAGAAAGAGAATATATAAGGGTGGAAGCAGTGGCCAGGGAGGAGAGAAGATGCTACACTGTAGGTTTGGAAGATAGAGGAAGATAAGCCAAGGAATAAAAGTCACATCTAAAACCTGGAAAAGGCAAAAAAAAGAATTCTCCCTGGTCTCCAGGAGGACTGTTGGACTGCAGACACTTTGATTTTAGTCTTGTGAAACTGCTTTCACAAGACTGCTGACATCCAGAACTGTAAGGGACCAAGTTAATGTTGTTTTAAGCCAGTAAGTGGCTTATTTGTGGGAATTTGTTACAACAGCTATAGGAAATATATAAATGTTTATTTCCTTACAAGTTTGTTGTAAGTTCAACAAAACTGATTATCATATTCCAGGGTATTATTTTGCATACGGATATTTATATTAATTTCTAGTTACCCTTTTAACTCATAAGCATAAATAAAAGAATTAAAAATATTTATATAGATACAGAATTAGTACTACCCATGTGTAATGTGCATTCTTATTTTTCTGTCACAAATTTGGGCAAAAAGGTGCACATTAAACATGGCAAAATATGGTACTTTCTTTGCTTGCTTTCTGGGGTATCACTGCCCCTATGTCTTTAACACTGTACTTTGTTTTTAACTAATAGTTCTACTTTTCTCTGGCTTCTTCAATTGGCATAAATTTTAAAAAGAAATATGAGGCAGAACTATAAGTAAAATCATCCAAGAGAAAAGGATAACTTAAGAGATAAATATATCCTAGCCAGATGCTAACCTAATATTTCACAAATAATAACTTTTAAAATAGGATGTAAAATTAAAGTGTATTATTGTGTGATAGCCAGTACATGAAATATTAATCTTATTATTTAATTCAAATTCTAACAGGGTAATTGACAAGTGACAAAAATATTGACTTTTTATTTAAATATTTAAGGTTTTTCCCCCTGAATCCATTCTACACATTTGAAATGTAAAAGATTTAGCCAGTCATCCAACATCATATATCAAATTGATTAAATTTGTTTGAGATGGCTTTGTTGGTAAACAATGGACTTTCTTTTTAATTATTATTACATACAAAGTTCAGCAGTTGTTTGTGTTGGTGGTGGTGCTTACACACAAATTAAGTATGATTAGATTGTTCAGAGGTTATTTTTTGAGAAAATTTGAGAGATTCAGACAAACAGACTATGAAATTGCAAATGGTAAGTTTAAAGTGAAAAGCAAATTTGTTTTTCTTTTTAAATTAATATAGTTCATGAATTAATAAGAGGATTTCAACTGAGATACTTTAGCCTCTGTCTCCAGAGACCTTTGCAAAATCCTATTTTATAAGAGAATCTGATGAACTCACATTGGTGAGATTTTAAAAATCTCATTACTAATCATTATGAATGAAATTAATTAAAGTTAAAATGTACTGTTTGATTTTATTATGAAACAAAGATTGTTGAATTAATATTGTAGAGTGAGTAAAATCAATTTTAAAATACCATATTATTCTATAAAACCAAAGTAATACATTTATAGTACTGGTGCAGGACAAACAGACAAGAGATAACCTATCTATTAAAACCTGAATGTAAGGAGTTAAACAACAAAGTTAATGGAGAAAAAAATAAAAGAAAATCTTCATAGTGTAGAGACAGAAGGGACCTCAAAACTTCAAAACCATAAATTATAAGGTAAATATTATAATGGATTTGATCACTTCAAAATTAAGACATTTTATTTGATGAAGAACACAGAAAAATTAAATGAGATAAAATATTTGCAATACCTAAATTCGTTTCTAGAATATTTTAGGATTTCCAACAAAATTATAAGAAAATTTATCATGGACGAGCATAGGACATGGTGAGTCAACTTAAAGAAATGGAAACTCAAAAGGGTAACAATCACAGGGTGAGAAGTTAAAAATCATTATCAATCAGAGAAATGTAAATCAAAACAATAAGTTTCTTTACATCTATCAAACAGAATTGTTAGGCAGTTGTTTACTATCAAGTATTGATAAAATGTGAGGATATAGGAATCTTTATGCATTGCTGATAGAAGTTTCTTTTGTGCAAATTTTCTGAAGAGCAACGTAGCATTACAAAGCAAAAATAAAATTCATAATCTTATTCCTCATGGATCAGAAATTCTACTTTCAGGTATATTGCAAAGACACTAGTTCGGGGTCACGGGGAGGGGACAACCTGAGTTTTTAGCATCTACTGGAGAGTTAAATGTCACTGATGCAAACTATCATGAAGTGATACACAGAATTTAAAAGGAATGGCTGGGCAATAGATACAGCTACTGGGTACCAGCTGAAAACAATGCATATAAAGGGGGTTATAGCACAATACTATGAAAAGATAAACTGTACGTATACAAAATAAGAGCACAGCAATTTCAAGAACACATACAAATAAAAATAAACAGATAAATGTATTAAAATCGCTACCTGTGGGGTACAGGGAAACAGCATATGGGTTGAGGAATACAAGAGAACGAATGACTTAATGAACAAATGAATGAATCAATTTAAAACATTCTTAGCAAAACTGGTAATATATCACACACACACTCTCTATATAAAATAAGACATTAGACACTCGTCACTAGAACACATGAATGTTTAAGACGAGGACCTTGTCATTCCGGGAATTATATGCATCAGCGGTTCAGTATAAAATGCCTTTTACCTTCATTTTACCATTTTATTAAATTTCCCCAATTTAGTCAGTCACAAGAGAAATATCTTATTAAATGGAAAACATAAAAAGGATTGAGGATACTGATGGAGAAATCGTATTTTTCCAAGATTTGCTGTAACAGGTTTTTTTTTGTTTGTTTGTTTTGTTTTTTATTCTTTCTCTCTTTAGGACTCATGGTGATTTTACTGCATATTTTAATATCTGCCAAAATTGTTTCCATGCAGAGTTACTCAGCCCACAAAGGAATAGTTTGCAGCCACGCTCCTTTCTGTGTGCTAACAATTAATTTTGCAGAAACACCGTCTAAATATGCAACAGCCACCTAGGTAACAGCAACCAGGTGTAAATTCTCCCAGTGAAAATTAATCCTTGGGAACCTGGTAAATGCTGGCTCACTTGGCAAGGACACCACGCCCCAAATTAGCATTCCCCCGAAATAGTTCAGTGTTCCTTTTGAAAAAAAAAAAGACAGACGTGTTTTTATGGTTTAATATTTAATAGTGCCCTACAGCTAACTCCAAGACACTGGGAGAAAAACACTGCATGCCAAATGATGACTCTTCTCTGCTTGCCCTAAACAATATAACAGAAGAAAAGTAATTCAGCTTTTGGTTCCCTACCTTATCTACTATCCCCTCTGCTTGAACCTAGAGCCTTCACAGCTATCAAAACCTGCCCTCAAGAAACAATCAGCTGTCAGTCATTTCTGTTCCAGCTTGAACATGTCACTGTGTTTCATCCCCCAAGAATACTGTCACTTTAAGTCTTTTTTTTCATTTATGAAATAATTTTCCCTAGTCAAAATTACATGAACTAGTAAGTTAATATAAAAAGACCATAGAGGCCCGGCCGAGTGGCGCAGTGATTAAGCGCTGGCTTGGGACGCCAGCGGTCCCGGTTTGGTTCCACACATGAGGGCCAGTGACACTGCCCTCAAAAAAAAAAAAAAAAAAAGACCATAGAGAAGACCAAAGATAATTTTTGTGGTCTAATTGTTTACTTAATAAGAGACATTAAGAAAACTATAAAATCATTTGAAGAGTATCCTCATTTCTAGCTTAAAACAATCAGATTCAAATAGATTCCAGTTCACATATTCTTATCTCTTACTAAAGTAAAATCCTTTTTCTAAAATTTATTACTTTTTTTATACAATACATTAAATTATATTGATCTCTATTTAATGTTGAAACATCTTGATTGTTCAAGTATAATGTATTTCCTGAGGAATAAGGAACTTGTTTTTACATTTTTAGTACTAAAAATGGTACTAGTCCAGAGTAGAATATTGATAATCATTGACTATCTTCTGACATATTCCAACAGTTACATAACTTCCCTTCCATGAGATCCTAAAAAACTTGAATTCTATGCTAAAAAATCTAAAGATATTTAACAAGACACACTGTAGTTTGATGGCTGTATACTTTCAACAAATAATTGTGAAATTGCCCTTTAGCTATGTCTGCAAAATGACTACATTTTTAGAATAAGTAAATAGAAAACTCTGACTACAATTGGTATAAAAACAAAACAAAACAAAACAAAATCCTGTGGCATTTGGAAATATCACGTTAATGACAACTTTAATCAACACTATAGAAAGGTAGAGCAGTCCGGTCATATTGTGTCAGCAAGCAGTCTTATTCTCACCAGTACCTGGAGAGAAAGGATTTAAGGAGACTATGCTAGGTCACTGTAAAACTAATCAGTCTGTTCACCCAGATCCAGAACTTCAAAAAACACCAAATTTGCACAACTGGATATACTGGTCTGTGAACACACATGCTTACACACATGCCAGGGGTGCTAAAAAAAATGTATACAAGTAGACACTTTGGTCAGCATTACTCAAGCAGTAGTTTGCTGTAATCAGGAACATCTGGATGCTGATGGTAACTGCTTTGAGCACCTCTTATAATTGCAGAAGTCAAAAGTGACTTATAGTCATCTTTTGGTATCAGCATATATTTTAATAGTTTTTTCCTTTCTTAAAATGTTTATACATTTTTTGGTACTACACACACACACACACACACACACACTCATACTTGTATATGGTCTGTGAACATTCTTATGTATCTACATGTAGACATACATACAGATATATGGATATATATATATATATATATATATATAGTCTTTTTTAAATTTTATTAGTTACCGATGTACAAAACAATGCAATCGTTATCCTTTTCACCCCTTAAAAGTGACTCCCCCTTCCCCCTCAACTGCACTTCCAACCCCGATATCATACATATCTATTAAAATTCAATTAACTTCATCCCCACACTATACTCCACATCCCATGACTATATATGTGTTAAA
This sequence comes from Aselliscus stoliczkanus, assembly GCA_033961575.1. Taxonomy (NCBI): domain Eukaryota; kingdom Metazoa; phylum Chordata; class Mammalia; order Chiroptera; family Hipposideridae; genus Aselliscus; species Aselliscus stoliczkanus. Next base: position 68,137,167 of record CM066740.1, on the reverse strand, counting down.
TTATAGTTAACATCTAATATTATTCAGTGGCAGTTTCAGATGTACAGTGCAATGGTCAGGCCTCTACACCGTCCATGAAGTGGTCTCCCTAACAAGACATGAGTCCATTTGGTCCCCTAAAAAATATATTTACAACATTATTGATTATATTCCCTAAACTGTCTCATCTATCCCTGAGGTAATATTGTAGTTACCAGTTTATGTTGCCTAGTCCCTTCCCTTTCTCCCTCATGCCCACCCCCATCCCATCTAGCCCTCATCAGTATTTTCTTTGTGTCTCTAAGACTATTTCTGTTTACATTGCTCATTTATTCAGTTATTTAGATTCCACATATAAGTGAGATCGTATGGTATTTGTCTTTCTCTGATTGACTTATTTCACTTAGCATAATGCTCTCTAGGTCCATCCATATCGTTGCAAATAGTACAATTTCTTTTTTCTTTATAGCGGAGTAATACTCCATTGTGTAAATGTACCACAATATCTTAATCCAGTCATCTACCGATGGGCATTGCGATTGTTTCCAAGTCTTGGCTATTGTAAATAGTGCTGCAATGAACATAGGGGTGCATATATTTTTTTGATTTAGTGTGTTGGGTTTTTCAGGATAAATACCTGAGTGGATTTGCTGCATCAAAAGGTAGTTCCATTTCCAGTTTTTCAGATACCTCTATACTGACTACCATAGTGGCTGCATCAATCTGCAATCCCACCAACAGTGCACCAGGATCCCCTTTTCCCCACAGCCCTGCCAGCATTTGTTTTTTGTTGATTTATTGATGATAGCCATTCTGACTGGAGTGAGGTGGTATCTCATTGTGGTTTTTATTTGCATTCCCCTAATTATCAGTGAGGTTGAACATTTCTTTATATGCCTGTTGGCCATCTGTATGTCCTCTTTAGAGAAATGCCTCTTCATATCCTCTGCCCATTTTTTAATTGGGTTGTTTGTTTTTGGAGAGTTGAGTTGAGTGAATGTTTTATAAATTTTGGATATTAACCCCTTATCAGATATATCATTGACAAATATCTTCTCCCATTCCTTTTTGTTTTATTGATGGTTTCCTTTGTTGTGAAAAACTTTTAATTTTGGTGTAACCCCATATGCTCATTCTTTCTTTTACTTCTCTTGCCCGTGGAGATGTATCAGTAAAAATATTGCTCAGGATAATGTCTGCAAATTTACTCCCTATATTTTCTTCTAGGAGTTTTATGGTTTCAGGTCTTACATTTAAGTCTTTAATCTATTTTGAATTTGTTCTTATATATGGCATAAAGAGGTGGTCCAGTTTCATTTTCTTGCCTGTGTCAGTCCAATTTTCCCAGCACCATTTATTAAATAGACTATCTTTACCCCAGTGTAAATTCTTGCTTCCATTGTCATAGATTAACTGTCCGTATATGCATGGATTTATTTCTGGGCTCTCTATTCTATTCCACTGATCTATATTCCTGTTTTTATGCCAATACCATACTGTTTTGATTACTGTAGTCTTATAGTATGCTTTGATGTCTGGTAGCTTGATACCCTTCGTCTTTGTTCTTATTTCTCAGGACTGCTGAGGCTATTTGGGGTCTTTTATGGTTCCATATAAATTTTAGGATTATATTTTCTATTTCTGTGAAAAATGCCCTTGGTAGTCCAATAGTAATTTCATTGAATCTATATATTGCTTTAGGCATTTTAACTATATTAATTTTTCCTATCCATGAGCATGGTAGGTGTTTCCATTTATTTGTATCTTCTATGATTTCTTTCTTCAGTGTCTTATAATTTTCTGAGTACAGATCTTTTACTTCTTTGGTTAAATTTATTCCTAGGTATTTTATAGTTCTTGACGCAATTGTAAATGGGACAGTTTTCTTAATTTCTCTTTCTGTTAGTTTATTATTGGTATATGCAAATGCCACTGATTTCTGAACATTGATTTTATATCCTGCTACTTTACTGAATTCATCTATCAGTTCTAATAGTTTTTTGATGGAGTCTTTGGGGTTCTCTATATACAGTATCATGTCATCTGCATATAATGACAATTTTACTTCTTCCTTGCCAATTTGGATGCCTTTTATTTCTTTTTGTTGTCTGATTGCTGTGGCTAGAACTTCCAGCACTATGTTGAATAAAAGAGGAGAAAGTGGACAGCCTTGTCTTGTTTCTGATCTTAAGGAGAATGGTTTTAGCTTTTCCCCATTGAGTATGATGTTAGCTATAGGTTTACCATATATGGCCTCTATTATGTTCAGATATGATCCTTCTATTCCCATTTTGCTAAGGGTTTTTAACATAAATGCTGTTGGATTTTGTCAAATGCTTTTTCTTCATCTATTGATATGACCATGTGATTTTTATTCTTCATTTTGTTGATGTGGTATATCACATTAATTGATTTATGGATGTTGAACCAGCCTTGCATACTAGGGATGAGACCCACTGGATCATGATGTATGATCTTCTTAATATATTGCTGAATTCTGTTTGATAATATTTTATTGAGAATTTTTGCATCTATATTCATCAGGGAGATTGCCCTGTAGTTTTCCTTTTTTGTGCTGGCTTTATCTGGTTTTGGAATCAAGGTGATAGTAGCTTCATAGAAAGAATTTGGAAGTCTTCCCTCCTTCTGGATTTTTTGGAATAGTTTGAGAAGAATAGGTGATAGTTCTTTTTTGAATGTTTGATAAAATTCACTTGTGCAACCATCTCGTCCAGGGATTTTGTTTCTTGGGAGCTTGTCAATTACTGATTCAATTTCCTTGGTAGTAATCAGTTTATTTAGATTTCCATTTCTTCTCAAATTAGCGCTGGAAGGTTGTATGCTTCTAGAACATTATCCATTTCTTCCAGATTGTCTAATTTGTTGGCATATAGTTGCTCATAGTAATTTCTTAAAATTTTTTGTATTTCTGTGGTGTCTGTTGTCACTTCACCTCTTTCATTCCTGATTTTACTAATTTGAATCCTATTTTTTTTTTTTTTGGATGAGCCTGGCTAGAGGTTTGTCAATTTTGTTTATCTTCTCAAAAATCCAGCTTTTGGTTTTGTTGATCTTTTGTATTGTTTTTATTTTCTATATCATTTATTTCCACTTTGGTCTTTTATTATCTCCTTCCTTGTACTCCCTTTGGGCTTCTTTTGCTGTTCTTTTTCCAGTTCCCTGAGCTGTAAGGATAACCTTTTGATTTGAGATTTTTCTTCCTTCTTTAGGTAGGCCTGCATTGCTATGAACTTCCCTTTTAGGACTGCTTTTGCTGCATCCCAGAGATTTTGGGTCAGGGTCTTTTCATTTTCATTTGTCTCGAGGTATCTTTTGATTTCCTCCTTGATCTCATTTGTGACCCACTCGCTATTTAGTAACATGTTATTTAGCCTGCATGTATTTGTCAGCTTTCTGGATTTCTTCTTATAATTGATTTCTAGTTTCATAGCATTGTGGTCACAGAAGACGCTTGAAATGATTTCAATCTTCTTAAATTTATGGAGACTTGTTTTGTGGCTTAACATGTGGTCTATCTTGGAAAATGTTCCATGTGCACTTGAGAAGAATGTATATTCTTTAGCTTTGGGGTGAAATGCTCTGAAAATATCAGTTAAATCCGGCTGGTCTAATGTGTCATTTAAGGTTGCTTTTCCCACATTGATTTTCTGTCTGGAGGATCTGTGCATTGGTGACAGCGGGGTGTTGAAGTCCCCTATGATATTGTTGATCTCCTTTATGTCTGTCAAAATCTGTTTTATATGTTTTGGAACTCCTATTTTGGGTGCATAGATGTTTACTAGGATTATGTCCTCTTGTTGGATCGATCCCTTTATTATTATGAAGTGACTTTCTTTGTCCTTTATTATATTCTTCAATTTGAAGTCCATTTTATTTGATGTAAGTATCACTACTCCAGCTTTTTTCTCGGTTCCATTTGCATGAAATATTTTACTCCATCCCTTTACTTTCAGCCTGTATGTGTCTTTTGATCAAAGGTGAGTCTCCTGCATACAGCATATGCAGGGAGCTTGCTTTCTTATCCATTCAGTCACCCTATGTCTTTTGATTGGAGCATTTAATCCATTTACATTTAATGTGATTATTGATAGGTATATAGTTATTGCCATTTTGTTATTTGTGTTCCTAGTCTTCCTTAGTTAGGTTGTTTTTCTCTTCTGCTTAAAGAAGCCCTTTTAACATTTCCTGCAATCCTGGCTTGGTGATAATGAATTCCCTTAGCTTATTCTTTTTGGGAAGCTTTTTATCTCTCCCTCAATTTTAAATGTTAACCTTGCTGGATAAAGCAATCTGGGTTGTAGGCCTTCATTTTTCATCATTTTGAAAACCTCCTGCCACTCCCTTCTGGCCTGCAAAGTTTCTGTAGAAAAGTCGGCTGATAATCTTATGGGGCTACCCTTGTAAGTAACTTGCTGCCTTTCCCTTGCTGCTTTAAGGATTCTGTCTTTGTCCTTAACCCTTGCCATTTTCACTATAATGTGCCTTGGTGTAGGCCTGTTTGGGATCATCTCGGTTGGAGCTCTCTGCACTTTCTGGGCTTTTATTTCAATGTCCTTTGCCAGGTTAGGGAAGTTTTCAGACATTATTAGTTGAAATATGTTCTCAATCCCTTGCTCCCTCTCTTCTCCTTCTGGTATTCCAATGATACAAAAGTTGTTGTGTTTGAAGTTGTCTCACAGCTCTCAAGCTGTTTTCAATGTTTTTCATTCTTTTTTGTTTTTGTTGTTCCGCTTGGATCATCTCTGCTATCTTGTGTTCTAAGTAACTGATTCGATCCTCTGCTTCATCTAATCTGCTAGTAATTCCATTGAGTTTGTTATTTAATTCAGTAATTGTGTTCTTAAGTTCTAATTGGTTGCTTTTCATGATTTCTCTATCCTTCTTTAATTAATTTCCTTGAATATTCTAATAATCAGTGTTCTGAACTCTGTCTCTGATAGGTTGTTTACCTCTATTTCCTCTAGTTCCACTGATTCAGGAGGTTTCTTCTGTTCTTTTATTTGGGCTGTATTTCTTTGTCTCCCCATTCTGGTTTACTCTTTGTGCTTGCTTCGATATAACAGATAGATCCCCTAGGTCTCAGTCTTTTATGGGTGAGCTTATACAGTGTGTGTCCTTTATATTTGAAATAGTCTCCCTATTATCTTGTGTGTGTATACCTGAGGTATTCCTTGTGTTATGTGTCTTCTCCTATTGAAGTTGAGCTTTGATTACTTTTGGCTTGTCAGCAAGTGGGATTGACTCCCAGGCTGATTAGCTGTGAGGATTAGCAGTGTCCACAGTTTATGAGCTGCTGTGTGAGCGTTGACCCCTCTGATGAGGCTTGGCCCCTTTGGGCTCTTGTGCCTATAGTGACTTCCCTTTGGGTGTGACTCTTGTATGTTAAACCCAGAAATGCTCTGGTTTTATCTAAAGTTGACTTGTGGATATGATGATTCTTGTGTCTCTTTGGGTGGGCCCAGCTGCAGAGAGATTTTAGAGCAAGCAGATCAACAAGTACAACCACCACAGCCACCAAAGGAAACCAGATGCTCCAACATGTAAAAAAAAAAACAAAGAACAACCAACAACCTACAGTCAACTTGTACAGAATTATTAAACATACAAAAGAAGAAAACAAAAACAAAACAACAACCACAAAAAGGAACAAAAGAGAAAACAAAATATCATAAAATAAAAAATAGTATAAACAGGAGAAACCAAATAGCAATATCAAAAAAAAAGAAAAAAAGAAAAGGAAAGAAGGAAAAATAGAGCAGTGAGAAGAATGATGAAAAGAAGGGAGAGAATGAGGGTGGGAAATAAAGAAAAAAAAAAAAATATATATATATATATATATATATATATATATATATATATATATATTTGTCTACACACCCATATATATGGACATATATTCACCTATATACACCTGTATATATGCCTATATTAAAAACTAGATGGGCTGGCCGAGTGGCGCAGTGGTTAAGAGCTGGCTTGGGACACCAGTGGCCCTGGTTCAGATCCCACATGAGGGCCAGTGACACTACCCTCTATAAAAAAACAAAAAACAAAAAAAATAAAAAAAAACAAAACTAGAAAATGATAATAATGAAATAGAAATAAAAACCAGAAACAACCAAAAGAAGCAACCAATAAAGGGGGAAAAAAGAAAAAGAAAAACCCAGTGCCGGTGTTGGCTAAAGTCCACCAAGGTCTCTCCAGGTTGTCCTCTGCTGTACAAAAATTCCTCTGCATCTTGTGGGCACAGAGTAGGCCACCTGACGCCTAGCATGATCCTGGCACTGCAGGTTTGCTGTACATGAGTATGGTTGTGACTATATGATAGTTTTTACAACGTCATTGCCATTTCTGCTTTCACCTGTCCCAAAGCTGGCTGCACCCCCGAAGGCTCAATGAGTGTCTTTGGGCACTCTTTCCCCTGACAGCTGTGGAGAATGTGAGAGTTCCACGCTGCCCAAAGCCAGCTGCCAAGGGTCTGTTAGTGCCTCAGCAGCTGAACCTGCCCTGCCTCCCAAGCTTTGCAGGAAAGGTGGGGGCGGGGTAGGTATCTCACTCTGCAGCCTCTTCTGGGGCGGAAATTCTGGACTCCTTGCGGGTAGGAATACCTCTGTAGTCTGCCCCTATTGCTCCATTCAGGGGTCAGTTTAAGACTCTGGCTTGGCGGGGGCCAAGGTTTCTGAGGGAGGGTGGGGGTGGGGTGTTCTAATTTCTGCAGTTGTTTTTTTGCTTTCTGTCCAAGAGAGGGGAGCAAAACAAAAAAAGCGCACACACACAAAAACAAAAACAAACAGTCCCACCACTGTTTAGAGCTAAGGCCTTTGCCTGAGATGCTCCAGCGGAGCTACTGCTGCTCTCCCGGAGGGACTGTCGGGGTTTAGGGGACTGTGTGCACCGTGCAGCAGCTCAGATCTCCGCCCTGTCTCCCGGGGTCCTGCATCTCCGCCCGGTGTGCACTGCATCTCCCGCGCCATGTTTCCCGCTTCACCTGTTTGCTCTGGTTCAGGCTTCTGCTTCAGAGCCTGCGAGTCATGGTGCTCCTGCTGCACTCCCTGCGGGACCAGGTGGGCACAGGGGCTGATTCCTGGACCGGGTGGGTACAGGGATTGATCTCGCCCTGTCACTGCCACGCTTCATACTCTGTCTCCTGGAGACCCGTGGTTCCACAGCCGTGGGTGCAGCTCGTACCTCTGCATGCTCGTCTCTTCTCCTCCCACCCCCCACCCCCACCCCGCTCACCCTGCTAGAGGTTTCTTCCTCAGACTGCAGACGGTGGCGCTCTTGCTGTACTTTAGGCGGGCCGCGGGGTGCAGGGAGTGAGCAGTGGGAACACTCACCGATCATTCATATATACATGCACGTGTGTGTGATGAGTGTGTGTGTGTATCCAACCAGACAATTTAAACTGTAGATAATGGAAACTACTGTTGCCCTACTGTGTGGGGAGGTGAAAGTGAGGAAGCCTGAGCGCTGCTCTACTTTTTCACCTTTGATATTAATAAACATATACCTGAGTCCCAGATAGTGGGTTGGCACTTGATCATGTGGAGGTTGGTTTTGTGCTCTGCCGAGGAGGCCTATTTAGGATTTGTGCTCAGTCCCACAGGACGCACACACTTTAGGACAGAGGCTGGCAAATACAGTTCACAGACCAAATTAGGTCTATGGTCTGTTTTTCTTTGTTTGTATGTTTTTTACATTTTTAGAAATTTTTAAAATACCCATGTCTACTTAATATATTGTCTTGTAGCCTTTTTCACACTAAGACAGCAAATTTGAGTAGTTGCTGTAGAGAACACATGGCCATGAAATCCTAAAATATTTACTAACTAGCCCTTTGCACAAAAACTTTGTCAACCGTGCATTAGAGCAGTCTTTACTCCTAAAACATAGACTTTCTGTTTCCTCAAATGAATGTTGCATCTCTCACAGGTCTGTGCTCTGAACGGGCTGGAAGGTCAGAATTTCCAGCCCTGCACAATCCCCGGTATGCTGACTTAGCACTCAGCCCTTTAATGGCTGTATGTTTTAAGCCTCACAGTATCTCACTCTGTTTATACACAGTCCAGCTTTCATCCCCACATTGAAGAGTAACATTATACAAATGTTAGGACCTCTCTTGTTTCCAGGATAACCACCCACAAATTCTAACAAATTCAGCACTCTCAAATGTAATTCTGTCTGGTCAGCTCAGCAAGAGAGCAATTCTCCACGTGGCCTTCACACCCTGCTCTGTCGTCGGAAAATACTATAGGATGAAACCCAGGTTCAAATGTTTCCCTTCTCTCAAGAATCTAAAGCCTGTGCTACCAATTCTTCAATGCTGAATACTGTCATAGTCTGTGTATTATCCAGTTTTATAGTTGTTTACAATGACCGTCAGCCCAACACAATTACTCCATTGTGTCTAGAAATGCAGCCAGAAACAGTCATTAAATATTGATTTATAAAGAGAAAATGAAATAAACATCTCTTACAGAAAATTAGTGAGGTTGTGGGCGTGTTGTAGAAAAACTGTGTGGCTAGCTACCATGTTTGAAGTTGCTAGACATTCTTATCATTAAAGAGAGAATCAAATGTTGAGTATGGTCTGTAACCTTGTGGAATTTATAAGCAAAAGTCACTGAAGAGATAACAAGAGTATATAAATAAATATAACAATTCACTTTGGTTTAATTATATCCAAATATTTTAAACTAAATATGCAAAATAGCACAATAGTTCAGTCAAATCTCTCTAAAGTCTGTGTCTTGATTATATAATGTAGAGAGTATGCATGCATGATTCACACTTTAATTCAAGATGTTAAATTTGACATCTCTAATAAGATATGTTTATATTAATAATCACTTTCAATATGATGAATGTCAACCCCTACCACTAATAATTACATATAAAAAAGAAGCATTGTTAATTTGCTGAAGAATTGATAATGTGGAAAATTATGACTAATGGAAACAGTTGCACAAATTAATTCCAGATTACAATGACAGAACAGTTTGTGTTTTTATTAGGAAGTCCACATTTTCAACAACTGAACAGGATTACGCTTCATTTTGAGATTACAATACTTAGCCACCATTAGCCATGCATCTCAATTAAACACATTATATCTATAATTATCTTATTGAATTAATCTTGATGTTAGGCCTTATCATCAGCATGTCAAAGTAATAACATCTATATTTTAAGAATAGTTCAAGAGTCCTTTAAGTTCCCAGAATTATTAAACAATAGGTTTCAGATCATACAAGTACTAATCTAAATGTTTGAAAAATTTGCACATTTTTTTCTGAAGATAAATTTTACTAAATTCACAAAGCCTATTGTAGATAATTAGTGAGTATTACCTAGCCAACTCTGGTAAGAGTTGAAGAAAGTTTTCTGTTTGTTTGATTTTTTTTTTTCTTTCCCTGAAGTGATTTTTGGCTTAGGAACAGAAAAACTAAGTAAAAGTATATGCTAAGTATGCTATATAAATAGCATATCAATAACTGCCTGCTTACTTACCATAATACAATCTGCATTTTAGTGTTAATATTTTATAATTTTACTTTAATATTTACTTTCTCCTCTCTAATACCTTCCAACATATCTGTAAGTCATACAAATCTTAATTGTATTTTGTATAAATACACCAAGCAGTATCTTTCTATTTGGTTCTAATTTAGAGGTAATTTGTGGTACTGACCAAAGACAAATATGTCAAGGAAAGACACACACAAGCTAAATTTTTGTTTATTGGTTTTCTGCATAAATTATGCAGGAAAATCAGTTTCAAAAGCCTATCAGACAAGCCCTAGTAGTTTGCAGAAAGTCCTGGTCAAATTGAAGAGTATTCTGCTTAGTGAAATAAAAAAGGCACATACATAAAATTTAAATATTTTAGGGCCGGCCGAGTGGCGTGATGGTTAAGTGCTGGCTTGAAAAGCCAGCAGCCCTGGTTTGGGTCCCACATATGAGGGCCAGTGACACTGCCCTAAAAAAAAAAAAAAAAAAAAAAAATTTAATATTTTAAATAAATGCATAAGTACAATTTTATTAGGGAAAATGATTTTTAAATGTGGAAAACAGTTACAGTTAAAAGATTTTGTCAAAAACGCTTTCAAGTTTAAATAAATGTGCTAGAATATACTTTAAAATATTAAAAAAGTCAAGTTTCCGCAAGGTGCCAGTCTCACAAACTGGCAGGCATCTAGTAGGAGAAGTTGGAGTGTGGGTGGACTGGCCAATCTTGAATTCTCTTGGCACTACCGGCTGTATGTGTTCCTAAAAATGATGACTTCTTCATTGACGGGCTTCCAGCTTGCTACACACTGCTACGAGAAGCCCCTTCATGACTTCTGATAATCTGATTTTGTCACTGGGTTCTTGAGAAAGTTACAGAGGTGGGAGGCTAGAACTGCAGACACAGTCTTGCCTTTCTCATGTTCCAGACAAGATTTCAGCATTGAGCTGACCATTTAGAAAGACTCACATACCATGAATTTAAAAATAGCCACAAAAACATCAAAAAACAAGCAATCAAAAATCCCTCAACACTTTCTAGCAAGCAATTCTAAATAAAGCTATTCCATACAAAAGTAGAAGTGTGTGATATTATTCAACCAATCAAGTGCTTAGCAAGTTACAGTGATGTCTTTTTTCAATTAGAAAAACTATAATTTACTACTCAACAGAAGATGAATGAATACAGTTCTTAGAAAATCATTTTTTTCCTATACACTTGCACCTTGTAATTACAGCTGTGATTTGCACACTTTCTCCCTTTGTTCAGAAAAGGTACCCTTTATATTGCATCCCACCTGCATTCAATACAGAATAAGTCTCTATAGTAATTATATAGCTGTATTTAAAAGACAAATAAAGCATATAATTATAACTTTAAAAAATAATTTACAGTAGCAGTTGAAGTTTGGCTTGAATTCAACAATGCATCAAATAGAAATGGAAGACAATACATTTAACTTGTAGAATGCAGTTATCTCCGGGAGAGGGAAGGAAGGTTCTCAGAAAACATGCCCTGTCACGGAGGCAATTAATGGTTGATGCTATTACAACTAAGAAGGAGAGTTTGCAGCAGCCAACTCTTGCAGCAACACCATGGCCTTTCTATCTAGTAAAATTAATAAAATTTATATTTCATTTAGGATGTAACAAAGAAAAAAAGTCAAAGAAAACTGTAGACACAGTTAGGGACCTTGGAAATTACAGAGCGATTGATTTCTCCTGTTTTAACTAGTAAGAAAAACTATGTCAAGAAAGGTCAAAGGAATTTACCGAGTTCATACCACTAATTGTTTAAACTGTTTACAGAATAAAGGTTAAACCCCAAACTACTGATTTGCAATTGAAAATACTTTCCAATTAAAAAAAAAGCAGTCTAAGAAATGCATTTTTAATTGCAGTATAATTGACATGTAACATTATATTAGTTTCAGGTGTATAACATAATGATTTGATATTTGTATATAATGTGAAATGATCATCACAGTAAGTTTAGTTAACTTACTGTTAACTTTAGTCTATCATGTACAAAGTTACATTTTTTTTACTGTGATGAGGACTTTTAAGATCTACTATACTAAGAAATGCATTTTGCTTTAAATACTAATTATAAATAAAGAAACTGCTATGTTCATGGGGATAGAATTCTTTGGCAGAACCATTTGATGAGGATATTGATTCTTATTATATAGCCTCAATTTCCTCTTGCTTGATCCAAATCAACAGACTGAAGTACTAAAGATTTCTCCCTCGCAGAAAGTCTGAAAGAGCCAAGTCTCTGCCCAGAATAAATTATCTAAGAATCAGAGAAAGGTAATCCTCAAGGTTAGAGCTCTCACAGAATTATTATATTGTTATGGGTTGCTGAGGTTTGGTTGTAAAGTTGCCTCAATGTCCCAAATATTTTATTCATGTCTTGATAACATACAGAATTAGATGACTTTTTAGATTCCTTACAGCACTGACATTTAAAGAAATCTATTAATATTTTAGTTAATGTTACTTATCATCGATGGTATTATTATGGTACTTCTGTTATTTTTTAGAACTGCAAAGAGAATAACCTTTCTGAAGAAGAGTGAAACTCTGGTCAATATTTAAAGTCCCCACCAATGTCAACTTACCTGGTTCTCTTAGAAGGAAGCAAGTGTATCCATCAGCATTATCCTGGATTCTGCCTTCACACTTCCCTGGAGCACTCAGCAGTTCATCCTGTATCATGGCTATTTATTTTCATGTCTCTTCCCTACTAGTTTTTAAAATCCTTGAGGGCTGAGTCTGTATTTTATTCATTTATATGTACCCCTAGCACTACAATGGTGTCATGCACATAGGAGGTATACCTTGTCAAATTAATGAATGAATTGTCATTAAAAAGTCTGTACATCAAAACACAGACTACAAATAGAAATCAACCTGTCATACATGCAATTCTAGGATAGCATCATCTTTTTCTACAAAATTTAAGTTATATGTAATGAATCATGATGTAAATCATCCATCCTTTGGGGAACATTATTTCATGGTTGGTTCATTTATTCATTAAGTTCTTAATTTTTATAAAAATGAAATTAAACACAACTACTAAAGTAGCAAAAAAGAAAATATGCCCATAGTTTAAAGATCTATTAATATAGTCTGGATACACTAAATAGAGACTATTCAATATACAATATTCTTAACTTTTCATTCCAACGTAGGAAAAAAAATGTAGAGCTTACACAAATTATGAAACATTAGTAATCACTTACATTGAGGCACTCCTGAACGTTTCTGGGAGAGTCAGTTGGTATTTGAATGGCCATTTAACAAAACCATAAACACATTTTATAATTTGATTTGTCCATTTTATATCTAGAAATATATAATAAGAAAACATTTAGTATAAAAAATTTAGATGCGGGGCTGGCCGAGTGGAGTGTTAGTTAAGAGCTGGCTTGGGATGCCAGAGGTCCCGGTTAGGATCCCACATATGAGGGCCAGTGGCACTGCCCTGTACAGCTGAGATGGTGAACAACAGCTCCACCTGGAGCTGGGCTGCTGTGAGTCCCCGGGACAGCATAGCTGCAGCCCCTGCTGCAGTGGGCTGCCATAGGCTACAGTGAGTGGCCGGCAGCCAGCGTGAGCGGCCAGCAGCTGGTGTGAGCTGCTGAGAGCTGCTGAGCGACCATCCAGAGGCCGGAGACCGATCTGCCTCACCTGGGAAGAGCACGATGATGATACCAACATGGGCCAGTGAAGCAACGTCCTCCACAACTAAACTGGAACAAAAGGACAGCAACTGGTCTGTTCCCCTTCCCCGGTTCCCCAACGCTGTTCCCCTCCCCCAATTCCCCAATGAAATCTTTAAAAAAATTTAGATGCTTCTTCGCAGGATTCTTTATTATAGTAATGAAATTTAAAATAATCTATAATCTCAGAATTGAAATGCTTTTAAAATTATGGTATACCTATAGAATGCAAGCCTAGATAATTATTTAAAATATTTGTATATAAGAATAATTAATGACATACAAAGATGTTCAAAACTTAATGTTTATAGAAAGTAAAATTATAAACAGCATGTTAAATATGACCATATATAACTATAACCTTGACAGAAAGAACATAACAATGGGTAGACTATGTTGGAAAAACTGTGTAATTCTTATTTCCTTATCTATATGAGCTAAATGTTGTATAATATTTCATATATTTTTAGTTTTGAAAATGTTATTTCACTTAATTTAGTAAGAATATAGTAATTACCTTACACTTAATTACCTTTACGCCTACTATGATGTCATTTTTAGTCATCAAATTTATAGGACATTATAATAATTCATAAAGTATAATTATTAAGTAGAATTATTACTTTTAACTTGTTTTATCAAGCTAAGAATATGAAATTAAATACAATATCCAATATTTTATAAATTATCCCTTCTTCTTTCAACGTGACCCCAATCCTCACATCTATGACGATGACAAAATCAGGAAGGAACTTGCTTTGGGATCAATGTTTTCTTAAATGACCAGCACTCTGGGTTCCATTTTGTAACAAATATTTATTTAGTGAGTATCCACCATATACTCTGAACAAGGGCTACTTGAGGCTAATGACTGTGGAAGCATAGAGAATACAGGTAAACTTGTGTCAGGATGAAATCTACTAGAAAAGCAGCTTGCCAGAAATCCACAAAATTAAGTGGTCCTTTCTGTGTGTGCCCATGTGTGTGCATGGGTGTGTATGTGTGTGTGACATATAAAAGATGCCCATTTCCATTCTCATTATCTGTCCCACGAGGCTCCAAAGCCTCCTAGAGCATTAGACAAAAGTGCTCGCTTATCACATTTCAGAACTTCTAAAGCAGGCTGCTCAAAAAATCCCCACAGCATTTAGCACTGTTTCAAAAGAATTACACCAATTTGGCCCTTGAGGTTCTTTTTATTCAGGTTTGATTGTCTTGAAATCAACAGCACACCAAAAATAAAAAACAGGGCTATTCCTACTCCCAAATCCAAAAAGTCAGAAAGTATGTGAGGAGGAGACTTTCATTCCTGGATTTACAGACACTAGAACCCAGATCCATATGACTAATATACTTAGAGTGGGCACTTGTCCACGTATCCCTGGGACTTTCCTGGCTAAGCATCAAAGTTCCATGTCCTGGGATACTCCTCAGTGCCAAGAAATTGGTAGGTAGAGTTGGATGCCCTAGTTATGCCTGGACATAAGAGCAATCATGATAAACAAAATACCTTGTTGGGATTCAGAACCAGCATCATACCTTGCTGAGACTAAGGGAGCTTTGAAATAAGTTTGCTAGTTATAGATATTCAGCATTACTCCAGCCCAATGTTAGTGTGCTAAGGTACTGAAGCGGCATGCTTATTATAACCCTGACTGGTGGCCATTCATGGTGGATTGATTCTCTGCACTTTTAAAGTTACTGTACTCCCAAAGCCTCTGTAATGGTACAATTGAAAATATCTAATACAAAATCATTTTTGTAGCAGACTTAATAGAGGATGAACACTATGCTGCTTTTATTGTACAATTTAATAGTTCTGCCCAGTTGATGAAAAAAGCTAGTAGTGTTTAATGTTTCACTGTTCATTATGTGGTCCAAATAAAGATGTAAACTTTATTTCATCCATAATGCCTGGTATTTTAAGAGTGACTATATTCTTAGTACATGATGCGGGTCCTTTGAAAGTGCTACTTCCTTCTTCTCCACATTTTTTTCATGTGGAAGTCAAATATCAGGCTGTTTTCACCTAGTAGGGTGAAATATACCTAATCCATCCTGACACGGAAGGTATTTCTGTTCTGTAGTAATATGGTACCAGTGAATCAGACAGATCCTAGTACAAAAGGGACTTGTAGTGTGGTCCAAATATTTCTTTATATTAATGCTCTTCTGATAGTGGGTCACATCAAGGAAATCACTTGTCTTATATAAGGTGTTATCCAATCACAGGTAAGAAAATAATTGGCAAGCCATGAACTAGAATAAAATCTCAGGCCCCCTTCCCCAGATGATTATCTTGTCTAAAGAAAATTTTGTTGCCTATTAAAGAAAATAGATTGGCCATAGCTCATCCATTGCTATAATGAAGGAGGCCCAACAATCAATTGTTATCTTTGGATATTAGAGACAACATAATTACTATTTGGACTTGGTTAACTTTCTATGATGTGCAGGTAAATGGACAAATTTGAGTAGAATACTCTGCAACAGGAAGCCTTGAAAGCAATTCAGTAAATGATAAAATAAGCTATTCATTTGGGCCACCCACTTCTTTCATATATTATAGAATTAAAACTATCAGTGAACAATATCACAGTTGATGAATGTATTTAGTAATGAAAATTTTGGGTTGTCATGAAGACTTTGGATTTTTGACATGAAGACTTCCAAAAACAACTGAGATATACTTAAATTTTGGCAGCACCTCTTAACCTATTCATAGATGCTGAAGGAAAACTTTATTTCATTAAAGGAAAAGGCAAAATTCTTAGGAATGACATTTCCGTTTTGCAAAATCCTCTCTTGAACTAAAGTCCTACAGACTTGGACAAGCCCAGGAGAAATCACACTATGAAAAGAATTAGTTTACTAATAAAGTGTGAAGCGTGTCCTCATGAACTAAGAGATGATAGAGGTGATAACTTGTAAGTCTGGCAACCTGAAATAAGAATAAAAATTCACTAATAGAAGAACTTATCAGTAGGTGAGCTAGTCCAATGGAATAATACAGCCACCTCTCATATGGGCAAATTACTGGTCATCAACTCATTGATCACTGAGCAAAATGCCACTCCTCAAGTGATTCTCATCAGCAGAAAGCATTCCACTCCTGAAATGACTGAATGACAAATTTACATATTCTCGTGGGCTGTTGCTAATGAACTTCTGTAGTTGGAACATTGGGAGATCCAAGGCAAAATGCCCGAGCATTTGGTGTCCCAGGGCTAGCACAGAACAACTTTCCTTTGTTAAACATGGGTCCTCCCAACACTGAAGTTTACGTATTTATCAACCTATCCCATCCAAAATAAATTTTTAAAAAACAATAAAATAACCTTAGTCCACTGGACACAGGTAATAAGAGAAACTCTAAGATGCTAAAAACACAGTACTTTTCATCTAAGAATCCAGTCTTAGATCATTTTAATTCTCTAACATTATAGCTGCCAACTAAGTTTAACTTGAATAGCATATTTCTGAAAAACTCCACTGAGCCATCTAAATGTTCTCATTCAAACATCTCTTTTATTATTAATGGACCCCAACTTTGTATTCATATTGTATAAATTATTTTTCAATAACTTTATTTTTCGTTAATTCAAGGAAATAAAAATTTTCTTCTGAATGGTAAGTTTGAAATCTTTGAAGGTTGTTAAAACATGGCTTACACACACACACACACACACACACACAGAAGTGCGTGCTTGCACATACACACACACCACCACATAAAATGCATTTAATTATTGGGTTTCCCTTCCTTGTAACAATCTATTCTTTTCTATGAATATTAAAGTTTGCCCCCCATATGTCAAAAATCCTTTGTCATCTGCACAGCTCTGAGACTCTATTACATCGACACTTGGTTTTGTGTCTTTGGGGTAAATAATAGCTAAATATTAATATTTTGTCTCATCCTTTCCCATTTCATTGTGATGATGGGACTTAGAGAAAAAACAACTTGTATGAATGATTATAAAACTTCACTGTGCATCAAAATCAGCTTGGGTATTTAATAAAAATGTTGACCCTTCTTCTCTCATCCCACATTCCAAAGATTTTAAATGTCATTTGGCAGAGTCTAAACATTTGTATTTCCATCAAGACTGCCAGTTGATTCTGAAGCACATGAATCCACGCAAGTTTCAGAAATAACTAAATATTTTAACAAATCTATAGTGTGTGACATAGGTTTCTGTAGATTTCAATGTATTTTACAGAGTCTTTATAGAGATTAAAAATCTGCTATATGAATTTGAGTTCTCAGGTTTTATTAAAGATAACTATACAATATAATCATTATCTTTAAAAAGTGGAAGTAATATATAAAAGCCAATGAATTCACCTGCTCACCTAAAAATTCTCCTTGCAAAAACTCTCTAAGTAGATTTGATAAGCAAATTCTGGATATTTTATTTCAAGCCACAGGGTGCTTGTGTCTTGGTAAAAGAGTCTGTTCTGCAAGCAGCTATCTATCTATTAATCAACATCTTTGGAAGCAATTTTATTTTTTTGTGTTTGTTTTGTTTTCTAAAACGAGTAACTCTGCTGCCATTAAATCTATAGTCTTCATTTTATCAACAAAATACATTGCTGCCTATGCTCTATACCAATCAGTCAGCAGCAGGGAAACTATTTTAGAATATAGAGACAATCCACTAAAATTCTATCTTCAGGGAGATTAGTGTCTCAAGTAGGAGAGAAATAGTATGTGTATGTGTGTTTGTGTGTGTGTATGTGCATGTGTGTGTCTGTGTGTGTGTATATTCTTTCATTATAAAATACAAATAAATCCCTATTTTAAAGAAAGAGAAATCATTTTCAACTGGAGTAGATTAGTAAGAAACCTCAAAGGAGAAGGTTTTATATTTGAGATGTAACTTTAAAAACAAAGTAAATGTGGTAAAGTTATGTATGGGGAAAAAGCAAGGGCAAAGTCACAGAATCAGAACTATCCAGAATGCTTCGAATGCCTGTGATTGTATGTCCTGCTCCACAGTCAACGTATACACACACAGTACACCATGCACAACTCAAGTTCTGCCATCATCCTTATCCATTCTTACAGCTTAAATACCATGAGCTTACATTTCTTTTTAATAAAAGCTCAGGCTCCCTCATCTACACTTCCCTCCCCCCTTACCCTCTGGTAACCACTAAACTATTGTCTGTAGATGAGAGTAATAGGGATCAAATATATGATGATGGAAGGATAACTGACTCTGGGTGTGAACATATGATGTGATATATAGATGATGTATATTAGGATGTACATTTGAAACCCATGTAACTTTACTAACAACCATTGTCACCCCAATAAACTGTAATTTTTTTATAAGCTTAAGTTTATCACAACTATAATTGCAGGCATTTTTACAAAGATATCTGAAAACGTGATTTTTTTTTCCAAATTATCTTCCTTGTTTCCTCCAGATATTTTACATTATACTTTGCTTTGTTTGCTCTCCTACTCTATAACATGGTGTTTAAGTTATTTTCTTAGAATATTTCTCCAACAATTCTACAATTTCATTGAAAAACTTTTCATAATCAATTTTGTGTATCCCCTGTCAAAACTAATCCTACTAATGGTGAAGAATGCCCTTGAGTTTTGTCTGAATTCTACTGTATTTTTCTAGTTCAATTCATTTTTTATTTATGCTACATAAATTCCCTTGAATTTTATTTTCAAGGATGAAAAGTTCAATATAACAAAATTTTACAGTTCAGAATATGAAAGTGACTTTTTTCTCTTCATTGTTTTCATTTATTGTAAAAACCTTTGTCTATTTAAAACAAGGAAAATAAAATTATTGAAACCATTTTGTTTATTGTTTATATAAAACCGGATGATATTAATGATATCAAGCAACTTATATATCTTACCTTTCTCTGTGCCCTATCATGAACTTTTAATTTAATCCTGCCATAATTTTAACTCTTCCACAAAGGTTTTGTGTTACAGACTACTATTTCTATCCCCTTATTTTAACCCAATTACAGAAACTTAACAAGTTTTCTGATATTGAAAGAGATACTTTGGTTTCATAACAGATAAGTCCAGTCCCTAGAAAAGGAAGAGGTTGTGTCTCTTGTCAGCCAGGAGTAATAAAGTGAAGTTTGGTAGAAAATTTTGGCAATGATATTTATTTCCTGTGAAGTAATCTGAGAGAGGAATAATAAGACCTACCTCATAGTTTTTCGGTGAAGATTAAACATAAACACACACACATGCCTAGCATACAGTAAGTGCTAAATGGGGTTAAATATAAATGCTACAACAACATAAATTAAGGTAACATAAGATGATGTACCAGAGTTCTGACAACTCTTAACCTTTAAGGCTATGAGAGCAAAATGTCTCCTCCAGACGTTTTATGGACTGAGAAGACTAAGCCTCATTTACAAAGATCTCAGTTGTTTAGTGTCTTTCACAAACAGCTAAAAGCACTCTTAACACACAAACACCTTCTGGTTTTACAGCTATCCTACCTGTCTCCATCAATAACTTTGACATTTTTCCTGGGGTTGGCCCTAAAAGCATGTTAACTCCTGAAAAGATGTTGGATTCCTAGCTCCCTCTTATGCCCAGTACACAAGACATAAAATAAGCCATAGAGAGGTTGATCGACCCATAAAATAACACCATATTTCTCAGAAATCATTCACAGTGTAGAAAATTTGATGAGCATGATTAATAAATTAAAACAGAGCTAAGGGATGTATCTTTGGAGAAGACCTATAATTCAAGTTCAGCTTTGGCAACACCTGATGTTTTACCAAAGAAGGTAATAGTAAACACAACATAGAATTTAAAATAAAATTAATTTAGACAAAATATAGTATATATAGATATACACACAATGTACATATAAATTAATATATGTATATATAAATGTGTGTATATATGTGTATACACACATTTGTGTATACACACACAGAGAAGTATATATTTGCATACCTAGATGAAATGAATACATTCTTCTAGCAAAATATGGATGTCAAAATTGGTCAAGTAGACATAAAAAACCATGTCTCCCACTCCCACACACTCCATGTACAATCTTTATGCCTTTATAAGGTTGCTTTATGTGAATATTCTACCAAATTTTCAAGGAACTTCCTATCTTATACAAGTTTTAATAGAAAAGCAAAACATGAGAGAAATGTCTTACTTGTTAAATAAACTTAATTCCAAAACCAGTAAACATGGTACAATAAAAGTAATTTCTCTTGTGATCAAAATTGCCACAATTCTAAATGATTACACTATGTAATTGAGTCTATCTTTGTGTTTTTAAAATGTGTATATACATTTTGTCCCACGAATTCAAAAGTGATTTTAGTAAGAGAAACTTTGTCAAAGTGCCTTACCATTAATAAAGATAGAATTTGTAAATTAATGTAGACAAATCAATTGAGAATGTTCAACATCCCAAAATGTTTAATAGTTCTCAGAATTTCAGTAAGTGGAAATTCTCCTTTCCTAATATAGGTCATGTACCAAATCGTATAGAAAATAATATAGATAAATATACATACAATTAAAAAGCAGGAAAACATTAGCATGCTTAGTGTTGTTTGATATGAACAAGGTTCACTATAATTGTTCAACATAATTTCAGAGGAAGAAGAGAAAAGTGGTGAGGCATGGTTCTGAGGAAAACAAAATTGCATAGAAAAATCAAGAGTATCAACATCATCCTGTAACAAATAAGGGAGTTCAACAAGTTTGCAATATATAAGCTCAGCTAACAAAAATCAATAGCATTACCATATGTCAGTAACAATCACCTAGAAAATATAATAGGAAGCAAAATCCTATCAATGACAATAATATACACTTTGAGATATTATGTATAATTCCCTTAAAGTATATAAAGAAACACTAGGAGAAATGTCAGGTTAATATATTAGACTACTTACTATTGTAAGGCTGCCAATTTTCCCCAACCTATTTTAAAAATCTACTGCAAGTTCAATTACATTTGTAGAAGGCCTTTTAAGGAGCTTGTTGTAATTACGAATTGGTCAGCTTCCAGAATTTATACAGATTGGAAAACTGAATATATACCCTTTCTCTTTTTAGAAATTATTAGGAAGCTATAAGGATAAAAATTAAAACTTCAACACATTATTTGATAAAACAGTAATATTGATAAGGACTGTCAAAAGCAATAATTTTTATTCAGAGTATTCATATAAGGAAGAAGATAGTAATTGATTCCAGGTGCTGAACCCAGCTGCAGAAGATCATAAAATACAGTTTCTGAGGAGAAAATACATGCTACCAGTAAAAACCATGAAGATCTAAGAAAACATAAAATGAGTTGGATGCTGGCAGAAGCTATTCCAACCCAGTTCGTTTCAAAGAAAAAGAGTCAGTAGGATTGTACTACAATTACACAAATAAGCCATATTTGCAGGAAGCAGTTGGTGTTTGTGGTTACTGCTAAAGAGAGGACTTCAAACCATGAATATAAGCTATCCGGAAATGTGGAAGTTACCAATCCCTAACAGCCAGAGAGACCTAGTAAACAACTGAACAAGGAAAAATAAACTCATTCCATAAGAAATAAAAAAGGAAAGAACTAGCACAGTATCTGTGAAAACATACTACAGAGAAAAAGATGAAAATGTTAGCAAAATCAATTATCTGACAAAGAAAAACTATCAGAAAAATGTTGCCATAGTGTGTGTGTGTGTGTGTGTGTGCGCGCGTGCGTGTGTGTAATTACAAAGAAATCCAACATATTTGTAATGGACACACTGTGATGAGCTTTCCATATCTCTCTTTATGAGTAAAGGACTTAGTGCCCCTAGGTACTGGTATTACTGCCAGAAGGTAACCTTCAGCTGCCAGTCTCTTTTGAGATGGTCTCAGTTGAAAAATAACTGACTTTCTCAAAGCCATGAAATTTCCAGAAGAAGCCAATACCCAATAAGTGATCAACGTAAGAACATAAAGGCACAGCCCCTTTGCCCCAACTCAGGATAACCTTGAACAGCCCATGCAGCTCCAGAGCTCATCATTAGATAATAAGCCCTTCATTGGACTGCTTAGTAACAATTCTACTGTCCAAACTTGCTTCTTCCATCTTCCTTCCATAGGTGTCAATGCTGAAAACGCCCTAAAAAAAAATCTTTTACATTAATTACTATCTACTTCTGGGACATCCAAATTTTGGCAATTGTTACTAGAAGTGGAATAATTCAAGAAAGAAAATGCTAATATTGGATTTTGTGCCTGGATCTTTTTGCCTCCAGCTGGCAGTGGTGCTTCCATCACCTGTGGTAGATGGACCATAGATAGCTTCTGGCGTAAGACAGCGAAACGATTTTTCAAGCATTTACCAAGGTAAACTGGGATTTAAAATCTTAGAAAAAAAATGGACTGGCTGAGGAAGAGTAAGCAGAATTATAATGCAGCACTAGATTTCTAGATGAGGCCATGCCGCTTGCAGTTGAGAATTATGCACTTTTTGAAAAATAGTTACTGGAAAGTTCCTGGATATGTAGAAACAGAGTCCTTGACATGGAACACCAAGCGATAAAGTGGGAGGGACTCCTCATGATGAACTGGGCTTCCTCAGACTCACTGAATCATGAAGTTGAGCACACCCAATGATACTCCATCATGAGATGGGGTGTACATCCAGGGTCAAACATGAACTGGGCTGAAGAACACAGGAAGCACCTGGGATGTTGGTACAATAGCTAGCTGCATGAATGAAGTGGTCATGATGGCAGGGATAGAAGTGGGACATGAGACAATTTACCACATTTCCGAATTGCTGCTATCAAATGACCAACTTGCCAGCAACACTAATCAATGCTATTTCGAATATTGCACCATTCCTTGAAGACATGTTTGGCTAGCTGGTAAAACATTGACTATACTAGAGCCCTTCCACCCTGGAAAGTGGCGCAAATCACTTTGCCAGGAAAATACATAAATTCTGGATATGGATTGTCCTTTCATGCTCATGGTGCCTCAGCCAGCACTGTGATCAGAGGACTTACGGAGAGTTTAATACACGGACACAGGATGCCTCATGATACCACTTCAAAACAATTTATTTACTTTCCAGTAAAAGAAGAGCAGCAGTGTCCATATCCCTCAGATTCACTGTAGGGCCTGCATGGGGTGAGTGATACATGAATAGAATGCCATCTTCCAGTACTTATATCAAACACACACACACACACACACACACACACACACACACACACACACACACTGCATGTGTCCAGTAACAAAGGTATGGAAGCACATGGCTTACCATCATTCTCACAAATACAATTAGGGAGTTAGTGTTCCCTGATGCCACTTCTCTAGTCTACATGTGTTAAGAAGTCCTGGTCTCTAAAAGGGATATACTATCATACAGGGAAAGCGCATTGGTCTGTAAGCTATGGCTGCCATCTGGGCACTTCAGACTCTTCATGCCGAGGGACCAGCAGACAAGAAGTCAATGAGTCATCATTTTGGCAGCAATGTCTCTAATTATTAAGGTGAAGCAAGAGTTTTTGTACACAATGGTACAATCTTGTTGGTAAAATATTAAATGCACTAATCTGAGTCTGAGAAAGGTTTTGGAAGTCTGGGTAGTGCCACCAAATAAGCCATTGAGATCAGACTTGCTAGAGAGGGTGAGGGAAAACCAAAATATAGAGGAGGGAACTAAGAATAACAAGTATGGCCACAAAACTAACTTACTTTACCCCACTAACCGCTCTCTTCATATATTTCCCTAGGAATCCCAGAGGATCTCTGTAGGGAACACACGCAAAGAAATGAACCCAAGCACACGAAGGAATGGTCCCTAGTGGATACTGTGAGGTGCCACCCAAATCTCCCATCAACAGTAAATGGCTTATTTCCCTCTAAATGTTGGGAGAACTGCTGGTAGGTGCCTCACACTCTTAGACCTCTTTGGAGATTGATTGGATGAACAAAACTTGTTCACCTTAAGTCCATGGGTAGCCCATATCCAATGACTAAGCAATAAGGAGGAATGAATATCCAGCCTTTTCTTCCCAATTCTAAGCAGATATTAAGGATCATTTAGCTCCGATACTCACTGAATTGGCAAAGTCCTACCTGGGGACTGAATTGCAGTTAAACATGTTCCTCTCCCCCATCATGTTTCTGTCCCCTAATTTTCACAGGTATGTACCTCAAGAACCCTCTCCAGCAAATGTCTTGCACACTAATTTCCTCAGAATAGCTTTAGCCAATTTAAGACTGTATACATAATTGAAGGCTTCAAAAAAGAAATGACAATGATGCTATAGAAGAAAGATATACGTGTAGTCAAAGATAATTTCCTAAAATAAGCAAAGATTGAATCTACATATTAAATACTATTGACCAATGGATGTTCATCCAGAATCACTTACATTGAGAAATTATCTAGTAAATTTGGGCTTCAAAGAAAAAGAAAATTTTCTTTGCCTGATCAAGAAAAGTTTTAAAGCTCTTATCAAAGTAAAAACAAAAAACAAAACAAAAAACCCGGATGGCTTAAGAAATTTCCCTAGCCATATTTAATTATTATTAAACAGTGGAGGGCCAGCTGAGTGGCATGCTGGTTAAGAGCTGGCTTGGGACACCAGCGGCCTCAGTTCAGATCCCACATATGAGGGCCAGTGACACTGCCCTCTACAGCTAAGATGGTAAACAACAGCTCCACCTGGAGTGGGGCTGTTGTGAGTCCCCGGGTCGGCATAGCTGCAGCCCCTGCTGCAGTGGGCTGCCATAGGCTACAGGGAGTGGCCGGCAGCCAGCGTGAGCCACTGGCAGTGTGAGCTACTAAGAGCCATTGTGAGCCACCGTCCAGAGGCCGGCGACCGATCTGCCTCACCTGAGAAGACCGCTATGACGATACCAACACGGGCCAGTGAA
Source organism: Aselliscus stoliczkanus (assembly GCA_033961575.1). Taxonomy (NCBI): domain Eukaryota; kingdom Metazoa; phylum Chordata; class Mammalia; order Chiroptera; family Hipposideridae; genus Aselliscus; species Aselliscus stoliczkanus. The sequence goes on along the minus strand of CM066740.1, from coordinate 68,112,018 downwards.
GCAATGTCCTCTGCATCTAGACTGAAGAACAATAGGACAGCAACTTGTCTGTTCCCCTTCCCCGGTTCCCCAACGCTGTTCTCCTTCCCCAATTCCCCAATAAAATCTTTATAAATAATAAGAAAGAAAGAAAGAAAGAAAGAAAGAAAGAAAGAAAGAAAGAAAGAAAGAAAGAAAGAAAGAAAGAAAGAAAGAAAAACAGCAGAGCAACAGGTACAAAACACTTGATGCATGAAAGTGTTAAGTAAGGATTTTATATCTAGCCAAAATTTCCTTTATGCATAAAGACTTTGTACCATACTTTTGAATGTGAAATATTACAGAAAACTTTGAGTCAACCAATTTTTCACCACAGATAATATGACAAAAGAATTAGAAATGAGCACTAAATATGTCTGATATTAGAATTGAGACTAAAGCAAATGTGGGAATTTAAAAGACTGATCTGTTCTAACAGAGATTATAGGTACCTATAATTGCTAGGGGAAGAGGCAAAGTATCTGGAGCAAAGGTAAGAAGGCTGGTATCATTTATAGTAACTGTAAGGGGATCATTCACAAGACATAAACCAAGTAATGGGACTGTATGCATATTCACTTTACAAAGATAAACTACTTACCAACAGAATTATTAATTAAAACAGTGGTAGAAGTGAAAAAGAAAAGGGGAAGAAAAGGAAAAATATATTATTTTTCTCATTGTTCATAATAGGGAATTATTGAGTACTATCTAAAAAATAAAAAGATAAATTTACTACATACCATTATAAAACTTAAAGTGTTCAGTAGAAGAATGAATCAAAATAAAATATAAACAAAAGCAAAATAAACAGAACACATGGTAAAGATATAAGAATTACAAATACTTAAAACTCATCAAAGTATATGACAAAATTTTTAAAAAGTACATTTATTTTATAAATAAAGGATTCTTAAAAAATTGGGCCAGCCACGTGGCTCAATTGGGTAAGAGCTTGCTTAAGAGTGGGAGCTCTGAGCAACAGAGTTGCCGGTTCGATTCCCATATGGGCCAGTGAATTGTACCTGAGCTTAGCTGCCTCTGGGCTGCCAACAGGTGGCAGGAAGGCTCAGCTGGTGAGAGCACATGCTCCTAACAACAAGACTGCCTGTTGGATGGTGGGCTACGCCTGCCTGCAACTAAGACTGAACTCAGCACCTTGAGTTGAGATGCCACTTGGGTGGCTCAGGGGATGGAGCGCGTGCTCTTAAGAACAAGGCTGCTGGTTTGACTCCCACATGGGATGATGGCTACACCCATCCACAACTGATTGAACACTGCACCTTGAGCTGAGCGGCACAACTGGACTTGAAGCTGAGCTTACTGCGTCCTCTACAACTAAGAATGAAGGATAACAACTTGACTGTTCCCCTTTCCCAATTCCCCAATAAAGTCCAATAAAATCTCTCTCTCTCTCTCTCTCTCTCTCTCTCTCTCTCTCTCTCTCTCTCTCTCCTCTCTCTCTCTCTCATATATATATATATATACATATATATATATAATATACATACATATATGACACCATTAAGCACAGAGTATACCATGAATACTACAAGTATCTTTAAATATCTCATAAAAGAAAATTCACATTGCTCTATAAAATGATACACCTAAGACAAAGTGATTCATGAAGTTTGAAAATAAAATAATGACCAAGATAACCAAGAAAATGCAAACAATGATAAAATAGCAGGGGTTGGTGGAAATGTTAATTGTACAACCAGTTTGGAACATTAGCAGTATTTACTAAAGCAAGGCAAATGCAAATCCCATGAACATGTAATTGTTCTCTTAGGCAAATAAAAAACATTATCCATTAGAAATATACTGAAAGATGTATACAAAAAATGTTTTAGCAGCATTATTTGCAAAGGCCCCAAATTGGTACAACTCAAATCTCTATCAGCATTAGAATGGACAAATTAGTCTCTAGCCAAACAATTGAATATTCTACAGAGCTGAAAGAGACAAACTACTTCTACACACAACATAACTTTAAGTGAAAGAAAACAAGATACAAAATGGAACAAAACTATGATTAAATTTATGGAAAGTTCAAAAACAGGCAAACGAGTCTTGAGTGATACAAGTCAGGACAGCAGTTACCTCCTGATGAGTAATGAAAAGGGAGGATGAATAGAAAGGTTTTTGGATGCTGACAATATTCTATATCTTGGTAAGTGTGGGAATAACAGAGGTCTGTTCACTTTGCAAAAATTTGTCCAGCTGCACTTGATCTATTTCCAGATTCAATACTTTATTAAATTGTACTTGTTTTTCTTTGTCTGCTCTGGTATCATGATCATTTTATTGCTATCATTTTGTAGTAATCTGTATTTGAAAGAACAAACCCTTCTTATTGCACTGTTTTTATTGAATTGACTTAGCTTCCTTAGAATTGTTCTTCTATTTATATATTAAATTTTATTTTAAATGTATAAAAAAATTCATATGAGTCAAACAAAAAAAATATCAGAAAGCATGAGGTAAAGTTTTTCTTCAAGCTGCGTGATTCATCAATGCTCTTGTCATTCCAACAGGTAACTACTGCTGTTGAAATGTGCTGAGAATCACAGATTTTTATGTCCTTTATAGGAGACATACTACAAACATATAGCATCATCCTCTGGGTAAATTTGTGCCCCTCCCAAAAAAATGTTTCTTGTTTCACATAGGAGTACTGGAAATCTTATTAATACATAAAGAACTTCATTCTTTGGGGCAGATGTATGGTATGTCAATATATGGATATTAAACTAGTCAGTTCCTCTTTTTAATGAAAAAAAAAAGCACACCTTTTAAATGGCAAGTTAAGGATAACCATGTCACTTACAAGTGAGAATAGATGTTTGTATCCCTCTGTTCATCTCCATGGAGACCCATTTAACATCTCAAAATGACCTCCCTGCCCAAACTCAAATAGACCTCAGTTTATAACTATCCAAAAGGATGAATGAAATCAGCAGGACATTTCACCAAACACAGGGAATTTACCACAAATCTGGCCCCGTAAAAAGAGGAAGTAGTCAAAATGAGAATGAAAGCTGAAGACCAAGATGCCAAAAATACAAAAGGAAAAAAACAACAATGTAAGTGTTGACAGCAGGCATGCTGACATCCCAAACAAATTTGGCTGCTCTATGGAAGAATTTCATGGCAGTAATTTATATAACAATAGATGTAATTTGATTCTAGTTCTGACAGAGATAATGATAATCTTATTCCTGGAAAAGTTGACTTCTTCAGCCTTTTCATTCTCAGAAAGGCAGAATGGTCAATGGAGTATTATTCAGGGTTTTTCTTTTTGTTTTTTTGTTTTTTTTATTATTCAGTTTTAAAACAGAAGGAACCCCAGCCATTAATGGCAATATGTCTGAACCTGGCATACATTATGCTAACTGAAATAAGCCCAGTCTCAGAAGGACAAATAGGGTTTAATTTCACCTATTTATAATACTCAGTCTTCTAGAAGCAGAGAACAGAATGATTGTTGCCAAGGGCTAGGAGAGGAGAGAATCAGAATTGTTCAATAATATGGAGTTTCGGTTACAAGATAAGTAACTTCTAGAGACCCACTGCACAGCAGTGCCTACAGGTAACAAGGGGTTGTGCATTCAAAATTTGTGGAGAGGGTAGATCTCACATTAAGCATTCTTACCACCAAAAGTTAGGGGGACACAAAGAAACCTTTGCAGGTGATAAATATGTTCATTAACTTGACTGTGATAATAGTAACATGGATGCATGCATATGTCCACACTCATCAAATTCTATACACTAAACATATGCAGGCTTTGTGTTTGTTTGTTTTTGTTTGTTTGTTTATCAATTATACCTCAAGAAATCTGTTAGAAAACTAGCAAAAGCCCTGAAATCCTGTGGTCGAGGTTCAAATTTCACCTCTCTCCTTACTAGCTATGTGCCTTGGATAAATTATTTCATATCTCTCTTCCTCAATGTCCTCATTGATAAAATATTTAATAAATGTTTTTGTTGCTTGTGTGTTTGTTTGTTTAAAGAAGACAACATTTCTAAAACATTGAGCATAGCTTCTGGAACATGGTATATAAGGTGTGATCAAAATACACAGTGAATGTGAGGGCCGGCTGAGTGGCGTGGTGGTTAAGCGCGAGCTTGGGAAGCCAGCAGCCCCGGTTCAGGTCCCACATATGAGGGCCAGTGACACTGCCCTCAAAAAAAAAAAATACAATGAATGTGTAAATTTTAAAAAAATGTATTACAGTAAAAGACACATTTGTCATTAATCCCATTCTAAATACTGTCCCTTGCTTCTAATACACTTATCCCATCATTTTTGCCACTTTCCGAAGCAGTTCTGAAAGTCCTCTTTCATGAGTGTTTTAGTTACGCTGCTTTGGCTGCCTCAATGTCCTGAATCCACTCAAAACATTTACCTGTCACGGTCATTTTGATTTGGGGGAAGAGCCACAAGTTGCACAGTGCCAGATCTGGTGAATAAGGTGGACGAGGACACACAATAATGTTTTTATTTAATAGAAATTGCCATCAGAAGCTGTGTGACATGGAATGTTGTCATCATGGAGGATGACTTATGGCACGCTTTAAAAAACATCTTCTCTCAACTGTAGCTCACACCTGACTGATGGCACTAAATAAGTTGAAACCTGTCACATGCTGTTACTAAGATTCGACATGCTGCTTCCCATATTGAAGATTCCTGCCTTTCCGTTGGATGGCACTCAGCAGAAGCATTCACTTAATTGTTGATCACATCTTGTTGTTGTATGTAAAAAGAGAATTGTAGAATAAAATAAATGAAATATTTCTCGACGTAATCATTTAATTTGTTTCCTTAAACACGTGATAAGGTGATAAAGATCGAGAACACTATTCTTTGTGATCATTCCTTACATCTCAGAATTTACTGTGTATGCCTTTTGAAGTGGGGATTCTAATAAGAAAGTACATGTGCTGTAGATGAGGAGCCTACATGCTAACAGAGTTTAGGAAATCTTGAGTCACCAACCTTTGCCTTAGCCATGACTTGAAGATGAAAAAAAATACCTTGTTAAAAGAAAATAAATGAAGACCAGGTTTGAAGATCCCTTGAGCAGACAAAACCATTTAAGCCATATAAGTAAAAGTTAGTCTAGCTTATTTTATGAATGGAAGTGAACTTTAAAGTATGTTATTTAAGACCTCTTGTCACATTATAGCCTGCCTGTCTGCCTCCATGCACCTCTCCACAAAGACAGATCATAACTTCAATATTATGCTTACTGTATATATCCCTGTTTGGCACCAAAGGATGGCCGGTTAGTCAATAATGGTTAAGATCCCACGAGAGGGACAAACTAAGCCAGACAGGGTCACGTGGTTGCCAGTGGATGCCACTAGAAGGAATCACGAGTTGACAGAAATAGGTGTGAACCCCTTGCTTCAGGGTCTGGCAGCCTGCCTGAGAAAAGACCTATTGATATGATAATATCTGACCTCTGTGCATTCTTATCAGTAAGCCTTGGCAGAGGAGGTTCTGTCTCTTAAGAGGTGCATGACAATAACCTTATGGGCCCTCTGGTAATGGCAGCTTGCAGGTGTGGGTGATTTGGCCTTGAGCTATGTATTTGGGTGTGAGACACACAGACCTCTGAAGCTACACTGACCCTACATTGACCCTTGCTTATGTGTAAGATAATAAAAGGAACAGCCAGGCCCGATTCGGGGCTCCAGTCCACGAGGCTGGAGTCCCCTCACCCCAAACTGTTTTCTCTCCTATTTCGTGTCTCTCTCTCTCTTTTCCTAACCTTTCGCCATCCCTTCTCCACACCCACCTAGCCCAGTTGTGTGGGACACAACAACCTCTGATAAGCATAAACAAAATTTAAGTCATCTTAAATTTTATACCACTTATACCTAAGTGGTATAAAATAATCACTTTTAACCAATCCCCTGTGGTCCAGAAATCCCCGTTGTTATAACCAATTATTGTAAAAGTTAAAAAAACTTCCTTATTTTCACTTTATAAGCCATCTCGAAACAATATGCCTCTGAGTGTCATACCAGTTTCAGGTTTGAAGTATCTGTTTGTGAACAATTTGTTTCTTATTCAATAAAATTATACCAAATAAAGCTGCCTGAATTTTCATTTGATACTTTCTACCAGTATACGAGTAAACACAAACATGCCATTACAATCCATAGTTGAAGCAAGATTATGTTCCTCAGTTCCAGACTCAATTTACCAATCATCTATGATCTTGAAGAAATTGCAGCACAGCATGAGAAAATACTGAGGGCATGAGAATAAAATGATATGTGTATGGACACACACACACACGCACATGCACACACACAGGTGTGCCTACAATAGAATATTATTCAGCCATAACAAAGAAGAAAGTTCCGTCATTTGTGACAACATGGATGCACCAGGACGACACTATGCCATCATGCTAAGTGACATAACCCAGACACAATAAGACAAATACTGTAGATCTCACTTATATGTGACATCTAAAAAAGCTGAACTCATAGAAGCAAATAGTAGAATGGTGGTTGCCAGGGGCAGGGAGGTAGAGAAAATGGGAAAAGTTGGTCAAAGGGTATAAACGTTCAGTCATGAGGTGAATAGGTTCTGAGGATCTAATACATACATAAAGGTGATTAGAGTGAATAATATTGTATTGCACACTTGAAATTTGCTAAGAAAATAGATCTTAACTGTTCTCAAGTACAACAGTAAAAAGGTAATTATATGAGGTGATGGATGTGTTAATTAACTCGACTGTGGAAATTATCATACAAAGTATACACATATTAAGTCTTCATGTTGTACACCCTAAAAATGTACCTTGTATAATCGAAATAAATACACTTTTTATTTTTAAATCATATCTCAAAAAACTGAAAAAAGAAACAAAGAGTACATGAAATTCACAATAAAGACATATAAGTACTTTTTAAAAGGCATTTTGGTGTAGACTTTATTTCAAAAAGAACTTCTGTAGTTCTGGCATATAGTAATATACATGAAAGGGAAACACATTAAGCAAAATGTATGCCTCTGGAATTCACGTAGTAAAATGAAAACTGATTGAGAGATAAAATGATTAAGTCCTTGTGCTAAGAACAGGGGGAGATAATTCATGCAGCTACCTTGCAAATTCTTCTTAAATGTGTGCTGTCTTTATCTGTCTGCAGAGAACTTAGAATCACTCAATAAGTTCCTGATATACTCTTCAAAACTTGTGTTATAGGAAGAATAGAATTTCTATAAATGCTTACAAAATACCGAGAGGAAGTTTCAGTATGGAAATCTGACTTCGTGGCTTCACTGGCTGCAGCAAGACACAGCTGCATACATGGAATCAAAATCCAAAATAAATTATCTTCCTTCATATCCACTAGATGAGAGAAGGTATGTGTCTTTTCATTGAGAAGGTGCTGAGTACTTCCTTTTACTGTAAGTAATGACAAAAGTGACAAAAATTGAAATATTCAGCTTGCAATTACATAAGCCAATGGTAGCTGCAGTTAGTGACTGTGGACCTGTGGATGAGACATGAAATTTTACTCTGAGAAGCTGATGCTCTACAGAGCATAAACGGTCTCCTGGGTATGTGTGGACACTGCCCCATGCAGAATCTGGGCAGGTAATACTGGAAATTACAACAACCAAAAAAATATATATCATCTAAGATTTGGGGGTCAACTTGCTCTGTACCCCTGCCCACATTCTTAAAAATGGAAGATGAAATGTGCTTTGAAAGAATAGTACTTTGCCTGTAACCAAACACTATATGGATAAAAAGATTCTTGAACATGTTAGTATTAGATTTGCTTTGAACAGAATGCTGGAGATGTATGAGTATACAACGAGTAAACAGCAACATTAACTGGAGGCTTGTGATTTCCTAGGAAACAGTATAAAATGTTTGAAATTAAAATTCAATGTTGTAGAAAAAGAAAAACAGTCTAGAATAAAAAATCCATTTCAGGAATATCTACTTAAAGTAACTTGGTGGCATTACCTTGCAATATTTTAAAACTATTTGATTATCAATTAAAAATAAATGCTATTCAATAGGATGATACCTCTAGGACAGGGGTTGGCAAACTGTCATTCGTGAGCCACATGCGGCTCTTTGGGTACTTCCATCTCAAAAGTTTGCCGACCCCTGGAAGAGCCAATCTTGTCCCTTACAACAATTTAAAAATTATTCAAGAGCCATAAATATATTTTTACAAATAAGGAAAATTTAAAGTAATATTATAAATGAAACTCTGATAATTTTATTTTAATTTTCAATTTTACTTCAGAGCCACTTGTACATACCCAAAGAGCCGTATGTGGCTCGCAATCCGCAGTTTGCCGACCCCTGGCAGTTCTTCCGTCTCAAGAGTTTGCTGACCTCTGAGCTAGGATATAGAGGAATCTCAGAAAGTGATAAGAATTGTTTGGGGTTTTTTTGGCAGAAAAATAAAAATTTGAATTCACAGGAATGCTCAATTTTAACACATCACATTATTAGATTAGTTGTTTGATCCTGATATTTGCTTCAATGCTCCAACTTGGAGCAACTGTGAGGAAAACTTATGTTAGCAAAACCTATCAGTGGTCCTCACACTTCAGCGTGCATCAGAATTACCTAGTGATGGTCTGGAAAGAGAGGCTACTCAACCCATTTGTTAGAATTTCTCCATCAGTGGGACCGGGGTAAAGCTTGAAGACTTGCTTTCTAGAAAGCTCCCAGGTGATGTGATGTTGCTGATCGCGGGACCACACTTTGAGAACTAGTGTGGAATAATAGGACAGATATGGTTGGACAAAGAAATAATCAAAGATCCTCACATTTTAAGCAACTCTCAGAATTTAAGATCTGCTTAGAAGAGATGTATTTTCATAAAATTAATTACACTGGCTCTAAGTTTTCAGAAGCAATCTTTCAGAGAAAGCAATTTAGATAGAGAAAAAAATGGGTTGGTTATATTAATTTTCATTAACTTAGTGAGTCAGACGTGGAGAATCCTGACACAGTCTGAAAGAATTTTATTTTCCCTGTCTAGCATATTCTACTTTTTCCTAATGATGTGCATCTGATTAAATTTTATTTCATAGAAAGCCTAACTGATGTGCTAGTATTACTCATATTCTCATTTCTTTTTAAACTGTCAAAATAAAAAATAACATTTATTCTGTCCTATTAATTGCCTGTAGTATTTATATCATTTATACCACTGTGTAATATTTTTCAGGTTCCCTGAAAAATATTTTATATCTCTACCTACCTTATTTACCCATCCACCCACCTATATGTAATCATTCCAGATTTTATACATTTGCCATAATAAAGTTGGCATGCCCGTTATCCCTTTATTGTCTCTCAGCTGCAAATCCATTTTTCATTGCCTTTCTGATTGCAAATATTTCTCCTTAGCCAGCTGGAGCAATATTTAAGCTCTGTCAGCAGATGGCGCCAGAGGGATACTGGCGGAGCAAGGCATTTCCCTTGATTCTGGAGGCTTCTCTTTTCCTTGTCCTTCTCCTCCCATGTACCAGCCGCATAGGAGGCAGCCGGTGCCCTCAGCCTAGCAGAGTCCAGCAGAACCATCCTTATAAGCAGCTCCCCTGTCAGTCTGGTCGGTGTCTCCGGGCATCCCGGTTTTCCCAGCTTTCGCCCCGGGGCACCTCTGCAAACATTTCTACCACCCAGGGCCAGGGCTGCACTCTGCAAAGGGGGCCTGGTCAGCAGCTAGAGGACGGTATCTTTCAAATTTGTTCCTTCCTTGGGGGCTATGACCCGTCCCTCAAGATAATATCTGTTGCCTGTATTTCTGTATTCTTTACAGTTTTTTTGTAGTTAATGCCTTCCTCTTCTTAATAATTCTCATTATATGTTTTATTCCAATTACTGTGTAGTTCCTGTCTCCTGATTGAACCCTGGCTAATACAGTTGGTTTGCAGATTTTTTTTGCTTAACAATATATTGTGTATATTGTACGATTTTTTCCATGTCATTACATAGAAGGCATAATGTTGATGAGTACATCATAATGCGATATAAAATCAATAAATATTTTGATTTCTCAACTTCTGTATTTTCAAATATGTTAAATATATCCAAGAATTTTAAACTAGCTATATGATTTACAAAATTTCAGAATTTATAATTTGAGTTAAACCCTTGGTCTTTCGTTTTGAAAAATGTATGGTTTAGTCAAATATGTCAAATGCTCAACTCTATTCTCTTTGATTTTAAACCCTTAATCTAAAATGATTGAGAAAAGTAAAATAATATCTATGTGATTATAAACACTAAAATTCTGATAATTATTGTGAATTGTATCTTCTGGAAAAGTAATCACTTTGATGCCCTCAGCTGCATGTAAGCTTTATTGCATAAATTGGACTCAGTAGGGTGCAAAGACAATTCCCCTTAACTTCCCAACCAATGACCATTTAGACTTCTCTCTGATTCCTCCTTTCCCATCCCTGGATTAAATGACAGAATGTTTCTGTAACCTAATTTTGATTTTAAGTCATATAAATACTCATGTAGAGTAATTAATAGAAGTCAGATTAATGTCAAAACTTCCAACTGTTTCTAGTTTAAATCTTTCCTCTCCACACAGCTAGGTATTGTTTGGGAAACCATAGCACATGCGTTGGCTGGTCTCTTCTCTCCCCATTGTACTTACCTGGCCTACTGACTGCTGTTTCTGACTCCTCCATTGTCTGGGGGAGGGGTGCAAGTGAGGCTGGCGGGGAGTCTGAGGCAAGGGGTCCCGTCCTGCGTTCATATCGGGTGCCTGTGCCCCTCTTGGTGGGTCGCTTTTGGAGATTCCTCCTTTGTCATCTCAGCTGAAAACATCTAAACGTATTTGATTTGGAGTAGACAGGGACTCTTTGTCTTCCACACTAGCCCCACAGGATTCTGTTCTTGGCCTCCACCATTCCACTAGGAAACCTTCGCGTGTCCTGTTGGGTGAGATCCTTTTAAGGAGCCTTGTCTGCAGAGACCAAAGCCGAGACCTGAGCACCTTGCCCAGCGAATGAAAAGGACACTTGCAGCCACTTCCTTTGGCTCTACCTGCAGGCAGAGGTAGGTCCTGCCACAGCTCCTGACCTTTTAATAGTTTATATGTAAATCAAACATGAAACCTTTGTTTCTAGAACTCCAGGGTACACATATCAAACTCGATGAGTATTTCCCTTGAAACACCTTTCTGAATTGAGAAGGGAGGAGCCATCATTTCCTTGCCCCTTGGAGGAGAAGAATCTAGATCATTAACAATTCTCTCCAAAGAACACTTTCTTGGCCTCTTCAATCTTTTATATAAGCTGAAAGTGACAATTAGCTAATCCTAGCAGAACCAATTTTGTTCATCTCCTTTATGTGTCCTTACTACCATCTCACTTCACAACATGGAATTCCTTGCAAACTGTTACTCCATTCTCCATTTTAGAGCCTCTGTCAACACCGAGAAAATAGTAAGAATTACATTTAAACTGTTAAATCTATATAATCAAAATGACCCCATATTCCTGTGACTAAGCTGCTAGAACTAAAAATTCTGCACAACATAGATAAAATGGTTATTCAAACCTCCTTGTACTACATATGTAATTCTACAACCCATTACATAAACTTATTCTCAGACAGCTTTGTAGGACCATGGTGAATTAGTAAAGAATGTGTCTATACTCTGTCAGGAAAGGGCTGTGATTTGTAAGTGGCAAAATTCTATCACTAGATTCCCCAACAGTAAGAATATATTGTTTGATAGTCACTGCCTAATGGGTGAAATTTACCACTGTAAGTGAGCCTGATCCTTAAATATGTCACCCACGAAGCACTTCTTTCAAGTTTTAGGGACAATTTGCTGGCAACTAATGCTACAAGAACTCAACAGTCTCCTACTTGTTTATGATTAGCTCAATGTAAGATAAGGGTGTTACTAAGGTCTTTACTTATGTCCCTTCGTGGTTAAAATTGTAATATAGCAAAGGACATTGAACTATAAATCTATCGCCTGAATACTTATAAGGCTGCTTTTATTAGAGTTAAAATATTTCTGAGACACAAACTCATTAGTCTCTTAGTGATTTAGAAATATAATGTAGTTTATTTTATACAATAAAATATATGAGTTTTATTGAATTTTAAATAGCATTTATCAATGTTTGGTATGTGCATGTATAGCCATTCAATAGTGTACAGTCCACGAGGGATAACTGACATGAATACATCAACAACAAGGTAGATCATTAACTATTTTAATAGAGGTGCCCATAAAGAGCTACAAATCATAAGAAAGATTATTTCTGTTCATAGGAATTCAGTAAGGCTTCATGAACTGAATTTTGCTATTGTGTGGTTCTTTAGTGATCTAACTGCAAGCTGCATGACAGCAGGGACCAACTCTGTTTCCCCCATCTTTGTATAGACAGCACTTGGCATAGGGCATGATACAATGAATAGCTATCAATTTTTTTATTGTAATGATGTTGCATTATTTATGAGTATTTAATAGGTATGTTCTACAGAAAATCTCATACAGGAATGTAACATAAAATCTCATAAATGATTTGGGTTGGAGGTATGAACATGGGAACCAAAAATTATTTTTATAGTTTTACACCTTCATCTCATCCTCTAAAAGGTAAGTTATTTGACCTAAAATTATTTGACATATATTTTCAGACTATTGGGGGCCCATAAATGACAAAACGGAGGTCATTAAACAAGGCAGTATGTTTTTCTTCTTTATCAATCATGGAAACACTATCGCTGGAAGGCAGGTGAAATTTCTGGGAGAGCACATGAGATTGCCAAAAGTGCTGTGATATTCATGGAGCTACAGCAGAGAGTTTTCAACATGATGCCTTCTGGATTCAAAAGATAAATGAGAAAGTAATTCTGTGGAACTCTGAAAGTGTATGTTTCTGTGTATGTATATGCCTCTCCATCACAAATAAGCCTGTGATACATAGCCCTGCGTGGGACTTCAAATAGGTAGGACCTGTTAACTGAAGATTTACAACTTCAATGCCGAACCTTAGTAAACAAAAACGTATTACCTCATACCCTCTCACTTTAAGTCACTTTATGCCGTTATTTCAATTTATTCCTATCACCAAATTTCTTGAATGGGTTTCTGCTTTAATCCATCTTTATATACTCAAGCTTTTACTGTCATAAAATTGTCCTCTTCAGGGTCATCAATAAAAGCCATATGACAAAAATTTGTGGAGAGTTACTCGGTGCAAAGAATGTTATAATCAATTAATCAAGCATGGCTCCTTTTATTTTTATCATGCATGTTTCAAACATTAGCTTTATTTATGTTTTTCTCATATACAGCAATATTTAATTTTTAATATGATCAAATTCATCAATATTTTCCTTATTGTTATGACTTTTTAAATTTATTGTTAAATTTATGTTAAATTTTTTGTTAAATTTATGTTAAATTTTAAGTTAATAAAATTATATACAAGTGTAAAATTTTTTATACATCATCTATATACTGCATTGTGTATTCACCACCCAAAGTCAAAATGATTGAGGACACGGAGGCAGCCACAACAGCACAACTAAAGACACTCACGAAAGAGGACTTCCAGAACTGCTTCAGAAAATGGCAAGAACAATGGGATAATTGTGTTAAAAGCCAGGGGGGGTCTTTTGAGGGGGGGTTAATGGCAATGTGTCTTTTACTATAAATTTTTTTAAAATTTAAACATTCATCGTATCATTTGATCACATATTAAACATAAAGCATAACAACATAAAGAATAAAAACAAGAAACCTGAATCCACATTGGTGGGTTTCTAAACCAAGCTCTACCATTTAACTACTGTGTAAAACTCATGCAAGTTACCTAGGCTGTCTACATTTAATTTTCCTCCTCTGAGAAACAAGAATAATAATCATACCCAAATCACTGGACTATCCAGTATACTAAAAGAGTTAACTTGTTACTGGATTAAGAACAGATTTTGGTATATAGTGAGCACTATATCTGAAACTCCTATTGTAGAATATTAAGAGATATTTTAACTATATAATTAAATTGAGTGTGGTTAATTCTGATAAAACACTATTTTTCAGATTTAGTTAACCTTTAATTAAAAATAAAATCATCAAGTTAAAAATGAAATTACTACTATAGAAGTCAAGATTCTGTTATCTAGGTTGGAAAAAGCAGGTAAACCAACCTTTTACATCCTAGCAAGGCTTAATTCTTTTCTAAAACAATTATTTATTTTCCAGTTTCATTTAGATATAGTTGACATATAACATTGTAGAAGTTTAAGGTATTCAACATGATGATTTGACCTATCTATATATTGTAAAATGATTACCATGATAAAGTTAGTTAATACATCTGTCACCTCAGTAGTTACTTTTTATCCTGATGAGAACATTAATATTTACTCTTTTAGCAATTTTCATTTATATAACATAGTATTGTTAACCATCATCACCATGCTGTATATTATATCCCCAGAAATTATGCTCATTTTCTAACTGGAAGTTTGTACCCTTTGACCACCTCCTCATCCCGCACTCCCTTCAGCCATCAACAAATCAGACTTCTATTTTAGATCCCACATATAAGTGAAATCATATAGTATTTATGTTTCTATATGAGTTATTTTACTTAGCATGTTGCCCTTAAGTTTCATCCATGTTGTCACAAATGGCAAGATTTCCTTCTTTTTGATGGCTAAATAACATTCTACTTTATATACATATATATTTATATCTCTCATTTTTTCAAAATCCATTCTTCCTTTTATGGACATTTGGGTTGTTTCCATGTTGTCTGTCTTTCTTTCTTTCTTTCTTTCTTTCTTTCTTTCTTTCTTTCTTTCTTTCTTTCTTTCTCTTTCTTTCTTATTTAATGATGATGGGTCAGTAATATTTGCTATGTAACACAAAGCACATGAGTTCATTTAAAATGATAAATACCCTACAACAACAGTGTGTGCCAGATCCAATATTTAGGTCTATTAGCTTTTTAAAAAATTACATTGTATTTAATTATTTTTTAAAAATTTATTGTATTTTACATTGTATTTTAATTCTTTTTTTAAAATGTATTTATTTATTTATTTACAGTTGACATTCAATATTATTTTATATTTGTTTTGGGTGTACAGCACAGGTGGTTGGACATTTATATAATTTATACAGTGATTCCCCCAATTAGTACTCACCTGGCACTATACATAGTTGCTGCAATGTTGTTGACTATATTCTCTTTGCTGTACTTTACATCCCTGTGACTATTTCATAACTACAAATTTGTATTCCTTAGTTCCTTTAGCTTTTTCACCCAAGCCTCCCCTCCCCTCTGGAAATCATCAGTTTGTCATCTGTATATATATCTATTTCTGGATAAAGAAATTGTGGTACATATAAAATCTGACAATTAAGTTTGCAAACTTGTTGCAACAATGTTACTAACCTTTTTTGATATCAGAGGAATTATTCTTTA
This sequence comes from Aselliscus stoliczkanus, assembly GCA_033961575.1. NCBI lineage: Eukaryota > Metazoa > Chordata > Mammalia > Chiroptera > Hipposideridae > Aselliscus > Aselliscus stoliczkanus. The sequence goes on along the minus strand of CM066740.1, from coordinate 68,096,510 downwards.
TGAATTGGTACCAACTGGACAGTTAACAAAGTTTACTATTTGGAAGTGCTGAAAAAGCTGTGTGAAAAAGTTAGACCACCTGAACTTTTTGTCAACAATTCATAAATCTTGAATCACAACAATTCACCAGCTAACAGGGCACTGTCTATGAGGGAGTTTTTAACCAGTAAACAAATAACTGTATTGGAACACCCTCCCTATTCACCTGATCTTGCCCCCAATGACTTATTTCTTTACCCCAAAATAAAGGAAATATTGAAAGGAAGACATTTGGATGACATTCAGGACACCAAGTAGATTACAATGACAGCTCTGATAGCCATTCCTGAAACAGAGTTCCAAAATTGCTTTGAAGGGTTAACAAGGCACTGGCATTGGTGCATAGCTCTCCAAGTATTTTGAATGTGACCGTAGTGCTATTCAGCAATGAGGTAGCACTTTTTGTAGGATGAGTTTGCGAACTTAATTGTCATTACTCGGCCATAAAAAAAGAATGAAATCTTACTATTTCTGACAACATGGATAGACCTAGAGGGAATTATGGTAAGTAAAATAAGTCAGACTGAGAAAGGCAAATACCATACGATCTTACTTATATGTGGAATCTAAAGAACAAAATAAATGAACAAATAACACATTGTATATATTGTATTTTCTTAATAAATCCAATGAATAAAACTTAAAAAAATGATAAATAGCAAAAAAATTATTATGCTCAACCTAAGTTCTAGATTTTCAAGCCTAGCTTACATTAGAGTCTACTTGGGTGTTTTGTTTTTGGCTTTCTCTTGTTGAAAAAAATTAATACCAATATCGGTTCCAGCTCTCCTCCCAATTCAATCAAAATATCTGTAGTGGGACCAGGTATTGGTAGATTTTAAAAAACTCCTCATGTGATTATTACTTTCCCCCTAAGATTGACAACTGCTGGTGCACATGAACACGTAGATGCAGCAAAGTCATAGGTTAATGGCAGGAAATAACACTGGAGGGAAAAAGAAAAAAAAGGACCATAGAGGAAGCCAACTTTTCCTACAACTGCATTTTCCAAAATCAATATTTTAAAAATAATACAATAATAGAACTAATGGATAGAGCTGATTGAATGTGAGCTTAATATTCACTGCATACAGTGAAGTCTACTTTTATAATATTAGGACATATCTGTCATATATAAATAAAAGTATAGGTACTTGTATGATCAGTAAGAGATGCTCTAAATTCAACTCATCCTTTCTTTATTATATGGTCAAATGAAGAATAAATACTAAATATTATTTATTTGTATTGCACAAAAGCATAGGATTTGAGTTCAGACAATTATTAATAATTCCTCATATAAAACAAAATCTTAATAATTCTAAGACAATCCAAATTAATTTAATAAAGAGTTCATTTTCTTTCTTGCAGGAACCTATAGCAAATAGTCACTATTATCCAAGTGTTAAGTGATTCACTTGGTTTTCATATAGCAAACAACAATAATCACTTGTAATATTTAGGTCTTACATGCAGGCAAGATTTGTGCTAAATACTGGAAATAACTTAGCATCTTTCATGTATTATACAGGAATATTGTATCTTTATATGTTTTCATTTTATTATTATTTTATTAACAAAAGAGTCTATGTAACTGCTAGAAATCTCATTAAGATTTTAGAAATTCAAGAGAACCCAAGAAGGCAGAGTAGATAAACACTGTGCTTGCCAGCTACAGTGACCACATTAAAATTACAACTATATTATAGAACAATCAACCTGGAGAACCATCTGAAGTCTAGCTGAAGTTTTATAAATAAGAAGGTAAAGAAGACGCCATGTGAAGACTGGTAGTAGGGGCAAAGATCTGGAATGAGCAGCCCCACATTTGCATGTGTTGGTTGAGAATTGGGAGGCCTTTCTCGGCCTCTGCAGTTTCTCCCAGAAGAGCAAAGGACCCCAGCCCCACACTGGTTTCCTTAGCCCCAAGTACCAGTGTCAGGAAGAGGAGCCCCCACAACATCTAGCTGTAAGAAACAGTGGATTGCGACAATCCCGGTAGGAAAGACAGATGTGGGAAATACAGACATCATCTTAAAGGGCCTACATACAAATTGACTCACTCACAGGCACTCTGGGCTCTGGTGAAGGGACAATGACTCAAGAAGTGTCAGAGACATACAGGGAGATAATAAGCTGAGTGGTTTCAAGGCAAGGACTGGAGAGACAGTCACCATTTTTTTCTGTATAGCGCCCTCTTCCCATGCAGCTGGTGGGAAGACACCATCTTTCCTGTGTGGGTCTTAACCCCACATGACCAAAACTGACTCTGCACTGGCCCAGGGAAATCTACTCACTCCAATGCTTGCTCCACCCTGGTGATTCTCTGGGACCCTACACCACCAAACTCACTCAACTCCTGAGACACTTTCTTGCCCAATTTTCACTCATTCTTAGACACCTCTCAGAGGGTCCATGGATCCCAGGCAGTCAGTGGCTGGTCTCAGTGTGCTCTGAGACTTTTGCTAAGTAGCCACAGGCTCCCCACTGGCACCAAACTGGAATCTACATTAACCTGGTAAACACTCTTCCTACCCTGGTGACTCCTTGAGAACCCACCTCACCCAACTCACGTACCAAAGGAGGCTCTATCAGTGGCCAAGCCTTATGAGAACTAGCAGGAGGCAGCAGACCTAGGGATGTCCTGGGATTTTTTGTGGAGCAACCCAGTCCTGGTACATGTGGCAGCTATCATCACTTCTCAGAGGGGACACTTCCACGTACCTTCAGGTCCAGGACAGGCAGCAACCAATAGTGGATTGCTTTGTACCTCCTACCAGGTAGTCCCCAGTGAGACCTGCACAGAAGCCCCTCCCAAGGGCCCCAAGATCAACATATCTTGAGATTGGCATAGCTCACAGCAGAACAACACACAATTAGCTCAAGAAGCAGCACATATGAAAGATATTCTCAGAAGGAAACAGAGCCCAATGGGGTGAATCCCACTCCATGGGGTAAGACCCCTGCACAGCAGCCTGTAGAGAGTGGACATGGCCAAACCCCAAGCCAGCCATTCTGAGGCTCAATCCCATCCACTGAAGTACCAACAGCAATCAAGGCCCAACTATAACAGGAGGACACAGACAACCCATAAAAAGGACACTCCTGAAGCACCCAGTGCATATGACCAGGGAGACTGTGCAACTGGGTCCCACAAGGCAAATCCTACATAAGGCCACCCAGCCACCATGGGGGGAAATGGCAGATCTACCTAACACATAGTAAGAAAATCAGAGAGGCAGCAAAACTGGGAAACAAACAAACAAAAAAATGTCCAAAATGAAAGAACAGAAGAAAACTCAAGAAAAAGAACTAAATGAAATAAAGGGAAGTAACTTAACAGATACAGAGTTCAAAACAATGCTCAAGAAACTTGGTGAGAACTTTGACAAACAGATAGCAAGAATAGAAAAGGATATAGAAACTATAAAAAAGAACAAGTCAAAGTGAAGAAAACAATAACTAAAATGAAGAATGCAGTAGAAGGAATAACCAGCAGACTAGATAAAATAGGGGATCAAATCAGTGAATTGGAAGACAAGCTAGAAGAAAACACCCAGTTGGAACAACAACAAGAAAAAAGCATCCGAAAAAATTAGGATAGTTTGAGAGACTTTGGGGACAACATTAATTGTAACAACATTTGCATCATAGGGGTGTCAGAAGGAGAAGAGAGAAGCAAGGAATTGAGAATCTGTTTGAAGAAATGATGACTGAAAACGTTACTAACCTGGCAAAGGAAATAGACATACAAGCCCAGAAAGCACAGAATCCCAAACAAGATGAACCCAAGAGGCCCATGCCAAAACACATTAGGAAAATGACAAAGGTTAAAAACAAAGACAGAATCCTAAAAGCAACAAGAAAAAGGCGCTAGTTACCTATGGGGAGTTTCCATAGGTTGTCAGCTGATTTCTCACCATAAACTTTGCTGAAAAGTAGAGAATGTCACAAAGCTAATAATAATAATAATTACTTTGAATGTAAATAGATTAAATGCTCCAATCAAAAAACATAGGGTAACTGGATAAAAAAAAAAAAGACCCAAATATAGGCTGTCTAAAAGAGACCTACTTGAGATCAAAAGACACACACACAGCCTGAAAATAAAGGGACAAAAAAAAAAAAATGTATTCCATGTGAATGGAAACAAATTAAAAAAGCTGGGGTAGCAATACATCTATCAGACAAAAGAGACTTTAACACAAAGGCTATAATAAGAAACAAAGAGGCACATTCCACAATGATAAAAGGATCAATCCAACAAGAGAATCTAACCCATATAAACATATATGCATGCAACATAGAAGCACCTAAATATATAAAGCAAATATTGTCCAACATAAAGGGAGAGATCGACAATCAGAGTAAGAGACTTTAACACCCCATTGATACCAATGGACAGATCTTCCAGACAGAAAATCAACACAAAAGCAGTGACCTTAAATGACACACTAGACCAGAATAATTTAATTGATATTTTTAGAGCATTTCACCCCAAAACCGAATATACATTCTTTTCAAGCGCACATAAAACATTTTCTAAGACAGACCAAATGTCAGGCCACAAAACAGATCTCAAGAAATTTAAGAAGCTTGAAATCATATCAAGCAGCTTTTCTGACCATAATGTTATGAAAGCAGAAATCAGTTATAAGAAAAAAAAACTGAAAAATGCACAAATACATAGAGGTTAAATAACATGTCACTCAATAATGAATGGGTCAACAACAAAATCAGAGAAGAAATCAAAAGATACCTCATGACAAATTAAAATGAAAACCCAATGACCCAGAAACTAAGCAGTCCTAAGAGGGAAATTCATAGCAATACAGACCCACCTCAAGAAACAGGAAAAAAATTGCAAATAAACAATCTAACTTTACACTAAAGGAACTGGGGAAAGAACAGCAAACAAAGCCCAAAGTGAGTAGAAGGAAGGAAATAATAAAGATCAGAGCAGAAAAAAATGAAATACAGTCTAAAAAAAAAAAATACCAAAAATAAAAATCAATGAAACTAAGATCTGGTTCTTTAAAAAATAATAATAAAACTGATAAACCTTTTACTGACTCATTAAGAAAAAAAAGAGAGGGACCCAAATAAATAAAATCAGAAATGATAAAGAAGTGACAACAGAACCCACAAAAATACAAAGATTATAATAAGAAAATATTACAAACAATTATATAACAACAATTAGACATATGGAAGAAATGGATAAATTCTTAAAAATACACAATCTTCCAACATTGAATGAAGAAGAGAGAAACTGACCATAACTGCTAATGAAATCGAACTAGTAATCAAAAAACTCCCAACAAACAGAAAGCCTGGACTACATGGCTTCACAAGTGAATTTTACCAACATTCAAAGAATTAACACTGATCCTTCTCAAACTATTCAAAAAAATATGAGGAGGTAAAGTTGTCAAGCTCACTTTACGAGGCCACCATTACCTTGATTCCAAAACCAAAGACATAACCAAAAAAAGAAAAATATAGGCTGATTTCCCTGATGAACACAAAAGTCCTCAACAAAATATTAGCAAACCAAATTCAGCAATACATTAAAAAGATCATGTACCATTATGATGTGGGATTTATTTCTGGAATGCAAGATTGATTCAATATCTGCAAGTCAATTAATGCTACTCACCACATAAACAAATTGAAAGATAAAAAAAAACATATGATCATATCGATAAAAGCAGAAAATGCATTTGACAAAATTCAGCATCCGTTTACAATAAAAACTCTCTAAAAGTGGAACTAGAGGGAACTACCTTAGCATCATAAAGGCCATATATGACAAAACCACAGCAACATACTACTCAAGGGGGAAAAGTTAAAAAGCAATATCCTTAAGATCAGAAACAAGACAAAGATGACCACTTTCTCTATGTTTATTCAACAAAGTATTGGAAGTCCTAGCCACAGCAACCAGACAAGAAGAAATAAAATGCACACAAATTGGAAAGGAAGATGTAAAAGTGTCATTATTTGCAGATGACATGATACTATTATATAGAGACAGAACCCCAAAATTCCACCAAAAACTATTAGAACTGATAAATGAATGCAGTAATGTAGCAGCATACAAAGTCAATGCATAGAAATTGGTTGCTTTTTTTTACACCAATAATGAACTGTTAGAAAAACAATTTAAAAAGACAAAAACCCATTTACACTTGCATCAAAAAACATATAACACCTAGGAATAAATTTAACCAAGGAGGTAAAAGGCCTATATTTAGAAAACTATAAGACACTTAAGAAATAAATTGAAGCAGATACAAATAAATGGAAGCCCATACACTGCTCATGGATAGGAAGAATTAACATTGTTAAAATACCTGTAGTACCCAAAGGAATCTATAGATCCAAGGCAAGCCTTATCAAAATACCAATGGCATTTTACACAGAAGTTAGAAAAAGTAATCTTAACATTTATATGGAATCACAAAAGATCCTGAATAGCCACAGTAATCTTGAGAAAAAACAAAATTGGAGGTATCATGCTGCCTTATATCAAACTATACCACGAGCCTACAGTAATCCAAACAGCATGGTACTGGCTTAAAAACCGACACATTGATCAATGGAACAGAATAGAGAGCCCAGAAATAAACCCACCCTATGTGGTCAATTAATCTATGACAAAGGAGGCAAGAACATAGTGTGAGGTAAAAACAGTCTATTCAGTAAATGATGTTGGGACAACTGGACAGGTAGATGCAAAAGAAATGAAACTGATCTACCTTCCTACACTATATACAAGAATAAACTCAAAATGGATTAAAGACTTCAATGTAAGACCCAAAACCATAAAATTCCTAGAAGAAAACAGCCACTACATTCTCTGGCATTGCTCTTACTCACTACTTTTCTGATATATCTCCTTGTACAATGGAAACAAGAGAAAAAATAAACAAGTGGGACTACATCCATCCAAAAAGTTTTTGCACAGGAAAGGAAACTATCAACAAAACAAAAAGCCTATTGAATGGGATATTTGTCAAAGATATATCTGATAAGGGGTTAATATCCAAAATTTATAAAGAACTCATACAACTCATAACCAAACAATCTGATTAGAAAATGGGCAGATGACCTGAATAGGCATTCCAGAGGACATACATATGGTCAACACACATATGAAAAGATGCTCAACATCACTAATCATCAGAGAAATGCAAATTAAATTATCTCCTCACACCTGTCAGAATGGCTATCATCAATAAATCAACAAACAAGTGTTGGCAAGGAGGTGGAGAAAAGGGAACCCTGGTGCACTGTTGGTGGGATTGTAGATTAGTGCGGTCACTATGGAAAATAGTATGGAGGCACCTCAAAAAATTAAAGATAGTACTACCTTGTGACCTAGCAATTCCACTCCTGGGTATTTATCTAAAGAAATCCAAAAACACTAATTAAAAAAGACATGCACCCCTATGTTCACTGCAGTGCTATTTATTAATAGCCAAGGTATGGAAAAAACAGAAATGTCCATCAATAGACAACTGTACAAAGAAACTGTGGTATATTTATACAGTGGAATATTACTCGGCCATAAAAAGAATGAAATCTTACCAGTTGTGACAACATTCATGACCTAGAGGGAATGATGCTAAGTGAAATAAGTCAGACAGAGAAAGACAAATGCCATATAATCTCACTTATTACATGGAATATGAACAACAGAATAAAGAAACAAACAAAACACAAAGACTCATAGATCCATAGAACAAACTCATGGTTGTCAGAGGGGAAGGGGATTTGGGAGTTGGGTGAAAAAAATGAAGGAATTAAGAAATACAAATTGTTAGTTGCAAAATAGTCATGGGGATGTCAAGTACAACATAGAGAAACAGTCAATAATATTGCAACAACTATGTATAGTGCTAGGGGTGTACTAGATTAATACGTCTGGGGGATCACTCATAAATTACTTAAATATCTAATTACCATGCTGTACATATGAAGCTAATACAAAATAAAGTTGAATTTCAATTGCAACTGAAAAATCATTTTAAAAAAAGATCTTAGAAATTCAAAGTAAAATGGCTCCTCTACAATAAATGTATGTTATTTAATTTATTCATAAATGTATATGTAAAATCACCTAATTTTATGGGATATTAGCATGATAGAATTTTCTCTATGTGTTTAACTTACAAGTCTAACCAATAGGATGCAAATAGCCATGTTCAGAGACTTACCAGTTAATTAGTAAATACTCATGGCATTGTTCAACAAACATTTTCATTTACCATTTAATTTTAAAATTACTGGAGCTTACAATGCCAAATGAAATGTTTGATCTGTGAATAAAAACCAAAGCGTGGATATTAGTGAATTTCAGGTAAGTGTCAATAAAACCGTACTCTAGCAATGCTAAAGTCTGCAAATGGAAAAACAGTTAGAATTTCACTTCCAGATACTCAAAATGGCCTTTAAAGGAAATTGCATTCTAGATGGTCCTTACTGCCATGTAGCTACGGTTTGGGTGCCTCCATTAAGATGACCTCCCCTGTCAATACAAACAAGTTATAAATTCCATGTACCATCATGAGGTCCTCTAAATTGTTCTTATAGAGCCCTCTCAGAGGAGTGTTTATTTTAAGAACTTGTGCTGCGGATTTCTACCCTGGGAAAAGAATTATAGAATTCACCAAGTGCCAGCATCATTTCATAACCTTTCAGTCATTTACATTTCCCTTTGTAGTCTGTAGATAATTCTATTTTACATGCAACAATGGACTAAAAAAGCAGATCATTCTGAAAGAGGGTGCTAGTTTGTAAAGGTATCTTTCAGAATGTTTCTGCACGAAGTTACATTTTCCTCTAAAATACTTTCTTCAAGCATTTTCATTCCTTATATAAACTTAACCAAGAAAGAAAGTCAGCTTGTGGCAAAATAACATTCTGTGAAAATGCACCCCATCACGTATTGAAGCTCTCTATTAGGGGTCATTAGTATGAACTAAATGAATGTTTCCCAGCCTGGAACATCAGTCTGTTAATTTTAATTTTGAACATATGCTACCGGCTAGCTGCAGTGGATTTAATATTATGTAATACTGAATTCATGGGCTTGCATAGGCCCCTTGGTCTTGTTTTTCACTCAGCTATACAGCCTATTATTGATATCTTCCCATTGTTCAGTTTTAGCTACCAAAAGAATGTTGATCAATGGAACTTTTAGAAAAAAGTAGGCCTTAAAAAGCAACGGTTATTAGGAATGATTTTGACATCACTAAAACTTTCAAAAATTAAAAACTGTAGAAAGTGTCAGTCCTTTCCTACTCTTTAAAGATCTTCAGTGTGATTCCACTTGACGATTAAGTGCACTGATATGAACATTTAGTTCATCCTTGAAGAAGCACATTGAGTTTGAAGTTATTTAATGCTACCATATAAATTTCTATTTGAAGGTATTTCTACTTCCATCCTGAAGTGTATAAAATAATGGGGCAGACAGAAGCATGATTTAATGCCTTCCTCCAGAAAAGGCTCTGTCTCTCACAGAAAATCTAGGTTTTAAAAAAAGAAAAAGTGAAAAGAAATTGCTACAGCATTTTTGCTCATTGTGAACTCCTAAAGGAAAAAGGTTGCTTTTCTAAATAAAACAAAGTCTAGAAAAATAAAACACTACAATAATTGTACAATAATATCCCCTAAGATGATTTCTAGATGATATTTTATGCAAAGTATTTGTTTTGACAATAAGATCTGCCAAGTTAACAGTTGATTCTGATACAGTTTTCTTTTTATTGTTTTGTTTTTCATTCACAAGGGCAATTCAGAAGGAATGATTATATATAGCACAGGTTTCTTCGAGTTTACTTTGTTGATTTCACTAATAAGCCTGGGCTTCACATCATTTCATTGTTTTCAGTATTAGGAACACTCTTCAAAACTGGATAGTGGATTTGTATATGAAGCTTTCCTAAACTATTTGAAAAATCTGTATTTCAGCTACTCTTAGTCTTCAGTAAACTAGATTAGAGCATAAGGAGTTCTAGAAAACCAGGCACAGGTTTCATGCTACTTTCTCCTAAAGGGGAGCATTACAGGTCAAATGTCAATAAATATCAGGAAATGGCATCGAAGAAAATGACTGCATTAATTTGTACACTGGTATTGGTTGTAAAGCCATCCCTTGAGACAAAAGGACAGAATTTAGGAAACCATTCTGTCAGAAGTATGTTTTTAGTACCACAGCATAAATTGTACTGAATTCTGCAATGCACTCTGATGTCTAATAATTGTATTTATTAGCCATAATGCTGATAAGTTTTATGTTTGGGGCTAAGAAAATAGAAATTAAATAGAATTCAAAACAGAGTTTCATATGGTTCTTCAAATTGTTCTTGAAACTATTTCCCTAAATATGTTTGTGTTTATATTCGGGTTTCAATGACAAAATTATTGCATGGTTCAGAAGATAAAAAGGCTATATAATTAACATAATCCATTCATACATTCAGCAACTCATCTTATACACCCTTTCCCATGGGAAAAGTACACTATTTCAATCCACTTTTTATAACATATGTTCAGATTTGCCCGATGAGTAAAGTTACTCTCTCTGCATACTATTGCATCTGTAAAAGGATATGAAATAAAATGAATCAATATTGGAATATGTTTTCTGGGAAACTTAAACCAAATACTTAAGAAGTTTTATTTGTTTGGGTTTTTGCTTAGTTTTTTCTTATCCAAATAATATTTTTAAACAACTCTGGACTACCAAAGACTTCTCAGTTGTACTGTGCCATCTGACTTTCCTTCATTTTTAAATTCTGGGACTACAAACGAGCAGTAAAATACACAAATATTAAGTATACATCCCAATATTTACATATGTAGGTTTGTTTATGAATATGTAAATGTACATAGTGGCCAGAGATAGTGATAGGGATATGGTATGTGTCTGTGAAAGCATTAATCGTATCAACATATGGAACATTTCCAACACTCACCCTAGTCACATTCCTTTACTTAGTAACTATTACAGGACCATAAACTGAATAATCAAGAAGCACAATCTCACCTTACGTATAGTCAAATTATTTCAACACATAAATATTAAATTCTTGCCATGTGCAGATAAGTACTGGAGGGAATAAAAAAATGACCAAGTTATCAAGTGTCAATTAACTATTTTACACAGTTTACCTGTCACCATAGAGTAGTTTTGTCTGTCCCTATATTTCAAATAAATGGCATCCTACAGATATATTTTGTCTGGTCATTAAGGATGGTATTGCATGTAGCAGTCACTTTTTATTCCATGTTATTCACATGTAGTATTACATTGCATTAATATCAAACAATTTCTTCACATATTCTACCGTTGATGGACATTTGGATTATTCCAATATTTGTCACCTAATTAATAAAGCTTCTATGAACTTTATTATGTATGGCTTTTGGTGGAAATATACATTTATTAATCTTGGGCGTAAACCCAGGAGAATTGTTTTTAGTAGACATTTGATTGGTATAAGTTTAATAAATATAGACAGTCTTTCAAAGTGATTATGTTATCTGGCTATTCTTAAATATATGATTGAATATCATCACTGTCTCCTCCTACATTCGGATCTGTATATTATTATATCTGTTGGAAGTAGTATCATGTTTATGTTGTATATATGGGAAGTAGAGAAGTCGTCACTCTACACTCTCCTCTTTCCAGGTGAAATAAGTCATAACCCCAAGCCGTGGCCAAGGCTGATGAAGCCAAGTTGGAGGGAGTGCTTCGCAGAGGCCTGAGATGAACAGGAAATGGTTGCTGATTATTTCATGTTGAGACAGGACTACACAGTGTCCTAGAGCACGCTCAACAAGCTCTCTTTCACAGGATAGACAGGAAATGTCTTCAGCTTTGTGGTCTTTGATACACTGTTGAATTTTATGGACAATGGAACTGAATTTCATTTTATTTTCATGTCACAAAATATTACCCCACTTTTTATGTTTGTATGCCATTTAAAAATGTAACAATAATTCTTATTTCTCGAGCATACCAAAAAAAAAAGGGTGGTTGGTGGGGGTTGTTGCTAGCTTTAATCCATAGGCTGTAGTTCGCTGACCTGGGGCAAGGACTCTTTTTATACAACTCTTGGCCTCAAAGACTTTTCTGTTGTGCTGTGTCACCAGACTTTCTGTTGTTTTTTTTTAAAGATTTTATTGGGGAATTGGGAGAGGGGAACAGCGTTGGGGAATAAGGGAAGGGGAACACACAAGTTGCTGTCCTTTTGTTCTTCAGTCTAGTTGTGCAGGACGTCGTTTCACTGGTCCATGTTGGTTTTATCATTGTGCTCTTCCTGGGTGACGCAAGCGCTTTCCAGCCATTGGATGGCTGCTCACGGAGGCTCTTGGCAGCTCACACTCACAGTAGCTCATGGCAGCCCACTGCAGCTGCACTGCAGTATACCCCGCGTTGCCGGTGACCCACAGCAGCCCAGCTCCAGGTGGAGCTGTTGTTCACCATCTTAGCTGTAGAGGGCACAGCAGCACTGGCCCTCTATGTGGGATCTGAATCGGGGTCCTGATGCTCAGAGCTGGCGTCCCAATCCAACTCTTAACCAACGCGCCACTCAGCCAGCCCCTACTTCACTTTTTAAATTGAGGAATAATATACAAACTGAAAGAAGGAAAGGACATAGTTTTTTTTTTAATTTTGTAAATATGCTTGATAAGGGGAAAAATCAGACACATTCAAACGATATTTACTATTTTTGGACAATAAAGCCCATTTGTTGTAAGATTTAGATAACCTCCACATCAAAGTGGTGTTCTATAAGGAATGGAGAAGGCCCATGATGTACTAAAGCAGTCTTATTAGAAGAAACAAATAACTGAATTTTAAGAAACAAATAACTAACAATTTTAAGTCAATAACATTTGTAGATTTCTAAAAGCAGCTAATAAACATTTTGTTGCTTATTGACAAAATATTTTAATTTGCCTTTTAACAAGCACTGTGTCACCTATATCCTTTCTTTAGCCTCTATTGAAGGACCACAAACTGAATAATCAAGAAGCACAATCTCACCTTACTTATAGTCAAATGATTGCAACACATATTTATTAAATTCTTGCCATGTGCAGATAAGTGCTAGAGGGAATAAAAAAATGACCAAGTTATCAAGTGTCAGTTAACCATTTTACACATGCACATGCACTCTACATATCTATCTATCTATCTATCTATCTATCTATCTATCTATATCTATCTATCTATCATGAATAAGATATTTCCCCTGGAACCAATCAAGGTTTAAATGTTGCATTCAGTTACATCTCTTTAGTCTCTTCATCTAGAACAATCCTCAATTTTTTTTTGTCATTGCTAATTTTCTTAAAACATTTTTTAAAAAAAAGAAGAGAAGGTTACGATTAAATGACACACATAGTGTAGTTTTTCAGATGCCTCTTCATGTTTTCCTTTAACTTTTGGCTATATTCTCTGTAAACTGAGAGTTAGGATTAGAGGCTTGATAAAATTCAGGTTCATTCATGGCAAGAATACTTCATAAGTGATGTCTTGAGCCTTGTATTGCTTTACTTTAAAAAGCACACAGTTTTAGGATGACCCATTAATAATGCTATGTTTGACTGTTCGATTTAATTTAAGGCTTTTTTTTTTTTTTTTTTGAGGTCAGTGTCACTGGCCCTCATATGTGGGATCCAAACCGGGGCTACTGGCCTCTCAAGCCAGCGCTCAACCAGTGTTACTCGGCCGGCCCAATTTAAGGCTTTTTGATGTATGGAGGTCAATTTTTGAGGAAATCGATTAATCAAACTAATTGAAAATTACATAGAGTTACACAAATTTGTCTAATAATTTCTTTAAAATATCTCATGCCTCACTAGCTAATTTTACCTTATCATGTATAATTTGTATTTTGGGGATATTTTCATTTTTTGTTAATTAGCTTCACATTTATTTTATTTAGATAAACAACTTTTTTCAGAAAAACCATTTAAAATTAATTACACTATTTTCCACTAATTAACTTTTGTTTTATCTCTGCTATATTTTCCTTCTGCTTTCTTTCAATTTACTCTACTGTACATTTTGTTTTCATATTGAGAATTTAATCATATTTAGATTTATATTTTAGATATGAATATTTAAAGTTTTTTTATCCCTATGATCAGAAATGTGTCTCTTCTACCTCACCTATTAATTTATTCAGTCACTTACTTATATTAATATAAACACATGGATATTTATTTTAGACATTTAAGTATAATATATTAATAATACTACTTTAATATTTTCCTGCTAAATTGTCCAGCTTTGGCCATTGAGAGTCTTTTCAGTCGGCTTCTGAACCTCATTGACATACATTCATAATTTTTTTTTTACCTCTACCTTACTTTCCAGCACTAAGGATGCTCTAGGTTCATCTTGTATATCTACTACCCAGAATTAGAATCAGACATTTTTGAAAGATGTTTGTCTTTACCCATAGAGAGTAGGACTTTGTTATATAGAAAGTTCTGGGTGTATTTCAAAGTGATTACTCTTTCCTAAGCCAGGAGTGACACTTGTATTTTTATCATGAGAACTTGTCAGAGTACATGGAGGTAAAACCTACAAAATTATGGTGTTGCCATAATACTGAAGCCTCAAGAGTTTCTCGAGAGATATTGTACACTCAGCCTCCAGCAATTCATCACATTTACATGTAAATGTTCCTACCACTTTATGGCTCCAGTGGCTTCTGTTCTAAATAGCACATCTATGTTGTGACTTTGGAATTTCAAGATTTCTGGGAGGTGGTTTGCCTTGCAAACTCAGTTCTCTGGTGGGTCTGTGAAACATCACTGGTTTTCTTAAGATTTTTCTGGTTTGTATGATGGGAGTGATACCTTCTGAGCTTTTTACATGTCAGATATGAAATAGTGCAGTGAGGTGTTTTAAAATTATCTTTAAAGGTGTATTTTAATTTTTAAAAATATATTTATAAACTTTGGAAATAAAATAAATACAAAGAAGTTTCTCTTGAATTACTTGAAAGTAATATGACAACTTGTTGCCTGATGAAACCCTTTCAGGGTCTGTAACTACTTCTGAGAAAGTGAAAAATGGGGCTCCAATTATCCTTAATGTGTACTTGATGACTCCATCACCTCATCCCATCCTCAGGTAACAGATGTCCCACCTCTGCTACTATATCTTTTCCCATTAGGACATGTTCCTCTCTCTGCTTTGACTTTATGTATTGTGTCCACATCTGGCACTTAAATGCCCTCTCACTCTGTTCGAGTTATGACACACATTGCCAAGCAATCCCTCCATGAGACATGCTTCACATCCTAACTGGGGTTTGCCATTCTTATTGGGCTGCCCTCGTGCATGGATGCCATGCTGGTTGTATGGCCTGTGACACCCTGGGCCAGGCCACTTCTCTCCCAGAACATTCTTTTGCCTCTGCTTATGCCCCTACTCTCCACAATAGGTCACCTCCTATTTTGGCTTTTATTGTTAACTGTGTGTTTTTGTAGAATGTATTAGGAGACTCAGATATATTAACTACTATTACTCTTTCAATGCTTTTTGAGAGCAATTCTCAAAGTTAGTATTTAAGAATTACGCTTCAGGTGTGGCTGTATAGCTCCTATTGTTCCAAATCTCGTGTAGATAGCAAATATATACACTGGAGGCACTGGTGAGTGTAGGAAAGTAGAGAGCTTAGAAGAGTCAAAGCTTTAAAGAAAGGAACAGTGTAGTTGAATATCTTATTTTTGTGGCTTTGACTCTATGGAATGACCCATCCTACACCATGCAGATGACTAAATCTCTAAAAAACACACCTGCTGGCTTGAAGAATCAGAAGACAAGGTCTAAGAAACCATATCCACAACTCCTGGAAATTGAGGAGTTAAATTTCAGAAAGCAGAGAGCCCAAATTCAGTATAAACTCTTCCTGATTCTACAGCTGACACCTGAATTATGAAACACAAGGAAAACATAAATATGTTTCAACTCCTATCTGGAATTCTGCATACCATGCTCAGTATAGGTTAACTATAGCCAAGTTATTCTTTGAAAAATGACAAATCTAACTTCTATTTTTTTCAATAAGAAGCAAATATCATTTACATTTCCAGGGCCTACATCTACCAGTGAGAATAATTCATGGAGAATAAAGAATAATTATACCAACATATATTATCCCTGCCAAACACTAGCCTCAAAGTCAGAGACAAGACAGGTAATCCATCCTGAAATGTCTTCCCAACTCTTAGATAATGTGGTTTATGCACATTTCATTTCTGCCACCTCATTGTGACAATTAGCAGATACCATACAGAATTTAATGTGAGTTACTTTTTGTAGTAAACTAAATCATAGCTCAGTATTATTAATTGTGGATCAAGGATTTTGTTAAAATTGAACAATTTCACATAGTCTTCTCATTAAAAATTAAAGATAACTTATAGGCTCTTACTGGGCTAAATTAATTTCTTGCAGTACTCCTCAATAGATATATGGCATTTCTGCTTCTCCTTCTAGTCACAAAGTAGGAGTTCATTTCACTCTAATAGCTAATGAGATGTGAGTATAAATAACATGCGAAACTCTGGAGTAAAACATTCAAGAGTCAATGCACACTTTTCTACCTCCCTCTCCCACTTCCATAGTCACCAGTGATATTTTAGAATAGACACTCATGACCCCAGATAAAAGTTAATACAGGGAGAGGGTAAGGAAGGGATAAGAAGAAGGACACAAAGGAAAGCATGATCTTTATCTTCACACACACACATACAAAACAAATATTAATACTTCCATAAACTAGAACTGGAGGTGGAAAAATATAGGTCATGAAGGAAAAGAGTAAACCAGAAAATAAGAAAGAGAATAGAAAGTGCATGGGGGATGATGATTGAGTCCAACGAATTAACAGAAATTCTCAAAATTCCCACTCCCTGAGTGTAAACAAAAAAGTGCTTCAATGGTCTTTATGAAGATGCCTGCTTACACGCTTGTCAATATAAAAGTGGGTTTCTAGAGCTCTCGGGTATATGTAAAGTGTGGGAAACAAGTTAATCATTTGTCAATCAAAGCTTGAATGTATTGGCCTATTCCATGTATCTGCCCCTCAACCAGGCTAGACATGGCTTTCTCTTTATATCTTTAGTTGTAAAACTTCTGTTCAGCAAGACTCCCGATGGTTCTCCAGGTTGACTGTTCTATAATGTAGTTGTAATTTTAATGTAGTCCCTCTCTGCTTCTTCACACCCATTCAACACAGCATAAAATAAACAACTTAGAAATGAATACTTATTTCATTTGACCCTAAAGTATTGCTGACTCTAAAAGTTACAAAGCTTTTTTTTTTTTCCTAGAAAATTAGGTGCTTTTTATAGCACAGAAAGTTAACCAATATGTCATCAATATTCTCCTTCTCTCCATAACATGATAGAAAATGATTTCTCAAGTTCAAAAATAGAAAGAAAGAATAACACTGATGTTCTCTGAATAGTTTAGACCCCATATGCAAAATAGATGATCAATGTGCTTATACTAGGAAATGAACAGTTCTAAATGTAAGAGAGCTCTGATGATTTAATTTGAAGCAATCTTACTTCACTTAATACTGAACTGGTGAAATGTATAAAAATATGAAGAAAGTGAGCAATAACTATAGCAATGACAAATATGCTCAAATTTCCTTAATTTTTTCAAAGTTTCATCTTAGGTTTTCATTTTTCTTGTGTGAGGAAAGCAATCTTGAATATAAAATTCCAAAATATGTGAGCCTTTTGTTTTCTTGCCTGTTTTACTATTCATCCATACAATGGGATGTGGCAGCAAAGTTATTTTTCTAGAGATATTTAGCTTGGTTGGACATTCACAGAGCATAATTTTCTATTCTCTATGGGCCATCAATAAGAGCTTTACTTATTAAGAGCTTTACTTATTAGAATTCTACAAGAGCACAACTCTTCACTTCAAATAAATGCACTTGGCTTCCTTGCTGCTCTATCAAGTTTAATTATGCAAACACTATTGAATGGAAGTAGAATCCTAGGCTCCCTGTGTAGCCATGTATGTTACTATTGCCTAAAAATGTTCTAAAGATTTCTGTGGAAATGTTTAGACAACAATAACATCCTTAAAAAAAGGAATTAGAAACTCTTTCCACCTAGGACGTGTTTATTAAGTCTGCTACTTGCCTATCATTTCAGGTACTATTCAGTATTTAAAAATATTTATGACTTGGACACTTTGCCTTTAAGTACGTACTTTAAGTATTTATGCAAAAGAAATCAAGTATCCAAAAATGTGCTTCAGATAATGAACACTAAGAACAGAATACCAAAAGGGAAAGTAATTAGGAAAAATCATTAAACATATGGACTCTCATCAATTGTCAATCACTGCATACATCCTATTATAAAAACTGTGCACTAAATTTGAGAGAGATATCGATGCTATTTATAAAGTATAAAGTAACTTGGATTTAAACTCATTCTATAATTGAGATACAACTCATGAGCCCTGGGAACACAGATGAAAGATCAGTGTAAACTTTAAGTTTCTACAAGGCTTGTAGGGGAGGTTACATTTAAGTAAAATATAACTACTATTGTGAAACAGTGACAGATGAGTACGACTGACTATGGGGAAGAACATGAAATGATATGCAGAGAGATTAAAATGACATATATTAGAGGGTTAAGATCCAGCTAGGGAACTGCTTTGGGGAAATGATTTGGTATGATTAAAATGTAGAAGGATTTATACATGATGAAGTATACTGAATGTAGCCCACAGCACTCACTATTATAGCATACATGAAAATTAAATAATAAACTTGCACTATCAAGATGTAGATTCATCTTGATAGTGTCATTTGATTTACTTTACCAGAAGACTAAAATGTTTTAGAAAACCAGATCTGAAAATCATATAAAAAATAAACCAAACAGAGAAGAGTTGATGGACACCATGTTAATCTGCATATATATATATATATATATATATATATATATATATATATATATATAAAACAATACTTACTTTAATGTGTTTAAGGGAACCCTAATTCCTTGATATGTTAATAAGTGTCATGTCAGAAGAAAACAAAAGGATGTTAAGAAGGGTTATGTAACAAAATAAATAAAATGTGTGTGGTCAAATAAGTTTGGGAAATACTGAGTCACAAAAAAGTTAGCAAACCTCTTCACTAAAAGACATAGAATAAATTAAAGCCTTTTTTTTTTCAAAATGAGATTATTTTATGCAGAATTCCTAACATGTTTAATTTCCAAATTCATTTTTAGATGAGCATCTCAAGGTAATTGTATTCAAAGGAACACATTTTGGAAGCATAGATTTTAAATTATTAATTTGTATTACCTAAAACCTCCTATACATACTTAAGTCAAAAGACGTGAATCCAATTAAACAAAAAGTGAGATGGAAAGTATCATATGACATTTCTGTCCTACCGTTCACCCTACTCTAGCAATGTCACAGGTAGCTATCTTAATTCAGTATTTTAGGAAGCTCCTGCAGTCAATATGTTCTGCAAGACGAAGGTCTCAAGAACTCCTTCTCAGAGTCTGAGGAATCCCATGTTATTTAGAGCATGTAGTGATTAATCTGCAAAACTCAGTACCTACTGTTGCCTACAAAGTTCTTTTGAAAGAGGCCACATTTACATAACTTTTATTACAGCATATTTGTAATTGTTCTATTTTATTGTTGTTGTTGTTACTCTCTTGTTGTGTCTAATTTACAAATTAAACTTGATTATAATTATGTTTATATAGGAAAAAACAGAGTATATAGGGTTTGGTACTATGCATTTGACAGTGTAAGGATGTATCAAGTGGAGCAGAATAGAGAATCCATTACATTTCTTCTCATGGAAAGAGGACTTAATGTGTCGCTTCCTTAATTTTTTTCTTTTCCCAACAACTATATTAAGATATAATTGACGTCAAATGTACTGAACACATTTAATGTGCACAATTTGGTGAGTTCAGACATATGGAAATATTCTTGATATCAGTCCCACAACGAAGTTATTAAATATATTCAACATATCCCAAAATTTCCACCTGTCTCTTTGTTTTTTTCTCTCTGGTAAGAACATGCAACAAATTTTGAAGTGCACATACCATATTGTTAATTACAGATACAACGTTGCACAGCAGATTTCCATAAATTAATTCATCTTTCATAACTGAAACTGTATACCCACTGAGCAACCGCACCCCGTTTCTCCAAATCCTATCCCCAGGCAACTGCTATTGTATTTTATGCTTTTTAATCTATTTTAAATACCTCAAATGAGTGCAATCATACAGTATTTGTCCTTCTGTTACTGGTTTATTTCACTTAGTATAATGTCGTGAAGTCATCCATGTTATTACAAATGGCCAAATTTCCTCTTTTTTTAAGGCTGAGAAGTATTCCATTAGGTACCGCATTTTCTTTGTCCATTTGTTTGCTGATGAAAACTTGGGTTGTTTCCGAATCTTGACTATTGTTAAAAATGCTGTAATAAGCATGGGAGTGCAGATATCTTTTTGAGATCCTGATTTCAAATCTTTTGGATATATACCCAGAAATGGGGCTCTAGACAAATTGGAACCCCTGTCCCTTTGGTAGGAATATAAAATGATGCAGCCCCTATGAAAAACAATATGTGGGTTCATCAAAAAATTAAATACAGAACTACCATATGCCCCTCTGTTTTTGAACAACACTGAATATGGCAAAGGGGGCAGTGGAGGGAAAAAAATCAAAAACAAAAACAAGGATAAAGGGCACTATGAAAAATAATGGAGTAATGAGATAATTTCTCAGGTCAATATCTAAAGAAAGGGCCAGCATTTAAAGAACATAATGGGTAGGAGGGAGGTAAAACATTATCCACAGAAACTGACTGCTAGAGATCATGTATTGAAAGACTACCTTTCTTGTCCTTCCAACACCCCAAATATGCCATATATAGCTTTCCTCTCTCTATCACTGGATGTAGGCCCCTATGCTAAATAAACCTGAGCTATCTGGATAAATTTAGGTAAGCACCACCTTTTTCAGAATGTTGAGTCAATGAATATGGTTTCTGCTTTTGTGCGCTATAATTTAAACTAGCATAATGAGAATTTGAATAGTTGGACCGGGTGACCTAGTGACCTAAGATGGGAAAACGTTTTGTGAATGTTCATTGAGCATGTGAAGAAGTGCACATAAATCCAGGATACAGTTCCTTTGACATTTATTCAAAGTCAAGGTTATGGCTGCTGAATCAGAGTTGCAAATATTTTACTATAAAAAGCATATATAATTTATTTACTTGGAAATATTTTATTTGTATCTGAGTTTGTGGCTCAGCCCTTCTCTTCACATATTCTGAGGAAGGATTTCATTTTCTACTCACACAAGCTACATTTGGGGACAGAAAAATGGTCTCCAGTAAGTGACCGCAGAGGGAGACGCTGTGCTCATTATAACTCACCGGTACTGGGTGTTTCACTCTCTGAAGAATTTTACCTGAATGTTAAGTTTGAGAGATTAGAAGGACCTAAAAAAGGAGAATTATATAAAAGGCAGGCAGGATTAACTCTTCAGGGATGCACAGGGCATAATATGAAGCAATAGGGCATAAATGTCAGCTGCAGAGGAGACGGCAGCGGACTGGGGTGGAATGAAGCAATCAGCGGCCGCCTGACTCTGTCGGAAGGAAAACGCGGTGACTGCGGGGTGGGTAGCAGCGTTTCTGGAGAGAAAGATAGGCTCTACTGACAGAGACTAAAATAATACTTTGTCAAATGGCTGACAAGAGTGTGAGAACAGAAGGGGCAGCAGGTCACTGCATATTTTATCACAGTTTTGCATGTGGCATAATAAGAGCAACCCAAACAATCAGCTGAAGGACAAATAGGTAATTGTAACACAAATAAAATACATATTCATAAAACGGTTCATTAAATCAACCAGAGCTTTCCCACTTAATGTTGTTTTTAAATTTCTTTTTTACTCTATCTATACCTATATTTGTATGATATACTTAATATAATGTTACATGATGGAATCGCAATATAATGTTTTGCACCAGAAGAATGAACTTCGTAAGTTCCAGGGCCATGACTATTTGTGTGGTCTTTGGAAATGTTCAACTAATATTTACTGAAAGAGTGAATACCGACACATGCATTTGAATCCTCATGCAGTTCCCCTCCACATTCAAGGGCTAGAAGAAAACCAACAATAAATAATTCTTCACATAATCTACTGGCCCAACTACTTTCAATTTACTTTTATACATAAGCTAAATAATGATTATAGAACATATTTGGAATATCACGAGAGGTTAGTTTCTTCTCACTTTAAAAATAAACAACTAAGAATACCTAGGTGTTACTTTTGTTTATGAATATAATAGAGTAATTTGAGCACTATGCAAATAGTGTTAAGACAAATGTTTCTAGAGTAAACAACCCGAAAGCTTGGCAAAATTATGCAATGTAGAAAAAGCTTTGTTTGTTTGTTTCGTCAGTGTTGGAGAGATGCTGAAGCTACTGCACTAGGAGACCCAAGAGTCCTTGGGGAGGGGACATGTAGAGATGTTGGTTTACAGTCAACACACAGTATTCTAGGCACAGGGCAAGGGAGTTTGAATCAAGGTTGTTCCCAGAGATGCTACTGAAGAACAGAGAGCTTCCTGTGGTCTCATGGGATTGGAGAGAAAAATTTGGAGACTAAAAGCGCAAGATACTAACTATTTGGAAGCTAAAAATGAAAACTGAGCCTGACATACTGCTGTTTTTCCCTTTATGGGAATCCATGTAGTTTAGAAGGTTAAACAACAACAAACAAAAATTGTAAAAATATTCCAATGAGAAATCAGAGTATTCAGCAATCTCATTGTGAAATATATATTGAAAATATATATATATATTTCAGGACTCACCAGAAATAGAGGGTTACATGCCAGAATCGGGAGCAAACAAAATGTTGACAGAATTTTATAGAAAGTTCAACTCAGTCCGAAGTCCCTAGTTAGATTAATATGATTGGTCCCTAATGTGTCTGCCTAGAATATAATATAGTAAACTCACAAGAATGGAAGATTTTAAAATATTATACAAAATATTCAGGATCACCTAGGTAACACTAGAGGGCAAAGTATAAAACAAAAATGTTTAAAGAAAACAAAAACAAAAAACAAACCAGGAAACCTCACCAGAGACTAAAATTCTTTAAAAGAATCAAATGGCTAATACACAATTATAAATTTGAAAGCCGAAATTAAACACTCTATAAATAAATTTAACTGAAGACAGAGAGGTAAAAGGTCAGTAGAAAATCAGATTGTCAGATCAACAGAAATTCAAGCTGGAGTACTGAACAAAGAATAATCATCACAGTAAAATGGCATAATGCGTGGAGAACAGGGGTGCCAGAAGAAGTTGAGTCAGTGCAGCACACAAAGAAACAAGGACTGTAAATACACCTAAATTGATGAAATAGATTAACCCAGAATTTCAAAAGGATCTACCATTTCCAGACAAAATAAATAAGAAAAGTGAATTCCACATTGGATAGAGTCCCTGAATATGAAATTAATAAGGCAGGAAGCCATTTAAATAACACCATTAAGTCCTGAAGAAAATAATTCTCAACACAAATGGATATTTAGTCAATGAAGTCCCAAACACCCAAAAGACATTTTGTGAAAATAGATATAAGCTGATTCTAAAATGGGTATGTAAATACAAATAACCTAGAATATCCAGGTTAAGTCTAACTTGAAGGAAAAAAAAAATTTAGAGGGTTTATGCTATGATGTATCTCAACTTGGAGCTACAACTGAGACAGCATGATTTGGCACCACAAACAAATGCACCAGAGGAACATAATAAACCCTAGAAACAGATCCACTTATATAATGACCATCTGACTTGAAGTGAAGGCCCTATATAACACAATAGGAAAAGTACAGTAATTTTAATAGGAAATAGAGGGCAGGACTGAAATCCAACACGAGGGTTATATGAAGCCTGGTCACTCCTGGAGGAACCCCAGCTGAATACAAAAGCTACTTCAGGATGCCTCGGGAACACATCTAAACAATCCACTCGGATCACCTTCCAGGGTCATATTCTCAGATTTGGCATTTCTGACCTGGTATTGCAAAGACTTGGTAATTTCTTTGAAGGGGACACAAAAGACTTCTCTGGTGCAGTGGGGAAGCTTTACAACCACTAAACACTTGGTAGACTGCTGCCATCTGGCATCTACATTTTAAGTCTGAAAATTTTTGAACGTAACAATTGGACCACTCTCAGCAGACCTCCCTTGGACCGGAAGGGGAGTTTGGAGAAACAAGAGGTACCCCAAGTCACCCAATAACCATTCTTCAAGCCAGCCAGATTAACTGAATACCCACAGATTAAAAAAATGATGCTGATGTTTGGGCCACAGTACGTAATAAAATTAATTCCAGGCAAGTAATAGTTACATAGGTGATCTCATTTTTCAAAAATTAATTGACCTGTATATTTATAATTTGTATACTTCTCTATCTGCATAAATAAAATATTAATCTTAAAATAGCATTGCATATTCCCCTTCCAGTTATTTTACTGTACTAAATTTTCATATTTTCTCAGATTATACAAAATATGCCTGTAGCATTGAAAGTAATATATCTCTGATCATAAAATTATTGCACATTCAGTGTAGAAAATTAATTTCAGTATATTTATATAACTTTTTTATGCTTAATTATGTAGTTGAATTAAAAGTACAAGTTGGTTTTTAAAGCAGCACTAATAAAGCAATAGTGAATGATGCCAGAGGAAGAAAAATTAACTTGTACTTGGTGACTTTATGATAAATATCTGCCACTGTGTTTATTGGTTTACTAATTTTCTGCAATTAGAAATATGATTCAGACATTTAACATTGGTTTCAAAGATGCAAAATTTTCTTGGCAGGTGGCAAGAAAAAGGGTCATTTTGTTGTAGGTTGGATTTTCATTTTTACTATTGCATGTTGGCTTCCAGTCAACATTCTCTTTCCTAGTTTTCTGATCTCATTTTATTTCACCTATAGCTTGTTGATATTTTCCTGATTTCGTTTTTGTTACAAATGTGAAGTTTTAAAAATGTAAATATTATAGAAGGATATAAAGATTTTGAAAAAACAATGAATGTGAATAAAGTAAGCATGAAAATTCATTATGATCATCATAAATCTCACCTTAGGAGTTAATCCATTAGAAAGAATATATATATATATGACTGTACTTCTTTTAAATTTAAATATAGTTGGTATACAGTATTATATAGTTAGTTTAAGGTGTACATTATAGTGACTCGACATTTTTACATCTTACAATATGATCGCCCCATTAATTCTAGTCATCATCTGTCACCAAGAAAACTTATTAAAATATTGTTGACTACATTCCCTTTCACCTTTTTCACCATCCCCCTTCCCCTCCCCTTTGGCAAGCATCCCTTTGGTCTCTATTTCTATGAATCAGTTTATGTTTTGTTTGTTCACTTGCTAAATTCCACATATAAGTGAAACTATACAGTATTAGTTTTTCTCTGTCTAGCTTATTTAACTTAGCATACTATCCTCTAGGTCCATTCATGCTGTCACAAATAGTGAGATTTCCTTCTTTTTTACCGTTCTTAAAATGTTCCCTTGTATAAAGATGTACCGCATCTTCTTCATCCATCTCTCCATTGATGGACACCTAGGTTGCTTCCAGAACTTAGCTATTGTAAATAACACTGCAATGAACACAGAGGTGCACATACTGGGTTGTCAGAAAAGTCATGACGCACTTTTGCAATGAAAAACATAGAAAAAATACATCATGACTTTTCCGACAACCCAGTATTTCATCAAATTAGTGGTTTCAGTTTTTTCGGATAAATACCCAGACGTGGAATTGCTGGGTTGGATGGTAGATCTATTTTTAGGTTTTTTGAGTCTCCACTGTTTCCCGCAGTGCTGGACCAATATGCAGTCCCACCAACAGTTCCCCCACATCTTTGCTAACACATGTTGTTTGTTAACTTCTTGATAATAGCCATTCTGTCTGAAAAAAAACAAAATGGGAACCTACTGAATGGGAAGCAGGTATTCCTAAATGATGCATCTGATAAGGGGTTGATATCCAAAATATATAAGGAACTCAATTCCATAACAAAAAAATAAACAATCTGATAAAAAAATTGTCCTTTTCTAAATGAACTTATTTATAATATTTATAAATCACAAATGTGGAAGTCATACTCTGCACATTAATCTATTTTTAAAATCACAGTCTTTAGATATTCTATCCAAACAATAACATTTTCCCTGTTCAAATCTATACAATTCAGTAATTATTAGTGTATTTTCATAGCTGTGCAACCATCATCACTGTTTAAGTTGGAATATTCATCACCCCAAAAAGAAACCCATTCACCATCACTCCCCATTCAGCTTCCCCAGCCCCTGGGAAACACAAGTCTACTTTTTGTCTGCATGGATTAGCCTCTTCTGGAGATTTTATATAAACAGGATTATCCAGTATGCGGCCTTTTAAATGTGTCTGGTTTCTTTTGCTTAGCATGAAGTTTTCAGTGTTCAGACAGACTATAGCATGCATTGGTTTTCATTCCTCTTTATTGTTAAATTATATTGAATTGTATGACTTATACCATATTCGTTTAACCATTTATCAGTTGAGGGGTATTTGGATCATTTCCAATTTTTTTGTTAATAAAAAAATGCTGCTAGGAAAATTCCTATGCAAGTTTTTATGTGGCCATATGTCTTTAATTCTCTTGAGTATTTGCCTATATGTAACATTTTGTGAAACTATCAACAGATTTCCAATATGTCTGCACTCTTCTACAATCCCACCAACCATGAGGAGGGTTCTCATTTATACAAATTTTTTTCAATGCTTGTGTGTGTCTTTTAAAATTTAATTTTAGCCATTCTAGTGGGTGTGATGTAGTATCCATTATGGGCTTAATCTGAATTTATCTAATAAATAGTGGTGTTGAGTTTCTTTTCATGTCCTTATTGACCATTGCATATTTTCTTCACATAAATGTCTAATAAATCATTTGCACATTTTTAATTGACTTATTTATCCTCTTACTGTTGAGTTGGAAGTATTCTTTATATGTTCTGACTACAAACTCATTATCAACTATATGATTTTAAAATTTTGCTCAGGGATAGGGATGTCCTTTGAAGTACAAAGGTTTTAAATTTTATGAAATAAAATCAATCTATTTTTTCATTTTTTGCTTATGATTTTGATATCATATCTAAAGACTTATTCCTATATTTTCTTATGAGTTTTACAGTTTTAGCTCTGACATTTATGTTTGCATCATTCTGAGTTTATTTTTGTATATGGATGTAAGAGGGCTCAACTATCATTCTTTTACATGTGGGTATGCAGTTGTTTCTGCACTGTTTGTTTTAAATATTATTCTTTCCCTAAAGTATCTTGGAAACCTTGTCTAAAATCAGTTGATTGTAATTTTGAGTTTATTTTGATACTCTCCATTGTATTCTATTTACCTACATGTTGATGCTTATGCAAAACCACACTCTTGACTACTGTAGCTTTATTTAGAAATCTGGAAGGGTGAGCTCTCCAGCTTTGTTTTTACAACACTGTGTTGACTCATCTGGGTTCCTTGCATTTCCATATGGCTTAAGGATCAGCTGGTCAATTTACACAAAAATGCAGTTAGGATTTTTATAGGGATTGCATGTATCAACAGATCAATTTAAGGATTATTTCCATTTCAAGCAGAATGTCCTAAAATCCATATGCACCGGATATCTTTCTATTTATTTAGGCCTTCTTTAATGTCTTTCAACAATGTTTTGTAATTATCTGTGTGCAAGTCGAGCTTATTTGTTAAGTTTATCCTTAAGTATTTTCTGTTTTACATGTTACTGTAAATGAAATTATTTTCTAAATTTTCAGGTTGTTCATTAGAGTTGTATAGAAATGCAAAACATTTTATATTGATCTTATAGAATGCAAAGTTGATAAACATGTTTATTATTACAAATAGTTGGGTTTTTTTGTTGTTGTTTTTTGGTGGGGTAAATCTATATATAATCATTTCATCTGTGAATAGAGTAGCTTTTCTTCTTCTCTCCCAATCTGGAAGGGTTTTATTTCTTTTTCTTGCATATTTTCCATGACTAGAACAGTACAATATTGAGTATAATTAGTGAAAACAGACATTCTTGTCTTGTTCCTTTTCTTAGGGAAAAAGTATTCAGTCTTTCATCATTAAGTATAATGGAAAAAGTAGGAGTTTTTCATACAATGCTTTATCAGGCTGTGAATATTCCATTGTAATCCTAGTTTGTTGTGTGATATGTGTGTGATTTTATCATGAATATGTGTTGCATTATATCAACTGCTTTTTCTGCAACTATTGAGATGGTCATATTGTTTTTCTGTCATTTATTTTTTATATGATGTATTACATTGATCCCACTTAATATGTTGCTGAGTTCAGTTTTCTATTATTTTGTTGAGGATTATTGTCAATATTTATGGGAGATACTGATCCATAATGTTATGACTTTGTTTGATTGTGGTTTCAGGATATTTCTGGCCTGATAGAATGAGTTGAGAAATGAACTTCTAATTTTTGAGAGAGTTTTGAAGGACTGGTGTTAATTCTGCTTTAACCATTTCATAGAATTCATCAGCTTCACTGGTGCCTCGCCTTTCATTCTAAGTTGTTTTTTGTTTTTCATTATTAACTTTATATTACCTATTATATGATGAGTCATCCACATTAACATTGTGTGTTAGGCAGAATATACCCCCTCAAAGTAGCTAGGTCCTATCACTGAAAACTCTTTGAAGTTGTGATTAATTTTAGGATCTTGAGATGAAGAGCTATATTGGATTATTTAGGTGGTCCCCAAATGCACTAAATCACAAGTATCCTTGTAAGAGAGACACAAAGGGAGATCTGACGAAGATGAAAGAAGATAAGGCATGCAGACAAAAGAGGAGGCATAGATTACAGGGAGAAAGTTCATTATGCTGGCCTTAAAATCAGAATGATGCAGCCACAAGCCAAAGAATCCTGGCATCCACCAGAACCCGAAAGAGGTAAGGGATGGATTCTCCTCTAGAGCCTGTGGAAGAAATGCAGTTTTGATGACTCTTTTACTTTGATCCAGTGATGCTAATTTTGTACTTCTGGCCTCCAGGACTGTGAGGGAAGAAATTTATTTTAAGCTACCAAATTTATGATATTCTTTTATAGTAGTCAAAGAACACTAATCAAAGATCTATTCAAATTTTCTACTTTATTTGAGTTAACTTGTACTTTGTAACTTTCTAAACATTCATCCATTTCCTGTAGTTTAAATAATTATTTGGAATCATAATTATAGTACCCTCTTATAATCATTATATTTATGTATGATTGATATTAACTGCGCCGATTTCATATACATGTTTCCCAAAGGACATGAACAAGAATGTTCATAGAACACTAGTTGTGATGGACATTTAATGGTTAATCTTATGTGTCAACTCCACTAGACTACAGCGCCCAGTTATTTAATCAAATGCTGATCTAGCTTTGCTGTGAAGGTATTTTGCATATGTGATTAACCTCTATAATCAGTTCATTTTAAGTATAGAAGATTACTCTTAATAATGAGGATTAACTCATCAATCAGTGGAATACCTTAAAAGTAAAAACTGAGGTTTCACAAGAAAGAAGAATTAGGCCTCAAGACTGCAGCATCAAATCCTGCCTGACAAAGGTGAAGGCAATAAGCAATGCAAATTGGTAGTTACCAAGTAGTCATGGGGATGTAAAATACAGCATAGGGAATATAGTCAGTAATATTGCAATGACTATGTATAGTGTCAGGTGGGTTCTCACTTATTGCAGGGATCACATCATGAATTATATAAATGTCTAGCCACTATTCTATATTCTGGAAACTAACATAAAATAATGTTGAATGTCAACTGTGGTTGAAAAAAGAAAAAATATATATACATATTTTTAAACATCCTCTGAGTTTCTAGCCTATTAGCCTGCCTTACACGCTTAAGACTTGCCAGCCCCACAAATTGTGTGAGCCAATTCTTTACAATGTGAAAAACAAAGAATAGTTTAAGAAACTATTTAAGGATATCTTTGAAGGGACGCATCATGACAGGAATTTCCAAAGATGGTCAGGCTCCATTGCTTGGTCTGGATGGTTGTTAACACCAGTGAATTCACTTTGTAAATATTCATTGAGACCTTATAATATGTTCATTTGTAGTTTTTCTCTGTCTCTGTTTCTCTCCCCCCCACTTTTGTTGGTTATACAGTGGTAACACATTGATTACATTGTAATATTAACTTGAATTTCCATGATAACTAATAAAGTTGTGAGACATACAGAACATATATTTTTGTTTCTGCCGAGTTGGGAATTACTGAATAAACAGTGCTGAATACAGGATGCTGGGCCGAGAGTAAGCTTTGGGGAAATAATTTACAATTGTACGATAGTAAGAGAACTTGTTGGTATGTGTGTACATTTTAAGGGAGAATGAGGCCCAAGGTCCTAGAGGTAACTTTAGATTCTCAAATCTGCAGACACTAGAGTTCACCTGACCCTTAAAGAGATGCAACTTCAGAAGGCTGGAGTAAGAACCCGTATGAATGGGATGGAGCCCTTTCCATCCCATTTCCAAAGAGTAAACTTTTTGTCTCTCCTTTCAGGAGGAGGAGGGAGCAGCTGCCACTTCTTGTATAAACAGAGAAAACCCAGTTTTCATCCCTTGTCTATGAAAGGTCTGGGCACCGTACTAGACTCTTCCATCTGGCTTTTGTTGTACTGGCCAGGAGTAAGCACTGAGGAAAAGGAAGCTAGCACACTATTTGGTGAATAAGAACTAATCTGTCTTTCATAAAAAAATAAAAACAAAAAACAAAAACACTTTATGTGCACATTGTGGATAAAATTGATAAAAATTAATATTAAAAACTACACAATTTGGGTATTTTTAAGGCACTTATTAACCATTTACATCCTAATTTTTGAAGTGCTGGTGAAGGATTTTGACCATTGTTCTACTGGGTTCATGTCGATTTCAACTATAGGTTTTATTTGCAGGGATAGCATCTTAACAACAGGAGAGGAATTCATAGGAAAGGGAACAGAGGAAAAGATGAAAGGCACAAAAGAGGTAGGAAAGGAACATTAAGGAAATAATTCCCATGTGAATCAATTCAAAAAGTTCTAGGTTTATTAAAAAAAAGTGTCAGTAATAGTCAGTGACTCTTTCTTGTTTGTGAGTTTGGGAAAAGAATAGTGATTTCAAAGTTGAAAGCCATTAGTTGAAAGTTCTGTTAGTTATAGAACACCAATAAATAGAAAAAGAGAATAATTGATTTCTTTTTTAGATTATCAATGAATAGATGAGAGTCATAAAAGGCAGTGAATGGGGGATATTTCTGTGATGCTAGACATTTCTATGTAGTTTGTTTCTTATATAGCTTCACTATTTACCTTCAGGATCCATTAATCCCAGGATGGATTAAATAAATAAAATTAATCACGGTCTTAAATCTGTTTTAAATCTGTTGTTTGTGGTAGAAAGTCTTAAAACACTTTTTAAAATACAATTGCTTTTGTTATTTGAGATTCACTGTGCTGTTGCAATTTCATCTTTCTGAGGGAAAAAAATAGTCCTGCTGTTACACAGGACAGAGGCTGCAAATAAACTGAATGAATGGTAATTCCCCAGAGCGAGTATTTCAATAGTAAACTTTAACAGCATGATTGAAAAAGAGTGAACTAGTCCATTAAATTTGTTTTATTACTGTAAAATCTTTCACTCCAAACAGAAGCAGTTGCCACCATTCCCCACAGAGTGATGTGGTCTTATCTAAGTAATTCCCTCTTCCTCAATGGGCAGAATCATGAACCCCACTTTGATTACATGGACTGACTTAGAGAAAACTGAGCTGAGCTGTTGACATTCTTTACATAATATTTCTGATAATCCTCTCCCTGCTGTGAAATACATGATCCTCCTCTGTGAACTACATTCAGCTAAAGGTGTTTTTATTTTATTTTGGAATTTTTGAAATTTTCAAATAATCCTATTGTTTTCCCCATTTTTAAAATTGGGCTGTTATTTTACAATTAATTTGAACTTTCCTTTTTATAATCAGGATATGAGTACTTTAGATACATTTAGTGCAAATATCTTCTTCCTCATTGCCTTTTCTCTTCATAGTGTTTATTTAATGAACAAAAATTCTGAATTTTAATGAAATCTAATTTATCAATCTTTTCTTATATGGTTATCACTTTTTGCATCATCTATATGACCTCTTTTGCTACCTTAAATAATGGAATTATCTTCTGGAAGTTTTTTTGGTTTTTTTTTGCCATCTGTCACATTTAAGAAAATAGTCTGCTCAAAAAGTTCTGTTTGGTGTGAGGTTGAATTCAAGTTTGTTTTTTATCTGTTTGCTGCTATTTATGTTGTTGTTTTTCTTATGTTGCTATTTTTCTCACTCAATTGGCCCAGGACCTTTCTTTTGAAGTCCACCATGTAGCTATCTCTTTATAACACTCTCAGGGAGAAATGAAAAAGTAAGTGACTTGATACTATATGAAAACTTATGATGAACCCACTTAAATAAAGGCAGATATTGGAGTGTTGCTTGTGTTGGGTTAGAGTTACATGGTTGTCAACACTATAATAACTAATTAAGCTGTTACTATGTTTTATACATTTTCATATACCTTGTTTTGCTGGGTATAATGCACATCCACATTTTTGACCCAAACTGTCAGGGGGGAAAAAATCTTTCCCTTTAATTTTTTAATTCAAAATTTATTTGTTTACATTTAAATACTTGTGTTTAGTATTATAAAGGAATTTTAGCATTTATTTTCTTTAACATATTATGGGACAAGAAATTTTATATACCAGTAACAAATTTATGACATTTATGCATCATAGAAGGCCAAGAACTCTTTGTCATTGCAAGTTCATCATAAGTTCAACAAAACCAATTTTCATATTCCAGGGTATTATTTCACATATGGATATCATTATTAATCTAGAGTTACACTTTTAACTCATAAGCATAAATAAAAGAACTAAAAATACTTATATAGATACAGAATTAGTACTACCCATGTATAATGTACATCCTTATATTACCCTCAGAAATTTGGGCAAAAAAGTGCACATTATACATGGCAAAATACGGTATTCCCCAAAAGGAAAACAGTGTAAGAGGAAATGATAATCTTCATGTTGGAAGAAATTGAGCATCAAGTGGTCACAGACAGTTAACAAAATGATTACAACAATCAAATGATTTGGACAATATAGTTAGATTATTTAGCCACAAAATTAAGACTTAAAACGTCAAAAAATGATGCTTCAAAATTTGTGTTCGTCTATTTTTAACGATAATACCGTTATTACAACTGAAGAACGATTGGGTGGAAAGCTTAGTGTAGCACATGGAGAATCCATAGTTGAGTTCTGCCAATTCTAACAGTTTCACACATCATACTGGAAACAAGGCAGTGCTTTTTAATGGGTGAAAATATTTCATTTCTTAAATCAAAATACTTAAGCTGTCAATATATTGCTAATTTGGAGCAGGTCAGTTTATGCTATTCTGCTTAACTGATGTTCTAATGTATGGCCGGAATGCCATCAGAGGCCAAAGACCCATTCAGGAAAGCCTCACCCACATAAAAATATGTAATGTTCTTATGTGCTTTCATTCCACAGTATCACAAGGATCTCTCCCACTCACCCAGATTTTCAACCAGTTAGTACTGAGCACCTACTATGTGCCAGGGATACTTTTGATTCAACGTTTAAAATCCTTAATAAATTATTGAACCCCCAACAATTTCCATGCTAAATAATAATAATTAATACTACTAATAATTTATTATTATTATTCTCCCTCTCTGACTCCTCCTCCTCTTCATTATTTTTTTGGGGGTGGGTGGGGGGTTGTTTTGTTTTTTTGAAATAAGGGTTACGTCCAAATGACCTTCCCAAGAAACATCAACTGTCTCATCAAATCCCCAAAAGAGACCCTATTTACAAATGTGAAGATTGAAATTCAGAAAAGTTTAGGAATTTGACCAAGATACTGTAGTCAGCAGAGTTGGGATAACAAACCTAGTCTCTCCGCCTATAATATACCTCACTTCTTTCTTTCAAACAGACTTGAATGAAGGAAGGAATAAAGAAATAAATTAGGGCCGGCCAAGTGGAGTGGTGAAGTGCTGGCTGGGGAAGCCAGTGGCCCTGGTTCGGGTTCCACATATGAGAGCCAGTGACACTGCCCTCAAAACAAAACAAGAAATGAATTAGCTTTGTGAGTCTTGTGTGAGTTTAAGTGTGTCCATAATAAATAGATAACTGAATGCAGTAAAAAATCATTTTCTTAGATGTATTTAGAATTCTCTCCTTGTCCACATTTTTAACAATATAGTCTATTTCTAAGCAGACTAGCCATATCTCAGTGAAGAACCACTGCACCTTGAACTGCTGAGTAAAGTGCCTTACAAATTTATAACTGTACAACCAAGTAATAATAGTGATTATTGTAATGGAGAGCTATCATATGTAAGCCAGTTTAATACTTATTTAATCAGTTAATAACCCCATAAGGTGGGCGACATTATTATCCTTGTTTTGCAGATGAGGACACTAAGGCACAAGTGGCTACTTATGTCCTCAAGGTCACCAAGATTTTCAGTGACACAGCAGGATTCTGGTTCATGCAGTTTGGCTCCAGAGTCCACGTATGTAATTTCTACAGGCTGCTGTCTTTCTAAGGTATATGTGTACTATACACATATTTCTTCATATGACACTAACCTCTATGAACTAGATTTATGTGTTAGGAAAAATCGTTAATTTAGGATTTCTACAGATAAATATGTATTTGAAATTAAACCACTTACCATCACTAGATTGAATATTTTACCTCACATAGCCAATAAAGATTACTCACCTTGACTTTGCTTCCAAGTAACAGGATGGCAGGTGCCCAGGAGGTCGGAAATACAGGTAACAGTACCTCCATTTTAAATATTAGGGAATGAAAAATTCACATAGGGAAAAGAAGTGCAGCAAGAAATGAATCCACGGCAGAGCTACACCTAAATCTATGCTCTTCTGAATGCTAGATTACCACCATCTACTACAGCCAGACTTAACCTCTGAGAGAGCCATGTCTCGTTTATGTTAGACAAGCACCAAGCAGTGGTGCCTGTGGCGAGACAGGTGCACTTTCTCTAATGTGTTCAATGAAATGGACATCTGACAGACTAGGTTTTGCTCTGCAGTCTCTGCTGTTACATGTAAATAACAATTATGCAAAGATTTGAAATGAAAAGGATGTCTTTCCAATGGACCCATTTGGTAATTCCCAACTTTATAAAGAGAACATTTTAGAGACATTCATCTGTGGAGATATCTAAGGTGGAGAACATAAACTCTTAAAAGTATTAACATTCTATTAGAAAAGTAAAGGTCTGTTAACATGTTTTTAAGGAGGGTGTCATTTCAAATGTTGCCATTGACAAATACAAGTGGTAATACATGAGTCATTTATTCTACTGCCATCTTTGAAAACTGAAATAAAAGTTACAGAAGCTGAACATCAGTCATGAAAAGAGAAATGACATATACATCTCAAAATTTTTGCACTTTGGAGCAGATTTAATAAAATTTAGACAAAGAATTTCCAAGCATGTACCATACTCCCAACAATTACACATGTATCCATCTAACTATTCTGGTCTATTTCATGTTCCTTAAAAGACAAGCTTTATTTATAAAGAAGACATATTGTATAAGTTGGAAGATTAAGATTAATATTAGCAAATTAAAGAGTATTGCCATAAACCAATAGGGAAGAATTCTGAATCACATAAGTAGAAGCATTAACAAAATACCTGCCAAGGCACCAAAAGTGTAATTTGCTAACCACTCTGCAGTGAAGTGAAGATGTGATTCTCTATGTTTCAGTGTATCTACACATCAGCTGAGTAAAAACAAACAAACAATACAAAACAAAACAAAAAACACATGTGTTTGTTCTCTTTTTGGACAACTTATTTTATCCCTGACAAGAACCTTATTGTGACACATGTATAAATAGTGCTACTTCAAACAGAGCACAATTGAGTAAATGTAAATTAGTCAAGTAATTTACAAAAAAAACAATGTTTAGATTCAATGTAAATATAGGCTAAGAGAATACTGCTCAAACAACCTTTGCTAACAGAGGTATACTTTGGAATTGATTTAATGAAAGTACATTCATAAAGAAAATTGTGTATCTTTTTTGAGGTAAATCATACCGAACCCAGATAGAAGGTAACTCAAAGCTATCTTCTCCTTTCAGGCAATTATAACTTCCATATGAAATATTTTTAAGCATGCAGCATAGCATTAGAGATAACAATTAGGTTAATTGGCTTATTTCACCACTCCCATTATCAATTCCACAATGACAATATTAGTTGAAATATTTTTTTTTTTTTTTGAGGGCAGTGTCACTGACCCTCATATGTGGGACCAAATCAGGGCTGCTGGCTTCCCAAGCCAGCGTTTAACCACCATGCCACTCGGCCAGCCCTGATTTTTTTTTAATTACACAGATTTTTCAGACCTAGCTCTAAAGTAACTAACATCATCTGAAAATTCTCAGTGCATATGGACCACACAGCTTATGTAGCAGAGATCTTTACCTGATGATATTTTACAAAGAATATGAACTATAGATAATTTCTATATTCACACAAAGATTGAAATATCATTAGCAAAAACTCAATAAAAAGTGGTGCTTATCACATAATAGCTACTGAATTAAAAGTAAACAATATTTATTTTACTTAATTACTCTTCCTTCTTTGAATTAAAAGAAAATGAGAGGGTTGTGAAAGTGAATGTAGCTAGAGGACTGGGTATCTTTGGACATTACAGGGAGTCCATCTTCTCCCAAATCTATAACGAACTTCGTACAAACCAAATGAAACTGATGAACAACACCCATGGGGGTGTCCAGAATTCAGAGCAGGGCAGCACAGCCAAATGGAAGCACTGGCTGGCACATTTATCTAAATATATTTATTTGCCCATCATTCAACCCAAAGAAGGATTTTAACACATGACCACTGAACATCCTTCAGGATATAAAAGATAACTTCCATATTTCATTAAACACATTTGACTTTAGAAATCTGAAATTACTATAGCCCTAGAAAAAGGAACTTCCTTCCATCTTGAGTGTCATCTTAAGCTACAAAACATCCCCCAAACTCTGTGGGAATGTGTTTCAAGTATGTTATCCGACTTTGACTTTGAAGATATCATGAAAAGCTCTACAGACTAAGACTCACTCATCATAGTGAAATGTAAAAATGAGTGGGAAAATTAACTGATTTTTGTTTTACCCCCAGCACAAGGCAGTAGTGATGATTAGGATAGAATGCCAGTCTTGGAAAGACAGAGAAAAAAATTGTTCCCCTTTTCTACAGAGATCATTTGCATTTCCATGTGGATGTGCAAAGTGCAAGTTCTTAAATATAATGGACATTTGGTAGTGCATCTACCTACTCAGCTGTCCTGTATATAATCTTTTTTTAAAATACAACCAAGTAGATCTCATCTACTTCAATTTAATACATGAAACAATGAAAAAGAGAATTTCACTATATATGAAAAGCTTAACAAAAATGGCAGCTTTTGAAATATGCAGCAGCATACCCGTAAAACATTTTTAAAAAATTACTAGGAGTGGAGAGTTCCTTATTTTAATTTCATGCCTTTCTATCCAGCTGTGTGCACTTGACTGAGTAACTTACTGTCATCTGGGCATCAGGTTTGTCATCTGTACTTAAGGATTCATTCTAGTTTGTTATTTTTTTACAATATTTCTCAATGTATGTAAGAATACTAGCCTTTCAAGATATTCCTCCTCAAAAACAGTTTCCTGATCAAATCCATTTGGGAATTTCCACATCTCATTCATTCAATGTCCACTTACATAATCTTTATCATGGTGTGACTTAAGATACCTTGAAAAGTCAGAGGCTATGTCTTGTAGAGGATATGGGAATTAATATAGTAACATAAATGCTTCAAATAGCAGCTGTCATATATCATGCAATCAATGGTATTTTATAGCATGAGATTTGACTAGGAGCATCTGACCTAATCTGGAAAGTCTATAGTCTTTCTTTAGGAAGTGATCATTGAAATGAGATCTGATAAATGTGTAGGAATTAGCTAGAAAGAAAGGGAAAGGTAATGAAAAACACAAGTAAAGGCCTGAAAGCAGCGGAATGGATAACAATGTCTGAGAATGCAAAAGAAGTCCCCAGATAGAACAATCATGCAAGATCAGGCTGTGCGAAGCCTTACAGGCCAAACAAAAATGCACCTTTAGCTTAGCTAAGAAAGGAAGTCATTTGAGGTATTATGAAATAAAATACTTGTGTTTCAAAAACACACAGGGAGCACCACCAGTAAACCCTAACGAAAACTAAAAATGTTGAGTGATAATTACATGTCAATGTATGTTCAATTGTAACAAACGTACCACCCTGGTGGGGCTGTTGACAATGGATGAGGCTGTGCATGTGTCACAGCAGAGGGATACGCGACATGAAGGTACCTTCCTCTTAACATTATTATGAACCTACATCTGATCTAAAAAGAAGGTCTATTAAAAAACTACAGTGAGTGCTAAGGAAATATTGGAAGAGACCCAGCACTTACATGGATAAACCAGTTTGAAGGTAACTACAGAGATCTTAATAACAAATGTCATTAGATTGTCCCAGAAGAAAAGTGGTAAAAATTGAGTAGAGGAGACTCCTTTGTTGGATACTTGATGATGGATTTAATATGGAAAGTAAGGTAAGAAAGTGACAATGTCTAAGGTCTTTGGCTTCCAGATCTGGACAGAAATGTTGAGGTGTATTGCAATAGATCTGGTGACAAAACATCTGCAAGCAAGGGGGAGGATTATGCGGTCGGCTCTGGATGTACTGAATTTAAACTCACTTGGAACTTCCAAATGGAAATTAAACTCACTTGGCACTTCCAAATGGAAATCAAACTCACTTGGAACTTCCAAATGGAAATGTATATATATCAGAACTGAAGGAGAGATCTGTGTTGGTGTTAAAATTGGTAAGTATTCTTTCTTGTAAGTAATGGGTAAAATTATTTGCAAAGATGATTTTGTATTATTTTTATTCATAATAGGCATTTAACAAATATTGTCTAAAGTAATATAAGATGAACATATTAGTATAAACATGATTATAAAATAATTCACTAGCACAAAAATGTAAACCCTTAATAAATACATATGTGCACACACATACCTCTCTGCATCCTGAATAGTTAAAGAAAAAGAAAAAAGAAAACATGTTTTAATGCCAATGACCTTACAAAACACAGAACATATATTCAAACACAAAGGATCCTCAATAATATAAAAGGGTGATAGGTACAATCCAAATCTTCTGACCTTAACACATTACTAGATATTAGCAATAATATTAGAAAACAAAAGTATCTTCTCACCTGAAAATTCAAAAACTAATTTTCAAAAATGCCTGGGACAAATAAAATGCACATAAAACATTTAGGTTATATAGAAAACAATGTTAAAGGAAATATTTTATTTTGGAACTTACATAATATGGGTAAATCAATGTTGGTAGGAAAATTTATAATTAAAAATGCTTTTGTTAATTAAAAACAAATGGTTAAAATATTCATCTCAGAAAGTTACCTTAAGAGAAAGTATCCTGAGAAAAAGGAGATGGAACAAATTCATTACTAAAAAAGCAGGAGCTGTGGCCGGCCGAGTGGTGCAGTGGTTAAGCGCTGGCTTGGGATGCCAGCGGCCCCGGTTCAGATCCCACATATGAGGACCAGTGACACTGACCTCAAAAACAAACAAACAAACAAACAAACAAAAAAAGCAGGAGCTAACAAATAAAAAATATTTTAAAAATAGATTTAATAAATATTTCCAAATAATTATATATTGAAAAATATGGTAACAATAGGTAAGTTGGAACCTATTACAATCATTGGAAAAGAGAATGTACAAATGCTTAAAATGTTAAGAGAAGGGAAATAACTATGGGAAAGACAAAATAAAAATATTTTCTCAATTATTTACTAAATATTTTTAAGTTTTATGAAGAAGATAATATTTAGAAAAATATAATTTACCAAAATTGCCTCTTGAAGAAATATGTAATCTAATCACTTGGTTTCCAAATAGATAATACAGAAATTATATCAAAAGCTATCTTCCAGAAAAGCACCAGAGCCAAGTGTTTCCACAGGAGGACTCAGCCAAATCTTTAAGGTAGGTAACTCTAATACTATTTAAGTTATCTCAGAAAGTGTAATTTAATTATCCAAATTTTGTGAAGTAAATATAACATTATTAGCAACACACAGCCAAAATTGTATAACAAAATAGAACTACAAAGAAACTTCACTTAAAGCTTTCAGTTCAAATATCCTAAATTAAATATTATCATCAACATGCATAAAGCACATTAAGAAAGGAATACACAATGAGAAAGAAGGGTCTAAATCAGAGAAAAGACTAGAAAATATACTTTTAAAATTTGATAAATTATTTTGGCCAGTCTGGGTAGAAATACTATAATGCTTGGCATAACTGCTATGAATGTGGTACGTAATATCTATCAAAATTACAAATGCAATACTTTGGTACTCAGCAATACTACCTCGGGAAAATCAACCCAATATATACCACACATGTGTGTATAAATAACGTATGAACAAGGTTGATGCATTTTTATAGTATTAACATACTGAAAACAACTTAAATGTCTATGACTAGAACAACAAAAATTCTATCGATGCACTAACATGAAAGCATTTGAATATATCCAGAAAAGTAAAAAATGATGGTATTAAATACTGTGAAAATGTCAAACTCATGTTAAAAGGAAAATATGTATATACATACCTGCGTGTGTGTGTGTGTGTGTGTGTGTGCATGTTTGTCAATATATGAAGAGACAGTATTTCATTACAGTAAATATCTGAATTAGAGGAAGGGACAGAGTATGGAGAAGCATACGTAAATGTTTTACTCTATACATTTTTATATTTTTTGACATTTGAAATATACAACTGTATTAATCTTCAATATTTGGATAACAAACATGAATTTTGAAATAAACAGCATGAGCAGTCAAAGATGCTAAATACTGCTGAAAAGGAATGTAAACTGAGAAATGAGAAGCTTGAAATATTTTTATTGTCATTGATGTATTAGTGATATTTGTCATTGCATATATTGGACTTTTAGATGTCCTTTTAGATCGGACTTTTATATGAAACCCATAAAAGAGTTCAACTCATACTTTTCCAAATTTACTCGATCACTTATATCTTCTTCAAATGGCACATACTAAGAAACCACAGAATTCATCTTCTATGGAATACATAAAATCATGAAACTTTTTCCATGAAATGAAAGGGAAAAAAATCTTAGTACATTATAGACACTGACAAACACCTCCTTAAACATTCCACAATCTGGTGGACATATAAAGCACATGTTTCTAACAATTCAATTACATATGATTTCATAAAAATGACATAAAATTATAAAAAGCAGTTGTGAGAAGTGGTTTGCGACAGAGCATGATAAAGATTTGGATATGAGTGGGCTTGAAATCATGTCACGCTGAAGTAGAACTGTTAGTCCTTCGAATGACCTACATTTGTAATTTGGCATGAAACCATTTTAAGCTCTGTAGTGAAACTAATGAGGCTGCTACAACTGTGCAAAGCAATAATCAGCACTGCTTTATCGTGGAGAGTTTATTAAGTCCATGCATGAGGTGAACTAAGACAGCTTTTCTTAAAGAAAAGAGACATGTGTTTATACTGTTTGACTGAATAAAAATAAATATCCCAAATGTGTATGATGCCTGGAAGAAATTCAACATCATTAGTTATTTTCGAACAAATGTGCCGCTCTGAAAATCAGTCAATGCAATGATTACAGAGACAGTTTTAATGTTTCTTGGAATGTTTCTTCAACTATTAAAAAAAAAAAAATGACACTGTAAGAAAACTAATTGTTAAAAGCCCAAAGCAGCTATTCTGGCTTTAGATTGGGAATAAACGCACACATATACAAACTAAGCACATATCTCCAACCGAAGTCTTCTTGACAAAGGGTGCATTTCTTCTAAAGCAGTCTTGATCATCAATAGCAAATCTAAATATTTTACCCCAGTAGATCTGATGGCAAAAATGAGCTCAGGTTTATCCCAGTGCTATATAGGATGACAGAAAAAAACAAAAACAACTGCTGAATCTCATATTAATAATGTATTGTTCTTCCTTTTCTTGACTTAAATGTAAGCAAAATCATTCACTGTGGTTTCTCAGAAAAATAATACACTTCTGTAATAATTATTAAGTTGGAATAAATTTTCAAGTTAAGACCAAATGAGATGGTTCTTCATGCCACTTCATTTGAATCTGAATATCTCTTCTATACCAAGTTGATGAGATGAAGTTTAGGTAAAAAAAGCATGCCATGTGGGCTTTCATTTATTCAACATCCACTCACCCATTCACTGATTTCTCCAATAAATACGGAATGCAACGTGGTCTCAGACTGAGACTCTACATACAGCTAAGCCAGGGCTCATGGCCTCAAGGAGCTTGCAGCCTGGCTGAGGACAGGGGTTATTCATGCTACGAAGCACTGTTACATTGGGAGCTGTAAGGCGAGTGGGGTATCTAACTCAAGTGGGGCATCAGCGGAGACTTCTTGTAGTGCTGACACAAGGAAATCTTGAAGGTTGACTAGGAGTTAGTCAGGGGACGAAGTCAGTTAAAACTATCCACAGTCAAGTGCTAAGGCACTAAAGGCAACAAGTTCTGACAATTACGTTTGCACACTTGTCACTGTGTGCTTACATTGGCAGCACTGTACAAACAGCTCGGTAAGGTTTCATAAAGTTGGTATATCACTGTCACAGCTGCATTCATGTTGATATGTAGCAGTGTCTTGCTAAACAGTGCTCATTATTGTTGCATGGTTTTGTGTGCTGTTGTGAGTTGTCTGAACTTGAATTAGAGCAACGAACAAGCCTTAAATTTCTTATTAAATTTGGCAAGGGTGGATGCGAAATCAAGAACATGTTAGTCCAAGTTTATGGAGATAATTCCATGCAGAAAATGGCTGTGTACAAATGGATTAAACATTTTTCTGAGGGGAGAGAACATGTCACTGATGAAGGGAGGTCAGGATGGCCAGTAATGAGCAGAACTGATGAAAACATTGCAAAAATTTCCTTGAATTGTGCATCAAAATCATCAGGTGTCTGTGAAAAGCATAACAGATCAAGTAAACATCAACAGACAAAGAGTTAGGAAAATCTTAACTGAAAATCTTGGCATGAGAAAGGTGTGTGAAGAAATGGTCCCAAAAGAGCTCACTGATGAACAAAACCAAAGGAGAGTCGAGGTATGCCAAGACCTTTTGGAGAGACAAGACAGTGTTTTGGGTCATGTTATCTCTGGTGATGAAACATGGCTGTACCAATATGACCCTGAAACAAAGCATCAAAGTGCACAATGGAAGTCAACCAATTCTCCATGACCAAGAAAGTTCCGTCAGTCCAAATCAAGAGTCAAAATGATGTTGCTAACCTTTTTTGATATCAGAGGGATTATTCATTATGAATTTCTATCAAATGGACAAACAGGTAACCAAGTTTACTATTTGGAAGTGCTGAAAAGACTGTGTGAAAAAGTTAAATGACCTGAACTTTTCACCAACAATT
The DNA here is from genome assembly GCA_033961575.1 of Aselliscus stoliczkanus. Lineage (NCBI taxonomy): Eukaryota > Metazoa > Chordata > Mammalia > Chiroptera > Hipposideridae > Aselliscus > Aselliscus stoliczkanus. The sequence goes on along the minus strand of CM066740.1, from coordinate 68,052,517 downwards.
CATGGCTCTTGCATCACGACAATGCACCAGCTCACACGGCACTGTCTGTGAGGGAGTTTTTAGCCAGTAAACAAACAAATGTATTGGAACACCCTCCCTACTCAACTGATCTGACTCCCAATGACTTCTTTCTTGACCCAAAGATAAAGGAAATATTGAAAGAAAGACATTTGCATGACATTCAGGATGTCAAGGGTAATACAATGACAGCTCTGATGGCCTGTCCAGAAAAGAGTTCCAAAATTGCTTTGAAGGGCAGACTAGGCACTGGAGTCGGTGCACAGCTTCCCAAGGGGAGTACTTCAGAGGTGACCATAGTGATATTCAGCAATGAGGTATGTAGCACTTTTTCTAGGATGAGTTCACGAACTAAATTTTCAGACCTTGTAAATAGGTGCATGCAGGGAATAAGAACCTGCCCATTATTGAAGACTAAGGAAAGATCAGGACACGAAGGTAAAAGGGTATATAGAGATCAGTAAAATGTATATTTGAATTTGAGGGTTTTAGAAATAACTGTGAATTTGTAGAGATCCTCAAAGACATGAAAGGTAGCAGAAATGAGCCCTCCCAAAACTCTTAGTAACAGCATTTGAAGCACTTTCAGTTATGTCTCATGTTTAAATTTGTATATAACTAATGTCTCAATCATTGAAAGCATAGTGCTCCTTGTTACTTTTAAGTTACACTTTAGAAAAAAATGTAAACCATGAACAAAATGATATTGCTTAACAGAAATAATTGTTGTATCTTGCATGGCCCAGAAAGCCCTAGATAATGAGATCTGAAAGGGGCAAGTCACACTATACCTTAGATTGCTCCCCTTATTAGTTTGGCATAATGGGCATACATTTATTTTATCAGTCATTTTAATCATGTAGAAATAACAGTCTTTGATTAAAGAGTGTTAGAACAGTATAATGCTCAATTTTATGTATCATATCTATACATTTAAGAGGTTTTCTAACCTTTTCATTTACTGTTGAAATATGTGTGTATGTCTGTAAGCTTGAGCATGCCTTATCACCAAGTGCTGGCATTTATAAGTGAATATTCATCTAATTTTATTGAATCCCAAACCAATAATATTTCAAGTACTGATTGACTTGATTACACAATATTGAACAAGATAGCTTAGCAATGTTGTCTAAACATACACAGAAATACACGGCATGTTTACCCAATCCATTTTCTATGGAAAACTATATATTGGGTTGTCGGAAAAGGCATGATGTATTTTTTCTTTTTTTTTTTGTTGCAAAAATGCATCATGACTTTTCCGACAACCCAATATAAATTGGGTACCAACATTAAAGATTTAGTTGGAATCACTACAAGAACAACAGAAACAAAGAAAACAAACAAACAAAAAAACGTTCTTAGGAATCAAATAGTCTGTCGGAAGTCAGTAAGTCACTAAATATAACATGTAGGCAAGCTACAACCAAATTAGTCAACCAGTAGCTTAAATACACAGATTGGCGAGTTACTCGAAGTACTCTTTAGATTGTTCATTTTCTTTTTGCCAAGTATTCCTTAAGATTGCTAAGACTTCTAAGTAAAAGGGTGACCCTGTATGTATCTGTGAAATGTATATCCTCTATTATTTTCTCTATTACCAAGTCTGTCTATCTTAAACATGATTCTGAACTTTGTTTTAGAATGATAGTAATTTTTATTGTGGAAATTCCAAAAATCTAGTCTACTTCATGAAACTTATTAAAACAAATCAAATTGCCATCAGAAAGAAGACAATCTTCTTAGCATAGAACCACAGTACCATCAATCACAAATTAAATGTTATAAATTAGAAATAAAAAATGTGGTTATTGAATTTTATAATACATGGCATCTATTGTTTACTTCATGAAGAGAGATCTTTAACTTTCCTATATCATATGCATCCATTTCTCTACATTTATATGCTTGTTTAGGGTTAAACTTGTGAATTTTTATCAGTAACAGTTGAAAATTTGGGACACATAGAAGAGCTGTGCTGTTTGATGGGGAGCCATTAGACATCTGTAGCTTGGAGCACATGTAGAGTTAGTATGATTTGAGATATTGAAGTCAAGGGTTCTTATGAATTTGATTAAATTTAGCTTTAAATCCTAGCTGTAGAAATCATATCCTCCCCTCCCCATACCCCTCAGAGACCTAGCGTTTGCCATCTCCCCACCCCCTACCCCCACCCCAAATAATCAGCAACCTGCGAGGCAGCAGATGACAGTAACTAGGACATGACTAATGGTCACAAGGTCCGGTCTTCTTCACTTAAGTTATTATTCAGTTCCTGAGCCTGAAGGTGGAACTACCCCCTGGCTACTATCCCATGAGACTGGACACAGGGATGCCAGAAAGCACATCAGAATTGTCCTCAAAACCTGAGGAAATGATTAATTACCCTTACCTTACCTCTAATCTTACTCTTACCTCTAATCAGATCCCAGCACAATCCCAAACCCCTAACATAGTATCTTGTGATTTTGCCCCATATAACCTGTAACCTACACACCCTAGGGGGGTTTGGGCCTTTGATCATGAGCTCCGGGTTCTCCTGGATGATGCCATTCATAATGAGTTAGCCAATATCTTCCCCAGAGCAATTCTCAGTGTTCACTGTTTCGCTCTGCTAGCGGTGGGTAGGCCAACTCTCTCTGTTTGATAACAATGCCTTATAAGTATAAAATACACACTGGATGTCACAACTTTGTAAGTAAAAAAGTGGAAAATGTCTCAATAATTATATATTGGAACACATGGCTAAAGAATAACATTTTGACATATTGCTTTAAATAAAGTATATTATAAAATTAATGTTTATTTTTTCTGTTTCAATGTGTCCATTAGAAAATTTAAAATTACATATGTGGTTCACTTTTGTGTCTTGTATTATATTTCTATTGGACAACGCTGATCTACAGATCCATGGGAAGACAGTGGACTTGAATAAAATCACTCTCAGGGTTTACTGATTTGCAATGGTGCCCGAAATTCATGCGCTCTTTGTCAAGTAGGTAAACCACACATGGAAAACATTTCCCAGATCAAGAATATGCAAATTATTTCATTTGAAATGTTTTCAAATAAAATGTTGATTAGTTATTTTCATCAAGATTTTCACCTGATTATATCACTGAGAATATGTGGGCTTTAAAGAAGTGTATTTTGTCCATAGACAACATTAACTTTTTGTTTATCTTTCTTTTTAGTGATGTTTCTAAATGCTTTTAAAGCCGCATGAGTATTTCCATCTTCATCTTTAGATTTTTTTAAAAAATGAAGTTTAGAGGAAAACAAAATTAATCTCTTTGGAGCAGTCTGTCTCTCCCCCAGGGAACACACTAAAAGTTGCCACTGCAGTAATTAATACATATGCACAACCATGAAGGTATTTTTATGAAGCACTTTCCACAAATGTTTTGTTTTTATTTTAGTTTTCTCTTTGAAATTTGCATAAAGAGCAGACTTTCTATAACTTTCTTCTTAAGATGAGAAATGCTGTTACCTATACTGGCATCCCTAAGATGATGAGCAAACAAACATGTTTAGTTTGAATGGATCCTTAAAACATAATTTTAAAACGGACACCTGATATACAAACTGGGGGAAGGGAGGTTTGTAGCAGGTGTATGGATTTGAATAAAATGGAATACACTTAGAAATCAGTAAGGAAATTCACTTAGAGCAAAGTATTGCGTGTGTTTTAGGGGGAATTGCTGCTTGGGCATGAAATTATGGGTTGGAGGTGGGGTAGGAGACTGCAATTAAACCCCAAAGCGAGGCTTTAGGAACAGAGCAACAGATGGTCTCAACAATGCTTTTGGTTTTGTTTTACAGAAGCATTAGTTGTTGGGCCTTAGTCAGGTTTGAAGGAGGGCTAAGTCACAGTGCCTAACTCTTCAAGGGATTCATCAGGGAAGTGGGGGTGGGGTGGGGTTTTGGGGTTGCTGCAGGAGATGTGAGCAGCAAAGCAGTGGAGGGGGTTTCAAGACATGTGCAGAGGGGTGTAGGAGGTGCTCTAAATTTGTTTAGCATTAGGAAAGAGCTCATCTTCAACTGCTAGCTCTCAGAATGCTAAATTTTCAAATAAGTCATTAAAATGAAACATTAACAAAAGCAAATTAAAAATAAAAGCAAGCTACAAACATTGAAAGGCTATAAATTGAAACCACAGTAATGCAATAGCATAAAACTCTGAAACTTTGGAAATGTCTGTCTCTTATTTTTTCCAGTTAGGCGATATTAATTTTATTCTTCTTTAACAGATAAATTTCTTTCAGGCACATCTTTAAGCTGTCCAATTTACATGCAAGTTTGTTTATCTTGGCGTTGTCATCAACTACCTATATGAGCACATATTATAATAGATAGGAATTTACAGCCAACGAAGAACATGGAAAAAGCTACTGAAGCTATTAATTCGGAGTGCCAAAGTGAGGACTGGGAAAAATTTGCAGCACCTCAGAAGAGCTTTCAAAAATCCAATGAAAATGTTAATGTTCTTTACTGAGTTTCACTAATAACTAAGTATATAAACTAAATAGCCCAGTTCTGGAGCTATTTATCTTTCATTACCAAAGCCTTAGTACTAATGATGATGAATTAATCTTATGTTTGTCCATTGGTAATTGCTTATGCATAATGTGTTGCTGTAATATTTAATTAAGAAATAAAAATTTGAAATTACATACATTAGAAAGCCATTTTGATAAGGCATACATTTTCTGATGGAATATTTGTATCTGGCATTCCTAGCAGCAGGTAAATGAGATATACATTATGTATAAAAATCACAAATTTATTACCCTTTAAAGTAGCATGATGTTTCATCAATTGGTTAAAATATACTTACAGCTGCCACAATCCATTCCTAAAAGACAGTCATATTTAGATTTTTGCATCTGGATAAAAGGAGCTGACTCCTTTTACACCAATTTCCATGCAGACTGACCTCGACTGTGTTCTTTTTAATATTCACCAGTCCTTAAGACTGTGCTTGGAACAGTATAAATTCTCATCCATTGGTTAAAATCATTTCATTCTTCATTTCTCCAGTGAGTCCCACAGGTGAAACTAGAGCTTGCTATAGTAATGACCCATCTTTCTGTCTGGCTCAGCTGTCTTTAATGCTTCCAAAGTCTCAATGATTCCTAGTTTCATCAGTTAGTCATCACACTCTTTTGTTGAATTTCCTCTCTAAAATCCCAGCTGCAGCTCTATTCTGAGGCCCAAAATATACAGAAAAAAATAGTTGTCAGATTACCTGCAGTTCTGGTTGGCAGCATTTTCCTCAGCACAGATGCAAATATTCAAATGCTTATATGTTTTATATTTAAATAAGATTTAAATTTGAGAGCATTGGCCTAAAACCAGGTAAGAACTTTAGGTTTCTTTTTTAAAACTGTAATAACGACTGGTTTGATATTTTCAGTTCTTTCATGTCAACAATTTGGATTCTGTCCTGAAAGGCTGATAGTATAGAAAAATGGAAGTCTGACCTAAAACCTCTAGTCACTGGCCCAGGAAGCCACACCGAAACCTCTGCAGTAATTGGCCCAGAACCATCAGGATTTGGTCAATGACTGCCAGCTTCCCTAATTTTTGCCTTTATTTCCAACTCAGAACCAGCTAGAGAAGGATAAATAAATATGCTCTTCAAATCAATTACATATGTTGTGATTCTACTCCTACTTCCCCATGTCAATAACCTTCAATCAGAGCATAACTGAAACCTTCCACTTTTACACTTTAAAGCGGTCCCACTCCCTGGCTGGCTTTGTGTCTCTGACAAGCAGGAGTGATGGTTGCTGATGCCCATGCTATCTCAAGCTCTGAATAAATAGCCTGTGTTCTCTTTAGTGTTGTTTTCATTCAGACAGCCCTACAGCTGTTTTGTTTTCAGGGTCCCAAGGCAGACTGAGAATTAAGATCAATGACTGGCTATTGTTTTTACAAGGTGAAGGTTATCAAAGAGGTTTCTTGTCTCCTTTAATTTATTGTTTTACTGCTTCCCACCATTATACTAATTTTTCAAGGTAAAAATGTTATGCTACAATATAAGCATCACTGTTTCAGTAATTGGTTTAATAAGCACAGCATTGTTATGGAACAAAATGTTATTGGTATTCCAGGCATTCTAATCAAGAAGACACACAAGAAGCAAAATTTTCTCCAATCAAACCTGATCCATAAAACTTTTGCAAAATCTTTCATAAATCATTCAACAGAACAGGAAAGACACTGGATCAAAATCTAAACTAAATCACTTTCCTTAAAATTAGTGGCTTTGGAAATTATCAAGTACCTGACTTCCATTTCTAATCTCATTTTACAGAGACACAAGGGAAAGAAAATGCAGACACTGGAAATGTGAGGCTTATTTCTGTTTAAAACTATTCATGAATTTAAATCCCATGTGACTGTCTGCTTTTTAATGCAGTTTGGATAGTAGAACAACTAGGAGAGAAACTCAGCTCAATTAAGGAAATTTTCCTTCTGCTTCAAGTTTCACCTTAATGTTCTGTGTTGCATTTCTCTGTCCTTATCACTGGAACAGGAGTGAAATGATGCCCAGGACATAGCTGGAGATTACCACAAAGTTCAAGGAAAATATGAAGCAATTAAAATGTACTTATTTAGAAATAATGGCAGATGTACTTGATAAAATAACACAGGAAAGAAAGATAAAACTGGCTAAAATGGGATTCTCAAATTTTAACAGGCATACAAATCACCCCAGGGATCTTGTTAAAATGCAGATTCTGCATCAGTAAGTCTTTGATACTGCCGGAGGGTCTGCATTCCTAACAAGCTCCCAGGTGATGCCAACCTACAGACAGCATTTTAAGAATCAAGGTAGGGAGTGACAAGCAACTATGCCTTACAGTTGCTTTAGAAGGACAGAGTGAAGACTCTAGTCTTAGTCTCCTTCTCCACATATGTGGAAATTCTTCTTACTACTCATCCTTTTAAAGGCCTGACTAAGTAACAGGTGCATACTAAATACATAATGAATGTCAGTTATTATTGGGACACTGCTTTGGAATTGAGTCTTTTTTTTTTTTTTAGCTGAGCCATCCTGCCACCTGTTGGCAGCTCAGCAGCAGCTCAGCTCGGGCTGGGCATCGAAATGCTGTTGCTCAAAGCTCAGCTCACACTCTTGAGCAAGCTCTTAACCAACTGAGCCACTCAGTCGGCCCCTTGGAATTGAATTTTAATAAGATATCTAACATTACGTTCAAGTCCATTATGTGTTAAATACTGTTCTGCATTTTACATGCATTTGAAAACACAAACTTACTAATCTCCATTTTATGGGTGAGAGAATTAGTCATTGAGAAGTTAGGGATCTTTCTTGAAGCACACTGGTAAAAATTGAGGGGACAGGGATCCAAATCCAGGCAATCACACACCAGAACCAAAAGTCCTTAGCTGATGCAGAACACGAAACTGTCATATCAGACTCCCCAGGATCAGCGAGTGAGCCAGACTGGAGTGTGACTGAGTCCTGTCAAGGAAAGGATTCACGCAAAGCAGAGCTGTTACAAACTGCTCGGAAGTTTCTTCTCTGGTTGGATAAGCCTCTCTGGCCCAGAATTCATGAAGTTTCCGAGTCAGGTTCACAGGGTCACCTCGCACAAGGACAGAGTACAAAACAGAGAATTGTGTTACCCCTGTGACCTTCCCAGGGAGCTGGGAAGTCCTGAGTAATCCTTCAGGGCATCCTGTTTAGGGTCATCCACTATCATTTCAGAGATAAAGTCGCCTCCTCCTGGGCAAATACCAGGAGTTTGTTTACCAAAAGGTCAGTGAACCAGAAGATAAGTCCAGGTGACAGGTTTATTCCCCACCCACTGGCTTCCCCCAACTCCACTGTCCACCCAATAGTGAAAGAAGAATGGGTCTGAGGCCAGGTGCTTTTAAATGTTTTCAGCCCTTCAACCAGTAGGCAACAGAGCCCCTCAGAGGAGACCACATATCAGGTGGACTTTGAGAAACTGGCTCCTTAATAAATAGTGAGGATAATACAATTAGAAAATACAGCAGCAGTTGGGGGACTATTTATTGATCTGAGGGCTCTCACTGACAGAGAAGGTCAGAAATTGGGTAGATGGACAGCAAAACCCATGGGGGCAATCACCAAAGTGCAGACCTGGACATGGGGTCCACCATCAGGAAGAGTGGGGATGCATGGACCCCAAAATGGGGGCTCGAAAGCACAAGGATGAGTCAACAGCCAAAATGGGTACAAGAGGAACGTGACAGAGCCCAGACACACAGCAACACCACCCCAGCAGCAGCTGGTTACCTCTGGCCCAGGCTTTCTCAGTGGCTTCTGATGAATGCAGCAGCGAATCCCAGGGGGTCTGGTTGGGGGGGGCTTGCAGGTGGAAGGAGCTAATGGGTAGCAGCTGTCAAACAGCAAGGTGCCCACAAGGGGGAAAGCAGCAGTTCCAGGCCAGGCATTAGACCCGAGATCTGAGAGAAACATAAACTGGGGACATTCCTGAGATTACTCAACACTGCCTAATTTTCAAAGGAAAAGAAAATTCTATAAATTCATTTGTATTGCGATATAAATATATCATTCCACTCCACTGCTTCATCTATACATTCTAATGTTGCCTAAAATATTGACAGAAATAGTAAATCCTGTGTCATCATCACTTCATTTTTCCCACAGTGTATCCATTAATGCTCAATTGACAGAGTAGAAGTGTGTGCTCAACCAAGATAAAATCCTTGAGTCGAAGAACACAGAATGCCAGGAAATTGCTCTTATATACAGTGATTAATTGAAATTTCAGACTTTTGATTATTTCGGCATATTTTAACCCATAATCTGCAATCCCAAAGGTGCACAGCAATTCTGGGCCTCTTCTTGGCTCTCAGATGATGAGAAATTAATGGCATAGGGTTGATTTTAAAGGCTAAGTGTGTCTGGGGATTTGTCAGGAACCAACATCAGAGGAATTATATTGTCCTTCTGACACCGAAGAAGAGTGAAACTCAGCATTTCTAAGAATTGCACAAATACATTTTTTCAATGTGTAGGTTAATAAAATATATTTAACAAAATGATGACAGTTTTCTTTCAAAATAATTCATAAAATCCAGCGGCAAGTCTCACAATAAAATGCACAGAATGCGGTTGCCTTCATCAAATAAACTGTCACCTCTAATGTCACTGGGTGATGGATGGGGAAAAAAAGCACATTTGCTATTGATTTAGGACAATGAGCTGCCTTCTAGATCATTCCACATTTTTGATAAATGGTACCTACCAGCCCTCCTGAGTTGTTTGTTTGTTTAATTGTTTTCTGAGGCCATCACCTAGCAGATATTTGAAGAGTTTCTACTTTCGTGAATGAGATCACAATTAATTGCCTCAAACTGAGTCTTCCTTGCAGATCATTTCTCTGCCTATAACGTTGTTATAAGAAGCCACTTCTTTGAGTGTTAGTTCCCTATGCTTTAAAGGAGTCCACTATTTCTTGTTCTGCGAAACTCACAAATGACTGCAAAAATATTATCTAAGAAGTGGGATGAGCATTAAACTACAGGCAAATCTCATTTCATTGTGCTCTACTGCACTTCACAGATGTTGCTTTTTTTTTTTTGCTTTTTTTTTACAAATTGAAGGCCACACCCTCCACCAGCAAATCACTACTCACTTTATTGTGATAACTCACTTTATTGTGGTGGTCTGGAACCAAACCCACAAAATCTCCAAGGTGTGCCTCTCTTATAATTATGAACACTCTGTTTGGTCCACAATTATTTTTTATGTTATTTAGACATTTGTACCAATGACATTCTTCACTACCTTCACTTCAGCCTAGCTTTCTGTGCCCCTAAGAGAATATAATCAGTGCTTCATGACAACTACAAACTTCCAGTGATACAAAAATAGCAAGAAGCAAACTTGAGAGTCTATAAATTCTTCTGATCTGATCTCTTTTTATTGTCACTGCTCACAGGTTTACCGTTAGTGTCTATACAGGCCGGCACATGCTTCTTTTACTGGCAGTTCTGATGGACTGCAAATTCTTATGTATCCCCAGAAAGCTTACATCTCACTTTTCACTTAAGCTTTAAGATTTTAATAGAGAATTCTGTGTCAGATCATAAGACCTTTCTTATGGGATGTAAACAGACAACATGACAACAGATGCTAAGGTTTTCCCAGACCTCTGGCCTCACATTTATTATTGGCTCATGCCAAGAGGGTTGTGCCAGCATTTTCACTAAGTCAACAATCTTCTTTTGCTGAATTGCTAACACCTATATACACTATATCCAGTGTCTGAACCAGATACCATAATCAATGGAGGGAAATAAAAAGGCATTTTTTATTTACTTCAGGGAAGTACAATGTACCAAGAAAACACTACACAGATGCCACATAATTGTGTAGAAAACAGAAGAACGTTGCATTTACAATACCTGATACAGGACAGAGGAAGAATCAAGAAACCTTGGGTGCCTCCAAATGCTGGCTCCACATTCTACAGGGATGCTTCTTAAAAATAAGTCCCCCACAAATCTTCCCTCTTTTCCCACTGAATCAGGAATTCAGACAGGAGACCAAGAAACTCTAATATTAAAACTGTCTGTAACACAGCTGCTCTATAGCCAGGCAATTGGAGATGACTGCCAAGCCAGACAGTCCAAACTATTTATATTCATGGAAGCTGTTAAAGCTCAGAAATGAACTGAGCTTCCTAGATCTGCCCCCAGCACACCTAAGCTAGCAGAAAACTAGTTTCCCAACCCCAACTCTTTCCTTTTCATGAGCTCTTTCGATATGATCAAGATGCTAATGGAGATACCATTTTTACCAACATACATTGACCTTTTCTTGGAAAAAATCAAAATATCAAGCAGGTTTACCTCACCCTTCATTTCTATGCTGAACCCAACGCTTCATTCTTAACACTTTTTTTTTTTTAGGGTAGTGTCACTGGCCCTCTTATGTGGGACCCGAACCGGGGCCACCGGCTTCCCAAGACAGCGCTTAACCACCGCGCCACTCGGCTGACCCCCAATGCTTCATTCTTTATCAAGAAAACCTTTGCTCTTATTTCTGGTTTTTAAAAGTAAAAAAACAAGTAAATCTTTCCTCAAAAAAGGACCTAGCACATATAAGCCACTAAAGACATCTGGCTATAGTAGTACAAAAGGGTTGACTAATCTTCTCCCTAATTGAGAAGATAAAATTGTTCAAAATTGTCACTAACCACCATTTTGGGGGCTCAGAAGGCAATCAAAGAAAAAACTAGAGATGGAGAAGCATTTACTCATAAAAACTGATACAGCTTTACATATTAAAAGTGAAAATATAAGGTCTTTTTGCCAAGTTGCCATCCCCCCAACTCAGTTGATGAGAATGATTTTACCTGAATGTACCCCTTTAGGGAAGGATAGAAAACTTGGCAACATGTGGACTTAGTTTCACCCAAGGAGTGTAAATCAGTGGAGACACCATCAGGAAATACAACAAACTGAGTAGGAAACAATGGGGGAAAACCTTCCTAACTGCTGGACTGACTTTTCATCTAAGACAGACCATTCAATCTTAGATAGTCCTGCGAATTCTTGAAAGAGAGAGCCACAGAGAAGCTCTCCATACTTTCCTGGCTAAATGGGAAAACGTCGACTTGGAGGGAGACATAGCTATCTCAGCTGCAAGTGAAAGCCAAGGAAAGCTTGACAATTGGCCAAATTTTCCATGTGTTTGAGTGGAAGGTATAAGTGGCTACAAATTGTGGAAAGGAAATAGGGGAGGGAGGCAGACTCTACAGTTTACGTCCATACCTGATACAAAATGAAATAATAAAAAAATAAAAATAAAAGGAGAGAGAGAGAGGCAGGAGAGAGAGGGAAGGAGAGAAGAGACAGAGAGAGAAATAAATAAAAAAGACTCAAGAAAATTCAATTTTGCTATAATATTGTACCTATAATTTATATTTTTCAATAAAAAATGTGAGACTTGCAAAGAAATAGGAGTTTTAACTATATTCAGGAACAAAGCAGTTAATAAACACTTTGACTGGGACAAAATACTGGATTTAGTATATACAGAGGGTGCCAAAAATATGTATACACATTTTAAGAAAAGAAAAAACTGTATTAAAGTTCTAATACTCAATTTATACTGATAACAAAAGATGAATACAAGTCATATATATACATTTTTTTTGGCACCCCTGGTATGTGTATACACACACACACACACACACACACACACACACACACACACAGTTAAAAATAACTAAAACTGAAATCAATATTCACTAATTCATAGAAGAGCTCTTCATCTGATCTGAGAAGAACAAATCAGTAAATGAGGATGAATCCACAGATATTATAACATCTGAAGAAAATAACTGAAGAAAATACGCAGAATCTCAGAGATTGTGGGACTACTTTAAGTATATCAACAGAATTGTAATGGAGAGACCTAGAAGGAAAATAGAAAGAGCAAAGAGAAAAAAACTATTTGGAGAAATAATGTTTAAAACCTTACAAAATTGGTATAAAACATGAATCCAGCCATTCAAGAAACTCAGTGTAACTTCAAGAAGAATCACATAGAGATCAACATCTAAACAGAAAATGTTTGAACTGCTCAAAGACAAAGACAAGAGAAAATTTTCAAATCAATGTGACAGAGTGGTGGTCTATTAGAATACATGAGAGTAGGAAACTCCAGGAATTAGTCCTATCACCAAAAAAACCTACTGAACACGTAATAACTGTATAAAGAAATTATGTCTAGAAAGTTTCAAAATTTGTTGAAAGACATGAATCTACACATTCAAGAATCTCAACAAATTCCAAGCAAAGACATTCAAACAGATGCACACAGAAACCCATTACAATCAATAGAGAAATCAGTTAAAAGCTGTGATATACATATTATGGAATATTATTTATTTATAAAAAGATAAAAAGCTCTGAAACATGTGACTACATGGATAACCTTGAAAACATCATGCTAATCAAAAGAAGCCAGATAAGAAAGGTCACATATTATATGGTTTGTCTTATATGATATATTCAGAACATAAAAATTTGTAGAGACAGAAATCAGATCAAGGTTACCATGGGGTAGACACAAGGTGACTGAGAGGGAGTACATAATGGTACAATGTGTTTTGTTGGGTGCTAACTTTATTGCACAACTTTGTAAACAGACTAAATGTCATGAAATATTTTATCAAGCAATATTTATAGGTCACAATCTCACTTCTTTATATGTCTCAAAATTTTTAATGTAAATTGAGCAAATATAAAATAATAATTGTATAATTTATATCAAATAGAGATGTAATATTTTTTACAATAATTGGATATCACTATAGTTAATTTGAGTAAATGTGGTATATTTGACCAGAATTAAGTCAGTATTAATTTTAAGTAGATTGTAATGAACTAAGATGTACATTTTAACACTAAAGCAACCAGTAAGTAACTAACTAAAAAATATAAGCATCAATTAAGAGTTAAAAAGGTATATTGATATAATTATATGCCACAAAAATATGAAATTACAAACAGAGAAACAAAAAATGATATGTATAGAAAATAAATAGCATATTTTCATATGTAAATCCAACCATAACAATATTTATTTTAAATGGAATGGACCAAGCACTTTCAACAGAGCCAAAGATTTTCAGACTGAATAAAAAAGCAAGTTTTAATTATATGTGGTCTACAAGAAGTATGTTTTGCATTCGATGAAGCAAAAAGGTTGAAATTAAAAAGATTAAAAAGATGTATCATACAACATTAACTACAAGAAGATTGGAGTGGCTAAACCAATATCAAACTAAGGATTTCAAACCTTGCAAAAATCAGTAGAGAAATATGAAAAACAATTCATAAGTATAAAAGGGGCAATATAAGAGGAAGATATAAATTTTATATGTATATTTGCATAACAAGAGAGCCTCAAAATATGTAACATACTGAATGACAAAAATAAAGAATTAGAGTTGTAGATGACAATATCCCTATCTCAGTAACTGATAGAAAAATTAGATAAAATTTCAGTAAGGATAAAGAACTTTGAATGACACTGTTAACCAAATTGTTTGTGTTTGTGTTTGTGTGTGTGTGTGTGTGTGTGTGTGTGTGTCTACAAATAATCCTTATTTTTTACTAAAAAAAGGGAAAAATCTAAAATCCAAATCAAAGCATCTATCTCAAGAGGTCAAATCAAACCTAAAGGAAACGAGAGAAAAAGAAAAAGTGAAAAATCAATGAAGTATAATAGAAAACCCCAATGGAGTAGAAAAATGAATGAAACCTAATGTTACTTCTTTGAAAGTAGCACCAGATTTGATGAAACTTTTTTAGAATGGCAAAGAAAAAGAAAGAGAGAAAGAGAGAGAGAGAGAGAGAAGAGCCATGTAATCAAAATCAGGAATACATTACTCCAGATGTTACAGAAATTAAAAAATATAAGCAAATATAATGAAATACCTTATACCAACAAATCACACAACTTTGTTGAAATATATATATTCCTAGAAAAACACAAAAATACCGTAACTGACCCAAGAAGGGGTAGAAAATCTTAATAGACCTATAAATAAGAATTGAATTAAATTATCAATTTAAACAATTTAACAAATAAAATCCAAGGCCCAGGTGTCTTCACTGATGAATTCCACTAGATATTCAAGGAAGAATTATACCACTGCCAGATAAATAACTCCAGAAAATACAGAATGAGAAAACACCACTTGACTCATCTAAATAAGCCAGTATTATTCTGATACCAAAGCCAAGTGCAAAGAATACACAAAACTCATAAAATGGTATGAAAACTCATAATATGTGCATTTTCTGTATCAGTTATACCTCAATAAAGTTGATATAAATAAATACATAAAGAAATAAAATCACACAGTTGTCTCTAAAGCCATAAATAAACAAAACAAAAGAAAAAATTAAAAAGTACAGATCAATGCCCTTCATGAACTTAGATGCAAAAGTCAATGATATTAAGAAACCAAATTCAGCAACACATAATTCATACACAATGACCAAATGAACTTTATCTCAGGAATGCAAAATTAGTTTAATATTTGAAAATTAATTAATGGAATATACCATATTAACTGAAAAAAAGGATAACTACAGAATTATCTCAGTACTCAAAAAAAATCTAAAACATCAGGATAAAAATTCTTAACAAACTAGTAATACAAGAGTGTTTCTTCAACCTGATAAAGGGCATCTACAAAAACCTTCAGCTAACAACAGATTTAAAAGGAAGAAAGAGAGTTCTGGTCAAGATGGCAGAGTAGGTAAATGCTGTACTCACATCCTCTCACAACCACAACAAAGTTACAACCAAACCACAAAACAGCCAGCCCTGAGAATCACCTGAAGTCTGGCTGAACTGAAGCCCTATAACTACGGACACACAGGAGCCACCTTGAGACTGGCAGGAGGGGCAGAGACTCAGAAAGAGCTGGTTCCACAACTGCGGGTGATTTTTAATGAAAACCAGGAGGGATATCTCAGCTATGGAGGTTCCCACCAGCACCTCACGAGACGGGAAGGGCCCCTGCCCCTCCCCAGCCCAGGGTTCCAGTGCCAGGGAGAGAAATCCCCATTAATTCTGGCTGTGAAGCCCAGTGTACATTGTGACTGAGTGAGACAGAGGGCCGCTACACTCCCAGGAGCTCCTCTAAAAGGGGCCGCTCACGGACTTACTCGTTGGCTGACGCACTCGCTCTGACCTTCAGCACTTGGGTGGCAGCTGGAAAGATGGCAGGAACATAGTGGGGAACTGGGTTGTCTAGCCTCAGGACGGGGCTGAAGGGCACCTTTCTCCTGGATGGAGGAACTGGTGGAAGCTACTGTTTCACTGTTGAGCCCGCCCCCTTCCCAGTACACAGCCGCAGTGGGCCACTGAGTCTCCGCCAGTTGGCTGACACCATTAGTTCACCACGCCCAGCCTAACTCTGGGGCACACCCAAGGCACTTCCAGAGACTATTTCGTACAAACTGCCTGCATTGGCTCATGTTGCTGACTTTCCTAGGGTCTTTCAAAGGTTTGCAGAACCCAAACCACCAACACCTAGCTTGAGTGTGTCCTGTATCTCTGGCTGAGCAGCTGTAGGCCTGGCACTAGCAGTAGCGGGCTTTGGTTTGAGGCTTGGCCTCTCCAGGCATTTCCAAGCATGGCACGAGCAGTGACCGTCTGCAGATTGTTTTGTGGCTCCTGCTGGGTGGCCCCCAGGGTGGGGAGGGGCACAGCCTTCAGCTGAACTTCACCTGCGTCAGGTCCCCTCCCAGGTGGCTGGGCAGGCATGCCCAGTGGCCAGCTTCAAAATGAGCTGGAGCATCACCCAGCTCTCTCCAAGGATGACACACCCAAGGGGTGGATTAAGGGAGACACTAGAGCCCTGTTGAGGCAGATCCTGCTCTGTAGGGTCAGCCCCTGCACCAAAACTCTTCCACTGTAGTCACAGCCAGTCCTCACAACCAATGAGCCTGAGGGTCAATCCCTCCTATTGACATGGAAACATCAACCAAGGCTCATCTACAAGAGGAGGGTACACAACACACACAGGGGACATACGTGGAATGCATAGCCCAGGTGACCAAAAGACTGCTCCACTGAGCCCCACAGCACATCTACTACTTTAGCCACTCTACTAAGACTGGGAGACATAGCAGCCCTCCCTAATACATAAAAACAAACACAGGGAGGAAGCCAAAATGGGAAGATAAAGAAACACATCCCAAATTTAAAACAAAAAAACAAAAAAAGAACAAAGCTCCAGAAAAAGAACCAAACAAATTGGAGATAAGCAATCTACCAGATTCAGAGTTCCAAACACTTGTTATAAGGATGCTCAGTGATGTCAGGGAGAACTTCAACAAAGAGATAGGAAACATAAAAATGGAGATAGAAAATGTGAAAAAGAACCAGTCAGAAACAAAGAATATAATAACAGAAATGAAAATATATTACAGGGAATCAACAGTAGATTAGATGAAGCAGAGGATCAAATCAGCAATTTAGAAGATATGGTAGCAGAAAACAACCAATCAGGACAGCAACAAGTAAAAAGAAAAAAAAAAATGAGGAGAATTTAAGGGGCCTCTGGGACAACATCAAACATATCAACATTTGCATTATTGGGGTACCAGAAGAAGAGAAACAAGGAATTGAAAACCTCTTTGAAGAAATAATGACTGAAAGCTTCCCTAACCTGGCAAAGGAAATAGACATACAAGCCCAGGAAACACAGAGTCCCAAACAAGATGAACCCAAACAGGCCCACACCAAGACACATCATAATTAAAATGTCAAAGGTTAAAGATAAAGAGAAAATCTTACAAGCAGCAAGAAAAAAAGAAGTTAGTTACCTCCAAGGGAGCTTCCATTAGACTATCAGCTGATTTCTCAGCAGAAATTTTGCAGGTCAGAAAGGAGTGGCAGGAAATATTCAAAGTGATGAAAAATAAAGACCTACAATGAAGATTACTCTACCCAGCAAAGCTATCATTTAGAATACAAGGACAGATAAACAGCTTCCCAGACAAGGAAAAGCTACAGGAGTCCCTCATTACCAAAACGGTATTACAAAGAATCTTACAGGAACTTCTTTAAGACCAAAAAAAAAAGGTAAAAAATTGAAAAATGAAATGGCAATACTACATATCTATCAACAATTACTTTCAATGTAAATGGATTAAATGCTCCAATCAAAAGATGGGGGCACTGCATAGATAAGAAACAAGACTCTTACATATGCTGCCTACAAGAGATGCACATCAAACTGAAAGACACACACACAGACTGAATGACAGTAAAGGGATGGAAAAAATATTTCATGAAAATGGGAACACACAAACAAACAAAAATGTGGAGTAGCAATACTTATACCAAACACAATAGACTTTAGAAAAGAACTATAATAATAGACAAAGAATGACTCAGTAATCCCACTTCAGGGTATTTATCAGAAGAAACTGAAAGTGTTACCTCAAGGGGACATGCTCATCCACATGTTCAATGCAGCATTGTTTCAATGGCCAAGATGTGGAGGCAGTCTGGGTGTCCCTGGATGGATGAATAGATAAAGAAAAGATGGTACATATATGCAGTGGAATATTGCTCAGCCATAGGAAAGGGTAGAATCTTGCCATCTGAGACGGCATGGATACACCTGGAAGGTATAGTGCTGAGTGTGGTGGTCAGACAGTGAAAGACAAATGACATATGATTTCACCTGTGGGTGGAATCTAAAGAACAAAATAAACAAACAAGCAAACAAAACAGGCAGACGCAGATTCGGAGAACATTTTGATGGCTGCCAGATGGGAGGGAGTTTGGGGGTGAATGAAAATGGGGAAGGGATTAAGAAGTACAAATTGGTTGTTACACAGTAGTCATTTGCATGTAGCATATAGCAAAAGGAATATAGTCAATAATATTGTACTAATTGTATATGGTGTCAGGTGGGTACTGGATTTGTTGTGGTCATAGGTGGGAGAGGAGTTGGGGGACAGAGTGAAAAAGGTGAAGGCATTGAGAAATACAAATTGGGGGCCAGCTGAGTGGCTCAGTCGGTTAAAGCATGAGCTCTAAGCAACAGGGTCACTTGTTCGATTCCCACATGTGCCAGTGAGCTGTGCCTGAGCTGAGCTGTCAATAGGCGGCTGGATGGCTGAGCTGGTGAGAGTGCTTATTCTTAACAAAGAGGTTGCCGGTTTGACTCCCGCATGAGATGGTGGGCTGCCTCGAACTCCCGGCAGCTGGATTGAGGACAGTGACTGGATTTGGAGCTGAGCTGTGCCTTCCACAGCTAAGACTGAAGGACAACAACTTGACCTGGAGCTGATGGGTCCTTGCAAAACACAATGTCCCCTTCCCCAATTCCCCAACACTGTACCCTTTCCCAATTCCCCAATAAAATCTTTAAATAAAAAAATAAATAAATAAAGCAGAGATATTTAAAAAAAAAAAAAAAAGAAATACAAATTGGTAGTTACAAAATACCCATGGGGATGTAAAGTAAAGCATAGGGAATATAGTCAATAATATGATAATAACTATGTAGTGCCAGCTGTGTACTAGTCAAGCAGATCACTTCGTAAATTATATAAACATCCAACCACTATTCTGTACACCTGAAACTAATATAAAATAATATTGAATGTCAACTGTAATAGAAAAATTTAAAAAGGGGGAAAACATAAAGATTAATAAGAGGTTCAAAGTTCCGGGTATAAAACAAATGAGACTTGGGGATGTAGTGTACAGCATGGGAAATATAGTCAATAATATTGTGATAGCGTGGTATGGTGTCAGGTGGTGGCTGGACTTATGGTGATCACTTCTTTAGCATAAGGGATATAAACAATAATATGGTAATAACTATATATAGTGTCAGGTGGGTACTACTGAATAACTGTGATGTATACCCACAACTAATATAATATAGTATGCTAGCTGTATTTTAATAAAAATATTTAGAAAGAAAGAAAAAAGAAAGAAAGCAATGAAAGAAGAAATCAAGGGACAAAATAATAAATGAATGAAACAACAGCCTGAAATCCATTGCAGTTTAAAATCTTGTTTTGCCTTTCCCTATGCCCCCTATCATAACATAAACTTTCTTACTCTGAAAAAAATTACCAATAATAATAATAATAATAGTATTTCTATTATTTATAAGAAGCAAAGAGATGAGAGGGCTATTTAGGATTAATAGAAAAGTTTTTTTTAGTTTTGATTACATCTGAATATCATTTAGATTTTGTGATTCATATAAACAAATGAGTAATTTTTCTCATCTATCATTAATTCAATCATTTGTTTACCCTAAGGTCTTCATTGAATGAATACCATATTTCAGCCACTGTGCTATTATGCTTAGTGCTGGTGATACAAAAGTAAATATAATAATTCTTCAAGTTTTGTAGTTCACAAACAATTGGGAAAAGAAAGAAGTGACTGAGGAAGAAACATGGAAAGAAGATAAAGAAACATGCAGCAACAAAAAGAAAAAAAGACAAAAGTTCCTTGACAACTTACTACCTTTTACATTCTATGCTCTGTATATTAACATGCTTCAATACATTTATTTTGACTTATTTAGACCTCACTATTTACATATAAATTGCTCTATTTTCTCTAATTTTAGAGTTGAAGAAAGAAGCTCAGAGATATTATGAGATAAAGCCACGTCATCCAACAGATTAATGAAAAATGCCATCAATCTTCAAGACAAGAGGCTGATTTTCCAGACACAAATAGTACTCTGTAAGCATAATGTAATGAGAGGAATTATCAAATACTTTATTTATTAATACAAATTATATGGATCATAATGCTGTGTAGATACAGAAGGCAGAGCCACTAACTGCACAGAGACACAATGAAGGTAGATCCTGTGAGCACTTAGAGAAGGATGCCCCGATTACCAGGAACAGAGAGAGTCAGTCTCAGTTCTAGCCCACTAGTCATTCAACAAACCTTTGTTCCATGGTTACTGGGTAAAGATACTGTGGTAGGTATGAGAATAGAGTGGAAAAGACATGTATAGTCCTTGACCTCACAAAGTTTGGAGCTCATAGTCTATAGCTATGATAACTGCTACAAAAGGAAAACAGCAACAAAAACCCAAAAAACATTTGTAAGATACTGTTTAAGTATGGGACCCTAACCTAATTCAAGGGGATCAGGAAAACATTTTAACAGAAGTAAAGCCTTACTGAGTCTTCAGGATTTGTAAGAATTAGCTAAGGTGAGGGATCCTGGAAGGTTGATCAGGAAGGGTATTCCAAGCCAAGGGAGGGCAAGTAAAAAGTCAAGAAAGTGACATCAAAATATAATAAACATTTGAATGAAACCCAAATTGACTATAATATATTTTTGCAAATATAAATATTTCAATCATAGTACGCCACAAGAATATATGCCGTATAGTGTAGTAGTTACTTTATAACTATTCATTCTTAACATCACCCTTTGAAGAAGATGTATTAGTATTTGTGATGCTGAGAATTTCTAAGTATAATATCTTTAGCATTTTCCAGGGCTCAATATCACGTGAAGCTTTTTTACATAACAAAAGGAAAAAGTAATCAACAAATTGGGGAAAGACAGAGAGGTAATACTGATGGTAACAAATTAAAATTATAATTAGGTTCTTCTACTAAAATTAAGTCATCGTGGAAAACTTTGTTTTTATTAAGAATCATTATTTATTGGAAAACATCCAATACTGGGAGGCAGGAGTTCTAGAGTCTCATTCTTGAATAGGCCATTTGGCTAAACCTCAGTACCTTGATTGTTTTTTGTTGTTATTATTATTTGTTTTTAATCTATGTAATGAGTATTGGTTTTACCTATCTCAAAAAGGTTATTCTGTGTGGAATATAAGGTTCTCTTTCTGCTTGCATTTTCCTACCTTGGTTTCTCATCACTCCAAGCCCGGACGGGTACAATGGCCTACCATGTTCTTCAATTCCATATCCTTTTAATCCAAACTATGGCATTACAACAACCTCTTCAGTGTTTCTTTTATCAATTTATTTAATATTTCTGAATGCTGCAATGGATTCTCAATGCCTACAGAGTTATGCTTATACAGCTTTGTCTGGTTTATACCTGTCTCTCCATATCCTACCCACCATTATTCCATCCAGAGTTCCATCACATAGCTGAGAATTTCACATCACTGTGGTGGCTCTCAT
This sequence comes from Aselliscus stoliczkanus, assembly GCA_033961575.1. Lineage (NCBI taxonomy): Eukaryota > Metazoa > Chordata > Mammalia > Chiroptera > Hipposideridae > Aselliscus > Aselliscus stoliczkanus. The sequence goes on along the minus strand of CM066740.1, from coordinate 68,030,776 downwards.
GAGGACTTCCATTACCTTCTTTGTCCTCGATGTCTACATAACCCCTACCTGTTCTTCAATATCCAACACCAGGAAATCAGCCAACCTTCATGACATTTTTTTTGAAACTACTGCAATTTACATTAATTTGTACTTTCTCTGAAGGCTAAGAATAATGATTTTCTAATACACTTGAATAAGTTAATTTAAATAACGAATTCTAGTAATTTCTTGGACTGTACCCCCAGTAAATTTTAAGCTTAAGGGCAGAGTCCTGTCATGTTTTCTGCTAAATCATTTACAACTGCAAGTGCAGACTACATATAAAATCAATAAATTCTGAGATAATTGTATTAGGCAAAATTGTTTTATGTTAGAGCAAGTTAGGAGGTATGCTCCTGTGACCCTCCCTCCAGAACAGGTCACACCATTCCTGTAAATCCACAGGAACAAAGGTGAATAACTCACAGACCAAGGAAATTTCTTTCAATAGCTAAAAGTATTGCCCTAATCCTCTATGTTATTAGTGTTCAGGGTAAACTAGAATAATTTCCATAGTTGGTGGATTAAAAAAAACCCATACAATCTTTGATCAAGAGCAGTAAAGGGTATTTTATAAATACTTATTCTCTCAAGTAGACCAGCCACAAACAAAAAAGGTGGAAAAGTTTTCACTTATTTTGCCTTTGCAGTATAAGCTCAAGCTTTTCAAATCAGCTGCAGGAATGCTGTTTCCCTCTTCATGAGCAGCAGTACGCTGAACACTGTCTGTGGTGAAGGGTCCAAGGTCAGACTTTTCCCTGACACAGAAAATGAAAGAATTTTACTTATTGCTACAGTTGATAGGAGATCAATCAAATACTCAGAACTCACTGTTATGATATTTTAAATGATACCATCGAAAAGAGCTTGAATAAATGTGCAATTGAACCACTATTTTATATACTAGCAATTATTAAATTTTGATAAAAGAGTCTGGCAAATTAAAAAATAATATAAATTTTATTATGCATATACTGAAATTCTAGTTTATTGAAGTTTATGGTTAACATTTTAGAATCCAAGAACCATCAGTTAGCTTTATCTTATTTAATTTAATCTTTCCAAGGAACCTGGTAGGTAAGTATTATTAGTCCTATTTTTAGATTATTAACTACAATTAGATTTAGTTTGGATTCCACATATGAGGGTCGGTGACACTGTGCCCTCTACAGCTAAGATGGTGAACAACAGCTCTACCTGGAGCTGGGCCGCTGTGAGTCGTGGGGGTGAGTCGTGGGGGACGGTGTAGGCTGCAGTGGAGCTAGCCAGCAGCTGGCATGCGCTTTGGTGAGCTGCCATGAGCCGCTGTCCAGTGGCCGGTGACCGATCTGCCTCACCTGGGAAGAGTGCAATGATGATACCAACATGGGCCAGTGAAGCGAAGTCCTCCACAACTAGACTGAAGAACAGAAGGACAGCAACTTGTCTGTTCCCCTTCCCTGATTCCCCAATGCTGTTCCCCTCCCCGCAATTCCCCAATAAAATCTTTATTTTTATTTATTTATTTATTTATTTATTTATTTATTTATTTTTTATTTTTTATTTTTTTAGGGCAGTGACACTGGCCCTCATATGTGGGACCCGAACCGGGGCCACTGGCTTCCCAGGCCAGCTCCTAACCACTGCACCACTCGGCCGGCCCTAAAATCTTTTTTAAAAAAGCAAAAACAAAAAAAAAGAAAGAAGCCAGATTCAAACTCAGGTCATCTACCCCAAGAATACTCTTTCATTTTACAAGTTAACAATATATGAATAATTATTAGTAGTAAAATGGTATTATTTTAATATATTTATTACAAATTGATAACTTCCAATACCATATTAAACTTAACAACTACACACACCTTAAACTTACTGAATCTGGGATGGTACCTTTGAAACTAGTGAAAGCTGGACAGCATTTCTTCTTCTCTGACATTCTGGATTTTCATTAAAATCGTGTCACCAAACATACTGGTCACAAAACACTTCATCATATTCCAGACACATACATTTGGTATATATACAGTGGGATTTCTTTTCCTTTATGGAGATGGAAATTTAATAAGTAATCCTATAACTCACCAATATATAATGTGAAAATATCAGAAGTTTGCAAGAGAAAGAATTTGAAAAAATTTTAAGATCTCTAATATTTAAAAAAATCTGACAAAACATAAATGGGTTTCTTTATTTCACAAATTAAAAAACCCAGTGACTCATGTATAGACTAGCTGGGTGAACAGATACGATTTGTTTTAACAAAGAATTGAAACCCACTCTCCTATGATTAATGTTCACTTGTCTTCTTGGTGTTTTGAGCTATTTTTTAGGTTAAAATTGTTTTGATTTTAAAACTGAGTTCACAACCTTTGTAGAGCTGAATCCTCCAACTTTGTCAATTATAGATAAAGTACAAATCACTAAATCTAATGCATTTTTGTACTTTCATGTTCCACAAAAATACTCAGCACTCAATCACATCCTTATTTCCGAGAATCAGTAGATGGACTGATGCTACACGAGGGAATTTCCAATTCATATGCATCAGTGTTCCTTTCGAGACTTTCACAATAATTAGAACACTTTGAATACAACTAGTTCATGAGTCTAGGTGCAAAAATAAGTGAAATGTGCAAAACTTAGGTGCTTTTCTTTTGAAGTTGAAGAAGAAAATCAAATGTGAATAGTGTAGTAGGCTGAATGGTGACCCCAAACAGAGATATGCTCCCTGGAACTCTTGCACATGACCTTATTTAGAAAAAAAAGACTTTGCATATGTAATTGATGATCTCAAGATGAGACTATCCTGGATTAAGGTGGGCCCCAAAGGGCCTAATAAACATCCTTCTAAGAGAACAGGAGAGACAGACATAGAGGAAAAGGTCATGCGAAAATAGAAGCAACAATTAGAGTTGTGCTACCACAAGCCAGGAATTCCTAGAGTCACCAGAAGTGCAAGAGGCAGAGATTTTTCCCTTTAATCTTCAGCAGGAGACTGAATCTGCTAACACCATATTTTCATATTTCTAGGCCCCAGAAATTAGAAAGAATAAATATCTGTTGTTTCATTCCCCAAAATGTGTGGCAATTTGTTAGGGTAGCTCTAGGTAATAAATACAGAAGTAATAGATTATTCGAATATTATTTACAAGTTTATGGTATTTTATATTCATTTCTGATTTAATGTATTTGTTAGACTAGGTAACCTCAAAACATTATTTATTAAACAGAAAAACAATTGTTTAATTCAATGATTGAAATACTAAAATAACCTTAATATTAGAATTTTCTAGTTTTTTTCCTAGTGGGTATTCATGAATAAGTAGAGACAAAAAAAAAATCGTCTTTTGCAACTGGAAAACTAGACTGTCTCAAGAGATGGATAATTAAGTCTACAGGTGTAAAAAAAAAATAAGATTAGATAGATAGATAGATAGATAGATAGATAGATAGATAGATATAAAATAATTGTTTTATGTTAAATGGTGGGGACAGCCTCACCTCAGTAGAGATTACACCAATGTGGATGAAATGGTTACTCTTTGATTATTTACTGTGGTGCATAATAATTCTTGCACTCGATTAAGTTGATGTCAGATTAACTCTTTAATATCATTTAAAACGGTAAGATTTATACATACACGTGCTTGGGGGCATTACATATTATTCCTTTATTCATATAGAACAAGCACTGAATTTAAAGGATAGCTGTCTGCTCTCAACTTAAAACCATCTGAACTTCAAAGAAATATCTACACTCCTACGTTCATTACAGCATTATTCACAATAGCCAAGATATGGAAACAATCTAAGTGTCCACTGGTGGATAAACGGATAAAGAAATTGTTATATATAGATATAGATATATTGGGTTGTTGGCAAAGTCATGACACATTTTTGCAAAGAAAAACATAGAAAAAATACATCATGACGTTTCTGACAACTCAATATATTATATATAATATATATGTATTATATATAATGTTATTATATATACAAAGAATATAGAGTACATATATAGTGTTATTTTTACATATGTGTGTATACATATATATCTATATCTATATAATATAGATATATATAGATATATATAGTTATTCAGCTTTAGAAAAGAAAGTGATCCTCACCATTTCTGGTAACATGGATAAACCTGGAGTATATCATACTAAATCATATAAGCCAGAGACAGAAACTTAAAAATTGTATGATCTCACTGATCATAGAATCTAAAAAAGGCTAGTCTAATACACAGAAGCAGGGAGTAGAACGGTGGTTACCAGGTGCAGGGAGGCTGGAAAAATGGGGAGATGTTCAAAGCATACAAAGTTGCAGTTATATAGGATGAATGATTCTGTAGCTAATGACTACTATATTTAATAATACTGTACTTAAATAAACATTGCTGAAAGTAAATTTCAGATGCTTTCACCACACAAAAATAATGACTGTGAGATCCTCGTATGTTAATTAGCTTGACTGCGGTAATCATTTCACTATGTATGCATATCAAACCATTATGTTGTATACCTTAAACATATACAATTTTTATTTAAAAATAAAAATTTTAAGAGCCCCAAATCCAAAAGACAAAACAGCGGAAATATTGCATGGGCCCAAATTCTTTAAAGATTAAGACTCACATGCTCTAATATTATATCAGAACTAAAAGAAAAGAGGTAACTTGTTTGTTGATTTAATTTCAGAGTAAAACTGCTTCAAGTAGGAAGTATGCTCAAGTAAATCATCTCAAATTATCTGGAACTCGGATTCTAATAATTTAACCTACAGACATTGTTCAAAGAGTGTACTTCAATTTTACCTGAAACAAAAATCACATTGAAATACTTTATCCAAAGAAAGAACACTTTATTCGCCTCAACCACAGAGGCTGTTGAAAAATATATAACACTTTTATTCTTTTTGTCTAATATTAAGCAACATATGAAATGCCAACAAAGACTGAATTTGTTTTATAATAAACTGTGAAAAGATTCTATTTTTTCAAGTGGTTCAGATCATCCCTCTCTAACCTGCAAGATAGTTCAGAGGCCAGATACAGGAAATAGCTATGTGGGCAGCATATTAAAACTCCCTCACAAAAGACAAAATGAAAAAGAAATACTGCTTTCAATGACTATTTTCAAATCTCCCAGAGGATTCTATTCATCCTCTCACAGTGCATAATAATGCAAAAAACAAGTTTTTTTTTTAAGATAATAACCATAATAAAAATTGTATTCATTAATAACAGGTGATAATTCTGCTATACTTTCTCTAAGCTCATTTAATTCTCTTAACCAACAAGCCAATATTATTATTGCTTCTTCATAATGAGGAAATTGAGGCACAAATTTAGTGACTTGTCTAAGGCCTCACAGTTGACAAAAGACAGAATTTGAACCTTGGTGTGTGCGACTCCAAGGTCTGTGCTTCTAAAGATCTCACATTTCTGTTGAGGAAATAACATGCAATTCAGGACTAATTCCCAATTCCCAATAAGTAATACACTTTATTTTCCCACCTACTCCTTTACTCACTGGCAGGCGGGAATCTACAAATACCAAAAGTGATGAATATTTTAGGGCCGGCCGAGTGGCACGGTGGTTAAGCACTGGCTTGGAAAGCAAGCGGCCCCGGTTCAGTCCCACATATGAGGGCCAGTGACACTGCCCCCCACCAAAAAAAAAAATGGTGAATATTTTAAAATAAACAATCTGGACTCAACCATGAATTATCAGGTGAAAGGAACATGAATGAAAATCATAAGGAACGTTTGGCTTGATGATCAATATACACATTAGCTATTATTGCACAAATAATATAGAGTATTTATATTTTCAAGACAGCAAAATATTTTATGTGACAATTCTAAATATATGTTTTTGAAAAGCTTTAACTATGGAAACTGAATGTCACATTATTTTTATGATCATTCTTTTTTTTTGTACATACTTTTGTATTTTATTTACCAGTTTTTGTTGTTTGGAAAAATGGCATCCAAACAGATGGTTGATTTTGAAAGTTTTACCTCATGCAATAAAAGTATCTCTGTCCAGATGGACATCAGGCTTCCGTGCCAATATTGGACCGTTACCATATGGACAAGAAGATCAATGGCAGAGGTACTATGTTCAGTTTTGTACCTCAACACAAACAAGGTTTGATCTATTGTCAGCCATTATTAGTTTCTGTGGTCAGAGAATCAGGAAGCAACAGACTGTTTAAGTAAAATGCCAAAATACATAAATTTAAAAATTATCAATTTCAAGTTGACAAAAGGAACTCTTTGTAGTCAAATTCACTGAGGTATATTTTAGAGTAAAAGTTACCTATTTTTAGGGATACAGTTCTAACAGTTTCAATAAAGTTGTATAGTCATATAACCACCACCACAATGAAGATATCGAACATTACCATCACCCAAAAGAGTTTGCTCTGGTCATTTGTTAATATGATGAATTACACTGTTTGTTTTTTGAACATTACAGCAACCTTGTTTTTATGGGATAAATCTCACCTGATTTTGAGTTATCGCCCTTTTCTGTATAACACAACCTGGATTTAATTTACTAAAATTTTGTTTAGAATTTCTGCATCTATGTTCATGAGAAATATTGGTTTATTGTTTTATTTTCTTGCAGTGTTTTTGCCTGATTTCAGGTTCAGCCTAATGCTGGCCTCATAGTCCCATACCTTTCAATTTTGGCCAACGGTTTGTGTAGAAATGAGATTTTGTTTCTTCAAAGTTTAGTAGTGTACACCAGTGAAGCCATATTTCCTGAACTTTTCCTTGTTGAAGAAGTAATGTACATCTTTAAGAGCAAAAAAACTATTCAGTTAATCTATATTTTCCTGAGTTAACTTTGATAAATTGTTTCTTTACAGTAATTTGGCTGTTTTATCAAAGTAATCAAATGTATGCATAAAAATTTTATAACCATTCCTATTATGCTTTAAATAACTGAAGCATTTGTACTGATGTTGCCTCTCTTATTCTTGATATTGGTATTTTGTTTTCACTTTTTTTAAATCATCAGCCGGCCTACAGGTTTATCAATTTTATTGATCTTAAAGAACCAGCTTTTGATTTCATTGATTTTCTATATTGCTTTTTTTTCTCTTCTGCTTCAATTTCATTGCTTTCTACTCTGGTCTTTACTAATTTCTTTTTCCTACAAATTTTGGATTTAACATCCTCTCCTTTTCATCATATTTTAAGGCATAAGTTGAGGTCTTTATTTTCTAAAATAGGCACTGAGAGTAAAGACATTTCTTCCTAAGTGTTGCATAGGGAGTATCCCAAACATTGTGCTATGTTGTGATTTCATTTCAATTCAGTTTGTAATAGTTTTTAATTTCCCTTCTGACTGCTTTTTTTAGACTCAAAAATTATTTAAAAGTGTACCATGCAGTTTCCAGGATCTGGGTATTTTCCAGAGAGCTGTCTGTTATTGATTTGCAATTCAGTTCCATAGTGGTCAGAGAACATACCTTATATAACTTCAAATCTTTTAAATTCATTAAGAATTGTTTTATGGTCCAGAATATAGGTCCTTGTGCAGTGGAAAATGTATATTTGGCTGTTGTTGGGTATTGTGTTTTATAAACATTAATTGGGTAAAATTGGTTGATAGTATTCAAGTTTTCTCCGTTCATAGTTATAGTTTTTGTCTGCTCGTATCAATTATTTAGAGAACTGAAATTTTAAACAGTTAAAATTAATTGTGAGTCTGTCTATTTTTCCTTGAATTTCTATCAGTTTTGGTTTCACATAATTTAAAGATCTGTATTAGGTGCATAAACGTTAGGGCCATTACGTATTCTTGATGAACCACTTTATGAAATAATCACCTCTATTCTTAGTAATAGTCTTTGTTCTGAAATCTACTTTATCTGATATTGATAAAACCACTCTTTTTTAAATATAGTAACTGTCTTTTGATTAGTGGTATCATGGTATATTTTTTCATTCTTTACTGTTAAAATTTTTATGTCTTTTTATAATTGCATTGTATTTCTTGTTGAGAATACCTGGTTGGTCTTATTTTTTAATTCAATCTGACAACCTTTGCCTTTTAATTAGAGTTTCTGGACTACTTATATTTAATTTGATTATTGATATGGTTGTTCCATTCAAAATCAATGCTAAATTTGTAGTTTATATTAGGGAAAATGTACATTTTTTAAAAGCATAGCCTAAAACAGCATTTCCAACAAAAGTTTTTTCTGTATTTACATAATAAAAGAGGTTTATCCAAGTTTGGTTGAAATAAAGGGATATTTTAAATCCTTTTAACACAGTAAGAAGTGGAAGTTCTAAAAATACTGAGAGTGTAGTCCTATGTAGAAAGGGACTGCCAATGAACAATATGTTTAAAAGAAATGGAGGTTTAAAAACAAAACCAACACAAAAATAATTACCACTTATGTACAGCATTTAATTGGGGAAAAAAATCACTTTTATTTTAGACAGTTTTGTCTCCTTTTCTACGACTCTCTTTATGTTCATAATGTTCCTGTTGAAAGCCTAGTTCTGCTGAAAGTCAAAATCTATGCAAGCCAAGTTATCAATTATATATAACATCACTTATCCACTATGATCCAGGAAGGAATCAAGAGGTCTCAACGTTAAAGTCACCAAAAAGCCCAACAGAGTTTAAACAACCACGTATTTCTAAAATGTTTCCACACAAAATAACACCCACGCATATACCAGGGGTGCCCCCAAAATTTATACAAGTGGACATTTCGGTCAATGTTGCTCAAGCAGCAGTTCACCATAATCAGAGGTGTCTGGACGCTGATGGTAACCACTTTGAGCACCTCTTGTAACTGCAGAAGTGAAACGTGACTTGTTATCAATATATATTGAGTATTACAATTTTCATGCAGTTTTCCTTTCTTAAAATGTGTGTACATTTTTTGGCACCCTCTGTATATACATATGTATGTATACATTTTTCCTAAAATTTGGATAATCTTCATAATTGTTTTTCTTTTCTGTAATATGATGCCAATTCTGGCCAATGATGCAGTGTGCCACCGTGGTAAACTGAACCAATAGGCTGTCCTTTTGAAATGTTGTTACAATTTTAAACCATTCATATTTTCTCCTCTGCTGAGCTATCATGCTAACTCTGATTAATTTTTATAGGTTAGAAATAAGTAAGATAACCGATTTTATGGGCATTCATAAACATATATCTGACCATAGGCCTTGATGATTCTTTTGTAAATAAAATAAAGACTTTCTGAAGTTTCTCTTTTAGGTTCTGAAGGCTACCCAAAACATCTCCACCTATTTTTAAATTCTTCTCTTTGTTATTAAAAGTTAAGGATACTGAAAAACTTTTGAACAAATAAGATGTCAAAGCATGTTAAAAGCTTCCAAATGGGTTACACAAGTATCTCCTAGAGATTTCAGGTATAATCAAGGGAATACCAATAAATCGTTAATAGTCAAAAAATCTAAGTTCAAGTACTTTCTAAATTGCATAATTTACTATATTCTGAAACTTCATAGTAGATCTATAAGACAAACAAAGGTTAAATTAGAAATACACACAAACTAGTATTTAAAAAAGTAAAAGTTCCATGTATTCATAGCCTGTCATTTCTCCTTCAATTCCCTTAAGAAAGCAGTTGAAAAAAAAAATTTGTATATCATATTTCATTAGAGTTTAAAAAGCACCAACATTTTATTTACTAAGAAATACCACAACTCCTTGGGCTTGGGACACAGGCTAACTAAAATACTGGAGCTAATTTTATGATTATAAAATGTTTCACCTTCCCCCAAACTTTGCCATTACATCATTAGGGAACCTATATTTCCTACTCAATTATTCTGTACACCTGAAGTTTCTGTAAAAAATAAACTAGGTATATTAATTTTATTAAAAACAACAACTATCTATGCTTTAATCTAAAAACGATTGGGAAGTCTGTGTGAGGGTCTATATAAGAAAAGCACAGGGCCGGCTGAGTGGTACGGTGGTTGAGAACTGGCTTGGGATGCCGGCGGCCCCAGTTCGGATCCCACATGTTGGGGCCAGTGACACTGCCCTCAAAAAAGAAAAGAAAAGTGCAGCAATTGTGAACATACCTAATATACATGTTAACATTAGCATAACATTTAGAGAGCGCTATATGTGACACACATATTGAACACTTTGTATTGACACTCTCCCTGGAATATGAGCATAATGATAAACATTAGCTTGTCAGGGAATGTAAGTGACTTGCCCATGTTCACCTGGCTATTAAGTGGCAAAATTGAAAATTAATTTAAAGTTTGGCTTGAAATTCCAGTTTTTTTGTAATACTTCCCAATTTCAAAGAGCCTCTTAATATTCTAAAGCTTCACTGAAACATTTTCAGATGTGTCCAATTCGAATTAGCACCAAAAGGTATTCCGAAACTAATATATGCCTATGAATGTGCAAATCATGCTCATCTTTTCTAGTTCCTATATATGGTGCCCAAGGGTTATCAGAGAACATTGCTTGTGCACTATTAATGCATTTCAACGCCTGTTAGCTGTAAATAAAAGGGTATATGAAAATCATTTTTCTTCTTTTTGAAGATAGAAAGTTTGGAACTGTAAACTAAAATTAAGTTTGGTAATCATTTGGAGATTTTTTCATTTGTTTTCCCTGTCTCCAGTGAATACAATATACATATTTTAAATTCTAGAAATAATGAGTATTGAATTTATTGGACCGTCCTTTGTTATTTTGCATGAGAAATGTTTTCATCTAAAACCTGGTCCAGCACAATTTTTGAACTTCAATGTAAATATTTAAATCAAAAGATTCAGGTACTAGTCCTTTTCATCAACCTCTTTATTTTTATGCAGAATAACTTCACTCAGAACTCCAGAAGAATAAACACTATCAAAAAACTTATGCCTGTGCTAAAAAAATAATTGCAATACAGCACACTTCTTCAAGAGTCACTGCTATCTCCAGATTTAAAAATTGCTATGTTTACTGAGACGGGGGGGGAAAAAAAAAAGGAAAAGCGACAGAATACAAACTAAAGAGAACCCATCCTCGATTTGGCACAAAGAACCCTTGCAGTGGTGTGACGATATTATACCCATTCATTACTGCAAAATAAAATTGGTTCCTTAGAAAAAATGAATTGTGTTCAAAAGCTTGACAATCCTATTTAACACAATGAAAAACTACTTATTAAAGCAGTCTGGGTCTTTCCGAAAGCACACAAGATGAACAGTCTGAAATCTTACATATTTCTTTGTGGCGCTGAAGGAAAGGAAGAGGACACTTGCTGGTGGCAGTCAGAATGGAATTTATTTCTCAGCACAGATGTAAATGAGCTAAAACAGTGATACCAGGAAGAAAATACTCCCCAGACACCCCTGGAGTGCAAGATGGAGGCTTGTGGAGAGATGGACGGCAAGTGCCAGTGGAGACATAAGGTTTAAATCAGCAGAGCTTTCAGGCCAATCAAATATTAATTTAGAGCATTAATCTAAAATGTTTAGGAAACCAAAGTTTATTCTAGAAGTTTACAGCTGACAAAGAAAGAAAATGTCATTCATATGCTACCTCTTGTGAGTGATAACAGAAAATAACAAACTGAGGACCAACATCTTACTGGTAAACAACTAGGCAGGAAAAACGTAAAATAAAACAAAACAGAATAGAAACCCTAGAGGTTGAACTGCAAATTCAACAAACAGGAAAGTCTGTGATTTTATTAATTGCAGTAAATGAGAAGGAAATATATTAAAGAATAGTAGAAAACAAGTCAGTGGAATACAAATAGAGATGAACAAAAGTATATCTGTAGGGTCTGAGGTAGAATATCCAAGAAATAACATTTAAAAAGTATTCAATGTTGTAATGCAAAAAAACTTCCCTACCATGTAAGGAGAAGTATAATTTTTTTTTTTTGAGAGCCTTATTAGCTTTTGACCTGAAATACTATTTTCATCTATATATGTACATTTTTAAATTGTTCTTTGCTTCTTAGGTACAATTTGGGATAACTCCCCCCACACAGACTTCAAGAATATATTTCTTACACTACAATAAAAATTATTCCAGAACTTCCGGTAAAATGGCGTAATAGACAGACGCTGTGCTAACTGCCTCCCTGGATCACACCAAAATTACAAGCAAATTATACAGCATTCAACCCTGGAGTTCCCCAGAACACTGGAGGAACAGAACCACTAAATGAAGAACTTAAAGAGGAGGCCTCGTCAGGTCTGGTAGGACGGGCGGAGACGAGAGAGGGCAAGCCCCATGAGGGAAGCCCCAGCCGTGGGAAGCTTGTCTGGTTGGGGGAGAGACCCTCTGGCCGCACACCAAGCTCACCAGCCCAGAGCTCCTTTGCCGGGAAGAGAAGTTCTAAGATAACTGGGAGTAAATTAGTGAGGACTCTCTTTGCTCAGCTCGGTGAGGCTAAGAGCAGCTGGACAATCAGTGGGGCCAGGGCCCGGGCTTGCTCACCGGTGAGCACTTGCCTGGTTCCTGGTGGAGGGAGTGGCTGTGTTGGCCGGACCTGGGGGCCTGCAGGGACGGATTGAACTGAGCACCTTTGGTGCAAAGGCTGGAGATTTTTGAGCTGTTGTTCCCGTGGTGCGGAGCCTGCACGCGAGTGGTGTAGGGAGGATGCCATTTTGTCAGGCTTGGGACCTCCCACAAAGGATCAGGTCCGAGACCTCATTGGTCTGGTGGAATTGGCGCAGAAGTGTGTGTGTGTGCGCGCGCGCGTGCGCGTGCGCATGCGGCCTTGGATCCCCACCCTCCGCCCGGCTTATACTGCGTTGCCAGGGAAATGCAGGGCGAGTGCCCTCTGGCTCCAATGGCTGCTCACTGAGACCCGGGAGTGCGCGAGCAGCCTCGGATCCCCACCCTCCGCTCGGCTTGTGCTGCGTTGCCAGGGAAATGCCTAGTGGGAGTGATCTGTCTCCAACAGGCTGCTCATTGAGACGCGGGAGTGCGCAAGCCGCCTCGGGTCTCTGCTTTCCGCACTCCACTTACAGAGTTGCCAGGCTGGTGATTGGTTGTCGGGCTGCTCGGCCTGATCTGCGAGCGGCTGATTGGGACAGGCTGAGACTGGGATTTTTCCTGGGAGTTTTGGGCCGTGAGCTGTGTGTCTGCGTGATCCAGCCAGGGCTCTCCTGGTGATCTATCTAATACATCAAAGCAATCCCAGAGCGACAGCCAGAATGGGGAAACAAAGAAACATATCACAAGTAAAAGATCAGAAGAAACCTCCAGAAATGGAACCAAATGAAACAGAGGGATCCAACCTTTCAGAGACACAGTTTAGAACACTGATGATAAGAATGTTTAAGGAACTTAGTGAGGACATAAAGAAGGATAGGGAAACCATAAAAAACAACCTGTTAGAACTAAAGAATACAATAACTGAAATGAAGAACACACTCGAAGGAATCACCAGTAGAGTAGATGAAGCAGAGGAGCGGATCAGCGATTTGGAAGATAAAATAGCAGAACTCACCCAGTTGGCACAGCAAAAAGACCAAAGTATAAAAAACAATGAAAATAGTTTAAGAGCCCTATGGGACAAGGTGAAGTACAACCACCTTTGAATCATAGGGATACCAGAAGGAGAAGAGAAGAAGCAAGGGGTTGAAAAGGTATTTGAAAAAATAATGACTGAAAACTTCCCTACCCTGGTGAAGGAAATCAACATACATGCCCAGGAAGTGCAGAGGGTTCCAAACAAGCTGAACCCAAACAGGTCCACACCAAGACACATCATAGTTAAAATGGCAAAGGTTAAAGACAAAGACAGAATCCTAGAGGCTGCAAGAGAAAGACATACAAAGGAACTCCTGTTAGACTAACAGCTGACTTGTCTACAGAAACTCTGCAGGCCAGAAGGGAGTGGCAGGAGATACTCAAAGTGACACAAAATAAAGGCCTACAACCAAGATTGCTCTACCCAGCACGGCTATCACTTAAAATTGAAGGAGAAATAAAGAGCTTCTCAGAAAAGAATAAGCTTAAGGAATTCATTACCAAGCCAGCATTGCAAGAAATGTTAAAAGGGCTTTTTTAAACAAAAGAAAGGGGTAAACAAGCTAACCCAGAGAGACAATTTAAGAAGACTGAAGTCATATCAAGCAGATATAAAGGAAAAACTGATGGTTGCTGGCTGGGAGGGAGTGGGGAAGAGGGAGAGGGGGAAGGTTTTGGACAGTGTATGTGGGACTACAATGTTGTCGCAAGGATATGGGGGCAGTTCTGGGAATGTAATTGATAATGTTGTGAAGAGACTATTATGTTGCGAGAAATAAGTCAGTTGGAGAAGGACAGATACCATGTGATCTCACTTGTGTGTGGAGTCTGAAGAGCTGAGTGAACTATCAAAGTAAACAGACTCATAGATGTAGAGGAAAAACTGAGGGTTGCTAGTTGGGAGGGGGGTGGGGATGGGGGAAAGGAGAAGGGATTAGACAACATAAATAGACAACTACAATATTACCACAGGGATATGAAACACAGTTCGGGGAATATAATAATGTTGTAAAAATTTTGTGGCGTGTCAGATAGTCACATGTCTTGTTAGGGAGACCACTTCATGGATGGAGTAGAGGCTTGATCACTGCACTGCACACCTGAAGCTGATGTTGTATAGTATTGTATGCCAACTGCAACTGAATATGTGGATGGTCACGGGATGTGGAGTATACTGTGGAGGGGAGTCAGGGGAGTTGTGATGGATATGTATGATATGGGGGGGGTAGTGGGGTGGTGAACTGGGAGAGGGGTGTTTTCACTTTGGGGGGTAAAGAGTATAACTATTGCCTTGTGTTTTATACCTGAAACTAATAAAAAAAAATTATTCCAAACTTTTTGATATAAAAATCCATGTTATAAGTAGCACTTATTTGGTGAAGTATTCATTTTCTTACAAGTCTTCTCACCTAGAATCTAAAAGCACCATTAGGGCTGGCCGAGTGGCGCAGTGATTAAGCGCTGGCTTGGGAATCCAGCGGCCCCGGTTCGGTCCCACATATGAGGGCCAGTGACACTGCCCTCAAAAAATTAAATAAATAAATAAAAATAAAAGCACCATTAATTAGAAACAAAATGAATAGGGAAAATAGAGATTTGGGATTATTAGAGTTATTTACAAGCATACACACACACACATAAATATTAGGATAGTTTGTCAGCTAGAGATTTATTATTGTCCCAATTTAGCCACAATATGTGTTGGACTATGCTTAAAGCCCAGAATAATATTCAAACCCAGAGTGAGTTTTCTATACTGGTTTACCCTATTAGACGTGAGCTCTGCAGGAAAGAGACATTGTTAATTTGTGTGTCCTGAAAATTGAGCACAATCTCTGTCCAAAGAGTCTATCATTAAATGATAATTAAAGAAAAATGAAAAATTAAACCATGCATTAAAAACAAAGAAACAGAGAAGAAAAGAAAAGCAAACAGACAGAAATAAAAATGATACATTTTTAAATAGAAGTGCTATTTTTAAAATACTAGGAAAAGTAGGTGGAATTTTCAGCTCAGAATATAGCCTTAAAAATATTTAGTATACCTATTTGTTCGAGTCTTCAATTAAACACCATCTGCTCAATAAATACTTATTGCAAATGCAACCTGTTTCTTGCAATTTGGTAGATGAGGAAATTGTTTTCCAAGAGAACAAAACAAAACAAAACAACTCATGGAGTGCTTTTTGTTTTTACTTTTTAAATATAATACTGTATATAACACACTCCACTTGGATATCTGAATACATTGTAAAATGAAGCATTGGTAGGATTTCTCATAAGCCAAAAACTGAAAGCATTAAAATTTTCATTTCCATTCCCAGATCCAGTGCTCACTCTGGTCTAAGAAGTTATTTCACCTTTCTCAGAAGGTTTAAAACAGAAAAGAAAACAAACAAACAAAAATTTGCTTAAGTTATTAAATAGTTATTCAGTCTTGAAGTAAGGTTGGAAAAAGTGTTAAAGGGAAGGAAAAAAAAGGTCTACAAAATAAAGATAAGAATTCACCTCAAATAAGGAGAAATTCTGGAATCAAAGATTTTCCAAAATGCACTCCTCTTTGTTATGAATTATAAAAGTAAGTCATATGAACTGAAGAAAATTTTAAATGTTCAAGTACAAACTTGTATTCAATTGCATCAATTTCCTCCTATAATCAACAGTGTCAAGGATAGGTAACTGGCGACACACTTCTTCTCATCTCTCCTTCCAATGCCCTACTAAGAAAGAAACTTGGGTTGAATGTGAGGGGCCGGTGCCATGTACTACCCACCAAACTCACCCTGAGTTCAGTTCACCCCCTCAAAGCTAAGTGGTTTCTGGGAGGTTTATCCATTCCGAGTTCCATCGGACCCACCTGCTCTTCAAAAGTACCATTTCCCCCCTGGCATTCAGCTGTGGGACCAACATGGAGTGTGTGTGTGGGCTGAAGTTTTTCAAAATAAAGAAAAGGTAATTTATATACTAGTGATTCTGATTTCCAAGAGGCTTAAGGCTAGGGAGGAGAAGGGGAGCAGAGAAAGGAATAGAACAAGAAATAAGATAAACAGAGCAAAATAACCCACAAAACAAACACATGACCCGGTCAAGAGAAAGAAAGTCACGGCAAACAGAAGAGAGAATTCGAAGAATGAAAGGGAATAAAAAGAGAAGCGCAAAGTGAGGAGAAACACAGGCAGCAAGCCAAGATGTTTTTAAAAATTCCCTAACGGTAGCCATCGGTGTGTTTTAAAATGGAGACAAGCAATGTTCTTTTTCCAGCTCTGCAGGCCTGTAACTCTCAGAGCTTCACACAAAATTGATTCTAAACATTCAATTTAAAAGACAAATAAGAAAGCTTACAGTCCAAATTCAAAGACAGGTTAAACGGGGCATCTCATCATTTAAAAAAATAAAAAGTCTTCCAAATTTGAGAGCAATAGCTAAATCCACTTAGGTCACTATCCCTCTCTTGCTGCAATTTGTTAAAACGCTGATTTTCGATCCTTTGCCCAGAAAAGTAGTGTGCAGTCAGTGGAAAAGCATTGTGATGTTAAAAAATAAATAAAAAAAAAAAGTAGAACGCTGCTTTTAATCCTTTGGATGCTTATAAGAAAGTACAAAATTCATTTTGAAGACATGCTTTTTATCTGTTTGCAATTGAAATTGAAAATTGCAGTGAGCTACTTAAAAGGAGCTCCAATGAATGGAATTTGTTATATAAAACCACTTTCAAATGCGCCATTATGTATAACGTGGGGCCCTTTGCATTGTAGATGGTATACATGGAATCAGAAGCAAGTATATACTGAAGATATTCAAGAATATAGTTACTGAGCAGCAATTATGGGCAGAGGCTGTGCTTGTTTCTAAGAGTGAAAAGAAGTATATAAATACTTCCCATGATCCTAAAGTATTCAACATTGAACTACTTTGCTAGCAGTACAATACATCATCGTAGCTGCTGTATTTAGAAGGTTCTAAGAAAACTTGGAAAGAAGAAAAAAATCCATCACTTTACCTTTTAAAAGGTTCAGTGGCATGTTTTGATGGCCAGGCTGTGGATCTGCACCAACCAATCCAATCCCTGGCCTTGTAAACCCAACTCTGATTCACAATGAGCATAGCTCACTCGTGTTATATTTATTCTAAGTGTTTGTTATATTGGGGAAGGGTTCTCTAGAGAAACAGAACCAATAAGAAAGATTAGATAGATAGATAGATAGATAGATAGATAGATAGATAGATAGATAGATAGAGTGGGGCCCAGCTGTTAGGGTCTCTCAGGAAATGTTTACAGGCTTTGGGGACCACCCTGCCCCTACCCCCTTGGGAAGGACAGAGGGAATGAACAACTTGTTGATGTAAGTTTCAGGTCAAGTTCCTTTCCTGCGCACATGTGCTGGCGCCATGCTGCTGTTGTTTGTGTGAGGGTATAAAACCCTGTTCCCATTTTGGATCTCTCTCTCTCTCTCTCTCTCTCTCTCTCTCTCTCTCTGGCCCTGGCCTCACATGAATAAAGAGCTGTTGCTGTGTTTATGGCACAAAGTCTGCCTCGTGCTTTCTTTCAGCTGGGCATCTTACCACCGAGACGGTCCCTGATTGACATCCTCGGACCCCATAGATAGATAGATAGATAGATAGATAGATAGATAGATAGATAGATAGATAGATAGATAGATGAGAGAGAGAGAGAGAGAGAGAGAGATTTAATTCAAATAATTTGTATGGCTCACACAGTTTTGTAGGAACTGGTTGGTGAGTCCAAAATTTGTAGGGCAGACCAGCAGGTTGGAAATTCAGGCAGAGTTTCTATCTTGCAGTCTTGAAGCAGAATTCCTTCTTCAGGAAATCTCAGTCTTTGCTTTTCAAAAAGTGTCTAATCTAGGTTTTAATTTTTTGTACAGCTGGAGGTTCCCGCAGAAATTTGAAATTCTAAGTAGATATTTCTATTAAACTTAACACTTAAGACAGAGTCTAGAGAAAAATATATGGGCAGGAGAATGTAAATGACTTTTTAACCCCAATTTCCCTAATCTCCCTTATGCTTTGCTCACTGTTTGTTTTAATTTACTTATAGAGTGACATAAATATTTCATTTGATTAAAAACAAAAAAACAAAAAACAAAAATAAAAACAAAAACCTCTTTTCTGCCTGAAAATATGACTTTATAAGAAAAACACTGGAAGGGCAGAAGTACCTAGATCTAAGATAGTTTTCTGCAGGAAATCACTCAAAATAGTCACTAAAGCAAAGTGTATAAAATTTCAGTTACACAGATGAGTAAGTTCTAGAGATTTACTGTACAACATTTGCCTACAGATAACAATACTGTTAATGTACACCAATAAACCTCTTAAGAGGGAGATCTCTGGTGAAGTCTTTTTGCCACAATAAAATAATAAAGTGTTTCCTTCTTGTTTATCCTCCTGTTTCTCTTCACAGATGTTTAGATGAGAAAGTCTCCATGGGCATCAGTTCACATTCTACTGTTTCCTTCATATACACAAGAAAAAAAGAAAGAAAAAAGAAGCTGCCTAAGTTTATAAGTAAGAAATTTTATAAGTAAGAAAAGCTACAGATACAAATTAGCATTTTTGAAAACTAAATGAAACACAGGTAATTTCCCAAGCCATCATTTTTTTAACCACTTCGGTGCAGTGACACATTGTTACCTGGCCAGCTTTTCTCAGTAACTCTCCATGGTGCCGACAGAACAGTTAGCTTTGCCTGCAAGTGCTCACTTGCTGCCCAGTGATGACAATTACCTGTCTCCTCCCCTTTCACAAACTCTTGATCTCTAAACTGAAGATGCTGCCAAACAAATTTATAGATGTTCTTACTTGAGGCAAGAACATCAAATCCACAGAGTCTGTCGAGCAGTGAGTGTGCCAGCAAACCACGCCCATGACAGAGTAAATAACATGGGAAAGAGCCAGACAGGCAGTCCTCAAAGGATGGCTGCCAAGAGAGGGCCGCTTGGTCAGAGGCAATGGGCCAGGCTTCAGGGATCAGGTTGGAGTTAAATGATAGGCCACATGGTTGGAAGAGCTCACTGGGACACCAGTTAGAACCCTGTGCCCTGGAGGGATCCCACAGACTGAAGCAGCTGCTGCTTCTGCTCAAAACTTTGATGCCAGCACCACACAGGCTGAATTCACTTCTATTCCCTCAGCTTCTAAATAACACTATGAAACACTTATATATTTGCCCCACGTTCCATCAAAATGTAGACTAGATTGTTTCTTCCTTTCCAAAAGTGTCATCATACATGTGCTTCAGAATTTCTCAACATGACACTCTCAGTAGCCTAAACCTCTTTCTCATAGGGAGAAAAGTTGAGTCCCGTCCTTTTCAGGCCACCTACTTCTGACAGCAGGGCAAGCTGTGCTCTGGGCTCTTCTCCAGGTCCCAGTGCCCTCCTTCTGGCACCACGACGGGCACCCTTGCTCCCAGCTGTCTAGTGCTGCGACCTTCTGGAAGAGAGCGGGCCATGCGGCCTGTTTCTCCCTTTCTTCCCCGAGTTGCACTCGCCGTGTTGCACTCATGCTGCTCTTCCTCTCCTCTAATTGACACTGTGTTTCTGGCCTCTATAAAATTATATGCTCTACAGGACTCAGCAGTTTTCAAAGTGGTATCACCTTATTTTCTCATTCTTGCTTTAAATTTGAATCTGCTGTAAATTAGGAAGCAGTTGTTATCCTCACTGTAGTATGAAAAAGAGAGGCTCAAAGTGGTATTAACAGACTCCCTCAAGGGCACAAGCTAATAACAGAGAAATAATTTTGTGGTACGAAGTGGGTGTTTGCATTAATGGGCATGTTGGTGCTTCCTCTTAACTCTCAACTGCTTTGTGTAACTAACGTGTCTCCCTCTCTAGAATGTAAGTTAAAAAGCTCTGGCACTTAATTCAATATGACACATATCATATGGGATCAATAATCTTCTATAGGTTGTCTGAATTACCATTCTTAAAATACTATAATACAGCTGAAGAATTCTTTCCTTAAGATTAATAAATATAAAATTTAAGTTCAAGTCACTGAGTGACTGATTGGAGGAAACAACAATACCAGTGTCAGAGGACAGAGTTGTTTTCCTTTTCTAGTTTTTAATTGAAAATGCAATGTCATCAATGCCCCGATCTTTAGGTGTTTGAAAAAAACCAAACAGTGTAAACAGAATATCTTTATGATTATTCATTCAGCAAACATTTATCTAGGTGTACCTACTAGATAACACACAATAACATACAATGACACACGTATGCACAGTGATGGGAGATTCAGGGAAGAAAAAATCCTGCTCCATGCTCTATGGGGGAGGAGACTGCTTGCAAATTTGCACAAACAACTGAAACAGAACCAGCACATTATAAACACTAAGTCCTCACTTAACATCATCAGTAGGTTCTTGAAAACTGTGACTTTAAGCAAAATAATGTATAATGAAACCATTTTTCCCATAGGCTAATTGGTATAAATAGGAGGTAAGTTACTACAGCATATTTCTGATCACAGAAACATCACCAGATTTTGAAATACTCAAAGCACTTATAATATTAAAAATTTAAGTAAATGTGAGCTATGCATGCATTTAAGAAACATTAATAAAAACAAATAAGATAATTATTTTCCATCCCACTTATTCCAGTTCAGGGTCATGGGTGGCCAGAGCCTCTCCAGCAGCTAAGGGCACTAGATGGGAAACAGGCCTGGGCAGGCCACCCTTTCATCCCAAGGCCACCGACACCCACACCCAAACCCACATCCACTCAGACTGGGACAGGTTACACATGCCAGTTCACCCAATGTGTACATCTTTGAGACGTGGGTAGGAAACAAAGCACCCAGAGAAAACCCATGCAGACGTGGGATAACATGCAAACTGCACAGACAGTGCAGATTCCGCTGGCTAGAAATCATTTGTTTTTTCTCATCTACCTTATAACAAAATTGCATAACATTGCAAAATTGCACCTTATAACAACTTTGAACAAAATTGCATTATTTGAGAAGCTGCTGTACCTAATGTGAGCAAGATACTATGTTGAAAACTTCCCAGGCCTTACTTTCTTTATTATACAGGTCAAAAACCTGAGCACATGAAGTTAAGCAACCAGCCCAAATTTCCCAGTGGGTAAGAGTCAAAATGGATTCAAATCAAAGAGCAGTAAGTCTTCACTTAACATTGTGGATAAGTTCTTGAAATGGTGCAAAACAATGTATAAGGAAACTCATTTTACTATAGGCTAATTGATAAAAACAAGAGAAGTTCCTATGGCACCTTATCAATGTTACAAAGAAACAACTTTGCAAGAAAAAGTGTTATTCAAGAACTTGTTGTATACATAAAGCAAAAGAAAATACAATCTGGTCAAGCACAATTTACTGGCTTCTTGACCCAAGTTATTTGCTTCTTCAGTCTTCTCCTCAAATTAATTTCCTACATAATGATTCCAAAAGCACAAAAATATTCCCAAATAAACTGGCAAGAGTCACCAAACTAGAGGAATAACAAATAGTCCCCATACATGTATGAAAGAGTGATATCTTCACTGGTGCTATTGCATCTGATAATCAGAGAGAACAAAACCTAATCTGAAAGGCTACAAGCTAAAGGACAACAGAGGAAATATTCAACTCCACTATCTCCAGTCCTTGCATTAAGGTAAGTATAATGTCAGGAAATGGAGGAGATAGGAGGGAGGGGAGGAGGTTTGCACATAGATAAGGCACAAAGGACAGCCAAGCAACACCCTCCCAGGAGCTCAATATCTCTTTATCACAACACAGTACCCTTGTCAACATCAATAGTTGTGTAGCTACATGGAAACCACCAAAAATATAACCATGCCCCATTAATCTGTAAGAACATCTGCATCTATTGTTCACGCTCCTACAGTGAATAATGATTTTGCAGCTGTGCATGCTGGAATAAGGCTTTGTAAAATTTGAGAAAACAAGGATAATTCACATATCATTCTGACAAAAATTGCAGCTTGTATGATTTGCTTTTCCCTTCAACAAATAAATACAAATTATCTCTCCTGAAGAAAGCAAATCACGATTTTTTTTTCACCATAAGCAATGTGCATGGCTGTAATATTTTGGTGGCATACGTTTGATTAATAAGTAAAACAGCCATGAGGTAAACTGCTTTTTAAAGACGTTTCTTTGAGAGGTTTTCATTTGTTTCTAAATTTATATCAATTCAAAATTGACCAAGATGGAGATGCAGGATGCTCCTGAGCTCTCTTCCTCACATAGAAACAGCTACACACAGAGTAATTCCCTTTGAAACAGATCCAGAAACTAGGGGAGCAACTCCTAGACATCAGAAGAATGAGAAAATATCCCAATAAAAATGGGAAATGGGTAGGAAAGGCTAAGACACACTCTTGCTATAAACTCCAACCCTAATAAAATGCCATACAATCAGGAGGAAACCCCCAATTCCTAGCTTCTCCATGAGAAGTGAATGGTTTGAACCCCACATCTAGCACGCTGAGTTTTAAGACTTGCTGAAGTGATGGGGTCCCAAAGTACCTAGCTCTGAAAGTCAACAGTTAAAGACAAAGACTGTCACAAAAGACAAAGGTCATTATATAATGATAAAGGGGTCAGTTCAAGATCCCAGTTCAAGAGTATATAACAATTGTAAATATTTATGTACCCACAATAGTAGCACCTAAATATATACAGCAAATATTAACAGATCTGAAGGTAGAAATAGACAACAATACAACAATGAAGGGGGACTTCAATATGCTGCTTTTAATAATCGACAGATCACCCAGACAGAAAGACAATAAGGAAACACTGGACTTAAACTACACATTTGACTAGATAAGCCCAGAAGCCTTATAGAGAACATTCCATCCAAAAGCAGCAGCATATACATTCTTCTCAAATGCACATGAAACATTTCTCAGGGTAGATCATCTATTAGTACACAAAACAAGTCGTAACGCTTTTAGAAAGGCTGAAATCCTATCAAATATCTTTTTGGACCACAATGGTATGAAACAAGAAAGCAATTATAAGAAGAAAAATGGAAAACTTACAAATACATGGAGATTAAATAACATACTCCTAAAGAATAGGGAGATCAAAGAAAAAATCAAAGAGAAATGAAAAAAAAATCTGAGACAAATGAAATGAAAACACAATTTATTAAAATCTAGGGGATACAACACTAAAAGGGAAGTAATATTGATAAACAGCTACATTAAGAGAAAAAGAAAAAAAGACTTAAACAACCTAAAACTAGAAAAAGAAGGAAAAACTAAGCCTAAAGCTAGTGGAAGGAATAAAATAATATATCACAGTGAAAATAAATAAAATACAGACAAAAGGGCAACAGAAATGATCAATGAAACTAAGAAATTTGTTGGAAAGGATAAAATACATAAACCTTTATCTAGACTTAAAAAGAAAACAGAAAGCGGGCTCAAATAAAATTATAAATGAAAGAGGAAATATTACAACTGATACCAGGGAAATAGATAGGACCATAAAAGACTGCAAAGAACAATTATATGACAACAAACTGAACAACCTCGAAGAAATGGATAAATTCCTAGAAACATACAAACTACCAGAAAATCTGAACAAACCTATTATTAGTAGTATGGAGATGAATCAGTAATCACAAACCTCCTATCAAAGAAAAGTTCAAGACCAGATGGCTTCATTGATGAATTCTACCAAACATTTAAAGAAAAACTTTACCAATCCTTCTCAAACTATTTCAAAAACACAAAAGGAAGGAACACTTCCAAACTCATTTTTTTTTTGGGACAGCATTACCCTGATACCAAAGCCAGGCAAGGACACACCAAGAAAAGAATATTACAGGCCAATATCCCTGATGAACATAAATATAAAAATCCCCAACAAAATAATAGCAGTATCAACAATATAGTAAAAGGATCATATACCATGATCAGTGGGATTTATTCCAGGGATGTGAGGATGGATCAACATCTATAAATGGAAAAATGTGATATGTGATAAATCACATTAATAGAATGAAGTATACAAATTATATGAACATCTCAATTCATATAGAAAAAGCATTTAAGAAAATTCAACAGTCATTCATGATAAAAGTTCAATAAACTAGGTATAGAGGAAACGTATGTCAATAGAAGGACCATATATGACAAACCCACAGTTAACATCATATTCAACAGTAAAATTTTAAAAATGTTTCTCTAACATCAGAGGCAAGACAAGAATGCCCACTCCTCACTTTTAATCAATAGAGTAATGGAAGTCCTAGAGAGTAATTAAGCAAGAAATGAAACTAAGTCGCCCAAATCAGAAAGGAAGGAGTAAAATAGGCTCTGTTTGCAAATGACATAATACTATTTGTAGAAAATACTATAGACTCCATTAAAATACTGTTAGAACTAATAAATGAATTTCATAAATTCATAGGATACAAAATTAATGTATAAAAATCAGTTGTTTACATCAATGAGTTATCAGAAAGAGAAATTAAGAAAACCACCCCATTTACAATAACATTGACTAAAATATGTAGAAATAAATTTAACCAAGGAGATTAAATGAAAACTGAGGTACTGAACACTGGTTGAAGAAACTGAAGATAACACAAATAAATGGAAAGGTAATCCATGTTCATAAACTGGAAGAATTAATATTGTAAATATATAAGATTATATTTGTAGTCTATAGATTCAATACAATCTTTATGAAAATTTCAATGGTATTTTTCAAAGAAATAGAAAATAATCCTTCAAATTTTATAAAAGCACAGACGATCCCAAATAGCCAAGCAATCTTGAGAAAGAAGATTGAGAAAGCTGAATGCATCACACTGCCTGATTTCAAACCATATTACAAAAGTACAGTAATAAAAAGAATAAGGTTTGGCATAAAAGCAGACACATAGATCAATGGAACAGAATAGAAATCCCAGAACTAAACCCATGCATATATTGTCATTTAATTTATGACAAGGCAAATAGGAATATACAATGGGGAAAAGTCAGTCTCCTCAATAAGTGGTGATGGGAAAACTAGATAGCCGTATGCAAAAAAAATGAAAAGGAACCTTATCTGACAGTTTTCCTTTTCATAGATAACCAAGAAAGAATTCCAGAGAATTAATGATGCACTATTAAGCCAATGTCATGCATACTGTGCTTGCATAAGGGAGGGAAAAATTATAATGTTTCCAACTTATTTAGCTTTCTTAATTAATTGAAAGCATCCCTTTGCCTTTTTCAAAGATTCTTATGAATAAATTTGTTGGCGGTTCCCTATAGGAGATAATCACCAGATAATTCATCATAATTCTATGCCATAAGAAAAAGTGATCTGCTGAGCCTGCATTTTCTGAGGCCTGACCATAAAAGCAAAGATAATTATTGTTTTTTTCAAATTAGATTCTGTTCTAAAATAGGAAGTCTTCCCAAAGGCAGAGAAACTTTGAGAGAGCAACAGTCACCATTCTGGCTATGAATGTCAACCTCTATAAACAAATTTGACAAATAAACACGGTCTCTAAGCTGCCTTCTTTCTCTAACCATCTGTTTGTATAGCATGGTGCTCTCATACAAAGGACACTGACAATTTCGTTTCGGAAAAAAAGAAAATACAGTCAAGATGAGGTGAGATAAATCACCTCTGCAGAGAATTTGCATTGCACATACCTGCACATTTGGTTTTGATTTTGATTCTGGTTCTGTTTCGTTTCATTCTGCTCTTGCGTTTCCTTTGCCAAATGAGAGGAAAAGGCATACTAAATGAAACCTCAAATAATATGGAAGAGGGAAGACGCAGGATAAAAAAAAAAAAATGTTCTTTCTTCATTAAAACTGGCAATGTGTGAAATCACAAGCATCATTTTATCAACGGGAAGGTCATTCTTGATATCACCATCCACACTTACTAACCGAGTCTCCTTAAACCAAACAAACAAACAAACAAACAAAAAACATTAAAAGAAGGAAATAAATGAGTGAGATGAGGAGATACCAAGCCTTGCTTCACAGAACATTTTGCAATTAGAGATTAGGCAAATGAAAAACACACTGGTGGCATGAGATGAGATAAAGGAATCAACCAGCAGAAACTTTATTCAAATAAAATCCTTTCAAAGACATTACCATCAAATTTAACATTAACTTAACAATAAAAATTTTCTCAACCACAAACCTTTTATAATATTATTTTGGCTTCACACTTTTTTTTTTTCAAGAAGCTCAAGTACCTCGATAATATGAAATGAACTGTAATCCTTAGCTTGTCATTAAATTTAATTGACTGTTTTTCTCTTTACTTTCAGTGGATTTTATTTCTTTTTCCAAAAACCACCTCATTAAAGTCAAAGATATGCTTCCTACAGTATTCTGTTTACCATTATGCTATGATTACAGAAGACTGGCATTACTTTGTAAAGTCTCATGGATGAGAAACAGAGCTAATAATCCCCCTCCTTGGCTTTGTTCTCAGAGATGTGGGAGGTTGTAGGCTAACTGTGGACCAACCTTAGAGACTTTAACATGAATATAACGCTACCCATAGCAAAAATGTCTGATGTGTTTTGCATCAAGAATCTATATTATTGGGTTGTTGGAAAAGTCATGAGGTATTTTGTCTCTGTTTTTCAAAGGGCATTTATATAAACAAACATCAATCAATTATATATTGCCCATTTTGTTCGATAACCTTTTGCCATCATTCAGTGAGGCTCATAATTCCTCGTTCATAGAAGGACCTGTCTTTATTTGCGAAAAACTGAACAAAGTGCTGATTTACAGCCTCATCTGAATTGAACGTTATACCACGCAAGGACTTTTGAAGCAAAACAAGTGGAAGTCTGATGGCTCAAGGTCAGGTGAATATGGTGGGTATGGCAACACATCTCATCCAAGCTCCAATAATTTTTGATGGGTGATCAAACTTGTGCGTGGTCTCGCGTTGTCGCGATGGAACACAACTCCTTTACAATTAACAAGCTCTGGATATTTCTGGATGATGGATTCATTCGAACTGTCCGATTGCCGAGAGTACACATTCAAATTGCCGACAGTAATTCAAATTGATTGTTTGGATCCTTGGTAGGAGTTTGAAAAACACGGCACCTTTAAAATCTCACCACACTGAGAACATAACCTTCCTCTGATGAATGTCTTCTTTCAAGGTCGTTTGAGGCAAATCATTGTCAGCACCAAGACAGTTTGTGACCACATTGTTGTAAATAATCCACTTCTCATCACCAGTTATCAGTCACTTCAAAAAAGAATCGTTTTCGGGCTGGCTGAGGGGCGCGGTGGTTAAGCGCTGGCTTGGGAAGCCAGCGGCCCCGGTTCAGTCCCACATCTGAGGGTCAGTGACACTGCCCTCACAAAAAAAATAAATAAATAAAAATAAAGGATCGTTTTCCTCACGTTTAATGAGCATATTGCAGATGTTTATAAGCGCTTTCAAATGAACTTCTTTGAGTTCATGTGAAACCCGAATATCGAGCTTGCTTACATATCCCAGCTTTTTCATGTGGTCGTGAATGCTTGAATGATGGATGTTCAAAGTTTCTGCAATCTCTCATTGTGTAACGTGGATTTGACTCGATCAATGCCTTTGTTTTGTCATCATCAACCTCGGTGGGCCTTCCTGAACGAGGAGCGTCGTTGAGATCAAAATCACCAGCAAGGAATATTGTGAACCATCGTTGGCACTGATGTTCTTGTAGAGCATTGCCACCATAAACTTTATGCAACTTTTCATAAGCTTGATGCGCATTCTTCCCTTTATGGAAATAAAACAGTAAAATATGGCAAAAATGCAGTTTGGTCTTGCATCTTCAACTTGTTGTAAAATGTCCAAAACTCAACCAAATCGCTCAATTTTTTTTTAGAATGAAACTAGAACTGTCAGCTGTCAAATGACATAGGAATAACATAGATGCGAATGACTCTAGTACTTCCAAAAATGAACAAGTGCCATCTGTCGCAAACATGCATCATGAATTTTCTGACAACCTAATATAAAGAAAAGAACATTTCTTGCTTTCCTCATAATACATACTTCTTGATAAAGGATTTTGTTCCCCTCAAGATAGTTATGTTGTGTGATATCTTACTTAGGGAGATATTCCGAGATCCATTTTATCATGCATCTCTCTGCCTAATACAACTATGTAATATCTAATCGGATACATAGAGATTGTTTAATAAATATATAAACCTTGATCTTTTAAGCAACGTAGTTATTATAAATTGGCAATTTCCCAAAGAACCATTTTATACTCTTCATAAATTCATCCACCTGTCCATCCGTCCATCCATTCATTTCACATTTCATCAAACCTCACATCAGGGACCATGATGTGCATCTTACAATTAAGCAGCACTCCTCTGTACCCTGATGAGAATGACACAGTAAAAGTATGGTAACCCAAGAGCATTCAGGGACACACAGCAAAGGAGCAAAAGCCCTGAGAAGGTGAATATGAACGTACTCAAAACCCAAGGGCATGAATTCAAGGGCAACACAGGAAATTATCAGTTTTCTTTCTTTTACAAAGGTTTTTCCTAATGGAAAAGGAGGATGGGAGGTAAAGATGGCATCAACTCTGGTTGGTTTATAGATGTGAGTATGAAGCGGTCAAGAAGCACTTGTCTAATGGTTTTCAGTTGCTCAAAGAAGTATGATGTAAGGTTATCAACTGAAAGCAATACGGGAAAGCGGGAGAGTGTGTTAGAGAGTGAAAACAGGGTATGAAAAACTCTTGTGATCAGAGGCAAAATGAATATACTATAGAAAAATAATGGAACTGCTGAGGGCAGTATTAGGGACCTGTTTGTGTTATTCTCAGTATAAAGTCACAATTGTCCACCCTCCTGGGTTTTTTTTGTTGTTGTTGTTGGTTTTTTTTTTTGGTTTTTTTTTTCTGTAGCAAACATTAGGTGCAGGGCAGCTGGTTATACCAGGTCTAGGCTGCTATCACGTAAGCACAACAGAGGTTAGAGTCAGAGTGTTTGTAAAGGAGTTATAGTAATCATCAATAAGGAATCAGCGCTGATAAAAAGGAATAGAACAAAGGCAGCAATGGAGCAGGCCTGGTGAATACTACCTAAATTTGCAATGCCTACATCATGGCTGGCACTGAATAGTAATGTAAAATACATTCTTTCATAGGGTGTTTCTACCTCAAGTTCAGTATTATTTCCTGCATATGTTAAAGAGCAATATGGACATGCTCAGAGGCAAGAATTCCACTGTTTATCCACACACTCGGAGCTTTAAAAAGCAAAACTAAGTGAACCTGTGTTGTGTATGTATGTGTTCACTTTACACACTCGGCATGCTTCAGTATGTGTTCCAGACTGATATTAAAAGACATAACAGCTGGCCATGATGCTGTATTTATGAAACTATAGCTTTTCCAAGGAAGTAAAGTTTACAAACCATTTTAATAAGTCTCCCCAAATTATTTTGAACATAAAGTTGATAAATTACCTATGCAGATGTGCCTTATTACACTAAAAGTTTATAAAATTGTTCTCCATTCAATTCCAGAAATGCAACAACTGTAAAACAATAGATCTGAAAATTACTTTACATATGACAGAAACTAATTCTGTGAAATTTATTCTTCTATGATGAACTGATTCTTGCAAAGGTATTTCAATTATTGTAACAATTTCATAGTTTTCCATATTATCTTCAAAAATCCCCCTCAAAATATGAAGGAGAAAAAAAAACTAATGGAAGGACAGAAGGACACTATTTCCGTCTCTTGAAAAGCAGCTACACACTGACACTCCATCACTAATTCCTTACAGAATTCCCATTTGATATTCTTATTCTATGATATCAAATTTTTTCAACACTATATTTTTAACCTATTACAAAAAACATCAATGTCTATATGAAGAACCTTTCCACAGGAAAACAAAACTCTAATATGAAAATGGAATGTTCTATAGATTTTTTCATTCTCCTGGTATGGAAATCAGTCCCAAAGCACTAAAGACCTAAATATAAATACGTTTCACAATATTACTTACACTGATCTCCATACCTTACCCACTCATTAAGTTTAACAAGTCAATTTTCTCTTTCCATTAAAACTAACTTCCAGGGACCACAGAAATAATCAGTTTGTATACAACAGAATAAAATGGCACATTTTTAAAAATCATGAAAACTTGATTTTCACAAAAATTCTTGAACTTACAAAAAACAAAAATATCTGTATTTTCTACTCTTTTTGAGACTTTAAACATTCCATTTTAATGGAAAGAGAAATTTAATATACAATGTGAATGTAAACTCAAAGAATATCTCTGAATATCGCTCCTTCCAGACAACAAAAACTCCATAATGTACCAAGAGATATTAATAGAATACAATCGTTTACCACTAGATTGACCTTTCTGTTTCTACACTTTACAAAGATTTAAACAGTGGAATAAAAAAAGAGGTCAGACAGACTTCACTAGGGGAAAATATAAACAAACTGCTGAAAGAATTCTCTGAACATGACAGGACCCGAAATAAGCCTCTAGTACTGAAACAAATTATTAACATGTTAGCAATAACTTCACTTTCAATTAGAAATGGAACATGACACCTTATTCTTTATCTCTAAATACTGTATGTAGTAAGTAACAATTTTAACACAGAGAAATCTAGGTTGATAATACTTATTATTTGAAATCAGACAGTATAATTGTACCTGTCAAACATTAGCCTCTAGATAGATATAAATATCAAATAACAATCTCAGTGTACTCTACATTTTTTTCCATTCCTTGCAATAAATCCTTGAATTCCCAAACTCATACCTATCCTGCCTGTCTCTGGACTCACACCTTTAAGGTCATAACATTAAGATATAACATTGAGGCCAACTTCAGATATGCAGCCGGAGCACGTAAGTGGTTGGATCAGAACATAAATGCTGGGAGAAATACTTGTGAAAACAAAAATTTGGATCCATTTTAGAGAGCAGACTCAGAGGGAAGGGTCTGGATCCCTGGATAGAGGGAGTGGAGGATCAACCTTTTCTCATCTTCTTTTCAGTCTCCACTCTGTTGCCCTGGGTGGATCACTGGCCTCTCTATTTGAGGCGGGGAATAAAAACAGCAGTGTCTGCCCATTGTTAACTGGGAGCTAGGCAGCAGCCTCAGGGCAGTACCACAGATAGGGTGTGTGTGGGAGAGGATGAGGGACAGGAGCCAGAATTGCCTCTGACCATCCTCTCCTCACTCTCTTCACTCTCTTCCCCACTCCTCACCCCATTAACACGGGTTATATTATTTCAACTATGGAGGATAGTACTTAGAAAAAGCACAGTTCCCGCAAATAAGGGTAAGAGAGAAGATCTCTGAGGATCAAGGGGAAAAATAGTCCATCTCCACACCCACTGTGGTTTTCCTTCCTTTTTATCCTGGGAGCTCCTTCATGGTCAACTACACCCTGGGATTTTGCCCTCCAAAATTCGCATTACCCCAAAATTCACATTACCATACAAAGCAGTTGCTGTTTCCAAGTAATTGTGCACTTCCCTTGGGATAAATAGCACAATATTTGAGGATGATGACTGCCATGAAAGACAATAAACTGAAAAACTGACCACACGCAGTAACCTCCCCCTCAGCCTCCACTAACTTTAACCAGGCTTCGTCCTGACTCTAGGACCTGACCTCCCTTTTCCTAGAGCAATTACTTTAGAAAACTTTTAATTGTAAGTCCCTTCTTTTCTCCTTTGAGATTTAAGTCTTTTCTAAAACTTCTTGTCAGTTTTACAACCCAAGAGCATTTTCTTTGACAGGAACTATCTCTTTGAAATGGAATCATTGAGGATAACAGTGACCTGATTTCCCAGTTTCTGTGTGAGGGTAAGAGCTTAACCTCAGAGGATACTTTGTCCCAAGCTCCAAAACCATCTTCTGTCATAAAGATACCAGGAAGTTTACTTCCCCCTTAGGTAAAGCAAATTAACAAACACAAAGCCTAAGATCTCCCCCTCATTCCAGTTCTTAGACTCTCTATCATCTTTTATTGCAGTGGAGTTGAATTCAGACTGTTTGGTCTCTCTGCCCTATTGTAACAGCCTTGAAAAAAGTCTTCCTTATCTGCTTAATGTTGCTCAGTGCAATTTTGGCTTTGACACACCTATGGCAAAATAAGTAGGATTGATGGAGCAAACAGAATAGAATTTAAATAAGTATAAGAATAAAGTTGATGTGATATGGAAAGATATGGGATAAATGAAGCAAAAACAACTAGTCATAAAAATGACTCAGAGGAGTCACTGGATACAAAAATATAAAAACTGAAATAAATTGTTCAGTAGAGTTAAATAGCACAATAGATACAGTCTTAGAACAAATTAGAGAAAAAGAAAAGAAAATCAAGAAAATTACTGTGAATAATATCAGGAAGAAATGAAGAGTGGAGAACATAAAACTTAAGATATTGAGATGTAAGTGTTAAACTTTGATGATAGAATGATAGGAAATCCAGAAGTAAAAAAAAAAAAAAATATATATATATATATATATATCACCAGAAATCCATTACCAAATAATTGCTTAAAATGATATAGGTCCAAAAAAAATAACAGAACAAACTATTAATAATCCAAGGATAAATATGAACCCAAGAGAAAAATCTATGAAATACTTATATATAATTACATGACAAAATTTATGGAAATGGTTAATGCAGTGCTTAGAGGTAAAATAGAGCTTAAAATACATTGTTTATTTAGATAAACAGAAATAAAGTTTGAACACATTATTTATCAAAAAATAAATGGGAAGGAAATGAGTTACACATTCAAACCAACAAGCAGAATGGAATAGAAGAGCATCAAAGAAATATGAAGAATAAAATAATAAAGTACAAGGCAGTTTATGAATTAAAGAAAAGAAAACAAAACATGGTACTTTGAAAGAATGGATTAAAAAAAACACCTCAGGCAAATTTCATACAGAAAAATGGGGTCGGGAGAGAAGATGCAAGTAAAAGAACAGAATGAACAAAATTTAAGTAGCCAGTTATTTTAAAATAAAATTAATATCAGTTTTATATCCCTCCAATAAATTTAATAAAATTTTTTTAAAAAAATAAATAAATACACTTAGTAAATTTTAAAAAAACTAAGCAAATCTGAATAAAATATGAACTTTAATTAATACAAAATAAAAATAAATTACTAAAATTCATTAAAAACACAAAATACCAAAAGTGCACAGAATGTACTAAAACTATAAAAAATAGAGATATTGATGAAATGAAAACGGTAGTCAAAATATACCTTCAGAAACAAATATCATTCCCAGATGATATTTTTGGTGATGTCTAACAGAATTTCAAGATCAGTTTAATCCGATTTATATGAGATGGTACAAATAATAAAAAAGAATAAATAAAAAGGAAAGGTGAGAGAGGTTTGTTCACTTTCCCATAACTTTACTAAAAGAAAACTTAGAAAATTAGCTTTAGGCCTAATTAATAGGTAAATACATGTTCATGAAAATTATAAACAGAACTATAGCTAATTCTGTACAATAATGCATCAAAAATTACACATCATGATCAATTGGGATATAACCATCATCTCTTGCCTGCCTGACTGCAATAATTTATTAGCTGATCTCTGTTCCCTGACCATTACCTCTGTGTAGTGGATTCCCTATCCATCAGTCTTCCTTTTATTGCAGGCTAAGATCATGTCACTCTTTTCAAACCCTCTATTCAGAAGATCCAAGATGGTGGACTAGATAAGTGCTATGTCTGCTGTGTCCCGTGATCATATTAAAATTAAAACTAAATTATAGAAAAATCGACCTTGAGAAACACCTAAGGCCAGCTGAACAGAGCCACTGTAACTAGGCATATAAAGAAAGAGGCCATATCAAGACTTGTAGGTGGGGGCCAGCCGAGTGGCACATTGGTTAAGAGCTCGTTTTGGGATGACAGCGGCCCCAGTTCAGATCCCACATGTAAGGGCCAGTGACACTGACCTCTACAGCTAACAACAGCTCCACCTGGAGCTGGGCTGTGCGAGCCCCAGTGATGGTGTGGGCTGTAGCCCCTGCTGCAGTGGGCTGCCATAGGCTACAGTGAGTGGCCAGCAGCCAGCGTGAGCAGCTGGCAGCCAGTGTGAGCTGCCAAGAGCTGTGGTGAGTGACCATCCGGAGGCCAGCGACCGATCTGCCTCATCCGGGAAGAACGCAATGATGATACCAACATTGGCCAGTGAAGCAATGTCCTCCACAACTAGATTGAAGAACAAAAGGACAGCAACTTGTCTGTTCCCCTTCCCTGGTTCCCCAACGCTGTTCCCCTCCCCCAATTCCCCAATACAATCTTAAAAATAAAAAGTATATGAGAGGATGTGCCTCAGTCATATGCAAACACTACATTGTTTTACATAAGGAAAGAGAGCATCCACAGATTTTGGTATCTGGGGGGATCCATGGAACCCATCCCCAGTGGATAGTGAGGGATGACTGCAGCATATATGTAGGGCTTTGAAAGGTACTTGGAACATAATGATTGCTACATAAATGCTTGTTTTGTTTTGTTTTTTTGAGGGCGGTGTTACCGGCCCTCATATATGGGACCCGAACTGGGGCCGCTGGCTTCC
Organism: Aselliscus stoliczkanus; assembly: GCA_033961575.1. NCBI lineage: Eukaryota > Metazoa > Chordata > Mammalia > Chiroptera > Hipposideridae > Aselliscus > Aselliscus stoliczkanus. The sequence continues at coordinate 67,995,629 of CM066740.1, read as the reverse complement.
GAAGCCAGCGCTTAACCACCAGCCATTGGGCCGGCCCCATAAATGCTTGTTAAATAAATGTGAGAAGATGTCTGGGTAAGAGAAATTCAAATTCAAATCAAAACAAAAGAATAAACAAGATGTCATCAGAAATTAGAAAAACCAGACAACATGAAATGTTGATTCAAATATGAGAAAATTAAAATTAAAATCTAAATTGTATAAATCCCTTGGAAATCCCTGTGCCAGCAGGCAGGGAAGCTGAGTAGGCCTGTGTCTGAGTCCTAGCAAACACCCAAAACACACTCGTGTTGAAGGATGTTCATTATGGCACTGCTTGAGGTGACAGGAAGTTATACTCAACAGAGATGTGCATTTCATAGCTAAAACAATATGAAAATGTGGTGATGTATATTATGGAATACTAAGTAGAGATGAAAGATGTTGTGAACAATTTTTGGATAAAACTTTTCAAAGATACAGAGAGATCCATGGACATATCCTAATATGAAATACATTCACGTAGATGGATATGAGTGAAGAGGTGAAAAATATAATTTAAGGAAATGATTTTCTTTAATGAAGAAGAAACTAGACCTTGACAGGTTGATGGGAGAAACATTTGGAAGCTCCAGGGACACTGTGGCTCCTTAAATCATGCTCTGTCAGTTTTCCTACAGTGCTCTGTGTGAGGCGAGTCCTGGGCTTTGTGAGGCTCTAAAGGAATGAAACTATTTTACAAAGATGAACAGGATCCTGTTGGCAGGAGCAGTATAAAAGAGAAGCTCACAAGTGTGACATTACGAGATGTCATATTTATTCTCTTATTTATTGCCCCTGCCTAGTTACTTCTAATTTGAACCCAAAAGCTTAGGGCTGGGAACTAATGAGCACCTACAGAAAAACAAGGCAAATAAGAAACTTCTAGATAGTTGTTGAATAAAAGCAAGTGGTACTTAAGAACAATCAGAATTACTTTTATTGAGATCATAATGTTCTAAGTAAGAGAAACAAATCTAAACTTCTGTATAGAAGTTAAACATCTTCTTCTCAGGAAATGTTTATTTCAGCTTCTTCTAAGTTCCAAGTACGAAGTTGGGGAAAGAAGGTCTGATTTTCATTTTGGAGATTCGATTATTACTCACTGTTGGTTTATTTATACTCTCTAAAGTAGCCAAATGGACTCAAATTACTACATTTTACTTAGGATATTGTGTTTTAATAGAATCATATTTTATTCCTTGGTGCTTAGATTTTACCATATTCAAATCCAAAATTAAAATACAAAATTACTGAAAATAATTACATATATATTTGTATAGTAATCACTTCAATATTTGATAAGCAAAATCATTCTTATTTTTAGACATCTTCTTAAGTTTTATCGTATAGTGCATTATCTCATAAATCCTTCTTTTTATTCCACTGAAATAAACAGAGATAAAAACATAACAGACTAACTGGGAGAAATGCTAGATTCTGAATTGTAAGTCATTTTATAAAGACTGCTACCACTGTTCTTTCAGCCGTGCATAGTCACTTGACCTCAGGTCCACAAGAGTTCTGACCATGGAATAAAGCAGAGACGAGGTGGCAGGAAAGGTAGGAAATGAGTCCACCCTCTGGCCCATGGAAGCAGCCATCAGCGTGCAGGCTGACTGACCTCCGTGGGCATTTGGGGGCTACTAATCTGCAAGAAGCTCCTGTGTTCTAGGTGCTATGGATAAACTCAGAACAGAAACAAAGCTGCTGCCCTCTGGAGCTTTCTGGCAGCGGGGGAAACAGTCAGTTCAGCGTATTGGCAATAATTATGGATAAAAGTAAAGCAGGCATAGAGCTGCAGAACGGTGGCTAAGCTTTTTAGAAACGGTGCCTGGAAAGGCACCTCTGAGGAGCTGGCATTGGAACAGAGGTCTGAATGAGATGGAGTTTGAAATTCAAGTGCATGAGGAAACTGCTCCACATAAGGGACACAGCATTTCAAGGGAGAAAATAGCGAGTTAGAAGTCCCTGCTCAGAAATGATTAGTGATTTGAGAAATGGCAGGAGGGGCTAAGTGTCTGGGTACAACAGCTGATGAAATGGCACCAGTAGCAGGGGCAGATTGCACGAACTATTTTATACTTCAATGGCTGTCAGGGGTCAGGGGAATAAAAACAGAGCTCTGCGAGGAGGCCTGGAGATGACAGTGGCTGCTTCTAGGAGTGACAGGAGTAACTAATGAGGCAAAGAGAAGATCAAAGATGACATCAGGGTTTGGAACTTGAGCAATTTAGTGGATGGGGTGCAACCTACTGAGATGGACAATAGCTGATGTGTGGGGAGGAGGAAATAAAGACCTCGGTTTGAGGCAGTTTGAAATGTTCATTTGAGAGACCAGTGCTCTCACCCCTGAGCTAGGGAGGCTTGGAAAGTGAAAGTGAGAGATCTAAGAAGGATGAGAAACATGGAATGGACAGAGGGAATGCAGCTGAATCAAGCAAGTGGTGACAAGAACCCACCAGAGGAAAGAAATCAGATATTTCAAGGAAGTTAAATTTTCAAACTGAACCCTTGACTGAAAACTTGGCTCAAGCACAGGATTTTTAGGGCAGTGAAACTATTCTTTATGATGCTACAATGGTGGACATATGTCACAATATACTTGGCAAAACTCACAGAATGTACAATACAGAGAGTGAACCCCAATGTACTGTATGGTCTTTGGATGATAATGTATCAATCAGTTGTAAAAAATGTCACCCTGGTGCCAGGTGTTGATAGTATAGGGAAGAGTGTGTGTGTGTGTGTGTGTGTGTGTGTGTGTGTGTGTGTGTGTGTGTGTGTGTGTAGGGGACAGGGGATATGTGGGAACTCTCCCTACTAGCCATTCAATTTTTCTGTGAATTTAAATTGCTCTAAAAATTAAATTCTATTTTTTTAAATGTTCCTTTGCAATCTAAGCAGACATTTGAAAATATTTATCTGTAATACATCATCTATTCATTGCATTGTTTGTTCACCACCCAGTCAGTTCTCCTTCCATCACCATATATTTGACCCTTTTACCCTCTTCCACCACTGGCCTCCCCCCTTACCCTCTGGTAACCACTAAACTGTTGTCTGTGTCTATGAGTTTTTGTTTCTTTATATGTTAGTCTTGTTCCTTCGTTGACTTCAGTTGCGACAACATAGGTGGATTTTGAGATGATTATGCTAAGCGAAATAAATCGGACAGAAAAAGTCAAGGACCATATGACTTCACACAAATTTTGATTTTTTCAATTGAAGTTACTAAAGTGAGGATCTGAAGGCTGAAACTATTTAAGAAGGCCATATATGTGCTTATAATTGACATGTTTATATAGAAGTATATAACCCTACAATAATAAAAAAAACATGTGGAACAAGATAAAGAACTTGAGACAGAGGCATTTATGCCTGGAGAAAAGCTTTTTATAAATCCCCTGCTATAGAAAGAGCAAATAGTATAGTAGATGATAAAGCTGTTATGAAACTATAATAAAAGATGATTATTTTATAAATAGTATGGCCCAAAGAATTCAAAATTATTCTGAAGTAATTTTAAAATGTTGATTTAAAATATGTAATTTAAAATATCTAACATTTTAGTTCTAAACACTTAAATTTCAAGTATTTTACAAAAAAAACCCAAAATATTTAAAACTCAGCTGGACACAAATCGTGATATTTTAGAGTTCATTATGAAAACATAAGCAACGAGAATATTCTTTCAGGCAAATAATAGGAGTACTCAATAGCACAAAACATTAAAGTAGGAGGGGTTTTGCATAATTTTTAATGCACCATCATCAAAAGGGCTGGTAAACATGTGGTGATGTGTTTCCTGATGGTCAGACAGGAATGAAAAACAATACAGGATTGGTGAACATTATAAAGGTTTTAGCTGAATTTTGTTCCAATACTTACTAAGTGAATAAGCATTCGTGTTCAAAAGATAGTGCATTTCAAAACAGATAACAATAATTCCATAAATATTTAAAGCTTTGTTAATTAAGGTCTTAAATAATAGGCATTTCAGAATTCTTTGTGATACTACTAGCAATAATTTACAAAATTTACTTTTTCACACAGACATGCTTAACCTAGACTTCAAAGGTGATGTGATGATTTGACTATTTCAGATGAAATAAATTGTTTCTCTAATTTATAAAAAGAGTTTAAGCTAAAAATCGCTCTAATGTATTAGGATTTAGTAACCTAGAATATGTTACAGATATTTTTAATTTAATTATAATGCAATTTGACAACACAGGATCAAAAATAATCCTGCTTAAAACAACAACTAACAAAACTGAAAGATTTGGATTAAACATGAAAAACAAAATGTAAATGATCATTTTGAAAAGTTGAATAAATTACTGTTATATGTACTCAGGTGTCTTGAGACTTTTATTTACCTTACCTTTTTATTAATTTCAAAAATTATCATAAACTAAAATTCACCTCCTTGGTGTACAGTTTTATGAATGTCAACACATAGGTTTCAGCAACACAATCAGGAGCAATTTCGTAAGTTCCCCTGCTCCTGCTAAACTCCCTCATTCTGCCATTTTAACCTTCCCTCCCTAACCTTTAGCAACAACTGGTCAGTTCTCAGTCACTATAATTTTATCTTTTCAAGAGTGGATTTTTTCCTTAATTATATGTATTTTTAAGACTGTACATATACTTTGAGACATCGTCCATCATTTTCTTTCCTTTTGTCTTTTTTTTTTTTTTTTGATAAAGATTTTATTGGGGAATTGGGGGAGGGGAGCAGTGTTGAGGAATTGGGAAAGGGGAAGAGCCAAATTGTTGTCCTTTTGTTCTGAAGTCTAGTTGAGGAGGAAGTCGCTTCACTGGCCCATGTTGGTATTATGATCATTGCGCTCTTCCCGACTGAGGCAGTATGTCGCCAGCCATTGGATGGCTGCTCAGGGCAATCCATTGCAGCCTACCCCATCACTGCCACTCATGGCAGCCCATCTCCAGCTTGAGCTGTTTTCACAATCTTAGCTGTAGAGGACGCAGCGTCACTGGCCCTCATGTGGGAACCAAACCTGGGCCCTGTTGCTCAGAGCTCGCACTCTTTTTTTTTTTTTTTTTTTGAAGGCAATGTCACTGGCCTTCACATGTGGGACCCCAATCGGGGGCGCTGGCTTCCCAAACCAGCACTTAACAACCACGCCACTCGGCCGGCCCAGAGCTCGCACTCTTACCAACTGAGCCACTTGGCCGGCCTGTCCATCATTTTTTTAAATTCAAAATGAAAAGTGTGTTGACAATTTTCATCTATTCTATAGAAGCATTTTCCTGAAGTGCTTGTCACCTGCAATTTTTTTTTCATTTATTTTTTTAAAACATGTATGTCATATTCTTTTTGATTACTTATTGTCAAAAGGATTTTTTTTTTAACTAAAGACAATTATTGTAAAGATGTTCTCATGGGAGAAATATAAGACTAGGTTCTGGGCTTATAGTGAGTATCTTATTTTTATTTTATTATTTACTTCTAGCCTAGTAAATAAAGATAAAGAAATGTGGGTTTTTCAGTCAGAAAATATTCTCTTCTCCCTTTTCCCCATGGAAATAGACTATTCCTTGCAAACATGGCTTATTTGTATGATTTCATATTTATATCCACTTCTTCTATTCCTCGGAGCTATTTATGTCCCTTCTTGTTCCTCAAAGCTAAATAAATGTCCTAACAGCAACCCCTGCACATCACCTATACTTTTGTAAACATGCAATTTGACTTTCCACCTCAGGTTATGCCAATCCCCGTCATCCCAGGGACTCTGGTGGCTTCTTCTGAAAGGTCACGATGGAGTCTTCCCTCTGTTTCTTCCCACAGTAACAGCAGACTCTCTCAGGTATCAGCAGACCTTCCACTTATTTACTACCCGTTGATTTAGGTAATCTGTGAGCTCCTACTTTCCCGAGAAATAGCTTGTTTTTTCATGTCCTTGTATATTTTAAATAATTTTTGAAAAAATAGTGAAAGACTGGTTAACTATATACCCCATTCTTCACATTGAAAGTTCCAAATGCAGCATTTCTCCAAACAGCTTCTCTCTGCTTCTGAGGTTTTTTCACAAAGGAACCAGGAACTGGAGGAAATACCATCTACCTGACGTAGTCTGGCTCCATCTGGAAGCTCGGTTCCTGGTTACAACCACATCCTTTTGTACATGGGGTTTCAGTTGCTTTTCAGGAAAAATATGTATAACACATGCACTTCCACTTGATGAAATTTTACAAACACCCGCTCTCATGTTTGTTTTCTTTTTAGTCAAATGTACAACTGGAGAAAAAGAGTGTGTGCAGAGATATCTCCTTCTCTCGCTAATTTGTAAAGTACAGTGGCACCTCAATTTTCCAAGACACGTTTTCAAAAGCACATAGAAATCTAGTTTAAAAAGTGCACTCTCTGAAGCTCAATCCAAAGTGTTTTATCACAATTCGCTCTCCTGTTCATTCACATTACACAGTCAAATGCCAGAATATTCAGATTTTAATTAAAAAGTGACTATAAGTGATATATAACAACCAAGCAATCGACATACAATAATTGCATCATTATCACTGGTTCTCCGAAGAGTTTTTAAATAAATGCTGAAATGTCCCAAGAAGGCTATTTTTAACAATATACATAATAAGAACTAACTCTGATTAATAGAGATCACCACAGCAATTACTTCCTTTTGAGGGAAATTATGTGTTCTTTCAATGTGTGTAGAAATCCATAATGATACTAAAGTGTCTCTTTGTGCAACTCAATAATGACTTAAAATAATCATGTTATAAGATTTCAGTAAAGATGTTCTAGACACTTTGAAATAGTGTTCATAATTATAAAGTTCAATGGTTTCTATAAGCAGTGGTAATCAAATGTTCCTCCATAAAAATTCTGAAAAAACTCCTGGACCTATTCCCTCCAACATAAACATATGCATACATGCACAACAAACCTGCTCACACATGCAAATGCACACATGTACACATGTATATTATATTATACACACATACATATATGTGGGTATGAGGGTGTTAGGACTCTCTGATATAAGCACTCTCTCTAACTCTATTTCATATCAGTTCCCAATTGCAACACAAACTTCCATGGTGCAAAATTCTAAGATTTGACAAATGTGATTATTTTCTGTTTAGTTTCCTTAAAAATATACATCTAGATGTCCAGTGATTGTATTCTGGCATCTCATGAGATGGACTTTTAGAGTTGCAATCTTTCATTCATGTTAAACTTTTTAGAATTTACCATCCTCAGGTCCAACCCTGGATTAAATTCTTGTCAACTATTATATTTATCAGGTCATTTCCTGTTGAACATATTTGCTTCCTCCAAGTTATGTGTCACAGCAAAGACTTCAATAAGAAAATGGTTTGCTCTTATCTTGCCAACCTCTTTCTTTCTTCCCCTACGTATTTCAACTCTAAACTCAACTCTATCTCTTGAGAGACAGAAATTTGCTTAGAACGCTCCTCTTCATATTTCTCCATCTTTCCATATTACTGTGTTCTTACAATCCTTCCTTCCTTCTCTGACTGTGGATAGTCATTAAGTGATAGCTCACTTGTATAATTTTCCCTGACCTTCCAACCCCCAACGTGTTCTCTCTCTTGATGTTTTCTAACACTTTCACCTTTACACTCATTGACACATTTCATATGTTTTTGGTCACATTATCTTTTCATATATACAAGGGATGCCAAAAAATGTATACACATTTTAAGAAGGAAAAAAAAACTGTATTAAAATTGAAATACTCATTATATACTGATTACAAAAGATGAATACAAGTCATGTGTATACATTTTTTTGGCTCCCCGGGTATTTTATTTCTCACAATTATATTGTGGATGTAATGGAAAGCAGAGATAGACTTGCTTATTTTTGTCACAAAATGTTCCATACATTTGTCCTATCAAATGCACTTGATTGATTCATTCTGAACCTATTTTCTTTGTACATGGCTTATGGCTTAACTGATGATAATGAGTCTTTAATGGTGCTATTTAGGTTAAAAGTCTGGGTAACAAATTTGGTCAGGAATCATTTCCCTTTATCCTCATATTTGATGATATATATGTAACATTAATCCTAAACACAATTTAAAACTTTCATAATAATGTTATTCCTGGAGTGTACTGATGTTGAGAGAAGATTTATATTGCCATTATTTTCAGTCTGAACATTTCAGATTTACAAATATATTCTTTTTTTTTTTTCAATTGTGACTCCAGACAGAATCAAAAAGGAGTTTTACAATCTCTTCTCTGGATTTTATGGAGACCTACTCTACCCTTCTGTGTTAGCCTCTTATGGCACTGGGTCATCCTTAAAAGGGCACAGGAAAGGGCGTACAAATATATTCCTAACATTTTAAGAATGCATAAGCAGGCACGTTGCCCATTGGCTGAGAGCGAAGGATGAGAGTGAAAGAGCTCTGAATCCCTTACTCATTTGCTATCTGACCAAGGCAAATCACTAAACTTCTCTACAGTATGCTTGTCTTAGTCGGCTCCGGTTGCTATAACAAATACCACAGAATAGTAGCTTAAACAGAAGATGGTTATTTTTCACTGTTCTGGAGGCGAGGGAACCCAAGATCAAAGTGCCAGCCAGTCTGGTTCATGATGACATTCCTCCTTATGGCTTGCTGACAATGCCTTCCCTCTATGTCCTCCACATGGCTGAGAAAGAGAAAGCGCTAGTATCTCTTCCTCTTTTTATAAGGATACAAATTCTATCATGGGGGCTCCACTTTCATGACTTCATCTAAACCTAAGTACCTTTCAAAGGCGTCACCTCAAAATACCATCACATTTGTGGTTAAAGCCTCAATCTATGGGGTTTGGGAGAACGAAGCATTCAGTTCATAACGAGACTCAATTGTTAAATGAAAATATATTATAGATATCTTTAAGAAAATTCTTAAATACAGCCTGGGATTCCAGGGCATAAACCTTGCCCAAGTCTCTGTTCCATACCCTCCCAGTCTTCCCTCTGACCAGTCTGCTCCAACCACACTGGTGTCCTTTCAATTCCCTTCAAATTGCTTCACTCTTGCTGTCTTCTCCCTCAGGAAGTTTCTACCCCAGGTCTTCTCATTGCTGGTTCCTTCAGACCTCTCAGGTCACATTCAAATTCCACCTCTTCACCAACCTTACCAAAAAACTCTCCAGATACTCCCATTTATTGATTTATGCTACATGCTTTTCATGTTTCCTGTTCATAAAATTAAAGCTAAGCCCCATGAGAGCAATGACTTTGTCTCTCTTGTCTGCTGTTGAATCCCCAGTATCTAAATTGTGTATAGCACAGAGTGAGCCCACAGTAAACACTTATAGAATAATTAATTATTTAAGAATTAAAATTTAGTATCCCACACAGAAAGAAGCATTCAGTAAATGGTCTCTGAATTGACATGCACGTATAATTATTTCAACTTTAACAAAATAATCAAAAGAGCTGTGTTTTAATCCCGAGGTTCAAAGGTTATAAAAATGTTGAAATAAGAAAGATATTTTCATATGATTTGGTATGGTCCTTTATATAAAATTGTAAAATTCACCTTCCTATATTAATTACATATATTACAATTTAAATAAATTCGCTTAATTATAAATACACAGATGAGTATTCTTAACATAAATGGCTAAACAGTGGTTTAGATCTGCCAATGCACAGATTTTCTCACAAAATACAACACCCTCAGATGTTTAAGGACAGTCAATAGCCTAGGAATCCGCCATTGAAGGGAGGGTAAGATATTCAAACAGAACGCTGGCATCATATAGCTTGGGAATGAATGGAATTAAGCACCATGGTGTCTCGCTGGTGTTTTCTGTCATCTTCACTCCTCTTTTTCCTCTTTGCTTTCCACCATCAACTTCTCTCCCATGATTCCACATCAATCACACTCCCATGTACTCATCTTGTCATGTTCCCTCCCTTAATGTCTGCACGTAATCCTACATTTTCCCATCTTCTCATCCCTTTATATTATTTTTCATTTTACTTTTTTACTAAAATAACAGGTAAATACAGATGTTATTAAGGTGAAGTGGTAACTAACAAAATATAGGAAATAGAGGCAAAAAAACCAAACCACCAGTTAGTGTTAGTGTTAGTATCACCTTTCCTCACATCCAGCCCCTCCTTGAACTTTCAATTTATTACTATTCTAATTTCAACAACTGGTAAAAATTTCCCAATACTCTTACTTACTGCCTACATAAAGAAATCATTATATGTTATTGGCTTGCCTCTTGAAATTACTTCATTTCAAAAATAAGTTGGTTCATTTAATTATTTGTTCCCTGACATAATCATAGATTATAAAAACATTTCTAATACAAAAAGGTAAGTTAATTTTTAAAAATGGACATGTCACCCTTGAAATCTATATTCCCAATACCTCTCCACTCAATTTCAGCAAAAGCTTCTTCTCTTGCTAGGTTCACGATCCTAGGCACATAATTGGAGGAATAAACATTTATGGAAATGAATCACTCTCCAAAAAGAGTCTCCATTCTGGCCTTCCTTATATCTCACTGTTTCCCCACATCAATACATAACTTCAGTCAAGTTATTCTCCTCTAGATGCCTAATGTTGCCTTGTAAATTTTTATTTCTGTACTAATGCATACATTACTCTCCTCTACAAACCCCGTGTACTCCATCCCATTGAGGACTTCTTATTATTTAAGGTCCATATCAGTTATCATTTTTTATCATAATCAATCCTTAAAACAAACCTCTCACTGATGCAGAATTAACACTATACTCATCTATGTGGCTTGGCCCCACAGAAATACTTCTACTTCTTAATTTATCACATGACACAGAAGATATTTATCTTTGTTTATGAACCTTCTTTAACTAGGACAAGGGTACTTTTAAAATTAATATATGTTACAAATGAATATTCTACTTATAGCTAGTACCCTTTACCCAGCACTGATTTAAAAGAAGAAGATTAGAATTTGAAAATCAGCAACTGTATAGGAACATGGTAATTATCCATTATAAGGCACGATGTGAAATAACATATTAAAAAGGCATTTCATAGAGGGTCATTTTATAATTAAAAAGGGCCAATCCATCAGAAAGATAATAATTATAGAACATACATGAGCCTAGTGACAGATCCCCATAATAAATAAAGCAAAAGTGAAGGAATTAAAGGGAGAAATAGCAATTCAACAATAAGAGTTGGAAACGTCAATACATACCTTTCAATAATTGATAAAAAAATTTGGCAGAAGACCAGTAAATAAACAAAAGGCAAGAGCAACACTATAAATTAACTAGAAGTAACAGATAGGACACTTCACTCCAAACAGCAGAATAAATAGTCTTTCAAATTCAAATGGAGAAGGGCCAGCTGAATGGCTCAGTTTGTTAAGAGTTCACTCAAAAATGGGAGCTCTGAGCAACAGGGTGGCCAGTTTGATTCCTGGCCCAAGCTGAGCTGCTGCTGAGCCACCAACAGGAGGCAGGATGGCTCAGATAAATAAATAAATAAATAAATAAATAAATAAATAAATAAATAAATAATTAACGTGGAACATTCTCTAGGGTAGACCATATGGTAGCACTGAACAAGCATCCTTAATTTTAAAATATTGAAATAATCCAAAGTACGGTATCTAACCACCATAGAATTAAATTATAAAATACAACAGTAAGAAATTTTTGATATTCACAAAAAAATATGTGGAAAGTAAATAATGGCAGTACACCCCTAAATAGATAATGGGTCAAAGAAAAAAGTACAGGAAATAGGAAATGAATTTAAAAAAATAAAACAACAAAAAAAATTCTAACGCTTACATGATACATTATAAACAGTGTTCACTGGGAAATGCATAGCTATAAACACTTTTATTAAAAAGAAAAAAAATTCAAATCAATAATTTAACCTCCCCCTCTAAGGCATTAGAGAAAAAGAGCAAAATAAACCCAAAATAATAAGAAGGAAAAATATACTAAGGGTTAAGATGAAAATAAATGAAATACAGAATACGAAAAAATAATAAAGAACTCAACATAACCAAAAGTTGATTTTTCAAAAAATCAGCAATATTAAAAGAACTTTTGCTAGATTAACAAAAAAAAAAAAAAAGAAAGAAAGAAAGAAGAGTAAAATTACTAAAATCAGGAATGAAAGAAGAAATATCTCTAATTTTATAGAAATAAAAATAATTATAAGAGAGTATGTGCCAATTAATTAGATGACTGAAATGAAATGGACAAATGCTTACAAAGCCACAAACTACCAAAATGGACTCAACAAGAAATAATAAATCTGTGTATGTCTATAACAAGCAAAGAGATGGAATTAATAGAGTATTTCTGCAAAGAAACGTCCAGGCCCAGAAGGTAAATTCTACCAACATTTAAAGAAGAATTGAGACCAATTCTGCATAAAATATTCTAAAAAATAAAAGATCAAGTGAATTTTACCCCAACTCATGCCATGAGGATACCAAAACCAGACAGATATCACAAGAAAAAAGAACTACACATAATACCTCTTATGAATATAAATGCAAACTGTCTAAAAAAATATAAGTACCATATAAAATATTAGTAACATATAAAAAAGATTGTACGATATGGCCAATGATTTATCCCAGAAATGCAAGATTGGTTTAACATGAGAAAATCAATTGTTATAAAGCACTATATCAATAAAGACAAGACCACATGAAAATATCAAAAGATTCAAAAAAAAAAATCTATTTTAAAAAAATACAACAATCTTTTGTGATGTAAAGGTTCATCAAATTCAGAATAAAAGGGAGATTACCTAACTTGATTAAAAGCATCTAGGAAAACCTTCAACTAACATCATACTTAATAAGAAAAAAATTCTTTTGCTTAAGATCAATAACAAGACAAGGATTCAGCATTGTACTGAAGAGTCTAATCATGAAAATTAGGCAATAAAATAAAATAAAAGGAATCCAAGAGCATATTGGTATAGGGGAGGATCCATGATGGCAGAATACATAAACACTGTGCTTGCCTCCTCCCATGACCACATTAAAATTACAACTAAATTGTAGAAAAATCAACCTGAAGAATTATTTGAAGTCCAGCTGAACAGAAGGTTTATAACTAAGGGTGTATAGAAGCCATGTTGAGTCTGGTAGGGGGAGTAGAGACCAGAACGGGTGGCCTCACACTCACTGTGGAGGCTCAGAATCAGGAGGGATATCTAGGCAGCGTAGGTTACCCCACCACAAGGAGTAATGGACCCCAGCCCTCCACACTGGGCTCCCCGGCCCAGGTATCTATACCAGGAAAAGGAGCCCCAACAATATCTGGCTGTGAAAAACAGTGGGAGTCCCATCACCCAGGTGGGATGAAAGGCTGTGGTAAACCAAGACATCCTTGTAAAAAGCCAGTGCACAGGTTCACTTGCTCTCAGACACTCATGTGGTCTTCAGGGTAGGTATGGTGACTCAATAGGGGTCAGAGACATTCCTGGAGAGACTGAGTTGTGTGGCTTCATGGCAAGGACCAGAGGGACAGTTGGCATATTCCCTGTGTAGAATCCTCTCAGGCAGATGCCATCTGTTCTGTGTTGAGCCCCACCCCACACAGCCAAATCGAATCTGAATTGGCCTTATGACCCAGGCCCCTCCACCATGGCAATTCCCTGGGACCCCAACCCACTCAACAGCCCCTATGCCACAGCCCCGCCCACATAGCATTATTTCTTAGAAAACTCTAGGGGGACCCTGGGCCCCGAGATGGAGGCTGGCCTCTGAGAGGAGCTGCAGGCTCAGCTTCCAAAACAAGAAGCTAACCTAGTGAATACCACCCGTCCCACCCTGGTGACCCTGAGGCTCCAGCACACCCAACTCACAAAGGACAGGAGTTTTGTCAGCAGGCTGAGCCCTACAGGACCCAGCAAGCAGCAGCCAGCCTCGGGCATCCCATGCTTGCGGTGGAGCTACGCCAGGGCTGGTACTGTGGCAGCTATCCTAGGTTCCAGTGCGGCCTCTCCTATGTGCCTCCAGGTCCAATACAGGAGCTACCAACTGGGAATCGCTTTGTAGCTCCTACCAGGTAGTCCCCGGTATGACACAGGCAGTGGCTGACCTGGGCCTGCACCAGAACCCCTCTCAAGAGGCCCTGAACCAACATACCTGGAAGAAGGTACAGACCACAGCAGAGCACCACCCAATGAGTCCCACAAGCAGCACACACAAAGGGAGTTCTCAGCGGGCACCAGGGCCCACTGGGGCAAATCCTGCTTCATGGGGTAAGCCCCTCCACACAGCAGCTTGTAAACAGCAGACGTGGCCAAACCCCACAACAAGTCAGCCTGAGGGTCAATCCCACCAAGTGACATGCCAAGTGACACAAAATTAAAAACTAAACAACAAAATAAAAGTTCCTCCAAGTGCAAAATGATATTCTATAAGCAAACTAAATTGAAGGGAGTCCTCAGAAAAGATATTATAGAAATGTTTGAAAAAATATTTGCACTAACTAACTTATTTTCACTCTTTTTAAACATTATTCAATATACATTAGAATACTTATAATTAATAGTAATGGTAAAATACAAATTTTATTTAATTATTAATGGATAAAATCTTTCAATACCTTGGGATAATCTTTCTAAATTTCTATTTTATGTAAACTCTAATATTACTTATTAGAGTTATCTGAAGGGATAGAGGCTGTAACTAGGCAACCACGGTGGGACAATGAGAGTTCAAATAATCACATAGTCCAGGTTGTGGTGGCTGGACTGATAGCATTAGCATCACCTGAAACTTACTAGAAATGAGTAAAATTGGCACATACCCCAGACAAGAGATTCTAGTGTGTGTCATGACAAGCCCTTTTCAGCTGATTCTGATACCCACAAAAATTGAAAACAACTGACTTAGGGAAATAATATGAGTCCAATTCACTTACTGCAAGTCATTAATTTAATTCATATTATACTGACTTTGAGTAATTGTCAATAACAAGGAATAAGAAAAAAATGAAATATGAGTAGTCTGAGGTGGACAGAATTGAAATGACTAGCAACATGTATAAAACCAAAAGTAGAATTAATTTTGTTAAGATTGCAAAAAGGGTTTATAAAAGGTGTATAGTTTAAGATTACGAAAGTTTCTATGTGAACCACTAATCTTAAAATTACATTTGAGATGGTTGTCTATAAGGAGCTTGAGAATAGTCAGACCGTGGCCAATCCTTTTCCTTTTATTTATTTATTTATTTATTTTATTTTTGAGGGCTGTGTCACTGGCTCTCATATGTGGGACCGAACTGGGGCCACTGGCTTCCCAAACCAGCACTTAACCACCGCGCCACTCAGCCAGCCCCCTTTTCCTTTTATTCAAGAACCCTTGGGTAGAGACTTCAAAGAGACATGATCACTATGAGGCATGTGATCTACGAGTGCCCACAAATACCTATGTGAAAAGATGGCCATGAATTCTTTGATTTTCTTCTGAGAAATGAGATTTAGTTTAGTCTTGAATCTGTGAAGACACTGTGACTAAATTAATCAACAGCAAAGAGCGGATGTGACACTCCAGGCACAATACCCAAGAGTCAGGCCACTTTCATTTTCTGTTTCACCAGACAATTGTTTTGGGAGCCCTGAGGCTCCAAAAGTGTCTGGCTATGCTAGATAGCCATGTGTGAGGGGCTGTGACATGTAGGTGCTCTGTTTAGTCTTTGCAGGTGTGTCCAGCATCCCGGCCATTCCCAGACAAGGAGACAGATATGTGCATGCAATTACCCTGAACACTCCAGACCATGAAGCTGCTAGCTGGATGGCCCCAGGTGTCTTCAGCCTGTCCCACGTGGAGGAGAAACACCATCAGCTGAGCCAGGCCCCGAGTCCCTGACCCACAAAGTCACAAGGTATGAAAATATGGCAGCTGCTCTGAGCCCTAAGTTTTGGAGTGACACAGAAATAGCTAGCCAGAGCATTTAAGTATCCTCTTGTGAAGGCAGGCTACATCTTCCTGACACACTGAAATTTCCACAGGTGGCCGCATCTTTAAGAGTGAAGTCCCGCACAAGTTCTTGGGGGTGATGAGAGAAGGCCCAGAACCAAGCCTGAGGTCCTGGCCTCCTTGGCAGGTTTTCTGCGCTTTGTGCCAGGGCAAAGTCCTACCAACTGCTCTCTGGGTAAAAAACATGACAGAGTGTAGAAATACCTTTATTAATTCATGATGATATCTTTGTTTTATGATAATCTGTCTCTCTATTTAAGGGGCGTAGGGGAGCGTAATGGGAAAAGTTCAGATAACCATGGTACCTTGTTCTTTTTTTGTTGTTTTTATCATTGTTTGGTTTTTGCTTTTTAAATTGTTTTTCCAAAGAAGAAACAGAAATGAGTTTAGGTGACTGGCCCAAGGTGTAGTGAGTGTTGATATCTGAATTCAGTGCTTCCTGTTATTTAGCTTATTTACCTATGTTAAGGTAATCAAAGTCTTAAATTTTACTATACTGTTCTGTTTTTGTTTTGTTTTCTTTCCTAAAGGCTGCTCATTAATCATCCTGTTCTTGTCTGCTTCCATATAAAATTTATGAAAATTGTCAATGGAAAAGATGTTGCGTCTATATTTACGAATAGAAGAAAGGGAATAGCATCTGATACCTAAACTCCACACTAGGCTATAAGAAGCAGCAGATATTTCTGTACCAGCTACTGAATTCAGTAATTATGTAGAAGGAAGGAGACTAACAGTGCTATCGATGGTCAACTGTGTCTCATTAAACAAAGGCCGCAGGAGAGATCAGCTTCCAGACCTAACCTTCAAATTTAGCGTTCTCTTTTTTGTGATGTGATGCTCTATGAGCACGCCAGTTTGTTTTTTCTACAAGGTAGCCACAAACACCATGTTCTACGTACCAACAGAGCAGTCACAGCCCTCCAATTAGTAAAGGCTCCCTTATATTCCTCTGCAATAAGAATCTCAACGCTGTTATAGTTTCACAGGTTTTAGACCAGACTCAACCCTCATCATTACAAAACGAGCCCCTCTCAACCTAGCAACTGTCAACACTGGAAGTCAGGCTGGCAGCTTTGAATGGCATGCTGGCCATGGCAGCCAGCTGCCAGGAGAAAGAATACACCCTCTGAGCATCTACTTAATTCTCTGATAATATTTTCCATTTTGTAAAATCAATTATTTATAAGGAAATAGTGCATCTAAAAAAAGATGCATAAATATTAAATGCAGTCTCCTCATAGTACTGACATTGCTTGCTCTGACAACATAACCAGATATTATAAAGCATATGGCAAAAACAGCTTAAGTATTTATGTATTATTCACAAGCCTTGATCTAGGATCAAGGGAGAAACGGTTATAATGAATAAATTCAGATATCAGTTATAACAATGCCTTAACTATTACCTGAAAATCCATGTGGTTAGTCAAGGAATCAAGAATATAGTTTCAAACATCAACTTCCAAATTCTGATGGTAGGTGCTTTTCTATATCCTCAGTCACAATAAGTCAGAGTTCCCTGTCTTATATTGGTGTCAATTATCGATAAATATTCTCTGATACAGTCAATGTCCTCCATGAGATTCAGGTATAAATTGTTCCTGTTTCTTTAAGGAATAGAAGTGGCAGAGTTAACCACCCACCCCAACTTAACACTTCTGAATGCCAGTGCCACCACATATCCCTTAGGCATCAGACAAAACTGGGCTTTTGATCCTTTCATGCATTTACAGTCTTCAAGTCTAAAATTCATTACTTTGTTTACTTTTTTGACATCTACCTTCGTCTGTCCTGACCTGATGCTCAGATCCCTTATCCTTTTGATACTGGTTTCTTCTTGGATATGACTCTAATGTGTCATTTACATATATGCAACTTCCTAATTCTCTCTACATAAGCTCTTTCCTAAAATCGAAAACAACTCTAACATCTTAGCTGCAAATTTGGCATTATAAGAGTGAAGCAAGAGTTACAATGATCAAATAGAAAGAGCCCAGTATGTACCAATTATTACTGTAGCTGCTTTACATTTTGTCATCTCTACTTCCCACGAGGTGACTTCAGTGTATCATGGTTCACATGCTTTACCTATAAGGAAAGTGAGCCTCACTATAATGAAATATTATCCAATGATAGAGTATAGAAACACCACTTCCTTAGTGGCCAAATCCTGGGAATTCTGAACAAAATAGGAAGGTTGAATATAGAAAAGTAACTGAAAAAAAAGTACTTGCTTACTAAAAACTGAAATATAAACCAATGTAACAATAAACCAGCCATTTTAATAACCACAGACTAATACTTGCAATCTTATTCCAAATCACACTTGAAACTCCATATTCATGGAGCTGAAACATGAAATACGTATTAAATGTAATCACTGAATGCTAGGAACATAACACTTTAAAACAGAATACAGAAAATCATCCTGCTTTGCATATGCAGACGGGAAATAAAAAATCCTATACATCTTGCCTATGCATGGGATTAATTAATTAGCTTTTAACTAGTATTAAATAAGTTGTGATGTGGAAACAAAATATTATTAATTATTAAAATACTACATTTTATTATGAACATGGTATTCGAATGCAGTATTTACAGAATTTTCATAAACAATGATAATTCTAGTATACACACACACACACACACACACACACACATATATATGTGTTCTATATGTATATAAAATTCTTGAGTGATGTGTATGGCAGTGACAGCCAGTGCATGCTGACTCCAGAGAGCCAATTTTTAATCTTCAGAAGATTGAAATTTTCTTATTAAACAGATTATTAAAAATTAAATTACATAAACTTATAATTAAATAAAACTAGCAAATATGAAGGTAATTCATATTAAAAATTCATAGTTCCCTGATTATTTTTACCACATTCTACTATTACATTAGTTCTTGAGGATATTTACATCTCATGCATCTGAATGGAGAAATACTACACAATCATTTGCTACTGCACTTCTCTGTCCAGCTCTGTCCAGTGATGTCACCTTTATAGTTTGAAATTGGCGATGAGAGGAGTTTTTTCAACCATCAAAATTAGCGAACACTAAAAATAAGGCTATTTTCCTGGAGGGTCGGTGGTACACTGCTGTACATAGTTATATGGTTATCTTCACTAATCCTCAATGACCACTATGTCAATAACATCAACACAGCTGATAGACGAGTCAGGCAGATGGAGATAAAAATATGAACTTTATTAATGATGAAGCTGTTTTCAGAAGCTGCTTTCAGATCTGCAGCCAAATGAGTTTCATAGTCCTATGATGATGTATAATTAGATAGTCACTCTGGTCTCAACCAACTGACATCTGCAATCAGTCCTGAGTGCGGCCACCCTGCAGGCAGACAAATATGCAGACCTGAGATGGAGAAAGGACATGCTGAGCCAAGCATGCTCTGCATCTTCTCCTGAAGTCACAATATCATTTAGTTCATGTTTGGCTGCGTGTCACAGGAAAATACAAAATAACAATGGCTAAGTGAGACAGATCCCACATCACAACAGCTCGGAGATAGGAGTTCCATGTGCGCTATGGCTCTGTTTAACTTGCTGTCCTTCTATCCTGAACAAGTCATGAACAAACTAATATGATTCACTGCAGGACCTCCATCTCACCTGAACTTAGACAGCAGCAAAAGGAAATGAGGGGCAAACAACCCACCTTCCCTTATGAGCAGACTTCCTAAAACACCACCCAACCAATGCTTTCCATTTCATCATGAAAACTTAGCCACATGGCCACAACTATTGCAATGAAAACTGGTAAACTGGGTGTTTTAGTTAAGACAGATTGATGTTTAAGATAAATTTTATGTTCTGTCATTAAAATTGAGGAAATATATCTATATATACATACATATATATACATATGTATATATATATATATATATATATGTATGTATATGGAATCTTAGCTATATTCACCAATTACATAATTAATTAAATGGGAAGAGAGGCCAGAAATGTCAATGTAGCTGAAAGCTACTCTAGAAACATAAAGCATGGTAAATCATTGTCATACCTCTGCTTTCTTACTCCTTGAATCCTTACAATGAAGACAGCAGAACTCTCATTCACAGAAGGATATATAAAAAGATTGCAAAGCTATTGCAAGGGATGCCACAAAAGAAGGCTAAAATTTGTGTATTCAAAAAAAAACAATGTAACTTCATCACACTAAATTACCAATTGTCTACATAATTGGTTTTAAAAAGGATGACCTCCAATAATTGGCTGTAATAAACAGATGAAAACAGTCTGTAAATCAATGGATTACTTTTAACTAAATCTGATTTCCTGACGAAATTATGGATGTCTTCTTAGTTTAATCATTATTACAGCATGCATTTGTGTATTAAACACTTTACAAATAGTATGAGTTTAATTATCATTCCAATGCTTGTCCAAATTTCTGTAAATTCTGAAACTCTGATGCCTGAATTAATGACATTTTACTCTAAATTCTAATTTTTGCAAGAACACAAAAAGTTTCATAATCGGTAATGTACTTTTCAATCCTGATGAAATGTCTGAAATAAACACTGTTGTAATAAAGTCATGCCAATGAGAGAAGAATATTGAATGTGCCTTGATATCTCCTCCTAATGTGACTGCGCAGTACTTTTGTAAGCACCAATGCAGACACTTAACATTATGTGATTCAGTTAGCATGTTTTAAACATTCTTTTTTTGATTAGCAATAAATCAGCATGTTTCTAGGTGTTGCTGAGGAAGAGTAATCTCCATCTACAAACAGAAATTTTAAACATTTGCCTAATATTATGCCCAGACTGTAAGATTTCCTTCCCATACAACTTCAACACAGGAATCATTTTTAATCAGAGAAAATAAGCATGATAATCAAATGCAAAGCAGTATAGGCTCATCATGAATATTTGTCTTAATGAGAACTTAGCTTCTGTTTATGTCAGATAATTTAGCTCTCAAAGCCATAACTGACTATAAAGCAAGGAAAAGTCTAAGCAAATCTATAATAAATTCCTCCAGGAAGCTAGAAAACATCCCCTATCACCTCTTTGCATTTTCTCATTGTGAAAGATGTCATAGTTTCTCTGGAGCCACAAACAAACCCACATCACTTGCCTCCTCAATTCTCAGTCTGTGTACCATCCTTCAATTAGCATCCAGGGTGATTGAAACACTAACAAAAACTCTACTTGATCTGGCTAGGCTCACCTTGAGCCTGTAAGGTTAAACTAGTCTAATTAAAGGTGGTGGTGAATTTTAAGTGACTCTGGCATCCATCCTTCTATCCTCCAGACATTGTTCAAAAGACCTGAAATGTTAACACTATCTTCAGGCTCCCTTTTAATGACATAAACCTTACATAGAGTGAGTCAGCTCATGCAAGAAACAGAACTAGGCAAACTACCTAATGTCATGAGAAATGATTAATTGGTTTTCTTGAGCAAGAGAACAGATAAGCATTTGGTTGCCCTAATCCATCTCAGGGTCACTGGGATAGGTTTTCCTCTTAAATGATTTTCAGAACCATAAACATAATACTTCAGTTTAGGTGTGCTAAAAACAGAATATACTAAATATGTGTTTTTAAATATTATAACATTTCTATAATTTGTTCTTACTAGATTTATATTGTGATGATGTAATAATCAAAATCAGATACCAAAAAAGAATATAGCATAAAGTTGGGAATCTGTTCTGAATCTTGCTGAAATTAAAATTGTCAGATGATACTCTTTCTTACTTCTTATTTGGGTTAAATGGGATCTTTACATATAGATTCCTGGGTATCTGGGGGAGACACAGCAGTGACACTGAATTGATACCGGGGCTGCAGTAGAGTTTGAAAGATAGAGGCAAAATAATATTAAAAGCTAGGAAGAGACTTCTGACTTCCACTCAAAATGAAGAGTGTAGGAAATTCCATTGCTCCCAGTGTAACAACAAGAAAAAGCTAGATAATCCACAGAATCATAACTTTTCTTGAAAATGTTTGAGAGTTGAGATTGGAGGCAAACCAGTTTGCTTAAAATTTAGGGATACAGGCACTTCCAACAAAAGGTAGCACATGGACCGAGACTCATGTTGAACAAGGCATGGGAGGAAGATCAGGCCGCCATACCAGGAGTTAAGATACAGCCATTTTATATATATGTATGTAACAAACGTTAAAAGTTGAGTGTGGATTAGGGTGAGAGTATAAAATCCCTTGGATACGATAAGGGTAGTTTTTAACCCAATTACAGGCTCTTCTCCACAGAACATCATTGAATGTTTAGGAGAAAGAATGCAGGTGGGGTGGGTACTAGATAAAGCCTCCATCAGTGGTGCCAGATTTCGGGTTGGGAAGGGACAGACACTGCTTCAGGAAATGCATAAAGTCTGGCAAATAGCCCTCTTGGATTATTACTTTTATGGGATAAAGGCTTTTAGCTGCCATAGAAAGGAAAACAAATACTCATATGTTATACCCTGATAAGAATGTCAAGACCCACCGCAGCTGGGAGAAGAAGTAACATACCCTCTACCAAAGAGAAAAGGGGCGAAACTAACCCTTGTCCAGACCACAAGATAACTCCTACCACTAAGGGAAACTGAGAAACTGAGATTCCCATTACAGGGACTTAGGGACTGCCTGTGTCTGAGTCTGGACCAGGTTAACAGAGAATCCAAATCCAGTTGTAGATATGGTCCAATTGTTAGAACTACCAGACAGGGAAATTAAAATAATTATAATTATCATAAAGACACTGATAGAAAAGATGTACAATATGCCTGAACAGATGGGAAGCACAAATGGGACATAGAAATTAAAACTATAAGGATGAAAGCAAAATATTAGGCAAAAAAATAGAAATTAATAATGAAAACAATAGAAAACATATACAAAGTAAAGCAGAAGCTGCATTTTTTAACAAGCATCCCAGTGGATTTTTATTCGCATTAAAGTGTGAAACAATTCTATTTAGTCTATAACTGAAGTAACACTGTCAGTAGTAGCTCCAAAGAAAGGAGTGAAGAAAACAACAAGGATCACAAAAATTATTTACCATATTCTTAATGTTTAAAAATTAGCATAAAAGTTTAATATCTTAGCTTCCACAGATGTATGACTACAATAATAAATTGTGCACATTACAAAATACATATGGGGCCGGCCAAGTGGCTCAATTGGTTAAGAGCTCGTTCGAGAGTGTGAGCTCTGAGCTGCCACTGAGCTGCCAACAGGTGGCAGGATGGCTCAGCTAAAAAAAAGAAAAACAAAACAAAACATATGAAATAGAAATTTAAAAGGTTGAAATAAACATAAAATGCTTTAAAATATTTCATTTTCTATTTTTCATGGTATAAAGAGTTTTTCCTACTAAATTTCTTAGTAATAATGTTAATAACATTAAAGCTGCTTGATATATTTATATCTCTTTCATGGTAATATTAGTGAGCAAGTTATTGAAGGTTCAGTTCTTTAGAAAACTTTTGGTTCATATTATTGTAGAGAAATTTGAATATAAGTGTATAAATTTAGTTTTTATCTATGCTTAATTTTTAGAGGTGTAATAGCTATTAAACTGGGAAAATACATACAATATAATGTGTTGGAACAAATTGACATGATATAACCTAGTGCCCTGATATTCTTAGCTTCCAACAATATTCTCCTATAAAGGGAGTCCGGGATTCTTGGATAAATGGCTGATCCAGGACTAGGGCAAGACATATAAAAGATAAGCCAGTGCTGGAGCTTCTTGTAGGGCCAGAGAGTAAAGAAGTTCTAAAAACAGAACAAAACAAACAAAACACAATGATGGGAATATGCTAAGTGGGACTCCATGAGGCAGGCAACCAACAATTCATTCAATTAAACAGGCTATCATTTGGTTTTGTTTCTGCCCATTAGCAAACAAGGTTCCTGCCAGCCCACATATAACAGGAACTTCACATACACAGATGGTGGATTCCTGTGCCCATTACTGTCCTTTCCCATAATAGCCATGGATCTGATTAGGGAGGGAAGGTAAACACATGCAGAAATAAAATAGTCATGCAAGTCAACACGCAATAATAGCTTCAACTTATTGAACACTTATTATGTGCCAAAGAGAGTTTTTTTGTGCGTTACATACCTAATCAAGTGGTAACAACTTTTTTTTTAATAATGTCACTCCTAATTCCTATTCTTTTTTATTTTTATTTATTTATTTATTTTAAGATTTTATTGGGGAATTGGGGGAGGGGAACAGTGTTGGGGGATTGGGGGAGGGGAACAGACAAGTTGCTGTCCTTTTTGCTCTTCAGTTTAGTTGTGGAGGACATCGTTTCACTGGCCCATGTTGTTATCATCATTGCGCTCTTCCCAGGTGAGGCAGATCAGTCGCCCACCACTGGACGGCCACTCACAGTAGCTTACAGCAGCCCACTGCAGCCTCACTGCAGCCTATCCCGTCACCAGCAACTCATGGCAGCCCAGCTCCAGGCAGCCTATCCCGTCACCAGCAACTCATGGCAGCCCAGCTCCAGGTGGAGCTGTTGTTCACCATCTTAGCTGTAGAGGGCGCAGCATCACTGGCCCTAATGTGGGATCCGAATGCAGGCCCTGCTGCTCAGAGCTGGCACTCCCAAGCCAGCTCTTAACCAGTGCGCCAATCAGCCTGCCCACAACTTATCTTTTTTTTTTAATCTATAACTGGGACCAAGAAAGATTAAGCAACGAGTTGAAAGCATATCCTCACAGGTACAAAAAATCAAACGTAATGCATGAACCCAAGAAGCTTTGGGCCCTTGATCCTAACTACGAGGTTACAATGACGACTGATACAAAATTAATTACCAAATAAGGGACACAGAAAACACATGCTCTGAGAATCATGCTGTGCAAGTGATTTTTTTTTCCTGTATAAGGAAATGGGAGCATCCACTCTTTAGTGGGCAGAAAAAAAGTTGGATACATTTACAAAGGCTACTCAAAGGTGTACTCTGACCTTGCTGTTGAAGAAACATGCAGATAAGATCTGAAACAGCCAGAAGCTAATTGTCAATTTGGGGTTTACTGTGAACCCCTGCATTCAGCGACCCTACCTTCTTTTATTTCCCAATGTGATCAAGAATAAAGTTAAATGACCTGTCACTAATGCTGGTATAAATTCCCAGAGGCTATTCAGCTATTTGAAAGTTGCTTATCACAAGAGCATGGGTTTTCTCACCTCACTTCCCTCTCTTTTCTCAACTACCTACTATTTCTTTAAGTCTTCAGGCTTCCCCATAAGAGAAACACGGCAAATAAACACATTTATAGAGTTCCCTTCTGCTCTCCAGGTGGTTGACATATACCAGGTAAGAAACACAGTAAATTAAAGGTGCATGCTGCTAAATATCTGATTAACATCCTTCATATCCCTACCCCTACGAATGACATGAGGAGATTCATATAAAAAGTTGTATGTAATTTACATGTTGTTCAGTCAGGTTTTAACAATCTTCACCCCACCAATCACAGTTTATATTTTTGTACTTCATTAAAAACATCACTAAGTTATGAGAGTAACACCTACATAATAAGAAAACACAATGTGGTGGGATATCTGTACTTTATCATTTCCTACCCTTAGCGTGTTAACTCAATAATATCACCAGTTAGGTTTTTAAAACAATAGTTAAAGCTCTTTGTACAGATAAATCTGACGGCACTCTGGATATACAGATTATTTTTTCCTGTTTAAACCCCACATTTATTCTTTTTTTGATAAATTAAACTGCCATAGAAGAAATGAATGAAGATATGTGGGAACAAAAGCACTAAATAAATAATAAAAGAACTGAGGATAGGTCTGTTTAGACAAGAGAAAATGAACAGTGCAATTCAAGTCTCCTTTAAGCATCAGAAAGTCACTTCCATTCACTTCAGTCTGCAAATTCCAATCGTGGAGGCTCAAGTTCTGGTTTTTGTTAGGCCTGCATACTCCTGTCTGCATCAGAAACAGTGCCTCTAGCAGTAGCCTCTCCCTGTTTGAAGATATCCTGACACCCAATGACTGGTGAGAGCGGAAGTCCTTTGGGTAGCTTCTGTGACCACCCGGCATGCACTTCCTTCATAGCATGGAACACACTGGCTGACGGTTTAACTTGCTCACTTTTCACCAACGAGGTTTTTAAAAAACACTTTTATTAAAATATAGCTACTATACAATATTATGTTAGTTTCCAGTGTACATCATAGTTATTCAACACTTATATACCTAAGAAGTGATTCCCCACAATAATTCCAGCCACCATCTGACACTGTACCACGCTATCACAATATTATTGACCATATTCCCCATGTGGTACATTACATCCCCATGACTTACTTGTTTTATACATGGAAATTTGAACTGCTTATTCCCCTTCACCTTTTTCTTCTCTTTTGCATTTTTTCAATTATAGTTAACATTCACTATTATTTTATATTAGTTTCAGGTGGACAGCATAGTGTTTAGACATTTATATAATTTAAGAAGTGATCCCTTCAACAAGTCTAGTACTGACCTGGTACCATACATAGTTATTACAATATTATTGACAATATTCCCTATGCCATACTTTACATCTCCATGACTTATTTTGTAACTACCAATTTGTATTTCTTAATCCCTTACCCTTTTTACCCACCTCCTCAAACCCCTCCCAACTGACAACCATCAGTTTGTTCTCTGTATCTATGAATCTGTTTCTGTTAGTGCGTTTATTTTGTTGTTTAGATTCCACATATAGGAGAGATCATACGATATTTGTCTTTCTCAGTCTGACTTATTTCATTTAGCGTGATACACTCTAGGTCCATTCATGTTGTCACAAATGGTAAGATTTCATTCTTTTATTTGGCCAAGTAATATTCCATTGTATATATGCACCACTTTATCCAAATGTCTATTGATGGGCACTTAGGTTGCTTCCATATCATGGCTATTGTAAAAAATGCTGCAGTGAACAGAGGGGTGCATGTATCTTTTCAAATTAATGTTTGGAATTTCCTCGAGTAAATATCCAGAAGTGGCATTGTTGGATCATAAGGTAGTTCTGTTTTTAAGTTTATGAAGAACGTCCAAACTGGTTGCACCAATTTGCAATCCCACCAACAATGTACAAGGGTTCCCTTTTCTCCACATCCTCGCCAACACTTGTTTGTTGATTTATTGATGATAGCCATCCTGAGGTGTAAGATGATATCTCATTAAAGTTTTAATTTGCACTTTTCTGATGATTAGTAATACTGAGCATTTATCTATTTATATGTCTATTGGCCATCTGTATGTCCTCTTTGGAGAAATGTCTATCCAGCTCCTCTGCCCATTTTTTAATTGGATTGCTTGGATTTTGGGTGTTGTGCGTGCTCTTTATACATTTTGGATACTAACCTATTATTGGATGTGTTACTGGCAAATATCTTCTCCCATTCAGTAGGTTGTCTTTCCATTTTGTTGATGGTTTCCTTTGCTGTGCAAAAACTTTGTAGTCTGATGTAGTCCCATTTGTTTATTTTTTCTTATGTTTCTCTTTCCTGAGGGAACATATCAGAAAAAAGTATTACTATGAGCAATATCATCTTCTATGATGATATTATGTTATCTTCTAGGAGTTTTATGGTTTCAGATCTTGAGTTTATATCTTTAATCCATTTTGGGTTTATTCATGTATATGGTGTAAGAATGTGGTCTAGTTTCATTTTTTTTTTCCCTCATGTATCTGTCCAGTTTTCTCAACTGGATAGACTGTCTTTACTCCATTAAATATTCTTGCCTCTTTTGTCACAGATTAAATGACCATATAGGATTGTTTCTGGGCTCTCTATTCTGTTCCACTGAGCTATGTGTTTGTTTGAATGCCGGTACCATGCTGTTTTGATTACTATAGACTTGTAGTATAGTTTGATATCAGGCAGCATGATGTCTCCAACTTTGTTCTTTTTTCTCAAGATTGCTGTGGCTATTTCTTTCAGATTGTTCAATTTGTTGCTATATAATTGTTCATAATATTTTCTCATAATCCTTTGTATTTCTGCAGTGTCAGTCACTTCTCTTTCATTTCTGATTTTATTTAGGTGCACTCTCTTTTTTTTGTTGATCAGTCTAGTTAAAGGTTTGTCAGTTTTGTTTATCTTTTCAAAGAGCTTCTCTTGATTTCACTAATCTTTTGTACTTTATTTTGTACTCTATTTTGTTTATTTCCACTCTGATTTTTTTTTTTTTTTTTGAGGGCAGTGTCACTGGCCCTCATATGTGGGACCGAACCAGGGCCGCTGGCTTCCCAGGCCAGCGCTTAACCACCGTGCCACTCGGCCGGCCCTCCACTCTGATTTTTATTATTTGTTTCCTTATCCTAACTTTGGGCTTTATTTGCTGTTCTTTTTCTGGTTCCTTTAGTTATGGGTTAGAATATCTATTTGAGATTTTTCTTGTTTCTTGAGGTAAGCTTGTATTGCTATGAATTTCCCTTTTAGTATTGCTTTTTCTGTGTCCCATAGATTTTTGGGTCATTGTGTTTTCATTTTTATTTGTCTCAAGGTATCTTTTGATTTCTTCCTTAATCTCATAACTAAGCCATTCATTGTTTTGTAGCATGTTATTTAGTTTCCATATGATTGTGTGCTTTTCAAGTTTGTTTGTTTTCTGTTGTTGTTATGTAATTGTAGTTTCATACCATTGTGGTTGGAGAAGATGCTTGGTATGATTTCAGTGTTCTTAAATTTGAGACTTGTTTTGTGGTCTAACATGTGGTCTACCTTGAAAAATGTTCCATGTGCACTCGAAAAGAAGGTATATTCTGCTGCTTTGGGTGAAATGCCCTAAAAATATAAGTTAAATCCACATGGTCTAGTGTGTCATTGAAAGCTGCCGTTTCCTTGTTGATTTTCTGTCTGGCACATCTATCCCTTGATGTCAATGAGGTGTTCAGGTCCCCTATTATAACTGTATTACTGTCAATCTCTCCCTTTGTGTTGCGTAATATTTATTTTCTGTATTTAGATGCTCCTATGTTGGGTGAATAAATGTTTACAGGGTTACATCCTCTTGTTTGATTGATCCCTTTATCTTTAAGAATTGCTGGGACAGAGATTTTTAATATTCATTTCTAAATTCAGGATATGATACCAACTTCAGCTTCTAGGTATGTATGCGTGAATGAATGGATGAATGAGTGAATGAACAGCATACAGAGCAACGCAGAGTCGTACTCTGTTGCTCTCATGTGCCCTGCACCAATGGTTGGAAATACAGAGAAATACTGAGAAATTTGGAGCAGATAACATCCAAATACCTTTCAATTGCTTTTTGGGTCCCATCTTTTTAAGCAGGTTATTTTGATAAAAGTTTGCATTAGCTGTACCTAGGCATTTTTGTGCAAATTTCACTTTCACATTCTAGTCCATTCTAGTCACATTCTAGTCCAAATATAAAAGGATTCCCCTATATCGATTATATACCTGTCACCTTATGTTTAAGGATTGAATTTCAGTGCATAAAATTAAATTGATATATATTTTTTTTAAGTTTAGATTCAAGTTATTCAAAAGCACTTCTTAACTATACTTCCACCTCTACCGTAAATTACAGTGTGCTTAAATAAGTCATTTTAACTCTGCTTCATAACTGTGATACAGTAGAATCTGCCTTACCAGGGTACTCTGTGTATTAATAGCCTAAACTATCTAAGATAGTCAAGATGCGTGGTGGTTTACAGAGTGCGAAGTTATGAGTACTAATACAATTCTGTTGAGATTCACTATTGAATCTCTTCCTTCCTTACTTAATTTTATTTTTAACTAACTATATGGTTTCAGAATAAATTAATAAATTCTGAGTGATCTAACCGAAAAATAAATTATTACCAACACCAAGTATTACCCAAGGAAAGTTAAATGTAATAACATTAAGACATCAAATAAAATGACAGGGCTACATGTAATTTTAATTAACTACCAAACTATACTTAATTTTATTTAAAAATAAATAATAAAGTAATACATAGCAAAGAATTAAATTACATCCTGCTTCAGAACACTAATATAAATATTATATGCTCAGAAAATAACGAGATATTAAAGATTTAAAATGCCCTTAAAGATATTGCCTTGTACTATATGAAATTACCAGGTCAATATTTTCACCTTAAAAAATGCAATTTCAACTCCATAAAGTACAACAAAAATAAAAGTTAAAGTCTTGAAATTTAACATGAAGAATAACTTCATTCTTATTTTTCAGAAAAGTTATTTATTTGGAAAAATTTCAGTATTTTATCTAACTTCAGGACAATGAGGAAGATTTCACATATAGCAGTTTTTAAAATTCTTCTGAAAATAGAGATGATAATAGTGTAATGTCTGCCACATAATACCAACTAAATGAACATGAGCCTCTAAAGAGAGAAAAAAAGAGAAATGAAGATTTTAGCTTACTGGAATAGACTCACTGCCTATGAGATGCTACCACACCTCTACTGTTCCATGAGCTTATGTTTATGAATCACTCATCATGCGACAGGCAAGATTATAAGCACATTAGTCTATCTGACTCTAAGAATACCTCTATTATTATTTTATTTATAGACAAGAAAACTAAAAAGAGAAGCAGAAGAAATTTGACCAACATCAAAAATTTAGGAAATGAAACAGGAATTTATGGGTTCAATCTTTTTAACAAGCTCTTTGAACCACTCTGCTGCCTCCTTTGTGTAGAAAGCAATCAATGGGAAAGCTCCATTATTATTGGCAGAATAAATATAATTATGTCTTCCTATAATTTTAATTTTAGTTAAAAGTAGTAATGAATTGGTGGAGTTCTGGCTTTCATTTAGGATATAACAAGAAGAACTGTCACTCCTACCTAATAATAATAAGATAAATAATCAAAAAAATCATAACTTTTCTTGAACTCATCAGAGAGCTGAGGTCATAGGCTAAGTAAATAAACTGAAATTCAAATCTGAGAAAAGATAATGCCTCCTGGGAGAGGCAAGAGATGATGACTGATTTACTTGTGACACAGAGCTGCCATAAAAGCATGTGAGAATTCATCCAGAAAATTCAAAGGATTGCCAAATGATAAGGTGGGCTACTGTGAAAAGTACAGACTTCCTGTGAGGCAGAAACGTGGAAAGAATTTGCCCCCTCTTGAAGACACTTCTCTAGGGATCTCAATTCTGGAGGAAGGAAGTGGCTGCAGATAAGAAATAGCATGAAGCCCTTCCAGATCGTTCTTTCCTATACAACAAATGCTTTAAGTAACTGGGAGAAAATATCAGAAATCCAGTTGTTCCAGCAAAAGGAGATGATCTATTGTGGCTCTTGAATGAAAACCATAAAAAATAAAACAAAACCAAAAAGCCCTTTCCTCCTTGAAAAGGAACAGGAAAATGTCCTGCTTTCAGGCCATTAGAAGCCTCCTACTGCTGGGGAGAAAAAGGAAAGATGTCCCATGCAAATTATGCTAAAGACATAAAAAAAAGTACCTATATGCAAAGACAGTACAGCAGCAGCAAGTGTGGGTAACGGAGAAAGCCTCACCCCAAACTCTGAGGGACGCAGGGCTTGCCTAAGACTGAGGTACAATGGGGAGAGCAGACAAGTCCTACCACCACTGCCTCCCCCATTCTTGAATGTTAAGGAAATGATTTGCCCTACATAGTATAATAAAGGCTCTTTGTTATTAATGTCCTTCACTTGAAGTCAGCATAATGACATTGTTATTTATTGAAATATACATGGAAGGCAAGACATACCGTTATGGAACAATCCAGATTTTGGAACTCAATAAAATCCTAAAAATATTCTTGTAGGTTTCGCTATAAAATGATTTTTAATTGTTTATTTAAGTTACAATAAAGGAAATTTTACTTTTACTCGATCTTTATGGATGTTTTCCACTCCTTACTTAATTCTGATACTATAATTAACCTGTATGAGAAGTTTGAAATTGCTTTCCAACTATTCTATTTTAAATTCTATGGGGTGTTTTTTAAAAAAAAAAAACACAACAAAAAACAGTTTTAAAACAATTATGAATACTTGCTGCTTTATTTGGTGATACACTTGATGAAATATCATAGGCACTCTTGTTCACATCTCTGTTTTGTTCTTCAGTCTAGTTGTGGAGGACGTCGCTTCTCTGGCCCATGTTGGTATCATCATTACGCTCTTCTCGGGTGAGGCAGATGGGTCGCCGGCCTCTGGACCGCCTCTCACAGTGGCTCTTGGCAGCTCACACTGGCTGCCAGCCACTCACTTAGCCTATGGCAGCCCACTGCGGCGGGGGCTGCAGCTTTGCCGTCCCAGGGACTCAAAGCAGCCCAGCTCCAGGTGGAGCTGTTGTTAGCTGTAGAGGGCAGTGTCACTGGCCCTCATATGTGGGATCTTAACCGGGGCCGCTGGCGTCCCAAGCCAGCTCTTAACTAACGCGCCACTTGGCTGGTCCTCTTGTTCACATCTGTTAATTTCTCCTTAGGAAAAGCTTTTTTGTGTCAACTAACGCAAAATGAATCCATACTCTACATTTACTTAAGATATTTGACATACTCTAGGACCCTGTCTATAATATGATGCATAAGAAGGATGAAGGAGTTCCTCCTGATACAAGAAACACATAACTTTAACATAGGTATATATATATATATATATATATCTGGTCAGCCAAATTCCTCAAATGTTTCCACTGCAATGTTGCAATGTCCTGGTTATTAAAAAGTTACCATTATCCCCTTTCTAAATTACTTTAATAATCTCCTCTATATCACTATACTGATATCTGAAGCCTAACTTTGTATCATTCCAGCTTTAGGCTTTTACAAACAAAAACAGTGTCTAAAATTAAATGTTTATATTAAGGAGTGAGTCTATATTGTTTTTCATTGTGAGTTTGAGACTGAGCATAAAGTAAATGGTATAGGAAAAACCTTATCACCTATATATTTGAAAAAATTAAGTCAATTACAAATAAACAGAAGAGTTCAGCAATTACTCTGAAAACAAATTTTTATATTTTCTCTTCATCTGATTATTTTCCCTTAACCAATGATCACCAAACCCTCTATGTCCCCAAAATTATGATTACAAAAGCATTCAAAAATAGAATATTTTTAAACTGGAATATCTTAAAAAAATAGCAAATTTCACCTTTTGTCTTGTTTTTATAGCATCAGTGCATATACATAGTTAAATTTCAGTGTTCAAACTATTATCCAACTTGAAAAGTTTGCAAGGGCCTCTGTGTGGTATTTTTAGTATTGGACCTTTGGAAAAGTCATGATGCATGTTTGCAACAGGTGGCACTAGTTCATTTTTGGAAGTACTAGAGTCATTTGCATCTATATTATTGCTATGTCATTTGACAGCTGACATTTCTACCTTCATTCAAAAAAAAAAAAAATGAGGGATTTGGTTGAGTTTAGGAGATTTTATAACAAGTTGAAGATGGAAGACCAAACTGCATTTTTGCCATATTTTATTGTTTTACTGCCATAAAGGGAAGAACATTTGTTAAGCTTGTGAAAAGTTGCCTAAAGTTTACGGTGACAATGCTCTACAAGAATGTCAGTGCCAGTGATGGTTCACGAAATTCTGTGCTAGTGATTTTGATCTCAACGATGCTCCTGGTCAGGGAGGCCCACCGAGGTTGATGATGACAAAATAAAGACATTGATCAAGTCACGTTACATGACACGAGAGATTGAAGTAACATTTAACATCCAATATGCAAGCGTTCACGACCACCTGAAGAAGCTGGGATACACAAGCAATCTCAATATTTGGGTTCCGCATGAACTCAAAGAAGTTCATTTGAAGGCACGTATAAACATCTGCAACATGCTCATTAAACGTGAGAAAAACGATCCTTTTTTGAAGCAACTGATAACTGGTGATGAGAAGTGGATTGTTTACAACATGTGGTGTGTAAACCGTCTTGGTCCCCACATGATGATTCACTTCAAACGACATCAAAAGCAGACATTCATCAGAGGAAGGTCATGCTCTCAGTGTGGTGGGATTTCAAAGGTGTCATGTTTTTTCGAGCTCTTACCAAGGATCCAAACAATCAATTCGAATGTGTACTGTTGGCAATTGGACAGTTTGAACAAGTCCATCATCCAGAAACGTCCAGAGCTTGTTAATTTGTAAAGGAGTTGTGTTCTATCGTGAGAACGCAAAACCACACACAAGTCTGATTACCTGTCAAAAATTATTGGAGCTTGGATGGGATGTGTTGCCACACCCACCATATCGCCTGACCTTGCACAGTCAGACTTCCACATGTTTTGCTCTCTTCAAAACTCCTTGCGTGTAACGTTCAATTCAAATGAGGCTGTAAATCAACACCTTGTTCAGTTTTTCACAAATAAAGACAGGTCCGAGGGAATTATGAAGCTCACTGAAAGATGGCAAAAGGTTATCGAACAAAATGGGCAATATATAATTGATTGATCTTTGTTCTTTACATAAATAAATGACCTTTGAAAAACATAGGCAAAATACATCATGACTTTTCCGAAGACCCAATAGATGTCTTACATCCTTATTCTGAAAATCAATTTTAGAACATTTTTAGCAATCATTTTACTAAAAGTTAAGTGTTTTGTTTTAATATGGGTGATGTTTTTTAATAAAGGGAATATTTAGGAGTTAAAAAAATATATATACATGTTTCATTAAAAGGTCAAAACAAGCCCTATAGGATTCCTTATTTTCTGTTTACATAAACATTTTTAATAGAGGCTGAAAGGAAATAGAAAGGGGCTATGGAGGCCTTCAGAAACTTTATTTACAGTTCAGTTACATAACATGTATACTGCTTATGGAGTTAATTCATAAATAATCAAATGAAAATGTCAAAAGTGCTTCATTGGTGCTAACCTACTTGGGATTATCTCTGCTCTAAATCTGCACTGGATACCACTGGAAATTCTATAGTCTTCTGAAGCAAATTGCCTTAAGCTTATAACATACCTCCTGGGATTCACTTTCCTGTGATGCCTCCTGATTATCTGATGACCTGGCTCTCTATGGCTGTTCCCTAATAATAACGCTCCCTCCACCGTGTGCTGTTAGGGTAATCTATTCCAAGTACCGACTCCTTACTCCACATTCTTGAAACCCTAAAGAGGGATGTGAGGTTGCACGCTCCTTCCTGAACCAACAGAGAAGTCTGAACACATGAAAATTCTCTGAAAAATGTGCTCTGTGTTGCTTTGGCTTTGTGGAAAGAATCTTCTCTCAGTTTCATGGCCAACGCTTGAAATGAAAACTGCTAATTTAATATCCATGATAAATTGCAATTCAGTCTCATTGACTAGGGACTTTTCTTTAATCATTATATACATCAAAATTGGAAAATTCAAGAGGTACATTTCTTGAGATCTTTATTATAAAATCTACTTATGAGAGGATATTCAGAAATCTTTCATTTAAGAAAATGATCATAATTGTAATTTGACATTCTTCTACAATATAAGCAATAATTATTGATTTGATATTTTGAATTTAAACCTCTGAATAATGCCTAGCCTTATATTACAGTCTCACAAAGTTATCAACTATTTTTTTCCATGGTGAAAGCTAGTGAAAAATGCTCTTACTGCATATGTTTACTTTTTGTAAACAGTAAAGAACACAACACACATCTAAGCCAGGATTCCTTCCTATGCTTTGTTTAAGATGAAACTGAAATCTCTAATATCATAACAAATATACATTTGGGAAGCACAGTCGTTAACATTAGATTTTTCATTATATTCTCAAGTTTCTGGGTCAGAAGATTTACTTAATCACTACAAAGATTTCATAGTAAAGTTATATATGATAATATTTTTTAAAATGTAAATTCCTTTTTTTAGCTGAGCCATCCTGCCAACAGCAGCAGCTCAGCTTGGGCTGGGAATCGAACTGGCAACCCTGTTGCTCAGAGCTTGCACTCTTGAGCAAGCTCTTAACCAACTGAGCTACTGAGCTGGCCCAAAATGTAAATTCTTAATTTATATACTTACATACTATAATATGCAAAATTTAGCAAAATTACTGGTAATTAGCAAAAATAAATAAGAAAATAAAGTTATTTCTTGCCTTCAATGAATTTTAATATAAAATACCTAAAATATAGTATTATATTTTATAAATCTAATGATTTATAAGAAATCCTTAGATCTACACATAATTATGTAGAGTAAATATACTTGATAGATCTACACATAATTATGTAGAGTAAATATACTAGATAGTTCAAGCAGCTTAATAAATGGAGTTTCTTGTTTGGAACTTGATACAAGTACGATAGATTTTCTTTCTTCAAGAGTCGAACCAATTTTTCTCTCTATGCTAGATTCTATCCATATATATTACTTGAATTATGCATGTAGTAATTCATTCAGCAAATATTGAATGTACTTATATGCAGAAAAAAATATATAAAAACTTGTGAATCAGTCTTTTCTGTATCTACCCATTAGTAGAACTGTCTATTGTTAAGGCCAGTGAATGTTTAAATTCTCACATAGGAAGAATGTTACAATTCTTTTCAAGCTGATATAGTTTCTGACCCAAAGAACTGCCCACCTGCCCTTGGAATAAATATCTCTATTATATTTTCTTGTACTGACTTAAATTATTATCTCCAGTAAAGCTCATTCAAAATGGAAAGCACTCCCCACACTGAGTGCTTTCCACAACAAATATCAGAGGAAATAACCCACACAAAAAAATTCTCAGAGTAAAGTAGAAAGCAGCATACAAATATCCATACGTTAGTCTGGTGGAAAGGCTGGAACCAGAATCTTGGCCATCCTTAATGACTTTGCCCATGCCATTTTATGTAAGAATCACTGAGTAAATAGAATTTTTATAACAAGAGGTTATCCACAAGAACCAGGTCAAGACCTCTCCTGAAACTGGAAACCCCAAATTGTTAAGAACCAAGTTGTAACTATTTCTGTCTTCCTTCCCCTCCTCCCTTCTTCCTTCCTTGCTTCTTTTGGCTTTCCTGCTCTATCTTTTTTACTTGTCAATGCACTTGAATGATGGTTGGTATGCACCAAACTAGCATAATTTAAATTCAGGAAAAGAGCCCAGTCTAATCTGTCAGTATGTTACGATCATGTGATACAAGCCTGGCTGACAAGAGCCATCAGTGTGGGAAGTGGGAAGAGAGGTATCATTTTGACAGAGAAGAGGGTAGTCATGGCCTCAGTACACTTTAAAAAGGTCGTTATTATAATTGCCAACATAACATTTCATGGATTTGTAAGGTCTTTTTCACCTTCACACAAGTATTTAGGTGTTTCTTTTCTTCTTTTTAAATTCTAATTGAAGACAAAATATGTTAATGCTGCAATAGTTAAGGCAATGAGTCTTCTAGTATTTAATCCAGGAACCATGCCAGTTCAAGTGATTCACAAACTATTAAACAAAGTAACAAAATCATTGTCAAAGGGTCTTTACCTTCCACAGGTCTGATGAAAAAATTCATAAACATTTTCATAAACATGAAGAAAATAGCATATTAAACTAAAAATAAAAAACAGCAATATTATATTATTAGCAACATGGGTCAATATTATTTAAGCTGGTAAAACATCAATTAAATAGGTAATGAGCAAATGACATGAAACGATAACTTATGCACAAGGAACTCTAATTAATAAACAAACATGAAATGCTTCATTCACCACAATCTAACAAACTATTTTCAGTGCAAAGGACAAATGGTTGGTCTACCGCACGTTTCTTAGGTCCACGTGTCCAGAAATGTTGTGCCCAAAAGGAATCTGAAGGTCTTATTATCCGATAACGAAAAAAGTAGAATTTCTGAAATGCAGTGTCTTAAAAGTTATCTATACTTATTCCCCAGAACAAAATCACAGAATTTAGTTCTATTCTTTGTTAATTCATCTAAAATGCATTGTCTTTATATTTCATAGTTTCTGTAACAATAAAACAGCTTTGGCTTTATACTCATTTTGCAATAATGAGACAAATATATTGCAATATTAGATTATCACTGGTTTCAACAATAATTAATCTCCTGACCACATTCTAAGTCATTCTACACATAGAAGTTTTTTTTGATGGGATAGAGACAAAGCAAATAAAGGAAGAACAGGGCTGGCAGAGTGGCTCAGTTGGTTAGGAGCTGGCTCAAGAGTGTAAGCTCTGAGCAACAGGATCACCAGTTTGATTCCCAGCCCTAGCTGAGCTGCCGCTGAGCTACCAACAGCTGGCAGGATGGCTCAGCTAAAAAAATATTTTTTTTAAATAATAAATAAAGGAATAACATATTTTGTGAGTACTGAGTAGATATTACATAATTCATTCATTAGTTATTTGTAATCTAT
Organism: Aselliscus stoliczkanus; assembly: GCA_033961575.1. Taxonomy (NCBI): domain Eukaryota; kingdom Metazoa; phylum Chordata; class Mammalia; order Chiroptera; family Hipposideridae; genus Aselliscus; species Aselliscus stoliczkanus. The sequence goes on along the minus strand of CM066740.1, from coordinate 67,957,263 downwards.
GAAATCTGTATCTCCTATAGAGACTATACCATGTTTTCTTGTATGTGTATATTTCATCATTCTTTAATGGGAGCTTATTGAGAGGCAGGATAGCTGTTGCTAAAACCATAAAGAAAGGTGATAGAAAAACATTTACTCTGAGGGATCACTATGAGACCGGCATTAGACCAGTTGCTGGAAATGCAAAGGTAATAAAGACTCTACCTATAAGGATCTTAAAGGGAGTAAGAGGAAGATACACAGGCAAAAGTAAAATAAAACAAGGAGGAAATGAGACAATTAAAATATGGTGTGTATGAAAAACAAAGAAAGAGCTAAAGGACTATGAGGAGAGGACATTTTCAAGGAAATGGGGATGTGCTGTTAGACGAGGCGATGCCTGAACAAAACCTTGCCAAGGACCTCATATGGATGACAAAATGATGATGCCACATATTTTGTTTTCATCTTTTAGATTTTGATATAGGAATTATTTTTAATATAGTTATTGAGGAGCATGATGGTATTCTGCAAACATCAGCCATCTTTAAGGGAAAATAATCTGTTAGTGGCAATCTAAACTCAGAAACCAAGTGCAGCATGTTAATCCTGGTTATGTGAGACGTGGTATACAGCTCAATAAATGACTCAGTTTAGTCATTACTAACACTTCAAGAGTATCAATTGTCATTTTTAAAAACGTTTAATACATGAACTAGCTGCACTGGCCATAGTCACCGAGAGTTCAGGGATCGGTCAGGATTAAATACTAGCAGAATAATAAAACGGGTGATAAACTTTCCAAATATTTTTTTTTCCAATAAGCGAAATCAGGAAAATACTGCATACACTGCAAAACTTCCTGTGGGAAAATATATTAATTTTCCAAAATATCTGGAAGTATGTATTTTCTCTAAAAAAGAAAGAACTGAACTCAAGCTTCTGCTTTTCCAATGATTGATGTACTGATCATAACTGTTACCAACATTTCTCACTCAAAGATTGAAAACTGATTCATAAGATGTCATTTATGCTCTCATAATGGGTGCCTGGAATGCCTTACTGACTGTTTTTCAGATTTATACCTTTTTCAGATTAACTACCTGGAACACAGCCTCCAATCTGATGTCTGAAAAACTGAAGCGCATCCACTTGACAATCATGTGTTAAGTAAAGCAGCAGATTACAAGCTGCCAAAATTCTGAAACCAGCAAAGGATACCCAAAGAGGAAAACCTACAAAAGAAGATGCCAGGCACATAAAGACCATAAGAGTAGAGTCCATCACTGATGACTGCAGAGTCCAAGGGACAGCCATAGGCATCCTCATTTCACATACCTACTGAGTAACGTTTACAACAGAAACAACGTCATCCATAGCATTTTCTATAAGGAGACATAGCGATGCATAATTCACTATAGAAAAATTTCAGGTGTAATGGTAAAATCCCCCAAATGCTAATGATTTTGCCAGAAAAATTTTTATCATGTGTTTTCTGCCCAAAATAAATGAGAAGAGCCCATTCAACATAGACTTTTTTTCTGTACAGCTTCACTAAATTATTGCAAGCTACTCACTTGCATATTATTAGATAAGATTATGAGCTTTGAATAAATTCTGAATGGTTGATGAAAATGGAATATATCTAATTTAGTCCTCAGTTTACTCAGTGATGTTATAGTTCAGTTGGAGCTTATTAACTGATAGCATATTTCAAATTCATAGCTTATCATATAGCGAATATTAAAGTTTAACTGAAATGACTATTTTATTTATTTTTATTATTTTATTTTTTATTTTTTAAAGATTTTTATTGGGGAATTGGGGGAGGGGAACAGCTTTGGGGAATTGGGGAAAGGGAACAGACAAATTGCTGTCCTTTTGTTCTTCAGTCCAGTTGTGGAGGATGTTGCTTCACTGGCCCATGTTGGTATCATCATTGTGCTCTTCCCTGGTGAGGCAGATCGGTCGCCAGCCTCTGGATGGCCGCTCACGGCGGCTATTGGCAGCTCACTCCGACTGCCGGCTGCTCTCATTGGCTGCTGGCCACTCACTGTAGCTTATGGAAGCCCACTACAGCAGGGGCTGCAGCCTACACCGTCGCAGGAACTCACGCAGCCCAGCTCCAGATGGAGCTGTTGCTCACCATCTTAGCTGTAGAGGGCATGTCACTGGGATCTGAACACGGGCCGCTGGAGTTCCAAGCGTTAACTCTTAACTAATGCACCCCTTGGCTGGCCCTGAAATGACTATTTTAATAATTAATGCAGTAGATATATGTAGTAAAGAAAAAATTATTTGAACACTTGTTAAAGTGGCAAGGAAGACTTTATTTGGGATTATTGTGATAGGTGGCAAGAATATCACAATAAGGGAGAGAAACAGGATCACAAGAAGGAAAAGTGGGAATTTATCTCCAGAAAGCGCAGTGTGACTTCAGTAGATAATTACTAGGAGGGGACATCAAGGGTAGAGAGATTCTGGCTAAACTGACTTAAAATTCTTGCTCAAGGCTGGCCAGGATGATCAGATACCAGGGGTGGGGGAAGGAATTTGATCAGATATCAGGGGTGAGCAGATATTTAGGGTAAGGGATTTGGTCTAACCTGACAGCAGGATTCCTGCTGCTACCAAACTAGAAAAGCCATAGACAAGGCCAAAGGACAAAGCTCAAATAAAAATAGAGCCCAGAGGTAACCTCTTCAGTTTGGACACCAGGAGTGTTTGTGAACTGTGACAATTTATATAGTCACAATAACTTAGGTAAGACAATGTGTAAGCCACATTTGTTATTTTTGAGGTGACTTCAAAGACAATTTCATATTTTAAATCTAGGAAACTACACCCAATACTAATTGATTTTTAGGAACAAATGAAAAAGGAATGTCTATCAATAGCTTTGTATTGTTTAAAAATGTTTTTTTTAACAATATAACTTCTCATAAGATATTAGAACACTGTGCAATCATTTATTTTAATCCCAAAACATCCCAAGGAGAACCGGCCACCTGATATTTGTCCTGCCCATCAGCTTGCAGAAGCTACACGCAGGACACAGTTCCTAGAGAAAGAAGCTTTTCCAGTTCTCAGCTCTGGCAGTGCCTGCACAGTTGACTGATTCTGCCAGCTCTGTTCATCTGTGGATGGTTCCAGCCTTGCCTGGTGACCATGGAATAGCACTGATTTGAACCACTCAGTTTCCACCATCTAGTGGCAACAACTACAGCTTCTTTAATAAGCTGTGAACCCCCTCTAAATTGGGCCTTTCTTTGCTCCTTTCCATCAGTCCTATGGTATGTGTTAGGGGCCCCCTTTCATATTAATGGTCAATCTCCTATCACAGCCTAATAATTCTCTATATTAATATTTCTCTATTTAAAATAGTATTTTCTCTTTCCTGATTAGACCAAGACTGATATGCCTTGTAAAAACTTTCTCCCTTAGAATTTACACACCCAAAAAAATGGATAGATGAATGGATGCATGGATGGATGAGAGGACAGATGATGATGATGATGGTAATGATGGTGATTGTAGATGATAGAATATATGTATATATATATATATATATATATATATATATATATATTCACTTTACTGTGCAAATGAAATGTAATATTAACAAATTGAACCAAAGACACTGAAATTCATTTTGATTTCCCACTTAATTCCCTAAGCACCTGCATAAATAACACATACAACTCAGCACTATAAACTAGCTATAGAGAGGATTTAGTTTAAAATTTTTAAATGTCAGTGCTGGCAGAGTGGCTCAGTTGGTTAAGAGCACAAGCTCTGAGCAACAGGGTCACCAGTTCGATTCCTACATGGGCCAGTGAGCTGCGCCTGAGCTGAGCTGCCACTAAGCTGCCAATAGGTGGCAGGAGGGCTTAGCTGGTGAGAGCACATGCTCCTAAGAACACGGTTGCCAGTTTGATTCCCACATGTGGATGGTGGGCTATGCCCATCTGCAACTAAGATTGAACACAGCACCTTGAGCTGAGCACTCCTGAACTGCTGATGGGTGGCTGGATGGCGACTGGACTTGGAACTGAGTTATCTGCGCCCTCTACAACTAAGATTGAAAGACAACTTGGCTGTTCCCCTTCCCCAACTCCCCAATAAAATCTTAAAAAAAAAAAAAAATTTCACATGTTTACATAAAAAAAAGAATTCAAGACTTTAAAATATCCAGGATATTTCTTTTTATTTGTTAGAGGAAAATCCCCATTATTGTTTTAAAATGACATTTTATTTTCCTGCAATCCAAAATGACAAGGAGTGTATAATTATGGTCATGTCTGTGAAGAATGCAAAAATGGCAGATGGTGGACCTTCCCCTCACTTCATTGAGATCCAAGAAATGAATGCACCACTAGTATTTGTTATAGTATGTAAATACAGACCTATTCTTAGTACCAGCATATGAAATGCACACATCTTAATTACCTAAATATTAAAAATACATTTCATTTCCATATATTCAATCAGAGATTATTATTAAATTCACTTGATTATGAGATCTACTCATCTTGAAGAAAGTTTAATATAAAGACTATACTCTAAGGAGAAAACACTCAATTAGAGGATTTATTTGGAAAGTGAGTAAAATGAATCCATGATTAAAATCTGATTGCAATTATACCAAAAACTCCATCACTACTACTAACTCATATTAGCAAAATCAATTTTTAATAAGTAAAAGCTTACTCTCTTTTTAAATTTTATTTTCCACATAGCAGTGGAATTTAATTCAAACAAAACCAAATCTAAATTAATAATTGCAAAGTACACTTGAAACCTATGTAATTTTACTAGCCATCATCACCCCAATAAATTTGATTTAAAAAAATTGCAAAGTATCTTAAAATTTCCATAAGGGTCTAATATTTTTAAAATGATAAATTATTATAACATTATAAATAATTGTCAAGAAAAGTATTAGAAAGAATTAGATTATTTTTGCCCAAAGATACCTCTAGTTAGGAAAACTTTTTAATGTTATTTAGAACAAAGGATTCTAAATATTCTATCCCCCTCTGTGTATATTGCTATGTCAGAAACCCCTTATAAAGAAGATTTCTTTTAATCTTTGTGTAATCAAATATTCATGAAAATGTTATTGTCAAAATTGTTTTTAATGTTCATACCAGAAAAAAAATTTAAATTATTATTTGTCTTTCTGTGGACATTTTCATAATTAAAGTTTACACAAATAAGACTGTTACATAGATTAATGAATGCAATTATGTATGTGATAAACCAAATGTCTGGGAGTGAAATATAAATTTGGGGGATTTCAAATATACCAAAAAATTGCTAGAATCCACTGCCTTTTAGCCAATAATAAGGCAGAATCTATGCTAAAATACATGTTAGCAATGAAAAGTCAAGGAAGTAAAATTCATAAATTAGCTGATTTTCTTTCTACTGTTACTATCAGTTATGATTACGTACATATACTGCAAGGAAACTTTACCATCCATGTTTAATGAACATTGTATTATGTAATATTAACAAACTGTCTTTTAGGCAAAGGTTAAAAATATATATAGCTTAGCAACAGGTTGCTGGTTGGATTCCCAGCCCAACCTGAGCAGCCACTGATCTGCCAACAGGTGGCAGGATGGCTCAGCTATAAAAAGTAAATAAATAAATATATATTTATTTAATAATAAATATATTTATTTAATAATTTATTTTATTAAATATATTTATTTAATAATAAATATATAAAAATAAATATATTTATATAAATATATAAAAAATAAATATATATATATATATAGAGAGAGAGAGAGCTTAAAATTCCTTTAAATTTTGTTACACTAAGATAGATTTAGCAAAATAAAATTAGTTGCATTAAGTATAAATTTAATGAAATAATAATCAAGTAGCTAAAAATAGCATTGACATATAGATACCCTTATTCCTGAGAAAGGACAAAAAAAAGGCTCTAATGGAGCCAGATGGTGAGAGATGATGCCCTGTGTGATTTTCCTATGTCAGAAAAGTGTTGAATTGGTGAAAGATTGTATGTGTAAAATCTATGTAACTTTCTGAAGTCGTGACTTCTCAAGAAGGGTGAAATTGAAGCTAATACAATTGGATCTTCCCTCACTCCATTATAATAGGATTTATCACTTTAAGTTATAGCCAAGGAAACCAAAAGAGATATATTTCTAATTAAGAAACTTTAAAGCCATGATAGCATAATTATTAGCAAAAGAACCATGTAAAATATCCACATAAGCAATAAGAAAGCTAATCTTTATTCATTGTGATGTGCCCAAAAAGTGCTAATACATATTTATCACAAAATACTTCAGACAGTCAGACCTAATATTTTGGTAGCCCCATTTTACAGATAAGAAAACTAAAATATAGAAAACATTATACTAAAATTTCCAGTAAATAGCAGAGACAAAATTTGTTTGACTTCAAAATCAATTCACTGAGGATTTACAGTTTTTATTTGTGTTTCAAGTTTATTGAAGTATAATTTAATACAATAAAATTTAGTCTTTTTAAAGTATGAGCTTAATGTCAGTTTCCCATTGTTCATGCCAGTATACAGAAATACAGTTAATTTTTGTCTACTGATCCTGAATTCTTCCATCTTGCTAGAATCACTTATTTGTTCTAAGCATTTTTATTGCTTCTTTCTTATCTATCTCCTCCTCCGCCTTACCCTCTTCTATGATCCCTTTTATACACAGAGGGTGCGAAAACCATGTATACACTTTTTAAGAAAGGAAAAAACTGTATTAAAATTACACTGATGGTAACCACTTTGAGTGTCTCTTGCAATTGTAGAAGTCAAATGTGACTTGTATTCATCTTTTGTTAATTGGTATATATTGAGCATTACAATTTTAATACATTTTTTTCCTATCTTAAAATGTGTATAACTTTTTTTGGCACCCTCAGTATATAAAGTACAAAAAGGTGAAAATAATTTGTGTTCTTGAGGTGTTCCAGTTGGTATTAGTCTTCGGGTTGGGAGTGACTGAAAAGAACATGAGATTGCCAGTAATTTTTTATTTCTTTGTCCAGGGGCTGGTACTCAGGTGTGGTTATTTTTAAGCACATCCATTGAACATATCATATTTAAACAGTTTTAAAAATAAAATACAAAACTAGAACAAACATAGTGAAATTGATATATATAAATATAAATACACACAAACACACACACACACACACACACACACAAACAAGTACCACCATATTTACTGCCATTGTTTTTCTCCAAACCCCATCTATAATCTCTGGGTTTACAGCTTCATAAATGTTAACCTAGCATTAACAGTTTAATCACTAAGAGCTGTGTGTAGGCTTCACATAATGAAAAAAAAAAAGTATAGAAAGGTAAAATTTACGACAGAGTTTATTAAGAATGGCTACTAATCACTAAGAGGATCATGTGTCATAGTCTACTAGAGATTAAAAATTTACTCTATCTTTCCTGAAACTTTTAAAGTATTCAATATTTTCCCTGGTTAACAAAACTGAAATTGGACTGGATTTCATGTCAAGCAACATTAGACATTTAATGTGTATATTACGTGACATGCAAAACACTAAGCATGTTCATGTGAATTAACTTTAAATATAATACAATAGGGCCGGCCGAGTGGCGCGGTGGTTAAGGGCTGGCTTGGGAAACCAGGGGCCCCAGTTTTGGTCCCACATATGAGGGCCAGTGACACTGCCCTCAAAAATAAATAAATAAGTAAATAAATAAATATAATACAATAATCAGGAATAAATTTCCCAAAGACATGGAATTTGACAATATATAACATTTTAACGTGTGACTAAAGTGAATAGAAAGGGCATCATTTAAATGGAAAGGAAATACAAAATGAAAAACTATCACTTGAAATAGTATAGGCTGTGGCTGGAGCAAAGAATGGAGACTCCCTTGCTAATACTGTGGGGTTTTTACCTCTCAGCGCTTCTTCAGCTCCACTTGGCGACCTCGGACTCCTGCTTTCTTACCTACAATTAAGACTCCCTAGTCTAATTATGGAAACCATAGGAATACCTATATCCCTGAGGACACACTATATAGTTATTTATTCTGATAGTTACTTCTGTTAATATAACCTAATGTAATATTTAATATATATGCCATGTTCAACCCAACTGTCTGTTTGGGATTACCTATCATTTGATAATTTAAGAAAAAACAATTTAAACCTCAATTTTATCACCTGTGCAAATACAGTATCCTTCCCAGAAGCTTTATAAATCCCCAAACTTATTTCTTTTTCGGTCTCTTTTTCTGACTCTGCTCCAGTGTCAGTAGTGATATCTTGGTTTTGCTGCAAGAAAGCTTGTCTATGCATACTGGTTCCTTTACTGGTTTACAATGGGAGAACGGGCCAAATAATCTATTTGAAAACTACTGAAGATTTGAAGAATCTCAGAAATACATTAGATCACAACACCAATAGCCTTCTGTAATCCCACTGGATTCTTTCACATTCTGATGAGGCCAGGAGAGGGTATGTCATGCACAAGTTTCATTTGGGAAAATGCTCCTGACGAAAAATGAGGTAGAAGTTTGCGGAGACCTCAGCCCTCAGTATAGGTCTGGCCATTGTTAAGGAGAGAGGGAAGAGAGAAAGACTGGATGAAAGAATCTTAGACCGCAGTTCAGTCTAAGAAAGTTAGGCAAGGCTGACCAGGAGTTACTGAACCGAAATTGCCCGTCAGGGCAACCCTGCCTTTCCCAGGAACGGGGCTGCCTTGGTTTCCCTGCAGCACTCAGTCATTCACATGCAGTAGCCCATGGGAAATACGAATCAGCAGAAAGGAAGGGATGGATGTGCAGAAATGCAGAGCAGCTCATCAGCAGACACTGTGTTCCATGTATTAAGAGACCTAAGGGCACGTTTTCTTGAGCGCCAAAGCCCATCATTTTCACCACACAGATTATCTACACAAGTTGAGTGATCTCGTGGGCCTCACTGCTTACTGAGAGGAAAGTCAGAAGAGGGAGGTTAGTGAGATCAACCATATCCCTCATCACTCTAGGGCATTTCAGGTTTCCCTACTCCACTATGAGTGACAGAGACTCTATCCTTGATCAGACTTTAGTTAGGCTTCTCCGAACATTCTTCTTAACCAGCCTCCACCGTGGGTTTCTGTTCCCATCCTTGCGATGTCTAGCTTTAGCCAAAATTTGTCCAGGTCACCTTTGATATCTGATCATCCTCAATATCTAATTAAGTTCCTCATCCCCCACCTTCCATGACATAATCAACCTGTCTTCAGCAAAAAAACTGTTGTTGGTTTAGCAACAGTCTCCCTACCCTTGATGTCTCCTTTTAGTAATTTTCCATCCACTGACTCCTCATTCTGCTCACTGTCTATAAATCAATAGCTGCCTTTACTGTATTTGGAGTTGAGACTGATATCATGCTTTTATTACAAGTCTTTTTTTTTTTTTTTAGCTGAGCCATCCTGCCACCTGTTGGCAGCTCAATGGCAGCTCAGCTCAGGCTGGGCATCGAACTGCTGTTGCACAGAGCTTAGCTCGCACTCTTGAGCGAGCTCTTAACCAGCTGAGCCACTCGGCAGGCCCTTATTACAATAGTCTTGAATAAAGTCTTCCTTACCATTTTAACAAGTGTCAGAATGTTTTTTTCTTTAACAGTATTCTGAACTCCTCTCCCCTTCAGCTATCATCTAGATAGGTTTCTGTGTATTACTTGGCAGTTAAACAAATACTTTATCCATAGGGGTTCTGGACATTTCATTTTCATAAATTCCTCTGGTCACAGTTGTTACACGTGTCCATTCAGAGTTCTAGTGAGGCAAGGTAGTACCAGAAAAAAACTGCAAAGTCACTGGGGTTTCCCATGTATTCACATCTCCGTTTTGTAAAAGAGCCATATCCTCTCTTACTAACCAGTGTCAATAGGCTTTGCCAGTATTGTCACCCGTCCTGTCACCTCCAAGTCTCAAACACCCCTGGTAGCATTCCAAGAAACACTTGCAGAGTTATCTGGCTAAATTTTAAACCCCTTGTTAAGACCAGACTTCCAACCCTGCAGGAGCCAGACTTGGGACATAGTGTGAAAAAGATAGTTCATAAAATATTCCATGTTATTTACTGAGGAAAAAAACAAACACACCCAGTTTGTCAGGCATTTAGCAGTTAGTTGGGCCCATGTGACTAGTTCTGACCAAAGGAATGCCATAAATTTCTTTCAAACCAAACCAGTAAAACACCCCAAAATGCACAGATGTCCCAAATGCCTCAGATACAAGGCACCGGAGTCACCCTCAGCTGGGTCCCTGAGCGACTGGGGCTCTAATTCCCCACAAAACTGTATCACACTTTTTTGAGTGAGGAAAAGAAAAACAAACACTATTAATAGGTAAGTCACTGATATTTGAGGTTTAATTTATTAAAGTAACATGACATAATCTATTCTGAGTGAAACATATCTAAAGGTTTTTAAAACAGAATTTATTGTGAATATTTTACAGAAGTTCATAAAAATATAAACTTATACACATATATAGGTATGTACATGCACATTTATATAACTAAATATCAAAAATGCATCAGAATACTATTTTTCCTTGGAAAATTGTACCTTTCATATGAAGCTGACATACAGTTGTTCATATACGTACATCAATATCAAATACAAATAGGATGATTTGTGGTGTATATAGATCTGGGTTCTCAAAACTAAAATTTAAATATCCAGAATGGGTGGGTAGGTTGATAGTTTTCTCCTCCCTGGAAACAGAATTAGAAAGAATGGCCTGTCATACATCATTATATTTAAGTAATATATGAACACAATAATGGCGATTGACAACAAAAATACCACCTAGAAAGAACACATGAATATACTTACATCCACTTCCACATGGATCAGCATGAAGACTAGCTGTACATACACTTACACTCACATACACCATAAGCATCCTATCTGTGAGATTGAAATTAGTGCAGTTGAAGATCAATACATATCATATTTTCAAGACTGTTAATGAATGAAGTCCCTAATTACTAAAGCTGGGCTGTCATTAACAAGAGCCATCTTTCTTTAATGTCATTTGACAATGTGATTAAGAGATGTCTAGAACTGTTATTAAACTCATTTACAGGTAAAAATTCAGATAAAGCCTTCTTGATTATAGTCTAAAATAAACTTTCAATGTCAAGCTTGCTTTACCTCCAATCATCTACTCCTGATTTTAGTAAGTGCATTCTTCCATGTGTGTCAATTATTCTATTAATTACAGGATGCTAAATCCATAAATTTTCTTTGAGGACAGTATTTTCAACACTGACATGATTTACAATTTGAGAAGGAAGGTAGTGCATAATATTCTGTAACCAGTGGATTAAAAATCAGTTACAATTTGTGGATGGAATACTTCTAATCCATATATCAGAACAATAAATGAAAGACAATAGAAACTCAGTAACAATATGTCTATCAAGTTACACACTTGAAAATAAAAAAAAAAAATTAAATGTTGTGTTCCACCTATTCATGCTAAATGCAAACATTTACTGTTAATGAAAAGCTTCTGCTAAAACAAATCCTTGTCCTCAAAACTATTATGTTTCTAAATGAACTACTCCAGTAAGCAAAAAGTGAGCTAAGTAACTCTGTATCCATTTTCTATGCTACCACTGATTTTGTTCAGGGTCTTTCTTAGATTATGATAACCTATAAGATAACAGAGAAAGTTATGTTCTCTATAAAACATAAAATTAGAATCACTATTTACATTTATGTTGAAAAAAAGTCTCTGTTTTGAAACAACTTCCAAAGTCAACTTCTCCTTACTAATGAAAACAAACTTCAGCCTGATGCCTGTGCGTATTCAGATGACCCAGGCTGAAGTCACAGCCTTCACTACTGATGTTACCTTCTCAATAAACGCACAGATGCTCTCGGATACAGAGAAGGAGCCGGTCTCAGTAATACTGGAAAAATGTGAAAACTTCTCATACTCTGTTCTACAGATTAATTTGTGATTAGTGAGTAAACCTATTTTTGAAATTATTTTGTGTTTTGACTTATATGTCAACAGACATTTTATCTTTATATCTCACTTATTTTCTATCAGCAATAGCTGCTGCCAATTTCTTATGAAGTTTCTTCAGTCCCCAACCACTCTACCAAAAAGTTAATTATGTGTTATCAACACTCTCTTAAGCTAATTAGGAGAACTTATTAAGGAACTCCATAGTAAATATTTCTAGAGAAATTTCCCATGCTCACGTTCTATTACATTTTATTTTTTTGTAAATTAGGTTTATTTTACTGAAGCCTAATTTTTTTTAATTAAGACTTTACTTTTTAACAACAGTTCAATTTTCACAATAAAAATGAGAGGAAGGTACAGAGATTTCCCATATACTCCCTGGTCCTACACATACATAGCCCCTCTCATTATCAACATTCCCCACCAGAGGGGTACATTTATTAGAACTGATGAACCTGCATTGACATGTCGTCATCACCCAAAGTCCACTGTTTACTTCAGGGTTCATTCTCGTTCTTGTACATTCTACAGGTTTGGACAAATTATAATGACATGTATCCATTACTATAGTATCATACATGGTATTTCCATTTCCCTAAAAATCCTCTATGCTCCACCTATTCATTCCTGTTCTCCAATTCCTGGACCCCATTGATCTTCTTACTGTCTTTATAGTTTGGCTTTTCCAGAATGCCATATACTTGGAAGCATACAATATGTGGCTTGTCAAATTGGCTGCATTCACTCAGTCATATGCATTTACAGTTTATCTATGTGTTTTCATGTCTTGATAGCTTTTGCTGTTCAGCACTGAATAGCAATCTACTGTCTGGATGGATCTCAGTTTATTTATCCAACACCTACTGAATGGTAATCCATTGTCTGGATGGGCACAATATATTTGTCCATCATCTGAAGGACATTGTGGTTACTTCCAAGCTTTGGTAATTATGAAGAAAGCTGTTTCCACATGAAAACATCTGTGTGTAGGTTTTCATGTGGACATACTTTTTGACTCCTTTACATAAGTGCCAAGGAGCACAGTGGCTGAATTGCAATGTTAAATTTTTTTTTTAGTTTTACAAGAAACTTCCAAATTGTCTTCCTGTTGCTCCACATCCTTTCCAGTGCTTGGTGTTACTATGGTTCTTTATGTGAAAATAAATGTGTTCTTATAAGTCAGTCTTGAAACTTCTTGTGTATTTTCAGCATTAAATTAATGCTTTTAGAGGACATGAGCTAAGTAAATTTATAGAACAATAGCAAATGTCTTCTTGAATTGTAACCCGAAATTACATTTATTTATTCTTTCTAGTACTTATCTAGTGTCTTCTCTATCCCTGATGCTATGGTGTTAGTTCTATGGAAACAAAGATAAATAAAACTAAATAATGATTTTGTCCTCAAGAGGCTTACATTGTCATGGGTGAAGGGAAAATAAAATCAAGTGAATTAATTAGAAAATTATATTATTAATGTCAGAATATAAAATTAAAAAGTCTGGAGAACAATTTGCCAGTAGTTAAATTAAATGCATAAGCATACTGTTATCAGGGAGTGAAATAACATAGGTGCCCATCCATTATTACAGTAAAATACAACACAGCAATGAGACACAACAAACTAAAGGTACAAAAGTATATAGAGCATCATTGATCTATTTTAAAAGTATATTGATGAAAAAAAAATTAGAAAAGCAATGAGAGCTATAACACAATGCTTCTTACATAAATTTAAATATATAGTAACCAAAACTGTATTATATATTTAAAAAAAAATACCCATACTTAACTTCATTTACCAAACAATGGAAAGAAATCCCTGAAGAATCAAACAAGGAGTTGACAGTAGAGATCCAGAGAGAAAAAGAAATAGTGAAATTGAAATAATATAAAAAGGAAATGAGAAGGGGCCTGTACACAACATTAATGGTAATTTCCCATGGATTAAGGAAATATTTCCAAATAAATCTCTATGTCAGAAGTTTACAAAAAATACAAAGAACAGAATATCATGATCAGGCAATTTGCTAAAAAGTAATACAAACAGCTGATCAACAGCATCATTTGTAATCAGGAAATAGAATGTAAAGTAAGACAGACTACTGGTTTCCTTCTCTCAGACAAAAATGATAAAGTTTGCTAATATCCAGCATTGATGAAAATGTAGAAAAATAGAAATTCTATAAAGTGTTGAGGGGAGTATAAAATGATGTAATATTCTTACGGACTAGAATTTTAAAGGTATATGCTCAATGATCTAGCTATTTAACGTCTAAAGATATACCATAAACCTAAATGTACTGATGCAGTTTTAAAGATGAATGCTGTTTTTCAGCTCCTGGTATGGTAGTATTGCTCCATTATAATAGATTCTCTTGATTATAATGTTAAAAATTCATAGATAAAATTAGAAATTTTATTTTTTATAAAAGGTAACTTCCTGAGAATTCTATAGTGTAAACATAAAGAGGCAGATTATTGCGAGGAGTCAAAACTTGGATCAGTAATTGCCACAGTGTGTTTCCTGTATCTTCTTTTAAATTCATTTCCTCAGAGGGTGAGTCAAAGTCATGAAGCAGTATGGGAGATTAAAACCATGAAACCTGGAATTTCCTTTCTGGCTGGAGGAAATAGGGAAACAAGTCCGGGAAACCTTGGAAAAGGAGATACCCAGGAGAAGAGGATCCCCTAAGTCCATATATGAATGAATACCACATGCATACATGTGACTGATTCAAAGAAGCACTTCAAAGGCTTAAGGCACTGAACTGAAGTTTGAAAAGGGACCACACTGTAGGTGAGACAGGGCTTAAATGCTGAATAAAATATCCAGGATATATATGTATATACAATACAGGTAATATATAGTTTATATATAATATGGATTTCATTCATGATAATTATAATTAGATATAGATATTCATATATGCACATATATAGTGAAAGTACAGTAAAAGATATTGAGTAGTATATCATATCATTTCATCAAAAATGACTGTAGCTATCTCTCTCCTTAAAAATGGACATGAATTTCTTAAGAATTAGGTTCTTGTCACGTCCTGCGTGGCAAGGGCAAGTGGGACACGAGAGGGACGACGCAGATTAAAGAAGAACAAGAGACAGAAGAAAGATAAGAGCGAGACCAAGGGACTCAGCCAAAGACGACTGAGCCCAAGGGACTCAGCCAAAGAAGACTGAGCCCTGAATCAGGTCAGCGCATGGCTTTTATTGAGAATTTTCAACCTGTTCAAGGATTTTACTTATCATCTAAAGAGTGGTTACCATGGCTACCTTACAGGGCATATACTTGAACTATTGCCAAGAGTTTAGGCAAGAAACTATTTCTATGTGATTATAATACTTAGTAGCAAAAGGGAGTTTCAAACTTTTCCTATCTTACAAAGAGCTGCATGTTTTTGTAATAGAGGGTAACATCTGTTTCTCAAAGCTTCAGTATCTGTTGCTAGCAATGTACAGAACAAAGAGTTAAAACAAGGCTGTTAATTAAAATAACTTATGGTCAGTAAGTTGCCTCTTATCAGAACTTTCATGGCCGAGAGACCTTGGTCTCCTGGTCTCCAAGGAAACCTTTCACAGCTGCACAGGCAAGGATGAACGATAGCACCAGTTTCTCACAGAGGCTGTCTGTTTCTTACAGACTGGCTTTTTTAGGCCTATGTGGCCAAAGGCCTATGCCTCAGTTTCCAAAGGGGCTTGAGTCCCCAATATCTCAGTTCAGGGGTTCCCCACGGAACTACCGCCTGGCTTAGGTTGTCTCCCCTCTTTTAGGAGATCTTACCCGTCTTTGGCTGCGTAGTTAGCTCATTGGGGTATACAGGAACTTGCCATAAATGCAGTGAGTATATTGTCTCCTATAGGAGGAAAGGCACATGGGTTCTTAGAGGCAGGAGATATTACATGACCAACCATAAGGCAGCACCCCTAATATCCAGTGCTGAGCAGGGCAATGTGGCCTTGTCAGACACTGGGGGGCTGTCGGCTTCCCACAGGTTCTCTTGGAAATGAATAAACAATATGCTGTGCCTATGTAAAATTAATTAATTCATGTTCATTCCACGTTTAAATCCCTATCAAAGGCCTGTAATTCTACAGTAAGTTCTATGAGGGATACAAGTTATATAAATAATTACACAGCTATTGTTTTGTCTTAGCTCTTTCAGGGCTACAGATACTCTGAAAGTTTTCAATCCTGATTCTCTATGAATTCTTTTTCTCTCAACTCATCATCTTGCACATGGTCAAGTATGATTCCTCCAGCCCTGACATTCTGTTTCCAGATCCATATATGGGTTCCTACTTGGAGTGTGAGCATCTTCATAGAATTTCTGAGATAGAATCTGATTGTTCCTGTTTACCTGTGCAAGATCAATTCAGGTGTCCACAACGATCCACACACATGTGGCCAAAGTAAAGGTCAACTGGCATAAAACTAGACTGGCCCATCAGTATCATTGTAATTTTTTCCAACGATGACCAGGCCCTTTCCCTAAACATGACTGTATGCACTAGCCAGGAACTCCAGACTATTGCTCCTTCATTTCTCATCTGATAAGCTATTCAGTAGAACATTTATCCTCCAAAGGAGAATGGGGAAGATGACCATTTATGGCCTCATCTCTTCCTTTCTCTCCATATAATTGCATTTCAACCATGACTTTCTAATAGCCATCCCCATACTCAGAGACTCAAACAGTTTTCCTCTGCCTTCTCTTCAAATTTTCCAGCTACTTTTAGGCATTGCTGTCAAATATTGATCAATGCTTTATTTCTAATCTCATCCCAGGTATGTCGCCACCTATCATTAGCAGTCTTGTCAAATGAACAGTATATGTTTACTCCAACTGCTAATGCATAGGTTATTAGTATTCAGATCATTAAAAGGAGATGGATTTTTATGCTAGCAAAACTCTAGTAAACGGGATTACAAACAATCAAGAGTACCAGGAGCTATCAGATCTGAAAGCAGTTATCTTGCAGAGTACTTTTACTTCGTCTAACTCAGTGCAGAGTACCATGCCATCTAAAGGATGTCAAACAAGATACAAATTCCACCCAGTACAGAACACTAGTGGGACTCCTTTTCTGGTTCTATTAGTCACAAATAATAAATTAGATTACAAGTCCTCCAAATACATTCAATGTGTATGGGATCGATGTGTGTGTGTGTATGTGTGTGTGTGTGTGTGTGTGTGTGTGTTGTTCTTTGCCCAAAGTAGAGTATCAGCAATATTTGCAGAAAACAATGCTGAGTAACTTGACCAAATACCATGTGTCATAATATTCAATTTAGAAAGCATTGTAATAGTTTCAAGCAAAGGCAGAAAGTAAAGTCATTAAATCTCTGAAAATTCTGCAAGATTACTCTAATACTGGTGTTCCCTTTATTGTAGTCAAATAGAAAACAGTCTTTATTGTTGAACATTCATCTATCACTAACAATAATTACCCTTTAATTAATGCCCTTCAGTTAATTATGAATTACAGAGTGAAGAAGACTGGTGTCACAATAACTGATAGAATACGCTGCCAGCCTTCTTTATGTTATTATGCTAATCGGGTACTTCATCTCCAAACACAATGCATGGCAATTTTAGAGATGGTATGTAATACACAGAAAGTTATCTTGACCATTTTAAATTCAGCTCCCTTCAATTTTCTACAAAGATAATAGCAATCCTGCATTTCGTTTAAAGCATCTAATAGTAGGAATAGGACAGACCTACAGAGACCACTAACATATCCCCTGCCCCTACAAAAGAACCATTTGGAAATCATTTCAGGACATAAAATATACCTGGCTTTTAAAAACGTACAAAGGAGTTTCCACAAACTCTTTAAAAACTCTGACTTTCAGAGATCCAGTCCTTTTTTGTCTTATCACTCATGTTTCATACCATTACTTAAGTCTATTTTATTTTATTCCCTTTCAACACATAGAGCAGTACTTCCATTTTAAAGAATTGTATTTAAATTTTCTCAGCCAAATGACTATAGTTCAGCCATCATTTTACATGAATCGGCTAGTTCCTAAACTAGTTTAATATGAGCTTTTTTGGTGGCTTCATTTTAGCAATTGCTAAGAACTACAGCAACACAAACACTGCATATGACGTAATACCTGATGTTGAGAAACTAATACTCTTGTTGAGGGCATTACGTATGTATAAGAATAAAGAATTTTTTAGAAAACAAAAGACCTATAAAATTGAATATAACCAAATATCAAATATATTTCTTTCTTTTTTTTTTTAGGATATCTTTTTTTGCTTTTCTTTAGTTTATTGCGTGAAAATCCCTCAGTAATAGGCAGATTATTTTTAGGTGAAGAAGGGAAGAATGAGAACATTTGATGTGTGACAGGAAAGCAGAGATACACTTAAAGTTCATTCAGAGATAAGAGGTGATTTATTTGAATTTGTAAATCATGTTGGGAATGTTACTGAATAACAGAAAGTGCAGCAGGACAGCTTCAGAGAAGGGGGGTTATTACTATGACTGGGATGAAGAGTTTGATCTCATAGGAAATGTACAATAATAGATTCTTAAATGAGAAAGTCACTCTTTCATAGCAATGCTTTTGGCATCACTTTATAGATTTCATTCCAAATAAGTTTCATGTAATTAAAATTGCACCCTAGCTTTTATTAATTTCTGGTTATGAAAAATACCCTTAAAAGGAAAATTAATTTCTTCTTCAATTATCTATTTAGAGACATATATTTCGAGCATACTTGAAAGAAAATGAAAGCCATAAGGTTCTATGACAATTAATCTAGTATATAACCAAAGAAAGTTAAAAGTTCAAAAATTATGTAATGAAATACAGGATAATACTTTTTGTAAAATTGATAGAAAAATGTATAATGAATAAATGTGGGTGTTAAGAAACAAGGAGAAAAGTAAACAACACATATACTCAGGGGCTTCTTAAAGGAGAACAGTTTCCTTCAAAAGAGCTGCATACACAGTGTAGTACATAGGTGACGTATTATAGAAATGGACACTTGAAACCTATATAATCTTACTAAACAATGTCACCCCAATAAATTTAATAAAGATTAACAAGAGTTGTATAAACAATACAATATATATATATTATTCTGAATTGTCTTTGGATGTTATTGCTGATATTCATGGAACCAAGGCAATTTTATTGAGAAATTATTTAAATGGAATGATTATCCTAAAGTGCTGTTGACTATACTGGAGCTTTATGGGGGTTTTTTTAGAGTTTTGTTTTTTTTTTCTTTACAGAATTATATTCACATATTTTCTGTCATTATTTAAATAAGAAATGTATTATTCATTCCAGTCTATTTAACAGAAAAGCCTATTTTAAAAAAAACCTTTTTTATACAGACATCAGACATACATTTTTGACACAAGACTAAAAGGCTGGAAAACAATCGTGTTTCTAATAGATTGGCTCTCAAGCTCTGGTCCTAAGGTGGCTGTGTCAACCTTACCTGGGAAATGGTGGGTGAAAAACTCAGGGGACAGGAGCCACCATCGGTTTGTGGGAGCCTTCAGGGTGATTCCCATAGGAGCGAAAGTCTGAGAAACGACTTCTGTTCATGTGGTATATTTATATGTTGTGGTAATAAGATACTCAGAATGTTGCATTTAATGACATTTTATCCTTTTTATGAACTATTATAACATAGTTGGAACCTAATATACAATCGTACTCTTTTTCTTCATAGAAATGAATTTTGTCTGTCACACAAATAATGAGAAATTCAAATTGGCATGGCACAGAGTTGTTCTAAAAGTTTCTGAGTAACAATAATACACTAAAAGTAAGGGAAATGTGTAAGTTTTAAACAACATATGATTAACATTAGCTACACAGAAAAATACATGATATTATGTTATAGAAGATAAATTTTAGCTTAAGACAATATATCTGACATATATATATATATGATTTACTTTTTACTATAAACTATAAACCTTCTAAGAAACAGCTATACTTGACAGTGTATATTTGCAAATATTATTGAATTGTACATTTAAAATTGGTGAACTTTATTGTATGTAAATTATATCTAAATAAAAGTGACAAAAATTTAAAGCATCAATTTATGATTCCACATTAACTCCTCTCTCCCATATTTATACATCTCCACAAAAATGTTTCTATCCTGAGTTAAAGGTTATATCTAAATTATATCACAGATTTATCAACCTAAATGAGCCAGGCAAAGGTAGCCCTGGAAACACTACAGATCGGATAAATAATTTAGCTTTCATGACAAAAGGAAAGTATGCTGACTCAAAAAGTTAACCCCTACCTATCAGGAAAATCGGGAAATTATATTTTCTTATTGATGCCACCACAATGTACTCATGAATGGAGACATTAGCCTTTTCTTTAAGGATGAGAAAGTTCTTACAATGCATAATCTGTTTAAGCATTGTCATCCACCTTGTGGCACTAAAGATGTGACTATAGCATGGGCTTTGAAGTCACATGGGCATGGTATTTAATGCTAACTCCACAACACATAATAACTTTGGTCAAATGACTTAACCTTTTTGAGCTCCAATTTTCATATTTGTACGTGAAATTTAAATGTGTAGTATCTAGCACAATAGTAGGTACTGGATAAGTGGATGGCATTATTTGTCTTTAGCTGGCACTATGTGGCTCTATAGTTTCCCCTAGCTTCATTAGTTCTGATACAACCCAACTGGCATTGCATTCTATTCTTCCACATTTTTAAACAGGAGTGGCCCGAAAGCGTCTTAGTTCTTATCTCTGGTGAGGAGGAAAGGCAGGCTTGAAATGGGGAGGTGAGGAAGCCAGCAAAGGAGGGGAGGTCCTCTGCCTTAAGATCCAGTGTTGAATCAGTTGCTACCTCAAGGGGTCATTTTGGAATTGCTGCTGCACCCCTGGAAGTAAGTCCCTGCCAGCCAGGGAAATCAGAATAGTCTCCATTCATAAAGAAATGAACCCAAGTGGAGAGCTGCCTCCAGGTAGTGCCACCGGGGCCAGGGCCTGGATGGATTTCAGCTGCCCAGCCAGACCCCTGGGTGGGAACTTCAGGGGCGAGCTGAATAGGCTTACTCAGTCCTTTCCTTGCAAAACTGCATCTCCATATTTTACAGGATGAAGCTCTTTGAATTCTGCTTGTTACATTACAACAGGGTTTTTTACTCTATGTAATAATGTATTAATCATGCCTTTTCATTTTGTTTTTCTGATGCTTTGACACCATGAAGCTTCGCTGAACCTGAAGAGACTGCCCCTCCCTGAATTAGCCAATTCCTAGAGATAGTAAAGGATTCATGCTTGAACATGCATATGTAACACTAACTAACATGAAGCCCATACCCCCACCCCTCCTTTCTTTGACTCTTAAACTCCAGGCCCCTATTCTCCCTCTGTCACCCCAGGACCAGAAACCAGACAGCTAGAGACGGTCTCTGTATCTATAACCTCTATTCCATGGTGCCCACTGAAATTATTCACACTAGCCACTCCTACCTCTGCTCACACTGCCTCCTCCCCTCGCCTTTCCAGGAGATCCACAATGAAGTTTTTGCTCACACTTTTTCCTCATTTCTTGTGCCTCCTGACTGACTCTGGTGCTTCCTGTTTGCCCCCCCTGCCCCCCCCCCATGGTACGCCGCCTCCTCCTGGGAACTATGAGTAACAAACTATCTTTGCCTCCTGCTCTGTTGACCTCAACACACCTGATTAATAATAAAATGTACATTTAAAAAAAGATAAAACATGTGACAAGATATTTAACCAGTCTTCTCCCATTTTGATGTGCAAAGGAATCACACGGACATCTCGTTAAAATGCGAAGTATTTCCAACAAGATAATACCAAAGCTTCTAGTCTATGCACCACAATTTTAATAGCAAGGTACAAAACCAGATACACCCAGTGTCAATCTTCTCTTTTCTCTGAATTTTGACTAATTATGTTGCTTCTTAACACATGATTTCCTTCTTTGTAAAATGGAAATTAAAAACACTGCCTACCTAATAAACTATGCTAAATATAAAATGAAGCAGTATGGATAAAACAACAAACATTTATTAAGCTGTAATTAGATGTAAAGCTATAAACTGGCTGTAAATTATTTCAGAATATAAACTACTTGTATTTCACCCTTAAATTTTACAGAAATAGCAATTTACATTTGAAATTCTTGTTATAGATTTTCTGCATCTGTATGTTAAAGTAAATCTCCAAAGATCACTTCCCCTTCACATTGATAATGGTCTTTTTTATTTTCACTAAAGTTGGAAGTAAAAAAATTAAGTCTCTCTAAACATACGGATAGTATTAGGAGCTGTCAAATTTAGAAGTATAGTCTTCAAAATTAACTGTGTTTATGAGGTTCTGTTGCCCAGGACACAAAGTAATTCAAGTGTAATGTGTACTATTAAAAACTTTTAAAAAGCATCCCCCAAAAGAATATCTATAAATGTACTTTAAGCCATAATAGTAACAATTTACTCTGAAAAACAAATATGAAAACCCAAGAGAAGTTTGGAGGTTATTTGATGAAGGACTTAATCTTTGCAATAAAACTGAATTTTATTAACAACCAAGTAAGTACAATTTAATTGAATATATTAATAGGTCAAGACCCTATTGTTTGCAGATCCCCACAGTGCTGTGAAGAGGAGGGTACAGGACAGCCTTTAAAGAGCTCATTATCTATATGTCTACAGAGTTACTCAGACCACCTTACAGGAGACAGAACAGAGTAAATGTCATATCTATCTATTATCTATCTATCTATCTATCTATCTATCTATCTATCTATCTATCTATCATCTTTCTATCTCAAGTAACGGTGGTTTCCAGAAACGCTTGTTGAAAATAAGGTTAGTTTATATGAAGAAATGTGGAATTTGAAATTTCTTACAGTGTTTCAATGAGAGATTTTAAAAAAAGCAGAGAATGGTATTAAAATCAGCAAAGACATGAATATGGGAAATATTGGACAAGGTGAGGGGAAAATGGGTATAGTTTTTCCAGCTTGGCAATATAATGCTAACACAATAAAACCTGTATGTGATAAGATATTAAGTAGGAAAAGAGAAGCTGGATCTACTTTGTAGAAGGTTCTTGACCCCAGGTGGGTCAACAATATGAAGCCAGCCTCTAAAAAATTTTGACTTCGTTAGCAAACTAAATAATACACAATGGTGGGAATACTATGATGAATTGGAGAATTGGGGTAGTCAAGCATTGATAAGAAATATATGGAAATAGAAAAAGTTAGGGTCAAGCAGAGATATTTTGCAGAACATTTTACATAACATGCATTTTTTTAATGGTAAATTTAAGGTTGAAGAAATAGAAACAAACTCTGATAATGATTTTAAGGAATGTTAACAATAGCACCTACAAGTTAATAAAGTGTAAGACAATTTTCAGAAAACAAAATATAAAGGATTTCCCTTGCCATATATTTGACCCCCTTTTCCCTCTTCTACCACCCCTGCATCCCCCTAACTCTCTGGTAACCATGAGTTTTTGTTTCTTTTTTAGTTGGAAGGAGAACTGGCTCTGAGTGGTGAACACACAATGCATGATATAGATGATGTATTACAGAATTGTACACTTGAAACCTATATAATTTTACTAACCAACATTAGTAAAAAATAAAGCTCAAAAATATATAAATGACTAATCAAATTGAAATATGATTAAACTTAGAAAATAAAAAGAAATAGTATTTTTTTTTAAGCTAAGCCATCCTGCCACCTGTTGGCAGCTCAACGGCAACTCAGCTCAGGCTGGCATCAAACCGATGTTGCTCAGAGCTCAGCTCACACTCTTGAGTGAGCTCTTAACCAACTGAGTCATTCAGCCAGCCGAATTTTTTTTTTTTTGAGGGCAGTGTCACTGGCCCTCATATATGTGGGACCGAACTGGGGCTGCTGGCTTCCCAAGCCAGTGCTTAACCACTGTACCATTCGGCTGGCCCAAGAAATAGTATTTTTATTCATAAAATTATCAAACAGTAAAATATGACAAACTCAGGATTTTCAAAGATCAGTGAGAATGATCATACTATGCTAAGCATGTAAATTCTGACAGGTTTTCTTGGAGAGAACTTTGGCATTCAAGAGGCTGAAACAGATTCAAACCCACTGTCTTAGTAATTCCCAGTCAAAGAAGGAATCCAGCATAATAGAATAGTCAAAAACTAAAAAAAATATGTACAAAGACATTGATCATGGTACTACCTTTATGGCCAAAGCAATAAAAAAATTTTAATATGCAACAAAAGGGAGTGAGGTTTAAAACATGAATAAACTCATTCTTTACTTTTTATTCTATTTTCTATACCTTAGGAATTTATTTCCACATTCCCATGAGTTAATCACATTTTAATAAATTATAATCTACACCATTTAAGTACTCAAAAGGAGCAGTATTTATTTACTTTGCATTAAATTCTATGGTCTGAAACACACTCTCTTGTATAACAGAAGTCCCAGATCAAGTATATATTTGACAAATGCAGGAGATAACATGTCTAAAAGGGTGAAAAAACAGGTTTGACTATCAAAAGCATGGTTATTGATAGATATCTTTGGTAATTACTTGAAAGAAAGAAATACACCAGTAAATAAAGCAGATGATTTAGGCATTATTCAACCTGAAGAAAAGTGATAGGGATTCAAAAGTAAACAATACATTCTTTACCCGCAAATAATTCATAATCTACTGGAAATATTAAAGTCCTCAGAAAATTTACAGTTAAAATATATGTATACACACACTAATTACTAAATGCTGGTAAATATAGTCACCATTTACAGTAATGTATCACCTTTCTTTTTACTAAATAGATTTCCCTGTGTTATTTAAACATGAATCTTAAAATCATTACAATTCAAGTATTTTGGGGAGCATGTGTGTGTGCTTTCACAAACTATAAGAAATAAGAATAGTAGTATATAATGTTAGGACATTAGATTATTATCTATAAATCTCAACCTAACCCACCTAATATCAAGCCATAGAGGGTAAAATACCCACTTAATGGTACAGCTAAAATTACATTCACCTTTATTTCTGAGATACATCATGATGTTTTGGAAACAGCACTACTACAAAGGGACCCTCTTATTTCCCTGGACAGTTCTGGTTTGAAAAATTTGCTTGATCTCTTTAGGCCTAAAGGCAGACTTTGGAATAAGATATTGACCTAAAGAACTTCCAATTCCCAGATCTGTGATTGTAATGCAGTACTTTAAACTTCCCATCACCTACTAAATGTATTATTTGAGCCAGGTCAACTTTTCCATGAAAACACAACCAGGTAAAGAAAATAAGTTAGAAAGATGTATATTATAACAGGAAATTCAACAGGGAATGTTAATTGATATTTTAAACCACCAAGTTTTTAAAGATATATAATATTACAAATGTTTTCATGTGTAACTTTAGAAGCACAGAGATTTAAAAATGTTCTGTTCATTATGGGTTTATTCTCTCCAGTGTCTTTAGTTCTACATAATGAAAACACTTAAATTTTTAGGGTGCCCTAAGGAGCAAGTATTTCTGCATTAAGTTCTACCAACTATAATAATTTAATTTTCCTGAATTGTTTTGTTATGAATTATAAAAGTAGCAGTAACATGCTTCCTTCAAAACAATGGTAGCATATTTATGACATAGAAAAACTGTCTAATTAGTCGCCCTTTTCAAGATTAATTACCTGTCAATCAGTTAAACTATCCTTCTGAAAATACATTTCTTGTGTTAGCTATTTACACTTTAGTTATATTCATAGAAATACTGGGTACTATAAATCCTGAATGAATTCAATGTCATATCTGTTATTTTGAAAAGAAAAAATAGTGACTTTTCAAAAATGTATTCAGGACTGATATTCAAGAAAAAATATTTTGTAAAGAGTTTTGTGTCATTTACTTTGATTGAGTTGTACATTAAATTTATTCATTAAAAGGCAAAAGACTTCCTCTATGGCATAGGACCATCATTCATTTAATATTGCTTAAAATATTGCTGTTTGATTTTTTTTCTCAGATAAGAAGCCAAAGGGTACAGTGAGTTTGAACAGCTAAATATTTAATATTAATGTTAGTCAAGGATGAAAGCTATTTTCAGATCTTCCTTTTCAGTTCTCTTTGGAATGATTATTTTCAGTTTTGGGAACTTCTGTATGATAAACTCATTCACATTGTCACAAAGGTAAATTTACCTCTAGAAAACATAAAACATAGTTCAATCAATACTAATAGCATTACTAAAGCTTAACAAGGTATTTTCCGGTAAAGAATAACATTTCAAGCCAGCTAATTCTAATGGCAATTATGCTCCAACTGCAAAAAATCTAAATAAGAGATACCATTTACTTACTATATTTTGTTCTGTTACATGTTTTTAAAAAGTTCTTGAAATGATACAGTCATAAAGAGAGATACCAACACCAGCTAGGGACACTACAAGTAAAGAAAACTATTGGCCAATCAATATTCATAACGAACAAAGATTCAAAAATCCTCAACAAAATGCTAGCAAACCAAATTCATTAATACATTAGAAGGATCATACACCATGGTCAAATGGGATTGTCCCTGGAATGCAAGAATGGTTCAGCATACCCAAATTTATAAATGTGCTATATCACATTAATACAATAAAATATAAAAACCACATGATAATCTCAACAGATAAAGAAAAAAACATTTGACAAAATTCAGCAATTGATCATTATAAAAACTGTTAATAAAGTAGGTATAGAAGGAACATACCTCAATATAATAAAGACCGTATATGACGAGTCCACAGTTAACTAACATCATAATGAATCATAAAAAGTGGAGTTTTCCTTCTAAGGTAAGACAAAGTACATGTGCCACTCTCACTGCTTTTATTGAACACAGTATTGGAAGTCCTAGTCTGAGCAATGGAAAAGAAAAATAAAAGGTAGCAAGTCAAAAAAGAAATATAGAAGAGTCTCTATTTGCAGGTGACATGATCTTATATAGAGAAAATAATAAACACTCCACCAAAAAACTCATAGAACTAATCAATTAATTCAGTTAAGTTTCAGGATACAAAATCAAAATACAAAATGGGGCCAAAGCTTATCAAGTCCTCCAGGAAAGTGGCACTGGTAGTTGGGTGACAGGGTCCTAGCTTAAAGGACCCAAATGATAGGAAGATCATTTGCAGACAGAAGAGCTTTGGTAAACTCTAGAGGCCTCATAAAGAATATAATTTACCCATATTTGTAAGTACTACACTTGAAATCTAATGGAGAGAGTGTCCTTGAGTGAGTTTCCTAGAAATCTGACAGAAGAGCTAAAACTAGAGGCTTTAAAAATCCCATACAAGATCCCTTATGAAAATTTCTGGACAAAAGTTCATTCTGGGAAATTGATCAATTGTTTATGGTTCTCTTTGCAAAACAAATTCAAAATGAGCAATATGGATAATTAAGAATAGTACTGAACTTATGAAATAAACGTAGTGAGACTGGTTTTTTGTAATAAAAAATAATGTTTGGAAACAATTTATGATGACAAGGACGACACTGGAAGGAAAACTGACAGAAAATTTTGGAAAGAACAAGAGAGATTAGTGGGTGTCCTCTCTGGTTAGTTCCAGCACTCCAATGGATGCTCTAGTTATTATCAGGTTGTGTAAAAATGTGCAGCCTCATTGTTTTTCTGTTGTCCAGGTAATTTACTTCTCTACTATTTTTTTTCTAATTCCAAATTCCAATTGTTCATTTCTGACATATAAGGAAACAACTGAATTTTGTACATTGACATTTTATCCTGCAACCTTGCTATTAATTCAGAGACTTCACGGTAGAATATGGAGGTTTCGACAGAGAAAATCATGTCATTTGTAAATAAAAGTTTTTTTTTCTTTCCAATCTGTATACTTTTTTCTTCATTTAACTATTGATTTCTTATTAATTTGTGGTCTGAGAGCATCCTTTGTATAGTTTCTATTATTCCTATTTGTTAAGGTTTGTTTCATGGCTCAAAATGTGCCCTATCTTGGTGAATATTTATGTGAGCTTGAAGAGATTATATATTGTCATTGTTGGATGAAGTATTCTATAAATGTCAATTAGATTAAATCTAAGGTTTTCTACACATGTCATCTGCAAACAGGAAATTTTACTTTTTCCTTTCCAATTTAAATTTCTTTTATTTCTCTTTCTTGCATAATGCTGTGGCTCGGACTTCCATTACAATGTTGAATAAAAGTGCTGAGAATGGGCATGTTTGTTTTGTTCCTGATTTTAGAGGAGACACCTTCAGCTTTCCACCATTAAGAAGTTATCTGTGGGCTTGTCAATATAGCCATTATTATGTTGAGGTACATTCTTTCTAAACTTAGTTTGTTGAGCTTCTTTTTTTTTCTTCTCCATAGAAGAGTGTTGAAATTTGTCAAATATTTTTTCTGCATCTATTGAGATGATATGATTTCATCTTTCATTATGTCCATGTCTTGTATCACATTTACTGACATGAGGATACTGAACCACTCTTGCATACCAGGGATAAATCTGACTAGATGACTGTGTATCATGTATCATCTTTTTATTGTAATGTTGAATTTGCTTTGTCAATATTTTGCAGAGAATATTGCATCCATGTTCATCAGGGATATTGGCATGTAATTTTATTTTCTTAAAATGTCCATCTCTGGTATTGGTATCATGGTAATGCTGGCCTGGTAAAATGAGTTTGGAAGTGTTCCTTCTTCAGCAACTTTCTGGAAGAGTCTGAGAAGAACTGATATTAATCTTTCTATGTTTGGTGGAATTCACCTGAGAAGCCATCTGATCCTGGACTTTTATTTGGTGGGAGATTTTGAATGATTCATCTCCTTACTCATTATTGGTCTGTTCAGAATTTCTGTTTCTTCAGATTCAGGTTGTATGTTTTTAGGAATTCATCCATTCCCTCTAGGTTATCCATTTGTTGGCAATAACTGTTCATAGTATTATCTTAAAATGCTATCTATTTCTGTGTTCTCAGTTGTAATATCTTATTTTTCATTTCTGACTTTATTTGCATCTTATTTTTTCTTAGTCTAGCTTATGGTTTGTCAATTTTCTGTATTTTATTTTTTAAAAACCAACTCTGAGTTTTATTGATCTTTTCTATTGTTTTTCTATTCTCTATTTCATTTATTTCTGCTCTGGCATTTGTTACTCCCTTTCTTCTGCTAACTTTTGGCTTACTTGGACCTCTTTTTCCAGTTTTGAGATATATAGATTATTTGAGATCTTTTTTCTTAATGTGTCTATTGCTCCATATTTTACTCTTAGAGCTGCTTCTGCTATATCACATTAGTTTTGTTGTGATGTGTTTCCATTTTCACTTGCCTTGATATATTTTTTATTTTCCTTTTGATTTCTTCTTTGACTCATTGGTTGTTTAATAATGTGCTAATATATTCATATTTAAGAATTTTCTAATATTTTTCCTGTTACTGATTTCTAGTTTCATACCATTATGTTCAGAAAAAAAATACTTCATATCAATCTTCCTAAAATTATTAACTCTATATGTGACCTAACATATGACCTATTCTGGATAATGTTGTGTGCACTTGAGAAGAATTCATGTTCTGCTCCTGTTGGATAGAATGTTCTGTGTATTTGTTAGGTCCATTCAGTCTAAAGTGTAGTTCAAGTTTAATATTTCCTAATTTTCTGTCAGGATGCGTTATCCATTGTTGAAATTTGGGTTCTGAAATCCCTTACTATTATTATTGCAATTTTGTCTATTTCTCCCTTCAGATATATTTATATTTACTTTATATATTTAAGTGCTCTGATGTTGGGTACATATATGAGGTACAATAAAAAAATACAGTGAATGCTGCTGTCGAGTGCCATCCAGTGGAAAGGCAGGGACCTTCAATAAGGGAAGCATTGCATCGAACCTTAGTAACAGTGTGTGACAAGTTTCAACTTGTTTGACGCAGTCAGTCCGGTGTGAGCTACAGTTGAGATAAAGTATGTTTTACAGTGTGCTGTAAAACATGGATCACCAACAGCGCATTAACATGAAATGAGCAAATGATTTTATCCTCCATCATGGCAACACTCCGTGTCACACATCGCTTCTGATACAGCAATTTCTGTCAAATAAAAACATTACAGTGTGTCCTCATCCACCTTATACTCCGGATCTGGCACCGTGCAACTTCTGGCTCCTCCCCAAATGACCAGGAATGGTAAACATTTTGAATTGATTCAGGACATGGAGGCAGCCACAACAGCGCAACTAAAGACACTCATGAAAGAGGACTTCCAGAACTGCTTCAGAAAGTGGCAATAAAGGTGGGATAGTGTGTTTGAAGTAAGGGGGAGTGTTTTGAGGGAAAATAATGGCAGTGTGTCTTTTCTGTAATAATTATTTTATACGTTCACCTTTTTTTCTGATCACACCTCAGATGCTTGCAATTGTTTTATCTTATAAACTGACCCCTCCATCAACATAGAATTATCTTCTGAGTTCTTATGACAGCTTACAACTTAAACTCTAGTTTCCTATAAGTATAGCCTTTCCTGCTGTATTTTTGTTTTAATTTTCATGGAGTATCTTTCTATCATCTCTTCACTTGCATCTACATGGATCCTCAAAGCTAAAGTGAGTCTCTTGCAGGCAGCAGAGTTGGATCTTGGTTTGTTTTTGTTCTTGTTTTATTTATTCATCCAGCCACTCTATACCTTTTTATTGGAGAATTTAATTCATTTACATTTAAAGCAAACATTAGTAGGTAAGACTTAATATTGCCATTTTATTAATTGATGTTTCTCTGTTTTGTAGTTCCTTTCTTCTACTATATATGTCTTCCCTTGGGATTTTGTGGTTTTCTATAGTGATATCCTTATATCCTTTCTGTTTTCTGTATCAACTATACAATTTTGCTTTGGTGTTACTATGAGGCTTATATAAACATCTTATAACAATCTGTTTTAGGCTGGTAACAATTCAACTTCGTTCATATACAAAAAACCCACACTTTTACTTCTCCCTCCCAGATTTCATGATTTTGTTGTCACAATTTAAATTTTTTTGTATGTGTATACATTACACATAGCTATAATTTTTATTACTTTTGTCTTCTCACCTTTATACTAGAGTTAAAAATGGTCTATATACCACCATTACACCATTACAGTATTCTGAGTTGACTATATACTTACCCTTTTTTACCTATATATTTACATTCAGTTGTATACTTTCACAGTATTAACATCATTTGTGTCAGTTTGAAGAACCCCCGCTTTAGCATATCTTCTAAGGTGAGTCTAGTTGTGATTAACTCTCTCAGCTCTTCTTTATCTGGAAAAGTCTTTATTTCTGAAGGACATCTTTGTTAAATAATGTTTTGTTTTGTTTGTTTTGTTTTCCTTCAGCATAGTGAATATATGAACCCATGTTATCCTGTCCTGTAATGCATCTGCTGAGAAATCTGCTAATGGTCTTATGCAGGTTTCCTTGTATGTGAAAAGCCTTTTTTTGTTGTTGTTGTTTTCAAAATTCTGTCTTTGATTTTTGACAGCTAGATTATAATGTGTTTTGGTGAAGTCTTCTTTGGGTTCAACCTGTTGGGGACTTGTGATAATCATGTATCTGGATTCCCTATGTATCTCAGATATGGAAAGTTTCATCCATTATTTCTTTAAGGTTTCTTTCTCTCATTCTTATCCTTCAAGATCTCCCCTAATGCAAATGTTAGCTCTCTTTATGGTGTCCCATAAATCCTACATGCTTTTTTTTAACTTCTTTTTATTCTTTTTTTTTCTTTATCTCTGACTGAATAATTTCAAATGACTTACTTCAGGTTCACAGATTGTTTCTTCTACTTGATCAAGTCTGTTTTGCAGGTTCTTTATTGCATTTTTTATTTTAATTTTGTTCTTCAGCTCCAAAATTCCTGCTTGGTTCTTTTTTACGATTTCTCTCTATTTAACCCCTTATTTTGTTTATGTATTGTTTTCCTGATTTTAATTGAGTTATCTGTTTTCTCCTGTAGTTCTCTGAGCTTCCTTAAAACAATTATTTTCCATTCTTGGTCAAGCAATTTGTAGACCTTCATTTCTTTGGGACTGGTTACTGAAAAATGGTGCCATTTGATGGTGTCATGTTTTCCTAATTTTTTATGTTCCTTCAAGTCTTTTGTTGCTGTCTTCACATGTGAATAAGGAGTGAGTCTCCTTCTCCTGGATTCCCTAATTGTC
This sequence comes from Aselliscus stoliczkanus, assembly GCA_033961575.1. Classification (NCBI taxonomy): domain Eukaryota; kingdom Metazoa; phylum Chordata; class Mammalia; order Chiroptera; family Hipposideridae; genus Aselliscus; species Aselliscus stoliczkanus. The sequence continues at coordinate 67,924,994 of CM066740.1, read as the reverse complement.
TTCAAAAGGAAAACATCTTTACCAGTCAGCACACAGGTCATTTCTGAAGTTCTCAGAGATCTTTTCAATGGATGCACCTGCTCCACACCTCTTATTCCCATTTGAGGGGAGGGGATATGGTAATTTTTTAGGTTTTATGACTTCTCTTAATACTGCAAAATAGGTGCTGAAAGCCTCCCAGGTGCTGCCTGATTTACTTAAATTCATATACCTTCTTCCAATCCCAAAGAGTCAGTCAGGCTTGGGAAATACACTCATGAGCTGTTTTCAAAGGCTCACACTTGCTACCCATGAGATTGCACATAAGGAGCCAGTCATAGGGGTGTAGTTGAGGTGCCTGAAGAGTTGGGTGTACCTGTGGGCTAAGTTGGGGCTTGTGGTCAGCCTTGCTGATGGAGACCAAAAAGCATTAGTAGGATCCCTGGCCCTTTATTGAGTTCTGAGCTCTGATTGCTGCAATTTCCCTCTTCTGTGCTCAGTGTTTCCCTATCCTTCAGCTATGCCAATCTCCTCCATATTGTGGGCAGGATGAGAAAGTGGATCCCTTGAACAGCATCCAGTATAGCTTGGGAAGCCAAGTACTCACTTGATACACTCTTACCTATTTCCATGGAGAAATTATGGGCTGAAAGGTCTCTCTTGTCATTGAACTCTGCTACCTTGCGGGAAGTATAACATGAGTAAAGTGCAACTGTTCTTCTTACCCTCTTCAATACATGTATTCTCTGATGCTTTACTCCAACATTGTGCTGAAACTTCTCTGCAGGACTCCTAGACTCCAGAAAGGTATTCTTGTCTGTGAGTGGTTGTCAAAATCGATGTTCTTTGAAGAGATGAAAGTAAAAAACTCTTATTTTGCCATCTTTCTGAGGTCGCTCTTTTTGTCCTTCATTTCCCCTTCTCTCTCTTTTTTAGCCATCTCTGGTTTTTAACCAATCATTTTGCATGCTAAATTAGCATATATCCTCTCTTAAAATATAAATATAGTCTTTTAAACAATTTTTAGAAGATATCCTGGCATTCGCAACACATATATTTTTAATTAATCTAGTATTTCAAGTAATATTACACTGCTCCAAATACTGCAGGGTCCCTTTTATGCAGGTATCTTTTATCAGAGTATTTCCAATTACTCCTTCTCATTCATGATATTGATGTCATTCATTTCACATATCCATGTGCAAGAATCATTTCATAGTTACTATTGCTTAAACAAATAATTAAGAAAAAAAAATTTTTACCTTCATTTACTTCTTCTCTGATGTTTTTCCTCTATTAGATCCAAGTTTCTGAACTATATCATTTTTACTCTACCTGCAGAACTTCTCTGCAAGGTTTGCTAGCAATAAATTCTCTTTGCCTTGCACTCCCATTTGAAATGTTTATACGAACCTGTCTTCAAATTCACCAATTCTTTTCTTAGCTATGTCAAGTCTACTTGATGCACATATCTAAGACAGTCTTATTTTCTGCTAGAGTTTTTGGTATCTAGCATTTCTTTTGATTCTTCATAAGAATATCCATATTTTTTTCTTACATTTCCCATCTGCTTTCACATGTTCTCAACTTTTTTCATGAGAGGCTTGGACATATTAATCATAGCTTTTTAATGAAACTTTGTGTCTTAAGTGTTTTTGCTTTGTTTTGTTTTTTCCTTTTTGACATGACACATTTTTTTTGTTGAAAGTTAGACCTGCTGCATGGGTAATAAGGATTAAGGTAAATAGACATTTTTTAAAAAAACAAACAACTGTTTAAAGATGTACAATATGATGATTTAATATACCTATGCACTGTGAAATGATTGCCACAGTCAAGTTAATTAACACATATGTTATCTCATATAGTTACCATTTTTATTTATTTATTTATTTATTTATTTATTTATTTATTTATTTATTTATTTTTTTGAGGACAGTGTCACTGGCCCTCACATGTGGGGCCCAAACCAGGGCCGCTGGCTTCCCAAACCAGCGCGTAACCACCGCGCCACTCGGCCAGCCCTATAGTTACCATTTTTTAGTGTGAGATTTTATACTAATCCAACTAGAGGTTGGCTATTTTAATGTTTGTTGGAGCTATAGGTTTCAGTCTTCTAATTCCTGGAGGACCCTTTTGTTGTCCCCACTTTGACAATGGGCTTCCTTTTGTACTCTCCTTAGAAACAGTCTGCATCTTACAGTACTTTTGCTGCAATCCCCCATTGTTATACTGGAGACCTTGTGGTGTGGTAGTAACTTGTGGGGAAGAAAAGCATTCAATGATCACCTGGTTAAATCTCAGTCTTTCATTGGGCCTTTATCTTAAGGTTGTATCCCTCACAAGTGTTTGTCCAAAGATATTGTTTTCATCCCCTCCACCCAGGTCTTCTGCTCCTTTCTATGGCACCAGCATTCCTGATTTATATTCTCGAAGATCTGACTCCTCCTGATTACATATATTTATTTTTGCTTCTCTTAGATGAGACAGGAACTGACAGGAGTTGGACTGGGAAGGAATTTCCTCCTCAGAGTGTTATTTTCTGAGGAATAGGCCAGGTTTTTTTGTTTAGTTTTGTTTTGTTTTAATGAAGAATGCTTCTTGATGTATGTGTGTCAGTGGTTATTTTTCCTAAGTGCCTTAACTGCTATTTTAGAAACCTCTAAATGGTTTGGTAGATACCTTTTAAATTCTTAAAAAGCACAACAAGCCCTCCATCTGTTCAATCACCTATATCACACAAAAAATGAATACATTAATAAAAGTTCACATACCTGTCTCATATAAAACTTTGAACTCCACAAAGTCAAAGATTTTGTTTTATCATCATACCACCAGCACCTAGAACTTATGCTTAATGACTATTTCTCTGAACTATACTAATAAGCAAGTGTCCAAATTCCTTCATGATCCTTTGACAAGCAAATACTATATATATAGCCACATAAAAATACAGTAGAATGCAATGAGGAAAAAAAAGGTAAAATATCAAAATAGGACTTAAGTATCAAATCCCTGGAAGGGTTCATTTCTACCTTATTGATGTGAAACATCAAAATTGCTTCATATGGAAATATATGTCTACTAAAACTACCAAAATTATATAATAGTGGATGATTCTAAGTACTCTCAGCACTATCACAAATCTAAATCATGTTGAATTTGATAGCATTGTTGCAATTTATTATTTATTAAACAGTGTAACCTATAACATTTTGATTCATAAATACTTTTATGTTCTTTATCAGGTTAGGTTATTTCTTAAATTTTATTACAAAATGAAACAGGGCATTTATTAAAATTATACATTACAACCTTGAGATATAGCACTTCAAACTTTTAATGTAGATCCAGAGAAACAACTAATAAACTCAACGTGCAAGACCAATAATTGAAGATAATATAGTGGACTAAAAAGAATGTTTAACTCAATATTATTTAATGCATTGCTAAAGTAACCTTTGGCTTATACATTTGTTATCTGGGCTAAAAAACAAAGTGCTATAGTGCCATCTCCTGGAAAATATAATAACCTGGAAGATGATATTAATTTATAAGAGATATTTATTTAATAAGCATTTCAAATTAATCAAACAATAAAAGGGAAGAAGTGGTAAATCTAGAGATTATGCTCCTGAGAATAAGAATAATTATTTTTAATGTTGAGTAACTATAAGGTTAAATATTTCACCCTTGGAACAATACTTCTTAAATCTTTAGAAATTTATATCAACATACACCGTAATTCCTTTAATGTTAATATTAAGGGCATGTGCTGAGCTTACAAGAGCAAATGGTTACTGTTACTCATCTGTGGATATGAGATTAACTTTCTGTCTAATGTCGCTTAGAATTCTTACTTTGTAGGAGCCAATCCCTTTTTTCTTAATCCTACAGTAATTATAAAAATTATTAAAATAAAATTGGTTACAGAAGTCATTACAGTCATATATTGAGAGTCTGCCGATTTGTTGGGAATACTTCTCTGGACCTCTATATCATTACCAAATGTAAAGTTCTTCTTGTTTAAATTTTTTTTTTAATAAAATATCTTTAATGGATTCTTCAGAAATGTAATTTTGTGTTTCCTATTAGGAAAGTCATTTTTGAGATACTGAAGTTCTCTGTGCTCAATATTTAATCCTTTTCTTCTTAATTTTCTATGAATGGAGTTACTATTCAGATATGCATTTTATTTTTTATTTATTTTTAATGTCTTATGTGATTTTTGCTATTTTGTGTGGGATTTTTTAATCTTCTACATTATTTTTTTAAATATTACATTGAACCACATCCACAACAGAATTTTGTTGCACAAATTACTACTTGGATTTCACCCTCATTTTTTTGATGGTAAGTGTACTATTCACTTTATTCTTATGATACTGTTATTTGATATTATATAGGGAATATTATAAAAAGTGGTATCTTAAACTTACAAAAAACTATATTTATGATAATATTTATTATCCCCATATTATGATTTAATAGTTGACAATGTCGAAAACTACAAATGTACAATATGCAATATAATAAAAATTAGAACAGGCAATACATAACTTATCCCTGTTTTCAATATAAATTATCTACCAAACCACCATAAAATACCAAAAGTACACTATTATCATTAGTTATAGCTATCCCCTGCTTTTCAAACGTTTTCTTTACTTCACTTTTATGAAAGACCTACATTAGTACTTGTTTTAGCTAAGCAAAAGAAATCCAAAGAGGTTTTTTGCTTTTACAAAAACAGGCAAAAAAAGCAAAATAGCGTTCAGTGTTTATTTTGCAATGGACTGTCATAGAGGCAGCACGAGTGACACCACCAAGCTTCTCCCCTGAGAACTATACTCGTTATCTCAGCATCAGGCTGCCTTTGAACAGTGTCTGTGAGCATCCATGCTTTATCACTATTTATTCTGTGCTTCCACGGGCAGGATGTGTCCAAAGGTAATTGCTTGTTCACTATTTGCCTTACAAAAGATATCACGGGAATGCTCCACTTTCAGATAGTTAAGGATACCTGCATTTGAAACTTAACTTATTCCTGTGTTCGGAAGCTATCTATGGCAATGATTGTTGAATATGAATAAGTGGAATTTATGTACCACAGTTTCTTAATCCAGTTGTCTACTGATAAGCATTTCGGTTGTTTCCATATCTTGGCTATTGTGAATAATGCTGCAGTAAACATAGGGTGCATGTATTTTTTTGAATTAGCACTTTGGATTTCTCTGGATAGATACCTAAGAGTGGAATTGCTGGATCATAAGGTAGTTCCATTTCCAGTCTTTTGAGAATCTCCACACTGATTTGCATATTGGCTGCACCAATCTGCAGTCCCACCAACAGTGCACGAGGATTCCCTTTTCTCGCCAGTACTTGTTGTTTGTTGATTTGTTCATGATAGCCATTCTGACAGGTATGAGGTGGTATCTCATTGTGGTTTTTATTTGCATTTCTCTAATGATTAGTGAAGTTGACCATTTTTTCATATGTCTGTTGGCCATCTGTATGTCCTCTTTAGAAAAATGTTTCTTCATATGCTCTGCCCATTTTTTTAACTGTGGTACATTTATACAATAGAGTATTACTTGGCCATAAAAAATGAAATCTTACCATTTGCAATGATATGGATGGACCTAGAGAACATTTTGTTAGGTAAAATAAGTCAGACAGAGAAAGACAAAACCATACGATGTCACTTATATGTGGGATCTAAAAAAACAGAATAAATGAGCAAACTAATCAGAAACAGTCTCAGAAATACAGAGGAAAAACTGATGGCTGCTAGATGTGGGGGTGAGGGAGTGGGGATGAGGGAGAAGGTGATGGGATTAGGAAGCACAAATTGGTAGCCACAATGTTGCCACAGAGATACAAAAGACAGTTTGGAGAAGATAATCAATAATGTTGTAAAGATATTGTAGGGTGTCAGATAAGCCCTTATCTTATTAGGGGGACCACTTCATGGACAGTGTAGATGCCTGACCACTGTACTGTACACCTGAATCTGAATAATATTGCATGTCAACTATAATTTATTATATGTAGTCACAGGATGTGGAGTAAAGTATAGGGAAAAGAGTCAATGGAATTGTAACAGCTATATATGATGTCAGAGGGATAATAGATTGGGGAGAGGGGTTATCACTTTGAGAGGGGTGTAAATGTCTAACTATTACATTGTTTTGTACACCTGAAACAAATTTTTTTTTTTTTTTTTAGATTTTATTGGGGAACAGCATTGGGGAATTGGGTAAGGGAAACAGCCAAATTGTTGTCCTTCACTCTTAGTTGTGGAGGGCGCAGCTAGCTCAGCTCCAAGTCGTCACCATCCGGTCGCCTATTGGCAGCTCAGCTCAAGGTGTCATGTTCAATCTTAGTTGCAGGTGGGGGTGGCCCCCCATCCCATGCGGGCGTCCAACCAGCAACCTTGTTAGGAGCATGTGCTCTCACCAGCAAAGTCATCCTGCCAGAGCTTACACTCTTAACCAACTGGGCCACTTGGGCAGCCCCACATGAAACTAATGTTTAAAATAGTAAAAAAATAAAATAAATGGAATTCAAACTTTTTAAAAGTATTAAATTTTTTTAAAACATTTTTCAAGTTTACTGTGGACAATTCAATGAATTGACAGCTGTGTACACCATAGAACTTACCAGCAAACTCTCCCTCATCCCCAGTATGTTCCATCCTTCCCTCTACCACCTGCTCTAAGAAACAACCATTTCTTTTGTCACCATAGATCACTTTCTATTTTTATATAAATGTAATCACAAAGCATATAATCCTTCAAGGTTCATTCACTCAACATAGTGACTGTGACATTAATCTATGTGTTCAGGTTTACCAGAAGTTTGTTCCTTTTATTGTGCTTATTTATTTTATTAATTCATTCAGTCCTTTCTTTCTGTAATTAAAGGGAAATTTTATTCTATTATTTATTTTATTTTGGTAATAACACAATTTGAGATCTACCTTCTTAACAAAAATTTAAGTGCAAAGTAGTGTATTGTTAGGTATAAGCACAATTTTGTACAGCAAATTTCTAGAACTTATTTATCTTGAATAACTGAAATGTGCTTAAAATTCATCATTGTCATTCACCGTTAATGCATTGATTTCAGATTTGAATGATACAATTCTAGCTGCTGTAAACAGTAGTGTATATGAATTTGAAGGGACATAAGTTTTCATTTTCTCTTGGATAAATATCTGAGGGCAAAATGGCTGAGTCTTAAGGTGGGTGTAAGTTTAATATAAATGCAAAGTCTTTCCTAAATATATCAGCAAAAAGACCCTTCTTTTCAACCTGAATTCTCATGGCCAATTACGTGTATCTACTTTTTGGAAATTATCAAATCCAGTCTTGTATATTAGTTATGTACATGTATACTTTCTTTATTCTACAGAAATTCTATTAAAATATGCCTGAAAACATGAATCTTTTCTCATTTTTCTATTTTACATAACATACAATGCCATGCCCATAATGAGATTTTAATAAACACGTATTTCATAAGCAAATAATTTACATTTTGATACAGAAGTATTTTCATCTATCTGCCTGGGCCCCTTCTACCATCTTACCACTCTGCTTCCTACTATTTTTTATTAAATTTATTGGGGTTATATAAGTCAATAAAATTATATATATTTCAAATCTATAATACATAACCTATATATTGCATTGTATATTAACCACCCAAAATCAAGTTTCCTTCCATCACCATATATTTGACCCCCTTTACCCTCTTCTACCACCACCCTTTCCCACTTATCCTCTGGTAATCACCAAACTATTGTCTATGTCTATGAGTTTTGTTCATTTGCCATGTTCATTTGTTCCTTTCAGTTTTATATCCTATATATGAGTGAAATCATATGGTTCTAGATCTTTCCTATCTGACTTATTTTGCTTAGCATAGTAATCTCAAGGTCCATTCATGTTGTCATAAATGGCACTATTTCATCTTTTCACATGGCTGAGTAATATTCCAGTGTATATATGCACCACATCTTCTTTATCCAATCATCTATTGAAGGACACTTTTTATTTAATTTTTTTGAGGGCAGTGTCACTGGTCCTCATATGTGGGATCTGAACCGGGGCCGCTGGCTTCCCAACCCAGTGCTTAACCACCGCGCCACTCAGCCGGCCCAAAGGATACTTTTTTTTAGTGTTATTTTTATAGCATTTTTTAGTGTTTTACTGTTATTTTACTGTTTTTTAGTGTTAATGCTGAAGGAAAATTCATTATTGCTTTTAAAGGACATGAGAATGCTAAAAAGTCAAGTCAAGAAGAGAAATGAGTTCCTAACATGTCACCAGATCAATAGGGTACAAATAGCCAACAGAAGCACAAGTGTTATATAAACCTGATACATGGAAACATATCTTAAATGCCCACTTTAAAACAACTGGTATGTAGTAGATTTATTCTGAGGTAAAAGTGAAACAAAAAGAAAAGTTCTTACATCACTGAAACTTCAACACTGGTTGTCCTTACTGCCTGCTTTGAATGTCAAGATTGCATGCTGACCAAGAAGAGACAGAGGCCAAAAGACAAGAATACATCCAGCTAGAATGAGCTTAAATGTGATTTCATAATTATAGCACACCTTCAAAAAAGTCAATGCACTAATTAAAAGTGCTTTTGGACATAAATAAGCCAGATATAGTAGTAATATTTATAGACACAATCCTTGTATTAGACAAGCCAACTTACACATCCAATATACTAAGACTCTTTCCCCTTCAGACATGATAAATCGGGATTATCTACCTGCTTTGGAAAATCTATTCCTCACAGTCAACGGAAAGAAATTTTCAGTCTACAAGAGGGTTTTTAAAGCTCTTTTCAGGGCAAAGATGCTGCTATAAGACACAGTGCTTTGAATTATGATACTACAGGGGACAAAATCATTGTCTATAATTATTTTGATAAACTAATTTCTATTCATTTCTGTTTCAAATGGCTCTTATTTAAATCATTTTACTGGAATGATTACAAATCACTGGAAATCATTGAATACTTGCATAAACAAGTATAATAAAATCAGAAGGCAATCGGTATTAAATTTGGATTATTAAATATGTAGTCCCATGGTGTCATCAAAAAAGAAACAGTTGATGCTAGGACATTATTCCTATGAAAGTGATGAGAGAAAACTCTGTAAATACAGCATTTAAGAGCAGTAATTTAGATTTCCAAGGCAAGTACTTTTAAAAGGCAAATTTCTTTGGGAATATTTTAATCAATCTTAATTTAATCTAATTATTCATTTACATCTTATTGTAAATTAGTTGAACCACAAATCACCTTACCCTTTAGCTACTGTCTATTTTTATTATCTATTTATTCTTTATTTTATATATTATTTACTTTTTCCTGTGATTTATTTCATCAAAAGTTATACTCTTTAAAGGCAAATGACTTCATATAGTTGTCAGGGGTATCTATATGTCCTTGTGTGATGGTTCATTTTATGGCCACAGGTATAAATCCCACTGTATTTCTCTGATGAACCCTGACTAATACACCTGGCTTGAAATGCATACCAACCTATACCTAAATAAAACTGTAAAGCCTTCAAATTGACCAACTGTCAAGAGGGCCTCTTGTTTCTGAAACATCACCATCAGACTGATCACCATACACAACCTGATCTTCAAGCTTAAAAGCAAAACAAACAGCCTGATAGATATCACACCAGAGCCTGATTGAACACTTACTAGCTACTTGATCTTGATGAGTTAAACTTTGAGTCATACTTTCTATATCTGTGGAATGAGGACAGTAACATTGCTTTGCATGGTTTACTTGAAGATTATACATTATTTGTTTAAAGACCCTGGAATTCAGTAATGAGTCAATAATTATAATTTATCATTCATTAGTTAAATCATATAATGATTACATTGCGCAAATCCCCAAGTCCTGTTCCAGAAGGATGGTAATGTTTTTCAATCCTTAGAGAGTAGAGATTTATGCTCAGAAATTTTTACATCATCATCATCAGAATTCATGTTCTAAGGATTTTTTAAATACAAAAATATTGACACTGATTGAAAACTTTGTGTATCAGATGTTTGTATTCATTAGATTATATGCCTCTAAAGTAAAAATTAAACAATGTTGTTTATGTAAATATCTAGACAGAATTTACTTTTCAAAATATAATGAATCTGCTCACTTAAAGAGTAACATTACATTTAAATATATGATAATATTGCACAGAAAATACTGCAGTTCTCATAATTAAGCCCTTACTCTATAGTGTAACTGAGAATCTCCAATGTTTTTCACAACTGCTGAATGTTCACTTTTTACATCAGAAGAATTTCATGATTGATCTGCTGTGTTCAATGTCTAATCAAGCTTCCTCCTAGATTCATGTGATCAATTTGAGGCTGAAAAGCACAGTTAGAGACACACCTATGTGAACTTCTTTGCTAAAAATATGGAGACCCAACAATGCATGTCATATACACATCAGGAGTCTCGTCCATATTTTGTTCTGCAAAGTAAACTGTGCAGTGCCCCTCAGAAACAGTATGCAAAAGTATTCTTGTAAATATTTATGGTTTCTATGGATAGTCACATATCCAAATCATTCATGGTTTCCTGAAATTTTTTATCATAGCTTGTTACCATCTAACTAATAGAGAAGTTGGTGCTATATTTTCATCTATCTTTTCTCCTTAATTTACTTCAGAATAAAGTTTGAACCATTTTTCCTTTATTTCTATATGCTAACTTAGGCAGTGAAATACTGACTCATGTAGTTAATGATGCTGGCCTCTTAGGTTTAGAGTATATTAGAAATCCAGGGACTTATAATAAAAAGATATAAATATATATATATATATATATATATATATATATATATATATATAGCAGTATATTGACACATGACTCGTAAATATCAAGACTGACATATTTAGTTGATTAATGAATAAAAACCAATTTGGTGTATCTTAATGTTTACAACAGACATTACTGTATAATTTCACCTATTTATTAATTATGCAAACTTGCTGTGTGTCTAACATGTATGAGACACAACAGGCACTCAATATATATGAAGATTAATTAAGTTACACAATTCTAGAAGCTCATAATGTTAGGGAATAAATAGAAATCTTAATAAATAATCAAAAGTCAGTAAAAAATCAAAAGACAAAAATTAGACCAGTATCGTAAATCAGAATGCATAAAAGTTTTTGTGTACTCTGTCTCAGAGACTAACAATATGCAATAAAATGAAGGAAGAAATTTAGAAGAAAAATCACAGAAGAGGACCACGTTTCAAAGGTTTGTAAAACAATGACATGGTCAAAGCTGTATTTTAAAGCATTAATTTTGCAAAAGAATGAAATTATCTTGAGTTCAGAGAGGAGACAAGAGTTGAGACCAAAGATAAGAAGGTTATTAGAGGCTGTTTTAATTGTCCAACTAAGAAGAAATAAGGGACTAATTCTATACTAGAGCAATGCAAATCAAGAGAAAAAGATAGATTTGAGAGATAATAGGAAGGTAGAATTGAGAGGTTTTGGCAATTGGTTATATTGGCTATAAACTAAATGCTAATTTTGTAAGACAAATATAATTATAGAAATACTCAATAGTGAAGTTATCCATTAAAATGCTCACTTTGATTGCAGATACATACTATAGCCAAACATATTCTGGAGGAAGTTGATTATAAAAATCATTTTAGTAAAGTACCCACTTTCATGGGCTTTACCTACTTTTTCATGCAGAATGTTCTTAAATGCACTCAGACACTCCTAGGCTCTATCTGAAGTTTCCCAATTGTTTCTCAACATTTATAACTGGACACCCTCTGCTTTTATTTCAAACCCCAGAAGCTCAAAATTTAGCTTTTCGTCTCCAGGCAATCTGCTCCAATCTCTAGCCCAGTTAATGGCTTCACTGTAAATCTGCTTCACAAACAGGAACAAAACAAAATAACAACAAAAACTTCCAGTCCTCAGTAATGATAACCACTGTGTTCCCTTGGAATGGGCCCTCTACATTTTCAAGAACTTTGAAGGGCCTGAGGCCAGACCCTCCTTTGAAGAAAACAGAAGATATGTTTCTGGCTAACTTTCAGGACTGGAGTCAGCAAGAGACCCTTGAGTCAGTGGCAAGGACTTCATTATTCACTCCAGAGCGAGCACCGTTAGCTTTATGTCCACACTGGCTGTCCTTGGCCTCCAAATACAGCAAGGGTTACACGAGTGACTCAGCTGGAAGCTGCACACAAAGTAAACTTGTCCCACAGCTGAAGAACTCCCAACTTGGAAAATCCCAGTGTTTCAAAGGACCTGCTAAAAAACATTCCTGATCTTGGCCTTTGAGGAGAATGTTATCTTTATTATCAAGGTCAGGGATCAAATCTGGCCTTTGCCCTGGAGGAAGAGAGTGCCTCTATTTTTCCAAGGCTGCTGGCTATGCGAACCTCATTGAAAAGATAGTCCAGAATAAAAGGTGATACAGCACGTGCAGGAATATCATGAGGAAACATTTTCTAACTTTTCTTACCTGTTATGTGTGGTTCCCAATCCTGTCAATTAAACTTTGAAAATACAATGAACTTACTCAGAAAGAAAAGGATTATGGGAAGTAAGTCAATAGAGTAAGAAGGTGTTCACATGGAAGATCAGCTACTTGCTTTTGAACATTACTTGAGCCTTTAGAATCTGCCTAAATATGACCTTATATATCCCAATTTGATGGTGAACTACTTTACTTGCCAACCTCGTGGCTTGGCGTATTAATACCCAGTCCACTTCTGGGCCAGTCAGGATGCAGGCCCCCTTCATGTCCTACATTTGGGCATTTAGTCTCCACCAGAGCCCAGATATGAACTAGTTATCAAAAACAGCTCTGAACAGAAGTACATATTGGTCATTACTTGGCAGGAACATAGCTACTGTAGCTTACTACCATTAAACCTTGAAGCTCAAGAATAACAACCTTGCTCTGATTCCATTCACTCAAAGAGTATTCAGGTCATTTGCTGTCGCATGTTTATTGCTAGCGAATGCACTGGTTTGAGCAACACAAATGGCAAATTCACTTTTGCATTTCTTATTACAAATGAACAAACTGAAATCCTATTTTGTTTTTCTGATTAGGCTTTTCTGAGCTTTGATAATAAGTCAGATTCCTTGAATACAATTAGTTCTACGCTCAATGATGTAATGGAGTATCAGAAGCTTGATACCGGGGAGCTCATATCCACATTGTGAAGACACTGCAAGGAAATGCAGTCTCATGGACTGAGGGGATGAACAGCCAGGATCCTCTAGGAGACACACCTTTGTCCTCAACACAGGTGTTCCTCCTGTCCCTAATGTCTTCTTCAGCCTTCTGACTTTAGGGCTCAACTTAAGGATAAATTGGTGAAATCGTCCCTCATATTCAGACTCAGAATTAATAGCATGACTCTGTACAGTCATGGTGCTTTGTGCTTACATCCATCTCTCTGTTTAGATTGTAGGCAGTTTTAGCTAAGACTATAATATACTCATATTGTGAAAAATAATATAAATGGAACCACTTCAAAATGGAGTCAGGGCTGCGACCCCAGTGGAATCGTCTTTTGGTCTTGTTCCTCAAACCTTTGGAATGATACAACTGGACAAAATAACCTTTGGGTTGGGTCAAACCAAAATTGTACTCCAAGCAAGTATATGCAAAGATAATAAGAAAGCAGACATTATAACTAAAGCACAATATCATTATGCTGGCTTATCTGCACCTATAGGTAGACAGTCCTTCCTTCTATTGATGTAATTGTTCCCCTACCTTGTCTCATAAATGCCCTTTACCTTCACCTCCTGATCAGAACACTGTTTGGGCTTCTGCCCCTGATTGCAATGTTATTTTTATCAGCTGTTCTTTTGGTCTCAAATAAATGCTCGTTGCCTCTCACTTTGGACTTTTCATTTTAGGTCAACAATATGCACGATTCAAACAGCATGTTGAAGAGCACCTTGAAGATAGAAGTAATTTCAAAAATATACGCTAAATCAATTAGAAAAAAATTCAAGCTCCTCTACTGGGTTTTGACTCACATAAACTTGTAGAGTAACTTGAGATCAGATGCATTCCCTTAAATATATATCATTCATACTAATAAAAAATACATATAAATTATAAATAGGCAATTCATATATGCACAAAAAGGTTTATAAAACTATGTAAACCTCGATTTCAATTTAATAAAAATTAATAAGCTGTTTTCCACATCAGCATTGGCAAACATAAAAAAGAATCTTAACATCTTGATTGGAAGAAAGGCATGCACAGGAGGTGATGCTCATATATGCTGCTAATAAGAGTGTAAGTTAGTATAATCTTTCTGGACAGAGATTGGTCAATCTGTATGAAAAGCATTAAAATGTATCCACATGGTAATTATACTTCTACAAGTTCACCTAATTGAGATATGTGCAAAAAATATGTTTATGGATACTAAACAGCACCTGCTATATCCTTCTTTTCTCTTATAACATTATAGCATAAACATTCTTCATCTCCATAAGATATTCTTCATAAACATCTTTATTAAAGCTACAGATTACTTCATATTGGAATGTCACATTTTATTTAGTCATAACTAGTGTTGAATATTCAAGTCATTTCTGCAATTTCATCATTATAAATAATGTTGCAATGGATAACTTCTATGTATATTTTTTAGTCAAAAGTCTTAGAAGAGAATCTCTGGGTAAAAGACCGGTGCACTTAAAATATTGATGCAAAAGTCCAAATTTCTTTTAAATTAACTCTGAGTATTCCAATTTAAATTTCTATTAGCAGTTTATATGAACTATCTCACCACAACTTTATTAGTATTATTTTTTTAATATTTTTAATTCAATACGGTTTTAGTCTTACTATTGCTGTTTTATTTTCTATTCATTTTAATGTTTTACATTTGTAGTTAAACTTTCACATATTTATTGGTAATATGTATTTCCATTTTTGTAATTTTTCTATTCATTCTCTTTACTGTTTCTGTACTGACCCTTCCTTAAGGGACTTTGCCCTACTGATTTGTATGAACTTTATACATAGAAAGTATCAACTTTTGAAGCACACTGCTTTCCAATTTTATGTAATTATAATAATATATATTTTTCCCCTTGAGATGGGAACAAATGATCATATACACTGTTGTTTGCTGTTTTACATTTATGCTTTAATTTACTTGGAATTTACCTGGAATATATTATTTTGACAGAGGGAGATAAGATTACAAATATCTTTCTAATTTTCCCAGTGCCATTTATCAAAAACAAACAAACAAAAAACATCTAGTCCTTCTATTTCTAATATACAACTCTCTTTTATTTTATATTAATTCCCTATACATAGCTTTATCACATATTAATTTTCTACACACACCTGGGTCCATCTCAGGACTTTTTATTTCTATTGTCAATCTGTTCTTACACAAGGTCAATAAAATGTTTTATTATTTTTTTCTTTTTGATATTTTTATGTATCTAGTAGGACATATATTCATTTTTTGAACCTGCTTTTCAAAATATGCGGAGCATTCATCTCTAGTAATTATTTAAATAATAACTTTGGTTGCAGCCCATTATTATCTCTTAGAGAAGAATATTAATCTAAAACACCATGGAATTCCCAGGTGCTGTGTTTTTAGGCATGAAAATACAATTCCTCCCACAGAGACCAACCTCTAAATCAATAAGCCATCTGTGACTGGTATGGGAGGACTGTTTAGAGATGCTATAATGAATGATTTCTGAAGCCATACCAGGAGATATGAAGACATTTTTTTAAAACTTTATTGGGTATGGAGTCAATGTCCACTAAAGCCCCTCTTTTAATAATAAAATATGAGGCTAAAGATTAAGTTTCTAATAGAGCAAAATGCTGAGGACCAAGAAAGATGCAGTATATACATAAGAGTTGTTAATTATGGCAAGGTTTAATAGCCTTTAGTGGAATTCTTGAAGAACTGATTTTGCTAGAGGTTTGGATAAAGTGGAATCTTCTGAAGTGAGATATATCAAGGGCTTGAGCACAGACTACAAACCGCGGGCATTCACTAAGCAAGGCTCTGCCTCCTAAGATGAGTCTAACCTCCTTGGAAAAGGTGGAGGAGAAGATTATAAGCTATGTGGACTCACACAAGTACAAAGACGGCTCACCTCTCAAGGTTAAAAGCATTCCGGCCTCAAACTCAGGAGTTAACTGGATTAAACGTCAATCACATTTTATATTATTTTTTGGAAAAATTCTACTGAGATGAACTATAAAAAGAAACACACATAGGATTTATGATAGTTTTTAGGAGATGCTTTAGGTCAAATTTCAGGATCAATAAATTTGTTTCTGACTTTAATACTTAGAATGACTTCTTTATATACCTTGTGCTAAATAATAGCTTGTCTAATGTTATCCTTTTAGAACCCTCAATAAGTGAAATTTTCTTTATCAAAAAAAAAGTGTTTATTACAATCAAGTAAGTTAAAGCTATTGATTCTTTTCCACAAGCTTCTTATAAATCGTAAGATAATAATGAAATGCATAGGTTACAGAGGACTTCAGAAATATCATATATCTATTTCTCCATTGGAGTCCAATATCTAGAAATAATCCTTTAGTTGTATGGAAGCAATGATAGAGGCTATACAACATAACCAAGTGATAGTGAATGGAAGGGGTTTCGAAGCACTGAAAAAAAAAACAAAAAACAAATGCCATGATAAAACATTCCTCAAATCACATTATAGTAAATAAAAAGAACATACTGAGAGAAAAATTAGTTTTAAGGGGATAAAATTAAAATTAACATTCATTCATATATACAATCACTAACACATATATAACTTACACATACTTTCCTTTTATTTTATTTTATTTTTTTTTTTTTTGAGGGCAGTGTCACTGGCCTTCATATGTGGGACCCGAACCAGGACTGCTGGCTTCCTAAGCCAGTGCTTAACCACCGTGCCACTCGGCCGGGCCCGCATACTTTCCTTTTAATGTACATCAGTGCAAAAATCAGAGACACTGCTTTAAATATCCCATGGTGCCTACTTGGTAGGGTGTGGACTTGGTACTGTGTATATCGTACTGAACCATTGCCAAGAATATGCAGTAATGTATTTATAAACCTATTCACTTATTTAGAGGAAATTACTAATATAATACCTCATAGTAGAAAACTGAGAAATGCCCAGAATCCCACTGCAAATGAAATATATTTATTGGTTCACTCTTTTATTTAATAAGCATGCATTGTGTACCCACTAAGTTTACAGGCACTGTGTTTGTCCTGTGGATGAAAAGATGCATAAGAAGCTGTTTTTAAAAACTCCCATCCAGGGATAGACTACTGAGAGCTAAGATTCTTGTTTCAGAAACACTGGGAAAATTCATCTTCTTACAAAAGTGAAGTCATTTTTGATTAACTTAAAAGTGTCCTATTGAAGACCAGGAGTAACACATAGAGTCCCCTTACAGAGGAAGAAACTGAGTGCTGAGCATGAAACTAGAATGTTGCCCAGCTAGGTCTGTAAATATGTTCTTCCAACTCTTTCTTCTGGTCTTTCCTAAGGCCCAGTCAGCAGAGCACACCCACTTGTTTCCCAGTGCTGTGCTGAGGTTCACTCATGAAAATGACCTTTCACAGGTGTGGTGCTCAACTTTGATCAACATTTAAAATTTAACTTTACTAACATTGAAGATATATACTGCCACGGTATAGTAAAAGTAGTATAGTAAAAGTAGTAAAAATAAAAACAATTACTCAATGTAAACGAGCATGTTAATATAGAACAGGATAAATTTCTATGAATAAAAACAGTAAATGGCAGGAATAAGGAAACAGTTTTATCTCTTGTTAGCAGACTTTATCCTGGAAACAAAGGAATAAAATTCTGAGTGGAATTTTTTATGACATCATAGTATCTCTGCAAAGAGCAAAAGCTAAGGGCAGAAGGTATAATCTGCATGTGCTAAGGAGAATGACAAGAAGTTGCCAGATACCCTCACCAGGATTATCAAAAAGTGACCAAAACCGAACATCCATCACCCACCTTCAACCTAAATAAAAGATTATTTAAAGTTTACAAAGTGTAAAGGAGGGAATTGAGTGGCAAGCCATAAGCCCAATCAAAGAGCCTGGTGGCGTCTGCCCTCTCCTACATAAAGAGGGTTACTGCCCTACTAGGTAAACGTAGGGGGACTAAGGAAACCACTCACAGAGGTTGAGGTCCCTACAGGAAGGAACGCTTTGCATACGAGTATGTTTCCTGGGGCATAAGACAAGTAGAAATCTGGGGGCAACATGGAATAGCAATGCTGGGTTGCCTAGATGGCAATCAGCTCAAAATTGTGTCCTACTAGAGTAAGAGTATATCAGCGGAAAGAGACTCAAGTGAATAAAGCCAGCACCAAAACTACAGGTCTGTCCCTAAACACGGAAGGAGTGTACATCACCTGTACCAACACGGTGCTGGGCAGGGCTCCCCATGGGAGCCTAGGAAGAACTCACATCAAATTGGATACATAAAACATGTGCAGTTTTTCATATGAATGATCTCTCTCTCTCTCTCTCTCTCTCTCTCTCTCTCTCTCTCTCTCTCTCTCAGATAATTCTCTCTCTGCACATGAGGAAACTCACCTCAGAAATAAAAAGGAAGCACACAGGTGGCGGAAGTCCCCGGTGCTGACTTGCAAATAATATAGAATAAAGAATGATTCCTTATAAAGCCTTTCACAGGAGGAGAAATCAGTGGATGATGGGAAAATAGGAGAAATGGGTAGACAGAGAGAGAAGTAAGTGGAAATGAGAGAGTCTGTGTAGTGTCATGGAGAGGTGAGGGGTGAGACATGAGGCATGATCGCTCCCCAGCTCCCAGCTCTGAGAGACATGAGGCATTGCACCCTTGGGTTCTAGTTTCCTGTATGTGATACAAGTTCCTGAAACTATCTGGAGTAAAACATCTCTGTCTTTGCAACTAAAAGAACTCTGACTAGTGGGTAGTAATAACCCAGGTCTATTATAGCACGTGCCACCCTGTGATTTTTTAGTTTACATTCCTGAATCTGCCCCAGACAACTCAGAGCATCGTGAGAACAGGATCTGAATCCATCAATGCTGAGGCACTGAAAATATTGTTTAGTAAATAAATGTAAAATGATTCCGTTTAGAAATAGAACCCATTTCCCTCTATTCTCTTAACCCCGCCAACCTGAAGAAAAGCAGGAATAACAAAAACACATAGTCACTCAGATAAATGGTAAAAGGAGATACAATGGGATTGGGGAAGAAGTAAGGCGAAGTAAAACAAATTCTACCAGTCATGGCTTAAGGGAAATTTAAGAGATGATGCATGTAAAAAGAGAGAATACCAGCAAATAGGGTTTAGTTTGTATACTGCTCAGTAACACTGACACTTTCACATCTTATTTCAAATGATTTGTTTTCTACTAAAAGAAAGTGAGGCATTAATTATGTACAGGTAGATACACGCTTCTCTTCTTTACCTAGAGCAGGCCTGAGTAGTTCTAATCTCAGTTCTGATACAGAGAGGGGTGGAAGGAAGACCATCTTCACACAGGGAGGCCTGGAACTGCAGCAGGCTAAGTACTTCATTTCCTTCATAAAGGTATCAATTACCAGGCACTATCAGTAACCCAAGGAGATAAGAGGGTGAAATCCACATCCATTGACCCTCTCAGGACCCAGGGCATCAGGCTGTGGCAGTCACCCTATGGTCAGTCCTTAAATGAGCATTTATTCTGAAGGCACCTTGACTGCTGTGACTGAAAATTCCGTCTACAGGAGAGTTTACATCATCTTAGCAAAGATTTTCTACCTTGACTTCTTTTTTCTCAGTAATATAACATCAGCATTACTCTCCTCTAACATCCTAAGAAGGTCTCCATAAATATTTATTTTCCACTGAATTTATCATGACTACACTAAGTCCATTCTTGACATCATATCAGTTCCTAAGTTGTGCACTGTATTTACTACAAAGCTGAACTGACAGTACCTTGGTAACACCGTGACAGCATTTTAGTTGCATCAACGTAAGTACTGAAAGCACGTTTGGCTAAAAATCACTTAGAGGAAAAATGACCGAATAGGACTTAGACATAATTATCATAGTTTTAAAAGCAATTTCACAACTCAAACACTACTTAGAAGTTTGTTCCAGTACAATGGCAGATGAAAAGGCAAGCATTGTATTGTTTTACAAATACAGACAGGAATTTTGCCTGAAACAGAGATGCACAATAGAATCCAGAACTTCTTAATAGTTTTAAATGCAAGATACAGAGGGTGCCAAAACATGTATACAGATTTTAAGGAAGGAAAACTATTAATATTGTAATACTCAATATACACTGATAACAAAAGATGAATACAAGTCACGTTTGACTTCTGCAATTATAAGAGGTGCACAAAATGGTTACCATAAGTGTCCAGACACTTCTGATTACGGCGAACTACTGCTTGAGCAACTTTGACCAAAGCATCCACTTGTATATATTTTTTGGCACTACCAGTGCATTTATTGCCACCTCTTCGGTTTTTTTGTCAAATGATTATATCGATAAAATGTCAATCTACAATAAAATGGCCATTTTCAAGTATACATCCTAAAAATATATTTTAATATAAGTAGAACAGCCTATCACTAAAGTAAAATCTGTTTTTTTCTTAGTTTTTAGGGTAGGCCAGAAATTTATAAGTATTATCTCTTGCACGTTTTGTAATTGCCTTGATGAATTTAATAAATGTCTCTAGGTATTATTGGAAAGACAAGGGAAGAAGAAAACTAAAACTATAGTAACTAGCAGTTATATAGTGCCCAGCTTGTGCCAAATGCTGCTAACAAAACGTTTCGTATACATAGCCTCATTTAGGCATGACAAAAATCCTGTGGTGTAAGTACGAGTATAATTATTGTAAACACTCTACCAATGAGAAATAAAATCCAAGAGGCACAGAGCAGCTAAGTAATGGAGTTGGAATTTGAACAAGTTTGACTCAGTGACCATGTTATAATACTTCTTGAAAGAAGAGAAACGGAAATATAGGGCCAGAAGTCTGCATATGGTGGGGTGTGGCTGAGTTCATCCACAAACGCTTCTAGTGCGTGAAGATCTTATTTATCATTTGCAATTCCTGCAGGGAGGCTGATAGAAAGCAAGTGTCTCTGACCCACGGCAATGACTGATGCACCCAGGGTAGGGTTTCCACATTGTGTCTGGTAAGGTCATGTCTAAAAGGAGTGTGACTGGGCCTCTCTAGAACCAAATAAAGCACCACCGGGTCCTTTGAGTTTTAGGCTGTTACCAGCAGTACTCTGGAAAACAATTCTGTTTTATAAATTATTTAGTTTTAGGGTTCAGCATAGTGGGGCATTTAATCCCAGTTTAGGTATTAGATATCATGTATTAAGAGATATTAAAGTCATTTTCATAGTACATGTTTTATTTTAGCTGTAGCAATTTATGGCTTAGTTAAAATTTAACTTTATATTTTCATTTCCTTAGATACACTTCTTGCTAAATGTTATTAATTTGCATTAATTATATCATCAAGATGGTTGACACAAAATTTACCAACTCTTAAATACTGTGATTCAGAACAGATCATTAGAGCAAGAGAGCATGCATTACTTATCAAACCTTCCTGGATGGTCCAAGAGCCAGAAAACTGTGGACATCTGGGCAGAGATCCCTCTGGATAAATACCAGAGGCAGTAGCAGCTGGACTTCCCAGTCAGGTAATTTATGCAAATTAATTTAATTTTAGGTACCAAATTTTATTTTTATCATTAGCCAATATATTTGTCAGGATCTTATGTCCATAATGAAA
Source organism: Aselliscus stoliczkanus (assembly GCA_033961575.1). Classification (NCBI taxonomy): domain Eukaryota; kingdom Metazoa; phylum Chordata; class Mammalia; order Chiroptera; family Hipposideridae; genus Aselliscus; species Aselliscus stoliczkanus. The sequence continues at coordinate 67,903,117 of CM066740.1, read as the reverse complement.
TTTTATCAAAGAGCCCCCATATTCAGTTCAGATAATCAATGAATTCTTCTCCTTAAAATACCACTATAAAAAGAGAGCCACTAAGTGATATTGGAACATTTTTTATGACCTCAAATTTTTAAATAAGTTTCTGACTCCCTTACTTGGCCCTATGATGTGAATTAACTTATTCACCATTCAAAGATGGAATTATCTCGGTAATGTTTTAAGACAGTTTAATAAAAGAATATTTCCATACATACAAATCATACTCTCAGTTCTGATGTCAAATTGCCCAAAATCAATAATCACTAGGTAGCTACTCCTCCAAAAAATCACCCAACTGAATTATTTTTTCAATAAGGCTCTTTGGAGGTTCAATAAAATGTGTGTTTTCCAGGGACTTTTAAATGAATGGATCTGCCTAGCTATGTTCAAATTATTCCTACACATGGGAGCTGGATGAGATTCAACATAACCAAATATACGGCTAATATGTTGCTTTCGGTTTAAGAAAACATTTTGTGTAAGTAATTAGCATGAAGGTGAATCCTACCTGAATCCTTGAATTCATATTAATGAGATAAGTTGGGTTAAAATAAGATCTTTCCCAGAAACCTTAAAATTTACATCTAACATTTAAGGATTCCTTAGAGTCACAACTTCTGTAACATTACTCACAACTATCCCATAAGTGGGTATATGATAAAAAGTCTGAATTAACTTGCCAAGGGGATACTGCAAATAAAGAGCAAAACCAGGAGGGCATGGAACTCATGGAAGCCAAAATCTAAAGGTCATGCTCTAAAATCCCCTGATAAACTTCAATAGCACAAAGAAATTATGAGATTACTTAGATAAGGAACCAATGCCTTGCTTTCTCCTGCCATCCCACTGAGTATCTTGTGGGATGCTCCTTTTCATTTTCACTTGCTCTTATGTCCTGCTGTGTTGCATACATCTTTTAAAATATGTAGCATCACTCAAATCATTCAGTATGGCTAAATTCTCCAAGGGAGTACTTCCTCTGTACCCATGGCTCCTTTTGAACTCAGTGTAAGTCTTGAGCAGAGGAAAGGGCAGAGAGGAATTTACCCATGGGGCAGAAATGAAATGTCAAGACACATGCATGAGCAAAGACCGAGGAAAGCTAGAATAGGGATAACAAGATGATAAATATCTCTATTTTCCTGATAAGTATCTCGTCTAATAACTTCAATGTAATAAACCTTCTATACATTAGATATTATATTAGAGAATGCAAATTCTTTAAAATTAATCACTCATCACTTTATGAAAACTGAAATGCTGTAGGTATGCATATAAAGTTGTGCATTCCTGTATTATACTGTATTAAGCTAAATTCTCATTCCAAAACAAATAAAGGCAAAGGAAATATAAAGCAGTGTAAAAATAGCAAAAAAAGGAACAGCATTATTTAAAATATCTAATATTTCATCCTCTTGGAATCCAGGATAATGGAATTTTATAGTATATTTTTATCCATTTCTAGTAGACTTAATTCGGGTTTTAAATTTAAACCCTGGATTTATCCCTATAGAACTGATGAATCTTACTAACATTCCACACCAGTTTCATCTTGGATACAAAGACACAACATTATTAAAGACAAGATACAAAAGACATATCCAAAATATTGATTTATCCTTTTGAGCAATGTTGACTTTGGATTAAATGAAAAATGCGTAAAACTTGAGATACCTGAATGTTAAAATATTTTTACAGTCACTAATTTTGCCTTTTGTTTAGAATTAAATGTTTAAAGGTTGTGCATAGACCTGTAATTGATTGGTAGAAGCATCATATACTATCTCCCTTTTAGGATTACAAATGACTCACAGAAGGCTACCCTGGAGGCAGGAGAAACTGCCCTCCTCTCTTCCCTAAGAGATAATTTCAGTATCCTGCCCTTCTACACTAGAATGAACATGCTATGTTAATTTAATAATATATTAGTATTATTTTCCTGTTATATTTTAAACTAATAAATCTGATAAATCTCTAATATTTATTGACTTCCTCTTATGAATCAGAATCCGTGTACACTCTGAGGAATCATCAGTGAACAACAGAGAATCTCTTATAGGAAATAAGAAATCTCTTCTAGGAAATCTATGCCTTATACAAAAAGGCAATCTATTAGGAGACAGATACATAGGAGAGATAATGTCAAAATAATGTAGAAAATACTGTAATAATGATAATGATGATGTTAATATTTATTACATGTTTAAGATGTGCAAAGCATTATACCAAACTACATTACAAGCATTAACGCATCAGTCCTCTATGTAATAATTACTATTATTATTATAAATATCCCTCCCCAGTTTACAGATAAGGAATGGGAAGCTTAGAGAGGTTCAAGTTACTCAGACAATGAAGGGCAGATTCCTAAGCAAAGATCAAACCCAGGCCCCTGGGAGGCAAGACTGTCCATCGCCCTGTTGCCTAGGCAACCAGAGAAATGCTCTGAGTCCTGTGTGAGCCTAGAGCAGGGGTGCTTGGCCCAGCTGGGTTTCAGGACAGGTTTCCTGGAGATGAGGCCTAAATAGAATTCATCCAGGTGAAGGCGGAACAAAGATGTTCCCAGAAGTGAAAACAGAAAGAGCAAGAAGACAGAAATGTGACATAATCCTGGTGGTGTCTCCTCACTACAACATGAATGGCGAGGCTGCCAGGAAGCTGTGGCAAGGGGGCAAGCCAGGGCTGACCAGCTTGACCTATGGGGCAGCAAGCCTTTCAAAGAGTTCCAGCTTGAGATAAATAACAGATGCAGATTTGTATTAAGAGACCAACTAGGTAGCTGTGTGGGTAATTATTTGAAGTGAAACTGACAGAGTAAAGGATAGTAAGAGCAGAGCTGGGGCAGCAAGAGAAAATAGAGTTAACTTTCATGTTTACAACCTCATACATGTTAAAAACTAAGGATATGTTAAACTATTACACTTCTGTCCTAAAGGGCTCAATAATTATAAATAGCTCATTGATTTGAATATAGGATATCTGCTACTCTGAGCAGATATTTACTGCATAGTGATTTGATATTCTTTCAAATGGACAGAAAATATGAGATTTTTCTTCCATGTTTTGAAGACCATGGAGAAAAAGAAAAGTCTAGAAACTCAATGAGGTATCTCAGGATTAGTTCCTGCCTCCTCAGCAAAAAATAAAGCCATAAGTTTACAAGCATGGGGGTCTGGATGAATGACTAACCACACTAAAATGATTAAAAACTTCAAGTTCTGCGACCATCCAGAGGCTGGTGATCGATCTGCCTCATCTGGGCAGAGCACAGTGATGATGCCAACAGGGGCCAGTGGAGCAACGTCCTCCGCAACTAGACTGAAGATCAAAAAGACAGCAACTTGTCTGTTCCCCTCCCTGGCTTTTGGGGTTTAACTAATTTAAAAAGCAAGTTGTTTAATTTAAGAAGTGTGTGTGTGTGTGTGTGTGTGTGTGTGTGTGTGTGTATACATGTGCACACATGTGTATGTGCATGTATGTGTGCATGAGTGTGTGTGTCAGAGATTTTATTCCCCAATAAAATCTTTAAACGAAAACAAAAACAAAACTTCAAGTTCTGGGCCTGCTGAGTGACTTGGCGGTTAAGCACTGACTTAGGAAGCCAGCGGCCCAGGTTCGGGTGCCCTCAAAAAACAACAACAACAAAAAAAAACTTCAAGTTCTAAACAAATGCTAATATTTTATATAGTCTGTATATTAGACATTTATATTTACCACCTGATGTTGATCCTCCAAGTTATATCCTAAATGGTTAGTGGAAAAATGGGTGGGAAAGTTGTTTAATCAGTGTGGGAACCCTGGAAGGGGTGGTCTTCAAATTATAATACAAAAATGCTTTAGAAATAGGGTATGCTTCTATTGTTGAATTTCTAAACCTGCTGAGACATTAAGGCATGTACAACTTGTTAAGATTCTAATAAAGTTAAATGAAACTTGTGAAAGAAGCTAACCTTTTGGACATGTAATCAGTTTTTTTCATTATGAAAGCAACATTTCTATTAGCAATCTAAGAATTAAAATATCGACCATGAATTCCTTCTAATTAGTTCTATTTTGAAATCACCAGCTTAGCTTATTTAACAAAGGATATCTTCTTTTTTGTACTTCTTTTTACATTAATGAAAATAAAAGTTATTATAAGTTACTTCTGGAAATATAATTGGCTTACAAAAGGGTATGAACAAAGTATAGGCTAATTTACCCAAGCTTAACTTTTTAATATTAAAAACTAATTATGAAAATTATATCATTTTACATAAATAGGTAAATTTCAGATGTACATATTTCTGTACATCTTGAGTTATTTCTATTTTCTAATATATGTGTATCTATTAGGAGCTCAGTTGGGCGAGGACAGAGAATGCTGAGTTGTCAGATGGAGGAGTGGCCAATTAAGGCAAACGCATAAATGAGAGTTCAGCCTTTAATCACTTACTGCGATAAGTAACCAAGAGTCTAAAACCTGAAGAAACACTGACTCACCCTGTTCAATTTTCCCCAGGGAACAGGCACACAAGCAGATGTAGGAGTCACCTGTCTTTGAGGGAGCCCTGAATAAAAATCTCAGGCAATTTTATGGGCAGGAGAATCAAGGAAAGGCTAGGAGTGGGAAAGCACTGGGTACTGAGTCAGAATGGGGCAGTGTCTTTATGGTTCCTCGCTGCCCCCACAAGCAGACGTCTCAAGAGCCTGAAGAGGATCTCTGCCCAAAGCCTCAGATAAGCAAATCTAGAAATGAGGGCACCTGAGCTGGTAATGGAACTATGAAAGAGTCCAGCCAGCAGGGCCTGGGTCTTTGACTGCAACGCCCTTTAGAGACTGCAAGGGTGCACCAAATAAATATGGTGTGTGGGCGGCAGTCTTCCTGCGAGGCTGCCAGGTAAAGTCCTGATAATTGCTTATGGTCAGGACTGAAAAATCACATATCTTTCTACTAAAATTTGGTGTGGAAAATATCCACATCAAATGAAATATCTGCTAGCTTACTACTTCCACATGACATAAAATAGGTCATTTCTATAACTTGACTCTAAAGCATTAACACACTGGTAGCTCCACGGATAGGTGGTATATTAGTAAAACACTCATCTAGATGATGGACTGATTTTTTTTTTTTAGTCTCCAGTTAGGATGGTATATCCTTGGTTACAGAAGTGACCTCTTCCGTTCTCCATTTACGATATTCCCATTACCCAAATTCAGGTACAGAGCGAACAATCACCAACAAAGAGACTTAGTGTGATGTCAGTAAACATATACTTATCAGGGTTAGATATCCCTTTCCACTCTTCTCATTATGGATAAATCAATAATGCAAATAAATGAAACCATCAAATCCAAAAGGAGCAAATAAATGAAACCATCAAACCCAAAAAGGCAAGAATCAAGAACTTGAAGAGTTATAAGATCAAATCAATGTGTTTTTTTAAAAAAACAAATATCTCATGAAGAGTTCTGTGGAAAGGCTACATGAAAGCTGGTGGATGGAACCAAATTCCAATGTCCCAAATACACTAAATATGGATTTGGAGTGAATCTGAATCACAAAAATGGCAAGCAAATAAAACATCACTTGCAACTACTGAAAAGTCAAATAAAAACAATGGGCAGCTGGATCCCCACCAGTGAAAGACACAGAAAGGAAATTGGGGTGGGTGACTGAATGTATGAATAGAAAGGATAAAGGTATGCAGAGAAATTCAAGTAGCAAGGCCAGTTAGGAAGAAGATGAAGAGGAAAAAAAACATCAGACACACTATGAAAAGAGATGCTTATTTCCAGTGATATACTTGGTCCAGTTGACAGCACTTTACACACCACCTTCTAAGGTTCACAATGTTCCGAGGATATGGACATTCAATTTTTTCAACCATTTCAGAAATTCTTGCACATAAATTTCTTAAGTAAATTCAAACCAAAATCTAAGCATCACCTATAGCTGTGCCAAAAAACTTAAAAAATATTAACTTAGTAGAGATCTCTCATAATTAATACCATACATAGCACAGTCAATTTAGAAAAATTGTTCATTAAATCAGCTAAAAATAGCCTGGAAACATTATACAGGGTTTATACAGGCAATAGTAATTTTTCCTTTTAAATTGTCCACAGTTCCAATACACAGCCCTACATAGTTAACTATTTAAAAATTATATAAGCAATCGTAGTGAAAACCTGATTTATTTCTCCTCACTAAATACCAGAAATGAGGCAAGGCCTGTCACTGTGCCATCCCAGTGAAGACTATGAGGCGACTACTTTTCTCACCCCACTGAAGCTGAGAGATGATATACTGCAGCAGTTCATTGTTCAAGAGAAACTGGAGGTCGAACTGCTGTAGACAATTTTCTTTGGTGATAGATGATTATACTTTTTATCTGTTTCAATCACAGTTTATTCTCTTGCTGATTTTAACTGCTTTCTTCCCTGTGGCTTTGGCATGACAATGCAAAACTAAGTAGATTAATTGATCTCAATTCATAACCAGTGAATTTATTGTTCTCAATTTATTATTTACACATTCCTGACTATTTTACATTTGGCTGCTAAGAAATGATAGTGTAAATGCTGTGAAGAAATGATAGTTTAGGGATTAAGTGAATAATGAATATACAGTTTGTCAGATTTGGGAACATATGTAAATACAGAGGGTTTTTTTACCCATTAGGAAACTGATTCAGATCACATACTTGTTTGTGAAGTTAAAAGTCACTAATCCTGGGCCGATCGAGTTGCTCAGTGGTTAAGAGCTGGCTTGGGATACCAGCAGCCCCGGTTCAGATCCCACATGAGGGGCCAGTGACACTGCCCCCTTAAAAAAAATAAAAAGACACTAATCCTGAACTATTTAAATTTAATTTTTGACTGTGTATGTTTTAAATGTAGTTTGCAACTCAGATCCATTTCCCTTTACTCCTTCACTTTCTTTGCTGTGATTAAAAAAAAAATTAGTCTCCTTCATGATTTTGTATCTTCTTGTTTGCCTTTTAGAAGGAATAAACTTTATCCAAAGATGAGAAAAGTGGATCCGAAACCGAAGTTCATTAATCTTAATTTCAACTGAATCCCTTATATGATATATTGAAAGTCACTTATTTTTTAATCAATGAATTAATTTATTTATTTGAATAGAAATAACAATGCCTTAGGATATTGGGAAACATAACTATCCTAATTTGTATTTTTACCAAGGACTTTTTTTCTCAAATAAATTTTAAATTGTTTATCAAGCAAGAAGGAAAAATAAAATATTTCTTGAACCCACATAATTGAAGAGAATGACTTTCAAGGTCAGCAGCACATAAGATCCAAAATTAACTATATTATTCACATTTTTCAGAAGATAGCCCATCTCTATATCCAAGGTTCCACATTTTTATCAAAGGTCCATTTTATACCAACAGTTTATAATGTAAATTTCCTTCCCTCAGTCAAGAGAATCAAAAAAGCACAAGGAGTCTCAGAGCACCCCCATAGGCTAATGCTTAGGAGAACCCTTTGTCCAGAGTTGCCTTAAAGGATTTGACAGTGAAAAGAAGGGTCTTCACTTTTAAGGTAGTTTCAATGGTAATTAGAGGTGGTACTTTCTCTTTTGTTTTTCTTTCTTTTCTTTTCTTTTTCTGTTTTCTTTTTTTTCAATGCCTCAGTGGACCGTTCTAGTATGGTGGGCTACTGCTAATGGTAAATCATACCTTGATGATGGCCCATGCTGTGATGCGAAAGAGAGATTAAAACAAACAGAAAGCTAAAATGCTCTGCATAATTAAGAGAAAGTCTGCATTTCTGAGAATAGCCCAAGAAGGAGTATATACAGAGCTTAGCAGAGCAAAAACAAGCCCCTGCAAAAACAGTAAAAGGAGAGGAATATTCTAAGGCACATAATATGAGAAATACCCTGTGTTGGATAAAGAAAATTGTTCACAACAATAGGTAAGGACTAATTTTAAAAGTGTTTCCTGGCTGTCTTTTGTCACCAAAACTTCAGTAAAAGACTGCCAGACATAACAGCTCTGGGGACTAGACTGTGGAAACCAATGCACGGCAACACAATTATCTCTGGGTGCAGAGGCAATAACTGCCTTATGCAGCCTTTTGTTCTGCATAACTTTTCAAAAATATTTGTCTAGGGACGGCCGAGTGGCGCAGTGGTTAAGCGCTGGCTTTGGAAGCCAGCGGCCCCGGTTTGGTCCCACATTTGAGGGACAGTGACACTGCCCTCAAAAAAAAAAAATAAAAAAATTTGTCTAATGCCCAGCTTTAGAATAGGAAATAATGTCTCCTTCCGTAGCAGAGAGAAGTTTTATTTGCTGTCTAGAATAATAAAGACAACGTTGCCCTCTGGGGCAATATTGTGCATGTTTTCCTAACGCCCATTGGGAAAGACTGGTGTTCCCTAAGCTGATGGTTCCTCTCCTGTAATGTACCTCATTCATCACATCATCACGATAGTAACTACAGTTTAGGGCATGAGCACAAGAAACAGCAAAACTGGCCACTAATATTACTGTGAATTTTATCATTCAAAACTATCATTTGTCTCTGACTTAGGATCTTCATGTTTTCTATAGCAATCATGAAGCTTCAAGTAAAGCAAAATCTAAGATTCTTCACAGTCCTTACAAGAGTGATGTCCAGCATGAATGAGATGAAGCTGGTCAATGAGAAATGAAAGTGCCCAGAATGAAACCTAAACGGAGACAAACCCTGGCTGATGCAGGTGAAATGTAATCTCTAATGCTATCCAGAAATCAGAGGTAGTAGAGAAGGACTTCTCCATGTAAGTGGTATCGATGCTAATACATGGTATTTGGATACTTTTAAAAGGGTGATTGGAATAGAGAACTGGGAGATCCTGGGAAAATCAACCTTCAGCTCAACCCGACGGTTTCTTTCTCCAACAGCAATGACTTTCAAATATCCACATGGCTGCAAGAATATATTTTGGTAGAAAACCTTTTATGCCAACATATATTGCTTTGAATAAATCATATTTATATATTGTTTAATTGAAGATACACTTTGTGAATATTAATACACATATTCCATTTTTCATACTCCATTTTTTAATAGAATATTATCCTCCAAAATAAATTTTGGGATGTTATATAGATGACACTTACATTAACGACTTCTAAGAACAATTATCACAGTATAAATATGGATCATTTCTTTCTAATTTTAGAAGTTTGGATTGGTGGTAAATTTAAAAAGGGAATAAACTAAGGTTTACACTTAACACCCTGGTCATAAAGAGAAATTAAGAAATTAGCATAGAAATGGGAAATAAATTCTCTTCCTTACAAAACAAGTACCAAATATTATGGTGACAGTGGGGGCATTGTAAATTTAAAAATATACCTGCAGAGAAAATGGATTGTATAGGTTGATGGTTAAATATACTGCTTCATGAATCACTTCTACTAGTAATATATAAGGATATTTAATTTAAAAAATTAATAAGTAAATCTGAGTAATTATATGAATTTAAAATGAACAATACTGCCTTTCTTTGGATTCTTTTTGATAATTCAGTATGTGCATTCATTCAGACCAAAGTTTTACCAGTTTTGAGGCACCTTAATTTTTAGTAAAATCATCAATGCCAACTCTTGTTTCCTGCCTTTCAAGTGAACTCCCAGGTAATGGCAAATCTGGACATCAAGAAAACAAGAGACCTATTAGCTCTCTGAGATTTCTTTTCTAGTTTAGTTATCAAAAAATTCACTATTAAAATAGCTGCCCAGGATCACAGCCTCAGGTTGGTTGTTTTTATAAATCTCTCAAATAAAGTAATACCTTGGTTCGTGAGCATAATTTGTTCCAGAAACAAACTACTCATATTGCAAGACATTGCTCATTTATGACATTAAAATGTAATAGAAGTGTTTGCTCATTTTGCGGAACACTCGCAAACTAAGGTTTTACTGTATATTATTTTAGTGACAAAAATGAAGGAATCTTGTTGATTTTTTAAAATTATGAATCATATTAAGCAGTTGTTTACATTTCTTGACAAAATTGGAAGTATGGCAACAGAATCAAATTGACAAAATCCTTAAATGAAATAGGTAATAATTGTGTCTGCTGTTTTGGCCTTTTGTAGTAAGAGAAATGGTTATTGTGTTTGTATATGCATATGTATTTGGTCTTACTTCTTGTGTTGCATTTTTCAATACATTTTTTAAAACTTGACCCTAAGACTATTTGTTCCCAAACCTCTGTGTAACAGCTACTGCATACAGTGTTCAGGTTACCACCTTATGACATAAAACTTGATGGCATGGAAGCAAGCACAGGGGTTGTTCCCTGATGGTGTTCGGTCACTCCCCTGAACACAGTCCTTTCTCTGAGAACTTGATTAGTAAAAATAACTGTTACTAGGAAGCTCTTTTGATTCTCTTTAGGAACTCAAAGGGGTAAGTAATTCATTGATGTGTGGTCTTTTAATGATTTTTTTCATCGGGGGCCATCAGATTGGGAGGGGAGTGGGCGGTGGTCACCCAAACCCTGATATCAGAAATGAAACTGTGTCTTCTTATTAGTGTCATCTAGCCAGTGCTTCCCATTCCTCACATCATGACACATATAGAAAATAACCATATTTACACAGTACACTGGAGTAAGCAGACAAGGCTGAGCTCGATCTACTCATAGCCTGACAGTGTATATACTCCATCCCCCAATGGGGTGGGAATCTCTGAGAGCTCTGTTCAGACTACAGAGGAACACAGTGCCATTGATGTGTGTGTTTATTGTACATTTTCTTAAATCTTTCAAAGAAAATAATCTAAAAATAGGCCACATTATTTCTTCTTCAAATTTCAGCATTTGGTTACTGAATAGTATTATCTGGAAACCTATAAATCATATACACAAAATATGAATACCTACCTATATATTCTTTACCTTAGTATGCATTTCTCCACTCTTTTAGCTTGCTTTATCTATTCACTATCTATACACACACAAACACTAGAAACACTTTAGTGAATAAGATTTTTTTTTTTAATGTAGAGTGAATTGGCAAATTTATTGCAGGATTACAAGTTTTACACAACAATAATAAAAAAATCTAAATCAATCTTGCATTAAAATCATGAATCCTGATAAATATCTAATTGACATAGGCATGACCCAAAAAGCATTATAAAATGCTAGTTCCAAGCCAATAATTATGTAATTTAATTTATTATGTTCTTATTACAAGCTTACTTCCAAAATTCTTTGTATTTCCTTTAGACAACAGAAGAAAACTTTTTTCAACCCTATGGAATTCCACTGAAGTTGGCCAATATGTAGCTCATAAAAATCATCTGTTCTAATTATAATTCTATGTACACGTGAAATTATAACATACAAATATAATTCTATGTGCATATATGTAATTCTAATTATATCTTCTTATTTTATCTTCATGACCTTTTAAGAAGAAGACTGAAGGGAAAGAAGAAGGGTAACTATGGTTGAGAAAGACAGAGATGAGCAGGAATTGAGGAACATAAAAATTAAATGAGAATGAACGGTATTTATATTCTGAAATATTCATAAGATAGTAATACTATTAATGCTTATGAAGATATTATTTACTTGTAGGAATATAAAGTCCTAAAATATTTCCATAACAATATGTTCTCCAAAAGATAAATTATACTCATACAATGTTTCTTTCAGATAAAGATATACTGATAAATAAAAACATATTCACGATATTCATGAAGATTATAATGGTAAGAATACTTAAAATCCAAAAATATGTTCCTCTGCCCTTCAATCTCCTGCAACATGGCTAGATCAGGAGAACATTAAATATTACTTTAAAATACGTTATGAAGACAAATGAAACTGGTCAACAGAAACAAAATTATGTATTCAAAAGAAACAAGTAAACTGGACATTGGCTTTCCGCAAATTGACTTAACATGAGTTCAGCATAAGCATGACTTTCTTAAAGATATAACAGCCAGGAATTCTGGTCAAGATGGAGGAGGAGGTAAATCCTGTGCATGCAGTCCTCATGACCACATCAAAATAACAACTAAACTATGGAACAACCAAGAGTGGGAATAGCCCAAAGTCTAAGTGAAATGCAATCTTACAACTAAATATACACAGAAAAAGCCACACGGAAACAATAGAAAAAGTGGAGACAAGGAATGGGTTGGTCCTAAACTTGCACGTAACCTTCAAAAATTAGGACAGATATCAGGGCTGTGGAGATTCTTCTCCTCAGTTCCTGAAATCACCTCAGAGCTCTCAAGGTGAAATGAGTTTCTTGTTAGCCATAATAAGTCCCTTTTTTACCGCCAATGGGTTTGTGTTAATGGGGTGAATTTTGGAAATCACCTGAGGATGAAGGCTTCTGGCCAGGGAACCCGGTTCTGAATAGAGGGCTGGAAATTTCGGTCCCACCCCGGATTTCCAGGGAGGGGAGCAGGGCAGGAGGTGGACTCAATATCTACTGGTCAATGAGTTCAACAATCATACCTATGTAATGAAGCCTCCAAGAAACCTAAAAGAAGAGGGTTCAAGGGGCTTCCACATAGGGGAACCAGAACACTTCCATGAGCCACCAGGCTTGGCCCCCAACTCCACAGGGACTGGTAGCTGCTTTATTCAGGACTTTGGCCCATGTATCTCTTTATCTGGCTGTTTGATGTGTATTCTTTAATATCCTCTGTAATAAAGGGGAAATCTAGTAATCTGGTCTCCTGAGTCCTGTGAGCTGCTCTAGAAGATTAATCAAACCCAAGGAGGGGGGCATGAGAAGCTACAATTGGTAGCCTATCAGTCAGTAGCACAGGTGACACCCCAGACTTGGGACTGGCATCTCAACGGGGCACACAGTCTTGTGGGACTGAGCCCTTTACCTGTGGGTCTCAGGCTGTCTCCTGGGAGAGAATCTCATCAAAACCATGGACCTCACTCCAGAAAAACACACAGTCTCCTCTGAAAACCCAGTCATGGAACCACTCTGCACAAAGGACCAAGCCACAGACAGTGGCGTTTGGGACAGGTTGCCCCGACTTGCACATCTTTGTGTGCCTTCACCAACTGACTTAACTATATGGGGTTCTGTGAGCCTGGACAAAGAGCTGGCTTCAAGGGGAAGGAGATATATACAGCCAGGAGAGCACTGGGGCCAAACCTAAAGGGTCCAAAGTTGCAGTCATGCAGGATGAATATGTCTGGATATCTAATGGAGAGTGCGGTGACTCCAGTTCACACTTCTGTAGTGTGTACTGGACACCTCCTGAGGCTCGATTTCAGGGGTTTGCAACACACACACACACACACACACACACACACACACAATGTCAGGAGATGGATATGTGAATTAGCTTGACTGTAGTAATCATTTCACTAAGCATGCTGAATATATCATCGTGTTGTACACTTGAAATGTATATCATTTGTATTACAAAAACCCCAAGTAGCTGAACCTGGGCTCTGTCACCTCTGCTATGGCAGGAATGACACTTCTGCCAGGTTGAGGCCTATCCTTTAAAATGCTGGCAACGTTTTCTTTCTTGCTTTCTCTTCTAAACCAGCCACCATGCTGCCCGGAGGAAGCCCATGCAGCCCAGGAAGGCGGATCGAGGCCCCTGGCCACCACCCCAGCTGAGCTCCCAGGGTCAGTCATCGTGAGCAAGGCCTCGGCTGATGTCCCATGGGGCGGGGAGGAGCGGTCCCCAGGGCTCTGCCCACACTGTAAGATCTTGATACAGAAAGGAAGATGATTGTTTTAGAGCACTAAATTTCAGGGTGGTGTCTTACACAACAGATGGCCAGACACTGCCGAACCTCTGTCCCCACACTTGCTGCAGTTTCTCAAATGCCCCTCATCTCCTGTTAGAGGCTGAATGTTTGTCTCCCCCATTCAGATACCGAAGCCCTAACCTGACCTTGGAGGCTCCCTTGGGAGACGGGACTATACTTGGAGACGGGACCTGTGAGAAGGTGCTTGAGGTGGAATGAGGTCGTAGGGATGGGGTCCTGATCACACAGGGCTAGCACCCTCCAAGGAGAGGAAGAGACAGCAAGCTGATGTCCAGCCTCCAGACCTGTGAGAAAACAAATTTCTGTTGTTTAAGCTGCCCTCTCTGTGGCACTTGGTCCGGTAGCCAGAGTGACCAATATGCCCTGTCCAGCTTCGGTGTCTTTGCCCACGCTCTTCCTCCTGCCTGGAATGGTTCCTGCAGTTAACACCGCCGGAGCAACATGCACTCTCAGCAGATGTCCCCGACGAGGGGGACACCTCTGACCACCCTCTGCAAACTCAGCCAGGCCTCCCTGCTTCATCCCTCTCAAAGCATCCTGCCCTCCACGCTACAGCACGGGCCAGCCTGGGGCTTAGATTTCTTCGCATAATGCTTTGGTTAATGCTCTCCCCATCCACCTTCTGGCTCAGCACAGGGCCTGGCACACAAAAGTGCTTCATTTGTGAAAAGATAGTGGCTTTGCCCCCCAGGAAGATCACAGCACCCTTTGACTCAGAAGTTCTGCTCCTACATAAAAGCGCCAGTGGCCATGAGACGTGAGACACAGCCCGGGGCCCTGCGCTCCCAGAGCCCAAGCTGTCTAACAGGCGCAGCTCACCCAACAGGAGAATGGATGAACGTGGCCCATGCACACAATGCTAAACAGCCAGGGGGATGCATGAGTCCTGGTTGCTCCCAGGAGAAAGGCGAGGCCCCCAGACAGCCAGTCCCCAAAGAGGGCACACATCATAAGCCATCTGCATGCAGGAAAACATGCAAACTCAATGAGAGAGAGAAAGAAGTACCCAGTAATCCCACTTCTGGGTGTTTATCTAAAGAAAGCCAAAACGCTACTTCTATCAGACGTGTACATCCATATGTTCATTGCACTACTGTTTACAATTGCCAAGATTTGGCCGCTCCCTGGGTGACTCTCAATTGATGAATGGATAAAGAAGAAGAGGTGACACATATATACAACGGAATATTACTCAGCCATAAAAAATAATGAAATCTTGCCATCTGCAACAACATGGATGGACCTAGAAGGTGTGCTGAGTGGAGTAAGTCAGACAGAGAAAGACAAATGTCATATGATATCATTTATATGTGGAATCAAAGGACAAAATGAACAAAGTAGAAACAAATTCATAGATACAGAGAATATTTTGATTGTTACCAGATCGACAAAACAGTCATAGGGATGTAAACTATAGGTTAAGGAATGCAGTCAATAATATTGTAAGAACAGTATATGGTGCCAGATGGGTAATAGATTTATTGGGGGGATCACATCATAAGTTATATAAATGTCTAAACACCATCTTGTACACCTGAAACTAATATTGTATTTCAACTGTAATTGAAAAATTGAAAATTTTTTCAATTATTCAATAAATAAATAAAAATGGGATAACAATCAAAATTTCATTTGAAGATATCTGGAACCTAGTCATGCTCAGTCTACACAGAACATAGTCCTTCCATCTGGTCTCCATCACGTTATGTCTCAAATGTAATCCTCACTAGTGTCCTCACTGTAATTTTTCAATCTTCTTTTCTGCTATTTCTCACTTATCAATAAAATTTCCAGAAATTCTAGGGAATCTGTGTAACTCTATATCAAGTGGACAGAGCCCACTCATTAGGAATACAGTTCTTCGTTTTTAACAAAGTTTCCTCATAATTCATCTTCTAGTTGCAGTTTTCCATGTATTTGTTTCTTAATGGCCCATTAGTTATTCAGTGGAAATTTTGTTGAATCTTCTTTACACATAATATTTCACTTGCACATTTATTTAGATATATCCATCTTCAATCCCTCATCTCTGACATTCATGATAGATATACTATACCCAATACCCTAAAATGAGTTTGTTTTCAGTTTCCATAAGGACAGCAGCTTATAAACTTCAATATATTATATTAATAAAAACATTATTTTGATTCACCAACTAATTCTCATTTGTGTAATTATATTTCCCCCAAGGTTTTATATATCACATATGAAAACCAAACTGCTTAAAGGTATAATGGCAATTCAGTATCCATTAAAAAAAATGAATAAATTCCAAAATGTGAGTCAGGGTTTTGCACATCACAATTTTTGCAACAGTAAAAAAAGAATAATAGGGTTTCTGCAGTTAAAAATAAATTATGCATTTTCACTTAAAATATATTTCATCAATAAATATATTAAATTGATAATTTTAAATATTTCCAGTATTCTAATAAGGAAATTTCAAAAAAGAACTTGACATGTAGCAGTGTAAATATTATGTATTACAAAGTATTTGAAATGCCTATGTATCACCAAAGCCATCTAAATAACTTTATAAAATCGGAATAATTAGAGCTACTGTTTGCATGAAAACATTAAATAACTTCATTCTCTGGACTGGCATGCTTGTGCTTCATTTCTGACAGACAAGAGACAGTGCTTTAAGAAGTATCCTACATTCATAAAATTTTATGATCACTTTATTCATAAATATTTTATAATTTCTATATTAAAATGAGGCATTGAATGTCCTTTGAATTGCTTTTTAAGTGCACACCTTCTAGGTGATAAGTTGCCGGATCATTTGAGAAAAAACATAAATGGAATATTACCAGGAAACAGAAAGCAGGAGGCAAGCAGTAGATATTAGTTTTATGTAACTTTACAATAGAACTCTTTCTGGTTTGGCAAAGAGACCTTGGTCTACCTAGGCAGCTATTGTTAGGCCATCTTTTCATCAGAGACGGTATAGGTCTCTGCTCATGATAAGAGAGAGAAAGGACCAAGGAAAAGAATTAGGACAAGACGTGGTCCAAGGGAGGTGTTTCCTCAAAAGAGGTGTAGACCTATAGCTGTGAGATTCTGGGCAGGCTTCCCTTCAAACTAATATTCTTTAAATAATCTGTTCAATCTGTTAATGTTAGCAGGTAGAAAACTGATTGCCCACTAATTAATAATGTATACTTCTATCTTTATATTCATGATAATGGTTATGTTAAATATAGTAAGTGTAATAGTCCATTTAAACTTACTATCCATTTTAAATTATGTTTGTATCTTTGTTTTTACAGTATTCATGAAATGGATGGTGTAGTCACTCAGGCCCAAAGCTCAGATTAGCAAACATTTACTTGCTTTCCACTCCCTAGGATTGCAAGATTTATAAACAAAACAAAAGGATAGCCAGTTAAATTTCTGATACACAGAAAATAATTATTAACACCAATATATCCTAAACATTGCACAGCCTATATTTTAGTATAAGTGTGTCCCATTTTTAAGGTGTATTTATACTAAAATGTATTCATCATTTATCTAAATTTCAGATTTAATTGGATGCCCTGTATTTTACTTGGTGATGCTACCTCTGGCTTTTAGGAACTGTGGAATTCAATTCAAGTTAAAATATAATAGCCAGAATGTTCTATGAAAAAAAGAAAAAAACTCTTCATAGGATATACATTTTTTAAAAGGATGAGCTGCAGACTAAATATCCTGGGCAAAGAATCCCTCTGGGTAGGAGAGGAAGCTGCAGAGTTGAGGCTGCTGTCTATTCCAGATAGGAATGAAGCACAAAGAGAGTGGGAGAGCTGAAGAAAAGATAGAACTGTAGGGTATGAAAGTGGTAACATCAACAGGGAAGGCTATTTGTCTAAAGCAAAGGAAGCTCAAGCTCCAGGGTGCTAATGTAACAAAGATGTTTCCTGAGGAAACAGGGCAGCATCTAACTAGCCAACCTGCATCACAGTAGCTCCCCAGGCAATCAGTCTTCACACAGCAGAGAGAATAATCTTTTCAAAAGGCGAATATGATTTTGTCACTTCCAAGCATGAAATCCTTCAATGGCTTCCTACTACTATCAGGACAAAGGTTATTCCTCATCTTACTGTTGTCTCACACTCCAGTGACATCTACTACCCTGCATTCCCCAACCCTCCTGCCATGCTGGCTCTCTTCATCTCTCACACCTGGATTGCTCCTTCTGCAATAGAGCTTTTGAATCTATTGCTCCTGGTTCTCTAACTCACGTGAGTGCCATTCTTCCTAAAGTGTCACTTCCTATCAGAAGCCATTCTAGATCTCTCTGACTATATCAAATCCCTCTATATATGCTGTCATTGAACTGGGTATCTCTTCTCTCTACTACTTGTCAGGGCTAGGTATTTTCATGCTTACCATTTTTATTATAGCACATATTATAGGTATACACAAGCAGAGAGAATAAGATAATGAAACTTCACGCTCCCGTTGTCCAGATCTGGTGAAGAACAATTCATGGCAGTCTCACTTCACTATGTCCTCACTCAGACCCAGTTATATTATTTTGAGATATTCCTACTACCTCTGAAATAATTTTGTAAAGGATATTCCTCTCAGATAATTTCTCTAAAGGATACTCTTTAGAAAACATACTGCAGCTTAAATTTTAAATCTGTTTGCATGATTATTTGGATTATTAGATTCATGTCTGTCTTCCCTGCTGGATGGTAAAATTCAAGAAAATAGGGACTATATCTTTTTTTAATTATCACCATATCACAATATCTAATATAATTTTGAGCCCAGAGCAGTTTCTCTGGCCTAGAATAGAAGTTAACTGAATCCTCATATATTTTTAAATTTTTGTCTTACCCCTTTTAGTCTACATTTTTCATTTATCGTATTTCTAGTTTTGTTTGTTTGTTTTTAAATTATTTTTATTTATTTATTTTTAATTAGTTTCACATGTACAACACAGTGCAGTAGTTATAGTTTTTACCCCTCAAAGTGACAACCCCCCTCCCCCATTTAGCCACCCCACTCCTCCCCCACATATCATATATATCTATTACACTTCCTCTGACTCCCTTCCACATTATAAACCACATCCTGTGACTATCTATATATTCAATTACAGTTAGTATACAATATTATACAACCTCAGCTTCAGGTGTACAGTGCAGTGATCAAGCCTCTACTCCATCCATGAAATGGTCTCCCTAACAAGACATATGACCATCTGACACCCCACAAAATATTTACAACATGATTAATTATATTCCCCGAACTGTGTTTCATATCCCTGTGGCAATATTGTAGGGATATGAAAGACAGTTTGGGGAATATAATTAATCATGTTGTAAATATTTTGTGGGGTGTCAGATGGTCATATATGGATTTCCAGGTTTTTACATATGTTTTGTAAGTAGAACAGGAATTCCTACCACCAGGAAGCATCAGTTAGTACTTCAGAGCATTGATTAGCATGCCAAATGAATTTACTACTACGCCTGGCCTGATTCAACGGTAGCTTACGGATTTCCCTCAAGGGAAGGGTGATGGATGAATGCCTAACACAACAGTACCCGAAGCACAGTGGTGTCCACAGGAGGCAAGTTCCTCGCATGCTGACACTGCATATAAAATTTGGGGAGTGGATATTTTTTAAAAATTGAAATCTCACAATATGAAATTTAACACTGAAAAATGTGAAGGTCCTATACGTGGTTAAAAAAAAACACTTAATTTCTACACAGAGACATGGTTTAATGAGAGCTCTTATGAAAAAGATTAAGAGGTTTCATTAAATGTGCTTCACTAAAATATATACGCTCACTCTTCAATGTGTACCTTCAACAGAGCCTTGCACTTAATGGACATTCATTAAATATTTGGTGAGCGCAAAAGTGATTGAACTGTCAGTTCTAGCTGTTACAAAAATTCAGTTAAAGCTTAGCTACATTAGTAGAATTGCAGGCAATAGAACAAAGGAAAAGATGGCCCTGTTCTTCTTTTGAAAGCCAGACCACAACTGTAGCAAGGTTGTGTCCAGTTCTGAACAAACTTAACGTGGATATAGAAAGCCAGGTTATTCAAAGGGAGGTTGTCAAAATGGTGATGATACTGAAAAGCCAGTAGGAACAGCAGATGAGACTGGCAGTGAGGCAGCAGGGTCACTACGTTTAAATGTACAAGGAGCCATTTACATGACAAGGCGGGTAGATTTGCTCTAGGGGGCACCAGTGAATAGAATCAGACCAAGGGACTAGAAGAAAAAATGCAGCTCAAGATGCAAGATGTGCTAAAATCAAGATCTATCCAAAAATGCCAGAGAAGAGTTAAAAACTAGGTTTTGTTTGTTTGTTTTTTAAGGGTTGTTCATTTTGCCTTTTGAGATGTTCAAGCACAAGGTAGGCAAGCGCTGAGGGATTAACATCAGATAAATTGCCTCCACCATTTAATCATTAAAGATTTTCTTCAAGATAGTATCAACAGTCAAAAATGTTGTTAAACACCTCACTAAAAATGGCAAAGCAAAAATTAAATATTTTTATCAATAATGTAAAAAGCATTTTGAGGATATAGAACCTTAGAGTTTGGAGGTATATCTGGGGAAACATGATGAACTGGACACTGTGATGATGCAAATGTGTTAGATTTTCACCTATAGTTTTCTAGGAATAAACCTAGACACTTATGAATAATTAGCTGAATATTAATATAATTTTATTATAAAATGTAATAAAGTTTCAAATATGAATCTATAAAGGGACTTTATCATTTAAAAGATAACCTCAGCTACTCCTTTATAAATAGTGTGTCTCTATCCTCCCAATAAACACATACAGGTTTGAGGAATTCACTATCTCAAGAAGCAGCCAGATGTATTTTGAGATGAGCTTTAGTTGTTGGAAAGTATTTTATGATAAGTTCAATTCACCCTTCCCATAATTTCACCTTTCATCCCAGTCCTAGCCTCCAGATCTTCACACACATACAAAAATCCAAACCTTCCTACATATGCGAGTCCTAGAAATAATCAAAAAGAGCAATCGAGTTCCTAATTCTTTCCTTCTCCAAACAAAACATTCTCAGCTGTTTCAGATACTTCTTCACGTCATGATTTCCAGGTAGAGACCCAGAAACATGCTCACTGCCTACCCTGAACATTCTCCTCAATTTGATTAAAGGACCTCCAAACAGGAGCTTTCCAGGCAAGCACAGCACATTACGTGAGGTCTGAACAGGGCAGAAAAGCCTCACTCCGCCCTTGCTCTGTCAGTACAAGACCACAAAATACCCCTGACTTATACTAAGCCAATTAGCAACTAAACCTAAACTTCTTTTTATTATGCAATAAAATTGTCATGGTAACTAGCACTGGTCTTGATTAGCAAATAATCAAAGTTTCCATGTAAATAGTATCATTGAAGTTCCCACATATTCTTTTTTCAAAAATAGAGTATTATTCAATTAGCAAATAATGCAGTAATAGTGTTATTATTCCCATTTTATGAGAAAATTAAGACACAGATTAAGTGACATATTAAGCCTATAACCAAGAAGTAACAAAAATTACTCTAGAACCATCCAAAGCCTGTGCATCACACATTTCATTATACCATATTACCCTCTTTAAGTGCTTCCTAGGATCTTTGTCAACGGCACTATAACAAGTAGCATTCTTCATACAGCAATATGTAGAGTAATGAATAAGTGGAAACATATTCTTCATCTCGTTTTTTGTTTGTTTTTTAATCTCCTATGTACATTTTTTAAAATATGTGAACAACAGGTGTGTGGTTTGTTTAGTACTCTTAAACAGAAGAGACTTTTCTTAAAATATTTAAAAAGGAAACTACCTTTAATTCAAGCTGATGGGTAATTCCTTTTAAGGGCCTGGAATGAAGAAAGTAGCATTTTATGCGAGGACTCTTGAGACAGTAAACAAAATAAAAATTATGTGCTTAAACCAAAACTTATGAACTAAGGATTCAAAACTTATTATCATGGACCTAAAAGCCATCTAAAAAATTGAAAATGATACAGTTTTCATCAGCTTTTCAGTTTCTTTCCAGCAGTGAATTGAGCAAACCCACTAGAGCTATGAACATATTTCAGCAGAGAGAGTTCAGGTAGCATCCTGCTGACAGACTGTGGGTGATGCCAGGAAACAACAGGAAGATCCTTGAACTGTGACACCTAAAGAAGTTTAACATGTGAAATTTGTACATCACTCGGTAGCTCTGGAAAATCCTTAACTTCTTATATTCTCAGAGACATGTATGTAGCTACATCTGCAATTAAGTATTCTGTAAATGGCT
Organism: Aselliscus stoliczkanus; assembly: GCA_033961575.1. Classification (NCBI taxonomy): domain Eukaryota; kingdom Metazoa; phylum Chordata; class Mammalia; order Chiroptera; family Hipposideridae; genus Aselliscus; species Aselliscus stoliczkanus. Next base: position 67,881,029 of record CM066740.1, on the reverse strand, counting down.
GTAATATGTCATGGGATAATATCACAAGGGCTATTTAACTGAGAATCTCATTTTCGTGAATTCCCTAGGAGGTTTGTACAGCCTTCTGGTGCTTCCAGGGGAAAAGCAGTAGCTAGTCTTTCATCTGCAACTACTAATGATCTCCCCTGGGTGGGGACACCCTGGTCTGGCTATCTCAGGGCAGTGGGCATGCTTTACTAATGATGCACATTTTGTAATATGACCAACTATTAATATGACTCGACCTCTCATCTTCCCTGATGATGACACTCTCCGGGGTCACCTGAGGGTTTGCCATTTTCCCATGTCATATTTTACTGCACTCTATGGCCGCCTGCTCTCAGGGCCTCATTTGGCCATTTGGCTCAGTACACGTGCTATCTGAAAAGTTTTTCTTCTACAAAATATTCATTGGATCACAGAACAAAATTTTTCCTTATTGTTTTATTCTCTTTCAAGGACAATCAAGAAAAAAAGCTCTCTTCTCCCTCTGGGAAATTTAATCACTTACCTTTCCTACGAAGACACGGAACTTGTGAGAACTGCAACAATATATTTTTTCAATTTATGGTGGATTATTATTTAAAAATGAAAACAGAACTGAACTTGAAGATTTGTCATTGAATTCAGACAATGCTATGCATTAGGGTAAATAAGTTATCTCTCTGACTTTGGGTTTGTTCACAGGAATTAACATAATACCTAATTCTAAAAGGTATTACGATGAAATTAGACAAAAATGTGAAAACTCCTGGCCCAATTCCTGGCATTTAGTAGTTCTAAATGTTTGTTAAAACATAAACAAATAATTCAACTAGCATGATGCTTTGATTGTTTTTCTTAACTGAATACATAATTCTTTTGACAAACACTGGTCGTTTTTCAAAGCCCAAGCCACCTTGTAGGACTTCATCAAACAAACAAAAGTAAGTAACCAGTGGCACAAGATATATACCATGGTAACAGAAAGTTGCAAAATCTCTAAAGGGTAAATGAAATGGGTGCTCCTCACTATACTTTACCTATAGACAGCATCATTGAAAGTAACCTGGGAGTGTTATTATTGCACAGATCTTATTGTGAACATAGCCCAGAGCTTCAGTTCCAAAGAGACATGCTTTACATTCTTTGTTTTCCAATTTCATATCAGAAATAAAGACTGAAAATCCGTAGTGATCAAGAAAGCCTAAGTGAAGAGTGACACTTGTAGGTCACAGAAATCTGAAATTTGATTTTAAAAACTAAGCTTTCTTAGCTCTTCCCCCTCCCAAACCCCATTATTTCCTTACCAATAACCCTGTCATCATAGTTCTTGATGGATATAAAGGGGCACAATCAAATTCCATTTTTGATAAGTTGGCTATACTTCAGATACAGAAATAGAATGTTCCTAAGGATAAGAAATGTCTGCTTTAGCTTTCTTTAAAGTGACTGGGGCCAATGCATTTATGCCACTAAAGAGAACTTGTGGCAAACATTTAAGATAGCACTCCTTGTTCACCTGAATTAATAAATCCCTACTGCAACACAATAGTGACTACTTACAAGGAATGCGACCATAACATTTGTATTATTAGATACATAGGTATATTTCAACTTTTCTATAATGTATTAAAAATTCATTTCCAGAAACTGATAGCAAGTTTATTTTTCAAGGGAGAATATGAATGGAGGTGACTCCTGGGCTCAGTTCTATCAGTTTTGTAAGAGTAAGAACATCTAATGTAAGAAAAACACATTCTGTGCACATTTAAACAACAGAAGATTATCTTGAGGACTTTTTAGGACACTAGGCACATTTATAAAATTCATACATGGACAAGATTGGGGGGCATTTTTTCATTATTTCTATAAACTGTCTTCAGGGTAAGTGAACACCTCTCTAAATAAGCAATAAAACCACTAAAAATATAAGTCTCCTAAAAGGCATACATCAAGTTGAATGCCTGACGGGATTTAAATTTTAAGGAGTCTCGTCTGAAGTTCCTTAAAACTCACAACTTTTGATGACCAAGAGACTGAATTGCTAAAGAATCCTAGAATGAAATTAGCTCTGAGACACTTCCAATACAGACCTTGTTATATCATTACCAGGGTCTTTCCAGCCACTAGGCTGAAAACCCTTATGTCCATTAATCCACTTGAACCTTAGTTTTCATTCAAATATGAAATAAATTATTTGCTTTTCTCCCTAAAGTGCCTTGTTACTTCTTTTACTGTATCTGATCTACAGAGGCACACTTACCAAATAGCACAGCGAAGACTCTACAAGATGATGACACTTGACCGGCAGCTACTCACTATATTCGGTAGCATTACTTAGGCAGCAACTCACTATGAATAATGATATTCCCTTTTATTCTTTTTTTTTTTTTTTGAGGGCAGTGTCACTGGCCCTCATACATGGGACCAAACCGGGGCCGCTATATTGGTCTACTTTCTTCTCATTCGCTGTAATTCATATTATGCATCTCATTTTTTTTTTCTAAAGATTTTACTGGGGAACTGAGGGAAGGAAACAGCGTTGGAGAACCGGGGAAGGGGAACAGACAAGTTGCTGTCCTTTTTTTGTTCTTCAGTCTAGTTGTGGAGGATGTTGCTTCACTGGCCCATATTAGTATTATCATTGCACTCTTCTCGGGTGAGGCAGATCAGTCGCCGGCCTCTGGGCGGCAGCTCACAGCGGCTCTTGGCAGCTCACGCTGGCTGCCAGCCGCTCATGCTGGCTGCCGGCCAATCACTGTAGCCTATGGCAGCCCACTGCAGTAGGGGCTGCAGCTATGCCATTCCAGGGGACTCACAACAGCCCAGCTCCAGGTGGAGCTGTTGTTCACCATCTTAGTTGTAGAGGGCAGTGTCACTGGCCCTCATATGTGGGATCTGAACCAGGGCTGCTGGCATCCCAAGCCAGCTCTTACCCAACATGCCACTCAGCGGGCCCTGCATCTCATTTTTAAATGTAACTTGACTAATTTACTTATTGTCTGTAGTTTCCTCACTATGGTATGCCTTTTTGTTAAATTTTAGTGCATGTTTTCTTTTTTTTCTATAAAATACTGGCAAAACACCCATACGAAGGATAAAATCACAATTCTCTTACATTCAAGAGAAATTACTTGATGGATATAACTTACTGAAACTTATAATGGGTTTGGATACCGTTTTTATCTGTTTACATAATATTTTTAGCATTCACTATTACAAGCTTTATCATGACAATTAATTTGGAATAATTTTCTGTTGCAATGTAAAGATTTGATAGTAAAATTGATTAATTGTGTTCTATGTCTATTCATATGTTTTGAAGAGGAATAGAACCCATGTAAAATCCCTCTCCAAAAAATGAGTTTTATTTCTAATGACACCATGATTTTCAAGACATTAGACTTTTTTCTTCATTTCCTATACAGTTTCAGGTCTCAGAGACATGCTAACATCTGACAGTCTCAATATTCATTTGTTAGCTCATATAACAAAATGTAGTCTATTAGAGTAAATTTTGGTCATGTGCAACTTAGAAAATTTGAAAGGGAGAAACAAAAATCAGCATTTCATGATAATATCAATGAAGACAGTATTCTTTTAATTATGTATAGTATATAATTAAAGCCCAGCTTAGAAAAACATATAAATACTTGTAGTTATTTTAATACTAAATCCTCTATAAAATGCTTCTCTGGACAATGTAAGCAATTAACATTTCCTGAAACATGTGTGTCAATCATTCAATTTCCCAGGATCTGGAAATAAGCCTTATTACATTAATAAATTTGGAGAGTTGAAAATTATTTTAGTAATTATCATTACTAATACATCACAATATTTTTCTTGGCTTCTAAATTTTACCTTATTGTTTTTCCTTTATTTTCTCCTTTATTCAATTAATTTTGATGTTATATTTGTGTTATATATGCACATATTTGTAATCACCAAAACTTCTGAAATAAAGATTATACAATGAATGAATGAGTGAATGAATGAATTATCAAATACAACCCAAGGGCTAGCTCATTGTTTAGAATAGATGACATCACCTATACTCTAGACTTGAGGCTCTCAAATTCACCAGATTTCCTATAGCAAATTGTTTTTTTCTCCTCTCCATGAAAGGCATAGAATGTACCCATGGTCCAGAGGTTGGTAAACATTGTCTATAAAGGGATGGATAGTAAATATTTTAAGGTTCGTAGGCTACCTACATTCTTTCTAACATATTCTTGTGGTTTGGGTTTTTTTAAAAATCTTTAAATAAGTAGTACATCATTCTTAGCTGACATTAGTATAAAAACAAGCCTTGGGCCTGCTTTGTGCTGTAAGCACTGCGATATAAGACACTCATCAGTGCGCAAAGGTATTTGGGGAGCTGCTGCTTTCTTGCTCCCTCACACTTGCATGGCATCAGCTCTCAGGAGCCAGGTTTCCTGGCAAGATCCTCTCTGCTGCTCTAATGGGAGTCTCACCTACAATTCCCAGTAGCTTGTCTCTGAATAGGACTCAGGAAACTGTGGTCATGAAATGTGCTGAGCTTCGAGCTGTACAAGCCTGATCCAGATTCTGGCTGTACAACATCCTGCAACATGACTTTAAGTTAAAGGCTAGATGTTTGATTTCCTCCCTGGTACAATGGGAACACTAAAACCAGTGTTGTGCAGATGAACTACAATAAGATATGTCAGAAAGTGACTTCCCAGGGCCTAGAGCATCCTCTTGGCTCAGACCCTGCCAGGTTCCCTCTGTGCCCTCCAGGCAGCCACCCAGCAGCAACAGTGCAAGTGCTGACATCTTATAAAAGTGGGTGCCGCATGGCCCAGGTGACTCCTTTCTCTCCACAGCTGGCCCGCTCAATGTCACTCTTTCAGAATCCTTTCCGCTGAACTCACTACCTGCAAGCATTTATCAAAACACAGCTGTTTGTTAAGGCAGCTATCCAAAATGCCAGAGCACGGACCCAAGGAAATCTATGGAAAGGCATTCCAGAAGCCTGACACTCACCTACCCTGCAACCACATCTTCTGCCAGCTAACCCCAGGACAGCTCGGTTTCATTATGTAAACGTTAATGAGATAACGTCAAAATCCCACTCAATATTTTATGTAAAGAGCAAACCATTCATGCCTTTGCAAGAAATAACATTGTACCATTATATTTGTGTAAGAATAACTAAATGTGTATTTGATTTTGATATTGAGTCTTTGATATGGTTTTATACCTCCTTATGTTCTTCTCTTAAAGCATGATCATCAAATGTTACAGGGAACAGCACTCACTGTGCAGCTCAGTGCAATAGCTCCGAGATCTGAAAAAGAGCTAGTTCTTTGGAAATTTCATTTTCTTTGTTGTTATATAACACTTAGTTTCCATCATTATCAGTTCCCAAGTCTACAAAGAAAACTTTCATTCTGAAATTCCTGGCAGCTAGTCTACAACAGTGTTAATAGTAAGTGTTAATGATTTTAGAAAATAACCGGATTCTTCCTGCAGACTCATTATTCAAGACACAGTGGGCTCACAGGTCTCTCCCATTATGTACTATTTCTGCGTCCAACATTCCTCATTATGCCTCTTCATGTTATTATTACATAATCAATTAACCAACCCTCATTATAGAGCCCTCAGCATTCTGCTGGGCCGGCGGTGTTTAACTCTGACTTTGCCACTGAATCGCCTATGGGAATCTTTCAGTATACACAGACGACAGGGCCCTATGCCAGATTCAGGTTGGGGTATAACTTTGTCAAAGGCATTTTTTTAAAAAATTTGCAGGTGATTCTGATTGCATCTAGGATTGAGGACTTCTGTTCCTGGACTTGTGAGGGTACAGAAGGGAAATGAAAGAATCTAATAAGGAATAACCTAATAAGTGCTAAGTCTTGTGATGTTATTAATTTATATTGTAATTTAATTATCAGTAGTAATCTATCAAGGATTTCATTTTTCTCCTAGTATCAGAAATTATACTGTGAAAATGAAATCGCTTCCAAGATGACATCAGACCTACTACCCAAAGTCCACGACATTTCCATCAGGTAAAGATGCCTACAATCTAGCTGAGGTGATGGGGCAGGCAGTGACACCCAGGATCCCCAGGACATGGGACAGGGGCCCAGAAACTGGAGGCGTCTGTGTTCCAGTTGCGACACTGGCTCCACTCAGCTGCGGGGTCTGAAGGCCAAAACCTTGCAGATTCAAGTGTATCCAGGGTTTAAGCCAATTCTAACTGAATAAACCTCATGGGATTTAAGAAAGGTTCATGAGGTTTAAAATGTATTTTCCTCTACCAAATTTGGTACAGCTGGTGAAAGGCTCAAAAGAACTTTGTTATAAGGATTAAGATACTCTATGTAGAATTTTCAGCAAAGGACTTGATGTGGAATAAGTATCCTAACAGACATACCTTCTCCTTCTTATTTCACCCTCTCCTGGAGGGGGAAAACCAAAAACGAACAAAACCAGGGGCCCTGCTACAGGCCAGCCCATGGATTGGAACACTGATGCTTTCCTTACTCCCGCAGGCAGGTGTCCTTTCCTGTACATATGACCACAACTCATCATCTTGCAACTCCTCCCACTGCACCACCGATCAGGGGCAGCTCCTGCGACAACTGACAGCTACAGCTGAACCTGGTTAGCCACTCACCTTTTGGTACATTAAAATTTCTGACTACTTTTTTGCAAAGCTATTCATCAGGATTACAGGCTTTCCCTCAACCTACAACCTTTTTCTTATTTACTTGCCAAGTTACAACACACTTAAATGTGGAGGAATTTATAAATTAAAAAGCTATGAGAAAAAAATATATACTGATTTGTATGTCAAATATAATTCAACTTAAAATATAAAATATAGATATAAGGCAGATGTAGATACAGAGAACAAAGTTCGATTGTTTTTTTAAAAATATGATCTGTGAAACCTAAGGTACAGAATATTGCTACTTAAAGATCTAGCCTGAAGATGTTATCCTGTTTTTAATTACTATAGGAGTTTATAAAAAACTTAGCTTCATGTCAACGCATTGTAGGTTCTTATTAAATATTGCGTACTACCTCCCATTACTCATGATTTATTACATATCACTAATTATAATAAGGATCTTTAAGGGGAGAATGTTGTCATCTTTAGGATATCCTACTTCATACCAAGGTTCTCAGAATATGAAAAGGCAGGGAGTGAATATAATTTGGTTTCACAAACTAATCTGAAATTGAAGATGATATCTAGATTTGAGGTAATATTTGAGACAAATTTCCTTCTGAAAACATATATATACACCAATATCCTTTAAATATATATATATATATATATATATATATATATATATATATATACTTACAAGTAGGACTGCCATCTCTAGGAACACCAATCTATCACTTACTGGTTTTGTTTTCTAACAACCCAGCTATCCTTTCTTTCCAACCTCCATTATAAATGCCTCCTCGTGCTTTTTCTTTTGGGCTAACTTTTCATTTTCTTAACATCTTCTCTCAATATGAGTTCCAGGCAATATATAGTTTAATTCCATCTAAATTTTGATTATCTTCTAGTCCCCATTATTATGTTTAACATTAAGACAAGCAGGAAAACACATGTCTCTTCTTCCCACATAGCTTGTGAATAGTGGCATTTTGGTTGATCACCTCTGTGACCTGGTTGCCAACATCTAAAGCTCTTCAAATGCCATGACTCAGGCTCAGATGCTTTCATTTTTAAATGCATTCAGCTTTCCAATAAACACAATGACCTCTTTCTTCCACTGTTAAAATATGCTTCAAATCTCTTACTCCTTTTTCATTTTTTCACAAATCTGCATCTACCATAATCTAGTTTGCTCACATTTAGGTATCTTTCTAGTTTCCATATTACTTTACATTACTCTTCTGGCCGTATTATAATGTTCTACATTATTATTTTACTTCATCATAAATATAGTCCTAGCAGGCTTCACAGTATTACCATTAAATTTTTAATGATGAAATAAAGATAAGTAAAAGCCAAAGGATGAACAGCAAACTTTTATTTTAGCTAAAAAATAATATTTTGCCTTTTTTTTTTAAAGATTTTATTGGGGAATTGGGGGAGGGGAACAACATTGGGGAATCAGGGAAGGGGAACAGACAAGTTGCTGTCCTTTTGTTCTTCAGTCTAGCTGTGTAGGACGTCGCTTCACTGGCCCATGTTGGTATTATCATTGTGCTCTTCCTGGGTGAGGCAGATCCGTCACCGGCCACTGGACGGCAGCTCACGCCAGCTGCCAGCCACTCAGGCCAGCTGTCAGCCACTCACTGTAGCCTATGGCAGCCCACTGTAGCAGGGGCTGCAGCCTACACCATTGCGTGCAACTCACAGGAGCCCAGCTCCAGGTCCAGCTGTTGTTCACCATCTTAGCTGTAAAGGGCGCAGTGTGACTGGCCCTCATATGTGGGATCCCAACTGGGTCCCTGCTGCTCAGAACTGGTGTCCCAAGCCAGCTTTTAACCAACATACCACTCAGTCAGCCCAATATTTTGCTACTTTTAATTATCCTTAATCATAATTAAATTCTCCTGCTTTTGTATACATATTTTTTTGATATCTATTTTTATTTGAAATCTATTATTTCTGTTAACTTCGAAGAATTATTTTCAGTATAACTTATGGCATATTCAATATGACATTTCTTATGAACACTGAAACTATCCATTATGCAGTTATTTTTTGTTTTCATTTGTTTTAATTCCTACAGAATACATATTTTAATCATTATTTCATAACTCTAAAATCATAATAGTATGCCTTAATGTAATTACTTCATTTACTATTTTTAGTGTTATTCATAATTACACAGGTTAACCTACTTAGAAAAATAAAAGGCCTACACTTTTAAGTTCTAGTATTTCTCTCTATTTTGACCTTGTTAGAGTTGAGTTTTTGCCAATGTTCATCTTTACTGTAAAATTTAGTCTCCTGGATATCTCTAAGGTACACTGTTCCCACTTGTGGTCTAAGAGTTTCTGCCACTGCAAAGGTTAGACAAAATCTTCTGGAATGAACACATATACTAATATCATATCTCTGGGAGGACCTGAGATTGAACCTGCTTAAACATTTAAACACAGAGCTCTGTACTGAATTAGTTACAATAAGTGCTGCATGAATGGATGAATGAGTGATGGAACAAAAAATTAATGAGGTAATTTAGTAATTCATCTTTATGATTGACATCATTCAGGAGACTAAACCACTTTATATGCAAGGAAAATAACCACTGCCACTCAACCATGGAGGTCTTTTCTAAAATGAAAAATACAACTTTCTCTAAACAAATTTCATTGCAAATTTACTTGTAAAGTGTAACACATATTGGCATTCCTCTGCTCCAAAACCTTTAGTAATTCCCCATTTTATACTACATAAAGTAAAATTCCTTAGTATGCATGGAGGGTAAACAATTCATTTGAAATTATGCAGAAGGTGTTAGGTTACAGACCAAGAGAGGAAGGCTGGAAACATGAGGCATTCTAGATATTTCACCATTTGGTCCCAACATATCTTCCTCCGTGTTTTTCATTACTTCCCACCCTGTGCTCCAAACTCAACTACTCTCCTTCCCTAAAGTCTTCTATAGCTACACTTTGAGCATCCTCTTTATTATATTACTTCAGATGCCTTATCTGCTCAAGTGTAAAAGGGAATCATAATATCTTCCTCAAGAATTATTTTGAAGATTAAATGATATAATAATATATGTCAACACAGAGAAAAGTGTGAGGGACTTAGGAGGTGCTCAAAGAGGATAAAATAATAGCTATTAAAATCACTATTGCTAGTGTGCTTTTGTTACTGTTAAAAGAATTCATAAATCTTTCCAACCCCCCCCCCAGTAGCCCCTCCTTTCTGCGCTGCCTTTGCAAACTCGGATCTTAGCACAGGTATTATGATCCTTCTAAATACATGTCATATGTTCCTTTCTAGGATAAAAATGCCTTGAGAAAAGGAGTCGTGTTTCATTATACTTCTCTTTTTTAATTCCCCATACCCTCTACCACAGTAGGCATTCTAGGGACTCATAAATGATTACCCAAGCACCTCTTTCCTACTCAAAAAATTTCCATAATCTCCTCAGAAAACAAGCAAGCAAAAAGACACTGGAGTGAAAATAAGTGTTGAGAGAAAAAAAACAAAAACTACCAACTTGGAATTCTGTACTCTGTGAAATGACTCTTCAAAAGTAAAGGGGAAATAAATACTTTCTTTGACAAACAGAAATTGTTGCCTGAAATCCTGTCTTGCACAAAATCTTCAAGTTCTTCAGAAAAAGCAGAAAAATGGTATGTCAGAAACTCACATCTACATTAAAAAGGAAGAGCATGAAAGGAGGAAAAGGTGAAGGTAAAACAAAAACTTATTTTTTTATTCTTAACTGATCTAACATATAATAGTTTAAAATAATACCAACAATGTATTCCATTTCTGCTATATAGATATATCTATGTGTATATACATATGTATACAAATGTGTATAACACAGATATATATGCTTATGTGTAAGTGAAATGACAGCAATAATACAAGGAATCGTAGGGAGAGTTTAGGATTATTTTGTTTTAAAAAACACTATGCGTGAAGTTGTACAATTGAAAGTGGACATGAAGTAGCTCTAATGTTGCAAACTTCAGGGAAACCACTAACATTTTTTTTAAAAGTATAACCAATATGCTAAGTCAAGGGAGAAAATTGAATCATATAAAATAATAATGAACAACAGGAGTATCTCCAGTTTGTCTCATCCTCCATTTTGTATAACCTCGGCCATCAAAAACGTCCCCACTAGATTCAAGGTCTACCCAACAACCCCGAACTCTGCCTCGTGATAGGCTTAACTACTAGGCCCAGGTGCCACAGACGTCAACCCAGAGACAGGCTAGGTGTCACCAGATCTATTTTGTGATAGGACTAACTCTGCTTATTTTCGCTTCCGTAAAACGCTTAGCCAGTCACAGTTCCCCCGCACGGAATGCCCCTAGCCCACACACTTTGTGGTCTTTGCCCTGATAAGCTACCCCTGAGCTCATTTTGGGGCTGCGAGGTTTTGGAGTGACACAAGTCCTCTTGCAGTTGCCGGCTGTTAGAATAAAGACTGGTGTCTTCTGTTCTGCTCTCTGGGTTACATTATAACATTTTGGAGGCCCCAGCGAGATCTGTGCCTCCTGGCACGCGGAGAGGATGCCAAGGGCGGACAGTCTCCCCAGCGGCTGCCAGCCACCTGGGAATCTAGGGAAAGCGCCACTTGGGACGTTCCAGGGCCCCGGGGACATTTCCAGCGTGCTTGATGGCCAGATGGGTGATGCTTGCCATGCCCCTTCATCTGGTCAGAGTCTCCAGGTTTGCCTTCTTGGTAAGTGACCCTTCGAAGGCAAGGTGTAGGGCTGGTCGTTCTAAGGCTGAGAAAGGAGCTGGACGCAGTCGTACTCCGGCGTCCAATTCTCACCGAGATGTTGGTCGAGAATCAGGAGCCCTACACTTGGTTACGCGAGTTTTGGGAAAACCTGGGCAAAGGAAAACCTGGGTTCTGGGGGAAGGAAAGCCTGGGTAATTGTCTCATGGGCCCCGTCTGTCCTGTCTTACCTGTCGTTTTGGCCAGTTTTGTAGCGCACTCCTCCAAGATATAGAAGTTGTACAATTGAAAGTGGACATCATATAAAATAATTGAGACCACAAAAGGCAGAGAAGAGTGGACAACAAAAATAGGAACAAAGAACAAGGGCTACCTATAGAAAGGTCACGACTCTAGCGGGTGTTCATGAAAATCAGTGAAAAAGTTCACCATGCAGCAGAGGAGAGGGCAGTGGGCACCCCTCTTCATAAACAGAAACAGATTTACGGTTGAGCGTCGCTGGACACAAGGGAGGTGGGCCGCCGCCGCCATGCCTCTCTCGCCTCCTCCTCTGCGCAGCGCAGGTTCCCCTCCGCCTCCTGCGTCTCCCTGTAGCTGTTTGTCGCCACACTTGCTGAAAACAAGGCAGGGACAGAGGTTGCTGCATGGGCCAGAATCTTATTCTTTCCTCTTTTCCAGAAACACTGGCTAAGGGGATGTAGAAGTAAGGCTGAGGCTTCTGCCATGAAGCGGGTTAAGAACTGTATCAAAACGACAACGAAGTGTCGGATACCTGCAGAAGTTTCCTACAGAACGAGGCCTGAGTTGCCCTGTGGATTCAGGCCCAGTCTTGCGCAAGGGCCGTTTATCCACCGTCATCAGTCTCAATGGTCACTCTGCCAGCCTAACCGGCATCCAGAGAAATACACAGCCGCCCACAGGGCGCTTCCAACAGTGGGGGCGGGGGTGGAGGAGATGGGGGTGGTGAGGGGGTGGAGAAGGTGGGGGTGGAGGAGCTGGGGCTGGAGCGAAGGACAGTGCGCATGAGCACGTGCAGCGTCTGGCCACCACGTTCCTTTTTTTTTTTTAACATTGTTTCCATTTTTTTTTTTTTTTTTCAGCTGAGCCATCCTGCCACCTGTTAGCAGCTCAACGGCAACTCAGCTCGGGCTGGCATCGAACCGCCGTTGCTCAGAGCTCAGCTCGCACTCTTGAGCGAGCTCTTAACCAACTGAGCCCCTCAGCTGGCCCTGTTTCCAATTTTTTTATTGTGATAAAATACACATAATATCTACCATCTTAACCATTTTTAAGTGTACAATTCAATAGTATTAAATATATACAAAATGTACAATAATCATAAATGTCCATCTCCATAACTTTTTTCTTTTTAAAATTATGTTAAAATACATATTACGTACAATTTACCATCCTAACCATTTTTAAGTGTACAGTTCAGTGGTACTAAATATATTCACATTGTTATGGAGCCATCACACCATCCATCCCAATAACTTTTTTCATCTTATACAACTGAAACTTTATATCTACTAAGCAATAAATCTCCAGTTATTGCTGTGCACAAGGATTCCAATTTCTCCACATCCTTGCTAAAACTTGTTTTCTGCTTTTCTGATAGTAGATCCTAATGAGTGTGAGGTGATATCTCATTTAGTTTTCATTTGCATTTCCCTAATGATCAGTGATGCTGAGCATTTTTTCATGTGCTTACTGGCTATTCATATATCTTCTTTGGAGAAATGTCTATTTAAGTCCTTTGCTCATTTTTTAATTGGGTCATGTGTTTTGTTGTTGGTGGTGGTGAGTTTTAGGAGTTCTCTATATTTGGGATGTTAATACCAATGACATTTATGATTTGCCAATATTTTCTCCCATTTTGTGGTATTCCTTTTTACTCTGTTGATAATGTCTTTTGTTGCACTTTTTTTCATAAAGTCGAATTTGTTTATTTTTTTCTTTTGTTACCTGTGCTCTTGGTGTCATAGCTAAGAAATCACTGTCTAGTCCAATATTGTGAAGCTTTTGACTTATATTTTCTTCCAATGGCCACCGCGTTTCTTAACCTGGATGATGCCTCCGGGAAAAGCGCCAGGCCAGGGGCGCTCCTGCAGCAGGGAGCCGGCTTCTGTGACCTGGCGCTGGCGTGAAAATCCTGAGGAAGCAGCAAGTGCAGAAGCATCGGCCGGACTCACCCAACATCCTCCACCGGCTCCCCAAGGTGATGCAAACGTGTTTTGAGTGGCCGATCTTCACTTCTTGCTTTCTTCTGGATAGTGCTCAATTAATTATTCTCTTTAAATCGTGAGATAACCCACTAGAAATCCCTCAAGAGTCCCTTTCCTTAAGCAAAACTGCTTTCCACCGGCCTTTGCAAATGGCCATCCATCCACCTGTGCTGATATCTTCATGCGAGAAATGACAGCTGTACCTTGGCGACAGTATGATGGGACAGCTCTTATGCCCTCTATGCTACAATATGAAAGGAACTTTATTCATCTTCTAGAATAAAAGTGAATTCATCCCACTTAAATATCACTAGTTGATGAAAACTTTGGAATACCCTTTATTTCCATAATTTCCTATCTAATTTTATATACTGTATTAACAGCCAGTTCAGGGCCAACAGGAAACATGTATAGCTATTCAGACCTGATGCAGACCCAAATCTTTGTGATAACCATGGAAGCACAATTCTGCATTTTGCTACCTGTGGCCAAAACATACTATCAGCAACATTCTGATTAGATTGGGCACACTTTAATAATCTAGGATAACCTCTTTAAGGTCAGCTGCTGAGCATCCTTTCATGTGCAACCTTAATTTCTTCTTACCATAGTAACATAACATAACATAACATAAAACATAACATCATAACATAACATTACATAACATAACATAACATAACATAACATAACATAACATAACATAACACGACATGTTCTAGTCGTAGGTCCTGGGGATTGAGATGTGGATGTGTTTTGACACATTATTCTGCCTATCACTCAGCTTGGTTTCTTAGTTCATATTCTTACTCATACACTTGAAAACTCAAATGCAATTTTCAAAAAAATGACTGTGTTAGGCTGACAATGGCTCTAAAACATATGTCTATGTTCAAATCTTTGGAACCTGTAAATATAACCTTACTTGGAAAAGGAATTTTGAAGATGTGATTAAGGGTTTTGAGATGAGGAAATTTTTTGGGTGGTTCCTGAACGCTGCCCTAAGTGTCCTTATAAGAGACAGGCAGAGGGAGATTATACACAGATTATGCAAAAGATGTATGTGTAAGAGTATGTGAGCAGTTAGGCAGAGACTTATGTGATGAAGCTCAAATCAAAGAATGCTGGCAGCCTCCAGGAGCTGGAATAGGCAAGGAAAAGATTCTCCCCTAGAGCCTATGAAGGGTTACAGCCCTGCCAACACCTTGATTTCAGGACAGTGAAACTGATTTTGGAATTCTAAATTTGAGGTTGATACAAGAGTCTCAGGAAATAAATGCAATGTCTCTTACATTTTCATTTTTCATCCAAATCCCTAAGTGATCAAGAGAATTTGCCCGATGGGTACGAGATGAGACTAAAAACACTGACCACTATACAACTTCTAAACTAGACTTGGGCATTACAATCACTTAACAACTTAAAAAAATAATCCAAGAAAGATTGTACCCATGAATATTCAGTAGGTCCAGTAAATCTAATAAGTCGTGGATATGAATATTTTTTATTTATTTCTTCAGTTACAGTTGATGTTCAATATTATATTAGTTACCGGTGTAAGCATAGTGGTTAGACATTTACATAATTTACAAAGTGATCTCACCAATAAGTCTAGTACCCAATGGCACCATGCATAGTAATTACAATATTATTGATTCTACTCCCTAGGCTGAAATTGACATCCCCATGACTATTTTGGAACCACCAATTTGGATTTCTTAATCCCTGCATTTTTTTCACCCAGCCCCGCAACATACTCCAATCTGAAAATCATTAATTTCTTCCCTGTATCTATGAGTTTGTTTATTTTGTTTCTCCATTTACTTTGTTGTTCAGATTCCACATATAAGTAAAACCATATGGTATTTGTTTTTCTCTGACTTATTTCACTTAGCATAATACCCTCTACTTCCATCCATGTTGTCAAACATAGAAAGATTTCTTTTTTTTTAAAGCCGCCTAGAATATTTCCCACATGAACACCTCCTGAGCAGCATTCACTGTCAGCAGATATACCCGATGAGGGGGCCACCTCTGACAACCCCCCACAAACTCAGCCAGGCCTCCCCGCTTCATCCCTCTCAAAGCATCCTGCCCTCCCCCCTACAGCACGGGCCAGCCTGGGGCTTGGATTTCTTCACATAATGCTTTGGTTAATGCTCTCCCCACCCACCTTCTGGCTCAGCACAGGGCCTGGCACACAAAAGTGCTCCATTTGTGAAAAGATGGTGGCTTTGCCCCCCAGGAAGATTGCAGCACCCTTTGACTCAGAAGTTCTGCTCCTACATAAAAGCGCCAGTGGCCATGAGACGCGAGACACAGCCCAGGGCCCTGCGCTCCCAGAGCCCGAGCTGTCTAACAGGCGCAGCTCACCTAACAGGAGAATGGATGAACGTGGCCCATGCACACAACGCTAAACAGCCAGGGGGATGCATGAGCCCTGGCCGCTCCCAGGAGAAAGGCGAGGCCCCCAGGCAGCCAGTCCCCAAAGAGGGCACACATCATAAGCCATCTGCATGCAGGAAAACATGCAAACTCAGTGCCGCAGCTGAGAGGGACCCACCTGGAGGTTACACTATGAGGCCGGGCAGGACAGGAACGTCATCAAAGTCAGGGGACCAGTCACCCTGGGGAGAGGGGTCCATGTCAGGAGGGACACCAGTGGCTACTGGGAGGCTGGAAATGTCCCATTTACCGACTAGGGTGGTGACTACAGGGCTCCACACCACAGCGACCGTTCAGCTGTATACGTCCACATACCTACAGGGAGACGCTGCTCACTCTCCCAGCCGAGCTGCGAAAGAGGCTGGGAATTCTGTAGTGCTGGGCAGCCACGGGTCCAGCTGTAAGTCGAGTGGACAGGTTGCTCTGACAGAGAAGTGGGCAAGGTCATTGGGAGCCACCTGGAGGTCTCTGCCACACACCTTCTTATGTTCCCTCCTCCCGCACGCCATTCCCTATCCTGCGTTCATGCTTTCGGAGAGGTTGTCCACAGAAAATTGCACGAAGGAATTCCTAATTCAGGACCCAGCTGAAAACCATGGCCCGGTGTGTGACTTTCAGGAGACTGGCTGGTGGGACCCCCTTACTAATTCTGCGGCACACTCTCTCCCACGGCGAGTCCAGTGTGCATAAGCAGCCGGAGGCGTCTTGTCCCCTGGCAGTTGATTGTGTCCCTCCCTGCTGGGGTCTCCTGCTCCTCAGAACAAACCACAGAGCCCTTCCTGTGTCACTGAGCAGGGACTAATGAGGGAGATCAGAGGCAGCCACTGGGCCAGCCAGTCAAGGCCAGAGTTCTCAGAAGGAGAAAGTCTCCTGAGCAGAGCGTTGTCCTCCGAGCTGACTGCTGACCAGGCCCTGAGCTGGGGATGTTCAAGTTAAGAGACAGCGGAGCCAAGTGCACCAAGGGGAGTGGTCTTAGAAACAAGGGGTTCTGGCCCACCCCCTCTCCAGTCTCGCCCCCCACCTCTGCTTCTGTCTGCACCTATCACTCCAGCTTCTTCCTGCCCTCATGCCTCCTCTCCATTTCACCGGTCAAAGCTGAGTATTGGGGCCCCATTCTGATGGGGAATCCGGGGGAAGGCCCGCCTCCAGCCTTATAGTCAGGAAACTCAGCTGCACAGCTGCTTAGGGACCCACACCCCTGCCACTTCTCTGACGCCCCCCACAGGCCGGTGCATGGGACTTGGCTATCCTATAGTGGACCTCTTGCTCCTAATTAACACAGGCCACAGGACAACGGGCCCCTTCGGCCATTCTGAAAATGCTACGTCATATGGGTAGGGGAGTAACACACAATTTCTGCCTTTCCGCCGCGGTACAGCTCACAGCAAGTTCCCTCTGGAACCACATTCATTGCTATTGGGAGTTGCAGTGATCGTTATCGTCAGTCACTCTTCGAGTTGTTGTTCTGATTAAGTCCCAGCACTGCATCGCTACACCCGCTTCTCTCAGCCTGGACTGTGCACAGCCCCAACTATATGCAGGGACGTGCAAAACAGAGCGTCTGAGACATCTTTCTGCAGCATCAGTTTATACAAGAGTTGGAAGAACCCAGTACTTTAATAAGGACCGCCCACACCCCACAAACATGGAGGAAAGAGCAGGGCTGGGGAGAAGTCCAGTCTCTGAAGTTTCCCCCAGGTGGGGGCCAAGGGGTGGACCTGCAGTAAGGGCGGCTTCTCCTCTTGTTCCCCAGGGTCTCCAGGCTGCCCTCCAAGCTCCCCAGGTCTTTTGGTATGATGCTTCTTAAGGCCACACGGACAAGCCGGGTACCATCCTGATTTCAATCCGGTGCAGAGAACGCTGGGCGGTGTGAGCTCCTACACCATCCACCGGACCCAGTGCTTCACACACAGCGTGTACCGTGTGCTTCTTGCCCTGCTCCCAGCCTTAGCTGTTTGCGTCCAGCTTCTGGCTTATCTCCTGCACCATATGGCCAGCCTCCCTAGCACCTAGCATTTTGGGTTCAGCATTTAAATGCAGGGAGAGGGGCTTGACCTTCTCTGAATAATAGTCCATTGTAATATGCACCACCTTTCTATTGATGGGCACTTAGGTTGCTTCCACATCTCGACCATTGTAAATAATGTTGCAATTAACATAGGGATGTGTATATCTTTTTGAATTGGTGTTTTGGATTTCTTTGTATAAATACCCAGAAGCAGAATTACTGGATCACAAGGTAGTTCTATTTTTAATTTTTTGAGGAACCTCCATGCAGTTTTCCATAGTGACTGTACCCATTTGCAATCCCACCAACAATGTATGAGGGTTTCTTTTTCTCCACATCGCCATCAAAACTTGACGTTTGTTGATTTTTTTGATGATAGGAGTTCTGACAGGTTTGAAGTAAAATCTCATTGTGGTTTTAATTTGCATTACTCTGATGATTAGTGATGTTGAACATCTTTTTTTTTGTACTAAACTACTTATTCCACTTCAGATAAATTAGCTCAGTGTGGTTGCATGACTATAAAGACTTTAAATGAGCATCCATGCTATTTATGTCTTACATTTGCAAAACCTGGTGGGGCAAGATGCTTCCTTTTGTTTGTTTTTTTATTGCTTTTATTATTTGAGCTAATATATAATGATCAACACATGAGTGCACACAATGTCATATGTCCATTACTACCTATTAATGGTCTATTATACATGGGAGAGACAGATGTTCAGTGGGTGTAATGTATCACATAGCTATTCTATTGGGTTGTCAGAAAAGTCATGAGGTATTTTTTTCTGTTTTTCGTTGCAAAAATGCGTCATGACTTTTCCAACAACCCAATATTTAAATAATTTAAATTTCTTAAGGATTAAATTATGTCTTACTTTAGAACTTCTTGGACTTCAGAATACTGTGGACTCATTTCTCCTGCTCGTCCCTCAGCAAGCACTTAGCCGGTAATTGCTCTTCTACTACAATAAATTCTCATCCTGGGAAGCAATGCTCCTTTCCACTGCCTAGAGGCACCAAGTCGCGGCCTGTGGTAACTCCTTCAGCTCCTTCAGGGATCAAGGAAGCCCTAGGAACACTAGATATGCCTAATAGAACAAAAGCATCACTGCAAGACTCTGAAAATTGACTTGTCGTTGGGACCACAGCACACAAATTTAGGGTAAGTTCTGTGTGGTAAACCTAAACAGGATAACTACCAAATTAAAAGATTTCAATAGGAGTCGGAATCTCTCAACATAATAGCCAAAATGTCCAGGATACAATAGAAAATCACTGTCACACCAAGAACCAGTAAAACAAAATTTTTGTGAGAAAAGACGCAGTAAAAATTCAAATCAGGCAGGCTAGTTTTGCAAATTTACACCTACCTTCTTTTTCTCAAGGCCCAGATATGAATAAGGAATTTGTTGTAGAAGATACATCACTCCACTAGTACTAATCTGGAAACAAAAATAAGAAGAACTGATAATTAAAGAAAGCAAACTAGAGTGTAGAAAATATTTCCAACTAATCACCAATGAGTTGAAGTGCAAGTTTGGTCAAAATTTCTGAAATACAAATGTATTCGTGTTAAGGACAATGAGTGCAACACAAGCAAGAGAAAGGAACAAGCTTAAAGGTTGTGACTTCAAATTTAACAAATGATATGATAGAAAAAGGGCACTTTTGAAGTGTCCGCCTCTGCAGTATTCACATTAGTTCCTGACTAAAGAGGACTCAGTCTTAAAAATGCTATCTCATCTCATTTAATTCCTGTGTCCATGTTATAAAATTTTTAGTCATCTTTTATGCACATTTAAAATGATAAACTGCAATGTGAAAATCAACATAAACCAAATGCTGAATATATTTTTAATAAAATGGATGTGTTTATAATGATGTAGATTTTTTAAAATTAATCAATCCAGAAGCAGTTGTAACTGAGATGGGGGGGATGGAGGGAAACAAGAAACAGAGAGAGAAATTTGATCTGCATGCAGAAAACACATGAACACAAACAACCACCAGTTTGGGGTTCAATACTGTCGGTATGCCTCAGCGCACTGATCCAGAAAACCTTTTTGATATGTGACTTACCTTCTCCAATGAAAGAGACATATGTTCCAAATAAACAGGCACATTCTTTACTAAAACCAATATTACTAAGAAAACAAAACCAGTAACTAAGGAAAGTCTAGAACTTTCATTAGAACATGAGATTTCCTCAAAACAGACTAAAGAGATGTATAATTCAAACATGAAGACATGTGATGAAGAGTACATTTGACAATATATACATATAAGGCATTATCTGCATTATTTTATGAAGTATTGTTACAGTGCAATGTTTTATTTATAAAAAGGTTAATGTAGATTGTATAATTGTGAAAATATAAATGAACTTACCTTTAGTTTCAAGGAAGCAAAACTACAGTTATGTCTCCTAACATATATATATATATATATATATATATGAAATTATATGAAGTTAAATCATATCCGAAATAAATTTTTCTGATATTCAATTTTCCTGCATTTCTTGGTTCAGATAACATTCTAGGCATTAGTTTAATTCAATAAGTGTGTGAGCAATTGCAGACATGTTTATTCCAGTCAAATATTGATTGCCATATGAATAGAATGAGTTGTGGGAGAGAAAAAGCATACAAAAAAATACTATAGAAGTAGTTTCCAAAGGAACAATATTTGAATATGAATAGTGCTTAACAAATTAATCTCCCCTCTCTGGGATCTCGGATCCTCCAGTTTTCATGGACTGCACATCTGTATGCTGTTTTAAAACAGGTAAATTTTCTATTTCCTCCCGATTTTTAGATTTCTGAAATTTTACCATCAGCTAGTCCACCATACTGGAAAACAAAAGTCACCTTTTCTCATTTTTTCTGCTATACAGTCACTTACCACATAACAATGTTTTGGTCAGTGATGGACAGCAAATGCAACCATGCTATACCACATAGCCTAGGTGTGTAGCAGGCTATTCCATCTCAGTTTGTGTAAATATGCTCTCACATGTTCTCACAACAACAAAATCACCTAACAATGCATTTTTCAGAATGTCTCCCCCATCATTAAGCAGTGTCTGGCTGTATTCCATTGTTTCTAACTTCCATTTTTACTATTCAAAACCCTGTTGACTGCTATGATGGTAGCAGACACTGCTAGACCTACCTCACAATCTTTATTCCACTCTTACTAATTGCATCCCAGTTTTGTTGAAAGTAGTGATTTAAAATGTATCTTTTCCAACATCTCTTCTAGTAAAGATCGGCTATGCGACCAAGTTCTGGCCAGTGACCACTTTGGAGGAATTTACTATCCCAAGACATTTTATGGTCAATATCACTATTATTAGAGGTTTTATTAAAAATAATATTACAAATTAAACTAGTATTACAAAAAGTAGTAATTTTATGAATTAGATTCAAGTTTCCATTGAAAGTAGATCTCACCCATATAACAATGTTATCATGGGCTGGGATTAAATGCAGGACCAAATCTCAGTTAATTTTGGATTGCTGTCTTTGGTAGTCATAATCATATATCCTGTTTCATACTATAAGGAGGTGTGGACAAAATTTACTAGTAGACCTTTATTTAAGTAATGTATAAAATCCCAGTCAATTTTAATAGATTCCCAACCCCAACCAATTATTTCATATGTCTAGTTTCCTTTATGTGTGGGGGCCTTAGCTATTAGAGAGCATTTATGAAGCGCACATTCCCCATTTATGAATTCCTATAAATTAGGGGGCCATTAGTTTCCCACAAGTTCATTGTTTGAGCTTCCTCTGACAGGTCCCAGTCCATTGCTGTTTCTACTTTCCATCTGGAGGAGCATAATAAACAGCACTGCTTTTTCAGCATGCATGCTCTTCCCCATCTTTCTTTCTGAGTATGATTTCCAACTATCAGTTCATTTTCTTCATCTAATTTTCTAAAACTGCTACCTATTTAAGCCACTTGCCATCCTTGCTTTTCTTCTTGAAATGTTAACCCTTGTGTATATCCAATAGAGGCCTATAAGTCTTTGGGTCAATATGTCTCTCTTCATTAAAGACACATCAGCTGATGCTAGTGCTACTAACCTTGTGACTTTTACCCAGGTACCCTTTAGAGTGATTTAGCCAATGCTGGTTTATCCACCAAACATGGTATTGTCACAGAAGACTTATTGCTAATTGCAGTACATATTTTGGACATGAAATATTGAGTTTTCCAGAATTATGTAATGTGGATAGTAGTGACCCCAAATATACTTAAATTTCAGTAGGCAAACCATTTTCCCACACATGATATTAATGGGCATGGTGGCTTTTAAACACAACGGCTAACTCCTAATCTGGCATTTGTTTTACTTTGTCACTATACTTTACCCTGATTGTTGCTCTCCATGCACAAACACGTGGCCTATAGACATTAAGATCGCTGGAACAATAACAGCTTGGGCACTCTTCAGGTGTCTGTTGTATACCAGCACCTTTCTCAAGTGATCATCCTCTAGATAAACAGGTACACAGTGACCTGTGGTCCTTTGTGTGCATCCAGGAGGCAACAGTTCCTGCATAGGACCTCCTAAAAGGGGTCTCTTGTAATAGATAAGCCTGTAAAATGAAAACCAAAGAATCATTAGGATCATTCCAAGCGTTTCCTTAATAAGTATTATTAGTGCCATTGAGACACATAATACAGATATTCCTGATTGAATGCTTTTTAAGTCATCCAGAGCCAATGTGGACATGAGTCTCACATAAGGGAGGAAGAGTCAAAGACAAATGGCCTCACCCTTACACACGTCTGTAAATAGAGCTAAGAGTTGAGATCATTCTCCTTTTCTCAGACCCTCACAAGGTACCAAGGAAATGCTAGAATATCCTTCCTGCAATTTCCACTTATTTTCCTTTCCATAAGTTATCACTTTCCATTCCTTGCACTTGTCATTAATTTTTATTTGGCTTCTTCCATCCTCACAGTTTAGGACTGTCGGATTCAGCCAGAGGACTGCAGAAATATGAGTCTGACCATTGCTTCCATCATTCATTTCCAGTTTAGTGGTTTAAGGATGTGAGTATGGAATACCAATGTGAATGGATTGAGGTATGAATCTTTTCTTAACCCACAAGTTCACATTCTCCCTATTTTGCCTTATAGAAATATTTATTGTACCACCTGTAAAGCACTGTCTCGTTTGATTGATTCTGTCTCTCCCTTTGAGGCTATAATCATGATAGAAGGGATCATGTTTTATTTATCTTTGTGAACCAGTATCTAACACTTAGTACAGATAAATGATTGACTTAATGAGTAAATTAATTAATGAACCTAGATAAACCAAACACAAATAGAAGGTAAGAAATTCACAAAGGAATTATGTGGGCATAGGAGTGATAAGACCTTGAGAAGCCACCTGTAAGATTAATTGTAATTAATGGGGGGTGGGGTGATACAAAAATAAAGAAAAAATTGTGAGATATTATTTTTCTATGTTAAACACTTGTAAAAACTATGTCTTTTTTTTCTGTTTGCCATGTTCTATTCTGAAGATTATTTAACCATTTAACAGGAGCCTACTGACAGACCATTAATGTATCTGGTTGCTAAATGTACAATTCTCCATCTAATGATAAAAAAAAGAATTGTTGAAGTGTTAGGAGGCAATGGCTAAAAGGAAGACAAGAGGTACCATTTTCTCCTTTCAATTGCATTATTAACTCCCTTTGTGAGTTGCACACATTACTTAATTCTTCTTGCCTCAGTCAGCTCAGGTGTAAAATTGGGTAGAAATCTGTAACGGATGGTCCACACGAGGTTTGATTAATGATGTCCAAGCAAATTAAATGACATTTAATTTAAAGTGCCTTCTGAGACTGATATTAATTCAGACTAAACATTTCATAAAATTGTTGAAGTCTTTATCATTATCCGAAAATGTTCTATTTCCTGGTATTTTAATAGGATGAAGCCAAGTTATAATAAGTAAGTTATTTCCAAAAAAGATGCTGTCTCATTTTCTCTAGAAAGGTTCAGATCTCATGAACTTAAATATCATTGCAAATCTATTACACTTGCAAGCTTGTATTGGGTTTCGTTGTGATTAGAGTTCCTCCTCCTCCTCCCCTGCCTCTTTCTCCTGGGATCACTGGATCTTAATCTGGGCTGGTTTACTGGGTTTAACAGGGAGCCCATTTTTTAAAAGTCCCATTTGGACACTTTCATTTTACTGATGTGGACATTGAGGTACAAAGTGGGTGAAAATTCTTAGAATGCAACTGTGATATAGTAGTTAGGAAAGAAAAAAAATCAAACAGCTTAATTTTTCTATTATTTTCAAAATCTTTAAAAAAGATAATGAGTGTTTAGATTTAGAAGAAGTCAAATTTATAAACTTTGAATTTTTGTGTGAAGCATATTATCTCCATCATCACTGACCTTAGAGGGATAACACAAAGTCAAATTTTGGCTATCAAAGTGTTTTGAAAGCATAAAATAACATAATGAAATAGAAGAGCCAGAACACACAGACAAGAGTAGATGATGTCATAAATTTAAGAAGTACAGAATAAAACATATCTATTTTATTGAAAAACTAAGAAAGGGTTTAATTTCATCAAGGAAACATTTGGATAAACCTTTATGCTTAGAGATATCATATGAGGTGGAAATGTGAATCTATTTTAGATAGATGTAGTTATGAGCAATTGACAGTTTACTGTATTCATCAATGAACTAAAAAAATATTTGCATGTTTAGAAATAAAGTCTGATAACATCTTAGAATTTCAAAAATTTACGTGACCTCTATCAGGTCTTTATGCTGATCACATTGAAGAGCACAAGCTATTAATATAATATTAATTTTTTTTAAAGATTTTATTGGGGAATTGGGGGAGGGGAACAGTGTTGGGGAATCGGGGAAGGGGAATAGACAAGCTGCTGTCCTTTTGTTCTTCAGTCTAGTTGCGGAGGACGTCACTTTGCTGGCTCATGTTGGTATCATCATTGCGCTCTTCCCGGGTGAGGCAGATAGGTCGCCGGCCTCTGGATTGTCGCTCACTGTGGCTATTGGCAGCTCACGCCAGCTGCCAGCCACTCACGCTGGCTGCCGGCCACTCACTGTAGCCTATGTCAGCCCACTGCAGCAGGGGCTGCAGCCTACACCATCACCGGGGCTCGCACAGCCCAGCTCCAGGTGGAGCTGTTGTTAGCTGTAGAGGGCAGTGTCACTGGCCCTCATATATGGGATCTGAACCGGGACCGCTGACTTCCCAAGCCAGCTCTTAACCAATGCATCACTCAGCCGGCCCAATATAACATTAATTTTAAATGAGGTTTTTATTCTAATTGGCATTTGTCATAAAAAATGTCTGAATTATTTTCTTAGCTTTATTCCTAAACCTCATGCATCAGGGTATTTCATGATACAGATGGTTAGCCATCTGCATAAATGTAACCCACATATGAATTTCAATGAAATTTTATGTCTAAACTGATATAAATGTAGTGAAACTGCAGCACTTATGTTATGGTCCCAGGCTCCCTGAAAGGATTATGTCAGCCTTTGGTCCTTTAAACATACTCCAGGGTCATCTTGGGAATACCAAGCAGTGGTAGGAGAGCTTAAGGAATGACTGACACCAGAAATAAGATTTTACCTTCTACTCTCAGACCAGGCGCTAATGAGATCAAATTTGTTAATAAGGTGTAAAGCAAAAGAATCAATTGGGGGAAATGTTTACTTAATTTTATCAGTTCCCTGATTGGCTGATACAAACATTTCATATATAATTTGGGCCATAAAAACTTAAGTTTATCTTTAACAAGAAATAGTTTAGAAAAGTAAATTTTTCTAACTCCTAAATAAATCCCAGTATCCCCTTACTTATTCTCAGTAGCTTGCTATATTGTTCTGTGCTAAATATTGGGTTGTCGGAAAAGTCATGACATATTTTTACTGTTTTTCATTCCAAAAATGCGTCACGACTTTTCAAACAACCCAATAACTTTTGTTGTTGTTGTTAAGCAATGAGATTCTATGTTAACTGTTTAAAATGTTGGGCCAGCTGAGCGGAGCATTGGTTAGGAGTTGGCTTAGGATGCCAGCTCTGAGCAGCAGGGCCCCAGTTCGGATCCCACATGAGGGCCAGTGACACTGCCCTCTACAGCTAAGATGGTGAACAACAACTCGACCTGGAGCTGGACTGCCGTGAGTCACTGGCGACATTTTAAGCTGCAGCCCCTGCTGCAGTGGGCTGCCATGAGCTATCGTGAGTGGCTGGCAGCAAGCATGAGCAGCCCAGAGATGGCATGAGCTGCCAATAGCCACCGTGAGCGGCCCTTCCAGAGGCCAGCGACCGATCTGCCTCACCAGGGAAGAGCACAATGATGATACCAACATGGGCCAGTAAAGCAACGTCCTCCACAACTAGACTGAAGAACAAAAGGACAGCAACTTGTCTGTTCCCCTTCCCCGGTTCCCCAACGCTGTTTCCCTCCCCCAATTCCCCAATAAAATATTTTTTAAAAAATATTTTAAAATGTTTCCAGCAGTCTGTAGAGCTGACCACAACTTCATCCTGAAGCCCCTAGCTTTCAGTTTACATGAAAACAGAACTGAAGCTTTCTTCCTACCCTGTCTCTCCTCCTATCGCAGATATTCCTCTTCAAACCACACTCTAATTACCAGGATTTGGCAACATTTTTTCTGCTCTTCTTTCCATGTTTGTTCATGTCAACACTGGTTTTTATGCAGTATACACCAAATGTATATCATTAATCCAGACATTATCCTCTTACCATATTATTTTCTACTTGCTATCTCTATTGCATAGCCTATGGACCTTGCAAACTTTTTATTTTTGTCTCCCCCTGAGGATAGTCAAATTCAGATAGTTCCGCGTGCTCCATTCTGCTCCTCTGTTAGAGGAGTTTAGCAGAAAGTTGGCTGAGAATATCAGGAAGTCTAGACTAGTGCCAATAGCTGAGCTCCAAAGGCACCCATTATGAGACACCTTCCTTTATCAGGAAACTTCAATTATTTGGTGATCAAGAAAATATTCTTTGTACCCCTTTACTTACAACTATGTAGAGCAGTTGTGACAAGGGTCACTTTGTTGGAGAATGTTGCTTGGTGAATCGAGCTGTTCCAGATCTAAGCACACTACGCAGAGGGTGGTGAGAGGACAAGCCCTCATGCAGACAGGAGATTTCTCCAATAAATCTTACTTGACCCTTACACCATGTGGCCCCTTTATATGACACCGTTTCCGAAATATATTCCTCTCCTAGTAAACAGCATTAATTGCCAAATGTTTGAGCCATGCACCAGCAGTCACTCTATGTTCCTCCTCTCCTTCACTTTCATGTGAATTCTATCAATTATCTTGTCCAATCTGCCTCCGAAATAGATCTTAAATGTATCTCCCTATGCACTGCCATTCCTCTGTCCACAGCCCATCATCACCTTTAACTTAAACTATTGCAACAGCCTCCTAACTGCTCTTTTTGTGTCTTCAATCTGTCCCCCCACGCAGCAAGCAGCAGAAGTGATCAGCCTCAACATAAACAGGATCCCTTCCCTTTTCCACTGAAAGTCGGTGGTTCCCAGTGTACTTAAAATAGCACTCATCTGTCTTACCAACATGTATTAGACTTCAATATGAACCCTAACTTTCTCTAACCCCTTCTCATACTCTTCTTGTGACCAGTGGGCGTCAGCAACCTCCAGTTTCTTTCTTTTCCTGGAAAAGGCTCTACTCTCTGCTGCTCCATCACCTTTACGCATGCCATTTTCAGTAAAGGAAAAGTTGCCTCTCACAGAGCACCTGCTCCTGACCACCTCTCTCTGCCCATTCACCTACTTCATATGCAGAACTATTTTTTAATATCCAAAAAGGCATTCCATAACAATCCTATGAAAACTAGGCCCCACTACACTGATATCATCGTTTTGACGTATTTTGTCAAAGTATTACTTTTATTTTTTAATACATTATAAAATGTTTTTTTATAGTTAATGTTTATCAACTTGGCGCTTTATTTTTACTCCTTTACTGAAATGTAGGTTCCATGTTACCTGATGCTATGCACAGTGTTGACAAGTTATGTACATCTTATAAATGTTTGCTGATGAGTGAAGGATTGCTTTACTGTATTATTTTTAAGTGACTATTTTTTCCAGTTTTATTGAGGTATACTTGATAAATAAAATTATATATGCTTAGGGCCGGCTGAATGGCTCAGTTGGTTAAGAGCTCGCTCAAGAGTGCGAGCTGAGCTCTGAGCAACGGCAGTTCGAGGCCAGCCCGAGCTGAGTTGCCTCTGAGCTGCCAACAGGTGGCAGGATGGCTCAGCTAAAAAAAAAAAGAAAAAAAAAATTATATATGCTTAGAGTATACAGCACGGTGGTATAATACATGTATACTCTAGGAAATGATCACCACAATCGGGTTAATTAACACATCACAGTTGCTGTGTGTGTGTGTATGTGTGTGTTAAGAACATTTAAGATTGACTTGCTCAGCAAATTTCAAGTATATAATACAATATTATTAACTATAGTCACCACACTGTACATTAGATCTCCAGAACTTATTCCTGTAATAACTGAAAGTTTCTGCCCATTTCCCCCGCCCCTCAGCCCTTGGCGACCACTGTCCTACTCTGTAGTTGTATGAGTTTGACTCTTCAGAATTCCACATATAGTGAGATCACACAGTATCTGTCTTTCTGTGTCTGGCTTATTTCATTTAGAATAGTGTCCCCCAGTTTTCATCCATGTGGTTGCAAATGGTATTTTTTTTAAATGGCTGAATAATGTTAACTGTGTCTATATATCACATTTTTTAAATTCATTCATCCATGATTGGACACTTAGGTTGTTTCCAAACCGTGACTATTGTGAATAGTGCTGCAGTGAACATAGGGGTGCAGAAATCTCTTTACTATCCTAATTTTATGTCCTTTGGACATATACCCAGGAGTGGGACTGTTGGGTCTTATTTTTATATTTAAAAATGTTTATATTTAAAAATATTTATATTTAAAAACTTTTTAAATTTTTATATTTAAAACTATTTAAAAATCTATATTTAAAAATGTAGTTCTATTTTTAATTTCTTGAGGAACTCTCATGCTGTTTTCCATAATGGCTGTGACAATTACCATTCTTACCAATAGCTCACAAGGGTTCCGTTTTCTCCACATCCTCATCAGCGCTTGCCATCTCTTGTGTTTGTGATACTAATCCCTAACAGAGGTGCAATGGCATCTCATTGTGGTTTGATTTGCATTTCCTGATGATTAGGGATGTTGAACATCTTTTCATATATCAGTTGGACATCTGTATGTCTTCTTTGGAAAAATATCTATTGGGCTGTAGGAAAAGTCATGACATATTTTTGACAACTCAATATTTAGGTCATTTGCCTTTGTTTGTTTGTTTGTTTGTTTATTTATTATTAGCTTCAGGTGTACAAGACAACATAGTGATTAGACATCGTTTGCCATTTTTAACTTGAATGTCTGATTATTTCCTATTGAGTTATGTAATTCTTGATATGTTTTGGATATTAACACTAGATTTTCTACCATTTTAGTGAAGAAAAAATTGGAAATTAACTTAGAATGTTCATGTTCAGTATTTCTTTATGTACACAACATTTGAGAAGCATAATGTACTCAATAGTTAGTGTATAGGGGTAGTTCAAACATCCTCAACTCAACCATTATTTATTTATTTATTTAATTTTTAGGACAGTGTTACTGGCCCTCACATGTGGGACCCAAACCAGGGCTGCTGGCTTCCCAAGCCAGCGCTTAACCACCGCGCCACTCAGCCAGCCCCAACCATTATTTCTTGATTTAAAGAAAACATCCAGACATATTTGCAAATAGATAACTGCACTTTGTGGTGCACTGCCAAGAGTGTGGTGGTCAGAATTAATAAAGCATAGTAAGCCGAGTCTTACATAGGCAAAACTTAGCCCAGCTGATTTCATTTAGAAAAGGTATACCTGACATGGAGCCTTGTGCTAGAAGAGAATCATCTTAACCACTGTTAGGAGAAAATATGTCTGGTTATGGTATGTTCAATATGAATGAAAACTGAAAACTTATCTTTAAAATATAAAGCTTGGGATAAAAGTTTATTGCAAGTTCTTCCGAATTTTATTTCATTAGTATTTTGTTTTCCCCAAAGACTCATTTGAATCTGAAACACTTGAATATGTTATTTAGGGTTTGTTTTGCTTTAGGAAAATTTCATGGCTTCTTTCATTATTTTTACCGGAATAGACTTCAGAAGATCTTATAGCATAAATTTTTAAAGATATCTTTTGGAGATTTCTTGGTAAAGTGTAGTGCTTATTGTATGCTGTAAACATGGGCTGAGAAATGTTTTCATCTCTACTAAAAGTGCTTCTTTGGGAGAACATACCTCCTGTTAATACTGTACTCATCACCTAGCCACATATGCTGCCCTTTCTGTAAGGGGAGTTATATAGGTTTAGAAGCAGGATAACTCGGGAGTCAGGGAGCCAGAGAAAGTCGGGTATCTGGGATTGGTTATGGAGAACAGTGTGAGCAAAGACAGCACCAACCACTGTAGTTGAGGTCTAGAAACTGGTGAGAACTAATGCAAGAGGGAGAGTAGTTACGAGAGCCATCTGATAGATCTGATTGGTAGTTGATGTTGAGTATTTTTTTGTTTGTTTGTTTTCTTTGAGGGCAGTGTCACTGGCCCTCATATGTGGGACCCAAACTGGGGCCGCTGGCTTCCCAAGCCAGCGCTTAACCACCGTGCCACTCGGCCAGCCCGATGTTGAGTTATTTTTAATTGGTCTCTCTGTAACATTTCCTTTACAGTATTTTAATGCACTTATGTACTTGTTTTATATAGAATAATGTTATGTCTAGGATAGCTACCACATCTGAATAATTTTCAGATAAATCCTGAGAAGTCATCTTCACCAACGATACCATATATGGTAATACATCCAATAAAGAACCTGGAAAACACAGGTGGTTAATTAACATACATCTGTTATGTGGGGGAGTGTATACACAATATAAAGTAAATATTAATATAAAACGCATTTTAATTTCCACGCACATATGACCAGCTTGAAAGTATTAAGTACCATTATTGCTCACATAAAGATACATAGATATAAAAGCTTGACCTGAGAGTAAGCTACTTGACAGGAAGAAAGTGACTTATCTTTGCATGCCAAGAAACTTAGTCTCTTTTTTTGTGATTAAAGAACAAAGCCCCTTGCTTTACCAATATTTAAATAATCTCTCACATTTCCATTGTCTCTAATGGCCCAGGGAGCCATTACACTTCCATTAGCCTTAAGGTTTCAAATAGTTTAATTCATTTTGAGATGCTTAAATTTCTAGAGCAAATTTATATATCTCATTCAAAGGTTATGTTGTCACCATACTATACAGCATACTAGCAATGATTATACTGACCTTTTTATGTTTTTTTTTTCATTTTTTCTAATTACATTTCTCTAAAAATGTCATTCTACTCCTATTTTTTCTATTTCATTTTTCCTCAACCGTATCATTTCAGCTAGGCCAGGGTCGGCAAACTGCGGCTCGCGAGCCCCATGCGGCTCTTTATGTTCTGCCTCAAAAGTTTGCCGACCCCTGGTAGAGCCAATCCTGTCCCTCACAACAATTTAAAAATTATTCCAGCGTCATAAATATATTTTTACACAATCACCATTATGTGAATAATATCCTTTAAAATTTTTATAAATGAAACTATGATAGTTTTATTTTCATTTTCAATTTTACTTCAGAGCCACATGTACGTACCCAAAGAGCCGCATGTGGCTGGTGAACTGCAGTTTGCAGATCCCTGGTGGCTCTTCCATCTCAAAAGTTTGCTGACCCCTGAACTAGCCTATACTAAAAAGATCTGTTAATTTAAAAAAAAAAAAGCCCAAAAAGAAACTCATACCCATTAGGATGGCTACTGTTAATAATAAGAACAACAACTGTTGGTAAGGTTGTAGAGAAATTGCAACCTTTGTGCGCTGTTAATGAGACTTTACAATGGTGCAGTTGCAATCAGAAACTGTATAGTAGATCCTGAAAAAGTTAAAAATAGAATTACCATATGAAACAGCAATTCTAATTCTGGGTATATATTCTAATTAATGGAAAGCAAGGTCTCAAAGAGATATTTGTACACCCATGTTCATAGCAGCATGAAAATTCAATAGCCAAAAGATGGAAGCAACCCAAGTATCCATCAAAAGATGAATGGATAGACAAAATGTGATATATACATACAATGGAATATTATTCAGTCTTAAAAAGGAAGTTCAGATACATTCTACAACATGGATAACATTTTGAGGACATTATGCTAAGTGAAGTATGCCAGTCCCAAAGGGACAAATACTGTGTGATTCCACTTACATGTGGTAACTAAAGTAGTCAAACTTATAAAGACAGAAAACACAGAATGATGATTACCAGGGACCGAGGATAGGGGAGACTGAGAAGTTGTTTAATGGGTAGAGAATTCCAACTTTGCAACATGAAAAGAGTTCTGGGGATTGTTGGCACAATGTGAATGCACTTAGAACTAAAGGACTGAACACTTAACAATAAAGATGGTAAATTTTATTTTTTGTGTATTTTACCGTAATTCTTTTAAAAATTAAAAACGTTAGTGAAATCAAACAATTAACTTAAAATAATGTTAGAGGCCCGCCAAGTGGCTAAGCTGTAAAAGCGCAAGCTCTGAACAACAGGGCTGCTGGTTCAATTCCCATGTGCGACAGTAAGCTGCACCCTCTACAGCTACGATTGTGAACAACAGCTCAACCTGGAGCTGGGCTGCCCTAAGTGGCCGACAACAGTGTAGGCTGCAGTGGGGCTGCAGTGGGCTGCCATGAGTGGCTGGCAGCCAGAAAGAGCTGCTAAGAGCTGCTTTGAGCTGCTGTGAGCCACCGTGAGCGGCCTGTCCAGTCGCCTGCAACTGACTGCCCCACCCAGGAAGAGCACAATCATCACAATACCAACATGACCCAGTGGAGCAGCATCCTCCACAACTAGACTGAAGAACAAAAAGACAGCCGGCCGAGTGGCTCAGTGGTTAAGCGCTGGCTTAGGAAGCCAGCGGCCTGGGTTCGGGTCCCACATATGAGGGCTAGTGACACTGCCCTCAAAAAAAAAAAAAAAGACAGCAACTTAGCTGTTCCCTTCCACGATTCCCCAACCTGTTCCCCTTTCCCAATTGCCCAACACCGTTCCCCTCCCCTATTTCCCCAACAAAATCTTTAAAAAATACAAAAAATTCTAGAAGGTATTGTATAATTCTATCAGTATGCCAAATTTTATATGCTTTTTCTTAATACATAAGTTTTTCACTGTGACTGGCACTATATGTACTATTATATTTGTATTTGGTGACTGACTGTAACTTAAGTTAAAGATTTCATTTGAAGATTTTCATTTCTCAGAACTGTAAGTATTCATCAATATAGGGAATCACTTATCTTATAAATTTGTTTTGTCAATTATGCCCAATAACCACACATGAGTACACATGCAGACACCTTGTAATTAACACACTATAAAATGGTGTTTGCAACTGCACTTTTAAGATGTAAATAGAAATATATGGATAAACATGCATATAATTTTTAGAATATTTTTTAGAATCCAAACACTTACCAATGAAAATTTACTAATTTTGATTTTGCAGAAATGGCCATTGTATGCTCTTGTTCAACCATATTCTGTGTGCAATGTCTACCTTACATTGTTATGTAGTGTCTACACATTGCATGCATGATGTTCTCTTTATAAGTTTCTCAAGAATCAGGGGCAGAAAGCAGAATCCCAAGTTCTGAAAAAAATTATTTAAACCTCAAAGGAAATGATGCCAGACAAGTATATAATCATGCATAGGTTTTAAGAGGGCTTGAGTGCTGGGAAAGTTGCCCTTTATTAATGAATGAAGCTTACTGAAACAGAGAAATCATTTCAGATAGTACAATTGCCTGGTATTTCAAAGAAAACTATTTTGTAGTCATTATAAAGCAATATTTGTCAGAGGTCATCTGATAAATATCATTCTCACTCCTTTAACTTCTCTCTGAATTTTCCTGAACCATATTACTCTTCAGAGAGAGGTATATGTACTAACTAGCACAATACAGTACATTACAGAGGAGGAAAACATATGTGCTTTAAAGTGTGTATAATTTGCTGTAAACATTAGTATTTAATTAATAGTCAACTTGTGGTCACAGCTGGAATATAATATGTATCAAAAAAAAAGGCTTATTCTATAAGAATTCTTTCCAAATGCTTAAACAGACTAAGTTGAATGCATCATATTTTACATCCAGTGAGAAAGGGACCTCACATGTGTCATCTAAATCATCAGCAGTCAAAATGATGGTAACTTTCAAAGCCATTTGTAGGAAAATGTGTGTGGCTTTGGAACTTAATCACGGAGAAAAATCTTCGCTACAGATTCACATAAGTTGTCCCATGTGGACTGGACTTCAAGCTACTGTTTGTAGAGCTAGAGCACCCCTCTATGACTAAGTGGACAAAATACTGGCAATTCATTTTTCTGGAAAATGATTATTAATGTAACTGTCAATAATCTATTTATATTGGTACCATTATTAGGCTCTGAAAAAAACATTGTTTCCAATGAAATGTTGTTAAGACTATGGAAGCATCACCGCCCCCCTAACTCCATTTTCATTCTTCTAACAAATTTTTATTGATGCTCATAGTATGTCAAGCACTGTTTCATGTTGTGGGAATATAAACATGAGGAAGGAGAACAGAGAGGAAGCAGGGGGGAGAACTATATACCTAGTAACTGGGAAGACCCTGAGATCCTATTTGAACAGACTTAATTGAAGTAAGTGATGTAGGGTGCATTTGGACATCTGTACGGTACTGTTCCAGATAGGAGAACAACCAGTTTAAAAACGCTGAGGTGGAGGTGTGCCTGTCATGCTTAAGAAATAGTAAGGGAACTAATGGGACTAGAACACCAAAACAATTAGAAGACTATGTATGACCTTGTAAACCATGGCAAAGTCTTGGGGTTTCCCTCTCAGGAAGAAGGAAAGTCATTGGAATGTTTTGAAAAGAGAAGTGAAATAATCCAAACATTATTCCGGTTTGTGTCTTTTTATTTTTATTTTTTATTTTATTTTATTTATTTATTTATTATTTTTTTGAGGGCAGTGTTACTGGCCCTCATATGTGGGACCGAACCGGGGCCGCTGGCTTCCCAAGCCAGCGCTTAACCACCGCACCACTCGGCCGGCCCTCCGGTTTGTGTCTTGATAACACATTGTATGGGCTAAGGGCAGAGGAAGAGAAATAAGATAAGAGATTGTTGTAAACATCCCCTATGTGACCCAGAATGGTGACTTAGATTACTGTGTTGGTGGAAAGTGGTTAAATTCAGGAGTTTATTGAAGGTAGTCAACAGTGTTTGCTAATGGATCAGATGTATAACATGAGGATAAGAGAAGGCAAGCTTTGGCTTCAGAAAATGGAAAACTTGATTTTTCAATTATTGAGATGAAGAAGATAAAAGAGGAGCAGATTTGTGGAGGGAATTGGCTTCAGGGATAACATTATATATTTGTGTTGTGGTATTAGATTTATTAATCAAAATGTCACATAGGCAGTCACATATACAATTCTCGATTTCAGAGAAAATAGTGCTCCAACCTGGAGATATGCATTTTGTAGCTATCAACATACAGGTAGTATCTAAGTTATG
This sequence comes from Aselliscus stoliczkanus, assembly GCA_033961575.1. NCBI lineage: Eukaryota > Metazoa > Chordata > Mammalia > Chiroptera > Hipposideridae > Aselliscus > Aselliscus stoliczkanus. The sequence goes on along the minus strand of CM066740.1, from coordinate 67,845,189 downwards.
AAACTGGATGAGATAACCTGGGAGTTAGCATAAATGGAGAAGGAAACATCGAAAACTTGAGCTCTGGGGTTAGACATTTAGGAATTAGGAAAGTGAAATGGCAATAGGCAATGAGGTAGAAAGAGAACTAAGGGAGAGTTTGTTCTCAGAGCTGCCTGGTACAGCTAGACAGGCTGAGCCTGGTAAGAGGATGCATGCCTAGAGGGCAGGTGGCAAGTGAAGGCTAACTCTAACATGTGTCCTACCAGCCAAGCCATAGGGAGGCATCAGCCTCAGGAAAGGTGTTTTACTAATTCCAACATACCCGCAGTTGTCAAATAAGCTAGCAAAAGACGTAGGTGTCACTGAATAGTTAAGAGGGTGTTTCCAGACAAATTTAGCACCACTGTCATATGCTGTGGATTGTTAAGTATGGGGAAATTTGGCAGTTGATCAGGGCACTTGGATACTCTTAGGTCTTGGAAGCATGATTTGGGAAAATTTTTAAAAAGGAGGAAATGAAGAAAATTAATACATGTAAATCTGGGAAATTTTACTTTAAAGGGGAGGAAAGAAAATGACATGATCCCTAGAGGCAGATATGTAGGGGTCAAGGAAGAACAGAATAAAATTGTGTATGCTAACTGGCAAGGAAAATTTAATATAAAGTAAGAAGATAAGAGGACAATTATTGTCCTTTAGTATTCAAGAGAGCATGGGTCCTATACAGAATTGGAATGGCTGGCTTTAGAAACAAAGTTGAACATGGCATCACGAATAACATGGGGAAGGTTGAATTTATGGCTGCAGCTATGGAGAGGATCGTGGGCACAGTCTGGGAACCTGTGGAAATTATCATCTCAATGCTTTTATTTTCTCAGAAAAGTAAAAAAGCAAGATTAATGAGTTCAATAAGAGGGATTATGAGATTATAAGGGTTTAGTTAGAGAGTAAAAGTTGTAAAGTATTTTCTATGAAAATGGAAAGTGAATGCAATAGGTATATTTTACAGACCTATATAAAGTTACTGGTCATAAATATAAAATAATACCTATATTCATGGTTTCATTCTTCAAAGTTATATTCATCTGCCTTGATTCAAATAGAGGCATTGCAGGAGAGACAATGGGAAGGCTGAAGATTTCAGTGGGATCGAAGGCTTTGTGGAGATGAGGTAGGAGAAGGAGTAACACTTGAAATTTAGGTGGTAGTGGAACCTGAGTGCTTGGAATTGAGATTACCTTGAGGATGCAGCTCTCAGAAATTTTCATTCTGGGCTCCCCGAATTTGAAGTGACTATGGAATAAACATGTGGACAGCAGAGGAAAGTGATCTGGCAGGAGGTAAAGATTTGTGTCAGTATTTACATGGATGGGCAATGGAGTCATGGGAGGAAATGAGACCAAGATCACGTTAGGAAACACAACTCCAAGGAATATCCTCCTCTTGAAATTTCATTGGGAGGAGAACACTGTGTGGGCCATAAGGTATACTGGGGATTTACAAAGAAACTGGTACCTGGTCTTGAAATCAGTTTTGCCAAATGCTTCTACATGAAAATTCAGGGCAGAAAATTGTCCAGTAGATTAAAATACAAGGAGATTTTGTAGAGACAGTGAAGTGGTTGGGGCCAAAATTGGTTTGGAGTAATCTGAGGCATGAAAGAGAGTTAGGGAAGAAGAGACTGAATGCAAAACAGCTTAAGAAGTTTGACTGTGAAATGAAGAAGCCAGATGACAGGGGGATTGGCATGAGCTGGATCCTGAAGGGGCTTTTTCTTTACAGATTAAAAAAAAAGTTAAACATTTAAAATACTGAAATGCTATAATAAGAAAGGATCAGATAAAGAAGGAAGCTCACGGAGAGAAAGGGGTGCCCAAGGAAAAGGAGAACACATGGCTGTCCCAGTAGCTGAGTGGGATTTGAGTGCACTGTGCCACAGACTGAACTCTCTGAGCCTGACACCAAACCTAGGCAGGAAGGCACAGATGATTAAAGCATGTATGGGGTCGGACAATTCAGTTTGCAAACACTCCTAGAAAAAGTGCTACATACCTCATTGCTGAATATCAGTATGGTCATCTTCGAAGTACTCCCCTTACTCCCCTTGGGAAGCTATGCACTGATGCCAGTGCCTAGTCCACCCTTCAAAGCAATTTTGGAACTCTTTTTCTGGAATGGCCATCAGAGCTGTCATTGGATTACCCTTGATGTCCTGAACGGCATGAATATGTCTTCCTTTCAGTATTTCCTTTATCTTCCGGTAAAGAAAGAAGTCATTGGGGCCCAGATCAGGTGAGTAGGGAGGGTGTTCCAATACAGTTATTTGTTTACTGGCTAAAAACTCTCTCACAGACAGTGCTGTGTGAGCTGGTGCATTGTTGTGATGCAAGAGCCATGAATTGTTGGTGTAAAGTTCATGCAGCCTTTTCAGCACTTTTTCATGCAGACTTTTCAACACTTCCAAATGGTAAACTTGGTTAACTGCTAGTCCAGTTGGTAGATATTCATAAAGAATAATCCCTCTGATATCAAAAAAGGTTAGCAACACCACTGCAGCAAGTTCCAACTTAATTGTCAGCCCTAGTATATGCAGAAGAGTCACACATTACTTTAAAAATATCCATTGAGTAAATGTGAGCTTAGAATCCAATGAGAAAATTCCAGAGAAGCTTTAAGAACAAAAGCAACAACTATTAATCTTGTGGTAGTTAAATTGATTAATCAAATGCACACCAACAAATATTAACAGATGTGGACATCGCTCAAGGAAATACATGTTTATGTCTCCACTAGCAATAATTTGCATTTATTCCCAATGGGGGGAAACTCATATATCATAGATCCTGGAGCATTGGTCAGAATGATATGTGTATTATCCCTGTCTTCCTAAATCTTACACAAGTCTTACTCTAGTATGCACAGCTGCTAAATCATTATTCTCTGCATGAGTAACTACTGCAGATGTTCATACTGATTAATGGGGAACAGCTATATTTATGGTGAATTCAATGTGGCAACTATACAACTATGACTGCTCTTATTAAGAGAGAGAGCATTGACCCCATATTCTAGGGTCAGAACACAATGCTCTCTAACTAAAGTGACACTTATAAACAAGGAAGAAGTAATTTAGTCCAAGTATGTTTTGATGCAATACTGTATAAGTAAAATAGTGATGTGTTTCATAATGTGAATTAGAAAGCTGAGGCAATAGAAGTGAATTCAGCCTGTGTGGTGCTGGCATCAAGGTTTTGAGCAGAAGCAGCAGCTGCTTCAATCTGTGAGATCTCTCCAGGGCACAGGGTTCTAGCTGGTGTCCCAGGGAGCTCTTCCAACCCAGCAGTTTAATCATTAAATCCAGACCTGATAGTGAGAGCCCGGCCCACTGCCTATGAGCTTTGTGCTGTGGGTGCCTTCCTGTGTTATTTATTCTGCGTCATGGACATGGTTTGCTGGCACACTCACTGCTCGACAGACTCTCTGGGTATGATGTTCTTGCCTCAAATAAGGACATTTATACATTTGGCCGGCAGCATCTTCAGTTCAGAGATCAAGAGTCTGTGAAAGAGAAGGAGACAGGTAATTGTCATCACTGGGCAGCAAGTGAGCACTTTCAGGTGCCGTTCTGTCGGCACCATGGAGAGTTACTGAGAAAAGCTGGCCAGGTAACAATGCGCCACTGCACCCAAGTGGTTAAAAAATTATGGCTTGGGAAATACTCCAGTGTTTCTCTCTCTCTCTCTCTCTCTCTCTCTCTCTCTCTCTCTCTCTCTCTCTCTCTCTCTCTCTCTCTCTCTCTCTCTCTCCAGAAATTTTAGTTTGTGTCCATAGCCCTTGCTTTCTTATAACAATATATTTTTAAAAAGGAAGAGAAGAAAATATTTGTTGATGAATGCAGAGACTTAAGTGCTGCAAAGCCAAGGTTAAAAGAAAGAAAGCTGAGAAAGAGAAAACAGTTTGAGGATAATAAACGTGAACCGTCATAAAAGTTTTAAATGAAGTAGTTTAAACCTCTATTAAATATGGTGAAAAGCAGGACTCGAGCTACACTGTTTGGGTCTGAAGCCCAGCTCTGCACCTTACAAGCTGTGTGAACTCACTCAGTTACTGAACCTCTGCGACCTCCTTTCCACACCTAAAACATGGAGATAGAAAGTAGTCCCTATCACATAATCATAGGTGGTTGTGAGGAGTGTGTCTATTTAACAGGATTGTTATGAGGGTTAAATGAGCTGATATATATATAAAGCTCTTAGATGAGTGCATGGTACAGAGAAATTAAGTATTAATTATTTCCACTAATAAATCATAAATTTTAAGTGGATAGATTTTCTGATATTCTTACTATGTGAAATATTGTCAAGAAATATCACCTTAAGGATAAGCAACACTATTTCTCTAACAATACGCTGCAAATTTTAACTCCTGTTAAGGTGTTATATAGCATTATATTTTTGTTTGTGTATAAGGGACCTCCCTCTTATTTGGACTGCTACATTTTCTGAAAGCCTGAGTTGTTACCAATAGTATGATCATAGTTTTTGTGTTTTCAAGACACATTAGCTCCTGTTCTGATTGGTAGCTTCTCATAGCATTCACACCTGTGGTTGAATATGTTAAATATCAACCTGGAGAAAGAGAGAGGGGGGTGGATATTGAGAGATTGATTTGTTTTAAGAAAATGGCTCACATGATTGCAGAGGTTCACAAGCACAAGTGCAAAATCTGCAAGGTAGACCATCAGACTGGAAACCCAGAGAAGCATTGCGTCGAGTCCGAAAGTAGACTGCTGGCAAAATCCCCTCTTGCTCAAGGGAGGTCTGTCTTTTCCTTAAGGCCTTCAACTGATTAGATGAGGCTCATCCACATTATGGAGAGCAATCTGCTTCACTCAGAGTCTCCTGATTTACATGTTAATCCCGTCATCCAAAAATAATTTCTTCAAAAAACAACTGTGAAGTTTGACTAAATATTTGGGTACTGTGTCCTAGCCAACTGACATCAAATTAATTATCACTCTCCTAGTACCTCGTATGGAAGTATATTTTTGTGAAAAAATAAGGTAGAAGGTATGTAATTTTGCTCATATATGAAAAATATAATTTACACATGCAAACTAATTAGAAAAAAATGTGTAATGATATAAATAGTCCTGAAATGTATTTAAGCCACAAGTAAAATAGGAATTAAAGAAGACGCTTTTTTATTTCTTTCTTTCATTATTTTAGGAAAATTATCTAAAGAGAGAAGACATTGATTCTGCTTAAATGTGTAGAAAACTTTACTACTGAAATAGCATTTATTCATAAGTAAAATTTAATGTCAGTTCATCCTACGGTATGCATGATGGTGTGTTTTTCAAGATTTAATAATGTAGTTTATTTTTCTTGTTTGTTTTTTTTCTCTTTTCTTTTTCTTTTTCCTCCTTCCTACCTGATTCAATAACTATGTTTTCTTTGCTTTTTCTTTTAATTAAAATGTATTGGGGGTGACAATTTCTTGGGACTGTATGCATACCTTGTTAATCTGATTAATGCCAGAATGCTGACTTGAAAGAAACTGATTAGGCCCTCAGACATCTGGAGGCCAGCAACCAGACTGCAATTCTGGACTGTAATTTTCCATCAGATGACAAGGAATCAGTCTTATGATGGTGTTAGAGATAACCGTCATGGAACAGACCGGACCTCAGGAGACATTCTCCTAGATGTCAGCACTAAGGAGTTGCATGACTCACTCCCTTTCCTTTGTTCTGCCTATTCTTATGTGCTATAAAACTCTCTGAGTGTTCTAGGAATGGGGGAAAGTGGCCTTTGAAACAGCAATCCTCCACATTCCTGGAATTCTGGCATTTTGAATAAAACCTAGTTTTCTCTCCACCAACTTCTGTCTCTTGATCATTGACTCATGAACGGCTAGCAGCTGAACCTGGGTTTGGTAACACTATAATATGAACAATGTTTAATGAATGAGTTATTCTGAAATCAAGAAAAACTGAACACATAAACATCAAAATAATGCTGGTAGAAAACATTCTTGGTGTTTTCCTATCCTGAAATGCCCAATTAATGTGAAGTTCAAAACAAGTCTACTCCCCTTCAATACTCAGGAGAAGACAAATAGATATCATTTAAAGTATTGCCCCTGGGAATTCATGACTTAAATACACACCGACTTACCTACATACCTTCCTGCCTACCATATATACATAAAAGCAGTCTTTGCATCTTCATGCTTCAGTCATCAAGGTTCATATTTGATTATGAACAAGCAATGAAAAACACACATATATATATATAGACATGAATTAACATTATGTTAAAACTTTAATTAATAAAAAACTTTGACAAAATAAAAGTGGAAACAAAATGTTGATCAAGGTAGGAATGGCTAAATAAGCTAGTATATTAATAGTGAAGACTACTACTGCCAAACATTGAAAAATAGTGAAACAGCCTAACACAAGATTTCTCCAAGCTATATGATGTGACAAAAGAATCAGGATGTATATATACATTAACATACAATTTCTATTAAGTGCTGGCTTGGGAAGCCAGCGGCCCCGGTTCGGGTCCCAATTGAGAGAGACAGTGACACTGCCCTCAAAAAAACAAAACAAAACAAAAACAAAAACATACAATTTATATTAAATAAGCATCACGTGAAATAATACTACAGAGTGGGGTTCAGCAAACCATGGCCAACAAGCCCAGTCCAGTCTTCAGCCTTAATCTGTTTTTTAGAAATACAGTTATTTTATAATATACTATGCCCCCATTCATTTACATATTGCCTGTGGCCTTTTTCATGCTACAGGGCAAAGTTGAATAGTTGTGACAGAGAGGCTACATGTGCTACAAATGATGCTGCAATGGACACTAACGTATTTCTTAGTGCACATGAATGAGTGTTTCTCTACAGTCAAATCTGCTTCTACAAATGATCCTACCCTATAGTATGGTCTCAATAAATATTTAATGACTAAATGAATTATTAGTCCCTAACTTTGATTTATTTTGACTTATCTTTAAATGAGACAAGGTATAACGATGGGAGGCTTAGTGATGAGAGACAGTCATTTAAATCTGGTCTACTATTATTAATCATTGTATAAACGCTCTCTTCACATTGGAAAAAAAAATAACTAGAAATTACATATTTTTAAAGTCTTTGGTAAAATAAAGGAGCATAGATACTTAAAATATGACATATTTTTAATACTAGGGTATTGTAGTGCAGTGTATTGCTTAGCAACATAAGCTGTGAAGCCAGACCCCTGGATTCTGATCCTGGACCTACATAGCTAAGTAGCTAAGTAACATGGACAAGTTTAATTAAAATCTCAGTTTTTCAATTTCAATACCTGTAAAATAAGAATAATAATGCCATTTACAATAGGATCATATACATAATGTACTTAGAACAGAGTCTGGCATACAGCACATGCTCAGTAATATCATTATGATTGTAATACTGTTAACTATCAATTGTATTGCTTTCAAATGGAGAGGGGAAACTGAAATAATGTTTGATCGCAAAAATAAATGAAATAAACTTATTTGTAAGACTGAATTTTAATCATTCAAGTGGAATATAAATAATTTTACTCTTTTAATTGATATCAAAGAAGTGAATTCTGTATGATTACCTCTCAGCACAAGTTATCAGAACTATCAAATGACATTCTATTTTAGGAAAGGAAAACTGATGTAATTAATGATCAAAGGAAACAAATGATTCTTATTTTTCCTCTATACTTGTCCACAATATCAGTGAATGTGACATACACTGGTCATTACTGATTGATGGGATATTTGCCTGAGGCTGAGAAATATTCACAGTGAAAAAGGAAATAACTTTGATTGTGTAGAAAAGTGCTACTCAGCATCATTATTTTATCAATATAATACTCATAGAAAGAACAGTACATCTCATGAATCATTCTACAGTTTTCAAACTTAGAACTGAGTTTATAATTGTAAAATAAATCATCTAACACTTTCCACTGATTGAATGTATTCCACGTCTTGGTTGTGACTTATATTTATGACTTAAATCATCACAAACAAAAACATTTGGACACAGTGTAGCTACCCTCGAAAACTTACCTAATCCACAAATGTTTACAGATGGGCACAATCAGACAGCCTATTTAGTATGCTATTTAGAATGCCTTAATATAAAGTCAAACAAGAGGCGAGATCCAAGATGGCAAAGTAGATAAACACAGTGACTGTGTGTTTATCATTAAAATTACAACTAAATTATAGAACAATCAACCTGGAGAATCATCTGAAGTCTAGCCAAATTGAAGTCCTATAGCCAAAACTATAAAAAAGAGGCCATGTTGAGACTGGTAGGAGGGGAAGAGATGTGGAATGGGCCCCAAAAGTCGATGTGGTGTTTGGGAATCAGAAGGGATATCTCAGCTATGGAGGTTCCCCCCAAAAGAGGAAGGCTCCACAACCCAGAGTAGTGGTGCCAGAAAGAGGAGCCCCCACAACACCTGGCTGTGAAAAACAGTGCAGATTCCGACCATCTGGGGGAGACGGAAGGCTGTGGGAAACCCAAGTGTTTTCTTAAAAGGCCTGTGCACAGACTCACTCACTCTCAGGCATTCACCTTGGGCTCCAGGAGAGGGACAGCAACTCGGGTGGCATTGGAGACATACAGGGTCAGACTGAAATGTGTGGCTTCAAGGCAAAAGCTGGATGACAGTTGCCATTTTCCCTGTGTGGGGTCTTCTTTCTATACAGCCGGCAGGAGGGCGCCCTCCTGCCAAACCTGAATCTGATTGGCTTGGTGAGCTCTGCTACTCTGCCCTGCTGACTCACTGGGACCCTGGAACTCACCCAACACTGGAGGCACTTTCCCCATCAGCAGCCAGCCCTGCCAACATTGCACTCATTCTTAGAAAACTACTGGAGTCCAGCAGGCCTCAGGCAGGTGGAGATTCACCCTGGTGAGCTCCGAGACGTTCGCCAAGTAGCTCCAGGCTCAATACTGGCAACAAAACAGAGTCCACATTAACCTGGAAACCAGAGCTCTTCACACTCTAGAGATTCCCTGAGACTCTGTCTCACTCAACCTGTGTACCGCACGAGGCTCTATCAGCAGCTGAACCTTAAAGGAGCCAGAAGGTGGCAGTAGGCAAAGGGGTGTCCTGGCTTTTTGTGGAGCTACCCTAGGTACTGATGGCAGCGATCCTGAGTTTGCGGTGATGCCTCTTCAACACGCCTCCAGGTTTAGCACAGGCAGCGACAAATTACACATCATTTTGTGTTGGGTCTTCGGAAAAGTCATAACACATTTTGTCTATGTTTTTCAAAGGTCATTTATTTATATACATAAAGAAAACAGATCAATCAATGATATACTGCTCGTTTTGTTCAATAACCTTTTGCCATCTTTCAGTGAGCTTCAGAATTCCTCGTTCTTAGAAGGACCTGTCTTTATTTGCAAGAAACTGAACAAGGTGCTGATTTACAGCCTCATCTGAATTAAATGTTATACCATGCAAGGAGTTTTGAAGAGAGCGAAACAAGTGGAAGTCTGAGGGCGCAAGGTCAGGAAAGTATGGTGGGTGTGGCAACACATCCCATCCAAGCTCCAATAATTTTTGACAAGTGATCAAACTTGTGTGTGGTCTCACGTTGTTACAATGGAACACAACTCCGTTACAATTAATAAGCTCTGGACGTTTCTGGATGATGGATTCATTCCAACTGTCCAATTGCTGACAGTACACATTCGAATTGATTGTTTGGTTCCTTGGTAGGAGCTTGAAAAACACGACACCTTTAAAATCCCACCACACTGAGAGCATAACCTTCCTCTGATAAATGTCTGTTTTCGATGTCATTTGAAGTGAATCATCACATCGAGACCAAGACCGTTTGCACACCACACTGTTGTAAACAATCCACTTCTCATCAGCAGTTATCAGTTGCTTCAAAAAAATGATAGTTTTCCTCACATTTAATGAGCATATTGCAGATGTTTATACATGCCTTCAAATGAACTTCTTTGAGTTAAGGGGAAACCCAAATATCAAGCTTGCTTACGTATCCAGCCTCTTGCGGTGGTCGTGAACGCTTGAATGATGGATGATCAGTGTTTCTGCAATCTCTCATATCATGCAACGTGGGTTTGACTCAATCAATGCCTTTATTTTGTTGTCATCAACCTCGGTGGGCCTCCCTGACCAAGGAGCGTCATTGAGATCAAAATCACCAGCATGTAATTTCGTGAACCATCATTGGCACTGACGTTCTTGTAGAGTATTGTCACCATAAACTTTATGCAACTCTTCACAAGCTTGATGCACATTCTTCTCTTTATGGAAGTAAGACAGTAAAATATGGCAAAAATGCACAGTTTGGTCTTCCCTCTTCAATTTGTTGCAAAATCTCCAAAACTCAACCAAATCACTCAATTTTTTTTTAGAATGAAGGTGGAACTGTCAGCTGTCAAATGACATAGCAATAACATAGATGTGAATGACTCTAGTACTTCCAAAAATGAACTAGTGCCATCTTTTGCAAACATGAGTCCTGACTTTTCTGAAGACCCAATAATTCCTACCAGGTATCCCCTGGCTGGTCACAGGCAGTAGGTGACCAGGGCCTGCACCAGAGCCCCTACCAAGAGCAAATATGCTTTGATTTTGGCTTCAGACCACAGCAGAGCACTGCCCAACTAGCCCAACACGTGGCATACATAAAGGGCAGTCTCAACACTGGGGTGAATCCCACTCACAGCAACCCATAAGCTGTGGATATGGCCAAAACCCACAGCCAATCATCCTGAGGGTCAATCCTACCCAATGATGTGCCAATAGCAATCAAGATTCAAGTATAACAAGAAGGCACACAAGCAATACAAGGGACACTCCTGGAGCACCCAGGCCAGGTGACCAAGGAGACAGCTAGGGCCCCCTAGAGCACCTAATATATAAGGCCTCCCAGCCAAGATTGGGAGACATAGCAGATCTGCTCAATACATAGAAACAAACAGAGAGGCAGCCAAAAGGAGGAAACAAAGAAATACATCCCAAATGAAAGAACAGGAGAAAAATCTCAGAAAGGAACTAAACAAATAGGAGGCAAGCAACCTACCAGAAACACAATTCAAAACAATGATTATAAGGATACTTAAGGAACTTGGTGAGAACTTCAACAAAGAGACAGCAAGCATAACAAAAGACATAAAAACCACACACACACACACACACACACACACACACACACACAGAACCAGTCAGAAGTGAAGAATACAACAACTGAAATAAAGAATACACTAGAAGGAATCACCAGCAGACTAGATGAAGTAGAGGATCAAATCAACGATTTGAAAGACAAAGTAGCAGAAAACACCCAACTGAAGCAACAAAAAGAAAAGAGAATCCAAAGAAATGAGGGTAGTGTGAGGGGTCTCTGGGACAACACCAAGCTTTAAAACATTTGCATATATGGGTACCACAAGAAGAGAGAAAGCAAGGGACTGAGAACCTATTTGAAGAAATGATGACTGAAAACTTCCCTAAGCTGAAGAAGGAAATAGACATAATAGTCCAAAAAGCAGAGAGCCTCAAACAGGATGATCCCAAACAGGCCATCACCAAGACACATCATAATTAAAATGGCAAAGGTTAAAGACAAAGAAAGAATCCTAAAATCAGCAAGAGGAAGGCAACTATTGGGTTGTTGGAAAAGTTATGACATATCTTTGCAACGCAAAACAGAAAAAATATGTCATGACTTTTCTGACAACCCAATAGTAATTTATAAGGGAGTTCCCATAAGACTGTCAGCTAATTTCTCACCAGAACCTTTGCAGACCAGAAGGAATTAGCACAAAATATTCAAAGTGGTGAAAAGCAAGGACCTATAACCAAGGTTACTCTACAAAGCAAGGCTATCATTTAAAAATCAAAGGAGAGATAAAGAGCTTCCCAGACAAGAAAAAGCTAAAGGAGTTCATCACCGCCAAATCAGTATAACAAGGAATGTTAGAGGGACTTCTTTAAGATGGAAAAACAAATCAAAATTACGAATAATACAATGGCAATATCTACATATCTATCAACAATTACTTTCAATATAAATATATTAAATGTTGCACTCAAAAGACATTGGAGGGATGAATGGAGAAAATAAAACACATATGCTGCCTACAAGAGACTCATTTCAGATTGACAGACACACACACAGACAGAAAGTAAAGGGATGGAAAAATATATTTGATGAAAATGGAAATAAACAAACAAACAAACAGCTGGGGCAGCAATACTTATACCAGACAAAACAGACTTTAGAACAAAGGTTATACGAAGAGACAATGAAGGACCCAGTAATCCCACTTCAGGGTATTTATCCAAAGAAACCCAAAATGCTACTTCAAGGGGATGTGTGCATCCATATGTTCATTGCAGCATTGTTTACAATGGCCAAGATGTGGAGGCAGCCTGGGTGTCTGTCAATGGATGAATGGATGAAGAGGAGGTGGTACATACATACAATGGAATATTGCTCAGCCATGGAAGGGAGTGGGTTCTTGCCATCTGCAGTGGCATGGATGGACCTGGAGGGAATTGTGCTGAGTGGAGTATCAGACAGAGAAAGACAGATACAATGTGATTTCCCTTATATGTGAAAACTAAAAAAAAAAATTTACAAGCAAAACAGAAAAAAACTCATAGATACAGAAAATATCTTGATGGTTGCCAGGTGGGAAGGGTATTGGGGTATGGATGAAAAGGGGAAGGGATTAAGAAGTACAAATTGGTTGTTATAAAGTAGTCATGGGGATGTAACATAAAGCATAGGAACTATAGTCAATAATATGGTAATGACTACATATAGTGCCAGGTGGGTACTAGACTAATCAGGGAGATTGCTTCTTAAATTATATAATATCTAACCAATACGCTGTACACCTAAAATTAATATAAAATAATACTGATGTCAACTATAATTTAAAAATTAAAAAGGGAAAGAAATGGTAAAGGGGAATAAGAGGTCCAAATTTCTAGGTATAAAACAGTAAGTCATGGGGATGTAATGTACAGTATAGGGAATATAGTTGATAACATTGTGATAACAGATATGGTGTCAGATGGCTTCTGGACTTATCATATTGATCACTTCTTTAGGTATATAAATGTTGAACAACTATGGCCTATCCTCTGAAACTAACATAAATTGTATGTTAGCTATATTTTTAATAAAAATCTTAAAAATATATATAATAAAATATAATGGATATTGAAGTTTTTGTTTTGTTTTGCTTTGTTTATCTCTTGTAAAATGAATTTAAAATTAAAAGCTTGGTTTCATTATCTGAATTGGACTTTCAAAATTTCAGCAGTAAATAAGTTTGGAGACCTCTCTTTTTCATAATTGTTTTAATTTTCTTGATTGTTAATTTATCAAAATATCCTTCTCTAAGTTTCTTGAAAAATAAATTATTCAGCCTTCTGTATTGACTATTTTCATATTAACAAGTACTTAGAAACACAATCTCATTGTTTTCTTACTATAAACCAGATTTTCTTTTCATAGGCACATAACATGGCTTAAAAATAAAAGCTTCTCATTGTAAAAAGGACTGACTTCATGCTAAGCTGATTTTATTTCTTCACATTAGGCTTTTGGAAACTAAAACAAACACTTCATTGATTTTATGTCATTCTCACCCAGACAAGAAAACAATGAGCAAACAACAATGCCAGTAGACTTAAAAGTTAGTTTTGTAACAATAAATACCAGTTAACAAAACAAGTTTATTCATTTCTTATCAACTAACCCATTTCTAGACTTATCTAGTTTTCTTGAATAATTAAAAAATTTAATACTTTAAAAATGACTTTTATGCATTAATAGTTTTTGATATTGTGCTTTTCTGAATTTAGTATCTTGAATATAGTAGCCACTTTTGCTTTGAGTTGTGTGTGATAATTTCCTGTGGCTATGTTACAAATTATCACCGATTTGGTGGCTTAAAAGACAAAAAACAAAACACAGAAATTGATGGTTTCATCATTCTGAAGCCAGGAGTCTGTAATGCTGCACTCCCTCTGGAGGCTCCAGGGGACAATCCATTTCTTGCCCCTTTGAGCTTCTGGGAGCTGTATCACTCCAATCTCTCCCTGTCTGAGTACATTACCTTCTGACTTTGCCTCTCTCAGAAAAAAACACAGGATTGCATTTGGGGCTCACCCAGATAACCCAGGACAATTTACCTACCTGAGATCCTAAAACTCACCATTATTTCTAAAGATCTTTTTTTTTTCCATGTAAGGTAACACAGATTCCAGAGATTAGGAGCCTGACTTATTTTTTTAGGGGTCCGGGGGTGCCTTTTCCGCTTACCACAGTATATATCCTGTAACACTCTGTGCTCTTTGGAATCCCAAATCTACATAGACTAACAGCATTAATCATTAAATTGTGTCTATTAGGTGTCAAAGTTCTAAATCATTGCTCCACTTTTTGTTTATTCTATCGCCATGTAGTCTATATGATGAAATAGTTCAATTATATATACTAAGAAAATGAAATATAAATTTTATTAAGAATCTTTTGGGGACTCAGAGATCTCCATTATTCAAGGAAGGAAAAAAAAAAAAAGAAAAACCTTTGCTAACATTTCCCTAAGTCCTAAATAACATTTAAAAGAAATTAATAGTTTTTGATTCTAAGAAATTATCTGATTTTTTCCAAATGTTCTTTTATCCCAACAAGTTTTACTTTCCCCTGTCCCTACACTCACTTCTGAAAAATTAAAATTAATCTAATTTGGTACTTCAAATTATCTTTCCCAAATTAAATGATTAAATCTAATGCCCCATGGTAAAATCATAGTTGTGTGATAATGTATGATTTCAAAAACATTATTAAAACATATACATTAATTTATTCTTATAGTGCAGAAGAACATATTCAAAGCTCAAACTGTACTAAGAAAGAGTACATTTTTACATAAGAGAAAGGGGAACTATTTTCTATCATTAAGGACTGGGAATTTTATTGTTTTGAGATTATATGCTTATGGTTGAAAAAGTATGCATTCTTGCTTGTAGAATTAATGAAGTAGGAGACTAGAAAGAAAAAGATGAGAGCTATACAACAAAGGTGCAATGAGAAATGAGAACAATTAAGAGTAAAACGATATGGGTTGCTCTTTGTCAATTTACTTCTCTGTATGGTAAACTAAAAAACTGGCCAGGTTTTATCACATGAAGATATTATACATATTTATAAATCTATAATGATAACTGTCATGAATACTTATGTGCGAAAACGCCTCCTCCTGAGTGTGCTGATGTAGTTGTTGGTGTGCAGAATTTCCTGAGAGGGCCATGCTCCTTAGTGCTCAACTAAAACACTAAGCAGAAAAAGTGACATTGCAATCTTTCTTTGTCAACCACTGTATGAGTTTATTAAGAAATTTTCTGTGACTAGTTATTTGGGAAAATGCTTGCTCTGGAGGCCATTTTGAATGATTTTCCAAGGAAAACCTAACTTAATGTCCAGATACTTCTGTCTGTCAAACATTTTTCTTATGCAAAAATATATCAGGCTAGAGTGGAGTTGTTTATAACAATTCAAACAAAGCATTAGAAACACAGTCTAAATGAAATTATAGTGGCAAAAGAGAGAGAATACATGGAAATAATTAGAAAACTTTAGGGGAATAAAAAGTCATTTATATTCTCCTGCGCCTATATAGTTTTCTGGAATTTTTGCCCTACGATGAATTTAGTGAAATTACCTACAAATAATTTCCAATTCTAGTATCATAAATGATGATTAAGTTCTAACAACGATATCTGAAATTAAACACACTTTTTGAAGTTCTGTTCATGTATAAAAAGGTAGGACAGAGCCCAAGAAATACTTCTATTATAACAAACTTTGAAATTGACAGTGAAGACCAACCAAATGAGAAAAGCAAAGATTATTTATTCAGAGCTTGCAAAGAAGTCAGCCATATCACTTGTGTTTTGGTACAGACTCAAAGCCAAACAAAGGAGTGGAAAAGCTAATGGTGGACAATAGGAATGGCTTTTGGTATGCTCTGATGGAATGCTTTTGGCCAAAAGCTATAAACAGGCTAACTAGAAGTAGGGCATCCTATCTGACTGGTTAGGAGTCCATATTTGTCTTTCTTTGGTTGGTCCTCATTTGGAAATATGGTTAAAAATTAGGGAAGTATCAGTTATTAAACAAGTCCTAACCATTGTTACAGAATTTATTGTTTGCCTTCTGGATTGTCACTAGAAAGAGCAATCTGGCTTCACGCAAGTCTAATTTATAACAGCTTGGTTACTTGCATTGTTTATTGTATTGGGTTGTCGGAAAAGCCATGGCGTATTTTGTCTATGTTTTTCAATGGTCATTTATTTATATAAAGAACAAAGATCAATCAGTGATATATTGCCTGTTTTTTTCGATAACCTTTTGCCATCTTTCAGTGAGCTTCATAATTCCTCGTTCTTAGAAGGACCTGTCTTTATTTGCAAGAAACTGAACAAGGTGCTGATTTACAGCCTCATCTGAATTGAATGTTATACCACGCAAGGAGTTTTGAAGAGAGCGAAACAAGTGGAAGTCTGAGGGCGCAAGGTCAGGAAAGTACGGTGGGTGTGGCAACACATCCCATCCAAGCTCCAATAATTTTTGATGGGTGATCAAACTTGTGTGTGGTCTCGTGTTGTCGCGATGGAACACAACTCCATTACAATTAATAAGCTCTGGACGTTTCTGGATGATGGATTCATTCAAACAGTCCAACTGCCAACAGTACACATTCAAATTGATTGTTTGGTTCCTTGGTAGGAGCTTGAAAAACACGACACCTTTAAAATCCCACCACACTGAGAGCATAACCTTCCTCTGATGAATGTCTGTTTTCGATGTCATTTGAAGTGAATCATCACATCGAGACCAAGACCGTTTGCACACCACACTGTTGTAAACAATCCACTTCTCATCATCAGCTATCAGTTGCTTCAAAAAAGGATCGTTTTCCTCACATTTAGTGAGCATATTGCAGATGTTTATACGTACCTTCAAATGAACTTCTTTGAGTTAAGGGGAAACCCAAATATCGAACTTGCTTACGTATCCCAGACTCTTCAGGTGGTCGTGAATGCTTGAATGATGGATGATCAGTGTTTCTGCAATCTCTCATATCATGCAACGTGGGTTTGACTCAATCAATGCCTTTATTTTGTTGTCATCAACCTCGGTGGGCCTCCCTGACCAAGGAGCGTCATTGAGATCAAAATCACCAGCATGTAATTTCGTGAACCATCACTGGCACTGATGTTCTTGTAGAGCACTGTCACCATAAACTTTATGCAACTCTTCACAAGCTTGATGCGCATTCTTCTCTTTATGGAAGTAAAACAGTAAAATATGGCAAAAATGCACAGTTTGGTCTTCCATCTTTAACTTGTTGTAAAATCTCCAAATCTCAACCAAATCACTCAAGTATTTTTAGAATGAAGCTAGAACTGTCAGCTGTCATGAGAATGACTCTAATACTTCCAAAAATGAATTAGCGCCATCTGTTGCAAACATGCGTCATGACTTTTCCGACAACCCAATAGATGAGGGATTGATTTCCTGGGGAGGTTGCTGCAGGTTATGAGTCAAAGTTCTATTTTTATATATGGTCTGGCTATTTTTTCTTTCTTTATTTGGTCACTCAGAACAAGTTATGGCCAGTTCCCTTGGTGAACCAAAGCTGGGCCTAAAGCCCAAGACATAGGTTTTGGTGGTCCCCTAGGTTTCAGCAACTAGAAGGCTGGGCCACAGAACCAGGAGCCCAGAGCATCAGGGAGCTTGCCCAAAGCAGCTGGGGAATGGGGTTTGCCCTAGGGTTGGGTTGTTCTTAAGGATTCTGAACTTTGGAGAAAACAGAAGGTGAGAAAGCCAAATATTTAATTCCAAACCCTGAAATGGTCCTAGGTTGGGGGTACCCTCAAACTACTACTAAGAGAATAGAAGAAAAAAAAATTCCTATTCTAAGTTATTCCTGCAGGACTCCCATAAAATTAGATGAGAAATAAACTCAACAAAACAGCTCATCAAACATACTACTATAAGGCCAACCACAATGACAGGAGTTAATGAAATCCAAAAATAACAATCTCTCAGGGACTAGAGAAATTGCAATAATCCAATTAAAAAATATAGAATATCTATATATGCAATTTAAAAAATATTAGATTCACTAAAACATAAGCAGATGTCCAGAAACTATCAAAATAAACAGATTTTTAAAAATGATTTATTTCCTGAAATGAAAAGCAAAATTGTGGAATAAGAAACTCATTACACAGATTAATCTCCAGATTAAACACAGTGGAAAGGAGAATTAGTGAACCGGAAGATATATGAAAGAGACATGAGGATACAAAGAGATTGCCTGAATACTTCTCAAGAGAATCTAAAGAGAAGAGCAAACAGCTAATGTGTAAAGTTCTAGATGAATTTCTAGAACTGATTACAAGAATGATTCCATATAAACTAGAAGCACAGCATGTGTCAACCATATAAACAAGAGAAATATATATTATATTTGATACTTTACTTTCGAAAAACAAATTATCTTAAAGGAAACTAGAGAAAAATACACAAACTATAAAGGAATGGCAATGAGATTAATAGCAGAATAACATAAATGCTGAAATCATTATTTTATTCCTTGATAGTCCCCCTAATTATTTTGATTATAATTACGGTATTTTCTACATATATACATAAAACATTATGTGACCCATTAAAATAATTACCAGCTTTTTAAATAACAGATTTCTCACAGGTAATCACCTTGTTTTGAACTAGACTTACATTGCATAATATGGACATAACCTATAAATTACACTGATGCAGTCATTATGTAGCCTAGAATATTCTGTTAAATAGAGTTGATATTATAGAAATTGATTAATTCATACATTCAAAAAATGTTGATTGAGCAAGTATTTTTTGTGCGGACTATTCTAGGCATTGGAAATGCACACATGAAAGCTGTGTTTTTTCCTTTTAGCTATAAAAAAGTTTACCAAATTTATAGCATATTAAAACACAGAAAATCTACATAGAAATTTTATATTTTCATACATTATATTGTACATAATTCACATGTCTTAAGTGGCTTTTGAAACTTATACTTTTAAACTATGTTCATTAAAAATTATTGTACTGGATATTTTTTTAAGTGCTACTTAGTAGATACTAGATTTTCAAATAAACTATCTTATTTTATTAACTCCTTTTAACAAAAGTAATCTTATTCTGAGGAAGTTTTGTTCTCTGAGATAACAATTTCAGTTAGTAGGAATGATCTCAAATCAGAATTTTCAGCTTGAATCTTACATTCAAAGTGTAGATATATTTAAAATATTTGACATAGAGAAATTAGTTTTAAATCTATTTCACCTTTTTTTTTTTATATACCCCATCTTCCTTCTTAGATGAAGTGTCTCAAAATGAAATCAAAGTACCTGTAAAATTAAAATGTATAAGACTAAGCTTGATCTGTGGGTATTTATGTCAGAAGTTCGCATTCATAATTTAAAATAGCTACCATTCACACCAAAAGTATTCACTAAGCACCTAATATGTGAAAGACACTGTGACAAATGCTTTACATACATTATCTCAAGCAATACTAGTGATGATCCTCTGAGACCAGCATTGACAAAAAGCTCTTTTTCACACTTGATGGAACTGAAGTTGAGGGAGGTTGAATAACATGCTTGCTCTGAACTGCAAACCTGTTGCCAGTCAGGGTTTGAATTTTACTCTCTGTAACCAAAGGCAATGCTCATAAGAGTTGCAATGTGGTGCTACCTAGGATGCATTTGTCTGTACCTCTTTGTAAGTCTTTAGGGGTCAGAGATCTACTGCATACAACTACTCGCATTTCATAGACTGTTTCCAAAAGCACCAAAGCATTATCATTTCTTCTTTTCAATTTATTTCCACACTACAACCGATATCATTAATTTTAAATGCCTTGAGACCAGGGATAGTGTTTATATTTATTCAGTTTGCCTTAGTAGCTATCACAAGTTTTACCACATGACATATTTAAGACTCTATTCTTAAATATCTTCAATATATGCTAGCTACCGATCCCATGTACGTTGTATACAAGGCTAAAGACTGGTAATAGCTCTAAGATACACAATTGTTCATTTAATACTAGTTCTATTATAAGACTAGTTGCATTCAGTGGGATGCTTTTAAGTAACTCACTGTAACTTTCAATTACAGTTCTAAGTAGATAAAAACATGTCTGCAAAATGAATTTGTGTAATTTCTTAGAAGCATCAGAAGGATTTAAAGCAGCATTCTATAGTTGTGTTTACTTGACAATGGCTTCCACTTGCTCTGTCTTTCTGGGCAAAGGATCAAAAATTGAACATTCTAACCAAAAAATGCGAAGTGAAGGAGGTAAATGGACATAAGCCAAATGACGTATCTCCCTGACATTTGGAAGATTTGAATATTTTTTTAAATGAACAGATGCCACTTCTGGTTTTTCTTTGAATTTGAACAAGTTTGCTTATTTTCCTTTGGAATTGAATGCTTCTTAGTTCTGTGTAAAGTTTTGAGACTTCAGAACTGCAGAGCTGGCAAAGGAAATTTTCTGTACTTTCAGACATAGTGAGGATTATTGCTCGGGAGAGGAAAATCGTGCCTTGCTGCCTCTGCCTGTCTTTACTTTTTTGTTCCTCTATCTATTCCTGTCCATTCCTTCGAGTTGTTTTTTGAAGTGACTTCCTTTATGTAATCATGTTATGCCTTCTTTTAGGGGCTGTGTGCATGTTCCACCCACTGCTCCTCTGTCCTTTATGTTATTCTTTTTATTTGCTGTTTTTTCTCCTCAAGTTCTCTTGGTGTATTAGTTTCCTCTTGCTGCTGCCCAACCATAAAAAATAGGCAGAGCTTTAATTGCTCTTCTCTCACTCTCCTGTCTCTTTTACTCAAATGTACAAAGTACAAATTAAATAAAAACACCTTGCCTTTAAAAAATGCAAAATCCTTGACTTTATACTTTCTAAGTGGTATTTTTCTCATATTGTAAATGCAATTATGGAGTATTACAGAATTGACCATTTGGTTTGTAGAGAGGGGTTAGAAAAATTCCTAACCTAAACTAGCATTTCATTGGCTCATGCACTCTTTATTTAAACCTTCTGTGTCCATGGGCAGATGTCCTACATCTCTTCCCATGCCTGTATCATATACCCCGTGGCTTCTGTGGAGTATTTACTACCTGGTAATCATTTTATAATTGTGCTAATAATAGGCCTTTTTGACCAGTTAAGTGTCCTCTTCCCCTTTTTCCAGTACCCCAAAGTAAGATTTAAGACTTCACACTATTTATCTCAAGTCTTTTGGCAAGACCAAGACTAGTTTATGAAACAGTTTTTTTCTTTATGTTAAACAGGATTGTCAAGCCTTTGTGCACTTCAGAAAAAATTCATTTTTTGTAAAGAACAAATTTTATTTTGTCATAATGAAAGTATATCATATCACCAAACAAGACTAAGAGCTATCTGTTCATGTCAAATTGAGGATTGGAACATTTTTCTTTGGCTTATATTCTTTCCTATATCTTTTTGTTTTTTGGTTTTTATGTTTTTGTCCCTCAGTTAAATGTTGCAATTTTTACATGTAAAAGTAACAGCCTCTCTTGAGGATGTGTATTGTATTGCTTTCATTTTTTTAGAGAAAAGCAGAGGTGTTTTTGATAGAGTTTATTGATCTAAAGCTTTGGGTAAAGTTTGTCTGCATAAACATGAAATGCCTGATAAATTCTGATAATGGGCTAGTGCCTTAATATTTTGATCTAGATAGTTTCATTGAAGTTTTATAATTCTTTTATATAGCTTTTAAACATAAGCGTTTTTCATGCAAAATAGCAAAGGATGAACTACAATTAAACAATGCTTTCAACATTTCTAGCAATTAGAAAAAAATGAACATTTAACGGAGGCAAAAAATCACAGGGAATATTGTTCAATAATTTCCAAACCTGTTTCTTTAGCTTATAGTTCTGAAGTTGTCATCTTTACCTAGAAACAAAATGACTTTCATCAACCACTGTCCTTATAAATAAGAGTCCATCAAGTGGCCAGAATGCTGACTGCATTAAATTAGAAAAGTGATGCTCTTAGATAAACCCTGGGTTACACAAACAGAATCCTGAGAATACGACTGGATTGGATTAGCACAGCCACACGGTGTGTCTGAATAAGGAATATCCCATGTGTTAATTTCTACCTGATAATGCTGAAAAAAGGTTTGGAAAGAACCTGGTCTTTCAAGCCAGACAAATCTAAAATTAATTTCCAACTTTGCCATCTAGCAAATGTATAAAAACCAATCATCTTTGATGTTTCTCATTTAATAAAATGTTGAGGAAGTTATTTAAGAGAATAACATCATCAAAATGATGAGATAAGAGCTTTCTACCACCTTCCTTCACTAATTTTAACAATCAACCACAGACTTTGTGGAAGTCTGGGAGTCCAGTAGAAAAGTTGAAAGACATCATTGGAGAAAAGAAAAATTCAAGATTAGAGGCACTGAAGAAGGTAAGAGAAGCAGTTCCACTTTACCTGTGTCATCCCTCCCCCAAGGCGGCATAACTCAGTGTGGAGAGGTCTTCTCAGCCCATGATTCTTTCTATGGGAGACAATGAGAGCACATTAGTGAGTGTTCAGCTTTCCCGGCACGCAGGAAGCTTCCAAAGAGACCCATTTCTCTTTCATCACATACAAAATACTGATGTATATTGCACAAATGGGGGTGGTGAGGCGTTGGGGAAACAGCAGCGAGGCCTCCTACAGGGCAGCAGGTAGATGTGGACACTCCTAACAGCTTTGTGAACTAGTCAGTAAGCCAGTTCAGGTGCCACTTGAGACACCTTGCCAATGGATTCCCCCAGTTGGCCCATACCCACCTCCCACACCTCGTGTCCCTCACCCACATGCTTCTGTCAGTGGCCAGCTCCCTGTGCATGCCTGAAGGGTGGTGAAAGCCTTTGCAGATGGCTAGTGAGCATGTTCAGAAAGCTCCTGACTGGGTTTGGGGGGACAGCACACAAACTTGAGTATTCAGCAGCACCCTACACTTTCAGCAATGGCCTGGCTTTGCAGGATTGAGAAAAGGAATACAATCTTAAGAATTCCCCCCCCTCGGGCCGGCCGAGTGGCGCGGTGGTTAAGCGCTGGCTTGAGAAGCCAGCGGCCCCGGTTCGGGTCCCACATATGAGGGCCAGTGACACTGCCCTCAAAAAAAAAAAAAAAAAAAAAAAGAATTCCCCCCCAAAATGGAATAAGAAATATGGAACAGGCGTATCCATAGCAGAGGTCTGAGAAAGCCTAGAGGTCCCTGACAGGGCTAATAGATGGTATTTCTTTCTTGAAGTCAGTCAGTTAAGACTGGAGAAGATAACTGATTCTTCAAAAGCAAAGACAGCAATGCAAGGGACAAGAAAAATCAAAGGAACATGGCACCACCAAAGGAACACAATAATTTTCTAGTAACTGCCATGTCTATTCCACATAGTAACTGTAGTCTTAGCCACAGCAATTAGGCAAGAAAAAGAAAAAAAGTAAAAGACATCCAAATCAAAAGGAAGTAAAACTACTTCTGTTTGCACTTGATATGTTCTTCTGTATAGAAATCCTAAAGGTGCCACAAAATAACTGTTAAAACTAATAAACAAATTCAGTAGTCATACACATTAATATATAGAAATCAAGTGTGTTTTTATTCACCAACAATGAACTATTTGAAAACAAAATAAAACAGTCCCATTTACAATAGCATCAAAATCAATAGAATATGTAGGAATAAGTTCAGCCAGGACGTGAAAGATCTGTACACTGAAAACTATAAAATATTGATGAAAGACTGAAGAAGATACAAATAAACGGAAAGATAGCCTTTGTTCATGGACCAGGAAAATTAATATTGTTAAAATATCCATACTACCCAAAGCTATCTATAAAATCAATGCAATCCCTATCAAAATTCCAATGGCATTTTTCACAAAAATAGAAAACACAATCTTAGAATTCATGTACAACCACAAAAGATCCTGACTAGCCAAAGCAATCTTGAGAAAGAATAAAGCTTAGAACATCCTGATTTCAAACTATATTACAAAGCTACAGTCATCAAAACAGCATGGCATTGCCATAAAACAGATGTATAGTCCAATGGAACAGAGTACAGAACCCAGAAATAAATCCATGTATATATATGGACAAATATTTGACAAAGGTGTTAAGAATACTCAGTGGAAAAAGGATAGTTTCTTCAGTAAATGGAGTTGGGAAAACTGGATAATCACATGAAAAAGAATCAAATTGGACATCTCATATTGCTCACTGAAAGTAACTAGAAATGGATTAAAGACTTAAGTGTAAGACCCAAAATTGTAAAACTAGTAGAAGAAAATATATGGAAGCCAGTCCTTGACATTGGTCTTGGCAGTGATTTTTTGGATATGACACCAAAATGCAAGCAACAAAGCAAAAACAATTGAGACTACATCAAACCACAAAGCAACTGCACAGCAAAAGAACCAATCAGCAAAATAAAAAAATAGGAAGTTTTTCAAATTGTATATGTCAAATGTCCATAATTATTTTAAGTAACAGACATATGGCAAATTATCTTCTATTTGACCACAATAAAAATAGTTTAGATGACCAAAACAGCCTCATTAGTGAGCTTTTGGAATATGTGTTTTCCAGACTAGTTATGCCATATCGATAATTTAAACTAGCTATAAAACCACTAACCATTAGTGAATGTTTAAATAGCAAGAGTCAGTTTATGTTTATATTATGGAGTCATTTAATGAATCAAGCAATCTTCTTTCAATGAAAACCAATCTTACTCTCAAATTCTCTGTTAACTCCCTATATTTAGAAATTATGACTTTCAGTTCCTCAGATGTTTTGAGAGTGTGTTTTTAGTCCTTATGATTCTTATTACATCTAAATTGATTTTTAATGCTTCCTCCCATTAATTATTATATCTCTATAATAGCCACATGTTCTAGTTCAGCTTGATTTCTATGTATGCTCCTTTGAGGGCTTGTGATCATTCTGTGCTTACTCATTTTAACGAATAAAGTTCTGTCAATATCTAGCAGACCATTTAGAATTCTTTTGGCAGTGGCAGCTCAACCGGCATTGGAAGACAGCATGGCCCAGTAGAAATAAAGTTGGCAAGCTGGAACTCCCTTTTGATTTGATTTGGAGGTGGACAGAGGAAGTTCGGAAACTGTTTTCATGTGCAAATAGAAATGGATTAACCTTAGTCCCAGTAATTCTTAAACTTAAACATGTATCAGAAACCCCTGAGGACTTGTTAAACCTCAAATACAGATTGTTGGGTCCCAAAAAGTAGAGGTAGACTCCCAGATTTGCATTTTTGACAAGTTCCCAGGGAACATTGATGCTGCAGGTCAAGAAGCGACTTGATGGACAGTGTAGGTACCTGACAGCTGCAGTGTACACCTGAATACACCTGAAGCTGAAGCTGAACAATAATGAATGACAACTATAATTTAATATATATATATATATATATATATATATATATATATATATAGTCACAGGATGTGGAGTACAGCATGGGAAATAGAGTCAGTGGAACTGTAACAGCTACATATGATGTCAGAGGGGTAGTAGTTTGGGAGAGGGGGTTATCACTTTGTGAGGGGTGATAACTATCACCTTGTTTTGTACACCTGAAACTACTAGGGGGAAAAAAAGAATGCACTGAAACCTTGCCTCAGCCCTGCCCTACAACTTATCTTTGACGCCAACTGAGAGCATGGTTGGTGCTAGACTCTACCAACTGCATGCACCATGTGGTGACTAGAATCGCTTTTTCATCCAACTCTACTCAGGCCCCCCTAAACTCTTTGAAACCCAGGCTGCCACTTTTGTACTTCTGTGGTCCTCTCTGCAGTGTTCAGGTGTTTTTTTTTTTAAAGATTTTATTGGGGAATTGGGGGAGGGAAACAGTGTTGGGGAACCAGGGAAGGGGAACAGACAAGTTGCTGTCCTTTTGTTCTTCAGTCTAGTTGTGGAGGATGTTGCTTCACTGGCCCATGTTGGTATCGTCACTGCACTCTTCCGGGGTGAGGCAGATCTGTCGCCGGCCTCTGGATGGTCGCTCACCGCAGCTATTGGCAGCTCACGCTGGCTGCCAGCCACTCACGGTAGCTCACAGCAGCCCACTGCAGCAGGGGCTGCAGCTATGCCGTCCCCAGGGACTCACTGTAGCCCAGCTCCAGGTGGAGATATTGTTCACCATCTTAGCTGTAGAGGGCAGTGTCACTGGCCCTCATGTGCAGGATCCAAACCGGGGCCGCTGGCGTCCCCAGCCTGCTCTTAACCAACGCGCCATTAGGCCAGCCCTGCATTGTTCAGTTTTAACAAGAGTCCTGCTAAGTCGGTTTAGCCAGTCTCCCATCCTCCATATCTGATTACCCTGAAATCTGTTCTCCACCATCCCCCAGGTGATGTCTGACCATGCTGGCCTGCCCTCAGCAAAAATCCTATTATGTCAGTTTAGTTAGAAACCCCCCTTACGTCTGATGTTTCCTCTTAGTAACTTTGCATCCGCTGCCCCCCACCCTGATCCCTGACTATAAAATTGCCACTCTTCCTTGTGTTTAGAGTTGAGCCCAATCTCTGTTCCCCACTTCAAGACTCCTTGGTACTGGTCCCTGTAACGATCATAATAGTTTTCCCTTGAAAAAAGCTTTATTTACTGCCTTGAACATTTGTGACTGGATGATTTTTTCATTAACAGTTGGATTTTTTTTTTCTTTTTAACAGTGGCCAGAGTCTGTTCCTCTCTCTGAAGATCAATCTGTTCTACCAGTTGATTTACTTCCCAGTAGCTACACTCTTAGAAGTATGTAACTGATGATATCCGTCTCACAAATCACTTGCCAAGCAGCCAGATTTTACTTTGTGACAAGCACCACACTTTATAACTGAAGCTTCTTCAACAGTTCTCAAAATAACAGCTTTATTCAGCTCTCAAACAGCTTCCAAAAGTTGGCTCCAATATGGTTGTTTGGTTTCCTGAAGAATCCCAGCAGGAAATCATGATAAAGAAAAGAATCAGAAATATTTGCTCAGATTGCTCAGACTGTCCTTTCCTCAGAATCTAGCTTTTTTGTAAGAAGTCCTTCTTCCTTCTTCCTCTAGTGGTTTCAACTGGAGCAATTTTGCCTATCCAGAGACATTTAACAAACTATGAGGACATTTTGGGAGCTGTTACTGGAACCTAGAGGTTAGAGGCCGAGGATGCTACTTAACATATTACAATACACAGAAGAGCCCCCACTACAAAGAATTATCCCATTTCAAGATATCAATAGTGTTGAGCTTAAAAAACCTTGCTCCAAGGGCAAACTGGTCCATAGGCCAAACTATAGTCCATCCGCCAAAAATTACAATTGGTTTTGTAATTAACATCTTATTGGACCACAGCCATTCTCATTTTTCTACATATTGTCTATGCCTACTTTTAAGCTACAAGGGCAGAGTTGAGATATTGTGACAGAGACTTACGACGCACAAGCCTAAAATATTCACTATCTTGTCCTTTACAGAAAATGTCTGTTAACTGAAAGTGGTCCCTGAACCAACATAATCATCTTTATCATCATCACTTGGGAACTTGTTAGAAATGCAAATTCTGGGCACCAACCCTAGATCTACTGATTTGGAATTTCTGGCAGTGGACCCCAGCCATCTGTATTTTAACAAGTCCACCAAATGCTTTTAATTTAGGCCAAACCTTGACATTACTGCTGTAGAGTATTAAAATCCATAAAATGTGACCCATTTAGCCTACTGTTTATAACATGGTAATTGCTTATTTTCTTATTAGTATACTTAAGTATTCAAAAAATGTGTATTGTTAGATTTTGCAATGAGGCAGGACTAAGACTAATAAAATCTACAATCTATTATCCCGAACTCCAAATCTGTGCTGATTTATAAAGATTGAACACCCCAAGCCATCTATGGATCTCGTAACTATTTTCCTTATTACAATACAGACCAGAGTGTCCCACCATGGACCTAATGAATTAGATCTCCATTGATATGATCTGGGCTACTGTGTTTCTGAAAAGCATTCCAAATGATACGGCATCAGTCAGGACAGGAAAAAACAGAAATAAACAAGACTTTTTGATTTTACGGTCAAAAGGGAGAAAAGTGGAACTCAAAACTTCGTTTGTTTTTCAAAAAACATAGGAATCTGCAGTTAATCAACTACTTTCATAAATGGAGAAGTCTGAGTTTTCAAAGCATAAGCATTTCACAAAATATCATTGTATCAGTAGAGATAAAAACTCACTAACTTTTGCTTCAAACAATGAGAACATTCAAGGTGTGCCTTAAGCTGCACTCTAAGGTGGATGGCCCAGCATTAATATGAATGTTGTCAAGAATACAGACCCATTCAGCTCTGCCGACTTTCTGTCCCCAGTATAATTAATGGCTTTCTCTCCATCTCTATCTGAATCCAATATGGCTGCTACAGCTTTAAGAATAAATGCCTTCCTCACATGACAGCAACATCAAACTGAGAAGCAAAGGATCACTGGAAAAAAGATCTTTTTCTCCCACACCTCTCTCGTCACGAAGAAGAAGTTCTCAGCAGATGTCCCATTACGTCCTATTGACTGAAATCAAGTCCTATGCCCATTCTTAAAGCAGTTATTGACAAAATGTAATGAGAAAGTCATGACTGGGTTAAAATATGATTTATCACTTTAGACTGGATATATTAACACCAAATCAAGTCAGAGAATGGCTCCTGGGCAAGCAGGCAACCAGTGGTGTCTGATACAACCATGAACACTAATAAGCTGTTGAAAGTAATTTATTATCAAGTAATACAAATGTGTTTTAGATTGCTATAGTTCTTAAGGTCACCTATATGAACACAATTACCAGAAGATTTTTCTGAGACAGAAACATGAGCCGGACAATTTTTTGCATGTGTTTTACTTCCTTTGACTCAAGATCTTCAGCTTCACTTCCCTTGTATTAGTCCAAAACATGTACATCTCATCATTTTGTTCAAAAGGCTGTCTTTAGATATTTAATTCATCAGAAAACCAGCTTCAGGAAGTTAGGGCATTTTCTTTATTGTCAGTACACATATTTTATTACATGCAAATTTTAGGACTTACTTAAATATCTCTGAGTTCTATGAGAGTGTTTTCAAACATCATTTGTTCAAGAATACGAAAATTTCATGCTCAGGACAAATAATTTTTTGATATTGGGCTCTCCCAACTTTTATTAATAATTTTAATCCTTTGATTATAAAAAAGCTGATATAGTCAAATATCCATATCAAAAATACTGAAGTTATGTTAATTAATTTCACCTTACATCATGTGAAAATCTAGGTTTCAGTATTTTTCTGGAAGTTCCACTACTGACCAACTAATAAGAACCCAAATTTCAATTAGCTTTTTTTTTTTCCTGACATGACGATGGGTTGTAGTAAGTAACACAGGCTTTGTTCTTTTATGACCAGTGTAGCAAATCTGTGAGAGAGATGACCTGCAGTGAAGATGTAATGAAAATGATTTACAAATATAGAAAATGGCCTTTCTTTTCCTTCCACAGAGCTACTTAGAGACACTTCTGATTACAAATATATATAGTTTTTGTTCATTTATTGATTTTAGAAGTTTTCATTTAAGAAATGTAAATTTTTAATCCAGTCCACTTAACAATGCTCTTTAAAATATTTTAATACATTCCTCTTTATAAAAAAACAAAACAAAACAAAAAAACCTTACAAAACATTTCCTTTGTAACCAAGAAACAATTTGGTTCTTTCTCATTGAAGGATCTAATTGAATTCCCCCAGGAACTCACGATGGGTGACAAAAGATTTATAGTGATTTGACACTGTGCCTTAGCTGTTGTTGCCAATTGTGTTTCATGTTTGTGAGTGCTTCTACTCTATAAATTGATAAGCATTAGAACTCTGTGTATAACTTTATAGAAGCTGATAACTATCTTTGTTTTTCTAACTTGTTTTACATGTTTAAGGTTTTATAAACTTGGAAAAATATAAAGTGTTAATGTGTCACTTGCTAATTATGAACTGGCTAAGAATCTTGAAATCACTGTTTTTAATACTTTATTTATAGGATTTCTTATTCCCTGCTTCCCTAATGACAAGAATTAATGAGTATGAACAAGTAATCAAACATTATCTGTGCTACAGTATGAGGTAGAACATAGTTTCTGCTGCCATAAATTTTCCTGTCCATATGGTAAAGGTACAATACTGGCACTGAAGCCTGTAAGTCCATCTGGACAAAACCTAATTTTCCTGGATAAGGCAAATCTTTCTAAATCAAGCCATCTGTTGACATGCCTTAAAAAATCCTATAAATAAAATAAGGCAATATGTACATGTGAAAAGAGAGATGAGAGTTAGCTTGACATTTATTTAGGGCAATAGAGTCAATTATGATCATATATCGATTATTGTGAAATGTATTATTTTTTGATACTTTGAATCAATAATTGCTGCCTGTGACCTGTAAAGAATAGCTAATGCATGTATTAGGCATCAATATCCAAAGGTCATAAAGCTAGAAAGGACCCCACATTTTTCTCAGTACAACCAACTACTCTCTCTTCTTGTTCATTAAAGAACTTTACTTGTTGCTCTTAGCACTGCATTTTATTAAAATATTCAGAAAAATTGAACAGAGTGCATGATAACAAGAACATAAGGAAGGGATATGAATGAATTACTCTGGGGAAAGATGTGTTCAAAAAAATTAATACCTGCCTGTTATAAAGTAGCTTTATAAAATACAGAGGGTGCCAAAAAAATACACAGATTTTAAGAAAAACTGTATTAAAATTATAATACTCAATATATACTGATAACAAAAGATGAACACAAGTCATGTATACACTTTTTTGGAGCATGTTCTGTATTGTTGTGCTAGGCAGAATTCTAAGATGGCTCCCATGATGTCACCCCTACACTTTAATACTGTATTTATGTTACCTTCCGTGGCAAAAGCGGTTTTGCTTATATAATTAAGGTTAACTGATCAATTGACTTTAAAACAGGGACATTATCTGGATGGGCCTGACCTAATCATAGGAGCCCTTAAAAGCAGAGAGTTTTCTTCAGCTAGTCGTACAAAAGAAAGTCAGAGAGATGTGGGCAGGCTAGCCTGAGAGAAAGTGAATGTGTGGTCTTTGAACTGCACGTCGTGCTGCATGGCAAGGAACTGCCGGCGGAATCTCGGAGATGAGAGTTGTATCTGATCAACAGCTAGTAGAAAAATGGGGACTTCAGTCATCCAGTTAATTGTAGGGTTTAAATTCTGTCAGCACATAAAATAGCCACAAACTTTTAAAATACTTTGTTCTCCTTTCAGCGCTGATGGAGAACTGTAGTATGTGGCTGCTGAGTCCTCTAAAAGTGGCCTGACTTTGTGCAGAACGTATTTTTTCTGTTGTTTATATGTTTGTTGGGTAGAGATAACTACTAGAAGAACAGCTAATTGTTCTAGAATAATAGTGATTAAGTCACTAGGTGCACATTATATATACAGTTTACTGTCACAGTGATGTGAAATAAATTGATACCATTTAGTTATGTACATAATAACTTATACACTGTGATATTTAGGTATAAATACTATTTCATACTCTGCATGTTTCATAAATTATTTTCATTTATTGGTTTTGAAATATATATTATCAGTTTGTGTAGTAACTTTGTGCAAATTAAATCCAAGTTCAGAGACACATGGACACTTATATTTGTTCTAGATTGAATTCTTCAATACATGGGGTTCTCTGGAAACTAAACTTTTTTTTGCCACATTCCAGGCTGAGAGTTCACCTTTTCCAATTTCACATTTTCCTCCAGCCTTTTCAGTTCTTCATGGAATCCTGAGGGTATCCTAATTTTTCCCTTAGACTAGAATTTGGGGGCAAGAATTGGAAACTCTAAGAGATTATTAATTACTGCTGAAGCACCACTGTATTTTATGGTGGAATGTAAAGGGCAAAGAAGAAACCCATGAGGGGTCTTTGATAAGGCAGATGAGCTGGGAAGAGTTTTATTTTTGTTAAAAGGAGAAATAAATGACCTGTTTCTTTTCATCTTCCTCCCCAAATGGGCATCAGAGCCAGGAATAAGTACATTCTAGGCTTATACCTACCTGCTTATTATTATCTAACTTTATATAACAAAAAAGGCTTTCTTTACATAGTTGAAAAATAAAGTCTCTAAACACATGGGAGAATTTTAATATTTAAATAAATATGCATTATCAGAATAACTAATATCATACCAGATCTGTTCCCCTTTTGGAAGAGGAAACGTACTGAAAGTAAAAACAGTGTTGAATTGGGAAAGGTCAATTTCTTTAAAGGTGATACAGGGGCCAGGCTTTAATAATAAAGTGTGTGTGAGACGCTCCTGTGAACCTCTTTCCGGTGTCTCCGTCCTTCTTGCCCCTCGCCCACGCGGTCCCACCCGAGGGAACCCCTGGTCTTCGCGGGGGCTGGCTCCCTACAGGGGGCCGGCCAAGTGGCTCAGTTGGTTAAGAGCTGGCTGAAGAGCGCGAGCACTGAGCAACAGGGCCACTGGTTTGATTCCCACATGGGCCAGTGATGCTACACCCGAGCTGAGTTGTCGCTGAGCTGCCAACAGGTGGCAGGATGGCTCAGCTGGTGTAACAACACGATTGCCTGTTCGATGGTGGGCTACGCTCACCGGCAACTAAAACTGAACTCGGCACCTTGAGCTGAGCTGCTGCCTGGATGGCTCAGTGGATAGAGTGTTCGCTCTTAACAAGGCTGCTGGTTCAACTCCTGCATGGGAAGGTGACTACGCCCACCCACAACTAAAGTTGAACACAGCACCTTGAGCTTAGAGGCCACAAGCTAACGACGGGAAGCCAGATGGCGACTGGCGCCTTCTACAATGAAGACTGAAGAACAGCAACTTGGCTGGTCCGCTTCCCCAATTCCCCAACATTGTTCCCCTTCCACAATTCCACGATAAAATCTTAAAAAAATAAAAAAGAGTATCACGATGGTAAAAAATGGTCCATGGAATGGGGAGAGCCCAGGTCAGGAGAAGAGGGTTTAGATCACCATGGAGCAGCTTGGGGATGAGGACAAACAGTTAACCTCTGAGCACCAACTTCCTCACCTGGCACGTGAGGGGCTCGGCTAGAATAGATGGGTTAACACTGATTTTGTAATGCCTGGTCACAGAGCAATTGCACCAGAGTCACCTAATAAACAGGGCTCCCTGGTCTCTGCCTGAAATCTCGATTCCTAAAAATCTTCATTTTTACCCAGCACCCCAGGAGATTCTGATGTGAAGCCAAGATTTGGAGGCACTACAGCTGGTAACATGAGCATTCCGAGGTTGCATGGCTCTTCCTCTGGCTCCTTTTAGGCAAAATAATGAACAATTCTTCCTTCTCTGACCAATATGCAGCACTGGTTGTAGTGTTTTCTTGATGCATGGTTCCTCTCTGAAATGTTTTTCTTCCCACAGTCCCTATGAATTAATGTTCCTAGTGCAATCACTATGAATTTAAGTAGCTGGAGCAGCACAAAAAACAAAAACAAAAAAACCCCACAAGATTCTTTATTTAATGAAAAGTTTTCACAGCACTCTCCATGGAGATAGATGATGGATGTCAGACCTGGCGATCTGGGAAGATTCCTGTATCAGGCATGATTTCTGCTTAAATTCTTTAACCAAAAAGATTTTTCTCTTTGGCATACCACTGACCTCTTTTGTAAATCCTTACCTTAAAAGACAAATGAGAAAATATAATGTAATGGGAGCTTTCTGAAGATATATTCAAGGTATGCCAGTAAAAGAAACATGATAGAATACTCAGGAACTGGAATAAAATGTAGGAAAGTCTGAAAAATAAATAGCTGCTTATAGACCAGGGGCTGAAAAACCATGACCTTCAAGCCAAACCTGCACTATGGCATATTTTTGAAAATATAAATACAGTTTTGCTTGGAACATGGCCACACCAATGTGTGTACATGTTATCTATGGATGCTTTACATTACAACAGCAGAGTTGAGTAGTTACAATGAATGAAGCACTAGTAGCCATGTGGCCCACAAAGCCTAAAATATGTACCATCTGAACTTTTATAGAAAAAATTTGCCACCCCCTGCTGTAGACTTTCTTTTATCTCTAAAGTCCTTTTATTAGATTCTTTTTTAAATTTTATTTTATTTACCCTTATTAATATTATTATTTTAATTAGTTTCAGGTGTACAGCACAGTGCAATAGTTATACTTTTTACCTCTCAAAGTGACAACCCCCCTCCCTCAATCTACTGCCCCACTCCCCATAACATCTTTGTGTTTCACAGGAAGTCTGTGAGCAACACATGTCCACAGCTGCTCTCAGAACTGTTTGTCCTTCCCCAGCCTGGTAGCAGAGAGAGAAAGACTGAAGTGCAGATGAGAGAAGATGGCGCTGCTAAAAATGCCTGGGTTACAAATAGTAATCGTGGTCTAAATGGGATAGTTAATGAACAAAGTCACAGGTAGCAATGGATGAGCTGCAATGAGAACTCAGCATTCTTAGATTTGAAACTATAAAAATTATCCCAAAAAAAGGCAATTAACTGTAACTTCTTTACAAGAATCAGCAGTGTTCAAAAACTGCTGGATGGCGGTCTCACAAAGTAAACAAAGAGACAAACGTCCTTACAGGCTGGTAGGTTGTTTATAACAAAACTCCAAATGCTCCGGAAAGCAGCACAGGTCCTACATCACTAGCAGATGTGTGTTTCTGGGGTAGTTTTTCATTCCCAATAGAAGAGGGATGGTGCTTTATTTGGTAAAGCCAGCATCACCTTGCATATTTTTTGATGGGATTTGTTACTGATTTTGTGGGAGCTGTTTGAGAGACAGCCTTGTTAACTTTTCAGTAAATTTTTTTTTTTTATTAATCTGTACACTTCAAAATTTCTGGAAATGCTGTTTCATTCTTACGTTTCATAAAGATACAAAGTATCGCTCTCTCCCTGGCGTTGGCTCCAAACAATCCCGAGGCATATTTAGCCATAAAAATCAATCCTACTTCATTCAGTTTTCATCACATCAGCACGAATAAGGAGCAAAGAGTGTCCTACCTGCTTTGAGATTGCAGATTATGATGTAAAATGTACTGATGTAATCAATTTAAATTAACCACCTCGAGAAAGAGCAACTTCCCTGTGAGCTGTGGACTTGAACTTGGCAGTGCTGGAGTTATGTTGGGTGAGTGCACATATAAGCTCAGGCAAGTGAGCATGGACAGAAAAATGTTGGGTAAAGGGAAGCAACAGGAAACAGAATTGACTATACCAAAATAGTAGGCAAATTATTGTATTTCAGTAAATTAATTAATGGAAATAGAATGGGATGCTTTTTCTTTTAAAAATTGTGCAAACTTGTTTGCTCTCAAGAAAGGCCCCCACCTGTCCTTGTCACAGTCTGTGAGCCCAGTTGTGTTGAGGCCTGCAGCTGCTGTTTACCCAGCCTCCTTGGGGCTTGCTCCTAGGCAGCTGCTACATTAAGTAGCTTCAGTCTGGGAGACCCAGGCAAAGTGCCAGGGATTCTTCCCTGCCTCATCACTATTTATTGAAAACCTTTACAGGAACCAAAGCACTGCTACAGTTTTGAATATCATCGCAGGTGGTGGACTCGTTGCTGGCTTCTGATGACCCCTTTTCTCATTTGTCCGTTTTGGCTTTTCTGTGATGTCTTGCCTGTCTGAGACCCCACTGTGTGCCTTTCTCTGCTCCAGTTATTGTACCATTGTTAACGCTATCTATCATCTCATCTATGACCTACTCACTGTCTGACCTTCTCTGTAAGTGGGTGTCTTGCAGAAAAATAAACAAGCTCCAATGCTCAAAAGAATTCTAATTCTATTATCATTGTTCATTAGGGTCTCCATTATGTCTATGTGTACTAGATGCACCATTCAAGTCATTCAACAACTATATTGTCTAAAGACTGGGAGGAAGTAGTGAAAGCAGGTGGCCTGTGTTCCATTCACTTCTTGATTGGGAAGAAAAGAAGATGACCTGAGATAATATCCTTGTTATGTTAATCCCAAGTAAATAAACTTAATATTTCCCAGGAAAAAGAGACCATATTGCTAATGCACCTAGCAATGCTTCCATGGTTAATTTACATCTAGTAAACAGAACTCAAATCTCTGTGGCATGGCTCCCTGGAAAAAGTTGACAATTCAGATATTCCCCATTGCACGGACAATCTTAGGAATCTTGCCTATAGACACCTTTCTGGAACCAAAGACTATGTCCAATGAGGGGAAATTTTAGGGAGAAAACTTTTACATCCCTTTGTTT
Source organism: Aselliscus stoliczkanus (assembly GCA_033961575.1). Classification (NCBI taxonomy): domain Eukaryota; kingdom Metazoa; phylum Chordata; class Mammalia; order Chiroptera; family Hipposideridae; genus Aselliscus; species Aselliscus stoliczkanus. The sequence continues at coordinate 67,808,705 of CM066740.1, read as the reverse complement.
CCTCTGAGTCTTTGATTGCCTGTAGCCTTGATATTATTTAGTAGAACTTGATACTGGGCATCTCTAAACTGTTGGATTTGACAATTCAACCCTGAGTGTTGACTCAGGATTTTGGTCCTGTATGAAACTGCCTGGATTTGAATCCCTCTTCTCCAATTATTAGCTGTGTAAGCTTTGGGCACATTATATAATTCCAATCCTTCATTTATTTTCCCTACCCTTAAAATGGTGATTATGAAAAGTTCCCATTTTGAATTAATTGATGTAAACCTAAACTAGTACTATCTTAAGAATCATAGTATCATCAGGACCCAATTCAAGAAGTTGTGCCTGTATTATCTAACATGATTTCTTCACACATTATGTGTCAGACACTTAAGACTTACGTGTCTTAAGCATCTAGTGAGAATTACTTCTCCTCTAATAACTTTGAAGTAGAAAGCAGTACTTATACAAATATGCAAAAGGGGGCTAAGACTGAAGTTTTCCCCATGTATTACCAAGCCATACATTTCATCTGAAATAAAATATATTGTATATAATTTCCCTCTTCCAAATGAATCTCAAAATGTGGTCTACCGCATCTGTTTCTCATGAGTTCCACCAGAGACCTACTGTATCAAATTATGCATTTTAACAAGATTTCTATGTAATATTTTATGTATATATTTTAAATACTAGAGAAACCATTAAAAAGATTTTAAAACTAGGAACTAATAAAGATTTCATGATGGAAAATAATAAATCATTAAAATATTAAATAAAGCAAAACCAGGCAGAAAGAGAAGAAAAATGAACAAAGAACATATGAAAAAAAAAAAGAAATAAATAGGAATACAACTAATCATACTTAATAAAAGACAGAAATCATCATAATGGATAAAAAACCAAAACTCCCCTATATGCTCTTTATAAATAACCATTTTAAATATGAAGACAAGAATATGTTAATGTAAATGCATGGAAGAGAAAATATCATACAATCATCAATTGAAAGAAATTTGGAGGGTGTCACAGGTCAACTTCAAAACAAGCAATATTTCCAGATATTTTTAAAAAAGAACATCATAATAATAATAATGAGGACATTTCACTATGAAGACATAACAATCCTAAATATTTATGCACCTAACAAGGGACTTGAAAACACATAAAGGATAATCTGATAGTGCTAAAATAAGAAGTAAATAATCTTTGAAGATAGTTGGAAATATTAAGACTCCTCTCTCAGTTAATGATAAAAAAGTAGTTATAAAATCAGTAAGAATATTGAACACTGGACAAAACTATTAATCTAACATTACTGAAATTTTTATGTAACTCCTCCCCAAAACAGAAAATACATATTGTTTAAATGTGCACAGGGAACATTCAACAAACAGACCACATTCTGTTTACTAAAGCACACCTCAACAACTTTAAGACTTGAAATCATACAAAGTAACTACTCTGACAAAATAAATAAATAAAATAGTAATAATTAAATATCTGTCACTAAATGAAATATACCTGCAAAATCTCCAAATATCTAACAAGTAAACAGTATAGTTTTATATATTCTGTATAAACTACACCACAAAGGACATTATAAAATAGTTCAAATTGGATGAAAATGTAAGAGTCATGTATCAAAATTTGTGGAACACAATTCATCAGTGCTTAGATGGAAATTTATAACATGAAATATATTTGAAAAGAAAAAAATGACTAAAATCAAAGCTCAAGATTTCTATATTAAAAAATTGAAATATTAGAGAAAATTCAACCCAAAGTAAACAGATAAAAAGGAATAATGATAGCAGACAAAACATGAAATTGAAAACAGAATAACAAACAGAGAAAAATCAATAAAAGCAAATCTGATTCTTTGAATTAATAAAACTGATAAACCTCTGGTCAGACTAATCCAGAAGGAGAAGGAGAAGGAAATACCAAGACTCAAAAAGCTGACATCACTACAGAGTCTACATACCTTAAGAGAATATTTTGGACTTTATTGCAAAACAATGGCAATTGAAATAAGCAAATGCCTTTAAAAATACAAATTAAAAACTCAAAACAAATCATCTTAAAATCATATATTCTATTAATTTAATTTGTATTTTAAAGTTTTCCAATGAAAAATACTGTAGGCTGACATGGCTTTATGGCCAAGTCCTACAAAACACCCAAAGAAAAATCACTGATCCAACACAGGCTCTCCCAGAAAATAAAAAATGAAGGAATACTTTTTAAGTCATTTTATCAGGCTAACTTTACCTTGATTCTAAAACCTGAGAAATACATTATAATAAAAGAAAACATTAAACATTCTTCATGAACACAGATGTTAAAACCTTCAAGAAAGTATTAGGAAATTGAATCCAACAATATTTTAAGAAGATAATAATTCATCAGGGTCAATAGCGGTTTTTCCCAGAAATTCATGGCTGGTTCTAAAGTTAAAAGTCAATTAATGTATTTCATATATCTACAAACCAAAGAAGAAAAATCATACAAACATTTTCATAGATACAAAAAAAAATAATGTTATGATAAAATTCAAGCTCAATTTCAAGAGAAGGAAAATTCAATCCTGATAAGAACATTTTCAAAATAACTACAGCTAACATCATCCTTAATAATGAATGACTCAATGCTTTTTCCCTAAGACTACAAAAAAAGAAAAGGATATCTACTTTCACTTTCACTACTTCCACTGAAAATTATACTGGAAGTCTTAGTGAAATAAAACGAGCAGAGAAAATAAATATATACATATTGCAAGGAAGAAATAAAATAGTCACTACTTGCAAATACCTGATTATCTAATTTTAAAATCCCAAATAATTCACACAAAAAATGCTTTTATAACTAATAAATGAGTTTAGCAATGTTGCAAGTTATAAAGTCAGCATATAAAACTTGTGTTGCTATATGGTGAAATTTGAAAACAAATCATATTGTCAAGACTGACAGTCATCAATGCAATTCCAACATAAGAGAACTTGGTGAGATGGAAGATTTTATGAACATCACTGCAAACCCTAGTTAAAATCTGTGTGACTGACTGGAGAAATGGAACATAAAAATGACTTTAATACTTAACTATTTACACTTTGCCAACCAAAGCATATGTGCTAGTGATTAAAACAAATAGTAATAATAATAAAAGTTATACTAATGATAATAAATTAGCTTTCAAGGAGATTTGGACAATCACTTTATTTTTCAGATATAATATTCCATCCCTATTTAAGGAATATATAATTTTATTTTAGGAATGCATTACAGTACCTATTTTTTGGTTTTGTTTTTACTAGTTGATGGACCACCATGCTGCTTTTATTTATTTATTTTTTAAAGATATTATTGGGGAATTGAGAGAGGGGAAAGCGTTGGGGAACCAGGGAAGGGAAATAGACAAGTTGCTGCCCTTTTGTTCTTCAGTCTAGCTGCAGAGAACATGGCTTCACTGGCCCATGTTGGTATAGTCATTGCGCTCTTCCCAGATGAGGCAGATCGGTCGCCGGCCTCTGGATGGTCGCTCACCGTGGCTACTGGCAGCACGCTGGCTGCCAGCCGCTCACACTGGCTGCTGGCCACTCACTGTAGCCTATGGCAGCCCACTTCAGCAAGGGCTGCAGCCTACACCGTTGCCGGGATTCGCAGCCCAGCTCCAGGTGGAGCTGTTGTTAGCTGTAGAGGGCAGTGTCACTGGCCCTCATATGTGGGATCCGAACCGGAGCCGCTGGCATCCCAAAACCAGCTCTTAACCAATGCGCCATTCGGCCGGCCCCATGCTGCTTTTGAAGGATAGGAACATCATGACTTTTATTAATAGCATTTATCTTATTTGCCTGCTATTATGAATGCTAGATATACATACATATTTTTTAAATTAAAAAAAATTGCATATACTCAATATGGAAATCCATTTGTTTAACCAGTTGATGGCAAGGGGATATATACACTCTAGGTTTCACTGCAAACTAACAAATTCTGAGCATGATGTTAATGAATCTCTAAGCTTTCTATTTATTGCATATATTCAAACGCTACAGTAAATCAAACAGTTACAAACTCAAGGAGTTAGACCCTAGCTGACTCTTTATGATATAGGAATACAAGGAAATGGAAGATTCCTTTTCCTTGAAAGCATTTTATATCTTATGCTTTTGGATAATTATTTGGATGAATTGTTCATATGATTTTTCTATAATTCAAGACATAGTTTACTTTTAGTTCCAAATTGTGATATTTAATTTTGTTTGTTGTGTGGATGAAAAAGGAGCCAATACTAACCCTGACAAGGCCCCGATGGCAAGCCCTACAAATTCAGAGACCAACATTAACACATAAGATGGTCTGAACGGAAAAATTCCCACCTAAAAGTGGGTCGTGGCGGGTAGTCACATCCTTGGCCTGTCGCTTCCTAGACCAAGGTCAATCTCTGTGAGCCTGTCTATTGTCTTTTTTTTTTTTTTTTTTTGCATCTAAAATAACATATCTTTGGAATGTCATAGTAATCCCTTTTTCCAGACCCCTTTATGTTATTTTTATTGGATAAAAATTTTTATCCAATCCCTGAGATTTCCCTGCTTTGCTTTCTCCCACCCCCTTAATCTACCACCAATCTACCACCAATCATCCTTTGATTCTAAAATATAAAATACGTTGCAAAACTGCCACTTTTTCAGAGCATTTTCTCAATCCATTGAGATTTTGCTTTCTGACAATTAGCTTCAGTTTGACTAAAATAAACTCTTACAAGTTTTCTCATAGGCTGGATGATTTTTCATTGACAGATGCTTCAGTACAATGTTTATTAGGGCGGTCGAATGGCTCAACTGGTGAGAGTGTGTGCTCTTAACAAGGTTGCCATTTCGACTCCCACATAGGATAGTGGGCTGTGCCCCACTCTCCTCCTACTCCCCCCGCCCCGCCATAACTATATTGAAAGCAGTGCACTGGACTTGGAGCTGAGCTTTGCTCTCTATAACTAAGACTGAAGGACAACAACTTGACTTGGAACTGATGGGTCCTGGAAAAACACAGTGTTCCCCTTCCTCAATTCGCCAACACTGTTCCCCTACCCAATTACCCAATAAAATTTTTAAAAAGTTTATTAAATTCCTCTAAGTTGGTAACTTGATTCTTTTTAAAACAAGTGTTTTTGAAACTTAATGGTTTTCTAGATCTTCCAAATTAAAAATAATTTTCATGTTTAAAACAAATTTCAGATCCATGTTTAAAAGAGGCAGCTTATGTGATAATAGACAAAAATCATAGAACATAGATTTAAAAGCTAGAAGATCATCCTTTTAATTACAAGAACTTAACCTTTTAGATAATTCTTGGCAAAAAAAAAAAAAAATGAAGGGTTTACAACGTATTTAACTGTAACCTACAAATTTTTGTAGCAAAGCTCTTTGGTTGATTAATTTTTCCACATGCCTACAAGTTTTGTTGAGAGACTTAATGACCTCTATCAAACTACAGGATGCTAGATAATTTATTTTAATTAATTAATATCCTAAATATGTTGGTTAGGGATTAGGTAAAATTACATTAGTAAGTTAGTTAAAATAACAAGACTATATAGGTAGCTACATGTTAGTATGAGTTAACAGTGGTTTAGGTGTTAGAAAATCTCTGAATTGTGTGGTATAATTTTTGTTTCCAAGGGAAAAAGTAGAAAGAAGCGTATCCATGGAACTTCATGGAATTGAGTAATACAATGCCCTAATATATGTAATAATAATACATTGTTAAAGTTTTAAAGGGGATTGATATAGCATTTCTGTTCTTTTCTGCCAAAACTAAAATAAAAGAGACATTCTCTCAAATATAGTATGACTTTCCCCTTCATAGCTTTTTCTTGGCCACACAAGGTACTCTCATTTTTCACTCGTACAACATAATTTTGTTTATTATTTTTCCATCTTATTCTTAAAGCATCATTTAAAAAGCAAATAAAAAGACAGAAACATTTTGCCTTCTATTAAGATTGAGAAAGCAAAAATACACATTTAAACATAACATTTGATTCAAAGTGCTTTAAATGTTATGTTTATAAGATTTTTTCAGAACATTTCTGTTACTTTTCATATTTTTTTCTTTTGTAAACCTCTATAAATTCATAATTATTCCTAAAATTTAAATTTAAATGCACCTTTTATTGACCTCTATCTACTCTTCCACTCTCATGGCTTGATCCTCCCTTCCTTCATAAACAATGAGTTGGTTGTCATTTGTTAGGCACATCTGGCTATTTCTTTCTTCTGCACTTTTGCACATGGCCATGAAATTGCTTTACGTGCCCTCTTCACCTGGATGACTAACAATCTATTCACACAGAGCTCAGATGTTACCACTACAAGAAGCTTGCCCTGATCCCAGACTTGAGTTAAACAGCCCACTACCATCATAATGCACTCCTTTATAGCTCTCATTCCTATTAGATGACCATACTTAGTAGTGTGAATAACCCATGTCTTCCATAGACTGTGAGCTGCTTGAAAACAAGGGCTGTGAGTGTGCGTGTGTATGTGAGTGTGTGTATTTTTATTTTCCAGAGGGTGCCAAAGAGTGTATACACATTTTAATAAAATAAAAAACTATATTAAAGTTCTAATACTCAATATATACCAATAATAAAAGATGAATACAAGTCATGTGTATACTTTTTTGGCTTTTATATATATATATTTTCCCAGTGCTGGGACCACATTACACTCAGTCACAATTTGTTTAAGAAATTAGTAAATAGGGGGGGGATAATTGGGTAGCTGGTTGGCTGGATGAACCGATGAATAAATGCACAAATAGCATGTTTGGTTGACTATACTGACAGTACTCACCAATAATTTTAGTAGAGCAGTACAAAGTGCTACTTTAGGTAATTTTATTGTTGTCATTTCCTGAAAACCCCTAATAATCTAAAGTAACTCTCTTGATTCAGCTTATATATTATAGGGAAAAGCCACTAGAATTCAGTCATATGAGAATCACCTGTTTTTCTGACATTGCACTTCAGTTGGATAAAGCTGAACTCATTTTCAGCTGCCAAATATATTATGCTAACAGACATTTACTGCCATGGATCATAATCGTTTTGCTCTTTGATGAATGGAATCTGTTAATATGTGCCCAACGCATATATGTGTATGTTTATGTCAAATTGGTAGGCAAAAAAGATATTTTTGTGTTTTAATATCATTACTTTGAGTGCTTCTCAGGATTCTACATTTGTTTGAAAATAACTAATGATTTTGAACTTCTTCCAGACATTGTATATATTTAGAATGCTACTTTTGTCTTTCAGGAAAGCAGTATGAATACATTTTTTTCTGAAGTAAACAAACAAAAAAGCTGTCTTAGCTCACCTCATGCATGGACTTAATATGTTTTCCAACATATTCCAATAAAATATACGTTGATTTTTGCATCGCACCATTATAGCAGCCTCGTTAGTTTCATTACACAGCTTGAAATGTTTTCATGCCAAATTACAAATGTAAGTTATTCAAAGGATTAAGGTTACTATGTCAGCCTGAAGAAATTTCAAGCTTACCCATATTAAGATTTTCATTTCCTTATCATTCTACTAAAAACCATTTTTTCACAACAGTTATATATGCTATCATTTTGAAAGCACTCAAATTAAATTGTTAAAAACATATACCTTGCATTTTCAATGAGAAGGAAGGGCAAGATAGCAGAGTAGATAAACACTGTGCTTGCCTCCTCCCATGGCCACATTAAAATTACAACTAAATTATAGAACAATCAACCTGTAGAGTCATCTGAATTCTAGCTGAACAGAAGTCCTATAACTAAGGATATAAAGAAGAAACCATGACGAGACTAGTAGGAGAGATAGAGATGTGAAATGGGCTGGCCCAACAACTGTATGTGGCAGTTGAAAATTGGGAGGGATAATTTGGCCATGGAGGTTCCCCCTGGAGGAACAAGGGACCCCAGCCCCACACCAGGGTCCCCAGCCTAGAGTACTAGTGCTGGAAAGATGAGCCTCCACAGCATCAAGCTGAGAAAATGAGTGAAGATTCCCACAGCCAGGTGAGCTGGAAGGTTGCAGGAGACCCAGACATCCTTTTAAAGGGCTTGCACACAAACTGACTCACTTGCAGGCACTGACTATGGGCTCTTGCAGAGGACTAGCGACTCAGGAGGTGCCAGCGGGAGAGACTGAGTTGTATGGCTTCAGTGTGGGGACTGGAAGAATAGCTGCCATTGTCCCTGCGTTGAGCCCTCTTCCTCCCATGCAGCAGGTAAGTGGGTGTTACCTTTCCTGTGTTAAGCCCTCCCCACACAGCCAAATCTGAATCTGCATTGGCCTGATGAACTCTGCAGGTTCCATTCTGGTGACTCCCTGGAACCACAGCCCTCCCAACACAAGCAACACTGGAAGCAGCCTCCACAACCCGCAGCCAACCCTATGCTGCAAACCTCAGGATGCTCTTTCAGCAGCAAACAGCTGGCCTCACCTAGCATGCCACTGGAGGCAATTTTGGGGCTAGCAGCCAGTCTCAGCCCTCACCACAGTCTTACCTGGAAAACTCTCAGGGTTCTGTGAGAGTTGGCAGCTGACCTGCTTGTGCTCTGAGCCCTTTGGTGAGTAGCTGCAGGCTCAAAATGTTGCCAAACAAGAATCAACACTAACCTGGTGCAAAAAACTCGCCCCACCCTGATGAGTCCCTGAGACTTCACCTCACCTAACTGACATACTGCAGGAGGCTCTATCAGCAGGCTGAGTCTTACAGGAATCTGAGTCAGCAGCAGGCCTGAGGGTACCCTGGGCTTTTGCAGGGCTACCAGAGGCCCAAAATGGGTGTCAGCTATCCTCGGTACTCAGCATGGCCTCTCCCAAGCACCACTAGGCCCAGCAAAGGCAACAACCAATGGTGAAATGCTTTGCAGTTCCTACTAGGTATTCCTGGGCCTGTCACAGGCAGCAACTGACCTGGTATTGCACTGGAGCCCTTCCCAAAAAGTCCCAGGTTCCTCAAAAAATAAAAATGGAACTACCTAATGACCCAGCAATTCCACTCCTGGGTATTTATCCAAAGAAATCCAAAACACTAATTTGAAAAGATGTATGCACCGCCATGTTCTCGCAGTGCTATTTACAATAGCCAAGATATGGAAGCCACATAAATGGCCATCAATAGATGTTTGGATAAATAAGAGGTGGTACATATTACTCTGCCATAAAAAAGAAAGAAATCTTACCATTTCCAACAACAGGAACAGGTTTAGAGGGTATAATGCTAAGTGAAATAAATCAGATAGACACAGACAAACACCATGCGATCTCACTTATATGTGAAATCTGAAGAACAAAATAAACAAACAAAGCAGAAACAGAGTCAGATACAGAGAACAACCTGATGGTTTCCAGAGGGGAGTGGGGTTGGGGGTGGGTGAAAAATGTGATGAGATTAGGAACTACAAATTGGCATTTACAAAATAGCCATGGAGATGTAAAGTAAAGCACAGGGCATATAATCAATAATATGGTAACAACTATGTATAGTGCCAGGTGGGTACTAGACTGATTGGGGAGAATCACTGCATAAATTATATAAATGTCTAACCACTGTTCTGTACACCTTAGTAATATTGAATATGAACTGTAACTGAAAAAAATAATAATTTAAAAAACATATACCTTGCATGTCCACTAGACAATGAACTTTCAAGATAGTAATTGTTTTCAACTAACAAAGTACTTGAAAGTTTCAATGTCATAGAATAGTGTTTTCCAAAAATGCATCCCGAAGAACACAGATTTTCTTGGCTATTAATATATGATATTTGAGTAATTATTCAATGATCAAATAAATGTGGGAAACATTCAATGAAACTATTATGTGAGTTTCATTAAGCAGAGGTTCTTAAAGTTGTTATGTAAAGTGAAAATTAAAATCAGCTCTCACTAAGTTGTCAAAAATATTTGACACTCCTCAGTTCAGAATTTACTTTGCAGCCCTATTCAACATCATCAGTGACCCTATTTATTGTCATAATTCCAGTTTTTAAAATTTTGATTATGGAAGTAATACATTTACAATCATCAAAATGTATAACCAAGTATAAAGTGAAAAATATCTTTTAAGCAACTCCACACCCTTACTTATACTCCCTGCCTAGGAAGTCAATGCCAACAGTATCTAGTTTATCTTTCCACAATTTCTTTATTCATAGACTGGTATATACATAAATTCTTTTTCCTGTTTCACACCAAGATTAGTACAGTAATACAGAGTAGGAAACGCAACTTCCTTGCCCTTTGACTCAATCGAATATCCTGGAAGTCTTTCCAAATCAGTACATAGATAGCTTTCTTGGTTTTTGTTTTTATTTTGTTTCAAAGCTGTATAGGATTCTGTTCCGTAGATATAACATAGTTCATTTAATCTATTTCTAATGCTGGGTATTAAGTTGTTTCTAAAATACTGCTACTACAATCGATACATTATTTTGCAACTGTGTGCGTATGTCTAAGTGATGACTTTACCAAAGTGAAATTCCCTAGTATAAAGTACTACAATTATAATTTGTTAGGTATTGCCGAATTGTCACCCATAGGAGTTACACCAAACACATAACACTAGTAAGACAGTCTAGCCAACAGAAGGTGGGGACAGTTATATTGGTTTTATCCAATCTGACAGGTGGGCTATACTATCTCAGTGACATTTTAATATGTATTTTTCTTAATCTGAGCATAGTTGAGTATCTTATCTTTCCATTGGTTTAAGAATCCTTTGTAGTTCTTGTTTTGTCTTTTCACATGCTTTGCTCATTTTTCTACTCGATTTATATTGATCTTTTTTTCTCATAACCTGATGGACACTTTTAATATATTAGGGAAATTTGAACCATATTACAAAGAAAGATACGTATAGCGGGGTTGCCAAAAAATGTATACAAGTGGACACTTTGGTCAACGTTGCTCAAGCAGTAGTTCACTGTAATCAGAGGTGTCTGGACGCTGATGGTAACCACTCTGAGGTTCTCTTGTAATTGCAGAAGTCAAATGTGACTTGTATTCATCTTTTGTTATCAATATATATATTGAGTATTACAATTTTAGTACAGTTTTTTCTTTTCTTAAAATGCATATAAATTTTTTGGCACCCTCTGTGTGGATATAGAGATAGATAGATAGATAGATAGATAGATAGATAGATAGATAGATAGATAGATACAGATAGATATAGAGATATAGATTTTTGTGTATGTATATCTCGTTAAAATTGTTCCAGGTTATTTAATCTGTTAAGTTATTATATCTAAAGGGTGAGTTTATTTTCCTATACTTGTCTTACAGTTTTCTGATGTTTCTTATGGTTTATAGAAGTTTCTCTTTTAGAATTTCTTTTATATAATTATATTAGTTCACATAATCAATGCAATTATAATTATGGTCATAATTATTATTGCATTATAATGATAACTAAATATAATTACATTATAGAATATTAATATCAATGAAATATTAATATTTTATTAGTATCGTATTAATATATAATTATCATATCACACACACAGCAGGTCATTGAATAATATCATTTCATTATAACATTGTTGAGATGTCATAGAAACTTACGTCTTATTTATATCACTTAGCCTATGGTAAAATTGGTTTTGTTATACATCATTGTGCTGCAGTTCCAAGAACCTATCAATGACGTTCAGTGAGGACTTACTATATTATATGATTAGTATAATCATATTATATTACATATATTAATTGTATCTTGAATAAATAATGATAGTCTTATTCTTCTTACTTTTTTTTTCAGTTAAACCTAGAAACAACATGAAATAATAGTGTTGATATTTGGAAGTTGGACCTTATTCTTTGCAATGCCTTGGAAATTATCACACAATTCTCCCTTCATATATATAGTAACATAGAAAGCTATAAAAGCAAATTCTTAAAAATATTTTTCTAGTCCCTGGTATAGATCTCACTTAGCACGGCATATAATTATAATGTGTTTGTTAATAATAATCATTGTTAATTTAGGATTTTTGTCCTGGCAATTTTGTAATTTTATTTATTGCTGGATCTTTCCAAAACTCTTAATGCTTCTTGGGTTCCATATATATAATCCAGGGTTGATCTCAGATGTTTTCTGCAGCTCTAACTTGTGTTCTGTAATCTGTGAGTTCCAGTATCTTCCTTTCTTTGATAAAAATGGAGATTCATTTTCCATTTTGATGTTTTATTATTTTTTAGAGGTGAAGGAAAAGTGCTAATTTCTTCCTCCTTTCCCTTGGCTTCCACATAGCAATATCTCCCTGCTTTCCCTCCTTACTTCGTGGCTAGCTCTTCAACTTCTCTGTGGGATCATCTTTCCTTGTCTAACCAGTAACTGTGGGTGTTATTCTATAGGTTTGTTTCTGAGCCTTTTTTCTCTCCACATATTCTCCCAGGTTTAATATCCTTTGGATTTAAATGAGGGAGCACCAACAAATTTATATGTAGCTTCAAGTAAGTATTTTCTTGGATTTTTCAGACACACACAGGATGATTCAATATAACCAAAACTTATCTCACCGTTTTCTGTCTGCCTACTAAGTGTGGTGGGCAGACTCTAGTGTGGCCCACTGATCTTTGCTTCTCTGTGGCCATGCCTTCCTATGAGTTCCTCCCCTTATTGAGCTTAAGGCTGGGTTCTCATCAATCAAAGGGACAGAATATCCACGATCCTGTGTGCATGTCTGTTATATAAGATGCAGCATCCATCTTGTGTGGAAATGATCTTCCCTCTGCAGCCTTTCAGGGAGCAAGCAGCCTTTTGGAAAGAACTACATAGTTAGGAACTAAGCTTGGCCTCCGACTAACAACCAACAAAAAAAGGAGGCCTTTAGTCGCACAGATGAAGAGAAGCTGCATGCTGCCAGCAGCCACTGAGCTTGGCAGCAGATTCCATCTTAGTTGAACCTGGGATGATGCTGAAGCCCCAGCTAACACTTTGATTGGATCTGCGTGAGACCTGAAAGGAGAAGACCCAGCCACACTGTAACCAAATTATTGGCACACAGAAATAATACATAAAATGTGAAATAACAAATACATCTTGTTGTAAGATACAAGTGTCTGTGATAGGTAGATGTTATGCAGCAGGTGCAGCAACAGCTAACTATTCTGCCAAATATTTGTCCTCCTTCAATCAGCAGACCCTTTCCCAACAATTATGCAAGCCAGAGACCTGTGGTGTGTCCTTGTGAGTCTCTTCCTGCTCTTTCAGGAGTCTATAGTCTGAGTAGTATCTCATCTACCTATCTCGTCTCTATCACTGATAGCTTGGGCCGACCTCAGAACATCTGTGATGTTGATCTCACTTAATATTCAAACTGGAGTATTCAGGGCAGCTCTAGTTTAGCTCCAGTCTTTTCTTTGTGCTCATAATATTCTTGACATATAAATATGGCCATTTTTCTGCCTCTTCCAAATATTTGGGGAGTGGTTATCTTTCTTCAGTAAAAGTATAACCTTTAATTGCTTAGAGGCTTTGAAAACCTGGCTTTTATCACTTCTATAGTCTATCAGTATCATTTTCCTGTCTGCCAATGTTTTGCTCATGTTTTCTACTCACTAGATGTATCTTCCATTCTGCTTTCCCTACTTAAGTACTATACATCCATTTGATCTCATTGAAATTGTCACTTCCTCAAGAAAGCCCTGGTTGAATGCCCAGTCTAATAGGAGCTTCAGACTATCAAGTACCTCTTGTCTGTGTGATAGCTTACAATTGCTATTTTAAACATTTATCTGCATGATTACATTATTAAAGCTGTCTCCTTGATAAAAAATATCAACTGACTCTTCAGAGCAGTCTTAGTTCACACTATAAAAGTATTACATAAATGTACATTGAATAAATGAAGTGTGCAAATTCCCAAATGAATTTGATGACGAAATCCTCATTTTCAGTTGGAATAGCTTGCAAGACTAGGGCTCTAACAAATACGTGTTGGAAAATATTGCATAGAATAATAAAGCTGAAAGGAAATTTTGAAGGTGAGTTCAAATGACAGACCTGATACCCAGAGAATTTAAAATAGGATATTTTAATTCATAAAACAGGATATTGACCTGTTCTAGGCTGAAACTAGAATAGGAACTTCTTGGCTTTTACTCTAGCTTTATTTCCATGATGTTATGAAATTAACACTAAACTTCTGTAACTTTTTCTGTTTCTGCTTTTTAAATGTTAGGCTTTTTTACATGTAATGAAATTTTATGAATTAGTAAAAAGTAGGCGAAGCCTCTATAATCATAGTTTAAAAGAATTTTAAAGGCATTTGAGGAAGTAGACACATTATGAAAATATTTATTATATGAAAATATCTTCGTTTAAATGCATATCTAAATGAAATTCAAATTATTTTTATATGAAAGGAATTTTTTCTCCCACCAAAGCCTGACAGTCTATCTTAATTATCACTACTGCTTTGTACAAAGAGTAGAAAATCAATTTATGTTTCCTGTTTGTTTCTACCTTTCACTGTGAGGGATGAACCTTGGTTAGTGGAGACTCCTATGAAATCTTTAGAATCAAAGTCCAAAAACTTTCTCAAAACATATCCCTTGCATCCCAGGGTATATTTGTAGCATTTAATGACAATAAAGTTGAAAAAAATTTCAGGCTTAGTAATTATTTATATTACTAATTTCAGTGTCCTAAAGCCAAACTGCTTAATTAAATTAGAGATTATTTTAATCTTCTTGAAAATTGCTGAGTAGCTGTGTGAAAAAAATCACTGGCCCTAATGACAGTTCAAGGTCATTAGATAACTCTGCCATCCATTGTTTCCACTTGGCTGTGCTGACCTGCTCTGAGTTCTGAAACCAACTGGGCATGTTTTCATCAATCTCATTTGATTTATGCAAAGTTCATTATGGATTTAGGAGCAGATGGGATGACTATAACATCCAAAGATATCTGATATTCTGGCTATATCTACTTTCATTTTGCCTAATTATATTAGTTGAAAGGAGAAATTTTATAAAAATAAGTTTTTCTAATCTATATATACACATGTACAAAAATATAGGCATATATATATAATATATGCACATATATCTATACACATCATATATAAATAATAATGTTATATAACATGCACCACTATCTCCTGAATTTTTGCTGAAATACTTATTTTTATATAAATATTGCAATTGCTTCAGGTTTATATATTTTGAGTAAAATGCCTGCAAACACCTTATTCCTGTTTCCCAAAGAATATGAATGGCAGATACAGGCTGCAGTGAATGAGGGATACGTGGTCAGTGACTGAGAATTTTAGGAACATAATGGTTACCTTGGATTATGCCCTGAAAGTAGTTTTGAATAATAAAACCATCAAAAACATCATTACTGGCACCAAATAATGGAGAATTTTTTTTTGTAATTATGAAATTCATGGTGAAATTGGAAGACTAAATTTTTTATTGAGTAATATGCTGCATTATTAGAAAGTTTTCATGTGAATGCCAAAATCATCTGAAGGAAGCAGATATTGTTGTTTCCTGCCCTCTATGGCTTGTGGGGTTTCTCTCAGAAAAGTATGAAAATATTTTATGTACTACTTGCATTTTATCAGGGGATTTCAACCTTTTTGAAGTTTGTAAAAGTAATATGAATGGTAATCAACTAACATTTATTTGTACATTTAAAAATATTTTTGTTTGACTTAGAAGGGTAATTTATATTGAGATTGTTCAATAGTGAGCTCTACAAAGCATTTTACCCATAAGCATTTTACCAATAAGGTTTCACCATATGGTAAAAAGAAGCTAGTGGTTTAGCCCACATGGGTTCACTGGTAAATTCTACAAACATTTATGAAAGATATTATATCAATTCTTTACAATTTTTTTCCAGAAGATAGACATGGAGGGGTTACTTCCTATTCATCTTATGAAAGTAATATTACCTTAATACCAAAACCAGACTAGGCCACTAAAAGAAAAACTACAGACCAACATCTCTCATGAACATGGATGCGAACATCCTCAAAAATCAAATAGAAAATCAAACCCAACAGTGTATAAAAAAGTATACGCCAAGAGTAAACAGGATTTATTCCAAAGATGCATGGCAGTTTCAACATTCAAAAATCGATTAATGTAATCTATCATAATCAATTGGCTAACAATGAAAAATTATACATCCAAATCAAGAGACACAGAAAAAGCATTTGACAAAATCACACACCATTCATGATAGAATCTTTCAGCAAACTAAGAATAGAAAGAAGCTTCCCCAACTTATAAAGCAAATCTACAAAAACTCTACAGTTCACATCATACATAATGATGAGAAACCAAATGATTTTTGGCTAAGATCAGAAACAAGGCAAAAAGGTTTCCTCTAACCACTTCTTTTTAAAAATTTTATTGGACATCCTTATTAATGTGATAGGACAAGAAAAGGAAGTAAAAGATTTACAATCTGGGAAATTAAAAAAAAAAAGTTTTTATTTGCAGGTGAAATGGTCTATGTAGGAAACCCCAGAGTAAGAAAACAAACAACAAACAAACAAACCAACCACAAAATTCCTGGAAATAACAAGTGATTGCAGCAAGGTTGCAGGATACAAGTTTGATATACAAAAATAATTGCTTTTCTATATATTAACAACAAACAATTAGAATTTGAAATTAAGAACAATACATTTTTAATTGGAAAGGTGCCATATTTTGCCATGTATAATGTGTACTTTTTTGCCCAAATTTGTGAGGGAAAAATAAGTATGCACATTATACACAGGTAGTACTAATTCTATATCTATATAAATGATAAATGTTTTTAATTCTTTTATTTGTATTTCTGAGTTAAAAGTATAAATAGGAATCAATAATGATATCCGTATGCAAAATAATGTCCTGGAATACGATCATCAGTTTTGTTGTACTTATGACAAACTTGCAATGATGAAGAGTTCTTGGCCTTCTATGATGCACAAATATCGTAAATTTGTTACTGGCATATAAAATTTCTTATACCTTGTATCTGTTCTTGTGTTTTGTAATGATTTGTATATAAAACTTCTTGTACCATAATATGTTAAAAACGAAATGCTAAAATTCCTTTATAATATAAAAAACAAGTACCTAAATGTAAAAAATAAAAATTTGAATTAAAAAATTAAAATGAAAGATTTTTTTCCCCTGAAAGTTTGGGCCAAAAACGTGGGTGCACATTATACACAGGAGCGCATTACACATGGCAAAATACAGTATTTCATGTTCATGTATAGAAAGACTTAATATTGATATGATGTCAGTTCCTCCCAACTTGATCTACAGATTCAATACAATCCTAATCAAAATCTTAGCATGCTATTTTGTGGATATCAACAAACTGATGCTAAAGTTTATATGGAGAGATAAATGACCCAGACTAGTCAATACAATATTGAAGGAAAAGAACAAAGTTGGAGGACTGACACAACCTGACATCAGGTCTTACTATAGGTGGTATTGGCAAAAGAATAGAAAATAGATCTGTTAAACAGAATACAGAGCCCAGAAATAGGACCACACAATTATAATCAACTGATCTTTGAGAAAGGTGTGAAGGGAACACAATTGTCTTTTCCATAACTGGTACTGGAACAACTGGACGTCCACATGCATAAGACAAATCCAGACACAGATATTACACCATTACAAAAAATTAACTCAAAATGCATCCTAGACCCAAATGTAAAATGAAGAAGTATAAAACTCCTAGAAGATAACATAGGAGACAATCTAGATGACATAGGGTTTGGTGATGACTTTTTAGATATAACATGGAGGGCATGGTCCATGAAAAAAAGAATTGAAAAGTTGGGCTGCAGTAAAATTAAAGACTTTTGTTCTGTAAAGACACTGTCAAGAAAATGAGAATACAAGCCATAGACTGGGAGGAAATGTTTGTAAAAGACACATCTAATAAATGACTGTAACCAAAATATAGAAAGAACTCCTAAAACTCAGCAGTAAGAAAACAAAAACCTGATTTTAGAATGGGCAAAAGATCTGAACAAACACCTCACCAAAAACGATATACGAGCAACAATTAATCATGTGAAAAGATGATCAACATTATACATCATTCAGAAAATACAAATTAAAACAATAATAAGAAAGCACTACTCATCTATTGGAATGGGGGTTGCCAAGAGCTGACGAATAAGTAGAGTAACAGAAATGCTCATTCATTGCTATGAGCCTGAAACTGTTCTAAAGAAATAGTCTTTTTTTTTTAAATGCAAGTCATTTGTTGTTGTTTTTATTCACTGCTGAAAGAGAGGACAGACTGAAACATTTTGATAATCACAACTTCAGTTCATTGCACTTTTTTGTATATAAATTTGTGCTTTGGTAATCTAGCACCAACTTGTTGGTATTTCCTTTCATATGAGTTGGTTCTGTACTGGTAATCTATGTTCATGAACCCTCATTTTATAATATTCACTTCACCTCTATACCATATCCAATATATCTCTATGAAAATATAATGTTTACTTGAAATCTAAAATTACCTAGCATAAGGAGGTAGTGGTATGTATAATTACTGAGACTGCTTATCTTTTCTTTTCCTGGGCTAATTTTTGTTAAGTCTATTCCACTGTGTAAAATCTTAGTGGTTATTGAGAAAACCAGGACATATCTCCTTTTCATAACTGATATTCAGCTTCCATAACTTTTCTCTCAGTTTCTAGAAGTGGACAATTGAATAAGTGCCTAATATAGTATTTCAAATTTTGACCAAAGCATTTAAAATGATTTCCTTCTTGAACAAATTTTGGGACCTTAGTTTTATGAATGGAATGACAATGATTTTAGAATTTATGACCTTCATGTCAAACATCTGTACAGATGAATGTTATCTAAAATACTCACTTGATGGAAGTGGGAATTATGAAGTAGGGCCAATTGGAGAGGACAAACGTTTCATTCCAAATCTTTGTGTAGACTGTCACTTCTGAATAACAACAGCTGAGCCTGCAGAACAAAATTGAGTCAGTCAGATGTTTATTTCATGGAACATGATTATAGAAAATGCACCTGCCATACATAGGCATGACTTTTTAAGGAAATTTGCTGGTTCTCACATCTAATATATAAATTATGGAAGGCATTCTTGGAGCATAGTTTTGGTGCAGTAGTCAGTTTGATTTTTGTACTCATTGGCCATCTAAAGTAGAATATGCAACCTAGGGATGATTAAAGATTTACTAGATAATACATATATAATAAGAGATATCATAAATAAATTATAGCCTGAAGTGTAAACATAGTTCACAGAAAATGAAAGCCTTTGAAAGAATATACACCTATGGAGAGACAATAGCTGGAAGCGGTTATAAGCATGGACTCCGGAGCCCAACTACTGGGATCTGATTAACTGTTCGTAAGACTTCTGTTACTAACTCTGTGGATTTGGGAAGTCACTTCACTTCTCTGTGCCTAAATTTCATTCGTAAAACAAGGATAATGATGTATTTTGCCTGCTTTAAAAGTTAATTATGGGAATTAAATACCAGGTTCATACCTGCCTGGCTTGCTAAGCTCTCATGATGATGATAACATTGGTGAAGATGATGACAATGATTGTTACTTAGTTAAATCACTGACATCTGAGGCACATGATTCATCACTTAGAGTTAGGTATGAGGTAGCTGCTTTCAGAAACATGATCGGAATGTTTACAAATAAAGTAAAACTTGATTAATTTAGTGAAGAAGAAAAAGTCTGAATTAATGTGTTTGATAAAGCACTGTTTTATTTCCTGCAATTATCCATTTTTTAGTATGTACTTTAATTCACACAGCACACACAAACAAATCCATTTCATTCCTTCCTTCCCCAAATGTATTGAAAGGAGGCATTGATGTAGAGTGAAGAATAATCAGACCTGGTGTGTTATTTCTGCTCCACTATTTTGACAAGTGTTTTTAAGGATTTCTGAGCCTTTGTCCACATATATGTTATTATAGGACTTAATTGAGATAGCTGTGTACAACACTTAACCGTGTGTTATTTCCTTCTGGAGAAGTTGAGGGAATGAGCTTCACTAAAAAATACAAGATAATTATTTAATTAGTATGAGAATTTGGGGAAGTTGGAAGTTTATGCATATTTTCTTAAAGATATTAAACATAGAATTAGAACTATCCCCATTACACAGTGATAAATTTTCAGCATCTATATTTATTTATCCTATCCTGACAGCAAACACAAATTTTCTGTATCAGCGGCAGACCAGTTACAGTCATGTGCTGCATAACAAAATTTTGGTCAATAATGAACTGCATATATGATGGAGGTCCTGAAAGATTATAATGGAGCTAAAAAATTTCTATTGTCTAAATAAATTTAGCATAGCCTAAGTGTGAAGTATTTATAATGTCTCCAGTCATGTACAGTAATGTCCTGGACCTTCATATCAACTCCCCACTCACTCACTGACTGGCTCAGAGCAACTTCCGGTCCTGCCAGCTCCATTCATGGTCAGTGCCCTACACAAGGGTGCCATTTTTTATCCTTTATAACATATTACTACTGTGCCTTTTATATGTTTAGAACACAATACTTAACATTGCGCTACAATTGCCCACGGTGTTCAGTACAGTAACCTGCTGTACAGGAATGTAGCCTACGAGCAAAGGCTTACCATGCAGTCCAGGTGTGTATAGACTGTACCACCCAGGTGTGTGTAAGTGCACCATATGATGTTTGCACAATGACAAAAGGACCTAATAACGCACTTCTCAGAATGTATCCCATGATAAATTGGCACATTACTGTTTTTACTAACAGAACATGCTAGCATTGGTTCCCTATCTCCATTTTTCCACCAAATGATGTGATCAGTGCAAATATCATCAATATATTACAGGAGAGAAATACTGAAACTATGACTTTCAGAGCTTTCCTAGGAATGGTTGCACAGCTGTCTTTCTTCCCGAGAGAGGTACTGAGATCTTTGCTCTCTAATCACACCATTTACGGAAAGAGAAGAGGAAGATCTTCAGACTGTTACACCCATTTGTAATGTAAACAGTTACATTACATTTGTAATGTAAAAAGCCACATATTTGTGTTTTTTCCCTTTACCTTTTAAAATGTAAACAAGTGCCCCCAGGGAAGATAAACCTGTAAATCTGTCTGGGGTAAATGACCATCTTTCACCTATCAGACTTGTTTGCCATCCACTCACCTTTTAATCCAAGTTGCCAGTAATTTTCAAAGAGCTTTAACTATGGAGTAACATGAAAATATCCACTGTTTCCTGATATGGCATGTGCTCAGTAATGGCTGAGTAATGGGAGAACTGAACACTTGGATGGATACCTTGTGATACTGCAGAATAAATGAAGAACATGATGTCTCTATATATGTTGCAACAATATTGCTCACCTTTTTTATAACAGAGGGATTATTCATTATGAATTTGTACCAGCTGGACAAACAGTTCACCAAGTTTACTATTTGAAAGTGCTGAAAAGGCTGCATAAAAGTTAGGGGACCTGAACATTTGCCAACAATTCATGGCTCTTGCATCACGACAATATATCAGCTAACACAGCACTGCCTGTGAGGGAGATTTTAGCCAGGAAACAAATAACTACTGGAATACCCTCCCTACTCACCTGATCTGGCCCCCAATGACTTCTTTCTTTACCCAAAGATAAAGGAAATTTTGAAAGGAACACATTTTGATGACATTAAGGACATCAAGTGTAATATGAGGACAGCTCTGATGGCCATTCCAGAAAAAGAGTTCCAAAATTGCTTCAAAGGGTGGCATAAGTGCATAGCTTCCCAAGGGGAGTACTTCTAAGGTGACCGTAGTGATATTCAGCAATGAAGTACATAACACTTTTTCTAGGATGAGTTCCCAAACTTAACTGGCAGACCTCGTGAATATCTCACTAATTTTTTTTAAAAAAGCTTCTAGGGCCGGCCGAGTGGCGAGGTGGTTAAGCGCTGGGTTAGGAAGCCAGCGACCCCGGTTCGGTTCCACATATGAGGGCCAGTGACACTGCCCTCAAAAAAAAAAAAAAAAAAAAAGTGTGAGCTCTGAGCAACAGGGTCCCCGGTTTGATTCCCAGCCTATCTGAGCTGCTGCTGAGCTGCCAACAGGTGGCAGGATGGCTTAGCTAAAAAAAAAAAAGCTTCTAGATGAGAACATGGGATATCTTCATGATCTTAGGATAGGCAAGGCAAAAAGAGGGTGCATAAATACTAACTTTTTAAAAAGTATTTATAAATTGAACTTGAAAAAATTGAATGGATACTTCACAAATGTCTCTAAATCATATGAGAAACTCAATTATCACTAGTTGTCAGGAGAGTACAAATAAAACCCACAAATCATACTACCATACATCCATCAGAATGGTTGAAATGAAAAAAATATGACTATACCAAGTACTGGGCTAGGATGTAGACCAACTGAACTGACATGTATTTCTGGTAGGACTGTAAATTGGAACAACTATTAGGAAAACTTTTTGGCAATATTTACTGAACTTGACAATACTAGCCTATAACCCAATAATTTTATTCTGGATATATATTCAATGGAAATCAGTGTTTATGACCAAGAAAAAAACATGTAAAGTAAATGTTCATAAGAGCAATATTCATGATAACAAAAAAAATTTAAAACAACCCATATGTCTATCAACAGAAGGATGTATAAAAATTATGGTGTATTCAAAAGAAAAAGAAAGTGCTGCTACAAACACCAGTATGAATAAATCACACAAACATAATAATTTTGATCACAAAAATGTGAAAGGAGTATATATTGAGTAATTCCATTTAAAAAAAATTTTTTTATTACAGTCCATGGCTACCAATTTGCACTTCTTAATCCCTTCACCTTTTCACCCATCCCCCTACCCACCTCCCAGCTGACAATCATCAAAATGTTCTCTGAGTTTCTTTCTGTTTTATTTGTTCCTTTATTTTGCTCTGTAGAGTCCACATATAAGTGAAATCATAAGGCATTTGTCTTTCTGTCTAACTTACTCCACTCAGCACAATACCCTCTAGGTCCACCCATGTTGTCTCAGATGGCAAGATTTCATTCTTTTTATGGCTAAGTAATATACCATTGTATATATGTACCACCTCCTCTTTACTTATTCATCCATTGATGGACACTCAGGTTGTCTTCATATCTTGGCTATTGTAAATAATGCTGCAATGAACATACAGATGCATATGTCCCTTCGAAGTAGTGTTTGGGTTTCTTTGGATAAATCCCAGAAGTGGAATTACTGGGTCCTTCTTTGTCTCTTATTATAGCCTTTGTTTTAAAGTCTGTTTTGTCTGGTGTAAGCATTGCTATTGCACCTTTTTCGTTTGTTTCCATTTTCATGAAATAACTCTTTCCATCCCTTTACTTTCAGTCTGTGTGTGTTTTTCGATCTGAAGTGAGTCTCTTGTAGGCAGCATGTGGAAGGGTCTTGCTTTTCTTATCCATTCAGTAGTGATATATCTTTTGATTGGAGCATTTACCATTTACATATAAAGTAATTATTGATAGATATGTAGTTATTGGCATTTTATTATTCATATTTTTTATCTTTTTCTTCTTCTTCTTAAAGAAGTCCCTTTAACATTCTTCCAAAACTAAGGAAGTACAATGTCCATTTGATTTCTTTGAGTTCTGATGTTATTAGGGTTATTATGCTGGCTAATCAGATGAATAAAAACTGCCAGATTTAAGTAGAGCACAGAGCAGAGAACGCTATATAGAAGGTCCAGGCAACAGACTCTATGTTGATAGAGGTATGGAAAAAAATATCATTATTTATTTTGTGGCAAGTACCAGTCAGAGAATCATAACACAGACCTCTGTGTTTCTAGAGCAAGGCCATTTCCTCTACAGCATAGAATTATTTGTCTTTGACAAACAACTCCTGGCATGATACTGGGACACGGTAGAAATGTTACAGCTTACTATGGGATACCAAATGTATGCAGCTGGGACTGGCCATCATGAGCTGAGTCCTGTCACATCCATCAAGTCAGAACACTGGATAGATCCAGCAACAAATCATAATAATATGGAAGTGATACACTGGGAGCAGAGGATGAGCGAGACCAAAATCATAATAATATGGAAGTGATACACTGGGAGCAGAGGATGAGCGAGACCAAACTGCACAAGACAGCTGCTGAGCAGGTGTCCTGCATGCCCATAAATTTGCAGAGCCCTCCCCATCTCATGGCTATAACTTAGTGCAGCATCTCCTATAGCCTAGTGGAAAGAAGAGGAAAATGCATAAGCATCATTTATAACTACAATATCCTGGTTGTGGACACAAGCTGAAAATACTTGGCAGATTCACTACAACCTCACCCAAGAATGGATTTTCAACACAGTGGCATAACTACCCACTAGCAGATATTTGGGCATGAGGAGGATTGCACCTGGTCATGACTTTGTGTAGAAAGAGAAGTGTCTAAAGTTTAGAATACATATGGACTCAAGGGCACTGGTAAAGGACCTGGTTAGTAAAACTGAATACAAAAAAAATCTATGTAAATGAACCTAAATGCATATCAATCTGTCAGCCTAATTACACAGGGAAAGGAATTATTCAAGTGATCTTTGAACATAGTAACTTGACTCTAAATAGTTCATGAATATATTCCAAGGACATAAAAAAATTGTGAAGAAATTAATTGTACTTAGCAAATTTATTAACATATTTATTTTAACTCTGAAACTATATATGTGATTGTATAAAGCATACATGTAAATATTTAATATTATCAGGAAGGAAGGGTTTCACAGTAAGAGAATTGAGATACAAATGTCACATTTAAAAGGTTTTGAAAACATGAAATTGAAATGTGAATTTTCAGCATGATCTCATCAAATAATATAGAGATACAAATATAAACACAGATTATTTAGCTCTGTCCACTGGGTAGAGCTTAGATGCAATGCCACCCCAGCACCATCTGGTACACAGATTTTTTCCCCACAAAAGACTGACAGCTCCTTGAAGAAAAGTTAGATTCTTTTTGACACCAGGACACCTTGTGGCAGAAAGGAAGAAAGTTCTCAAATACAAATGAGGTCATGTCAAAAGGACAGAGACAAATTCAAGTAGTCGCTTTCCATTGCTAAAACTCGAGACAATTTGGACTTTTAACAAATATGTTCTATTAATATTAAAAATTACCTACATATCCATATTGATAGTCAAACAGAGAAAGAGGGAGAAATGAACTGAATGAATCACTATGTTACAAACAAGTGTGATAATTTGGGGAGGGAGGAGGTAAAGCAGCTGGCTACTGATCCAGTTCTCTCCTGAATAAATGAACACTGGGGAAAAGGGTGTGAAAAGGGGAGCAGGACTCCCTACGAGAGAAGACAGGTGATTCGATCTAATTTCCTATAAACATGCTAACAACTGGACTTTCTTCTAATGTTACAAGTCTAATATTTCATTGACAAGCTCCCAAAAAACAAAAGCCCTGGACCAGACGGCTTCACAAGTGAATTTTATCAAACATTCAAAAAAGAACTATCACCTATTCTTCTCAAACTATTCCAAAAAATCCAGAAGGAGGGAAGGCTCCCAAACTCTTTTTATGAAGCCTCTATCACCCTGATTCCAAAACCAGATAAAGACATCACAAAAAAGGAAAACTACAGGCCAATCTCCCTGATGAATATAGATGCAAAAATTCTCAATAAAATATTAGCAAACAGAATTCAGCAATATATTAAGAAGATCATACATCATGATCAAGTGGGATTCATCCCTAGTGCGCAAGGCTGGTTCAACATCCGTAAATCAATTAATGTGATACACCACATCAACAAAATGAAGGATAAAGATCACATGGTCATTTCAATAGATGCAGAAAAAGCATTTGACAAAATCCAACAGCCATTTATGTTAAAAACCCTTAGCAAAGTGGGAATACAGGGATCATATGTCAACATAATAAAAGCCATATATGATAAACCTACAGCTAACATCATACTCAATGGGGAAAAGCTAAAACCATTCCCCTTAAGATCAGGAACAAGACAAGGCTGTCCACTTTCTCCTCTTTTATTCAACATAGTGTTGGAAGTTCTAGCCACAGCAATCAGACAACAAAAAGAAATAAAAGGCATCCAAATTGGCAAGGAAGAAGTAAAATTGTCATTATATGCAGATGACATGATACTGTATATAGAGAACCCCAAAGACTCCATCAAAAAACTATTGGAACTGATAGACGAATTCAGTAAAGTAGCAGGATATAAAATCAATGTTCAGAAATCAGTGGCATTTGCATATACCAATAATAAACTAATGGAAAGAGAAATTAAGAAAACTGTCCCATTTACAATTGCATCAAGAACTATAAAATACCTAGGAATAAATTTAACCAAAGAAGTGAAAGATCTGTACTCAGAAAATTATAAGACATTGAAGAAAGAAATCATAGAAGATACAAATAAATGGAAACACCTACCATGCTCATGGATAGGGAGAATTAATATAGTTAAAATGTGCATACTGCCTAAACCAATATATAGATTCAATGCAATTCCTATCAAACTACCAAGGGCATTTTTCACAGAAATAGAAAATATAATCCTAAAGTTTATATGGAATCATAAAAGACCCAGAATAGCCTCGGCAATTCTGAGGAATAAAAACAAAGTTGGGGGGATCACGCTACCAGACATCAAAACCTACTACAAGGCCACAGTAATCAAGACAGTTTGGTATTGGCATAAAAACAGGCACATCGATCAGTGGAACAGAACAGAGAGCCCAGAAATAAATCCAAGCATTTACGGACAGTTAATCTATGACAAGGGAAGCAAGAATTTACACTGGAGTAAAGATAGTCTATTCAATAAATGGTGCTGGGAAAATTGGACTGACACATGCAAAAAAATGAAACTGGATCATCTCCTTACGCCTTATACAAGAACAAATTCAAAATGGATTAAAGACTTAAATGTAAGACCTGAAACCATAAAAATCCTAAATGAAAATATAGGGAGTACATTTACAGACATTACCCGGAGCAATATTTTTACTGATACATCCCTACGGGCAAGGGAAGTAAAAGAAAAAATGAACATATGGGATTATATCAGACTTAAAAGTTTTTTCACAACAAAGGAAACCATTAATAAAACAAAAAGGAAGCCTACTGAATGGGAGAATATATTTGCCAATGATATATCTGATAAGGGGTTAATATCCAAAATTTATAAAACACTCATGAAACTCAACACCAAAAAAACAAACAACCCAATTAAAAAATGGGCAGAAGATATGAAGAGACATTTCTCTAAAGAGGACATACAGATGGCCAACAGGCATATGAAAAAAAGTTCAACCTCACTGGTCATTAGGGAAATGCAAATAAAAACCACCATGAGATACCACCTCACTCCAGTCAGAATGGCTATCATCAACAAATCAACAAACAACAAGTGCTGGCGGGGCTGTGGGGAAAAGGGGACCCTGCTGCACTGTTGGTGGGACTGCAGATTGGTGCAGCCACTATGGAAGTCAGTATGGAGGTATCTCAAAGAACTGGAAATAGAGCTACCTTTTGACCCAGCAATTCCACTCCTAGGTATTTATCCTGAAAAAACCAAGACACTTATTCAAAAAAAGTTATGCACCCCGATGTTCATAGCAGCACAATTTACAATAGCTAAGACTTGGAAACAACCAAAATGCCCGTCAGTAGATGACTGGATTAAGAAACTGTGGTATATTTATACAATGGAGTATTACTCCGCTATAAAGAAGAATGAAATCGTGCCATTTGCAATGATATGGATGGACCTAGAGACTATAATGTTGAGTGAAATAAGTCAGTCAGAGAAGGACAAATACCATATGATCTCACTTATATGTGGAATATGAAAAACTGTATGAATGAGCAAAGTAAACAGAAACTGTCTCATAGATATAGAGGGAAAATCAGGGTTGCTAATTTGGAGAGGAATGGGAATGAGGGAGAAGGGGAAGGGATTAGACAGCAAAAATAGGCAACTACAATATTGCTACTGGGATAGGAAAATCAGTTTGGGGAATATAATTAATAATGTTGTAAATATTCTGTGGAATGTCAGATGATCATAAGTCTTGTTAGGGAGACCATTTCATGGATGGAGTAGAGGTTTGATCACTGCACTGTATTACTAAAGTGGAGGTGGTATACCTACTGTAATTGAATGTATATAGATAGTCACGGGATGTGGATTATACTGTGGAAGAGAGTCAGAGGAAGAGTAACAGATATATATGATATGGGGGGGTGTGGGATGGTGTATTGGGGGTGGGGGGGTTTGTCACTTTGAGGGGTAAAATGTATAACTATTGCACTGTGTTGTACACCTGAAACTATTGGGGGTGGGGGGGTTGTCACTTTGAGGGGTAAAATGTATAACTATTGCACTGTGTTGTACACCTGAAACTAATTAAAAATAAAATAAAATTTAAAAAAAAACAAACAAAACAAAAAAAAAACAAGTCTAATATTTCATTGTTAAAATTACTTTTCTTTTTTTACATTTACTAAACAACTGTAAACACTTCACTGTAAAAATCCGTAACTGCATAAGTAAACATTTTATAAATAGAATGCAAACTACTGTAAAAACAAAATTAATACAATTACTTACATGCAATACTGACAAACTTTGCACTCATTGAAAAGAAATGTACAGAAAACTTACTAAAGAACAAATTTTTGATTACAAAAAACTCAGAGCATTATTACCATGCATTTTGCAAATACCTCACAAGCCCTTATGGCACAGCTAGTGGAGAGCTTCCTGATGACAATATTTATGCAACTTTTAATATGGTTCCGTAAATCTGTTGTAAAACCACCTGAACACTGTCCAAAATAAAGTCAAATGCCATATTCCAAACCAATTCCGCTGACTGCTGCACCAACCTTTTCATATATTTTATAACTAGATCCAGTTTTTCCAAATCTTTTTTCTCTGTTCAATACTTCATGTGTAACCTTTACTTCCTATCTGACATCACTTTGATGTAGAAACTCACTAAAGTGTATCTATAACAAACTTGGAATGCCTTATTGTAGTATATAAAATATCTTATGAATGTATCTAATTAATTCCTTACTAAGTATGACCTTTACACTAGTATAGCAAAAATGGAAATATAAAGGAAAATTATTCTATTTTACCCTTTCTCAGATTTTCTGTTCATGGCTAGAGTTTACCAACGTAGCATTTGACTGCCACCACAGATTTTTGCTACGTCCTCATTTTCAGTTAAGAGGATGTTTCAATCGACTTCTTTTGCGAAGTTCTACCAGAGACACTTTTCTGTCCACATAGGCACATAGGACTCAGAAATGTCTGCTGACGTGAAGCCATATAACCCTCCCCTAAGGGTTAACGCATGCTGATTGTCTCCTGGCCCTTAGAAACAGATCTTTGGCACCTGACTTACTGTGTGTACAACCGTGTAGCCTTGTCTGAGAGGCAATCATCCTGTAAAACTAGCTAATTTTAAAAATAGCAAGAAATTACACCCACTTTGGATTACTTTTTGACAATGGCTCCTAAGAATACGTTCCTATCCTTTAACTCAGAAACTCTACCCCTAATTATATACTCAAAGGAATTGAATGTAAATGTCTACTAAAAGTTATGACAGAAAAGCTTAGAACAACTTTATTCCTCATTGTCCAGACTGAAAACCATCAAACTGCCTACCTACAGAATAGATACACATATTGTGGCACATTCATACAATTGAACATATGCACCACCATCACCAACAAAAAGCAATTGCTGCTACATACAAACCATGGA
Organism: Aselliscus stoliczkanus; assembly: GCA_033961575.1. Lineage (NCBI taxonomy): Eukaryota > Metazoa > Chordata > Mammalia > Chiroptera > Hipposideridae > Aselliscus > Aselliscus stoliczkanus. The sequence continues at coordinate 67,778,829 of CM066740.1, read as the reverse complement.
TGAAACTCATAGTCACAAAGATGAACAAAAGAAGCCAACACAAAACTTGCATCTATCTTATTCCATTTATAAGAAATTAAGAGACAAAATGAATCCATATTGATACAAGTTCAGAAATAGTGGTTTTGTCTGGGATCTATGACTGGGAAGGGGCACAGTGGATCTTTCTCGTATGTTGGGAATGATCTAGGAAGTTACTATACATTACACTGAGTTATTCATTTTGTGTCCTTCTGGTTTTTTTATACCTCAATTTAAAAAGACAAAAATAGCGGAATGGACTAGCATGTGGAACTAAGAATCCTTTGTTAATCAACAATTCTAAAAAATTCTCCGTTCACATTAAAAAAAAAAAACAAGAAACAAAAAATTTCATGTTTTGTTTAAGTCTTTAGTGAAAGCCCAAATAAAAATATTTTAACATTGACTTTTATGTGTGCTATTGTTTTACAAACGTAGAGGTTAGCTGAAATCTGAGAAAATATGTTGTAAAAAATGAATTTAAGTTTCACTTAGCTCAAACAGTCCACAGTGAGCAGTGATTTTGGAGCAGGAGATAACAGAAAGAAAAGAAAAAAAAAAAGAAAACAATGACTCATTGAATGAATTCTCTCCCCTTTGATCTTCTGAAATTATAATTTTGACAATGAGCATAGAATATGAACACAGATATATTTAAGAGGTTGCTACAGCATTTTTAAAAGGGGCTTTTAATAATTAACTCATTGAGTGATGTTTGCTTCAATTTAGTGAGGTCCTTAGTCTCAGATGAAACTCATCATTGTCTATCAGGGAAAACCTGCTGTGTTGGAGACCCTGGGGAAGGGTAAAGGCACCATTGCTAGAAAAATGACTTTCTGTAGGGAAGCTTTCCAGGCTTAAGTGCTGCCCTTCTGACTCAAGAGATAGCTAAAGCAACAAATTTCTTGTGCTCAAATGATTCTAGACGTTTTATTGCACAATGTTATAGCTGCTTTTGATCCTTAATGTTTTCTCAGGGGTGATGGAAGAGGCTGTCCTTGCTTAGTCTTCTGAAACCCCTTTAGACTCCGACTTGCATTAATGGAATGAGTCTCCCCAACGTTTATATTATGTTGCACCTATTCTTATAAGATTCCTGCAAAAATCCAGTACCAACTTCTTATGTGAACTTTATTTTAAAGGCAAATAGATCAACTCAGTCAAAGTCTTGTTATTGAGATCTACAATGTGATCTCTAAGAAATGTGCAATCATATGTATGTATGTATGAATTAAGAATGAAATGATTAGGCTCCTGGTTGTGTACCAGCAATTTTTGTTCACTTTGCCTGTGCAATCTACTCTAAAAGCAAGAGTAGGTCTCACAAACAGTTTACATATAATAACTCTAAGAAAACATCTAGTGAGACATTATTGCATAATCATCTCAGTATTTTATTTATCTGAATTTTGTTTTATAAAGTAAATCAATCTTTTTTTTTTTCATAGAAGGTCACAGAGATACAGAATTTCCTTTTCTCCTTACTTTTTTTTTTTTTTTCATTTTTAATTTTTCCTGCTAGAAGCGGAGATGTTTCTGCAGGAAGGCACTAAATCAAGGTGTTAACTCTGCCCCATTATTTTATACACTTCAGACTGCAACTGGAAATACCTATAGAGAAATTTATATCGTAGCATTAAATAACTTCAAACTCAACGTGTTTCTTCAAGGATGAATGAAGTGTTCATATACAGTTTATATTTGATAGTCATGCAGAAGCAAATTGAAGATACTTAAAAGGATGAGAGAGGGCTAAGACCTCTAGTTTTCCGTACTGGTACTGGGCCAAAATGTTCTACTAAATGCATTGCTTTTTATGGCCTAATTTTTCTGGGACTTGTATTGATCAAAAGTATTTTGGCAGCTAAAACTGAACAAAAGAGTAATGTCCAAGTTCTTACATGCGGCCAAATACTGTACTGGTGTAACAAATGAAAACCAAGAGAAAGAACCCTTAGGAAAGCAGATAAAATATAGTATTACAAAATATTAACTCCACTGAAGATAGCCAGTAGCATCTGAGCAATATTAAAACAGATAGTGTGAAGCTACAAATGGCAAAACATTAATTAAGTTCCTACTAATGTTATCCCAAGGGACAGCTCCTGGGTCTGACGGTGATTTATTTTAAAATAATGTCATGTTCTCATTAACTGACCCTCATGCTTGGTCCAAATTACATAAGGAAGGAGAATGCTTGGAAAAATAATATTTTTGAGAAAATGGTCGTCTTTGCAGATTCCTGATGCCAGCCTTCTAAACTGGCATTGTGGTTTTAGATTGGCCTATGAATTAATTGTAAGATACGATGTGAAAGTAACCAGTGAGCATATATATTTTTAAAATGCATGGTTGAAAGTTTCTGAGTTCATCCTGGCACTTGATTCATTCTGCAAATACTTTGTAAGTGTAAAAGTCAGGGGTACAAATAAAACGCCTGTAAAGTCAGTAGTATAAATAAAACCCCTTCTCCTACAGTGTACAAGAGCAATTTATGTCACCCAAACATTTTTAAAACTCATGGCATATTGAATTTATGAAGTCAATGTATTCATATCCTCATGGAGACCCAGAGGGGAAGTATTTTATCACTGTATGTAAATGGAAATATGGATGATCTATATTATGATTTGCTGTATAGGCTCTTTCAAATGTTTTGAAGTTTTAACTCAAATCCTAGCGCTATTTCCAATTGCAGCCACTTTTGTTGCCAAAATAAATATTAGGCTCTCTGAAAATATAGTAGAAAGAGGTCTATTTGGAAAATTTGTGTATCAATGCTTACTTGAATTTCACTAATATCCATGGTTCAGCTCCCACTTAGACTTCCAATTTCTATATGGTCTTTGGAAAGTCCAATAAGTCTGAATTTAACAGGGTAAGTATTTTTTTTATTATTAAATTTACTATCTTATCTTTTTATTTTTTTTGAGGGTAGTGTCACTGGCCCTCACATGTGGGACCCGAACTGGGGCCGCTGGCTTCCCAAGCCAGCACCCAACCACCGTGCCACTCAGCCGGCCCAGGGTAAGTATTTTTTAAGCATTAACCTGAATATCATTATTTGCAAAACTTTAGTCAAAATTATTAAAATTCTATAAGATTTTAAACTTATAGAAAAATGGGCTCTCATATAATGTTTAACATGGTTATTGTGTTGTACATATACATTCATAGAAAAATAAATTATCATATCTGTTATATATGGAATGGTACTTTTAATTTGAATGTCTAAGATATTAATGAAATCTTTAAAATAAGACTTCTAGCATGTCTATAGTGTTAAATCCCCACCATGCAGAATTTATAATAACTTAATCTAGTCTGCAAAAGTCTTCCTTTGAATTATTCATGTAGTAATAACTAAGAAAACAAAACATACAGATAAATAACATGGCTGTTTAGTACATGAGAGAGAATGCATTATTGTGAGAATTTTAGTTTGTTTGCATACCAGGAGCATTCATGAGCCAGTCTAGATGGCAGAATAAAGTAAACGCTGTGCTTACAACCTCCTCTCACAACCTTATCAAAATCACAGCTAAACTACAAAACAACCATCATTGAGAATCTCAGAAATCTTACTGAACCAAAGCCCTAAAACTAAGAAGCCACCTGGAGACTGGTAGGAAGGGCGGAAACAAGGAACGGGCTGGTCTCACATCCACATGTAACCATTACAAATCAGGAGGGATGTCTCAGCTGCAGAGCTCCCCACTGAGGAGCAAGAGGAGCCCCTCCACAACCAGGGTCCAGTGTCAGGGAGAGAGCTCCCCATATTTCTGGCTGTGGAAACCAGTGGAGATTGTGACTGAGATGGAAGATGGCTGCACTTACACGTGCTCCTTTTAAATGGACCAGGCTTACTTACCAACAGAATCACTGGCTCTGAGCTCCAGCACTGGGGCAGCACCTGGAGAGGTGACAGAGACATGACAGGGAGGCACGGGACTGAATAATCAGGATGAGAGCTGGAGAGGCAGCTTTCTTCCGGATGGAGGAGCTGACAAAAACCAATCTTTGTTCAGCCCTCCCGCTTTCTAGCATACAGACATGGGCAGCCACTGAGTCTCCATCAACTGGCTGACACCATTCGTTCACCAAGCCCAGGTAATTCTGAGACCACGCCCCTCCCAGCAAACTACCTGCTTTGGCTCATGCTGCAGACTTTCCTAGAGTCTCTCAAAGTTTTCTCAAAACCCAGACAAGCAGCATCTGTCTTGAGCATGTCCCAAGCCTTTCGCTGAGCTGCCCTAAACCTGTCACTAGCGACAGCCAGCCTTGGCTTCTCAAGGCACTTCCAAGCATGGCCATTGGTAGATTGCCTGTGGCTCCTGCCAGGTAGCCCCGGATGGGGCACAGCTGTGGCTGAACTTGACCTGAACCCAGTGGCCAGCTTCAAAATAAGCTGGAGCATCATCCAGGCATTTCTAAAGACGACACTCCCAAGGGATGAATTAGGCAGGCACCAAAACCCTGCTGAGGTAGATCTTACTCTGTAGGGTCAGCCCCTGCACCACAATTCTTCCACTATAGTCATAGGGAGTCCTCATAACCAATGAGTCTGAGGGTCAATTCCTCCTATTGATGTGCAAACACCAACCAAAGCTTAACTACAAGACGAGGGCACACACAACACTAACAAAGGACATACCTGGAGGGCACAGCTCAGGTGACCAGGCAGATCGCACCACTAAACTCCACAGCACACCTACTACATAAGACCTACTACATAACAGCTACTACTCTACTAAGACCAGGAGACATAGCAGCCCTACCTAATATACACAGGGAGGAGACATACACACAGGGAGGCATCCAAAATGGGGAGACAAAGAAACATGTTCCAAATAAATGAACAGAACAAAGCTCTAGAAAAAGACCTAAACAAAATGGAGACGGAATCTACCAGGGTTCCAAACTCTAGTTATAAGGTTGATCAATAATCTCAGTGTGAGCTTCAAAGAGATAGGAAACATAAAAGTGGAGATAGAAACTATAAAAAAGAACCAGTGAGAAACACAGAATACAGTAACTGAAATGAATAATATGTTAGAGGGAATCAACAGTAGCTTAAAAGAAGCAGAGGATCGAATCAGCAATTTCTTAGAAGATAAGGTAGCAGAAAACACCCAATCAGAAGAGCATAAAAAAAAGAACCACACACACAAAAAAATGCAGATAGTTTAAGCAGCCTCTAGGACAATGCAAGTATACCAACATTCTCATCATTGGGGTACCAGAAGGAAAATACAGAGAGCAAGGACTTGAGAAACTATTTGAAGAAATAATGACTGAAAATTCCCATAACCTGACAAAGGAAATAGGCATACAAGCAGAGCAAATGCAGAGAATCCCAAAGATTAACCCAAAGGGCCATCACCAAGACACATCACAATTAAAATGCCAAAGGTTAAAGACAAAGAGGGAATCTTAAAAGCAGCAAGAGAAAAGCAGTTAGTTACCTACAAGGCAGCTTCTATAAGACTCTCAGCTAATTTGCAGGCCAGAATTAAAAAAAAAAAAAAAAAGAATTGGCAGGAAATATTCAAAGTGATGAAAAGAAAGGACCTAGAAACAAGATTACTCTACCCAGCAAAGCTATCATTTAGAATTGAAGGACAGATAAAGAGTTTCCCAGACAATAAAAAGCTAAAGGAGTTCATCACTGCCAAACCAGTATTACAATGAATCTTAAAGCGACTTCTTTAAGATGAAAAAAAAATAAAATAAAAAATATGAATAGGGCTAGCCAAGTGGCGCATTGGTTAAGAGTTGTCTTGGGATGCCAGCTCTGAGCAACAGGGCCCCGGTTCAGATCCCACATATGAGGGCCAGTGATGCTGTGCCCTCTACAGCTAAGATGGTGAACAACAGCTCGACCTCGAGCTGGGCTGGCGTGAGTCACTGTCCAATGGCTGGCGACCGATCTGCCTCACCCAAGAAGAGCACAATAATACCAACATGGGCCAGTGAAGCGATGTCCTCCACAACTAGACTGAAGAACAAAAGGACAGTTCTGTTCCCTTTCCCTGGTTTCCTAACACTGTTCCCCTCCTCCATTACCCCAATAAAATCTTTAAAAATAATATATGAATAACAAAATTTCAATCACTACATATCTATCAACACTTGCTTTAAATGTAAATGAATTAAATGCACCAATCAAAAAATAGTGGGGACTGAATGGATAAGAAAACAAGACCCTTACATATGCTGCCTCAATTCAGATTGAAAGACACACAGAGACCTAAAGTAAAGGGATGGAAAAAGATATTTCATGAAAATGGAAACAAACATAAAAGGCTGGGATGGGTAGCAATACTTATACCAGATAAAATAGACTTTAAAACAAAGCCTATAACAGGAGACAAATACTCACTTCTGGATATTTATCAAAGAAATCTAAAACTCTACTTAAAGGGGAAATGGCCATCCATATGTTCAATGCAGCATTTTTTACAATAGCCAAGATATGAATGTAATGTTGTTGTCCATCAATGGATGAATGGATAAAGAGGAGGTGGTACATATATACAATGGAATATTAGTCGTAAAACAGAATAAAATCTTGTCATCTGCGACAACATGGATGGACCTAGAGGGGGTATTATGCTGACTGTAGTAAGTCATATAATGAAAGACAAATGTCATATGATTTCACTTAAAAATGGAATGTAAAGAACAAGTAAACAAATGAGACAGAAACAAATTCATATATACAAAGAGCATCTTGATGGTTTCCAGATGGGGGTGGGGGTTGAGGGTGGGTGGTAAAGGAGAAGGGATTAAGAAATACAAATTTGTTGTACACAGTAATGGGGATATAAGCTATAGCATAAGGAATATAGTCAGTAATATTGTAATAACTATATATGGTGTAGATGGGTACTAGATCTATTGGGGTGATAAGATAGGATGCAGGTAGGTGGCATGGTGAAAAACATGAAGGGATTAGAAGAACAAATGGATAATTATAAAATAATCATGGGGATGTAAAGTAAAGCATAGGGAATATAGTCAATAATATGGTAATAACTATGTATAGTGCCAGGTGAGTACTAGACTAATCAGGGAGATCACTTCATAAATTATATAAAGGTCTAACCACTATGCTGTACACCTGAAATTAATATAAAATAGTATCAAATGTCAACTATAACTGAACAATTTTAAAAGGGAGGAAAAGATAAAGGGGTTCAAAGTTCCAAGTGTAAATAAATAAGTCATGGAGACGTAATACACAGCATAGGCAATATAGTGAGTAATATTGTGATAGCGTGGTACAGTGTCAGATGGTGGCTGGACTTATCGTGGTGACCATTTCTTTAGCATAGGGGATATAATCAATAATATGGTAATAACTATGTATAATGCCAGGTGGGTACTGTTGAATAAATATGATGTACACCTGAAACTAATATAGTATTGTATGTTAGTTATATTTTAATAAAGTCTTTAAAAAAAGATTTTTTTTAATTATAAGTGACTGTTATCTATTTTCTGTATCAGAACCAAATGAATTTCAAATGTGTAACATTTAGCATTTAGAACATCGCTTCCTAAGTGCTACATGTTTTTTCTTAAAAAAATAAAATTACCTTTCTGACAATTATAATATGGATTATCCATATAGTCAGTAAGCTTTTATTTTATATAAGGATCTACCATTTTTTCCCTTTTCATTACTAGCCTGCCATGTCCATGCAATGATTTATTTCAGTAGTTATTTTCCTGACTATCCATTAGAAGTGCCTTGGTAATTTTTTAAAATACCAGCGTCTGGTCTCCAAAGATTCTAATTAAATTGGACTGGGGAATGAACCAGGTATAGTTATTTTAGAAATAACTGCTAAATTGATCCTAATATGCAAGCAAAATTGAAAAATCTTGGGACTTCTGATAAACGGAATGTCCTTATCTGCGGGGGACCAGCCTCCGCAAGTCCAGGGTTTCCAAAACCTCAGGTGGAGACGGTGTTGGCTGGGGGAGGGGGGTGGGATAAAGAAGGGAGACAGTGGAGACACCGGGGGAGTTTCAGAGAAGAAGTGTTACACTTTATTGCCAGAGCATGTTCTTTTTATAGGAATTCTTGACCATTACTTCAATCACATGAGTTTGGTGGTTTCTAGTTCCCAGGATTTACTCAGTCTTTACTTCCCTCTAATTGTTCTCTCCAGGGTACACTGGCCTATTCTATGTTCAGGATTCACCTATCTCTACATATCGCCTAAAGAGTGATGATCATGACTACCTAGCCATTAAACTAAATTCAGTGCCTAAAATCACAGGGTGTATACTAAAAGGACTAGGAGTGGTTGTGTTTAGGGAAAAGCATCTAAAATCTATTTCTATGTAAATACAATACTTAGTAGCTAAAGGGAGTCTTAAACATCTCTTGTCCTACGGAGGGCTATATATTTACAATAGAGGGTAGCATCTGTTTCTCAGTCAAAGCTTCAGTATCTGTTGCTACAACAATGCACTAGGCAAAGAATTCAAACAAAACTGTTAACATACCCCATGGTCAGCAAGTCGCCTCTTACTGGAACTCTCATGGCCTGAAGATTTTCAATCTTCAAGGAGACCATTCACAGCAGGGCCCTTGGGCAAGTGCATCAGCTTTTCACAGGCAGGCTTTTTGGCCTATGTGCTGTGCCTCAGTTTCTAAGCGGCTTGAGTCCCCAATATCTCAGTTCAGGGGTCCTCTCGGGTTGTAGCCTGTTTTAGGGAGTTTCCTTTTCTTTAGGAAATCTTGCCCTGTCGTTGACTTACACAACCAGCTATCATCAGCGTACCATAGGAACTTACCATAAATGCAGTGAGTATATTGTCTCCTCTAGGAGGAAAGGCACATGGGTTCATAGAGGCAGGAGATATTACATGACCAACCATAAGGCAGCAGCCCTAATATCCAGTACTGAGCAGGACAATGTGACCTTGTCAGACACTGAGAGGCTGTCAGCTCCCGGCACTCATCCTATACAAAGAAAGTATGTATTCTTCAAAAAATCCACATGATAAAACAAAAAAATAAAAACTAACAGAAGACATTGTATGTCCCTGATTTAGTTCTTTGTCTTTAAACATTGTTATCAACTCTTTTCCTTGGATTATATCTTTGTTTCCCAGTGCTGCCATTCTGCCCGAATTCCATTTATTCCTGGCCCTATTTCAATGTAGCACACCTGTACATCATGTTTAATACATCTAGGTAAGAATAAGCATTGTTGGGAAGTAAGAGATGCAATTTACCAGTTTGGAGTTGCCCATATTGGATATCATACTCTTGATTTTCATAGTTGGCATAGGGTCAAACTGTTGATTGTACTATTAAATGAGGCCTTAAAAATTGAAGCAAAGAATTTTTAAAAAGCAATCAACACCCTGAAATTACTACATTTGGACTAACATATAATTAATTGAGACTAATATATATACAGGAACACTGACTTCTACATTACGGATTTCAACTTTCTGATCACAGTGGATCTAGTGAATGAATGAATGCTGCTGCTTAATTAAGGTATCTTTTCTTGGGCTGGCTGAGTGGCGCATTGATTAAGAGCTGGCTTGGGACGCCAGCAGCCCCGGTTAAGATCCCACATATGAAGGCCAGTGACACTGCCCTCTACAGCTAAGATGGTGAACAACAGCTCGACCTGGAGCTGGGCTGCCATAGGCTACAGTGAGTGGCTGGCAGCCACCGTGTGCTGCCAAAAGCCGCTGTGAGCGGCCATCCAGAGGCTGGTGACGGATCTGCCTCACCCGAGAAGAGCGCAATGATGATACCAACATGGGCCAGTGAAGCAATGTCCTCCACAACTAGACTGAAGAACAAAAGGACAGCAACTTGTCTGTTCCCTTTCCCTGGTTCCCCAATGCTGCCCCTTTCCCCCAATTCTCCAATAACGTCTTTAAAAAAAACAACAAAAGGACATCTTCTCTTATTACTACCACTATTATAAAAATACAAGTTCACATATATTGAGTACTTTCTATATACAAGGCTCTGTTCTTAGGGACATTATTTTAATTTATACAGTAATCTATGAAAATGTATACAAATATACAGCAATAAGCAATACAATATAAATTAGGTACTATTATCATCCCCATTGCTCAAATGTAAAAATTACACACTGGACTGAATAACTTGTCTAAGTCCACACAGTTTATGAAATGGGGCTGGAACTTAACGCCAAGCAGTCTGGATTCAGGGTTGTTAATCTTAGTTTACACACTATAATACTTTGTGCTTAACCTTTGTTAGCACTTTATGTGGTATCACTAATAAAACTATCTTATCAACAAGGAAACGGAATGAGAGCACTCAAGTGACTTCCCTAAGTTGAGCAGCTAATAAGTGAAAAAGTTGCTATTTCTGCCAAGGTATGAAATACTCCAAATGCTATCATACTTTTCTACAACACAGTGGAATAAATTATCTTATAAATTCTTCTAAAGTCAGATTAAACATGTTTTCTAATTGTAACAATTTCTTGAAGATAAAATCACTTTTAAACGCATTTGTCTGTTCTCTGATGTTACGTTGATTTTGGATGTCTAGAAAAATATACTTGGCAAGTCTAAGAAGCCAATAACATAAAATTTAATGTAAAAAACGTATTCACTTTAAATTGCAACATGAAATAAAAACACATTTTATATATATTAATTTTGGCAATGTTTACTTTTCAGAATTTTTAAAGACCCAAGGGATATTTTAAGATTCATTATATACTAGTTTGAATTTTTCTAATTGCTAATGAGATAATACATGTCAAAAAAGAAACATGTGTTTGTTTTGACTTTTTGTCACTTTGTTTTAAAAATTAATTTTTTTTCAGTAAACAGCATTTCTCTTTTCATAGCAAATAACAGATAGTCAATGTACTCTGAAAATATACTTTCCTAAAACAGGAATGCAGACCCCTCTGAATTCTATACTACTTGTAACATGTTATTTGGTTTCCCATGGGTATTCGTTGTAAGGTTCAACATGAAATTATTTACAGTGAAAATAACTGTCTACTCTCTGGATATATACAAATATATATATATTTGTATAAAACTATAGTATGTTCAGTGAATGAATACTTTGCAGTTTGTCTTTACAAATGAAATATTAACTCTAACTTATGTTACATAGCAGATATTTTTATGGCATATTACCTCCAAATTATTACAAAAGCAATCAACAAAACATAACAGGAAAAGGAATGAGGGAAAGAGGTGATACTTCCAATAAAAGATACATGTCACAATAATCAATCCAGCACAAATTCTGATCATGTAGTCAAAATAGTGTTTGGCACATATAACATTCTAATTTCCACAGTGCTGCTTTTACTGTAAGTATACCTCCCACTCTCCAAGGTTCTGCCCTCACCAGAATCTGTATTTTCTAAAGTAATGAACAGCCCATTTCTCTGCCTGGTTGCTCAATCCAGAAGCCTGAAGTTAACCTTAAATTCCGTCTCTTTCAGCCAATATCACATCAATCGCCAAATATTGTTGACTCTACCTCCTTAAATTATTATATAAGTTATCACTCTCCCTTACGTGAATTCTAAGGAATTACCTTATTCAAAGAAATCGTCCTTACCTTGTCATGTTATTCAAATTATATATAATGTAAAAGTTTTCTCAGAGTTTTAACCATGGTTTGACAGATCCCTCAACCTCTTCTTGGTCTCTGTGGTGTCCCATGATCTGAATAAAGGAAAAAGAGCCAGGAATGGAGGCTGGGTTAACATCTTCTCAGGAGATATTGTCAGGAAAGAGTTCAGAAATATTGGTGGGTTGCAGATTGGTGCATCCTCTATGGAAGTCAGTATGGAGGTATCTCAAAGAACTGGAAATAGAGCTACCCTTTGACCCAGCAATTCCACTCCTAGGTATTTATCCTGAAAAAACCAAGACACTTATTCAAAAAAAGTTATGCACCCCTATGTTCATAGCAGCACAATTTACAACAGCTAAGACTTGGAAACAACCAAAATGCCCATCAGTAGATGACTGGATTAAGAAACTGTGGTATATTTATACATAGGAGTGTTACTCCGCTATAAAGAAGAATGAAATCGTACCATTTGCAATGATATGGATGGACCTAGAGACTATTATGTTAAGTGAAATAAGTCAGTCAGAGAAAGACAAATACCATATGATCTCACTCATATGTGGAATCTGAAAAACTGTATGAATGAGCAAAGTAAACAGAAACTGTCTCATAGATATAGACGAAAAATCAGGGTTGCTAATTGGGAGGGGGATGGGGATGAGGGAGAAGGGGAAGGGATTAGACACCAAAAATAGGCAACTACAATATTGCCACTGGGATATGAAAAACAGTTTGGGGAATATAATTAATAATGTTGTAAATATTCTGTGGAATGTCAGATGGTCATAGGTCTTGTTAGGGAGACCATTTCATGGATGGAGTAGAGGTTTGATCACTGCACTGTATAACTAAAGTGGAGGTTGTATACCTACTGTAATTGAATATATATAGATAGTCACGGGATGCGGATTATACTGTGGAAGAGAGTCAGAGGAAGAGTAATAGATATATATGATATGGGGGGGGAGTGGGTTGGCGAATTGGGGGTGGGGGGTTGTCACTTTGAGGGGTAAAATATATAACTATTGCACTGTGTTGTACACCTGAAACTAATTTAAAATAAATAAATAAAAAATAAAAAAGAAATATTGGTGGGGATCACAGAGGAAATAGCAACAGGAACTAAACACAAATATGAATGTGGAAGTCATATAGGAAGGGTAATTTCAACTGTATGTAAAAGATAACTCAACTAATAATGTCTTATACCTGGAAGGTAGCTTGGTCATCTAATAAGTCTGGAGGAGTTTGCTGATTCAATAATAGCTTAGTGACATCAGAGACCTGAGCTAATATCTAACAGCACATTATAGTTTTAGCCTTTACAGCTACACGTAGTGTGCTTCCTCTGTGTCACATGTTATCCTACTATGCATATATACACAAATGTATATACTATATATATTTATACTGTACATAGGGTATATGCGTATACTATATAGGATATATGTATACTTCTATATAACATTATTGTTTCCCCATCACTTGCCTCTGTAGAGAGAAAGCATTACCGGAAGCCTGCTGCATATTCCCCTTTACGTCTCATTGACTAAAGGTGCCCCTCTCCTGCCCAGGGTCAGGGCCAGGATGACAGCAGCAAGCACTGTGCACGGGAAACATTTAATTTAATAAATCAATATGTGAAACAGGCTCTACAAACGGAAATTGATAAACCTGAGCGGCAAATCTTCTGTCACTCTGGTTATTCGAACTCTGTGACTTTGTTCATGTTTTTGCTTCAACATATTTCACCTTATTTCCTACAACTTGCATATTCCAAGCTCTTTTTAAGTCCAGCTTAAATGTAATTTCCTCCTCTATGTTTCTCTCACCCATCTTTCTGGAAATGTATGTATTTTTTAATTTTGACTCTCCATAGTGGTTTTGTTCCATTGTCAATGCATTTTTTATTTTATTATATTAATTAACGAACACCTATTAAGGCTCTAAGTTCTCTGTGAATTTATCAGATTTGCTTATCCAAATCACAAATGTAATTATGGAGAGATAAAATCTTGTACTTGGGGGGAAGATAAACACAATGACTTCCATATTATTCTCATCTCTCAAGACTGTATGATTTTCATTCCAAAGAGCACGTGACACATCCATCATTGATGCAGCTTTTGGATGAGAACGCAAACCCAGGGCACGTTTGTAAGCTCTCTAAACACGCTATCATTTGAAATGTAAAGAAACCCGCATCTCGAGGGCCTGGGCGAGCCTCGCGGGTCCTCAGGCGGCACGCTCGCTACCTTCTCGGCTTCGGGGTGACTGGCCAGAAGGCGCTCCATTCCTTCTCCCGCTCCAGCCCCGCGGGGACGCGACAGGCCCGCAGCCTTGCGCCCACCGACCCCGAGACGGGCGTGCGAGGCGAGCGGGGATGCGGCGGTGAAGCGCGCCGGGGCCCTCGGGGGTCGGGAGCCAGGGCACGGGAGTGGGAGGCAGGCGGCGGGCCCCGCGCGACGGAGGGGGTCGCAGGAAGGCGCCGCCGGCTGGGTGAGCTGGGACCCCGGGTCCGAACCAGCCTCCAGGTGTTCAAAACAGCCGCCGCGCGGGTTGGGGCGCCTGGTAAAAGAAAATTAAGTTAAAAACCTAAATCTCAGGAGAAACCAGAACATGGATTTGTTAAAATACCCCTCATTGTTTCTGATTAGTTATGTGGGTTGCTGTGCTTAAATTAAATGGAATTATTGATTAGAAATATCCAGGAAGTGCCACTTGAGATTGATTCCAAATCAGTGTAATGGAGTGTGAGAGAACATCTATATTTTTAAAAAGCCTCAAGCTTATTTTGATACACAATGACTTACAATAACTATTGTGTCAACTGTTTATTTGGGCATATTGCCATAGAACAATTGAGGAAATGTAAAAACTGAAGATAAGAATTTGGATATTCTTTAATGGACTCTGGTCAGTGAGACAAGACTGTTCAACTATTCTGTTATCTTCATAGTAGTGTTGCAGGTTTACAGATAATGAAAGTACAGCAAATGAGAAAAAATTTAGTATATATGAACAAATACAGACTTTTCAGTCAAGGTGACAGAAACACAATAATGACATAACTTTCATGAAGGGAGAAATAGTTGAAACTGTTCTTATACCTTTAAAAATTCAAATTAACCACAGTGGTAAAAGATTTATTTTGTTGGATTCACCACCAACAAATCGATTGGACTATATATTTGAATTTCACATGAAGGCCATTAATAATGAATTAAACAGTAGTGAGTATTTAGATGGCTGGTAAAGGTTTTAGAGACAGATTATATTTAGTGCATATTAGTAGAAAGTTCCAATGTCAAACAAAGTGTTCTAAGACTGGGTTCTAAGTCTATGATTAGTGTACTTTAGTACTCTAGAGTATCCCTTGTTCCCTCTGGTCAGTAGGCTAGACTATTCAAATGGTATCTTATTTTTGATGGACTACATTGATAAATATTCTCATACAATCACTCTGTTCTAGCTTTTCTTACTGTAACACCTCTGTAATTGCTCATCCCATGGTCAACAACAACTTCCACAGGCTTATTTCAAAGTTATCTTCTTCGTGTCATCAATCTTGACCCATCAGAAGCATTTGCCATGCTTGTTCACTTTCTCATCTTTGAAAAACTCCTCACTTGAAATCCAGGGCACCTCCTTTGCTTGGTTTTCCTCTTAATCACTGGACATTCTTTTTCATTTGCTATGTTGATTCTTCTTCTCTCATTCCTTTAAATAGCAAATCTTCCAAGGTTTAATTCTTGTATGAGTTTTTCTACCCTATCTACTTTCATTCTCTGGAGATCATATCCAGTCCCAGGACTTAACTAACATCTATATGCCCAAAACATTTAAATTTACATCTCCATTCTACACTTATTTTCTAAATCTAAACTCACATATCCAATTATTTACTCAACATCTCAATTTGGAGGGCAAATAAAGGAACCGAAATTGAAGTCTTGATCTTTCTCCCCAGAGCTTACCTTCCTATAGTCTTCCTCATCTTAAGATGGCAATTCTGCCTTTCCAGCTGCTCAATCCACATATCTTGATATCATTGTTGACGCCACTTTTTTGAGTCAATAATGCCATGCCATTCACATGCCACATCCAGTGCAGCCAATGATAGGTCTAGCTTTAAAATATATTGAGAATTCCACCTATTTTCATTACTGCTACCACCATAGTCTGAACTACCATCATATATCACTATCTTACTAACAGGTCTCACTGTTTCTGCTCTTGTCCTATGGGCTTTTTTGTAGCTAGGTTTATTTTGAAACTAAGTCCAATAATTCATTAGTCAAAACTCTTCAGTGGTTTTTGTCTTCTCCCAAATCCTACCTGATCTCCTCATCTCTTATTTAGTCATTCCATTTTAGCCACACTGGCTCTGGAATACTTGCACACGCTGGACAGTCTTCCCACTAAGGTGGGCTTCTAGTTTATCAGTTCTCTCAACTTGGAGCACTCCAAGGAGATATGTCTCCACAGATGTCTCCATTGCCAACTCACATGTCTCTCAAATCAATGCTCAGATCTCACCTTCTCAATGATGAAAGCGATGACTAGTCTACTTGATACTGCAATAAACACCTCATTTTTCCTCAACTTTGATAATCCCAATATTTCTCTTTCTGTTTGTTTTTCTTTTTGCCTGACTCTTATCACCTTCCTATATAGTGCACAGTTTACTTCTATATTATGTTGACTCCTTATAGAGTTTCTCTTTCTGCTGGAACAAAAACATTCAGCGTCAATAGTTTGCAGTAGCCCTTATTTTGTAAGTAATTAATTGTATGAACTTGGTAAATTCATTTGACATTTCTTGATATTGATTTTCTCCTTTGGTTAAAAGTAGAGATTCCACTCAGTGGTCTCCAAGTCCTTCCAGCTGTGCCTGACTCTTTTTTCTTTTGGTAAATCTCAATTACTTCATAAATCTTAAACTTGGATTTTACCCTACAGACAGTCTATGAAATTCGCTGTTGGAAACCCAAGTGCCCAGTTTTAGCATCAGCAATTAGTTGCTTCACTGAAAGTGCATTACTTTTTATAAAAACTTCCCGCTTTCCACAGAAATGACTGCATTTCTTGGGGTAAGCTGTCTTTTCAATTTAATGCATTGTTAAAACCCAAACAAGTATAAAGTTTTGTTTTTTTCATTGTAATTACATGCTTTATTTGTATACAGAGTACAGCTACAGAATTGCTATAGACTCACTCTGTTGAATGCAGATGGGCTGCAGGATGAAATGCACCTTGACCTTACAAATAAAGTTGTATAGTACATGGATGTAACTGTCAAGTGTAATTGCAACATAAATGGAATTTCTAGTCATTGAATTTATTAATCTCATTTTGAGTAGAAAATAATAGTTTACCTAAAGATGTTATTTTAATTAGCTAAGCAAGAGATTGGTTAAGTAAGATTGCACACTACTAATTTTGTGTGGATAGATCTGTTTTCAGGTAACATTCAGGAAAATACTGAACTGTTTGTTTGTTTTTAATCCATAAGATATTATTTTTTCTAAATTGTCATTTTAAGGCTGAAATCTTGTTTGGAACATGAGAAATGTGGCCGTTTCTGCAGGTCTAGTGCTCACCTCAGCAGCCTTCTCAAGTAGCCAGTGGCAGAATCAAATTATCTGAGGCCATGAAGAGGCTGCTCCTTGCAGTGTGTGTGTAATTCATCGGGGTCATGTCATTGATGCAGCCATAATTTTTTTCTGTATTACACTTACATCCATTAGCTCCAAGATAATTTAAGATTGATCAGTCCACTCATACCCCGACCTGTAGATTGCTACAAGTTCACAAGACTCTAAGGCCTCAGTAAAAACTGACTTGTTAGAAAATAAAAGTCAATTCTAGCAATTTATTTTACTTTGAAAACATTATTGGCAGACCCTTTCCCTTCAAGTATCTTTTATATGTGAAAGTGATTTTTCTCTGATGAAACACACATACACACACACACACACACACACACACACAATTTGTATAGCATGCTCTTAAATGTAGCTCAAAAGATTTATTTCTTGAGCAGCATAATTTGTGTGTGTGGTAATTCCAATGCTGTATCCTTATTGAATTCTACATTGATATTTTATGATTAGATTTTTACTTGAAAAATCCCTATGGACTTCAATTCTAGGCTCACTCATTTCCCTTTGTAATCTCATCCCTGAACATGTTTGTATATATGAAGCAATTGGAACATAGCTAGTTTTTGTTTAAAAAAAAAAAAATACAACACACTTGGATTGATTTCTATATCTGAATACTAAATATAAAGATGTAATAGAACATTCACATATAAAATCACATTTGACCATTTTCCTTATCATTCAATGATAGAGGCAATTTGGAACTGAGACCTAAACAGGAAGGCTATGACTAATGAATTACAAAGAGTTCAGCAACTCTTAAAACACAGCTTATAACACTGTCTGCAAAATATGCTTACTTTTATATTGGAAGACATCAGAGTGAAAAAAAAAATTACTGTAAAACCCTGAAATGTAGACTCCATAAAAGGATGCAGACAATTTTAATGCACTGGCTGTGCGTCTTCCTTAACAATATATTTAATAATTGTCCTTTAATCTAATGTTTAGTTCCGCTTTCTCTAAGTTAAAGAAATGCATTAAATAAAAACAAAAAATGCATTAAAATAAATAAATAAAGCATCTGGCAAATATTAGTAATATTAATTTACTAATGATCGCTATTTATCTACAATAGAACTCTGTGAACTCAATTTCTGTCCAGAAAAGTACAAATACCTCAATCATGCAAATTAGCACTCACATGATCTGTAACCTCTTATTAATTTATAATTTAGGGGCATATTTTGTAAAGACCATTGAGGGCTTCTTAAAATATAAATATCATTAGTATTTGGTAATTAGATCGTTTAAAGGTCTAAGTATCTTGCATTAAGATTAATTAGACAAGATTATTATAGAGAGAGTTATTTAACTGAGACACATGGATAGGAAAAAAGGTGGCTAATTATAGCAATTCCAGTTTGAAAAATATGTGTATTTATTTGTTGAAAACGTGTTATTATAGAACAAAATATTCTGTCATTCTAATCTAGACTTTATTTGTAATTTATATCCATTAACTGTAAATATCCAAGCTATCAACTTTTCAACAAGTAATACTTTTGCATGTAATTATCACTCTGAGCGTGGGCCTTCATCATATTTTAATGGAGGCATTAATATCAGCATAATATTGGCCTCATAGAATGAGTTTGGAGTGATGTTCCCTCTTCCTCTATTTTCTGAAAGAATTTACAAAGAGTGAATATTATTTTTTCTTTATACATTTGGTTGGACTTAACTTTTTGTGGAATAAATTTTAATTACTAATTCAATTTCTTATAGATTCATTACATTTCCTATTTTCAGCTTCTGTAGAGAAAACTGGAAAAACAATATGAAGTAATAAAAGTAGATAAGCCTATATTTTTGTTATTTATCCAAATGTATAAAGTTGTATCAATGTTAAATTTAACAGCAGGTTTTAGCAATTCACTTCATTGGTATATTTCCAAAATATTAAACTGAGTATTTATAGAAATAACTATCTCAAACTCATAGGTTACTATACTGCAATATTTAATTAAATTATATAATTACAACAAGAGGTCAACTAGGATAAAAGGTTTTGGTGAGAAGCACATATAAACTTAGAGATTCACTGATGGGAGCATATGGACAAGATTACCCAGAAGTTCTTGGCATCCTGTAAATATCAGTGAGTGTATTTTCAGAGGAAATGAATATCATGGTTAAATCTAGATAAGCATTTAAACAGCGACTAATTAGGAGACCTTTTATCGTATTTATTTATTACACTCCCCAAATTATTCTTTTAAAAACTGAAATTAATTCACTTTTATCTGCTATACTAGAAATTATTTCCATCATCTGGAAGCACTGGCTCTTCAACTTACATATCTGAAAGAAAAGAAAAAATCATTATATACTTTATGGCTGTTTATAAATGTTACAAAGGATGTCACATAAACATTAACAGTCATTTATTACAAGAGTGGCAAGAAAATATCAGTGAAATAGTAATTATGAATCTCCTAAAAAATATATTATCTAAAATATGCATTACTGGATATACATTTATGCATAAAATGCATTATAGTTAAAATATGCATGACAAGTAAATTCTGCAGTAGATGTGCACAGGGACTCCCTAATCTCTTCACAGCAGGAAATGCCTGCTATATATTACTTCTGAGGTTGACGAGATGTTATGGAGTTTAAAAAAAGCCTGATAGAAATTTCAGAGCTATAAAACTGATTGATCTTTTCCTTCCTACAAAGCATAACACACACACACACACACACACACACACACACACACACACAATTCATCTGGAGTTAATGTATATTGATTGACAATATTTGTGTTTCAGCATGTCATAAGAGTCTTTAAACTCCATGATATTTTAAAAAGCACTTAATAAAAGTTATGGACTAAAGTGTTTTCCCCAAAAATTCTTACGTCAAAGCCCTAACCCCATATGACTATATTTGGAGAGAGGACCTCCAAAGAATTAATTAGAGTTAAATGAGATCACAAGAATGAGACCCTGATACAATGTAATTAGTGCCCTTATAGAAGGAGGAAGAGACAACAGGGATATATGGGCACAATGAGATAAAGATCTATGAGAACACAAGATGGTGGCTGTTTGCAAGCCTAGGAGAGAGGCCTCAGGAAAAGCCAAGCCAGCAGACACCTTGATCTTGAACTTCCAGCCTCCAGAACTGTGAGAAAATATATTTCTATTTTTTGAACCACCAAGTCTGTGGTATTTTGTTATACCAGACCTAGCAAACTAATATAATAAGCTATTCTAATTAAAGTAGTGTAGCCAACTCAAAATTAGTTATGAAAGTTCAGTGAAGTATATCCATGTCAAGTTCCTTCTGATATTGTTTTTAAAGAAAGTACTCCAGCTGAATATAATTAATTACTATGCTTTACACACCTTAAAGCATTTACCATGCTTCTGTCTTGAACCTATTTTTGTAGCATTTTTATATGATTCCTTATTTAATTGTACTCTACATGTATTTCATAAAGTAAGCCTCTCAAGTATCCTTTTTATTTATATTGGAAGTGAGAATAAATATTCTTTTTAGTAAAGAATCAAATTTAACATGAATTCTTTACTGATTGCTAGATAGGTAATGTTTTTTTCTTTTCACAATTTCATTGATTAGAAACTTTAGAAAAGATTTGTGGTTAACTGTATGATAGCACACTATTGCTTACTTATTGGCCCTACTTATAAAAACCCAAAATTAATCCCACCTTCATCAATATGTTCCCTGTGTGACACTATCCATATTTCTACTAGTTTAACATGTGTTGGTTAAAGGTTGATGATGGAGTAGGTAAATGCTGGGCTTGCCTCCTGCAATGACCACATTAAAACTACAACTAAATTGGGCAGGCCGAGTGGCGCGGTGATTAAGAGCTGGCCTGGGAAGCCAGCGGCCCCAGTTCAGATCCCACATATGAAGGCCAGTGACATTGCCCTCTAAAAAAAAAAAAAGAATCACAACTAAATTATAGAACAATCAACCTGCAATCAACCTGGAGAATCATCTGAAGACTAGCTGAACAGAAGATCTATAAAAATACATCAAAGAAGCCATGTTGAGACTGGTAGGAGGAGCAGTGATATGAAATGGCTCACCCCACCCCACTGTGGTGGTTGAAAATTGGGAGGCATGTCTCAGCTGCAGAGGTCCTCCCTGAGGAGCGAGGAATACCAGCCCTATACAGGCTTCCCCACCTGGGACACCAGTGCAGGGAAGAGGAGCCCCCAAAACATCTGGCTGTGAAAATCAGTGGTAACTCCATCTATCTGAGTGAGATGGAAGGCTGCTGGAACCAGGCATCCTCTTAAAGGTCCTGCACATAGGGTCTCTAGCTCCTAGAACCTCTCCCTGGTCTCTGGTGGAGAGACAGCAGCTTGGGAGGTGCCAGAGACATACAGGGAGAGGCTGAGTTGAGTGGATTCAGGGCAATGGCTGGAAGGACAGCCACCATTGTCACTGTGTTGAGTACTCCTCCTGTATAGCTGGCAGGTGGGTGCCATCTTTCCTGGATGGGGCAGGGCAGTGCGGGGGTTGGAAAGCAAATGGCCAAATCTGAATAAGTTTAATTAGAGAACTCTCAAAGGTCCACAGTCCCAAGATTGGGGGTATTTGGCCATAGTGCACCATTGCACCGAGGCTCAGTACTGCCCCAAAAACTGTATCTGCATTGCCCTGGTGCACAACACTCACACCTTCCTGGTGACTCCTTGAGACCACATCTCACCAACTCAAGGACCACCTGAGGCTCTTTCAGAAGCTCAGGCTTATGGGATAGCCCACAGGCCTCAGGGTGCACTGTGCCTTTTGTTGAGCTGCCCCAGGTCATATAATGGTGGCAGCTGGCCTCAATTTATGTGTAGCCTCTCCCATGTGCCTCTAGGTCAAGCACAGGCAGCTACCCATTGTGGATCACTTTGTACCAAGTAACACTGGGTCAGTTGCAGGCAGTGGCTGACACTGGCCTGTGTGAAAGCCCAAAGCAAGAGGCCCCAAAACCAAAATACCTGGTGGCCAGGTTCAGAACAAACCAATACCTCTTGATTAGCTGCACAAGGGGCAAACCCAAAGAATGGTTTTGGCAGGCACCAGATCCCACTGGGATAAATCCTCCTACTGGGATACAGCCCACACACACCTCTCATTAGATAAAGTCTTGGCCAATCCTCACAGCTAGTCAGGCTGGGGGTCAATCCGATGTGCAAAAGCAACTGAAGCTCAACTACAACAAGAGGACACACACAACCAACACAAGGGACACTCCTAGAGCACCCAATTCAGGTGGCAACGGAGACTGCACCACTGGGCCCCACAGCACACCTATTACATAAGATTGGCCACTAAAAACAGAGATGTAGCAGCCCTACCTAATACATAGAAACAAACACAGGGAGGCAGCCAAAATGGGGAGACAAAGAAACATGTCCCAAATCAAACAACAGAACAAAGCTACAGAAAAAAGAATTAAACAAAATGGAGATAAGCAATTTAAAAAATGCAAAGTTCGAAACACTGGTTATAAGGATGCTCCATGATCTCAATGTGAACTTCAACAAAGAGATAGGAAACATAAAAATGGAGATAGAAAACATAAAAAAGAGCCAGTCACAAATAAAGATAACAGTAAGTGAAATAAAGAGTATATTAGGGGGAATCAGTAATAGATTATATGAAGCAGAAGATCAAATCAGCAATTTACAAGTTAAGGCAGCAGAAAACACCGAATTGGACAGCAAAAAGAAAAAAGATTCAAAAAAAGTGAGAGTTTAAGGGCCTATGGGACAAAATCAATTACCAACATTGGCATCATAGGGGTACCAGGAGAAGAGCAAGGAATTGGAAACCTATTTGAAGAAACAATGACTCAAAGCTTCCCTAACCTGTTAAAGGAAATAGACATATAAGCCCAGGAAATGCTGAGAATCCCAAACAAGAACCAAAAAAAGGCCCATACCAAGACACATCATAATTAAAATATCAAAGATTAAATACAAAGAGACAAGGTTAAAAACAGCTAGAGAAAAGCAGTTAGTTACCTATAAAGGAGCTCCCATAAGACTTTCAGCTGATTTCTCAACAGAAACTTTGTAGGCCTAAAGGGATTGGCATGAAGTATTCAAAATGGTGAAAAAACAAGGAACCATAACCAAGATTACTCTACCCAGCAAAGCTATCATTTAGAATCGAAGGACAGATAAAGAGCTTCCCAGACAAGAAAAACCAAAGGAATTCATCAACACCAGACTAATATTGCAAGAGATGTTAAAGGAAATTCTTTAAAAAGAAAAAGAAAGATTAAAAATATGAATAACAGGGCCAGCCAAGTGGCGTGGTTGTTAAGCGCTGGTTTGGGAAGCCAGCGACCCTGGTTCAGGTCCCACATATGAGGGCCAGTGACACTGCCCTCAAAAAAAAAAAAAAATATGAATAACAAATTGGCAAAAACTACATATCTAGCAGCAATTACTTTAAATGTAAGTCAATTAAACTCTCCAATTAAAAATATAGGATGGCTGAATGAATAAGAAAACAAGACCCTTACATATGCTGTCTACCAGAGACTCATGTAAGATTGAAAGACACACAAACTGAAAGTAAAGAAATGGAAAAAGATATTTCATAAAAATAGAAATAAACAAAGAAGCTGGGGTAGCAATATTTATATCAGACAAAGTAGACCCAAAGAAAGCCAAAACACTAATTTGAAAAAATATAGGCACCCCTATGTTTATTGCAGCACTATTTACAATAGCCAAGATAAGGAAACAGTAGAAATGCCCCTTAATAGATGATTGGCTAAAGGAGCTGTGGTACATTTATACAATGGAGTATTACTCTGCTATAAAAAAAGAATGAAATCTTACCATTTGCAATAACATGATAGACGTAGAAAATATTGTGCTAAGTGAAATAAGTCAGACTGAGAAAGACAAATACTACATGATCTCACTTACATGTGGAATCTAAAGAACAGAATAAATGAGCAAACGAAACAGAAATAGACTCAGAAATATATAGAAAAAAACTGATGTTGCTAAATGGGAGGGGCTTTGGGGATTGGGAAAGAATGTGTAGGGATTGGAAAGTATAAACTAGTAGTCACAAAATAGTCACAGGGATGTGAAATACGAGTAAGGGGGATATAATCAATAATGTAAAGATTGGGCCGGCCGAGTGGCGCGGTGGTTAAGCGCTGGCTTGGGAAGCCAGCAGCCCCGGTTCGGGTCCCACAAATGAGGGCCAGTGACACTGCTCTCAAAAAAAATAAATAAATAAATAAATAAATAAATAAATAAATAAATAAATAATGTAAAGATTATGTAGGGTGCCAGATGGGTACTGGACTTATTGGGGGATCACTTCATACATAGTATAAATGCCTGACCACTGCGCTTCACACCTGAAGCTGAAGTAGGATAATATTGAACATCAACTATAAATATACATATTTATATATATACCTGAGGTGCCCAAAAAAGTATACACATGACTTCTATTCATCTTTTGTTATCGGTATTATTGAGAATAACAATTTTAATACAGTTTTTTCCTTTCTTAAAATGTGTATACATATTTTTGGAGCTCTCTCTCTCTCTCTCTCTCTCTCTCTCTCTCTCTCTCTCTATATATATATATATATATATATATATATATATATATATATATTTATTATTATTAATTCCACTTCTGGGTATATATCTGAAGAAACCCAAAACACTACTTCCATGGGATGTGCGTATCCATATGTCAGTGCACCTTGTTTACAATGGCCCGATGTGGAGGCAGTCTGGGTGTTCAACAATGGATAAAAGGATAAATAGAAGGTGGTACATATATTCAATGGAATATTGTCAGCCAAGGAAGAGAATGGGTTCTTGCCATCTATGGTGGCATGGATGCACCTGGAGGGTATTGTGCTGAGTGGAGTATTTCCGACAGGGAAAGATTCAGAGTGATTTTCCTTATATATGGAATCTAAAGAACAAAATAAACAAAAATAAAACAGAAACAAACTCATAGATACAAAGAACATGTTGATGGTTGCCAGCTGGGAGGGAAGTTGGGGGTGGGTGAAAAAGGGGAAGGGGTCAAGAAGCATTAATACAAATTGGTTGTTACACAGTTGTTACATCATGGGTATGTAAGGTATAGCATGAGGGATAAAGTCAGTAATATTGTAATAACTATGTATGGTGTCTGATGGATACTAGATTTGTCAGGGTGATAGGTGAAAGAGGAGTTGGGGGGGTGAAAAATGTGAATGGATTAAAAAATACAAATTGGTAATTACAAAATAGTCAATGGGATATAAAGTAAAGCATAGGGAATATGGTCAATAATATGGTAACAACTATGTATAGTGCCAGGTGGATGGAAGTTAAGCTAGTCAGGAGGATCGCTTCTTAAATTATATAAATGTCTAACCACTATGCTATACACCTGATGTAATGTACAGCATAGGAAACATAATTAATAATATTGTGATATTGTGGTACAGTGTCAGATAGTTGCTGGATTTCTCATGGTGATCACTTCTTTTTTTTTTTTTTAGCTGAGCCATCCTGCCACCTGTTGGCAGCTCAACAGCAACTCAGCTCGGGCTGGCATCGAACCGCCGTTGCTCAGAGCTCAGCTCACACTCTTGAGCGAGCTCTTAACCAATTGAGTCACTCGGCCGGCCTCTGATGATCACTTCTTTAGGTCTAGAAATGTTGAATAACTATGGTGTACACCTGAAACTAATATCATACATTAGCTATATTTTAATAAAAATCTTTAAAAAAAAAGAATCATATAATAAACATTATGACAATCTGAAGCTACTAGAGAAAGGACTCTTTCATTTGCTGGCCTGGTGCTATGCTCTTTACAATGAATAATTTTTATAGTTTCAAAGTAATGTATTGGATGCTGGTGGCCACTGACAGCATTGGACACCGATTAAAAGAGATTTGTCTGTATCTGTCTATAAAAACGGAAAAGAATAGCAAGTGTCATTTTGTCCAAGTTAGCTCTGGAGATAAAAAGGGGGGAGTGAGAAAAGTGATAAATAGAGAAGAAATCTTAGATGAAGTCCTAGTAAAGAAAAGGGAAAGACATTTGCTCTAATTAGATCAAAGCTAATAGATACAATTAGATACTATAGATATGCCATGCCTGGTATAATGTTCAAACAAATTTGGGATGTATTATGGACTGAATATTTGTGCCCCCCAAATTCATATGTTGAAGCCCAATTCCAATGTGACTGTATCTGGAGATAGGGCCTATTAGAAGGCAATTAAGGTTAAATAAATAAGATTGGGGCTCTAATGCAACAAAAATTGGTGTCCTTATAAGAAAGATGAGAGAAATTATATTATCTATCATCTATCTATCTATTTATCTATCTACCTACCTATGTATCTATCATCTATTTATGTATTGATCTACACATATGTATCTATCTATATCCATGTATCTATTTCTCTCTCCCTCTATCCCTCTCTCCCTCTCCCTCTCCCTCTTCTCGCTCTCTTTACCAAAAGAAGAGGTCATGTGAGAATACAGCAAGATGGTAGCTACCTAAAAGCCAAAAGAAGAAACCTTAGAATAAAAACTACCATGCCAGTACCTTGAAGTTGGCCTTCTCAGCCTCTAGAACTGTGAGAAAATATGCTTCTGTTTTTAAGCTACCCCATTCATGGTATGTTCGTCATAGCACCATCAGAAGACTGAGGCAGATTTTGGTACTGCAAAGTGGGTGCTGCGGTAATAAATAATTCAAAATTTGGAAACCTTTTGGCAACTGGGAGATGAGTAGAGGCTGGAGGAGTTTTAAGGGGCATGACAGAAAAAGCCTGGATTTCCACAAAGGGAATATTAGTAGAAATATGGACATTAAAGATAATTCTGGTGAAAGCTCAGAAAGAAAAGAGAAGCCTCCATTTTTAGGGAATTCATAAATAATAATGAACAGAGTATTGATAGAAATGCAGACATTTCAGTTGGAAATGAGGAAGAAGTTATTGGAAAATGGAGGAAAGGTGATTCTTATTGCAATGTAGGGAAAAAAATTTTGGCTGAACAGTGTTCTAGTGTTTTGTGGAAGGTAGAACTTGTGAATGATGAAATTAGATGTTTAGCAGAGGAGATTTCTATGCACAGTGCTGCAAGTGCAGCCTGGGTACTCCGTATACCTTACTGCTTATAGTAAAATGTAAGAAGAAAGAAATGAATTAAAGAAATACCTAGGCCAAAAAAAAAAAAAACACATCTTGGAGAGACGAAAAATTCTAGGCCTATCTATACTGCAAAAAATGCAAAAGCTTGTCCTGAAGAGAACACTAACTAACGATATAGCTGAACAACCATTTGATAAAGAGCTCCTGGGTGTGACTCATGGACTTAATCAGCCATCTCAACAGAAGCCTAGAATATAATAGATGGGATTGTATCAGTAGAAATGCTGCGGGTTTGAACTAAGGGAGACAGAGAAAGTGGGTTGGAAAGAAGAAAGGCTGATGGACTTCTTGAATTCCACAGAACAAGACCACCCATCTATCTCTATATCTATCTATCTATCTATCTATCTATCTATCTATCTATCTATCTATCTATCTAAAAATACAGTGAATGCTGCTGCCAAGTGCCATCCATCGGAAAGGCAGGCATCTTCAATACAGGAGGCGACATTTCGAACTTTAGTAACGGTGTGTGACAAGTTTCAACTTGTTCGATGCAGTCAGTCAGGTGTGAGCTCCAGTTGACAGAAGATGTGTTTTAAAGTGTGCAGTAAATCACCCTCATTCATGACAGCGCCCCATGTCACATATCACTTCTGGTCAAATAAAAATATTACATAGTGATTAAACATTTATATAACATATGTATTTATAAACAAACAAACAAACAAACAAAAACATTACAGTGTGTCCTCATCCACCTTATTCACCATGTGACTTCTGGCTCCTCCCCAAAGTCAAAATGATTCAGGACATGGAGGCAGCCATGACAGTGCAAGTAAAGACACTTCCAGAACTGCTTCAGGAAGTGGCAAGAGCGATAGGATGAAAGGGAAGAGTGATCCTGACAGATATTCAGAAATCGTCAGGCTGCCAATCACACCACACTCCCAGAGTATAAGACTGTTTCTTCCTTAGTTTCAAAGGGCAAGACTGCTGCAGAGACCCTTGTAGGTGGGATCCTGGCAGCAAGCCACAAGGCCTGCACCCCACTAAGCTGAAGGCACAGAGCTGCCCTGCAGAGCTAGGAGGGTGACATTGCCACCCCAGTGGGCCTGAAAGATGTGACACTGAGCCAGAGGATTATTCTCAAGTTTTAGATCTAGTAGAATTTCCCTTGCTAGGTTTAGACCTGGTTTGGACTCATTGCCCCTTCTTTTCAGGGCTTGTTCAAGACACAGCTGGATGCTAATCTTGCTTTGGTATTACACTAATGAATATATAAAGGAAAAATAAACAATGTGAATATAAAACATAAAGTCTCACATAAAATGCTCTTTGCATTAGGAAAGATAAGAGTTGTGTGAGTCAATAACCTAAACATCCAAATTTCACCTTAAGTATATCAGCTATTGAATTGTAATTTATTTATGAAATGCACCAGACAATTTTTTTTTTTTTTTTTTTGAGGGCAGTGTTACTGGCCCTCATATGTGGGACCGAACTGGGGCCGCTGGCTTCTGAAGCCAGCGCTTAACCACCGCGCCACTCTGCCGGCCCTGCACCAGACAATTTTTAAAAACGATATATTTTCAGGCCGGCTGAGTGGCACATTGGTTAAGAGCTGGTTTTGGGGATGCCAGCGGCCCCGGTTCGGATCCCACATGAGGGCCAGTGACACTGCCCTCTACAGCTAACAACAGCTCCACATGGAGCTGGGCTGTGCGAGCCCCTGTGACGGTGTAGGCTGCAGCCCCTGCTGCAGTGGGCTGCCATAGGCTACAGCGAGCGGCCAGCAGCCAGCGTGAGCGGCTGGCAGCCAGCGTGAGCTGCCAATAGCTGCGGTGAGCGACCATCCAGAGGCCGGCGACCAATCTGCCTCATCCGGGAAGAGCGCAATGACGATACCAACATGGGCCAGTGAAGCAACATCCTCCGCAACTAGACTGAAGAACAAAAGGAGAGCAACTTGTCTGTTCCCCTTCCCCCATTCTCCAATTCTGTTCCCCTCCCCCAATTCCCCAATAAAATCTTTAAAAAAAAAAAAAAAAAAAGAATAAAAACGATATATTTTCAGTAATTTTGTACATATGTTTTTTTCTTTGCAGCAGTAATTTACATTACAACAGATAATATATATAGAAAAAGGAAGCAAAAGCAAAAACAGTACAGTTGCATTTACACTATAGTCAACTAAATGGTGTGATTGTAAAACTCTGGGGTTCTTCACGAAATTTTATTTATAGTCAGAAAGAAATTGAATTATCAGGCTGTTAAGAGCCTTAAGTGAAAGCTCAGCTCAGAGTCTACACCAAGATAATCCAAGTGTCTTCACTGCTTTGGCACTAATTGGTCATTTGGAGCCCAGGGAGTTTTCAAGAGTGACACCAAGTAAATGAAATGCTTAGTCACCAATGTTTAAGTGACAACAGGCGATAGTAAAGCCAATCTGACTCCTTGAGAAGATTTGGGAATTTCTGCAAAAACTGTTTAGAAACAAATATCTCTAAAATTTCTGTGCTGTCTTATTTACTTTTTTTTTTAACCAAAACAAATCATGGTTGATTACAGATGTAATCCCAAGAGCAAGATTATTAATGATTTTATACAATGTAAACTAAACAGTATTAATATTTTATTTGCTGCAATTTTTATTTCAGATTCAAAAGGAAAAATACAAATCTTCACAACAGATGACATTTTAGAATTTTATCAATTTGAATAGTCTTAAAGTTGTACATGCCAAAATAGTGGAAGTGTGCTACAGATGTTTAGCCACTACTCATCAACCCCTTTTAAGATTCAAATGTACAATAAAAATGTGTGTGACTTCATTGGAAACTGAACTTTTAACAAATGGAATGCAAGTAGCCTTATTAAGCAAGATTCCTTTCCATGAGCAATTTCTGCAAAATATTTTATATTAAAAGATATTAAAAACTTAAGTTTTTCTGAGGCACTATTCACAATGAGAAATCTGCCTGCCATTCTGAAAATAATGGTAGTGAGATTACATTGAATTATTCAGTGTTACCATATATCATCAAACTGGATCACATAGTCACACAACAGATACATATTATTCATAAAATGTCACATTAATTCTGTGCTTTAACTATTATTTTAGCCTTACTAATAAGGAGGGCAAATGATTGCTTAACTTTTTTTCTTTTAAAAGAAAACATTTTATAATTATATGTAGATACAATTCAAGTGGCAATTGTAGGAGATATTTTTTTTTTTTAATAAGAATAAAACAAACTATATTATGGTCATCTCAGAATTCAGAAAATATTTTGAATATATTCCTTTTTCTCCTCCAAGTTGGGAAGTCACTCTTGATCTTCTAGTTTTCCTACCTGATAGTACAGTAACACCTGAGGCTCTCTCTTCATGACTTGTTTTAACAAAATCTATGCTAAGCTTCCTCTTCTTCCACACATTCCCTCATCCATCATCTCAATATCATTAGCAGGATAGTAAGTTAGATAGAATAATAGATTCCAGGTTTATGCATCAAAGTCTTTTTAGACCTCTTTGTGCCTAAACTATCTCCTGGGGCAATTCTGCAGGTACTTTAAGATCAGCATCCACACCTGAACTTATTAGATAAGCCTTCTGTATCCCTTACCTTCATGAATTGCCATTATCTACCCACTTGCTTAAATCAAAATAAAATGGACATCAACATATATTAGTGATATTTTCAAGCATGAATACAATCTTCAATTTTTTTGGTGGACCTAAATGCCACATTTAAAAGTAATTTACATTTTATTTATCACCAAAAAATATAAAACTTGTATAAACTCTCTCTGTGTGTGCATGCGTGCATGTGTGCACAGGGGGTATTGTTTATCCTATTTTCATTTAATGCTTACTTTACATAATATTCCATGAAATATAAAAGCCTATGACCCACAATTGAAAACTATAAACCTCTGTCTTTGAATATAAAATATATGTTATACTGACATATTTTAGACACTGTTTATGTCTTGTCTGGCTTATTGGAATAACCTGCCAAATGCCCTTTCTCACTCATGATGAGCAATCCGTTCTAATATTGTTCAATCTGAGAGATGTTTCCAAAACACCAATATATTTGATAGCCCCTTCCAGTTAGATTCATTCAAAGGCATATCATCACAGGGTAAACCTTGAACATTTATTAGAATGGTATATGCAGTAGTTTTTTGGTCTGGTGCTATCTTATTCACTCCTCCCACATGTACACAAGATTGTGTTCATATCCAGATGCTTTTAGTTTGACAGTTTGGCATGTTGTTGCTTCCTTCCTTGGGAAGTTGCCCACATTATGCCTTCTAGACATTGTTGAAACATCACCATCCATCAAGCTTTGCCTGATTTTCCTAAGTAAATATCATACTCTCCCTTGATAGCACCTTGTTAATAGCTTAATATAATACGTATCCGATTCCATTAAAATAATTTATATGTTTAACTTCCAGCTAATATGTGACCACTTTAAGAACTGATTCAGCCTTATTTATCTTTATATCCCTAGCAGCTAGCAATGCAAAAAATAAGAGAGAGAGAGAGAGAGAGAGAGAGAGAGAGAGAGAGAGAGAGAGAGAGAGAAAATCATGCTTCCAAACTAAAACCTCTATCTTCAACTTCAGAATCATATAATCATCTGCTTACTGATAATTTTACCTCAATGCCTGACAGATTCCTCACACTTAAAGAAAAAAATTGAAATTATTTTCCCCTTTGCTTTTGTGTTTTCACCTATTTTGACCTAGAATGGCCCACAGTAACATTTCTACTTTTATCAACAATTTTTCAATCTCCAATTTCTCTGGCCCACTTTTTTCACAAGACATTTCCTGAACCCCCTAGGTAGATAAAGCTCTATATCCTTAGAGCCATCAAGAAACTTTCTTCCTTTTTTACTTAGGTAAATTAACATTCTTTGTGAGAAAAGAACTTGTTACTTTAACCCTATCTTTTTGGAGATTTTAAATATGCAAGAACAGGTCCTAATCACTTTCCATTTCCATAATTTCTTTCAGAATGCCTTACACAAAGTAGGTTACCAAAAATGCTTTTCAAGCCAATTTTTAAAAAAGTGATATCATGCTGTGACCAAAGCTATAAAGGCATCCTATTATTTTTCACCTACACATTGCCTTAACTTATCTCTTTGTTCAAGGAATTAATGTGAAAAAGATAAAATGCTAAATGAGATTCAAAACTGTGAAAACATTAATATTTTTCAACTAATTTTAGGCTCTGGACATGACCTGAATTATTAGAGAAAAAGTAAGGAAAACACAATCTCTTTGAGATTCCTTTCAACTATAAACTATTAGTTCGATGTAGCACATTAAAAATAAACAAGAGTTAAGGAACAGAAAAAAATTTGTTTCAGAACTTATTTCTAGAAAGTTTAATACTGCTAGAGTAAACAAAATTGTCTTTTCATTGAAATAACAAAAATAAGTGAATTAGTTAAACTAGTCTTTTATGGAAATAGATATGAGATCCAGAAGATTCTCTTTTGGCTAATAGGCTTACTTTCAGGGAATAATTATACATTTTAATAACAATATATAAAAAGACATTGTAAGAATTCTTCCATTTTCTAAAAATTCCCATCTGAATTCCACATGCACAAAGAAGTGAACAAGAATGACTACTGTTGTGTTTCCTGTGGCTAAATTGTGAAGATATCACCCAATTATTGTTCATGTATATATTGACTCAGATAAAACCATTAGTTCAATAAATTAATTAGAATGCACAAAGGTTTTAATGCTAAGTTACAAATTGATGTATTAAAAAATATTACCATTGAACTCGTGGACATACGAGTGGATTATTTGAGAAAAAAATGTCATAAAAGCACAATTAAGTATTTTGAGCTGTCTCTGCAAAACAGACTATTGAACATAACATATTCAAAATAAAGGAAAGTTAAAAAAAAAAAAAAAAGACAAAAGTAATTCTGATCCTGAGCTTATTTTTAGAGAGTTTATTGCATCTAGGGGAAATAAAAACAACTTCTTATTTAAAGTACCCCATAAAAGAGCAGATTAGGTAAATCAGCCTATTATGGAAACGGAGATGAGGCCCAGAGGCTTCTTCACTTTCAGTTAAAAGCTTAATTTCAGGGCAACATTATAGTTTGCCATCACAATCCATAAAAAGATTCGCAAGAATTCTTTTCTTAAACTCCTTCATAATACCTTTGCAAGGATTTTCCTTTCAGTGGACGTTTCCGCATAAATGACAGTTCATTTGAGCTTCATCTCAGACTCTGCCATGTCAAGCTGGTGTGATGATACAGTGACAGAATGACCTTGGGTATATGTGAGAGCCTTTGGCTGGAAGAGAGATTTTGCTGAAGGGACTGAGTGACAGGAAGTTTTCTCAGATTGTGTCCCAAAGAGAAGTAGGGAGTTTTGTTTCAAGTACAGACCCTGGATGGGCTGCATAATCTTGGGTTCTCTGGAGAGAACCTATGGAGACAGCAGCTACAAATAGAAAAAAAAAGAAAAAGAATTTTCATTAAAGATTCTATGAAATATAAGCACTGCTTCTTTCATCCAAAAGTACAAATTGTGAGAAAAATCGAAAAAAGAGAAAAAAAACTATCCTTCTCATCACTTCTACGTAGAACCCAGAGGTGCTTTGAGATTTGACATGTCAAGGACCAAGGGTCCTCTTTTCACAGGGACGGGGACGCTGGGTGGAAGGTGGAGGCGCGGGGTGGGTGGCAGGAGATATGGCTGTGGCTATGCCGCCACAAGAGGCTCCTGAGGAAGAAGTCCCTGCGGAAGACGCCAGCGACAGAGTACCGAGAGATGACTTGTGACCGTTCGAAGAAATAATTTACGAGTGAGTGAGGATTTTGCACAGATCTGATGCTCTTCAACCTTATGCTGATAGGGAAAAGATTCCGTGAAATTTGATTCACATTTCTCTTAATGAAGTATAATGATACCTATATATAGTGATCTATAGATTATATCGGTAATAAAAACTTTCACTAGAAAATGTTTCACTAAAGCATCTTTATGAATTGAATGTAATTTGTATATTATAATCAAATAAATACAGTGGGAGATAATGTCCCCTCCACATGATTCTTCACACCGACCAGCCCGACAGTGAGTTACTTATTGTGTGTCTGTCCTCTTTTTATGTCTATAAAACAAATATAATAATATTGACCTCAACTAATTTTGGTAACATGAAAACAAAGAATATGTAATAATACTGTAATATTGCTTTTGAGCTCTTTGGATAAAGGTTGAATCTGGTAACTATACTTATATATTAAGTTTATCTGATTGAACACTTAATGAAAATATTCACTTTTTGTTAACATTCACCATTTTCTTTGATTCATTTATTTACCTAGTATTGTCAAGTCTTGCACTTTATCAAAATCACGTATTTTCTTTTAGTAAGAAATTACTCCTACTTTTAGTGCTACCTATTTAATAGGAAATAAAAAGTAAGTTCAAAAAAGCCTTCAGTTTCCTGATAATACCTCCTTTGAAGACTTGGAAATCCTCTTAGATTAACATAATCTTTTTACTAGCACAATACAGGTCCTTACTTTATACTTTTTTCTTTTGTTAAGTATCTAATGTGGCAGAATCCATGACAGGACACCAAAAGCTAATTTTCCATGAATTTTAATACTGTTTCAAGGTGATGCATTTTTATGATTAGTAATATATTAAACAGATACCTTTAAAATTCATATTTAATTAAAATGAATTGTAAGTATGATTTCCAATGGTGAGATTTTAAATACAGTAGGCTCCAATGATCCACGGTTTTGCTTTCCTTGGTTTCAGTTATCCATGGTCAACTGAAGTCTGAAAATATTCAATGGGAAATTCTAAAAAAGAACCAATTTATAAGTTATCGCATGCCATTCTGAATAGCATAATGAAATCTTGCACGTCTCACTCTGTCCACCTGGGACATGAATCATCCCTTTGTCCAGCTTATCCACACTGTATACGCTCTCTTCCCCTAAGTCACTTAGTGGCCATCTTGGTTATCAGATTGGCTGTGCTGGTAGAGCCATGATTGTGTTCAAGTAAACCCTTATTTTCCTTAATAACGACCCCAAACTCAACAGTAGTGATGCTGACAATTTGGATATGCCAAAGAGAATCCACACAGTGTTTCTTTAAGTGAAAACATACGTACGTATGTATCGAAAAAAACATAGTATATGTGGGTTTCAGTACTATCCGCAGTTCCCGTCATCCTAGCCATGGTTTCAGGCATCCACTGGCAATAATGGAACATATCCCCTGTGGATAAGAGGGGGATACTGTAATTTACACAGGTAGAAAACAAATTCAAAGTAATGCCAATTAGCAGCTAGCAAATATTCAGTACATTTTTTTTAAAAAGATTTTATTGGAGAATTGGGGGAGGGGAACAATGTTGGGGAAATGGAGAAGGGGACCATGCAAGTTGTTGTACTTCAATCTTCGTTGTGGAGGGCGCCAATCATCATCTGGCTTCCCGTCAGCAGCTCGTGGCCTCTAAGCTCAAGGTGCTGTGTTCAAGCTTAGTTGCAGGTGGGCGTAGCCACCTTCCCATGCGGGAGTCGAACCAGCAGCCTTGTTGTTAAGAGCGCACATGTTATCCACTGAGTCATCCAGGCGGCAGCTCAGCTCAAGGTGCCGAGTTCAGTCTTAGTTGTGGGTGGGTGTAGCACACCATCGAACAGGCAATCTTGTTGTTACACCAGCTGAGCCATTCTGCCACCTGTTGGCAGCTCAGCGACAGCTCAGCTCAGGCGCAGCATCACTGGCCCATGTGGGAATCAAACCGGCAGCCCTGTTGCTCAGAGCTCACATTGTAAGCCAACTCTTAACCACTGAGACACTCAGCCAGCACCTACTCAGTACATTTTGATTTGTATAATGTCTTGCAAATATTAGAGTGTGTCCAAAGAAAAATTTGAAATAAGGCAAATCAGTTTAAAGCATAGATCTAAGAACAAAGAAAAAAGTATTAGATAGAAAATGTACATTTTATTGTATTTTTTATTTTTTATAAAATATTGGAATCAAAATTAAAAATTGTTTAGTTCCTGATAGAATGGTGAACTAACACAGGCCACCGATTATATTGACTATGTAGAAAATATGAACGAGTGATAGTGATCTGAGGAACTGTAATTGAAATTAAAATGTGTGGGTGTGTAAATGAGGTAATAACAGCAGGCTCCATAAAGAGGTGCTTAATTGGGAAGTGAAGATTGTAGAACCTTTCAGAGTTATTCTATTTATTAACAAAGATATTCATCTTTAAATGATATAAACATCATGTTCACATGTTGTTATTGTTTTTCTTCTTTTTCTTAAAGAACACTTTTCTCTGATTCAGTATCCATACAGTTTCCTGATATTTTTTTGTTTTTCTTTTTTGTGTGGAAAGTTGTACATAAATGTACAGCTCAAGGAATATTCACAAAGTGGACATACACATGTAAACAGACTAGAATCAAAATCAGAACATTATCAGCACCCAAGAGGCTTCCATCATCCTCTTCCCCAGTATCTAATATCGTCCTCCAGATAGAACTTCCCTTACTTAACCTTGTTTATATTGTATCACATAATATGAATTGTTTTATATCTTATTTCCTGTACTCAGTATTATGCCTGAAATGTTATATGTGGTGGCAATTTATTCATTCTTGTCATTTCATGCACACATTGCAACATGTTTATCAGTTTTCACTTGATGTCCATTTGGATCGTTCCCCTTTATAAACTCTACTTAATGGCCTTGCTGTGAACTTTTTTTTTTTTAAAAAGATTGTATGGGGGAATCTGGGGGAGGGGACAGCGTTGGGGAATAGGGGAAGAGGAACGGACAGGTTGCTGTCCTTTTTTGTTCTTCATTCTAATTGTAGAGGACGTCACTTTACTGACCCATGTTGGTATTGTGATCATTGAGCTCTTCCTGGCTGAGGCAGATCAGTCATTGGTCATTGGACAGCTGCTCACAGTGGCTCACAGCAACTCACACTGGCTGCAGGCCACTCACGCTCATTGCCGGCCACTCAGGATAGCTTATGGCAGCCCACTGTAGCCCCACTGCAGACTACACTGTTGCTGGCCACTCATGGCAACTCAGCTCCAGGTCAAGCCATTGTTCACCATCTTAGCTGTAGAGAGCACAGGGTCACTGACCCGTGTGGGGTCCAAACCAGGACCCTGCTTCTTGAAGCTGGCGCCCCAAGCCAACTCTTAACCAATGAGCCACTCTGCCAGCATGCTGTGAATATTTTTATACATTTCTTTTGGTTAAGTTATGTACACAGTTCTGTTGAGTATATCCCAAAGAAGGGAACTCTTAGGTCATAGGACATGTAACAGTTCAACTGTAGTAAACATTAGTACATAATTTTTCAAACAACTTGTAGCAGTGTACATTTCCCGAAACACTGCAACGAGCTCCATTTACTCCACAGCCTGGACATTTTTTCAACCCAATCTAAAATTATTTTGACATTTTTCTCTTTTTTGTAAATTTCAGCCATGGGTGGATGTTAATAATAACACTTTATGTACTTAATTTGCATTTCCTTGATTACTAATGAGTTTGAGAAACTTAATCCCTTAATGTCATGTCTTTTCAAATATTTTGTCTGTTTTTGTATGGGGTTTTCTACCTGTTGTTGATTTGTAAACATTCTTTATACAGTCTCATTATGTGTACTTTGTTAAATATACACACTAAAAATCTCTTTCCACCTTGTAGCTTTCATTTTCCATTTTTTAATGGTGTCTTTTGATGAACAGAAGATAATAATTTTAATAAAATCTGTTATTAAAGTCTTTATGGGTTAGCAATTTTTGTGT
Source organism: Aselliscus stoliczkanus (assembly GCA_033961575.1). Classification (NCBI taxonomy): domain Eukaryota; kingdom Metazoa; phylum Chordata; class Mammalia; order Chiroptera; family Hipposideridae; genus Aselliscus; species Aselliscus stoliczkanus. Next base: position 67,740,506 of record CM066740.1, on the reverse strand, counting down.
TGGGTTTAAGAAATCTTTGTCCACTTCAATGTCACAAGAATATTGTTTCCTTCTAAAAGCATTATTGTTTCAACTTTCAAATTTAAATCTACAATCCATCTTAACTTTATTGTTTAGTATGAAATGGGGTGGGAGTGAAAGCTGAATTTTTTCATTCATAGAGATATCCAATAGGCCTTGTACCCTTTGCTGAAGGACCATCCTTTCCTCCCTGTAGTGTTGGCTCATCTTTTACACGTAAGGCAACAGTATACGGAGGCTGAACTCCGTAATCAGTACCAATTTCCTATTTGTCTAACTGTGTCTCCATAGCACAGTGTGATTTTTCTATAGCTTTGTAATAGGCTTTGAATTCTGTTGATGTAAGTCTTTCACTTTGATCTCTGTGTTTAAGATTACCTTTGCCTCCATTGCATCTAATATTGACTTTTCATTTATGGAAAAAAAAAAAAGGCTTTTGATTGGCATTATGTTGAATCTACAGATAAATTTGGAGAAAATATTTACTCTTCCAATTTGTAAAATCAAACATTTTTCCATTTATTTAGGAACTTAACATTTATTTATTTATTTATTTATTTATTTATTTATTTATTTATTTATTTATTTATTTATTCATTTACTTATTTATTTATTTATTGGTTTAAAGGGTAGAGATCTTTCATTAGATTTTTCTCCTAGGAATTTGATGCTTTTAATTGTTATACATAATAGAGTTTTTCATTTAAATTTCAATTTGTTTATTTCTGGATCATGTAAATGTAACTAATTGTGATTGTCATTTTTGTTTTCAGTAAATGTCTACATTAATTTTGTAATTACAGTACCTTCTCTCTAGATTTTTAGGACACTTGACATAAAAAATTATGTGAAAAATATTTGCTCTTTCCAAACCTATGTCTTCTAGTTCCTTTCCCTCCTTTATTTCACTGTCTGGATATCCAGTCAAATGATAAACTGAAGCAGTGATAACTAGTATGTTTAGCTCATTGCTGATCTCAGATAAAAAGTGCTGACTGTAATGTTTGCTCTAGAATTTTTGTAGATATTTTATCAAATTAACGAATGTTTCTTCTCTAGTTTGTTTACTAAATTTTTTTTAAAAATAAATATGTGTTTAATTTTATCAAGTGCATTTACTATGGTCCTATATTTTAAGTGAGTCTCTTATAGTAGCATATTGATGGGTTCTTTTTTTTATCCAATCTCACAATCTTTTGAGTACTTAGCCCATTAGATTAAAAGCATTTTATTATTTATTTCATACTGAATTTGCATGTTTTGCATGATTTTTTCTCTCTTTCCTTACTTTCATTTGAGTCAATCAATATTTTTGTTACTCTGTTTTTCCCTTTACCCACCTCTTACTGTTCATTTAATGGTAACTTTAAAGTTGCAAAGTGCCTCCTTGACTTATTATTTTACCATTTACCAAATCAAATAATGTTGTAACTTAGATCACCTTACCTCTGTATTCTCTTCTTTCACAATATTTGTTATTTTTAACACACATTTAATTTCTATATACATTTTAAATGCCAAAATATATCACTAGTGCTGTTTTGTAAAGTCAATGTTACTTTATATTTACATTTGTTCTTCCTTGACTTTATTCTTTTTAATATTTTTGTGTGTTTACCTGAAATATTTTACCTCTGTCTAAAGAACTCTTTTTAATGTATTTTATACAGTATGACTACTGGCAATGAATTCTCTGAGCTTCTGTTTACCTGACATTGTTTTTATTTTGCCCTTCTTTTGAGAGGACATATTCAGTTTAGGATTGGAATTAATTTCTTTGAATACTGCATAGTATTCCATTATTTTCCAGCTTTCACTATTTCTGTTGAGATGCCACATCACAGAATAATTATTTTTTACCCTTTAAAGAAATAGGTCTCTTTTCTCTAGCTGATTTTACATTTTCCTGTTTGTATCTGTCAGCAATTTGATTATAATGTGTTTAACTATAGTTTTCATTGTATTTTTTGTGCTTGGATTTGTAGAGCTTCTGAAATCTGAATAATACCTTTCATCAGTTTGGATAATTCTGGGCTACTGTTTATATGAATATATTGTTCTGTGCATTACCCTTTTCTTCCTTTCACTGTTTCCAGCCTTATTCTCTCTCTCCCTCCCTCTGTCTCTCTCTCTCCTGCTCCTTCCCCACCCTCTCACACATATTTTCTTGATTTTTCTATCTGTCTTTATTTTACTTTGAATATGTTCTATTGACTTATTTTCCAGTTTCTATCTTTGGTCTTCCACTGGAGCTAAACAGCTGTTAAATCCCATCTAGGAAATTTCAGTATATTAGTTAACTAGGAATTTCAGTATTTATGTGGAATTTACATTTAGTTAGTTATTTTTAAATTTTCTGGTGTATTTCACTTGTGAGAACCCATTCTTCATAGTATGAGCTATTTTGAAGTAGTCAAGGGTGAAAGAAAACTATATGAAATCCTTTGCAGCATCTCTGAAAAACACTTTGATAGTCATCAGCCACTTAAAAAGAGAACACTGAGTCCATGGAGACAGTAGTACCAATTAAAAAGAGGAAAATTGTTAATAAAGGCCCATTTTGAGAAAAATTCATTCTTTAAACGGCCAGCTCTAAAATAGCTCTAATAGAGTAGTAATAGTCTCCTCGTGAATCTGTAAAACTGAAGAGCAATCACACCCAGTCGTTATTTATGCAAATAGTCCTTACCTGGCTCTATCTAGTTTCTAAGGACCCTGTGCTCAGCCATGTCAAACACAGTTCAGAGCATAAAGGAAGAAAAGTCTCCTTTGCTTCCTCACACATAAGCCCATCGAGGACATAGAATTTCATCAGGACAACTTGACTAGTGGGACTTTCAGAAAGATGATCTAAAATATATCACAAAATTTCCATTAACTGAAATGAAGTGGAGCTTGTACTGATGAGTAATTTTCAAATTTATATTTAAAATAGTAGAAGTATATCTTCAGTGGACTGAATTGTGCCCCCCATCCCCCAAATCATATATTGAAGCTCTCTCAACGTTATTGTATTTGGAGATAGGGCTTTTTGGAGGTAAAAACAATTAAATGAAGTCATAAGGGTGGGGTCCTAATCCAATAGTCTGATGGCATTATAAGAAGAGAAAGATCTCTATCTGTCCTCTACCCGCTGCCCATGTGAGGACACATGAGAAGGCAGCCATCTACAAGCCAGGAAGAGACACTTCATCAGGAAACATATCAGCCACACCATGATCTTGGACTTTCAGCCTCCAGAACTGTGAGAAAATTAATTTCTGTCATTTTACCCAAATGTGGTATTTTGTTATGGCCACCTGAGCTGACTAATACATACTCTGTTGAGTTTCTTGCACTGTCCTAGATGTATTATGGCTAGTATTTCACCTAACCTCATGCTAATAACAAAAAAACATTTTCCCTCCATTGTTAACAATAAGGAAATTGATGGTTTGAAAAATAATGTCTTGAATTACTCACAGATTTGTTTGGCTCTAATGATCTTTGCACATCACATAAACAATCCCTCATCAAATGAAAGACTCAGACTGAAAACAATTTAAAGGAATGGGAAGGAAATGTGGAAACATTGCACGAAACCTCCTATGCAGCAGAGACTAATTGGGTTTAGGATGGGCCCTGGATTCAATTAAATATTTTTCCTCACTATTTAGATACTTTGCATGACATGATCTCTTCCACTCTTCCCAAATAATTATATTGTAATGTAAATATAAAGCCTATGTATAGTATTTTCATCATCAAGATAGAAAAGTTTATGAATACTTCAGATTGTGTGATTTTTAGATGGATTGTAAATTTACTGTGGACAAGCATTTCATTTTTATATGTAGCATTCATAATCTGCATTCTAATGCCCTGAATACAGAAGGGTTTTAGTAATTAGTAGATCTTTTTCTCCTATTGTTTTCAGCATAGCAATGAAAGGAGCTGAGCTTATTTTTAACTGAAGGTACCTGGGAAACATCAGATTACATAATTGACATGTTAAGGCTTCGTATACTATTTGAAGAATGTCCTATCTGCCTTTAAAATAATCTTGTATTGATTTATGAATTATCTCAAGTTTGCCATATTGTGTTAGAATCTAGCTCCAGCCCATACTGTGTATCTGGGCAAGTTACTTATACTCTCCCAGTCTCTGTAAAATGGGAAAAATATAATTGAATTTACTTAAAAGAGTTAATGTAATTTTTAGATAATGGATACAATGGGCTAGCACAGTGCTCCAAGTAAATATTTATCACTCAAAAATGTTTGTTTCAATGTCTTCGTGACAGGGCCGGCCGAGTGGCACAGTGGCTAAGCACTGACCTGGGAAGCCAGCAGCCCCGGTTCGGTCCCATATATGAAGGCCAGTGACACCGCCCTCAAAAAAAAATAAATAAAAATAAATAAATAAATAAATAAATAAATAAATAAATAAATAAATGTCTTCATGACTATGTCCTAGAATTCCTCAAAAACAAAATACCCACAGTGGGTTTGACAGATACATTGGGTTTAGTTCTTTCAAGGTACTCAGCATAGTAAACCTACATCAGATGCAATTAGATATTGTACATTCATTATCTCATCAAACTAATCAGAACATCTATTTTGGTATATATCAAAGACCTAACAGAACTATTTATCCTAAGATTCCATCTGAGGTTTTAAAGGATCTAGATTATGCAAAATAAAAGCTAAGAGATATAGACAAATGATTTGTTAGTGAGAGATTAGAGAAACTCATTTAAATGGAAAAGTGTTGGTTTAGCTTTTCCATGTAACTATTGCACAAGATCAATTACCTTGAACCTGTACCTGATCCTGTTTTCCCCTTTTACTCAAGGTGCGTTTTGGGATATCTCTCTCCCAGAGGATCATTCTGCATTCTTTCCTCCTTGAGATTACAGGTACAAGTGGATGTATGTATGTGGCTGTAGTGGTTTCGTTTCTACAAAAATTTGTACTGGACTGAAGATGGCGGCCGCCGAAAGGGGTTGGTGTTTGTGCGAGTTATTGAGGTTTTTTTATTCATTAGTATTCCCTGGGCTAATTGTTTGTGGAACTTTATGTTTGTGTTTGATCATTGTCCTTTGGGGAATCAGAGTGCTGCTACAGAGAAAGAAAAACTCAGCATCGACTGGAAAAAATGGGAAAAATCAAATGGTGATTGCATTTTTCCATCCGTACTGCAATGCTGGTGGAGGAGGAGAAAGAGTTTTATGGTGTACATTAAGGGCCCTGCAGAAAAAGTAGGTTTCCTGAAGTAGTTTATGTTGTTTATACTGGTGGTGTTAATGTCAGCAGTCAAGAAATACTAGAAGGTGCTTTTCGAAGATTTAACATCACATTGATTCACCCAGTGAAGTTTGTTTTCTTAAAGAAGCGCTACCTTGTGGGAGATGCACTCTATCCTCACTTCACACTGCTGGGCCAAAGTCTAGTATCCATGTTTCTGGGCTGGAAAGCTCTGATGCAGTGTGTTCCTGATTTTTACATCGATTCAATGGGCTACGCTTTCACACTCCCTCTGTTTAAGTATTTAGGCAGTTGCGGAGTTGGAAGCTATGTTCATTATCCCACTATCAGCACTGACATGCTCTCTGTAGTGAAGAATCAAAATGCTGGATTTAATAATGCAGACTTCATTACCAGGAATCCTTTTCTTAGCAAAGTAAAGCTCATCTACTACTACTTATTTGCTTTTGTTTATGGACTTGTTGGTTCTTGCAGTGATAGAGTCTTGGTCAATTCCTCCTGGACACTAAACCATATTCTCTCACTGTGGAAGGTTGGGCATTGCACTAACATTGTTTATCCACTGTGTGACGTACAGACCTTTCTGGACATTCTCTTACATGAGAAAAAAATGACCCCGGGACACTTACTGGTGTCTATTGGCCAGTTCAGGCCTGAAAAGAATCATTCTTTGCAGATCAGAGCCTTTGCTAAATTGCTGAATAAGTTGGAGACTGAGTCACTTCCATGCCTTAAACTTGTCCTCATTGGAGGCTGTCGTAACCAAGATAATGAACATAGGGTAAATGAACTGAGAAGGCTCTCTGAGGATCTAGGAGTTCAAGAAGATGTGGAATTTAAAATAAATATTCCATTTGATGAATTAAAGAATTACTTGTCTGCTGAAAAACTATGAATGAGCAAAGTAAACAGAAACTGTCTCATAGATATAGACGAAAAATCAGGGTTGCTAATTGGGAGGGGGGTGGGGATGAGGGAGAAGGGGAAGGGATTAGACAGCAAAAATAGGCAACTACAATATTGCCACTGGGATATGAAAAACAGTTTGGGGAATATAATTAATAATGTAAATATTCTGTGGAATGTCAGATGGTCATAGGGCTTGTTAGGGAGACCATTTCATGGATGGAGTAGAGGTTTGATCACTGCACTGTATAACTAAAGCGGAGGTTGTATACCTACTGTAATTGAATATATATAGATAGTCACAGGATGTGGATTATACTGTGGAAGAGAGTCAGAGGAAGAGTAATAGATATATATGATATGGGGGGGAGTGGGTTGGCAAATTGGGGGTGGGGGTTGTCACTTTGAGGGGTAAAATGTATAACTATTGCACTGTGTTGTACACCTGAAACTAATTATAAATAAATAAATAAATAAATAAATAAATAAATAAATAAAAGAATTACTTGTCTGAAGCAACAATTGGTCTGCACACCACGTGGAACGAGCATTTTGGGATTGGAATTGTGGAGTGTATGGCAGCTGGCACAATTATCCTTGCACACAATTCAGGGGGCCCGAAGCTTGACATTGTTGTCCCTCATGAAGGAGAGATAACTGGATTTCTGGCTGACAGTGAAGAAGGCTATGCTGAGACCGTGGCCCAGATTCTTTCCATGTCTGCAGAAAAGAGACTTCAAATCAGAAACAATGCTTGGGCTTGTGTCAGCCAATTCTCTGATCAGGAGTTTGAAGTCACATTCCTGTCATCTATTGAGAAGTTATTTAAATAATGCCATATCTGTACAAATTAAAGATATTTTATATAAAATGGCCAAATATCTTCCTATGTCAAGATTTTTTCTAAACTCATTCCCTGTCGTATAATAATAAAAGTCAGCCTAAGGGGGCGGGAGGGGGAAATTTGTACTAAAATAAAATATTACTACAGTTTAAAATATTTAAGTTAAGTAAAAATTATTTGGCAAAAAAAATAAATCATTTTGGCAATTTAGAATTTGTAGTTTTTATTTAAAGCAATAAAACTATTAAAGTTTGGGATTGTTTATTAAGCTCAGAAACATAAACTCCTAATGACGTCTCATTGATACTTAATTTTTCCTCTCCCCGGAGGATGTCTCTGTGAGTACTCCTCCATTATTTACTAGAAAAAAAGTGCTTCGTGAAAACTATCAAAATCAATTAGAGTTTGTCCACTTTGGGGGGCCAATGAGGCAGAGAATTAACCTCCAACTAATTTGCAAAGTCATTATCACTGATGGCTTAGTACATTCACTGCCACAGGCACCAGGCACTTGGGGACATTTGCAAAATGCATGCTATGGAGTGCAGGAAATGTATCATCTGGGTCACGACAGACCCAGGAGCCATGGGTTTTTATTTATTTTACACTCATAGAACCCCCTGAGGTCCAGGAAATACACAATTTAATCTTATTATTAAATACATCTTTGAGGTCAATAAGAAATCCTGTGCTTTCTAATATAAAGCAAAAATCTTCAGTCACCTAGTGAAATTATCCTAAAAGACACAATAATGCTAGAGGATTAAATGTGAGTTCAGATGAATGTTATATTGAATTTCTTTTAGAATATAAAGAAGCAGGAACCACTTTCAGACATTAGGACTTTTATAGATGATGAAATCTCTTGAAGTAATTGATTACTTAAAATAAAAATAAGGGGTCGGCCGAGTGGCTCAGTTGGTAAGAGCTCACTCAAGAGTGTAAGCTGAGCTCTGAGCAATGGCAGTTCGATGCCAGCCCGAGCTGAGTTGCCATTGAGCTAAAACAAACAAACAAACAAACAAACACAAAAATAAAATCATAATGACTTAGAACCTAACTTAGAATTTAGGTTCAAAGTTATTGGAATAGATAATACAAACATATTAACTCTCCAGAGTCACACTCTTTGTCCAAAGCGTTAGTCAAAATCTAATTATTTTATATTTTTGTTGTCGGAGAGTGGGCCTTTCTCGGCACAAAGTCCAGGTCCTTGGCAACTCGAGCAAAGAATTGAACGAGATACCAGAGTAAAGCAACAGAATAAGTAGTTTATTAGAAAAGATGGTACATTTAGAAATAGAAGTAGACCTGAGTACTAGAGGATGGCTCAAGAGCCCATTACCAAATAGTGTGGAGGGGGCACATGCAAAGGTGAGGCTTAAAGGGAAGAAGTGGTAAAAAGGAGCAGGGAAAAAGCAGCAGCAACAGTAGCAGCCGCTGTAGCAGCAGTAGTAGCAGCCGAGTGCTTCCCTCCCAGGACTTGGGGTTTTTATCCTTTTTCTCCAGGATGGGCTGTTGTTTCTGGGCGTAGGACCACTTGATTGGCACCCGTGATTAACAAGAGGTCCTGCTTAGGTGTGAGTGACTGGTCTGCTCTAGTTGGATATTGTGTGTCCACTTACTCTTCCCGCAGGGGTGGTAATTACAATACAAAGGGGAGTTTTGGGTGGAGAGGGGATGTCCCCCAGGTGGTCACACTCTGTGGGATGTGTAGGAATGCAGGAATGCAAAGACCCAATGCCTTCCTCTGTTTGCCTAGTTTTTCCTTGAGAGACATGATCCCGGTAAAATCTCTATGGGAAGCTGAGGGACAGGAAGTCTCTTCTTCTGTTTCTGCTTCCTGCTGGGCAGGGGCGTAGAGCTGTCCCTGCCTATTGGGATTCACAGAACTCTCACTCTAGCTGATCTCAGATGAGAGGAAGGGGTCTCAAGCTCCACCTGGAAGACCGTGTTGGCTTCTTTGTTTGTTGGGGGTATCCCCTGTATCCTCAAGGCTCCTAAATGAGGACAAAAATATGAATCTGTTAGTTCTTATGAAACTTGTGGCTATTCAGTCCATCACTCAGGTGGGTCAGTTGTCTGGACACAGAATGGGTTTAGCTTACTGGCCTGGGGGATATTAAGAAGTCAACAGGCTTTCACATAGTTATCTGAAGCAGGAGTAGGAGACTTCTATTGTTTAGGATTCAGAAACTGATTTACAAAGCAATTAAGAAGCAAGGGGGATCTTCCGTCCAAGATTCACAAACTGGTTAGAAGAGCAATCAAAGCCCAAGAGCTAAGAAACTAAAGAACTAAGGAGGAGACTTAACATTTTTATACTTAACATTTCTATAGAAAAGAAAACATTAAAGTTTTTCCGTGGTGGGGGTTGATGCTGCTCAGTTGGCCGGTAACATTTTTACAATTATATCTGCTTATATCATTTGAGAGTCTGATTTGGACATTACCTTAAAATATGGAAAACCTTGTATGTTCTATTTAAGTGCATGTATGTTACCGATACTGGCTAATAAGTCTTACTCTATATAAAAGCATTAACTGAATAAGAAATAAGCTAGGGAGAAAATTTCTCCAAAGATGCCAGGATGACAGGATGAGAAAATATAACAGTATGCTCAGCACCAACATGTCTAAGAAAATTCTCCTTATGTATTGTGCCAGACAGATAAATTAATCTACATTAGTGTCTAAGAAAGATAACCTAATAAAGATGCAGTCAGAAAGGAAATTGATATTGGGTCAGGGTGCAAAAAACAAATGAACCATTAGTTAGGATGTATTTAGACTACCATTTCCAATACTGGGTAATCAAATGAGACTTTAAATATCCACATTTTCAAAAGACTGCAGACACTTAGTAGCATTGTTTTGTTTTTGTGCTGCAGAGTCTAATTAGATACAATGTTTCCTGATTCAAACTTGATAATATTTATCTGGTGAATTCAAAGGCCTTTGGCATATAATTATCATGTAATACAAATAGGAAGAGCTCTCAAGACACGCACAGATAAATATATTCACAGGGCCGGTTAATCAAATTGGCAATATCCATAGAAAAAGGAGGCAATCTGAGGTTTCTCACAAATCTACATATCCCCAGATGTCTTCTGCTCCATAGCATGAAATGCTCACTAGCAAAACCCTGTCAGGTTAATGAAGCAGAATTTGGCAACCCCTGAGGATGACTGCCACTTCCTGGGCTCTGGGCCATGGAGCAGGTGTGGGGGGGGGGGCAGGCAAGGCAGAGGTTAACGTGAGGAGACGCTGGAGGAAATAGCAGCGTCATTCTAAAATGACACGAAGGGCCAACAATTTATCTGTGATTTTCCTCATATGCATTTACTGTGTTTTTGAAATTTGCTTTAGTTTCCTTTGGCCTAACAGATTATAGTTTTAGCAACATAATAGTTTATCAACACAACCATAACTATAATATGATGTTATCCACAAATAAAAATTTATTATATTCCAGACATTGTGCTAAGCCTTACTTTTAAGGTGTCTTTGATAAATAAGCACTTCTGAAGATTTTGGTACCAGGGCTTTCTCAAACTAGGGCAACTAGCAGCTTTCCAAAAGAATCTAGATGTAAATTAGGATACAAAATCCCTTTACTATTTAAACAGAAAATATCAAAAGAAATTCTGGGTTTCGCTGCACTACTTTAGCATGTGCTCCCCTCACATCCCATCAATACAGGTTCTCAGCCTCCAGCTAGAGAGTTACTTGTAACATAGTTGAGAAGTATTATTAAGGGAACAAAAATTACATGGAGTCATTTAACAGATTTGAAGATGAAATTTACTATGTGGTATTTAAAATGTGTATGTCCTCGTAAATAAAAAGTGTGCCTCATACAATGCTCTCCCCTTATCAATTAATACATATATAGCCACACACATTATCATTTAATTATTATCAGATCCTAAGCAAATCAGGCCCTATCCAGTTTATTCATATTCCTTCTCTTTGACAATAATATTATCAGTGGATTAAATCCTGCAAGTGAGGCCGATGGCATAAATAAGCTGCTTATACCAACACATCGCATGTGCAAAAGGTTAATTGAAATGCCTCATCATGAATAATTATATTTTCTCCAGTCTAGCAACATTTAGAACAAAATTATATTTTTCTCTCAGTTCAATTAGTGTGATGACATTAATTACAACCACAACAATTCTAGCACTATTAAATACAAACCATAAAAGTATTAATGCATTTTTGTAAAATCTAATGTTATTTGATGCCTTAAATGGTGTGTTATGCTCATGGTATTGGAAGTGGCATTCAAATACTATTCTTAAAAATTGAAGAGTCACTCTAACGTAAAGATGATGGCATTCTGCTGGTAGGTGTTCTGTGAAAGGCCAATGAACACTGCGTGCCCCAGGTACTTTCTCAAAAGATATTCCGTATTCATTAACTAAAAGAAGCAACATAGTTAAAATGGCCATACTACCCAAAGCAATACACAGATTTAATGCAATCCCCATGAAAATCCTAATGGAATTTTATTTTTAAAAAAATAGAACAAAAAAGTCATCAGATTCATATGGAATAACAAAAAGAAACCCGAATAGCTAAAGCAATCCTAAGGAAAAAGAATAAGGCTGGAGGTATCACACTTCCTGGCTTCAGTTTGTACTACAAAGTGACTATAATCAAAACAGCATGGTATTAGCAGAAAAACAGACACACAGAGCAATGGAATAGAATTGAGAACCCAGAAATAAACCCACATATATATGAGCAGATAATTTTTGACAAAGAAGCCAAAAACACACAATAGAGAAAAGAAAGCCTCTTCAATAAATGGAGCTGGGAGAATCGGAAAGCCACATTCAAAAGAATGAATCTAGACTGCTGTCACCATGTACTAAAATTAACTCAAAAATGGATCAAAGATCTAAACATAAGACCTGAAACAATAAACTGCACAGAAGAAAACTAGGTACTAAACTTATGGACCTTGGGTTCAAAGACACTTTTATGAATTTGACCTCAAAGGCAAGGAAAGTAAACACTAAAATAAATGAACGGGACTATATCAAACTAAAAAGCTTCTGCACAGCAAAAAAACACACAAAAACCCATCAACGAAACAAAAAGGCAACCAACAGAATGGGAGAAAATATTTGCAAACGACGCCTCCAAAATATATAAGGAGCTCATATAACTCAACAAGAAAAACAAACAATCCAATTAAAAAATGGGCAGAGGACTTGAACAGACACTTCTCCCAAGAAGACATACAAATGGCCAGTAGATATATGAAAAATTTCTCTACTTCACTTGCTATTAGGGAAATGCAAATCAAAACCACAATGAGATATCACCTCACACCTGTTAAAATGGCTATCATTAATAGGACAAATAATAACAAGTGTTGGAGAGGCTGTGAAGAAAAAGGAACCCTCATACACTGTTGGTGGGAATTTAAACTGGTATAGCCACTATGGAAAATAGTATGAGGTTACTCAAAATATTAAGAATAGAATTATCATTTGACCCAGCAATCTCTCTCCTGAGTATCTACCCAAAAAAATCTGAAAACATTAATCCATAAAGATATATGTACCATGATGTTCATTGCAGCATTATTTACGATGGCAAGACATGGAAACAACCAAAGTGGCCTTCAATAAATGATTGGATAAAGCTGTGGTATATATACACAATGGAATACTACTCGGCTATAAGAAAAGATGAAATACTGCCATTTGTGACAACACGGATGCACCTTGAGATTATTATTCTAAGCAAAATAAGTAAGACAGAAAAAGTCAAGAACCATGTGACTCCATTCATATGTGGGAAAAAAAAACTGAAAGGAACAAGAGAAACAAACAAATAAAAACTCATAAACACAGACAACAATTTAGTGGTTACCAGAGGGTAAGGTGGGAGAGGAGGTGGTAGAAGCCGGTAAAAAGGGTCATATATATGGTGATGGAAGGACAACTGACTTTGGGTGGTGAACATACAATGTGATATATAAATGATGTATTTATTATAGACTTGTACACTTGAAATCTATATAATTTCACTAACCATTGTCACCCCAATAAATTTAATAAAAAAAATAATTTGCCTAGAGAAGTATACAATAATCTCAAAATGGAACTAAGGAACTAATGATGCTATTGCTCTGGTTCTCAAACATATAAATCAGACGTGAAAAGGAGATCAACAGGCGGTTATAGATTTCAACTCCATAATCCTAAATATTTCAGATGCACAAGCTTATATCTTCCATTTTAAAAGCTGTTTTTCTTTTTCTATTTTCTAATGCATATGTCATCTTAGTTCATTTATATCAGATTTTCTAAACTAGCTACCTGTAAAAATCTCATACCTGGAGGTAAAATTTAAGCAGAGTGTAATATTAGTGGGCAGTATGCACATGAAGGTACACACACATGTGCCGATCATTCTTTAGGCTCCTTCTGAGCAGTGTCTTTATTTTAAACATATCTAACAATCCAGTCTAATAGAGGTGCCAGAATGAGCAAATAGATCAAATATTTTTTCAAAGGAATAAATCAAGACTTTAAATTATTGAAACTTAAAATTTCCAGAAAGAGCTTACATTGCTAGAGTCATAAGTAACTGCATCACATATGGTAGTCTCCTCTTTGTGTTATTAATTCACCATGAGTATGTTGGTTTTTAATACTATTGACCAATACTAGTTATACAGTTTGGAGAGTTGTAGTAAAATGTTGCAAAATGATACCAATAATGAAATGACAAAAGGGTCAGGCACATGATCCATTCTTCACATCTTAACCTGAAGTTTTATCCTGAGACACCATATAAAAAGGCCTGATTATTATCTATGACGCCAATATCAACCCACAAAGAATGAACCCCAAATAGGATATTCCCATAAGATCTTCCGTGAAGAGCATCCATAGGTTTTTGTAAAGCTGTCTGTGAGCATAATTCTACCTGTTAAATTGTTATCATGTAAAATAAATGCAAAATTATTTTAATAAAAACTTACCATGTTTTGTAAGCTAATTTTCCAGTTTAATATTTGGGTATATGTTAAATATATGTTCTAACTTACAAAATGACTAATTTTATGTTCTTTATAATGAATTAGGTTTCCTTCATAGAACTTCAGTACCGTTCTCCTTTTTTAAAACAATTATTTATTTATTTATTTTTCAGTTACAATTGACATTCAATATTATTTTATGTTAGTTTCAGATGTACAGCATATTGGTTAGACATTTATATAATTTACAAGTTGATCCCCCCCAACAAGTCTAGTACCCACCTGGCACTATACATAGTTATTACCATATCATTGACTATATTCCCTGTGCAAAACTTTATAATCCCCATGACTATTTTGAATCTGTGTTTCTTAATCCCCCTCACCTTTCTCACCCATCCCCCAATTTCCCTCCCATCTGGTAAACCATCAGTTTGTTGTCTGTATTTATGAGCATTTCTGTTTTGTTTGTTCATTTATTCTGTTCCACATATTATTGACATATAATACTGCATTCATTTAAAGTGAACAACATAATGATTTGATATACCAGGTCTGACAATTAAGTTTGTGAACTTGTTACAACAATGTTGCTAACAGTTTTTTATATAAGAGGTATTATTCATTATGAATTTTTACCAACTGGAAAAACAGTTAATCAAGTTTACTATTTGGAAATGCGGAAAAGGCTGCGTGAAAAAGTTAGAGGACCTGAACTTTTCGTCAACAATTCATGGCTCTTGCATCACGACAATGCACCAGCTCCCACGGCACTGTCTGTGAGGGAGCTTTTAGGCAGTAAACAAATATTAATAACTGTACTTACCTGCTCCCTACTCACCTGATCTGGCCCCCAATGACTTTTTTCTTTACCTGAAGATAAAGGAAATATTGAAAGGAAGACATTTAGGACATCAAGGGCAATACGACGACAACTCTGATGGTCATTCCAGAAAAATAATTCAAAATTGCTTTGAAGGGTGGTCCAGATGCTGGTGTCAGTGCATAGCTTCCCAAGGGGAGTACTTTGAAGGTGATTATAGTGATATTCAGCAATGAAGTATGTAGCATTTTTTCTGGGATGAGTTCGCAATCTTAATTGTCCAACCTCGTATGTATATATAGCAAAATTATTACCACAATCAGTTTAGTTATTAGGTTATTTTCATGTATTGGCTATTGTAAATAATACTGCAATGAACATGGGGGTGCAGAAATCTTTTCAAGATAGTGATTTCATGTCCTTCCGATAGATACCCAGGAGTGGACTTGCTAGATGGTAAGGTAGTTCTATTTTTAATTTTTGAGGAAACTATCCTGTTTCCATCATGGATGTACCTATTTACATTCCCACCAACAATGCACAAGGCTTCCCTTTTCTCCACATCCTCTTCAACACTTATTTCTTGTCTTGTTGATAACAGCTATTCTAACAGGTGTGAGGTGATATCTCATTGTGGTTTTGATTTGTATTTCCCTGATGATTAGTGATGTTGAACATTTTTTCATGTACCGGTCGGCAATCTGTCTGTCTTCTTTAGAAAAGTCTCTATTTTGTTTCTCTACTCATTGTCTAATCAGATTTTTCTTTTTTGCTATTGAGTTACATGATTTTTTTTATATATTGTATGTTAACCCCTTATCAAATGTTTGCTTTGCAAATGTTTTCTGTCATTTGGTTGGGTCCATTTCATTTTGTTGATGGTCTCCTTTTGCGTAGAAGCTTTTTAGTTTTGTGTCATCCTACCTGTTTATTTTGGCTTTCATTTCCTTTGCTTTTGGTGTTATTTCCAATAAAATCATTGCCAACACCAATGTAAAGCAGCGTATCCCCTATGTTTTGTTCAAGAGTTTTATAGTTTCAGATCTTACATTTAACTCTTTAATTCATTTTGAGTTCATTTTTATGTGTGGTGTAAGATAGGGGTCCAGTTTTATTCTTTTGCATGTAGCTGTCCAGTTTTCCCAATATCGTTTCTTGAAGAGACTTATCTTTCCCAATTGTATATTCTTGGCTCCTTTGTCATGAATTAATTGACCATCTGTGTGTGTTTATTTCTGGACTCTCTATTCTGTTACACTGATCTATGTATCTGTTTCTATACTATAGTGTTTTAATTACTATATAGCTTGTAATCTAGTTTGAAATATACTTTGAAATATAGTTTGATACCCCAACTTTATTCTTTATTCTTAAGATTGCTTTGGATATTCAGGATCTTTTGTGGTTCCATACAAATTTTAGCTTTTTTTTTTTTTTTCTATTTCTGTGTAAAATACTAGTAGGATTTTGATTGGGATTGCATTAAATCTATATATTGCTTTGGGTAGTTTGGAAATTTTACCTTTATTAATTCTTCCATTCCATGAGCACATAATATTGTTCCATTTATTTGTGCCTTCACTTCAAATCTTATTATCTGTTTTCTCAAATTTGCTGTTTGTTATTCCTCTAGTGTTTAAGCTTAAATCATTGAACTCATCTACTCTCCTGATTGATAATCTTGACTATCTTCAAATACTTCCCAAGTTATTGTCCTAAAACACAGATCTTTGCAGCCTGTTACATTGCTTCAAAGTTTTAGTGGTGCACCTTTGATTTTAGAGTAATGCTTAAAACCCTCCTCAGTTTGGCCTATACAATTTTTCCTAGATTTTCCTTGCCTAACTCCAATCAATTTTTCACACAATAGAAAAAAAGTTTTTCTATAACATAAAGTAGATCATATCTTTACCCATCACCCTAAACAACCTCAATGCATTTTCAGTGCACCCAGAGGGATTTTTAAAATAGCTAAACTTTTCCCAATGGCTTCCAAGGCCCTGGATAATCAGTCTTCTTTCTGGCATTCTAATTGTATTCTATGCCAGTCTCCATTTTCTCATTATATCCTCATCACACTAATTGTTCTTTCAATTAATTAAAAAGCTATGTTATTTACCATTGTGAACTCTCTGTATAAGCTGATCCTCCAACCTGAATGCTATTTTCTCCTTTGTTTCACAGTCTTAATTCCTCTTAACTTAAATCTCAGATAGTCCTTTTCTGAAGTCTACTTAAGTTAAGGTTAGTTCGTTTTCCCCTTCTATTTTAGCTGCCTCTTTCCTTATTAATACTGATTTTAATTTGCAAGTATTTTGCAATTTTAATTTATCCTATTCCCCAAATCAATACAAAGCCAAATAAGGGCAGTTTAGTTCCCTGCCTTTTTCATTGATTCATTTCCTAAAACATGAGTGCTTCCTTGGAACTCAGAAGCATCAAAGCCTGTGAATGAACAAGTGCATACTAGGTGCTCAATAAATATGTGCAAATTGTGTGTCAATCCCAATTGAATTCCAAGAAGGTGGCAGCCAGAAAGGAAGTACAAAATGTTTTTAGTGAAGAAACAAAAAAAAGAAAGTAGAAAATCCATTTGTTTTTTATTGTATAATAGTTCATTTCCAAAATGTCACTGATGGATTAAATTGTTTAATGCAGAAGAATATTGAATGGCTTTATTTAGATGTATCACACTTTTACTATAAGGGTAGATTTATACTGTCAGATGTCAAAAAATGTTTTGTGCCACGAAGATTTAATATTTATTTTTTTCAATTTTCTTTTCCAATGAAATGAATGTAATGTAGATCTCTATAATTCTGTAATTATTTAAGAAGGTAATTAATGTTATACATATAGCATAAAAGGTTTAACAATATATATTTGTATATATACATATGTAAACATAAATATATACACATATACATGCATATATATGTATATATATACACACATACATACATATATATATATATACAGACATACATATATATATATATATATATATATATATATATATAAAGCAGTCATTACCCGTTCATTTGGTTAGATCAGTATAGCTATGATTATGGCCACAATGCATCCCACATCTTCATTATGCTTTTTCCTCTGTGCCATGGTACACAAATTGTTTTATTAATTTTATTTAACTTCAGGAAACAAATCTGGAAAAAAAAACAGTAGAATTTCCTACCAACTGTTCTGTCCTCAAGAGCAATTGGCCAGCTTACTCTGTAATGCAATTACTGGAACTAACAACAAATGTAACTAACAGTTATCTTTGTCACCTTAAACTTGCATTTGAACTAAACCTTGAGAGAAAACATGTCCCCGATGATGTGAGCTTTATAAATAATCATTCATTGCCCTGGAATAAAATCCTTACTTTCTGCCAATAGAACATGTCAGCACTCATCCAGGTACAATTTTTTTTTCTCTTACATTTGATAGTATAGGTTTCTCTTTGAGTTTTCCTTATCTGCTTGGTCAGTGAGGAATTAGTTCATTTATTTATTTAATTTTTTAGCATGCTAAAGCTTCTTAATTACTTTGCACAATAATATCTTAGTCTAATAATTTACCTTTTTTTCCCTTCTCATGATGCTAGTTTATAATCCAAAAGCATACTTTAATAATTGTATAATGTTATTTAAAGTCTGTAATATATAAGCACATTCATCATCATATCTTTGCAGATACAATTATATAATGTTTGCTAGATGATTAAAATTATTTATAGTGATGGTAAATCATCCTTGCTGTTATTGTAATATCAAGTCCACAGAAATTTTAGAGGAGTTCTAAGTTTAGTTCTTTTTTTAAAAAAGATTTATGTACTTTTGGTCTTTTTGGATTAAACTATTTATCATTGAAGGTAATTGCCTCATTTTTCTTCCAGCTTTTCAGTATGTATTCATTATTATTTCATATGTAATTCCTAAAAACTATTTTATTCCATTTAATTATTTTCAAAAAGCAAAAACATTAAGTATATATTTAGGGATAAAAAGGACCCCAGCCGGTCAAACAAAAATATATTTTGGTATGAAATTTTCCATTGGATAAGCCTTTATTATGGTATTCCTTCTTCTTAAAACAGTCCATTAAATTCTAAAACAATAGATGAATTGCATGAGAATGAATAAAATCATAATATTCTGATTTTCTATCCTGACAACTTATCACCACTTTTCCTTATTCAAATCATTTAATTTTGTCACATCATTCACATATACATTCTGTTAGATACACCTAATATTTATCGAGTCCTTACTACGTTAGGTACTTTGTAGAGATTTAATTCAATTCCAACAAAAACTTTATATGTAGGTGCTTCAATTACCCACAGTGAACACATCTGGAAACTAAGACTTAGAAGTTAAAATACATTTCCATAATCATTCCAGGATCTGACTATGTAGACCCATCCTCAGAAAAGAGAAAGGGAATGACTGGGCATCTTTGAAACTCTGCCTAACTCGTTCTCAGAGTAAATATCAATCGCTGCTATTCTAGGATGTGCACATAAAACGACTCCCCATTAACTCATAGTTCCATTTAGTCCGTGTTTGCCTTGTTTCTGCAAAATTCAGCCCAACTGTGTGTTTTTTTTTGGGTTTTTTTTTGGTTTTTTTTTTTTTGGAGGGCACTGTCACTGGCCCTCATATGTGGGACCGAACCGGGGCCGCTGGCTTCCCTGGCCAGCCCAATGGTTTTAAATACCTTCTTGCAATCAGCTCCATTATAGTTCTCACATCAATTTGTACCTGAGGCAGAACCTCTAATTAATTAGTTAGTTAATTAATTAATTATTTAATATTAAAAAACAGAACCTCAAATGAACAAACAACATAAAACTCAGTTGTGAAGCTAATTGTCTAGTCATTTCTCTCTTAAGTTTGTTCAATGAGATACTTTCCCAGTTCTCTCTTTGATCTCTGCATCGTTCTCTACTTTTTAAAAAAAATGTATTTTCTTATGCACCTAAGGGTGCCCTATACTAACTTCTCCTCATGCATCCCTAAATTTAAAATCAAGCTTTAACTTTGGTGCTCATTCTGGGGTCTAATCAATGATCCCTGAGATGAGGGAAACATCACCTCAATTTTGTGAGTCCCGTTTTGATATCGGAAACATGCCCATTAGACTAAAATTTATTTGACCCCTAATCCTATCATCACCTTTCCATTCTCACAAAGTCCTAATGATGGTACATATCAGGTTTTTCACTAAAACTGTCTTAATATTATGTATGTAAACTACATCACCTACCTAACCAAAATCTTGGAAAACAGATTTTATAGCTATGGACATTTACGAGTGATATAAGGCTTCCATGACCAAGTATCTTGGAACTTTTCTCCCACAATTAACAACTATAAAACTGGATGAAATCTATGGAGCACCTGTTCTCATGCATTGGCTAACAGGTAGCAAAAGGCTGTTATCCTTCTTAGACAGTAAACATAAGAGATGAGCCCCACAAGTACTTTAGTTTTTTCCTGGTACAACTTTCCAAACTGTGGCACAAGGAAGAATAAAACAAACATACTTGGACAAATGGTTAGAAACATGCAAAAAATTTAAAGTTGAACCCTTATTTCACATGATATAAAAAATAATAACTCAGGCCAGCCAAGTGGCTCATTGGTTAAGAGTTGGCTTGGGATGCCAGCTATGAGAAGCAGGGCCCCGGTTCGGATCCCACATATGAGGCCCAGTAACGCTGCACCCTCTACAGCTAAGGTGGTGAACAACAGCTCGACCTGGAGCTGGGTTGCTGTGAGTTGCCAGCAATGGCTTAGGCTGCAGTGGGGCTGCAGTGGGCTGCCGTGAGCTACCGTGAGTGGGTGGCAGCCGACGTGAGCTGCTGTGAGCTGCTGTGAACCGCCGTGAGCAGCTGTCCAATGGCCGGCGAGTGACTGTCTCACCCAGGAAGAGCGCAATGATAAATACCAACATGGGCCAGTGAGGCGACATCCTCCGTAACTAGACCAAAGAACAAAAGGACAGCAACTTGTCTGTTCCCCTTCCCCGATTCCCCAACACTGTCCCCCTCCTCCAATTCCTCAATAAAATCTTTAAATAATAATAATAATAATTACTCAAAATGATTAAAGACAAAATGGAAGAGCTAAAAACATAAACCCATTAAAAGAAAACATAAGGGTAAATCTTCATAATATTGAATTTGTCAAAAGATACTTAAATATAAAACCAAAAACATGAGCAACCAAAGGAAAAATAGATTAAATTAAATTTTTATGCTTCAACGAACAACATCAATCAACAGTCAACTTCCAGCATTATGTAAGAAAATTAGCCTTTATTTTAAAGCCACTTATACATGCATAATCTTTTTCTTGCACTTAAAAGCATCATAACTGAAACTGAAGACTGATGAAGAGACTTTGAATACTGTAGTGAAGTACTGTGGTAGGCAGAATTATAAAATTCAGCACTCCTTCCACTAGTATTCATACCTCTGTGTAATCACCTCCCTTTTGGTGCAGGTAAACCTGACTTGCTTCTAGCAAATGGAATAGGATGAAGGTAATTGGATAGTTACTCTTTTGAGTGCATTACATTATATAAAACTCTGTCTTAGCAGACTGAAGAGAGGTTTCTTATTGGCCTTGAAAAAGTACACTGGCATGTTGGGGAGGGGTCCATGTGATATGACAAGAGCAGTCTCTAGAAGCTGAGGGTCTCACCCTCCAATCACCAGGAACTGAATGCTGCAAACAACCAGTGAGTTTGGGAGAGGACCAACTCCAAGCCTCAGATGAAACCATGGCCCTGTACTTTAGATGTTTAGTGGGAAATAAATAGTAGATTACATTTAACTGGCTATTCCATTTACATCTTTATTTCATTCTAATTTTTATTTAACTGATGAAGGTTGTCCTCTTCAAAATAAAAAAAGGTGGAAAGACACACTATTCTTTTTATTATATGTAGAAATAGAAACAGACTTAATTAATACTTTTTTTTTTTGAGGTCAGTGTCACTGGCCCTCATATGTGGGACCCAAACCGGGGCTGCTGGCTTCCCAGGCCAGCGCTTAACCACCACGCCACTCTGCCGGCCCATTAATTAACACGTTTGTTACCGGCCAACTGAGCAGCACCAACCCCCACCACTGAAAAACTTTAATGTTTCCTTTTCTTTGAAAATGTTAAGTCTCCTCCCTAGTTCTTTAGTTTCTTAGTTCTTGGGCTTTGATTGCTTTTCTGACCAGCTTGTGAATCTTGGACGGAAGATCCCCCTTGCTTCTTAATTGTTTTGTAAATCAGTTCCTGAATCTGAAACAATAGAAGTCTCCTACCACCCCTGCTTCAGATAACTAGTTGAAAGCCTGAGACTTCCTAATATCCCCAGGCCAGGAAGCCAAATGTCAAACCCATTCTGTGTCCAGACAACTGATGCCACCTGAGTGATGGACTGAATAACCACAAGTTTCATAAGAACTAACAGATTCATATTTTTGTCCTCATTCAGGAGCCTTGAGGATACAGGGGATACCCCAACAAACAAAGAAGCCAACAAGGTCTTCCAGGTGGAACTTGAGACCCCTTCCTCTCATCTGAGACCAGCTAGGGTGAGAGTTCTGTGAACCCCAATAGGCAGGGACAGCTCTATGCCCCTGCCCAGCAGGAAGCTGACACAGAAGAGACCTCCTGTCCCTCAGCTTCCCATAGAGATTTTACCGGGATCATGTCTCTCAAGGAGAAACTAGGCAGACAGTTAGAGGAAGGCATTGGGTCTTTGCATTCCTGCATTCTTACAAGTCCCACAGAGTGTGACAGTCTGGGGGGCATCCCCTCTCCACCCAAAACTCCCCATTGTATTGTAATTACCTACCCCTGCAGGAAGAGCAAATGGGCACAAAATATCCAACTAGATCGGACCAGTCACTTACACCTACACAGTATCTCTTGTTAATCACAGGTGCCAATCAAGTGGTCCTATGCCCAGAAACAACAGCCCATTCTACAGAAAAAGGATAAAAACCCCAAGTCCTGGAAGGGAAGCCGGGCTGCTATTGCTACTGCTGTTGCGGCGGCTGCTTCTGCTGCTGCTTCTTCCCTCCTCCTTTTTACTGCTTCTTCCCTTTGAGCCTCACCTTTGCATGTGCCCCCTCCACACTCTTTGGTAATGGGCCCTTGAGCCATCCTCTAGTACTCAGGTCTACTTTTATTTCTAAATGTACTGTCTTTTCTAATAAACTACTTACTCTACTGCTTTACTCTGGTATCTCGTTCAATACTTTGCTTGAGTTGCCAAGGACCTGGACTTTGCGCCGAGAAAGGCCCACTCTCCGACAACACTTTGACACATTCACGTAATTCTGGGACTACTGCGTGCCTATAGCCTTGGGCTTTATTTGTGGTAGATATTCATAGTACATTTAAACATAGTTCTCTTCTTTAAAGTATATTGTATCTTTAAATATCTGTGAACAAAATACAATTGAACTCAAAACAAAGCTCTACTCTATAGACATCTATACTTTTTATTAAAGATTGTGAAAATATAATTATTACTGGTACCTTTCTTTGTTTACTTTGTCACTGTCAGTTTTCAGACATAAAGTACAGGACTACACTTAATATTTTTGTGAAGAAATCTTAAGCAGAGTTTATTTATGGCCTTACCCACCTATATTCAAATCACCTGCCTAATTCCATCTTTCATCTAACTTGCAAAATTTCCATTACCTTTATGTACATAATTCCAAAAGTGAGCTCAGGAAAAAAAGTGACTATATCTTAAATTCTATTCTAGTAATAACAAACTAGCTTGTGTTGATGATACATTTTCAATTAAGTTTGTTTTGTTTGATAATCATGACAAGTTTGTGAGAGACAGCCACAGGAGAAAATGAAGCTTTTGATTAAAAAAAAAAAAAAATGACACAATTTTCCTGAGTTACAAATCTGTAAGGCTAGGAATATGACTTGAGATTTCCTGATTCTAACTCTAATGCTTTCAATCTATCCCTTATTTAATTTTAACATGTAGAAATGTCCAGCTGGAAAGATCGGAGGGCAGAATCGAAGCAAGTATATATAATAGTGTCACAGTCTTAGTCACAATAATGCCAAAGCAGTTTTGAATATTTTGGGTTTCATTCTCTGAAAGTCTGCACTCACTACTATTCTAAAGGGATATCATAATCAAATGAAAATTAATAAATGATTATCCAAGGACAAGGCAGCACCACAAATCAATGTCATCTCTATGAAGTTGTTATGATTTTTATTTTTGGTTTATAAACTAGTTTCCAACAAAGGAGTATATGAAAGTAATAGGACAGTTATTACATGTTAGAATAAAAGTAACAATACTAAACATGTCCAAAGGCAAGTCTCTTGTTAGCAGATCTCTTTGCTGAGATATCACTAGGAGTATATGGGATGCCAGTTCTGGAGTTTCTCCTCTTAGCTGAAGTCTTTTTTAAATTCCCTGGGAAAATCACCGAAACCTTCTTTTTCCCGATCAAACAACTACAGCACTTGTATATGTCTTTATTATAATCTGTTAGCCTATAGGAAAGCTAACCCAAACGAGGAATGTATCTGTTTTTCAAGTCCTATGATCTGCTTTTCATGTATGCATTAGTCTCTTAGGAGACTTGCATTTTTCCTAGAAGCCAAGAACAATGAGTGATTTAGGAAGATCCAACATTATTCTTGTCTGCCTACTGAGGCTCTTCCTTCTATGCAGCCTAAGAAGTGAGCAGGCTGGGATAAAGTGAGCAGGCTGAGGCTCAGGGCTCTAGTATCTAGGGCAAAAGCCAATGACCAAGGTGTGAAGCAAAACACTTGCTGGCTCTAGTCTTCTTACAGTTGTCTTTTCTTTACAGATTTTGAGCTCTTCTTGGACAGAACTTTTCTCATTGACATGGTGGTGAAACATGAAGAGTTAAAGTCCAGGTGTATATTTGGAAAAAAGTAAGCAAAAGAAAACATCTTAGATTCTCAGGTCACCGACTTTAAAAAGAGAAGTTTTTGTGTGGTCCAGTAATGCCAGGATATAAATAGATTTTAGGCTAAAGCCTCAAGTAGAAACAGTCTGTTTTACGTATGTTAAACCATCCTTGTGCCCCTGAAATGAACCACATTTTATCACAATATACTACCTTTTTAGTATTATTGTATTCAATTTGCTATAGAATTTTGTTTAGGATTTTTGTATCTGTATTTATCAGAGTTATTGGTCTCTAGTTTTCTATTTTGGTGTTATGTTTGCCAGGTTTTGGGATCAATGTAATGTTGGCCTCATAAAATGAGTTAGGAAGTGTTGCTTCTTCTTCAATTTTTAGGAAAAGTTTGAGAAGGCTAGGTATTAAATCTTCTTTGAATGTGTGGTAGAATTCAGTAGTGAAGTCATCTGGTCCTAGACATTTACTTTTTGGAGGTTTTTGATGATTGTTTCAAACTGTTGATCAGTCTATTTAGATTTTCCAGTTCATGATTCAGCCTAGGAAGATTATATATTTCTAAGAACTTGTTCATTTCTTCTAGGTTATTGAATTTGGTGGCATATAGTCTTTTATAGTATTCTTGTATGGTCCTTTGTATTTCTGTGGTGTCCCTCATAATCTCTCCTCTTTCATTTCTGATTTTGTTTATTTGAGTCTTTTGTCTCCTTAGTATCAGATTCTTCCTCCTTCTATACTATAGAAACACACTTCACATAAGATAATTAACTTAATAAAGACTGTATGTAAATGTGTGAAAATGAAGCAAATTTCTTCATGAGTCTCTGAAAGTCTCTTATCCAGCTACATCTCTCATATTTAAGTTGTAGACACAATTTATGGATTACTCTTAAGAAAAATGTTAACCAAAGAGAATAGACCTACATCTAATATTTTATTTCTTAGATATAAATCACAGGGATCCCAGAAATCAATACTTCTCTTGCCATTCCCCAATATAATATTGAAAGATACATTCAAGCTTTGTTCTAGGCACAATGAAATTTAAGAGATAAAGTCAATATTAAGAAAAGTGATTCTAATTTATTATGACACTATCTAGCAGCTTATAAAAGAGACATTCTGAAGAGCTTTGTGAAAATGTGAAATTGAATAATTTCTCCACTTGTTTGCTTCACCTTCTTTTCTTTTGGTAACGATTGTTTTGTATGTTTGTACTCTGCAGTTTAATTCACTTAGTGAAAATAATACCTATTTCTGTTGAGACATCTTCTGTTCAGTGTCATAATGTGAACAAAGAATGTGAACTTGGCATAAACAGAAGTGAGGACTACAATTAACCCAAAAAGAAAAGTAATGCCTTGCCAAACTGAAAGGCAGAGCAATCATTGCAAGATAAAGGAAAAAGAGGCTTAACTGTCACAGTAGTCACCTAATTTGTATTCAGTAACAAGAGTCTTATTTTATTTTATTTTTTTATTCAGTGAAAGAAAGTGTCTGTGCTGATATTTCAAAACATAATCTCTAATTTTCCTCTCAGTTATTTTGGTCCTTCAGCTGTAAGAGAATCAATAAACAGCGAGGCATAATATTAACAGTTCAGATTGTGTTTAAAACGATTCTTCAGCTGGCCTAGATCTGTAAATTCAGGTGGTGGTTTTGCAGTAATTGTATTGTGATGTTTCCAGCTTGATAGACTGTTCTTCTGCCCCATTCAGTTAATAAGTGTTATTTCATGATTGGCTTTTTTTGCCCTGGAAGTTCTCGAGTTGGGTCATGTTATTAAATGCTGATTCTGTTCAAGATTGTCATGTTGGATTCATTATAAAATGACTTGCTCCAGTTTAGAACAGTAGATGAGATTGTGAATTTTTTGTCATATTAATTTAATCCCACACTGTGGCAATTAGCCCCAAATAATAATTGTAATCATATCCCAAAACAGCAGTAGTAGTTTGACTTTCAATAAAAGGTACTTCATGGTAAGAGAAATTGCACTGCTAACCTATAAGATCTACTTTGTACTTTTCTTTAAAAAGTTGACCTTCTATATGGGCATTCATTAACTATTTCTAGCCTCTCAACTAGATTTCTAATCTATTTGTGGAAACTTATTAACAACTACCATCTAAGACTAATTTACAAATTTTGAAGTTATTTCTGATATTTTCCAAGTCTTGCTCTTCCTAAAATATACCATAGCTAAACTCTATTTTGTCTTATAGTAGCTGTTGTTATATCATTTAATAAGGACAAATGGAGTAAAAAAATTAATCACCTGCCTTAGAATAGATATTATTTTACTGTCTTTTATATAAAAGACACTTCTGTTAGTGTATTTTATTCTAAGGAGCTTTTCTAACTTATTCCAAGCCTTTTCTTAAAGGAAACCAGATGCATTAAGATCAGGCACAAGAATGTTTTCTTAGGTGAACAGGCTCATGCTTCCATTCTCTCAAATTGGAACATATGATAAAAGTTTGAATAGAACTATGTTCTGAATATACTGTTGGTGTTTCCTATCCAGGTTTAGTGTCATAAGCAAAAAAGCAAGAGGAGAAGGAGGAATAGGGGTGGAAAATAAGAAGACAAATGAACAGAGGTCAGATCACCACAATGACCTAAAATGCAACCATCTATCACTTCTACATGGTGTGTGTGTGTGTGTGTGTGTGTGTGTGTGTGTGTGTGTGTGTGTGTGTTGAGTATACACAAAAGATCAGGGCTGATTTTGTGTACAAAGGATTGAGGTGGGATGTTGTGCAGAGATAACATTATGGGATAAATAACCTGGCATTCATTTCAGATATCACACTTGTGAGAATGCTGTTTCTTTCTGACTTAAGGGCATGATTCCCACAACCATTTGGAAAAGATTGTGGAACTATGGCTCTAGCTGGAAAAAGGGGGGGCATATTTGGAGCTTAGGATCCGTTCCTGCAGAAAAAACAAGATATGCCTGGCTTTCTTGTAATCAGTTACGTACTATAAATCTATTTAGGTACAGCAAACATAGTAGCAGAGTGTGTAATGTTGAAATGCATCTAAATATATTTTATGAAGCTTAAAAGTTGGTACACTAATTTATCATCATATATGCAATTCTTTGCTACCTTGAACTCAATTAGGAGTTCAAGTTTCATAACTTAATCTCTTCCAGGCTGTAAATAGTCACTTGAAGATATCCATACATGTTTTTTATATTTTTTTTATAACATAAATACTGTGTTATAAAAGATTTTGCTTCAATAAATAAAATATACTTAACTCTGAAAACGATGGATAGTTAAAAAGCCAAAGCTTATAAGATTATTTATACCAGCACTTCTCTCTGCTCAAATTTAATAACTAAACAGAGGATTTAGACAGCTCCAAAGACTCTCCAATTTCAGTAGTTTCTGTAATTAGTATATATATATATATATATATATATATATATATATATATATATATATATTTGAAACGTTTTCTGGAGAGAAAATGAGTCGCTAATCTGTAAACTTTTTAAAATAATGCTTTATCATATAAATTTTATTTTTAATAGGTTCCACCCTGTTTTTTCAAAAGCTTATTTCAAGTATTTCTATTAATTAGAAAATGTTTGAGTCTTTTATGTTTTAAATTGATGTGAATATCCTGAAAACTAAGACTACTGAATTTACATTTGCTATGCTAATTGAAAGTGGTGTCAACACCACACTATATGTTAATATAAACTCACATGTCTTGCTTACACTACCAAAAAGGTGAGAGATGAGAAGAACCTGGGCAATGGGATTTAATACTCAGAAACATTAATGAGACACATTAATAAAATATATGGTCAGAAGGCTTGGGAATAATGAGAGCGCCTGGATATGGAGATGAGGAGAATGCAAATGTGCCAGAGGACAGTTCTGCAGACCTGCAAATGTCACAGTGAGCCTGGGCTGTCCTATGTCATCCCTCTTCTCTTCAATCCCCTCAGCCGGGCAGAGCACTGATGCCCCCCTCTGGTCAGGTGTCTAGTTGCAGCCTATTTCCCCTCTCTGATAATGACTCTGCTTTCGTAGAACCTCTACTCCAAAAATTAAAAGAAAAAAAGAAAGCAGAAATAAAATAAAAAGAAAAGAAACAAGAGTGGCGCGGTGGTTAAGCGCTGGCTTGTGAAGCCAGCGGCCCCGGTTCGGTCCCACATATGAGGGCCAGCGACACTGCCCTCAAAAAAAAAAAGAAAAAAAAAAAAGAAACAAGAAAGCAGATGCATGCTTATAACAGGTTTTCTAAATCTACAATCAAATTTAATGTATCTTTAAGACAAATCACAATGGAAAAAAAAAAAGAAAGAATATTTGTTTGCCATTTTTTCTACATATCATGAGATTAGCCCCAGTCTGTTATTTCTTGCTCAGTTCCTGCACTGGCGTAAAGAGAGCAAGCATGAACTTTTTAGCCATGAGTTAAGCTTTAATGCTACAATTTTAAGTTACTCTTCTGATGGGCACTCAAGTTTCTTTAAACCTTGGTGTTCTCATAGCAAAAACAGGGAGAATAATATGTGCCTTGTAACATAATGTTAAAATTTAATATATGGCTGCATACAAAGCACCTGTTTTATATTGGTTTTTGTAGTGAGTAGAATTGTGTCCTTGAAAAAGATATGCCCAAGTCTTAACCCCCAGTACTGGTGATAGGACCTTTTTAGCAAATATGTTTACGGATGTAATTAAGCTAAGGATGTCAAGACGAGATCATCCTGAATTTAAGGTGGGTCCTAAACCTAATGTCCTTAGAAGAGAAAAGAGAGGGAAATGGGACACACATAGTGAAGAACACCATGTAAATACAGAGGCATAAATTGGAATTATGAAGCCCCAAGCCAAGGAGTGCCAAGGGTTTCTGGCGGTCACCACAAATTAGAAGAGAGGCACAGGAGGGAGTCTCCTCCGAGCTTCTAGAGTCCCCACACTGTGGACACCTTGACTGTGGATCTGGCCCACACAATTGTGAGGCAACGAATTTCTCTTGTATGTGTTGTCTAGTTTGTGATTATTTGTTACAATTGCCCTAGGAAACTAATACAGTCTTCAAAAATGATTCTCCATAATTCTCTTATTTTTCTATGAACTTGTGTATTTTCAAGGGTGCTATCTAGTCAGTGTGCACCAGTGTGGCCAGGCCAGTTAAGTGTGGCTGACACTGGTTTGTTTGGTGCTCTGATAACATCTGGGCTGTGCCATCATTGTTATATATTTTGAATGTCGCCCCCTATATGTATTTGATTGATCCACCCTGAGAACTGAAAAGGTATCCATGAATGGTGTATATTTTCAGAATAGAGATGCTTTTAGAGAGGGGAATGCAACAAATTCTGGAAGGCAAAAGATAGTGTCTAATGAGGGCTGTAGTTTGCCTGGCAAGACAGGACATACTATGACTCTTCAGCTGAGAACAGAGAATATTTAGTCATTAATCTCTTTTAGAGTTGAAACCCATGTAAGGCCATGTAACCATCTGCCCCCAAACAAAAAGCAGCGAGCATGCCAAAGGCAGCCATATGAACAAGAGTGTCTCCTAAATGCTTTTCTAAGACTAAAATTCTGGGACCTTTGGGCTAGACTCCAGCTACTGTAAGGCAACTCCATACAATGGGTTGGCAGGCTCGGTGTTCTGATGAGCTTTGAGTATTTATGAGAAGTGAAAAGTAAATAAGTCATTTAAGGTTCTCAAGGACTTTAAAGTCTAATTTAAAAGGTGAGATACATATACTTGACCCTGTAACAATAAGCAGTACCAAATTATAAGTGTCATCCTGGAGACAGTGACAGAAATCAATTCCTGATTTCATTGCTCATAATGGATAGAGACTAAGAGCTTGCTGTAGGTTATCTACACCGAAATGTACCCGTACATACAGCATTTCCTTTGCAGGTAGGTATATTACTAAACACTCTCACCAAACACATACCTCTGGAGAATTAGGCATGAGCTGCTGATGGTGAAGTTCTATCACTAGTATATAGTATTAAATGGTGAAATAAATAAATTAATTAAATTAAAATTACTAAGATTTCCTGTCCTTGAAAAGCACAATTTTCCCACTAATGAAATCTGTTTATTTATCAACTATTCCTGCTTCAGGAATTAACGATAGAATTTTATATTTAAAATTCATTTTATTTTTTCTTTCTCCGTTGAAATGTAAGATGTTAAGATAAAAAGTTAATGTATAAAAGAAATAGACATGATTGCCTATAAGTACAGTTTATTGTGTGTCTTTATGCTTCTCTCTAAAAACTAATTATCTAAATGGTGCTTATTTAAATATAGCCTTGCTTTCTAAAGTAAAAAGAAACAAAAGCAATGATTTTTAATAAAGGAGAATGTAGCTATTATTCATTCACCCTGAAAAATAGTGGGGGAGCAAAGGGAAAAATAGTAACTATCTTAGTCAGTCCAGGCTGCTGTAACAAATTAATATAGACTGGGTGGGTTATAAACAACAGAAATTTATTTTTCACAGTTCTAGAGACTGGAAGTAGGAGATGACGATGCCAGCATGGCTGGGTTCTGGTGAGAGCCCACTTCCAGGTTCACGAAAGGCTGTTTTCCTGTTGTTCCCTCCCTCACATGGTAGAAAGCAAGAGATGCAAGCTCTCTCTTGACTCTTATAAAGGCACCAGTCCCTTTCATGACCTCATCTAATCATAATTACCTCCAAATGGCCTTACCTCCCAATAGCATCATATTGGGAGGTAGAGTCTCTCAATTTAGGAAAATTTAGGGGAAACATACATTCAGTAGATAACAGCAATGTTCAATGAAACAATTTTTTAAAGAAATGTTTATTATGGATTGGAAATTTTTCTGAATGTAGGGCAGACATATCTTTGTATCTTTGATTATTTTCATACCATGAAATGGGTTGGGCCACTTGGAGACTATCCCATGGCACCCCCAGGTGAGTTTCAGGTGTTAAACAGCACATCACAAATTCCATTGCACTTATTTTAGCCAAGAATAAAAAAAAAAAACAGAAACCCAAGCTTCACCAGAGATAAAACTAGAGCTATCCCAGTCCAGCTGCAAATCAACTCTATGTTCACAGCAGCCAAAACTTTGAGCCTGCTTTCTTGGGTTTGGTGGATGTGGTTTCTTCTGCCTTTTCCCCAAGGACATTACACCATTTGCTTTTTATCTTACAGAAATTCCTCCAAATTTGAATTCTTCTGATTGCACTTTTTTATGTTTCAGTACTCTCATGGCTTTCTTTTTTCTTGGTTTCTATTCACATATTCTATATCAAATGGAATTTGGGGCTGATTATAAGTAGATACCTGTGTTCCAAGTCTGATATAGAACCAAAGTAGCTCCTTTAATATTGGTTTATTTATACTAATTACTTTAATTATTCTTTTATTGTGACTCATGACTACTAAACATCATGAGGTTATGTCTATATTACTCAGTTGATTCAAAAGTGCAACATTTAGTAAACCAACAATGTATAAAATATCTGAATTTAACTAAATAAAAACAATCTGGCACTTTTGTGATAAGTATCTTATGTTTTGACTTATTTAATTGTTTTTTCAACTTTATTGTGTATAATGTTCTATTTTTTTTTTTTTTTTTTGAGGGCAGTGTCACTGGCCCTCATATGTGGGACCGAACTGGGGCTGCCGGCGTCCCAAGCCAGTGCTTAACCACCGCGCCACTCAGCCGGCCCTTATATAATGTTCTTTTTAAGAAATATATTTCCCTCTGGTTGAAAGCTTTAAGTCTAATTAATTTATTGTTTAGATTTATATTCAAGACATTGAACAGAATTCTTGATAATAATTTCTCTTAACATCAACAACTTAATAAGTACAAAAAGGGCCTGAGTCCATATTTTCTTCTATTGTCATCATTTAAAATAATATTTTTTGAAACACAGGGACTATATTAGCAATAATATCTGCCCCTTTGGAAACTCTAGGT
This sequence comes from Aselliscus stoliczkanus, assembly GCA_033961575.1. Lineage (NCBI taxonomy): Eukaryota > Metazoa > Chordata > Mammalia > Chiroptera > Hipposideridae > Aselliscus > Aselliscus stoliczkanus. Next base: position 67,707,742 of record CM066740.1, on the reverse strand, counting down.
ATTACTTCATTATATAGCTTATTTCTTTCTTTTTATCATAATTTTCTATCATCTTGTGAACTAAATTCTAAAGTCTTAACCAAAATGCCTCTTTGGTCCATTTTAAAACATTTTCCCAGTGTGTTTACCTTCTCAAAAAGCCATTCAGTTGAAGTCATTAAACACATCATCTCCTAATCACTAAGGTTATTTTATCAATAACCGATATGGGGAGCATGATCTACTTGGGAAACTTGGAGGTATCACGTTATTATGAACTTCTCGTTAAATTAACTGGTTTGCAAATAGTTTGTTTAATAAATGCATTTTTATATTCTGAATGGTTCAATCAATTGGGAAAATATCAGAGAAAAAGTACTAGCTACTAATATTTTGTAATCACCCCAAAATTTATGATCTAGTCATCACTATCCATACCTACTATCAAGCTTAATAATAAAAAATTATTGCTAAGTAACTATTACACAGAAGATATCTGTCTCCTATGAGTCATTTTCACAAAGAGTTTTAAAGAGATACTAGCCTGAAATGTTGAGAAATTTCATGGCTTTTTTTTTATACCAGCTCTGAGTAGAATGGAAGCACAAGCCATTTTCAAACCAATGAGTCATACTTTTCTACTACTGACTTTACAATTCAAGAAAAGAAACCACTCATCAGCCTAACAATGTTGTGAATTTCTCATTAGGTTTACAAACATTGGCTTTTCTCAACAACATTTCTCAACAGATTTTTCTAGGCATGTTTGAGAAAAAAAATCAAATAATTTCTTTGGTAATCCAATTTCTGCTTTGGTAATCCAATTTCTGTCATTATTGCTAAAATGAATAATTTTATATTTATCTTTCAATCCTGGGCTTTAGAAATGAAACAGTTAATCCAGTGCAATTTATGAATGCAAAACTGAAGCTACAATATTAGTTATTGGTAATTTTGGTTAAAATTTTCATCAATGAGTAAAACATAGGTCCAGTTTTCCAATAATGGGATTATAAGCTCAAAAATATATAAAACATACAAAACACTTCGTAAAAAGTGTTCTGAAAGAGCCTAAATCCTAACAATAATGTTAGAACTGAGAGACTAAATTGGCTGCTCTTGACATCTTTCCACATGGCTGTGTCGATATTCCATCCACAGTGCTTAAGTGGTGAATTAGAGGGCCAGAGAAATATAAGATAAAATAATAACCTTCAGTTTTCCCTTGAGAATATATTGACCGTTTCCTAAGGTTTAAGCTCATTTTATTCTTGTTAATGTTTAATTCATATAGCAAATGAATGAGAAGGTAAAGCTTTCAGATTTGTAAAACATCATTGAGCATTGCATGATGAAAAGGAAACCTGACTTGATTACTTTCTCTGATTTTAATAGTGAACTAAGTCAATGTAAGAGCAGCAACCATGGCTTTTTCCATATGGGAAGAGGTGATGCGAATGTCTTACCAATTATACTCACCATGCCTTTCAATTTCTAGTGTATATATATATATATATATATATATATATATATATATATATATATATCTGTGACCACAATCTTAAATTATTTAATTATTTTCTTTTAATAACTATACTAAGAGGCTGAGATATATTCGAATAGTAAGATGTTAGACAAATATTAAAAATAACTGCAAGAACAAGAAGCACACAATTAAGAGGTTGGATTGTGCTCACTGAAAGACAGTCTCTAAGCTTTGAACTGTGATGAAAAAATGGAGATAATTATTTTCTTTTCCACAGCATCATCTGTCCCCCGAACATTATAGATACTAAGAATGTAAATAAATGGGCTCATAAGAACCTGTCTCTTCTCAAACTAATCAGCCACTATTGAACAGTGTATTGAACAGTGTGGACAGGGCAGTGGCTCACCCCACCCCACCCCCAGCCCCAACCCCATAAAGTATTTGTGGTGCTCATGACCACTGGCTGCTGCTTAAAAAGCGAGAACAGGAACCAAGTATTTAATTAGTGGTTACTCTGGGTTGATTTTCTTGTCAGGTGTGTTATATGTGTTGAATAATTAATTGCAGGGAAAAAACTGTGAAATAGAGACCTTCTTTAAAAGATGATGACACTGAGTTTCTAAGTCTCTGGCAATTTTCTATAGTGTAAGAGGAAGGGCTAAAAGTTGAAACAAGTTCTCTGTGTTCCAAAGCTATGTCCAAAACTTGATCTTGAGCTAAAATAATGAATAATTAATGAAATACTAAATGAATTGCCCTAGGATAATGACAAAGGATGAGTTAGAAGGATAAGTGCATTTACAGAAAGTCTATTTTGTTTTTACTTTGCTCACTCCTGTGATTCACCCTGTTATTTAATATGGGGCTATAAAAATGAAAAGAGAAAAAAGACATTTTAGCAGATATAGAAAATTTACAAGCAAACAGCAATGATACCAATTGCCATTTCATCTACCTATAACCCGTTCACGGGTGAAAAACCTTTTGAATGTGGATTGAATAAAGATGAGCTCATTTTCAGGTGTTTGGCTTTGACTTACTAGAGAAACCCTCAGGAGGCACATTCATTACAGAAAAGCAACCCCAGCCCAAAGCTTAGCCTTTCCATCCTTTAGAACTAGGGCAAAAACTCACTGGGCCCTGTCCCCAAAGTTAATTCCTTCAGAAATCAGAAAGTGAGTGTGAGTGGGGCTAATAGTGCTGGTATTTCTTTAGGAAACCAAAGGAGGCAAGTTTGGACAATACTATCCATCATCATAATCCCTTGTCAGATCCTAACAGTATAAAATTATTACAGTTCAACTGTACAGTTAGCACTCCATGCTCTTCTCCTCTAAGGTCATTCATCACCTGTCTTTTGTCCACAAAATCCAGCAATGAATCACCAATGTTCCTCTATGGTTCCCCTCTCTGATTAATCCCCTGCTGTTAGCTCTTTTTGGACTCTCCTACCTGCGCTATTTGGAAACCCCTCTGTCCTCAGCTCCTTGACTGAAAGCTGTTCTCCAATCCTGGGCAAAATAGAAACTTGACTCCCTGTCTGTACACCATCTCCCATGTCATTGTTATTGAGCCATCCCTTTGAACATTTCCCCCATACATGAATGTATTGTCCCATTAGTCACTGTATTCCTTTCTTTTCCTAGTCCCATAAAGACATGGAGTATGTTGTATGGATCTGGTTTGAGAAATGTACTTGAACACGGCAATGGGCAGCCATAGAAATCTCAGTAGCATTCTCTACAGCTTTCTTCTTTGCTTCACTAATAGTTCTGTAATCATCCTGTACCTCTGGATGAATTTGCTTTGTTTGCCTGTACAAAGAACATAACACATGGCTATTCCACATTTCTCCAGCTATTACATTATCATTTAAGAGACTGGCCAATGCTGTAATTTCTTAATTGCAAGGAAGCAACTTTGATTCAGCTTGAGTGAATGTTCTCCTCTGACCTAATCATTATTACTGAGATGAGATAGATTGTTATTTTGCACATATAATTGTCTAGAGCTATATGAACACACAGAGAGTAAGAAGGCAATCTCCAAATGGTAGAGCTAGGCAGACTCTTCATAGCATATGAGTACTTAATGAGCACAAAGTAGTTACCTAGGCTTTTATCTCAATTTTCACTATTTCTCAAGAGAACTACTTCACAGTTCAATGAAAAATGAAGCTTTCTCCTCTCCCAAATATAAACTCTTTTCTAACTGTTTCTAGGACAAGAAAATAATTCTTCAATAAGCAAAAATGTTGGATAGTTTGCAAACTGAGCTTTTGAATTGACCGTCCATCTGATATCAAAGCTGATGAAAATAGCACAGAAAAAAAGAAATACAGTAAAATGTTTCCAATGACTAGAAATGCAAGGTAGGAAATAAGATACTACTGTATTTGAGATATTCAAATCCCTTCCTTCCCTTTTCAGGGCTCAAATAGTGGCTTAAATATATAGGCTTGCATTTTCTATTGTTTACTAAATTCCCGCTTTTGCACAGATCTCATCTCCTGTAGCCGACACAAGATGCTACACAAGCAATACTCCTTCACTTCACTCTGCACAGCATCTAGTTTTATTTTTAAACTTGATCATTCCAGCAGCATACAAATGTGTTACTTCTCCTGTCTTAAAAAGCAAGCAAACAAACGAAAAATGGATAAACCAAACAAGAGGTGTTTTTAGCCCCACTTTCCCTCCCAGGCACTACCCCATAGCAAAATTCCTCAATAGCTGTTTATAATCATTATTTCTGATTGTCCTCCCCCAATTCTGCCTGAAACTCCCCACTCTACTAACAACAATCTCAGTGGGGGTGCTGGTGCTTTCCACTACCATCAGTGATAGTGTCTCAGTCCTCACCTTCCCTGTCCATTAGTACCACTTAATGCAAAGGATGTCATTTATTCACTCATTTACTTGGTTTCCTTGACACCTCAGTGTCCTGGTCTTCTCCTACCCACTAATGCTCCTCCTCACCTTCTTTTGTGGGAATGACTCCATCCTCCAATCTCTTATCCTAAAGTGTCTCTGGCTCACTCCTCAGCCCTTATCTCTACCTCCTCCTTTGGTGATTTTTATCCTGTCTCAAGGCCTTCAATGCCATATGTCTTTATGATTACAACTCCCAAATATGTTTCTATCCAGAAACGCTCCTAACAAATCAGACTCAGATATCCAAACCATCTGCAAAATCTCTACTTGGATATCGAATAGACAGCTGGAATATAACTTTCTCAAGCCAATCTTCTGATTCTACTCTCTCCACACAAACCTGTTGCTTCTCTAGTTTTCCCCATCTGTTAATTTCAATTCCATTGTTCTAGCTTAGAGCCTTTTATTTATACACCTCATCTATAATATTTTACCAAATTCTGTCAGCTCTGTTCTCAGAACATTCAAATTCTTTTGACATCTCACCACCTCCACTGTTGCCAGCAGGTTCTGAGCCCCCAACCTGTGTTTCTTGGATTACTACAAGTGCTTCCTGATCAATTTCCTGATTCCAACCCCTCTCCCTACTGTCTACTTTTAACCAAGCAGTCAGAGGAATAATTTTTAAACAAATTTCAGATCATCACACTTCCCTGCTCAAAACTTGCCAGTGGGTTCATGACTCACTCAGAATAACAGCAATTGTTGCTTGCTACCTGATCCAGCAGCTTCTTCCCTCTCTGAACTCATTTCCTCATATTCTCAGCATTTTTTATCCCTTTCTCCTGTTTTATTTTTCTCTATATTGATTATAAGTGATGCAACATATATTTTGCTTATTAATTTGGCTAATTTTAAGTCATCCCTACTAGTATACGAATTCCATGAGGACAACTATTTTTGTGAAATTTGCTCCTTATGTATCCCCAGCACTCAGAGTAGTTGGCACACAGCGAACCTAAAAATATTTTCTGTGTGATGGAAAATATGTTGAGTGCATCTTCTCTGTATGGAAAACCTGGGAACTCTGCTAGTTTCCTTCTAGGGTTCCCCTTCCTACCATTAGTCACAAGAATAAAATGTGAGTAAGACCCCGCTATCCTGGAGCTAATGAGAGAAATGAGACAGCTGTGCCTCCATCTTACTGTGCTATCTCTCCCTTCAGTGTCGCCATGATTACCACACATGTAAAGCATAGAAGAAGAGGTTTTTATGGTTATTTTAGAAAGAAATAGGAAGAAAAGTTAAAGTTCACCAATCAATTTATTAATTTGTTTAACAACTCTTAATTATGTGGAATTTCCTTTAGCCTGAAAGGCATTGCTCCTAGGTATCTATCTCATCTCTATATGCACAAGAAAACAATCACCCTTGAACTCTCTAACCCACATCCCTGGCCCTCAGGTTTTATCTCCCTTCAAAACTACTTTTATTAAGCCTCCCTCAAAATCACCATAGCTCCCCCAAAACAACTTATTCCTCCATGAGTCTAACCCCTTCCCCACCCCACCACCTTCCCAAATGCCCCACACAATGTCCTAAGCATCTATAAATCTAAAGGAGCAGACCCTCAAGAATTCACAGCTATTTGTAAGACCACTGCAGTCAGAATCTTGCAATATGTCTTTTTACTGGTGATGATGGCAGAGGTTGAATGGAATAGGTCAACTCCCCTCGTTAGAGTTTCCTTAGGAAATTTTGACCTTTCTAAGTTCAGGTAACAGGTATGTTCAACTATTGCATCTATTAAATTAAATATATGTACATCTTCAAAAACAGAAATTAATTTCTAGGAGGAACTGCAATCTAAATACATGTTGTAAAATAATTATTTCCTCAGCAAATTTCTTTCTTTCCTTCCAATATCACAGAATTAGCATGTACATGTTTTGTATTGTCTGTCACTTATTCAAACAGGCTATTTTCTTAAAGAACTTGACAAAAAAATATTTGGAGGGATTCGTAGGTAGATAAAGCTAAAATGAGTATTATTTTTTGAAAAGAGACAATGGGATTGATTTGTTTGCCTAATGTTAAAATGTACTTCATAAAGATGATTACTAGTATACAAAAGAACATAGTATACTCTGATTCACAATTAATATCCCAAGAAGAGACCCTAATATGTTGGGTAATCTAATGTAATATATATGGAATTTCAAAGGCATTATATAATAAATGGATATAAAATAAAGGGTCCTGAAATTATTAGCTAGCTATTGAAAGAAAATTAGATTGCAAATCTGTGCCTACTACAATTTACAGATATAAAAGAAAAAAATTTCTTTAAGAGGAAAACACTGACCAGAAATGTTGGTTGAAGTTATCTTCTAAACAAGACACAAAAGGCAGAAAAAAATTACCATTTGAAGTATAGTATCATAATGAGAACTACATTGTAGAAGGCTAAATAATGTTTTATATAGTACAATATTAACAAGTCATACACATTGCTAAATAAAAATCTGATTTGTCTTTGTATATAAACAAAAGAGCCTGAGGCAAGAAAACTGCTGCTAGTTTTGTTCTCGTGGGTCCGTTTGCACCATTTTTTTTTTTTTTAAAGATTTTATTGGGGAATTGGTGGAGGGGAACAGCGTTGGGGAATCGGGGAAGGGGAACAGACAAGTTGCTGTCTTCTTGTTCTTCAGTTTTAGTTGCGGAGGATGTTGCTTCACTGTTGGTATCGTCATTGCGCTCTTCCCGGATGAGGCAGATCGGTCGCTGGCCTCTGGATGTCGCTCATCGCAGCTATTGGCAGCTCACGCTTGGCTGCCAGCCACTCACGCTGGCTGCGGGCCACTCACTGTAGCCCATGGCAGCCCACTGCAGCAGGGGCTGCAGCCCACACCAGGGTAGGGGCTCGCACAGCCCAGCTCCAGGTGGAGCTGTTGTTAGCTGTAGAGGGCAGTGTCACTGGCCCTCATGTGGGATCCGAACCGGGGCCACTGGCATCCCAAAACCAGCGCTTAACCAATGCGCCACTCTGCCGGCCCCCGTTTGCACCATTTTATGCTTCCATCAGCCCTAAGTTAAAAGGGTTCAGTACGAGCCTTGGCAGCTTCACATGCTCTGTCTAGTGTTCCTGAGGTGCCATCTGGCCCAGAAACTTGATTGCAGACAGAGCTTAATGATCCTCCTGGCTGACAGCTATTATGGATGCATCTCTGCTACTGCTGCACAGCCTATGTACAGCTCTACCCAGAAGAGTGACAGTCAAATCTAAACAGAGCTTTGGGTTGTTTTCAGTACCAAAGTCCTTTTAAGAGTGTGATATTTAGCAGGAGGGAGCAGCCTGGCTAACAAAGGTGGGACATGTCCTCATGCGTAATGAACTAGTCAATAAAAGCAGAAGCACCAGCCAGCTAGCCACGTACTTGTTCTGCTGCAGCAGCTTGACTGGACGCTAAGAACAATTCATTTGCTCACTCCAAATTCAGAAGCCCGCAGTGCTTGGAACTTCAAACAAAATAAAGACATATGCCATCTCAAACAAGAAAATATCTACCATGAATTTCTGCCAGAAACTAAGACTTATCTATGGGCAAAAAGTAGAAAGGAAACCAAAGAAAGCTGAAACAAGAGTGAGCAATCTATAGTACAATGGCATGGTGAGGTGGAGGGAACCACAAAAGTTATACCGAAGTAGATGGTAATTTTTACCACAATACCTACCTGTGGTGCTATATTCACGGTCCAGGTACATCAGAGAATTTACAGATGACCTGTTTCTGAGCATAAACTCAGAAATATCATTAGAAGGAAATTAAAACCTCTTTGTACACCACATCAGAAAGAACATTTTATGTTTTGTGGCACTTCATTTCTATGGAAAAATGCTTATTTTTTGTTTGTGGTTTTAAGAAAATAACCCAACTATATCAATAAATCATCTTAATTTGTACAACTTAGCCTTCAGCTAAAAAAAAAAATAAAAAAGGGGGGGACTGGCTAAGTGGCTCAGTTGGCTTAGAGCACATGCTCTGAACAACAGGGCCGCCGGTTCGATTCCTACATGGGCCAGTGAATGCTGTGCCCGAGCTAAGCTGTCACTGGGCTGCCAACAGGTGGCAGGATGGCTCAGGTGGTGTAACAAGGTTGCCTGTTCAATGGTGGCTATGCCTACCCATAACTAAGACTGAACTTTGCACCTCAAGCTGAGCTGCCGCCTGGATGGCTCAGAGGATAGAACGTGCGCTCTTAACAACAAGACTGCTGGTTCGATTCCCACATGAGATGGTGGCTATGCCCACCCACAACTAAGATTGAACACAGCACCTTGAGCTTAGAGGCCACGAGCTGCCAACAGGAAGCCAGATGGCAATTGGTGCCCTCCACAACGAAGATTGAAGAACAACTTGGCAGGTCCCTTCCCCCAATTTCCCAACACTGTTCCCCTCCCCCAATTCCCCAATAAAATCTTTAATTAAAAAAAAAATCAGCAGGTAAAAAAGAGGAATATGACCCTTAGTCTGTATTTTCTATCTGTATATTGCACCACAAAGCTATATTTATGAATTTATAGATTATAAAACTTGTACATTAAAATTTTTATAAGGAACTGCCTCCATTTGCCTAAAATACATGGTATTGTTTTAAATATAAATGATATGATGGCCCAGCATTCATTCCCTCAGGGAGTGCTTTCCATATGCCTTGCATGTGCTCAGCTGACCTGGGCATGCTAGGTTCAGCAAGGAAAAAAAGACATCGGTTCTTCTCTCAAGGAACACGTTGTTTTGGGTGCATGTACTCTGAATATTTTCTAATGACTTGAGCTAGATGACCAGATGAATGCATTGAATGATCCATTTTCTTTGGTTCTACAACATTTTGATGAGGGCTGATGCTTTATAAGCTTGCTGACTGGCAAAGCAATTGCTTTGGTCAAAAAACAGGACATGGCCAAAGGTGGTATTCTGTGGTCAGTAAAAAGAATTCTGTTTAGGCATATATGGTACCCCAACATTCTGCTTCAACTAGGTTATACTTTCTAGCAAGAGCCACAATGAAGGAAGGAAAGACTTCGTATTGATGCAGGCCAAAATTCAGCTCATCTTGGAAATAATAATCCGATCCGTATGAATGTTTTGCTCTCATCATTTAACTTAGAAGCAGTGTTCACTTGCTCAAAATGCACAAGCAGACAGCAGCCTGTGGCCATCCTAGGAAATTATGGAGTGTTAAAATGGCCAAATGGCTTGCATGACAGTAGAAAGTGAGTTTGGAGGCGGGGCTGGCTCCATATCTCTATATAACCCTTTTTTCCTGGCCTCATGCAGTATTTCATAAGCTTCTGGAGGACAGTTATATAATATATCAAACTATATCAAAACATGATAATTCCTAAATGTTATTATAATCCTGTTTAGAAACACAGAGATAATATACCTTGCAAAAATCAACTGTGTGGGGATACTTATAATTTATTATTTAACTCTCTTGCAAATTCCTTTACTTCTATTTCTATATTTTCCTAGATTTATCTATCATTTCCATGTTTGTGTACATATCTATGTCTGTGTATGTAAATCCTGTTTAATTTTGTGTTTTGAACGCCAAGTAAATAATAAGGATTCTCATCTTTTGCCAATGGATATGAAAATTTAGGATTATAAAAGCTACTCCTTTCATGAAAATCATTATAAAAATATGGAAATATCTCAAACGCAGGTACTTTTTCCTTCTTAAATAATGCATTCTGAATGCAGTATACCTAAAAAAAAAAAAAAGTACTGGCTCTGGACAGGTGGGAGAAAAGGATCAGGTTAGGGGTCGGTGGTGAGCTGAATGTGTGGAGACTAACGGGTGGGGGAGGGGCAAGAACTGAGAAAGACAGCATTTTGTACTTGTTTATTGTGAGCGTGGTGCCTAGGTCTCTGGAGCCAGAAGACTCGGCCTTATGCAACCAGGATGGACAAGTCATGTGACTTTCCTGCCCTGTCCACCTCATAAAGCTGATGGGTTAAAATACCGAATTATGAAAGAACCTTGTAAATGAAGTGTACGTAGGACGGGCCTTATCTTTATAATGAGTTTTGACCAACTACTTAAGTTATGTGATTTGCATTCCTGAGAGTTGTACTAGGATTATTACAATCACTGTTTGTATAGATGAAGAACTGGGTCCAGAGTGGTGAAGCCAGCGTCCAAATCTAGCAGCTGAGTTAAGTCCTGGAATTCAGGTTGCCTCCTCGAAAAACCCTCACCAGGTCCTATTAATATTTTTTCCACTGCTGAATGCTTTCACGTGCCCTCAGTATCCTTGGGGTTTTCTGAGTGAAATGAAAACAGCCTCATACCAAACAAGTTTGCTTTTTAACTCCATGGCTGTGTGGCAGTTACAAAAAATTAAACAAACAAATAAATAAAGGGCCTTGTCTGTACTATTCTTCATTAAGTCTGTTTACTTTAGGCCATAATAATATTGATCGCCTCTGTAGCACTCTATACCAACAGCCTCCTAACTCTTCAGTCCACCATGTTTCTCCCCATTCGAAACTTCTCTATAGAACCCCTAAAGTGATCTTTCTATAACATGAAATCAATTGTTATTAAAAACATTAACAACTTATTTTTTTAACATTAACTAAAGAATAAAGTCCATATTTCTAAATAAGATACATAAGACCTTTACCAGTCTAACTCTAACCTATCAATTTTTATTTCTCATGAGTCTTTTAGTGATGCCTCATATCCTAGCCACATTAAATGTCTCAGTTCACTAAATGCGTTTCATTATAGAAATGCATTTCAGAAAAGAAGCAGCTTCACTAATCTTTTCTACACACTGTCTAGTTTGCTTAGAATACCCTTTCCCACCACTCACAAGCTAGACAATCCCCACCTGATTTTCATGACTGGGTATCATTGTCCTCTGGTAGGCAAGCCTTGTCAATCCCCTCCTACGAAATCGCACAGCACTTTCCTTTATTTGATTATAACTGTTCATTTATATGTCTGTATCCTTGTCGGGGGGATGACTCTTCTGCTTCCAGATATAACTCATGTTTTCATATTTTATCTGGGTTTATACTGAGGGAAAAGGCAATTCTTGTGTGTTGGGGTTTGGATCTCTAAAACTGGAATCCTTCAAGGTGTCCGTCAGTTAAAGAAACAACACGTGTTTCAGAATGTAAACCCCAAACTAAGAAGACCTCTAAGTAAACCTATGAGAAAAAAAAGTTCTTATTCTCTCAATAGTTAGTTTTGCACATTATGAACAGATTGCTTTGGCCCAGAAACTTATGCAGTAGTGATTTCCATGTGAAGAATGAACAGAAGCTAAGAGGTAAAGTAGCAAGTTCCTGAAATCCTTCAGAGCAGAAATGGAACCAGTCCAGGTGGTAATTGGATTAACATGGGACCTTGAAGCTCTGAGACAAAAATAATCATGGAAGATCAGAAGTGTGCCTTTTTAAACAATTTTTGAGGTATATATTACATACCATAAATATTCACCCATTTTACATGTACACTTCAATGATTTCAGTAACAGAGTTGTGCAATCATCACCACAGTCCACTTTTCTGAGAGACTGTACTGGAGTCACTGACCAGGAGCCCATCCTGAGATTCTACTTTCTAAGCCACCTATTGAGGAGTTTGACTCCTGTTTTCCTAGGAGCGATAGAAGTCCTTTGTAATTTCTTATTCAGTTGTTGATTCCTGAAGGATATGCATTGGGTCTATCTGGGCTTAATCATTGTATCACTGTGGCCTTTCTATAGTGTCATATAGTAGCCTCTCAAGAGAAAATTGTTCAATAAACACATGGATATGTCAGTAAATAATCTCCAATCTGAACATCTAGTAAGAGTACTCTTCTTTACGTAAACACATTCTCAGGGGCTCCTGAGGAGGTAGTGAGAACGTTAGTATACCACAAATAGCTATTATTTTTTTTAAATTTATTTAGTTACTTTTAAATTTTCTGTGTATCTTTTCTTAATTGTCAGTGTGTTTTGTCCTTTTATTAATCTGCAGGCTGGAAAAGGAAAACTTCCTTTTAGGAGTAGAACTTTCTTTCTAATTAACTGTTAATTTGGAAACATTTATGTCAATCTTTGATGAGAAAGAGTTAAAATGCTCTGTATGAAGCAAATTGAGAGAGATCAGTTTGGCTATTTGGAGGATGTTTTGCAAATTTTAGCCTGGGTCCTTGAGATTGCCAAGTAAACATTTGCTGTTTGTGAGATTTGATGAAGTATTCGTGATTGAAGGTAAGTTTTTACTATATACGTCACTCAGGAAGTTCTACATTATTAAAGAGGTTAAATGTGAGTGATGATTGCTGGAGTCATCTGGTGTTTCCTCCTCCTGTTACGCAGCTCCGTGAGTGAATGAAGCTGTTTTATATGCTCTTAATAGAATGAAATGACTCACTCTGTCTGAACGCCAGAGACAGAGATTCTTAAAAATAAGTTAACCTGAGAAAGTCAACATAATGAATCTTCATTCCAATTCAGCTATGAAGATGGATGCTTTAATATTTTCTATATACATATTTCTTACTTCTGGTAACTGATAGTTGATGCCTGTACACATTAGACTGTTGGTTCGTCAGACAGACTGGGTGTGTTTACTTATGTATCATTACTGATCCACCTGACACCACCATTAATGTCAGCTTACTTATTGAAGCTAAAAAGGGACCCACTGGAGAAAAGAATCCTAGAGCATTATTTGAGCAGTATTTGTCTCTCCTTGATGGAGTTTTTATATTTCTACAATTTTGTTGCCTTTTTCCTCCTCTTAATAATTTAAAATGCTTATGACATTTTAGCTGATGCAACTTGAAATGCTATTTTCCACAATCTGTAAATTATTATCTTGGGCTCTGAACCAGGAATTAATTTCTTGGATGTAACATTGAAACGCTGCCATCCTTTTATGTACAGTTCATTTTATTTTCTTGCAGAAAAGCCTCCCTGGGACAGCTGTGCCCAGTTCTATTCTCAAGATGAACATTAGCTGCTACTCTACTTCTCTGTGCCTCTGCAGAGTGGAGAGAGCAATTTGAATTTGGAGTGATTTACTTTGCCAGGTTTAAGTTAAGTGTTAAGCTTATTGGAGAAAAAAATCCATATAGATTCTCTAGACCCGATTTTCCTGCTTCATTCATGTGTAGACAATATTCAACAGTATCAACACCAGCAACAGAATATACACTCTGCTCTTGTATTTCAAAATCTTTGCTATTGAAATGTCCTGGCTAAAGGTTGCACATTTCACACTCTGGCTCATTTTCACACCTTCAGCACCAGAAAAGCGTATTCCAAATCCTACAGTCAGCTGCTAGCCTATGTGACTCTAATATATTCCTCAGTGAGAAGACTGTGTCTTGGCGCCAGCCATCCTTCTTTGACACAAAATGTCGATTCACAATACTCGCATCCATAAATGTTGATAAGCGCTGACTTGTTCTGTGAGCATAGCACTTGACAGATGCTTTTTCAAGGACAATGAAAAAGTATTTCTCCACACAAATGGCAATGTAAATGGCCTTTCATAAGCTTGTGTTTCTCCAGGGCAGCGCCCCTAAAGCACGTGGGTTTACTAATGTCCAATGTGGCCTTTAAAGGATTGTGGTTAAATGATTTCGAAGATCACTCATATTTCAAGTTTTCTGTATCTTGAAATAGACCCCTATTCCTGCCTCTTCATCTTATATTTTGTAGTTATTTTGTTTTGTTGTTCCTAGAAAAATAAATGAATCTATGTTGTATCTCATAGAACCATCATACCAATGCAACACTAACTTTGTTAGTGATTTATAAACATTTATGAAACTCACTTTTTGTAGTCATTGTCATAATATACTATTCTTCTCAAAGAACACATGAGAGGGATAAGAAACTATAAAACCTATGCCCAATAATGTCACACTCTGATTAAAATACATTCAGGATTGTAAAATAATAGCAGTGTACTTTTGGGAGCTGAATCTATATTTAATGACACAGGAGCCAGTGATCCTTGGTTGTCTGATTTGAAATTAAACTTTGAAATAACTGTTTCAATGACAATTTACAGCAGCATTACTGATATGGATATATTATACATTATTAAAATACTTATTATGCCAGTGGGTAGGATTTTCATTCATAGCATTTGGATTATAGTAAGAGTGGCAATCTTAAGAGTTCTCCCTTAGGGTATAGTAAAAATCTTCCAAGTGAAAAAGAATCAATCATAAATTTCATATAAATATTTTAACCACTACAGGGAGATGCAGCACTTGACAGTGAAATTTCTTATCTCCCTACTTCAATTCAGCTGTGGGTTTTTGTTGTTTTTATTAGTTTCCAATCATGTTGATATTAGTATGCACAATGATTATTTTCTAGCAATAGGAACAGCTTTTATCCTGTTGATAATTTGTATCCTAGCCAGGGGGGAATCTATTCTTTCTGTGTTGAAGAAAGGAATTATGCACTATGTCCACTACAGGAGTGATGAAAAGCAAATTGAAGATTACCTATAATTGTTGCAATATCGAGGTACATATACAAACAAACATAATCTTCTACATTCATGTATTAAATGTATTAATTGACCCTTATACAGCATAGGACATTCATTCATTCATTCATTCATTCATCCATCCATCCCTTCAACATGTATTGTACATTTTTGTAGGTATATTATCAGCTTTTAACCAAGGTGAATAGATGCCCTTTTCATAAATGATATTTTCATTTCTTGACACATGTGATGAGGCTATATGTAGATAAATACCATGCAGATACCATATATAAATACAATTTTTATTTTAAAGGAGATCCAGTCTATGGAACAATACTGTAGATAAATATAGTCTATTTCTAACAGGCTACAAAATTCTCCCAAATCTAATTCCATAATAAGTAACAATGATATGCAAACAAATATATAGGATACAGATGTAATGTATAATTATGTAAAAATTGTAGTTTGAATGGGATGCCTGTGATATAGTTGGAAATAAGAGGGAGTGGTAAGTTGTGATAGTTAAAATCATGGCACTAAACTTAACCTACCAAGGAAAGAACCTTGGCCTTTATTGGCTGTGACCTTTGGAAATTATGATGCTTCTGGGCCTCCATCTGTTAATTTGCATAATGAGAATGATTATAATAAGTAGCTCTGTAGTGTTATGTAAAAATTGAATGAGATCATGCACATAAATCTCTTAGCATAGTGTCTGGCCTGGATTTACTCCAGGCCCTCGGTAAAAGTTAGCCATTATTATTATTACAGATTCATAAATATAAAAAGTCACTGACTTGGCAACCTCCAAAACTTTTTTAGTTTAATTATTACTTAATACACAGATATTAAACCTTAGCATTTTAAAGAATCAGGATGTATGACAAAGACGTAGCAGTGTCAAACAGACACATAAGTTATGAAATGAAGGGACTGCTTAAATTACACCCAAAGGAACTTTTTTTTTTTTTAAGAAGACATGAATTTGGAATTATAGATTTCTTTTTTTTTTTAACTGAGCCATCCTGCCACCAGTTGGCAGCTTAGCGGCAGCTCAGCTCAGGCTGGGCGTCGAACTGCTGTTGCTCAGAGCTCAGCTCACATTCTTGAGGGAGCTCTTAACCAACAGAACCACTCAGCCAGCCCTGGAGTTATAGATTTCAATATAAGTGACTAAAAGTAGAAATTCATTTTTTTTGTTTTCCATGTATTATAATTATACTTCCAATAGAAAATAGTCTGAGGAGAATGATTAAAGATTACTCCTAGGAAGGTGCATATCAACACTGTGCTTGCCTCCTCCTGTGACCACATTAACATGACAACGAAATTATAGAACAATCAACCTGGAGAACCATCTGAAATCCAGCTATACAGAAGTCCTATAACTAAGGATATAAAGAAAGATCCACGTTGAGACTTGTAGGAAGGGTGGGCTGCCCCACACCTGCATGTGGCAGCTGAGAATCAGGAGGGTCATCTCAGCCACAGGGTCCCCCAGGTGGAGCAAGGGACCTCAGCCCCACACTGGGGTCCCCAGCCCAGAGCACCAGTGCCAGGAAGAAAAGCCCTACAACATCTGGCTATGAAAAACAGTGGGGATTCTGACCATCCAAGTGAAACAGAAGGCTGCAGGAAACCCAGTCATCCTCGTACAGGGCGAGTGCATAAACTCACTCACTCCCAGGCACTTGCCCTGGGCTTCAGTGGAGGGAGGGTTTACTGAGGAGTCAGAGACATACAGTGAGAGACTGAGTTATGTTGTTTCAGGGAGAGTACTAGAGGGAGAGTCACCATTTTACCTTTGTGAAATCCTCCTCCCATGCTGCCAGCAGGTGGGTATCATTTTAAAGAATCAAGAAGTATGACAACGACATAGCAGTGTCAAACAGACACATAAGTTATGAAATGAAGGGACTGCTTAAATTACACCCAAAGGAACTTTTTTTTTTTAAGAAGACATGATGTTGGAATTATAGATTTCTTTTTTTTTTTTTAACTGAGCCATCCTGCCACCACTTTCCTGTGTTGAGCACTCTCCCACACAGCCAAATCTGAATCTTCACTGGCCTGGTGACCTCCACTTGCACCATCTTGGTGACCCCCTGAAACCCCACCCCTCCCAACTCATGCAACACAGGAGACACTCTGAGCTAGCAGCAAGCCCCGCCCATGTAGCACTCTTTCTTGGACAACTCTCTTGAGTTCACGGGCCGCAGGCAGGCAGCATCTGGTCTCAGTGTGTTCTGAAACTTTTTCTGAGTAGATACAGACTCAGCACTGGCATTAAAAAACAATCTACATAAACCTGATAAACACCACTTGAACCACCCGGCTTATTCCTTGAGCCCATGTCTCACCCAACTCACACACCATATGAGGTTCTATCAGTGGTTAAGCCTTACAGGAACGCAGGAAACAGCAGGTCTCAGGTGCCCTGAGCTTTTGCAGATCTACCCCAGTCCCAGTACTGGTGGCAGCTGACTTCAGTTCATAGATTGGCCTCTCCCCTCTGCCTGCAGGTCCAGCACTGAAAGTGCACAACCAACGATAGCATTGTAGCTCCTATGCCAGTTACAGGCAGTTCCTATCTAGGCCTGCATCAAGCCCCTCCCAAGAGGCCCCAAAACCAACACACCCAGAGGTCAGCTTCAGACCATAGCAGAACATCACGCAATTAGTCCCAAAAGTGGCATACCAAAAAGGCAATCTCAGCAGGCACCAGCGCCCAAAGGGAAGAACCCCACACCATGGGATAAGCTCCAGCACAACAGCCTCATAGCTGTGAATGGGTCCAAACCCAACAGCCAATCAGCATGAGGGTCAATCCCACCCACTGACGTGCCAATCAAGGCTCAACTACAACAGGATGGCACATACAAGGGACAGTCCGGCAAAACCCAGTGTAGGTGACCAGGGAGACTGCATTATTGGGTCCCACAAGGCACCTACTACATAAGGCCACTTAGCCAAAATGGTGAGACATAGCAGATCTACCCAATACATAGAAACAAACACAGAGAGTTAGCCAAAATGGGGAAACAAAGAAATATGTCCCAAGTGAATGAGCAGGAGAAAACTCCAGAAAAAGAAGTAAATGAAATGGAGGCAATCAACTTACCAGATACAGAGTTCAAAACAATGGTTATAAGGATACTCAATGAACTTAAGGAGAAGGATAGATGAACTCAGTGAGAACTTCAACAAAGAGATAAGAAACATAAAAGAGAATCAGTAAGAAAGAAAAAATACAACTGAAATAAAGAATATATTAGAGGAAATCAACAGTAGATTAGATGAAGCAAAGACTGAATCAGTAATTTAGAAATTAAGGTAGCAGAAAACACCCAGTTAGAACAGCAAAAAGAAAAAAGAATCCAAAAAAAAAAAAAAGAGAATAGTTTACAGGGACTCTGGAACAATATCAACCACATCAATATTTACATCATAGGGATACTAGAAGGAGAAGAGAGAAAGCAGAGAATTGAAAACCTATTTTAAGAAATAATGACAAAGAAGTTCCCTAACAAGCCAAAGAAAAAGTAAACACAAAAACACAAGCAGTGCAGAGAGTCTCAAACAAGATGAGAGGCCCACACCAAAACACATCATAATTAAAATGCCAAAGATTAAAGACAAAGAAAGAATCTAAAAAGCAGCAAGAGAAAAGCAGTTAATTACTGACAAGTCAGCTCCCATAAGACTATCAGCTGATTTCTCAACAGAAACTTATCAGGCAAGAAGTGATTGGCACAAAATATTCAAAGTGATAAAACATAAGGAACTACAACCAATACTACTCTACCAACAAAGCTGTCATTTAAAACTGAAAAAGAGATAAAGAGCTTCCCACATAAGAAAAAACTAACAGAGTCCATCACCACGAAACCACTGTTACAAGAAATGTTAAAGGGACTTTTTTAAGAAGAAGGAGAAGGAGAAGGGAGAAGGATATAAATTTGAATAATAAAATGGTAATAACTATATATCTACCAATTACTACTTCAAATGTAAATGGATTAAATGCTCCAATCAAAAGACATAGGGTAGCTGAATGGATAAACAAGACCCATACATATGCTGCCTACAAGAGACCCACTTCAGATTGAAAGACACACACAGTAAAACTAAAAACATGGAAAATAATATTTTATGTGAATGCAAACAAAACAAAAGCTGGGGTAGCAATACTTTTATGAAAAAAAAAAGACTTTAAAACAAAGGTTACGATAAGAGACAAAAAAGGGACATTATATAATGATAAAGAAATGAGTTCAACAAGAGGATAAAACCCTTGTAAACATGTAAGCACGCAACATAGGAGCACCTAAATATATAATGCAAATATAGATGACATAAAGAGGGAAATTGAAGGGAATAAAATCATAGTAGAATACTTTAACACCCCATTGTCACCAATGTACAGATCTTACAGACAGAAAATCAACAAGGAAACAGCAGCCTTAAATGATACATAGACCAGATGGAGTTAATTGATATTTTTAGAGTATTTCACCCCAAAACAGCAGTACATTGTTTCCAAATGCACATGGAATGTTATCTCACAAATAACATATGTTAGTTGACAAAACAAGTGTCAATAAATTTAAGAAGATTGAAATCATATCAAGAGTCTTCTCTGACTACTATGGTATAAAACTAGAAATCAATTATAAGGAAAAACTGAAAAATACACTAACATATGGAGGCTAAATAACATGCTACTAAATAATGAGTGGGTCAGCAATAAGACTGAGAAAGAAATCAAGAGATACCTTGAGACAAATGGAAATGAAAACACAATGACTCAAAACCTATGGGACACAGAGAAGGCAGTCCTAAGAAGGAAATTCATAGCAATATAAGCCTACCTCAACAAACAAGAAATATCTCAAATAAACAATCTAATCTTACTCTTAAAGAAACTAGAAAAAACAGCAAACAAAGCCCAAAGTGAGTAGAAAGTAGAAAATAATAAAGATCAGAATGGAAATAAACAAAATTGAGTCTCAGAAAGTAATACAAAAGATCCCTCAAACCAATAGCTGGATCTTTGAAAAGATACACGAAATTGATAAACCTTTAACCAGACTTATCAAGAAAAAAAGAGAGGACCCAAATAAACTCAGAAATGAAAGATAAGTGATAACTGACTCCACAGAAAGACAAAAGATTATGAGAAAATATTATGAACAATTATATCCCAACAAATTGGACAATCTGGAAGAAATGGATAAATTCCTAAAAAGATACAATCTTCTGAGGCCAAAAATCAAGAAGAAATAGAAAATCTGAATAGATTTCTACTGCTTTACTAACAAAATCAAGTCAGCAATCAACTACCTCCCAACAAACAAAAGCCCTGGATCAGATGGTTTCATGGGTGGATATTACCAAACATTCAAAAGAGAGTTGACACTTATCCTTCTTAAACTATTCCAAAAAAATTCAAGGGGAGGAAAGGCTCCCAGTCTTATTTTATGAGGCCACCATTATCCTGATTCCCAAACCAGACAAAGACATTACGAAAAAAAGAAAGAGAGAGAGAGAGAGAGAGAGAGAGAGAGAGAGAGAGAGAGAGAGAGAGAGAGAGAGAAAGAAAGAAAGAAAGAAAGAAAGAAAGAAAGAAAGAAAGAAAGAAAGAAAGAAAGAAAGAAAGAAAGAAGAAAAAATTATAGGCCAATATCTCTGATGAACATAGATAAAAAGTCAACAGAATATTAGCAAAACAAATTCAGCAACATGTTAACTAGATCATACACCATGATCAAGTGGAACTTATTCTTGTGACACAAAACGGGTTCAGCATTCACAAATCAATTAACATGATACACCACATAAACAAAATACAAGATAAAAATCATATGACCACCACAACAGATGCAGAAAAAATGTTTGACAAAATCCAGCATTCACTTATTATAAAAACTCTCAGCAAAATGGAGATAGAGAGAACATACCTCCACATAATAAAGGCCATATATGACAAAACCACAGCTAACATACTCAATGGGGTGAAGCTAAAAGCGTTCTCCATTAGATCAGAAACAAGACAAGGATGTCCACTTTTGTTCAACATACTATTGGAAGACCTAGACAAAGCAATCAGATGAGAAAAGAAATAAAAGGCATTGAAATTGGAAAAAAGAAGTATAACCGTTGTTAATTGCACATCACATGATACTATACATAGAGAACCACAAAGATTCCACCAAAAACTATTAGAACTGATAAATGAATTCAGTAAAGTAGTAGGATACAAAATTAATATTCAGAAATTGGTTGCATTTTCATATACCAATAATGAACTCTTAGAAAGAGAAATTAAGAAAATCCTATTTATGATTGCATTAAAAAAAAATCTAGGAATAAACTTAACCAAGGAGATAAAAGACCTAGACTAAGAAAAGTATAAGACCCTGGAGAAAGAAATTGAAGAAGCTACAAATAAATGGAAGTATATATTGTGCTCATGGATAGGAAGAATTAACAATGCTAAAATGTCCATACTACTCAAAGCAATCTATAGATTCAATGCAATCCCCACCAAAATACCAATGGCATTTTTCACAGAACTAGAACAAATAATCTTTTTTTTTTCTGCAAACATAAATGACCTCAAATAGCCACAGCAATATTGAGAAAGAAGAATAAAATTGAAGGTACTATGATACCTGATATCAAACTATACTTCAAGGCTATAATAATGAAAATAGCATGGTGCTGACATCAAAACAGGCACATAGACCAATGGAATAGAATAGAGTGCCCAGAAATAAACCCACACCAATGTGGTCAATTAATCTATGATAAAAGAGACAGGGATATATTTTGGGGTAAAGTTACTATATCAGTAAATAGAGTAGTGAAAACTGGACAGACAAACACATGCAAAAAAATGAAATTGGACCATCTTCTTACACCATATACAAAAATAAATTCAAAATGGATTAAAGACTTCAATGTAAGACCCAAACTCATGAAGCTCCTAGAAGAAAACATACACAATAAACTCTCTGACATTTCTGTTAGTAATATTTTTTTCTGATCTATCTCCTGGGTCAAGGGAAACAAAAGAAAAAAATAAAGAAATGGGACTATGTCAAACCAAAAGTGTTGCATAGCAAAGGAAACCATTAACAAAATGAAAAGGCAGCCTACTGAATGGGAGAAGAAATTCATCAATGATACATCTGATAAGGTTAATATCCAAAATGTATAAAGAACTCATACAACTCATCACCAAAATAACAAACAATCCAATTAAAAAGTGGGCAGAAGACCTGAATAGACATTTCTACAAAGAGGTTGTACAGATGGCCAATAGATATAACAAAAATGCTCAATCTCTGTAGTCATCATTGAAATGCAAATGAAAACCACGAGATATCATCTCATGCCTGTCAGAATGGCTATCATCAATAAAGCAACAATCAACAGGTGTTGGCAAAGATGCTGGGGAAAGGAAACCCTTGTGTACTGTTGGTGGGATTGCAAATTGGTGTAGCCACTATGGAAAATGGTTTAAGGTTTCCTCAAAAAGTTAAAAGTACAACTACTTAGGCCCAGCAATTCCAATTCTAAGTATTTATCCAAAGAAATCCAAAACACTAATTCAAAAAGACATATGCATCCCTATGTTCATTGCAGCACTATTTACAATAGCCAAGATATAGAATCAACCCAAGTGCCTATGAACAGATGAATGGATAAAGAAGAAGTGGTACATATAGACAATGGAATATTATTTGGCTATATAAAAAAAATGAAATCATACCATTTGTGACAACATGAAGAGGGTATTATGCTATGTGAAATAAGTCAGACTGCAAAAGACAAATACCTTATGATCTTACTTGTATTTGGAATCTAAATAACAAAATAAATGAACAAACAAAACAGAAAGACTCATAGTTACAGAGAACAAACCGATGGTTGCCAGAGGGGAAGGATTTGGGGGTGTGGGTGAAAAAGCTGAGGGGATTAGGAAGTACGAATTGGTAGCTACAAAATAGTCACAGGGATGTAAAGTAAAGCACAGGGATTATAGTCAATAATGTGGTAATAACTATGTATAGTGCCAGGTGGGTGCTAGGGTAATCAGGGTGATCACTCCATAAATTATATAAATGTCTAACCACTATGCTGCTTACACTTGAAACCAATATAAAGTAATACTGAATATCAACTGTAACAGAAAAAATAAGTAAATAATTTTTTAAAATAATTTAAAAAGTGCAAAGTAAAACAATAAAAAGTTAAAATATTACTCCTAAAACCCCAGTTGTTATTCTGTCTTAAAATGACATTTAATTTTTTTTTTTTTTTTTTTTTGAGGGCAGTGTCTCTGGACCTCATTTGTGGGACCCCCAAGCTGGGGAAGCCAGCGCTTAACCACCATGCCACTTGGCCGGCCCTAAAATGACATTTAAATTACTTGTTTTTAACTCTTCTGTTGGAGCTATTATAGTAAGTATGTTCCAAGCAGGAGTGTGATTGAGAATTTTAGCAGAGGAGACTGTTTCCAACTATTAGGAGATAAAATACACCAATGAAATCGCACATATTCCTTAGTTTCAATTCAAATATTATCTCCACTCTGATGTTTCCCTAAATTAAGAATTTTATATTTCTTCATCTCCAATTCTTTAATATATTGTAAATACGTACATCTTTTATCTTTTTAAGTACTTATAGCTCTTTACTATATATCTATCTTCCTGACCTCGAAAGCACAGACTAATCAAGTCTTAATGGGATTTGCAACCGCAGATTTGATTATGTATACGTGGTGTAAGTATGTAGGTTTGCAACTTTTTTTTTTTTTTTTTTTAGCTGAGCCATCCTGCCACCTGTTGGCAGCTCAACGGCAGCTCAGCTCGGGCTGGCATCGAACCGCTGTTGCTCAGAGCTCAGCTTGCACTCTTGAGTGAGCTCTTAACCAACTGAGCCACTCAGCCGGCCCTGGTTTGCAATGTTTGATACCTTGTTTCTTAAAGGATTTAGGGAGAGAGCATATAAACACCAAAATACAATCCGGAGGACATTTGAATGGGACTCAGTTTTGACAGAAGCATGAAAAAATAAATGCAAGGTAACTGAGTGTATAAAAATCACTTCTCCAGACACACAAATTTTACAAAGGAAAGTGTTTGGAAAAATTCTTCTTTGCCTCTCTATCAAGGAACAGAGGTCTGGGATGTGACGACCATGGAAATTTACAGGGTAAGAGGATTAGCTGACTAGTGTTTTTGGTGGGAGAGTTAGGATTGGAATGCTATGTTGACATTGACCAAGATTTCTGGAGATTATTAATTCATGGGACATGTTTCTAATGGACCAAACACCTCCATTCTGTAGAGAGGGAGTGTGTGGTCATCTTGGCTCTATTCTCTAAGGATCCCTCCTAATTAATAGTGGTCTTCAATGTAAAGATAATTGTCCATAGTTTGAAAATATAGTCACTACAGACCTCTGCCTAAATAATGCTAAAACTTGGAACAGAGGGGCCCAGTAGGGCATCTCTGAAGAACCAATAATAGTGCTGTATAAGGCACGATGTTACCTTTAACCACTTTCCAGACCCACCCAGGGACCTCAGCTTTAGCATCTTCCAAACAGGAGAGAAAGAAACCCAATCAAAGCATAATTGCCCCTGTTTTCCCTACCTCTCCACTCTCCCCTGTTTAGATTCTGGAGGGAAATGAAATTGCATTCTGCAAATGGAGGAAGACAATTCTCAGAAAATGTTTTCCTTGTAAATAAATAAGAATAATTTCATTGCCTTATCTATATGTTCCCTTGAGATATTTTTAATATAAGAATATATCTACATATTAAGAAAATATGAGAACATCATTTTCTTTCGATGATGGTTATTTTTTTGCATTTAAGATTTGGTAACAAAATTGAAATGCAGAGGTATTATAAGAATGATGATAAAGAAGCTTACATTCTTCTTGTTAAAATATACATTAAATATTAAAGACATGTAAAAAAGTTTGTTTTTTAAAAACCTTAATCTGAAGTCACATTAAAGAATCTTGTAAACTGGACTCTTACTGTATTAATGGGTTCATTTATATGGTATTATAACATGAGGCAAAATGGGTGTAAATATCCTGTTTGTATGTCTACTCAGATGTGGTTATTTGCATGACAGATACATACACTCTTACCCCTTGGTAGAGCAATTGTAAAAGTAATAAATATGCACATTAGGATTTCCAAAGATAAATTTTTCTCCATAGCAGATTTTTTACCATAGCAGATTTGCTATCACCAAAGCAAATAAAGTTTTTCTTTTTTTTAATAGACTCATAGAAACAGAGACCAAAGGGATGGTTACCAGATGGGAGGGAGTGGAGGGATGGGTAAAAAATGTGAAGGGGAATATAGCAAAAAATATTGTGATAAATCTACATGGTGACGGATGATTTCTAGAATGGATGATCACATTGCAAGGCATAAAATGTTAAACCACTATATTGTACACCTGAAACTAATATAACTATATAATATTGTATACCAACTATACTTAGAAAATAGCAACTAAAGCTTTTGTGAAGTATTGTGCTTGGTGCTTGGTGCTTGGTGAAGTATTAAAATTAGGGCAGTGTCTATTCTTACTACTATGAGTATTGTAAGCCAGAAACTTGAACCATATGGTAAGGCACTGGTTCCCAAACTTGTCTGCAATTAGCTGGAATGCTTCAATAAAAGTGAATACAAGAATATGAATGTCTCTGTCTTACCCTCAGAGATGATATCTTTAGTCTGGGGTAGAGATTATGACTTAATTGGTCTGGGAAGGTAGGGATAAGCTTTGAAATTTAAAAAAAATTCCAAAGTGATGATAATGTGCAAAAAGCCCCCCCAAAAACCAAAATGGGAACCTCTGAGCTCAGTAATCATTCTTGTTTTGCAATGTTTGCACTCACTTGTAACAAGAACAATTTCCAAGTCATTAGTGAGACTGTTAACTCTGCAATGAAACAAAATCAAAGCTTCATTCCATTTTATAAACAGAATTCCCAGGCCAATTCCAGAAAGCTCTACAATAAGGCTTAACGTGTCATGAACTTGCTCACTTAAAGGTTCCATAAAAGGGAACTTCACATGTGTTATGATAAGAATGGTTTACCAAGTATTCTAATTTAACAGTTTTAGCAAATTTTTGTATAAAACCAAATCATATCCAAGTATGTATTTTTTATCCAGGTATTAGAGAACAGAAAACCCCACTGAATGAAAAGTAGTGTCTTGAGAAAGACAATCCTTTGTAGCAGAGAACTGCTCAGAGGTGTGAGCCTTGTCATCCTCGGGCCTAAATGGGGAGCAAATAACAGAGAGCCTCTTGGGCAAGCTGGGTAGGTCTGAGATGCTAGGCCAAGGGTCTTGGACTTGATTTTCCAAGAATTAGGGAGCCATTGATGATCCCAAAGCCAGTGAGTGACTTGATTTATATATATATGACTCCCTACAGCTAATAGCATATTCATTATAATTACTTTTGGTGTAACAATGACTATAATTTACTTTAAAATGTTTCAGTCATAGATTGTATGATATCAAGTAAATAATGGTTTAAATTACAGTTTCTGGAATTCCCTGAACTGAAATTCATAGTTCAAGGGTAGTAAGATACATTGTGTTTGGAAATGTCACTCTTAAAAGAGAGAGTGACAAGCTTCAGCTATATTTAACTTAACCAACAAAAGAGGTTTTGCTATTTTGTGTTAACTATCATTGTTTTTCATTTGTAAAATTAAGGGTTTATTAGCTAATGATGTTAAGCATGGGAACTCATTGGTGTAGTTAATAATGTGGGAAATATCTTGCCTGGAGAAAAGATTTTTACAGATATCCTTCTAACCTGCAGTAATAGGCATTGGAATCCGGTCAGCCTCCATACGTTCTGGACACAGAGGCATCACTCCCCAGGCTTGATTCCAGACAACAAACTAGTTCAAATGGTTCATGGTCTCCCTTACCTGTGAGGGGAAGCAGAGTTTGCCACCCCAAAATATGCCTTTTTGGATATGGATTACTTTAAGCTGGTACTTTTAAGAAGCAAAAGCCTCAGAAAGAAACTTTGAACTCTCTCCTTTAACTTTGAATAGGAATTCTGATATAATAGAAAAGCCTGCTTAAAGGAAGGGAGCTTTCACTTTAGCATCATCACAAGCCTAGTGTGACAGACAGGAAAGAATCTAGCATAAAGTCAGTTTGCTAGACTCTGCTCTTTGTCGCATTGCTTCTGGGTAGCCCTGGGAGAATTTGGTTACCAAATGTTTGCTCTTTCTCATCTCCCAGAGAATTGCCTATTTTCCCTTTGAAGGCCCAGACGCCCATCCCTTGCTCCTTGGTCCAGAAGAGCAAATAAGCCTCAAGTGCCCGATTTGTCCTGAGGCCCCATATTCTTAGGCACTCCCCATATGTACATACATAATAAATTTTGTTATTTTCTCATGAGAATCTGCCTCATGTCAATTTGATTATTAGACTAGACAGAAGAAATTAGAAGGGTAGAAGGAAAATCATTCATTTTTCTCCCTCACGTATGTGACATTTGCTCTAGGCAACTTTCCAAGAAAGATTTTTCAGAGGCCACTTCCTCCCTCAAAAAAAAAAAAAAAGCCAGAATCTTCTGAGCTCACAGAGGTTGTATGACTGCTTGATCAGTTCTTGGGAAATTTGGGTGAAGAATTTGCAGCCTAACTAGGGTCAGGTTATTGGGAAATAATGATCTATCACCTATCTCATACTATTGGAGATCGAACAAAAAGACCCTCCTAGTTCTGTATCACCAAGGGATTGTAGATCAGCTCAAAATAGCCAGCGGGAGGAAGGAGGAATAGGGATGACAGGAGGAGATGTTTGGAAAAAGTCAAGTAGCAGAAGATATTTGAGCTACATAGTGAAAAATGAGTAGCAATTTCCCAAGTCAATAGGAAGTTATGAGAGGAAATATTTCATCTGAGGAATATTATGAGATTGTTTCAAGTGCAAATGAGTATGGCTTATTCTTTCAACTAGAGACTGGCTGGAACTTTCAGGTGTTAGGGTACAAATCAGGCAAAGGCAAGATTTGAAAGGATCTTATGAATCACAGAAGTGTTTTTCAAATATTTTTTAACACAACTCATCATAACATAGTTTTTATATTATACAAGCATAAACACATAAAAATTATAATTTTACAAAATATTACACCTGACTAGGTAAAAGTTCTCAGATGTTTTATGTTCTACTCTATTCTTTTTGGTTCACTTTATTCCATTCTATCTTATTTCATTTAAAGTGCTGGTTTTGAACAAGTAAATTGATTTTCTGACACATCAATGAGTCACTCTCCACAGTATAAAAACCCTGCCCTGTGAAAAATTGGGAGTTACTAAAGGTTCCAAACATGTTTTGTGATGACTACAAAGATAATACAGAGAATGGACTAGGGGTGAGAGTTTGGAGGTGGAGAAAAGAGATAGAGGATTATCAGCCTCATGCAGACAAGAGTGAACCCTGCTTTAGGTTTGTGAATTGGGGCAGGAAAGATTTGAGAGATGAGTGGGTAGAATTAGCAGAACTTTGTCACTGACTCTTTTTGGATGTTTGGTGTTAATGAGGGAAGTGGAATGACAATAAGGAAAGATTCCAGAATACTTTCCAGGGTAACTGGTTAAATAACAAGGGTGTGTCTGGGGGAAATTTACAAGTATACTGTATACAAGAGAACCACAGTCCTATATTATTTTAAGAGAAGCTTACCACATTCTGTGTTCTCAGCGTGGTTTGGGATTTTTCCGTGATTCTATAATTTTTGTAATAGAACAGATCTTAGGAAGTATGCTAGCTATTTAGACCTTAACAATTGTTTGATCCATGGATCCCAAATCTGATGCTGCCTAAAACAGAGTCCCTCTGAGAGAAGGATTCAAGGATATGTGCAGCAGTCCCATGATGAATGTGACTATCAATGCTCTATATATCACATACAAGAAAACAGAGTCTCTGTGGTATATGGTTGATTTCCCCAATCCTCACTAATTAGAGATTTAGTTAAAACTAAAATTCACCCAGTGTCGTGCTTTTCTCCACCTCAATGCTTTCCTCAAAACTCTAATACTTTATATACACTGATGACCTCGCCCTATACTTTTAAATTAGAACTTCCTGGCAAGCTCGCCTTAATATATTTCTGTACTTCCACATTGTCAATCTTCCTTTAGTTCTGTCAGGAACACATACCCTTCTTTATTGCTATGACTCCTCTCCAACTGCTTTTATGCCTCTCCCTGTCCCTTTTTCTTCTCAGATCAATGTGGTGTTCCATTTGCTTTGTGAGATCAATGTTTTTTAGGTGCTCTACCAGCATGTACTCTTTGCAAAAGCTTCCTTTCGATAGTTCTATTACCCCCACTTCTTTGTTGTTTAGAAACTGCTTTTCTGTATTGAGTTGATTAGGATAGAAAAATGAAATGATCTTTAATTTTGGATACAATACATATAACACATTTTATCAGTTTTATTCATTCATTTTATAAGCTCATTGTTCCCATGGAATTAAGCAGCAGTAAAGATACAATTATGAAAATCTAAAATGTTAAGAAATACTACCAATGCTTATGTTTATTAGATGTCAAGTGTATGTGTGTGTGTGTGTGTAAGAAGAGAGATACTTATTTCACTCTATTTGAAATTTCTATTTATTAAAGTAATAGATAAAATAAAGACTAAAATCGAGTAAGGATATAAGTTATGTATACTTTAGTGATGTCAGTATAATGCTCACAATGGTGTCTAGTGAATTTAACTTATCAACAAAGGTCAGTAAAACACTGTCTTATATACCTTGGTTTTGGAATAGTGACAGAAT
Source organism: Aselliscus stoliczkanus (assembly GCA_033961575.1). Classification (NCBI taxonomy): domain Eukaryota; kingdom Metazoa; phylum Chordata; class Mammalia; order Chiroptera; family Hipposideridae; genus Aselliscus; species Aselliscus stoliczkanus. The sequence goes on along the minus strand of CM066740.1, from coordinate 67,677,997 downwards.
AGTGATGATCTGGAAGCTAAGAATGAAGTATGAGTATTGTGAACCTGCCCAGTTCTAATATCTTAATTTCGAGAAATAAACTCTACTGAAGACAAATTATAGAAACCTGATTATAGAATCACTTATTCAAATATTTCCGCCAGCTTTTTTTATACCTATAAACAACAACCTCAATAGACCAGATCTTTTCAAGAGCAATACCAAAATTTAATAGAGTGAGAAGAATTCAGTTTAATTTTGTATCCTATTAATATGCCTTATTGTTAAATGATAAATCATATTCTATAATATCCCTGCATCCTGATACTTTTGAAAAATTAGAATTCCTTTACTTGTGTGCATTGATATGAGCAAAGGATTTAAAAGAAACAGATATTGGTTGAATACTGGCCCTGTCATTTACTGCCAAATAGCTATAGTTGGATTTCTTTGTAAAAACTAAATAAAAACTTGTTTTATGGTGTTATTGTTGGATTTATGGATTATTCATGCAAAGTAATGAAAATGTTGCCTGTCACATCAACCACATATTAGATGCCAAAAACAATGGCATTTTTTGTAAGTGACAATTTCCTCCAAAGTTGGAGTACCATCTCTTTAATTGTCAAAATGTTATTATTTTTAAAACATTTTATTGAAACTCTTTCTACAAAAACTGCATTTTTTCTGCCACTTTAAACTGGAATGGAAATGTTTTTTTTTAAATAAGATCTAAAGAAATAAGTTTCCTTAAAGTTGTCTCAGATACAATGAATGAAGGGACAAGTGGGTGGTTGCACAGGAGGCATGTTTCAATCCAGTAAAGTTGCTCTAGCTGATTATATATCAGGGAGGCTTCTAAGGTTTTCTGAGAATATGGGTTTCTGCTCCTCAAAAATGCACAAAAAGTCAAACAATTATTAATATATTAATTCATATAACTTTTTTTTGAATCACATCATACCTATGGCAAGTTGAAAGAATAATATAATAAACACCTACACATACTCACCTAGGTTAATTAGTTAATAACATTTGTCATATATGCTTTCTATCTCTCTATATTTCAGTCTGTCTCTGGTTCTTTCTGATCCTGTCTCTGTCTGTAGATAGATGATGGAGATAGATAGATAGATAGATAGATAGATAGATAGATAGATAGATAGATAGATAATCTTTTATTTTTCTAAACCATTATGTCAATTCACCCCATTAATATTTCAGCATTTGTTTCCTGAGAACAATACCATTCTTATACAAAATTTGCCCATTATTGTTCCCAGTCTACTTAACATGTAACCTGTGGAGGGATGTTTTTAAATTATATAAATAGCTCATTCTCCCAGCACCATTTAGCCAGTGGTTTAGTTTTTGTTGTTTTTTTTTGAGGGCAGTATCACTGGCTAGCCAGTGGTTTAGATGGTAAATGGTGGGAGCCATTCTGTCACTCCTACTATATTAATTAGTTATACATCTTTCAATAAAGAGCTTTCCCTTCCTGCCTCATGGTTTAATTTATGTTTTTAAAATTATCCATGTGAATTAATGTATTCATTTTAATTCATTATGTTACAATCCATTATTATCATAATTCATTTCCACGCTAAAATTGTTCCACATTGAAGCAAAGTAGGCTCTTCAAGATGCCACCTGTTTTTTAAGCGTTTCCTTACTTTCTGAAGTAAGTTACAAATGAAACTTCTGACATAGAAGTAGAATCCAGACTTACTTTTTATTTTTCTGCCCCCTACCTTGAATCAATCATTTTCCCAAGAACCTGGTTCACATTTTTTAGAGGATGGTTTTTAGAAACCAAGATCAGGGCCCTGGGTTTGCTTGTTGCTACTTAAGTGTCATTGCTTATACGCCCCGTCAGCAGATATTAACCCATATATGTACACGTACACACACACACACACACACACACATTATTTCTGCATCTAGCCATTAAACTAAATATGAGTGCATTTTGATATCTTTAACTATAGTCCAATACTGTAACTTTTATTCTAGCCTCTCTTCTTGTTTGTCTGTAACTTCCTCTCTGACAGTTTGAAACTTAGATCCCACCATTAACCATTCGTTTACATATTTGTTTAACACTAGCATACTGGTGGTAAAGCAGTTCAGAATTTTTAACCCATACCATCACAACAAAAAATATTTGCCAACTAGAGTATAGTGTCTATGTATAATTTCTTTAGTTTGTATACATACTATTTCCAGTCAAAACACTATTTTATAAAGTTATTGAGGTCAGCTCCTTTTTGACCCCAATCCTTTAATTACATGAGATCAGATGTTTGTAAGATAATTTGATTAATTTACCAAAGCCTGCATTGCATTCTAGGGTCCTTGTCATCCTGATTAGTTTGTTGTTTTAGTTCGCATAAAATAAACTTCACTCTTTTGTGATGTACAGTTCAATGTATTTTGACAAATGTATGGCATTCACCGCGCCAGTAGCACACAGATTAGTTCCTTCACCCTAAAATTACCTTTTTCATTCATTTTTCTGTCAACCACTCTACTTCTCCAAACTCTGACAACTACTGATACTTTCTATGGATTTTCTACAGATTTGCTTATTCCAACACATCATATGAATGGAATCATACAATATGCAGCCCCTTGGTCCAGCTTCTTTCTCTTAACAAAGTACCTTGGACTCACCATCATACTGCATGAATCCATGGCCCATTCCTCTTTATAGCTGAGTAGTATTCCACTGTACTGGTCAGTACATCACAGTCTCCATGCATTCTCCTGCCAAAGCTGTTAAAGGATATCTCAGTTGCTTCTGATTTTTTTTTTTAATACTGTGACTCCGTCTGTAACAAACGTTAGCACATAGAATTATGTATAGGCATAGTTTACAATTTACTTGAGTAAATAACTAATAGTGTTGATACAGGCCAAGTGAGTCGCTCCTCCCCCCCCCCCCCACACACACACATTGAAAAACTTTGATTTAAAGTCTTAAAGTCTCCTTTTCCCTAGTTTCTTAGCTCCTGAGCCCCTGGCTTTGATTACTCTTCTAATCAGTTTCCGAATCATAGACAATAGATTGTTTTTAACCTGAATCACAGGAGTCTCCAACCCACTGCTTCAGATACCTATTTAAAAGCCTGGGACTTCCCAACATCCCCCAAGCCATTCCAGACCTAACTCTTGGATAATTACATCCCAGGGACCAAGTGGGTTTTAACATTTCCCCAGGCCAGTATACTTGTTGATTGTAATCATTGAATCCTAATGATTCTTTCTAAACTTATTCTGGGCCCAGTTCCTGGACAATTGATGCCACCTGATTGACCAGTTGAATGGCCACAGACTTCAGAAGAGCTAACCATTTATTAATTAAAATCTATTTTTCCTCATTCATGGGCCTTGGAGTTACAGAGGATGCCCCAGCAAGATTGCCAGTCCCAACCAAAGAAGCCAGCATGGTCTTCCAGGCAGATCTGGATACCCCTTCCTCTCATCTGAGATCAGCAGCGAGGGTGAGAGTTCCGTGAATCCCCCAGTAGAGGACAGCTCTATGCCCCTGCCCAGCAGGAAGCAGATACAAAAGAGACTTTCTGTCCCTCAGCTTCCCATAGAGATTTTATGGGGATTATGTCTCTTAAGAGGGAAACAACACAGGCAGTTATAAGCAACATTGGGTCTCTGCATTCCTGCACATCCAACACAAAAGACCTCTGAACCCAAAACTTCCCCTTTGCATTGTAATTATCTACCCCTATGAGGAAATACCTGACTGAATTAGACCAGTCACTCACACCTGTATAGTAAAGGCCACAGCAACCTTCATTTCACCTGGGCCTGATTATACCATCATTATAATATTATACGTATGCTTGAAATGTCATTAATATCATTACAACAGACTGAATTCTGGGAAGGAACATGCGCAGTCTAAAAAGACAAAGCAATAATAGCCTGTTGTCAGTCACAGGTGTCAATCAAGCTGTCCTACACCCAGAGAGGAACAGCCCATTTTAGAGAAAAGGGGATTAAAAACTCCAAGTCCTGGCTAGTCAGGGCTTTTTCAGTTCCTTCTTTTGCTTGATCCGCTCCAAACTCTTCGGAATGTACTTTCTCCCCTAATAATGGCCCTTGAGCCATTCTCTACTGCTCTGGCCCACTCCTATTTCTTTGAAGTGTACTATCTCTTCTAATAAACTGCTCTTACACCACTTTACTTATATGTCCCATTCAGTTCTTTGCTCGAGATGCCAAGAACCTGGACACTGCGCCAAGAAGAGCCTGCTGTCAGGTAACAGTGAATTCCTGGGCAATATGTTAAGTTTACATTTAACTTTCAAAGAAACCGCAAAACTGGCCTTCAAAGTGGAAGGCAGGAATGTATGTGAGTTCCTGTTGCTCTCCTATTGGTTTTTGTAGGTTTATTTTATGCTACATAACCTAATCATTTTTTGTTCGTGTGTATGAGATAGTCATGAGGGTATAGGTATGTTACTTTATTATCTGCAAATATAACTCATTTTATTCTTTTTCCAATTATTATTTTACTGATTTCTCTTTAATTATAGCCGCTAATATGTCACAAAAGATGCTCAATAGCACTGGAATTGTGGCTAAATTACCCTTTCCTTGACCTTAGTGGGATTATCTCTAGTGTTTCTCCATTAAATAATTGTGTGTGTATGTGTGTGCATGTGTGTATGTAAGTATCCAACAATTCCTATTTCCTAATCATTTTTATCAGAAATTTATCAGAAATTTTATCAACATCCTTTTCCATTTAGTCAAAATGCATTGTTTCTTAATGTAAACAGTGGATGTGGTTTGTTTTTATTTTCTTTAGAAATTTTCAGGATTTCTCCATACATGTTTACATGTTTACAGTGAGATTAATCTATCATTTTTTCTTGCTTTATCTGGTTTAATTATCAATATTATATTGTTCTCATAGATTGTATCTTAAAATTTCCCTCATTTTCTATAATTTGGAATATAGCATTGGAATTATCTGGTCTTTTAATAAGGTTTCCCTGTGAAATTATCTGGGTGTGCTATTTTTTGTTATCCTTGTTATTTCTTCTCTCTTGTTCTTGTTATTTAATAGCTATCACAATTATTTAATAGCTATCACAGTTTTTATGATTTATATTTCCTATGCCTTTCTAAGAAATTGGTGGAAACTCTTATATAAAATAGGATTAAGCAAAAAGTCTTTATTCTAATCAATCTGAATTCTGGATTTTCCTGACCTTTTCTGGAAGGTCTCCAGTGACTCATTCACCATGTCTGAATGCTGTTGACTGGGGCCTTTGTTTTTGGTCCTTTATTATTCACCCTTTATTATTTGTATAGATTTTTGTTTTAACCAATTTAAAGCATCTGTTAAGTAACTCATTCCTGCTATTACTAAGGAGGAAAGCTTCCTCCAATAACTGCCAACAAGTATTCATTAAAGGAAATAGCTGCACAATTCTAAAACTTCTTGTCTCTCCATAATTGCAAACTTTGCTTTCCTGGTTGTGCTGTCTGTGGTTGCATTCGCTCTGCTGCCTGCTGCAAATAGAAAGGCGTTGCAAATTCAGATGAATGGAACAGTCACTTTCCGGTCAGATTCTCAGTGGAAATTTGTTTTTTTTTCCATTTCAGAACAGCAGGACATTCCTGGTGTCCACTTATGCTATTGAAACTCAAAACGAGCAAACATATCCTTCAACTATGCTGAGTCCTTTTTAAATTATTTAAATTAGTTTAATAAATATGTCATCCTTTTATTTTTAAAATGCATTTTTTATTATTTTAATTTTTCAATTACAGTGACATTCAATGTTATTTTATATTAATTTCAGCTGTACAGAATAGTGGTTAGACATTTATATAATTTAAGAAGTGATCCCCCTGACTAGTCTAGTACCCACCTGGCACTATACATAGTTATTACCATGTTATTAACTATATTTCTTATAATGTACTTTGCATACTCATGACTATTTTGTAACTATCAATTTGTATTTCTTATAATCCGTTCACCTTTTTCACCCAGGCTGCCAGGCTGCCCATATGGCAAGCATCTTTTTTCTTTTTCTTTTTTTTAAAGATTTCCCCAAATTTATTCCAAGTAGGTCTTTCCACTGACTGTGTCCGTATTGTTACCATCACTGAAGCATTCCACCCAACTCACCGTGTTTGCATTTGTAGGGCTGAGGCTCCTAGTCGAATTTGACGTATATACGTATACAGTGCATATAGGAAACTGAAGAAGGAATTCTAGAAAATAGCATGCCAAACTAGTTAATAGCTGGATGCTTCACTTTTTAGGAATAATTTGGGGGAATAATCAACAATTAACTCTAGAAATCGCATAATTTTCTCACTTTGAAACGTTTTCAGTTTTTTCATACAGCCAAAGCTTTGGTACTAGAAGAAATGTTAAGCAAGTGTTTAGAAATGGAAATGATCTCACAGGTAAGCAATTACAGAACTTCCCCTTAAAGGACAATGCTACTTCATTCACTCCTTCCGTGTTATAATTTTGCTAAAGCAATGTGTTATCAGGATGGAAAGGATTCTATGTCAGTTTTATCCCTACTATATACTAGTCTGCCGTCTTCTGCCTCTAACTCCAAACACAAATGAAAGTAACTTAGTCCCAACACCTACCCCCTACTACTTAATAATGGTAACATAAGAAGATACTTCAAAGATAGTTTTGTTTTGTTTTACTTTTTACTTTTTGAAAGCGATTTTATGACAATATCTTACTTGCTGGAAAAATTAAGGAGCAAAGGAGCAAGAAATACACACACACACACACACACACATACACACACACACTATTTCTTTTGATCTCTCTTCCTAGCCAAGTGCTAGATAACAAATGCAAATGAGAAGAAATTAGGGACAAATTTCAGTTATTGACAAATGGACAAAATCAAGTCATTGCTTCAAAGAGCACCATCGTTAAGTATTTCTCATGGCTTTTAAGATCCCTTAATGTCACTGAAATTATTGCTAAAATCTGTGGCTTATAGATGACTGGTTTGTTTCCATGTTTATGACAGGGAATGGCAAATAGTGAATTATGAGACAGAGACTAGGACCTTAAGTGCTTCTAGCATCCAGCCTGCTGGCCTGAAATTATTGTGCACCTTGGAAATGATTCCCTCTTTTATATAACCTGTTTGTGTGCTAAATTGCAAGTTGGCAAACTACCACTCTTGGGCCAAATCTAGCCTTCTGCCTGTTTTTTTGTAAATAAAGTTTTATTGGAACATAGTAATGCCCATCTGTTTGGGTATTATCTGGCTTCTATCCTGCTACAATGACAAAGTTAAATAGCTGTAACAGATACCACATAGCTTGCAAAACCTAAAATATTACTGTCTGGGCTTTTATAGAAAAAGTTTGCCATCCCTTGTGCCAAAAGATTATACTTTGGTCCCTTGTGGAGTAGCTCCCTTGGACTATCTCTATTGTCTGTTATGTTCTCATTTAAATACTGTTTGTAGAGAAAACATTACCAAACAAGGGCCAGATTCAGAAAGGCTTTCTGTATTTACATTCACTGTCACATGTAGAAGTAAATAACAGATTTAGTTATCTTCTTTTATGTCTTCAGTTTTAAGAGGAAAGTAGTAATGAATTCATGGGTAGATAGATGATTGATAGATAGATAGATAGATATGATTTACCCAAATCAATCCCCAATGTGATTTATAAATATTTTTCAATCAACCACACAAAATAACATTTCAATTAATTGGAGTTCTGAGGCATTATCAGACCCTGTTTCTTCGGTAGCTCATCCAAATGCAGCAATTAGCTCTATCCCATTTTTATCTATTTTGTCACAAAACCAAGCTCATTTTTATTATGTAATATTCTACACAATTGCACCACTAGCTATCTATGGTAGATTGATCTTATGGGGCAATTTACCATCATTATTTGAACCTAAGTAAGATATTGTATAGGAATAAAACTGTATAAATCAGGAAGGAAAAATAGAACAGGAAAATATTAACAGAGGAGCAGAAATCTAAACACATATTTGGAAGACTGGGTATAGGTGAGAGAATAACTAAGGAGGCAGGAGAAGCTACAATCTGGTGACTAAATAGGAGCTAGAGTTTTCAATTAAGAGATGCAAAGTAAAATGCCATTAGTGGAAGAGGAAAAATCTGAATAAAACCTTTAGTTTAATTACTAGTATTATACTAATGTTAATTTCTTAGTTTCGATAAGAATGCTGATATTTAAGATATTATGAAGTGAAGGGAAGCTGGGTAACAATTTTTATAACACTTATATAAGCTTAATATTATTTCAAACTAAAATGTTTAAATAGGATGTAGCCCTGATATTAAGCAGCTCAGTGTCTAATAAGGAAAGACAGAAACATTATCAAAAGGCAGCAAAAAAAATATTGTGCAACAAATGCACTGATAATGGTTTCCCTCAGGGTGCCATGGAAATAGATGACAATTATTGATAGTCCAAATAGTATGGGAAATGCAAGTGGATAGATATCACGAAATTCTTCTAGAAGGTGTTTCCACAGTCTGTTGTGAAGGATGAGTGGGAGATATCTAGGCAAAAAAGAGGATAACGAATCCCAGGTAGATGTAACACCATGCTTAATGATACGGAAACAGGAGCAAACATGCCACATTCAAGGACATTTGATATGAAGAGGAATGGTTTTTTAGAGGTACAGTGGAAAGAGGTGAGACTAGAGATTGGCAGTAAACATAATCAACAGAGACTTGTATACTAAAAAATAAATGTAGATATTAAGAAAATAGTGAGATTTGAGCAAAGGTTAACAGGATGGATATGGCAGTTTTGTGTTTTATAAATGTTAACCTGGAGGCTGTGTGTAACATGGATTGAAACAGGTCAACAGTGGAAACTGAAAGACTAGCTCTGACTATGGTACTTTATTCCAAGTGAGCTAGGAACATGAGAGGTAGGATTTGAAAGAGTAACCTAATTAACCGTATTAATTAAGTAAAAGTCAGCATAATTTAGTGTTGTTTGGAAATGAGGCTATTGAAACAGGGAAATCTAGAGTAGACCCAGATGATTTTTCAGAAAACTAGTTGCAGATAAGTATTAGCCATTTAATCAATTAGAAAGTAAATGGTGAGCTGAAATGGAAGAAAAGATTGCAGGGAGCCATTTCCATTTTTACCTGTTGTTTTCAGTTGCTTATAGCACACAAAGATATTTCAAGAGGCTGTTGCAGCTCAATAAAGTCTAAATGACTTATCAATTTGGAAGTCATTCTGTACTTAAAATTATGAGATTAAATATACTTGCTCAGGGAAAGTCTGAAGAGAAGGAAAAATAAAAGTAATACTCTAGGGAAACCAACATGAGGGAAGTGAAGGAAGAGAAAATTGCAAAGGAAATTAAGATAAAACCACCATTAATTTCTGGAGAAATAAAGCAAAAGATAGTGGTTTTATAGGAGGCAACAGAAGGAATTTCAAGAAAAAGGTAAGGCTCAAATGTTTGGGCCTTCAAATGTTTGGGGTATCAAATAATAAAATGATTGAAAATATCTTGGATTTGGTAACTAAAAAAGCATTGATAAACTTGAGAAAACTATTTTAGAATTCAAAGTGAGATATATTGAATGAGATCAAGAAATATGGAAGAGACGACACTATTGGCTTTTGCATGCAAATGATAAAATGTATTAAAGGATCCTTTATGATGGTGTGATTCATGTGTATGATGAATACAAAGTATAAGCAGAGAAGCTGGAGTGTCACATTATAGCCTGCCTATCTGCCTCCATGCACCTTTCTATAAAGACAGATCATTACTTCAATATTATGCTTACTGTATATATCCCTATTTGGCCCCAAAGGATGGCCGGTTAGTCAATGACAGGTAAGATTTCTCAAGGTAGACACATATGAGGGCCGGTAACACTGCCCTCAAAAAAAAAAAAAAAAGATTTCTCAAGGTAGAAACAACCTAAGCCAGAAACGGCCGGGTGGTTGCCAATGGGTACCAGTGGGTGCCAATAGGAGGAATCATGAGTTGACAGAAATAGGGCATGGACCCCTTGCTTCAGGTTCTGGCAGCCTGCCTGTGAAATGACCTATTGATGTGATGATAATATTTGTCCTCAGTACATTCTTATCAGTAAGCCTTGACAGAGGAAGTTTCTGTCTCTTAAGAGGTGCATGACAATAACCTCATGGGACCTCCGGTAATGACAGTTTACAGGCATGGGAAATAAGGCTTGGAGATTAATTCTTGGGTGTGAGACTCACAGACCTCGGAAGCTACATTGACCCTTGCTTATGTGTAAGGTAATAAAAGGAACAGTCAGGCCCTATTCGGGGCTTCCTGTCCACGATGCAGAGGTACCCTGGCCCAGAGCTGTATTCTCTCTTATTTTGTGTTTCTCTCTCTTTCTTAACCTTTTGCCATCCCTCCTCCACTCCCACCTACCCTGTCATGCGGGACACCGCACTGGAGAAAGGAGAAAGAGAGACAACAGATAGTAGAAAAGTTTCCTGAAGGCCTTAGAAAAAAAATTGAGTCCTGGGCATAAGTGTAAATTTTATTGTTGATCAGAAGACAACTTCCTCTAATATATAAAAGCAAATAAAAAAGATACAGTGGAACACTGCCCTGAGCTAAAGAAAAACTTCAAACTAAAATGACTTAACCTGCTGGGTAACTTTAATATAAGAGATAAATATCTGTTCTACGCAACCTCAGTAAAATGTTTAAATTAAAAGGGAAAACAAAAAACAATCTTAGGGTTTGAAAAACATAAAGAAGTAACAAAAGTGATGAAAATATATTTGGAATTAGAATGTTCTACCGCCTGCAACACAGGAATCTAGAAAAGGCTGAGGAACAACATGTTCAAAATGTAACAGAAAAGAACTGAGATCTAACAACCTCATCCTTTCACATGTGAAGGACATGTGAAAAGCAAAAGGGTCTCATATTTCTCAGAAGAAATTACTCAGGTAAGTTCTCCCTCATTTCATTCAAAACTGTATAAACATCACCTTTGTAAAGGGGATTTTCCTAAACACCCCAAGAAACATTGCATCACACTCTATCATCTTATGATTTTCTTTGCATCATCACTTACTAATATATTATATAATTATTTGTCTGTACATTTCCCTGCTGTTTCTCCAAAGACTAGAATAGCATCTGGAATCTGAGTACTGAATAAATATATGAACTGGTGACTGACAAATGAACTTGATGGCTTTTATTGTCTCTTACAAGCAGGAAGGAATATCCTGTATTTAAAAGATAGAGACAGTGATGAACTTGTGAACATGAGGTAAGTGGCCCAAATTTGAAATTGTTTTGGACAGTTGAAAAGGTATTTAAGGGACATCCAGAGCAGAAGCATTTAATGGGTCGTTGACTCATCCCTTTGGCCTACATTTAAATGGGTGCTAACATTATCACTTCCCCCTCCCTCTCAAACACTTTGCTCTTTGGGTCATTTGGGATTTGTGCCATTGCTTTCTATCTCTTACTCATCTCTCTTTTCCTTTCTATTGGGTGTTACCAGATGTCATACAAACATGCATAAAGCGATCCCATTCTAAAAGAGGATTTTACCCTAACTCCATATCCCAATTCAACCTCCACTCATGTTTTTTTGCTTCACATCCAAATATCTCCAGTTTGTTATCACAGTCATTCACTATTTTTTTTAAAGTTTTAAATTATTAAATTACAAGGCCCGTCTGAGTGGCTCAGTTGGTTAAGAGCTCGCTCAAGAGTGTGAGCTGAGCTCTGAGCAACAGCAGTTCGATGTCCGGCCTGAGCTGAACTGCCGCTGAGCTGCCAACAGGTGACAGGATGGCTCAGCTAAAAAAAAAAAAAAAAAAAAAAAATTATTAAATTACAATGACCCGTACAATATTCACCAGTGCAATACCATAACTAGAATTGCCAAATGTTAATATTTTGTCCTTTGCTGAAGATCTTATGTGTTTAACTAAAAGGAATAACACAGAATTGATAAAACTGAAGTTTCCTTTTTATCACTTATAATCAAATCATTCCTCTCCTCATTAGCAGCAACCACTATAATAAATTTGGTATATATTTACCCCTTAACCCAGTTTATATATGTTTACATATATACCAATAATTGTGTTTAACTCACATCAATTTAACATAATTTAGGTCCCTGTGTAACCAGCTTTTTGTATTTAACTATATATATGAGATGTACTATGTCATTCATTCATTCATTAGATTATATTGCTCTTTAATATGCATATACTGTTAATTATCCAGTCTCATACTGATGAATAACTATTTCCACTTTTCAGTGTATTTTATATCATTATCCTTAAGCATTACTTTGTTTGCAACCTCAGCTCCTATCTATCATGAGTTAATATTGTAACAGCTTAAAAGATTGTCCATGAGTAATTTTACTTAAATAATTTTATTACCCTATGCTACCCACATTATTATGTCAGGGGATGATTATATTAACAGGTGCGGTGTGAAAAGAAACTTTGGAGGAATAAACAGTATTGAAGAGTGGCTGGAGAAAGAGGACGCAGGAAACTAAAGGGAAGAGTTAAGAATGCAGGAGAAATTTAAGTTTCATGGTAACAGTGAGGTAGGCAGAAGGATACGCATGGTCAGCAATATAAAAAAATTCAGTCCACAATTTTAAAGGTTATTGATGACCTTACCATGTATCGTTTCAATGGAGTAGTGGCATAGAAGCCAGATTAAGACATATCATTGTGGGCTAATGAACATATGGGAGAGAAAGTGCCCTTTTAAGAGTTTGGCTGGAAAACACACACACACACACACACACACACACACAGCTGGGGTGAAGAAAAGGCTGGTTTAAAAACTTGAAAGTCTTGCTATCTTACAGAAAGAGAACAGAAGTTGAAATCACAAGGAGGAGCAGTACACACAGAAAGATTTGCTGATATGGAGTGAGAGAACTTTCTTTGCAAAACTGACAAAGATGCCTGGTAATTATTTTGTTTTAATATTAATTTGCTATTCAGGAAAAACAAATTGTGGATAAGTGTGGCAAAATGCTCATCATAACAGTGTTAAATGTATAACACTATAAAGGACTACCTGGCTGATGTTTTTTTTTGAGCATTGCTCAAATGTTTGAATTACATTATAAAGGAACAAAACATTCTCAATATGGAAGAATTCAGTTACCATTTAAAAATAAAAATTAAACAAACAAACACTACTCAATGAGTACAGCTGTAGATGACATCTGCATGGTTGTTAAAATTGAAACTAAGGATAAATCTGCAAAAGAAATCATCAACAGAAAGAGAACAGAAGTTGAAATCACAAGGAGGAGCAATGCACACAGGAAGATTTGCTGAGATGGAATGAGAGAACTTTCTTTGCAAAACTGACAAAGATGCCTGGTAATTATTTTTGTTTTAATATTAATTTGCTATTCAGGAAAAACAAATTGTGGATAAGTGTGGCAAAATGCTCATCATAACAGTGTTTGCAAAACTGACAAAGATGCCTGGTAATTATTTTTGACAAAGAGGCAATGAACCAAATGGGAGAAGATATTTGCAAACAACACCTATGATAAGGGACTAATATCCAAAATACATAATGAACTCATACAACTCAACAACAACAAAAACAAATAATCCAATTTTAAAAATGGACACAGAACCTGAACAGACATTTTATCCAAGAAGGCATACAAATGGCCAACAGATATATAAAAAGATGCTTCACTAGCTATTAGGGAAATACAAAATCAAAACCACAATGAGATACCACTTCACACCTGTTAGAATGGTTATTATCAACAAAACAAGTAATAAGTTGGTGGAGAGGCTGTGAAGAAAAAGGAACCTTCATACACTGCTGGTGAAAATGTAAATTGGTGCACACACTATGGAAAACAGTACAGAGTTTCCTCAAAAAAATAGGAATAGAATTACCATATGACCCAGCAATCCCTCTCCTGGGAATCTACCAAAAGAAAATGAAAACATTGATCCATAAAGATATACGTATCCCATGTTCATTGTAATATTATTCATGGTGGTCGAGACATGGAAACAACCAGTGTCCTTTGATAGATGATTGGATAAAGAAAATGTGGTACATATATACAATGAAATATTACTCAGCCATAAAGAAAAAAGGAATTCTGCCATTTGTGACAACATGAATAAATGGATCTTGAGATTATCATGCTAAGTGAAATAAGCCAGACAGAAAATGTCGAGAACCATATGATTTCACTCATCTGTGGGATATAAAACTAAAGGCAACAAATGAACAAGGCAAACAAAAAGAAAAAACTCATAGTCACAGACAACAGTTTAGTGGTTACCAGAGAGAGAAGGGGGCTGAGGCGATGGTAGAAGGGGTTGAAATATATGGTGATGGAAGGAGATTTGACTTTGGGTGGTGAACACACAGTGCAATATATAGATGATGTATTGTATTATAGAATTTTACGCTTGAAACTTATATAATTTTATTAAGCAATGTCACCCCATAAACTTAAACAATAAATAAACAAATAATAAAACTAAAGATAAAGTAAATGTGAATAAATCTTGAAAAAATTACTACATACTCTAAATCTCCTGAATTAACAGAATGAGAAATGTAGAGTGAAATATTAGGTCATATGTAAGATACAAAAAAGAAATATTAAAAACAAAAAATATTGCTAAATACAGGGAAACAAATTTATGACTAGATATATCCATAATAAATACAAATGGATTAAACATCATTTTAATAGGCTATAATATTAATTACAAATTAAAATATTTATGAAGTAACAGGTTGATAGGGAAATAAAAATTGAAATATCAGAAAATATAGAAAGCAATGATTTTGATGTGTGGCCGGCCGAGTGGCGAGTTGGTTAAGTTGGCTTGGGAGCGCGAGCTCTGAGCATCAGGGCCAACAGTTTGGATCCCACATTAGGGCCAGTAACTGCCCTGTACAGCTAAGATGGTGAACAACAGCTTGACCTGGAGCTGGGCTGCCATGAGTCACCGGTGATGGCCTGCGCTGCAGTGGGCTGCCATAACCTACCGTGAGTGGCCGGCAGCCAGCAGGAGTGCCTGGCAGCCAGCGTGAGCTGCCGCCCTGAGCTGCCGTGAGCTGCCATCCAATGGCCGGTGACCGATCTGCCTCAGCCGGAAAGAGCTCAATGATCATAATACCAACATAGACCAGTGAAGCAACGTCCGCCACAACTAGACTGAAGAACCGAAGGACAGCAACTTGTCTGTCCTCCTTCCCTTATTCCTCAATGCTGTTCCCTCCCCCAATTCCCTAATAAAATATTTGAGAAAAAAAAAAGAAGAGAGCTATGATACTAAAAAAAGTGAATATCAGGACCTAAGGGTAAATACAAATTAAGAAGCTTAATTTTCCTTGTTGAAAATAAGGCAAGAGACACCCCAACCCTCCAGTTTCCTAGAGCATTCACTTTAGAATAATTGTAAGTATAAGGCATTTATTGTAAAGTATGTTAATTTTGTTAAAGGCTAAATAAGCCTCTTTCCAGTCTTACAACCTGGGAACCATCTCTTTGAAATGTAATCATTAAGGAAGTTAGTGTCACTACATCCCGCATTTTTTCTCCACTGTGGGAGAAAAAAAGCCTAAATTCCTCAGGTGCCTTGTTGCAAAACTACCATCTGTCAAAAAGATATAAGAAGTTAATTTTTTCCTTTGCATAGAGTCAGTTAACATGGATGGTTATCTCCAATTACCAAGTGAGTTTATGATGAACTACATGTGACAAATGGTGCTATCAAGCCTCTTTACTTGAAGGCTAGTTCTTGTTCATCCTGAGAACTTGTATGTAATGGGTTGTATCTGACTGGCTATATAAAAAGATGAGATTTCTTTCTGCCTGCAGTATCTTTTTTTTTTTTTTTTTTTTTTTTGAGGGCAGTGTCACTGGCCCTCATATGTGGGACCGAAACAGGGCTGCTGGCTTCCCAAGCCAGCGCTTAACCACCAAGCCTGCAGTATCTTTAGTGAACGACTTGTGATGCCTGTCACCTTCTGGTTTAATGCTTCTTCAGTGATAAAGTTCTTTTCTTTCTCTTCTAACTTTGTGGAAAGGTTTTCTGAGTTGGGATGAGCTTTTTATTAATTATATTTATCCAACACTAATGGAAGATCCATTGTGTAAGTACTCAATTATAAAGGCTCAAAAGAAAAATGGGTTAAAAATTAAAGCTATTTGTTAATATTTTTCACCATGTTAGTAAATCAGAAGAAAGCAATTATAGGATTACCTCCCTTGTTATTATTCTTAATAAAAGTATCCAGTTATTTGAAATTAATTTGTTTTGTGTTGTTCTTTCCTTGCCATAATTTCTTAAAGTACTAAACATGTTCTTACCATATGACCCAACAATAATTATACTACTGACAAAAACAAAACAAAAAAACAAAAAAACTCCTTTCATCCCAGAGAAATAAAAACGTATTATATATTCACATAAAATTCTATACACAAATGTTTATAACAGCTTTATTCATAATAAACCCCAAACTAGAAACAACCCTTCAAATGCCCTTCAAAGGGTGAATCATTAAATAAGATATAGTATATCCATGCCATGGAATACTACTCAGCAATAAAAAGGACCAAACTATTTAATACATGCAACAACTTAGTTGGATCTCAAGGGAATTATGCTGAGTTAAAAAACAAAAAGCCAATCTCAGATTATATAATATAGGATTCCATTTACATAACAGTTTTGAAATAACAAAATGATAGAAATAGAGGACAGGTTAGTGGTTGTCAGTAGTTAGGGAGGTTTGGGAAGAAGGGAGGTGACTGGTTATAAAAAAGTAGCCAGAGGGATCCTGGTGATAAAATTGTTTGTATCATAACTGTTTGGTGGCCACGTGAACCTAAACATGATAAATTTGAATAGAACTGAAAATGTACACATATACACGCACAAGTGAATGCATATAAAACTTGCAAAATCTGAATAACCTTAAAGATATTTATCCATGTCAATTTCTTGGTTGTTATATTTCATTACATGTTATATGAGATGTTATATGAGATGTTACCATTGCAAAAAACTAGTTTAAGGGTATAGGGGACCTCTCTATTTTTTCGTAAAATGCATTTGCAGCTATCATTATCTCAAATTATTTTCTTTAAAGTAAATTGTGAAATATTTAAAGCCAGAGAAATGCAGCAAAGAACATTGCTTTGTTTTACTTAATAGTTGCATTCTGTATTTCATTGCAGAAAGGAATTTTGTCTGAAACATTAAATCAGAAGTCATGCCTGAAATTGTCCCCTTGATCCCACCATACACTGTGAATTCACAACAACTCACAAAAGTTAATGCTGTAAACCCACCACTGCTGAGACAAGAAAACACTTTTAATAAACACATATGTTCCTCTAATCTAGTGAAAGATCTATTGCTCACATATTCTTTGCATCAAATTCAATGATAAGCATGAGAGAAAAATACTAAATGTTAACATTTCTCTATAAATCTTACACATATTTGCAAAAAATAGCGCACACACACACACACACACACACACAGAGAGAGAGAGAGAGTTTAGACATAGTGTTATAGTGCTCCACAAAGCACTGGTAACTATGCACTTAATATTTTAGAAACATTTTGACACAGGGTCATACATTTAAAGAAATAAATGTGAAATTTTTATAGAATATAAATTCTAACATTCCATGAGAAGACATATTATGAGTAAACTATAAGAAGTATTTTTCAAAGAACTGGACAGTTTCTAATGTGGTGCAAATATTACACCAAGAATTATTTCTAAAAATAAGAAATGGAGGGCTGGCCGAGTGGCACATTGGTTAAGAGCTGGTTTTGGGAAGCCAGCGATCCCGGTTCAGATCCCATATATGAGGGCCAGTGACACTGCCCTCTACAGCTAACAACAGCTCCACCTGGAGCTGGGCTGTGTGAGCCCCGGTGACGGTGTAGGCTGCAGCCTGTGCTGCAGTGGGCTGCCATAGGCTACAGTGAGTGGCCAGCAGCCAGCGTGGGTGGCCAATAGCCATGGTGAGGGGCCATCCAAAGGCTGGCGACTGATCTGCCTCAGTCGGGAAGAGCGCAATGATGATACCAACATGGGCCAGTGAAGCAACATCCTCTGCAACTAGACTGAAGAACAAAAGGACAGCAACTTGTCTGTTCTTGTTCCCTGATTCCCCAACGCTGTTCCCCTCCCCCAATTCCCCAATAAAATCTTTTAAAAAAAAATATCTATTACAAGCATATAATTATATGCTTCATGTTTTGTATAGGTGCATTGTCCTACAGCTGGGATCCTTGAATTTCATCATGCATTAGAATCATTTTGGGGGGTTTGTTAAAATACAGATTTGGGGGCCCACTGCAAAGTGTCTGACTGAGTAAATCTAAGTGGAGCCCACAAAGTTTCATTTGGAACAATTTCCCGAATGATGCTAATCATGCCAATCTGAGGAGTACACTTTGAGAATCACTACCTTTGAGGGACAGAAAAGAGGAAAGATATTGTAAACTGAGATAGCTGAACGTGTTTTGTGGAGGAGGTGATTCTTATACTGCAATTAAAACTGATTTATACTGCCTGCTCCGCCACCTGCCGCCACCGCCTGGGCTCCGAGTGGTTCGCTGAGCAGTGAAGACAGATTACAGAAGCTGGGAACGCACACCTCCAACTCCAGACAATGTCCAGCAAAGGCTCTGTGGTTCTGGCCTACAGTGGCGGCCTGGACACCTCCTGCATTCTCGTGTGGCTGAAGGAACAAGGCTATGATGTCATTGCCTACCTGGCCAACATCGATCAAGCAGAAGACTTTGAGGAAGCCAGGAAGAAGGCACTGAAACTCGGGACCAAGAAGGTGTTCATCGAGGAAGTCAGCAAGGAGTTTCTGGAGGAGTTCATCTGGCCTGCCATTCAGTCCAGTTCATGGTATGAGGACCGCTACCTCCTGGGCACCTCTCTGTCCAGGCCCTGCATCGCCCGTAAACAAGTGGAGATCGCCAAGCGAGAGGGAGCCAAGTATGTGTCCCACGGTGCCACGGGATAGGGGAATGACCACGTCCGGTTTGAGCTTACCTCATCGCTCCCTGGAGGATGCCTGAGTTCTACAACCAGTTCCAGTGCCGCAGTGACCTGACGGAGTATGCGAAGCAACATGGAATCCCCATCCCAGTCACCCCCAAGAACCCATGGAGCATGGATGAGAACCTCATGCACATCAGCTATGAGGCTGGAATCCTGGAGAACCCCAAGAACCAAGCTCCTCCAGGCCTCTACACAAAGACCCAGGACCCAAGCAAATCCCCCAACGTCCCTGACACCCTGGAGATCGAGTTCAAGAAAGGGGTCCCCGTGAAGGTGACCAACATCACCGATGGCACCACCCACCGAACACCCATGGAGTTCTTCGTGTACCTGAATGAAATTGGTGCCAAGCACGGCGTGGGCCGCATCAATATTGTGGAGAACCGCTTCATCGGGATGAAGTCCCGAGGTATCTACGAGACCCCAGCAGGGACCATCCTTTACCACACTCATTTAGACATCGAGGCCTTCACCATGGATCGGGAAGTGCGCAAAATCAAACAAGGACTTGGCCTGAAATTCGCCAAGCTGGTGTATACTGGATTCTGGCACAGCCCCGAGTGTGAATATGTCCGCTACTGCATCGCCAACTCGCAGGAGCACGTGGAAGGGAAGGTGAAGGTGTCTGTCTTCAAGGGCCAGGTGTACATCCTTGGCCCAGAGACCCCACTGTCCCTCTACAATGAGGAGCTGGTGAGCATGAATATGCAGGGCGATTACAAGCCAATCGATGCCACTGGTTTCATCAACATCAATGCCCTGAGGCTGAAGGAATATCATCGCCTCCAGAGCAAGGTCACTGGCAAATAGACCAGCTGACAATGAGGAGCTGGGCCTCCTCACTTTGCCCATCTCCAAATACAGGCGCTAATTGTCGTGATAATTTGTAATTGTGACTTGTTCTCTGGGGCGGGGCTGGCAGCGTAGTGGGGGTACCAGGCCCCAGCTTTGTTCCCTGGTCCCCTGTAGCCTGCAAAAGTGGTCAGTGAAGGGAAGGGTGGGGGGTGGATACGGTGGTGAGCTATAAAATGACAATTAAAAAAAGACACATTAAAAAAAAACAAAAAACTGATTTATACTAAATAAAAATCTTATGCACTCTATAATTTCTATTGAGGCTGGCTGGCATCAGTAAATTCAATTTAGTTATTATTGTTGCCTTTACCCCCTCTTGTTCCTTTTCCTTCACTGTCTTCCTTATGAGGTGCAATTACAATATATGGAGAATGCTGCTGCCAAGTGCCATCCAAGGAAAGGCAAAGATCTTCTATATGGGAAGCAGTGGGGCAAACCTTTGTAACAATGTGTGAAAAGTTTCAACTTCTTTGGTGCAGTCAGTCGGTTGTGAGCTACGGTTGAGGAAAGGTGTGTTTTAAAGTGTGCCATAAATCATGGATCATGAACAGTGCATTAACATGAAATTTTGTTTCGAACTGCAAAAAAGTGCTAAAGAAACACATGAAATGTTAAAATTAGTTTAGTCATGCTACAGTGACCATAAAGACAATCTTATTAGAGCATTTGAAAAACGATGTGTGTAGAAAATGGCCTGAGAAATGGGCAAATGGTTTCCATCATGACAACATTCCATGTCACACATCGTTTCTGGTATGGCAATTTCTTTCACATAAAAACGTTAGGTGTGTCTTCATCCACCTTATTCACTGGATCTGGTACTGTGCGACTTCTAGCTCTTCCCCAAAGTCAAAATGATTCAGGACATGGAGACAGCCATGACAGCACAACTAAAGACACTCACAAAAGAGGACTTCCAGAGCGGCTTAAGAGAGTGGTAAGGATGATGGGATAAGTGTGTTCAAAGCGAGAGTGAGTATTTTGAAGGGGATTAATAGCAATGTGTCTTTTATTGTAATAAATTTTTAAATTTAAATATTCACCATAATTTTTTATCACACCTTGTATCATCTGTTCCTCTTTTAGCTGAGAACAAATGGTCTCATCAATTCCTCACTGCAACCTTCACTTGTTTTCCAAAAGAAAGAGTGTTCATGTCCCAGTGGTTTAAACTGGTGTAACCCTATTTATTCCTGACCAATTTTCCAGGCTACGCATATAACTTGCTTAGAACATATAGCTGTCTCTTCTATAAACCAATCAATCTGTTTCTGTTGACAGCAGCAAACTTCATTATTGAAGCTAGGGAGACCAAGTTGGGCTACTACATAATGAATGCCAGACACAGATAAACTGTACTGTCAGCAATGTTTGCTCAATATTTCCAATTGCAAAGAATATAAATAGTGAAATGTTATGGTAAAGGTATAATGAGATGTAGGTATACAGGCCAGATTTTCATTTTACATTATTCAATGGGAAATTTTACCCCCAGGAATTTTTTCTTTAACTCCAATAAACTTATTTTTGAGATCCAGGAATTAGTTTTGTTTGGTTGTTTTTGTTTTTTCGTAATTAAAATATATCATATTTATATAAAAATGTAGTGCTTTGTGTTTTTTCTCTCCAAGCTGTATCTTTGGAACTCAATCTGGAAAGAGGGGCAAGAAGATTGATTTTATAAAAATAGCTAAGGAATGTTTTTAAAATGACAGAATGCACTTTAAGTTGTATTCCCAACGTATTCACACTAAGCATTAAAATATATTCATAGCATTTGTACAGGGTGTTGATTATATACATTTTCCACATCACTCACATAATCATCATTTTATGTGAGATGAGCTCAAATCTTCAAATGGTCACTCAAGGCTTTTACTTTATGAACAATGAAAAAAAACATCGAGTCTCTCTGGGCCCAAACTAATGTAGTAACAACAGTTCTTCTGGCTACCACGGGTTTGAACAAATTGGAGAGCTGAGTGGACAACACACAACAGCTTTCCTTGTCCCCTGACCACACAGCTGAGTGCCCTGCTCCAAGGCCCCTGCTCCAAGGCAATGGGGCAACCAGTGTGCCAGCATCAACCCAGGCCCAGCACTCTCAGAGCCTCAGGCTGGACAGTAGGGACAGCTTGTCACCTTTAACTATTTTCTTTTTCTTCTTTCCCTTTGTGCTTGACAAGAGCTATTAGGATAAGGTGCTTTACTATTTATTTTCTAAGAGCAATGGAATAAACTCAGTGAACCTTAGTAATGCAACATTAATTAAGCTGAGACTTCACAGACCAAGACATGTAGAACAATAACATATCCTTGCATACGCATAAGGTAGCAAAATGAACAGGCGTCAAAAACATTTTCTCCATAGGTAAGGGAATTATCTTACCATGATACTTTCTATGAAATCACATTTGTTTTTTTTCTTATCCCAATAGTTAAAGAGACTGTGATTACATAGACACGTTTAAATTTTAAATTGATTTGGAAAATAACAGTGACTTAAACATGTGTTAAGTGTGTACATTTAACATGTATTCTCTCTTTGGAATCTTTATGACATGGTGACATAAGTTCAGTTACTTCCTCATTTTACATAAATTGGATACAGAGAGCAGATAACTCCAAAATTACACAGCTGGGAAGTGGCAGAGCAAGAATGAAATTCAAGCAATTTGAAGGCAGAGCTGTTCTCCTACCTGCTGTCCTGTACTGCCTCTCTCTTGTTATAAGATTAATTTTCTCATTTTTTAAAATTTGTTTGTTTTTACAAAGTGTCATGCCTGTGACTCATTATTACAAGAATATGTGTGTGAGTGTATCTGTGCTGTTCTCATATAAAAATACAGCATTTCAGGTTAAAATTGCTATGCACTGAAATGCATAGATTAAGAAGTTCTGAGAGAAATATAGACATA
Source organism: Aselliscus stoliczkanus (assembly GCA_033961575.1). Taxonomy (NCBI): domain Eukaryota; kingdom Metazoa; phylum Chordata; class Mammalia; order Chiroptera; family Hipposideridae; genus Aselliscus; species Aselliscus stoliczkanus. Next base: position 67,655,114 of record CM066740.1, on the reverse strand, counting down.
GATACACTTATGGAGGAGAACGGCTGGTTTTTTAAAGCGTTATTACACCTTTAAGTCATAAATTAAACGGTATCTTCAGATAAATCTACTTGCAATTATAGTAATGCCAAGTCATTCTAAGAGACAGAATTAAGCTAAGTTGTCCACACTCTAAACAGCTGGGAGTATATATTAAGGCTTGCTATGGAAATGGCTTAAAATTGCCCATTAGATCATTAAAATTACCCAATGGACGTTAAAATTACCCATTAAATGCCACAACTTTATACAAGCAAAATGTATGCAGGAAAGTGTCTTCAACTATTTAACTTGATGGAGTTAGTTATCTCGTCTTTGTAGTGGCATTGCTGTATTATAGACCAAGAAGTATGTTTGAAAACCATTGATTTTCAGTCAAAATATATTTCTTGGAGTACTATGATATTTTCCAAAGAAAAGTGTTGTATTACATCAAATTTTAGGCTTCAGAAATTTGTTATGGTAAGTATATTAAACAAATTTTGAACTGCGTTTCATTTGACACAATTTACAACTAAGTGGGTAAGTATTTTAGAATGTAAAAAATTAATTTAAATTTATAATCCTCTTCTTTTTGTCTTTATATTTTGTCTCCGTTCCTGCTTAAAATATATTAATAGTACCATTGTGAGATGTGACAGAACTAGGGATTTAGTGTTATTCAAGGTATAATATAGCCAATAATATTTGCCATATTTTGAAATATTATACTTATGTTAGAATTCATGATAAATGAAAACACAGAAAATATATCTACATGTATGCTTCTAAATCTATATTTGTACATTTATACATATACACTTAGAGAAAAATATTGAGTCTTTCACACCCTCCTCACCAGCCTCCTTGCCCACATACCCCTTTGGGAGAATTCAATTTTTGTTAACGCACTTCCTGGCCATTTGTTGAATAATCAGGTAAAGAGTTACAGGGGGAAACTGAAAACCTTTAAAATAATTTACCTTTGAGTGAGTAAAAAGTCAAGGTAAAAAGTGAATAGACTAGATAAAGAAAGAAGGGAGAGGTGGGTAAAGAATAAAAACAGAGAGAAACCTCAAGGGTACAACTTCTGGTTATTTGAAGAGGGAAGAAGAACTGGAGAGAGAGGTGTGTGGGGGAGAAGGGGCACGAGAGTGAAAGAAGGAGAGAAAGAGAACTATAAATATATTTTGAGTAAAAACTGCCACTTTCGTTATTTCCCTGAGAGACTGTAAAAATGATTTGCATAGATTTTCAGTTGTTTTCATTCAGCCCAAGATCTGTCTGTAAAACAGTTGCCTGAGATGAAAAGCCTTCTCATTGTAGTATACAATGTGTGTCGTCTCCTCTTTAATCATTTTGCCTTATCACAAAAGCATAAACAGAAGCTTCTCAGACATCAATTTAAGCATATATTCTATTTGTCTTAAGTATGATATGAAGGAAAAATGTGGGTTTTTTTGTTTTAATTTTATATACACTAGAGTTCATTTTCATTTATCGCCTACTACAACTTGGAAAAGTTACTTATAAAAACATTGTAAGAATTCAAAATGATATTTTCAGAATAGTTATTTCTGTGTGTGGAAGATAATTTTGACATTTACTTACTTTCGATTTGCCCCTAGGGATAGACTTAAAGGAAAATGATAGAAATATTGATTGTCAGTTTGTGGATAAGCATTAATCTTTATAAGTGGCACAGGGCTAAACTTATATATTTTTATAAAAAAGATAAGTTTTGGAATGAATCCAATCTATTCCTTTTGGAAATGAAACTTTCTAACTTATAAACAAATAAATTTTGAAGTTACTATGCTGAGATAAAGTGGCAATTGAAATACAGCTAGCTCTGCTGCATGAGTCTTTATGACTTTTTTGCCTGAGACCCACTATGCAAACCCATCTATTAGGAAATATCTAAAAGGAAAAGAACATACTATTAATTTTCTAGGTTATGCATTGAGTTCAGCGTAGACTCAAACATGCCTTGATTCCCAAATCATCCCATTTAATCCTAGAACATTAATTATAAATTTACCTATTAAGAGTATAAAAGAAAGATGTTTTCATCAAGGTCCACTCATCACACAAAAATGAAAAATGTTCTTCTTCTATCTCCATCCCAATTCTGGGCAGTCATCATAACTTTGTGTCCAAGAAGACTAGACTTTCTTTATACACACGAATAACCCATAGCATTTTTCATTTTTTATGAAAAAGGATGAATCTGACCAACAGGGTAGGCTACTCCCCTGTTAAGGTTCTGGGTAATATTATGTCTAGTGTGCCATGATAAAAATACGAATTTTTATTCATATTTATTCAAGAGGATCTTCTTGGAGAGGTATAATATCATATGGAATGGGCATATGGATGCCTGTGAGAACTAGGCAATGGAATCCTGGTGGTGGGTGACTGGGAGTAAGCTTCATGCCAAGCTTGGCATGAAGTAATGAAGTCACCAGAAAATTAATTCATCCTGACATTGCCTTAGTTCTTTCTCCAACTGTACTCCATTGACTACCTTGAAGGGAAATGAACCGAGGAGTCAAAAAAGGCAGGAGGAAAATAAGAAAAAAATGTCTGCTTCCTCTATGTTCAAAATATCTTAGTATCCACTTTTATAGATATACCTAAATTCAGCAGTCTGAATTTAAGATCTATTGAAGGACTTGTGAAAAAATGTGAATTAAAAAAATAAAATACAGTATAATTTTATTATGACATTTCTACATAAGGTATAGATATAGAAAAACTATATTCCAATCACGAAAGGAAATGTTAATTATATATGTTTAGGGTAAATGGCAGAGTTAAGAATATCCCTTGATACCAGTATGTAATTTGATTATAACTATCTTGAGTGATCTTAATCAGTGGCAATTTTCCTAACATTTAATGTATTGAAAGTTCAGCTTCCACATGGGTTGTATATATCTGGAAAGAGCAACAGTTGGATAAACTATCATGAGAAAAATCTGGATAAAATACAAAATCATAATTTTCCATGAATCCATCAAAGAGCTAAGGTCACAAGGTAATGAAGTACCCTGAAATTCAAGGAGAGATAAACTCCTCCAAGAAGAGATATCTAAGGCAGCATATAGATGAAGAGAGACTAGATGTCATGCAAGTGAATAAGAAAAAGTGAGTAAGAAAAACACAGGTGAAATTCTCATTAACTGATAAAGGATAAGTGTGAGGTACATGACATATTAGAATCCCTGAGAGACACAGACCAACAAGAATTTCATATTCAATTGCGAATTGTTTTCTACTGACCTCTATTAGTTATCTTCAAGAAATATTGAAGGCAGGGTGGGTGATCAGAAGGAAGCCACTGGGATTAGGTGGGCATGCAAGAAAGAATGAGTTGCCACTGTGGGAAAGGCATAGAACTTCATACCACTATCTGCATCCTCCACTGACACATCTTAAGCTTTTGAGGGATGGGCAGGAAACACTGTCATCTTTAGGGTACAAGGATAGGTGCATTGTTACCTGTGTAATGGTTAAAGGAGAAAACCTACATTTGGAAGAATCAGGCTAGGAGTCCATTCCAGTATAATGATAGGTCTTCTACCATGGGGGAGGAGCAGGAAGCTCTGTCTGACACAAGACCCACCACTGATACAAAGTAGACTTTGGCTGCAATACATAAGAGAGGTTAGAAAGCAGGGGAAGTCTCACTCCAAATTCTAATAATGAGGCCTGTCTAATACAAGGCTGGACCTGGAAAACAATTACTGATCATTCCTACCCTTCACCCCAGCCTAAGCCTTCACCAAGTGAAAAGCAACTGTGTTCTACTTCTCAAGGAAAGGCAAGAAGGGGTAGAGAGACACTTCTCTTTTGTACAGTAATGCTGCAGTAGCTGAGAGCTTGGAATAAAAGACTAACATACTGAAAAGTTTCCTGATCCTTAGCTTCTCTACTGATCAGTACAAACAAATGATAGACGACTGCTGGATGAACTTGAAGCCTGTGGTGTATGAAAGATACCAAAAGCAAAAACAAAATTCAAACTCACCTCCACTTCTCAATAGAGTGACTCAACCACCCAGAGTGAGGAGCCAGAGAGAGGAAAAGTCATACTCATTTTGAAGAACACATTATTTTGAAGAAGACATTATTTACCTCAGTCTCTACTATTCTACACCCAATGACAAGCAATCAATAAAAATTGACGAGACAGATAAATAAACATGAAAAATATCCAAATTTGTCAAAGAACAAAGAAATCAACAGAGTCAAAAATGTAGATGATCCAGGCATTGGAACTATACGCCTGGGATTTTAAAAAAATTATAGCTTCTATGTTAAATGATATAAAGGAAATAGCAGACAAATGTATAAATATGCAGGAAATTTCAGCAAGGAGATGGACTCCCTAAGACAGAGTCAAATGGACGCAGCTAAGAAAATAATTAACTTGAAATAGTGAGTAGAAATTACCTAAACTGAAACACAATTGGGGCCCCAGGAGGACAAAAGAAAGAGAATGGGACAGACAAAATAAAAAAGTAATGGCTCGAAATTTCCAAAAAGAGTGAAAGATATCAAACCATAGATCCAAGAAGGCTACAGATCCCAAGTATAATGAATACTAAATACATATATAGACACATTATATTTTCAAATTGCTGAAACCCAAATCAGAGAAAATCTTGAAGGCATACAGAAGAAAAGAAAGACATAAAACATACAGAAGAAAATGATAAAAATTATACTAGACTTCTCAGAAATTAGGCAAATCAAAGGACAATGGAATGACTTATTTAAAGTATTTTATGTAAAACAGTCAGCCTCGAATTCTCTAACCAGTGAAATTACTAAATGAGGATGACATGGGCTTTCTGACAAAGCTGAGAAAATTAATTGAGGGTACAGATACAACATAAGAAATGTTAAAGCAAGTTCTTTGAGCAGAAGAATTATTAATCCAGGCAGAAACTTCACAAAGAGATTTTGAGATCTGCAAATGGTAAAAATGAAAGACAAATATCAGGCCATTTGGAAAGGTTTTGTTTGTTTTCTATTTACCCTATTGTTTTACTATGTTAATTTATGGAAAGTGTCATCTCTTAAAACTTCATATTTTTATATTATAATGTATTTACATGACAACAAGGTATTTGTTTTTGCTATTTTATGTATTAAATTTATTGGCGTGACATTGATTAATAAAATTATATAGACTTCAAGTGTATAATTCTATAGTATATTATCTATATATTGCATTGTGTGTTCACTTCCCAGAGTCAAATCTCCTTCCAGCACACCAGTATTTGACCCTTCACCCTCTTCTACCACTCCCTCACCCTCCCATACCTTCTGGTAACCAGTAAACTGTTGTTTGCATCTATGAGTGTTTGCTTTTTATTTGTGTTTTTCATTTGTTGCTTTGGGTGTTATATCCCACATATGAGTGAATTCATATGTTCTCAACAATTTCTGTCTGACCTATTTCACTTAGTGTGATAATCTCAAGATCCATCCATGTTGTTGCAAATGGTAGCATTTCATGTTTTCTTATGGTTGAGTAATATTCCACTGTATATACAAATCACATCTTCATTATACAATCATCTATTGAAGGACACTTCAGTTGTTTCCATGTCTTGGCTGCCATGAATAATACTTCAATGAGCATGGGGTACAAATATTTTTATGGATAAATGTTTTCAGATTTGTTGGGTAGATAACGAGAGATGGATTTCTAGGTTATTTGATAATTCTATTCTTAATTTTTTTAGGAAACCCCATACTGTTTTTCATGGTGGCTGTACCAATTTATATTTCCCCCAGTTGTGTATGAGGGTTCCTTTCTCCCTACATCTTCTCCAACACTTGTTATTATTTCTCATGTTGATAACAGCCATTCTAACAGGTGTGAGGTTGTATCTCATTGTAGTTTTGATTTGCATTTTCATAATAGCTACTAAAGTTGAGCATCATTTCATATATCTGTTGGCCATTTGTATGTCTTCTTGGGAAAAGTGTCTGTTCAGGTCTCCTGCCCATTTTTTAATTGGAATGATTGATTTTTGTAGTTGAGTTACATGAGTTCTTTACATATTTTGGATATCAGACCCTTATCACAGGTGTTGTTTACAAATATCTTTTCCCATTCAGTTGTTTGCCTCTTTGTTTTGTTGACAGTTTCTTATGCTGTGCAGAAGCTTTTTAGTTTGACATAGTCCCATTCATTTATTTTTGCTCTTACTTCCCTTGCCTTTGAGGTCAAATTCATAAAATCATCCCTAAACCCAAGGTCCATATCTATGTTTTTTTCTATGCAATTTATTGTTTTAGGTCTTAATTTAGGTGTTTAATCCATTTTGAGTTAATTTTTGTGTATGGTGACTAATAGCAGTGTAGTTTCTTTTGCATGTGGCTTTCCAATTTTCCTAGCACCATTTATTGAAGAAGCTTTCTTTTCTTCTATGGACACATTTGGCTCCTTTATCAAAAATTATTTTCCCATATATATGTAGGTTGATTTCTGGGTTCTCAATTCTCTTCCATTGGTCTGTGTGTCTGTTTCTCTGCCAGAATCATGGTGTTTTGATTATTGTGGCTTTGTAGTATAATTTGAAGTCAGGAAGTGTGATACCTCTGGCCTTGTTCTTGTTTCTCAGAATTGGTGTGGCTTTGCAGGGTCTTTTGTGATCCCATTAAAATCTGATGGGTTTTTAAATTTTATTACCTTAGAAAATACCATTGGGGTTTTGATGGAGATTGCATTAAATTTGTATATTACTTTGAGCCATGTGGCCATTTTAATTATGTTGATTCTTCCAATCCATAAAAACAGAATATCTTTCCATTTCTTTGTGTCTTCTCCAATTTTTTTAAAATAATGTCTTGTTGTTTTCAGTATATAGATTCTTCACATTCTTTGTTCAGTTTATTCTGAAGTATTTTATTCATTTTGTTGCAATTGCAAAAGGAATTTTGTTTATTTTTTTTCTGAAATGTTATTGCTAGTATATAGGAATGGGATGGATTTATGAAAGAATATATGCCACCAATTTCAATAATGTAAAAGAAATGACAAATTCTTAGAAATATATAACCTTCCTAGATCAAATCACAAAGAAGTAAAAAATCTAAACAGACCAATCAACAGCAAGGAAATTGAAACAATCAATAAAAGCCTCCCAAAAAGCAAAAGTCCAGGACCAGATAGCTTCACTAGAGAATTATATCAAATGTTCAAAGATGATTTAATACCTGTCCTTCTCAAACTCTTCCAAAAAACTGAAGAAGAGGCAATACTTCCTAACTCATTTTATGAGACCAACATTACCCTGGTATCAAAACCTGGTAAGGGTAACACAAAAAAAGAAAACTATAGACCAATATCTCTGATGAATAGAGATGCAAAATCCTAAATAATAGCAAATTGAATACAACAATACGTTACGAAGATTATACATCACAACCAAATGGGGTTCATTCCAGGGATGTAATAATGGCTCAACATATACAAACTGATAAATATGATACATCACATAAATAAAATAAAGGATAAAAATTATATGATCATATCAATAGATGCAGAAGAAAATATTTGACAAGATACAACATCCATTGATGATTAAAAGGAATACTAACATGGTTATAGAAGAAAGAACCTCAACATAATAGAGGTTATATAAGACAAATCCTCAGCTAATGTCATATTTAAAGGTGAAAAATTGAAAGCTTTCCCTCAAGATCAGGAACAAGGGAATGATTCCCCTTCTCACCATTGTTATTCAGTGTAGTATTGGAAGTTTTAGCCAGAGTAATCAGGCAAGAGAAAAAAAATAAAAGGCATCCAAATTGGTAATGAAGAGGTCAAATTGTCTCTTTTTTCAGATGACATAAATTTTTATATAGAAAACCCTAAAGACTCTGCCAAAAAACTATTAGAAACAACAAACAAATATAGTGAAAATACAGGATACAAAAATCCGTGTACAAAAATCCATTGCAACTGATGTATAAACCAGTAACCAAGGCTCAACTACAACAGGAGGACACACACAACCCACACAAGGGACACTCCTCAAGCACCCGGCTCTGGTGACCAGGGAGACTGCAACAGTGGGCAACACAGAATATAAAGCCACTGTACCAAGACAGGGGACAAAGTAGCCCTACCTAATACAGAGAACAAACACATAGAAGCAGCCAAAATGAGGAAACAAAGAAATATGTTCCAAATGAGAGAACAGGAAAAAAACTCCAAAAACAGAACCAAAAACAAAGAAATATGTTCCAAATGAGAGAACAGGAAAAAAACTCCAAAAACAGAACCAAAAACAAAATGGAGACAATCAATCTACCAGACACAGACTTCAAAACACTGATTATACAGATACTCAATGAACTCAGGGAGAACTTCAACAAAGAGATAGGGAATGTAAAAATAAAGATAGAAACATAAAAATGAACCACTTAGAAATAAAGAATACAATAACTGAAATGAAGAATATATTACAGGGAATCAATAGCAGATTAGATGCAGCAGGGATCAAATCAGCCATTTAGAAGATAAGATAGCAGAAACATCCAATCAGAACAGCAAAATGAAAAAAGAATCCAAAAAACGAGGATAGTTTCAGGGGTCTCTGGGACCACAGCAAGCGTGATAATATTTACATCATAAGGCTACCAGAAGGAGAAGAAAGAGAACAAGGAATTGAAATCCTATTTGAAGAAATAATGATGGAAAACTTCCTTAACCTATCAAAGGAAATAGACATACATGCCCAGGAAGCACAAGGAGTCCCAAACAAGATGAACCCAAAGAGGCCCACACCAAAACACATGCATTATTAAAATGCTAAAGGTTAAAGACAAAGGGAGAATCTTAAAAGCAGCGAGAGAAAATCAGTTAGTTACCTACAAGGGAGACCCCATACAACTGTTAGCTGACTTCTCAGCAGACACTTTGCAGGCCAGAAGGGAGTGGCAGGAAATATTCAAAGTGATGAAAAACAAGGATCTACAACCAAGATTACTCAACCCAGCAAAGCTATCATTTAGAATCAAAGGACAAAGAATTTTCCAGACAAGAAAAAGGTAACGGAGTTCATTAACACCAAACCAGTATTACAAGGAATATTAAAGGGTCTTCTTTAAGAAGAAGAAGAAGAAAAAAAGGTGAAAAATATGAAAAATAAAATGACAATAACTACATATCTATCAATGATTACTTAAAATGTAAATGGATTAAATGTTCCAACAAAAAGATAGGGTGGCTGAATAGGTAAGAAAACAAGACCCTTCCATGCACTGCCTATAATAGACTCACTTCAGATTGAAAGACACACAGACTGAAAACAAAGTGATGGAAAAAATATTTAATGAAAATGGAAATAACAACAACAACAACAGCAACAACAAAAAGCTGGGGAGCAATACTTTTACCAGACAAAATAGAGTCTAAAACAAAGGTTATGACAAGAGACAAAGAAGGACCCAGTAATCCCACTTCTGGGTATTTATCCAAAGTAACCCAAAAACACTATTTTGAGAGGACATGTGCATCCATATGTTCATTGCAACATTGTTTACAATGGCCAAGAAGTGGAGGCAGCCTGGGTGTTCATCAATAAATGAATGGATAAGAAAGAAGTGGTACATATACACAATGGATTATTACTCAGCCATAAATAAGAATAAAATCTTGCCACCTGTAACAACTTGGATGCACTTACAGGGCATTGTGCTGAATAGAGTGAGTCAGACCAAAAAAGACAAATGTCATATGAGCTTACTTATATGTGGAATCTAGAGAACAGGATAAAATAACAATCAAAACAGGAACAAACTTATAGATAGAGAGAACATTTTGATGGTTTCCAGATGGGGGAGGGAGAAAGGAGAATGAATGAAGGTGAGGAGGGCATTAAGGCTACAAATTGGTAGGTACAAAGTAGTCATGAGAACATAGAGTATAGCATGGAGAATATAGTCAGTAGTATTGTAGTATCTATGTATGGTGTCAGATGGGTACAGGAGTTTTCAGGATGATCACTTCATAAGTGATATAAATGTCTAATCACTGTGTTATATGCCTGAAACTAATATACTATTGCATATTAACTGTAATTGAAAAATAAAAAAATTAATCTAGAAGGTACATATTACATCAGGTGACAAACAAAAAAATGGCTTTCTGATTAACTCTAATTAAGGAAAGTTTCATTGAATGGTAGCATTTGACCTAAGAATTAAGTGTGGAAAGATATAGGGGAGTGAAGTTAAAGAGGGGACAGCCTGAGCACTGGTGGGAAATTGCAGGATGCATTTCCTAAAACTTATTTCAAAAGATATCAGTATGTTTTTTTGTAGGACAAAAGAGATGCCAGTCCAATAATAATAAATGAGATTGTTAATGTGCAATAATTATTGCTTATTATTGTTATTTTATTATTAAACAAATTTTCCAATCATTCAGGCTGCCCCCAAAAGTAAGTAATATCTAAATAAGATTACTAGAGGAATGGTATTCAATGCATCAGGAATCTTAAACACACACATGCACACACACATGCACACACACACACACGCACACACAGGAAGTTAGAAAAATGACTCTACCTTTACTTCTACTCTTTTTAAAGTTAAATGAGGCTGAAGGAGGAACTGCAGAAGTTAGGTAGGTATGCCAGGGCTGTACTATCCATTACCTACTCTTTTTAAAGTTAAATAAGGCTGAAGGAGGAACTGCAGAAGTTAGGTAGGTATGAAAGGGCTGTACCATCCATTACCTTATAAGTGAACTGAGTATATTATACTTGATGCAAAAAGCAAAAGAAAATGCATATGACTTTTTCCCCTTAACAAAAGGAAAATTAAGCATTTTAGGGAGATGTGAAAAATAAAAATATCCATATACAATAAATGTATAAAGATGGGGGTGGTGGACACAAGGAGGTTAGTTATGCATTCATGTTTGTCTTTAGTCTGTATAAAAACATTGTTCTGAAAGTATTATATGCTTTCTTATAGTGCCTTATACAGAGTTGTGTATTATAACCTGTTGCCATACTGAAGCTTCCCATATATAATTCTCTGCTTTATTGAATAAATTACCTACATTAGAAATAGTAATTTCTATTTCATAAGTAAAAAGAATAATGCTGTAAATTTTCTGTCATAAAGTGAATTTCACACATCATAAGTGAAAGCTGTATCCATTCCTCCTTGTATGTAGAGTATACCTGTCTCATTTTTTATACTTCACTTCAAGTCAAACTCCCTCTATTGGTTTAGTTACTTTCTCCAGATCCAAACCAGCCCTCTGCTCTCTGATGCTGTGGCTGGGACCACAAACCACACTTGACCTCTGCGTTGGCAAGTGGCTTCTAATTAGATCCTGTCAAGAAGCAGGTTGGGGGTGGGGTGGAGCGGGGAGAGAGCTGGAAGAAGAAAAAGATACCTCCTATTTCACTTTAGATCCTCTTTTCTTTTCTCTTCTCATTCCTGTTATTGTTACTTCAGTAATGCTTCCTCACTCTGGAAGTGACAGACAGCTCCAGGGCAGCAGTTTCTCAGTATTCATAAAGTAAGGCTCATGACACCCCCTGAGAGGTCCCAGCCCACCCAGCCAGCATCCTTTCCTCACAGGAAAAAATGTCAGCCTGAAAAGCCCCTCATTGATGCGTCTAATTTTTAATAATTTCAAACTCTTCCCTTTGTTGCCAATGGCTAAGGTTACTCTATGCTTCTTAGTTACTATCTCCATTATACTTTAATGTTCCCATTTGCTTTTTCTATTTTCTCAGTCTCTAGTTAACAATTCTTTATGTTAAATTATTTCTGGTAAAATTACTGATGTGCCTACCTCCTCAGTGCACCCCACCAGCTAAATAAGACATTAGTACCAGAAGTGGGGACCCACAAAAAAGACCCTCAAAGATGGGAATTTGGAATCAGCTTGGTTATGTGTTTGGTTAAGAGCACAGTCCAGAGTTCCTTACAAATGGGACATGGGGTGCAAGTCATCAACATCATGTAGTGGCATCACCATTAATCACATTGTCACCCGGCTGTTATGGTGATTAAGCAAGTTCCTTGGGGGACCAAGTGGCTACTACTCTCAGCTGTTAACTGCAGTCATGGTGACCCCAAGGAGGGCACTGGAGCACTTAAAGGAAAAAACAACAAGCTCAGCTCTTTCTATCCTCAGCCCAAATTAGAGTGAAATAACTAGAAATTCTATGACAGTCCTAAAATAAACCTATATTCCTTATAGCCACAGGCCTGGTCTTAATTAAATCAGACACAAACTTTAATTGAATGGGTTGCAAAAATATAACACAAGTTTTAATTTGCAGCCTAATCAGTTCTCTCTTATAAAGGTCTGGGCATTGTTTGGAAGAAAGAGGGAGCCTCATAATTGAAAAGGGTTCATTGGGGTGGACAGATAAAGCTCAGGATTTTCGAGCCCAGTCGCCTGGAGTCTCCCTTGCCAACGGAAGTAGCTCCCTTGTTCCTGAGAAGACCAGTTTTCCCTTGCTTGAAAGCCCTGTGTAATCTCACCTGGGGTCTTGCAAATGGATGTTTATTCTCAAGACCCTTTTGCTGCCATTCTGTCAATAACTAGAGTTATACCACAGCATGATCCGGGAGGTAAGTACAAGGTCCCACTAGGGAAGAAACAGCTTATATATCAAAAAAATTCAAAAATTTTGTGCATTTTTATTTGCAGAAATCTTGAAGTGTGATTTAAAATTAGATCTATTTCTAATTAGAATAACTAAGCCCAAACTTAAATTCTATGTTTTATAGTAAATTCTATAAATGCCACATATTCCTTATAGTGTGTGTGAATAAAGGGTATCAGTGGCTTGAACAGGGCTGGGTTATCTCATATATTGTCTCATTGAATTTTCCCCAACCCCCAGTAATATTGTAGCTGTTATCCCCATTTTATAGATCAAGAAACTGATTTGCGCAACCTTAGCTTATTGTCTAGGGTCAAGTGGAAATTTAATAATAAGTTTGTTGTGGCTCAGTGGCTCAACACTGTGGCTCAACCCCAAGTGGCTCAGTTGGTTAAGAGTTGGCTTGGAGAGCGAGCTCTGAGCAACAGGGTCGCCAGTTTGATTCCCACATGGGCCAGTGATGCTGCGCCCAAGCTGAGCTGTCAATGAGCTGCCAACAGGTGGCAGGATGCTCAGCTGGTGTAACAACAAGATTGCCTGTTCAATGGTGGGCTATGCCCACCACAACAAAGGCTGAACTCAGCACCTTGAGCTGAGCTGCCTCCCAGATGGCTCAGTGGATAGAGCGTGTGCTCTTAACAACAAGGCTGCTGATTCGACTCCCACATGGGATGGTGGCTACACCCACCCGCAGCTAAGATGGAACACAGCACCTTGAGCTTAGAGGCCATGAGCTGCCAACAGGAAGCCAGATGGTGACTGGCGCCCTCCACAATGAAGACTGAAGAACAACAACTTGGCTGGTCCCCTTTCCCAATTCCCCAACACTGTTCACCTCCCCCAACTCCCCAATAAAATCTTTAAAAAACAATAATAATAAGTTTGTGTTCAAACCTACATCTATCTGACGCGTGCTTTTCTTTTTTCCTCAACCCTTTTCTGAAAGAAAGCCTTATGACGAAGATTTTTCTCATTGACACAGATTTAATGGAAGGTATTATAAGAGGAATTCATCTGATTAAATTTAGAATACTAACAAAAGTTCAGCACATAAATATCCTGTGTTAAGTAGCATTTGATTTATATATATATTTGCTTTAAAGAATTGATTCATTTTCTTTTATGGTAAATCAAGATAAATTAATAATCTTGATTGAACCCAGAATCTCTTGTTCTTATATTCAATATATACAGTTTGTAGACTCTATTTAGCAGATAAAACAAAGCCAATGTTTTCTAGCATTTTGTTTTTATAAAATGTGCCCTGTCATCCTTCACAATTTTATTTTTTTCGATCCCATTCAATGCTTTTTCCCTATTCCATCTTATCTTACAATGAATTCCCCCCAAAATGCCAAGCTGTATGGACTAGGTGACAATACCTGAAAACTTCATCTCTAGTTTCATCCCTGGCTATTTCTAAGGTGCTGTGGGTATTAGGTAGAGTTGGGCCCACTTCAAATGGAGAGGTAAGTCCATGTATACATCGCCAGGTCATTCGGTAGAAATATTGTCCCTATTTCTTCCCTTCCTCTAAAGATACACCGTATATCAAAGACGAGAAAGCAGCATCTTTTCTGATTGATCATGTGCTCTGGAGTCTGAAGACTTTGGGTTCTATTTCACTCCAGCCACTTGTACCTGTGTGGATTGGGGTCCAACACTGAAACCCTCTGGGCTTCAATTTCCTCATCTGTACAAAAAGAACAATCATGCTCTCCCCTGGAGTTACTGTGAAAATGTGATGTGATTCAAGCAAAGCCTCTAATTAACATGGTACCTGAGAGATTTATGTATCCAGTATTAGTAACAGGCTCTACACGCTGGAATTAAAGCAACTAGTGCTGCATTTACTATCTAGTAGCAAAATAACTGTGTGAGTGTGAGTGTGTGTGTGTGTGTGTGAGAAAGAGAGAGAGAGAAAGAGAAAGAGAGAAAGAGAGAGAGAGTGAGAGCGAGAGAGAATATCTGAGAGAAGCAAAGGGTAAAGAAAGAAAAATAGAAGAAACATATATAGATATAGATATAGATATAGATATAGATATAGATATAGATATAGATATAGATATAGATATAGATATAGATATAGATATAGATATAGATATAGATATAGATAAGGCCTTTTAGCATTAGAAGATTAACGTGTTTTCTATTGAAGCCAAATATTTAACTTTGGTTACAGAAAGCTATGGCATCAAGTCTGGGTTGACATGGGGAAAAATATAGCACAAATGTCAGGCAACTGTTACATAATATTGTGTTTCAGAACTCCTGGTACAAGTAAGTGAGGGAATTAAGAATCTGTGGTTGAAAGTTAATTAAATTATTTTCAAGTTCCTTCTGCCCGCATAATTAGAGCTAAATAAAACTTTTGAATCTTCTTAAATGCATAGATTTTTCACATTTAATTCATTGAAAATCGAAGGTCAATTCAGAAATATTGTGTAATTAAATGTTGACCGAAAACTGACCTAGTGTGTTTAAAGGAAGGCCGAGCAAAGTGAAATAGTAGAGGTCTGCATAACAGCAACCATAGAAATTCATCTTCATCAGCAACATTCAAAAGTTGCTTATTTTAAACCATAAAATGCAACTCAGTCATCTCTGACTAGATTAAGGAACTGCATATGATTGTGAGGCCATCGACAGAGATTGGAGGCAGCACTGGCACAGTTGTGCTGGCCTCTATCCTGATGTCTTTCTTGGAAAGGAATGCCTTGTGTCTCCCACAGGCTGTGGTCCGGTCAACCACCGGGCATCTGGTACAGCAGATGGGCCCTGCCTCTTACCTGGAACAGTCACCAGCAAGTACAACCAGCTCTTTCTGCACTTCTGCATGAATTTAGTTAAGTGTTCTATTTTTAAAGCACTCATTCCAGGATATATCTACTGATCCCCACGTATGTGCAAGGTTGTAGCTACTACCAAGGTGAGTGCAGACACAAATCCTAACCCCAAGAGCTTTATCCAATGTGACATCCAAATCTTGTTTCTGATATTTCCCTGATCAGGCTTATCTGTTCTGGCACAGATTGGATTACTGTACACATAGTACTACATTTTTATTCTGTGTTTCCTCTTCATGCTATATGCCCTCTTTTATGTTCTTGTTGTTTTATCAGCTACTCCAATCTTCACACCTTGTCACAGCTTTGGACCTTATTTCCTCCCCTAGGCTTACTATGGAATGGTTCTAAGGACAGAATTTATAAATCATTCCAAACAAACTGAGGAACTTTTTCCAATACATATGCCTTCAATTCACCCAGAGAGTATATGATTTGATAAGTCCAGGTGGTATCCTGGTCTTATGTTTTCTGTCCAGTTCTGTCAAAATTACCAATACTGAAATGCCACTGGGTTATGGGAGTATATCCTTTTTCTTCAACGATAAGCATCAAATACCCTGGTGTGACTCTGATAGTAGCCGTATATTTTGTTTATGGCATTGAAGAGTAGGAGGTGAGGTGGGAGGGAGGATACTATGTGTAAGGGATAGCAAATTAAAATGGTTTAATATTCCGCTACAGAATACAATTGATAAAGGCTGGCTAGGCGTATTCAGTATATGTATATAAAATATGACTGATAAAACATCCTTTCAGGCCAACAATTTGTGATCTGTGGGTGTGCTTTCTCCCTGCTCTCAAGACAGAATCACAAAGTTCTCTAGTCAGCCCCTTCAGATTTGCCTCAGCTATGGCCTTGGCAGAAGTTATGCTTTTCCCAGGGTGGCCTACATGGAGTGACTTAGTTGCCATCTAAAGGTTGGCCATCTCGCCAAAGCAGAATGTGGGAATGACCATTCTTGCTTTAGAGATCCCCATTGAGGATTATAATATGCAGCCAAAAAAACTGAAATGTGAAATCTTCATTTTGCAATGTGAAACTCTAAGTACCATTCAGACACAAGTATTTGTTAGGAGATAGTTGAGACATTCAGAAATTAAGAGAGCTGAGAGCAATAAACAATTATATTTCAATAAGCCACAAATGCAGGGCATACAAAAATTTTGTAAGCTAAGCTTCTGTAGCAAAAAAAGAGAATTGTAGCTTTGGTGGATTCCTCTTTTTATACTTTAGTCCCATTGAAGACAGAATCTGTTTTTCACTCAAAGGAGATGAGAACCTTCATCTAAGGTGAAGTATTCACAGGAATATCTACATCTGTGTCCATCATACTCTTCTTTTGTTTCAAATAAAGAGATACTCTTCCTGTTAGTGGCCCACTGATTTGAATCCCATTTCCTTCCACATGTTTGGGGACTTTATTCCATCAATTTGATCTTTTTTTTCTTTCCGTTCAACCTCCATCTCTTCACTTCTAAATGTGTTCAAGGCTTTTCCATGATGATTAAATGCTCACATACACACACATTCAAATATAATAAAAAATAAGGTGCTTTTATTTTTGCAATTTTTTCCTTTACTAATTCTGAAAGTCCTTTAAAGCATGGATTGAAATAAACCAAACTTAAAACATTTGGAATACTATATTTCAAAGGAATAAAACAAGTCACAAATACAACTGAGCACATTCAAAGGCACAAAAAACATTTTTAGTAAAATTCAAATGGTTTTAGATATGTTTAAAAAATAAACAATGCTGAGAACCAAGAGAAGGTTAGTGTGGGCGAAGCCGGCAGCACAAGAAAGTCTGTTCGGGCCGGCGGAGTGGCGCGGTGGTTAAGCGCTGGCTTCGGAAGCCAGCGGCCCCGGTTCGGGTCCCACATATGAGGGCCAGTGACACTGCCCTCAAAGAAAAAAGAAAGAAAGAAAGAAAGAAAGTCTGTGGGGCGGGCGCCACAGAGGAGGCCACCTGGGAGCGGCGCTGGTCTTACAGAACGCCAGCTTCCCCGCAGCGACGTCCGACTCCGCACTTAGTGTGGAGACCCGGACCCCTCTGCATCTGGCCTGTGCCTGTGGTCACCTGGGAGTGGAGACCCTCCTGACAGACAGCAAATGCAAAATCATCTCTGTGATGATTTTAACAGTACACCTCTGATGAAGGCCGCACAGTGCCAGGAAGAGGAGTGTGTGAGTCTCCTGCTGGAAGGTGGAGCTGATCCAAACAGAAAGGACACAGATGGCTACACCTCTCTCCACCATGCGGCTCTTGGTAGCTGTGAGACGATGGTCACAAAGCTGCCTCAACACCAGGGAGATATGGAAGCGAGGACAAAGTATGGTTTCACACCACTTTTCATTGCCATACATAAAAACCATCAGGAAATGGTGGAACTTTTTTTTTTTTTTTAAAGATTTTATTGGGGAATTGGGGGAGGGGAACAGTGTTGGGGAATCGGGGAAGGGGAACAGACAAGTTGCTGTCTTTTTGTTCTTCAGTCTAGTTGTGGAGGATGTTGCTTCACTGGCCCATGTTGGTGTCATCATTGCGCTCTTCCCGGATGAGGCAGATCGGTCGCTGGCCTCTGGGTGTCGCTCACCGCGGCTATTGGCAGCTCTTGCTGGCTGCCGGCCGCTCACGCTGGCTGCCGGCCACTCACTGTAGCCCATGGCAGCCCACTGCAGCAGGGGCTGCAGCCCACACCATCACCAGGGCTCGCACAGCCCAGCTCCAGGTGGAGCTGTTGTTAGCTGTAGAGGGCAGTGTCACTGGCCCTCATGTGGGATCCGAACCGGGGCTGCTGGCATCCCAAAACCAGCTCTTAACCAATGCGCCACTCGGCCGGCCCAATGGTGGAACTTTTAATAAGGAACAACGGAAACATACATGCCGTCGATAATTGGAAAAGCAACCACCAACTGATTTCTGATAATCAAACAGAAAAGAAATATAAACAGTTTTCTGAAAAGAGCAATCAAGAAAGAAGCATCCAAGCTGGCAATGGGAAAAAAGAAAATGGTATGGATATTATTGATAGTGCTTTACAGGATCAAACAAATAATAACTGTTGCCTGGTACTTCAGACCTGCTTGCTCCCCCCACGCTTGCCCCGTGTCAAAAATGATGTAATAAAGTCTTGGAAAACCCGACCGGTGGGATGATATCGGTAAAGCTTCCTTAAGGGAGAGTCCAGGAACACTCTGGTGTTCACTCCGGGGCCTGGTGGAATAATAGCATGCTGTCTCCCTTATGGGATGGATTCATTACCTTGGAGCCACCCTCTTGTGTAAAAGCATGGATGCCTGAAGGCACAGGACGTGCTGGAATGCAAACGGGAGTTGCAGGGAAATAGCCAGCAGGCACGTTAGCCAGATAGCCACCTACCACAGACCTTGGAGAGAATAAATCTTTCTTTCTTTGATGTTTCTCAATAAAAGATTTGGCTTTGCCTGATTCGGGGCCTTCAATCCTTGTGAGATTGTTGGTTGCTTGGCTCCAGCTTGCACTTAAAAAAAATAAATAAACAATGCTTCCAAATATTTCTATTTTAATTTATTATTTTTATTTTCGGTTTTCTATTTATGCTTGTAATTTATATATTATTAGAACAATAGCAAACATATGCATTTTAAGATTTTTTATTGATAGTTGAGCACAATTAAAACGTTTGGTCACTATTGGATTAAAGACTGTTGCTTTTGTAGGAGAGCTTCCTGAAATCTTTAAAAGCCCCTATAAAAATTGAAGGTATACAGCTACTTACCTTTAGCTCCAGTCTAAAGTCATTTTATGGGCCGGCCGAGTGGCGCATTGGTTAAGCGCTCGTTTTGGGATGCCAGCGGCCCCGGTTGGGATCCCACATGAGGGCCAGTGACACTGCCCTCTACAGCTAACAACAGCTCCACCTGGAGCTGGGCTGTGCGAGCCCCGGTGATGGTGTGGGCTGCAGCCCCGGTGATGGTGTGGGCTGCAGCCCCTGCTGCAGTGGGCTGCCATAGGCTGCAGTGAGCGGCCCGCAGCCAGCGTGAGCAGCTGGCAGCCAAGCGTGAGCTGCCAATAGCCGCAGTGAGCGACATCCAGAGGCCAGCGACCGATCTGCCTCATCCGGGAAGAGCGCAATGACGATACCAACAGTGAAGCAACATCCTCCGCAACTAAAACTGAAGAACAAGAAGACGGCAACTTGTCTGTTCCCCTTCCCCGATTCCCCAAAGCTGTTCCCCTCCACCAATTCCCCAATAAA
Organism: Aselliscus stoliczkanus; assembly: GCA_033961575.1. Classification (NCBI taxonomy): domain Eukaryota; kingdom Metazoa; phylum Chordata; class Mammalia; order Chiroptera; family Hipposideridae; genus Aselliscus; species Aselliscus stoliczkanus. The sequence continues at coordinate 67,635,355 of CM066740.1, read as the reverse complement.
ATCTTTAAAAAAAAAAATAAATAAATAAATAAATAAATAAATAAATAAATAAATAAAGTCATTTTACACAATGGAAATTAACTATAAGCACAATATTTATCCTAAAAATCACACTGATCATTTTCTTGGTATAAAAGTTAATAAATTGATAACTATGGAAACATTACCATTGGGGATGAAGAAGACAAAAGATCTGTTTTTTGTCTGTTTTCTTTCTTACAACAGTTTGTGAATCCACAATTATCTCAAAATAAAAAGTTTTAAAAATTAACAATCCCAGAGGTATCAAGTTGAATTTTTTATTCTCATAGGCAACATGAATAATATTACCAGATAATGTTAATAAGACAAAAGTTGCAAGATAGTATTAGCTTCTATCCTACTTATTTATCAGTAATTTAAGATACCATTTTGCGGGCTTTAAATTTATTTTAATACAGACATATCACAATACAAACAAAGTAATAGTGGAAACTTCTAAAAATTGAGTATACAAAGTAAAAATTTCAAAATCTTCCTCAGCAACTCTAACAATTCCAATCTTTCTCTCAAAATAACCACTACAATACATTTATTTGATGTATTCAGTTAGCATTTATTCAATATATTGTCGACAGTACAAAAAAAGATCAAATATATATACATATATATACACACACATATATCTATATATCTTTTAGCTGAGCCATCCTGCCACCTGGTGGCAGCTCAGCAGCAGCTCAGCTTGGGCCAGGAATCGAACTGGCTACCCTATTGCTCAATGCTCCCACTCTTGAGAGAGCTTTTAACCAACTGAGCCACTCAGCCAACCCCAAATCTATATTTTTAATGACTACATAATATTTAACAGCTAGTTGAATTGGATATGCCATAGATTACTAGACCATTTCCCTATTAATAGAATTGAATTAATATTAAATATTTTATTGTTACAATAAAAGATAAAATATGTCTCTTTGTCCAAATATAACTATATTTCCATAGAAAATGAAACAGTTACATTTGTAATATTCACAGTTTTAAAGGTTAACAAATTTTCTTCAACTATATATTAAACTTTATGAAAGTGCAATTTTCCCCATAGACTCTTTAATATAACATTAACATTTTACTCTTTTTTTTTTTTTTTGAGGGCAGTGTCACTGGCCCTCAAATGTGGGACCCGAACAGGGGCCGCTGGCTTCCCAAGCCAGCGCTTAACCACTGCGCCACTTGGCCAGACCAACATTAACATTTTAAAGAATGACAGCCTGGTAGGGAAACCATTAGATTTTTTTCTTGTTATTTTCATTTTATTTTACTGATTATGAATGGAATTTGGCATTGCTCATATGCTCATAGGCCATTTGTGTTTCTTTTTCTGTGATTGCCTTTGCATTTCTTTAATAGTCTATTGACTTATTTGTGGCAGTTCTTTTTATTGTGTATATCAATCATTTTAAATTTATAGTTGAAATATCCATAGATAATATGAAAATTTTCATTTTATGCTTTCTGAATTTTATTTTTGATTGTGTGAAAAAATATATAAATCATAATTATATCTATATTTTCATCTAATATAGTTTTTATTAGAGTGTGACTAAATTTTTACTTAAAAATTCCATGTATTGGGATTTTTTTTCTTATTTGGCTGTGGAAAATAACTATAATTTTATTTTTATTTTCTAATTGGATGAGAAAATTGGTTCAATATCAGTTTGTGAACAGTGAATTAACATTCAATGATTTGAAATATCAAGTATATACTATACTAAGGTCTGCTACAGTCACAGTCTATGTCTATTTGCCTATGTAGTCACTAAAAATAAAGTCTTTCAGTCAACATCTTTAAAATGTGGTTTTGTATCTTAGAAGAAATATTACCCCTCATTATATTTGATCAGTTTTCTGGGTACCATGTAGCAATTTTATCAATTTTGACTCTCAGTATTAAACCTTTATTTTCCCATTGCAATAATCAAAACCTACTTTACAATTTTGACTAGGATAAGTGCTCCATTTTTTTTATTGTTAATTCCAATAAACATATTAATAATATTTCATTCTTAAGAATTGTTTATTGGGCTTGAATGGTTGACCCATGAGCAATTCAAGGTTAAAACTAAACCACTAATAAATTGACAAGAAAATACAATCATATTTATTGATATTTAATTACTGTAATGGCAAAATTAATACTAAATTTTTTTAGGTTGTACAGAAACAGAAAATTATATACATCAATGTGGAAAGTATTCATTAGCTATTTTGTAGAACAATTTGGCAACCTCTAAAAGAGTTGAAGAAGGATATGGTCCTATCAGTTATTGGACAAAAGAATTTTATAAATATATATGGTTATTTGTTGCAAGGTAATTTGAATGCACTACAAGGAATAACCAGCACACTTGATGAAGCAGAGGAAACTTGGAAAACAAGGTAGCAAAAAACACCCAGTTGAAACAACAAAATGGAAAAAGAATGAAAAATAAATAAGAATGGTTTAAGAGACCTCTGAGACAACATCAAGCATAATAACATTCACATCACTGAGGTACCAAAATGAGAAGAGAGAAAGCAAGAAATTGAGAACCTATTTAAAGAAACAAGACTGAAAACATTCCTAACCTGGTGAAGAAGATAGACATATAAGTCCAGGAAGAGTAGAGTCTCAAACAAGAGGAACCCAAATAGGCCGACACAAAGACATATTATAATTAAAATGGCAAAAGTTAAAGAAAAAGAGAGAATCCTAAAAGTAGCAAGAGAAAGGGAACTGGTCACTTACAAGGAGCTACCATAAATTTGTCAGCTGATTTCTCAACAGAAACTTTACAGGCAAGAGAGATTGGCATGAATTATTCAAAGTGATGAAAAGCAGCAACCTACAACCAAGACTACTCTACCCAGCAAGGTTATCAATAAAAGTGACAGTGAGATTAAAGGCTTGCAAGATAAGAAAAAGCTAAAGAAATTCATCACCACCAAGCCAGTATTACAAGAAATGTTAAAGAAACTTGTATAAGAAGAAGAAGGGGAAAATAAAGAACAAAAATTGAATAATAAAAGAGCAATAACTATATATCTATCAATAATCACTTAAAATGTAAATGGATTAAATGCTCCAATCAAAAGGCACATGGTAAAATCGCTGGATGGATAATAAAAGAAGACCCATACATGTTTTGTCAACAAGAGACCCAGCTCTGATTGAAAAACACACACAGACCGAAAGTAAACGATAGAAAAAGATATTTCATGTGAATGGAAACAAACAAACAAAAAGCTGGGATAGCAACATTTAGATTAGATAAAATACACTTAAACAAAGACTAGAGACAAAAATGGACTGCACACAATGATAAAGGGATCCAACAAGAGGATCCAACCCTTGCAAATATGTATACATAAATGTTTACCCAACATTTACCCAAAAGCACCTAAATATATTGTATAAAGCAAATATTGACTGACACAAAGGGAGAAACCTACAGTAACACAATTGTAGTAGGGGACCTTAACGCCCCCATTGAAACCAACAGATAGATCCTCCAGACAGAAAATCAACAAGGAAAAAGCAACTTTAAATTACACACTAGACCAGATGGATTTACTTGGTATTTTTATAGCATTTCACACCAAAGCTGTAAAATATACATTCTTTCCAAGTGCACATAGAACATTTGCAAGATAGACCAAATGTTAGGCCACAAACCAAGTTTCAGTAAATTTAAGAAGACTGAAATCATATCAAACATCTTCTCTGACCACAGTGGTAGAAAACTAGAAATCCATTACAAGAAAAAAAAAAAAAAAAAAGGAAAAACACACAACATGGAGACTAAATAGCATGATACTAAATAATGAATGGGTCAACAATGAGATCAAGAAAGACATCAAAAGATGCCTTAAGACAAATGAAAATAAAAACACAATGACTCAGTATCCATGGGACACAGTGAAAGCACTCCTAAAAAGGAAATTCATAGCAATATAGGTCTGTCTCAAGAAACAAGAAAAATATCAAACAATATAACCTGACACATAAAGGAACTAAAAAAAGGAAAGCAAACAAAACCCAATGTGAGTAGAAGGAAGGAAATAATGAAGATCAGAGTGAAAATAAACAAAATAGAGTATAAAGAAACAATACAAAAAAATCAAAGGCTCTTTGAAAAGATAAACAAAATTGATAAACTTTTAACCAGACTCATCATGAAAAAAAGAGTACAAAATACTAGAAATGAAAAAAGAGAAGTGACTACTGACATCACAGAAATACAAAGGATTATAAGAAAATATTACAGGGCCAGCTGAGTGATGCAGTAGTTAAGCGCTGGCTTGGGAAGTCAGCGGCCCCGGTTCGAGTCCCACATATGAGGGTCAGTGACACTGCCCTCAAAAAAAAACACACAAAAAAACCCACAAAATATTACAAACAATTATATGTCAATAAATTGGAAGAAATGAATAAAATCCTTAAAAACATACAATTGCCCAAGGCTGAATCAAGAAAAAACAGAAGATCTGAACCCCCTGATTACTACTAATGAAATCAAATTAGTAATCAAAAAACTCCCAACAAACCAAAATCCTGGATTGGATGGTTTCACAGGTGAATTTTACCAGATGTTCAAAAAAGAATTAACACCTATCCTTCTCAAACTATTCCAAAAAATTCAAGAGTATGGTAGGCTCCCAAGCTCATTCTAAGAGGCAGCCATTACACTGATTCCAAAACCAGACAAAGACATTACAAAAAAAAAAAAAATTATATGCCAACATCCCTCATGAACATAGATGTGAAAATTCTCAACAAAATGTTCAGCAATATATTAGAAAGACCATTCACCATGATCAAGTGGGATATATTCCTGCTTGCAAGTTTGCTTCAATATCTGCAAATTGATCAATGTGATACACCACATAAATAAAATGAAAAATAAAAATCATATGATCATAATGATAGATGCAGAAAAAGCATTTGGTGAAATCCAGCTTCCACTTATAATAAAAACTCTCAGCAAAGTGGAAATAGAGGGAACATACTTTAACATAATAAAGGCCACAGATGGCAAACACACAGCTAATATACTCAACTGGGAAAAGTCAAAAGCACTTAGACATGGATGTGCACTTTCACCACTTTTATTCAATATAGCATTGAAAATCCTAGCCACAACAATCAAACAAGAAAAAAAAAGTCACTCAAATTGCAAAGGAAGTAAAACTGTCATTATTTGCAGCTGACATGATACTATATAGAGAAAACCATAGTGATTTCAGCAAAAAACTATTAGAACTGAAAAATAAATTCAATAAAGTAGCAGGATACAAAATTAATATTTAGAAATCAATTGCATTTTTACATACCAATAATGAACTGTCAGAAAGAGAAATTAAGAAAACAATCCTATTTACAATTTCATCTAAACAAAAATAAAATTCCTAGGAATAAACTTAACCAACGAAGTAATAGACTTGAACTTAGAAAACTTATAAGACACTGAAGAAAGAAATTGAAAGATACAGGGCTGGCCGAGTGGCGCATTGGTTAAGCGCTGGTTTTGGGATGCCAGCGGCCCCGGTTCGGATCCCACATGAGGGCCAGTGACACTGCCCTCTACAGCTAACAACAGCTCCACCTGGAGCTGGGCTGTGCGAGCCCCGGTGATGGTGTGGGCTGCAGCCCCTGCTGCAGTGGGCTGCCATAGGCTACAGTGAGTGGCCCGCAGCCAGTGTGAGCGGCTGGCAGCCAAGCATGAGCTGCCAATAGCCGCGGTGAGCAACATCCAGAAGCCAGCGACCGATCTGCCTCATCCGGGAAGAGCGCAATGACGATACCAACAGTGAAGCAACATCCTCCGCAACTAAACTGAAGAACAAAAAGACAGCAACTTGTCTGTTCCCCTTCCCCGATTCCCCAAAGCTGTTCCCCTCCGCCAATTCCCCAATAAAATCTTTAAAAAAAAAAAAAAAAGAAAGAAATTGAAAGATACAAATGAATGGAAGCATATGCCATGCTCATGGATAGAAAGAATTAACATAGTTAAAATGTCCATTCCACCCAAAGCAATCTATAGATTCAGTGCAATCTCAATCAAATGATCAATGGTAATTTTCAGAGCTAGAACAATTAATCTTAAGAGCCACAAAAGACCCAAATAGCCAAAACAATGTTGAGAAAGAGCAAAGTTGTAGGTATCACACTACTTGATATCAAACTATGCTATTGTATGAGGCAATAGTAACAAAACAGCATGATACTGTCATAAACACAGAAACATAGATCAATGAAACAGAATAAAGAACTCAGAAATAAACCCATGCTATATGGTCATTTAATCTATGACAAAAGAGGCAAGATTACATAATGGGGTAAAGGCAGTCTATTCAATAAATGGTGTTGGAAAAATTGGACAGTTATATCCAAAAGAAAAAGAAATTGGACCACCTACTTACATCATATATAAAAATAAACTCAAAATAGATTAAAGACTTAACTGTAAGACAACAAACCATAAAATTCCTAGAAGAAAATGAAGATAGTAAACTCTCTGATACTTCTCTAATTAATATTTTTCCTTATATATGTTCTCAAGCAAGGGAAACAAAAGAAAAATTAAACAAATGGGACTACATCAAACTAAAAGATTTTGCACAGCAAAGGAAACTACCAACAAAACAAAAGGCCTACTGAATGGGAGAAGATACTCGCCAGTGATACATCTGATAATGGGTTAATATCCAAAATTCATAAAGAACTCATACAACTCATCACCAAAATAAGAAACAATCCAATTTAAAAAATGGATAGAGAACCTGAATAAACATTTCTCTAAAGATGGTCAAAAGGCTTATGAAAAGATGTTCAATGTCACTAGTTGTCAGAGAAATGCAAATTAAAACCACAATGAGATATCACCTCACATTTATCAGAATAGCTATCATCAATAAATCAACAATTGACAAGTGTTGGTGAGGATGTGGAGAAAAGGGAACCCTCTTGAACTGTTGGTAGGATTACAAATTGGTGCAGCCACTATGGAAAAATGATTTGGAGGTTTCTCAAAAAATTGAAATAGAACTACCTTATGACCCAGTGCATATACTCACTGCAGCATTATTTACAATAGTCAAGATATGGAAGCAACCCAAGTGCCTGTCAACAGATGATTGAATAAAGAAGAAGTGGTACATATAGACAATGGAATATTACTCAGCCATTAAAAAAGAAAAAAGAATGAAATCTTGCCATCTGCAACAACATGCTTGGTCCTAGAGGATATTATCCTGAGTGAAATAAGTCATACTGCCAAAGACAAATACCATACGATTTCGCTATATGTAGAATCAAAAGAATAAAATGAACAAACAAAACAGAAACAGATTTATAGATACAGAGAACAAACTGATGGTTGCCAGAGTGGTAGGGGGTTGGGGAGTTGGATGAAAAAGATGAAGGGATTAAGAAATACAAATTGGGGGCCAGCCAAGTGGTATGTTGGTTAGGAGTTGGCTTGGGACACCAGCTCTGAGCAGTAGGGCCCCCGGTTCCGATCCCACATATGACGGCCAGTGACACTGCCCTCTACTGCTAAGATGGTGAACAACAGCTCAACCTGGAGCTGGGCTGCCGTGAGTCGCCTGCCATGGGGTAGGCTGCAGCCCCTGCTGCAGTGGGCTGCTGTGAGCTACCGTGAGTGGCTGGCAGCCAACATGAGCAGCCGGCAGCTGGCATGTGCTGCCGTGAGCCTCTGTGAGTGGCTTTCCAGTGGCCAGTAAGTGACTGCCACATGACGGAGGATCACAATGATGGGCCAGTGAAGTGACGTCCTCCACAACTAAACTGAAGAACCAAAAGGACAGCAACTTGTCTGTTCCCCTTCCCCAATTCCCCAGTGCTGTTCCCCTCCCCCAATTCCCCAATAAAATCTTTAAAAAAAAAATCCTGGGGCCGGCTAAGTGGCGCATTGGTTTAGAGCTGGCTTGGGATGCCAGTGGCCCTGGTTCGGATCCCACATATGAGGGCCAGTGACACTGACCTTACAGCTAAGATGGTGAACAACAGCTCCACCTGGAGCTGGGCTACTGTGAGTCCCCAGTATGGCATAGCTGCAGCACCTGCTGCAGTGGGCCGCCATAGGCTATAGTGAGTGGCCAGCAGCCAGCGTGAACTGCCAAGAGCCGCTGTGAGCAGCCGTCCAGAGGCTGGCGACTGATTTGCTTCACCCAAGAAGAGCGCAATGATGATACCAACATGAGCCAGTGAAGCAACGTCCTCCACAACTAGACTGAAGAACAAAAGGACAGCAAATTGGTCCCCTTCCCCAGTTCCCCAATGCTGTTCCCCTCATCCAATTCCCCAATAAAATCTTTAAATAAATAAAAAAATTCTTATACAAAATAAAGGAGTCTGATGTTTTCTTGTTTTTATTTCTATGGGTACAAGTATTCTAGTTCCAACATATCTTTAGAAAATATTTATTTCTGTCTGGATTGCTTTGTGGCTACAAATTTCTTATGTGCACTGCTTTTATGTAAAATTATAATTTTGTATTATTGAAAAGCTGTTGAAAAGTTCATAATAACCCAAGAATTCAAGACCACACCTTACTGGTTGTATTAAATCAAGTAATTAAGCTCAACATTTCCTTCAATTCTATTCCCTAGAGAACCTTGTGATTTGCTGTGGTAACTCAAGATGATTTCTGTTTTTGCTTCTCCACCAATAACACCTTCTCCCTCAGGAAATGTGCTGTGTACAAAGGCATCATCTTTCAAAAAAAAATCTGAAACATCTGGGTGACCGCTATTCAGTATTGCTCCAGAGCTCAGCAGACTACTAATGTTGACTCAGAAGAGTAATGAATAAATATTGTTCCATGGTTTTTTCTATAAAACCGTTTTGAAAACAAATAGTTCAAGTAATTTAGGATTTGAATGTCCTCTATCATGATTTCCAGATGTCAGTTACAAAACAGATCAGTTGAAACTAATGTGAAGTACAGCCTAATTATTAATGTTTTTAGGATGAATATATGTTTTAATTTCTTGTATTTTATTTTTTTAATTTTATTTTTTAGATTTTTTTTTATTGGGGAATTGGGAGAGGGAACAGTGTTGGGGAATCGGGGAATGGGAACAAACAAGTTGCTGTCCTTTTTTTTCTTCAGTCTAGTTGTGGAGGATGTCGCTTCACTGGCCCATGTTGGTATTATCATTGCACTCTTCCCAGGTGAGGCAGATTGGTCGCTAGCCATTGAATGGCCGCTCACGGCAGCTCTTGGAAGCTCACGCTGGCTGCAACTGCTCATGCCAGCTGCCGGTTACTCACAGTAGCTTACAGCAGCCCACTGCAGCTCCACTGCAGCCTACTTCTTCACTGACGACTCACAGCAGCCTAGCTCCTGGATGAGCTGTTGTTCACCGTCTTAGCTGTAGAGGGCACAGCGTCACTGGCCCTAATGTGGGATACAAACCAGGGCCCTGCTGCTCAGAATTGGAGTCCCAAGCCAAGTCTTAACCAACGTGCCACTAGGCTGGCCCCTAATTTCTTGTATTTTAGATTGTTGCTTAGCAACCCTATTTTTTGCTTTACAAATAAATGTGATACTACAAATGAATGTCAGTTTTAATAGCATTTCTTAGGCTATTAAATACCATCTTCCACCAAGCTTTTAGACTATAACTCAAAATGCTCATTAATTTCTTCAGCAATTAAAAGGAAGGGAATTTTATTAATAACATTTACTCATGGCATAGGTAGTTAATATTATTCTTATGCTGCAATCTCACAACATTTAAAATTGTAAGAGATAGAAAGTAGGTAATTTCAGTAAGCCATCAATGTAGTGGTTAACTTTTTAATGTGATTTTGTGTGCATTTTTCTAACTCTGTGTGTGTGTGTGTGTGTGTGTGTGTGTGAGAGAGAGAGAGAGAGAGAGAGAGAGAGAGAGAGAGAGAGAGAGAGAGAAAGAGAGAGAATACGTTGTGGCCATTGATTATGAAGGGTTTTCCACTTCTCCTTGCAATAACCCCCAGTTCTGAGCTTCTTTCATGTCAGATACATGCATCATTTGTATAATTTTGGAGAGTGGGCAATATAGAACTTCCTTCATCAAAATCAAGGTACAAGGCCAGTAGTGCAATTGATTTTGGTAGAGAAAAATCAAGGTGAATTAAGTATTCTATTTTGGTTCCCAGGAAATAGGAAGCCAGATATCAATAAATCCTTGATTAAAAATATCATGCTCTTTTATTGTGCATACTGTTTATTTTTTTCTATGATTATTTATTTTAAATATTTTATAAAAAGTGTTGGGTAGGGTTATCTACTTGGTATATATAATGTGTCACATACACAACTGGTTTAATCTCCTACAGTACAATAAATTGTATTGGGGGGGTTGTTAGTTATACTGAATATACTGGAAAATATTACTTTCATCTCTACCAGACAAACCACTAGAAGTTAACATATAATATCAAAAGTCTGGAACATTTAATCAATGTCAAACAGTAAGTCAAAAAGTACATATTCCTGGATCAATAGTTGGCCAATAGAGACCACAAGCTAAATTGACATCTGTTTATCTAAATAAAGTTTTATTGGAACAGAGTCTTTCTATCTGTCCTGTTATAGAGAGTTTGTCCACGTCTGCCCTTCATAATCCTTGGGTGATCTTCATCCCCATACAATACTTGAAGAACATACCATTCACCTTTTGGTGTAATTTTAAAGTTTTTGATAATTTTTAGAAGAAAATTAATTTTAATTGCACAATTAATTAGTATTAAAAATACTCCAATCCACTTTTTTAAGTTTATTTTTTAATATAAGTATAGTTGGTATACAACTGTGTATTGGTTATATTATTTTCAGGTGTACAATATAGTGGCTAATTCTTTAATAGATGTCTGTGTTAAAGTATATAGTAATTAGCACATGAAACTTTAGAAAAAATTATTATAGATTAACTGATTGATGTTCAAGAAATGAAGTTTTTAGAAACATTTACTATACTCCAATGCCTTTATAAGAACCCAGTTTATGAATCAGACAATCTCAACAGCTTAACATTTACAAAGCAGAAATGTAGACCTACATCATCATATGATTATAGTTTTCTCCACTTATTAGAAACTTCTGTCCTGTGAGTCTGGTGGCCATGTAGTCTAAAGGTTATTATGCATATGGGCCTCCACTCCATCTCATCCTACTTTTATCACATTAGATAAGTCACTTAACCTTCTTTGTATCAGTTTCATCATCTGCAAAATGTTTGTTGTTTGAGCATTAGATGATATAATGCATATAAAGTATGTTTAAAATCTATACTCTGCTACAATATAAATAGCACAAATATTTTAACATATGAGGCATGATATATTTTAATAGCTCTATTGAGGTATAATTAACATACAAAGAGTTGTACATATTTAAAGTGTACAGTTTCATGAGTTTCAAACTCATTTATTTTAGTTACCTCATATTCGTGGAATCATGCAATTTTTGTTCTTCTGTAATTGCCTTATTTCGTTTAGCATATTGTCCTTGTTTATCCATGTTATCACAAATGTTAAAGAGTGAATGATGTTCCATTGTGTGTGTGTGTGTGTGTGTGTGTGTGTGTGTGTGTGTATTTATGGGCTGCAGCAAAAGAAGTACTAAGAAGGAAGTTTAGAGTAATAAATGACTACACTAAAAAAGAAAAAAATTTCTCAAATAAACAACCTAATTTTACACCTCATGGAAATAGTAAAAGCAGAAAAAAACTAAACATAAAGGTAGCAGAAGGAAAGAAATAATAAAGATTCAAGCAGAGATAAATAGAATAGAAAAAACGATAAAAAATATTAATGAAACTAACAGTTGGTTTTTTTTAAATAAATTACATGAAATTAACAATGTCTTAGCTCGTCTAAGAAGAAAAGAGAAGACTCGTGTTAATGAAATCAAGAATAGAAGAGGAGCCATTACAACTGATGTCACAGAGATAAAGAGAGGATTATAATAATGGTATAAGGAGGCCTAGGTGAACCGAAGGTCATTATGGCCTTTACTGCACAGGTGTGAGTGACTGGTCTAATCCAGCCAGCCCTTGCTCAGTTCCCTGTGTGGTGAGCTATGACTGGACAGATTTCATGAACAGCCCAAGATCAGTAGGTCCCTCAGAAGCTGCCGAGGATCTGTGAGAACATGTTGGACTGTGCTGTGTGGACAGAAAAGGGGCCACAGGTTAAACCTGACAAGCTCTGGAGACTGAAAATAACCACATATGATGGCATCCTGTAACACAGGCAGTATCACCCCCAGGAGAGAGAGTGGCCCTGCCAACTTCTGCCCATGGGAACCACACTCAGCATCTCAGCATCAAGCCACTCTAGATATGAACTGTGTCTGTGAGCATCTGTGCTTTGCCTCCATTGATTCTGTGCATCAGTTAGCAAAGTGTGTTCAAAGTTCCATCTGAGGCCCTGTTGGAGGCACCTTCTCAAGTCAAAAGATCTCCTGATCAAATCATTTATCATCCTATTAAATATTGGTCTCTCATGAGATTGGATTCTGAAAATTATGAAGAGGATTCTGAAAATTGTGAAGAGGATTCTGAAAATTAGCCAGACACCCTTTACAGGGCATTAATTTGTGGCTACCATTTGCAGGCCGTACAGTTTTGGCTGCTGTACTGCTTGCCATGCTCTGATTAAGAGACAATGAACAGGTGGTTGCCTATTGTCATGATTTTTGGATGAGGAATATGTCTGGACACCTTTTGGGGTCTAACACTGGACTGTGGTTGGCTTCATTCATGTGATCTCAGAGTTCATTTGTGAAATAGAAAATTGCCTGGCTGCCAGTGACTATTCTGAGATAGTCTGTGGAGTGCACACTCTGTACTTGGTCATTATTGCATTTTAGTATCTCTCCTGGATGTCCTGGGACGTTCCCTTGCCACTAAACTCATTCATATTTTACATGTGAGTAGTGAGTAATGGATGTAACTTCTTTTGAAAACAAGAGTTCTTTACCTGCTGATATGTAACTAGTGTACAAGTCGAAGAACAATGGATTTCTGGCACTACTAGAACAAGAAGAAACCAAAGAGAATGTCTTCCAGTTCTTCAGGAGAACAACAATTTGTGCACCTAGTATGTGCAAAACACCTGTGAATTAAAAAATATGAAATTAGGAAATGGGCTTCCTACTCATATAACTCGACAGTGCATTTTGGAGGTAAATGTACACCTTTGTTGTGGGATACCCGGAAGACAATGACTTCTGTTGCCAAAGATACTGAAAAAGGTTTCACAAGGGAGCTGCCATTGGGGCTGGTTTGGAGTGAGTAGTATTTCATCTACCACATGAACACTGGCATAGAGACAGTAACAGAGAGAAAATCTTAGCAATGGTATGCATGTGTATTCCCTTCAGGTTGGCAAAATGTTTCATATGGTGAATATCCAAGGTGGATGAGACTGTAAGGAAATGAACACTATCCAAAGTAATTGGTATGTATGTTAAAGACCTCACATCCAATGAGTCAAAAATCCTGCTTCTACATGCCTACCACGTAAAAGTACTTGTACAAATTAGAAAATATACATTTATAAATTTATAGAAATACAAACTATATTAATAGATTTTACACATAAATATATATACTATAATATGTTTCTATAAATATCTTTTTATATATTAATATAAATGTATATTGATGAAAATTATATATATATATTTTTTCCACATTGGTTTACAATAAAATAATTAGAAAAACAATAATTTCCATCACTAGAGAAATCAGGAAATATATATTAGTACATAGAGTATTACATAGCTGATGAAAATATGAGTGAAGAATATTCTTAGCTTTGAAAAATGCTCATGATACATTTAAGGGGAAAATCACTAGCAGAATAATATAGTATGCTCAATATCACTTTAGGAAAATAAAATACATGTAGACATATAAATATTGTCTAAGCAGAGATTAAAGTCTTAACATACATACACATGAATCTTTCAAGTGCTGCTACTTCTGGGGAAGGCACTTTAACAGACTAGCTAATACTAATTGTATTTTTATTTTTTTAGAATTAAATACAGATCATTACTAATTTTTTTGATCCACTAAAAGAAAAAGAAATAAAAAGGGTCATGAGACAATTACAAACAACAATATACCAACAAATTGGATAACCTAGAAGAAATGGACAAATTCATTGAAACATACAACATACCAAGACTAAATCATGAAGAAATTTAAAATATGAACAGACAAATAACTAGTAAGGACATTGAATCAGTGATCAAAACCTTCACAACAAAGAAAACTCTAGGACCAGATGGCTTCGTTGGTGAATTCTACCAAACATTTAAAGAAGAATTAATGCCAATCCTTCTCGAACTCTTCCAAAAAAAATAAAAGAGAAGGGAATACTTCCAAACCCATTTTAAAAGGCCAGTCTTATTTTGATACCAAAGCCATACCAGGACTCTTCAAAAAAGAGAAAGAAAACTACAGGCCAATATCCTTAATGAACATAGATCTAATAATCCTCAACAACATAATAGCAAAACAAATTGAACAGCATCAAGTGGAATTTATCCCTGGGATACAAGAGTAGTTGAATATATGAAAATCAACCAATATGATACACCACATTAACACAATAAAGGATAAAAGTCACATGATCACCTCAATAAAGCAGAAAAAGCATTTCACAAATTCAATACCGGCTACAGACTGAATACTCACATGTTGAAACCTGATTCAAAATGTAATGGTATTTTGAGGTGAGGGCTTTGGGAGGTGATTACAAAAGAATCACTTATGAATGGAATAATGGTTCTTACAAAAGAGGCCCCCTAGAATACAGGAGAAAGAGGGCCATCTATGAACCAAAATCAGGCCATCACCAGACACCAAATCTGCTGGTATCTTGATCTTGGAATTCCTCGTCTCCAAAACTGTGAGAAAGAAATTTCTGGTTGTCGGAAAAGTCATGATGCATTTTTTCTGTTTTTTGTTGCAAAAATGCATCATGACTTTTCTGACAAACCAATAGCCTATGGTATTTTTGTTACAGTACTCCAAATGAACTAAGACAATATCCTTTAGTGATAAAATCTTGAATAAACTAAAATAGGAGGAAAGAACCTAACATGACAATAGTTTTATATGAAAAGCCCACAGCTAATGTGATGCTCAACAATAAAGAAAGAGAATGTTTTTCCTCTAGGATTAGGAATAAGACAAGAATGCCTACTCTCACCACTTCTATTTAACATAGTAATGGAAGTTGTAGCTAGAGCAATTAGGCAAAGAAAGAAAAGAAAGAAAGAAAGAAAGAAAGAAAGAAAGAAAGAAAGAAAGAAAGAAAGAAAGAAAGAAAGAAGAAAGAAAGAAAGAAAGAAAGAAAGAAAGAAAGAAAGAAAGAAAGAAAGAAAGAAAGAAAGAAAGAAAGGAAAAAAAAGAAAAGTCATCCAATTCATAAAGAAAAAAATAATCTCTGTTTGCAGATGATATTATCTGATATGTAGAAAATCACTAAGACTACAAAAAAGAGAACTGTTAGAGTAATAAATGAATACAGTTAATTTGAAGAATACAAAATCAGTATACAAATATCAGTTACATTTCTTTACACTAAAAGAACTATCAGAAAAAGAAATAATTGCATCAAAAAGAATAAAACCAGGATTAAACTTACCAAGGAAATAAAATACATATAAGCCAAAATTTGTAAATCAAAAATAGGAGAATTTAAAGACACATGGTAAATAAAGACACCCCATGTTCCTGATTTAGAAGACTTAATATTTTAAAATGTCCATACTATCCAAAGCAATCTTCAAAATTGTAAAAGTCCTGGATTTCCAGTCAATATGGTAGAGTAGGTGAATGCTCTATGTGCCTCCTCTCATAACCACATCAAAATTACAACTGAACTACAGAGCAACCATGATTGAGAATCACCTGAAGTCTACCTGAAAAGAAGTCTTACAACTAAGGACATACAGAAATAGCCTCATAAAAGGGACAGAGACAAGGAACAGGCTGGTCCCACACTCGAGTACGACAGTTTTTATTGGGAAGGATATCTTGGCTGCTGAGGTTCCCCAGAGGAATGAGGGGTCTGAGCCCCACACCAAGCTGACAAGCCCAGAGTTCCAGTGCCAGGAAGAGAGGTCCCCACAACTTCTGGTTGTGAAAACCAGAGGAGATTGTGACTGAGTGAGACAAGAACTGCTAGAGTCCCAGGTGTTTTCTTTCTTTCTTTCTTTCTTTTTAGCTGAGCAATCCTGCCACCTGTTGGCAGCTCAACGGCAACTCAGCTCGGGCTGGCCGTGAACTGCTGTTGCTCAGAGCTCAGCTTGCACTCTTGAGCGAGCTCTTAACCAACTGAGCCATTCGGCCGGCCCCCAGGCGTTTTCTTAACTGCACATGAACTTACTGGTTGAAGGACTCCTTTTCTCTGAGTTCCAGTACTGGGGCAGTAGCTCCAAAGATGCTAGCGACCTATGGGGAGAAACTGAATTGTCAGGCTTCAGGATGAAGGCTCGGGGGGCAGCTTTCTTCCAGACAGAAGTGCTGACAGAATGCATTCTTTTTTGAGTCCTCCCAATTTCCAGCATGCAGACACAGGTAGGTGCCATAGCTGAGCCTCCATCAACCTGGTTAACACGGTTCATTTCTCCAACCCAGGTGATTCACTGATAACCCACCCCACCCAATTTGAAGGCCCACCTAAGCCATTTCCAGTGGCTTTTCCACACAAACGGCCTGTCTTGGCTCACGCTGTGCACTCTCCTAAAATCTCTCAAAGGTTCACAAACCCTGAACAAGCAGCACCTGGCCTCAGCATGCCCCATACTTCTTGCTGAGCAGCTCCAAACCTGGCACTAGGGTCAGCTGGAGTCAGCTTGGGGCTTGGCCTCTTGAGGTAATTTCAAGCCTGGCACAGGTGGAAGACATCTGCAGATTGCTTTGTGGCTCATGCCAGGTGGCCCCTGGCAGGGCACAGCCTGTGGATAAACTTGTCTGAAACAGGGCCCCTTGCAAGAGGTCCTGGGATCAGCAAGTCCAGTGGCTGACTTCAGACAGAGAACAACCGTCCAGCTGCCTTCACAGGAGACAGACCCAAACAGCGGACTGGGCAGGCACCAGAGTTCTGCTAAAGGAAATCCTGCTTCATAGTGTCAGCCCCTCCATTGTAGTCACAGCCAGTACTCACAACTGATCAGCATGAGAGTCAATCCCTCTCATTCACATGGATAGGGCAATAAAGGCTCAACTACAACAGGAGGGCACACAGAACCTACACAAGGGACACATCTGGAGCACCCAGCTCATGTGACAAGGTAGTCTGTGCCACTGGACTCCACAGGACACCTACTGCATAAGACTGCTCTGATAAGACTGGAAGACATAGTAGCTCTATGTAATACATAAAAACAAACACAGGGAGGCAGCCAAAGAAACATATCCCAAATAAAAGAACACAACAAAGTGCCAGAAAAAGAACTAAACAAAACAGAGAATAGCAATTTCCCAGATAGAGTTCAAAACACTGGTTATAAGGATGCTCAATGATCCCAGGGAGAACTTCAACAAAGAGATAGGAAACATAAAAATGGAGATAGAAAACAAAAAAAGAACCACTCAGAAATGAAGAATATAACTGAAATAAAGAGCGAATCAACAGTAGATTAAATGAAGCAGAGGACTGAATCAGCAATTTAGAAGTTCAGGTAATGGAAAACATCCAATCAGAACAACACAAAGTAAAAGAATAAAAAAAAAAAAAAACAATGAGAATAGTTTAATGGGCCTCTGGGACAACATCAAGCATACAACATTTGCATTATAGGATTACCAGAAGAAGAGAGAGAGCAAGGAACTGAAAACCTATTTGAAGAAATAATGACAGAAAACTTCCCTAACCTGCCAAAGGATATAGACATACAAGCCCAGAAAGCATAGAGAGTGCCAAACAAGATGAATCCAAAGAGGCCCACAGTAAGACACAACATAATTAAAATGCCAAAGTTTAAAGACAAAGAAAAAATCTCAAAAGCAGAAAATGAAAAGCAGTCATTTACCTACAAAAGGAGCTCCCCTAAGACTGTCAATTAATTTCTCAACAAAAACTTTGCAGGCCAGAAGGGATTGACAGGAAATATTCAAAGTGATAAAAGTAAGGGCCTAAAACCAAGATCTAGCCATCAAAGCTTCCATTTAGAATTGAAGGACAAAGAGTTTTCCAGACAAGAAGAAGCTAAAAAATTTCATCACCACCAAATCAATATTACAAAGAATCTTAGAGGGACTTCTTTAAAAAGGATAAGGAGAAGAAAGATAAAAAATATGAAAAATAAAATGGCATAACTACATATTTATCAATCATTACTTTAAATATAAATGAATTAAATGATTCAATCAAAATATAGGGTGGCTAAATGGATAAGAAAACAAGACCCTTACATATGCTGCCTACAAGAGACTCACTTCAGGTCGAAAGACACACAGAGACCTAAAGTAAAGGGATAGGAAAAAGATACTGCATGAAAATAGAAACCAAAAAACAAACAGAAAAAAAAACCAAGCTGTGATAGCAATACTTATACCAGACAAAACAGACTTTAAAATGAAAGCTATAACAGGCGACAAAGAAGGGTCCAGTAATCCCACCTCTGGGTATTTTCCAAAGTTACCCAAAACACTACTTTGAAGTATGTTCTCATCTATAAGTTCATTGCAGCATTGTTTACAGTAGCAAAGACATGAAGGCATCCTGAATGTCCATCAATGGATGAATGGATAGGCAAAAGAGATATACATATACAATGGAATATTACTCACCCATGAAAAAGAGTGAAATCTCACCATCTGCAACAACATGGATGGACCTAGATGATACTATGCTGAATGGAGTAAGTTAGACAGAGAAAAACAGATGCAATGTAATTTCACTTATATGTAGAATCTAAAGAACAAAATAAACAAACAAAACAGAAACAAACTCATAGACACAGAGAACACTTTAATGGTTGTCAGCTGGGAAGGAGTTTGGGGGTGGGTGAAAAGGGAAAGGGAGTAAAGGGTACACAAATTGGTAGTTACAAAATAATCATGAGGATGTAAAGTATAGCATAAGTAATATAGTCAACCATACTGTAGTAACTATGTATGGTGTCAGATGGGTACTAGATTTATTGGGATGATCACCTTGTAAATTATGTGAATGCCTAATTATTATGTTGCACACCTGAAAACATATAATATTGTATGTCAACTGTAATTGAAAACTTTTTAAATATTTTAAAAATTATCAAAATCCTGGGCTGACTGAGTGGCGCGGTGGTTAAGAGCTGGCTTGGGAAGTCAGCAACCCTGGTTCGGATCCCACATATGAGGGCCAGTGACACTGCCCTGCCCTCTAAAAAAAAAAAAAAAGTTATCAAAATCCTAATGGCATTTTACAGAAATAAGAAAAACAATGCTAAAATTCATGGAACTACAGAAGACCCTGGATTGCCAAAAGTATACCAGAAAAAGGAACAAAGATGGAGGCATCACATTTCTTGAATTCAGAATATACTACAAAGTTATGGTAATTAAAATAGTATGATACTGGCATAAAAACAAACATAGAAACCAATGGAACAGAATAGAGAGTCCAGAAATAAATCCACATATATGTATATATGGTTAATTGATTTTCAACAAGATGGCAAGAATTAAAAAGCCCAGAAATAAAGCC
Organism: Aselliscus stoliczkanus; assembly: GCA_033961575.1. Classification (NCBI taxonomy): domain Eukaryota; kingdom Metazoa; phylum Chordata; class Mammalia; order Chiroptera; family Hipposideridae; genus Aselliscus; species Aselliscus stoliczkanus. The sequence continues at coordinate 67,615,605 of CM066740.1, read as the reverse complement.
ACATATACGTGTATATGGTCAATTGATTTTTAACAAGATGGCAAGAATTAAAAAAAAGGGTTAAAGAACAGTCTTTTTAATAAATAGTGTTGCAAAAACTATTGGATGTCCACAGGTGAAAGAACAAAATTGGTTCCTTATTTTATACCACACCCCAAAAGCAACTTAAAATGGATTTAAGATCAAAATGCATGACCTTGAATTATAATACTCCTAGAAGAAAACATGGGGAAAATCTTATTGATGTTGAATTTGGCAGTGGTTTCTTTGTGTATGACACTAAAAGCACAAGCAACAATAGCACATTGAGGCAAAATGGACTACCTCAAACTCAAAAGCTTCTGCACAACAAAAGAAACAATCAACAAAGAGAAAGGAAACATACAGAATGAGAGAAAATATTTGCAAACCATATATCTAAAAAGGAATTAATATCTAAAATATATAAGGGATTGCTACAATTCAACAAGAAAAACCCAAATAACCCAATTTAAAAATCATCAAAGCATTCAAATAGATATTGCTCCAAAGAAGACATACAAATGTCCAACAGGTATACAAAAAGATGCTCAACATCACTAATCTTCAAAGAACTGCAAATCAAAACCAAAATGAGGTCTCATGTCTGTTAGGATGGCTATTATTAAAAAAAAAAAAATTCGATAGGTAACAAGTGTTGGCAAGCATGTGGAGAAATTAGAACACTTTTATATTCTTATTGGGAATGTAAAATAGTGCAGTTGCTATGGAAAACGCTACCAAAGTTCTTTGAATAATCAAAAATCTACCATGTGATTCAGTAATCCTATTTTATTTTTTTAAGGTTTTTTGTGTTGTTGTTTTCTCCAGCTTTATTGAGCTATTATTGGCATATAGCAGATGTTCAGTTTAAGATGTACAATGTAGTGGTTTGACACACTTAGATATTGCAAAATGATTGTTACAAAATGGTTAGCTAACATCTTTCTTGTATCACATAATTATATATTCAAAAAATTGAAATCAGGATCTCAAAATTATATTTGCACTACCATGTTTGTTGCAGCATTATTCAGAATAGCCAAGAGGTAGAGCCAACCAACATATCTATCAACAGTGAATGGATAAAGAAAATGTGGTATGTACATACAATAAAATATTATTCAGACTTAAAAAAATAGAGAAATCATGCCATATGAGACAACATGCATAAATCTTGAAAACATGCTAAGAGAAATAAACACACAGACGGACAAATACTACATGATATCACTTATATGAGGAATTTAAAATAGTCAAATTCATGCAAATAGGATCTGGGGTGAGGGGGAGAAAACACATTACTGTTCAGCTGGTAAACTATCTCAATTATGGCAAGTGAGTAAGTTCCAGAGATCTACTGTACTTACAGTTAAAAACACTGAAGAACGCACTTCAAAATTTGTTGAGGATAGACCTTGATATATGTTCTTACCACAATAAAAATAAATGCATAAGGGCCGGTTGAGTGGGGCGGTGGTTAAGCGCTGGCTTGGGAAGCCAGCGGTCCCGGTTCGTTCCCACATATGAGGGCCAGTGATACTGCCCTCAAAAAAAAAAAAATAAACAAACAAACAAAAAATAAATGCATAAATAAAATGTTTTAAAAAGTTGGTTTCTGGTAAAGTTAATTGCTGCCTCTCTAGGGTAGAAGGAGGTATAGTGTCCATTTGCTACTATGTGGTTTGTTGTTTTCTGTGTGATAGAACTATATCAGGACTCACCTTTGATCGCTATTTGGCATTAGATTGGATATTTAACAGCAGTGGTAGTTAGATCAGTCTTGGTGAATGGGAACCCACAATTTTTAGCCCAGGCATAGGATACATTCCAGCCACATGAGTACCCTATTTGTGTACCTATTATAACTGACGCAATTTTGTAGGAGAAAAAAAAATTGTATTCCATATAGTGCCTAAGCCCAAGACAAGGAAACTTAAAATTAACAGAACTAGCTTCATTCCAAGCTCTGCTCCTGATACATCTGACATAGTGTTTTTCTACATGGGGGGTTGCCCATCAAAAATCTATCCTTTCAATCTACACAGCCTCCATCTGGAAAAAGTTTGGCTACATCATCACAAAACCTAGCATTCTATTGTCTCAAGATGTTTATGTCAATTGAGAGGTATAATTCAAAACTTTTTAATAAAATATATGCATAACTCTAAGTAAACATAAACATGTTGCAATATATAGCTCATCAGCCATAGGTAGTTCAAAGTTGCAAAATATAAATTATGTCAGAAAATTATGCTCTGCCTTTAAATGAGTTGCATAAGAATTATTATTCCTCCCTCATCTCTAACAAGTTATTTATTGGGAAGTTCACCCTAGAGAGCCCAATATGGTAGGCAAAATAAAACCAAATGCATTTTAGGAAAATTGCTGATTTTATAAAGTCCAGATATTTTATTTATTTATTTATTTTATTTATTTATTTATTTTGAGGGCAGTGTCACTGGCCCTCATATGTGGGACCGAACCGGGGCCGCTGGCTTCTTCCCAAGCCAGCGTTTAACCACCGTGCCACTCTGCCGGCCCTAAAGTTCAGATTTTTAACTAGCTAATTATTTTTGGAATGAGCAAGAGAAGGACTCTGTCATAAAACAGCTAGGATCAGGAGATTAACTATGTATCAAGACAGAGGTTGATTAAATTAGGTAAAAGTAAACCCTCAATATAAAGGAAGTATTGAGAAGAAACTAGCTCTTAATTGGTGGAAATGTGGGCATCTCATGATATCTCATCAAAAGACAGATGTTATGGTAAGATTAATGAAAAGTTTTGTGATAAGAATATTAAATTGATTAAACTATTATCTTGGTCTAAGAATTTGGTCATTTTTTTTTCAGTCTCAAATTATCCATATCAATTTACAAAGACAACATAAAGTTACAGAATAATTTCTCAATTAGCTTTTTAAATTACTCTTGAAATTTACTGAATCTTAACATGTAAAGAAAGTAATGAATCCTTACTCTTGGATGTTTTCCAGTACAATTCCAACCTTGGTTAAGCAGAATAGGTGCTCTTATTGTTAGGTAAAAGTGACTGAGAACAATCACAGTTTACTCCTCCTCAAACCCTTGGTAGCACTTCCTTCAACAGCGGTAATTATAATCCAGGGAGATACATGAGAGCAACAAAGAGAAGCCTTAAATCTTGCCTTGAAAAAACATACTTAAGTGTAAAGCAGAGATATATAAGGGAAGGCAGTAATTTATTATGGCTTCCTTTTGTAATTTCTTTCAATGAATCATTTGGTGAGACTGATTCAGAATACTTTTTTTTTTCCTTTTCTCTAAAGTAGGAGCTGAGAAACAAATTAAAGAACTCTCCTTTAATTAGTGGGTCCCGATTTTGTGGCCAATAGAGTGGACAATATAAAGTGATTATTTTATAGCAAGTGTATTTAATTTAAAAATTGGATTGATATTCATTTCAATTGATTTTTAAAATATATTTCCTAAGTTGTCTTTGGAGCTAGAACTATTTTTACCATAGAGTGATCAGGAAGGGGAGAAGGGAAAATATTGGGTCCTTTAATCAATCCAGCACAGTGATTTATAGTAAGATAAGACTCCTCACTGCAAATTGGTATTGACTGGGTTACATGAACATGTTTCCTTATTTTTGGAAGAATTATTTAAATCCAGTGATGAGCAATTAGTTGCGATTTGGAACAGTAGAAACATGACATTTTCAAGTCCTAGAGACATGAGTTTAAATCCTTATTCATCTATTTTATGATTATTTGCCTAGAGAAAAAAAAACACAGCTAAATTAATATGAGCAATAATTACCTTATATGTAAATAACAACGATATTTACCCCATAGTGATAGGAGAGTATTAAATAAAATAATGCATATAACTTATCTTAAGTTAGGGGGTCTCTAAACTGGCTCAAGCCTGGGAATCGATTTGACTCAAGTTAGACTGTTCTACAACAAGTTAGACTTGTTCTACAACTCCTTCATTATATGCAAATAAAGTGAGAATTTAGTGAACTTTGTCTCTATTTCACTGCTAGGAACACTGTGATTAACTTGCCAATGTCATAGGTCTCTGAGAGTCAAACCATTCTGATCACTGCTTTGACTCTCCTATCATTACGGTAACCATGTCTATCTTGTCTTTGGCAGTTGTGTCCAGCCACTTGGCCCGTGGCACCCTGGGGTCCAATTATCCCCACTGCATTTTGTTTCCCAATTCAGTGGGAGCAGTTCTGTAATTTCTGATCTACACAGAAGAGTTATTACCATGGTTCTTTAAGGATACTGTGCTGAGAACATAACAGGCACTAGTACTATTATAAACATTTTATTGTTGTCATATAAATCACAGTAAAAATTGTTAATGAAACATGTTTATTCCTATTCCAGGATAGGAATAAACGTAATTATGCAATGTAGAATACCTAGTATGATACTTCTTTGAAGTGCTTGTTAAAAATTCTGATTTCAGTGGCCGGCGGAGTGGCACGTTGATTAAAAGTTGGCTTGGATCACCAGCTCTGAGCAGCAGGCCCTGGGTTCAGATCCCACATGCGGGCCAGTGACACTGCGCCCTCTACAGCTAAGATGGTGAACAACAGCTCGACCTGGAGCTGGGATCCGTGAGTCTCCTGCTACAGCGTAGGCTGCAGTGGGCTGCCGTAAGCGACCATGAGTGGATGGCAACTGGCGTGAGCTGTCGTGAGCCACTGTGAGTGGCCGTCCAGTGGCTGGCGACCAATCTGCCTCAACCAGAAAGAGTGCAATGATAATACCAACATAGGCCAGTGAAACGACATCCCCCACAACTAGACTGAAGAACAAAAGGACAGAAACTTGTCTTTCCCCTTCCCTGATTCCCGAGCTGTGTTACCCCCCAATTCCCCAATAAAATCTTTAAAAAAAGAAAAAAATTCTGATTCTGTTCTAAAATAGAATGTATGTAAGTTAGTCTCCAGAACTTGCATTTTTTGGTAAGTTTACAATTTTATTTTTATGCATCCTAAATTTGAAACTATTTTTGGTAAACTATATTGCTTTTCTAATCTAATTACTTGGGACAGTATTATCTTGATTTCTACAGTCCTTAGTTGTAACACTTTCAGATTTTTTTTCATTCCAGAATTGATAAAGACAAGAATGAATTGATTATAGCTGAGTCAATCTATGATGAGGGTAAGGAAACTAAAAAATGCACATACACAAACCAGTTTTATATGTATGTATATGTGTATAAATATATACATCCCAAAAACAATATATAATGTGTTCTGTATAAATTACAATCCATTCTTCTAACTAGGAAATTGAACATAAACTTTCTAACTGAGTTTGACTAAAGGAAACATCTTTTATAGTGAGATTCTCCTCTTCCAATTCGCTATGCTTATGTTGTCTGTTGGTCTTTTCTCCGCTTTGTTTTGTTTCATATGTTAGGATCTAATATTAAACCTCTGGATTATTCAGAGAAATCTTGTGTCATCCTTGACAGTTGCAAATATTTTCTTTGCTTTCAATATCTCCAGATTGCAGTGTTAGTTTCTGGCTCATTTTGAATAGGACACATTGAGAATTGGAACACATATTGCTTCCCAAAGTGAGAGCCATAGAAACATAGAACATTTATAGAAATACAAAGCATTTATAAAACTGCTCTTCAAGTCTTCAAGTGTAAATTGGAAATAAAACATTGTATTAAAGATGAGAAACACATCATCATTCCTCTTGTTACCGTTATTGGAGCCTTTTGTTTTATCAATTTCATATGCAAATTAAGTAACAGATTAAAATGAGTTTCAAACTGTTTGAAAAGCATGACAAAAATGTAGTATGTTAATCTGCTTTAGAACCACAGTTATAATTACTTTCTTGCTTATCTGCAGTTTGCATTTATAAAAATGTGGATAGAAGTAGACATTAGAAGAATTCATTATGAGGTAGTATGTGGAACATGTCATTGCTTCCCTGTTGACTGATTGTTATGATACCAAAATATTATTCATAGACTCACAGGCTTAGAAACATTATTTTGAGTGTGTTTCAACAACAGTTTTTAGAGCTTCTGGTTTAAATGCCACCAAGTAAAACCTTAGAAGTCCTCACTATCATCCTCACAACAACAAAAAAGCTGAACATACTGAAATCCAATGACTTTTTTTGGAGCCATCAGAAGACAAAACTATCACCTCAATATTTGGAAAAACAAGCAAATCCAGAGTCACAGCCTCAATCTCCTTACTGAGGGCATGAACCTCTGAAGACATAAAATGGTAGGAACACTTGCAAGGTAATTTTGTTGGAGGTACAACACTGTAAGGTAATTGCCAGAGGTTGAGTGAGCACTAAGGTGAGAGTAAGAATCCTCTGGGCGGGGCCGGCCGAGTCCTCTGGGCGGGGCCGGCCGAGTGGCGCAGTGGTTGAGCGCTGGCTTGGGAAGCCAGCGGCCCCGGTTCGGATCCCACATATGAGGGCCAGTGACACTGCCCTCAAAAAAAAAAGAATCCTCTGGGGGCTACAGTCTTAGGTTGCCTCATTCTATTGGAGGTTTTACATCTAAGGGTCATTCTCATGGCCAGAAAAGATCCCCTCATGACACTATTAGGGAGAGGAGAATTAGAAAATACATCCTCCATAACGTTCTCCACAGTGGAGGACATTCCCCGTAACAAAAGTTTACTATCAAGGGGGAAAAAAATGACAGAATGTTATTCCAACAGCAGAAAGGCATTTATCACTCTCCCGATCACCCCCCTCCTCCTTCCAATGAGGCTTCCAGTCCCTCTTAAGTGAGGAGCAAAAGCTAACTGACAACAAGTCAGCCCAGAGACAGAGTCCCACTAAAAAACTGAGGTTTGAACACAATATTATAGATTGCTTCCTCTTCCTCACACTTTACCACCAACCTGTAAAACACAGAATCCCTCTGAGGAGAAGTAATTAGGATACCCTAAATCAACAAGGAAGATAAAAACAAGAACATGAGAAGAATTTGAAACCTCATGGCAACACAGATACAGCAAACATTAGACACAGCACAACCCTTAGCCAGATTAATACATTTCAAGCCAGGATATGTCCGGGTGTCAAGAAAAATTTTTTATATATTGCTATTATTTCTTATAACTAGATCTTCTTTTTCTTTACATAGATAAATCCAAACATATACATCACAAGAACACAATTTAAGGAACAGTTTTACAGTATCAACAGAAAGGGAAAAACAGAAAGAATATCCCAAATACCTCAGACACTAAAAATATATTTGATTGAATATATATTCCATTTCAGGTAAGATGACAGTGTTAGTCAGGATTACATACACAGTTTCTTCATTTCTCACCTTTTACTTATGTGATTGGCCTTCCAATAAATCTTTATGGTGGAAAAAATATTTATTTTCTTGTGCCAAGTCAAAAGATTAGCAAATTTCTTCTACCTTCAAAGTGAATATATATAAACTAGAAATAAGAAGTCATAAAATGCGAGCTTTAGGAAGAGTTCCAGTCAAGATGGCTAAGAAAGTAAACGTCCTCTCACCACAGCAAAATTACAACTAAACTACAAAACAACCACCATTGAAAATCACCTGAAGCCTAGCTGAACATTCTACAACTACAGACGTACAGAAGAAGCCACCTCGAGACTGGTAGGAGGGGCGGAAACCCCAAACGAGCTAGTCTCACACCTGCATGTGACCATTAAAAACCAGGAGGTGCCTCCTAAAGAAGCAAAGGTTCCCAGTACCACACGAGGCTCCCCAACACAAGGTTCCAGGGCCAGGGAGAGAAGTCCCCATAATTTCTGGCTGTGAAAACAAGTGGAGATTGTGGCTGAGTGAGACAGAGGGTGGCTGCACTTCCAGATGCTTCTCTTAAAGGGCCTGCATATGGACTTTCTCACTGATGGACTCACTGGCTTTGAGCTCTACCACTGGGGCAGTAGCTAGAGAGGCAACAGGGACATACAGGGGGAAAACCACATTGTCAGGGCAAGGGCTAGAGGGGCCGCTTTCTCTGGATGGAGAAACTGGGGAAAGCCAATCTGTCCTTGTTGAGCCCTCCCCCTTCCCAGCATGCAGATGCAGGTGGCTTCCCTATCTGAGTCTCCATCAGTTGACTAAAACCATTCATTTGCCACACACAAGTGATTCTGGAACTTCACCTGCCCAATTTTGGGCACACCCAAACCACTTCTAGTGGCTTTTTATTGGAAACTGCCTGCCTTGGCTCATGCTACAGACTTTCCTACTGTCTCTCAAAGTTTCTTGAAACCCAGACAAGCAGCATCTGGCTACAGTGTGCCCCATACCTCTGGCTCAGCAACCCTAAGCCCAGCGCTAGCAGCAGTTGGCCTTGGCTCATGGCTTGGCCTCTTGAGGCACTTCCAAACACAGATGGGCAGCAGCCATCTGTGGATTGCTTTGTGACTCCTGCTAGGTGGCCCCAGGTGGACAGGGCTGTGGCTGAACTTAACCTGCAACAGTCCCCTCCCAGATGGCCCTGGGACTGCTGCACCCAGTGGCCAGCTTTGAAACAAGCTAGAGCATTGCCCAGTTACCTCCAAGGATGACACACCCAATGGGCAGATTGGGCAGGCACTAGAGCCCTGCTGAGGCAGATCCTACTCTATAGGGTCAGCTACTGTACCAGAACTCCTCCACTGTAGTCAGGGCCAGTCCTCACAACCAATAAGCCTAAGGGGCAATCCCTCTTATTGATGTGCAAACAACAACCAGGGCTCAACTACAAGAGAAAAGGCACATACAACCCACATGAGGGACAACTGGAGTGTGCAGCCCAGGTGACAAGGGAGACTGAACCACTGGGCCCCACAGTACACCTATTACATAAGGCTACTCTACTAACTAGGAGGCATAGCAGCCCTACCTAATGCATAGAAACAAACCACAAGGGGCAGCCAAAATAGGGAGACAAAGAAACATGTCCCAAATAAAAGAACAGAGCTCTAGAGAAAAACTAAACAAGGAATGTACTTACCAGATGCAGAGTTTCAAACACTGGTTATAAGGATGTTCAGTCATCTCATGGAGAACTTCAACAATGAGATAGGAAACACAAAAATGGAGATAGAAAACATAAAAAAGAACCAGTCAGAAATAAAGACTACAATAACTGAAAAATACATTATAGGGAATCAACTGTGGATTAGATGAAGCAGAGGACTCAATTAGCAATTTAGAGGATATGGTAACAGAATCACCCAATCAGAACAGCAAAAAGAAAACAGAATCCAAAAAATGAGAGGAGTTTAAGGGACCTCTGGAAGAACATCAAGTGTAACAACATTCTCATTAAAGGGATACCAGAAGGAGAAGAGAGACAGCAAGAAATTGAAACTCTATTTAAGGAAATAATGACAGAAAATTTCCCTAACCTGGTGAAGGAAATAGACATACAAGCTCAGGAAGCACCGAGAGTCCCAAACAAAATGAACCCAAACAGACCATCACCAAGATACATCATAATTAAAGTGGCAAATGTTAAAGACAAAGGGAGAATCCTAAAAGCAGCAAAAGAAAGGCAGTTAGTTACCTATAAGGAGCTCCCCTAAGACTATCTATCAGCTAATTTCTCAAAAGAAACTTTGCAGGCCAAAGGGGTTGGCATGAAATATTCAAAGTGGTGAAAAGTAAAGACCTACAAACAAGAGGACTTTTTTCAGCCAAGTTATCATTTAAAATCAAAGGGCAGGTAAAGAGTTTTCCAGACAAGAAAAAGCTAAAGAAGTTTCTCACCACCAAACCAGTATTACAAGGAATCTTAGAGGGATTTCTTTACGATGAATTAAAAAGACCAAAAATATGAATAATAAAATGGCAATAATTACATATCTATCAACAATTACTATCAATGTAAGTGGATTAAATGCTCTTATCAAAAGACAGGGGGGCTGAATGGATAGGAACACAAAACCCTTACACATGCTGCCTACAAGATACTCACTCCAGATTAAAAGACATACACAGACTCAAAGTAAAGGGATGGAAAAAGAGATTTAATGAAAATGGAAGCAAACAAACTAACTACCAAAAAGCTGTGGTAGCAATATTTATTGCAGACAAAACAGACTTTGAAACAAAGGCTATAACAAGAGACATAGAATGACCTAGTAATCCCACTTTTGGATATTTATCCAAAGAAACCCAAAATACTACTTCAAGGGAATCTGTGCATCCAGGTGTTAATTGCAGCATTGTTTACAATTTCCAAGATGTGGAGGCAGCCCGGGGGCCCCTGAATGGATTTATGGATAAAGAATAGGTGGTACATACATATAATGGAATATTACTCAGCCGTAAAAGAGAATGAAATCTTGCCATCTGTGGCAACATGGATGGACCTAGAGGGTATTGGGCTGAGTGTAGTAGCTCAGACAGCGAAAGGCAAATATCATATGATTTCACTTATAAGGGAAATCTAAAGAACAAAATAAACAAACTAAGAAAACAGAAACAAACTCATAGATACAGAGAACATTTTGATGGTTACTAGATGGGAGGGTGTTGTGTGAGTGGGTGGACAATAGGAAGGGATTAAGAAGTACAAGTTGATTGTTACACAGTAGTCATAGGGATGTACGATATAGCATAAGGAATATAATCAATAATACTGTAATACTATGTATGGTGTCAGATGGGTACTGGATCTATCAGGATGATAGATGGACAGCAGGATGAAAAAGGTGAAGGGATTAAGAAATACAAATTGGTAGTTATAAAATAGTCATGGGGCTGTAAAGTAAAACATACAGAATATAATCAATACTATGATAATAACTATGTATAGTTCCAGGTGGTTACTAGACTCATCAGCAGGTCACTTATTAAATTATAGAATTCTAACCACTATGCTGTACCACTGAAATTAATATAAAATAATATTGAATGTCAATTATATTTGAAAAATTAAAAAGGGAGGAAAAGGTAAAGGCGAATCAGAGGTTCACATTTCCAGTATAAAACAAATAAGTCATGGGGATGTAATATACAGCATAGGGAATAGTCAGTAATATTGTGATAGCGTAGTACATTGTCAGATGGTTGCTGGACTTATCATGGTGATCACATCTTTAGCATAGGGTATATAATCAATAATATGGTAATAACTATGAATAGTGTTATGTGGGTACTATTGAATAATTATGATGTATACCTGAAACTAATATATTATTGTATGTTAACTATATTTTAATAACAATCTTACAAAATTCTGAGTTTTAGAAAAAACTCATCAAGTCAGATGACTTATATTAACTCTCACAGGGGCACAGATCCTGGTGGTAGTTGAGAGGTTTTCGGATTTGACATTTATGCAAATAGCAACAAAAGTGCTTAACTCATTTCATTTATTCTATTTTTCTCTTAATTAAAATATCAACCTCAGAAACCCAAAATATAAATATAGTAGCAACCAAAGCGTGGGAGTGTTTATATGTCGGATGTGGGAAGAGTCAAGAGCAAATTGAAAAATATGGCATTTTGGCATTTTTATAAAATAAACATCAGAATAATAACTACAGTCTTATACTAAAAATGCCAAATACCTGCACAAAGAGAGAGAGGGAATTGCAATAAATGTAGTATTCTGTGAATTAACATCTATAGAATCTAGCCTATTTTCCTAATTTCCTAATAAATATTCAATATCCTAAAAAAAACCAAAAAACTGAAAGAAATAAAAAATTAACAAAAAAAGTATCATGGAGAAAGGTATAATTTCAGTTGAACTAGAGTTTACAGGTATATAAAATAATTACAGCAACATTGCTTTTGATATTTTAAAAACAGAGAGCAAATTACATGACACATTAGGCTTTAGAAAATACACCTACACTTTGAAAGATGTAAAATTAAATCATCTGACAGGCTGTGGTTATAATTAGCTTTCTTTTAAAATCAGGTTTATTGAGGTTTACTTTACGAACAATAAACTTCACCAATTTAAATTGTATAATTACATAAGTTTGCAAGTGTATTCAACCATGTAACAACCAGAATCAAGATATGAAACACTTCCAAAACCCAAAAAGTTCCCTGGTGCCTCTTTGCAGTCAATCCCCTCCACCCAGATGAGGACCCTGGAGAACACTGATCTCTTCTGTCAATAGAGTTTTTGCCTTTTCTAGAGCATCATATAAATGAAATCATACATTATGTGATCTTTTATGTATAGCTTCTTTTACACTTTTTGGGATTCATTCAGGTTGCATGTAGTTTATTCATTTTATTGTTGAAGAGTATCCCATTCATATGGATATACCACATTTAGTTTATCTAGTCATCTGTTGTTAGACATATGAGTTGTTTCAAGGTTTGAGCATTGTGAATAGACCTGCTATAAATATGTATAAACAAATTACTGTGTGGACATATTTTTTCATTTTATCTTAAATAAATGCCTATGAGTGGAATAGTTGGGTTATATAGGAAGAATATGTGTAACTTTATAAGAACTCATGAAACGTTTTCCAAAGTGATTATAAAATTTTACACTCCCTATAGCTGTGGCCTCACAGCAGCCTCGCTGTCTGCCTCCCTGCATTCGCCCATAACAGCAGGGCCTCAAGGGGCCAGGATATTCACTATGTCTATGGCAAAACCCCATGGGACCCTAAGGAGAGGGCGGGTCAGCCAATGACGGGTAAGACCCTAGATGTGCGCAGGATGCCAACATAGGTGTGAGATCCTGTATAAAATACGCGTATCAGGGCGGCCTAAGCCAGGCACCGTCGGAGGGTCCTTGGGAGGAATCAAGGAGGTGAAGCCTATGGGGCCTAAGGGCCTGTTAATCCTTTTCTGCAGTTTACAGCCTGCAATGGAAAAGAGAAATCTTCCTAAGAAGCTAACAGCAGTCCTCCTTGCATTCTTGCCTCAAGGTGTCATAGTGAACCATTATCTGTCCCCGTAGGGGGCAGGGCTGCATTGATCAAAGGGTCTTTCGGCTGAGGTGGTCTGTGAGGCATAGGGAAGTTTGGCTAAATCTTGGGTGACGCATGTGATTTACAGACCTTGGAAAGAACAAAGCCCCTTCCCTGTTTGCACTCAATAAAAGCTGCAAGCTGACCAGATTCAGGGCTCTTGTCCATCAGACAGAGACACCTGGCTCACATTGCTTTTTAAACTATCCCTGCCTCTTGCTCTTTATTTCTTTTTCTGAGTCCCCACCGGTCCTCTCGAGGAAGCTAGACCCAGCCGCGCAGAGACACAACGTATAGCAAGGTATGGGATTACCAATTGTTCCACATCTCATTTAAGTGCATTTTTTTTCATGAGAAGAAACACCTATAAAGGTGATATAGGTTATTAATATGCAAATTTGGTTCTGTATCTACCTCAGAGAAGTGGCATGACCATGGTAGCATTTGAACAGCCAGTTTAGCTTTGGGATTTTTGTGAAATTTTTACTCTTTAATCAAGCTTTCCCTACTCGGTCCATTAACTCTTTATTAAAATTTTGTTCAATCACGTTTTCTGCAACACAAACAAAAAAGTAAATTATTCAAATGCAAAATGTTGTGCAATTAGAACTATTATGAAAGAGAAATGCTCCTTAAGGCTTTATGTTACAGTTATTATACTAATGGAAATAGAGTATTAAAAGTCCCAGTTATTATTCTAGTTTTCTCGGGATACCATAGCAAACGGAGTGGCTTAATCAACAGAAATGTATTGTCTCACGGTTCTAAAGGCTAGAAGTCTGAGATCAAGGTGTCAGCAAGACTGATTTCTTCTGAGAGGTATGAGAATCTGTTCCATATTTCCTCCATGGCCTCTGGTGGATTGCTGGCAATCTTGGACATTCTTCTGCTTATAGAATCATCACCTCAGTGTCTGTCTTCATCTTTAAGTTGTGTTTTCCCTGCATGCATGACTGTCTCCAAATTTGCCCTTTAAGGACACCAGTCATACTGTATGGGGACCCAACCTAGTAACCTCATTTTAACTTGCACACCTCTAAAAATACCCCATCTCCAAATAAATCACATTCTGAGATACTGGGGATTAATATTTCAACATATGAATTTGGAGGGATGCAATTCAGCTAGTACCAGTTATACTAGATTCGATGATGACTGTGCTACTATCATAATGTAAAGTAATAATTATATGTAAATTCATAATAATGTTAAGTAAAGAGGTGCATGCAAGCTTCTTATAATTGAATTGTCTTTTCAAAACTTCACTTTTATAGATTTCTTTGAGCAAGAATATTTCAGTGATAATCAATGAGGAAAAAAGTTTTGAAAACAGTTTTCTTACTATTATGCAAAGCAAAACGAAAATCATTTACAAAATTATAAAACTTAGAGAGGTAGTACATAATTTAATGTGAGGTAATATATTTTAAATACAGTAAACATCTAGGTGTTTATTTTTTTGAAATTGTGAAATTACTAAAATATAAAAAGGGAATACATAATTTTAATATTTTCATCTACAAAGGATACAAATGTAATCATGTATACCATTTTCCAAGCTTCAATAGTTTTATGAAAATTATGGTAATTAAAGCGGTACCCTGAATTTCATGTAATTATAAATCAACTCACATCTAATTCTAAACTGTAGTAACTGATTCTGGAGTGAGATTTATCCCGTGGTTATGGAAGGCAATGGCATTTACAATAAGAATCAATTAAAGCAAATGAAGAGGAAAATTTTATTCTATATAATGCTCAGTTCATTATATCCTTAAATGACTATGCCAATCTATGTTCATCAATAGGAGATATGATTATGCAAAACTATGAATAAAAATTTATCACCAAGAAATAGCCTATTTCACAAGCATAGAAATTGTTATATTGCAATCTATGTGCATTTTTCCTTCACTATGTGCCATCTTCAGAGTATTAAAACATATGGATAGAATAAAATGTTATTAAACACTATTTTACTTGTACTTTGAATTAGAGAAAGAATTTGAGTATTTTTTGTTGCTTTTAGTGAACTGATTCCTTCCAGATTTCTGTCCCTTTTAAAAAATTACATTACATGCATTTTTTTTTTTGAGATCAAAGGGTATGAATTTTTTATTATTATTATTATTTTATTTTAATTAGTTTCAGGTGTACAACACAGTGCAATAGTTATACATTTCACCCCTCAAAGTGATAACTCCTCACCCCCAATTCGCCACCCCACTCCCCCGCATATCATATATATCTGATTACTCTTCCTCTGACTCTCTTCCACAGTATAATCCACATCCCGTGACTATCTATATATATTCAATTACAGTAGGTATACAATCTCTGCTTCAGTTATACAGTGCAGTGATCAAATCTTTACTCCATCCATGAAATGGTCTCCCTAACAAGACCTATGACCATCTGACACCCCACAAAATATTTACAACATTATTAATTATAATCCCCAAACTGTCTTTCATATCCCAGTGGCAATATTGTAGTTGCCTATTTTTGCTGTCTAATCCCTTCCCCTTATCCCTCATCCCCATCCCCCTCCCAATTAGCAACCCTGATTTTTCCTCTATATCTATGAGACAGTTTCTGTTTACTTTGCTCATTCATACAGTTTTTCAGATTCCACATATGGGTGAGATCATATGGTATTTGTCTTTCTCTGACTGACTTATTTCACTTAACATAATAGTCTCTAGGTCCATCCATATCATTGCAAATGGTATGATTTCATTCTTTTTTATAGCGGAGTAATACTCCATTGTGTAAATATACCACAGTTTCTTAATCCAGTCATCTACCGATGGGCATTTTGGTTGTTTCCAAGTCTTCGCTATTATAAATTGTGCTGCTATGAACATAGGGGTGCATAACTTTTTTTGAATAAGTGTCTTGTTTTTTTCAGGATAAATACCTAGGAGTGGAATTGCTGGGTCAAACGGTAGCTCTATTTCCAGTTCTTTGAGATACCTCCATACTGACTTCCATAGTGGCTGCACCAATCTGCAATCCCACCAACAGTGCAGCAGGGTCCCCTTTTCCCCACAGCCCCGCCAGCACTTGTTGTTTGTTGATTTATTGATGATAGCCATTCTGACTGGAGTGAGGTGGTATCTCATTGTGGTTTTTCTTTGCATTTCCCTAATGACCAGTGAGGTTGAACATTTTTTCATATGCCTGTTGGCCATCTGTATGTCTTCTTTAGAGAAATGTCTCTTCATATCTTCTGCCCATTTTTTAATTGGGTTGTTTGTTTTTTTGGTGTTGAGTTTCATGAGTGTTTTATAAATTTTAGATATTAACCCCTTATCAGATATATCATTGGCAAATATATTCTCCCATTCAGTAGACTTCCTTTTTGTTTTTTTGATGGTTTCCTTTGTTGTGAAAAAATTTTAAGTCTGATATAATCCCATATGTTCATTTTTTGTTTTACTTCCCTTGCCCGTAGGGATGCATCAGTAAAAATATTGCTCCGGGTAATGTCTGCAAATGTACTCCCTATATTTTCTTTTAGGAGTTTTATGGTTTCAGGTCTTACATTTAAGTCTTTAATCCATTTTGAATTTGTTCTTGTATATGGTGTAAGGAGGTGGTCCAGTTCCATTTTTTTGCATGTGTCAGTCCAATTTTCCCAGCACCATTTATTGAATAGACTATCTTTACTCCAGTGTAAATTCTTGCTTCCCTTGTCATAGATTAACTGTCCATAAATGCCTGGATTTATTTCTGGGCTCTCTGTTCTGTTCCACTGATCGATGTGCCTGTTTTTATGCCAATACCAAACTGTCTTGATTACTGTAGCCTTGTAGTAGGTTTTGATGTCTGGTAGCGTGATCCCCCTGACTTTGTTCTTATTTCTCAGAATTGCTGAGGCTAATCGGTGTCTTTTATGATTCCATATAAATTTTAGGATTATATTTTCTATTTCTGTGAAAAATGCCCTTGGTAGTTTGATAGGAATTGCACTGAATCTATATATTGCTTTAGGCAGTATGGACATTTTAACTATATTAATTCTTCCTATCCATGAGCATGGTGGGTGTTTCCATTTATTTGTATCTTCTATGATTTCTTTCTTCAGTGTCTTATAATTTTCTGAGTACAGATCTTTCACTTCTTTGGTTAAATTTATTCCTAGGTATTTTATAGTTCTTGACACAATTGTAAATGGGACAGTTTTCTTAATTTCTCTTTCCATTAGTTTATTATTGGTATATGCAAATGCCACTTATTTCTGTACATTGATTTTATATCCTGCTACTTTACTGAATTTGTCTATCAGTTCCAATAGTTTTTTGATGGAGTCTTTGGGGTTCTCTATATACAGTATCATGTCATCTGCATATAATGACAATTTTACTTCTTCCTTGCCAATTTGGATGCCTTTTATTTCTTTTTGTTGTCTGATTGCTGTGGCTAGAACTTCCAGCACTATGTTGAATAAAAGAGGAGAAAGTGGACAGCCTTGTCTTGTTCCTGATCTTAAGGGGAATGGTTTTAGCTTTTCCCCATTGAGTATGATGTTAACTGTAGGTTTATCATATATGGCTTTTATTATGTTGAGATATGATCCCTGTATTCCCACTTTGCTAAGGGTTTTTAACATAAATGGCTGTTGGATTTTGTCAAATGCTTTTTCTGCATCTATTGAAATGACCATGTGATCTTTATCCTTCATTTTGTTGATGTGGTGTATCACATTAATTGATTTACTGATGTTGAACCAGACTTGCGCATTAGGGATGAATCCCACTTGATCATGATGTATGATCTTCTTAATATATTGCTGAATTCTGTTTGCTAATATTTTATTGAGAATTTTTGCATCTATATTCATCAGGGAGATTGGCCGGTAGTTTTCCTTTTTTGTGCTGTCTTTATCTTGTTTTGGAATCAGGGGGATAGTGGCTTCATAAAAAGAGTTTGGGAGCCTTCCCTCCTTCTGGATTTTTTGGAATAGTTTGAGAAGAATAGGTGATAGTTCTTTTTTGAATGTTTGATAAAATTCACTTGTGAAGCCGTCTGGTCCAGGGCTTTTGTTTTTTGGGAGATTGTCAATTACTGATTCAATTTCCTTGGTAGTAATCAGGGTATTTAGATTTTCTGTTTCTTCTTGCGTTAGCTTTGGAAGGTTGTATGCTTCTAGAAAATTATCCATTTCTTCCAGATTGTCAAATTTGTTGGTATATAGTTGCTCATAGTAATTTCTTAGAATTTTTTTTGTATTTCTGTGATGTCTGTAGTCATTTCCCCTCTTTCATTCCTGATTTTCCTAATTTGAGTCCTTTCTCTTTTTTTTTTTTTTTTTGATGAGTCTGGCTAGAGGTTTGTCAATTTTGTTTATTTTCTCAAGAAACCAGCTCTTGGTTTCGTTGATCTTTTGAATTGTTTTTCCGTTCTCTATATTGTTTATTTCCACTCTGGTCTTTATTATCTCCTTTCTTGTACTCCCCTTGGGCCTCTTTTGCTGATCTTTTTCCAGTTCCCTTAGGTGTAAGGATAACCTGTTGATTTGAGATTTTTCTTCCTTCTTTAGGTAGGCCTGCACTGCTATAAACTTCCCTCTTAGGACTGCTTTCGCAGCATCCCAGAGATTTTGGATCGTGGTGTATTCATTTTCGTTTGTCTCGAGGTATATTTTGATTTCCTCCTTGATCTCACTTGTGACCCACTCACTATTTAGAAGCATGTTATTCAGCCTCCACTTATTTGACAGCTTTCCGGGGTTCTTATAATTGATTTCTAGTTTCATAGCATTTTGGTCAGAGAAGACACTTGAAATGATTTCAATCTTCTTAAATTTATTCAGACTTGTTTTGTGGCCTAACATGTGGTCTATCTTAGAAAATGTTCCATGTGCACTTGAGAAGAATGTATATTCTGTAGCTTTGGGGTGAAATGCTCTGAAAATATCTGTTAAATCCAGCTGGTCTAAAGTGTCATTTAAGGTCACTGTTTCCGCATTGATTTTCTGTCTGGAGGATCTGTCCATTGGTGACAGTGGGGTGTTGAAGTCCCCTACTATGATAGTGTTACTGTTGATCTCCATTTTTATGTCTGATAATATCTGTTTTATATATTTAGGAGCTCCTATGTTAGGTGCATAGATGTTTACTAGAGTTATGTCCTCTTGTTGGATCGATCCCTTTATTAGTATGAAGTGTCCTTCTTTGTCCTTTATTATATTCTTCAATTTAAAGTCCATTTTATCTGATATAAGTATTGCTACTCCAGCTTTTTTCTCTGTTCCATTTGCATGAAATACTTTACTCCATCCCTTTACTTTCAGCCTGTATGTGTCTTTTGATATGAGGTGTGTTTCTTGTATACAGCATATGCCGGGGTCTTGCTTTCTTATCCATTCAGCCACCCTGTGTCTTTTGATTGGAGCATTTACTCTATTTACATTTAACGTTATTATTGATAGGTGTGTATTTATTGCCATTTTGTTATTTGTGTTCCTAGTCTTCCTCAGTTAGGTTGTTTTTCTCTTCTGCTTAAAGAAGCCCTTTTAACATTTCCTGCAAAGCTGGCTTGGTGGTAATGAATTCCCTTAACTTGTTCTTTTCTGGGAAGCTCTTTATCTCTCCTTCAATTTTAAATGATAGCCTTGCTGGATACTGCAATCTGGGTTGTAGGCCTTTATTTTTCATCACTTTGAAAACCCTGCCACTCCCTTCTGGCCTGCAAAGTTTCTGTAGAAAAGTCGGCTGATAATCTTATGGGGGTGCCCTTGTGATTAACTTGCTGCCTTTCCCTTGCTGCTTTAAGGATTCTGTCTTTGTCCTTAACCCTTGCCTTTTTCACTATAATGTATCTTGGTGTGGGCCTGTTTGGGATCACCCTGATTGGAATTCTCTGCACTTCCTGGGCTTGTATTTCAATGTCCTTTGCCAGGTTAGGGAAGTTTTCAGACATTATTACTTCAAATATGTTCTCAATCCCTTGCTCCTTCTCTTCTCCTTCTGGTACTCTGAAGATCCGGAGGTTATTGCGTTTGATGTTGTCCCCCAGCTCTCTTAAACTATTTTCAATGTTTTTCATTCTTTTTTCCTTTTGTTGTTCTGCCTGGGTGATCTCTGCTATCTTGTCTTCTAAGTCACTGATTTGATTTTCTGCTTCGTCCAATATGTTATTCATTCCATCGAATTTGTTATTTAATTCATTAATTGCATTCTTAAGTTCTAGCTGGTTGCTTTTTATGATTTCTCTATCCTTCTTTATATTTTCATTAATTTCCTTGAACATTCTAATAATCAGTGTTCTGAAACTCTGTTTCTGATAGGTTGTTTACCTCTATTTCCTCTAGTTCCACTGATTCAGGAGGTTTCTTCTGTTCTTTTATTTGGATTGTATTTCTTTGTCTCCCTATTCTGGTTTACTCTTTGTGCTTGCTTCGATATAACAGATAGATCCCCTAGGTCTCTCAGTCTTTTCTGGGTAAACTTATATGGTGTGTGTCCTTTATATTTGAATTACTCAATCTCCCTATTCTCTTGTGCGTGTATATCTGAGGTGTTCCTTGTGTTGTGTGTCTTCACCTGTTGGAGTTTAGCTTTGATTACTTTTGGCTTGTCAGTAGGTGGGCTTGACTTCCAGGCTGATCAGCTGTGAGGATCAGCAGAGTCTGCAGTTTATGAGTTGCTGTGTGAGGCTTGGACCCTTTGGCCCTTGCACTTGTAACAACTTCCTTTTGGGTGTGACTCCTGTATGTCAAACCCAAAAATGCTCTGGTTTTATCTAAAGTTGGCCTGTGGGTATGATGATTCTTGTGTTTCCAGTGCCAGGCTAAAGTCCACCAAGCTCTCTTGAGTTTGTCCTCTGCTGTACAAATATTCCTCTGGGTCTTGTGTGAAGAAAGACGGCCACCTGACGCCTAGTGTGATCCTGGCACTGCAGGTTTGGCGTATATGAGTATGGTTGTGACGTGTGATTGGTAGTTTTTACAAAGTCACTGCCGTTTCTGCTTTTGCCTGCCCCAAGGCAGGCTGTGTGCCCTACAGGCTCGATGAGTGTCTTTGGGCACCCTTTGCATTGAAAGCCCAATGTGGAGAATGAAAGATCTTTTCACTGCCAAAAGCCCTCTGCTAAGAGTCTGTTAATTAGTTCCTCAGCAGCTGAACCAGCCCTGCCTCCCAAGCCTTGCAGAAAAGGTGGGGGCGGGTTAGGTATCTCACTCTGTAGCCTCTTCTGGGGAGGAAATTCTCAACCCCCTACGGTAAGGAACGCCTTTGTAATCTGCCCCTACTGCTCCATTTCAGGGTCAGTTTAAGACTTTGGCGTGGCCGGGGCCAGGGTTTCTCAGGGACGGTGGGGGTGGGTTTTATTTTCTGTTTTTTTTTGTTTTTCTTTGGGTTTTTGGGTTTTTTTTGCTTTCTGTCGAAGAGAGGAGGAAAAACAAACAAACGAGCAAAACATACAAACAAACAAAATACTACAACAACAACAAAAAAACTCCACAGACCCAACACTGTTTTGAGCTAAGGCCTTTGCCTCATAGGCTCCGGAGGAGTCCCAAAGAGACTGCAGGCGTTTAGCAGGCTGCGCGCACCCTGCAGTGGCTCAAATCTCCGGTCTGTCTCCCGGGGACTTGCGTCTCTGCTTGGGCGCGCTGAGTCTCCTCCCACGGAGTATTCTTTCTTCCCCTGCTCGTCTGGTTTCACGCTTCTGCCTCGGAGCCTGTGTGCGCCACGGTGTTCCTGCTGCTCTCCCGGAGGGACTGCCAGGGTTTAGGAGACTGCGCGCACCCTGCCGTGGCTCAGATCCCACTCCGTCTCGCAGGGACCTGCGTCTCCACCCGGCGCTCTGCGTCTCCCCCTCCCCACGAGTATTCTCTCTTCCCTTGCTTGCCCGGTTTCAGGCTTCTGCCTCAGCGTCTGCGCGCTGAGGTGCTCTTGCTGCGCTCGGTGGGACCCGGTGGGCACAGAGACTGATCCCTGAACCGGGCAGGTGCAGGAATTAATATTGCACTGTCACTGCTTGGCTCTGCACCCTGCTTCCTGGGGACCTCTCTCTCCTCCCCATCTCTCCCGGCCTGAGGCTTCTTCCTCAGGCTGCAGATCGTTGTGCTCTTGCTGTGCTCTAGGCGGGCCGTGGGGCGCAGGGAGCGAGCAGTGGGAACACTCACCATCTGTTCTCTGGAGTTTGGTCCCCCTGCAGCCTCGGGTGCGGGCTGCACCTCGCGGGTATTGCCCGCTTTCTTCCCCACTTGTCCGGTCTGCGCACCTTCCAGCAATTGTTGTTGAGTGAGAGTCTTAGTTGCTCTGTGTGATGAGTAGACGTCCCTTTGAAGAGTTATAGAAGTTCAAATTGTGGATATTTCCAGAGAAGAACTCAGGGAGCTCTCCTCACAGCAGCCATCTTTGCCCTCTCCCACATTACATGCATTTAATTAGAATTCTAATAATTAATACAATTAGTTAAATCTATTTTTTTACAATTTTTAATTTTTGTTGTAAAAACTTTTACATTAATACATTTGGGTTTTAATTCTAAATGCAAGATTACTACTTATTAATAGATATATAGTAGGCAGAATAATGTCCTCTCCCCAAGATGTCCCATCTTAATCCCTAAAACTGGTTAATATATTACCTTACATGGAAAAAAAGGACCTTGAAAATATAATTAAGATAGGATATTGAAATGGGGAGGTTTCTGTGAAATATCTAGATGGGCCCAATATAATCACAAGTGTCTTTATAAGCAAAAAAGGGAGGCAGGAACATCAATCAAAGAAGGAAATATGATGACAGAAGCAGAGATCGGAGTGATGTGAGAGTTGGCTTTGAAGATGGAAGAGGACTATGAGCCAAGAAATTCAGGCAGCCTCTAGAAACCATTAAAAGAAGAAAATGGATTCTCACAGAACCTTACAAAAGAATGCAGGCCCGTGGACCCTTTGATTTTAACCTCTTGAAACCTGTTACGGTCTTCTGACCTCCAGAGCTGTAAGATAATAAATTTGTGCCATTTTTAAGCCATAAAATTTATGGCAATTTGCTACAGCAGCAAAAGGAAAGTACAACAGGTAAATTTTATAATTCTAAGAGGCTAACATGAATAATAATATCAATCCTCTAAAAGACTCTTAGAGCTAAACATATACTTACCATGTGACCCAGTAATTGCACCTCTGGGCAATTATTACCCCCTCCCAAATAAAAACTATGTTCACAAATAAACCAGAACTCAAAAATTCATACCAGTCTTATTTGTAATAAGAAAACACTAAAAAGAACCCAAATTTCCTTCAGTGTGTGAATCGTTGAGTGCTGTCACATTCATACAAAGGAATACTGCTCAGCAACAAAAAGAAATAAAATTTTTGTATATGCAAAAAACTGCATTGTCTGATGTGAT
The DNA here is from genome assembly GCA_033961575.1 of Aselliscus stoliczkanus. Lineage (NCBI taxonomy): Eukaryota > Metazoa > Chordata > Mammalia > Chiroptera > Hipposideridae > Aselliscus > Aselliscus stoliczkanus. Next base: position 67,592,282 of record CM066740.1, on the reverse strand, counting down.
TCCAAATTATATAGAAGAAAAATTTAAGATAATTATATTATAATGGGGCATAAAGTTAAATAAGATTTCTATACTTGACTCTAGTCAAGTATAGACTAGAGTCAAGTATACCAGCAGACTGTGATAAGTTATGCCTATACAATAATATATAGAGCAGCTATTAACAATGTCATACAAAGAGATGTACTAAAAGCACTATAAATGTATCAAAATGGAATTCTAAAAAATATTTGAGTAACCCACCGGAAGGCAGAAAAATGAAAGAAGAAATAAAAAACAAAGAGAACAAACAGAAAATAAAAAATAAAATGACAGGCTTAATTCCAAACACATAAATAATTACAAGAAATGAATGTTGTGTAAATACACCAACCAAAATATACGGGTTGACAGAGTGGATTAAAATACATTGCATAACTACATAGTTTCCACGAGAGACTTTAAATATAATGATATAGGTAGATTTAAAGACAAAGATGGTGTGGGGGCAGGCCTACACAGCCTGTCTGAGCCCCAGTAGCATCTCCTGTGGGCTAAGTCACAGATTCATTGAGTAAGATTCAAGACTTCCTGTTAGACAGAAAAGCCATGTTCTTGAACTTTATGCCTCTCTCTGGTAAACACTGGATAACATAATTCTACTTTAAGATTGAAAACACAAGTACATGCACTTGGAACAAATGCATGTACTGAAAACAGCATAATTTAGTCCATTTGTAAAACTATCTTAACCGGAGTAAAGATGTTAAAAATACTTGAGTGGGGCCGGCCCAGTGACACGTTGGTTAAGAGCTGGTTTGGGACGCCAGCTGAGCAGCAGTGCCTTGGTTCAGATTCCACACAGAGGGCCAGTGATGCTGCGCCCTCTGCAGCTAAGATGGTGAACAGCAGCTGGACCTGGAGCTGGGCTGCCCTGAGTCGCCAGGGACGGTGTAGGCTGCAGTGGGCTGCCATAACGTACAGTGAGTGGTGGGCAGCCAGCGTGAGCAGCTGGCAGCTGGAGTGAGCTGCCAAGAGCCGCTGTCAGCGGCCGTCCAGAAGCAGATGACCAAAGAGCGCAATGATAATACCAACATGGGCCAGTGCTGTTCCCCTTCCCCAATTCCCCAATGCTGTTCCTCTCCCCCAATTACCCAATAAAATCTTTTAAGAAAAAAAAAAAATAAAGTCAAAGGATGGAAAAATATATATATCATGCAATATTAATCAAAAGAAAGCAGAAGTAGCTACATTAGTATCAGATAAAACTGATTTCAGAGCAGAGGAAATTTTCAAGGTCAGAGAACTATACCACATAATGATAAAAAGGTCAACCTACCAAGAAAACAGCAATCCTGAATGTGCATGCGCCAAAAAAACAGCTGCAAAATATGTGAAGATAAAAATGATAAACCTGAAAGGGGAAATAGGCAAATCCACACGTATAATTGAAGTCTCCAACAGTCCCCTCTCAACAATTGACAGAATAACAGCATAAAAAATCTGAAACAATTGATAAGGACCCCAAAACATAAACATCCAATAGGATCCAACTGATGCATAAAACACTCCACCCAACCACAAAAGAACACTCATCTGTTCAAGCACTAAGAGAATAAATGCCACATCATTTTTGTAAATCAGAAGACTCAATATACAAGTAGTAAGGGTAACCATTCTCAAAATCTTAATATCCCAGCAAGATTTTTTTGTAGATATAAGCATAATTATTCTAAAATTTATGTGCAAAAGAAAAGGAACTGAAATAGCTAATACAATTTTGAAAAGAAGAGTAAAATGGGAAGATTCAGACTGCTGGATTTCAAGATTTATTATCAGTAATACAAGACTGTGTGATATTGGTGGAAGCATACACACATAGATCAAAGAAAAAAAAAGAGCCACAAAAATAATGAATTTTACAAAGATGCAAAAGTAATTCAATGAAAGAAAGATAGCCTTTTCAAGAAATGGTACTGGAGCAATTAGATATTCATAGGCACAAGATAGATGATGATGATAAACAGATGATAGCTGATGACAAATAGATAGATAATTAGATAAATAGATATAGATAGAATCTGGACTTAAACTTTATAACTTTTATTGAATTTAATTCAAAAAGGATCATAGATTTAAACATAAAACTATAACTTTAAAAATAATATATAGGAGAATAATTTGGAACCTAAGTGTTCAATGGAGAGTTCTTAAACATGACAGAAAAAAAAATGTGTAAAAGAAACACTCTGTGAAAACTCTATTAATAATAGAGAATGAAAGGACTAGCTACACAATGGGAAAAAATATTTTGAAAACAGATATCTGACAAAGGACTTACATCTAGAATATACAAAGAACACTCAAACTTCAACATTAAAAGAAGTAAACTCTCCATTTAGAAAATTGGCAAAAGATATGAAAAGACATTTCACCAAAGTTGCTACCTGTATGACAAATGAACAGGAAAAGATTTTAAATATCACTGGCCATTAGGGAGATGCAAATCAAGGCCATGAAGCAGTATCACTGCACACTTGTGAGAACAAATAAAACAAAAAAAATACCAACAATACCAAATGTTGGTGAGGACATGGCGGAGCTTGATTTCTCATATGTTGCAAGTAAGAATGTAAAATGATACAGCTACTCAGGAAAATAGTTTGGCAGAGTCCTTAACTAAATGTACACCAGCCACAAGTCCCAGCAATTGTACTCCTGAGCATTTATCCCAGAGAAACGAAAACTTATGCTCATGCAGAAACCTGTATGTGATTGTTCATAGCAGCTTTATTTTTAGTTCTTTTTAGCTTTATTGAGGCATAATAAACAAATAAAATTAATGATATTTCAAGTATACAGCAACTTTATTTGTAATAGTCCAAAGCTAGAACAACCCAGATGTCCTTCAAAAGGGAAACAGTTAAACAAATTGTAGTACATCTATACCAAGGATCAGCAAACTGTGGCTCACAAGCCACATCCAAAGAGCTGCATGTGGCATGCGAGCTGCAGTTTGCGGACCCCTGATCTATAATATTCAGCAACAAAAAAGGCTAAATATTGATATATGCAACTCAGTCAGATATCAAGGGTGTTACGCTTTTACTCCATTTATATAACATTTTTGAAATGACAAAACAATAGAAATTAATAGTTGATAGAGGTTATAGGTGATGGAAGGATAAAGGAGTAAATATAAAGGAGTAGTACAAAGGACTTCTTTGTAGTGATGGCGTATTTATATATCTTAATTGTGATGACAAATACACAAAACTATACATGTGATAAAATATTAGAACTACACACATATATTGTATCTATGTCAAATCCTGTTTTTAATGTCGTACTATAATCATGTAAGATGGAAACATGGGGAAACTGTGATTTGTACATATGTTCTATCTGGTTTCTTTTTATTAGATGCAGAATGTTTGAATGCATTTTCTGCTTGAATACTAGAATAAGAATAAGAGGAGGAGGAGGAGGAAGTGGGAAGAAGAAGAAGAAGAAGAAGAAGAAGAAGAAGAAGAAGAAGAAGAAGAAGAAGAAGAAGAAGAAGAAGAAGAAGAAGAAGAAGAAGAAGAAGAAGAGGAGGAGAAAGGAAGATGAGAAAAAGAAGAAGGAGGAGGAGAAACCACCAAAATAATATAGGATAAGCATGATGTCTATAAAATACGGCTTTACGAAGACTCAGAGAGGAGTTTACAAAAGCATATTTGACACATTTGAGTGCTTGAAGTTCAACACATCAGGGATGCTTACATGCCATAAATATAAGTAAATATGCATCACTTTCTATCTTCTATACATCTAATGTAAGGATATATATATATTATTAGTAACTCACTGCCCTTTGAGCTAAATAACCTGTTTAAATAACCTTTCCCAGAACAAGGATTCTTCTTATAGTGAGTCTAATTTTTCAACTTCATCAAATGGCTAATATTATGTAGTAAATAACTGCTGCCCATAGCATTTCTACAAAATAAACTCACAAAATAAATTAATCTAAAATATTCTGTAGCTTGTGATTTAGCAACAGATTATGTACACCTGAAACTAATTAAAAAAAAATATGTTGGGACATCTTTATTTTGTTTAGTGTTCTTTTGGTTTCAGGATGAACTATAACTTCTGGAAGATTAAAAATAGTACTTTATCATAATGTACAGCATAGGGAATATAGTTAATAATATTATGATAGTATCTTATGGTGACAGATGGTTGCTGACTTATCATGGTGATCACTTCTTTAGATATATAAATGTTGACTATGGTGTACACTTGAAACTAATATAATGTATGTTAGCTGTATTTTAATCAAAATCATTTTTAAAAGAATTAACTTTATCATTATTATAAAAGAAATGTTAGTTAAAAACAATAATTTAAATCTTAATGAGTTTATGTACTTCATTTGAAAATGCATTAGATGATTTTATCATTTAAAAAACAAATCAACCTTTATTAGTATGAGTCTAAACAGTATTGTTACTGTTTCAAAACTCTCAATGAGTTAAAATGATGAACCAATCTAATGTTTTCATTGAATAATATATACTACTTTAAATAATCTGATCATCTTTGGGGAACAATTATTTGTTTCACAATAAGATTATATTTCAGTCAGAAAACCTTTTTGATTCCACACTTGTCGAAATAGTTGCTTTCTCTCCTAGGGATGCATAACATTTTGTACAATATTTTTAAAAAGTTATCTCACTGAATTATGACTCCTTTGTTACTTAAACTGCAGCTCATTCTCAATTATTGGTGCCATGTGGGCAAGCACGTTGTCTTACTCATGTTTCTATATCTAATGCTGCAGTTATGCCTGAAGTGTAGACAGTGCTCCGTATGTTTTTCAATTATTTGCATCATTAACTCAATACTTCATTTGAGTAACGCCATAGCTAAAAGATCATTTTTGAAAGAATATATTTAAAGTTAGGATGAATGTCCTATTTGATGGTTTTATACATATAAAATTGCACACTTTTCTTAATGAAACTTGTCGAATTCTAAACTGCCTTTGCTGAGTGTTATTTCATCCAATTCCTCTGTACTTGATGTATACTCTGCCATAGTAAATGCTTCTACCAAACTAGATGATAGTAGGTCCCATTTTCTCCAGAATGTTTTGTTTCTTTTCATCCTTTTACACTCTCCCATTTTCCATCATTTTCCACATTTCTTTCATTCTGACTATCACATTTTTTATTAAATTTCTTGGGATGACATTTGTTAGTAAAATTATGTAGGTTTCAAGTGCACAACTCTATAATACATCATCTGTACATTGCACTGTGCATCTCCCACCCAAACAGTTCTCCTTCTATCACCATATATTTGACCCCCTTTACCATTCTCTACCACCCCCATCCACTACTACATTTTTATGTACGCAGTAATTATGTAGTTGAATATTAGCTTGATAATGTATTATCAAATTGCTATATTTGGCAAACCATTTCCCTTTAATGGAAGTGAAGGGATGCCCAGGGAATGGGTGGTGAAGTATGATCTTTGGGATTCTACACTCCTTTCCCTCCACCCAAGGTAAAAATTACAATAGTAGTTAATCTTTGGCTGCTGCTTACTATATAACAATGCATTTAATCTTCATAATAACCTTATAAATAAAGCAAGCACTACTTCCTGCAATTTCTTGGAAATTGAAAGGAAGACATGAAAGGAGAACATAATTGAAGTTCTTTGCTTGTCCTCAATATTTCTGTGGAACTTGAGGGGAAAAAAACAAACAAACAAATAAACAAACAAACAAAAACGGTAATTAAGACCGTCCTTTGGCAGCCCTGGAGTTTTTTGTGTTTTTCTTCTTCTTTTTTTACAAGAGAAGTAAGTCTTTATCTCCTTATTTCACAAATAAAGCTGACTGTGCTGCCTGGGGATTTTTTTTTTTTTTTTTAATTCAGAAATGGAGAAATACAAGGTGCAAAAAAAATAATAACAGACAATCAAGGGGACATAAGATCTCAACCTCTCTTCCCAATTCATAAACAAAGAAGAAAATTCTTAAGGATTTTCACTCTTAAATTCTGACCCTTACCTTCATCTCAAGTTTGTTCTTCATGCGCTTTTCCCTAATTGTAGTTTACCTTCTTTAGTAACTTTTCAATGAATGGTTTATGTTTCTCATGAAAAAGCAGAGAAAAGGAACTTGAGGCTATGCAGGATAAATGATAGTGAAGCTTTAATATTATTATTAATAATCTTGAGCTGTTTTTCTTTTATACTATTATTAAAGTTAAGCCCAAAATTTATACTCTTACAGATTATTCCAGGAAATTTCTAGTTTCACAGTCTAATACTTTACACCAGAAATATAAATTACATATAAATTACACCAGAAATATAAATTACAGAAATATAAATTACAGAAATATAATATAAAATATTATATATATATATATATAAAACAGGGTATATAACTAGGATAGTAGTAGTATATAAAATATATAATATATAAGTAGTACATACATACAAACACCCACACACACTTATATACTTGAACATATTCAGTTAAAGAAATACAATATATTTGACCTATTTAATGCATCTTACTCTACATCCTTAGATATTCTAAAGATCTTAACTAAAGGGACTCCCATTGAAAAGTAATTTTCAGGTTATATGACATAACTACTCAAATTTTTCCAGATGAGCACTTGCTTTTACTAGCCGTTGTTTACTTTAACCAATTTAAATACATTTGTAGGCACCAAATTCTAAGTTTCCTGTGAAGATAACTGGCAGGTATTGATTTTTCTCCTTTTAATAACCGTCAAACATCCACAAAGAGGAGCTGGGGACCTAGAATGCCAATCCTAATGATCTAGTGGGTCTAAATATCACATTAACAATGAACCACTCTTCCTCTAACAACGTTAATTCTAAAAATATCATGATATAAACACAATCAATTCAAGCTCAATATTTAACCATTAGTCAGTAGTACAGAGTTCTTTATATACTTTATTTCAAGATGCAGATTACAGAAAGGGACAGTTAATCATAGTAACAACAGGAGAAGAGGATCTTAAACATAGAAACTTCCTATGGACCCTGGCCCTTTCCTTCTTCCACTGGAAACTTCTGTTTATGGCTGATCCAGGGGAGTCTGAAATAACCAAATGTGAATAAGAAAAAGGAATAAACATCCATTCAAGCATACTATAACATTAATGATGGAAAAATGATCCTGAGACTATTCTAATGAAAAAAACCTCAGCAGAAAAAATGAATGGTGTCATGAAGTGAAGGAAATTGTCCAATATGAATGCATAGCAATTGAAATATTAAGAAAGTAATTGCATTATAATTGAAATGCAATTCTAAATTTGTTAAAGAACTGAGGCTATAAAGGAAGGTCACAAAATAGAAACAATAACAAAAAAAAAAAAACAAGGAAGAGATCAATGGAGAGCAAACAGTAGGTGATTGCTAAAAAAAATAGAAGAATATGCAATAAAAATTGGTAGAATACAAGAAAGGGAGAAGGTGATAAAAACAATTTCAGAAACCAAAAGGGAAAGAGAGTAAAAATCACAAAAGGCACAATAAGGAACATGAAAATATAAATGAAAAATCTGTTAAAAATTAAATAGAGGGCCGGCCGAGTGGCGCATTGGTTAAGCGCTGGTTTTGGTTTTGGGATGCCAGCAGCCCCGGTTCGGATCCCACATGAGGGCCAGTGACACTGCCCTCTACAGCTAACAACAGCTCCACCTGGAGCTGGGCTGTGCGAGCCCCGGTGATGGTGTGGGCTGCACCCTGCTGCAGTGGGCTGCCATAGGCTACAGTGAGTGGCCCGCAGCCAGCGTGAGCGGCTGGCAGCCAGCGTGAGCTGCCAATAGCCGCGGTGAGCGACATCCAGAGGCCAGCGACCGATCTGCCTCATCCGGGAAGAGCTCAATGAGAATACCAACAGTGAAGCAACATCCTCTGCAACTAAACTGAAGAACAAAAAGACAGCAACTTGTCTGTTCCCCTTCCCCGATTCCCCAACGCTGTTCCCCTCCGCCAATTCCCCAATAAAATCTTAAAAAAAAAAAAAAAATTAAATAGAAACAATAAAAGAGTCAGAGAATTCATTTCTCCATGTAAATTTCCATGTCAGTGCTTTTTCCCCACCTATATCCATTCTACTATTTATTCCATATATTTTCGCTTTATTTTATAGTTCCTACATAATATCCCCATTAAATATGTTTCCTTTGTTCAGGTTTCATATTAATATGATTTTGCTTTGTTTATTTTTTATCTTCAAAATGTTTCGTGTATAGGTTTCAGTACTTCTATTTTACATAGGAGGTATGTAAATTATGGTTTTTGTTTTGAGACTATTGGACAGTTCATATATCTCTATATTTTGGTCTGATATCTCAAATTTGAGTGCCTGATGGTTCAGGCATTCAAATTTTGCTAGGAGTGCCTGAACTCTGACCTGCAATGTATATTGATCAGGGGCTCACTATGTGAGATCAAAGACATTATGTCCCATGATTTAAAGCTTTGACGTGTCTTAAATCTCTCCTCTCCTTCTTTGCTGTTCTTTGTTCATAATCAACACAATTTCTTGTCTGGAAAACAAAACAAATATTCTAAAAATTCATTTTTAATACCTCCCTTTGGTCTTTCTAGCAATACATTCTACACACTATGACCAGAGATGCTTTCCTAAATCAAAATATCTAATCTTGTTACTCCCCATGCTCAATATAGCTAATGACTCTCCAGTGCGTATTGTAAAAAGCCAGGAGTCATGACAATGTTACTTTGCCAGCCTGATTGAGCTGAAACTGTATCTCCCAGAAATAGCTTTCCCTACATAGCACCAGGTTAGAGCTTCTGAAAGTTAAATTTGTACAAGATTTGGTAGGTAAGAGTGAAGTAGCAGCTAAGAAATGAAGAAACAGACATTCCCTCTGAAGGACATTCCTGAATGAAGAAACAGCAGTGGTTTCCAGCTTGTCCTTCTTTCCCCCATCCATATATTTTTTTTTCCCCTGACTTCCAACAGCAGCAGTGAATTGCAAAAACTGGTATCTATTAGAGGAACAGTTTTCCATAGATTTTTCTCCAAGGCCTTTGTAGTCCTTTCTCGGAGCTGGAAGTGCCTATTTTGTTTTCTTTCCACTAAGGTATCAATTACATATTTATCCTAATAGAAAAGTTTTCTCAGGGATAACTTTGTGTTCACACATTGCTAGTAAATATTTATGATACTTTAATTTCCATTCCATCTTTAGCCAACAGACAGTTGTCAAATGATGTTGGATCACTACTTCAGCAGATATGGCTATTATATGTAAACAACTCATATTTTGTGTTTTGACTCAGTGACTTATCACTTTTTATTATAACTGTTTTGACAAAAATCACCCTTTATTTTACCTATTCTAATCTATAATTAATGAGGAAAGATAGTAAAGGGTGGCTTATGGGAGACAGACACAGATAGAAAGAACAAAAGAGAAAGAGATCCCATATGTCACTGGTTCCCAATTTGTGGGATTCCTGTGGGAGCCATCCAAGAGTTTTTTCAACTGGCTTGTTAATACAAATAATTATCAAGCATTGTTGTGCACTATTACAAGATCTCATATGCATGTGTGACTTTTTGAAATATATGAATGTTTTGATTAATAGTATTCATATTAATTTTAAAATATCTGTGCTCCAATTTGATCTTTTCAAAATACAATGTATTCTTTAGTGTGCAAATGCTACAAATGAAACTATCATACATTTTCCTGATATATTTTCTCATACTCAGATAGGTTGGAAACTACTGTTTTATTTCACTGATATCAGTAAATGTGTCCTGTTTGCAATGGTTACCTTTCCAGATAAAATCTATGCATCACATTCAATGGGAGATTGGGGATTACAAGTAACAAATAATATGTGAGTTCTTAATTATCAGTTTATAATCTTATACTGTATTGTATCAGAAAAAATATTTTTAAAAAGATAAAAGCCAAAACACTTTCTGCTTTCTCCAAATTGTGCATTATCACAGCCCCATTGTTTTGGTTGCTCAAGCTCTATGTATTATTTATATTTGGAGGATAAATTAACTAACACTTACCCTTAAGTGGGAAAATAGACTTTTCCAGGTTGAGCATCAAACTGGGAGATAAAAATGAAGGAGGCATATTGCATTAATATTGCAAGAGACAGGTTATATATTTTTGTCTGCTATTGTTGTTTATCTTTTGTTTAGCCCTGAAGCATCAAAGGTAAAGTCAATGTTTCCCTCTGACCTAATCTGTTAGCATTTCTACAACACTTTTTCTTTCCCTAGTGGAGCTGGGGACCGATAGCCTCTCAGAGAATCAAATGAGGTGTCTTATAACATTTGGATTTTCAGGTTGTAATACTTGTCAAATGCTTTTGAAGGTGACTACAATGCACATAGTTGCAGTTATATTGAAGTTATACTTCAATGACTTTTAACAAGTATGACTCTCAAAAATGTATGTGTGTAATTAAATTACTTAAAATACAAAACTGTAACATTTCTCAGAAATAGACAATGACCTTATCCTTGAAGTAAAAAGGAGGTGCTGAAGATCTTCCTGCACAGGGGAATTTCACATCCACTCCAAGAAATGACCAGACCTCTTCCTTCAAACGTCAGTTAAACCTTAAAGAGTGATTCATCTGCTACTTTCATCTTAGTTGAGTTTTTCTTTACTTTCCCTTTTGGAAAAAACTAACACAGTAAATTTTGTTATCAAAACCTAAAAGATCAGATAACTTTTACCATTTCCTTTTCTAAAAGCGATTTTAGAAATTAATTCCAAAGTATGATCCATAACTTCTCCATGACCATTTTTTGTTTTTTGGCCTGGTTATATATTTTCAAGTTTATTTGCTTCATATTTGAGATTCCAAGTAAAAATTTACACATAAAAATAATTCTTAATTTTCCAAATTAGTCTGTCAGGTCAGTTTGAAGAAAATCCCACTAATTTTTTCCATGGGACTTTAAAAGATCATTCTAAACTTCATGTGGAAGAGTAAATGTGAAAATGTAGCCAAGACTTAAAAAAAAAAAAGAATAAAGATTTGAGCATATATAGAATATTAGCAGGTAATAAAGATGCCATTTCAAGTAAGTGGGAAAGAACAGTCTACTAAATAAATTAAGTAGGGACTATTTGGTAATGTATTTGAAATAACATTAGAAAGATCTCTAATTTATATTGGCACATGATATGGTAAAAATCCATATCATCAAATATTACAAGATAAAAGAATTTGTTGAAGAGATTGAAGCTGGAAAGATTTTTTAAAATAAGTTTCCAAAGGCAAGATGGATGGATGGATAGATTTGCCTACAATACTATTTATAACTTTTGTACATGAAAAATATCTTAAACAAAATTAAAATTTATGCAAAAAATAGGAGAACATGGTGCAATAACTGAATAACCAGAATTTATATAAAGAATCAAAAATATTAAAGAGATGAAATTCCAAAAGATAAAAAGTGGACAAAAGATTTGAAAGAGAATTTAAGAGAAGACACTGTGCAAATACCCAAAAGACATAAAGTATGTCTGACCTCTCAATTAATCAAGTTACAATGCTCCATCAATTCGCTCATGTACTGAGTATGCATCTTTTCAGATTTCCTTTACCACCTCATTCTTTCTTTCTGGTGAAGCAATAGCTTCTGAGAATTGATGCAAGGAAGCTTTTACCATTCAACCACTGGGATTGAAAACTACAGACACCTCTGCTGTTTTCTCTCTCTGTTGCTCCGCTGTAGGTCTTCCCTCTTTTAGACCCACATAAAATATTTTCTCCGGAGCATGAGATGCTGCTTCCTGAGCGACCACCAAAGGACTAGATGAGGCAACCTGTAAATTCACAGGAATTTCCTCCCTGAGGGGTGAATCTGGATAAAGAAAAAGGAGGTGGGAGGAAGTATGCAAATAAATTTCCCCTTTTCTCCCTTTGGCAGATGAATGTAAAATCTACATGAGATTTACAAGAGTACATTTAGACTAGGGTAAATAAAGAGAAAAGAGCCTAAAGAGTTGAGATCAACAGCCTTAGATTTTCACAGCAGGCAGAGGCATAAAATCTCGTTAAAAAAAAAAAAATCAAGCTTCTAAGATTAAATTTTGAGAAACTGCATAAAGTAACAGCAGAGGAGAATGTGTTCAAATTATCTCCAAAGTATCTTCATAAAAGACCCAGACCAAGGATTGTAATATGAGTATAAACACACTATGTTGAATATTAATTGTTTTGTTTCATTGCCCTGCTTTCCTTCTAAATTCACACTTGTACTAAAAATTATTCTTTGATATGTTTTAAGTGATCAGTTAAAAGATGTTAACATTTATTGCCACATCACAGTAAGATTAATAAGGGATCTTAATCAAAGCAGAATGTCTTTTTCACAGTGATCCGCATTGTAAATAAAATGCAATGCTTGTCCTTCCAATATTCTCCCCTGCCTCCCCCAGTGGGCAATCTCTAACAATGGCTCAGCCTATTAATTTATAATAATGGGGGTGCACCCAGGCATATTTATGATAGCTTAGCCCATCTTTCTGTTATATGTAATATGCACACTTTCTTCTATAGGAATTACCCTATGTATTTTCCTATTTTTTTAGTAGTCATGAAGCTAAGAAGAACTCATAATTTTATATACAACTTGTAATTGTGTTACCGTAGGCAGAAAGAACAGGGCTACAGGGAATGAGGGGGGAGGAAGAGAAGGAGGATGTGAAGGGAGACAAAGGAAAGAGGAGATGAGATCATTCTTTAAAAAAGGTGCAGCTACAGCTAATTGTGATGGATTATAACACTATTAGCTTGGAGGGCAGGGAAAATCTCCACCCCTGTGTCACCATGACCATTTCTATGGTCAGCAAGGACAGCAAGAACCTGCCTGGGAACACCTATAATGCCACCCCCACCCTTAAATCTTGACTATTTTGTGCCCTCATTTGAATAAAATCCTAAACCTCTTTGTTTTTTGCAGCAGTTGCCCTCCTCTTGGCCTGCCCACTTCCACTATTTTTGGGGTGTGCTCTTTTCCTTTAATAAATCCACTGCTTGTTGATTTCCTAAATGACATTTTCCTGGATTGCATTTTAGAGACTTTCTTTTACAACAAAGATATAAAACATGTACCTCCTGAATATGCCAATTCTGGTGTTTACGCGGTCTAATAAGATTCCTGACTTGGTGAGATTGCATCACAACATGTCTCAGAGATTAAAGGAGAAGCTTCTGTTTAAGTATTGCCAATAAAACATACAGACATCAGGCTGTTTCCCAAAGGTCAGCAGACAGCAGTAAGCACATCCTCTAAAATGTGTTCATGTGTTCAGGTCTCCCAATTAGTTTGGGAATGTTACCCACTGCTCTACCTAGAGATTCAAGGTTGTGGTGGGAGAAGTCCAATAAGAGGGAGGACAGTGAAGACCAGGTCTTTTCAAAGTGTGTTACGATAGAGAGATCACAGTATACACCTGCTATAAAAATAAGATGTATATTGAATGTTTCGGGAGATCTGCCTAGCCCCTTCCTAGTTCCTGCTGCTGCTTATCCAAATTTTATTTCAGAGATGCTTTTTATAAATGAAAAGCTAGTGAAGTCTACTTTGAATTTTTATTGAAATTTGTACATTTAGCATTCTATGCTTAAAAATTTTCCTTTGCTGAAAACTAATATCCATAATCAATAAAATACCTATTTTTAGTAAAATAATATTTATGAAAGTGCTTTAAGATTTTTAAAAATAGCAATGCTCCAGCAAAATCTAAGTAAAATACGTTGTTTGAATAGTAAAAATTTAAATAGAGGATGCTTTGTTCCTATAAAAGCACATCAAAGAGAAAACAATGAATTTTTGGTATTTTACAGATTGAAATTATTTTAATTTGCACAATTTTAAAAGTTGATAAAAGTACCAAATTAAGGAAAGGGAATTTGTTATATGACATGAATTCTATCTGGATTTTAATAATATGGATAACATTTTTTTTCCATAACAATGCCTATCTTGGCTATACTGAACTCCTCATCACAGGGTACCTACTGAGGCAGATAATAGCATTTGTGCTTATTGCTGTGGCACAGAGTTGAAACAACTTATCTTAGGACACCATCACTTAGGGCAGAGGTATAACAGAATTGAGAAGTAGTTTGGTCAACTTGAACCTGAACATATTTAAAGTATATCAATAATGCACTGTATTTTAAGTTAGTCTTCAAAAAGAAATTGACAGGTGCATAGTCAGTTGAGTTTCGGAGTTAAAAGAATCATTTGAATGTGGAGTACAGACTTTGCATATGGAATATATTCACTCTCAATGCCTAGGTATATCTGTATTCAAATTTTATCAGAATGTACTGCTCAGTAAGAAAGGCATAAGAAAGGATTTACCAAATACAAGGATATTTTCAGAGTTCCTTTGACATCCATCCTAAGTTCAAACAATAAGCCGTGGCATATTGCTTCCTTGAAAAGTTCTCTGTACCAACTTGCTCCTAGAAGCTTTTTTTCTGATGTTGAACTGAAATCTGCATCTTTATACTTTTGTGGTTGCCACATAAAATACAAGATGCCCATACATAATTATGTAAGAAATTTATTTATTGTTTATCTGAAATTCAGATTTAACTGGGTATCCTCTACTTTCATTTGCTAAATTGGGCAATGGTATCTTCCCACCCATTGGCTGAAGGATATGGGAGAGCTGAAGGACACATGAGTGCGAGTTTGCTTATCCTTCCTTATGCTATTCATTAATTGACTCATTTATTCATTCATTTATTCACCTACTGCATGTCCAATGCACCGAAATTTGTATAAGATCCTAAATGTAAAAAAAGATGTTACACATCTCTACCAGTCAAAAGTGAGCAAGTGAAATGAGCAGTCATAGCCAATGTGATTGATTCTATGGTAGAAGTGCATCCAGAGTCCTTAAGCTGCACAAAGGGACCCTTGACTCTCATGAATGGATATCAGAAAACCTTCAAAAATGAGAAGTCTTCTGATTAGTGCAATGGTTGCCACCGTAGGCAGAAGTGAGAAGGTCTAATACAGAAGGCAATCTTGAACATTGAAGAAGATGATGGTTTGCATGGGATCTGATGTGAATGAAAGGGATGTGCAGTTGTTTGTAGAAAGCTTCTCCCATCCGTGTTTCCTTTTCGAGACTAATCAGTATCTAATTCTTATATTGTTTGTCATATAATTTCCAGATTTCTTAGTTTACTTCTAAAGGTACCCTCATTTGTCAAAAGTGTAGTTTTCATACTGGATGAAATATCTCATATATCTGGAGTGCCTTTAGATATATCTTTGAAAATGATACTATAAAAGCTAGTTTCTTAAAACCCGACTGGGTGATGCTATTGAGCTAAAACACGAAGACCAACTGTACGGAAGGCACAAATATCTCACTACATTTTGTCTTTGTATTCTAGAGATGTTGCTCTCATGATTTAGTTTTATTATGGGGTTTCAAGAGCATACACTGTAATTGGTGGGATGAAAACTTCTTTCTCTTTGATTGAATGCCATGTAAATTATGACCAGTTTTGAGATGAAATTCTCAAGGTCACTCTGTAGGGGCAAGATTAAGCAGATATTTAGCAGCATGCATCCATTGATTTACTGGATTTCTCAAACCTGACACACATCAACCATCTGGAGTGCAGAGGCAAACTTCATGAATTTGTTTGAGTTTGCTGTGTTTCTCTCATGGTGAAGCAGAAATTCATAAAGAAATAGTTGGCGGTGGATAATAAAAAGGGAGTTAGGGTGAGCAAACCCAGGATATAGTGACAAGCAGCGTGCAAATAGCTCAGTAGTGGCTGGAAATTTATGAGAGTGTTAGTCACACACCATTAACTTTATCCTTGCTCACATTGGGAAGTAAAGGAAGGTAGAGCCATTGAATCCAGGGGTTCACAGTAAGCCCAAAATTGACCACCAGCTTCTGGCTGTTTAATCCATCTTCTGTGCTGGCAATAGTGTCCCACAAAAAGCAAGGTCAGAAAAGACCAGTGATGATCCTGTGCATATATACTAGGGGTATTTCTTCTTACTTAGCACATAGTACCCACATTCTTTAATAACACACACACACACACACACACACACACACACACACACACACATCTCACACATCACAATTCCTATAGCTCTGGCTTTCTATATCACTTATTTAGTGGCCAATTTTGTGTCAGTAGTCCATGTAACTTGTTTATGAGCACTTGTTGTTTATGAGGGTGTAACCTGCTTCTTGGATTCACATATCAAGCTTGCCAATTAGTGCATGTGTGTATATGACCTAGAGCAGGTGGCTTAACCTCTCCGGGCTCTGTTTACCAATAATATAAATCTAACAACATGAACTTCACTGAGTCACTATGTATTTGATTATGTTGTAAAGCAGCTAACACTCCTCCTGGCATATGATAAATGCTCAATGAGTTTTAAGTATTGTATAGTAAATGCTTGTTATTTTGCTTTCCCTGTATGCCTGTTTTTTTCCCCCTAATCAGGTTTTGGGGTCCTAGATGAAAAGTTAGGACTATGGATGTTCAAGGAACTCTTGTTATCTGTCAACTGGTTTAAACCTTGCATTCCTAATTAACAGATATAGAAAGTATTTATTTGCTTCTTGCATGAGAAGTGAGTGAGACTCAGTACATTTTCACTGATAGTATCACATGGCAGCTTCTTCACTGGCCCCTATAAGAATCTCAAGCTGCTTGGCTTCTTTGCATATTTGGTTTTGGAGAATTATGTATCCTTCTTGTCTGTACTGCCACTTCCTCTTCCATTCTTACCGATCTTGTCTCCTAGGAGACTTTTTTTCGCAAATGGGATGGCACAGGACCTCCTGAGGACATATTTTCCTTGAGCTATGGCCCGTCTCCACTTGGCTTGCTTCACTTCTCTACCCGGGGAGCTCCACATTCCTACTTCTGTGGACGGCTCCACTCCTTGCTGTCACATTGGTGTGGCTCAGTCCTCTGCCTTCCTTTCCTTCTAGCATTTGAAGGGTTCATCTCAGAATCTCTAAAATGGATATGCATTGGGAGGTGAAAGAATCTATTAGAGCTTTCATGTATAATTACTTTTTAAAGAAAGCTGAAGACATAAATTGAGCATCACTGCTGTAAAATGTATGAAGAGACACTGTGAAGCCCACTGGGTGCATATCACAGATGATTATGTGTCTCACACTATGTGAGGTCAACTGGAATGGAAGAGCAGGAGCTTCCAGCCTGGAGAGAGGGTGGAGCCCACACTTACTCACCTGGCTTTCACATCTTGCATATATCACCGTTTACAGATACTCTATTTAGTAGATTTACACATATACAAAATCAATAAGTGACTTCAAAGTTTTCATATAAATAGGCTTCACATTAAGGATAATGCTACTAGTGCAAAAATCACACAAATAAAATGAAAAGGCAGATTTCACATCTCTCTTCCTAGCATAATTTTTCATTAGCCACATTATAGCCTCAATATATTAATAATACAATTAATTTTACAATAAATGCTCAAAATAGAATAAGTTTTGAAATATAGATAGGTTTACATCCACTATCATTTTACATGATCCTTACCACATTTATATTTTGTGTATTGTATCTGTTGTATATTTGTTACTTACATTTTTCAGACATCACAGTCATTTAGATTATGCATAGGAATATGTAATTTGAATTTAGAAACATACTTTTAAATGATTGCATCACAATGTTAAAAAAGTGATTTTTAAAATTCTGAATATTTAATGTCATTGGTACACTAATATTATCATAAAATAAAACAAATGCATATTAAATATTACATATCATTAATCAATTATTATCAATAATATTAGTGAAAACTAAATATTTTAGTGACATTAAAATTAGTTATTTAAAATAGTACTTACTATTTTATCTTTATTTCATCTTTTCCCATTCCCGATATTTGCATATTTTTATAATTTACAAAATATACTACTATACTAATACATGTACCTAATTTATAAAAATATTCAGAAATTGACCATATATGCTAAAAACTATGCTAATTGTGATACATGGCCAAAATCTTAGTGAAGACTATTATAACTTACCTATTTTGTTTAGAATTAATGCTGTGAGTGTTCAGTGCTCCAAAGGACTTTTGAAGAACTATTTCAGGCATAGGCAATACAACAATGCTTCTCAAAGTTTTATGAGCATTCAAATTAGTTGGGGGTCTTGATCAAATATTCAGTAGGTCTGGATGGAGCCTGGGTTTCTGCATTCATAGTAAGATTTCTTAGTAAGGTGCTTCTGATTCTGCTGGTCCCCAGAGCACGCTTTAAGCTGCAGGGCTGCGGAGCACACAAAAAAACCTTTCAGTGAATATTCCCCTTTCTGCCATCTCATGGTCAGGGAGTCTGTGGCAACCACGATTCCAGGCTTTCCTGAGAGTTAAACATCCTTCAGTTCAGGTACTGTGTTTCTCGATTGGATCAGAGTGGGAGAAAGACAAATTCTCAGTCATGTTAATAAACTCCTTCCTCTAATAGTGAGTGGGTTCTCAGGTAGTTACAATGGGATGGCCTCAACTGAAGGATTTGGGATCCTGTATGGAGCAGGAGAAAACAGTAATAAAATAACAGTGCTGAGCCTCTGATAGGGTTTTGGGGTTGTTATTTGATTTGTGGTTTTTTTTGTTGTTGTTGTTGAGGGCAGTGTCACTGGCCCTCATATGTGGGATCCGAACTGGGGCCGCTGGCATCCCAAACCAGCTCTTAACCACCACGCCACTTGGCCGGCCCTGGGGTTGTTATTTGAAAAGACTGCTGTGGTGGGACAGTATATAACAATAGTATTAAGAATATTTTAACAATGGAAAGAGGATTCCTTTTTAAGAGGACCATGCTAACTGTATATTTGATATATTCACGTGTACCAGCATACATTGAGTCAGAAGGCAAAGTAGTTTGTCACGTGATACCTGAGTGATATATGGCAAGTTACTCAAAAGCCTTAATTTCTCCATCTGCATTAGTAATATATACCTCAGAGGATTGTGGTGAGGATTAATGAGCAAATACACATGAAACCCATAAAAGAGACTCTGGCACATAATCAGTATTTAATCCATGTTAGTAATTATTCTATGTGTATTAGAAAAATAAATATATCCATGAATCTACCTAGTTATTATTTTTCAAAAAAGTCATAGAGGTAACATAACCCCAGATGACCAAAAAAAAATGAAAGAAAGAGAAATGGCAGTGTTGAATAAAATGAAAAAACTACTTTCAACCTAGAATTCCAGTGAAATTATCATTCGAGAGTAAAAGAGAAATAAAAAGTTTTCAGAAAAAAATTAAGGGAATCTGTGGTCAATAATTCTGCTTTGCAAGAAATGTTAGAAGTTCTTCAGAGAGAAGGAAAATTATATGGACCAGAAGTAGATATATGTGAAGAAAGGAATAATGTTGGTGAAGGATTAAATGAAGATAAAATCTAACGCTTTGAGGTTCTTATGTTTGATTAACCTAACAGAAAACAGTTTTTTTCAAAGTAGTAATAGTAACAATCATTGTAGTGGTGATTATAGCTTATGGATAAATGAAATGGATAATAATGTCATATCAGACAGGAGGGAGGAATTGGAAATACTCTGATATAGAGTGCCTGCACTACTTATGAAGTAGTATAGGACTTAGATTAGTTGTAAATATGTATTGGAAACTCTAGGACAACCACAAAATTTTGTTTTAAAGAAATTTAATTCATATACTAAGATAGGGAAGAAAAATAAAATCATATAATATGCTCAATTAAAACTAGAAAAGGCAAAAAGAATAGAAGCACAAAAAGAAACAAAAACAAAACAAAGGACAAGGTCAACAAACAGAAAATAGTGACAGATATATGGTAGCTATTAAACCATATATATCAATAATCATTTTAAATATAAATGATCTAAGTATACCAATTAAAAGGCAGAGACTGTCAGAGTCATTTTTAAAAAGAACCTAATTCTATATTGTATACAAGAAACCTACTTTAAATATACGAACACAGTTAGATTAGAAGTAAAGCGTTTAAGAAAAATGTATCATGCTGGCGCTAATCTATACTTCAGACAGGTATATGAATATATGCAACAATTTTGGAAAATAGCTTGATAGTATCATTTAAATTTGAATAAATATATGCATGATCTACAATCTAGCATTTTTTTCTCCTAGGAATATTCCCAACAAAAATGTATCCCCACAAAATTTTCCCCACAAAAAATGCATACGGATGTTCATAACAGCACTATTCAAAATAGCCCAAACTGGAAACAATTTACATGTCTATTTGTGATAGAATGGATAAATATGATTGGTGTATTCATAAAATGGAATATTATACAATAATGAGAATGAATGAATTCTTGTGCAACACAATGAGTAAACCTTATAAATAGGCTGAGCAAAAGAAGCCAGACACAAAAGAGAACATAACGTATAAGCTATTTATATAAAGTACACAACACAGAAAGCTAATCTAAGACATTAGAAGTCAAGATAGCGGTTGCTTTATTTAGAGGAAGAATAGGGCATGACTGAGTAAAGACATTTTGGATACCTGAAATGTTCTATTTCCTGAATTCGGTGTTACCTATATGGATGTATTCACTCGGAAAAAATTCATTGAACTGTATATTTATGATTTGTACTTTTTATGTGTGTTATATTTCAATAAACAACTTAAAATTTCTAAATGTTTATGAAAAATAACATGATTTAAACGTTCTAGAGGGAAGTAGAGTTTAGGAATAAAGGGAGTTGCTAAGATAAAATACATACTCTGCAGTTACGAAAAATTTCAGAAATAGAAAAAAGAGAGCTTAAAATATTGTTGTGTTAATGTAGAGATTATTTTGTTAAGCTCAGATTGTTAATGTTTGAATTTTACAAAAGGGCATATAAATGTTGATAAATATTTTATATTTCTGTGTATCTCTAATGTAGCCTCAGGAAGTCTTAAGAAAAAGTGGGGATTTTGAAAAATGCTAAAAGCATCAGAATGTGTGTGCAGGTTTAGGAGTAATAAAATGGACAAAGGAAGTTTGGGGCAAATGGTTGGGGAACATAATCTGATGATATAAGATTAAAAGCAGCAGGCAGAACTGCAGAACTTCTACTTTTCTTTTTTTCTTTACTCTTAAACAGATCACTTTTCAAACTAGAAGGGCTAGACTGTGTGTGTGAAGGACAGAAGTGAAAATATAAGGGCCACTCGCCATTTTTAAGTCGATTCAAAGTCCCAGATAAATATGTTTTTTGGTGCTGCAAACCTTGCTAAAGTTGTATTTATATTTGTAATCTTTAAAAAATAAAAAAAGTAGGAGAGGAATCTGAAGTCTGGAGAAGGGTGAGATTTTTCTAATTTTTAAAATTTTTTTTTTCAGGAAATTATAGGATGATAATTTTAATATTGATACTTTTAAATTGTCAAGGCAAATTTTTAGATTCAACGGTTTTGTTAATCCTGAGTTTGAGCAGGGAGTTAATGGAGATGGTGAGAGCAATTAACATATTTTATTTAATTCCTACAAGAATCTATCATATATGTTTTAGTAATTTTCTCCTTACAGATTAAGAAAATATAAAACTGTTCGAAGATTCCACAGCTAGCAAAAGTTTAACTAAATTTATATTCTTTTCATTACATTTCATTTCATAGATTCATGTACTTTCAAATAGTACTACTACAAAAATGTAAATACAGTATATTGTGATTTTATAATTACTTTTGGCAAAGTATGTTATGAAATGTACCTGGCAAAAGTGAAACAAATAAGAAGATTTATAGCATAACTACAATATTATCCAAAAAATATTACTTAATGAAATGTTCTAGAACACCTCTCTTTCTTGTTTGAAGATTTTTACTTCCTTAATGGTTATTAAAGAGGTGGATAAACTACTACAGATAGAGAATACTGACATACTGCATAGTAGGAAAAAAAATCACATTGACTCTTACTCAGTAGTTACTTACAGAATGCCTAACAGTGTCAGGCCTGCTGGCTACCTGGACTGTAACAGGAAAGAAGACAAACATGGTGCTTGTTTATGTATTTTTAAAAATATATATAATTTCAAAATGACATGAGGTTTAGATTGCAAGGTGGAGGATTTATTTGGCCACTATTTCTGATAAAAGCGAGGAAATAAACAGATATCTGCTTAGAAACCAAAACCAAAAGCCATAACATATTCAACTGCGTCTGTGTCCAGATCTAGGAAACTATTCTACTGAGACTTCCTGTTTATCATTCTGGAGAATGTGCATTAAATGTAATTGTAGGTGCTCCAGTGAAAGGGATGATTGGAAACCATTATTCACCCAGTAGATTTGGAAAGTCCCTGTGAGGAACCAGTTAAAGAAACTGTGAAAGTTCAGTTTGTAGAAGGAAGGATCAAGCACAGACACCATTACATTTTAAAATATCTGAAGAATTGTCAAGCACAAGAAGCAGTTTATGCATTTTCCTCTGTGTGTGTGTGTATGTGTGTGTTTATGTGTGTGTGTGTGTGTGTGTGTGTGTGTGTGTGTGTGTGTGTTTTAAACAATAGTAGCTTTCCAAGTAAAGGAACTCTCCACAAAAGGAACTAAAACAACATAAGAAGAAAACACAGAAGTAATGGAGAAAGAGATGAGAAATAGAAGTTTATCTCTGGAAACAAGGAAAGATGTGCTTGGGCTTAAATTGCCCATGAACTACACCTCTCTGTTGAGGAAGTTTACTGGTCTCAGTCAAGTGAATCCACTGGACAACCAGATATAACTCCAAAGTGTTGAAAGAAAATAAAATTAACAGCAATATCATTATGCTCAAGTAAACACGTGTTAAATATTGTATTTAGCTTATAATAAGAAAATTAGGTTGATGTTATAACTGCTTCAAAGACGTGGCAGAACAGACAAATTTATATGAATGTGCAGATGGAGATAGAACTGTTTATCTCCTCAGTTTAGGAAGGCTATCTGTCTTCCCACTATGAAAAGTTTGTTTGCGTGTATAGACAAGAATTATTTTGGACTGCTGTCAGTGATCTACACCTTACAGAATTAGAAGCGCTCTCAGAATCAGATCTCATGATTCCACGGAAGCATAGAGCGTTCCCTAGACATTGCTGGGGATGTGGGAAACCTACCTTTAATAAGCATCTTTGACTCAAGGACTCGCCATAAGCCTGGCTGAAACTTTCTTTCTTTCTTTCTTTCTTTCTTTCTTTCTTTCTTTCTTTCCTTCCTTCCTTCCTTCCTTCCTTCCTTCCTTCCTTCCTTCTTTCCTTTTTCTTTCTTTCTTTCTTTTTCTTTCCTTCCTTCCTTCCTTCCTTCCTTCCTTCCTTCCTTCCTTCCTTCCTTTCTTTCTTTCTTTCTTTCTTTCTTTCTTTCTTTCTTTCTTTCTTTCTTTCTTTCTTTCTTTCTTTCTTTCTTTCTTTCTTTCTTGAGAGACCGATGGGACTTATACTTTATTCCATCTGCCAAACTTCAGAGAACAAGTAGCAGACAAAGATTCCACCAGGCAGGCATCCAGGGCCCTTCTAGGCTCAGTAGATTTACAAACTCCAGTTCCTTGAAGTTTCTTCCTCTTCTTCCTCCTCATCGTCATCGTCCTCGTCGGAGCTGAAGGTGCCGTCGGGCAGGCTATAGACGCGGATGACCTGCTTGTTGGGGTCCTTGAGGATGAGGTACTTGCCCTCCTCCAGCTTCATTCAAGTGTCGACGATGCTGCGCAAGATGCCCCAGGCGTTCTCCACGCTCAGGTTGATCTGGCTGGCGAACTCATTGGGCTTGAACTGCTGGGTGCCCAGGATGACATGGCGTGAGGAGTCTTTCACATGGTACCGGGACACGTAACCAAGCTTGAGGTACTCGGATCCAGCCAGCAAAGCACAGCAGGTCCACCGGGCCAACTTGTAGCTGTTGTTCTTCAGTTTGGTGGCAATGACGGCCCCTCGCTGAGAGTCCAGCTTCTGACGCCAGTCAGCGCCGTTACAGTGCCGGGAATCCCACTCGTTGAGGGTCTTGATGTTGATAAAGGACACTTCCCCATTGGCTCCGGTCATGACGCCGGCGTGCTCACACCGAACAAACAGGTCGATGTCGTCCCCAAGCGTCCACCTGCGGTCTCGGTATGCAACGGAGGCATTTCGTTCTTATCCATGTCATCCTCCACAAATGGGTTTGGGTTGGGGAAGTTGTATCTTTCTTTCCCCATCCTCAGGCACTGCTGGGAGAAGTTGTGGTTGATGTAAGTGGCCTCCATGGCCAGGTTGCGGGGCGAGTTGAAGGAATTACCTTCATCTGGAGGGGGCTCGTTGGCCGTGTCACTCACTGTCAGGAGGTCAAAGTCAGAGTTGTCCCTCTTGTCAAAGAAGAGCTTGGAACCGACTCTCTGTACGACAATGTCCCAGGAATACACAGAGCGGGTGCAGCTCATCAGTGTGGCCAGAATGGCGTAGGTGGCAAACACATTCCCCTGTGTTTTTGCCAGCTTTCGGATGACATGGTCGTCGGTGGTGGTGACGGTGTGGAAGATACGCTTGATGCTGCGCAGCGGCTTCTCACTCCTCGTGGTGATGCAGTCAAAGGCCTTGTCGTATTCCAGGGCCCTACAACACTTGATGTCCTGTGGCTCTGACACTTCCAGGTACCGCATCTTCATCAGCTGGGGGAAGTCCATTTCCTCTTTCACCTCCCAGTCACTGCGAACTTCAACTGACGAGTCTCGGGGTTTCTGTGATTTTTGGTCCCATTTCTGCCTCACTCCAAATTGTTTCTGGAAATTTTTCTGCAGGCGTATGCGTTCTCTCTGTTTCTGCTTGGCACTCTTAGGCAGGGTCTGCAGGTTGAATTGTAACATGTTCCGTCGATCTTTGTCTCTACGGAGGTTTCGCTGTGCAAAGCACGTCCGATTCCGCTGGTAGGCCGTCTTCTGCGTGCACGCCGTACCATCCTCCTCGTGGAAATAAGCATACTGACTTCCACCACCAAACTGAAAGGAGTACTTATTTGTGTACCTCTTATCTTGGTATGTGGCACCCATCCAGTCTGCGACCTTTCCTAGTCGATCTCCTTTGCTGAATGGCTGGTAGGGCATATCCCGAAACTGCTCGGGGACTGCGCCTGAGGGGTAGTCCTGGATCACGGGTGTCATGAACTTTGCCATCTTCTAAAAACCTGCAACAGCCTCAGCCGGGCCGGATGGCAAAAGATGGTCCAGGCCGGAGACCTCACTACCAGTTGCACTCCGAGGAACCGGGAAAAGAGAGTGGCTGAAACTTTCTTAAACCTGCACTGAAGTCTGAGACTCTATCCAGTCAACTTTCCTTGCTTCCTGTTTTTCCTACATAGAGGTTAAATGTATAGTGGGGTGCTAAGGATTTTCTTACATTTTGGGCTCTCTGCTTCTTATTTATTGCTGATGTTTTGCAAATAAATATCTTGGGCCTTTGATCCCATGTTGACATCTGCTTCTCAGAGGGTCCTAACAAGCACAATGACATTTCCAAAACATTTACTGTCATATCATTTGTTAAGGAGATCTAAATCATTTTTACAAAAAGGGCATGTATGTCTTTACAGCCTGCATGCTAAACAGAAAAATTGATTTTTATAATTGTGATATTCTAGTTGGAGAGGAAATAAAATCCTTGAAATTTAATCTTTGAATTGTGGCCAGGTATTTTATCAGCTTTAAATTGTGAATTCACATTTAAAATGTGAATCATATGAAGATCAAGAATTTTTATAATTTTCCTTATTATTAATTTTCCACTCACAGATATTAAATTATAATTATATTGTGTGATAGATATTTTCCCCATGGTATTGATTATTTTTACTTTTTGCCACTATAATTGTCATTTTTTTCTTATTTTCTTTCTTTTGTTTTCCTGTTGTTTGTTATTTCTTGTGTCATACCAAATACCAGAATTTTGAGTGACTTCTCAGAATTGACAAGGGAAAATTTCTTGGTTTATCTGCTGATTTATTATCCTTTACTGTTTAAGAAATACGATATAGCACAGTGTAAAAAACACAAACTGAAAAATAACACATTAGACCTTAGTTCATATACATAAGAAGTCAATAATTTCTTCACAGAAGAAATTGGTATCTCCACTATACACATAATGGGACATGGTTTATGGATTATTGAATAAGAACATAATAGAGAATAATTTTTCCTATAAGGCTGCACTAAGGAAAAACATTATGAGGAGGAATTATGGAATGATGGAAGAAAAAAGAAGTTAAAAGTCCTGGAGGGCCTGCCGAGTGGCTCAGTTGGTTAAAAGTTAGCTTAAGATCTTGAGCTCTGGGCAGCAGGGCCCCAGGGGGAGGAAGGAAGAGATCAACATGAAATCAAATGCACCACAAAGTGGTAAATTATAAGAGTTTAGGTTACTCTAATGATTGAAAAACTTTACAAAATAACCTAACAAATACTATTTTTGTGATCTTCCTTTGTATTAAAGATGAGTACAATAAATCAGTGATAATTTTAACCATTGCCTGCCTATGTATTCAAAATTTAGATTCTTTAGGTCAAAATTAATTGTTGAAACTTGCCTTTTGTGAATTGTGTTATTTTATCTTTTTAAGTTCTACACAATATTGCATATTTCTTGCCTTCGGACAAGAGCACAGAAGACAGTTACATCAACAGAAATTTGTACCATTCTTAAATATTTTAAGTTGTTGACTCCTCAAGGCAAAACTTAATGATTTTGCAAATGTGAAGACAAAATGAAAAGTTAGCATCTTTAATGGAGATATAAATTTGATGAAGGATGAGAGAAATCCTTTCCTATATTTTTGCAGTATTTAGTGGTAATTATGTTTTGCCTTTAACAAAAATTAACCTTTTTAGTTAATAGTTTAGACTTGGCCTGTAAACTATCTGGATTTTAATATATAGCAGAAAACAATCCACACAACAATTACTATCTTTCTGTAAAATTAATTATCTGTTTAACCACTTTAGAACTTTAAAAGTTAAGTTTTTAAAACCCTTAGGCTAGAGAGATCCAGTCAAGATGATGCAGTAGGTAAACACTGTGCTCACTTCCTCACATGACATCAAAATTAAAACTAAACTACAAAACAACCATCATTGAGAATCACCTGAAATCTTGCTGAGCTGAAGCCCTACAACTACAGTCATACAGAAGAAGCCACCTTGAGGCTACTAGGAGGGGCAGAGACAAGGAACAGGCTGGATTCACACCCACATATGCCCATTAAAAACTGGTAGGGATATCTTGGCTGCAGAGGTCTTCCCTGAGGTGCAGGGGGCCCCAGCCCCACATCAGGATTCCCAGCCCAGGGTTCCAATAACAAGCAGTAAAGCCCCATAATTTCTGACTGTGAAAACCAGCAGAGATTGTGGCTGAGTGAGACAGAAGGCAGCTGGAGTCCCAGGCACTCCTCTTAAAGGGCCTGTGCGCAGACTTGCTGACGGCCTCACTGGCTCTGAGCTCCAGTGCTGGGCCAGCAGCTTGAACGGCCCCAGGACATATGGGGAGGAACTGGGTTGTCTGGCAGCAGGATGAAAGCTAGAATATCAGCTTACTCTCAGACAGAAGTGCTGACAGAATCCACTGTTTCTTTGCTGAGCTCTCCTCACTGCCTGCCGGCAGATGCAGGTGGCCACCACTTCCACTGTCTTTTCTGTAAACAGGTTGTGTTGGTTCATGCTGTGGCCTTTCCTAAAAATCTCTCAAGGGTTTACAAAACTCAGACAAGCAGCATCTGGCTTCAGCATATCCTGTACTTCTGGCTGAGCAGCCACAAGCCCAATACTAGTGACAGAGGGCCTTGGTTTGTGGCATGGCCTCTCAAGGATCCACCAACCCCAGTGTGGAGGGTGGTCATCTGTGGTTCACTTTGTGGCAAATGCCAGGTGGCTGAGGGCAGGGCACAGCCTACAGCTGAAATTTGCCTGTGGTGAGGCCCCTTCCAGGAGGCCATAGGACTGGCACACATGGTGGCCAGCTTCAAACCCAGCTGGAGCATCACCCAGCTGCCTCTGGGTTTGACACACCTAAACAGAACACTGGGCAGGCACCAAAGTACCAAAAACCCTGCTCCATGGGGCAGCCCCTGTACAACAGCTCCTCTACTGTAGTCATGGCCAGTCCTCATAATCAATCCCATTGATGTGCAAACAGCAACCAAATCTCAACTGCAACAGAAGGGAACACACAAGAGACACACCTGGAGCACCTGATTCAGGTGACCAGGGACACTGTGCCACTGGAATCCACAGCACTACATAACGGTACATGAGGCCTTATGTACATAAGGCCACTGTACTAATACCAAGAGGCATAGCAGCCCTACCTAGTACATGGGGAAAAAAACACAGGGAGGCAGTCAATGTGAGAAGACAAAGAAACACATCTGATATAAAAAAAAAAAAACACAGAACAAAGCTCCATAAAAAGAACTAAACAAAAGAGAGACAAGCAATCTACCAGATGTAGAGTTCAAAACACTGTTTATAAGGATGCTCAATGATCTCAGGGAGAACTTCAAGAAAGAGATAGGAACTAAAATGGACATAGAAAACACAAAAAAGAACCAGTCAGAAATAAAGACTACAGTAACTGAAATGAAGAATACATTACAGGGAATCAACAGTACTTTCGATAAAGCAGAAGATCAAATCAGCAATTAAGAATATAAGAACAGAAAACACCAAAAAAGAATAGCAAAAAGAAACAAGAATCCAAAAAAAATGAAGACAGTTTAAGGGACTTCTGGGACAACATCAAGTTACCAACATTCAGATTATAAGGGTACCAAAAAGGAGAAAAGACAGTGCAAGAAATTGAAAACCTATTTGAAGAAATATGTAATGATGGAAAACTTCTCTAACCTGGTGAAGGAAATAAATATACAAGACTAGAAATCACAGAGGGTCCCAAACAAAATGAACTCAAAGAGGCCACATCAAGAGACATATCATAATTAATATGCCAAAGCTAAAGACAAGGAAAGAATCTTAAAAGCAACAAGAGAAAAAAGCAGTTAGTTGCCTACAAGGAAACTCCCATAAGACTGTGAGCTGATTTTTCAACAGAAACTTTGCAGGCCAGACGGGATTGGCACAAAATAGTCAAAGTGATGAAAACCAAGGGCCTACAACCAAGATATTCTACCCAGCAAAGCTATCCTTTAGAATTGAAGGACAGATAAAGAGCTTACCAGACAAGAAAAAGCTAAATGAGTTCATCACCACTAAACCTGTTTTTCAAGGAATGTTAGAGTGACTTCTTTAAGATGAAAAGACATAAAATATGAATAATAAAATGGTAATAACTACATATCTATCAACAATAACTTTAAATGTAAATGGTTAAGCGCTCCAAACAGAAGATGGGGGGTGAATGGATAAAAAAACAAAACCCTTACATCTGCTTCTTACAGGAGATTCACTTCAGATAAAAAGACACAGAGACTAAAAATAAAGGGATGGGAAAAAAATATTTCTTGAAAATGGAAACAAACAAAAGAGCTGGAGTAGCCATTCTTATACCAAACAAAATAGACTTTAAAACAAAGGCTATGAAAGGAGACAAAGGACACAGTAATCCCACTTAGTTACCTGAAGAAACCCAAAACACTACTTGAGGGAATGTGCGCATCCATATGTTCATTACAGCATTATTTACAATGGCCAGGATGTGGAAGCAACCTGGGTGTTCATTGATGGATAGATGGATAAAGAGGAGGTGGTACATATACACAATGGAATACTGATTGGCCATGAAGGGCAATGGGCTCTTGCCGTCTGCAGTGACTTGGATGGACCTGGAGGGTATCATGCTGAGTGGAGAATGATACAATGTGATTTTGCTTATATATGGATTCTAAAGAACAAAATAAACAAGCAAACAAAACAGAAACTAACTCATAAATACAGATAACATTTTGATGGTTACCATCAAAATGGGAGGGGCTTGGGGATAGGTAAGAAGGGTGAATGGATTGAAAAGTACAGATTGGTTGTTACACAGCAGTCATAGGGATGTAGGATATAGCATAAGGAATATAGTCAGTAATATTGAAATAAGTATGTATAGTGTTAGCCAGTAATATTGTAGTAACTATGTATGATGTCAGATGGGTACCAGATTCATTGGTGTAACAGATGGGAGGGGTGTTGGGGGTAAGGTTGAAAAAGGTGAAAGGATTAAGAAGTACCAATTGGTAGTTACAAAACAGTCATGGGGATGTAAAATATAGGGAATATGGTCAATAATATGGTAATAACTATGTATAGTGATAGGTGGGTACTAGACTAGTCAGGGGATCACTTCTTAAAGTATATAAGTGTGTAACCACTATGCTGTATGCCTGAAATTAATATAATATTGAATGTCAACTGTAATTGAAAAAAAGCGGGGGAAATGTAAAGGGGAATAAGAGATTCAAATTTCCAAGTATAAAACAAATAAGTCATGGGGATGTAATGTACAATGTAGGAAATATAGTCAATAATATTGTGATAACGTGGTACAGTGTCAGATAGTTGGTGGACTTGTCATAGTGAACACTTGTTTAGGTATATAAATGTTGAATAACTATGGTGTATGCCTGAAACTAATATAATATAGTATGTTAGCTATATTTTAATAAAAATCTGTAAAAAATAAAACAGGCTAATTTCTGTGAGAGAACAATATAGACAGACATGTGAATAAAAATTATTTTAAAAATAATAATGGAAAAAAATAATTGTCCTAATGTACAATATTATAAGGAATGTTACCAAAAAAAAAAAAAATCCATCTGGGACATGAAGGAGCCAATACTCATTTTTTCCTCACTCTTTGGGCAATCAATAGGTGTAATTTGCTTTCCTTTGCTGTATTGGCAAAACCTCTGTTAAAAAATTCAAGGTACAGTGTGTTGGTTCTCAAAATAAGTTTAGGCCTAGGGTGGGAATTTGAGAGGCATAAACAGTTCATCCAAGCATCACGATTAACACTGCATTCTTATTATGCAAGAAGCCATAATTTCTTCCTTCTCTCTCTTCCACCCTCCCTCCCTCCTTCCTTTGAATGATCAAAATGATCCTATATACATATAAATATATATTAAGGAAAGTGAATTATCAGTGAAATATATGTTTTAAAATATGGCAGATGATCCAGTTTTCTAATTTAAAAGGAAAAAAATAGTTCTTGTGATTATCAATATTATGGGAATTTCACTGCTGAGTTTTCTGTTAGACAATACTTATAAAAATTGTGTATACACAAGCCATTTCAGTACTAGGCCAGATAAGAGAGTCTGCAATTCAATTTTCTAATTGAAGTTTCAGTGAATTTAGTGAATTACATAAATTTAATGTAATTATTGAAGTATTAAGATTTATTTTTACCATGTTGACATTTATTTTCTATATTATCAATTTCCTTTTTCCATTGTCTCTTCTTACCCTCTTTCCAGATTAAACATTTTTAAAAAATCATTTAATTCCTTACCTTCTATTAGCTTGTTAGTTGTTAATTCTTTTACTATTCTTTTAGTGGTTATCCTAAAGAGTAAAACTTGCAAATTTTATTTATTTATTTATTTATTTATTTATTTATACAACTTAATATGAATTAGTACTTTACCCCTTTTCAAGCAATGCAAATATCTTTAGAACTTCAATTTCTAATACAGTAGCCATTGGACACATGTGGCCATTTAAATGTGAATTAAACTTAAATAAAATAGAAAATTCAGCGTATCAGTTGCATTAGTTACATTACTAATGCTAAGAGGTACAGGTGATTGATGTCTATCCTATTGGACAGATCACAATCAGAAACTTAAATAACGTTGGCAGCTCTGTAGGAGGGCACTGCTTCAGATACTTTTAACTGTTTTTCTTACTTTCCCATATTTTGTATTATTATTGTCTTGCATACTAGCTTTATGTGTATTTAACCCTCACTAGATTTACTATTACTGCTTTTATATAGTCAATATTGTTTATTTACATTTATAACCTTCCTGTTCCCTTCCTTGTATCCTCCCTACATTACCATGTTTTATCTGAAATAACCTTATTTTAACTTAAGGAACTCCACTTGGTATTTAGTTTAGTTCAGGGGGAAAAAGTGAAAACTTTTTTCATTTTGATGGTCTGAAAATTTCTCTACTTCATCTTTACTTTCTTTTCGAAGAAATAGAGATGTATGTGGACAGCTGTTTTCTTTTAACATTGTGAATAAGTTACTCCATTTTTCTGAGGCTCCTATATATTTATGAAGTCAACTGTAGCCTCTTTGCTATTCCTTTGAAGATAATATCCTTTTTTTTCTTCTGGCTGTTTAAGTATTTTCTCTTTATCTCTGTATTCATTAGTCTTACTATGAAGTGCAAAAGGAAGAGAATGCATTTATTTTGCCCAAGTTCCAGGCAGGATAAATATGAGAAATATGTGGTTTATATTTTATTTGTTTTGAAAAACTCTAGCCTAATAGTTACTCAAAATTTTCTGTTCTGTCTGTAACCCCTCTGATGGGTAGAATATATATATATATATATATATATATATATATATATATATATATATATATATATATATATTTTATATATAACATTTTGTTTTGTTTTGTTTTGTTTTGTTACCACATGGTTCAGAGCTCTTGTATAAAAGATTTGTGTAGCTACCTATTTACATGAGACACTAGTGGGGGAAATGGGTTCCTCATCTGCCTAGAAATGAGAGATTTCAGATTATAAAACAACTGAGACCTGATTCCTATCTGATATATTTGTCTGTGGACCGACCCATGCAGCTGTAATGAGGTGGGCTCACAGCTTATGGCCAGATTGTTGGAAGATATCCCACAATCCCTCAGGGCCCTGCAGGTAGTGGGGCCTGGTTCCCAGTACAGTTCCTGGCTTAGACGAGGGCTTCCTTTGTTTTCCTCTGGAAAGTTGGCTCAAGCCTCCAGAAACTTGCTTGTGGCTGGTAATTTATTATTACATATATCAAATGTATCTTACAATCTTTTCTGAAACTGTCAACTATTTTGTTCACCATAATTCTGTTTGGATATTTCTTATTGATCAATCTTCTAATTCTCTTTCTTCTTTGCTGTGCTCATTCTGCTGTTCAATCCATCTATTGACATCTTAATTTTAATATTTACAATTTTCTGAATTTAAAGTATGTTTATGATTCTTTTTTTCAAGATTTTAGTTCTCTAGTAAAAGTCACCATCTTTCCACCTATTTAACATAGAAATTATAGGTATTCTAAATGTCATCTCTGATATGTGGAATAAATCAATCATCTGTGTGTCTTCTGGTCTGGAGAAGAGCTTCTAAGTGCATGAGGGCTCTTGTTTTGCCTGGAACTGTTAGGAATTCTAAACAGCCACACTAACTCAATTCAGTTTTGAGGAATATATTACAATTTTACCTCTTTTCTTCTTACCCACTTTTATGGCTCTCACCTCCTCTTGTACTCTGCCAAAGGTGCAATGGTTCCTGTGCCTCCTCATTCCCTGGAGGGGTTCATTACACTTAGGAATTCAGTTCACCTGGCTGACTGGTGATCTCATATCTTTGATGGGCTCAAAAAAAGTGATAATTTTTGTATATTATCTTGATGCTGTCATATGAGTGATATTCTCTTGTAACTTTCTAAATCCCAATTGAAAACAAAACTTTTTGTTGTGTATTTCAGCATAAAAGAATAGCATATTAATTTATTTTCTGTATTTAACTTTATCCCAAATTATGTTAAAATCCACTGAACAATAGAATTATTAATTATTATCAAAATCCACAGCAAATCAGTGCCAACTGTTAAAAACTTTAAATTCACATTTAGGAAAATGGAGGAAAAATTGATTAGGAGACAGGAGGCCTGATAGCAACTAGCTTAGTAACTGCATATGAATCACATGCTATTTATTAGTCTCAGTTTTTCAAATGTCAGTATAAAAAGGTGTTAAATCCAAAACCCAAGCTCCTCATTTCTCTACTTATTCTGCCACCTCTTCTCTCCCCAATGCATACATGCATATCTTGAATACAAGTCTTACCAAACTACTTTGCCTAGTTTCTATTTGTGAAAAAAACTCTGATATATAAATATAATATACATTTTATTTGACATTCTTAAATTGGATAAATTTGGTTTTGCTTTTTTCTTACTATGCACTGAAATACTTTGGGGATTTTTAATCCCCTTTGGATCTTTGTATTCTCAATCAGGTAAAACAAAATTTGTTTGCAAAAAAAAATCTGCTTATGAACGTACTAAGAGATGATTTAATAAAATTTTTAATAAATTCTCCAGAGTATTAGAAATGTATCATTTTAAAACTTATAGATTTCATGCCCTCATGTTTGATGAGAAATTTATTCTATTAATATATTTGTAATTGTGGACTAATACTAATACTGTTTCCATAGATGATATTTCATTCTCTTTTCCATTTTACAAATCTGCTCATTCCAGCACTTAAATATTTCTAGCTGTTCCCTCTTTAGGATTTCCAATATACCCAGAGGAGTAAAATAAATCGGGAGACCAAAGGTTAAGTGCCTTGAACAAACAGACAGGCCCAATGACTGTTTCCAAATGTTTTGCCCGAAGGGACCTAATATTGTTATAAAATTTAATTGTTACATGAAAGTAAAAAAACAAGGAAAACAGTATGAATTGTGTGTATCCTTGGCAGGTTTGGTAATGGATTTGACAGTTCACTGATCCAGACATAAACCTCCAATTATGTCCAAGACACCAGAACCATTTGAAGATAACAAATAAAGGCTTCATTCACTCAGTGTCAAATCACTCAGTGTCTTCCCTTTCATACCAATGACTAGCTTAAAAGTGAAGATGGCAAGTCGGGGGCAATTTACATAACCTGACACTGTGTAGGCACATCCAGAACAGAATTTTAAGTGTAGCAATATCACATAATGATGAATATATCAATGAACTGCTCTTGTTATTAATTACATGTATGACATTTTCATAAAAGCAAAATGTAATCAGTGAACTATGCAGGGCTGTAGCTCGCCAAATGTTATAGCAATGTTAGGTGGATTAATTTGTTTTTGTTCTGAATAATAACAATAGAAACATTAATATTAATTTACCATATGAATTAAAACCCAAGTATTGTTAATTCACTTCCTAGTTAATTTCAATAATAAAATTGAAATAATAATTGTATAAAAATGAATTTAATTATATTTAACATGTCAGTTTAGTTATTTATAGCATTCACATATTACAACATCTATCTGTCTGTCTATCTATCTATCTATCTATCTATCTATCTATCTATCTATCTATCATATTTAACAATTCCCTAAATATTTACATATCTGGATTAGAACCAAGGATGAAATATTTTAGTATATGATTACAATATAAAGTTGTTGTTTTTTTCTTCTGATTTGCATGTGCTTTATTATAGAAAGCCTGAAGCAAAATTTTAAATTTTTCTCAGATAAATTCTTTGTAAATAAATAATCATCATCTCTGACTTTATCCAGAAATGTGGTTGCATTTGATCTAAGGAATTTCCAAATAGATTTAAGAGCTTCAATACTTCCTAAATAATCATATTGAGGAAGGAGCATTAGACTACCTCGAGTGGCAGAATATATGTGGGAATAAAAGTGTAGGTACTCAGGGCCGGCTGAGTAGCATGGTGGTTAAGCTCTGGCTTCGGAAGCCAGCGGCCCCGGTTCGGTCCCACATATGAGGGCCAATGATACTGCCCTCAAAAAAAAAAAAATTAATTAAAAAAAAAAATGTAGGTACTCTCTGCCAAGCAGACTTACTTTTATATTTATAAAATTATATAAATATTTTATATATTTATATAAATAAATAAATATAAATATATAATATGTAAATTATATTAATATTAAATAAATACATTGAATATTTTATAATTATATATTTCAACTTTATTGAGGTATAATTGATATACAAAAATTGCACATATTTGATGTATGCAATTTGATGAATTTGGACATATTCATACACTCATGAAGATATTACCACAGTCAGTCTCCTCTAAGAGTTTTTTATGTCCTTCCATAGGTTTTTATTTTTGTTTGTTTTTGTTTTGTTTCTTTGTGAGATGAATATTGAATGATTCCACTTATATGATGAATCTAAAATAGTCAAACTCATAGAGGTAGAGAATAGAATGGTGATTGCCAGTGGCAAGAGGAGAGGGACATAGTATTTAGTTATATATTGAATTCCAGATCAGAGCAGTCAAGGAAACATTCAACAAACCATTTCAATCATAGAATTATATCTACACATATGCGCATGCACACACACATGCACACATGCATGCCTTACCTTATTCAGTCATTATCACTTATGCTTTATGGTACTTCGTATTCAGGAGCTCCAGACTCTGTATAAGCCCCCAATGCTTTAATACCTGTTGCAGTAATGCATACAACAGTGTTTCATGAACCTGTTGAGAATAAAAGTCAAAATAAGTGTAACATCACTAATAGTCAAGTATACTGACCAAATTCTAATCATGGCTGAAGTGTATTGGTTTAGGCTTTAACAAAGGTGCTAGTGATGAAAATACATGCTAAGGGATAGGGCACTGAAATATCTATTCCATTTAACAACTTATAATAAAAACTTATTTGACTTCTAGTAACAGAAAATCTTCCAAATGCTCATCACTCTAAACATATTTTTTTAATCAGGATTTTTTCATTGGGTGCGAACCAAAGTCAAACAGTTATTGTCAGAAAAAGGGTTCTTGATAAATGTCACTTGAAGCAATTCAAGGATCAGATGCCACTCTTCTATATTTGCTCAACAACCTGAATTTTAAAATTCTAAATAATGGCTGATCTTATTTTATAGTTTCATAAAGGCATCAACTCTTTTTTATCTAGAGTGAAGCACAAACAGTGAAAGATAGCCTTATGGCATATTTTTTATTTGTTTACAAACAGTAAGTAACCCAGCACACCACTTGTCAGGATCCCTTATGGTGCTTCGCTTAAGATAAAATAAAAGCTTCTGTGTCTGTTATGAATACAAATATAAATACAGCACAGACACTGGCAACACATTTTCATTATATTCTCAAGTTTCTGAGTAGAAGCCATATTCAATTATTTATAGAATTAAAAAGCAAATTTATAAATGTAATAACATATTATTATAAAATCCCCAAAGAAATACCATCAATAATATTCATTTCAGATAAATAAGAAAAATAAGTCAACCTATGGAAAGGGAGAAAATATTTGCAAGCCATATATCTGATAAGGGATTAATATCCAAAATACTGGAGGTGCCAAAAAAATGTATACATATGACTTGTACTCATATTTTGTTATTGGTATATATTGAGTACTGCAATTTTAATACAGTTTTTTCCTTTCTTAAAGTGTGCATCCATTTTTGGGCATCTTCTATATATAAGGAACTCATATAGCTCAATAGCAAAAAACAAAGAACTCACAATAATCCGTTTACAAAATGGGCAAAGGATCTGAATAGACATTTTCCTAAAGAAGACATACAAATGGCCAACAGGTACATGAAGAGATGCTCCTCATCACTAAGCATCAGGGAAATGCAAATCAAAACCACATGAGATATCCCCTCATCCCTGTTAAGATGGCTATTTTCAAAAAGATGAGATAAATGTTGATGAGGGTATGGAGAAAAGGGAACCTTTGTACACTCTTGGTAGAAATGTAAGTTGGTACATCCATTATGGAACACAGTATGGAAGTTCCTCAAATAATTAAAAATAGAACTGCTATATGATCCAGCAATTCCACTTTTGAGTATATGTCCAAATGAAATGAAATCCCTATCTCAGAGAGACATCTGTATTCCTATGTTCATTGCAGTATGATACAAATAGCCAAAACATGGTAACAGCCTAAGTGTACATCAACAAATGAATGAATAAATAAAATGAGATATTTAGAGATGTATGTATATATACAGATAGTGAGATGTTATATATAATGGAATATTATTTAGCCATATATTAAAGAAGGAAACCCTACCATTTGTGACAAAATAGATGAAACTGGATGATATTATGCTCAGTGACATAAGCTAGACACACAAAACAAATACTGTGTGATTTCACTTACATATGGAATTAAAAAAACTAACTCATAGAATCAGAGGACAGAGTATTAGTTGCCAGCAGCTGGGGGGGGTGATAAAAATGGGAGATGATGGTCCAAGGGTATAGACTTTCAGTTATAAGATGAATAATTCTGGGAATATAATGTACAGCATGGTGATTATAGTTAATAATACTGTATTATATATTTAAAATTTGCTGAGAGTGGATCTTAACTGTTCTCATTACAGAGGAGAAAATGACTGCGAAGAGATGAATGTGGTAACTTGATTGGGGTAATCATGTCACAATGTATACATACATTAATTTATCACATTGTATATCTTAAAAATCATGTTGTACAACTTAAAAATAAAAAAGAGATTTATGATGTTTGCTACATATCTAATTATGTGAGATTAATTGCAATGATCAACTAAAGATAAAGTTACGAAATAGAAAAAAAATTGAATAGCAGCATAGAGTATTTCATAAATTCTAAATGTAAAACAAATTGTATAAAGTTTGTATATTGCTTTAGGTAAGTTGACCATTTTCACCATGTTGATTTTTCCAATCCATGAACATGGAATATCTTCCCATTTTTTTGTGCATACTTTAATTTCTTTCAATAATATCTTGTAGTTTTCACTGTGTAGGTCCTTTATTAAGTTTATTCATAGGTACTTTATCCTTTTCATTGCAACTGCAATTGGAATTGTTTTCATTTACTTTTCTGATATTTCATTTTTAGTATGTAGAAATGCAATGGATTTTTGTACATTGATTGATTTTTGTATCCTACAACTTTACCGTATTGCTTTATTGTTTCTCATAGTTTTGGGAGAATCTTTAGGATTTTCTATATATAGAATCATGTAAGCTACAAAAAGTGACAATTTTACTTCTTTTATCCCAGTTTGGATGCCTTTTATTTCTTTGTCTTGCCTGATTGCTCTAGCTAGGACTTCCAGTACTATGCTAAATAACAGTAGTGAGAAGTGGCATTGTCTTTTTCCTGACCTTAGAGGAAAATCTTTTAGTTTTTCACCATTGAGTATGGTATTAGCTGAGGGTTTGTCATATATGGCCTTTATTATGTTGAGCTACTTTCCTTCTACACCCATTTTACTAAGGGTTTTAATCATAAATATATGTTCTATCTTGTCAAATGCTTTTTCTGCTCTATTAATAAGATCATATGATTTTTACCCTTTATTTTGTTAAAAAAGGATTTATTTATTACATTGATCGATTTGAGTAGGTTGAACCTTCCTTTTGTCCCTGGAATAAACACTTCATCATGACATATCATCTTTTTAATGTATTCTTGTATTCAATTTTCTAGGATTTTGTTTAGGACTTTTGTGTCTGCATTCATCAGTGATATTGGCCTGTAATTTTCTTTTTTGTGTTGTCCTTGCCAGGATCTAAATCAGCAAAGGTATCATAGGAAAGAAAAGATGAAAGAATGATGAACACATTCAGAAAGAACCATGCCAGTGGGGGCTGTAACCGATGGCCACAGGCTCCAGGGGTCACCAAGGCAATGAGCATTCTTATTTCACAGCCCTGTTTGGCAACTTAAGTTCATAGCAGAGGTGCTATATCAAATCCCCTATGCACTATATCTGAGGAAAAAACTGGGTTTCTGATTCACATTAGATATATCGGAGGTGCCAAAGAAAATGTATCCACATGACTTGTATTCATCTTTTGTTATCAGTATATATTGAGTATTACCATTTTAATACAGTTTTTTTCCTAAAATGTGTATACATTTTTTTTGGCATCCTCTGTATTTCTGTTGTACTGTAATAGTAAAATACTTGGAATATAAAGAAAAATTATATTCATGTGGAAAATTCACCTCAATGCACCATGTAATTTTATAATAAATCAGAAATATAATTTCTTTAAAACGTGGTCTTCACTTTTAAAGCTTTAGTAATTTGTATTTTAGCCAGCTTTCATGTATGCTTTAAGTCAGATGTTTAGAAAGTTAGAAATTTATCATGTTTAATTGTAATGATCTTTTGAACTAAAAGTTATTGTCTTATCAGAGCTTTTTATATCCACACATAGGTGTGTTATGAACCTATAATTAAATATTTTCATTAGATAAGCTACAAAATTAGTGACTGGCTTCACAAAACTCAATATTCATATTAATATGCCCATAAAATGAGTTTCTTAGGCCTATGATGCATATATTTTCCAGAAAACTTACTTCAGTATAATTCAACTAATAAGTTGGTCATTGTATTCATTCACTCTTTGTCTTCTGGTTATGGTTCCCAACCCCTCATTTCTTATAATAATAAATCTCTCATTCAAAATAAATTTCAACATTTATTAGTAGAAATAGAAAACAAAATGAAATATTTTATTTGTAAAACATTTTATTCATTAAAGAATAGAAAAATTCAATTACAAAAGACAACCTGCAAATAATATTTAATACTGCTCTCCATTGTGATACACAAAAAGTGGTTCATATATCAGTGGTAATTTGCCTTAAATTTACAATATACGCTTAGTGATTCTATTCCACGAGTAACCCATGTGTGGCTTCAAGTTACATAAATCTCATTGACTCAGAGTGTTCAGTAATCAAGAATTTACTACGCATCCTATTCTCTGAAAACCTTTTTGGATTAAATTTACTCTAACACAATGAAAACAATAATCTTTTTTCAAAATTTTTGGGGCATATCAAGTACCCACAGTGATTCCATCTTTCCCTACATATAATTTACCTGATATAACA
Source organism: Aselliscus stoliczkanus (assembly GCA_033961575.1). NCBI lineage: Eukaryota > Metazoa > Chordata > Mammalia > Chiroptera > Hipposideridae > Aselliscus > Aselliscus stoliczkanus. The sequence continues at coordinate 67,551,317 of CM066740.1, read as the reverse complement.
CCTTGATACTATGGTCATCAGAAACACCCTTCTTTTTTGATCATATTTAAAGAATACACACATAATAGAAATATGCCTCCCAAATAGCCACTCAAATGTGCTCAGCATTCTAAGGCATCTATAACATTATTAAATGTCATTTAATGGTAGGCATCTGAATGATTGATATTTCAGATGAATTTAATTAAGCACTAATTTGTTCTTTACTAAGAAACCTCAACTTATATGCACTGGATCAAAATATGACTTTAATGTGTATTTTACAGGCCAAATCAGTGGAACAATCAAGACATTAAAAGTTTTTACGTAGCTTGACTAAATCATTCCAAGTTTTAATTAAAAGAGACAATAAGCCTTTGGATAAAACCTTGATAGTTGAGGTAGATGAAATATATCTATTTATCTCCTAAGATATCCCAGTGAGCAGGCTTTCCAGTTGCTATTTATTGGATAACTGACATGTTGTATATCAGTATCTTACCACATAAGGAAGATTAAAGATTAATTATAATGACTTTTTTTCTTCCAGCTTTATTGAGATATAATTGACATATAACATTTTGTAAGTTTAAGGTGTTATAATCTAATGATTTTATATATATTTCAAAATGATTGTCATAATAATGTTAGTTAACATATCCATCATCTCACATAGTTACAATTTCTTTTTTGTGGTGAGAATTTTACTCTCTTACCAGCTTTCAAAGATACTATACAATATTACTAACTATAGTCACCATGCTGTACATTACATCCAGAAGTTTTTTATCTTGTAACTGGAAGTTTGTACCCTTTGACCACCTTTGCCCATTTTCACCACCCCCACCCCCCACACTTGGCAAACACCAATCTGTTCTATGTGTCTATGTGTTTGACCACTTTAGATTTCACATAAAAGTGAAATCATACAGTATTTGTCTTTCTTTGATTTATTTCGTATAGCATGACATCCTCTAGGACCATCCATACTGTCATGTATCAAGTGACATTCCTTGATAGATACTTAGGTTGTTTCCATGTCTTGGCTGTTATAAATAATGTTGCAATGAACATGGGGGTGCAGGTAGCTCTTTAAGATAGTGATTTCATTTCTTTCAGGTATATACCAAAAGTAGAATGGCTAGATCATATGGTAGTTCTATTCTTAATATTTTGAAGAACTTCCATGTTATTTTCCATAATGGCTGTTATATTCCTACCAACAGTGCACAAGAGTTCCCTTTCCTTCACATCCTCACCAACACTTGTTATTTCTTGTCTTTTTGATCATAGACATTTTAACAGGTGTGAGGTGCCAGCTCATTGTAGTTTTGATTTGCAATTTTCTAATGTTTAGTAATAATGTTGAGTACTTTTTCATATACTTATTGGTCATTTGAATATCTTTGGCAAAAGTGTCTATTTAGGTCCTTTGCCCATTTTTCTAAAATTTTATTTTATTTTTAATTAGTTTCAGGTGTACAACACAGTGCAATAGTTATACATTTTACCCCTCAAAGTGACAACCCCCCACCCCCAATTCACCACCCCACTCCCCCCATATCATATATATCTATTACTCTTCCTCTGACTCTCTTCCACAGTATAATCCACATCCCGTGACTATATATATTCAATTACAGTAGGTATACCACCTCTGCTTTAGTAATACAGTGCAGTGATCAAACCTCTACTCCATCCATGAAATGGTCTCCCTAACAAGAACTATGATCATCTGACATTCCACAGAATATTTACAACATTATTAATTATAATCCCCAAACTGTTTTTCCTATCCCAGTGGCAATATTGTAGTTGCCTATTTTTGCTGTCTAATCCCTTCCCCTTCTCCCTCATCCCCATTCCTCTCCCAATTAGCAACCCTGATTTTTCGTCTATATCTATGAGACAGTTTCTGTTTACTTTGCTCATTCATACAATTTTTCAGATTCCACATATAAGTGAGATCATATGGTATTTGTCCTTCTCTGACTGACTTATTTCACTCAACATTATGGTCTCTAGGTCCATCCATATCATTGCAAATGGCACGATTTCATTCTTCCTTATAGCGGAGTAATACTCCATTGTATAAATATACCACAGTTTCTTAATCCAGTCACCTACTGATGGGCATTTTGGTTGTTTCCAAGTCTTAGCTATTGTAAATTGTGCTGCTATGAACATAGGGGTGCATAACTTTTTTTGAATAAGTGTCTTGGTTTTTTCAGGATAAATACCTAGGAGTGGAACTGCTGGGTCAAACGGTAGCTCTATTTCCAGTTCTTTGAGATACCTCCATACTGACTTCCATAGTGGCTGCACCAATCTGCAGTCCCACCAACAGTGCAGCAGGGTCCCCTTTTCCCCACAGCCCCGCCAGCACTTGTTGTTTGTTGATTTGTTGATGATAGCCATTCTGACTGGAGTGAGGTGGTATCTCATGGTGGTTTTTATTTGCATTTCCCTAATGACCAGTGAGGTTGGACTTTTTTTCATATGCCTGTTGGCCATCTGTATGTCCTCTTTAGAGAAATGTCTCTTCATATCTTCTGCCCATTTTTTAATTGGGTTATTTGTTTTTTTGGTGTTGAGTTTCATGAGTGTTTTATAAATTTTGGATATTAACCCCTTATCAGATGTATCGTTGGCAAATATATTCTCCCATTCAGTAGGCTTCCTTTTTGTTTTATTAATGGTTTCCTTTGTTGTGAAAAAACTTTTAAGTCTGATATAATCCCATATGTTCATTTTTTCTTTTACTTCCCTTGCCTGTAGGGATGTATCAGTAAAAATATTGCTCCGGGTAATGTCTGCAAATGTACTCCCTATATTTTCTTTTAGGACTTTTATGGTTTCAGGTCTTACATTTAAGTCTTTAGTCCATTTTGAATTTGTTCTTGTATAAGGCGTAAGGAGATGATCCAGTTTCATTTTTTGCATGTGTCAGTCCAATTTTCCCAGCACCATTTATTGAATAGACTATTTTTACTCCAGTGTAAATTCTTGCTTCCCTTGTCATAGATTAACTGTCCGTAAATGCTTGGATTTATTTCTGGGCTCTCTGTTCTGTTCGACTGATCGATGTGCCTGTTTTTATGCCAATACCAAACTGTCTTGATTACTGTGGCCTTGTAGTAGGTTTTGATGTCTGGTAGCGTGATCCCCCCGACTTTGTTTTTATTTCTCAGAATTGCCGAGGCTATTCGGTGTCTTTTATGATTCCATATAAATTTTAGGATTATATTTTCTATTTCTGTGAAAAATGCCCTTGGTAGTTTGATAGGAATTGCATTGAATCTGTATATTGCTTTAGGCAGTATGGACATTTTAACTATATCAATTCTTCCTATCCATGAGCATGGTAGGTGTTTCCATTTATTTGTATCTTCTATGATTTCTTTCTTCAGTGTCTTATAATTTTCTGAGTACAGATCTTTCACTTCTTTGGTTAAATTTATTATAAAGTATTTTATAGTTCTTGACGCAATTGTAAATGGGACAGTTTTCTTAATTCCTCTTTCCATTAGTTTATTATTGGTATATGCAAATGCCACTGATTTCTGTACATTGATTTTATATCCTGCTACTTTACTGAATTCGTCTATCAGTTCCAATAGTTTTTTGATGGAGTCTTTGGGGTTCTCTATATACAGTATCATGTCATCTGCATATAATGACAATTTTACTTCTTCCTTGCCAATTTGGATGCCTTTTATTTCTTTTTGTTGTCTGATTGCTGTGGCTAGAACTTCCAGCACTATGTTGAATAAAAGAGGAGAAAGTGGACAGCCTTGTCTTGTTCCTGATCTTAAGGGGAATGGTTTTAGCTTTTCCCCATTGAGTATGATGTTAGCTGTAGGTTTATCATATATGGCTTTTATTATGTTGAGATATGATCCCTGTATTCCCACTTTGCTAAGGGTTTTTAACATAAATCGCTGTTGGATTTTGTCAAATGCTTTTTCTGCATCTATTGAAATGACCATGTGATCTTTATCCTTCATTTTGTTGATGTGGTGTATCACATTAATTGATTTACAGATGTTGAACCAGCCTTGCACACTAGGGATGAATCCCACTTGATCATGATGTATGATCTTCTTAATATATTGCTGAATTCTGTTTGCTAATATTTTATTGAGAATTTTTGCATCTATATTCATCAGGGAGATTGGCCGGTAGTTTTCCTTTTTTGTGATGTCTTTATCTAGTTTTGGAATCAGGGTGATAGTGGCTTCATAAAAAGAGTTTGGGAGCCTTCCCTCCTTCTGGATTTTTTGGAATAGTTTGAGAAGAATATGTGATAGTTCTTTTTTGAATGTTTGATAAAATTCACTTGTGAAGCCGTCTGGTCCAGGGCTTTTGTTTTTTGGGAGCTTGTCAATTACTGATTCAATTTCCTTGGTAGTAATCAGGGTATTTAGATTTTCTGTTTCTTCTTGCGTTAGCTTTGGAAGGTTGTATGCTTCTAGAAAATTATCCATTTCTTCCAGATTGTCAAATTTGTTGGTATATAGTTGCTCATAGTAATTTCTTAGAATTTTTTGTATTTCTGTGGTGTCTGTAGTCATTTCCCCTCTTTCATTCCTGATTTTGCTAATTTGAGTCCTCTCTTTTTTTTTGATGAGCCTGGCTAGAGGTTTGTCAATTTTGTTTATCTTCTCAAGAAACCAGCTCTTGGTTTCATTGATCTTTTGAATTGTTTTTCTGTTCTCTATATTGTTTATTTCTGCTCTGGTCTTTATTATCTCCTTTCTTGTACTCCCCTTGGACCTCTTTTGCTGTTCTTTTTCCAGTTCCCTTAGGTGTAAGGATAATCTGTTGATTTGAGATTTTTCTTCCTTCTTTAGGTAGACTTGCACTGCTATAAACTTCCCTCTTAAGACTGCTTTCGCAGCATTCCAGAGATTTTGGGTCGTGGTGTTTTCATTTTCGTTTGTCTCGAGGTATCTTTTGATTTCCTCCTTGATCTCATTTGTGACCCACTCACTATTTATTAGCATATTGTTTAGCCTCCATTTATTTGTCAGCTTCCTAGATTTCTTCTTATAATTGATTTCTAGTTTCATAGCATTGTGGTCAGAGAATACAGTTGAAATGATTTCAATCTTCTTAAATTTATTGAGACTTGTTTTGTGGCCTAACATGTGGTCTATCTTAGAAAATGTTCCATGTGCACTTGAAAAGAACGTATATTCTGTAGCTTTGGGATGAAATGCTCTGAAAATGTCTGTTAAATCCAGCTGGTCTAATGTGTCATTTAAGGTCGCTGTTTCCACATTGATTTTCTGTCTGGAGGATCTGTCCATTAGTGACAGTGGGGTGTTGAAGTCCCCTACTATGATAGTGTTACTGTTGATCTCTGTCTTTATGTCTGACAATATCTGTTTTATATATTTAGGGGCTCCTATGTTAGGTGCATAGATGTTTACTAGAGTTATGTCCTCTTGTTGGATTGATCCCTTCATTACTATGAAATGTCCTTCTTTGTCCTTTGTTATATTCTTCAATTTAAAGTCCATTTTATCTGATATAAGTATCGCTACTCCAGCTTTTTTCTCAGTACCATTTGCATGAAATATTTTACTGCATCCCTTTACTTTCAGCCTGTATGAGTCTTTGGATCTGAGGTGAGCCTCTTGTATACAGCATATGCTGGGGTCTTGCTTTCTTATCCATTCAGCCACCCTATGTCTTTTTATTGGAGCATTTAATCCATTTACATTTAATGTGATTATTGATAGGTGTGTATTTATTGCCATTTTCTTATTTGTGTTCGTAGTCTTTCATAGGTTGTTTTTCTCTTCTGCTTAAAGAAGCCCTTTTAACATTTCCTGCAAAGCTGGCTTGGTGGTAATGAATTCCCTTAACTTGTTCTTTTCTGGGAAGCTCTTTATCTCTCCTTCAATTTTAAATGATAGCCTTGCTGGATACCCCAATCTGGGTTGTAGGCCTTTATTTTTCATCACTTTGAAAACCCTGCCACTCCCTTCTAGCCTGCAAAGTTTCTGTAGAAAAGTCAGCTGATAATCTTATGGGGGTACCCTTGTAAGTAACTTGCTGCCTTTCCCTTGCTGCTTTAAGGATTCTGTCTTTGTCCTTAACCCTTGCCTTTTTTACTATAATGTGTCTTGGAGTGGGCCTGTTTGGAATCATCCTGGTTGGAACTCTCTGCACTTCCTGGGCTTGTATTTCAATGTCCTTTGCCAGGTTAGGGAAGTTTTCAGACATTATTACTTCAAATATATTCTCAATCCCTTGCTCCCTCTCTTCTCCTTCTGGTACTCCAATGACCCGTTGGTTATTGCCCTTGATGTTGTCCCCCAGCTCTCTTAAACTATTTTCCATGTTTTTCATTCTTTTTTCTTTTTGTTGTTCTGCATGGGTGATCTCTGCTATTTTGTCTTCTAAGTCACTGATTCGATTTTCTGCTTCATCCAATCTGCTAGTGATTCTATCAAGTTTGTTATTTAATTCAGTAATTGTGTTCTTAAGTTCTAGTTGGTTGCTTTTCATGATTTCTCTATCCTTCTTTATAGTTTCATTAATTTCCTTTTATATTCTAATAATCAGTGTTCTGAACTCTGTCTCCGATAGGTTGGTTACCTCTATTTCCTCTATTTCCACTGATTCAGGAAGTTTCTTCTGTTCTTTTATTTGTGTTATGTTTCTTTGTCTCCCCATTCTGGCTTACTCTTTGTGTTTGCTTCAATATAACAGATAGATCCCCCAGATTTCTCAGTCTTTTCTGGGTAAACTTATATGGTGTGTATCCTTTATATTTGAATTACTCAGTCTCCCTATTCTCCTGTGCTTGTATCTGAGGTGTTCCTTGTGTCATGCATCCTCACTTGTTGAAGTTTTAGTTTTGATTACTTTTGGTTTGTCAGTAGGTGGGATTGACTCCCAGATTGATTAGCTGTGAGAATCAACAGCTTCTGCAGTTTATGAGCTGCTGTGAGAGGATTGACCCCTCTGATGAAACTTGGACCCTGTGGGTCCTAGTACCTGTAGCAACTTCCTTTTGGGTGTGACTCTTGTATGTCAAACCCAGAAATGCTCTGGTTTTATCTAAAGTTGGCCTCCGGGTATGATGATTCTTGTGTCTGTTTGTTTGGACCCACTGCTGCAGAGTGATTTTAGAGCATAACAGATCAACAAGAACAACCTCCGCAGCCACCAAAGGAAACCAAATGCTCGCACAAGTAAAAAAAACCAACCATCAAACTACAGTCAACTTGTACAGAAATATCAATCATACTAATGAAGAAAACAAACAGAAACAAAACAAAAACCACACACTCAATAATAACAGAAGAGGAAACAAAATAAAATACAATATCCTAAAATAAAAAATAGAATAAACATTAGAAACCGATTAGCTATACCTAAAAAATAAAAAATAAAAATAAACTAAAATAATAATAAAAAAAAGTAAGAAAAATTTAAAAAATAAAATTTGCAGAAAAAAGGAAAAGAGGAAAAGTATAGCAGTAAGAAGAATGAATAAAATAAGAGAGAAAGTGAGGAAAAAAGAAAAAGAAAAGAAAGAAAAAGAAAAAGAAAAAAGGAAAAAAATGTATATATATATATTTTTCTACACACCCATATATATGGACATATATTCACCTATATACACCTATATATATATGCCTATATTAAAAACTACAATATGATTAGAATGAAATAGAAATAAAAACCAAAACCAACCAAGATAAGCAGCCAATAAAGGGAAAACAAAACAGAATAAAACCAAACAAACCAAAAATACCTGTGCCGGTCTAGGCTAAAGTCCACCAAGCTCTCTTCAGTTTGTCTGCTGTACAAAAATTCCTGTGCGTCTTGTGGGAACAGTAGGCCACCTGATGCGTAGCGTGATCCTGGCACTGCAGGTTTGCTGTACTTGAGTGTGGTTGCGACGTGTGATTGGTGGTTTTTACAAAGTCACTGCCTTTTTGCTTTTGCCTGTTCCGAGGCAGGCTGCACCCCCAAAAGGCTCAATAAGTGTCTCTGGGCACCCTTTGGGTTGACAGCAGTGGAGAATTAAAGAATTCCTCACTACCAAAAGCCTGCTGCTAAGAATCTGTTAATTAGTGCCTCAGCAGGTGAACCTGCCCTGCCTCCCAAGCCTTGCCTAAAGGTGGGGGCGGGGTAGGTAGTCTCACTCTGCAGCCTTTACTGGATGGAAATTCTCAACCCCCTGCAGGTAAGGATATCTTCCTAGTCTGCCCCTATTGCTCCCTTCAGGAGTCAGTTTAAGACTGTCTTGGCGGGAGCCAAAGTTTGTGGGAGTGGGTGAGTTATTGGGTTTTTTTTTGCTTTCTGTTCAAGAATAGAAAAAGGAAAAAAAAAACAAAAACATAAAAGTAAACAAAGCCACAGTTTCAACACTGTTTTAAGCTAAGGCCTTTGCCTCTTATGCTCCAGCGGAGTTCCTGCTGCTCTCCCAAAGGGTCTGCCGGGATTTAGGGAATTGCGCGCACCCTACCGTGTGGCTAAGATCCCCGCTCCGCGTCTCTCGGGGACCTGCGTCTCTGCCCGGCGCGCTGCGTGTCCGAGTGAGTCTTCTTTTTCCCCTGCTCCCGGGTTTAAGGCTTCTGCCTTGGAGTCGGCGCGCGCCCGCGCGGTGCTCCTGCTGCTCTCCCGAAGAGACTGCCGGGGTTTAAGGGACTGCGCGCCCCCTGCTCCGAGGCTCAGATCCCCGCTCCATCTCTCGGGGACCTGCGTCTCCACCCGGTGCACTGCTTGTCCGAGCAAGTCTTCTTTTTCCCCTGCTCCCGGGTTTCAGGCTTCTGCCTCAGAGCTGGCGCGCGCCCGCGCGGATCTCCTGCTGCTCTCCCAAACGGTCTGCCGGGATTTAGGGGACTGCGCACACCGTGCCGCGTGGCTCTGATCCCCACTTCGTCTCTCCGGGACCTGTGACTCCGGCCGGCGCGCTGCGTCTCCTCGGGCGAGTCCTCTGTTTCCCCCTGCTCCCCGGTTTAAAGCTTCTGCCTCGGAGCCGGCGCACGCCCGCGCCGTTCTCCTGCTGCGCTCCTGGAGGGACTGCGGCAGGGGTTTAGGGGACTGCGCGCACCTTTCCACGCGGCTCCGATCCCCGCTCAGTTTCTCGGGGACCTGCGTCTCCGCCCAGCGCGCTGCTTCTCCCCGCGTGAGTCCTCTGTTTTCCCCTGCTCCCGGGTTTCAGGCTTCTGCGCTCCGCAGACCCGGTGGGCACAGAGACTGATCCCTGAACCGGGAGGATGCAGGGACTGATCTTGCCCTGCTGCTGCGGGGCTCTGCACCCTGCTTCCTGGGGACCCGGCGAGCCGCGGGTGCAGCTCGTACCTCTGCACAGTCCTCTCCTCTCTCTCCTCCCGCACTTGCCCGGCCTGAGGCTTCTGCCCCAGACTGCAAACCAACGCGCTCTTGCTGAACTCTAGGTGGGCCGCGGGCCACAGGGAGCGAGCCGGGGAACACTCACCGTGACTCAGCAGCTGCGGGTGCGGGCTGCACCTCACGCGTCTCGCCGCCTTCTTCCCCTACTTGCCCGGCCTGCCCACCTTCCAGCAATCCTTGTGTGGAACTCTTAGTTGCTCTGTGTGATGAGTAGATGTCTCTTTGAAGCGTATTAGAAGTTCAAATTGTGGATATTTCCAGGGGAGATTTCTTGGAGCCCTCCTCACAGCCGCCATCTTGCCCCTCCCTCCCCTTTGCCCATTTTTAAATTGGGCTATTTGGTTTTTTGTTATTGAGTTGTATGAGTCCCTTATGTACTTTGGATATTAACCCTTTATCAGAAATATGGTTTGCAAATGTTTTCTCCCATCCTGTTCATTGGCTTTTTATTTTGTTTCTTGGTTTTTTTTGTGGGTTTTTTTTGGTTTGTGTTTTTGTTTCCTATGCAGAAGTATTTAAGTTTGATGTCATTAGTTGCACTGGTTTACTTTTGCTTTTGTTGTTTATGCTTTGGTTGTCACAACCATAAAATCACTGCTAAAAACAATGTCAGTGAGCCTTTTCCCTATGTTTGCTTCTATGAGTTTTATGGTTTCAGAACGTACATTTAATCTTTACTCAATTTGAAGTTATTTTTGTGAGTGGTGTTAAATAGGGGTCCAGCTTCATTCCTCTGCATGTGAATCTCCAGTTTTCGCAGCACCATTTATTGAAGAGACTATCTTTTCTCCATTCAACATTCTTAGCTCCCTTGTCAAACATTGGTTGACCATGAATTCATGGGTTTATTTCTGAGTCTGACAAAGCCACTGGCTCAGCCTACAGATGGGCAGAGCCACGATTGGGGATCTCTGGTCCAGTACTGCTGTGAGGAGGGATGTGGTCTGTCAGGGTCTGAGCACTGGTTGCTGTAAGCATCACCCCTCTTCTTTGTTGCTTCTGATCTCCAGTAATCAAGTCCAGCAGATTTCACCAGTGATCCCTGTTAGGAGAGACATGAGTGGATTCCTGGGAAGTGTCTTGCAATTCTGGGGGTGCTGGATGTATACCATGGGCTCCCCACTGAAGAAACTGTAGTCCCAGGGGGTGACCTTATTGGTATAATGCTATATTGGTCTGGCACATGGGGTGACACAGTTAGAGTGTGAATGCTCCTCTTATCCTTGTAATACAGTCCTTTTGGGTCTCTATTGTCTGGAAGGCAGTGCTTCAGCCTCACCCCCATGTTCTGGAATTTTCATAATGGTGTATTGTCTATGGATAGTTGCTAACTGGTCTTCTGAGAGAGATTGGGGTTGGGAATGACCTATGCTGCCATCTTGATGACATCACTCTCTCCTATGATGACATTTTTGTTAACAAAGTAGACATATTTGAACTGTGATAACAAATCATATTGGAATACTCACATTAACTAAGTTCCAATAACTTATGTAATGGCACTTCAGTTTATAATGTACATTCTTATTTGTGAGCTATCTTCAAAAGGAATTTCATATTTACAATTCATTTACCTATACACAAATGTAAAATAAGAAAAACTCAGTCTTGAAACTAAAGAAAACTACATACCTGACAGTAGGTTCATAATTCATTTAACATATGTTCTATCTTAAAACAGTGCTTTTCAGAAGATATGAGAAACACTTTGATAATTTATCTTAACCAAAAAAACATTCCAAAGCCTTCTATCATCTGGAGTAAATATTTTGCCTCAGCTACTTGTACCAATATATCTACTTTTTGAATTACATGCCTACTATGTTTAGTGAGAGGCCAAAGAGGATCAATGTGAATAAACATGTTAAAAATAAAGACAATGTTCTGTAGTGTTAGCCTGATACCACTAAGAATAATTTTTAGCCTGCAAGAAATTTATTTTGCTTTTCATCTATACTTTTGTGTCTCTTAACTCCCTGTTTGCTTTTCTAAATGACATTGCCCTAGAATTCTTCCTCTCAGACTTTATGCAAAATAAAAGATGGATGGATTGATAGATTGATGGATCAATAGGATGATGGGTCAATGGATGGATGAGTGGCTATGCATATATATATATTTGTCATTCTGTATTGAGCAAACAAATATAATATACATCTGTAAAGTGAATGAAATACCCAAATTTTATTTAAGTTCCTACATAAATCCCTAAACAGCTACACAAATAATTAAAAAAATGTGACTCTACAAACTACTTCTGTGATTTTGCTTTTCATGCTTTCAGTTACCCATGGTCAACCATAGTCTGAAAATATTAAATGGGAAATTCCTAAGAGAAATAATTTATAAGTTTTAGTTTGCACCATTCTGACTACTGTCATGAAATCTGGAGCCTTCCCTCCCAGTACATGAATCATTCATTTTCCTAAATATCCATGCTATGCATACTACTTCCCATAAGTCATGGTTAGTCAAGAAGTGTTCATCTTGGTTATCAGATGGACTGTCCTGGTATCACAGTGCTTGTTGTCCTACTTCATATTGGCCACAAAGTACAAGATTAGGGATGCTGCCAATTCGAATATGCCTAAGAGAAGCATTTTAGTGGAAAGTTAAAAGTTCTCAATAAGAAAAAAAAATTGTATGTTAAGGTTGCTAATTTCTAGGGTAAGAACAAATCTTATATTGTGAAGGAGAAAAAATTCATGCCAGTTTTGATGTTGCACCTCAAACTGCAAAAGTTATGGCCACGGTGCACAGTAATTGCTTACTTACGATGAAAATGCATTAAATTTGTGGATGGAAAACATGAACAGAAAACATGTTCTGAATAACTGGAAGGTGTTGCACCAGAAAGTATTGAGCCTATATTAAGATTTCAGCAAGGGTATGCATGTATAGGGGAAAGCATAGAATATATAGGGTTTAGTACAATGTGTTGTTTCAGGCATTCACTGGGGATCTTGGAATGTATCCCCTACAGATAAGTGAGCACTACTGTAGATCTAGAGGTTTAGTTACCAAACCTAAAAAGAATGTTTAACAAATACTGAAAATGGCCATGATATTTCTTTGTACTAATTAGTGGGTAAGTTCCTGTTATTGACCCATGTGGGCCTATTTCTCTGAGATCCTAAATAACAACTGGTACATATTTATGGGTAAACATACAGAGGATGCCTTAAAAGTAAAAAGATGAAATTTTCTCTCACATTCTTAAAACCAAAAATGAATGTGCCACCAGGCTGTTTGTAGTACAATTACAAATATAAATTGCTATTTCCTACTGATAATGGAAATGTGCATATTCTCATCTTAATTACCTAAATATTTAAAAATCTACTGCATTTTAGACTTTAGAAATATATATGTATTTCTATACATCACTCTAGGCTGGTTATTAAATACAGCTAATTATGAGATTTATTCATTGAGAAATTTAATATAAATATATTACAGTCTAAAGAAAAACACTACAACAAAGGATATATTTGGAAAGCAAATAAAGTGAATCCAATGAATACATTTTGATTGCAGTGAGGCTGCCCAAAGCACTTTCAGTGGTGGGCAACCAGTCCCAACTCACATGACAGCCTTTCTTAGAAAACTCTCAGGATTTGCAGGCTGAGGTGAGCAGCAATAAACATACAAACCCAGGAAGCCCAGAGAGTCCCAAACAAGATGAGCCCTAACAGCCCCAAACCAAGATGAAAATGTCAAAGGTTAAAGACAGAGAGACAATCCTAAAAGCTGCAAGAGAAAGACAACTAGTGTCCCATAAGGGAGTCCAATAAGACTGTCAGCTGATTTCTTAACAAAATCTTTGCAGGGCAGAAAGGAGTGGCACAATATATTCAAAGTGATGGAAAGAAAACACCAATAACCAAGACTACTCTACCCAACAAGGCTGTTTAAAATTGAATTAGAGATAAAGAGCTTCTCAGACTAGAAAAAGCAAAAGGAATTCATTACCATCAAACCAATATGACAAGAAATGTTAAAGGGACTTCTTTAAAAAGAAAAAGGGGGGAAATATATAAATATGAATAATAAAATGGCAATAACTAGATTTGAGTTTGGATGGTGAACACACAACCTATTATATAGCTGATCTATTATAGAATTGTACACTTGAAACGTATCTAATTTCATAAACCAATGTCACCCCAATAAATTTAATTTAAAAATTCTTGTTCAGAATATATAAAGAACTTACACAATTGAACAACAACAAAAAACAAATTATACCATTGAAAAAGGGCAAATTACATGAACAGACATTTTTTTCCAAAGAATATATACAATGTCCAAAAAGTATATGAAAAGATGCTCAACATCCTTAATTATTAAAGAAATACAAATCAAAACTACAGTGAGATACCACCTCACATCTATTAAGATGGCTACTATCAAAAAGGGGGGGCAGTGTTGGATAGAATGTGGAGAAATTGGAACCCTTATGCACTGTAGGTGGAAATGTAAAATGGCATAGTCACTGCAGAAAACAGTATGAAAGGGTTTCTTCAAAAATTTAAAAATAGAATTACTATATTGTGAGATAACAGAAAATATATGTTGATCTCTCCCTCAAGTTTCTGGCACAGAATTCCTGAACCCCTTCTAATTTCTTGGTAATAGGGGTGTCTTTTGTTCTACTGAGACAACTCTGGATTGGCTTCTGGATAGAGGCTGGTTACTGGAAAGACTAAGCCATGATTAGTAGCTTGGAATTTTCAGCTTCACTCCCCATTTTCTAGAGAGGGGATAGAGGATGGAAATAGAGTTAGTAATTGATCATACCTTTGTGAGGAAGCCTCCATAAATCCCAGTTGTACATGTATCAAGGAGATTCCAAGTTAACAAACACATCCATACCTGGAGGGTGATGCACCCCAACTCCATGAGGACAGAAGCTCCTGTAATTTGGGTCCTCTCAGACATCATCCTGTGTATCTTTTCATATGGTTGTTCATCTGGATCCTTTGTCATATCCTTTAATAAACTGGTAAATGTAAAAAAGAAATGGCAATAACTATGTATCTATCAATAATCACTTTAAATGTAAATGGATGAAATATTCCAATCAAGAGACAAAGGATAGCTGAATGGATTTATTTTTTTTAAAAAGACCTGTATATGGGTCTGTGTACAAGATATATATGCTGTGTACAAGAGACCAACTTCAGATTGAAATTCACACACAAAATAAAGGAATGGAAAAAGACATTTCACGCAAATGGAAATGAAGAAAAAGCTGGAATAGCAATATTTGTATCAGACAAAATAGACTTTAAAACAAAGACTGTAATAAAAGACAAACAAGAACATTACCTAATGATAAAGGGGTTAATCCAATAAAAGGATATGCCCTAGTAAACATCTATGCACCTAACAAGAGCATATAAATATACAAAGAAAATGTTGACCAATATAAAAGGAGGGATCAACAGTAATACACTCATAGTAGGGGACTTAACACTCCATTGACACCAATGGACAGATCTTCCAGACAGAAAATCAACAAAGAAAGAGCAGATTTAAATGACACATTAGACCAAATGGATTTAATTGATACTTTTAGAGTATTTCATCCCAAAACAGCAGAATAACTGGCACATATATGCAATGGAATATTACTCAGCCATTAAAAAAAATGTAATCTTACCTCTTGTGACAACATGGATGGACCCAGAGGGTATTATGCTAAGTGAAATAAGTCAGACAGAGAAAGACAAATACCACAGGATCTCACTTATATGTGGAGTCTAAAGAACAAAACAAAACAAAACAAAACAGAAACAGACTCCTAGATACAGAAAGCAAACTGATGGTTACCAGATGGGAGGGGTATTAGAGTGCTGGGTGAAAAAGATGAAGGAATTAAAACATACAAAATAGTCTTGGTAGTTACAAAATAGTCATGGGCATGTAAAGTAAAGCATAGGGAATATAGAGAATAATATTGCAATAACTACGTATAGTGCCATGTGGGTACCAGACTAACCTGGGGGATCACTTCATTAGTTATATAAATGTCTAACCACTATGCTATACACCTGAAACTAATATAAAATAATATTGAATGTCAACTATATTTGAAGATTTTAAAAAATAAAATAAAAAGAAGAAATGTATATAGTTTGTAAGAAAAATAAAAACAAAAGTCAATTCAAATTTCCATTATGGGGACTGCTTAAAAAAAAATCTAATTGGAAATCTACCATAAATGGCATTAATACTAGTCACCCAAATTAGCACAATTTTAAAAGAAGAATACTATATCTATTTTTAGCTTTGTTTTTAACACACAACTATCATTTCATTCAAGCAAAAATAAATCCTGATTAAGAATTGGAAAGAGCCTTAAGCTATCTTAGGAGGGTCCAATATTTTTAAAATAAGAAAGAAGCAAGGGGCCGGCCGAGTGGCGCATTGGTTAAGCGCTGGTTTTGGGATGCCAGCGGCCCCGGTTCAGATCCCACATGAGGGCCAGTGACACTGCCCTCTACAGCTGACAGCAGCTCCACCTGGAGCTGGGCTGTGCGAGCCCCGGTGATGGTGTGGGCTGCAGCCCCTGCTGCAGTGGGCTGCCGTAGGCTACGGTGAGTGGCCCGCAGCCAGCGTGAGCGGCTGGCAGCCAAGCATGAGCTGCCAAAAGCCGGGGTGAGCAACATCCAGAGCCAGAAGCCAGCGACCGATCTGCCTCATCCGGGAGGAGCGCAAAGACGATACCAACAGTGAGGCAACATCCTCCGCAGCTAGGCTGAGGAACAGGAAGACGGCGACTTGTCTGTTCCCCTTCCCCAATTCCCCAACGCTGTTCTCCTCCACCAATTCCCCAATAAAATCTTTAAAAAAAAAGAAAAAAAAAGAAAAGAAAGAAGCAATTATATTTTTACTACTAAAGCTATTAATTAGACCTCCAATCAACAAAATATTATAATGTTATTTGCAACAAGGTACTCTAAATTTCTTATTCTCTCAAAAGTGTTTATTGGTGTATCAGAAATTCTTTATATAGAGAAATTCTTAAAAATCTGTGTTAAATATCTATGATAATATAATTGGACAAATTCTGACTAACATTTATAGCTGTAAATTTAATGTATTAAAATTGTTTCTGTGTACATTTCATAATCAAAATTTTCTTAAGACATATGAAATTTATTAAATGAATATATGTGATTAACTAAAAATCCATGTTGAAACAGAATATTTGGTGAATTAAATATACACAGGAATTGGTAAAAAGTCCATTGACTCTTGGCCAATAATCAAGGTAGAATCTCTTTCTGAATTAAACATTAACAAGAGGTCAAGAAAACAAAATTCATGAATTAGCTAATTGTTTTTTCTGCTCTTTATATAAACTGTGGTTTTATATATGCACACTCCTCAAAAACATTTAAGGAACAATTTATTATTATGTTGCCATAATTCTATTTTAGGGGGAAAGTTTAAAAAATAATTTGGGTTAACAATTCTTTTAGTGTCAAATTTAGGGTAAAAGTTCATCAAATTAACTTGAAATTTAAAAAAGAGAATCATACTAAAGAGGACAATGAAATATATATGTTTCACCAATTAAGTTATGTAGCACAAAGAGATTTAATGAAGTTAGGTAAGAAAGATGATGCCCTGTGTTACTTTAGTGCTCAGGAAAAGTGCAATGTTAATACTGTAAACTGACTGTAAACAGTTTTTTCAGGGGTTGCTTCTCAGGAATGGTGATTTTAATAAAATTACAGAGGTTTCAAGTGCACAATTCTGTAATACATTATCTATATATCACATTGTGTTTTCACCACCCAGAGTTGGTTCTCCTTCCATCACCATATATTTGACCCCTCTACCCTCATCTACTAACCATTGTCTCCCCAATAAATTTTAATTAACAAAGAAAAAGAACGGTGATTTTGAGGCTTAGTGTATGTATAGGAACACACCCATCACTCAGCTATAAATGGAAATGTCACTTTAAATTAGAACAAAGGAAACAGAAAGAGATGTATTCCTAATAATATCTTTAATGTAGTTACTAAGAATTGATTAGCAAAAGAACCATGAAAGATGCTAATATAAAATATGTAAGACAATTATATAGATATATGCATATAACATGCCACATATACTGCTAATACAATTTTATAATACATGTAAGAGAGAGCAGACCAGATATATTTTACAGGTGAGGAAACTAAGACTTAGAGAACTTAGTCTATTAAAGCCACCAGTAAATAATAGAGACAGAATTGAAATTCAAAGTCTATTCATTGGGAAGTGACAATATTATTTACTGTAAAATATATTGAAGTATAACCAATGTTTCTATGAGTCTGGCATAATGGGATTTTCTGTTCAGGATTTTACTAGGCTACAATAAAAATATGGGCTTGCTAGGGCGGTACTCTCATCTGAGGGCAGGGGTCCTCTTGCAAGCTCCTTGGTTGTTGGCAGAATCCAGTTCCTTGAGATTGTAGGACACAGGACACTCTTTACTTGCTGGCTGTCAGCCAGGGTCCTATCTTAGTTCCTAGAAGTCACCCACATCTCCTTTCCATATGATCCCCTACAACAGGGCTATTTGCTTTTTCCAAGGCAGCAAAAGAGTGTTTCTCTCATGTGGAATTTCTCTGGCTTTGTGTGAAGTCTTGTATAACTTAATCATGGAAGTGACTATCGCATTATCTTTGCTGTATAATGAAATCTAATTAAGGGAATAAATATCTCATTATATTCACAGGTCCAGCCCACAGTCAAGATATAGCATTTTAAAGAAAACTCTTACATGCATTTTTCTCCAAAAACAACAGGTATCCACTGGCATTACAGCTTCATAAGGAACTCAATAGGTCTTTCCTGAATTCTTCCTCACAAGCATTTAGATACATACTTGGAAAATAAAACAATTTTTGAATATATAATGCAAATTGCAGGCAGTAAAGCTCAAAGACATTTTATTATATGGCAGTAGATACTACTTTTCACCTTTTAGAGAGATTCTTGGGGTGGGGGAAATATTAGGGATATCATTGAGGGAAATGTATTCAAAAACTTAGAGTAAAATGAGATTTGCACATTCATCAAAAACAGACATCATTTAAAAATAAGTGGTTGATTATCATTGACCTAGAGTCAGCAGGTAAGCCTGTGATACTCTAAGTAAGCTTCATATACTGGAGGATAACAAGCAGAGCAAATAACATTTAAGATAACACTTATTGGGAATGACTGCAGTTCTTTTTGGAGAGAGAATATATCATAAGCTACCAGACATTAAATTTCCTATTTTTTTTCAAATTTCCCAAGTATTCAAGAGTTTTGCTGGATTATAAAAAAAGTAAAATGAGATTCTATTTTAAGTAGATAGGGATTAATTTCTAAGTGATGTATTTATGGTACATATAAATTTCAGAAAACTTTAATCATGAATTTGATATTCATCTAAAAAACACAGAAATCAGGATATAGTCTCTGTAGATGTAAGACCTAGATAGTATTATTCAATATTAATTTGTGATTTAAGATAATCAAAAAAGCATTTAAAAGAAGTGGACATTGTTAAAAAAGGAAAATGTATAACTTGAAATTGTAGGAGTGGAGGAATTTGAAAAACAGATGGGAAACACCTTATTAATTTTTTGTAACATTTCAATGGCAAGTCCAAACTCCCACTTTTTGGCCACTACTATTTATCATGAATTATACTGACTGGACAAACAGTTACCCAAGTTTACCATTTGGAAGTGTTGAAAAGGCTGCATGAAAAACTTAGATGACCTGAACTTTTCACCAACAACTCATGGCTCTTGCTTCATGACAATGCACCAGCTCACACAGCACTGTCTGTGAGGGAAATTTTCACCAGTAAACAAATAACTGTATTGAAACACCCTCCATACTCACCTGATCTGGCCCCCAATGACTTTTTTCTTTACTTGGAGATAAAGGAAATATTGGAAGGAAGACATTTGGATGGCATTCAGGACATCAAGCGTAATATGACAACAGCTCTGATGGCCATTCCAGAAAAAGAGTTCCAAAATTGCTTTGAAGGGTGGACTAGGCACTAGCATTGGTGCATAGCTTCCCAGGGGGAGTACTTCAAAGGTGACTGTAGTGATATTCAGCAATGAGGTATGTAGCACTTTTTCTAGGATGAGTTTGCAACCTTAATCGTCAGATCTATCTTGTCAGAGTGTATGTCACATAATTATTTTTTTACCCTAGGTTTAACTCAATAAAGCATGTAGTATTTCATACATGTCTGTATAACCCAAATATCTGTTGAGGCTTAGTTACCATGTGGACTATATCTTTGTCACCTGATCGAATCTGGTACTCTCCCCACAAATTCTGCAAATCTCCAATCTTAGATCTAGTTGTGTCTGTCTTTGATCTTGGGTCTAGAGCGAGATTTTGGTTCAGCTACTGGTAAACCAGATATTAGCTGGTTTCCATAAAAGTGCTGGTCATAAGAATTCCTTTGGTAATTTCACTAATGATTGGAAAAGTTTCTCAGAGACATGAGTCATACACTATAAAGCCCTCCACCATCTCATTGATTTCAATCTTACAAGTCTGCTACTATTCAAAGAACCTGTATCTTCCCTGTGCTGTGCTATTCTTCTGGGAATTGCAGTGCCCTTATTTAGCTGTCTGTCTGTCTGTCTGTCACACACACACACACACACACACACACACACACACACACACACAGAGGCTTATGCTCCTCTGCCTTCCTTCTTTCCTATTCATGCCTCACCATTGTAGTGATTCTACTATATGAGATAATTATCTATTTGCAAAAGTCAGAACTATCTTCACAGATGAACATCTAACCTGCTTTTTAAAGACATGTGCAGGAAAATTTTCAATATTCAAGTTTACACTTTAAATGGTTTCAGCTATCAACTATTCCTCTCCTAATAAGTCATAAAAATGTTGATTCTGGTTTGTGAACAGATTATGTCTAAGACATATGTTTATGTCTAAGAGCTCACAACAGTGATTTCAGTGTTTTTAAAAACTTGCTAAAATAGTTATCACAAAACATTCATCCAGACCTATATTCCACAAGGCTTTTCCTAAATTGTTTTATAAGTATGTATTCATATTTGAGTGAAGCAAAATGAAAAAAATATATATCTTTAAGGTGGTGTATTAATTAATTATTTTTCAAAAGAAAGCCTAATGTTTTCTACAATGTGAACATCATGGGTTATCTCTGATTACTGTTTTAGTTCATCAACATCTACTTTGGTTTTTATCAGCTCCAACTCCAATAGGGGTCATATGGGGAAATTTGGATAAAGAGGCAGTGGTTTACAATAAATAGCTGGAGATGGGGATTGGTCCTGTTCACTCACCTGTTCCTCATTAGAAGGAGGATAGGGTTACAGGATGAAAGATAACATTTAAAAATGGGTCAAGGAAGTAGAGAAGCTAACATTTGTTTTTTAGTTTAAAGAAGTTCTCAGCCAGCAATTGACTTTACATCACATAAACAATGGTTTGGTTTGGTCTTATGTGGGGTTTCGCATGTTCTTTCTCTATAGGCAGAGTCTAAAAGCTCTCATCACATCTTTGGCACAGTGATCTTCATCCAACTCACAAGTTAGGTGACTGTTATAAGGAAGAGCAGTGAAATCTGAAGGAAAATAAGTAGGAATCTAAATATGTCATCACGTTTTACATGTGCTGTGTCCTTGGAATAAAGGGAAAGGAATAAGGAGTTTGGTATTAAATTTTTGTACTCAGTTTCATTAAAATTTCTCTTACCCAATAAACATAGGTTTGGAATACGGCATGGCAAAGATAGTGGCTCATGGATTATTTTGTGTGTTCTCTTATACTTCCCAGTCCTTTTGTAGTTAGATGGGACCATGTGACTAGTTCTGGCCACTGGGATTCATTTTTATTTTTTCCAGAGCAAAGCAGTTAATTACCAATGAAAGGCTCTCTAGATCCCTCTTTGCCTGTCACATGGATGGGGAAGGCCATGTGTTCCAGATGGTTCACAGATAAGGTAGTGGGGCCTCTGTCATCCAGAGTCCCTGAGTAACTGTGAATCCATGCCCTACCCAACCCCAACCTTGAAATTGCCCTGAAAATGTTTCATGAGCAAGGGGAAAATGTTGTTGACTTAAGCCACTGAGATTTATTACTTCAGGATATTGTAACAAAACAGCAAGAAGAATGAAAGAAATGAAATAACTGAAAAGAACAATGCAAATAAAAGGAAGTCGTTTTTTCTATGTGCCCCTCCCCCATGGAAACATAGCTTAGAAAGAATGGCCAGTCTCACATCATTATTTTTACATAACATAACAATGTTGGTGATAAAACATCAGAAATATCATTTATTGAAAACATTTATATAGGTATGTGCTTTCACACCTACACATGTAAACATGTATTTAAACATACCCCAGCATTCTCTATCCTGTGAGATTTAAGATAGAACAGGAGAAAATCAATATATATCATCACATTTTTAAGCCTCTTTCTCTGAGTGAGTGGAGTTCTTAGTCACCAAAGCCAGGGTGTCCTTAAGATGTTTAAGTGTCTATCTTCAACATCATTTGACAGATGTGATTAATTAAGAGATGTCTAGAGTTGTTATTAAATTCAAAATACACAGATAAACATCTGGTGAAGATTTTTCAGAAGGTCTTTGGGGAGTGTAACATAAATTCTTCATGAAAAAAATTTGTTTTGCCATCAATCACCTATTCGTGATTGTAATAAGTGCATTCTTCACGTTGTCTCAATTGTTCTAGTAATACTTTGCTGCCACATCCCTAAATTATCTTAGTAAGTATTGTTTTTCAGTGTTGACATGATTTATGCTTGGATAAGGCAGTTTATAATATTCTATAACCAGTGGATTAAAATACCTGTTACATTTTAGGGGATGCAATGTTCCTAAGCCACATAGCAGAAGAATAAATGGATGACTATAGAAACATAGAAATAGTACATCCAAAAATTCTGGTGTTGGGCCAGCTGAGTGGCGTGGTGGTTAAGCGCTGGCTTGGGAAGCCAGTGGCCCCGGTTTGGGACCCACATATGAGGGTCAGTGACACTGCCCTCAAAAAAAAAAAAATTCTGGTGCTGTGAAAGCAAAATATCTGTACTAGCGAACAATACAAACTATATGAGGTGTGACAATTAAGTTTGCAAACTCATCCTAGAAAAAGTGCTATGTACCTCATTGCTGAATATCACTATGGTCACCTTCCAAGTACTCCCCGTGGGAAGCTATGCACTGATGCCAACACCTAGCCTACCCTTCAAAGCAATTTGGGAACTCTTTTTCTGAAATGGCCATCACAGCTGTCATCATATTACCCTTGATGTCCTGAATATCATCAAAATGTCTTCCTTTCAATATTTCCCTTATTTTGGGGTGAAAAAAGAAGTTATTGGGGCGCAGATCAGGTGAGTAGGGAGGATGTTCTAATACAGTTATTTGTTTACTGGCAAAAATCTCCCTCACAGACAGTGCCTGGTGAGCTGATACATTGTCGTGATGCAAGAGCCATGAATTGTTGGTGAAAAGTCCAGGTTGTCTAACTTTTTCATGCAGTCTTTTCAGCACTTCCAAAATAGTAAACTTGGTTAACTGTTTGTCCAGTTGGTACAAATTCTTAATGAATAATCCCTCTGATATCAAAAAAAGGTTAGCAATATCATTGCAACATGTTCATGAACTTGTCAGACCTCGTATAATACCACAGTTGGCTGATGCAGAGGGTATCACCAAAAATTATTAGAGTCAAGCATAACCATAGCTTTCCCCAGGATTTAGAGATTTGGGACCCAGAAAGTTTAATCATTCCTTCCAAATAACTGTTGGAAGTTAAGTTTTCTACCATGTGGAGAAAGAAAGTTTTCAGTAAGATAAAAACAAACAAACAAACAAAAAACACCCAATTTAAAAATGCTCAGAGGACATGAAGAGATATTTTTCTAAAGAGTACATACAGATGACCAACAAACATATGAAAAAAATGCTCAACCTCACTAATCATTAGAGAAATGCAAATAAAAACCACAATAAGATACCACCTCACTCCAGTCAGAATGGCTATCATCAATAAATCAACAAACAACAAGTGCTGGCGAGGTTGTGGAGAAAAGAGAACCCTGGTGCACTGTTGGTGGGATTGCAGATTGGTGCAGCCACTATGGAAATCAGTATGGAGGTATCTCAAAAAACTGGAAATGGAAGTACCTTATGAATCAGCAATTCCACTCTTAGGTATCTATCCAGAGAAATCCAAAACGCTAATTTGAAAAAATTTATGCACCCCTATGTTTATTGCAGCCTTCCTCATAATAGCCAAGACATGAAAACAACTGAAATGTCCCTCGGTAGACAACTGGATTAAGAAACTGTGGTACATTTACACAATGGAGTATTACTTGGCCATAAAGAAGAATGAAATCTTACCATTTGCAACAATATAGTTGGACCTAGAGAACTTTATGCTAAGTGAAATAAGTTAGATGGAGAAATACAAATACCATATGGTCTTACTTATATGTGGAATCTGAAGAACAGAATAAATGAACAAACTAAACAGAAATAGTCTCAGAAATATAGAGTAAAAACTGATAGTTGCGAGATAGGAGTGGGGTGGGGATGAGGGAGAGGGTGAGGGGATTAGAGGGCATAAATTGGTAGCCACAATATTGCCACAGGGATATGAAAGACAGTTTGGGAAATATAATCAATAATGTTGTAAAGATTTTGTAGGGTGTCAGATGGGCACTTGTCTTATTAGGGAGACCACTTCACGGACTGTGTAGATGCCTGACCATTGTGCTGTACACCTGAAGCTGAAGCTGAATAATATTGTATGTCATAATTTAATATGTATATACAGTCATGGGATGTGGAGTACAGTATAGGGAACAGAATCAATGGAATTGTAACAGCTATATATGATGTCAGAGGGATAATAGATTTGGGGAGAGGGGTTATCACTTTGTAAGGGGTGTAAATTTCTAACTATTACATTGATTTGTACACCTGAAACTAATTTTAAAAAATGCAACAGGTATAAAGTTTTAGTTGTGCAAGATAAGTACATCCTAGAGATCTGCTCTAGAGTATTGTGCCTACAGATGTTGAAAACTTGCTTTCCCGCAGAGTCCTCTTAGAAAAAGATTAAATATTCATCTGTGAAAATAGTTCTGACTTTTGCAAACAATAAGTTAACAATCTGTATTGTCATTTAAAGTCTGTTAAGAGGCAGATCTCATGTTAGGTGCTCTTACCACAATAAAATTAAAATTTTAATGCATCCAAAGAAACTGAGATGAGCCATCAAGGGAGCACTATTAGTTGAGTTCTTGGTTCCATTATTACTGAGGCCTAGGAGATTCCAGTATCTCCATGTAACTCAGTGTTTATCTGGATCACCTGCCCCTTAAGACCTAGCTAATAGTCTTGAACTCTAATTCCACTGTTGGTGGTTAATTCAAAAAACTTTCCAAGATTTCTGTTAATAACTAGGGATTGGGGTGGAAAATGGAAAGTGGAAGTGACTTAGATTTTCATGGTCATCTCTGGCTTCTGCTGAGTTAATTCTGTTAATTTTTTTCTGACTGATGATGTTTCTCCCTGATTTGTGTCAGTCTAGTCATGGATTTTAGCCTCCATCTCTTTCTATACTGCTTTAAAACAATTAAGCAAATTTCAAAACAACAAGAAAATACCATGGCTCTCAAACATGACATTTGTGTGTATGACAAATATTACTGAAGATTTGAAGAAGCTATGATTTAAAATAAAGAGACAGAAACAATAATTTCTTGTAGTATTCAACTTCTAACCAGCCTATTATGGGATTTTTTTCCACTTAGCCCTGCTGCCCCATTTAGAATTCCACCTTCTCCTATCATACTAATTCCTTTTTGTGCTCTGTCCCTTCTTCCCCTTCTCAACTTGTCCTTTCCAGTAAAGTTACAAATTATCCTCAGAGCACTGCTTTGAAATTCTACTCAAAGTCCAGATTTTCATATCCTAATCTGTCAAAGGACTCAATAGAAAAGAATTAATTTTGCATTGTCCACACTCCTCAGGCAGTTGTTTTAGATAGCAAATTTTCCTATCACTCCCATCAGAATTTGCCTTTCTGTTGATTCCAGTTTAAACTTGAGAGTCCCAGGCTCACAAATAAATGCATAATGCACTAGCAAAGACCAATATATTATAGATTAGTAATATATATTATTTATGCAACATTTAAGTGAAACTCTTTACTTTCAAGTTCATGTTCCCCTGAGGGGGAAGGCCCATCTTATTTAGTAAAATGACTGTCTTATATAATACTTTTATCAAATATCTTTATCTTCGTACATGTAGGGCACTTCCATCTAGGGTAATACGTGGTTGGCAAGCAGAGGTCTTTGGGAACAGGCTTTAATTAACAAGTATAATAAATGTTGAAGTAAATAGAAGTGACATAATTAAATTGTATGCTTCTAGAAGGCTTTGAAAGAGCAGATTTTCTGTAATTCACAAAGTACTCATTTAGTGGGTAAATCTATTTTTCATAGAGTTAAAAAGTGAAATTTAAACAGTCCACCTTTAAATTACCACATTCTCTGAACTACAATGGTCAAGGCAAAAATCCATATATTCTAGGTGTCTAATTATTAATATTCCCCATGTATACTTCCTCAAACAAGTAATATGTTTCTAATTAACACATTTCAAAAATATTTCTTGTATTTTTTATAAATACACAAATTGCTTCATTAATATCTCCTGCGGAAGATGTCAATCCTTTTACTACAAACTGCATTCTCACTGAAATCAAAAATTGAATAGCACATGAAAAGGTAAACAACAGGTTAGGGCACACATTTGAAATCAGCAAGATAATGACTTAATCAGCACAAGTGAGTCCATTTCCCCCGGAGGCCCTTTCTGTTGCAGGGTAACAGTCAGGTAGGTGCCATGTGTGTCTGCCTTTCCCTCACAGGGAAGACATCTCCAGCAAGGGTAGTGTTTCAAACTTCCAACTCCTGGACTTGTGACAATCAAAAACACATTCAAAAATCAAATAAAGAAGCAGATATTTTATGAGAGCTCTGGCAGACATGATGATATGACCTGTAGATGACACTTCAAGAAGGAACTCACTGCTCTGCTGTGAGGAATGAGGTTAGCTGATAACCTCCAGCTGTTAGCTCCTTCAAGGTCAGCCTTAGCTTTTGGCAACCAAGGTAAAACTTTTACATTGGCTCCCAGCTACAGAATGATTAAATCTAAGTAAAGACCTGCACCCAATCAGTTTTCCTCTAACTTAACTCTTTGCTCCAGAGTGCCCTACTGTGCTGGCAGAGACATCTGTAGTTCTTCATAGTAGACTGATTCCCTTTTCCTTCAATATCACCCTCCAGTAAAATTTTGTCTCAGCATCTGATTCCCACATAACAGAATGGGCACAGTTGGTACCGGGAATAATCTGAAATAGCAGACAGTAAGGTAGGGTGTGGGGACTGTCACTCTCTCCTCAACTGACAATATATATCCCATCCTGAGTGCCAAGTAGATCATGGACAGCCTCTGGCAAAAGGAGTATTCCAATTGTTAAAACTTTCACCTAGGGTCTCCTGGGAAAACCTCTGGTGGAGGGCTTTGTCCTGAACAGTGAGGGTATTCAGTCATTTGAGGTGTACAGGACAGTTAATAAACATAAAAATAATGGAACTAAATAATTTTTACCAAGTTCATTGCTGCCCTAAAGGTAGATAATTAAAAGCTAGAGAAATTAACAAATAATTGAAAGCTAAGCATGAGAGAAAAAGAGTTGCTTTGGAAGCTAAGAAGCAGCCTTCCTCTCATGCAGTGGACAAGCAGAAAAAGATAAAGATTAAGACCAATATCCAATAGTCAGAGCTGCTAAACTTCAAAGGTGGTTGAATGTTCAATCAAGGCAGGGTCCTCATACTAAAATCAGAGTTCCTACATGGGTAATACATTGCATGCTGTCACATGGTTTAGGGGCATCTAGGTGGGTACTTCTGAAGATTTCGACTTCCACCATTTTTGGAAAGTACAGAATGGTCACACCCCTCCCATGGGGTAAGATAATGCAGAGGTTTGTCCCACCCAAAGAAACAGATGCCCTCTTAGCAGCTCTCCTGACCTCTATTCCTGGCCAACAGACCTGTAGTAAGTAAAGTCACAGCAGTACAGCTGGAGAAGGATTGGCTCTAATGAGGAAGGAAATAGACCATGCCCCAAAGGAACTACAATAGGTAGCAGGCATGTAGACAAGGGCCAGGGGAGAACCTGTGGAACTGAATACAGCAGGTGCTCAATCAAAGGGGCTTGGCCATAAAAGACTGGGTCAGGAAGAGTTTAGTGAGTTTACTGTCTCGTAGACAGGGTTTAACATTCTGGTGAAAAGCCAGGAGATGGTGAAAATTTGCTGCTAGAATTTCTAGCAAAAGCCAGGAAATAGACACCATGGTATAGGAAGGGATTAAAAGGCCCAGGGATTTGAGTCTTTTGGGTCTCAGTTGTGTGAGACTGTAAGGCCCAAAAGAGGATGATGTTCCTGGAGAGAGCTGGAGAATGCACTTTTCCAAGAGCATAAGAAATGTGCGGATGTGAGCATCATTAGCATCACAAAATGTTCAGTGAGGGCCGGCCGAGTGGCGCATTGGTTAAAAGCTGGCTTGAGACGCCAGTGGCCAGGGTTCGGATCCCACATATGAGGGCCAGTGACACTTCCCTCTAAAAAAAAAAAAAAAAAAAAAAAAAAAAAAATGTTCAGTGAGATTTCTTCTCTGTGGGCCAGAGCTGATGATTGAGGCTATCACAGAAACTAGCTTGCTGATGGCAAAGGGGATGGTAAGGCTCTGGTTCAATAAAGGCCATTTGGTGTGGTTTAAATGCCAGAAGCCAGGGGATTATAAATATTTTAATGAGCAACAAAATCAGAGTAGCAACCAGAGTGCCTAACCAGTAGAGAGTTTCAGGGATGGTTAATAGAACATGGTTTCCCCAGACAGATAATAGGTGAGAAGTCATCAAGGGTACTGCATAATATATGAGTATACAATCAAAAATGAAAATATAGTTTCAGCAGTAGCTAAATGCTGTGCTTACCTTCTCATGACCACATAAAAATTGTAACTAAATTACAAAACAACTATCATTGAAATGGTATCACCTGAAATCTAGCTGAACCCAAGCCGTACAACTAAGGATATACAAAAGAAACCACCTCGTGATTGACAGGAGGGGCAGAAACAAGGAATGGGCTGGTGCCACACCAAATTAAAAATAGGGAAGGATATCTCAGTTGTGGAGGTCACCCTGAAAGAGCAAGTGGTCCCAGCACTACACCAGGCTCCCCAGCCCAGGGTTCCAATGTCAGGGAAGGAAGTTCCCATAATTTCTGGTTGAGTGAGACAGAGGGTGGCAAGAGACCCCGTGCTCTCCCTAAAGGGACCATGCATGGATTTACTCACCAATGAATCACTGGCTCTGAGCTCCAGCAATGGCGCAGCAGCTCAAAAGTTCCCAGGGACATATGAGGAGGAACTCAGTTGTCTGGCTTCAGGATGAGAGTTCAATGAAAAGCTTTCTCCAGGAGGGACAAGCTGGGGGACGCTATTGTTTTTTGGGTTTTTTTTGTTGTTGTTGAGTATGCCCCTCCCTGCATGCAGATGCAAGCAGATGCCATATTTAAGTCTCCATCAACTTGGCCCCACCCTGAAGTTTCTGAGACCCCGCTCCACCCAAATTTAAGCACACCCAAGCCACTTCTAGTGGCTGTTTTGTACAAGCTGCCTGCCTTGGCTCATGCTGCATACTTTCCTAGGGTCTCTCAAAGGTTTGCAGAAACCAGACTAGCAGTATCTGGCTTGAGCATGTTCCATACCTCTGGCTGAGCAGCCCTAAGCCCAGCATGAGTGGCAATCAGCTTTGGTTTGCAGCTTAGCCTCTCAAGGCATTTTCAAGCCCATTGAATCAGTGGTCATCAGCAGATTGATTTGTGGTTCCAGCTGGGTGGCCCTGGGTGGGGCACACGTTGTGGCTGACTTGGCCTGAAGTGGGTCCTTCCCAGGTGGCCTAGGGCTGGTGCACCCACTGGCCAGCTTCAAAACAAGTTAAAGCTAACCCAGCTGCCTGCAAGGCTGACACACCCAAGGGGCAGATTGGACAGGCACAAGAGCTCTGCTGAGACAGATCCTGCTCTGCAGGGTCAGCCCCT
Source organism: Aselliscus stoliczkanus (assembly GCA_033961575.1). NCBI lineage: Eukaryota > Metazoa > Chordata > Mammalia > Chiroptera > Hipposideridae > Aselliscus > Aselliscus stoliczkanus. The sequence goes on along the minus strand of CM066740.1, from coordinate 67,521,708 downwards.
GCAGAACTCCTCCACTATAGCATGTCCAGTCCTCACAACCAATGAGCTCGAGGATCAGTCCCTCCTACTGATGTTCAAGGAGCAACCAAAGATCAACTATAAGAGGAGGGCACACACAAACCACACAGGGGACACACCTGTAATGAGAGCTCAGGTGACCAGAAGGATTCCACAACTGAGCCCACAGCACATCTACTACATAAGGTCATTCTACTAAGACCAGAAGACATAGCAGCTCTACCTAATAAATAGAAACAAATACAGAGAAGCAGCCAAAATGGGGAGAGAAAGAGACATGTCATAAGTGAAAGAACAAAACAAAGCTCCAGAAAAAGAAAAAAAACAAAATAGAGATAAGCAATTTACCAGATGCAAAGTTCCAAACACTGGTTATAAGGATGCTCAATGATCTCATGGAGAACTTCAACAAAGAGATAGAAAACATAAAAATGGAGATAGAAAACATAAAAAAGAACCAGTCAGAAATAAAGAATACAATAACAGAAATCAAGAATACATTATACGCAATCAACAGTAGATTAGATGAAGCAGAGGATTAAATCAGCAATATATATATATTTGGACAATTAAGTTGGTGAACTCATCCTAGAAAAAGTGCTACATACCTCATTACTGAATATCACTACAGTCACCTTCGAAGTTCTCCCCTTGGGAAGCTATGCACCAATGCTAGTGCCTAGCCCACCCTTCAAAGCAATATTGGACCTCTTTTTCTGGAATGGCCATCAAAGCTGTCATATTACTCTTGATGTCCTGAATGTCATCAAAATGTCTTCCTTTCAATATTTCCTTTGGGTGGCCAGGTGGCTTAGTTGGTGAGAGCACATGCTCTGAAAAACAAGGTTGCCAGTTCCATTCCCACAAGGGATGGTGGGCTGTGCCCCCCCACAACTAGATTGAAAGCGGCAATTGGACTTGAAGCTGAGCTGCACCCTCCACAACTAGTTTGAAGGACAAAGACTTGACTTGGAGCTGATGGGTACTGTGAAAAACACATTGTTACACAAATGAAAAAAAAAATAAAACAAAACAAAACAAAACAACAAATATATATATATATATATATATATATATATATATATATATATATATTTTTTTTTTTTTTTTTTTCCTTTATCTTCAAGTAAAGAAAGAAGTCATTGGGGGTCAGATCAGGTGAGTAGGGAGGGTGTTCTAATACAGTTATTTGTTTACTGGCAAAAATCTCCCTCACAGACAGTGCTGCGTGAGCTGGTGCATTGTCGTGATGCAAGAGCCATGAATTGTTGGCGGAAAATTCAGGTCGTGTAACTTTTCCACGCAGCCTTTCTGCACTTTCAAATAGCAAACTTGGTTAACTGTTTGTTCAGTTGGTACAAATTCATAACGAATAATCCCTCTGATATAAAAAAAAGGGTTAGTAACATTGTTGCAACAAGTTTGTGAACTTAATTGTCAGACTGTGTGTGTGTGTGTGTGTGTGTGTGTGTGTGTGTGTGTGTGTGTGTGAATAATATGATGGGAATACACACATATCTCAACACTTACTTTAAATGTAAATGAATTAAATGCTCCAATCAAAAAATTGGGGGCTGAAGGGATAAGAAAACAAGATCCTTACATGTGCTGCCCACAAGAGACTCGCTTCAGATTGAAAGGCACACATAAACTGAATGTAAAAGGATGGAAAAAGATATTTCATGAAAATGGAAATAAACAAACCAAAAACTGGAGTAACAATAGTTATACCAGACAAAATGACTTTAAAACAAAGGCCATAAAAACAGGCAATGAAGGACCCAGTAATCCTACTTCTGGGTATTTATCTGATGAAACCTAAAATGCTTCTTTGGAGGACATGCTCATCCACATGTTCATTGCAGTATTATTTATAATAGCCAAGATATGAAGGCAACCTGGGTGTCCCTAAATAGATGAATAGAAAAATAAGAGGTGGTATATATATATACAATGGAATATTACTCAGCTGAAAAACAGAATGAGATCTTGCCATCTGGAACAATATGGATGGACCTAGAGGGTATTGTGCTGAGTGTAGTAAGTGAAACAGTGAAAGACAAATGTCATATGATTTCATTTATAAGTGGAATCTAAAGAACAAAATAAACAAATGTAACAACAACGAACTCATAGATACAGAGAATAGTTTGATGGTTGCCAAATGGGAAGGGGTTTGGGGATGGGTAAAGAAGGTGAAGTGATTAAGAACTATGAAATGGCAATTACAAAGTAGTCGTGGGAATGTAGGGTACAAATAAGAAATATAGTCAATAATATTGCAATACCTATGTATGGTTTCAGATGGGTACTACATTTATTGGGGTGATAGATGGGAAGGGGGTTGGAAGTAGGGTGAAAAAGTTGAAAGGATTAAGAAATACAAACTGGAAGTTATAAAATAGTCATGGGAATGTAAAACAAAGCATAGGGAATATAATCAATGATAAGATAATAAGTATGCATAATGCCAGGTGGGTACTAGTCAGGGGGATCACTTCGTAAATTATACAAATGTCTAACCACTATACCTGGAATTCATACAAAATAAAAATGAATGACAACTCTAATTTTAAAAGGAGGGAAAAGATAAAGGGGAATAGGAAGGGCTGGCCGAGTGGCGCGGTGGTTAAGAGCTGGCTTGGGACGCCAGTGGTCCCACTTCGGGTCCCACATATGAGGGCCAGTGACACTGTCCTCAAAAAAAATTAAATTTAATTAATTAATTAATTAATTAAAAGGGGGAATAGGAGGTCCAAATTTCCAGGTATAAAACAAATAGCTCTTGGGGATGTAATATACAGCATAGTAAATATAGTCAATAATATTGTGATAGCGTGGTATGGTGTCAGGTGGTTGTTGGGCTTATTATGGTGATCACTTCTTTCACATAGGGAATATAATCGGTAATATGGTAATAACTATGTATAGTGCCAGGTGGGTAATGTTGAATAATTATGATGTACACCTGAAACTAATATAATATTGTATGTGAACTATATTGAATTTTTTTTTTTTTAATGAGCAAGAAACAGAAAGTAGAATGGTATTTACCAGTGGTAGGGGGACAGAGGGAGGGAAATAGGGAGTAATTGTTTAATGGGTATAGAGTTTCAGTTTGGGATGACAAAAAAGTTCTGGAAATGGATATGGTATTGGTTGGACAACAATGAAAATGTACTTAATGCCAATGAATTGTACACTTAAAATGGTCAAACTAGCAAATTTTATATTATGTACTGATATATTTTACCACAATAAAAAAATGTGAGAGAAAAAAAAGAAAAAAAGGGACCGGCAAAGTGACTCAGTGGGTTAGAGCGTGAGCTCTACCAACTACAGGTAGAGCTAACAGGGTCACCAGTTCGATTCCCACATGGGCCAATGAGCTGCTACCTAACTGAGCTGCCCCTGAGCTAGTGAGAGTGTGTCGTTTAGCAGCAAGGTTGCCAGTAGGACACCCATATTGGATGGTGGGCTGCGCCCCTCCCCTCCGCACTACACCCCTCCCCCAACTAAGATTGAACTCAACACCTTGAGCAGAGCAGCTGTGAACTGCCAACAGGCAGCCACATGGCTCAGTGTGCAACAAGGTTGCTGGTTCAACTCCCAGATGGGATGGTGGACCACCCGCCATCCCCCCAATCCCTCCACCCTCACAACTACACTGAAAGAAGCGGCAACTGAATTTGGAGCTGAGCTTGCACCCACCACAACTAAGATTGAAGGACAACTTGACTTGGAGCTGATGGGTCCTGGAAAAATACAATGTTCCCTATCCCTAATTCCCCAACACTGTTCCCTTCCCCAATTCCCCAATAAAATCTTTAAAGAATAAAGGTGACCAAGAATGGATGTGCAAAATGCTGGGAGTTGTTGTCCCAATAAAATGCCATGATCAAGTGATGCCCAGTGTAATCTGGTTTCAGAACTAGAACCTATCGATTGGGAAGGTGTCCAAATCCTCAGGGCAACAGCATCATCCCTGCAACATGGTGACAAGTATACAGTACAGTGATGCCACATGGACCTGTGGGCGTTTACTCAAGAAGCTGTATACACAAGGTAAAGGGAACACCCAGGGCCCTGAGAATGATATGCTTTTTTTTTTTTTTTAAGATTTTATTAGGCAATTGGGAGAGGGGAGCAGTGTTGGGGAATCGGGGAAGGGGAACAGATAAATTGTGGTCCGTTTTTTTTCTTCAGTCTAGTTGTAGAGGACGTTGCTTCATTGGCCCATGTTGGTATTATCATTGTGCTCTTCCCGGGTGAGGCAGATTGGTCGCCGGCCTCTAGACAGCCGCTCACGGTGGCTCTTGGCAGCTCACACTGGCTGCCGGCCACTCACTGTAGCCTATGGCAGCCCACTGTAGCAGAGGCTGCAGCCCACACTGTTGCCGGCCACCTTAGCTATAGAGGCAACCAGATAGAGCTGTTGTTCACTACCTTAGCTATAGAGGGCAGTGTCACTGGCCCTCATATGTGGGATCCGAACTGGGGCCCCGCTGCTCAGAGCTGGTGTCCCAAGCCAGCTCCTAACCAATGCGCTACTTGGCCAGCTGGAGAATGATATGGTTTTTGAAAAAGAGCTCCTGGAAATTTTTGGACTATAGTCAGCTTAAGCATGTGAAACCAAGTGACATGCACCCAGAACTGCTCAGCATGATCTGGGTCCTATGAGACCCACCAAGTTATAAAGTTAGAAGGGCCCAGCAGAAATCCACCATAAGATGGAAACAGTACGAATAGTACCAGGGGGCAATGCAAGCTGCTTGAGCTGGTATCTGAGACCCCCTGGTCATCCATCAGAGTTACTCTAGCTCTGATCCATCAGTTCATCCCATGTGGCAGCTGCAGGAGTTGGAAAATGTCAAGCTGGTTTTAACATGAGTTAGTTCATTATACATAGTGCAGCCAAAAGTAGACTGGCTGCATGCCAGCTTCATGTAGGGAAAGCCTTGGAAGACAGTGGCAAGGTGAAATCTCTAGTGTGTGGAGCCTTGGGAAGCCCACCAGGTCATTCATTTGTGTGTAGCATTCATTGAGAAATAGCCTGAGAACTAAAGACTCCCGTTCTAAATATTTGTCGTAGTAACTTTTTGGTATTGTATTTGTGAAAGTCCTGGCAATTAGTCTGAGGCCTGGGAAAGGAAAGGTGGACAATCAGAGGAAAGGATGTCTGGAGTAGATGTCACAGATGGACATAGGCGAGTGGACACAAAGTATAAAGGACTTGGCATGATGTATTAAAGGGCATCAGAAAACACCTGTGGTGGGAGAGTCACCCACACCAGGTAAACAAGAGGCCAGTTGATATTACCCAGCTGTTTAACAATTCCTCCTTCCTGGGTTGATATGCACACTAAACAGAATGGCTTATGAAGGGTATACATGACCCCAACAGCCTAGGCAGGTAGATTTACCTCCTGCTACCTCTGCATGTCCAACATGCCCTCCAATGAGACTAATACTGAGTCCTTGGGATGGCACTGTTCCTTGAGGGACGAACCAACCTTGTTGTCAGTTTGGCTACATTGGGTCCCTTCTGTCCAGAGAGGCCATCAGTTTGTCACCAGCATAGACACCCGTTGTGGTTATGGGTTTGCTGTTCCTGCTGACAAGACATCAATCACTACCACTGCCTGAGAGTTGACAGAATGCCTGATCCCACACAAGATGGCCATCCAACCAGGAAATCCACTTTACAAAAAGTGAGGGGTGAGAGTACACCTCTGACCACAGTATCCACTAGAATTGTCCTGCACCACCCAGAAGCTGCTGGCCTAAGAGAACTCTGGAATGACCTGCTAAAGATACAGCAGAGCCACCAGCTCTGAGGCAATCCTCCATTAGGATGGAGCATATTCTAGTATGCACATCAATTAGAGACCTTTGTAATCTGCTGTGTACCTCACAGGACAGAAACATGGACCTGAGGAACCTTGAGGGGAAGCAGGAGTGGTTCCACTTACCATCACTTCCCGTGACCCCTTTGGAGGCTTTATGTTTCCCATCCTAACACTGTGGACTCTAGAGATTGGGAGTTCTAGTCCCCACAAGGTGCTCACTCTCACCAGGGAATGCAGCAAAGACCCCTGGGAACTATAAGTGATGGCTGCCACGTGGACCCCACGGAGCTAAGAATCACTCAGTAAACAGAGTCACCAAAACTTGTCAGGTATAATTGACCTTGGTAGCAGGAGTAGTTCAAGTTGCCCTTAAAAATGGAAGTCAGCTTGATTCTTTCAGGTCTCACTTTTATGATTTGTTAGGTAGGTCCCAGCTGTAGTCAGTCTGGTCTAATTATTCCCCACCACTGAGGCAAGATGCTTCTATGTACTATACCCAACTCCCCGTGAATCCCAACGTTTTCTATTTGAGCTGATGGGAATAGGCACTCTGCCCAGCCCCCTGTGAGCACCAAGCAATGTTACTTCTGTTCTTGCCCCAGCCTTAGATAGCTCCGTCATACACATGTGCTCATCTGTTCTCAGCTAAATATTGGTGAGCGGACTTTCTGAAGATCTCTGGAATTCTCTCCTCAGCTTTCTCCCCTCTGGTCCTCTGTTCTGAAAACAGTAACCACTTTGGCCTCCCCAGACTGCCTGCCACATATTCTCAACTAGAATTTGCCAGGCTTTGCCTAGGTTCCCTATATTGAAAATGTTCTCAAGGGAGTAAGCTGGGATAATCATATGACTCCCCTTGTTTGTTGCTTATTTTTCAAGGTTCACCATCCTTTGTTGAAACCATTGTGTGCATGTGTGTGTGTGTGTGTGTGTGTGTGTGTGTGTATACACATATATTTACATTCATCAGCCCGATTTTATATTTTGTTTATTTGTTTTTTCCAGTGGTAGAGTAAATCCAATCGCTTTTGCTCCATCTTGGTCAGAAGCAGATATCTTCTCACACTTAAACTTTGTAAGTACCAATTTCTATTTAAAATGGTAGTTATAGATTTTCCGTTATCTCTTTGTTAAAGTAACCCTAAGGATCACCTCCTGTTAACTGTCAGCTCTGTTTTACCTTTTCCTTTAAAGTCATAATTGAAAAAATTAAATTTCTCTAAGGGTAGAGAGATATTTTTACTACTCATATTCAGACTGTCCTCTTTAAATATCAATTATATTTTGAGATTTTACTGCCCAAAGCACATGGTGTCTTAGGAAGGGTTACTTGTGACATTATTTTCAGTAGGTCTATCTTATTCAAAAGAGAGGAAAGGCATTTCCCTAAAGGAATGTTTATAAATATGTTCTCTAAGCCAGGGAAGTAATAATTTCAAAGCTTCCTGCTCAGTGTGTAAATAAAATATGAAAATCCATAAGAACTTTTGAAACCTTCTGCTGTAGGCTTTAATCCAAACTTTTCAATAAAGCTGGATTCAATCAACTACCACTTACTTTTAATTCAATTAAGCAAGTGTATATGGAGACTCCGTTACTTACAAAGTCCCACAGTGCCATTAGGAGAAGCAGGCAGAGCCAGTACGTAAAGTGCTAGCATCAGTACTATGATTTAGGACAACTTCTGTATACATCAATATAGTCAATGCCATAAATGGTGCTTCCACAGACTCTCACTGGGGATCAAATTAGCTATCAAAGAAATGTAAATGGGGGGATCACTTCATAAATTGAGTAGATGCCTGACCACTGTGCTGCAAGCCTGAAACTAATATAAAATAATATTGAATGTCAACTATAATTTTATACACACATACACACACACACTAATGGGCTATAAAATACAGCATAGGGAATATAGTCAATGGTATTGTAATAGCTATATATGATGTCAGATGGACAGTAGACTTCAGGGGGGTTATCACTTTGTGAGGGGTGTAAATGTCTAATCATTATGTTGTTTTGTATACCTGAAACTAATATAATAAATTTAAATTAAGAAAAAGAAATGTAAAATTAGAAACGTGACTTAAAGAGTTTAAATTAGAAATAATAGGACAAAGCTGTTAAGAGAGTGGAACTAAAATCAGCAAAGGCAAATATGAGAATGTATATGATAAATTCTGAGGGAAATGGATGCTGTTAATTCAAATTGGATATGGTATAGCCTACATGCATGAGAGGGAACTGGAAAATGGGAGCTGGATCCTCTTTGTTTGTGGCCAAGCAGACAAGTTTCTACCTGACAATAGAAACTTCTGAAAGATTCTGAACTAGAGAATAACTTTGTCAGCAAAATAAATAATGCATGATGGTTAGCATAAAATAAAGACTTAGAGAATTGGGGCATTAGAAGGATTTATAAGAGACATCAGAAAAATTAGGACAAAGCAGAGGTGTTTCACAGTTATTTTATATAATAACATTCTGCTTTTAGAAGATAAAATTCTAAGGTAGAAGAAACACCATCAACTGAGGACGAAGATGTGAAGAAGAGTAAGAGTGGCAGCTGGTCTCTAAAAATGCTCCTAGTTACAGAGAGTATAGGAGAATTTTTAGAAAACAAAATTCAAATGTCTAACAAGCTTGAACACTGCTAAATTTCAGAAACAAAATAACAAATACCATTTTCACTTTTAAATTATCAAATGTCAAAAAACGACAGGACCCCAAATTTTTAAGGATGCCCTTGGGCAATATATACCATAAGGCTTAAATTGTTTAAATCCATTGTCCTAGTAATTCCCCTTCAAGGACTCTGATTCTAATGCTAAAAAAAAAAAAAATTATATGCAAAGACAGTAAACACATTATTGCATTCTTAAAACACTAAAAGTAGCTTTAGTTGTTCAAGCAAGGAAATATAACACTTTGAACCATGAATAAAGTCTTCACTAACCCTTACTGCTACAACTGAGGAATTTATTTTCACAATCCCATCTAACCATATTTCAATAAATTATATAATCTATACTACCCTTATCCTATAAAGGGAGGGGATTCCTTTTCCACAAGATTACATGATACGAAACATGAAGACTTCCTGGCACCACAAATCACAACATAAACCTATGTATAAAAAATGCAGAAGAAAAAATGACTTAAAGAAAAAAAGAAATGAGTATAAACAATATGATTATGATTTAAGTGTCTTTCATAATAATTTGAAAAAAAAATCCCTGCAATTTAAGATCTGCTAATGTAATTTAGGCATTCTTCCATTTTAAGAAAAATGATGAGAATACAAAAGTAAATTAAGTGTGATCTTTACCTTCAGAGAGTTCACTGTCTAGTAGAAACACAAAAATGTAACTTGAAAATATAATGTTGACATTTTATAAACACGCGAATATGGGAACTTTAAAACTTTGCTCCCTGAGCCAGCCGAGTGGCACATTGGTAAGGAGTGGGCTTGGGACGCCAGCTCTGAGAAGCAGGGCCCTGGTTCAGATCCCACATAGAGGGCCAGTGATGCTGTGCCCTCTACAGCTAAGATGGTGAACAACAGCTGACCTGGAGCTGGGCTGCTATGAGTCGCTGGCGAAGGTGTAAGCTGCAGTGGGCCTGGCCAGCAGCTGGCATGCACTTTCGTCAGCCATTAGTGGCCATCCAATGGCCGGTGAGTGACTGCCTCACCCGGGAAGAGCGTAATGAGAATACCAACATGGGTCAGTGAAGAGATATCCTCCACAACTAGACTGAAAAACAAAAGGACAGCAACTTATCTGTTCCCCTTCCCCGATTCCCCAACGCTGTTTCCCGCCCCCAATTAAAGAAAAAAATCTTAAAAGAAAACCAAAAAAACCCTTGCTCCCTAATTATTGACATAAAACTAGAAGAGGTTTCAAGGCAGTATTTTAGTTCAAAACTGCTTTCAGGTCAGAAGATATCGAGTGACTGTTTCAAAGTCACAAAGCTAGGAAGTGCACAGGAAGATTCAGTTATTTCTTATATCCTAGTATAGCACTATTTCCACAACATCATTATATCTCTCAAAATTAAGAAGAAACTTAATTTTAGCCTCTTTCATTAACCAGACATTTTACATTTTTTGAATAGAAATTTAAAAAATTAGATCTAGAAAGAGACATGACAATGTTAACACCTTATTACTATTTATTACTCTTATTATAATTTTTTGAATTGTAAAAACATGTACATCCTTCAAAAGATATATGTATGGATACATTATATATTTTTAAAAATAACACATGGAAACGTATTTAGTGGAAACTATAGATAGATAGATAGATAGATAGATAGATAGATAGATAGATAGATATGATATAGATATAGATATAGATGATATAGATATAGATATAGATATATGTAGTCAACATTGGTAAAGCTCAGAGGACATATTCTCCAATGCTGCATTATCTATCATGCCAGCTAATGCTAAGAGTAACTAGATACCAAAGAAGGAAGCTGGCTTAAACACCTAAATTATAGATGCCATTTACCAACCATATTTGTTTCTATGAGGAGATTGGAAAATAATTTTTAAATGATTATTCACAAAAATGTGAAAGGAGATGTAAAAGGGTCTTTTTTTTTCATAAAGGTTTGTCTTAGTTCATGTATAATGAATACACCTAATTTCTACACCTCTCATACAGTTTCACTTATTGTCAAAAGCAACCTGATGTAATTTTTGAATTTCAGAATTTCATCACTTATTCATAAATTTAAGGGTTTTGTTGTGTTAAATTAGTTTCTTATTATTTAGCTATTTGGAGATATTTATTTTGCTGTGCTTTATTTATTTTTATATTCCTATTAATATTCTCATCTGGATTAATTATAATAGTGTGTATATACATAAAGAAAGTCACTAATTTGAAAAACTGTTTAACCCAATGGGTTTTTCTTCCTTCTTACCAAAGAGCCATATAACCCAATGGAGAGTGGAACAGACCAAGTGCGAGGTCCTTTTGTCAACCCCATGGGGGACAGATTCTTTTGCACTGAATTAGTAATTCCCAGAGACTGGTGATTTAAAGTAGTTCTTCCTCTTTATAGATGTTTGACAGAGCTACCCATCTTCTAGTGCAAATATAAAAAGGTAAAAGGCAACTGTTGATCTCCAGGGCATCCCAAACTTTAGTACCTATGAACCACCTGGGCATCCTGTTAAAATGCAGAATCTGATGAGCCTGAGACTCCGCCTTCCTAATGAGCTCTGAGGTCATGCTGCTGCTGCCCCACTGGCCACATTGAGGGGCAAGAAGTAAATCCCATTTCCCTTCCTCTTTTCTTGAGCCCTTCCTCAAACTATGTGAGATTCAATAGCCCTAGAAATGTATTTCTTACGCTGTTCAGTTAGAAATCAGCATATATTAGGGAGAATAAATAGTTGTCCTTCCTTCCAGTGTTATGATTGTACTTTAAGTAAAATTGGGATGGTACCATTATACCATATTTCAGGTTACTATCAGTTAAATAGGTTCTGTTTGACTGCTTTACAATTTAATCATCATTTATATTCTTAATTTGGGGGCGATATAAATTCTAAAATCAAAACAACTCACTTAATAATGAACTTTTGGAACATTGCCCATTTATAAATTTGGATTCCACTGTATTTTATAAACTCAAACAATAAAAACCCAAATGAATCAAGGAAACATTACAATGGGCCAGGTAAAATATTATGATATATAGTATTTTAAAATATAGCCCATAAGCTGTTAAACACAATATATTTGTATAATACAGAGCAATTATGGAAAATAAAAAGGGTATTGAGTTATAAAGTGAAACACTGACAGTTTACAAAATACAATTTATATAACAATAGAATATATAATCACATTTCTAATCCATATTCTTAAAATGTTTACCTTAGTCAAATATACTCATTAATCAAATATTTATTGAATACCTCCTACCTACACATTGAGGATATAAAAAAAGAACTAAAGGATAGCCAAGAAACCCTATAATAAGAGAGTATAATAAAAACTTTAATCAACAATATCAATGCAACTTGAGAGGTGCTTTAGATCAGTGTGAGCAATACAGGGGGAAAAAGTTTTGCTTCCAAACGTCAGGGAGGATTTCATGGTGCAGAAAGTACTGAGCAGGATCATGAAAGACAAGTGGTTCCCTTAACTGAAGATGGAAACAATATTCACACGGGCACAGAAAATGGAAAGAGCTTTTCATGTTAGGTACTAGCAAATAGGCTGATGAGATCCCATCCCTGGGCCCTGGGGTATGCTGTGCTAGGGAAGGAGGCTGGGGAGCTGGATTATGCCACAGTTAGGAGGGATCTGTGCCAGGTTAGGGAGTTTAGACTGGATCCTCTAGTCTGAACCATTGCTCTTCAGACCAGGTAATGTATCACCCAAAGTACACAAAGACTTTCCAAAGGCACACAAGCACAACCATCAAAGCATATATATTCTTTCCTAAAATTGATCTATCTGAGGAGACTAAAGTCCCTGCTAATTTTCTTAATCTTCTATCTCTTTTTCAAAAAAGGCATCCCCCTGGATCTTAATCAGTGCATTACCCAAGGAGCTAAAACTTCCCCAAATCAAACAAAAGTGACAGTTGATACAACTCTCTCAATATTGAGAAAGTATCATTTATACTGTATAACAAAACTGTTAGCAAATTATATGTTTACCATTTCTTTGCTTATAATAATATTAAAAGGGGACCTAACTGAATTATCACATGACAGATCATTAAAAATGATATGTGATAAATCACCTTATGATTTTTGGCATATAATTATTGGGTTGTCAGAAAAGTCATGATGCATGTTTGCAATAGATGGCACTAGTTCAGTTTTGGAAGTACTACAGTCATTCGCATCTATGTTATTGCTATGTCAGTTGACAGTTCACAGTTCTAGCTTCATTCTAAAAAAAAAATTGAGTGATTGGATGAGTTTTGGACATTTTACAACAAGTTGAAGATGGAAGACCAAGCTGTTCATTTTTGCCATATTTTACTGTTTTACTTCCATAAAAGGAAGAACACGCATCAAGCTTATGAAAAGTTGCGTAAAGTTTATGGTGACAATGCTCTACAAGAACGTCAGTGCCAACGATGGTTCACGAAATTCTGTGCTGGTAATTTTGATCTCAACAACGATCCTCGGTCAGGGAGGTCTACCGAGGTTGATGATGACGAAATAAAGGCATTGATAGAGTCAAACCCATGTTACATGACACGAGAGATTGTAGAAACATTGAACATCCATCATTCAAGAATTCATGACCACATGAAGAAGCTGGGATACACAAGCAAGCTCGATATTTGGGTTCCGCACGAACTCAAAAAAGTTCATTTGACAGCGCTTATAAACATCTCCAAAATGCTCATTACACGTGAGGAAAACGATCCTTTTTTGAAGCGACTGATAACTGGTGATGAGAAGTGGATTGTTTACAGCAATGTGGTGTGCAAACGGCCTTGGTCCCAACATGATGATTTATTTGCCTCAAAAGACCTCGAAAGCAGACATTCATCAGAGAAAGGTTATGCTCTCAGTGCAGTGGGATTTTAAAGGTGTCGTGTTTTTCGAGCTCTTACCAAGGAACCAAACAATCAGTTCAAATGTGTACTGTTAGCAATTGGACAGTTTGAATGAATCCATCATCCAGAAATATCCAGAGCTTGTTAATTATAAAGGAGTTGTGTTCCGTTGAGACAACGTGAGACCACACACAAGTTTGATCACCCGTCAAAAATTATTGGAGCTTGGATGGAATGTGTTGCCACACCCACCAAATGGCCTGACCTTGCACCGTCAGACTTTCACTTGTTTCTCTCTCTTCAAAACTCCTTGCGTGGTATAACGTTCAATTCAGATGAGGCTGTAAATCAGCACCTTGTTCAGTTTCTCGCAAATAAAGACAGATCCTTCTAAGAACGAGGAATTGTGAAGCTCACTGAAAGATGGCAAAAGGTTATCGAACGAAACGGGCAATATATTATTGGTTGATCTTTGTTCTTTATATAAATAAATGACCTTTGAAAAATATAGACAAAATACATCATGACTTTTCTGACAACCCAATAATTCTAGGACTCTATACAGCCTGGAGTTGAATAATGTTGCTAAGAAAACAAAATACTTCTTACATTTCCATCTATTTATATTTGAACACATTTCCTCAACATTTCATATATAAGAAAAGATAGAAACGAAAAAGAGCCTGTCTCCTAGTAATGAATACTATTTACACATGACTATATGAAATAATTGATAAAAGCCTTATAAATCTTAATATTAACCATTGCAATAATATTTAAATAAATATTAATGACATTTTTAAAGTTTGAAGATTCATCACTAAATAATAAAGAGCACTGAATGTTTACACGATCAAATATGAGATTCAGAAATACAATTCTGGTGACAATATTAAGGATCAAATGAAGAAATTGGAAACAGACTAGCTAGAATATTCTTGCAATAGCTCAAGTCAATTTTACACAGACTTTTTCTTTTTACAGAATTAGATAATAGTTCATTATGTTAAATCATTGCTTGATTATCTTATTCACCCCAGTAATTTAACTTTTTTCCCCCTCATCTGATCAATCTTGTGACAGAAATGGACAGATTGAGGCTGTGTTTACAAGTAGTTTGACAAAAGTACTTCAGTAACACAACTACAACTCAGTAAAAAATTTTGTGGTCATTAAGAAGGTCAAAATACTTCCCTTAAATAGGATGAAAGTCTAATTGATTCGGTTTTCTACGTCTTCCCTCCTTTGACTTAGCTGGGCCTGGCAGCCTAACTGCATGACATTTGAATTTCTGAGGCAAATATACAGTTTTCCTTTCTTGAGTTTGTTTCAATGAAATGTCTTCATTTTTCCTTTAAGTTTATATGTGGAAAACATTTCATCAAGCTACTGATATGGTGATTTGTCTCTAATATCTACCTATTTACATTTAAATTATCTGATGAATTATTTGCTCTATAATATACTGTCTATAAAACAGTCATAAGTGGTAATATGAAACTGATGGCAGTGCCAAACTGAAATAGAGTCTATGAAGTATTACTAGTCTAAAACAGGTAATGAGTAGCTAGATTGCTAAAAATTCTAGGCTTCTAACAATTGGTATGTATGACTATTTAGGAAATATATAGTTGAAGCAAGTGCCCGTATTTCAGATGTTTCCATATTGTTCCACAATGCCTTTTTTATTACTCAATGGTTTCTGGAGAAAGTTTTCAAAACAAGTTGTCAAATCATGATATAAATTCAGGTCTATTTGAAGAGATGTGAAAACACTTAAAGTTGGGAATACTATTTAAATACTTGAGGTAATTATTTTCTTACAACAGATTCATTTATAATGTATGGGTTAGATGCTTTAGAGAGGTTAGTCTGGTTTATTGGTTAGGAATTGGGGCTCATGAGTTTAAGTTGGTCATTCTTCTAGCTAAATTCTTCTGTAAATTCGAGTCTATTTAAAGAACGTTCTCCTCAAATTATAAACTTGGGAGAAACTGAGTAAATTTAAAAATCTGCAGCTAAAATTTGCATGACTGAGAATTTTATAAGTTGTAACTATTGACATGAATTCCTATTTTTTGCATAGCAGAATTGTTAGGCATTATTTAATTCACATAAAAACACGTAAGCTTCACATACAAAATGACCATAACTCTCTGTAGGAAATGGACTGGGTATTCACTTTCTGCTACTTACAGTACTCCGTGGGCTGATTACTCTCTAAGTAATTTCAGAGGCTCAATAAATATTGGTTAACATGAATTTTCAGTGAAGTTACACACCACATAATGTTGTTCTAACATACTCTCACTCTTCTGACGGATGCCACTGATGAAAATCAGGACCATGTGTTACACAAGTTAGGGTTTTTCCAGTGTGAGTCCATAGAAACAGTCCCCATAGAAACAATTGACTGAAATTAAGTAGAAGAATGAGCAACTTCAAACTCATGAGCCCCAAGTCCTAACCAATAAACCAGATTAATGTCACAAAAGCATCTGACTCATAAATTATAAATGAATCTGTTTTAAGAAGATAATTACCTTAAATATTTAAACAGTATTCCCAACTTTTAAGTGTTTTCACGTCTCTGCTGTTATATCAGGGGATTTTAGAGCACAAAGACACTTTTGTCCAAGCATGCTTACCTATACACACATCAACACCCACCCTTCATCCCCTCATCCTCCTCTCTCCAGTCATAAATGAAAAAAAAATCAATTACTATTTCATGAGGACCTATTCTGTTCCTAGCTCTGGGTTAGGTACTTGGCACTCAATAACAAAGCATAATTCCTATTGTTTTGGTGTTTACAGCATAGCCCCTAAAGCAGACCATACTTAAATAATTAGTTATTTTAATCATAATTGTTATTACTACTCTAAAACTCTACTCCTGTAATGAGAATGCATAACAGGGCATTGATCTATTTCAGGAATCATGAGAGGTGATCTTTGAGCATTCTTGCAATTGATGTTTAAGATGATGTCTGATGGATGAGGAGTTGGCAAGGCAGAGGTTGAAGACGGAAGAAGGCTGTGCAGAGAGCAATCCAAGCAGAGAATGAGACCATTGTATAGTAGTATAACAGTACTAGTTCCCAGGACCAAAGAGCATTTTCAAAACCATGTAAGAGAACATATAGTGAAAATTATGTTTTAACCAACTTGAGATACACCAAAGTTGTGCCTAAAGGAATTCGAATAATAGTTAAACATTTGTTTTCACGGGCCGGCCGAGTGGCGCAGTGGTTAAGCACTGGCTTGGGAAGCCAGTGGCCCCGGTTCGGGTCCCACATATGAGGGCCAGTGACACTGCGATCAAAAACAAAAAAATTTGTTTTCACAATGAGATACTTGCTTATCAAAAGATCTTTCTCCGTGTCATTAATGCTTATGCATTCATGAATACCAATCTGTCTTTGTAAAATATATGTAATTAAGCTTTGTACTCAGTCTGGTAGCTCTTATTCACATACAACTTGCACAAATTTCAATGAAGGCCTTTTTTATAGTAATTTGTCATTGTTAACTTATTCTCTAATGAAAATGATGTATACAAGAAGAATAGGGATAATCAGAAATCATTATTTTCACTTTTTGAGACTGGAAAAGAAGCTTTTTAAATACATAAAAAATAACACAGTTATAATTATAAAATATTAATCTCCTTTCAGGTCTGTTTTACACCAATAAAAGAAGATCTTTAGGGAATTTCTAAAGCATAGATTATGAAAACATTTGAATTAGAAAAACTTTTAAGTAAAAAAGATTTTAAATACAGCTAGGTTATCAGATTTAACAACTTTTTTTTATAGAATGTTCTGAAATTCATGTGTATGGTGTATCAATTTTAAGAGAGCAAGATAAAACTGAAGTGAACAAATAAAAACTAAACTTATTTATACTCAGTTGTCTGAGTATACACAGAGATAACTATATGTCATAGAAATATAATTGAGAATGTCACAAATTTCAAGATATGTTTATTTTTCTTTCATACTCATCCATATGTATGCTTAGTATACTCTTATATAAAATCACTTTTAAAACATTTATATAATGTTCATCTTGTTTGGGGCTGCCTGTGCTTCTTGGACTTGTATGTCTATTTCCTTCACCAGGTTAGGGAAGATTTTAAACATTATTTCTTCAAATAGCTTCTCCATCCCTTGCTCCCTCTCTCTCCTTCTTGTACCCATATGATGCAAACATTATGCTTGATGATGTCCCAGAGGTCCTTTAACTATCTTTACTTTTTTTATTATTCTTTTTTCTTCCTGTTGTTTGGATTGGGTATTTTTTGTTACCTTGTCTTCCAAATCACTGATTTCATCTTCTGCTTCATCTATCTAATATGCTGTTGATTCCTTCTAGTGTATTCCTCATTTCAGATGTATTCTTTGTTCCTGACTCTTTTTTTATGGTTTCTCCGTCCTCCTTTATGCTTACTATCTCTTTGTTGAAATTCTCACTAAGTCCCTTAAGCTTTCTTCTAACCAGTGTTTTAAACTGTCTTTGGTAGGTTGTTTGCCATCATTTATTTCATTTATTTCTGTTTCAGGAAGTTTCTGCTGTTGTTGTATTTGGAACACATTTCTTTGTTTCTTCATTCTGGCTGCCTCTCTGCGTTTGCTTCTATGTATTAGGTAGATCTCCTATGTCTCTCAGTTTTTGCTGGGTGGACTTTTGGAGTATGTGTGCTGTGTGGGCCCGTGGCACAGTCTTCCTAATCAACTGTGCCTGTGTTCCAGGAGGGTCCCTTGAATGTGTTGTGTGCGTTCTCCTGTTGTAATTGAGCCTTGATTGCTTTTAGCAGGTCAGTGGGTGGGACTGACTCTCAGGCTGACTGTGAGGATTGGTTACACCCACAGTGTATTAGCTACTGTGCAGGGACTGATGCCTCAGAGAGGATTTGCCCCTGTGGGCTGTTTTTTCTGTTAAGATCCCTGTTAGGAGATGCCACTTGTGGGACTAAGCAGATCATGCTCTGAAGCAGGTGTGCTCTGAAGCCAGCCTCTGGGTGTGCTGTTTTAGTGTCTTTTGGGAGAGGCTCCATACAGACTAATTTCAGCCTTGCCTGTGACCTGCCCAGGGCTACCTGGTAGGAGCTACAAAGCTACATATATGTAGTTGGTTGGTGCCTGTGCTGGACCTGGAGGCATATGGGAGTGGCCTTGCTGTGATCCAAGGCTGGCTGCTATGAGTATTGGGCCTGGGGAAGCTTAGCAAAAGGCCCAAGGCCTCCTAGGGCTGTTGCCAACTTCCAGCTGCCTATAAGGCATTGAAAGAGCCTCCAGAGGTGTGCAGGCCAAGATGGCTAACCTGATGTTGAGAGTGCCTCTGGCGATGCAGCACTAGCTGGATAGAGCAGGGTCCGAAGGAGTCATGAGGCATGGCTAGTGGTTTTTAACAATGTTAATTCAGATTTAGCTCTTGTGCCAGTGCCTGGCCTGCCACCACTTTGCAAAATGCCTTGAGAACAGCACAGCCAGCAAGCTACCACTAGACTTGGGCCTGCATATCCCCGCAAGCCGCCTGAAAGAGTCAGGTTGTGCAGGGTGGGACCCAGGGTGCATGGGTGGATTTTATCAGACCAATGGAGTCTAAGATTTGGCCCTTTGGATTAGGGTTTAACCTAAAAAAGATGGTGCCCTCCTGTAAGATGGTGCCACACAGCTCAGTCTTTCCCAGTATGTCTCTGGCACGTCTCGAGTTGCCGCCCCTCTACCAGAGACCAAGGAGTGTCTGCAAGTGAAAGAATCTGTGGACCCTTTAAGAGGGTGTCTGAGTTTCTAGCTGCCTTCCATCTCCCTGGGATGTGCAGACAGAATACTTGCTGATTTTCACAGCCAGATGGAATCTGGGACAGGACACCTGGGACTGAGGGCCTGGTGTGGGACTGGGACTTCTCTCTCTTCCAGGGCTAACTCTACCACTGCGGTGTCCCTCCTGTTATTCTACCACAATTTGTGGGTTTGGGGTAAGCCTGTTTTGCATCTCTGCCCCTCCTACCAGTCTCAATGTGAACTCTTCTTTATATCCCTAGTTATGGGGTTTTGTTCAGCTAGTCTTCACATGATTCTTGAGATTGACTGCTCTATAATTTATTTGTAATTTTGGTGTGATCTGGGAGGCTGTAGGCATAGCGTTTACCTAATACACCATGTTGGACCTTCTTCAGAGTGTTTTCAGTTTTACAGTTTATATTCCAATACTCAAAACTCAGGATCAAGTTTTGACAAAAGATGTAGTCATACTAAATACTAAGATAGTATTTTTATCTTAAATTTGTGAAAGTAAATCACAATCAATTTCTAATAGTGAAAAATGAGCTAAGATATCTTAAAGGACATTCACCTACATTTAATAGGGTTTAAATGTAAATTTGTGTTCAGTTCTTGGTTTACAGAAAATATCATACATCAAGAATTTTGATATGAAAGGATCATTTATACTCACTGTGCATTATTGTCAATTGATGTGATGACTATGGATGATAAAAATTATCCAAAGTGTGAATATGACAGAATTTTTGTGACAGATGCAGTGAAAGAAATACTATGAAACACATGTGTTTACACTAGTTTGAAAAGAGATAGGTGAGTTGTATGTTATTAACTTAGACCTAACTAGTCTTTAAACTACAGCTTTTATATCTTTGCAAAATATATTTAAGATACATTGTATAGTCATAAGGACCTTTTAAATTTAAGTTGTTTTGTCCCCTACATTCTTGATAATTCAATACTTCAAATCAGTTAGAACTTTGTAGACACACCTAAAATTTTCTGGAGTGCTTGTTTCTTTAGCACTTTAAAGATAAAGAAACACATTTTAAGTAATAGATGCCATTATATACCTTTAATGTTTCCTGTGCTTTTGGTTTGAAATAATTTAGTTGTCTTTTCTCTGTATATAAGTTGTATAATTTGCTATTTTCAAGTATCAATACTTGTTTTGGTACATGTTTTTTGGGGTTATGTGCATACATTGGGTACATTTTTTGGGTCAGATTTTTGGGTTATGTGCATACATCGAGAAAAACAGTTTCCTGTGAAATTGCAGAGTAGATGAGTGTCGCGTCTCTGCGTGGCTGGGTCTGGCTTCCTCGAGAGGACCAGCGGGGACTCAGAAAAAGAAATAAAGAGCAAGAGACAGGGATAGTTTAAAAAGCAATGTGAGCCAGGGGACTCTGTCTGATGGACAAGAGCCCTGAATCTGGTCAGCTTGCAGCTTTTATTGAGTACAAACAGGGAAGGGGTTTTGCTCTTTCCGAGGTCACCCAAGATTTAGCTAAATTTCCCTATGCCTCACAGACAGCCCCAGCCAAAAGACCCTTTGATCAATGCAGCCCTGCCCACTACGGGGACAGATAATGGTTCACTATGACACCTTGAGGCAAGAATGCAAGGAGGACTGCTGTTAGCTCCTTAGGAAGACTTCTCTTTTCCTTTGCAGGCTATGAACTCTGCAGAAAAGGATTAACAGGCCCTTAGACCCCATAGGCTTCACCTCCTTGATTCCTCCAGGGACCCTCTGACAGCGCCTGGTTTAGGCCGCCCTGATGCACATATTTTATATAGGATTTCACACCTATATTAGCATCTTGTGCATATCTAGGGTCTTGCCCCTCATTGGCTGACCCGCCCTCTCTCTTAGGGTCCCATGAGGGTTTTGCCATAGACATAGTGAATATCCTGTCCCCTTGAGGCCCTGCTGTTATGGGCGAATGCAGGGAGGCAGACGGTGAGGCTGCTGTGAGGCCCCATTTCCCCCTTCTTTGTTTAGAAGCATGAGAAACACAGACCTCACAGATTTCTGTTTGATAACACGTTGGAGGGCTGTTTGTCTGGTTCTGAGGACTAAACAAAATAAACACAGTAAAATAAGCATAATGGTAATTGCACCAGCAAAACCACCACCTAAGATTATCACCCAAATCAAAGGATCTAAATGTGACAGTCCATCTGCAGCAGTGGAGAGCACGTCTTCTCCTGGCAGCAGCTGAAGATTGGCGTAGGACATTTCATCCACCTCCTTCTGAAGTTGTAAAATATCCACAGTAAGATTAGGAACATGTCCCAAAAGATGAGCTCGTACCTCCATACAGGGAGTACGAGTTTGATTATAAGAATAAGGAGTAACACAATAAGTAGATACATTCCAATCACATTTTAAGGTAATCATAGTATGTAAATTTTCCACTCAATCACCAAGAAAAACAACAGTAGTTTCTAAATCAGTTAATCTAACATTATTTTTTTATCTATTTTTACTTGTTGATTTCATGATTTACTTGCATTCTGATGCCATTGTTGTACGAATTTAATGGTCTGTACTGGCTGGTGTAGAGCCACTCCTGATACAGCAGCAACAGTAGTGAGGGCCATAATTCCCAAAATTGTAGCAATCAATAATCCCACGAATCATTCTACTCTATGTGAAATCTTATGTAATAATTGAAGAACTATATGTAAAGTGGGAGAGCCTTCCCACACCCTAGGAGCTTGGATGGGGATCCATAATCCACGTCTTCTCTTGAGAATCATTATTTAATTATATTCATTATAAAGAGAAGAACTGATACAAGTATATAATCTATATTGATCATATTCTATTAATTTTGTAATTAATATTACTATCATTGTTCCAACTAGAAAAACAAAAGAATTTTAACACGTCTGTAAATAAACTGTTTTTGTTTCCGTAAATAGAAAAGTATATTTTATTTTTATTTATTTGTTTATAATTTTTGGGTAATAGGATTGAGTATCGATAATCTGAGAAGAATTATAAGTACGTACCCACCATCTGAGAAGTTGGTAATTGGAGCAATTAAATTGAGTGCAGTTAAGGACTGTATCCCCATAGGGGCCCCAGTCTATTACTATTTCATAGGAATCATTAAATAACACCCAATTCATACTCCCTCAACACTCTTCCCAATGAATATGGGACTGTCCATCAATCCAGTTACTTTGATTGGTACACGTAGGAATAGGGGGAGGGAAGCTATGAGTGCTTGCCTCCTGTACTTCAAATTTCTTTCCAAAAATCATAAACATATCTTTAAAGGTATCATTTTCTTTGCTTTGAGGCACAATCCAAGCATATTTTTTTATAGCTAGGCATGGAGCATCAGTTCCAATACAAATTGGTGTGTAAGTAAAACCTAATGAGGTATATAACCTGAAAGTTTAAAAATGTGACCTTCTTTATCAGGTAATTCAGGTCCCCTTAAATCTTCTGGCCCTGGAAGCCAGGAGCAATCATTAATGTAAATTAAAGGAGGGCTATCATTTCATGAACATATGAGCACCTGTTTTTGGAAATCTCACTAAGACCAAGGTTTTCTCTGCCATTTGAGACAGCTTTTGTATTTGTGCCCAAGCAGAAAGAGGCACATCCAAATCAACACCCGTATTGGTGGGCGCAAAAAACACTCTTGCCCGTTTTATAGACAATATACGGCTTTTAACTGGTGAAGCATCAGCAGGCATTAGCAAAGAATTAAGAGAGCTCAGGGAAAGGCAGCCTCTCAGTTGCAGGGCGTTTCTTCCCCTGCCTGGTTGTCTCCTACAGTATCTTCAAGAGGTGGGTGTGAGTCAGGCCGATTTTCAGCTGATTGTCTTTCATGAGACTTGACACACAGACCCCGTATCCACAAAGGGCGTTCCTATGGAACTGTAGAAATACAAGCAAAACCTCTTTCCCATGTTAATAAAGTTTTAAAATGTCATTGATTGGTTTGGATATCCTTCCACCAGATAGGGACATTTTCCAATAGTTTAGAACTGTTGATTATTAAAATATTTTTCTG
Source organism: Aselliscus stoliczkanus (assembly GCA_033961575.1). NCBI lineage: Eukaryota > Metazoa > Chordata > Mammalia > Chiroptera > Hipposideridae > Aselliscus > Aselliscus stoliczkanus. The sequence goes on along the minus strand of CM066740.1, from coordinate 67,498,467 downwards.
TAGCAGTATGCCCAATGTTAACTTCATTACTAGACCCAGATGAATTTAAAATTTTTAAAGTAAACATGATTTTAGCCAATTGTATCTGCGGGGATTTTGTTCTGTCTTCCCCCTTTTTTAATTTGTTTTTTTTTTTTTGTGGGGGAGTGTTTTTGTTTGTTTTTTTTTTAACAAAATTTGAAAAGACTGAATAGAATTATTGGAAAGCGGAGTCTGATTTAATATTTATAGGGTTTGAAAATATCTCTAAAGTAATTAAAACAGCCATTAGTTTAGCTTTTTGAATTGAGATGTAATTAATCTATATTACTCTATGGCCTTTTTTAGGGTCTAAGTTTTGGAAGACATTTATGTACATGTCTGGGTCGTCTGAAAACTTTAACAGTCCTGTATTTGTCTAAAAATCCTGTAATGAAAAGGGAGATCTGAACTTTAGCAGATCTACATTTTTCTGGCATATGTAGGATAGTTAACATTTTTACTGGCAAATCTAGGAAGACACTTTGTAACCTTAAAAAGTATAGGCTGAGGCCGGCCGAGTGGCGCGGTGGTTAAGCGCTGGCTTGGGAAGCCAGCAGCCCTGGTTCGGATCCCACATATGAGGGCCAGTGACACTGCCCTCAGAAAAAAAAAGTATAGGCTGATGATAAAACATAAGATATATTTATTAACAGATTTTAATCTATCTTTGAACATTTCTGTGACAAGAAGCTAAAAATAGGTGAACTCATTAAAACTAAAATCTTAAGTTGTTAATAGATGTTGAGAAATTACATCTAATTATTTTTAATATATGACCATTACTGAAAAGTTTTACTTAAAATCTTATTCTAAATTTTGTGGAATTTGTGCTCCACTGGCAACTTTAAAGTTTTGTTATTATTTATAAACCTACTAACCTTTGGATTTTTAATACATAAATACTTTTCTTTTTCTTCTATTTAAAGCGAGATCATTTATGTAAAATAAACTGCAAAATGAAACAGGTGATTTGGTTAAAGCATATGTTATATTCCTGAGATAAAACAAATTGAGCTTTTAATACAGACATGGCGAGATAACTAATAATCTTAACATGTAACAGAAGGGCATGAAGTAGAATGAAACAAATTGTTTAATTCACACAATATTACATCATGTATGAGTGAAGTAACCTTTGGCTTACAGATTTGTTTTCTGAACTATCAAACAAAGTACGTTAGTGCCATCTCCTGGTAATTATAATAACCCTGAAGAGGAGGTTTAACTTGCAAGAAACATCCTTACTTAATAAGTAGTTCATATTTACAAATATAAGTGGAGGGGAGAAGCCCATAGATTGATCCTCCAATGGTAATACGGTAATACTGAAATTATTATTTCTTAAATACAGCAATATGAGGGTTACCTATATAAAGCTTTTTTTTTTTTAAATTTTAGTACCTTACATCATCAATATTGTAGCTTTAATATTAAGAATGTATACTAAACATATCAGAAGGGCACGGGTAAGTTGTCTCATGTTATGATATTAACCACGTGCTAAAGCTAGTGGATTTGTACCTTATAAAAGCCTTTCTTAACTTACGTCATTTGTAAAAATGTTTCAATGGCATTAGAGGGAAATGTATTAGAATCCTGTACTGAGGATCTGATGTTCCCATACATAAGTTTTCAGTACTTATTTTTAAAAGAGTGTTTTCCAATGAAAAGTTTTAATAGCTTCTTTAGCAACTTTGTGTGTGAATGTGTGTGTTTAATTTCTATTAGAAAGGTCTTTGTTGTGAGCTGTGCTGTCCCCCATTTCTTCATATTTTTAATTAAATGGAGATACACACAAATGCACTTTACTTTGTTTCTCCATTTTAAATGGTTGATTTTTGCTGCTCTCCCATAAAATTACTAATATTTTCCTTTTTTTCAAGAAATTAAACTATATATTCAGTAAAGTATTGCTGTCTATATGATTAATTAGGGGATTGCTGAAATTTAATAAGCCAAGAACTAGAAAATCTTCAGTGAATGTTAGGTTCATGAAAGTAAAAATGTTCCCCTATTTGTTTCAAAGATATATCCTCAGCACCTATAAAAATACCTTACATATAGTAGGTGTTCTGTGTATATTTATTGATCTTCTTAATTAAAGAGTTCATTGAGGTAGGAATTTATTAACATAAAATAAAATTAAATCTGAAGATTTTATTTGAGCCTCTAATTATTTATGTCTCAAAATATTTCAAATGGAATGTACACACACACACACACACACATACACACAATACATAAGCTACATTAATTTACATATAAACTATTAGTATAAACTATTGTATTTTGCCCATTTCTTTTCTCTGTCTGCCCACTTCCTCTCAGCAATGTTATTTATTCTCAAGGTTTCAACTAGCTCCTCCATGTGGATGACTCCCAAATCTCTACTTACAGCCATATCCCCTCTTGTGTGCTCTGGTCAATCCACATTTCAAACTCTGCTAACGACACCTGTTTTTATACCTGTTATAGTGCTAAATGAACTTATATCCACTTAACTCTAGTAATAAACAAACCTGAACATACTCATATGCCTCCATAAATATATTTCTTCTCTTAAATTCCATATTTCTGTTATTACAAGACCATTTTCCCAGCTAATCTGACTTTAAATTCTAGTAAACCTCAGATATAATTCCCATGTGAGATATGCATTCACACTTGCGTGCACTCACAAAAACACAACACACACTCACACACCCCTTTCCACTTCCACTGTTACATGCTCAACTGAAACCCTGATTAATTCTCACCTTTTATATTCAGTAATCAGCCTCATGGCTAAAAAGCCTGTAGTCTCTCCTCACTGTATAATCTCCTAATTCTTGCCGTCATTTTAATCATCCTAGAGCAACATTACCTCAAAGCATCTTAAATGAAGCACTAGCTCATTGTGTTAAGTGAATAAAAGTCCCTAGCCAAGTAAGTTGGGGAAAAACTATATTTTTAAATTTAAACAGTTTTTTTAAACTACCAAAAAAAACCAAACCCATAATTCATCCATTTCTCCCACCCACCCACCCCCATCCCCTCTGGCAACCACCAACCTGTTCTCTATATCTATAAGCTTGTTTTTTTTCTCTCTCTCTCATTCTTTTTTAGATTTTTTACATATAAGGGAGATCATAGAGTATTTGTGTTTATCTGTCTGATTTATTTCACTTAGCCTAATGCCCTGAGGTCCATCACTGTTGTTGCAAATGACAAGATTTCATTCTTTTTTATTTTGGCTGCTGTAAGTAATACCACAATGAATATGGACATATGTCTTTTTGAGTCAGTGTTTTTGTTTTCTTCTGATAAATACCCAGAAGTGTAATTGCTGGATTATATAGTTCTATTTTTAAGTTCTTTAGGAATCTATATACTGTTTTCCATAGTAGCTGCACCAACTTACATTCCCCCCAACAGTGCACAGATTTTCCCTTTTCTCCACATCCTCGCCAACACTTCTTACTTCTTGTCTTTTTGATAATAGCCATTCTAACAAGTTGTAAAGTGATTTTTCATGGTGGTTTTGATTTGCATTTCCCTGATAATTAATGATGTTGAGAGTCTTATCATGTACTTGTTGGCCAACTGTATATCCTCTTTGGAAAAATGTCTGTTAAGGTCTTCCCATTTTAAAACAGATTTTATTTTACCTCTGCTATTGAATTGCATGAATTTTCTGTTTATTTTGGATATTAGTCCTGTATCAGCTATATGATTTGCAAATATTTTCTCCCATTCATTAGGTTGTCTTTTCATGTTGATGCTTTCCTTTGCTGGATAGATACATTTTAGTATTATGTAGTCCCACTTATTTATTTTTGCTTTTGTTGCTTTTGGTATTGGTGTCAAATTAAAAAATCATTGCCAAGACTGATGTCAGGGAACTTACTGCCTATGTTTTCTTCTACAAGTTTTATGGTTCCAGGTCTTATATTCAAGTCTTTCATCCATTTTGAGTTAATTTTTGTGTATGGTATAAGGGAGTGGTCAAGTTTCATTCTTTTGCATGTGGTTGTTCAATTTTCCCAGCATCATTGATTAAGGAGACTTTCCTTTCTTTTGTTAATGTGGTTAATGTGATGTGTCACATTGACTGATTCACAAATGCTGAACCATCTTTGCATCCCTGGAATAAATCCCACTTGATCATGGTGTATGGTCCTTTTGACATATTGTTGAATTCAGTTTGTTAATGCTTGGATGAGGATTTTTGCATCTATGTCCATCAGGGATATTAGTCTGTAATTTTCTTTTATGTTGTTCTTATCTGGTATTGGTATCAGGGCGATGCTGGACTAAAACAGTGAGTTTGAAAGAGTTCTTTCCTCTTTCTTTTTTAGAAGAGTTTGAGAAGGATCAATATTAATTCTTCTTTGAATGTTTGGTAGAATTCACCAGTGAAGCCATCTGTCCACGATTTTTGTTTATTGGAGAGGTTCTTGATTAATACATTTTTTTAAAAAGCAAAATTTTTTTAAAAAGTAAAATTAAAATATTTACTTTATAGCCTAAATATACTAATGTAAATGTGAGTTTCCAATGTGGGAAGATACTGAGTATGTTTTCCGTCTCTTACATGCACTTTGTGTTTGTTTATGTGAGCCCGCCTCTTCAACAATCATTCCATAGAAGCAGCTTTGGAAAGTCCTGCTGCGGAGCATCATTGTGGTAACATCTCTCCTCTGCTCAAAAATGGAATGAAAAAGAGAACACACCCAGAGCAGTGCTATCCAGTAAACTAGCCACTAGCCCAGTGTGACTATTTAAATTTAAATACTCAACATTAAATAAAGTTTAAAACTGCAGTTCCTCAGCACACTGGTGACATTGAAGTGCCACCTGGAGCTTGTGGGTACCACACTGGACAGCATTGCTCTAGAGTAAGACTACCTGAGCTCAATGGCTTAGTATAATATTGGGTTGTTGGAAAGGTCATGACGCAGTTTTGCAACAACAACAAAAAAAAAACAGAAAAATATGTCATGACTTTTCTGACAACCCAATAGTTGCTTGATCTGGGACAAGTTACTAAACTACTCATGGTCTCCATTTCCTTATTTACTGACAAGGTCTGGGCATGTTCAGGTGCACACAGCAGAGGTCCTGGGATGGGCCCAGGAATGTCCAGCTGTGCACAGGCTGACTCACGGACCCTGACCCTCGGCTTTGACTTCAGAGCCTGCAGTGCAGGTGCCAGGCTCTGCTTACATAAGCCCTTTGGTGAACATACCGTGCACTTGCGGGAGGGAGCATGCGCACTCCCGGCACTCTCCTCCCCCAAAACCTCTATATAATGGTTGCTGTTGCTGATTAAAGACGCTGGTTCCTCCTCATGTCGGCTCACCTGCCTTCTCTATGTTGAGCATCTCACCACCGAAACTGCACCCCAAACCTTCGGCAATGACACTTGGCATAGTCCCCTGCAGGATGAGGTGAGTATCCCTTCTGCCCTGGTAGAGGAACTGCCCCAGATGGACGGGATGTGGCCCCCAACTTGCCTCTAATATCCGGTCGCGGCATACGTGCTAGCATGGACTCCACTAGAGAACTGGGGTGCATGCGTCCCTGACTGGAAGATGTCCGGAAAGCCCTAGAGGTGTTGGACCCAAATGTCCCAGGCGCACCGGGAGGTGGCTGGCCAGGCGGCCTGGATGTTCCTAACAGTCTTATGACATCCAGTAGTACTCAAACCAGATGCAGCACTTACAGCACCGGAAGGAAGATTTGGAGAAACGCCTGGTGGCGGCTGAATGCATACTCCAAGGGTCCCCCAAGTCGGAGGTGCCCTCCTGGGCTAGCAGCCCACCAGGGCCAGTGCGGCACACCTGATCAGTGGTGCAACAAAGGGTGGAAGTTGAAGAGCCACTGGCTCCTGGCAGTGGAGCCACCAGACCACAACAGTCCGTGAGGCATGTTTCTTATACTGCTTGTATGGCTATGGAGCTTGTAGAGCTCAGGAAGCGGTGCAAGAAGCGCCTGGGTAAGTTGGTCACCACATGGTTGTTGCGTTTGTGGAATGATGGGGTGGATAACACGGAGTTAAGCCCCACCGAGATATGCAGCTGGCCAGCGTCACCATCGTGCCCTCCCTGAGGCAGCATTTGCAAAACGTGCCCCAGACCAACCCTCAAGGCGGTAATCAAACCCTAATTAACTAACTCATGGCTGCTGCCTGCACAATCTGGAACAATGCCAGGGACTTGCCATAGTGTGTGAGTAAGTGGAGCACTTACTTGACCTTGGTGCAAGTCATACGGGAGATGGGCATGCGGCAGATGATGTTTGTGTTGCAGTATATCAGTCCTGAGGAGGAGATATTTACAGCCCGCATGAAAGGCCTTAGCCTTGCTAACATGTCCTGGGGCACTTTTGGGACTACAGCTGCTTTATTAGCTCCCCACACAGACCGGCCTGTACATGAGGTCACAGAAGCTTTGGCTAGACTGGGGGCAGTGGAAATCCGCCGACAAGGCTGGACTGTGCAGGCACAGGCTGTGAATGAAAAGGGCGCAGGTTGTCCCTGTCCACTGAAACAGGCTAGGAAAGCCATGCCCAAGCGCCAGGCTGAAAGGGGGACCCTGTTAAAGTGAGCCGCCAGCAAATGTGGTTTGATCTGGTGGCCGCTGGGCTGGCCAAGGAGAAATTACACCGCCAGCCCTTGAGGTCCTTCTGGCCCTCTGGCGGCAGCTATGGCCTGAACAGAAGTTCCCAACCCTGCCCTCGAAGGAGCAAAGGGGTGTTGTTCAGAAGTTGCGCCAGCTGACTTCCTCCCTGACTAGGGAGTGGGCCTGGTCACCCGGTTGATGGGGGAGCTGGATGACCTGAGGTCACACATTAAACTCAGCATATATTGGTCCCCCCAGAACGTGCAGCAGGTGGACACTGGGGCAGACAGTACCCTCATACATGGCAATCCAGACAGTTTTTGAGGCGCAAAAGCGACCATTGAGGGAGATGGTGGCCGGCACATCATGTTACATAGAGTCTCCTTCACCCTGGGCATCAGACTCCTCCCCTCAAGGGCTTATGAAGTCTACATATCTCCTATTGCTGAATACATCCTTGGGGTAGATGTACTCAGGGGACTGACTGTTATGACGACTTGGGGGAATTTTGCCTGCCGGTGTACATGGTGAAAACAGTGGTTAGATGACACCCTCAGCACGCACTCCTCCACTTGCCACATGCTACCCGAGTGGTTAACAGCAGACAATACCATTTTCCCAGGGGGGCATGAGGAAACTGGGGGTACTATCTTGAAGTAGGAAGAGGCAGGTGTCATACGGTCCACCCAAAGCCCCTTCAACTCCCCAGTTTGGCCAGTGCAGAAACCACACGACATGACAATGGACTCCCAGGAGCTGAACAAGGCAACCGCCCACCCCCCTGGCTTTATGCCGCTGTTCCAAACATCACAGAGTTGATGGACTGCCTCTTGCAGGAATTCGGACGGTTCCACTATGGGGTAGACTTTGCTAATGCCTTTTTTTCCATTGACATTGACACTGCCAGCCAAGAACATTTCGCCTTCACCTCGGAAGGTAGACAATGGACCTTCCAGGTGTTGCCACAAGGCTACCTGCACAGCCCAACCCTGTGTCATGGGCTGGTAGCGCAGGACTTAGCTATGTGGACCAAGCCCCTGACTGTGCACTTGTTTCACTATATAGATGAGATAATGTTAACCTCTGATTCTCTTGCAGATCTGGAAACTGCCGCCCACAGTCTCCAAGAGGCCCTAACTGGTTGGGGTGGGCCACTAATGAGCCAGGGCCCTGGCTACTCTGTCAAGTTCTTGGGAGCTGTTCGGTCAGATAAGACAGAAGTAATCACCAAGGCGGTCATAGATAAGATTCAAGCATACCCCCATTTGGAGATGGTGAGGCAGTTACAGACTTACCGGGCTACTGGGGTTCTGGCGAAACTTGGTACCACATCTGGCAATGTTAATGCTACCTTTGCACCGGCTGGTTTGCAAAGGGGAGCCCTGGGATTGGTCCCCTGAAGCCAAGCAGGCGTTCAGGGCAACAAAGCGCGCCATAGCATAGGCCCAGACCCTAAGGGTTATTGACCCAACCCTGGCGTTCCTCCTGACTGTCCAAGTGGAGGACTCTGGGTTTGGCTGGGGTCTCTGGCAAAAGCAGGGTCTGTGGAAGACTCCTATTGGGTTTTGGTCCCAGCTCTGGAAGGGAGCCAAGGAATGGTACTCCCTGGTGGAAAAGAAATTAGCAGAGGTGTACGCTGCCCTGTTGGCCTGTGAAAGCATCACGGGTCTGCACCCAGTCATGGTGCAAACGACCTACCCAGTGGAAAGCTAGCTCCGGTCTTGGGCAACGAGGCCACAAACTGGCATGGTGCAGACACCAATGCTAGCAAAAGTGGGGAGCCTATTTAGAGCAACAAGCTCAGTTCTCCACTAATCCATTGACCCAGGAGCTGTGCACTCTTTGGGAACCTATCGCTTTCTGCTCTGAGAGAGCAGAAGACCCCGTGCAAACGGAGGTGACTCCTAGTTGCTTTGAGGAGGGCAAGCCCCCAGTGCCAGCTGATGCCTGGTACACAGATGGGTCTTGCTGAGGGCAGCCCCCCACTTGGGCGGCTGTAGCCCTGCAACCCCCTACTGACACCTTTTGGTGTGATACAGGTACCAGATGCCCTAGCCAATGGGCTGAGCAGTCTGGATGGCTTTGACTAAGGAACCTGGCCCGATACATGTTTACACTGACAGCTGGGCCATGTATTGGAGCCTGATGCTGTGGCTGCCCAAGTGGATAGCCCAAGAGTACCTGATTGGCCATTGCTCCCTATGGGGCAAGGACCTCTGGGTGGACCTGTGGAAACAGGGCCAGAGCACAGGGCTACTGGCCACCTAGTGGGGCTTACAGCTAATGAGAGCTGAGGCACAACAAGCTATCCAGTTGAGTCCTCGATGTGCAGAGCACCGCCCTCAAAGACGGCGTCTGCCCACCTCCCTGGGGTCTATACCCAGGGGAGCGCGGGCCCTGCAGGAATGGCAGGTGGACTATATTGGGCTGCTCCCTGAAGATCAGGGAGCCTGCTACACCCTGATAGCACTCTGTCACTGCCACCAGACTGGGATTTGCCTACCCTGTGGCGCAGGCTGACCAGCGATACTCTCTCCTAGCCTTGGAGCACTTGTCAGCAGCCTATGGCCGGACCTTGCTTATCGTCAGTGATCGAGGCACCCACTTTACAGGTTCACAGGTTCAAACCTGGGCGAGGGACAATGATGTCCAATGGCAACTACACATTCCTTACCGACCTCAAGCTGCCAGTATGGTTGAACCATTTAACAGGTTGCTGAAGGACAAGTTAAGGGTATTGGCCGCCAGGTGGAAACACTGGAAAAAACAGGTACCGGTAGCTGTTCACCTGTTGAACAAGCAGTCACCGAAGACTGATAAGGCCCCATTGGATAAGGTAACTGAGGAGCTCCCGTGACTTCTGTGGGTCACTGGGACCGCAGACCTGGAGATATAGCCCAGGCTATAGAGGGGGATGATAACCCTACCTGCTCCATCCACAGTAGCCCCCAGTTAGATGCAGAACTGGACCTGGCCTGGCAGGCTCAGGTCACCCAGGAGCCATGGGTTGCCCTGCTTGAACCCTGGGAACAGGGTCTCGAGAAGGGCCTGGAGATTACACCCTGGCTTGGGTGCTGGCCTTTCACAGTACAAGTGACTTTATCAGCCAAGGCAAGCAGGTCCCTCTAGTGAGGGACCCCCATGCTACACCTTTGGCTCATACCCCTGTACATGGTGGACCTAAACCCTGGCCCCCTACCAATGATGCATTGAGCCCAGGTGTGGTACCACCGACCAGATGCTGCCCCTATACGGGCCACAGTGCTATCTCAGGATGAGATATTTTGCCAGAAGGCGGAGACTTACCCATGATTGTCTCTTTATCTGCTCTGTCATATCACCCAGGTTAGCTACAGGGAACAACGTCCTATCCTGGGCGCACACCTTTGCCTGGGTGCACAGCGCCTCGCACTGCTGAGTGTGCACATTGCTGAAGGACTACCCTGGCTAGACGCCCCTGCCACCAGTACCAACTGGACAGACCTCCAGTGCTGGGACCGGAACAGCCCAGAGGGGAATGCTCGCCACCACGCTGTCAAAGCCCTCTTGCAGAAGCAGCGCCACAATGACCCCCTTCTCCTTGGCAAGGCTGTGGACAATGGCTGGGGGTGGTTGTTGGGGATTCATGTAACATTGTCTTAACTGTGTTCCTCTGTGTGTCAAACAATGACACCCCACGGTTCCATACCATACGGTGGGCTAGTTACCCGAGTAGCTCTGCTTCAATGTTACTATTGTAACAGACCCTAATCGCTGGTGGGGTGGACACTATCTAGTAGGAACGATGCCCACTGACTTCCTACCAGGTGTTGCTACCTGGGTTTGTGGCCACTACAGCTGGCCATATCTGCCGGCCTGGTGGACAGGCCACTGCACTTGGGGCACCCCTTTATCCATTGTTGCCTCCTGCCCACATAACTCCAGAGGCTGGCCAATTGGGACCCAGTTTACCACTGTTGGAACCGGAAAAAGTGGATGGCCTGGTGGTGTTACCCCTTAGCCATCTTGTTACCATGGGGTAGAGTAATAGGCATAGAGCTACAGGTAGAAGCCCTTGCCCAATGCATTGCAAATGCCCTAAACATCACGCAAGCCTCTTTGGCCCTGCCCCTTGACAAAATAACCCAGATGAGAAAGGTGGTACTGCAGAACAAGATGGCCCTAGATCTGAAAACAGCTACTCAGTGGGGGACATGTGCTTTCTTGAATGTTAAATGCTGTGTTTACATCCCGGACCACCAACAAAAGGTATAGGAGGTCTTGCAGGACATAGACACTGAGGCTTTGGCCACCCAGGCTCTGCAGGATCACCCCCTTATGTGTTGGTGGAATTCCATTGGCCCTTCGTGGCAGTGGGTGGGCCTTATCTTGGCAGGTATCACCACCAGCCTCATGGTCCCTCTGTTGCTCTATGTATTACTGTTGCGGCCTTTGTGCACAGGGACCCGCTCTTTGGGTCAAGTCCCAAACCGTCACCCTGCAGAGTATGGACTACCAGGGCCCGGGCATGTTCAGGCGTGCACCGTGGAAGTCCTGGGATGGGGCCCGGAAATGTCCAGCTGTGTATAGGCTGACACACGGACCCCAACCCCCGGCACCAGCCTCCGCTAACGTAAGCCCTTTGGTGAACATAAATTGCACTTGCAGGAGGGAGCATGTGCACTTCCATGCACTCTCCGTCCCCAAAACCTCTATATAATGGTTGCTATTACTGATTAAAGATGCTGGGTCCTCCTCATGTTGGCTCTGCATACCTTTTTATGTTGGGCATCTCACTGCCAAAACCGCACCCCCAAGCCCCAGCAAAGACATTTACAAACTGGAGAAAATAACCAAATCAACACAAAGAGTTAAAGTGATAATTAAATGACTAATACATGGCAAGTGCTCAGCATAGTGACTGACACATAGCAATAATTCAGTAGATGTTAAGTAATGTTATCCATTAGCATTATTAAAATTGTTCTTCATCACCTATTGATTAAAACCCAAGCTTTGTAATCTGCTATTCAGATTCTTTTTGAACTGTGCCCACTGACCTTTTAACCTGTATTTCTGCTATTTCCTTATATGTAAACTGGCTTCTAATCAACCTCACAGACCCCAACAAATATCCCATAGTTTCCCCCTTTGCTAAATCTCTCTCCTTTGCTGGAATTGCCCTCTCCACTTTCTATCATCACCATATCTAAATGCTGTTCATTACTTAAAGTCCAGATTAAATTCCACCTTCACCACAAAGCAAAAAATACACTCTGATACCCCTGACTCTCATGGCTTGCTCTCCTAAATCTGCTTTTGGAAAATTCAATCTTTTTGATGTGTGTGTATGCTTTATTTTTTTCTACATAAATTATCCTGTAATTCATGGTATATCTTATACCTTATGAAATGATCAATGAACATGTCCTAATTAATTGAGCAAATTATACTTTTATATAAAGACTTTAATTTTGCAGGTTAGCCCCCATACCTACTAAGTGACATACGCTATTTGCAAATACACCCTCTATGACATTTAGTGTCTTTATATGGTCTAAAAATTCACTGTTTCAGCCACTTGTGAATGCTTTGGAGAAAACTTATTTTCCCAATGAGAACAAAATGAGATTATAATACAATATTGGATCATTGGAGTATTAAAATCCAACAAAACCATAGCTGTTAATATAAATACATGTTTTATATGGGGAAATTATTTTAAACCCCTATCTTCAAATGATTGGTTTCTAACTAATTTTGTTCTGAAATGGAAATGAAATTAAAAGCAATATTCTTGCTTGATATAAAGTACTACTGATTTTTTATCATTGGGTGTCCTTTCTTTTCTGGTTTGAATGCTGACCATCAAGTCACAGAGGGAAAGGCACAAGAACTATTGATCTAAATGATCAGAGAATGTGATTTCATGCATGTAAAACACTTTTTAAATTGTGAATGCAATAATTAGAAGTGCTTCTGGGCATGAATAAGTCTTAAAACTCAGCAGTATTTATAGACACAATCTTTACAATGGATAAGTCAAATGATATATCCATTGTACCAGCAACTTTTCTTTCATTGTTAGACATAATGAATAAGAATTTTCAACCTCTTTTAGAATGCATTCAGCATCTTTCAATGGAAACAAAAATTCAGTTTCCAAGAGGGTTTTAAAAGTTTCTGAAGGGCAAAGACCCAAATATAGTTTCAGTATGACAGTGACACACAGTAGGAGCTCAAAGATGTTAATAATGGTAATGTTTATTATTTTTTCTTTTTTTCTAGTTTTTTAAATTAAAGTTTATTGGGGTGACAATTGTTAGCAAAGTTACCTAGATTTGAGGTGTGTAATTCATCATCTATATATCACATTGTGTGTTCACCACCCAGAGCCAGTTCTCTTTCCATCACTATATATTTGATCCCCTCTACCTTCATCTACCACCCTACTCCCCCTTTACCCTCTGGTAACCACTAAACTATTGTCTGTGTCTATGAGTTTTGTTTCTTCATTTGTTTTTCTTGCTCTTTTGTTTTTTTAATGTGAATACATTTCCATATTTTATAGCAGCTTTCATTTAAAATTTTTGTTCTGGAAAATGCAATAGTTTAAAATTATTTAGAGTTTTCATCAATATGTGTATTAAAATCAGAAGAGAAATGGTTAAATAAAATGGATTAAAGATGTTCTCTAGAAATAGTCTTATCAAAAAAAGAAGTAGAAGATCTTATTTGAGTTAAGGTGAATAATATCAAAAGCAAATTTATTTGGCAGTACCTTAATTGAATGATTAAGTCATTTACTCCTTAATCCCAAATAGTTTAATCAAAATGACCCTTCACGTTTTCCCCGTTCCATCAAAACTTACCCTTCCAGAGCAAACACTTCAGCTAGTTTTTAGTGGTATATAAGCTGATGTTTCTATGGGTTGGGTTGAAATATATAACAAACCTCACCCCAAATAAAATGGTACAGTTAAACTGGCACCCTTCAAAATTCCTGATGCTAGTGGTCCTCCTCCACCAGAAATACCAACATTAGAATGAACACAATGAAAATGTGTTCAAAATTTTTTTTTAAAAGCCTCTAGTCTTCCACTGATTACTCCACTGAGTTTAATTCAAAAGATTTAGACCAAATATATCTTTAGCTAACTTTGATTATCAGAGAAGCAAAAGTACAAAGAGATGTAAATATTGCATGTATATGAAATATTAGTTTATGGTTATTTTATTATAAAACGAACATATGTTCAAATATTTATAGTATATTTTAATCATACAAAAAAGTAGAGAAAATAACATGAAACACCTATTGATCTATCTTACTTCCTTATCATATCTTAATATTTTTTTCATATTTGCTTCAAGTCATTTCAAAAAATCATCCCTGGGTAACACTCTCTAATTCCATGTCAATCATTCTTTTTCCCAAAATAAAAAATAGTATAAATTTTGTATTTACTGTTCCAATGCATGCTTCCATATTTTGCCAATTATGTACATACACATGAAAATATATGAGTTTTATTTGTTTTTAAATTTTATATAAATGGCCTTATACTTAAGGCATCCTTCTGCAAAACTCCTTTTTCTGTTAATATTAATTTTGTAAGCACTTTTTGTTCATTAAAACTATAGTATTTACAGGGCCGGCCGAGAGGCGCGGTGGTTAAGCGCTGGCTTGGAAAGCCAGCAGCCCCAGTTCGGGTCCCGCATATGAGGGCCAGTGACACTGCCTCCAAAATAAATAAATAAATAAATAAATAAATAAATAAATAAATAATAAAACTATAGTATTTACAGATAAATATATTGTATATTGTGTGAAAGAAAAGGGAAGGAGAGATACATGGTTTTATTTAGATGCCTGAACATGGCAGGTGAGTAAGAAAGATATACAAGGCGTGATCAAACAATACAGTGAATGTTTAAATTTAAAAAATTATTGCAAAAAAGACACATTGCCTTAATCTACCTCAGAATACTCCCCTTGCTTCAAATACACTTATCCCATCGTTCTTGCCACTTTCTGAGGCAGTTCTGAAAGTCCTCTTTTGTGTGTCTTGCATTGTCGTGGCTGTCTCGATGCCCTGAATCATTTTGACTTTGGGGAAGAGCCAGAAATCACATGGTGCCAGGTCTGGTGAAGAAGGTGGATGAAGACCTTCTTCATAATGTTTTTATTTGACAGAAATTGCCATACCAGAAGCGACATGTGACACAGAGCATTGTCATGATGGAGGATGAAGTAAAGACTCAGTAGTGAGTATTAAGTCTTTTAAATCTTTTTTTGATTCAATAGATGAAAACAATGGTTCACTATGCTACTTTGTTTTTTCTTCTTTGATTATATTTAAGGTTAAACTTTTTATATATTTGTTGGTAATATTTATTTCAATTTTATAATTTGTCTTTTCTTTGCCTTTACTTACCTTTGTGTTAATCTTTAGGGGTCCCCCCTTGATTTGTGTGAACTTTATATACCAAGAATATGGCCTTTTTGCTTCAAATCGGTTTCATATTTTTATGTGTTCAGTTCTATACTTTTCTGTTTGAGATACATATTAATAATTACATGTTTAGAAAATATTTATCTAGAGACTAAACAAGTATTTATCTACATAGATTTGTTTAATTGTTTACATTTATGCTTTAGTCCCAGAAATTCCTTGGAGTATAATCTCATGTGGAAGTAGGGTTCCAAATAATTTTCTAATTTTCCCAAAGTCATTTGGTTGATAATAACTTTTAAAAACCTTTCTTATTTAATATATGAGTCTTCCTCCATTCAGTATAAATTTCCAATACAAATCAGAGTTGGTTTCAGGGTTATCTCTTTTGTTGTACTGTTTTGACTATACTTATAACATTTCAACACTGTCTTCATAATATTGTTTTTGTAATCTGTTTTTAATATCTAGTACAGCAAATTTTCTGCAATTATACCTTAAAGATTAGATATATAAGTGGAAAATGGCCACACCATATATGACAAGAAAACTAATCAACCACCTCTGCAGCAACCAGCCTGGGAAGCCAACCCGCAGTCTCCGTAGCAAACAATGATCAATGACGCCAGCTTCCCTAGTCTGTCCCCACTTCCAACTCAGAATGAATGAGCAAAAGTAAATAAATATTCCCCCTAAATCAATTACATAAGATGACAGTCTTCTAGCTAACTTGCCTCCACTCCCCATGCCTACAACCTCTAATCAGAGCACACCTGAAAACTTCCCTTTCTTTCACTCTAAAGTTTTCCCACTCCCTTGCTTGCCTTTTTGTCTCTGCCAAACACAAGTGATTGTGACTGACACCCTTTCTGTAGCAGGTGCTGAATAAATAGCCTTTGTTCTCATTTGGTTGTTTTTTTGTTTTTTTTTCTATATACCACTTTTTCAAAATTTTCATAGCATCTCCAAGTTAGAGAATCACTTTGAGTCTGCCCTTATTTTTCTCTTAGGAATGAATATTAACTTTACATACTAAAAAGTTCCTGGGTGCTGTGTCTTTAGCTATGAAACCATAATTTTTCCCCACGTATTAACCTTTAAGTCAAAAATCACCTGGAACTAGAGAGACCTGTTCAGAGATGTAAAAATGACTAGTGTCTGAAGCTCTAAAAGAGTATAGGATATTGGACACAGAAACAGTCTCTAGTATAGGATATTGGACACAGAAACAGTCTCTAGTATAATAATGCTGTGTTTTCCTTTAAAATACATAAAATGATAAGATTAAAGAGAAATTTTCTAGTATAGCAAAAATGCTAAGGGCCAAGAAAGACCCAATATATACAGTAAGTTATATTACTAATTATAGTAATTAGTAATATAACTTACTTTAGTTGTCTTCAGTGACACCTTTGAAGAGTTGGTTTTACTAGAAGTCTGGGAAGACTGGGAATCTTCACAAATTGAGATTATGTCAAAGACTTGGACTCAGACTAACAATTTTAGCATTCACTGAGGGATTCTGCTTGCAAGGACAGATATGACCTGTCCTGGGGGCAGGGATGGGGGTGTATGAGGGAAGATGGACTTCCTATCCTCATGAGCACAAAGAGCAAAAAGGACTCAGGTACCAAGGGTAAAGGCATTCTAAACTAAAGCACAGGGAGATAAAGAACTAAGCTGAGCATCAATCAGGTTTTGTTCTGTATTTTTTACAAATTCAGCTGAACTATAAAAATAAACACGAATGATCTGTATGACAGTTTTTTGAAGGTTCCTTGAGCTAACTTCCACATCAATTTTTTCTTTTTCTGACTTTAATGCTGAGAATGACTTCTACATCTAACTTGGAGTAAAAAGTGTTATACTATGGTTCTCTTGCAACATACAATAAGTCAACTTTTTATTTATCAAAAAACTATTATTAGAATCAAGTAAAAGTTATTGATTTCCTCTTCAACAAGATGTTATAAATCCTGAGACTATACTAAATTGTACAGGTTACAAAGTACTTCTTTGAGGAAAATAACTGTGTATTGTTTCCCTTGCAGACTCTAATTTTTAGAAAAACCACCTAGGCAGCAGGAGGCAATGCTAGAGACTACACAACCTAACAAAATGATAGTTACTGTCAGATTCCATGGGGTTTAGGAAGACAGAAGTGGCTGGAAGATGCAGGACAACTTTTCAGAGAAAGAAGAAAGCTATGCCGAAAAAGAACCCCAAACATCTCTATAGGGATCCCCCTGATGTTAGCTGAGTACCCACAGGCCATGAATAGAATGAAACTCCTGGAGCTGGGCAAGAAAGGGAAGTTGCAAACTGAACAATTCCCAGACATTCTACAATATCTCTGACCTCCCAGAATGGAGGGTCCTGTTACTCTCCAGGACACTCACCAGAACATTCACCAAAATCTCCAGGATTACCAAGGACAAATATATACACATGTATATGTATATATGCATATATAGACAGATGCACATTATATTACAAATATAGGTATTCATTATATATATTTGTGATACATGATATATATCTATATATCTATATATGGATATATATCACATATGTGTGTGGAGAGAGAGAGAGAGAGAGAGAGAGAGAGAGAGAGAGAGAGAGAGAGAGAGAAAGCAGTTATCTACTTGATAATCTAACCTCCAAAAAAAATCTTCTCTAGATTCTGAAATTCTCCTTGAATTGCTATTCGTGCTACTCTTGGGTTTATAGGTTTCCTCTTCCCAACAAAAACATTCCTGGGAAGTGCTATTAAGCCATTAACACCTTGGCTTGGATGTGTTTCTGAGATCCCTGAAGGACCCTCCTGAGAGGCTGGACAGAGCTCAGTATTTAACCCTGACAATCAGGGAAGACCAATTCCCCTGGTTCTAGACTATCCCTCTATTCAGGGCAAAATCTTAGGTCTAGAAATGTGATTAGATTACACTCAGTACTAATGAACAGACTTTAAGAATTGCAGAGTGCCACATAATCAATCACTAATTTCTAAATGGAGTTTTAACAGCATGTGGTCATTAACTTTTCAGAATTCTTAAGTTAGTTCAAAAGTGAACAAGCCATGTCATGACCATTTTTTATGCCTGCATGTCAATCAACCAGACTGATGAATTCTGAAACAGAACTAACCACTTACTTGATTTCCTCTTAATCAAGATATTTACTTTCTCTTCTTATCTCACCCCTTCCAGTCTAATCAACTTGCCTTGCCGTGTTTCTGAGCTCCTACCATTTTCTGTGAATCACTGTTTATAATCAAAAATATACAAATTATAAGTGCTCCCATTCAATATACCTCTGAAATCCTAAAGGACATTATGCAAAGAAACATTTGCAGAGTTGCTTTAAAAGTACAGAATTATCTTAAATTAAATTATTAATAACAATACTATTTATTGAATGTATGCTAGGTGTATGGCACAATTATAAATAAGGCACTATTATTCAACCTACATTTTGAAAATGAGGAAACTGAGAGAAAAAAATTCTTAAACAACTCTGACTAAAGTCATTTTTGTAAGGTCATTTTAAAAGTCAAATAGGTACATTCACTGCATTTGACCTCTAAGCATTTGAAGTATTTAATTTGACAGAAAAATCTTCTCAGACTAGGATTTGATAACTGTTAATTCTGTGAGAAGATTGTAGTTACCCTGCAGCTAATCAGATTTAAAAGTGGAGGCCCCAGCATGGCATTTCTTTTATCTGCTTTCTAAAAATTATCTCCAGGCTGCTTTTATCCCTGAGGAAACCTGCAGTATATGGGGCCCACCGTTAATCTCCTGGGAACTTTTCCAGCAAAGCAAAGCAGGTCAGGCTAATTCTAACAGCTCTCATACACTCAGAAAAAGACTGCTTTTCACAGATAGAGTGTGACCTTTACCTCAAGAATAAGAAAATCACACTAAATTCATGCAAAAAACATGTTTAATAACTTTGATGAGAAATGTTTCCACCAACAGCAGTCTGGTCTCTAATCTTTGGCACATTTCCTCATAGACAAATATCAGCATATTATAGAGAAAACTAATGTTACAAACAATTTAGTAACTTTTGCCTGTTGAAAATTTTAACATATCTGGAAAATTATCACAAGCGCTATAATTTTAAAATGTAGCATTTATGAATACTATAGATATTTATTAGTTTTGGCTCAACATTGCAAAAACAATGATCAGATTCAAACTAGGCCCAAATTAGAAGTGTTACTAGATAAAAATTGCTGTTTCAGATTTGGACTAACTTGAAAGATACTGAGTAACAGCTATGTAGCAAGCTCAATTCCAGATGCTTTTTTTCATACTTGATATAGGTTTTTGTTTTTGTTTTCTAAACTACTCGAAAGGGTCATTTCTTTTTTTTTTTTAAGTAACAGTCACTATCTAGAGAGCAATAAAACTTACATATAAACAAAGTTTCTGGATATTGCCATGAAATTTTTTCATACTAAAATTTCAGCTGCTATTTAACATAAACTCTTCTTATACTAGAAGAAACACTGGATGATGATTATAATTCTCAGTTAGTTGGGCTCCAGGTTTCAGGCTGGTTTAGAGAAACCAATAATTCTGCTGTCATGACAAATACTATGCAAATCACAAGAAAATTCTTCTCCACATCATACTGGATCTGTATCTTTAAAACAAAGGCAGAACAAATCCATAAAAGTTTAAAGATTGTGCTACTGCTGACACAGGTGTCAGAAACTAATTCGAATAGTGGGGAAGATTTGAGTGGTAGAAACACTTAGGACATTGGAAAAACAAATTAATTAACTTGTCAATTCCTTCTTCACAGACAACATGAATGAAACAGATTCTTGAATAAGTACTAATATTTCCAAATAATGCCAAGTACCCATTTTCTTGCTTCATACTTTGTTCCAAATTGAGTTTCCAGAGATAATCACAAATTAGGGCAATAGATGCAACACTTGCACATGGCATCTGGAGAATTTTTGCAATATTAAACAACTCAACACACTATTTAAGTTGTGTAAACATAAGTCTAGAGGAACATGTGTGAAGGTAATACTGACTCTTTATTTTTCTGACTAAATCAGTGCTGAATGCAGGTGAGCCTTCCAATTGATCCACATCCTTGTCAACAATTAATATTTTAAGGTTTTTTAACTTTAACCATTTTGGTAATGACTTGGTTTTATTGGTAGAGGGATAGGTATAAAAGTAAAAAATTTTACCTTAAATCTAATTGCATTCTTTATGCTGTACATGGCCACCTGTAGTTTGGATTTGTTACTAGCTGAAATGGTTTTAATGGTAGCTAGAGCTCTGTCCTTCATCAGGGTAATTCAAAGGTAACAGATAATACTTTACGGATCTCCTTGAAGATAAAAAATCTTGTGTAAACATATATCAAATTTGATCTTACAACAATTTTGATGTACAATAGAAATGTCAATGAAATGTTAGTCAAGGAATTAGAATTAATTTACACTCAGTACAAGATGAACTGTAAGAGGTAAGTGAAATAGATTCTTCAAGGAACAAATCATGATTTTTCACATAAAGCAAAATTAATTTTGAATTTTTAATATCCACAGTTATTTGATATAAACTGTTGTACGCTATTAATAATGTCAGCAAAATCTATTTAAAAATCCAAACAGATCTAAATTTGGCAACTTCTCTTTTTTTGTTTTGTTTTGTTTTGTTTTTGCAACTTCTCTTTTAAGAGAACTAATATATATGCACATTTAAGAAAGTGTTTTATAAAATCGAAAGAAATTTTGCATGAAATATGCAAAAGTGATAGCCAGTTAAATATAAGAACAATATTATTAGAATGTATTAGAACAAAACAAAAATATTTTTCATGACCATGAAGAAAAAGATTTACATACAAATTATCTTGAAACTAATTTCTACAAAGAGTACATTTCTAGCATTATGGATCAAGGCATCATCTTTAACTGAAGAAAGATTTTTAACAAACTGAACAACACTGAGTAAGTTGTTTGTCATATCCACCTTCTCATTTGGGTTAAAAACCATGGTTCAAGTAGAAACAAACCATAGGTTGGCCAGTGATTGACTTGAGGGTTATTCCTCAAAAAGAAAAAAATAGAGTGGATTGGATCCATTCTCTCTCTCTTTCTGTTCATCAAGAATGTCAGTTGAGAATCATAAAAAGAAGCCACAGATGGGGTACACCCTTGAGCTGAGAGGTGATAGTAAAGGATCTTGTGCAAAGAATGAATCAGAATACGGTGCTGAGAGAGGAGAAAGGAACAGACTTAGAAATAAATAGAGATGAAAAATCAGGTAGCCTCATGAAGGTAAGTGAACAGGGAGTGTAGAGGATCCAAGGCTCTCTAGCTTCCTGTTTAAGAGAAAAGCAAGTGAACTTCTATAAGAATTCCCTGAGAGGGCCGGCCGAGTGGCGCGTTGGTTAACAGCTGGCTTGGGATGCCAGCAGCTCCAGTTCAGATCCCACATATGAGGGCCAGTGACACTGTCCTCTACAGCTAAGATGGTGAACAACAGCTCTACCTGGAGCTGGGCTGCTGTGAGTCCCCGGGTCGGCATAGCTACAGCCCCTGTTGCAGTGGGCTGCCATAGGCTACAGTGAGTGGCTGGCAGCCTACGTGAGCAGTTGGCCACTGGTATGAGCTGCCAAGAGCTGCTGTGAGCAGCCGTCCAGAGGCCAGTGACCAATCTGCCTCACCCGGGAAGAGCGCAATGATGATACCAACGTGGGCCAGTGAAGCAATGCCCTCCACAACTAGACTGACGAACAAAAGGACAGCAACTTGTCTTTTCCCCTTCCCCAGTTCCCCCAAGCTGTTCCCGTCCCCTAATTCCCCAATGAAATATTTAAAAAAAAAAAAAAAAAGAATCCCATGCGATTTCCCATAAGGAAACCTTGGTCCCAGGATACCCAGTTCCACAGCACTTACCTCCTTCTGATTGTTAGTTTACGTTTCTGTCTCTCCAGCAGAAAGCTCCCAGCTTTAACAGAGCAGAGTCTGAGACTGATATTTATTCATATCCTCCATGCTGAGCACAAACTTAATGCTCAAAAATTGTCTAATGAATTAATAAAAACTGATTTAATTTAAAAATCAGACCCCAGGTCCTCCCACTCTTTCAATGGCACCAGTTGTAGTAGAAGAACAGAATTAATAACATCACAAGTTTCATTGTGCAGGAGGGGAAAAGAGAGGGAGTTGGAGCTGGAGGGAGAATTGAACAGAAGGAAAAAAAATTTGACAGTGCTAGCTTAAAAGCAGTAATTCTCAAACTTGAGAGTGCATCAGAATCACTTGAAGGGCTTGTTAAAATGCTGGTTCCTGGGCCACATCCCCAAGTTTCTGACTCAGTAGATCAGAGGTGAGATAAATAATGTTCATTTCCAATAAGTTCCCAGATACTGCTGATGCTTCTGGCCAAGGATGTTACGTGGAAAACCACAGGCTTAAGGGAGTGGGAGGTGGGGAAAAAGGCAGGAAAAAATAGAGGTTACCAGAAGATTTATAGTTGGCCTCATAGACGAAGAGGCATTAAGTTATAATTCTCTGTCAGAAAAAAAAAATTGATTAAAAGTCTATCATTGTTAACTTAGAAATGATTGGTCAAGTTTAATTGATATTGCTGTTTTAAGCAAGTAGAGTTAAGATGACCATATGTGTGGATTTGCCTGGGAGACTTGATTTTTTCCTTTAGCCAAGCGTAATAATTAAGTGCTTCCTTTGTCCCTCAGGAATGCCCCAATTTGAACACTAAATTATATGTGGCCTTTCTTATAAGAATGAAATACAATGTATGGAAGCTGTGAGGGGTGCTGCTTCTCAGGCTACCTGGGCAAGAGAATAAATGAGCTGGTGAAAAGGAGAAACAAAGATCTTTATCTATTTAATGCCCTTTCCAAAAGATCTTTGAAAAGTACTAAGTAGCAGACACTTCCCAAGACAGAGAGAAAGTACTCTGAAAATCAGAACTAAATAAGTGCCAGACCTGGAATCAGGATGATTAATGGTTAGGTTTTTCTTAGCCCAGAATAAATGTGTGCCTTTAAGTAGCTAGGCTTTTTCAGGACACACTTACAAGGAGGAAAAAAATATTAATCCCCAGATATTCTAATTCAAGACAGCTGAGAGAGAACCCAGAAAGGAATTTGTTTTAGCATAAACATCCCAGGGAATTCAAATGCATGCATCCATTGACCATACTTTGAAAAACATTTCAATAAACGTGGACAAGGTCCGATGCATTCCTCTTCCTAGTAGCAATGACATTTAAAAATCTTAACCTAAAAAAATAGCTTTGTAACAGAAGAATCCAAAATCAGCTGAGTGTACACAGATGCCACTCAACACCTAGAGAAGTCCTCAGCAGTTCTAAGATCTCAGTACCTTTCTGTACCAAAGCTGGAAGTTCCCTAGTACTCTCAGCAAATCACGGTGGATCAACATGTGAATTACTTCCATAAACGCCTTTAAGTTCAAGGACATCAGCCATAGTTAGTGGGGGTGGGGAAATCCCCGCATTGCCACAGGAGATATGATAGCACCTTATAATCTGAAGGCACCTTGGCTGCCATAACATGAAATTACCTTTATTCAGTAGAATTTACATAATCTTAACAAAGTTTTCTCTGACTTGATTTCTCTCAGTAATATAATACTTGCATGACTCAATTTTGACATCTTAAGGTCTGCATACATATACATTTTTCCATTAAATTTGTGACATAGCCATGCAGAGCATATCCTTAATATCAGGTCACCTTCGTGGTCATACATTGACATTATAACGTTATTCATTATAAAATTGCATTGACAGCATCTTAGCGCACTGTGACAGCATTTAATTTTCATTGAAGGGAGTATTGAAAGCACATTTTGACAAAAATCTCTTGGAGGAAAAAAAACCCTACTAGAATTGGCTTCAACATAATCATTATAGTTTTCCAAAAATAATTAAACTAGTGAATGCTAGTTAGCAATGTATTCTGGATCAATGGCAGATGAAGGAACTGAATTTTCCTGAAGGACTTCCTAAAGAAATACAGGATGAAAATTTGTCTGTCTCAAGAATCAGGGCAGAACCCAGAGCCTCCTGCTTTCATTTTAAGGTTTTCCCAGATCATTGTATCAGAAACAATAATCCATATTATAATAGTTTTTTTGCAAGTGTGCATTTAAAAACATGCATTTCTAGTACAGAGTTAGGCAGCACAGTCTACCTCAAAGGTAAAGTTATTTTGTTTTCTTCATTTTAGAGTAGGCCAGCAATCTGTTTAATCCCAGTGATTCATTTTGAACACATTTTTCAGGCTTAAATTGTCAATATTTCCTCTTAGACTTATTTACCACTTGGCCTCACACCACATGCTGCTAAGTATTTTTGGCAGTAGAGAGGATGAAGGAAGGTAAAATAATAATAACTAGCATTTATGGCGTGCCAGCTATGTAGGAAGCACTGCACTAACCAAGTACAATGCATGCAAATCTCATTTATTCCTAACAAGATTGTTATAGAGAGATGCAATGATTTTTCACTCTCTGTGGGGAGGAAACTGAGCCTTGGGAAGGAGGAACTTCTAATGGCACCTGGCTGGTAAGCAGTGGAGTTGGGATCTGAAAATATCCGGCTCCAGGGCCCCGGCAATCATTCCTCTCTAAAAAAGAGAAAGGGGAAAGGAACTAAAAGTGTGTGTATAGTTGGAAGTGGGAGGGCACAAATATTTCCAGCCGGAGCAGTGATGCCATTTGCCTTCCCGTTTGGGAGGCTGGTGAAAGGGAAAGATTTCTGACCCACAGCAGCTGGATGAAGCAGGGATAGATGAAGGCCAACTGGGATTTGCCAGACTGTTCCTAAGAGGGTTGGGTAGGGTCATCACATGAGAAGTGCATTCGGAACAGACCACCAGGGCAAGGAAATATAGGGTTCCTACCAGAAGCCTAGCGAATGGCCAGCCGAGCTGGGAAAATGTGAACAGCTGGGAGGAATCCCTCTAAATAAATAGCAGAGACAGCAGCAGGTGGGCCTCACAGGTTGGCTCAGAGCCAGTCATTATGCAGATCTAGTTAATGTTCAACTATGGGCAGTCACGTATACCCTAAGGTGATAGATGATGTGATTTTAGTACCAAATTCTTCTTTTCTTACTGTAAGCTAAAATATTTGTCAGGATTTGTCCACAGTGAAATCCTGTCAAACAGAATCTAGGTTAAGTTCTGAACATCGATAACTTCTTTCCTGAGAAGGTCACTTACCAAGCCACTAACAGACATGCGAACAAGCACTTGACCTGAAATTATTTAGAACAGCAATTATGTACACTTCTTTCTTATCCAATTATTCAATACTGACATGTAGATTAACTTCCTCAGAACATTCAATCCACTCAATATTTTCTTAAGATAGTTGATATGAGCCTATTATATACATAAAAATTAGACAATCAGCTTTCAGTTCAACTTATCCCAGGGGGCCAACCAAGTGGATCAGTTGGTTAAGAGCTGGCTTAGAGTGCAAGCTCTTAGCAACAGGGCCGCCAGTTCGATTCCCACATGGGCCAGTGATGCTGAGCCCGAGCTGAGCTGTCGCTGAGCTGCCAACAAGTGGTAGGATGGCTCAGCTGGTGTAACAACAAGATTGCCTGTTTGATGGTGGACTATGCCCACCCACAACTAAAGATTGAACTCAGCACCTTAAGCAGAGCTCCCACTCAAATGGCTCAGTGGATAGGGTGTGTGCTCTTAAAAACAAGGCTGCTAGTTTGGCTCCCGCATAGGATGGTGGCTACGCCCACCCACAACTAAGATTGAACACAGCACCATGAGCTTAGAGGCCACGAGCTGCCAACAGGGAGCCAGATGGCGACTGGCACCCTCCACAAGTAAGATTGAGGGACAACAACTTGGCTGTTCCTCTTCCTCAATTCCCCAACACTGTTCCCCTCTCCCCAATAAAATCTTTAAAAAGAAAAAAAATATATCCCAAACATTTACTCACTAAGCATCTACCCCTAAAAAGAATCACTCATTTGGTTTATTTTTCAGTTATAAATTTGAAGGGTTTCAATAAGACAAGTGATTCTCAAGGGACTTTTAAATAAATAATCTTGTTTAGTTACATTGAAATAAGCTCTAGACATGGGAGCTGAGTGATTTTCAATGTAAGGAAATGTGCCACCAATATTGTGCCTTCAAATTAGAAAAAATGTCATTGCTTAAATAATTAACTTAAATTTGCTATTTGAATCTCTGAATCTATTGCTAAAAATCATTCTTGGTGATTTAGCTTTACATTTGATAACTTATAGCATGGAATGTATAAGATTCTCATATATATATATGTAGATTTCTATCTGATATATAGATAGCTATCCACACATGCATGTGTGTATATACACGTAAACACATAAAAGAAAATAAATAAAAATATATAGTCACATATTTGTTTTGGCCATAGTTTTATGGCTCTAACAGATTATTTGCTATATTGACAGTTCAGTTCAAACAAAATCTCTCCAAATATGTGGTTAAAGATCATAGGTTTACAATGAAGAATGAGAAGCCCCTGTCTCAACTTTGTCCTTCCTCTACGAGTCCAACCCTTGCCCTCCATCAGTTATTTTCACACTTTTTCTTTTTTAGTTCCTTGGGTGTCTAATTTTTCTTCTCCAAATACTGTTGTTGTATCTATATTTTATTGTGCAATTGACTTTATGTCTTACTATTGCCTTTCTAATATGATAGATAAGGATGATCTCCCCTATCTACTCTTTCTGCTAACGTTGTTTAATCCTACTCTGATTGGTCAACTATGCAAATTCACACAAGATATGTATGCCTTCATTTCTTATCCTACAAACCAGAGCCAATGTCTCTTGACTTCACACTTCATAAGATGAGGACACCTATAAAGGTCAGGAGGAGATTGATGGTCAGTAAATACATGAGCTCTCTCTCTACCCAAGAAGGGCACTAGCATTCCATTTCCTACTCTGTAGGTCCATGGCTGTGACTCCTGTGCCCCACAAAAGGAAGTTTTTCCATGAAATTTAAATGAATTATCCATTTTTTATGATTTTACCATATCTGGAATATTTCTCAACTCTCAATAATTATATATTCTATTGAATCTGCTTTTTATCTCTGGATCACACTTTCCAAAAATCTTCTGATCTTCTACTGGTTTTCTTGGTAATTACATTAACTCATCTCATTATTTCCTAGATTCCTTAGAGTCCTTCTCAAATTCTTACAATTTTGACAGTTCTTTTGAGGTAAAATTAACATATAATTATACGTGTAGTTAGCTTCTGATTTTAAAATACTTTAGACTTAGAGAAGAACTATAAAAATAGTACAGAGTGCCCCTATATCCTTTAGCTAGAATCTCCTAATGTTAGCATGATCAAAATTAAGAAATTAACATTGGTACAATACTATTTACTGAACTGGACTCCTTTATTTGGGTTTCACCAGTTTTCCCTAGAGTGTTGCTTTTCTGTTTCAAGATCCAATCTAATCCAACCCAATCTTTGATTGTCACAGTTCTCCTCCAATCGGTAATAGTTCCTGAGATTTTCCTTGTCTTTCATGACTTTGACACATTTTAAGCAAAATTCTCAGGTATTTTATAGGAAGTTCCTCAATTTTGAGTGTGTCTGATATATCCTTCTAAGTACAATAAAGTTATGGGTTTTTGAGAGGAATATCAGAAAGGTGATATGCCCTTCTCATTGCACAATTTTAGGGAGTACATGATGTAGATATATATTATTACTGGTTACGTTAAACTTGGTCATTTTGGTTAAGATGATGTCCACCATGTCTTTTCATTAATAAGGTACTTTTTTTCCCCTTGATAAATAATGTTTAGTGGAGATACTTTGAGATTGAAAAATCCTATTTTTCCTTAAATTTTTGTCCTCCTGATTTTTTTGTTAACTCTTATCCAGATGCCATATCCTTCAACTTAGTATGTGATCTTCTTAATAATTCAAGTAATTCCCTGCCCCTCAACTAAGGATAGGTTTATCTGGATCTCTTCTCGAGCTGCAATCTCTTTTCACTCGTATTCTAAGGACAAAAGTGTTTGTTTCCCCTGCGCCACAGATCAAGGCTCCTGCCCCACAGATCAAGGCTTCTGCTCCAGGAGACAGAGGGAACGTGTTCCAATGGAGTTCAACGCTCCTTCCACAGCGGCACTCTTCCCCATCTAGCTTTCCACCAGGGGAAACATTGCTTAGGGTTCTCCAACTCTTGGCTGTGTGTGTCTCCCAGAGTTCATGGAGGAAAAGCCATGCAATAGGATGTAGATTTCATTTTTCTATGATTTGTTCTCTAGTTCTGATGTTTCTTCTCATTATTTTTAGGCTCACTCATATTCTTTCACTTGTATTCAAATATATGATTGTACACATTTAAGAATAAACAAAAATGTTTATAGGGAGCTCTATCTGTGGAGAAAGAGCTTGTGGGTAGCAGACCCTGCTTCAGCATGAGCATATGGGACACCAGCCCCTACTTTACATTGATGGATTGCTACAGAAACAAAACAAAATGGGTTTTGTCCCCCGTTTACTAGGCAGAGAGTTGGGACGATGACTGTTCTTCATATAGACTTTAATCTCCGTGTTTTCCACCTCCGTTGTATCACCTCTAGAATTCAGTTTCTCTGAGATTCTACCGGGCAGATCAGCTCCCTTTCAATCAACATACTCCTGAATATATACTAGGCTGTGGCTTTCTTGGCAGTATTTCATCTGTCAGCACTCTTCAATACATTTTTCATTTCAGAGATGTATTTAAATCTATTATTTGCTGATTGCTCCATGTACCATTTCTTGTAGGTTGTATATCTTCTTAAATATCTTTTATCATTTTTATGATTTCTTAGGAAAGAAAAGTGTTAAACACAAGCAATCAGTCAATCATCTTGAACCAAAGCTAAAAATTTCATTTCTGATTTAATTAAAAATTATATTTCCAAGGATAAATTTTAATTATAAATATAGTAATTTTGGGTTATTACTCTTCATTAAATAGTAGATTTTAGCAGTTCTCTGTCCTTGTTTTTTTTTTTTTTTTGGCCTTACCATAAATAGAGTTATCCAGAAACTGGTATATAATATGAAAACCATTGAAATATGAAGCAAGGCATAAAGTTTCCTTGGAAACTGTTATATTACAAATACTTTTTTTTTCCTTTCATGAGTTTGCATAAATAGGTAGTGGGACAGATGAAAAGAGCAATGGACTTGGAGTCAGCAGATGTGCATTCTAACGTCTACCTCAATCTATATCTCAGTCTGTGTATATTGGGTAGGTTTCCATGATAATCATTAAAGTCCTTTTCATTCTAAAATTTGTTATTCTAAGCCTTTGATTTCTTTATTTTGTTGTCTTCATTGATGTCCTGGATCTGTGAAGCCGATTAATTCAGCTTCATTGGTCAAAGATTTTATTTTTGGTCACCTAACTTACCTAGCAAATACATTAACTTTCTGAGAATTATATTAATACATTTCCTCCTATATTGGACAGTGTAACCATAATGCCTTTCAATTCTATAGTCTTTTTCTAAGAAAATTTTCCATGTACATAAAAATTTAAGGCAGGATGAGGGAGCAACTTCAGGTAGTTCATTACCTTGAGAAGACCACATTCTGTACTACAGGATCTTGCCATTTAGGACATGGACCAGGGAATAGGAATGACCAAAGGAAAGCAAATCTGTAAGTTGGCCAGCACTAAACCTCCTACCAAATATGCATGACAATAATTAGATCATTTATTCAAATTCCTCTCTTAGGAATCTAAACATGAGCTACAGTGGGAATGAAGAGTTGGTAGCACGAGCTGAAAATGTATTATACATATGAGGGGAGGTAATGAGGTATCAGGGGTCAGAGTGAACCACAAGTAAAAATATGATTATGTTTATATTAAAAGAAAATCAAAACTGAGATAGGTAAAAGATGTTTATAATAGAAAGTGAAGCAAATGATGAAGTAGAAGCAGAAACAAGGAAGAGTGTATATTTCAGTGGTAGGTGATGGAGAATCTCCTAATGATAAGGGCTAAATTTAACTAGGTTTTCCTAAATCCCAGAGTCCTTTCTAGTCTGTATTTCTGGCTTCCCATTAGACTATTCTTGTCCTCATTTTCATGTGCAATGAAACCACAATCTCACTATTAAAAGTAACCTGAGTAGACCATAAGCCCTTCATGTGCCCAACAGTGTCTTCTTTGAACCTAGCCCAACATGCAGAGTATAAATACCAGGGCTTTTTGATATGACTTCTGGATAAGGGTTCTGGAGACTGGAAGAAATTTGATATGGCAATCTAAACATTAGAGAAGCAGTGAACATACTTGCACTCTTTCATACTACTATCAAGTATTAAAATATTTACTCTTGATATACACACTACAAGCATAATTGGAGTTTACTTAAAGTACAAACTGTGACAGGCCACAATTTCTTCCACTGGTTATCACAAAACCACTATAGTCTGACACATTCTAGAACATCCCTATGGTGAATCAACAGAAATCTATCAATCTAGTTAAGATGCTTGGATTTGTCCTCCTTCAGAGAACAGTAATGCAAGACAGGTTTCAACCTGAGGTCATCATGTATTTGATTCATGACATTTTTCTTATTAGGTTATATCTGCTAAGTGATAAGAGACTGAAAGTTTCTTACACAGAAGTAATGAAAAAAGGAAATAAAATATTCAAACTAGGAAAGAAGGGGAAATGAGAAAAACAAAAAGAACTTCTTGTATAATGCTGTGATGTCAAAATATTTATAATAAAAATAACATATGACATTTCACATTTGTCTTAAACATAAAAATGTTATCTTTACTATTACTTCAAAACATATTACTAACGCCAATGAAACTGGATTATGTATATATCCAAGTCTATTTCACTTTAATACATGAATTTTTGCATATTAAAATGGTTTTATTATTAATCACAAGTGAAAGTATGTGAATATAGTCATAAGTTTTGCTTCTTTTCTCAATATTCCATACATTGTAGTAAGAACATTACATAGACTCTATATAGTTTCAAATTTTAAAAAATTCCTAATGAATACCATATTTTATTCACATTTTCATTTAGAATTCAGCTTTAATTCCCAAAGAGATTAATGAGGATTTAAAAAAAAAATCTAATCCACTAAGAAATAGATCCAATCTGTTACTTCAGTAAGGTCATGTAGTATATAAGCCATCTTTACTTCCACTATTATTAAGAATATAAAAATATAGTGTTTTAATATATATTTATAAAGTTAAATTCAAATAAATTTTTAGCTGTTTCAACAAATTATTTTGATAATGATGGTTTGACTGTAACATGATTTACTCTCTAAGAAAATAGGCTTTTTTCTTAGACTTTAAAATTGAGGGCTATTCACTATGAATGAAAAACATGCCCCAAGAGGAAAGTGGAAATAACATTGACTGAACTGGTACATGGCACACATTTGATAGGATTTTTCACAATCTGTGTAGGGAATTTCCAAAATAATGTTGTGACCTCTTCCTTTGGGGAAAAAAAAAGTGAAAGTCATACTTAACATAGTTAAGTTTAGATGTTATATTTTGGTACTACTTGAGGTGAATAAATTAAAGGTAAATCTATATTGGTCCACAAGACCTAGCAACAAAAAAAATGTATGAATTTCAAATATTACTTTCACACAAGACCAAGGGGTAAGGGAAAATGTAAGAGCTTGGTCAGGAATTGAGATTACCACTATTGGAACACCCTTTCTATTTAGATGAAATCCTGAGATTATACAGGCCAGGTCATTCAGTGTTCTAGTGTTCAGCGCTAGAGAGGTAGGAAGCCCAGTCAAGTCATGATCCTAAGAAGGGTCAATACTATACTAGCCACTCCTATCTTGAGAACAGAAGGTTACAAAACTATTAATCCTGCTTTTAATTTTGATGAGAAACTGTTGTTAAAACAAAGAATTAGTGCAAGTCCTCTCCATAACATCCATTAAGACCCCCTCCCACTTTTTAAATCAATCCATGTAAGTGAGATAAGAGTGGTTAAAATAAGATCTTTCCTAAGGCTCTTAAATCTTGAACTGAATTTCAGGGACCACACAGAATATCAACTCATGAAACATTACCCACAATCATCCTGTATGGCAGATATACTGATAAAAACACTGGATTAACTTGCCCAACATACACTGTTAGTAAATGGCAAGAAAGAGGGAATGTAGACCTTGGCAAACTAATTCCAAAGTTCCTGCTCAGCTTCAGTACTACAGAGTCAGCTACAAATATGGTGAGACAATGTAGAGAAGGAACACACTTCTACCTCCTCCTGCAATTGCACTGACTTCTTTGTAGGATACTCCTCTGGACTTTAAAGTATTGAAGTTCACAGCAAGACACATCATAATTAAAATGCCAAAGGTTAAAGACAAAGAGAGAATCTTAAAAGCAACAAGATAAAAGCCGTTAGTTACCTACAAGGGAGCCCTTATAAGAGTGTCAGCTGATTTCTCAACAGAAACTTTGCAGGCCAGAAGGGAGTAGCATGAAATATTTCAAGTGATGAAAAGCAAGGAACTACAACCAATATTACTGTACCCAGCAAAGCTACCATTTAGAATCGAAGGACAGATAAAGAGCTTCCCAGACAAGAAAAAGCTAAGGGAGTTTATTATAACCACCAAACCAGTATTACAAAGAACCTTAGAGAGACTTAAGACAAAAAGAAAATATCAAAAATGTGAAAAATAAAATAGCAATAACGACATCTCTATCAATAATTACTTTAAATGTAAATGAATTAAATGCTCTAATCAATAGGGTGGCTGAATGGATAAGAAAACAAGAACCCTTACATATGTTGCCTACAAGAGACTCACTTCAGATCAAAAGACACAGACTGATAGTACAGAGATGAAAAAAGATGTTTCATGAAAATGGAAACAAACAAACAAAACCTGGAGTAATAATATTTATATCAGACAAAATAGACTTTAAAACAAAGGCTATACAATGAGACAAAGAAGGATTTATTAATCTCTCTTCTGGCTTTATGTAAAGAAACCCAAAATGCTATTTTGAGGGGACATGTGCATCCAATATGTTTATTGCAGCATGATTTATAACAGCCAAGATATAAAGCCTACCTAGGTGTCCCTGAATAGATTAATGGATAAAGAAGAGGTGGTTCATATAAAGGTCTCACAATTAAGTTTGTGAACTTGTTGCAACGATGTTGTTAAACTTTTTGGTTATCAGAGAGTTTTTTATTATGAATTTGTACCAACTGGACAAATAGTTAACCAAGTTTACTATTTGGAAGTGCTGAAAAGGCTGCTTGAAAAGTTAGATGACCTGAACTTTTTGCCAACAGTTCATGGCTCTTGCATCATGACAACGCATCAGCTCACAAGGCACTGTTTGTGAGGGAGTTTTTAGCCAGTAACTGTATTGGAATACCATCCCTAATCACCTGATCTGCCTCCCAATGACTTCTTTCTTTACTTGAAGATAAAGAGAATATTGCAAGGAAAACATTTTGATGACATTCAGGACATCAAGGGTAATAGGATGACAACTCTGATGACCATTCCAGAAAAAGAGTTCCAAAATTGCTTTGAAGGGTGGACTAGGCACTGGCATCAGTACATAGCTTCCCAAAGGGAGTACTTCAAAGGTGACCATAATGATATTCAGTAATGAAGTATGTAGCACTATTTCTAGGATAAGTTTGTGAACTTAATGTCAGACATTGTATATATGATGGAATATTAGTCATAAAAAAAGAATGACATCTTGCCATCTGCAACAACATTGATGGACCTAGAGGGTATTGTGCTGAATGCAGTCAGTCAGACAGAGAAAGACAAATGTCATATGATTTCACTTATAAGTGGAGTCTAAAGAACAAAATAAGCAAATAAATGAAACAGAAACAAACGCATAGATACAGAAAACATTTTGATGATTGCCAAATGAAAGGGGGTGTTAAGGGTGGGTGAAAAGATAAAAGGATTGGGCCGGCCGAGTGGCATGGTGGTTAAGCGCTGGCTTGGGAAGCCAGTGGCCACGGTTCAGGTCCCACATATGAGGGTCAGTGATACTGCCCTCAAAGCAAAACAAAACAACAACAACAAAAAAGATAAAAGGATTAAGAAGTATAAATTGGTAGTTATGAAATAGTCATGGGGATATAAAGTAAAGCATAAGGAATATAGTCAATAATATGGTAATAACTATATATAGTGCCAGGTGGGGACTAGACTAGTCAGGGAGATCACTTCATAAATTATATAAATGTCTACCACTATGCTTTACACCTGAAATTAATATAAAATAATATTGAATGTCAACCTATGATTGAAAAATTTAAAGGGGTTAAAAAGGTGAAGGAGAATAAGAGGTTCAAATTTCTAGGTATAACACAAATAAGTCATGGGGATGTAACGTACAGCAGAGGGAATATAGTCAATATAGCCAATAATATTGTGATAGTTTCTTTTTAAAAAAAGCATTGGGGGCCGGCCGAGTGGCGCTTTGGTTGGGAGTTGGCTTGGGATGCCTGCTCTGCGCAGCAGGGCCCTGGTTTGGATCCCACATATGACAGCCGATGACACTACACCCTCTGCAGCTAGAATGGTGAACAATGGCTCAGCCTGGAGCTAGGCTGTTATGAGTAGCCAGCGACGGTGTAGGCTGCAGTGTGGCTGGCCGGCAGCTGGCGTGAGCTGCCGTGAACCACTGTGAGTGGTTGTCTGATGGCTGGCAAGTGACTACCTCACCCGGGATAATACCAACATGGGCCAGTGAAGTGACATCCTCCACAACTAGACTGACGAGCAAAAGGACAGCAACTTGTCTGTTACCCTTCCCGGACTCCCCAATAAAATCTAAAAAAAAAAGTATTGGGCTTGATCTAGATGTCCTGCTCTGTTTTAGAGACACACACACACACACACACACACACACACACACACACACTCAGATGCACATACGCAGAGATGCACATGCACACATACATAGATGCATACACACACATATACAGATGCACACAGGGATGTATTCTAAAATATGTACCATGTATTGCCACAAGTCAGTGTGGATAAATCTCTAAGGGAGCAACTTTCCTTATGTTCACACTTTCTTTGGACGCCCCTACGTGCCTTGAATAGAAGAGAAGGCTTATATGCATGAGCTGAGCTAGAGAGAAAGCTAGAATAAAGATAAAAGATAATAAACACTTTCATTTTAAAATAAACATTCTCTCTAAATAACGGCAAAATATCTCTACTTCTAAAGTATCTATATTTTAGATATTGCCTATATTTTAGATATTGCAAGAAGAGTAAACCCATTAAAACTAATTATTCATTGCCACATGAAAAATGAGATGCTATAAATATCCATTATAAGGTTGTATATCTCAATGGCATATACCGAATACTTTTCCAGAGGAAAGGTAGAAAAATGAAGTATGAAGCAACGAAAAAACTGCAAGAGGAGACATGGCAGCATTAATAGAACCAAAAATATATCTATCTCCTTGCAGTCTTGGGTAATAGAATTTTACAGTAAATCTCCATTCATACCTAGTAATCAACTTTGGTTTTAAATTTAAAATTCTGTGTTTATGCCAACAAAACTGACAAGTCCTACCAATATTAAAATAAGAAATTACTTATCAGGCAAAACAACTTTCAGTTTGGCTACAGAATCATGGCAATATTAGAACACAAGCTACTAAAAGTTATATTTAAAGAAACCCATTTACTCTAACAATATTGTTTTTGAATAAGTGAAAAATACACAAATTTTGAATTCCTCAAAAATGAAAATTCAGGAAAAGAATCTCTTCTGTTGACATTTGAAATCAAGAAGTCATCATAGAAGACTTGATTAGTTAAAGTTACCATCTGCCATTCTACTTTCAGAGTTTAAACAAAAACATAAAGTAAATAATATCATCAACTAGGCACACAATAGAATAATATTATTATTTTATTCTAAACTTCAACAGGATTAGATGTTTAATTACCTTCTAAACGCTGAAGACTGTAAGAAACCCGAGTCTGGTTCTGTCCCTACAGACCGGACAGAGAATGGCTGTCAGAAACCCCAGAATACTCATCAGAGGCTGTACTGAAGAAACTGAAAACATACATGAACATTTTCTGTTGCCCGTCAGCTTATGGAGAAACACTTTCCTTAGCCACCGTACAAAGTCCAGAGTGTATTAATTTAGACTTGAAACTGGGAATCTGGTAAGTATCTAGCATTTATTGATTTTCTATATATAATATATTTAACACATAATAAGTCCTAAAGATATGTTAAGCTGTTTTACTTCTCCCTCAAATAACTGAGCCCTAATAAATACCCAATTAATCTAAATATTGTGTATTCCTTCCCCCAGCTGCCAGTCATCATAACCTAAATGCAGCCTAGGGATTAGGATATTTTTTTTCAAATAAGCAAAATTGTTCTTCTATCATATTTCAAGATCAAGGAGAAAACAAGAAAATCCACATACCCAATATCCCAATCTGTTATCTCAATGCTAGTTCCTGCCTCCCCTACAAGAAACAAAGCTCATAAATTCAAATGCACAGGGATACTGGATGAATAAACAACAACATGAAAGTGAGTTGGAAAGTTACCGTGCTAGATAAATACAAATGGTTACAAAAATTCTGTACATTAAATATTTATATTCACCATCTCCATTTGATCATTCAAGTTGTGGCTTAAAAGATTAGCAGAAAAATGAAATAACTAATGTCTTTAATCAGTATGTGAACACCCTAACAGAGGCCCTGAAATTGAAAACACAAAAATGCTGCCATGAGAGTTTCCCTTTACTTTTGAAATTCTAAACCTGCTTAGAAATTAATAGCATCCCAAGATGCTATTAAAGTTAAAATAAAACTGGTGAAGAAAAGCTATCTCTTATACATATATCCGTTTCGTTTCATTTATGACAGCTGGGTTTCCATTAGCAGTATAAGAACGCAAACTCGAGTGAATTCTTTCCAAATAGTTTTGTTTTAAAACATCAGTTTTGCCTAGAGTTACTAAGTACAATTTTTTCAGCTCTGTTTTTATGATGGAATAAAAATCATTTGAAGTTATTAATTTTTATAAATGTAATTCTACCTAAGTATAAGTGAGTTTTCTGTGACTTTAATAGCAAAAGGTAACTAACTACCACAATTATTTCGTTTTAGATAAATGGATATTTTAATGTATATTTTTATTATTTGTCTTAAATTATTATTCCTATTTGTTACGCGTAACTCCTTCTACTAAGGTTCTTTAATATTTTATGTCACTGGATGATAATCACATCACATAAAATACCTACTAGTTTAATGTTTTCACATGGTTAACAATATAGCTTATAATAATAGATGTCTTGCATCTGAAGCATCCAATTGATGGAAGGAGTTTTTCATTCTCTAGTTAAAATGGTACTCCAAGCTGGACGTACAACATACTCTCTAGGTCCAGCTCAGGGACTGGGATGGTCCCACTGAACAACTATCACTGAACAGCCTGAGACCGACACCAGGGAAGGGTAAAATCTCCCTGTGTTCTCTAGGTGTGTTTACTACTGATTACATAAATACAGCCTGTCAAGTCTTGAAAACAGCTGTAGGAAAATGGTAAGAATCAGGGACCTGAAGTGTCAGGGATTCAAATCGACAAGTGTTTATCAAACTGCCACCATGTGCAGCGCCCTGATCAAACCATGGGAATGCAGGATGGGGAAAGTCCACGTTCGAAGCCCCGCTAAGTTTGACTTCAGAGGGAATCTGAATCAAAAACAAAGCAAGCAAGCCCCCAGCAAGTGGAGCAAGTAAAAGTCAGGACAAAGAACTGGGTGATTTACCAAGAAGCGAAGCAGGAAGGAAATGAAGGAAAGGGGTCAAATGCCTGGAAAAATCCCCCAGCAACCAGGGTACAGGGAGCAACTGGAAAAGTCAGGCAGATGGGAAAGTGAAAGGTCAGACACCTTGGCCAGGGCAGTGCCTACTTAGAAACAAATGCTTCCTCCAGCTGATGGTGCCTGGGGCAAAACGTCCTAGGGCTGGATCTTTGATTTCTTCCCGTTGCCTTTTCAGAACAGTAGGGAATATAGGAAAATGCAAACCAAATTTAACATTTTACCCATATTTGTGTCTAAAAGATGCAAAATAATAACTCAAAAGATAACTTATGTAGTGACATCTTAGCTGAGGAATAATACAAAAAGCACAGTAAAAAACAACAAATTTAGTAAAACATGCTCATTTTAAAAGGCTGAAAATATCCTAAACATTTATTAGAGTTTGCATAGGCATAATTATTTTTCCTGCAGCTCTGATGAAAACTTTTCTTTGTTACCTGTTTAAAAACCTCACAAGCAATGGCAAGGAAAAATTCAAGTTTATTTTGCCCTAATGAATGCCAGAAACTGCTCAGGATGCCTTATTCCTTTAAGGACTCTTACATTATAACTATGAGGAGATTGTCTCGCACTCCATTAAAGCTGGGAGGAAACATTTTGCAAGTTTGTAGTGCAGAAAGACTCGAGGTCATAATTACCATAGACATTTTTATTTAGTTTTAGACCACTCACTTATTATCTGTTTCAGTCACAATTTATTCTCTTGCTGTTTTTAACTGTGTTACTTCCCATGGTTTTGGCAAGATGATGAAAACTAACTAATATCATTACTCTCAATCCATGACCAGTTACTTCAACCTAAGCTAATTTGTTATGTACATGATCCTGCCTATTTTACATTTGGCCGATAGGAAATGATAGCTTAAACAGTTTGAAAACAAGAGTAGGGAGTTAACAATATACAGTTTGCAAGGCTTCACAGAGGATATAAAAATAAGAGAAATTTCACCCATCAGGTAACTGACCCAGACCACACAACCTGCTGGTGAAGTTAGAAGATTATCGTCCTAGGCCACTTCAGTTTAATGCATGGCTATGAACATTCTCCCCTTACTACATACGTTTCTTTACTATGATTTAAGAAAAAAAAAAAGAAGAAGAAAAGAAACTCAAATCTTCTGCACACACAAGAGAGTGAACTTTATCAAAGATGAAAATAGTGCATCAGAAACCAGAGTTCATTGACCTCATTTTTCAACTGGGCCAATCATACGATATATGGGCTGAGAGTCATTTCATTACTCTGAATTCTTGTTTATTTAAATATGAACAATGACACCTCACAATTATGATGGGAAACAAATTCTTATTTATTTTTTTTTACCAGATGTTGATTTGTTTTTACTTCAGATGGGTATTGCATAAATAACTCCTCGAGTAAAGGGGTAGGCAAACAGTTATAGAAGACACATGATTAAACAGAGCTGATCCTGAATTATAGACTTCATAAAATTCAAAAGCAACTCCCTATAAGTGTCATGTGTCGCTGTAAGGAACTCATCTCTACCTCCCAAGTTCCTGTGTTATTATCAAAGGCCCATTTTATTTCTGTTGTCTATAATATAAACTTCCTTCAATCATGCAGATCATAATGTATAGAGAGACATCTTAGGACACTCCTTAGGTTTAAAGCTCAGGGGAGCCCCTCCCGCTTACTTAGGGTGCTAAGTAGGCATTGCTGTCTCAGTAGACTCTGAGGATAAGTTCAAGTTTTACTGACTGCGTGGCTTTGGTTTTAAGGGAAATGTCCTGAGGTAGTGCTTTCTCTTGTCTTTTCTGTCTATAAAAATACCTGGATGAACCTCTTTGAGTATGAAAGGTAACTTATATTTATACCTCCACTATTGCCCAGGGTGTGATTTGGAAACAGAAGATAAAACAACGAAAAACTGAAACCGTTCTGTAAACCTAAGAGGGGAAAATGTGAGGTTTTTGAGAAAGGAAGATTAGTAGAAAGGAGATAGAGAAAGGAGATAGTAGAAAAGCAAAACTGGGTCCAGCACTATGGTTGTAAGAGGGAATCCAGAGGGACAAGACAAGTGAGGAAGACTACATCTCACTATGGCAGGAAGTTTCCAGGAAGAGTGATAAGTGATTAATTGTTAAGTTTTCTCTAGGCTTTCTGCAATCACTAAAACATCAATAAAAGATTGACAGCTGTGACAATCACAGGATGATTCTGTGGAAAGTAAAGGAAGAACGATGGTGACCAGAATGAGACAAAGCCAGCCAGAGAAAAAAGATGGCAACTAACAGAAGAGAACTGTCACTGATATAGAAGAAAGGTATCCTCCACTCCCCATTAACCAGGAATCAACAAAGATAATACCAGAGAAGGCACCAGTGGACTTCCCGAGGGAAGCAGCATGGACGTCAATATATTCTCCTTGGATTTAAAAATAAAGGCGGCCTGTGGACACTAGAGGACAGGAAGGCAGCAGAACCCACTGTGATACTTTTCAGCTGTAGTTTATATTCATTCCTCCAGCACCTGTGACTATTGCAGATATTCACATGAATGTAAGAAAACATTTTGGTAGAACACTTTATCATAGCAACATATACTGGTATAAACAGATCATGTTCATGAGCTGTTTCATTGAAGAGAATCACTTTGGATATTAATACACTTTCATTGCATCCCTTTTTTTGCCAGATTATCATCCTCCAAAAAAAATTAAGGTTATTATGTAGTGATGGCTAAACTAACGAATCCTAAGTATAACTGTAACCATAAAATCACTTATTCTAATTTAATAGATTTGGAATGTGTGTTAATTAAAAGAGGGAATGAGCTAAATTTATGTTTACATAACAATATTAAAGAGACACTAAGAAATTAGTAATAAAATATTTACACAGCAAATTTCATTTGTTTTGTTTTTTAAGATTTTATTGGGGAGTTGGGGAAGGGGAAGAGACAAGTTGCCGTCTTCTTGTTCTTCCGTCTAGTTGTGGAGGACATTGCTTCACTTGCCCATGTTGGTATCATCATTGTGCTCTTCCCGAATGAAGCAGATCGGTCGGTCACTGGCCTCTGGATGGTCGCTCACCGCAGCTATTGGCAGCTCACACTGGCTGCCAGCCACTCACTGTAGCCTATGGCAGCCCACTGCAGCAGGGGCTGCAGCCTACACCGTCCCCGGGGCTCGCACAGCCCAGCTCCAGGTGGAGCTGTTGTTAGCTGTAGAGGGCAGTGTCACTGGCCCTCATATGTAGGATCCGAACCGGGGCTGCTGGCGTTCCAAACCAGCTCTTAACCAATGCACCACTCATCCGGCTGGCAAATTTCATTTTTTTGTTTGGGTTTTTTGTTTGTTTGTTGTTTTTTTTGAGGGCAGTGTCACTGGCCCTCATATGTGGGACTGAACCGGGGCTGCTGGCTTCCCAAGCCAGCTCTTAACGACTGAGCCACTCGGCTGGCCCAGCAAATTTCATTTTTAAGGAACAATTTCAAACATTATGGGTATCTTTGAGTATGCAAACAAGTCACTGGCAGGGGAAATTGAACCTGATGGTTTAAGTACTGGTTATATTGGGTTAATAATAGTGTCCCTCCAAAGTTCCTGTCCTTCCAGATCCTCAGAAAGTGACATTACTTGTAAATAGGGTCTTTGCACATGTGATTATCTAATATGAGATCATACCAAATGAGAGCAAATCCTAATCCAATGACTGGTACCCTCATAAAATGAAGGAATAGGGAAATTTACAGAGAGAGAGACACACACAGAGAGAAGAACATCATATGAAGACGGAAGCAGAAATTGAAGTGATGTATCTACAAGACAAGGAATGTCACGGATTGCTAGCAACCACCAGAAGCTAAAACATAGGCATGGTCAGGCTCTCCATCTGGGCCTCCAGAAGAAAACAGTGTTGTCAAGACTTTGACTTTGCACTCCTGGCCTCCAGGACTGTGAGAGAATAAATGTCTGCTGTGTAAGGCATTCAGGGAGTGGTACTTTGTTATCAGAGACATAGAAAACTAATACATTGATCATGAATAATTTCCATCTCATAATAAATAAGGACATTTGATAAAGACATGTTTTACTAAACTTATTCAAGTAATGGTATAAATGTGAACTAACCATTCTTTATTTAAATAAATTTTGCAATTCAGCTTTTCCTGTCATTCAGACCAATGTTCTATCGATTATCCATGTTAGTAAGAATTGATTAATATTTTCAGTTTTGAGACATCCTTTTTTCTAATAAAACAATCCCTATCATTTTAACCCTTGCCTCCTGACTTTCAGGTGAACTCTTAGGTAACAGAGACCTAGAAATCAAAAAAGCAGGAGGCGAGCCAGCCGAGTGTCGCATTGGTTAAGAGCTGGTTTTGGGATGCCAGCGGCCCCAGTTCGGATCCCACCAGTGACACTGCCCTCTACAGCTAACAACAGCTCCACATGGAGCTGGGCTGTGTGAGCCCCGGCGACGGTGTAGGCTGCAGCCCCTCCTGTAGTGGGCTGCCATGGGCTACAGTGAGTGGCCAGCAGCCAGCGTGAGTGGCCGGCAGCCAGCGTGAGTGGCTGGCAGCCAGCGTGAGCTGCCAATAGCCATGGTGAGCGACCATCCAGAGGCTGGCAACCGATCTGCCTCATCCAAGAAGAGTGCAATGACGATACCAACATGGGCCAGTGAAGCAACATCCTCCGCAACTAGGCTGAAGAACAAAAAGACAGCAACTTGTCTGTTCCCCTTCCCTGATTCCCCAACACTGTTCCCCTCCCCCAATTCCCCAATAAAATCTGTAAAAAAAAAAAAGAAAGGAAGAAAGCAGGAGGCTATCACCTCCTTGTCTTTCTAAGATTATTTCATTTCTAGTTTAGTCATCATGAAAGACACCCTTTAATATCCTTTTTCAGTAACCGAGTGAGTGTCTCAGAATAATTGTATCTGGACTCATTCAGGTTGTCTACTCATTACATCTAAGTATATGGCATGAAAGAGGGCAGGCTGTTCCCTGACAGTGTTCTGTCACTTGATTTCCCTGTGAAGTTTACTGAATTTAAAAAGTGTTGCTAATGAGAGCTTTTGTAGTCAGTTCTTTAAGAAGGTAAAGTAAAAAGATGATTCATTGATTTTTTATGTTTTTATGCTTTTCTTAGGGCCACCAGGATAAAAGTGGCAATCATACAATGCCTGAGACCTGAAGTAAAAAATGAAGAAAGCAAGAAAAAAAGAAAGAACTACATATGTATAATTACTAGTGTCATCAGTAATTACTTTCTACCTTCTTCACATCAAGGCACACATAGAAAATAATTGTATTCATAAAA
Source organism: Aselliscus stoliczkanus (assembly GCA_033961575.1). Classification (NCBI taxonomy): domain Eukaryota; kingdom Metazoa; phylum Chordata; class Mammalia; order Chiroptera; family Hipposideridae; genus Aselliscus; species Aselliscus stoliczkanus. Next base: position 67,455,147 of record CM066740.1, on the reverse strand, counting down.
CACACTGGGGTGACTAGAAAAGGCTACAGCTGATCCACTGACAGCTCAGTAGCATACAATGGATCACATGATGCGTGGGAAGCTCTGATTAGGTCATTCTATACAAAATATTGGGAAACATTGCTTTTTGTGTGTATGCATTTACTGTAAGTTTATTTAAAATTTTCAAAAAGAAGTAAACTAAAAGAAAATTCCCTCCTTCCCTAAACTCAGTATTCTCTTATTGAATAGAGTCATCTGAATATCTATTAATAATATATCATATATGAAAGCTTGATATCATTTCTTTTTACCATTTTTTTCTCTTTTAGCTTGCTGCATTCTATCACAGTCACAGGAAAAAAAAACATAATATATAAGATCTTTATTTTTCTCTACATTTGATGCAGCATGAAGTAGCAAATCCATTGCAGTATTAAAATCTTGCATAATAGTAATATAGACTGCAAAGTAATCTTGCATTAAAATCACAAATCCTGACAATGTAGCCAACGTAAGAATGACCCAACACAGTTATTAAATGCTCATTCCAACCACTTGTGGTAAAAGCTACGTGATTTAATTTGTTCTGCTCTTATTACAAGCAAAGTTCCTGTCATCTTTACATTTGCTTTAGGAAATGGTAGAAATTAACCTCCCCTCAACAAGTTTTCATCCCCACAGAAGTCAATCAATTCACCAACTTACATATTTTTTCTAACCATATTGACTGATTCTTACTTTGTCTTCATGGCACCATTTTAAGGAGCTAGCAATTAACAGGAGGCAGGAGGAGGAACTGAGTTATAAGAGAGAGAGACTGAATTTAAGAATAAAATTAAAATTAAACATGAAATTCCTGATATTCTGAAATATTCATAACCAGTTATATATTCCTATTACCAAGAAAAGTATATTCATAATAATCTACTCATAAAGGTAAATTCTACCTATAAATACAAATTTAAATGACTATATACATAAAGAATACATTGATAAGAATTGTTTATAATAAAAAACATGTCCTTATGCTTACCAGTTTTTTCTTTCTTTGGCCTTGGTCTCCAGCTTTAGTAAAAAAAAAAAAAAAGAGCATTATTTAGCAAATTGGAGGATCAACAAAGTGGTCATTACTTAAAAAGCTGTTATAAAGACAAAAAAAAAAGAACTAACTAAAACTAATAGAGTTAAAAGAAACAAGTGAATTTAGTAAATTCACTTTTGGTTAATTGACCTACAGTCATTTCTATGTAAGCCTGGCTCTCCAAAAGTGATGGTAGCCAAAACTTTTAACAGAATTTAATAGTCTTCATTTACATAGATAAGTCGTTTCACTGGTTCCCCAGTACAGTATGTTTTGATATAATCCTCATTAGGGGTCAGTTTATTTTTTCCATCATTCTCTTTCTGCCCACTTTTATCTTATGACCAGATTTCCTCTGCTCCTGGAGCATAGAGAGAGAGACTTAAAGGGAGAATCACAATGAATAGCCTTCCATTCAAATAGCCTAGTCTGTCCAGAGTCCCCAGGGCAATTATATTACACCCATGCTATTTTCTTTCAGGAGGACAGGCCCCACCCATTAGGCATATAGATTTTTATTTCTATAATTAAATTTTGTTTCTGGCATTCAGACATTATAGTAATCTCCCTCTTATCCATGGGGGATACATTCCAAGACCCCCAGTGGGTACATTCCAAGACTCCTATATATGTTTTCTCCCATACATACATACTTATGATAAAGTCTAGTTTATAAATTATGCACACTAAGAGATTAACAATAACTAATAACAAAATAGGACAATTTTAACAACGTACTGTGAGTGTGCGCTCTCTCTCTCTCTCTCTCTTTCTGATAGCCAATCTATAAATGAGTGACTAACTGGTGGGGAGTTTAGCATGTATATGCTAATCAAAGAGATGATTCACATTTTGGGATGAAGTGGGATGCCTTGGAGATTTCATCATGTTTCTCAAACCATATGCAATTTAAAACTTATGAACCGTTTATTTCTGGAATTTTCCATTTAATATTTTCAGATTGCAGTTAACCAAGGGTACCAGAAACTGCAGGAAGCAAAACTGTGGATAAGGGGGACTACTGTAACCATAGTCATTTTCTATTCTCAGTTTACTGAAAATTTGCTTTTTAATAGCCCATTACATTGTTCAGCAGAAAATCTGCTGATTCATCATTGCACACATCCTATTATAGTTATTTCAGCATTTACATGTATCCATCTTCATCCTCTCATCTTTGCCATTCTGATAGATATAATAGCTGTAGTAGGAAGCCCTGTGGGGACTCCTCCCTAGAGCACGTCCTTATAAGCTTCCATAAACTGTATCAATGAATACATGTTTTTGGGTTCACAAACCAATTCATAATAATCAGTTTTTTATTTCCAAGAGTAACATTTCAAAAGAAAATTTCAAGGTTGTATTAACTAATCATTATCTTTTTAAGGAAAGTATCACAAGTTTCTATATCACATCTCAATTTTCAAATCAAGGCAGTAACATTATAAAACATATTAACAATAGCAGAAAAAAGTAGCATATCTCTATAGTTTACAAATAAATTTTATATTTGCACTTAAAAATCAATAAAATACGTAAATTAAATAATTTGCTGTTAGAGTACAAATATTTCAAAGTACAATTTTATGTATAGCAATTTTAACATTAGCATGTGAGGTGTTTGCAAGGTTGTTATTGCAAGGTGCTTGCAAGATTTGAAATATCACCAAGACAGAATAAATAGCTTCTTATCTAATCAGAATAGTCACAGCAGCTGTTTGTGAAAAAGCATTCCAAAATGCTTTTGCTCAGAACCTCTTTCTCAGAATTTTTTAAACTGGACTAGCATTCATGCGCTTCATTTTTAACACACAGAATGGAAGTATTTTAAATTTTAATATAAATTTTTAAATTTAATGTTCAAATAAAATAATACAATGTTCTTATACATATTTATAACTCCTATGTATAAAAAAGACATTGGATTTTTTAAATACTCAACTCCCATGCCCTTTTCCTTGACCTGACATGCTTCCAGCTCATTTTATGATACATACAACTAGAATACTACCAGAATTAAAAACAAGGAGGCAAATACTAGATACAGTTAATTTAAATAGCTATCTAATGAATTCTTTCTGGGTCTGGGGTGGAAGGAAAGACTAGTTTCCAACCGTGGAGCTATTACTGAGTCATTTATCCCCTAAAAATATTGGACTTGTGCTATGAGAGGGTGACCTTGCTGTGTGCACAACAACAGAAACAGAGCAATGACAAGACCATGAGTGAGGTCTTTATTGCAGAGCTGATCCTAGCGCAGTGAGACTTTGGAAAAGCCACCCTCTGAATAAATATTCTTCAAAAATATATTCAATCTTTGTTAATGAGAACAATTTTCCTTACTGGAGTGCTGTTCTAGTTGGTTGGCACAAAAGGCAAAGTAAAGGGAGGTGGGGAAGTAGAGCCAGACTGTAAAAATCCCTCTTGAAAGAAAACTTGGCTATTAAGTAGAGCAGAGGAAAGGGCAGTAACTGGTGGGGATGTGTGGTCTGAGTCACGTTTGTGCAACTGAGAAGAGTGAAATACTAAAGGATGATCACCAGAACACAGAACTTTCACCCAACACATCTTTGAAGCTAAATTTGACAAGGAGAAGCTGAGAAAAGGAATACTGAAAAAAATGAATTGAGGTCCATAATGAAAAATGAGATTATAAGAGAGAATCTAGCATTTCCAAATGATTGCAAGTCCTCAGGGATGCTATATTTCAAGTGCCACAAGAAGTTAAGATAAAAGGCCATATTGCTGACCTCAATTCCTGTAAACAGCATAGATGCCCCAAAAGGGAATATGAGCAGAAATCATGTCTATTGTCCAAACAGGGGCAAAGATGGATTCTGCACACCGGTGAGCTCAGCATCAATGATGTATATAAAACACTAGACTGCATCACTGGAGGTAGGGTGTGTAAATGTTCAGGAAAAGAATCCAAGGTCACCAGGCCCCAGCTCGTGGTCCCTTAGTACAAATTGTGTACATTTTGTTTTAATTTCTTCTTTGAGAGAGTTCTAGATCAGCAAGTCAAGGAACTGGGATACAGCAGAGAAGAGGTCACAAACTATGGCCCAATGCCAAATCTAGCAGGCTGGGTTTTTTTAAAATGAAGTATTATTGGAATAAAGTCATGCTAATCTATTTATATTTACTTAAGACAATGTGGTTCCTCTCCCTCTTCTCTCTCCCTCTCTTTCTCTCTCTCTCTCTTGCTCCCTCCCTCCCTCATCTCTTGGGGGAAGCCAGCTGTTCTACTGTTAGAAGAGGTCCATGTGGCAGAAACGAAGGAAATAAGGCCTTCTATCAACAACCAATCAGGAACTGAGGCCTGCAACCAAAAGATGTGTGTGCAAGCCTTCTCCGAAATTGATTCTCCAGTCCAGTCAGGCCTTATCACGACTGAAGCTTTGGCCAACATGTTTCCTGCAACTGCATAAAGACCCTGAGCCAGACCCCTCCAGCTAAGCCTCTCCCATATCCCTGACCTTCAGAAATTGTGTGAGTTAATAGATTTTTTTTTTGTTTATTTTAAGCTACTATGTTGAAGTTTTTATTTTTTATGAATCCTGTTCACCATTCTTACAAATGAATACAAGCTGACTCATTTACATGCCCAGCCTTTCCCCAAATCATTGATAAAACTCAAGTGGTTGAGACTAAAAAGAATTAAGACATAAGTCAAAATTCCTTCAGATCTTTCTTTCCTTTTCTTTATCTTCCACACTATCAGAAATTATGTTTTTATAATACAAGTTTTGCCCTATTCCATTACTACTACAAATCTTTAATAGCTCTCTGTCATCTGCAGATTAAAACTCAGACTCCATGCCAGGTCTGTCAGTGACCTGACTCCAGCCCTTTCCCCACACATCATTCACTCTAACCACATTCCCAGGTTACAGGTTTGCTTGATTATAAATTTCCTGAGTAAAGGTCTATAGTGTCATTCATCACTGTATTTTTCAGGGCCCCATACAGTGTCTGATACATGGTTGGTGCTCAATAAATTCTGTCTGCTGGGCAAAAAATACTCCATCTTGATCCCTCCAAATTTTGTCCCCATCTACCAAAAACAACTATCACCTGATTATCACCTTCCAATCCCAGTGTCACCTCTTTCCTGATCTAATCTTATTGTAACAGTATTAGGTTACAATACACAATTTGTATAACACCTATATCATGTTATAATAATATATTTACCTTTAAGTCTCCCCTACTGCATCTAGGATGGAGCTATGATTAATTTTTCTTGACCTTAACAGTTATTGAATGAAACTGAAACCCTATGACTTTGGATCCAAAGAACAAAGTCACATGTGTCCCGAGTCTCCTTTTGCCAGCCCTTTCCAGTTCACTTAGGAGCAACGCTCCACTTTATCTCTCTTCTCCCTTTGGTTCTTTTGTTTTTTAATTTTTTTATTTTGAACGGAGGATTTATTTTATTTATTTTATTTTATTTTATTTTATTTTATTTTATTTTATTTTATTTTATTTTATTTTATTTTATTTTTTTGAGGGCAGTGTCACTGGCCCTCATATGTGGGACCTGAACCGGGGCCGCTGGCTTCCCAAGCCAGCGCTTAACCAACGCACCACTCGGCTGGCCCTCCCTTTGCTTCTGAATTGATCCAGGCTACACTACGGTGCTTCCCCCTATGGCATAGCTTCCTAGTTTTGACTGGTGACCTTCTGTGCACCCCCATAAGAGCATATCCCTGCCCTAAACACTAACCTAGAAAACAAGCCCCATTTACATTTTCACTCATACCATCCCTCCTTCCAGGTTAGAGAACTCTATAGAGAATCAAACTGGCCTCAGCCGATGGCCCTGACTCCCAAGAACTGACCTCTGCTTGGATTTCCTCTCACTCCCTGTGCTCCATGGACCTGATTTAATGTTAGATGCCAGCTGCAGCCAGTTAGTCCCTGGGACAACAGGCTGTTTGGTCTTGCTCCTTTCAGGAGTCAGTGACGTTAGTCAGATTAGTTTATGTTCAGCCCTAGAGACGAGGAATAGAGCTACTTCCTCATGTCCATTATCCTCTTGATCCATCCATTCTGAGTTGCGACAAGCACAGAACACCATGACGTTATTTCAAAATTTCACAAATAAGTCTTCAGCAAACCATTTGGCAAAATCTTCACATACCAAGTCATTGCAAATGCATTGGATAATGGAATCCAAATTCCATAAAAATCTCAGAGTCTTAAAATAATATACCATATATTTCAAGGTGAAACTTAATTAGAAAAATGCAAAGTCCTATTTTCAGATAAATAATAATTAAACTATTTCAAGGTGGAGAGAAAAGTTTCATGACAGATCTTATGCAAAAGAGTGAGGAATTTCATTAAATATACTTCTGTAATATGTAGTTTTGTTTGGTTGATTCACTGTTTCATTGCCTAGAAGTGACTCCAGTACACAGTAGACATTCAGTGAATGTTATTTGAATGAATGAGCTAGGTATACGTTACAACTACTAGAAAAAGACATTAAAAGCTTAGGTTGCATTAGTGGAAACAGACAGACAGTAGCACAAGAGAGAACACAGGCTTGTTTGCTGTCTCTGTAGCCAGACCACAGCTGCAGTAGTATTATGTACAGTTCCGAGCAACATACTTGAGAGAGTACATGGAAAGCTGAAGTAGTAAGAGGATAGCCAGATAGGAGCCAGAATGTATGTGGGAGAGATGTTACATTCATTCTGGATGCTGTCAATGGGAGAACCAAAACAAGTGACAAGAAGATTTTAGTCAATATAAAGGAAGGATTTTCTAGAAGTAAGACATATCCAAAGATGACAGAAATGTCTTAAGAACTAAGTAGTTCCTGCATTTTGAGTGTGCAAGATAAGGTGATGGTAGGAGAACTGATTCTGGGTGGTGAGCACACAATGCAATATACAGATGATGGTATTATAGAAATGTACACTAGAAACCTGTTTAATTTTACTAAACAATGTCACCCCAATAAATTTAATTTAAAAAAAAATTTAAGATACGATGGCCAACCACTAGTCAAATATTAGTGGGAGGAATTAGAGTATGATAAATTATGAGGCTTAAAACATTTAAGATATCTCTAGTCCTTACTCTTTCAATGATTTCTAAATAAGATTATATCAAAGGTGGAAAAAAATGTTCTTACAACTCACACACACGCGCACACACACACACACACACAAACAACAACAACAAAAAAACACATGAAAAGATAAAGCAGACAATACAACAAATTCATTAAGCCATATATATATTTCAAGACTGTGAGCCTGGTGTTTACTGAAGGGAATGTGATGGCATAGAACAATGTCATGATGTATTGTTAAGTGTATTTAATTTCCACCTGTTATTTTCTAGAAATGAAGTTGTACCCTTATAAACAAATGGACAAGGATAAAAACAAATATTGAATTCTAACTTAATAATTAACCAATAATAATAAATAAATGGTAATTAAAAATGATGAAATTGGGCCGGCCGAGTGGCGCATTGGTTAAGCGCTGGTTTTGGGATGCCAGCGGCCCCGGTTCGGATCCCACATGAGGGCCAGTGACACTGCCCTCTACAGCTAACAACAGCTCCACCTGGAGCTGGGCTGTGCGAGCCCCTGTGATGGTGTGGGCTGCAGCCCCTGCTGCAGTGGGCTGCCATAGGCTACAGTGAGTGGCCCGCAGCCAGCGTGAGCAGCTGGCAGCCAAGCGTGAGCTGCCAATAGCCGCGGTGAGTGACATCCAGAGGCCAGTGACCGATCTGCCTCATCCGGGAAGAGCGCAATGACGATACCAACAGTGAAGCAACATCCTCCGCAACTAAACTGAAGAACAAAAAGACAGCAACTTGTTTGTTCCCCTTCCCCGATTCCCCAACACTGTTCCCCTCCACCAATTCCCCAATAAAATCTTTTAAAAAAAATGATGAAATTATAAGATATTAATGAGAGAAGGGGCCTTAGTAGTTCTTTACAAAAGTTCCCCAAAGCATCTGTCTAGACTCTGATTAAACACTGGCAGTGTTGAGAAACTCATTACCTCAATCCATTTTGAGGTCTGATCTAACAGAAAATATTATATGTAAAGTCAAATGTTTCTTTCTCATAATTTCCTGTCATCTTATTCATCCTAATCCTGTCAGCCAGAACTTCATACAATTAGTCCAAACCCCCTTACACATGACAATCCTGCAAATAATCACACCTCTATCTAAAAGCCCCCAATTATTTCATTCTCCAAGCAAAATTTCAGTTCTTTTGTATCTGTCCCTGGACAATGACCCAAAACCATGCTCATTAAACCTCTTAATTTGATTAAGAGGTCCTTAAATTAATTAAAGGAAGTCATTTAATCAAATCGAAGAGTACAAATGGTTAGGCAATGACCACAGAACACACTGACTGGGTGAGTCTGCCTGGCGCAGAGCTGAGCAACTATATCCTTGCTCTCATCATGGATATTCAACTCCTGATATTTTCAACTATAGCTAAAATACCTTTAAATCATTATCTTACCTGGACGAGGTATTGATCAAGATAAGGAGCTATGTAAATAGTGCCATGAGGTTCCTGCATATTACTTTTAGAAATACACAGGGTAGAAATTAGTCAGTAATGTGTGGGAGACAAATATTAGTATCCCCATTCATAGATTAGAAATGTAAAACTCAGAGACTGAATGACTCAGTGAAGGTCACACAGCCAAGATGGAACAGAAATGAGTCTAGAATGATCTGAATCTTGTGTGCTGCATTTTTCACTGCACCATCTACCTCCCTGTATGTTTTCTATGATGTTTATCTATAGCATAATTTATAACAAATAAAATTATTCACATACAAACACAGAATTAGAGCATGAAAGAATTTAAACAGAGAACTCTATTGTTTGTTTTTTTATCCTCCTGTGTACATATTTTATTTATCTGAACAAAAATTCTAGGGCTTGTTTAATACTTCCAAACAACAAGGTTTTTCTTACAATGTTGAAAAAAATAAACTACTCTGAATTGGAACTGGCAGGTAATTTTTCTTCAGGGTCTAGAATGACGAGAATAGCATTTTACGCTAAGACTCTTCAGATTGTAAACAAAATAAGAATTATGAGTTTGAACCAAAAATTATGAACTATGGATTCATAATTTATTAGCCATAGACCAAAAAGCCATTTAAAAGACCAAAAATGATACAGTTTTCACTAGCTTTTCAGTTCCTTTCCAGCAGGGAATTGACAAGTCCATTAGAGCCATAATCTATGTCTGCAGAGAGAATTTGGGCAGGATCCTGTCCAACAATCTGTGGCTGATGCCTGGGAAGGAAGAGGCGGGTCATTGAAACTAGAGAACCAGAAGAACTTAATATGTGTAATTTATACAACACCCAATGGTCCTAGAAAATTGATTTTTCATAAGCTCAGACATGTAGGTGCATCTACAATGATTTATTTTTTTAATTGCTGTGGTATATTGTGGGATGTCACAAAGTTCATTTGACAGAGAACCACCATTCCCTCGAATTCACTGATATTTCTGTACCAGGTTCTGATGCAGCTTTAGGAAAAATGAGGTAAAAATCTCTCCTTTATGACTACTAAAATTTGGGGGCACCCTAATCAGTTATGTCAGGGTGACCATCATAGTTTAGCCAAAGATGCTTAATTTGTAACATGTTCGGCTACAATAATGACTCAACCTCTCACCTTCCCAGACAGTGAAACTCTCCATGTCATCCAAGGATCTGGCATTTACTTTGCTATAATTTACCACATTCCCCTGCTCCCTGTTCTCAGGAGCTGCATTTTTCTCTATTCAGCCTTGATTCACACTCCATAACCTGGAAATTTTTCTCCTATAAAATATTCATTAAGTTGTGGGAGAAAATCATCTCTTATGGTTTTATTATCTTAAAAACAACTGAGAGAAGCTTCTTCTCCCTGGATGATTTAATCATATTTCCTTTAAAGGTGCATAGGTTGGAGATTTCTGGTCAAGATCCAGAGTAGGTAAACACGGAGCTCACCTCCTCTCAGGATCACATCAATTACAACTCAACCAAGAACAGCCATTATTGAGAATCACCTAAAGTCTAGCTGAACCAAAGCTCTACAACTATGAACATATAGAAGAAACCACCTTGAGACTGTTAGGAGGTGCAGAGACCAGAGATGTGGAACGGGCTGGTCCCACACCTACATATGACCATGGAAATTTGGGAGTGATATCTCAGCTGCAGAGGTTCCCCTACCCCAGGAATGAGGAGTCCCAGCCTCACCCCAGCCCAGGGTTCCAGTGCTGGGGAGAGAAGTCCCCATAACTTCTGGCTGTGAAAAACAGTGGAGATTCTGACTGAGTGAGATGGATGGCAGCTGCACTTCTAGATGCTCCTCTTAAATGGCCCACGCATGGACTTACCCACCAACGGAATCTCTGGCTCTGAGCTCCAGCACTGGAATAGCAGCTCAAAAGGTACCAGGGACATATGGGGAGGAACTGAGCTGTCTGGCTTCAGACGAAAGGCTGGAGGAGCTGCTTTCTCCTAGACAGAGGAGGAGGAGAAAGCCATTGTTTCTTTGTTGAGCCCTCCCCCTCCCTGTGAGCAGATGCACGCAGACACCATATCTGTCTCTCCATCAAACTGGCTAACATAGTTCAAATATCCCCCAGGTCAGGAAGTTAAATGTCAAACCCATTCTGTGTCCAGACAACTGACTCCACCTGAGTGATGGACTGAATAGCCACAAGTTTCATAAGAACTAACAGATCTATATTTTTGTCCTCATTCAGGAGCTTTGAGGATGCAGGGGATACCCCAACAAACAAAGAAGCCAACGCGGTCTTCCAGGTGGAGCTTGAGACCCATTCCTCTCATCTAAGACTAGCTAGGGTGAGAGTTCCATGAACCCCAATAGGCAGGGACAGCTCTACGCCCCTTCCCAGCAGGAAGCAGATACAGAAGAAGAGACCTCCTGTCCCTCAGCTTCCCATAGAGATTTTATGGGGATCATGTCTCTCAAGGAGAAACTAGGCAAGCAGTTAGAGGCAGGCATTGGGTCTCTGCATTCCTGCATGTCCCACAGAGTGTGACCGCCTGGGGGACATCCCCTCTCCACCCAAAACTCCCCTTTGTATTGTAATTACCTACCCCTGCAGGAAGAACAAATGGACACAAAATATCCAACTAGATCAGACCAGCCACTTACACCTACGCAGCACCTCTTGTCAATAACAGGTGCCAATCAAGTGGTCCTATGCCCAGAAAGAACAGCCCATTCTAGAGAAAAAGGATAAAAACCCCAAGTCCTAGGAAGGAAGTGGTGCTGCTGCTGCTGCTGCTGCTGCTTCCCTGCTTCTTTTTACCACTTCTTCCCTTTGAGCCTCACCTTTGCATGTGCCCCCTCCACACCCTTTGGTAATGGGCCCTTGAGCCATCCTCTAGTACTCAGGTCTACTTCTATTTCTAAATGTACTATCTTTTCTAATAAACTACTTATTCTACTGCTTTACTCTGGTATCTCATTCAATTCTTTGCTTGAGTTGCCAAGGACCTGGACTTTGCGCCGAGAAAGGCCCACACTCTGACAACAGTACCAGAAGGAGAAGAGGGAGAGCAAGAAATTGAAAACTTATCTGAAAAAATAATGACTGAAAGCTTTCCTAACCTGGCAAAGAAAATAGATATACAAGGCCAAGAAGTGCAGAGAGTTTCAAACAAAATGAACCCAAAGAAGCCAACACCAACACCCATAATTAAAATGCCAAAGGTTAAAGACAGAGGATCTTAAAAGGAGCAAAAGAAAAGCAGTTTGTTACCTACAAGAAAGCTTCCATAAGACTGTAAGCTGATTTCTCAACAGAAACTTTGCAGGCCAAAAGGAATTGGCAGGAAGTATTCAAATGATGAAAAGCAAGGACCTACAACCAAAATTACTCTACCCAGCAAAGCTATCATTTAGAATCAAAGGACAAATAAAAAGCTTTCCAGACAAGACAAAGCTAAAGGAGTTCCTCACCTTCAAACCAGTACTAAAAGGAATGTTAGAGGTACATTTTTAAGACCAAAATATAAAATTAAATTAAATTAAATTAAAAATATAAATAATAAAACAGCAATAACTACATATCTATCAACAATTGCTTTAAATGTAAATGGATTAAATGTTCCGATCAGAAGATAGGGTGGCCGCATTGCAAGAAATGTTAAAAGGCCTTTTTTAAACAAAAGAAAGGGGTAAACAAGCTAACCCAGGGAGACCAGGAATACAAATAAAATGGCAATACACATGCACCTTTCAATAATCATTTTTAATGTGAATGGGCTAAATGCTCCAATCAAAAGACAGAGAGTGGCTGAATAGATAAGAAAATAGGACCCATGTATATGCTGTTTACAGATGGAATAAGATATTTCATGCAAATGGAAATGAGGGGGGAAAAAAGCTGGAGTACCAATACTTATTTTGGACAAAATAGACTTTAATATGTCTACAATAAAAGACAAAGAAGGGCACTATCACCCTAATAAACATCTATGCACCCAACATAGGAACTCCTAATTACATATAACAGATTTTGACAGACATAAAGACAGAGATCAACAGTAACACTATCATAGTAGGGGACTTCAACACCATTGTCACCAATGAACAGACCCTTTAGACAGAAAATCAACACAGAAAGAGGGGCTTTAAATGATACTTTAGACAAGCTGGACTTCGTTGATATTTTTAGAGCATTTCACCCTGAGAAAACAGAACATACATTCTTCTCAAGTACACATGGGACATTTTCCAAGCTAGACCATGTTAGGCCACAAAACAAGTCTCAGTAAATTTAAGAAGATTGAAGTCTGGGCCGGCCAAGTGGCGCGGCAGTTAAGCGCTGGCTTGGGAAACCAGCGGCCCCGGTTCGGGTCCCACTTATGAGGGCCAGTGACACTGCCCTCAAAAAAAAAAGAAGATTGAAGGCATATTAAGCAGATATAAAGGAAAAACTGATGGTTTCTGGCTGGAAGGGAGTGGGGAAGAGAGAGAGGGGGAAGGTTTTGGACAATGTAGGTGGGACTACAATGTTGCCGCAGGGATATGGGGGCAGTTCTGGGAATGTAATTGATAATGTTGTGAAGAGACTATTAGGTTGCGAGAAATAAGTCAGTCGGAGAAGGACAGGTACCATGTGATCTCACTCGTGTGTGGAGTCTGAAGAGCTGAGTGAACAATCAAAGTAAACAGACTCGTAGATATAGAGGAAAAACTGAGGGTTGCAATTTGGGAGAGGGGTGGGGATGGGGGTGAAGGGGAAGGGATTAGACAGCATAAATAGACAACTACAATATTGCCACAGGGATATGAAACACAGTTCGGGGAATATAATAATGCTGTAAAAATTTTGTGGCGTGTCAGATAGTCACATGTCTTGTTAGGGAGACCACTTCATGGATGGAGTAGAGGCTTGATCACTGCACTGTACACCTGAAGCTGATGTTGTATAGTATTGTATGCCAACTGCAACTGAATATGTGGATGGTCACGGGATGTGGAGTATACTGTGGAGGGGAGTCAGGGAAGTTGTGATAGATATGTATGATATGGGGGGGGGAGTGGGGTGGCGAACTGGTTGAGGGGGGTTGTCACTTTGGGGAGTAAAGAGTATAACTATTGCATTGTGTTGTACAACTGAAACTAATAAAAAAAAAAAGAAGATAGGGTGGCTGAATAAATAAGAAAACAAGACCCTTCCATATGCTGCCTATAAGAGACTCACTTCAGATTGAAAGACATACACAGGTTGGGAAAAAGATGTTTCATGAAAATGGCAATGAAAAAAAGATAAGCTGGACTAGCAATACTTATACCAGACAAAACAGACTTTAAAATAAAGGCTGTAACAAGAGACAAAAAAGGACCCAGTAATCCCACTTCTGGGTATTTATCCTAAGAAACCCAAAACACTACTTTGAGGGGACATGTGCATCCAAATGTTTATTATAGCATTGTTTACAATGGCCAAGATGTGGAGGCACTCTGGTTGTCCATCAGTGGATGAATGGATAAAGAGTAGGTAGTACATACATACCATGGAATATTGCTTTGCCATGGAAGGGAATGGGTTCTTGCCATCTGCAGCAGTATGGATGGACCTGGAAAGTATTATGCTGAGTCAAGTATGTCAGACAGCAAAAGACAGATGCAATGTGATTTTGCTTGTATGTGGAATCTAAAGAATAAAACAAACAATAAAACGGAAACAAATTCATAGATACAGAGAATATCTTGATGATGGGTTCCAGATGGGAGAGGGCTTGGGAATTGGTGAAAAAGCAGAAGGGATTAATAAGCACAAATTAGTTGTTACACAGTAGTCATAGGGATATACAATATGGCATAAGAAATATAGTCAGTAATTTTGAAATAACTATGTATGGTGTCAGATGGGTACTAGATTTATTGGGGAGACAGACGGAAGGGGTGTTGGGAGAAGGGTGAAAAAGGTGAAGGCAGGGCCGGCCGAGTGGCGCGGTGGTTAAGCGCTGGCTTGGGAAGCCAGTGGCCCTGGTTCGGGTCCCACATATGAGGGCCAGTGACACTGCCCTCAAAAAAAAAAAAAAAAGTGAAGGCATTAAAAAGTACAAATTGTTAGTTACAAAATAGTTACAGAGATGTAAAGTATAGGGAATATAGTCAATAATATGGTAGTAACTATGTATAGTGCCAAGTGGGTACTAGACTAGTCAAGGGGATCACTTCTTAAATTATACAAATGTCTAACCACTATACTGTACATTTGAAATCAATGTAAAATTATATTGAATATCAACCTATAATTGAAAAATTTGAAAAGGGGGAAGGGGAAGGGGAATAAAAGTTTCAAATTTCTAAGTATAAAACAAACAAGTTATGGGGATGTAATGTACATCATGGGAAATATAGTCAATAATATTGTACAGTAGCAAATCGTTGCTGGACTTGTGGTGATCACTTCTTTATGTATATGAATGTTGAATAACGATTGCATACACCTGAAACTAACATAATATTGCATGTTGTCTGTATTTTAATAAAAATCTTAAAATACAAAAAAATAAAGATACATAGCTTGCAACAAAAACAAACCTCCAATTTATTATGGAATATTATGGAAAGAGCAGTGGACTTGAAATCAGAATATGTTACCTTGAATCCAGTGTCTGTTACTGAACTTGGTAAAGTATCTCTGAGTCTGGGTTTTGTTCACTGTTAGGCATGAAAGCAATACCTACTTCAGAGCCATTCTAATGATAAATTTAAACAAATCATGTAAAAACAGGTAAATATCCAAAATGTGTGAATTTTCTAGCTACCAACATAATATTCTTAAGGTTATTGGCTTTTTAAGTCCTCAGAGCTCCAACTATATAGTAGCTGTTCGTAAAACAAAACTTATTATCCAGGGAACTAAAAGCCAATATGGTAACAGAAGGTGGCAAGATCTCTGCTGAGTGAATTAAATGTTGCTACAAACAATACTTTACTTATTGAAAATATTATTAGAAAAAGTCACAGGAATATTATTATCTCCCAGTGTTTTATGTTAAAAGTCAGGAAGATTTATTTTCAAAACTCCATATTTTCTATTATAAAATATATAGGTATTTATTTTTGTATTTCATAACATTGTAAAGAAAAAAAAGTCTTTTGTTCATGGAAAAATCTAGATTGGGCAATTCTGAGTCCACTTCTGTCAGTCCTCAGAGAAGCCAAGGCTCTTAAGTGTAGCCTATTTAATGGGGCTAAAAGGGCACTAAAGACCTTCATGTGTAAAATTTAAATAATGGAAGAACTTACTCAGAAATCTTTTAGGGCATTAATGTGTTCATAAAATGAATAAATTGGCAATAGAAGGGGGCCTTTTCTCATTTTTAATACAAGCTGTTTTTCTCCTGAGGAGTAAGTGATACAGCTACTGAAGATTTCCAGTTCCCTTAAAAAGGCATACAACAAGCTGGATGCTTACTTGAGTTCAAATTAAAAAGAAGCCAGCTAAAGTTTCCAAATGTAAACATTTTGATATTGGCAAGAGGAACCAAGAGCCTTAAATCCTAAGGTAAGGTGGAATAAAAAAGCCGTGAGACAGACATTCAACACAGACTTGGTTGTGTCATCATGCTGGTCTTTCCAGCCGGCAAGCTGTCCCTTAAGTGCCCCAGTATATGAAACTCATGCAACCAAGCAAAATTACCATTGACCCAAATGAACTAGAGACTTCCTTACAATTTGAAAATGATTGTTGCTTTCCTCCCTAAAGAAATTTGATGCTACTTTTATTTACTAATGCTATGGGCAGAATTTATGTCACTTACCTATCAAATAGTACAGACAGGGCTCTACAAGCTGTTAACATTGAACTTTAACAGCTACTCTCAACATATATTACCTTACTTTAGCAGCTACTCACCACGAATAATAATTTTCCTTAACATATGTTATTTTATCATGAATTTCTAAGTAGTCTACTTTCTTCTCACCCTGTATGTATTTAATCATATTCAGTTATTAGTTTTCTGTATTTATCTCATGTGCTATGCCTTGTTTTAAAGTTTGGTACATATTTTTCCATTAAAAACCAGCAAATATCCCCAAAGAGGCATGCACTCACAGTACTCTTATACTCAAGAGAACCGAAATACTTGCTTTAATTTACTTTAGTGAACTTTTCTTTGAGTTTGAGTACTAATACTATTATTTCTGTCCACATAGTAATCTATACATTATATTTCATCCCTATTAAAATCATTATCAAGGTCCTTAATTTGAAACTATATATTTTCTCTCCATTTAAAGCTCTGTTAGGAAAGTGGTAAGGTGTGCTCCACCCTTTTCAAAAATAAATCTGACCCATTAAACCCCTCAGCATAAAATGAGTTATTCCTACCACAGATTATTTTAGAAGACACTATTTTTTTTTTCCCGTTTTCTGGGTCATCTCATTCAGAGATGTGTCCTATACAGCAGCCCCCATCCACGTGCTGCTTCCCCTAACAAAACATGGCATAACATAGCAAATCACAAGCATATGCAATTAGAAAACGCATCAAATGTCAGACAAGGTATTTTCTCAATACATGAAGCTCAGCTCTGGGAAATCGATGTCTCTTTTAAGGATATTTCTAAAGAACAGAAACCATTTTTGTTTGGTAATGTAGTAGGGTTGGGAAGAGGGAAAGGATAACCAAAATCAGGAAAACATTCCCATGGAAGTCTGCCAACCTTGACCAACTTGGATAACCAAGCTGTCCAAATACAGATAAATGGAGACGATGAACAATTCCTCTGTATTTTCTTAAGGAGCACTTCCTGGAACATTCACATTTTTCAATTTCCCGAAACTTGGGAAGTAACTCATTACACTAATATACACGGGTGAGGCAGAAAAGGGCACACCTCGGGATATTTTGTACTTTTCCCTGGGCCTAGCAAGCAGTCTCACGGTCCCCAAGCAGCATCACAGGGGCTCGCTGCACTTGCACAGATTCGCCTGGCAAGGAGGTAACTGGTCAACATGGATTTTGACCGTTTATTGCTGATTGGAGCGCAAACAGCATGGCTTCATGTTTCCATTAGTTGCCTTTGCGCCAGTAAGTCCACGGGGTGGGGGGTAGCGTGAGGGGGGAATGAAGAATGAAGACGCAGACCCAGGTAGATACTGTGCATACAGTGAATCTGCCAAATGGCTGAGAAACACTGAATTTAAGAAACTGTCAATCTGTCTTCCTGGCTCCACTTAGCTGTGGGTACAGAAGGCTACAACCTGTAGTTCAGGTCTGTCCAAGGCCTGCAATGATCCTGTCTGACTATGCCCAGCAGTATTTCAGTTAGGCTTAAAGCTTATTTTTCTGCCCCAAGCCTGGTATGCCTAGTGGAAACCTCTGAATAACTATATTATCAAAAGGTTAAAATAAACTACTATATGTAAATTACCCAACATATGCTAAGTATCCTAGTGTCCTTTTTAACACCAATAGGTTTTTTTTCTGAAGCTCCTTCCTTATGATAGTTTTGCCTTCATGAATTTGGTTGCCCTCTAGTTTCCCCTGTAAAGCAAAGGAAAACAAATAAACACAAAACCTGGAAACCCAGCTAAATCCCAATCGATTTGTCTAGTACATTGGTGTCTTGTCTCACTCCTATTATCTCCACTAGCTTACATACCAATCTCTGTCAGGTGAAATCCATTATAACTCAGATATCTTCCAAGTTGAAACCACCATCATATAGGTGACTATAACC
Source organism: Aselliscus stoliczkanus (assembly GCA_033961575.1). Taxonomy (NCBI): domain Eukaryota; kingdom Metazoa; phylum Chordata; class Mammalia; order Chiroptera; family Hipposideridae; genus Aselliscus; species Aselliscus stoliczkanus. The sequence goes on along the minus strand of CM066740.1, from coordinate 67,436,833 downwards.
ACCATTTTTTCCCCCAAGATACCTCTTACCACCCTACAGCCTTGGACTAGATCAACTGTGACGCTAACATAAGCCAAGCCTGCAACTCATGTGATTTATTTCTGACCATTTTATAGGGCACTATACTATAGGATTAAAGACCTTCCCCAACCCCAACAATATCCCTCTCCTACTTATTATCTTTTCCCTCATTGCCAAGTCATAGCATACCTCTAGTGCTAAAGTTTTGTGAACTCTAATGCAATGAGGAAAAGAAAAGATCCCAATTTTTTAATATCTACAAGTTTCCTTCATCCATTGACTATAATCCTATTAAAGGATTTTCTGTAATCCTTCCAGGAAACAGCTATAATGTTTCTGCTTCCAGTATTACTGATTGAGCTCCTCTTAAATCAACCTTATTATTCACATGACACAATGGCAGACATAATACCATAGCACTCCAGTATAAACTATATGGTAGAATATTTTTTATTTTTTTTCCCTGAACTTCTTTATTTGCTTAGGTCATTCTCTTATTTGGTTAGCCAGTGCCTCAGAGAAGGGATGACACAGAGAAAAAGAAAGAAATAAAATAGTGTTTTTATTTTGAAATTTCTAGGCTGTAGAGGTCATTATAAAGGCTTTGGCTTTTATTTGGAGGTGGGAAATCAGAGGAAAGCAAGAGCAGAGGAGTGAGAAGACAATGCCTTACTTGAAAAAGATTCCTCCAGATGTTCTGTTGAGAATAAACTGAAGTCATGGCTGGAGTGAAAGCAGGGAGTCTGATTGACAGGATGTTAGAATCCAGGGGATTGATGGTGGGAGTTGGACCCGGGTAGCAGCAGTACAAAGAGTAAATTAAGAAACCAGAGGGGTTGGCAAGACAATGCAAGCTTAAACAGATAACCTGGGGTGTTTTAGCTGTCTTCATACTTGTCATCTGAAACTGCTCAGGCATTTTTCAAAAGGACTTTGTCTAATAAACAACTTTAATATCATCCAGCTAGCTGACTATATAATTAAATGAACCATGATTACTTTATCTGTTTGGAGACCTGCATGATTTTCCCTTAAGAGGAGCCACACAGGTAGTTTCAAAGTCTATGCAAACTTCAGTTAGGTCTAACTACACAAATGAATAATGTATGTGTGTATACCTGCTGGACTGTGTCATGATGACTATACAGTAGAAAAATGGTGGAAATTCCAAGACACGCCGTATGTGGTCATGATATGCTTCATGGAGAAACGGTCCGTGGTCTGGCATCTGAAGACGAGACAATATATGGAAAGACAGGAAGAAGGGGAGGCTTTCTAGGGGAACTCAATAAGGAGACGAAAGCCTTAGAGGCATGAAGTACCACAGCAGTTTCGCAGGACTCTCATACCTTCTTCTCAGTTCCAAAGCTTCTGGGTCTTGAGATGACTGATTTTCATTGGGGTAGCAGGGGGAGGCCTTCAACAGGGAGTCCCTCTGAAGAAGTGTTCCATAATTTGTGGAAGATGGATAGTTTGAACAAGCACATCTGCCAACAACCCCAACTGAAAGCATGGGTGCAGGTTATGTATAAGATGGTTCGACAAATGGAAACATAAAGTTAGAACACTTAGTCTCCACGGTCAAGGAGTGCTACAATTGTTTAGCAAGAGCAGTCAGTACCCTACAAGCCAGGGAAGAAGAACATCACCCCCTAGTTTTCAGGAAACTGCTCTGCGAGAGACACTCTGCTGCTCTTTACACTGTCATTTCATTTCATCCCAGAACAAGCTAAGAAGTAGGTACTTTCACCCTCATTTTATAGGTGAGAAAACCGAGTCTCTGTAAGATTATGTAATTTGTCCAAGAGGTGAAGTTCGGCCTCAGAAACAGATCTGCCTGATGCTCTTTCAAATTGTTGATGCTTTTTCCACCAGTCCTTTTGTTCCTAATAGCCTATTCAAGAATTTTTTCTCCTGTTTTGCATATATAGATATATACTTATATATGAGATGTGTACTGATAGATATAGATAAGTAGATACAAATTAATTTTCTACTCATATAAAACAAACAAAACAGGTAAGTGATCTGTAACCTAAAGTACAGAAGATTTCAGACCATTGCTTCCCTCTATCTACCCTAACATGGGACTTTTTTTGTAGTGATAACTGGAGTTTACAAAGCACTTAACCCCATAACAGCATGTAATAAATGTTTATTAAATTTCATTGTTTATCACCTATTACTTTGTTTTAAATACATATTGTTCATCATACATAAGTTAATTTATATCACCAATTATAACACAGATCTTTAGGGATGAATGCTTTTCTCTTTAGAAGTTTCTGCTTCACACTGGGGTTTACAGGAATATATCAGAGTAAAAAAGGCAGGGACTGAACACAGTTTAATTTCAGAAAACATCTGGAAAAGGAATATGATAACCAGCATCCAATTTCTCCAAAGAAAGTTCCTTCTGAAAATAATGTTTCTTTATTTCTCTATGCACAGCTGCTGCTCTCCTTGAAGTTAGGAGAGTACTCAGAAATGGGATTGCCATTTCTAGAAACACCCACAGCCGCAAACTACCACTTGGGCATTCTTTTTTTTACCATCTACTTGTCCTTTCTTTCCACCTCTTTCTTAAATGCTTCCTCATTCACTATTCTTCCTACAGACCGTTTTTGCATAGGACTTGTTTCCTAAAGCCTTTTCCATCACCTGCCCTTAGAAGCTCCAGGTGATTTATGATTTAATTCTGCTCAAATTTGCATCCCATTCTCTGGTCTCCATGAACATGGTCAGCTTTGAGACAACCGGGAAATCACATGTACTTCCTTCCCACACAATCTGTGAATAATGGCATTTTGATTGATCACTTCTGTGACCTGGCTTCCCATACCTAAAACTCTCCAAATGCCAGGCTCATGCTCAGACGCTCTCATAGTTTAAATATGAGCAGCAGCCCTATAAATGCAATGGCCTCTTTCTTCCCTTGTTAAAATTTTGCATGAACTGTCTTAGTCCTTTTTCATTTTTTCATAGATAAACATCTACCAAACTCTAGCCTTCCTGTTTTTAGACAACTTTCTGGTTTCCATACTATTTTACATTACTGTGATAGCTATATTATAATGCTTCTATTATTGTTTTGTTTAAGAACAAAATGTAATCTTGAGTGGTTTAACATTACCATTCAATTTCCCTAAACCCTTTTCAATATAATTCAAGGATCAACTTTCTATATTCTGAATACAATGTGATTTTCAAATACATTCTCCAAGTCCATGGCTTGTCCTTTCCCTTAACTGTTCTTTTCAAAGCAAACATTTTTAATTTCAACATGCACATGAATGTTTTATATCAGCATTATTTACAATTGCCCAAAATTGGAAATAATCCAAATATACTTCAGTGAGTGAATGAATAAACAAACTGTGCTGCATCCATTCAAAGGAATTCTGTTCATCAATAAAAATGAATGAACTACTGCCATACACAACTTGAACCCCAAAGGCATTTTGTTGAGTGAAAGAAGTTACATACCATATGATTCCATTAATATGATATTCTGGGGGAAAAAATTTACAACAGAGAAAATATCAGTGGTTGCCAGGGGTTAAGGGTAGGGAAGAGGGTCTGATTAAAAGTCAACAATGGAGAATTATCTGGCATGCTTCAATTGTTCTATATCAAGGTGAGATGATAATTGTAAAAATCTACGCATGTGTTAAAACTATAGAACTCTATGCCAAAACAATCAATACTACTTAATGCAATTGAAAAAGAAAAGGGTAAGATACTAAAAGCTGACAGGAAATCAACTTTGACTCTACTCACAATCACCCATCAGCCACACCTCCTAGTTTTCTCCATCTGGTAAGTTTATTACCCGAGGAAGAATGCACTGCCCTGTGTACCAGCTAACTAATTTATACCGACAATTGCAATAATGCTTAAGTTAATTACCAGAATTTATTCCAATTGAAAAACAAATGTTCATAATCATTATCATAATCATATAATAATAATCATATAACATTCAGATTAGAAACAATATGACTGCTTGACTTATTTAAGGCTGTATCAACACAAATCATCCTTTTTTTCCCCTAAAGTCTTGGCCTTCCACTTGCAGGCTTATTCACTTCTCTTACTCAGCCTGTTTCATTTGGATTTATTATTTCCCATGTACATGTTCCAAAGTTCAATCACTTTTATTTATATCATCTCTTTCCACTAAATTGCAAACTCATTAGAAAATACATATTTTAAATTCCTTTTGCATCTACCACTTTATCTAATTTGATTCTGGACACACCAAAAGAGCTTAGTAAATACTTAGTGTTCAATTGTTTATTGTGTATTTCATCAGTCACTAGGTAATCCAGGGCACTTGTAAACCCTGTCCCCAGACTGAATCCTGGTTCTCCTTAAAACATAGGTTAAAGGGATCTTTATTTTTTTTAGCTTTGTTTTTGTTTTTGCATTGTCCTCTTATGTAAACTCAAATGTAGATCTCACATATCTCACATCTTTTCATCCTTTTTTTTTTTCTTGTATGAAAGAGATACAACTCAAATTAATTAATAGAGTGGTGGTCAGTCCTCATTTATAAACAATGACTTTTGTCAAATGCTTATTGGAACAATTAGATATCTTGCAATTGATGAACACCTAACAATGATTAGTAAATTAGTAAATTGTTTTGTATTGACCTTCCTGTTTATAACCCTTTTATTCATTTAACTAATGGTAGAATCATAATGAAGGGATACTGGAACATAAAATTCATTGCTATTGAACTTAAAAATATCTTGGAAAGGTCAGGAATTAGACAATAGCTATCTTTTAACTGAACTCATGGCATAAAGTAGAATTTCCAGCTAGGAACATGGAAGTCTGGAATCACTGCTGTCTAATACAGTAGCCACTAACAATATGTGACTATTTAAATTTTAATTTTAATTAGTTAGAATTAAACAATTTAAAAATTCCTTCCCCATTCACACTAGCCACGTATTAAGCACTTGATAGTCACACGTGGCTTGTGGCTTCCGTATTGGAGAACACAGTTGTAAAACATTCCCATCACTGCAGGAAGTTCTATCAGAGCACCAGTAGATGGTGGGCATGAAAATGCATAAATGAGGAGATTCTGTTCTTTGGAGTAAATCTGTAACTGAATTTATTAAGTAAGTTTAACATTGCTTACTTGGGATTTTGTTAAGTAAACTTTGATTAACTGAATAATAATTCTATGAAAAATAGTGCTGATGTAATAAAACCAAAATTAATTTCTATAGTCCCTAAATATATATTGAGTACCTCATGACTAAAATATTTTCAAGAAAAAATATTGAAAACCCAAAATTTTCCAATACTTTCAAGGCTTGTTACTGATGTAAAAAAAAAAAAAAATCTTTTTAATTATGAAAAAATGCTTTTTTTTACTGTAAATAAGGATATTTAAAAGTCACAGGAGAAATCATACATTTTTATTTTGGGTTAAAAATAATTCTTTGCTACTCTGAAATTATAATTTAACTGTAAATTAAATTATTTTTTTTGTTGATATAGTGAATGTTCCATGTCAGGATTTAAATTTGAATATGTATACATAAGCCCTTGGCAAAACCAGACATTTGCTATATTTGAATACTGAATAATGCAGCATAATCTTGGATATTTGATAATTCAAATAGAGCTGGACTAAAATGCACCATTTCACTCTCTATAAAAAAACAGGTTTGCTAAACAAATTGATGATTTCCCAAATGATAAATGATTTCCAAAGTCATTATTAACACTAAAATTCTAAATCTAGTTCAACCTCTTTTAAAAAAATAATTTTATGGATTTTTAGAAGAGACTGCTTAAACCAAAGTAGATGCAAATATTTATAAATGTAGTTCATCGGACTTCCGATAAAATGGCGCAATAGACAGACACTGTGCTAACTGCCTCCCAGGATCACACCAAAATTACAAGCAGATTATACAGCATTCAACCCTGGAGGTCCCCGGAACACTGGAGGAACAGAACTACTTAACAGAAGAACTTAAAGAGGAAGCCGCATCGGTCTGGTAGAATGGGCGGAGACGAGAGAGAGTGAACCCCATGAGGGAGGTCCCAGCTGTGGAGAGGCTTCTCCGGTTGGGGGAGAGACCCTCCGGCCGCACTCCAAGCTCACCAACCCAGAGTTCCTTTGTCGGGAAGAGGAGTTCTAAGATAGCCGGCAGTAAATTAATGAGGACTCTCTTTGCTCAGCTCAGTGAGGCTAAGACGGCTGGAGAATCAGTGGGGCCGGCACCCGGGCTTGCTCGCCAGTGAGCACTTACCTGGTTCCTGGTGGAGGGAGTGGCTGTGTGAGCAGGGAGCCTGTGGGGATGGACTGAACTGAGCACCTCTGGTGCAAAGGCTGGAGGTTTTTGAACTGTTGTTCCCGTGGTGCGGAGCCTGAATGCGAGTGGTGTAGGGAGGACGCCATTTTGTCGGGCTTGGGCCCTCCCATGAAGGATCAGGTCCGAGACCTCATTGGTCTGGTGGAATTGGTGCAGAAGTGCGTGTGTGCGTGTGCATGCGCCTGCGGCCTTGGATCCCCACCCTCCGCCCGGCTTATACTGCGTTGCCAGGGAAATGCAGGGCGGGTGCCCTCCGGCTCCAACAGGCTGCTCACTGAGACCCGGGAGTGCGCACGAGCCGCCTCGGATCCCCACCCTCCGCTCGGCTTGTGCTGCATTGCCAGGGAAACGCCTAGTAGGAGTGATCCAGCTCCAACAGGCTGCTCACTGAGACGTGGAAGTGCACAAGCCGCCTCGGGTCCCGCTCTCTGCACTCCGCTTGCAGAGTTGCCAGGCTGGTGATTGGTTGTCGGGCTGCTTGGCCTAATCTGCGAGCGGCTGATTGGGACAGGCTGAGACTGGGAATTTTCCTGGGAGTGTTGGGCCGTGAGCTGTGTGCCTGTGTCATCCAGCCAGGGCTCTCCTGGTGATCTATCTAATACATCAAAGCAATCCCAGAGTGAAAGCCAGAATGGGGAAACAAAGAAACATGTCACAAGTAAAAGATCAGAAGAAACCTCCAGAAATGGAACCAAATGAAACAGAGGGATCCAACCTTTCAGAGACAGAGTTTAGAACACTGATGATAAGAATGTTTAAGGAACTTAGCGAGGACCTAAAGAAGGATAGGGAAACCATAAAAAACAACCTGTTAGAACTAAAGAATACAATAACTGAAACGAAGAACACACTCGAAGGAATCACCAGTAGAGGAGATGAAGCAGAGGAGCGGATCAGCAATTTGGAAGATAAAATAGCAGAACTCATCCAGTTGGCACAGCAAAAAGACCAAAGAATAAAAAACAATGAAAATAGTTTAAGAGCCCTATGGGACAAGGTGAAGCGCAACCACCTTCGAATCATAGGGATACCAGAAGGAGAAGAGAAGAAGCAAAGGGTTGAAAATGTATTTGAAAAAATAATGACTGAAAACTTCCTTACACTGGTGAAGGAAATCAACATACATGCCCAGGAAGTGCAGAGGGTTCCAAACAAGCTGAACCCAAACAGGTCCACACCAAGACACATCATAGTTAAAATGGCAAAGGTTAAAGACAGAGACAGAATCCTAGAGGCTGCATGAGAAAGACAGCAGGTTACATACAAAGGAACTCCAGTTAGACTAACAGCTGACTTGTCTACAGAAACTCTGCAGGCCAGAAGGGAGTGGCAGGAGATATTCAAAGTGACACAAAATAACTGCCTACAACCAAGATTGCTCTACCCAGCATGGCTATCACTTAAAATTGAAGGAGAAATAAAGAGCTTCTCAGAAAAGAATAAGCTTAAGGAATTCATTACCACCAAGCCAGCATTGCAAGAAATGTTAAAAGGGCCTTTTTAAACAAAAGAAAGGGGTAAACAAGCTAACCCAGAGAGACAATTTAAGAAGATTGAAGTCATATCAAGCAGATATAAAGGAAAAACTGATGGTTGCTGGCTGGGAGGGAGTGGGGAAGAGGGAGAGGGGGAAGGTTTTGGACAGTGTATGTGGGACTACAATGTTGCCGCAAGGATATGGGGGCAGTTCTGGGAATGTAATTGATAATGTTGTGAAGAGACTATTAGGTTGCGAGAAATAAGTCAGTCGGAGAAGGACAGGTACCATGTGATCTCACTTGTGTGTGGAGTCTGAAGAGCTGAGTGAACAATCAAAGTAAACAGACTTGTAGATGTAGAGGAAAAACTGAGGGTTGCTAGTTGGGAGGAGGGTGGGGATGGGGGGAAGGGGAAGGGATTAGACAGCATAAATAGACAACTACAATATTGCCACAGGGATATGAAACACAGTACGGGGAATATAATAATGTTGTAAAAATTTTGTGGTGTGTCAGATAGTTACATGTCTTGTTAGGGAGACCACTTCATGGATGGAGTAGAGGCTTGATCACTGCACTGTACACCTGAAGCTGATGTTGTATAGTATTGTATGCCAACTGCAACTGAATATGTGGATGGTCACGGGATGTGGAGTATATTGTGGAGGGGAGTCAGGGGAGTTGTGATGGATATGTATGATATGGTGGGGGAGTGGGGTGGCGAACTGGTTGAGGGGGGTTGTCACTTTGGGGGGTAAAGAGTATAACTATTGCATTGTGTTGTACACCTGAAACTAATAAAAAAAGAAAAAAAGAAAAAAAGAAATAAATAAAATAAATGTAGTTCATCAATCTGTTAATTAAAGTAAATCCATTGAGATTTCAATGTAGTAACAGGATAGCCATTAAAAGTTACTGCATTTGGGCTCAGTTGGTTAAGAGTTGACTTAGAGTGAGAATTCTGAGCAACAGAGCTACCAGTTTGATTCCCACTAGGGCCAGTGAACACTGCGCCCTAGCTGAGCTGTTGCTGAGCTGCCAACAGGTGTCAGGATGACTCAGCTGATGTAAAAATAAGATTGCTTGTTCAATACTGGGCTACGCCTACTGGCAAATAAAGATTAAGCTCAGCACCTTGAGCTTAGCTGCCCCCCCCGGATGACTCAGTGGATGTGGCATGCGCTCTTAACAAAAGGCTGCCAGGTTTGACTCCCGCATGGGATGGTGGCTATGCCCACCCGCAACTAAGACTGAACACAGCACCTTGAGCTTAGAGGCCACGAGCTGCCGATGGGAAGCCAGATGGCGACTGGTGCCTCCACAGCAAAGACAAGAACAACAACTTTGCTGGTCCCCTCCCCCAATTCCCCAACACTCTTTCCCTCCCCCAAATCCCCAATAAAAATCTAAAAAAAAAAAAAAGTTACTGCATTTGCTTGAAGCCAAAACTGTTCTTTTCTGTATGGTTCCATAATCTCTACATTTAACTTTATTCTAAAAAAAAACAAAAAAAAAACTTTCCAGCCACACTTCAAAATATTGAGTTTTTGCTGTACTACAGATTAAAAAAACACAAATAAATATGAAGGTAGCTGACCATGATTGGGATTACCTAGCGTACCAACTTAATAAAAAAAATAAAGTAATTTTGTCCAGATATGGCTAGCTACATACAAAGTTCTGAGAAAACTGATGGCTACTTTTAAGATGATTTTTTTTGGTTTTTTTGGTTTTTTTTAGGAGAAGGTCCAAGATGGCAGATTAGGTAAATGCTATGTCTACTGTCTCCCAGGATCCCACCAAAATTACAAATAAATTGCAAGGTAAACAACCTCAAGGATCATCTGAAGACTGGCTGAACAGAACCAGTAAAACTAAGGGTACTGGATATGAAGAAGAGGCCACATTCAGTTCAACTCCCTCAGGGGTGGTGAGCTATGCCCACCCGCAACTAAGATTGAACGCGGCACATTGAGCTGAGCTGCTGTTAGATGCCATGAGCTGCTGTTAGGCAGCTGGATAGTGACTGGACTTGGAGCTGAGCTAGCTGCACCCTCCACAACTAAGATTGAGGGACAACAACTTGGCTGTACCCTGTCCCCAATTCCCCAACCCTGTTCCCCTTTATTTGAGGCAATTCCCCCAATAAAATCTTTAAAAAACAAACAAACAAACAAAAACAGAGGAAGAAAAGGCCACATTCAGACTGGTAGAAGGGGTGAAGACCAGATGGATTTAAGTGATATTTTTAGAGCATTTCACCTCAAAGCAGCAGAATCTATATTCTTTTCAATTGCACATGAAATATTTTCCAAGATAGACCACATTTTAGGCCACAAAATGAGTCTCAATAAATTCAAGAAGATTGAAACCATATGAGGCATTTTCTCTGAACACAATAGTATGAAACAAGATATCAATCTCCCCCCTGCAAAAAAAAAAAAAAAACACATATGGAGGCTATATAATGTGCTACTAAATAATGAATGGGTCAACGATGAGATCAAGGAAGAAATCAAAAGATATGTTGAGACAAATGAAATTGAAAAATTTGGGGGACACAGTGAAAGCAGTCCTAAAAGGGAAATTCATAGTAATGCAGGCTTACCTCAAGAATGAAGAAAAATCTCAAATACGCAGTGTAACTCTACAGCTAAGGGGGCTGGAATAAGAACAGCAAACAAAACCCAAAGTGAGTACAAGGAAGGAAGAGATCAATGTCACTAATCATTAGGGAAATGCAAATAAAACCCACAATGAGACACCACCTCACTCCTGTCAGAAAGACCATCATCAATAAATCAACAAGTGTTGGGCAAGGATGTTGAGAAAAGGGAACCCTCCTGCACTGTTGGTGGGATTGCAAATTGGTGCAGCCACTATGGAAAACAATATGGAGGTTCCTCAAAAAATTTAAAAAAGAACTACCTTATGACCCAACAATCCCACTCTTGGGTATTTATCCAAAGTAATCCAAAACACTAATTCAAAAAATATATGCTTACTGCAGTGCTATTCACAATAGCCAACCTATGGAAACAACTGAAATGTCTGTCAATAGACGATTAGATAAAGAAATTGTGGTATATTTATACAATGGATTATTTCTCTGCCATAAAAAAGGAATGAGATCTTACCATTTGCAACAACATAGATGGACCTAGGGTATATTATGCTAAGTGAAATAACCCCCGCTGCTGAGGGGTTCATGTCCCCTTGACTTTCAGGAAGAGGCTGAAATGTGTCGACTGCCCTTCCAGGAGCTCACAATGTAAATGAAAGAGGGGTTGGGGTGATGGGTGAGAAAGGTAAAGGGATTAGGAAGTACAAATTGATAGTCACACAATAGTCACAGGGACATGAAATGGAGTATGGGGAATTAGTCAATAATGTTGTAAAAACTGTGTGGTGTCAGATGGGTACTAGACTTATGGGGGGAATCACTTCATAAATTATATAAATGCCTAACCACTGCACTGCATACCTGAAATTAATATAAAATAATATTGAATATTAACTATAATTAAATGAAACAAGATATCAATCTTGTTCACAGGATATAAAGTATAGCATAGGGAGTACAGTCAATGGTACTGTAATAGCTGTGTATGATGTCAAATGGGTAGTAGATTTGGTGGGGTTATCACTGAGGGGTGTAAATGTCTAATCATTATGTTGTATTATAAACCTGAAACTATTAATTAAACAAGAAAATCTAAATGAAAGAGATATACCATGAAAAATATTATTTCTTTTTTTCCAATTTTTGGGTCTTGACATACCTATACTTTTCCTATATAGAATGATGATTGTAGCCAAAGGGAACAAAGTTTTAGAATATGATGTTGAAAATAAGTACTGGATATTGACATTACAAACTTTAGAAAAATAACTCTGAATGTGATTTCAAAGTCAGAAAATGGATGCTGATAATAACTTTATATAACTGTTTGTCTTCTCTGTATTATTTCTGAAGTAGCATACTTTAAAAAAGACTTATTATCCAGAGGCCAGCGACCGATCTGCCTCATCGGGGAAGAGCGCAATGACGATACCAACAGTGAAGCAACATCCTCCGCAACTAAACTGAAGAACAAAAAGACAGCAACTTGTCTGTTCCCCTTCCCCGATTCCCCAATGCTGTTCCCCTCCGCCAATTCCCCAATAAAATTAAAAAAAAAAAAAAAAAAAAAAAGGCTTATTGCTGGGGCCGGTGATTAAGTGCTGGCTTGGGAAGCCAGCGGCCCCAGTTCAGTCCCACATATGAGCGCCAATGACACTGCCCTCAAAAAAAAAAAAAAAAAAAGGCTTATTGCTTATGTTACTTATTTGATATCTATTACTTCTGTCAACTAGAAGGAATTATCTTTATAACAAAAAAGTAGAGCACTTATTTTTCATTCTTTTAGGATTTCCATCTCTCTGCTTACATCACCCATTTGTTCTTGCATGCTGTCCACCCATTAGAGCCTTTAGCACATTAATCATAGTTATTTTAAATTTCCAGTCTGACAATTCGGACATCCCTGCCATGTTGGTCTGATAGTTGCTTTGTCTCTTCAGCTGTGTTTTTTGCCATTTGGTATGCCTTGTAATTTTTTCTTGATAGCTGGACAGGAACTACCAGGTGAAAGCAGCAGCTGTAAGTGGGCCTGGAGTTGTGTGGTGGTAAGGGGCGAGGGGCAGTCTCAAGTTCTGTGATTCGGTGGTGGTCTTTTAGAGAGTCTGTGCCTCTGCACTGTGAACTTGACAAGCGTTTTAGTATTTTTTGCCCCGCTTCGGTGAGTCGGAATGGCTCAAGTGGACTGTACTTGGGTATTTCCCTTCCCTCAGGTCACGTAGGCATGATAATCTCAGGTTCATTTGTTTCCCCTGAGGGCAGGCCTTGTTAAGAAGAATAGAGTACTCTGGTGTATTTCAATCTGTACTGCACTGTACACCTGAAACTGATGTTGTATAATATTGTATGCCAACTATAATAGAATATATAGTCACGGGATGTGGAGTCTACTGTGGAAGGGAGTCATGGGAATTGTAATAGATATATATGATATGGGGTTGGGGAGTGGGGTGGCGAATTGGGGGAGGGCAGTTTTCACTTTGAGGAGTAAAAAGTATAACTATTGCACTGAATTGTACATCTGAAACTAATTTTTTTTAAAATGTTTATTTCACGATAAAAGAATTAAAGAAAAAAATAAATGGTTCCTTTTCCTCTCCCTCAGCCAGGAGGAAAAGGGGATTTTTCTCCACTATTTACTGTGGGAACCTGGTCGAACTCCAGGAGTTAATCTTCCAGTATTCTGGGGGTCGACTCCCGCTGCAGTGTTTGACTCTCAGACTTGTCTACACAGAGCCTCCAACAGTTTGTCAATTACAATTCAGGATTTCATATCCTGGCTCTGGTTCCAGTGGCAGTTTTCTGCTTGTGCATCTCTGCTCTGATAAGTCTTGACTCCCTTAACTCACCTGTCTCTCCAATTTTAGAGGCAGAAGTTTGCCTTGTGTTCTTTCTTCTTTTAAGGACCCAAGAGAAGTCGTTGATTTTTCAGTCTGTTTGGTTTTTTACTTGTTGTAGGGACAGAGTGGTGACTTCCAAGCTCCTCATATGCCAAACCAGAAACTGGAGCAGTTTACTCTTTTTTTTTTTTTTTTTTTAGTTTCAGATGTACAAAACAATGTAATAATTAGACATTTCACCCCTCATAAAGTGATAACTCCCCTCCTCCAATCTATTGCCCCTCTGACGTCGCATATATCTATTACTTTTTTTTTTTTTTTTTTTTGAGGGCAGTGTCACTGGCCCTCATATGTGGGACCCGAACCAGGGCCACTGGCTTCCCAAACCAGCGCTTAACCACTGCGCCACTCGGCCGGCCTATCCATTACATTTTCATTGATTCTGTTCCCTATACTATACTCCATATCCCGTGACTATATATATATACATATATATATATAAAATTATAGTTGACATGCAATATTATTCTGCTTTGCCTTTAGGCATACAGTAAAGCAGTCAAACGTCTACACCATGCATGGAGTGGTCTCCCTAAGCAGTTTACTCTTGATACATGAAAAGCTAGAAACTGCTCAGGTGTTGATTAATAAATAAGAAAATGGATAAACAAAATAGTGGTATACTGTTCAAAAATAAAAGGAAAAATGTAATAATTTATCACAGCAATATGCTGAGAGAAAGAAGCTTTACCCAACACAGTATATACCATATGACTCTATTTATAGGAAGTCCTAGAATATGCAAAAATAACTTAGATCAAAATCAAATCAAAATAATTTTGATGGAGGAAGGGGATATACTGGGAAGAGACATGAGGGAATCTTCCTGAGTAATATTCTATACCTTGAAAGGGGTTTGGGTTACAAAGATAACAGATATATGCATTTGTGGTAATTTATCCCTTTGTACTTCATATTTGAGTATTTCATTGTATATAAATGTTACCTTAAAATATATATTACACTCTAGTTAACATTATACATGATGAGATATTTAAGGGAAGCATACTGATGTCTGTGCTTAGAAATGCATTGATTAAAAATTAATCGATGGGGCCAACTAAGTGGCACGTTGGTTAAGAGCTGGCTTGGAACACCAGCTCTGAGAAGCAGGACCCTGGTTCAGATCCTACATGAGGGACAGTGACACTGCCCTCTACAGCTAAGATGATGAACAACAGTTTGACCTGGAGCTGGGCAGTAGTGAGTCACCAGTGATGGCTTAGGCTGCAGCCTCTGCTGCAGTGGGTTTCCATAGGCTACAGTGAGTGGCCAGCAGCCAAGGTGAGCTTCCAGAGGCCGGCAACCAACTGCCTCATCAGGAAGAGTGCAATGATCACAATACCAACATGGGCCAGTGAAGCGACGTCCTCCACAACTTGTCTGTTCCCCTTCCCCAATTCCCCAACGCTGTTCCTCTCCCCCAATTACCTAATAAAATCTTTTAAAAAAATAATAAATCAACAGATGGATAGATGGATATGTGATAATGAAAGTAGAAAACAAGAACCTAAGTAGAGAGCATATACAAATTCTTTCGAATTTTCTGAATGTTTGAAAATTTATTTCAAATTGTTGGGATTAAAAAAAGGAAATCACAGAAGTGTGATTAAGCAGACAGAGCTATAGCCTTAAATTCACAAGAACTGAGGTTTAAATGCCAACTCAACTATTGATACTTTCCATCTGGAAACTCATAAGCAATTTACTTTACCTTCCTCAGCTGTGGATTTCTATTCTGTAAAATGAAGGTACTAATACTCAGACAACAGGGTTGTAAAGATGCTTAACCAGAAGAGGATAATAACCATTAGATAGCTTCAAATTCCTCATTGTTTCTTAAATTTCCGCATCACCATGTTTTGGGAAAAGATTTTTGCAGTGAGTTAAAATATTTGAACTTGGGGCCCTCTCTTGGTCTCTTTCAACTCTAGGATTTCCATGTTTGAACAAGTCAGTGATTTCTACCTAACTGAACTTTTAATATTTTTTTATAAAAGGCCTCTATATTTATTTTTCTGTATATATGTGCACAATTTATTCATCAGGACATTATTGAACAATGCTATATCCCTTCCATTCACTGATAATATACCATGCTGTACACAACTTTGAAAATTTGCAACAAAATGGTAGTAGCCTCCAAAATAACATTGGAAGCATAGTTTTTAATTTTATACTTAATTTATAGATTTTAGCCTCAAGATTATTTAAGCTATCATAAGCACTTTGAAGAAGAAATTGATTGAATGGAGGAAATTTAATTTGGAGGTTTAAAACTTCCAAAACAAGAAAAGAACGTTCAGATTTATGGGTCAGAAAGAAAAGAAAAAGTTCAAAATGGAGGGGTTTATTGTTTTATGATTTTGTTCATTCACTGTAAAAACTTAAAAGACTGACACATAAGTGATTGAACAAAGCTCCTTGAATGAGCTTGCATGAGAAATTCTCTCTTCAAGCATCATCATCATTGTCCCCATTAATTTTAGTTCATTTAACTGACTCCAAAGAGAAAGAGCCTGCATTGAAGCACCAACATAGCCAGGAAATACTGGGAAGATTTGACATGTAGAGCACAGGTTTAATTTTTGCTGCTTTCTATTAGAAGAGAGTTTACACCAAAAAAAAAAGTAGTGTAATAGATGTGCTTAATATAGTCATAAAAAGGTTTAAAACTGAACTTGCTTATCTTTTGGAAACAGCCTTTGTGGAAATAACTGAGCACTTTTTTATAGTATGACTTTTAGGAATTTCTTAAGAATGAATTGTCTTTATTAGCAAATTAAATGTGTTGACTATAAAGTTTATTGTTTTAAAACAGGAAAATTCTGTTTGGGGTACAACTTTTACAATATTATCTTTTGAGGAAATCTGATTTTTCCGTATCTAAAACAAGCTACTTCAAAATGCTGACATTTTGAGTTTTACTACAATTTCTTAACTCTCCTTTTTTTGGGTGGGGGGGTGTCACTAAAATACTAAACACAATTTCTTCAGTTTTATTCTTTAAGCTAAACTCCACTATTCATTTGCATTTCTGTTCTTAAATATAATAGAATGACAAATTTATATGTGAACATATTCACATAAAAATATACAAGAATAAGTTACATTTGTATGCATTTCTGTTTAATCTAAAGGTTGTCCTCTTAAAAGATCCTCCCTCAAGGTGTATATCTATAGTACTGAGAGAAATTGCTGTAATATAAAATACTATCAATGCATTTTTCCAATGCTAAAAAACTCTTCATACAAATGAAGGAAAAAAGGAAAAACTTTTAGTATGTGTTGTGCGTATTAACAACATATCCAAAAAGAAATTTAACTATTAGTTATCATACCAGCTTCATCAGAACAGTAGTTCTCAACTGGAGGTGATTTTTGCCCCATGGGACATTTAGTAATATCTAGAAACATTTTTTTGTTGTCAATATGAGGGGGAGGGGAAAGGAATGCTTATTGGCGTATGATGGGTAGAGGCCAAGGATATTGCTAGACATCCTACAATACCCAAGACAGTCTCCTAAAGCAAAAAATTATCTGTCCCAAAGTATCAATAGTGTCACAGTTAGAAACTCTGTTCTAGAGGAAGAAAATAAATTTCAAACCCAATGTAATTTATTAAATAGAGACAATAAAACAATTGAATTAGATGGTGACATACTTAACAATCTACAGATTCTAATTGCACCTGTTTCCGTTTACATTCCCACCAGCAGTACACAAGGGTCCCTTTTTCTCTATATCCTCGTCAGCCAACATTTATCCATTGTTTTTTTGATAACAGACATTCTAAAATGTGTGAGGTGATATCTCATTGCGATTTTGGTGATGAATTTCCCTGAGGTTTAATGATATTGAGTCTTTCATATATCCATTGACCATTTGTATGTCTTCTTCAGAAATATGCTTATTCAATTCCTTAGCCCATTTTTTAAATTGGATTTGTTGTTTCTTGCTATTAAGTTGTATGAGTTCCTTATATATTTTGGATAGTAACCCCTTATCAGTTGTGTGGTTTGCAAATATTTTTTCCCATTCCATAATTTTTTTTCATTTTGTTGATAATTTCCTTTGTTGTGCAGAAGCTTTTTAGTAGTCCCACTTATTGTTTTTGTTACTTGTGTTTTTTTGCTGCTAAACCCAAAATATCATGCCATGACCAATGTCAAGTAGCTTATCCCTATGTTTTTTCTAGAATTTTTACAGTTTTAGCTCTTATGTTCAAATCTATAATCTATTTTTAGTTGGTTTTCTATACAGTAGGGATAGGGGTAGAGGTCCAATTTTGTTCTTTGTCATGTGGTTACCCAGTTTTCCCAGCACCGTTTATTGAAGAGACTATCCTTTCCCCATTGAATATTCCTTTTTGCCCTTGTCAAAATTTAATTGACCATGTACATGTGGGTTTATTTCTAGGCCCCCTATTCTGTTCCATTGCTCTATGTGTCTGTTTTTATGCCAATACCATACCATTTTGATTACTATGGCTTTGTAATATAGTTTGAAATCTGGTCCCATGTTATCTTATATCTCATATAAACAAATGTAGAATTGGGTTTTCTCAAATGCAAATAAGTGAATAATGAGAAAATTAAAACAAGATTAAAGCAAACAGTCAACAGTCTTGGAGAAGGATGAGATAGCAATGGAAGGAGAGGTCAGGAGTACAATGTGGGGAGAGGAGTCCCCTGACCCAAAGAAAAAGTGGCTTTCATGACTTTTTAGGGGATTCTGCAGACATAGGAGGAGAAACCTCTTGAGGAGTTTAGGATATAGACTGAGACTGAACACCAAGTAAACAAGTGGGGCAGACACCCAGCATTTTTCAAAAGCATATTTAGTAGGTGAGATGTCATCAGTATCACTACCGATAGGTAAAGGCTTCGCTTAGAGAAATCTTTGAGCAGGTGCATGTGTAGAAACTGACAACAAATGTTTTAAACAATCCTATGAGGATTCCTTTGACCTGAGGTAGAAACAAAAGAAGAATCCAACTTGGACAAGAACAAAGGTGACTGAGACCCCTGGTCACACTGGCTAAAGCTTTTAACTATGCTAATCAAAAAGACCTGTGGAAATTTAATTAAAAAGTCCCCTTATAATAGGAATCATTGGTAAGGTCAAGGAATCTCAATCCACACACTCAATAATGCAAGAACTCTATCAAATTTTATGTAATCTAATTTAATTGCAATTCTGAACTCGTTGACCATGCTGATAGGCAATTCAACCCAATCACATTCGAGGCTCCTTTTTCATTGCAAGGTTGGCCCTTGGTCTTTAGCAATCAACCTGCACTGACAATCATTCTCCCAGTCGGCCTGCTCCTCTGGCCTCTGCTGCATCCATGCCATTCAGGACATGGGAACCATCAGGGACAATGGGAAGGAACCCCAGTTTAAGGGCTGACCCCCACTCTGTGATGCCAACAGGAAAAAATAAACCATTCCTAAACCCACAAATATCTATCCCCTTCCCAATTTCTGGGAAGTTCTCCTCTCTCTCTGTACTCAGTAGCATTCTCCCTCTAGCATTTTCTCTTCAAAATGCATAGCCTTTGGGGGTCCAGTTTTGTTTTTTTGCATGTGAATATCCAATTTCCCTACATGATTTATTGAATAAACTATCCTTCAATGTTGTCAAAGAGGAGTCTTTGAGTTCAGGAGCTTCTGCTTTCAGTCTTCCTCAACTCCTAAGGCAAGATATGACCAACACTAGCAACCTACTTAAACTGGAGAGCAAGGAAAGCTAGAGGGAGAACACATACTCAAATTAATACTTTAATAGATTGTCCTTTTACACAGTTTATTTATAACTTCAGTATATGAGCTATAACTTCAGTATATGAGTTCCACCTAGTGGTAAATGCAGATATAGTCACATCAAAGTTTGAATCTCACTGTGCTATTACCTATCTGCAAGACAATGGCAAGTTCAGTCTTTGTCATACAACCCCAATTATGTGCACCTGTACTAACAAATCAGAATTGATTTCACTGTCCAACAGTAGCGATGGCTGAGCTCCACAGCAGAATCTGGAATTCCACTGTCATCTTCTTTGCTCCTACTCTACAGAAACTATTGCCAAGTGGAAATCTACTATATCCAAGTTGCCAAACGTAGCACTAACTTTAGTATTATTGTGACTCAGGCTAATGAGTAGGAAATCTACATTATTGCTCCCGAGAGGTAAAAGCAATGAATCTTCTGTGTTACATTCAATAAAGGTAAGGGAAGTATCCGGATGTTTGGGCAAGTTGGGATTTCAAAACTGAAGATCGGACAGCCCCATGGGAAGGCACTGCCCCCGCCTGGCAGAATACATTCTCCGGTTCCAGCACCACAAGCAGTGTTACAGTAAAGATTTCCCAGGTAATGAGGGGAGAAATAGTAAAATTGCCCAAAATCACAACCTATACTTCCCTGCTAACTGAGGCTCTATTGTTAGATAGACTCCATTTTCCCTTTTTCTCTGCAAACCAGCATTCATTGGAGCCCCCCTAACCATCAAATTGTCTGAATCACATTGATGACTTTTCTTTCTCTTGGTTCTGTGACCTCTAGGTACATTAGAGATGCAAAAGGATATTTGGGATTGGGGCACCAAGAGAAGCTGCTGAGCCACAGCACATTAAGTTCTCATTTAAAGAACCTCTTAGACTGTTGTTAAATCGATATGCCTTACAATTAAGGCTCTAATTGGTGCCCAAAGTAGAAAAATTCATGTAAGAAGTAGCCATTACAGGTTTATTTTTGTCAGAGTTTGCTGGTTATTCACCTCACCTTTGCCACCTCCCTTGTCCCAGATTCCTTCTTAGCCTTTCCTTGTGCCCTGTTTTATACTCCAGGATGCTGAGTCCTTAGGACTGCATCTTGCCAACTGGCTCCCATTTGTATTCGGCCAATTGGAACATCAGTAAATTAGAGAGTGTGAGAAGAAAGAAATTCCCTCTGTTCTCTGAGATGTATTCTTGGCAGTGTTTTGCATCCCTCCACTACTCCAGCTTCTGTCTCTGTCTATGCACTCCAGCTTTCACAGTGCTAGTGAAGGTATCTCTATGTTGCTACTCTCTAAATTCCTTAACTTCCTTGTTGATCTCCTTAATCTTGCTATAATTACTTAAATTCTATATCCATTAAAGTCTATCATATGAGTTTGATTCTATTTCTTTCTGGGACTCTGATTGTTACAATGGATATTCTACATGTTATACACATTACTTGTGTTTTTTATCACTTCATTCATGTTGCAATTTAGTATTCTCAAGCTAGATAGTAGATGAAATTCTCCATAAACAGCACTGATCAGAAAAGGACCAATTAAGGAGGTAACTCAGTGCTACCCACCACCAAAAACATTACAGCAGCCTCAGTTTAGCAGTGAAAGGGTTAGCTTCCATATTACTAACATGAATAGGGAACATGAATAACAAGGTCTCCTTAAGACTTTCTACAGTATAGAATGTTCACTAATGCCGTTAAGTTGAACTAAATCTTAGCACTAGATCATTTTGTATGAACAGTCATTTCCACTGCTCATGTGTTTGTCATGTCACTGTGTTATTTGCAATGTATGGCAGGGCTGGAGATTTATTAGACAGTTTACAGCACCAATAGGTTATGCTGAGTTCAGCAGTGTTGCTGAGCAAAAAGAAATATCATAGGAGGGAAGTATTTGTTCCATACAAAAACATCTAAGCATATTTCTCCCTTATTTAAATTTGCTCATAGAAACCATTTCACAGATAAATTCATGTTCACAGATAAATGAACAGTGAATGTGTTTTCAATGTGCTACTGCATTCCTATCCAGTGCTGAAAACATGGGATAAATAAAAAGTGATGGGCCATGTCATTGCCCCCCTTTTTAAGTCTTCTCCCCAGAAGTGTATGTGTGGTGGGGAAGACTTTGATTCACACTGGCAGGGGAATTGAATATTGATAGAATTTTTGACAGTTTGTGGATGAACGTTTCAGCACAGAACACAAAGGCCATGTCTACTTTAAATTCAGCAGGTTTAATTTGATTTGGCCAGTTAATTAGAAATACAGTGCTTGCAAAAGTAAATCAAGTAAAACAGAACCACACCACAAGAAATCCATATACTATTTAATACTCAACCATGTTCTCCCCGGTGCAGTGTTCGTTACAGCCTTGGTACACCAGAAGAGTTACACAACTCCTTTGGTACAGAATCCAAATTTAAAATAAGTTAATGTAGCTTTCTTAAAAAAAACTGGTTATGTTATTAAATTGTTTGTAAATGTCTTTGATTATAGACAGCATAAACTTAGGAGTAAAAGGAAAAATATTGAGGCCCAATTCCTTGAGGCACCTAAAATTTATCCTGTATGTCCTATTTAAATCAAATTCATAGTAAATTCTGAGACGTTTCAGATAAGTGATTGTGTAGCCTCCATTGCTGTAAGGATTTTTTTAAACTTATAAGCTAATTATGTGTATGGTCTTGGGCAAAGCATTTGCCTCATTACCTAGAGCTGGTATTTACAAATGTACTTTAAAAATGTCAGCCATCTCAAATAGAAAATACAGTTGGGGCCTCACTATCTTTCTATTATAGTGTATTGAATTTATAGTAAATAAATAACTCTTGATTAAAGAGATTTAGCTACATAAATCCTTAAAGAGCATAAAAGTAAAAGCTAAAATAAAATACAACTTCAGAATTAAATAAAAATCATTTTGTAATCTAGATAATTCAAGAATTTATTTTTGCAGATGGAAAAGCTAATTTAAGTCATTACAAAATCAGATGATATATTATTATGCTAGACACTCTAAGGGACAGAAAAAGATAAAGTACCACCACTCAAAAAGCTGTCCTTACAGGGGTAGAAATACAACACACATCTCACAAAAAGTATTGAATATTGGACATTATATGACTGTGGTGTAATAGCATATTGCTGTGAGATGATGCCTTAACTTAGGATTTTAAACCATGCCTTCACATCCCTGATTCAGTATTGACGCCCCCTCTCCCCAACACACTTCCCAGAAAGTCAAAGCCTTTCCACCATTGCTCATCTCCCCTGAAGTCTCTCCTCCTTCTCTATGAAAATAAGCCCTCTTCATGACCCTTCTGCTTTTCCAAACTCCCAGCTTAAAGATCTTATAGCAATATTTTGATCGATCAGGGTGAGACTGTAACAACACAAAACACTTCTATGCTGAACATTAACTTACAAAATGGAATGAGAAAAATATTCTTCCATGTTTTTATTCCTTTTTTTTTTTTTAATTTCCTATAGCTGACAATTGCTAGCTGGGTACTACTAGAAAATTATACATTGAATTCATTTTTTTAATTGTATTTTCTAATGAACAGCAAAAAAAAATTAGTAAGGCCCCTGTCATAGAACAGCTAACACATACATTATTTAACTTAATTTTCATATCAGATCATACACATGAAGCCTAATCTTAGATAGGTTTGGAAATTTGACCATGGTTTTAGAGCTCAAAAATGGCAGGGCATAGATTCAAATCCAATCTCTCAATGGAAAACCTGGGATTGTTTCTACAACTCTTTGAGTTGGGGTTTAGGTTTTTATCCTACTAGGCTGGGGACCAGACTGAGAGCCAGGACCCAGGTAGTCATGGCAAAGCTGGAAGGTAGCTTTCTTCATGGCCTCCCCTACAAGGTTGTGTGCTGACAGGCACTGTGAAAGAATGACAACATAGAATATAAAAATATTCAGAACTATATAACCTAGTGGTTCTTTTTTTTTTTTTTTTTTTTGAGGGCAGTGTCACTGGCCCTCACATGTGGGACCCGAACCGGGGCCGCTGGCTTCCCAAGCCAGCGCTGAACCACCGCGCCACTCGGCCGGCCCTAGCCTAGTGGTTCTTAGGAAAGAATAAAGTCAACAACTCTGAATATATATGTGAGTTTATACTTAGAGAATCACACAGAGGGCTTTAGATTTTGTTGTTGTTAATCTGGAGTAGAAGAAGCCAATCAATACTGAACACCTGTAAAGCAATAGGAAGTAATTAGTCTCAGCTAGTATGATTCCTCAGGCTTAAACTAACCCCAGAATAAGTTTCCAATCCTAGAGGAGGGGAAGAAGAAAACATTTGGTACCCAAGATATAAAAGGGGTCAAAATTCACATCGTTAGAAGGCTAATATTTCCAAAAAATGCAAATTTTATTAGAAAATGGTTATGTATTTTTTTTTTTTTTGAGGGCAGTGTCACTGGCCCTCACATGTGGGACCGAATCGGGACCGCTGGCTTCCTAAGCCAGCGCTTAACCACCGCACCACTCGGCCGGCCAGAAAATGGTTATGTATTATTCACATACTGAATACTTAGATTTTTCTACTATCTAAATACTAACTAAAATCAGAAAAGTTAACATTTGATGTTAGAATTTGCTGGATTTTAGTTAAAACTTCCAATATGATTTGATAGGAAAAAGAGTATTCTCATACAATGTATACATTGTAATGTATTCAAAAGGACATAAAATTGCATTATGAAGTTATTTTCATATTTTCCCCAAAAAAATCAAAATTCCCAATGTTAATTTTAGAAAAAAATGTGTATTCTCTCAGTTTGCCAATAATTATAAACATGTTATAAACTATGAGGAATATTGTATACATAAATGAAATTTAAATTAATTTTTTAAATATAATTACATTTCCTGATAGAAGAGCGAGAATCATCCATTTTATTTGTGAAACTCAGATGCCACCTATTGTTTGGAAAAATAAGCACACCATCTTTGTTAGAATTTTATTTCTATAACAATTTGCATGTCTGGAGAAATATGAACATTGTATACATGGAACAGAGACTGGCTCTCCAACTATATAGAAGTTTCCAGGACATAAAATCATTAAATGAAGTGCTCTGAAACTGATGTTAGGTGATGAAGAGCAAACTATCTTTAAGTACCCATACTTTCAGAGCGGTACATTTTGCCCTAATAGTTACTTTTATATGTATAAAATTTTAAATTAAATTTTATATTTTTAGGTTATTTTCATTTCGTATGCTGTTGTAAGAAATAAGAGAAATCTTATTTACCATTTATCCTGGTTTGTCCCATGCCAAGCGATACTTTAATAACCAGGATTTTGGCATTAATAGGTTCAAAATATAGAACATTTTCATCATCACAAGAATACCTTGTGTGGCCTTCTTATAGCCACACCCATTTCCTTCCCACCTCCCAGGACCTCCTTAAGCCTTTGCAACCACTAATCTGTTCTTTATTTCTAAAGTTTTACATTTAAAGAATATAATATAAATAGAATCATATTGTGTGTAAAACTTGGGGGCTTGCTTTTTCACTCAACATAATTCTTGGGAAATTCACCCAGATTGTGGTGTGCATCAACAGTTCATTTTGTTTTACTGTTGAATAGTATTCCATCATATGGACCTGCCAGAATTTGTTTAATCATTTACCCCTTGAAAGACATCTAGGTTGTATTCAATTTGGAACTATTGTAAATAAAGCTACTGTGTATAGGTTTTTGTGTAAATATAAGTTTTCATTTCCTGGGATAAATGCCCAGGAGTACAATTGCTGGTTTGTATGGTAGTTCAGATAGTCAGTATTATAGAAACTGCCAAATTATTTTCCAGAGTGGCTGTGCCATTTTATATTCCCATCAGCAATGTACAAGTGATTTAGTCTCTGTGTCTTAACCAGAATTTGACACTATTTTTATTTTAGCCATTCTGATAAGTAAACAGCAGTGTCTCATTGTAGTTTTAATTTGCATTTTCCTAATGAAGTTGAAAATATTTTCATGTGATTATTTTCCATCTATTTACCCTCTTTGGTGAAATGTCTTTTCATGTGTTTTGTCCTTTTTCTAACTGGATTGGTTTTTTTGTTTGTTTGTTTGTTTGTTTGAGGGCAGTGTCACTGGCCCTCACATGTGGGACCCGAACCCGGGCCGCTGGCTTCCCAAGCCAGGGCTTAACCACCTGTGCCACTTGGAATGCCCAAACAAATAACCCATTTTTTTGTTTGTTTTTGTTTTTTTGAGGGCAATGTCACTGGCACTCACATGTGGGAACCGAACCCACTGGCTTCCCAAGCCAGTGCCTAACCACCGCGCCACTCAGCCGGCCCTGTTTGTTTTTTTTAAACTGTTGAGTTTTGAGAGTCCTGTATAAGCGAGTCCTCATTTATTCTAGCTACTACTTCTGCTTTGTCAGATATGTAATTTGCAAATCGTTTCTTTCAGGTTGTAGCTTGTATTTTTATACTTTTAACAGAAGATAATGCAAGGTCTTTCACAGAGCAAAAGTTTTAATTTTTATGAAGCCTAATTTATCCATTTTTTCCTTTGCTAGCCCATGCTTTTGGTGTCAGGTCTAAAAACTCTGCCTAGCTCTAGAACCCAAAGATTTTCTCCTGTGTTTTTTTTTTTAACCTAAAAGTTTTATAGTTTTATATCTTATATTTAAGCCATGATCCCTTTGAGTTCATTTTCATATAAAGTGTGAAACTTAGGTCAAAGTTCTTTGTTTGTTTTTGCCTGTGGATGTACAATTACTCCAGCACCATTTTCTGAATAGCTTATTTTTCCTCCATTGAATTGTTTTTACACCTTTGTCAAATTCAGGCATACTTGTGTGGGTCTATTTCTGCGTTCCTTTGTCTAATCCACTCATCTACATATCTATCTCATCTATATATCCAGCCCTCCACCAATACCACACTGTCGGGCCAAGGACCAGACAGAGATGCAATGCAGAGAACGGGGAGGACAGACAGCGCAGTCTGACCCCGCATCGTCCAGACGTCAGTCTTTTCTTAGAGGTAACAGAGGGGCAGGTGGGAGCACATCACAAGCACGCCCCTAAGGCTAAGAGAGAAACGCTTAGTCTAACAGTTGTTTTTTAGCTTGAGGAGCAAAAACAGTTTCAAGGGCTTTGGCTGAGCGCATGCTGCTCAGCCTGGGCGCCAGGAGACCGGACATCTGCAAAAGGGACACGGCGTCGGCCAAGGTCTCGGAATGGGGCTCCCGGGCCTCTGCACCCCGCCGCCCGGCACTACGACCGCTCTCCCCACGCTCCGGGGGCGCCCGGGAGAAACAAGGGGCCTCCTGGGGCCCCAGGTCCCATCCCCGGCTCGCTGACCCCTGCCCTCCGCCATCTCAGGCCCCACGACATGCAGGATGCAGAGGCCGGGAGTCCTGAGCCCACCGCCAGGCCGCTGCCCGCCAAGCGCCCGCTCCGGGGCCAACAGGAGACCCCTAGGTCACCCCACGACCGCGTACCCCTCCCCAAGTCCGTCCCCTGCGAGCCCAGCCGGGCCGCAGGAGACACGGCCGGCCCCGCCCCTTCCGGCGTTCATTGGCTGCTGGAGCCGCCTCTCAGGCGGACCACTCTGTCGCCCGGGCAACGAGACCCGCTTCCACCTGGACGCCGCGGCTGCTGGAGCAAGGGACTGGGAGGCATTTCTCAACCCCAAGCAGACAAGAAAAGGGAGCGTTGGAGGGGTCTGGCCCTCGTGCAGAGCTCGTCGGTTATAAAACTCGGGGTTCACAGAGGGGCTAAGATGGCTCCGTCGTGCCGTTTTAAAGAGAAAGCACTGTATAAACAATAAGCTAACGCGCCGGCTTGGGAAGCCAGAGGCCCCGGTTCGGTCCCACATATGAGGGCCAATGACACTGCCCTCAAAAAAAAAACACAAAAAAAAAACAATAAGCTAACTACAACAATAACAATAAATGCAGATGAAAGGGCCTTGTCCTCACTCACAACCTAGAAATGCCATTTAGGGATAGGAAGCATCTGAGCCAGTTTTCCCAGGGGAAAGCAGACTCGGTGGTGGGGTCCCCCAGCTGGTGTGGCCAGGACCCTGGCTGTGCTGAGCACGTCTCCCACTGTGACAGATCTCCTGCCCATCACCATCTTGAGGTCTGCAGGTATCAGGGGCATTTCCTTGTCTTATGTGCAGACAGCTTGTTACCCCAACATTCCTATCACCAAGAAGAGGCAGCATGATTGAAATAGCTCATACATCACACTTACGGTCAAAGACAGTTTACGGAGACAGGTGTTCGTAGGCGGATGGAGGGGAGAGGAAGGGACGGATGTGGATGCAAGTTGGACACATAATTTTGTGTCTCTGTCACAAGTGACATCTTCCAGTCCGCGAATCACCTTCTATTTGTTACATGGGGGGGAGGAGGGGGATTTCATTAGCTTCCAAATGAAATCGAAGAAGAGAAGCAAATAAATAATTCCCTTAAAAAAAAAAATCCTCTAAGGTGGGTCAAACACGTACCGAAGAAGGCAAACTTGTAAAATTTGGAAGCGGGTCCATGTCATTGTCACGAGTGGCCCACACTGCCCTCTGGTGACCGAGTGAGAGGTGACTGGCACGCTGTGGAGCCCAGGGTCCTGTCAGTCACAGAAGCCTTCAGCAAACTAAGGCCTCATCGGAGGCTTGTGGTTAGACCAAAATAAATTCTGTACGAGTCACTGCTTTGGGGTGTCTTCTAGCAGAAGTCGTCTTGTAATTTCACACCAGGCCTTGTCCCAAGTCCGGTATTTCAGAGTGTTTATTGAGCTTCTGAGTCAGGCCCTGAGTTCCTGGACAAGAAATACAGATGAGGTCATATCCCTGGACCCACAGGGGAAGCGCTGGGAAGTGTTGGGATAAACTGGTCTACATTACAGCGTCATATGTCTGGTTGAAGAAAAGTGTACATCAAACCAACGCATATTGATGGAAACCTTCTGATTAAACAATAAACCTTCAACAAATTCAGAAAAGTACCCTTCAACATATTTATATAATTTCGTCTACATTTAGCCATGGAGATATTCCAAAAATGGGGTCACCCTATAGTCCCAGTCACTTTTCATCTCATATGAATACTTATTCCTGCCCTTGGATACTTTCGAGGGGCTGATTCTCATGGCTGCATAGCATCCCTCATCATACGTCGTGCGTAACTGACCGCCTTCAGGGTGCCTGCTGCTGGCTTCCTCCACCAACCGTATCTTGTGTACCTCTGAAAGTGGAGTTCAACCGCTGTGAGCTCCAGGCAGCTCCCAAATCTAGAATTACTTGCTGAAATTCCAGAGCGCTCTCATTTTATCCTTTTCTCTTAGGATGCTTTTCTCTTGGATGCTGGGCACTTCATGACATATCTCACTTTCTTTAGATCGGGAGCTTCTCCCAAGCCGGGTGCTGCTCAATCATATCTCCATCTGGCTCTTAGCACAGTGCTTGGCATACGGTAAAAACTGGGAAAAGCTTTGAGAAACATAGTAATTCTAAATGAGTTACTCGTCATGTCAGATAACTTTGTCCATGAAAATCTACTCTCCCCTCTTGGGGCACAGAGCTGGGCAGCATTTCCCAGGCTCCCTGTGGCCATAGGAACTTGTCGTTGCCAGTGGCAGAGGACAGAGACTGATGTGTGCCATTGCAGACCGGGTGGGTACAGCGCCGACCCCCTCCAGCCCCCATGTGCATTTCTCTATGTTCTGTCCCCTCAGGCTGATGGGAACAGATAGGGGTGAAGTCCCAGGGACAAAAAAGGCATATGATGGAAGAGCTCTGGGTTCCTGAAAGCTGTGTGAAGGAGCTCGGTCTCTCCGATCTGAACAGCCACCTAGCACCGTGCTGTGGAAAAATATACAGTGACACGCAACGGAAATTTGGGGGCTTATTCGGGAATTCAGCATAACTTAATATGCCCATAAAAAGGTTTCAGTCAAGGGATCAACTTAAATAGTTATCAACCTAGTCCATTTAAAATGACCCATCTTACAACTGAGCTGGTTAGTAGCCTGGATCTTCTTCTCATCTGTTCACTCAGCAACTGTGCCCTGAGTACTGACATTGTGCCCATGCTGGGAAAAACCAAAAGGGCCTCTGCCCTCTAGAAGCTCATAGTCTGGAGGGGAAGGCGGACAAAACCACGAAAACAAAAACATGTGAGAGGAAAGAGCCAAGCTATGTGGAAACGCAGCAGGTGTTACGAGGAGGGCTGGGGCCTGCTGGGTGAGAGGCTAAGAAGGCCGCACTGCGGTGACATTGATATTTCCAGCAGCATGACCAGAAGAGCCAGCCCTCAGGAACTCAGGTATCTTTAGCCTGGCACAAGGCACGGCTGTGCAGACACTTGGAGGCTGAAGGGATCTGGACAGAGAGGAGGTTAGAAAGGAGGTTGGTGTGCCTGGAGGGAACTTGGGACGGGCCAAGGCCAGGGCCTGCCACTGTGTGACAGCACCACCCCATACTTAGTGGCTTCTCCGACAAACACTTACCACCTGGCACTTTCTGTGGACGAGGCCTGCGGCATGGCTTGGTGTGTGCCTCAGCCAGCGTATCTCAGGGCACTGGGGCTGCGGTCTCAACCGAAGCAGGCGCTGCCTCACTCAGGATCTGAGCCCACCGGGGGCCTTGGCAGGACTCAGTGTGGAGTAAAGGCCTGACTTCCCCTCTGTCTGCCGGTCTCCCTCAGGGCTAGGCCAGGGGGCCTCTTCACACAGCAACTCACAGCACAGAGGCTTGTTTCCCAGAGGAAGAGATGGAAAGAGAGACAGACAGAGAGGAGAGACGGATGGAGAGAGAGACAGAGAAAGAGGGAAAGAGGGAAAGATGGAGAGAGAGAGAGAGAGAGAGAGAGAGAGAGAGAGAGAGAGAGAGAGAACACAAGTCAGAGAGCAAAAGGATAGGCCCTGACTTTTCACAACCAAACATGGGTAGTGACGTTGGAGCCTTTGCCACTCTCATGGAGTCACTAATGCAGACCACACTTAAGGGACAGGGGTCACACGAGAACGTGCCCACCATGGGGTGGGGATCGTGAGGAGACACTGAGGGGAAAGCGCAAGGGCCCAAGGGGTGCATGCCTTGCTCAGAATCACAGCCTGGTCAGAACGCAGCCAGTAGGAACCCAGCTCTGTGTCCTCAAAGTTGGGGTCCTGGCTGCACCCAGGCTTTCTCACACACACACACACACACACACACACACACACACACACACACAAGCACTCACACATGCCTGCTAGAGGTAAGGACTGTGGGTGGGGTCAGAAGAGGGACAGACAGAGGCGGTGATGAGAGGAAGAGGTGGTTGGAGGCACTGCTTATGAGTGACAGCATGGCCTGTTTTACGGCTCTCAGCCTACACATGCCTGAGCGCCCCTAGGGGTACACGCGAGAATAACCCCAGAAGGCAGGCAGGAGGCAGACAGGCCCTGAGAGGCACCATGGCTTATCCAGGGTCCAGAAGGGGGAAGAAGGAGGAGTTAGTCTGAACCCAGGTCGGTGTCTTCAAAGCTGGGACCCTGGCTGCACCCAGATCTCCCCAGGGAGGAGCTGTGGAGAGGGGTGTGTTGGGATCACTGTGTACAGATGGGGTATTATGTGGAGAAGGGGGTTGAGTGGTCAGCAGCCCAGAGGGCTATCTGGATAGCTGTTACTGGAGGAGGGGGCTCGGGGCATGAGACCCCAGGAAGTGACATCACTTCCTTGACAACAGACCCCAACAGAACTTGCAACCCCCGTAACCAGGCACCCACATTCTAGTAACAGCCCCAGAGGCAGCTCATTTGGCAGGAGACGCTTCAAGGTACAAGATGTCCTGTTGTTGCGTCCCAGCTTACCGGGGCTCTTGCTGCCGGAAACCCCCCAGTGAGAGTTTTTCCAGACGTTTGTTCAGCTCTCACCTTCTCCGACGTCTCTGGCCATTTACCAGGAGGTCCCCTAGAGAAACACAGGGTGACTTCAGTCAGGCCAGTCCAGGCCAGGTCGCCTCGGTGAGCCATCCCTGGGCAGCCCCCATACCCTCACATGGGGGGAGGGCCCCCGACAAGGAGCAGGGTGCTGGGCGCTGAGTAGCCTGGTGGTCCTGTCACCATCACACCCCAGGACAGGGTTGTCAGGGTGGAGAGGGACTTCCTGAGGAGCCTCCTATCTGCCAGTGGGAACCCAGGGTCCTCTGGCTGTCATGTCTTTTCAACCCTCGTGGAGGTCTGTGTGTGTCTGGGGTGGAGAGAGTCACAGGGGCTGAGGACCAGCAAAGACAGGGCTTGAGACGGCCGGGCACTGTCTCTACAGAGCTCCACACAGGAGACTGGACAGGAGCTGACCGATGGGGTCCACGGCTCCATCCCCCCGAAGGACGGGCAGGTGCCTCCCACTACCAAGAGACTGGCACGGGCTTGGGGTAAGTGCAGGCGCTGAGCACACCCAACATCCGGGACCCCATAGGCTCAAAGGGGACCCTGGGCTTCCTCCTAGAGTCTTGCTCCCCAAGGAACCTGGGTCCCCATCTCCTCTGCAGGCCGCCCTCACTGCCCAGGCCCTTCCTGGGCCAGATGCAAAGTCACCGTCCACATATGCGAGAAGAAACTTTTATACCATTTCACCTCATTTCAGTCAAGAGTATTTGTGCACTTCTGTACAGATATTGCTGTTCTAACGCCTGTCCCCAGGGGTCCATGTTGGCCTGGCAATCCCTGCCCACCTCCTCCCCGTCTTAACCATCGCCGTGATTCGCAGGGGTGCTTTTCTCTCAGAAAGGACCATGTCTGTGGCTCTGCCATGTGCTGTGACCCTCCAGGCTAGGAGCTGGGCATCCCCAGGTGGCACCCATACCAGGAGGGGGACCGGTTACCATGGCGAGCCAACCATCAACTGCTGTGGAACCTTGCCGTGACCCCCCACCCCCACCCGTGGCCATTGCAACAGTGCAGCCCCAAACACCCCACCACTCTAA
Organism: Aselliscus stoliczkanus; assembly: GCA_033961575.1. Lineage (NCBI taxonomy): Eukaryota > Metazoa > Chordata > Mammalia > Chiroptera > Hipposideridae > Aselliscus > Aselliscus stoliczkanus. Next base: position 67,404,725 of record CM066740.1, on the reverse strand, counting down.
CGTCCGGCCCCTCTCACCCCAGCAGGAGCCTCTGTGTCCTCATCTCAAAATGGAATCTTTTCTCAGAAATTGGAGGGATGGCACAGTTAATGCAGCAAGGTGCCCTCCAGTCTCAGCCAAGGCCACGACCTAGGACGCTAGACCTGAAGTCATCCCACCTCATGGTCTCCTTACTGCCAGGAACTTTTCTCTCCTGCGTGTGCTCGTGTCCCGCCTCCTGCTGCCAGTCACTGAGGGGGTGAGGGGTTGGTCTGACCTCCAGCCCCTACCCTCCTGGGGGTCCATGGTGCTGCCTCTGACTGCACGTCCCTCCTCTGTCCCCCGTCCCTTCCCCAGGGAGAGAAGCATCAAGCATGAACAAACACAAGTCCTGCACAGTGCAGAGTGTTCAGGCACGCCGGCTGGACAAGCTGGTGGCGCAGCTGGTGCCCGCCTTCCTGGGCGGGGACACCACCTTCATCCCCTCCTTTCTGGGAAGTTATAGGACCTTTGCCACCACCCAACAGGTGCTGGACCTTCTATTTACAAGGTGAGCACCCCCGCCCCTCCCCAGCACGGTGGTCATTCGGCCACCTGCTAGCTCTGAGTCTTCAGAGGGTCAGGGCATCTCAGTCTGTTTGTTCCTCTGCACAGCGGGGTGGACAGAGGACCAACGCAGCGGGGTTATTGTAGGGCCTGGGTGGGGCCTGGAAAGTGCTCCCTGCGTGCCTGCCCTGTGGAGAGGTCAGCTGGAGGGGCTGTGGCTGAACGAATCGGCCATTTTGTCTTTCTTATCCGTCACTGTCCCCAGGACCTTGGGCAGGGCTGTCTTCTCAATTGAAAAGGAGGTGGGAAGCTCATGGGGTCCCAGTCCTGGGAGCCAGAACAGAAACCCCAGATCGCAGGCGTGAGCAGGGAGGCCCCAGGCTCCCCCAGGTATCTGCGATGGGGCCAGTTGGGGCTCGTGCATTCAGCAAATATATTGAAGCCCTATTAGGTGCAGGCACATTTCTAGGCACTTACCGGCATCCAGGGCCCAGAGCAGACAGCAGCACTGCCCTCCAGAGCGGGCTCCTAGGCCGGTGGCACAGTCACCCTAAGGCCCACAGGCAGGCAGCATCCACAGGACAGCCCTGTGATGTCTTCCTGGCCTCCTCTAGGTACGGCTGCATCTTCCCATATTCAGAAGAGGATGGCGGGCCTCTGGACCAGCTGAAAATGTGAGTGGGCTTTGGCTCTGAATGTGGGGACTATGAATTGGGGGTGCTGGCAGAACCCTGCATCCCACATGTCCCAGAGGTTCAGCAGGAGGGAGGGGTCTGCGGACTTCTCCTAGAAAAGAGAAAATCAGTCAAAGAGAGTGGACATGGCTTCGGGCACTGGGGGAGCAGTGTGTGTGGGGCTTTGGGGACAGAGTCGGCCCCTAAGAAAACCCGTCCCTGTCCCATCCCAGCCCTGCCTCCACCCTCATCCTGGGACCCAGAACAGGGGGTGTGGGTCGCTAAGATGGTAGACTGTCAACATCGGCTGCTTAGCTGGTGTCCCCTCCCCACCGACCGCCATGGGAGATGAGTGTCAGTGGGAAAGCAGACCCACAAAGGTGCCCAGCAAATCAGGCAGCGTGTGGGGGCAGGAGCTAAAGGTGGAGGTTAGGACGCCTGGGAGCCGGGCAGGAGGCAGTCTGTTTGTGGTCCCATCGGTCAGATATTCATGGAACACCTACTGTGTGCCAAGGAGTGCAATTCACAGCGCAGACACCACCCCTCCCTGTCCTCTGGAGTTGACATTCCAGTGGCAAGGGGACAGGGACACTGACACGGTGCCAGGCTTCCCTGAAGGAGGGACAGACAGATGGTCACACCATTGATCAAGGGCTCTCAGTCACACAGGCTTTGTGCCAGTCCCTCCTGGGTGACCAGGTGTGTCTCTGCCAGGGCTGCCAGGATGAAGGTGCAGAAGGAGGAGGAGGAGGGGCTTGTGGGCACGCAGGGGGCAGGAGGCACAGGACCGCGGCGCCCACACGGGGGCCCGGGGAAAGGCCAGGCCTCAGGCTCAGCTGCCCACCTGTCCCTCCCCAGGGCCATGTTGTCCATCCTGGCCACCTGGCTGAACTGGTACGCGGAGGACTTTTTCCAGCCCCCAGGATTTCCCTGCCTGAAGATGCTCGTGGCCTACTTAGGGCTCAACTTCCCAGCCTCAGACCTGGAGAATCAGGCCCAACTCTTCCTCTCAGAACTGGAGGACACTGAACCCGCCCAGGGGGACGCAGAAGGTGAGGGGGACCTGGAGGGGTGACATGGGCTTGGGGGGAGGTACTGGGAGGGGCCACAGTGACAAGAGCTCCCAGAGGCTGGGGCTCGGCAGGGACTGCATTCCAGGAAGGCTTCCTGGAGGTGGTCCTGGCACTGAGACTTCATGATGGAGATGACAGGGTTCCGTGGGAGGCACCTGAAGGCAGCCACGCTGATCATATGTGGCCTTCTTGGGTCCACAGAGCCAGCGTCAACTTCCATGCTAGTGCCCCCCGCGGGGCTGGGGCAGGACGAGGGCACAGCTTTCCCGGAGGCGTCTGCCTCACCTCGGCAGCTCACCTTGGCTCCTTGGATGCTTTGAGTGTCCTCAGTCACACCACACAGCTCCTTCTCCTCCTCTCCAATGGTATTTTGAAACATTTTTGTGCTTATCTGACCTCAACGTAGTTTCACTGTATTCAGTTGAGATACAATTTATTTTTCATAAAATTTAACGTTACAATAAAATTTAATTTAAATAAAATTAACCCTGTGATCCTTCAAAGTGTACATTCCAGCTGCAATTGAGCACACTCGCCGTCTCTCACAACCATCTCGTCACTTCACAACCACACTCTGGTACTAGAACATTCTCTCTCATCAAAGACAAATCCCGTACCTAGTAGTCAGCCAGTCCTCCCCCTGAGCCCCTGACAAGCACCAATCTCTCTGTCTCCAGGCACTTATCTTGTCTGGATTTTTCATACCTTACGTGGCCTTTTGTGGCTGACAACCTAATAGTTGAGGAGACTGACAGTTTTTTGATTTTACTGAAAATAATATTTTTTTATTAAGAGGAAAAGCCCCTATGAGGCAAAGATCCTGTGTAAGAAAGGAAGCCCCAATATCAAACATTTTCAGTGCCTTGAGATGGGGACCACTTGTGATTATGACACGAGGCACAGGAACCGTTTGGCAGTTGCCTGAGTCTCTCAGACGCCTTGAACACCCCACTTGTCCTGGGTGGGCTGGTTCAACAGAAAGTCACGGCGGCTGCAGGTTTTCTTAAGGGAGGCGCTAGTCTCCAAGCACAAACCCGTGTAAAACAGGGTGCAGTCACCTTCCCACTGGGAAGTGACAAGAGGCTGACACAGGTGCCTTGGGTCCCCCTGGAACAAACGCATGGTAAGGGTCACTGCTGTGGGGGGTCCGATCACATGATGAAAGCAAACCCCAGTGAAGCCTCCAAAAGCAGGAAATGGGCTCACTTGTGATGCTTAGGTATTTAGAAGGAAAAGCTCATCTGCTCCCAAACAGCTTGGGGAGGGGGAAATGCATGGAGCCATAGGAAGCCACACTGGCAGGAGTGCACAAGAAACACAACGAGGGTTTGAAACGTGGGTCTGACCACATCACGCCCAGGGCCAAATCCCTCGTGGTGTCCCGAGCCCCTGGCATTCTTAGGACCGGCACGGCCAGGCCCCCGCCTGCTTCCATCTGCTCGGCCAGCCTGGACCCCTTGCTCTTTGGGGATCTGAGTTACCAGAACTGGGGTGGCCCTGCAACGTTCTTGTCTTAGCTGCTCCCGGCCTGGCTGTCCCCACCGCATTCCCTTCTGGGTGTGCTGACCTCAGAGCCCATCTGAGCTCCATGTAACAGCCGTGGGAGCCGACCGCAAGCTCAGCAACTTGGTGCCTCGGACTAGATGATGGCGAATAGACCCTGCGCCCTGAGCCGCCTCGCTAAAGTAGAGGGAAGGCAGGTGTGTGACACGCAGGTAGGAGTCTGTGTGACGTGGTCTCAGCCACCCGGTGAGGCAGAGTCCCTGCCTTGCAGGTGAGGACACTGCTGCACAAGCGGGTTTGTGGCGGTCTGAAGGCAGCACAGCGCACAGCGGATGGGAGACGCCCTGCTTCCTGGTCTCCACGGGGGACAGGGGACAGGGGACAGGGAGGATGGGCGCTGTCCTGGGGGTCTGCTGACAGGCAAACCGCATAATCCACACAACAGCCCAAACCTGAAACTGAGCTGACAGGTAAACGGGCCAAGTTCTTCGGGGGTCACGGGAGATGCAAGTGCCCAGGGTTTCCAGTTCCGATAGAGGGGAGAGGGGAGACGTCAGAACAGCCCCCGTTTCCTCTGGTGGGCAGAGCAGAGCTGAGCTGAGTGTGGGGGCGGGGGGACGATTGTGACTGTCGCAGACCTAGGACTGTGGCGAAGCCCCTCAGATGCCACAGCCTCCTCTTTCATCAGAGTAAGGTGCCCACGGTGTGCCCCACCTGTAGTAATAGCTTTAAGAAATTATAGTATACATGTTTAAAGGGGACTTAATATCTTGATAATTACTTGATACCACTAAAACTACAAATCTGATTGATATTGGTAATCATAATTTCATCCCATTAACATTTCAGTAAAATAAATGAAGAATTTTACTTTCATATTCAAATTTACATTTGTATATATACTTTGATTATTATAGAGTGCATTTCAAGCTAAAGCAAAACACTACTGAAAACCATTATTATATATAATGAATTATGTTCAAAAGACATTTAACTTCCTCCTTTACCACTGGAACATCTTTCACTTATTAGGATATGCTTCAATATTGAAATGCCTGAGAAACTCCAAAGAATGCTAAAACTGAATAGAAATCAACTGCTAATTAAAATTTTTGAAAAGAGAGAGAACATTAAAAATGGCATTCAAGGCCCGGCCGAGTGGCGCATTGGTTAAGTGCTGGTTTTGGGATGTCAGCGGCCCCGCTTCGGATCCCACATGAGGGCCAGTGACACTGCCCTCTACAGCTAACTACAGCTCCACCTGGAGCTGGGCTGTGCGAGCCCCAGTGATGGTGTGGGCTGCAGCCCCTGCTGCAGTGGGCAGCCATAGGCTACAGTGAGTGGCCCGCAGCCAGTGTGAGCGGCTGGCAGCCAAGCATGAGCTGCCAATAGCCGCGGTGAGCGACATCCAGAGGCCAGCGACCGATCTGCCTCATCCGGGAAGAGCGCAATGACGATACCAACAGTGAAGCAACATCCTCCGCAACTAAACTGAAGAACAAAAAGACAGCAACTTGTCTGTTCCCCTTCCCCGATTCCCCAACGCTGTTCCCCTCCGCCAATTCCCCAATAAAATCTTAAAAAAAAAAAATGGCATTCAAAATCACTATTGAATTGTTATAAACTGAACTGTCAAAACTGGCATTAATATGTCTAATTAGCAAAGTCCAAGATGGCAGAGGCATAAGAGGATGGTGAACTCACTCCTTCCCAAGAGCAAAATCAAAACTGTATGTATGCAGGTAGCATTTACTCCTGTGAGAGAACTGAGTGCTGAGTGAATAGGTTCTGAGAACGAACAAGACAAAGAGGCTGGGAAGCCAGGGAGCCCTCCAGGAGCTATGGGAACTCTCCAGGCCCAAGGAGCCTGTGAGCACGCTTGTTTATGTTCCCTTCTACTTTAGCAGGTGGGCAGGAGCTCTATTTGGGTGCTTTGGCCTATCTGCAACATCACTGCAGTGCTTTCACAGTTTTATTTCCTGGAAACTTTTGCCTCTGAACAAAGGGAACAAGCAGGATCAACAGGGTTTCATCACACCCACCTGGCCTCCTGGCCTCCTTGCCAAGAGCTGCTCAGGGGCCCTACAGGCTAGTGCCCCAGGTTCCATAAGCACCTGGTGTGCTGCAAGCCTCTTCCCCTAACTACTAGGCACACAGAGCCTTCACAGAGGTCGCTTGTACACGGGACTCCTTTCGGGACAACAAACAAGACAGAAACTGCATAGAGAAGAGTGGAGAGCCTCGGAAACTCTCTTGGGACTGCAGGAATTCTCCAGGATTCCAGGGGCTGGTGAGCACCATGGATTGGCCCCCTCCACCTCCAGAAGTTGGGCAGAAGCTCTACCCCGGTGCTTTGGACTGACTGCTAGGTCACTGTAGGTATGTTCTCAGATACACTGCCCAGACCACTTCAGCAGAACAAAAGGAGTAAACAGGAAGGATCAACAGTGCATTACTGCACACACCTGCCTCCTGGCTTGGAGCTGCTCTGGCTAAGCAGACCAGTGCATTAGATGCCTGAGACAATACCTTGGCTCCTACCGGCCTGCCCAAACCAGCCAGCACACAGTCTACAGAGAGTCCACTTCTATATAAGGCCTCATTTTTCTTTTCTTTTTTTTTGAGGGCAGTGTCACTGGCCCTCATATGTGGGACCCGAACCGGGGCCGCTGGCTTCCCATGCCATTGCTTAATCACCACGCCACTCGGCCAGCCCTATAAGGCCTCTTTTTGAAGATTGGAAGAGACAGTTATTTTGTCTAATTCATATAAATAAACATAGAAAGTCAAACAAAATGAAAGGAAAAGAATATCTCTCAAATGAAGGAACAAGGAAAATCTCCAGGAAAAAAAACAAAAACCCAAAATTAAGGAAATGGAGGTAAGTAATTTGCCTGATAATGAATTCAAAGGAAGCAGTCTGTGGAACTTAGAAAGAATTTCAACAAAGAGTTAGAAGGTATAAGAAAGAATCAAGCAAACCTGAAGAATATAATAACTAAAATGAAAAACACATTAAAAGGAATCAATAGCAGATTGGCTAAGATGAAAGAACAGATCAGCAACCTGGAAAATAAGTTTAGTGGAAATCAACTAATCAGAACAGCAGAAGGAATACTAAAAACAAAACAAAACAAAAAAATGAGAATAGTTTAAGGGACCTCTAAGATAGCATCAAGCACTCAAACATTCACACTATAGGGATCCCAGAATGAGAAGAGAGAAAGTCACAGAAAATTTATTGAAAGAAATAACGGCTGAAAACTTTCCTAACCCGGGAAAAGAAACAGATATCCAGTTCTAGGAAGCATGGAGAGTCCCAAAGAAGATGAACCCAAAGAGACCCACACCAAAACATATTCTAGTTAAAATGGCATAAGTTAAGGGTAAACAGACAATCTTAAAGGAAACAAGAGGAAAACAAGTTGCATACAAAGGAAACACTATAAGGCTATCAGCTGATTTCTCATTAGCAACTTTACAGGCCAGGAGGGAATGGTAGGAAAGAAAGGAACCTACAACCTAGAATAATTTATCCAGCAAAGCTAACATTCAGAATTGAAGGAGAGTTTACCAGACAAGCAAAAACTAAAGGGGTTCATCACCATTAAAGCAGCTTTACAAGAAATGTTCAAAGGTCTTCTTTAAGTAGAAAAGGAAAGGCTACAACCAGAAGAAAATATGAGAAAGGGAAAAACCTCACAGGCAAAGCCAAATATTCCATAAATACGAAAATCAGACAGTTAAAAAGCTACCATGAAAGTTTAAAGAAAAACACTACCAAACTCAACCCAAACTACAGTAATTAGGAGATACACGATGCAAAAATATCGAAAATATGACATCAATGACATAAAGCATGGAGGGGAGTAAAAATGTAGTCCTTGGAGAATGAATTCAAACTGAAACACTTATCAGCTTAAAATAGACTGCTACAGGTAAAGGACGATACACATAATCCTCATGGTACCCAAAAACCTACAAAAAATATACAAAGAACAAAGAGAAAGGAACCTAAACAAAACACTAAAGAAAGCCAACAAACCATATGGGAAGAGATCAAGAGAAGAAAGAAACAGAGGTCGACTATAAAAATAACCAAAAACCAATCAACAAAATGCCAGTAAGTACATACTTATCAATAATTCCTTTAAATGTCAATTCATTAAATAATCCAGTAAAAAGAATGGGTTAAGAAACGTGATCCATCTATATGCTGCTTACAAGAAATGCAATTTATTTATTTTTTAATTTTATTTTATTATTAGTTTCAGGTGTACAAAACAATGCAATAGTTATCCTTTTCATCCCTCACAAAGTGACAACCCCCCCCAATTTACTGACCCCCCCACCCCTGATATCATACGTATCTACTACAATTCCATTGACTCCACTCCCCACACTGTACTCCTTACCCTGTGACTATATATATATATATATATATATATATATATATATATATATTAAATTATAGTTGACATATAACATTATTCAATGGCAGCTTCAGACATACAGTACAGTGGTCAGGCCTCTACACTGTCCATGAAGTAGTCTTCCTAACAAGACATGAGTCCATCTGGCCCCCTAAAAAATATTTACAACATTATGGATTATATTCCCCCAACTGTCTTTCCTATCCCTGTGGCAATATTGTAGTGACTAATTTATGTGTCTCGTCCCTTCCCCTTCTCCCTCATTCCTACCCCCCGTTCCCCGTCTAGCAATCATCAGTTTTTCCTCTGTGTGGGAGATGCAATTTAAATGGAAAGATACATACAGACTAAAAATGATTGGTGGAAAAGATATTCCATGCAAATAGAAACAAAATGAAAGCTGGAGTAGCAATACTTACATCAGACAAAATAGACTTGAAAACAAAAAAATGTAAAAAATGACAAAGAAGACATTCTATAGTGACAAATGGGTAATGCAATAAAAGGATATAACAGCCATAAATATCTATGCACCCAACATAGGAGCACCTAAATATAAAAAGCAATTGTTAATAGTAATAACAGCAGAAACCCACCATAACACAATAAGTGTAGGGTATTTCAACACCCCACTCAGGTCAAAGGATAATCAAGACATAAAATTAGTAATGCAATAATGACCTTAAATGTCACATTAGACAAGATGGACATAATAAACATGTTTAGAACATTTCATTCAAAGACTGTAGAATATACATTATTCAAGTACACATAGGACACTCTCCAGGGCAGATCACATATCAGGCCACAAAAGAAGCCTAAATAAATTCAAGAAGACAAATCAGTGACGTCAGCATCATGGTGGAGTTAGAAGACCCCTTGCTCTCTCCCCTTAAGTTACAACAAGTATCATTCAATAAAGGATACCTCGCTCGATACCATCTGAGAGATCCACGCATGAAGATAACGGAAAGTGGGCACCTGGTAAGGAGCAGGGGGAGCACAATGGCAGGGAAGGGCAGACAGAGGCCCAGGTGACACAGTAGTGGGAAAGGAGATGATGGGCTGCAGCCCTCACACAGCAGTCCGGAGCACCAGAGGGGCAGTGGCAACATTTGGACCCAAGTGGCTGGTGCCCATTGAGGCTAAACCTGGTGACAAAGACAGAGGCAGCACAGCAGCATAGCGGCCATAGGCTGGTAGCCGCTATTAGCAGGAGGAAGGCAAAGTTGCAGACATGCAAATCTGACTCCCTTCAGCTCCCTATACCTGCCCAGCTCTAGCTGATGCTGTAACAGTGGAGGTGTAGGGTTGCAGCCCAGAGGGTGGGAGAGGAAGAAGCAACATTCGTACCTCAGTAATCAGTGCCACTTGTGCCTAAACCCGGACCCACATGCAGCACAGCAGTATGACAGCAGTGCATTAGCAGCCACCAACACTAGCAAGAAGGCAAAGCTGCAGGCTCAGCTTTGTAGGCTCATCTTTCCCATCTTCCATTCCCAACCCACCCCTCCACCAACCCATTGAAGCAGGACTCAGTGGAGGCAGCGGAGACACCTTGGGAAGTACATGCAGCTAGCAACCTCTAATTTAAAGGAAGCATTGCTGGGAACTCACAGGCCTCGAGTCCCATTGCCCACCACATCCCACCAAGAGAATGGCATCCCGGTTGCAGAGGGGATGCCTACCAGCTCATGGAATACAGGGCACTTTCCATGATAAGACAGGTAAACAAAAATTTGCATTATAGCATCATCTACTAGAAAACAAAAGAAAAGACCTCTACTTATAAACCTGCTAAATTGTTAAAAACAAAACAGTACCTAAAGAAGAAGAGTTTACCATCTCAAATGCCCAGGTAGAGAAAGAATCCATGAAGTACCACGCATAACTAAGGTAGCAAGGTTGCTCAGAAAGAAAATGAAAAGACTCCAAAAACCAAACTCAAAGACATGGAAGACAGAAGTAGGAAATAGAAACTATAATTCAGAATAAGGTATTAAACATTTAATTTTAAAATAAAAGTTAAAGGGGGAAAAAGCATTTGAAAAAATTATAATTTCCACAATTTGGACTCAACCGCACAGCATAAAAAGGGACAACTTGTGAGAACAAAAACATAAAAGAGGAGGTGGAACAGGACGGAACTTAACACAGGTGAATGAAGATATGATAAAATCAGAAGAAAAAGGACTATTGTACGAAACATTTATTTACATGAACCTCATAGTAACAACAAAACAAAAATCTAGAACTGAGACACATAACAAAAAAAGACAAAACAGAGGGAAAAAAATCTTAGAAAACAACCAAACTAAAATAGAAGACAGACACAAGGGGAAATAAACAAGAGACACACAGGAACCCAAAAACGAAAGATAAAATGGCTGTAGTAAGTCCTCATATGTCAATAACCACCCTGAATGTAAATGAACTGAAGGCATCTATTAAAAGTGGGATGGATTAAAAATAAGACCCAATTATACGTTGCCTTCAGGAGACCCATCTCAGCTACAAACAGGCACAACGTGAAGGGGTGGAAGATGATAGTCCAAGAAATGGCATTCAGAAAAAAGGTATGTTCTGTACTTATATCAGACAAAATAGAATTCAAGATAGAAAAGGTAATAAAAGACAAAGATAGACATTTTATAATGATAAGGGAGAGAATTAATTCATCAAGAAGACATAATGTTTATCAACTGATATGCACCAAACCTGGAAGCACCAAAGTATACAAAGCAATTCTCAACAGCTAAAGGGAGACAGAGACAAAAATACAATTATACTAGGGAACATGATAGCAATGGGTAAACATGTCAATTTACCCATTGATAGCAATAGTTAAATCATCCAAACAGGAAGTCAATAAGGAAATCTTGTCCTTAAATGATATTAGACCAAGGGGACAAAAGTGTGAGTTGTAGAACTTTCCATCCCAAAACAATAGAATATACATTATTCTGAAGTGCACACAGAACTTTCTCAAGGATTGACCATATGTTGGGGCAGAAAACTAGTCATAATAAATTTAAGAAGACTGGAATCAAACCAAGGACAGGTTTTGACCATAAGAGTATGAAATTGGAAATTAACTACAAGAAGAAAGCTGGAAAACCACAAAGATTAGCAAATTAAACAACATGCTACATAACAACAATTGGATCAGAGAAAAAATAAAAACGAGTTCAAAAGACAGAGACAGGTGAAAACGACATGACATACCAAAATTTTAGAAATGCAGCAAAAGCAGTACTAAGAGGGCCTACCTCAAGAAGCAAATAAACTCTCAAACAACTTAACATTACACCTTAAAAAACTATGAAAAGAACAAATGAAGCCCCAAGTTGGTACAAGGAAATAATAAAAATTAGAGTGAAAATAAACAAAACAGAGAAAAGACAATAGAAAAAAATTAATGAAACATAGAGCTGGTGCTTCAAAAATACTAATGAAATTGACAAAACTCTGGCTAGGCTCACAAAGAAAAAAAAAGGGACCCAAATGATTAAATCAGAATTGAAAGAGAATTAAACAGATACAACAGAAATACAAAAGACTATACAAGAATCATATGAAGGATATATGCCACAAAATTTGATAACCTAAATAAAAGGGACACGTTCCTAGAAGTATATAACCTTCCTAGACTGAACCATGAAGAATTGGAAAACCTAAATAGACTGATCAATAATAAGGAAATCAAAATGGTAATTAAAAATACCTTCCAAAAAACAAAACTCCAAGAAAGGATGGCATCACTAGTGAAGTCTACCTATCCTTTTCAAACTTCAAAGAAATTGAAAAGGAGGGAATATTTCCTAACTCACTTTATGAGGCCAACATTACACTGATACCAAAACCACGCAAGGAGAACACAAAAAAGAAAATTAAATAGGCCCATATCTAGGATAAGGATGGATGCAAAACTTCTAAACAAAGTCTTAGCAAATCAAAGATAGCAATACATTCAAAGGATAATACAGCATGATCAGGTGGGGTTCATCCTATCAACTGATGCAGAGAAAGCATCTGACAAGATACAACATCCATTTGTGATTAAGGCACTCAATAAAATGGAGAGAGAAGAAAAGTACCTTAACATAATAAAGCCAATGTATGAAAAACCCTCAGGTAATATCACACTCAATGGGGAAAAACTGAAAATTTTTCCTCAAAAATAAAAAATAAGACAAGAATGCTCACTCTCAACATTATTATTCAAAAAGGTAGGTACTGGAATTCCTTGCCAGAGCAATCAGGCAAGGAAAAGAAATATTGGGTTGTCGGAAAAATCACGATGCATTTTTGCAACGAAAAACAGAAAAAAATACGTCATGACTTTTCCGACAACCCAATAAAAGGCATCTGAATTGGGAATGAAGAAGTTAAACTGTGACTTTCTGCAGATGACATGATGCTATATATAGGAAACCCTAAAGACTCCACCCAAAAAGCTATTAGAAACAACAAACGAATACATTAAAGTTGCTGGATACAAAATCAACATACAAAAATCCACTGCATTCAGGGACACTGGCTAGCCGCTCACGGTAGCTTATGGCAGCCCACTGCAGCCTATGCTGTCTCTGGCGACTCGTGGCAGCCCAGCTCCAGGTCGAGCTGTTGTTCAGCATCTTAGCTGTAGAGGGCACAGCATCACTGGCCCATGTGGGATCCGAACCAGCGGCTCTGCTGCTCAAAGTTCGTGCTCCCAAGACAACTCTTAACCAACGAGCCAGTTGGCCACACCAAAATCCCTATTCTTAATGGTATCACTACTCTCCCAATATGAAACCTTGAAGTTTTAGTTTTCTTCTCCTTTGCTTCCTCATATCAAACCCCTCATTAAGCCTTCACTTACATTTCTTCATACACTACATCTTCTTTCCCATTTAAATCATTGTCATCTTAGATCAACCTATATCTAGATTATTCCAACTCCTTTTTCCCTTTAAAGTATTCTTGCATTCAGCTTCTTCCTCTTTACTATGTCTTATTTGCTCTTACTAAAATGAAACATTTATCATAATCACACACAAACACACCTCCTGTCACCAGAATAATAATAGTTACTAATTGCTGGGTTCCTAATATGTTCCAGGGATCCTTTTAGGTGCACCAAAAAAAAAAAAAAAAAATCCACTGCATTCATATATGCTAACAATGCAATCTCAGAAAAAAAAAAAACTTTAAAAAAGATTCCTTTTGCAACTGCAACAAAAAGAATAAAATATCTAGGAATAAACTTAACCAAGGATGTACAAGACCTATACACTGAAAACTATAAGACATTTTTAAAAGAAATTGAAGAAGGCACAAAGAATGGAAAGACATTCTATGTTCATGGATTGGAAGAATCGACATGGTTAAAATGGCTGTATTATCCAAAGGAATATACAGATTTAATGCAATCCCCATCAAAATCCCAATGGCATTTTTAAAGAAATAGAACAAAAAACATCAGATTTATATGGAACCACAAAAGACCCCAAATAGTCAAAGCAATCCTAAGAAAAGAAGAGTAATGCTGGAGGTATCACACTCCCTGACTTCAGCTTGTACTACAGAGCAACACTAATGAAAACAGCACGGTACTGGCAAAAAAACAGACACACAGACCAATGGAATAAAATCAAGAACCCAGAAATAAACCCACATAAATATGGACAGATACTTTTCAATAAAGGAGCCAAAAATATGCAATGGAGAAAACAGCCTCTTCAATAAATGGTGCTGGGAGAATTGGAAAGTCACATATGAAAAAATGAGACTAGACTGCTGTCACCATGTACTAAAATTAACTCAAAATGGATCAAAGACCTAAACGTAAGACCTGAAACAATAAACTGCATAGAAGAAATCATAAGTACCAAACTTATGGACCTTGGGTTCAAAGAGGATTTTATGAAATTTGACCTCAAAGCTAAGGGATGTAAAAGCTAAAATACATGAATGGGACTGTATCAAAATAAAAAGCTTCTGCTCAGCAAAAGAAACCATCGACAAAATAAAGAGGCAACCAATCAAATGGGGGAAGATATCTGCAAACAACTCCTCCGATAAGGGGCTAATATCCAAAGTATGTAAGGAACTCATACAACTCAACAACAGAAAGCAAACAATCCAATTAAAAAGTGGGCTGAGGACCTGAATACACAGTTTTCCATAGAGGACATACAGATGGCCGACAGACATATGAAAAGATGCTCAACATCATTAATCATCAGAGAAATGCAAATAAAAACCAAAATGAGATATCACCTCACACCAATTAGAATGGCTATCACCAACAAGACAAATAATAACAAGTGTTGGAGAGGTCGTGGAGAAAAAGGAACCCTCATGCACTGTTGGTGGGAATGCAGATTGGTGCAACTGCTATGGAAGGCAGTGTGGAGGTTCCTCTAAAAATTAAAATAGAATTACCATATGACCCAGCAATCCCTCTTCTGGGTATTTACCCAAAAAGTCTAAAAATATTTATACGTAAAGATATATGTATTCCAATGTTCACTGCAGCTTTATTTACGGTGGCCAAGACATGGAAACAATGAAAGTATCTTCGATAGATGATTGGATAAAGAAGATGTGAGATATATATATATATATACTATTCTGCCATAAGAAAATATGAAATAGTGCCATTTGCGACAACATGGATGGATCCTGAGATTATTACGCTAAGCGAAATAAATCAGACAGAAAAAGGAAAGAACCATATGATTTTACTGATATGTGGGATACAAAACTGAAAACAACAAAGGAACAAGACAAAAAACAACCTCATAGACACAGACAATAGTTTAGTGGTTATCAAAGGAAAAGGGGGTGGGGTTGGTAGATGAGGGTAAATGGGATCAAATATATGGTGATAGAAGGAGAACTGACTCTGGGTGGTGAACACACAATGTGATATATAGATGATGTACTACAGAATTGTACACCTGAAACCTATGTAACTTGACTAACCATTGTCACCCCAGTAATTTTTTTAATTTTAAAAAAATAATGCATATTACTCTATTAAAATTAAGAACTTTCTATTACATTAAAAGAAACAAAAAAAGAGCAATTACTGAGGGTCGGGGATTTTCTCCAAAAACCTCCACAACCAAAAAGGAATATTATCAAGCATATTTTAAAAACAACCATAAATCAATAAGAAAAGCAAAACTACTCAATTGAAAAAAATCGCAAAATATATAAATGGGCATTTTGTCGAAGCAGAACTATATGGAACAAAGTTATTAAAAATCAGGGAAATTTAAATTGAAAAAGCATGAAATAAAAGTTTTCAAATTTGGAAATGAAGAAGTAAAACTGTCACTATTTATATATTACATCATTATATATACAGCAAAATCTAGACTCCACCAAAAGACTATTAGAAGCAATAAACAAATACAGTAAAGTTGGAGGATACAAAATCAAAGTACAAATATTAACTGCATTCCAACAGAATAACCATGAAATAGACAAAGAAAGGAAGAAAACCATCCCATTTACAATTGTAACAAAAAGAATAAAATACCTAGGAATGAACTTAACAAGGATGTGAAGGACCTATATACAAAAAAATATAACACATTGCTGAAAACAGTTGAAGAAGACACAAAGACATAGAAAGACATTCCACATCCATGGACTGGAAGATTCAACATAGTTAAAATGCCAATATTACTCATAATAACATACAGATTTAATTCAATCTCCATCAAAATCCCAATGTCATTTTTCACAAAAATAGGACAAAAAAACCCCTCAAATTTGTATGGAACCACAAAAGACCACGAATAGCCAAAGCAATCCCAAGGAAAAAGAACAAAGTCAGAGGTATGACACTTTTGTACTACAAAGCTATAATAATCCACATAATATGGTACTGGAGGAAAAACAGACTTACAGGCCAATGGAACAGAACTGTGAGCCCAGAAATAAACACAAACACATACGAGCAACTAATTTTCAACAGGAGTCAAAAACTAAAATGAAGAAAAAAAAGCTTCTACAATAAATGGTGCACGGAAAATTGGAAAGCCATGTGCAGAAGAATGAAACTATACTGCTGACACCATACACAAAAACTAACTCAAAATGGATTAGATACTTGAATATAAGACCTGAAACAATAAAAATTATATGAGAAAAGATGTGTACTAAACTATGGACCTTAGTCTCAAAGAGGTTTTTGAGAACTTGACCCCACAGACCAGGGAAATGAAAGCAAAAAGAAATGAATGGAATTACATCAAATGAAAACGCTTCTGCACACTGAAGAAACCATCAACAATACAAAAATGCAACTAACCAACTGGGAGAAGATATTTGCATATGATACCTACACCATGGGGCTAATGTCCAAAATATATGAAGAATGCACAGAACTCAATAACAATAAAAAACAATCCAATTAAAAAATGGGCAGAGGACCTGAACTGACACTATTACAAAGATATACAGATGGCAAACAGATATATGAAAATATCCTCAACTTCACGACTTATAAAGCAAATGGAAATCAAAACCACAAGGAAATACTACCTCATACCTGTTAGAATGGCTGTTATTAATCAGGCAAGAAATAATAAACTTTGGAGAGGATGTGGAGAAAAAGGAACCCTCATACACTGTTGATAGGAATGTAAATTGCTACAGCTACTGTGGGAACAGTATGGAGGTTCCTCAAAATATTAAGAACAGAGCTTCCATATGACCTAGCAACCCCTCTTCTGGGTATCTACCCCCAACATTTGAAAACACTTATTCCTAAAGATATGTGTATATCCCTATGTTGACTGCAGCATTATTTATGGTAGTGAAGACATCAAAATAACCAAAGTGTCTTTCAATGGGTGATTGGATCAAACAAAATGTGGTACATATATACAATGGAATACTACTCAGCAATAGAAAAGATGAAATACTACTATTTGCAACAACACGGATGGATCTAGAAAGTATCATATTAAGTGAAAAAGTTAAGCTAGAAAAGAACAAGAATCATATGATTTCCCTCATATGTGGGATATAAAACAAAAAGCAGCAAATGAACAAACAAAACAAGCAAACAAACTCATATGGAGATAAGAGAATGGTGGTTACAGAGGGAAAAGGGGGGGGTAGGAGGAAGAGCATAAAGGGGGTCAAATATATGGTGATGGAAGGAGATTTGGGTGGTAGGTGACAACGGAGTATACAGATATTGTGTTATAAAGTTGCACCCCTAAATCTTATATAATGTTATTAACCAATGTTACCCAAATAAATTAACTAAAAATAAAAAATATAATAAAGTTCATTAAAATTTTTTTCAGAGAAGGAATGTGGGAAATGAGTGTGCAGTAGGTAATGTGAGTTCTACAAGAGAAAGTAAATAATCACATTAATTCTAAAACCTTTAAAATTATATCTGGTAAATTCTATTTTAATGAAATAATCCATTTCAGGTTGAAGAGGTTTTTAAAATCTTTGTTCAATTCCAATGTAGTTATTCTGAAGAAAATACTAAACAGATATGTTAAACTAAAATCATAACGTACAAAGCCCACTGTCATTACCAATAAAATGTTTTTAAAAGAGATTGATATCACATCAAGCATCTTTTCTAACCTCAATGGCATGAAATTAGAAATCAACTACAAGAAAGAAAGCTGGGAAAAATAGATGAAGACTAAAGAACATGCTACTAAACACTAATAAATCAAAGAGGAAATCAAACAAGAAATCAGAAACTATCTTGAAATAAAAAGTGAAAACGAACACAAAACATTACACAATTAATGGGATGCAGCCAAAGCAGTTCTAAAAGGGAAGTTCATAGCTATACACTCCTACTGCACAAACAAGAAAAATCCCAAATAAACAATGTAACTATCCCTAAAGGAACTAGTATAAGAAGAACAAAAAAAAAAAACCTCGCAGTAAACAGAAGGAAGGAAATAGTTAAGACCACAGAGTAAATGAAGTAGAAAATAACAACAGAAAAGATCAATAACAGTAAGAGCTGGTTCTTTGAAAAGATAAGTCAAATAGATAAAACCTTCACCAAACTAAACAAGAAACAAAAGAGAGCCCAAATAAATAAAATCATAAATGAAAGAGATGTTACAATTGACACCACAGAAATACAAAGAATCATTAAAGAATACTATGAATAATTATATACCAAAAAATTATAGACAAAAAAGAAACGGTTACATTTCGAGCATTATATAACTTCCAAGACTGAACCAATACAAAATCTAATCAGACCAATTGAAATTGAAACAGTAATCAAAAAACTCCCAACAGGGCCGGTCGAGTGGCACAGTGATTAAGCGCTGGCTTGGGATGCCAGCGGCCCCGGTTCGGGTCCCACATATGAGGGCCAGTGGCACTGCCCCCCCCAAAAAAAAAATTGAAGAGGATGGAACGTGTCCAAACTCATTTTATGAACCCATCATTACCCTGATATCAAAACCAGATAAGGATATAACAAAAGAAGAAAATTACAGGACAATATCCTGGATGAACATAGATGCAAAAATTCTCAAGAAAATATTCGCAAACTGGATTCAATAATACATTAAAAGGATTATATACCTTGACCAAGTGAGATTCATTCCAGTGATGCAAGGATGGTTCAACATCTGTAAATCAATTGGTACAACACATTAACAAAATAAAGGATAAAAACCATAAGATCATCTCTATAGATACAGAAAAAGCATTTGATAAAACCCGAAATCTTTTTATGGTAAAAACTCTCAATAAAGTAGGTATAGAAAGAATACATCTCAACATCATAAAAGCCGAATATGACAAACCCAATATGAGCAAATATCATACTCATTGCTGAAAAGCTGAAAGTAAGCCTTTCCTCTAAGATCAGAAACAAGACAATCACCATTTCTGTTCGATAATGGAAGTCATAGCCACAGCAATCACACAAGAAAAAGAAATAAAATTCTCATTATTTACAGGTAACATGACACTGTCTATAGAAAACACTAAATACTCCATCAAAAGACTATTGGATATGGGCCGGCCAAGTGGTGCTGTGGTTAAGAGCTGGCTTGGGAAGCCAGCGGCTCCGGTTCAGGTCCCACATATGAGGGCCAGTGATACTGCCCTCTAAAAAAAAATAAAAGATTATTGGATGTAACAAATGACTTCAGTCAATGTGCAGGATACAGAATAAATACACAGAAATCTGTTGTGTCTCTATACATCAATAATGAAGGATCAGAACACGAAATGAAGAAAACAACCCCATTTACAATTGCATCAAAAAATATAAAATATCTAGTAATAAATTTAACCAAAGAGGTGAAAGACCTGAACTCCGAAAACTACAAGACATTGAAGAAAGAAACTGAACATACAAACAAATGGAAGGATATAACTTGCTCTGGATTAGAAGGATTGATATTGTTAAAATGTCCTTATTACCTAAAGTAATACACGGATTTAATGCAATCCCTATTAAAATACCAATGTTATTCTTCCCAGAGTTAGAACAACTAATTCTAAAATTTATATGTTACCACAACACACCCAGAATAGCCAAAGCAATCTTGAAAAAGAATGAAATGAGGTATCATACGCCCTGATATCAAACTATACTACAAAAGTAAAATAATCAAAAGAGGATGGTACTGGCATGAAAACAGCTATATATTGTAGATCAATAGAACAGTAAAGACTGCCACACAAATAAATCTTCACTTAAATGGTCAATTAATCTACAACAAAGGAGGCAAGGACATACAATGGAGTCAAGACAGTCTCTTCAATAAGTGGTGTTGGCAAAACTGGACAGATCCATGCAAAAAAATTGAAATGGACCACCACTTTCTCACACCATATACAAAAATAAAGTCAAAATATATTAAAGACTTATATGTTAGATCTGAAGTGATAAAACTCCTAGAAGAAAACATAGGCAGTAAACTCTCTGACATCACTCTTAGAAAAACCTTTTTGGATCTATCCCCTTGAGCAAGGGCAACAAAAGAAAAAATAAACAAACCAGTGTACATCAAACTGAAAAGCTTCTGCACTGTGAAGGAAAAACATCAACAAAATGAAAAAGACAACATACTGAATGGGAGAAGATATTCACAAATCATACTAATATTAAATAAGAGGTTAATGTCCAAAATACATAAAGAACTCATACAAACTAACACCAAAAAAAACATCAAAGAATACGATTTAAAAACGGGCAGAGAATCTGACTAGACATTTCACCCAAGAGGACATACAGGTGGCCAAGAGAAATATGAAAGGATGCTCAACATCACTAATCATCAGGAAATGCAAATTAAAATCACAATGAGATATCACCTTATACCTATCAGAATGGCCATCATCAATAAATCAACAAATAACAAGTGTTGGTGAGGATGTGGAGCAAAGAGAACCCTTATACTGCAGAGGGATTGCAAATTAGTGCAGCCACTGCGGGAAAACAGAATGGAGGTTCCTCAAAAATTAAAAATAAAGCTGCCATAGAGCCGCAATTTCACTTTTGGGTATTTATCTGAAAAAAAACAAAACAAAAACAAAAAAAACCCCACCAATTCGAAAAGACAGATGTACCCCTATGTTCACTGCACCATTACTAGTAATAGCCAAGATATGGAAGCTACTTAGATGTCCACTAATAGAAAATGGATAAAGAAGATGTGGTATGTAGATACAATAGAATATTATCCAGCAACATGGATGAAGTTTTGCCATTTGTGACAACAAGGATGGAGCAAGAGGGTATCATTCTGGGTGAGATGGGTCAGACAGAGAAAGAGAAATATTGTAGGATCTCATTTATATGTGGAATGTAAAAAAATAAAATAAAATAAAATAAACAAAACAGAAAGAGATCCATAAATACAGAGAACAAGCTGATGATTGCAAAAGTGAAGGGAGTAGGAAGATGGGAATAAAATAATGTTAAATTAGCTTCTTTTTATTAGACATTATTTATTATCATGTATATATTCCCTCTCCCAGTCACAAACCTTTAAAGAATATATCCAGTATCTTCCATCCTGAGGTAGAGTAGATGTAAGGCCTACAGTAAGGCTCTTTGACTGGCAGTGACCATCTAACAGTCTTTTCTTTCCCTCAGTGCCACCACCTTTCCTTCCCCCTTTTTAACTAATCCTCAAGTAGATGATTATAAAACCACGATGGTACTGTCCTAAACATGTCCTTCCTTCTTTCCTTTCCTTCCTTCTATTCATCAGTCTGTCCTTCCACCCATGAAGCATGTGCTGAGCCTCTATTTCAGTAACTATAAATATCAAGTAACATCCTGAATGCAAAAGTTTACACAAATTGATAAACAGGTAAGATCCTAATACTTAAGGAGAAAATGACATAAACAGACAAGTCTCAAAGACAGAAGATAAAATGATCCTATTCACAATCATGGCTTACCTGCTAAGAAACTTAGTCAAAATTGTGGTAATGGACATAAATAGCAGATAAATTTTTCTCTCCTGCTGTCTGATTAATTGGTAATGGCTTCATAAAGTGTTATGTGAAAAGGATTCTGAGGCCAAGTCCAGGATCTGTAGGAAAGATCCAATGTCCAATTACCTATATTTATCATGGATTTGGGAAAGTATAATGATAGCACATGTGCCATGTTTCAGCCATGACAAGTACTAGAACTTCACAGAATGGATTTTGTTTTCCTGATTTTCATTGCTATGTATATCAATACAATGGGATGCCATTTTATTCCATCGCATTAATAAAGAATGAAAAAAATGAGAAAACTCAGTGCTGGTAAGTTATGGCAAAATGGGCACTTACATTCCTACAGGTAATGGAATTAGTATTGTATTTCTGGGAAGTCATTCAGTAATTATGTAAAACTCCCTTGAGTCATTTAAACTCTTCAATCCTGAAATTCACTTTTAGGAATCCATCCCAGAGACATAAAAATTCAACCAAAAAGAGGTTTAATGCTGAGATGAAACAATTGTTAGAAAGGAAACAACCTAAATGTCCAACAAAAGAACAATGTATATGAAGCAAGATTATTTCTACCATATTATCCTTCAAAAAGAGTGCCGTCTATTTGAGTCCTTACCACGTCTCTACATTACTGACTCCTCTCAATTACTTTGAACAATAAAGTACTACTTAGAAACAACTAATACTAGCCTGAAGTTACTTAAAACAAAGTTATCAAATTTGTGGGTATCGCACTCCTGTCCACTGGATCAGTAGTAATGACCTCTCTTTCATTTCTGATATTAGTAATTTCTGTTTCTCGTTTTTTTTCCCCTTAGTTAGCCAGGGGTATATCAATTCTATCGATCTTCAAAGACCACGCTTTTGCGTTCACTGATTCTCTCTGTTGTTTTTCTATTTTCAATTTCACTGATTTGTGCTCTAATTTTGATTATTTCTTTTCCTATGCTTATTTTGAAGCTAACTTGCTCTTGTGTTTTTAGTTTCCTAAGGTAGAAGCTTATATTATCGATTTTACATCTTTCTTTTCTAATGCAGTATCCCCACTTATGCACAGAAGATATGTTCCAAGACACCCAGTGGATGCCTGAAACTGTGGATAGTACTGAATATTTTACACACACACATACACACACTTTTTTCCTATACATACATACCTTTTTACCTAAAGGAAGCGCTTTACTGCTTCTCTTTGGCATATCTGAATTGCCTGCATTATTAGTCTTGCACTTAGTAAAATAAGGACTACTTGAACACAAGCATCAAGGGATAGGAAGCATCTGAACCAGTTTTCCCAGGGGAAAGCAGACTGGGTAGGGGGGTCCCGAGACTGGTGTGACCACTCTGTCGCCCGGCAACGGCAATGAGACCTACCGGCTTCCGCCTGGACACCTTGGCTGCCGCAAGGGACTGGGAGGCATTTCTCAACCCCAAGCAGACAAGAAAAGGGAGCGTTGGAGGGGTCTGGCCCTCGTGCAGAGCTCGTCGGTTATAAAACTCTGGGTTCACAGAGGGGCTAAGATGGCTCCGTCGTGCCGTTTTAAAGAGAAAGCACTGTATAAACAATAAGCTAACGCGCCGGCTTGGGAAGCCAGAGGCCCCGGTTCAGTCCCACATATGAGGGCCAATGACACTGCCCTCAAAAAAAAAAAACACAAAAAAAAACAATAAGCTAACTACAACAATAACAATAAAAGCAGAAGAAAGGGCCTTGTCCTCACTCACAACCTAGAAATGCCATTTAGGGATAGGAAGCATCTGAGCCAGTGTTCCCAGGGGAAAGCAGACTCGGTGGTGGGGTCCCCCAGCTGGTGTGGCCAGGACCCTGGCTGTGCTGAGCACGTCTCCCACTGTGACAGATCTCCTGCCCATCACCATCTTGAGGTCTGCAGGTATCAGGGGCATTTCCTTGTCTTATGTGCAGACAGCTTGTTACCCCAACATTCCTATCACCAAGAAGAGGCAGCATGATTGAAATAGCTCATACATCACACTTACGGTCAAAGACAGTTTACGGAGACAGGTGTTCGTAGGCGGATGGAGGGGAGAGGAAGGGACGGATGTGGATGCAGGTTGGACACATAATTTTGTGTCTGTGTCACAAGTGACATCTTCCAGTCCGCGAATCACCTTCTATTTGTTACATGGGGGGGAGGAGGGGGATTTCATTAGCTTCCAAATGAAATCGAAGAAGAGAAGCAAATAATTCCCTTAAAAAAAAATCCTCTAAGGTGGGTCAAACACGTACCGAAGAAGGCAAACTTGTAAAATTTGGAAGCGGGTCCATGTCATTGTCACGAATGGCCCACACTGCCCTCTGGTGACCGAGTGAGAGATGACTGGCACGCTGTGGAGCCCAGGGTCCTGTCAGTCACAGAAGCCTTCAGCAAACTAAGGCCTCATCCGAGGCTTGCGGTTAGACCAAAATAAATTCTGTACGAGTCACTGCTTTGGGGTGTCTTCTAGCAGAAGTCGTTGTCTTGTAATTTCACACCAGGCCTTGTCCCAAGTCCGGTATTTCAGAGTGTTTATTGAGCTTCTGAGTCAGGCCCTGAGTTCCTGGACAAGAAATACAGATGAGGTCACATCCCTGGACCCACAGGGGTAGCGCTGGGAAGTGTTGGGATAAACTGGTCTACATTACAGCGTCATATGTCTGGTTGAAGAAAAGTGTACATCAAACCAACGCATATTGATGGAAACCTTCTGATTAAACAATAAACCTTCAACAAATTCAGAAAAGTACCCTTCAACATATTTA
Organism: Aselliscus stoliczkanus; assembly: GCA_033961575.1. Lineage (NCBI taxonomy): Eukaryota > Metazoa > Chordata > Mammalia > Chiroptera > Hipposideridae > Aselliscus > Aselliscus stoliczkanus. The sequence goes on along the minus strand of CM066740.1, from coordinate 67,380,286 downwards.
TATAATTTCGTCTACATTTAGCCATGGAGATATTCCAAAAATGGGGTCACCCTATAGTCCCAGTCACTTTTCATCTCATATGAATACTTATTCCTGCCCTTGGATATTTTCGAGGGGCTGATTCTCATGGCTGCATAGCATCCCTCATCATACGTCGGGCGTAACTGACCGCCTTCAGGGTGCCTGCTGCTGGCTTCCTCCACCAACCGTATCTTGTGTACCTCTGAAAGTGGAGTTCAACCGCTGTGAGCTCCAGGCAGCTCCCAAATCTAGAATTACTTGCTGAAATTCCAGAGCGCTCTCATTTTATCCTTTTCTCTTAGGATGCTTTTCTCTTGGATGCTGGGCACTTCATGACATATCTCACTTTCTTTAGATCGGGAGCTTCTCCCAAGCCGGGTGCTGCTCAATCATATCTCCATCTGGCTCTTAGCACAGTGCTTGGCATACGGTAAAAACTGGGAAAAGCTTTGAGAAACATAGTAATTCTAAATGAGTTACTCGTCATGTCAGATAACTTTGTCCATGAAAATCTACTCTCCCCTCTTGGGGCACAGAGCTGGGCAGCATTTCCCAGGCTCCCTGTGGCCATAGGAACTTGTCGTTGCCAGTGGCAGAGGACAGAGACTGATGTGTGCCATTGCAGACCGGGTGGGTACAGCGCCGACCCCCTCCAGCCCCCATGTGCATTTCTCTATGTTCTGTCCCCTCAGGCTGATGGGAGCAGATAGGGGTGAAGTCCCAGGGACAAAGAAGGCATATGATGGAAGAACTCTGGGTTCCTGAAAGCTGTGTGAAGGAGCTCGGTCTCTCCGATCTGAACAGCCACCTAGCACCGTGCTGTGGAAAAATATACAGTGACACGCAACGGAAATTTGGGGGCTTATTCGGGAATTCAGCATAACTTAATATGCCCATAAAACGGTTTCAGTCAAGGGATCAACTTAAATAGTTATCAACCTAGTCCATTTAAAATGACCCATCTTACAACTGAGCTGGTTAGTAGCCTGGATCGTCTTCTCATCTGTTCACTCAGCAACTGTGCCCTGAGTACTGACATTGTGCCCATGCTGGGAAAAACCAAAGGGCCCCTGCCCTCTAGAAGCTCATAGTCTGGAGGGGAAGGCGGACAAAACCACGAAAACAAAAACATGTGAGAGGAAAGAGCCAAGCTATGTGGAAACGCAGCAGGTGTTACGAGGAGGGCTGGGGCCTGCTGGGTGAGAGGCTGAGAAGGCCGCACTGAGGTGACATTGATATTTCCAGCAGCATGACCAGAAGAGCCAGCCCTCACGAACTCAGGTATCTTTAGCCTGGCACAAGGCACGGCTGTGCAGACACTTGGAGGCTGAAGGGATCTGGACAGAGAGGAGGTTAGAAAGGAGGTTGGTGTGCCTGGAGGGAGCTTGGGATGGGCCAAGGCCAGGGCCTGCCACTGTGTGACAGCACCACCCCACACTTACTGGCTTCTCCGACAAACACTTACCACCTGGCACTTTCTGTGGACGAGGCCTGCGGCATGGCTTGGTGTGTGCCTCAGCCAGCGTATCTCAGGGCACTGGGGCTGCGGTCTCAACCGAAGCAGGCGCTGCCTCACTCAGGATCTGAGCCCACCGGGGGCCTTGGCAGGACTCAGTGTGGAGTGAAGGCCTGACTTCCCCTCTGTCTGCCGGTCTCCCTCAGGGCTAGGCCAGGGGGCCTCTTCACACAGCAACTCACAGCACAGAGGCTTGTTTCCCAGAGGAAGAGATGGAAAGAGAGACAGACAGAGAGGAGAGACGGATGGAGAGAGAGACAGAGAAAGAGGGAAAGAGGGAAAGATGGAGAGAGAGAGAGAGAGAGAGAGAGAGAGAGAGAGAGAGAGAGAGAGAGAACACAAGTCAGAGAGCAAAAGGATAGGCCCTGACTTTTCACAACCAAACATGGGTAGTGACGTTGGAGCCTTTGCCACTCTCATGGAGTCACTAATGCAGACCACACTTAAGGGACAGGGGTCACACGAGAACGTGCCCACCATGGGGTGGGGATCGTGAGGAGACACTGAGGGGAAAGCGCAAGGGCCCAAGGGGTGCATGCCTTGCTCAGAATCACAGCCTGGTCAGAACGCAGCCAGTAGGAACCCAGCTCTGTGTCCTCAAAGTTGGGGTCCTGGCTGCACCCAGGCTTTCACACACACACACACACACACACACACACACACACACACAAGCACTCACACATGCCTGCTAGAGGTAAGGACTGTGGGTGGGGTCAGAAGAGGGACAGACAGAGGCGGTGATGAGAGGAAGAGGTGGTTGGAGGCACTGCTTATGAGTGACAGCATGGCCTGTTTCACAGCTCTCAGCCTACACATGCCTGAGCGCCCCTAGGGGTACACGCGAGAATAACCCCAGAAGGCAGGCAGGAGGCAGACAGGCCCTGAGAGGGACCATGGCTTATCCAGTGTCCAGAAGGGTGCAGAACGAGGAGTTAGTCTGAACCCAGGTCGGTGTCTTCAAAGCTGGGACCCTGGCTGCACCCAGATCTCCCCAGGGAGGAGCTGTGGAGAGGGGTGTGTTGGGATCACTGTGTACAGATGGGGTATTATGTGGAGAAGGGGGTTGAGTGGTCAGCAGCCCAGAGGGCTATCTGGATAGCTGGTACTGGAGGAGGGGCTCGGGGCATGAGACCCCAGGAAGTGACATCACTTCCTTGACAACAGACCCCAACAGAACTTGCAACCCCGTAACCAGGCACCCACATTCTAGTAACAGCCCCAGAGGCAGCTCATTTGGCAGGAGACGCTTCAAGGTACAAGATGTCCTGTTGTTGCGTCCCAGCTTACCGGGGCTCTTGCTGCCGGAAACCCCCCAGTGAGAGTTTTTCCAGACGTTTGTTCAGCTCTCACCTTCTCCGACGTCTCTGGCCATTTACCAGGAGGTCCCCTAGAGAAACACAGGGTGACTTCAGTCAGGCCAGTCCAGGCCAGGTCGCCTCGGTGAGCCATCCCTGGGCAGCCCCCATACCCTCACATGGGGGAGGGCCCCGACAAGGAGCAGGGTGCTGGGCGCTGAGTAGCCTGGTGGTCCTGTCACCATCACACCCCAGGACAGGGTTGTCAGGGTGGAGAGGGACTTCCTGAGGAGCCTCCTATCTGCCAGTGGGAACCCAGGGTCCTCTGGCTGTCATGTCTTTTCAACCCTCGTGGAGGTCTGTGTGTGTCTGGGGTGGAGAGAGTCACAGGGGCTGAGGACCAGCAAAGACAGGGCTTGAGACGGCCGGGCATTGTCTCTACAGAGCTCCACACAGGAGACTGGACAGGAGCTGACCGATGGGGTCCACGGCTCCATCCCCCCGAAGGACGGGCAGGTGCCTCCCACTACCAAGAGACTGGCACGGGCTTGGGGTAAGTGCAGGCGCTGAGCACACCCAACATCCGGGACCCCATAGGCTCAAAGGGGTCCCTGGGCTTCCTCCTAGAGTCTTGCTCCCCAAGGAACCTGGGTCCCCATCTCCTCTGCAGGCCGCCCTCACTGCCCAGCCCCTACCTGGGCCAGATGCAAAGTCACCGTCCACATATGCGAGAAGAAACTTTTTTACCATTTCACCTCATTTCAGTCAAGAGTATTTGTGCACTTCTGTACAGATATTGCCGTTCTAACGCCAGTCCCCAGGGGTCCATGTTGGCCTGGCAATCCCTGCCCACCTCCTCCCCGTCTTAACCATCGCCGTGATTAGCAGGGGTGCTTTTCTCCCAGAAAGGACCATGTCTCTGGCTCTGCCATGTGCTGTGACCCTCCAGGCTAGGAGCTGGGCATCCCCAGGTGGCACCCATACCAGGAGGGGGACCGGTTACCATGGCGAGCCAACCATCAACTGCTGTGGAACCTTGCCGTGACCCCCCACCCCCACCCGTGGCCATTGCAACAGTGCAGCCCCAAACACCCCACCACTCTAACGTCCCGGCCCCTCTCACCCCAGCAGGAGCCTCTGTGTCCTCATCTCAAAATGGAATCTTTTCTCAGAAATTAGAGGGATGGCACAGTTAATGCAGCAAGGTGCCCTCCAGTCTCAGCCAAGGCCACGACCTAGGACGCTAGACCTGAAGTCATCCCACCTCATGGTCTCCTTACTGCCAGGAACTTTTCTCTCCTGCGTGTGCTCGTGTCCCGCCTCCTGCTGCCAGTCACTGAGGGTGAGGGGTTGGTCTGAGCTCCAGCCCCTACCCTCCTGGGGGTCCACGGTGCTGCCTCTGACTGCACGTCCCTCCTCTGTCCTCCGTCCCTTCCCCAGGGAGAGAAGCATCAAGCATGAACAAACACAAGTCCTGCACAGTGCAGAGTGTTCAGGCACGCCGGCTGGACAAGCTGGTGGCGCAGCTGGTGCCCGCCTTCCTGGGCGGGGACACCACCTTCATCCCCTCCTTTCTGGGAAGTTATAGGACCTTTGCCACCACCCAACAGGTGCTGGACCTTCTATTTACAAGGTGAGCACCCCCGCCCCTCCCCAGCACGGTGGTCATTCGGCCACCTGCTAGCTCTGAGTCTTCAGAGGGTCAGGGCATCTCAGTCTGTTTGTTCCTCTGCACAGCGGGGCGGACAGAGGACCAACGCAGCGGGGTTATTGTAGGGCCTGGGTGGGGCCTGGAAAGTGCTCCCTGCGTGCCTGCCCTGTGGAGAGGTCAGCTGGAGGGGCTGTGGCTGAGCGAATCGGCCATTTTGTCTTCCTTATCCGTCACTGTCCCGGGGACCTTGGGCAGGGCTGTCTTCTCAATTGAAAAGGAGGTGGGAAGCTCCATGGGGTCGCAGTCCTGGGAGCCAGAACAGAAACCCCAGATCGCAGGCGTGAGCAGGGAGGCCCCAGGCTCCCCCAGGTATCTGCGATGGGGCCGGTTGGGGCTCGTGGATTCAGCAAATATATTGAAGCCCCATTAGGTGCAGGCACATTTCTAGGCACTTACCGGCGTCCAGGGCCCAGAGCAGACAGCAGCGCTGCCCTCCAGAGCGGGCTCCTAGGCCAGTGGCACAGTCACCCTAAGCCCCACAGGCAGGCAGCATCCACAGGACAGCCCTGTGACGTCTTCCTGGCCTCCTCTAGGTACGGCTGCATCTTCCCATATTCAGAAGAGGATGGCGGGCCTCTGGACCAGCTGAAAATGTGAGTGGGCTTTGGCTCTGAATGTGGGGACTATGAATTGGGGGTGCTGGCAGAACCCTGCATCCCACATGTCCCAGAGGTTCAGCAAGAGGGAGGGGGGTCTGCGGACTTCTCCTAGAAAAGAGAAAATCAGTCAAAGAGAGTGGACATGGCTTCGGGCACTGGGGGAGCAGTGTGTGTGGGGCTTTGGGGACAGAGTCGGCCCCTAAGAAAACCCGTCCCTGTCCCATCCCAGCCCTGCCTCCACCTTCATCCTGGGACCCAGAACAGGGGGTGTGGGTCGCTAAGATGGTAGACTGTCAACATCGGGTGCTTAGCTGGTGCCCCCTCCCCCCCGACCGCCGTGGGAGATGAGTGTCAGTGGGAAAGCAGACCCACAAGGGTGCCCAGCAAATCAGGCAGCGTGTGGGGGCAGGAGCTAAAGGTGGAGGTTAGGACGCCTGGGAGCCGGGCAGGAGGCAGTCTGTTTGTGGTCCCATCGGTCAGATATTCATGGAACACCTACTGTGTGCCAAGGAGTGCAATTCACAGCGCAGACACCACCCCTCCCTGCCCTCTGGAGTTGACATTCCAGTGGCAAGGGGACAGGGACACTGACACGGTGCCAGGCTTCCCTGAAGGAGGGACAGACAGATGGTCACACCATTGATCAAGGGCTCTCAGTCACACAGGCTTTGTGCCAGTCCCTCCTGGGTGACCAGGTGTGTCTCTGCCAGGGCTGCCAGGATGAAGGTGCAGAAGGAGGAGGAGGAGGGGCTTGTGGGCACGCGGGGGGCAGGAGGCACAGGACCGCGGCGCCCACACGGGGACCCGGGGAAAGGCCAGGCCTCAGGCTCAGCTGCCCACCTGTCCCTCCCCAGGGCCATGTTGTCCATCCTGGCCACCTGGCTGAACTGGCACCCGGAGGACTTTTTCCAGCCCCCAGGATTTCCCTGCCTGAAGATGCTCGTGGCCTACTTAGGGCTCAACTTCCCAGCCTCAGACCTGGAGAATCAGGCCCAACTCTTCCTCTCACAGCTGGAGGACACTGAACCCACCCAGGGGGACGCAGAAGGTGAGGGGGACCTGGAGGGGTGACATGGGCTTGGGGGGAGGTACTGGGCGGGGCCACAGTGACAAGAGCTCCCAGAGGCTGGGGCTCGGCAGGGACAGCATTCCAGGAAGGCTTCCTGGAGGTGGTCCTGGCACTGAGACTTCATGATGGAGACGACAGGGTTCCGTGGGAGGCACCTGAAGGCAGCCACGCTGATCATATGTGGCCTTCTTGGGTCCACAGAGCCAGCGTCAACTTCCATGCTAGTGCCCCCCGCGGGGCTGGGGCAGGACGAGGGCACAGCTTTCCCGGAGGCGTCTGCCTCACCTCAGCAGCTCACCTTGGCTCCTGCGATGCTTTGAGTGTCCTCCGTCACACCACACAGCTCCTTCTCCTCCTCTCCAATGGTATTTTGAAACATTTTTGTGCTTATCTGACCTCAACGTAGTTTCACTGTATTCAGTTGAGATACAATTTATTTTTCATAAAATTTAACGTTACAATAAAATTTAATTTAAATAAAATTAACCCTGTGATCCTTCAAAGTGTACATTGCAGCTGCAATTGAGCACACTCGCCGTCTCTCACAACCATCTCGTCACTTCACAACCACACTCTGGTACTAGAACATTCTCTCTCATCAAAGACAAATCCCGTACCTAGTAGTCAGCCAGTCCTCCCCCTGAGCCCCTGACAAGCACCAATCTCTCTGTCTCCAGGCACTTATCTTGTCTGGATTTTTCATACCTTACGTGGCCTTTTGTGGCTGACAACCTAATAGTTGAGGAGACTGACAGTTTTTTTGATTTTACTGAAAATAATATTTTTTTATTAAGAGGAAAAGCCCCTATGAGGCAAAGATCCTGTGTAAGAAAGGAAGCCCCAATATCAAACATTTTCGGTGCCTTGAGATGGGGACCACTTGTGATTATGACACGAGGCACAGGAACCGTTTGGCAGTTGCCTGAGTCTCTCAGACGCCTTGAACACCCCACTTGTCCTGGGTGGGCTGGTTCAACAGAAAGTCACGGCGGCTGCAGGTTTTCTTAAGGGAGGCGCTAGTCTCCAAGCACAAACCCGTGTAAAACAGGGTACAGTCACCTTCCCACTGGGAAGTGACAAGAGGCCGACACAGGTGCCTTGGGTCCCCCTGGAACAAACACACGGTAAGGGTCACTGCTGTGGGGGGTCCGATCACATGATGAAAGCAAACCCCAGTGAAGCCTCCAAAAGTAGGAAATGGGCTCACTTGTGATGCTTAGGTATTTAGAAGGAAAAGCTCATCTCTGCTCCCAAACAGCTTGGGGAGGGGGAAATGCATGGAGCCATAGGAAGCCACACTGGCAGGAGTGCACAAGAAACACAAGGAGGGTCTGAACCGTGGGTCTGACCACATCACGCCCAGGGCCAAATCCCTCGTGGTGTCCCGCGCCCCTGGCATTCTTAGGACCGGCACGCCAGGCCCCCCGCCTGCTTCCATCAGCTCGGCCAGCCTGGACCCCTTGCTCTTTGGGGATCTGAGTTACCAGAACTGGGGTGGCCCTGCAACGCTCTTGTCTTAGCTGCTCCCGGCCTGGCTGTCCCCACCGCATTCCCTTCTGGGTGTGCTGACCTCAGAGCCCATCTGAGCTCCATGTAACAGCCGTGGGAGCCGACCGCAAGCTCAGCAACTTGGTGCCTCGGACTAGATGATGGCGAATAGACCCTGCGCCCTGAGCCGCCTCGCTAAAGTAGAGGGAAGGCAGGTGTGTGACACGCAGGTAGGAGTCTGTGTGACGTGGTCTCAGCCACCCAGTGAGGCAGAGTCCCTGCCTTGCAGGTGAGGACACTGCTGCACAAGCGGGTTTGTGGCGGTCTGAAGGCAGCACAGCGCACAGCGGATGGGAGACGCCCTGCTTCCTGGTCACCACGGGGGACAGGGGACAGGGGACAGGGAGGATGGGCGCTGTCCTGGGGGTCTGCTGACAGGTAAACCGCATAATCCACACAACAGCCCAAACCTGAAACTGAGCTGACAGGTAAACGGGCCAAGTTCTTCGGGGGTCACGGGAGATGCAAGTGCCCAGGGTTTCCAGTTCCGATAGAGAGGGGAGAGGGGAGACGTCAGAACAGCCCCCATTTCCTCTGGTGGGCAGAGCAGAGCTGAGCTGAGTGTGGGGGCGGGGGGACGATTGTGACTGTCGCAGACCTAGGACTGTGGCGAAGCCCCTCAGATGCCACAGCCTCCTCTTTCATCAGAGTAAGGTGCCCACGGTGTGCCCCACCTGTAGTAATAGCTTTAAGAAATTATAGTATACATGTTTAAAGGGGACTTAATATCTTGATAATTACTTGATACCACTAAAACTACAGATCTGATTGATATTGGTAATCATAATTTCATCCCATTAACATTTCAGGAAAATAAATGAAGAATTTTACTTTCATATTCAAATTTACATTTGTATATATACTTTGATTATTATAGAGTGCATTTCAAGCTAAAGCAAAACACTACTGAAAACCATTATTATATATAATGAATTATGTTCAAAAGACATTTAACTTCCTCCTTTACCACTGGATCATCTTTCACTTATTAGGATATGCTTCAATATTGAAATGCCTGAGAAAATCCAAAGAATGCTAAAACTGAATAGAAATCAACTGCTAATTAAAATTTTTGAAAAGAGAGAGAACATTAAAAATGGCATTCAAGGCCCGGCCGAGTGGCGCATTGGTTAAGTGCTGGTTTTGGGATGTCAGCGGCCCCGGTTCGGATCCCACATGAGGGCCAGTGACACTGCCCTCTACAGCTAACAACAGCTCCACCTGGAGCTGGGCTGTGCGAGCCCCAGTGATGGTGTGGGCTGCAGCCCCTGCTGCAGTGGGCTGCCATAGGCTACAGTGAGTGGCCCGCAGCCAGTGTGAGCGGCTGGCAGCCAAGCATGAGCTGCCAATAGCCGCGGTGAGCGACATCCAGAGGCCAGCGACCGATCTGCCTCATCCGGGAAGAGCGCAATGACGATACCAACAGTGAAGCAACATCCTCCGCAACTAAACTGAAGAACAAAAAGACAGCAACTTGTCTGTTCCCCTTCCCCGATTCCCCAACGCTGTTCCCCTCCGCCAATTCCCCAATAAAATCTTAAAAAAAAAAAATGGCATTCAAAATCGCTATTGAATTGTTATAAACTGAACTGTCAAAACTGGCATTAATATGTCTAATTAGCAAAGTCCAAGATGGCAGAGGCATAAGAGGATGGTGAACTCACTCCTTCCCAAGAGCAAAATCAAAACTGCATGTATGCAGGTAGCATTTACTCCTGTGAGAGAACTGAGTGCTGAGTGAATAGGTTCTGAGAACGAACAAGACAAAGAGGCTGGGAAGCCAGGGAGCCCTCCAGGAGCTGTGGGAACTCGCCAGGCCCAAGGAGCCTGTGAGCACGCTTGTTTATGTTCCCTTCTACTTTAGCAGGTGGACAGGAGCTCTATTTGGGTGCTTTGGCCTATCTGCAACATCACTGCAGTGCTTTCACAGTTTTATTTCCTGGAAACTTTTGCCTCTGAACAAAGGGAACAAGCAGGATCAACAGGGTTTCATCACACCCACCTGGCCTCCTGGCCTCCTTGCCAAGAGCTGCTCAGGGGCCCTACAGGCTAGTGCCCCAGGTTCCATAAGCACCTGGTGTGCTGCAAGCCTCTTCCCCTAACTACTAGGCACACAGAGCCTTCACAGAGGTCGCTTGTACACGGGACTCCTTTCGGGACAACAAACAAGACAGAGACTGCATAGAGAAGAGTGGAGAGCCTCGGAAACTCTCTCGGGACTGCAGGAATTCTCCAGGGTTCCAGGGGCTGGTGAGCACCATGGATTGGCCCCCTCCACCTCCAGAAGTTGGGCAGAAGCTCTACCCCGGTGCTTTGGACTGCCTACAAGGTCACTGTAGGTATGTTCTCAGATACACTGCCCAGACCACTTCAGCAGAACAAAAGGAGTAAACAGGAAGGATCAACAGTGCATTACTGCACACACCTGCCTCCTGGCTTGGAGCTGCTCTGGCTAAGCAGACCAGTGCATTAGATGCCTGAGACAATACCTTGGCTCCTACCGGCCTGCCCAAACCAGCCAGCACACAGTCTACAGAGAGTCCACTTCTATATAAGGCCTCATTTTTCTTTTCTTTTTTTTGAGGGCAGTGTCACTGGCCCTCATATGTGGGACCCGAACCGGGGCCGCTGGCTTCCCATGCCATCGCTTAATCACCACGCCACTCGGCCAGCCCTATAAGGCCTCTTTTTGAAGATTGGAAGCGACAGTTATTTTGTCTAATTCATATAAATAAACATAGAAAGTCAAACAAAATGAAAAGAAAAGAATATCTCTCAAATGAAGGAACAAGGAAAATCTCCAGGAAAAAAAACAAAAACCCAAAATTAAGGAAACGGAGGTAAGTAATTTGCCTGATAATGAATTCAAAGGAAGCAGTCTGTGGAACTTAGAAAGAATTTCAACAAAGTTTTAGAAGGTATAAGAAAGAATCAAGCAAACCTGAAGAATATAATAACTAAAATGAAAAACACATTAAAAGGAATCAATAGCAGATTGGCTAAGATGAAAGAACAGATCAGCAACCTGGAAAATAAGATTAGTGGAAATCAACTAATCAGAACAGCAGAAGGAATACTAAAAACAAAACAAAACAAAAAAATGAGAATAGTTTAAGGGACCTCTAAGATAGCATCAAGCACTCAAACATTCACACTATAGGGATCCCAGAATGAGAAGAGAGAAAGTCACAGAAAATTTATTGAAAGAAGTAACGGCTGAAAACTTTCCTAACCTGGGAAAAGAAACAGATATCCAGTTCTAGGAAGCATGGAGAGTCCCAAAGAAGATGAACCCAAAGAGACCCACACCAAAACATATTCTAGTTAAAATGGCATAAGTTAAGGGTAAACAGACAATCTTAAAGGAAACAAGAGGAAAACAAGTTGCATACAAAGGAAACACTATAAGGCTATCAGCTGATTTCTCATTAGCAACTTTACAGGCCAGGAGGGAATGGTAGGAAAGAAAGGAACCTACAACCTACAATAATTTATCCTGCAAAGCTAACATTCAGAATTGAAGGAGAGTTTACCAGACAAGCAAAAACTAAAGGGGTTCATCACCATTAAAGCAGCTTTACAAGAAATGTTCAAAGGTCTTCTTTAAGTAGAAAAGGAAAGGCTACAACCAGAAGAAAATATGAGAAAGGGAAAAACCTCACAGGCAAAGCCAAATATTCCATAAATATGAAAATCAGACAGTTAAAAAGCTACCATGAAAGTTTAAAGAAAAACACTACCAAGCTCAACCCAAACTACAGTAATTAGGAGATACACGATGCAAAAATATCGAAAATATGACATCAATGACATAAAGCATGGAGGGGAGTAAAAATGTAGTCCTTGGAGAATGAATTCAAACTGAAACACTTATCAGCTTAAAATAGACTGCTACAGGTAAAGGACGATACACATAATCCTCATGGTACCCAAAAACCTACAAAAAATATACAAAGAACAAAGAGAAAGGAACCTAAACAAAACACTAAAGAAAGCCAACAAACCATATGGGAAGAGATCAAGAGAAGAAAGAAACAGAGGTCAACTATAAAAATAACCAAAAACCAATCAACAAAATGCCAGTAAGTACATACTTATCAATAATTCCTTTAAATGTCAATTCATTAAATAATCCAGTAAAAAGAATGGGTTAAGAAACGTGATCCATCTATATGCTGCTTACAAGAAATGCAATTTATTTATTTTTTAATTTTATTTTATTATTAGTTTCAGGTGTACAAAACAATGCAATAGTTATCCTTTTCATCCCTCACAAAGTGACAACCCCCCACTTTACTGACCCCCCCACCCCTGATATCATACGTATCTATTACAATTCCATTGACTCCACTCCCCACACTGTACTCCTTACCCTGTGACTATATATATATATATATATATATATATATATATTAAATTATAGTTGACATATAACATTATTCAATGGCAGCTTCAGACATACAGTACAGTGGTCAGGCCTCTACACTGTCCATGAAGTAGTCTTCCTAACAAGACATGAGTCCATCTGGCCCCCTAAAAAATATTTACAACATTATGGATTATATTCCCCCAACTGTCTTTCCTATCCCTGTGGCAATATTGTAGTGACTAATTTATGTGTCTCGTCCCTTCCCCTTCTCCCTCATTCCTACCCCCCGTTCCCCGTCTAGCAATCATCAGTTTTTCCTCTGTGTGGGAGATGCAATTTAAATGGAAAGATACATACAGACTAAAAATGATTGGTGGAAAAGATATTCCATGCAAATAGAAACAAAATGAAAGCTGGAGTAGCAATACTTATATCAGACAAAATAGACTTGAAAACAAAAAATGTAAAAAATGACAAAGAAGGACATTCTATAGTGACAAATGGGTAATGCAATAAAAGGATATAACAGCCATAAATATCTATGCACCCAACATAGGAGCACCTAAATATAAAAAGCAATTGTTAATAGTAATAACAGCAGAAACCCACCATAACACAATAAGTGTAGGGTATTTCAACACCCCACTCAGGTCAAAGGATAATCAAGACAGAAAATTAGTAATGCAATAATGACCTTAAATGTCACATTAGACAAGATGGACATAATAAACATGTTTAGAACATTTCATTCAAAGACTGTAGAATACACATTATTCAAGTACACATAGGACACTCTCCAGGGTAGATCACATATCAGGCCACAAAAGAAGCCTAAATAAATTCAAGAAGACAAATCAGTGACGTCAGCATCATGGTGGAGTTAGAAGACCCCTTGCTCTCTCCCCTTAAGTTACAACAAGTATCATTCAATAAAGGATACCTCGCTCGATACCATCTGAGAGATCCACGCATGAAGATAACGGAAAGTGGGCACCTGGTAAGGAGCAGGGGGAGCACAATGGCAGGGAAGGGCAGACAGAGGCCCAGGTGACACAGTAGTGGGAAAGGAGATGATGGGCTGCAGCCCTCACACAGCAGTCCGGAGCACCAGAGGGGCAGTGGCAACATTTGGACCCAAGTGGCTGGTGCCCATTGAGGCTAAACCTGGTGACAAAGACAGAGGCAGCACAGCAGCATAGCGGCCATAGGCTGGTAGCCGCTATTAGCAGGAGGAAGGCAAAGTTGCAGACATGCAAATCTGACTCCCTTCAGCTCCCTGTACCTGCCCAGCTCTAGCTGATGCTGTAACAGTGGAGGTGTAGGGTTGCAGCCCAGAGGGTGGGAGAGGAAGAAGCAACATTCGTACCTCAGTAATCAGTGCCACTTGTGCCTAAACCCGGACCCACATGCAGCACAGCAGTATGACAGCAGTGCATTAGCAGCCACCAACACTAGCAAGAAGGCAAAGCTGCAGGCTCAGCTTTGCAGGCTCATCTTCCCCATCTTCCATTCCCAACCCACCCCTCCACCAACCCATTGAAGCAGGACTCAGTGGAGGCAGCGGAGACACCTTGGGAAGTACATGCAGCCAGCAACCTCTAATTTAAAGGAAGCATTGCTGGGAACTCACAGGCCTCGAGTCCCATTGCCCACCACATCCCACCAAGAGAATGGCATCCTGGTTGCAGAGGGGATGTCTACCAGCTCATGGAATACAGGGCACTTTCCACGATAAGACAGGTAAACAAAAATTTGCATTATAGCATCATCTACTAGAAAACAAAAGAAAAGACCTCTACTTATAAACCTGCTAAATTGTTAAAAACAAAACAGTACCTAAAGAAGAAGAGTTTACCATCTCAAATGACCAGGTAGAGAAAGAATCCATGAAGTACCACGCATAACTAAGGTAGCAAGGTTGCTCAGAAAGAAAATGAAAAGACTCCAAAAACCAAACTCAAAGACATGGAAGACAGAAGTAGGAAATAGAAACTATAATTCAGAATAAGGTATTAAACATTTCATTTTAAAATAAAAGTTAAAGGGGGAAAAAGCAGTTGAAAAATTATAATTTCAACAATTTGGACTCAACCGCACAGCATAAAAAGGGACAACTTGTGAGAACAAAAACATAAAAGAGGAGGTGGAACAGGACGGAACTTAACACAGGTGAATGAAGATATGATAAAATCAGAAGAAAAAGGACTCTTGTACGAAACATTTATTTACATGAACCTCATAGTAACAACAAAACAAAAATCTAGAACTGAGACACATAACAAAAAAAGACAAAACAGAGGGAAAAAATCTTAGAAAACAACCAAACTAAAATAGAAGACAGACACAAGGGGAAATAAACAAGAGACACACAGGAACCCAAAAACGAAAGATAAAATGGCTGTAGTAAGTCCTCATATGTCAATAACCACCCTGAATGTAAATGAACTGAAGGCATCTATTAAAAGTGGGATGGATTAAAAATAAGACCCAATTATACGTTGCCTTCAGGAGACCCATCTCAGCTACAAACAGGCACAACGTGAAGGGGTGGAAGATGATAGTCCAAGAAATGGCATTCAGAAAAAAGGTATGTTCTGTACTTATATCAGACAAAATAGAATTCAAGATAGAAAAGGTAATAAAAGACAAAGATAGACATTTTATAATGATAAGGGAGAGAATTAATTCATCAAGAAGACATAATGTTTATCAACTGATATGCACCAAACCTGGAAGCACCAAAGTATACAAAGCAATTCTCAACAGCTAAAGGGAGACAGAGACAAAAATACAATTATACTAGGGAACATGATAGCAATGGGTAAACATGTCAATTGACGCATTGATAGCAATAGTTAAATCATCCAAACAGGAAGTCAATAAGGAAATCTTGTCCTTAAATGATATTAGACCAAGGGGACAAAAGTGTGAGTTGTAGAACTTTCCATCCCAAAACAATAGAATATACATTATTCTGAAGTGCACACAGAACTTTCTCAAGGATTGACCATATGTTGGGGCAGAAAACTAGTCATAATAAATTTAAGAAGACTGGAATCAAACCAAGGACAGGTTTTGACCATAAGAGTATGAAATTGGAAATTAACTACAAGAAGAAAGCTGGAAAACCACAAACATTAGCAAATTAAACAACATGCTACATAACAACAATTGGATCAGAGAAAAAATAAAAACGAGTTCAAAAGACAGAGACAGGTGAAAACGACATGACATACCAAAATTTTAGAAATGCAGCAAAAGCAGTACTAAGAGGGCCTACCTCAAGAAGCAAATAAACTCTCAAACAACTTAACATTACACCTTAAAAACTATGAAAAAACAAATGAAGCCCCAAGTTGGTACAAGGAAATAATAAAAATTAGAGTGAAAATAAACAAAACAGAGAAAAGACAATAGAAAAAAATTAATGAAACATAGAGCTGGTGCTTCAAAAATACTAATGAAATTGACAAAACTCTGGCTAGGCTCACAAAGAAAAAAAAAGGGACCCAAATGATTAAATCAGAATTGAAAGAGAATTAAACAGATACAACAGAAATACAAAAGACTATACAAGAATCATATGAAGGATATATGCCACAAAGTTTGATAACCTAAATAAAAGGGACACGTTCCTAGAAGTATATAACCTTCCTAGACTGAACCATGAAGAACTGGAAAACCTAAATAGACTGATCAATAATAAGGAAATCAAAATGGTAATTAAAAATACCTTCCAAAAAACAAAACTCCAAGAAAGGATGGCATCACTAGTGAAGTCTACCTATCCTTTTCAAACTTCAAAGAAATTGAAAAGGAGGGAATATTTCCTAACTCACTTTATGAGGCCAACATTACACTGATACCAAAACCACGCAAGGAGAACACAAAAAAGAAAATTAAATAGGCCCATATCTAGGATAAGGATGCATGCAAAACTTCTAAACAAAGTCTTAGCAAATCAAAGATAGCAATACATTCAAAGGATAATACAGCACGATCAGGTGGGGTTCATCCTATCAACTGATGCAGAGAAAGCATTTGACAAGATACAACATCCATTTGTGATTAAGGCACTCAATAAAATGGAGACAGAAGAAAAGTACCTTAACATAATAAAGCCAATGTATGAAAAACCCTCAGGTAATATCACACTCAATGGGGAAAAACTGAAAATTTTTCCTCAAAAATAAAAAATAAGACAAGAATGCTCACTCTCAACATTATTATTCAAAAAGGTAGGTACTGGAATTCCTTGCCAGAGCAATCAGGCAAGAAAAAGAAATATTGGGTTGTCGGAAAAATCACGATGCATTTTTGCAACGAAAAACAGAAAAAAATACGTCATGACTTTTCCGACAACCCAATAAAAGGCATCTGAATTGGGAATGAAGAAGTTAAACTGTGACTTTCTGCAGATGACATGATGCTATATATAGGAAACCCTAAAGACTCCACCCAAAAAGCTATTAGAAACAACAAACGAATACATTAAAGTTGCTGGATACAAAATCAACATACAAAAATCCACTGCATTCAGGGACACTGGCTAGCCGCTCACGGTAGCTTATGGCAGCCCACTGCAGCCTATGCTGTCTCTGGCGACTCGTGGCAGCCCAGCTCCAGGTCGAGCTGTTGTTCAGCATCTTAGCTGTAGAGGGCACAGCATCACTGGCCCATGTGGGATCCGAACCAGCGGCTCTGCTGCTCAAAGTTCGTGCTCCCAAGACAACTCTTAACCAACGAGCCAGTTGGCCAGCCCCAAAATCCCTATTCTTAATGGTATCACTACTCTCCCAATATGAAACCTTGAAGTTTTAGTTTTCTTCTCCTTTGCTTCCTCATATCAAACCCCTCATTAAGCCTTCACTTACATTTCTTCATACACTACATCTTCTTTCCCATTAAATCATTGTCATCTTAGATCAACCTATATCTAGATTATTCCAACTCCTTTTTCCCTTTAAAGTATTCTTGCATTCAGCTTCTTCCTCTTTACTATGTCTTATTTGCTCTTACTAAAATGAAACCTTTATCATAATCACACACAAACACACCTCCTGTCACCAGAATAATAATAGTTACTAATTGCTGGGTTCCTAATATGTTCCAGGGATCCTTTTAGGTGCACAAAAAAAAAAAAAAAAATCCACTGCATTCATATATGCTAACAATGAAATCTCAGAGAAAAAAAAAACTTTAAAAAAGATTCCTTTTGCAACTGCAACAAAAAGAATAAAATATCTAGGAATAAACTTAACCAAGGATGTACAAGACCTATACACTGAAAACTATAAGACATTTTTAAAAGAAATTGAAGAAGGCACAAAGAATGGAAAGACATTCTATGTTCATGGATTGGAAGAATCGACATGGTTAAAATGGCTGTATTATCCAAAGGAATATACAGATTTAATGCAATCCCCATCAAAATCCCAATGGCATTTTTAAAGAAATAGAACAAAAAACATCAGATTTATATGGAACCACAAAAGACCCCAAATAGTCAAAGCAATCCTAAGAAAAGAAGAGTAATGCTGGAGGTATCACACTCCCTGACTTCAGCTTGTACTGCAGAGCAACACTAATGAAAACAGCACGGTACTGGCAAAAAAACAGACACACAGACCAATGGAATAAAATCAAGAACCCAGAAATAAACCCACATAAATATGGACAGATACTTTTCAATAAAGGAGCCAAAAATATGCAATGGAGAAAACAGCCTCTTCAATAAATGGTGCTGGGAGAATTGGAAAGTCACATATGAAAAAATGAGACTAGACTGCTGTCACCATGTACTAAAATTAACTCAAAATGGATCAAAGACCTAAACGTAAGACCTGAAACAATAAACTGCATAGAAGAAATCATAAGTACCAAACTTATGGACCTTGGGTTCAAAGAGGATTTTATGAAATTTGACCTCAAAGCTAAGGGATGTAAAAGCTAAAATACATGAATGGGACTGTATCAAAATAAAAAGCTTCTGCTCAGCAAAAGAAACCATCGACAAAATAAAGAGGCAACCAATCAAATGGGGGAAGATATCTGCAAACAACTCCTCCGATAAGGGGCTAATATCCAAAGTATGTAAGGAACTCATACAACTCAACAACAGAAAGCAAACAATCCAATTAAAAAGTGGGCAGAGGACCTGAATACACAGTTTTCCATAGAGGACATACAGATGGCCGACAGATATATGAAAAGATGCTCAACATCATTAATCATCAGAGAAATGCAAATAAAAACCAAAATGAGATATCACCTCACACCAATTAGAATGGCTATCACCAACAAGACAAATAATAACAAGTGTTGGAGAGGTCGTGGAGAAAAAGGAACACTCATGCACTGTTGGTGGGAATGCAGATTGGTGCAACTGCTATGGAAGGCAGTGTGGAGGTTCCTCTAAAAATTAAAATAGAATTACCATATGACCCAGCAATCCCTCTTCTGGGTATTTACCCAAAAAGTCTAAAAATATTTATACGTAAAGATATATGTATTCCAATGTTCACTGCAGCTTTATTTACGGTGGCCAAGACATGGAAACAATGAAAGTATCTTCGATAAATGATTGGATAAAGAAGATGTGAGATATATATATATATATATATATATATATATATATATACTATTCTGCCATAAGAAAATATGAAATAGTGCCATTTGCGACAACATGGATGGATCCTGAGATTATTATGCTAAGCGAAATAAATCAGACAGAAAAAGGAAAGAACCATATGATTTTACTGATATGTGGGATACAAAACTGAAAACAACAAAGGAACAAGACAAAAAAAAACCTCATAGACACAGACAATAGTTTAGTGGTTATCAAAGGAAAAGGGGGTGGGGTTGGTAGATGAGGGTAAATGGGATCAAATATATGGTGATAGAAGGAGAACTGACTCTGGGTGGCGAACACACAATGTGATATATAGATGATGTACTACAGAATTGTACACCTGAAACCTATGTAACTTGACTAACCATTGTCACCCCAGTAATTTTTTTAATTTTAAAAAAATAATGCACATTACTCTATTAAAATTAAGAACTTTCTATTACATTAAAAGAAACAAAAAAAGAGCAATTACTGAGGGACGGGGATTTTCTCCAAAAACCTCCACAACCAAAAAGGAATATTATCAAGCATATTTTAAAAACAACCATAAATCAATAAGAAAAGCAAAACTACTCAATTGAAAAAAATCGCAAAATATATAAATGGGCATTTTGTCGAAGGAGAACTATATGGAACAAAGTTATTAAAAATCAGGGAAATTTAAATTGAAAAAGCATGAAATAAAAGTTTTCAAATTTGGAAATGAAGAAGTAAAACTGTCACTATTTATATATTACATCATTATATATACAGCAAAATCTAGACTCCACCAAAAGACTATTAGAAGCAATAAACAAATACAGTAAAGTTGGAGGATACAAAATCAAAGTACAAATATTAGCTGCATTCCAACAGAATAACCATGAAATAGACAAAGAAAGGAAGAAAACCATCCCATTTACAATTGTAACAAAAAGAATAAAATACCTAGGAATGAACTTAACAAGGATGTGAAGGACCTATATACAAAAAATATAACACATTGCTGAAAACAGTTGAAGAAGACACAAAGACATAGAAAGACATTCCACATCCATGGACTGGAAGATTCAACATAGTTAAAATGCCAATATTACTCATACTAACATACAGATTTAATTCAATCTCCATCAAAATCCCAATGTCATTTTTCACAAAAATAGGACAAAAACCCCTCAAATTTGTATGGAACCACAAAAGACCACGAATAGCCAAAGCAATCCCAAGGAAAAAGAACAAAGTCAGAGGTATGACACTTTTGTACTACAAAGCTATAATAATCCACATAATATGGTACTGGAGGAAAAACAGACTTACAGGCCAATGGAACAGAACTGTGAGCCCAGAAATAAACACAAACACATACGAGCAACTAATTTTCAACAGGAGTCAAAAACTAAAATGAAGAAAAAAAGCTTCTTCAATAAATGGTGCACGGAAAATTGGAAAGCCATGTGCAGAAGAATGAAACTATACTGCTGACACCAGACACAAAAACTAACTCACAATGGATTAGATACTTGAATATAAGACCTGAAACAATAAAAATTATATGAGAAAAGATGTGTACTAAACTATGGACCTTAGTCTCAAAGAGGTTTTTGAGAACTTGACCCCACAGACCAGGGAAATGAAAGCAAAAAGAAATGAATGGAATTACATCAAATGAAAACGCTTCTGCACACTGAAGAAACCATCAACAATACAAAAATGCAACTAACCAACTGGGAGAAGATATTTGCATATGATACCTACAACATGGGGCTAATGTCCAAAATATATGAAGAATGCACAGAACTCAATAACAATAAAAAACAATCCAATTAAAAAATGGGCGGAGGACCTGAACCGACACTATTACAAAGATATACAGATGGCAAACAGATATATGAAAATATCCTCAACTTCACTACTTATAAAGCAAATGGGAATCAAAACCACAAGGAAATACTACCTCATACCTGTTAGAATGGCTGTTATTAATCAGGCAAGAAATAATAAACTTTGGAGAGGATGTGGAGAAAAAGGAACCCTCATACACTGTTGATAGGAATGTAAATTGCTACAGCTACTGTGGGAACAGTATGGAGGTTCCTCAAAATATTAAGAACAGAGCTTCCATATGACCTAGCAACCCCTCTTCTGGGTATCTACCCCCAACATTTGAAAACACTTATTCCTAAAGATATGTGTATATCCCTATGTTGACTGCAGCATTATTTATGGTAGTGAAGACATCAAAATAACCAAAGTGTCTTTCAATGGGTGATTGGATCAAACGGATGTGGTACATATATACAATGGAATACTACTCAGCAATAGAAAAGATGAAATACTACTATTTGCAACAACACGGATGGATCTAGAAAGTATCATATTAAGTGAAAAAGTTAAGCTAGAAAAGAACAAGAATCATATGATTTCCCTCATATGTGGGATATAAAACAAAAAGCAGCAAATGAACAAACAAAACAAGCAAACAAACTCATATGGAGATAAGAGAATGGTGGTTACAGAGGGAAAAGGGGGGGTAGGAGGAAGAGCATAAAGGGGGTCAAATATATGGTGATGGAAGGAGATTTGGGTGGTAGGTGACAACGGAGTATACAGATATTGTGTTATAAAGTTGCACCCCTAAATCTTATATAATGTTATTAACCAATGTTACCCCAATAAATTAACTAAAAATAAAAAATATAATAAAGTTCATTAAAATTTTTTTCAAAGAAGGAATGTGGGAAATGAGTGTGCAGTAGGTAATGTGAGTTCTACAAGAGAAAGTAAAT
Source organism: Aselliscus stoliczkanus (assembly GCA_033961575.1). Classification (NCBI taxonomy): domain Eukaryota; kingdom Metazoa; phylum Chordata; class Mammalia; order Chiroptera; family Hipposideridae; genus Aselliscus; species Aselliscus stoliczkanus. The sequence continues at coordinate 67,358,759 of CM066740.1, read as the reverse complement.
AATCGCATTAATTCTAAAACCTTTAAAATTATATCTGGTAAATTCTATTTTAATGAAATAATCCATTTCAGGTTGAAGAGGTTTTTAAAATCTTTGTTCAATTCCAATGTAGTTATTCTGAAGAAAATACTAAACAGATATGTTAAACTAAAATCATAACATACAAAGCCCACTGTCATTACCAATAAAATGTTTTTAAAAGAGATTGATATCACATCAAGCATCTTTTCTAACCTCAATGGCATGAAATTAGAAATCAACTACAAGAAAGAAAGCTGGGAAAAATAGATGAAGACTAAAGAACATGCTACTAAACACTAATAAATCAAAGAGGAAATCAAACAAGAAATCAGAAACTATCTTGAAGTAAAAAGTGAAAACGAACACAAAACATTACACAATTAATGGGATGCAGCCAAAGCAGTTCTAAAAGGGAAGTTCATAGCTATACACTCCTACTGCACAAACAAGAAAAATCCCAAATAAACAATGTAACTATCCCTAAAGGAACTAGTATAAGAAGAACAAAAAAAAAAAAAACCTCGCAGTAAACAGAAGGAAGGAAATAGTTAAGACCACAGAGTAAATGAAGTAGAAAATAACAACAGAAAAGATCAATAACAGTAAGAGCTGGTTCTTTGAAAAGATAAGTCAAATAGATAAAACCTTCACCAAACTAAACAAGAAACAAAAGAGAGCCCAAATAAATAAAATCATAAATGAAAGAGATGTTACAATTGACACCACAGAAATACAAAGAATCATTAAAGAATACTATGAATAATTATATACCAAAAAATTATAGACAAAAAAAGAAACGGTTACATTTCGAGCATTATATAACTTCCAAGACTGAACCAATACAAAATCTAATCAGACCAATTGAAATTGAAACAGTAATCAAAAAACTCCCAACAGGGCCGGTCGAGTGGCACAGTGATTAAGCGCTGGCTTGGGATGCCAGCGGCCCCGGTTCGGGTCCCACATATGAGGGCCAGTGGCACTGCCCCCCCCCAAAAAAAAAATTGAAGAGGATGGAACGTGTCCAAACTCATTTTATGAACCCATCATTACCCTGATATCAAAACCAGATAAGGATATAACAAAAGAAGAAAATTACAGGACAATATCCTGGATGAACATAGATGCAAAAATTCTCAAGAAAATATTCGCAAACTGGATTCAATAATACATTAAAAGGATTATATACCTTGACCAAGTGAGATTCATTCCAGTGATGCAAGGATGGTTCAACATCTGTAAATCAATTGGTACAACACATTAACAAAATAAAGGATAAAAACCATAAGATCATCTCTATAGATACAGAAAAAGCATTTGATAAAACCTGAAATCTTTTTATGGTAAAAACTCTCAATAAAGTAGGTATAGAAAGAATACATCTCAACATCATAAAAGCCGAATATGACAAACCCAATATGAGCAAATATCATACTCATTGCTGAAAAGCTGAAAGTAAGCCTTTCCTCTAAGATCAGAAACAAGACAATCACCATTTCTGTTCGATAATGGAAGTCATAGCCACAGCAATCACACAAGAAAAAGAAATAAAATTCTCATTATTTACAGGTAACATGACACTGTCTATAGAAAACACTAAATACTCCATCAAAAGACTATTGGATATGGGCCGGCCAAGTGGTGCTGTGGTTAAGAGCTGGCTTGGGAAGCCAGCGGCTCCGGTTCAGGTCCCACATATGAGGGCCAGTGATACTGCCCTCTAAAAAAAAAATAAAAGATTATTGGATGTAACAAATGACTTCAGTCAATGTGCAGGATACAGAATAAATACACAGAAATCTGTTGTGTCTCTACACATCAATAATGAAGGATCAGAACACGAAATGAAGAAAACAACCCCATTTACAATTGCATCAAAAAATATAAAATATCTAGTAATAAATTTAACCAAAGAGGTGAAAGACCTGAACTCCGAAAACTACAAGACATTGAAGAAAGAAACTGAACATACAAACAAATGGAAGGATATAACTTGCTCTGGATTAGAAGGATTGATATTGTTAAAATGTCCTTATTACCTAAAGTAATACACGGATTTAATGCAATCCCTATTAAAATACCAATGTTATTCTTCCCAGAGTTAGAACAACTAATTCTAAAATTTATATGTTACCACAACACACCCAGAATAGCCAAAGCAATCTTGAAAAAGAATGAAATGAGGTATCATACGCCCTGATATCAAACTATACTACAAAAGTAAAATAATCAAAAGAGGATGGTACTGGCATGAAAACAGCTATATATTGTAGATCAATGGAACAGTATAGACTGCCACACAAATAAATCTTCACTTAAATGGTCAATTAATCTACAACAAAGGAGGCAAGGACATACAATGGAGTCAAGACAGTCTCTTCAATAAGTGGTGTTGGCAAAACTGGACAGATCCATGCAAAAAAATTGAAATGGACCACCACTTTCTCACACCATATACAAAAATAAAGTCAAAATATATTAAAGACTTATATGTTAGATCTGAAGTGATAAAACTCCTAGAAGAAAACATAGGCAGTAAACTCTCTGACATCACTCTTAGAAAAACCTTTTTGGATCTATCCCCTTGAGCAAGGGCAACAAAAGAAAAAATAAACAAACCAGTGTACATCAAACTGAAAAGCTTCTGCACTGTGAAGAAAAAACATCAACAAAATGAAAAGACAACATACTGAATGGGAGAAGATATTCACAAATCATACTAATATTAAATAAGAGGTTAATGTCCAAAATACATAAAGAACTCATACAAACTAACACCAAAAAAAACATCAAAGAATACGATTTAAAAACGGGCAGAGAATCTGACTAGACATTTCACCCAAGAGGACATACAGGTGGCCAAGAGAAATATGAAAGGATGCTCAACATCACTAATCATCAGGAAATGCAAATTAAAATCACAATGAGATATCACCTCATACCTATCAGAATGGCCATCATCAATAAATCAACAAATAACAAGTGTTGGTGAGGATGTGGAGCAAAGAGAACCCTTATACTGCAGAGGGATTGCAAATTAGTGCAGCCACTGCGGGAAAACAGAATGGAGGTTCCTCAAAAATTAAAAATAGAGCTGCCCTAGAGCTGCAATTTCACTTTTGGGTATTTATCTGAAAAAAAACAAAACAAAAACAAAAAAAAACCCACCAATTCGAAAAGACAGATGTACCCCTATGTTCATTGCACCATTACTAGTAATAGCCAAGATATGGAAGCTACTTAGATGTCCACTAATAGATAAATGGATAAAGAAGATGTGGTATGTAGATACAATAGAATATTATCCAGCAACATGGATGAAGTTTTGCCATTTGTGACAACAAGGATGGAGCAAGAGGGTATCATTCTGGGTGAGATGGGTCAGACAGAGAAAGAGAAATATTGTAGGATCTCATTTATATGTGGAATGTAAAAAAATAAAATAAAATAAAATAAACAAAACAGAAAGAGATCCATAAATACAGAGAACAAGCTGATGATTGCAAAAGTGAAGGGAGTAGGAAGATGGGAATAAAATAATGTTAAATTAGCTTCTTTTTATTAGACATTATTTATTATCATGTATATATTCCCTCTCCCAGTCACAAACCTTTAAAGAATATATCCAGTATCTTCCATCCTGAGGTAGAGTAGATGTAAGGCCTACAGTAAGGCTCTTTGACTGGCAGTGACCATCTAACAGTCTTTTCTTTCCCTCAGTGCCACCACCTTTCCTTCCCCCTTTTTAACTAATCCTCAAGTAGATGATTATAAAACCACGATGGTACTGTCCTAAACATGTCCTTCCTTCTTTCCTTTCCTTCCTTCTATTCATCAGTCTGTCCTTCCACCCATGAAGCATGTGCTGAGCCTCTATTTCAGTAACTATAAATATCAAGTAACATCCTGAATGCAAAAGTTTACACAAATTGATAAACAGGTAAGATCCTAATACTTAAGGAGAAAATGACATAAACAGACAAGTCTCAAAGACAGAAGATAAAATGATCCTATTCACAATCATGGCTTACCTGCTAAGAAACTTAGTCAAAATTGTGGTAATGGACATAAATAGCAGATAAATTTTTCTCTCCTGCTGTCTGATTAATTGGTAATGGCTTCATAAAGTGTTATGTGAAAAGGATTCTGAGGCCAAGTCCAGGATCTGTAGGAAAGATCCAATGTCCAATTACCTATATTTATCATGGATTTGGGAAAGTATAATGATAGCACATGTGCCATGTTTCAGCCATGACAAGTACTAGAACTTCACAGAATGGATTTTGTTTTCCTGATTTTCATTGCTATGTATATCAATACAATGGGATGCCATTTTATTCCATCGCATTAATAAAGAATGAAAAAATGAGAAAACTCAGTGCTGGTAAGTTATGGCAAAATGGGCACTTACATTCCTACAGGTAATGGAATTAGTATTGTATTTCTGGGAAGTCATTCAGTAATTATGTAAAACTCCCTTGAGTCATTTAAACTCTTCAATCCTGAAATTCACTTTTAGGAATCCATCCCAGAGACATAAAAATTCAACCAAAAAGAGGTTTAATGCTGAGATGAAACAATTGTTAGAAAGGAAACAACCTAAATGTCCAACAAAAGAACAATGTATATGAAGCAAGATTATTTCTACCATATTATCCTTCAAAAAGAGTGCCGTCTATTTGAGTCCTTACCACGTCTCTACATTACTGACTCCTCTCAATTACTTTGAACAATAAAGTACTACTTAGAAACAACTAATACTAGCCTGAAGTTACTTAAAACAAAGTTATCAAATTTGTGGGTATCGCACTCCTGTCCACTGGATCAGTAGTAATGACCTCTCTTTCATTTCTGATATTAGTAATTTCTGTTTCTCCTTTTTTTTTCCCCTTAGTTAGCCAGGGGTATATCAATTCTATCGATCTTCAAAGACCACGCTTTTGCGTTCACTGATTCTCTCTGTTGTTTTTCTATTTTCAATTTCACTGATTTGTGCTCTAATTTTGATTATTTCTTTTCCTATGCTTATTTTGAAGCTAACTTGCTCTTGTGTTTTTAGTTTCCTAAGGTAGAAGCTTATATTATCGATTTTACATCTTTCTTTTCTAATGCAGTATCCCCACTTATGCACAGAAGATATGTTCCAAGACACCCAGTGGATGCCTGAAACTGTGGATAGTACTGAATATTTTTATACACACACACACACATACACACACTTTTTTCCTATACATACATACCTTTTTACCTAAAGGAAGCGCTTTACTGCTTCTCTTTGGCATATCTGAATTGCCTGCATTATTAGTCTTGCACTTAGTAAAATAAGGACTACTTGAACACAAGCATCAAGGGATAGGAAGCATCTGAACCAGTTTTCCCAGGGGAAAGCAGACTGGGTAGGGGGGTCCCGAGACTGGTGTGACCACTCTGTCGCCCGGCAAGGCCCGGCAACGGCAATGAGACCTACCGGCTTCCGCCTGGACACCTTGGCTGCCCCAAGGGACTGGGAGGCATTTCTCAACCCCAAGCAGACAAGAAAAGGGAGCGTTGGAGGGGTCTGGCCCTCGTGCAGAGCTCGTCGGTTATAAAACTCTGGGTTCACAGAGGGGCTAAGATGGCTCCGTCGTGCCGTTTTAAAGAGAAAGCACTGTATAAACAATAAGCTAACGCGCCGGCTTGGGAAGCCAGAGGCCCCGGTTCAGTCCCACATATGAGGGCCAATGACACTGCCCTCAAAAGAAAAAAACACAAAAAAAAAACAATAAGCTAACTACAACAATAACAATAAAAGCAGAAGAAAGGGCCTTGTCCTCACTCACAACCTAGAAATGCCATTTAGGGATAGGAAGCATCTGAGCCAGTGTTCCCAGGGGAAAGCAGACTCGGTGGTGGGGTCCCCCAGCTGGTGTGGCCAGGACCCTGGCTGTGCTGAGCACGTCTCCCACTGTGACAGATCTCCTGCCCATCACCATCTTGAGGTCTGCAGGTATCAGGGGCATTTCCTTGTCTTATGTGCAGACAGCTTGTTACCCCAACATTCCTATCACCAAGAAGAGGCAGCATGATTGAAATAGCTCATACATCACACTTACGGTCAAAGACAGTTTACGGAGACAGGTGTTCGTAGGCGGATGGAGGGGAGAGGAAGGGACGGATGTGGATGCAGGTTGGACACATAATTTTGTGTCTGTGTCACAAGTGACATCTTCCAGTCCGCGAATCACCTTCTATTTGTTACATGGGGGCGGGGGGGGGATTTCATTAGCTTCCAAATGAAATCGAAGAAGAGAAGCAAATAATTCCCTTAAAAAAAAATCCTCTAAGGTGGGTCAAACACGTACCGAAGAAGGCAAACTTGTAAAATTTGGAAGCGGGTCCATGTCATTGTCACGAATGGCCCACACTGCCCTCTGGTGACCGAGTGAGAGATGACTGGCACGCTGTGGAGCCCAGGGTCCTGTCAGTCACAGAAGCCTTCAGCAAACTAAGGCCTCATCCGAGGCTTGCGGTTAGACCAAAATAAATTCTGTACGAGTCACTGCTTTGGGGTGTCTTCTAGCAGAAGTCGTTGTCTTGTAATTTCACACCAGGCCTTGTCCCAAGTCCGGTATTTCAGAGTGTTTATTGAGCTTCTGAGTCAGGCCCTGAGTTCCTGGACAAGAAATACAGATGAGGTCACATCCCTGGACCCACAGGGGTAGCGCTGGGAAGTGTTGGGATAAACTGGTCTACATTACAGCGTCATATGTCTGGTTGAAGAAAAGTGTACATCAAACCAACGCATATTGATGGAAACCTTCTGATTAAACAATAAACCTTCAACAAATTCAGAAAAGTACCCTTCAACATATTTATATAATTTCGTCTACATTTAGCCATGGAGATATTCCAAAAATGGGGTCACCCTATAGTCCCAGTCACTTTTCATCTCATATGAATACTTATTCCTGCCCTTGGATATTTTCGAGGGGCTGATTCTCATGGCTGCATAGCATCCCTCATCATACGTCGGGCGTAACTGACCGCCTTCAGGGTGCCTGCTGCTGGCTTCCTCCACCAACCGTATCTTGTGTACCTCTGAAAGTGGAGTTCAACCGCTGTGAGCTCCAGGCAGCTCCCAAATCTAGAATTACTTGCTGAAATTCCAGAGCGCTCTCATTTTATCCTTTTCTCTTAGGATGCTTTTCTCTTGGATGCTGGGCACTTCATGACATATCTCACTTTCTTTAGATCGAGCTTCTCCCAAGCCGGGTGCTGCTCAATCATATCTCCATCTGGCTCTTAGCACAGTGCTTGGCATACGGTAAAAACTGGGAAAAGCTTTGAGAAACATAGTAATTCTAAATGAGTTACTCGTCATGTCAGATAACTTTGTCCATGAAAATCTACTCTCCCCTCTTGGGGCACAGAGCTGGGCAGCATTTCCCAGGCTCCCTGTGGCCATAGGAACTTGTCGTTGCCAGTGGCAGAGGACAGAGACTGATGTGTGCCATTGCAGACCGGGTGGGTACAGCGCCGACCCCCTCCAGCCCCCATGTGCATTTCTCTATGTTCTGTCCCCTCAGGCTGATGGGAGCAGATAGGGGTGAAGTCCCAGGGACAAAGAAGGCATATGATGGAAGAACTCTGGGTTCCTGAAAGCTGTGTGAAGGAGCTCGGTCTCTCCGATCTGAACAGCCACCTAGCACCGTGCTGTGGAAAAATATACAGTGACACGCAACGGAAATTTGGGGGCTTATTCGGGAATTCAGCATAACTTAATATGCCCATAAAACGGTTTCAGTCAAGGGATCAACTTAAATAGTTATCAACCTAGTCCATTTAAAATGACCCATCTTACAACTGAGCTGGTTAGTAGCCTGGATCGTCTTCTCATCTGTTCACTCAGCAACTGTGCCCTGAGTACTGACATTGTGCCCATGCTGGGAAAAACCAAAGGGCCCCGGCCCTCTAGACGCTCATAGTCTGGAGGGGAAGGCGGACAAAACCACGAAAACAAAAACATGTGAGAGGAAAGAGCCAAGCTATGTGGAAACGCAGCAGGTGTTACGAGGAGGGCTGGGGCCTGCTGGGTGAGAGGCTGAGAAGGCCGCACTGAGGTGACATTGATATTTCCAGCAGCATGACCAGAAGAGCCAGCCCTCACGAACTCAGGTATCTTTAGCCTGGCACAAGGCACGGCTGTGCAGACACTTGGAGGCTGAAGGGATCTGGACAGAGAGGAGGTTAGAAAGGAGGTTGGTGTGCCTGGAGGGAGCTTGGGATGGGCCAAGGCCAGGGCCTGCCACTGTGTGACAGCACCACCCCACACTTAGTGGCTTCTCCGACAAACACTTACCACCTGGCACTTTCTGTGGACGAGGCCTGCGGCATGGCTTGGTGTGTGCCTCAGCCAGCGTATCTCAGGGCACTGGGGCTGCGGTCTCAACCGAAGCAGGCGCTGCCTCACTCAGGATCTGAGCCCACCGGGGGCCTTGGCAGGACTCAGTGTGGAGTAAAGGCCTGACTTCCCCTCTGTCTGCCGGTCTCCCTCAGGGCTAGGCTAGGGGGCCTCTTCACACAGCAACTCACAGCACAGAGGCTTGTTTCCCAGAGGAAGAGATGGAAAGAGAGACAGACAGAGAGGAGAGACGGATGGAGAGAGAGACAGAGAAAGAGGGAAAGATGGAGAGAGAGAGAGAGAGAGAGAGAGAGAGAGACAGAGAGACAGAGAGACAGAGAGAGAGAGAGAGAACACAAGTCAGAGAGCAAAAGGATAGGCCCTGACTTTTCACAACCAAACATGGGTAGTGACGTTGGAGCCTTTGCCACTCTCATGGAGTCACTAATGCAGACCACACTTAAGGGACAGGGGTCACATGAGAACGTGCCCACCATGGGGTGGGGATCGTGAGGAGACACTGAGGGGAAAGCGCAAGGGCCCAAGGGGTGCATGCTTTGCTCAGAATCACAGCCTGGTCAGAACGCAGCCAGTAGGAACCCAGCTCTGTGTCCTCAAAGTTGGGGTCCTGGCTGCACCCAGGCTTTCTCACACACACACACACACACACACACACACACACACACACACACAAGCACTCACACATGCCTGCTAGAGGTAAGGACTGTGGGTGGGGTCAGAAGAGGGACAGACAGAGGCGGTGATGAGAGGAAGAGGTGGTTGGAGGCACTGCTTATGAGTGACAGCATGGCCTGTTTCACAGCTCTCAGCCTACACATGCCTGAGCGCCCCTAGGGGTACACGCGAGAAGAACCCCAGAAGGCAGGCAGGAGGCAGACAGGCCCTGAGAGGCACCATGGCTTATCCAGGGTCCAGAAGGGGGAAGAAGGAGGAGTTAGTCTGAACCCAGGTCGGTGTCTTCAAAGCTGGGACCCTGGCTGCACCCAGATCTCCCCAGGGAGGAGCTGTGGAGAGGGGTGTGTTGGGATCACTGTGTACAGATGGGGTATTATGTGGAGAAGGGGGTTGAGTGGTCAGCAGCCCAGAGGGCTATCTGGATAGCTGTTACTGGAGGAGGGGGCTCGGGGCATGAGACCCCAGGAAGTGACATCACTTCCTTGACAACAGACCCCAACAGAACTTGCAACCCCCGTAACCAGGCACCCACATTCTAGTAACAGCCCCAGAGGCAGCTCATTTGGCAGGAGACGCTTCAAGGTACAAGATGTCCTGTTGTTGCGTCCCAGCTTACCGGGGCTCTTGCTGCCGGAAACCCCCCAGTGAGAGTTTTTCCAGACGTTTGTTCAGCTCTCACCTTCTCCGACGTCTCTGGCCATTTACCAGGAGGTCCCCTAGAGAAACACAGGGTGACTTCAGTCAGGCCAGTCCAGGCCAGGTCGCCTCGGTGAGCCATCCCTGGGCAGCCCCCATACCCTCACATGGGGGGAGGGCCCCCGACAAGGAGCAGGGTGCTGGGCGCTGAGTAGCCTGGTGGTCCTGTCACCATCACACCCCAGGACAGGGCTGTCAGGGTGGAGAGGGACTTCCTGAGGAGCCTCCTATCTGCCAGTGGGAACCCAGGGTCCTCTGGCTGTCATGTCTTTTCAACCCTCGTGGAGGTCTGTGTGTGTCTGGGGTGGAGAGAGTCACAGGGGCTGAGGACCAGCAAAGACAGGGCTTGAGACGGCCGGGCATTGTCTCTACAGAGCTCCACACAGGAGACTGGACAGGAGCTGACCGATGGGGTCCACGGCTCCATCCCCCCGAAGGACGGGCAGGTGCCTCCCACTACCAAGAGACTGGCACGGGCTTGGGGTAAGTGCAGGCGCTGAGCACACCCAACATCCGGGACCCCATAGGCTCAAAGGGGACCCTGGGCTTCCTCCTAGAGTCTTGCTCCCCAAGGAACCTGGGTCCCCATCTCCTCTGCAGGCCGCCCTCACTGCCCAGGCCCTTCCTGGGCCAGATGCAAAGTCACCGTCCACATATGCGAGAAGAAACTTTTTTACCATTTCACCTCATTTCAGTCAAGAGTATTTGTGCACTTCTGTACAGATATTGCTGTTCTAACGCCTGTCCCCAGGGGTCCATGTTGGCCTGGCAATCCCTGCCCACCTCCTCCCCGTCTTAACCATCGCCGTGATTCGCAGGGGTGCTTTTCTCCCCAAGAGGACCATGTCTGTGGCTCTGCCATGTGCTGTGACCCTCCAGGCTAGGAGCTGGGCATCCCCAGGTGGCACCCATACCAGGAGGGGGACCGGTTATCATGGCGAGCCAACCATCAACTGCTGTGGAACCTTGCCGTGACCCCCCACCCCCACCCGTGGCCATTGCAACAGTGCAGCCCCAAACACCCCACCACTCTAACGTCCGGCCCCTCTCACCCCAGCAGGAGCCTCTGTGTCCTCATCTCAAAATGGAATCTTTTCTCAGAAATTAGAGGGATGGCACAGTTAATGCAGCAAGGTGCCCTCCAGTCTCAGCCAAGGCCACGACCTAGGACGCTAGACCTGAAGTCATCCCACCTCATGGTCTCCTTACTGCCAGGAACTTTTCTCTCCTGCGTGTGCTCGTGTCCCGCCTCCTGCTGCCAGTCACTGAGGGGGGGGGGGGGTTGGTCTGAGCTCCAGCCCCTACCCTCCTGGGGGTCCACGGTGCTGCCTCTGACTGCACGTCCCTCCTCTGTCCTCCGTCCCTTCCCCAGGGAGAGAAGCATCAAGCATGAACAAACACAAGTCCTGCACAGTGCAGAGTGTTCAGGCACGCCGGCTGGACAAGCTGGTGGCGCAGCTGGTGCCCGCCTTCCTGGGCGGGGACACCACCTTCATCCCCTCCTTTCTGGGAAGTTATAGGACCTTTGCCACCACCCAACAGGTGCTGGACCTTCTATTTACAAGGTGAGCACCCCCGCCCCTCCCCAGCACGGTGGTCATTCGGCCACCTGCTAGCTCTGAGTCTTCAGAGGGTCAGGGCATCTCAGTCTGTTTGTTCCTCTGCACAGCGGGGTGGACAGAGGACCAACGCAGCGGGGTTATTGTAGGGCCTGGGTGGGGCCTGGAAAGTGCTCCCTGCGTGCCTGCCCTGTGGAGAGGTCAGCTGGAGGGGCTGTGGCTGAGCGAATCGGCCATTTTGTCTTCCTTATCCGTCACTGTCCCGGGGACCTTGGGCAGGGCTGTCTTCTCAATTGAAAAGGAGGTGGGAAGCTCCATGGGGTCGCAGTCCTGGGAGCCAGAACAGAAACCCCAGATCGCAGGCGTGAGCAGGGAGGCCCCAGGCTCCCCCAGGTATCTGCGATGGGGCCGGTTGGGGCTCGTGGATTCAGCAAATATATTGAAGCCCCATTAGGTGCAGGCACATTTCTAGGCACTTACCGGCGTCCAGGGCCCAGAGCAGACAGCAGCGCTGCCCTCCAGAGCGGGCTCCTAGGCCGGTGGCACAGTCACCCTAAGCCCCACAGGCAGGCAGCATCCACAGGACAGCCCTGTGACGTCTTCCTGGCCTCCTCTAGGTACGGCTGCATCTTCCCATATTCAGAAGAGGATGGCGGGCCTCTGGACCAGCTGAAAATGTGAGTGGGCTTTGGCTCTGAATGTGGGGACTATGAATTAGGGGTGCTGGCAGAACCCTGCATCCCACATGTCCCAGAGGTTCAGCAGGAGGGAGGGGTCTGCGGACTTCTCCTAGAAAAGAGAAAATCAGTCAGGGAGCTGTGGACATGGCTTCTGGCGCTGGGGTAGCAGTGTGTGTGGGGCTTTGGGTACAGAGTCGGCCCCTAAGAAAACCCGTCCCTGTCCCATCCCAGCCCTGCCTCCACCCTCATCCTGGGACCCAGAACAGGGGGTGTGGGTCGCTAAGATGGTAGACTGTCAACATCGGGTGCTTAGCTGGTGCCCCCTCCCCGCCGACCGCCGTGGGAGATGAGTGTCAATGGGAAAGCAGACCCACAAGGGTGCCCAGCAAATCAGGCAGCGTGTGGGGGCAGGAGCTAAAGGTGGAGGTTAGGACGCCTGGGAGCCGGGCAGGAGGCAGTCTGTTTGTGGTCCCATCGGTCAGATATTCATGGAACACCTACTGTGTGCCAAGGAGTGCAATTCACAGCGCAGACACCACCCCTCCCTGCCCTCTGGAGTTGACATTCCAGTGGCAAGGGGACAGGGACACTGACACGGTGCCAGGCTTCCCTGAAGGAGGGACAGACAGATGGTCACACCATTGATCAAGGGCTCTCAGTCACACAGGCTTTGTGCCAGTCCCTCCTGGGTGACCAGGTGTGTCTCTGCCAGGGCTGCCAGGATGAAGGTGCAGAAGGAGGAGGAGGAGGGGCTTGTGGGCACGCGGGGGGCAGGAGGCACAGGACCGCGGCGCCCACACGGGGACCCGGGGAAAGGCCAGGCCTCAGGCTCAGCTGCCCACCTGTCCCTCCCCAGGGCCATGTTGTCCATCCTGGCCACCTGGCTGAACTGGCACCCGGAGGACTTTTTCCAGCCCCCAGGATTTCCCTGCCTGAAGATGCTCGTGGCCTACTTAGGGCTCAACTTCCCAGCCTCAGACCTGGAGAATCAGGCCCAACTCTTCCTCTCACAGCTGGAGGACACTGAACCCACCCAGGGGGACGCAGAAGGTGAGGGGGACCTGGAGGGGTGACATGGGCTTGGGGGGAGGTACTGGGCGGGGCCACAGTGACAAGAGCTCCCAGAGGCTGGGGCTCGGCAAGGACTGCATTCCAGGAAGGCTTCCTGGAGGTGGTCCTGGCACTGAGACTTCATGATGGAGACGACAGGGTTCCGTGGGAGGCACCTGAAGGCAGCCACGCTGATCATATGTGGCCTTCTTCGGTCCACAGAGCCAGCGTCAACTTCCATGCTAGTGCCCCCCGCGGGGCTGGGGCAGTGCGAGGGCACAGCTTTCCCGGAGGCGTCTGCCTCACCTCGGCAGCTCACCTTGGCTCCTGCGATGGTTTGAGTGTCCTCAGTCACACCACACAGCTCCTTCTCCTCCTCTCCAATGGTATTTTGAAACATTTTTGTGCTTATCTGACCTCAACGTAGTTTCACTGTATTCAGTTGAGATACAATTTATTTTTCATAAAATTTAACGTTACAATAAAATTTAATTTAAATAAAATTAACCCTGTGATCCTTCAAAGTGTACATTGCAGCTGCAATTGAGCACACTCGCCGTCTCTCACAACCATCTCGTCACTTCACAACCACACTCTGGTACTAGAACATTCTCTCTCATCAAAGACAAATCCCGTACCTAGTAGTCAGCCAGTCCTCCCCCTGAGCCCCTGACAAGCACCAATCTCTCTGTCTCCAGGCACTTATCTTGTCTGGATTTTTCATACCTTACGTGGCCTTTTGTGGCTGACAACCTAATAGTTGAGGAGACTGACAGTTTTTTGATTTTACTGAAAATAATATTTTTTTATTAAGAGGAAAAGCCCCTATGAGGCAAAGATCCTGTGTAAGAAAGGAAGCCCCAATATCAAACATTTTCGGTGCCTTGAGATGGGGACCACTTGTGATTATGACACGAGGCACAGGAACCGTTTGGCAGTTGCCTGAGTCTCTCAGACGCCTTGAACACCCCACTTGTCCTGGGTGGGCTGGTTCTACAGAAAGTCACGGCGGCTGCAGGTTTTCTTAAGGGAGGCGCTAGTCTCCAAGCACAAACCCGTGTAAAACAGGGTGCAGTCACCTTCCCACTGGGAAGTGACAAGAGGCCGACACAGGTGCCTTGGGTCCCCCTGGAACAAACACATGGTAAGGGTCACTGCTGTGGGGGTTCCGATCACATGATGAAAGCAAACCCCAGTGAAGCCTCCAAAAGTAGGAAATGGGCTCATTTGTGATGCTTAGGTATTTAGAAGGAAAAGCTCATCTCTGCTCCCAAACAGCTTGGGGAGGGGGAAATGCATGGAGCCATAGGAAGCCACACTGGCAGGAGTGCACAAGAAACACAAGGAGGGTCTGAACCGTGGGTCTGACCACATCACGCCCAGGGCCAAATCCCTCGTGGTGTCCCGCGCCCCTGGCATTCTTAGGACCGGCACGCCAGGCCCCCCGCCTGCTTCCATCAGCTCGGCCAGCCTGGACCCCTTGCTCTTTGGGGATCTGAGTTACCAGAACTGGGATGGCCCTGCAACGCTCTTGTCTTAGCTGCTCCCGGCCTGGCTGTCCCCACCGCATTCCCTTCTGGGTGTGCTGACCTCAGAGCCCATCTGAGCTCCATGTAACAGCTGTGGGAGCCGACCGCAAGCTCAGTAACTCGGTGCCTCGGACTAGATGATGGCGAATAGACCCTGCGCCCTGAGCCGCCTCGCTAAAGTAGAGGGAAGGCAGGTGTGTGACACGCAGGTAGGAGTCTGTGTGACGTGGTCTCAGCCACCCGGTGAGGCAGAGTCCCTGCCTTGCAGGTGAGGACACTGCTGCACAAGCGGGTTTGTGGCGGTCTGAAGGCAGCACAGCGCACAGCGGATGGGAGACGCCCTGCTTCCTGGTCACCACGGGGGACAGGGGACAGGGGACAGGGAGGATGGGCGCTGTCCTGGGGGTCTGCTGACAGGCAAACCGCATAATCCACACAACAGCCCAAACCTGAAACTGAGCTGACAGGTAAACGGGCCAAGTTCTTCGGGGGTCACGGGAGATGCAAGTGCCCAGGGTTTCCAGTTCCGATAGAGGGGAGAGGGGAGACGTCAGAACAGCCCCCGTTTCCTCTGGTGGGCAGAGCAGAGCTGAGCTGAGTGTGGGGGCGGGGGGACGATTGTGACTGTCGCAGACCTAGGACTGTGGCGAAGCCCCTCAGATGCCACAGCCTCCTCTTTCATCAGAATAAGGTGCCCACGGTGTGTCCACGAGGCCTGGGGTGCAGGGCCCTGGCCTCAGGAGATGCTGGGGGTGCGGTACAGACCTCCGACCGTCACACTCCTCTGATGAGAGCTGTGCAGAGAGCTGTGCAGACAGCAAGTACCAGGAGGCCCCAGCCTGGGAGGCCAGGGAAGGCTTCTCCAAGGGCCAGTCGAGTTCGCCTGGCCGGGGCGCGGCCCGTGGGGAAGACCGAGCCAGCTGAACTGGCTGTGGACAGGCTCTGCTTGTCCTTCGGTCACTGTTCCAAATTCAATGTCAAAGGCGGGGGGGGAGGTCAGCCTCATGGACCTAACGAGTCCTCCACCTGCCCCTCCGCAAGAAAGGCCAGGAGGCCTTGATGGTCATCCCAAGGTCATCCCAAGGTGAAAGCAGAAGAAGGGCCAAACAGCATCCTCTACAATCTCCAGCCTGTGTCCCCCTCCCAGGATAGCACCACACAGCTCAAGAGACAGACAATGCATTTGATAAGGAACCATCTCCCATTCATGCTAGCTTATCATTAAAAGTGGGAAATGCACCCCATGTGGGTGCTAACACTTACCAGCAGCACATGTGACACTTGTCTTAACTGTGTGGTAAAAATGCCAACAGGGTTGAGAACACGACTCCCCTGAAAGATGGACAAGCGGACGGAACTGTGAATCAGCGAACAGGCATCAGGTGCCTACGACGTGTGAAGCCCTGAGCTGGACGCCAAGACTTATTAAGCCAGTGCAGAAATGGAAAGGTTAAATGTTTGCCCCATGTACTCGGAAAGGCGAGGGTAGTGCACTGGGGCTGAACCGGGTGGGGCCAGCCAAGGAGGGGACCTTGCCGGCCCTCATGTGGCCCGACCCCCAGTGACCTCACACTCCAGCCATCTATCCCTGCTCAGCCCACCCTGGGAGGCTCTGTCCTGGTTGAGCGCCTCTGGGGGAGGCAGCACCCCCACAATGAGGACATTTCAGTCCCAGGCCAGCAGCTGTCACCTGAGAAAGATGGAGATTACCCCACCAGGCGACAAGGCTTATTGTATGGACACAGGCGCAGCTCAAGTTGCCTCCCGAGGTGATTAACTCCGGGGAGAAATGTGGCCCATTTCCCTAGGCATCCGCCCTCCAGCCGGCCACCCACCCAGATGGGGCTGAGCCCGGAAGGGCCTAGCGGACACATCTCCTGGGGCTGTGAGCGGGAGGACTTGAGATGGAACCCGTGGGGACATCCCGGGCTACAGACGTTGGCCCCCTGCCCGGGTGTGGGCTAGAAGCAAAAGGCTGCAAAAAATGAGCTGGGCCACAGCGGGGGCGTCGAGGTGCCAGCGGAGCCCTGCGGTCACCGCTGCTGTCCTTGCCAGCCGCCCTCGGTCCTGGCGATCCCAGGAGACATAGCCACACAGAATCTTATCCGCAGCTTTTACACACACTCACTTCGCACTTACATCCCTCACGTTGTACTCAAAGCTGGTGGGGCTGGTGGTTTTAGAGGCTTTCCTCTCGGTCCCGGCCTTGAGGGACAGGGCCTCAGGGAGGGAGCAGACGCCCAGACTGTCTCAGAGCTGCCACTCTGTCTACATCACAGCCTGTCTCTGGGCCTCGGTTTTCCCACCTTGTCGATGGGTTACACTAAACTCCATTCATCTCACCGCCTTTTAAGGATAAAGGAGACCAGCAGAGTAGAAATGGGTCGGAGGTGGAGGCTCTGTCTCTCTGTGAATCTCATGCCCATCTCGGGTGTCTGCCTGCCCAGGAATGCGAGCAAGTTCATTCTTTAAAAAGCCTGTAATTGACTTGAAGGAAACCAGCCTAACTGCTTGGTTAGAGGTGTGGGAGGCAAGTGGGGGTGGCGAGGGAGGGGGCCCTCCCGGTGTGTGGGGTCCTGTGTGGGAGGAAGGCCCAGGGTGTGGCTTCTGTCCGGAGGGCTGTCCTCAGAGCCTAGGGTAAGTCTGCTGCTTAGACACGAGGCTGGGCATCGCTGGACCAAGTCCCCCAAGTAACAGACGAGGAAACTGAGGCCCAGGTGGGGTGGTGACTTGCCCCAGGGAACACAGCTGGTGGCAGAGCCAGCTCCGGGTTTCAAGCTTCCCTGGCTGGGACTCAGCCTCCCCCAGCCTCTGCCCCGGCTGTGTGCTCTGAGCCTTGGATGTTCACACACCTCTAAGTGGAGATCCCGGGTCCTCGGATCTACTTGGGCCAGGCCCGGGGTCCTGGCAGACCAGCCTTCTGGGCCTCCAGCGCAGCCCTTTCCTCTGGGGCTCACTGTCACAGGCCAGTGGAGGCCCACAGACAACGCCAGGCCTGTGGCTGGGGAGCGGCTCTCTCTCCATTTCAGGGCTTTGTGCCTTGACGGGATAAGCTCTGAGGCATTCTCTGGGGGCCACTGGAATGAGCTCGCCCGGCAGCACAGCCAGGCTTTGGGGACAAGCAAGACATATTTATGGGACATTAAAAATAGACCGCAAATATGTCATTCTCCTTCTCTCCCTGACCCTTTTCTCTCATCTGTCACCTCCCGTGTACCCAGATTCCATTTGACTCCAGGGGGGTCCGCAACTCCCTAGCATTGGAGACCTGCTGCCCCCATTTAATGTTCTTGTAGGTTCCTCCCACCTGTGTCCTCAGCTGTGAGTGCCCCTGGCAGGAAAGCTGACAAAGCAATTAACAGCCTGGACAGCTTATGACACACTCGAGCTGAGAGGTGCTAAACCTTCTCCTTCTCCAATCAGTCAAGGGCTCCCGCTTATAGCCTCTTCAATAAGGAAGGTCTGTCTCAAGTTCTGACATTGGCCTTGGTGGGTGAGGAGCTTAACCCCAGCGCCCGCAGGGCTGAACCAGACACCTTATCGTCCGGCCCACCAAGGAGTCACTCCTAAACATGTGACTGCTCAGGCCTCTGCTCAAGGATCCCATCTGGCAATACACCCAGCGATGAGTAATTCCTGGGCAGAACCCACGACGGTGCTGCGGGGACAGCCAGAGAAAGAGGAGAGAGCCCTTTCCTCAGGGGCCTCGCGGGGCTTGTGTCCCAGTGGGGAGCAGAGCACAGGGACAAGACCCCGGCCACTCCTGGGCCAGCTTCCTTGCATCACGTGATGTTGCAGTGGACGCAGAGGGAAGGGGGAGGGCAGGAGGAACTAGCCAGGAAGCTTTCTGACAGAGCAGGCCTCCAACAGGCTTAGAAAGATGATGCTTGACAGAAGGAAAGAGACCCAGAGGCAGGGCAGAGAGAGCCACCTCAGGCAGGCTCAGAGGCAGCAAAGGGGTCTTCCCCTGGAAGGTCTGGAACAGAGTCCTCGGAGGTGTATGGGGCTGGGATAAAAATGCTTCCAGGAGAATCCCCTCTCTCTAGATCAGACCTGGGAGTAGAATGGTGAGGCAAGAAGGGAAGGACTTCCGTCTAAAGACTGAGTTTCCTGGCACCCAGGTGTGTGTGTGTGGCCTTGGTGATGGCTCACCCCTCCCTCACACCTCTGATGAAATCTCTTCCCTCTTCCCTTCTGCTCAGGCCTCTCCAGGCTCCTGGTCTGAAGGCCTGGCCTCCAGGAAGTAAAAGTGATATTTCAGCCTGGACCTGGTTGAGCCAATCGCCAACGTTCCTCCCAGTAACATCATCACCCCATCTCATAAACGAGGGGACTGATGTCCAATAAGTTTAAGACAAGGCTGTAGTCACGTGCCTAGGAAATGTGAGTATAATTGCAAATTATATCCACTTTCTGCATAATTGTAACTCCTGGGATAGAGCCCCTGCCGACTCTCCTAGAAGATCATAAATGTCCATCACGTAGACCAGGAAATAATATCATTGGCCACCCAAGTCATTTCCAACACATTCCCTTCGATTTCTGTTTCGACTTAGCTTGTGGTCGTAGTCCTTCGAGCCTAAATTCATCTTACACTGATCTCAGAAAGTCAACCAGGAAATGAAAACTTTTCTTCCTTTACAGTCTTATGCTACCCACAGCGTCAGAGCAGCTTTCTCATTCCCATAGGTTTTGTAAAGGAAGCTGAGGGTGGCGCCCAGGAGGTATGAGGTCACCCCTTCCTCTCCCAGCCTCCTGCACAGAGGTAGCACGTAGCACATGGCTACTTGAAGGAGGCCAGGGAAAGCCCTCCTTGTGTCTTCAGTGGGACCATTGTGGGGACAGAGGGAAGCCCATTGGACAAGGGAACCCCAGGGTCGCACCACCTCCTACTCTGGTGGGTCCAGTCACACCCACGGGACGAGAGGCAATGACCGGACCGTCCTGGAGAACTCTCTCTCAGCGTGGACACAGACACGAGGAAACATCTCCAGGATGGACACAAGGCTGGGCCAAGTACAGTCCTCAGGTCTTCAGGTTCCCAGCTCCATGGAGCCACCATGCTGGCACCCTGTCAGCTGGTTCCTGATTGAGTTTCTCCAGGGGCCCAAGTCAGTCGCCAGAGAGCAAAGCCCTTTTCTGCCTTGTGTATTGAGACCCAGCCGCTTCTGTCAATCTCCCAAGAGCCAGCATCTAATGACCTTGGTTGACAGGTGGCCCCTGGGATGAGGTCTCTGGTGGAGCCCAGGCACCGCTGGGGGCATTTCTGAGAATTAACTGCAGGGATGGCGGAATGCATGGCAGTTTTAAGAGAAGGAAGTAAGGGCATAAGAGAGACACACAGCCTGGGTCCTGAGATCGCTCGTTGATGCTGTCTGAGCATCTGAAAGGAACAGCCCCGAAGGTGTCACGGAGCCCACAAACCAGAGGGGCTTGTCACCTTCCCTCATGACTGGTGCTGACAGCTTTCCCTGGTGAAATTCTCTTTTTCTTTTTCTTTTTTTGTTTCGGGGGGATTTTTCTCCCTTTCTCTCTCCTCCTCCCTCCCTTCTTTCTTTTTCGTCTCTTTTCTGGTTCCCTAGGAGGACGTTTGTACAGTTGAACAGGACTGCAGGCAAGCAGACTTCGGCCGCCCTTGTTTTAGCAATGGAACAAACCCAAGTTTGGAAGAGCAGAAAGACGCGTCTGCCTGGCCCCACTCCCAGCCCTGCCACCATCGTATCAGGGCTCCCTCTAAGACCTAAGTGACTTGACCTCTCGCTGGGTCAGGTTCCCTCTCTGCAAACCACAGAGAGGAATCTCACCTTACAGATGGTCCGGGGTGGCATCTGGCATGAGGTTGTGTGGGGGACCAGCCTCCGCTGACCAGGGTTTCCCTCAGGTGGTGACGGAGTCGGCGGGGGAGGAGAAAAGAAGGGAGACAGTGGAGACACCAGGGGAGTCAAAGAAAAAAAAGTGTCACACTTTATTGCCAGAGCATGTTCTTTTTATAGGGATTCTTGACCATTGCCTCAATCACAAGTTTGATGGTTTCTAGTTCCCAGGATTTACTCAGTCTTTACTTATCTCTACATATCACCTAAAGAGTGGTTGCCATGACTACCTAGCCATTATCCCAAATTCCAGCAGCTAGACTCACAGGGCGTATACTAAAAGGACTAAAACCATCTAAAATCTATTTCTATGTAAATACAATACTTAACATCTTTTGTCCTAGGAGGGCTACATATTTACAATAAAGGGTAGCATCTGTTTCTCAGTCAAAGCTTCAGTATCTGTTAAAGAATTTAAACAAAGTTGTTTAACACACCCTATGGTTAGCAAGTCCCCTCCTACCAGAACTCTCATGGCCTGAAGACCTTTAATCTTCAAGGAGACCATTCACAGCAGGGCCCTTAGGCCACAGGCAGGCTTCTTGGCCTATGTTGTCAGAGGGTCTGTGCCTCAGTTTCCAAGGGGTTTGAGTCCCCAATATCTCAATTCAGGGGTCCCCATGGAACTACCGCCTGGCTTAGATTGTCTCCCCTCTTTTCTTACCCGTCTTTGGCTGCGTAGTTAGCTCATTGGGGTACCACAGGAACTTGTCACAAGTGTAGAGAATACAGTCTCCTATAGGAAAGGCACATGGGTCCATAAAGGCAGGAGATATTACATGACCAACCATAAGGCAGCACTCTAAACATCCAGTGCTGAGCAGGGCAATGTGGCCTTGTCAGATGTCGGCCCCCGGCAAGGTCGAAGCGCTAAGCTATTTTCCCTGTAAAGGTCACGTCCACCTGACCATGCTGTCATTCACTGGACTCTGGCCACAGCTCACACTTCCCGGAATGTGGGGTTTAATCTTTGGAAGATAAACCAAACATTCGTTTGCAGCCGTGTTTGAGAAATCAAGAGAGTGGAAATGAATTACGGTGAAAATGTTTGGAGGAGCACTAGAGGGTGTTTATCTGAAACCCCAGGGTGGGCTTGGCTTGTCCACCTGTGCGGAGACCAACGCCTGGTGCACCGCCAAATAGGCTGTCACTCTTACTTGGCCATGACTGCGGTCCTCCCGCACTCAGCGGGTATTTCCTGTCACTGCACTGGTATCTGTGTTTGAGGATATTTAGTGATTTGATGGACTTTTACACTTTGCACCTGATATTCTGCTTGGTTCCTTCTGAGCCTAAATAATAGAGAGAAGTGAGTTTGGACTATTGACTGTGGCTCCCTTTGTGTCTTCAAATGCCAACCCTACTCCATCTCCCTGCAGAGTCGGGGGAGTGTGTGGCTTTGGTGTCTGTGTAACAGTTTGGTAACAACGGCGTTTGGGCTGATGGGAGCAAGGGGCCGTCCGTTTACCCTATACCCGACCTCCGCTTTCGGCCCTCGAGTATGAGGCTTCTAGCAGCTTGCTCCCCAGTGGGCTGCATGAACCCCGCCCTGAGCCTGACTATCCCTTTTATTTTCAGCCTCTCCCTTCCCCATCTTCCAGCCTTGCTATACAGAGACATGTGGACACTTTCTTCCCTGTATCTTTGTCATTGCATTTATGTAGCAGCCTCAAAATGGGCCCGCTTACAATCAAGCACGGGTGGTGGGGACACTTTGTCTCCCCCCAGTTAGGGAGACTACTTGTAGATTCTGTGGGGGAATGAGACGGGGCGTGCCTTCAAGGAATGAGCGCCAAGCACTATCCTCAATTCAGTAAACAAAACAGAATCGCTGTCTTATGGGGTTTACATTTCAAATTGGGGAGAGAGCCAGTAAACAGATACACGGACGGATCAATTCAGTATCAGTAAGTGCTAGCTGCTTTGCTTTGGATAATCACAGAAGGTCCCAAGCAAGTGACAAGGAGTCAGCCAGGCAGAAGCAGTGGCCTGTCTACAATCTGCCTCCTTACAACCCAGCGGAAACAGTAAATGAGTTTATTAAACTATACGGTAATACCAAGGGCCCAGCTGAGCTGCCATTGTGGCCTCTTACTGCAAGCTCATCTCCATCTCTACCTGTCATAGAGAGCTGGCTGTCAGGGCCGTGACAGCGTGGCAGACACTCACTGGATGGTGGAGATGATGTCTCCCTGACCAGGCAGGAGCTCACTGAGGACAGCGGCTGTGCCCCTCTTACTATGGGGAGGGCAGGGGCTGTTCCCCAATGGAGGAGGAGCCCCCAGAGGGCAGGGACGGTCTCCTCTCCAGTGCCCAGGGGAGGGTCCTGTTCTTGGGTTTCTTAGCAGGAGACCAACAGCCACCTTTCCTCCCATGGCCGGGTCTCCCAAGGACGTGAAGGGCCCAGAAGGCCCAGCCTCACTCCCTTCCCAGCCTCGGCCTGTGGCACCCCCTTTGGCACCGTGGCCCAGGGCCAGGCCGCTGGGAAGGGATGGGGTTTCAGTCTGATCTTTACCACCAGCTGTGTGGAGCTAGGCTGCTGGGAATTTCAGAAGTTGGTGCCAAAGGGAGGACAGCTGAACCCAAGGAAGGAGCCATGCTGCCCTTGGGACCAGAGGCAGGGGATGGTGCCACAGGCTGCCCTCCCCAGGGCCCTGGTCTCTGGCGGCCAGTGGAAGTGAGGGTTTCCAGGGACAAGCTGTGTCCCCATCTGGGCCTCAGTTTCCACCTCAGGCAATGAAGGCAGGGACTTACTCCTTTACCCCCCAAAGGAAATGCCTGCCAGGGGCAGTGGGTGACGCCACCGGGAGACGCGGTGTGAGAAGGCCACCACTGGCTGAAGACTGGGCACTGGGCAAGAACACGAGAGAACACCCTGTCATTGGCTCTACAGGTAGCCTGGAAATTTCCAGAAGGGGCTGAACTGAGGACTGGGCATCCCCTCTGACGCCCTCCCTTCCCTCCTGCCCATCGCAGGAGCAGCCCCACATCTGACCCAGGACCTGTCGCAGGTCCCCCTCTTTGTGCCAGGCACAGAATACTGTTCGGCATGCATGTGATAGAGGAGGGCGGAGGCTAGAGGGCAGGTGAAAACCATTTGGCTTCTCTGCATTCCTTAGAGTCCTGAAATTTCCATCTTATTACAAGGAGAGGGACCCCAGTGTGGTCTGCTAGCCATCTCCAGGCTTCAGGGAAGAACTACCAGCTCCCTGGGGGCCAACGGGGCACCTGAGACGCAGTGGGCTCCCCTCCCCCTCCTGGGACCACGAGGTGTGGGGCTCAGGACGTCCCCAGGAGCCCAGGGCCCCACTCCTGCCTCTCATTCCACCCTCCACGGCTCCTTTTCTGCCCTGTACCAGAGCGAGTTTTTGAAAATGCAAATTGGATCCTGTCGTCACCCTCAGCTTAAACAAACCTCCATAATCCTTAGGACGAGCTCAAAGTTTTCCAGGGTCTTCCAAAGCTTACCTGAGCCAACTCACCTGGCACTGCCCTTCCCAGCCCCCGCAGCAACCTGCCCTCTGTCGGCCCCTCCCCCTCAGGGAGCAGGAGTGGCAGTTTGTAACTGGCCATGTGACATCCGTTGGGGGCTGTGGTGTGCTCGCCTCTGTATCCCACGGCCCACACAGGGAAGGTGCTCACAAGTATTTGCTGAGTAGATGAAACACCTGCCTGTGACACTCAGAAACACACAGGGGGACAGCCGAGACCACGTGTATGTGTAAGCACACACACACCCCTGAGTGTGTGGTCACACGCGTCCCATCCGAGGACACATGCCAGGTTGGCTCTGAGCTAATGAGGGTGCGTGACTCTCCTCAACCCCATTTTTCTTCTCCTTCACTTGACTCTTGCTCAGTCCCAGTTTATTGGTAGCAGCAAACTGGCTCTCTGACCTTAAGGAGACAAGAGGTGTCTCTTCCATAGCAGACTAGGTGGCCTCATCACCTCATGTCTTTCTGGGCCTTACCTGCCCTCCACTCTCTTAAGCAGACGTGTCACGAGCCATCCTATCCCCAGCACTTTCCTTCCACTCACCCAACCATCTGCCCAGCTGACCGGGTCTCCCCTTCCAGCCTGAGAAAGCTCACCTCCTCCCAGAAAGCCTCCTGGCTGCATGACTCCCGGTCTCTCTCCAGGGAAAGCCTGTGGGGTCGTGTCCTCTTGTCTCTCTGGGTCTGTGACTAGCTCCTGAAATTTGTTGCCTGTGTGGTGCCACTTTGGGCTGTGATTCCCATGAGGGCGGTGGCTTTATAGATCTGTGTGACTTATGGGTCCCCAGGGAACAGCTTAGCTGAAAAGCTAAGGCTTCAGAGGATGAGAACATCCCCACTAAGAGGGGTCATGAAGCAGCAGGGAACAAATGAACAAACGCAGCTAAGCCAGTCAGTTCACAGCTAAAAGCTTTGCAAGAACCGGCTTTGGAGGAGCCGGTGTCCCTGGGCCCTTCCATCTCTGATCTCCGGGAGGCAGGGCATTAACCATGGGGGACCCTACTCTGCCAAGCCCAGCAGGAGGAGGAAGGAGGCGGGGCGAGTGGGGGGGCAGACGGAGCCAAGGAGGCTGCAGTGACCTATATCTGTCCCAACACCGCCTGTCCATGGGCAGTCCTTCCAGGGCCCCTGGCAGCGTGCAGCAGCTGGAAACGGGGAGGCGGGGGCAGACAGGCAGCTGGAGGCCAGCTGTGCGCCCAGGTAAGTGGGCACTGCACTCCTGGCTGCTCACCTGGGCGGGGTAGGGCACAGATTGGGACGCTCTCTAACTATTCCACTCAAGCAGGGGCAGGCAGAGGCCATGAGATTGGCGGGTCCATCCTCTGGCAGCAGTTCATGCCCTGGGATGTATGGTCACCCCTCTGGACAGGGCAGACGATGTCAGTAACCCTGTCTGGGTGCGTCTGTCCTGGCCCTGGTTTTCCTGGCACTGTTTGGCTTAGAGTGTGGCCAACATGATGGCCAGGCTGCAGGACTAGCTGTCCAGAATCAGGGCCTCGGGCTGACTGGGTGCGTCCGGTTCATGACACAGTCACGCAGGTGAGAGAAACCCCATGTGCCTCTTCCGGCCTCAGCTCCTCCCAGCTGAGGAGCTGGAGACAGCAGGAACCTGGATCTAGCCAGGGCAGGGAGTCCAGGGCGGAAGTGCTCTTGGGCTGGGGTGAGGGCACAGCTGCTGTTTGGCGGGGAGCAGAATCAGGGCTCTTCTCAGAAAGGGGAACGCTTTTGTTGTAGTTTTTAATTGACTTTGTAGTTGGGACTGGAGATCAGAGGTATCATGTTGTAAAGGATTTTTAAAGATGCCAGCAAGATGTTTCTGGACCTGGTCCCAGGATTGAATGTTACTGAGAGGAATGGGAGTCACACACATGGTGTGAAAGCCAGTGTCACAGGTTAACTGCTGGCGAGTCCAGAGATCCTCTTGGTGTTCTCCCAAAAAAGTAATAGCTGCCTCAAGGGCATTGAGGCGTTGTAATATTTTTTGGTCAATGACTGTTTGGGACTGGGGTTCAGTGGTAATGTTTTGCAAGTAAGAATTCATTTGAGCGCCATCTAAATAAATTTGAATAGGGCAACAGCCGCTGTGGCCGCGGTTGCAGCCAATTTCCGCCTATGTTAGAAGAGAAAGGGGGCTCCGGATCGTTAGAAGAGAGAGGGGGCTCCAGATCAGCGCAATTGACAAGAGAAAAGGCTGGAGGGGCTAGAATGTGAGCCCAATATGCGTAATTACCGGAGGTGGAGTTGAACAACACGATGAGGAGGAGGAGGAGGGATCGACTTACCTTGGAGTTGCAGGTGACACAGGAAAGTATGGCTAAAAAAGAATTTATTTATACAGAGAAATTATTTGGATTGATTTATTTACAGTCTTTTTAAATTTTTATTTTATTGGCCAAATATAGTTCATATAACAGTCAACATTTATTTGAATTGATTACCATTATAAATCCGCCATGACACAGGGCTTTTATTCCTCCCCACTTAGAGATTGTAATTTCATCTGAACAGAAACACTTTACAGTAAAAGATTTATCAGCCTATTTCCCTATTGTGAATAAATCCACTAAAATTGATGTAATATTGTTAAATTTTTAATATACCCCATTGTTTCTTATCAAACCCATTATTTGCAGGTATTGTAAACCAAGGCAAATAAAGTTCACTTCCGTAAGCCTTCTACAACTTACTACATTTTCTCAAGTTTAGCTTTTACTGTGTCTTTTTATGTTTTGGCACTTCTTTACTTTAAGACAAAACCACTCCCTTGTTAAGTTCACTTCCCCCAAGCCTTCTATAAATTACTACACACTCAAGACTTTTTACAAACCTTCTACAACTTTCTCAGTCCCTCTTAGTCTCTCTTCACTCATTTAGAAATAACTATCTTTAGGACAAACTATTTTTTTATAGTTTCTTTAAAAATGTATTTCCATACCTCATTTCTTTCTTGAAAACATCCATAACCTTCTGAACTTTAATTTCTACTGACCAAACAATTGAAGAGAGATCTTAAGATCTTACAATTGCCTCTATAACTTTAAAGAGGCTATAACAAGGGGGGGGGGGGGGGAGCTTGCCACCTGGGTTTAAAAGTGTCTTTTTTTTTTCCCAGTTACCTCAGCTTCAAGCAGCATCTGTAGCAGCCCTTTGTTTACATTTGAGGTTATCTATAAGACCTTGAAAGTTACTGAGAGTTAGAGAAATCTTTTAAGACTTATTTTTGTTAAGTTTTTGAATACAGAGTTGACATACCAAACTATTTTAAATATACGACTTAGGGGTCTCACAGAAGTTATAGATACAGAGCTCCTGAATCAGCTGAGTGTCTAAGACACAAACAGAAAAGGAAAAGAAAAAGAGAAAAGACAGACTAGAGGTAAATAAAACAAATAAGTTATATAAACCAGAGTACTTACAGAACCAGATCCTCCTGAAATGAGGAGTTGGGCTTTGCAGGGAGAAGGTTTAAGCTGAGAAGATAATAGGGGTGGGGTTGAAGCAGGCAGTGAAGGAGAAATTTGGGTTAAATTTTCCTTCTCAAATGGTGAGGGGGCATCCGGATAGGACGTATAGCTAGATGACATAAATTCCAGATTGTTAAACGTTGTATGGTAACTGGGTCCATTGACTGGCAAAGCCAATGTTTCATGCATTCCCAATCATCTAATTTAAAGGAACCAGATTTTTTTTGTTGTTGAGGGCAGTTTAAGTAACTGAGTTGACAGGACCCCCTTTCTAGCCTCTAGCCCCCACTTTCTCTGAGTCTCAGCTTGTAGAGAAAACCCTTTTTAGCTGACTTACTTAGATAACTCAGGATATGGCCTGCGGTTGACTGGTTCACACTGATATGACACCTGATAATGCCAGCCTTCAGCTTCTGTAAAATGCTTTTGCTTACAAGAAACTGAACTCTAGAAACCACCTACAAACTAAGAAAAGCAGCTTGTGGTTTTTACCTTTATAAACTCTTCACCCTGCTTGTTCGGGGCTATGAGTTTGTTCAAGACATGAGTCCACTCACAGTCACCGGCCGTAAATAAAGACTCCGAAACAATTCTTCGGTTTGTATTTATTTGCTGGGTACAACAGTGTCACTGGCCCTCATATGTGGGACCCGAACCGGGGCTGCCCTAAGGGAACCAGATTTTGGATACCAAGAGCATTGTCTACCACCCAAAGAAAGTCAGCTAGTTGAGACTGTTGCATCCTGCGGCCTGTAAGAGGCCACGTAATTGTAAAAGATGATATTTTTGTTCCTTAGAGAGGTCTACCCCCCCTAGAGAAAGAAAAACAGCTGTTTCTCCCGAACGCGAAAGCCAGACGTTTGGCTCTGCCCAGGGCGTGATGGGGAACCCCAACCGCCGGAGTCTCGTACCAGGCGAGGCGGACTGACGTCTGAATTCCCTTTTCGGGCTTCGGGGAGCCGCTTCCTGGCGGCCTGGCAGCTCCTCACACGGGACACCATTTGTCGTGCTTGTGACCGGAGACGCCAAGGACGAGACAGAAAGGCAATGCAAAGAACGGGGAGGAGCACAGACAGCGCAGTCTGACCCCCTGTCCTCACTGACTTCAGTCTTTTATTAGAGATATCAGAGAAACAGGTGGGAGCCCCTAAGGCTAAGGGAGAAATGCTTAGTCTAAGAGTTGTTTTTAGCTCTAGAGGAACAGAACAGTTTCAAGGGCTTTGGCTGAGCACTCTGTTTTCAGTGCGGCAGGCATCCAGCCTCCCTCAGTTAACAAGGGTTGACTGCCGAGCTTTTGCTCAGGGCAGCAACCTTACAATCCTGGTTCTGGGGGCCTATGTGGGGGATCCCTTACGTGTCCCTGCACCACACTGTCTATATTGCTGTAGCTAGTAATTAGTCTTTAAATCACATAGAACGATTCTTCCCATTTTATTGTTTTTCAAAATTGTTTTAGCAATTCTCATTCCTTTGCCTTTCCATATAAATTTTAGAACCTTGACTATGTCGATAACAAATCTTGCTGGGATATTGATAAGGTTGCATTAAATCTGCATCTGCTTCAAGAGAGCTGTCATCATTACTATGTTGAGTCTTCTAATCTACAGCCGTGTCTCTCCATTTATTAAGATTGTCTTTGAGGGCCGGCCGAGCGGCGCGGTGGTTGAGCGCTGGCTTGGGAAGCCAGCGGCCCCAGTTCGGTCCCACATATGAGGGCCAGTGACACTGGCCTCAAAAAAAAAAAAAAAAAAAAAAAAAAGATTGTCTTTGATTTCTCGCAATCAGGATTCTGTAGTTTTCAGTACATAAATTCTGTGCATGTTTTGTTAAGTATTTCATTTATGAAATTGTATTTTTAATTTTGATGTCACATGTTCATTGCTTATAGAAATACTATTGATTTTTGTATGTTTATCTTGTATCTTGAAACCTTGACAAATTCATTTTAGTTTTAGTATTTTTGTAGACTTCTTCAGATTTTATATGCATATAATCATGTCACCTGCAAATAGGTACAATTTTATTTTTTCCTTTCTAATCTTTGTGCCTTTTTTCCTTTCTTCACTTTACTGCATTCTGTAGAACTGCTAGCACTATGTTGAATAAGTAAAGCCATTTGAATCTAGAGTTTTCTCTATGAAAAGGTAATTAGCTATATATCTTTAATAGGTGTTTATGTTTTGTATTTCTTCTTGAGTGAGTTTTTTTTTTTTTTTTTTTTTTTTTTTTTTAAAGATTTTATTGGGGAATTGGCGGAGGGGAACAGCGTTGGGAAATCGGGGAAGTTGGGAAATCGGGGAAGGGGAACAGACAAGTTGCTGTCTTTTTGTTCTTCAGTTTAGTTGCGGAGGATGTTGCTTCACTGTTGGTATCGTCATTGCGCTCTTCCCGGATGAGGCAGATCGGTCGCTGGCCTCTGGATGTCGCTCACTGCGGCTATTGGCAGCTCACTCTTGGCTGCCAGCCGCTCACGCTGGCTGCGGGCCACTCACTATAGCCTATGGCAGCCCACACCATCACCGGGGCTCGCACAGCCCAGCTCCAGGGGGAGCTGTTGTTAGCTGTAGAGGGCAGTGTCACTGGCCCTCATGTGGGATCCGAACCGGGGCCGCTGGCATCCCAAAACCAGCGCTTAACCAATGCGCCACTCGGCCGGCCCATTGAGTGAGTTTTAATAGTTTACACATTTTAAGGTATTTGTAAATTTCATCTATGCAATCAAATTTATTGGAATAAAGTCATTGATATTATTCCCTTTAATCCATTTAACATCTGTATAATCTGTAATGATCACTCTATTCATTTCTGATATTTGTATTTTCTTGAACATTCTGGCTGTAAGTTTTTTTGTTTTTTTTTTAAAGATTTTATTGGGGAATTGGCGGAGGGGAACAGCGTTGGGGAATCGGGGAAAGGGAACAGACAAGTTCCTGTCTTTTTGTTCTTCAGTTTAGTTGCGGAGGATGTTGCTTCACTGTTGGTATCGTCATTGCACTCTTCCCGGATGAGGCAGATCGGTCGCTGGCCTCTGGATGTCGCTCACCGCGGCTATTGGCAGCTCACGCTGGCTGCCGGCCACTCACTGTAGCCTATGGCAGCCCACTGCAGCAGGGGCTGCAGCCCACACCATCACCGGGGCTTGCACAGCCCAGCTCCAGGTGGAGCTGTTGTTAGCT
Source organism: Aselliscus stoliczkanus (assembly GCA_033961575.1). Taxonomy (NCBI): domain Eukaryota; kingdom Metazoa; phylum Chordata; class Mammalia; order Chiroptera; family Hipposideridae; genus Aselliscus; species Aselliscus stoliczkanus. The sequence goes on along the minus strand of CM066740.1, from coordinate 67,328,141 downwards.
GTAGAGGGCAGTGTCACTGGCCCTCATGTGGGATCCGAACCGGGGCCGCTGGCATCCCAAAACCAGCGCTTAACCAATGCGCCACTCGGCCGGCCCCTGGCTGTAAGTTTAATATTTTTAGTTTCACTGATTTTTGTTGCTATTTTATTGATTTCTGCTCTTCATTTCTTTCTTCATACTTCCCTCCCCCACCCCCCAGTTTGTTACAGTAGACTCTTAAATTATTCATTTGAGATTATTATTCTTTTAATATAAGTATCGCTAGCATGACTTTCCCTCTAAGCACTGTTTTAGCTGTCCTACTAAAGCTGCTTTAGAAGTATCCCACAAATTTTGATAAGTTCTCATTTTCTTTTTTAAAATTCAGTATATTTTCTAATTGTCCTGTGATTTCTTTGGTATAAGATCAATAAAAGTATGTTGTTAATTTACAAATATTGAGGGATATTCAGATATATTTTTATTGATTTCAGGTTTCATTGTTGTCATATAACATACTTGTAACATTTAATCCTTGTATATCTGTTTAAATTTGCATTGTGGACCAGAATATATGGTTTATCTGGGTGAATGTTCTGTGTGCACTTGGGGAAAAAAAAGTGTATTCTACTATTGCAAAGTGTATTCTACTATTGCAGATGGAGTGTTCCATAAATGTAAATTATGTCAAATTGGGTGATGGTATTTCTAAATCCTTGCTGATGTTTTCATTCTCTCTCTCTCTCTCTCTCTCTCTCTCTCTCTCTCTCTCTCTCTCTCTCTTTGGTTGTGTCAATTTTACTTAATATATTTTGAAGTTCTGTTACTATATGTACATTTTGAGAGTTGGATTCCTCTTCATTAATGAGTGCTATGTCATTACACAGTGTCCTTTATCTTTATAGGTAGTATAGAATGGGATCTTGCTTTTTTCTCAAATATTGACATTTTCTGTCTTTTAATTGGGGTGTTTTGATCATTTACATTAATGAATTATTGATATGTTTGGATTTATATCTCCCATATTATTTTTTTTCTAATTATCCCCACTTTTTTGGTGTTCTTTCTTTCCTACTTTCTTTTGGAATAACTGCATATATTATTAATGGTTCCATTTCATCTCCACTATTGCCTTATTGGTTATATCTATTTGATATTTAATTGTGTGGTTCATCTTGGATTTAATACATACACACACACACACACACACACACACACACACCTACACCTACCTCATCACAGCCTATCTTCCAATAATATTATAGCACTTTACAAGTAGCATAAGAACCTCATAAATACTATACTTCTATATCCTCTCCAGTCTGGGTCTCAAATTAAGATATCCATCCACAAGTTGCTCCTCTGGTCCTCAGGGGTCTCTTACAAGCTCATATAGGTGCTGGAAGAATTCAGTGGTTTGAATCTGCAAGACTCAGGGCTCCTTTATCTTACTGGCTCTTGGTTTAGGGATGCCCTCAGCTCCTAGAGGTCACTGTCATGCTCTTTCCACATGGTCCCTTTCATCTTCAAAGCCAGCAGGGGAATTTCCCTCTCTTCAAACCTCTCTGGTACTCACATCTCTAACTTCTTATCTGACTTCTAGATCTAGATTTAAAAGACTCAAGTGATCACATAAGGTCCAAAGAGGATAATCTTCTTTTTGTCATTTAAGATAATTCATATTCACAGGTTCCATCCACACTCAAGGCATAGGTCATTGGGGGTCATTTTATACTTCTGCCTAGCACACAAGGCATGGACACTCATAATTTGTTAAATAGGGAGGATAAGAGATTTTCAATCAGTAACTTCTCCAGTGTTTAAAAGATCTTACTGAGGCCGGCCGAGTGGCGCGGTGGTTAAGCGCTGGCTTGGGAAGCCAGCGGCCCCGGTTTGGGTCCCACATATGAGGCCAGTGACACTGCCCTCAAAAAAAATAAAATAAAATAAAAGATCTTACTGGACATTAATGGGAACTCAATTAGTATTTGTCAACTGAAACACCTGACTTCTCTTTGTGAATAGCAGACTTCTAAAGTGATTAACATTATTCTACACTGATTAACATTATCCTCTAGACTCTGAATTGCCTTAACTGCTCAAGGCAATCAGGTGTCCTAGATTCCATTTGCGTGTCCTACTGGTTGAAAACTCCCATGAAATCCCAAGTGAAATAATGGTTCCTAATTAAAGAAGCATGGCTCCACTCACTATTTCCCTGCATTATGGAAACTCTAAATTTAAAAAGAAATAAAATAAAAGGAGAAAATCAGTCAATACACATACATGTGTAACATACATCTATATACTGATCATAGTAATCAGGAAGTAAGATCTATTGGGAACTTTCTTGGAATCTTGTAGACAAAATCAGAGTGTTGGTGCTTGTAGATACCTGATTGATACACAGGGCAAAATACAGCACCATTTCTATTCTCTCTCAATTCATTTTTAATCCCATCTTCCTTTTCTCTTGGACATATTCTTAATGCCCTTTCCCAATTCTTTGTCCAGTTACCTCTTTGCCCCAGCTCCCCGTTTCTCCTTTGCTAGTTCTTCTTTCCACCTATTCAGATATTTCCTCAGTTCTGGACTGATTCCCACCCATCTTTTCACTTCATGTATCCTTCTCCACTCTCCCCGTCTCTACTCTGTCTCTCATTAGGCCCCTTGTTCTCCTCACTACTATCCTATCTACTGGTTCACCTCCTATCCCCAATTGGCTCTTTTAAGAAATCATTTGCTTACTTTTATATAAATTAATATTTCATCCTCAGTTCCTAAGTATTAAGTCTGTAATAAGACAATATATTTTATCTAAGATAAGGGTACATATCTATCACATCAGTCTATAAAGGCAAGACATAAAAAAGATAAAGTATTTTTATCCTATATAATCTGAACTGGTAGACACTATTGGAAAACACACATTGCTCCCGAATATCTTGGATCAGTTTCTACCTCTAGCTCTGTGTATCCTGCACATAACTCTATTTTATGAAGCTGAGCAGTATTTAGATTGTCCACTAGATGGCAAACAACTACACCAGGAGACTGACGAGAGAAAAAAGCTTTCATAGAATTATAAAGAAAAGGCAGCTTTTGTTTTTTGGTTTTTGCTCCTTTTTACAAATGACACATGTGTCAAATAAACAAAATATCCTAAAATTACCTATCCACGACAAAAATTTCTATCCACGACAAAATTTTTCCAAATTCCTATTATCTTACAATTACTTATTAATCAGAAGCAAAGCAAAAATAAATAGAAGAAAGATTATGTAGAAGAAATGTTTCTTAGCTATAGGGATTAGGAAAGGTTTATAATAATTATTCATCATTATAACAAGAATAAATAAAATGGAAATGTACCATAAGTAGCTCTGTGAGTAAAATGGTCTAGAGTTAAAAACACTATAATCACTGATGAGTAATAACTATGTCCATAGGGGAAATATTAATGATCACATGACATGGGCATATTCAAATAACATGACAGTTCATTGAAGGATCAATTTATTATTGGGGATAGAATTGATTACTACAAGGAATCACCAACTTATAATCTGTTAAACCTACTTAAAATCATCTCTGTCATATGCAGTACAAACGACATATGCAATAAAATGACAATAGGTCAGTAGCATTGATATGTGAAATATTCATGCAAATGAATAAACAAGTGGGACTACATCAAACTAAAAAACTTCTGCACAGCAAACGAAACATTCATCAAAATGAAACAACAACCTTTGTAATGGGACAATATATTTGCAAATCATATATCTGATAAAGCGTTAATATCCAAAATATATAAAGAGCTCATACAACTCAAGAGCAAAATAGATAACAACCCAATTAAATAATGGGCATAGGACCTGAATAGATAGTTTTAAGAGGACACACAAATGGTCACCAGGTACATGAAAATGTGTTCGACATTATGAAACATCAGAGAAATGCGAATCAAAATCATAATGAGATGTCACCTCATACCTGTTAGAATGGCTATCATCAAAAAGTACATGTTCACAGACAAACACAAATTCCATATGATTTCACTTATATGTGGAATCTAAAAAAAACAAAATAAAAGAACAAACCAAACAGAAAAAAAGTACCCATTCACAACATATGGTATATGAGTACAAAGGAGAAAGAGATACAACTAGGTTAAAGGTGTTGATATGGGAGATTATCTCAGATTTTCTGAGTAGATCCAGTGTAAATATGAGTCCTTATATGTGAAAAGGTGAGGCAGGAGAGTCAGAGAGATGTGAGGATCGAAACAGAGGTCAGAGTCTTTCAATTTCTAGGAGTCATCCACCCAGGAATGTGGGCAGCATCTAGAAGCTGGAAAAGGAAATGAAAAAGATTCTCCTGAGAGCCTCCAGAAGGAAATGCGTCTGCTGACATCTTGATTTTAGACCTGTGAGAGCTGTTTTGGACTTCTGATCTTCAGACCTCTATGATTAAAAATCTGTGTTGCTTTAAGCCATTTGTTTGTGGTAATTTGTTAGAGCGGCAATAAGAAACTGATGTAACTCCTTAGGAAAGAATATCAGGGGTCAGCCGAGTGGTGCATTGGTTAAGAGCTGGCTTGGGACGCCAGCGACCAGGGTCCAGATCCCACATATGAAGGCCAGTGACACTGCCCTCTACAGCTAACAACAGGTCCACCTGGAGCTGGGCTGAACCAGCCCTGGAGATAGTGTAGGCTGCAGCCCCTGCTGCAGTGGGCTGCCATAGAGTGAGTGGCTGGCAGCCAGCGTGAGCTGCCAATAGCCACGGCGAGCGGCTGTCAGGAGGCCGGTGGCCGATCTGCCTCATCCGGGAAGAGTGCAATGATGATACCAATATGGGCCAATGGAGCAAGTCCTCCGCAACTAGACTGAAGAACAAAAGGACAGCAACTTATCTGTTCCCCTTCCCTGATTCCCCAAAGCTGTTCCCCTCCCCCAATTCCCCAATTAAGTCTTAAAAAAAAAAAAAAAAAGAATATCAGTTATTTCTTCTCAAGCAAGAAAGTGATTCCCTGAACTGGAGAAAGATTCACTTACATCTCAGAAAAGACTGCAAGATACAAGCACACCTCAGGTAACATGAATCAAAACTTTTCTTGCAGCTGGTAAAATAATTGTTTGCAGAGAAACGCCTCATTTCTTGAGAATGTACTGGAGTAAGAACTGCCAGTGAGATACATACTCCAGGTGACAAGACTTGCAAGTTTCACTGGCAAGAGAAAAACGATTCTGCATAACAAAAGAGACCAATAAGGGAGTACCAAGGAGCTGCAATGGGACAGTTAGGGAAGCAGAAGGATGTAGCATCCAGAAATAGGACACAGAGCCTGTGTCCTGAGGCCAGGAGGAATGAAATGGCCAGGAGCTACATGCTGTGACGCTCTCCCATGATTTTTGTATTAGATCTCCCTGGGACAGTAAGCCATCCCAAAGTCTCAGTGACTGAAAAAATAAACAACTAGTTCTTACTCATGAGTGTTGGCTGTGGCTCTGCTGGGCCCAGCAGGGTTCTGGTATCAGGCAGGCTTGAGTTCAGGTCTGTACTACGTCAAGTTGGGACTCTGGCTGAAGAAGTAGCTGCTATCTAAGCTGCTGTTCTCAAGGAGATGTAAGAGAGCAAGATGGTGGTGGGCGTCTGCTAGAGAAAGGCCTGGTCACTTCCACATATGGAAGTCAATGGAAAAGCCAAGCCAGTGGGAAAGAAAGAGGGTCAGGAGAGTGAATATTTACTGAACAATATTCCAATCTACTGTCACACTGTAACACATCAGTAAAGCTAGGAAAGTAACGACTTACCTGGTGTCATGTGACATGTGGTGAAAGCCAAGTTTATGGTGTGTTTTGCATTAAGATCTGCACGGAACCCACTCTGTAAGCCCAAGAGAGTAAAGAAAATGGCAACAGAAAAATAAAACTGGATTACAGTTTAATTTCTTCCACATAAAGTAAAAGGAAAGTAAACTAATAGTTTGATAATCAACATCTTTTTATTCGGTGCTGTGCTGAATGATTTCATTCTCATTTACTTTCCCAAGTTTTTCAGATGAGGAAACACGTTCAAGCAGTTTAAGATTCTTGCCCAGGTTCCTATAGTTTGTGTTCCATGATGGGAATTCAGGAATGTATCATTAAGGGAAGTTGAAGAACTAAGGAGCAGGGGGCTCTGAGTGGAATTAGCAGGCACAGAAAGTGACTCTTTAACAACAGAAGACTAGAAAAGTACAGAAAGATGGCAAACCTCATCAAAATTGGAAAGCACTTGTTTGACATGGAAATGAGGTTCAAGCAAGCTCAATCAGTAGCCCAGGCCAAGGCATGGCCCATGGATCTTGGAAGACAGCAGTCAATGAATGCAGCACCAGCATTCAGGAAATTGGCTGGTGCCAGCTAAAGCTGCAGTTTCAGAGAGACACGAAGGGAACAAATTCAGAAAGGTTTGTGGTAGAGTTGAGAAGGGGCCACCACCAGCCCACAGAAATCCTTTCAAAAGTTGGGACAATGTGTCCTCTCTTCCTCTGGCACAGATCTGTGTCAGGGCACATGGCTTGCTCAGTCCCGCTGGCTCCCTCCGAGAGAATGGCCTGCACAGCTTTCTGCCATGGCCCTAGTTTGGTTAGGATAAGAAGGCGGGTGGATTGAAGGTTGAGCGCTTCTATCATAAAGGGTATTCCTCCAAGCTCTCCACATGGGTGAGAAAAATTCTATTTATATGGCTGCCTAGAGGAAGTTTAAATATTCACCTAAAGTCGGATGCATACTAAATAGTTCTTTCCTGTTGTTAAGCTTCCTAAAGAATAAATGTGTTCCAGTTTAGATATTACCAGCACACTAAGAAGTAATTCATAATTTGACAATATACTAAGATTTTAATTTTGAGAGAATTCACACCAATGAGCAGGCAATTATACAAATATTGTTGCATTAAAAGGTGCTGTTTTAGAGTACGCATTTTCCCCAAATGGGGAGTCTGCACAAATTCAGTTACAAACTATACAAAGTTATTTCTCTGTCGCATCTAGTTTTTTATCAGATAGCCCATGTCAAAATTCCACCTACCTTTTGGGACCTGAATCAGATTTCTTCTTCTCGGCCAGGGTTAGCCTTGGTCAAGCTTCCACAAATGATCTCTAACTCCTCTGATTCTTGGGTGTTTTGCTTGTGCCTCTCTTAGGAACTATTGTAGCTTTTATTATGATGAATAAGTTTCCATTGGAAGACCCAGAGAAATCTTATTTGTTCTTCAAACCCAGCCAACAAGTTCTGTTTCATTTGAAATCACCCCTGACCATCCCCTAACCCACCCTAGGTAATTTGTCACCTCCTCCCTCTGTGCTAATGGTGAAGGTAGAGTACACAGAATCTGACCTTCATTGACTTACATAGTTGAGAAATACTGAACATTTGTGAGCTCACTGAGAGCAGAACACAGCAGATAGCGTTTTCATCTTTGCTTCCCCAGGACATATTATAAACTCTAGATCAGTGTTTCTGAGCCTGGGCACTGTTGATATTGGGGGCCAAGTAAGTCATTGCTGTAGGGGGCTGTCCTGTGCATTATGGACTATTTAGTAGTATCCTCCATATTGACAACCAAAAATTTCTCCAGACATTGCCAAATATTCCCTGGGGGACAAAAACTGCTCCCAGTTGAGAACCACTGATCTAAACCGAAGTGGAAGTAAAATGTGTGGTGACTCGATGCCAAGCATTGTCAGTTTTTGTTTTGTTTTGTTTTTTTCCCTCTATATCTCTTCCATATCACAAAGCACTGGAAGGGGGTTCAACAAATATATTTAAATAAATGAGTGATTTAAATAATTGTGTGATTATTTAAATACATTTAAATAAATGAATGATTGCAAATAATATTGAGCCATTAAAAACTCAGTTGACAAGCATGATAAATATTCATCTATTCATGAAGGAAATGGTGTGGTATATTGGTTAAGGGGGCAAATCCTGGAGTCAGACTGGGTAGGTTCAAATCCAGAGTGCATGGGTGTATACCCCAGCTCTCAGCTTCCTAATTCAGTAACCTAGAGCATGTCCTTCAACCTTGCTGCACCTCCCATCTTCATCATAACATGAGGATATGAAAAGTACTTACCTCAACAAGATGATGCGAAGATTACGAGTTCAGATATGTCAAGCCCTTGGAGCACTGCCTGACAAGTGCCAGTCATTATTATGTGTTCAACAAATTAAATGCCGATTACACACGAGGCACTTCATAAGCGATGGGGATTCAGATCTGAACAAACAATTCAAGCTTTCATGGAGCTTGCAATCCAAAAGTAACAAGGACAGGGATCAATTCTAAAGAACTGCAAGCGACAGAATGCAGGGCAGCCAGAAAAGGCTTCACTGCGGTTCCCTACGAGGCGAGGAAGCTGTGCAAGGAGGCAGCTACAGGCAGGGTTTTCCAGGGAGAAGTCCTGAAGTCAGATCGTAGTGAACGTGTTTAAGGTACGGCAAGGAGCAGCGACAACTGCTTACCATGTGTTGTGTTTTTAAAAATAAAAATGAAAAATTGTAAACCATGTGTTGTGCTTTTAGAAAGAAAAATGCAAAATTGTAAACTCTCTTTGAAGGGAAAAAAAAGCTGTGCAAATTTTAAAAGACTACAAAAACATGCTGAAAACTTAAATGTTTTGAATGATGAGACTATGGTTAAAGCACTTTTTTCTTTTCTATAATACCCAAATTTTCTGAATATGCATTAATTTAGTAGTTTTTAATCAAAAAGGCTTTACCAATGAAAATACTTGTAAATAAAAGAATTTCTAATCACACAAGATTATTTATAATTTCTCCTCTATTTGTAGCTAAAATGTTAATTTTTTTTTTAATGTATTTTGTGGGTGGGCTTTTTATTTATTTTTTTATTTTTATTTTATTTTTTTAAGTTTTTTTTTTAGCTGAGCCATCCTGCCACCTGTTGGCAGCTCAACGGCAACTCAACTTGGGCTGGCATCGAACCGCCATTGCTCAGAGCTCAGCTCGCACTCTTGAGCGAGTTCTTAACCAACGGAGCCACTCGGCTGGCCCTAAACTAAGCATTTTTTTTTTTTTTGAGGGCAGTGTCACTGGCCCTCATATGTGGGACCGAACCGGGGCCGCTGGCTTCCCAAGCCACTGCTTAACCACCACGACACTCGGACGGCTTCAATATTTTTATTTTATTTAAATGTTCTAATACATGCATAACACAATATGTGGCAAAGTTTACTCTTACTAATATTCCAGTTAGTATTTTGACTAAAAAGTATTTTTTTTCCAGTATATTGAACATAATTGTATCTATTCAACAGATATTTCATAAGGTAGACGTTTGTCTTTTGAAATTTCTTCATATCTTCTACGGTGAAAACTGCTCTCAATTTAATGAACTTTTCTTCAAATGAGTAGTCAGCAAGAATGTTGTGATAGTTCAATAACTGCTCTTTCAAAATAGATTTTTCTAATTTAAGTCAGCAAAGGATATGCAGAAACGAGGTTACATATCTAGAAAACAAGTGATATTTGTAATGTCTTCATTTATGTTCAAATATTTTTCCTCCTAAGTACATTTCTTAAAGTCTATGCCTCAACTACAACACAAATTATAATTTAGCATTGACACTTTTGCATTTATACTCATTTTAAAAAATGAATAATTACCCCCTTTGACTCTGCAGAAATACAACTTTTCAAGTTTGCCATCTTTTGCAGTATCTTTTAGTAATTTTCTTGACTCAATATTTCTATTATGGCTTAAAACACAAAAATTAACATTTTATTAGAAACTGGAAACATGTATTATCATGAGTGAAAGGATCCGAGGTGGTTTTAAAGTATGAACCACAGAAATTCTTTACTTATAGCTGTATGGACATTTTTAAAAAACAGAGAGAGATGGCAGAAAAGGAGTATATAAGGACATAAATCAAGAGTCCAGAAAAACAAACTTTCTTGAAAGAGTGTGTGAAAACAAGTTATAAAAGAGGAATTCAGGGAAATTCTCTCTTAAATTTACTCACTTCAAGTTAACAAGGCCAAGCATTATTCTAAGTATCATAACTACAGACTCGTGGGATGGAGAATGTTTGAATAATATGGTTACTAGTGAATACAGACAATAATTGTACAAATTTCTTTTTCATCCAACAATAAAAAATGCCAATGCAAAACATATCAAACAAAAACGCTGATTTTTGCAGACCTAAATAACTACATGTATTTTTGAAAATAAGCACCCAAAGTTATTTTAATAGATGCATGGTATTTTCAATTCTTCACAAATATTGTTATTGAATTTAAGTTTTATGTAATGATTAGGTATATATTATATTAACTATTATCAAATGTACTTATCTGAAGTATTTTTAAAATAAATAAATTTACTAATAGTTTTATATCTTAAAATCTCTATGTAATTCAAAAATTATTTTTTTTTAAACTAGTCAAGAGACTAAGGATAAACAATTATCTTAATAATTCAGTATATCTTTACATTACATTTTCAGTAAACAGTGTCAGAACATTTTTTTTTTTTTAGAAGGCAGTGTCACTGGCCCTCATATGTGGGATCTGAACCAGGGCCACTGGCATCCCAAGCCAGCTCTTAACTACTGCGCCACTAGGCCGGCCCAGAACATTTTAATCACAAATATTCTTAAGAATAGTTCTTAAAAATATTTAGTATTTCAAAATAGCACAAAATTAGGGCTGGCTGAGTGGCTCAGTTGGTTAAGAGCTTGCTCAAGAGGGCGAGCTGAGCTCTGAGCAACGGCGGTTTGATGCCAGCCCGAGCTGAGTTGCCGTTGAGCTGCCAACAGGTGGCAGGATGGCTCAGCTAAAAAAATTTTAAAAAAATAGCAAAAAATTGCAATCTCAAATATATAAATCTTATTTGAGAAATCTGTGTACTTTTCTAAAAATTAAACAAATAAAACCCAACAAGAGAAACTACTTGCTCAGTTTTTATCTTCTTACCTTTCTTCAGTTCTTCTATATCAAGTGTAGTGCCTAAGGCTGTATCTTCAAATGTCGTTTTAAATTTCTTCTCCTTTCTATAATTAGCAATTAATTGATTATATCTATCTATAAAAAATGTATATGAATATCAGCATTCATTGTCAGTTCAATACATAATTATCAAATCAAAACCTTAGTCGTTAGTTAACGCCTTCCCAAATATGTCACATACTGGCCACTGACCTCAAGCTTCCTCCTAAGCCAACTCCACCAACAGACACCATTTTTCTTGTGTGTGTGTCTTTTTTTTATTATTATTAGTTTTAGGTTTACAAAACAACATAACGATTAGACAGTAACACCCCTCAGTGATAACCCTACCAAGTCTACTACTCATCTGACACTGTACATAGCATTATAATACCATTGACTATATTCCTTATGCATATATATATATAGTTGTTGGAAAAGTCATGACACATTTTTGCAATGAAAATATTATTTTATATTAGTTTCAGATGTATAGTGCAGTGATAAGACATTTATATAACCTATGAAGTGATGCCCCCAATAGTCCAGTACCCATCTGATACCCTAATAGTCTTTATAACATTATTGATTATATTTCCCATTCTGTATTTCACATCCCTATGACTACTTTGTGACTACCTATTTGTACTTTCTAATCCCTTCACCTTCTTACCCATCTCCCAACTCCCCACCAATCTAGCAACCATCTGTTTGTTCTCTGTATCTATGTATCTATTTCTTTTTTTTTTTTTTTTTAGATTTTTTTATTATTGGGGAATTGGCGGAGGGGAACAGCGTTGGGGAATCGGGGAAGGGGAACGGACAAGTTGCTGTCTTTTTGTTCTTCAGTTTAGTTGCGGAGGATGTTGCTTCACTGTTGGTATCATCATTGTGCTCTTCCCGGATGAGGCAGATCGGTCGCTGGCCTCTGGATGTCGCTCACCGCGGCTATTGGCAGCTCACGCTTGGCTGCCAGCCGCTCACGCTGGCTGCGGGCCACTCACTGTAGCCTATGGCAGCCCACTGCAGCAGGGGCTGCAGCCCACACCATCACCGGGGCTCGCACAGCCCAGCTCCAGGTGGAGCTGTTGTTAGCTGTAGAGGGCAGTGTCACTGGCCCTCATGTGGGATCCAAACCGGGGCCGCTGGCATCCCCAAACCAGCGCTTAACCAATGCGCCACTCGGCCGGCCCTATGTATCTATTTCTATTTTGTTTGCTCATGTATTCTCTTCTTTAGATTCCATACATAAGTGAGATCATGTGGTATTTGTCTTTCTCAGTCTGACTTATTTCACTTAGCATAACATCCGATAGTACATCCATATTTTTGCAAATGGTAAGATTTTATTCTTTTTTATGGCAGAGTAATACTCCATTGTATAAATGTACCACAGTTTCTTTATCCAATGGTCCATGGATGGGCATTTCAATTTCCATATCTTGGTTATTGTGAACAGTACTGCAGTGAACATAGGGGTGCATATATCTTTTCAGATTAGTGTTTTGGATTTCTATGGATAAACAACTAGGATGAAATTGCGGGGTTATTAATTTTTTGAGGAACCTCCATACTGTTTTCCATGGTGGCTGCACCAATCTGCAATCCCACCAACAGTACACGAGGATCCTTTTTCTCCACATCCTCGCCAGGACTTGCTGTTTTTTTATTTATTGATGACAGCCATTCTGACCAGAGTTAGGTGGTATCTCGTGTTTTTTTTTTTATATTAAAGATTTTATTGGTGAACTGGGGAAGGGAACATTCAAGCTGCTGTCCCACACCCCCCACCCTTCCACTGCCCGTTCCTCAGTCCAGCCATGGAGGATGTTGCCCCACTGGCCCATGCTGGCACTACCACTGAGCTCCTCCCAGGTGAGCCAGGCGCCCACCAGCCACGGTATGTCTACGGCCCACAGCAACTCACGAAAGCCCACGCCCACTGCCAGCCAGCTACACCACAGCCCATGCCATAGCTGGCGACTCACGGCAGCCCAGCTCCAGGTCAAGCTGTTGATCACCATCTTAGCTGCAGAGGGCAGTGTCACTGTCCCTCATATATGCGATCTGAACCGGGGCCCTGCTGTCCAGAGCTGGTGTCCCAAACCAACTCCCAGCCAACGAGCCATTCGGCCAGCCCTCATTGTGGTTTTTATGTCTGATGACTAGTGACATTGAGCATCTTTTCATATGTCTACTGGCCATCTGTATGTCCTCTGGCAAAATGTCTATTCAGGACTTCTGCCCATTTTTTAACTGGATTGTTCGTTTTTTTGGTGGTGAGTTGTATGAGTTTTTTATAAATTTTGGGTATCAACTCCTTATCAGATGTATCATTGGCAAATATATTCTCCCATTCAGTAAGATGTCTTTTGTTTTGTTGATGGTTTTCTTTGCTATGAAAAAGCTTTTTAGGTTGATGTAGCCCCATTATCTTTTCTTTTGTTTCCCTCATCTGAAGAAATATATACCTAAGGGTAATGTCTGAGAGTTTATTTCCTATATTTTCCTCCATGAGATTTTTTTTTTTTTTGAGGACAGGGTCACTGGCCCTCATATGTGGGATCCGAACCAGGGCTGCTGGTGTCCCAAGCTAGCGCTTAACCACCGCACCACTCAGCCGGCCCATCCTCTATGAGTTTTATAATTTCAGATCTCACATTTAAGTCTTCAATATATTTTGAGTTTATTTTTGTCTATGGTGTAAGAATGTGGAACAGACACCATTTTTATTTCATGTACTCCCGTTCTCTGGCACTTCTTTTCTTCCTGCCATCACAAATGAGCCACTAGCAAGGTAGAAAAGGTGACTTTACATTATATTTAGTGTGTTAGTTTGCTAGGGCTGCCATAACAATATACCAGACTGAGTGACTTAAACAATAGAAATGTATTTTCTCACAGTTCTGGAGGCTGGAAGTCCAAGATCAAGATACTAGCAGGGTTGATTTTCTCTAAGGCCCATAATGGAAGGATCTGTTCCTTGGCTAGTAGATGACTATCCTCTTGTTGCTTTTTTTAAAAAATTTTATTGGGCAACAGCCCTGGTCATTGGTTACACATTGCTTTCATGCTACAATGGCATAGTTAACTCTTTTAAGGAAGGCAACCTTGGTGTTATCAGTGCCATGCTCTAACCAACTGAGCTAACCAGTCACCCCCTCTTGCTGTCTCCACACATAAGTTGTCCCTCTGTGTATGAGCATCTCTGATGTTTGTCTGACTGTCCTAATCTACCCTTCTTATAAATACACCAGTCAAATTGGATTAGGGTCCACCCTAATGCACTGTCATTTTAACATAATGCCTCTTTAAAAGCCCTTTCTCCAAATGCAGTCATCCATATTATGAGTACTCAGGGTTAGGGCTTTCACACATGAATTTGGTGTTGGGGGCACACATTTCAGCTCATAACACTTGGGCTTAACAGTAAATTGACAAGTGAAGACAATGAACTCAGACTGAAACACATCCAGTAAAGAATAAACCTTTCTCCGTGCCTGAAAAAAGCCCATTCTAGTCACTCATTAATAGACATATGGTTTCAGAATTTCAGTGAAAGTAATGAGGCAATGTATGGGTTCAAGCTAACTATAAAATAAATATCTAAATATAATTTGACAGCTTCACTCATTTCTTTAAAAACAATATGAACAACATGTTCTATGTACGTTTCCGCTCTAAATAAGCCATAGAACCAATGTAACAAGGAAGAGAGCAAATAATGATACTAATAAGCATGTGCTAAATATGGTAGATAGGTAACAGCTACTCCAGCAACCCAAATCACAATTAAAGAAAGCTTAGTTCCCATTGCAGAAGAGGGGCACACAGAAAAAAAAATTGTTTTTTCTGTTCATTGCATCTTATTTTCTCATTGACCATTAAAATAATTTTTTTAAAAAACTGTTCATACATGAAAAGTTTTATCTTTTGGGTTAATGAGAATATACTTATTACATTACTAATGTGTAAACACAATGAAAGGAGCTTATGTGGATTAATCATCTTTTGTCCAACCCTATTGCCCAAATATTTTATTAGTGGCTATGTCACTAGTTGATAGAATTCCTGTCCTGGCATAATTCAAATTCCCATGCCTCTAGGAGTTAATCTGTAGACTCTGCCTACCTGTAGTTCTTATATTGATTGGACCCTGCCAATAGGTGAAAGCAAGGGTCCCTGGATCCTCAGAACCAGAATCATAGTGTGGTCACCCCTTCTGCAAAGTCTCTTCCAGCTTTTTGTTTTGGGGTTCATTTTTTTTCCTTATGGTCAAATTCCCTACAACTGTTAAAGGATATGCAGTATCACTTACATAGTAAAACCATTAAAAGAAGGATATTCCTCAGCTGTGAACCCATAAATATCTTAACAATTCAGGTCAACTTCTTGCTAAAGAAGAAGGCTAACTAAACTTGATGGCTCATCACTTAGAGCAATCATAAGGACTGTTCTGGAGCAAGAGGTATAAATGTCTGTTTATAGATCTTAAACATGTCTTATACTTTTCCTTTTCTTTAAGTTTGTCTTCTAAACCTACTGTTCAAATGTAGAACCTGTACCCGGAAAAGTGTCGGGGCAAGAATGTAAAAAGGGGGGCAGACCTGCTCAAAAAGGTGTGCCAATCCCAGATCACATCATGGAGTCTGAAACCCTAGTATTTTCAAGATGTTTTAAAATGCTGTGGACGGGGTCGGCCGAGCAGCGCATTGGTTAAGAGCTGGCTTGGGACGCTAGGGGCCCCGGTTTGGATCCCACATATGAGGGCCAGTGACACTGCCTTCTACAGCTACAACAGCTCTACCTGGAGCTGGGCTGCGTGCCCTGGTGACGGTGTAGGCTGAAGTCTCTGCTGCAGTGGGCTGCCATAGGCTACAGTGAGTGGCTGGCAGCCAGCGTGAGCAGCCAGCAGCCACAGTGAGCTGCTAATAGCCACGGTGAGCCACCATGCAGAGGCTGGCAACTGATCTGCCTCATCCAGGAAGAGCGCAATGACAATACCAACATGGGCCAGTGAAGCAACATCCTCCGCAACTAAACTGAAGAACAAAAAGACAATAACTTGTCTGTTCCCCTTCCCCAATTCCCCAATGCTGTTCCCCTCTCCCAATTCCCCAATAAAAAAAGCTAATAAATAAATAAATAAATAAATAAATAAATAAATAAATAAATAAAATAAAATGCTATGAATGAGTGTGTCTAGGCTGCTGGGTCCCCTACCCTCATTTAACTTCAGCATCTAGGATTTAGAGATTGAGTTTCTGTGTAAGATTAATGTTATAAAAATTATAAAAATAATAACCTAACAACATGGTCCAACTGTTTGATTTTTACAGACAAACAGATCTTGGGAAATCAAGGTAATTTGCCCAAAATCATATGGTCAGAAATTTTTCCAGTAACAAAAATAGCAACAATTAGGGCCAGCTGAGTGGTTCAGATTAGTTAAGAGTTAGCTTAAGAGGGCCAGCCAAGTGGCTCAGTTGGTTAAGAGTTGGCTTAGAGAGCGTGCTCTGAGCAACAGGGCCGCTCGGTTCAATTCCCACATGAGCCAGTGAAAGCTACGCCCGAGCTGAGCTGTTGCTGAGCTGCCAACAGGTGGCAGGATGGCTCAGCTAGTGTAACAACAAGATTGCCTGTTCAATGGTGGGCTATACCCACCCTCAACTAAAAGATTGAATTCTGCAACTTGAGCTGAGCTGCCACCCCGATGGCTCAGAGGATAGAGCATGTGCTCTTAACAACAAGGCTGCTGGTTTGATTCCCACATAGGATGGTAGCTACACCCACCCACAACTAAGATTGAACACAGCACCTTGAGCTTAGAGGCCACGAGCTGCCGACGGGAAGCCAGATGGTGGTTGGTGCCCTCCACAACGAAGACTGAAGAACAACAACTTGGCTGGTCCCCTACCCCAATTCCCCAATTTAAAAAAAAAAAAAAAAAGCAATAATTATTTATAATCCCATTAGGTAGTTATAGTTATATTCTCTTATTTAGCATTAATTATACCTCTGATTCTTATCTGAAGCATTCACTTCTGCCCCTATCTTCAGAAGAAATTCCACCATTTCTGTATTATTTTCAGTAATGGCAAGTAAAAGTGGAGTATACCCATTCTGAAAACATGATTTCAAAATGATTATAAATATTATACCAGTGTTAACATGCCTTTTACATTTAAGTTAAGTGTTTGCTCATAAGAAACCTCTGATATACACTTTAATTTTTAAAAGGTCTTGATACATAACAAAATATGATTTCAAAAGCCAAGAACATAAATTGGAGTTGGGCCAGTCAAAAAAGAAAAGTTTCAACTTTAGGCTTAATTTCAAACTGTGGGCAAGAGCAGCCTGGACTATTTACTGATGAGCGCCTAGCATTTGATATAAGTATTGCAAACCATATATTCACATTTCATAATGCTGCTACAGTTGGACTTCCATAGAGTTTCATTTAAACCTCCAAGGCTGCCACTTATTTGGGCGCTGTTATGTAGACAAAATATCAGTGAGCTAAAGTGTTACAAAGTTTTAAAAAATACTCATCAGTTATCCATAACGTCTCAATAGGCAATTTGGATTACTTTTAGTACTGTAAGTGGTTTTCTAATTTAACCCTATTCCTACCATTATTCCTAAGTGTATAAATAAAAAAAAAAATGTAGGCTTTTTTTTTTTTAGAGGGCAGTGTCACTGGCCCTCATATGTGGGATCCGAACTTGGGCCGCTGGTGTCCCAAGCCAGCACCCAACCACTGCGCCACTCAGCCAGCCCGGCTTTATGATTTTTAAACAGTATTCATTTATAGGAAAATCAAATATTTCTCATACAGGCTTTTGAACAGTTATCACCATTAAATGTGATGTCGCTTTGGAAGTCAGGATTATAATCTGAAACAAAACAAAGAAAGACTTTTTAAAAAGGAAAACCATATCAGTATTTGATAATCTCATTCTCCTTCCTAATTTCATTTTGGAAAATTCATACTTTATATAACATGTATTTCAACAGATATGCGTTATCTGCAATGAATACTTTCTTCCAACTGCCTTCTAAAACATAAGCTTTCTAAAACATAATGCGTCATTTTTCATAGAAGACTACCTTATTTTGAGCTTCAAGGTTAGCATTATGTTCAAGCAATTTTCTGACTAAAGAGACACTACCACCACAGACAGCCTATTGAAGGACAGTATTGCCATCCAAATCCACCAGATTTGGATCTACGCCTTGGTCTAGAAGAACAGTAGCACAGTCCTTTTCAAACTACTGCCTGTCAATACAACAAGAACAGGTGAGAAACCAACTTATTGCTCATTATATGATATATTAAACTAATGTTGAATATTATGTTTTACAGTATGACATTCAAACAAAGTTAACTAAGAAAAGAACTCAAACACATTCCAGTTGAAAAGGAAAAATTAACACACCTTAACCAATGGAGATTTGTTTTCACTATCCCACACATTTATTTTGCATTGTTTCTCAATTAAGAGAGAAACAATATTTGAATATCCATAAGCACAGGCCAGGTGCAAAGGCTTTCTATATCAATACAACAAAACACAAAGTTAGCGATAAGTCTTAGTTTGAGAAGTTATTTACTCTACTCAAGAACATGCCAGGTCATATATTATTAAAGTACTTGCTTCATGTACTTATTTATATTTAAACAAAATTTACATAATTATAATTGCCTTTTACTGAATTGTTATTTATGTAATAGGAAGTTTGTCCAGCCCTCAATGCAAACACACAGGGCCAGTTTTAAGGCCATCTAAAATAACTCCTTGCAGTAGCTTAGCAAATCGTAGCAAACATTTTGATCCATGTTCTCATCCACTATTATATATATCTCAAGAATTGGGACCTTAGTGGCTTTTACTGAATCTTTAGATCCACCTCTGTTTCCAAGTCCAATTCTCTTTTTTCAAGGAGGAGAAGGAGGAGGAGCGGAAGAGGGAGAGGCAGGGAGAAGAGGGGGAAAAGCCTGCTCTGAGAGACAGTAAATGGCATTTGCGTAGTTCCCAGTAGGTGGCTGCTGCATGCCTGCTGAATAATTTCACTTTTCTAATTGAAGTCTAAACTGCACTGTGACAATGAAACCTTTTATAAAAATTTGAGTCCCAAGGAACATAGGAAATCAGCCACAAATTCAATGAAATAAAATAGCTATGAAAACTTCAGCTCTCTAGGGAAGTTTTGAGCCCTGTGGCCTTTTACACAAATTCTGAAAACAAGTCTAATCTATCCTGAACAGGCCTGAAACATTACAAAGTGTATAGTACCACTCAAACCATCAAGAGAGTCTTTAAAAGATTGTTAAGTGGAATATCTGGCATCCTGTTCAATGAGCCACCCTGGCCTAAAGAGACAAAACATCTGAAGAACATACAGATTTAACATTTGTCTTTATTTTAAGTTATAGATTTAATGTAGATCTAATGTGGATCTGAGTAGTGTGGCTAATAGTATTAATTTGGGATTGAGTCTTCACCTACCAGGCTATGTATGTATGATCTGAGGAACTTTTTGTTAAAAATCATAAAGGTAATTCAGTTTTATAGCTGGAAGATATAAATATCTTCTGTTCATTTTCAAACTTAGCAGGCACAGTAAGCTTGAAAGAAGCCAAGTAAGCAAAGCACATTAAGAGGGAGCTACTTTGGTTTAATCAGGAGCCTGCAATGAGGCTTTGTAGATCTTGGTTTAAAGAATACTGATCTAGTCATAGCTCTGATTTGACAGATGAGAAGTTAGGGTCAAGGTTAGATAATTGCCCAGCTGGTCTCAAATTCAGATCTTTATCCCAAAACAATGTTCTTTCTATGGGGCTGCAATGGGCCCAAACAACCAGCTCATTAACTGTCATGGTGTTCCCCTCATTCTCTACTAACCAGAAATATCCACTTTTAGTATTATTATTTTATTTCTGCTAGAAAACATATTTAGAATACTATTTCCATAAGGTCATTATTAAGATGTACATATGCTTACATGAGGTATCAGAGACATTTATTATCATGCTTCTAAAATGAGCTATGAAACATTCTATAAAACATTTTTTTTTTAAAGATTTTATTGGGGAATTGGCAGAGGGGAACAGCGTTGGGGAATCGGGGAAGGGGAACAGACAAGTTGCTGTCTTTTTGTTCTTCAGTTTAGTTGCGGAGGATGTTGCTTCACTGTTGGTATCGTCATTGCGCTCTTCCCGGATGAGGCAGATCGGTCGCTGGCCTCTGGATGTCGCTCACCGCGGCTATTGGCAGCTCACGCTTGGCTGCCAGCCGCTCACGCTGGCTGCGGGCCACTCACTGTAGCCTATGGCAGCCCACTGCAGCAGGGGCTGCAGCCCACACCATCACCGGGGCTCGCACAGCCCAGCTCCAGGTGGAGCTGTTGTTAGCTGTAGAGGGCAGTGTCACTGGCCCTCATGTGGGATCCGAACCGGGGCCGCTGGCATCCCAAAACCAGCGCTTAACCAATGCGCCACTCGGCCGGCCCTCTATAAAACATTTTAATTCACCTTTTAAAAAATGTAACCAACACAAAGCAGGAGTCCCCAGTGACCATTCCCACTCTATCCACTTCTCCCGGCCCACATCTCATCTCCTCAGAAATAGTAAGTTTAATTTTAGTATGTATCCTTTCAGATGTTATTTCTCTCATTTTCAGTCTCTTTCACACACACATAAATATTCAAATAGAATATACAGCTTGAGATTTGTTCTTCATATTAATTGAGGTATAATTTACAAACAAAAATTTAAGTGTATGATTTTCTGAGTTTTGACCAATACACAGACATATAAGCACTACCATAAGTATGACAAAGAACATTTCCATCACTCTAAAAAGTTCCATCACGCTCCTGTACAATCAACCTCCTTCTCCCCCTCCTCATCTGGGACTCCTAAATACTAATTTGCTACCTGTGGCTATACTTTTGCCTCTTCTAGAATTTTATATAAATGGAGTCATTCAATATATAATCTTTGGTATCTGACTTCTTTCACTTAGCATGACACTTTTGAGATTCATCCACATTGTTGCATATGTCAGTAATTTATTCTATTTATTAATAAAAGTTATCCCTTTATTGCTGAATAGTTTTGTGTAAGGATGGATGAATGTATTTATCATATTTATCTATGTAGGGATGTATGTGGTCATTTATCAGAAAACATTTATTAAGCACTTACTATGGCTAGGCAGGGTTCTAGATGAGGAGGATACAGCAGCAAACAAAACGGACAAAAATACCTGCTCTTATGGATGGATCATACATGCTAGCGGAAAAGGTAAACACAAAACTTAAAATACAAGTATGCCAGACAGTATTAAGTGCTAAAGAGAAAAACCAGGCAGGGAAGAAGGGTAGGAAATGTCAGCAAGGAGAGGGGCTAGAACTGTAGGTGGAGGAACCAGGGAAGCCGTCACTGAGAAGGTGACAAACACCCAAAGCAGGCAAGAGCAAGCCACGTGAATATCTGCGAGAAGAGCACTCCAGGCAAAGAGAACAGCAAGTCCGAGGGCCTGGAGGCACTCCTGGCATTTCTGTGGAACCCTGAAGAGGCCAGGGTAGCTGGAGATGAATGAAAGGGAGAGCTGTAGGAAGTGAGATCAGAAAGATAACAGGGTGATGGTGAAGGTTACGTAGGAAGGTCGCAAGGCTGTAGGAGCCATGGGGAGGACTCGGGCTTTTACCCCTAATCAGATGGAAAGCCTGTGGAAGCGAAGGCAAGGAATGACGTCATGTGACATACAGTTTATATGATCATTCTGGCTACTGCATGGAGAAGAAACTGAACAGTTTAAAAGGCAGAAAACTATTGGGTTGTCAGAAAAGTCATGATGCATTTTTGCAACGAAAAACATAGAAAAAAAATACGTCATGACTTTTCCAACAACCCAATAGTTAGGTGACCATTAATTATGGTTAAGACATGATGGTGGCTTTTGTTGGGGTGGTAACTGTGAAAGTGGCAACAAATGGTTGGATTTTAGTTATTTTGAAGATAGAGCCACAAAGATTTGCTGCTGAATCAAATGGAGGATGTGAAAGAATGAGAGAAGTCAAGAATGACTCGGGGTTTCTGGCCTAAACAACTAAGAGAAAGGATTTGGCCATTTATAGAAAGAGCGGAGAGCAGATCTGAGGAGGAATAGGAATGCAGCTTGGGGATGTTTGAGAGCACGATCAATGATGTGATGGAGTCAGTAGCACTCACAAGCCAATAGTTACATTTTCGGGAATCATTAGCCAGTTGACATCACAGTGGTAGCTTGAAAGCAGGGTTTCTTGGGCCGGCCGAGTGGCGCAGTGGTTGAGCACTGGCTTGGGAAGCCAGCGGCCCCGGTTCGGGTCCCACCTATAAGGGCCAGTGACACTGCCCTAAACAAAAAAATAAATAAAGCAGGGTTTCTCCTTGCTTTCCCTCTCACTCCTCCAAGGGCTGTTATTAAGCACTTAGCAGCATACTACAGACCATTAGATATCCAAATGGAAGTGTAGGTATTTATAAATATATGAGGCTAGAGTTCAGGGTAGAGATCTAGCTGGAGATCAAATGTTGGAAAGATTAGAATATAGATATTTAAAGCCAATCTCTCTTCACCATGCAAGTGAAGATTGAAACAGAGAGAACGAAGACGGGGGGAGGAGAGAGAGAGAGAGAGAGAGAGAGAGAGAGAGAGAGAGAGAGAGAGAGAGAGAGAGAGAGGGAGAGAGAGAGAGAATAACTTTAAAGTCTGAGCCCTTAAACCTTTACTAGGCATGAAGATGAGAAGAAACCAGCAAAGGAGTCTGAAAAGTGTCCAGAGAAGGAGAAATACCAGGTGAACCAAATGTCCTGGAAGACAATACAATATTTCAAATACTACTGATAGGGCAAGTAAGATATTTGGGTGAGATGCCAGCCAAATGAGAATTGACCACTAAATGAAGTCATATTAAGGTTATCTAGGACCTGATAAAGTAATTCAGTGGAGTGGTGTGGGGTAGAAAATGAATTAGGTAACTCTGTCCTTGTTAAAAGAGGAAGAGGTAAAACTGTCAGCAAGCTGACACAAATCCTCTTTCTAACCAGTTTCTAGTTACATAATTATGATGAAAGATGACTTAAAAACTTCCCAAAAGATGTTAAGATAGTCACAGATAGTATATATTTTCTGTTATTAATGCCAAACACATAATTACTTAAGTTCTTTAATATATAAAATTAATTCTGTTTGGCAATAAGTGGTCTTGATGGGATTGTTAAAGATACTCTGCAACTGAAAAAAATTTTTCATAGAATATCTACATTAAAAAGTTGTTTTGCTGTTTCAAATCGCAAAATCTTAATAACCACTGTTCTGGGAGGTCACCTCTACTGGTGTCCTATCAAGACATTAGTAATATGGTCAATCTTAGATGGCTGGGGACAATATACTCTAGGGGGGGGGCGGGGATAGCAGGACGGGGAAGGGTGCAGTGCCCAGGGGAGATTCAGGCAGTGAGAGGGGTGGAGAGAACCAAAGAGGACGTAAGTGCCCTCAAATACCCACGTACGCTGAAAGGGGGGAGCATGAGCCTCTGCCAGTGGTTACCAGGTCTCTCTGCTATGGGAAACCCGACGTGACAACCAGTGCGGTAGCCCAGACAGGTCCTGTTTCTTCTAGGTAGAAGACCCAGTGGCCTCAGCTTCCCCGCCACGCTGCCTTTCCACTCTGCTCACCTTTATTTTTGGTCGCGGATGTTTACCTCATATTTCCGAGCTGAAGGTACTCCTTCACCTTCTCCAAATCCCCAACTGCGGCAGCTTTAGGCAGTTTTTTTCATCCTTGTCTCGAAGGTTGTAGCTCGGGTGGGCGGAGGTTCGGGTCCCGGCTGGGTCTATGCACAGGTGTGAAGCGGGGCTGTGGGGCTCATACTCCCTTTTCCAGCAAGTGCAAAGCTTCTTCAAGGTAATGCAGGAGACAATCCTTCAGTCGGACCAGGAGTCCCTGGGGTTCCTAACCGCCCCACTGGCCCCTCCGACGTCCCCACCCCACCCCGCCCCCGCCCCCTGCTCGCTGCCCCTCTGGCCAAGGTCTCGCCCCAGTCCTGGAGACAAAGCAGCCAGAGATTGGTAGTAGGCCAGAGACAGGAAGTGGGTCAAGGAATGGAAATGGGCCGGGCCACCTGCCTGGAGTGACACACCAGCCTTTGTTGCCTAGCAACGCGTAAGTCCGGGAGCCGCTGAGGTTGGGACCCAATACCAGGGAAGCCCAGACCCAGATTCTCACTTAAGATCTTAAACTGCCACGCTCAGTCTTCTATTAGATGGAGAGCCTTTGGGTAGAAACCCTACAACTTTCTTACGAATAGCTCCTTCTTCTTCAAGGGTAGACCTAGTGGCTTGAACTCTTGCAAACTATTTTAAGATTTACCTTCCTCGAGGTAGGAATAGATCTCCCCCAGTGATCTTACCCTCCAGCCTACCCCCAGCCTCTGCCAACATCATTGGCATGATACAACTCCTCTCTAAAAATCACTGAGATTCCTGCCATAATCATAGTTCCAAACCTACTTTTGAACACCACCTCTCCTATTCTCTCTCACTTGCTCTCTCACAATACTCCAAAAATCCTTCCAGGTCATCGCACCTACAGTCAGTCCATTAATTTTGTCATCTTTCGCTGACTTGACCACCCCGCTCTCACCTGATTTACCAACTTAACCAGATTAAATTCCCCAATTAATCATTTCATCTCTCCCAGGCATAGAACTTCAATACCTCTGTCCCCATTCTTTTTCTTACTGTCTAAACTGCAGTGCTAATTAAATCTAAAACTCCCACCTAAACTTGTCTGCTCTGAGCCACTGACTGTGACTAAAGACAAAAACAAAGCCATGCTTTCTTTTTTTTATTTTTAGAGGGCAGTGTCACTTGTCCTCATATGTGGGATCCGAACCGGGGCCACTGGCGTCCCAAGCCAGCTCGTAACCACTGGGCCACTCACTGACCCAAGCCATGCTTTCTTGTGTCACTTTAAGCGCATAAAAGTCCACCTGAAGTGGATAGGTATGCTTCCCAGCAATCCTTAGATGTTTTTCACACTCACACTTTCCTTGACAATTTCATGTCTTTTTTCAAACTCATTATTGGCTCATGACCTGGTTTCCTCATCCACTGAGAAAAGAGAATTAATCCAGAGAGAAATTTTACAGGCTCCCAGGCCCCATCTATCTACACCTTAACAACAAATATTTTACCTTCTCTGCTGTTCGTATTGATGATACGCCCATGTTTCTAACAAAGGCTGGAACTTCTCTTGTGTACTAGACCCCATTCTCTGTAGCCTACCCATGGATGCTGCTTGAGCAACCTCCTCTGCCCTGCTTTCTCATGTGTCCCCTCTCTGTTGACTAATTCTTATTGGCATAAATACATGCTAGTATTTGTCCATCATAAAAATAAACAGAAATATTAACCACACTGCCCCTGCAACCATTGCCTCATTTCTCTGCTTTACAGCAAACCTCCTTTGTCTGTAGTTGTCTATAATCTTATAATCTCTCTCTACAATTTTTCTTCCTCTGTTCTCACTTAAAGCAATTCCCATCGTTACCCTTTGTTCCCAGCTATTTCAATCAACATTACTTTAATTGATTATCATTTCCATCATGTGAAATTCAATTGTTATTTCTCAGTTTTCAAATTAATCCAGTAGCACTTGACACAGGTTTCAAGGACACTTGCTTGCTCCTTGAAACACTTTCTTCACTTGAACTCTAAGACATTAAACTTCCATGGTTTGATTACTTCCTTTCTAATCTTTTCCTCTCAGTCTAGTGTGCTGATTCCTCTTCATCTCCAATATAGGAGAGTTCTAGGATCAGTCCATCTATAACCTCATTTTTTTCTACAGAATCCTTAGAGTCATCCTTGAATCTTATCTTTTACACCTATATTTAAACGGCCAGTAAATCTTGTCAACACTAACTACAAAATGTATCCAGAATCCATTTGATTTCTTCCCCTATCCATATACCCTTCTGGGTGATCTCACTCAGTGCCATAGTTTTAAATACCATCTATGTGCTATCAACTCCAAACCTGGAAGTTTCAGTCTAGTCCCCTCTCCTGAACTCTAGACGGTATATCCAGTTACCTAGAGATTCTATAGGCATCTCAGTTAGACTTAACATGTCTAAACTGACCTCCTGACATTCCACTGTTTTTGCCTTTCTTACTTAAAGAATAGGTAAGTCCATGCTTCGTGTTGCTCAAGTTGAGTCAAAGTCCACATCTAATCAGTTAGTAAAAGCTGAGTGCACTACTTCCAAAATACATAATTTCACCATGGCTGTCAGTGTGGTCCAGGCCAATGTCATCTCTCTCATTTGTATTATTTTAATTTCTTATAGAATTTTGATTGTTTTTCATGCTTCTGCCTTTGTACACCACTCTTTCCCTAGTCTTTTCTAAACCCAGCAGCCTGAATGATCCAGTTAAAATGCCTTCAGATGATGTCAATTGTCTGCTGAAAATTCACCAATTGTTTTCTAAATCCCTCAGTTAATAAAAGCTGAAATTCTTATAATGGACACTTGGCCCGACAGAATCTGTGACCCCACCCGTCCACACCCTCACCTTTTAATCTCTGACCTCAAGCCTTCTGTTACTTACCCTCATATTGCTGCCACCACAGTGGTTTCTCTGTTGTTTCCTCAACACACCGAGCATGTTCCTGTCTCATGGCCTCTGGCTTTGTTGCTCCTCCTTCCTTTCCTGGAGTGCTCTTCCTGCCACCATAATGTAAGCTCCCAGAAGGCAGACATTTTTGAAGGCTTGGGTCCTTGCTAATTTGCAATTCGCAGAACAGGACTTGGTACTGTAAGTGATCTGGAAATGTGTATCAAATGAATGGATAAATATATGAATAAGGACCTCTGTTTCTATCTACCTTTTGAATATTTTTTTTAGATTTTTTCACTAGGGGAGGAGAACAGCGTTGGGGAATCGGGAAAGGGGAACAGACAAGTTGCTTGCTGTTCTTTTGTTCTTCAGTCTAGTTGTGGAGGACGTCACTTCACTGGCCCATGTTAGTATTACCATTGCACTCTTCCCATGTGAGGCAGTCGCTCTCCAGGCATTGCGCGGCTGCTCACAGAGGCTCAGGGCAGCTCACGAAAGCTCATGCCAGCTGCGGGCCAGCCCCACTGCAGCCTACACTGTCGCTGGCCCTCATATGTGGGATCCGAACTGGGGCTGCTGGCGTCCCAAGCCAGCTGTTAACCACCGCGCCACTTGGCCGGCCCACCTTTTGAATTCTTGAATGCAATTTGGACACACAACTTTTCTCTAACTCCATAGAGCAGAGGTAAAAAGCTGGCTGTAAAGTTTAATGAGAAACTCTGGTGTGGCAGACGAATAAGAATACAGAACTTCATGTGACAGCGGCCCACCAAATGTGATGGTTTCCCCAAACCACAGCCTGGTCCACCTTCCCAGGAGCTCAGTAGGCAGCTTTCTGGCCATGAGACGGTCACCAGTGGCAGCATCAATCCCTAGTCTACCCTCAGGGTACTCCTGAGAGCAGAAATCTCCAAAGAACAGTGCATAACACTCAAGGGATACCAAAAGTAATCTACTGGGTGAGGAAAGAAAGTATCAGAACCTCTTTGCATCTATTGTTAATCTTCCTTTGAAAATGATTGTATATATCTGAAGGTTTTATCATAGACATGATATATTAGAATATTGGCACATGCACACATGTATTTAGTATGTCAATCAATAAAATATCACAGAGGCATTTCATTTTATTTTGTTTTGCCAATCACATCTAATTTAGAGACTACCTCCCTAGTGCATGCCTAAAAGTCTCCAAGTCCAGGCCCAAGAGGCCATTGAATTGCCTGTACCTCTTAATAAAGAGCTACAACTCAGTCCTTCATTTCCTATTTCAAGATGTGTCTTTCATTTGGATGACTGATAAAGGAAATATCCACCCTGTGTAGGGCAATATCCCCTCTACCTAACAGAACAAGCCAACACAACACAGCAGTCCAACATCCATATGAGAAATATAAAGACATGTGAAAGTGTTTTCTCATGATCTCCCACTTGTATATTCTATTTGGAACTTGTCTCTCATCTTTCTACCTTAATTCAGTCTATTTATCTCTTGCCTAGATTACTACAGTGGCCTTCTAAATAGTCTGTGCTTTCGCTTAAAACACCATCCAAAGAGTGGTGGGCTGTAGTTCACTCATATCATACCCAGAGACCCACTGCTGGAACAGTTCTAGAATAGCTGGAGGCTTAAAATCAGAAATAGGACTATTTACATGGTGAAAATTGGCAAGAACTATAAATCCAAGCTTGTTTCAAGGCTCTGTAATATTCCTATTCTCAGAAATAAAGAAAACAGAAAATAAAAATTTAGAAAGAATAATCATTAACATCAATCCTTAGGGGATAAAAGCATGATTTATAAAGGGGAAAAAATCTCTAAATGAACGTGACAGGGAAGTCTGTGTGTTTAAATTTATAAATGGTTATTATTCACATTTATTTATGGCTTTCACATTTATTTTCCTTTCCTCTTTCCTCATCAGTTTTCCTATTCTTACAATGAACATTAATTTTTTTTGCAAAACTTTCTTAAAAGTTTAGTGTAAGGAAACTGTTCTGGGGAACTGCAGGAATGGAAATCTCACAAACCAAAGATCATCTCTCTCTTGTTAGAGTAATTTCTTTGAATTAATTGAAAGTTGATCATTCCTTTTCCAAATTAAGGAATATGTTTCTTTGTGTCCTATCAGTGTTACAAAGGCTAGAATTAGGTCCTAATTGTGGGCACTGAAAATTAATAATAGCAAAATTATAAGATAATATTCCAACATCAAAATTATCACTTTCTTGTAAGTTTCCTTTTAAAATAGGGAGTTCTCCAAATGCATTTATCTATTAATTCTTTCACTCATCATCCATCAAAAGTGAACTGAGCTCTATTGGGACATTTACTCCCATTTCTCAGGACCCTTCTCATTATAGACAATTCCTGGCTACTTCTGGGCTGTGTAGTCTGAGAAAAGTAAAACAAGAGTATCAGTACTAAGTGCCAATTAGAGGTTTCCCTCTTTCTTTTTAATGTAAAGCATTTCTGAATACTGGTAATTATACTAGAGGATCTTTCAAAGTTTCATTTAAAATAATGATTATTAAATGCTAGTTTAGTCACTGGAAATGCCTGCTGTACATATATTTCATGAAAAGTTTCCTCTACTGAGTTTAATGATATTGGTGTGTAATGGATAGTTCACTGGTCCATTTACACACCCACACTGGTAGTTCCTCCCTGTCTTTTCATGGCTTGGTAGTGGATTTCTTTTGAGTACCCCATAGTTTATTCATTCACTGAAAGACATCTTGGTTGCTTCCAAGTTTGGGCAATTATGAATAAAGCTGCTATAAACATTGAGATGCAGGTTTTTGTGTGGACATGTTTTCAACTCCTTTGGGTAAATACCAAGGAGTGTGATTCATGGATTGTATGGTAAAAGTATGTTTAATTTTGTAAGAAATCTCCAAACTGTCTTCCAAAGTAGGTGTACCATTTTGCATTCCCACCAACAATGAATGAGAGTTCCCATTGCTTCACGTCCTCACCAGCATTTGGTGTTATCAGTGTTCTGGATTTTGGCCATTCTAATAGGAATGTAGATCTCGTTGTCTTAATAAACATACTTTAGATGATAGATAGATAGATAGGTGATAGATAGATAGATAGATAGATAGATAGATAGATAGATAGATAGATAGATGATAGATGCTTTATTAGGGAATCTTAGAAAAACCTTTGGAGTGGAGAGGTGCTCCATGTTCTTGAACAAGGAGACTCATTTATCTAAAATATGTGACCTTTTCCTTATTATTTTAATCATTTCCTATAAACCAAATCAAAATAATCAAGATTTCAAAAATTAGAATTATTTGTGAGGTCATTCTGGTATACGATAATGATGATGTTAAGAAAAGTTTTAGAAAAAGGTAGAGATTTTTACATTTCCACTAATTAAATATTGTTTTACTGACAGAATAGACAATTGAATGAAATAGAATAGAAAGCCTAGAAACATACCTAAATATATATGAGAATTAGTACTTGATCACTGTGACCATTCGAAGTAGTAGGGAAAGGTTAAATTACTGATAAGTGCTGGCTCCGAGCTTTTGTCGTGAAACCCACATGGACTCCAGCTCTTTTAGTTCACACTGAAGTGCTCACCTTTGTTTCCAAAGCATTTTCCCAATTCAGCCAGAACTTTGTGTGGAGCCCAAATCATCACCCAGACCTTCATACTGGAGTCCCTTTGAGTGCTCTGTTGTTCTTGCCCACAAATTACAGCTGGGACTAGGGTGAGGCCAGGGGGATCCTAAGGGTCCCAATCTAAGAACTGCTAATAGGAATCAGCTGAAGCCATCAGATTCTAATAGTATTGCAAGAAGAGAATCAGTCTCCTTTCTCAGCTCCCAGATGGTCTCCTGAGAGCTATGTCCTATGTAGTCACCTGTGTCCGGCTATGAAAGTTCTATGTCATCTTTCCCCAACACAGTGGAGGACTGTTTTCCTTAGAGTCCCACTACTAAGGTTGGCCACTCAAGTCATGAATTAGACATAATAACGAAAATCTCCAATGTGACTTGTGTCTCCACTTCAATTTTAGCAAAGGCTGCCATACTTTTCAAGGTTCAATAGGATTCGCTGAATCTAAAGGACATGCATGTCTCTCAGGAAGAGTTTATTCAAATCCATCCATGTATCAGTATCCAAGTCTAGAAGTTAGTTTCCATTTTCTAAGACATGATCAACATAGGAACTGAGCATTATTCTCATAAAGATCATTTTGTTTGGAATGTATGTAGAGAAGGAATAGTTTTCAAATCAGACTTGACTTCTGTCAGCTCTCTCCTATTAATATGATTGGAAACTATTAATAGAGACCCTACATTTTTTATATGTAATCACAAATATGTTATCTAATGATTGTTTTATATATATAGTCGTCGGAAAAGTCAGGACGCATTTTTGCAACTGAAAACAGAAAAAAATACGTCATGACTTTTCCGACAACCCAATATAACTTTAGTTACAAATGAGGTAGTAGATGAGCAAAAATCATGAAGTTATAAGCCATAAACAATAGACCACTCAATAATCAATATTAGGAATTAAAAGATTTTGTGTAGACACTAACAATAGTTTAGTGGTCACCAAAGGGTAAGTGTGGAGGGAGGTGGTAGATGATGGTAAATGGGGTCAAATATATGGTGACAGAATTAGAACTGACTCTGGGTGATGAACACACAATGTGATATATAGATGATGTATTACAGATTTGTACACTTGAAAGCCATGTAATTTTACTCATCAATGTCATCCCAATAAATTTTAATTAAAAAAAAAACATTTTGAGAAAACTGCAAAATTTTGAAACCTTATGTAAAAACAAGTCAGCTTGAGAGATCTAAACATTTTTTAAATAAAATTTTAACTTTAAAGACAAATAAAATTAATATTTAAAAAATGTAGCCTCTTTCAGATCATTTATTTTAAAATATTATATAAGCCATATTGCAGAACTCTGGCAACTTATATGCTTATGAGTTTTCCTCTTTGAAAAATTCAATTTATTATAATCTAACTTTCCATGATGAGGTAAAACAGATGAAACATTGGATATTTTGTGCATTTTTTTCAGACATCAAACAGAAACACTGTATTTTCCTGTCCGCCCACTCACACACACTCTCTAGTTTTTTATACATGACATAATGCATCACATTCCCCAGAGATCCCTCCCAACTCCCACTCCTGGATTATTTTCCTTTTAACATATTTCAAATGTAATAACAATTTGGTACCACTTCCATTATATGGTATTTGTAAAGCCAATATATGGGGAAAACAAAAAATGTTTACGGTATAATTGAAAATTACCCTAATGAGAATAGAGAAGAAGCCATATTATATAGTTGAAAGAACACTGGAGTAGAAACATTAGGATGGGATCTTGGTCCTACTTTGAGCAATATTGACCTGAGCCACTTCTGGCAAGCCATACAGCTATAAACTAAAAGGATATTTAATAAAGAAATATGTAAAAACAACATGGAAGTAAAAGGGTATAACAAAAAAAATCAACATAAAAATTGAATGTTTTAACATTTTTTTAGCCTCCATGTATTTGTAAGATTTCCAGATTTCTTCTTATAATTGATTTCTAGTTTCATAGCATTGTGGTCAGAGAAGACACTTGATATGATTTCAATCTTTTTAAATTTGTTGAGACTTGTTTTGTGGCTTAACATGTGGTCTATCTTGGAGAAGGTTCCATGTGCACTTGAGAAGAATGTATATTCGTACCTTTGGGGTGAAATGCCCTAAAAGTATCAATTAAATCCAGCTGGTCTAAAGTGTCATTTAAGGCCACTATGTCCGTGTTGATTTTCTGTCTGGAGGATCTGTCCATTGGTGATAATGTAGTGTTGAAGTCCCCTACTATGATAGTGTTACTCCTGATCTCTGTCTTTATGTCTGTCAAAATCTGTTTTATATATTTAGGAGCTCCTATATTGGGTGCATAGATGTTTACTAGGGTTATCTCCTCTTGTTGAATTGATCCCTTTATTATTATGTAGTGCCTTCTTTGTCTTTTATTGTAGTCTTCATTTTGAAGTCTATTTAGTCCGAAATTAATATTGCTACTCCAGCTTTTTTTTCAATTCCATTTGCACAAAATATCTTATTCCATCCCTTTACTTTCAGTCTGTGTGTGTCTTTTGATCTGAGATGAGTCTCTTGTAGACAGCAAAGGCATGGGTCCTGTTTACTTATCCAATCAGACACTCTGTGTCTTTTGATTGGAGCATTTAGCCCGTTCACATTTAAAGAAATTACTGATAGGGGCATATTTATTGCCATTTTGTTATTTATATTTCTTGTCTTGCTGGGTTAGCTTATTTTCTCCTTTCTTCTGTTTAAAAAAGCCCTTTTAACATTTCCTGCAATGCTGGCTTGGTGGTAATGAACTCCTTAAGCTTATTCTTTTCTGAGAAGCTCTTTATCTCTCCTTCGATTTTAAGTGATAGCCATGGTGGGTAGAGCAATCTTGGTTGTAGACCTTTATTTTGTGTCACTTTGAATATCTCCTGCCATTCCCTTCTGGCCTGCAGAGTTTCTGAAAAAAAGTCAGCTGTTAGTCTTATAGGAGTTCCTTTGTATGTAACCTGCTGTCTTTCTCTTGCTGCGTTTAGGATTCTGTCTTTGTCTTTAAGCTTTGCCATTTTAACTATGATGTTTCTTGGTGTGGGCCTGTTTGGATTCAGCCTGTTTGGAACTCTCTGCACATCCTGGGCTTGTATGTCGATTTCC
The DNA here is from genome assembly GCA_033961575.1 of Aselliscus stoliczkanus. Lineage (NCBI taxonomy): Eukaryota > Metazoa > Chordata > Mammalia > Chiroptera > Hipposideridae > Aselliscus > Aselliscus stoliczkanus. The sequence goes on along the minus strand of CM066740.1, from coordinate 67,294,734 downwards.
TTCACCAGGGTAGGGAAGTTTTCAGTCATTATTTCTTTAAATACAGTCTCAATCCCTTGCTTTTTTTTTTTTTTTTTAAGATTTTATTGGGGAATTGGCGGAGGGGAACAGCGTTGGGGAATCGGGGAAGGGGAACAGACAAGTTGCTGTCTTTTTGTTCTTCAGTTTAGTTGCGGAGGATGCTGCTTCACTGTTGGTATCCTCATTGAGCTCTTCCCGGATGAGGCAGATCGGTCGCTGGCCTCTGGATGTCGCTCACCGTGGCTATTGGCAGCTCACGCTGGCCGCCAGCCGCTCATGCTGGCTGCGGGCCACTCACTGTAGCCTATGGCAGCCCACTGCAGCAGGGTGCAGCCCACACCATCACAGGGGCTCGCACAGCCCAGCTCCAGGTGGAGCTGTTGTTAGCTGTAGAGGGCAGTGTCACTGGCCCTCATGTGGGATCCGAACCGGGGCTGCTGGCATCCCAAAACCAAAACCAGCGCTTAACCAATGCACCACTCCGCCGGCCCAATCCCTTGCTTCTTCACTTCTCCTTCTGGTATTCCTATGATTCCACTTTTGTTGCGTTTTATGTTGTCCCAGGGGACTCTTAACCTATTTTCAATCCTTTTTATTCTTTTTTCTTTTTGTTGTTCCAGCTGGGTGATTTCTGCTATTTTGTCTTCTAATTCGCTGATCCGCTCCTCTGCTTCATCTATTCTACTGGTGATTCCTTCGAGTGTGTTCTTCATTGCAGTTATTGTATTCTTTAGTTCTAACTGGTTGTTTTTTATGATTTCCCTATCCTTCTTTATGTCCTCGCTAAGTTCCTTAAACATTCTTTTCATCAGTGTTCTAAACTCTGTCTCTGAAAGTTTGGATACCTCTGTTTCATTTAGTTCCATTTCTAGAGTTTTCTTCTGATCTTTTACTTGGGACATGTTTCTTTGTTTTTTCATTCTGGCTGTCATTCTGCGAATGCTTCGATGTATTAGATAGATCACCTAGAAAAAAAAGAAGAGAAAAAAAAAGAGGTGCGGGGGCTCTCCATCCTCTTTAATCTGCAGACCCCTTGCTCCAGCTTGCAGTGAGCTTTCCACAATTAGCTTCTGTGTGCTCTGGAACCGTGCTCACTACCAAAAAACAAAACAAAATCTTTACAGGTTGTTGCAGGTTGTTCGCTATTTCAAAAAAAAAACAAAAAAACCCTCTGTGGCCTTCGAGATGTGGGCCAGGCACCGGGGGCTCAGAGTGCCTCTGGCAACACAGCTGTAGGTGGGTGGGGCAGGCCCCCAAGGCACCACTTGATGTGGTCAGTGGCCCCCACCAAGTCAGAGCAGCACGCACTCTGCACCAGCAGTCAGTCCACACAAACTCGCCAGGAAAGCCTCGATCGGATCACACAGGTGCACCGCTCCCTGCCCAACACTCTCAGGAAAACTCCCCATCTCAGTCTTTCCCAATCAACTGCCTGCAGATCAGTCTAAGCAGCCAAATGGCCAATCCCCAGCCTGGCAACTCTGCACAAACAGTGCGGCTCTCGTACTTCTGAGTCTCAGTGAACAGACTGATGCAGCTGGAAAGGACCTGCCCTACGTTTCCCTGGCAACACCCCAAAAGCAGGGAGGAGGGTGGGGATCCAAGGCAGCTTGCGCACTCCTGCGTGCGTCTCAGTGAGCAGCCTGATGGAGCTGGAGGGCACCCGCCAGGTGTTTCCCTGGCAATGCAGCACAAGCAGAGCGGAGGGTGGGGATCCAAGTCCGCATGCACACGCACGCACGAACTCACTCACTCCTGCGACAAGTTCACCAGACCAATGGGATCCCGGATCTGACCCTCTGTGGGAAGGTCCAACCATGAAATAATGGCACCCTCCTGTACACCACTCCTGTACAAGCTCCACACCAGAGGAACAATGGTCCCCAAACCTCCAGCTTCTGCACCAAAGGTGCTCAGTTCAGTCCTTCCTCACAGGCTCTCGGGCCCAGCTCACACAGCTACTCCCTCCAACAGGAACCGGGTGAGTGCTCACAGGCGAGCGAATCTGTGCGCCGGCCCCACTGATTCTCCAGCCACCCTCAGCCTCACCGAGATGAGCAAAGAGAGTCCTCATTAATTTCTACTGCCCGCTATCATAGAACTCCTCTTCCTGGCAAAGGAACTCTGGGCTTGTGAGCTCAGTATGGGGCTGGAGGGTCTCTCCCCCAACCGGAGAAGCCTCCACACACAGCTGGGGCATCCCTCACGGGGTTCACCCTCTGTTGTCTGTGCCCCTCCTACCAGACTGGACGTGGCCTCCTCTTTAGATCCTTCGTTTAGAAGTTCTGTTCATCTAATTTTCAGGGAACTTCTGAGGTTAAATGTTGTATAAATTATTTGTAATTTTGATGTGATCCTGGGAGGCAGTTCAGAAAGCGTCTGTCTATTTTTCCATCTTACCAGAACTCCCTGTTTTAACATTTTTTAATGGTAAACCTAAGGAAAGATGTCTTGGAGAATAGTTCTCAACTCCTCTACTCACCCAATGAGGACAGTAGACACAAATGGTATACTGTTAGCTGAAGATAGAGACCTGCCTTTATCCTTTGTGTTATGTAACTCTGCCATCTTAAACCAGAAAAAAGGCTGGGAAAATTCAATACAGAGTATATATATCCACTTAAAAAGACAGGCTTTAGTTGCTTTAAATGAATCCAAGCCCCGTAAGTTACATCCTAGAGTACTGATAACATTTGACAAAATAACTCATGACCTTGGACAGTAAATCTTTGAGTCAGGTTGATTTAGTTGATGTACTATAGACAGATACAAGCTTCCCAAGGACAAGAAACTTGTTAATATCGTTCCCTGATATATCCACTGCTTTGAGCACAGTCCCTAGCATGCATTTATGGCTTGACAAATGTCCCTGACAAAATTCTAAAATCTATTCTAAGTTCGTGGATATATAGAAAAGGAAGTATGATCACTAGGAGGCAGCATCAATTCACAAAGACCAACTATGCCCACATCACCGTTTCCATGCTATAGAAAAGAGGATCACATCAAAGCAAAAGCATCTGACTAAATTTCATATGAATAATTCCAGTAAACAAGATGCAGAAGAACTAAATATTTTGCAATTAAATGTATTTGTAGCTAGTTGAATGAGAACACTATGCTGTTTAATGGATCACTATCAGTCTGGATGGAGACAGCACTCTCTGCCTTGTCAACGTTTTTTTTTCAGTCTTACATGTAAAGAGAAAGTATGTTTCAAATTTGCCCACAACTTAAAAACTGAGAATAACAGCCCAAGTTTTTTTTAAAGAGCCCCAAATTAGTAAAATAAAATTAATAAAAGTAATAAAATGAGGTACATATGCAAATTCCAGTTTCAATGTGAAAGACTTTTGAGTTTTTATTCTCCAACTCCTTGAGTCAAACATATGATTGCCAACACAAATTTAGTGTTGCTGTATATTTGTTAAAATTGTCAACTTATTGTACATACCTTCCACTTAGCCTGAAATCTTCATAATTTATATATTCCAGTCTCTTGTAGAGAGATATAACAGCCAGTGGGACTGTGAAAAACTAAGGTGACAAGATGCACGTTTGCAACATTTTCACATTGGCCTTTGAATACCTAGAATAACAGCTGTTTACTGTTATATCCTCCAAATCAAATCATACTAAGTTTTAAATGCAGTCTAATTTCATTTGTCAGAACCCCATAAAGCAGCTATTATTATCTCTGTATTTAAAGGTAAGGATTCTGAAACACAATTAGGGACTCATCCAGGCATATGACAAATGATCTCTTTTAATAATTCCACCACTTTCCTTACTTAGCTATTTATTGTGTACTCCTTTTTGCCCCATTCCAGAACTACTGAACCACAACGGTGACAGTAGGACCCAAGAATATTTAAAGCAGCTCAGCTAATTATAATAAAAATGGCCCACAATGAAGCTTTGGGAACTACCTTAGATCATCTAAATATTTATTTCAATCAGACTTCTGATAGATACTTGAGAGCAGAGGTTTTGAGATTATACTTTCTGCTGATAGGCAGTACTATATAAGCAGTAGAAAGTTCTGGTCGAAGTAGAGTGCTGTTACTCCCAACTGTGACCTCTTGTAAGGTCCCTAACCCTGTTGAGCCTCCATTTTTCCCATACATAAGTGACCACTGTTGCAAGCACTTAACATCATGCCGAGCACATGGTATGCATTCAATAAATACCATCTACTAATTGTGAAGGTGAAGCCCCAGTCCCCACTATGAATATCGTCAGAATACACTGTATTAAGTATAAAAGTTGTTTTTATCATACTTACATCTCACACAATGTTAAAATTTCAAACTTTAGAAAGGTTAAACAGGATGTTTAAGTAAAGCAAATATTATTAACAAAAGTTTATCTTTAATATCTCTTATTCTTCTGGCATCAAGATTTGTAATATTTAAGCCCAAACTGTCAGCATGTAAGGCCATTTAACTCATCAAAGTGTTTTAACCTAAAAGCAATGTTTTCAACTATTATTTTAGATGAGGGGTTGGCAAACGTTTGAGACGGAAGAGCCACCAGCGGTCGGCAACCTGTGGCTCACAAGCCACATGAGGCTCTTTGGATACGTACATGTGGCTCTGAAGTAAAATTGAAAATGAAAATAAAACTATCATAGTTTCTTTTATAAAATTTTTAAAAGATATTATTCACATAATGAACTCATTTGTTTTATAGGTCTCCAAAACTTCAAGGGACAGGATCGGCTCTTCCAGGGGTCAGCAAACTTTTGAGATGGAATGTACCCAAAGAGCCGCATGTGGCTTGTGAGCCACAATTTGCCAACCCATTTTACGATAGTCTTTTCAGTTAAAAAGAAACAAATGAAGTCCTTTTTGCAGTTATTTGCCCTATATGAAAAACTTCAGTGAAAAACATCTTGACAAAAAAATTTATTTCTTTGATTCATTAAGCTGGGCTTAGATAAGTACCTGAGTCACAAAGCACAGAAGTAATTATAGGTTAAAACTGATTTAAGCTTCTTTGTAAGAAACAGATTCCAGAATAAAAGTGTCATTAAAGAATATAAAAAACTTGAGAATGCATATTAATCATGTTACCACTCATACTTGTGGTTCCCTTACAGTCCTCTTGCAAAAAGAAATCCAACTTGGTCATGAGCATGAAAACCTACCATATGCACCCAGGGATAAAGAACTGCCTATGTCGTTTGGTATATTTTCATTCCTTTTTCATACTAACCATTAATAAAGACAACCAATTATATTGGGAATGATTTTTCTGAAATCAATCAGGAAAATATATCTTTATAAGGCATTTTAGATTTCAAAAGGATACATCATATTAGAAACACATTACTGTGAGGACATCGAATGCTTTGTTTACCGGTTTATATGTAATTTGTGTTGATACGTCAAGTATGTTAGGAAAACATCTGACTCTGGACTTGTACTGTTAGAATACATTTCACTTAGGAGTTGAGTGGTCTTTATTCCTTAGTTGATTTTTGGAATTAGTGTACCAATTTAAAATACCATTATTTATTAAAATAAGTCCCTAATTAAACTTGCCTGTTTGCTTGACTCACTTTGCATTATTTTCATTTTATTACTAAACTGATTACAAAACCTTACAAAAGCCTAATGTTTATGTAGAGCCAGTATTAGCTCTTCCTCTAATACTCCCAGGGACAGCCCTGACCATCAGAACATCAACCAAGTTATTCTGAGTGATGGTGGTAGATGACCTTTGAAGAAAACTATCTCAACAGGTCTCTCTCCTTAACAAGTCTTGTTTCTGTGAGTGAATTTTCTTCTGGAAAATGTTTTATTTGTGAACCAAAATCTACCATGTCTAATTTTAAACAGTTTTAAAAATTAAAAAATACAAATGAAATCCACCTCTAAGTTCTGAAAAAATCCATTCTGGAAGCTATCCTCGAAATTTATACAAATTACCTATCATCTATTGTTGAGTTTGTATTGTTGAAGCAAACCTGCAGGCCAAGTCCAGCCTGCCACTTGTTACTGTAAATGTTTTACTGGAACACAGCCATGACCATTCATTTATGCATAATCTATAGCTGTCTTCATGCTACAAGAGTTGAGTAATTGTGGCAGAGAACACCACATGGTCCTCAGAGCTTAAAATATTTACTACCTGCATCCTTATCAAGAAAACTTGCCAACTCGCGCGCCAGGCAGACGCAGGTCCCCGAGCGACGTGGTGGGGTTCTGAGCCGCGCGATAGGGTGTGCACAGTCCCCTAAACCCCGGTGGCAGTCCCTCCAGAAGCACAGCAGGAGAACCGCGCGGGCGCGCGCAGGCTCCGAGGCAGAAGCCTGAAACCCGGCGAGCAGGGGAAGAAAGAATACTCTCGCGTGGAGATGCAGTGCGCGCCGGAGGAGACACAGGTCCCCCAAAGGAGCAGGGATCTGAGCAGCACAGCAGGGTGCACGCAATCCCCTAAGCCCCGGGAGCCCCTTTGGGAGAACAGCAGGAACTCCGCTGGAGCATATGAGGCAAACGCCTTAGCTCAAAACAGTGTTGGAACTGTGTCTTTTTTTTTTTTTTCCTTTTCTTTTTCTCCTCTCTTGAACAGAAAGCAAAAAAAAAAAAAAAAGACCAAAACAATAAAACAAAACAATAACCCACTCACTCCCACAAACTTTGGCCCCTGCCAAGCCACAGTCTTAAACTGACCCCTGAATGGAGCAGTAGGGGCAGATTACAGAGTATTCCTATTTGCAGAAGGTCCAGAATTTCCGCCCCAGAAAAGGCTGCAGAGTGAGACTACCTACCCCGCCCCACCTTTATGCAAGGCTTGGGAGGCAGGGCAGGTTCTGCTGCTGAGGCACTAATTAACAGACTCTTGACAGCTGGCTTTTGGCAGTGAGGAGCTCTTTCATTCTCCACAGCTGTCAATGAAAAGGGTGCCCAAAGACACTCATTGAGCCTTTGGGGGTGCAGCCTGACTTGGGACAGGCGAAAGCAAAATGGCAGTGACTTTGTAAAAACTACCAATCACACGTCACAACCACACTCAAGTACAGCAAACCTGCAATGCCAGGATCACGCTAGGCGTCAGGTGGCCTACTCTGTTCCCACAAGACGCACAGGAATTCTTCTACAGCAGAGGACAAACTGAAGAGAGCTTGGTGAACTTTAGCCAAGACTGGCACGGGTTTTTGTTTGTTTGTTTTTCCTTTGATTGCTTATCTTGGTTATTTTTGGGTTTTATTTTTATTTCATTTTTATCATTTTCTAGTTAATATACCCATATATATGGGTGTATATAGGTGAATATATGTACATATATATGGGTGTGTAGACATATATATATAAATTTTTTTTCTTTTTCTTGTTTTTTTCCCCACCCTCACTTTCTCCATTCTTTTATTCATTCTTCTCACTGCTCTACTTTTCCTCTTTTCCTTTTCTCTACAAATTTTTTATTTTTTTTATTTTACTGTTTAAAAACTTTTTTAATTTTTAATTTCAATATTTATTTTTTGCTATAGTTATATGGTTTGTTTATTCTATTTTTTATTTTATATTATATTTTATTTTGTTTCCTCTTCTGTGCTTTTTGTGTGTGGTTATTGTTTTGTTTCTGTTTGTTTTCTTCTTTTGTATGTTTGATACTTCTGTACAAGTTGACTGTAGATTGATGGTTGGCATTTTTTACATGTGAGAGTCTTTGGTGGCTGCAGAGGTTGTCCTTGTGGATCTGTTTTGCTCTAAAATCACTCTGCAGCACTGGGTCCAAAGAGACACAAGAATCATCATACCTGAAGGCCAACTTTAGATAAAACCAGAGCATTTCTGGGTTTGACATACAAGAGTCACACCCAAAAGAAGTTGCTACAGGTGCTAGGGCCCAAAGGATCCAATCCTCATCAGAGGGGTCAACCCTCTCACAGCAGCTCATAAACTGCGGACACTGCTGATCCTCACAGCTGATCAGTCTGGGAGTCAATCCCACCTACGGACAAGCCAAAAGTAATTAAAACTAAAACTTCAACAGGTGAGGACACACAACACAAGGAACACCTCAGATAAATACACGCACAGGAGAGTAGGGAGACTGAGTAATTCAAATATAAAGGACACACACCATATAAGTTTACCCAGAAAAGACTGAAAAACGTGGGGGATCTATCTGTTATATTGAAGAAAACACAAAGAGTAAACCAGAATGGGGAGACAAAGAAATACAACCCAAATAAAACAACAGAAGAAACTTCCTGATTAATGGAACTACAGGAAATAGAGGTAAACAACCTATCGGAGACAGAGTTCAGAACACCGATTATTAGAATGTTCAAGGAAATTAATGAAAATATAAAGAAGGATAGAGAAATCATGAAAAGCAACCAGCTAGAACTTAAGAATACAATTACTGAATTAAATAACAAACTTCATGGAATCACTAGCAGATTGGATGAAGCACAAAATCGAATAGTGACTTAGAAGACAAGAGAGCAGAGATCACCCAAGCGGAACAACAAAAAGAAAAAAGAACAAAAAACATTGAAAATAGTTTAAGACAGCTGGGAGACAACATGAAACGCAACAACAGGAGGATCATTGGAATACCAGAAGGAGAAGAGAGGGAGCAAGGGATTGAGAATATATTTGAAGTAATAATGTCTGAAAACTTCCCTAACCTGGCAAAGGACAGTGAAAGACAAGCCCTGGAAGTGCAGAGAGTTCCAACCAAGATGATCCCAAACTGGCCCACACCAAGACACATTATAGTGAAAATGGCAAGGGTTAAGGACAAAGACAGAATCCTTAAAGCAGCAAGGGAAAGGCAGCAAGTTACTTACAAGGGCACCCCCATAAGATTATCAGCTGACTTTTCTACAGAAACTCTACAGGCCAGAAGGGAGTGGCAGGTTTTCAAAGTGATGAAAAATAAAGGCCTACAATACAGATTGCTATATCCAGCAAGGTTATCATTTAAAATTGAAGGAGAGATAAAGAGCTTTCCCGAAAAGAATAAATTAAGGGAATTCATTACTACCAAGCCAGGTTTGCAGGAAATGTTAAAAGGGCTTCTTTAAGCAGAAGACAAAAACAACCTAAGAAAGACTAGGAACACAAATAACAAAATGGCAATAAATATGCACCTATCAATAATCACATTAAATGTAAATGGAGTAAATGCTCCAATCAAAAGACATAGGGTGGCTGAATGGATAAGAAAGCAAGCCCCCAGCATATGCTGTATACAAGAGAGTCACCTCAGATCAAAAGACACATTCAGGCTGAAAGTAAAGGGATGGAGTAAAATATTTCATGCAAATGGAACTGAGGAAAAAGCTGGAGTAGTGATACTTATATCAGATAAAATGGACTTTAAATTGAAGAATATAACAAAGGACAGAGAAGGACACTTCATAATAATAAAGGGATCGATCGAACAACAGGACATAACCCTACCTAGTAAACATCTACGCACCTAACATAGGAGCTCCTAAATATATAAAACAGATATTGTCATACATAAAGACAGAGATCAACAGTAACACTATCCTAGTAGGGGACTTCAACACCCCGCTGTCAACAACGGACAGATCCTCCAGACATAAAATCAATGCGGAAACAGCGACCTTAAATGACACATTAGACCAGCTGGATTTAACAGACATTTTCAGAGCATTTCACCCCAAAACTACAGAATATACATTCTTCTCAAGCACATGGAACATTTTCTAAGATAGACCACATGTTAGGCCAAAGCACAAGTCTCAATAAATTTAAGAAGACTGAAATCATTTCCAGTGTCTTCTCTGACCACAATGCTATAAAACTAGAAATCAATTATAGGAAGAAATCTGGGAAGCTGACAAATAAATGCAGGCTAAATAACATGCCACTAAATAGTGAGTGGGTCACAAATGAGATCAAGGAGGAAATCAAAAGATACCTCGAGACAAATGAAAATGAAAATACCACGACCCAAAATCTCTGGGATGCAGCGAAAGCAGTCCTAAGAGGGAAGTTCATAGCCCTGCAGGCCTACCTAAAGAAGGAAGAAAAATGTCAAATCAGCAGTTTATCCTTTCATTTCAGGGAACTGGAAAAAGAACAGCAAAAGAAGCCAAAGGGGACTACAAGGAAGGAGATAATAAAAACTAGAGCGGAAATAAATATAGAGAACAGAAAAACAAAAGATCAACGAAACTAAGAGCTGGTTTTTTGAGAAGATAAACAAAATTGACAAACCTCTAGCCAGGGTCATCAAAAAAAAAAGAGAGAGAGGACTCAAATTAATAAAATCAGGAATGAAAGAGGTGAAATGACTACAGACATCACAGAAATACAAAAAATTCTAAGAAATTACTATGAGCAACTATATGCCAACAAATCTGACAATCTGGAAGAAACATAATTTTCTAGAAGCATACAACCTTCCAAAGGTAACTTGAGAAGAAACAGAAAATCTAAATACTCTGATTACTACCAAGGAAATTGAATCAGTAATCGACAAGCTCCCAACAAACGTAAGCCCTGGACCAGATGGCTTCACAAGTGAATTTTATCAAACATTCAAGAAAGAACTATCACCTATTCTCAAACTATTCCAAAAAATCCAGGAGGGAAGGCTCCCAAATTCTTTTTATGAAGCCACTATCACCCTGATTCCAAAACTAGATAAACACAGCACAAAAAAGGAAAACCATAGGCCAATATCACTGATGAACATAGATGCAAAAATTCTCAATAAAATATTAGCAAACAGAATTCAGCAATATATTAAGATCATACATCATGATCAAGTGGGTTTGATCCCTAGTACACAAGGCTGGTTCAACATCCATAAATCAATTAATGTGATACACCACATCAACAAAATGAAGAATAAAAATCATATGGTCATATCAATAGATGCAGAAAAAGCATGCGACAAAATCCAACAGCCATTTATGTTAAAAACCCTTAGCAAAGTGGGAATACAGGGATCATATCTCAATATAATAAAAGCCATATATGATAAATCTACAGCTAACATCATACTCAATGGGGAAAAGCTAAAACCATTCTCCTTAAATCAGGAACAAGACAAGGCTGTCCACTTTCTCATCTTTTATTCAACATAGTTCTGGAAGTTCTAGCCACAACAATCAGACAACAAAAAGAAATAAAAGGCATCCAAATTGGCTAGGAAAAAGTAAAATTATCATTATATGCAGATGACATGATACTGTATATAGAGAACCCCAAAGACTCCATCAAAAAACTACTGGAACTGATAGACGAATTCAGTAAAGTAACAGGATATAAAATCAATGTTCAGAAATCAGTGGCATTTGCATATACCAATAATAAATTAACAGAAGGAGAAATTAAGAAAACTGTCTCATTTACAATTGCATCAAGAACTATAAAATACCTAGGAATAAATTTAACCAAAGAAGTAAAAGATCTGTACTCAGAAAATTATAAGACACTGAAGAAAGAAACCTAAGAAGATACAAATAACTGGAAACACCTACCACGCTCATGGATAGGAAGAATTAATATAGTTAACATGTCCATACTGCCTAAAGCAATACATAGATTCAATGCAATTCCCATCAAACTACCAAGGGCATTTTTTCACAGAAATAGAAATATAATCCTAAAATTTATATGGAATCATAAGACCCCGAATAGCCTCAGCAATCCTGAGAAATAAGAACAAAGTCGGGGGTATCACGCTACCAGACATCAAGGTTACAGTAATCAAAACAGTCTGGTACTGGCATAAAAACAGGCACATAGACCAGTGGAACAGAACAGAGACCCCAGAAATAAATCCATGTATATACGGACAGTTAATCTATGACAATGGAAGCAAGAATTCATACTGGGGTAAAGATAGTCTATTTAATAAATGGTGCTTGGAAAATTGGACTGACACATGCAAAAAAATGAAACTGGACCACCTTCTTACGCCATATACAAGAACAAATTCAAAATGGATTGGGGCCGGCCAAGTGGCGCAGTGCTTGAGAGCTGGCTTCGGATGCCAGAGGCCAGGTTTCGGATCCCACATATGAGGGCCAGTGACAATGCCCTCCTGAAAAAAAAAACACAAAAAAACAAAAAACAAAAAAATGGATTAAAGACTTAAATGTAAGACCTGAAACCATAAAACTCCTAGAAGAAAACATAGGGAGTAAATTTGCAGACATTACTCTGAGCAACATTTTTACTGTTACATCCCCAAAGGCAAGGGAAGTAAAAGAAAAAATGAACATATGGGATTATATCGAACTTAAAAGTTTTTTCACAACAAAGGAAACCATCAATAAAACAAAAAGGAAGCCTACTGAATGGGAGAATATATTTGTCAACAATATATCTGAAAAGGTGTTAATATCCAAAATTTATAAAACATTCATGCAACTCAACACCAAAAAAACAAACAACCCAATTAAAAAATGGGCAGAGGAAATGAAGAGACATTTCTCTAAAGAGGACATACAGATGGCCAACAGGCATATGAAAAAATGTTCAACCTCCCTCACATTAGGGAAATGCAAATAAAAACCACAATGAGATAGTACCTCACTCCAGTCAGAATGGCTATCATCAATAAATCAACAAACAACAAGTGCTGGCGGGGCTGTGGGGAAAAGGGAGCCCTGCTGCACTGTTGGTGGTATTGTAGATTGGTGCAGCCACTATGGAAGTCAGTATGGAGGTTATCTCAAAAAAACTGGAAATGGAACTACCTTTTTACCCAGCAATTCCACTCCTAGGCATTTATCCTGGAAAACCCAAGACACTACTTTGAAAAAATATATGCACCCCTGTGTTTACTGCAGCGCTATTTACAATAGCCAAGACTTGAAAACAATCGAAATGCCCATCGGGAGACGACTGGATTGAGAATCTGCGGTACATTTACACAATGGAAGATTACGCAGCTATAAAGAAATCGTACCATTTGCAACGATATGGATGGACCTAGAGAACATTATGTTAAGTGAAATAAGTCAGTCAGAGAAAGACAAATACCATATGATCTCACTTATATGTGGAATCTAAAGATCTGAATAAATGAACAATGTAAACAAAAATAGTTTTAGAGACACAAAGAAAAAACTGATGAGGGCTAGATGGGATGGGGATGGGCATGAGGGAGAACAGGAAGGGATGAGTCAACATAAACTGATGACTACAGTACTACTGCAGAGACAGTTTAGGGAATATAATCAAAAAGGTTGTAAATATTTTTTTTTAGGGGAACCTAAGGACGCATGTCTTTTTTAGGGAGACCACTTCATGGACGGTGTAGTGGCCTTACCACTGCACTGTACATCTGAAGCTGCCGCTGAACAATATTATATGTCAACTATAATTTAACAGGGGCCGGCAGAGTGGCACAATGGTTGAGCGCTGGCTTGGGAAGCCAGCGGCCCCGGTTCAGGTCCCACATGTGAGGGCCAGTGACACTGCCCTCAAAAAACAAAAACAAAAACAAAACAATTTAACACATATATAGTCATGGGATGTGGAATATAGTGTAGGGATGGAGTCAATGGAATTTTAATAGATATGTATGATATCGGGTGTGCGAGGACAGAGGAGGGGGAGGGGAGAGTCACTTTGTAAGGGGTGAAAAAAAATAACTATTGCATTGTTTTGTACATCTGTAACTAATAATAATAATAAAATTAAATTTAAAAATACTTGCCAACACCTATTTTAAACACTTACTAAAAAGAAAGAAAAACCTATTTAAATTTTGTTTGAATGACAAGACTGTATTTTTTCATTTTCTTCTCATCATAAAGATACACACTTTGGCCTACACATTGAGTTATGGGAAATTTTGTGGACTAGCCCAGATAGCTACACAATACTTATGCTAATATTTTTTGTATGAATTCTTTAAAAAGTGTTATCAAGCAATGAAACAACGGAGTTTTAGAAAACTGCCTATTTGCAGATGAGGGATATTACTTAATTGATTCACCCATATAATCAACCAAATAGGCCTGAAATGCTCTGAGAAACCATGTTTACTTCTTTTGAAATCAGCATCACAGAAAGTTGTTGAAAATAGCAAGCTCTACCTCAATACAAACTTAGGGTTTACTCACATTTACAAACAAAAAACTTTAATACTAGAAATTCCACAACTCTTAAAATTGAGAGCTAAGATGGCTTTTAAGATTACATGGAGTCAATTTTTTCAAATAATATACAACTTTTTTTAGACTTTTTCCTTTTCTCAAACAATCACATTTTTATCCACACTTTTAAGGTGTAGGGAGTATCCCCCTCCGCCCCGGGGCAGTGTGGTAAATGGGGATGGTTCAGAGAACTGGAGAAGACAAGACTTACTTTCCTGTGATGCTCTTAAAATCAGGGAAGAAACACTTGTATCCTGCACTATTGATGGTATTTGTATGCTTGGTTTACATAGCACACAAATTTCTTTTCAACTAGTTTTCCATAAATATTCCAAAAACGTCAGAAATTGTTTTCTAAAACTTCTCAAATTAGATTTTTACACTATTTAATAGAAAAATAAAATCAAGCTACCAAACCTATGTAGGCAAAAAAATGTTTATTCAAGAAAATGTAAAAATATTGTAATTTACATATTACAATGAATCAATACGGAGTCAAAATTGCACAATTACACATTCATAAAAATTCCGCACATATCCTCAGAAAAATCAGTTTCTGTACAAAGATTTACAGATGTTGAATGTAATTCTTCGTTAGTGTGCTACTGAGTTTAGAGGTTCTGCTCGAATGTTCCCCAAATCAAGTGCAGAATCTGTTTCTTCATCAATTTCCCCAATGACTGCACTGCAATTATTTGAGAAGAAAAAAAATGAGTTAAAACAATCGCATTTCTGACAAAACTGAGGACCAGGTTAAAAAACTACTTTAAGATGAAAAACAAACTCTTCATTAGTAGTGAATTGCACATTTAGGTCACAAAACTCAAGACAAAATTATTTGAAGGCAACATTATTACAGGAAGCAATAGTAAAGGACAGATTTCATAGAGTGTGATTGGATCATGTATCTGTAAAGGGAAAAGACACAAATGGGATATATAAGGTACAAAATCCCCAAAACGTCCAATCCTATGATTTCATCTCTAGGGACTGAATTAGGGGAGGTGTGAGAAAGTGGAGGGAAATCACAAAATCACTACTAAATAAGCAAATAAAATGTCTGTTATTTAAGTAACTTCAATGAACTAAATCCATCAATGGTATAGAATTTCTATTTCCTTTTCATGATTTTTCAGTTTACTCAATTTAAATTCAACACCAAAAGTAGTTTTTTATATACAAAGATAATAACAGCAACTGGCACTTAAGTATCTAACAAATTTTTAATGCAAATGCTAAAGCCAGTCAATTTTTCCTTGATTGAAAACAAATGTAACATTAATTTCATTCATACCATGCTAAGTGACCAAGGCCATGTCTTCCTAGATGGATATTGTCACTATTACATCCAGACCATGGGACATGTATGAAACAGTACTCCACAAAAAAACTGGTTGTTTAAATTTGTCTGGTTTTAACCAGAGTAAATTTAAATTCTATAAATGAATACTTTTAATACCGAGTTTGCCCAATCTTGCTTTAAGCTATTAAAGCCTTCAGTTCTCTAATTGTGGAAAGTCTCAAACTCTGGGAGAACATACTAAGTTTTTTCTCAATATAAAACAAATTAAAGATTTTAACTACACCCTTAAAATTTAGTATCATTTGAAATCCTTAGGGAAGACAGTGAGAGTGCTGGTAAATGTTTTTTGTTGTTGTTGTTTTTTTAAGCTTATTAGAGTTTATTTGATCCAAACGGACGATAATTGCCGGGTAGCAAAATCTCAAAGGATTGAGAAAATGCCACAGTAAATGTTTGAAAATAAGCTCTCCAAAGAAAAATGGGGAGGCTATATAGTTTGCAGTGTTTACTGACATCCATCATGCAAATACTCCCACTATGGCCACTTCCAAGCTACCAACAAGACATCAAGCAATCAGCTTGTGAAATTCCTGAATATGTAGCTATCTGCTTTCATAAGCTAGCTTCAGCAATCCACTGGGTCTACAGCCAAGTTATACATTTTTTAAAATTGAAGTTCAAAAATATGTGGGTTTTGTCTGCTTAAAGTAGGAGAAATTTTCTTAAAATTAGTTATTATGCAGAGCCCCAATATAAAGAATCAGTATTGTTTTGGTCAGGGGACCTGGGCCCCACCTGCTCTGCCATCTTCTTGTTTTCTACCGCTCACTTTATAACTTCACAACTAAAAATCATCTCTAAAGAATATTTTAGAAACCCCTGATTTTGATTAAAAATGAAATAATTTATCCATCTTAAGATGATTTCTTAAGATAAACAATTCAAATTAATAGTATTCTTATAGATATCTTCTGTATCCTATATCCTACTTGTGCCCCAAAATATGAGATGCTAATGTATCTTTTGCTGCCTTCCAGCCATGTTTTAATTCTATGCAGTAGGCACTAGAAAATCAATTTGACAATCTTATAGCCGATTTAACTGCACTAACACAGTAGCTACTAGCCACATATGACTAATAAAATTATGATTAATAAAATTTAAAATTCAGTTCTTCAGTCACACCAGCCACTTTCCAAGTACTCAGTGGCTATACATGGCTCATACCCACTAGTGTGGATAATACAGATATAGGTGTTTCCACCATCCCAAAAAGCTATATTAAACAGTTTCACTCTAAACTGTTGTAGACATTTCTTAAATTGCTACCACTAAAATATTTCTCAAACTGCAGTATCAATGTGTCAAGTTAACTGAGGCCACAGCATAAACATGGGACATATTAAGTGTGCCAATTACACTAAAAAATTAAAAGAAAAAAATAAGTAATGCATCAGTACTTGTTTATAAATATTCAGATATATTAAGGAGCATGAATGATTTAAAATTGTTCACACAGGGGGCCGGCTGAGTGGCGTGGTGGTTAAGCGCTGACTTGGGAAGCCAGCAGCCCCGGTTCGGTCCCACATGAGGGCCAGTAACACTGCCCTCAAAAAAAAAAAAATTTTGTTCACACAAGAGATTTCAAAGAAATTTTCAAACCCCAGAGTATATTTACAGTCCTCTGAAATTAGGGGTATTTTGGAAAAACATTCTAAGAAGTTTTTCTAATGAAATATTTGGTATAAGGCAGGGCCCTTTCTGGACCCTATTTGGGCCCCTTAACTATTAGAAATACGGGCAAATCGCAGTAGATAACAACCTCTGCTCCATATAGCAAGGCACTACACCTACAATACCTAAAAAAGACGTATTTTACTTACACATTATCACCTCTTACGATGTATAACCCTAGTACCACTTGTTCCACTCCCTGTGAAGAGCTGAACACTCGTTCATGGCTTTCATCCAAAATCAAATTAATGGTCTGGTCAAAACCTTTCAGTGTTCCCTGTTTAAAAAAAAAAAAAAATTAAGAGAAAAAAAAGACAAATATTCGGGTTTACTTGAATGTGTAAATTCAACCACACAACAATTTTAGTTGCTGGGTACCCCAACAGAAGTACCTATTTTAAAATAAATATAAGTCCATGGTAAAATAGAATACCTCTTTAGAACCAATAGTATTCATGGGCACAAAACTTATCTCTTGGTTTTTTAAGGGGTAAAAAATTAACACCACACATCTGACTAGTGCAGAGTTGCTGAGAGTTACAAAGGATACCTATCTACCAGTATATTTCCAAGAAAGTAGCAGAAAAGCCCATGTAGTCCAGCCTAGGAGCTAACATTCTAAAGACACAAACTGCAACAGGAAGTGAATTTAAGGAAACCACACACACACACAAGGAACCTACATACCAGCTACAGCAACGTACAGTGTATCTTTAACACTACATACTAGGACTCGGCCCTGTGCTAAACACACCGCACACATATCCCAGCTAACCTCTGCCCTTTGAAGTAGATGTAATCACTCCCACTTCAAAGAAGAAAAATGAGGCGCAGATAGGTTATGTCATCTCTTAAGATTTCCTAGGTAGAAAATAGCAGAGCTAGGGTCTAACCTACAAAGGACAGCTTCAAAACCAGACCACTCAACTATTATGAATTACTATCTACTATGAAAAAGCAAATGTAATTATCATTTTTCAGAGATTCAAGTCAGTCCCAAAAATACTGGGGGTGCCAAAAAAAAAGGTATGCACGTGACTTGTATTCATCTTTTGTTATCAGTATGTATTATTACAATTTTAATACAGGTTTTTCCTTTCTTAAAATGTGTATACATTTTTTTTGGCACCCTCTGTATACACAAACTTCAACTGGTATTAACAGCTAACACTTAATGAGTACTTTCTGTTTGCCAGAAAGTGTTCCATGAGCCTCACATGTATTTACTTATTTAATCCACCCAATAATAACACAATAAGGTAGATACAAACATGACTAATAATTAGAACTAAAACTTGAAGTAAAAATTTAATTAAAGTTTGATGGAAGAATACTGATTTTGAATAAAGGAAGATATGGGCCTAGCACAACACAGTAACTGAAATGCTATTCAAGTTTCTGAAACATCAACTTATATTGGTTTTGGTTGGTTAAATCTCTCAAGCTCACTATTAAACTGTTTCAGGTTTTGAAAATCAAGATATATAAAATCAGAATGAAAGAAAGAGAAAATGATAACTTACAATTTAGAATTTACAAATTATGGAATATTTACTACATAAAACTGTTAAGTATTTACTACATAAACCAGTTAGCAAACAGTTATCACATCCATACATAGCCTTTTGGCTTCATTTTATACATACTTATTCTATCAAATGAACCATGTATCAAAAAAATACAGAACTACTGAACTTCAGTACTCAAAATGTTTTTAAATGGCTTTTCTTCTGTAAAATTACAACAATTTTTCCAATTTATAATCTATCCTGCTAACAAAAACAGAAAAACTTAAACTTGAGGTTTTCACAAAATAAACTAGATACAAATATGCTAATAGCAATAGGCTCTCTCAAAGTGTTAACATGAGATTAATGTATTTCAAACTGTCCTTATTGGACAAAAATCTAATGTGAGATGCCTAAAAGGAAACATGATTGTTCTCTTCAGGAAGCAAGGCAACTGGCCTTAGCTTTGGAGTCAAACACAATTTAAATCTCAGTTTGGTTCTGTCACTTATTACTATGTGACTGCGAAAGTGAATCACTTTTTCTGAGCTTGGTTCCTAACCTAGAATACAGAGGTAATTCTTCTTCAGAGTTTTATGGAAGATTAAGTGATATAATACATGCCATGCCTGGTACATAATATAATTTACTAAACGTCTAACATTTTGACTGGTAATAGTCACTTAATGACCCACTGAGAAAAATCACAAGGATTAAACAGAAAACAAACACAGAAGTTAAGAATGGGAAAATAAAAGATTAAATTATATGAATTAGATACACTTAGAAAACATAGAAAGCTTAGCAACCTTATGACTTTTTGGAAAACAAACAGCTATATGAATTATCAATGAAGAAGTAATTAAGTAGCCAAAAATCATGGGATAAATTCCTCACATCAAAGAACAGGTCAAGAAGAGAATCCAAGACTTTTCTGGAATTAAAGGGGATACTGTGATGAAAACATAACTGAGATGAAATAAATTTAGGGTCAATCAACATCATTTGTTCTACAAAAGACAGAGATGATACAACCTATGAACAGTCAAATATTCATACCATACAAGCCTTAATTGTTCATTATGCTATAGATGTACTATCTAAATCATAAAAAAAAAAGTTCCTAAGAGGCATATACAAACTTTTAAAAAAATTATGATTCTGTAGTTAATATCAGAGCACTAATTGGGGAAGGAAATAAAAAATGAAAGAGGAAGATAAATATAAAATACAGGCAGATATCTGTGGAGTAGACTAGCCACTCTCAGAGAGCAGAATCTATTACTCATCCCAGCTACTTGAAGCCCTAAATGTAACTTTCACTCAACATTTAATACTAAAGAAAATATAGATCAGCAGCTACTTATCAAAGAGAGAGCTGAATCAGAAAACTGCAATGCAGAGTGGCTCAGTTGATTAAGAGCCTGAGCTCTGAGCAACAGGGTCACAGGTCTGATTCCCATATGGCCAGTGAGCTGCGCCCGAGCTGAGCTGCCAACAGGTGGCAGGATAGCTCAGCTGGTGAGAGTACCTGCTCCTAACAACCAGGTTGCTGGTTCGACTCCCACATGGGATGGTGGGCTATGCTCACCCGCAACTAAGATTGAACATGGCACCTTGAGTTGAGCGGCCACAAGCTGCTGATGGGCGTCTGGATGGCGACTGGACTTGGAGCTGTGCTAGCTACGCCCTCCACAACTAAGATTGAAGAACAACTTGGCTGTTCCTTTTCCCCAATTCCCCAACACTGTTTCCCTTCCCCAATAAAATCTAAACAAACAAAAAAAAAACTGCAACACAGGTATATTGTGGTGCCTAGGCATCAAAGATTAGAGGTTCTACATAAAAATTTACAACCAATAAACCTCCAAGAAAGCAGAGAATTAATATGCTAAATACTTACCACAATCATTCTCCCATCAGAAGTAATAACCGCAACAGTTCCCGATAACCAAATCAAGGAAAACATTTCTCAGGGAAAGCAAACTGAAAACTTAGAACCTGGTAAGGAAGTGGTTTGAATTACTAGGGAAAGTGAGACAGAATTAAGATTCAACTATTCAACACAGCCAGTACATTCACAATATAAAAACTTGGTTTCTAACTTCTTCAATTCCTTGTCATAATTACACAAAAGCGGGGGGGATTCTTTTCTGTATGTGATCAATGTATGTCTCAAAACAGCTGGGATACGTGGTAGGATTTTACTGGGGAATATTGCCGCTCCCACTTTGAGCAGGACATTTCCCCCTTTCTTAGACCTGTGTCTCCATCTCTACAACGAAAACGGGTTGGAGCTGAATTAATGTTGAGTGATTTCAGGCGTGTTATAAGACACTGTCTTCCGCGACTTGGCTTCTGGAATTCAAAAGAACGAACGTATAATCAGTGTCCTAATGTAGCAATACACTTTGCCTCATTAGAAGTCTTTAGTATTTCACTTTTGTCCCAAATTTGTATGTGAGCACAAAGTAGTGCTTTTGTCCCGAGATTTTAAAATGTAACAAATGATAGAGGACTTTTAAGACTTCACAAAGGCTGTTAGTTATTTATTTGTCCTCCGTCTGTGACGATCCATTCCAACAACAAGCATTTTCATTCATCAACAAAGAAGTGAAAACTAAAATGGTAAAGGGACAGAATTTCAGCCTGACCACCATCCTTAGAGTTTTTGCTCTCCTCGAACAACGAGCAAATACTAAGAATACAACAAGTCCGCAGATTTACAAGACCATTGTCGCCGCGAGGACGACCGTTCATTTTACTCCCAAACTTGACCGCACGCCGCTGGGAAAGGAGTAACGATGAATCAGTAACTGATTCCTACAGAGACGGGGAAAGTTCAGAATGATCCCACTTTTTAAAGGTTAACATTAGCAGGCGCCGCGGGCCGTGGGAGCCGCGGCGGGCCCCAGCGCCGGGTTGGGCCCAGCGGTCCCGGCTCCGTGACCCCAGCAGCGGGGCCGTGCATGGCCGCGCGTCCCGGCCGCCCGCCGACCCGGCCCCCGCCTCTCGGGCCTGGCCTCGCCCCGCTCCCGCTAGCGCCAGCAGCCACCACCAAGGATACGGTTGATGTAATTCTCCAGAGCGGATGTCATGATGCGAGCCCCAGCCACTCCTGGCAACACAGCAGCTCAGGAGACACACGGAAACAAAAACGGCGGCCAGTCACCCAGAGGCTCATGCCGACCGGCGGTAGCAAGTATCGCGAGATTTACCGCAACGTAGCGTCCGCGAGTCTTATTGAAAGTAACCAACCAAGTGTACCCATGAGGCCAAGCGGTGACGAGTTAGAGCGCATGCGCAGTATGTTTCCGCTGACTTCCGGGCGGTGGTCTCGGAAACCCAGAGAGAGACCGAGCGGGAAGCGGAAGAAAGGAAGGGCCGTCGTGAAGGTGGCTTCGGAGGGAGAAAACGGGAGAGCGAGGTTCCTAGCGGAGCGAAAGCCGATGGGGAGAAGTTACCAAGGGAAAGTGTTAAGGAGAAACGGGGAACGCGGAGTACGGGGTTTCCATCGCGAGTGAAGTAGAGAGCAGCGCTGTTCTCTTAGGAAATGCAGGTGCGCGGAGGTGGGATCCCTGGTCTTAGACCGCAAGGGCCGGACATTAAACTTTTAGAAGCTGATGGCCTAGGACAGAGTTGCGCACGTTGTGACCATATGGCGTACGTCTCTGGAGAACACACCAGTAAAACGCACGTAGGCGTATTCTGGGTTTGCCTCCCAAAATGTTCCCACATGGAGGCGCTATTACTCACTGTTAAAAAACTGAATCCAAACAGAAAGAGGTGTGCTGCCTCCTTCCTCTTGTCACGCCGCTAGGTATCCCTGTCCTCAGCGCTAAATCAGTAAATAAAAGGTCTGCTGCACGTCCCCGCAATGGATTCAGCAACAGTCTTCTAGGTAATTACCAGGCGGTTCTAGTCCTGGCTCCGCCTATGAGGTATGTGGCTGCCCTTGTACATCAACTCCTCGGGGCTCAGTTTCCTTCCATGCTTAGATGCTGCCCTCGCTAGCATCTGGGGGATTTACAAATGTTACTGGAAAACGCAACTCCTATTGGACAGTGGTACCCTAACTAAAAGTTTAAAAAGGATTTATATACAGAATACCGCTGGGAGCTATTTCCTTTTTTACAAAAATCTCTGATTTCAGTTGGGCTTGTGATTTCTTAACTGAAGAATTGTGGGTTTGAAATAACTCTTGCAACGTCAGCAGTTTTCTTCTGAAAAGTGAAGCATCTGTTTTCATTACAGCATTCCCACAAAATACTCTACAGATCACTCCTAAATAGTCAACGTTTTATATACTGAAACTTACTCTGACCTGTTTGAAACCATACATAATCAGGAATTAGGTGATGAACAACCCAGTATTTTCTGGGGGGAAAGTGAAAATAT
This sequence comes from Aselliscus stoliczkanus, assembly GCA_033961575.1. Lineage (NCBI taxonomy): Eukaryota > Metazoa > Chordata > Mammalia > Chiroptera > Hipposideridae > Aselliscus > Aselliscus stoliczkanus. Next base: position 67,271,660 of record CM066740.1, on the reverse strand, counting down.
CTTCCATAAATAAAAATATGAAGATATTGTGTGATTTTCAAATATTAGACGGTGAACTGAAAAGAAAGCCAAAGTATTAATTAGTGGTAAATGAGGTATCATTAGTAAGGAGTTCAGTTTTTAAAATGAATAATTGTTGTAGTTTTTCATCTCTTAGAGTATGCTTATGTTTGAAAATGTTTATTAGCATCATATAGTAAATTACGGAATAATTTCATAATACATTACAAGTTTATGATCTTGTGTGCTTTTTATTAAATTAAATTAATATGCCAGATAAATTGCAGATGTACAGTGTTTAGAAGCTTGGTCCTTAAAAGTGAAAGAGGGAGACAGGAGAGTGGTTCTGAGAGATATACATGAGTGATTTTGCAGTTAATGAGTTTGAAGTTGGTGAAAGGGGACCATGAGCCAAGGAATGTGGCTGTCTTTAGCTGGGAACAGCCTTTCGTTAACAGGCAGCAAGAAAACAGGGACCTTGGTCCCACAAAGGCAAGGAATTCAATGGTGTCAATCAGCCAAGTGAGCAGGAAGTGGATTCTCCCTTAGAGCCCCCAGAAAGGAACACTTTCTGCCAGCACCTTGATTTCTCTAGTCAGACCCCTATCAGGCTTCTGACGCGTAGAACTGTACGATAATAAAGTTTCATAGTTAAGCCGCTAAGTTGGTGGCAATTTGTTACGATCGTTACGATGGCAATAGAAAACTAATAAAGATATACAACCTCTTAATTTATTAGCTTCCTGGATTTTGACTAAAAAAAGACTTTGGGAAAAACAACGGTGCTATATCTAGGAGGTTTGTAGCATGTTTTACAATAGACAACTTAAGTATTATTGCTCTTGACCATCTTCCTCTGTGGCACGAAGTCCTAGATTCCGAACTTCTCCCTAGAATTCCCTCCACTGTGGAATTGTGGGAAAGATGGGTCTCTTCAACCCAAATTACTGTTTACTTCATGCGTGTTTCTTACTCATTATACTTCCTTATCCTAAGGTGGAGGCCCCACTGTCAGAGTGAGGAGTGGTGCGTGTTTAACCTTTACTGAAATCTTATGTCTTCTTGATCAAGAACTCACTGTACTCAGCCGCCTTTCCTCCTGTGAACATGTTCCAGGGTCTGCTAGGGTCTTCTCTGGGTTTTGTCTTGCCCAGAGTTGTCTGTTAGTAAATCACAGAGCCAGTCTAAACCTACACAGTCAAGCTCCATTCATTTTAACATTGTTGTCCAAGGGAAATGTCCGATAGAGTGAAGAAATCAAGACTGTGATATAAACAAAAGGTCATTTAAGGTTATTCAGACGTGGGCACTTGTGATTCTTACTTCATATTTCTGCTTCCACAGTTTCAAAGAGGCAGATTCAACATTTATCTACCTTGGTGCATTCCACCTTTCTTCAATAGTAGGCATCTGTGTTGTTAATATTAAACTTCTTCCGTAGCAGGGCTGGCAAACTGTAGCCCTCAGTCCAGCTTTTTTTGTAAATTTGTTTTATTGGAACAGGCACACCTTTTTCTATGTCATTTATGTCTGCTCTTGGGTGACAATGGCAAGGGTGAATTGTTGTCAAACCATATGGCCCACAAAACCCTTAAATAGTTACTATCTGGCTCTTTACAGAAAGTTTGCAGACTGCTGTTCTCTAATGTCAACAAATGAGATTTCTAAAGCTTTTTATATTCATATTACCAGATTGTCCTCTACAAAGTTTGCACAACTCTCTCCCATCCAGAAAGGGAGATAATTCATCATCTCAGCCTCAGGTATTACTATAGTGCCCATTGTGATTGGCTTTGAGATAGGATTCAGTTCCATGTTTCTGAACTAAACGTTTGCACAATGAATAACAACAAAACAAAACAACTCTGATTAAACTTCAGAAGAATGTGGTGTATCTCCCTCTCTCCCTTCCTATTGAAATTTCAGCCTAGAACTACAGGAACATTTTCCAAGTCATTGTCCCATGTGACAGTAACTCATGCAATGGGATTTTTCATGCATAAAAATAACAATGATATAAAAATAGTGATCTGCATTTTAACATATGCATCTGAAACTGAATTAAAAACCACAAATGTGTCATAATAATGCAGTAGATTAAAAGAAATTCTCAGCAGAGGGTTGTTTTTTTTTTGGAACAAAAAGCTGTAATTCAAATTCAAGATATCTGTTCAAGGATGTTAATTATCATTTTCACCTGTTCAGTATCAGGACTTCTTGAGAAGTCCCTACTGTATGAGTTTTGGTGGAAGATAGTCAGTGTGTCAGGTACTGTTTTTCCCTGGTCTTCCTTGCAGCTAGAGAGGCCTAAGCTCTGCTTATGACTACCCCAGAGTGAATCGGGTCCTATGGATAACACCCTCTGTTGGTCAGAACAGTCACTGCAAGGGCAAGTCCATAAAGGAGCCAGGCCTTTGATGATTCTGGTGGCATCAAGGGCACGTGGGCCTGCCAGCAGTATTGGTGTGTGCGAGCTTCAGTCTGTATTGTTTGGCAGTGGTGTCCACACCACCCGGCTCTGCTGTGTGTTTGGGACATGCCACATGACTGGAACTTCTGAATCTCATTCTCCAACCTGGCTCCCAATTATGTGAGCTGCTCAGTATACTTTAATAAATTCCTTTCCTGCTTCAATCAGCTCAAGTTGGTTTCTAGTTTCAAGCTGGCAACGAAGAATTTTGACTTAGAAATGTTCTGCAAGTGTAGTGTTAGCAGTGAGCTACAGGGTTCTTAAAACATCCCTGTTTTAAGCTGGTTTAAAGTTTTTAGTTAAGAATTTTGACTTAAAAGTGTTCTGGAAATGTACTGTTAGCAGTGAGCTACAGAGATCTTAAAACATTGTTTTGCTAATTTAGCTTCTACATTTTTTAAACTAAAAAAATTTTAACTAAAGCCTCTTTACACAAGCTTACTTTAAAATTCTAAATTTTTGTTTCAGACATTCATTATAACAAATATAATTTCTGTCACATAGTATTTTTTGTGTATGTGCCTCAAATATATTTTCATTAAAACCCTTGAGCTGCAAACTTAACACGTTTATGGCAAAACCCATAACCATTAGCAAACTCATCAGCTGACTTTATTTTTAATTTAAGTAAATAAGGTACCATGTATTCTGTGAGAACTGTTGGAAAGTTTGTCCCCCATAAGCCCTGAACTTCCCTGGACATCCTTTCTGGGTCTGCTTCAAATGCGAAGTCCGGCCACTCTTTGCTTGGTCAAGTTGTGTGTCCCTTCTAGCGCAATTTCTAAGAAAATAGGTGTACGATAACAAACAGTTCCGAATTCTCTCAAAGTTATTTCATTGTGCTTCAGTGATTTTCAGTTGTCGATATATGTATGCATCTCTGTTTAAAGGCTTTTTCTGGAACCCAGCTTATCTCTGTAGGGCAGGCTGGAGATGTTGGGGAATTAGCCCCCTTAAGGTGCAGTCTTCAGTGACTGACAAGATGGGTTCATAAATACCTCAGCCCTTCTTCAACCAGGTAGGATAATTCAGGTGGGATATCTCTAGTCATTCAACATAGTAGCTTACTTAGTAGTGCACCTTTCATCGGTTCCTTCCTTTCCTTGGAACACTTCTCCATTGCCTTACTGGTTTTCCTAAATAAGCTTCTTGCACTTGAACTCTTGCCTCTGGGTCTGCTTTGGGGGGAGACCCAAACTAAGATGGAGATCATGAATATTTCTTTTCAGAGGGATCTGTGTGTTCCTTGAGTTTGCAGGTACCTGTAACCCATTCCTTGTTATCTGGTATCACCGGATCATCTTTTACATGATGCAAAGGATGACATGGCACTCTGCCCCTTCCATAGATCTGTGTGGGCCTCTTTAAATATCCCTGGGTAAGCACTCACCACAGCCACCAAAGTTGGTTTAAAAAGGCTTGTTTACTCAAAAAATACCTATGTGTGGCAGACTAGCTAGGTTGCTGCACAAAACTTCAGTTAGACTCAATGCTGTAGCGAGAAGTGAAGCCTCTAGTCTGTATCTAATCTCCTGTGTATCCTTTGCCCTGCCTGCTACTGGTTCAGAAGCAAGCCAGAGGAAAAGCACCATTAGGTGAGACTGAGCACCATTTTGACCCGTCCCCAAACACTGACCAGCCTGTGGCCTGACCATGAGCAGATGCCACCAATAAACCTATGTTTCCTCTAAACGTATCGGGCACTTCAAGGAAACATTTGACAAATCTGAGCTCAGCTTCTCAATACCACAGTGATCTATCTAGTTGTGCTCAGAAGCCTGGGCCACACTCCAGACTCGGTGATTCTGGTGCTGGAGATGAGGTTTGAGCTACCTCTGCATCTTTCCTGGAGGAACTGGGTGTGGGGTGATGAACCTGCAAATTCCTGGAGCTTACAGAGGAAGTCACTCCTTAGACATTTCCAGTACAAGTGACAGTCAAATACTCAGCAAAATGCTTCTCCAGCCTTCCTTAGACCATATTGGGATGGTAATGGCTAACTCCACCTTCTGTGAGACTGTCCCCATCATATTCCCCCTCTTGACTCCTGGCATTTCTTTATAGACCTTTCTGTTTAGAAGAGAGTTTTAGGATGGAGGCTCCAGAAGCACACCTTAAAGCCAAGATTTATTCACATGTCAGTGATTTATGCGGGCGGGAAGTGTTCCTGTCAGCAAGGTGTACAGCTCCAAAAAACATTCACTTGTGATCAGGGCAATTTTGTTACATGGGCAAGGATAAGAAAAAGGGAGCAAGGAGGCTGTCTCCCCAGATTCCAGAGCTTCAAGCTGTCAAGGTTGCCAAAATGAAGTCTATTTTCAATACCTTTCCTGAGCTAAAGCTATACTGTATTCAGAGCATAAGTGATGAGGCTGGATCCTTGTTTGGATATCAGAGCTTGTTACTGGGTTCTGGAGGGAGGGCTGCCTCCTCCCAGAAAATCCTTCTGAAAACAACTCCTTCTTGCTTATGTCTGTATTTGGCCACCTGTACCCAGAGTTTAGACACAAGACCATGGAAATGGGTGAAGAAAACGATCCTCTTCATAGTCTCTTTCCACTCCATTCAAATGAACACATAGATGACTGAGAACACATCAGAAATTCCCAGACTGACCTGAATCCTAGAGTTGACACAACTTTATCTTAAGTATGTCTTACCCTATAAACTGCTTCAAAGAAAGGCACACACACACATGCTCAAAAACACAGAAAAGCTTTCTGTAAATATAAGTGTTTCACTGGGACTTAATTTGTTCTACCTGCTCATTCAAAAACCTTTAATGAAAATTTGACATGCCAAAAAAATAGAAAGTTATTTGATAAAGAGTATCAAATGAATAAGACAGTTTTCTTAAGTCTATCATTCTTGTGGAGAATACTCCTGTGTGTGTGTGTGTGTGTGTGTGTGTGTGTGTGTGTGTGTTTACATCTTCATGTGTATACATGTATATAAAATCATAAGACAACAGAAACAGAAGTATGCAGGGTGTTTGTTACCACACAGTTACTGCTGGGAACAGGTTCTCTCTTTATATGTAATAGCTAAGCCTTTTTAGTCCCATTGCCATCAGTGTCTTGCTGCGTTAGGTTGCCAAGGTAATTGGGTACCAGGAAAACACTACTCAACGGAGAACCTTATTTCCTGACCATTATCAATTTTACAATGTTTGTTGGAGCAGAGTGCCAGATGCAGTGATCATCATCACTTATCCAAAGCTGCCTTGGAGTTTACACTGAAAGACGTCACTTCTAATATAAGTAGAGCGAAGTGAGGTGACTCTGTGATTTGGGTTGGCAGACACAGGAGTGGAGTTATGCACAGTTAGCTCAAGTTTTAATGGGGGCAGAATCTTCCCTAAGATATACTCAAAACAAATGCAACAAAATTTCAATATTAAGAATCCTAAGGAGCTCATAGATCCAGTTATAGTGAGTCAAATCATATATATTCCATATGTAATATGCATAGTACCTAAAAATATTATTTTTCTCATTTTGAATTTGATGAGGTGTTTTATATAACCATGAACCTATGTTTGGAAATAAAGATTTAAAGATATATGGCATTTACAATTGCTGTTTTCTTAGTGGATGCCCTAAAAATCTTCTGGTTCACAATATAATCTTTATTTTTTTCTAGGGACTTATGCTCACAGTCCCTTTCTGGACAAAGTGTTACCCCAGTGCACTGGTAACTCAAAGGACAGAGGAGCTTTTCTGAAACATTCCTTACATTTCATCTGTACCTGACCAGACCCCTGTTCATTTTCAAATAGCCTCTGAAAAAATACTCTGTGTACCTTTGCCAACAAACCCCATAATTCTTTAATCTCCTCTTTTCTTTCATAATTACTTTCAAACATTTTACTACATCTCAGAGTTCTATACATATTGAAAGAATGAGCGATGCAAAATAAACATTTTGTTGTGGGTCCAAAAGAGCTATGGCTTTTTATGCTTCAGAAAATGTTTTAAAACTCACCACCTATGCAGCAATAAATGGTTTAAATGACAGCCCTTTAAGTGCACCATCAGAACTCTGATAGAATTCTTGAAAGACACATTAGATTATTTCAAGAGAATTGGTCTCATTTTAAAGATATTATCCTCAGGTACAATCCCTATAAACAACTCATATTTTCTGTAGTCTTTTTGTTGTTTCTTTTAGAGATTGAACTAGCAGTCACACCACATTAGGGATTGATGAGTCAGAGCAGTGGTGATGTTACAACAAGGTAATACTTTCGTAGTCTTCAGTAACAGGCCAGGATTGCATGGGCTATATTAGACCTCACATACAATAGAAAACAATATGTTATATTTTAGCAGCTGTGGTAATAAGTAATGATATATGTGCACTAGTGAAATGAATTATTAAATAATATTTTATTTTTACCTTTTTGGTTATTTTTACTTATGTCAAGTATAGATTGGGTTACTAATTAATGGTAGTAAGAAACCATCCTTTAAAAATAAATTTAGGTAAAGAAGTGAGTATATTTGAAGACAAATAAACAGTGGCATTGTTGTCCTCAAATAATAATTAAAATCATGAAAGTTGAACAGGTATGACTGACATTGGAATGTTGACTCTGCCCTTCAGCATGTGCTAATAGCTTTGTGCATAGGAATGAAATGTTACCTTCTCTATGGAGGTGACTCTAGGTGTCCAAAGAGCTCTGGAAGTTAAACAGTAATAAGTGTAGGGTATTTGGTGCAGAGAAAAGCAGCAGTATCTTAAAGAGAGGTATGTGCCCATAGGCAGAAAGGTATTAACATTTGTTGGGAATGGATTTGTACTTTAGAAGAAGGACGTTTAGAAATAAAGGTGTAGAAAAAGGTAATTTTCAAGAGCATGCCTTCACCTGAAGAGGGAACCTTCTGTTAGGCTGATTCAAGAAGCCACTTGACAAGGATATGCCATTGTCACATGGAAGCCAGTCATCATGATACATTCCAGTAATGGAACTCCTTACTCTGCTTCCTTGTTTCCCAAATGCCCTTGTGGTAAGTGGGCTCACTGGTCAGGATTACATTTCTAGACTGCTTGGCAATTACACTCCTTATTGTAAATAAGTAAAAGGCTTAAATAGCAGTCTCAGGTGAGCTTTGTTTAATTGTATTCACATCGATGAGATTACATTTGTATGTCTGAAAGGCAGCAGGATGGATCCTGCGCCTGGTGACTGCATTAAGAAAGGCACACACTTTGTGGGGACCCATCTGGGTGAACAGAACATCTGGAAGATCCCTAGGTCTCATGGCTCACCTTGTCTCAGCTTTTTCAGCTCTACTGTTCATGTTATTTGTGATCTAAACCAAGCTCATAATGTTATTTTTATACCATTTAATATACCATGTACTTTGCAAATATTTCCTTAAAGAAACAAGATGAGAGGACACGATCATTTATTAGAGAAATGTGGCAAGTTTCTGGGCCATATCAAGATTCAAACTGTTGAAGGCCCCTCCCGTGCTGGGCTCCAAGTCCCGGAGCTGCTGCCGCCAAGTCTGGATCTAACGCTGCACGCCACAGACGCCTCTCACTCTCCTGATTCCTTGTGGTTCTAAATCCAGTATGGCAACTCTCAAGGACCAGCTAATTGTGAATCTTCTTAAGGAAGAACGAAGTTCCCAGAATAAGATTACAGTCGTTGGGGTTGGTGCTGTTGGCATGGCCTGTGCCATCTGTATCTTAATGAAGGATTTGGCAGATGAACTTCTCTTGTTGATGTCCTGGAAGACAAATTGAAGGGAGAAATGATGGATCTTCAACATGGCAGCCTTTTCCTTAGAACACCAAAGATTGTCTCTAGCAAAGACTATAATGTGACTGTTAACTCCAAGCTGGTTATTGTCACAGCTGGGGCACTTCAACAAGAGGGAGAAAGCCATCTTAATTTGATCCAGCATAATGTGAACATCTTTAAATTCATCATTCCTAATGTTGTGAAATACATCCCCAACTGCAAATTGCTTATTGTTTCCAATCCAGTGGATATCTTGAACCTATGTGGCTTGGAAGATAAGTGGCTTTCCCAAAAATCGTGTTATTGGAAGTGGTTGCAATCTGGATTCAGCCTGGTTCCGTTACCTAACGGGGAAAAGGCTGGGAGTGCACCAATTAAGCTGTCATCGGTGGGTCCTTGGAGAGCATGGAGACTCTAGTGTGCCTGTATGGAGTGGAGTGAATGTTGCTGGTGTCTCCCTGAAGACTGTGCACCCTAATATAGGCACTGATGCTGATAAGGAGCAGTGGAAAGAAGTGCACAAACAGGTGGTTAAGAGTGCTTATGAGGTGATCAAACTGAAAGGCTACACATCCTGGGCCATTGGACTATCTGTGGCAGATTTGGCAGAAAGTATGATGAAGAATCTTAGGCGGGTGCATCCAATTTCCACCATGATTAAGGGTCTTTATGGAATAAAAGATGACGTCTTCCTTAGTCTACCTTGCATCTTGGGACAGAATGGAATCTCCGATGTTGTGAAGGTGACACTGACACCTGAGGAAGAGCCCGTTTGAAGAAGAGTGCAGATATGCTCTGGGGGATCCAAAAAGAGCTGCAGTTTTAAAGCCTTCTAATGTCATGCCACTTCACTGTCTAGGCTACAGCAGGATTTTAGTTGGAGATTCTGCATATTGTCCATTTTATCTGATCTGTACTAAAGCAGTAATATTAAGACAGCCTGGGAAAAACATGAATTTCCTAAAGTTAGAAATAGGAATGGTCTATAAAACCCTGCAGCTATATCCTGATGCTGGATGGTACTTATCTCGTCCTAAACTGGTCAGTGTGAAATAGTTCCAATCCCTCAAAGACACTATCACTGCCAATGTCGCACATGCTACAGTTGCCATTCAAACTAGACGTGTGTTTTCTGTGCATTATGTAACTTCTGGTTCCTTTATCCTACGTGCCTCGTCCAACTTTTTCCCAGCCTCACATCCCGAGATCCAATGTATTCCAAATCGAAAACTGCATGTCTTGTGCATAAGTATTCTAAAGGATCTTATTTTGTGTACTAAATTTATCAGAATATACTGGAATATAATGTAAAAAGAAAAGTCTGCAAAGCACCAAATAAACCTTGAACAGTGGGAAAAAAAAATTCAAAACTGTGGCCTGAAATTACAAAGTTAAAATGAAATTGGTCACCTGATTATGTGATTTCTGTGATTACTAACACTTTCCTCTTTATGTGTAAATGACCATTCTAGTGAGCCTCTCAAACAGATCATAATGAGAAAATGCACAGATGCTGCCTAGAACACCCAAAGGGAGGATGGGGCACCTCAGCAGGAGTCAGAGATAAAGACAAGGGAGAAGGGGAGGCAAGTCTACCCACAGAGGTCAAAGCCTTCCCATAACGTGAGGGGAGGCCTTTCCCCATCTTGGGATAGGTCCCCTCCATGTCTTGGAGTGTATCTGTCTCGAGGAATAAACACCTTACAGCCCTATACCTTCTCTAAGCACGGTCTCCACTGAATTCCTGTTCCTCAAGCACACAAAGAGCCAGGGAATATAATCATGACCTTGTCACACTACCTCCTACAATAGACATGCCTATATGTCCTGTTTCTACCTGAAGTACAGTGTAGGACTGACTTCAACTCCAGGGACTTAAAATATAGTCTAAACATTCCAGGACATTCGTGCTGGACATTAAAGTTACTTATGTTATACGGTAGTGGCAGGGAGGGGTAGGGGGAAAAGGTGCATCCATAGTGGCCCACCTGTCTCAGTGTCAGGGAGCCTCACACAAAAAGCCAGGGCTTTGCCTGACCACTGCGCTGTACACCTGAAGCTGGAGCTGAATAATATTGTATGTATATATAGTCACGGTATATGGAGTACAGCATGGGGAATAAAGTCCATGGAATTGTAATAGATATGTATGATGTCAGAGGGGCAATAGATTTGAGGAGGGGGGTTATCATTTTGTGAGGGGTGAATTGTCTAACTATTCATTGCTTTGTACACCCAAAACAACAACAACAAAAAGCCAGGGCTTGCTTCATTATGGACCTCAGAGCCAGGGACAGGCTGTGTGTGGCGGGAAGGGGAGGGGAGGGGTGGGGTGCGGAGCCCGAGCGTGGGCTCCCAGTGGATCAGCACCAGGTACCAGGCTCTGAGTTGGACAGGGGTGGGGGAGACAGTGTCCAAAGTTCTGTCCTCCCGAGAGGAGACCTCAGACCACACACCTGAAGGAGATCCCTGCCTGGGGCCTGAGAAGAAAAGCTTCAGGGCCTGGACAGGGAGGCCTGCCCTCATGTTTCCATGTGGAAGCAGCTTTCAAGACCCGGGGGAAGTCAAGGGTGAGACCTTTCTGCGCTGGCTGAAGACACCAAACCCCTCCTCACTGCCTGTACAGAGACACGCACCCATGTGGCTCACACGGTCCCCAGATGGAGACTTTCATATTCCCGACACTGGCCCAGAGTCCACTGTACTAAATTCACTCCCTATCTTTTGAAAGAGATCCTGGGTTTTCCATCGCAGTTGGTTTCTACCCTCTACTGAACGAGAAATTCTTGAACGTGCATCAATTTGGTGGTGCTACCTGACAATCACACACACACACACACACACACACCTCGGGAAAAATAACCACATAAGACGGTCTGAACATAGAAATTCCTAACAGCAAATGGTGGCCCATAGTCACATCCTTGGCATGTAGCAAAGGTCAACTTTTACCTTAAGTGAGCCATTTGGTTATTTTTTTGCATCTAAGGTAACATACCCTTGCAATATCAGAGTAATCTCTTTTTCCAGACCCTCCCAGGGAACACAGCCCACCACAGCAGAGCAGGAATCTACAAAATCCCTCATTGTTATCTTGTTCCCCAAATACTCTATGTGCTGTAAAATGCTATTTCATTGCACCCACCAATGTAAAAGAAATGCGTGTCTCTCCATTTTACTTTTTATCCATCCCCAGAGGTTTCCTGGCTTTGCTTTCTCCCACCCCCTTAATCTACAAACAGTGCATTCCATGTCCTCTTCATCCTTTGATTCTAATGTATAAAATAAGTTGCAAAACGGCCATTTACCAAAGCATATTCTCAATCAGTTGGGACTTTGCTTCCCAGAATTGTCATCAGTTTGGCTCAAATAAACTCTTATAAGTTTTCACCTGGGCTGGATGTTTTTTCATCACACTATTTACCCACTTATAAAACCGCTTGGGCATTTTGGCTGTGGGAAGGTGAATTTTAGACTTGAGTCTGCCATCTTCCCTAGCTGCTGGAATTTAGAATAAAGGACACTTGTTTCCTCAGCAACCCTTGTCACTCTAGTTTTTGGACACTTGGGGAGCAAGCCGCAAAGAACAGAAATCCAAACACTGGACTCCATCCAGGTAGATGACTGGGCTCCCACCAACCCATTGGTGTCCCCTGCCTGGAGAAGTGAGGGTCCCCTCAGCACTTCCCTGGGGGATTGGGGAAGGGCTCCCCAGCAACCCCAGGGCTGGGACCGCCTTCAGACTCCCCGGGGTTGAAGAGTTCCCCAGCACTCCCTCTGGGCCCAGAGGGCCCCTGGCCCCTGAAGGTGGGGAGGTGCTCCCCACAACACCCTACAGAACTGGGGGAGCTCCCCCACCACTGGAGGTGGGGAGAGGCTCTGCAACAACCCCATGGGGGACAGCAGGTCACCTCCACACACCTGAAAGTGGGGAGGGTCTCCCCAGCACTCACTAAGGAGTGGGGAGCAGCCCCTGCTCTCCTGGAGGTAGGGAGGGACTGCCCAGGATTTGCTAAATGGGGGGGCATCCCCCACCTGCCTAGAGGGGGGAGTGGCTCCCCAGCACCCCCTCGGGGAGGGGGAACCCCCTGTCCTCTGGAGGTGGCTGAGGGACTCCACAGCACCCCCATGGGAACAGGGTCACCCCCCACCCACATGTACGTGAGGAGGAGCACCCCAGCATGCCCTAGAGGGCAGGGGGGTGCCCCCTGCTCCCCTGGAGTAGGGGAGGGACTCCACAGCACACTCTTGGGGACGGGAGTGGGTGGTGGGGATAGGATGGGCACCCGAGCATCCCCACGGATGCAGTGGGCACCCCCTATACACTTGAAAGTGGGTAGGGGATCCCAAGCACCCCCTAGGGGGCGGTGCTACCCCTTGCACTCCTGGAGGTAGGGAGGGGCTCCCCAGCACCCCATCAGCGGCTGGCAGAGCCCACCCCTGGAGGTGGGTTGGGGCTCTGCTACACCCCCTGTGGGGGAGGGGGTCGCCCCCATCTACTGGAGGCAGGGAGTGTCTCCCCAGAAGCCCTACGGGAGGGGGGGTGCTCCCATCTAACTGGGTGTGGGGAGGGGCTCCCCAGCTTCTCCTCAGGAATCCCCCAAATCCCTGATGGGAGAAGGTCTCCCCAGAAACCCTGGGGAGCTCTGTACCCCTGAAGGTAGGGAAGGGCTACACAGCAACCCCACAGGGGGCAGGTGTTGCCCCTGCCCATCTGGATGTGGGGAGGGGCTCCTCACCACTGCCTAGGGGACTGGGGTGCCCCCTGCCCCCTGGAAGTAGGGCAGGGCTCCCCAGCACCCCTAAAAAGCCAGGGTCGACCCCCACCCCCTGGATGGGAAGATGGGCTTGGTGTTGGGGGAACCCCACTCCCATGTGCGGGGTGGGGCTCCTAGCGGGATGGGGGAACCCAGCCCGGGTCTTAACAGAGGTTCCCTCTCCCCTCAGTTCCCCCATCACTGGTTCCTGCCTGGCAGGGGGAACCAGAGCTGACCCACCCTTGTTTGTCCCAGGCACCACCCAGTGCTAGTCTCTGGCACCCTGAGGGTCCAGTTCAGGGAACTTGCCCAGGTGGCCTGGGCAAGCGCTGGGTCACTCCCTGGACTCTCCCAGGGTGTGCTGGGCACACCCAGGGTCCTGTCCCATGTCTCATTTGGCTGGTCCTCACCCTCCCTGTGTCCAGTCCCAGTGTAGGGTGAAAAGCTAGCTTCCAGTTGGATCCATCCTGATATTCCGCGGTTTCCTCTTTGTGTCTCCTCCCACTGATTAACTGAAGGACTCTTGTTTGTTTGCTTTGTCTTGGCTACCCATATCTTATTAATTAACAAATATTGTAACCTGAAAAGAGCAGCTTCTTTAATTCTCAGGCAAGTGGACTTTGGGACCATACTCACAACTCCCTAGCAGTTTTTCACAACACACTAGAAGTGTTTTCACAGATGGCTCTGGACAATGAGATTTAAGATAACATTAGGGCAGACCTGAGGCCTCAGAGGATGTCAGCTAATGAGTTCTCAACTATGAGCCCTGAGGCTTGCTTCCTATCTACCCTCATAAAAAACCTGTAGTGCAGGAGTTCCGGTAAGATGGTGGAATAGACGGATGCTCTCCAAACTGCCTCTCAGGACCACATCAAAATTACAAATAATTTATACAACATTTTACCTCAGAAGTCCCCTGAACATTAGATGAATGAAGGACCTAAAGAGGAGGCCACATCAAGTCTGGTAGGAGGGGTGCAGACGAGAGAGGGTGAACCCCGTGAGGGAGGCCCCAGCTGTGGGGAGTCTTCTCCGGTTGGGGGAGAGACCCTCCGGCCGCACACCAAGCTCACCAGCCCAGAGTTGCTTTGCCAGGAAGAGGAGTTCTGTGATAGCGGGCAGTAGAAATTAGTGAGAGCTCTCTTTGCTTGGCTCGGTGAGGCTGAGGGCAGCTGGAGAACCAGTGGGGCCGGCACACAGTTTCGCTCGCCTGTGAGCACTCACCGGGTTCCTGTTGGAGGGAGTAGCTGTGTGAGCCGGGCTGGCAGCCTGTGGGGAAGGACTGAACTGAATACCTTTGGTGCAGAAGCTGGAGGTTTTGGGACCATTGTTCCTCTGGTATGCAGTTTGCACACGAGTGGTGTACAGGAGGGTGCCATTATTTCAGGGTTGGACCTTCCCACAGAGGGTCAGATCTGGGATCCCATTGGTCTGGTGAACTTGGCACAGGAGTGCATCCGTGCATGTGCATGCGGCCTTGGATTCCCACCCTCCACCCTGCTTGTGCTGCGTTGCCAGGGAAACGCCTGGCAGGTGCCCTCCAGCTCCATCAGGCTGCTCACTGAGATGCAGGAGCACGCAAGCCGCCTTGTATCCCCACCTTCCTCCCTGCTTGTGCTGCGTTGCCAGGGAAACGTAGGGCGGGTGCTCTCCAGCTGCATCAGTCTGTTCACTGAGACTCAGGAGTGCGGGAGCCCCCTTAGGTACACGCTCTCCACACTGTTTGTGCAGAGTTGCAAGGCTGGGGATTGGCTGTTGGGCTGCTTAGCCTGATCTGCGGGCAGTTTATTGGGACAGGCTGAGAGAGGGAGTTTTCCTGAGAGTTTTGGGCAGGGAGCAGTGCACCTGTGTGATCCGATCGAGGTTTTCCTGGCGAGTTTGTGTGGATTGATTGCTGGTGCAGAGTGAATGCTGCTCTGACTTGGTGGGGGCCACTGACCACATCAAGTGGTGCCTTGGGGACCTGCCCACCCACCTAGAGCTGTGTTACCAGAGGCACCCTGAGCCCCCGGTGCCTGGCCCACATCTCGAAGGCCACAGAGGGTTGTTTTTTTTTTTTTGGAATAGCAAACAACCTGCAACAACCTGTAAAGATTTTTCTTTTTTTTTGGTAGTGAGCACGGTTCCAGAGCACACAGAAGCTAACTGTGGAAAACTCACTGCAAGCCGGAGCAAGGGGTCTGCAGATTAAAGAGGACGGAGAGCCCCCGCACCTCTTTTTTTTTTCTCCTTTTTTGTTTTCTCTTCTTTCTAGGTGATCTATATAATACATTGAAGCATTCACAGAACGACAGCCAGAATGAAAAAACAAAGAAACATGTCCCAAGTAAAAGATCAGAAGAAAACTTTAGAAATGGAACTAAATGAAACAGAGGTATCCAAACTTTCAGAGACAGAGTGTAGAACACTGATGATAAGAATGTTTAAGGAACTTAGCAAGGACATAAAGAAGGATAGGGAAACCATAAAAAACAACCAGTTAGAACTGAAGAATACAGTAACTGAAACGAAGAACACACTCGAAGGAATCACCAGTAGAATACATGAAGCAGAGGAGCAGATCAGCGAATTAGAAGACAAAATAGCAGAAATCACCCAGCTGGAACAACAAAAAGAAAAAGAATAAAAAAGAATGAAAATAGTTTGAGTCCTCTGGGACAACATGAAACACAACAAAAGTGGAATCATAGGAATACCAGAAGGAGAAGTGAAGAAGCAAGGGATTGAGAATGTATTTAAAGAAATAATGACTGAAAACTTCTGTACCCTTGTGAAAGAAATCGACATACAAGCCCAGGATGTGCAGAGAGTTCCAAACAGGCTGAATCCAAACAGGCCCACACCAAGACACATCATAGTTAAAATGGCAAAGCTTAAAGAAAAAGACAGAATCCTAAATATGCACCTATCAGTAATTACTTTAAATGTGAATGGGCTAATGCTACAAGACACAGAGTGGCTGAGTGGATAAGACACAGAGTGGCTGAGTAGAAAAGAAAACAGGACCCATGCATATGCTGTCTACAAGAGACTCGTCTCAGATCAAGACACACACAGACTGAAAGTAAAGGGATGGAATAAGATATTTCATGCAAAGGGAAATGAGAAAAAAGCTGGAGTAGCAATACTTGTTTCAGACAAAATAGACATTAAAATGAAGACTACAATAAAAGACAAAGAAGGCACTACATAATAATAAAGGGATCAATTCAACAAGATGTCATAACCCTAGTAAACATCTATACACCCAATATAGGAGCTCCTAAATATATAAAACAGATTTTTACAGACATAAAGACAGAGATCAACAGTAACACTATCATAGTAGGGGACTTAAACACCCCGTTGTCACCAATGGACAGATCCTCCAGACAGAAAATCAACATGGACATACTGGCCTTAAATGACACTTTAGACCAGCTGGATTTAATTGATAATTTTAGAGCATTTCACCCCAAAGCTACAGAATATACATTCTTCTCAAGTGCACATTGAACATTCTCCAAGATAGACCACATGTTAGGCCGCAAAACAAGTCTCAACAAATTTAAGAAGATGGAAATCATATCAAGTGTCTTCTCTGACCACAATGCTATGAAAGTAGAAAACAATTATAAGAAAAACTCTGGAAAGCTTACAAATACACGGAGGATAAATAACATGCTACTAAATAGTGAGTGGGGCAAAAATGAGATCAAGGAGGAAATCAAAAGATACCTCAAAGCAAACGAAAATGAAAACACCACGACCCAAAATCTCTGGGATGCAGCGAAAGCAGTCCTAAGAGTGAAGTTCATAGTAGTGCAGGCCTACCTAAAGAAGGAAGAAAAATCTCAAATCAACAGACTCTCTCTACACCTAAGGGAACTCAAAAAAGAATAGCAAAACAAGCCTAAAGGGAGTATAAGGAAGGAAATAATAAAGACCAGAGCAGAAATAAATGCAATAGAGAACAAAAAAAAACAATACAAAAGATCAATGAAACCAAGAGTTGGTTTTAACAAAATCAACAAACCCTTAGCCAGACTCACCAAGAAAAAGAGAGAGAGAACCCAAATTAATAAAATCAGAAATGAAAGAGAAGTGACAACAGATACCACAGAAATACAGAAAATTTTAAGAAACTACTATGAGCAACTATATGCTAACAAATTCAACAATCTGGAAGAAATGGATAAATTTCTAGAAGCATACAATCTACCAAGTCTGAACCACAAAGAAACAGAAACTCTGAACAGACTGATTACTGCCAAATAAATTGAATCCGTAATCAACAATCTTCCAACAAACAAAAGCCCTGGACCAGATGGCTACACAGGTGAGTTTTACAAAACATTCCATAAAGAATTAGGACCTATTCTCCTTAAACTAGTCTAAAAAATACAGAAGGAGGGAAGGCTCCCAAACGCTTTCTATGAAGCCACTATCACCCTGATTCCTAAGTCAGACAAAGATATTACAAAAAAGGAAAACTACAGTCTAATATCCCTAATGAACATAGATGCAAAAATTCTCAACAAAATACTAGTAAACCTAATTCAGCATCTCATTAAAAAGATCATACACCAGGATCAAATGGGATTCATTCCTGGTATACAAGGTTGGTTCAATATCCGCAAATCAATTAACATAATACGTCACATTAACAAAATGAAACATAAAAATCATATGATCATATCGATAGATGCAGAAAAGACATTTGACAAAATCCAGCAACCATTTATGATAAAAACTCTTAGCAAAGTGGGAATAGTGGGATCATACCTCCACATAATAAAGGCCATATATGATAAGCCCACAGCAAACATCGTACTCAAAGGGGAAAGGCTGAAAGCTTTCCCATTAAGATCAGGAACAAGACAAGGCTGCCCGCTTTCACCACTTCTATTTAACATAGTTCTGGAAGTTCTAGCCACAGCAATTAGACAAGAAAATGAAATAAAAAGCATCCAAATTGGAAAAGAGGAAGTATAATTCTCATCAGATGCAGATGATATGATACTATTTAGAGAGAATCCCAAAGACTCCACCAAAAAACTGCTAGAACTGATACAGGAATTTGGTAAGGTAGCAAGATACAAAATTAATATTCAGAAATCAGTTGCATTTCTATACACCAATAATAAACTATCAGAAGAAATCAGGAAATCAATTCCTTTTACAATTGCTTCAAAAACAATAAAGTATCTCAGAATCAATTTAACTAAAGAGATAAAAGACCTGTACTCAGAAAATTATGAGACTATGAAGAGAGAAATCAAAGAAGATACAAATAAATGGAAACACATACCATGCTCATGGATAGGAAGAATTAATATAGTTAAAATGTCAATACTACCTAAAGCAATATATAGATTCAATGCAATTCCAATCAAACTACCGAGAACATTTTCTCAGAAATAGAACATAGAATCCTAAAATTTATATGGAGCCACAAAGGACCCCGAATAGTTACAGCAATGTTGAGAAATAAGAACAAAGTAGGAAGCATCACACTACCTGACATCAACACATACTACAAGGCTACAGTAATCAAAACAGTATGGTACTGGCATAAAAACAGACACATAGACCAATGGAATAGAATAGAGAGCCCAGGAATAAACCCATCTATATACGGTCATTTAATCTATGACAATGGAAGCAAGAATTTACACTGGAGTAAAGATAGTCTATTTAATAAATGGCTGGGAAAATTGGACTGACACGTGCAAAAAAAATGAAAATGGACACCATATACGAGAACAAACTCAAAATGTATTAAAGACTGAAATGTAAGATCTGAAACCATAAAACTCCTAGAAGAAAACATAGGGAGTAAGTTTGCAGACATTACCCTGAGTAATATTTTTGGGCAAGGAAATAAAAGAAAAAATGAACATATATTACATCAAACTTAAAAGTTTTTTCACAGCAAAGGAAATCATCAATAAAACAAAAAGGCAGCCTATTGAATGGGAGAAGATATTTGCCAACGATATATCTGAAAAGGGGTTGATATCCAAAATTTATAAAACACTTATGCAACTCAACACCAAAAAAACAAACAACCCAATTCAACAATGGGCAGAGGATATGAGGAGGCATTTGTCTAAAGAGGACATACAGATGGCCAACAGGCAGATGAAAAAATGTTCAACCTCACTCATCATCAGAGAAATGCAAATAAAAATCACAATGTGATACCACTTCACTCCAGTCAGAATGGCTATCATCAAGAAATCAACAAACAACAAGTGATGGCGAGGGTGTGGAGAAAAAGGAACCCTGGTGCACTGTTGTTGGGACTGCAAATTGGTGCAGCCATTATGGAAATCATTATGGAGGTATCACAAAAAACTGGAAATTGAACTGCCATATGACCCAACAATTCCACTCTTTGGTATCTACCCAGAGGAATCCAAGACACTAATTCAAAAAAATATATGCACCCCTATGTTTGTTGCAGCACTATTTACAATAGCCAAGACTTGGAAACAACCGAAATGCCCATCCGTAGATGATTGGATTAAGAAACTGTGGTACATTTATACAATGGAGTATTACTCTGCTATAAAGAAGAATGAAATTGTACCATTTGCAACGATATGGATGGACCTAGAGACTATTATGTTAAGTATAATAAGACAGTTGGAGAAAGACAAATACCATATGATCTCACTTATATGTGGAATTTGAAAAACTGAATGACTGACCAAAGGAAACAGAAACAGTCTCATAGATATAGAGAAAAAACAGGGTTGCTCGTTGGGAGGTTCGTGGGGATGAGGGAGAAGGGGAAGGGATTATACAGCATAAATAGGTAACTACAGTAATGTCACAGGGATATGAAAGACAATTTGGGGAATATAATAATGTTGTAAAAATTTTGTGGGATGTCAGATGGTCACATGTCTTGTTAGGGAGACCACTTCATGGATGGAGTAGAGGCTTGATCACTGCACTGTATACCTGAAATTGATGTTGTATAATATTGTATGTCAACTGTAATTGAATATATAGTAGTCAAAGGATGTGGATTATGCGGTGGAAGGGAGACAAAGGAATTGTAATAGATAATATGATATGGGGGGGAAGAGTGGGGGGAGATTTGGGGGAGGGGGTTGTCACTTTGAGGGGTAAAAAGTATAACTATTGCACTGTGTTGTACACCTGAAGCTAATTAAAATAAATAAATTTTTTTAAAAACCTGTGGTGCTTTTTCACTGTGGTAATGAGGATTTTTAGATTGAGTCAGCCATTTTCCCTAGCTACTGGAATCTAGAATAAAGGTCGCTTTTCACTTTAGCAACCCTTGTCACTCTAGTTTCTTTTGACTCTTGGGGGGCAAGCGGCAAAGAATCTAAGATCTGTAACACTGGAATTCAAGGAGGGTTGATCACTGGGCTCCCACCCACCCTTTAGTGTACACTCATGGAGGGTGGGAAGGTCTCTCCAACGCCTCCTAATGGGACAGGGGAATACAGCTCCCCTGGAGGGGGTTGAGCTCCCCAACACCATCGATGTGGAGGGGAGAAAACCCTTTACTCGGAAGGGGGTCGAGGAGGAGGTGCTCCACAACACCCCTGGGGGGAGGTGATACCTGCCTTCCTGGAGGAGGGAGGAACTCCCAAATACCCGCTATGGTGAAGGGGGAACCCCTGACATGGGGAGGGGCTCCCCAACACCCCCTGTGTGGATGGGGGAGTCCTTCGGGTGTTGTGGAGGGGAGGGGCTCCTCAGCACCCACTAGGGGAGTCGGGGCTCCCCAGCACCTCCTGGGAGACTGGGGTACCCCTCACACTTGGAGGGGAGTAGGTCTCCTCCTCTAGGGGAAGGGAGGAGCCTCACCCTCCTGGAGGGATGGAGTGAATCTCCAACACCCTGACATGGCGGGCGACTTAGGTCACCAGGGGATCCACGGTGGGCTATGCCCATAATTGGGGGACATGCGACGAGCCACGCCGTCTCCAGGAAACCATGGTGGGCCACTCCAGTGCTCCGGGTGATGCTGGTCTCCAGAGGACCAGTGGCTGGCGATGCCTGCTCCCGGGTACCCGCGGCATGCCACGGCGGTCACCCTGGGTCCTGCAGCGGGCCAAGGCAGCCACCCAAGGAGCTGTGGTGGGTGACGCCAGTCACTGGGGGACCCGAGCATGGCCATGCCCGACTTCTGTGTGACGCCTGTCACCAGAGGGCACCCTGCAAGTGACGCTGTTCCACTGGCCCATGCCGGTCACCATAGGACCCAGGATGGGCGACGCTGGTCACAAGGGGACCAGCAACAGGTGACGCTGGTTTTCCGGGATCATGCAACAGGTGACACAGGACCCCACACGGCGGGTCATGGCAGTCACCCTTGGACCCGTGGTGGGAGACATTGGTCCCTCAAAGACCCGTGCTCGGCCACAACAGTCCCCACCTCGACGCCGGTCACCCGGGGATCTGCGGTGGGTGATGCCGGTCTTCCAGGGACACGTGGCAGACCACGAGGACCACCCGCAGACACCTGGCCGGTGTTGTCAGTAACAGGGGGACCTGTACCGGGCCACGCAGGGACCTGGGCCACACTGGATACTGGAGGACATGAGGCAGACGCCGGTCACCGTGGATACGTGGCGGACCACACTGTTCCTCCAGGGGCCAGCAGTGGGTCACGCTGGTCCCCCAGCAGTGGGGCATGGCCTGGCCCTGGTACCCCGATGACTGGCATAGTCCACCATGGGTCTTCCAGAGCCCAGCGTCGCCAGAAGGACTGGCTTGGCCTACTGTGTTTCCCCCAGGCCCAGCATGGCCTCCGGCAGATCCCCGGGACACCGGCGTGGCTCGCCGCGGGTCCACAGTGACCACCGTCATCCACCATGGTTCCCCCGGTGACCGGCATCACTGTTGCGGGTCCTCTGGTGAACAGCATCACCTGTCATGGGTCCCTTGGTGACTGGAGTCGCCGGGGACCAGCAGGAGAGAAAAGGTGCTGCCATGAATTTTATAATCAGAATCTGACAATCGGGTGTGAAAAGAGAATAAGAGCAGGTATATCCCAGGAAATTAAGCCCAGGGGAACACAGTGCTGGACAATCAAACCCTGCTGTCTGAGGCATCACACTAACTCCCACCCTAAAAACAGAGGAAACAGCTCACAAGTATCCTTGGAGAGGTTGGTCCCATGACTGTCATCTGGCCAATCAGCATCATCCATCCTCCACAGTCACAATGATTGACTCACGGCTGGGCATGCGACCAATCAGGTCCCAGGGGACAGGCCCTCCTGTTGGAATCATGAGAGAAGTGAAGTTCAATTGCCAGTTTGGTTCCTGAGGTTATATGAGGTCATCCTGTTGCAGTTGGTGGCCATCTTGCTTCCATAAAGGGAAAGCCCACCTGAGAATGACACCTGCACAGAGGGAAGGAAGCAAAGCCAAAAGGGCATTAGAGAAATTTTCCTGCCAGGGTCATTGAGCACCCAGGTAAAGCCTTGCCTGAAGCTCTCAGCCTTTAGACTTCCTGGTACATAACGTATTTCTGCTTTGATTGTTTGCTTGTTTAAGCCACTTTGGGATTTCTGTCACTGGCTATCAAAAAAATCTGACCGTTCCTTCCAGCTAGCTAAATGGAACAACCTGGCACTGAAACAGTATGGATTTAGGCTAGCTTCAAGAAAGAACTTCCAGGGCCGACCGAGTGGCGCATTGGTTAAGCGCTGGTTTTGGGATGCCAGCGGCCCCGGTTCGGATCCCACATGAGGGCCAGTGACACTGCCCTCTACAGCTAACAACAGCTCCACCTGGAGCTGGGCTGTGCGAGCCCCGGTGATGGTGTGGGCTGCAGCCCCTGCTGCAGTGGCTGCCATAGGCTACAGTGAGTGGCCCGCAGCCAGCGTGAGCGGCTGGCAGCCAAGAGTGAGCTGCCAATAGCCGCGGTGAGCGACATCCAGAGGCCAGCGACAGATCTGCCTCATCCGGGAAGAGCGCAATGACGATACCAAGAGTGAAGCAACATCCTCTGCAACTAGATTGAAGAACAAAAAGACAGCAACTTGTCTGTTCCTCCTCCCCGATTCCCCAACGCTGTTCCCCTCCGCCAATTCCCCAATAAAAATAAAAAAAAAAAAAAAAAAAAAGAAAGAACTTCCAGATCACACTGACTCCAGTTTACTGAAGTCACACTGAATCCAAATGGATTCAAGCAGTGTGTCGAAGGCCAGTTACAGGCTGGACCACTCACGTTACCTAAATTAATCCTCATGGGATTAACCCTGTTAAATTAACAACAGATGTCTTCCTTTTATAGGGCAAGACTGAGACTCAGAGAAGGGACATAACTGGGCAATGGTGAGGAAGTTTAGAGCCAGACTGCACACCTGGATTCTGCTACTCATACTCTGAGAAGCCGCATGGTGTGGCTTGTGCAAGTGACATGGGCTAAGGCTGCCAGACCCACACACGCATACTGTGGGAGCCTGAGACTTGGTAACTGCCATGTGGCCCTAAGGTGACTCCCACAAACAATTTGCACTGAAGGGAGAAAGGAGACCTTCCTTCACTGGCACCATCACACCCTTCCAGCTTCTCCGAACCCGGCATCCCTTTCTCTTGGTTAGCTTGACAAATGTAGGGCCATGCTCATGTAACTACATGGGTAGTCGCCCATTCAAGGGCTGGCATCTGGAGCTCCAACAAGAGCCTTTGTCCCCAACCATCCCTGGGGACAACTCCTTCCTTTGTGCCTTGGGGCCCCCTTGCTTCCATAAAGGGAAAACCCACCTGCACACCAACAGTCTTGCAGGAAACGCAGAAACCTCTGTCATTTTAGGACAGGGTGTAGCCCTCACTGCCCTATCCACCACTCCCTGGAAACTCAGCTCACGTATTCCTTTCTCGCCACCGTGGCCTCCTGTGGCTACTGCAGGGGAGGCCGAGCTGACAGTAAATCACCAGCGCAACACTTGAAGGCACACGTGAGGAGAGATCTTACAGCTGGGACCTCCTACTTCACACGGAAGAGGCTGTGGAAGCCCCTGGGGTGTGGAAACAGTGCTTGGGCCACAGTGAATCAATAGGCTTTTGGATGGTGAGGGGCTTCTGGCCATAGGGGTGTGTGTGTGGCATCATCCCTCAGGTGCCCTGAAGGTCCATTGTGTGCAAGCTCAGAGTACAGGGATATGCACAGACCCAAGATGAACAAGCCAGGCAGGCAAGCAGCCAGCCAGAGCACCATAGCTCATGAGTTGCTTTCATAGGTGAAAGATAGGGGGACGGGGCAGAGACCCAGTTCTGCTGGGGAACTAGTTGAGGACAGAGGATTTTTCATGAGACATGGACACTGGATCAATCAGATGTGTTTAGCTGAAGTAATAGAAAACCCTGCCATGACATTTGTGGCCAGCTGCAGCCCCATGGCTTCCAGAAAACCCTGCCATGAGTGGCTTACACCACAAAGGCATCTCGTGTTTAATGTTTAAAGATGTGAGAGACAGGAGGTCCAGAGCTGGTCTGGTGGCCCAAAAATGTCATCAGTGATTCAGAGACTACCATCTCTTTACTTACCATTCACGGAATGATGGTGCCACTCCCTCACGGTTGCTGGATGGCTGCCTCCACTCCAGCCATCACTTCTGCATGTTAGCGCTCAAGTCAGAAGCAAGGGAGCACCTTCTTCCCTGCCCTTCTCTTTCTTTTCAGGAAGGAAAATCTCTCACAGATCCCTTTGCTCCCTCTGCCTCCTGAGAGATCCTGGTGCTTCCCTGCGTGGCCCTGAAGGGTGTGGCATGCCCCTTCCTCTGGGAATGGTGAGTAACAAACTGTCCATTCACTGGCAGTCATCTCTTGATTTGCTGACCTTGCTGACATCAGATTTTCTATTAGTATATTCTATTTGAAACCAACCCTACAAGATACATTAGATACATTACAGATGCTTAGAGTAAACATCTGAAGAACAAATGAACTATATACCTTTCTTTTTACAATATCCTCAACAACTTTAACATTTTAAGATATATTAGAGTTCCTTTTCCCCATAAAATTGTGGGTTCCATGAGAACAGAGTGCACATAGGAAATTCTACAGACAAGATGAGACACCTGGAGAGTCCTAACTATCACTGTCCCCAAACTGAGAGCTCACACCAAGGCTTGACTGAGTCCTCTTTCGCCTTCATACCATGAGTGAAATTTGGTTGGTTTTTGAAATTAGGCTTTTAAACTTGTCCACTTAGCAGGGAATTGCCAGTTCCAAACTCATATTTCTAGCAACAATCAAGTTACAGCAGGCGTGAAACTGCCTGTTCCCTGAGTTCTTCAATGTCTGCAGATGTTAGCAGAGAGCGAGCACAGCATATCTCCAAAGCAGCCATGTCTTTGGGAGAGACTGGGATTGCATTAGTGTGGGTATAAAGAACAAGAGTACATTCCTGGAAGACTTGCTCCAGATTCCATTAGCTGAGAGCATCCATCTTCACAGCTTAGATTTACAGAAAAGCACTAGGAGAGGAGAGTGAGCGGGAGCTGACCTTGCCTGTCAGTCAGGGAAAGGAGGGCTGACAATTTCAGACAGCTATGGTTCTTGGAGCAGACTGCCCCAAGGGAACCACACAGAAAAGTCCCCTCCAAGACTGGTTAAAATAAGGTTCAGTTGCTGTAATAAAGGGCCCCATATAAGAGTGGCAGACAAATTTACATCTCTCTCCCATTCGCTCTGGATGTAGAAGTCCAGGGCTGGGCTGGCAGGGCACCCCCAGGAAGTTCCTTTCCCTGATGCTGTCATCCCTGGGGTGTGGCCCTCGTCCACACAGGCCAGGACGGAGCCCCAGCCTCAAAGCTAGCATGAGCAGCAGGACATAGGGAGAAGCAGAAGGAAGTTTTCTCTCCTAGGAACTATCCTAGTTGCACAGATTGCTTTGTTTCCTGTCCTGGAGTGAAAGTATGGCCACTCTCCCAGCCGAGCTGTGGAAGAGGCTGGGAATTCTGTAGTGCTGGGCGGCCACGGGTCCAGCTGTAAGTCGAGTGGACAGGTTGCTCTGACAGAGAAGTGGGCAAGGTCATTGGGAGCCACCTGGAGGTCTCTGCCACACACCTTCTTACGTTCCCTCCTCCCGCACGCCATTCCCTATCCTGCGTTCATGCTTTCGGAGAGGTTGTCCACAGAAAATTGCACGAAGGAATTCCTAATTCAGGACCCAGCTGAAAACCATGGCCCGGTGTGTGACTTTCAGGAGACTGGCTGGTGGGACCCCTTACTAATTCTGCGGCACTCTCTCTTCCACGGCGAGTCCAGTGTGCATAAGCAGCCGGAGGCGTCTTGTCCCCTGGCAGTTGATTGTGTCCCTCCCTGCTGGGGTCTCCTGCTCCTAAGAACAAACCACAGAGCCCTTCCTGTGTCACTGAGCGGGGACTAATGAGGGAGATGAGAGGCAGCCACTGAGCCAGCCAGTCAAGGCCAGAGCTCTCAGAAGGAGAAAGTCTCCTGAGCAGAGCATTGTCATCGGAGCTGACTGCTGTCCAGGCCCTGAGCTGGGGGTGTTTATGTTTGTGGACAGCAGAATCCAAATGCACCAAAGGGCATGGTTCTGGAAACAAGCAGTGCTGGCCCAAACCCCCTTTCCCAGTTTTGCCCCCCACCTCTGTCCTATATGCACCTAACACTTCACTTTCCTCCTGCCCTCATGCCTCATCTCCATTTCACTGGTCAAAGCTGAGTATTGGGGCCCCATCCTCATGGGGAATCAGGAAGGCCCGATTCCAGCTTTATAGTCAGGAAAATCAGCTGCACATCTCAGTGACCCTTAGCTGCTTCGGGGCCCACACCCCTGCCACTTCTCTGATGCCCCATACAGGCAGGCTCATGGGACTTTTCTATTCTATTGCGGACCTCTTGGTCCTAATTAACACAGGCCACAGGACCAAAAGATACCCTCAGTCCTCTGAAAACGTTAGGTAACACACAATTTCTGCCTTTCTTATTTACAGTATGGTTCACAGCCTGTTCTCTCTGGAATGACATTCTTTGCTATTGGGAGTTGCAGTGATCATTGTCTTCAGTCACTTTTTGATTAGTTGTTCTGATTAAGTCCAAGCATTACATCACTACACACGCTTCTCTCAGCCTGGAGGATGCACAGCCCCAATTCTGTGCAGGGACATGCAAAATAGAGAGTCTGAGACATCTTTCTGGAGCATCACTTTATTACAAGATTTGGAAGAACCCAGTACTTTAATAAGAACTGCCCACACCCCACAAATATGGAAGAAAGAGCAGCGGTGACAAGAAGGTCCCCAGGAACAATAATCAAGTCTCTGAAATTTCACCCAGGTGAGGGTCAAGGGGTGGACCTGCAGTGAGGTTGGCTTCTCCTCTTGTCCCCCAGGGAGCTCCATGTCATCCTTCAAGCTTACCAAGTATTTTGGTTACGATGATTCTTAAGGCCACACAGACATGCCGGGTACAGTCTTGATTTGAATCCTATGCAGAGAACTCTGGGGTAGTGTGCACTGCCCCACTGTCTGCTGGACCCAGTCCATCACATGGCGTATACACCTTGCCCTGCTCCCATCCGCAGCTGTGTGCATCCAGCCTCTGTCCGATCTCGCGCACCATGTGGCCGGCTTCCCTGGCACTCAGCATTTTTGAGTTCAGAATTCAATGTGCAGGGACAGCAGCTTCACCTTCCCAGAGTATTTGACTGTGGCCCTGCCTTGACTGTCCGCCATTTTAGAATTACATTGGCTTTACATGTTTCCATTGGCCATGTTGCCACTTGATGGAGGGTCAACAACAGAACTGGCTTATAATAAAGGTCAAGAACCTCCTAGCCACCACCTAAGAGCCCTGGCTGTAGCCTGAGGAAGATGCTGGGGTCCAACCATCAATATGCCCAGATGGGAGGGGGTTTTCCATATGTATTCTCTCTGGGGCTCCACTAGTGCTGCTGCTGCTTTCCGAGAAGTGAATTGAGGAGAATACCCAAGGGCCACAGTGGGCCGCTGGGTTGGGAAGGCAATCCTTCCCTCCTGGCTTGGTTTGGCAGTGCTGGTCCTTCATTCTGGATTGGGTTGGGCAATGCCAGTCCTCAATTTCAGGTTCAATTGGGCAATGCCAGTCTTCGATTCCAGACTCAGTTGGGCAATGCCAGTCCTTGATTCCAGACTAGGTTGAGCAATGCCAGTCCTCGATTCCAGGTTCAGTTGGGCAATGCTGTCCTCAATTCCAGGTTAGGTTGGGGAACGCCTGTCCTCAATTCCAGGCTCAGTAGGGCAATGTCAGTCCTCGATTCAGAGCTCTGATGGGCAATGCCAGTCCACTATTACGGGCACTGTTGGACAATGCCAGACCTCAATTCCAGGCTAGGTTGGGCAATGCCAGTCCTGCATTCCAGCCTCAGTTGGAAAATGGCAATTCTCAATTCTGGGCTCAGTTGGCATTGCCAGTCCTCCATTCCAGGCTCAGTTGGGCAATGCCAGTCCTTGATTCTGAGCTCAGTTGGGCAATGGCAGTCCTCGATTCCCGGCTGAGTTGAACAATGCCAATCCTCGATTCCAGACATTATTGGGGAATTCCAGTTGTCAATTCTGGCCTAGGTGGGAGAATGCTGGTCTTCAACTTTGGGCTGGGTTTGTGAGTGCTGGTATTTAACTACAGCCTGAGGAGCAGAGTGCTGTTCTTTGATGCTGGCCTGGGGTTCAGGCTGCTGGTCTTTGACACTGGCCTAGGGTTAGGATTGCTGGTTCTTGCTTTTGGGCTGGTTTGTAGAGTGCTGGGGCTGGATTCTATGGGCTTTATTTGGTTTGACTTAGCATGTTGCTTCTTGGTGCATGGCCAACAGCACAAGTGACTAAAAGTACAGTGCCTCTAGCTACCAGCTGTGCTCTGAGGAAGAGGCTGGGGTCACATCACCACGAGCTCTAGCATTGAGTAATTTTCCATGACCCAGCGCTCCTCCTCTCATCCTTGTTTTTGTGAACCCAGGTCCTTCACCTACGGCTGGTCCTCAACTCTGTACTATGTTGAGGAGTGCTGGTCCTGGATTCTGGCCTGTGTTGGGGAGTGCTGGTTCTCATCTCCATACTTATTTGGGAAGAGGTGGTCTTTGATTCTGGCCTCAGTTTGGCAATGCCAATCCTCGATTCTGGGCTCAGTTGGGCAAGCCAGTCCTCAATTCCAGGCTCAGTTGGCAATGCCAGTCCTATTTCCGGGCTCAGGTGGGCAATGCCAGTCCTCAATTCTGGCCTAGGTATGGGAGTGCTGCTCTTCATCTGGGCTGGGTTTTTGATTGCTGGTATTCAACCCTGGCCTGGGGTGAGGAGTGCTGTTCTTAGATTCTGACCTGAAGTTAGGAATTCTGGTACTCGATGCTGGCCTCGTTTAGGAGAGCTGGTCCTCGCTTCCTGGCTAGTTTGCAAATGCTGGACTTGATACTATGGGCTTTCTTTGGTTTGACTTAGCACGCTGCTTCTTGGTGCATGGCCAGCAGCCCAGGTGATTGAAAATATGGGTCATAACCTCCTAACCACCGAGCTGTGGTCCGAGGAAGAGGCTGGGGTCATTTCACCACGAGCTCTAGCATTGAATAATTTTGACCCAGCTGCTCTTCTTCTTGACCTTGTTTTTGTGAACCCAGGTCCTCTATGAACTGCTGTATCTCAACTCTGTACTACGTTGAGTATTGCTGGTCCTCGATGCTGGCTTGTGTTGGGGAGTGCTGGTCCTCCTTCCGGGCTTGGTTAGGAATGCTGTTCTTCGATTCTTGCCTTGTTTGGGCAATGCCAGTCCTTGATTCCAGGCTCAGATGGGCAATTCTGCTCCTCGATTCAAGGCTCAGTTAGGCAATGTGAGTCCTCGATTCTGGGCTCAGTTGGGCAATACCTGTCATCGATTCCAGGCTCACATGGGCAATGACAGTCCTTGATTCTGGGCTCAGGTGGGCATTGTCAGTCCTCAATTCTGCACTAGGTTGGGGAGTGCTGGATTCAACTCTGGGCTGGGTTTGCAAGGGCTGGTCTTCAACTCTAGCTTGGGGTGAGAGGTGTTGTCCTTCGATTTTGGCCTGGGGTTAGGATTGCTGGTCCTTGATGCTGGCCTGGGTTTAGGAGTGCTGGTCCTTGTTTCCTGCCTGTTTTGCAGAATGCTGGTGCTCTATTCTATGGGCTTTCTTTGGTTTGACCTAGTACACCACTTCTTGGTCCATGGGCAGCAGCATAGGTGACTGAAAATACAGGTGATAACCTTCTAACAATCTAGTTGTGGTCCAAGAAAGAGACAGGGGTCACATCACCACAAGCTCTAGCATTGAATAATATTCCATCACCCAGCTGCTCCTTTCTCATCCTTGTTTTTGGGAACCCATGTCCTCCATGAATGGCCTGTCCTCAACTCTGTACTAGGTTGAGGAGTGCTGGTCCTTGATACTGGCCTGTGTTGGGGAGTGCAGGTCCTCATCCTGAGCTTGGTTAGGAATCCTGGTCTTTGATTCTGGCCTCAGTTGGGCAATGCCAGTCCTATCATTCTGGGCTCTTTGGGCAATACCATCCTTGATTCTGGGTTCTGTTGGGCAATGCCAGTCCTCCATTATGGGCTCTTTGGGTAATGCCAGTCCTTGTTTCCAGACTCAGTTCAGCAAAACCATTCGATTCTGTGCTGAGTTGGGCGGCACCAATCTTTCATTAAGGGCTCTGTTGGGTAATGCCAGTCCTCGATTCCGGGCTCTGCTGGGCAATGCCAGTCCTCAATTCCAGGTCCCGTTGGGCAATTACAGTCCTCGATTTTGAACTCTGAAGGGCAATGGCAGTCATCAATTCCAGGCTAGGTTGGGCAATGCCAGTCATTAATTCCAGGCTATGTTGGGCAGGCCAGTCCAGGAATCTGGGCATATTTGGGCAATGCCATTCCAGACTCTGTTGGGCAATGCCAGTGCTTTATTCTGGCCTAGGTGTGGGAGTGCTTATCTTCAACTCTGGGCTGTGTTTGCCCATGCTAGTCTTCAACTTTGACCTGTGCTGACGAGTGCTGTCCTTAGATTCTGGCCAGAGGTTGGGAGTTCTGTTCCTCGATATTGGCCGGCGACAGCGTAGGCTGCAGCCCCTGCTGCTGTGAACCACTATGAGTGGCCGTCCAATGGCCGGCGAGTGACTGCCTCACCTGGGAAGAGCACAGTGATGATAACAACATGGGCCAGTGAAGCAATGTCCTCCATGACTAGACTGAAGAACAAAAGGACAGCAACTTGTCTGTTCCCCTTCCCCTAATCCCCAATAAAATCTTTAAAAATCAAACACAAAAAGATGTAATTTGGTGAAATTAATAAGTGGGTGGGATCAGAGCTGTGAAGGAGCAGAGTTTTTATATGTTCTAGAAGTTACACTGATATAAATTCACACAACAGTGTTATAACTTGATGATGTTACGTCATTCAGGTGACGAAAATATATTTCTCATGTATGTGTGGTCTTCATCCGGGATTCTTGGCTCACAGTACCTTTGGAATATGAGCGATTTGACCAATGGGGAGATGTATATATATATATTATTATATTATATTATATTATATTATATTACATTACATTACATTACATTACATTACATTACATTACATTACATTATATTATATTATATTATATTATATTATATTATATTATATTATATTATATTATATATTTGGTCTCTTGTCCTCAGTTCCTGAAATCACTCCAGGGCTATAAAGGTGAAATGAATTTCCTCTTAGTTGTAATAAATCCCTTTTTCCACCATTGGGTTTGTGTTACTGGGGTGAATTTTGGAAAACACCTAGGGATGATGGCTTGTTGCCAGGGAACCCGGTTATGAATACTGGGTTGGAAATTTCAGTTCCACTCCTGATTTCCAGGGAGGGGAGTAAGGCATGAGGTAGAATCAATCTCCAGTGGCCAATGAGTTAATCAATTATACCTATCTAATGAAGCTTCCAAGAAACCCAAAAGAAGAGGGTTCAAGGGGCTTCCACGTTGGGGAACCAGGACACTTCCATGTGCCACCAGGCTTGGCCCCCAACTCCACAGGGACTGGAAGCTCCTTTATTCAGGACTTTGGCCCATGTATCTCTTTATCTGGCTGTTTGATGTGTATTCTTTAATATCCTCTGTAATAAAGTGGTAATCTAGTAATCTGGTTTCCTGAGTCCTGTGAGCTGCTCTAGAAGATTAATCAAACCCAAGGAGGGGGGCATGAGAAGCTACGATTGGTAGAATGTCAGTCAGTAGTGCAGGTGACACCCCAGACTTGGGACTGGCATCTGAACGGGGCAGGCAGTCTTGTGGGACTGAGCCCTTAACCTGTGGGTCTCAGGCTGTCTCCTGTAGAGAATCTGATCAAGGCTATGGACTGAGCTCACTTCAGAACAATGCACACCCTCCTCTGCCAATGCCAACCCACTCATG
Organism: Aselliscus stoliczkanus; assembly: GCA_033961575.1. NCBI lineage: Eukaryota > Metazoa > Chordata > Mammalia > Chiroptera > Hipposideridae > Aselliscus > Aselliscus stoliczkanus. The sequence continues at coordinate 67,239,294 of CM066740.1, read as the reverse complement.
GAACCACTGTGCACAAACGAACAAGCCACAGACAGTGGTGTTTGGGAAAGCTTGCCCTGACTTGCACATCTTTGTGTGCTTTCACCAAGCATCTTAACTATTTGGAGTTGTTAGCCTGAAAAAAGAGCTGGCCAATATATGCTTCAAGGGCAAAGAGATATATAGCCCAGGAGATGGTGCCAAACCTCCAAGGTGACAATGTTTATTGCCACACCTGGCTGAGAGAAGATGAGGTCTGTGTGGACACTAAGGGCTGGGAGGTGGGGGAAATGGGGAGATGTTGGTCAAAGGGTACAAAGTTGCAGTTATGTAGGATGAATAAGTCTAGAGATTGAATTACAGCATGGTAACTCTAGTTCACAATCCTGTAATGTATACTGGAAATCTGCTGAGGCTAGGTTTTAGGAGTTTGCAGCACACACACACACACACACACACACACACACACACACACACACACAACTATGTCAGGAGATGGATATGTGAATTAGCTTGACTGTAGTGATTGTTTCATTATGTATGCAAAAACATCATGTTGTGCACTTGAAATACATATCATTTGTATTACAAAACCCCCAAGTAGCTGTACCTGGGCTCCATCACCTCTACTATGGCAGCAATGACACTCCTGCCATGTTGAGGTCTAAGCTTTAAAACACTGGCAACATTTTCTTTCTTGCTCTTCTAAACCAGCCACCGTGCTGCCCGGAGGAAGCCCATGCAGCCCAGGAAGGCGGACCGAGGCCCCTGGCCACCACTCCAGCTGAGCTCCCAGGGTCAGTCATCGTGAGCAAGGCCTCGGCTGATGTCCTATGGGGCGGGGAGGAGCGGTCCCCAGGGCTCTACCCACACTGTGAGATCTTGATACAGAAAAGAAGATGATTGTTTTAGAGCACTAAATTTCAGGGTGGTTTCTTACACAACAGATGGCCAGACACTGCCGAACCTCTGTCCCCACACTTGCTGCAGTTTCTCAAATGCCCCTCATCTCCTGTTAGAGGCTGAATGTTTGTCTCCCCCATTCAGATACCGAAGCCCTAACCTGACCTTGGAGGCTCCCCTGGGAGACGGGACTATACTTGGAGACGGGACCTGTGAGAAGGTGCTTGAGGTGGAATGAGGTCGTAGGGATGGGGTCCTGATCACACAGGGCTAGCACCCTCCAAGGAGAGGAAGAGACAGCAAGCTGATGTCCAGCCTCCAGACCTGTGAGAAAACAAACTTCTGTTGTTTAAGCTGCCCTCTCTGTGGCACTTGGTCCGGTAGCCAGAGTGACCGATATGCCCTGTCCAGCTTCGGTGTCTTTGCCCACGCTCTTCCTCCTGCCTGGAATGGTTCCTGCAGTTAACACCGCCGGAGCAACATGCACTCTCAGCAGATACCCCGACGAGGGGGACACCTCTGACCACCCTCTGCAAACTCAGCCAGGCCTCCCCGCTTCATCCCTCTCAAAGCATCCTGCCCTCCCCGCTACAGCATGGGCCAGCCTGGGGCTTGGATTTCTTCGCATAATGCTTTGGTTAATGCTCTCCCCACCCACCTTCTGGCTCAGCACAGGGCCTGGCACACAAAAGTGCTCCATTTGTGAAAAGATGGTGGCTTTGCCCCCCAGGAAGATCACAGCACCCTTTGACTCAGAAGTTCTGCTCCTACATAAAAGCGCCAGTGGCCATGAGACGTGAGACACAGCCCAGGGCCCTGCGCTCCCAGAGCCCGAGCTGTCTAACAGGCGCAGCTCACCTAACAGGAGAATGGATGAACGTGGCCCATGCACACAACGCTAAACAGCCAGGGGGATGCATGAGCCCTGGCCGCTCCCAGGAGAAAGGCGAGGCCCCCAGGCAGCCAGTCCCCAAAGAGGGCACACATCATAAGCCATCTGCATGCAGGAAAACATGCAAACTCAGTGCCGCAGCTGAGAGGGACCCACCTGGAAGTTACACTATGAGGCCGGGCAGGACAGGAACGTCATCAAAGTCAGGGGACCAGTCACCCTGGGGAGAGGGCTCCATGTCAGGAGGGACACCAGTGGCTACTGGGAGGCTGGAAATGTCCCATTTACCGACTAGGGTGGTGACTACAGGGCTCCATACTACAGCAATCTTTTAACTGTATACATACATGTGTGTATACATATATATTTTGCATGTATCTTTTGTGTATTTAAGCCTCGTGGTGGGGTGGGGTGAGTATAAGGAGAAAAGGAATTGATGGCCATATTTGAAGATAAGTCACCAGAAAGATTCTGTGATGACAGGAATAGTCATTCTGGTCCTGGGTGCTGAGGCCCTACACGGTCTCACTGTGCTCTGGGAGTTCCCAGTCCAGCAAGTGACCGGTCACTGTGAGAGATGCTGTAACTTCTGCTGTACGCTGTTAGTGCTGTCCCTATAATCCCAGCTTGCAAATGGCTGGCTTTGGGGAACACCTGGGAGGAGCAATGCAGACTGAGTAAGAGGAGGACGGGCAGCTCTGGGGCAGCATTGGGATACAGGAGACTGGACTTTCCTCCCAGCTGTTCCAGCTGTTTGGGGAAGAGATGCCACTGTCCAAAACCCTGAGTGTACACAACCTCCTGGGAACTCAGAAAGTATAGCCTGGTGGCCTGCCCCACAGAGCACTAGACAATGGGTCAGGAGAATTTGTCCATAGAAGCTGGGGACACAGAATTCTAAAGCCTGGAGAGTGGAGCCTGGACTGGACTTCTGGTGTCCCAGCCTCAGCTGCCAACCCTATAATCATATGACCACCCTGAAGTGCCTTGCCACTTCTAATCTCAGAAGCTAATCTGGGTTGGGCCTGGTGAGTACTTGGTTGGGAGACCACCAGGGAATACCAGGTGCTCCAGGCTTTTGTCACCCACTTCTTGTTTCCCCCCTCTCCGTGTATCTCCCTCCTTTACACTCTCTCTCCTCTTCCCCACTGAAAGTTGCTCCCTTCTTTGGCCACTGCTGGGGATTTCCAGGGGTGGAATCCACATTAGGGTCTGTGGTATTGGGGGTTCCAAGAAATGGGGGTCTCAGGGATGATCGCTGAGATGGTGCCCCTGGGGTTTGGTGGTTGGACAAGTTGGAGCTCAGCAGGAAGCCCATACTTAATGGCGCTCATACTTACTGCCATGAAACAGGATTCCTAAAATGGTTATATAATGGTTATATTCTGTGTGTTCACATTAAAGTAAAAATATTTCTAGATCTACCTATGTATCATCTATCTATCAATCATCTATCTATCATCATCTATCTGTCTATTATCTATATATCTCCTGACAAACATACACACACAGTCATGACATATATACATGCCTTAGGATGAAAAATTCTTAAGCCAAACGAAGGAATAACTTACAAGCAGAAACTTGGGTTAGCCTTGAAAACATGAATCTAAGTGTCAGAAGCCAGACATAAAAGCTACATATTATACACTTGCATTTCCATAAAATATTCAGAATAGGCAAATCCATAGACAAAGAAAGCACGTTGGTGGTTGCTAGGGGCTGTGACGAATGTCGAAGAGAAGTGACTATATAAAAGGAAGAGGGTTTCTTTACAAGATCTTAAAAATGTTATTGAAATAGTGGTGATGGTTGCACAAACTGTAAACAGACTCTAAGTCACTAACCTGGACCCTTTTAATAGGGTCATTTTGTGGCATGTAAATTACATCTCATTTAAACAGGTGTGATGAATGAATAAATATTAATACATATATACATGAATACATTTGTGAAAAGAGTGAACGCAGGCATGGCTATTATTCAGGGTGCTTTCTTTGCTTCCTACACCAGTGATCTCTGTAGAGATGGAGGAAGACCTCTGAAAGGAAGACAGCACATGGAGAGCTTGCCCTATAGAGCAAGGGAGTCAGCACCACCACCTTCATTTGGCAGAGACTCCAAGGCAGGGGAAGGAGGGGGAAATCTCCCTAGACGAAAAGAAGGAAGGCACACTGTGATCAGAGGTCCTTGGCATGGCTAAGCTGGAGGTGGGCTGTCCAGAAGATGGGCATTCTACCTAAGTGCTTAGGGGAACATACTTGGCTTTTGTCCATTTGCTTCTCAGTTGGAAGCGGGATTGAAAATGAGGAAGCTGTCAGTCATTGGCCAAGGCCTGAGCATTGGGCTGATTGCTGTGTAGACGGTGGTCTGGCCTTCTGGGCTGATTCCTGCCTGCAGGCTGTGGCTCAGGTGCTCACCTGCTGGAGCGAGTGGTTCCCCAGCTCCACTTGGAGGAGGATTTAGAACATTCCATGGACTGAAACCCTTCCTTTGTCACCTTCAATAGCTCAGAGACTTTTTCTTCTCTGACTTCAATAAGTCAGAGAAACTTTATTCAGTTCGTGAGTATAAACAATTAAGTGCAAACAATGGTAATAATTGAAATAGTGTTTAATGGTGGTAATTTTTATCATTATTATAAACCTCCACAGGTGTTTGTTTTTAATCAGTAACTTTCATACTGCAAAGAATGAATTGTAAAACTCTCAACTCATTCATTTCATTCTTTTATTACCCCCATCGACATCTGGTCATCTAATCTATCTTCCTGGATTTACCTAAAGGCCGCCAGCCCAGCTGAGATGGTCAAGGAGAAGGATGGGATAGGCAGGCAAAGGCACACAGCTCTCACCAGCTGGACAGTCCTGACCAGTCCACCGCTGGTCCTGTTTCTCTGCCTAGGGCATCCTTCCAGGCCATTTGCACATACAGATGCTGATCCCTGTCTCCTGAGTGAGAGAGAACTCTCAAACTTCCCTGGAGGAGCCTCCAGCCACCAGACCCCACACAGGGCTTCCTCCATGTTCAGGGTCTCTTCAGCATCCCTCACAGGATGGCCCATGCTGGTCAGCATTTCTGAAAATGTTTCCATGAGCTCTACATTGATCAGCCCCCCAAATCCATGGCCAGGCCCTTGATTCTCAATCAGTTGCCCTCTACAGTAAGAGCTTGTCCCTCCCTCATGGTGATAGGGACCCTTGTGTGTTTGTCAACCTGCAAGTGCCCATCCAGGAGGCAGAGGATCCCCTGTATGGCTGTGAGTACTGACCACAGGGAGTGGATCTGCATTGCCTGCTGTGCTCCACTAGAACATCCCACCCTGGCAGGTGAACTCCTGGAACTGTGCCTCAGGCACTGTGGCCAAATCAGCTCTCCTAACCAATTGGAAAGTGGCTCTGGAAAACCACCCCTAGGTCACTTAGTACTAAGGACCTGGGCTCCACTGTAGCGGGGGTGCACAGCTAGGCTTTCCCATAATCTGCTTCCCCCTCCACCTTGCATCTACCTGAAGGGACTGTGCTGATTTATTTACTTACATCTAGTTTGTCATCCCATGAGGATGGAGACTTCCTCAGCACAATCTCACCTTTCTTGCTGCTTCATATCTAACACCCACAACAGTGCCAGGCAGTTCATGAATATTTTTTAATGGATTAATTAATGTATTAACTATTTACTAAGCAACTCTTCTGCTCTGAGTGCAATTTGACAGCACATTAGTAAACAAAGTGAACAGTGTCCCTTTAAAATAGAACTCATGGGGAAAAAAATCCCTGCAGTAAATTTTGTAAATATTGACAAGCTGATTTTTTAAAAAAGATACTTTACTGGGGAATTGGAGGAGGGGAGGGGAAGGGGAACAGCCAAGTTGTTGTCCTTCAATCCTAGTTGTGGAGGGCACAGCAAGCTCAGCTCCAAGTCCAGTCACGTCTCTCAGCTCAAGGTGCTGAGTTCAGCCTTAGTTGCAGGTGGGCGTAGCCACCATCCCATGTGGGAGTCAAACCAGCAGCCTTATTGTTAAGAGCGTGTGCTCTATCCTCTGAGATCAAGGTGCTGAGTACAAGTTGCGCGTGGGCGTAACCCACCATCTCAAACATGGAACCTTGTTGTTAGTAGCATGTGCTCACTAGCCGATCCATCCTGCCACCTGTTGGCAGCTCAGCGGCAGCTCAGCTTGGGTACAGCTCACTGGCCTATGTGGGAATCGAATTGGCAACCTGTTGCTCAGAGCTCACACTCTTAAGCAAGCTCTTAACCAACTGAGTCACTCGGATGGCCTGACAAGCTGATTTTTAGAATTTAGAAGTGTTGGGATGGCCAAGTGGTGCAGTGGTTAAGCGCTGGCTTGGGACGCCAGCGACCCTGGGTCAGGTCCCACATATGAGGGCCAGTGACACTATCCTCAAAAAAAATAAAAAAATAATTAAAAAAAATAAAATTTAGAAGTGTTTTTTGACAGAAGCACTTGCATTTGTTTTATTATTTTATAATTGAATGTAACATTTAAATACACAATTTAACAATGTCAATTTGACAAATACAGTTTAAAAAATAAGTCAATACTATTGTAATTAATAACTCGATTAATAAATTGTGGATTGCAAGCACCACACAAAAAGGAGAACTTGTGGGTTTCTGATTGAGCTTATGTTCATTGGATATGTTTTGAAAATAAAGTTGAATCCACTATGGAAACAACTGATTAATCTGGTTGAAACAACAACAAATTCTGCAGTCTGTCTCTGGCCTAGGGCATGAGCATCAACAAGCAGCTGCTGGATGTCTCTGAGCCCCAGATCAGTGTTCTTCCAGCTCCAGTGAAGGGCCATCAGTGCTTCTTGGGTTCAAGGTGCTCTTCCCGTGCTGCCCTTGAAGGCCCACCTTTTCTAGGATTAGTTCTTTGTCCTGCCTGGGACTTGAAGAATATGCACAGATCTCAGCACAGAACCCAAAGACACTGATGTGAGTGGGTGCAAAGGCAGGCACTAAGAGAAAGTTGTCAGGTAGTGCGTGGATAGACAGGTTGATAGCTGAGAGGATGAGAGATAAATGTCAAGATTGGGGAGGAAGTGTGAGGAGAGGGCAGGGCAAGAGCATGAGCAGAACTGAACTGCCATTCAGGACAGGGTGTTATACAAGGTCTGACAATTAAGTTCGCGAACTTGTTTTCAATGATGTTGTGAACCGTTTTTGATATCAGAGGGATTATTCAGTATGAATTTGTAACAGCTGAACACACACTTACCCAAGTTTACTATTTGGAAGTGCTGAAAAGGCTGTGTGAAAAACTTAAACGACCTGAAGTTTTCGCCAACAATTCATGGCTCCTGCATCATGAAAATGCACCAGCTCACACAGCTCTGTCTGTGAGGAAGTTTATAGCCAGTAAACAAATAACTGTATTAGAACACCCACCCTCCTCACCTTATCTGGCCCCGAATGACTTCTTTCTTTGCCTGAAGATAAAGGAAATATTGACAAGAAGACATTTTGATGACATTCAGGACATCAAGGATAATACAGCGACAGCTCTGATGGCCATTCCAGAAAAGGAATTCCAAAATTGCTTTGAAGGGTGGACTAATCGCTGGCTTTGATGCATAGCTTCCCAGGGGGAGTGCTTCAAAAGTGACCATAGTGATAGTCAACAATGAAGTATGCAGCACTTTTTCTAGGATGAGTTCATGAACATAATTGTCTGACCTCATATGCGAGGAGCACTCAGGAACCACTGCTCAATAAATTCACTTTTTATGTTGCTTCAAGATCAACTTTGTAGTGTCATGGAGAGCTAGTGGAGGTGGGATTAGGTAAAATCAATTCAATCTCTAATCTTACTCTTTGAAATCAGTATTTATCTAGATTCCAAATTATATTGCCACAACCAGTAGTATTTGTACTTTCAAAATTTGATATTTTTTTAATGAACTCTCAGGTAATGTAGGTAACTAAATAAGCTGGCTCTGTGAAAGTTTGCTGGTTTTCTTTGAAGGAAAATATTTATGAAAAGGAGAAGAGCATAGTGAATTTACCTTCACTTTACACAAGAAAAATATCAGGGTACATTTCTGTATTAGATAATTTGATAATTTCAGTTTCATGGATTCACTATAAAAATGTTTGTTTTTTGTTTATAAAAATGGTTGCCTAAAATATATAGAAACAAACAATTCTCTCAGTAAATATCAATCAGTTTGAGCTTCCCATTTCTTGTGAGGAAAAAGCCATATAATTTAATGTAATCAGACAAGTGAGGAAAAGGCAGAAGCAGGATTTAGGAAGGGAAGCCTCACACTAACAGAGAACACATCGCCACCTGCTGGTAGTCATATAACACTTTTTAAAATTTTCTGTTTAAAAAAGGATTGTGAAATTCTTTTTTAATGAATAAATGTTTAGATTTAAATTTTCAAATAAAAAAAGCCTCATGGAAGACTTTTATAAAGTCAAGTGTAATTAAATAACACAGCAGAAAGCATAGTCTACAGCCTCACTCTTTTGTCTTCCGTTTTTTTTTTGTTTTGTTTTGTTTTTTTGCTGTGCTTATATTAGTCTTTATACATCATTTTGGTAACAGTCTTAAACTGCTGCCACTTGATTTATCCATTTTATAAATTATCTGTTGATATCATGTTTTTATAACCGAATGTTGAGCTTTCCTTCTTTCCTAATCCCATCATACTCAATATTTACTCTGCAATTCGGGGTTATATCAGATCCAAATTTCCATTATTACATGATGATATTACAGGATTGTAATATCCTTCTGAGTCTTCTAATGTAATATTATTTTATCACCTTTCTTGTTCTCTCTGCTTTTCCAACATTGCCTCCTTGTTTTCATTTGTATACTTTTCTGTCAACTTCATCTTAATTTTTTCTCATTGACTATGCCAAGTCCTGTTAGCAGTTTTTTTTTTATTCTTTTAAATATTTCTTTGGGGGAGGGGACACCACACTTCTCAATGAAGAGAAATATTAACAATACAGAGGTCTTTTATTTTTTTACATTTATGCCATGAATTCATAGGGAATGGGTTCCAGCAGATCAGGCTCCTTTCCATTGGTTCTCACAAAGTGTGCTTCTCTGGGTGGGGCAGGCTGGCGTTTCAGTTGAACCCAGGTACCTTTCTCCTTGGCTTCCTTCTTTTTCTGATCATTTTCCTTCACCAATTTCAGGAAGCTGTCTCGGCTCTTAAGAGTGCTTAATATGCACAGTATGACCATTAATTCTCTTGGCAAGAATCTTGCCCTTATGACAATGCTAACCGTATGCTGAGTAACACTGTAGACCCTTCCAGTTTTGCCATGGTAACATTTGTAGGGCATTCCTTTTTGAACAGTGCCCATTCCCTTGATGTCTACAATATCACCTTTCTTGTAGATTCACATGTATGTGGTCAAAGGGACAACTCCATGTTTTCTAAAAGGCCTGGAGAACATATAGCGCGTGCCTCCCCTTTCCTTTTGTGTTGGTCATCTTGACAAATTACTGGAAGATGGCAGTCCTGGCCGAAAAGCAGCAGTTTTCTTCTAAATGCTTAGACATTTAGATATTCTATCAATTCCATTATTTCCTGTATATATCCCTTGGGGAATTTTCACTCTACCTCCTCAAATTGGTATCTGTTCCTCTTGGACCAACTCAACACCTGTCATATTGGAAAAACTCTTGCCCACTTTGCTTTCCTCCTCTTTGGAGGGTATCATTAAACATCTTCTTCAGAAAGGGGGCATAAGATGTGAATTTTTTGAGTCCTCATAAAAATGAATATGTACTTCTTCCATCATCACACTTGATTGGTATTTTTCTGGACATACAATTATTAGTGGAAAAAAAATCCTTCGCCCTAGGATTTTAAGGGTTTCCATCATTGTCTTCCTTTCCCCCATCATTACTGAGGTATAACTGACTCATAAAATTGTATGTATTTAAAGTGTACAGAGGAGTGATGTCAGCGTCATGGTGAATTAAGACATTTTTGTTTTTGTTCCCTTCCTCCACAACAATAGTTCAGCATTCATCCATGGACAAAAAAGCCTTTTTGGGAGCTGTGGGATCCAGCACCACATACCCAGGGACCTGGGAGGAGTCTCACCCATCCACGCATCTGCTGATGAGCATCCAGAACTTCATCCTGCCTGTGGCCCCTGCAGCAGCTCATGAATAAGCTCCAGCCCCTCTTGACCACAACCCAGGAGCCCCTGGGATACAGTCTCAGATAATCACCCACAAATGAGAGGACCTTTGTGGAAGTTCAGGTTTCTAGAGGATACACCATAGCATACTGCCGGCCCAGTACTAGGTTTTTTAATGTTATAATAAAGACCATTCTGATTAATTAAAAAAGTCTAATTGGGGCTGGCCGAGTGGCGCATTGGTTAAGTGCTGGTTTTGGGATGTCAGCAGCCCCGGTTCGGATCCCACATGTGAGGGCCAGTGACACTGCCCTCTACAGCTAACAACAGCTTCACTTGGAGCTGGGCTGTGCGAGTCCCCGGGGACAGCATAGCTGCAGCCCCTGCTGCAGTGGGCTGCCATAGGCTACAGTGAGTGGCCGGCAGCCAGCATGAGTGGCTGGCAGCCAGCATGAGCTGCCAATAGCTGCGGTGAGCGACATCCAGAGGCCAGCGACCGATCTGCCTCACCCTGGAAGAGCGCAGTGACGATACCAACATGGGCCAGTGAAGCAACATCCTCCACAACTAGACCGAAGAACAAAAGGATAGCAACTTGTCTGTTCCCCTTCCCCAGTTCCCCAGGGCTGTTCCCCTCCCCCAATTCCCCAATTTAAAAAAAAAATCTTAAAAAAAAAACTAGTACTTAGACTACAGTTTTCAATTTCAAATCAGCTTTAGACTAAAAATATTTCCTAATAAACATAAATGTGACTTTATCAACAGTTGCTCAAATACAATTACTGCTTAATTTTGTTTCATACTTTAAATCTATGTATTACAACTAGTGAATAGGGAAGATACTAAAAAAAAAAAAAAAGATATTTGTACTTTCCCTTGCTTGTCCTGAACCAGCTTGTTTATAGGCCAGTTTTTCTGACTTCACATTCTAGTTGTCACTGACATACACAGCCAAATTCCTTCTTTGTTCATCAGACTTTTTTTATTATTTCAATTTGTGATATTCAATCCATGTTTCTAACGAAAAAAAGCAATGAAAAATTCAATCATATCAGAGTCATTATGAAAATGGATTCAATCCACAAAGAGCCATTTTTTTGTGATATCAGCTATATTTTCCTTCAAACCTGCCTGAGTTTTTTCTCCCTAATCTTGACACTATTCTTTAACTACAAATTGAGACTTCTTTTTTTTCGAGGCAGTGTTACTGGCCCTCATATGTGGGACCTGAACCGGGGCCACCAGTGTCCCAAGCCAGCGCTTAACCACCGCGCCACTCAGCCGGCCCCAAATGGAGACTTTTTAACTTTTACTGACTCCATAAGTCTTTAGTAATTATTAACTTAATGAGGATCTTAAAATTTTAAAGAAAATGTAGTAATTTACAATCAAGTTATTCTAATTTTTCTACAGGATTCTAAATTCATTCACTCAGTAAAAAATATTTTTAAAATACCTCCTATTATGGGCAAGGTCCTCTCCTGGGTAACTGTGTACCAGAAATACCACAATATGTGTAAGCCTCTGCCTGAAAAAGAGATGACAGTCTAGCAGGCTCCAACAGAAGAGATGTTCAGATTCTCACAGATTTAACTGCTTTGAGCATTTACACTCAAATACACCTATTCACATTCTTAAAATTAAGCCATTTTCTTCTGACATACATAATATTAACTATATCACTTGTGGAAAGGTAATGTAAAACATTACTTTAAATTTGAAAGAATATATATAAAAAGGCAGTACCCAGAATAGAAAATATATTTAAGCCAAAATTTACAAACAAAATACACAGTCACAAATAGATTCTAATGAAAATTTTACTAAAAGAAAAAAAGAAATTTACTCATGAATGCACTAAATATAATTACATTTTAATTAACAATGTAATTTTTTAAAAGTATAGAACGTATGAAAACAGTTGTCATAAAAATGGTCTTCTGAAAAGTTTTTCTGTAGACTTCTGTATTTATTAAGAACAAGACAAACTATGCAAAGATAATCCAAGTATCCCAGAGAAAAAGAGTTGAGCCAGAGCAAACTAAAGCAAAACTTTGAATAAAACAATAGTGTAACTGAAAATTTATGGGGAGGGAAAGAACTTGGCTCCTTAATTTATCACATAGTAGTGTGCATTTTAAAAAAATGATGTTTGTAAGGAGTAGTGCTTTTATGGCTTTAGCAAGGTATCATGTAAGGAAACAAATTCAGTCAACAGCATGTTGAAAAATATCTCCATGTTATCTATTTCTTTTTAGTGGAATGGTAGGGTTCTGCCCTAAAATAATTCCTATCACTCCAAGTAAACTCTTTCCTAAATATATACTCATATATAAAATCAAAGACATGATAAAATTAGCCTCATTAACTGTCAGATCTATTTTTTAATCTTTAGGTAAAAGGAACCAATTTATCCTTCCCATAATATTCCCTCTCTACACTATCAGTTACATTATTGTTTTAAAATTGGCAGCTTTAATTTAGGATGCCATCTCCTATGTCATTTACAGTTTCTTTTGAAAAAAGATTTTATAGAGGAATTGGGGGAGGGGAACAGTGTTAGGGAACTAGGGAAAGGGAACAGACAAGTTGCTGTCCTTTTGTTCTTCAGTCTAGAGGACATTGCTTGTGGAGGACATTGCTTCACTGGCCCATGTTGGTATCATCATTGCATTCTTCTAGGGTGAGGCAGATCAGTCGCTGGCCTCTGGACTGCTGCTCACGGCGGCTATTGGCAGCTCACACTGTCTGCAGGCCACTCACTGTAGCCTATGGCAGCCCACTGCAGCAGGGGATGCAGCTATGCCGTTCCCGGGCACTCAGCAGCCAACTCCAGGTGGAGCTGTTGTTCACCATCCTAGCTGTAGAGGGCAGTGTCACTGGACCTCATATGTGGGATCCAAACCAAGGCCGCTGGCAACCCAAGCCAGCTCTTAACCGGCCCACAGTTTTTTTGTTTTTATGGGTAGGAGAATTCATTAAAGTGGACATTTTATAACTTTTTGTGTAATAAACTGGCTCGTCACATTTTTAGCCCTAATGTGGTTTTTTTTTTGGTTGTACTTTCATAGAAAATGAAAACATTATCAAAATATTAGTGTCAAAATATTATCTTTGTGGTTGTAAAAGTGTCTGCTACCTTTCGAATATGATTTTTAGCACCATCTTACTACTTTATAAAGAATGCAGAATATTTGGCTTTCTCAGGGTACAAACACACGCTTTAGTTAAAGCTAATTTGCTCAATATTGACTCAGAAATTTAAAAGATTTTACTTAACATTTAACTGTGTTTTATAGTTATAAACTCATAATTTTAACATTTGGTTTTTATGTTATATTATTTCTGAATAGTAATGAAACATTATATTCCATTTGGATGATGTTGATATTAAATATGTAACCAAATACTGGAACTTTTCAAATCAACCTGTTACCAACCATGAACTCTAATGTATGGGCTTTTTATGACTATCACTTTTAATGTACTAAAATATTCAATAACTGTTACTTGCACATTACATGAAAAATTAATTCTTAACAAACGTTTATTCAAAGTATTAGGAAAATCATATTCAAAACACAGAAATAATCAGACTTTAACAATGCTGCATAGATAGTGGCATACAAGTTCCCTGACACTTAGTGACTTCCTCCTAATTAAAGCTTCAATTTTCAAGTCACCAGTAGAAAATGGTAGAGGCAGAATTTCATCTCTCTGAGGCTGAAAAAATGGATTTGATGGTGAGAAGTGACACCATTTTAACAACAAAGATTAGATTATCCACAATTCAATTAAATTCCTTTCATGTTATTTCCCAGAGATGAAAATTTAGGAGGTAAATTGCCTGTTAGGAGTTCTCCTGGTCAGCGCCTGCTTTAATCAGACGAATCAATTAAGTTTTAAAAATTACAACCATACCATTATGCTTAACTAAAATTGTCAATATGAATACATTTTACATAATGAATTACATGAATACAAGAAAAAATTGACCTGTTTCCAATCCTTTGACTTTTAGTTAAAAAAAATGTTACCACTAATGGGGATTTGAAAAATAATTTTCATGGCACAACATTAACTTTATAGAGATCAAAATCATTTCTGAGAAAATAGCCTAAATCAATGAGAAATTGCTAAGTTTCTTTTATAAGATACTTTTTGAAAGGGAAGACAATTTGGAAGAAATTTGTGGCTGAAAACATTGTTCACTAAGAAAGTATGGTTATCCTGAGAAAGACTTAAACTTGCGAGAACTTTCAGAAACTCTCAACAATGCATGAAGGAGCAACTTGTAGGCTCTAGCTTCTTAAGTTACCGACATAAAAAAGGTTTTGACCTAAACAATGATTTGGGTTTCTCTGCTATTCTGGTAACAGGTCACAACCAAGACATCTGAAAGTGATGGACTATAAGCAAATTTTGCATTCATTTCAGGCAGACTTCTTCGTTTTTCCATTCCTAAGAAAGAGTTTTCAAATGGTCTTGGACTCAAACTTACTGTTCACAAAAATAGTCTTCTGTAAGCAAAGTCATAGTTTTCTTATAACAGTAAACAAATTGCCTGGTCTACATCCTCTAATCTATGCCTAGAAAATAAGGCATTAGTAATTTTTCATTGGCCATTGCAGAGTAGACAAGTGTTTTCTTTCTGATCAGAGATATATGCAAACGTTCCTCAAAGCGCATTGCTATTTTTACAATCTGCTATGCATTTAGAGTCAGTATTTATGACTCTCCACATACTTTTAGTATTTAAAATAACGTTATTCCCAACACCTTACATATACCATAATATCAAAAGACAAACAGAGCAGCTACAGAAGTAGCAAGATATTTTTCACAACTAAAAAAATACAAAACATGGCAAGTTAGTATGAACTCTCAATAATATTCCACTTTGGGTCAAATTAAGATTTCACAAGTTTAAAGCCTTGTCCTGTGTCCAGCACAGTAGGTAGAAACCAACTCATTTTTAACCTTTTCAAGCACCTAAAACAACTTTTGCAGATCCAAAAAAGGTTCAGACCACACAACCAATTTGCCAAATGCACTAGTGGGTATGTAATGCGAGGAAAGTGTAACATCCAGTGCTTGGCCACGTCGCTTCCAGTTGGCAAGTGCAGAGTGTAGTCGCTCCACTGCTTTGACACACCATACACTGCTTTCACTGTGCGTCCCTTCTCAGCCCAGCAGATGTTACTACTGGAGTTGCAGTTATACTCCACCCAGTCTTTTGTAAAGTCACCCAGCTGGGGTGGGTCAGCTTCTTCGATATCTATTGACTTTGTCATCTCTGCTCCTTGCACTGCAATATACTGGTCATTAATTTTTCTTACTTCTTTCACCCAAGGGGTTGAATTCTCACTGTCTAATACAATAATAAGACGGGAACAAAAGGAACCATTTTTTTCTCTCCACCATTCTAAAAGTGTGTCAAAGCGTAATATGTCCCCACCTGTGAACAAAAGAAAAGTCAGTACAGTAATAATTTCTGAAGCTTCTCATTAAGAATAGCCTTTTGTTGTAATTGTATTGTCTTTAAATTATTGGAATTAAGTATGTGAGCAAAAGAAAAGTATCTTTTCAGAAAATTTTTAAAAAACAAACTTTCAACTTCAGATTAAAAAAAAACCCAATCATCCTTGTTACATAAAAAATGAAATATGCTATTGTAAATAAAAAAAATTGTTTTATACAGTTAAACTTGGTGAAAATAATAAAATTATAGAGGAAAGCTAATATTCTATATCAAAAGCAGCAAATATGGCTTGTGGTCCAAATCCAGCTTGCTTCCTATTTTGGTATGGACTGAGAGCTAAGAATTGATTTTACATTTTTACATGGTTGAAGAGAAATCAAAACAGCAACATTTTGTGACATGGGAAATTACTGGAAATTTAAATTTCATATAATTGTTTCCATAAATAACATTCACCTACATTCTGTCTGTGGCTGCTTTCTACTACAGATGAGCTGAGTAGTTGCAACAGGGACCTTATGACACTCAAAACCCAAAAATACCGGAGCCTATACAGAGAAAGTTTGCCAACCCTATTCTACACCATTGATAAAATCATTACCTTGTTCTCATACGAAGGTAGCTACTAAATGAAAAAGAAACTTCCTCCCTGTACCAAGAATGAATTTAGAATGAATTTATTTTTAAATCAGTTTTATAACTAAAAAACAACAAAGGATTAAAAATAGCTTACCCAGAAAGGTCTAAAGTAAATAAGTTTGACCTAGCAACCTGTCTTATAGCTAATAGGCTTTCTATCTAGCTCAATGTGGATAGTTTGCATTAAGATTGATTTTTAAATGTGTTACATTAAAATATCTTGACTATTTAATTTTTGGCACCCTCTTAAATTGCCATCCTCACTTCACTCTAGTCCTGGCACTGTCTCAATGGTACACTGATAGTGTTATTCCAATTCTAGATATCTGTCCTAAGGAAAGAGCAGAAATGAGGGCAAAAAACTACATATAAAGATCTTCTTCCCTCTGCTATGTAAGACAGTATAAAATCTGAAACAACTAAGTGGAGTGGAGATAAGTTATGGTAAAACCTTAGGAGAGAACTTGATATTTTCCAAATTTTTTACATTGAGCATATGTTACTTTAATAATTAGAAAAAAATATTAACATGCTACAATTTACTGACACAGTATCCAAAACCTAACTTCAGATTATACATTTCCACCAAGAGCATCAACCATCCTTTTTGCTAAACTATCAAAATGACAATACCAGAGCCAGAAAGAATCCTTTAGATTCTGGACTCTATGATATCTGAAGTCGGGGTGTATCACATTCTTTACGAATAATTTTCTTTTTATCATCAGCCTGCTACATTTTAGATGCTGACAATAAAAAACTTGTTTCATGAATTGGTCTTATACAGACGTATCATCTCAAGGGCACTATTTCAATACATGGTCTCCACATATTACTAATGTATTGCTTCACAGATATTTCCTGAAGATGGCTTTTCAAAAATGGTCAAATGTTAACTTTTTTTTTTTTAAATCTTATTTTGTTGAGGTTTTTTTTTTTTTTAAGATTTTTTTAAATTGGGGAATTGGGGAGGGGAACAGACAAGTTGCTGTACTTTTGTTCTTCAGTCTGGTTGTGGAGGACATTGCTTCACTGGGCCACATTGGTATCGTCATTGCACTCTTCCTGGGTGAAGCCGATTGGTCGTCGGCCTCTGGACAGCAGCTCACGGTGGCTCTTGGCAGCTCAAACGGGCTGCCAACCACTCACACCGGCTGCCAGCCACTCACGCTGGCTGCCAGGCACTCACTGTAGCCTATGGCAGCCCACTGCAGCAGGAGCTGCAGCTATGCCGACCTGGGGACTCACAGCAGCCCAGCTCCAGGTAGAGCTGTTGTTCACCATCTTAGCTGTAGAGGACAGTGTCACTGGCACTCACATGTGGGATCTGAACCGGGGTTGCTGGCATCCCAAGCCAGTTCTTAACCAATGTGACACTCGGCTGGCCCAAATGTTAACTTTTTTATTATTGCCAGTTGTATTAAATTTCTCTAGCGATCAGAGGATGACATAAATTACAGGAACTATTTCACAAATTCCACCTACCACAAAACATTACTATTTAACTTGCTTTATCCAACGATTTCAATAAATATTCTTCAGCACATTCTACACTAATTCTATTATATATATGCTCTTTAGATATCAACAAGAGACGTAAAGCCTTTTAAACTGACTATTTCTCTCCTCGTTTTCTTTTTTGCTCTG
The DNA here is from genome assembly GCA_033961575.1 of Aselliscus stoliczkanus. Lineage (NCBI taxonomy): Eukaryota > Metazoa > Chordata > Mammalia > Chiroptera > Hipposideridae > Aselliscus > Aselliscus stoliczkanus. The sequence continues at coordinate 67,221,610 of CM066740.1, read as the reverse complement.
CTTTATCCGGTGAATGGGTTCTTGGCTTTTGGCCCAGATGCAAAGTACATTGATCTCAAATAACAGCCACCTGATGCAGTTCAAGTACTTGAGATTGCTCTTTAAAGTCTTTGTATGTGATAAAGTGCTTTATAGATTATCTACATTTTTTTTCATTTGTTATCTCTTGTCATTATCATCATTGTTTTTCACCCTGAAGCAAATGGCAAAAATATCAGGCCCCATATTATGAAACTCCATAAAACTAAGAAGATTACATATTCTAAGTACTGTGAGTACAGGATAAAAGATTCTCTTTTTCACAGTGATATTTACTTCTTAACCTGCTCTTAACTTGCTAACTCAGGTAAAAACCAGTCATGATGTTTCCTGTTTTAGAGGTTTTTAGAAAGAAAAATTCTCAGAGCTTAAAGCTCTTTGTCACTTGCTTTAGAATGAGTTGAAGCATTTTCTTCAGAGCAGGGGTGTTCAATACTGTTTGTGAGGTAGAATTAGCCTTTGAGGGTGGTGTCTAGGTTAGGCTAGGACAGAAACTGACTGAAAGAGGGCTTAGCCTCTGAGCCTCGTTCAACCTGGTTACCAACAAGTGGGCCAGAAGTCACAGGATGTGAGAGTATGTTACAGCTGCTGAATTATGGGACAAAACCTACCCCTCTAGGGGAAGGCTGTGTCAAGCTATGCTCTCTCCATTGTTTTTTTCTACTTTTTGTAATAAAGTCTCTGACAAAAGTTAAGCATACAGGAACAAATCTTGTTGACTAACAGAGAATTCCATGACGGATGATTTATTGGTGATACACTTAAAAAAAAAAAATGTAAACACGCCATTCCAGAATGTAACTGCTAAACATTTACCTAAAATATAACCATACTTTTAAAGTTTTTAGGTCTTCACAAATTATTCCTGATAGTGAATGAAAATTTAAGAAGACTGATATATATGCATTCATCTTGGTGACTACTTTATGCAGGACAAGAAAATGCTGATAAAAATATTAGTAAACAACATCTAGAATTCATTTCCAAAGCCATATTTTAAAAAAAATATTTAAAATAAAATTTAAGATTTAAGAAAAATGCAAACTTTTTGAAAAATGTTTATATTAATAAATCCTTCACGTAAACAACACAAGCTTACTTTTAAAATGACTTTCTTGTAATACCTAAAAATAACTAAGGATTTATGCCTGACTTCCAAAATTATGCCCCCCACGCCCCATTTCCTCTGGGGAGAGTTTAGTATTATAAGCATTTCAGTAAATTTGCAATAATCAATCTCCACTTTTAGGTCTGAAATTCTATTTCTGTAAAGATTTTTTGACTAAAACTTCTCTTTTTGTGGTCTGAAGTAAGGTACACAAAATGCTACATTTACCTGGAACTGAAGTAGCCATAAAGGTTAAAAAGTTGTTTTCTATACTGACTTATTAAAAAGCTAAGGTCAGGGCCGGCCGAATGGCGCATTGGTTAAGAGCTGGTTTGGGGATGCGAGCGGCCCCGGTTCGGATCCCACATATGAGGGCCAGTGACACTGCCTTCTACAGCTAACAACAGCTCCATCTGGAGCTGGGCTGTGCGAGCCTCGGCGATGGTGTGGGCTGCATCCCCTGCTGCAGTGGGCTGCCATAGGCTATAATGAGTGGAGGCGACAGTGAGTGGCCGGCGGCCAGCGTGAGCAGCTGGCAGCCAGCGCGAGCTCCAACAGCCACGGTGAGCGACCATCCAGAGGCCGGCGACCAATCTGCCTCACCCGAGAAGAGTGCAATGATGATACCAACATGGGCCGGTGAAACAACGTCCTCCGCAACTAGACTGAAGAACAAAAAAAGACAGCAACTTGTCTGTTCCCCTTTCCCGATTCCCCAACACTGTTCCCCTCCCCCAGTTCCCCAATAAAATCTTTAAAAAAAAAAAAAAGGTATGGTAAGCAATGTTATAAACGATATTCAAGTAGTTTTAATGCTGACCACCTTTCTTTCACAATCTAGTATTTTGAAAATGGGTGAACTATGCTAACAAAAATATCAATTTCACCAAAATATGCCATTTTTTTTTATCCTGTTTTTTTTTTGCTTTGACAGCAACATGCTAAATAAAGAAAAATACACTTTAGGACTCAGGCAGATCTGAGTTCTATTATCGCTTCCTCACTTATCAGTAGTAGGATCAGTAGATAAATTATGTAACCACTTTCAGCTTTCATTTCATCCTTTGAAAAACGCAGATGATAGACATGACAGTATTTACCTCAAAGGATTTCAAATGAATATTAAATCTAATGTGTAAAAGGTACCAAGCATAGTGCTTCAAATGTGCCTAATGTTAGTTTACCATTTACCAGACAGCCACTGATTATTCAATACTTATTTACAAAAACAATTTTCTTCATGATAAAACCCTGGTTACAAATGTGACATGAAAATTACTATGGTGGTTTAAAATCATTTCTACTTTAACCTTGAGTTTGTTTCCTTCCTTCCAGAGTTCTATATTGGCAGTTCCGCCTCTGTCCTTCTGTAATACTTTTGTTTATAACCTAAATGAATTATTCTAATCTAAAACAAGAAAATTACTTTTATCATGATTCAGTCAATGATTTCATCCATCTATCATTATTTAAGGATCTCCTATGAAGTACCTGTCTCTGTTTAAAGTGCTAAGCAAATAAATCATAAAACAAAGCCCTTGATTTTACAGGGTATCTATTCTAGTTGGCAAGACCAGCAAACAAATTTACATATAATATATAGAGATCTTCTTTCTCCCTTGGTAGGGAGATTTAATACAACCCCTCCATTTTACAGATGAGAGAACCAAAGCCAGAGAAGTTAATTTAACTTGCCTAAAATAACACTATTGTGGCAAATTAGGATCAAAGCCAAAATCTCCTGAACCAAGTGCTTCTCCCATCATATCTCACTGCCTGCTGTTTAAAATTCTGGTGAGCTTTCTAAAATAAATAAAACTGTGTTGTGAAGGACTATTAAAGTTAGTATCCATAATATTTAATGGCTTCAAAGTACTACTAGACAAGTAAACTCATTAGCTTTTGAAAAATGTTACTATATTTAATAATTCCAAAATTGCTTTAAAGGGAAACTGATTATAAGTCTCAGATCAAGCAGGTTTTTTTCTTCCAATAAATATACGACATAATTCTCAAAACCTTTGGAGGTTACTAAAATTATGCTAAACGGGTATGCTAGAGAAAATAAAGAGTCAAATATATACTTGGTAAACTGTAAGGTGGAAAATTGAGAATTCTGGAAATTTAACATTTCAGTGTGTAAGACAGATTGCAATAATAGGAGTAGTGTCACAATAGTGAAATTGTCAGAGGTGACTTTACCTGCAAGAGCCCACTCTCCTGTACCATGGGTGTGCCCACTGTAATACAAAACATACGTATCGTGTCTAGGTCCATCCACAGTCCGAAGTTCAAGGAAAGCTTTCAGTTTGGAATGGAGAGTATCAAAAGACAGTCCACTTGTGGAATAGTCACATCCATAGGTCTCAATCATATGATATGCAAAAAATCTTTGGATGGCATTGAGCATGCCAGTAGACCTCAAATTTAGCTCCTGTACATGTTCTGGGGGAAGAAGTGTTGGCTGACCATCAGGACTGAAGGAGAAAAAAAGATTTTGGTGTTTAAGAAGTGTTCATTCTATATCACATTTTAATCCTTTATTTATAATTAATTATCTAAGAATCATAATAGTTGCTAAATGGCAGGATTTTAAAAAAATCATCTTTTCTAAAATTCCTTTAGCACTAACAACTAAACTTTCAAAAATCAAAGTGTAGTTTCTAGAAATTATATTTCTTGTCAATAAATCAATCACCAAAAGGAAAGCTGGGAGAATAATATCTCCAAATGTAGAGAGTACTACACTCTTCATTTTTTATTCACATCTTCTCATAAAATGACATGTATTGGACAAGTAATTTGAAAAGCGAAATTATACTAATTTTTCCCCAAAAGTGTATCATGAAAACCTTTTTCTTGACATAAAAAAATTTAATAAAATATGGAAGCAATATTTTTTTTTTTTTTTGAGGGCAGTGTCACTGGCCCTCATAGGTGGGACCCGAACCGGGGCCGCTGGCGTCCCAAGCCAGCCCTTAACCACCGTGCCACTTGGCCGGCCCTGGAAGCAATATTTTAAATTATATACTTAACTTTTTATATTGAAAGAAATATCTTTATAAAGTTGTGTTCAAGTTTTACTAACCTAAAGTACATAAATTATAAAAGAAATTGCCTGAGTAAATGGCATTTAAAACAATTATTAAAATCTAGGTCCATTCCATATATGACTGAATACTAATTGAAGACTTAGATCTGATCCTAGAACAAATGTAAAATGGTACTTTAGTAAAGATGACAAACTAGGTCCTACAACTAGCAAAATTAAAATACTATCAATATTGAAGGGGGAAAAAAAATCATCACTCCTATCCAGAAAAGGAATTTAAGAGGAAAACTTTACATTTTGCTTCATGTATTATCAAACATATTCTGATAACACTTTCATTTTCTTTAAAAGAATAAATTTTTCCCCATATTTGTAACATTTAATAATCACAAAAAAGTAAAATAAGAAATGTATAAACAAAAATCATAATGGAATAATAATCTAATAGTACAAATTACTTTTTCCACATATTCTTTCTGGAGAGTTGTCACATCTTACTGTATGGGACCTTTCTAAATCTATTTATCTTACTTCTCATGAGAATCTTCAACTTTTTATTAAGTCTTTAACATGGAGAAAAATATTTAATACCAATAGTCTATTAGGGGTGTCAAATATCTGAAATCAGATAAAAACTTTTTTTTTTTTTTAAAGCTTTTATTGGGGAATTGGGGGAAGGAAACAGCGTTGGGGAATCGCAAAGGGGAACAGACAAGTTACTGTCCTTTTGTTCTTCAGTCTAGTTGTGGAGGACATCACTTCACTGGCCCATGTTGGTATTATCATTGCACTCTTCCTGGCTGAGGCAGATTGGTTGCCGGCCATTGGACGGCTGCTCATGGCGGCTCACGAAAGTGCACACCAGCTGCCGGCCAACCCCACTGCAGCCTATGCCGTCACCTCACGGCAGCCCAGCTCCAAGTCGAGCTGTCGTTCACCACCTTAGCTGTAGAGGGCACAGCGTCTCTGGCCCTCATGTGGGATCCAAACCCAGGACCTGCTACTCAGAGCTGGCATCCCAAGCCAACTCTTAACGAACCACTCAGCGGGCCCAGATAAAAAACTTTTTTTTTATTTCAAGTCCCTCCCACCCCAAGGGAAATATGCTGAATATTTGGTAATCAGGATTAATGGCAAAGAACTCATTTTTTTCTATTTCAAAGGTACTTAACTATATAAAAGAAAAATTCAAATGTGGCAATATTTACATATTCTGACAGATCTGCCACATATTGGGAATCAAAAATTATTTTGGAATAAAACTGCAATCAAATATATATTTGCATTGCCAATCTCCTGAATTCCTGATATTTGTATAACATTTTCCAGTGGGTAGTGTTTTTATATTCATATTCTCATTAGCTCTTCCTAACATTTCTCTGAGATAGGCAGAATAGGTATTGTCATTTGCATTTCAGGTAAAGATACTGACGTGCAGAGAAGTTATGATCTGCCTAAGGCAACACAGAACTAGAATGTAGGACTCTCAGGTCCAGTGTACATTCTATTATATACATCACCACATTGTTTCATGGGACATTTTCTTAAACAAGATATCCCTTTCTAGGGCCGGTCGAGTGGCGCTGTGGTTCAATGCTGGCTTGGGAAGCCAGCGGCCCCGGTTTGGATCCCACATATGAGGGCCCGTGACACTGCCCTCAAAATAAATAAATAAATAAATAAATAAATAAATAAATAAATAAATAAAATATCCCTTTCTGAAGAAAGGGTAGACTGCTTCCTTAGAAAATTCGTATTTCCTGATTTCTAGCTAAAATACAAGTTAATGACACTTATCAAAAAAAAAAACCCAACCATATATTTAAATTGAACCCTGAAGATTATATTATTTTTTAAATTTCTTTTTTTGAGGGCAGTGTCACTGGCCCTCATATGTGGGATCCGAACCGGGGCCGCTGGCCTCCCAAGCCAGCACCTAAGCACCGTGCCACTCGGCCGGCCCAGGCTTTTAAACATTTGGGATAAACAAACAAACAAAAAAACACAACAGTATTATTTTGAAAATATAGTTTTAAAAAAATAAGCTATCACATTTTATATTTATAGTCATACAAATATGAGAAAATGTTGAGTCAAGAAATTATTACTAATTAGTATATACTAGATTACTGTACCTGCAGAAGTTGGTGGGAATCACAATAGCATATCCAACTGATGTTCCTCCTAAACAGTTACCCAATTCATGGAAGAGCCCATGAGCCATGGATTCCAATGGCAAAACAATCAGAAACATGCTCAAGAAGATCCCATTTGTTGGCTAAAAGAAATTTAAAGCATCTTGTTTACATAGTGTGTCACTGCATTTAAGTGTGTGCATAAGTATACATATTTACATACATGCATATTTACTTACATTTTGGGCCACTAGTTTCAAAAAGAATAAAAAAGACAATGACTTAAAAACAATTATATGTTGAAGCAAACAAGAATATATGGATGAGCAATGATCTTTAAGCTTCTTGGAAGTCATGGTAAAACAAATAAATACAGTGCATATTTTTTCAATTCCTCAGATAACAACCCACTCAAACTAAAAAACAAAACAAAAACATAACCACTCTTGATATGGCTGAGAAAAAATATCCTTTCCTGTTAAAACCCACATGTCCTAAATCACTTTGCAAATAACAAACTCATTTATCAGAAAAGATATTTATAAAAGTGTTTTCCCTTTGAAAAGTCCAGGAATTAAGAGAATAAAATCTTAGAGAAAATGTAAGATTCTAAAGCTATCAAAGTGAATTCCAACAAAATGGGTTCTATTTATTTAAAGCTTACAATACAGTTTTCCTTTGAAAAGGTTTAGACTACAGACTAAATTTAAAGATTAAAAAAAAAGTAAAACGCATTTAAGTATCATAAAAGAAGAACAGAAAATGGGAGGCAGAAGAAATATTAAAAGGAGGCACGGGGCCGGCCGAGTGGCGCATTGGTTAAGCGCTGGTTTGGGGATGCCAGCGGCCCCGGTTCGGATCCCACATGAGGGCCAGTGACACTGCCCTCTACAGCTAACAACAGCTCCACCTGGAGCTGGGCTGTGCGAGCCCCGGTGATGGTGTGGGCTGCAGCCCCTGCTGCAGTGGGCTGCCATAGGCTACAGTGAGTGGCCCGCAGCCAGTGTGAGCGGCTGGCAGCCAAGCGTGAGCTGCCAATAGCCGCGGTGAGCGACATCCAGAGGCCAGCCACCGATCTGCCTCATCCGGGAAGAGCGCCATGACGATACCAACAGTGAAGCAACATCCTCCGCAACTAAACTGAAGAACAAAAAGACAGCAACTTGTCTGTTCCCCTTCCCCGATTCCCCAACGCTGTTCCCCTCCGCCAATTCCCCAATAAAATCTTTAAAAAAATAAAATAAAATAAAATAAAGTACGGACCCCTAAGTTAGATGAAAGCTAAGAGATCCCAGTAATATGTTTAAAAAAAAAAAAAAAAAAAAAAAGGAGGCACGGTTAGGTAGTAATTGCAATAAACGAACAGAAAAAATTAAAGGACCCATTTAAATAAAAAGAAAATGGTAGGATGATAGTTACTCAGTGCTGATCTATATCTTTACAATACTGATACTATTGTACATTTTGTGTTGCTGCTGCACAATCTACATAGTCATGGGCCTAAGTGCATGAATACACATTTTTCTAACACTACAAGGTGGTTCATTTGATCAGAATTTAATAAAAAACAGAAAGTTGCCTCCACAATGGAAAAATGGATATAATGCCCTATTTTTGGTACATTCTGTTATCAATTACATAAGTAATACAGTACATGCCCAATTTAGAAACATCAGAAAATACAAATAAGTGAAAAAGATACATGAATAAAATCATTGCACGTACCATCATCCATATACAGGTACTAACTTTTTAAAACATTTTCAGAGTTCATGCAATATATGTTCACAAATATATATTTTATTTTTTTACAAAAGTGGGATGATATACATGATCTGTAAACATTTTAATACATTATAAGCCAATTAACATAATTCTAAAAATCATTTGTGAAGACCAAATGGCATTCCTATCATGTGTATGAAATCCTAATTAGCTGATTACCTATTATTGCTCTTTAAAGTCCTCTTACTTTACTATTATGATAAACCAGAATAAGTATTTAATGTTCTGATTAATTATATTAATTACCCTTGATCATTTGGGTTTAATCTTTGGTGAAGTGTTAAATATGTTACCCACTTTTCTGTGGGCTACCTTTTTATTATTGATTTACTCTCATTATTATTATTATTATTGTTTTGCTCTCAACATTTTTTAATTTTATTGGGCAATTGGGGAAGGGGAACAGTATTAGGAAATTGGGGAAGGGGAACAGCCAAATTGTTGTCCTTCAATGTTAGTTGTGGAGGGTGCAGCTAGCTCAGCTCCAAGTTTAGTTGCCATCTGGCAGCCACTCAGCTCAAAGTGCTGTGTTCAATCTTAGTTGTGGGTGGGCGTAGCCCACATCCTATGCAGGAGTAGAACCAGAAACCCTGTTGCTAAGAGCACACACTCTAACCACTGAACCATCCGGCAGCCTCTGGGCAGCTGAGCTCAAGGCACCCTGTTCAATCTTAGTTGTGGGTGGGCATAGCCCACTATCCCATGCAGAAGTCGAACTAGCAACCTTGTTGTTAGGAGCACGTGCTCTCACCAGCTGAGCCATCTTGCCACCTGTTGGCAGCTCAGCAGCAACTCGGTTCGGGCACAACTCACTGGCCCATGTAGGTATCAAACCGGCAATAATGTTGCTCAGAGCTCACGCTCTTAACCAACTGGGCCACTCGGCCAGCCCTACAATAAATTATTTTTAAATTAAGGTACATACATTGTTTTTTGAGATATAATGCTATTGCATACTCAATAGATTATGGTACAGTGTAAACATAACTTTTATATGCACTGGGAAACCAGAAAATTCATCTGACCTGCTTTATTGTGGTATTCACTTTATCACAGTGGTCTGAAACTGAATCCACAATTATCTCTGAGGTATGTCTGTACCTTTCCCCCTCTGTGACTCCCTTAATGCTGTTTTTTGCTTAATGTTAAGTTCTTAAATGTAATGTAGCCATTTGTGTATTATTAAATAAATCTTCCTCCACCCAAAGGTTAATAAGACGTTTTCTATTATCCTCTAAAGGACTTATTGTTTTTGCCATTCACATTTAGGTCTATAATCCAAATGTAATTGGCCTTTCTGATAACGGTCCAATTTCATTTTTTTATATGAACACCCAATTTCCAATTATTAAAAATATCAACCATTTCACATTACTTCACTGTGAGCCAATTATTCAGAGATCTGTTTTGTATTCTTCTGTTCCACTGGTCTATTGGTGTATCCTTTCAAATATTTCCTTTGCCTTTATTTCCTCCTTTCTGGGACTCCAATAAAAAACAGATTGAAATCTTCTTAGCATACCCTCTGAGTTTTGCCCTTTTCTTCTGTATAGTATTTTCCCTATTTCTTTTCTCTTCTGTGCTCCTTGTTGTGAACTATACCTTCCAGTTCACTAATACTCACTTCAGCTTTACCTAAACTGTTAAGATTACATACTGAAATAATTTCAGACACTTTATTTTTTTATTCTAAAACTTTAGTTCTTTCTCGTCTGCCTTGTCATTTCTGTGTAATTTCTAACTTCCTACCATTATGTAATATTTTGCTTTTATTATCAACTAAGTAAGTATGATAGTTTTTTTGTTTGTTTGTTTGTTTTTTAGCTGAGCCATTCTGTCACCTGTTGGTAGCTCAGCAGCAGCTCAGCTTGGGCTGGGCATCGAACTGCTGTTGCTCAGAGCTCAGCTTGCACTCTTGAGCGAGCTCTTAACAAACTGAGCCACTTGGCTAGCCCCGTTTTTCTCTGTTTGATAATTCCAATATCTCAACATATTTTGTTCCCTCTCTTTTCTGTTGGTTCTGCTGCTTCTTTCTCTTGATGCCATGTGTGTGTATATACCTGGTTATATTTATGAGCTGATCACTGTATGCTAAAAAAGGAAAATTATCATATGGATAATTTCAGGCCTAGGATAATAATACCTTCTCCAAGAAGACTTTTGTTTGATTTTTCCAGGGATCTAGTGGTATTACCACTCCAGCTACATATCTTAATTGAGGTTTGACCATTTAATCTAGGTTGAATCATAATAGGACACAAAGTCAGGATGCAAGTTTTCTCCTTCAGTGTGTCATCTTAAAATGAGAGGGAATTTACCAGCGATCCCATCTCTGAAGGTTCTGACTTTCATTTTGGCTCCTCTTGACAGCACTGGATGTGCAGTTCAGCTCTGAAACTGTCTCTCTATACTAACAAATGTCTGCAAGGCACAGTCTTGAGACTTTCTCTCCCAGAAGGTATGGTATATTTTTCTATTTTTTCAAGTCTTCTTCTATCACCTTCGGTAGAGTTTTATAGTATTTCTTTACAAAAATTTCATAAGTTTCTTTTAAATCTTATTTCTAAGCATTTTATGTTTCTGTTCTTTTATGAATGGAATCACTTCTATAAATGAAGTAATTTCCACTAAATTTTCTGATTATTGATTTCCAGAATATTGATTTTTGTATATTTACACGATATCATTTGCCACCTAAATGGTATAATACTAATATATATTTTTAGAGTGATATCAGCAATATGTCTTAAATGTACAAGTCAGAGGTCTATAATCTAACAAAGATTTCACTGTCCAACATACAAACATGCCTAAGCGATCCATGAATTAGCACATCTGAAGGTGGACATGCTGAAACACGTAGGGAGGTAGGATAAGGGAAGGACAGAGACAGCTCAGTGCCCGCCAGGCCCAAGTTCAGGTGGCAGTGATGGAGGTGGGGTGCAGCTCCGAACTGCGCCCGGTGGAAGCGAGGGGAGCCAGAAGCAGCATCGGGGATCCAGAATCTGGCAGCCTCCTCCAACACTACCCTGAAACCTGACAGGAGCAGCAGAGAAGTGTCTATGTTACCCAGGCTACAGTGGCCATAGGAACAAAGGAGCCACGCTGAGAGCTCATGAACCCAGTTCCCCACTACACGCCTCATCCCTCTATAGTGGTGGTGGTGCCATGAGACCTAGGGGACTGTGACACAGCAGCAACACCCACAACCCTGGTCACCCAGGTGTTAATTTCCATAACCACAGCTATGCTCCATCACAATATCAGAGGCACAATTAGTGCAGATAAAAAACAAACTTGCACTATAACACCGTTTTCTGGAAAACAAAAGAAAGACCTCCAATAATAAACCTGTTGATTTCTTAATATCAAAATGGTATCTATATACGATGTCAGATAATAGATTGGGGGAGGGGGATTATAACTTTGTGAGGGGTGTAAATGTCTAACTATTACATTGTTTTGTACACCTGAAACTTATAAAAAAATAAAAACAATAAAAAATTATCACAGTATTAAGAAGGCAAGGTTAAAAAAAAAAAGGTATCTACACAAGAAAAAAGTTCACTACCGCAAATACACAGGCAGAGGAATAATCCATCAAGTACCATGAACAACCAAGGTAACATGGTACCACAGGGGAAAAAAATGACAAATCTCCAGCAATCAAACCCAACGTCTTGGGTGACTGATTTAAATGACAGAGAATTCAAGAGTGCAGTTATGAAGAAATTCAATGAGATACAAGAAAATTTAGAAAGCCAGTCCAATGGGCTCAGAGAGTACTTGACCAAAGGCACTGAAAGTATAAAAAAGAATCAAAAAAATTCTGGAGCTGAAAAACTAAATAATTAAGATAAACAATGTATCAGGAAGCACTGGAACTACAGTAGACCAGATGGAACAAAGAATTAGCAAGCTGGAAGATAGAAATCGAGAAATGATTCAGATGGAAGAACAGTGAACTAAGAGTTAAAAATAAATAAATAGAGGAGTTCCGGTAAAATGGTGGAATAGACGGACGCTCTCTGAACTGCCACCCAGGATCTCATCAAAATTACAAATAATTTATACAACGTTTAACCTCAGAAGTCCCCTGAACACTGGATGAACAGAACCTCTAAAAAAAAGAACCTAAAGGGCCGGCCAAGTGGCGTGGTGGTTAAGCGTTGGCCTGGGAAGCCAGTGGCCCTGGTTTGGGTCCCACATGTGAGGAGGGCCAGTGACACTGCCCTCAAAAAAAATAAAAAAATTAAAAAATTAAAAAAAGAACCTAAAGAGGAGGCCACGTTGAGACTGTGAGCATGGTTCCAGAGCACACAGCAGCTAATTGTGGAAAGCTCACTGCAAGCCTTAGCAAGTGGTCTGCAGATTAAAGAGGATGTAGAGCCCCGCCCCCACCTCTTTCTTTTTTTTCTCTTTTATTCTTCTTTTTGTTTTCTCTTCTTTCTAGGTGATCTATCTAATACATCGAAGCACTCATAGAACGACAGCCAGAATGAAAAAAAAAAGAAACATGTCCCAAGTAAAAGATTAGAAGAAAACTCTAGAAATGGAACTAAATAAAATAGATGTATCCAACCTTTCAGAGACAGAGTTTAGAACACTGATGATAAGAATGTTCAAGGAACTTAGTGAGGACATAAAGAAGGATAGGGAAACCATAAAAAACAACCAGCTAGAACTGAAGAATACAATAACTGAAATGAAGAACACACTCGAAGGAATCACCAGTAGAATAGATAAAGCAGACGAGTGGATCAGCGAATTAGAAGACAAAATAGCAGAAATCACCCAGCTGGAACAACAAAAAGAAAAAAGAATAAAAAAGAATGAAAATAGTTTAAGAGACCTTTGGGACAACACAAAACAAAACAAAACCACTTCCGTGTCATAAGAATTCCAGAAGGAGAAGAGAAGCACCAAGGGATTGAGAACGTATTTAAAGAAATGATGACTGAAAACTTCCCTACTCTGGTGAAGGAAATCGACATACAAGCCCAGGATGTACAGAGAGTTCCAGACAGGCTGAATCCAAACAGGCCCACACCAAGACACATCATAGTTAAAATGGCAAAGCTTAAAGACAAAGACAGAATCCTAAAAGCAGCAAGAGAAAGACAGCAGGTTACATACAAAGGAACTCCTATAAGACTAACAGCTGACTTTTCCTCAGAAACTCTGCAGGCCAGAAGGGAATGGCAGGAGATATTCAAAGTGACACAAAATAAAGGTCTACAACCAAGATTGCTCTACCCAGCACGGCTATCACTTAAAATTGAAGGAGAGATAAAGAGCTTCTCAGAAAAGAATAAACTTAAGGAGTTCATTACCACCAAACCAGCATTGCAGGAAATGTTAAAAGGGCTTTTTTAAACAGAAGAAAGGGGAAAACAAGCTAACCCAGGAAGATAAGAAATACAAATAATAAAATGGTAATAAATATGCCCCTATTAGCAATTACTTTAAATGTGAATGGGCTAAATGCTCCAATCAAAAGACACAGAGTGACTGAATGAATAGGAAAACAGGACCCATGCATATGCTGTCTACAAGAGACTCATCTCATATCAAAAGACACCAACAGACTGAAAGTAAAGGGAAGGACTAAGATATTTCATGCAAATGGAAATGAGAAAAAAGCTAGAGTAGCAATACTTATTTCGGATAAAACAGACTTCAAAATGAAGACTACAATAAAAGACAAAGAAGGCACTAGATAATAATAAAGGGATAAATTCAACAAGAGGACATAACCCTAGTAAACATCTATGCACCCAATATAGGAGCTCCTAAATATATAAAACAAATTTTGATAGACATAAAGGCTGAGATCAACAGTAAAACCATCATAGTAGGGGACTTCAACACCCCGTTGTCACCAACGGACAGATCCTCCAGACAGAAAATCAACACGGACATAGTGGCCTTAAATGACACTTTAGACCAGCTGGATTTCATTGATATTTTTAGAGCATTTCACCCAAAGCTACAGAATATACATTCTTCTCAAATGCACATGGAACATTCTCCAAGACAGACCACATGTTAGGCCACAAAACAAGTCTCAACAAATTTAAGAAGATGGAAATCATATCAAGTGTCTGCTCTGACCACAATGCTGTGAAAGTAGAAATCAATTATAAGAAGTAATCTGGAAAGCTTACAAATACATGGAGGCTAACTAATATGCTACGAAATAATGAGTGGATCAAAAATGAGACCAAGGAAGAAATCAAAAGATACCTTGAAACAAACAATAATGAAAAAATCCTGACCCAAAATCTCTGGGATGCAGCGAAAGCAGTCCTAAGAGGGAAGTTCATAGCAGTGCAGGCCTACCTAAAGAAGGAAGAAAAATCTCAAATCAACAGACTCTCTTTACACCTAATGGAACTTGAAAAATAACAGCAAAACAAGCCTAAAGGGAGTATAAGGAAGGAAATAATAAAGACCAGAGCAGAAATAAATGAAATAGAGAACAAAAAAAACAACACAAAAGATCAATGAAACCAAGAGTTGGTTTTTTGAAAAGATAAATAAAATCGACAAACCCTTAGCATGACGAACCAAGAAAGAGAAAGGACCCAAATTAATAAAATCAGAAATGAAAGAGATGAAGTGACAACAGATACCACAGAAATACAGAAAATTTAAAGAAACTACTATGAGCAACTATATACTATCAAATTTGACAACCTGGAAGAAATGGATAAATTTCTAGAAGCATACAATCTACCAAGTCTGAACCAAAAAGAAACAGAAACTCTGAACAGACTGATTACTGCCAAAGAAATTGAATCCGTAATCAACAATCTTCCAACAAACAAAAGCCCTGGATCAGATGGCTACACAGGTGAATTTTACAAAACATTCCATAAAGAATTAGGACCTCTTCTCCTCAAATTATTCCAAAAAATACAGAAGGAGGGAAGGCTCCCAAATGCTTTCTATGAAGCCACTATCACCCTGATTCCTAAGTCAGACAAAGATATTACAAAAAAGGAAAAGTACAGGCCAATATCCCTAATGAACATAGATGCAAAAATTCTCAACAAAATACTAGCAAACCGAATTCAGCATCTCATTAAAAGGATCATACACCACAATCAAGTGGGATTCATTCCCAGCGATATGAAAGACAGTTCGCGGAATATAATTAATAATGTTGTAAATATTTTGTGGGGTGTCAGATGGTCATATGTCTTGTTAGGGAGACCATTTCATGGATGGAGTAGAGGCTTGATCACTGCACTGTACACCTGAAGCTGAAGTTGTAGAATATTGTATATCAACTGTAATTGAATATATAGATAGTCACGGGATGTGGATTATAATGTGGAAGGGAGTCAGAGGAAGTGTAATAGATATATATGATATGGGGGGGGAGTGGGGTGGCTAAATGGGGGCGAGGGGGTTGTCACTTTGAGTAGCAAAAAGTATCACTATTGCACTGTTATACACCTGAAACTAATTTTAAAAAAATAAATAAATAAAATAAATAAAATAAAATAAATAAAAACCACCATTTCTGATGGAAGGAAAAAAAAAAAAGTGGGATTCATTCCTGGTATGCAAGGCTGGTTCAATATCCGCAAATCAATTAATGTAATACATGACATTAAGCAAATGAAAAATAAAAATCATATGATCATATCAATAGATGCAGAAAAGGCATTTGACAAAATTCAGCAGCCATTTATGATAAAAACTCTTAGCAAAGTGGGAATAGCAGGATCATATCTCAACATAATAAAGTCCATATATGATAATCCCATAGCAAACATTGTACTCAATGGGGAAAGGCTGAAAGCTTTCCCCTTAATACCAGGAAGAAAACAAGGCTGCCCGCTTTCAACACTTCTATTTAACATAGTTCTGGAAATTCTAGCCCCAGCAATCAGACAAGAAAATGAAATAAAAGGCATTCAAATTGGAAAAGAGGAAGTAAAGTTTTCATTATATGCAGATGACATGATACTATATAGAGAGAATCCCAAAGACTCCACCAAAAAACTGCTACAACTGATAGACGAATTTGGTAAAGTAGCAGGATACAAAATTAATATTCAGAAATCAGTGGCATTTCTATACACCAATAATAAACTATCAGAAGAAGAAATCAGGAAATCAATCCCTTTTACAATTGCTTCAAAAACAATAAAATATCTAGGAATCAATTTAACTAAAGAAGTAAAAGACCTGTACTCAGAAAATTATGAGACACTGAAGAGAGAAATCAAAGAAGATACAAATAAATGGAAATACATACCATGTTCATGGATAGGAAGAATTAATATAGTTAAAATGTCAATACTACCTAAAGCAATATATAGATTCAATGCAATTCCAATCAAACTACCAAGGACATTTTTCTCAGAACTAGAACATAGAATCCTCAAATTTATATGGAGCCACAAAAGACCCCGAATAGCTACGACAATGTTGAGAAATAAGAACAAAGTGGGAGGCATCACACTACCTGACATCAAAACATGCTACAAGGCTCCAGTAATCAAAAGAGTATGGTACTGACATAAAAACAGACACATAGACCAATGGAATAGAATACAGAGTCCAGGAATAAACCCATCTATATATGGTCATTTAATCTATGACAATGGAAGCAAGAATTTACACTGGAGTAAAGAGTCTATTTAATAAATGGTGCTGGGAAATTGGACTGACACGTGTAAAAAAAATGAAAATGGACCACCTACTTACACCATATACGAGAACTAACTCAAAATGGATTAAAGACTGAAATGTAGGACCTGAAACCATAAAACTCCTAGAAGAAAACATAGGGAGTAAGTTTGCAGACATTACCCTGAGTAATATTTTTACTGATATATCCCCTCAAGCAAGGGAAATAAAAGAAAAAATGAACATATGGGATTACATCAAACTTAAAAGTATTTTCACAGCAAAGGAAATCATCAATAAAACGAAAAGGCAGCCTACTGAATGGGAGAAGATATTCGCCAACGATTTATCTGATAAGGCGTTGGTATCCAAAATTTATAAAACACTCATGCAACTCAACACCAAAAAAACGAACAACCCAGTTCAAAAATGGGCAGAGGATATGAGGACGCATTTGTCTAAAGAGGACATACAGATGGGCAACAGGCAGATGAAAAAATGTTCAACCTCACTCATCATCAGAGAAATGCAAATAAAAACCACAATGAGATACCACCTCACTCCAGTCAGAATGGCTATCATCAACAAATCAACAAACAACAAGTGCTGGAGAGGGTGTGGAGAAAAGGGAACCCTGGTGCACTGTTGGTGGGACTGCAAATTGGTGCAGCCATTATGGAAATCAGTATACAGGTATCTCAAAAAACTGAAAATGGAACTGCCACATGATCCAGCAATTCCACTCTTGGGTATCTACCCAGAGGAATCCAAGACACTAATTCGAAAAAATATACGTACCCCTATGTTTATTGCAGCACTATTTACAATAGCCAAGACTTGGAAACAACTGAAATGCCCATCAGTAGATGACTGGATTAAGAAACTGTGGTACATTTATACAATGGAGTATTACACTGCTATAAAGAAGAATGAAATTGTACCATTTGCAACGATATGGATGGACCTAGAGACTATTATGTTAAGTGAAATAAGTCTGTTGGAGAAAGAGAAATACCATATGATCTTACTTATATGTGGAATTTGAAAAACTGAATGAATGACCAAAGGAAACAGAAACAGTCTGTTAAACGTTATATTAAAACTTTCAAAGTAAATGATAAAGATTCACAAGGCAGCCAGGGAAAAGAATACTGTAATCTACAAAAGAAACCCAATTAAATTATCATGAAAATTTTCTATTTCTAAGTAGAAGAGAGGAACCATATATCCAAAATATTCAGAGAGAAAAAGCAGCAGCCCAGAATAATATATCCAGCAAAGTTATCCTTTAGCTATGGAGAAATAAAGGCTTTCCAAAACAAATACAAGCTGAGCGAATTTACCAACACAAGATCTACATTACAAGAGATGTTTAAATTAGTTCTACCTGAAACAAAAAAAAAAGTATACAACTTTCACTAAGGTGACAGAAGCAGGAAACTGCGACTCTATTTCAGAATAGGGTAGTAAACAATTATAACGCAAAGGTTACAAGAAAAAAAGCATTAAAAATAGTTAAAATTTGGTAACAAACACACAATATAAAAAGGGACAATTTGGGACAACAAAAAAATAAATAAATAAAAGAGGAAGAAGGAAAAAAACTGAACTTGTATAGCCAAATGAAGATAAGATATTATCACACAAAAAAGGGCTATTTTATCTATGAGACATTTTATATAAACCTCAATAAACACAAAACAAAAACCTACAGCTGAGACACAAAACATAAAAAAGAGGAAACAGAAAAACAACATAGAAAACTATCCATCTAAAGCAGCAGACAAAAACACAAGGGAAAAGAAACAATGGAGACACAGCAAGCAGTAAACAAAAGATAAAATGGCTGTAATAAATCCTCATATATCAATAATCACTCTAAATGTAAATGGACTGAACTCACAATCGAAAAGGTATAGGGGCCGGCCGAGTGGCACAGTGGTTAAGCGCTGGCTTGGGAAGCCAGCAGCCCCAGTTCGGGTGTCACAGGTGAGGGCCAGTGACACTGACCTCAAAAAAAAAAAAAAAAGGCATAGAATACCTGGATGGATTAAAACAAGATCTAAATATATGATGTTCAGGAGACCCATTTCAGCTCCAAAGACAAACACAGCACCAACATAAAGGGATGGAAGATGATACTGCAAGCAAAGAGCATCCACAGAAAAGCAGCTATATTCATACTTATACAAAATAGATTTCAAGACAAAAAAAGGTAACAAGGCACAAAGACGAACATTTTATAATGATAAAGGGGACAACCCATCAAGAAGATATAACATTTATTAATATATGTGCACTCAGCCTAGGAGCATCAAAACATACAAAGAAGGGGCCGGCCAAGTGGTGCAGTGGTTAAGTGCTGGCCAAGTGGTGCAGTGGTTAAGTGCTGGCTTGCGAAACCAATGGCCCCGGTTTGGGTCCTACGTATGAGGGCCAGTGACACTGCCCTCAAAAAAAAAAAAAAAAAACAAAGAAATTATTAACATATGTAAAGGGATAAACTGACAATTTTACAATAGTAAGGGACATTAATAGCCCACTTACATCAATAAAAAGATCATCCTGACACAAAGTCAACTAGGAAACATAGGCCTTAAATGATATATTAGACCAGATAATCTTAATATTTATAGAACTTTCCATCCCTAAAAGACAGAATATACACTCTTCTCAAGTGCACATTGAACACTCATGGGCTGACCATATATGTTGGGATACAAAACAAGTAGCAATAAATTTAAGAGTGAAATCTATCAAGTATCTATTCCAACTGTAACAGTATTAAACTAGAAATCAACTATAAGAAAGCTGGAAAAAAATCACAAATATGTGGAGATTAAACATGCTACTGAACAACTACTGGATCAAAGTAAAAGAAATGAAATCAAAAGATGCATAGAGACAAATGAAAATACAACATACCAAAATTTGGGAGATGTAGCAAAAGCAGTACTAAGAGGGACATTTATAGAAATACAAGCTTACCTCAAGCAACAAGAAATATTTTGCATAAATGATCTAAAATTATCTATTAAGGAACTAATAAAACAAGCCCAAAGTCAGTAAAAAGAAGGAAATTATAAAAATCAGAGAGAAAATAAAGAATAAGAAGAAAATGATTGAAAGGCTTGTTCTTTGAGAAGATAAACAAAACTGACATATCTCTAGATAGACTCACTAAGGATAAAAGAGAGAAGACTCAAATAAATAAAATCAGTAATGAAAGAGAGTTACAAGGGATACCACAGAATACAAAGAATTACTTGAGAATATTATGAAATGCCACCAAATTGGACAACCTTGAAAAAATGGACAAATTCTCAGAACCTTCCTAAACTGAATCATGGAGACTTGGAAAACCTGAATAGACGGATTACTAATAGTAAGGCTATTGAATCAGTAATCAAGAACCTCCCAAAAAACAAAAGTCCAGGACCAGATGGCTTCACTGGTGAGTACTACCAAACATTTAAAGAAGATTTAACAACTATCCTTCTCAAATTCTTTCAAAAATTTGAAGAAAAGCAAATATTTCCTAATTCATTTTACTAGGCCAACATTATCTTGATACCAAAACCAGTCAAGGAAATCACAACAAAATTACAGGCCAATATCTATGCTGAAAATAGATGAAAAATCCTAAACAAATATATATTTAAAAAAACTGAAGACACAAAGAAATGGAAAAATATTCTATGATCATATTTGGAAGAATTAACTTTGTTAAAATGTCCATATTACCTAAAGCAATCTATAGATTCAATGAAATCTGTATCAAAACCCCAACGACATTTTTCACAGAAATAGAAGAAAAAATAATCCTCAAATTTGTATGAAACCACAAAAGACTCTGAATTGCTAAAGTAATAGACAAAAGAACAAAGCCAGTGATATCACAATCCCTAATTTCTAACTATACTACAAAACTACAGTAATTCAAATAGTATGGTATTAGCAGAAAAGGGGACACACAGATCAATGGAACAGAACTGGGAGTCCCCCCAAAACCTCATACATACACAGGCAACTAATTTAGAAAAATCAGAGACAAGAAAAATCAGTGGAGAAAGGGAAGTCTCCACAATAAATGATGTTGAATAAAACAACAGCCATATGCAAAAGAATGAAACTAGACTGCTATCTTACACCATATACAAAAATTAAGTTAAGACTTGATTTGGGCAGGCCGAATGGCGCATTGGTTAAGAGCTGGTTTTGGGATGCCAGTGGACCCGGTTCAGATCCCACGTATGAGGGCCAGTGGCACTGTCCTCTACAGCTAACAACAGCTCCACCTGGAGCTGGACTGTACGAGACCCGGCGACGGTGTAGGCTGCAGCCCCAGCTGCAGTGGGCTGCCATAGGCTACAGTGAGTGGCCGGCAGCAAGCGTGAGCAGCTGGCAGCCAGCGTGAGCTGCCAATAGCCGCAGTGAGCGACGTCCAGAGGCTGACGACCGATTTGCCTCATACGGGAAGAGCGCAATGAGGATACCAACATGGGCCAGTGAAGCAACATCCTCTGCAACTAGACTGAAGAACAAAAAGACAGCAACTTGGCTGTTCCCCTTCCCTGATTCCCCAACGCTGTTCCCCTCCCCCAATTCCCCAATAAAATCTAAAAAAAGGACTTGATTTAAGTATATGGATTAAAGACTTGAATGTAAGACCTGAAACAATAAAATACATAAAAGAAAACTCAGCTTCTGGGCACTGATCTCAGAGCTATTTTTGTTAATTTAACTCCAAGGCAAGAGAAACAAAAGCAAAAATAAATGATTGGGATTACTTCAAAATAATAAGCTTCTGCACAGCAAAAGAAACCGCCAACAAAACAAAAGGGAAACCAACCAAATACGAGAAGATATTTGTAAACAACACCTCAGATAAGGGACTAATATCCAAAAAGTATAAAGAACTTATACAACTCAACAGCAGCAACAACAACAAAAATACAATCTGATTTAAAAATGGGCAAAATATCTAACGGATATTTTTCCAAGGAAGACATACAGATGGCCAAGAGGCATATGAAAAGATGTTCCACTTCACTAGCTATTAGTGAAATGCAAATCAAAACCACATGAGAAAACAACCCAATTAAAAATTGGGCAGAAGATATGAAGAGACATTTCTCTAAAGAGGACATACAGATGGCCAACAGGCATATGAAAAAAAGTTCAACCTCACTGGTCATTAGGGAAATGCAAATAAAAACCACAATGAGATACCACCTCACTCCAGTCAGAATGGCTATCATCAATAAATCAACAAACAACAAGTGCTGGCAGGGCTGTGGGGAAAAGGGGACCCTGCTGCACTGTTGGTGGGACTGCAGATTGGTGCAGCCACTATGGAAGTCAGTATGGAGGTATCTCAAAGAACTGGAAATAGAGCTACCGTTTGACCCAGCAATTCCACTCCTAGGTATTTATCCTGAAAAAACCAAGACACTTATTCAAAAAAAGTTATGCACCCCTATGTTCATAGCAGCACAATTTACAATAGCTAAGACTTGGCAACAACCAAAATGCCCATCGGTAGATGACTGGATTAAGAAACTGTGGTATATTTATACAATGGAGTATTACTCCGCTATAAAGAAGAATGAAGTCGTACCATTTGCAATGATATGGATGGACCTAGAGACTATTATGTTAAGTGAAATAAGTCAGAGAAAGACAAATACCATATGATCTCACTCATATGTGGAATCTGAAAAACTGTATGAATGAGCAAAGTAAACAGAAACTGTCTCATAGATATAGAGGAAAAATCAGGGTTGCTAATTGGGAGGGGGATGGGGATGAGGGAGAAGGGGAAGGGATTAGACAGCAAAAATAGGCAACTACAATATTGCCACTGGGATATGAAAAAGTTTGAGGAATATAATTAATAATGTTGTAAATATTTTGTGGGATGTCAGATGGTCATAGGTCTTGTTAGGGAGACCATTTCATGGATGGAGTAGAGGTTTGATCACTGCACTGTATAACTGAAGCGGAGGTTGTATACCTACTGTAACTGAATATATATAGATAGTCACGGGATGTGGATTACTGTGGAAGAGAGTCAGAGGAAGAATAATAGATATATATGATATGGGGGGGAGAGTGGGGTGGCGGATTGGGGGTGGGGGGGTTGTCACTTTGAGGGGTAAAATGTATAACTATTGCACTGTGTTGTACAACTGAAACTAATTAAAAATAAATAAATTAATTAAAAAAAAACAGAAAAAACCATGAGATAACACCTCACACCTGTCAGGGTGGCTATTATGATAATGACAAGACATAAGTGTTGACCAGGATATGGAGAAAAGGAAACCCTCCTACATTGTTGGTGGGATTGTAAATTGGTACAGCCTCTATGGAAAACAGTATGAAGGTTCCTTAAGAATAGAGTTACCATATAATCCACCAATTTCTCTTCTGGCTATTTATCCAAATAATATGAAAACACTAATTTGGAAAGACATATGCATCACTATGTTCACTGCAGCATTATTTATAATAGCCATCAGATGGAAGGAAACTTCCTAAATGTCCACTGATGGAAGGATGGATAAAGAAGATTTGGTGTACATCTAATGGAATATTACTCAGCAATAAAAAAGGATGAAATATTGCTATTTTGGACACATGGATGGATCTTGAGGGTATTACAGTAAGTGAAATAAATCAGCTGGAAAAAGACAAAAAGCATATACTAGCTAAACAGAACCAAACTCATAGAGACAAGAGAATGGTGGTTACCAGTGGGCAAGTGGGTGAGGAGAGGGTGAATTTGATAAATAAAAATATAAAAATATGAAACAAAAAATAAATATGTATTCTTACTATAAACACCTTCTATATCTTATTACAGCTTATGTAAGTCCATGAAAATATACATAGTTTTTATGTTGGTGGGTTAATGATAACTGTTATCAGTAAGCAAAAACAACCTTTTACAACATATTGTAGTTTACAACTTCAAAAATGCAACGTAATTTTCACAATTATTTTCACAACAGCATTTTCAATTGGTTTTTCACTTAACTGTTAGGTTTTCCAGGTAATAATTTTATCTACAAGTATTAATATTTCATTACTTTTTAATTTCTATACCTTCTATTTCATATGTTGCTCTACTATAATAAAAATGCTTTGATCAATTAAATCCACATTCCCATAAAAGGATTATTTTCAAATTATGTTAGCTATTCATACAACAGAATTACCAAAAAAAAAAAAAATTACTAACACGACCAATACATGACAACTTTATTATTTCTACCTTTAACATTATATAACTAAGTACTTTTCTGATCAACATAGCAAATAAAAAACTAAATAATTCACAATGTTGTGATTTAAAGTGAAGATCACAAATTCAAATGCCTTCGGAGGCCAGAAAAGCAGATATGTGAAGCGGTTGCGGAAGTAAAAATAGTGATAAGGATTCTAAAGAAAGATGCATTCCTACCTGAAGGCATACATTTAAAATAATGTCTGGCCAGGCCTGGTGGCTCAGGTGGTTAAGAGCTCACTCAAGAGTGCAAGCTCTGAGCAACAGGGTCGCCAGTTCGATTCCCGCCCGAGCTGAGCTACCAACAGGTGGCAGGTGGCTCAGCTAAAAAGGAAAAAAAAGAGTTAAAAAAATGCCTGGCCAAATAGAGCTGGTCTGCTCAATAATGTCATAGGCCTGTTTATTTATTTTAAAAATAAAATTACAAGAAAATACCATCCTCTTAAAAAACAAAAACAAAAACCTACACGCTGATCCTAAAATCGGGATAGCTTTTAGAATCAAGAATGAGAGTACATAAAATAGCCTTTCTGTACCAACAGTTACTAGGAAACTTCATGACATAGAGAAAAAATATATATACATTAAAGAAAAATCATATGTAAAGATTATAGAATTTACTTAGAATGGGGAAATAATTTTGACATGTAAATGGTAAAAGATTAGAATGTTGTACCATCAAAAAACATTCACTTTTCATTTTGTTTAGTCAAACCATTTTTCTTTAGTTAAGACTTATTAATGTTCTATCAATTTTTCTTATTTCCTACAGGAAAGAATATGAAAATTGCCGTTCCTGAAAGTAGGACTAGAAATATTTATTTTAAGGTTGGCCCCATTTATCTAAATATGTCAAGTTTAGAGACCAGCCTTTTTTTAAACATTCATGTGTGTAGAATATCAATGGTTATAACTGACGTTTTCTGCATTACCTTAAAGAATTCTATAAAGCTACTAGTATTAAGATTTTTAGTATAAAATTAAAATATAGTTTCTACCATTAGAAAAATTATTAAACAGTTTATAATTTAGCAGTGAACTACAAATGATAAAGTTCAACTGCCAATCAATTTGCAAATGACTCAAGTGGGAAGCCTCATAATTTAAAATTCCAATTAAAACATTAATTGATAATATTACTCAATATCTCCATGTCCATTATATAACACTGGACTAAATAAGGACTATATAGGACTAAATCAGGAAATGATCAGATGCTTACTGATCATAATTCATAGACAACAATCTGTTATTACTTGCTTTTCATAATCTTAGCAGAAAATTAATTGAAATTGTTATGTTTTAATTTTAAAAAGCAAATTTATCAGAAAAAAATCTTTACATATTTCTATTAGGTTACTCTGAAGAACATTAAATATATTATCAAGATAACACACAAATAGAAGCAAATAGTTTGGCAATACAAAAAAAATTGCAGTCTTAACTGAACAGATAGCAAATATGTGCAGGGGCGCCAGAATAAATATATGCAGGGGCACTCACCACTTTCAGAAAGCTTCAATGTTACAGGAACGCAAATTTTTATGCTACAGCTTCAACACAAATGTCATTTTGTGACTTAGGAGACTCCTTACTTTTTAAACAACTCCCTATAATAAACATGATCAACTTATTTGATGAAAGCCAGTAAGTGTAGGTATTTTTCTTCTTTTGCTTTTCCAAATCATATTAAGCTCACTATCAAACTTCAACAGTTGGTTCAAATTTCAAAGCAGATATAAACTGAACACAGTATTAACAGACCAGTAAACAACTGTTAGTAATATCTTTTGCATAAAAGTAGTTGCTGGCTATTTGTTCTCTATTCAGTAGGGCTTTCAAAAATTAATGATCAAAATAGTCAACGCTTTCATATCTTAAAATTTCTCAGGTAATAGGACCAAAATCTATGCAACATACAGATACCAATGTCAGAATTTTATTTTTTAAAATCTGGCATTTACATGAGAGATATAATAATGGCTTACAAATATTTTTGTCTGAGTCACCTCTAGTAAATGAAATTTGGGAAATATACTGTACATAGAATCTAAAGAAAATGAAGCCCAACTAAGAAACAGAATATATAAATTTTTGTATAAAGCAATATAAAATGGAGATATTATTTATTTACTTTTTTTAAATTGGGGAATTGGGGGAGGGGAAAAGACAAGTTGCTGTCTTTTTGTTCTTCAGTCTAGTTGTGGAGGACGTTGCTTCACTGGCCCATGTTGGTATCATCATTGCGTTCTTCCCGGATGAGGCAGATCCGTTGCTGGCCTCTGGATAGTCGCTCACCTGGCTATTGGCAGCTCACGTTGGCTGCCAGCCGCTCACTGTAGCCTATGGCAGCCCACTGCAGCAGGGGCTGCAGCCTACACCGTCGCCGGGGCTCGCACAGCCCAGCTCCAGGTGGAGCTGTTGTTAGCTGTAGAGGGCAGTGTCATTGGCCCTCATACGTGGGATCCGAACCGGAGCCGCTGGCATCCCAAAACCAGCTCTTAACCAATGCACCACTTGGCCGGCCTGGTATTAAGCTTTTTAATGTGAAATACCCATAATTAAGAAAGAGCAGGGCCGGCCGAGTGGCGCACTGGTTAAGCGCTGGTTTTGGGATGCCAGCGGCCCTGGTTCGGATTCCACATGAGGGCCAGTGACACTGCCCTCTACAGCTAACAACAGCTCCACCTGGAGCTGGGCTGTGCGAGCCCCGGTGACGGTGTGGGCTGCAGCCCCTTCTGCAGTGGGCTGCCATAGGCTACAGTGAGTGGCCCGCAGTCAAGCGTGAGCTGCCAATAGCTGCGATGAGCGACATCCAGAGGCCAGCGACCGATCTGCCTCATCCGGGAAGAGCGCAATGACGATACCAACAGTGAAGCAACATCCTCCCGCAACTAAACTGAAGAACAAGAAGACAGCAACTTGTCTGTTCCCCTTCCCCGATTCCCCAACGCTGTTCCCCTCCACCAATTCCCCAATAAAATCTTTAAAAAAAAAAAAAAAAAAAGAAACAGCAGACAACTTTCACAACTTTGCTTAGTTCAAGAAATTTAAGAACATTAGGAAAACTAAGTTTTAAAATCAAGTAATTTTTTTATGTAGAGCCAACATGGTGTACTGTAAAGGACTCAAGCTTTGGAGTTAGACTCTGGTTCTATCCTAGCTCAGCCACTTATCATCTGTGTTTACATGAACAAATGAATCTGAGTCTGAATCTATAAAAGCGAGATACTTATTTTATAAGGTGATTCTATAGGTTAGAAATATGTCTACAACAAAATATGGTAGGTGTATTTTGCAATAAAGAATTTTTAAATTGAAATAAGTCACTCTGAGCAAAACAACACAAATCTAAATGACTACTACTTTTTCATGTAAATGAGTAGTTACATACGAAATCCTGCTGTAGAGTTAAAGCCCTAGTAAAAGCAGTAGAAAAAAAAATTTTTTTTTAAAGTAGCTTCAAAAGAGATAGCCAAAGTAGAAATTCGGGGGGACTTCAGTCTTAACACAGGTGAAACAACACTGAAAAGGAAATCAAACTAGAACTATTTACTGAATCTTAGCTTTCACCATGGGAAAAATAAACAGGTTACACTAAATAATCTCTATGCTCATTTTCAACTCTAAAACTAAGGAAAGTGGTTAGAATGAAGCCTATGAAGCACACTGCCTGGATCCACACCAGCTAGATAGTCTTGAACAAGTTTCCTCATCTTACAGGCATGACCCTTATTTACAAAATGGGATAATGGTACCTATCTCAGTGTGATGAGGTTAATTAAACAAATTAATAAACACAAACTTTATTATAAAACTGTGGATAGCACATAGAAAACAATTAATAAGTGGCAAGTTTATTAAAATGGTAAAATTATCTCCAGTCATTAAAATTTAGGGAAAAAAAATTTAAAAGCTATTGCAGCTCATGCCAGGTGGCCCCAGGTAAGGCAGAGGCTGTAGCTAAACTTGGCCAGTTGCAAGGACACTGCCAGGAGGCCCAGTGGCCAGCAAAGCCAGTGGCCAGCTTTGGGCCAAGCCAGAGCACCACACCACTCAACAACCTCAACAGGTGACAGACCCAAAGGGCACACTGGGAAGGCAACAGAGTCCTGCTGAAGTGAACCGTGCTTTGAGGGGTCAGCCCCTGCACAACAGCTTCTCCACTGTAGTCATGGCCACTCCTCTCAACCAATCAGCCTGAAGGTTAATCCCGCAAATAACACCAAGGCTCAACTACAACAGGAGGGCACCCACAGCCCACACAAGGGGCACACCTGGAGTACATGGCTCGGGTGAACAGAAAGACTGCATCACTGAACCCCACAGCACACCTACTACATAAGGCCACTATACTAAGACCGAAAGACATAGCAATCCTACCAAATATATAGAAAACAAAACACAGGGAGGCAGCCAAAATGGGGAGACAACGAAACATGTCCCAAATAAAAGAATAGAACAAAGCTCCAGAAAAAGAACTAAACAAAATGCAGATTAGCAATCTATCAGATGCAGAGTTCAAAACACTGGTTATAACGATACTCAGTGAACTCAGTGAGAAGTTTAACAAAAAAATAGGAAACATAAAAATAGACATAGAAAACATAAAAATAGAACCAGTCAGAAATGAAGACTACAATAACTGAAATGAAGAATACATTATAGGCAATCAACAGTAGATTAGATGAAGCAGAGATTCAAATAAACAATTTAGAAATAAGGTAGCAGAAAACAACTAATCAGAATAGCAAAAAGAAAAAAAGAATCCAAAAAAATCAGGACAGTTCAGGGGCCTATGGGACAACATCAAGCGTACCAACATTTGCATCATAGCGGTACCAGCGGGGAAGAGAGAGAGCAAGGAATTGCAAAGCTATTTGAAGAAATACTGACAGAAAACTTCCCTAACATGGTGAAGGAAATAGACATATAAGCCCAGGAAGCACAGAGTCCCAAACAAGATAAACCCAAAGAGGCCCACACGAAGACACATTATAATTAAAATGACAGAGAATATTAAAACCAGCAAGTGAAAAACAGTTACCTACCTACCAGGTGCTCAGATAAGATTGTCAGCTGATTTCTCAACAGAAACTTTTCAGACCACAAAGGATTGGAACAAAATATTCAAAGTGATGAAAAGTAAGGACCTACAACCAAGATTACTCTATCCAGCAAAGCTATCATTTATTTATTTCTCCTTTTTTAATTTTTATTAAATTTGGGTGACATTAGTTAGTAAAATTATATAGTTTCAAGTGTACATTTCTATCATACATCATCTATATATCACATTGTGTGCTCACCATTGAGTCAGTTCTCTTCCATCACCATATATTTCACCCCATTTACCCTCTTCTATTATCCCTCCTAACCCTCTGGTAACCACTAAACTGTTGTCTGTGTCTACGAGTTGTTTCTGTTTGTCTTGGTCATTTGTTGCTTTCAGTTTTATATCCCACATATAAGTGAACTCATATGGTTCTTGATTTTTTTCTGTCTGGCTCATTTCACTTAGCATTCTAGTCTCAAGATACATCCATGCTGTCACAAATAGCAATTAGAATCAAAGGAGAGAAATAGCTTCCCAGACAAGAAAAATCTAAAGGAGTTCATCAATACAAGAAATGTTAGAGGGACTTCTTTAACAATAAGATCAATAATATGAATAATGAACTGGCAATAACAACATATCAATCAACAATTACTTTAGATGTCAATAGATTAAGTGCTCCAATCAATATAGAGTGTGGCTGAATGGATATGAAAACAAGACCCTTACATATGCTGCCTACAAGAGATTCACTTCAGGTTGAAAAACACACAGACTGAAAGTAAAAGGATGTTAAAAGATACTTTATGAAAATGGAAAAGAAAACAACAGGGACAACCAAGATGGTGCAGTAGGTAAACACTGTGCTTACCTTCTCTCACAACCACATCAAAATTACAACTAATTTACAAAACAACCATTATTGAGAATCACCTAAAATCAAGCTGAACTGAAGCCCTTCAACTAAAGGCACACAGAAGAAGCTACCTTGAGACTGGTAGGAAGGGCAGAGACATGGAAGGGGCTGGTCCCATGCCCACGTGTGATCATTAAAAATCGGGAGGGCTATTTCGGCTGTGGGATTCTCCCCTACTCCCTAGAAATGCAAGAGGTCCCAGCCCCACCCCAGTCCAGGGTTCCAGTGCTGGGTAGAGAAGTTCCCACAATTTTTGGTTGTGAAAACCAGTGGAGATTGTGATTGAGTGAGATTGAATGAAGCTGCACTCCCAGGAACTCCTCTTAAAGGGACCACACAGAGACGTACCCATCCATGGAATCACTCTTTGAGCTCCAGTGCTTGGATAGCAGCTAGAGAGGTAACAAGGACATATGGTAGAGAATTTAGTTGTCTGGCTTAGGACAGGGCTGGAGAGGTGGCTTTCTCCTGGATGAGGGACCTGGCAGAGTCCACTGTTTCTTTGTTGAGCCTTCCCCCTTCCTGGTTTGCAGACCTAGGCGACCACCATTTGTCAGTCTCCACAATTAGTTTCCCACGTCCTGGTAATTTGAGACCTGGCCCCACCCACCTTTCCGGCACATCTAGGCTGTATTCAGTGGCTTTTTTGTGAAGTCCACCTGCCTTCGTTCAAGCTGCATACTTTTCTAGGATCTCTCAAAGGTTCAGGGAACCCAGACAAGCATCCTCTGGTTTGAGCATATCCTGTACCTCTGGCTGAGAAGCCCTAAGTACGGCACTAGCAGCAGCTGGCCTTGGTTCATGAATTGGCCTCGCAAGGCGCTTCTAAGTATAGCATGGGCAGCAGTCATCTGTGGATTTCTTTGTGGCTCCTACAGGGTGGCCCCAGATGGGGCACAGGCTGTGGCTGAAATAAACCTACAGTGGATATCCTCCTGGTGGCTGGCACCCCCAGTGGCCAGCTTCATAATGAGCTAGAGCATTGCGCAGCTAACTTCAAGTACAACACACCCAAGGGGCAGATCAGGCAGGCACCAGAGTCCTGCTGAGTCCTGTTGTGTAGGATCAGCCCCTACACAACAACTTTTCCACTGTAGTCAAAGCCAGTTCTCACAACCAGTGAGACCAAGGGTCAGTCCCTCCCACTTATGTGCAATTATCAACCAAGAGGAAGGCACACACAACCCACAGAAGGGACACACATGGAGTGTGTGGCTCAGGTGACCAGGAAGACTGAGCCACTGAACCCCACAGGACACTTACTACATAAGGCCACTCTACTAAGACCAGGAGACATAGCAGCCCTACCTAATACATAGAAACAAACACAGGGAAGCAGCCAAAATGGGGAGACAAAGAAACATGTCTCAAACAAAAGAACAGAACAAAGCTTCAGAAAAAAGAACTAAGTGAAATAGACATAAGCAAACTATCAGATGCAGAGTTCCAAACACTGGTTATAAGGATACTCAATGATCTCAGGGAGAACTTCAACAGAGAGATAGGGCAGAAAGGAATGTTTCCTGTATTGACAGTTCTTTAAAAGATTGATGGACATCTTTCTGGCTAGTGCCTCACTCTCTGCTGGCATGTCAGTACTGAAAAGCTCTTTTGAAGGGCTACCCAGCATCTTTTGTGCACAACATCCAGGGTTCCTATCTAAATCTCAACTGATTTACCAGTTACCAAATCACCAAGTTGGAATCAACAGCCCTGAGTTCACCTCCTCCAATAGACACTGGTCTAAGTCTATCATTTCTCAATCAACTATTTCCTTCAGGCCATGCTGAAAGGCAACGTATTCCTTTTATCTATTACCTTCTAAACCCTCATTCCCACCTTTCTCTATCCCCACATTTTGTAAGTTGACGCAGTGCCCCAGTCAGCCTCTCCTCTCTCCCTCCCAAACACTTCTATTATGTTCTTTGGAATTCCAGACAAGAGCAAAAGTCCATATATCCTTAACCTCTTCTCTGAACCTCTATCTTTTTTTTGAAACCTGGTGACCCACTGACATTGCCTCTACCCGACCCCAGTCCCACCCGCAGCCCTCTAAATGGAGTTGGTTCCTTCTCATACATCCCATGTCTCTCAGGCCATAAGAAGTTGCCACTTCCAAACCATTACTATCCTCCTTCCTATAAAAACCCTTCCTCCCTTGAGGTCCATGCATGGAACCATACAACCCTCTCATCTCTCTTGTTGGAGAAAAAAAAAGAAAAGTAAAAAAGGACCTAACTTAATAAAATCTGACATGAAAGACAAGTTTCAACCAACACCATAGAAATACAAAGAATAAGTGAATACTATGAACAAAAATACGCCAACATATTGGACAACCTAGAATAACCAAATCAATTACTAGAAACATACTATTTTCCAACCTTAAATCTGAAAACAGAAAATCTGAGCAGACCAACTACTAGTAACACAACTGAAATCAGTAAACAAAAAGACTTCCAACAAACAAAAGTCTAGGACCAGAGGCTTTACAAGAGAATTCTACAAAATATTTAAAGGCAAATTAATACCTACCCATCTCAAAATATTCCAGAAAACTGAAGAGAAAGAAACACTTCCAAACTCACTCTACAAGGCCAGCATTACCAAATACCAAAACCAGACAAAGACACTAAATAAAAGAAAATTGCAGGCCAATATCCCTGATGAACACAGATGCAAAAATGTTCGATGATCAGCAAATCAAAGTGAACAACACATTAAAAAGATCCTAAACCATGATCAAATGGGATTTATTCCAGGAGTGCAAGGATGGTTCAACATCTGCACACTTATCAATGTAATACAGCATATTAACAAAAGAAAATCATGTGATCATTTCAGAAGATGGAGAAAAAGCATTTGACAAAAATCAATATCCATTTATGATTGAAACGCTCAAAAATAACTATGTCATAGAAATGGTGGCGTGAAGTCAGCCTCTTGAAATCTACCCTGGAATTTACAACAGATTGAACAGCTATAATTCCACAAAGGACTCCCTGTGCAGCAGACAGGCAAGACCAAGAGACATGCAATTGAAATCATCTAAAGATGGGCTAACTGGGCAAGCAGTAGAGGAGGGAAAGGGGAAAATACAGAGATGCACTCTGCGAGGGGGCCGCAGGATGCAGACCAGAACTCAGAGTAATGAGCTCTGAGCTCCCTGTATTCTGGAGCAGTTGCGGGGGAGGAAAGAATTTAGACTGCCAGTGCATCCCTTAGGGCCTAGAGTCTCGCCTGAGGAACAGGCATATAACACAGTTGAACCCAACGCACATGGCAGAGGACTTTAGAGCAAAGGCTGAGGGAAGAAGGGTGAAAATGGTGGTTTAAGCACTCACTGCCAAACAGAGCACAGAAGATGTAGGCACAGAGCCTAGCTGACCCTATCCTACCCTCCCAGAGCTTGTCTCAACCCACTCTCCCAGTGCTAGAAGCTGAATGGTAGCAGGGTCCATCAAAAGAACATAATATTTGCAGTTCTGAGAACTGCGGCATGCAGCCATGGATTCTTGGCCCAACTAGTTCCCGTGCCTTGGGTGTAGGTCTGGCTGTGCTGGTGGTCACTGCCATTGCTCAGAGCCACATATCACAACCCACCCCGCCCTGCCCCCACCTATCTGGGTGGATCCCTGCAGGGATAAATAGAGCCACTGAAACACACAGGCCCTGAATCTGGTGCAGGAAGAACTTCGAAACTTCAGAAGCTCGCCATATCCCCAACAGAGTGGTGCCCTGAGATCTAAATGACCTACTCACAGAGGAGAAGCCCACCTTCCAGGGAGTCCCCCCATTGTGTGAGAAGCTGGAACAGTGCAGAGAAAATATAACACACAGCGTGAGAGAGAATAAAAGGCTGCAGTTGGAGAGAAAATAAAGCATTCTACCAACACCTGCTGGAAAGCAAAAGAAAGACCTCATCCTACCAACCTCTTGCAGAACCCGCAACTGTAGATCCCTAGGAAGAGAAATAATTATTAATTGCCGTGAATAACCAAGGTAAGGCCGCTCAGAAAGAAAATGAAAAGTCTCCAAAAAATGAACTTAAAGACATGGAAACATGTGACTTAAATGACAGAATTTAAGACTGCTGTTCTTAAAACACACAATGACATGCAGGAAAACATACACAGGCAGTTTAATGAACTCAGAAACATAATCAAAGAACAAAATTAACATTTTACCAAAGAGACTGAAATTTTACAAAGGAACGAAATGGAATGTCTGGAGATTAAGAACTAAATAAAAGAAATGAACAATGAAATAGCCAGCTTAGGTAACAGAGCTGTCCAGATAGAGGAAAGCATCAGTGACATCAAAGATGGAAACCAGGAAATGACACAGATGGAAGACGAGAGAGACCTGAGAGTCAAAAGAAATGAAAGAATTCTACAATAACTTTCTGACTCCATCAGAAGCAGCAATTGGGGCCGGCCGAGTGGCGCAGTGGTTAAGCGCTGGCTTGGGAAGCCAGCGGCCCAGGTTCGGGTCCCACATATGAGGGCCAGTGACACTGCCCTCAAAAAAAAAAAAAGAAAGAAAAAAAGAAGCAGCAATATAAAAATAATGGGCATACCACAAGGAGAAGAAACAGAGAAGGGGACAGAGAGTATATTCGAACAAATAATTGAACTTCCCTAACTTGTGGAAAAAACTGGATCCTTGAATCCAAAAAGCAAATAAAACATCTAATTACCTCAAACCCAACAGGCCTTCTCCAAGGCACATTGTATTGAAGCTGTCAAAAATTAATGACAAAGAGGACTTCCGGTAAGATGGAGAATAGATGAACACTGTGCCAACTGCCTCCCAGGATCACACCAAAATTACGAATAACTTATATAACATTTAACCTCGTAAGTCCCCTGAACATTAGATGAACAGAACCTCTAAACAAAGGACTTAAACAGGAGGCCACATCAAGTCTGGTAGGAGGGGCGCAGACAAGAGAGGACGAGCCCCAAGAGGGACGTCTCAGCATTGGGGAGGTTTTTCCGGTTGGGGGAGAGACTCTCCGGTCCCACATCGAGCTCACCAGCCCAGAGTTACTTTGCCAGGAAGAGGAGTTTCACGACAGCTGGCAGCAGAAATTAGCGAGGACTCTCTTTGTTCAGCTTGGTGAGGTTGAGAGCGGCTAGAGAATCAGTGGAGCCAGCACATGGACTCGCTCGCCGGTGAGCACTCACTCGGTTCCTGGTGGAGGGAGTAGCTGTGTGAGCCTGCGGGGACAGACTGAACTGAGTGCCTTTGGCATGGGAGCTGGAGATTTTAGGACCACTGTTCTGCCAGTGTGGAGCTTGCACACAAGTAGTGTGCAGGAAGGCACCATTTTTTCAGGGTTGGGCCCTCCCACGGAGGGTCAGATCAGGGACTGCATTGGTTTGGTGAAAAACAGGAGTGCGTGTGTGTGTGTGTGTGCGTGCGCATGCGGCCTTGGATTCCGACCCTCCGCCCTGCTTGTGTTGTGTTGCCAGGGAAACGCCGGGCAGGTGCACTCTGGCTCCAACAGGCTGCTCACTGAGACACCAGTGTGCGCGAGCCTCCTTCGGTCCCCACTCTCCGCACTGTTTGTGCAGAGTTGTCAGGCTGGGGATTGTCTGTCGGGCTGCTCAGCCTGATCTGTGAGTGGCTGATTGGAACAGGCTGAGACTGGGAGGTTTCCTGAGAGTGCAGGGCTGAGAGCTGTGCACCTGCGTGATCCGGTTGGAGCTTTCCTGGCAAGTTTGTGTGGGCTGGTTGCTGGTGCAGAGTGTATGCTGCTCTCAATTGGAGGGGGCCATTGACCACATCCAATGGTGCCTTGGGGACCTGCCCCACCCACCTACAGCTCTGTTGCCAGAGGCACCCTGATTTCCTGGTGCCTGGCCCCCACCTCTGCAGGCTACAGGTTTTTTGCAGCAGCAGACAACCCGCAACAACCTCTAAAGATTTTTGATAGTGAGCACGGTTCCAGAGCACATAGCAGCTAACTGCGAAAAGCTCACTGCAAGCCTGAGAGGGAGGTCGGCGTATAACACGTTAAGCCCTTCCCCTAAACAGCTGGTGCTGAGTCGCCCAGAGACTCTCTATTGCTGAGCAAGTGGTCTGCAGATTAAAGAGAATAGAGAGCCCCCGACCTTTCTTTTTCTTTCTTTCCTTTTTTTTTCTTCTCTTTTTCTACGTGATCTATCTAATACATCTAAGCAATCAAAGAACAACAGCCAGAATGAAGAAACAAAGAAACATGTCCCAAGTAAAAGATCACAAGAAACCTCTAGAAATGAAATAAAGGAAAGTGTATCTACACTTTCTGAGACAGAGTTTAGAACACTGATAAGAATGTTTAAGGAACTTAGCGAGGACATAAAGGATAGGGAAATCATAAAAAAATAACCAGTTAGAACTAAAGAATACAATAACTGAAATAAAGAACACACCAGAAGGAATCACCAGTAGATTAGATGAAGTACAGGATCAGATCAGCGATTTAGAAGACAAAGTAGCAGAAGTCACCCAGTTGGAACAACAAAAAGAAAAAAGAAAAAAAAACAATGAAGGGGAACCTCGGGAAAGAGGGTGGAATAGACAGACGCTGTGCCAACTGCCTACTAGGATCACACCAAAATTACAAATAACTTATACAGCATTTAACTTCGTAAATCCCCGGAACACTAGATGAACAGAACCTCTAAACAACGAAGTTAAAGAGGAGACCACGTTGAGTCTGGTAGGAGGGGCAGAGACGAGGGAGGGGAACCCCGGAAGGGACACCTCAGTTGTAGGGAGGCTTCTCCGGTTGGGGGAGAGATCCTCCGGCCCCATAGTGAGCTCACTAGCCTAGAGTTCCTTTGCTGGGAAGTGTAGTTCTATGATAGCTGGCAGTAGAAATTAGTGAGGACTCTCTTTGCTCAGCTCGGTGAGGTTGAGGGCAGACAGAGAATCAGTGGGGCCGGCACATGGGATCACTGACCAGTGAGCACTCACCCGCTTCCTGGTGGAGGGAGTAGCTGTGTGAGGCGGGCCCAGAAGCCTGAAGGGAAGGACTGAACTGAGCACCTTTGGCACAGGAGCTGGAGATTTGGGGACCATTGTTCTCCTGGTGTGGAGTTTGTAAACGAGTAGTATACAGGCGGGCACCATTTTTTCAGTGTTGGGCCCTGACCCACAGAGGGTCAGGTCTGGAACCGCACTGGTCTGGAGGAATTGGTGCAAGAGTGTGTGTGTGCGCATGCTGCCTTGGATTCCCCACCCTCCACAAGGCTTATGCTGCGTAGCCAGGGAAACGCCTGGCAGGTGTGCTCCGGCTTCAACAGGCTGCTCATTGAGATGTGGGAGTGCGCAAGCTGCCTTGGGTCCCCGCTGTCAGCACTGCACATGCAGAATTGCCAGGCGGAGGATTGGTTGTCAGGCTGCTCGGCCTGATTTGCAAGCGGCTGACTGGGAAAGGCTGAGACTGGGAGTTTTCCTGGGAGTGTTGGGCCATGAGCTGTGCAACTGCATAATCCAGCTGGGTCTTTCCTGGTGATCTACCTAATATATCAAAGAAATCTCAGAGCGACAGCCAGAATGAGGAAACAAAAAAACATGTCACAAGTAAAGATCAGAAGAAACCTCTAGAAATAGAATTAAATGAAACACAGGTACCCAACTTTTCAGAGACTGAGTTTAGAACACTGATGATAAGAATGTTTAACATACTTAGTGAGGACATAAGGAAGGATAGATAAATCATAAAAAACAAACAGTTAAAACTAAAGAATACAATAACTGAAATGAAGAACACACTTAAAGGAATCACCAATAGATTAGATGAAGCAGAGGCTCAGATCAGCGATTTGAAAGACAAAATAGCAGAAGTCACCCACTTGGAACAAAAAAAAACCAAAAGAATACAAAACAATGATGATAGTTTAAGAGCCCAATGGGATAACATGAAGCGCAACAATATCACATCATAGGAATACTAGAAGGAAAAGAGAAGAAGCAAGGAGTCGAGAATGTATTTGAAAAAATAATCACTGTAAACTTCTCTACACTAGTGAAGGAAATTGACATACAAGCCCAGGAAGTGCAAGAGTTCTAAACAAGCTGAACCCAAACAGGCCCACACCAAGACACATCATAGTTAAAACGGCAAAGATTAAAGACAAAGACAGAATCCTAAAAACAGCAAGAGAAAGACAACAGGTTACAAAGGAACTTTGATAAGACTAACAACTGACTAGTCTACAGAAACTCTTCTGACCAGAAGGAGTGGCAGAAAATATTAAAAGTGATACAAAATAAAGGCCTACAACCAAGATTGCTCTACCCAGCACAGCTATCACTTTTATTGAAGGAGAAATAAAGAGCTTCTCAGAAAAGAATAAGCTTAAGGAATACATTACCACCAAGCCAGCATTGCAAGAAATGTTAAAGGGGCTTTTATAAACAGAAGAAAGCTAACCTAGGAAGTAAGGTAGGAAAGTAAACAAGCTAACTTAAGAAGACCAGGGATACAAATAACAAAATGGCTATACATATGCACCTATCAATAATTATTTAAAATGTGAACGGGCTAAATGCTCCCATCAAAAGACAGAGAGTGGCTGAGTGGATAACAAAATAAGACCCATGGATATGTT
Source organism: Aselliscus stoliczkanus (assembly GCA_033961575.1). NCBI lineage: Eukaryota > Metazoa > Chordata > Mammalia > Chiroptera > Hipposideridae > Aselliscus > Aselliscus stoliczkanus. Next base: position 67,182,976 of record CM066740.1, on the reverse strand, counting down.
GTTTACAAGAGACTCATCTCAGAGCAAAAGACACACACAAACTGCAAGTAAAGGGGTGGAATAAGATATTTCAGGCAAATGGAAATGAGAAAAAAAAGCTGGAGTAGCAATACTTGTTCTGGACAAAATAGACTTTAAAATGAAGACTACAATAAAAGACAAAGAAGGGCACTATAACCCTAGTAAATATCTATGCACCCAACATAGGAGCTCCTAAATATATAAAACAATTTTCACAGACATAAAGACAGAGATCAACAATAACACTATCATAGTAGGGGACTTCAACACCCCGTTGTCACCAATGGACAGATCCTCCAGACAGAAAATCAACACAGAAAAAGTGGCCTTAAATGACACGTTACAACAGCTGGCTTTCATCGATATTTTTGGAGCATTTCACCCCAAGGTACAGAATATACATTCTTCTCAAGTGCACATGGAACATTCTCCAAGATAGACCACGTTAGGCCACAAAACAAGTCTCAACAAATTTAAGAAGACTGAAATCATATCAAGTGTCCTCTCTGACCACCATGCTATGAAATAAGAAATCAATTACAAGAAGAAATCTGGAAAACACACAAATACATGGAGGCTGAATAACATGCTACTAAAGAACAAGTGTGTCAGAAATGAGATTAAGGAGGAAATCAAAAGATATCTCGAGACAAATGAAAATGATAACACCACGACCCAAAAATCTCTGGGATGAAGCGAAAGTGGTCCTAAGAGGGAAGTTCATAGCAGTGCAGGCCTACCTAAAGAAGGAAGAAAAATCTCAAATCAACAGACTCTCTTTACACCTAAGGGAACTGGGAAAAGAACAGCAAAAGAAGCCCAAAGGGAGTACAAACAAGGAAATAATAAAGACCACAGCAGAAATAAATAAAACAGAGACCAAAAAAACAATACAAAAGATCAATGAAACCAAGAGTTGGTTTTTTGAAAAGATAAACAAAATCAATAAACCCTTAGCCAGACTCACAAAAAAAAGAGAGGACCCAAACTAATAAAATCAGAAATGAAAGAGGAGAAGTGACAACAGATACCACAGAAATACAGAAAATTTTAAGGAAATACTACGAGAAACTATATTCCAATCAATTCGAGAATCTAGAAGAAATGGACAAATTTCTAGAAGCATACAATCTACCAAGTCTGAACCAAAAAGAAGCAGAAACTCTGAACAGGCTGATTACTACCAGGGAAATTGAATCAGTAATCAACAAGCTTCCAACAAAGAAAAGTCCTGGACCAGATGGCTTCACAGGTGAATTTTACAAAATATTCAAAAAAGAATTAATACCTATTCTCCTCAAACTATTCCAAAAAATACAGAAGGAGGGAAAGCTCCCAAGCATGTTTAATGAGGCAATTATTGCTCTGATCCCAAAATCAGACAAACATATTACAAAATAGGAAAAATACAGGCAGATATCCTTAATGAACAAAGATGCAAAAATTCTCAACAAAATACTAGAAAACCAAATTCAGCACCACATTAAGAAGAGCATACATCACAATCAAGTGGGATTCATTCCTGGTATTGCAGGTTGGTTCAACATCCCTAGATCAATTAACATAAACATCACATTAACAAAATGAAAAATAAAAATCATATGCTCATATCAATAGATGCAGAAAAAGCATTTGACAAAATCCAACAGCCATTTATGTTAAAAATCCTTAGCAAAGTGGGAATACTGGGATCATATCACAACATAATAAAGGCCATATATGATAAGCCCACAGCAAACATCGTACTGAATGGGGAAAGGCTAAAAGCTTTCTCCTTAAGATCAGGAACATGACAAGGCTGCCCATTTTCACCACTTCTATTCAACATAGTTCTGGAAGTTCTACCCACAGCAATCAGACAAGAAAATGAAATAAAAGGCATCCAAATTGTAACGGAGGAAGTAAAATTGTCATTCTATGCAGATGACATGATACTATATAGAGAGACTCCCAAAGGCTCCACCAAAAAAGTGTTAGTACTGATAAATGAATTTAGTAAGGTAGCAGGATACAAAATTAATATTCAGAAATCAGTTGCATTTCTATACACCAATAATAAACTATCAGAAGAAGAAATCAGGAAATCAATCCCTTTTACAATTCCTTCAAAAACAATAAAGTATCTTGGAATCAATTTAACTAAAGAAGTAAAAGACCTGTACTCAGAAAATTATGAGACACTGAAGGGAGAAATCAAAGGAGATACAAAGAAATGGAAATACATACCATGTTCATGGATAGGAAGAATTAATATAGTTAAAATGTCAATACTACCTAAGGCAATATATAGATTCAATGCAATTCCAATCCAACTACCAACGACATTTTTCTTAGAAATATAATCCTAAAATTTATATAGACCAACAAAAGAACTCGAATAGCCATGGCAATTTTGAGAAATAAGAACAAAGTGGGGACATCACGCTAAATGACATTAAAACATACTACAAGGCTACAGTAATCACAATAGTATGGTATTGGCATAAAAACAGACACAAATGACCAATGGAACAGAATAGAGAGCACAGTTTATATGGAATAAACTCATCCATATATGGTCATTTAATCTATGACAATGGAAGCAAGAATTTATACTGGAGTAATGATAGTCTATTCAATAAATGGTGCTGGGAAAACTGGACTAACACGTGCAAAAACATGAAAATGGACCACATACTTACACAATATACAAGAAGAAACTCAAAATAGATGAAAGACTGAAATGTAAGATCTGAAACCATAAAACTCCTAGAAGAAAACAAAGCGAGTAAATTTGTAGACATTATCGTGAGTAATATTTTTACTGATATATCCCCTTGGGCAAGGGAAATAAAAGAAAAAATGAACATATGGGATTACATCAAACTTAAAAGATTTTCCACAGGAAAGGAAATCATCAAGAAAACAAAAAGGCAGCCTATTGAATGGGAGAAGATATTTGCCAACGATATATCTGATAAGGGGTTAATATCCAAAATTTATAACACACTCATGAAACTCAACACCAAAAAAACAAACAACCCAATTAAAAAATGGGCAGAGGATATGAAGAGGCATTTCTCTAAAGAGGACATACAGATGGCCAACAGGCATATGAAAAAATGTTCAACCTCACTAATCATCAGAGAAATGCAAATAAAAACCACAATGAGATACCACCTCATTTTGGTTAGAATAGCTATCACCAAAAAATCAACAAACAACAAGTGTTGGCGAGGATGTGGAGAAAAGGGAACCCTGGTGCACTGTTGGTAGGACTGCAAATTGGTGCAGCCATTATGGAAATCAGTTTGGAGGTATCTCAAAAAAGTGGAAATGGAACTACCGTACAATCCAATTCCACTCTTGGGTATCTACCCAGAAGAATCCAAAACACTAACTCGAAAATATACATGCATGCAACGCTGTGTTTACTGCAGCGCTATTTATAATAGTGAAGATTTGGAAACAACCGAAATGCCCATTGGTAGATGACTGGATTAAGAAACTGTGGTACATTTATACAATGTAGTATAACTCTGCTATAAAGAAGAATGAAATCATACCACTTGCAATGATATGGATGAACTAGAGACTATTATGTTAAGTGAAATAAGTCAACAGGAGAAAGACAAATACCATATGATCTCACTTATATGTGGAATCTGAAAAACTGAATTAATGAGCAAAGTAAACAGAAACAGACTCATAGATATACAGGAAAAACTGATGGTTGCTAGTTGGGAGGGGGGTGGGGATGAGAGAGAAGGGGTTGGGATTAGACAGCATAAATAGGTAACTACAATATTGCCACAAGGATATGAAAGACAGTGCAGGGAACAGAATAATGTAAAAATTTTGTGGGGTGTCAGATGGTCACAAGTCTTGTTAGGGAGATCACTTCACGGATGGAGGAGAGGCTTGATCACTGCACTGTACACCTGCAGCAGATGTTGTATAATATTGTATGCCAACTGTAATTGAATATATAATCACGGGATGTGGAGTATACTGTGGAAGGGAGTCAAGGGAATTGTAATAGATATGTATCATATGGGGAGGGAAGTGGGTTGGCGAATTGGGGGAGGCAGGGTTGTTACTTTGAGGGGTAAAAAGTATAACTATTGCACTGTGTTGTTGAAACTAATTTTTTAAAAAAGTGTTTATTTCACAGTAAAAGAATTAAAAAAAAATGAAGGGTTCCAAAAAAATGAAAATGAAACTAAAAAAACAACAACAAAAAATTAATGACAAAGAAAGAATCTTCAAGGCAGCCAGGGAAAAGAGAGTGGTAACCTACAAAGGAAATCCCATTACATTAACATCAGATATATTTTTTTTTTTTTTTTTGAGGGCAGTATCGCTGGCCTTCATATGTGGGACCTGAACTGGGGCCGCTGGCTTCCTAAGCCAGCGCTTAACCACTGCGCCAGTTGGCCGGCCCTAACATCAGATTTTTCAGCTGAAATTCTAAAAGGGAGGAGGGAGTGGAATCAAATATTCAAACTATTAAAAAAGAGAAATTATGGGGCCGACCGAGTGGCACAGTGGTTAAGCGCTGGCTTGGGACGCCAGTGGCCCCGGTTCAGGTCCCACATATGAGGGCCAGTGACACTGCCCTCAAAAAAAAAAAAAAAAAGAGAAATTATGAACCAAGAATAATATATCCAGCAAAGATATCTTTTAGATATAAAGGAGGAATAATGACCTTCCAAGACATACAGAAGTTGAGGGAATTTTTGATTTTTAAAAAAGATTTTATTGGAGAATTGAGAGAGAGGAACAGTGTTGGAGAATTGTGGAAGGGAATCGGCCAAGTTGTTGTTCTTCGATCTTCGTTGTGGAGGGCGCCAGTCGCCATCTGGCTTCCCGTTGGCAGCTCTTGGCCTTTAAGCTCAAGGTGCTGTGTTCAATCTTAGTTGCAGGTGGACGTAACCACCATGCTATGTGGGAGTCGAAATAGCAGCCTTGTTGTTAAGAGTGCATGCTCTATCCACTGAACCATCATGGTGGCAGCTCAGCTCAAGGTGCCGAGTTCAGTCTTAGTTGCTGGTGGGGAAAGCCCACCATTGAACAGGAAACCTTGTTGTTACACCAGCTGAGCCATCCTGTCACCTGTTGGCAGCTTAGTGACAGCTCAGTTCAGGTGCAGCATCACTGGCCCATGTGGGAATCCAACCAGCATCCCTGTTGCTCAGAGCTCGAGCCCTTAAGCCAACTCTTAAACAACTGAGGCACTAGACTGGCCTGAGGGAATTTTTTTTTTTTTAAAGATTTTATTGGGGAATTGGGGGAGGGGAACAGCGTTGGGGGATTGGGGAAGGGGAACAAACAATTTGGTGTCCTTTTGCTCTTCAGTTTAGTTGTGGAGGATGTTGCTTCACTGGCCCATGTTGGTATTATCATTGTGCTCTTCCAAGGTGAGGCAGATTGATCGTCGGCCTCTGGACGGCTGCTCACGGCAGCTCTTGGCAGCTCACACTGGCTGGCAGCCACTCACACTGGCTGCCAGTCACTCACTGTAGCCTATGGCAGCCCATTGCAGCAGAGGTTGCAGCCCACCGTTGCCGACGACTCACAGCAGCCCAGCTCCTGGTGAAGCTGTTGTTCAACACCTTAGCTATAGAGGGCAGTGTCACTGGCCCTCATATGTGGGATCTGAACTGGGGCCCGCTGCTCAGATCTGGTGTCCCAAGCCAGCTCCTAACCAACGTGCCACTGGGCTGGCCCAGGAATTGTTTTAACATGACCTGCATTAAAAGAAATACTGAAGGTGGCTATTCGACCTGAAACAAAAAAATCAAAAGAATACAAAACCATGAGCAGTATTAGGAACAGATAGACAAAAGCACGAAATGACAACCCTTATACTAAACAGGGCACTATACACTTAAACATAACGGGTAAAGAAGAAAAAATAAATTAAAAAAAAAACGAGGAAAAAGGAAGAAAAAGAGAACCTGCTACTGCAATTCAGAAATTAACTCACAGTATAACTAGGGATAACCTGTGACAACAAAAACATGAAAGGGGAGAGAGTAAAGGTCTGAATCTGCAAGGGGGAATGGATATAAGAAGCATGCTGAAGAAAAAGGACTACTGTATCTATGACAGTTTCTCTTACATAAATTTAATGGTAACCACTAACAAAATCCCACCAAAACCAAGCCCAGAACTGAGACACATAAAGTAACAAAAAGAGGAAACAGAGGGGAAAAAAAATCATAGAATACCACCACATTAAAATAGCAGACAGAAACAGAAAGACAAAGAAACAATGGAAACACTGAGCTACCAGAAAACAGAAGATAAAACTGTCACAGGAAATACTCATATATCAATAATCACCCTAAATGTAAATGGACTGAACTTACCAATAAAAAGGCACAGAATAGCATACCAGATCAAAAACCATATGCTGCCTCCAAGAGACACATCTCAGGACAAATACAGACTCAAAGTGAAAGGGTGGAAAATAATACCCCAAGCAAATGGCATCCAGAGAAAAGCAGGTGTAGACCTACTTACATCAGATGAAACAGACTTCAGGATAAAAAAGGTAATAAGAGACAAAGACGGACATTTCATAATGATAAAGGACACAATACAACAAAAAAAATATAACACTTATCATTATATAAGCTCCCAATAAGGGGGTACCGAAATATGTACAAAGCAACCAGTAACAGAGCTAAAGAGAGAAATTGATCAAAACACAATTACAGGAGGGGACTTAAATATGCCATCAATAAGGAAATATCAGCCTTAGACCAAATGGACATAGTTGACATTTACAGAGCCCTTCATCCTAGAACACCAAACCATACATACGTCTTCTCTAGTGAACTTTCTCAAGGATAGTCCATATGTTAAGACATAAAGCTAGCTTCAGCAAATTTAAGGAGACTGAAATCATACCAAGTGTATTTTCTGTCCACAATGCTTTCAAATTGGAGATCAACTGTAAAAAGAAGGTAGGTAAAACCACAAATACATGGAGATTAAACATCGTACTAAAGAACTGGGTTGAAAATAAAATAAAAGGAGATATCAAAAGATACATAGAATCAAGTGAGAATGAAAATACATTGTATTAAAATTATTGCAATACTGTGAAAGCAAGATTAAGAGGAAAATTTATATTATTACAGGTCTATCCCAAGAAACAAGAACAATCCCAAGTAAATAAGCTAACAATACATCTTAAAGAACTAAAAAAGTAGGAACAGATAAAACCTAATGTCACCAGGAGGAAAGAAATAAAACCAGAGCAGAACTAAATGAAACAGAGAACAAAAGACAGTAGAAAAAATTAATGGAACAAAGAGCTGGTTCTTTGAAAAGATTAATAAAATTGACAAATCCTTCGCTAGACTCACTAAGGAAAAGAGAAAAGATACAAATAAAATTAGAAATGAAAGAGAAGCTAAGACGGATACCACAGAAATACAAATGATCATGGAAATACTATGAATAACTATAGACCACCAAATTCAATGACCTAGAAGAAATAGACAAGGTCTTAAAAATATATAACCTTCCTAGGCTGAATCATGAAGAACTGGAAAAATCTTTGACCGATCATCAGTAAGGAAGCTGAAACAGTCATACAAAATCTCTGTAAAAGCAACAGTCCAGAACCAAATGGCTTCACAAATGAATTTTACCAAACATTCAAAGAGGATCTAATACCTGTCCTCCCCAAATTTTTCCAAAAAGTTGGAGAACAGGCAATACTTCCTAAGTCATTTTATGAGGCCAACATTACCCTGATACCAAAATATGATAAAAATAAAAAAGAAAAAATACAGAGCTATATTTCTGATGAATATAGATGCAAAAATACTAAAAAAATTACTAGCAAATTGAATACAACAAAACATTAAAAAATTATACATCACAATCAAGTGGGATTCATTCCAGGGGCACAAGGATGGTTTAACAAATGCAAACTGATCAACATGATACACCACATAAACAAAATAAAGAATAAAATCATGATCGTATCTGTAGATGTGGAAAAAGCATTTGACAAGTTACAACATCCATTTATGATTAAAACGGTCAATAAAATGGGTATAAAAGGAAAGTTCCTCAATAAAGCCATAGCTGGCAATCCCTCAGCTAACATAATATTTAATGGTAAAAAACTGAAAGCTGGCCGGCCAAGTGGCTCAGTTGGTTAAGAGCTCGCTCAAGAGTGTAAGCTGTGCCGGCCGAGTGGTGCAGTGGTTAAGCTGCTGGGAAGCCAGCGGCCCCAGTTCGGGTCCCACATATGAGCACCTGTGACACTGCCCTCAAAAAAAAAAAAAAAAAGAGAGTGCAAGCTGAGCTCTGAGCAACAGCAGTTCAGAGCTGAGCTGAGCTGCTGCTCAGCTGCCAACAGGTGACAGGATGGCTCAGCTAAAAATAAATAAATAAATAAATAAACATCAATGTACAAAAATCCATTTCATTTTATGTACTAACGATGAAATTTCAGAAAAAGAAATGAAAAAACAATTCCTTTTGCAACTGCAACAAAAAAGAATAAAATACCAGGCCGCCCGAGTGGCGCGTTGGTTAAGAGCTGGTTTTGGGATGCCAGCGGCCCCGATTCAGATCCCACATATGAGGGCCAGTGACACTGCCCTATACAGATAACAACAGTTCCACCTGGAGCTGCGTTGTGCGAGCCCTGGCGATGGTGTAGGTTGCAGCCCCTGTTGCAGTGGGCTGCCATAGGCTACAGTGAGGGGCCGGCAGCCAGCGTGAGCGGCTGGCAGCCAGCGTGAGCTGCCAATAGCCGCGGTGAGCAACCATCCAGAGGCTGGTGACTGATCTGCTTCATCCAGGAAGAGCACAATGATGATACCAACATGGGCCAGTGAAGCAACATCCTCCACAACTAGACTGAAGAACAAAAAGACAGCAACTTGTGTGTTCCCCTTCCCCGATTCCCCAACGCTGTTCCTCTCCCCCAATTCCCCAATAAAAAATAAAAAAAGTCTTTAAAAAAAATTTAAAAAAGAATAAAATACCTAGGAATAAACTTAACAAAGGATGTGAAGGACCTAGACACTGAAAACTGTAAGACATTAAAAGAAATTGAAGGAGACACAAAGAAATGGAAAGATATTCTGTGTTCATAGATTGAAAGAATTAACATAAGTTAAAATGGGCATAATAGCAAAGCAATATATAGATTTAATGCAATATTCATCAAAATCCCAATAGCATTTTTTGAAGAAATAGAACCAAAAAAATCATCCGATTTGTATGGAATCACAAAAGACCCTGAAGAGCCACAGCAATCTTAAAAGAACAAGGCTGGAGGTATCACACTTCCTGACTTCAGTTTATAAAACAAAGTGACAATAATCCAAACAGCATGGTATTGGCAGAAAAACAGACACACAGACCAATGGAATAGAATTGAGAATCCAGAAATAAATCCACATATACAAGGTCTGACAATTAAGTTCACGAACCCATTCTAGAAAAAGTGGTACAGACCTCATTGCTGAATATCACTATGGTCACCTTCAAAGTACTTCCCTTGGGAAGCTATGCACTGACGCCTGTGTCTAGTCCACTCTTCAAAGCAATTTTGGAACTCTTTTTCTGGAATGGCCAACAGAACTGTCATCGTATTACCCCTGATGTCCTGAATGTCATCAAAATGTTTTCCTTTCAATATTTCCTTCATCTTCAGGTAAAGAAAGAAGTCATTGGGGACCAGATCAGGTAAGTAGGGAGGGTGTTCCAATACCGTTATTTGTTTACTGGCTAAAAACTCTCCTACAGACAGTGCCGTGTGAGCTGGTACATTGTCGTGATACAAGAGCCTTGAATTGTTGGCAAAAAGTTCAGGTCGTCTAACTTTTCCACGCAGCCTTTTCGGCACTTCCAAACAATAAACTTGGTTACTGTTTGTCCAGTTGGTACAAATTGATAATGAATAATCCCTCTGATAACAAAAATGGTTAGCAACATTGTTGTAACAAGTTCGAGGACTTAATTGTCTAACCTCGTATATGAGCAGATAATTTTCAACAAAGGAGCCAAAAAAAGTACAATGGAGAAAAGAAAGCCTCTTCCATAAATGGGGATGGGAACATTGAAAGCCATGTACAAAAGATTAAAATTAGACTCCCACCTGTCACCATACACCAAAATTAACTCAAAATGGATCAAAGACCCAAACATAAGATCTGAAATAATAAGTTGTAGAGAAGAAAGCATAGGTACTAAACTTATGGACCTTGGATTCAGAGATGATTTTATGAATTTGACATCAAAGGCAAGGGAAGTAAAAGCAAAAATAAATGAATGGGATTGTATCAAACTAAAAAGCTTCTGCACAGCAAAAGAAACCATCAACAAAACAAAGAGGCAATCAACCAAATGGGAGAAGATTGTTGCAAACAACATCTCCGATAAGGGGCTAATATCTAAAATATACAAAGAACTCATACAACTCAACAATGAAAACACAATCCAGTTAAAAAATGTGCCAAGGACCTGAACAGACACTTCTTCCAAGAAGACATACAAATGACCAACAGATATATGAAAAGAAGCTCAACTTCACTGGCTATTAGAGAAACGCAAACCAAAACCACAATGAGGTACGACCGCACACCAGTTAGAATGACTATTATCAATAATACGTGTTGGAGAGGCTGTGGAGAAAAAGGAACCCTCATACATTGCTGGTGGGAATGTAAATTTGTGCAGCCACTATGGAAAACAGTATGGAGCTTCCTCAAAAAATTAATAGAATTACCATATGACCCAGCAATCCCTCTCCTGGGTATCTACCACCCAAATCTTTTCCATAAAGATATATGTGTTCCGATGTTCACTGCAGCTATATTTATGGTGGCCAAAACATGGAAAGGACCAAAGTGTTCTTCGATAAATGATTGGATAAAGAAGATGTGGTACATATACTTGGCCATAAGAAAAGATGAAACATTGTAATTTATGACAAGATGAATGGATCGTTTTTTTTTAGCTGAGCCATCCTGCCACCTGTTGGCAGCTCAACGGCAACTCAGCTCGGGCTGGCATCGAACTGCCGTTGCTCAGAGCTCAGCTCGCACTCTTGAGCAAGCTCTTAACCAACTGAGCCACTCGGCCGGCCCAAGATGAATGAATGGATCTTGCGATTATTATGCTAAGTGAAATAAGTCAGAAAAAGTCAAGAACCATATGACTTCATTCATATGTGGGATATAGAACTGAAAGCAAAAAACAAACAAAACAAAACAAAACACAAAAAACTCATAGACACAGATAACAGTATAATGGTTACCAGAGGGTAAGGGGGGATGAGGGGATAGAACAGCTGGTAAAGGGGGTAAAAAAATGTGGTGATAGAAGGAGACTCTGGGTGGTGAACACAGGATACAATATATAGATGATGTATTATAGAAAAGTACACTTGAAACCTATGAAATTTTACTAACCAATATCACCCCAATAAAATTAATCGAGAACAAAAAGACAGGGGAAAAAAAAAGAAGTTACTTGGATTAGCAATGATATTATTATGCCAAAAAATAGTACTGGCTTAACAAAGCTCTTAAGTTTTTGCCTTTCACTGTATTATTTTCTGATGTTTTCATCAGTCAAAAGGGTGGAACTTGTATAAATCCAGTAGAGTATTTTCCAAATTATGTTTCACATAGAGGTGAATAGGTGTGTGTTGGGGGTAGTGGGTATATAGTTAATGGACTTAATAAGGGATAGAGGCAAGAATTTCATAATCAAGTCTGAACACTTTTTCTCTGCGTATACTCATTAACATTCTCACAGAATACTGGGCAAAGCACAGTTTAAGAACTGTTTCTAAGATTAATTGAATTAAACTTAAGTTTAAAAAAATGTAATTGCCTCAAAGACACAATGCCTACACTACAGGCAGCACTTACAAAATTGCAACTAATTGGGGAATGTGGATAAAACTCAAGTAGATTCATGTAGTCTTGCACAGTTAAATAAATACTTTGCCATTCAAATGGTACTTCTATCAGGAGTTTCTGCATCACCTTTAAGATTTTTAGAAATGCAGAGTGTTAGGCTATCTCCCAAAAATCATTTAATTCCAATCCCCAGAATTTTAACAAGATGCCAACATGTTCCTATGTATAATAAGGTTGGAAAAGCACTAGCCTAAAACAGGACTTGGCAAACTCTTTCTGTAAAGAGCCAGATAGTATTTTAGGTTTTGCAGGCCATTATGTCTCTGTTTTAACCATGCTGTTTTTCAGAACGATAATATATATATATATATATATATATATATATATATATATATATATATATATGGAAAGTATAATAATTAAAGATGTATATACACCTAGAAAAAGGAACCTAAAATACACAAGGCAAGAAAATATTGGTTTGTCAGAAAAGTCATGATGCATTTTTGCAACGTAAAACAGAAAAAAATATGTCATTACTTTTCCAACAACCCAATAACATAATTGAAAGGAGAAATACATAATTTAGCAATTATAATGAAGATTTTTAATATCCGTCTCTCAGTATTGATAGAATTAGACAAAATCAGCAAGGATATAGATACATGACCACCACCAACCACCACCTTGATCTATAGAACACTTTATTCAACAACAGAATACTCATTCTTTTCAAATGAACAGGGTGTATTCTCCAGAATAAAACACATGCCAGGCCACAATATAAGTCTGAATAAGACTAAAATCATTTAAACTATGTTTTCTAATCTCATGGAATTAAATTAGAAATCAGTAACAGAAAGAAATGTGGGAAATTCCCCAAATATTATGATATCACACAACAAACTTTTAAATAACCCATAGGTCAAAGAAGAAATTTCATGGGAAATTAGAAAACATCTAGTACTAGACAGCATATTACTAGTATAAGGATAGAGAGACATACACGTATGGATCAATGGAACAAAAAAGAGCTCAGAAGTAAAGCCTTACATTTATATTTAATTGATTTTAGACAAAGGTGCCAAAGCAATTCAGCAGGGCAAAGGATAACTTTTCCAACAAATGGTGCTGGAACAATTAGAAAGCCATGTATTTTTTTTAAAACTAGATTTTTACCTCATTTCATAAACAAAAATCAACTCAAAGTAGAGCAAACATCGAAATATAAAAGTTAAAACAAAAGTACTAGAAGAAAACTACTATGGGAGGAAAATCTTTGTGATCTAGAGTTGAGCAAAGATTTTTTAAATATGATACTACAAGCACAGTCCATAAAAGACAAAAACAGATAAATTCAACTTCAAAAAACTGAGAACTTGTACTCTTCAAAAGGTTATCATTAAGAAAAAAAAATAAGCTACAGATTGGAAGAAAACATTTCTAAATCACATATCTCATAAAAGACTTGTCTCAAATATAAAAGGAACACTTAAAATTCAATCATAAGGAGGCAAATAACCCAATTTAATAATGGTCAAAAGATATAAACAGGGCCGGCCGAGTGGCGCGGAGGTTAAGCGCTGGCTTGGGAAGCCAGCGGCCCCGGTTCGGTCCCACATATGAGGGCCAGTAACACTGCCCTCAAAAAAAAAAAAAAAATAGAAAAGCTATAAACAGATATTTCAATAACAAAGATAAGTGGAGGACCAATACACACATTAAAAGATGCTCAACATCATTAATCATTAGAGACACATAAAGGAAAACCACAATGTGATATCACTCTACACATAGACTGAAAGGCATTCTCAAGCAGATCAACTTTAAGAAAAAGTAGAATGGAAGTGAGAATCTGAAAACTGATTTTCTTAAATTATCTTTGCTGACATACTCCTTGGAAAGCTTTTGTGTACCTCCAGTGGCACACATATATTTGAAGACCACCAATATTAAGAAAAGAAGAAGAATTTGGCGACTCTGAAGATATTTGGTTAACAGGATTTAATGATCTGGAAAGATGTCAAACATGAGGCTAATTTGGAAAAGAAAAAGTAGGGTTGGGAAAGGAGCTAACAGGAAGAAGCGAGGAAGGGGAAGGAGAACTCCTTGTTAGAGTTTCCCACATTATCTATCATCGTCATCATCATCATTCTAATTGTCCCTAGCACTGCCAAGTAAAGTGAGGAAGATAACCTCAGGCAACACCCACATGTTTTCATCATTTGGAGACTCTCACATAGGCTCCCTGCCCTAGCTCACATTCACTAAAAAGAACCATAGCCAGGCAGTCCCCATATCTCCCTTCCAATACTCACATCTGGAAATCACTCTGCAGCCCCTGACTGGTGCAAAGCAGAGAGCTGCAAGGAGCTGGGGGGGGGGGGCGACATTCCTTTATGGACTACATCCCAACCTGACGTAATATTTGTCACACAATAGTAATCATTTGTTCACATGCCTGCTTTCCCCCTCCTACGAGATATGCCTTCTTTAAGAACAGAGACATTCTATTCATCTTGAGCTCATCAGCACCCAGTACAGTACCTGACATATAGTGCAGCCAATAAGTGTTCCAAGAACGGAAGACTGGGTTTATTAATACTGTAGATATAAACTCCAACCATACAGTTTGAATGTTTAAAAAAAAAAGACCTTTTCTTAATATGCTGTGGGCAGCAAATGTATTGTAAAACCCATTTTTTCTTTCTTAGGAGAGCCTCTAATCTGTAATTAAGTATTTAATCGCACTTTAATGTCTATGTTATTATATGTCTAATCTCCTTTAGGGAAAAGGCTCTAGAAAATAAATGTGCTGTAGTAAGGAGACCTGGACTAGATATTCGTACAAGCTAGATAATCTGGTTCTGGTTATTACAGTGACTCTGGATGTCTTCTCTGGCTTTCAGTTTCCTCATGTGTAAAATGAAAGGATTCAAGTATAATCTCTAAGCACTCTTCAAATGTTAATATTCTAAGAATCTTTAATCTACGAGTGCTTCATTAAAGAATCAAAAGATGCGAGATGTCACATGCTGAGTATTGCTAACATTTTGGTACCTCTTTGGTAGATTTCAAACTAAATTATCCTATCAATATTCATTCAGTACTTCAGTTTCGATGAACAAAATTAAATAAGTGCCAAAAAAGAATCTCCTTCTGAAATCAGGAACTTGATCTTTCAATTCTAATAATTCAACACTTGAAGCAAGCATTTCATCACACGTCATAGGCAATGACATAATAAACTGTAAGCTTACCTGCCAGGAAACTGCTCCCAAAATCGCTGTTGCAAGAAGACTGAAAAAAACTAACCGCTCTGAAATTAGGCAAAAATGGCGCATCCCTTTAGATGCCATGATTCTATCAAGGCTATTGTTATCTACCCTGTGGGTAAAATATACTTTATGGCAGTCATTTAATTTGGTATGGAATCCCCAAAGGGTTAAAAGAAAAATAATATGGCAAATCATCCAGAAAATTCCAAAAATGGAAAAGCCTGGTATTACAAAATACCAGAGATGAGTGTCTTTAAGTTTAAATGCTGAAAGAATAAAAAATGTAAGTTCAATCATTCCACTGAAAACGACTGAAAGTCTTCTGCAAATTCTTCCACGGTACAAAAAGGGTTTCCACCTCTCAGTCACTGAAAGTCCACTAAAATAAATGTCAAGGAAAGGATCAGTTATCAGGCAAATAAAAAAACATGCAAATGCAACTGGATTTTTAGGAGTTTCCAATGAGGAGAAAAACAGTAAGACCATAAAAATAGCTAAGTTTGGAATAGCGAGGAAAGATTTCATTCTCAAGTCAATAATCAGCATGGCCAAAGCTACAACAAGTAAAATGATGCTTAAGGACTTCTCCACTAACATAGTTGTGCTGGCAATGGCAAATCCAACAAGTTCCAGAAATTCAACTGTGGTGAGTAAGATGGGGCGATGACGAACATAGCCAGAAATTCTCTCCACCAAAGTGCACAATATCCTTAACACTATGGAAGTCAGAAGCAAATATTTGGTTGATTCTTCTTTCACATCACTTTTAAAGGATGAATTATCAAGAAAGCATAGGAGGCCAAGCAAGAATCCAAACCAGAGATTGGAGAGACTTAAACTTGCTGATTCCATTGAAAAATAATAATAGAGTATGCTGGCAATTCCAAGAACAAAAAGGCCAAGAATAAAAATTACCAAAATTAAGGAATTTGTTGTTTTTTCCCATCTTACATAAAGACCTAAACATATAGCCACTAGTAAATTGATTCTGGCTAAATAGCCAAGATAACGCACTGAAGAATGCATGTTCACTTCTCTGTTCGCTTCTTCCAGCCTTGTCATTGCTAAATAGAGACAATGACTAAAGCAATAACGCAGTGATTTACACATGTAATCTGGCAATCTGGACTTTCCCCAAATTACAATTATTAACTGCTGTATTTCATCCAGCAAATCAAATCTCATGTATCCGTAACTCTTATTTCAGCATTTTCTCTGGTGGAATTTTTGTTTATAGTAACCTAAAAAGAAGAAAAAACATTTCAACATTAATTTTACATAATTTACCTTTCACATGTAACTTCTTCATGCAAAATAATCAGTAAGTGAAAAATAAAGTATCTTCTGAAGCCCAGTATCTTAATGGTAATTGTCTCTGGCTTAAAAACACAAGTTTAGCAAATCCAAAAAGGCTGTGCTTTTTACTCATCATATGCTAAGATTGTATGACTAAATTACTATCAATGAAGGTGTTTTTCCAAAGGTGGTGAGAAATTCATCTAATTCATTTTTACTCCAATATCTGGTTTTTCAACAACATGCAAATGTGAGATATTCAACTTAGCTTAGGTTGTAGCAAATGCATTTCACACAGTGAAAAGTTACTCAGATCTTAAATAGAATGAGTTACTTTATCATTATGTCTAACTTGAAAAGCACCAGTATCCAATAACAGTGATCATTGCTACTTGCCTAAAATCCTCTGTATCTTTTGACAAGGCAGCTCTAAAATGCTCTAAAATCTTAGTCTTTATGTGGTTTAACTAATAAACTTACTAGAAGCAAACTTTAACTGTATTGAAGTTACTCAAGTCCCTAAAATTGATCCATAATTCTCCCTGTATTTGTATCTCTACTAAATTACTTTGATTATGTAACCTACTTTCCAAATCTAAATAGAGAGAGTAGCAAACCAATTCCTGGCCTTTCTAGTCAAAATTGAAAAGTTATAACGCTGACCAATAATTATTGTAAAATAAATTTAACACTTAACAATTTTACTTTAAAAAGTTACAATTATTTGTTAAAGGACCCAGATAACTATTTCAATTTTAAGTGCCCCCACAAGTTGCATTTAAAACATGACAATGGTCTAAAAAGATTTAACTAACTACTAGTTAATTCTTCAACTTTTCTAGTATGCTATTTCCAAAGGACAGATCCATGCAATGGCTCATGGTCATTGTGAATATCCATGGAGAACTGAACTGTATATATATATATTCAAAAAGGAACTAGTTTGTGATCAGTTTATTTATATTTTCTTAATGCTAGGACACTAAAAGGCCCAAAAGAAACATGAGATAACCTGGAATTAACCCATAATTACCCATTTGGCTGGAGAAGAATATCACTGGGTGACAACCTCAGGATGTCTGGGAGTTTTCAAATATTATTACTAATTCTACTTCTATATGTTCAACAAGTACCTTTTTTTTTTTTTTACAGCTAAACCTATTTAATTAACTAGTATTATAACTGATTTTCCTCAATTATATTTCCATTCAATTATTTCTTACTTAAGATACCACACACCTCTACAGAAAATATCTTCCATTGGTATGTTTTAGTTTTATGATTTTATTAAAGTATGAGAAACTGATAAAATAAGGAGGGCATTGCATTTTTTTTAACATCACTCCGATGTGTTATATAACCATTTAACAAATATGCTTGAATATATATCTTCAAAGGGTTGATGGTACAGACTGCTCAGACAACTGAACACTGCTGAAGAAAAAAAAAAAATCACACAGAGGTTAAATGGCTGCCACTCAACTACAGATATCCTGTGTTTCTCTGGTCAATACTCATTTCCATTTTAGGAATACAGCAAGTCCCCGACTTACGAACATTCGAGTTGTGAACTTTCACAGTTGCGAACTTTCACAGATACGAATGGACCTCGCATTATGAACATTTGTAGATGCGAACAAATCACGGAAGTAGCTCACATGTCTGCCGGACATTGTCACAGTTGTGCTGCTGTGTGCTTACTGTACAGTGCTCAATGAGAGCCCAGGATGTCCGGAAACAAGAGAAAAAGCAGTGGTGATGTGGAGGAGACTGCTAAAAAGCAAAGCAATAACCATGGAAACAAAAATGAAAATAATTGAGAGATTGGATCGTGGCAAAAAGATGGTAGACGTCGCTCATTCTTATAACATGAATTGTTCAACCATTGGCTTTACATTGCATATTTGTGTCAAAAGTGTGTAAGATTCAATTTGTCAGACTTATGAACAAATCCGACTTACAAACGTTCTCCTGCAACGGAACTCATTCATAAGTCGGGGACTTACTGTACCAAACCTCTTTTCCCTATCCTTAAATCTCTGACACCTACTTCCCAATGCATTTTCACCAGATGACTTTGTAATGAACAGAATCATCATAAGGGAGTTTACTTGAGTTTCCAACACCACATACCCACCTCACCTAACATCTCCTGATACAGGGAAAGAAAGGTGTTCCCTTCCCTAGTTAAGGCTAAATCTTTCAGTCATACTATGTATCCCTTCCCTTCTGCCTCTTCCAGAACTTCACATTTTTCTCTTCTCTCTTGAAACTTCCACTCTTCTCTTATCCATTAAAATTGAACATTTGCAAAGCTCTTTTCAAAAACAATACCAACCCCCCACCCCAAAAAAAGACAGAAACAACAAACAAAACAAAAACAATCCTCACTCATCCAACACATCCTCTCCCAAGTTCAATCTTCTGTACTTTGGACAGCTAATATTTGATTGCTTCACTTTTCACACCACTAAAACTGGTTTCCACCACATGACAATAAACTGCTCTGCCAAGTTCTGAAATGACCTGTAAGTTCCTAAATCAAATGGGTACTTCGAACAATCTTTGACATTGTAGACTCCTCTCACCTTCTGAAATCTGCCCTTCCTTTAGCATCCAAAAACAGGTCTCCAGATTTTCTTTCTAACTCACTGGTCTTGCCTTCTTAGTTTCCTTGCATGCTATTCATTCTCAATCCAACCTTCGAACTTCTAATTCCAAGCCTAGGCATTTCTCTTACTACATACTTTCGATGAGCAATCTCATCTATTTCTATGTCTTCAATTATTTCTCCTTAAATACACACACACACACACACACACACACACACACACACACACACACATCAACCTGACAGAAATATTAGGTTGGTGCAAACGTAACTGAGGTTTTTGCATTGTTGAAATTTGCCTTTCATATTGGAATACATTCTTAAATAAATGTAGTTATGTTATACATCATTTTAAGGCTCATTTCTTGCTTTATGTTTTTTTGCTAATGACTTATTATTTGCTATTTATTTTATATGTATTTTAGATTATGGAAATGATGTTAGACAAAAAGCAAATTTGAGCAATTATCTTATTATAGTTCAAAATGTGTCATAAATCAGTGGAGACAACTCGCAACATCAACAATGCATTTGGCCGAGGAACTGCTAATGAACGTGCAGTGCAGTGGTGGTTCAAGAAGTTTTGCAAAGGAGGCGAGAGCCTTGAAGATGAGGAGTGTAGTGTCAGGCCATGGGAAGTTGACAACGACCTATGTAGAGCAATCATTGAAGCTGATCCTCTAACACAACTACAGGATAAGCTGCCGAAGAACTCAACGTCGACCATTCGATAACTGTTTGGCATTTGAAACAAACTGGAAGGTGAAAAAGCTTGATAAGTGGGTGCCTCATGAGCTGACCGCAAATAAAAAAAAAGTCGTTTTGAAGTGTCATCTTCTCTTATTCTATGCAACAGCAAACCATTTCTCGATCCGATTGTGACATGCGAAAAAAACTGGATTGTATATGATAACTGGAAACAACCAGCTCAGTAGTTGGACCTAACAAGAAGCTCCAAAGCACTTCCCAAAGTCAAACTTGCACCAAAGAAAAGGTCATGGTTGCTGTTTGGTGGTCTGCTGCTGATCTGATTAACTATAGCTTTCTGAATCCTGGCGAAACCATTACATCTGAGAAGCATGCTCAGCAAATCAATGAGATGCGCTGAAAACTGCCAATACCTGCAGCCAGCATTGGTCAACAGAAAGGACCCGATTCTTCTCCACAACAATGCCTGACATGTCACACAACTAATGCTTCAAAAGTTGAATGAATTGGGCTACGAAGTTTTGCCTTATCTATCATATTCACCTGACCTCTCACCAACCAACTATCACTTCTTCAAGCATTTGGGCAACTATTTGCAGGAAAAACACTTCCACAACCAGCAGGATGCAAAAAATGCTTTCCAAGCATTCGTCGAATCCCAAAGCACAGATTTTTATGCTACAGAAATAAACAAACTTATTTCTCATTGGCAAAAATATGTTGATTGTAATAGTTCCAATTTTGATAAATGAAGATGTTTTTGAGCCTAATTATAATGATTTAATACTCACAGTCTGAAACCGCAATCACTTTTGTACCAACCT
Organism: Aselliscus stoliczkanus; assembly: GCA_033961575.1. Classification (NCBI taxonomy): domain Eukaryota; kingdom Metazoa; phylum Chordata; class Mammalia; order Chiroptera; family Hipposideridae; genus Aselliscus; species Aselliscus stoliczkanus. The sequence goes on along the minus strand of CM066740.1, from coordinate 67,162,350 downwards.
AATAAAAGCACTAACTTGGTTCTGCACTGGTAATAGAGGTAAAAAACCTAGGAAAAAGTAAATGTAAACATGTAAATAATGAAGTACAGCTCACCCATATCATGGAATATATGCAGCCACTCTTATCGGCCACAGAATATTATTATTTTTTTTTTTTTTGAGGTCAGTGTCACTGGCCCTCATAAGTGGTACCCGAACTGGGGCCGCTGTCTTCCCAAGCCAACGCTTAACCGCGGCGTCATTCGGCCGGCCCCAGAATATTATTTTTAAATGGTTAGTTTACAAAAGTCTTTCCCCATTCTGACATTCTTCAAAAGACAAGTAGCCTGAATTAAAAAGTAAAACAACAAAGCATTACAGTCATTTTCAATTGGTCTGCAGTCATTGGGGAATTACTTGAGAGCTAGATACTAATGGATCACAGAGAAGTCAATCTGCATGTGGGAAACCTCACCTAACTGCCAGATTCTGTTTTATAAAACTCATACACTACTCGAAGCCTCTCCTCCTTCGCCACCTATATTTAATACTCACCAAGTTCTGTCCACTCTTCTTCCTATACATCTCTTAAACGTTTATACTTCTTTCCATTCCTAAGGTCATAATCCCAATTTTGGCCACCACTGTCTCATGCTTGCCCTTCTCCAAGAAATGTCCTTTTTTAGAAACAAAATTTCTTAACTCAATCTGCTATGTAAAACCCTCCAATGGCTTCCCATCACCCTTAGTAATAAGGTCTGAAACTCCTTAAAATACCTTATAAGGCTCTTTGCATTGGATGTGAATAACGCCTGCCTTACTAACTTTGTGTTCAGCCACACTGACTTTTCAATTCTGAACTGCACCAATGCTCTTCCCTCCCAGGTGCACTCCCTTCCCTCCTCCTGACCTCACCCCAGTCCCCACACCTGGCTCACTCCTACTCTTCAGGTCTCAGCTTAAATCATTTTCTTAGACAGGTCATCCCTGACCCATGGATATGATACCTGTACTTCCTTTATCATTGGCCTGCATACCCCACTAGATCAGAAAGTTTGTCTTCAATACTATACTCCAGTGTCTATCTAGCACAAAGTCTGGCACCAAGTAAGTATTTAACAATACTTGTTGAAGAAATAAAGACTAATCCAAAAATAATTGTATTTAATAACAATGCCGATCAGTTATTGGACACTTAATAATACAAAGGGAATAAGAAAGTTTCCTAATATCCCACAGCTAACAAGTAGTGGCGCTAAGGAAGACTGCATGAATTTCTGGATTGTTTCTCTCTCAGCCTTACTCCAGCCTTCACTTAATTCACCCAAATTCCTCTACAATCAGTAAGTTCTCTTTCATGTCCTATTTCTAGGGAATGGCTCACTAGAAAGTCTAAGACACACTGTATCACTTGCATCATCTTTCAACACTGAAACTATGTCCGTCCCATTCAGGGGAAAATGTCAAAAAGCTGAAAGGATCCTATGGAGCTGCCAGGGTCGGGGAATTCCAGTGCTTCGGTTCTACGAATTCACAGTAACCCTCTGAGCCCATCTCATAAAAGATAAATGGCCCTCGAATATTACTCCCCTCAGCCATAGGGCAGCAACAGCAAAATTCTTGCATCCCGCCTCTTTCTAACAAGATGTGCCAGATCCTAGAAGGAGCCTGGCAGTGCCCCCCAGCCCTCTGATTGGGGAGACGGCGACCGCAACTGGGCGCCCAACTGCATGGGGACACCGGGGGGGGGGGGAGGGGTGCAGAAAGTCGCCTCACCGTCAACTTGTCTCGCACGTGTCCCTACCCCCGGCCCGGGCAGCGATGGGCGGGACTCGGCGCCCAGACCACGCAGAGCCCTGGGCGGCGCCCGTGCCCAGGGCTCGCCGCCCGGCTGTTCACCCCAACCCCCTACCTGACTCGGCCGCCGCCACCAGCGCTCTGTCGACTCTCGGGGTTGGCTCTGGGGGCAACACAGTAAAAGCGAGGCCCAAGGAGCTGGGCCTACGACCCCGAACCGGGGCCTCGAGGGCTGGAGGCCGCACGCCCTAGCACAGGCCGGTCTCCGCCGGAACTTTCTCCGTTAGAGCCCGGCAGCCGCCGCCATATTCCCAGCACCCAACGCGCGACCGTACGGAGCGCCGCTGGGGCCAGACCGCGCGCGCCTCGGCCCGGCGCGGACCTTGTCGCGAGGCCCGCAGCGCGGCCGGCAGCCAGGAGCGCGCGCTGTGCGAGCGCGTGACCCCTACTGGGCGCACCCTGGGCTCCGCTTCCCACAGCCGGACCCCTGGACGCCAGCGGCGGAGAGCTGGGGGGCGGGAGGATGGCGAAGGATCAGACCAATTGTTTCTATGAAGCATCTAGGCCGCCGCCTCGGGTTGGAGCGAAACTGGGGCACGACGAGCGGGACAGGCACACGTGGACTGTAAATACTGCAGGAGGCGTTGCTGCTCTTTAATAATCTATGGCTTTGTTCCCAGGCTCCTACGGCTCGCCTTCTTTTCTAATGCAGACTCCCTTTAATAAATCGCCAGGGTCTTTGCTCCACCGACAACCCCACCCTGGCAGGTTCCATTTCCCCGATTCTCCCGTACGTTACGAGTCCACGAGTCCCGAGGGTTCCTCGCACTCCAGGGCTGCTTCTCCTTTGCACTCTGAACGCACTGCATAAACGGGAAGGTTGTCACTGTGAGGCAGGGCGTCACAACAGCTGTGCAACAGGTCTTGCGGTTGGCATCCGGGTTCCTCCCTGTCCTGTGTGCCACGGAAGGTTCTCCATCTAAAATATGATAACGAAACCTTTCCTGCAAAGTTGTGACTATTCAGTGAAACAGTAATTTTTTTTTTCTGGCATAAGGTAGGCCCTCAAAAAGTATGAATTCCCCTTCCCTCTTTAAGAAGCCCTCCTTGCTTTTTTTTTTTTTTTTTTTTTTGAGGGCAGTGTCACTGGCCCTGATATGTGGGACCCAAACCGGGGCCGCTGGCTTCCCAAGCCAGCCCTCCTTGCCTTTTATCCCTACCATCATTTTCTGTTTGTAGCTCTTAGGGAGGTCAGTTAATCTCTCTGAACTGGTTTCCTCATGTAAATGGATGCTCATAATACCTACTTTACAGGGATTAAATAAAATGATGTATGTAAAAAAATCCTTAAAGCCTTTAGATGGTTTATCCCTTTTAGGATAAAGCTCAAAATCCTTAAACAGGTACAGACAAGTTGTTACATAGTCTGGCTCCTTATTACCACTGGTTTGACTTTCCACCACAGTCCCCCAACTCTGCATCCCAGCCTACTTTCTTTTCCTTAAATGCAGGGACAAGTCCAGCATAGTGCCTGATAATATAGTTGGCACTTAAATATTTATTAAATAAAATAATAGTTCACAATAGGCCCTCAACAATCACTAGTTTTCTCTTCCCACTTATTTTCTATTAGTGTTACCTATATACTTGTTCTATCTCCCCTAATAGAATGAATTTCTTCACTTTCATGTAATAGATGTTGAGGGTCGGGATGGGTGGCACATCTATAGTGACAAAGCATGCTCAGATTCAGATTCCTCATATGTAAATGGAAAGTTTGAGTTAGATTCTCTCCACACTCCTGTGTAACTAAATGAAATCACTACCCAAATCCCAAATCTGTAACTGGCTCCTTGGGAAACAACGTCACATTTCCAACTACCTGCTAGATTTTTCTACTTGGATACATGGTCATCACTTCTAATTCAATTTGGTTTTAATGGACATTTTTCTTTTTTCATTTCCACCACCTGAACCCCCTTCTGTGTTTAGAGAATTCCTTACCTTAGAGTCTGTTTGCTGACACTGAAATACCAAAGACTTGCTTAGCCAATCATGTGCGCCAGCTGGAAACTATTAACAAAAAAGGCAAAGAAAGCTGGGCTTCAACTGCAGGAATGTAGCAAGGTAGACTTCTAGGCCAGAAGTGAGAATGGTTTTAGTGGTGGTATTGGCATCCATTATTAGTGCTTCAATAATTCCAGATGCCTGTTCATGGTGACAGCAACCCCAGAGCCCTCTCCTGTCCTGTCTGTGGTCCTCTTACTATTATTTATAGTTTCTGGCCATGCCAGGTCCAATCTGCAAAAACCAGCAATCCTCTGAGTTGCCCCAAATAAACTTCTTTCCTGCTTAAATCAGCAGCAAGTGTTTTCTGTTTGTCAGCACTAATACCCCTCATTAAAACAGTGCTTTTTCATCCTCATCAAACATGAGTTTCTATCTTGTGACCTTGAAACCATTTTAGATGTTTGCTATCTTCTCAGTATACTCTTTTGAAATAAAAAAAATTTTTAAATTTATCTCCTATTTTTTTATTAATCAAAGACATAGATAGCTGCCCCTCAGAGTTTCTAATCTGTATAGCCAACTGGGAGCTGCACATGATTGGCATAAAATCTAGCCATAGGCAAAGACATTCAACGGTGTGCATGGCCCGGGTGGCCTAAGGAGCTATAAATGTAGGTGCATCGTACTAGTTTTCTTTTTCCTTCATCTTTTAAAAAATTATTAGATGTTTCAGGTGTACAAAGCAATGTAATAGTTAGACATTTAAACCCCTCATAAATTGATAACCCACCCCCCAAGCTACTACCCTTCTGACATCTTATATAGCTGTTACAACACCATCAACTATCTTCCCTATGTTGTACTCCACATCCCATGACCAGCCTATTTGTTTTCTCTGCCCTTCCTACCAGTCTCGAGGTGGCTTCTGTGCGTCCTTAGTTGAAAGGCTTTTCAGTTCAGCTTGATTTTAGGTGATTCTCAATAATGATTGTTTTGTAGATTAGCTGTACTTTTTTTTGTTTGTCGTTTTTTGTTTTTTAAAGCTCCATGTTATTTATTTATTTTTATTGTTATTATTATTATTATTATTTTTTTTGCGGGCAGTGGCAGTGTCACTGGCCCTCACATGTGGGTCCTGAACTGGGGCCGCTGGCTTCCCAGGCCAGCACTTAACCACTGAGCCCCTCGGCCAGCCCAGATTAGCTGTACTTTTGATGTGGGAGAAGGTAAGCACAGTGTTTACCTACCATGCCATCTTGATTGTCCTCATAAAAAAATTTTTTTCAATTACAGCTGATATTTAATATTATATAGTTTCAACATAGTGATTAGACATTTATATAACTTACGAAGTGATCACCCATCTGCAGTTAGTGTACTGTAGAATACTTCAGTGAGATGGATCTGTGTTTGAGAGTTAACTTTAATCTGCATATTCCAGGGTGGGTAATTAGCATTTGAAAGACACTAATCAGGAATCTACACTGCAAAATTGAATGGACAAGTACTTCCAGTATCACTATGTAAATCTGCAGTAGAGCTATGTTAATTAGCATAAAGATTAGAAATAATTTTTCATTGTGGAAATAACAGGTGTTCGACATGTAGCTGGCTGGAATGTTGTACAGGCACTTTGTCCTTGCCTAAAAGTGGTACAAGACTCTGCTGACTCTAACAAACTAACACCCTTCAAAATAGCTCCCTGAGTCTAGACCGGTGCTTAGTACTTTGTCACAAAATATTGTTTGTGTACTTATTTTTGTGCCTGCTTGTTGATTAATATTTATTTGTGTAGTAGCATTAAACCTGACACTTGCATTCACTGTAGGACACTACCTAGTACAAGGGAGGAGCTCTCATCAATCTCTAGTTGTTGAAGGCAACAAGGATTGATTAACAAAGCCTGACAATTGTGAAGGCCAGGTGTTGTTCATTTTCATCCATGATATTTTTTGCATTTATCATTTATTTTCAACTTCATGGTTACTAGCCTAGTTGAGGACCTAACACCTGAATTTCTTCAGTGGCTTATATGCTGGTCCTCTTGATGTCAGCCTCACCCCAGACTAATCCATCACACTGGCCCCCTGACTGATAAACTCAGAGCATCACTCTGTGACACTTCTTGGATTAAAACCAATGACTTCTACAGGCTATAAAATAAAGTCTAATCTCAGTCTGGCACCTGAGGCCTTCCAGGGCATGATCTAAATCCCCTTCGTCTGTGCACTATTCATCTTGAAACGAGAAATATCAAGGTCAATTCCTGACATCCAGCACATCCACAGACAAACACCAAGATATAAAATAGCCACCTGGGAACCATTTCAGTGACAGATATTAAGCACAGTTATTGATGGCAATGTAAAGATCCTAATGGCAGGAACATCTATTCTTCAAGAACCATTTTCTGTTTCCACTCTCAGTGAACTACATTTTTGCCAGCAGAAAGTTTTGTCTTTTTAAGTTTTTAGCTAATTTTTCTTTGAACATTTTGAAAATAATGTCTTACTGTCTCCTTGCAATCTAAAGATAGTGATGAAAAGTCTGATGCCAATTTGATTCCCTTTCCTTTGTAGGTAATCTACCTGTCTTCTCTTGTAGTGTTTAGAAAATTGTCTTTATCCAAATCTTCTGAAATTTCATTATGTTTAAATTTACAAAAATCCTGTTTTTGTTTTTGCTTTTTTGCAATCCCTACCCCTTTTTAAAACTGACATTCTAATCATTCTTAAATTATGGAAAAATATTGCCTATTATTTTCCCCCATATTTCCTTTCTTCCCTTTTTTCTATTCTCTTATCTGGAACTCCTGCTTCTAATATATGTTGGAGCTGTATCTAAACTTCATGTCTCTTTCATATTTTTTACCCCTTATTATTATTATTATTATTTATTTTTTTTGAGGGCAGTGTCACTGGCCCTCATATGTGGGACCCGAACCGGGGCCGCTGGCTTCGCAAGCCAGCACTTAACCATCGCGCCACTTGGCTGGCCCTATTATTATTTTTTTGTATGTGCTGTTTTCTGGAAGAATTCTTCAGTTTAATATTACAGCTACTAATTTACTACTCTGCCTATTTTTTTTCTAGGCTTTTTTCTTTCTGTTGAAATATCTATTATTCTGTTATGGTCTATTTCTCATTTTATGGCATTTCCCTCCTTTAAGAATATTAAACATACATGTGGTTTTTGTTTTTTTGGTGTTTTTTTTTTCCTTTTTACCAGCTGATCCACCTGTTGGCAGCTCAGCGACAGCTCAGCGACAGCTCAGCTCGTGTGCAGTGTTCACTGGCCCATGTGGGAATCGAACCGGCAGCCCTGTTGCTCAGAGCACATGCTGTAAGACAACTCTTAACCAATTGAGCCACTCGGCTGGCCTAAACATACATGTTTTAAGTCCTGTTCAGAATACTTGGTTTACTGTATTTCATCAGCTTGTGAGTTCTTCCATTTGTTGAATTTGTCATCTATCTTCCACGCTGTTGACTTTCTTCAAGAGTGAGGAATTTCTTGCTTTTCCACAGCAGTTTTCCTGTTGTGATCCTTGTGCCTTCCTCCTTTATCTTTTTTTCTGATCCAGTTGTTCCTTGCTTTCCTTGAGTGTTCAGTTCTCTGTTGACTTTTAACTTTTATTTTTCAATGCAGCTATATTTAAATTATTTAAAACATATTCTCTATTATTATTCTGGACTCAGTGTAGAAAGGGTATATTTTTGCATATGGTGATTCTGCCTTCTTAAGTTTTGTTTTATATTTTCTAATTGATCATTATAGAAAATATATTACATTTTTAAAATTTGGACATCTCACTTAATTTTATAATATTATACTTAGCTATTTTTTCTAAAAGTAATAATTTATTTTCTATTTGTTATATCTGATTTGTGAATTAAAATTAAAAGCAATGTTTAATAATTTGGGTTTAACTTTAAATAAGCAGTAAAAGCATTCTTGGAATGGTCTTGACATTAATGGAAAAGCTTCCAGTATTTTCACCATTGAGCATATTCTTGGTTAATTTCAGAAGATTATTTAAAGAATATGGTCTTTAATTCCTAGTTAAGTAAAAAATTTTTCATTGTGTATTTCAGAAATTGGTTTTGAATTCAATCAAATTCTTTTTAAGGCTCTTTTGAGATGTTCATGTGTTTTTCCCTCATTGATGCACTGATATATTAGTCAGTCATATTAACTACTACATATTAATCTATACTTGTAATTCTGGACTAAATCCTCATTGGTCTTTTAATGAATCATTGAATTCAATACCCAAGATTTTATTTTTGACATATTTTTGAGTAAGATTTCTACATGATTTATTTTCTAGTATTATCTTTTGAGGTTTTGGTATAAATGAAAATGGAAATAGTACTTATTCATAGGCTCATGAGAGAGGGCCGGCTGAGTGGCGCAGTGGTTAAGCGCTGGCTTCGGAAGCCAGCGGCCCCGGTTCAGTCCCACATGTGAGGGCCAGTGACACTGCCCTCAAAAAAAAAAAAAAAAAAGAGGTCATAGGCTTATGAGAGAATTAAGTGTTGGGCAGTGTTATATCTATATCATATATATTTTTCAGATAGAATTCAAATTCACACAGAGTTGACATTTTCCAAATCTTCATATCTCCCCAACTTCATAGACTGACCTCTGATATTTAGTGTTCTCATCAGGAACCTGGCAATGTCTGAAGCTATTTAGTCTTATGTTCTTTATTTTTGCAACTATGAATGGGTTATTTTTTCCATTATATTTGCTAATTGGTTTTTTGATGATTTATAGGAAAGCTAACCTACTAGATTTTGTTATTATTTCTAGTATTTTTTGGTCATTTATGTTATACTTTTTAGTCAATGATCTCATCTACAGATAATAAGCTTTTTCTTGTTCTTCCAGTATTATACCTCATTTATCTCATTTTATTAAATTAAGTGTGTACTGTCATGATGCAATTAGGCATCATTGTTCTTTCTTCCCTTAAGGAAAGGCACCTATTGTTCTTTCATTGATTATGAGGTTTTCTATAGATTTATGGTAGATTCTTTTTTTTTGAGCTGAGCTATCCTGCCACCTGTTAGGGTAGATTCTTTTTGTCATGTTAAGGAGCCTTCTATTAATCTGATTTATAGCATATTTATGCATGGGTATTGGATTTAATACTTTTCTCAGCATCTAGATGACCATGTTTTTTTCTCTTTAATTGGTGGATATAATGACTTACATTACTACTTACATGAATTTATTCTTGGAAGAAAAAGAATCCTCTTTGGTGGTAATGAACTGTGTCAAGTATTAGTTTTACTTGTTTTTTGGTAGTTTTTTTTTTTTGCATTAATAGTTATAATTGAAATTACCTGTGAGTTAGGCAAAATAATGGTTTTCCAAAGATGTCCTACCTAATTCATGTAATCTGTGATTAGACCACCTTATTTGATTAAAGGGAATTTGCACATGTGATTTAGGTTAAGGATCTTTTGATAAAGTGATTATCCCAGATTATTCTCATTGACTTAATCTAATCATGAATCCTTAAAAAGGGAAAACATTTTCCAGTTGCAGTTAGAGAAAGACACAGAGAGAGAGAGTGGTGTAATGATAGAAGGTTCAGAGCTGTGATGTGAGAAAGATGACCTGACATTGCTGGTACGAAAGATGGAAGAAGAGAGCTATGAGCCAAGGAATGTAGGTAGTCTCCAGCTGGAAAAGTCAAGGAAAGAATTTTTCTTTAAATACTCCAGAAGGAAACACAACTTGTCAACACCTTGATTTTAGCTGGTAAGGCCCATGTAGGACTTCTGACTCACAGAACTGTAAGATAATACTTCTGTGTCTTTAAAGTCACTAAGTTTGTGGTAATTTGTTACATACAGAGCAAAAGAAAATTAATAGTTTGTAATTTTATCTGTTTGCTCTTCAAGTTTGAATCAACTATAGCTGAACGCTCCTTTTTTCTATTTGAACTTTTGAGTTCTTTTTGAATACTTTGAAACTGATTTTAGGAAAAAATAATCTAATAGAAGTGTTGACCCTGAACATAAGATACCTACCAAGAAGCTCCTGGTTGCTGAACAGAGGTCTCTCATGCAAGCTGCACTTCAGGAAGAAGCCTGCACTGAACTGCCTACCTGTGCTGGGTTCCTGTCATCTGAATCAGCCCTTATAAAGGAGTTCTTGGAATTGTATTTCAACCAATAGGACTTCCCTCAGAGTTGTGCAGCTGTATCTGCTATCAGTATCCTCACCGACCAAAATCACGAATCAATTTGTATAAGGATGGACCAATCAGGGACCAGGGTCGAGGACTTCTCTCTCTATACATCAGCTCCCCTCTGGTTTGGGAGGCTCATTTTGCCTTTCCACCAAAGACTGGAGACTGTTTTTCAGCTGATGCTGAGCCACTAAAGAAGACTTGGCCCTGAGTTGATCAGAGCAGACCAGAGCAGAGCTTTCTAGCCAGAGAGACCTTGTCCCAGGGCTGCCTCACAACAGCAGTGCTGTCTCATAATTGAGCTGTAACACTACTACTGAGCTGTTCCTCAGCTGTGCTGTTTTATAATTAAGCAGTTTGCACTGAGTAAAGTTTACTTCTTCACTGCACCCCAAATTGGAGATTCCTGTTGGTGTTGAATCCCCATTAGTTGACAGACGTGTACTAAAACTCACCTGTAAAACTGTCTGGTTCTCATTACTTTTTATTTTTTTTTAATTTATTTATTTTTTTATTTTCTGAGGGCAGTGTCACTGGCCCTCATATGTGGGATCCGAATCGGGGCCGCTGGCGTCCCAAGCCAGCTCTTAACCACCGCGCCACAAGGCCGGCCCTCATTACTTTTTAAAAGAGAAAATACTTGACTCCCTTTTCAATTTCTTCTGACATTCCTTTCTCTACCTTGTATTATAATTCTCATGTATTTTGTCTTTCCTTTAGACTGGAAGCTTTTTGAAGAAGGCATAATCTGATTTATCTTGATATCAGAACTCCATAAATAAAAGAATGCCTTGCACAGTGTAATGCAAACAATTATATGCGTGTCTTATTTAACTTAACTCCCTCATATAGAGTGCCCAGTGTTTCTGAAACTAGTTTCAAAAAGATAAAGTCATTCAGACAGCCACATTAATTAGGCCACTCAAGTAATATGGTGAATGAACATAAGCTTTGAGGTCAGACCCAAGTTACATTCTGGCTGAGCCATTTTTCTAACTCTGCAGCTTTAGACAATTGTTTAATGCTTCTAGGATTCAGTTTCCTCAGTAGTACAATAGTGATAATCGTATTTTGTAGGCTTGTTGAGAGGATGAAAATGAGGCAATCTTCTCAGAGTGCTCACTTAGCATAATACCTGATAGATAATATTTACTTAAATGATAATTGTTATAACTGAAAGGGCTTCATTTAAAACTGAATGGTATTTTTTAAAAATGTATATTTTCTATTGCTCCAATTGTATTTTCTAAGCTGTTGTCTTGTCAAAAAAGGATACTAAATCTCCAAATTGTATGAAAGGCCTCTAGTGCAGTAACTTCAGTTGATAGATGTGACAAGTACTCTCCATGGGTGAGGTTACACCCTCATAACTTGGAATGTGGTAGAAGCAACAGGTGTACCTTTGTAGTGCTAGAGAAGTAGAAGTCAGTACTTTAGAAACTGAATTATATTTCAAGGTGTTTTTTTTTCCCATTTAAGGCTGTAATATCTCTAATCCTTTCCTACTGTTAAATAAATGGTGATTCTCTTAGTTTATATTGTCAGCCTTTATATTTATGTACACTCCTTATGCTTAATAGTTAGCTGAATGAAACATACTGAAGAAATGGTTACCTGTCTTTATGAATTCATATTTTTAATAAAGAGACAAGACAAACTTGTGAGACTTACTTTTGGTTCCCATTGAAATCTTGCAAAGTAGGTTGTAATGAATGGTATCTTTTACATCATTTTCTGGGCATTCATAAGAGAAAATCGAAGATAAGAAAATTTAACACTAGCTTAGCATGATTCTAAGGAGTGGATAGCAGAGATTTTGAACTGGGTGGTAATGGTGGAGGCAAAATGGTCAATGTGCATGGAAAGCACAGAACAGGCAAGAATGAGAGGAAAAAGGAACAGGGTTATTAAAGGCTATTTGCTAAAACAAATAAGAGTCACTACATGACTATTTGCCCAAGGTCTCAGTGTTTAGTGGTGGAAACCTACCTGGCTATAAAGCCAGTGGAGAGTAGTTGGAATAATGTGTCCCTTACAGGAGATAAGAAACTGTTGGAGCACTGCTTCTCTTGTAGAGTTGAAGAGATCAATTAGCCAAATCTCCCATTTAAATATACAGTGAAGCTAATGATGGTTTACGAACTTCAATTCTTTTATTGGCAATGAGAGGGAGATGGGAATTGGATAGTAGTGAGAGATATGGTGAGAAATTATGATCTGAGATGAAGATATAAGACATTTAAATGGATAGGGGTAGGCAGAGGAGAGAAACAAAAAATTATATAGCTCTTAGTCACTTAGCATTGACCTAAGCTACATTTCTGCAAACCAATTCAGACTTCTAAAGCATAAACTGACGCTATATTCTAATTCTGAGAATGCATTAACAAACTCATTAATATAAAAGAGAACCAGACCACCCCCCAGAATTCATCAAGTATCAGCAGTGGTCTTGTGCCACTTCACTTGGTAAAATGAATTCATTTGCAGATGTTCATCGATCACCAGTTTATGCAAGGCATTTTTCTAGGATGAAGATCATAGCATGATAGACGAGGGTCTTGCCTACACACACATACACAAACACACACACAAACACACACACACACACACATATACACACACAAATCAGGAAACAGATAAACTTCAGGTAATTAGAGTTATTCAGAGACTTTACAGTTATGTGAAGAAACTAGATTATGTGGACTGGGAAGGTCCTCCTGGGGAGATAACATGTAAGCTAAGACTTGAATAACAAAACCAACTAACAAACAAAACTAGCCACGTAAACCCAATAAAAAAGGAATTCTAGACAGAGGGACTAGCTAGTGCAAAAGTAGGCACAGGCTTGTGCCCTCCCCCCAGGACTTTAACAAACAAGGCTAAGGAGGGGACGTAGGTTGAAATGGGAGAGGCCGAGTGGCAACATCATCTATGTCTGGCACTTCCGTAAGGGGTACCCATATTTAAGGATACTGCATCTAGATTCGCTGTGAACAATGTGCCCAAAGGTCGTGGGAATAGATTTCTTTGATACGTACCAGATGCTGCAGTGCAACGATATGATCTTCTATGATTTTCAAGTTTGGGTGCATTGTATTAATGCTAATGTATTTATCCTTTTTGAAGTTACAATACATTGCCAGCCCTGAAAGCACAGTATTCCTTATAGTACCTAGTCCAGTGTAACAGTGTAGTAATTAAGCCTCAACTAGTGAGTCAAGCAAGACTAAAGGGATCGCTTGTGGCGTCCTAACTCCTCATTCCAATTGGCACCATTCTCTGGACCACCAGGGTCCTTCTTACCTTGATAATACTTCTGGTTACACAAGCTGCACATCATCTCCTTTCCTATCAAAATATTATCTTATTTTCAAATCCCAGGTCCCTATTGCTTCCGCAGTAATCTGTACTCTGGAATTTTTTTTAAAAAAATAAACTTTTTTTTTAGAGGGCAGGGTCACTGGTCTTCATATGTGGGATTCGAACTGGGGCTGCTGCCATCCCAAGCCAGCACTTAACCACTGCGCCACTCAGCCGGTCCTGTACTCTGGAATTTTAATCTGTGCTAATTTTTCAGTGGGGTTAGACAACATACAGTTCCTTTTACAGTCTAGCCATGAGCCCCTTTCTCTTTCAGGACTGTTTTCTGAGCATTTTTCTTCTTGCAGACAGGCTCCAGGGACTTGGCCTGCTTACCACTCTTCTTCCAGCAATCACACATCCACCTTATTTCCAGGGAGTTTCATCCATGCCTGTCTTTGGCAAATATTATCTCCTGGATACCTAATGAAAAGGCCTGTGGCAACTTGGAAACTATGATCGTTATTTGCTGACTTCATCTTTCCTATACACTTTAGCCTGTCTTTGCAAACTCTTATCCAAACCAGTGTTACAGAACAAGAGTATGAGGGAGAACTGAATTAATACTGGTAATGGTTATGTTTGTATGCCTTTTCCTTGGCTGAAGGCAATGAACTTAGCTAAAGAGTGGCATTAAGTGCAAAAGGTGTGAAGGTCTAGGGAGTGAAACTAAATTTAAATGCCTTTAATGTGGATTCCATAATAGCCTCATATATTGGGTTGTCGGAAAAGTCATGATGCATTTTTGCAACGAAAAACAAAAAAATATGTCATGACTTTTCCAACAACCCAATAGCATATCTCTATAACCACATAAGTCTTATTCTAAGTATCTGATTCCCCACCAACAGCTCAAAGATCTATATAGAAAGAATGTAATCAGGAGCCTATGAATGATTCACTCGGTTGTAACTGCCGTCAGTAGGTTATGATATACATGCAATAAAAGGATACAAGTACATTCTTCTGGCTTTTCTCCATAAGGAGTTGAGAATAGACCTAGATCTAGGAAAGATTATCAGGCATTCATTTGTCTTTTGAGCAATGCTTCCTATTATTTTTATGGTTTACATGGGCATTCCAATCCAACAATATAAATAAATTTCATAGCCTTCTAATTATTGGGTCGTCGGGAAAGTCATGACGTATTTTTCTGTTTTTCAATGCAAAAATGCTTCATGACTTTCCCGACGACCCAATATTAATGAAAAATTCAAGAAACAATTCCGCAGTCAATGTCTGTAACCTAATTCTTTGTATTCTCCTTTAACTTAAAAAAATAGGTATTATCTTTGGTACTATTGATTGGCCCCATCTTATAAATTGTTAAAATCGATGATGCAAAAGTTGTCAATATTTTTTTTTTTTTTTAGCTGAGTCATCCTGCCACCTTGTTGGCAGCTCAGCGGCAGCTCAGCTTGGGCTGGGCATCGAACTGCTGTTGCTCAGAGCTCAGCTTGCACTCTTTTATTTTTAAAGATTTTATTGGGGAATTGGGGGAGAGGAACAGCGTTTGGGGAATCGGGGAAGGGGAACGGACAAGTTCCTGTCTTTTTGTTCTTCAGTCTAGTTGCAGAGGATGTTGCTTCACTGGCCCATGTGGGTATCATCATTGCGCTCTTCACGGATGAAGCAGATCGGTCGAGGCCTCTGGATGTCGCTCACCGCGGCTATTGGCAGCTCACGCTGGCTGCCAGCCGCTCACGCTGGCTGCCGGCCACTCTCTATTGCCTATGGCAGCCCACTGCAGCAGGGGCCACAGCCCATTGTTGGGGCTCGCACAGCCCAGCTCCAGGTGGAGCTGTTGTTAGCTGTAGAGGGCAGTGTCACTGGCCCTCATATGTGGGATACGAACCGGGGCGATTGGCTTCCCAAAACCAGCTCTTAACCAATCCGCCACTCGGCCGGCCCATCAATATTTTTGATTACTACAAACAAACCATGATATTAATAACAAGTGTTTTACATTATTGCAAAGTGGAATAGCTTTCTATTAACTGAGCAAAGGTGTTACAGTTAAAAATAAAATTTACAAGTTGAACACTGCTAGATTGACTAAAAGCTATCATTCAGTAGTGCCATATGTAACATGATTCTTATTTGAAAAATATGTATTACATTACTGAGATCATTCTGAAACAAACTTAGGGTAAAGTACATATTCAAACCTGAATTTAAGATAAATTAGAACAAAAGACTTTTCGATTGTTGAGATTTGAATTTCTCTAATAAGACACAATAGGGTTCAGAAAACAGCATATTTCTCCTATTTCATAAAATTTAGAGGTCTTCAAATAAAATTGTTAGCTATTGTAGTATGTTTATTTTTGGGTATAGGCCACCACTAATCTCAGGGAGTCTTGTGTTCAATGGATCATGAACATGCAGTTTTATTATGAACTATCATGAAGGTTACTGCAATTCAGTTTTTTGTTTTGTTTTTAGGAAGAATCAAATTATTTTAATATAAACATTGTTTGTAATAAACATTTGTGTTGTTTTTTAGACTACTAATTTTGACGAATTTGGTTTCCACCTTTGCTATCATCTAACCAGTTGCAACACCAGGAAGGAACCAAATCTTACATCTATTTGTATTTATCCAGTGTGTGGACTCTTAAAGTGAAATACCATTTCAGCACTATGCTTAGAAAAGTGTGGGAAAATGGAGCAAAAGCTCAAGTCCATTTTTTCCCTGCCTTTTACAATTAGATGATTAATTTTTAGCATACACTTTTCTACAGGGATGAACTGTACATCCCTTTTATCCACAACATGTTTGTATTTGCTAAACAAACTTTTTTGTCTCCTATTCCATTTCTGGGGAAAAAAATTAAGGGACTTAAGCAGGGGAAAAGTGTAGGATCAGTGGGTAATTGTTCCTAGATACAGACATTAACTCCATGCAGAATGCATGTCATTTTCATTATATATCAGAAGCTCCATGAAAGCAGGGGACTGACCACCCCAGTCCATACTGTTTCCCCAGGGTACTTGTACATGGAGAAGTCAAATACTTGTTTAATGAATAAATAACTCACATCATGAGAAAGCCATCAACTGCCCTAAAAAGTAATACACTTAACTAAATTATCTCTGATGTAATTAACTTTCAAGGAAAGTAGAGTATGATATGGTTGACATACAATGAACTAGAATTTCTGCTGGCTGTTGTCACAGTTCTTCAATAAATAGCATGACAATGGAGAAATCACTTGATATTTAGGATCTCAGTGAATGCATTTATGAAATTAAGGGGTTGATGAACCCAGCTAGAAAATTCTAAGTTATTCAAGTTCTAAATTATTTCCCCATTCTGCAATCACTGAATGAGACAGGTCAAAGACCACAAAGCTTTCAGTTTACAAGTAATAGGCAATGAATACTAGAAAATTTAAAATTTTTAATAAATGTGCTTTGCTCACAAAATGTGAAAAAATACAACAAACACAAACATACATTTTCAGGTATGCCATCTCTCACCACTTGGCAACTACGATATAAACCACTTGGACCCTGAAGAATCCAACCAAATGATTTGTTTTTGAAAACGCCAAATAAATTTTGGACAATCCTATTGTGAACATGACAGGAAGCCCCTTAACTTCTTTATATCCAAATGAAATCATTCTCAAGATTACCCATACAGTATTAGAAGGAAGGTTCTATTAACTTCTCTTGTCATTACACATATAATTTGGCACCTAGCCACATGACTGCTTATATTTTAACACATACATTGAATTGGCTTTGGTGGAATATGTATTAATTTAAATCCTGTGTCAACATAATTTGAATAAGCTGAATTTACAGTAACAAATGGTATTTATAAATTCAAATTTATATTAAGTGGGAGTATAGGTTTTATAAAGAGATTTATCTTGAAAGTACTACTTAAAATACATCATGCACATTTCGGAGCATAAGCAGAACCAACATCTGTAAACAATCAGAAGAATGTATAGCACCAACATTTTAGCTGTAACACGAAGGCTGACTCCAAGGTTGTACTTACACAAGCCTTTTTTCAAAAGCACTGTTTTCATTTACTTTCAAAGCATTTTCATTTGGTATATTGTTTTGTTTGCCCTTAACACTATTTAGTCAAGTCAAAGAAAACAAACAATATGGTAAAAGAAGTACCACCAAAACAAGTTTTGTGTTATCCTGAACACAGTGGTTTTTTTCTTCTTTTGGGGGAACTACAAGACGACCCACAGTGCTTAACTGGAAAGAAAAGTCAAGCCTAATTACTAAGGTATCTTACACTATTGAAATTAAATGAAAAATTTCAAGTTACTTATGGCATATTTGACCAACCAATATTTACTGCATGTAATTAACTGACCTTTCCAGGTTAATTACAATCTCATTACTTTCATTAATTTAGAATGTCAAATATCAGGAATACACTCAACCATTTATATCTTAAAGGATAAATTTTGCATTTCTAAGTAAAGTTTTACATTCAAAGTTAACTACAGCAATTCATAATAAGCACAAAAACATCAGTTTACCAGAATAAAGAAGTATAGTTTATGAAATTTAGGGTCAACTATTGAAAATGCAAGTTTACTTTAAAAACACACACACGTACATTAATCATGAAATCTGAAACTGATATTTCAGTGCAAAAACCTCAGTATGAGGTAATTTTAATGTATTAACCACTTGAAAAAAATCCACACAGTGGCACTCTTAAAAATGACAGTTTACATGACAATTGCTGGCTAACAAGACAATGTAGACTAAGTATTTTTAGCTATTTAAACGAATTCTTGTCTTATTTAGACATATATTTCTCCTTAATCATTTGCTTCTGATTCAGAAACACAGAAAGGCATTTGTCAATGTGGAAAGGGAAAATTCCCACAGCCAACTAATGGTTTATATTTTCAAAGAGAAATTTTAGCTAGGATTTAGATAAAAATAAGAATACCAAAAGGTGAAAACCATTTTATGAGACTACCAGCAGAGGGTTAATTTAAAATTTTTTCTATATAATTTCAAACTTGTAGTGCAGCATTTCCCTAACGGAAAGGTGAGAACCTTTTATGAAGGTTGGTCTAGATAAAATATAAGCTCTCTTACAAGTGCAAACCCTTTCACAAAGGTGTTTCAGGTCAATATCGAGTATATATTGTTCCTTGCTTAAATAGAATATTTGTAAATGAAATCTAAATAAAAAGAGTAAAAGTGAACTCTTACAGTTAAATATACTTAACACCAAGGCCCAAATCAATAAGAAAGATGAAAATTTTACTTGGCAATGGTGTTTATTGTACTGTGCTAATCAAATTACAATATATACTTTGGGGAAATCTGTTCCCCAAGGTCTGATGTTGCGAAATAAGCAAGAACAAGGAAAAAAATGATCTATTTCAAAAAGTTTAGGAAATGTTGGATCATCAGACAAAACCGAATACAGAAAATGGCTTTCTGTAACAGATATTTTAGTTAGAAAAAAGTATAAGTGCATCACAAAATAACTAAGCCAATCTATCTGTGTCACATTTTACTTGTAAATCATCAAAGTGAAATCTACAGCTTTCTACTTAAAGTTTCTCAATGCAGTGGTTTAAAGTCAACATTGAAAAGACGGAAAAAAGAAAAAAATACATAGCAAATTATGCTTAATTTTTCACAACACTGAAGAGAAAAAGGTACCTTTCTGTGATATCTTAGTGCTAAATGTTAAATTAACAGTCACTCTGCATGAAACTTTATATATTCTATATAAGAATAAATTTTAAAATCCAGAAGCAGAAAAAAATAATAAACTCTGTAAACCTGTGTATTTCTCCTATGCAAACCAGATTTTAAGTACTGAGTTCATGTTAGTATTTCTGATTAGTGTAAGCAATTAGTTTAGGAGTCTGGACTGAAGGGGCCTTTTGCTTTTACATTAACTTAAAAGTAATATGGGATCTTCTAGCTCATAGAAGGGAATGGAGCTGGCTTGACTTTCTCCAGAATCTGAGTCGTATGGAGCATCAGGGAGCTCTGTGAAACCACATGCTAGTTGTTCATCTTCTATATCTGATCGAGTGTAGCAGGAAGGGTTAGAATATTCCTCGTCTTCTATACTGTTGAAATCTTGAGGAATATATAACATCCCTGGGTAGTTCCTACTAACCAAGTCGCTTGTGGTTTTTAGGGAGATTTTTCTAAATGCCATCAGATGCATATGTGAAAATTTTGAATATTTGAAACGTTTAAAGCCCAAGGACTCTATGGCAATCTTCCAGCTTTTCATCATCATAGCATGACGGTTCTGATGGGAGGAATCAGGTGTGATGATAAGCAATAAACCATTTAACACTAACAGTTCATGGGCTTTCTTGCAGCAAATCCATCGCTGGTAAGGTGATGGAAAATAAGAAAGAAGCAAAGAGAAAACAACCACATGGAAAAGTTCTCCAGGAAGAGAATCAATAGGATTTTTCAGCTGCTTCAAAAAGGCATCTACAGCGTCCTGTGCAAGCTGGAGTGGTTGCTGAAGCTGCAAGTTCAGGAAGTCACACTTATACACACTCTGCAGGAAAAGACAAACCAGGCATAGTAAGAATTCCAAGATTACTTCTACCTTATTACAAAGATTTCACACTAAATTACTTCACAGCATATCTATGTAATTTAAACTTTAACTGTGTACCTTACCCTTCTAAATCATTCCATTTGTATACACTTATTCAACTCTTAGTCACAAAAATCTCAAAGAGGAATTAAGCCCAGATCATTTCTAGTGGTCATTTAAAAAATATATTTCTGTATTAACAGTTAATTTGAAATTAGAAGTAATTTTTAAGCATATATGTTGTTAAGAATAATAAGGGCATATTTGAAATTTAATTTGGGTAAGGGTTTACAGGAATTTATAGTTACCAAAACAGCCAAATACAAAAACAATTTTAAACAAGAAATGCCATGAAATAAAGATAAATAAAAGATGTCAAAGAGAATAATGAAAGAGACATAAATTTGTAATTGCAATTCCAAGCTTTTTTTTTTTTTTTTAAAGATTTTTTTATTGGGGAATTGGGGGAGGGGAACAGCATTGGGGAACCAGGGAAGGGGAACAGACAAGTTGCTGTCCTTTTGTTCTTCAGTCTAGTTGTGGAGGATGTTGCTTCACTGGCCCATGTTGGTATCATCATTGCGCTCTTCTCGGGTGAGGCAGATTTGTCGCCGGCCTCTGGACGGCCGCTCACAGCGGCTCTTGGCAGCTCAAACCGGCTGCCCGCAGCTCACACTGGCTGCCGGCCACTCACTGTAGCTTATGGCAGCCCACTGCAGCAGGGGCTGCAGCTATGCCATCACCGGCGACTCACGGCAACCCAGCTCCAGGTCAAGCTGTTGTTCACTATCTTAGCTGTAGAGGGCAGTGTCACTGGCCCTCATATGTGGGATCCGAATTGCATTGACTCAATAGAGTCAATATGGGGAAAATTGACATGTTAACAATATTGAGTTTTTCCATCAATAAAATGGTATATCTCCCCACTTATTTAGGTGTTCTTTAATTTCTCCCAATAATCTATAGTTTTCAGTACACAGATTTTTCCACATCTTTTATCAGATTTATGTATTTATATTCATATACACATATGATCATTTATTAAATAGCGCATATTTTAATACTTTTGTAAATGGTTAGTATATATAAATCAATTGACTTTTGTATATTGATGTTGTATCTTGCAACCCTGCTAAACTCAATTACTACTTAACAGCAGTTTCTCTAGCTTCCAGGGAATAATCTAACAGATGATTAAATGTCATCTGTGAATAAAGACAGTTTTACTTCTTCCCAATGTGGATGCCTATTAATGCTTTTTTTTTTTGCTTTCCAGAGGCTACGACCTCTGGAGAATGGTGAAAAGATGTGGTGAGAGTAAATATCCTTATTTCCTTTTTGTTCTAGTTCTTGTGGTTAAAACATTTTTGTTTCACTAAGTATGATGTTGGCTGTAGGTTTTTCAGATACCCTTTGTCAGGTTGAGGAAATTGCCTTCAATTCCCTCTGAGAGCTTTTATCAGGAAAGAAACTTTTGATTTTTGTCAAATGCTTATCTAACTATTGAGATTATCTTTTTTAGTATTTCACTCTGATGAAACAATTGAGTGTTTTTTGAACATTATACCAATCTTGCTCTCCTGGAATAAATCAAACTTAGTCATGTTGTATTATTATCCTTTTTGAATACATTATATTAAAATTTTACATTAACATTTGTCTCTATTCATGAGGGACACTGTATAGTTATTTTGTTCTGTAGTGTTTCTGTCTAGTTCAGGTATCTGGATAACGGCCTCATAGAAAGAGTTAGGAAGTAGTCCATCCATTTCAGGGTTATGTGTGAGTTTGTTTATAATTGGTACTACTTCTTCTTTAACTGTTTGGTAGATTCTTTTTCCTTTTTTTTTTTTTTGAGGGCAGTGTCACTGGCCCGCATATGTGGGACTAGAACCGGGACCGTTGGCTTCCCAAGCCAGCTCTTAACCACTGCGCAACTCGGCCAGGCCTGTTTGGTAGATTTTAACAGTGAAGCCGCCAGGCTGGGAATTTTTTTTGTAGAAAAGTTTTTAACTGCCAATTCAAATTTCTTTAATACAGTAAGGACTATTCAGGTTATCAATTTCTTCACAAGTAAGCTGGTAGGTATGTGTCTTCAAAGGAATTTGTAAATTTCACTTAAGTTGTAGAATTTATTGGCATAAAATTGTTCATAACAATTTCTCATTATACTTTTAATTTTAAAAAATGTGTAATGTCCCTTCTTTCTCTTTATTTCCAAATCAGTATGGCTAGTGGTTTATCACTTTCATTGAAATTCTCAAAACAGTAGTTTCTGCTTTCAAAATTTTCCTTTTTTTAATTAAAAAGTGTTTCAGTTAAATTTATTGGGGTAAAATTGATTAATAACATAAGATTCAAGCATACAATTCTATAATGCATCACGTGTATACTGCATTATATTCTTTTTTTTTTTTTTTTGAGGGCAGTGTCACTGGCCCTCATATGTGGGACCGAACCGGGGCCGCTGGCTTCCCAAGCCAGCACTTAACCACCGCGCCACTCAGCCGGCCCTGCATTATATTCTTACCACACAGGTCTAGTATCCTCTTTCACCATATCTTTGGCCCCCTTTACCCTACCTCTCATTACCGTCAGGTAATCACCATACTGTTGTCTGTGTCTCTGAGTTTGTTTTGTTTGTTCACTTGTAACTTTATTTTATATCACACAAATGAGTGAAACTATATGGTTCTTATCATTTTCCATCTGATTTACTGCACTTAGCATGATACTCTCAAGATCTATCCATATTGTCACAAATGGTATTGTAAAAAAACATTTCATCCTTTATTCGGGCTGAGTAGTATTCCATTGTATATATGAACCATATCTTCTTCTTCTTCTTTTTTTTTTTTTTAAGATTTTATTGGGAAAATGGGGGAAGGGAACAGCATTGTGGAATCGGAGAAGGGGAACAGGCAAGTTGCTGTCCTTTTTGTTCTTTAGCTTAGTTGTGGAGGATGTTGCTTCACTGGCCCATGTTGGTATTATCATTGCGCTTTTCCTGGGAGAGGCAATCGCTTGCTTGCCATTGGACGGCTGCTCATGGTGGCTCATGGCAGCTCACAAAAGCACGCGCCACCTGCTGTCCAGCCCCACTGCAGACTACACCATCACTGGCGACTCGGCAGCACAGCACCAGGTTGAGCTGTTGTTCACCATCTTAGCTGTAGAGGGCGCAGTGTCAGTGGCCTGCATGTGGGATCTGAACCAGGGTCCTGCTGCTCAGAGCTGGCATCCCAAGCCAACCTTTAATCAACGCGCCACTCAGCCGGCCTGAACCATATCTTTTTTATCCAATCTTTCGTCGAAGAACACTTAGGTTGTTTCCACATCCTGACTACCCTAAATTATGCTATCATGAGCATAGGATTGCATATGTCTTTATGAATCAATGTTTTCAATTTTTCAATTTCAATTTTTCAATACACCCAGAAGATTGCTAAATTGCATGGATGCTCTATTCTTTTTTTCTTTTTTAAGATTTTATTGGGGAATTGGAAGAGGGGAACAGACAAGTTGCTGTCCTTTTGATCTTCAGTCTAGTTGTAGAGGACATTGCTTCACTGGCCCATGTTGGTATTATCATTGTGCTCTTCCCAGGTGAGACAATTGGTCACCGGCCACTGGACGGCCTCTCATGGGGGGGTCATGGCAGCTCATGCCAGCTGCCGGCCGCTCAAGCAGGCTGCCAGCCACTCACGGTAGCTCAGGGAAGCCCACTGCATTCCTGCTACAGCCTATGCCATCACCGGTGACTCTCAGCAACCCAGCTCCAGGTCGAGGTGTTGTTCACCATCTTGGCTACAGAGGGCACAGTGTTGCTGGCCCTCTATGTGGGATCCGAACTGGGGCCCTGCTGCTCAGAGTTAGCGTCCCAAGCCACCTCTTAACCAACGCGCCACATGGCCGGCTCTGGAAGCTCTATTCTTAATTTTTTCAGGAGCCTGCACATTGTTTTCCACAGTGCTGTACCAATTTACATTGCCACCAGGAGTTTATGAGGGTTCCTTTTTTCTTCACAACCTCTCCAACAGTTATTATTCTTGTATTATTGATAATAGCCAGTCTAATTGGTGTGAGGTGGTATCTCATTGTAGTTTTGATTTTCATTTCTGTATTAGCTAGTGAAGTTGAGCATCTTTTTATACTGTTGGCTATTTGTCTTCATAGGAAAAGTATCTGTTCAAGTTCTCCACCCAATTTTTATTGGATTTCTTTTTTTTTATTGTTGAGTTAAATGACTTCTTTATATATTTTGTAAAGTAGCCCTTTATCAGAGGTATTGTCTGCAAATATCTTCTCCCATTTGGTTGGTTGCCTTTTGTGTGGTTGATGGTTTCTTTTGCTGTGCAGAAGCTTTTTCGTTTGATGTAGTTCCACTCATTTATTTTTGGTTTTACTTCTCTTTCTCTTGTCTTTGGGTCAAGTTCACAAAAGCCTCTCTGAGACCAAGGTCCATAAGTTTAATACCAATGTTTTCTTCTATGGGTTTTATTGTTTCAGGTCTTATATTTAAGTCTTTAATACTTTTTGAGTTAAGTTTTGTATATGGAGTCAGATAGCAGTCTAATTTCATTTTTTTTTGTACATGACTTTCCAATTTACCCAGCACCATTTATTGACGAGCCTTTCTTTTTCTCCATTGTATGATTTATACTTGTTTGTCAAAAATTAGTTGCCCATGTAAATGTGGGTTTATTTCTGGGATGTCAATTCTGTTTCCTTGGTCTGAATATCTGTTTTCTGCCAATACCATACTGTTTTGATTACTGTGGTTTTGAAGTAAAATTTTAAGTCAGGAATTTGATACTTGATACCCCTGGCTTTGTTTTTATTTTCGTGATTGCTTTGGCTATTCGAGGTGTTTTGTGATTCCATACAAACTTGAGGATGTTTTTGTCCTGTTTCTTTGAAAAAAACTGGGGTTTTGATGGGGGTTACATTAAATCTGTATATTGCTCTAGATAATATACTCATTTTAACTAAGTTTTTAACATGATTTTTCAAATCCATGCACTGGAATCTTTCCATTTCTTTGTGTCTTCTTTAGTTTCTTTCAACGTCTTATAGTTTTCAGTGTATAGGTCCTTCACTTCCTTTGTTAAGCTTATACCTAGGTATTTTATTCATTTTGTTGCATTTACAAACAGATTTGTTTTCTTCAGTACTTTCTCTGATATTTCATTGTCAGTATATAGGAAAAAAATATATTTTTGTACCTTGATTTTGTATCCTGCAGCTTTACTGTATTTATTTATTGTTTCTAATAGTTTGTTGGTGGAATCTTTGGGGTATTTTTTAATATACAGAATCATGCATCTGCAAAAAGTGACAATTTTACATCTTCATTCACAATTTCAATGCCTTTTGTTTCTTTCTCTTGCCTGATTGCTCTGGCTAGTACTTTTAGTACTAGGTTGAATAATTCTTGTCATGTTCCTGATCTTAGACAAAAAGCTCTCATTTTTCACCATTTAGTATGATACTAGCTGAAGGTTTGTCATAAGTGGCCATAATTATGTTGAAGTACTTTCGTTCTGTATCTTCTATTAAGTGTTTTAATCATAAATGGATGGTGTACATTGTCAAAAGCTTTTTTTGCATCTATTGATATGATCATATGATTTTTATCTTTAATTTGGTAATGCAGTGTATCACATAGACTTGCATATGTTGAAACATCCTTGTGTCCATCCCTAGGATTAACCCCACCTGTTTATAATGTATTATCTTCTTAATGTGTGGTTGTATTCCATTTCTTATTATTTTCTTATTTTGTTTAGGATTTTTGCATATATGCTTATCAATGATTTGGCCTACACTTTTTGGGTTGCCCTTGCTAGGTTTTTTGTTTTTTTTTTTGTTGAAGATTTCTATTGGGGAATTGGGGGAGGGGAACAGCGTTGGGGAATCAGAGAAGGGAACAGACAAGTTGCTGTCTTTTTGTTCTTCAGTCTAGTTGCGGAGGATGTTGCTTCACTGGCCCATGTTGGTATCATCATTGTGCTCTTCCCGGATAAGGCAGATCGGTCGCGGGCCTCTGGATGGTCGCTAGCCATGGCTATTGGCAGCTCATGCTGGCTGCCGGCCCCTCACTGTAGCCTATGGCAGCCCACTGCAGCAGGGGCTGCAGCCTACAACGTCGCTGGGGCTCGCACAGCCCAGCTTCAGGTGGAGCTGTTGTTAGCTGTAGAGACCAGTGTCACTGGCCCTCATATGTGGGATCCAAACCGGGGCCGCTGGCATCCCAAAACCAGCTCTTAACCAGTGCACCACTCGGCCGGCCCACCTTTGCTAGGTTTTGATATCAGTACGTTTTTGGCCTCATACAATGAGTTAGACAGTATTCTTCTCCTTCAATTTTTTTTGGAAGAGTTTGAGAAGGATAGGTATTACATTTTTTGAGTGTTTTAAAGAATTCCTGAACTTTCACTTTTTGGGAAGTTTTTGATGAGTTTCAATTTCCTTACTAAATCAGTTTATTTGGATTTTCCAATTCCCATGATTCAGTCTAGGAAGGTTATAAATTTCTAAAAACTTGTTCATTTCTTCTAGTTTATTGTATTTGGTGGCATATAGCCTTTCCTAGTATTCTCGTATGGTCTTTTGTATTTCTGTGGTATGTATTGTAACCTCTCTTTCATTTCTGATTTTGAGTCTCTCCTCTTTTTTCCTTTGTGAAGATAACCAGAGGCTTGTCAATTTCATTTATCTTTTCAAAGAATCATGTTTTTATTGCATTAATTTTTCTATTGTCTCCTTGTTCTCTATTTCATTTAATTCTGCTCTACTTTATTTATTTTTTTTTTTTTAGCTGAGCCATCCTGCAGCCTGTTGGCAGCTCAGCTTGTGCTGGGCATTGAACTGCTGTTGCTCAGAGCTCCGCTTGCACTCTTGAGTGAGCTCTTAACCAACTGAGCCATTCAGCTGACCCAGATTCTGCTCTAATTTTTATTATTTTCTTCCCTCTAGTGAGTATGGGTTTCATTTGTGCTTTTAGTAGTTCTTAAAGGTGAACTGTTTGGTTGTGTACCTGAGATTTTTCTTGTTTCTTGAGGTTGGACTGTAATGCTATAAACTTCCTTATTATTATTGCTTTGGCTGCATCCCCAAAATTTTGATATGTCATAATGCCATTCTCATTTGTCTCTATGTATCTTTTGATTTCTTATTTCTTCTTTGACCCAGTTGTTGTTTAGTAGCATTTTTTTCCCTTCAACATTTCTCAATGCAAATCTTGTGATGGTAAGTACCCTCAGCTTTTGTCTGGAAAACCATTTATTTCTCCTTCATGTCTAAAGAGTTAACTTTGCTGGTTATATTATTCTTGGCTGGTCATTTCTCTGTTTCAATATTTTGACTCTTTCATTCTACTCTCTCCTAGCTTGTACAATTTCTCCTGAAAAAGCTGATGATAATCTAATGAGGTTTTCTTTATAGGGTACAGTCTTCTTTTCAAATGGCGGCCTTGAGAATTCTTTCTTTGTCATTAACTTTTGACAGTCATTAACTATGCCTTGGAGAGGGTCTTTTAAAATTGAGATAATTAGGTGTTCTGTTAGCTTCTTAGATTCCCGGGTCCAGATGTTTCTGTAAGTTTGGGAAGATCTCATCTATTATTTGTTTGAATAGGTTCTCTGTTCCCTTCTCATTCTCTTCTCCTTCTGGTATACCCTTTATTCTTATATTGCTCTTTCTAGTGGAGTCAGGCAGTTCTCACAGAGCTCTTTCTTTCTTTCTTTCTTTCTTTCTTTCTTTCTTTCTTTCTTTCTTTCTTTCTTTCTCTCTCTCTCTCTCTCTCTGTCTCTCTCTCTCTCTCTCTCTCTGTCTCTCTTTCTCTCTCTCACTCTAACTCTCTAACTCTCAATTCTCTTCTTCCACCTGAATCATTTGTAGATTTCTATCTTCAAGATCACTAATTCTTTCTTCCATCTGGTCTGCTCTATTTCCTAAGGTCTCTAATTCATTCTTCATCTCATTTATTTCTTCAGCTCCAGAATTTCTGTTTGGTCCATTTAAACAGTTTTAATCTCTTTGGTAAAGTACTCTTTTATTCATTGATTTTATTCCTGAGCTAAAAAAAAGGAAGGTTTTATTCCTTTGTGAGTTTTCATCTAACTTTTGAAGGTTTTTTTGTGTATCTTTGTTTTTTCAGTACTGCAATCTTGAATTCTCTATCATTAAATCACAACCTTTCCATGCTTTTATTTTCTGAAGATTTTTCATGTTCTTCCTGAACTACCTTGTTACCTTGGTTGTTCATGGTACTTGATGTTTTTTTTCCTGCTTTTTAAAGTACTCGTTGCCTTTAACCCTTTAGCAGGTTGATAAGTGGAATTCTTTCTTTTGTTTTTCCAGTTGATGATGCTATATTGCAACTTTTTGTTTTCTCTTACATGCACTACAATCTCTGTGGGTAGCATTGCCTCAGCTATGGAAAATGCCCCATACTCCCTGAGGAGGTGGGCATCCCTTATATAACCAGGATGCCTTGGTCTCAGGACACCACCTCCGTGGTACTGTGTGGTCGGTGATAGGGCTCCTGGCCTCTGGGTTCTCAGTGCTGCTTTCCTGCCAGCTGTGCTGCACTATCTGAGGTGTCCCAGTTGCATCTAGTAGGTTCCATAGAGATGGCTTGAGGAAAGGTGGGTGGGGGAGGCAGCTTCGCCTCTGCAGCTTTGTTCTTGTCACTTGGTTCCGTCACAATACGTGCAGGCCACGCCAGCTGGAATGTTGCTTCTGCCCCTTAAAGACCTGCTGTTGCAACTGCTGGAACCAGCAGGCTACAGGAAGGTGAATGCGGGTGAACTCACGCTTCTGTAGCTGTTTCTTTTTCTCTGGTGATGGTGGCTGTTTCGAGGAGCCACCACCCTTTGTTCTGCTTCTTCACCCCTATCCATGAGCTCAGTCTCTGTGAACCGGCCAATGACCTGCCCAATGGGGGCTGCAACCCAACCCTTCACTGTCATTGCATCCGATGGGGCCCAGACGAGAACAGGACTGTGTCTCTGTCTCTGCAGCTCACATCTCTGTCCTTCCCCACATCATGCCTCACCTGCGAACTACTATACATCCACTTTCAGATGTCTCAATGTGAGGATCTTTCAGACGTATTTGTATTTGTGTGTTGAGCAGGGAATCCTTTGTTGAATCACAGTTGTTCAACTCAGTGTATCTTTAGGGTCAGAGGTTTTCTCATACCACCATAATGCTGACATCACTCTCAATTTTCCTTTTTTTCCCTCAAAGTTTGCTGTTTCACTTCAATCAAATTTCCACTTTGATCTCTATTATTTTCTTTTTCGTCCTTCCAATTTGGTGTGCATTTTTTTCTAGTTGGAAAGTTGATCTCATTGCTTTGAGACCTTTCTTATTATTAGATAAAAGTGTTCAGTACTGAAAAATTTCTCCAAGGTACTACTTTATTGACATCCTAGGCATGTTGATATCCTATGCTTTTATTAATCTTCATTCCACAATGTAGTCTAATATTCTTGGTGAGTTCTTTTTTAACTGATGTTATCTAATTGTTGAGATACGTGTATAGAAATCTCCAACAACAATTTTATGAATGCCTATTTCTCCTTGCTATTTTATCAGTTTTTTTTTTCAGATTTTTTATTTTATTTTATTTTATTAGTTTTCGGTGTACAACACAATGCAATAGTTATACTCTTTACCCCCCAAAGTGAAAACCCCCTCCCCCAGTTCGCTACCCCACTCCCCCCCCATATCATACATATCCATCACAACTCCCCTGACTCGCCTCCACAGCATACTCCACATCCCGTGACCACCCACATATTCAGTTGCAGTTGGCATACAATACTATACAACATCAGCTTCAGGTGTACAGTGCAGTGATCAAGCCTCTACTCCATCCATGAAGTGGTCTCCCTAACAAGACATGTGACTATCTGACACGCCACAAAATTTTTACAACATTATTATATTCCCCGAACTGTGTTTCATATCCCTGTGGCAATATTGTAGTTGTCTATTTATGCTGTCTAATCCCTTCCCCTTCCCCCATCCCCACCCCCTCCCAACTAGCAACCCTCAGTTTTTCCTCTACATCTATGAGTCTGTTTACTTTGATCATTCACTCAGTTCTTCAGACTCCACACACAAGTGAGATCACATGGTACCTGTCCTTCTCCGACTGACTTATTTCTCACAAGATAATAGTCTCTTCACAACATTACCAATTACATTCCCAGAACTGCCCCCATAACCCTGCGGCAACATTGTAGTCCCACATACACTGTCCAAAACCTTCCCCCTTACCTCTTCCCCACTCCCTCCCAATCAGCAACCATCAGTTTTTCCTTTATATCTGCTTGATATGACATCAATCTTCTTAAACTGTCTCTCTGGGTTAGCTTGTTTACCCCTTTCTTTTGATTAAAAAAGTCCTTTTAACATTTCTTGCAATGCTGGCTTGGTGGTAATGAATTCCTTAAGCTTATTCTTTTCTGAGAAGCTCTTTATTTCTCCTTCAATTTTAAGTGATAGCCGTGCTGGGTAGAGCAATCTTGGTTGTAGGCCTTTATTTTGTGTCACTTTGAGTATCTCCTGCCACTCCCTTCTGGCCTGCAGAGTTTCCGTAAACAAGTCAGCTGTTAGTCTAACAGGAGTTCCTTTGTATGTAATCTGCTGTCTTTCTCTTGCAGCCTCTAGGATTCTGTCTCTGTCTTTAACCTTTGCCATTTTAACTATGATGTGTCTTGGTGTGGACCTGTTTGGGTTCAGCTTGTTTGGAACCCTCTGCACTTCCTGGGCATGTATGTTGATTTCCTTTACCAGTGTAGGGAAGTTTTCAGTCATTATTTTTTCAAATACCTTTTCAACCCCTTGCTTCTTCTCTTCTCCTTCTGGTATCCCTATGATTAGAGGTGGTTGCGCTTCATCTTGTCCTATAGGGCTCTTAAACCATTTTCATTGTTTTTTATTCTTTGGTCTTTTTGCTGTGCCAACTGGTTGAGTTCTGCTATTTTATCTTCCAAATCGCTGATCCGCTCCTCTGCTTCATCTACTCTACTGGTGATTCCTTTGAGTGTGTTCTTCATTTCAGTTATTGTATTCTTTAGTTCTAACAGGTTGTTTTTTATGGTTTCCCTATCTTTCTTTATGTCCTCGCTAAGTTCCTTAAACATTCTTATCATCAGTGATCTAAACTGTGTCTCTGAAAGGTTGGATCCCTCTGTTTCATTTGGTTCCATTTCTGGAGGTTTCTTCTGATCTTTTACTTGTGACATGTTTCTTTGTTTCCCCATTCTGGCTGTTGCTCTGGGATTGCTTTGATGTATTAGATAGATCACCAGGAGAGCCCTGGCTGGATCACGCAGGCACACAGCTCACGGCCCAACACTCCCAGGAGAACTCCCAGTCTCAGCCTGTCCCAATCAGCTGCTTGCAGATCAGGCCGAGCAGCCCGACAACCAATCACCAGCCTGGCAACTCTGCAAGCGCAGTGTGGAAAGCAGAGACCCAAGGCGGCTTGCGTGCTCCCGGGTCTCAGTGAGCAGCCTGTTGGAGTCGGATCACTCCCACTAGGCGTTTCCCTGGCAACACAGCACAAGCCAAGCGGAGGGTGGGGATCCGAAGCGGCTCGCGCACTCCCGGGTCTCAGTGAGCCGCCGTAGGAGCCAGAGGGCACCGCCCTATGTTTCCCTGGCAAAGCAGTATAAGCCGGGCGGAGGGTGGGGATCCAAGGCAGCAGGCGCGCGTGCGCGCATGCACACATGCACTTCGCCAATTCCACCAGACCAATTAGGTCTCGGACCTGATCCTTCGTGGGAGGGCCCAAGCCCGACAAAATGGCGCCCTCCTTACACCACTCGCGTGCAAGCTCCGCACTACGGGAACAACAATCCAAAAACCTCCAGCCTTTGCACCAAAGGTGCTCAGCTCAGTCCGTCCCCGCAGGCTCCCGGCTCACACAGCCACTCCCTCCATCAGGAACCAGGTAAGTGCTCACCGGCGAGCAAGCCCGGGCGCCGGCCCCACTGATTCTCCAGCCGCTCTTAGCCTCACCGAGCTGAGGAAAGAGAGTCCTTACTAATTTATTGCCGGCTATCTTAGAACTCCTCTTCCCTGCAAAGGAACTCTGGGCTGGTGAGCTTGGGGTGCGGCCGGAGGGTCTCTCCCCCAATCAGACAAGCTTCCCACGGCTGGGGCTTCCCTCACAGGGCTCGCCTTCTCTCGTCTCCGCCCGTCCTACCAGACCCGACGTGTCCTCCTCTTTAAGTTCTTCATTTAGTGGTTCTGTTCCTCCAGTGTTCCGGGGACCTCCAGGGTTGAATGCTGTAAATTTGCTTGTAATTTTGGTATGATCCTGGGAGGCAGTTAGCACAGCGTCTGTCTATTGCGCCGTTTTACCGGAAGTCCTATTTTATCAGTTTTTGGTGTATGTATTTTGAAGCTCTGTTAGTAGGTACATTAATGTTTAAGATTGATTTGATGAATGAATCCTTTTATCATTATGAAATGACCATCTTTATTGCTGTTAATATTTTTTGTTCTGATGTCCACTTTGTGTGATTACAATATAGCCATACCAGCTTTCTTTTGTCCATCCTCTTGCTTTTATTCAATTTTATGTTTATAATTGAAGTGAATTTCTTATAGGCAGCATATATGAGGTCTGACAATTAAGTTTATGAAGTCATCCTAGAAAAAGTGCTACAACCTCATTGGTGAATATCACTACAGTCACCTTCGAAGTGCTCCCTTGGGAAGCGATGCACTGATGCCAGTGCCTAGTACACTCTTCAAAGCAATTTTGAAACATTTTCTGGAATGGCCATTAGAGTGTCATCATATTACCCCTGATGTCCTAAAAATGTCTTCCTTTCAATACCTCCTTTATTTTCGGGTAAAGAAAGAAGTCATTAGGGCCAGATTAGGTGGGTAGAGAGGGTGTTCCAATACAGTTATCTGTTTAATGGCTAAAAACTCCCTCACAGACAGTGCCATATGAGCTGGTGCATTGTTGTGACGCAAGAGCCATGAATTGTTGGCAAAAAGTTCAGGTTGTCTAACTTTTTCATGCAGCCTTTTCAGCACTTCCAAATAGTAAACTTGGTTGTTTGTCCAGCTGGTACAAATTCATAATGAGTAATCCCTCTGATATCAAAAAAAAGTTAGTAACATCATTGCAACAAGTTCATGAACTTAATTGTCACACCTTGTATTTGGGTGTTGCTATTTTTATCAAATCTGACAATCTCTGCTTTTTAATTGGGGTATTTAGGCCATAGCTATTTAAGGTGATTATTAATAAGGTTTAAATCTATAATCTTTTTTTTTTTTATTTTCTATTTGTCTCATCTGTTCATCTTTTTTGCTATCTGTGGAATTAACTGAATTTCTTTATGATTCCATTTTATCTCCTTTGTTGGCTTATTAGCTATAACTATTTGTTAGTTTAGTGGTTCCTTTAGGATTTATAGCATACTTTTTTTTTTTTTAAAAGACTTTGTTGGGGAATCGGGGAAAGGGAACAGACAAGTTGCTGTCTTTTGTTCTTCAGTCTAGTTGTGGAGGATGTTGCTTCACTGGCCCATGTTGGTATCGTCATTGCGCTCTTCCCAGATGAGGCAGATCGGTTGTCGGCCTCTGGATGTCGCTCATCGCGGCTATTAGCAGCTCACGCTGGCTGCCAGCCG
Source organism: Aselliscus stoliczkanus (assembly GCA_033961575.1). Lineage (NCBI taxonomy): Eukaryota > Metazoa > Chordata > Mammalia > Chiroptera > Hipposideridae > Aselliscus > Aselliscus stoliczkanus. Next base: position 67,128,743 of record CM066740.1, on the reverse strand, counting down.
CTCACTCTGGCTGCCAGCCGCTCACTGTAGCCTAAGGCAGCCCACTGCAGCAGGGGCTGCAGCCTACACTGTTACCGGGGCTCGCACAGCCCAGCTCCAGGTGGAGCTGTTGTTAGTTGTAGAGGGCAGTGTCACTGGCACTCATACATGGGATCCGAACCAGGGTCACTGGCATCCCAAAACCAGCTCTTAACCAATGCGCCACTCGGCCGGCCCTATAGCATATATCTTTAATGTATAACAGTCTACCTTCAAATATTTCACCACTTCATGCATATATAAGAACCTTAAAATAGTATATTTCCATTTCTCCCTTCTCATTCTTTGTGCTATTGTTGTCATTCATTTTAATTTTACATATATTATAAATCCCACTCTATATTATTTTTGTTTAAATGGTTGTATTAGTTTGCTAGGGCTGCCATAACAAAATACCAGAAATGTATTATGTCACAGTTGTAAAGGCTAGAAATCAATGATCAAGCTGACTGCAGGGTTGGTCCTTTTGAAGACCAATGTGTTCCATGCCTTTCTCCTAGCTTCTGCTTGTTTGCCTGCAATGTTTGGTTTTCCTTGGCTTGTTCATCACCCCATGCCTTCATCTTCAGGTGACATTCTTCCTGTGTATGTGTTTCTAGGACAAAATTTCTCCTTTTTACAAGGACAGTCACTGAATTAGGGCCCACCCTAATGAACTCATTTTAACTTGATCACCTCTGAAAAGACCCTATATCTAAATAAAGTCACATAATGGGGTTTATGACTCTTACATGTTTTGGGGGACACAATTCAACCCATAACAACAGTCAGTTATCTTTTAAAGAGTTTAAATAATAATGAAAAAACCTTATGTTTTTTACACCTATGAGGTTTTCACTTCCTGTACTCTTCATTATTTTGTGCAGATCCATATCTCCACCTGGCTGAAACACTTCTTAACATTTTTTTATAATGCAAGTTTATTGATGTTGAATTCTTTCAGCTTTTGTATGTCTGAAAAAAATGTTCATATTGCCTTCATTTTTGAAAGATATTTTTGCTGGGTTTGGGATACTAGGTGACAAGTTTTTGTATTTCAGTACTTTAACATGCCTTTCCTTTTTTAAATTTCTGGCTGCTTCTAAGACTTTCATCACGTTTTTTTTTTGTTGTTTTTTTTTGAGCGGGGGTAATTTCATTACCATGTTCCTTGGTGTAGTTTTCTGTTTTCCTTCCTCCCTTCCTTTCGTCCTCTTCCTCCTTCTCCTGCCCTTCCTTCTTCCTTCTTCTTTTCTTCTTCTGTGTGTTTGGGGTTTGTTGAGCTTCATAGATTTGTAGATTTATAGCTTTTATTAAATTTGGAAAATTATTTCTTTAAGCCTCCTCCCTTTTTTAGGGGAAAACACCAAATATGCTTATATTTAGCCACTTGAAATTGTCTTGCTGCTTGCTGATGCTCTTCTATTTGAAAAAAATTCTCTTTCCTGTGTTTAATTTTGGGTAGTTTCTATTGCCATGTCTTCAATTTAACTTTTCTTCTGTAATATTTAATGTACCATTAATTCCATCTTATCGTACGTTGTAGTAATCCATCTCTAGAAGTTAGATTTGCATATTTTAAAATATCTTCCATGTATCTAGTTTGTACTTCTTGTACATATGGAATATAGTGATATAATGCCCTTATCTTAATGTCCTTGTTTTCTCATTTTAACATCTGTGTCAGGTCAGGGTTGGCTTCTGTTGACTGATTTACCTCCTCGCTGTGGGTCCTATATTCTTGCTTCTTTACATGGTTGGTTACTTCTTTATTGGATGCCAGACATGGTGACATTTACCTTGTTAGGTGCTGGATGGCTTTGCATTGCTACAAATATTCTTCAGCTTTGTTCTGGAATGTAGTTAAGTTACCTAAGACAATTTAATTATTTTGGGTTTTGCTTCTAAGATTTGTTAGATGGGACTGGAACAGTTTTCACTGTCAAGCTAATTATTCTCTACGAGTAAGGGAAGGCTTGTCTCTGGACTCTAGTGAATATATTGTGGTTCTCCAGGTTCCCAGTGTGGTCAGTGGCAATAGGGCCTACTTCTAGCCTCTATGAGTGCCAGCACAATGACCTTTAGTCCTTCCAGGTGCTCCCTCTAGTCTCACGGAGTTCTCTTACACACCTATACTGACTGGTACCCAGCTGTGTACTCAAGGAGGGCTCTGCAGTTTTCCTTTTGTGCAGTTCTCATATCGTTGATACTCTGTCCTAGGAACCCCAACTGTCTTAGTCTGTCAGGATTCTCAGCTCTGCCTCCACAACTCAGGGAATCAGCTGGGCTTGGGATATTCTCTTTGTGTCATGTCCTATAAACTCTCTGAAGGCTATATGCTGGTGCAATTGTAGGGCTCATCTCATTTGTTTAGTCTCTTGTGGATCATTTTCTTTCATTATCTGATGTGCAGTGTCTTTTAAATTATTTTAAATATTTTGTTTACTTTTTTGTTGCTTCAGGCAGGGCAAAATAGGATCAATCTGGTCCCTGTTACTTCATCTTGGCTGGAAGTATAAGTCTCTTCCCTTTGTTTTAATTATAAGGTTCTGGAACTGTGAACATCTGATTCTACTACTAAATTACTATAGCAGTTGTTTTGCCTTCCTAATGACTTTGAAAGTTTATTGAAAGGTTATAGCCCTATCTGTAAACAAATTAAATATTTTAATAATATTTAAGCCTGAGATTTAGATCAAATGGTCATCATGTCTCAGCAGTCCCTAATGTGTGTCTTGAGGAAGGAAGTGGAGCGCCACTTGCAATTTAAAACTATAGCTCCCAATGACAGGGAAATTCTCTGCAATGACAAGGTAAGAACAGCTGTTTTACCATAAAGCAAACATTTATCCATCTTTAGGAAGTAGATATAATAAAAATGGTTTTAACATTTTTCTTGTTCCTCAATATTACTCATATAGATTTAATCTAGATAGTCATGCTCATCAAAATAAAAGCAAAGATTCACATAAAAGTTAAGTCTCCATGTAGGAACAGAAACATTTCAATAATAACAGCAAACACTTCTTTAGCACTTACTATCTCACACGCACTTTGCTAGGTATTTTAAATACTTTTTCTCAGGTAACTGTTCCAACAGTCTTATGAAGCATGGTCCAATACTAACCCCATTATAGAGATGAGAAAACTGAGGCTCAGAGATTCAAACATAGATTGAAAGAAAGACTAAATTCTTTTCTTCCAAAAGTACTTAATTGAGTATTTTAATACACCAGGCATGCTTCTAGGTGCTGGGAATACAGCAGTGTGGGGGGAAAATGTCCCTACCCAAAGAATTTATACTCTAACACATATTCTCTTTATAACAATAAAAATACAACTTGTAATTTTTTGTGTGTGCCTGGTGTTATCAAAAGTAAAATGGAGTGGTCCGGCTAAGTGGCATGTTGGTTAAGAGCTGGCTTGGGATGCCAGCTGCCCAGGTTTGGATCCCACATATGAGGGCCAGTGACACTGCCCTCTACAGCTAAGATGGTGAGAAACAACTTCACCTGGAGCTGGGTTGCTGTGAGTACCTGGGGATGGCACAGCTGCAGGCCCTACTGCAGTGGTCTGCCACAGGCTACAGTGAGTGGCTGGCAGCCAGCGTGAGCGGATGGCAGCCAGCGTGAGCTGCTGTCCAGAGGCAGGCGACTGATCTGCCTCACCCGCGAAGAACGCCATGATGATACCAACATGGGCCAGTAAAGCAATGTCCTCCACAACTAGACTGAAGAACAAAAGGACAGCAACTTGTCTGTTCCCCTTCCCCGGTTCCCTAACACTGTTTCCCTCACCCAATTCCCCAATAAAGTCTTTAAAAAAAAAAGTAAAATGACGGGAGCATTTGAGATCTTGTTCCCCGGCAAATGTTATCAGTTTGCCTCAAATAAACTCTTATAAAAATTCTCTACAGGTTTGCAGTTTCTTAGGTGGACACTGTAAACTTAAAACAACTTTATAGAGGTAGGAGGATTTATTGTAGCTTTATTTTGGTTATGAGTTGATTGTTTACTCAGTCTTCAAGTGGCGCTATTCTGGAAAAGTGTCATTTCAGGTAGCCTTTGTAATAAATAGGCTGTAATGCTTTCTAATGGAATCATATTCATTTAGAGCTTTGTCCTAAAAGGATTTATGTCACAGAACAGTGAGGTTATTTCAATAGCCTCTAAAGGAGAATTTTCCAGGTTTTTTTCTCATTGTTTTCCAGGATTCTTTGCAGAAGATAAAGAACATAATCTTGGAGCAAAATCTGCACTTCCATCCTAATAGATTGAAGGTTTCCGGGCTTAGAGATACTCATTTCTCCACGTTTGTGTAAAAAATAAGGACAGGGGCTGGTTATTTTCACATCATCATCAGACATAGTCTTCCTACCGTACCCAAACACAGGAGGAAACCTGGAAATTTATGCCTTTTTTTTTTTTTAATAGGAATTAAGGGTGAAAACCAAAGTTTTTATTGTGAAGGCCCAATGTCATAAGGCTCAATATTTGGATAGATTTCCCAGCTGGGCATTATTTATTTAAGTGGGTGTCTTGAACTGTATTTTCACCTTAACAGTGGCATTGAAAAAAATAGCAAGAAGCAGTGTAATTAATATTCAAAGGCAAATTATTAATAATTCTAGATTTTTAAAATGGCTTACCATTAAAAAGAAGTCCTCAAAAACATTTCATGAAGATCAAACCTTTATATCCCTTATAAATTTCAGAAATAATTGTTTACATGTATAGAACTCGTTAAGTTTTTAAAAGAAACAAGAAAATAGTGAAAGGCTATAATTAAAAACACTAAGTTTTAAAGAGGAATAGAATTCAGGATTAAAGTCATTTCATAAAATATTGAAGGGAAACAATATTTATGGGGAACTGAGGTTCTAATCCTGACTTTGTTTCAAACTCAATATGTGAGCTTGGGCAGATGACCTCAGGTTTCTGGACTTTGGGGAAAATAACACTGTGCTGAATAAGCTAGGACTTAAACTTTGTTCAGTCTCTTCAAGTATCAGATTTTTCATCTGCATAGTCAAGGAAGTTTTGAAAAAGGAACTCTCAGTCTTCAGGTTACAATAAAGACAATTTTTAATACAGCAAATGTCTTAATCAAAATTTGCAATGGAGGGGCCGGCTGAGTGGCACATTCGTTAAGAGCTGGTTTTGGGATGCCAGCGGCCCCAGTTCGGGTCCCACATATGAGGGCCAGTGACACTGCCCTCTACAGCTAACAATATCTCCACCTGGAGCTGGGCTGTGCGAGCCCCAGCGTCGGTGTAGGCTGCAGCCCCTGCTGCAGTGGGCTGCCATAGGCTACAGTGAGTGGCCGGCAGCCAGCGTGAGTGGCCAATAGCCGCGGTGAGCGACCATCCAGAGGCAGGCGACTGATGCCTCATCCCGGAAGAGCGCAATGACGATACCAACATGGGCCAGTGAAGCAACATCCTCCACAACTAGACTGAAGAACAAAAAGACAGCAAGTTGTCTGTTTCCCTCCCCCAATTCCCCAATAAAATCTTTAAAAAAAAAAAAAAATTTGCCATGTGGTATCTGTCTTGTGATCTTTCTCTTGGTTTACACACTCATTATCTCATCCCACTCCAACATTACAAAATGGCTCAGTAAAACTAGGATGCTTTCACCTATTTCCATAGTGGTAAAATTCCTTTTTATTTCAACATGCTCTCTTTACTTGAAAATGCATGTTCTTTCTTAACAACTATGTTGGTTAAAACAAACAAACAAACAAAAAATTTAGGGTTGTCAGAAGTCATGATGTAGTCTTTTAGATTTTTGTTGCAAAAATGCGTCACGATTTTTCCGACAACCCAATATATGTAATAAAAGATGAATAAGATATAAATCAAAAACTGTCACATGTATACACAATCCTAATAGGTAATGGTGACATGAATTTTCTCCTCTCATTTGTGATCTTTAAATTACAGTATTTTTCTTCTTTACATGAAATTTGGGTTAAACCATTCAAAAATAAAAGAAAAAAGTAAAATGGCAATCATTATAAATTTATGTCAATAAAAAATCTCTAATTTTAAAAAGTAGAGGAAACGTTTTATGTAAAGGTAAGTAGTTTCTCTACTAAGTAGAAATAGCTGGGATTTAATAAAGTTTTGGCTGGCTCCAAAGCCCTTGCTCTTTCTACTACTCTGTAATGGCTCCATATCACAACAGTGCATTTCAGAAAGAGATGCATTAAAAAAATAAACCAAACAAAAAGCCCTCAAATCTCTGCAATGTATTAAATTTTCTTGATTGCCACAATAGATGATAAATAGGGAACAAAACAAAAACAATAAAGAAACATGGTACTGCTCAAGTTATTACTGGTTAACTAAATGCTCAAAAATTTTCATGAAATATATATTTAGTTTTGAATAGAAATAATCTCTTATCAACTTGTACACAGTAAATATATTTGCTATTTCAGGAATGTGCAGACAGTGCTTTGCCTTTGTAAATGAACGTGTAAAATATTCAAATCTCCAAACAAAATGTATAAGTATGCATACATACCTCTACAGCAGGTACAATGTCTATGCCAACAGTTAGAAATTCTTCAAACTTCAGAAATGGGTTAAAGCAGCTGCCAACATCAAGTAATCTGATCTTTCCTGAGGTTTGTAGTAACCTAAAAGCAGATTATTTTATTTTATAAATGGCAAAATGAAACTAAGAAAAAAATCAAACATTTGAGACAAAAATCTACAATATACAGATTGTAGGCTCTCTAAATTTTTGGTCTCAGGATTCCTTTAACACATTTAAAAATAACTGAGGCCTTAAAAGCTTCTGTTTATAAGGATAATATCTATCAATAATACTGTATTTGAAATTAAAACGAATGGTTTAAAAGACATTTATAAATTCATTTATAAAACAATAAACCTATTGTATATGTTAATGTAAATTATATATTTTTAATGAAAAATCTAGATTAGCAATTGTAATAAGTGAGGCGTGCTTTTACAGTTTTTGAAGTCTCTTTAATGTCTGGCTTAATAGAAGACTGATGGATTCTCATATCTGTTTTAGCATTCAAGCTGTTCCAACATTACATATCATATAGTTTCTAAAAAACTACACTCTATACTCATGAGAAAACCAAAGTAAAGAAGGCAAATGACAACTTTCAATTACTGTGAAAAGAACTTCCCTCTCAGATCCCCAGACCATACTTTGAAAATTCTTTGCAAATGAAAAAATCCACTAACAAATCAATTCTACATAGTCAATATAACAATGTCTTTGTACTTAACTTTAGTTTGTCTCAATGATTTAAAAAGACCAAAGAGAATAGCATAAATAGTATTTTTTAATATATGAAAAATTTTTGTTTTATTTTTATTGAAGAGCTTTTCTTATGTCCAAAAACAGTAGGAAAAAAATGAAAGGTAAACAAAATCAGAAATGACCATATTTTAAAGTTGGTCAAATGCAACTAATATGGATCTAGCAGCAAGGATGAAGGAAAACAGTGGATTTTGTTTTTTGAAGCCTGTAGTCCTAATGTTCAGACAGCATAGCAATAATAAAAATCAACTTCAGAGATCCAACATTTTCATTGATGTTAATTTTCTTTAAAAAAATTATGAGCAGATATTGGAAAAATAAAGAAAAGAAAATGTACGGAAACAACTGGGTAAAAACAGAATCTTCGTTCCTTGAAGCCTAAAAGGCAGAAAGAACCAGTCTAGCTTCTTTCTCTCCTTTATACCTGGGCTAGCATATTACCTTAGGGTCGGTCCATTAGGGAGGTATTAGCTACAGACAGCAGGTTAAGCTTCTGGAAAACGCACTATTAAGTCAAAATAATATTATATAAAGTTGATTTTTTTTCCAGAAAAGGAATGCAATAAATAGGGGTTACCAAATGTTGATGTCCTAACATTTTATAGAAATTACCACAATCACCATGATTATAAATAAACTATATGGGGCCTATCTTATATAGTACATGCCACTGTATAGTACTGTAAAAATAATATGAACCAATTAAAATATTTTTGTCAATAAACTTTTCTTTAAAAACTCCCCTGGGCCGGCCGAGTGGCGCATTGGTTAAGCGCTGGTTTTGGGATGCCAGCGGCCCCGGTTCGGATCCCACATGAGGGCCAGTGACACTGCCCTTTACAGCTAACAACAGCTCCACCTGGAGCTGGGCTGTGCGAGTCCCGGTGATGGTGTGGGCTGCAGCCCCTGCTGCAGTGGGCTGCCATAGGCTGCAGTGAGTGGCCCGCAGCCAGTGTGAGCGGCTGGCAGCCAAGCGTGAGCTGCCAATAGCCGCAGTGAGCGACATCCAGAGGCCAGCGACCGATCTGCCTCATCCGGGAAGAGCGCAATATCCTCCGCAACTAAAAAACTGAAGAACAAGAAGACGGCAACTTGTCTGTTCCCCTTCCCCGATTCCCCAACGCTGTTCCCCTCCACCAATTCCCCAATAAAATCTTTAAAAAAACAAACAAACAAACAAAAAACTCCCCTGAAAAGGGGCTATGAGGGTATAAGGAAATAGCATTTCACCAAAGAGGGCCTTCATTTTCTAGATCTATAAAACAACTCAATAATTCTGACTATGACCTCCAGATGAGTGTCAGTTCTTGCAAGGAATAGCGAGAAACTCTCACAATGAAAAGAGTTGCTCCTAGGGTGCAAGAGGTAATTTTCTGTATTGCAGCCAATCAGGAAGCACATTATTTGAATGGGCGATGCCTATAACAAATAATCATCTGTGAAGTTGAATTAAGTTAAGTGATACTTAAAATATCATGATACATTAGTTTCAATGACGAAAGAGGGCTGCCAAGTAATGTGGCATAGGTTCCAAGTTACTAAACAGACCAAAAGATCCAGTAAACAGGGGCCATAGAAATGTTTGGTTTACAACTGACACTCGCTGCTGCATTAATACAAAACTGAATACCCTAGGAGTTCCGGTAAGATGGCGGAATAGACGGATGCTCTCCGAACTGCCTCCCAGGATCACATCAAAATTACAAATAATTTATGCAACATTTAACCTCGGGAGTCCCCTGAACATTAGATGAACAGAACCTCTAAACGAAGGACCTAAAGAGGAGGCCATGTCAAATCTGGTAGGAGGGGCGCAGACGAGAGAGGGCGAGCTCCGTGAGGGACGCCCCAGCTGTGTAGGGAAGCTTCTCCGGTTGGGGGAGAGACCCTCCGGCCCCACACCAAGCTCACTAGCCCAGAGTTGCTTTGCCAGGAAGAGGAGTTCCATGATAGTGGGCAGTAGAAATTAGTGAGGACTCTCTTTGCTCGACTCGGTGAGGCTGGGGGCAGCTGGAGAACAAGTAGGGCCGGCGCACGGTTTCGCTCGCCGGCGAGCACTCACCTGGTTCTTGTCGGAGGGAGTGGCTGCATGAGCCGGGCCCAGAAGCCTGTCGGGAGGGACTGTACTGAGCACCTTTGGTGCAGAAGCTGGAGGTTTTGGGATTGCTGTTCCACTGGTGTGGAGCTTGCACACGAGCGGCATACAGGAGGCCGCCATTTTTTCAGGGTTGGGCCCTCCCACGGAGGGTCAGAGCTGGGATCCCACTGGTCTGGTGAACTTGGCGCAGGAGTGCGTGCGTGCGTGTGCATGCAGCCTTGGATTCCCACCCTCAGCTCTGCTTTTGTTGCGTTTCCAGGGAAACGCCTGGCGGGTGCCCTCCGGCTACATCAGGCTGCTCACTGAGACACAAGAGTGCGTAAGCCGCCTTGGATTCCCACCCTCCGCCCTGCTTCAGCTGCGCTGCCAGGGAAAGGCAGGGCGGGTGCTCTCCAGCTGCATCACTCTGTTCACTGAGACTCAGTAGCAGACAACCTGCAACAACCTGAAGATTTTTTTTTTTTTTTTTTGGGAGTGAGCACGATTCCAGAGCACACAGCAGCTAATTGTGGAAAGCTCACTGCAACCCTGAGAAAGTGGTCTGCAGATTAAAGAGGACAGAGAGCCCTCCCACCTCTTTCCTTTTTTTCTTCTTTTTTCTTTTCTCTTTTTTCTAGCTGATCTATCTAATACATCGAAGCATTCACAGAACGACAGCCAGAATGAAAAAACAAAGAAACATGTCCCAAGTAAAAGATCAGAAGAAAACTCTAGAAATGGAACTAAATGAAACAGAGGTATCCAAACTTTCAGAGACAGAGTTTAGAACACTGATGATAAGAATGTTTAAGGAACTTAGCGAGGACATACAGCAAGATAGGGAAACCATAAAATACAACCTGTTAGAACTAAAGAATACAATAACTGAAATGAAGAACACACTCGAAGGAATCACCAGTAGAGTATATGAAGCAGAGGATCGGATCAGTGTATTAGAAGACAAAATAGCAGAAATCATCCAGCTGGAACAACAAAAAGAAAAAAGAAACAGAATGAAAATAGTTTAACAGACCTCTGGGACAACATGAAACGCAGCAATCTTCACGTCATAGAAATACCAGAAGGAGAAGAGAAGGGATTGAGAATCTATTTAAAGAAATGATGACTGAAAACTTCCCTACCATGGTGAAGGAAATCGACATACAAGCCCAGGACGTACAGAGAGTTCCTACCAGGCTGAATCCAAACAGGCCCACACCAAGACACATCATAGTAAAAATGGCAAAGGTTACAGACAGAGACAGAATCCTAAAAGCAGCAAGAGAAAGACAGCAGGTTACATACAAAGGAACTCCTATAAGACTAACAGCTGACTTTTCTTCAGAAACTCTGCAGGCCAGAAGGGAATGGCAAGAGATTGTTCAAAGTGACACAAAATAAAGGTCTACAACCAAGATTGCTCTACCCAGCACGACTATCACTTAAAATCGAAGTAGAGATAAAGAGCTTCTCAGAAAAGAATAAGCTTAAGGAGTTCATTACCACCAAGCCAGCATTGCAGGAAATGTTAAAAGGGCTTTTTTAAACAGAAGAAAGGGGAAAACAAGCTAACCCAGGAAGACAAGAAATACAAATAACAAAATGGCAATAAATATACACCTATCAGTAATTACCTTAAATGTGAATGGGCTAAATGCTCCAATCAAAAGACACAGAGTGGCTGAGTGGATAAGAAAACAGGACCCATGCATATGCTGTCTACAAGAGACTCATCACAGATCAAAAGACACACATAGACTGAAAGTAAAGGGATGGAATAAGATATTTCATGCAAATGGAAATGAGAAGAAAGCTGGAGTAGCAATACTTATTTCGGAAAAAATAGACTTTAAAATGAAGACTACAATAAAAGACAAAGAAGGGCACTACACAATAATAAAGGGATCAATTCAACAAGAGGATATAACCCTAGTAAACATCTATGCACCCAATATAGGAGCTCCTAAATATATAAAACAGATTCTGACAGACATAAAGGCAGACATCAACAGTAACACTATCACAGTAGGGGACTTCAAAACCCCGTTATCACCAATGGACAGATCCTCCAAACAGAAAATCAACATGGACATAATGGCCTTAAATGACACTTTAGACCAGCTGGATTTAATTGATATTTTTAGAGCATTTCACCCCAATGCTACAGAATATACATTCTTCTCAAGTGCCCATGGAACATTCTCCAAGATAGACCACATCTTAGGCCACAAAACAAGTCTCAACAAATTTAAGGAGACTGAAATCATATCAAATGTCTTCTCTGACCACAATGCTATGAAACTAGAAATCAATTATAAGAAGAAATCTGGAAAGCTTACAAATACATGGAAGCTAAATAACATGCTTCTAAATAGTGAGTGGGTCATAAATGAGATCAAGGAGGAAATCAAAAGATACCTCGAGACAACAAAATCTCTGGGATGCAGCGAAAGCAGTCCTAAGAGGGAAGTTCATAGCAATGCAGGCCTACCTAAAGAAGGAAGAAAAATCTCAAATCAATAGACTCTCTCTACAGCTAAGGGAACTCGAAAAAAAACAGCGAAACAAGCCTAACGGGAGCATAAGGAAGGAAATAATAAAGTCCAGAGCAGAAATAAATGAAATAGATAACAAAAAAACAATACAAAAGATCAATGAAACCAAGAGTTGGTTTTTTGAAAAGATAAACAAAATGGACAAACCCTTAGCACGACTAACCAAGAAAAAGAGAGAGAGGACCCAAATTAATAAAATCAGAAAGGAAAGAGGAGAAGTGACAACAGACACCACAGAAATACAGAAAATTTTAAGACAATACTATGAGCAACTATATGCTAACAAATTCGACAATCTGGAAGAAATGGATAAATTTCTAGAAGCATACAATCTACCAAGTCTAAACCAAAAAGAAACAGAAACTCTGAACAGACTGATTACTGCCAAAGAAATTGAATCGGTAATCAACAATCTTCCAACCAACAAAAGCCCTGGACCAGATGGCTACACAGGTGAATTTTACAAAACATTCAAAAAAGAATTAGTACCTATTCTCCTCAAACGATTCCAAAAAATACAGAAGGAGGGAAGACTCCCAAACTCTTTCTATGAAGCCACTATCACCCTGATTCCTAAGTCAGACAAAGATATTACAAAAAAGGAAAACTACAGGCCAATATCACTAATAAACATAGATGCAAAAATTCTCAACAAAATACTAGCAAACCGAATTCAGCATCTCATTACAAAGATCATACACCACGATCAAGTGGGATTCATTCCTGGTATGCAAGGCTGGTTCAATATCCGCAAATCAATTAATGTAATACATCACATTAACAAAATGAAAAATAAAAATCATATGATCATATCAATAGATGCAGAAAAGGCATTTGACAAAATCCAGCAGCCATTTATGATAAAGACTCTTAACAAAGTGGGAATAGTGGGATCATACCTCAGCATAATAAAGGCTATATATGATAAGCCCACAGCAAACATCGTTCTCAATGGGGAAAGGCTGAAAGCTTTCCCCTTAAGATCAGGACCAAGACAAGGTTGCCCGCTTTCACCACTTCTATTTAACATAGTTCTGGAAGTTCTACTCACAGCAATCAGACAAGAAAATGAAATAAAAGGCATCCAAATTGGAAAAGAGGAAGTAAAATTGTCATTATACGCACATGACATGATACTATATATAGAGTCCCAAAGACTCCACCAAAAAACTGCTAGAACTGATACAGGAATTTGGTAAGGTAGCAGGATACAAAATTAATATTCAGAAATCAATTGCATTTCTATACACCAATAATAAACTATCAGAAGAAGAAATCAGGAAATCAATCCCTTTTACAATTGCTTCAAAAACAATAAAATATGTAGGAATCAATTTAACTAAAGAAGCAAAATACCTGTACTCACAAAATTATGAGACACTGAAGAGAGAAATCAAAGAAGATACAAATAAATGGAAATACATACCATGCTCATGGATAGGAAGAATTAATATAGTTAAAATGTCAATACTTCTTAAAGCAATATATGGATTCAATGCAATTCTAATCAAACTACGAAGGACATTTTTCTCTGAAATAGAACATAGAATCCTAAAATTTATATGGAGTTACAAAAGATCCCGAATAGCTATAGCAATGTTGAGAAATAAGAACAAAGTGGGAGGCATCACACTACCTGACATCAAAACATACTACAAGACTACAGTAATCAAAACAGTATGGTACTGGCATAAAAACAGACACATAGACCAATGGAATAGAATAGAGAGCCCAGGAATAAACCCATTTATATATGGTCATTTAATCTATGACAATGGAAGCAAGAATTTACACTGGAGTAAAGATAGTCTATTTAACAAATGGTGCTGGGAAAATTGGACTGACACGTGCAAAAAATTGAAAATAGACCATCTACTTACACCATATACAAGAACAAACTCAAAATGGATTAAAGACTTAAATGTAAGACCTGAAACTATAAAACTCCTAGAAGAAAATATAGGGAGTAAGTTTGCAGACATTACCCTGAGTAATATTTTTACCGATATATCCCCTCGGGCAAGGGAAATGAAAGAAAAAATGAACATATGGGATTACATCAAACTTAAAAGTTTTTTCACAGCAAAGGAAATCATCAATAAAACAAAAAGGCAGCCTACTGAATGGGAGAAGATATTTCCCAATGATATATCTGATAAGGGGTTGATATCCAAAATTTATAAAACACTCATGCAATTCAACACCAAAAAAAGAAACAATACAATTAAAAAATGGGCAGAGGATATGAGGAGGCATTTGTCTAAAGAGGACATACAGATGGCCAACAGGCATATGAAAAAATGTTCAACCTCACTAATCATCAGAGAAATGCAAATAAAAACCACAATGAGATACCACCTCACTCTAGTCAGAATGTCTATCATCAACAAATCAACAAACAAGTGTTGGTGAGGGTGTGGAGAAAAGGGAACCCTGGTGCACTGTTGGTGGGACTGCAAATTGGTGCAGCCATTATGGAAATCAGTATGGAGGTATCTCAAAACACTGGAAATGGAACTGCCGTATGACCCAGCAATTCCACTCTTGGGAATCTACCCAGAGGAATCCAAGACGCTAATTCAAAAAAATATATGCACCCCTATGTTTATTGCAGCGCAATTTACAATAGCCAAGACTTGGAAACAACCGAAATGCCCATCGGTAGATGATTGGCTTAAGAAACTGTGGTACATTTATACAATGGAGTATTACTCCGCTATAAAGAATGAAATTGTACCATTTGCAACAATATGGATGGACCTAGAGACTATTATGTTGAGTGAAATAAGTCAGTCAGAGAAAGACAAGTACCACATGATCTCACTTATATGTGGAATTTGAAAAACTGAATGAATGAGTATAAGAAACAAAAATAGTTTCATAGATATAGAGGAAAAACAGGGTTGCTAGCTGGGAGAGGGGTGGGGATGAGGGAGAAGGGGAAAGGATTAGACAGCATAAATAAGTAACTACAGTATTGTCACAGGGATATGGAAGACAGTTCGGGGAATATAATGTTGTTAAAATTTTGTGGGGTGTCAGATGGTCACATGTTTTGTTAGGGAGACCATTTCATGGATGGAGTAGAGGCTTGGTCACTGCCCTGTATACCTGAAATTGATGTTGTATAATATTGTATGCCAACTGTAATTGAATATATAGACAGTCACGGGATGTGGATTATATGGTGGAAGGGAGTCAAATGAATTGTAATAGTATGATATGGCGGGGGAGAGTGGGGGCGGGAGAATTGGGGGAGGGGTTTTGTCACTTTAAGGGGTAAAAAGCATAACTATTGCACTTTGTTGTACACCTGAAGCTAATTAAAAGTATATATAAATAAATAAAAAAAAACACACAAAAAAAACACTGAATACCCAAAGTGTAACCAGTTAGAATGAGAATTTATAACAATATGTAATACTATAATACACTACTAGATTGTCATTCTAATCCTAACTTGGGGCCTATGATGAAAAATGAGTTCTGGTATCAGAGAGACTAAGATCAAAACCTGATTCTGTCCTTTACCTGTCTAATATGGGGACAATAATGGTATCCACACTTATGAGTTGTTTCCATGATTAAAGGAGATAATATGTTTATAATACATGGTAAATGCTCAAAAAGCAGTAAATATTATTGTTAGCTGTTAATATCATTTTATAGAATAAATCTTTTTGTGGTTCATTCATTAATGATCTTCCTGAACATAGTTAAAAAGCAGACTTTGCCTCACACTAAATTCTATACTAGCAAAGTGGATAGCAAAAACATTTCTGATAGTCTGTACTTTAAAAAGTACATTTTGGGGCCGGCCGAGTGGCGCATTGGTTAAGCGCTGGTTTTGGGATGCCAGCGGCCCCGGTTCGGATCCCACATGAGGGCCAGTGACACTGCCCTTTACAGCTAACAACAGCTCCAGCTAACAACAGCTCCACCTGGAGCTAGGCTGTGCGAGCCCCGGTAATGGTGTGGGCTGCAGCCCCTGCTGCAGTGGGCTGCCATAGGCTACAGTGAGTGGCCTTCAGCCAGCGTGAGCGGCTGGCAGCCAAGCGTGAGCTGCCAATAGCCGCGATGAGCGACATCCAGAGGCCGGCGACCGATCTGCCTCATCCGGGAAGAGCGCAATGATGATACCAACAGTGAAGCAACATCCTCCGCAACTAAACTGAAGAACAAGAAGACAGCAACTTGTCTGTTCCCCTTCCCCGATTCCCCAACGCTGTTCCCCTCCACCAAATCCCCAATAAAATCTTAAAAAAAAAAAAAAAAAAAAAAAGTACATTTTGTAAATTAAAATTTCTATCTGGGTGTAGTACTCTAAATCACTGAAGTTAATTCAGCATTATGATACAATCATCAATAACAATATCATGGATTAACCTAATAACATTAATTCTCAGTAATATACTTGGTTCATTTCAAATTCTTTGGTTTAGCTCTTTCTTTGCACCAAAGACATATTTACAATTTAAAGTAAACAAAGTAATTACCACTCAGGCCAAGAAATAAATCAGTGCCTGCACTCCAGAAGCATGCCTCTTTCTGATGACATCTCCCACCTCTTTCAGTAATGGTAGTCCCTATCTTGAGTTAAATGATAGCCATTTCCTTGATTTCCCTTTAGTCTATCTATGACTGAATGTCCAAATAATACAGTTCAGTTTCATACACTGCACATTTGCTTTTGTGACTTACTTCTTTAACGTTAAGTTTGTGAGAGTCATTTGTATTTCTATAGTTAATTCATGTTCATTTCTGTATAATAGTACCTTTATACAACATATCCCATTGTGATTTTGCTTATACTGGCATTGAGTCTAAAGATCATTTGGGAAGAATTAACATTTTTACAATATTGAATCTTCTAATCCACAGACATGGCACAGCTGTCCATTTGTTTTAGTTTTTTTTCATTGTCTCCCGCAAACCAAGGTATCACTATATTTTCTTTTCACTTTTTTTTTTGGGGGGGGGGGCGTCCTATTTGCCGATTTACTTTTTTGAGATAGGTTCTTGGTTCATTAGTTTTCAGTTTTTTTAATATAATATATGCATTTGAACTATAAATTTCCCTCTAAGTGATGCTTTAGCCATACACACACGTTTTTTTTTTGTTTTTTCTTTTCTTTTTTTTTTTTTGTGGGCAGTGTCAGTGGGCCGCTGGCCTCCCAAGCCAGCGCTTAACCACTGCGCCACTCAGCCGGCCCAGACACATGTTTTTAATATAAATCATTTTTGTAACACTATTTTCAGTTTATTTCTCCAGTTTAGCAAGAACTGAGACCAAACATCTTTGACAATGTCATATTGCCTGTGCTCAGACTTATACTTTTCACTGAATCAAAATTTTGGAATGCTTATTTATAAGGTAATAACTGCCTGAAAATAAACAATGTGAAGCAATTAGTTTTCCATACATTCACATTTAATTACTATTATAAATAAAACACTCATAATTTCTCCAGTTTAAATCTGAACATACGATTTGTAGTAACAGGATGTGAATTCTAGTAGAGATTTTCTAATTCATTTTATGGCCCTAGACAAGTCATTCTGGATCTCTGCCTTCATCCACATCTAACAGGGATAATAATGCCCTTTTTAACTTACCTTATATGCAAGTAGCATAAGATTTAGGTGAAATATTTTGTTATAGTTGCTAAAGAAATAAGGTAAAACATAACTTTATCATAGTAACTATTTCCTAATATTTGATAGCTTTTTATAACTTAACCAAAATAGAGGCTGCACATACTTTCAGACCTACAAAATTCAGTAGTTATATAAGATGAATTAAAGTAGTAAAGCTAGTCATAATAGTAAACCCATTCATCCATGTTCTCAATTACATTAGGGAATCATAATTATAAAAATAGGTAAAATTTTGTGAAAACATGCCTATTTATTCTGGCTTAGGAGTTCTTGCCCATATCAATGGCTTGTCTGGCATCAGCCAAAGCATCATGTACCTGGACAGTCATATTGTCCACGCATCATGTACCTGGACAGTCATATTGTCCACAGACTGTCAAATGGATCTGTTAGACCCAAAGCCAGATCCAGCATGTCATTCTCATCAGTGATTGCTTCCAACTTCTCATATATGTGCTTTTCAAACATGAGCTGACAGGTAGAGTAAGCCAAGGTTCCTCCCACCGCAGCAAAACCATCAGTATCTGGATTATTTTCAACTACAACATCTAGTAGATGGCTACCGCCTTCCTTTGGTTGTTAATGTTTCACCGATGAGATTTCAAAAGTGGCACATTCCTTTACCTTCTGAGCCGCTCCGTGCGACACGCTCGGCCCCTGGCCCTGTGCGGGCTCCAGCGAGCAGCAGCCCACGACAGGCCGCGCTCCCCAGGGCCCAGAGGGAGGCCTGCAGAAGCCAGCGCCCCTGCGGCGGTCACTGCTGGCCTTATGGAAAACATGGGACTGATGTCTCCATAGGCACCGAGGGCGGGCAGACCCTGCGCAGAGCCCAAGGCCCGAGGGCCATGCTCAGGCTCCCGGCAGTCTGAGATCCAGAGGCCTTCCCGTGCGGCGGGCCAAGGCCATAACGTTTTTTGATAAAGTGTTTTTACACAAGAAGATATATTTATTAATTGAAATATTTTCTAATTTTCATTATAAGTTTTTCAGCTCATGGATTTTTCTTAGAGGGTTACTTACTAATTTCTAAACCTTTGGGAATCATCTGATTGCCTTTTTGCTATCAATTTTTAACTTAATAGCATTGTCTTTAGAGAATATACTCTGCATAATTTCAACCATTTTAATCTTGCTGACATTTGCTTTCTAATTTTTTATAAATTTCATGTAACAAATTAAAAATGTAGTATTTTAATATTTATAAATTTTTTATAAAACCTGTTTTTATAACTGTTACATATATGGTTGAAGTGAATATCACTTGGTAGTTTTTGGGTACACTATTCTATATATGACCATTAGGGCAAGCTTGTTAATCATGTTGTTCAAATACTGTAGTCTTACTTTTTGAATGCTTGCTCTCTCAATTTTGGGGGTGCATTAAAAATATTCCAATTTGTTTTTAAAGAAGCATAAAAAGATCTCTATAAGTTGATTTGAAATTATTTTTTTCATTTTTACAAAAAGAAATTCAAGAAGGATAAATATAAAGAATTAATATAACCTCAGAGGATTTGGAAACAAGGTGGATGTTTTAAGGAAGGGATGGGACATATGAGTGCATCATTCGTTGTATTTTTGACTTTTGAAAACTAACTTTACATATTCAAAAAATAAAATTAAATCACAGAAATGGGAATTTCACAAAACACTACGAAAAACTAATGAACCTAACAATACGAATATATTGAGTAACAGAAGGAAAAAAACTGCTAACTTCTAAACACAGTGTGCTGACAAAAATAATCTAAATAGGTGATATTTTAAGGACAAAAAAGAACTGCACAAAAATCCTGAACTTTACTTAGTATGTTGTTGTGGTTCTGGTACTGCCATTTAGAAATTATTTTGCATGTACTTAAGTACTGGGCAAACGGGTAAATAAACTAAAGTTGCTGGGAGATACAAATTCAGAATGGGGGAAAGGAGTCAAAGAACCCTTTAGCGATGGACTGGAATTAGAGATTTTATATGAAAGAGTGTGGAAGTACTGACACTCCAGTAGCAACGAGAGTAAGTAATACCTAAACTCGGTCGCTCAAAAAAAGGAACTATATATTTTTAGAAGAATGGCTTATTCCATATTCCAGGGTTCAAGCAGAGAAAGTACAAGGGAAGCCTGGATAATCTTGTTGTACAAGGTCAGACAATTAAGTTTCTGAACTCATCCTAGAAGAAGTGCCACATACCTCACTGCTGAATATCACTATGGTTACCTTTGAAGTACTCCCCTTGGGAAGCTATGCACTGATGCCAGCACCTAGTCACCCTTCAATGCAATTTTGGAACTCTTTTTCTGGAATGGCCACCAGAGCTGTCGTCTTATTACCCTTGATGTCCTGAATGTCATCCAAATATCTTCCTTTCAATATTTTCTTTATCTTTGGGTAAAGAAAGAAGTCATGGGGCTCCAGATCAGGTGAGTAGGGAGGGTGTTCCAATACAGTTATTTATTTACTGGCTAAAAACTCCCCTACAGACAGTGCTGTGTGAGCTGGTGCACTGTTGTGATGCAAGAGCCATGAACTGTTGGCAAAAAGTTAAGGTAGTCTTTAAGTTTTTCAGCACTTCTAAATAATAAACTTGGTTGTTTGTTCAGTTGGTACAAATTCATAATGAATAATCCCTCTGAAACCAAAAATGGTTAGCAACATCGCTGCAACAAGTTTGTGAACTTACTTGTCAGACCTTTGTACAAGAACGAATAGTAACGCTCCAAAACTAATGGGAGCTTATCAAAAGGTTAAAGGAGCTAGCTTATAGGAGTTACCACCACTGGACTAATTTGGAATATTTTAGGGATAATGATTTAAAAAATCAGTTAGTCTTAGGTACTTAAAATTAAAGAGAGAGCGGGAAAAGGGAAAGTTCTTCACAGAAGAATGTTTGAGCAAGGTAGAAATAATAAAAAAAAATTCCAACCACTATAGTAAATAAGACGAAACAACTCCCCCTGGTTCCCCCATGCCCCCATTTCAGGCAAGACCATTAATGCATACTAAAGCCACAGGTGAAAACTCAAGAACAGGATATTCACTTAGTCTTAATATATAATCCCACAGATTACAGATTAAAGGTACCTTTCAATGGAGAAATATGGTGGACAATTTAATCAAATTAAATATCAACAATAATGGAACAAACTGACATATGTCCTCTTAGTCATATACTGAGAACATGATATCACCTATGCAGTATGCCTATCAAAAATGTTTAAGGGCTGGCCGAGTGGCTCAGTTGGTTAAGAGCTCACTCAAGAGTGCAAGCTGAGCTCTGAGCAACAGTAGTTCGATGCCCAGCCTGAGCTGGCTGCCATTGAGCTGTCAACAGATGGCAGGATGGCTCAGCTAAAAAAAAAACAAAAACACAAAAAACAAAATAAAAAAGGTTAACATGAATCTAATCACAGGGAATTTTCTAGATTAATGAAGCCTAAATATTCAACTAAATACAATATGTAATCTTTGATTGGATCTTGGATCAAACAACTAACCCACAGTTGTAAAGGACATTATTGTGACAATCTGGAAAATATGAATCAGAACTGTGTATTATGTAACTGTATCAATGCTGAATTTCCTGAGTGTGATAATTATATTGTGGTCATGTAGGTAAATGTTCTCAATCTTTGGGATACATACTAAAGTATTTAGGGTTGAAGTAACTCAAACGGTACAGAAAAGAAACAAAAAGAAAAATGTGCATGCATATATGCATATATTTACACACAAGCACACACAGATATGAAAAAAGTAGCAAAATATTTATTAATGAATCTTAGGTAATGAATATATGGGTTCTACTACTCTTAAAATTTTCCTTGAGTTTTCAAATTTATCAAGCTATAATATTTGATTGATAAAACAAATCTCCCCCAAACAATTGTAGATTTGTCTGTCAGTTTTTGCTTTATATATATTGAAGCTATACTAGTAGGCATATACAAATTAAACACTGATATATTTTCCTTTTTTTTTTTTTTGAGGGCAGTGTCACTGGCCCTCATATGTGGGACCGAACCGGGGCCACTGGCTTCCCAAGCCATAAATCACACCTTTTATCATTATGAAAAATTTCCTTTACTTCTGGAAATATTTATTCTAAAGTCTTATATTTTTGGATATGTCTCTCATAAGCAGCATAAAGTAGATTTTTAAATCCAGTCTGATAATCTTTTAACTGGAGTATTTAGGTCATTTACTTTTAATGTGATTTAGTGACATATTTTGATTTATATCTAGTATCTTACTTTGCACTGTCTGCTCTACCTGTTCTATGTTTCTATTCTCTCCCTGCGAATCACCCTGGGAGCTTTAAAATCACTCAGAGATTCTGATTTAATTGGTCTAGGATGGAGTCTGGGCATTAGAATTTTCAAAAGTTCCCCCAAGTGAATGTATTGTATAGCCAATGTTGAGAGACACTTTTAGATTTTTCCTTTTAAATTTAGTAATTCATGATTTTTTTATTTTACTGATTTGAAGATTTTAGTTTCTATTCTTTTAGAAAAATGTACACTTAACTACGGAATAACCTTAGGTTTCTCCCAGACCATATAAATGCTTAAGAACACTTAAAATTTTGTTAACCACACAACTTACATTAGTCTTTTTATATATTCTATTTTATAAATGTTTGTCTAGATTTACCAACACAGTTACCATTTTTTGATTTTTCATTCCTTCTTTTACCTCAGATTTTCTCTTCTGCCTGAAATATATCTTTAGAATTTCGTTTAGTGAAGGTTTGCTCTCCCATTCTTTCCTCTCCTTCTGCAACTCCAATAATAAGTTTTAAAAGGTGAAAGATTTATATGATCTGAAGACAAAACCAGAGTATCCAATAAGAAGTTAGATCTTCTCATTTTATCTTCCATGTCTTCAACATTTTAATTCAATTTTATTTATTGCATATTGTATTTTTCTGTATACATGTGGCATTCTGGATAATTTTATTTAATCTGTCCCAGTTCAATAATTTCCTCTTTAATTCATGCCATACACTGAGTTAATTATTTCATTTCTAGAAGTTCAATTTTTTAAAATTTTGGTCTTCCAAATAAATAGCTAATAAATCCTTAAAGTTTCTAGTGCCTACAGAAATTTTCAACCAATTCTTTATTTAAAAATTTTACTTTATAGACTATGACTCAATGCTAGCGGTTGAGGTATTTCTAGATCTGTTCTTGCTGTCTGCTGGCTTTAGATCATGTTACCTGGTTTCCATACATGTTTATTAACAGTAATTATTTTGTACTGCAAGATGCTTATTTTTCTTGAAAAATGATTTATGAAGATTTTTAAAGCAGAAGTATTGATTTATGCTTCTTTTAGGCAACGTGGGATCCACCAGTGTAGGACCACTCTCAACTAAATAAATTCGAGTTTTAAGTTTTATGGACTAAACTGATGATGTGAATTTGGACTACTAGTTTCTGCTTGGGATGTCCTATAGTTTCAACTCGTCTGGGTCTGTGATCTGGGTGAACGGGGTAGATTTACTCTGGTTCACCCTTAAACTGAGATGGTGACTCTTTGGAGCTTCAACTCTATCAGTGAAATATAAAAATCAAAGTTCAAGTTTGCCAGTCTGCACAAAAGCTCTAAAGGCAAAAAGAGCTTTGTGCTCTGTTTACCTTTCTGAGTTCCTGCCAGCACCTGTGTTTTGGACTTATCAGTTCTTTGATGTTCTAAGACAATCGATTTATCCAACATTTAAAAAAAAATTGTTTTGTAATCATATTCTAATTTAACCTTGAAAGTATTATAGAATATATAAACAGATAAAATTAACTTAGTCTAAGTTGTTGGCATAAAATCAGTTTGTGACAACAGAGCCGATAGTTACTAAAGGATATTTAAATGAATAGTAAAAGTATTATTCACTGATTCATGAAAGTACTGTATTATGTGAATACATAGGTTTGCTAAGGGCAAAAATAGACTCTGAATAATCTATTAAATGAATTAGAAGTTTCTTTATCAAAAAAGGCCAGAGACCCAACCTGAAGTGATCTTAACTGACAAACTTTACTCATACACTAATATGTACAATATAAATAACATGGAAACTTAACTGCAGAATCAATTCTTCATTAAATTATTAAAAAAATACAAACTTCATAGTAGTACTAGTTGTAAAACATAAGAACTACCTAGAAATACATCCTCATTGTTCTTAAATGTTTTCAAACATATATTCACTTCTCTGCAAGAGATAATTATGACTTAATAACTGACATAATACTGAATTTCAATGAATATTTATATAATGTAAATATTGAAGGAATATGAGTTTGGAAGGAAGAATTTACCATCATACAACCATGTGTAGTTTCTTTCTCTAAGTCAGAGATTCAGAGATTCTTAAATATTTTTGGACCATGAACCCCAAGAGCAGTCTAGTGAAGTACATGGATCTTTTTTCAAAATAATGCTTTTATTTTATTTATTTATTTATTTATTTATTTATTTATTTATTTATTTATTTATTTTTAGCTGAGCCCTCCTGCCACCTGTTGGCAGCTCAACAGCAACTCAGCTCGGGGTGGCATTCAACCGCCATTGCTCAGAGCTCAGCTTGACTCTTGAGCGAGCTCTTAACCAACTGAGCCACTCGGCCGGCCCTCAAAATAATGCTTTTAAATGAATAAAATGAATTAGAAAGGAATATACTGAAATTGTATACTGAAATATAATAAAAATATTATTTTGAAAAATGTTATGATATAGTAGTAACACATTAAATAATAAGGATCTATCAGTGGATCTAATAACTAAGATAATTTCAAAGTAGTGATAAAAATAAATATTTTGACATATATACTAACTACAATATGATACCGAAATATCTGTGATTTCTGTTGGTGACAAAGTCACAGATACTGAATTTTGCTACCTACTTCCCTAAAAGATGGAAATGCTAAATTTTAATTAGAATTGAATAAAGATTATTTTTTTCTCATTCAAGACCATGGACTCTCTGAACTCTATTTTTGGACCTCCTAAAGGGTTAAGTGTCAGATGAACTAAATTTGGACAGGTTCATTTCACTTAGATAAAAGCTGTCAAGTGAACCAAAAATTATTTTGAAGGAATGGGAGCACTTCATTTCTAGGAAACCCATGATAATGAGCTAAATTTGCGGCTCACTTCTAACAAGTATACAAGAATTCTCAGTAATTAAGCTCACCTCTGGTTCTGTATTATTCTTTTTTTTATTATTAGTTTTAGGTGTATAAAACAACATAATGATTAGACATTTACACAACTCACAAAATGGTAACTCCAACAAGTATACTACATGTCTGATATCATACACAGCTATTACAATACCATTAACTATATTCCCTATACTGTACTTTATATCCTGTGAATGAATATATGTGTATTTATAGCTGATATTCAATATTATTTTATATTAGTTACAGGTATACAGCACAGTGTAAAGCATTTATATAATTCATGAAGTGATCCACCCGGTAAGTCTAGTGCCCGTATGGCATTATGCATAGTTTTTACAACATTACTGACTCTATTCCCCATAGGTATTGCACATCCCTCCGTGATTATTTTGTGACTACCAATTTCTACTTTTTATCCCCTTCACCTTTCTCACTGGTTCTATATTATTATTCATATATTTTATTTTCCTCATTCACAATATTTTCGTATTTTCAAAAACTATGTTTTTATAAGGCATTTTTATCCTTTCTGGAATATGTGCACTCTAGACATTTTCTGCAAACAAAATTGTCAAAATACCAAATAAAGATATGAATAAAATGATAATGAATTACTCAATTTTCTCATTTTAATCACTGCTTCAATTTTTTTCTGTAAGAAAAAATAAACAATTCTTTAATTTTAATATTATGTAGAGCTATCCTGGCCGCTCTCCCATTTACCCTTAATAAATTCTTAGGGGATTTGTCATCACATAGGTCAACATGTGATGACAAATAAGTCAATGTTATAAGAACTACTTTCACATCAAGATGATTTTTATTGATTAAAAACTAAATTCTGACACCAGTATTTCTGTATTTGAAGTACATCAAAATTTAAAAAACAAAAAAACACATTACTACTATTTATGTAAATTTTCATAGTATATAAATATACTTGGGAGAAAAGCCCATTTTATTCGCAATTTAAATGGTGGCTAATGTGGTGGTTAGATATCTCAAATTAAAAAAATACGCAATGTAAGAATAAATCATTTAATAAAAGAATACGTAAACAGTATAATAGAACCTTGATTTTTTTTTTTTTCCTTCTGAATAGTACCAAGTGCACTACTCTTCCTCATTGAAGTTGAAGGATCTGGAATTTCAAGTATCTTGGCATCCAAACCATATTTCAGAGTCTCTTTCACTTAATACAAAACAACAAAACAAAACACAATCTTTATCAGATCATATGTTCTAAGTTTTAATGTACAAATATAGGGGCTATCAATCAAACTGAAAGCTAAAGGCCTAAAATCAGATATAAGATTTCGGAAGGCAATTTCAAAAAGTTTACATTAAGTAGCTATAGTCATAAATAATATAGTTAAAACTGTTTTAATCTTAGAAATCTTTTAATTTGAAATTATTTACCTAAACAGTATTTCAAATCTTCTTTCAAAAAAAAAATCCAGTGACTTTAGTATCACTTAAAAAAAACAGCTTTAAGTGTATACATATCTATAATTTGACATATATTGAATACCTATTGTACTTGTCTGCCTCTGTTTAGGAGCTTGAGACATTAGATTAAGTAAGAGTCCTGACACCCAAGGAATTAAGTCCAGTGAAGAAGACACACATGCAAATATATAACATGAAAACCACGTAATGATTACCTAGTAGAGGAGTGTATAAAATGTTATAGAAGTAGAAGAACACCAGTAGAAGAAAAGAGAAACCCACAGCTGGGACCTACAGGATGAACAAGCAGCCTTTTCCCAGGAGAAAATGGGGAGCAGACAGTGGAGAATAAAGGGGACAGCTGTTGAAGTGGGTACTGTCAAACTCAGTTGTAAGCAGAGGAAGTATAAAAGTATTATTTCCAGACCGGCCGAGTGGCGCGGTGGTTAGGCGCTGGCTTGGGAAGCCAGTGGCCCCGGTTCGGGTCCCACAGGTGAGGGCCAGTGACACTGCCCTCAAAAAAAAGTATTATTTCCAAGTAGGTGTGGACTATCCATAGTATCTCTGAAACTCATAAAGTAGCTTTTGCAATGTTGTCTTATCACTGCTTTCACTGTATTGTAATTCTTTTTTTTTTTTAAGTCCACAGTGACACTTTTTTTTTCTGTCTTTAACAGTTTTAAAACTCACTTTGAGGGCCGGCCGAGTGGCGCGGTGGTTAAGAGCTGGCTTGGGATGCCAGGGGCCCCGGTTCAGATCCCACATGAGGCCAGTAACACTGCCCTCTAAAACAAAACAAAACAAAAAACTCACTTTGAATTTTAAAAGCTGACAGACAAAAAAAATAAGCCTCTCATCATGTTTCCTAGAAAACAGAGAAGAAAATATCATCTGAAATGGCTCTTTCGCTTGATTTATCCAAGACTTGAAATCTGAATCCAATACCATGAATAAACACATATTTTTCAAACTGACTTATATATTTTAATAAAACATTCACAATATAATTTTCCCAAAGAAACAGAAAAGTTACTAAAATGGGAATTATATTAGCATCTTCCTCATATCATTATAAAAAGATTAAATGAGCTGACTACATATAGATGGGGATAGGAGTCAAGAAATAATAATTATTAAAAGTTCGGTGCAGTAAAAAAGGCTCTGGAGATAAGTAATCAACAGAACTCTATCTTTACTTGTGCTTTAGTACCAAGTGACCTTAGAAACTGTACTTATCCTTTCTTGTTTGTTTCCTCATCTGTAAAATAAAGGATTGCACTAGATGAGCTCCACAGGCCGTTCTAATTCTAAAATTTGAGATCAGTTCTTGTCAGAACAAAATACCACTCTCTAACCCAATCCAAACCTGTCTATATCAATTTCCAGCTTGAAATAATGCAATGAACAAAAATTAGGACTTACTAGAAAGAAATATTACTACTTAGTGAATTTTATCAAGGGCCAAATTTCATGAAAATCTATTTTTTCAGATTTATATCTAAGAACAGCAAAGTTCAAAGGGGCTCTTAATTATTTAGATTTTTTTTTAAATTGGGGGATTGGGGGAGGGTAACAGTGTTGGGGAATTGGGAGAGGGGATCAGCCAAGTTGTTGTTCTTCAATCTTGGTTGTGGAGGGTGCCAGTCGCCATTTGGCTTCTCGTCAGCAGCTCGTGGCCTCAAAGCTCAAGGTGCTGCGTTCAATCCCAGTAGCAGGTAGGCAAACACCATTGCATGTGGGAGTCGAACCAGCAGCCTTGTTAAGAGTGCACGCTCTATCCTCTGAGCCATCCGGGCAGCAGCTCAGCTCAAGGTACCAAGTTCAGTCCCAGTTGCGGGTGGGCATAGCCACCATCCCATGCGGGAGTCCAACCCAGCAGCCCTGTTAAGAGCGCATGCCCCATCCACTGAGCCATCCGGGAGGCAGCTCAACTCAAGGTGCCAAGTCCAGTCCTAGTTGCGGATGGGCACAGTCCACCATTGAAAAGGCAGTCTTGTTACACCAGCTGAGCCATCCTGCTGCCATTGGCAGCGCAGCGACAGCTCAGCTAGGCCACAGTGTTCACTGGCCAATGTGGGAATCAAACCGGCAGCCCTGTTGCTCAGAGCACACACTCTAAGCCAACTCTTAACCAACTGAGCCACTCGGCTGGCCCAAAGGGATACCTTTTTGAATGTGCCACACATAAGATAAAAACCTGGCATAATCATGGGACTGTCAGATCCAATGATAGTAAACAGACTGATGAAATATTGCCCTTTTCCCCTAGAAAGCAATGCACACATGATATACAAATCACAACTGGTTATAGTTTGGGGTGGTTCACAGACTCCCCTTGAATCATCTGAGTTTCCATGTATAGGTAGTGATGATGAAGACAAGGATTTATAGAATCATTGTTTTGGTCTGCTATAGTTTAGTTGCAAGGAATGGAAACCCACTTGAACTAGCTTAAGTAAAAAGCAGGTTTATTTTAAATATGAAAAGATATCTCATTAACTTCAATTTGAAGAAGCACAGCTGGTCTTCATGGGAATAGAAAAGTTACCAAACAGACACTCTTCTGTTTCCCTCCATTTTCCCAGAAAGTTGCTTCAGAATTTCTGGAAAATTTCTAGACTCCAACGACTAACACACACACAGTCCTGTATCTCTGGACTATACTACTAAAGTATAACTATTTCTTTTTCTTTTTCTTTTTTTAAAACAAGATTTTATTGGGGTATTGGGGGAGGGGAACAGTGTTGGGGAACCAGGGAAGGGGAACAGACAAGTTGCTGTCCTTTTGTTCATCAGTCTAGTTGTGGAGGGCATTGCTTTACTGGCCATGTTGGTATCAACACTGCGCTCTTCCCAGGTGAGGCAGATTGGTCGCTGGCCTCTGGACAGCTGCTCACGGTGGCTCTTTGCAGCTCACACTGACTGCTGGCCACTCACTGTAGCTTATGGTAGCCCACTGCAGCAGGCACTGCAGCTTACACCGTCGCTGCCTGCAATTCACGGCAGCCCATCTCCAGGTCGAGCTGTTGCTCACCATCTTAGCTGCAGAGGGCAGTGTCACTGGCCCTCATATGTAGGATCTGAACCGGGGCCCTGCTGCTCAGAACTGGCATCCTAAGCCAGCTCTTAACCAACGCGCCACTCGGCCAGCCCAGTATAATTATTTAATTCAGTTTAGAAAAATACTTCGTATTCACATACACAGGATATGAACTAGGCATATTAAGTAATACTTGAGAGCCCATCTCTGAGTTAATGTTTAGTATTCTTTTTTAGGATGTGCAATATAATTCTTCTCCAAGACACTTAATAACCCTCAGATAGCCATTCTCAGGTTTTACTTTTCATGCTTCATCACTCTTTCCATAGCAATCTAGGGCTTATCACAGCCATATCATTTTCTACTGAAACATCTCTCCAAAAATTAACATGGATTTCAACCACAACAGAAAATTGACCAGTACTAAGAATGCTCAAAAGGAATGTGGTGTAGACACTGAAAAGTCCTTGAACAGTTTTAATACATTTTGTGTTTTGGAATATGTTTGTATTTTCTGGAGACCACCTGGGAGCATTTGAACACTTATCTCTAAATGTGCATGGCCTGTATGTAAGCCCTATATCTGAAAGCCATTTATGACATGCAAAATGTGATTCCGAAAAGATTGTGCAATAAAAAAGTCCGTCATTGTACTTTACGAGAAACACAATGAAAGGATAGGCTGAATTTATTAATATTGTAAGGCAAATGTTTGGGAAAATTAGTTTGTTCTAATAAGGAAAATCTGTATAACATGTTGGTCAAGAGGTTGATTAGTCAGGAAGCAAATGACTTTATGGACAACTAACTGCAATACTGTTAGACTGGTTTCTATTTTCAACATGTCTGCACTACATGTCTTTTTATTTACATTCGGTAAAGTGATAAAACACACTGATTAGAAAATAAAATTCGGGTAAAAAGTTCATTTGTTTTGCTTCCTCCACATTTTAGTGCCCCTTTTAAACGTTCATTATCTTTCCTCAGTAAATTTTAATTTTGTTTTTTAGACAAATTTATGCAGAGAATTTAAAAATTGTAGTATTTCAAAATATTTTTAAGACTTAAGAATTCATTCTTCTCTCTAACTCCATTTGACAATTTTTCCTTCTTTGCACAATACAAAAACATTAAGAAAAAACCCTTGTTATATGTAAAAATGTATAGGCTGTTCAAATAGCATTGGAAATTTAAATAGAAAGTTCTTTTTTTACTCAATATTGTCTTTGTTATCTTTTACAAAACAGTTATAAGATTGTACTTCTTTACTCTCTCCCTCTCAATTCCCCCACCCTACTGTTTAAATAGTTTAATAAGGAACTACAGAATTTTATTTCCTACATAATTTTGTCTGGCATGCTGCCAGCGTCAACAACAGCATCTTAAACTTCTCAAAGACATATTAAGAGGGAGCTATAAACTCTAAATATTTTTATCCATTACAAAAGAAAACCTGGCAATATTTACCCAATTATGTAGTGTACAACAGTGGTTTTTCAAAGTGTTCTCTACAGAGGTAGGCATCTTCTAGGGTTCAATCACTGGCCAACAAAGGCAGACATGGGAGATTCTCTGAGGCCACAACTTCTATACACTTTGACCAGACCATAAATTGGTTTCCTATGAAGAAAAGTTTAAAATGGTTGAAATAAATGATCTCGGCCTATTTATTATCCTTGATGATTTGAAGTAAGGGAAGGGGAAAAATAGATTTCCATCTCTTATCTTTTTGAGGGGAAAAAACAAGAAGAAAATATATTTTTGAGAGTCAATAAGGAAACAGTACTGTCACTCCCTGAATTCATGATAGTTACATATATATGAGAAATTTTTCTAAAGCCAACTTTTAGGGCTGACTGATAGAGTGGCCAGTAAGTGAGAAAGATTTATTACTAGATACCTTGAATCACATACAAATCATAAGTTCCACCTGTCCTTTATCTAATCATTTCTTTAAGGAAAAGCAAAATATAGTTAAAAACAGAAAATATCTGATTCCAATTGAAGACTTGGCTTTTTATAAATTTAGCAATCCATTCTCAGCACTTTTCTACACAATCCACTTCATTTCTGTATGTATCACAAATTCCTGAAATTCTGACTGCTAAAGATTACTGATTTTGATGGCAATGTGTAACAACCAGACAACAGTTTTCCCTCCTTATTTTGGTAGTAAAGAATAAAAAAGGTACCAGAGGGAGATGAAGTGTGGTAAGTAAAGGCTGTTTATGGGGCCGGCCAAGTGGTGCGGTTGTTAAGCACTGGGTTGGGAAGCCAGCGGCCCCGGTTTGGGTCCCACATATGAGGGCCAGTGACACTGCCCTCAAAAAAAAAACTGTTGGGCCGGCGAGTGGTGCAGTGGTTGGACGCTGGCTTGGGAAGCCAGCGGCCCCGGTTTGGGTCCCACATATGAGGGCCAGTGACACTGCCCTCAAAAAAAAAAACTGTTTATGGGCTACGTAATCTATGCTAAGTAGATGAAGTCAAGCTTTCTAACAAGGAAAAGAGAAGACAGGTGTTGGCTAATGGAGTTAATAATTTATATGTGGAGAGTTTTACCCAAAGTGAAGTCACGAAAGTCTTGCATCTTCAGATGTTCCTTTGTTAATGGATCAATAAATGTAGGAAACATTCTTTTTAAAGAGCTACAGGTATGTGTAGTGATATACTAGCTCTATCATTAAGAAACCCAATGTAATTCTTTTCAATGTTTTCCCCAATTTATTTTGCTGACAAACTCCTTTTTCAATTATTTATTATTTTACAGAACTTCTCTGAGAAACTTTAGGTCAGAGACAGAGGAATAGAAGCTTCATGAGAAAGACATGGATATGTAGTTTCTAAGCAAAATATTTGAAAAAAACTGAAAGGATAACCCAGAAACTCCATATATAGAGATCAGAGAGGAATATAAAGAATTAAGTGAAAAGATCTCACCCTGGCTTCACAGGAATACCCAGATTCCTTTCTTACTGTGTTGCCATCTGGTGATCACTGCAATCATGTAACAACAGCCATTACATCAGCAATGTAAAGTTCTTAGGAGGAGGTCCTACTGTTCTCATTTATAGATGCAGAGAATAAGGTTTAGGTCCATTAAATGCCCAGGTCAGACAGTTGGCAAGTGATTTTCAGATGCAATTAAAATTTGTCTGACTCAGAAGTCTGAGTTTTTAACAATTCTGCTTTCTATGTGTAATACAGAAAAAAGTGGCAGTTTGGTTACAACCTAACAGTTGTTCATGCATAAAATAAATTACGCTATAGAAATATATACTATGAATGCAGTTCTTCATTTTGAAAACAAGTTAACTGTATGTATTAGTTTTCTACTGCTGTGTAACAAATACCACCAACTTAACTTTAAAACACTACCTAATTCTGTAGGTCAGAAGTCCATGCAGGCATGGCTGATATTTTGCTGAGGGTCTAATAGGGCTGAAATCAAGGGTTAGCAACCCAAGGCTCTTATTTGGGGGTGATATCAGGTGGGAGGAGAATCCACTTCTAGGCTCATTACACTTGTTGGCAGAATCCAGTTCCATGTGGCTGTGGGACTGAGGTCCCTGTTTCTTGCTATCTGTTCAGCTTCAAGAGGTCACCTACAATCCATGACTCACGGTCCACTCCATTTTCAAAGCCAACAACAGCACACTGAATCCTTCTTATACCTGAAATCTCCCTGATATCCCTCTTTCCCCTTCTCTTCTGTTGCACTTAGAGAAAGTTCTCTGCTTTTAAGAGCTCATGTGATTAGATTAGGCCCACCCAGAAAACATTTCTATTTTAAGGTCAACTGATTAGTAGCTTTAATTATATCTGCAAAGTCCCTTCAGACCAGTAAATAGATTAACATTTGAAGAAACAAGAGATGAAAATTTTGGGAGCCAGGGTTAAGTGGGTATTTTACGAATTGTGACTATCACACCACACTTGGAAAAAAACTTATTTTTTTACTCCTTTTTTTTGAGGGCAGTGTCACTGGCCCTCATATGTGGGACCAAACCGGGGCCGCTGGCTTCCGAGCCAGCGCTTAAACACCACGCCACTCAGCCGGCCCTAACTTTTCATTTTTTTAGCCACTAATAACTTTATAAGTTTATTTAGAATATTTGTTTTTATGGTTAGAGAAAGGCATGAGAAAGACTGAGGGTGGGTGTGTGTGTGTGTGTGTGTGTGTGTGTGTGTGTGCGAGTGTATACACTGGCTTCTTACAGATCACTTTAAACGTTATTTTGCTTTTTAGAAGCAAAAACATAAGCAAGTATACAACTAACTTGGAAATTCAGTTAAAATGATTGTTCTCATTCTGATTACTGTTAAAAAATGAAGAAAGAAAATCACAATGACAGTAAAAATTAATAATACTTGAATTGTGGACTTTTTAAAACAGAGAAAATATAGTTTATTATTTTTAAGGATATAAATGAACAAATATCAGCCTGGCAAAACTGGCCTCTGCATAACAACATATTTTTTGTTAAAGGATAGTTTTAAAGTATTATTAGAAAAAGTTGTATTCAATGTTAATTGTTGTTGCATAAAACTGATAGAAAACATAATGAAGAAATATTCCATTATCTAAGGACAAAAAAACTTCACAAAGAAAGCCACAAAACTAGATTGTGAATATCTCAAAAAATGTTGCTGTACAGGAAAACTAAGCAATGGAAAACTGTTGCCCAAATTAATATTTAATTCAATTGTAATCAATATCTCCCAAAAAGATTGTTTTGAATTAAAAGGAACAATGAAATGGGTGAAGGGAAATGAAAAACTAAACTAATTACTAGAAATTACACAAGAAATAATACTTAAAACTATATAGCACATAAAAACTGAGTTAAAAACAAAGGAATAGAATATAGGATAGCTTCCGCTACATATAAAAATATATCTCTGCAATGATATGGATGGACCAGGACTATTATGTTAAGTGAAATAAGTCAGTAGGAGAAAGACAAATACCATATGATCTCACTCATATGTGGAATCTGAAAAACTGAATGAATGAGCAAAGTAAACAGAAACAGTCTCATAGATATAGAGGAAAAACATGGTTGCTAGTTGGGAGAGGGGTGGGATGAGGGAAAAGGGGAAGGGATTAGACAGCAAAAATAGGCAACTACAATATTGCTTACAGGGATATGAAAGACAGCTCGAAAAATATAACAATGTTGTAAAAATTTTGTGGGGTGTCGATGGTCACGTCTTGTTAGGGAGACCACTTTATGGATGGAGTAGAGGCTTGATCACTGCACCGTATACCTGAAATTGATGTTGTATAATATTGTATGCCAACTGTAATTGAATATATAGATAGTCACGGGATGTGGATTATACGGTGGAAGGGAGTCAAAGGAATTGTAATAGATAGTATGATATGGAGGGAGGAGTGGGGTGGAGAATTGGGGGCGGGGGGGTTATCACGTTGAGGGGTAGAAAGTGTAACTATTGCACTGTGTTGTACACCTGAAACTAATTTAAAAAAAAAACAAAAAGAAATAAAACGTACCACAAAAAAAAAAGTGTATCTCATAAGTTAGATCTACTCCTTAAATCTTACATAAAAATAAACCTCAGATAAATTAGTATTGAATCATATATAATCTGTACCCCAGGTAGGTCAGATTCAGAGTTTGAGCTAAAGAAAAAATAACTGAAAATATTTAGTCTGAAGAAAAATAATCTTTTAAAAAGCTTTACAGCACTAGAATACAATCATAAAGAAAGTAATTATTTTCAAAAAATGTAAACAGGGACTTCCGGGAAAATGGCGCAATAGACAGACGCTGTGCTAACTGCCTCCCAGAATCACACCAAAATTACAAGCAAATTATACAGCATTCAACCCTAGAGGTCCCCGGAACACTGGAAAACAGAACCACTAAACAAAGAACTTAAAGAGGAAGCTGCATCGGGTCTGGTAGGACGGGCGGAGACGAGAGAGGGCAAACCCCGTGAGGGAGGTCCCAGCTGTGGAGAGGCTTCTCCGGTTAGGGAGAGACCCTCCGGCCGCACACCAAGCTCACCAGCCCAGAGCTCCTTTGCCAGGAAGAGAAATTCTAATATAGCCGACAGTAAATTAGTAAGGACTCTCTTTGCTCAGCTCGGTGAGGCTAAGAGCGGCTGGAGAATCAGTGGGGCCAGCGCCCGGGCTTGCTTGCCGGTGACCACTTACCTGTTTCCTGGTGGAGGGAGTGGCTGTGTGAGCCGGGAGCCTGCGGGGACGGACTGAACTGAGCACCTTTGGTGCAAAGGCTGGAGGTTTTTGGACTATTGTTCCCGTGGAGCGGAGCCTGTGCGCGATTGGTGTAGGGAGGGTGCCATTTTGTCGGGCTTGGGCCTTCCCACGAAAGATCAGGTCCGAGACCTCATTGGTCTGGTGGAATTGGCGCAGAAGTGCATGTGTGCGTGCACGTGCGCCTGCGGCCTTGGATCCCCACCCTCCGCCCGGCTTATACTGCTTTGCCAGGGAAACGCAGGGCCGGGTGCCCTCTGGCTCCAACGGCTGCTCACTGAGACCCGGGAGTGCGCGAGCCGCCTCGGATCCCCACTCTCCGCTCAGCTTGTGCTGCGTTGCCAGGGAAACGCCTAGTGTGAGTGATCCAGCTCCAACAGGCTGCTCACTGAGACGCGGGAGCGCGCAAGCCGCCTCGGGTCTCTGCTCTCCCCACTCCGCTTGCAGAGTTGCCAGGCTGGTGATTGGTTGTTGGGCTGCTTGGCGTGATCTGTGAGCGGCTGATTTGGACAGGCTGAGACTGGGAGTTTTCCTGGGAGTGTTGGGCCGTGAGCTGTGTGCCTGCGTGATCCAGCCAGGGCTCTCCTGGTGATCTATCTAATACATCAAAGCAATCCCAGAGCGACAGACAGCCAGAATGGGGAAACAAAGAAACATGTTACAAGTAAAAGATCAGAAGAAACCTCCAGAAATGGAACCAAATGAAACAGAGGGATCCAACCTTTCAGAGATAGAGTTTAGAACACTGATGATAAGAATGTCTAAGGAACTTAGCGAGGACATAAAAAAGGATAGGGAAACCATAAAAAACAACCTGTTAGAACTAAA
This sequence comes from Aselliscus stoliczkanus, assembly GCA_033961575.1. Taxonomy (NCBI): domain Eukaryota; kingdom Metazoa; phylum Chordata; class Mammalia; order Chiroptera; family Hipposideridae; genus Aselliscus; species Aselliscus stoliczkanus. Next base: position 67,092,387 of record CM066740.1, on the reverse strand, counting down.
GAATACAATAACTGAAATGAAGAACACACTCGAAGGAATCACCAGTAGAGGAGATGAAGCAGAGGAGCGGATCAGCGATTTGGAAGATAAAATAGCAGAACTCACCCAGTTGGCACAGCAAAAGGACCAAAGAATAAAAAAGAATGAAAATAGTTTAAGAGCCCTATGGGACAAGGTGAAGCGCAACCACCTTCGAATCATAGGGATACCAGAAGGAGAAGCGAAGAAGCAAGGGGTTGAAAATGTATTTGAACAAATAATGACTGAAAACTTCCCTACCCTGGTGAAGGAAATCAACAACATACATGCCCAGGAAGTGCAGAGGGTTCCAAACAAGCTGAACCCAAACAGGTCCACACCAAGACACATCATAGTTAAAATGGCAAAGGTTAAAGACAGAGACAGAATCCTAGAGGCTGCAAGAGAAAGAAAGACAGCAGGTAACATACAAAGGAACTCCTGTTAGACTAACAGCTGACTTGTCTACAGAAACTCTGCAGGCCAGAAGGGAGTGGCAGGAGATATTCAAAGTGACACAAAATAAAGGCCTACAACCAAGATTGCTCTACCCAGCACAGCTATCACTTAAAATTGAAGGAGAAGTAAAGAGCTTCTCAGAAAAGAATAAGCTTAAGGAATTCATTACCACCAAGCCAGCATTGCAAGAAATGTTAAAAGGGATTTTTTAAACAAAAGAAAGGGGTAAACAAGCTAACCCAGAGAGACAATTTAAGAAGATTGAAGTCATATCAAGCAGATATAAAGGAAAAACTGATGGTTGCTGGCTGGGAGGGAGTGGGGAAGAGGGAGAGGGGGAAGGTTTTGGACAGTGTATGTGGGACTACAATGTTACCGCAGGGATATGGGGGCAGTTCTGGGAATGTAATTGATAATGTTGTGAAGAAACCATTATGTTGCGAGAAATAAGTCAGTCGGAGAAGGACAGGTACCATGTGATCTCACTTGTGTGTGGAGTCTGAAGAGCTGAGTGAACAATCAAAGTCAACAGACTTGTAGATGTAGAGGAAAAACTGAGGGTTGCTAGTTGGGAAGGGGGGTGGGGGTGCGGGGGAAGGGGAAGGGATTAGACAGCATAAATAGACAACTACAATATTGCCACAGGGATATGAAACACAGTTCGGGGAATATAATAATGTAAAAATTTTGTGGTGTGTCAGATAGTTACATGTCTTGTTAGGGAGACCACTTCATGGATGGAGTAGAGGCTTGATCACTGTACTGTACACCTGAAGCTGATGTTGTATAGTATTGTATGCCAACTGCAACTGAATATGTGGATGGTCACGGGATGTGGAGTATACTGTGGAGGGGAATCAGGGGAGTTGTGATGGATATGTATGATATGGGGGGGGAGTGGGGTGGCGAACTGGGGGAGGGGGTTTTCACTTTGGGGGGTAAAGAGTATAACTATTGCATTGTGTTGTACACCTGAAACTAATAAAATAAAATAAAATTTTTAAAAAAAAGTAAACAAATACAATGCAAAGAAAACAAAGGCCAATAGTCTGCAGAAAAATGTCATTACATTTTGTAATGTAAGAAGAATACTAATAATATGAGATTTAATTTAAAAGCAAAAAGTCAAAACCTTTAGAAATAAACAGAAAAATGATGTACACAGATACTGAGGGAAATGCTAAAAGTAAACAATAGCCATTAACATTAATTCACACTAGTATTTACAAAAAATACAAGTATACATCTAAATTTACAAATAGCACAAATTATAAAAATATTATTTTATATTTACCCAGGTCAAAGTACAGTCTACACAATTGTCACAATAACAATAAAAAAATGATGAAATTCCAGAGCCGTGTTGGTCTTTGAGACTTAGAGCAAAGATACCTTCTCTTTAAAAATAAATATTGACTTAGTATTTTACTGCACAAATTAAACAACTAAGTGCAGTAGCTCCACCTGACTCTGCCCAGACATGCCTTCAGAGCCCCTGAGAAGCAACGTGGCTGTGCAAACATGTGGGTCACACATATCCTAAACCCTGAAGTGCACACACAGCTAGCTAGCAACCTATTAGAACCCCTAAAGCACCTCCAGCGAGATGAGCTTATTAATATCATAGTGGGAGGTGAGCAAACATTAGGCCTCAAAGAGCAGCAAGTGAGGGAGAGGAGTGACCCAAGGGAGGCCCCGTCCCAGAACAGGTGCGGGTACCGTTTTATGAATGAAGTTAGGCCAGGAGGCAAGAACAACACCCACCCTCGTTTAAGTGAGTATATGTTCCTAACATGAGAATGACGCTTTCTTGGGTGTAGTGACATTTTATGGTGCACAATACAAATACTATTTGTGGCAACCTCTTATTTTTATTTTCCATTTTAAAACAAAATGGAAATATTTAGCAAAAATTCTGAAATATTCTTACCCTTTAACTTGCAATGTCAGTATAAATTTTATCTTAAGGACATGACTGGAGATAATAAATATTAACTTGATGAATTATTATACAACTATTACAAATAAACGCAAAGACCACAGAAGACATGAATGTTCACTCTGCCAATGAAAAATACGATAGCATATATACTTTAAAAACAGCCATGTAAGAATACACATACAAATGGAAAATAATAGTAATTTTAAGATGACAAAAACATCGAATGCTTATAATGACCTTTAAAGTAAAAAAACTAGGGGCCGGCCAAGTGGCTCAGTTGCTTAAGAGTGGGCTTGGGAGTGCGAACTCTGAGCAGCAAGGCCACTGGTTTGGTTCCCAAATGGGCTAGTGATGCTGTGCCCTCTACAGTTAAGATGGTGAACAACAGCTCTACCTGGAGCTGGGCTGCCGTGAATGGCCGGCAACAGTGTAGGCTGCAGTGGGCTGCCGTGAGCTACTGTGAGTGGCTGGCAGCTGGCAAGAACTGCTGTGAGCGGCAGTCCAATGGCAGGCGACCGACTGCCTCAGCCGGGAAGAGTACATGATCATAATACCAACATGGGCCAGTGAAGCTGCGTCCTCCACAACTAGACTGAAGAACAAAAGGACAGCAACTTGTCTGTTCCCCTTCCCTGATTCCCCAAGGCTGTTCCCCTCTCCCAATTCCCCAATTTAAAATAAAATAAAAAAACGAAAGAAAAGTTTCCCTACATGTTTACATATCCCAAGTATAATACCACTTCTGTTATTTGTTTAAAAATACATTTTTTCCAGTTATTGCAAAGACATTTTTGATGAGGTGTTAATAATCATGAATTTAAAATTAATGAAGTTTTATAATATGTCAGTGACTTACTTCTGAACGCTCATATACTTAATGAAACATTCATAAGTATTTTCTTTGAGTTTTAACAGGTAAGGCTATATGTAATAAAGGGCATTAACTACAGTGTTCTTAAAAGTGAGGAATATATAAAATCATGTCAGTACAGGAAACCAATATCAGAACTTCTATTTATCTGTGATTTTCATTTCTATAATAAGAAATTAAGCTTTACTGGCACATGAATTGACACTGACACCTGTGATAGTTAATTTTATGTGTTAACTTGACTAGGCCACAGTGCCCAGATATTTGGTTAAACCCCTGTCTAGATATGTCACTGTGAAAGTATTGTTTTAAATGAGATTAACCTTTACATCATAGACTCTGAGTAAAGCAGATTACCCTCAATAAAGAGGGTGGGCCTTGAATAATCAATTGAAGGGCTTAACAGAAAAAAAAACAGGTCACCTGAGAAAGGATTTCTGTCTCCAGACTACCTTCAATCTCAAGCTGCAACATCACCTCTTCCCTGGGTCTCTAGCCTACTAGATTTCTTGCAGATTTTGGACCTGCCAGCTCCCCACAACCATGGGAGCCAATTCCTTAAACTATATCTCCTGCTCTGTCTCTGTCTCTCTCTCTATACACATCCCTACACACCCTTATTGGCTCTGTTCCTCTGGAGAACCCTGAGTAATACACACCCCCAAAGAGTTCCTATGTCTGTAGTCAAGCTTTTCCATTGTTATGTATTACCTGAGGGATAAAAGTGAGTTCCAAACACAGAGGAATGACAGTGGCATATCCCTACTGTTGTTCTCTAGCAGCATACCACAGCATATTGAGTTTCCTTGCTTCCAGCTAAGTGAACAGACTGAATATTGGTTTTAAATAACATAAGACTCATGAAAGAGTACCTTATCAAGGTACTTCTGGCAAAAAAACTAAAGATTAAAGATAATCTAAAAATGAAAATACCGGAAAACTATTTTTTAAAAAACCACAAAAAAACAAAAATCAAAACATTTGACACTTCTATTCCTAGTAAAAACACTTTTTTGCTACACTGAAGCAAAAAATGACTAACTCAGATCTGGCAAGAAATTGGAAAAATTCAAAATTATAAAACAAGGTAACTGAAATGCAAGCTTATATTCACTCATGACCTTGTCCTAAATGATTATGTTCAGAGATAGCAGTTAACAACACAGTGAAACTATCATAATTAAGGTATTTTAAAATACTATTTATTTTCACTATCTCATCTGTTATTATTTATGACATAAACAACTAATTGTAACCTACACTTCGTGTATTTTTTAACAACTCAATTTTGTGGTAAGGCATGATCTTTAAGAGTAGGGATCTAGTATTTGAGTAAGAATATATTTTATATGTAATGGAAATCTTTTAAGGATTAATATAGACTAATCTGTCTTCTTCAAAATTACTTAATGGGGGCAGCCAGGTGACTCAGTTGGTTAAAGTGCATGCTCTGAACAACAAGGTTACCGGTTAGATTCCCGCATAGGATGATGGGCTAGCCACCTGTGGCTGTAATAGCTGCTGCCTGGTGAAACAGAAGAGGTCAGGAAGGGAGTGGGCTGAAACCCAATAAGAAGTCTGTTTATGAAGACAGAATTTCAGCTCCTGTTGTGTATCTTTAAATAGGAGCTTTCCCATAAGCTTCATGGTAAAAGGTTTAGAAAGTCAAAAGACTCTGACACTATTCTTCACTATAGATCCTGGCCAGGCTTGAGTACTACATCACAGACGAGTTTTATATTTCCTTTCTTATCCATAATTAACAGCAGTTTTCAAACTTATCTATACTTTCCTTACTTGCTTTTCTCCCACTTAACTGTGCTTTCACACAATGTTACAACTATACTTTCTCAAAAAAAAAAAGCGCTGGCCAAGTGGCTCAGTTGGTTAAGAGCTCGCTCAAGAGTGCAAGCTGAGCTCTGAGCAACAGCAGTTCGATGCCTAGCCCGAGCTGAGCTGCCAACAGGTGGCAGGATGGCTCAGCAAAAAAAAAAGAAAACTCTTCCTGGGCAGGCAGAGTGGCGCGTTGGTTAGGAGCTGACTTGGGACGCCAGCTCTGAGTAGCAGGGCCCTGGATGGGATCCCACATATGAGGGCCAGTGACACTGCGCCCTCTACTGCTAAGGTGGTGAACAACAGCTCCACGTGGAGCTGGGCTGCTTTGAGTCGCTGGCGAAGGTGGGCTGCAGCCTCTGCTGCAGTGGGCTGCCATGGGCTACAGTGAGTGGCCGGCAGCCAGCGTGAGCTGCCAAGAGCATGAGGTATAACTAAGAATTTTATTTTTTAAGTGAATGGGAATGAAAGACAACTTATACCTGTCCAACTTTCATACTCCTTTACTTTCCACAAATTCTTTATGTATGAAAAGGAATTACCTGTAACACAAAGAAGTTATAGAGTCACAGGTCCAATGCCACTTAGTGCTCTGAAGTCTAAGTGAAATTAATCTGTTTCACATGGTTTTCCTTGCTACTGTAATATGATTTGTATGTATCAAAACTTTTAAAAAAAATATCCCTGGATGGATAAATCATAAAAAATAATGATTCTGAACTGCACTAGATTTTTTTCCTATACTCAGCAAAAAAAGAACTGCACTTAAACTGAAATGTAAATAGATTAATATTTAAAAGCAAAACATGGAAAACAAGAGCTTTGCTCTAGGAACACCTTACCATAAACAACCAAGAGTAACAAATACAGAAATATAAAGTTGAAGAATTAAATGTACATCAAGCCACCTAGTAATTTTACATACATTTATCTCCCTTAGTATTATCTTACCTTTTGTTTTCTATGTCTCATATAACCTAGCACAGAGAGGTACAAATATAGTAGCATTCAACAAATATTATTTTTCTAAATGACTGGAAATATACCTGCCTAGTGTTCTGGTTGCTGGGGCTACTTGATACTTCATCCTACTGTTCACTAGTTTTTCTGCCTTATGATTATAGATTTTCAGACTGAATGTCTGTTTTCAATTCCAATAATCTCTACCTTTTCTGTATGTTTGCTCTTCCAAGCCATGAAAAAAAATTACCCAGTTTTCATTGTGTGAGATAAGTGAAGTCATCTGATAGGTCGTGATGTCCATTTACTTCTTTCTCTTTTGTCTACTCGGTAAATCTGTCTTACTTTTCTTACTGTATATTTCTAACTGAGCTATTGTTATATTATGGGTTTCATGTTTTTGTTTTTTTTGTTTGTTTGTTTTTTTGAGGGCAGTGTCGTTGGCCCTCATATGTGGGACCCGAACCGGGGCCGCTGGCTTCCCAAGCTAGCGCTTAACCACCGTGCCACTCGGCCGGCCCTTGGGTTTCATGTTTTATAGATAGGATCATCATATAGTTTATAGTCCAAACTTGGACACTTCTGAAAATAAAAGGAAGTACTATAACAAGCATAGACTAGCACTGTACAAGACAAACTAGGGCATATGATCACCCTATTTATAGACAGTATAACGAAATAAAAATTGCACTACAAATCGATTGTTAAGCATTCCACCAGTTAAATTTGTCTTAACTGACTTCCCCTCTTAATAACTGTCCTTGTTAGTTAGAACTATCCAACTATGTTCAATATACTCTAGCAGGAAATGTACTTCATCTGAAATCTCCGAAAATTGGTATTATATGTATATATAGCATAAATAGTAAAATTCTGCATAGAACTATCACTAACCATGACAATTACAACAGCAATATTCTGACACTCTCCGATCAAAATGCTGGGACAAAGAATGAATTATATTTACCAAAATGCAAGTGATTTAAGAAAAAAATAGCAAAGGAAACAAGTGCCATCAGTCTCCAACACCACATATAAATCAGTAAATGTTTGCTGAGATTCAATACCAAGAGATCAAGCTAACCTAATTAACTAGACAAGATGGCACTAATTAATCGAAAATCCATTCTCTGAGCATAATCAGTGATTTTAAAAAAAAAAACAATTAAAGAAAAAATTATGGACCAGAAAAATTTATCTATAAATGAGGAGCAATATGAGTAGAGCCACCAAGTAAAGTATTTCTTTTGGACAAGTATTAAATAAAATATTTTTATTAAGTGATCCTCCTAGGGATAAAAAGGTGGTGATGATTACAGCTGCAGCACTAACAACACAATTTACTCTTCAACCCACTCAACACTATACATAAGAAGTCTGACAATTAAGTTCGCAAACTCATCCTAGAAAATGTGCTACATACCTCAGTGCTAAATACCGCTAGGGTCACCGTTGAAGTACTCCCCTTGGGAAGCTATGCACCGACGCCAGCGCCTAGTCCACCCTTCAAAGCAATTTTGGAACTCTTTTTCTGGACAGGCCATTGGAGATCTTGTCTTATTACCCTTGATGTCGTGAATGTCATCAAAATGTCTTCAATATTTCCTTTATCTTTGGGCAAAGAAAGAAGTCATTGGGGACCAGATCAAGTGAGTAGGGAGGGTGTTCCAATACAGTTATTTGTTTACTGGCTAAAAACTCCCTCATAAACAGTGCTGTGTGAGCTGGTACATTGTTGTGATGTAAGCCATGAATTGTTGGCGAAAAGTTCAGGTCATCTAACTTGTTCACACAGTCTTTTCAGCACTTCCAAATAGTAAACTTGGTTAACTGTTTGTCCAGTTGGTACAAATTTATATTGAATGATCCCTCTGATATGAAAAAAGGGTAGCAACATCATTGCAACAAGTTCCTGAAGTTAATTGTCAGACCTCATATGCATACATCTTCTATTCCTTGGTTTCGGCCAATTGCTACTTTCTTTCCATCCCCTAATTTTGTTAATGCTGTTGTATTAGCATTCAAAATAAATTTACTTAAATTCTTATTTAGGTGATTCAAGATAAAAAAGTTTCTCTACAGATTTACATGTACAAAATAAAATGTGTATTATAGTCACTTGGGTAGAACTACTGATCTGAATTTTCCAAAAGACATTACCCTATCTTAACTTTTCCACTCTCTGTGACCCTTCTCTTAAGAGTATCATTATTCTATAAACTTTAGAAGAACACCCTCTTAATCTGAATCCTACTGATGATTATCCTTCTGAACTCTTATGTTCACTGTGGCTACCTTTTCATTTCTGTTGTATGTAAGCATTCCCTACAGTTCCATAATTAAGGTTTCTCTCTTTCCTTTTCTCTTTCTACTGTCATCTTTCTCCAGACTGATTTTGGTAATATTCTGTATATCTGGTTAATATCATGTAATTCCACCAATCAACCCCCAAATGCAGATGAGACTTTTCTTTCTTTTTTCTTTCTTTCTTTTTTTTTTTTTTTTGAGGGCAGTGTCACTGGCCCTCATATGGGGGATCCAAACCGGAGCCACTGGCTTTCCAAGCCAGCGCTTAACCACCGCGCCACTCGGCTGGCCCCAGATGGGACTTTTATATCTATTTTCTGATTTTTGAACTTGTTTCTTAGATCTAGACTCACATTTCCAACAGTATGCAAGACAATAATCATCAACACAAGATGTTAAATTCATTAATTTAACAAGTATTATATTTACTGGGTACCTAGTATGTGTTGGCACTATGTTAGGAGCTGAGTTACCCACAAGGCAGATGCGGACCTTATTTTCACAGAGTTTACAATGTGGTCTAAAAGGAAAGGCAAACCATAAATAGAATAAGGGATTTTGGAGCAGGGGTTTTCAAAATTTTTGGTCTCAAAGAGTCCACTTGCACTGAGAAAAATTACTCAAGACTCCAAAGAACTTTTGTTTATGTGGGTTATACCTATTGATATTTACTGTATCAGAAATTGTAGCTGAGAAAAATTTTTTAAAAAGTATTCATAAAAAGCAACAATAAAATCGGCATACACTAACACAAATTAACATGTTTTAAAAATGAACTGCATTTTCCAAACAAAACATTAGTGGCACTGTTTTACATTTTTTGCAAATATCTGAGTTCTGGCTAAACAGAAAATAGATGGATAATCATGCCATCATGGTTTAGTATGCAGCAAAAGTACTTTTTGTGTACTTCCCATTTCATCACATGGCATATTAAAAAGATGATCAATGAAAATTTCAGTGTAACAAAATTTATTAATTTTAGTGTTTCATCAATGACAATCTTAAGTAAGACTGGCTTTTTTTTTTTTTTTCTTCCCCCATTTTGAGTGCATGGTGAAGAATACAAAGACACTTAAAATGGTTTGGTTCCACTGCCTTGATTTGTGCTAAGGTGTTGGCAATTTTATCCACCACTACTTCTGAAACATCAGTACAAATGGCAGGTAACCCAGTAAAACAAAAAGCAAGTAATATCTTAGTTTTAACACAGAATACTTTGAATTTGAAGATTTCCCTAAAAGGACCTTAGGCTTCTAAAGATCCATGGACCACACTTTGAGATCTGTTGAGTTGGAGGACGAGGAGTATCGTAGCCTTGTTGATGATACCAAGCCTAGGAATAAAGAAACTTTTTCCTGAGAAAGTTTAATGTTTACAACTTTATGTTAAGGATTAACAGGAAATTATCTAGGTGAAGGGGGATGAATGATGGGTTGTGAGAGAATGCGCTAGGCTGAAAGAAAAACACCAGGCAGGAGTTGGAATAGTACCTGGATAAAAGAAAGATCAATATTATTGAGTACTATAGTTAAAAAGAAAATGTATTGAGAAATAAGGGAGGCAAAGGTCAATCATAAATGATTTTTTAATATTACCTTAAAGAGCCTGGACTTGTATCAAGGACAAAGGGAAAACAATGAAAAGTTTTAAGTAAGAGAATTGGCACTATCAGGTTTGTGTTGTAGAAAAAATTCTCCGGTTGGACTGTGGAGAATGGATTGGAGTAAGGCTGGAAATAGGAGATGAGGACAGAGAGAAACAGACAGACTGAAGCTATAGTGAGAGCTCAGAAGTGATAGTAGGACTTGGTGATTAACTAGATGTGGGAAGTGAGATAGGGGGAGGAGCCAAGAACAAATGTTCAAGTTTCTGGCTTCTACATATACATGCAGTTAATGAAATAGGGAACACCTAGAAGAGGAACAGATTTGATTGGTTCAGAGATTAGGAAAGGGGAGATTATTAGCTCACTCATGACACAGGGATATCTCAGGCACAAGGGAAAACAGATGTCTTGTAGGAAACTATATATATGAAGGTCAGGTCATAGGTCTGAACTGGATACAAGGATTTGGAATTATCAGTAGAAATGTGGTAACCAATGCTAGGGGAGTAAATTAAGCTGCCATGGCAGGATGTGCTGAGTATGAAGAGTGGAGAGCCGAGGACCAGGATTTAAGAGACAAGCAGAGAAAGGAAATGTACTGTTATTAAGAAAGTACAAGTAAATGGACTGATAAAAGGACATGACCTTCTATCACAGGAATTAAGATGAAAACTGATTCTTTTTTCAAAGATAACACTGCAGTGATAGAAGAACATGGAAGAACCTTATTATTATAACTACTAAATTATGATTAAGACTCATAAAATAGGTAATAGCACATGCCTCTGCCACCCCCATACAATGAATAACTTTATTGGTATTTGTTTCAGGAAGATGCTTAGCCTTTAGGTAATTCATTAGAAAATAGTAATTTGTTAGTTAAAACACTGAAGACTCCATCTCCTAAATTATTTTTCTATAAGTATGTGTTTAAGTCTAATTAGCTTTATACTTTTTATTGGATCAAATTAGATTCAATTCCAGTTACTAAAATAATAAACAACTTGTTTTAGATAGTAAATCTTTAATAGTGGAGGACATAGTACACAGAACTACATTAAGAATCTTATAAACTGAGGTTAACAGAAATAATTTTTTTTGGACTACTTTAAATCTTTTTTTATTTTAGGGCCGGCCGAGTGGCGCGGTGGTTAAGCGCTGGCCTGGGAAGCCAGCCAGCGGCCCCAGTTCGGTCCCACATATGCGGGCCATTAACATTGCCCTCAAAAAAAAAAAAATCTTTTTTTATTTTAATAACTTTTTTTTTCTATTGGTTTGAGGTGTACAAGGCAACATAATAGTTAAGACATTTGAACCCCTCATAAAGTGATAAACTACACCCAAACTATTACCCCTCTGACATTGTATATAGCTGTTACAATACCAATGACTATCTTCCCTATGCTGTACTCCACATCCTGTGACTATATATACCCATATATTTAGTTATAGCTGACATTCAATATTCTTGTACTTCAGCTTCAGGTGTAGAGTGCATTGGTCAGGTATCTACACAGTCTATGATGTGATCCCTCTGTTAAGTCCAGTGGCCATCTGGCACCTTACATGATCTTTACAACATTGTTGATTATATTCCCCATACTATATTAGCTACCAATTTGTATTTCTAATGCCTTCACCTTTTTCACCCTGCCCCCAACCCCATTCCCATCTATCACCCTGATAGATATAGTACCTATCTGGCACCATACCTAGTTATTACAATATTACTGACTATATTCCTTATGCTATACCCTACATCCCCATGACTACTTTGTAACTAGCAATTTGTACTTCTTAATCCCTTCCCCTTTCACCTATCCTTAACCCCCCTCCCATCTTAAAGAAGTCCCTCTAAGGTTCCTTGTAACACTGGTTTGGTGGTGATGAACTCCTTCAGCTTTTTCTTGTCTGGGAAGCTTCTCATGTCTTTCAATTCTAAATGACAGCCTTGCTCGGTAGAGTAATATTGGTTATATGTTGTTAATTTCCATCACTTGGAATATTTCCTGCTGCTCCCTTCTTGACTGCAAAGTTTCTGTTGAGAAATTAGCTGCCAGTCTTATGGGGGCTCCCTTGTACGTAACTAACTGCTTTTATCTTGCTGATTTTAAGATTCTCTGTTTAGGTCGGCCAAGTGGCGCATTGGTTAAGAGCTGGCTTGGGATGCCAGTGACACCAGTTCGGATCCCACATATGAGGGCCAGTGACACTGCCCTCTACAGCTAACAACAGCTCCACCTGAAGCTGGGCTGTGTGAGCCCTGGCGACGGTGTAGGCTGCAACCCCTGCTGCAGTGGGCTGCCATGGGCTACAGTGAGTGGCCGGCAGCCAGCTGAGCTGCCAATAGCTGCGATGAGTGACTGTCCAGAGGCTGGCGACCGATCTGCCTCATCTGGAAAGAGCAATACCAACATGGACCAGTGGGGTGATGTCCTCCACAACTAGACTGAAGAACAAAGGGACAGCAACTTGTCTGTTCCCTGTCCTCGATTCCCCAATGCTGTTCTCCTCCCCCAATTCCCCAATAAAATCTTAAAAAATAAAAAAAAGGATCTTGGTTTCTAGATTAAAAAAAAAACAAAAACAGAAAAAAATTCTCTGTGCTTTACCTTTGGCATTTTAATTATGATGTGTCTTCATGTGGGCCTCTTTTGGGTTTATCTTGTTTAGGACTGCACTTTCTGGGCTTGTATATTTGTTTTGTTGACCAGGTTGGGAAGTTTTCTGTCATTATTTCTTCAAATAGGTTTTCAATTCCTTGCCCTCTCTCTTCTCATTCTGGTACCCCTATTAATATGCAAATGTTGGAACGCTTGATATTGTCCCACAGGCCACTTAAAACTCTCCACAATTTTTTGGATTCCTTTTTCTTTGCTGTTCTGTTTGGGTGTTTTTGCTACCTTATCGTCTACATCTCTGGTTGGATCCTCTGCTTCATCTAATCTACTGTTGATTCCCTGTGATATATTCTTCATTTCTGTTATTGTATACTTTATTTCTGACTGGTTCTTTTTTATGGTTTTAATCTCTCTGTTGAAATTCTCTTTGCATTGAGCATTCTTATAACCAGTGTTTAAAACTCTACTTCTGATGCATTGCTTATCTCTATTTTACTTAGTTCTTTTTCTGGAGTTTCGTTCTGTTCTTTTATTTGGAACATGTTTCTTTGTTTCCCCATTTTGGCTGCCTCCTTGTGTTTGTTTCTATTTATTAGGTAGGACTGCTATGTCTTCCGGTCTTAGTACAGTGGCCTTATATAGTAGGTGTGCTGTGGGGTTCAGTGACGCAGTCTTTATGGCTACCTGAGCCATGTGCTCCACGTGCGTCCCTTGCGTGGGTTGTATGTGTCCTCCTCATGTAGTTGAGCCTTGGTTGATAACTGCACATCAATGGGAGGGAGTGACCCTTGGGTTCACTGGTTGTGAGGACTGGCCTTGAGTACAATGGAAGAGTTGTTGTGCAGGGGCTGATCCTAAAGTGTATGATCTGTCTCAGTAGAAATCTGGGATCTGCCCAATCTCCCCCTTGGGTGTGTTGTACTTGGAGGTGGCGGGGAGATGCACCAGCTCATTTTGAAGCTGGACACTGACAGAGCAGCCCCAGGACCACCTTGGAGGACTCAACTATAGGTCTACTTCAGCCACAGCTTGTGCCCCACCTGGGGCCAACGAGCAGGAGCCAGAAAGAAATCTACAGATGGCTGCCACCCATGCTGTGCTTGGAAATGTCTTGAGAGGCCAAGCTGCAAACCAAGGCCAGCTGCCACTAGTGCCATGCTTAGGGTTGCTCGGCCATGGTACAGGACATGCTCAAGCCAGATGATGCCTGTCTGGGTTCCAGGAACCTTTGAGAGACCCTAGGAAAGTCTGCAGCTTGAACCAAGGCAGGCGGTTTGCATGAAAAAGTCCCTGGAAGCAGCCTGGGTGTGCCAGAAAGCTGGGCAGGGCTGGGTCTCCAATCACCAGTGCATGGCAAACGAAGGGCGGAGACTTAGATATGGCACAGCCTGGAATGGGGAGGACTCACCAAAGAAACAATGGCTTCCGTCAGCTCCTCCATCCAGGAAAAGGCAGCCTCTCCAGCCCCAGTCTCAAGCTAGTCAACTCAGTTTCCCACGATATGTTCCTTCCGCCTTTCCAGCTGCTTACCCAGAGCTGGAACTCAGAGCGAGTGATTCTGTTGGTGGGTAAGTCCATGTGCGTTCCCCTTAAGAGAAGTGCCTGGGAGTGCAGCCGCTCTCAGTCTCACTGAGTCACACCTCCACAGGTTTTTACAACCAAAAATTATGGGAACATCTCTCCCCGGCACTGGAACCTTAGGCTGGGACCTCTCACTACTCTGGGTGGTGAGGTGGGGGTTGGGGGGAGCAACCCCCACAGCTGAAATAGCCCACCCGATCTTTAATGGTCACACGGTGTGGGACCAGCCCTTGCCGTGTCTCTGACCTTCCTACCAGTCTGGAGGTGGTTTCTTCTGTATGTTCTTAGTTAAAAGGCTTCAGTTCCGCTTGATTGTATGAGACTGTCAATACTGGTTGTTTTGTAGGATAGTTGTAATTTTGATGTTGTTATGGAGAAGGTAAACACAGCGTTTACCTACTGTGCCATCTCGGTGTGCCCCTGGAATGCTTTAAATCTTCCTAAGGAAGCACAATTACTTTAAGAATTGCTCCAGACAAAATTTCTTTTGGTAGAAAATATTTTATAGTCATCATTTTCTTTTGTCAGGTTATAGAAGCCTGGATCATGATATTCTTTTCATGAGTTATTTGTCAACTGATGTTTTGAACCTATATAATCATCAGTACTTTCATTCTCAACATCTAGTACTTTGAGTCACTATCTGAAAGCTCAGAGCTGTGGAGTTTTATTCATAGTTCTTCCCATTTTTTTTTTTTTTTTTTAATGAGGGCAGTGTCACTGTCCTTCATATGTGGGATCCGAACCGGGGCCGCTGGCATCACAAGCCAGCTCTTAACCACCACGCCACTCGGCCGGCCCAAAGCTAACCCTTTTTTAAAAAATTTATTTTTAGCTGAGCCATCCTGCCACCTGTTGGCAGCTCAGCTCGGACTGGGCATCGAACTGCTGTTGCTCAGAGCTCAGCTCGCACTCTTGAGCGAGTTCTTAACCAACTGAGGCACTTGGCCGGCCCTTCTTCCCATTTTTTTAATAGCTAGAAGACTATACTGTATTATTATTATATTATTATTATTTTTTTTTTTAAAGAAAAGGCGGCTCAGCAATGTTAGGTAATTCCCCAAGGTTATTCTCTGAGCCAGTGCTAAAACTAGGAAAGTAACAACCTTTCTAACTTTTTAGAAAGGAGCAACTGAGAATAGATTATTTGCATTCAGCTTATTCATAATCATATACATAGACACACACATATGTACGTGTGTGTGTGTGTGTGTGTGTGTGTGTGTGTGTGTGTGTGTGTTCATTTTAACCCAAAAATTCCTAAGGAGGGAAACTTTACACTTTGGAAATAGTAATATACATTGTTTCTGTAGTAATAGCTTTAAGAAATTATAGTATACATGTTTAAGGGGGACTTAATAAGTTGATAATTACTTGATACCACTAAAAATACAGATCTGATATTGGTAATCATAATTTCATCCTATTAGCATTTCAGTAAAATAAATGAAGAATTTTACTTTCATATTTAAATTTACATTTGTATATATACTTTGATTATTATAAAGTGCATTTCAAGCTAAAGCAAAACACTACTGAAAATCATTATTATATATAATGAATTATGTTCAAAAGCCATTTAACTTCCTCCTTACCACTGGAACATCTTTCACTTACTAGGATAAGCTTCAATATTGAAATGCCTGAGAAAATCCAAAGAATTCTAAAACTGAATAGAAATCAACTGCTAATTAAAATTTTTGAAAAGATAGAAAACATTAAAAATGGCATTGAAAATCACTATTGGATTGTTATAAACTGAATTGTCAAAACTGGCATTAATATGTCTAATTAGGAAAGTCCAAGGTGGCAGAGGCATAAGAGGATGGTGAACTCACTCCTTCCCAAGAGCAAAATCAAAACTGCATGTATGCAGGTAGCATTTACTCCTGTGAGAGAACTGAGTGCTGAGTGAATAGGTTCTGAGAACAAACAAGACAAAGAGGCTGGGAAGCCAGGGAGCCCTCCAGGAGCTGTGGGAACTCTCCAGGCCCAAGGAGCCTGCGAGCACCCTTGTTTATGTTCCCTTCTACTTTAGCAGGTGGGCAGGAGCTCTATTTGGGTGCTTTGGCCTATCTGCAACATCACTGCAGTGCTTTCACAGTTTTATTTCCTGGAAACTTTTGCCTCTGAACAACGGGAACAAGCAGGATCAACAGGGTTTCATCATACCCACCTGGCCTCCTGGCCTCCTTGCCAAGAGCTGCTCAGGGGCCCTACAGGCTAGTGCCCCAGGTTCCATAAGCACCTGTTGTGCTGCAAGCCTCTTCCCCTAACTACTAGGCACACAGAGCCTTCACAGAGGTCGCTTGTACACGGGACTACTTTCGGTACAACGAACAAGAAAGAAACTGCATAGAGAAAAGTGTGGAAAGCCGCAGAAGCTCTCTCGGGACTGCAGGAATTCTCCAGGGTTCCAGGGGCTGGTGAGCACCATGGATTGGCCCCCTCCACCTCCACAATTTGGGCAGAAGCTCTACCCCGGTGCTTTGGACTGTCTGCAAGGTCACTGTAGTTATGTTTTCAGATACACTGCCCAGACCACTTCAGCAGAACAAAAGGAGTAAACAGGAAGGATCAACAGTGCATTACTGCACACACCTGCCTCCTGGCTTGGAGCTGCTCTGGTTAAGCAGACCAGTGCATCAGATGCCTGAGACAACAGCTTGGCTCCTACTGGCCTGCTCAAACCAGCCAGCACACAGTCTACAGAGAGTCCACTTCTATATAAGGCCTCTTTTTTCTTTTTTTTTGAGGGCAGTGTCACTGGCCCTCATATGTGGGACCGGAATCAGGGCCACTGGCTTCCCAAGCCAGCGCTTAATCACCGCCGCCACTCGGCCGGCCCTATAAGGCCTCTTTTTGAAGATTGGAAGAGACAGTTATTTTGTCTAATTCATATAAATAAACATAGACAGTCAAACAAAATGAAAAGAAAAGAATATTTCTCAAATGAAGGAACAAGGAAAATCTCCAGGAAAAAAAAACCCAAAATTAAGGAAATGGAGGTTAAGTAATGTGCCTGATAATGAATTCAAAGGAAGCAGTCAGTGGAACTTAGAAAGAATTTCAACAAAGTGTTAGAAGGTATAAGAAAGAATCAAGCAGACGTGAAGAATATCATAACTAAAATGAAAAACACATTAGAAGGAATCAATAGCAGATTAGCTAAGATGAATGAACAGATCAGCAACCTGGAAAATAAGATTAGTGGAAATCAACTAATCAGAACAGCAGAAGGAATCCTAAAAAAAAAAAAAAAAAAATGAGGATAGTTTAAGGGACCTCTAAGATAACATCAAGCACTCAAACATTCACACTATAGGGATCCCAGAATGAAAAAGAGAGAAAGTAACAGAAATTTTATTGAAAGAAATAACGGCTGAAAACTTTCCTAACCCAGGAAAAGAAACAGATATCCAGTTCTAGGAAGCATGGAGAGTCCAAAAGAAGATGAACCCAAAGAGACCCACACCAAAACATATTCTAGTTAAAATGGCGTAAGTTAAGGGTAAACAGACAATCTTAAAGGAAACAAGAGGAAAACAAGTTGCATACAAAGGAAACACTATAAGGCTATCAGCTGATTTCTCATTAGCAACTTTACGGCCAGAAGGGAATGGTAGGAAAGAAAGGAACGGACAACCTAGAATAATTTACCCAGCAAAGCTAACATTCAGAATTGAAGGAGAGTTTACCAGACAAGCAAAAACTAAAGGGGTTCATCACCATTCAAGCAGCTTTACAAGAAATGTTAAAAGGTCTTCTTTAAGTAGAAAAGGAAAGGCTATAACCAGAAGAAAATATGAGAAAGGGAAAAACCTCACAGGCAAAGCTGTAACCAGAAGAAAATATGAGAAAGGGAAAAACCTCACAGGCAAAGCCAAATATCCATAAATACGAAAATCAGACCGTTAAAAAGCTACCATCAAAGTTGAAAGAAAAACACTACCAAACTCAACCCAAACTACAGTAATTAGGAGATATACAATGCAAAAATATCTAAAATATGACATCAATGACATAAAGCATGGAGGGGAGTAAAAATGTAGTCCTTGGAGAATGAATTCAAACTGAAACACTTACCAGCTTAAATAAGACTGCTACAGATAAAGGACGATACACATAATACTCATGGTAACCAAAAACCTACAAAAAATGTACAAAGAACAAAGAGAAAGGAACCTAAACAAAACACTAAAGAAAGCCAGCAAACCATATGGGAAGAGATCAAGAGAAGAAAGAGGGCCGGCCGAGTGGCGCATTGGTTAAGCGCTGGTTTTGGGATGCCAGCGGCCCCGGTTCGGATCCCACATGAGGGCCAGTGACACTGCCCTCTACAGCTAACAACAGCTCCACCTCGAGCTGGGCTGTGCGAGCCCCAGTGATGGTATGGGCTGCAGCGGGCTGCCATAGGCTACAGTGAGTGGCCCGCAGCCAGCGTGAGTGGCTGGCAGCCAAGCGTGAGCTGCCAATAGCCGCGGTGAGCGACATCCAGAGGCCAGCGACCGATCTGCCTCATCCGGGAAGAGCACAATGACGATACCAACAGTGAAGAAACATCCTCCGCAACTAAACTGAAGAACAAAAAGACAGCAACTTGTCTGTTCCCCTTCCCCGATTCCCCAATGCTGTTCCCCTCCACCAATTCCCCAATAAAATCTTTAAAAAAAAAAAAAAAAAAAAAAGAGAAGACAGAAATAGAGGTCAACTATAAAAATAACCAAAAACCAATTAACAAAATACCAGTAAGTACATACTTATCAATAATTCCTTTAAATGTCAATTCATTAAATAATCCACTAAAAAGAATCGGTTAAGAAACGTGATCCATCTATATGCTACTTACAAGAAATACAATTTATTTATTTTTTAATTTTATTTTATTATTAGTTTCAGGTGTACAAAACAATGCAATAGTTGTCCTTTTCATCCCTCACAAAGTGACAACCCCCTCCCCCAATTTACTGACCTCCCCCACCCCGATATCATACGTATCTATTACAATTCCATTGACTCCACTCCCCGCACTGTACTCCTCATCCTGTGACTGTATATATATATTAAATTATAGTTGACATATAACATTATTCAATGGCAACTTCAGACGTACAGTACAGTGGTCAGGCCTCTACACTGTCCATGAAGTAGTCTTCCTAACAAGACACGAGTTCATCTGGCCCCCTAAAAAATATTTACAACATTATGGATTATATTCCCCCAACTGTCTTTCCTATCCCTGTGGCAATATTGTAGTGACTAATTTATGTGTCTCGTCCCTTCCCCTTCTCCCTCATTCCTACCCACCGTTCCCCGTCTAGCAATCATCAGTTTTTCCTCTGTGTGAGAGATGCAATTTAAATGGAAAGACACATACAGACTAAAAATGATGGAGTGGAAAAGATATTCCATGCAA
This sequence comes from Aselliscus stoliczkanus, assembly GCA_033961575.1. Lineage (NCBI taxonomy): Eukaryota > Metazoa > Chordata > Mammalia > Chiroptera > Hipposideridae > Aselliscus > Aselliscus stoliczkanus. The sequence goes on along the minus strand of CM066740.1, from coordinate 67,072,770 downwards.
ATAGAAACAAAATGAAAGCTGGAGTAGCAATACTTATATCAGACAAAATAGACTTGAAAACAAAAAATGTAAAAAATGACAAAGACAGACATTCTATAGTGACAAAGGAGTAATGCAATAAAAGGATATAACAGCCATAAATATCTATGCACCCAACATAGGGGCACCTAAATATAAAAAGCAATTGTTAATGGTAATAACGGCAGAAACCCACCATAATACAATAAGTGTAGGGGATTTCAACACCCCACTCAGGTCAAAGTAATGAAATAATGACCTTAAATGTCACATTAGACAATTTATTATTAGACATAATAAACATGTTTAGAACATTTCATTCAAAGACTGTAGAATACATATTATTCAAGTACACATAGGACACTCTACAGGATAGATCACATATCAGGCCACAAGAGAAGCCTAAATAAATTCAAGAAGACAAATCAGTGATGTCAGCATCATGGTGGAGTTAGAAGACCCCTTGCTCTCTCCCCTTAAGTTACAACAAGTATCATTCAATAAAGGATACTTTGCTCGATACCATCTGAGAGATCCACGCATGAAGATAACGGAAAGTGGGCACCTGGTAAGGAGCAGGGGGAGCACAATGGCAGGGAAGGGCAGACAGAGGCCCAGGTGACACAGTAGTGGGAAAGGAGATGATGGGCTGCAGCCCTCACATAGCAGTCCGGAGCACCAGACGGGCAGTGGCAACATTTGGACCCAAGTGGCTGGTGCCCATTGAGGCTAAATCTGGTGACAAAGACATGCAGCTCAGCAGTATAGCGGCCATGGGCTGGTAGCCACTATTAGCAGGAGGAAGGCAAAGTTGCAGACATGCAAATCTGACTCCCCTCAGCTCCCTGTACCTGCCCACCTCTAGCTGATGCTGTAGCAGTGGAGGTGTAGGGTTGCAGCCCAGAGGGTGGGGGAGGAAGAAGCAACATTCATACCTCAGTAATCAGTGCCACTTGTGCCTAAACCCGGACCGAGATGCAGCACAGCAGTATGACAGCAGTGAATTAGCAGCTACCAACACTAGCAAGAAGGCAAAGCTGCAGGCTCAGCTATGCAGGCTCATCTTCCCCATCTTCCACTCCCAACCCACCCCTCCACCAACCCATTGAAGCAGGAGTCAGTGGAGGCAGGGGAGACACCTTGGGAAATACATGCAGCTAGCAACCTCTAATTTAAAGGAAGCATTGCTGGGAACTCACAGGCCTCGAGTCCCATTGCCCACCACATCCCACCAAGGGAATAGCATCCCGGTTACAGAGTGGATGCCTACCAGCTCATGGAATACAGGGCACTTTCCACGATAAGACAACACAACCCAAATGAGAAGCCAGAGGTCTGAAGAGTACAGGTAAACAAAAATTTGCATTATAGCATCATCTACTAGAAAACAAAAGAAAAGACCTCTACTTATAAACCTGCTAAATTGTTAAAAACAAAACTGTACCAAAAAAAGAAGAGTTTACCATCTCAAATGCCCAGGTAGAGAAAGAATCCATGAAGTACCATGAATAACTAAGGTAGCAAGGTAGCTCAGAAAGAAAATGAAAAGACTCCAAAATCCAAACTCAAAGACATGAAAGACAGAAGTAGGAAATAGAAACTATAATTAAGAATAGGGTATTAAACATTTAATTTTAAAATAAAAGTTAAAGGGGGAAAAAGCATTTGAAAAAATTATAATTTCCACAATTTGGACTCAACCGCACAGCACAAAAAGGGACAACTTGTGAAAACAAAAACATAAAAGAGGAGGTGGAAAAGGATGAAACTTAACAGAGGTGAAAGAAGACATGATAAAATCAGAAGAAAAAGGACTACTGTATGAAACATTTATTTACATAAACCTCATAGTAACAACAAAACAAAAATCTAGAACTGAGATACATAAGAATAAAAGACAAAACAGAGGGAAAAAAATCTTAGAAAACAACCAAACTAAAATAGAAGACAGACACAAGGGGAAATAAACAAGAGACACACAGGAACCCAAAAACGAAAGATAAAATGGCTGTAGTAAGTCCTCATATATCAATAACCACCCTTAATGTAAATGAACTGAATGCATCTATTAAAACAGGGATTGGTTAAAAATAAGACCCAACTATATGTTGCCTTCAGGAGACCCATCTGAGCTACAAACAGGCTCAAAGTGAAGGGGTGGAAGATGACAGTCCAAGAAATGGCATTCAGAAAAAAGGTATGTTCTGTATTTATATCAGACAAAATAGAATTGAAGATAGAAAAGGTAATAAAAGACAAAGATAGACATTTTATAATGATAACGGAGAGAATTAATTCATCAAGAAGACATAATGCTTATCAACTGATATGCACCAAACCTGGAAGCACCAAAGTATACAAAGCAATTCTTAACAGCTAAAGGGAGACAGAGACAAAAATACAATTATACTAGGGCACATGATAGCAACGGGTAAACATGTCAATTTTCCCATTGATAGCAATGGTTAAATCATCCAAACAGGAAGTCAATAAGGAAATCTTGTCCTTAAATGATATTAGACCAAGTGGACAAAAGTGTTAGTTATAGAACTTTCCATCCCCAAACAGTAGACTATACATTCTTCTGAACAGCACACAGAACTTTCTCAAGGATTGACCATATGTTGGGGCAGAAAACTAGTCATAATAAATTTAAGAAGACTGGAATCAAACCAAGGACAGGTTTTGACCACAAGAGTATGAAATTGGAAATTAACTACAAGAAGAAAGCTGGAAAACCACAAACATTAGCAAATTAAACAACATGCTACATAACAACAATTGGCTCAGAGAAAAAAATAAAAACGAGCTCAAAAGATAGAGACAGATGAAAATGACATGACATACCGAAATTTTAGAAATGCAGCAAAAGGAGTACTAAGAGGGCCTACCTCAAGAAGCAAATAAACTCTCAAACAATTTAACATTACACCTTAAAAAACTGCGAAAAGAACAAATGAAGCCCAAAGTTGGTACAAGGAAATAATAAAAATTAGAGTGAAAATAAACAAAACAGAGAAAAGACAATAGAAAAAAATTAATAAAACAAAGAGCTGGTGCTTCAAAAATACTACCAAAATTGACAAAACTCTGGCTAGGCTCACAAAGAAAAAAAAGGGACCCAAACGATTAAATCAGAAATGAAAGAGAATTAAACAGATACAACAGAAATACAAAAGACTATACAAGAACAATATGAAGGATATATGCCACAAAATTTGATAACTTAAATGAAATGAAGAATTGGAAAACCTAAATAGACTGATCAATAATAAGGAAACCAAAATGGTAATTAAAGATACCTTCCGAAAAACAAAACTCCAAGAAAAGATGGCATCACTAGTGAAGTCTACCTATCCTTTTCAAACTTCAAAGAAACTGAAAAGGAGGGAATATTTCCTAACTCATTTTATGAGGCCAACATTACACTGATACCAAAACCAGGCAAGGAGATCACAAAAAAGAAAATTAAATAGGCCCATATCTAGGATAATAATGGATGCAAAACTTCTAAACAAAGTATTAGCAAATCAAATATAACAATATATTAAAAGGATAATACAGCATGATCAGATGGGGTTCATCCTATCAACTAATGCAGAAAAAGCATTTGACAAGATACAACATCCATTTGTGATTAAGGCACTCAATAAAATGGATACAGAAGAAAAGTACCTTAACATAATAAAGCCAATGTATGAAAAACCCTCAGGTAATATCACACTCAATGGGGAAAAACTGAAAATTTTTCCTCAAAAATAAAAAATAAGACAAGAATGCTCACTCTCAACATTATTATTCAAGAAGGTAGGTACTGGAATTCCTTGCCAGAGCAATCCGGCAAGAGAAAGAAATATTGGGTTGTTGGAAAAGTCACGATGCATTTTTGCAACGAAAAACAGAAAATACATCATGACTTTTCCGACAACCCAATAAAAGAAAGGCATCTGAATTGGGAATGAAGAAGTTAAACTGTGACGTTTTGCAGATGACCTGATGCTATATATAGAAAACCCTACAGACTCCACCCAAAAAGCTATTAGAAACAATAAATGAATACATTAAAGTTGCTGGATACAAAATCAACATACAAAAATCCACTGCATTCAGAGACACTGGCTAGCCGCTCACGGTAGCTTATGGCAGCCCACTGCAGCCTATGCTGTCTCTGGCAACCCATGGCAGCCCAGCTCCAGGTCGAGCTGTTGTTCAGCATCTTAGCTGTAGAGGGCACAGCATCACTGGCCCATGTGGGATCCGAACCAGCGGCTCTGCTGCTCAAAGTTCGTGCTCCCAAGACAACTCTTAACCAACGAGCCAGTTGGCCAGCCCCAAAATCCCTATTCTTAATGGTATCACTACTCTCCCAATATGAAACCTTGAAGTGTTCTTTTTCTTCTCCTTTGCTTCCTCATATCAAACCCCTCATTAAGCCTTCACTTACATTTCTTCATACACTACATCTTCTTTCCCATTTAAATCATTGTCATCTTATATCAACCTATATCTAGATTACTCCAACTCCTTTTTCCCTTGAAAGTATTCTTGCATTCAGCTTCTTCCTCTTTAATATGTCTTATTTGCTCTTACTAAAATAAAACCTTTATCATGGTCACACACAAACACACCTCCTGTCACCAGAATAATAATAGTTACTAATTGCTGGGTTCCTAATATGTTCCAGGGTTGGTTTTAGGTGCATCAAAAAAAAAAAAAATGCACTGCATTCATATATGCTAACAATGAAATCTCAGGAAAAAAAAACTTAAAAAAAAAACATTCCTTTTGCAATTGCAACAAAAAGAATAAAATATCTAGGAATAAACTTAACCAAGGATGTACAAGACCTATACACTGAAAACTGTAAGACATTTTTAAAAGAAATTGAAGAAGGCACAAAGAACGGAAAGACATTCTATGTTCATGGATTGGAAGAATCAACATAGTTAAAATGGCTGTACTATCCAAAGGAATATATAGATTTAATGCAATCCCCATCAAAATCTCAATGGCATTTTTAAAGAAATAGAACAAAAAACATCAGATTTGTATGGAACCACAAAAGACCCCAAATAGTCAAAGCAATCCTAAGAAAAAAAGAGTAATGCTGGAGGTATCATACTCCCTGACTTCAGCTTGTACTACAGAGCAACACTAATGAAAACAGCACGGTATTGGCAAAAAAATAGACACACAGACCAATGGAATAAAATCAAGAACCCAGAAATAAACCCACATAAATATGGACAGATAATTTTCAATAAAGGAGCCAAAAATATACAATGGAGAAAACAGCCTCTTCAATAAATGGTGCTGGGAGAATTGGAAAGTCACATATTTTGAAAAAATGAGATTAGACTGCTGTCACCATGTACTAAAATTAACTCAAAATGGATCAAAGACCTAAACGTAAGACCTGAAACAATAAACTGCATAGAAGAAACCATAAGTACCAAACTTATGGACCTTGGGTTCAAAGAGGATTTTATGAAATTTGACCTCAAAGGTAAGGGATGTAAAAGCTAAAATACATGAATGGGACTGTATCAAAATAAAAAGCTTCTGCTCAGCAAAAGAAACCATCGAAAAAATAAAGAGGCAACCAATCAAATGGGAGAAGATATTTGCAAACAACTCCTCTGATAAGGGGCTAATATCCAAAGTATGTAAGGAACTCATACAACTCAACAACAAAAAAACAAACAATCCAATTAAAAAATGGGCAGAGTACCTGAATAGACATTTTTCCAAAGAGGACATACAGATGGCCAACAGACATATGAAAAGATGCTCAACATCATTAATCATCAGAGAAATGCAAATAAAAACCACAATGAGATATCACTTCACACCAGTTAGAATGGCTATCACCAACAACACAAATAATAACAAGTGTTGGAGAGGTTGTCGAGAAAAAGGAACCCTCATACACTTTTAGTGGGAATGCAGATTGGTGCAATTGCTTTGGAAGGCAGTGTGGAGGTTCCTCTAAAAATCAAAATAGAATTACCATATGTCCCAGCAATCCCTCTTCTGGGTATTTACCCAAAAAGTCTAAAAATATTTATACATAAAGGTATATGTATTCCGATGTTCACTGCAGCTTTATTTACGGTGGACAAGACATGGAAACAATCAAAGTATCCTTCGATAGATGATTGGATAAAGAAGTAAACAAGATGTGGTATATATACAATGAAACACTATTCTGCCATAAGAAAATATGAAATAGTGCCATTTGCGACAACATGGATGGATCTTCAGATTATTATGCTAAACGAAATAAATCAGACAGAAAAAGTAAAGAACCATGATTTTACTGATATGTGGGATACAAAACTGAAAAAACAAAGGAACAAGACAAACAAATAAAAAAAACAAAAACTCATAGACACAGACAATAGTTTAGTGGTTACCAGAGGAAAAGGGGGTGGGGTGGTAGATAAGGGTAAATGGGATCAAATATATGGTGATGGAAGGAGAACTGACTCTGGGTGGTGAACACACAATGTGATATATAGATGATGTACTACAGAATTGTACACCTGAAACCTATGTAACTTGACTAACCATTGTCACCCCAATAAACTTTAATTTTAAAAAAATAATGCATATTACTGTATTAAAATTAAGAACTTTCTGTTACATTAAAAGAAAGAAATAAAGAGCAATTACTGGGGATGGGGATGTTTACAACCTCCACAACCAAAAAGGAATACTATCAAGCATATTTAAAAAACAACCACAAATCAAAAAGAAAAGCAAAACTACTCAATTGAAAAAAATGGCAAAATATATAAATGGGCATTTTGTCGAAGGAGAAATATATGAGAAAAGTTATTAAAAATCACGGAAATTTAAATTGAAAAAGCATGAAATAAAAGTTTTCAAATTAGGAAATGAAGAAGTAAAACTGTCACTATTTACATATTACTTCATTATATACACAGCAAAATCTAGACTCCACCAAAAGACTATTAGAAGCAAAATAAATACAGTAAAGTTGGAGGATACAAAATCAAAGTACAAATATTAGCTGCATTCCAACAGAATAACCATGAAATAGACAAAGAAAGGAAGAAAACCGTCTCATTTACAATTGTAACAAAAAGAATAAAATATCTAGGAATGAACTTCACAAGGATGTGAAGGACCTATATACAAGAAAATATAAAATTGCTGAAAACAGTTGAAGAAGATACAAAGACATAGAAAGACATTCCACATCCATGTGCTGGAAGATTCAACATAGTTAAAATGCCAATATTACTCATAGTAACGTACAGATTTAATTCAATCTCCATCAAAATCGCAATGTCATTTTTCACACAAATAGAACAAAAAAACCCCTCAAATTTGTATGGAACCACAAAAGACCACGAATAGCCAAAGCAATCCCAAGGAAAAAGAACAAAGTTGGAGGTATGACACTTTTGTACTACAAAGCTATAATAATCCACATAGTATGGTACTGGAGGAAAAACAGACTTACAGGCCAATGGAACAGAACTGTGAGCCCAGAAATAAACACAAACACATACGAGCAACTAATTTTCAACAGGAGTCAAAAACTAAAATGCAGGAAAAAAAGCCTCTTCAATAAATAGTGCACGGAAAATTGGAAAGCCATGTGCAGAAGAATGAAACTATACTGCTGACACCATACACAAAAATTAACTCAAAATGGATAAGATACTTGAATATAAGACCTGAAACAATAAAAATTATATGAGAAAAGATGTGTACTAAACTATGGACCTTAGTCTCAGAGAGGTTTTTGAGAACTTGACCCCACAGACCAGGGAAATGCAAAAAGAAATGAATGGAATTACATCAAATGAAAACGCTTCTGCACACTGAAGAAACCATCAACAATACAAAAATGCAACTAACCAACTGGGAGAAGATATTTGCATATGATACCTACAACATGGGGCTAATGTCCAACATATATAAAGAATGCATAGAATTCAATAACAACAAAAAACAATCCAATTAAAAAATGGGCAGAGGACCTGAACAGACACTATTACAAAGAAGATATACAGATGGCAAACAGATATATGAAAACATCCTCAACCTCACTAATTATAAGAGAAATGCAAATCAAAACCACAATGAAATACCACCTCATACCTGTTAGAATGGCTATTAATCAGGCAAGAAATAATAAACTTTGGAGAGGATGTGGAGAAAAAGGAACCCTCATACACTGTTGATAGGAATGTAAATTGCTACAGCTACTGTGGGAACAGTATGGAGATTCCTGAAAACATTAAGAAAAGAGCTTCCATATGACCTAGCAACCCCTCTTCTGGGTATCTACCCACAACATTTGAAAACACTTATTCCTAAAGATATGTGTATATCCTATGTTTACGGCAGCATTATTTATGGTAGTGAAGACATCAAAATAACCAAAGTGTCTTTCAATGGGTGATTGGATAAAACAGATGTGGTACATATATACAACGGAATACTACTCAGTAATAGAAAAGATGAAATACTACTATTTGCAACAACATGGATGGATCTAGAAAGTATCAAGTGAAAAAGTTAAGCTAGAAAAGAACAAGAATCATATGATTTCCCTCATATGTGGGCTATAAAACAAAAAGCAGCAAATGAACAAACAAAACAAGCAAACAAACTCATATGGAGATAAGAGAATGGTGGTTACAGAGGGAAAAGGAGGGGTAGGAGGAAGAGCATAAAGGGGGTCGAATATATGGTGATGGAAGGAGATTTGGGTGGTAGGTGACAACGGAGTATACAGATATTGTGTTATAAAGTTGCACCCCTAAATCTTATACAATGTTATTAACCAATGTTACCCCAATAAATTAACTAAAAATAAAAACTACAATAAAGCTCATTAAAATTTTTTTCAAAGAAGGAATGTGGGAAATGAGTGTGCAATTGGTAATGTGAGTTCTACAACAGAAAGTAAATAATCACATTAATTCTAAAACCTTTAAAATTATATCTGGTAAATTCTATTTTAATGAAATAATCCATTTCAGGTTGAAGAGGTTTTTAAAATCTTTGTTCAATTCCAATGTAGTTATTCTGAAGAAAATACTAAACAGATATGTTAAACTAAAATCATAACGTACAAAGCCCACTGTCATTACCAATAAAATGTTTTTTAAAGAGATTGGTATCATATCAAGCATCTTTTCTTACCTCAATGGCATGAAATTAGAAATCAACTACAAGAAAGAAAGCTGGGAAAAATATATGAAGACTAAAGAACATGCTACTAAACACTAATAAATCAAAGAGGCAATCAAACAAGAAATCAGAAACTATCTTGAAATAAAAAGTGAAAACGAACACAAAACATTACACAATTAATGGGATGCAGCAAAAGCAGTTCTAAAATCACTTTAAATTTTTTTTCACCATTTCATTTCTTCAATTTTCCTCACCTGAGACCTTACAAGTATACAAGTTTCAAACTATTGCCAAGCTTTTATAAGGCTTTGTAGTTAACTTTAATTATCTATAGCAATTTTTGTACTGCCAAGAATTATTCATAATTGCTATATCAAAAATCATTTATAAAAGTCATTTCTTATGGGCCGGCCGAGTGGCGCGGTGGTTAAGTGCTGGTTTGGGAAGCCAGCGGCCCCGGTTCAGGTCCCACAGATGAGGGCCAGTGATACTGCCCTCTAAAAAAAAAAAAAAAACTATTGGATCTAACAAATGACTTCAGTCAATGTGCAGGGTACAGAATAAATATACAGAAATCTGTTGTGTGTCTATACATCAATAATGAAGGATCAGAACACGAAATTAAGAAAACCCCATTTACAACTGCATCAAAAAATATAAAATATCTAGTAATAAATTTAACCAAAGAGGTGAAAGACCTGTACTCTGAAAACTACAAGACATTGAAGAAAGAAACTGAACATACAAACAAATGGAAGGATATAACTTGTTCTGGATTAGAAGGATTGATATTGTTAAAATGTCCTTATTACCTAAAGTAATATACGGATTTAATGCAATCCCTATTAAAATACCAATGTTATTCTTCTCAGAATTAGAACAACTAATTCTAAAATTTATATGGAACCACAAAACACCCAGAATAGCCAAAGCAATCTTGAAAAAGAACGAAATGAGGTATCATACGCCCTGATATCAAACTATACTACAAAAGTAAAATAATCAAAAGAGGATGGCACTGGCATGAAAACAGCTATATATTATAGATCAATGGAACAGTATAGAGTGCCACACAAATAAATCTTCACTTAAATGGTCAATTAATCTACAACAAAGGAGGCAAGGACATACAATGGAATCAAGACAGTCTCTTCAATAAGCGATGTTGGCAAAACTGGACAGATCCATGCAAAAAAATTGAAAATGGACCACCACTTTCTCACACCATGTACAAAAATAAAGTTAAAATATATTAAAGACTTACATGTTAGATCTGAAATGATAAAACTCCTAGAAGAAAACATAGGCAGTAAACTCTCTGACATCACTCTTCGAGAAACCTTTTAGGATATATCCTCTTGAGCAAGGGATACAAAAGAACAAATAAACAAACCAGTCTACATCAAACTAAAAAGCTTCTGCACTGTGAAGGAAAAACATCAACAAAATGAAAAGACAACGTACTGAATGGGAGAAGATATTCACAAATGATACTAATATTAAATAAGGGGCTAATGTCCAAAATACATAAAGAACTCATACAAACTAACACCAAAAAATCAAAGAATCCGATTTAAAAACAGGCAGAAAATCTGACTAGACATTTCCCCCAGGAGGACATACAGGTGGCCAAGAGAAATAGGAAAAGATGCTCAACATCACTAATCATCAGGAAATGCAAATTAAAATCACAATGAGATATCACCTCATACCTATCAGAATGGCCATCATCAAGAAATCAACAAATAACAAGTGTTGGCGAGGACGTGGAGCAAAGAGAACCCTTATGCACTGTGGAGCAAAGAGAACCCTTATGCACTGTAGAGGGATGCAAATTAGTGTAGCCACTGCGGGAAAACAGAATGGAGGTTGCTCAAAAAATTAAAAACAGAGCTGCCATAGAGCTGCAATTTCACTTTTGGGTATTTATCTGAAAAAAACAACCCACCAATTCGAAAAGACAGATGGACATCTATGTTCATTGCAGCATTACTAGTAATAGCCAAGATATGGAAGCTACTTAGATGTCCACTAATAGATAAATGGATAAAGAAGATGTGGTATGTAGATACAATAGAATATTATTCAGCAACATGGATGAAGTTTTGCCATTTGTGACAAGGATGGAGCAAGAGGGTATTATTCTGGGTGAGACGGGTCAGACAGAGAAAGACAAATATTGTAGGGTCTCATTTATATGTGGAATCTAAAAAAATAAAATAAAATAAACAAAACAGAAAGAGATCCATAAATACAGAGAACAAGCTGATGATTGCAAAAGTGAAGGGAGTAGGAAGATGGGAATAAAATAATGTTAAATTAGTTTCTCTTTATTAGACATTATTTATTATCAAGTATATATTCCTTCTCCCAGTCACAAACCTTTGAAGAATATATCCAGTATCTTCCATCCTGAGGTAGAGTCGATGTAAGGCCTACAGTAAGGCTCTTTGACTGGCAGTGACCATCTAACAGTCTTTTCTTTCCCTCAGTGCCACCACCTTTCCTTCCCCCTTTTTAACTAATTCTCAAGTAGATGATTATAAAACCATGATGGTACGGTCCTAAACATTTCTATCCTTCTTTCCTTTCCTTCCATCTATTCATCAGTCTGTCCTTCCACCCATGAAGCATGTGCTGAGCCTCTATTTCAGTAACTATAAATATCAAGTAACATCCTGAATACAAAAGTTTACACAAATTGATAAACAGGTAAGATCCTAATACTTAAGGAGAAAATGACATAAACAGACAAGTCTCAAAGAAAGAAGATAAAATGATCCTATTCACAACCATGGCTTACCTGCTAAGAAACTTAGTCAAAATTGTGGGAATGGACATAAATAGCAGATAAATTTTTCTCTCATACTGTCTGATTAATTGGTAAAGGCTTCATAAAGTGTTATGTGAAAAGGATTCTGAGGCCAAGTCCAGGCTCTGTAGGAAAGATCCAATGTCCAATTACCTATATTAATCATGGATTTGGGAAAGTATAATGATAGCACATGTGCCATGTTTCAGCCATGACAAGTACTAGAACTTCACAGAATGGATTTTGTTTTCCTGATTTTATATGATTTTCTTTTATTTTACAATTTTCCTTTTCATTGCTATGTATATCAATACAATGGGATGCCATTTTATTCCATCGCATTAATAAAGAATGAAAAAATGAGAAAACTCAATGCTGGTAAGTTATGGCAAAATGGGCACTTACACTGCTACAGGTAATGGAATTAGTATTGTATTTCTGGGAAGTCATTCAGTAATCATGTAAAACTCCCTTGAGTCATTTAAACTCTTCAACCCTGAAATTCACTTTTAGGAATCCATCCCAGAGACATAAAAATTCAACCACAAAGAGGTTTAATGCTGAGATGAAACAATTGTTAGAAAGGAAACAACCTATATGTCCAACAAAAGAACAATGTATATAAAGCAAGATTATTTCTACCACATTATCCTTCAAAAAGAGTGCCATCTATTTGAGTCCTTATCAAGTCTCTACATTACTGAGCCCTTTCAATTACTTTGAACAATAAAGTACTATTTAGGAAAAACTAACACTAACCTGAAGTTACTTAAAACAAAGTTATCAAATTTGTGGGTATAGTACTCCTGTCCACTGGATCAGTAGTAATGACCTCTCTTTCATTTCTGATATTAGTAATTTCTGTTTCTCCTTTTTTCTCCCCTTAGTTAGCCAGGGGTACATCAATTTTATTGATCTTCAAAGAAAACGCTTTTGCTTTCACTGATTCTCTCTGTTGTTTTTCTATTTTCAATTTCACTGATTTGTGCTCTAATTTTGATTATTTCTTTTCCTATGCTTATTTTGAAGCTAACTTGCTCTTGTTTTTTAGTTTCCTAAGGTAGAAGCTTATATTATCGATTTTACATCTTTATTTTCTAATGCAGTATCCCCACTTATGCACAGAAGATATGTTCCAAGACACCCAGTGGATGCCTGAAACTGTGGATAGTACTGAATATTTTTTATACACACACACACACACACACACACACACACACACACTTTTTTCCTATACATACATACCTTTTCACCTAAAGGAAGCACTTTACTGCTTCTCTTTGGCATATCTGAATTGCCTGCATTATTAGTCTTGCACTTAGTAAAATAAGGGCTACTTGAACACAAGCACTGTAATACCATGACAATGATCTTATATTTGAGATAGCTAATAAGTGATTAACAGGTGGGTGGTATATGCAGAGTGTGTGGAGATGCTGGACAAAAGGATGATTCACATCCTGGGCAGGATGGAATAAGATTTTGTCATGCTACTCAGAATAGAATGCAATTTGAAACTTATTGTTTATTTCTGGGAATTTTCCATTTAATATATTTGGACTACTGTTGACAGTAGGTAACTGAAAGCAGGGTAAGAGGGAACTACTGTATATGTGTTCAATGCAATGCATTTCCTTCTAAGCACTGCTTTTACCACATGCCATAAATTTTGATAAGATGCATTTCCATTTTCATTTATTGTAAAATAATTTAAAATTTCTCTTCAGACTTCTTGTTTGACCCATGTATTAATTAGAAGTATGTTGGGGGCCAGCCAGGTGGCGCGGTAGTTAAGCGCTGGCTTAGGGAGCCAGCAGCCCCATTTTGGGGTCCCACATGTGAGGGCCAGTGACACTGCACTCAAAAAAAAAAAAAAGAAGAAGAAGTATGTTGTTTAATCCATAAATATTTTGGGATTTATTTATTTATTTATTTATTTATTTATTTAAAGATTTTATTGGGGAAGGGGTACAGACAAGTTGCTGTCCTTTTGTTCTTCAGTCTAGTTGTGGAGGACGTTGCTTCACTGGTCCATGTCAGTATTACTGCACTCTTCCCGAGTGAGGCAGATCCGTCGCCAGCCTCTGGACGGCAGCTCATGCTGGCTGCCAGCCACTCATGTAGCTTATGGCAGCCCACTGCAGTAGGGACTGCAGCCTACGCCGACCTAAGTGACTCATGGCAGCCCAGCGCCAGGTGGAGCTGTTGTTCACCATCTTAGCTGTAGAGGGCAGTATCACTGGCCCTCATATGTAGGATCCAAACCGGAGCCCTGCTGCTCAGAGCTGGCATCCCAAGCCAGCTCTTAACCAACCAACTCGGCTGCCTTATTTTGGGATTTTCCAGCTCCTACTCTGTTACTGATTTCTAGTTTAATTCTACTGTGGTCTCAGAGAATACATTCTATGGTGATCTATCTTTTTAAATTTCTTAAAGTGTATTTTATGGCCCAGAACATGGTCTATTTGGTGAATGTTTTGAAAAAATACAAATAATTTTTAAAAGGCAGTACTTATTTGGTATCAATTACAAGTATACATATACACAAGATGTAGGAAGGTTGGGACACAGCTGTCCTAACTTGAGGAGAAATGGGCAGTAATTGACACTTGGGATAAAATTTCCAGCAATCACATTATATACAGAGTTGCAAAGTGTCACATCTCAATTATGAGATATAGATGACTTAAAAAACATGACTCGGGCCAGCCAAGTGGCGCGGTGGTTAAGCACTGGCTTGGGATGCCAGCGGCCCTGGTTCGGTTCCACAAATGAGGGCCAGTGACACTGCCCTCAAAAAAAAACAAAAACAAACAAACAAAAAAACGTGACTCTACTAGTAACAAACATTTGGCTATGAATTTGGTTTTCATGAAGTGTAAGTTAAAAAAAAAAAAAAGGTTATTTTTCTGTTGAGTCCTTGCTATCTGAACCCAGAAATCAAAATGACCTGAATAGATATTTTGAGATCAGACTGGGGATAAAGATAACCCTTACTATCTAAACTTGCTATCGAAAGTCTGAAGTCAAGTACATTTGGATAGTAAAGGCTATATATCTTCCCATATGAAAATAACTATAAATAAATAGAGCAAACATTTTACCTTTGGCTATTTCATCTACAGGTCTAAAACAGAGGGAGGAAGAGAGGGGGGATTCTGTTTGGTAAAACAGTATTATTCTGTATTCATGATCACCTTATATTTAGACACTATACAGTGGATGATTTTTATTATGAAATACAATGCTTTAATAGCATGGAAGAGCAGTTTACAAAATTCTTTATACCACTTGGTCTCTACTATGTAAAAAACAATGCCTATTAAAAATACTGGAAAGAAACCCAATTAAAAAATTGGCAGAAGATATGAAGAGACATTTTTCTAAAGAGGACATACAGATGGCCAACAGGCATATGAAAAAATGTTCAACCTCACTGATCATTAGGGAAATGCAAATAAAAATACTGGAAAGAAATGTTCCTAAATGTAACCAGGATTAAGTAATAATTTTTTTTTTACATCTGTAATCTTCTTCTTTTTTTTTTTTTGGTTGTTGTTGTTGTTGTTGTTGAGGGCAGTGTCACTGGCCCTCACATGTAGGATCCGAACCGGGGCCGCCGGCGTCCCAGGCCAGCTCCCAACCACCACGCCACAGGGCCGGCCCTGTAATCTTCTTTACATGCAAATTTTTCATACTGTGATCTTATTTCACTTATTTCAGGAAAATATACAAGAGTGATTTTAATACAATATGATAAGTATTATAATAGAGGTATAAAAAGGTTTAATATAGGTATCAATTCTTTCGAGAAGTTCAGTTTAAGTTCTGGAAGAAAAGATGCTTCAAATATAGCCTAATATAATATGGCAATAGTTTATCAGAAAAAGGATATATTGTACTTGCAACTGTCAGAAATGAGAATAAGCATGTACCACTAGAGGAATTTAAAGAGTTTCATATAACTAGAATACAAGCTTTTAAGAATAGTTTGGCAGGGCGGGAGGAATAAGTCTACACACATGTTGAGGCCAGATGGTATACGAAGGAATACAAAGCTTTTAGAATAAAGAAAATCTAAGCTTAGCCATCCCAGGCTATGTCATTTCAATGTTTAATACTAAGTAAATCCTGATCTATAACAATCATATTTGGCTACTTTCCTTTAACTACTTTAAACCAAACTGATTTTTCTCCCTTAAAACAAAACCAGACAGAAATTTCTTGACTATGGGAGGGTAGAGGCTAGCAAATCCACTCCTCACGAAACAACTATAAACACAATTCTCAAAAAACACCATCTCAGGGTTCAAACAAAGGCAGTTAAGTTTAGAAGTGTGTATTTATGAAAACCACGACAGTGTGTGTGGGGGTGGTATACTTGCCTGAACCTGCCTCATGTCTGTCTCTGTCTCTCTGTCTCTCTGTCTCTCTTTCTCTCTCTCTCCCCCTCCCTCCCTCCCTCCCCCCCCTTCCTCGCTCCCTCTAGCAGGTTGTTAGGGATGGACTTCAAGGACAAGGCTGGCTGTGAAAAACAGCTTCATTGCTGGAAGGGACTAACTTCATTTGGAGCAAATTGTGAAAAGCCCAAATGGAGCACTGTCAGTAAAAGTAGCGAATTTATTAGAAAACAACAGGGAAAGTCAGCAGCTGCTAAGCTGGCCTCAGGTTGCAGTTTTCCTAGGGTAGAGCTAAAAATTGGAGGACTAGCCAGAAATTTAACAGAAATATCCTGGAAATGAGAGAAGCATAGAGGGGATATTAATAATAAATAGATAAGTTCCCCAAATAGCGCTGGCTGATGGGGTGGCTAAATGAACATGTTTGGGAGACCCAGGAGGGCCCAGTGAAAAGTAAAAGGTGAGGCAAACTTAAAAACTGTCTGAATGTTATTTTAAATGCACTCCCAAATCAACCCACAACCACTGGTAGGGGGTAGAAGCCTCACTGTCTCCAGAGGTGTCTGAGCACAACCTCTGACCTATCACTGGCCACCAAGCTATGCAGACACAGGTGCAAACTCTAGGAAATCAGTCAAAAGCTGAAAATAACAATAATGTAGAAAGTACAAGGGAGATATATTCCACAGATTAAATCAAGGCAAATTACTAAAAAACCACCACCACCAACCTCCTTGGGGGAAGAATCTAAAACAAGATTTTCTACAATATATTATCAAAAATATAGGGCCGGCTGAGTGGCGCGGTGGTTAAGCGCTGGCCTGGGAAGCCAGCGGCCCCGGTTCGGTCCCACATATGAGGGCCAGTGACACTGCTCTCAAAAAAAAAAAAATTAAAAAAAAAATATATTGAACAGTTTTCAACAAAATATTATGAGACATTCAAAGAAAAACAGGAAAGTGTGGTCCATACTCAAGAAAAAGAGCACCAAATAGAAACTGATTCCGAGTGAGGTCAAATGTTGGATTTCCCAAAGGCTTCAATTCAGTTATTATACAAATATTCAAGGAATTAAAAGAAACCGATTTAAAGAATTAAAGGAAAATATGATAATGACTCAACAAATAAAGTAATTTCAACAATGAAAGAGAGACTATATAAAAAGAACCATATAGAAATTCTAGGGTGACATTTTCCAGATGTATCTGTTTTTCATAGCACTATAACTCTAATTTCTTACTCTGGTCAACATTTTAAAAATACACCTGAATTATATATAGAATGCTTAGTAAGTCATTATGTTTTGTAAGCTTTGTAGTAAATTTTATTATTATTATTATTTTTTTTTTTTTTTGAGGGCATTGTCACTGGCCCTCATATGTGGGACCCGAACTGGGGCCGCTGGCTTCCCAAGACCAGCGCTTAACCACCGTGCCACTCGGCGGCCCAATAAAGAGTTTTTTGTTTGTTTGTTTGTTTTTCTTTTTAGCTGAGCCATCCTGCCACCTGTTGGCAGCTCAATGGCAACTCAGTTCAGGCTGGCCTCGAACCGAGGTTGCTCAGAGCTCAGCTCGCACTCTTGAGCGAGCTCTTAACCAACTGAGCCACTCGGCCGGCTGTAAATTTTAAATAAAAGTAAAGATGTGTTATCCTTTCCAACTGACTAATCAAAAGTATGTTAATTTTTCAATGAAATTGCTTATAAGTAGATATTTTCAACATGATATAAAAACAAAATAACCAAAGGTAATGAATGCTATGTTGATATCTACAGATTTGGAACTGTTTTAAGAGGTTAATTTTATTTTATTTTTCATGCCTAGCTTTTAGTGTCTATCAAAAATCTTTCTAGAGGGCCGGCCAAGTGGCGCGTTGGTTAGGAGCTGGCTTGGGATGCCAGCTCTGAGCAGCGGGGCCCCGGTTCAGATCCCACATATGAGGGCCAGTGACACTGTTCTCCATAGCTAAGGTGATGAACAACAGCTCCACCTGGTTGCCTCTATAGCCAAGATGGCTGGTGATGGTGTGGGCTGCAGCCTCTGCTGTAGTGGGCTGCCATAGGCTACAGTGAGTGGCCAGAAAACAGCGTGAGCTGCCAAGAGCTGCTGTGAGTGGCCATCAAATGGCCGGCGACCGATCTGCCTCACCCAGGAAGAGTGCAATGATAATACCAACAGGGGCCAGTGAAGCAACGTCCTCCACGACTGAAGAACAAAAAAGGACCGCATCTTGTCTGTTCCCCTCCCCCAATTCCCCAATTTAAAAAATCTAAAAAAAAAAAAAAAAAGAATCTTTCTGGAATTACTCAAATATAGCATTTTCAAAAGATTAATAAAATATAACTTGACAGCATAAATCCATTCTCGGACTAGGGTGTATAAATAATTGTAATAATACTAATAATTAATTGGATTATAATACTCATATACTCATACACAATGGAATACTATTTAGCCATTAAAAAGAAGGAAATTCTTACATTTGTAACATGGATGGACCTAGAGAGTATGATGCTAAGTGAGTCAGAGAAAGACAAATACTGTTATGATCTCATTTGTATTGTGGAATCTAAAAAAAAAAATCAAACTCAGAGAAACAGAAATCAGACTTGTGGTTGTCAGAGGCAAAAGGTAGGGGGTGTGGGAGGCAGGCAGTGAAAGGTACAAACTTAAGGTTATAAGACAAGTAAGTTCTGGGGAAGTAATATATAATACAATGCTTATAGTTAATACTGTATTACCTATTTGAAAGTTACTAAGACAGTAGACCTTAAAAGTTCTCATCATAGGGAAAAGAATTTGTAATGATGTGAAGTGATGGATGTTAACTTACTGTGATAATCATTTCACAATATATACATATATCAAATCATTATGTTGTACACCTGAAGCTTGTATAATGCTATATGTGAATTAGACCTCAATAAAACTAGAAAAATACTCATGTACTTATTAAATAAACTACGTAATAAACTATTCTTTCTGATTCTTGTGAGGACAATCTATGTTACAGAACCATTAGTTTTCCAGATGTTCCTTAAAATTCTATGCTAGTTTTCTACCTAATAATATTACAAACATCTGCACTTCTCAGCCTAACATATTACGGGAGGAGCAAGCATACTGCCCATTATTTGGTGTAAATCATCACACTATTTTACATTATTAACACAGTTATCCAGGATAATGTTAGTAATTGAAGTATAAAAAGTATACTTACTCAGTTATAATTTCAGGATTTTTAAAGCTGAGGTTGGTTAAATGACCTTCAAGTTTAGAAGATTCATGTGTATTTAAGGCTGGAGTGGTCTTAGTGGTGAGTATAGCTCTTTTTTCATCTTTTTCAAGTGCTTTTCTCTTCCCACCATTTTGGAAGTATTCTCTGCATACACTACAAGGCAAAATAAAATTGTATTTTAAAACAATTAATTGTATTTTAAAACAATTAAGCATGAATATAACATAAAATGGAAAAAAATAGTCCTTATTAATCAAAATGGGAAACTCAAATTACAGATTTCTATTTTGAAAATGTCACATGGAGGTAAGTTTGAGAACCCTGTAGCACTTTCACACGTTTAAAATTACCATACAACAGAGCATGATCATAGATTATGTTTAATAAATAAAAAGTACGTTTTTCAGGAGTACAGATGTGCCTGTATATTTTCCTGAACTTTATTCTGAACTGAAACATACGTTTCCCCAGAAAAGCTTAGGGAACTCTGCTATTCAGTGACAGCATCCAAAAGGAACAGTCGTCATAGTTAGTTCTGTGCCAGCTTTGCTAGTATTAGACAGATATTCCAACAGCTGTTTTTCAGATCCCTTCTGGTTTATGAAAACAATGAAAGAAGGAAAAAAATAAGACTAGTAAGACCTAACTCTAGCCCTTGATCTTACAGTGTGACAGGAGGAGACACATTTTTAAACAATTCACTGATATCAAAGCTACTTAAAGTAAAGGAAAATGAAATCTAAAATTTTCTTTCTTTTTAGATTATTAAGATAAATCACATGATTATTAGATATAGCTCATACCTTGAACAAAGCTAGACTATTTTTGCTCCATAGATACTCCTTAGAGAAGTTTCAAAAACACATGGCAAGAAAATAATTGAGGAATTAATTTAAAACTGATTTCTATAAGTCTAAGGGAACAATGTCCATTTCTCCTCACACTTACAGGGTGTCATTAGTTGAACTTCAATTTTTGTATGTATCTAATTATTTAAGATGTATTTAATTTATCCTATGGAGATTAGTTTTTAACTCTGTTTACAGGAGTTGAAACTCATTCACCATTGATCAAATATTTATTAAGTACCTATCATGTGCTAGGCACATGAGTGATGGGAAAACAAACTGAAGAAGACATAGCTGCCTCTAGGAGCTCAGACTAGTAGAGGACACAAGCCATTTACATAACAATAAAGAAAATACAATTGATAAAGATAAAATGCAATTGATACATACCATATTCAAATATGTATTACAGTAATATAAGCTGATTTTAGAAAGATGAATAGGAATAAATCAGTCAAGGAAGAATGTTCATTAAGAAGTCCTTTCCTGGCAGATGGTATAACATGAACAAAGGCAAGGAAGAAAAAAGCAGCATGGATTTGAAGCAGGACATATAGCCTAGGAAATTGACAACCCCCTCTGGGATACAATGTGAGGTACAATGTGAAGTAACAGGTGACTATATCCAGTACCTGAAGCTGGAGAAAAACAACAAGGCATTTCACCCAGCTAGGCTGATTCCTATAACCAGGACCTGACCTTTAGCTAATTATAATGTCATTATAATGTCATTTGCATCGCGGTTATTATGACCCTCATCATGCATCTGACATCATGACATTTCCAAAAGTAAATAACGAAGAAAAAGTGGGAAAAAGAGGGTCCTGTCCAGGGGAGATGAATGAACCACATCAACTGTACATCACCAATTCCCGCCCTGGGAGGGATAGGTACTCTGATCGTGATTGTTCTCCGAGTTCGCCCACACCTTCCTCTCCAATGTGTACTTTCATATTCAATAAATGACTTTCACTTTCCTGCATCTGTCTCCCTCTGCAATTCCTTCTTGCAGGGAAACAAGAACCCAGTCACCACTGCTAGGGTTGAGTCTTCTCTAGGACATTCCCCTGTGCCTCGGGCAACAGATCCTGCAGAGATGGATATCAGTTCAATGTATGTGAAATTTAAAGTGCCAGGCAGTAAATGGATGGATGGGTGGATGGATGGGTGGACAGACAGACACACCAGCGAAAAGGACCTGAGGCCAGCACACATATACATAGAACTGGTAGCCAGGTAACACTGGAGAGGGTAAGCAAGCTTTAGTTTATACAAGATCCACAGGCTAATTTAGAAATGTGGTTTAGAAATCTAATTTAATGACAGAAAGTGGTTTAGTGGTTTCCTAGAAGGGGGGCTGGGGAGGTGGTGTGTCTGACAACAAAGATATACAATGTAGCTTATTAGGGTTATGGAAATGTTCTACATCTTGATAGTGGTGGTTGGTTACATAAGTGTAAACAATTGTCACTACCTACTGAACTGCACACTAGAATGGATACATTTTATTGTACATAAATTAAACCTCAGTAAGGCTGATTAAAAAATGTAGTCTTTATCTCCTTGAAATTAACACTAAAAATAATGCCTCTACCATTTAACATTTCACTAGGCGTAAAGCACAAAAGTAAAGAGCTTGCTTACCTTCTTATTAGGTAAAACCATACATAACTGTTACTAGCCAACCAAGCAGCCCCCCGCCACCACTGAGAAATTTTTAAGTTTTAAGTATAGAAATGTTAAGTCTTCTCCCTAGCTTCTTAGCTCTTTAGCTCCTACTCTTCGAATCAGTTTCTGAAACCTAAACAGTAGATTGTTCATAGAAGTCTCACACCCACCCCTGCTTCAGATAACTACTTGAAAGCCTGTGACTTCCTAATATCCCCCAGGCCAGTAAGCTAAATGCCAAATCCATTCTGGGCCCAGACAACTGATGCCACCTGAGTGACAGGCTGAATGGTCACAGGCATCATGAGAGCTAACAGATTATTAATTAAAATCTATTTTTCCTTATTCAAGAGCCTTGGGATACAGATAATATTCCAGCAAGATTGCCAGTCACAACCAAGGAAGCCAGCGTCGTCTTCCAGGCAGATCTCGAGACCCATTCCTCTCATCTGAGATCAGCTAGGGTGAGAGTTCCATGAACCCCCAATAGGCAGGGACAGCTCTATGCCCCTGCCCAGCAGGAAGCAGATACAGAAGAAGAGACCTGTCCCTCAGCTTCCCATAGAGATTTTTATGGGGATCACGTCTCTCAAGGGGAAAACTAGGCAGGCAGTTAGAGGCAGGCATTGGGTCTCTGCATTCTTGCAGAGATGTGACCGCCAGGGTGACCTCCCTCTGCACCCAATTCCATTCATTGTAACTATTAGACCAGTCACTCACACCTACACAGTAAAGGCCATAACAACCTTCGTTTCACCTGGGCCTCATTATACCATTATTACAATATCATACATATGCCCAGAAGTTTATTAATATCATTACAACAAACTTAATTCTGGGAAGGAACATGCGCAATCTAAAGAGATGGGATAGTAGCCTATTGTCAATTATGGGTGCCCATCAAGTGGTCCCACAACCAGAGGGGAACAGCCCATTCTAAAGAAAAAGGGATAAAAACTCCAAGTCCTGGGAAGTCCGTCCTTCCTTTTGACCGCTGGCTGCTCTTTCTGACCACTTTTGAGCCTTCCCTTCTTCCTTTTCGGGCCTTTTAAGCCTCACCTTTGCGCGTGGCTCACTCCATAGGCTCCAAAGTCCTTGAAATAATTTCTCTTCTAATAATGGGGCCCTTGAGCCATTCTCTACTGCTCGGGCCTACTTCTACTTCTTTGAAATATACTATCTCTTCTAATAAACTATTTTTTCACTGCTTTACTCCAGTATCTTGTTCAATTCTTTGCTCAAGTTGCCAAGGACCTGGACTTTGCGCCAAGAAGGGCCCACTCTCAGACAACAAAACTACCGATATTCAATAGTTCTTGAGCCACAAAAATTGCAATTTTATATGCTTCAATCTCATAGTTACCTAGAAACTTGACACCAAAATACTTAAAAGGCTGGAATGCCAGGTTCTTATAGGATAATAATAGTCATCTAAATTCTAATCTCCCTATACATCTTCCAGAAAATATACAAATCATGACGAAGCACAAATAAAAGCACATATAATTCATACCTACGGCATAACTAGGACACAGATAATAGTGCTTCTTTTACACATAATTGGGGAAATAAAAATCTGAGGCAAGCTAAGTTGGCTTTGGAGCCACCCAAATTAGAATCTTCAGCTGAGGACTCGAAAGAAGAAGGTCTGATTGGGTCTTAGAGTTGGCAAAACTCACATAACACCAGCTAAGCTTCACCACTGAAAGAGGGTCCAACTCTGAGTGGGGAAATCTTAAGAGATTGGGGAAACAGTGAATCAGAGCATTAGCTATGGGAAGGTCAAAAGGAAGGTTTTATTTCTGCTGGAGAAAAGAGGCACATTGAAAAAAAATGATATCTCTGGAGACGTGTAACAAAGGGAAAGAATAAAGAAGGATAAGTAGGGCTGGCCGAGTGGCGTGGTGGTTAAGCGCTGGCTTGGGAAGCCAGCGGCCCCAGTTCGGTCCCACATATGAGGGCCAATGACACTGCCCTCAAAAAAAAAAAAAAAAAAAAAAAAGAAGGATAAGTAGTCTAACTGAGGTATTACTATTTATACATATTTTAAAAATTGTTAAGTCAGGGCAAGGAGTACATTATTAAGGAAACTTCACTTCTGTATTTATAGCAATCAAGCAATGTTCTTTGTAATTAAGAAAAATACTAAGTCACCCAAACCCCTACCCATAACATCTAGGGATACTCCAACATAATAGACAAAATACATAAAAGAAATACTAATGAACCCAGCAACCACACAAGATTCTATTAGAAGGGAAGAGAAAGACCATCAAAACTTTCAACAGATGAAAATTTTCAAAAATACAGAAAACAAAAACAGACACAAAAGAGAAGAAAACTGTAATGTAACACTTCAATGATAGTTATATAATTAAGAAATTGCAGAACAAAGTGAAAGAAAACTTCAAATTTGAAATAAAATAAAAAAACAGAATAAAGGATTAAATAAATGGAAAGATATTCCATGAATATAGATAGGAAGACTCAATATTTCACGAAGTCAGTTCTTCCCAATCAAAATCACAGCAAATTATTTTGTGGATATCAACAAATCGATTCTGAAGTTCACACAGAGAGGCCAAAGACCCAGAAATAGCAACACAATATTGAAGAAGAATGAAGCTGGAGGGCTGACAATATGTGACTTCATGACTCACTATAAAACTATATGGTAATCAAGACAGTATGGTTAGAGAAACAGATAAATAGATCAATGGAATAGAACATAGAGCACCAAAAAACCCCCATTAATATATTCATCTGATCTTTGACAAAGGAGCAAAGGCAATACCATGAAGTAAAAATAATCTTTTCAACAAATGGTGCTGGAACAACTGAACATCCACATGCCAAAAAAATGAACCTAGACACAGACCTTACACCCTCCACAAAAATTAATTCAAAATGGATTACAGGCCTAAATGTAAAACACAAAACTATGTAAGTACTAGACAGTTTTATAAATTTCCTAGGAGAAAATCTAGATGACCTTGCATTTGGTGATGACTTTTAAGATACAAAACACCAAAGACATGGTCTATGAAAAAAGAATTGAGAACCCAGATATCATTAAAATTAAAAACTTCTGCTCTGCAAAAAAAAAAAAAAAAATGTCAAAGAAGACAAGCCACAGACTACGAGAAAATATTTGCAAAGGACGTATCTGATAAAGGACTGTTATCCAAAATATACAAAGAACTCTTAAAACTCAACAATAAGAAAACAACAACCTGATTGATTAAAAAGCGGACAAAGGCCTGAACAGACACCTCACCAAAGATGATATACAGATGGCAACTAAGCACATGAAAAGATGCTCCACATCATATGTCATTAAGGAAATGCAAATTAAAACAGCAATGAACTACTACTAGAACACCAGAACACCAAATGTTGGTGAAGATGTGGAGCAACAAGAACTCATTCATTGGTGGGAATACCAAATAGTATAGTCATCTGGGAAGACAGTTTGGCAGTTTCCAAAACTAAACATATTCTTACCATACAATCCAGCAATGACGCTCCCTGGTATTTGCCCAAAAAGTTGAAAACTACTTCTACACAAAAACCTGCATATGAATGTTTACAGCAGTTTTATTCATAATTACCAAAACTTGGAAGCAACCAAGATGTCCTTCAGTAAGTGATGGATAAATAAGCTGTGGTCCATCCAGACAATGGAATACTTGACTCACCACTAAAAAGAAATGAACTATCAAGCCATGAAAAGACATGGAGGAAGCTTACATGCATATTAAGTGAAAGATGTCAATCTGAAAAGGCTATAAACTCTGACTCTGACTATACGATATTCTAGAAAAGGCAGAACTATGGAGACAGTAAAAAAGTCAGTGACTGCCAGGTATAGGGGAAGAAGGGATGACCAGGTGGAACCCAGAGGATTTTTAGGGCAGTATGACACTCTCACGGTAGATACCATCATTATACACTTGTCCAAGCCCATAGAATATATAATACCAAGAATGAACCCTAACTATGGACTTGGGATGATAATGACGGGTCAATGTGGGTTCATCAATTGTAACAATGTCCCATCTGGGACATGGGGGGATACTCTCCATGAGTGAGGGCAGGGTGTATGCAGGAACCATCTGCACTTTCTCTTCAATTTTTCTGTGACTCAAGAATGCTCTAAAAAGTAAAGTCTACTTGAAAGAGTTTTTAATAAAACCATAGAAAAACAGCTTTCGGTATGCAAGCTGTTTTTTCTTTGTTTGGGTTTTTTTGTTTGTTTGTTTTTTTGAGGGCAGTGTCACTGACCTTCATATGTGGGACTGAACCAGGGCCGCTGGCTTCCCAAACCAGCGCTTAACCACTGCACCACTCGGCCGGCCCGCAAGCTGGTTTTTTTTTGTTTCTTTGGGTTTTTTTTGTTTTTTTTTAAAAGATTTTATTGGGGAATTGGCGGAGGGGAACAGCGTTGGGGAATCGGGGAAGGGGAACAGACAAGTTGCTGTCTTTTTGTTCTTCAGTTTAGTTGCGGAGGATGTTGCTTCACTGTTGGTATCGTCACTGTGCTCTTCCTGGATGAGGCAGATCGGTCGCTGGCCTCTGGATGTCGCTCACCGCGGCTACTGGCAGCTCACGCTTGGCTGCCAAGCTACTCACGCTGGCTGCGGGCCACTCACTGTAGCCTATGGCAGCCCACTGCAGCAGGGGCTGCAGCCCACACCATCACCGGGGTTCGCATAGCCCAGCTCCAGGTGGAGCTGTTGTTAGCTGTAGAGGGCAGTGTCACTGGCCCTCATGTGGGATCCAAACCGGGGCCGCTGGCATCCCAAAACCAGCGCTTAACCAATGCGCCACTCGGCCGGCCCGCAAGCTGTTTTTTTAAAGAACCTACAAGAAGATGAACTTCATCCATGAGATGATTGGGAAATGTTGGTGAAGAGGCTAGTAGATAGAGAACAAAAAGCATTAAATGAGTTTTAAAAATAGAATATTTTATAATGATGAAGGCCACAATTCCCAATGAAGATCTAACAGTTATAAATACTTATGGGTCATTTATCATAGTAACCATGTTCACAAAGCAGAAACTCTATGAGATGTGTGGAGAAACCTATACAACTAACAACAAGGTACTTGAACACACCACTCTCAATCAAGTAAATGAACAGTAAGTTTACAGAAGCCCAAAAGAGCACAATGAGGTTTATCTTATCACTATATAACAAACTTTCTTCTCTATTATCAAGTGTATATGGACCTGTCACAAAAATTACCATATACATGTATTTATTCATGAAGAAAACCATAGTAAGAGCCATAGGAAAAATAACAGACAAAATCACCCTATCACAATGCCAATAAAACCGGAACTAACAACAAAATAGACAAAAAAATCCATTTCACCTGGTAATTTTTAAATTAAATTACTCTGGAGTCAAATAACTCCTGTGATTTTTAGAAGTCAAAGGAATTCATTAATAATAATAATACCACCACCACAAGTCAAAATCTAAGGAATGTAACTAAAATAGTGACCTTAGGAAAATGCAAACCCTTTAATATTATATCAATAAAAATGAAAAGATAAAAATAAATGAAATAGGGCCAGCCAAGTGGCATGTTGGTTAAGAGCTGGCTTGGGACGCCAGCGGCCCTGGTTTGGATCCCACATATGAGGGCCAGTGACACTGCCCTCTTCAGCTACGATGGTGAACAACAGCTCCACCTGGAGCTAGGCTGCTGTGAGTCCCTGGGAATGGCATAGCTGCAGCCCCTGATGCAGTGGGCTGCCATAGGCTACAGTCAGTGGCCGGCAGCCAGCGTGAGCAGCTGGCAGCCGGTGTGAGCTGCCAAGAGTCACTGTGAGCGGCCGTCCAGAGGCCAGTGACTGATCTGCCTCACCCGAGAAGAGCACTATGATGATACCAACATGGGCCAGTGAAGCAATGTCCTCCACAACTAGACTGAAGAACAAAAGGATAGCAACTTGTCTGTTCCCCTTCCCCTGTTCCCCAATAAAATCTTTGAAAAAATAAATAAATCAAGAAAAAATAAAATAAAAATAAATGAAATAAATATCCACCTCAAAGGATTAGGGGGAAAACTTTATGCAAATGAAGCTGAACACTTAGATGAAACCAATTTTTTTTCTAAGAATATATGTTAAGTATAGGAATATAGGAAAATTTATTAAACTTGACTCTTGATAATTGATGGAAATAGTATGTTTAAACAAAAACCAAAATTGATAGGCTGAAACAGAAAGAGTTAGCAAAGAGCTACTATTACTTCACCAAAAGGCACCAGTAATTCAATGAAGAATTATACGAAGCCTTCGGAAACCCCTGCATTAACCATGTTTCTTATTTTTTGTATCTTATGATGGCTTGATATCTTGGAAGGCCTTACACATTGGGGATAAACTGCCCCCTCCTCCCAAGGCTAGCTAATTCCTAAAGATAATAAAATAACTTCCTTGGGGGCATGCCTCTCATATGCAAACCAACACTGCCTTGATTTTACTATCCCACACTAAGCCATTATTTCCCCAGCCCCAAATCAACCCAGGTTCAGGTACCACACAGTTAAGGACAGACGGCTCCTATGCCCCAAAGCCCACCAGAATTAGCCAATCCTAAACTGTCTACTCTGCCCTGCTTTGCCTTTCCCACCAAAACCCCATCAAGTCTCTGGTCTGGTCTTTCCTCTCACTCCTGCTTCTGCTTCCTGACCAAATCTGGTGCCTCTCTGTGGCATTGGGTATCACAGCATACCTGCTTCTCTCAGAATGTAAGTATTAATAATAAATTCTTTCAGTGGCATTGACCTCTCCATGTCGTCACTCAATCACCTCTATAAAGTAAACTCCCATGAATTCAAATGAGACAACCCCAAAACGATTTAAATGTTCCAGACCGTTGAAACAAAGAGAAATTTTCCAAAGTAATTTTAGGGAGCAAAAATAACAATGATAATTAGGTTTGATAATTTCTACAAAAAACATAGACCAATATAACTTATAAATATCAATGTAAAAATATGAAATAATTCTGTTTAACAAACAGAATCAATCATGACCAAGGAGTGTATATTTCAGGAATGCAAGAATGATTCAATATAAGAAAAGCCATTAATATAATTCACTGATTCATAAATCTAAGTAGAAAACTCATTCATTTGCACAAGTGCTTAAAAGGACATTCAACAAAATTCAACACTTATTCTTAATAAAAAAGCTCAATAAAATAGGAATTGGTGAATACTTCCTAATAGTAAAATTATACATATATATAAGCCAAAATGTCAGTAACTTATTTAACAGGAACACACCACACCTATTACTGCTAAACGAATAAGGCACAGCTATGTAATAGACAAGAGAAAAAGAATTAAGTCAAATTGGAGAAAGAAAGGAAGGCCACTGTGTATATTCACAGATGATGCAACAGTATACCTAGACAACCCAAAAGAATCAGTTATAAACTAATACACACAGTAAGATAATTCAGTAAAACACAAAAATAAAAAAATCTCCACAAAAATATAAACAGTAGCCTATTAGAATATGTAATGGAAGGGAAGATCACATTTAAATAGCAACAATATGATAAAATACCTAGGAATAAACATAACAAGAAATGCACATAACCACTATACAGAAAACTTTAAAACACTGCTGAAAGCCTCAAAAATAGACTAGAACAAATAAAAAGATAAATAACATTTTTCATAGATATAATGATTCAACATTATAAAGATTATCAGTTATTTCCAGTTATTAAAAACTTAATGTAATCTCAATAAAAATACAAACTTCAAAAATTTAGTTAGACCAGTTAATTCTAAAAAGTACAGATGAGAAAAACAAAACAAAACAAACCAGGAAAACCCCGAGAAAGAATGGCGGTGGGGGTGAGGGAGAAATGATACAGAATAACAGAATAAATGATATATGGACAATGAAACAGAAAGTCCTAAAACAGAACCAACTATGCAGGGAAACTTGGCGTATCATATAAGTGTCTTTTTCATAAATGATGTTGGGATATAGATAACTACTTGTGGGGAAAAGTTAGATTTATACTTCACAACAAACTCCAGACTGAATTCCAAATAGGTCTAAATTAATAAAACAATATCATACAAGCACTAGAGAAAACATGAGTGCATTACTAATAGGAATTCTCATAGTCTGGGACTCAAGAAAGCTTTTGTAAAATAATCAGAATCTGGAAGCAATAAAAGAGACATATATACTTGATTATGTAAAAATAAAAACCTCCTACATGGCAAAAGAAAAAAACTACATGGCAAAGATATAAGGGTACATATTTGTAAATTATATAAAGAGCTCTAATACAATCAAAGAAAAGTTACCGAAAATGAATAGAAAAAAGAAGTGTCAAACACACGAACACATAATTCACAGAAAAAGTGGCAAATAATTCCCAAATATTTGAAAACATACTCAACCTCATTCATATTACAAATATAAATTAAAACCACACGGAGATACCAATTCCCATCTATCAGATTGGCAAAAATTTAACAGGTGAGTGACATACTCTGTTGGTGAGATTGTGTAGAAATAGATATCCTCATTTTCTGCTGATGGAATTGCAAATGATATAACACTGATTGAGGGACATTTAGCAACACTTAACAAAATCACATACGCATTTACTATTTTACCCTGCAATTCCACATCTAGGAATCTACAAAGATAAAATGCCAAAAATACAAAATGAATATGCATAAGGTTATTCATTACAGCACTATCTGCAACAGAAGAGCTTGTAAATAACTTACTAAAATGAAGAAAATAACTATATACTTGTAATGGTTAATCTGCATGTCAACCGGACTGAACCATGAGATGCCTAAATATCTGGTCATTCTGGGAGTTTCTGTGAGAATGTTTCTGGATGAGGATAACATTTAAATTGGTAGCCTGAGTAAAGCCAATTGTTGTCCATAATGTGAATGGGCCTCATCCCATCAGTTTGAACGTCTACATAGAACAAAACTCTGACCTTCCCTGGAGTATGAGAGATTTCGCCCCCTGCCTGGCTGCCTTAAACTGGGACAATGGATTTTTTCCTGCCTTTAGAGTAAAACTGAAACATCGGGACTTCCTGAGCTTCAATTCAAGCCTGCCAATCTTAGAACTGGAACTACACCAGTGGTTCTCCTGAGTCTCTAGCATGTCAGCTCACCCTGCAGATCTTGAGACTTGTGAGTCTCTGTCACATTATAGCCTACCTGTCTGCCCCCATGCACCTCTCCATAAAGACAGATCATTACTTCAATATTATGCTTACTGTATATATCCCTATTTGGCCCCAAAGGATGGCTGGCTAGTCAATGACAGATAAGATCCCTCAAGGGAGGGGCAACCTAAGCCAGACACGGCCGTGTGGGTGCCCATGGATGCCAGTGGGTGCTGATAGGAGGAATCACGAGTTGACAGAAATAGGGCATGGATCCCTTGCTTCAGGGTCTGGCAGCCTGCCTGTGAAATGACCTATTGATATAATAATATCTGTCCTCCATGCATTCTTATCAGTAAGCTTTGGCAGAGGAAGTTCTGTCTCTTAAGAGGTGCATGACAATAACCTCATGGGACCTCCAGTAATGGCAGTTTGTAGGCATGGGAAATTAGGCCTGGAGATTAATTCTTGGGTATGAGACTCACAGACCAAGGAAGCTACACTGACCCTTGCTTATGTGTAAGATAATAAAAGTCACAGTCAGGCCCGATTTGGGGCTTCCCATCCACGAGGCGGAGGTCCCCTGGCCCCGAACTGTATTCTCTCTTATTTTGTGTCTCTCACTCTTTCTTAACCTTTCGCCGTCCCTTCTCCACTCCCACCTACCCTGTCATGCAGGATGTGACAAGTCTCCATAAACAAGTGAGGCAGTTCTCTGGAGAACCCTGACTAATGCAATACCAAACTGAAAAATCTCCACAACGTAGTATTAAGTAAAAAAGATACAAAATAGAGTATATAGCATGTACCACTTGTATAGATTAGAAACGGTGAGTATGTTTGTGTGTGTGTAAATTTGCTTATTTCTGCTAATAGAAACACTGTTAGGAGAAAAAAGAAACGAAAGAAACAAACAAATCAAAAAAAAAAAAACAGAAGGGAGACTTTTCTGGATATACCTTTTTATAAAGTTTTGAGTTTTGAACCATGTAAATGTTTTATAGTCCCCTAAATTTAAAGAAAATTGTGGGGGAAACCCATAAAACTGAAAGAAAAGTGAAACCAAGTAAATTGTAAATTGGTAACATAACCATACACAAAAGAACTGTTTCAAGTAACTTTTAAACACAGTATTATGACTCTTAGTGAAATATATCTAAAGACAAAAGAACTGCAAAGAAATCTTAAACTTCATTCAATCAGTTCATTGTTAGAAGTAGAACTGGTATTGAAATTTTGAAACCATTTTATGTAAACTGTAGGACAAGACAAATGTGTTATGGCCTTGTTATTCAGAACTAAGTTAATCAGTGTAACAGAAGAGATACGAATATAAAACAAAGAAGTTAGGCAAAAATCCTGTAACATTACATTGAAACAGAAAATATCAATTATGAGTTTAAGACTATAATATTTTTCTGTCTTCACTGAAAAATTCTAGAAGGAAGAACACCCCAGCAGCATATCTGGTGCCTAGATCTTGATTTCTTAATGCCATTGCTCACTAAAAGAAACTAAGGCTCCTTGAAAAGAGTTTAAATCCTAGGTCTTGGGCAGGAAAGTAAAGACTAATCTATAGTAAGAAAGTGCTCAAAGGTGATGTTAGAACATAGAAGTCAGCTTTAAAGGGGTTCCCACCAGCTAAATATGCGATAATTTGAGCAGGGACAAAAAACACCCCAAAACCAATGACTGATGGAAAAAGTGAACAAACAGCAATCCAGGAGGATACAGTGATAATTCCAAAAATTAAAAACAAACAAAAACACTTGTGAAAACTGGAATTGACTATTATACCAACTCCTTGTGAATATTGATAATTAAACAAAGATTTACTTATGTATTGTTATTTTTACCCAGCCTTTCTGGAGAACATGTAATCATTCTCTGTTCATAAAGGAAGATTTATTTACAGAAGAATGACAACTAATAAACACAAAGAATGATCTAATTTTAAAAATCATTTTGCAACCCCAAATGAAATAATTTATTTAATAAATGGAAGTAAACCTCTTAGTTGAAAGATTCCTGGGAGACAGGATTGATCCATAAGCCAACATGTCACTAACTAATAAACACAAAGAATGATCTAATTTTAAAAATCATTTTGCAACCCCAAATGAAATAATTTATTTAATAAATGGAAGTAAACCTCTTAGTTGAAAGATTCCTGGGAGACAGGATTGATCCATAAGCCAACATGTCACTCTACATGTTACCTGCTAATTACAAAGAAAAAACGTAAGTTTACAATTGAAGGATCTAGTAGTAAATACCACCTTAACCAAATGGCAAATTTAGCATCTCTTTTTTGAGCTGACAAGAATTAAATTTAATCTGACAAGAATAACCTGCTAATGTGATGCAATGTAAGTATGAAGTTTCACCAATAGATATTTCGGCAAAAAATATGTGACCCTAATCAACGATTAAGACCAACTTTCAGTATACAAGAAATAACTGAGTTTGAAGAAGTAGTTAAAAGGCACCATAAGAAAACAATCAGATAAATCCAAAACACAGGCACAAAGCTAGTTTGGGATTAAGATACAGACAATCACAATAGACCCCTGGTTATGCTAAAAGTAGAAAAGAAACTGCGCAATCAAAAACACAATACATTAAAAAGAAATCAAGAGAGTTGAGGCTGCAAGGAAATCAAAAGGAACTAATCAGGGACATGAGTTCTACCAGATGAGAAGGATCACAGGCACTTGTGCATTTGTTGAAAAGGTTCATGGGTGGTGGAGAATCAAACTTCTATGGTAGAGAAAGTCTGTTCTATTAAACAGAATCCAGCAGAGTTTTTAATGGCTGCTTAGAATGGTATGACAGATTGAAATTGTTAAAAACACCAAATGCATACTGTTTTCCCCGTTCTCCTCCTACTTCCCCCCAGTGTACTTTTTCAAGTATGTAAAGGAAAAGAGGGAAGCACTGGAGGCTTGCAGTGGGACAAAAAAGCAGAGAATATTTTTTTGCACTCTTCCTTGGGCTTAAGTTAAAGAGTCCTACTAGAGGATGGCACTTGTACTACACATAGAACAGCATTCATCCTCAAAGTATTTGATCACCGAGATGAACTGAAACCATCTAAAGAGGTAATCCACCTTCAACCCAACTTAATTCCTGAGCTGCCTGACAGAGAAAAAAGCATTCCCTCTCTAGGGAAAAATAATGTTTACACCAGTCTCTTCTAAATACAACACCAGTATATGTATTTTTAAAAATTAACAGACCTAGGTAGTGATCTAACATGGCAGAGTAGATCAATGCTGTGGTTGCCTTCTCCCATAAAACATTAAAATTACAACTAAATTATTCAACAGTCAATCTGGAGAAACATCTGAAAACTAGCTGAACAATTTTATAACTAAGGATATAAACAAGAAGGCATGTCGAGACTGGTAGGGGGAATGGCGATGCAGAACAGGCCGGCCTCAAACCTCCATGTGGCAACTGAGAATTGGAAAGCGTATCTCAGCCATGGAGGATCCCCCCCGAGGAGCGAGGGACCTCAGCGCCACACCAGTCTCCCCAACCTAGAGTACTGGTGCTGGGAAGAGGAGTCCCCATAACATCTGGCTGAAAAACAGTGAGGATTCTGACCATCTGGGTGGGACAGAAGGCTGCAGGAAACTCAGATGTCCTCCTAAAGGCCCTAAGCACAGACTCACTCGCTCCCTTGCAGGCCCTCACCCTGGGCTCTGGCAGAGGGATAGTGACTCAGGGGGTATCAGAGACATATGAGAAGAGACTGCAGTGTATGGCTTCCAGGAGAGGACTGATGGGACAGTGGCCATTTTCCCAGTGTGGGGTCCTTCTCCCATGCAGCTGGCAGGTGGGTACCATCTTTCCTGTGTTGAGCCCTCCCCAACACCCATGGCCAAATCTGAATCTGACTGGTCTGGTGAGCTCTGCTTGCTCCACACTGGTGATATCCTATGACCCTGCCCCAACCAAATCGTCCAACGCCACAGGCACTTTTTTGGCCAACAGTCAACTCTGCCTGTATTGCACTCTCTTAGATAACTTTCAGGGTTGTGCAGGCCCCAGGCGGGCAGAAACTGGCCTCACTGTGCTCTGAGACTTTTGCTGAGTAGCTCCAGGCTCAGCACTCACACCAAACAAGAATCTCATTAACCTGATGAACATAAAACATCCTACTCTACAGATTCAGAGACTCCACTTCACCCAACTCGAATACCGCATGAGACTCTCTCAGCAGCTGAACCTTATGGGAGCTGGCAGCTGGCAGCAGACCTCAGGGTGTCCTGGCTTTCAGCAGAGCTACCCCAGCACTGGTGGCAGTCATCCTTGGTTTGCAGTGTGGCTACTCCCATGTGCCTCCAGGTTTAGCACAAGCAGTGACCAATGCAGACCACTTTGTAGTTCTACCAGGTAGTCCACAGCTGGTCACAGGCAGTGGGTGACCTAGGCCTGGACCAGAGCCCCTCCCAAGAAGCCCCAACATATTTTTAGGTTGGCATTAGACCACAGCAGAGCACCACCCCATTACCCCCCAAAGCGGCACACCCAATGTGTGGTCTCAGCAGGAACCAGAGCCCACTGGGGGGAATCCTCCTCCATAGGGTAAGCCTCCTGCACAGCAACCTGTAAACTGTGGAGGTGGCCAAACCCCACAGCCTGTCAGTCTGAGGGTCAATCCCACCCACTGATGTGCCAATATCAATCAAGGTTCAACTATAACAGGAGGGCACACATAACCCAAACAAGGGACACTTGGGGCATTCTGGAGCAGGTGACCAGGGTTCCTGTGCTACTGGGCCCCAAAGGGCACACACTACAGAAGGACATCTGGCCAAGACTGGGAGACATAGCAGATCTACCTAGAAACAAACACACAGAGGCAGTCAAAATGGGGAAACAAAGAAATACATATTACATAGAACAGGAGAAAATTTCAGAAAAAACAACTAAAAGTGGAGGCAAGCAACCTACTATATACAGAATTCAAAACAATGGTTATACAGATGCTCAAGGAACTTAGCAATAACTTCAACAAAGAGATAGCAAACATTAAAAAAAGGGCACAGAAACTACAAAAAGAACCAGTCAGAAGTGAAGAATACAATAACTAAAACGAATGCACTAGAAGGAATCACCAGCAGACAAGATGAGGCTCAACTCAGTGGATTTCGAAGATGAGGTAGAAGAAAACACCCAATCAGTATAGAGAACAGAGAAAAGAAAAACTAATTTTAAAAAACAAGGAGTTTGAGATCTCTGGGACAAGAACATCAAGCATACCAACATTCGCATTATAGGGGTACCAGAAGAAAAAGAAAGCAAGGGATGGAGGACCTATTTGACAAAATAATGACTAAAAAACTTCATAACCTGGTGGAGGACATAAACAAAAAACCCAGGAAGCAGAGTCCCAAACAAGATGAACCCAAACAGGCCCACACCAAGACACATTATAATTAAAATGGTAAAGGTTACAGACAAAGAGAGGATCCTAAAAGCAGCAAGACAAAGGCAACTAATTATTTACAAGTGAGCTCCCATAAGACTGTCAGCTGACATCTCAACAAAAACTTTGCAGGTCAGAAGGGACTGACACAAAATATTCAGTGATGAAAAGCAAGGACCTACCACCAAGATTACTCTCCCCAGCAAAGCTATCATTTAGAATCAAAGGACAGATACAGAGCGTGCCAGACCAAAAAAAAAAAAAAAAAAAGCTACAGGAGTTCATCACCACCAAACCAGTATTATAAAGAATGTTACAGGGACTTCTTTAAGACATTAAAAAAAAAAAAAAGAAAAACATTAAAAATATGAATAACAAAATGGCAATAACTACATACCAATCAACAATTACTTTAAGTGTAAATGGATTAAATGTTCCAATCAAGACATAGGATGGCCGAATGGATCCTCACATATGCTGCCTATAAGGTTCACTTTATTTTTTTATTTTTTATTTTTTTTATTTTCTGAACAATTTTATTGAGCAAAATAAGATAAAAGATTACATGTTTGTTTTATCTTCAGGAATATAAAGGTCTAATTATTCAAACAGTTTTTATTATAAAACTAAACTCTGAAGGTGTCTACAGAGTTGGCTTTTTTCTCTCTTTAAATCAGTAGTCTAACAAGGATTAGAAAAGACAAAACTCTGTTCAGTGTTTCTGACGAAGTAGAAAGGGTGAAAACATAAATAAGGCTTTAATTTGGCAAAATATAATACAATGCCTCCTGTTATCCTTGAATGGTTTCCCAATTACTTTACTCTAATACCTGGTAGTGTTCTTTTTCCTTTGTGAACTCTTCGTTTACTGCCTGAAGCAACTGCTGTAACTGTGTTACAGTCTGATTTAGACTTAAAGACATTGTCTCCTTCTCAGTAGACTCCATTTCTGAGGAGACATCACTATTCTCAATAACAGTAGTATCTCCAGTGGCTTTTACTATTTTTGACTGGGTAAGATCCAGTGACTGTTGAGCCTTATGCAAGTCACCAGCTACCTTCTGTCTTTCACTTTGTTCAGTTCTAAGTTTTTTGACTGTTTCATTTAACTGTGTTTTTAACTCTCTGACTTCTGAGACATAGGTAGATCGTTCAATTTCTGCCTTCTCTAGCTCCATTTCCAAATGTTCTCGTTCGCATCTCAAATTTTCAATATCTTTATTTTCTCTTTTTAATCGCTCTTGCTCTTGTTCCGATGATGTGAATGACAACTGCATCTGTTTAATAGTCTTTTGTGATTCATCGACCTTAACTTTCCATTTATTTTCTTCTTGCTCCACACTTCTCAGTAGCTTCTGTAAAATTCCTTGTTTCTGCAAGGACGGATTTCTATTTTTTACATTATAGCTGTAACAATGTGTGCATTTCATCAGCTTCTTTCAACTTGTGCTCTAGAACCTTAACCTCCTCCGAACCAGAAGTTTCAGTCACACATTCTTTTGCCTTCTTTTCAAATCCACGCAACCATTCACTATAACTCAAATTAGAAGAGACAGACACCTTTGGGAATAATTTTTTGAGAACTTCCTTACCTTCCAATTCAACAGCTTCCACATGTTGTTGTCTTTCATTGTTTTTCTTCCTCTGGTGTTCAACTGCATCCTTCAAAGAATCTAACTCATTCTGGAGATCAGTTATTTCTTTCTCTCTTTCTGAAATTATTTTTAATAGTGCTTCATGAGAGGAAAAAGAAGATGCCTGTTGGTAGTTTTGTTGCTTAAGCTGCTCAATTTGGGATTTCAACAATTTGTTGTCATCTTGTATCTCCTGTAACTGCTTTTGCTAGAAAGATGACTTCCTTTCATTAGAAAGATGACTCTCCCTCTCTTTCAGCATAGTTTCTACTCTATTTCCTTTTCCTTTTCTTTCAACACAGTCTCAAGTTCTTCAAATCGTGATGCAGAACATGCCTCTTTCAAGTTATGTTGTGCTACTTCCTGAACATGAACTTTTAAAGATTCATTTTCTTCTTGAAGATCCTGTAACCACTTCCCTCTATTGACTAGATCTTTCTCCTTCTCTTCTAAAACAGTCTTCATGGTATTCATCTGTTCCTCCTTTCCTTTTAACAAATTCTGAAGCTCCTGAACTTGAGAAGTGATAGATAACTGTTGAGCCTTTTCAAGCTGGATATTTCCTATTTCTTCTTTTAGAGCCTCTATTTCCTGTTTCAAATCCTGAACAGTTTTCTCCTTATTAGTAACTTTGAGAAGTTCAGCTTCCAGAAGCTCTTCCACAGACTTGATCTTTCCATCTTTTTCATGGATCACTTTCTTAAGTTCAACTAGAGATGCAAAAGAAACCTGATCATTTTGCTTAGCCTTTAAGTCTTGAACTTCTTTCATCAGAGATGAATTTTCTGTTCTTATTGCATTCAGTTCCTCTTCTTTAGTGGCCACCTAAATAAGTCCAGTTTCAAGTAATTCTTCCATAGTCTTTAACTTCTCATCTTTTTCTTGAATGCATTTTTCCATTTGTTCCACATCTTTATTAGGCTGTTTGGAAACAAGAGTCTGTAGCTTCTGAACTTCTAATTGTAAGGCTTTGTTTTGGTCATTTAGAATCTTAAAATCTTCCATTTTGTTTAAAATTGCACATTGTAGCTGCTCTTCAAGCAATCTTATCATCCTTAACATGAATGCTTTTTTGAATCTTGTCCAGTTCATGTGCAGCAGCAGCCTGTTCATTTGCCAAGGCCTATAATTTTTGCACCTCAGCTTTTAAGAAGGAATTCATATTCTGTATATCCTTAAGTTCCTCCTCTTTACTTGTCAAATGATCATGTTCATTTGCTAAAGAATCTTCAGTCTGTTTAATCTGCTTATCCTTTTCTGCAATCACTTTATGTAATTCTTCTGCTAGAACTGAAGCAGAGGTCTGGGCTGCTATCTGGGAATGTAATTGTTGAATCTGAGCTTTCAAAGCCTCATTCTGCTCCAAAATCATGTTGTATTTGTAGAGACTCTTCTTTTTCCACTCTTTTTTGTTCTGATTCCATTAACTGCATTAGTCTTTGCTCCAACTGTTGTTTTGATACCAAGGTATCTATAAGCTTACTATGCAGACTCTGTACTTCATTTTTTTTTAATTTATTTATATATATTTTTAATTAGCTTCAGGTGTACAACAAAGTGCAATAGTTATACTTTTTACCCCTCAAAGTGACAAATTTACTCTGTAAATCTTGCTGTGCTGCTTCATGCTCTGCTGTTCTCTTCCTGATGTAGCTCTGAACTTCTTCCCATCTTCTCTCAGCTTCTTGTAGTTGAACCTTCAATTGAGTAACTGCTTGCTTGGCATTCTTCTTTTGGACTTCCTCTTGCTGTAACTTTCCTGTTTTCTCAGTCGGTTCATTCACCAATCTAGCATAATCCTGCCGTGGTTTATTTAGTTCAACAGACTGCTTGCTTTCTAATTGGTTTGTAGTGTTGCTGACAGCATCTCTCAGTATGCCATTTTCCTGCTATCAGTGAGCTATCTCTGCCTCCATCTGCTCACGAACTTGCTGGAACTTCATCTGCATCTTTTGTGTCTCTTGATAACTGACATGCATTTTGTTTTGAAATACATTATGTTCCTCCTTTTCTAATGCTCCAATCCGATCTTTCATCCTTGCTATAACCACATTGCTTCTTTCTTTCTCTGTCATAATTTCCTGGGTTAACTGCTTACACCGATCCTTCATAACAGTAGCATCTTCCTTCACAGCAGCAAGTAATTTGTCTTTTTCTTGAAGCTGATGTACAAGTGCAGTCAATTCTCCTTTACTTGACTTATCACACCAGATTTCTCCTTCAGCAGGCATATAACACAAAAGGCCTCATCTTCAGAAATCATAGTCTTCAAAGACAGAAGAAAATCTTTAAATTTCATTTCAGCATTTTCTTTGTCGGTTTCAGTCTTCAATTTTTTAGCCCCCATTTTCTGGATTCCTTCTACTTGGTCAGGTTTAATCAGATCAATAACCTCTCTCTTGTCCACCACAGGATTTGCGTCAGCATTATCCATCAAAGGAATGTAAATAGCTGCATGAATAAGGGGTTCATCTACCAAAACGTTTTCTGTCTTTTGCTTCTTTGATACTTTCTTCTTTCCTGATCCACCTTCTTGTTTAGTCTCTTGGTGGAGGGGTAACGATTCTTGCTTTTCCGGAGGTGCCATAAGAGTTTCCATGTTTTTATCCTGATCATCGTGCGCGGCCAAGAAAGGAGACCGGAAAGACGCGATGGTGCCGGCACTACAGAACGGGGCCCTAGCTCCAAGGCGCCGCTGCCGCAGTTGCTCCAAGGTTCACTTTAGATATAAAGACACACAAGATTGAAAGTAAAGAGATGGAAAAAGATATTTCATGAAAATGAAAAACAAAACAAAACAAAATCTGGGGTAGCAATCCTTACATCAGACAAAATAGACTTTAAAACAAAGGCTATAACAAGAGACAAAGAAGGACTCAGTAATCCCACTTTTGGGTAATTATTCTAGGAAATGCAAAACGTTACTTCGAGGGGATGTGTGCATCCATATATTCATTACAGCATTGTTTAAATGGCCAAGATGTGGAGGCAGCCTGGGTTTCTATAGACGGACAAATGGATAAAGAAGATGTGGTACTATATACAATGGAACAGGGGTCAGCAAACTGCGGCTCATGAGCCACATGTGACTCTTTGGGTACGTACATGTGGCTCTGAATGAAAATTGAAAATGAAAACAAAACTACCATAGTTTCACTTATAAAATTTTTAAAGGATATTATTCACATACTGGTGATTTTAATTGTTTTATGGCTCTCGAATAATTTTTAAATTGTTGTGAGGGACAGGATTCACTCTTCCATCTCAAAAGTTTGCTGACCCCTGCAATGGAATATTGCTTGGCCAGGGAAGGAAATGGGTTCCTGCCTTCTGCAGTGGCATGGATGGACTTGGAGGGTATTGTGCTGAGTAGAGTATGTCAGACAGAAAAAGACAGATGTAATGTGATTTCACTTATATGTGGAATCTAAAGAACAAAATAAACAAAACCCGAAATGAACTTCATAGATTCAGAGAACATTTGGATGGCTGCCAGATTAGAGGGGCGTTGGGAGGGTGGATGAAAAAAGGGAAAGAGTTAAAAAGTACAAATTAGTCATTACACAGTAGTCATGGGGATGCAGGGTATACAGTAAGGAATATAGTCAATAATATTGTAATAACTATGTATGGTGTCAGATGGGTACTAGATTTATCAGGGTGATACATGGGAGGGGATTGGAGGACAGTGTGAAAAAAGGTGAAGGATTTAAGACATACAAATTGGTAGTCACAAAATAGTCCAGAAGATGTAAAGTAAAGCACAGGGAATACAGTCAATGATATGGTAATAACTATGTATAGTGCCAGGTGGGTACTAGATAGTCAGGGGGATCACTTCTTAAATTATATAAATGTCTAACCACTATTCTGTACACCTGAAATGAATATAAAATATTCAACAGTAATTGAAAAATTACTGTACATATTTCCAGGTAGAAAACAAATTAAGTCATGAGGACGTAATGTACAGCATAAGGAATATAGTCAGCAATATTGTGATAGTGTGATAAAATGTCAGATGGTTGCTGAACTTATTATGGTGATCACTTCTTTAGGTATATAAATGTTGAATAACTATGGTGTGTACCTGAAATTAATATATTATATGCTAGCTATATTTTTAATAATCTTTTAAAAAAATTAACAGGCAGAAATGAAGCATAAAAAGATGATCCATAACCAAAGTAAAAAGTAGTCAAAAGAAACAGATCCACAGATAAACGATATGTCGGAATAAGCAGACAAGGACTTTGTAATAACTGTTATCATTTTTTAACAGAGAAAAAGACTAACTGAACAGATGAAAATATGGAGAAATTTAATAGAAAAAAGAAATTTCTAAAGAGCCAAATAATTATTACAGAAAAATTGGGGAAAATGTTATCTTGAAAACCTCTCTCGGTAACTGACAGAACAAATAGCCAAAAAGAACAATTAGTGTGGATATACAAAATATTTGAACAATGCTATTAAACATCTTGAATCAAAATTCAGAAAATACAGAATATGGGCTATTTTCCAAATCAACTGACACTACTATAAAAAAATCAATGTTAATGGAGAACAAAAACACAAACCTGAAGAAATGTAATCACCAAATGCAATGCATGAACCCTGACTGGATTTAGAAAAACAAATTATGAAGCACATTTTGGGGACAATAAGAAAAATCTGAATTTATGAACTAGATATTTTAGGAAGTTATTACTGTCTTAATGTGATAATGGTATTGTGGTTATATAGAAGAATGTCCTTATTCTTAGAAGACATGTTAGGTTGAAATGCTATCTGCTATTTATTTTCAAACGGCTCAGGAAATAGTGTGTTTATACATTTCTCTGTGTAGAGTTAGAAAAAACCAATTCTTTTATTGAACATACAACTACACCTTTATATTGTGTTTTGTTTCTACTTTTTAATACTTCATATTAGGAATAAAATTTTATTATTTTTTGAAATAAATCTTACGTAAAACTCTTCAAGCTAACCAGTCAACAAAATCTTAGCAGGGTAATGTCACTAAGGCTTATCTTACATGCCAAATTCCTATAAAGTTTTAAGTATACAACTGGAAAATAATTTTGTCAACCCCATTTTAGCTTTCAAAGTGACAATGCTCTCTTAAAATTGACAACAGAGTAAGGAATTACATATGGCCCAAGCTAGAATTACAGATAAGTCACGTTTTCAAAATTCAATATTGTTTTGAGGACTTTTTCCCCAACCTACTTTTAAATTTAAAAGTTAAAATTCCTCTTGGGATTACTTCCCATAGTAAAATCTTTTTACAATATTTTGCCACTGCTTTTCTTCAGCAGTTTGACCTAAAAATGACCTCTTTCAGAACACATGCAGATACAATAACTACAAAAATATATATCTAAGGAAAAGGAATGAAGAGTGAGGGCCGGCCGAGTGGCACAGTGGTTAAGCGCTGGCATGGGATGCCAGTGGCCCCACATATGAGGGTCCCACATATGAGGGCCAGTGACACTGCCCTCACAAAAAAAAAAAAAAAAAAAAAGAACGAAGAGTGAAATGTGGGGCAGGTTCATTATCCAAGTGTAAGGTACAAGCAAATACTCCTATGAGGATACTTCTCTGAGAATATCTAAATCCATTAAAGAAATAATGTCTAAGAGCGTGCCTTATGTACTGGAATACTAACTTAAAAGCACTGCTGCTAAAAGCCAAGAATGATGGTTTTAAATAGTGATGGTGCTGATTCCCTGACTGAATTGTATTATTATTTAGTGTTATAAAGAAAGTATTTCGTTCAGTAGTACACCTCATTTTATATCTCTTAGCTTGAGGGGGAAAAATGCATATTCTGTCATATTTATAAGCATTTTCTCTCTAGAACCGAATAATAATAAAAAACCCAAACATTTTAATTCCAACATCCCATTTCCCATTATTTTGGCCCCTTCCTATAGTTCCCCCAGCGCCACAATTCTTTGATTCCACAATCCACTGATCAGTCTTTTCACGGTTCCCCACCCACCTCAAATTCAACTCTCTTCTCACATATCATCATAATCACCAGTGTGTCCACCATTCTCTGTCCCTCTTTTAAGTCATTATACTCATTTGAGCTTTGATCCTACACTGCCCAATCCATTCACTTTCTCACTCTTCAAGAAAAACTGTTTCACTCTAACTCCTGTGCCTTGATTATTGTCTCCTAACTGGTTTCGTTTTTCTTACACACTTGCCCTTCCTGTAGCCTATCTTAACACAATTAATTCTTAACAAATTCTAGACACATTTTAAAAGTCTAATAAAATCCTGTCACTCCTCTACTTAAAAGCATCCAATGACTTCTCATCTCACACAGAATAAAAGCCAATTGTCTTTACGATGGTCCAGAAGACCTTACAAAATCTAGCTGTTCATTATCTTATTTTCTACCACACTCCCGTTC
This sequence comes from Aselliscus stoliczkanus, assembly GCA_033961575.1. Lineage (NCBI taxonomy): Eukaryota > Metazoa > Chordata > Mammalia > Chiroptera > Hipposideridae > Aselliscus > Aselliscus stoliczkanus. Next base: position 67,027,927 of record CM066740.1, on the reverse strand, counting down.
TTATTCTGCTCTAGCCACAGTGGTGATCTCCTTGATGTTTCTGAAACATGCCAGCATGCTACTGACTCAAGGTCCTTACACTTGTTAGGGCTTGCTTTCTTACTTCCTTGGGTCTTCTGCACATATCATTTCAATGAGCCCTTCTCTGTCTACCCTACTTAAAACTTTTATGTTTCCTTACTTTATTTTCCTCATGGCAATTACCATTTCTGACCTAATATATATTTAATTTACATATTGTTTCTTCCTTCTACCTCCCACTAGCATGTAAGCTCCAGGAGAGTAAGGATTTTGTCTCCTTGGTTGATTGTTGTACTCAGCCCGTGTCTATGATGTGACTAGCACAAAGAAGACAAAATTAAAAACTATTTATTAAATGAGTAAATAAAAAAAGTAAGTTAACCCTCCGTCGGGAGTAACTGATCTCACAGATTCATTGCACACAAAGATGCCGCTGTGAAATACGTCTTTACTGTACTAAGTCACAAACATGACTGGCGATAGGTTATGGTAGAGGGGGAAGATACACAACAGCAATGAGTCACAATATTTAACTGTTAGATATTTGAAAATTTGTGTGCAATGAATCTGTGAGATCAGTTGCACCCAGCAGAGGGTTAAATATATATTTTTCTCTGGATGTTATGTTGAATGAATGAAATAGGCTCTATTACATAATTTTAAAATTAGATTAATACAGAAATTTTGAAAAAAACATCATTGAAATGAACTATAAACCTAAGGCTATCGTAAATTTATTGTCCATGCAGAAAGATAATGCTTTGTTTTCTGGGAATTTATTTTAAAATTCACTCAATATACATGTTCATTCTTACAATGTTACCAGTTTGAGAGAATTGATCAGCAATATTTCATTTTTGCATGTTTTTAATATTAGAATCTGTATTATGAGAAAATAAACAATATCCAAAATTAATATAGTGTTGGAATACCCTGAATCACCTATCAAAATTTAGGACTTTAAAACTTTTAAGATGTTTTCAAATTTTAAATTATAGAAAAGTGCTCATTTTGGCTTGAATTCAAATATGAATATTTACCTAAAGAAATGTCTATACTATAACTTCTTTTTTATTATTATTATTATTTTTTATGTATTTATTTATTTTTTTGAGGGCAGTGTCACTGGCCCTCATATGTGGGACCGAACCGGGGCCGCTGCCTTCCCAAGCCAGCGCTTAACCACCGCGCCACTCGGCTGGCCCTATACTATAACTTCTTAATGAGTTGTGTTAAATCTCATATTTTATTGTACTAACGTTTAAATATATTCAACATATTTAAAGCTATATTTTTAAAAAGTTGAAACAGGAAATTCAAAGTTATGTCAAAGAAAAACATTTTTATTAAAAAAAGCTGAATGAAATAAACCTCAGGAAAGTGAAACAAGGGGTGATACGTTGTTTAAAAGACATCATCTGTTTTAAGACATTTCTATGTTGGTACAATAAATTATACAAAGCATTACATAAAGTTGAGAGTATCAACAACACATTAAAAACCAAAAATGTCAATTCATAAAAACACTCACCTACAACACCATTCAATACGACCTTCGCCCTCACAAGTTTTTGCCCAATGATTATCTGCCAAATTTTTCATTGCAACAGCATATTCACAAAGTGTTTCCTCATCCTCACAATGTTCTCGCCAGATTTTATCAAAATCTCCCACTAAAAACAAGGGAAAAAATGAATTACGTTAACTTTACTTAAAAATATGTCAGGGTCTTAAAAGTTTCAGCATAATCTGAAGTTATTTAAAGATAAGTATAAGCAAAATCATAATTTCATAATTTTAAAAGCTCCCACATGCAAATGGATGCATCATTTTAGCCACAATAACCTGATAATCAAATAAATTTTACCATTTTAAACCAAAAACATGCTAGTAGGAAACAAGTATGCCTGTACATTCAAGCATTAATTTATCCTGCTACCATTGGACAATATGACCTTGCAGTAACGGAGTAAAACCACTTCAGCCTGCTTCTTGTCTGTTATTTTCTTGGCTCTCTACATACTTATTACCAGTTCAGTATATTAAAAAGGCATTGATAGATAAGAAGGCAATATCAATTAACAAGCAAGTTGCATATATTTATTTATACATTTGGATTTGCTTTAGGTATACTGTACTTTAAAACATTACAATCCTAGGCAAAAATGTTAATAAAGAAACGACCTTGGAAGCCTCTCCAAAGTTTTGAGTCTTTATGAAATGTTTTGAATAAAAATTATAAGCTGACTATATTATCTGGCCACAATATTACTTCTAGCTACTACGTTTTCTAAGAAAAATTAAACTAGTCATCATACTTAAATATGAAATCTGGAAAGTCAATGTGAATTCTAATAGAGGTATGAGAATGCTATGGCCAAATGAATGCCCTTAACATAATTGTAAGGGTTAAAGAGCAAACAGAAATTATGAAGGTGGCTTCATTCAAAGTCTTTAGACAAAAGATTTAGGTTGTCTTGCCTCATATTCAAATGCACGGAATTTTCTGGTGACAGAATATCTTTAAAACACAAATAATAACCAAATTTGGAGGTGATAATTATATTCAAATTATTTCCTCAGGTGAGAGTATTAGATTATAGTATTTGAGTTCTTTTTTTCTTAACAGAAATGGAATTATAATAGTTTAACTATAACAACAGTTATCAATTCAAAATTTGAAAACTGGTGGTTTTTTCAGCACACAGTACAAAAGTACTGAGTTGAAAGCCAAACTAAGAGCCTTGTAGTTGGACCAAATCAAGAAAGAACAATAAGGGTACAAACATGCCTTCACACACACAGTTGAGTATGTATCAGTATCAGTCTTGGCCTGAATCCTGCTTTTAAACCCAAAAGAGATACGAAGTTTTCTCTTTTGGGGGTTTATGTTCTTACACAACAAAATTTTCATTAATCACTAATATTTGTGTAATGATAGGGCTCACTAAAAACAAGCAGGCAAACAAAATTTTTCTAAATTCTCAAAGAAAAACTCCTCGGTTTTAGCAACATCTTTCAGATGTAGTTATTTATCAGTCTCTAAACAGAACTGCAGGAAGTAAATCCTTTGAAGCCAATTTTTTTTTAAACTATATTATTATTATTATATTATTATTATTACAGATGTACAAAACTATGCAATAGTTATCTTTGTCACCCCTTACAAAGTGACTACCCTCACCCACCACTGTCCCCCCACCCCTGATATCATACATATTTATTACAATTCCATTGACTCCATCCCCACACTATATTCCCCATCCCATGACTATGTATGTGTTAAATTATAGTTGACATACAATATTATTCAGCGGCAGCTTCAGATGTACAGTGCAGTGGTAAGGCCACTACACACTTTACAACCTTATTGATTACATTCCCTAAACTGTCTCTTCTGTCTCTGTAGTAATATTGTAGTTATCAGTTTGTGTTACCTCGTCCCTTCCTCTTCTCCCTCATGCCCATCCCCATCCCATTTGCCCTCATCAGTTTTTTCTTTGTGTCTCTAAGACTATTTCTGTTTACATTGTGAAGCAAATAGTTTGATTAATGATACTTTAATAAAACTATGATGGTTTATAACACTATTCCTGACTTTGCTCATCCGATTTGATACCAAATGGTTCAAATAAGGCATACTATGATTTTAAAGGTGCTTTAACTTTTGTTGAGATAGGTATCTTTATCTCCAAAAGGCCCTTTGTTTGAACTTGTAAGTTTTACTGCCCTATATAATATACGTATTATAAATAAATACATAAATTTACTACACTTGTTGGTAACAGGAGTCATTCAAACAAAAGTTCTATGATCCAATATGGTTAGGAAAAGCTATGTTTAATATATTTCCTTTCTGTTAGACTTCTTAGTTTAGATTCTACAGAGAGTACAACTTAAGACATGGACCTGAATGCAAGCAGTTTTTGTGGAAGAGAACCCTGGGAAACCATGAGGGAGTGGGAAAACAAGCCAATGAAGGAAAAAAGGCGAATACAAGGGTGCCTTCTTGAGGTTGCTGCTGTGGACCTTCGGAATTTTTTACATGAAGGATGGGGAGCTGAAACATTAATCAGTTAGCATCTCCCATTAACTAATGGTTAACAACCTGTATTTCTAGTCTGTACTTAGGCACTGAATAAGGAGACATCCTCAGTGGGCCAATAGTGTTGGAGAAAGGCAAAAAGCAGAAAAGAAGACACCATATACTTAAAGTGGGGCCAGCCAAGTGGCACGTTGGTTGGGAGTTGGCATGAGACTCCAGCCTGGGCAGCAGGGCCCCTGTTCCAATGCCACACATGAGGACCAGTGACGCTGCGCCCTTTACAGCTAAGATGGTGAATGGCAGCTCCACCTAGAGCTGGGCTGCAGTGGGGCTGGCTGGCAGCTGGCGTGTGCTTTCGTGAGCTGCCGTAAGCCAGTCCAGTGACAGGCCAGTAACTGCCTCACCCGGGAAGAGTGCAATGATAATACCAACATGGGCCAGTGAAGCAACTCTACAACTAGACTGAAGAACAAAAAGGGCAGCAACTTCTCTGTTCCTCTGCCCCAATTCCTCAATAAAAATCTTAAATAAATAAATAAATAAATATAATAAATGAAGTGGAACTCTGTCAGGGCTGGCTGGGTGGCTCTGGGCTCACAGTGTCTGTCTACTACAGCAGAGAACCAAGGGTATGTTTTGTGGGCCACGAAAGGCATCTATCACCATGTAATTGTATAATGGGAAATGCAATTTACTTTAGAATTATTCTACTAGCTATTAGATGCAACAACTGTATATACAGGAACTTGATGCCCCTCAGCTTTTTAGAGGACTTCTAGTTTTTTCAAAACATTTTATTGGGGAATTGGGGGAGGGGAACAGCGTTGGAGAATCAGGGAAGGGGAATAGACAAGTTGCTGTCCTTTTGTTCTTCAGTCTAGTTGTGGAGGACATTGCATCACTGGCCCATGTTGGTATCATCATTGCGCTCTTTTCGGGTGAGGCAGATCAGTTGCCGGCCTCTGGACGGCCGCTCACACCTGCTGCCAGCCGCTCACACCTGCTGCCAGCCGCTCACACTGGCTGTCAGCCACTCTCTGTAGCCTATGACAGCCCACTGCAGCAGGGGCTGCGGCTATGCCGTCCTGGGGAATCACAGCAGCCCAGCTCCAAATGGGATGGAGCTGTTGTTCACCATCTTAGCTGTAGAGGGCAGTGTTACTGGTCCTCATATGTGGGATCCGAACAAGGGCCACTGGCGTCCCAAGCCAGCTCTTAACCAACACACCACTCAGCCGGCCCAGAAGACTTCTAGTTTTTCACTTAACAAAATTCTCTTTAAATAGTGCCAATTTCTTATGGAGTTTTAAGGCTTACTATCTCCTCCAATGAAGTTTTGAGGAAGGATTCAAATTTTGTCTGTAAGCCTATTCAACTCAAATTGATGGCAGACAACTTCAATTTAATGTTTTCATTAATATTTAAGGGTCTCCAGACACTCTCCAAGGATGTTGATACTAAAATTGATGTGTGATTAGTAAGTGTAACACACTTTTAATATATAATTGAGACTAAACAATGCAATTGTATATACTTTTCATTCTTTCACAAATTTACTGAAAAAATATTCTATGTCAAACACTATGCAAAATAATAAAGTTAATGAGCAAGTACCTGCATCAAAGGAAGGGAAGAAGATGTAATAAAATTTGGCAGATGCTATAATGGAGATATGAACATGCTACGTGCCCTATGGTCCATGTAAGGCACCCTGGATCCAGAACTTTTAAATCATGTATTTAGTCACAAAAATGTATCAAACCTGACTACTAGGTATATACTTATTTTAAATGTCTGGTATCAAAGTTGAACAAGAAACATAGTTGGCATTCAGTTATGAGAAAATTCCACTTTCCAGAATACCCTTGAAAATTTATTAAAGCCTTTTTTAAGTAATAAAATTATTAAACAAAAATAGAATGGGAAAATTCAGTTTTTTTCATAATAGCCTGTTGTTTCAAAGTGTTCAAAGTAAGTGGTATTTAAGTGGTATTCCTTTAAACAAAGAATTTTCAAAATAATTTAGGATATGGGCTCTAAAAGCCAAAAAAAAGTTCAATAGTGTCCAGTATATATTCAAAAGCCTTCTGCTAATTTGGTCAAACTGCATACAACATCAGATGATTAAGTTCACGAACTTACCCTAGAAAAAGTGCTTCATACCTCATTGCTGAATATCACTATAGTCACCTTCAAAGTACCCCACCTTGGGAAGCTATGTAACGATGCCAGCACCTATCCACCCTTCAAAGCAATTTTGGAACTTTTTTCTGGTATGGCCATCAGAGTTGTCGTCGTATTACCCTTGATGTCCAGAATGTCATCAAAATGTCTTCCCTTCAGTATATCCTTTATCTTTGGATAAAGAAAGAAGTCGTTGGGGGCCAGATCAGGTGAGTAGGGAGGCTGTTCCAATACAGTTATTTGTTTAATGGCTAAAAACTCCCTCACAGACAGTGTCGTGTGAGCTGGTGCATTGTCGTGATGCAAGAGCCATGAATTAATGGCAACAAGTTCAGGTCATCTAACTTTTTTTTGCAGCCTTTTCAGCACTTCCAGATAGTAAACCTGGTTAATTGTCCAAATGGTACAAGTTCACAACGAATAATCCCTCTGATATCAATAAAAAAAAAGGTTAGCAACATCGTTGCAACAAGCTCGTGAACTTAATTGGCAGACCTCATATACACGTATGTACACACACACACACACACACACACACAAATACTCATATGTTAAAAATTGACTCTAAGGATGATGATTATTATTTAGTTATTAAGTCAACCAAGATTTTAAAAGACTGTCTTATTTAAAAGAATAATACTTTTACATTATCAAAAGGCAAATTAGGAGTTGAGAATTTCTTGAGATCTGCATCAAAGATCTAGTCAACAGAATGAGAAATGCTTAAGTATTCAAGTTCAACCAATCAGAGCACCCAGTAATTAAAAATTAGCCTTATGATGATTTTAATATATTGGTATGTGATGACTCAATATCATTCTGATTAATAATTTGTTTTCTTACCCATTTCTGATAGGCATCCTATAAAAACACGAATGTACCTTATAGTAAAAAAAAAAAAAAGAGAGGGAGACAGAGAGAGAGAGGGGCAAGTGAGGGAAGAAGAGGAAAATCTTCAATGAATACAAATACATACATACATTTCACTTTGCCCAAATACAGAGAATTCCAAAATTACTTTTAGAAAGCAAAGTTAAAAAAATGTGTCCTGTAGCCTACCTTGAAAACAGTTAATAAATGTTTTATGGCCAAACTAAAATAATAAATTTAGAGAAATTTGTAATCATTTGTTCACATACAGTTTTAAGATGAGCTTAAAGCTCTACCTTGTCTACAAGATAAAGTCATCTGATTGTCTTATAAAATTCTTTAACAAAGCACCCTTTAACGCGACTTCTATTTACTATATATTCTTTATACTTGAATTTGTTAAGACACTAATTTTAAAAAACTAATAATTTAAAATATAAGTGATGCCAATTTAAAGTTGAAAACCTAGTTCAATATGGAAATCAATGAACCAAATTATTCTAAAGCTTGGCCCTAATATCAAGATAATAGCATAATTATTTCTAAATTCACCTTCACAAACACTGCATGTCACAAATAAAGAATAAATATGAGCTACCTCCTATGAAAAGACAATAGTAACTAACTAGAAAGAAATTAACAGCACATTCATTAATTCAAGACAGATTTTTGTTTTTAATAATTTTGTGAATAGTTTAATATATTATTTTGATTGGAAGTGTCTTTGTAAAAACCAAGCGCAATGAAATAAATTCAGGAGTTATTCATTTTTGCTCTTAATAACGTCAAGAAAAGCTGTATTACAGGTCCAAACTCAAGTGAACCAATGGAATCCCTAAACTCTTTAGAGGTGATAGTTTTTCTTTTATGAATTAACCTCTCTCTTGCCATCTGGTAGAGCAATTTTCTTTCCTTCAAAACATAATTGAATTCACGTATTTCTCAAGAGTGTTTATCTGCCTCCCACTTGATCATCTTACAATTTCCCCATATGTGCATCTGCCATCCGTACAGTACTGTCACTAATTTACATGTACTGTCTGTTAAAATCATGTATCATTTTCCCAGTAGAAAATATAAACTGAGAAAAATGGCGGAATAGACAGACGTTGTGCTAACTGCCTACCAGGATCACACCAAAATTACAAATAATTTATACAATATTCAACCCCAGAAGTCCCCGGAACACTAGATGAACAGAACCTCTAAACGAAGAACTTAAAGAAGAGGCCAAGTCAAGTCTGGTAGGAGGGGCAGAGACGAGAGAGGGCAAAACCATGAGGGACGCCTCAGCCCTGGAGAGACTTCTTTGGTTGGGGGAGAGACCCCCCAGCCGCACACCAAGCTTGCCAGCCCAGAGTTCCTTTGCCAGGAAGAGGAGTTCTACGATAGCTGGCAGTAGAAATTAGTGAGGACTCTCTTTGCCCAGCTCAGTGATGCTGAGGGCTGCTACAGAATCAGTGGGGTAGGCACATGGGCTCGCTCACCGGTGAGCACTCACCCGGTTCCTGATGGAGGGAGTAGCTGTGTGAGCCGGGCCCATGAGCCTGCGGGGACAGACTGAACTGAGCACCTTTGGTGCAGAAGATGGAAGTTTTGGGACTATTATTTCCCTGGTGTGGAGCTTGCATGCAAGCAGTGTACAGGAGGGCACCACTTTGTCAGGGTTGGGCCCTCCCACAAAGGGTCAGGTCCGGGACCTCATTGGTCTGGTGAAATTGGCACAGAAGTGCGTGTGTGCGTTCGCGCGCATGCAGCCTTGGATCCCCACCCTCCGCCTGGCTTATACTGCATTGCCAAGCAAACGCTGGGCGGGTGCCCTAAGGCTCCAACAGGCTGCTCATTGAGATGAGGGAGTGCTCGACCAGCCTCAGGTCCCCGCTCTCCACGCTGCGTGTGCAGAGTTACCAGGCTGGTGATTCGTTGTTGGGCTGCTTGGCCTGATTCGGACAGGCTGAGACTGGGAGTTTTCCTGGGAGTGTTGGGCCATGAGCTGTGTGCCTGCATGATCCAGCCGGGGTTCTTCTGGTGATCTATCCAATACATCAAAGCAATCCCAGAACGACAGCCAGAATGAGGAAACAAAGAAATATGTCACAAGTAAAAGATCAGAAGAAACCTCTAGAAATGGAATTAAATGAAACAGTGTGATCCAACCTTTCAGAGTCAGAGTTCAAAACACTGATGATAAGAATGTTTAACAAACTTAGTGAGGACATAAGGATAGAGAAATCATAAACAACCAGTTAGAACTAAAGAATACAATAACTGAAATGAAGACCACACTCGAAGGAATCACCAGTAGAGTAGATCGGATCAGCGATTTGGAAGACAAAATGGTAGAAATCACCCAGTTGGCACAACAAAAAGACCAAAGAATAAAAGACAATGAAAATAGTTTAAGAGACCTATGGGACAAGATGAAGTGCAACAACCTTTCACATCATAGGAATACCAGAAGAAGAAGAGAAGAAGCAAGAGTTCAAGAATGTATTTGAAAAAATAATGACTGAAAACTTCCCTACCCTGGTGAAGGAAATCAACATCCATGCCCAGGAAGTGCAGAGGGTTCCATACAAGCTGAACCCAAACAGGTCCACACTAAGACACATCATAGTTAAAATGGCAAAGCTTAAAGACGGAGACAGAATCCTAAAAGCAGCAAGAGAAAGACAGCCGGTTACATACAAAGGAACTCCTATTAGACTAACAGCTGACTTGTCTACAGAAACTCTGCAGGCCAGAAGGGAGTAGTAGGAGATATTCAAAGTGACACAAAATAACGGCCTACAACCAAGATTGCTCTACCCAGCACGGCTATCACTTAAAATTGAAGGAGAGATAAAGAGCTTCTCAGAAATGAATAAGCTTAAGGAATTTATTACCAGCAAGCCGGCATTGCAAGAAATGTTAAAAGGGCTTTTTTAAACAAAAGAAAGGGGTAAACAAGTTAACCCAGGAAGACCAGGAATACAAATAAAATGGCAATACACATGCACCTTTCAATAATCATTTTTAATGTGAATGGGCTAAATGCTCCAATCAAAAGACAGAGAGTGGCTGAATAGATAAGAAAATAGGACCCATGTATATGCTGTTTACAGATGGAATAAGATATTTCATGCAAATGGAAATGAGAAAAAAAAAGCTGGAGTAGCAGTACTTATTTAGACAAAATAGACTTTAAAATGAAGACTTACAATAAAAGACAAAGAAGGGCATTATAACCCTAATAAACATCTATGCACCCAACACAGGAGCTCCTAATTATATATAACAGATTTTGACAGACATAAAGACAGAGATCAACAGTAACACTATCATAGTAGGGGACTTCAACACCCCATTGTCACCAATGGACAGATCCTCTAGACTGAAAATCAACATGGAAAGAGTGGTCTTAAATGACACTTTAGACCAGCTGGACTTCGTCCATATTTTTAGAGCCTTTCACCCTGAAACAACAGAATATACATTCTTGGGCCAGCTGAGTGGCACGGTCGTTAAGCGCTTGCTTGGGAAGCCAGTGGCCCTGGTTCGGTCCCACATAGGAGGGCCAGTGACACTGCCCTCAAAAAAAAAAAAAAAAAGAGTATACATTCTTCTCAAGTGCACATGGGACATTTTCCAAGATAGACCACATGTTAGGCTACAAAACAAGTCTCAGTAAATTTAAGAAGACTGAAATCATATCAAGCAGATATAAAGGAAAAACTGATGGTTGCTGGCTGGGAGAGGGTGAGGATGAGGGAGAAAGGGAAGGTTTTGGACAGTGTAGGTGGGTGACTACAATGTTGCCGCAGGGATATGGGGGGCAGTACTGGAAATGTAATTGATAATGTTGTGAAGAGACTATTATGTTAAGTGAAATAAGTCAGTTGGAAAAGACAAATACCATATGATCTCATTTATATGTGGAATCTGAAAAACTGAATGAACGAGCAAAGTAAACAGAAACAGACTCATACATATAGAGGAAAAACTGAGGGTTGCTAGTTGGGAGGAGGGTAGGGATAAGGGAGAAGGGGAAGGGATTACACAGCATAAATAGGCAACTACAATATTGCCACAGGGATTTGAAACACAGTTTGGGGAATATAATAATATAAAAATTTTGTGGCATGTCAGATGATCACATGTCTTGTTAGGGAGACCACTTGATGGATGGAGTAGAGGCTTGATCACTGCACTGTATACCTGAAGCTGGTGTTGTATAATATTGTATGCCAACTGTAATTGAATACATAGATAGTCACGGGATGTGGAGTATACTGTGGAAGGGAGTCAAAGGAATTGTAATAGATATGTATGATATGTGGGGGGAGTGGGGTGACGAACTGGGGGAGGAGGGTTGTCACTTTGAGGGGTAAAAATTATAACTATTGCACTGTGTACACCTGAAACTAATTTTAAAAAAATGTTTATTTCACAATAAAAGAATATATATATATATATACACACACACACACACACACACACACACACACACACACTGAAAGGCAAAGACTACTTTTGATTTATAACTTGTATAAGCTATATCAGTTCAGCATGGAGCCCATTATGGGGAAAAAAGTATCTATATTTTCACCATACTCAAAAAATACAGGAAACACCAAAATTACAAACAAATCATATCAGTTGATAGAGTTAAACTCAAACTGCAGTTGATAACTGTCAACAGATAATAGTGATAAAAATGCAGTATAATTTGAATACTTTAAAACTGTGTTCTCAAAATAAGAGTTACAATGTTTAGAAAAACAATAGGTTCAAAGTCAATTTTCTGGAGAGCATTCACTGTTTTCAGATGATTTATATATTTTCTCACTTCACATTACTGTAAAAGAAAAACTTGCAGCTGGAAATGCATTGAATTCTTTAATAATAGCACACAGATCTTTTTGGAAAATCTATATGCTCAAGGTAAAATTATTGGTAACAACACAAAATAAATAAGGAGTTACTTATATGTGAAATAATAAATAGGTGGCGCTAAAGTTCATGTTTTTACATGCCAGGAACATATGATGTTTCAAGTAGATTAAAAATACTAATTTTCTCAGTAACTCTTATTTTTCATTTTAAAAAGATATAAAGCACAGAAAATAAAAAATTTAGTAACTGTAAATGTGAGGCCAATTTAAGACAGTAGCATGTCATTATTCTTGGTGGTTTAGCCTTGTGAGTCATGATACCAAAGATTAACACTGCACTGCTGAGGTTCTTAAATGGCATACAATGCAAAAGAGAAGATATCACATAATTTCCTGTATATAAAACTCTAAAAAAATGAAGACAAATCTATAGTAACAAGAGACTGGTGGGATGAGGAGTAGAGAAAGGGACTGACTGCAAAGGAGCATGAGGGAATTTGGGGGGCAATAGACATGTTCTATCTTGATTTTGGTAATGGTTTTGTAGGAGTATACATCTACAAAAACCATTGAATTATGCACTTTAAATGGGTGCAGTTTACCGTACATAAATTATACCTCAATAAATTTAACTTTCTAAAATGCCATGAACAACAGTAAAAGTTACAAACTAAAAACTGCATTTCATTAAATTTGAGAGTCATCAAATTCTCTCTAAAAAAAAAGTCTAAACAAAGATTTACCCTGAGTACCACAAACAACTTTTAGAAATTCCGAACAATTTATTTGAATTTTACTCAGGCATATTATCAAACACGGGCTGTTAAGATAACATCATCTATAGATGACCAGATAGCCAAATTCAAGGTCATTTCCTCCAATATGAGATACTCAGAGAAACTCATGACCAAGAGGAAACAAGTTCAGCAGCTATTCCAAGACATTAAAACAAAGTGTTCAGGACTAAGCTGTCTCATAATCATAGTTAAATCACACACAGGCTAGCCTACTCAGCATTCTTGAGCACCTGATATAGTGATACACCTCAAGGTGGGATAAAACATCCACAGTGTTTGGTGTTGAAGCAGCTCCTGAGAATCAAAGAAACCATCTGAAAACCTGTATCTTACAACATACTACAACAAGTTATTTCTATGGGGAGAAAAATCCCCAATACTATAATGGACTAAAAAGGTCTGACCTTTCATATAAAAACTTAGAAATGTAGGAAGTAAAAGGGGTCAAAAAAAAAGTTACAATCATTCTAATACTGGAGAAGAGACTACAGAACAGTCTAAGTAGAAATTCCAGGAACCGCTCAATCTTCGATGTTATAGTCCTTAAATGTTATAGTCCAGACAGTACAGCTACAGATACACCTGTTACTTTTAATTATGTATTTAACAAACTTAATACTTCCTATGTGCCAGATGCTGTTTTAAGTATTTTACAAATATTAATTCATTTAATTCAAATACCAACCCATTAAGGCCGATATTTTACTTCACAGATACAGAAATTGAAGTACAGAGAGAGATTAAGTCACCTTCTCAAGGGTACACATCTAACCTGGCTGTCAAGTGCCTACATCCATGTTTCTAACTACACAACCTTACCTCTCTTCATGAGTTTTTAATTAATGAACTTTCATAGATCTGAACAAAGCTTTGCATTAGTGCAGGGGTGGGCAAACTGTGGCCCACAAGTCACATGTGGCTCTTTGGGTACTTCCATTTCAAAAGTTTGCCGACCCCTGGAAGAGCCAATCCTATTCCTCACAACAACTTAAAAATTATTCAAGAGTCATAAATATATTTTTTACATAATCACCATTATGTGAATAATATCCTTTAAAAATTTTATAAAAGAAACTATGATAGCTTTATTTTCATTTTCAATTTTATTTCAGAGGCTTGCGAGCCAGTTTGCTGACCCCTGGTGGCTCTTCTGTCTCAAAAGTTTGCCAACCCCTGCTGTAGCATGTTTACTGATTCTACTAGCCACAAACAAGTGGTCAAATGCAGTTATTTAGTCTCTGCAACTGTATTATTTTTTAGGTTTCTGGCAGTAGTTTAATTTAATGTTCTGGAGTGGGAACTGGTAATTTATTTCGATACTCCCCAGAAGAATCCACTGTGCATCCATGGCTCAAAATCACTGGTCTATAGCAAGGTTGTAAACTCAAATGCCCAGTGAAATAATGTATAGAGCAGTGAGGCTAAGGGCAACCTTAAGAGTCAAATTTACATGGATAAAACTTAATATAAACAAATTTGGCCCACTGTGCATCTTCTGTGTTTGGAGTACTTATTATAAACATATTTAAAAAGTTAATCTACAAAGTAAAACTGTGAATACATTCTGTATAAGAAATAGAATTCAAAAAAGTCAAAAATCAATGACATCAACATCTGCTACTCCCTTGTGAAACAACTTTAGCAATATGTGTACGACTGCACAGATCGCTTGTTTAGAGCAAACAAAGGATTTATGAACAAGCTTCTGGGACTTAATTTCTGTATAAATGGGAACAGGAATTTCTATACAATGTAGAGGAACTACTGTATAAATGGGAATAAGTGATGTGCAGATGTCCCTCAAAAGGCTGGGAATCAGCCATCTATTTTAAAATAACCCTTGCAATGGGCGTCAGTGTAGCTACATTTAAAACACAATAAATTAGTAAAGTTCAGATCAGTGGTTCTTATGTGCTTGAATTTTCCAACTAGTACAAATTTCACCTCCAAAGTTTAGGAGATTGATACTGGGATTGCACAGTTTTTATCTTTGAAGATACAGTATGTAAATATAAGTAAATATACAAACATACACAAAATTATTACCATCTTCTAATTATTACTAACACACACAGAGACACATTACACCAACATTGCAACATCCTTATCGGTTCTCGTTTTTCACTGGCAAAACTTAATTGTCTTTACAAATCTTTGGCTGACACTGGTACGTGGAAATCAATGGGTAAGGAATGGAGAGTAGCAGGTGAGGACGGAAGAAATAGAATTCACAGCATAGTACAAGTTGATTCAACAAACATTTATCAAATATTTGTTAAGGGCAAAGTACTTTACAGTATCTATATTCTCCATTATTTACAGTTTTATTTATAGAAAATAGAATAATGTTCATAATGATATCTGGGTTATTTTTTAAGGGGTAAAATTAATCTAATATAGTCAACTTAAGAAGATATTACCATATATTCATTACGAAAAATATATACCCAAAAGTTGAAATTTAAAAGTTAGGAATATTAAAAGATGAGACTCAGAAATATCTAAAAATATCTATATTTGCTTCTTTTTTTGGTGTGTGTGTGTGCCCTAAGTCTAGGAGGCATGGTGTTAGGTACCAGGGATACAAAGATAAAAGGCAGAGTCCTACTCAAGAAACCAAAATTTAGTGGGAAAGATAGACAAGTGCACTGGTGAGTGGTAAGTACAAGAAAGGCAAGCACGGCTGTGCTATGGGAGCAGAAGGTAGAAAGAGGAGCATTTACTTATGTAAAATTGGACACTACTAGTGTCTTCTAAGGATCTGTCCTCTGTGATACATTATCATCACTCCTCTGCCCTCAAAGGTTCAACTTCCACAGAAAGGGCTTTCAATCCTACATTTCCCAGGGATACATCCCAAACTAAATCATTAGCACTATCCCTAGAATAAGCCAATTTGTCCGTCTCCTCTGGTCTCTTCCAAACTGGATGGTAATGGCTATTTATATTTTCCCAGACAAGAAATCTTGGCATCATCTGATTCTTCTGCTTAACTTTCAATAAAACAGCTCATTCTGACCTTCAAAAAGTCTTTAGCTTTCTCTATTTTCATGATCATTACTATTATTTACGCTAGTGATTCTGAATCAGATTAATATCAGAGTCTCCTCGCTGACCTCCTTCTCTAATATATAGTTCAGTGTTCCTCAACTTTGTCCACTGCATAATCTATGAAGCTTTTAAATAATAGAGATGCTTGTGTTCCACAAAGTTCCAGAGATGATACCAATGTGGGACCAAGGCTAAAATCCACTACATTTGTTGTTACATTTTTTTCCACAATCAAAGGATCTATACCAATACTTTTGATTTTATTGTATCTTTTGAAATGTAAAAAACGCTTAAAAAGATACCTTCCTACAAAGATGACTAAAAATAACAAAATCAAATAGCTATTATACTGTGTGCCCCTCACTGACTTGACTGCTTATCAGTCACTGTTCCCTTTATCTTTTAGTGTTACAGATTATTAAACCCTTTTCATTTTTTTTGCTAGAATGGCAGTTCAAACTCTCCTAGGGCAAAGTTAACAAGCGTTTCTGTGGACAGTGTTTGCCTTACTTATTTTGCTGATTGAGCAAAGATTCCATTCTAGATCAGAATGGCTGTGACTGGGAAAAATATGTAAAGAAATAAGAGTAAAACCTCACTTGAAAAAAAAAAAAGTAGAACAAAAAGAACCTGTTCCAAGTCTTGGTGATTTATCATGGAGTTGGTCAGGGATTCTTGTTTTTTTTTTAATTGGAGAATTGGGGGAGGGTAACAGTGTTGGGGAATTGGGGAAGGATTGGGGAAGGGGAACAGCCAAGTTGTTGTCCTTCGATCTTAGTTGTGGAGGGCACAGCAAGCTCAGCTCCAAGTCCAGTTGCGCCGCTCAGCTCAAGGTGCTGTGTTCAGTCTTTAGCTGTGGATAGGCATAGCCCACCATCTTGAGCAGGCAACCCTGTTAAGAGCATGTGCTCTCACCAGCTGAGCCCTCGTGCCACCTGTCGGCAGCTCAGTGGCAGCTCAGCTTGGGGACAGCTCACTGGCCCATGTGGGAATCGAACTGGCAACCCTGTTGCTCAGAGCTTACTCTTGAGCAAGCTCTTAACTAACTGAGCCATTTGGCCGGCCAGAGTCAGTATTTTAAGGTAGTGTGCAATGCCATTGAAGGAAAAATAAATTAAGGAAATTTCAATTATAAACAGTCTGTTATCCTAATTTTTAAGAGTTTCAAAACTTTGTTTTAGGAAAAACATTAATATTACATTCATTCTTTCATTTTTACACCTTTTGGTTTTAATCAGAATTATCTCTAATTCAAAGGTTTTTCCTTTCTCCCCAAAATTGTCTTATTTTAGGTGTTTGCTAAAGAATAATCAATCACAAATGTATTTTTCAGCTTTCCCTAAACCTATTTTAATTCACCATTTATCTAAAACTCTGAAGAATAATTTGAATAATCAATAAGAATTAAACATTTAAACTTGGCTTTTTAGTTGTTGAGTCTTAAAATGCTGCTCATAACTGTTAATCTTTGTAACCCAATTTTTTCTAGATTTAGCCTACAGAACCAACCTATCCTGTGTTCTCCTTTTCTGGTTCAGTATTAGTAATCAGTCTTGTTTATTTTAACTACTTTTATAATATTATCATTGCTATAAATCACATTAATTTTTTAATCTAGAAAGTAAAATAAAAATCACCCATAATCCCATGAACGTAAGAATACCACTGTTAATAGGTTAATGTGTATTTTTGTTTCTCTCTGATTAATTTATAAACTGCATGGATTTATGTGAGGAAATGCTTTAATCAGTTTTGATATATGAAGTAAGTAAATTCAGAGACTGAATAAACTGATGAAATTTGCTAAAGCAAAGACATTCACAAGATAGGTTAAAAAATCAAAACTAAATGGAAAGGAGATCGTACTTTTATTCCTAACAACCACAGCCTTTACATTTTCTTGGAATTTTTACATGACTTAAGTTTGGAAAAAGAGATGACAAACATAATAACAATCATTATAGTAATGGGATTATGTGACTACAATTACAGAAAAAAATCATACAAAGACAATTGAAAATATACATGGCTCTACTTCAGCTCTCAATTAGATACAGAAAGCAACTAACTTTCTCATTTAAAAGCTGTCTACAACTCATGATAAATTTAAAATATTTTTTTGTGTACACAGAGATTATATTTTTAAAATTCTGTATAGCAAAGACAGAAAACACCTATATCTGCAAGCATATTTCCATTTACATAAACTCAATCTAAAAGACTGTCCCTTATCGAATAAGACAAAGAAACAAAAACTCACAGACACAGACAAGACAAAGAAACAAAAACTCACAGACACAGACATGTTTAGTGATTACCAGAAGGTAAGCAGGGAGGGGGATGATAGAAGAGGGTAAAGGGGTTCAAAAGTATGGTGATGGAAGAAGTGACCCTGGTTGGTGAATACACAATGTAGTAAATAGATGTTATATTAGAGAACTGTACACTTGAAACCTATATAATTTTACTAATCAACGTCACCCCAATAACTTTAATTAAAAAAATGAGAACACAAAAAAAATTACTAAAAATAAATAAATGACTGTCCCTTATCTATAAATGGCTGACACCAGAAACACCATTTGTCATCACCACTGCTAGACATTTCCCTACCATTTCCTCTTGGTAACTACTTCAGGTATCAGCACTACCTGGAACACTGACATTTACCTCAAATTCTCACTTTACCCTATACAAACTGGCAAAGGATCTCTAAGTGGTGACATAGGACAGGCAGTCAAATGGAGTACAGAAGAGTAAAGTAAAGTAGAGAAGGGTAAAAGAAAAGAGTGCATTGCTAGTCTTTACCACTAGTCTATACACTACCCCACACCCAAGACTACTCATCAAGTTGGATAAATGGATTGGGAAGGGTGGAGAGAAATCTTTCTCTACCACAGCAGAAAAATATTACTTTCATGTTTAGTCCTGCTTCATTTTTTTTTATTAGCTTTAGGTGTACAAAGCAACGTAATAGTTAAGACATTTACACCCCTCAAAAAGTGCTAAACCACCTCCAAGTTACTACCCCGACATCGTATATAACTGTAACAATACCATTGACTATCTTCCCTATGTTGTACTCCATATCCCGTGACTATATACACATATGTATAACTAAATATATATATATATATAATTAAATATACATATGTATATATGGAGGGTGCCATAAAAATGTATACACATTTTACGAAAGGAAAACTGTATTAAAATTGTAATAATATATATCGATAACGAAAGATGAATACAAGTCACGTTTGACTTCTGCAATTACAAGAGGTGCTCAAAGTGGTTACTATCAGTGACCAGATACTTCTGATTACAGCGAACTACTGCTTAAGCAACGTTGACCAAAGTGTCACTTATATACATTTTTGGCACCCCCCAGTATATTTAGTTACACTTGACATTCAATATTATTCAATTTCAGCTTCAGGTGTATATGGCTCATTGGTCACACATCTACACAGTCTATGCAATGATCCTAAGTCTAGTGTCCATCTGGCACCCAACATAATCTTTACAACATTATTGATTATATCCTCCAAACTGTATTTCATATCCCTATGACTATATTGTGACTACAAATTTGCACTTTCTAATCCTACCTTCTCCCCCACTCCTGCTTCATTTTCAATTTCATTACCAGAGATAAGAAAAAACTGTATTATCCAACCATACACTCATGATTCAGTTCTTACTCCTATCTTTACTATTCAGTGAATATTTTGCCTTTCTTCATTCTACCCCAACTTATTTCCTTCCCTGAAATCTCTCACCTCAAAACCCACAGCTCGAATAGCCTCAGTGCAGCTAATCATACCTATCCAATGGATTACCCCATTCCCATCCTTTTATATCCTCTTACCTAACACAAATTCTAGGGCTACTTCCTGCTTCCCATTTTCCCTCTCATTCCAACATCTAGAGTCATCTAATGGCTTGGAATTGGGAAGAAAAAAACTAGTATTCCTATAAAATATGTAGAGTGCTAATGATGAAATATCCAAACTTCAAGCAAGTTATTTTAGTATTTGGGGGACTCAACTCACTGATGTGTAAAAGGAAGGAACTAGTTTAGTACACCACTTCAAAATCTGGCTGACAAATTTCCAGGTCCCAGTAATAGGGATTCCGAAAATGTCCATCTGAAAGGCAACACAGGAATTTTCTAAAAGGCACCCAAGGTGAGTCTACTGATCAGCCATACTTGGGAATCACTAATAAATGCTAAGGTTTCTTCTAGTCTAACATTCCAAGATTCTAAGCTGTAATTTTCACTGCATATTCTTATAGGAATATTGTTATGAAAGAAGTACAGTTTTCAGTTATTGGGACTGACCATCAGTATTATAATAATACTAATACCTCAAAGGAGAACACTAAAAATTATTTCTGTGGGATTATTATGTGAACAATCAGACTGTTTCACAGATGACTTTTTCACAGACTTTTGTCAAATCACAACAAAGATTTGACCTACATGTGAGAAATAAAGGTAGAAAGGCATGCTCATAAGGACCTTTTACTTTTGTTAGTTCACTGACAGGGCTTTGTATATCGCTGGACTAAAGCCTACAGAAGTCTAGATCACTGGTGGTATTAAGGGCATTGAAATGCCTAAAGAGTCTCATTCACATGCTTACAGACTGCCAGGACTTCACCTGCTCAGAAGCACACTAGATCATTCACTTATGAACTACATGCACCTATTCTAGCTCTGGTAATTCCAACTACCAATTCTCATTATGAACAACTGTTCCTTTGGTTAATATTCAGGCTTAAAGACAAGTTCCAACATGTGGAAACTAAGCAAGTATCAACAGCACTTGAAGACATGATGATACATTAGTAGTGTGTTAATTATTTATGAATAATAAACAATAATTATTTAGAAAGATAAAAATGGTAACTGAATTATATGCTAGTCATTTTTTTCTTTAAAAAGATGTACTTGCTTAAATTTGTACAATATAGCATAAATTAAAGTGTCCATTTACTTCTAATTTCTCCCAACAACATAAAAATCTATAGTGAATGCCATTATGTACGTGTATTCTCTGAATATTAAGAGTAATGCAATGGGACCTATGATAACTACTCATTTTATTGAATAAATTGTGGGTTCCATAGTGTAATGGTTAGCACTCTGGACTCTGCATAAATTGTGGGTGTGGTTTAAATCATTCTTTTAAGAAACAAATTTCAACTTCTTAACTATACTGGTAAGTCTCTTTCTATTGCTACATACTAAACAATAACTACAGGCCATCTTTGAGAATAGTATTTAAACAGCTATTTAAAAAGCTAGGAGTGAGTTTCCAAGGGAAGAAAACTGAATTTAAAGTTTGAAAAATGAAACACATCAACCATCCTCAAAGAAACAAAGACCGTTTTAATCTTCTAGAGTAATTGAAAAGTGTTTGTAAATCAAAAGCTACATGATCTTACACGTCTATTCCATCAATTGTCATAAATCTTGCTTCTAATCCTAAATTAAGTATAAGACTAACACTAAAACACTGCCCACTTTTCAGTTTGTAACTAAGCTAAATCCAGAGCAAGTAGAATCATCCCTTATTTTGGTCTTCAGAAGAGATTTCTCCTGAGCATGCGAAAAAGTGGAATTTTCATTCAGTGTATTATAAAATAGCTCTGTAAAAAAAGCCTATATTTTAAAATGCCAAGGATAACTGTAGACCACAACTACAGACATTCCTCGGGCACAAGCAAAAGCATCTAAGGCTGCTTCCTTTGCTTAAGATCTTCCCCAGTAGGGTTCCCAGCGATGGTTGGCTTCTCTGGGGAATCTGTGTCCTGAGGATGCTATGCAAAAGCTAACAACTATTTTGAGAACCTGTTCCAGATCTCTTCCTCCTCTACCTAAATAAACACTAAGATCGAGCATCGAGTGGGGCACGGATGGAGACCCTTCCCCTTTGAACACAGTGATGTCGAGTCGGCTGCAAGGCCTGCGGACTTCGCCGCCCTGCATGCCCGTGCGAGGAAGCTGGGGCACCGCCAGGCTACACCCGCAGAAAAGAGGTTCTAGGAAGGCGGTCTGACCCCGCCGCAAATCAAAGAGGCAGGTCACGCGCAAGCCAGTGAGGGGGCAAGTCGGGCTTCTTTCAGCCCGTCTTTCTCGGATGGATTTTACCTGTCGTCGTGTTTTACCTTCGCGTCTCTCGCAACGAGCGACCTCCACATCCTCTATGAGGGTCTACGTGTTTGTGTATGGTGACCATAATCTCAGCGCTCCCGCTGGGGGCTGGGGATCGGAGGGGCTGGGGAGTCAAGTTCCTCCACGGGCCTGGAACTCTCCAGAAGGGCCCTCGAAGAAAAGGGGGCGGGAGGAGCGCGCCTGACGCCGACGGAGGACTCAACCGGGAAGGGGGCGTCGGGGCCTAGGAGCGCGTCACTGGCCGCGGCCGACGTGCAGCTCTTCCAGGTGGTAATGGTGGCCCCTTGGCGGGAGTGGAGAGGTGACAAGGGGCTGGGGACGTTGATGCCTCCCCTCCCCCCACTCAGCTCGCTGTTTACCTTCCCGGTACTTCTTGCGGAGCCGCCGGTGGACGCTCTTCACCACCCCGGACAGCTTCTCCTGCTCCAGCTTCCGCTCCTGCTCCCGTGGTGGCGGAATTCTCGGGGATCCGGCTTCGTGTCCGCAAGCAGCGCTTCGGCCGCCGGTCTCAAACTCCATATCGCTGCTGCTGCCGCCGCCGCCGCCCCTCGGACCCCCACAGACGCCCGCCTGACGAAGGAGGTCGGAAAGGAGGCAGCAGCGGAGGCAGCAGCGGGAGGAGGCCGAAGAGCCCGACCGACTGCCTGAGGGGGAGCTTACCACAGCGCACAAGCTGATTGGTGGACTATCGAGGGCTGGGCGGAAACGGAAAGGGCCGAGGTCCAATAGACGGAGAGCACCGGTTGTTTGGGAAGGCGAGCAGCTGGAGGAGGCGGGGCTTGCAAGCTGAGGGGAGCTGAGCCTGTGGGAGCGCTAAACCCCACGGCTCCTCTCCCCTCCCCCGCTCCTCCCCAGATTCTGTGCGCAGGCGTTGTGATGCGGCTTCCACAGACTGGCTCTGCGCCACGCGCTTGCGCGTCTGAGTTTTCTTAGGTTGAACATCTGACGTCCAGCTTTCTCACGCTTTCCAACCATTCCACCTTCTGCCAGTTATATTATGGCGTGATGAGGCCAGGATCCCCTACCTGAACCTCCGCTGCCCCTTGTCATTTGTTGGTTTCCTTTAGCTGAGTAGCACGGAGAAACGCTTTTGGGATGACTTGGCAACAGTAAAATTTTGAGGGATGCTTCCATTAGCGCAAGAAGCCTGGCTTGCCTGTACTGATTTAACAAATGGGCCGGCAATGGCTAATCTCTAGAATGCCAGTGTCGGAGGAATGACACAGAAAGTAGGAAAAAGAAGGGCAAGAAAAGCAATAGATGATGGCAGAGAGGGAAGGAAAGATGGAGAACCCACAAAAGATGCCCTCAAGAATTTTTGTGATGGCTCGGATATTACAGGAATCGTGTCTTTCTCTAATTCACATCAGAACTCTGAGCGCTTTTAAAGTTGGCTTGGGTCACCTCCCGCCTTTTAATTTGGTGGGTTAATCTATGCGTAGTGTGCCTAAGTGGGTTTGGCAACCTGATCCTCCCACACTCCTCTCTTCTCCTGGGAAGCTCTCAGAGAATGTGGTTGCTGACTTAGCAGAATGATGGAACACTGCTCTCCGAAGAGAAGTAGACTGCAATTAGCTCCTGAAGTGGTGCTGAGACTACTGCAGTATCAGAGTCAATGGCTGAGAGCCCTTAATGTACTAGATTATAGCATACCTTTGCACTGCAGTTATTGCTTACAGTTATTGCTTACTTGACATTGTTAGGAAATTGTTGCAATAACTTTCTGATCAATGACTTTATAAATATGAATAAAACTTGCATTATGTAACTGTTTTATATGCCACCTTCTGAATAATGAAGACCCTGAAGGACAAAGCAGTATACACACTCTCCAGAACATGGAGGAATGAGAGGGAAGAGATAAGGGAGAAAACTGGTGGAATTTAAAAGATGGAAGATGTGTCCCTAAAGCACAAGGGCGAGGCAGATCAAACACAGATAAACTTAAAGAGAACTAATTATAATTATGAAGAGAAATTACATGAAAGTGTCTAATAAATTGAGGGTATAGTGGCCTTACTTGAGGTAATTTCATTTTGGGGAAAAGCTGAGCTTGAAAAGAAATACCTCTTTTGGCTATGTCCATATTTTAATATCTATGGGAGGCAAAAAGAGATGCAAATATTTGTAAGTTACAATCATAGTAAAGAGAGCATTAAATTTCATTTGTATGAACTTTTAAGAAAACTTTCCTCCATTCTACTACTAGCAAATGCATTTTTAAAAATAAAGATGTACACTGAAGAATTGGAAAATACAGAAAAGAGTAAAGAGAGTAAAAGTGCTAAGGTCTTAAATCTTTCCACAAAAAATGGTTAACTATTATTACGGTAGCTCACATTATGGTGGTAATCACTTTGCAATTTATAAAAGTATCAATCAATGTGTTTTACACCTTAAACATATACAATGATACGTGTCAATTATATCTCAATAAAGCCGGGGAGGAGCAAGTAAAAGTCACCTGAAAACTCACTACTGAGAGATAACAACTGTCACCATTTGTTTTAATTTGCTTATAAATACAGCATTTCAAATGGGATATTTCTTGACGGCTATATGATAATCTATTATGAATAGCATATCATTTCAATAAGCAAGCCCTACCTCTTGTATATTTATGTTGTTTCCAGTTTTCTATATTCCAAATAATGCTGTGATGAACACCCTTATATACAACTGTTTGTCCATTTTTTAATGATACATTTCAAATAACTATTGTAAATTCCTAAAAGACAAATTTCTGAATCAAAGGGTCAAACATGGTACCAGTTTATATCATTTCCAGCAGTACTTGTGAATGTCTATTTCACTGCACCTTTACCCAATATGGGTATTACAATTTACAAAGTTATTAATGAGATATTTTTTAAAGGTCTCTATTTTCAAGAAATGCGGGAATTTTCTGCTGTTTCTTAAATGGATATTCTGGTTGGCATAACATTTAACATAAAATAATACTATAAGAGCAAGTAAAAGGAACTTATTTAAGACTATCTAGTTGTCATTTTTCAAGGAAATTGAAGAGCTCCATATTTTAAATGTGGTTTTTTTTTTTTTTTTTTGGTTTAACAGTTCCTTGAGAAGCAATTTCTCCAGAAATGGGCATTGGACAGCTGGATTTCATTCTAAATTTGCATGAATTAAAACAGGGCCAGGGCCAGCATGTCCCGAGCATCAAGACCAAATTTTCTCTGGAAGACTATGGCATAGACTATGACATAAAAGGGAGTTTGTATTCATACCCTTCCTCCAGTGTGATTAGTAATATTGGCAAAATTTTTCTATCTGTTAAGGTAGCAGGAAAATGGTAATGGGGATATCCATCTAAGTAAAAGAATTGTCTTAATTGCTGGTAAGAGGGATTCATTGTGGGAAGTAGATTTGGTGCCACATTAATGAGCATATCCTATGCTAAGGAAAATATCAGCACCTCCCGATGGCCCCCAGTGTGACAACAGGATTTGATTTACTGTAAATATCTTGTTTTTTAAAAAATTCTTTCATTATTGTTTTAAATGGCTCTTGGGAAAGGGGATGTTGGAATAAAACGGTATTCACTGAGCAGAACAATCCAGTCTGGGAGAGAGAGGCATTTCTAATGACTGCATTAAACCCCTGATAACTAAAATTTTTAATCCTCTTTCTTTGTCTGATCTGACTAACATTTGCACCCTTCCCATGCACATTTGGTTTGTCGTAGTAATCTTCCTATGTCAAAGAACCATTCAGGGGCCGGCTGAGTGGCGCGGTGGTTGAGCGCTGGCTTGGGAGGCCGGCGACCCTGGTTCGGGTCCCACATATGAGGGCCAGTGACACTGCGCTCAAAAAAAAAAAAAAAAAAGAACCATTCAGTATAGGGGAAAACATTGAGAAGAAAAACACCTTGTCCTCTTTGTTTGCGTTACATATTTTATTACGAAAATAAATTCCCATAGATGATTAGAGGAGTCAACATGTAAAAATAAAGTGCATTCTATTCTCAGTGAGAGTTCAAAACTATTAATTTGTGATGAAAAGTAAACTTTTAAAATCCATATCAAAATCTAGGTAGTGGCATTGAGGTAGGCAAAATCTAGGTAGTTAGCCAATAGAGCGATCCTGGATGTGCTTTGCAAAGTGTCATACTTTTCATAACTACCTTTACTGAGTATCCCTGTGGGAAGGAGAATACTACACATTAGAAATTGGGGGTCTTTGAGTTATCCGAAGCATTATTCATTTATTTTTATTCTTCATTGAATTTTGGTATTATTTACTACTCTTTGACCCACTTTATCATCAAATTCTTAAAAACAATTAGGTTTTAATGTTCTGTAATAGAAGTATTAATATTAAACTTACGTTTATGAAGCATGCAATGGTGTACACCAATAGCACAAAAAGACTTGATAAAGTCTTGTTGAAGATAGAGATATATTCCAAGCTGGCCAAATCTTTGGCTTGTGGATATTTAGAAATAGAATTTTTAGAAATTCGGTTAAAATGAGAACTGGAAAAGTAAGCCATATTATTTTGAAAATATTTATTATTTGTAAAATTCTTACCCAGGAATATAAAAATATCCATGAAGTTTAAGTATTCTTCTTTAATAATTCCAAGTTTTAAAATGTAGATGTATCATCAATTGGGCACATTATAAGAAACTGTTGAACAGCTTCTGTTTTCATATTTTATTTCAAATTATAAAAACTTCCTTTGGGAAATATGTTTAATGTTTTGATAGAAACAAACATAATGGGAAACTACCAAGAACAATGTTTTTATTCAGCATGGCCAACTACAACTTTAAAATTCCTTCTGTTCATTGAAAATATTTATTGAAAATTTTCTTTAAAAATGTTTGTATAGTTACTAGTCCATTGTCTTCTCTGCAATTCTTAACATATCTACCAACTTAAAAATCTTTAAAATAACACAGATTAGTTGTCTTTCCAGAGTTAATATGTGATATGGTATTAAGAATAGTTTTAACTACAGCAAGTGACAACTATTAATTATCACTTAATTCCAAATGCAACTATAAAATTTACAATATTTTTGTAATATATTATGTAGTGCAATACACTCATTTATCACCATAGGGTTAATGTAGGAAGAGATCTACATAGGAATTGGACAGTATTCTTCCAGGTCCTCATAATGGAGAGTAGGATAGATGAGCTCCTCATAATGGAGAGTAGGATAGAGAGATTTTCTGCAACCTGATTCTAGCTTTCCATTAACCATCAGAGCAAGTTGTTTAATTTTTCTGATCCTTATTTTTTTCTCTATTAAGTGTACAATGAAGAAGTTGGATTTGACTACTGGTATTCATTTTGTCCTTTTTTAACTATGACTCACATTAGGAAATACATTTTCCATTAAGGCTTGAAACACATATATCCATAAGATACATGTAGTTATATAAATATAGACACACGTACATAATTAGGACAAAAGTTTCACCAGATAATACTTACCTCACTAAGTGAAATACATGGTAGCATTTTCAATTCTATTTAAGTTTTTAAAACTGTGGAGCACACTACATTGATTTTTATGGGCCTCTAATGAGTCATGGCCTAAACTTTGGTAAACATTGGCAATTTAAAAGATCCCTTTCACCCCAAACCACTGTAACACTGTAGTACTGTGACTCACGCTGATTTCTTTTCTTTTTTTAGTTTTCAAATTTGTTTTATTAAATAGTATGAATAAAAGTTTTATCTTCCATTTTTTACTGTGTTATTCGCAATTATTTCCAATCTACACGAGAAACTATCTGAAAACGAGGTTTTTTTTAAATTGAAGACTATTGATTAATGCTTTTTTCTTTTACTTTTTAAAAATTTATTTATTTATTAAATTTATTAGGGTGAAATTGGTGAGTAAAATTATATAGGTTTCCATGTAAATTTCATAATATATCATCTATATATTGCATTGTGTGTTCACCACCTAGAGTCACTTCAAATATATGATGATAGAAGGAGAACTCACATTGATTTTAAGAATGTTTTGTGAGATGTACCTTGCCACATTGAGGTTACTCAGTGGTTTTTGAACACCATTTTTCTGTTTGGGAGATTTACTCCATTATGAATGCAGGCCCAAGTAAGTGACCCAGACTCTGCTATTCATGTTCTTTTGAGTGAACTGTCTATTTGGCAAAAACAAAGCCAAACAATGAAGCAGAAACAACAGGGAATCTTTTGGTTTGTTGAAGGAGACTGTGCTGCTGTGGGTCTTTTTGGATGATAGTGAGAAAGGTTCTCTCTTTTAGTATCCAACATTTGCCCTGTAAGCCAAGAAACAGAGGCAGTGGGGTCTGACCAAGCAGGGTAGTTGCTGGGCCTGACTTAGGTGTTGATCTGGCCTGGTAGTCTCCAAGTCTGTCTTTCTGGTCCTGCTGGAGATTGGGGGCTATTTAATATCCTTTAACAAATGCCTTATCTATTTGAATAGCTAGAGTGAGTTCTATTTTTCTCGCAGAGGTGTCTAGTGAAGAGACATTTTCTAAGAGAATTAGGTGACCTGAAAGTAGTTTCACTAACTTTCATTGTGACTTTTGGTTATCTATTGTCTACTGGGTTCCTTGATTTCCTCAGCTGCCAAATGATGAATGATGATGACTTGCCATTCCTACTGCACAAAGTTGATGTATAAATAAAACAAAATCATGAACTGAAGGTACTTTGAAAAATTTAAAAATAATACAAAAGCAAATAAATGTATTAGGTATTGTTTCTTTTTTTAAATTAAATTTGTTGGGATGACAATGGTTAGTAAAATTACATAGGTTTCAAGAGTACAATTCTATGATACATCATCTATATATCACATTGTGTGCTCACCACCCGGAATCAGTCCTACTTCCATCACCATATATTTGACCCCCATTACCGTCCTCTACCATCCTCCACACCCCCTTACCCTCTGGTAACTACTAAACTGTTGTTTGTGTCTATGAGTTTTTGTTTATTTGTTTTTCTTGTTCCTTTATTATTTTCAGTTTTATATCCCACATAGTGAAATCATATGGTTCTCGACTTTTTCTGTCTGACTTATTTGACTTAGCATAATAATTTCAAGATCCATCCATGTTATCACAAATGGCACCATTTCATCTTATGGCAGAGTAGTGTTCCATTGTGTATATATACCACATCTTCTCTATTCAATCATCTATTGAAGGACACTTTGGTTGTTTCCATGTTTTGGCCACTGTCAATAAAGCTGCAACAAACATTAGAGTACATATATCTTCAAGGATAAATGTTTTCAGACTTTTTAGATATATACCCAGGAGAGAAATTGCTGGGTCATATGGTAATTCTATTCTTAATATTTTGAGGAAACTCCATACTGCCTTCCATAGCAGCTACACCAATTTATTATACATTCCCACCAACAGTGTATGAGGGTTCCTTTTTCTCCACAGCCTCTCCAATATTTGTTATTATCTGTCTTGTTGATGATAAACATTTTAACAGGTGGGAGGTGCTCTCTCATTGTGGTGTTGATTTGCATTTCCCTAATAACTAGTGAAGTTGAGCATTTTTTCATATGTCTGTTAGATGTTTGTATGCTTGTATGTCTCCTTGGGAGAAGTTTCTGTTCATATCCTCTGCCCATTTATTAATTGGATTTTTTTGTCCTTTTGTTATTGAGGTTGTATGAGTTCCTTATGTATTTTGGATACTAGCCCCTTATCAGAGGCATTGTTTGCAAATATCTTCTCCCATTCGGTTGGTTGCCTCTTTGTTTTGTCGATCGTTTCTTTTGTTGTGCAGAAGCTTTTTAGTTAGGTATTGTCCAATTCATTTATTTTAGCTTGCCTTTGAGGTCAAATTCATAAAACCCTCTTTGAATCCAAGGTCCATAAGTTTAGTACCTATGCTTTCTTCTATGCAGTTTATTGGTTCAGGTTTTATATTTAGGCTTTTGATACATTTGAGTTAATTTTAGTATATGATGACAGATAGCAATCTAGTCTCATTCTTTTACATGTGGCTTTGCAATTTTCCCAGAACCATTTATTGAAGAGACTTTCTTTTCTTTGTTGCACATTTGTGACTCCTTTGTCAAAAATTATCTGTCCCTATTTACATGGATTTATTTCTGGGTTTTCAATTCTATTCCATTCATCTGTATATCTGTTTTTTGTTTGTTTGTTTGTTTGTTTGTTTGTTTTTGCCAATACCATGCTGTTTCAATGATTGTTGCTCTGTACTACAAGCTGAAGTCAAGGAGTGTGATAACTCCAGCCTTATTCTTTCTTCTTAGGAGTGCTTTGGCTATTTGGGGTCTTTTGTGATTCCATACAAATTTGATGATTTTTTGTGTTCTATTTACTTAAAAAATGCCATTGGGATTTTGATGGGGATTGCATTAAATGTGTATACTGCTTTGGGTAATATGGCCATTTTAACTATGTTGATTCTTCCCATCCATTCCTTTGTGTCTTCTTCAACTTCTTTTAAAAATATCTCATAGTTTTCAGTGTCTAGGTCCTTCACATCCTTTGTTAAATTTATTCCTAGTTATTTTATTCTTTTTGTTGTTATTGCAAAAGGAATTGTTTTTTTCATTTCTTTTTCTGAAGTCTCATTGTTAGTATATAGGAATGCAATGGATTTTTATACATTGATTTTGTATCCGGCAACTTTCCTGTATTCATTTATTGTTTCTAATAGCTTTTGGTAGAGCCTTCAGGGTTTTCTAAATAAAGAATCATGTCATCTGCAAACAGTAACAATTAAACTTCTTCATTCCCAATTCAGGAATTTCTTTCTCTTACCTGATTGCCCTGGCTAGAACTTTCAATACTATGTTGGAAAGCAAAGGTGATAGGGGACAACCCTGTCGTCTTCCTGAATGTAGAGCAAAAGGCTTCATTTTTCACTATTAATGATGATATTAGCTGAGGGTTTTTCATATATGGCCTTTATTATGTTAAGATATTTTCCTTCTATTCCCATTCTATAAAGTGTTTTAATCATAAATTGATGCTGTATCTTGTCAAAAGCTTTTTCTGCATCTATTAATATAATCATATGATTGTTATCTCTTATTTTGTTTATGTGGTGTATCACATTGATCAATTTGTGTATGTTGAACCATCTTTGTACACCTGGGATGAACCCCACTTGATTGTGATGTATAATTTTTTAATGCATTGTTGTATTAGATTTGCTAAAATTTAGTTTATGATTTTGCATCTGTATTCATCTTAGATATTGGTCTGTAATTTTCTTTTACTGTGTTATCCTTACCAGGTTTTGGTATGAGGGTAATGTTGGCCTCATAAAATGAATTAGGAAGTATTGCCCCTTCTTCAATTCTTTGAAAGAGTTTGAGAAGGACAGGTGTTAGATCTTCTTTGAATGTTTGGTAGAATTCACTAGTGAAGCCACCTGGTTCTGGACTTTTGCTTTTGTGAAGGTTTTGGATGGCTGATTCAATTTCCTTACTGTTGATCAGTCTATTTAGATTTTCCAGTTCTTTGTGATTCAGTCTAGGAAGCCTATATGTTTTTAAAAACTTGTCCATTTCTTCTAGGTTATTGAATTTGGTAGTATATAGTCTTTCATAGTATTCTTGTATGATCCTTTGCATTTCTGTGATAACCATGGTAACTTCCCCTCTTTCATTTCTGATTGTGTGTCTTTTCTCTCTTTATCTTAGTGAGTCTAGCCAAGGGTTTGTCAATTTTATTAATCTTTTCAAAGAACCAGATATTCGTTGCATTAATTTTTTCTGTTTTCTTTTTGTTCTCTATTTCATTTAGTTCTGCTCTGATTTTTATTATTTCCTTCCTTCTACTGACTTTGGGTTTAATTTGTTCTTTTTTTAGTCCTTTAAGGTGTAATGTTAGGTTGTTTACCTAGCACTTTTCTTCTTTCTTGAGACAGGCCTGTAATGATATAAATTTCCCTCTTATTACAGCTTTCAATGCATCCCAATAACTTTTTTTAAATTGATAAGCTGGACTTAAATAAAATTTTAAAATTCTGCTCTGTGAAAGGCAATATCAACAGAATGAGAAGATGCAACACACATTGGGAGAAAAATATTTTCAAAAGACACATCTGACAAAAGACTGTTATCCAAAATATACAAAGAATTCTTAAAACTCAACAGTAAAAACAAAACAACCCAAGTGAAAAATGGGGCAGAGGCTATAACAGACACTTCACCACAGAAGATATACAGATGGCAAATATGCACATGAAAAAGTGCTCCTCCTCATATGTCATCAGGAAATGCAAATGAAAACAACAATGAGACACCACCACCTGCCTACTAGAACAGCCCAAATCCAAAACACTGACAACACCAAATGCTGGCGAGGACGTGGAGCAACAGGAACTCCCAGTCATCACGGGTGGGGATGCAAAATGCACACACACTTTAGAAGACAGTTTGGTGCTTTCCTACAAAAGTAAACATACTCTTACCATATGGTCCAGCAATTGTGTTCCTTAGTATTTACCCAAATAACTTGAAAACCATGTCCACATAAGAGCCTGCATACAAATGTTTATAGCAGCTTATTAATACCTGCCAAAGCTTAGAAGCAACCAAGATGTCCTTCAGTAGGTGAATGGATCATAAATTGCAGTACCTCCAAACAGTGGAATATTACTCAGCTCTAAAAGGAAATGAACTATCAAGCAATAAAAAGGCATGGAGGAACCTTCTTAAATGCATATTACTAAGTGAAAGAAGCCGATGTGAAAAGGCTACATACTGTATGATTCCAACTCTATGACATTCTGGAGAGGCAAAACTATGAAGACAGTAAAATGATCAGTGGTTGCCAGGGATTGGGATAGAGAATGGGGTTAATTAGACAGAGTGCAAAGGTATTTAGGGCAGTGAAAATACTCTGTATGATACTATAAAGGTGGATACATGTTGTCATACATTTGTCCAAACCACAGAATGTGCAACACCAAGAGTGAATCCTAATGGACACTCTGGCCTTTGGGTGATTACAATGTGTCAGTGTAGGCTCATCACTTGTAACAAATGTACCACTCCGCTAAGGTGTGTTGCTTGTGGGAGAGGCTGGGCCTGTGTGGTTGCAAGGAGCATCTGAGAAATCTCTCTACCTTGCATTTAGTTTTGCTGTGCACCTAAAACTGGTCAAATTAAAAAATCTTTAAAAATCCCCAAGCCAAAATAAAGCAAATGAACAAACAAAAATTATTAATCCAGGTGGTGTTGCGTGTAAATAGTTAATTTTTTTGTTTATTTTTAGCTGAGCCATGCTGCCACCTATTGGCAGCTCAACTCAGCTCGGGCTGGGTATCGAACTGCTGCTGCTCAGAGCTCAGCTCGCACTCTTGAGCGAGCTCTTAACCAACTGAACTACTCAGCAGGCACAATAGTTAATTTTTAATGACTGTATAGTACTTCACTGTATAAACACACAGCACAGTGCATGGTTGTGTGTGTTTGTTTATCCTTCTACTATTGAGGGATATGTGGGTTGCTAATAGTTTTTAACAATTATGAATGAGAGTGCTAAAAACATTCACCTGAAGTGTGTGGAAATAAATTTCAAATTTATTATTCAAATGAGCAGTACGGCAAGTCCATGTTTAAGTTTAGAAGAAAATACAGTCTTTCTAAGTGGCTTTACAAGTTTTCATTCCCATCAGAAATGAATGAGAACCCCCAATGCTCCACATCCCGGCCAGCACCTTTGTTTGGTTTTTATTTTTTTATTTTTTTAATTAATTAATTTATTTTTAATTAGTTTCAGGTATACAACAGAGTGCAATAGCTATACTTTTTACCCCTCAAAGTGACAACCCCCCTCCCCCATTTAGCCACCCCACTCCTCCCCCCCATATCATATATATCTATAACACTCTGACTCCCTTCCACATTATAATCCACATCCCGTGACTATCTATATATTCAATTACACTGGGTATACAATATTATACAACCTCAGCTTCAGGTGTACAGTGCAGTGATCAAGGCTCTACTCCATCCATGAAATGGTCTCCCTAACAAGACATATGACCATCTGACACCCCACAAAATATTTACAACATTATTAATTATATTCCCCGAACTGTCTTTCATATCCCAGTGGCAATATTGTAGTTGCCTGTTTTTGCTGTCTAATCCCTTTCCCTTTTCCCTCATCTCCACCCCCCTCCCAACTAGCAACGCTGTTTTTCCTCTATATCTATGAGACAGTTTCTGTTTACTTTGCTCATTCATTCAGTTTTTTAGATTCCACATATAAGTGAGATCATATGGTATTTGTCTTTCTCCAACTGACTAATTTCACTTAACATCATAGTCTCTAGGTCCATCCATATCATTGCAAATGGTACGATTTCATTCTTCTTTATAGCGGAGTAATACTCCATTGTATAAATATACCACAGTTTCTTAATCCAGTCATCTACGGATGGGCATTTCGGTTGTTTCCAAGTCTTAGCTATTGTAAATAGAACTGCAATGAACATAGAGGTGCATAATTTTGTTTTGAATAAGTGTCTTGGTTTTTTCAGGATAAATACCTAGGAGTGGAATTGCTGGGTCAAAAGGTAGTTCCATTTCCAGTTTTTTGAGATACCTCCATACTGACTTCCATAGTGGATGCACCAATCTGCAGTCCCACCAACAGTGCAGCAGGGTCCCTTTTTCCCCACAGGCCTGCCAGCACTTGTTGTTTGTTGATTTATTGATGATAGCCATTCTGCCTTGAATGAGGTGGTATATCATGGTGGTTTTTATTTGCATTTCCCTAATGATCAGCGAGGTTGAACATTTTTTCATATGCCTGTTAGCCATCTGTATGTCCTCTTTAGAGAAATGTCTCTTCATATCTTCTGCCCATTTGTTAAGTGGGTTGTTTGCTTTTTTGGTGTTGAGTTTCATGAGTGTTTTATAAATTTTGGATATTAACCCCTTATCAGATATATTGTTGGCAAACATATTCTCCCATTCAGTAGGCTTCTTTTTTGTTTTTTTGATGGTTTCCTTTGTTGTGAAAAAACTTTTAAGTTTGATATAATCCCATATGTTCATTTTTTCTTTTACTTCCCTTGCCCGTAGGGATGCATCAGTAAAAATACTGCTCCAGGTAATGTCTGCAAATGTACTCCCTATATTTTCTTTTAGGAGTTTTATGGTTTCAGGTCTTACATTTAAGTCTTTAATCCATTTAGAATTTGTTCTTGTATATAGCGTAAGGACGTGGTCCAGTTTCATTTTTTTGCATGGGTCAGTCCAATTTTCCCAGCACCATTTATTGAATAGACTATCTTTACACCAATGTAAATTCTTGTTCCCTTGTCATAGATTAACTGTCCGTAAATGTCTGGATTTATTTCTGGGCTCTCTGTTCTGTTCCATTGATCAATGTGCCTGTTTTTATGCAAATACCATACTGTCTTGATTACTGTAGCCTTGTAGTATGTTTTGATGTCTGGTAGCGTGATACCCCCGACTTTGTTCTTATTTCTCAGGATTGCCGAGGCTATTTGGGGTCTTTTATGGTTCCATATAAACTTTAGGATTATATTTTCTATTTCTGTGAAAAATGCCTTTGGTAGTTTGATAGGAATTGCATTGAATCTATATATTGCTTTAGGCAGCATGGACATTTTAACCCTATTAATTCTTCCTATCCATGAGCATGGTAGGTGTTTCCATTTATTTGTATCTTCTTTGATTTCTTTCTTCAGTGTCTTATAATTTTCTGAGTACAGATCTTTTACTTCTTTGGTTAAATTTATTCCTAGGTATTTTATAGTTCTTGAAGCAATTGTAAATGGGACAGTTTTCTTAATTTCTCCTTCCATGAGTGTATTATTGGTATATGCAAATGCCACTGATTTCTGAACATTGATTTTATATCCTGATACGTTATTGAATTTGTCTATCAGTTCTAATAGTTTTTTGATGGAGTCTTTGGCATTCTCTATGTACAATGTCATGTCATCTGCATATAATCACAATTTTACTTCTTCCTTGCCAAGCTGGATGCCTTTTATTTCTTTTTCTTGTCTGATTGCTGTGGCTAGAACTTCCAGCACTATGTTGAATAAAAGAGGAGAAAGTGGACAGCCTTGTCTTGTTCCTGATCTTAAGGGGAATGGTTTTAGCTTTTCCCCATTGAGTATGATGTTACCTATAGGTTTATCGTATATGGCCTTTATTATGTTGAGATATGATCCCTGTATTTCCACTTTGCTAAGGGTTTTTTGACATAAATGGCTGTTGGATTTTGTCAAATGCTTTTTCTGCATCTGTTGAAATGAGCAAGTGACTTATATCCTTCATTTTGTTGATGTGGTGTATCACATTAATTGATTTACAGATGTTGAACCAGCCTTGCGTACTAGGGATGAAACTCACTTGATCATGATGTATGATCTTCTTAATATATTGCTGAATCCTGTTTGCTAATATTTTATTCAGAATTTTTGCATCTATATTCATCAGGGAGATTGGCCTGTAGTTTTCCTTTTTTGTGCTGTCTTTATCTGGTTTTGGAATCAGGGTGATAGTGGCTTCATAAAAAGAGTTTGGGAGCCTTCCCTCCTTCTGGATTTTTTGGGATAGTTTGAGAAGAATAGGTAATAGTTCTTTTTTGAATGTTGGATAAAAATCACTTGTGAAGCCATCTGGTCCAGGGCTTTTGTTTTTTGGGAGCTTGTCAATTACTGATTCAGTTTCCTTGGTAGTAATCAGGATATTTAGATTTTCCGTGTCTTGTTGCGTTAGCTTTGGAAGGTTGTATGCTTCTAGAAAATTATCCATTTCTTCCAGATTGTCAAATTTGTTGGTATATAGTTGCTCATAGTAATTTCTTATAACTTTTTGTATTTCTGTGATGTCTGTAGTCATTTCCCCTCTTTCGTTCCTGATTTTACAAATTTGAGTCCTCTCTCTCTTTTTTTTGATGAGCTTGGCTAGAGGTTTGTCAATTTTGTTTATCTTCTCAAAAAACCAGCTCTTGGTTTTGTTGATATTTTGTATTGTTTTTCTGTTCTCTATATTGTTTATTTCCGCTCTGGTCTTTATTATCTCTTTCTCGTACTCCCCTTGGGCTTCTTTTGCTGTTCTTTTTCCAGTTCCCTTAGGTGTAAGGATAACCTGTTTATTTTAGATTTTTCTTCCTTCTATACGTAGGCCTGCACCGCTATAAACTTCGCTCTTAGGACTGCTTTCGCAGCATCCCAGAGATTTTGGTTCGTGGTGTTTTCATTTTCGTTTGTCTCGAGGTATCTTTTGATTTCCTCCTTGATCCATTTGTGACCTACTCGCTACTTAGTAGCATGTTATTTAGCTTCCATTTATTTGTCAGCTTACCGGATTTCTTCTTATAATTGATTTCTAGTTTCATAGCATTGTGGTCAGAGAAGACACTTGAAATGATTTCAATCTTCTTAAATTTATTAAGACTTGTTTTGTGGCCTAACATGTGGTCTATGTTAGAAAATGTTCCCTGTGTGGTTGAGAAGAATGTATATTCTGTAGCTTTGGGGTGAAATGCTCTGAAAATGTCTGTTAAATCCATCTGGTCTAATGTGTCATTTAAGGTTGCTGTTTCCCCATTGATTTTCTGTCTGGAGGATCTGTCCATTGGTGACAGCAGGGTATTGAAGTTCCCTACTATGATAGTGTTACTGTTGATCTCTGTCTTTAGGTATGTCAATATCTGTTTTATATATTTAGGAGCTCCCATGTTATGTGCATAGATGTTTACTAGGGTTATGTCCTCTTGTTGGATCAATCCCTTTATTATTATGAAGTGTCCTTCTTTGTCCTTTGTTATATTCTTCAATTTAAAGTCCATTTTATCTGATATAAGTATCGCTACTCCAGCTTTTTTCTCAGTTCCATTTGTATGAAATATTTTACTCCATCCCTTTACTTTCAGCTTGAATGTGTCTTTTGACCTGAGGTGTGTCTCTTGTATACAGCATATACTGGGGTCTTGCTTTCTTATCCATTCAGTCACCCTATGTCTTTTGATTGGAGCATTTAATCCATTTATGTTTAATGTGTTTATTGATAGGTGCATATTTATTGCCATTTTGTTATTTGTGTTCCTAGTCTTCCTTAGTTAGGTTGTTTTTCTCTTGTGCTTAAAGAAGCCCTTTTAACATTTCCTGCAATGCTGGCTTGGTGGTAATGAACTCCCTTAACTTATTCTTTTCTGGAAAGCTCTTTATCTCTCCTTCAATTTTAAATGATAACCTCGCTGGATAAAGCAATCTAGGTTGTAGACCTTTGTTTTTCATGACTTTGAAAACCTCCTGCCATTCCCTTCTGGCCTGCAATGATTCTGTAGAAAAGTCAGCTGACAATCTCATGGGAGTGCCCTTGTAAGTAACTTGCTGCCTTTCCCTTGCTGCTTTAAGGATTCTGTCTTTGTCCTTAACCCTTACCATTTTTACTATAATGCGTCTTGCTGTGGGCCTGTTTGGGATCATCTTTGTTGGAACTCTCTGCACTTCCAGGGCTTGTATTTCAATGTCCTTTGCCAAGTTAGGGAAGTTTTCGGACATTATTACTTCAAATATGTTCTTGATCCCTTGCTCCCTCTCTTCTTCAGTATTCCAATGGTTCACAGATTGTTGAATTTTATGTTGTCTCCCAGCTCTCTTAAACTATTTCCAATGTTTTTCATACTTTTTTCTTTTTGTTGTTCTGCTTGGGTGATCTCTGCTATCTTGTCTTTTAAAGCACTGATTCGATTTTCTGCTTTATCCAATCTGCTAGTCATTCCATCAAGTTTGTTATTTAATTCAATAATTGTGTTCTTTAATTTCTAGCTGGTTGTTTTTCATGGTTTCTCTATTTTCTTTATATTTTCATTAATATCCTTGAACATTCTAATAATCAGTGTTCTGAACTCTGTCTCTGATAGATTGTTTATCTCTGTTTCCTCTAGTTCCACTGATTCAGGAGGTTTCTTCTGTTCTTTTTTTTTGGGGGGGGGATGTGTTTCTTTGTTTCCCCATTTACTCTTTGGGCTTGCTTTGATGTAACAGGTAGATTCCCTAGGTCTTTCAGTCTTTTCTGGTTGTAGTTATGCGGTATGTGTCCTTTATATTTGAATTATTCAGTCTTCCTATTCTGCTGTGCATGTATACCTGAGGTGTTCCTTGTGTTGTGTGTCTTCTCCTTTTGAAGTTGAGCTTTGATTGCTTATGGCTTGTCAGTAGGTGGGATTGACTCCCAGACTGATTAGCTGTGAGGATTAGCAGTGTCTACAGTTTATGAGCTGCTGTGTGAGGATTGACCCCTCCAATGAGGCTTGGTCCCTTTGGGCTCTTGTGCCTGTAGCAACTTCCCTTTTGGTGTGACTCTTGTAGGTCAAACCCAGAAATGCTATAGTTTTAGCTAAAGTTGGCCTCTGGGTATGATGATCCTTGTATCTCTTTGGTAGGCCCTGTTGCAGAGCGATTTTAGAGCAAAACAGATCAACAAGTACAACCACCATATACACCAAAGGAAACCAGATGCTCTCACATGTAAAAAAAAAAATCCAACAACCTATAGTCAACTTGTACAGAAATATCAAACATACAAAAGAAGATAACAAACGAAAACAAAACAACAACCACAAAAAAAGAACAAAAGACAAAACAAAACAAAATAAAATATAATAAAACAAAAAATAGAATAAACATGAGAAACCAAACAGCAATACAAAAAAAAAATTGCAGAAATAATAAAAGAAGGACGGAAAGTAGGGAAGTGAAAAGAATGAAGAAAAGAAGGGAGAGTGTGAGTGTGGAAAAGAAAGAAGGAAAGAAAGAAAAAGAAAAAGAAGAAAAAAAAAAATATATATATATATATATACCCCCATATATATGGACATATATTCACCTATATACACATAATATGCCTATATTAAAAGCTAAAAAATGATAATAATGAAATAGAAATAAAAACCAAAAACAAGCAACCAATAAAGGGAGAAAGAAAAAAAAGAAAAACCAGTGCCGATCTTGGCTAAAGTCCACCAAGCTCATTCAAGGTTGTCCTCTGCTGTACCAAAGTTCCTCTGCGTCTTGTGGGGGCAGAGTCGGCCCCTGACACCTACAGTGATCCTGGCAATGCAGGTCTATTGTATATGAGTGGGGTTATGAGGTGTGATTGG
This sequence comes from Aselliscus stoliczkanus, assembly GCA_033961575.1. Classification (NCBI taxonomy): domain Eukaryota; kingdom Metazoa; phylum Chordata; class Mammalia; order Chiroptera; family Hipposideridae; genus Aselliscus; species Aselliscus stoliczkanus. The sequence goes on along the minus strand of CM066740.1, from coordinate 66,987,768 downwards.
TAGTTTTTACAAAGTCACTGCCGTTTTTTGCTTTCGCCTGTCTCAGGGCAGGCTGCACACCCAGAAGGCTCAATGTTTGTCTTTGGGCACCCTTTCCACTGATGGCTGTGGAGGGTGTGAGAGTTCAGCGCTGCCAAAAGCCACCTGCCAGAGGTCTGCCTGCTAGTGCCTCAGCAGCTGAACCTGCCCTGCCTACCAAGCCTTGCAGGAAAGGTGGGGGCAGGGCAGGTAGGCTCATTCTTTGCAGCCTCTTGTGGGGCGGAAATTCTTGATCCCCTGCACGTAGTAATACCTCTGTAATCTGACCCTACTGCTCCATTCAGGGGTCAGCTTAAGACTCTGGCTTGACGGGGAAGAGGGGGGCAAGGTCTCTGAGGGAGGGTGGGGGTGGGTTCTTATTTCTACAGTTGTTTTTTTACTTTCTGTCCAAGAGGGGACAGACATACATGCAAAAACAAAAAACTTCCCACTGCTGTTTTGAGCTAAGGCCTTTGCCTCAGACGGTCCAGCAGAGCTCCTGATGTGCTCCCGGAGGGACTGTGGGAGCTTCAGGTACTGTGCGCACCCGTGCAGCAGCTCAGATCTCCGCTCTGTCTCCTGGGGTCCTGCGTCTGTGCCTGGTGTGCGCTGCACCTCCCCATGCCACGTTTCCCTCTTCACTTGTTCGCTCCATTTCAGGCTTCTGCTTCAGAGCTTGCGAGTCACGGTGCTCCTGCTACGCTCCTGGTGAGACCGGGTGGGCACAGTGACTGATTCCTGAACTGGGTGGGTGCAGGGATTGATCTCGCCCTGTCGGTGCCACGCTCTGCACCCTGTCTCCTGGAGACCTGTGGTTCCACAGCCGTGGGTGCATACCTCTGCATGTTCGTCTCTTCTCTGTCCCCTCCTCTCACCCGGCCTGAGGCTTCTTCCTCAGACTGAACACCGTGGCGCTCTTGCTGTACTCCGGGCAGGCCACAGGGCGCAGGGAGCAAACAGCGGGAACACTCACTGATCTGCTCTCTGAAGTTCGGTGCCTTAGCAGCCGCAGGTGCAGGCTGCACCTCCATGCGACTCGCCTCCTTCTTCCCCCACTCGCCTCGTCTGCCCACCTTCCAGCCATCGTTGTGTGAGACTCTCAGTTGCTCTGTGTGATAAGTAGACGTCCTTTTGAAGAGTTACAGAAGTTCAAATTGCTGATATTTCCAGGGGAGAACTCAGGGAGCCCTCCTCACAGCCGCCATCTTCTGCCGCCCTCCCGATAATTATGATAGGATGTATTTTCATTCTCTTTTGTTTCTATGTATCTTCTGATCTCTCCTATTTCTTCTTTGACCCAGTCATTATTTAAAAGCCTGTTCAATCTCCACATATCTATGCGTTTTCCTGCTTTCATTTTGCAGTTTGTATCTAATTCCAAAACCTTGTGATCAGAGAATATGCATGGTGTGATTTAATCTTCTTAAATTTGCTGAGGTGTGTTTTGAATCTCAATATATGGTATATCCTTGAGAATGTCCCATGTACTCTAGAAAAGAATATATAGGCTGATATTCTAGAATAAAGGGCTCTGTCAATGGCAATTATGTCTATTTTGTTTAATGTGTCATTTAAAGCTATTTCCTTACTGATTTTCTGTTTGGATGATCTATCCATAGCTGTCAATGTTGTATTTAGATTCCCTACTATAATTGTGCTTTGGTCAATTTCTCCCTTTACTTCTGTTAGTAGTTGTTTTGTATATTTTGATGGTCCCTGATTGGGGGCATATGTATTAATAAGTGTTATGTTTTCTTGTTGCATTGTCCCCTTTATCATTATTAAATGTCCACCTTTATCTCTTGTTACCTTTTTTATTCTGAAGTTTGTTTTGCCTGATAAAAGTATGAATACACCTGCTTTACTCTGGATACCGTTTGCTTGGAGTATTATTTTCCATCCTTTCGCACTGAGTCTATATTTGTCCTTGTAACTGAGATGCACCTTTTGGAGGTAGCATATGGTTGGGATTTTTGTTTTGATCCAGTCTGCCACTCTGCATTTTTATTGGTGAGTTCATTTAAATTTAGGGTGATTATTGATATATGAGGATTTCCTATATCCATCTTGTCTTTAGGTTTTTTTTTTTTTCTGGTAGCTCAATGTTTCCATTGTTTCTTTGCCTTTTTGTTGCTGTCTGTTATTTTAGTGTGGTGGTATTCTACGATTTTTCCTATTTCTTCTTTTTTATGTTATATATCTCAGTTCTTTATTATTTTTTTTGAGTGGTTACCATTATGTTTATGTAAAAGATAGTTTCATATTTACATAGTCCTTTTTCTTCAGCATGCTTCTTATCTCCATTCCCCCTTGCAGATTCAGACCTTTACTCTCTTCCCTTTTATGATTTTGTTGTCACGAGTTATCCCTACTTATGCTGTGAGTTGATTTCTGAATTGCAGTAGCAAGCTGTCTTTTTCTTCTCTTTTTCTTCTTTTTTTAAAATTTTTTTTTTCTTCTTCACCCTTTATGCTATGTTTAAGTGTATAGTGCCTTGTTTTGTGTAGGGGTTGCCATTTCCTGCTTCTGTCTATCTGTTCTTTATGTTGTTCATGGTTTGTATTCTTTTGTTTTTTTTGTGTCAAGTTGAATAACCTCCATCAGTATTTCCTTTAATGCAGATTGTGTGTTAGAAAATTCCTTCAGCTTCTCTATGTCTACAAAGGTCTTTATTCCTCCATCATATCTAAAGGAGATCTCTGCTGGATATATTATTCTTGGCTCATAATTTCTCTCCTTCAATAGTTTGAATATTTGATTTCACTCCCCCTAGCTTGTAGAGTTTGGCTGAAAAATCTGATGATAATCAAATGGGCTTTCTTTTTAGGCTACCTCCTCTTTTCCCTAGCTGCCTTGAGAATCCTTTTTTGTCATTAATTTTTGACAGCTTCAATACAATGTGCCTTGGGGAAAGCCTGTTGGGATTGAGGTAATTAGGTGTTCTATTTGATTCTTGGATTCATGGATCCAGTTCTATCTACAAGTTTGGGAAGCTCTCATAGGCTATATATATGAATATATTCTCTGTTCCCTTCTCCCTTTCTTCTCCTTCTGGTATACCCATGATTCTTCTGTTGCTTTTTTTTGATGGAGTCAGAAGGTTCTTGTAGAGTTCTTTCATTTCTTTTAACTCTCAAGTCTCTCTCTTCTTCCATCTGTGTCATTTTGACATTTCTGTCTTTGATATCACTAATTCTTTCCTCCATCTGGTCAGCTCTACTACCTAAGTTGGTTGTTCATTCTTCATTTCTTTATTGAGTTCTTAATCTCCAGAATATCTATTGGGTTCTTTTTCAAAATTTCAATCTCTTTGGTAAAATGTTCATTTTATTCTTTGATTGTGTTTCTGAGTTCATTAAACCACCTGTCTGTGGTTTCTTCAATCTCGTTTTTTCAGGACTGCATGCGATCTTGAATTCTCTGTCATTTAAGTCACATATTTCCATGTCTTTAAGTTCCTTTTCTGGAGACTTCATTTTCTTTCTGAGCTGCCTTGTTACCTTGGCAATTAATGAATTATTATTTCTCTTCCTGGGCATATACATGAGTGGGTTCTGCAGTAGGTTGATATAGAGAGGTCTTTTGCTTTCTAGTAGGTGTTGCTGGAATGTTTATTTTTCTTCTTGCTGTAGCCTTTATTCTCTCTCACACTGTACCTTTTTTTTTTTTCCCCCCTCTTGCACTGTTCTGGCTTCTCATGTGATGGGGTGTTCCCTGGAAAGTGGGCTTCTCCTCCGTGACTAGGTCACCTGTATCTCAGGGCACTGTCCCTATGGTGGGATATGGAGGATGATGGAGTTCTGAGCTTCTGCACTCCCAGTGCTGCCCCTGCAGCCCAATGCAGAGCCTGTGTGTCTAGGTAGCCCCACAGGGATCGACCCAGGAAGGTGGGGGGGGGCAGTGTGGGCTGTGAGAGGTGGCCCTGAGCAATGGTGACTACCAGCCCACAGTTGTCTTACCCCTACAGTTCCTTTCCTTTTGCCAGAATTAGTTGTGCTTGAGTCTGTGGCTGCAAGACCCTTGCTCCAGTTCTCTGGGCTGTGGATATTCCACTCTTTAATCTGACACTGCTGCTGTTTCTTCTGGAGCCCACTTTAACACTAAGATGGTCGGGGTGGGGCAAGCTCTGGGAGTGTTAGGGGGAGTTGGCCAGGCTCTGTGTCTTTGTTTTCTGTTTTCTGCCTGGCAGTGAGGGCTTAAACCACAGTTCTCACCCAACATCTCTGCCCAGAACACTGGGTTGAGCCGTATTATATGCTGATTCCTCAGGCAGGACTGTGGTCAAGAAGGGAGTGCATGGTTTTTGGTCTTTGTCCTGTGGCCCACAGCCCACTTCTCTGCATTTCCCTCATTCCTCCTCCCGTACTCACCTGATTTGTCCACCTTCAGGTGATTGGGTCTCTGAGGCATGCTTGTGTGTTGCTTAAGTTATCCTTTGTTGAATTATAGCTGTTCAATTTGTTGTAGCTTCCAGGGGACATTTTAAGAAGCACTCCTCACGCACCATTTCTGTGACATAATCTGGTATTATTTGCTTCTAAGGGGGTTGAAAAAGTGAAATTTCCCAGGATGCAGAAAACTAAATTTAGACTTTCTCTTATTGAATGTACATCAGTCTTTCTTTAGATTTGAATAATTTGTCACTACCTCACCATTTTTTTCTTTTTCTAAAGGTAGAACATGATCCAAAATTTTTTTTATTAGGTCTGAAATGACAATGTTTTACATGTCAACATATGAAGTAATCTCCATACAGTTCCTAATGTCAACAATATCTGTTTCAAAAATTTTTTATAAGATAATTAGAATAAGTGCTTTTTAAAAGCCAAACAAAAATTTCCTGCCATAACATTTTAATAAACATATTTCTAATTTCCCTAGAGCTTCTGAAAATTCTTCAGCCCAAAACTGAATTCCCCAAAATCTTTTTCTCAGTAAAAATTTATTCATCTCTGAGTCAGAAGACTCAATATTGTTATGATGTTAGTTCTTACCATATTAATCTAAAGATTCAAAGCAATCCCAATCAAAACCTGAGAAAGATGTTTTGTAGAAATTGACAAGCTGGTTATAAAGTTCATATGGAAATACAAAGGAACTAGAGGAGATTCAAAACAATTTTGAAAATGCAGACAAAGTTGGAGATTTCAAGATTTAGTATATAGTCTCAATAATCAAGGTAATGTGGTATTGGCATAAATATAAACAGATAAATGAAACAGAAGAGAACATTCAGAAATAGACCCACACATGTATATACAACAGGTTTTTCCACAAATTTGCAAAGCCAATTTAGTGGAAAAAGGATAGTCTTTCAAATGATGCTGGAACTGGCAATCCATATGCAAAATTATAAACTTTGATTCATGTCTCATGCCATGTATCAAAATTAACTCAAAATGGAATACAGACCTTAATATAAAACCTAAAACTTTGATTCATGACTCATGCCATGTATCAAAATTAACTCAAAATGGAACACAGACCTTAATATAAAACCTAAAACTAAAAAAATTTCAAGAAGAAAATCTTTATGACCTTGGATTGGACAACTATTTTTTAGATATGACACAAGTACAATCCATAAAAGAAAAGAATCGCTTGGACTTCACCAAAATTAAAAACTTCTGCTTTTTGAAATATACTGTTAAAGACATGAAAAGACAAGCTGCTGAGTGCGAAAAAATATTTTATTTTATTTTATTATTTTTTAAGATTTTATTGTGGAATTGGGGAAGGGAAACAGTGTTGGGGAATTGGGGAAGGGAATTGGCCAAGTTGTTGCCCTTCAATCTTAGTTGCTTGCTCAGCTCCAAGTCCAGTCGCCATCCGGCCACCTGTTGGCAGCTCGCGGGCACTCAGCTCATGGTGCCATGTTCAATTTTAGTTGCAGGTGGGCATAGCCCACCAGCCCATACGGGAGTTGAACCAGAACCTTGTTGCTAAGAGCGGATGCTCTAACCACTGAGCCATCTGGCTGCCTGTCAGCAGCTCATGGCCGCTCAGCTCAAAATGCCATGTTCAGTATTAGTTGCTGGGGTGTGTGGCCCACCATCCCATGCAGGAGTAGAACCGGTAACCTTGTTGTTAGGAACACATACTCTCTCCATCTGAACCATCCTGCCACCTGTTGGCAGCTCAATGTCAGCTCAGCTCAAGCGCAGCTCACTGGCCCATGTGGGAATCGAACCGGTGACCCTGTTGCTCAGAGCTCGCACTCTTAACCAACTGAGCCACTCAACTGGCCCAAGAAAATATTTTAAATCATATGTCTTATAAAGAACTTGTATCCAGAACATACAAAAAAACTCATAATTCAATAATAAGAAAACAAAGAACTTCTTTCCCTTGTTAAACGGGAAAAATATATGAAATACTTCACTAAAGATGATGTACAGATTGCAAAAAGTATGTGAAACAGTGCTCAATATCATTAGTCATTAGGAGAAAGCAAATTAAAACCACAGTGAGATACCACTACATACCTAGGCTAATGGCTAAAATTAGAAAGACTGGCTAGGATGTGCAGGATGGGGAATTCTCATACAATTCAGGTGCAAATATACGAGCACTTTGGACATTTTGGCAGTTTCTTAAAAATTTAAATGCACACCTACAATGATACAGCCATCCTACTCCTAAGTATTTACCTAGGAGAAATGAAAGTGTATATCTATATAAAGACATACACATGGGGCCGGCCGAGTGGCGCATTGGTTAAGCGCTGGTTTTGGGATGCCAGCGGCCCCGGTTCGGATCCCACATGAGGGCCAGTGACACTGCCCTCTACAGCTAACAACAGCTCCACCTGGAGCTGGGCTGTGCGAGCCCCGGTGATGGTGTGGGCTGCAGCCCCTGCTGCAGTGGGCTGCCATAGGCTACAGTGAGTGGCCCGCAGCCAGCGTGAGCGGCTGGCAGCCAAGCGTGAGCTGCCAATAGCCGCGGTGAGCGACATCCAGAGGCCAGCGACCTATCTGCCTCATCCGTGAAGAGCGCAATGACGATACCAACAGTGAAGCAACATCCTCCGCAACTAAACTGAAGAACAAAAAGACAGCAACTTGTCTGTTCCCCTTCCCCGATTCCCCAATGCTGTTCCCCTCCGCCAATTCCCCAATAAAATCTTTAAAAAAAAAAAAAAAAAACTTTAAAAAAAAAAAAAAAGACATACACATGTGTTCACAGCAGCTTTATCTGTAACAGCCCCAAACTGGAAACAACCCAAATGCCCAACAAATATGAACGGATAAATAAACTGCAATATAGCTATACAATAGGATATTAGTTAGCAATAAAAAGATATAATAAACTATTGATTCACACAACATGAATTAATCTCAAAATAATAAAGTGAGTAAAAGAAATCAGACAGAAAATGGTACATTCTGTATGATTTAACTTATATAAAACTCTAGAAAATGCAAACTCATCTATAGTAACAGAAAATAGATCAGTGGTTGTGATAGGAGGGATTACAAAGGGGTATAAGGAAACTTTTGAGGGTAATAAATAGGTTTATTATCCTGATTTTGATGATGGTTTTATGAATTTGTACATATGAGAAAAAATTTTTAACTGTGTACTTTAAATGTGTGTACTTTATTGTATAGTAATTATAACTCAATAAAGCTTTTAAATTAATGTATTCAGCATTAGTATATGTCAGACATTCTGCTAGGTATTATTGCTTCAGTGGCAAAAAAAAGACATTGTATCTTCATAAATTTTGCATTTACTAGTAAGAGGATGCAGACCAGTGGAATTCTTATTTATTTACTATTTATAAAATTAAGTGGAAATTTGATACAAATTGGTTGTCTGTAGCTATCTAGATAAATTTAATGTGAAAGTAGCAAGGACTTAGCATATCTATTAACTAAGAAGATATATAAAAGTAAAAGAGAGAAATATCAAACAATTTTTCAATGTTAGTCTCATCAATGTCCATGGCTTTAACATAGAAAATAAAAGGCAAAGTTTTAAATTCTTAATTTGGTCTAATTCCAAATAGTTGATATTGGTAGGGACTGAAAACATTATGTGAACTTTCATGTTGAATTAAAATATGTGCTACATAGTTTTAGGAGAATATATTTTTTAAAGAAAATTTCCAGTTGAAGAATCAGACCAGTTAAAGAGAAGTGGTGGTAGACTAGTTGAAGAGAAGTACAATACATTTTTTTGTTGTTGTTTTGTTTCATTTTACTCTTTGGTTCACTTTACATGTTTTAGGAAAATCATCAGATGGGAAAGCCTTTGTTTGTTAATTATTTAAATATATTTATCTGCTAAATTGATTTTAGCTTATAATAAATTGGCAAATGATGTTTATAAAGCAATCTTAGGTAGTAATTAACTTCTCTCAGTTGAAAAAACCAACTATAATAAGTGATATGGTACTTGTTAGCAGAGAAAAAAACAAAGAAAACTTGTGAGTTAGGTAAATTGAAGCAAAATATTTAGCTTAAATTGGATATTTTTGGCTCCTATGTGGTGAAGTTACATGTTTTCTTTCTTCCCCGTTACTAATCCCCACCCCCATCCGTTTCAGCATTTACATCTTAAAGATTCCCATCTTTCTTTGTCAAAAGACATACAACATTAAAAGAGACTCTTTGATCTTTCATAAAAACAAAATTAACTAGTGATCATGACATGGATTTTTAAGGAAAACACTTATGGTAAGTGGAAGAGCACGTGAAGTTGGAAAGGGAATAATAGTGAAGCAAGAGGTCCTAACAAATAAATTACTCTTGTGTCATAATTTTAAACCATATCAAGTAAAAAAGCACTTACTTACCCTAAAATTTAGTGATTTAAAATAGTACATATCACTCATAAGTGGCCAGCCTTGGCCCATGCTGCAGTCTTCCATAAAAATATTTGAAAGGTCCACAAACAACAAACAAGTGGCAGTTGGTCTCAACATGCCCTGGTACCTCTTGCTAGGTGGCCCCAGGCAGGCACTAGTGGCAATTTGCAACATGTCCTCTCCCCGGTGCCTGCAAGCCTGGCACAGGGAGCTAGTAACCACAGATCACTTAGTAGCTCCTGCTAGTGGCTCACCATGTAAGATGTGCTAAATAAGTGTTCGATAGCTAGGGTGGCTATATACTTGGGCATTTTACTTCTTTTTAGGAGATATTATGCCAGCTGAAGTGATGTATGTCTTGAACTTATATAGATGCTTTAAAAAAATCTATTTGCGATGTTTACCTGTTCTACTAAAGAAGAATCTAAATTACTAACTAGGTGTAATGAGTTCAGATCATTTATTTTATTCTTTTTAAATCCTTTTTTTTTCCACTTCATATCTCTTGGCCTTTCTCACTGATCCAAAGAAGCAAAGTCTTTTTAGAAAGGTTAGCATCAGTGAGATAAACCTAGAAATGCAAAGATAAAACCAGTTAGCATGGAAATAATGAGTAGGTTTATTAACCTAATTTTCTTCAACTAGGGAGAGAACTAGAGGACCTTTAATAGTATTCCTTTTCTGAGCCACATTAGCTCTATCAACACAGATAGGGTTGTGATGAACACATGAACCGGTTTTGTCCTTTACCACTCTATATGTTTGCCTCATATTATGACTCATGGAGGAATAAATGTACCATCACAGTGATGGAGGAAAACTGATGCAAATAGCATCTTGACAAGGAAAAAGTTGGATCTGTAACACAATTAATTCAATCCAAAAAATATCTTGGTTTACAGATGTGTCAGCATCTTCAAAAGTACCTTATTTTCAGGACACTGCAGTGATTTCAGTTTGAAGACATTTCTGAACTTTTAACTTAAGGTAATGAGACAGTTAATAGGAGACTGGGTTTTGTGTAGGAAGCAATTTTCCCGATTGATAGGAAACCTGAGAGAATGAGCACAAGCTTTAATGAGACTGGTAGAAAGTTCACGTGTCTGAGAACTGAGAAGTTGTTAAAAGGAATGTTGGTGGGAGAAATCATTTAAGACAATGCCATGAAAACCAGTGAAAATAAAGATACAATATCATTGGACTTACCTCTCTAACAGGCTACAGAATTAATTCTTCTAAAGATAAATTGATCTCTAGATATTTGGGAATCAGAAGTCCATGGTTCAATTAGAGCTTTGTCAATGGTTTAGTTCTAGTCCAGTCCAATACAGTGATAAAATTAAGTTTTAATAAAGTAAATCATTATATACCGATATATATTTTAGTTTATACACAATGTTTGAAAAGAGCAGGTCAAAGGCACGCTTTCCACTTTCTCTTCTTTCAGTCACTTTGCAACTCACTGCAATCTGGCTTCCATCCTCTCCACTCTACTGAAATCACTTTAGATGTCCCTTTTTTTTTTTTTTTTTTTTTTTTTTTTTTTTTTTAAAACCACCATGAGATACCACCTCACTCCAGTCAGAATGGCTATCATCAACAAATCAACAAACAACAAGTGCTGGCGGGGCTGTGGGGAAAAGGGGACCCTGCTGCACTGTTGGTGGGACTGCAGATTGGTGCAGCCACTATGGAAGTCAGTATGGAGGTATCTCAAAGAACTGGAAATAGAGCTACCTTTTGACCCAGCAATTCCACTCCTAGGTATTTATCCTGAAAAAACCAAGACACTTATTCAAAAAAAGTTATGCACCCCGATGTTCATAGCAGCACAATTTACAATAGCTAAGACTTGGAAACAACCAAAATGCCCGTCAGTAGATGACTGGATTAAGAAACTGTGGTATATTTATACAATGGAGTATTACTCCGCTATAAAGAAGAATGAAATCGTGCCATTTGCAATGATATGGATGGACCTAGAGACTATAATGTTGAGTGAAGTAAGTCAGTCAGAGAAGGACAAATACCATATGATCTCACTTATATGTGGAATATGAAAAACTGTATGAATGAGCAAAGTAAACAGAAACTGTCTCATAGATATAGAGGAAAAATCAGGGTTGCTAATTTGGAGAGGAATGGGAATGAGGGAGAAGGGGAAGGGATTAGACAGCAAAAATAGGCAACTACAATATTGCTACTGGGATAGGAAAAACAGTTTGGGGAATATAATTTAAATGTTGTAAATATTCTGTGGAATGTCAGATGATCATAGGTCTTGTTAGGTAGACCATTTCATGGATGGAGTAGAGGTTTGATCACTGCACTGTATTACTAAAGTGGAGGTGGTATACCTACTGTAATTGAATATATATAGATAGTCACGGGATGTGGATTATACTGTGGAAGAGAGTCAGAGGAAGAGTAATAGATATGTATGATATGGGGGTGGGGGGGTGTATTGGGGGTGGGGGTTTGTCACTTTGGGGGGTAAAATGTATAACTATTGCACTGTGTTGTACACCTGAAACTATTGGGGGTGGGGGGGTTGTCACTTTGAGGGGTAAAATGTATAACTATTGCACTGTGTTGTACACCTGAAACTAATTAAAAATAAAATAAAATTTAAAAAAAAAAAAAATAAAAAAATAAAAATAAAAAAGGGACATCAAAATAAAAAAAAAAAATAAAAAAAAAAAAATGAAATCACTTTAGAAAGGTCAGCAATGCTGTGATTGTCAAGTACGTTAGCCTCTTACCAATTATCTACTCGCCCGGCCTGCCCACCTTCCAGCAATCGTTGTGTGAAACTCATAGTTGCTCTCTGTGATGAGTAGACGTCTCTTTGAAGAGTTACAGAAGTTCAAATTGTGGATATTTCCAGGGGAGAATTCAGGGAGCCCTCCTCACAGCCGCCATCTTGTCCCCCCAGAATCTAATTGCCCCTTTCTATTTCTTTATGTCTTCTTTAATTTCTTTTAATAATGTCTTGTAGCTTTCGGTGTATAGTTCTTTCACATCCTTTGTTAAGTTTATTCCTAGGTATTTTATTATTTTTGTTGCCATTGCAAAAAGGATTGTTTTTTTCATTCCTTTTTCTGAAAATTCATTGTTAGTACATAGGAACACAATGGATTTTTATACATTGATTTTGTATTTTTCAACTCTACTGTTTTTGTTTATTGTTACTAACAGCTGTTTTGTGGAGACTTTAGGATTTTTGATACAAAGAATTGTTGTCTGCAAAAAGTGACAATTTTACTTCGTTTATAACTTGGATGCCTCTTATTTGTTTCCCTTGCCTGATTGCTCTGGTTAGGAATTTTAGTACTATCTTGAATAACAGTGATGACAGTCAGCACCCTTTCTTGTTCCTGATCTTAGAAGAAAATCTTTCAGTTTTTCACCATTAAGTATAATAGTAGCTGAGGTTTTATTATATATGGTCTTTATGTTGAGGTATTGCTCTTACCCATTTTTTTCAGTGTTTAAATCATAAAGGGATGTTGTATCTTGTCAAATGCATTTTATGCATCTGTTGATATCATCATATGATTTTTGTCCTTTGTTTTGTTTATGTGGTGTACCACATTGATTCATTTGCATATGTTAAACCATCCTTGTGCCCCTGGAATGAACCCCACTTGATGGTGATGTGTTATCTTTTTAATGTATTATTTTATTTGATTTGCTAGTATTTTGTTTAGGATTTTTGCATCTGTATTCATTAGAGATATTGGTCTGTAACTTTTTTTGTGTGTTAGCCTTATCAGATTTTAGTATCAAGGTAATGTTGGCTTCATAAAATGAGTTAGGCGTTGACTATGTTATCTATGCTGTACTTTACATGTCCTTGATTATTTTGTAACTACCAATTTGTACTTCTTAATCCCTTTACCTTTTTCACCCAGCTCCCCAAATCCCCTCTCCTCTGGCAACCATCAATTTAGTCTCTTCATCTATGAGTCTGTTTCTCTTTCGTTTGTGTGTTTATTTGGTTCTATAGATTTCACATATAAGTGAGATCATATATTTGTCTTTCTCAGTCTGACTTATTTTACTTAGCATAATACTCTCGAGGTCCATCCATGTTGTTGCAAATGGTAGATTTTCATTCTTTTTTATGGTGGGTACTATAGCAGTATTATACCAAATCTACATTATCCAATTGTCTACTGATGGGAACTTGGGTTGCTTCCATATCTTGGCTATGGTAGAATATTGTGATGAATATAGGGGTTCATATATCTTTTAGAATTAGTGTTTTCAATTTCTTCAGGTAAATATTCAAAAGTGGAATTCCTAGGGCATAAGGTAGTTCTATTTTCAATTTTTTGAGGAACTTTCCAACCGTTTTACATAGTGGCTGCACCAATTTGCAATTTCACATTGTATGAAGGTTCCCTTCTGGCCACACTCTTGCAAACATTGCCTGATTTATTGATAATAGACATTCTGACAGGTCAGAGGTGATATTTCATTGTGGTTTTAATTTGCGTTGCTCTGATGATTAGTGGCAGTGAGCATCATTTCAAATGTCTATTTGCCATGTGTATGTCCTCTTTGGAGAAATATCTATTCACATTCTATGCCTACTTTTTAAAATGATTTTTTGTTTGTTTGTTTTTTGGTGTTGAGTTGTATGAGTTCTTTATAAATTTTGGATATTAACCTCTTCTCAGATGTATCATTGGTGAATATCCTCTCCCATTCAGTAGGCTGTCCTTTCATTTTGTTGATAGATTCCTTTGCTATGCAAAACTGCTTTAGTTTAATGTAGTTCCATTGTTAATTTTTTTCTTTTGTTTCCCTTGCCCAAGGAGATAGATCAGAAAAAAATATTATTAAGAACAGTGTTTGAGAATTTACTGCCTATGCTTTCTTCTAGAAGTTTTATAATTTCAGGTCTTACGCTTAAGTCTTTAACCCATTTTGAATTTATTCTTGTATTCGGAGTAAGAAAGTGGCCCAGTTTCATTTTTCTTTTCTTTTCTTTTTTTTTTTTTTTGGGTATTTACCTGCCCAGTTTTCGCAATACTATTTATTGAAGAGAATGTGTTTAGCCCACAGTATGTTCTTGCCTTCTTTGGTATAAATAACCATATAGGCCTGGGCTTTTTCCTGGGCTCTCTATTTCCTTTCATTGATCTATGTGTCTGTATTTGTGCCAATACCATGCTATTTTGATAACTGTAGCCTTGTAATATAATTTGATATCAGATATTGTGATACCTCCAATTTTGCTCTTCTTTCCAGGGTCTTTTGTAGTTCCATATAAATTTTAAGATTATGTGTTCTATTGGGGTGTTGGAAAAGTCATGAGGTATTTTTTGTATGCTTTTCGTTGCAAAAATGTGTCGTGGCTTTTCCGACAACCCAATAGTTCTGTAAATAATGTCATTGGTGTTTTGATAGGGATGCATTGCATCTGTAGATTGCTTTGTGTACTATGGACATTTTTACCATGTTAATTCTGCCTATCCATGAGCACAGTATATGTCTCCATTTATTTGTATCTTCTTCAATTTCTTTTTTCAGTGTCTTATAGTTTTCTGAGTAGAGATGTTTTACCTTCTTGGTTAAATTAACCCCTAGGTAATTTTTTGATGTAATTGTAAATGGGATTGTTTTCTTAATTTTTCTTTTCTTTCTGACAGTACTTTACTGGTGTGAAAAAATGCAACTGATTTCTGAATATTAATTTTGTATTCTGCTATATTACTAAATTCATTTATCAGTTCTAATAGTTTTTTGGTGGAATCTTTGGGGTTATAATATACAGTATCATGTCATCTGCAAATAATGACAGTTTTACTTCTTCCTTTCCAATTTAGATGCCTTATATTTCTTTTTCTTGTCTGGTTGCTGTGGCTAAAACTTCCAATGCTATGTTGAATAAAATTAGTGAAAGAGAGTGTCCTTGTCTTCTTTCTGATCTTAAAGGAATGCTTTTAGCTTTTCCCTTTTGAGGATGATGTTAGCTCTGGGTTTGTCATATAACAACTTTATTGTATTGAGGTATATTTCCTCTAGTCCCACTTTGCCGAGAGTTTTTTCATAAATGGTTTCCAATACCAGTATGCCAGTCTTGGGAGCCTCACAACTATGGGGCGAATCTCCACGTCTTAGATATCCCTCCCAATTCTTAATCGCCACATATAGGTTTGGGGTTAGCCTGTTCTGCATCTCCAACCTTCCTACCAGTTTCCACTTGGCATTTTCTTTTATCATGAGTTATAAAACTTCTTTTCAGCTAGACTTTGGATGGTTCTCCAGGCTGATTGTTCTATAATTTAGTTTTAATTTTAATGTGGTTACTGGAGGAGGCAAGCAGCATTTATTAACCTGCCATCTTGGATCCTTTTACCATGCTGTGAATTTAATAACCCTATTTATTATTCCACTTTCCACTTGTTTTACTTTCCATTTATGCTCCAGACATTGAATTCTTTCAGGTCCTTTAACATTCCAAGTTCTTTACAACCCTAAATATTTTGAACATATGATTTCCTCTGTTAGAAACCCTCTATACATTTTGCATTCTTGGCTTCTCGGCATTACAGTCTAAACACAAATGTTTTGTCCCTGAAGAAGTATTTTCTGACCATCCAAAACAAAATAATGCTCTCTACCTGACCAAAATTCTTTATCACATTATCATAATTTCCTTCATTACATTTATCACAAATTGTAATCATGTATTTTCTTGTTTACTGTCTTTCTCCTTCACTAGGAAGCAAGCTCCTTGAGAACGAGTATCATATTTTTCTTGTTTGCCACAGCGTATCCTAGCACATATGTGCACTGCATATAGTAAGTGCTTAATAAATGTGTTAAATTAATAAATAAGTCATTGAATGTTTACATGTTAGTCTTTCTTTACCACTAATCCCTAACAGATTGGGGACATCTCAAATGCAGGACCATGTCTTATTTATATTTGTATGTCTTAACTCTGAGGGTAATTCCTGAGCCATAGGAAATACTTGATAAATGTGTAGTAGTTTTCAGCTAAAATTAATACAAATCATCAAATATTTTTAAAAATTCTGCCATTATGTACAAGACCAAAATTCTTGTTTAGCTTATAATAATGAATTTATCCCTATTCATTCATTCACTCATCAAATATTGAGAGACTACTATGTGTGAGGCACTGCTCTAAGCTCTGGGAATATAAGAATGAAAAAAACAGAAACAAGGCGCTGTGGTTAAGCGCTGGCTTTGGAAGCCAGCGGCCCCGGTTCGGTCCCATATATGAGGGCCAGTGACACTGCCCTCAAAAAAAAAAAACAAAAAAAAAAAACCAGAAACAAAATTCCCACATGAAGTTCATGTTTCAGTGTGAATAATACCTCAAAGATTCTGCTTTAATTAGTGAGGCTTAAGCCTTGGTATGCAGTATTGTATATCTCTTTAGGTGATTCTAATGTGCAGCCAGGGTTGAAAACCATTATTTTAGGATGACATACATATTCCTTATTGCCTTTTTAAAAAATATATATACCTGTGGTGACTTTTTCTGTCACAGTGAGAGTTAGTTTTCAATGTGTCATTATTTGCTTTTTAACTTCCAAGATTTTAAGATAAAGTGAATATGAATATAAAATTATATTTTATCATGATTTACTCTGCTGAGCTAGACACAGAATCCATTCCAAAGAGTGGACCAATTTTTTCCTACTGAGAATGTAAATTTGAATCCTGAGGCACAAAGAACTTTAATAAGGAACAAAATTATCTCTGTAATTTTCCTTTTCAAAGTAAGCACTGCTTTGTAAGATTGAAAATTTACTTGATTCTCTTTTTCTGTGTTCTCATTGCTTTTTATATTTAGTATTTATGTATAATTACATGGAGAACTATATGCAGTGAAGACTCTTCATGGAGATTAATTATATGCAAGATACATATCTCTAATAGTGTTGAGGAATTTAAATTTTATAAGTGAAATTTTATGTCTATGGACATTTTCTGATAACATTTGTATTGAGGTAAAATATATATACAATAATAATAATAATAATAAAGTTTAAAAAATAAAATAAAATACATATACAATTTCATGGGTTACAATAAATGAATATAGCTGTGTAAGCATCAATTAAAACAAGATATGGATATTTTCATCACTATAGGAAGTTGCAATGTGCCCCTTCTTGTCAACCTCCACTCACCATATGCAATTTATGTTCTGATTTTATCACCATAGGGATATTTTTGCCTGTTCTTGTGCTTCCTATAAAAGGAAGCATACAGTATATTCCTGTTCGTCTGGCTTCTTTCAAACAACATAAAATCTTTCATATTTATTCACACTGTTACACAATAGTATGTTTTTTTAAATTGCTGAGTAGTATTCCATTCCATCACCAGTTTGCGTCATTTCTGTTATTTGTTTTCAAGTATTTGTGTGGACATATGTTTTCATTTCTCTTAAATAAATACCTAGGAATAGACATGCTAGGTCATAGGATAGGTGTGTATTTTACTTTATAAGAAACTGCTGGGCTAGCCAAGTAGCGCATTGGTTAAGAACTGGCTTGGGATGCCAGCTGCCCCGATTCGGAACCCACATGAGGGCTAGTGACACAGCCCTCTACAGCTAAGATGGTGAACAACAGCTCCTGGAGCTGGGCTGCTGTGATTCCCTGGGGCAGCATAGCTGCAGCCCCTGATGCAGTGGGCTGCCACAGGCTACAGTGAGTGGCTGGGAGCCAGTGTGAGCTGCCAAGAGCCACTGTGAGCAGCAGTCCAGAGGCCAGCGACCCATCTACCTCACCCGAGAAGAGCGTAATGATGATACCGATGTGGGCCAGTGAAGCAATGTCCTCCACAACTAGACTGAAGAACAGAAGGACAGCAACTCATCTGTTCCCCTTCCCCAATTCCCCAATAAAAATCTTAAAAAAAAAAAAAAAGAAACTGCCAAAACTTTTTTTTCCATAGTGGGTGTATTGCATTACACTCCTACTGGCAATGTCTGAAAGTTCCAGTTTTTCTACATCTCTGTCATTTGATATTATCTTTTAAATTGCATTTTTCTAAGGATGTGAAATAGTATTTTATTGCTTTTAATTTGAATTTTTCTATGACTAATTAAGTTAAGCACTTTTCATATGCATATTGTACTTCTCAGTTCTAGAATTTCCATTTGGTTCTTTTTGTATAGTTTCATTTCTTCCCAGAGATTTTCCATTATTCACTCATTTTTATCATGTTTCTCTTAAGTCATGAACATCTTCATAATTACTGTTTTAAAGTTATTGCTTGCTAATTTTAACATCTAATGCAACTTGGGAATCTCTTTATTAACTTCTTTTTTCTTCTGCCCAGGGCTTATACTCTTTTGTTTCTTGGCATGTCTAGAATGCTTCAATTGCATACTGGATATTGTACATGATGCATTGCAAATACTCTGGATTTTATTATATTTCTCTGAGAAGTGTTGATTTTTGTGTGACCAGGCAATTTAGTTACTGGCTGATGACCATGAACTTGTGTGGGCTTGGTTTTTATACTTCGTTAGGTAATGTTTTGCACAAACCTAGGGATTCCTTTTGCCCTTAGTCTTAACATACATAATTTATTCCTAGAAAATATGTCACGTCCTGCGTGGCAAGGGCAAGTGGGACACGAGAGGGGCGACGCAGATTAAGGAAAAACAAGAGACAGAAGAAAGATAAGAGCGAGACCAAGGGACTCAGCCAAGGAAGACTGAGCCCAAGGGACTCAGCCAAGGAAGACTGAGCCCCCAATCGGGCCAGCGCATAGCTTTTATTGAGAATTATCAAGGATGCAAACTGCAACAAATCATTAACGGTGGTTTGTAGTTCTCAGGATTTACACAGTCTTTTACTCCCCTGTAAGTGCTCTTTCCAGGGTGCACTGTGACTTACTCTTCCGTTAAAGGATTACCTTGTCTTTATTATGATAATTGCTATGAAACCCAGACTCGGTTTCTGTAAGTCACCTAAAGAATGTTTACTAAAGCTATCTTGACTATCTAGAAAACATCCTAAATTCTAGCAGTTAAACACAATCATAAAACTCACAGTATACTTGAGCTATACCAAAAGACTAGGAGTGGCTGTGTTTAAGGTAAAAGCATCTAAAATCTATTCGTTTGTAAATAACAATACCTAGCAACCAAAAGGATCTCACACCTCTCTTATCCTACAGAGGGCTGCATCAGTTTCTCAGTCAAAGCTTCAGTATCTGTTGCTGCAACAAGGCACTGGGCAAAGGAATTCACACAAGGCTGATTAACAAATCCATGGTCAGCGGATGTCTTAGAGTTGCCTCTTACCCGGAACTCTCATGGCCTGAAGACTTAATCTTTCAGGAGACTATTCACAGTAGGGCCCTTAGGCAAATGCATCAGCTTCTCACAGGCCTGAGTTTTCTGGCCTGAGTTTGTCAGAGGTCTGTGCCTCAGTTTCCAAGGGGCTTGAGTCCCCAATATCTCAGTTCAGGGGTTCCCCACGGAACTACCGCCTGGCTTGGGTTGTCTCCCCTCTTTTAGGAGATCTTACCCGTCCTTGGCTGCGTAGTTAGCTCATTGGGGTACCACAGGAACATGTCACAAGTGTAGTGAATATATTGTCTCCTATAGAAGAAAAGGCACATGGGTTCACAGAGGCAGGAGATATTACATGACCAACCATAAGGCAGCACCCCTAATATCCAGTGCTGAGCAGGGCAATGTGGCCTTGTCAGACACTGGGTTGCTATCAGCTTCCCACAAAAATAGTCGTCTTTTTATTAACAATTATGATTGCTCTGGGATTGCAATGGAAATCTCAAGGCATTTACCACATCCCTTCAACTCGACTGGACTCAAACTCCAAACTCCATTTTTTCCTGAGGTGGTCAACAGGTGGATTCCTTGCACAGCTTTTTTAACCTTTTAGCTGTTCTTTTTTCCTGGTCACCTTGGCATCTGCCCTACAAATGTGCAATTTCAGAGTTACACAAAGGTTTGAAGGTACTTTGTATCAAGACTCTGGGGCCTCTGTAGCCATCTCTTTACTGGATTTACCCCATAAATTTCAACTTACTTTGGAAGCCTCACATTCTATCCTTTGATACTTAAGGAACTAACACTGTAACTTTTTTCTTATATTCTAATTGCTTCAATATCATCAGGGGAATATTGTATAAATATGGATTTTACTGGGTACAGTTTTCTTCTTCCAAGGATTGATTGAATTACTCCTTAGTTTCTGCTTGCTTTTCATTACTTTAAATCTCCTTAAAATAGTATGTGTATTTTTTTACAGAATTTGTAATTAATATCTGTAAGAGATTTAGTCTGATACTAGATAACTACTTTGCTCTTACAGTATGGTTACCATTATTATAGGCGCATATTTCTGTATATATGTCCTCTTCTTATAATCCCTCTTTATGACATAATAAGAATTATGGACGACATGGTTCTGGTAGAGGTGACTGAGATTATTTAAAGAAGAATGCAGACAAACTTTGATTTCAACATAAATTTGCTAACTAGATTGTGTTATAATATTCCTGTATGGATTTTCCTGGTGGTAAAGAATAAAAACATAGACTTCTGGCAAAATGGCGGAATAGACAGACGCTATGCTAACTACCTCCCAGGATCACACCAAAATTACAAACAAATTATACAGCATTCAACTCTGGACGTCCCCAGAACACTAGATGAACAGAACCACTAAACAAAGAACTTAAAGAGGGGCCACGTCGGGTCTGGTAGGACGGGCAGAGACGAGAGAGGGTGAACCCCATGAAGGCAGCCCCAGCTGTGGAGAGGCTTCTCCGGTTGGGGGAGAGACCCTCCGGCCGCACACCAAGCTCACCAGCCCAGAGTTCCTCTGCCGGGAAGAGAAGTTCCAAGATAGCTGGCAGTAAATTAGTGAGGACTCTCTTTGCTCAGCTCGGTGAGGGTAAGAGAGGCTAGAGAATCAGTGGGGCTGGTGCACGGGCTCGTGCACCGGTGAGCACTTACCTGGTTACTGGTGGACGGAGTGGTTGTGTGAGCCGGGCCCGGGAGTCTGTGGGGACGGACTGAACTGAGCACCTTTGGTGCAAAGGCTGGAGGTTTTTGGACTATTGTTCCCCTGGTGTGGAGCCTGCACATGAGTGGTGTAAGGAGGGCACCATTTTGTCAGGGTTGGGCCTTTCCACAGAGGATCAGGTCTGGGACCTCATTGGTCTGGTGGAATTGGCGCAGAAGTGTATGTGTGTGCACGCGCATGCGGCCTTGGATCCCCACCCTCCGCCCGGCTTATACTGCATTGCCAGGGAAACGCTGGATGGGTGCCCTCCAGCTGCAACAGGTTGCTCACTGAGACCCGGGAGTGCGCAAGCCGCCTCAGGTCCCAGCTCTCCGCACTGCGTTTGCAGAGTTGCCAGGCTGGTGATTCCTTGTAGGGCTGCTCAGCCTGATCTGCGAGCGACTGATTGGGACAGGCTGAGACTAGGAGTTTTCCTGGGAGTGTTGGGCTGTGAGCTATGTGCCTGCGTGATCCAGCCAGGGCTCTCCTGGTGATCTATCTAATACATCAAAGCAATCCCAGAACGACAGCCAGAATGGGGAAACAAAGAAACATGTCACAAGTAAAAGATCAGAAGAAACCTCTAGAAATGAAACTAAATGAAACAGAGGGATCCAACCTTTCAGAGACAGAGTTTAGAACACTGATGATAAGAATGTTTAACGAACTTAGTGAGGACATAAGGAAAGATAGAGATACCATAAAAAAAACCCTGTTAGAACTAAAGACTACAATAACTGAAATGAAGAACACACTCGAAGGAATCACCAGTAGAGTAGATGAAGCAGAGGATCGGATCAGCGATTTGGAAGACAAAATAGCAGAAATCACCCAGTTGCACAACAAAAAGACTGATGAATAATAAACAATGAAAATAGTTTAAGAGCCCTATGGGACAAGATGCAGCTAAACCACCCACACATCATAGGAATACCAGAAGGAGAAGAGAAGCAAGGGGTTGAGGATGTATTTGAAAAAATAATGACTGAAAACTTCCCTACCCTCGTGAAGGAAATCAACATACATGCCCAGGAAGTGCAGAGGGTTCCAAACAAGCTGAACCCAAACAGGTCCACACCAAGATACATCATAGTTAAAATGGCAAAGGTTAAAGACAGAAACAGAATCCTAGAGGCAACAAGAGAAAGACAGCAGGTTACATACAAAGGAACTCCTGTTAGACTAACAGCTGACTTGTCTACAGAAACTCTGCAGGCCAGAAGGGAGTGGCAGGAGATATTCAAAGTGACACAAAATAAAGGCCTACAACCAAGATTGCTCTACCCAGCACAGCTATCACTTAAAATTGAAGGAGAAATAAAGAGCTTCTCAGAAAAGAATAAGCTTAAGGAATTCATTATCACCAAGCCAGCATTGCAAGAAATGTTAAAAGGGCTTTTTTAAACAAAAGGAAGGGGTAAACAAGCTATCCCAGGAAGACCAGGAATACAAAGAACAGAATGGCAATACATATGCACCTATCAATAATCATTTTAAATGTGAAAGGGCTAAATGCTCCAATCAAAAGACAGAGAGTGGCTGAGTGTATAAGAAAATAGGACACATGTATATGCGGTTTACAGATGGAATAAGACATTTCATGCAAATGGAAATGAGAAAAAGAAAGCTGGAGTACCAATACTTATTTTTGACAAAATAGACTTAGAATGACTATGGTAAAAGACAAAGAAGGGCACTATAACACTAATAAACATCTATGCACCCAACATAGGAGCTCTTAATTACATGTAACAGATTTTGACAGACATAAAGACAGAGATCAACAGTAACACTATCATAGTAGGGGGCTTCAGCACCACATTGTCACCAGTGGACAGAAAATCAACACAGAAAAAGGGGTCTTAAAAGACACTTTAGACCAGCTGGACTTCGTTGATATTTTTGGAGCATTTCACCCTGAAAAAACAGAGTGTACATTCTTCACAAGTACACATGGAACATTTTCCAAGATAGACCATGTTAGGCCACAATACAAGTCTCAGTAAATTTAAGAAGATGGAAGTCGAAAATGGCACAATAGACAGACGCTGTGCTAACTGCCTCCCAGAATCACACCAAAATTACAAGCAAATTATACAGCATTCAACCCCAGAGGTCCCTGGAACACTAGATGAACAGAAGCACTAAACGATGAACGTAAAGAGGAGGCCACGTCAGGTCTGGTAGGACAGGTGGAGACGAGAGAGGGCGAACCCCATGAGGGAAGCACCAGCTGCGGGGAGGCTTCTCCGGTT
The DNA here is from genome assembly GCA_033961575.1 of Aselliscus stoliczkanus. Lineage (NCBI taxonomy): Eukaryota > Metazoa > Chordata > Mammalia > Chiroptera > Hipposideridae > Aselliscus > Aselliscus stoliczkanus. The sequence continues at coordinate 66,964,639 of CM066740.1, read as the reverse complement.
GGGGGAGAGACCCTCCGGCCGCACACCAAGCTCACCAGCCCAGAGTTCCTTTGCCAGGAAGAGAAATTCTAAGATAGCTGGCAGTAATTTAGTAAGGACTCTCTTTGCTCAGCTCGGTGAGGCTAAGAGCGGCTGGAGAATCAGTGGGGCTGGCGCCCGGGCTTGCTTGCCGGTGACCACTTACCTGTTTCCTGGTGGAGGGAGTGGCTGTGTGAGCCGGGAGCCTGCGGGGACGGACTGAACTGAGCACCTTTGGTGCAAAGGCTGGAGGTTTTTGGACTATTGTTCCCGTGGAGCGGAGCCTGTGCGTGATTGGTGTAGGGAGGGCGCCATTTTGTCGGGCTTGGGCCTTCCCACGAAAGATCAGGTCTGAGACCTCATTGGTCTGGTGGAATTGGCGCAGAAGTACGTGCGTGCGCGCGTGCGCCTGCGACCTTGGATCCCCACCCTCTGCCTGGCTTATACTGCGTTGCCAGGGAATCGCAGGGTGGGTGCCCTCCGGCTCCAACAGGCTGCTCACTGAGACCCGGGAGTTCGCGAGCCACCTCGGATCTCCACGCTCCACTCGGCTTGTGCTGGGTTGCCAGGGTAATGCCTAGTGGGAGTGATCCAGCTCCAACAGGCTGCTCACTGAGACCCGGGAGTGGGCAAGTCGCCTCGAGACCCTGCTCTCCGCACTCCGCTTACAGAGTTGCCAGGCTGGTGATTGGTTGTCAGGCTGCTCGGCCTGATCTGCGAGTGGCTGATTGGGACAGGCTGAGACTGGGAGTTTTCCTGGGAGTGTTGGGCCGTGAGCCGTGTGCCTGCGTGATCCAGCCAGGGCTCTCCTGGTGATCTATCTAATACATCAAAACAATCCCAGAGCGACAGCCAGAATGGGGAAACAAAGAAACATGTCACAAGTAAAAGATCAGAAGAAACCTCCAGAAATGGAACCAAATGAAACAGAGGGATCCAACCTTTCAGAGATAGAGTTTAGAACACTGATAATAAGAATGTTTAAGGAACATAGCGAGGACATAAAGAAGGATAGGGAAACCATAAAAAACAACCTGTTAGAACTAAAGAATACAATAACTGAAACGAAGAACACACTCGAAGGAATCACCAGTAGAGTAGATGAAGCAGAGGAGCGGATCAGCGATTTGGAAGATAAAATAGCAGAACTCACCCAGTTGGCACAGCAAAAAGACAAAAGAATAAAGAACAATGAAAACAGTTTAAGAGCCCTATGGGACAAGGTGAAGCGCAACCACCTCTAATCATAGGGATACCAGAAGGAGAAGAGAAGAAGCAAGGGGTTGAAAATATATTTGAAAAAATAATGACTGAAAACTTCCCTACCCTGGTGAAGGAAATCAACATACATGCCCAGAAAGTGCAGAGGGTTCCAAACAAGCTGAACCCAAACAGGTCCACACCAGGACACATCATAGTTAAAATGGCAAAGGTTAAAGACAGAGTCAGAATCCTAGAGGCAGCAAGAGAAAGACAGCAGGTTACATACAAAGGAACTCCTGTTAGACTAACAGCTGACTTTTCTACAGAAACTCTGCAGGCCAGAAGGGAGTGGCAGGAGATATTCAAAGTGACACAAAATAAAGGCCTACAACCAAGATTGCTCTACCCAGCACGGCTATCACTTAAAATTGAAGGAGAAGTAAAGAGCTTCTCAGAAAAGAATAAGCTTAAGGAATTCATTACCACCAAGCCAGCATTGCAAGAAATGTTAAAAGGGCTTTTTTAAACAAAAGAAAGGGGTAAACAAGCTAACCCAGAGAGACAATTTAAGAAGATTGAAGTCATATCAAGCAGATATAAAGGAAAAACTGATGGTTGCTGGCTGGGAGGGAGTGGGGAAGAGGGAGAGGGGGAAGGTTTTGGACAGTGTATGTGGGACTACAATGTTACCGCAGGGATACAGTTCTGGGAATGTAATTGATAATGTGAAGAAACTATTATGTTGCGAGAAATAAGTCAGTCGGAGAAGGACAGGTACCATGTGATCTTACTTGTGTGTGGAGTCTGAAGAGCTGAGTGAACGATCAAAGTCAACAGAGTTGTAGATGTAGAGGAAAAACTGAGGGTTGCTAGTTGGGAAGGGGGTGGGGGTGCGGGAGAAGGGGAAGGGATTAGACAGCATAAATAGACAACTACAATATTGCCACAGGGATATGAAACACAGTTTGGGGAATATAATAATGTAAAAATTTTGTGGCGTGTCAGATAGTCTCATGTCTTGTTAGGGAGACCACTTCATGGATGGAGTAGAGTCTTGATCACTGCACTGTACACCTGAAGCTGACGTTGTATAGTATTGTATGCCAACTGCAACTGAATATGTGGATGGTCACGGGATGTGGAGTATACTGTGGAGGGGAGTCAGGGGACTTGTGATGGATATGTATGATATGGGGGGGAGTGGGGTGGCGAACTGGGGGAGGGGGTTTTCAATTTGGGGGGTAAAGAATATAAGTATTGCATTGTGTTGTACACCTCCTGAAACTAATAAAAAAAGAAAAAAATTAAAAAAAAAGATGTAAGTCATATTAAGCAGATATAAAGGAAAAACTGATGGTTGCTGGCTGGGAGGGAGTGGGGATGAGTGGGAGCGGGAAGGTTTTGGACAGCGTAAGTGGGTGACAACAATGTTGCCACAGGGATACGGGGGCAGTTCTGGAAATGTAATTGATAATGTTGTGAAGAGACTATTATGTTAAGTGAAATAAGTCAGTCGGAGAAAGACAGGTACCATATGATCTCACTTATATGTGGAGTCTGAAAAACTGAATGAACGATCAAAGTAAACAGACTCATAGATATAGAGGAAAAACTGAGGGTTGCTAGTTGGGAGGGGGTTGGGGATAAGGGGAAGGGATTAGACAGCATAACTAGACAACTACAATATTGCCACAGGGATATGATGTTGTATAATATTGTATGCCAACTGTAACTGAATATATAGATAATCATGGGATGTGGAGTATACTGTGGAAGGGAGTCAAAGGAATTGTAATAGACATGTATGATATGGGGGGGGAGTGAGGTGGCAAACTGGGGAAGGGGGCTTGTCACTTTGTCGGGTAAAGAGTGTAACTACTGCATTGTGTTGTACACCTGAAACTAATAAAAAAAATTGAAAAAAAATATAAAAGCATAATATTAGAATGCCGAGATATTCCTGTTAATTAAGAGTAAGTTTGTGATTGTCACAATTAATAAACATATTATGCCAATTATTGCTAACGTCACCTAAACTAGAGCAATCAATATTTTGAGAGACTTCCAATGGATGCCAAGTAATACCAATTGAATTTTGTCCCCACAGGATTCTTATGTTAAAGCTTTAACCCCAATGTGACTCTACTTGGTGATAGGGTCTTTAAGGATATAATTAATGTTAAATGAGATCCTAAGAGTTGGGCTATAATCCAGTAAGACTAGTGTCCTTGTAAAAAGCAGAAGAGATGCTAGAATTCTCTCTCCCTTTCACTTTCCACCCACACAGAGGAAAGACCATGTGAGGACACATTAAGAAGGTGGTCCTCTGTAAGCCAGAAAAAGGGCCCTCACCAGAAATGAAATTTGTCAGCAACTTGATCATGTACTTCTGCTGTGAGGAAATAAATTTCTGTGTTTTAAGTCACCTAGTCTGTGCTATTTTGCTGTATCAGTCCTAATACATCAAGGTTGAGATTTTCTTAACTATTTGAGTATTCTTAAACTTGATGTTAATTACTAGGGTTTATAACTAATAACTGTTTAGAACTCTTTGATCAGATAATACTCTTTTCTTCTTAAACTTTTTATTCCTGTCTCTAATGTAGATATATTATTTATATATATATATATAAATTTGAAAGCGATCGCTGTTTATTAATGGACCAGATTACAAAATACCCACGGTAGATACCTTAGTCATCTTTCATCTTTCCAATAAGCCTGTTGATCTGGTCTTCCCTGTTGCCAGTATCTCCACCTTCTACAAGGTGGTAGTCTTTCTCTTCATTCCACCCCATGGAGAAGATAATTTGAAGAGCCAGAGGAAGTTGTTTACTTCTTTGAAGTATTTCCTAACAGTATGGAAATCATGAGTCAGATCCTCCATGCAGATGATACCATATTTAACAAGAGATTGAGCAACCAATGTGTTATCTGTCAGGGAAATTCACTTTTTATTGATTTTGTCATTACCATGCTTATAGATCAATTCATTTATTGACTTCATGTTTGGGTACCCCCATAGAATGTATGGTTCCACAATCCTCAGCATATGAATTGAAGCATTGCTGGGCTTAACAAAGGTGCCACTGAAGATCTGGTGAAGGTGAAAAAGCTGCAGTACTGTTCAGACCTTCAGGTCACACCATTGATGCCACTGATCCTAATCAAGTGCCAATTTGGGTTCTGCAGGTACACAGAAGTTGCCAGGTTTTGTTTTGTTTTCTTTTGTTTTTGCCATCCTAGCCCTTTGAATCTCAGTTCTGTACATCTGCCTATATCCTTTGTTACAGTGCTTAGCTTTTTTTCATAGATAAGCTTCCTCCTTGCCTTTCAAAGCATCTTCTGGGCAAACTTATTCTCAGTTGCTTGATCTTCAGTTCTATGAGATTCCTTCTGTTTTACTTAAGGGTTTCTGGCACAGCAGGTGCCCTCTTCTGCACCCTCTTTGGTTATGGCTGGAAAAGAGGTTCTTCATATTTTTGAGATCATTCATATTTACAAATAAGGAGACAGGACTAGATTCTTAAGATTTCTTGAATGATTCTGAAACTCCCTAGAAATATGGAAAACCTGACAGTGAAATGGAATCACTATATTTCAAAATGTGGCATCAAACTTATTTTGACTTCATGTAATGTCAGATGTGCTACTCAAGATTATATTTAGAGGTAGGCATCACTGAAATCCAAACATTAGACAGAGTAAACAATCTTTCACTATCATTCCTGTGTTTACTCTTGACAGGGGAATGGGGGGATATTTTTAGCTTTTTCAGTTTAGTTCCTATGACAATATTGTTAGTGTTGCCAAAAAAAAAAAATAAACATTTTATCACAAGAATCTATAATTGAGCCCTGTAATTGATCTTATATAATTTTATAGTAGTAATATATGATATTTTATTTACTTAGTGTTCCATTACATTGTGCACATAATGTTGATTTATTGCTGGATTTTATTCAGTTTTAGCCACACAACAGAAATAATTTAAAATCTAAGGGGTAAAAATCATTTAAATGTATTAGACAATTTGAACTTTATAGTCTGTCCACTTTATTTCATCTTTAAAATCCTGATTATTTTGTAGTAAGTTAATTAGGCCTAGCACAATGTCTATCATATTACATGTGTTGTGATTTTGTAATTAAAGAGTCTATGGCTTTATTCTTCTGTAGACCTGCCACTATACCGGAAAAATCTCATAATTTGACCTTTACAAGCCTGTTGGAAATGAATGATTATTAAAAACCTGATTTTAGGAGTGTAGCATTAAAAACAGAGATGCGTTTTCTGACTAACATCTTGCTTGGCCATGTTATTACCTGATTATATTACTATGATATGTCATGGGATAGACATTAAAGTGTCTACTTACATTTCTTATAGTTTGATCATAGATGATGTATTTTAGCATCCCTATTTTATAAATAAGGAAAGGTTCATAGAAGTTGATCACTGAAGTTCCTCAAATAAATAAAAAATCATATTTTAAAATTGGTGTTTTTCTTTTCCTCTTATCTGAATTCAGTTGTAAACATATCTTTTTGATAATCATTTCTTCAAGTGTGTCATGTCCCATGCATGTAGAAACACAAATAGAGCTTTCTCTTTGCAAATGTTAAATGTATATGTCTGGTGCTGGAAATTTTTTAAAAAAGAACTACTCTATGAGAATGAGAAATGAGAACTAAACATGAGTAATAGGATTGCATTAATAGTATAGATTGGACACCAAAAATACCCTTAGTTTTTAAGAGATGGCTACTAAACATATCAATACAAAACATATGGTTAAAGAAAACAAGAAAATGCCAAACAAATGTTTTAAAATTTAATTGGTGGGCCTGCTGAGTGTCGCGTTGGTTAAGAGCTGGGTTGGGACACCAGCTCTGAACATCAGGGCCCCGGTTCGGATCCCACATTAGGGCCTGTGTCCCTGCGCTCTCTACAGCTAAGATGGTGAACAACAGCTCAACCTGGAGCTGAGCTGCCATGAGTCCCCGGAGACGGCAAAGGCTGCAGTGTGGCTGCAGTGGGCTGCTGTAAACCTACCGTAAGCAGCAGGCAGCCATTGTGAGCTGCCAAGAGTGGCCATGAGCGGCCGTCCAGTGGCCAGCAACCAATCTGCCGTACCCGGGAAGAGCGCAATGATAAGACAAACATGGGTCAGTGAAGCGACATCCTCCACAACTAGACTGAAGAACAAAAGGACAGCAACTTGTCTGTTCCCCCTCCCTGATTCCCCAGTGCTGTTCCCCTCCCCCAATTCCCCAATAAAATCTTTTAAAAAGTATATTAGAATTTTTTCCTGATGAATAAAAGAAAGCATCAAAATAAAAAATGTTTTAACAATGCAGAACATTGTGCTGAGAGTAGTAAGTCAGACAGAGAAAGACAAATGTCATATGATTTCACATATAAGTGGAATCTAAAGAACAAAAGAAAAAAACAAACAGAAACAAACTCAAAGATACAGAGAACATTTTGATGGTGGCCAGATAGGAGGGTTATTGGGGGTGAGTGAAAAGGGGAAAGGGATTGGAAGTACAAATTTGTTGTTACATAATAGTCATGAGGATGTAAAGTAAAGCATAGGGAATATAGTCAATGATATGGTAATAACTATATATAGTGCCAGGTGAGTACGAGGCTAGTCAGAGGGATCACTTCTTAAATTATATAAATGTTTAACCACAATGCTGTACATCTGAAACTAATATAAAATAATAGCTAATGTCAACTGTAATTGAAAAATTAAAAAAAGGGGGAAGTGAAGGGGAATAAGAGGTTCAAATTTCCAGGTATAAAGCAAAAAAATCTTGGGGATGTAATATGCAGCATAGAAAATATAGTCAATATTGTGACAGAGTGGTATGGTATTAGATGGTTGCTGGACTTATAGTGATCACTTCTTTAGGTACATAAATGTCAAATAACTATGGTGTACACTTGAAACTAATATAATATTGTATGTTAGCTATATTTTAATAAAAACCTTTAAAAATGGAGAAAAACATTGTTTACTTACTATTTTTAGACTCTTTTATTTTAGTATTAGGTGATGCCTGAATAAGAATTTTAAAACTAATTTAGTTACTGAAAATACAGAGTTTATTTTTAAACACTGAAAGTATTTTATAAGTTATGTGGGATCACAAATATTTTATGTTTCCTAATATGAAACATTGTTTTATCAAAAGCTTAATATGATCATAGCATTAAATAACATGATGAAATTTCTGGTTATAATTTGTTTTGTAGAAGCACTGAATTAGGAACACCTTGTAATAGATTAAATCTACATATTTGAGTAACTGTGAGGGCAGTTTAATTGGTATAGAGAAAGAAATAATTTTCATTATATTTGTTTCAATGTATGTTATAGGCTGTTTTGAACTGAAAAGGATATATCTCTTAAATACCAACTAAAACTAGATGTATAGGTGAACTAAGCCCTGCTATTCCCATTCCTAAGGGAAGAGGCAACATAAGCTTAAGTATACAGTGCAAATTTGAATTTAAACAAGCCCTGGATGCAAAAAGGGAGAAGAATGAGCATGAAAAACAAAAAAATGAGCATGAAAAACCAAAAACAAAAAAAGAATGAGCATGAAAAAGTCACAAGAGAAAGTTTTTCTGCTGATTTGAAAAATGCTGTCACATGGAAGTTATATTGGGAAATATAGAGCATATTCAACCTTGGTCTCTTTCTGTCAAATCCTATAAGGAAGGAAAAGTTGGAACTCTGAGCAAAGGTGTTACTGGAGAACAGGCCCTTCTCAGCACAGTGTCCAGGTTCTTGGCATCCCAAACAAAGAATTGAGGGGAACACCAAAAGGCAGTGGTGAAAAAGTAATTTATCAGAAGCAAACGTACACTCCAGAAATATGAGTGGACCCGCGAAACAGTGTGGCTCAAGAGGCACTGACTGGTGAGGACTTGGAGCTTTTATTTTATTTTCTCTAGAATGGGCTACACCTCTCTAGGTGTGGGGCCACTTGATTGGCACCTGTAATTGACAAGAGACTGTTACCTCATCTTTCTAAACTGTGTGTGTTCCTTCCCAGAATTTAGTCTGTTACAAGATATTAATGAACTTCCAGGCATATGAATGATATTAAAATGATAGTATAATGGGGCCAGGTGAAATGAAGGTCATTGTAGCCTTGACTGCATAGGTGTGAGTGACCTGTCTGATCTAGTTAGGCATCTTGTATCCTTTAGCTTCCTCATAGTGGTTGATAGTTATAGTTAACAAGGAAAGATTAGGGTATGGAGAGGAGGTCTTCTGGGCAGTTGCTTTCCATAGACCATGTCGAACATGCAGGAATGTCTGGAGACCCCATTCCTATCTCTAACTGCTTGCCCCATTTTCCCTTGAAAGGTGTGAACCCCACAAATCTCTATGGGAAGTTGAGGGGCAGGAGGTCTCTTCTTCTGTATCTGCTTCCTGCTGAATGTGGCTGTTGTCCCTACCTATCGGGGATTCATGGAACTCTCGCCCTATCTGATCTTGAATGAGAGGAAAAGGTCTCGAGATCCGCCTGGAAGACGGCATTGACCTCCTTGGTCGGGGTGCACTGGAAGTCTTGTTGGGGCATCATTTGTATCCCATTGGCCCCTAGATGAGGAGAGATAGATTTTGGTTAAACAGAGTTGAAAGTGGGGACCCAAGAAGCAGGACCCATAGTCATCAACGCAAGGTAACTGTGCGATAGAAAGTGTTTAGCTTCATGGAGCCTGTAGACTTTTCTTCTGGTTTAATTGGTCATTCAGGTGGCGTTGAAACTAGGGAAAAGGAGACAAAATTCCTATAGGGGGTGAGGGGTGAGGAGGAGAGCTCTTTTGTATCAAAGGGATTTGAATCTCTAAGGAATTACTTCACTAGCGAAATCAAAGGTAACTGAGACCATAGATAACCATTACAATGAAGTCAGTATGGAGGTATTTCAAAGAACTGGAAATAGAGCTACCGTTTGATCCAGCAATTCCACTCCTAGGTATTTATCCTGAAAAAACCAAGACACTTATTCAAAAAAAGTTATGCACCCCTATGTTCATAGCAGCACAATTTACAATAGCTAAGACTTGGAAACAACCAAAATGCCCATCAGTAAATGACTGGACTAAGAAACTGTGGTATATTTATACAATGGAGTATTACTCCGCTATAAGGAAGAATGAAATCGTGCCATTTGCAACGATATGGATGGACCTAGAGACTATAATGTTGAGTGAAATAAGTCAGTCAGAGAAGGACAAATACCATATGATCTCACTCATATGTGGAATCTGAAAAACTGTATGAATGAGCAAAGTAAACAGAAACTGTCTCATAGATATAGAGGAAAAATCAGGGTTGCTAATTGGGAGAGGAATGGGGAGGAGGGAGAAGGGGAAGGGATTAGACAGCAAAAATAGGCAACTACAATATTGCCACTGGGATAGGAAAAACAGTTTGGGGAATATAATTAATAATGTTGTAAATATTCTGTGGAATGTCAGATGATCATAGGTCTTGTTAGGGAGACCATTTCATGGATGCAGTAGAGGTTTGATCACTGCACTGTATTACTAAAGCGGAGGTGGTATACCTACTGTAATTGAATATATATAGATAGTCACGGGATGTGGATTATACTGTGGAAGAGAGTCAGAGTAATAGATATATATGATATGGGGGGGAGTGGGGTGGTGAATTGGGGGTGGGGGGTTGTCACTTTGAGGGGTAAAATGTATAACTATTGCACTGTGTTGTACACCTGAAACTAATTAAAAATAAAATAAAGTAAAAATAATAATAAAAAAAGAATAAACACGAGAAACGAAATAGCTATACCAAAATATAAAAATTAAAATTAAAAATTTTTAAAAAGTAAAAATAAAAATAAATAAAAAAAATTTGCAGAGAAAAGGAAAGGAGGAAAAGTATAGCAGTCAGAAGAATGAATAAAAGAAGGGAGAAAGTGAGGGTGGGGGAAAAAAAGGAAAAGAAAAGAAAAAAAAGAAAAAATGTATATATATATTTGTCTACACAACCATATATGTGGACATACATTCACCTATATACACCCATATATATGCCTATATTAAAAACTAGAAAATGATAAAAATGAAATAGAAATAAAAAACAAAAACAACCAAGATAAGCAACCAATAAAGGGAAAACAAACCAACCAACAAACAAAAAAAACCTGTGCCGGTCTTGGCTACAGTACACCAAGCTCTCTTGAGTTTGTCCTCTGATGTTCAAGAATTCCTGTGTGTCTTGTGGGGACAGTGTAGGCCACCTGATGCCTAGCATGATCCTGGCACTGCAGGTTTGCTGTACATGAGTGTGGTTGTAACATGTGATTGGTAGTTTTTACAAAGTCACTGCTGTTTCTGCCTTCGCCTGTCCCAAGGCAGGCTGTGTACCCTGCAGGCTCAATGAGTGTCTTTGGGCACCCTTTCCATTGACAGCCATGGTGAATGAGAGAGTTCCTCATTGCCAAAAGCCAGGTGCTAAGAATCTGTTAGTTAGTGCCTCAGCAGTTGAACCTGCCCTGCCTCCCAAACCTTGCATAAAGGGGGGGGGGCGGGGTAGGTAGTCTCACTCTGCAGCCTTTTCTGGGGCGGAAATTCTGGACCTTCTGCAAATAGGAATACTCTGTAGTCTGCCCCTACTGCTCCATTCAGGGGTTAGTTTAAGACTCTGGCTTGGTGGGGACCAAAGTTTGTGAGGGTGGGTGGATTGGGTTTTTTTTGCTTTCTGTTCAAGAGAGGAGAAAAAGAAAAAAGAAAAAAAAAGGACAGTCCCAACACTGTTTTGAGCTAAGACCTTTGCCTCATACGCTCCAGCGGAGTTCCTGCTGCTCTCCCAAAGGGGCTGCCATGGTTTAGGGTACTGCGCGTATCCTGCCACGCAGCTCAGATCCCTGCTCCGTCTGTTGGGGACCTGAGTCTCGGCATGCGCTGCGTCTTGGCGCGAGTATTCTTTCTTCCCCTGCTCGGCCAGTTTTGGGTTTCTGCCTCAGAGCCTGCAGGCGCCTGCTCGGTACTCCTGCTGCACTTCTGGAGGGGCTGCCACCAGGGTTTAGGGGACTGTGCGCACCCTGCTGCGCAGCTAAGATCGCCTCTCCGTCTCTCAGCGACCTGCGTCTCCGCGCGAATGTTCTTTCTTCACCTGCACGCCCAATTTCAGGCTTCTGTCTCAGAGCCTGCACTCCCCCGGACCCGATCTACCACCTTCCTTTATGACCATCTTCCTTTGACTTCCAGGACCCTTTTGTAGTTCCTAGACTTACATCCTCTTTGCTGTACCATGTCCTTTTCAGTTCAACATCTAGGTCTCCTGTCAGCACACATTTACAAATGGTATGCTTTTTCTTTCCTCAGCAAGCCTAATTCTAGCTGGCTGTTATGAGGACATAAAATTAAACTAACATTTACTGAGCTGTGAATAGTGGAAAGCACTTTGCCCTCTCAAGAGATATTTTATATTTTAAAGAAAGATGTAAACCAAAATATGATTTTTTTTTTTGTAGAATTCTATGATATTGTAATAACTGAAGTGCAAAAACCCCAAAGCAAACCAGGAAGTCTTTTGGGCATGCAGAAAAATATTTAGGCAAGAAGCTCTGTTTAGAAATCTGGATTTAGGATCTGTTCACAGTTTTCACAATTTGTTCCCTTACTCTTCTGCATGGATTGTTTAAAAATATCCACCTATCTGTGCTCCTTTTCTACAACCCACAATAACTCACCTGGTAATAGTTCTAAGACTTTTGTGTGGTGGTAATGGTGTGTTCAAATGATGGGAGAAGGGATGAGATAGGAGTCAAGAAATGAATTTGTGGATCATTACTAAATGCTGTTTTTCTAGGTCAGAAATTGCTTGAACTGAAATGCAGCATTATCTGACATCTGGTCAGAAGTTCCAATAATTAATTTTTTTAATTATAAAAGTAATATATGACCATTTAAACCATTTAAAAAAATTTAAGCAGAAAACACATGATATAAAAGTGATCATTCTCCTCTTTTCCCACCAGAGGATGGTTACTCCTATCTTATATAAGCTATGACTGTTAGCAATTTGGGGTATATCTTTCATAATTTCTCTATGCTCAGCTAATTTTGGCTCTGCATAATCCTGATGTTTAGGTTTTCTAGCATTCTCATGGGCTAGCTTGTGCAAAAAGGTAGGTCAGATTTACATCTGGGCTATGGCACATATCTAATAAAGGACAATAGTACTGTAACGCTGAAGTTTTTCATAACATTACTTTAAAGAGAGTCAGCTGTTGAACATTTTGTTTTTTGTACCCATATAATGGCTTATAATCTTCCCAGAAAACTGTTGTTTCTAAACATGGGCATGCTTAAACTACTATATATGTTTCTGTTCTGTTCTTAAATCATTTTAATTTAGGTCTCTCTTCATATCCCTCTTCTTTGCATTCTGTTTATTTTGGGGATACATTTGAAAGGCAGAAGTGGAATACTGGTTATAGCACAGGACCTAAAACAAACAAAAACCCTCTCAAATTCAGAAAGTTTTCTATTCTTTTTCCCTGTATTGATCAATGATTAAATATCACTTCATTTTTTTCATCTATAAATGAGAATAAATTTTTGGACAAATTTGCAATTTGCTATATGTTTAAGTTTTTTTCTTTTTCAATTATAGTTGACATTCAATATTATTTTATATTAGTTTCAGGTATACAGCATAGTGGTTAGACATTTATATAATTTATGAAGTGATCCCCCAGATAAGTCTGATACCCAGCTGGCACTATATATAGTTATTGCAAAATTATTGACTGTATTCCCTATATATTCCAGTGACTATTTCATAATTATGAATTTGTATTTCTTTCCCCCTTCACCTATTTTTACCCAGCCCCACAACCCTCCTCCATCTGGTAACCATCCGTTTGTTCTCTGTATCTATGAGTCTGTTTCTGTTTTATTGTTGTTCTTTGTTTATTTTGTTCTTTAAATTCCACATATAAGTGAGATCATATAGTATGTGCCTCTCTGTCTGACTTATTTCAGTTAGCATAATACCCTCTAGGTCCATTCATGTTGTCCCAAATGATAAGATTTCTTTTTTTTTTTTTCAAACGAGGATAGGTATGCATATGCTATACATGAGTGAATTCTTGCTTTTTATTTAATTCCGGAGAACAATTTAATAGTTGAAAGTGCCTTTTTTAAAAGATTTTATTGGGGAATTGGGAGAGGGGAACAGTGTTGGGGAATTGGGGAAGGGGAACAGCCAAGTTGTCCTTTTGTGCTTCAGTCTAGATGTAGAGGATGCTGCTTCACTGGCCCATGTTGATATTGTCATGACGCTCTGCCGGCTGAGGCAGTTGGTCGCCGGCCATTGGATGGCCACTCACGGCAGCTCTCACTGGCTGCCGGCTGTTCACACTGGCTGCCGGCCACTCATGGTAGCTCACGGCAGCCCGCTGCAGCCCCACTGCAGCCTATGCCATCGCCGGCCACTCATGGCAGCCCAGCTCCAGATCTAGCTGTTGTTCACAATCTTAGCTGTAGAGGGCGCAGCTCATTGGCCCATGTGGGAATGGAACTGCAGCCCTGTTGTTCTGAGCTCGCACTCTTACCAACTGAGCCACTCGGCTGGCCCAAGATTTCATTTTTTAATGGCTGAATAATATTTCATTATATATATGTACCACATCTTCTTTATCTGATTGTTCATTGATGGGCATTTTGGTTGCTTTCATAACTTGGTTATTGTAAATAGAGTTTCTGTGAACTTAGGGGTGATTTTCAAATTACTGTTTTGGATTTCTTCAGGTAAATACTCCGGAGTAGAATTGCTGGGTCCTTAGTAAGTTCTTTTTCTTTTTTAATTCTTTTGTTGTGAAATAAACATTTAAAAAAATAATTACTTTCAGGTGTACAACGCAGTGCAATAGTTATACTTTTTACCACTTTTTACACCAAAATGACAACCCCTCTCCCCCAATTCGCAACCCCACTCCCTCCCCACATCATACATATCTATTACAATTCCCTTGACTCCCTTCCACAGTATACTCCACATCCCGTGACTATCTATATATTCAATTGCAGTTGGCATGCAATACTACACAACATGAGCTTCAGGTGTACAGCACAGTGATCAAGTGTCTACTCTATCCATGAAGTGGTCTCCCTAACAAGACATGTGACCATCTGACACCCCACAAATTATTTACAACATTATTATATTCCCCGAACTGTCTTTCATGTCCCTGTGGCAATATTGTAGTTACCTATTTATGCTGTCTAATCCCTTCCCCTTCTCCCTCATCCCCACCCCCTTCCCAACTAGCAACCATCAGTTTTTCCTCTATATCTATGAAACTGTTTCTGTTTACTTTGCTCGTTCATTCAGTTTTTCAGATTCCACATGTAAGTGAGATCGTATGGTATTTGTCTTTCTCCGACTGACTTATTTCACTTAACATGATAGTCTCTAGGTTCATCCAAATGGTACGATTTCATTCTTCTTTATCATGGAGTAATACTCCATTGTATAAAGGTACCACAGTTTCTTAATCCAGTCGTCTACTGATGGGCATTTTGGTTGTTTCCAAGTCTTGGTTATTGTAAAAAGCGCTGTAATAAACACAGGGGTGCATATATTTTTTTCGAATTAGTGTCTTGGAATCTTCTGGGTAGATACCCTAGAGTGGAATTGGGGTCATTTTTTGAGATACCTCCATACTGATTTCCATAATGGTTGCACCAATCTGCAGTCCCACCAACAGTGCACCAGGATTCCCTTTTCGCCACAACCTCGCCAGCACTTGTTTGTTGATTTATAGATGATAGCCATTTTGATCGGAATGAGGTGTTATCTCATTGTGGTTTTTATTTGCATTTCTCTCATGATTTAATTTTTGAGAAAACTCCATACCATCTTCCATAGTGGCTGCACCAATTTGGAATCCCACCAACAGTACACGAGGGTTCCCTTTTCTCCACAGCCTTGACAACACTTGTTGTTTATTGATGATGGTCATTCAGATATGAGTAAGGTGGTATCTCGTTGTGGGTTTTATTTGCATTTCTCTGATGATTAGTGATGTTGAGTATCTTTTCATATGTCTATTGTTCATATGTATGTCCTCTTTGGAAAAATATCTATTCAGGTCCTCTGCCTATTTTTAAATTGGATTGTTTTGTTTCTTTGGTGTTGAGTTGTATGAGTTCTTAATAAATTTTTGATATTAACTCCTTGTCAGTTGTATCATTGGCAAATATCCTCTCATTCAGTAGGTTGTCTTTTTGTTTTGTTGATGGTTTCCTTTGTTGTACAAAAATTTTTAGTTTAATGTGGTACCACTTGTTTATTTTTCCTTTTGTTACTCTTTCCTGAGGAGATAGATCAGGAAAACATATTACTGAAGAATGTTGAAGAGTTTACTGCCTGTTTTCTTCTAAGAGTTTTATGGTTTGGGGTCTTACATTTAAGTGTTTAGTTAATGTTGAGTTTATTCTTGTATGTGGAGTAAAAAAGTGGTCCAGTTTCATTTTTTGCATATATCTGTCCTGTTTTCCCAGCACCATTTATTGAATAGACTATCTTTCCCCCACTGGATATTGTTGCTGCCTTTGTAATAGATTAAATGGCCATATAGACATGAGTTTATATCTGGGAATCTCTATTCTGTTTCATTGATTTTTGTGTCTATTTTAATGCCAATATCATGCTGTTTTGATTACTATGACCTTGTAGTATAGTTTGATGTCAGACAGCATGATACTTCCTACTTTGTTCTTCTTTTTTAAGATTGCTATGGCTATTTGGGGTCTTTTGTGGTTCAATATAAATTTTAAGATTACTTGTTTAGCTCTGTGAAAAATGGTATTGTTATTTTTTCTTTTTTTAAATTAAAATTTATTGGGGTGTGGTATTTTGATAAGGATTGCATTGAACGTATAGATTGCTTTGGGTAGTATGCACAATTTTACCATGCTAATTCTTCCTATCAGTGAGCACAGTTTATGGTTCCACTTATTTGTATCTTCTCAATTTCTTTCTTCAAGTCTTATAGTTTTCCAAGTACAGGTCTTTTACAAACTTGGTTAAATTTATTCCTATGTAATTTTTTTTATGCAATTGTGAATGGGATTGTTTTCTTAATTTGTCTTTTCGATAGCTTGTTATTGATATATAAAAATGTACCAATTTCTGAATACTATTTTTGTATCCTGCTACTTTACTGAATTCATTTATCAGTTCTAATAGTTTCATGTAACTGTTTTTAGTTGCACCGTCTGGGCTGCTTTGATGTCTTCAATTCAAAATTCTTTCCTTTCATGGTCATTTTGACTTTGGGCAAGAGCCAGAATTTGCACGATGCCAGCCGGATCCAGTGAATAAGGTGGATGAGGACACACCATAATGTTTTTATTTGACATAAATTGCCATACCAGAAATGATGTTTGATGGAGAATTGTCATGATGGAGGATGAAGTAAAGAGACTTATGAAAGAGGACTTCCAGAACTGCTTCAGAAAGTGACAAGAATGATGGGATAAGTGTGTTTGAAGCAAGGGGGCATATTTTAAGGGGAAGTAAAGGCAATGTGTCTTTTACTGAGTAAATTTTATTATTTTATTTAAACATTCACTATATCTTCTGATCACCTTTATTTTGGCTGTTATTTTGTTGAGGTATGTTTTCTTTATTTCCACTTATTTGAGAGATTTTATCATAGATGGAAGCTGGATTTTGTCAAACACTTTTTGCATCTATTGATATGATTATATGATTTTTATCTTTCATTATTGTTTATGTGGTACACAACATCAATTGATTTGCTGATATTGAACTAACTAGGTATCCCAGAAATTAATCCCAGTTGATGGTGGTGTAGGATCTTTTTACTGTATTGCTGAACTCATTTGCTAATATTTTCTTGATTTTTGCACCTATGTTCATCAAGTATATATACCTATAGCTTAATTCTTTTGTAATGTTTTTGTCTGGTTTTGGAATCAGGGTAATAGGTGGCCTCATAGAATGAGTTTTAGAGCCTCCCCCACTCTTGAATTCTTTGTAATAATGTGAGAAGAATAGATATTAATTCTTCTTTGAATGTTTAATAAAATTCACCTGTGAAGCCATCTGCTCCAGGATTTTTTGTTTGTTTGTTTGTTTCTTTAAACATTTTAGTCTCTCTCTCTCTCTCTCTCTTTTTTTTATTAGTTTCAGATGTACAACACAATGCAATAGTTATACACTTTACCCCCTAAAGTGACAACCCCCCACCCCCAGTTCGCCCCCCTCACCCCCCCATATCATACATGTCTATTACAATTCCTTTGACTCCTTTCCACAGTATATTCCACATCCCGTGACTATCTATATATTCAGTTATAGTTGGCATACAATATTATACAACACGAGCTTCAGGTGTACAGTGCAGTGATCAAGCCTTGACTCCATTCATGAAGTGGTCTCCTTAATAAGACATGTGACTATCTGACATGCCACAAAATTTTTACAACATTATTATATTCCCCGAACTGTGTTTCATATCCCTGTGGTAATATTGTAGTTGTCTATTTATGCTGTCTAATCCCTTCCCCTTCCCCCTTATCCCCACTGCCCTCCCAACTGGCAACCCTGAGTTTTTCCTCTATATCTATGAGTCTGTTTACTTTGATCGTTCATTCGGTTTTTCAGATTCCACATATAAGTGTGATCATATGGTACTTGTCTTTCTCCGACTGACTTATTTCACTTAACATAATAGTCTCTTCACAACATTATCAGTTACATTCCCAGAACTGCCCCCGTATCCCTGTGGCAACATTGTAGTCACCCACCTACGCTGTCCAAAACCTTCCCCCTCTCCCTCATCCCCACTCCCTCCCAGCGAGCAACCATCAGTTTTCCCTTTATATCTGCTTGATATGATTTCAATCTTCTTAAATTTACTGAGACTTGTTTTGTGGCCCAACGTGGTCTATCTTGGAAAATGTCCCATGTGTACTTGAGAAGAATGTACACTCTGTTTTTTGAGGGTGAAATGCTCCAAAAATATCAACGAAGTCCAGCTGGTCTAAAGTGTCATTTAAGGCCCCTCTTTCTGTGTTGATTTTCTGTCTAAAGGTTCTGTCCACTGGTGACAATGGGGTGCTGAAGTCCCCTACTATGATAGTGTTACTGTTGATTTCTGTCAAAATCTGTTACATGTAATTAAGAGCTCCTATGTTGGGTGCATAGATGTTTATTAGGGTTATAGTGCCCTTCTTTGTCTTTTACCGTAGTCATTCTAAAGTCTATTTTGTCAAAAATAAGTATTGGTACTCCAGCTTTCTTTTTCTCATTTCCATTTGCATGAAATATCTTATTCCATCTGTAAACAGCATATACATGTGTCCTGTTTTCTTATCCACTCAGCCACTCTCTGTCCTTTGATTAAAGCATCTAGCCCATTCACATTTAAAATGATTATTGATAGGTGCATATGGATTGCCATTTTGTTCTTTGTATTCCTGGTCTTCCTGGGATAGCTTGTTTACCCCTTCCTTTTGTTTAAAAAAGCCCTTTTAATATTTCTTGCAATGCTGGCTTGGTGATAATGAATTCCTTAAGCTTATTCTTTTCTGAGAAGCTCTTTATTTCTCCTTTAATTTTAAGTGATAGCTGTGCTGGGTAGAGCAATCTTGGTTGTAGGCCTTTATTTTGTGTCACTTTGAATATCTCCTGCCACTCCCTTCTGGCCTGCAGAGTTTTTGTAGACAAGTCAGCTGTTAGTCTAACAGGAGTTCCTTTGCATGTAACCTGATGTCTTTCTCTTGCTGCCTCTAGGATTCTGTCTCTATCTTTAACCTTTGCCATTTTAACTATGATGTGTCTTGGTGTGGACATGTTTGGGTTCAGCTTGTTTGGAACCCTCTGCACATCCTGAGCATGTATGTTGATTTCCTTCACCAGGGTAGGCAAGATTTCAGTCATTATTTTTTCAAATACATTCTTGACCCCTTGCTTCTCTTCTCCTTCTGGTATTCCTATGATGCGTGGGTGGTTTAGCGGCATCTTGTCCCATAGGGCTCTTAAACAATTTTCATTGTTTCTTATTATTCGGTCTTTTTGTTGTGCAACTGGGTGATTTCTGCTATTTTGTCTTCCAAATCGCTGATCCGATCCTCTGCTTCATCTACTCTACTGGTGATTCCTTCGAGTGTGTTCTTCATTTCAGTTATTGTAGTCTTTAGTTCTAATTGGTTGTTTTTTTTATGATATCTCTATCCTTTCTTATGTCCTCACTAAGTTTGTTAAACATTCTTATCATAACAGTTCTAAACTCTGTCTCTGAAAGGTTGGATCCCTCTGTTTCATTTAGTTCCATTTCTAGAGGTTTCTTCTGATCTTTTACTTGTGACATGTTTCTTTGTTTCTCCATTCTGGCTGTCGCTGTGGGATTGCTTTGATGCATTAGATAGATCACCAGGAGAGCCCTGGCTGGATCACGCAGGCACACAGCTCACGGCCCAACACTCCCAGGAAAACTCCCAGTCTCAGCCTGTCTGAATCAGCCGCTCGCAGATCAGGCCGAGCAGCCCGACAACCAATCACCAGCCTGGCAACTCTGCAAACGCAGTGCGGAGAGCCAGACCTGAGGCAGCTTGTACATTCCCGCGTCTCAGTGAGCAGCCTGTTGGAGCCAGACCATGCCCACCAGGCGTTCCCCTGGCAACGCAGCACAAGCCGTGTGGAGGGTGCGGATCCGAGGTGTCTCGCGCACTCCCGGGTCTCAGTGAGCAGACTTTTGGAACTGGAGGGCACCCGTCCAGTGTTTCCCTGGCAATGCAGTATAAGCTGGACAGAGGGTGGGGATCCAAGGCTGCATATGCGCGTGCTCATGCACACACGCAATTCTGCGCCAATTCCCCAGACGAATGAGGTCCCAGACCTGATCCTCTGTGGGAGGGCCCAACCCTGACAAAATGGTGCCCTCCTTACACCACTTGCATGCAGGCTCCACACCAGGGAAACAATAGTCCAAAACCTCCAGCCTTTGCACCAAAGTTGCCCAGTCCAGTCTGTCCCCACAGTCTCCTGGCCTGGCTCACACAGCCACTCCCTCCACCAGGAACCAGGTAAGTGCTCACTGGCAAGCAAGCCCATGAGCCGGCCCCACTGATTCTCTAGCCGCTCTTAGCCTCACTGAGCTGAGCAAAGAGAGTCCTCACTAATTTACTGCCAGCTATCTTGGAACTTCTCTTCCCAGCAAAGGAACTCTGGGCTGGTGAGCTTGGAGTGCGGCCGGAGGGTCTCTCCCTCAACCGGAGAAGCCTCCCCTCAGCTGGGACCTCCCTCACGGGGTTCGCCCTCTCCCGTCTCCGCCTGTCCTACCAGACCCGACGTATCCTCCTCTTAAAGTTCTTCGTTTAGTGGTTCTGTTCATCTAGTGTTCTGGGGACCTCCAGGGTTGAATGCTGTAAAATTTGTTTGTAATTTTGGTGTGATCCTGAGAGGTAGTTCGCACAGTGTCTGTCTATTCCGCCATTTTACTGGAAGTCTGCTCCAGGATTTTTGTTTGTTGGGAATATTATTATTATTATTGTTACTAATTCAATATTAGTTGTAATTGATAAATTCAGATTTTCTGTTTCTTTTTGATTTGGCCTTTTGAAAATTGTATTCTAAGAATTTGTCCATTGTTTTTTCAGAATGTCCAATTTGTTGGTTTGTAATATTTTCATATAATTTTATGTATTTCTGTGGTGTTAATTGTCACTTCTCTTTCATTTCCTATTTTATTTATTTGGGTGTGAGTGAGTCTGCATGTGGCCCCTTTAAGAGGATATCTGGGTTTCCAGCTGCCTTCTATCTCACCCAGTAGGACAGAATCCTCGCTGTTTTTCACAGACAGATGTTGTGGGGACTCCTTTACCCAGCACTGTAGCCCTGGGCTGTGAAGTCTGGTGTGAGGCTGGGATCCCATCCTCCTCAGGAGGTTACCTCAGCTGCTGACATTTTTTTGTCCTGTGCTCAACCCCTGCCCGTGGGTGACGGGCCAGCTGGTTTTGCTTCTCTGCCCCCTATTTCATTTCAGAATTGTCCCTTGTATCTTAAATCTGTTATTGTCTTCTTTCTGCTTTTTTTTCTCCAGACAGAATAATTCAAGTAATTTTCATGCCAGTTCACTGTCACCTTCAGTTCACTTATTTCAAATGCAGCCAGGTAAAGATCATATTATAGATGTATAATTCTGCTTGAGAACAGAGTCAGCTTTTGTTTTTTATTTACAGCACACTTCTGAGGTGCTCTCCTTTCAAAAACAAGTTTACTTGAATTGTATTGATTGTGCAGCTGCCCTACATTCCAAATACTATTTTTTTTACAAAAATCTAGGACTGACAGAAACCAATCTAAATCAGTTATAGAAACAGAATATCAATGGTGATATTGGAAAATAACTGTGTAAGCTCTGGGAGTGTTAGCATCTTTCATATATATATTTTATTTTTTTAAAGATATTTTTGGGGAATTGCAGAAGGAAAACAGATAAGTTGCTGTCCTTTTGTCCTTCAGTCTAGTTGTGGAGGACGTCACTTCACTGGTCCATGTTGGTATCATTGCACTCTTCCCAGCTGAGGCAGTTGCTGGCCGGCCATTTATTGGCCACTCACAGCAGCTCATGCCGGCTGCCAGCAGCTCACACTGGCTGCCAGCCACTCACTGTAGCTTATGGCAGCCCACTGCAGCAGAGGCTGCAGCCTATGCTGTCACCAGCTATTCACGGCAGCCCAGCTCTAGGATGAGCTGTTCATCATCTTAGCTGTAGAGGGCAGCGTCACTGATCCTCATGTGAGATCCAAACCGGGGCCCTGCTGCTCAGAGCTGGCGCTCCCAAGCCAACTCTTAACCAACTCCCCACTCGGCTGGCCCCAAGTGTTAGCATCTTTTAAACTTGATGTATGTCTGCTTCTTACAATGGCCCTCCGCTTTGTCCTTTCAGACTGGCAGAAAAAATGGTTAGGTTGGTGAACAGAGAAACCGCAATTCTTTCCCATTAAAGAAATGTTCTCTCTTCATAGAAATACTCCGCTAGCTCATGTCTCCAGTGCAGAGCCTGGGAATCAATTTAAGTAGAAGCAGATTTGTAACATTTCTAAGGCTGCATTGGATTTTCCATATAAATAAACTATACATAGATACATCTAGAGCTCTGTACTTTTATTATATTTTTATTATATTTTTTGGGGGATAATAATGTCAAAGAATAATAATAAACAGCAGAGTGGCACAGAGTCCTTTCCTTCAATAAGTTAAATTTTATAAGCCAACTGATTTTATTTTTCATTGTGATAAAATACACATAACAATGTTCATTTTAACTATGTTTTTTTCAATTTAAAGACAACTTTTAGAGGAATTTTAGATTCCAGTAACACTGAGAAGAGGGTACCAAGATATCCCATATACCCTTGTCCCTACACATGCATAGCCTCCCCCAATACGAACATTTCTCCTTCTACCCCAGAGTGTTACATTTGTTATAATTGATAAATCTATTAATACATCAACTCACCATTATCATTCAAATGCATTGTTTACATTAGCATTTACTCTTGGTGTTGTACATTCTGATTTATAATGTTATTTATAATGATGTATCACAATTATAGTATCATATAGAAGAGTTTCATTGCCCTACAAAGTCTCTGTGTTTCAACTATTCATCCATCCCTCCTCCTTGTGCCCAGAAACCATTGATCTTTTTACTGTCTCTATAGTGTTGCCTTTTCCAGAATTTCATATAGTTAAAATCATGCAGTATTTAGCCTTTTTAGGTTGGTTTAGTTCACATAGTAATATGCATTTAAGGTTCCTCTGTGGTTTTTCACGGTTTGATAGCTCATTTCTTTTAAGCACTGAATAATATTTCATTGTCTGGATGTACCATCATTTTTCCATCAAAGATTGAAGGACATCTTGTTTGCTTTCAGGTTTCAGAAATTAAGGATAAAGCTGGTATAAATATCTGTTTATGGGTTTTGGTGTGAACATAAATTTACAGTTCCTTTGAGTAATTGCTGGATCATATGGAAAGAGTATGTTTAGTTTTGTAAGAAACCTCCAAACAGCCTTCCAAACTGGCTGTATCATTGTACATTCCTATCAGCAATAAATGAGAGTTCCGTTTTTCACATCTTTACCAGCATTTTGTATTGTCAGTGTTCTGGATTTGGGCCATTCTAACAGGCGTGTAGTGGTATCTCACTGTTGTTTTAATTTCTTAACTATTTTTTAGTGTATAGTTCAGTAGTATTAAGTATATTCACATTGTTGTGCAACCAATCTCCAGAACCTTTTCATCTTGCAAAACTGAAACCCTATACCCATTGAACAACTCTCTGCTTCCTCCTCTCCTTAGCACCAGGAACAACTATTTTACTTTCTGTTTTTATGAGTTTGATTACCCTTGATACTTTATGTAAGTGAAATTATACAGTATTTGTGTTTTTGTGAATAGCTTATTTCACTTCATGTAATGTCCTCAAGGTTATTTCCTTCCATTGTATGCCTCTATCACGTATTGTTTTTCCATCTATCAGTGCATGGACACTTGCGTCACTTTCACCTCTTGTCTTTTATGAATAATGCTGTTATGAACATTGGTGTACAAATATTTCTTTGAGACACTGATTTTGATTCTTCTGGGTTTACATCCAGAAGTAGGATTGCTGGATGATATGGTAATTCTATTTTTAATTTTTTGAGGAACTGGCATCCTGTTTTCTGTAGAATTTGAACCATTTTACATCCCCACCAATAGTGCAAAGGGTTTCAATTTTTCCACAGCTTTGCCAACACTTGTTACTTTCTGGCTGTTGTTGTTGTTGTTGCTTAATAGCAGCAATGGCAACTTATTTTTTAAACATGACTTTCGCCAACCTATATTGTCATCTTTCTTTTACAGTGTGTCAATTGCAGTTCAAAGGAGAAGTGATTGCTCTAATAGTAGCTAAAGGATTGAAACCCAGGTTTTTAGAATCCAAGTACAAAGCTCTTTGTACTATGGCAGGCTTTTCCCAACATATCAGCTAAAACTATTAGAAACAGCAATCCAAAGGACCTTAGAGGGATGGGGCACTAGGAGCATTATGGAGGGGCTTTCTAGTCTCTAGTGCTATGTTTGGAGCTACCAAATAAGAATCTGTAGTTAATAACACTGTCAAAAGGAGTAAATTAATTTAAAAAAAATAAAACAATAAAATTTCACCTTTATTAATATACATGCATTAGCATTACCTGGTTTACATAGACATTAGCCCAAGTGCTTGAAGAGCTGCCAGGAGAATAACCAGGTAGTTCCAAAACTGGAGACGCATCTTCTGTTCCTCTCTGAGAATTTTCAAATAAACATTAATTATGATGGCACCAATTTAGGAATGGCTGATTACAGAATTTCAGCAACCCCGTCATTATCTGTAATTACTTCATGAAATAGAGAAATACAGTATTTTTTATAGCTTCTTGAAGATACTCTTTTCTCTGAGGAAAAAACACAACTATATTCTGTATATAATTCTCTGGTCAGGCAAATATTATTGCAATGAAAAACAGAAAAAAATACATCATGACTTTTCCGACAACCCAATACTTATGGATCATAGACTTATACCTACAATTTCAGATATCATGGTTAATCTTCCTGGATTTATATTTGGGTACAATGTGTCAGGGACTGCTAAATGCTTATCTGATGACAGATTTCCTCTCTTGCATTATGGGGGGAAATAAGATGATGTGATGATGATATATGTGTAATGCAGTGCTCTATGGTTCAATATCCCGCAGTTTCTTTGTGTTCTTCCTGCATGGTATTTAAGTTATTTTTAAGCATCCTGAATTTTATGGATGACAAATGTGAAGAAGAGAGAAGTCAGGAGAAACAATGCCAAACTAATTCTAGAAATGATCAGCTAATCAATGAATTTATTTATGCAAGGAATATTTACCAATACCCATTATATACCAGGCATAGTATAGGACACTCATGGGAGTAATATAAATACATTGTTCATGCTCTCAAAACCTTAAAAACAGTCTATGTGATGCAGTAGCTCTCCAACTTTAGCGTGCATTAGAATCACATGGAGAGCTCATTCAAACACAGGTTGCGGGACCCCATCTTACAGTTTACAGGTGGGTGGTGTGGGGGGAGCAAATATTCGCATTCCTTGCGTATGTTTTTGTTTGTTTGTTTTGTTTTTATTTATTAATTAAAGTTTATTGGGGGTGACAATGGTTAGTAAAGTTACATGGTTTCAAGTATATAATTCTGTAATACATTACCTATATATTGCATTATGTGTTCACCACGCAGAGTCAGTTCTCCTTCCATCACCATACATTTGAACCCATTTACCTTCATCTACCATCTCCTTCCCCCCTTACCCTCTGGTAACCACTAAACTATTGTCTCTGTCTATGAAGTTTGTTTCTTCATTTGTCTGTCTTGTTCCTTTGTTGCTTTCAGTTTTATATCCTACATATCAGTGAAATCATATGGTTCCTGACTTCTGTCTGACTTATTTCACTTAGCATAAGAATCTCAAGATCCATCCACGTTGCTGCAAATGGTACTATTTCATCTTTTCTTATGGCAGAATAGTATTCCTCACGGATGTTTATGCATCTGCTCCTGGGACCACACTTGGAAGACTACCATTATAATGAAACTTTCATAGCAGCGAAAGGAGAACCTACATCTGAGAAATCTTAACTTGTAATAGCCTTGTTTGCTTATATTTGATAAAAATACTGAAGTTTTAGACAGTCAATCAAGGTTGTGTAATTAACATAGGACCAAAAAGGGAACTTCAAAGGGATAGAATATGCTTTTTATCTATCTATCTATCTATCTATCTATCTATCTATCTATCTATCTATCTACCTACCTATCATCTATCTATCAACTATCTATCATCTATTTATTATCTATCAATCATCATCGAGCTATAAATTTTTAAAAATAGAAATAAAGAAATGGGATGCATGAAGCCATTGTGGAGATTATGAATATTTAGTGTACTATCAACAAAAAGAAATACTTGATAAGAAAAATGAGATGCAAGTAAAAATACTCAGTGAAAAGACAAATGCTTCAAATTAAAAATAAAATATTCAGGATCCAAAGGTTCATATCCAGATAAAATCACATAGACATTAGAGAAATAATAAAAGAGGAAGAAACCTTAATGGTTATTCTGTTACATTAAAAATGCTGTAAGAGAAGGCAAAATAGTTGGTATGTATTTTGATATAATAATATATTATTTGTATTTAATTTTAAGAAAATGTTCTAGTTTTCCATGGATTGGCTCCTTATTGGAATCTTTTCAGTTACTTATTGATAAAAGTAATTTAATGTTAAGTGTGCAATGATGGATACACTTCTTTATGTCACTGTACATACACATAGTCAAAGTACAAGCAATGACAGAGGGTTCAAGAAAGATTTTAGTATATTACAAATGAGTGTAGAAATAGCAGGAGTGGCTAAAAGTAAGCAAAAGGTGAGTTATGTAACATCCTTTTTCTGAAGGTCTCAAAGAATATTGACAATTAACTCAATATTTATTATGCAAAATCATTATGCACTCATAATGCCACTAAGTGGGGGTAGCCAAGCATTATCTATATTGCTGTATGTTTAAGTTGGACATTGCCAATGTAAGAAACATCTAAACCTGTAGAGAATTTGTATGAGTTTATTTGAGCCAAATTGACAATTGCTGGGAAGCAAAATCTCAACGGGTTAAGAAAATGCTCCCAAGAATGATAGTTTTGAAGCTTATTTTATACATTAGAATCAAAGGAAGAGAAAGCAGGGTTACATGATATCCAGTGGTGCTAGATTAAGGGGGAGGGAGAAAGCAAAGTGGGCAACTCTCTGGGATTGGATAAAAAGCAAAATGGAGAGACACACACTTCTTTTACTTTGGTGAGTACATGATAGTTAATAATTAACATTTATAGCACATAGAGATGGTATTTGGGGAACAAAAAAACAGTGAGGGCTTCTGTGGTCTTCTGCTCTGGTGGTGGGTTGTGCCCTGAGGGGTCTGGAGAAAGGGATACTCTGACATTCCAAGGGTATGTTAGCTTAGATGTGAAAAGACAATAGACAGTCTAACTTAAGGTAAACACCTTTGTCAAGAAAGCTACAGACCCAGGATGTGACCACCTGCCATGACCCTCTTTTAGTTAGGAATTTTCATGTTCAGAACATTCTTTTAGTTAATTTTGGTCGCTGAGTTTGTAGGGCCTTTCATGTTGGCCTCCCCTGAACTGGTCAGGTTTAGTATGTGGCCCCTTTTTTGTCCAGTACATACAGGGACATGGAGATTTCCTGATGTCTCCAAGGCTTGCTACTTAGAAGAAGAGTTAAGGTCAGTACTCAGGTTTTGTTAACAACGTTTGTTTATATTTACTTTGTTTTGTTTATTTTTATTTGTTTAAGTTTTAGTCTAGCTTTAAATTCCAGACCATATTGTTTTCTTTATGTAAGCAACCTTTGTATGTATGGCAACCTTTGTTTGGGAAGGCTTTCCAGGGATTTGAATTTGTTAATTTCTGCATAGCTGGGTTCATCTTCATATGCAGGTGCTGCAGGCAGGCGTTTTTTGGTGAGATCCAAATTTCACCGCAGGACTTGGGTCATTATCAAATCTCTCACTTAGTGGCATGTGAGAGAGCTATACTTCTTGCCTACTTTTGCCTAATACTCTTATGCCAATAGAGTCAATATTGCAGAATGGTGACATGGGTATGATAGAGTGGGTAGATAGATAAAAATGAGCAGGAGAAGGAGAAATTTAGCTCCAGTTAGAAAGCCCCTTGCTGCAGCTCCCACCTGAGTCAAGACCCCTGGCAGCTGCCCAGCAGGACTCCAGGCTCACACATGCCTCTGAATCAAAGAGATAAGTTGTTAGAAGTCAGAGAAGGGGGGACACATCCTGTTTGTCAGGACTATCAATACATCATGAACCCAACAGGACTCTAGGTTTTCACACACCCCTAAGGGATGTGTTTACACATGCCCCTAAATCAAAGAAATGCACTGCTAAATGCCAGAGGACTAGGCACCTCAGGGGGAGAAAAAGAGAAGGAAGAGGGAGAGGCTATTCTACTCATAGGAATAAAAGCCTTCATGCAATGTAAGGCCAAGCTGCTTCCTTCTCTGGGTCAGCCTGCTCCATGTCTCAGAGGGCACTTTCTTTTACTAATACATTTCTGGCTGTTTTATTATGCATAAAATTCTGTCTCCTGATTGAAGTCTTCCCTTCAAGAAGACAGGAACCAAGGTTAAACATTATTTCCTGATAACAGGTAACTCTGGTTCAATCCTCAGCTAAATCCTCAGATCTGCCACTTGCCAGATTTGTGACCTTGAAAAAATTATTTAATTCTTCTGAGCCTGAATTTCCCCATTCATAAAGTGGAGTTTTGCAGGAACTGATCCTGGACTAATGGGCAGGTCAGGGAACTGTAATAAAGCCATTCTGGAACCAACACAATCTGTAAAGTTCAAAAAGGATGAATCTTTTCTGGAGCACAATAGGAGTTTTGTTTGTCTCTGAAGTCTGAGATGAGAGCCGGCAACTTATAGACCAAGTTTGAATCATCTAAAGCTTTCAAATATTTGGTTGGGATGTCAGGCCTTAAGCTGTTTAGCTAGGGCTTCTCTAGACTGAGGGGCCCCTAGCCTTCTGAGAGGACCGTCCATTTGTTTAGGCTGTAAATTTCTCAGATAGGTATCTGCCTTAACCTAATTTCAATGGGTTCTGGAGCTTCTTGAGGTTTGGGCCAGGTGTCCCTGTAGCTATTTGGAATTAAGTGTCTAACTACTGGAAGTGACTAATCCAGCCAATTTAGCCACAGAGTAGAAAAGGAAGTTGTAGTAACCTTGGGGTAAAGGATACATGTCAGACTGTAATAAGCAGACAGAAGCCAACTGTAGCTTTAATTAACAACTGTGTTTGTAATGCAAGTGGTGAGAATGACAGGGAATAAGGGAATTTTGGGGGAAATTCCTGTATATTTTTATAAGATGTTAGTCTATAAATTTCAAAAGTAAGCTTATTTTATTTTCTAATTAACAACATCTAGGATAGAGTTTGCATATGATTGTGCTAAGTCTTAGGTGTACAAAAAATAATCACAGACTTGTTGGGGGTTAACGTTTCTAACAAAATTATAGACTAGTACAAATAAGAATCCTTTACTTGTCATTTGTGTCTTGTAGCATGCTCATAAAGAGAATTATCTTTGCAAAATGTTCAAGGCATTCTTCAAATCCTTTTTTGAGGGATATACTTTCTTATAAGATCTTTATTTCTCAATAGCTTAATTGTTTTCTAATTTCACTTTGATGGACTTCATGAAAGCCTGGACCTTTTGTAAGATTTTCAGTTTCAGTGATAATTATCACATCATAATTTTTGTAAGAAAATGGCAAGAATATGAAAATGATGTATAGATAACTACTAGTACGAAACAGGAAGAGTCAGTTTCTGAGTGAATATTTTTGTATCATAATTTTTTTGCTTGTAAGGATGGCCTGTATAATTTTGTTGTCCATTCAGGGCAGGAACCTTGTGGCTTTGTCCTTACTCATGAGTTATGACCATAGAAGCACTCATATTACTTTAATATTGCCTCCAACCTAGGAGCTCTATTTCCTAGAATTGGGGTTTAGAGGTTTAGTGATTCTTTTTTCAAACCAAATATTTCTAAAAGTAAAAAGATGTCAACATTCATAGAGTGATGTTTCAAGTTGTAGTTATTTGACACATGTTACAGAGTTGATGTCCACAGAGAGTGAGGACACCCAACTGGATGAATCCTTAAAATGGTAAATCTGTTGAATGGTTGCTCTGCTGTGGTGGACAACAGATTCCCTTTTCTGGCATAATGGCTATGGCAAGCTCCACTTGGGATCATGAAGTAAAGGTTTGTCCCTATTTGTTGCTCCCTCTCCACCAGGAGAATCAGAAGAAACTCTCATAGATTTCGGTGGCTCTGGTAGAAGCTGGATGTTGGGTGCAAAGCAGAAGTTCTGACTTAAGCTGCCCTCCATCTGGATGCACTGGTGGATAAAGCCACCTATGAACAGACTTATTATACCTAAAACAGGTCCACTGGAGAGGTTTTTTTCTAATTTAGGCTTTTCCTCCACTGAATTTTTCTGGATTCAAAATCCAGAATGGATTTTGCTAGAGTCTGTCCTCCTCTATGAGTATTTGAAAATAGTGTTAGCTCAGTTTCAGAATTCTTAGAGTGGGGTCTTCTAGCGCACATGGTAGAGAAACTCACAGAGTAATGCTCAAAGTACAACTACAGCAGAGTTTCTCAGCCTCAGCATAACTGACACTTTGGACTTGATAATTCTTTCCTGTGGGAAACTGGCCTGTGTAATGTAGGATGTTTAGCAGCAACCCTGGCCTCCATTCACTGAATACCCATAACATGCCTTTAATCATGACAATAGAAGAAATATCCAGAAATTGCCAAATGCCCCTTAGGGGGAAAACGGCCCCTGGCTGAGACCCAGTCTAGACCAATATTGGGAAATCCTATTGGCTATATTTTCAAAATATATTTAGAATCCAAAACCTCTCACCACTTCCACTTTCTATCTCTATGTAAGCCACCATCATCCCTTGCCTGGATTGTTGCAGTAGCTTCTTAAGTAGACTCCTAGCATCTATCTGCCCCACCTTCTACACTAACCTTTGCAGTATCTTCTCAATACAGCATCCACTGTTATCTGCTCACAACCCTCCAATGAGTCTCTGTTTTCCTTTGAATAGAATGGTTATCAGGTGAGCTCAGGACAATGGTGTGTCAGAACCTATTTGACACTCACTGCCACTGGTTGAACCAGGTATCTCCGCAGGAGCCAGACACGTGGGCAGCCAATTGCTCCTGCCAGAGCTCAAAACCTTTCTAGGAGTCCTTTTTGAGGTTGTATTCAGAGTCAGTTTAGTCAGGCAAGAATATTATCCCAAATCGTTTTCCAGTCTGATCATCAACCTATGCACCAGACTATGGATGACAATTATCCCTACCCCAAAATTAAAGTTTATACTTAAAGGATAAAGATTTACTACTGCTAAGTTCATTTAAAACAAAGCAGCATGTTCCAAAGGCAAATCCATAATAGAAGTTCCAAAAATTGCTTTAAAAAATGGTGGAATTGATGGAATAAAAGTAGAAATTCCTAAGGCAGTTGTGTTGAAAGAAATAGGATTCATTTATCTTTTTAAGTTTGGGGTGTTAATTAATGAGTTTTCCTATAATATTCAAATTTTTTCCCCAGAATAGTTTAGCAATTTGACATTTTAAAATAATATTTTGTAATAATTTAAGACTATTCCCTAGAAATATAAAAAATAAGACATGAGTTCAACAATAAGATAGGTAAATTAGGAGATGGGGAACCATCGTTGCAAAAGAGCCAAAAGATTTTATTCCCCCCTCCAGATCAACATGCAGTAAGGCCTATGAAAATAGCAGAAGTAAAGGAGAGTTAAAGGTGGCAAAATTAGCCCAAAACACCTCACTTTGCTAAACAAAACATGTCTTCAGTCTTCTAGAGCACAGGAATAGTATTTGCCCCCTCATCACAGTTTGGTGAGATCACACTTTGCTTTGTTAGTATATTTTCAGTCTCTCCATATGGGAAAATATAAGTAACTGGATAATTTTCAACCTGAAAAAAACACATAAGTTCTAAAAAACTTACATAAAAATTTATATAAAATGATAAAAATGTTTGATAAGTTCTAAATGAGAATGCAGATAATAGCTGTGTGTAATGAGGTGAAGTTCAAAACAAATTTTAGAGTGTAGTTTTGATGACAAATGGAAATGTCTTATTGCAAAACAAGAGTCCCATGAGAAAAGAATTTGAACGTAAACTGGGAATACTCAGAGGGGTTCTCAAAGGTACAATTTTTTTCCAGTGAGAGGAACATAATTTCTCTTTTTTCTTTTTCTCACTGACATATTACATACTTCAGATTTTTCAAAGGTTTTGTGAAACAACATTTTTTCTCTCTCTCTCTTACCGCCTACTTTTTGGCCATTTTTCTCTAGGGAGGGAATGTGATAATCTGACAGTATGTTGGCTCATACATCCTTAACTTTAATTTCTTGTTAGAGACCAAGTATAACTTTTCATCCAGGCTTTTGGCTTGGAATAACTTCTTTTGCTGCCAGAGAAAATAGTGCCATCTTTCATAGACAGTTGCAAAAGTTAACTTCCTCTAATAACATTTTTTTGTTTTGTTTTTAAGAGGGCAGTGTCACTGGCCCTCACGTAGGATCCGAACCGGAGCCACCGGCGTCCCAAGCCAGCTCTCAACCACTGCACCACTCAGCTGGCCTCCTCTAATAACATTTTAAAAGCTTGATTATTAAATACAAAGATGCAATCTAGTAAGAGGCATGGCCCATAAAGTCATTTGTTAAATGGATTTACTAATAAAACACATTTTCCCACACGAGAGACTCCATAAGTGGTGGTTATGGACTCCAGCTATCTTTCCAAGTTTATTTAATTCACAATGCAGTTGAAACGGAATGTTCTATAAATCAGATACATTATGGGTTAGTAGGGTTTTTGGGGAGAGAAAGATTGGAGACAATGAGAATAGTCAGGGAACCTGACTGCCATTATAAATTATTTCTGAGATAATTGACTTCCAAGTCAGGGCTCAAGATGCTAAGATAGCAAGTATAATATGTCCTAGGAGATTGAGAGTTTGGGACAGGGTAAAAGGAAGAAAAGGAGATGGAATTTTCTTCTCGCCAGGCCACAAGTGGTAGTGGAAGCTCACCCTAAACTAAACTCGCACCAAACTACTCAGTATGACGAGACCTTGTGTCCCTCAGAAACAGAAAATTCACCAGGAGAAGATTCTCTCTCTTGGCAAACTTTCTCCCTAGAAATCACAGCTTAGAGTTGTTGAAAGACAATCCTCTATGAGACCCTTTCATTTTTGTATGTGTTGAAAAGCAAGGCAATGACCACCTTTAATTCTCAATTATCTTTTCAAAGATGTTTGTAAAGAAAAAAGATTTAGAAGGAAGAGATATTATCTTCCTCCAGAGAAAAGGGTAGGGTTGCTTACAGTCTTGGGTCATAGAGTTAGTATCTCCATCTGGAGCAATGGGCAGGGACTCTTGCTGCTCATTATAAAAGATTTGGGTTCTCTAAGCTCAGGGTTCTTTTCTTATCATGCAGCTCTATGGGAATTGGGCTCTGGGTATCAGTGCAAATGCTGATACTCTGGCTATTGTTATTTGTCTGAAGAATAAGCTGTCTTTTGTCTGTAATCCAGGTGGTTCATGTCTTCTGCCAGTATGCATGAAACTGTGGCAGGCTAATTTGTTAACTTACAAGAATTTTTTTCTTTAAAGATTTTATTGGGGAATTGGGGGAGAGGGACAGCATTGGGGAATCGGGGAAGGGGAACAGACAAGTTTCTGTCCTTTTGTTCTTCAGTCTAGTTGTGGAGGACATTGCTTCACTGGCCCATGTTGGTATCATCATTGCGCTCTTCTTGGGTGAGGCAGATCGGTCGCTGGACTCTGAACGGCCGCTGGCCTCTGGATGGCCACTCACAGCCGCTCTTGGCAGCTCATACAGGCTGCCAGCGGCTCATGCTGGCTGCTGGCCACTCACTGTAGCCTATGGCAGCTCACTGCAGCAGGGGCTGCAGCTATGCTGTCCAGGGAACTCACAGCAGCCCAGCTCCAGATGGAGCTGTTGTTCACCATCTTAGCTGTAGAGGGCAGTGTCACTGGCCCTCATATGTGGGATCCAAACCAGGGCCGCTGGTGTCCCAAGCCAGTGCTTAACCACTGTGCCACTCGGCCAGCCTTAACTTGGAAGAATTTAGTTTTAGTCTGTGGCATGTACTCAGGGTTAGTCTGTGTTAGTGTTACCCTGCAGACTAACACTAAATAGTTGCAAGTAACTTGTTAGCTTACTGCTAGAAGCAGCACATGTTGATTATTATTCTGATAAATGTATGTATCAAAATCTAAAAAAATATTAATTATATCACTTATTTTTTCAGATAAAATACTGTTATTTATATACTAAATATTTTAGCATATAGAACAAGATGTTTTTGTAAAGGAAAACATAATTGATTGGCAAAAATAGGTTTGGAAATTAACTGTGAATGTTAATTTTATTCTATTTAAAATTGTATTTTCATTACAATAGTGAAAGTTTTGCATACCCTATTCTACTGTTTTAAGTGCTGTTTGTTGTTTTTCTTTCCTCATCTAAGTATTTGTAGGAAAAAAAAAAAGAAAAAAAATTTTCTCGGTGGCCTAAAGGACAAACACAACTAGAGTTTCCTTTTCTACCATCAAAACTCTTGAATTTACCCTGCTGCTGGGAGCCTATTGTTCTGTATTTCCTCATGTTTAGGCAGAGGATGGCTCAGTCCCAATTAGGTTGGTGGAAAGTAGAACCTAATACAACATTAAGGGCTAAACATAAAAATAGGACACACATTTTATGCCTTTAAAAATATACCAAGGGCCGGTCAAGTGGCTCAGTTGGTTAAGAGCTCGCTCAAGTGTGAGCTGAGCTCTGAGCAACAGCAGTTTGATGCCCAGCCTGAGCTGAGCTGCCACTGAGCTGCCAAGAGGTGGCAGGATAGCTCAGCTCAAAAAAAAAAAAAAATTAATTGTTAGCTTTAAAAGTAGATTTAGATTTTTTTTGTGTGGTGCATTCTCAATAGATATTCACTCTCCCTACTTTATAGTTTATATAGAGATTGAGGAGGTTGTCTGTGTAAAACAGCTTTCTCTCAAGGTCTACAGGCTTCTGGTATAAATAAGTTGTACAGAAAATGCAGCTGTTTCCCTTGTTTTTTAGACTTAACTATTGTATTTTCTGGACTTTGCACATAGGAGGACAGCAATGAATACTGGTTAAACATTGGAGTTGAATATACAATTCTTTCAGACTATCCTAGCAGGAAGGGATTTTACCCAGGCTCTTTCAATCAATAGAACAGCAGAGTAATGTGTGCTCTTTCCTACTGTAAATTCTATAGACAAAGAACTAGCTTATCAAACAAGCCATTCTTTAATTAGTTAATAACTTTGAAAAATCAAAATATTACAGTAAAAAATATATGTATATTAGGATCTTTAAAAGGTTGCATGAATGGAATTATCAGGATAATTATCACTTAATTTTAGAGGGTCTTCTCTCAGGTAAATTAGATTTGACAGGAATAATAGAAAATAAGTTGAAAACCCATTTAAAATGTTTGTCTTTGTTCAAGCTTTGAAACTCAAGTTTGGTCCTGCAAGTTAAATGCCCACATGCATGATTATTTAATTGGAGAATAAAACCAATTCTTAAAACATTTAATAATAATTTTTAAATGGTAGAAAACACTTATCTGCCAAACAACTCTTAAGTCTTATTACTGAAATTTCTTATTTAATAGTGTCTATTATTATTCCTATATTATGGGTAAGGAAACTGAGACTTAGGGAAATTGTATAATTTGCCCAAGTTCACATAGCTATTAAGTGACAGAATTTTATTTTATTTTTTTAACTTTTTTATTATTACTATTACTATTATTATTATTAGTTACAGATGTAAAAAACAATGCAATAGTTGTCTTTTTCACCCCTTACAAAGTGATGATCCCCTCCCCCCTCCCCTGAATCCCTACCCCTAATATTATACATATCTATTACAATTCCATTGACTCCATCCCCACACTATATTCCACATCCTGAGACTATATATGTGTAAAATTATAGTTGACATATAATATTATTCAGTGGCAGCTTCAGATGTACAGTGCAGTGGTAAGGCCACTACACCATCCATGAAGTGGTCTCCCTGACAAGACATGAGTCCTGCTGATCCCCTAAAAAAATATTTACAACCTTACTGATTATATTCCCTGAACTATCCCTTCTGTCTCTGCAGTAGTATTGTAGTTATCAGTTTATGTTGCCTTGTCCCTTCCCCTTCTCCCTCATGCCCATCCCCATCCCATCTAGCTCTCATCAGTTTTTTCTTTGTGTCTCTAAGACTATTTCTGTTTACATTGCTCATTTATTCAGTTTTTTAGATTCCACATATAAGTGAGATCATATGGTATTTGTCTTTCTCTGACTGACGTATTTCACTTAACATAATGTTCTCTAGGTCCACCCATATCGTTGCAAATGATACGATTTCATTCTTCTTTATAGCTGCTTAATACTCCATTATGTAAATGTACCAAATTTCTCAATCCAGTCATCTACCAATGGGCATTTCGATTGTTTCCAAGTCTTAGCTATTGTAAATAGTGCTGCAATGAACATAGGGGTGCATATATTTTTTCGAATTAGTGTCTTGGGTTTTTCAGGATAAATGCCTAGGAGTGGAATTGCTGGGTAAAAAGGTAGTTCCATATCCACTTTTTTGAGATACCTCCATACTGACTTCCATAGTGGCTGCACCAATCTACAATCCCACCAACAGTGCAGCATTGTTCCCTTTTCCCCACAGCCCCACCAGCACTTGTTGTTTGCTGATTTATTGATGATAACCATTCTGACTGGAGTGAGGTGCTATCTCATGAAGGTTTTTAGTTGCATTTCCCTAATGATGAGTGAGGTTGAACATTTTTTCATATGCCTGTTGGCCATCTGTATGTCCTCTTTAGAGAAATGTCTCTTCATTTCCTCTGTCCATTTTTTAATTGGGTTGTTTGTGTTTTTGGTGTTGAGTTGCATGAGCATTTTATAAATTATAAATATTAACGTCTTATCAGATATATCGTTCAGAAATGTCTTCTCCCATTCAATAGGCTGCCTTTTTGTTTTATTGAAGGTTTCCTTTGTTGTGAAAAAACTTTTAAGTTTGATATAATCCCCTGCGTTTATTTTTTCTTTTACTTCCCTTGCCCGTGGGGATGTATCAGTAAAAATATTACTCAGGGTAATATCTGCGAATTTACTGCCTGTATTTTCTTCTAGGAGTTTTATGGTTGCAGGTCTTACATTTAAGTCTTTAATCCATTTTGAATTTGTTCTGGTATATGGCTTAAGGAGGTGGTCCAGTTTCATTTTTTTGCATATGTCAGTCCAATTTTCCCAGCACCATTTATTAAATAGACTATCTTTACCCCAGTGTAAATTCTTGCTTCCATTGTCATAGATTAACTGTCCGTATACATATGGATTTATTTCTGGGGTCTCTGTTCTGTTCCACTAGTCTATGTGCCTGTTTTTATACCAGTACCATACTGTTTTGATTATGGTAGCCTTGTAGTATGTTTTGATGTCTGGTAGTGTGATACCCCCGACTTTGTTTTATTTCTCAGGATTGCCGAGGCTATTTGGGGTCTTTTATGGTTCCATATAAATTTTAGGATTATATTTTCTATTTCTGTGAAAAATACCCTTGGTAGTTTCATACGAATTGCTTTGAATCTATATATTGCTTTAGGCAGTATGGACATTTTAACTATATCCTATCCATGAGCGTGATAGGTGTTTTCATTTATTTGTATCCTCTTTTATTTCTTTCTTCAGTGTCTTATAATTCTCTGAGTAAAGATCTTATACTTCTTTGGTTAAATTTATTCCTAGGTATTTTGTAGTTCTTGAAGCAATTGTAAATGGGACAGTTTTCTTAATTTCTTGTTCCATTTATTTATTATTGGTAAATGCAAATGCAACTGATTTCTAAATATTGATTTTTGTATCCTGCTACTCTACTGAATTCGTCTATCAGTTCCAATAGCTTTTTGATGGAGTCTTTGGGGTTCTCTACATACAGTATCATGTCATCTGCATATATTGACAATTTTACTTCTTCCTTGCCAAGTTGGATGACTTTTATTTCTTTTTCTTGTCTGTTTGCTGTGGCTAGAACTTCCAGAACTATGTTGAATAAAAGAGGAGAAAGTGGACAGCCTTGTCTTGTTCCTGATCTTAAGGGGAATGGTTTTTAGCTTTTCCCCATTGAGTATGATGTTAGCTGTAGGTTTATCATATATACCCTTTATTATGTTGAGATATGATCCCTGTATTCCCACTTTGCTAAGGGTTTTTTTTAACATAAATGGCTGTTGGATTTTGTCGCATGCTTTTTCTGCATGACCATATGATTTTTATTCTTCATTTTGTTGATATGGTGTATCACATTAATTGATTTATGAATGTTGAACCAGCCTTGCATACTAGGGATGAAACCCACTTGATCATGATGTATGATCTTCTTAATATATTGCTGAATTTTGTTTGCTAATATTTTATTGAGAATTTTTGCATCTATGTTCATCAGTGATATTGGCCTATAGTTTTCCTTTTTTTGTGCTGTCTTTATCTGGTTTGGAATCAGGGTGATAGTGGCTTGATAAAAAGAATTTGGGAACCTTCCCTTCTTCTGGATTTTTTGGAATAGCTTGAGAAGAATAGGTGATAGTTCTTTTTTGAATGTTTGATAAAATTCACTTGTGAAGCCATCTGATCCAGGGCTTTTGTTTGTTGGGAGCTTGTCGATTACTGATTCAATTTCCTTTGTAGTAATCAGACTATTTAGATTTTCTGTTTCTTCTCAAGTTGTCTTTGAAAGGTTGTATGCTTCTAGAAAATTATCCGTTTCTTCCAGATTGTCAAATTTGTTGGCATATAATTGATCATAGTAATTTCTTAGAATTTTTTGTATTTCTGTGATGTCTGTAGTCATTTCCCCTCTTTCATTCCTGATTTTATTAATTTGAGTCCTCTCTCTTTTTTTTTTCTTTTATGAGCCTGGCTAGAAGTTTGTCAATTTTTGTTTATCTTCCAAAAAAACCAGCTCTTGGTTTTGTTGATCTTTTATATGGTTTTTCTGTTCTCTATATTGTTTATTTCTGCTCTAGTTTTTATTATCTCCTTCCTTGTACTCCCTTTTGGCTTCTTTTGCTGTTCTTTATCCAGTTCCCTGAGATGTATGGATAACCTGTTGATTTGAGATTTTTCTTCCTTCTTTATTGTAGGCCTGCAGTGCTATGAACTTCCCTCTTAGGACTGCTTTCGCTGCATCCCAGAGATTTTGGTCATGGTGTTTTCATTTTCCTTTGTCTCGAGGTATCTTTTGATTTCCTCCTTGATCTCATTTGTGACCCACTCACTATTTAGTAGCATGTTATTTAGCCTCCATTTATTTGTCAACTTCCCGGATTTCTTCTTATAATTGATTTCTATTTTCAAAGCATTGTGGTTAGAGAAGACACTTGAAATGATTTCAATCTTCTTACATTTTGAGACTTGTTTTGTGGCCTAACATATGGTCTATCTTAGAAAATGTTCCATGTACATTTCAAAAGAATGTATATTCTGTAGCTTTGGGGTGAAATGTTCTGAATATATCAATTAAATCCAGCTGGTCTAATGTATCATTTAAGGTCACTGTTTCTGCATTGATTTTCTGTCTGGAGGATCTGTCCATTGGTGACAGCGGGGTGTTGAAGGTCCCCTACTATGATAGTGTTACTGTTGATCTCTGTCTTTATGTCTGACGATATCTGTGTTATATATTTAGGAGCTCCTATATTAGGTGCGTAGATGTTTACTAGGGTTAAGTCCTCTTGTTGGATTGATCCCTTTATTATTATGAAGTGTCCTTCCTTGTCCTTTGTTATATTCTTTCATTTAAAGTCTATTTTATCTGATATAAGTATTGCCACTCCAGCCTTTTTCTTTGTTCCATTTGCATGAAATACTTTACTCCATCCCTTCACTTTCAGCCTGAATGAGTCTTTTGATCTGAGGTGAGTCTCTTGTATACAGCATATGCTGGGGTCCTGCTTTCTTATCCATTCAGCCATCCTATGTGTTTTGATTGGAGCATGTAATCCATTTACATTTAATGTGATTATTGATAGGTTCATATTTGTTGCCATTTTGTTACTTGTGTTCCTACTCTTTCTTAGTTAGGTTGCTTTACTCTTCTGCTTAAAGAAGCCCTTTTAACATTTCCTGCAAAGCTGGCTTGGTGGTAATGAATTCCCTTAACTTATTCTTGTCTGGAAAGCTCTTGATCTCACCTTGAATTTTAAATGATAACCTTGCTGAATACAGCAATCTGGGTTGTAGGCCTTTATTTTTCATCACTTTGAAAATCTCCTGCTGCTCCCTTCTGGCCTGAAGAGTTTCTGTAGAAAAGTCAGCTGATAATCTTATGGGGGTGCCCTTGTAAGTAACTTGCTGCCTTTCCCTTGTTGCTTTAAGGATTCTGTCTTTGTCCTTTACCCTTGCCATTTTCACTATAATGTGTCTTGGTGTGTGCCTGTTTGAGATCATCTTGATTGGAACTCTCTGCACTTCTAGGGCTTGTATTTCACTCTCCTTTGCCAGGTTAGGAAAATTTGCAGACAGTGTTACTTCAAATATGTTCTCAATCCCTTCCTCCCTCTCTTCTCCTTCTGGTATTCCAATGATGTACATGTTGATCAATTTGATGTTGTCTCCCAGCTCTCTTAAACTATTTTCAATGTTTTTTCTTTTTGTTGTTCAACTTGGGTGATTGCTGCTATCTTGTCCTCTAAGTCTTAAGTGACAGAATTTTAATTCAGTACTGTCAACTCTTACAGTCACAAAATGATAGTATTTTCAGAGAAAATTCCATTGTTTTTAAAAATACTTCTGGCACTGGATATTATCTCAGAAAACAAATCTGAAGAAGAGATTTGTATTTTTTCTGTTTATCCAATTCAACCCTTAACCTAAGACTATCTATGGAAAAGAAAAGAAAACCAAATATGCATATGCTCAGAATAGCGTATTAGAAACCCATTAACTTTTGACTGTCGAGATTTTAACCACTGAGCTATTCGGTTAAAGCTATCATTTAAGAAAACTGCAAATGCCTCCCTTGGTGGGAAATTAACTTAATTCAATGATGCCAAGACTACAAACTCTACAACTGATGGTGCACTCTTTGGTAGCACTAATCAATTAAACTTTATAATCCTGCTGAAATTGAGCTCTAGTTTCTAGAGAGGCCACATTAGTAGACATCTATCACCTTCAACTGCACATGCCTGGGTAGA
This sequence comes from Aselliscus stoliczkanus, assembly GCA_033961575.1. NCBI lineage: Eukaryota > Metazoa > Chordata > Mammalia > Chiroptera > Hipposideridae > Aselliscus > Aselliscus stoliczkanus. Next base: position 66,923,290 of record CM066740.1, on the reverse strand, counting down.
TGTTTATCCTAGGCAGCTGTGAGGATGCTGCTGTATGTTATTTTGCTGTGTGGGCAGTGCAAATGGCAGCAGGTTTCTAGATTACCCAGATCTGAGCAACCTACAGTTCCAGTGCTGGTCAGGAGACCAAATATTTGCTCTTGGTTTTTTCTCTATACTTTCTCCCCAGCAGTTCTGCAAGATGGATAATCTCTCCAAACCATGTTTACTTTATTCAGCCAATCAGACTTAAGCATGACCTTGTATGTAGCTGAAGAAAACTGCTTCTGTGATGTGATTTACAAGACTCTCAGCAGAGGACCTTGTTATATCTTACCCACTCTCTTATTCCCCACCCAATTTCCAGGGATTAACCTCCTATAAACGTGGAATGCCTAGAAAAACTTCAAATTACCTTATTAAAAAGGATTTAAACAATTTGGAGGGACACAATCATCTTTCCTGGATGAAATACAAACTCCTGCTTACTCAGTCTTTGTTTTTCTAGTCTTTACAATTCCTTGTTAATCAACATTTACCTCTCTTCTCTTTTCTGACCTGTGGTATGGACATTTGGTTTTCTAGAAGGAGATCCATGACTATATTCTCGCCTGTGCTCCAGCCCTAGCCAACTGAACCCTCTATCAAAGGCTCTCAGCTCCAAATTCTCAGTCTTAATGCCAATCCCCCTGAGCAGGACCTCATCTTGTGCCACTGCCCAAGCTCAAACTCAACTACCATGTTTGACCAAGCTATTGGTCTCAACTGAAAACTCATTCACAACCAAATGGCCCCAGGTTTATAGGGACAATCTTCAAACCTCTCAAGACTACCCATCTCAAACCTACCAGTACCCTGGTCATTTCAAAAGTTAGCTCTGTGTATGCATGCACTCCATCTGTGAGGCACTGCCTGGTGAAAATAATAGTAGAGCAATTGCCTCCAGCTCACCCAAGTGAGATTGATATCTGCATGTACTATTCTGATCACTCTAATTGCAGTAGTGGAAACCTGTTTTCATCAAAAGTGTTTTATTAAAAAAACATTTTTCAACAGCTCCACCTGGAGCTGGGCTGTGCGAGCCCCGATGATGGTGTGGGCTGCAGCCCCTGCTGCAGTGGGCTGCCATAGGCTGCAGTGAGTGGCCCGCAGCCAGCGTGAGCGGCTGGCAGCCAAGCGTGAGCTGCCAATAGCCGCGGTGAGCGACATCCAGAGGCCAGCGACCGATCTGCCTCATCCGGGAAGAGCGCAATGACGATGCCAACAGTGAAGCAACATCCTCCGCAACTAAACTGAAGAACAAGAAGACGGCAACTTGTCTGTTCCCCTTCCCCGATTCCCCAACGCTGTTCCCCTCCACCAATTCCCCAATAAAATCTTTAAAAAAAAAAAAAAAAAAAAAAAAAAACATTTTTACTCAGAACCTCAGTATTGGTTAATGCATTTAATAACTATTGAGCATATATTACATGCCAAACACTGAATATTTGCCTCAGTAAATGGAAATGCCATCCATCCACTAGATAGGTCCAGCCCAAAGTCTGGGAATTGTGCCGGATTCCTCTTTCCCCTCACAGAACATATGCAATCCATTTGCAAGGCTTAAGTCTACCTCTTCTATATATCTCCTTTTCTTCTACTTCTACCACTCTGATCCAAGTCACTGTCATCATCTCTTATATCTGTGGGGACAAGCTTCCCTGTTGCTCTCCTGTAATTTATTTTACACACAGGAGGCAAAGTAATCTAATGCTTTACCATAATCTACAGTGCCCTATATGACCTGCCCCCTGCCTGCCATTCCCATTTCATCTCATCTCTGTTAGTTACAAACCTCTAGACACAATAGACTTCTTTATGTCCAAAAATATCCTGACTTAGGTCTTTTGTACTTTCTGTTTCCTCTTCCTGGAGTGCACAGCCACCAGGCTCTCTCAACGCTGCCTCCATCTTACAAGTCCCACCCACCCCAGTGGCCTTTCCTGACCAGCCACTTTAAATTAACCTGCCAACCCCCTTAATCACTCTTTATCACGTTCTGCTGTTCAATTTTCTTCAAAGTACTGGTTATCACCTGAAATACCCTGTTATTTTATTTGTTTACTTGTTTACTGCCTGTCTCCCTCACAATACTCTATATAAATGTTGTAGGGAAAAGGCCAGGAGAGCAGTTTCCAGGCTCTTGGCCTCACATGGAAAGGTGCTGGTTCTGTTATTAGATGACCATCAGCTGTAACCAGTTGGCCATTAGCCACTATTGTTTTGCATATAACTGCCATGGCTACATTAGCAAGCATGGGTGTCTTAGATGGTGCAGATCCTGCAGATTATACTTCCTGTGTCTGGAAGGGCTGCCAGTGAGACTGTGGTTCAGAGAGACCCCTTGTTAGGGTGTCTGAGGGTAAGGGAATCCCAGTAGGGAGTGCCCAAGCCTTTGGGAGCTGGAAGAAGATATGCAGAGCCTCAGGAAGATATGTGAATAGACATACTTTATTCACTGGAACAATGGCCAGGTTTTATACTACACAGAGACAATAATGGCACAGAGCCAAGGCACTTATATAAGTATATACATAAACAGGGTGCATGGCACCTGCACTCATCCTATCCCCTCAATGGGCAGGTCGTAATCCTGCCAGATGGCCAACTGAGGGAGCCTGACCGGCTCTATTTTCCCTACATGGGGTATTGACGGATATTTGCTTGTCATGTCTCGACCATCATTGAGAATATAATATAGTGGTATGAACCCCCTATCTGTGGCTCTGTTTTTGTTCCTTTTCAACCTCACTGAATCATGTGTTGATCTGCAGGGAGCTTAGCCCCAGCATGATAAAGTAAACTCTTTTCACAACTGTGTCCCTTAAAATGATGCTTGGCACATAGTTGGTACTGAATGGCTATTTATTAAATTTACAGTGGGGAACAAAACAAAGTCCCTGATGTCAAAGACCTGTCAGTTAGACCTAAATAAATAAACAAATAAATAATGAATTAATACAAGTTGGAGTCAGTGCCATGACACAATAGATTGCTCTATGGTCAAGGAAGGTGGCATGCAGAAAGTGAACTGCAGGGAGTCAGCCATTTGGATATCTGAGGTAAGGGGGCCTGAGGGAGAGGGAAAAGGCAGTGGCTAAGGCTTTTGAAAAAGAATTAATATGAGTTTCAGGTGTACAAAACAATGTAATAGACATTTACACCCTTCACAAAGTGATACCCCCCCATTTCCAATCTACTATCCCTCTGACATCGTATATAGCTGTTACACTTCCACTGACTCTACTCCCCATGCTGTACTCCACATCCTGTGACTATATATATATATATATATATATATATTAAATTATGGTTGACATTCGTTATTATTCAGCATCAGCTTCAGGTGTACACTGCAGTGTTCAGGCACCTACACCATCCATGTAGAATCTAAAAAATAGAATAAATGAACAAACTAATCAGAAACAGTCTCAGAGATATAGAGAACAAAGTGAGGGTTGATAGATGGGAGTTGGGTGGGAATGAGGGAGAAAGGTGAGGGGATTAGAAAGTACAAATTGCTAACCACAGTGTTAAGGCTTTAAAGGCCTTTTGGAGGCATGTCTGGCCTGTTTGATGCTAGAGTGAAATGGATTTGAGGAGACAATAATAGATGAGCTCGGGGAGGTAATGGGTTGCTGTAGCAGGGCTGTTTCATTGAATGTAACTCCTACTAATTTCGACATTAAAGCTTACATCCCTCTGAAGGAGGCAGTGTACCTGATAAGTATTTCAGGCTTCATGGAAAGTGTGTGTGGGGTGTGTGTGTGTGTGTGTGTGTGTGTGTGTGTGTGTGTGTGGTCTAATTGGTTCCACTGAGGCTGATATGATATCAGACTGTTCTAGTGTATCCAATCACATAAAAAAACCCAGAAAAGGATACAAAATTGTGAACAATGAGATCTTATTTGTTTCATTTTCAAAAGCACTTTCAACATTTCGGGGAAGTGTTTTACTTCAGAAGGTACATTTCGAATGAAAATGTAAACTTTTTTATATATAAAATTCTCACATAGCTTAACAGCCACAGAAATTAGGTAAATTTATAATTTATTATTGAGTACAAATATAGGGAAAACCCTGGTACTTAACTTAAAGGTGTTCACAGTTTAATTGACAGATAAGGCAAACACACATGAAAAGGAAACACCTTGGAAATTATGTGTCAGAGAAAAATGACTATATCCATAATGCTCTGCCCATCTTCCTTCTGTTGTCAGAGAGTGGGCCTTTCTCAGCACAATGTCCAGGTCCTTGGTAACTTGAGCAAAGAATTGAATGAGATACCAGAGTAAAGCAGTAAAATAATTAGTTTATTAGAAAAGACAGTATACCCAGAAGCAAAAGTAGACCTGAGTACTAGAGGATGGCCCAAGGGCCAATTACCAAAGAGTGTGGAGGGGGCACATGCAAAGGTGAGGCTTAAAGGGAAGAAGCAGCAGCAGAAGTAGCAGTAGCAGCCGTGCTTCCCTCCCAGGAGTTGGGGTTTTTATCCTTTTTCTCCAGGATGGGCTGGTCTTCCTGGGCATAGGACCACTTGATTGGCCCTTGTGATTAACAAGAGGTACTGTGTAGGTGTGAGTAACTGGTCTGATCTAGTTGGATATTTTGTGCCCATTGCTCTTCCCACAGGAGTAGATAATTACAATACAAAGGGGAGTTTTGGGTGGAGAGGAGATGTCCCCCAGGTGGTCACACTCTGTGGGATGTGCAGGAATGCAGAGACCCAATGCCTGCCTCTGACTGCCTGCCTAGTTTTTCCTTGAGAGACGTGATCCCCATAAAATCTCTATGGGAAGCTGAGGGACAGGAGGTCTCTTCTTCTGTATCTGCTTCCTGCTGGGCAGGGGCATAGAGCTGTCCCTGCCTATTGGAGCTTCACGGAACTCTCACCCTAGCTGATCTCAAATGAGAGGAAGGGGTCTCAAGCTCCACCTGGAAGACTGTGTTGGCTTCTTTGCTTGTTGGGGTATCCCCTGTATCCTCAAGGCTCCTGAATGAGGACAAAAATATAAATCTGTTAGTTCTTATGAAACTTGTGGCTATTCAGTCCATCACTCAGGTTCCATCAGTTGTCTGGACACAGAATGGGTTTGACATTTAGCTTCCTGGCCTGGGGGATATTAGGAAGTCTTAGGCTTTCAACTAGTTATTGGAAGCAGGGGTAGGAGACTTCTATTGTTTCAGATTCAGGAACTAATTTACAAAGCAATTAAGAAGCAAGGGGGATTTTCAGTCCAAGATTCACAAACTGGTTAGAAGAGCAATCAAAGCCCAAGAGCTAAGAAACTAAAGAACTAGGGAGAAGACTTAACATTTTTATACTTAACATTTCTATAGAAAAGAAAACATCAAAGTTTTTCAGTGGTGGGGGTTGGTGCTGCTCAGTTGGCCGGTAACACTTCTACCATGATTTTCTAGCCTCTAAAACGTATCTTCCTTCCCATTTGTGGTCTGGAAACATGCATATTCCTGATCTAGGGGCATTTAATGAGTAGTTGGCTGGTAGTGGTGGGATTCAGGGTCAATCCATTTGTGGTTAGTCTAGCTTTGGACTTATACCCTTATTCTAACAACTGTATCTGCCTTTTGCCTTGGGGCCAACCAAGCTCTTCTTGTATCCTGGTTATCTCTGCTCTGTCAGGCTCATACCCCATTTCCAGGGTTAAAGAGATGAAAGTCCTCCCCAAATCAAAGCAGACGATTTCTACTTTGCTAGTTTGTCTTTGGCCACCTGCCTGTCTTCCCACATGTTATCTGCTACCAGAAACCCCTGTGAAGGCCACTCAGTTTTGAGATTCAGAGGTGATATTATTATAAGGTGATATAATTAACAGACACTGCTTTTAATTTCAGGAGATAGAACCAGGGAAAGAGGGATTCTTACTTGTCCTACTGTAGAGATTTGAGTTTTTTATCATATACATATGGTATTTTAAAAATAATTTAAAATAGAAGAAAACTGAAACAGCAACAATTTAGAAAACTAAAACATGGTATTTTTCCAGTACACAGAAATATCTGAATCTTACCCCAAATGAAGTTTCTGGCCCTAGAGATCAACCAAGAAAGGAATTCACACAAAGGAAGCAAGGTAAACTAACCTTTAATTATGAACTGAAGCTTTCACATTAAAACTCAGTATTCAGTGAGCTAGACCCTGGGAGGCTAGACTCAAGACCACCTACTACAACTCCAGTGTGATTTGTGAGCCAACACTACAGCAGGAAACAAGTGTGTACAAGAGACCAAAAATTTGCCTGAATGCCCAAGTGTTGCTTGGGGGAAGGGAGACACTTTCAGGCCTATTTTTCTAGCTGCATGGAAACACAGAGGCAGGTTGGGATCCTGCCTTATCTTTCAAGTGTGTTGGAAGGGAAAAATCCTCAGAGAACCATCTTTATATTTGTATAATCTTTCAATCCTTTTTCTACCACCTCGTACTGTAGTCTGAATAAGATGGAATACAGTGCCTACATTCTAACCCATTTTTAGGAGAGGGGGTAAAAAAGAAAAGGGACCTTTAACTTCTTTCCTAGGGAGGAAATGTGATTAGATAGATGAGATCATGATGGAGAGGCAACAGAAATTGGAGAAGATAGGGTAATATGAGGTGAAGGTGATTAGGCGATATCAAGTAGATGATGTAGAGTCTGGAAGTCATGATGAAGAGATCAGACCCTTTTTCCTTGTAGTTTATTTATTTAGTAAAAATTTCCTGGGTCCCACATGCTGCCAGGCCTGGGTTGGTGCTGGGATGACAATGATGAACAATACGACCCTTGTACTCAAGTAGCCTATATTCTCTGGAGGAGAAATAGAGAAGTAAAGAGGCAGTTAAAATAATATATCAGTATCTCTCATTTTGTAGGCTGCCATTTCATTTTGTTGATTGTTTCTTTTGATGTGCAGAAGCTTTTAAGTTTGATGCAGTCCCATCTGTTGATTTTTGCTTTTGTTGTTTATACTTTTGGCATCATGTCCAAAAACTCATCTGTAAGTCCCATATTGATGAGTTTCTTCCCTATGTTTTCTTCAAAGACTTTTATGATATTAAGTCTTACATTTAAGTTTTTGATCCATTTTGAGTCAATTATTTGTGAGTGGTATGAGATTGTCCAATTTCATTGTTCTGCATATGTTTCTCCAGTTTTTCCAACATTGTTTGTTAAAGAGATTACCCTTCCTACATTGTATGTTCTTCGCTCCCTCATTGAGTATTATTATTATTATTATTATTATTATTATTAAAGAGTTTATTGGGGAATTGGGGGAGGGAACAGCTTTGAGGAATTAGAAAAGGGGAACAGACAAGTTGCTGTCCTTTTGTTCTTCAGTCTAGCTGTGCAGGACATTGTTTCACTGGCCCATGTTGGTATTGTGATCAATGCACCCTTCCCAGCTGAGGCAGATTGGTCGCCTGCCCTTGGATGGCCGCTCATGCTGGCTGCCAGCTGCTCACGCTGGCTGCCAGCCACTCACGGTAGCTTAAAGCAGCCCACTGCAGCACCACTGCAGCCTACGCTGTCCCCAGTGACTCATGGCAGCCCAACTCCAGATTGAGCTATTGTTCACTATCTTAGCTGTAGAGGGCACAGCATCACTGGCCCATGTGGGATCCAAACCGGTGGCCCTGCTGCTCAGAGCTCGCACTCCTAAGCCAACTCTTAACCAATGAGCCACTGGGCCGGCCTCCTCATTGAGTATTATTAGTGCTATGTCTGGATCAGATGGAGCCCTGTCAGAAAGACATAAAACCTAATTCTGAAAGAATGGAGACAGTTTCCTACATAAGGGGACATTTGGGAGTTAGTACTAAGGAGCTAAACCAGCAGAGACTGGGAAAAGGCACTTAGGCAAAGGACCATCATGCAGATAGACCAGAAGGTGAGCACGGCATATTAGAAGACCTGTGTTACCTTTGGTTTGTGTGGAGTGTAGAGTATGACCAGGGAAATGGTAAATGATGAGACTGGAAAGATCTTCAAGGGCTACATTGTCAAAGGCCTCATGAAACATATATTAAGGAGTTCAAAATTTGTCCCAAGGGAAACGGGAGAGCCATTGCATGGCTTTAGGAAGGAAAGCTGCGGCATGATTAGAGTTTTAATTTTAATAAGATTACTCTGTCTAGTCTGGAGAATAGTATCTAGACTGGAAGGAGGCAAGGAGACCAGTTAGAAGTATATTGCAATAATCCAGGCTGGTGATAATCACAGGTGTAGTAAAATTATGGAATGGCAGGATATACTTGAATTCTTTTGTTGCATATCCGGATCCCCTCTCTACCTTTCTCACTGCTCCACTGACCCTTTGGATGCTACCCCACATGGGCTGTATCAACTTTGCCCTCCAGCTTCCAGTGAGATGTGGCATATGTGAAGAACCTGTAGGTGACCAGAGGGAAGGATACTGATTCCCCCCAGATCCCTTTCACTTAGGTCACTGCAGGTTGGCTGCCTCCCTCTAGAAGAACTCCAGCGAGTATCTGGCAGCCCTATTCACATAGTTCTCCTCTCTGGGAAACCATTTGCTTACTCTAGCCCCTTTTTCCGGTGGGGTAGCTAAGAAGGCACTGCAGTGCTCTTATGGTTTCCTGCAGCTATGCTCCTATGTTTGTAAACATAGTCATGCACCACATAATGAATTTTTGGTCAATTACAGACTACATATGAGTATATGATAGTATATCACACAGCCAAGGTGCATAGGAGACTATGCCATCTAGGTTAGTGTCAGTGCACTCAATGACATTCGCACAACAACAAAATCACCTAATGATGCATTTCTCAGACCATATGCCTATAGTTCAGTGGCACACAATTTTATTCTCATCATTAAAATCTCCTCAAATTACATAGCTCACATGTACCATCTGTTTTATGCTGGGGCTCTGACATGCACAGGAAGACAGAGAGAGCAGGTGATGTGGGGAATTTAAAACGGTATAATTGAAAGGACAGAGTGCAGAAGAGGGAACAGTTGCTGATTATAATTCCTATACATTACACATTCAAATGGTGTTTTGAAGACAGATAAGGCAGAAGTCTTGGTGGACAAATATGTGATGCAATGAAGAGGAAAAATTAAAAGTGGCCCTGCTGTTTAACATATGCAAAAGATGTAAGTCTTGATAATGTTGTCGAATTTTCTAGCCAGTGGACGGGCTATCAGTTTTGGATCAATCCAAAAATGACTAACTCTGGTAAGCTGATTGTAATACTGTGAAGTCATTTTATAGTAATAACTATTTTTCATATATTGGTATGAAAAGCACAGAATTCTATTTCTGCCCATTCTTTCCTCCTTTGCCCCAGTAGTCTGTAAATAGACACCAAGGAAAACCTTCCAACCCTTTTCACAAGTTTCCCAAAGGGAACATCTGCTCAGAGACATGGTCAGGCAAAGGACCCTCATTACTGGCTGACATTTGGGCTTTAATTGGGATGGAGGCAAAGTAGTCCAAGTAGCTTTTTTACCTCTAAATTTATACTGAAATCTTGGATTACACTTCTCTGATTGAACAAAAAAAGCCAGTGATTGGGGAAGAAGCAATGACAAGAGCTCCAGTAAGTAATGGCGGCCTGGGGCAAACTTAGCCCCTCTTACTGAAGCTGCATTGGCAAACATCCAAAAAGACAAGGAGAGATTTTCTACAACTAGAATCCCAGATGAAAGACAGACCATGTCCCTTGCATTGTGGACCACTATGGTGCTCTTGTTCTGGACCGCTCTATTCGTCACTTCTGGAAAGGAAAGTCAAGTAATAATGCAAAATGTCTAACTTCATAAATGAGATCTGTGATAATTAACCTCAGCAACAAAATCCTTAAACATACATGCCTGTGGCGATGTATATGTATGACTAATTTGATCACAAAATTAATAATACAGCCATAAAACAACAAAGGAATCAAACAAATAACTTGTTTTAATTGACCAATCAAAACTGTTAAAACAGATGTGCACACAGGCAGTATTGAAATCATGATCAATATTTTATGTTATGTAGGTCAATTATTTCCTGAAATAAGTGGAGAAGGTTTTATCAGGATATATAAAATTACCTTTGAAGCCTATGTAACTTTATTAACAATTGTCACCCCAATAAACTTTAATAAAAAATAAAACAAAATAAAATAAAATTACCTTTACTGCCCTTCTTCTCTTACAGTAAATGTAAAAGTTTATTAAAATATTTTTCTTGAAAAGAAAGATTTTTTCCCCATATATCCACATTATATCTTTACTCAGAAGTAAGCATTGGCATATTGATTTGAGCCATAGCAAAACAGGAAAGTTTGAATGTAAGAGGAAATCCTCTGATATTTCACCAATGCAATTAGATGTAGTATTTTTGAATATCAAGTTACCACATACATGTATAACGGATTAGCTTCAGTTCTGCAGTTTCTGCTTTTGCTTGACCAACACTCAGGAAAGTACTCAGGAATGCTGTTCTTCACAGTTGTGAGCTTGGTCTGACCAGAGTCTCACCTCTCTACCTCATCTGAGATAGCTGCTCTGAATGGTTCAAACAAAAATCAGGTAGAGGTCTCAAATTTCTAATTCTTTTTGTTTCAACTTGGTAATTAAAAAGAATAACTATAATATCTAGTGCTTTACTAAATGTTAGGCATAGTGCTAGTTCTTTCAATATATTGTCTTTTTTAATCCTTAACGCAGGTTCATAAAGTAGGCATTATTCCATTTTATAGATCTGGAAACCATGTCTCACATGGGGTTAAGTCACCTAATTGAGGTTACCCATCCACAGGGTGGCAGAGGTGAAGTTCAAATTAATCTCTGAATGACTTTATACTATATTTGTAAGGAGCTCAGGGGGTATTTTCTTGATGCAGATACACAGATTTTCTTAGACTATGTTTCTATGTGACTAAGAATGGACTATGTTTTGATAATTTGAGATTGAGTTTGGGTGAGTCATTTTCTTTAATTGATTGTTTTAGTATTTTTATATTCTGGTTTGATTGTTAAAGGCTGCATAATCTATTTGACACCATTTTCTAGGCTGATTTTTGACAAAGATTCAATCTATCTCCATATGATTAAATGAATCATTTTTGACAGCTTCCAATGGTCACATCAGATTGTGGATAGTATTAAGTAAGATAAAGATGAAAACTTCAGACAAGAGGGAAAGAATCATTTACTTTATATGAAGAGACATGTATACATATATATTTCTTGAAAAACATAAACATTCCATGCTACACTTGCCACTAGAGGGAGTCATGTGAATACCATAACATACTGATAAAGGAAAAGGAAGTCATTATATATTTTCTCCGCATTCCACAAATATTTCAACCAGAATTCAGAATTTGGTAGAACTATTGTAATTAGTGGAAAGGACTTAAATATCTCACTGTAGGGTTGAAAACTGAAGAAACATCTTGCTTAAATTAGTCATGCAGGATGAGAGATAAACATGAAGACAAACTAATAGACACATTCCAGGTTCTAGCAACACCAGTTTAATGTTATACTGAAACTAAAATGAAAATCAAGCCATGATCTCTTTTGTTCCAAAACTCATTCAAAACACTATTCTAAAATTTTTTCTAGAATCAACAAATTAATCACAATTTCATTGATGTTTCATTAAGCACATTTCATTTTTCCAGGATGACTGTGATCATTATGTCAGTAAATAAAATCAAAGTACATTGAAAAGAAACTTAATAGGGAAGAAGATTCAGTGTCCAAAGGCCATGTTATGTCCATGTTCTCTCTGAAACTAGGCCAATATTTTCTCAATTGGTAAATTAGGAGAAAAGATGGATTATTTATAACTGGTAGGTTTGTAACACAAATTATTTTACATCTAATTTTAGAATTGATTATTCAACAGCATTTAGTGAAATCTTTCATGTAAATAGCACTAAATTGTCCATTAAAGTCTAGATTCAGTGCCAATAAATCCTAGGAAGATGAGTTCAGAAGTGGTGTTTAATGCTGTTATGTAGATTACTAGTTCTCAAAATGGGGTCCCTAGGCCAGCTCTACCACAATTGCCCAGAACTTGTTCAAAATACAAATTCTTCTGTCTTAGTCCAGATCTATTGATTCAGAAGGTCTAGAGAAGGGGATCCAGCAATGTGTGGAGAGCTCAGCAATCACCCTTGAGGTGATTCTGATGCACACAAAGTTTGAGAACCAAGATAGAGATCTAATATATAGTCCTTTGAAACTAAGTCTAGCAACTTATGCAAATTAAAGCATGCTTTCTGCACTTTATTGTAATCATTATTTTCTGATGGGTAAATTAAATTTAAAAATATAAATAAAATGGATCATCATGGAAAAATTGCAACTTTTTGTAACACTAAATAGTCATAGATTAAAGTAATTGAATTTAAAAATAATAAACACATGTGGTAGAGAAGCAAGAGTAAAATGTGTACTTTCTGGCAAATGGCAGAGAAATTATTTTTTTTCTCTCTCCACAAGCATATGTTTTGCCTAAAGATCACAATTTATTATTTTCTATTTTTCATCTGTAATTTTGAGATTATATGATTACTTAGGAACTTGGAAAAAAGATGCTTTAATAATGCACACTTTACAAGGGCAAAGCAAGATTTACCTAGAAAACTAAATAAGGTTAAAGTTACAAGAGGACTTTAACTTTGTACTTTATGTAATTTTGGATTATCTGAATTTTTTACAAGATGCATGAATTACTTTACAATAGAAAATATATATTTGTAGATGAGGGTAAAAGGGATCAAATATATGGTAATAGAAGAACTGACTCTGGGTGGTGAACATACAATGCGATCTATACACTATATATTACAGAATTGTACAGTTGAAACCTACATAACTTTACTAACACTTGTAACCCTGATAAACTTTAATTTAAAAAAATATTTTCAAATTAAAGTTTTCTTTCTTTTTTTTTTTTTTACAGGGCAGTGTCACTGGCTCTCATATGTGGGATCCGAACCTGGGCCACTGGCGTCCCAAGCCAGCTGTTAATCACCGCGCCACTCGGCTGGCCCTCAAATTATATTTTAAAGCCTAGTTGCAAGCAAGTAATCTCAACATGACAAAATGTGGTTTTTACTTTGGTTTATCCAATAATAACTGGATTGCTGATATGATTATTTTTGTATCATATTGATAATTTCAGATATAGTCAAGCACAATGCTTATATAAATCAGGTATAAGTGGAGAGCCCCATCAGTTCTTTGTGATTGACCTACATGCATGTAATTGGTTCTACTAATCATTTAAAGCTGACCTTAAACATTAATCTGGATCATTTTGTTAATATACGGCATGAAATAATAAGCCAACAAACAAAATACAGCTGCAGAGATTTAGCTGGTACTCGTCCAGTTCGATTGGCGTAGTAAATTAATATCTCCTTCCAATTATTTGCCTTTCCTTATACAAAGAATAAGGTTAAGATGAATAATTTCTCCTGTTTTCAATGAAAAGTAAAGGTTATATATACACATTTGTTGAAGATGGGATGACTAGATGAATGCCTGAAATTTTCTACGCAGTCATGAGAGTTTTGGGTCTTTCTTCCTGTTCTTGAAATGGCCAAATTCACACAATAGAAAAAGCTGGCAATTATCTATCTATTGATGCTATAAAGTTTCTGAAATCTTAGAAGTTGAAGAATGAGGTCACAATAAAGTTTGCACGCCTCTTTTCTTAGGGCTCAAAAGTGGAAGCTGCTGATTCCTCTTTTAAGTCTTTCAATTATCTTCACTATGGAGCGTGATGACAGGTCACAGGCATTTGAAGTGTGTATTGTTAGGGCAGCATAGTTCTCAGAGAGAAGTCGTGGACTTACAAGTAGAATTTAACTTAAACATTGATCTGCGTGTGTTATCTTCAAGGCAGCTTTAAAATAGCATTCAAATTGGAAACTAAGAATTTTATATATGATATTGAAAAGAATGTGCAAGAAAGTTTTGCAAATGAATATACAAGTTAAGACAATTAAGTTTGCTAACTCATTCTACAAAGAGTGCTACATACCTAATTGTTGAATATCACAGGGTCACCTTCAAAGTACTCCCCTTGGGAAAATATGCACTGATGCCAGCACCTAGTCCACCCTTCTAAGCAATTTTGGAACTCTGGAATGGCCATCAGAGCTGTCATTGTATTCTCCTTGATGTTTTGAATGTCATCAAAATGTCTTCCTTTCAACATTTCTTTTATCTTCCAGTAAAGAAATAAGTCATTGGGGGGGCAGATCAGGTGAGTGGGAAAGGTGTTCCAATGCAGTTATTTGTTTACTGGCTAAAAATTCCCTCACAGACAGTGCCCTGTGAGCTGGTGCATTGTCATGATGCAAGAGCCATGAATTATTAACGACAAGTTCAGGTCGTCTAACTTTTATCACGCAGCCTTTTCAGCATTTCAAAATAGTAAACTTGGTTAACTGTTTGTCCAGTTGGTACAAATTCATAATGAATAATTCCTCTGGGATCAAAAAAGTTGCAACATCATTGCAACAAGTTCGTGAACTTAATTGTCAGATCTGGTATGTATGTAAATTATCATTCATATGAGCTATGATTGTTTTCTATCTGTTTCAAAAACTCTGTATTTACATTGTATCTTAAAGTTCGTACAGAAAAAAAGTAGTTTCAAAACTCCTTGACAATTAAGTAAACTACACAGTATATCCTGGTGATGAAGGATATGGGTTTTGAATAGGTTTGATTTGAAATCACTACCACGTATATAATACATGCCATTGACCAAGTAGCATTTAATTTCCATTGCCTCCTGCTCCCATTCCTTCATCCATAAAATGGGAATAATAATAGTTTGTTCTTTATGTGGAGATTATACGTGTCAATGCAGGAAAAAAATACATCTTTTTTTTTTTTGATCTGTAATATTTTTTTTATTTTTTATTTTTTTTATTTTTATTTTTCCATTTTTTTTATTAGTTTCAGGTGTACAACACAATGAAATAGTTATACTCTTTACCCCCTCAAAGTGACAACCACCCTCCCCGAGTTCGCCACCCCTCTCTCCCCGCATATCATACATATCTATTACAATTCCTTTGACTCTTTTCCACAGTATACTCCACATCCTGTGACTATCTGTATATTCAATTATAGTTGGCATACAATATTATACAACATCAGCTTCAGGTATACAGTGCAGTGATCAAGCCTCTACTCCATCCATGAAGTGGTCTCCCTAACAAGACATGTGACCATCTGACACGCCACAAAATTTTTACGACATTATTATATTCCCCGAACTGTGTTTCATATCCCTGTGGCAATATTGTAGTTGTCTATTTATGCTGTCTAATCCCTTCCCCTTCCCTTTATCCCCACCCCTCTCTCAACTAGCAACCCTCAGTTTTTCCTCTATATCTGTGAGTCTGTTTACTTTGATCGTTCATTCAGTTTTTCAGATTCCACATATAAGTGAGATCATATGGTATTTATCTTTCTCCGACTGACTTATTTCACTTAACATAATAGTCTCTTCACAACGTTATCAATTACATTCCCAGAACTGCCCCCATATCCCTGCGGCAACATTGTACTCACCCACCTATGCTGTCCAAAACCTTCCCCCTCTCCCTCATCCCTACTCCCTCCCAGTCAGCAACCACTAGTTTTTCTTTATATCTGCTTGATAGGACTTCAATCTTCTTAAATTTACTGAGACTTGTTTTGTGGCCCAATGTGGTCTATCTTAGAAAACGTCCTATGTGCATTTGAGAAGAATGTATATTCTGTTTATTCAGGGTGAAATGCTCTAAAAATATCAACGAAGTCCAGCTGATCTAATGTGTCATTTAAGGCCCCTTACCGTGTTGATTTTCTGTCTAAAGGGTCTGTCCATTGGTGACAATGGGGTGTTGAAATCCCCTACTATGATAGTGTTACTGTTGATCTCTGACTTTATGTCTGTCAAAATCTGTTATATGTAATTAGGAGTTCCTATGTTGGGTGTATAGATGTTTATTAGGGTTATAGTGCCCTTCTTTGTCTTTTATTGTAGTCATTTTAAAGTCTATTTTGTCCAAAATAAGTATTGGTACCCCAGCTTTTTTTCTCTCTTTTCCATTTGCATGAAATATCTTATTCCATCTGTAAACAGCATATACATGTGTCCTATTTTCTTATCCACTCAGCCACTCTCTGTCTTTTCATTGGAGCATTTAGCCCATTCACATTTAAAGTGATTGCTGATAGGTGCATAGTTATTGCCATTTTGTTATTTGTATTCCTGGTCTTCCTGGGTTAGCTTGATTACCCCTTGCTCTTGTTTAAAAAATCCCTTTTAACATTTCTTGCAATGCTGGCTTGGTGGTAATGAATTCCTTAAGCTTATTCTTTTCTGAGAAGCTCTTTATTTCTCCTTCAATTTTAAGTGATAGCCGTGCTGGGTAGAGCAATCTTGGTTGTAGGCCTTTATTTTGTGTCACTTTGAATATCTCCTTCCATTCCCTTCTGGCCTGCAGAGTTTCTGTAGACAAGTCAGCTGTTAGTCTAACAGGAGTTCCTTTGTATGTAGCCTGCTGTCTTTCTCTTGCTGCCTCTAGGATTCTGTCTTTGTCTTTAACCTTTGCCATTTTAACTATGATGTGTCTTGGTGTGGACCTGTTTGGGTTCAGCTTGTTTGGAACCCTCTGCACTTCCTGGGCATGTATGTTGATTTCCTTCACCAGGGTAGGGAAGTTTTCACTCATTATTTTTCCAACACATTCTCCACCCTTCTTCTTCTCTTCTCCTTCTGATATTCCTATGGTTGGTGATTGTTGTGTTTACTTGTCCCATAGGGCTCTTAAACTGTTTTCATGGTTTTTCGTTCTTTGGTCTTTTTGTTGTGCCAACTGGGTGATTTCTGCTATTTTGTCTGCCAAATTGCTGATCTGCTCCTCTGCTTCATCTACTCTACTGGTGATTCCTTCGAGTGTTCTTCATATCAGTTATTGTATTCTTTAGTTCTAATTGGTTGTTTTTTATGATTTCTCTATCCTTCCTTATGTCCTCACTAAGTTCATTAAACATTCTTTTTTTTTTTTTTTAAGGGCAGTGTCACTGGCCCTCATATGTGGGACCGAACCGGGGCTGCTGGCTTCCGAGGCCAGCGCTTAACCACTGCGCCACTCGGCCGGCCCTAAACATTCTTATCATCAGTGTTCTAAGCTCTGTCTCTGAAAGGTTGGCCCCTCTGTTTCGTTTAGTTCCATTTCTAGAGGTTTCTTCTGATCTTTTACTTGTGACATGTTTCTTTGTTTCCCTATTCTGGCTGTTGCTCTGGGATTGCTTTGATGTATTAGATAAATCACCAGGAGAGCCCTGGCTGGATCACGCAGGCACATAGCTCACGGCCCAACAGTCCCAGGAAAACTCCCAGTCTCAGCCTGTCCCAATCAGCTGCTCACAGATCAGGCCGAGCAGCCCGACAACCAAATACCAGCCTGGCAACTCTGCAAGCGCAGTGTGGAGAGCCGGGACCAGAGGCGGCTTGTGCACTCCCATGTCTCAGTGATCAGCCTGTTGGAGCCAGAGCACGCCCACCAGGCATTCCCCTGGCAACGCAGCACAAGCCATGCGGAGGGTGGGGATACAAGGTGACTGGTGCTTTCCCTGGTCTCAGTGAGCAGCCTGTTGGAGTGGAAGGGCACCCACCCAGTGTTTCCCTGGCAACACAGTATAAGCCGGGTGAAGGGTGGGGATACAAGGCCGCATGCGTGTGAACACACACACACTTCTGCGCCAATTCCACCAGACCAATGAGGTCCCAGAACTGATCCTCTGTGGGAGTGCCCAACCCTGACAAAATGGAGCCCTCCTTACACCACTCTCATGCAGGCTCCACACCAGGGAACAATAGTCCAAAAACCTCCAGCCTTTGCTCCAAAGGTGCTCAGTTCAGTCTGTCCACACAGGCTCCTGGGCCCGGCTCACACAGCCACTCCCTCCACCAGGAACCAGGTAAGTGCTCACGGGTGAGCAAGCCCGGGCGCTGGCCCCACTGATTCCCTAGCGGCTCTTAGCCTCACCAAGCTGAGCAAAGAGATTCCTCACTAAATTACTGCCAGCTATCTTGGAACTCCTCTTCCTGGCAAAAGAACTCTGGGCTGGTGAGCTTGGTGTGCGGCCAGAGGGTCTCTCCCCGAACCGGAGAAGCCTCCCCGCAGCTGGGGCTTCCCTCATGGGGTTCGCCCTCTCTCGTCTCCACCTGTCCTACCAGACCTGACGTGGCCTCCTCTTTACGTTCTTCGTTTAGTGGTTCTGTTCATCTAGTGTTCCGGGGACCTCTGGGGTTGAATGCTGTATAATTTGTTAGTAATTTTGGTGTGATCCTGGGAGGCAGTTAGCACAGCATCTGTCTATTCCATCATTTTACCGGAAGTCCAAAAAATACATCTTTTTAAGATAAGATATGATGAGATTTCTTTTGTTATCGCCCAAAATGTAATGCTCTAGATAAAATTAAGTTTCTTAGTTATGAAAATATAATTATGCCTGACAGCAAGCCTATTGAAATTTGAACACAAAAGATTTTTATTACTCTTTCATCTTATATACTACTATTGCTTAGTGGCAAGTGTGTTCTAATCCTATGACAAGAAAACCATCTCAAATGAAGAGGTTATTATCCTACTGAAAACACTTATGGAGCCTTTTGAAAACACTAAAAATGCTATTATATTTGTCATTGTAATTTTCAATTTAAAAAATTTGTGAATTAATGAATAGA
This sequence comes from Aselliscus stoliczkanus, assembly GCA_033961575.1. Lineage (NCBI taxonomy): Eukaryota > Metazoa > Chordata > Mammalia > Chiroptera > Hipposideridae > Aselliscus > Aselliscus stoliczkanus. The sequence continues at coordinate 66,904,533 of CM066740.1, read as the reverse complement.
TCAGAAAATGGAGAAGGCATTTTGTTTTCCTTCTATGTTTACATTGATTGAAATTTGGCACATTCTTTATGTTTTAATTTTAAATTTTTTTGTACGTGCTAAAAAATATTGTTGAACATAATATTGACATAAACCTTATGTTGTCTTTGAAAGTAAGAAATGGTTAAAGAAGAGATAGGTAGTTCGTCAAACCATGGGGCACTAACCTATAACTGAGAATAATTAAAGTGCTGGATTTGTCAGGGAATCACATGGCACAACTTGCTTAAGAAAACAATTCATTAAGTGGCTTGTAAGCAGTGCTGTGATGTGGCTCCTTTTCTTCCCTTAACAAGAAAAGAAAGCAAGAAACAGAACAGAGAGATTATCCCTTCATATGATTTAAAAAGCAGAGGGCTGTTAATTCCTAGTTACTAAAAAGATATCTTTCAATATACGAAAACTCTTACAAAATGAAAGGGTAGATATATTATGACAAGAATATCTCCTTAATTCTTTATTTCATTTTTTAAAATAGTATTTATTTATCTGTGAGATCCTATTTTTGCTGTGCCATGGAAATCAATTCAGATCCAAATAGAATAAAAAGATAAATATTCAATATAGCAATCTTTAAGAAAAAAAATTTTTGAACAGATAATGTTGCAAGGCAGAGATGAAGCCAATGTGTTACACAATTGTGTTATAAACATCTTTTACAATATTTGAAAAACAGTTTATCCTGAAGTTTGGAAATAACTTGTATTTCCAATTTCATATTCACTGCACTTTTGTTTGATTAGGAGCATAAATGAATATAAATGATACAGATGTTAATGATTTATGAAACCACTGGAATCAAAAGTTGGGGCTACTGCCCCAGGTAGTCACATGCACTGAATTAAGATGTCTAAAATGGTGAATCATTGAATTTGTTGGCTTTCTCCTTTGGCTTTAGGTTTTTGTTTTCAAAACCAAGTTAGATTAAGTGTTTAATCTAGAGAGTCACCTCAAATGTCCTTAACTTCTTTGGAACAATACTCTAACCAGAGTTTAGGCAATTTGCTCTTTTATTTATTATTATTATTATTAAAATTTATAGGGATGACAATGGTCAACAAAACTACATAGGTTTCAAGTGTACAATTCTATAATACATCATCTATATATACCATTATTTCTTTTTTTAATTCTTTTATTGTGAAATAAACATTAAAAAAATAGTTTCAGATGTACAACGCAGTGCAATAATTATACATTTTACCTCTCAAAGTGACAATCCCTCTCCCGAAAATCTCCACCCACTCTCCCCCCCATATTATACATATCTATTAAAATTCCCTTGGATACATTCCACAGTATACTCCACATCCCGTGACTATCTATATATTCAATTATAGCTGGCATACAATATTATACAACATCAGCTTCCGGTATACAGTGCAGTGATCAAGTGTCTACTCCATTCATGAAGTGGTCTCCCTACCAAGACATGTGACCATCTGACACCCCACAAAATATTTACAACAGTATTAATTATATTTCCCGAACTGTCTTTCATATCCCTGTGGCAATATTGTAGTTACCTGTTTTTGCTGTCTAATCCCTTCCCCTTCTCCCTCATCCCCAACCCCCTCCCAACTACCAACACTGTTTTTCCTCTATATCCATGAGACAGTTTCGGTGTACTTTGCTCATTCATTCAGTTTTTCAGATTCCACATATGAGTGAGATCATATGGTATTTGTCTTTCTCTGACTGACTTATTTCACTCAACACGATAGTCTCTAGGTCTATCCATATCAATGCAAATGGTATCATTTCATTCTTCTTTACCACGGAGTTATACTCCATTGTATAAATGTACCATAATTTCTTAATCCAGTCATCTACTGATGGGAATTTTGGTTGTTTCCAAGTCTTGGCTAAGGTAAATAGTGCTGCAATAAACACAGGGGTGCATATATTTTTTCGAATTAGTGTTTTGGAATCTTCTGGGTAAATGCCCTAAAGTGGAATTGCTAGGTCATTTTTTTGAGATACCTCCATACTGATTTCCATCATGGCTGTACCAATCTGCAGTCCCACCAACAGTGCAGCAGGGTTCCCTTTTCGCCACAACCTCGCCAGCACTTTTGTTTGTTGATTTATTGATGATAGCCATTCTGACTGGAGTGAGGTGGTATCTCATTGTAGTTTATATTTGCAATTCTCTAATGACGAGTGAGGTTGAACATTTTTTCATATGCCTGTTGGCCATCTGTATGTCCTCTTTAGAGAAATGCCTCTTCATATCCTCTGCCCATTTTTTAATTGGGTTGTTTGTATTTTTGGTGTTGAGTTTCGTGAGTGTTTTATCAATTTTGGATATTAACCCCTTATCAGATATATCGTTGACAAATATCTTCTCCCATTCAGTAGGCTGCCTTTTTGTTTTATTGATGATTTTCTTTGGAGTTCTGCTAGGATATTTTGACCAATTTAAAAGTAATTATTAAATCACATTTGAAAATAATTTTACATGCATAAACACATATTTACTATTTTTCTTCTTGTATACTTATTGCCCTTCCTACATGTGATTTGGCACATATATGCATTATGTACAAACAGAAATACAGCTATAATTTATACTGAATGATAGATCGTTGCATATGATCCAGAAAGGCTGTCTTTTTGTTCTTAGTCTGATGCAAAAGACCATGAATGAGACCATTTTAAAAATAGTACCTGTCGGCCGGCTGAGTGGCGTGGTGGTTAAGTGCTGGCTTGGGAAGCCAGCGGCCTGGGTTCAGGTCCCACATATGAGGGCCAATGACACTGCCCTCAAAAAAAAAAATAGTACCTGAAGTCTTTCAAATTGTGTAATGCTAATTTTTCTTACTTTAATGAAATTTGAAACTAATATTAATTATGACCAGTGTTGTACTAGTAAATATTTAATAACCAGTTCTCTGGAAGGGGGGATCACCTTGATGAGTAACGTTTGCTGATTTCCATGGTGTAAATACTTCCACCAAGGCTGATTTCAATTACCAGCCTAATGTCACTGAATGCTGAGTGGGAAGAGATGCACATAATTGAATCTCTAATCAGTACAACCAGCTCCAGCTCACCACTCATTATAACCCCATTTGTATAAATAGTTGTTTGACCTAATAAAAGTTGAAATTACAAGATTATTCTAAATGTAGTTTTTAAAAACTCTAAAACTTATTGTTTTGCTATATGCTAAATTACACACACACACACACACACACACACACACACTTTTTTTTTTTCTTTATTGGGGAATTGGGGAAGGGGAACAGACAATTTGCTGTCTTTTTGTTCTTCAGTCTAGTTGCGGAGGACGTTACTTCACTGGCCCATGTTGGTATCGTCACTGCGCTCTTCCTGGATGAGGCAGATTGGTCGCCGGCCTATGGATGGTCGCTCACTGTGGCTATTGGCTGCTCACGCTGGCTACCAGCCACTCACGCTGGCTGCCGGCCACTCACTGTAGCCTGTGGCAGCCCACTGCAGCAGGGGTTGCAGCCTACACCATCGCTGGGGCTCGCACAGCCCAGCTCCAGGTGGAACTGTTGTTAGCTGTAGAGGGCAGTGTCACTGGCCCTCATGTGGGATCCGAACCAGGGCTGCTGGCATCCCAAAACCAGCTCTTAACCAATGCGCCACTCGGCCGGCCCACACACACACTTTTTTTTTTTCCCTTGGGAGAAATGAAGCAAGAAAATAATCTGAGAACTTCCAAATAGATGATCATTGCAGGAAACTGAGTTAGAATAAATCCCAGACATCATAAATAGTGCCAGATAGTCTGAGATATAAATAACCCCAAATCCTTTTTCAACTGGAGAGCAATCCCTTCAGGTTAACAATGAATTTTATTGCTGGTATTTCTAATATTTGCCATCTATAACAATGATGAGAAAGCATTCCTCTACAGTGAATTTAATGATTTTGAACACATGCAGCATTATTGTGTTCATAGAAAGGGTGTCCTAGGGTAATGCTCTTCAAACCAGAGTTCACAAACTGGTGTGGGTCACTGTTCTGTAATTAGAATGGTGCAGAAACTGAAGTAAGGGTTTAAAAGCTATTATAGCAATCTGACTTGATACCCAAGTTCACGATCGGTGGACTCATAAAATAGTTCTATATGATTGAACAGGGAATAGGCCAGGTTGGGCTTTAACTATACTTTTACTGGGTAAGTTGTTAGATCTGGCTATGATGAAGAATTGAAGATTAATTTCAAAAATATGTCACTTGCTTCATTTTTTATAAAAGTTAAAAATGAATCACCTGAGCTTTCAAAAATTGCTTTAAAATATCTTCTTTCATTTCTATCAATATTCCTCTGTGAGACTGTTTTCTCTATTTTTTTTAGTGTTATTAAAAAAAAACAAACAGAAACCACTTCAAAATATTATACATTGTTGTCAACTCAGCCTTGATTAGATAACTTAACAAGCAGAGAGCAAGCTCGTTTATTGCACTAAAAACTTTAAATATTGATATCTTGGTGTTAGTTCAAAGTGTGTGAATAGGCATATAATGGGAAATTGCTAGTTCCTCACATAATCTTTAGTTACCATTGTGGAATGAGAAAAAGTTACATGTGTATTAGAAACTCCCTATGTTAATCACCAATGCACACACTTTAAACATGTCTAGTTTTACAATTCTTTGTAATTATTTTTTTCCTCTTCAGTTATCACCCATGTAGTTTTTTGTTTGTTTGTTTGTTTTTTGAGGGCAGCATCACTGGCCCTCATATGTGGGACTGAACTGGGGCCGCTGGCTTCCCAAGCCAGTGTTTAACCACTGTGCCACTCAGCCGGCCCTCCTCTTCAGTTATGTTTCTTCTGATTATATCTTTTAAAATGTAACTCCATGTTTGTTGAATATAATAATAATAAACTTTTACATGTCTTTTAAATTCATTTTTCTAATAACTTTTTATTGTATTTATAAAATATTAGTCAACAATGAAAAAACTGATCCTTCTCCACAGATATTTGAAAAGCACTAGGCTAGAACAGTATCTGGCATAGAGAAGTTGTTAATAATTATTTATTGAACAAGTGGAAGGAAGGTTCGAGCTTCCAATAAGGTATAGCTAGAACCAGAGATTTTTGAAGCCTCACATTATTATAAATTATTAATAGCTATATTAGAAAAAAATTATGTTTTTTGTCATATGAAAGCGTCTTATTTACAGACTATAACTTGCTTTGTTTGGTATCAGTAGTAGAAATTTCCATATATCTGCTCTGAAAAGAAGTTGCTGCATCATCTATTGTGGCTACTATTGGGTCTAAGACCACAGCAAACAACATAATCTCTTAAAAGATATATAAGTATAATAATTTACTATATAAATTACATAATATATATTTAAAATATATATTATATATTAAATTATATTAAATATAGATGAAATATATTAAAATATAAATTTATATAATTATATAATTTATAAAAATATGGTTGACTACTCACTTCCCTGCTTAAAACTAATGGTTTCTCAGGCTGGCTGAGTGGGGTGGTGGTTAAGAGCTGGCTTGGGATGCCAGCGGCCCCGAGTCGGATCCCACATATGAGGGCCAGTGACACTGCCCTCCAAAAAAAAACCAAAAAACCTAATGGTTTCTCATCACATTTAGCATAAAATCCAAACTCCATTTAATGATACGCCAGGTTCTATAAGATGGGCATACCACCCACCTGTCTGACTTCACCTTATCCTTAGTTTACTCTAGCCATGCTGTGATATTTATGCTCCTTGAATAAGCCAGGCATGCTCTCACCTCAGCGCCTTTTACCTGATGTACCCTCTGCTAGATTCTTTGCCCAAATCTTTTCCATAGCTGGCTTCTCATCTTTAGAGATTTCAGATCAATATCACATTCTAGATAGTCTTTCCCCTCACCGCAGTGGCTCATCACAGGACCTTCTTTTTTTTTTTTTTTTGAGGGCAGTGTCACTGGCCCTCATTTGTGGGACCCGAACTGGGGCTGCTGGCTTCCCAAGCCAGCGCTTAACCACCGTGTCACTCGGCCGGCCCACCTTCTTTTTTTATATGTAGTCTTCATGACATCTATCACTCTCTGAAATTATCTTGGTTATTTGTTTACTTGCTTATTATCCCTCTTCCTTTTCACTAGAATGCAAGCTCCATAAGAGTGGGGACCTTGTTTTTCTTGTTTGCATCTGTATCCTTGAAGCCTAGTGTTCTGGGAAGGATCTTAATATAAAACAGGTACTCAGTAAACATCTGTTTAATAAATTAATGGATGTGGAGGAGAAGAATGACTTTAGTTGCACTGGTAGCACTGAGCTACTTGAATTGGCAAGAACGCAAGACCCATTGTCATTATAAAAGCATTTACCAATGGAAATGAGATATGATTGTGAATAGACAAATTCCATTTGGAATGCTATATGTAATCACTCCCCCAAATATTCTAAGATCTCTTTCGATAAACTCACTGATCCACTTTTCTTTTGAGAGGTCCAACACATTTCAGACGTCCCTCCTGGAAAAATCAAGTATTTGTTATAGAACACATTTTCTTAATATGTGAAATCCATAAATGCCCTGAAATTAGATGCAAACTAAGAATATATATGCTTGTTTTAAAGGAAAATAGATATTGGGCCGGCCGAGTGGCGTATTGGTTAAGAGCTGGTTTGGGGATGCCAGCGGCCCCAGTTTGGATCCCACATATGAGGGCCAGTAACACTGCCCTCTAGAGCTAACAACAGCTCCACCTGGAGCTGGACTGTGCGAGCCCCGGTGACGGTGTAGGCTGCAGCCCCTGCTGCAGTGGGCTGCCATAAGCTACAGTGGGTGGCTGGCAGCCAGCATGAGCTGCCAATATCTGCTGTAAGCAACTATCCGGAGGCTGGCGACTGATCTGCCTCATCCGGGAAGAGCGCAATGACGATACCAACATGGGCCATTGAAGCAACATCCTCCACAACTAGACTGAACAACAAAAAGACAGCAACTTATCTGTTCCCCTTCCCCAATTCCCCAACGCTGTTCCCCTCCCCCAATTCCCCAATAAAATCTTAAAAAAAAAAAAGGAAAGAAACCAACAAAAAAAAATAAAGGAAAATAACTATCATCAAATTCTGAATAGATTCATGGTTCTTAAAAGATTAATAACTTCTTTTACATGAACTCCAGACAACATAAGCAGAAAAGGCTCAGAAGTAACAAACAGCATGTGATATTTTGGCACCAGTTTATAATACATGCAAAGATGAAAGTAGACATTTACAAAAATACTTGTTTCTAGATAACTACTTTTGGACATATCTAGAATTAAAATCTCTATCCTGCATGTGGTAAGATTGATAAAGAAAGTTAAATGCAGGCAGTCCCTATAATGATGAGACACAGTCTGCAATTACTTATTTTGGCGACAGCATAATTTGTGAAGCTCAATACATTCGTTTCGGGTAAATAAAGATGCCAACAAAAATCATACGACTTTATTTTCTCAGTATGTGAAACTTTTCCTCTGTTAAATATTGTATCTCTAATCATGACTAATGGCCCAAATCCACCACAATTGATTTTCCATCTACTTGGATTCTGATCAAGGGGTCTACTTGAACTTTCATTTTTTCAAAATAGGGCCTAGAAATACTGACATGATTTATTACTGTATGTCCGTTATTTCATTTCTCGTAAAAGGACTTGTTAAATAGATATAAATGTAGATTTCATCCTAATTTAGGTTGGAAACAGAGATGTCTTATCTCATATCATTTAGATATATTCTATCAATTCTAATCTATTTCAGATTATTGAAACTATCACACATGCTACTTTCTGTTCTCTCATTTTAACCTTTGTGATAAAGAATAATGGAAGCGTCACTTTTGGAAAATCTACTTTCAGTGTACAATAGTTATTTTTTACCTAGAACTTGCTAGATGTTAATAGGCTGACTGGTATTGCCTCCAACATTATATTGTTAGGTGGATGAATATATAAACATATAATTATTTTTGGGAAAAATATATATATTTTTTGATTAAATTTATTGGGGGTAACAATGGTTAATAGATGGGGTAACAATGGTTAATAGCATTATATAAGTTTCAGGTATAGAACTTTACAACACATCATCTGTACATTGCATTGTGTGTTCACCACCCAAAGTCTAGTCTCCCTCCATTACTATAGGTTTGACCCCCTTTACCCTCTTTGCCCTCCCACATCCCCCTTGCCCTCTGGTAACCACCATACTGTTGCCTGTGTCCCTGAACATAGAGGTACATTTATCTTTACAAGAAGTGTTTTCAAATTTTTTTGAATAAGACAAGAAATAACAAGTTTGGAGAGCATGTGGAGAAAAGAGAACCCTCTGCATTGCTGGTGGGAATGTTAATTGGTGCAGCCTCTGTGGAAAAGAGTATGGAGGTTCCTCAAAATGTTCAGAACCCAGCAATCCCTCTTGTGAGCATATACTTCTCTATTTTATATTTTGAAAAAACATACCACATATATATTTTCTATAATTTTTTTATAAGAAACTTTAAATTGTTGACGTCACTGTGAACACACAGTTGATGTTATAATGTGAATTATGTGGTGAATATGAAGTCTTTTAGAAATGTAATGCTCTGCTTTTTTAAAAAAAACAAATTATTATCTTTTTAATATCATTCTTAAATACTCACGATTATTTACTAATGATCTGTGTGTATCCATTGGGCACTGCATAGCTTCTTTTTTTTTTTTAAGCAGAAAATTTTATTTTTAGTGATATCACTCAAACTCGGTAAAATATTTCACACCTGAAATAAACTTTCCATTGACCAAACAAAAATATTACAATTTGCATTTTCACTGTTTCACCGTGTTAAATGTTAAAGTAAATGAAAACTCCAAAAACTTCAAATGGTCACATGGAATGACAGAAGTGAATTATCTCAAGTTCTGTATTTTCTTCTTTTAATCACAGTGCTATCATTGTTTATTTCAAAAGTTATTTTTCTTTTCCTATTTTTTTTTATTGTGAAATAAACATTTTTTTTAAATTAGCTTCAGGTGTACAACGCAGTGCAATAGTTATACTTTTTACCCCTCAAAGTGACAACCCTCCTCCCCCAATTCTCCACCCCACTCCTCCCCCCCATATCATACATATCTATTACAATTCCTTTGACTCCCTTCCACCGTATAATCCACATCCCGTGACTATCTATATATTCAGTTGCAGTTGGCATACAATACTATACAACATCAGTTTCAGGTGTACAGTGCAGTGATCAAGCCTCTACTCCATCCATGAAGTGGTCTCCCTAACAAGACATGTGACCATCTGACAACCCACAGAATATTTACAACATGATTATATTCCCCGAACTGTATTTCATATCCCTGTGGCAATATTGTAGTTGTCTATTTATGCTGTCTAATCCCTTCCCCTTTTCCCTCAGCCTACCCCCCTCCCAACTAGCAACCCTGTTTTTCCTCTGTATTTATGAGACTGTTTCTGTGTACTTTGCTCATTCGTTCAGTTTTTCAAATTCCACATATAAGTGAGATCTTATAGTATTTCTCTTTCTCTGACTGACTTATTTCACTTAACATAACAGTCTCTAGGTCCATCCATGCCGTTGCAAATGGTACGATTTCATTCTTCTTTATAGAGGAGTAATACTCCATTGTATAAATGTACCACAGTTTCTTAATCCAGTCATCTACCGATGGGCATTTCGTTTGTTCCCAAGTCTTGGCTATTGCAAGTAGCACTGCAATAAACATAGCGGTGCATATATTTTTTAGAATTAGCGTCTTGGATTCTTCTGGGTAGATACCCAAGAAGAATCGGCAGTTCCATTTCCAGTTTTTTGAGATACCTCCATACTGATTGGGTCATACGGCAGTTACATTTCCAGTTTTTTGAGATACCTCCATACTGATTTTCGTAATGGCTGCAACAATTTGCAGTCCCACCAACAGTGCACCAGGGTTTCCTTTTCTCCATACCCTTGCCAGCACTTGTTTATTGATTTATTGATGATAGCCATTCTGACCAGAGTGAGATGGTATCTCATTGTGGTTTTTATTTGCATTTCTCTGATGATGAGTGAGGTTGGACATTTTTTCATATGCCTGTTGGCCATCTGTATGTCCTCTTTAGAGAAACGCCTCCTCATGTCCTCTGCCCATATTTTAATTGGATTGTTTGCTTTTTTGTTGTTGAGTTTTATGACTGTTTTACCAATTTTAGATATTAACCCCTTATCAGATATATCATTGGCAAATATCTTCTCCCATTCAATAGGATGACTTTTTGTTTTATTCATGATTTCCTTTGCTGTGAAAAACTTTTAAGTTTGATGTAATCCCATATGTTCATTTTCCCTTTTATTTCCCTTGCCTGAGGGGATATATCAGTAAAAATATTACTCAGGGTAATGTCCGCAAACTTACTCCCTATGTTTTCTTCTAGGAGTTTTATGGTTTCAGGTTTACATTTAAGTCTTTAATCCATTTTGAGTTTGTTCTCGTATATGGTGTAAGTAGGTGGACCATTTTCATTTTTTTGCACATGTCAATCCAATTTTCCCAGCACCATTTATTAAATACACCATCTGTACTCCAATGCAAATTCTTGCGTCCATTGTCATAAATTAAATGACCATATATGGATGGGTTTATTCCTGGGCTCTCTATTCTATTCTATTGGCCTATGTGTTTGTTCTTATGCCAGTACCATACTGTTTTGATTACTGTAGCCTTGTAGTATGTGTTGATGTCACGTAGTGTGATGCCTCCCACTTTGTTCTTATTTCTCAGGATTGCCGTGGCTATTCGAGGTCTTTTGTAGATCCATATAAATTTTAGGATTCTATGTTGTATTTCTGAGAAAAATGTCCTTGATAGTTTGATTGGAATTGCATTGCATCCATATATTGCCTTAGGTAGTATTGACATTTTAACTATATTAATTCTTCCTATCCATGAGCATGGTATGTATTTCCATTTATTTGTATGTGCTTTGAATTCTTTCTTCAGTAACTCATAATTTTTTTAGTACAGGTCTTTTACTTCTTTGGTTAAATTGATTCTGAGATATTTTACTGTTTTTGAAGCAATTATAAGGGATTGATTTCCTGATTCCTTCTTCTGATAGTTTATTATTGGTGTATACAAATGCAATTGATTTCTGAATATTAATTTTGTATCCTGCTACCTTACCAAATTCGTTTATCAGTTTTAGCAGTTTTTTGGTGGAGTCTTTGGGATTCTCTGTATATAGTATAAGGTCATCTGCATATAATAAAAATTTTACTTCCTCTATTCTCATTTGGATGCCTTTTATTTCATTTTCTTGTCTGATTGCTGTGGCTAGTACTTCCAGAACTATGTTAAATAGAAGTGGTGAAAGTGGGCAGTCTTGTCTTGTTTCAGATCTTAAGGGGAAAGCTTTTAGCCTTTCCCCATTGAGTATGATGTTTGCTTATTATATATGGCCTTTATTATGTTGAGATATGGTGCCACTATTCCCACTTTGCTAAGAGTTTTTATCAAAAATAGCTGCTGGATTTTGTCAAACGCTTTTTCTGCATCAATTGATATGATCATATGATTTTTATTTTTCATTTCGTTAATGTGAAGTATTACGTTAATTGATTTGCGGACATTGAACCAACCTTGCATACCAGGAATGAATCCCACTTGATCATGGTGTATGATCTTTTTTATTATTATTATTAGTTTCAGGTGTACAACACAATGCAATAGTTATATTCTTTACCCCTCAAAGTCACAACACCCCTCCCCCAGTTCGCCACCCCACTCCCCCCCATATCATACATATCTATTACAATTCTTTTGACTCCCTTCCACAGTATACTCCACATCCCGTGACTATCTATATATTCAGTTACAGTTGGCATACAATATTATACAACATCAGCTTCAGGTGTACAGTGCAATTATCAAGCCTCTACTCCATCCATGAAGTGGTCTCCCTAACAAGACATGTGACTATCTGACATGCCACAAAATTTTTAAAACATTATTATATTCCCTGAACTGTGTTTCATATCCCTGTGGCAATATTGTAGTTGTCTATTTATGCTGTCTAATCCTTTCCCCTTCCCCTTATCCCCATCTCCCTCCCAACTAGCAACCCTCAGTTTTTCCTCTATATCTATGAGTCTGTTTACTTTGATCGTTCATTCAGTATTTCAGATTCCACATATAAGTGAGCTCATATGGTACTTGTCTTTCTCCTAGTCACTTATTTCACCTAACATAAGAGTCTCTTCACAACACTATCACTTACATTCCCAGAACTGCCCCCATATCCCTACGGCAACATTGTAGTCACCCACCTATGCTGTCCAAAACCTTCCCCCTCTCCCTCATCCCCACTCCCTCCCAGTCAGCAACCATCAGTTTTTCCTTTATATCTGCTTGATATGACTTCAAACTTCTTAAATTTACTGAGACTTGTTTTGTGGCCTAACGTGCTCTATCTTGGAAAATGACCCATATGTACTTGAGAAGAATGTATATTCTGTTTATTCAGGGTGAAATGCTCGAAAAATATCAACGAAGTCCAGCTGGTCTAAAGTGTCATTTAAGGCCCCTCTTTCTGTGTTGATTTTCTGTCTAAAGTGTCTGTGTATTGGTGACAATGGGGTGTTGAAGTCCCCTACTATGATAGTGTTACTGTTGATCTCTGACTTTATGTCTGTCAAAATCTGTTATATGTAATTAGGAGTTCCTATGTTGGGTGTAGATGTTTATTTGGGTTACAGTGCCCTTCTTTGTCTTTTATTGTAGCATTTTAAAGTCTATTTTGTCCAAAATAAGTATTGGTACTCCAGCTTTTTTTTCTCTCATTTCCATTTGCATGAAATATTTTATTCCATCTGTAAACAGCATATACATGTATCCTATTTTCTTATCCACTCAGCCACTCTCTGTCTTTTCATTGGAGCATTTAGCCCATTCACATTTAAAATGATTGTTGATAGGTGCATATGGATTGCCATTTTGTTATTTGTATTCCTGGTCTTGCTGGATTAGCTTGATTACCCCTTGCTTTTGTTTAAAAAATCCCTTTTAACATTTCTTGCAATGCTGGCTTGGTGGTAATGAATTCCTCAAGCTTATTCTTTTCTGAGAAGCTCTTTATTTCTCCTTCAATTTTAAGTGATAGCTGTGCTGCGTAGAGCAATCTTGGTTGTAGGCCTTTATTTTGTGTCACTTTGAATATCTCCTGCCACTCCCTTCTGGCCTGCAGAGTTTCTGTAGACAAGTCAGCTGTTAGTCTAACAGGAGTTCCTTTGTATGTAACCTGCTGTCTTTCTCTTGCTGCCTCTAGGATTCTGTCTCTGTCTTTAACCTTTGCCATTTTAACTATGATGTGTCTTGGTGTGGACCTGTTTGGGTTCAGCTTGTTTGGAACCCTCTGCACTTTCTGGGCATGTATGTTGATTTCCTTCACCAGGGTAGGGAAGTTTTCAGTCATTATTTTTCAAACACATTCTCCACCCCTTGCTTCTTCGCTTCTCCTTCTGGTTTCCTTATGAGTCGAAGTGGGTTGTGCTTCATCTTGTCCCATAGGGCTCTTAAACTATTTTCATTGTTTATTGTTCTTTGGTCTTTTTGTTGGGCCAGCTGGATGTTTTCTGTTATTTTGTCTTCCAAATTGCTGATCTGCTCCTCTGCTTCATCTATTCTACTGGTGATTCCTTCGAGTGTGTTCTTCATTTCAGTTATTGTATTCTTTACTTCTAACTCGTTGTTTTTTATGATTTCTCTATCCTTCCTTATGTCCTCACTAAGTTTGTTAAACATTCTGATCATCAGTGTTCTAAACTCTGACTCTGAAAGGTTGGATCCCTCTGTTTCATTCGATTCCATTTCTAGAGGTTTCTTCTGATCTTTTACTTGTAACATGTTTCTTTGTTTCCCCATTCTTGCTGTCGCTCTGGGATTGCTTTGATGTATTAGATAGATCACCAGGACAGCCCTGCCTGGATCATGCAGGCACACAGCTCACGGCCCAACAGTCCCAGGAAAACTCCCAGTCTCAGCCTGTCCCAGTCAGCCGCTCGCAGATCAGGCCGAGCAGCCCCACAACCAATCACCAGCCTGGCAACTCTGCAAGTGCAGTGTGGAGAGCGGGGATCCGAGGTGGCTTGCACACTCCCGTGTCTCAGTGAGCAGCCTGTAAGCCGTGTGGAGGGTGGGAATCTTAGGCTGCTCGCGTACTCCCTGGTCTCAGTGAACAGCCTGTTGTAGCCAGAGGGCACCCGCCCAGCGTTTCCCTGGAAATGCACTATAAGCTGGGTGGAGGGTGGGGATCCAAGGCCGCATGCATGTGCATGCACACCCGCACTTCTGTACCAATTCCAGCAGACCAATGAGGTCCTGGACCTGATCCTCTGTGGGAGGGCCCAACCCTGACAAAATGGAGCACTCCTTACAGCACTCGTGTGCAGGCTCCATACCAGGGGAACAATAGTTCAAAAACCTCCAGCCTTTGCACCAAAGGTGCTCAGCCCTGTCCGTCCCCACAGGCTCCTGGGCCTGGTTCACACAGCCACTCTCTCCACCAGGAACCCGGTAAGTGCTCTCCAGTGAGCAAGCCTGTGCGCCGGCCCCACTGATTCTCTAGGGGCTCTTAGCCTCACCGAGCTGAGCAAAGAGATTCCTCACTAATTTACTGCCAGCTATCTTGGAACTTCTCTTCCTGGCAAAGGAACTCTGGGCTGGTGAGCTTGGAGTGCGGCCGGAGGGTCTCTTCTCCAATCGGAGAAACCTCCCCTCAGCTGAGACTTCCCTCACGGGGTTCGCCCTCTCTCGACTCTCCCCGTCTTACCAGACCTGACGTGGCCTCCTCTTTAAGTTCTTCGTTCAGTGGTTCTGTTCATCTAGTGTTCCGGGAACCTCCGGGGTTGAATGCTGTATAATTTGTTTTGTAATTTTGGTGTGATCCTGGGAGGTAGTTAGCAAAGCATCTGTCTATTCCGCCATTTTACCAGAAGTCCCCCGGTGTATGATCTTATTAATGAGAAGCTGAATTCGGTTTGCTAGTATTTTGTTGAGAATTTTTGCATCTATGTTCATTAGGGATATTGGCCTGTAGTTTTCCTTTTTTGTAATATCTTTGTCTGACTTAGGAATCAGGGTGATAGTGGCTTCATAAACTGAGTTTGAGAGTCTTATCTCCTTCTGCAGTTTTTTGAATAGTTTGAGGAGAAGAAGTATTAATTCTTTTTTGAATGTTTTGTAAAATTCACCTGTGAAGCCATCTGGTCCAGGGCTTTTGTTCGTTGGAAGATTGTTGATTACTGATTCAATTTCTTTGGCAGTAATCAGTCTGTTCAGAGTTTCTGTTTCTTTTTGGTTCAGACTTAGTAGATTGTATGCTTCTAGAAATTTATCCATTTCTTCCAGATTGTCGAATTTGTTAGCATATAGTTTATCATAGTATTTTCTTAAAATTTTCTGTATTTCTGTGGTATCTGTTGTCACTTCTCTTTCATTTCTGATTTTATTAATTTGGGTCCTCTCTCGCTTTTTCTTGGTGAGTCTGGCTAAGGGTTTGTCGATTTTGTTTATCTTTTCAAAAAACCAACTCTTGGTTTCATTGATCTTTTGTATTATTCTTTTGTTCTCTATTTCATTTATTTCTGCTCTGGTCTTTATTATTTCCTTCCTTATACTCCCTTTAGGCTTCTTTTGCTGTTTTTCTCGAGTTCCTTTTGGTGTAAAGATAGCCTGTTGATTTGAGATTTTTCTTCCTTCTTTAGGTAGGCCTGCACTGCTGTGAACTTCCCCCTTATGACTCCTTTCGCTGCATCCCAGAGATTTTGGGTCGTCGTGTTTTCATTTACGTTTGTCTCAAGGTATCTTTTGATTTCCTCCTTGATCTCATGTTTGACTCACTCATTATTTAGTAGCATGTTATTTAGTCTCCATGTATTTGTAAGCTTTCCTTATTTATTTATTTATTTATTTATTTATTTTTGAGGTCATAGCATTGTGGTCAGAGAAGACACTCGATATGACTTAAATCTTAAATTTGTTGAGACTTGTTTTGTGGCCTAACATGTAGTCTATCTCGGAAAATGTTCCATGTGCACTTGAGAAGTATGTATATTCTGTAGCTTTGGGGTGAAATGCTCTAAAAATATTGATTAAATCCAGCTGGTCTAAATTGTCATTTAAGGCCACTATGTCCGTGTTGATTTTCTGTCTGGAGGATCTGTTCATTGGTGACAACGGGGTGTTGAATTCCCCTACCGTTTCTGTTGTTCTCTGTCTTTATGTCTGTCAAAATCTGTTTTATATACTTAGGAGCTCCTATATTGGGTGCATAGATGTTTACCAGGGTTATGTTGACTCGATCCTATTATTATTATGTAGTGTCCTTCTTTGTCTTTTGTTGTAGTCTTCATTTTAAAGTCTATTTTGTCCGAAATAAGTATTGCTACTCTATCATTTTTCTCATTTGCACTTGCATGAAATATCTTATTCCATCCTTTTACTTTCAGTCTCTGTGTGTCTTTTGATCTGAGATGAGTCTCTTGTAGACAGCATATGCATGGGTCCTGTTTTCTTCTCCACTCAGCCACTGTGTCTTTTGATTGGAGCATTTAGCCCATTCACATTTAAAGTGATTGCTGATAGGTGCATAGTTATTGCCATTTTGTTATTTGTATTTCTTGCCTTCCTGGGTTAGCTTGTTTTCCCCTATCTTCTGTTTAAAGAAGCCCTCTTAACCTTTCCTGCAATGCTGCCTTGGTGGTAATGAGCTCCTTAAGCTTATTTTTTCTGAGAAGCTCTTTATCTCTCCCTCAATTTTGAGTGGTAGCCATGTTGGGTAGAGCAATCTTGGTTGTAGGCCTTTATTTTGTGTCACTTTGAATATCTCCTGCCAGTCCCTTCTGGCCTGCAGAGTTTCTGAAGAAAAGTCAGCTGTTTGTATTATAGGAGTTCCTTTGTATGTAACCTGCTGTCTTTCTCTTGGTGCTTTTAGAATTCTGTCTTTGTCTTTAAGCTTTGCCATTTTAACTATGATGTGTCTTGGTGTGGGCCTGTTTGGATTCAGCCTGTTTGGAACTCTCTGCACATCCTGGGCTTGTATGTCGATTTCCTTCACCAGGGTAGGGAAGTTTTCAGTTATTATTTCTTTAAATACATTCTCAATCCCGCTTCTTCTCTTCTCCTTCGGGTATTCCTATGATGGAGAAGTTGTTGTGTTTCATGTTGTCCCAGAAGTCTCTTAAACTATTTTTATTCTTTTTTATTCTTTTTTCTTTTTGTTGTTCCAGCTGGGTGATTTATGCTGTTTTGTCTTCTAATTTGCTGATCCGCTCCTCTGTTTCATCTATTCTACTGGTGATTCCTTCGAGTGTGTTCTTTGTTTCAGTTATTGTATTCTTCAGTTCTAACTGGTTGTTTTTTTATGGTTTACCTATCCTTCTTTATGTCCTCACTAAGTGCCTTAAACATTCTTATCATCAGTGTTGTAAACTCTGTCTCTGAAAGTTTGCATACCTCTGTTTCATTTAGTTCCATTTCTAGAGTTTTCTTCTGATCTTTTACTTGGGACATGTTTCTTTGTTTTTTCATTCTGGCTGTTGTTTTGTGAATGCTTCGATGTGTTAGATAGATCACCTAGAAAGAATAGAAAAGAAAAAAAAAGAGGTGGGGAGACCTCCGTACTCTTTCTATAATTTGCAGACCACTTGCTCTGCAATAGAGAGTCTCTGGGCGACTGAACACCAGCTATTGGGGGGAAGAGCTTAACGTGTTATGCACTGGCCTCACTCTCAGGCTTGCAGTGAGCTTTTCACAATTAGCTGCTCTATGCTCTGGAACTGTGCTCACCACCACCACCAACAACAACAAAAAATCTTCACAGATTTTTGCAGATTGTCTGCTACTGCAGAAAAACCCTCTGCGTCCTGCAGAGATGTGGGCCAGTTACTGGGGGCTCAGGGTGCCTCTGGCAACACAGCTCTAGGTGGGTGGGGCAGGCCACCAAGGCACCACTTGACGTGGTCAGTGGCCCCCACCAAGTCAGAGCAGCATGCACTCTGCACCAGCAATTAGTCCACACAAACTCTCCAGGAAAGTCTTGATCGGATCACGCAGGTGCACCCCTCCCTGCCCAACACTCAGCAAAATTCCCCATCTCAGCCTCTCCCAATCAACTCCCTGCAGATCAGGCTAAGCAGCCCAACAGCCAATCCCCAGCCTTGCAACTCTTCACATACAGTGCTGAGAGCGGGGACCCAAGGCAGCTCACGCACTGCTGAGTCTCAATGAACAGACTGATGAAGCTGGAGAGCACCTCCCTGAGTTTCCCTGACTACACAGCACAAGCAGAGCGGAGGGTGGGGATCCAAGGCTGCATGTGCTTGCATGCACGCACTCATGTGCCAATTTCACCAGACCAATGGGATCCCAGTTCTGACCCTCTGTGGGAAGGCCCATCCCTGAAAAAATGGCGCCTTCCCATACACCGCTCATGTGCAAGCTCCACACCAGGGGAACAATGGTCCCCAAACCTCCAGCTTCTGCCCCTAAAATGCTCAGTTCAGTCCTTCCCCACAGGCTCCTGGTCCCGACTCACACAGCTATTCCCTCCAACAGGAACCTGGTGAGTGCTCACTGGTCAGCAAACCCATGCACCGGCCCCACTGGTTGTCCAGCTGTCCTCAGCCTCACTGAGCCGAGCAAAGAGAGTCCTCACTAATTTCTACTGCCTGCTCTCATAGAGCTTCCCTTCCTGACAAAGCAGCTCTGGGCTAGTGAGTTTGGTGTGGGGCCAGAGCATCTCTCCCCCAACTGGAAAAGCCTCCCCACAGTTGGGGCATCCCTCAAGGGGCTCGCCCTCTCTCGTCTGCACCCCTCCTACCAGACTTAAGGTGGCCTCCTCTTTAGGTCCTTTGTTTAGAGGTTCTGTTCATCTAGTGTTCAGGGAACTTATGAGGTTAAATGTTGTATAAATTATTTGTAATTTTGATGTGATCCTGGGAGGCAGTTCGGAAAGCGTCCGTCTATTCCACCATGTTACCGGAACCCTCAATGCTCTGCTTTTTATATTTGCTAATGCTTAATGGGGGCCTTCTAGCATTATAGAATGGATCCATATTTCATGTAAGACCAGTATATTAAGAATTCATAGAAAAAGTTTAGAAATTCCTATGTAATTTTAACATGCAGGATATCAATGAAAAAAGATAAAGATGTAATTAGATCAAACAATTTTGGTATCTTTTTCTTAGTCATGGCATTAGAAATTTTTACGTTCACTCTATCCAAGATATATTATACAAAAATCAAAGATCCTTCTCTAAAAACACAGGAAAAGCTTTGAACAATCCTGAGGCTACTCTAATTTCTTCTATGTTTTTCTTAAACCAAATGAAGCAATTAAGAAACCTACCATAAAAAGTCATTACTTGCCTTGCTGGCACAAAAATGTTTTCCATTCCATCAGCATTTATTATCTTGTGATTCATAGCAGAGAATAATAACTATAAAGAGGTGTTTCTGACCGCTGATGTCCTATTTTTTTATGTGAGAGCTGGACCTATTCATGAAATAGCAGAGTATTGAGGTATTGGCTGCTTTAGGATCAGGAAGAGTATCATCTACAGAATAGAACATGATTCAAAAATTGATAATGAGGTCTGTCCATTCTTGGTGGATCCTCAAGTTCTAGTTAATTCTATTGCCACACTGTTACAATTATAGTGTTTCAACTGCATAGGTGTACAATTTGATGAAATGATATATATACAAGTATAATTCTGAAAGTATCATTACAATCAAGATAATTAATACATCTATCACCTCAGGAAGTTACCATTTTTTTCTTTTTTTTTTATGGTGAGAATACTTAAAATCTACCTTCTTCACAAATTTCAAGTATACAATAAAGTATTGTTAACTATAGTTACATTGTTGTGCATTAGATCTCCAGAATTTATCCATCCTACAAAACTGCAACTTTGTACCCCTTGACCCTCATCTCCCCATTTCACTCCCCCCAGTCCATGGTAACCACCATTCTATTCTCTGCTTCCATGAGACTGACTATTTTAAGTTCCACATATAAGTGAGATCATGTAGTATTTGTCTTTGTGCTTCTGGCTTCTGTCACTTAGCAAAATGTCCAAAAATATGACCATGGTATTGTAAATGGCAGGATTTCCTATATTTGTAAGACTGAGTAATATTCCATTGTATGTATATTTTACATTTTATTTATTCATTCATCTGACAGATATTTAGGGTGTTTCCATATCTTGGCTATTGTGAATAATGCCACAATGAATATGGGAGTGCAGATATCTCTTCGAGATCCTGATTTCATTTCTTTTGGATAAATACCCAGAAGTAGGATTACTGGATCATATGGTAGTACAATTTTCATTTTGTGAGAAACCTCCATACTGTTTTCCATAGCGGCTGCAACACCAATAGTGAACAAGGGTGCCCTTTTCTCCACATCCTCGACAATACTTATCTTTTGACTTTCTGATAATAGCTATTTTAATAGGTGTGAAGTGAAATATCACTGTGGTTTTGATTTGTGTTTTCCTAATGATTAGTGATCTTTTTCATGTGCCTGTTGGCTGTGTGTGTGTATGTGCGCACGCATTTATTTTAGAAATGTCTATTTAGGCCCTTTGCCGTTTTTAAATTGCTATTTCATTTTTTGCTATTAAGTTGTATAAGTTCTTTGTATGTTTTGAATATTAGTCCATTATCAGATAAATGATTTGCAGATATTTTTTTCCATTCTGTAGGTTGCCTTTTCACTCTGTTGATTGTTTCTTTGGTTGTGCAGAAGCTTTTTGTTGATTGACTGATATATTTTTTCTTCAGCTAAGCCAGTAGAAGCGCTGATTTATTGTACATATGCAGCATTCATCCACAACTGTGAACAGAACTAGCTCAGAATATCACCAGGTCCAAGGCAAAGGACCAAAAGGGACAAACTGTTTTGTTATGATCAAGGTGGATTTCTCAGAGGTAGTTATGGTGATCAGATGGTGACAGATGTTCTAGATTTATTAACACAAGTTCTAGACAGTAGCATGCACTCCAACAATTTCTATCAGCACCCCTGGCCTCCAGCTTTCCATATGTCTGCTCAAGATGGTGATTTACTTAGATCTTTGCCTAATTTTCTTCTTTTGCACTTTGACCTGAGCATTTGCTTCTTCTACTTGGCTCTCATGGCACAGAGGTTTCTAAGAAGGTGGTACTGAGGCTGAGAACTGCAGAACTTTTTAGTGTGATGCAATACCATTTGTCTTTGTTTTTGTTACCTGTTCTTTTGGTGTCATATCCAAAAAATCATTGCCCAGATTAATGTCAAGAAGATTTTTCCCTATATTTTCTTCTGGTAGTTTTATAGTTTCAGGTCTTACATTTAAATTTTTAATCAATTTTGCATTGATTTGGGATATGGTATGAAGGGTCCAATCTCATTGTTCTGCATGTGGATATTCAGTTCTCCCCACACCATTTATTAAAAAGACTATCTTTTCCCCATTTTGTGTTCTTGGCACCCTTGATAAGAATGAGCTAACTCTTGGGGCCAGCCGAATAGCTCAGTTGGTTAAGAGCATGAGCTCTGAGCAATGAAGTCTCCAGATCTATTCCCACATGGGCCAGTGAACTGTGGCCTGAGCTGAGCTGCTGCTGATCTGCCAACAGGCAGCAGGATGGCTCATCTGGTGAGAGCATGTGCACCTAACAACAAGATGGCCAGTCGGACTCCCACATAGGATGGTGGGCTGCTCCCCCACTTCCCCCACTAAGATGGAACATTGCACCTTGAGCTGAGCTGCTGTGAACTGCTAATTGGGCTGCCGGATGGCTCAGTGATTAGAGCGGGTGCCAGTTTGACTCCTACATGGGATGGTGGACTACGTCCCCTCCCCCCCACAACTAAGACTGAACACAGATCCTGGAACTGAGCAACTGTGAGCTGCTGACAGGCAACCAGATAGTGACTGGACTTGGAGCCAAGCTAGCTGCACCCTTCACAACTAAGATTGAAGGACAACAACTTGGCTGTTCCGCTTCCCCAATTCCCCAGCACTGTTCCCCTCCCTCAATTCCCCAATAAAACCTTAAAAAAATTTAGCTAACTGTAGATGTATGAATTTATCTGCGGGCTCTCTATAAATACTTTTTGATTTTGCAGAGCCATTTCAGGGCAATAACTTTTTTGCTAATAGGAGACTCTTTCTAAAATATCTTGGCACTGCCTATACTACTGCAATAATTAAGTTTGTGTCAACTTCAATACACAGATTTACTGTCACTTTTTTTTTTTTTAAAGATTTTATTTGGGAATTGGTGGAGGGGAACAGCGTTGGGGAATCGGGGAAGGGGAACAGACAAGTTGCTGTCTTTTTGTTCTTCAGTTTAGTTGCGGAGGATGTTGCTTCACTGTTGGTATCATCATTGCGCTCTTCCCGGATGAGGCAGATCGGTCGCTGGCCTCTGGATGTCGCTTACCGCGGCTATTGGCAGCTCACGCTTGGCTGCCAGCCGCTCACGCTGGCTGCGGGCCACTCACTGTAGCCTATGGCAGCCCACTGCAGCAGGAGCTGCAGCCCACACCATCACCGGGGCTCGCACAGCCCAGCTCCAGGTGAAGCTGTTGTTAGCTGTAGAGGGCAGTGTCACTGGCCCTCATGTGGGATCTGAACCGGGGCCGCTGGCATCCCAAAACCAGCGCTTAACCAATGCGCCACTCGGCCGGCCCTACTGTCACTTTTTTTGTAACCACAGGTAAGTCCTTACTTGAGTTGAGTTCATTCACTTTGGTGAGAGATCGTTTTCTGTCACATATTTACATCATCTCCAGCAAGCAAATGGTGAGGT
Source organism: Aselliscus stoliczkanus (assembly GCA_033961575.1). Classification (NCBI taxonomy): domain Eukaryota; kingdom Metazoa; phylum Chordata; class Mammalia; order Chiroptera; family Hipposideridae; genus Aselliscus; species Aselliscus stoliczkanus. The sequence continues at coordinate 66,881,630 of CM066740.1, read as the reverse complement.
TCCATGGCACTTGCAAGTGACAAAAGATGTCCTAAAGCAGAATTTTTTTGGGAAACTGAGCTCCCAAAATTTCCAAATTTCTTATTATGAAGCATGCTCTATAGAGTTTTTTTTTTGTCATTGAGAACAAAAAAAAAAGTGTTTATGAATGAATTTCTGTCTATACCTACTCTTTGTTTTATTTTTTAAAATGCATGATGAAAAATTCTGGTCAAGGTGGTAGAGTAGGCAAATGCTGTGCTTGCTTCCTCTTATGACCACATCAAAATTACAACTCAATTACAGAAGAACCATCACGGAGACTAGCTGAAAATCTAGCTGAACAAAAGTCCTAGAACTAAGAACATACAGAAGAAGGTACCTCGAGACTGGGAGGAGGGGCATAGATACAGAATGGGCTGGTCCCACACCCTCATGTGATAGTTAAAAATCGGGAGGGATATCTCAGCTGCATAGGTTCCCCCAGAGGAGCAAGGGGGTCCAAGTCTCACAACAGGTTCCTCAGCCTAATTCCAGTGATGGGGAGAGAAGTCCCCACAACTTCTCATTGTGAAAACAAGCAGAGATTGTGGTTGAGTGAGATGGAAGGTGGCTGGAGTCCCAGGCATTCCTCTTGAAGGCCCTGCACACAGACTTACTCACTGACGGACTCACTTGCTGTGAGCTCCAGTACTGGAGTAGCAGCTCGAAAGGCTCCAGGGACATACAAGGAGGAACTGAATTGCCTGGCTTCAGAGTGAGGGCTGGAGGGGCAGCTTTCCCTTGGACATATGTGCTGATAGGAGTCATTGTTTCTTTGTTGAGCCCTCCCCGCTCCTGGCAGGCCTACATAGGTGTCCACCATATCTGTGTCTCCATCCTAAAATGGCTAATACCATTTGGCCCACCCTAATGATCCCTGGAGACCCTGCCCCACCCAGCTTGCAAGATCATCCAAGCCACTTCCAGTGGCTTTTCCATAAAAACGGCCTGTTTTGACTTATGTTGCAGACTTTCTTAAAATCTCTCAAAGGTCCACAAAACTGAAACAAGCAGCATCTAGACTCAGCTTGCCCCACACCACTTGCTGAGGAGCCCTAAGCCCAGCACGAGTGGCAGTTGGTCTCAGTTCCCAGCTTGGCCTCTTGAGGAACCTCCATGCTCAGCCAGAGTGGTGGCTATCTGTGTATTGTTTTCTGGCTCATGCCAGGTGGCCCTGGATAGGGCACAGGCTGAGGTTAAACTTGGCCTTTGGTGGGGCCCTTTCCGAAAATCCCTGGGGCCTGCACTCTTAGTGGCCAGCTTCAGACCCAGCTGGAGCACCCTTCAGTTGCCTCCACAGGTGACAGACCCAAGGGCAGACTGGGAAGGCACCAGAGCCCTGCTAAAGTGAAATGTGCTCCATAGGGTCAGCCCTGGCACAACAGTTCCTCTATTATAGTAATAGCCAGTCCTCACAACCAATCAGTCTAGGGGTCAATCCGTCTTACTGATGTGCAAACAAAAACCAAGGCTCAACTACAACAGGGGAGCACACACAACCCACACAAGGTACACACCTGGAGCACCCAGCTCAGGTGATCAGGGAGACTGTGGCACTGGGCCCCACAACACCTACTACATAAGGCCACTCTACTAAGACAAGGAGACATAGCAGCCCTATTTAATGTATAGAAACAAACACAGGGAGGCAACTGAAACAGGGAGACAAAGAAACATGCCCCAAATGAAAGAACAAAACTAAGTTCCAGAAAAATAACTATACAAAAGGGAGACAAGGAATCTACCAGATTCAGAGTCCAAAATCCTGGTTCTAAGGATGCTCAATGACCTTAGGGAAAAAATAGAGTGATAACTTTAACAACGAAATAGAAAACATAAAAATGGAGATGGAAAACATAGGAAAGAACCAGTCAGAAATGAAGGATACAATAACTGAAATGAAGACTACATTGGGGGAATCAACAGCAGATTAAATGAAATAGAGGATCAAATCAGTGATTTGGAAGATAAGGTAGCAGCAAACATGTAATCAGGACAACAAAAAGAAAAAAAGAATAAAAAGAAAATGAGGACAATTTAAGAGGCCTCTGGGATAACATCAAGCCTAACAACATTCACATCATAGGGGTACCAGAGGGAGAAGAGAGAGCAAGAACTTCAAAACCTATTTAAACAAATAATGATGAAAAACTTCCCTAACTTGGGGAAGGAAATAGACATACAAGCCCAAAAAGTGCAGAGAGTCCCAAACAAGATGAACCCAAACAGGCCCACACCAAGACATATCATAATTAAAATGCCAAAGGTTAAAGACAAAGACAGAATCTTAAAAGCAAAAAGAGAAAGGCAACTAGTTACTTACAAGGATATCCCAAAAGGTTGTCAGCTGATTTTTTAACAGAAACTTTGTAGGCCAGAAGGGATTGACACAAAATATTCAAAGTGATGAAAAGAAGGGGCCTACAACCAAGACTACTCTACCCAACAAAGCTATCATTTAAAATTGAAGGTGAGATAAAGAGCTTTCAGACAAGAAAAAGCTAAAGGAGTTCATCACCACCAAATCAGTATTGCATGGAATGTTAAAGGGACTTCTTTAAGAAGAAGAAAAAAAGATAAAAAGTAGAAATAACAAAATGGCAATAATTATAAGTCTATCAACAATTACCTTAAATGTAAATGGATTAAATGCTCCAATGTAAAGATAAGGTGACGGAATGGATAAGAAAACAAGACGCTTACATGTGCTGCCTATAAGAGACTCACTTCAGATCGAAAGACACACATAGACTGACAGTGAAGGAACGGAAAAAGATACTTCATGAAAATAGAAACAAACAAATGAACAAACAAAAGCTGGGATAACAATACTTATAGCAGATAAAATAAACTTAAAACAAAGGCTATAACAAGAGACAAAGTACCCAGTAATCCTACTTCTGGATGTTTGTTCGGGAAAAACCCAAAATGCTACTTCAAAGGGGCATTTGCATTCATGTTAATTGCAACATTGTTTACAAAGGCCAAGATATGGAGTCAGCCTGCATGTTCATCAATGGATGAATGAATAAAGAAGAGGTGATACATATATACAATGGAATATTACTCAGGCATAAAAAAGAATGAAATCTTGCCATGTGCAACAACATGGATAGAGCTAGAGGGTATTATGCTGAGTGCAGTAAATCAGACAGCAAAAGACAAATACCATACAATCTGGCTTATAAGTGGAATCTAAAGAACAAAATAAATAAACAAAATAGGAATAAATTCTTAGACACAGAGAACATTTTGATGGTTGCCAGCTGGGAGGAGCATTGGGTGGTGAGTGAAAAAGGGGAGGGATTAAGAAGTAAAAATTGGTTGTTACAAAATAGTCATGGGAATGTAAAATATAGCATAAGAAATAGTCAGTAATATTGTAATAACTATGCATAGTGTGAGACGGGTACTAGATTTATCAGAGTGGTCACTTCATAAGTTATATAAATGTCTAATCACCACGTTACACCTGAAACTAATATAGTATGTCAACTGTAATTAAAAATAAAAAAATATTTAAAAATGCATAACAAAGGATGTGCTAATTTTTCTCTGACTGATAAACCTACCCAAAGAATATCTTCACACTTATACTTGCTATGGCAGGAATATTGGTTATGCTGGGAATGTTTTTGTAACTTTTTTGGTCACTGTAATAACATCAATCAGCAACTGAGGCTGGAGCTAGCTCATAGCAGTTATTGTTCATTGCTTAATCCAACCTACAATTCCACATAAAGCAAATATTAATGGAAATCTTACTATGTGCCAGACATGGTACTAGGCACTGGGAAGACATGATCTCTTCCCCATCCCCCAAAAAAGTTTAGTGAGCAAGACTGACTTTAACAGAGAAGCTACAATACAACATAATAAAGGCTGTGATAGAACTATAAATAAATATGAGTCCTCAATGAATGGCATCCTCATAGTTCAGAGATGAAGGAACAATATATGTAGACATGTAGAGATTTTTAGGATATTGTCTGCTGGGATGTATAAGGAAAATGAGAGGCATGGCAGGAAATGGGGCAGCAGTGGTTCTGTGGATTTTTTTCTGCAGTGTTAAATCTAAAGATGTCCAAAATGAACTGATAAGCAAGTGGAAAAGGAAATGGTTTTAACCAGAGTTGTGACATGATGAGGTTTTGTAAAGGAAACTTTGGCCAAAGTTCTGGAAGCAGGGATTGGGCAACAGCATCCAATCTCTTACTTCAACAATCTGTAAATCTCATTAGCTCTAACATTCTCTGTTATAGTTTGAGAAAAAAATGTGATTGCTGCAATCATTGTTGAAGAAACAATCTTTCTTTTTCTTACCCCTTTAGAGATATTTATTTTAAGGGGGAAAATATAGCACCTTAAGGCTGGAAGAGACTCTAGAAGCCCTCTGGTTTACTTCCTACATGTTCCATGCAAGGAAAAGAAATGAAGCCCCATAACTGATGGAAGAGCCAGGCTGTAACCTGGCTGCAGTTACTCTACTGCAGCCAGCACAGTATTGGTCTGGTTTGTGAAAGCAGAGCAGGTTGGGAATGCTGCTTGGCTTACCTGCATTCTGTGTACAGCAGGAGGTTTCTTTAGGACAAATGAATAATTAAATGAATTCTGATACTCCTGGAGGGAAAGAGTGAGATAAATTTTTTTTTTAATTTTCACTTGATTTATTTTCTCTATACCATCTTCAACATGAAAATGATTTGTTTGACAATGGATTTACATTGTAAAAGCCAACTTTATACACAGACACAGCAGCTCAGAAACATATTGTACATATTAATACAACTGAATGACAACTAGTAGTCATCTGCTCTATTTTCTGAGTATGAAAATAATGTTTTCTTTCCTATATTTTCTTACAGATTAAGCATGTTGCAAAACAGTCTCAAGCTACTCTTCTTTAGAATATTGCAATATATCATAAATATTTTGAATAGTTACATTGAATAGAAAAATAACATGGCAAAATTGTAATGTACATTAGCTAATAGATTTGGTTAACCTCCTAGATGTCTATTCTGAATATTAAAGAATTTTTAACATTTCTCTAGAAAATCTATTCTGGCAGTTATCTATTTTAACAATCTAAAAAAGTTGGCCCTTTTACACTATTTAATTTGAACCTTATAGATTTGCTACTAGAGGAAGCAATTAGGGAATACATAGTTTAGCCAAGGAAATAGTTTCCAATGAAAGAGTTTTACCTTTAAATTCAAAGGAGGATAGATTTACAACATAAAATAGAATCCTCAAGATAAAAATTCACAAATAATCTTAAAGATGATTGAATTTCATTTGGTTATTTGTTGCAAAAATATTTTGTATGGTCATTTTAAATATGGAAAAGATTTCAGTAAAATGAGTCCATTACTTAAAGATACATAACCTCTTAAGGCTTCCTCCTGGAAAATGAATGGGTAGACCTGCGGACAAATTTAACTGCTCCTAGCATGGGAACTATGATCATTTATTTTTAATTGAGGAATTGGGGGAGGGGAACAGCGTTGGGGAATCAGGGAAGGGGAACAGACAAGTTGCTGTCCTTTTGTTCTCCAGTCTGGTTGTGGAGGACATTGCTTCACTGGCCCATGTTAGTATCGTCATTGCACTCTTCTCGGGTGAGGCAGATCGGTTGCCGGCCTCTGGATGTCGCTCATTGTGGCTATTGGCAGCTCACACTGGCTGCCGGCCACTCACTGTAGCCTATGGCAGCCGACTGCAGCAGGGGCTGCAGCCTACACCGTCGCTGGGGCTCACAGCCCAGCTCCAGATGGAGCTGTTGTTAGCTGTAGAGGGCAGTGTCACTGGCCCTCATATGTGGGATCCGAACCGGGGCCGCTGGCATCCCAAGCCAGCTCTTAATCAATGCGCCACTCGGCCGGCCCTGATCATTTTTGTTCGTGAGCCAGTAAATGCATATCCTTGTACACCTGCCTGGCTTTTATAATCAATCAGATATCCTTCAGTTTAGATTTAATACCCCAAATGTTCACACACAGAGATGGAATAGAGGTTTCAGAGGTTGTTAGATAATTATATTATTGTAGATTATTAAAATGTATATTTCTGACCCACTCAGAATTATCTGAAGGTCAGGATTACCTAAATTGATATTTATTTATTTTGTTACAGCCCTAGTTTCTCTTGTGAGCTACAGTGTGTGAATCATGCTGAACTAAAGGCTACCATTCTTCAGATACAGATTGTGTGATAGAAGCAAAAATAGGGTTGTATTGAAATCCATGTAGCATTTTAGCAATAATCTCTCCGATTAATTTTCAGAATGAATTCACTGTAGGTACAATGCATGTTTATTTATTCTTTAATTTATTCAACTAATATATGTAGTTGTGAAGCTCTGAGTATTTGGCAGGTACAATTCTAGATGCTGGGGTACAACAATGAACAAAATAGATAAAAGTCTTTATCAAAAAGGAAATTTTTGTTTTAGTGAGGAAGACAGACCATAAACAACTGAGTAAATATGTAATATGGCAGGTGGTGAAAAGTGTGCTGATGGAAAATAAATCAGGGTAAAGACAGATGGAGAACAGAGCGGGTGCTGCGTGGGCAGTTTTACATGGAATGATCAGAGGTTTCTGATGAGGAAACAATACAAGCAGAGACTTGAAGGAAGTGAAATAAGCCCAAATAGAAATCTGGGCGTAGTGGTTACTGAGCAAAGAGAACTGCATGAGCAAAGGCTGGGGTGTGGTGGTGGTGGCAGTATTTTCATTTCTACAGAAAAAGAGACTGGGATAGAAAAAAGGGCAGTAACCATGGTAGAATCACACAGCTGGTGGTGGGTGGTGCTGGTATTTGAACCTTGGTTTGCAGGAAGATGTAGGATGTATGAGAAGATTTAGCTATGTTAGGGGAAAGAGTATTCTAGGCAAAACCAAAGCCCTTAGGGAAGCATGTTCTTGGTGCGTCACAGGATTAGCAAAGAAGAGAATGAGGCTGGCACATAGGGATCTAGGGAGAGAGTGGTAGGAGATGAGGCCCCAGAGGTAGCATAGGATGGGGAGAGTGTACAGATCTGTACAGCCTTGTAGGCTGTTGTAAGGGCATTCAATTTTATTCTAAATGATGGTTTTGAGCAGAATGATGTGATTTCATTTAATTTTTGTTTTCCAAACATAATCTAGCTGCTGTGTGAAGATCATCCTGTAGGGGTTGTTCTAGGTGGCAGTGGAGGAAGGGGTGATGAGTGGCTGCACTCTAAATGAATAGCCATCAAGATTTGCTGACATATGACAACAAATATATAGTGAAGTTCTAGTAGAACAATCATAATAATTATATAGTCAAGGCAAGCATGTTTGAATTGATTCACTGAGAATCATGCCCACGTTCAAAATCTGCATCTTTCTTTCTTTTCTTTTTCTTTCTCTTTCTTTCTTTCTTTCTTTCTTTCTTTCTTTCTTTCTTTCTTTCTTTCTTTCTTTCTTTCTTTCTTTCTTTCTTTCTCTCTCTCTCTTTTCCCTTCCTTCCTTCCTTCCTTCCTTCCTTCCTTCCTTCCTTCCTTCCTTCCTCTCTCTCTCTCTCTCTCTCTCTCTCTCTCTCTCTCTCTCTCTCTCTCTCTCTCTCTCTCTCTCTCTCTCTCTCTTTCTTTAATTGGGGAATTGGGGGAGGGTAACAGTGTTGAAGAATTGGGGAGGAGGACCAGCCAAGTTGTTGTTCTTCAATCTTAGTTGTGGAGGGTGCCATTCTGGCTGCCCATTGGCAGCTTGTGGCCTCTAAGTTCCAGGTGCTGTGTTACAATCTTAGTTGTTGATGGGTATAGCTACTTTCCCATGCTGGAGTCGAACCAGCAGCCTTGTTGTTAAGAGCACATGCTCTATTCACTGAGCAGCTCAGCTCAAGGTACTGAGTTCAGGTCTTAGTTGCAGGCGTGCATAGCCCACCATCGAACTGGCAGTCTTGTTAGGAGCACGTACTCTCACCAGCTGAGCCATCCTGCCACCTGTTGGCAACTCAGAAGCAGCTCAGCTTGGGCACAGCGTCACTGGCCCATGTGGGAACTGAACCAGTGGCCCTGTTGCTCAGAGCTCGTGCTCTTAAGCTAACTCTTAACCAACCGAGCCACTCAGCCGGCCCAAAATCTGCATTTCTTTAACTTGAATGCTTCCAGCATCTTCTAACTAGTAATATTTTCTGTTTGACCTAAGTAATGCTGTCTAGAAATTACTCACTCAATCTTCATTTATACTAAGAATGTGTGATCAACATCTTAGACTGCTGCGTGATATATTTACAAAACGTTGTATATAAAATTTTTTTACAGCAAACTCTATGGAGTTTGGTTATTTTTTAGGTACTAAAGTCATTGGAATCCTTATTATATACAAGACAGAATCTGGTGTTTTGATGACATTTAACTAATTCAAGCATTTATACACACACATATTAAAGACATACGGTATTATTATAAAGAATAGGGTAGGTGACCCTACCAATTTAAGAAAGATAAAAATGGCTATTGGAAAGATATGCAAATGAGAGTTCTTACCTAATGTATCTGGAAGAAAATTGTCTTGATTAAATTTTATATTTACCATTTATTTCTTATATTCTGTTTCCATTAAGTCAAAGTAATTGTATGATGTTAAGCAGAGTAAAAAAAAAATCTCTTCTTCAAAGTAGGTGAAGCATTTTTCCCTGTTTTTATTTATATATATATATATATATATAAAAATTCACTGACATGAATCATATGCATATATTTTGAATCCTGTACCTTGGGGAGTTAAAACTGAGAAGCTGACATTGTCTTCATTTAGCTTCAAATGGGCAGGTAATCATTTCTCTGTGGATGTGTGGAAATAATGAGACTTCTGGGTGGAGATATTTGCTAATCTAAGGCTTGGGAGATATGTTTGGATTGGGTATTGAAATGGGATTCATAAGTCTATAGCTGCTTGAAGTCATGGGGTAGATGGCACCTCTCAGGAATGTGTGTAGGAGAAAATAACGTTTGGTGGGAACTTCAGTGATGTGAAGGGCAGGTGGAGGAGTCATCCAAAGCATCTGAGTGGTGAGCAAGTCCAAAGCATCAGGGATAAGAGCCATTGTAGACAGGTTGGAAAGGATGTCAGGACTGTGCTGTTATCAGTGTTAAATGTTACAGGAGAACAGATAGTACCGGAGTTGAAAATAATAGATTGGACTTGGTAATTAGACCTTTTGTAAGAACAGTTTCAGTGGTGTGCTAAAGACAGAAGATAGAATTTAGTGAATTGAAGAAAAAGTAGATGAAGAAATGAAGTCAGAATACAGACAACTCTTTCTGGAAACTTGAAGGAAAGAATATGTGATAACTGGAAGAAGTGAGGGCATGAGTATTATAGGTCAAAAACAGGGAGCCCATGGAGAGGGAAGGGTGAGAGGAAAAAAGACTAATTGTTGGAACAAGGTAACCAAGCTGGGGGATCTTAGAAAGCACATGGGAAGGATGGCTTTTATGTAAGAGGAGGTTTCTTTCTTTTGACACAAATGTCCAGAAAACAAAGATGTGTGCAGTGTAAATTTCAGAGAGTCTGGAGGGTGGGGAATGGGAAGAAAAGATGCTTGAGTTCAGAGTTGATAATCTCATCTTGTGTCTTTACCAGCATTACACTTCTATCTGTGGTGCGAATAGAAACATTTCAGTTTATTTGAAACTAATTGATCAACATTTTTCCCACTGTCCCCTCTCACCCCGCCCCCCCCACTGGATAACTGGATAACTGTAGTATCTTTGGTGGAGATTCTGCCATATGATTTTAGTTACGTATTCTTAGCATGTGTTAATATAGTCAGGAAGCTGGTGTAATATACAGGGTACAGACATGATTATTCTGCACATACTTACAGAAGTAAAAGTATTAAGCAAGCATATATGAAACATCTTTTTAAAGTTTCATTTTGAAGAACTTATTGCATTGGGAATTAAATTTTATTTGGGGAAAGAGCACTAACACTGAACCGACTGCAGAGTTAATATTTCAGTAGAGGGGGCCAGACTAATTCCTCATTTCACTGAAGAACCATGAGACATTTGAGGGATTGATGACACCTCTCATGCTCCTTCAGGTGACACAAAGCCTGAAGTCAAACCACATTCATTTTCTACCCCCCCAACTGAGGTATCTCAAGGTGTAAAAAGACAGAGCATCATTATTTAGGTATAAGACAGAGTGTGATGCTCTTCAGGAGATAGAAGTTTAGTAGCTAAATTGTTTTATTAAATGATAGCTAGCTTCTATTTTATTATTCATTGTGCAGAACTGGGTTGCAATAAAAACACACTTCTGAATGTTTGATATAAAGCCAGAAAGAGTGATAGAGTGTTTTCTAGATTAGCACCTTTATATATTTCTGTTTCTTTCTCTTTTAAGGAAAAGATACACACAGCGAAGTTGCATTGTAAATAAATAAACAAACAAACTATGTAGGCCACAATAAGATTATCTTCTGAATTATGCTAATGTGAATTACTTTTAATGGGATCTAATCTCCTGGTTTTGGAGTAATAGACAAAGAATCATCTTAGCTATTTAAACAAAATGTGCCTACAGGGTATATGAGGATTCTAAATAATAGTGTTCTATAGGTAAAGCAATTGCTGGACATAATTAAAAGTCATCATTCACAACTGGAAATTATGTTCTTATTAATATTTAATTTAATTCCTTTACATCAAATTATTCATTTTTTTTTAGAAAGGATAGCTAACTTTACAAAAAAAAAGGCATTTCATTAGCTAAAAACCTATCTAAACAAGAATTACATTAATCTGTTAAGATATTACTTTAATAGTTTATATTCCTAAGTGGTGGAGCAAGAACTTGTTTTCCATTATTTTAGATGTCGATGAATATTGTCTCTGTTTTCTTTCTAGAGTTGGTGGGATTCTACCATTTTTTAAACAGAGAGGTACTGGGCCAACTGAGTGGCTCAGTTGGTTAAGAGTGCGAGCTGAGCTCTGAGCAACAGCGGTTCGATGCCAGCCTGAGCTGAGTAGCCGTTGAGCTGCCAACAGGTGGCAGGATGGCTCAGCTAAAAAAAATTAAAAAAAATAAAAAATAAACACAGAGGTACTAAGATCTGGGGAAAGAGATTTACTCTTCTCTTTTTGTTCCTCTAATGGAGGATTGTAACATTTTGGGGTTCTGTGAAAAGTCTTCAATTGGCTGTCTTGGTTCCTAGCAAGGGAGTAGTTGTGGTACCAAAGGTTCTTCTTTATAGTCCTACTAGTATATGGACGCTTCCATTTCTTGGGGAAACTGAAGACTTGGAAATGATGGGAGATGTAGGAAAAAGTAGATCTATACAGAATATTACAAAATACCTAAGCTATTATCCTTCCTCTATCAGAACTACTTAAACAGTTTAGGGTAAATATTGATTACTATTTCATTCTTCTGCTTTAAAGTCTTTATTCATTTATTCAACAAATATTTGAGGGATACCTATTTGGACTGGGTATACTGTGGTGAGAAAGAAAGACATCATCCCTGCTCTGGTAAAGTTTAGAATCTAGTGTGGAGAAGCAGAAATTAAACAGTTTTCAAGGGCCGGCCGAGTGGCTCAGTTGGTTAAGAGCTCGCTCAAGAGTGCAAGCTGAGCTCTGAGCAACAGCTGTTCGAGGCCAGCCCGAGCTGAGTTGCAGTTGAGCTGCCAACAGGTGGAAGGATGGCTCAGCTAAAAAAAAAACAAAAAAAAAACAAAAAAAAACAACAGTTTTCATAAATATATATGCAAGTTGGAACTCTAGTATTTTGAAGAAAAAGTTCAAGGAAACTTACTTAAAATGGAGGGCAAGGGTTGTAGTAGGAGATCAGCTCAGACCTAAAGTGAGCAGGTGTTAGCCAGTTCAGAACTAAGAGGTAGAGTATTTGAGGCTCATTTTGCTTTGATTTAATCTCTTTTTCTAAATGCTAAATTAGAAATATGATAGGCACCTTTTGAATTATCATATAGATCACAAAATGAGGAATCATTTAAAAAATGAAAATGAAAAATTATAGTAAAATCTTTCATGTCCTCCTCCATGTATATTTGCAACAAGAGTTTCATAGTGTTACCGGCCGACCGAGCAGCCCACGCACCACACTGAGAAAATTACATTCTCTTTCCCATAGAAATGTTAAGTCTCCTCCTTAGTTTCTTAGTTCTTTAGCTCCTACTTTTCTAATCAGTTTCTGTATCCTAAAGAGTAGATTGTTCATAGAAATCGCCCACCCTTGCTTCAGATAACTACTTGAAAGCCTGTGACTTCCTAATATCTCCCAGGCCAGTAAGCTAAATGTCAAACCCATTCTAACCCAGACAACTTATGCCACCTGAGTGACAGGCTGAATAGCCACAGGTTTCATGAGAGCTAACAGATTTATTAATTAAAATCTATTTTTCCTCATCAGGAGCCTTAGGGATACAGATGACACCCCAGCAAGACTGCCAGTCACAACCAAGGAAGTCAGCACGGTCTTCCAGACGGAGCTTGAGACCGCTTCTTCTTATCTGAGATCAGCTAGGGTGAGAGTTCTGTGAACCCTCAATAGGCAGGGACAGCTCTACGCCCCAGCCCAGCAGGAAGCAGATACAGAAGAGACCTACTGTCCCTCAGCTTCCCATATTTTTATGGAGATCATGTCTCTCAAAGGGAAAACTAGGCAGGCAGTTAGAGGCAGGCAATGGGTCTCTGCATTCATGCACGTCCCACAGAATGTGACCGCCTGGGTGACCTCCCCTCTGCACCCAATACTTCCATTCATTGTAACTATCTACCCCTAAAACAAATAGGTACAAAATACCTGACTGGATTAGACCAGTCACTCACACCTGCGCAGTAAAGGCCATAATGACCTTCGTTTTACCTGGGCCTCATTATACCATTATTATAATATCATACATATGCCCGGAAGTTTATTAATATTATTATAACAGACTGAATTCTGGGAAGGAACATGTGCAGTCTAAAGAGATGAGGTAATAGCCTCTTGTCAATTACGGGTGCCAATCAAGTAGTCCCACGCCCAGAGGGGAACAGCCCGTTCTAGAGAAAAGGGGATAAAACTCCTGGGAAGTCCATGCTCTTATTCTTTTCCTTTTGACCGCTTCTCCCTTTTGACCGCTGCTCTTTATAAAAGGTGAAAGATTTAAGTGATCTGAAGAGAAACCAGAGTATGACCACTGCTCTTTGTGACCTTTTGACCCCCTTCCTTCCTTTTTGAGCTTTTTGAGCCTCACCTTTGTGCGTGGCCCGCTCCATATGCTCCAAACTCCTTGAAATAATTTCTCTTCTAATAATGTGCTCTTGAGCCATCCTGTACGGTTCAGGGCTACTTTTACTTCTAAAAATACTATCTCTTTTAATAAACTACTTTTTTTACTACTTTACTCTGGTATCTCATTCAATTCTTTGCTCGAGTTGCCAAGGACCTGGACTTTACGCCAAGAAGCGCCCACTTTCCGACAACAACAGGTCATGACGTTTTATATAAAATTTATTGTAACATTTTAATTATTTTTTGGAACACTAAAGGAGAAGTTTTCTTTCTATTAAATTATTAGATATTACTTTTGAGGGATTCCTTGGAAAACCAGAGCCATAAAAAGTGAGTATTTTTCTGGATTGCTGAAAATCTTGGCATGTTGAATATTATCAGCTTTTCCTAAAAGATTATTAGGCTGAGACCTTTCTAGAATTGATTTCTGGTCTCCCAGGACTATAATTTATTCTATCTCTGAGGAACATCTTCAATGAAGGACCATTTGTCTTTTTCTTTCAGCCTTGCAGAGGGAACACCATGGGAATTCAGGATAGAAGGCAGTGCTGGTCTTTTGGGTTATCACATTACACATATGCAGCTTTACATTGTTCCTACTTTCACAATTTACACTTGAATGACTTGTATACCGCCATTTCAGCAGGCAGTTATATGCACACAGGTTGTGTTTTTGAAAAATACAAATGCTTAGGCATCCAGAAAAAAAGCAAATAATGCAGTCAATTATTTAAAGGCTTTGTCTGCATGAGGCCAAACATGTAGAAGCTTGTCGTTACCTTTTACATGGTTCCTTTCCCACTGCTGAAAGCTGAGAGAAGACATCAAGACCAAATTTAGCCCCTGGGGAGACTGAATCTCACCACTCCAATTCCACCAACATTTTGCTAAATCCACTGTGTTGGGTTAAACTGTATTCCTCTAAAATTCCTATGCTGAAGTCCTACTCCCCTAGGACAACAAAGTGACCCTATTTGGAAACAGAGTCATTAGGGACATAACTAGTTAAGATGAGGTCATGCTGGAATAAGGTGAGTGGGGTCTTTATAAATTTGCACACAGACATGTTTGCACTCGCTGTCTCTCTCTCTGTCTCTCTGTCTGTCTCTGTCTCTGTCTCTCTCTCTCACACCCCCCCCCACACACACACACTCACACACACACTGCCACGTGAGCCTGAAGGTAAAGATCAGGGTGGCGTTTCTACAGGCCAAGGGATACCAAACATTGTCAACAAGCCACCAGAAGCTGTGGTGGCATGGAACAGATTCCCCTTCCAACCTTCAGAAGGTACCAACGCTCCAGAACCTGAGACAATACATTTCTGTTTTAGTCACCCAGTTTGCGTTTCTTTGTTACAACAGCCCTAGCAAGCGAATACACCCACATTTCAGTTTTTCCAGCAGAACTAGTCTAGTCTCCAAACCCCTTAATGAAGAGAATGTTACCTGCACTGCAGCTCCCTCCTTGGCCCTTCCAGCTTCCCTCACCTCTGGGATGCGCAGTGCCCCCTCCCTCTGTGTATACTTATTTCATTCTGGATCTTTCCTTACCTACTCTACCCTACTGCCTCCCTTCCTTATCCTCTATTAGTTTCTTACATTATGCATTGCAAAACACCTTTCCATCTTTTTCAAGCATTTCTTCTGCTTTTTTTTCCCTTTAAATAAAAACTGGCATGTTTATCATAGCTATTGGCATAAACATACTTTGAAATCTACCATCATGATATAATGTTCCATGGCCAGTGTCTTGTCTCTGATTCTTCCTTCATCTGTCTACAGTCATTTTTTCTCCTTCCTTATACCTACTATTTATCTTTTTCCCTGTCGTGATTTCCAAGTCCTGACAGTCACTCTTATGCCAGGCCACTGATCTTGAGTATTCCAGGCTGGACTTCTTGGTGTGTCTCTTAAATATTTTCCATGACATCCTAGAATTCTTTGCAGTCTTGACTTTGTGACATATCCATTATCAACAATAAATTACTCACATTGCCCATGTCTCTGTTCCAACTTTGTTGGATAAAGTGGCAAAACAGTGCTGTTGGGTCCAATATCCATTCTTGCTATCTAATCTCAGCTGGGCCTTCACTCTTGCATAGTAATTATGGCATTTTTAAAGCAGTTCTCCTATTCTCCTCTCTAATCAAATTCACTTCAGGTCTTGGTAAATCATCTCGTCTTCCACCTTGGTGAGGTTTCACCTATATAACTTACTGCCCTCAGTATCTAAAAGTAAAATCCCTTGCATTCTTTCTACAAATAACCCCACTTTTTGTATTCCTCAGAATTGTCTATACAGTCAATCAAGGCAAGCATCCAAATGTGAACCCCTACTTACTTCCTTGGGAAGTTTTCCTGTTATACCCTGGCCTATATATAGTTCAAGAAGCATATATACTCTAAGTAGGCTTTAACATTTCCCAACTTCATAACTTTGCTAATATTTAATGTTTCTGAATGCTGCTTATTTTCACTTCCGATCATCTCTATATAAAATAATTTCTACTTTTCAAGACCCAGCTCAATGCTGCCCCACCATCAAGCCTGTTTTTGTCACCTAGCTGATAGCGACCTTTTCCCTTCTTATATCATATACTCCACAAACATTATGGTGATTATTTTATTGTTATAATGTATACATTCACCTTTTCTATATTAATGGATTCTAAGTTTCTTTCAGTCAGGCATGCAATTAAAAAAATAATCTTTCTATCTCCTGCGTTGCCTACATATAACAGATGTAAAATAACATTGATTACATAATTTTTAAAATGACTGTTCAATAATTATTGCCAAATAACAAGTTGCATGTTCAGTTATTCATCCAGATATCTGGAAATATTTAAAAGTAGAAGTCTCAGTACATAATCCTCATTTTTTTGTTTGTTTGTTTTTATTTTTTAGATTATAAGATAATCTTCCAAAACCAAACCAAATGAAAACCCAAAACAACAACAAAAACTCTAAGGAATCTAATACATAAAGCTCAATTTATTTTTTATTTTTTATTTTTGAGGGCAGTGTCACTGGCCCTCATATGTGGGACCGAACCAGGGCCGCTGGCTTCCCAAGCCAGCGCTTAATCACCGTACCACTCGGCCGGCCCCAAAGCTCAATTTTTAATAACCACTGTGCCTTTGTTTCTCTTACTGTAATTTACTTGCTAATTCAAGGAGGAGTTGTGAGGATAAATGAGAAAACAGATCTATTTCTTTCTCTGTATATAGAAGAATAAAGGGGTACAAAGCTGCCAGAAGCACCACTGTAGTGTGTCTATGATAAACTTTGGAGATTTACTATGAATACTATCTATTGTTTCTCAGAGGACTTTCAGTGTAGGCATCTGTTGCCTTTATCCTGTATGCAAAGATACACTAACATAGTTCTGAGAAATACAAATACGAAACCAGCAAGATAAATTCTGGACTTCTCTGTTGTGTAAACTCAGAAAAGCAACAATGCATAAAATGCTGTCCAGGAACACAGAAAGACAGTTATACCGAATATTCTGGTTTCTTTCTTTCTTTTTCTTCCTCCCCCCCCCACCCCAAACACAGAAATAGCCACTGTGCTTTAGTGCATTAATTAGACATATCTTTTGGGATATATGACAAGGAATTGCTAATGTGGCCCCCCTAATTTAATTAGCTTCCCTTCTGTCTTCTAATCCTTCTGTTTATACCCTCTCTCTTATTCTTGCTGATGGAACCAGAAGACCTAGTGTGTCCCCAGGGATTTGGGAGTGCGGTTTCTGCAGGGAGATGCCCAAAGTAAAGAAGGCATGCAGAGCCGACATGAGGAGGAATCAGCGTCTTTAATTCACAATAGCAACCATTATATAGAGGTTTTGGAGAAGGAAAGTGTAGGAAGTGTGCATGCTCCCATTGAGCCCACATGCTCACTCCTGCAGGTGCAAAGTGTGTTTACCAAAAAAGGGCTTATGTATCGAGCCGGGGAGCAAAGGCTAGGGGCGAGCTCCCTGCGTCAGCGTGGACGCAGCTGGACATTGCCCCAGTCCGAGGAACTACGCGGTGAGCGCCTCAAGGTCCAACCAACGGGGTCAGGGTCAGGAGTGCCACAGGCCTGCATACACCTGGACATTCCCGGGCTTGTCCCAGGACCTCCGCACTACACAACGGAATGTGCCCGGGCCCTGTCACCTACAAATGAGTTTGTTTGGATTACAACACTTAACATTTTAATTTTTTGATAGTCTGGAGCCATACATTATTGACTTGATAGTAATTGGTGAATAGAGCATGTGCTTTTGAATTAAAGAAGCCTAAATTTGAATTCCAGTTGTACCATTTATCCCCAGTGACTTTAAACAAATTGCTTAGCCTCTGAGCCTCAATTTCCTTATCTTTAAAGAATGAAGTAATAACATTTACTTTGTAGAGTTGTTGGGAGTTTTAAATGAAACAGCGTATAGTGTTCAGTGAATAGTGGGTATTATTCTGTTTCTGTTTATGGGACATATGATAATTTTCACTTAAACACCACAAGTTTCATTGGCCATAAGATCTCTTTTCATAATGCTAACAATTCATAACTATGAATCAATTTTTTTTTTTTTTAGGGCAGTGTCACTGGCCCTCATATGTAGGACCCGAACCAGGGCCGTTGGCTTCCCAAGCCAGCACTTAACCACCGCGCCACTCGGCCGGCCCACTATGAATCAATTTTAACCCATGTTTCCTTCACCTCTTTGCCCTCCAACTCCAACTTTTGTGAAGTATTTTCCCTGGGAAGGTGGACATGAGCTCCAGGGTTTCATGAACCATCGCAAGTGAAGTGGGAAGGGAACTAGTGTTGCCTCTTCCATGCAGTCCTTGTGCAGCTTGCCCACACCTCACCTTCTCTGTCTTCCGTCTCCCCAGGGTACTACTGCTGAGGAAGAACCACCTTTAGTGTCAGGCATAGCCACGGTGTTTGCTGTGAGGCTCTGAGCTCAGGATAACAGAGCTTCTCTCGCAGCAAAGATTTGTTTCCACTCGGGACTGGGCATCTTGATGGACTTAGGGAAGGAGAAGAGCTACTTATGACTCTCTCGAGAAAAATTTTCTTAGGTGTCCTAATCTGTTTCTCCAGGTGATTGGTGTCATAAAGTTTTGGTGTCATAAAGTGTCATATAGAAATAAACTTTATTTTTATCAAATAAGAAAGGAAATAAAGTTTATTTCTATCTTCTAAACTTCAGCTTACATAGGGAGCACTACAGAATTTTCCACAAATTAAAAGCATCAAAAGATTTAGTGATTTGTTTTCCATTTTTACTTTTCAGAAAAATATTATAGAAAAGGGCTCAAATAAATATTTGACAATATTTTTTAAATAAACAGGAATTTTAATTTTCATGTGATAATAGTTATAGAAAAATTTTATCAGCTTGTTAAGTTGAATGTACATACTCATGATACTACTTTTATTGGAATAAATATGCAGTGTTCTCCTATTTCCTTATTGCTTCTTTATGGAACCTTAATTATGAAGGTTCCTAAGATTGTATATGAAGCCACAGTCACTTTTTACTAAAAAACGAAAACAAACAAAAAATTGGCCATTATTTTATAGATTTGGTATTTTAAAATGTATTTTTATATGTATCCAATTGAATAACTTCTAGTTTTGTTTTTGAAGGCTTGTTTATCTGTTTTTTAACATATTATTTAACATGACATTAGATTTTAACTTATTAGTCATTTTAAAATAAACTCTAAGCACTAATAAGATTGTCTTATTCCCCCCACAATCCCAATTTAAATAGCTGTTTCTGTAACCTGTTTCAAAGAACACGAGGCAAAATTAGTTTTGTGGTTTGCAGTTTGCCTATTGGAATTAAACGTTGCTAACTAGTTATAGCAAAATCTATTGATTCCATTTATGCTGAGCCTATGAACAGAAAGTATAAAATTTGTTTTACTTAAGAGTCAGTGAATTTAATACTCATGAATGATGCCAGGTGGTGCCAGATGGACATGGAAGATTTTGGGTTTTTATTTTAATAAACAGCATAGAGAAGCAGGTGCAACAGGATTGCCCTCAGGTACCACAGGGAATTTGGCTTGTATTTCCATTCTAGCATTACTGTTTGTTTTGAAACACCTAAGGCTTGGGGATCCAAGGAAGGAGGTGAATGGTCACAAGTTCGGAATCCCTGTGATATGAATCACTAATATAACCATGACTGTGGCATAGCTAGGCTCAGAATCTGGATTTTAATACTCAGATACTTAAAGACAAATACCATATACTTTCACTTATATGTGGTATCTAAAGAACAAAATAAACAAACAGAAACAGATTAAAAACTACTGAGAACAAACTGATGGTTGCCAGATTGGAAGGGTTTGGTGGGGGGGCAGCTGGGTGAAAAAGGTGAAGAGATTAAGATGGTAGTTCATAGGGATGTAAAATACAGCACAGGGAATATAGTTAATGATATTGTAATAACTATGTATAGTGCCAGGTGGGTACTAGACTAATTGGGGGGAATCACGTTGTAAATTATATCAATGTCTAACCACTATGCTGCACACCTGAAACTAACATAAAATAATACTGAATGTCAACTTCAATATAAAAATATTCAACTAGTTAATGTATTAGAGCTGTTAGAATCAATTAGTTTAGCATCACTCTATCTCAGAACTGAAAGAGATCTTAGCAATCCTTTATTCCAAAACCTGTATTTTTACAGATGAAACAAAAGAAGCTTAGAGAAGGGAAGAGATTTGCTCAAAGTTATATGGTTATTTGCTCAGTTATATTTGCTCAAAGTTATATGGTTATTTGCTCAAAGTTATATAATTAATGGTACGTCCACAAGCAAACTACAGATTCCTGATTTTGAATCTATCACTCTTGCCATCATACTATATTGCTAAACTCTTAACAGGGAGAATAATAAAAACATAATCTGTGACTTTTGTTCTCCCTACAGTGTGAACCTTTGAAACAACAAAGGAATTAGCTGCCTGCTGGTATTTTTGCATCAAAACACCTCTTCCTTATTATACAGATTCTCCCCTTGAGTTTCTGCATAGACTGTCTTCATTGGCGCTTAACACATTAGAAAAAAAATATTTACAGCTTAATTTAGATCTCCTTGTGAACAGTCATTATTATTTTCAATAAAATCCAAATGAATTACAAACATTGGAGAAAACAATTAAGTGGTGAGAGAGAACCTGTCCCAGTCCCTGCACTGCTGTTCTCTTCTAGATCATTTCATATTGTGGGTATTTTCTTGGAGTTAAAAAAAAAGATCACTTCCCCCAGTCTCTTCCTTTTGGTTGCCTGGTATATGACTGTGTCCATATAATCTAAAGGAAATGTTCTATATTAAATGATGAGAGCAGTGAAAAGTCTGCAGGAAGACCAAGGTATAGGGTATAAAGTGCACAGAATGAGGAACATACATAAATGTGGACATGTGTCTTGGTTTACAGCCAGAGCTTTCGCTAACCAAACTTTAAGTCGTTAAGGCAATTTTATATTGCTTTCTCCACCTTCTTTCTTTTCCCTTTGTTATTCCTATCAGCAGCCATGCATTCTTGGCCTGATAGCTAGCCTACCTGGCTCCCAACTCTGCATCCCTGGAAACATGAGGTTCTCTGAGTAGGCTTTGTCCAGATTGCCTGGTCTCACTTCCCTTCCCTTCTCTTCATAAGCTTTTCCCCTTAACCCATTCACCCCTTGTCCTACCCTGACTAGCCCCTACTAGGATCAGTCATGGCCAGGACCAGCTGTAGGAAGGATTCAAGCCCTTTTCTTCTAGCTCAGTACTGAGAGACTCACCTTTGTTAACTGTATAGCTCTAATCTATACCTATTTCTTGGTAAAGATTAATTTTTTCAGATCAGGGATAACAACGCACAAGATAAGCATGTGGGCTTTGCAAACAGGTAGATTTAGATTCAAAACCTAACTCCAGCTCTTATTACTTGGCTGACATTAGGCAAATACTATTCCTTTCTAAGATTGTTTCTATTTTTTAGAGGTGTAGGGAGTCCTAAATGAGAGAATTAATGCAATTAATATGGCAGAGAGGAAGCACCAAGATACTATACGGTGTTCCTTATGATGCAAGGCAGGAGAGAATGGAGAATAAGAACTTGGGAGGCAGGCAGAGATACATATGTGAATCCTGATCCCAGCCATCACTAGCAAGTTATTTTCTTCTCAGAGCCTTGATTTTTCTCATCTGCAAAATGGAAGAGTAACCACCTATTTCACAGAGGATATAGTGAGATAACAGCTCTCAATCACTTGGCACTCTATAGACTATCTGGAGGATGAAAGACAGTAAATTCATGCTTTAATATATTGCCTCCCTCTGGCTTCTTCACTGCCAGAAGACTGGGTTACTTTCTTGTGGGCTTCCCAGAAACTGAGTACATTTCCTAGAGAAGTGGAGGAAATCTGCATCCATCCATCCATCCATCCATCCATCCATCCATCCATCCATCCATTTATTCACTTAATAAATGCCTATTATTGGATATTGCCGTTCTTTCTTTTGTCTTCATGTTGGACTTCTTCCCAGAACTGAAAGCTAGGTCTGCCCTTAAGGTCTATCTCCTCTCACTGGGCAAGCATAATTTCAAGTCTCCTGCAACTCTTGCTGTGGTTACTGGAGCAATAGCCCATGGCTACTGACCCGAGCTTATTTTCTCCATCTGTGCTTGATTGACTCTCCTTTTATTCCACAACTTTTTGCTTCTAAAGAAATACTCAACCCTGCCTCCCCTTGAAACCTGTTTCTCTCTTATTTCCTTCCTTCATGTCTAGGTTCTTGTGCCATTCAACATGACAATGAACTAATTTGATAAACCATTTTGAGCTGATAGGGAAAAGATAGAGGATATTCATTCAAGTAGCATTGTATTCTGAGGACCTACTGGATGCCAGGCACTGTAGTAGCTTCTGTGGAAGTCATTGGTGAATGAGATAAACGCGGTACTTGTTTCCACAGCTCTTACAGTCAATAGGGGTAGATGGGGAAGTAAAGAGACAATTAAAACACTGTGTACCGAAAATTTCTACAGTAGGGGAAGCACAAAGGATATGCACCTAATCCAGATTTGTGGGGCCAGGGATAGCTTCCTGTAAGAAGAAATGTCTTAGCCAAGAGAAAGGGGTGGTTGGAAGTCAGTATTCCCGCCCAGAGAAAGTACCAAAGCTCTCAGTAAGGAGAGGTTATGGCTTGTTCATAGTAATGGGAAGCATTCAGCATGACTGGAGAATGGAGAACCAACAGGGATTGAAAACAGATTAAGCGACAGAAAAACACAGGGGCCAGTTACAAGTGGCTTTATAAGCTACATGAAAGAATTTAAATTTTATCCTAAAAGCATTAGGGAGCCATTCAAGGGTTTTTAACTAGAGCAGACATATTATCAAATTTGGTTTTAGAAAGCTTGTTTTAGCTGAAGTATAGAACATAGTCTGGAAGGAGGGCAATTATGGAAACAGTCCATTCAGTAAGAAGGCTTCTGCAGAGATTCCGGTGAGCAGTGAGGTAGCTTGAGCCAGGGAAGCAGAGAAAAACTGCAATCACTCTTTTATCCATGTATTTATTCATTCATTCAACAAATACATATTGACTGTGCCAAGCACTGTTCTGGGTTTTAGGGATTAAATGGTGAATGGAAGAGATAGGGTCCCTGCTCTAGTGGGGGATTTGGACTGGTTGTGATAAGTGGTAGGACAGTTGCTGATATACCACAGGGCTAAGATCTGGCTGACAAATGAAAGGGCTGACTGAAAGGCAAGTTAAAAAAAAAAGGAAGAGACAAGCTCAGATCTGAATCCAGTTATCCCACAATTTTTATTAAACATTTCTTGTGTGGCAAAATGTTTTCTTAGCATAGAGAAGATAGCAGTGAAAAAGACAAATTCTCTAGGTCATGGGGCTTACATTCTAGTGCTAGCTTCCCTTCTAGTCTTCTGGTTTATGAATATCAGTACGAAGCTGGAACAGGAAATGGTAATAGAGAGATTTTATAAGACCGATGGACAATTAAGGTGAAAAAGAGAAAGCAAGACCGATGTCCAGAGAATTCAGAAGGAGCATGTTTGGGTAAAAACAACAAGCTCAGTTTTGTATGTGTTGAGTCTGAGATACCCCAGAGATGTCAAACAAGAATTTATAAGTAAAGAGTATTATAAAATGGTTAGACATCTGGGCTCTGTATGCAGTTTGTCTGGGTTCAAGTACTGACTCCAACACTTATAAGCTCCATTACCTTGGACCAATTAATTAACCATCTTGTACCTCAGTTTCCTCATCTGCATAATGGGGATGATAATAGGAACTAACCTTACAGTGTAGTTGTGAGGATTAAATGGCTAATATAGGTTAAGTGCTTAGAACAGTGCATGGCACATAGTAAGCCCTAAGTAAGTCTTAGCTATTGTTATATCTGAAACTAGAGTTGATTATTTTGGAATCATACCCAAGAATTTCTATGAGTTGTGCATGTCACAAAGGTGCCACACCTAGGGTGACACCACTAACATCATAGATGTAGTAAATTGGTGTACTTATTATAAGTTATCTGGCAGATGTAAGCAAGGAAGGCACATCTTTTCCTAGTCTGTACAAAGGTACTGAGACAGTGGCCTGATTACAGATGACTATCAGTGCTGCTTATATGGCACAAGATTTCCCAAGGAGAAACATGAATGGCTTAGGATAGCAACCTAAGGATCAACAACATTTAAGGAATAAATGGAACCTGCAAAGGAGACTGAAAGAGCCTGGCCAGAGAAGTAGGATGATCACCAGGTGCTCCCAATATCATGAAAGCTAAAGAATGAGGTGTAATAAGAAGGGCAGAGTGGTAAACTGTGCCAAATGGTACTGAGAAATCAGGCAAACCAAGAAGTGTCATTGGATTAGCAGCGAGAATGTTATTGGTGAACTTGAGAATAGAAATGGTGGAGAAAACCTAGGGCTGCCTTGGATGGAGACAGGAACAGATGATGATATTTGGTTGTGAAGAGAAGGCATGGTACCTGGAGGACGATGTAAAATCAAGAGGGATTCTGCCCCTTTATTTGAGGCAGGAGAGTCAGGAATGTATTTAAATGTTGAATACAAGGAGCCAGCAGAAAGGGAGAGGTCAAGTTCTGAGAGTGGAGTGGTGGTAATTGATAGAACAAGGTCCTTTGGAAGTTTGAGAAAGGATAGGATGGGATACAGGACCTCCCTAAATCTTCAGTGGTACATATATACAGTTTAACAATGTGATTCTTCAGGTTACTCCTCTTGCAAGGCAGGAATTTCAGGCCAGGTAAGTGGGAGAAATTATTTGGGGGAAAGCATCTGTGGTCCCTCAAATTATACACTGTAGATGTATAGATGTAAATTGTCCATTCTGTGTAAGGTTAGTCTTAACCAGCAGTTGACCTTATTATAAGTTGATCCCTTACCTGCAATAATTCTGTTCTATATGACTGGATAAGTATCTTTTTGCTACAGATGTTTGGTTTGAAGTTGCCAGTCCTTTATAAAGTTGCAACTATTTCTAAGTACTCTAAGTTCTCTTGAGCCTTCATTGTATACTGTTAATTTCTGCCAATATTTGGTTCCTATCACCATAAATACAATAATAACTGGCTCCCATTGCCCAAGTCCCCGTAGGACCTGATCTAGGTGTGTCACATGTCTGTCCCATTCATCTAATTTGTTAGTCATTCTCTGCCTATCTCCTTAAAAGTATCAAAATTACATGATACATTCTCTTTCTTCTTAATATCAAAAATGTTTTCTCCTAAACTATTTTATAGCTTGTATAACTTTCAAGATATACAAATATAAAATTGTTTAAAGTTCCTTTCCACATATGGATGGCTTTATATGTTAAGGGTAAATTCTTTACACACTTTTAGAATCTCCATACTTTCTTTGAGACCATTTGGGTACTATTTATGAAAGTAGGGTTTATTGTTATTATATGGATCCATTTTTAAAAATTTAGTTGAAGGAAATAATGCAGTATATATAAATTAAAATTATACCATGACAGTCTTAATAAAAAAGCATGCTTGAAATAGTAAAGAAACTGGCGGAGTGTCAGACAAGAAAGAGTTTTTCTGAGGTTGTTTTAAGCATAAGGAAACTGAGGTCCAGAATGATTGGATGACATCGGCTGGGTTGCTCAGTTGGTTAGTGGCACCATCAGAATTGGAATTCAGGTCTTCTGACTCTTAGATAGAACTCCAATTTTTGTCATGTTATGAGTCTTACAAAAACATATTCTGGTTATTTCTAAAACATGCCAGGAAAATCAATGTAAAAGTAAAAAAATATAAATAATGCACATATGTTTTTAACCACATAGTGCCTATGAATAGGTTAATTAACATTTCTTCCCATAGAAATTTTTGTTCTATCCTAATAAACAAACCAATGACTTGCCATCTATTGCTAACATATAGAGACTGGAATGTGTAAATACTTTCCGAGAAGGCTTTTAGGATGACAAAACACTTACTGCCAAGAATATTTAAGTTATTATCTCTTGGGAAAATGAACACAGTAGGGATAAAGGACTGGATTCCAGTCTGTTCTTTTTTCCTTTTTTTTTAATTTAAAGGAAGTAAAAATCACATATTCTGAAAAATGTAAAAAAAAAAAAAAAAGAGAAGGCTTTTAGAATGACAAAACACTTACTGCTCCACTGAAATTTCCTTCTATCCAATGATTTTGTAATTCCTTTGATTTTACTGAAAAACTATGATGTGCTATAACAAGAATTTGGTCTGTTGGAACATGATTACCTAGCAATAGTCATCAGACTCATAAGGTTGAAAATCTTAATTTTATGGCATATCCTTTACAACGAGGAAACATCTACCAATTTCAAGTCTGTACAATAATGATGAGGAAAGAGAAATGGGAAACTGCATTTTTAATTTGCCTGTTTTTAAAGTGAATGCAATGTCAAGTGAATGCAGTGTAAATATATGTGAATTTCTCAAAAGTCATGTTCACTGAAAGTTTTAAAATAATATAGAAATTTAAACTAAAAGCAATATGAATTTGTGCAAAATAGAAGCACACATATTTTTTTTAAAGTGAAAGCAATAAAGAAATGTTTGTATTGGTTGGTCATGTCATTCAAAACAGACATTTGAATATCTTGACCCAAAAAGCATTTCTTGTCATTGCTGATGTGTTTAGCACTGACATGATAGTGTCAGGCTGGTTAGCCTTTAGCCCTTTTATGAAAGGATGGTACATGAATTGTGGAGTGGAGAAGTAGACCTAGCTCTAGAGAAATAACAGATGTTTGTAAAAATTTTCCACTTTCCAAAGAGCCCAGTTTCTCCCTCATCTTACTCCCACTGCAGTGTTGGCTGGTTAAAGTTTCAAAAAATAAAACCTACTTGACTATTGGCTAGAACCAAAACTACCAGTGGGTCACTTTTAATTTTCCCAGGCCCTTATTGGTGTATCCTAATACTGTTCTCAGTGAATCCATTCCAGCTATAGGTTTGGTCCTCTCCTAGGTTGTCCAGCACTGTCTATATTTAAGGAAAAGGTGGCTTTAGGGTAGATATTTCTAAACTAAAAAAGAAATCTGTGTTGTCTTTCATTTTTGGCATCTTTCCTGCAGTTTAAAAACCAATGCTAATCAAATCAATAATAATTTATTTCCTTCCTATTAAGTATAGAATATATATACTGTGTGATTGACATAGTGCTGCTACATGAATATTCAGCTATGTTGCTGAAACTTGATTTTTACTTGGAAGCCTGAGGAACTGGCCAGTAAAATTACCTCACTGAATCACTGCACAAAACTATATATCCACCTGTTGGGAATCACTATAAGCTTAGAAGAGAATGGTCTCATTCCCTGAGCAGTGAAATGTAGTTTTATAATATAACTGATATTTCACTGAAGTTAAGGTACACAGATTTCAATCCTTTTTGGTGGAATGAGCATTGGTTTTTCTGATTTGCGAAACAAGCTATTTCAGGTACAAATCTGTGGCATGATTTTATTTTCTTTAATCATTAAGATTTATGAGGTGAGAACATTAGTTATAGCAATACTTTTAAGTCATAAAGTTCTTTTTGAAGCTGAGAAAACCAGCTGTCCAGATTAACAAAACATGTATAACAGCTAGTACATATTTATAAAAACAATTCTATATGAAGCAGATATTGTGTCTGTGTTTTATTTGTTATTATATCACTGCACTGAACATAGTAGGCAGTACATAAATATTTGTTGAATGATTAAATGAATTTTCTTAAAAATTGATTTACAATAATTAATCTTCTTTATGAACCCTCCTTAAGAAATAAATCATAAGCCAAGTTCAGTGAACTGAATAAAGACATTACTTTTAGATTTTTCAGAGTGAATAAAATAAAGGATTATAATTATTTATCCCTGGCTCTTACAATTATTTAGCTCTCAAGAGAAACTTTGAACTAAAGATTTTATTTTTCTTTTAGGTAAAACATATGAGCTATAGAAGTGGGCTTACATAGCCCAATATTTTTCATTTAAATATTTGTAAAATCAAGAGATCCAGCCATTCAGTTTTATTTATCACTGCTAAATACCCAGTGTTCATTTTTCTGACAAAATAATGAGATTTCAGGCTCTCTCA
This sequence comes from Aselliscus stoliczkanus, assembly GCA_033961575.1. Lineage (NCBI taxonomy): Eukaryota > Metazoa > Chordata > Mammalia > Chiroptera > Hipposideridae > Aselliscus > Aselliscus stoliczkanus. The sequence goes on along the minus strand of CM066740.1, from coordinate 66,853,693 downwards.
ATCCTATGTAAAAATGACACCAAAATTGTCCGTTTTTATTTTGATTTAAAATAACTATGATTAGGGCCAGCCGAGTGGCTCAGTTGCTTGAGTTAGCTTAAGAGCATGAGCTCTGAGCATCAGGTCCTCTGGTGCGATTCCCACATGGGCCCGTGACACTGCGCCTGAGCTGAGCTGCCGCTGAGCTGGTGGCAGGATGGCTCAGCTGGTGAGAGCACGTGCTTCTAACAATAAGACTGCCTGATCGATGGTGGGCTATGCCCGCCTGCAACTAAGACTGAATTTGGCACCTTGAGCTGAGCTGCGACCTGGATGGCTCAGTGGATAGAGCATATGCTCTTAACAAGGCTGCCTGTTCAACTCCTGCATGGGATGGTGACTATGCCCACCCGCAACTAAGATTGTAACACAGCACTTGGAGTTTAGAGGCCATGAGCTGCCAACAGGCAGCAGATGGTGACTGGCGCCGTCCACAACTAAGATTGAAGAACAACTTGGCTGGTCCCCCTCCCCAATTCCCCAACACTGTTCTCCTCCCCTAATTCCCCAATTAAAAAAATAAATTAAAAAATAAAATAACTATGATCATAACAATAATTTAATAAAATAATAAGTGCTTTTGTACACCAAACACTTATGTTGTTAATAGCCTGCAATATATTAGAAATTAAACAAAATTATTCTAAAGTACACTTGAATATACATTAAAAATTCTGTTGCTTTAGGAAGTTAATATTTTTAGCACATAAAATATAGAATATAAAATTATAGGGTCATATTCTTGATGGTGTTTCAGGGGAATTTTTCAATCACAGCATTTGACTCATCTGATAAAAATTGTGTTATTCTATAATACATTTTACAAATTTATTTTAATTATTGGAGAAATATATCAACATTAAAACTATTTATTTATATTTGATAAGCCTAACTCTGATTCTTAATTATGTTCTTAGTGATATAAAATGCATCAGTAAGCCTTTAAAAAAATCTACTAGTTCAACTGACTTCTAAATGATGATATTTTTGAAGTTGTGATATGTAATTTATTAGAGTCTAATTGAAGTGCTTATTGAAGCATAAATGAAGAGACATTCCTGATTAATACAATGTGCTTACCTGTGAATATTGTCTAATCTGAGGAATGTTCCAAAATAAAATGTCTTTAAAATTTTGAACATATAGCTTCAATATTGCTTAATATATTTATATTAAAATTGCAGAGTCATTACAAATAAAATGTCACATAACCTTTTTGATTATTTAAGCCATTTGTCTGAAACTGATCACAAGAGAGCCAAGTGAGAAAGTGTAAATAGTTCAAAATTTGTCATCACTACAGAAAACTTTAATGTTCAGTTGCCCTTAAAAAATTTCTAGTATAGGTTTCTGGTCAAGATGGTGGATTAGGTAAACCTGTGCTCACCTCCTCCCATGACCACATGAAAATTACAACTAAAGTAGAGAACAGACATCACTGAGAAATGCTAAAGTCTAGCTGAACAGAAGTGCTGTGACTAAGGACATACAGAAGAAGCCACATGGAGACTGGTAGAAGCCACACAGACACAAAGAACTGGCTGGTTCCACACCCAGGAGTAGTGCTTAAAATTCAGTAGGGATACCTCAGCTGTGAAGGTCCCCCCTGAGGAGCAAGGAAGGGATCCTAGCCCCACAACAAGCTCCTCAGCCCAGGGTTCCAATGCTGGGAAGAGAAGTCCCCACAACTTCTGGCTGTGAAAACCAGTGGAAATTGTGACTGAGACTGAGGGTGGCTGCCATGCCAGGTGTTCCTCTTAAAAAGTCTGTGCATGGATTTACTTGACGATGGATTAACTCGCTCTGAGCTTCCAAGCTGGAGCAACAGCTTGAAAGGCACACATATGGGGAGGAACTGAATTGTATGGCTAGAGGGCAAGAGCTGGAGAGGCAGCTTTCACCCAGACAGAAGTGCTGTCAGAAGCCATCGTTTTTTGTTGAGCCCACCCGCCACCCAACCTGTATGAGTAGGAGGGCATCATATCTGAGTCTCCATCAACCTAGCTAACACCATTCAGCCCACCCGTGATTCCCAGGGACCCCACCCCACCCAACTTCCAGGCCCATCGAAGCCACTTCCAGTGGCTTTTCCATACAAATGGCCTGTTTTGGCTCATTCTATGGACTTTCCCAAAATCTTTCAAAGGTTTGCAAACCCCAAACAAGTAGCATCTGGCTTCAGTGTTCCTGTACCTCTTCCTAAACAACCCTAAGTGTGGCACTAGTGGCAGCTGGCCTCGATTCACAGCTTAGCCTCTTCCAGGCCTCCAAGACCAACACAAGTAACAAACATCAGCAGATCACTTTATTACACATACCAAGTGGCTCTGGGCAGAGCACAGGCAGTGACTGACCTTGGCCTGTACCAAAGGCCCTCCAGAGGCCCCAGAACCAACACACTCAGAAGCCAGCTTCGGCCACATCAGAGCATCACCCAACCACCTCCACAAATGACACGCTTAAGGGCAGACTTGGCAGGTACCAGAGCCTTCAGAGGATGCCAAAAAAATGTATACATATTTTAAGAAAGGAAATAACTGTATTAAAATTATGTTGGGCCAGCTGAGTGGTACAGTGGTTAAGCGCTGGCTTGGGAAGCCAGCGACCTCGGTTCGGTCCCACATATGAGGGCCAGTGACACTGCTCTCAAAAATAAATAAATAAATAAAATAAAATAAAATTATGTTGATGTTAACTACTTCGAACACCTCTTGTAATTGCAGAAATCAACCATGACTTGCAGTCATATTTTGTTATCAGTATATAATGACTATTACAATTTTAATATAGTTTTAAAGACAATGAAAGAATCTTAAAAGCAGCAAGAGAAAGACAACTAGTTATTTACGAGGGAGCTCCCATACAACTGTCAGCTGATTTCTCAACAAAAACTTTGCAGGCCAGAAGGGATCGGCACAAAGTATTCAAAGTGATGAAAAGCAAGAGCCTACAACCAAGACTACTCTACCAACAGGCTATCATTTAAATTTGAAGGACAGATAAAAATATTCCCAAACAAGAAAAAGCTAAAGGAGTTCATCACCACCAAACCAGCATTACAAGCAATTTTAAAGGGACTTCTTTAAATTTAATGAATAACGAATAATAAAATGGTGAGAACTACATATCTATCAATAACCACTTTAAATATAAATGGATTAAATGCTCCAATCAAAAGACAAAAGATTACAAAATGGATAAGAAAATAATGCCCCTACATATGCTGCCTACATAAGACTCACTTCAGATGAAAAGACACTGAAAGTAATGGGATGGTAAAAGATATTTCATGAAAATGGAAACAAACAAACAAAAAATCTGAGTAGCAATATTTTTATACCAGACAAAACAGACTTAAAAACAAAGGTTATAACAATAGACAGTGAAGGATCTAGCAATTCTGTCTCTCAGTATCTGAAGAAATCCAAAACACTAATTATAAAACACATATGTGTCCATATTTTCATTGCAAGATTATTTACAATAGCCAAGATATGGAAGCAACCTAAGTGTCCATCAACAGATGAATTGATAAAGAAGTGGTACATATATACAATGAAATACCACTCGGCCATAAAAAGGAATGAAATCTTGCCATCTGCAACAATATGGATGGACCTAGAGGGTATTATGCTATGTGAAATAAATCAGACAAAGACAAATAGCATATGATTTCACTTGTATGTAGAATCCAAAAAACAAAATAAACAAATTCATAGATCACAGAACATTTTTGTGGTTTCCAAATTGTAGGGATGTTGGTGGGAAGGGTGACAAAGGGGAAAGGACTATGAGTTGTGAAATAGTTATGTGAATATAAAGTACAGCATATGAAATATAGTCAATATTGTAATAAGTATGTATAGTGTCAGATGGGTACTAGATTTTTTGGGGTGATCACTTTGTAAGTTTGATAAATGTCTAATCTGAAAGAAATATAATATTGTATGCAACTATAACTGAAAAATCAAACATTATTTAAAAATAGTGATAATACCCCACACCCCAAATTAGTAGTATATTCATTTACAGAGGAGAGGGCAGGATTATCTAGGTTTTGATTATAAATTGTTTCTCTCTGCCTGTTTTGGAAATAATATTTGAGTTAACATCTCAACTGGGACAAGGGCAAAGAGATTTATAATGAATAAATTTATAAAATTAATATTTTATTCCCTTCTCACCTTATATGTTCATAACATTTCTACTTTTTAAGCATTTATTTATGACCTAGTGGTGAGCTAGGGTACTTTGCAAGGGTAAAAAAATATGGCGATGACAAGGTCTATGAGCTTACAATCTTACTAGAGAAATCTGAAACATTTAGAGAACACCAACATATCATGTAAAACCACACACGATCACGTATAACCTAGGCATGCAGAGAACTGAGAAATTCATGTGGGTCAAAGTGATCAAAGATGAAATTGGAATGGACTTATTCCTTGAGTTAAAAAGCCTGGGTAGAAGGAAAAGTGTGTGCCTGTATGTTGGGGGAAATGTCTGTATGTTTGTGTGATGTTGGTAAGGAATGACAAATAGAAAAGAATGAGAGAAGAGTATAAATAGATGAGTACAGTGCTGTATCATGAAAGGTCTTAATGATAGACTTTATATTTGACCTTATGTATACAATAGAGAGGATTGAAGGTTCTTAAACAATGGAATCAAATTCTACCCATTTAAAATATCAATCCCATCCTTTTTTTCCTATGACTTTCAAAACTTTTCAAACTCTCCTAATGAAGATTTTTTTTTTTCTAGTGTCACTTGTTCCTATCACTGGAATAACCTGACCATTCATTCTCTTTCATTTCTTACGTGGCTTCTCTTTGGTGATTACATACATGTGTCCTGCTCCATTTTGGTTTCTGCTATTAGTTGTAAAATGTATATAACTGTGTTTTCTGTCTTCTGCCATAGAGAAACATCTAAGAAGGAAATTGGTTCTACAATTTACTTCACATTTCCCCTCTGTTCATCATAAATAACATTCTATAATTGATAATGACTATCAATAAAAATATAGTTTTAGTTGGTTGAAATAATTCTTGGTTAAATATTTATGAGACTGTTTTATCATGTACATACAATTTAAACTTGGACTTAAAATTATAATACAGAGTGAATACTGTTCAGCAAAATTCAATACAGTAAAAAATGTCTTTCTCTCTTATTATGCTTTCTTCCTAAAAATGATACTTTTTCATGTCTATGATGGAAATACAAAGCACGAGAGCTCTGGCACTGCAGAAAAAGCTCAAGACCTTCCAGGCATAAGAAATAATAGCACCACAGAGAAGAATACAGGTTCTTTCTGCATCAGGAAACTGAGTGGTATCATGTCTAAAATCACTGATGAAAAGATTGTACAGAATTCCCAAAACACTGTAGGTGTATCAAAACCATGTGTAAATGGGAACTTCTTTTCTTGAATTATGAATTCTCGGATGTATGAATATTTTTCCATGCTACCTACCAAATTCTTTATTAGCAGCTAAAAAGTTACTACCATGATAGGAATATCTTGTTTAGTTTATTCTCTTAAAACTCAAGTACTAGACTCAAAATACACTTAAAAAGGTGTTTTATAATCACGAAATAGTTTTGTTGCTGTAAACGCGAAATGATAAATTAAAAATGTACCATTAACCTCCGGCCGAGTGGTGCGGAGGTTAAGCGTTGGCTTCGGAAGCCAGCGGCCTCAGTTCTGGTCCCACATGCGAGGGCCACTAACACTGCCCTCAAAAAAAAAAAAATACCATTAATTACAGCCATTTAAATCTAAGCCTAGGGTGTGATTAAAAATCATAGAAAAACTCTTTTGTACTGGGTTGAATTTAAAAGCCAATGTCATCATGCATGTCATAGCAAAAATAACAACAAAAACAAAAACAAAAAACCCAGTTTGTGTTCATTTTATAAGTCTTTAAGACTGCAATGTCATGCAAAGAATTAAAATCTCACCTAATACCAGATCCAATTAAAAGGTTTTTTAAGCACCCAGAACAACTCCTTGTACACAGTATGTGCTTATTAAGTATATGTTCAAAGACGGATCATTCTGTAATTGCAAACTGTGGAGGCACTAAAATATCTTCCTAAATTTTATGTTTCATTTTTGAAACAAGAACTTGAAACAAATTTGGTGCCCTTTAAAATAAATCCATGAAATATTTTAGAACATAAAAAGGAATAACAGGCCATCAATATCCATAATTTGGTCATTTGAAATAGAAGCAGGGCATAAAGTTGATTAAAATTAAAAGTGTTATCACGGGGCCGGCCGAGTGGCTCAGTTGGTTAAGAGATTGCTCAAGAGTGCGAGCTGAGCTCTGAGCAACAGCAGTTTGATGCCCAGCCCGAGCTGAGCTGCCACTGAGTGCCAACAAGTGGCAGGATGGCTCAACTAAATACATACATACATACATAAAAATTTTTAAAAAGTGTTATTATGAAGTTAACACATGAGTAAAGCAGAAACCCAGTGACAGCGTATTTTAATATGCTGTAGATATTCTGTAGTGTTGTTAACAAGAAGCTAGAATCAGCTTGGGCCTACCACTGCTTAGGTAGGAACCTATTTAATGAAATACTGTACATAGGAAGTAGCTCTCAGTGTACCATTGTCAGCCATGGGAAGCTATATTCGTTAGAAATAACTATGTCATTAATGTCCTGGGAATATTAGTGACCCAAATGGACAAAGCATAGATCTTTTCTAAGCTGGAGGAAATTTAGAGATCAACCCCTTTATTATACAATTGAGGGAGCTAAGAGGTCAAGTGAATTTGACCATGGCCTATAGCTGATCAGCAACTCAGCTCCTGACATCCAGGCTGGCAAGCTTTTCCATACTTCACAGGATAATTAAATAGAAACTGTTTTCACTGAGACCACAACTACCACCAAACTGGAGTGGAGGGATGGTAGCAGCTATCACTTGAGAAGACAGAATCACCTTGGACGACTACTGGTCAAGTGAGAGGTCAAATAAAAGGAATGAAGCTCAACTGGGATGAATATAGGGGGGTTCAAATGGGTAAAATAACAGCTTTAAAAAATGCAGTGAAGGACAGCTAGGTGTGTAAACCACTGACTGAGTGAATAATTAGGAAAGTGTGAGGACCACGTGGATGCATGAATACCAGGCAAACAGGACTGTTGAGGTAATTCTGCTGTTATTTCTCCATTAATCATTCTTTCACTATATAGAGTGAATGCTATGTTACAGAAGGTTCTGGAGAGATTTCAGAGTAGGGAAGTGTAAGTAAGTAGTTGAGACATGGCTGGGAATGGTGATCCTGAAAAGTGGACCTTTAAAGGGAAACTTGACAACAGGCTCCATGAAAGGATTATACCCAGCCTATGGTATCATCCATTTAAAATCTACATTTTACATAAAATATGATGAAAATTATTTAAGACTGAAGAGTATAAGCCAGAGCTAGGTACAATTCTCCACATGGTATGAGTTGTGTAGCTCGCTTTTAAAATGCAAGCAATGTAATTTGAGCAATGTCCTTCTAAGAAGTCATTTGAAAGATATGATGGAGGTATTCTCCTGTTTCTGTGGTAATATGATCCCATGTGAAAGCAGAGAGGAGTTATTAGGCAACCAACTACTATTCTTTGCTTCCTTTAGATTCTCAGTGGGAAAAGAGGGAGTACAGTAAGGCATAGTTGAAGTCTGAAGGCTGGAGCTTTGCTTCTGCTCAGTCACTTCAGCTCCCATTAGTCTCTAACCTTCCTCAGTTATTTTGTTAAAATAACAGCAGCAGCAGCAGCAACAATAGCCAACATTATTGAATGTTCACTCTGGGCGAGGTAAGTACTACGTGCTTTGTATCCATGCTTTGCCTATTACTAACTTGTGCAAGTTACTTAACTTCTCTGTGCTCCAGTTTCTTTATCTGTAAAGTATGGAAAATAATAGCATATACTTATGGTGATAATTAAATGAGTTAATATATATAAAAGTATTTATAACAGTCTTTGGCATATAGTAAGTACTTAGTAATAGCTATTACTATCTCATTTAATCGTCAAAACAAATCTTCAAAAGTAGTGGTTGCTACTACTTACTCCCCCATTTACAGATAAGCAAATCAAGACTCAAAGAGTTGACTTAACTTGTTCAAGATCATAAAGCTAGTAACAGATTGAAGGACTTAAACTTCCAAGCCTTGTGCTTTTTCACCTCTGTGCCACGTTGACTCTCCCCTTCCCGGTACTGAAGCCCCAGCCATACATTAAGCTTCTCCAATTAGTAGATCTCTAGGTTCAACATACCCTGAGCTTTCAAATCTCTTTGCCTTTTGCTCCTTTTATTTCCTCTGTCTCAAATGGTTTTTTTCACTTTGTCAAGCTGATGAAATTAATTATTTCACTGTGTTAACTGGTTTCAAGGTTTTTTTTTCAAAATCTGGCAGAACTCCATAAAAAAACAAAAAGTTGATATTTTCACTAGTTTATGCATTTAATAACAATTTGAGCTGTTTTGTGTATAAATGACATTATTTTTTTGGATAAAGAGTTCCTATTGTTATTCATTCTTGAAAAACACAAAAATGTAGAAAAATGTACATCTGCTTTCCTAAACTTCCTTTCTGGAACTCTGACAGGATTCTTTATATTTTACTTTTGAGTGATAATTCTCAAAACAAGGAACAACACACATTGCTGGATTTCCCCTTTTTTTTGCGTTGTGAGGGCATAATGCTGGATATGGAGCAATTAGGCTGCGTTTTCTTGTCCTCAAATTGCCTGGGAAAATGGCAATTTTTCTCTCAGTCTAATTTCTTTTGTGCAGACATCCTGCAACTCTTATTTCCATGTTTTCTTGAAAATCCATCTAATAAGCCCTCTATAACTTTTTCCCTGAATTTCTGCTGGCTTGATTATTGTCAGGGTTTTGAATGTTACAACATATATAGTCATTTACTAGAGACACTTCAATGAGAAAATGCCATATGGTTTGATACCACTTCTTAGACTTTCTATCAAAAGGATAGTGGCACAGAATTGATCAAAACAATTAACTCCACCCATAAATGAATTGTACAGAATTTGTATATTTGGTTTCAACATGGTTCTCATTCCCTGTTTGGATCTTACATGCGCTTTAATGACACCACCATTCCCAACAGTGGAGATCATGTTAACTCTCCCTGTGTCCTGCCAAGTGCAAGCAAGCACTGATTGATCATGATTTTCCCATATCACCACGCATCAGCTTGCAAATCCTCAAATCTGAAGGCAGTCCTCTCCTATTGATACGCACTATACCACATGCTCCATTTTTTTAAATCTTAGATTCTCAAAAAGTTTTACACTTGAATAAAAATTGTCTGTACAAACTACATGTCCCTTGTCTTCAAATCCATTCAGCAAGCTAGATGGATTTGCTCCCAACCTAACTTTCCCATCTTGAGATGAATCTTTGCCTGTATATACATCAAATTGCAATGGAAATCCTGTTTGTGAATCACTGAGTGACCAGATCTTTATGTCCTGCTTTATATTTGGTTTACTGGAAATATTGCTGGAAAAATAGACACCCCTTGAATTTGAAAATGGACGCATCCACACACAATTCCTTATTGCTATTATAGGCGGAAATATAAGTATCCTTTACTAAATCTATTATGGGCTTGATCTTTGAAGATTCATCATCATTATTGGAAAATGAAGAAGGACCTAATTAGTTGACATTCCATCCCTTTTAAAAACAGTGTTAAAACCAGGAGTTTGGGTCAACCAATAGGTAACCTGAAAGTATGACTCCAATGGCTTGTGCACCACATGACAAACGTAAACATACGTGTTTCCTGCTTTTGGTGTTGACGGCAGCACTCATGGACTTCTGCGCTGGACTCAAGTGCCTGAGAATATACTCAAACTCTGCAGTAGGGGGAAAAGTATTTTTTGAAATCGTGGGGTAACCTAGAATGCCGCAGTCAATGGATGGAAATATTCATTTGGATATATCCTACCATTAAAATTCTTCTTCGATATTGAATTCAGTTGCCACCTTTTCTATTTCACCTTCCCCCTTCCATCTTCAGAGTAAATTGCTTGTCTGTTTCTTTAACACTTAGCTCACTCACATATCTCCTTTACAGCACTTATCACATTGTTTCATAATTTGTGTCTTTGCTGCTAGATGGTAAACTATGAGACAGTCAGTAAAAAGTACCATTTATTTAAGATGCCAGACTCTTCTAAAGGCTTCATGACACTCAGAGGCCTGTCAATAACTGCAGTGCATACACCCCTTTCTATGGATGAGGCCTGTAAGTTTAAGTGACTTGTCCAACATCATACATGCATTAAGCACACAAAAATGGTTGTTGGATTGAATGAATGATGGCTTAAGTAAAAATGCTTACTAAAAGTAATCAGAAATTGCTGTTTTCCCTGGAAAAAATGAACTCTCTCAACATTATTTTTGATGGAGGCGAAAACAAGCTCCTCTTTCATCTAGTCAGATTTCTTTTTTTTTTTTTGCTTTCTTAAAACTATGAAAAGAAACAACTAATTACCTAGTTGAAACTCGATTATCAGTTCAGCTTTAAATTTTTACTATTATAACTTTTTCCGATGATATAATAAATGACTTCTTCACCCCATGATCTTGAACATCCATATAAGTCCAATATTATTTTATTGTCTATTTAAAATCCTATAAATCAGGACATGCATTATAGTATCAATTTTAGTATTTGTGTCAAGAATCTATTATTTTCCAAACACAGAAAAAAAGGAACTGTTTTCTATCTTCAAGCGAAACATGAAAACCTGTCTTTCTGAGGAGGATGTTGTCCTATGGCACCAGTAGGAGCCAGGGGCTGGCTGTGAATGCCAGGTGGGAAAAAAATCCCACACTCCAAACCACCTGCAGCTTTTTGGAGTCCTTTTTCTGCCAGCACTCAGAGGGAAACACATTTTCTTTGCTTTTCTCTGGGGCCTTTCAAGGTTCCAGGCCTTGTATTAACTGCCTGATCTGGTGGGAAGAAAATTGATTTTAAAATCCTTCTAATTAAAAGGGCTTGAGCAGCTAATGGATATCATCCTTTCAGCAAAAGGAGATGGTATAAGAGCTCCCCTACATTTTAAAAACCAGGTCTTATTTATATAATTCTTTTATAAATTTAAAGCCTCTTGGTTTTAATATATACTTTTAGAGCCTGTTACATTGCATGGCAAAAAGAATTAGCCAAATAAATATTTCCTCCATTGCTACAGTTCTCAATATCCCTTTAACTTATTTGACTGTTTTGACTGATGGCAAAAAGTTACAATGGAGTCATTTACAAATGACAGCTTCGTTTTAACTACTATAGACTATTTATGAACTTGTGCCTCAAAATTAAGCAATTGTATTATTTTAATCTGGTGTAAAAAAAGTTTCTGAGGGAATTGAGAAAATCACAGAACACTAGCATGCCCCAAGTTGAGAACAACAATAAAAATGTCAACAATAATAAAAAATTATCTTAGTAGACCCTGCAATTTCCATTCAAAATATTTATAAAACAATATTAACAAACACAACGGTGGTGTATTTTGCATAGAGAAACAAACTCCTAAAATTTTGGAATTTTAAATAATCCACAATTCTGATAAGCCTCTATCTTAATTAATGTAGCCAGCGTTTGAAACGTTACCATTTATCACCTTATTTCTCTCTGGTATATGGAACTAATAATATAAGCCAGGTCTTTGTTTGTTTTCATAACATAACAATACTGGAGGAATAAAATAAAGAATGGAATAGCAAATTTATCTTATGGTGAATACACAGAAATGAAGAGTTTTAGTTCTGTTTGCAATTGTCCTGCAGTAATCCCTGTTTTAACAACTATTACATGAATGAAAAGGAATATCTCAGTAAACATGTTTAATTGTATTTGCAATAAAAGTAAATTTTGGAGGCCAAACATTTGACCTGATAAGAGGTTAGGGAGTTTTGGTGTATATCTCTGACAAGGGGCAATACAAATGTTGTAGGAGTGGCATGCTTTAATAATAAAAGACATGTACCCTGTTTTACAGGTTATTCCCATCTTTGTTTGAGCACCATGGGAGGCCTCCTGGGCGTGGGCTTTTAGTGCCTTTCCTTGATTTTGCTTTACTCAGGCATTCTCATGCTAACTTGCAAGAAGGAATGAAAATGGAAGAAAAGACACCTTCAGGTCTCTGGAAGGAATTGAAATACCTCTCTTGTGGAAGTGGGCAGTCAGGTCATGGAGGGATTTTTAACAACCAGATTACATGTTATTTTGTGTACAGCATTAACATGGGAATCTAGGGTTCTAAAGTACAACATGGTGATTGAGCTAAATGAAATGTGAGCAGAATCGGGGGGTTCCCTCTGAACTGAGGGAGTATGATATATAAAAAATCCTTGAGGAACACTGAGTAATGATAGGAGTAAGGTACTAAGGGAAAGTGGAGCACACTCCTAACATGCCTCACTGTTGTTACTACCTACTTAGTTGTTTGTCTTTCCCACTAGGCTAAGAACGGTCCACGAGAGACTGTTCTGCTTTGTTTTTCACTGTGCTCTCAGCACCAAGCCTAGTGCCCAATACCTATTTGTTGAGCGAATGAATAAGTGAATAAACAACTCAGGTAGCATTCTGGAAGTTGTGGCCATATTCATGTATTAACAATGATAAATCAGTTAGCCTCTATAAAAAATGCTGGTGTTGAAATCCAACCAGCTAACATTAAAGAAGATAATTCAGTTAATAGGTTGTCTTACAAATAATTTTTTAAAAATCAAATCACTGTAGTTAATTTTCTGTTATTTAAATGGGGCTTCTGTGGGAAACTGGGCAAGTTACTCACCTCCTGAGCCTCAGTAAATGTCTGCATTGGATTCCAGTCAGGCTGAATGCCCAGCTCCAGCTAGGTATCTCACAGATAAATCCACTGTGCACTAAAAGAGCCACATGACATAGTACAGACACAGGCATGCAAACACATCACTGCTATCAAGGAAAACAAGTGAAAGACTGTTCTGCTCACATACAATTAGTCCAAGATGGACACGTGATTATTGATAATGGGTCTTTCTCACAGGAAGTTGGACTCCCCAGTGGGAATATATTTTTATGGGTTGAAGATTAGTAACATTTTTAAATTCAATTAGTCACCAACTGGTTTTAAATATTGACTATTGGAATGAGTGTCAAAATAGATACTGAGATTTGGTCATTAAGACACTGAAGCAGACTTTATTTTGTATGATGGATACCATTCTTCATTGGCTTACAAATGGCATTCATTAACCGGGGATGTTTCTCTACCACTGCTTGCCTTTTGACTTAACATGCCAAATTAGTCAAGCCTAGGCTTAAATGAAAATCACTAAAGTTCAGCATTATTCACTGATTCCTGGAGCAAATTACTTATCAAAACTATTAGAATCTGGAATTCCAAATAGCGAGGTGTAGTCGGCAGTCTCACTCGGCTGTGACTCTTCACTCCTCAGTCCCCGAGTCTCACTCTTGCCTCGGTTTTCTTGTTTATGTAACAGAGATTGGTGCTGATAAAACCTGCTCTCCCTGTCCTCAAGATCATTGCTTAATTTCCTCCTGATTGCTGGTGATATTTGAACCTCTAAGCAAATAAATACAATGATTGTAATCATGTCTCTGCTACAATTTTTTCTGAGTTGGACACATAATATTATCAGAATATCCTGTGATAACATTTCCTTTATTGGATATTGGATAATATTAGTACCAACAAGGGGACTTTATTGCTAGATTGAACTCACTGTTGTACATTAAACTTTGTCTCAGATCCAATCAACTTTGGTATAAAGTAAAAATGAGGTCAGAGTCCTCACTAAATCACAGCTTGAGCTGTCCTTATATGAGCAAACTGAATAATTGCATATATTATTGAGATATTTCAGTTATTTTTTTTTCTTATTTAATTTATATTATCTTTACAGATGTACTACTATAGCAATAAAGAATTCTGGTCCATTAGATAGCTAAACTTTTTTTCAGGTACAAAAAGCAAAAGACCAAAAACCAAAAAAACAAACAAACAATGAAATCCAAACAAAAACAATAACAACCTTTCTGACTTTGTCATAACGTTATTGTAAACTGTTCTTCTTACAAGTTAAATATGTAGAACCCAAAATTTCTACTCTGCCCCAAATTAAAACATAATATCTATATTAAAATTCTGAACCAACCAAACAGGTATACATCTTTAAATATTACTGGTTTGTGAGAATAAACAGAATTATGATATGCTATCAAATAATGCTTTCACAGATGTGATTTGTCAGTTTCTCAGCTTTATGCTCCCTATCATTCATGCATTTCCAGTTCTAGAATATAGTAAGCAACAAAAATAAAATTTAAAAAAACATAATAAAGTTAGTCTTATTAGTTTTTTGCTTGCTTTCCAGGTTAAAAAAAATGTTACTTGAAAAAAATTTAAAATTTATTCCAAGAAAATTAACAGGCTACACAGGTATATTTTGGCAAATGCAACTTTATATTGAACTTCACACATCTGTATCTTAAAGAATGAGACTCACAGACTCTAATGTATTTCTAAAATACCAGAAATCATATTATAAGCTTTTACAAGGTAATCGGAAATAATTTAAATGACCAATACACTGAATATGCAGAAAGTATAAACAAGACTGTGCCTTCTGTAGAATAAATGCTTCACATATTGTGCAGGATGTCATACTAAGGCTGCGGTCTCCCTTGACAGCTGACTTAAAATATAAACATAGATCAACTGCCTCCTTCTTAGAATACACTACAATGGGTAGCACATCTCAGAAGAAATTAGCCCAGCGATGTGCACCTTAATTTTCAAACCATGTGAGGAAAAAGGGAAAAGAGTATTAAATGATCGTCCATGCAGTTCCATATGCATGACCATGACCAGGTACTGGTTTGATTCCCTTGACTATTTGCTTCAATGCTAAATAAGATAAAAATACTAGATAACCCTTTAAGGCAACATGTGTTTATTCTGCATTATTAGAACTGCTAAATTGTGACCCGTTGGTACCATAATGTTGCCTCCCAGACCAATATCTAGCATTCGCAAAATAAAAAGGAATTGAAACATTTTATACCAAATCAACAAAAACCACGTAAAACAGTTCAATGCTAGCAATTTCACTAGTAGGTAAGGAAAGTGGTATTTAGAAATAGTAATGTATTAATTTAAAAAAAGTAAACTCTAATTAGAACCAATATACTGCTTTGGAATGCTCCGCCAAACTTACAAAGTGATTTTTTAAGTGTGATAATCCAATAACTGATGGCATGTCTTTACTGGATTACAGTACTTTAAGTCCCCAAATATTTTCATCTTTGCAAAACAATAATAGTATGAAATGTTTTAAAGTCTTCAAACTTCTAAAATTAGTTTTTATCAATACATTTACCTCATGTCAACTTAATTTATTAAGATGTCCAATGCTAATTGTTGTTTTTTCTTTATTTTTTTTCATAAGTAGTGATATACACAGCATTTAGCACTGATACTTAGCACCTGCTAATTTCATTATCAAGTTTTCAACCACAAAAGGAAACTTAGGGCAGTGGTTCAGTCCTTTCTTAATTACAAACCTTCACAGGCAGTCAGCAGGATCACTCTGAGATTTAAAATAGGATTATAGGTGAACTATTGCAAAGACTGCAGAATGTTGCCCAAATCCTTATAACCGCTGATCCCATTCTCGATTTTCTTCTCAAGATATGGCTACAGGCCACATCCCTTAGCAGAGGTCAGTGTTTCACAAGGCTAAAGATTTACAGATGCTCCTTCATATAACACAGTAAGGTTCCCTTGGTAACCTGGATTTTCTGCAGTAAAGAAGGGTTGTGCTGAAACAGCGCCTCAGCTCCCTGTTAGAGAATATGCAGACAAAAGGATTGATTCCTGCTTGGGCAAAACTCATCCAGACAGCAGCTGTTAGAAATCCCCCTGGCACTACAGGCCCTCTTGCAAAAACTCTCCAATAACAGGCCACCAGGTAGGGGCCCCACAAGGTTAGAAAGAGAAAAGTCATTATATAGAACATTCTGCTGATTCTTTTCTCCATTTTGAACTCGTCTAAGACCAATAGCCTTCTTCTGCCCGTGGTATTTGCATTTTGCCTGATGCCCAACAAGGTGGGTGGTGTGGGACCCCTTCCAAATCCTGCTAGCCAATTGGCAGCTGCCTGGCCACTGGCTCCGGGGCCATGAAAAGTCCAGTTCTGGCTGACTGCTGCTACAAACTGGACTGGCTTCATTTTCCTTCGATCGTGGACAAAAAATATCAGCTTGAGGTAGACAAGCTGTGTGGCTAGGAGGATGAGAGCAAGAAGTAGCATAAAACCTAAGGAATCATTAGCCCTGAAGGAGCGGTGTTGGAAGGTGCATTGATCTTCCTCCCTAATGAATGAGTAAGTGCCCACATCTAAGACTGGGGGAAATGCCATGGCCACAGACAGAGTCCACACCATGCAGATCACAGCCAGACACGTCCAAAAGGTCAGCCTCTTTGTATAGAAGCGGTGATGGGCGATAGCTAAGTATCTGGTGACACTGATACAGAACAGCATGAAAGCAGTGTGGAAACAGGACAAAACCCCCAGAAAGGCAATCACTTTGCACGTCAGAGTCCCATAAGTCCAGGTAGAGCCATTTTTGACAGAGTTGAATACAAATGGAAAACAAATTGCAGATCTGAGGATATCTGAACAGCAAAGGTCCAACAGGAAGTAATAAGGTGCTCTATGCAAGGTTTTATCTCTCACTAGCAAAATGGAGATCAGAAGGTTGCCCACCACGCTGACTCCTATTATGAAACCCAAGGAAGTCAGTTTCAGAAAGGCTGTTAGAGGAGAGAGATTTTGCACAATGTTGTCAGCTGCATGGCTATAGTTCGCCATAGATGGATGGAGGAGGATAAAGACACAGCCTCAGTCAAGCCTCATGATCTAGATAGAAGAACAAGGAAAAGATAGATCCATACATGTTACTGAAAATGTAATCCACAAAGAGAACTGATCCGATCTGCAGTCATGCTTCCTCTTTTCTTCCATTTGATTTGCCATCAGAATATCTGGGGGAAAAAAAAAAAAGAGCTATCAGTTCTTAAGTTAACAAGCAATGATGTCAGGCAGTGCTGACATAAAGCTGTTTATTTATGGGGAAGAAAATCAAGCCTTACTTTTGAATAATATTGTTTGCTTTAGTAAGTACTTTTGCTTGAGATTTCAGAGAATTGGTTTGCTTAGTTTTCTGGGCTAGATGAATTTTAAAATGTCCCTATTTTGGGGGACATACATTTTATTGCATACCTTTAGGGCAGAAGGAATAAAATGTTCCACAATCATAAAATATGCCAGTACAGGAATTAATCATTAGTGTTGTAAAGGAATCTACAAGATTGCTAATAGGAGACAGAGAGGAGATTACCTACATTTATTTGAGTTCTATTAGTATCTGTTAGTATTTTATAGGCAGCTTCTCTGCTGATATGGATCCAAAGAACCCTTGCAAAATATTTGTCTTTTAACTCAAGTGTCACTATTCATGCTACATATTATAAGAAGAGTATTTGTTGATTCATCTTACAGCATAATTTCAACATTAGACTTCTAAATTAGTAGGAACTTGTCCCAGGATTTGATGTGATTTAATCTTTTGTCTCTCCCCCACCCCCCAACCCCACCCCATTTTTTGGCAAATCTTTTCTCCTTTAAGCACGATTATTAAAAATGGTTATTGTAAATATTAGCAGGGAAACACACCCACAGGAATAATGCACTTTCATTTGTAAACCTTGGCTGCCTGGGTTCAAATGAATTTAACATGAACCCGTATTTATTGGGCAATTAAGCCTTTCTATTTACACGACATAATCTTTGTTGCAAATCACAAGTGGGCTTCATTTTAAAACAAAATGCACATTGGTGCCTGGGAGCCACCCCAGGGAAACCGGCTTCTTCTGTCATTCCCAGGAAGAATCTTTCCTTTGCCACTTTTCACTTGCCCGGAATATGCTGATGGTGGCCCAGGCAAACCTGCGTTCGATGATTTTTAATTTCCCCACTGATACATCCTTGGGTAAATACCGATCTCATCATGCAACATTACGAAAACCGAAACCCGCCACCCCTGGATTTATAATGGGGGGGGGGGTGTGCAGAGGAGGGGGAAGGAAGACGACATGCATTACATACGCGAAGATGGGGCGATTGCTTCTGTTCCCGGTGTTTCGCAGTCTGATATTCCTCAGTCTTGCAACGCTTTCCAGAAATGGAGCTCTGAATAAGCCCAACGGAAGATGCATTGCCTGAATGTACTTCCATTATGCAGTTTATTGTTTAAAAAAAAACCAAACACCACCTTAGGGAGGGGTTTTCCCCGGTGTGCCTGCAGTTTCATCAACACTGCGCCCTCCACCCCCAAACTTAACCGAGTATGTCCTCCTACCTGTTGGCGTTGGATATCCCGACAGACTATAGCTTCTTCCTTCTATAAATTGCTGTTTGTTTTTTTTTTCTCTTTCTTTTTTTTTTTCTTTTTTCTTTTTTCTTTTTTTTTTGCCTCGGTGCCTTGACTGAGCATCCAGGCAGGGCTCGGCGGCGCCTGCGCGCTGGAGCCTCCTTGAGCTCCAGCCGCGTCCTCCCCTGTCGCAGCCGCGCGGTCTCCCTCAGCAACGCAGGGGCCGCGGCGGCGAGGGCGGCGGCCCCGGCCTCTGTGGAGCCAGCCCGAGTCGTGACCCGTTTTCAGAACTGCCGGAGCTCACTGAATGTCCTGTTCTGTCCTGTTGGACTGGCGAAATGAGGCTTTTGTCTCCTAGTGGCTGCTTCTGAACGTTTCCCTGCTCGCGTATGCAGTTGGGGCCGGAAAGGCTCGCTCGGGATTCAGGCCCGCCCCCTGCCCCCCGGGCCGCGCCCCCCGGGCCGCGGGGCGCCCTCTCCGCGGACTCCCGGAGCCTGGCCTCCCGGCTTCTTCGGGGGAGTCCAAAGCTTCGTTGAGGTGTTTCTTTAAATCATTTCCCCAGCTGACCTTTTCATTAGCAAGCTAGCTGAGACGAGGTGGGGGTGGGGTGGAGGTGAAGATAAAGGGGAAGGGAGGGAGGAAAAGGGAAAAAATATATATATGCACATTTGCATATATATATATATATATATATATATATATGCAGTCAAGAAAAATTTTGTCAGTGGGGAAGAGGGGAAATCAGGTTAGGGCAGCCTAGTCTTTGTTAGTCATCTATTCTCGAATGCACGCAAATATGCATTACGTAGGGAAAAGCCAAGTTCAGAGAACTGCAAAATGATTTAGATGCGTTCTAGCTTAACGAATATGACCTAAGAATCTACAAACATTTTAAATGACTATTCCTTGCATTCCACTCCACCTAGCGACAGTCTTTTTTTTTTCTTCTTTTTTCTTGCAAGTATGATCGGTAACGTCAAGGCAGTTGTGTGTGTGTGTTTCCTTCCCTCCTCCTCCCCTTTGTTATTACGGAAGAAAAACACTAAGAAAACAGCGAATTCATAAAATTTACACCGGTCCAAAAGACCTGACGATATCACAGCATACCACCTAGCCTGACACCTGGGTGCTTAGGGATACCTCTGGAATCCCATCTCTTTATTCTACCATTTCGGAAGAATTTGGTTTGTGGGAGTGGTGAAAGATTTTAACTCCCCACCTTCAAAAAAGGAGTAGACATACTTTCATTAATTCCCAAAGTCCAACGTCTGCTTCTCCTCCCGCATGCTTATTGCTTTATAATAATCTGTTAATGAAACAGAAAAAAATAAGTATCTTCTCTACAGTAATAATTTGATCTGCAGACTCCAGTAAAATATCTCATTGCTGGGTGGTGAGATTGTGACATTCAAGGGAAGTCAAGCCAATCAGCATACAGATAATATGGGTTAATTTACATATTGTGTTTCTATTGGTCATACCTAGGTAAAGCCTTCTCTGTTTAAAGCTTAAAAATGAATACTTCACTGTCATGATGTCACAGTCATTACAGAAAACCCTATTTGATAGTACTGAAATGATGTTATATTTTCCTAATTTTGAAATATCCTAAATCCATTAAAAATAATGATTTTTTAAAGGAATATATATATATATATATATATATATATATATATATATATCTATCTCACCTAAGTGGCATTCCTTTAACTAGGAAAATCAATCCTACAGTAGTACTGGAGTAACTTGAGGGCATTTCCATTCAAGTGTTAACATTACAGTTTTTTTGCAAAACAAATTCAGAAGAGATCAAAACTATATGATGGTTTACACTTTCTAAGGAAAACGTCAAATTATTCTGGTGGAACTACAAATCAGTTCAGTTTGTTCTTTTTTACCTCCTAATTAATGTCAATGTACTTTGCAACGAGTTATTATTATTATTTCTTGAAATTTTAGTTTACAAATCTATAGAATAAGAGACTTAAATAAGCTTGCTGTGGATTCATGATTGGCTAGATTTTAGGTTGTATGGATTAGGGAACAGCTATTTAAATGCAAATTAAAAGCGTACTGCACGGCTGGATCATGAGGCAATCAATAACTTACTTTGCCAAAAGGTACAGGGACAAGATCCAAGGGTTTAAATATACTTTAAAAAGCAGGTATTGAGGGCCGGCCGAGTGGCACAGTGGTTAAGCACTGGCTTGGAAACCAGTGGCACAGGCTCAGGTCCCACATATGAGGGCCAGTGACACTGCCCTCAAAAAAAAAAAAAGCAGGTATTGATTCCTTAAAAGTAAGAAAGGGGATGTGAGTGTGGGCAATATTTTTTTGTATTCACATCTCAGAACATATTAAAGCTATTATTTTCCTTTGCAAATGAGTGCAGTTGCATCCACTAGTTCTTCAGTTTTTCCAGCTGTTAGATGAGAATGCCATTTTCTTGCCTCACAAGGGGGCTCAAGAAATTAATGAGATGCTGTCCATTTAGTTAATTAACTCTACTGGAGAAAACATTAAAGTCTACATCTTCCACCAACAGGGATTTTCAAAAATATATTAACAACGACAAAAATTTCATATCATCTACAATTTCTCTAAAATTATTGCTTCAGTGTGTTCAGATCATAACCTTGTTCAATCTTAGCTAATTTCTTTTTGATCCTTTATATCACCAAACCTAGAAAAATTGTGATACTACAAGTAGAAGGAAAAAACAAACAGCAAAATACTATACGCCATGGATTTGAAGGATTCTTTTGGGTCCTTGGTATGTTACATTTACTATACTGATCGGTGGATTAGGAAAACTGAGTTATTTGCTTAATTTGGTTCTTATAATAAATATATACAATTTTATTTAAAACAGCAATTATCTTCTTTTCAAAATCAAACATTTCAGATTTATGCCAAGTGGTGCACAGCCTCATGATGGTCAAATGCAGTATTTTTTTTTTTTTTTTGAGGGCAGTGTCACTGGCCCTCATATGTGGGACCCGAACCGGGGCCTCTGGCTTCCCAAGCCAGCGCTTAACCACCGTGCCACTCGGCCGGCCCTCAAATGCAGTATTTTTGTTCTATGCATTATTTATGTGAAAATATGTGTCAGGATGTAAACAATCCTTGGTAAATGCAGAGAATGATAGGCGAGAATAAAATGTTCTAAGACAATATTTTTTAATCATTCATTGAAAGTGCTATCTCTTCTGCTTAAAGCTTGTCATTAAAACTTTAAAAACATGTATCATTGATATTCTGAACTCTTACCAAAATCTAAAGCTAAATTTGAAAAGGAGACTTCTATAAAATTTCTAGAAGCTATCTTGGTACAAAAAAAGCCCCCATCAGGGACTTTTGCATTGAAACATTTTCTAATAGATTATTTTTTTAAAATTCACTAACCTGGAATAAGTGTCCAAGAGAAGGGGAGATTATGCTGCTATATTTTGATAATGTTTTTTACCTCCTAGTCTGTCGCAAAAAGTGATATTTTTTCACAATAAGTAACGGAAAGTTTCCAGGGCTTTGTACTCCATTTGATTGAGCAACAGAATAATGAAAGAATACACTAGACCTCAAAAACTTCCACTGGATTTTAAAATCTTGCCTCAGGAGTTCAAAATAACTATAATTGTGAACACCTCAAAAAGTGAAATTTCTTCAGAATTGTAATGAGTTTTAAAAGATTAAGAATCTGGCATATTTCTCTCCAAAATCTAAGACTCATTTGTCATTCATTCATTCATTCATTCATCCGTTCATTTTTCTCTCTGCTCTGTCAAAACAGGTTCCCAAGTGCTAATATAATTCATTTTTAATTTTAAAGCTATAATCTCTAAAACCTTCCTTCTCAATTTAAGATCCAGATTTTTAGAAACTTAGCGACTTACCTTCCCTAACAATTTCCTTCTCTTTGAAAAAGAAAACTTATTCCTTTGTTCAATTAACAAACATCTGTTAAGGTTCTACTCTGTAGGAATCACTGTACTATATATTGCAAGAAATGAAAAATTAAGACATAGCACCAGTGTACAGGCTGTTGTGTCAACGTAGGAAAGCTTGAACTGGTAGAAGTGGAGGAGGTGGAATGAACAGAAACAAAGAGATATATCTGATTGGGAAGAGAAGATGGAAACCATATTTTAAAAATCAAGTGATTAGACAAGAGAAGCAAAGGAGACTGAGGAGAAAGAATTGTCTGTAAGGTTTGGAACTTGGATAACTGGGAGGTAGGAGGCACCATTAACAAGAGACAGACAAAGTTGAAGAGGGAACTGGTTTAGTGAGAAAGGTAATAAGTCCGTTTTAGACATATTGAATGTGAAATGCTGGTGGAACATTCAAATGTTGATGTCTTATACGAATTTGGAAGAGAAGAGCCCAAGGTACCTATTGGTGATGGCGGAGCTAGGGTAAATATTGGGTGACATTGCCAAGGGAGAGATTGTTGAGAGAGAAGAAGGTTGAGGTTAAATAAACAAACATGCCCATTCCCCTCACTTTGGACAAACTGAAAATAAACTAATAGAACATGTGCATTTAAGAAACAAAAAGGGGGAGGCCGGTTAGCTCAGTTGATTAGAGTACAGTGCTCATAACACCAAGGTTGCCAGTACAATTCCCACATGGGCCACTGATTTGCGCCTTCCACAACTAGATTGAAACAACTACTTGACTTGGAGCTTATGGGTCCTGGAAAAACACAGCTCTCCAATTAAAAAAAAAAAAAGAAGAAAAAAGAAACAAAAAGGAACGTGGAAGAACCGGAGGTAAAACAAACTGAAAGGAAGGAGAAGCATCACTGTCATGAGTCTATGAGGGAGGAGAAAATTTCAAGGAGGAAGTGGTCATCAGTGTTTCTTGTATCTAGAAGGATAAAAAGAATAAGGGATAAAAAGATATCATTGGATCTTGTGATCAGGAACTCATTAGCAACCTCTGAGAGGTGGTTTCAGAAGAGCAGTCAGACTGCAAGGGATGATCAAGTAAGGGACACAGGTTAGGCTCTTAAGGTCAGGCTAAGAAATTTGCAACAGCAGTCATCATAGTGATAAAGGTTTTAATGAATTCTCTTGATGTTGTATGAACAAAGTGATTGTTATTTAAATAAGTACAGCAAGTCTTCTTCTGGAAGTCTTTAAAACTCTTCTATTACACTACTACACTATTACATTTCTTCATTTAAATGTGATCCTTTGAATGAGGAGAGCAAATAAATGTGTTTCCCCACTAATTTCTGGTGAAACTTTAGAGTTTGATGAAAAGCCCTTGGTCTATTAAAATATTCTAAGTTGTGTCAATCCCCTTTGCCTTTTCTTTCTTTCTTTCTTTCTTTTTTTTTTTAGTCAGACAAAGTTAGTTTCAATCATGAAAAAGAAAAAAGTGACCCATGTGGGTGTGGCATGAGAGTGAGTGGTGTGTGTGTGTGTGTGTGTGTGTGTGTGTGTGTGTGTTGGGAGGAGGTGGGGAGACAAAACAAGTGTTGGTAAAATAATTAAGGAGTGGGAAGTTTAATAGTCAGGTTAATGGAGAGACATACATATCTTACATGGGCTGTAAATTCTCATGAAATAAAAATGTAATTTTTAAAACTCAAGAAGTATAAGGCATTTTTTTCTTTGATTATTGAGAAGGCCTAAATCTTATAGTGCATTAAGGCCAGCAGTATAAACACCAATTACATGATAATATGAACAGATTATGGTTATTTAAACTTTTGTGGTGTTTAGCTTTTTGATAAATGGGCATAATTAAAACATGACTGAAAATAAAGAATGCTACCTTAGATGCTAATTTAAGAACTTCCCATATTTAATGTCTAGTCCTGCATTCTGATTTTCCAATTAGCCCTTCCACTTTCATTTCTCCTATTTTTTTTTTTTTAAGATTTTTTTGGGGAATGGAGGAGGGGAACAGCGTTGGGGAACTGGGGAAGGGGAATAGACAAGTTGCTGTCTTTTTGTTCTTCAGTCTAGCTGTGGAGGACGTTGCTTCACTGACCCATGTTGGTATCATCATTGCACTCTTCTCAGGTGAGATTGGTTGCCGGCCTCTGGATGGCCGCTCACAGCAGGTCTTGGCAGCTCACACAGGCTGCCAGCTGCTCATGCTGGCTACCAGCCACTCACTGTAGCCTATGGCAGCCCACTGCAGCAGGGGCTGCAGCTATGCCATCCTGGGGACTCACAGCAGCCCAGCTCCAAGTGGAGACGTTGTTCACCATCTTAGCTGTAGAGGGCAGTGTCACTGGCCCTCATATGTGGGATCCAAACAGGGGCTGCTGGTGTCTCAAGCCAGCTCTTAACCAACGAGGCACTCGGCCGGCCCTCTCCTAAATTTTTAAAGTTTGTAATTTTCTCTTTACAGAGTAATACCTCTGCACAAAAAGACAAAATCAAAATTCCCATACCTTGGGCTGGCTGAGTGGCGCAGTGGTTAAGAGCTGGCTTGGGACATCAGCGGCCCCGGTTCGGGTCCCACATATGAGGGCCAGTGACACTGCCCTCAAAAAAAAATTTAAAAATATCCCATACCTCATAACTATGGTTAGTACTCTAATTTGGTAAACATTTGAAAAAAATAAAAGTGTGATAATATATGCCCAAGTTTATAAAAAGAATTTATGACTAAGTCCAGGGTGACACTATTTCATTCATTCAGTACATGTGGTAGTCTCCACTATCTGATGAATCCTGTGAGAGTTCAGACATTGCATTATTTCGCCCTGCTCTTCCCTGCTGTCCACATAGAGCCTGGCATGTGGACAGCACTCCACACATTTTTGCTGAATGGGAGATTGATTATAAACCTACTATGGAGAGGGTGCTTTGCTAGGTACTGTGAGGAGGTTAGAAAAGAAAAAGAAAAAGTGACACAGGCCCCAACTCAACTATCTTCCTTAATTGAAAAAAGTTAGCATAATTATTTGCTTTATAAGCAGAAAGTTTTCTTGGTCAAAGAGTTATTCTGGATTTGGGGAATTTGATTTGCTTCTTAGCTTTATTACATTAGCATTTACATGATTTCTTACTTGCCTTACTATTCAGTAAATTCAAACCATTTCTCTAAACTCATGCAGATTATGAGCCAACAGCAGATATTTTATACTTTGGGTTCCTAACCTGGTGCTCAAACACATGACAAAGTATCACAATTTTAATATGGCTTTGAATTTTTGATCATTAATTTGGGGGAGGGGAACAGCGTTGGGGAACCGGGAATGGGGAACAGACAAGTTGCTGATCTTTTGTTCTGCACTCTAGTTTTGGATTGGTTGATGGCCTCAGGCCACTCACGCTGGCTGCCGGCCACTCACTGTAGCCTACGGCAGCTCAGTGCAGCAGGGGCGGCAGCTATGCCATCCCGGGGAATCATAGCAGCCCAACTCCAGGAGCTGTTGTTCACCATCTTAGCTGTAGAGGGCGCAGTGTCACTGGCCCACATATGTGAGATCCGAACCGGAGCTGCTGGCGTCCCAAGCCAACTCTTAACCAACGTGCCACTCGGCTGGCCCTGATCATTAATTTTTTAATAGCAAAAAGGGTGAAATATTTTGAAAACAAAATTAAAGTGATTTATCAATACAGAAGTAAAAAATCTCAATAATATAGAAAGAAAATTTTAATTGATGAATACTATCTATTCTAATTTTGCCTATGGATTATTAATAATTATCAGTGCTACAGGAAAGTGTTTGAAACAGAAACTGACCATTTAGTTGCTTGGAAAAAGACTTCACAAGGATATTACTCTTAGGTAAAAATCAGGATTATCTTTTCTTGCATTTTCTTTGTCTTCTTTTTAGAAGATGTTTTTTTCCCCTTCTTTACCAGGCATACATTAGAGCTGAATATAAGAGGCTCTTATATAAAGTCGTGCTGATTCATTTTACTAATTGAATACAAAAAAACCCCTACCATCCGAATCATTCTTTCAGTCCTCTTAGCTTGAACAAAGGCCAATCTCTGGAACAGGGATTGCACAGAATATGCTTCCTTCCAACAGCAGGAAATGGGATGGCAGCACACTTTCAGAAGATGGGAAGGACTGGGGCTGGGCATAAATCATTTGACAATGTAGAACATGGTCCAGATTATCTTTCTCCTTTAAGTGACCTAGAATCACGGTACTCTGTATTGGCAGTCTTTCTGCATCCAAAAAGTTTGTAAGTTATTGAGTCAAGGACCAAAGCCCAGTTGGGCTGCAGACTCCCAGCCCAGGGAGTATTTTCCACTGCGCCATATAGCCTTTTCAGCTTTCAGTCTCCATTAAACCAAGTCAGCAAGTGCTTAATCTGCTTGCCCTCCAACAATCTAAACAGCTCTAAAACCTAAATTTAAAAGGCCCTTATGAAAAACAGATGTAAAGTGCACATTTATCTCAGGGCTCTTCAAGTTTCACTTTCCAGGTAAGGTTGTTTTTTTTTGTTTGTTTGTTTGTTTCATTTAGGCACTAATTCCCAAAAAATGCTAATGGGAATTGAACCCATAAATTCTTGGCACTTGGTTGAAAGACTAGGAATCATACACAGACAGCACTTTTGTATATAACGTACTTGTAATCCACTCTATCAATGGTTTGTTTTTATGCCAACTGGCATTGAATATGTGGGATTTTGGGCTTTCATGATGAGTCTTACTACTACAGTAGACAATATATAAATTGACATTTGGTAAAGAGATGGACTGAACCTTGATCATATGCAGACTATGTTCAGAATGATGTTTTAGTAAAAAACCAAAAAAGAATTGATTTGTGCCAATGTCACCTTCTAAATTAGGTATGTACACATATGCTTGATATTTAAGTTGCTCTCTTAATAATTTTGATACTGCATAACTCCATGAGAGCAAGATGCCTGTCTATGTTGATTATTTTTGTGTTGCTGGTGCCTGGGATAGTGTTTGGCACATAAATTGAAGAATAATCTCTTTCTTCCCCTTGGAAGCTGTACTATGGCTAAAATCTTTTTCTCACAATATGTTCAATACTCTAAAGCACAACATGTTATTGAAAGCCCCAAATCAACTTAAAAATTATGCAGTATGAAAATTATTGAAAGAGCAAGTTAAATGCTTAATATAGACACAAGTTGGAGATTGAGGTTGACATCCGTCCCTAGCTTTTTTGACTATTTACTAAAAGGTCATTCTGAATATTGCCTGTAATGGGATATAAAACATGCACAGTAGACCAACCTACTGCTGGTCTAGAGTGAAGAAGTTTGAAAATTAAACTCATATTTACTCTAGAAGACTTAAATTTTGTAACTACCATCAGGCTTGCATAGATTTATTGACTTTTAGAGCTGAACAGTTACTAATATTTACCTAGTTTTTATGATTTATTAATTTTAAATACATTATTTCATTGGATTCTAACTTCATCCTATGAAGACATATCATTCTCCTTTCAATATAATAAAAACAAGCTTAAAGAGATAAATAATAATTATGTATTGTTTATGTGACAGGTGTTCTTTGCATTTATTAACTTATTTGATTTTCATAAAACCTTAATAAGTAAATTGTATGATTCATTTTACTGATGAGGAAACTTGAGGCACAGAGAGATATAGTAACTTGTCTAAGGTCAATAGAAAGTTGGGATTTGTACTACATGACTTACCTCAAGCAGCGGTAAAAACAGAAACTTGATTTAGGTTTCTCTGACACTAAATTTTATGCCCTTTCAGTATGCCACAGAGCCTCTAGAGTCTAAATTAGTGCTGTCCATTGATACTTAATGTGAGCCACATGTGTAGTTTAAATTTTGTAGTAGCCAAAACAAAAAAGTAAAAAGAAACAAGTAAAACTAATTTAAATAATACATTTTTTTTTTTACAATTTTATTGGGGAATTGGGGGAGGGGAACAGCGTTGGGGAACCGAGGAAGGGGAACAGACAAGTTGCTATCCTTTTGTTCTTCAGTCTAGTTGTGGAGGACATTGCTTCACTGGCCCATGTTGGTATCATCATTATGCTCTTCTCGGGTGAGGCAGATCGGTCGCCAGCCTCTGGACAGCCACTCACAGTGGCTCTTGGCAGGTCACACCAGCTGCCAGCTGCTCACAGTGGCTGCAGACCACTCAGTGTAGCCTATGGCAGCCCACTACAGCAGGGGCTAGAGCTATGCTGTCGCTGGCGACTCACAGCAGCCCAGCTCCAAGTGGAGCTGTTGTTCATCATCTTAGCTGTTGAGGGCAGTGTCACTGGCCCTCATATGTGGGATCCAAACCATGGCCGCTGGCATCCCAAGCCAGCTCTTAACCAACTCGCCACTCAGCCTTCCTTCCTTCCTTCCTTCCTTCCTTCCTTCCTTCCTTCCTTCCTTCCTTCCTTCCTTCCTTCCTTCCTTCCTTCCTTTCTTTCTTTCTTTCTTTCTTTCTTTCTTTCTTTCTTTCTTTCTTTCTTTCTTTCTTTCTTTCTTTCTTTCAAGCTGAGGCATCCTGCCACCTATTGGCAGCTCAGCTCAAGCTGGGCATCGAACTGCTGTTGCTCAGAGCTCAGCTCGCACTCTTGAGCAAGCTGTTAACCAACTGAGCCACTCAGCCGGCCCTAAATAATACTGTTTGTTTGTTTGTTTGTTTGTTTGTTTGTTTGTTTGTTTGAGGGCAGTGTCACTGGCCCTCATATGTGGGACCCGAACCGGGGCCGCTGGCTTCACAAGCCAGCGCTTAACCACCACGCCACTCGGCCAGCCCAATAATACTTTTTATTTAAACTAATATATCCAAAATATTAAGTCAACATATAATCAATACAATAGTATTAGTGATATTGCATATATTTTTTCTCTCTAAATCTTCCAAATTCAGTACGTATTTTGCAACACTTACAGAGCATCTTAATTCATACTGGCCACATTTTAAGTGCTCAAACCAGCTCTGAGTCTTTGGGCTTAAATTCTTTATTATAGATATGCATATTAATCCTGGAGAAGTGAATTCCCATACTCAGAATTAGTCAGGTGTATAAATGCCAAATTGGTGACCAGACTTGAAGAGGAAAAAGCAATTGCCAAGACGTGGAGCCCAGATGAAATCTCTGTTGCATAACGTTTGGCTCGGAGACATCCCTTCTACATGGTTTCTCACAGGAGCCAGTCTCTACATCTAAATAACCAGAGCCCATGGCACTGCATTCCATCTCCCACACCTTGCAGGCCAAACCAGCTGGTTTCACTCTCCAGTGGAACACATGTTAAATGCTATTTATTCATGCAAAGTTGCATGAAACAGAAATAAAAAGCCAATAATAATAATAATAATAATAATTCAAATCTTCATGGAATCGACAAGCCCGGAAACTCCCTCTTTTTATATATTCTCTCTGTTTAAACATATATTGTCATAATGTGCTTCAGTTTGGGAAGAAGGCTGAGATCCTAAGAACTTCAGAAAGTGTGTTGTTGTCTTCCAGATGTTCCCTACTTCATCACAGATGCTGTGGGCTCTTAGAGGCTCATTACAATCCCCTGTTGACTGTTGGGGTAATTTTTGTATTTTTACCCTAAATTCATTCAAACCCTTCAAGTCATCAGAGCCGGCATTGATCCAAAGATGCATGTAAGTAGAAATCTCAACTATGAATTTCTTTAATACTACACCTTAATAATTTTATTACTAGATTCCATAAGATTTGCATTTTAGAGTTAAGAAGGACCTTAAAAAGTGACCTAATAGTGGATTTGGAACTTTTTTTCTTAAGGTAATGTTTGGTATAAGATTTTTTTCCAGATGAGATCATACTTGGAATTCACATATAAAACAGATAATGATATATATAACTGCTGTGAGGAAAGTGGGACTAGGGGTTGGGGCCATAATCTGCTTGTCTTTTATTGTTTGACTTGGCAGCTGCCAAGGCAGCCCTGTATAGCCTAGGGGTCTAATTATCACAGTTGAAAAGCACTGATTTAGTCCGTGGCACACCCCTCTGCACCAAATTTTCCTCCTTGCCAGGCCAATGATAGCCAGATAATATTAAAATTCTAAAATATTTGAATTAATGAAAAATGGTCCAAGGATGAGTACTAAAGTGATAAAACAGTTCATGAAAAGAACTGTAATGAGAAAGAATCAAGTACATAAGAATTATTGCCTGGGTATGGAGTTCAGGCTTGGCTGGCTAGCTGATTGATGGGGAGGTGAAAAATCAGACAAAATATTCCGTTGTGACAGGAAGATAAGTTGAGTTTTAGTGAATGAACATGAGGTAACAGCCAGCCATTCACATGGCATCATTTATAAGTGCTAATTGGTCTTGAACTGGAACCTGGAGAGCCAAGGTCAACCATATGGGAGTTGTCTGCTCATAACTGAAGCCCCAGGGCTATACTCTGAGGGCAGTAGTATGGAGACAGAAGAATTCTCTAAGACTGAGTGTGGGGAGAAGAGAATGCCAAGATTGGAGGGTTGAAGAGTGAATGAACTTTAAAGCATCTGAAGAGTAAGGGAAACTGGTTAAGAAGGTAGTAAAGGAATGTCAGAGAGGTAGGAGGAAAACAATCCAACCATTCTCAGCCCCTCCCCGTGGCTCCCTTGACAAAAAACAACCAGCCTCTCTTCCTGGAGCCATTGCAACCACCTCCTAATTAGACCAAGTATGTATCTTTTTTTCCTTGTTTTTACAGCAAGTATAAACATAAGTGGAATTAATTTTATCTATACAACTCTTCACTGTAGTAAAATATCTTTAAAATGACTATGGATTCTCTTAAATAGAGTGATTTCCATCCTTTTTCCCCTTCCTGCCTTCTTTTATTTTCTGAGTCTTGTCATTTGAGTACACTGAGGTGTAAGCTCCCTTATCAGGCACAAGGTGGGAGGGGAAACTATTCTTCATAATAGGAGTATTGCTATTCACTTAGAAAAACACTCTAGCAATGAATTTATGGCAGTATTTTATAGGAAATAGAGACATATAAACAAACGAACAACAACCATCTTAGTATAAAATCATGAAGTGCTCTTTCCTACCTTTTATATTTTTATGGTAATGCTATTAATTTGAATTTTATTTTGATTCTATTGGTTGTCAAGCTAACAAAGTAGATTATAGTTTTCTTCTATAAAATACTTTATTTTGTTATTGAAACCATTTGCCAAATTCTGTGGAAAGAGTTCTTGAGTCACCCTACAAATACTTATTGAGTGGCTATTGTGTTATATGCTTTATCTTGGGCGTTCAAGAATAACACAAAACAAAAAAAGACAAGTTTTCTACTTTGAAGACTACTTCGATCTGACACAATTTAATGAACTATAAACCCTCAGTCACTTGTGGGCCCTAAGAAAGAAGATACCAACCAAGAAGGATTCCTGATGACTATCTGGGCTCAAATTGAAAAACAGAGCCTCGCAGCCATTTCTACACAGAAGCCTCACATGCAAACTGCACTTTAGAGAGAAGCCTGCACTGAACTGCTCGCCTGCACTGTGTTCCTGACTGCTGAGCCAACCCTTATAAAGGAGTTCCTGGAATTATATTTCAATCAACAGGACTGGAGTGGGTCCATTCTGACCAATCAGGACAGTGCCTTTTGGACCAATCAAACTGTGAGGAATTGGAGTCTTCATTTGTAGACCAGGGCAGTAACTTCTGTCTATGTAAGTCAGCGCCCCTCAGTTCACAGAGCACACTTTCTCTTTCTACCTAAGATGGAAGACCCTGTTTCTCTGGCTGGTGCTGAAACACCAAAGAGGAAACACTGAGGACATCTCGCAGGATCAGAGTGGGAGCGGAGCAAATCAGGTGGAACAGAGCAGAGCAGAACAGGGCAGGACTTTGGTGAGAGCCACCTTGCCCCGGGGTTGCCTCTCCCCAGGGCTACGTCACAAATAGTTGTGCTGTTTTATAATTGAGCTGTAACACTACTGAGCTGTTTCACAGCCATGCAGTTCTCACAGCCATGTTGTATCACAATTGAGCTGTTTGCACTGAATCAAGTTTCCCTCTTCACTGCACCCCTAATTGGGGATTCCTGTGGCATTGAGTTGGTGCCAACAACCATCAGTTGACACGTGGATAATTGTCTATGTATTTTGGGGGCAGTGACCACCTCAGACTCCTCCCTACTTTCTGGAAACCTTCTTTCATCCTTTTTCCTAGTCCCCGTCTCAGGAATCTAATTTAAATTTGGAGTTCCACTTAGAGGTTCTTGTTTTTAAAGTCATATTAGCATTCAATACAGGAAGCCAGAAGACCCAGAAGAGGCACCATTAACAGTGGAATTGCAGGTATTACAAAAATAGTGAACATAGGCATTTTGGTTTTGGGTGTTTCCTGCTGGCTTTCCTTAAATCATGTCAACTGTTAAGGAACTACTGCCTTTTTTCAGAGCTGGCCCCACTTCTGGGTAACCTGTTTGCCAAGACTTTCCCTTCACCTTGTACATCCTCTATCAAAGAGGAATTCTAGTTTGGAGTGCCTGTCAGTGGAGTGTGTTGGGTACACCATTTCCACTTGTTTATATTTTCCTTTTACAGACTAAGAAAATGAGGCCCATGTTAATTTTAAGTGATATGCCAATGCCCTGTGGTCTGTTTGCAGCATAGCCAGAACTAGAATGCTTATCTCTCTGAGTCCACATTTAGGGCTCTTTTCATTCTATTACACAACCTTTCTTAGCCATAAATATGTGTGTGTCACTTAACATCACTGAGGAAAGAAACACTTCATTGTGTGATTTGGTGTGTAATAATAATAATAATCAAGTTAATATTTTTTGATAGCTATCATTACTATTGACCACTAACAATAATAAATGTAGGGATCATTGGACAAGTAATGCTGAATTTCAATTATGAAAATAAGAATAATCTTGAAAATGAATACTCAAAAAATATATGAAGATTTTTCTTTACACTTCATATGCTCCCATTTATAAACTGCTTAATATGACAGTGGCTGTGGGCCTTTTCTCTAATAAGAGACTTGTTATCTTCACTCCCTGGAAATAACAGAAACCTTTCTTTCTAAACCTAGATTCAGTCTTTTATAAACCCAGATCTCTAGGTTAAGGAAGCTGAACCAGGGAAACTGTGCCAGGCTGGGGAAGGCACATGCAGACCCAGAAAGCAGGGGAACTGGGGACAATCAGAGAGGCAAGGAACACACAAGGTGCTTTCTAGGAAGTGAGACACTTGAGAGAGCTGAAAGTTAGAGGGCAATGTAGGATGAGGGTCATGGATGTAGATGAGACTGAGGAAGTAAAGGCAGACTAAACAATACTAAAGCTTGTAAAGGAATTCATAAAAATAAGAAATCTGTTCGAGTTTTGAGGTGGAATGCAACAGAATCAGATTTGTGTTTTAAGAAGTTCACCATGGTTGTTTTGTTTAGAAAAGATTGCAGAGGGTTAAGATGGGAGAGCAGAAGATCAGCTAACGATCTCATCCACAGCATGATAGTGGTCTGAACTTGGGTAGGAGCCATGAGGTTGGAGAGAAGTGGGTCCTAGGCAAAACTTGGAAGTGACTTTCATAGGACTTAGAGACGGACTGGATGTGGTGTGTGAGGAAGGTGCCATGCACCCTCTCTCAAGTGTGTCTTCAGCACTGGGAAGATGGTGTCTATTAGCTGAGTCTCACTGGTAGTGACAGAAAATACTCACACACGACACTGCAAGATGGCTTCTTCCTGGACACTGCCAGGCTGGCATCAATGAGTGTGTGGGCTGTTTGCTATGAGCAGGAGTAGCAAAGCCATGACTTGTTTTTATTCTTCCTTCTTGAGAGTCCCTAATCAAATCATACTCATTCAGTACAGAAAATGAGCTGCCCCCACTTCAATGAATTGAAATCCAAAAATGTACCAAATGACTAGACTAGTTTTCACTAAGGAGTTCAAAGAGGAAATCAGCTTCTCATGCTGCTGAATGAAAATGCGTAATTACAATATTTTTAACATGATAGACCTCATTATTTTTGAAATTAGGAAAACTCTTTTATAGAGTCACAATTCTATTGCTGGGAAGCCTTTTGGAGATTACTGACAATTAATCTGGCAGATGAGATTTGTAGCAGCTAAATTATTGCCTCAAAGTCAGTCACCTGGACATTTTTTTTTCTTTCTAAATTCCACTGATAATGTCTTGAAAAGTGTTTACTGAACAAGTGGAAGTAGGCAAATGTCACCACAGGACCCATAAAATAGTTTCATGTTGGTACCAAAAAGCCCTGCTTATTTTGGGGGCAAAATGAAAGGGTGCTCTGACAAATCATGTAAAATAGAATATGGTACAGTTTCTGTTCTTGGTAATCATGCCTGCTTAAAATTCTTTTAAGTGATTTGTGCACATTTATCCAGAGCATAATAATTGTAATATTGAGAAATATGGTATTTATAATCTCAATGTTTAACCAAGTGTTATGTGATTAGCCCTTTTAAAAAAATTAACTCTGTATATAAAATTCATAATTTCATTCCATATTATTAAGTGCCAAACAATATTTTCAAAATTTTAATTATCCATATATAATGGATTCAGTGGAAATATGTGTGAAGGGTATTGTAGTTCTGATATTATAATCAAGGAGACATTATACCACATTTTAGTATTTTGCAGCAGTCATCTTTTTCTGGTCTTCAATCTTGCATTTAGATGTTTGATGTATATTATTTAATCACAGAAATGATTTAGAAAAATGAAGTTATTAAAAATTAGGAAAAAATATGCTATTCTGCACACATATTTATGGATTTGGCTGTTCTCACCTAAGAATAAAAATTCTGTCTGGGATTACTAAATCAGAATAGGGGCTTCCTCTTCACTCCTCAAGACAGGGAAAGAACATTAAAAACATTTTATGTTGCTTGTATCTTTATGACTTCTAATGAGAAGAGATTTGTGGGTATATTTTTCCAGTGGAATATGGACCACATCTGCTATTTTCCTGAACAGCCAGAACCAAACTTCTTGCATCTTCTTAAATGACCTGAGCAATTGCTACTAAGCTTTTGTTATGTCACTTAAGAAAGACCCATGGGGTCGGCCAAGTGGCACATTTGTTAAGAGCTGGTTTTGGGATGCCAGTGGCCCCAGTTCGGATCCCACATATGAGGGCCAGTGACACTGCCCTCTACAGCAAACAACAGCTCCACCTGGAGCTGGGCTCTCACAGAGAGCCCCGGCGACGGTGTAGGCTGCAGTCCCTGCTGCAGTGGGCTGCCATAGGCTACAGGGAGTGGCTGGCAGCCAGTGTGAGCGGCCGGTGAGCTGCCAATAGCCACGGTGAGCGACCATCCAGAGGTCAGCAACCGATCTGCCTCATCTGGGAAGAGCGCAATGATGATACCAACATGGGCCAGTGAAGCAACGTCCTCCACAACTAGACTGAAGAACAAAAAAAGACAGCAACTTGTCTGTTCCCCTTCCCCGATTCCCCAATAAAAAAATCTTAAAAAAAAAAAAGACCCAGAGTTGAATATGTTCATAATCACTAAACAGAATCAATTATTTTCTTTCTTTTCCTCTTACTTTTTCTTTTCCTCAAGAGACTCAGGTACAAATAAGAAGCTTTAGGGAAGCTTTAGGGAAGCCAAATTTTATTTTCTTCACATATATATATATATCTTTTGAGTTTCATCAATTTGTAAGCCGATAGTGGTGGTGGGGACTATGACAAAGAAAACAAAGACTCAGGGAAAATTTCCAGATTAAAATATAATGAACTATTAAATATGGGGTTTGTTTGTATAACTTTCTAAAGATGCCCTTTTTATATAGAAATAC
This sequence comes from Aselliscus stoliczkanus, assembly GCA_033961575.1. NCBI lineage: Eukaryota > Metazoa > Chordata > Mammalia > Chiroptera > Hipposideridae > Aselliscus > Aselliscus stoliczkanus. Next base: position 66,817,415 of record CM066740.1, on the reverse strand, counting down.
AAAATTAATGCTGCTTTTTTTCCCTCTAAGAGCTATCTCCAAATACAAATAATAACAACATTCAGCATGCCAAGCTTTCACATTCATTACTTCATGTATTCCTCACATATCTGTAAGGCAGGTACAAATTATTATCCCCATTTAGCAGATTGCGGGACAGAAATTTAGAAGAAGTGATTATGTAAGATCACATATGAAGTGGTGGATCCTCCTTATCTATCTAGGTCTCTGGGATTCCAGAGCTTTGGCCTTTAACCCCCATTGTGACTCCATCAAAGAGACTGACAGATGAATCTTGGAAGGTGATGGTTCCCAGGCAGGGAATTGTCCTACCTTCATTATGTGCAGCAGGCTATGTAGCTCCGTCAGCTTTCCTAAAGTCAAGGTTGGAAATGGCGTATGACAAGCTTCTGCAGAGCTCAGAAAGCCTAAGAGTGTGAGGGTGCACGTGATGTGTAGTTTCTGGTATTTCCTGGGCCTGGCTGGTTTCTTCAGTTAATACGTTTAGTATTACATCAGTTTTTATTTTTATTTATTTATTTTTTGTTTTTTTGAGGGCAGTGTCACTGGCCCTCCTATATGGGACCAAACCGGGGCCGCTGGCTTCCCAAGCCAGCGCTTAACCACCGTGCCACTTGGCCGGCCCGTACATCAGTTTTTAAAAAAACTGCCACTTGTATTCTTGAAGCTGAGATAAAACATGGATATTGCTTATTTTTTCAAATTTCATCTGCACTCCTGCATTCTTGTAAGTCATCCTTTCTAGTGGAGCTTACTGGGTACAGACAGGAATGAACAACCCATTGGATAGGTGAGGAGGGGAGGCCAGAGGTGGGAGATCACAGGAAAAAAGATCTGAGTGAAATTCCTTGGATGGATCCTTCATCTGGTGTTTGCTCTCTCCAGAATATTCACTTTTTAAATACGCACTGAGGAGACTTCTGCTTCCAGGAAGATGGAGTAGACATCCTTTTTCCTATTTCTCCCACTAAATACAGTTAAAAATTTTGACATCATGTATAAAACAAACATCAGAAAATTCTGAAAGGTGAAAAGAAGGCAGCGTGGCTATGACCTCAGGACCCAAAGACAGACAGAAATTCTCATTTCTTTTTGCTTCATAAATCTCTGACTAGGTACTGGAGAAGCTGGGAACACAGAAATGTCAGTGGGTTAAGGCACAGCCACAGGCCAGCGGAGAGCATGTGGGGAGCCTGGACCTCCACTCCTACCCAGCAGACACAAGGCACCCCACCCTCAGGGTCAATGGAGGGCCCTGGAGAGCCGCAATGATATGGACATCCACCTGGATAGCCACCTCTCTCTGGCAGCAATGAGGCAGTGACCTCCTTTTCCCCAGGAAGTGGTGTCAGAGGATTGCTAAAATATGAAATTTAAATAAGGCCCCAAATCTTTTTAATACTCAAAATATCCAGGTATCAATGGAAAATCACTCATCAAACCAAGGCAGATGTCAATGAATGAAGGACAATCAACATATGTCAATACTGACATGACACACGTTAGAATTTTCTGACCAGGGTTTTGAAGCAGTCATTATAAAAGTGCTTCAATGAACAATTACAAACATGCTTGAAACAAATGAAAAAACAGAAAGTCACTGCAAAGAAATAACTCACAAAGAAGAGCCAAATGGAACATTTAGAACTAAAAATACAGAATGAGTGAACTTAAGGATGGAAATTACTAATTTGGAACAAGAAAATAAAAATTATTTAAAAAAAAAGCGCCTTGGGGTCAAATGGAGCTGTAACCAAAAAAAGTAACAACTGGGTTGGGCCGGCCAAGTGGCGTAGTGGTTAAGCGCTGGCTTCGGAAGCCAGCGGCCCCAGTTTGGGTCCCACATGAGGGTCAGTGACACTGCCCTCAAAAACAAAGAAAAAAAAAAAGTAACAACTGGGTCACAGGAGTCCCTGAAGGAAAGGAGAAAGTGAATGGGCCTGACAGTATTTGAATAAACAATGGCTAAAAATCACCTGAATTTGGCAAAAGATATAAACCTACAGGTTCAAGAAGCTGAGCGAACCCCAAATAGGATAAACCCCAAGATATTCGTGCCAAGACACATCACAGTTAACCTGAAAACTAAGGACAGTGAAAATAAATCTTGAAAGCAGCCAGAGAAATGATGTAGGAAACACATTTTGGCATTAGAAGAACAGACTGGTTACCAGCACTTCTTGATTTCAACTATTAGACTTCTGCCTATTTAACTGGACTCAACTGAGCTAACATGTACGGAGCATTTATAGACATCTACAAATTACGCTGGGCACTTGGGGGGCTTTTCTAGTATATACTGTTTCAACAGCACCTGTGATCCCTCAGAGCTAATCAAGGAATTTCAGAATTGGGAAAAAAAAAATTTCAAAAACGGAAATATAGGAGTAGAAATTTAAAATTCGGGATTTCTGGATGGTGTTCAGTCCTGTGAACTCCCTGAAATTCACCTAAAAATGCCAGCATGTATGTGCATTTTTCTTGGTAAATGACCGTATCTTTCATTGTATTCTCAAGGGAGCTGATGGCCCCAAAAAGGCAAAGAGCCACCATAAATTTCTGTTCTTTTCAGGCAAAACCATGTAATCCAACCTAGATAGATGAGAAAAGAGGTTAAAAATAGAGAAGGTATTCCCGATCATATCCGTCAAAATTCCTGACTGCCACCTCCTTGTAAGTCTCTACTGTTAAGGGTAAAAAATAAGAAAATAGCAGTTTTCGTATTACTACTAGGCACTTCTGGAAATACATGGTCATTAATGTTTGTCTGTAGTCTTATTTTGAACATTTTAAAAGTAGTACTTTGAGGTGACTAAATGACTAAATGCACTGTGGTTTGAAACATACTTCAGGTTTGAATTCTCCCAATGCCAATGGAAAAATTCAGACATACAAGCAGCTGCCGCCTCCCTACCTATATTAGTACCAATGGGCTTGTTTATGAGACAGGACAAGCTCTCCCACAATCTTCATTCCTTTTTCCATCTTTCAAAAAAAAAAAAAACAACCAAGGCACGCAAAATTAAGTTCTATTAATTACACAATGTGTAACTGCCAATTTATCTGAACAAAAAATGTTAGTGTTTTCTTTGGTGAGAAAACAAAACAGCCGACAAAGACAGATCCACTATTTCATGTCTTAAGTATGGCTGTCCCCCACTCCTCGTACCCTCTACCAAATCCATTGGGTCACCCAGGTGAGCTCACAGCTGCAGAAATGCACTGTAAACAAGATCCTAGGTGGCCTGTTGCCATTTTCTGAACAAAATAAGTATCCCAATGTCACCTGGAGGGCTGGAGATTAGAAAATGTATTATTTTAGGAAAAAATTTGACTACCTGCTTCCAGTAAGACTCTCAGGTAGACTGATTTACTGAGATTATTCTTTGCTGGCTGTATCCACAGAATCAAAAGAATCATTTGGGGCCCTTGTTAAACATAAAACTCCAGGCCCCAATCTATGACTACAACACAACCAGGAGGAAAGACTTGAGAATCTGAGAGTTTTATCAAGTGCTTTTGGTGATTCTTGCGCTCAAACAATTGTAACAGTCTTTTTAAAGCTTGCATATGCATACAAACTATGCTGGGCTCTAAAACAAATGCAGATTCTGATCCAATTGGTCTGGATGGGACCTGAGAGTCTTCATTTCTGCCAAGTCCCTAGGTGATATTGCTGGTTTGAGGACACTTTAAGTAGCAAAGTCAAAGAGAGTATGTTTCATCAGGCTGGTGTGTAAATCAGTACAGGCCACTACATTGTCCTTCTATATCTATGAATTCTCTACCAAGGACCTCTCCTACCTCGATGTGGCCCATTGCTCATTTTTCACTGATTGTGTCTCTACAAGCCAGTGTGATCAGTTAAGGAAAGACATCTTGCCCTTCTGATTTAGCTTATATGAAAGTCCACACAAAGATAAAAACAGCCTAAAATAAACAAATAAAAAAAGAACCACACATAAAATTGCAACATATGGGTTAATTTTTAATGTAGTATTTCTCACCACAGAGGTATTACTCAGTTAATATAAAGGCTTCTTTTTAACATTAAATGTCTTTTCCATTTCAATGTCAGTATAAAGTATTATTTTTAAATAATCTTTTAGTATTAAATCTTTTCTCTATTTCAATGTTAGATACACTGAATACATTTATCTAACTTTTTGACCCGCCCCCCCCAAGGAAATAAAAGTTTTAAGTGTTGACTCACTGTATTTGATACCTAAGTACAATATTAACTTGAGAGATAACAAAACAAAAATCTAATAAAAATATGAAGAAAAGACTCCTCACCAATGCAGAAGGCAGTGATTACAACTAAACAGTGGTGACTTCCTAGGATTCCGGGCAAGAGATTCCTTCTTCCAATTTCATCTGCTTTGAGAATTCTGAGACCATGAAATATCACTTATGCAAATTTCAGCCATCTTTCTTCTTTGACCCTCTTTTTAACTAGCAAATACAAATTTCAGACTGCAGTTTTCAGTGCATTTGTTGTGAAGAAAGCATTTTTATTCCATTTAACATATATCATTTTTTTCCCATTTACAGGAAAACTAAGATGTAAAATTACCCTATTTGCTGTTTCTTTGGAACTTTCAGACAACAAAGCTCAGTTTTTAATCTAAACAGCACAATTGTTTTCAGGGCAAGGTTTGATTCAAGAGGCCCTTTGAAGTCACATCCGCCCATTTCTCTTTCGTGCATATACTCCCAAACAAGCACAAATGCCTGTAATGCTGAGAACCACACCAAGTAAGAGAGCGATTGCATCTCCAGCTTCTACTGCTTCAACAACAGGCAGGACCAAAAGCAGTGGAATGAGGACTAAGAAGAGTTGTGTTGAAACTGAGGTCATGATGTTGGGACCTTGAGATGGCTGGATCTTGAGTGCTGAAGGTTTCCAGAAATTAAACATAGAAACAGAAAGGAATCATTAAAATTCCTTCCTTTTCAGATGACAATATGAATACATGACAAATAGTGTACACAATCTTCTAAATTTAAATTTCGGACACATCTCCTCATTTTACAATGGAAAAAACTGAGGGAAGTAAAAGGTACTTAAAGGTGACTTTAAGATTATTTGGGAATAATCTCTTCTCATAACTGCCTGACTCCAGAGATTTTTCCACAATCTATAATGCCAATACCGTGTGAATTAACCAAATTGAACAGTAGGACATAATTAAGCACAAAAGGAAAATGCACAAAACACTCACTAGGAAACTTATAATATCCTAGTGAGTAAAAATTACATTTTCTTAGGGTCTCTCCCATCCAGAAAACGCAGACGAATCTGGTAAAAGTCACACAACATACAACTCTGTGAAGTTGTGGTGAATTAGGAAGGCTTACCAAAGAAACGATATGTATAATTCTGAAATACTCCCTTCCTGTAGCTCCGAATGTTGAGGCTAAGAGATTCCACGTGACGGCGCCTATATCAGAAGAAGGTGGGGGGGGGGATTTAAAAATTACTCATCATCATCATCATTATTACCATTATTATTATTTTAAGGAGGCAGCGAGAGTCAGTGCAGAGCAGGGAAGTTGTCCGGAAGGGAGAGGAATGAGTAATAACTAGAGAAAACAGTTTGTTCAAGGAGGAGAACTAGACTTAAAGTTGGTCCATTCGCCCACACAGGAAAAACGAAAAATAAATCGAACCGAGACAAGTTGGTTCCAGGACTTAATACTAAAATTTTACAACGAATTCCTGCATCGATCCGGCAGGTTGCAAATCTGACCCCTGTTTTACAAATACACTGGGACAATCTATCCTTTGGGAAGAGTTTTTACATTACCTTCCAGGAAGCAGCCATTACAGGAATGGCGAGGAGGGCGGAACCTCTGAACTACATTTCCCACAATCCTCGCGGCCAACGGCTCCCAGGATGCACGAGCGCGCTGCCCTGTGACTGGCTATGGGAGGAAGGTCACGCTCTACCAGACAGGAAAAGGCATGATTATCGACTTTCTGTTTGCAGAATGCTTTTGTGTACTTGTACAAAAGCTCCCTTAAAATTAAGTTCAAGAACTGACAGTCCCAGTTATTTACTATGTCCAAACTTTTAAGACACAGAGGTAGTCATATCTTTTTCTTCGGCTGAAGTGAAGACATAACTGCCGGAACAGATCGCCCGAGCAGAGCCATCTGTTTCAGACGCTATTAAATCAGGGGCTTCCAACCAACATTTTTGAAGCAGGAAATCCCCTGCTACTGTTTTCCAAACGTGCTTCGTGACCTTTGTTAATTCTTTTTAACATGGGGGTTGGGGGTGGGGGGAATACGTTTAATAACACATCTTGGAAAACATTAAAACCATTTATGGGGGAAAATGTTTAGGAAAAATGGTTTAGCGCTGTAAGAAGATTTATATGATTCAGGTTCTAGAGTTCTGAGTTTCCGTATTAGTTCAAAAGTACAATATATGATATGTACTTTAGTGATTACTTCTTAATCATGTTTTTGTGATACCGACCCTAAATGTCCCCAAATATTTATGAAAAAATGTAAAAAGTATTCCTTTTGAATCATGGGAATGAATTATTTGTATATGTATTAACCCTTTCTGAAAGAATCTCTTAAAGTGAAATATCTGTGAAGTCCTTACTGAACCTTTCTACTCACCCAGTCTTCTGACCACTAACTTACTGACTTCACAATTTATTTGAAACCCTCAGATTGTTAATTATTAACGAAGTGGGTTAGGGATGAAGTCACCTGCCCTATCTAAAAGTCTCAGATACATTCGCTCAGATACAGCAGGTATATTCAGTTCAATGCTCATACATAGCATGTAATCCTGCATTGTTGGTTATTATTATTTTTTTTACATATTACTAATCTCTCTAGACTGACAGCAAAATTTCATATTCATACGTCAACGCACACCCAGCAGGTGCTCAGTAATGATGACTAGTAATTATTTGGTTAATAATAATGATAAAAAATAAATGTGTCAATAAGATTTTATGAGAGACAAGACGTGCCAAACAAACCAAACCAAGCTGTCTTGCAAATGGAAGTCTGAGGATAACTACACAATAATGTCAGTATTGATTCTCTAAATGTAATTATTTTAACAAGCTCTGTCTTTGCCTCAGTCGTCTTGATCTACCTTTTAATTTTGTACCTCTCTAATCAATTATATTTGAAGTAGGAGGTATTTTTTAAGCTTCCAAAATAGTCTCTTATTTTAGTGTGAACATTTTAGGATTCAAATTTTCCCTATTTGTTTTTTTCAGTTAGCTCAAGTCAGCAGAGACGACTTTATTACATACAGACTTGTTTCTAGGTGAGTTAACACTGAAGATTATGATTTGATTTTAAGTTTGAAGAGGCTGTAGATGGCAAAATGCTTTTTCTTATTATTTTATTTTTTAATTATACTTGACAGTATTATTTTATTCAGGTGTACAACACAGTAGTTAGACTTTTAATTACTTTATGAAGGGATCCCCACGATTAACCTAGTACCCACCTGAAACTATACATAGTTATTAAAATATAGACTATATTTCCTATGCTGTATTTTACGTCCCCTTGACTGTATCATAACTACCAATTTGTACTTCTTTCTTTTTAAAAAAAAAGATTTTATTGGGGAATTGGGGAACAATGTTAGGGAATTGGGGAAGGGAAACAGCCAAGTTGTCCTTCAATCTTAGTTGTGGAGGGCACAGCTAGCTCAGCTCCAAGTTCAGTCACCAGCCCGCTGCCCATTGGCAGCTCGCGGCCACTCAGCTCAAGGTGCCATGTTCAATCTTAGTTGAGGGTGGGCATAGACCACCATACCATTGGAGAATTGAACCACCAGCCTTGTTGTTAGGAGCAGGTGTTCTTGCCAGCTGAGCCATCCTGCCATCTGTTGGCAGCTCAGCTCGGGTGCAGCTCACCCTGTGGGAATCAAACCCTGTTGCTCAGAGCTCGAGCTCTTAACCAATTGAGCCACTTAGCCCCAAATTGTACTTCTTAATCCCTTCATCTTTTCACCCAGCTCCCCAATCCCACTCTGATCTGGCAAACATCAATTTCATCTCTGTATCTATGAGTTCGTTTTCTTTGTTTGTTTATTTTGTTTTTTAAATTCCACATATAAGTGAAACCATATGCTATTTGTCTTTCTCTCTCTGACTTATTTCACTTAGCATAATACCCTCTAGGTCCATTCATGTTGTTGCAAATGATAAGATTTCATTCTTTTTATGGCAGAGTAATATTCCTCTATCTATCTATCTATCTATCTATCTATCTATCTATCTATCTATCTATCTATCTTCTATTATAACTTCTACTTTATCCATTAGTCTATTGATGGACACTTAGATTACTTCCATATCTTGGCTATTGTAAATAATTTTACAGTGAACATGGGGGAGGGAGTATGTTTATCTTTTTGATTGAGTGTTTGGATTTCTTCAGATAAATACCCAGGAGTGGAATTGCTGGGTCATATGGTATTTCTATTTTCAATTTTGGGGGAGAGGGGGAACCTCCATACTGTTTTTCCTAGTAGCTGCACCAATTTGCAATCCCATCAACAGTGCATGAGGGTTCCCTTTTGTCCACATCCTCACCAACACTTGTTTGTTGATTTATTGATGGTAGCCATTCTGACAGGTGTGAGGTGATATCTCATTGTGGTTTTAATTTGCATTTCTCTAATGATTAGTGATGTTGAACATCTTTTCATATGTCTATTGGCCATCTCTACTGGCCTCTTTGAAGAAATGTTTGTTCAGGTCCTCTGCCCAATTTTGAATTGGATTGTTTGTTTTTTCGGTGTTAAGTTTTATGAGTTCTTTATAAATTTTGGATGTTAGCCCCTTATCAGATGTATCATTGGTAAATATCTTCTCCCATTCAGTAGGTTGTCTTTTTGTTTTGATGATGGTTTCCTTTGCTGTGCAAAAACTTTTTACTTTGATGTAGTCCAACTTGTTTATTTTTTCTTTTGTGTCCGTTGCTCAAGGAGATATATCAGAAAATATATTAAAAATAGCAATATCAGAGAGTTTTTACGGCCTGTGTTTTCTCTTAGGAGTTTTATCATTTGGAGTCTCTCATTTAAGTCTTTAATCCATTTTGAGTTTATTCTTGTACATGGAATAAGAAGGTTTCATTTTTTTAAAAAATGTATCTGTCCATTTTTCCCAACACCATTTATTGAAGATACTATCTTTACCCTATTGTATAGTCTTATCTCCTTTGTCATAGATTAAATGACCATATAGGCATGGGTTTATTTCTGCACTCTCAATTCTGTTCTGTTTATCTACATGTTTGTTTTTATGCCCATACCAGGCTATTTAGATTACTGTGGCTTTATAGTATAGTTTCTTATCAGGTAGTGTGATACTTCCAACTTTGTTCTTCTTTCTCAAGATTGCTGTGGCTATTTGAGGTCTTTAATGGTTTCAAATAAATTTTAAGATTATTTGTTCTAGTTCTGTGAAAAATGCCGTTGATATTTTGATGGGGATTACATTGAATCTATAGATTGCTTTGGGTAGCATGGATAATTTAATTATTTTAGTTCTTCCTATCCATATGCACAATATATGTTTCCATTTATTTGTATCTTCTTCAGTTTCTTCCTTTCGTGTGTTGTAATTTTCCAAGTACCGGTCTTTTACCTCCTTCGTTAAATTTATTCCTAGGTATTTTATCCTTTTGGATTCAATTATAAAGGGATTGTTTTCTCTCTCTGACAATTCATTATTTATTTATGAAAATGCAACTGATTTTGGAGTATTAATTTTGTCCTGGTACTTTACTGAAATAATCTATCAGTCTAATAGTTTTTGCTGGACTCTTTGGGGTTCTCTCTCTATAGTATCATGTCACCTGCAAATAATGACAGTTTTTTTCTTGCTTTCCATTTTGGATGCCTCTTATTTTATTGTTGTCTGATTGCTGTGTCTACAATTTCCAATATTATGTTGAACAAAAGTGGTAAATGTGGACATCCTTGTATTGTCCTGATCTAAGGAAAACGCTTTTAACTTTTCCTCATTGAGTATGATATTACTTTTGTGTTTGTCATATATAGCCTTTATTATGTTGAGGTGTGTTCCCCTATTTTCACTTTGCTGAGAGTTTTTATCATAAATCGATGCTGGATTTTGTCAATTGCTTTTTCTGTATCTATTGATATGACCATATGAAATTTTTTTTTTCATTTTGTGTATGCTGTGTATCATTTTAATTGATTTATGGACATTGAACCAACCTTGCGTACCAGCGATGAATCCTACTTGATCATGGCGTATGATCTTTTTAATGTATTGCTGAATTCGGATTGCTGATATTTTGCTGAGGATTTTTGCATCTATGTTCATCAGGAATATCGGCCTACAGCTTTTTTTTTTTTTTTATTGTCTTTAGTTTTTGAATCGGGGTAATGGTGGCCTCGTAAAATGAACTTGGGCGCTTTCCCTACTCTTGAATTATTTGTAATCACTTTAGGAGGTTAGAGGTTGGTTCTTCTTTGGAATTTTGGTAAAATTCACCTGTGAAACCACCTGGTCTAGGACTGTTGTTTGTTGGGAGTTTTTTGATTACTGATTTGATTTTGTTAACAGTAATTGGATGGTTCAGATTTTTTGTTTCTTCTTGATTCAGTCTTGGAAGATTGTATTTTCTAGGTATTTTTTCATTACTTCAAGATTATCTGATTGTTGGCATATAATTACTCATAGTGTTTTCTTATAATCCTTTATACTTCTTTGTTGTCTGTTGTCACTTCTCTTCTTTCATTTCTGATTTTATTTATTTGAGTCCTCTCTCTTTTTTTCTTAATGAGTCTGGTTAAAGGTTTGTCAATTTTGTTTATCTTTTCAAAGAACCAACTTTTGGTTTCATTGATCTTTTGTGTTTTTTTTTGTTAGACTCAATATCCTTTATTTCTGCTCTGATCTTTATTATTTCCATCTTTCTACTCACTTTGGGATCTGTTAGCTATTCTTTTTGTAGCTTCTTTACATGTAAGGTTAGATTGTTTATATAAGATTTTTCTTTTTTCTTTAGGTAGGCCTGTATTGCTATGAATTTCCCACTTAAGACTGCTTTTTCTGTGTCCCATAGATTTTGTATCATTGTGTTTTCATTTTCATTTGTCTCAAAGTATCTTTTGATTTCTTACTTGATGTCATTGTTGATCATTCCTTGTTTAGTAGCCTGTTATTTAGCCTCCAAGTGTAGGTGTGTTTTTCAGTTAATTTTTTCTTGTAATTGATTTCTTATTTCATACCATTATGGTCAGAGATGATGCTTGATATGACTGCAGTCTTCTTCAATTTATTGCAACTTGTTTTGTGGCCTAGCATGTAGTCTGTCTTGGGAAAAGTTCCATGCGCACTTGAAAAGAATGTATGTTCTGCTGCTTTGGGGTGAAATGCTCTAAAATTATCAATTAAATCCATCTGGTTTAGTGTCATTTAAGGCTTCTGTTTATTTGTTGATTTTCTGTATGGAAGATGTGTCCATTGGTGTTAATGGGATATTAAAGTCCCTTACAGTAAGTCCCCAACTTACCAATGAGTTCCATTCCGGGAGAACGTTCATAAGCCCAACAAAGTGAGTCTTTGGGCATCCTAGCAGTGCCCTCCACATCACCACTGCTTTTCTTCTTGCTTCCGGACATCCTGGGCTGACTGAGCACTGTACTACTGTACACTATCACACTGTACAGTAAGCACACAGCAGTGACAATGTCTGGAGACACGTGAGCTACTTCTGCGATTTGTTCACAACAAATCGGGGACTTGCTGTATTACTGTCAATCTCTCCTTTTATGTTAGTTAATATTTGCTTTATATATTTAGGTGCTTCTATGTTGGGTGCAGAGATGTTTATTAGGGTTATATCCTCTTCTTGGATTGATCCCTTTATTATTATGTAATGTCCTTATTTCATTATTATAGTCTTAGTTTTAAAGTCTATTTTGTCTAATGTAAGTATTTTTACACTACCTTTTTGTTTTTGTTTCCATCTGCATGAAATATCTTATTCCATATCTTTACTTTCAGTCTATGTGTATCTATTTCAGTCTATCTGAAGTGGGTCTTTTGTAGACAGCATTTGTAACGGTCTTATTTTCTTATCCATTCAGCCACCCTATATCTTTTGATTGGAACATTTAATCCATTTACATTTAAAGTAATTGTTGATAGATATGTAGTTATTGCCATTTTACCATTCATATTTTAAAATAACTTTTCTTCTTCTTCTTAAAGAAGTCCCTTTACCACTCCTTATAATAATGCTGGTCTGGTGGTGATGAATTTCTTTAGCTTTTTCTTGTCTGGCAAACTCTTTATCGCTCCTTTAATTTTACTTTTTGCTTTTTTTTTTTTTTTTTTTGAGGGCAGCATCACTGCCGGCCCTCTCCTTTAATTTTAAATGGTACCCTTGGTGGGTAGAGTAGTTTTTGTTGTAGGTCCTTGCTTTTCATCACTTTGGATATTTTGTGCCAATCTCTTCTGGCCTGCAAAGTTTCTGTTGAGAAAACAGCTGCCAATCTTATGGGAGCTCCCTTATAAATTACTAATTGCTTTTCTCTTGCTGCTTTTAAGGATTCTCTTTGTCTTAACCTTTGGCATTTTAATTAAGGTGTATCTTGTTGTGGGCTACTTTGGGTTCACCTTATTTGGGACTCTGCATTTTTTGGGCTTGTATGTGTACTTCCTTCACCAGGTTAGGTAAGTTTTCAGTCATTATAAATTCAGGTAGGTTCTCAATCCCTTGTTCTCGCTCCTCTTTCTGGTATGATGCAAATGTTGTTACACTCGATGTTGTCCCAGAATTCCCTTAAAGTATCCTCATTTTTAAAATTACTTTTTTCTTTACTTTTTCAGATTCTGTGATTTCTGCTATCTTGTCTTCCAAAAAGCTGATTCTGTCCTTTGCTTCATCTAATCGTTTGTTGATTCCTTCTACTATATTCTTTATTTAAGTTTTTGCATATTTTATTTCTGACTGGTTCCTTTTTATGGTTTCTATGTCCCTTTTTATGCTTGCTGTCTCTTTGTTGAATTTCTTGCTAAGTTCCTTGAGCATCTTTATAACCATTGTTTTGAACTCTGTGTCTGGTAGGTTGCTTGCCTCCATTTCATTTAGTTCTTTTTCTGGAGTTTTGTCCTATGTTTTTCATTTGGGACATATGTGCTTTCTTTTCATTTTGGCTCCCTCTCCATGTCCATTTTTATGTATTAGTTCTCCTGTGTCTCTCAGTCCTCCCCATAGGTGTCTGTATGGCCCAGTCGTAAAATCTCCCTAGTCACCTATGCCATGTGCTCCAGGATTGTCTCTTGTGTGGGTTATGTGTATCCTCCTGTTATAGTTGAGTCTTGATTGCTGTTGCCATGTCAGTGGGTAGGATTGACTCAGGCTGACTGGCTGTGAGGATTGGCCACACCCACAGTGTATGAGCTGTTAAGAGAGAGATGACCCCATAAAGAGGGATTTGCCCCAACCAGCACTTGTTCCTGTGGAGACCACCTTTTGTGTGTGCCATTTGTGGGTTTAATTCAGTCACACTCTGTTGTGGTCTGAAGTGGCCTCCATGTGTGTTGGTTCTGGAGGCTCTTGGGAGCAGTTCCCATGCAGGTCAAGGCCAGCTGCTGCCTGTGCCTGTCACAGGGTTACCTGGTAGGAGCTACAAAATTATCCACTGTTGTTTGCTGCCTGTGCTGGAACTGAAAGTGAATGGGAAAGACCATGCTGAGAAACAAAAATGGCTGCCACTGGTACCAGGCCTGGGGTAGTTTGGCAAAAGGCCCTGGCCACCCCAACTTCTGACACCATCTGCCAGCTCCCCATAAGTCTCAGCTATGAAAGTCTTGGGCTGTATGTGAGTTGGGTGAGGTAGGTTCCCAGGTAGTCACCATGGTAGAGCAAGTGTTCACCAGGTTTATGCAGATTCAGGTTTGGTGCCAGTGCTGAGCCCAGGTCCCTTGAATAAGTCTGAGAGCCCACTGAATCAGCCTTTGCCTGCTTCAGGCCCACAGAGCCTTGAGAGTTGTCCAAGAAAGACTGCAGTATAGGTTGGGGCTGGTTGCCTTCCACCGAAAGTGCTGCCAGAGATGCACCATTGTTTGCTGCTGAAAAAGCCTTTTGCAGTATGCAGCATGGGGCTGGTTCCTTTTGGTGCTGAAAGTGCTTCCAGTGGTGCTACACTACTTGGGCAGGATCCTAGGGATTTATCAGGGTGGGGTGAGTGCAGATTCAGTTTTGACTGAGTTGAGGAGGGCTCAACATATGAATGATTGCACCCATCTGTAAGCTACACAGGAGGAGGGCTCAACACAGGGATAATTGTAGCTGTCCCACTAGCCTTCACCCTGAGCTACACAACTCAGTTTTCCTGATCGTGACTGTCTTGTCATAAATCCAACACTGGAGCCCATGGTGAGTGCTTGTTAGTGAGTGAGTCTATGCACAGACCCTTTAAGAGGACATCTGGGTTTCCAGCAGCCTTCTATCTTACCTAGATGGGTGGAATCCATGCTGAATTTTACAGCTAGATATTGTGGGGATTTATCTTTCCTGCATTGGAACTCTGGGTTGGGGAGCACAGTGTGGGGCTGGGACTTCTCACTCCTCCAGATATCTACCACTGAGATATCCCTCCTCACATCCAACAACCACACATGGGTGTGGGACCAGACTGTTTTGCATCTTTGCCCCTCCCACCAGTCTCCACATGGCCTCTTTTTTAGATCCTTGGTTATAGAAGTTCTATTTAGCTATTCTTCAGATGGTTCTGCAGGTTGATTGTTCTATCATTTAGTTGTAATTTTAATGTGGTCATGGGAAATGGCAAGCACAGCATTTACCTACTCTGTCATTTTGAAATCCTCCTAAATTATTATATTAGGAGATCAATTAATGACTTGGCCCATCTGAAAAAGAGTGGCAGAAGTTTGTGTAGGGATGTTTTGGGGCCCCACAGTTTTAAAATAAAATTGGATAACTTCTCATAACCAGCACCCATCCCAATCAGGCACTCTGCCTGCCTCTCTGAGGTCAACCCAGCACTCACCCATTCCATTCCAATCACACCTTTTTGCTTTCTCTCTCTCTCTCTCTCTCTCTCTCTCTCTCTCTCTCTCTCTCTCTCTCTCTCTCTCTTTTTCCTTTTAAATATTTTATTGGGAAGTTGGGGAAGGGGAACAGTGTTGGGGAATTGGGAAAGGGGAACAGCTAAGTTGTTGTCCTTCAACCTTAGTTGTGGAGGGTGCAGCTAGCTCAGCTTCAAGTCTAGTCTCCATCCATCCGCCCATTGGCAGCACTGGGCAGCTCAGCTCAAGGTGCTCTGTTCAATTTTAGTTGCAATCTTTGTCGTGGGTGGGTGTAGCCCACCATCCCATCAACCTTGTTGTTAGAAGCACGTGCTCTCATCAGCTGAGCCATCCTGCCACCTGTTGGCAGCTCACTGGCAGCTCAGCTTCCGTGCAGCTCACTGGCCTGTGTGAGAATCAAACTGGCGACCCTATTGCTCACAGCTTGCTCTTAACCACTGAGTCACTTGGCCAGCCTGCTGTTTCTTAAACATGTCAATTTAGTTTTTGCCCTTCTTTCTACCAGTAATACTTTCCCCACAGACTTTTTTTTTTTGAGGGCAGTGTCACTGGCCCTCACAATTGGGACCCGAACCGGGGCTGCTGGCTTCCCAAGCCAGTGCTTAACCATCGTGCCACTCAGCCAGCCCTCCCCACAGACTTATGAATGGCTGTTTTCTCAACAGCATTCAGGGTTCTGCTCAAATGTCATCTCCTTTACTGTGCACCTCACAAAAGATATCTCGTACTCTCTATCCAGTTTCCTGCCTTATTTTTCTTCATAGTGCTTATCACTAACTGAAATTATGTATGTATTTGTGTATATGTGTAGTAAGTAAACAAATACACTAACGTGAAAATTCCTTGATGGGTAAGAAATGTTCCTGTTTTATTATACTGACTTTCCAGCTACTAGAACAATGTCTAACATGATACATACTTTGTAGGTATCTTGTGAATAAATGAATGAATGATGTTAGTATAAAACCAGAATTGATTATATTTAGTGACTGTTATACTCTTCATAGTGAAAACTTCCTTATATGTAGGAAGTTTGCTTTGGGGCTAAACAATGAAGACATTTAGACTGAGGTTATTTTTAGTCTTCCTTCAAAAATTTGGGTCTTACATATTTTCATCATAATATTAATAACAAGACTCTACATCTATGTGTGTATAAGATGCAGTAGCTCCTAAAACTGGAATATACTTTTTTCAGGAACCTGTCTATGATGATATCTATTGCTTCTTCTGTCCTCTTGGGACACTATGATCTTGATATCAAATTATTAAGTCCACCTGGATTGTGTATTTTTAATTATTATTATTTTTACAATACCTGAATGGTTTCCTTTAAGTACTAATGTACGATGAGCAGTTTTGGCATTTTGGGGAGACAGTGCTTTGTTGTGCAGACACAGTATTTTAGGGTGTTTAACCTCTCTAGCCCATGCCCGATAAATGCCAATAGGGTCCTCCAGTCATGAAGACAATCAACTGCCCTCACACATTTCCAAACACTCTTTGGTGGTGGATATTGTCTTTAGTTGAGAACCACTCAAGATTTCATCAAGAAAATGAAAGGAGTAGTTGAAAATAGAATGAAACAAACAGCAAATAGTTCACACATGTGCTTATATGTACACACACACACACACAAACACTCCAGCACTGCAGTGTCTTAATGGTTTAGATCCTATTGCTTTCTGCTTATGCTGGTTTTATGTCATCTACAGATTCCTTCTGTATCCTATCAGCATCTTTGCTAGACATGTTCCACTTGTCACTCAGAACAACACTGACATGCAAATGAAAGTGAGATTTCTGTTTCTATTTCTGCCATTCAATTTCGTTTTTGTGCTGCAGAGAGGTAGCATGATGTAGTGTATGGAATAAAGATTTTTCCCTTGTTAGCTTTGTGGAATTGAGTAGTTACTTACTCTCTCTAAGACTTAGTTTCCTTTTATAAAATGTGTTGTGTGAGGATTAAATGAAATGTTTTTGAAGTAACCAAGAAAGTTACCAAAGTTCAACACGTATCAGTTGCCCCACATTTGTATTTCTGTTCCCGTGGTTAGTGATTAAGACAGGATATCTGGGGTTAGAATCTGGTTGGTTAGAATCCTAGCTCTGCTGCTTACTAACTATATGACAAGAGACAAGTTAGTAAACTATTTGAAGATTCAGTTTATCCATCCATAAAATGAACTATAATGGTACCTACTTCATAGTATATATGAGGACTAGGTGAGTTAA
The DNA here is from genome assembly GCA_033961575.1 of Aselliscus stoliczkanus. NCBI lineage: Eukaryota > Metazoa > Chordata > Mammalia > Chiroptera > Hipposideridae > Aselliscus > Aselliscus stoliczkanus. The sequence goes on along the minus strand of CM066740.1, from coordinate 66,800,066 downwards.
TTCTTAGAATTATTGGCTTGCTTTTAGTAAGCCCTCATTAAATATTAGCTATCATTATTCTTTGCTATTAATCAAATCCATTAAATATGGTGTCTCCAGGATGTGGCTTCACTCCATTGTAAATGTGCTGTTCTACAGACAAGCATGGTAAATAGAAAATGCCTGTGGAACCCTTGAATGCAGAGGCATTCTAGGTTTCCTAGGCTGTAGGTTGAGGGCTGACTGGAAAACATTCCTTTGTTACTCATTCCTTTGTTGTGGTAGGAAACCGTCTAGTTATTGCCTTCATAAGATTTTACTGTTTAACTATTTTATACCCACTGGTGGTTACTCTTATGTTTAAAACATATCCTCCATTAAGCTAGTGTCACATCATTGATTCATAATATTGGGTCCAAAGGGTTTTGAAAATATGATTGAAAGGGTCTAGATATGGGTGAATAACTTCAAGAAGTAATTTAGCTGGAATGATCTCTAGGGTCAAGACAATAAAACCCAATAAACAAAGAAACAAACAGTCTTAATTTCTTTTGAATTCTATTTCTAATTACAGAAACTAATCAGTAACTCTGCACCACTTTCCCCATAAATTGCAGCAAAGGAAAAGGCAGTGTTAGAAGCATTATTAAAAGGGAGTTATAAGAATTGAAACTATGGGCTCAGAGGAATCTATTGCTTTTGATAGATTGTTATGGGATAATTAATTGCAGAACTTGTAGGATGGAAGGAAATGATTTTTAAATTAAATTTATAGGGGTAACAATGTTTAGTAAAGTTACATAGGTTTTCAAGTGTACATTTCTATAATATATCATCTATATATCATATCATGTGTTCATCACCCAGAGTCAGTTCTTGTTCCATCACCATTAATTGACTTTTTTTACCCTCTTCCACCATCCCCTCTCCCCCATTACCTTCTATTACCACTAAACTGTTGTCTGTGTCTATGAGTTTTGTTTCTTTCTTTGTTTGCCTTTTTCCTTTGTTGCTTTCAGTTTTATATCCCACATATCGGTGAAGTCACATGGTTCTTGACATTTTCTGTCTGACTTATTTCGCTTAGCATAATAATCTCAAGATCCATCCATGCTGTCACAAATGGCACTATTTCATCTTTTCTTATGGCAGAATAGTATTACATTGTGTATATGTAACACATCTTTTATCCAATAATCTATTGAAGGACATTTTGGTTGTTTCCATGTCTTGGCCGCTGTGAATAATGCTACAGTGAATAGTGGAGTACATACATCTTTACAGATAAATGTTTTCAGAATTTTTTTATGTACCCAGGAGAGGGATTGCTGGGTCTTATGGTAATTCTGGTCTTCAGTTTTTGAGGAACCTCCATGATGTTTTCCATAGTGGCTGTACCAATTTATATTCACACCAGCAGTGTATAAGGGTTCCTTTTCTCCACAGCCTCTTCAACACTTGTTATTTTTTGTCTTGTTGATGATAGCCATTCTAACAGGTGTAAGGTGGTATTTCATGGTGACTTTGATTTGCATCTCCTTAATAGCTCGTAAAGTTGAGGATTTTTTTTCATATACCTGTTGGCCATTTGTATGTCTTCTTGGGAGAAGTGCCTGTTCAGGTCTTTGGCCCATTTTTTAACTGGATTGTTTTGTTGTTGTTGTTTTTTTTGTTGTTGTTGTTGTTGAGCTGTATGAGTTCTTTGTATATTTTGGATATTAGCCCCTTATCAGAGTCATTGTTTGCAAATATCTTCTCCCATTTGCCTCTTTATTTTGTCAATGGTTTCTTTTGCCATGAAGATTTTTAGTTTGATACAGTCACATTTATTTATTTTTAGCTATTGCTTCCCTTGTTTTTGAGGTCAAATTAATAAAATCCTCTTTGAACCCAAGGTCCATAAGTTTGGCACCTATGCTTTCTTCTATGCAGTTTATTGTTTCAGGTTTTATGTCTTTGATCTATTTTGAGTTAATTTTGGTATGTGGTGAGGTAGCACTCTAGTCTCATTCTTTTGCACGTGGCTTTTCTGTTCTCCCGGCACCATTTATTGAAGAGGCCTTCTTTTCTCCATTGTATGTTTTGGACTACTTTGTCAAAAGTTATCTGCCCTTATTTAGTGGGTTTATTTCAGGGTTTTCAATTTATTCCATTGGTTGTGTGTCTGTTTTTCTACCAATACCATGCTGTTAAAGTATTGTTGTTTTGTAGTGCAAGCTGAAGTTAGGGTGTGTGATACCTCCAGTCTTCTTCCTTTTTCTTAGGATTGCTTTGGCTATTCAGGGTCTTCTGTGATTCCATACAAACCTGATGATTTTTTTGTTCTATTTCTTTCAAAGATGCCATTGGGATATCAATGGGGATTGCATTAAATCTGTATATTGCTTTGGGTAATATGGCCATTTTACTATGTTGATTTTTCCAATCCATGAACACAGACTGTCTTATATTTCTTTGTGTCTTCTTCAATTTCTTTTAAAAATGCCTTATTGTTTTTAGTGTATGGATCCTTCACATCCTTTGTTTAATTTTTTCCTAGGTGTTTTATTCTTTTTGTTGTAACTGCAAAAGGAATTTTTAAAAAATTTCTGTCTAAAATTTCATTGTTAGTATATAGGAATGGAGTGGATGTTTGTACATTGGTTTTGTAGCCAGCAAGACACCACCCAAAGTTACTAGAAACAAGAAGGAAATACTTTTTCCTGAGAGACAACACTCCACACAGTGTTGAACGTGGTGCCAGGATATTTCCCTTAATTCTCTTACTTCCTTGAATTCAGTAGATGAGCTTTCTGAAGAGGATAAACATTATTCTCACAATCCCTACTTAGAACTCATTTGCTAGTACTCCATAGATGAAGGAACTCCATTTTGACAGGTAGCTTCAAAAAAATCATGTTTGTTAATTATTAGAGTTTTCTTTGACTTATAAGTCAAGGAAGGGTCATACAAATGTTTTCGTACATTGATGACTTATATCTTAATTGGAAATATCAACTCAGGGCTGACAAGTATTAAATGATGTATTGGCAGAGATGAATTTCTGGAATACAATGAATATAATAATCTCCTCCTCTCCTTTTGACCTGAACCTGCTTTATAACATGCCTGAAAACTGTCTTAATGAAGTATGATTTCCTAGATATAACTCAGATTTAGATATTTTATCTAGATCACTGACCAGGACAATAACTGCCATGTTGTACATATATAGTGCCTCTTCAAAAAATGACAATTATTTCCTTGGCAGTGCTAGAGATATGTGCAGCTTCTTTTGTTCTGAGCATCTGCCAGCTACAAGTTCTGCCTGTGAACATCTCTGGTAGCAAATGAACTACAATTCTTCTGAAGCAATGCCACATTTCATTTTTTCCCAAGCTGTCTGAATGCTTCTGCAGGCTTCTATATAGTTCCTCTTTTAGAGTTAAGTAGCAGGGATATTGAATCTAGAATTTAGTCTTTCAAATAAATTCTTTAATCTTTCAAGAGGACCTAAACCTATGCCATCTTTTACTAAAATAGAGATCACTGGTAACGAATAACACTCAGAAGCAAAGAACATTATCATAGTCACTTATCTGAGAAGTGGGGAGTCGGGGGAGAATTTTCCCAAGTCAGAAAAGAATGGAGAAGTGGCTTTTGCTTACTTTATAACCGTTAGAAGTGAGTCATTGCAAGGCCCTGAAGGAAAGCACTTCTGGGACCCATTAGAGGAGGCAGGACATGCAGACACCAAGGTTTTGCTATGACTGTGTGTGTCAGGGAATTCATAAAACCCAGATGACTGAGCCAAGCCAAGTGAGTGGATACAATTTATTGGAGCTTCACAATTAAAAAAAGAGTAACCGAGAGTTAGTGTTTCCCATTAATAATAAGACATTCATCACTGAGATCATTACATTAGAGCTAATTACATGAGGCTAACAAGATGGGATAAGTCATGCTTTTCAGAGCTACTCAGCTGTGGCAGAAAAAAATACCTGCTGAGTCTAAACACTCTGGTACCAGCATTTTACAGAGGTGTATGGGCCAGATGCAAAAGATCATTTATGACATGGTCAAGGCACCATCTAGAACCCGTTGCAGATGTGGCCCAGACTTCCACCACTGAACCTCAGTAATCTGTGGGAATAAACCACTTACACAAGCCTGTGGTATCCAGGTGTGCAGAGGAATCTCATCACAGGTACTGAGAGATTCAAATTTTCTTACATTGCTAGGGTTCCAGGAACAGATTAATAATGCCTGGATGGGACAAATTTATAGTTTTGAAAAGTTGTGAGATTATCTCTTATATAGCACTTTCTGGTAATGGACTGATTGGGAACATTATCTTTGGAGATGTCATCGATTGGCCCAAAATTCACCTCTGTGATTTTGTGCAAATTATGTAACTCCTTGAACCTTGAGTTTTTTCATATATAGTGAGAAAATCACCAATTGTCATAGGATTCCCAATGCAAATTAAATGAAGTGAAATGTAAAATGCCTATATGGTCAGTGTATAGAACTCTCAGAGATATGGAACGAGCTGATCAGGTAATATGTAAGTGTGCACAAGGAAATTTACTCAGGATATCTTGCCTCATGGCAAGGTGAACAAATATTTATTATGGAAAAAAGAGATTTTCTTTACACGCTTTCATACACATAGGGTAAGACTGATTGATAGATTTATATTTAACAAACACTGAAACAGTGACTAATATGGGCCAGGAACTATTCTGCACAAAAATATATAAGTCCCTTTACTTTTTAAAATAATCTTATGAGGCAAATGCTATTATTATTCCCTGTTATAGATGAGGAAACTGAGGCATAAGTAAGAAATTTATTCCAGATTATATAACAAATGAGTGATAGAGTCAGTATATGAACCCAGGAAGTCGGGCAAAGTCTATACTCTTAGACATTGCCTATATACTTTTAATAGAAAATGCCACAGGATCAAATGCTATTTTAATTTTTTAAAATAAGGTGTTCTGGGAGTTCTGGTAATATGGCGGAATAGACGGACGCTTTCCGAACTGCCTCCCAGGATCACATCAAAATTACAAATAATTTAACCTCGGAAGTCCCCTGAACATTAGATGAACAGAACCTCTAAACGAAGGACCAAAAGAGGAGGCCACATGAAGTCTGGTAGGAGGAAAGTAGCCAAGAGAGGGAGAGCCCCACAAGGGACACCCCAGCTGTGTAGGGAGGCTTCTTTAGTTGGGGGACAGAGCCTCCGGCCCCACACCGAGCTCACCAGCCCAGAGTTGCTTTGCCAGGAAGAGGAGTTCTACAATAGCAGGCAGTAGAAATTAGTGAGAACTCTCTTTGCTCAGCTCAGTGAGGCTGAGGGCGGCTGGAGAACCAGTGGGGCCGGCGCATGGGTACACTCACCGGTGAGGACTCACCTGGTTCTTGTTGGAGGGAGTAGCTGTGTGAGCTGGACCAGGAAAAGGACTGTGGGGAAGGACTGAACTGAGCACCTTTGGTGCAGAAGCTGGAGGTTTTGGGACCATTGTTCCACTGGTGTGGAGCCTGCACATGAGTAGTGTACAAGAGGGCGCCATTTTTTCAGGGTTAGGCCCTCCCACAGGGTGTCAGATCCGGGATCCCATTGGTCTGGTGAACTTGGCACAGGAGTGCGTGTGTGCATGTGCAAGCCACCTTGGATTCCCACCCTCCGCCCTGCTTGTGCTGCATTGCCAGGGAAATGCAGGGTGTGTGCTCTCCAGCTGCATCAGTCTGTTCACTAAGACTCAGGAGGGCACGAGTCCCCTTAGGTCCCTGCTCTCCTCACTGTTTGTGCAGAGTTGCAAGGCTGGGGATTGGCTGTTAGGCTGCTTAGCCTGATCTGTGGGCAGTTGATTGGGACAGGCTGAGACCGGGAGTTTTCCTGAGAGTGTTGGGCAGGGAGCTGTGCACCTGCGCGATCCGATCGAGGCCTTCCTGGCGAATTTGTGTGGACTGATTGCTGGTGCAGAGTGCATGCTGCTCTGATTTGGTGGGGGCCACTGACCACATCAAGTGGTGCCTTGGGGGCCTGCCCCACCCACCTAGAGCAGTGTTGCCAGAGGCACCCTGAGCCCCCCGGTCCCTGGCCCACATCTCGACAGGCCACAGAGGGTTTTTTCTTTTGCAGTAGCGGACAACCTGCAACAACCTGTGAAGATTTTTTTTTTTTGGTAGTGAGCACAGTTCCAGAGCACACAGCAGCTAATTGTGGAAAGCTCACTGCAAGCCTGAGCAAGTAGTCTGCAGATTAAAGAGGACAGAGAGCCCCCCTCCACCTCTTTTTGTTTTTTTCTCATTTTTTCTTTTCTCTTCTTTCTAGGTGATCTATCTAATACATCGAAGCATTCACAAAACAACAGCCAGAATGAAAAAACAAAGAAACATGTCCCAAATAAAAGATCAGAAGAAAACTCTAGAAATGGAACTCAATGAAACAGAGGTTCCAAACTTTCAGCGACAGAGTTTAGAACACTGATGATAAGAATGTTTAAGGAACTTAGCGAGGACACAAAGAAGGATAGGGAAACCAAAAAAAAACCAACACAACCAGTTAGAACTCAAGAGTACAATAACTGAAATGAAGAACACACTCGAAGGAATCACCAGTAGAACAGATGAAGCAGAGGAGTGGATCAGCAAATTAGAAGACAAAATAGCAGAAATCACCCAGCTGGAACAACAACAAAAAAAGAATAAAAAAGAGGAGGACGGGGGCAAGATGGCGGCTGTGAGGGGGGCTACATGAAATCTCCCCTGGAAATATCCACAATTTGAACTTGTAATACACTTCAAAGAGACATCTACTCATCACACAGAGCAACTAAGAGTTCCACACAAGGATTGCTGGATGGTGGGCAGGCCGGGCGAGTAGGGGAAGGCGGCGAGACATGTGAGGTGCAGCCCGCACCCGCGGCTGCTGAGTCACGGTGAGTGTTCCCCCGGCTCGCTCCCTGCAGCCCGCGGCCCACCTAGAGTTCAGCAAGAGCTCATTGGTTTGCAGTCTGAGGCAGAAGCCTCAGGCCGGGCAAGTGCGGGAGGAGAGAGAGGAGACGACTGTGCAGAGGTACGAGCTGCACCCGCGGCTCGCCGGGTCCCCAGGAAGAAGGGTGCAGAGCCCCGCAGCGGCAGGGCAAGATCAGTCCCTGCACCCTCCCGGTTCAGGGATCAGTCTCTGTGCCCACCGGGTCCCGCGGAGCGCAGAAGCCTGAAACCCGGAGCAGGGGAAAAAAGAGGACTCACCCGCGGAGACGCAGCGCGCGCTGGGCAGAGACGCGGGTCCCGGAGAGACGGAGCGGGGATCTGAGCTGTGTGGTAGGGTGCGCGCAATCCCCTAAATTCCGGCAGACCCTTTGGGAGAGCAGCAGGAGATCCGCGCGGGTGCGCGCCGGCTCCGAGGCAGAAGCCTGAAACCTGGGAGGAGGGGAAACAAGAAGACTCGCGCAGAAGCGCAGCGCGCCGGGCAGAGACGCAGGTCCCTGGGAGACACGGAGCGGGGAATCTTAGCCACATGATAGGGTGCGCGCAATTCCCTAAATCCCGGCAGACCCTTTGGGAGAGCAGCAGGAACTACGCTGGAGCATAAGAGGCAAAGGCCTTAGCTTAAAACAGTGTCGGAACTGTGGCTTTGTTTATTTTTATGTTTTTTATTTTTTGTTCCTTTTTCTACTCCAGAACAGAAAGCAAAAAAAACCCAATAACGCACCCACTCCCACAAACTTTGGCCCCCACCAAGACAGAGTCTTAAACTGACTTCTGAATGGAGCAATAGGGGCAGACTAGGAAGATATTCCTACCTGCAGCGGGTTGAGAATTTCCACCCAGTAAAGGCTGCAGAGTGAGACTACCTACCCCGCCCAACCTTTATGCAAGGCTTTGGAGGCAGGACAGGTTCACCTGCTGAGGCACTAATTAACAGATTCTTAGCAGCAGGCTTTTGGTAGTGAGGAATTCTTTAATTCTCCACGGCTGTCAACCGAAAGGGTGCCCAGAGACACTCATTGAGCCTTTGGAGGTGCAGCCTGCCTTGGGACAGGCAAAAGCAAAAAGGCAGTGACTTTGTAAAAACCACCAATCACACGTCACAACCACACTCAAGTACAGCAAACCAGTAGTGCCAGGATCACGCTAGGCATCAGGTGGCTTACTGTTCCCACAAGACGCACAGGAATTTTTGTACAGCAGACAAACTGAAGAGAGCTTGGTGGACTTTAGCGAAGACCGGCACGGGTATTTTTGGTTTGTTTGGTTTTATTCTGTTTTATTTTCCCTTTATTGGCTGCTTATCTTGGTTGTTTTTGGTTTTTATTTCTATTTCATTCTTATCATTTTGTAGTTTTTAATATAGGCATATATATAGGTGTATATACGTGAATATATGTCCATATATATGGGTGTGTAGACAAATATATATATATATTTTTTTTCTTTTTCTTTTTCTTTCTTTTCTTTTTCTTTTTTCCACACCCTCACTTTCTCTCTTATTTTATTCATTCTTCTCACTGCTATGCTTTTCCTCTTTTCCTTTTTTCTGCAAATTTTATTTTTTTAATTTTTATTCTTACTTTTTATTTTATTATTATTTTAGTTTATTTTTATTTTTTATTTTTTAGGTATAGCTAATTGGTTTCTCATGTTTATTCTATTTTTTATTTTAGGATATTTTATTTTATTTTGTTTCCTTTTCTGTTATTCTTGTGTGTGTGGTTTTTGTTTTGTTTCTGTTTGTTTTCTTCATTAGTATGATTGATATTTCTGTACAAGTTGACTGTAGTTTGATGGTTGTTGTTTTTTACTTGTGCGAGCATTTGGTTTCCTTTGGTGGCTGCAGAGGTTGTTCTTGTTGATCTGTTATGCTCTAAAATCACTTCGCAGCAGTGGGTCCAAACAAACAGACACAAGAATCATCATACCCAGAGGCCAACTTTAGATAAAACCAGAGCATTCTGGGTTTGACATACAAGAGTCACACCCAAAAGGAAGTTGCTACAGGTACTAGGGCCCATAGGGTCCAAGTTTCATCAGAGGGGTCAATCCTCTCACAGCAGCTCATAAACTGCAGACGCTGCGGATCCTCACAGCTAATCAATCTGGGAGTCAATCCCACCTACTGACAAACGAAAAGTAATCAAAACTAAAACTTCAACAAGTGAGGACGCACGACACAAGGAACACCTCAGATACAAGCACAGGAGAATAGGGAGACTGAGTAATTCAAATATAAAGGACACACACCATATAAGTTTACCCAGAAAAGACTGAGAAACCTGGGGGATCTATCTGTTATATTCAAGCAAACACAAAGAGTAAGCCAGAATGGGAAGACAAAGAAACACAACACAAATAAAAGAACAGAAGAAACTTCCTGAATCAGTGGAAATAGAGGAAATAGAGGTAACCAACCTATCGGAGACAGAGTTCAGAACACTGATTATTAGAATGTTCAAGGAAATTAATGAAAATAAAAAGAAGGATAGAGAAATCATGAAAAGCAACCAGCTAGAATTTAAGAACACAATTACTGAATTAAATAACAAACTTGATGGAATCACTAGCAGATTGGATGAAGCAGAAAATCGAATCAGTGACTTAGAAGACAAAATAGCAGAGATCACCCATGTGGAACAACAGAAAGAAAAAAGAATGAAAAATATGGAAAATAGTTTAAGAGAGCTGGGGGACAACATCAAACACAATAACCAATGGATCATTGGAGTACCAGAAGGAGAAGAGAGGGAGCAAGGGATTGAGAATATATTTGAAGTAATAATGTCTGAAAACTTCCCTAACCTGGCAAAGGGCATTGAAATACAAGCTCAGGAAGTGCAGAGAGTTCCAACCAGGATGATTCCAAACAGACCCACTCCAAGACACATTATAGTGAAAATGGCAGGGGTTAAGGACAAAGACAGAATCCTTAAAGCAGCAAGGGAAAGGCAGCAAGTTACTTACAAGGGTACCCCCATAAGATTATCAGCTGACTTTTCTACAGAAACTTTGCCAGAAGGGAGTGGCAGGAGGTTTTCAAAGTGATGAAAAATAAAGGCCTACAACCGAGATTGCTGTATCCAGCAAGGTTATCATTTAAAATTGAAGGTGAGATAAGGAGCTTTGCAGAAAAGAATAAGTTAAGGTAATTCATTACCACCAAGCCAGCTTTGCGGGAAATGCTAAAAGGGCTTCTTTAAGTAAAAGAGAAAAACAACCGAAGAAAGACTACGAACACAAATAACAAAATGGCAATAAATACACACCTATCAATAATCACATTAAATATAAATGGATTAAATGCTCCAATCAAAAGACGTAGGGTGGCTGAATGTATAAGAAAGCAAGACCCCAGCATATGCTGTATACAAGAGACTCACCTCAGATCCAAAGACTCATAGAGGTTGAAAGTAAAGGGATGGAGTAAAATATTTCATGCAAATGGAACTGAGAAAAAAAGCTGGAGTAGCGATACTTATATCAGATAAAATGGACTTTAAATTGAAGAATATAACAAAGGACAAAGAAGGACACTTCATAGTAATGAAGGGATCGATCCAAAAAGAGGACATAACTCTAGTAAACATCTATGCACCTAACATAGGAGCCCCTAAATATATAAAACAGATATTGTCAGGCATAAAGACAGAGATCAACAGTAACACTATCATAGTAGGGGACTTCAACACCCTGCTGTCACTAATGGACAGATCCTCCAGACAGAAAATCAATGTGGAAACAGCGACCTTAAATGACACATTAGACCAGCTGGATTTAACAGACATTTTCAGAGCATTTCACCCCAAAGCTACAGAATATATGTTCTTTTCAAGTGCATAGGGAACATTTTCTAAGATAGACCACATGTTAGGCCACAAAACAAGTCTCAATAAATTTAAGAAGATTGAAATCATTTCAACTGTATTCTCTGACTACAATGCTATGAAACTAGAAATCAATTATAAGAAGAAATCCAGGAAGCTGACAAATAAATGGAGGCTAAACAATATGCTATTAAATAGTGAGTGGGTCACAAATGAGATCAAGGAGGAAATCAAAAGATACCTCAAGACAAATGAAAATGAAAACACCACGACCCAAAATCTCTGGGATGCTGCAAAAGCAGTCCTAAGAGGGAAGTTTATAGCAGTGCAGGCCTACCTAAAGAAGGAAGAAAAATCTCAAATCAACAGGTTATCCTTACACCTAAGGGAACTGGAAAAAGAACAGCAAAAGAGGCCCAAGGGGAGTACAAGAAAGGAGATAATAAAGACCAGAGCAGAAATAAACAATATAGAGAACAGAAAAACAATTCAAAAGATCAATGAAACCAAGAGCTGGTGTCTTGAGAAGATAAACAAAATTGACAAACCTCTAGCCAGGCTCATCAAAAAAAAAAAGAGAGAGGACTCAAATTAGCAAAATCAGGAATGAAAGAGGGGAAATGACTACAGACATCACAGAAATACAAAAAATTCTAAGAAATTACTATGAGCAACTATATGTCAACAAATTTCACAATCTGGAAGAAATGGATAATTTTCTAGAAGCATACAACCTTCCAAAGCTAACGCAAGAAGAAACAGAAAATCTAAATACCCTGATTACTACCAAGGAAATTGAATCAGTAATTGACAAGCTCCCAAAAAACAAAGTCCCTGGACCAGACGGCTTCACAAGTGAATTTTATCAAACATTCAAAAAAGAACTATCACCTATTCTTCTCAAACTATTCCAAAAAATCCAGAAGGAGGGAAGGCTCCCAAACTCTTTTTATGAAGCCACTATCACCCTGATTCCAAAACCAGATAAAGACATCACAAAAAAGGAAAACTACAGGCCAATCTCCCTGATGAATATACATGCAAAAATTCTCAATAAAATATTAGCAAACAGAATTCAGCAATATATTAAGAAGATCATACATCATGATCAAGTGGGATTCATCCCTAGTGTGCAAGCCTGGTTCAACATCCATAAATCAATTAATGTGATACACCACATCGACAAAATGAAGGATAAAGATCACATGGTCATTTCAATAGATGCAGAAAAAGCATTTGATAAAATCCAACAGCCATTTATGTTAAAAACCCTTAGCAGAGTGGGAATACAGGGATCATATCTCAACATAATAAAAGCCATATATGATAAACCTACAGCTAACATCATACTCAATGGGGAAAAGCTAAAACCATTCCCCTTAAGATCAGGAACAAGACAAGGCTGTCCACTTTCTCCTCTTTTATTCAACATAGTGCTGGAAGTTCTAGCCACAGCAATCAGACAACAAAAAGAAATAAAAGGCATCCAAATTGGCAAGGAAGAAGTAAAATTGTCATTATATGCAGATGACATGATACTGTATATAGAGAACCCCAAAGACTCCATCAAAAAACTATTGGAACTGATAGACTAATTCAGTAAAGTAGCAGGATATAAAATCAATGTTCAGAAATCAGTGGCATTTGCATATACCAATAATAAACTAATGGAAAGAGAAATTAAGAAAACTGTCCCATTTACAATTGCGTCAAGAACTATAAAATACCTAGGAATAAATTTAACCAAAGAAATGAAAGATCTGTACTCAGAAAATTATAAGGCACTGAAGAAAGAAATCATAAAAGATACAAATAAATGGAAACACCTACCATGCTCATGGATAGGAAGAATTAATATAGTTAAAATGTCCATATTGCCTAAAGCAATATATAGATTCAATGCAATTCCTATCAAACTACCAAGGATATTTTTCACAGAAATAGAAAATATAATCCTAAAATTTATATGGAATCATAAAAGACCCAGAATAGCCTCGGCAATTCTGAGAAATAAAAACAAAGTCGGGGGGATCACGCTACCAGACATCAAAGCCTACTACAAGGCTACACTAATCAAGACAGTTTGGTATTGGCATAAAAACAGGCACATTGATCAGTGGAACAGAACAGAGAGTCCAGAAATAAATCCAGGCATTTACGGACAGTTAATCTATGACAAGGGAAGCAAGAAATTACACTGGAGTAAAGATAGTCTATTCAATAAATGGTGCTGGGAAAATTGGACTGACACATGCAAAAAAATGAAACTGGACGACCTCCTTATGCCATATACAAGAACAAATTCAAAACAGATTAAAGACTTAAATGTAAGACCTGAAACCATAAAAATCCTATAAGAAAATATAGGGAGTACATTTGCAGACATTACCCGGAGCAATATTTTTACTGATACATCCCTACGGGCAAGGGAAGTAAAAGAAAAAATGAACATATGGGATTATATCAGACTTAAAAGTTTTTTCACAACAAAGGAAACCATTAATAAAACAAAAAGGAAGCCTACTGAATGGGAGAATATATTTGCCAATGATATATCTGATAAGGGGTTAATATCCAAAATTTATAAAACACTCATGAAACTCAACACCAAAAAAAACAAACAACCCAATTAAAAAATGGGCAGAAGATATGAAGAGACATTTCTCTAAAGAGGACATACAGAAGGCCAACAGGCATATGAAAAAAAGTTCAACCTCACTGGTCATTAGGGAAATGCAAATAAAAACCACCATGAGATACCACCTCACTCCAGTCAGAATGGCTATCATCAATAAATCAACAAACAACAAGTGCTGGCGGGGCTGTGGGGAAAAGGGGAACCTGCTGCACTGTTGGTGAGATTGCAGATTGGTGCAGCCACTATGGAAGTCGGTATGGAGGTATCTCAAAGAACTGGAAATAGAGCTACCGTTTGACCCAGCAATTCCACTCCTAGGTATTTATCCTGAAAAAACCAAGACACTTATTCAAAAAAAGTTATGCACCCCTATGTTCATAGCAGCACAATTTACAATAGCTAAGACTTGGAAACAACCAAAATGCCCATCAGTAGATGACTGGATTAAGAAACTGTGGTATATTTATACAATGGAGTATTACTCTGCTATAAAGAAGAATGAAATCGTACCATTTGCAATGATATGGATGGACCTAGAGACTATTATGTTAAGTGAAATAAGTCAGTCAGAGAAAGACAAATACCATATGATCTCACTCATATGTGGAATCTGAAAAACTGTTTTAATGAGCAAAGTAAACAGAAACAGTCTCATAGATATAGAGGAAAAATCAGGGTTGCTAATTGGGAGGGGGATGGGGATGAGGGAGAAGGGGAAGGGATTAGACAGCAAAAATAGGCAACTACAATATTGCCACTGGACATGAAAAACAGTTTGGGGAATATAATTAATAATGTAAATATTCTGTGGAATGTCAGATGGTCATAGGTCTTGTTAGGGGGACCATTTCATGGATGGAGTAGAGGTTTGATCACTGCACTGTATAAGTAAAGCGGAGGTTGTATACCTACTGTAATTGAATATATATAGATAGTCACGGGATGTGGATTATACTGTGGAAGAGAGTCAGAGGAAGAGTAATAGATATATATGATATGGGGGGTAATGGGGTGGCCAATTGGGGGTGGGGAGTTGTCACTTTGAGGGGTAAAATGTATAACTATTGCACTGTGTTGTACACCTGAAACTAATTAAAAATAAATAAATAAATAATTAAATAAATAAAACAAAACAAAAAACAAAACAAAAAAAAAACCCAAAATAATGAAAATAATTTAAGAGAGCTCTGGGACAACATGAAACACAACAACAATCGCGTTGTAGGAATACCAGAAGGAGAAGAGAAGAAGCAAGTATGTATGGAAAGAAATAATGACTGAAAACTTCCCTACCTTGGTGAAGTAAATCAATATACAAGCCCAGGATGTACAGAGAGTTCCAAACAGGCTGAATCCAAACAGGCCCACACCAAGATACATCATAGTTAAAATGGCAAAGCTTAAAGACAAAGACAGAATCCTAGAAGCTGCAAGAGAAAGACAGCAGGTTACATACAAAAGAACTCCTATAAGACTAACAGCTGACTTTTCTTCAGAAACTCTGCAGGCCAGAAGGGAATGCCAGGAGATAGTCAAAGTGACACAAAATGAAGGTCTACAACCAAGATTGCTCTAACCAGCATGGCTATCACTCAAAATTGAAGGAGAGATAAAGAGCTTCTCAAAAAAGAATAAGCTTAAAGAGTTCATTACCACCTAGCCAGCATTGCAGGAAATGCTAAAAGGGCTTTTTTAAATGGAAGAAAGGAGAAAACAAGCTAACCCAAGAAGACAAGAAATACAAATAGCAAAATGGCAATAGATATGCACCTATCAGGAATTACTTTAAATGTGAATGGGCTAAATGCTCAAATCAAAACACACAGAGTGGCTGAGTGGATAAGAAAACAGGAGCCATGCATATGCTGTCTACAAGAGACTCATCTCATATCGAAAGATACACACAGACTGAAAGTAAAGGGATGGAATAAGATATTTCATGCAAATGGAAATGAGATAAAAGCTGGAGTAGCAAAACTAATTTTGGACAAAATAGACTTTAAAATGAAGACTACAATAAAAGACAAATAAGGGCACTACATAATAATAAAGGGATCAATTCAACAAGAGGACATAACCTAGTAAACATCTATGCACCTAATATAGGAGCTCCTAAATATATAAAACAAATTTTGACAGACATAAAGACAGAGATCAACAGTAACACTATCATAGTAGGGGACTTCAACACCCCATTGTTACCAATGGACAGATCCTCCAGACAGAAAATCAACACAGACATAGTGGCCTTAAATGACACTTTAGACCAGCTGGATTTAATGAATATTTTTAGAGCATTTCACCACAAAGCTACAGAATATACATTCTTCTCACGTGCACATGGAACATTCTCCAAAATAGACCCCATGTTAGGCCACAAAACATGTCTCAAAAAATTTAAGAAGATTGAAATCATATCGAGAGTCTTCTCTGACCACAATGCTATGAAACTAAAAATCAATTATAAGAAGAAATCTGGAAAGCTTACAAATACATGGAGACTAAATAACATGCTACTAAATAGTGAGTGGGTCATAAATGAGATCAAGGAAGAAATCAAAAGATACCTCGAGACAAACGAAAATGAAAACACCATGACCCAAAATCTCTGGGTTGCAGTGAAAGCAGTCCTAAGGGGGGAGTTCATAGCAGTGCAGGCCTACCTAAAGAAGGTGGAAAAATCTCAAATCAACAGACTCTCTTTACACCTAAGGGAACTCGAAAAAAACCAGCAAAACAAGCTGAAAGGGAGTATAAGGAAGGAAATAATAAAGGCCAGAGCAGAAATAAATGAAACAGAGAACAACAACAACAAAAACAATACAAAAGATCAATGAAAACAAGAGTTGGTTTTTTGAAAAGACAAACAACATCGACAAACCCTTAGCATGACTAACCAAGAAAAAGAGAGAGGGGACCCAAATTAATAAAATCAGAAATGAAAGAGGAGAAATGACAACAGATACCACTGAAATACAGAAAATTTTAAGAAAATACTATGGGCAACTATATGCTAACAAATTCAACAATCTGGAAGAAATGGATACGTTTCTAGAAGCATACAATCTCTCAAGTCTGAACCAAAAAGAAACAGAAACTCTGAACAGACTCATTACTGCCAAAGAAATTGAATCAGTAATCAACAATCTTCCAACAAACAAAAGCCCTGGACCAGATGGTTATACAGGTGAATTTTACAAAACACTCAAAAAAGAATTAGTACCTATTCTCCTCAATCTATTCCAAAAATACAGAAGGAGGGAAGCCTCCCAAACTCTTTTTATGAAGCCACTATCACCCTGATTCCTAAGTCAAAGATATTACAAAAAGAGAAAACTACAGACCAATATCCCTAATGAACATAGATGCAAAAATTCTCAACAAAATACTAGCAAACCGAATTCAGCATCTCATTGAAAGGATTATACACCACAATCAAGTGGGATTCATTCCTGGTATGCAAGCCTGGTTCAATATCCGCAAATCAATTAACGGAATACATCACATTAACAAAATGAAAAATAAAAATATGATCATATCAATAGATGCAGAAAAGGCATTTGACAAAATCCAGTAGTGATTTATCATAAAACTCTTAGCAAAGTGGGAATAGTGGGATCATATCTCAACATAATAAAGGCCATATATGATAAGCGCACAGCAGACATCGTACTCAATGGGGAAAGGCTGAAAGCTTTCCCCTTAAGATTAGGAAAAAGACAAGGCTGCCCGCTTTCACCACTTCTATTTAACATAGTTCTGGAAGTTCTAGCCACAGCAATCAGACAAAAAATATGAAATAAAAGGAATCCAAATTGGAAAAGAGG
Source organism: Aselliscus stoliczkanus (assembly GCA_033961575.1). NCBI lineage: Eukaryota > Metazoa > Chordata > Mammalia > Chiroptera > Hipposideridae > Aselliscus > Aselliscus stoliczkanus. The sequence goes on along the minus strand of CM066740.1, from coordinate 66,782,808 downwards.
AAGTAAAATTGTCATTACATGCAGATGACATGATACTATATATAGAGAATCCCAAAGACTCCACCAAAAAACTGCTAGAACTGATACATGAATTTGGTTAGGTAGCAGGATACAAAATTAATATTAAGAGATCAGTTGCATTTCTATACCCAATAATAAACTATCAGAAGAAGAAATCAGGATATAAATCCCTTTTATAATTGCTTCAAAAACAATAAAATATCTAGGAATCAATTTAACTAAAGAAGTAAAAGACCTGTACTCAGAAAATTATGAGACACTGAAGAGAGAAATCAAAGAAGATACAAATAAATGGAAATACATACCATGCTTGTGGATAGGAAGAATTAATATTGTTAAAATGTCAATACTATCTAAAGCAATATATAGATTCAATTCAATTCCAATCGAACTACCAAGGACATTTTTCTCAGAAATAGAACATAGAATCCTAAAATTTATATGGAACCACAAATGACCCCAAATAGCTATGTCAATGTTGAGAAATAAGAACAAAGTGGGAGGCATCACACTACTTGACATGTAGTATGTAGCACATACTACAAGGCTACAGTAATCAAAACAGTATGGTACTGGCATAAAAACAGACACATAGACCAATGGAATAGAATAGAGAGCCCGGGAATAAACCCATCTATATACGGTCATTTAATCTATGACAATGGAAGCAAGAATTTACACTGGAGTAAAGATAATCTATTTAATAAGTGGTGCTGGGAAAATTGGACTGACGTGCATAAAAATGAAAATGGACCACGTACTTACACCATATATGAGAACAAACTCAAAATGGATTAAAGACTTAAATGTAAAACCTGAAACCATAAAACTCCTAGAAGAAAACATAGGGAGTAAGTTTGCAGACATTATCCTCAGTAATATTTTTACTGATATATCCCTTCGAGCAAAGGAAATAAAAGAAAAAATGAACATATGGGATTACATCAAACTTAAAAGTATTTTCACAGCAAAGGAAATCATCAATAAAACAAAAAGGCAGCCTACTGAATGGGAGAAGATATTTGCTAACGATATATCTGAAAAGGGGTTGATACCCAAAATTTATAAAACACTCACGTAACTCAACACCAAAAAAACCAAGCAACCCAATTAAAAAATGGGCAGCGGATATGAGGAGGCATTTCTCTAACAAGGACATACAGATGGCCAACAGGCATATGAAAAAATGTTCAACCTCACTAATCATCAGAGAAATGCAAATGAAAACCACAATGAGCTACTACCTCACTCCAGTCAGAATGGCTATCATCAACAAATCAACAAACAAGTGGTGTCGAGGGTGTGGAGAAAAGGGAACCCTGGTGCACTGTTGGTAGGACTGCAAATTGGTGCAGCCATTATGGAAATCAGTATGGAGGTATCTCAAAAAACTGGAAATGGAACCGCCGTATGACCAAGCAATTCTACTCTTGGGTATCTATCTACCCAGAGGAATCCAAGACGCTAATCCAAAAAAATATACGCACCCCTATGTTTATTGCAACATTATTTACAATAGCCCAGACTTGGAAACAACCGAAATGCCCATCCGTAGATGACTGGATTAAGAAACTGTGGTACAGTTATACAATGGAGTATTACTCCTCTATGAAGAAGAATGAAATCGTACCATTTGCAAAGACATGGATGGTCCTAGAGACTATTACGTTAAGTGAAATTAGTCAATCAGAGAAAGACAAATACCATATGATCTCACTTATATGTGGAATCTGAAAATCTGAATGAATGAGCAAAGTAAACAGAAACAGTCTCATAGATATAGAGGAAAAACAGCGTTGCTAGTTGGGAGGGGGGTGGGGATGAGGGAGAAGGGGAAGGGATTAGATAGCATAAATAGGTAACTACAGTATTGTCACAGGGATATGAAAGATAGTTCGGGGAATATAATAATATTGTAAATATTCTGTCGGGTGTCAGATGGTCACATGTCTTTTTAGGGAGACCACTTCATGGATGAAGTAGAGGCTTGATCACTGCACTGTATACCTGAAATTGATGTTGTATAATATTGTATGCCAACTGTAATTGAATATATAGATAGTCACGGGATGTGGATTATACGGTGAAAGGGAGTCCAAGGAATTGTAATAGATAGTATGATATGGGTGGGAGTAGTGGGGGCGTGAGAATTGGGGGAGGCGGGTTGTCACTTTGAGGGGTAAAAAGTATAACTATGGCACTGTGTTGTACACCTGAAGCTAATTTAAATAAATAAATAAATAAATAAATAAATAAATAAATAAAAATAAGGTGTTCTGTTGTTGCTTAGGAAGCCTAACTGTGGTGAGTCACTGGGGAAATATCAGTGTTTATATATTTTCCTCCCAGTCCTAGTTTGATGAATGAGTGATTAGCAGTATTCAAGCTCAGACATTCTCATTTGACAAACTATTTGTCAATTGATTTTGACTTAGATTTAACACATATAAGGTCTGACAATTAAGTTTGCAAACTTACCCCCATGCCTTTACATTGGCAGCACTGTACAAATAGCTTGGTAAGGTTTCATAACTTTGGTACATCAGTGCCTCACAGTTGTGTTCCTGTCAACGTGTTATGGTGTCTTGCTAATTGGCGTCATTATTGCTGTTGCGTGGTTTGCGTACCATCATGAGAATGTCTGTCCTTGAATTACAGCAATGGACACACATTCAATTTCTTGTTAAACTTGGCAAGAATTAAAATGAAATCAGGGACATGTTAGTCCAAGTTTATGGGAATAATGCCATGACGAAAATGGCAGTGTACAAATGGCTTAAATGTTTTTCTGAGGAGAGAGAATGGGTCACTGATGAAGAGAAGTCAGTGTGGCCAGTAATGAGCAGAACTGAAGAAAACATTGCAGACGTCATCCAGTTGTGCATCAAAACTGTCAATTTACTGTGAGAAGCATAGCAGACCAAGTAAATATCGATAGAAAAACAATTAGGAAAATCTTAACTGAAAACCTTGTCACGAGAAAGGTGTGTGCAAAAATGGTTCCAAAGAAGCTTACCAATGAACAAAAAGCAAAGAAGAGTCTAAATTTCCCAAGACCTTTTGGAGAGAGCAGACAATGTTTTGGGCCATGTTATCATTGGTGATGAAACATGGGTGTACCAATACAACCCTGAAAGAAAGTGTCAAAGTGCACAGTGGAAGTCAGCCAATTCTCCACAACCAAAAAAATTCCCTCAGGCCAAATGAAGAGTCAAAATGATGTTGCTAACCTCTTTTGTTATCAGAGGGATTATTCATTATGAATTTGTACCAACTGGACAAACAGTTATCCAAGTTTACTATTTGGAAATGCGAAAAAAGCTGCATGAAAAAGTTAGACAAAAACAACTTGAACTTTTTGCCAACAATTCATGGCTCTTGTATTATGACAATGCACCAGCTCACACGGCACTGTCTGTGAGGGAGTTTGTAGCCACTAAACAAATAACCGTATTGGAACACCCTCCCTACTCACCTGATCTGGCCCTCAATGACTTCTTTCTTTACCCGAAGATAAAGGAAATATTGAAGGGAAGACATTTTGATGACATTCAGGACATCAAGGGTAATATGATGACAGCTCTGATGGCCATTCCAGAAAAAGAGTTCCAGAAATATTTGAAGGGTGGACTAGGTGCTGGCATTGGTGCATAGCTTTCCCAAGGGGAGTACTTTGAAGGTGACCATAGTGATATTCAGCAATGAGGTATGTGACAATTTTCTTAGGATGAGTTCATGAACCTAATTGTCAAACTTCATATAGTAAAAATATACAAAAAATGTGTGTGTGTGTGTGTGTGTGTGTGTGTGTGTGTGTCCCGGTATATCTGACCCAAGCTCAGAAGCACAGATTTTATATGTCAAAGAACATAGATTGTGAAGTTTTGGTAAATTTAAACTATCATAAAACCACTAAAGTCCAAGTAATATACAAAATTCAAAAATAAAGATAAGAAAGTCAAAAGAAACTTTTGAAAATCATTGGTTAGAGGTCAGAAATTTAAACTGGTCAGTGCCAAAGTATAGAGAGGTTATTAACAACTTAGTGTGTGCAGGTCACAAGGAAATATTATGTCCTTTATATAGATCAGGTACTCATTATGATTAAAAGATGGTAATGATGGAGACAGAGGACATGAATTTATAAAATTAAAAACATTCCAGTTAGAAAATGCAAATAGCATTGGAGAGTGAATCATCCCCCAACTGGTCTTAGCTTGATTTGCCTTGAATCTAAAGATTTAGAAAATTTCCATCTGGCATTTTCTGAGTAAAATCACTCATTTTTAAGACCTGGAATTTCTGCTTTGGATATCTCAACTTGTTCATTTGATGGTGCCTTTTATCTAGAGTCAATTTAGACTTAACAGAATACATAGAGCTAGAGTTTTTATAAGTCACCAGCACCTGGGAAATGGTGACTTTACAGTGTTCTTTTATGGGTTCCCCACTTTCAGAGAAAAATTAACAAACTGAATATTAACCAGAACAGTGATAAGACTAGAACCAGTTGAACATAGTTGAAAGACTATGGAATGTAAATGAGAAGACACCATGAAACTAACTACTATTTTTGATGGCTTATCCTATAGGAGAGGCCCTGAAGAAAGGAACTGGACTTGTTCTGGGTGGCTTGTGGGGGGAAATGATAGAAAACCATGTTTGAAGTCAACCTAAGGAAAAGCTTCTTACTGTTCTAAGAGGGAATCGGCTGCCTTGGTGAACAGTGAACACTAGATCAGTCAGTAGGTTTGCTTAATGAACACCTGGCCTGATGTGCAAAGGATTCATATTTCAAAAGGATGTTTGGCTTAGATGTCCTTCAAGGTTCCTTCTGAGTTGACATTCTCTGATTCTCTTATCTCTTTCTCGCACCACTCCCAAGTCTTATGATAGTTGTCTGTGCTTATTACAAGGGTTTGTTTCAAGAATCTTTGAGGTACTGTTGTTTATCTTTCCAAAAGCTTTATTCTTAGTATTTATTTCTTTATTTCAAATTGGAAAGAAAAATGACTTTTTTCTATTTTTGAAAAGAAAACTTGTTAATAATTTGTAGGGTAAGTGAACAGATAAAAAATATGTTCTGTAAGAACATTTTGATGGTTGCCAGATGACAGGGTGGTTGGGAGGGTGAAAAAGGGGATGGGATTAAGAAGTACAAATTGGTAGTTACAAAATAGTCATGGGGATGTAGGGTATAGCATAAGGAATATAGTGAATAATATGATAATAACTGTGTATGGTGTCAGATGGGTACTAGATTTATCTGAGTAATCACTTTGTAAGTTATATGGATATCTAATCACTAAACTGTACACCTGAAACTAATATAATATTGTTTGTCAACTGTAATTGAAAAATAAACTAAACTATTAAACGTGAAAAAAAGAAGTAAAGTGCCAATATTGGAAAGAAAAGAAAAATGTGTTCTGTATATTTTATTTAGTCTAGCAAAAGTTTCTAATCTGAGGATCAAGATACAAGCTTGATCAAGCTTTTTTTTTTTAAGATTTTCTTGGGGAATTGGGGGAGGGGAACAGCATTGGGGAATTGGGGAAGGGGAACAGACAAGTTGCTCTCTTTTTGTTCTTCAGTCTAGTTGCGGAGGATGTTGCTTCACTGGCCCATGTTGGTATCATCATTGTGCTTTTCCCGGATGAGGCAAATTGGTCACTGGTCTCTGGATGGTCACTCACTGTGGCTATTGGCAGCTCACTCTGGCTGCCAGTCACTCACGCTGGTTGCTGGCTACTCACTGTAGCTTATGGCAGCCCACTGCAGCAGGGACTGCAGCCTACACCGTCGCCGGGGCTCGCACAGCCCAGCTCCAGGTGGAGCTGTTGTTATCTGTGGAGGACAGTGGCACTGGCCCTCATATGTGGGATCCAAACCAGGGTCACTGGCATCCCAAAACCAGCTCTTAACCAATGCACCACTCGGCTGGCCCTGATCAAGCTTTTGAATGTGATGATTTTTAAAAATGGATTTTTTGGGGGGCCGGCCAAGTGGAGCAGTGGTTGGGAGCTGGCTTAGGATGCTGGCGGCCCTGGTTCGTATCCTGCATGTGAAGGCCAGTGACACTGTTCTCAAAAAAAAAAAAGAAAAAAATTAGTCTAAAAAAAAGTGGATTTTTTTACGGAATGCCTACAAAATGCTCCCTGCTATGAGTCAAAATGATCTTAACATGCTTGTGGATATCAAATTATTGTACTTTACATTTTTGGATGATTAAATCTTGCACCAAACTTTCATATTCCTTTTATTCTAAAATTCAAATTGTACTTTTATGGGAAATGAACTATTTTGATTTAAGAAATCCCTTAAACATGGAACATCAGAGTATGTTTGACTTTTGAGCATGTGGCTACCAAAATATGTGCAATGTGCAGATCTGGAAACCTGTTGACACTGCTTATCACACTATCTAGGTGCTTAGCTATTCAGGGAAGCAAAACCAGAAAAAAGACATAAATTAAATTTGTGGTGTCTTCTTTTCTAAGTAATTTCCTGGAATCTGTTGTTTAGGTCAGAATTTTCATTTTGGATTTCCAGAGAGTTTGGGAGGAAAATATTCAAATTCTCTTTGTAGTTATTTTCCTCTGCAAAGTGAGAAATACAGATTTACCAATATTTACCATGTGGCTTAACACTTTGTCCACATACTGCCCATATATCAAATGATCACGTGCTCTGAAGAGTCCCCTGGCTATCCTAGGAAGAGAGGCAGTCAACCACAGTGTCCATGTTTATTAGTTCACTGATAACATGTAAGTGTATTGTAGTGTTTGTGTGTCTGGTTAAATGGATAATACTATCTAGTTTTAGCTCAATTAAGCTTCAAAGATTATTATGAAAAAAATTTGGGTTGAATATAATAGTAATCACAAAGGATTGCTAAATGAGAGGGGGTAGTCACTTTGTAAGGGGTGAAAAAGATAACTATGGCATTGTTTTGTACATCTGTAACTACTACTAATAATTTTAAAAAATTGAATGTCATGATGTAATAAATACAGCCAATAATATGCCTTACCTATTTGGATGCATTTACCTTTCTGCAGAATATTCTTTTTTGGCTTATGACAACCAGTAATAATTGAATTTAAAACCAGAGTTTTGAATCACTGCATCAATAAATGTTAAGCTAAGAGTGAAAGAAATTATGTATATTTGACTACATTGATCTTTATTTTAAAATTATTATTAAGAATATTTTAGTGTGAGGAAAAAATTTGGACCATTAATCAACAAACTGAAGTTATAAAACATTTTAATTTCTCCTTTATTTTATCTTTTAACTTTCCTATTATTGTAAGTTTTGAAATATATCTACTAGCACAGTAAAGCATAGATATGATTTATATATTATATATATTAAATATATGTATATGAATGTTTAAGTGTGTTTATTCATCAAGGAATATAGTATAAAAATTTGGAGACACTAGTTTAGGTTCAATTCACAGGGAGTGAAAGAGAAAGACACAGTATCATATTCCTGTTCCTGTGAAACATAAAAGAATGGATCTCCACCCTATTTGCATCTGCTTCTTTTTGCAATGAGAGAAGGGCCTGTCATTCAGTTATAGGCAACCACTGTCAAGTTAGCAATTTATTTGTACTTGACAGAAATTTCTACTTAATGGAACAGATGATTCATTATTGTGGGAAGGGCTCTTTTTCTGTGCGGCAACTTCTACCTATATATAAAAGTTATATTTTCTTAAAAGGGTGGCACATCAATATTTGTTTGCTGTTTTCTCCTGATCTATTTAGGAATTTTCTTTGTGTCCATATGGTCTAGAAGAGAACCTTAGGTTTATGTCAACTAAGTCAAATGAGACTATAGATAGGAGACCAAGTAATTAATTTCTATACTTGAAAATGGTGGTACCAAAGCAACAACAACAAAATTCACAAAAAACAAAGGCCTCAAAACCTGGAATTATTGCATATCCTTTGGATAGAGAAGTGGATGGGATAAAAGAATAACTGATTCCTGCCGAGGGGGCCGACATCTGACAAGATCACATTGCCCTGCTCAGCACTGGTTGTTTGGAGTGCTGCCTTATGGTTGGTCATGTAATATCTCCTGCCTCTATGAACCCATGTGCCTTTCCTCCTATAGGAGACAATACATTCACTGCATTTGTGACAAGTTCCTGTGATACCCCAATGAGCTAACTATGCAGCCAAAGATGGGTAAGATCTCCTAGAAAAGAGGGGAGACAACCTAAGCCAGGTGGTAGTTCCATGGGGATCCCTGAACTGAGATATTGGGGACTCAAACCCCTTGGAAACTGAGGCACAGACCTCTGACAACATAGGCCAAGAAGCCTGCCTGTGGCCTAAGGGCCCTGCTGTGAATGGTCTCCTTGAAGATGAAAAGTCTTCAGGCCATGAGAGTTCTTGTAGGAGGGGACTTCCTGACCATAGGGTATGTTAATTAACAACTTTGTTTAAATTCTTTAACAGATACTGAAGCTCTGACTGAGAAACAGATGCTATACACTATAGTAAATATGTAGCCCTCCTAGGACAAAAGATGTTAAGTATTGTATTTACATAGAAATAGATTTTAGATGGTTTTACCCTAAACACAGCCACTCCTAGTCCTTTTAGTATATGCCCTGTGAGTCTAGCTGCTGGAATTTGGGATAATGGCTAAGTAGTCATGGTAACCACTCTTTAGACAATATGTAGAGATAGGTGAATCCTTAACATAGAATAGGCCAGTGTATCCTAGAGAAAACAATTAGAGGGAAGTAAAGACTGAGTAAATCCTGGGAACTAGAAACCACCAAACTCATGTGATTGAGGCAATGGTCAAGTATCCCTATAAAAAGAACAACCTCTGGCAATAAAGAGTGACATTTTTTCTCTTTAACTCCCCCTGTGTCTCCACTGTCTCCCTTCTTTATTTTCCTCCCCCACCAACGCTGTCTCCACCTGAGGGAAACCCTGGTCAGCGGAGGCTGGTTCCCCACAGATTTCATGGTACTTTTTCATTTATATTCAAAGGAGATTTTTTTCAACACTTTTATTTTTAAAAATATGTTTATTAAAATATAGCTAACATACAATATTATATTAGTTTCAGGTGTACATTGTAGTTATTTAACAGTACCCACCTGGTCTGCAAAGTTTCTGTTGAGAAGTCAGTTGATAGTCTTATGGGAGTTCCCTTGTAGGTAACTAACTGCTTTTCTCTTGCTGTTTTTAAGATTCTCTCTTTGTCTTTAACCTTTGGCATTTTAATTATGATGTGTCTTGGTGGGCCTGTTTGGGTTCATCTTTTGTGGGACTCTGCACTTCCTGGGCTTGTATATCTATTTCCTTCACCAGGTTTGGGAAGTTTTCTGTCATTATTTCTTCAAATAGATGTTCAATTCCTTCTCTTTGTCTTGTCCTTCTGGTACCCATATAATGCAAATGTTGGTATGCTTGATGTTGTCCCAGAGGCCCTTTAAACTCTCCTCATTTTTTTTTTTTGGATTCTTTTTTGATTTTGCTGTTCTGATTGGGTGTTTCCTGCTACTTTTTCTTCTAAATAGTGGATTCGATCCTCTGCTTTATCTAATCTACTGTTAATTCCCTGTAATGTAGGTATAGTCTTCATTTCTGTTATTGCATTTTTTATTTCTGACTGGTTCTTTTTTATGTTTTCTATCTCTTGTTAAAATTCTCACTGAGATCATGAAACATCCTTATAACCAGTGTTTGGAGCTCTGCATCTGATAAATTATTTATCTCTTTTGTTTACTTATTTTTCTGGGGCTTTGTTCTGTTCTTTTGTTTGGAACATGTTTCTTTGTCTCTCTATTTTGGCTGCCTCCCTGTGTTTGTTTCTATTAGGTAGGGCTGCTATGTGTTCTGGCCTTAATAGAGGGGCCTTATGTAGTAGGTTTGCTGTGGGACTTAGTGTGCAGTTTTCCTGGTTACTTGAGTCATGCATTCCAGGTGTGCCCCTTGTGTGGGTTGTGTGTGTCCTCTTTTTGTAGTTGAGCCTTGGTTGCTATTTGCACATCAATGGGAGGGATTGACCCTCAGGCTGATTGGCTGTGAGGATTGGCTGTGACTACAGTGGAGGTGTTGTGGTGCCTCAGCAGGGTTCTGGTGCCTGCCCAGTCCACCCCTTGGGTAAGTTGTCCTTGGAGGTGGCTGGATGATGCCCCAGCTTATTTTGAAGCTGGCCACTAGGGGCACCAGCACCAGGTCCACATTGGAAGGGACCCACTGCAGGTCTATTTTAGCCACAGCCCATGCCCCACCTGTGTCCACAAGACAATTGGAAGATAGCTGCTGCTTGTGCTGTGCTTGGAGGTGCCTTGAGAGGCCAAGCTTTGAACCAAAGCTGGCTGCTGCTACTGCCAGGCTTAGGGCTGCTTGGCCAGGGGTTTTCTGGGTTCTGAGAACCTTTGAGAGAACTTAAGAAAATCTGAAGCATGAGGTAAGGCAGACAATTTGTAGGAAAAATCCACTGGAAGCAGCTTGGATGTACCTGAAAGTTCGGTGGGGTGGGATCTCAAATCACCAGGGTGTAGCAAATGACTGATTTCAGCCAGCTTGATGGAGACTGCATCTACACGCTGGGAAGGAGGAGTGCTCAAAAAAGAAACAATGGCCTCCACCAGCTCCTCTGTCTGGGAGAATACTGCCCCTCCAGCCCCCATCCTGAAGGCAGACAACTTATTTTCCTGCTTCCCTTGTATGTCCCCTCTCCAGCTGATGACCCAGTGCTGAAGCTCAGAGCTAGTGATTCTGTCAGTGAATAAGTCCATGTGTGGTCCCTTTAAGAGGAGAGTCTGGGAGTGCAGCTGCCCTCTGTCTCACTCAGTCACAATCTCTGCTGGTTTTCACAGCCATAAATTATAGGGACTTCTTTCCACAGCACTGGAACCCTGGACTGGGGAGGGGCTGGGACCTCTCGCTCCTCTGTGGGGAACTCCATAGCTGAGATATCCCTCCCAGTTTTTCATTGTCCCACTGTTAACCAGGCCATTCCTAAGCACTGTAAAATGCAGTTGATCAGCTTTCCAACAATATCATGTCACTGGCATGACCCTGAAACAATAAAGATTGATTTTTATATTCATAAAACTAGAGGGATTTCTTAGCAAACTCAAGCTTAGGCACAGCTCACTGACCCATGTAGGAATTGAACTGGTGACCCTGTTGCTCAGAGTTCATGCTCTTAACCAACTGCCACATCCGTCCAGCCCCTAAAATACTTTTAGCAATGAAAATAGTATTGCCTGTTTTGGGATATTCTATGATAAGTGGAGTCGCTGATTTCTTTTTGTGTGCTTAAGGAAATCTGTAGAACAATTAAGAATACATTTTTAAAAGCAATAGAAATAGCACTGTCACTAAAATATTTGGTAGAATCTGTTACCAGAAGCTGTTTCTTTCCTTTGTTGAGGAGAAAGTGTATTTCCACACTTGAGATATTTATGAGATCCATTAATTTCCCTTTGAATTTATTGTTTGTTAATTTGTATTTTTCTAGTGCTGAAGTTGGTCAGTTGGTACTATGTCATTTTCTTTTGCATGTACATTACTTGAAATACATACACCATATGCTAAAATGTCTGTGTAAAGGTTTATGATACACACATTGTCACTTTAATATATGACTGCTGTAGAAAACATACAAGCTGCAATCCACAAGCATTGTAAACCCTCATAAACTACTCAAAAAGTTTCAGTCATCTGAAAGGGTCATCTTTCTCCATGAATCTTCAGGCACTTTATTTTCCCTATGGGCAACTGGAGAATTACAATGGGATGAATTAACATGCTATTATGTGCAAAAAGAGGGTGAATAAACATACTATTCTGTGCAAAAAGGCAAGGTTTACTTTAGCCCTTAGGCTACTGTCTTCTGATGTTAAAATTCCAGTTTATTTTATTGCAGGTATTGAACATGGGAAAGCTCTATAGCCATTTATCTTCAGTTTGGCATGCGATCAGAGATTTTGATACTTTTGGATGTGGAGATTGGACTGAGAAGACCAATCATGAGAGATAAAGAGTTTTGGGTTCCCAATTCCAAGTAAGTTACTTTCATGTAATAAGAATCTATTATTTTATCCTGGGAGACACAATCTTTACTGAATATGCTAAAATTACCCCAAATAGTATTGACCTTCATATTCCTTCTAATCTGCTTATGTTAGAACACTATTTCTTATTATAATAAATGAAGAAATGTCACTGGAATTGTTACCGGGGAGCAGGCCCTCCTTGGCACTGTGTCCAGGTTCTTGGCGTCTCGAGCAAAGAATTAAACGAGGTACCAAGGTGAAGTAGTAGAAGAGTAGTTTATTAGAAGAAAAAGCACATTTAAAAAAAAATAGAAGCGGGCCCCAGCAGAAAGCAGTGGCTCAAGAATTATTATTAGAAGAGAAAGTACATTCCAGAGAGTTAAGAGTGGGCCGAAGCAAAAACATGGCAAAGGCTCAAGGGGGCCAAGGGCAAGGGTAAGGGCCAGAGCCAGAGCCAGGGAGTCATTATTAGGAGAAAAAGTACACTCCAAATAGTATGGAGTGGGCCCCGAGCAAAAGCAAGGCTCAAAATGCTCAAAGGCAGCTGCTCACAAGAGCCTGTGGGTGACAAGAGGCTATTACCTCATCTTTTTAAACTGTGAGTGTTCCTTCCCAGAGTTCAGTCTGTTATAATGATATTAATGAACTTCTGGGCATATGTATGACATATGGTATAATGAGATCCAGGTGTAATGAGGGTCTTTGTGGTGTAAGTGAGTTACAGTGAGAAGGGGAAGCTTTGGGTGGAGAGGGGAGATCTCTTGGGCAGTAGCATCCTGTGGGTGATATTGGACATGAAGGAATGCAGAGACACATGCCTAAATCTAACTGCCTGCCTTGTTTTCTCCTTGAGAGAAGTGATCTCCATAAAATCTCTATAGGAAGTTGAGGGATAGAAGGTCCCTTCTTCTGTGTCTACTTCCTGCTGGGCAGGGGCATGTAGTTTTTCCTGCCTGTTGGGGGATTCACGGAACTCATACTATCTGATCTCAGATGAGAGGAAGGGGTCTTGAGATCCACCTGGAAGACTGTGTTGGCTTCTTTGGTTGGGACTGGTAATCTTGCTTGGGTGCCCTCTGTATCCCCAAGACCCCTAAATGAGGAAAAATATATTTTAATAAATAAATTTCTTAAAGAGCAGAGCTCAAAGCTATTGATGCAGGGTGGCAATGGGTTTGGAAAGAACATTAGGCTCCGATGATGGCAGTCAACAAGTATGAATCACAAATTTCAGGGCAATTATCTAAAGCAGTGGGTAGGAGTCAAAAACCTGGGGAACAGGAAGCTTAAAATCAAAGTTTTTCATTGTGTGGGGGGGCTACTTGTGTGGCCTGTATCAGGATTATCCTGCATAATCTCATGATTAATGTGTACATCTAATTAAAGTGACTTTATTAAACACTTTTCCACTAAGTAATTTTATTTTTCATAAGGAAAATTACTTTTAAGCCTCCCTATAAAGATTATTGGTCTTTTTCAAGCTTGAGAGTTTATATTCATAAATAATATTGTCCTTTTGGCATTGGGAATTGTGTTTAGAAAAAAAAATAGCTACATAAACACATGTCAAAAAACCAGCACTTTCAGTCACAAAGACCAATATTTGTCACCGAGGCAGCAAGGCTTCTAAACATAAGTTACTGTGAAGAAATTTAAACTCCTTTTGAAGAGCAGTAGAAACTGTCTGATGCATAGACCCCTAACTGAATCTCAAGGTGACATCCTACAATTGTAGAAAACTGCTAGGGTTCAGTAATAGACCGATACGTTTCTCCAAGCATACTGAGCACCAACTCTGTGCCTCAAGGTGGTGCTAGATGGATTATGATGAAGAGGCCACGTATGAAAGAGTGGCACTATCAAACCATAGCTTTTCTTTTAGTTCTGTTGCACATCACTGTCTTGGATCCCACTTTCATCCTCTGTGCCCCAGTTTTTCTCTTGTGCTTAGGTTTGTTAATGGAGGAACAAGCAGCTAAAAAATTCCTGCTCCACTTTTTATGTCTTCAGGGGTCCACTTATTTATCTTGTCCTCCTCATTTCCTCTGTATAATTCATTGAAACTATTTCTTCTGCTGTATTCCTGATACTCTACACGGGAGAAACATTCATCTCCAGTAATACATGATCCACTGGAAAGTTTCTGCTCATTTCTGCAGATTCATTTTGGGGAATCTCCTTTTTTAACTCTTCTCTGATCTCTGAGTAGAGCTAACCACTCCTGCTTTGGATCCTCAGTGCATCTTCTACCTGTTTCTTTCATAACCACATAACCCATATTGTACTCATCATTGTTTTCCACCACCACTCCAGACTGTAGTCCCTTCTAGGATGGAAAGTGTCTTATTCATTCATTTTTTTCTTTTTTATTCCTTTAAGATTTATAAATTTTATTTAGTTGTTTATTTATATTTTAAATTACAGTTCACATACAATATTATATTAGTTTCAAGTGTACTACATAGTGATTAGACATTTATATAAATTACAAAGTGATAATACCATAAGTCTAGTACCCATGTGATATCATATATAGTTTTTACAATATTATTGACTATATTTCCTATGCTGTACTTTACATCCCCATGACTATATCATAACTAAAAATTTGTACTTCTTTTATTTTTTATTCTTTTATTTTTTTATTGTGAAATAAACATATTTTTTTAAAAATTAGCTTCAGGTGTACAACACAGTGCAATAGTTATACTTTTTACCCCTCACAGTGACAACCCTCTCCCCCAATTTGCCACACCTCCCCCCATATCATACATATCTATTAAACTCCTTTGACTCCCTTCCACAGTATACTTCACATCCCATGATTTACTCCCTATGTTTTCTTCTAGGAGTTTTATGGTTTCGGGTATTACATTTAAGTGTTTAATCCATTTTGAGTTTGTTCTCATATATGGTATAAGTAGGTGGTCCATTTTCATTTTTTTGCACGTGTCGGTCCAATTTTCCCAGCACCATTTATTAAATAGACTATATTTACTCCAATGTAAATTCTTGCTTCCATTGTCATAGATTAAATGACCGTATATGGATGCGTTAATTCCTGGCTTCTCTATTCTGTTCTATTGGCCTATGTGTCTGTTTTTATGCCAGTACCATATTGTTTTGATTACTGTAGCTTGTAGTATGTTTTGATGTCAGGTAGTGTGATGCCTCCCACTTTGTTCTTATTTCTCAACATTGACGTGGCTATTTGGGGTCTTTTGTGGTTCCATATAAATTTTAGGATTCTATGTTCTATTTCTGAGAAAAATGTCCTTGGTAGTTTGATTGGAATTGCACTGAATCTATATATTACCTTAGGTAGTATTGATATTTTAACTATATTAATTCTTCCTATCCATGAGCATGGTATGTATTTCCATTTATTTGTATCTTCTTTGATCTCTCTCTTCAGTGTCTCATAATTTTCTGAGTACAGGTCTTTTACTTTAGTAATATTGATTCCGAGATATTTTATTGTTTTTCAAGCAATTTTAAAAGGAATTGATTTCCTGATTTCTTCTTCTGATAGTTTATTATTGGTGTATAGAAATACAACTGATCTCTGAATATTAATTTTGTATCCTGCTACCTTACTAAATTCGTTTATAAGTTCTAACAGTTTTTTGATGGAGCCTTCGGTATTCTCTATGTGTAGTATCATGTCATCTGCATACAATGACAATTTTACTTCCTTCTTTCCAATTTGAATGCCTTTTGTTTCATTTTTCTTGTCTGATTGCTGTGGCTAAAACTTCCAAAACTATGTTAAATAAAAATGATGAAAGTGGGTAGCCTTGTCTTGTTTCTGATCTTAAGGGGAAAGCTATTAGCCTTTTCCCATTGAGTACGATGTTTGCTGTGGGCTTATCAAAAAGGCCTTTATTATGTTGAGATATGACCCCACTATTCCCACTTTGCTAAGAGTTTTTATCATAAATAGCTCCTGGATTTTGTCAAATGCTTTTTCTGCATCTATTGACATGATCATATGATTTCTATTTTTCATTTTGTTAATGTGATGTATTACATTAATTGACTTGCAGATATTGAACCAGCCTTGCATACCAGGAATGAATCCCACTTGATCATGTTGTACGATCTTTTTAATGAGATGCTGAATTCGGTTTGCTAGGATTTTGTTGAGACTTTTTGCATCTATGTTCATTAGGGATATCGGCCTGTAGTTTTCCTTTTTTGTAATATCTTTTTCTGACTTAGGAATCAGGGTGATAGTGGCTTCATAGAAAGAGTTTGGGAGCATTCCCTCCTTCTGTATTTTTTGGAATGGTTTGAGGAGAATAGGCACTAATTCTTTTTTGAATGTTTTGTAAAATTCACCTGTGAAGCCATCTGTCTAGTCCAGGGCTTTTGTTTGTTGGAAGATTGTTGATTACTGATTCAACTTCTTTGGCAGTAATCAGCCTGTTCAGTTCCTGTTTCTTTTTGGTTCAGACTTGATAGATTGTTTGCTTCTAGAAACTTATCCATTTCTTCCAGATTGTTGAAAGTGTTAGCATATAGTTGATCATAGTATTTTCTTAAAATTTTCTGTATTTCAGTGGTATCTGTTGTCACTTCTTCTCTTTCATTTCTGATTTTATTAATTTGGGTCCTTTCTCTCTTTTTCTTGGTGAGCCTGGCAAAGAGTTTGTCAATTTTGTTTATCTTTTCAAAAAACCAATTCTTGGTTTCATTGATCTTTTGTATTGTTTTTTTTTTGTTCTGTATTTCATTTATTTCTGCTCTGGTCTTTATTATTTCCTTCCTTATGCTCCCTTTAGGCTTCTTTTGTTCTTCTTCAAGTTCCCTTAGGTGTAAAGCGAGTCTGTTGATTTGAGATTTTTCTTCCTTCTTTAGGTAGGCCTGCACTGCTATGAACTTCCCTCTTAGGACTGCTTTTGCTGCATCCCAGAGATTTTGGGTCATGGTGTTTTCATTTTCGTTTGTCTCGAGGTATCTTCTGATTTCCTCCTTGATCTCATTTATGACCCACTCACTATTTAGTAGCATGTTATTTAGTCTCCATGTATTTGTAAGCTTTCCAGATTTATTCTTATAATTGAATTTTAGTTTCATAGTTTTGTGGTCAGAGAAGACACTTAATATGATTTCAATGTTCTTAAATTTGTTGAGATTTGTCTTGTGGCCTAACATGTGGTCATTGTTGGAAAATGTTCCATGTGCACTTGAGAAGAATGTATATTCTGTAGCTTTGGGGTGAAATGCTCTAAAAATATTGATTAAATCCAGCTGTTCTAAAGTGTCATTTAAGGCCACTATGTCTGTGTTGATTTTCTGTCTGGAGGATCTGTCCATTGGTGACAACGGGGTGTTGAAGTCCCCTACTATGATAATGTTTCTGTTGGTCTCCGTCTTTATGTCTGTCAAAATCTGTTTTGTATATTTCGGAGCTCCTATATTGGGTGCATAGATGTTTACTTGGGTTGTGTCCTCTTGTTGAATCGATCCCTTTATTATTATGTAGTGCCCTTCTTTGTCTTTTATTGTAGTCTTCATTTTAATGTCTACTTTGTCCAAAATAAGTATTGCTACTCCAGCATTTTCCTCATTTTCAGTTGCATGAAATATCTTATTCCATCCCTTTACTTTCAGTCTGTGTGTGTCTTTTGATCTGAGGTGAATCTCTTGTAAACCGCATATGCATGGGACCTGTTTTCTTACCTACTCAGCCACTCTGTGTCTTTTGATTGGAACATTTAGCCCATTCACATTTAAAGTGATTTACTGATAGGTGCATAGTTATTGCCATTTTGTTATTTGTATTTCTTGTCTTCTTGGGTTAGCTTGTTTTCCCCTATCTTCTGTTTAAAGAAGCACTTTCTACATTTCCTGCAATGCTGCCTTGGTGGTAATGAACTCCTTAAGCTTATTCTTTCTGAGAAGCTCTTTGTCTCTCCTTCAATTTTAAGTGATAGCCATGCTGGGTAGAGCAATCTTGGTTGCAGACCTTTATTTTGTGTCACTTTGAATATCTCCTGCCATTTCCTTCTGGCCTGCAGAGTTTCTGAAGAAAAGTCAGCTGTTTGTATTATAGGAGTTCCTTTGTATGTAACCTGCTGTCTTTCTCTTGCTGCTTTTAGCATTCTGTCTTTGTCTTTAAGCAGTGTCATTTTAACTATGATGTGTCTTGGTGTGGGCCTGTTTGGATTCAGCCTGTTTGGAACTCTCTGTACATCCTGGGCTTGTATGTCGATTTCCTTCACCAGGGTAGGGAAGTTTTCAGTTATTATTTCTTTAAATACATTCTCAATCCCTTGCTTCTTCTCTTCTCCTTCTGATATTCCTATGATGGAGAAGTTGTTGTTTTTCATGTTGTCCCAGAAGTCTCTTAAACTATTTTTATTCTTTTTTATTCTTTTTTCTTTTTGTTGTTCCAGCTGGGTGATTTATGCTGTTTTGTCTTCTAATTTGCTGATCCGCTCCTCTGCTTCATCTATTCTACTGGTGATTCCTTCGAGTGTGTTCTTTGTTTCAGTTATTGTATTCTTTAGTTCTAACTGGTTGTTTTTTTATGGTTTCCCTATCCTTCTTTATGTCCTCACTAAGTGCCTTAAACATTCTTATCATCAGTGCTATAAACTCTGTCTCTGAAAGTTTGGATACCTCTGTTTCATTTAGTTCCATTTCTAGAGTTTTCTTCTGATCTTTTACTTGGGACATGTTTCTTTGTTTTTTCATTCTGGCTGTTGTTTTGTGAATGCTTCGATGTATTAGATAGATCACCTAGAAAGAAGAGAGAAGGAAAAAAAAAAGAGGTGGGGGTCTCTCCACCCTCTTTAATCTGCAGACCACTTGCTCAGCAATAGAGAGTCTCTGGGCAACTCAGCACCAGCTATTGGGGGCAAGAGCCTAGAGTGTTATGTGCTGGCCTCCCTCTTAGGTTTCCAGTAAGCTTTCCACAATTAGCTGCTGTGTGGTCTAGAACCGTGCTCAGTACCAAAAAAAAAAAAGTCTTCACAGGTTGTTGCATGTTGTCGCTACTGTAAAAAAACCCTCTGTGGTCTGCAGAGATTTGGGCCATATATGGGCCAGGCTCCGGTGACTCAAGGTGCCTCTGCCAACACAGCTTTAGGTGTGTGGCAAGCCCTGAAGGCACTACTTGATATGGTCATTGGCCCCCAACAAGTCAGAGCAGCATGCAGTCTGCACCAGCAATCAGTCCACACAAACTCGCCAGGAAAGCCTCGATCGGATCATGCAGGTGCACAGCTCCCTGCCCAACACTCTCAGGAAAACTCTCCATCTCAGCCTGTCCCAATCAACTGCCCGCAGATCAGGCTAAGCATCCCAACAGCCGAACTGCAGCCTTGCAACTCTGCACAAACAATGCAGAGAGCGGGGACCTAAGGTGGCTTACGCACTCTTGAATCTCAGTGAACAGACTGATGCAGTTGGAGAGCACCTGCCCTGCATTTCCCTGGCTATGCAGCACAAGCAGGGCAGAGTGTGGGGATCCAAGGTGGCTTGCACACTCCTGCAGCTCAGTGAGCAGCCTGTTGGAGTCGGAGGGCACCCGCCCAGCGTTTCCCTGGCAACGCAGCACAAGCAGGGCGGAAGGTGGGAATCCAAGGCCACATGCGCTTGCACGCTCGCTTGCACTCCTGCGCCAATTTCACCAGGCCAATGGGATCCCGGATCTGACCCCCTGTGGGAGGGCCCAACCCTGAAAAAATGGCACCGTCCTGTACACCGCTGGTGTGCAAGCTCCACACCAGAGGAACCATGGTCCCAAAACCTCCATCTTCTGCACCAATGATGCTCAGTGCAGTCCTTCCCCGTAGGTTCCTGGGCCCGGCTCACACAGCTACTCCCTCCAACAGGAACCGGGTGAGTGCTCACTGGCCAGCAACCCATGCACCGGCCCCACTGGTTCTCCAGCCACCCTCAGCTTCACCGAGCCAAGCAAAGAGTGTCTTCACTAATTTCTATTGCCCGCTTTCATAGAACTTCCGTTCCTGGCAAAGCAACTCTGGGCTAGTGAGCTTGGTGTGGGGCCAGAGGGTCTCTCCCCCAACCGGAGAAGACTCCCCACAGCTGGGGCATCCCTCACGGGGCTCGTCCTCTCTCATCTGCGCTCCTCCTACCAGACTTGATGTGGCCTCCTCTTTAGGTCCTTCGTTTAAAGGTTCTGTTCATCTAGTGTTCAGGGGACTTCCGAGGTTAAATATTGTATAAATTATTTGTAATTTTGATGTGATCTTGAGAGGCAGTTGTGAAAGTGTCCGTCTATTCCACCATCTTACCGGAACTCTTCCCAATTTGTACTTCTTAATCCCTTCACTTTTTTCACCCAGTTCCCCAACCCCACTCCCATGTGACAAACATCAATTTTGTCTCTCTATATATGAGTTTGTTTCTATTTTGTTTGCTCATTTTTTTTTTTTAGATTCCACATCATATGCTATTTGTGAATAGCATATGCTATAAGTGAAATCATATGCTATTTGTCTTTCTCTCTCTGACATATTTCACTTAGTATAATACCTTATAGGTCCATCCATGTTGTTTCAGATGGCAAGATTTCATTCTTTTTATGGCTGAATAATATTCCATTGTATATATGCACCACCTCTTCCTTATCCATCAGTGTACACTTAGGTTGCTTCCATAACTGGGCTATTGTAAATAACATTACATTGAACATGGTGGGGGGGATTATGTATATCTTTTTGATTTAGTGTTAGGATTTCTTTGGATAATTATCCAGCAGTGAAATTGCTGGGTCATAAGGTAGTTATATTTTCAACTTTTAGGGGAACCTCCATACTGTTTTCCCTAGTGGCTGCACCAATTTGCAATTCCACCCACCGTGCACAAGGGTTCCCTTTTATCAGCATCCTTGCGAGAACTTGTTGTTTGTTAATTTATTGATAATAGCCATTCTGACGGGTGTGAGGTGATATCTCATTTTTGTTTTAATTTGCATTTCCCTGATGATTAGTGAAGTTGAGCATCTTGTGATGCATATGTTGGCCATCTGTATGTCCTCTTTGGAGAAATGTACATTTAGGTCTGCCCATTTTTTAATTGGATTGCTTCATTTTTTTTGGTGTTGAGTTGTATGAATTCTTCTAAATTTTGGATATTAACCCCTTATCATATGTATCTTTGGCAATATCATCTCTCATTCAGTAGGATGTCTTTTCATTTTGTTGTTGGTTTCCTTTGCTGTGCAAAATCTTTTCAGTTTGATATAGCCCCATGTGTTTATTTTTTCTTTTGTTTCCCTTACCAGAGGAGATATATCAGAAAAAAAATATCGCTAAGAGCAATGTCAGAGAGTTTGCTGCCTGTTTTCTTTTAGGAGTTTTATGGTTTGGAGTCTTACATTTAAGTTTTTAATTCATGTTGAGTTTATTTTTTTATATGGGGTAAGAAAGTGATCCACTTTCATTCGTGTGTCTGTCTAGTTTTCCCAACACCATTTATTGAAGTGTCTGTCTTTACCCCATTGTATATTCTTAACTCTTTTGTCATTGATTAATTTACCATATAGGTGTGGGTGTATTTCTGGGCTCTTTGTTGTGTTCCATGATCTATTTGCCTGTTTTTATGTCAGTACCATGCTATTTTGATTACTAGAGCCTTGTAGTATAGTTTGATATCAAGCAGTGTAATACCTTCAACTTTGTCATTTTTTAAGACTGCTTTGGCTATTTAGGATCTTTTGTGGTTCCATATAAATTTTAGGATTATTTGTTCTAGTTTTGTGAAAAATGCCATTTGGTTTTTTGGTAGGGATTGCATTGGATCTATAGATTACCTTGGGTAATATGGACACTTTAAAGATGTTAATTCTTTCTACCCATGAGCACAGTATATCATTTCATTTATTTATATCTTCTTCAATTTTTTTCTTCAATGTGTTATACTCTTCTGAGTACTGTTCTTTTACCTCCTTGGATAAATTTATTTCTAGGTATTTTATTTTATTTTTTTGATTCAATTGTAAATGGGATTTTTTTTTTTTTTTTGAGGGCAGTATCACTGGCCCTCATATGTGGGACCTGAACCAGGGCTGCTGGCATCCTAAGCCAGCACTTAACCACCATGCCACTCGGCCGGCCCGGGATTATTTTCTAATTTTCACTTTCTGGCAGTTTATTATTGGTGTACAGAAATGCAATTGATTTCTGAGTATTAATTTTGTATTCTACCACTTTATTATATTCATTTATTAACTTTCATAGCTTTTTGGTGGATTCTTTAGGGTTTCTCTATATATGAGGCCTGACAATTGCGTTCGCAAACTCACCTTAGAAAAAGTGCTATATACCTCATTGCTGAATATCACTATGGTCACCTTTGAAGTACTCCCTTTGGAAAGCTATGCACCAATGCCAGGGCCCAGTCTACCCTTCAAAGCAATTTTGGAACTGTTTCTCTGGAATGGCCATCAGAGCTGTCATTATATTACCCTTGATGCACTGAATGTCATCAAAATGTCTTCCTTTCAATATTTACTTTATCTTAGGTAATGAAAGAAGTCATTGAGGGCCAGATCAGGTGAGTAGGGAGGGCGTTCCACTATAGTTATTTGTTTAGTGGCTAAAAACTCCCTCACAGACAGTGTCATGTGAGCTGGTGCATTGTTGTGATGCAAGAGCTCCTTTGGGACCCGACCCTATTTTGCACACACCTTTCTCATGCCAAGATTTTCAGTTAGGATTTTCCTGTTTCTCTTGATGTTTACTTGGTCTGCTGTGCTTCTCACAGTCAGTTGTCAATTTTGATGCACAATTGGACAATTTTTTGCAATGTTTCTGTCAGTTCTGCTCGTTACTGGCCACCCTGACCTGTCTTCATCAGTGATGCTTTCTTTCCCCTCAGAAAAATGTTGAGTCCATTTGTACAATGTTTTCTGCAGGGTATTATCTGCATAAACTTAGACTAACATGTCCTTGATTTCACTTCTACTCTTGCCAAGTTTAACAAGAAATTGAATGTTTGTTTTTGCTCTAATTCAAGCTCAGACATTTTTGCAACAGTACACAAAACACACAATAACAATAATAACGCGCTCAGCAAGACACCGCCACATGTCGACACAAACACAACTGTGAAGCACTGATATACCAAGGTTATGAAACCTTATCAAGCTGTTGGTACAGTGATGCCGATGTAAGAGCATGGTGGCATGTTTGCAAACTTAATTGACAGAACTCTTATGTCATCTAAAAATAATGACAGCTCTACTTCTTCCTTTCCAAGTTGGATGTTTTTATAATTTTGTTATCTGATTGCTGTGACTAGGACGTCCAATGCTATGTTGAATAAAAATGGTGAAAGTGGTCTTCCTTGTTTTGTTTCTAATTTTAAATGTTTTAATCATTCTTAATGCTCTACTGCCTAGCACCATGTGTACTTCATTTTGAAATTATTAATACATGCATTTATACTTTCTATTTTTCTGAACAAATTATTTAAAACAGAAAAGTCTGATGGGCAGGGAGGTAGGCATATCCAGTTTAATCACCAAGTGCTGCCTGTTTTGCCAGTTAGACATGTCTTATTTCCTAGTTTTCCATCTTGCTGTCTTCTACCAAAGTTCAAGTTCTTATCTTCTCTCTGCTGCATATTCAATCTGTATACTTAAAAAATGGTTAGGAAGGTAAATATATGGTAGGTGGTTTTTATCATCATTGGCATCATCATTATCATCATCATCACTGTCTCCTAATGGACTCCTTTCCCTCTAGTCTTTTAATTATAGTTACATAATATTTTATTTCCTGACCTCTCTCAAACATGTCAAAATTCATACGGCTAATGGAACTTTCCATACTAAAATATTGCTCAACATGATAAATTCATAACAAAATTATTTTAATGTAGGAATCAACATATGAAACATTACATTTAGGCGGGAAAATTTAGGTTACAAATGTAAGATAAATATAAAATAATATCATACTTTTGGTTTAATGGAAAACATAACATGTTGTGATAATCATGCCTGACACTTCGGTTATGTAGAGAGAGAAACGGGCAGGGCTGTGAGAGAGGTAGGCAAAGTCCTGCCAGTTTATGTAACCTAAGTACTTCTGAGAAACTACAGCTGGGAAATATATGGAAAACATTTCTGTAAAATGATGCTTTCAGTCTATCAATGATCATTCTGTTCAGGCATTTAACATAACTGCTTTTGTTTTGAGCACTGAAAACTAGATTCAAGATTCAAAGAAAGTCTGCTCAACAAGCTAATAGTACTGTGAATCCCTTATGTTCAAAATATAGTTTACATTTGGATAGTTTAAAATAAGGCATTATTTTTTTTTTTAGATTTTTATTGGGGAATTGGGGGAGGGAAACAGCATTGGGGAATCGGGGAAAGGGAACAGACAAGTTGCTGTCCTTTCGTTCTTCAGTCTAGTTGTGGAGGACATTGCTTCACTGGCCCATGTTGGTATCGTCATTGCGCTCTTCCCGGATGAGGCAGATCGGTTGCCGGCCTCTGGATGGTCGCTCACCGCGGCTATTGGCAGCTCATGCTGGCTGCTGGCCACTCATGGTAGCCTATGGCAGCCCACTGCAGCAGGGGCTGCAGCCCACACCCTTGCACAGCCGAGCTTCAGGTGGGGCTGTTGTTAGCTGTGGAGGGCAGTGTCACTGGCCCTCATACGTGGGATCCGAACCGGGGCCGCTGGCATCCCAAAACCAGCTCTTAACCACTGCGCCACTCGGCCGGCCCAAGATAAGGCATTCTTATTTTCATAGTTACTTTTATTTTTTTTTATTATTTCTTTTCATAGTTACTTTTAGATACAATCGAGACTACACTAATGTACATAATCAGGTATACTGCTGTATAGTTAATACTAGTTACCATATTTTATATTTGTTGGTCATCAGTAGCACACATCTTATACTCTAAAAGAAATCTATCAATCCAGCAAAAATGGTTACATTTAGTTTTCTTTTAAAGATGCATACATTAAATTGAAGGAAGAATAAGATTTTATTGTCATCTCATTTTCAAATTACCAATAAAAATTTACCAAAAGAAAAAACTATATGTTTTACCCAGCATCAAATAATGTCAAAGTTTCCAAGATGCATTTCTTGTTCATTTTCCAAAAATAAAGGCTTACTAACTGAAAGGAATTACATTCCTAGCTCTCCAAGGTAAACAATAAAAAACAAATTACAAAAAATGGTCTATTGCCTTCTGAACAGCCCAGTTAGTTACATAAAATATTTTCTGTTCTAACACTTCCTCAAATTCAAAAGATATTTACTTCCTAGAAACATGGCAAACAGTCTTCATTTCAAACAATTCAGTCCGTTTCCATGGCAACACTGCGGGGATTCCTTGGCTACCATAAGTCGCATTAGTTGAGTGGAATTCCTCAGTCTTCTTTACATCGTGAGCTTGGTCTGTTCTATACATTAAACAAACTAAATCATCTGTTACTTTAATTCACAAACTGTCTTCAGTATGTTTGTATTTGAGAACCACATCTGCCTTCATGGGGTGGGCGAGGTAGAGGTAGTTTCTTGACCTGTGACTGAAGCTGTTCTCCCACCTCCTGCCGCTCCTTCCAAAGCCGGACCTGTGGCTTTGTGGGTCTGCCACTGAGTGTAAGAGGGAGGTAGGCAAGGCGGCCGCCAGTGGGCGAGACCTGGCCCACTCACCTACCTCGTTCTCACCGCCATCAACCCTTCCCTCTCGTCTTAACTTAGGTTCATCATCCAAATAACTAACTTAACATTTATTAATGTACAAATCTGAAGCCATCCCTCCATACTTTACAGAGCAAATTCTAAGAGCCTTAGCATGCTACACACCAACTTTTGTGACCTGGCTCATAATTCTCTAATATCGCTTATTGTTTCCTAACCCCAGCCATACTTTTATGGTCCTGTACAGTGTAGTTTCTTACCATGTGCCTTGCTCTGATTTTTCCTGTTTGCAAAACATGCTCCTTTTCAGCCCACTTTTCTATCAAACTTCTACTTATCTGCAGCATACTGTAGAGATGAAGAGAACGGGTTCAGATCCTGGCTCAGCCACTTACCATCAACTATTTCAGCGTGGGCACCTTGCTCCCCTCTAGGTGCTTCAATTTTCTCATCTGTCAATGAGGCTAATAATAGTATCTGTCTAGAAAGTGCACAAATGGGAGGTGGTATTTTTTATTCTATTTCATAAGATTTAACAAAGAATTCTACTCCTTCAGCAAAATGTTCAGGATTTCCCAGAATTGAAGAAGTTTCTCTCCTACATTCTCCCTAACTTTTGAACATTTCTATTCTTGGACTCACTACACTTTGTTGGAATGGGTTCTTTATGTAACTGCCTGCTCACCAGCCTAGGAGCCACTTGAGGGAATAAATCATGTGAGTTTTGTTTGTTTGTTTGTTCAGTTTTATATCTTTAGCACAATACTGGCTCTAGTAAATGCTCAATAAATGTTTGATGAGTGAATGAGTAGGAAGAATTCATGCTTTGGAGTCAGACAGATGTGTTCAAATCCAATGTTTACTATCTCTATGTCCACATGCAAGTAACTTAATTTCTTTCACAGTTTCTTTATGTGTAAGTAGAGATAATGCCCCCCATATTTAGGATTAGGGATAAGCATGTAGAGACTACTGCAGTGCCTGAAATAATATTTTTTTGTTATTGCTGTCTTGAAACTGTATAATAATTTTATATCAGAGTTAGAGTTAGTAGGCAGGTGCATTTTGTTTTCCCTGAAAAACCATCTTAACTCTAAAGCATATATACTCTAGTGCTTTTGTATTTCTAAAGCTAATCTTTTGCTGAATTTCTTCTGAAGTACCCATGGCTTCCTGAATTTCTGCATTGTCTGTAACACTCAGTGGATGATAAAGATTTTTTCCTTATAGTTCTTTATGTATGCTTTGTCTGTGCAAATAAATTGTAAGCTTTTTGAGACAATAATCATGTCTTATACTTCTTATTTTCTTACCCCTTTTTCTTGCCCCCCTCTTCCTAATAGAGATCTCTGTATAAACTAACAGATCAATAAATAAATGTTGATTGATGACGATGAGTGGAGGCCCAACAACAGGCAGGGGCCACTGCAATGTTCTGCTCTGGGAGGGTCCATCTCCTCTGAAGTAGAATCTCAGCCAACAGTTAATGCAAAGGTTGTGTTAGATATGAAGGGGAACATAAAAGATAAGATATGATCTCTTCTCCGCTGCAGCTGACAATGTAGTTGGCAAGGTAAAGCATGCCCATGCTGAACTTTTAAGGAGCAGCACTGGACAGAATGTGATTACATAGTTAATGTTCAGAGGAAAGAGAAATTTGAAATTCATGCAGATGAAGCTAAAGTCAGGAGATTTTTGGGAGACTCAAAGGGAAAAGAGACAGAACCTCATAGATATTTGACTGAGTGCTTACAATGTGCGAGACCTCGCGATGGGTAATCAACCTGTGGTGTGTGTGTATGTATGTGTGTGTGCGCGCACCTGAGTTGGCCTGCACATATGATAGGAAGTTTTTAT
This sequence comes from Aselliscus stoliczkanus, assembly GCA_033961575.1. Lineage (NCBI taxonomy): Eukaryota > Metazoa > Chordata > Mammalia > Chiroptera > Hipposideridae > Aselliscus > Aselliscus stoliczkanus. Next base: position 66,755,236 of record CM066740.1, on the reverse strand, counting down.
TCATTCATTCAATAAATATGTTTTTTTTTTTTTTTTTAGCTGAGCCATCCTGCCACCTGTTGGCAACTCTGCGGCCCCTCAGCTTGGGCTGGGCATCAAACTGCTGTTGCTCAGAGCTCAGCTCGCACTCTTGAGCAAGCTCTTAACCAACTGAGCCACCCGGTTGGCCCTAATAAATAAGTTTAAATTGTGATAAAAATATAGACCATGAAATTTACTATTATAACCATTTTAATTTTTTTTGAACACTTGGAATTTATCATTTTTATTTTCACTTTCCTTTTTTCTCCTATGAAGAGGTATAATCTTTTTTTTTAATTAAAGTTTATTGGGGTGGCGATGGTTAGTTAAGCTACATAGGTTTCAGGTGTATAATTCTGTAATGCATCATCTATATACCACATTGTGTGTTCACCACCCAGAGCCAGTTCTTCCATCACCATACGTTTGATCCCATTTGCCTTCATCTACCACCTAGCTTCCCTCTTACCCTCTAAACCACTAAACTATTGTCTATGTCTATGAGTTTTTGTTTCTTTATTTGTCTTGTTCCTTTGTTTTTTTTAGTTTTATATCCCACATATCAGTGAAATCATAAGGTTCTCAACTTTTTCTGTCTTATTTCGCTAAGCGTGATAATCTCAAGATCCATTCATGTTGTCGCAAATGGCACTGCTTCATCTTTTCTTATGGCAGAATAGTATTCATTGTGTACATATATCACAACTTCTTTATCCAATCACCTATTGAAGGACACTTTGGTTGTTTCCATGTCTTGGCCACCATGAATAAAGCTGCAATGAACATCAAAGCACATATATCTTTACGGATAAATGTTTTCAGATTTTTTGGGGTAGACATCAAGGAAAGGGGTTGCTGAGTCATGTGATAATTCTATTCTTAATTTTTTGAGAAACTTCCACACTACCTTCCACAGCTGTATAGTTCAGTAGTGCTAAATATATTCACATTGCTGTATTACAGATATACAGAACTTTTTCATTTTGTGAAAATGAAACTGTAGCCACTAAACAACTCCCTACTTTTTCCCTTTCCTTGAACATGTATTGTTTTTTCTAATTCCTACAGCAAATATCTGAGATAGTGTTAGGAATTCTATTTCACAGGAATTAAATGAGACTTAGGGGTTTAAGAAAATTTCCTAGGGGGTGACCAGTTAGCTCAGTTGGTTAGAGCATAGTGCTGATAACACCAAGGTTGCCAGTTCAATCTCCACATGATCCACTGTGAGCTCCGCTCCAAAAAAAAAAAAAAAAAAAAAAGGAAAGAAAGAAAGAAAATTTCCCAATGTCTTATAATAACTATAAAGATAGAACCACATGAACCATGAATCAGGAACGGAATGAACTATTAGGAACCCATAACTTCAGGAAAGATAGCAGAAGAGCTATATTTTGCTTATTTGTAGGAGTTGATGTTTATGGGCCACTGATGGCCATGGAGACTCTTGCCTCAAAAATGTGCCATAAAGCATTTGAAACTGCTCTAATTTCAATAACTCTCCTTCCTTAGGCCTAAGGTCTCTGTTGTCTGGAATGTTGCTCTTAGATTGAGAACACAGAAAAATGGTAGTGGGTTCCTTTGTCTGCTTTTTGGGCATAACATCCTCCTTGACCACAAGAGATTGAAGACTAGTTTTTAGGGTGAAGTGTGTTGAATCAAGTTTAAGATCTTGCTATAATAGAACTCTTCATGAGGTGGAAAGAAGCAACTTGAGTTTGTCATAATGGAAATCTGGCCTATTGGATTGATGGTGGCAAGGGCAAGAAAGTATATAGATTAACTATACATATTTTTTCCAGGTTTTCAGGGTGACAGGGAGGAACGGAAGTGAAAATATAAGAGCCAAGTATGGTCCCCAACCTAGAAAAGCTCCCTATTGGTTCAGGCCTCATAAATAGATTTTTCCTGCTGAGATATGAGTATATTCTGGCAATAGATTAGGCCACACGTGGAATTCTATTAAGCAGCCCTTTAAAGAAAGCATAAAGGTGATGTATGTACTTGAAAAGATGAATCAGGAGTGGAAACCATTAATTGTTGTGAAATAATGCATTTTATTTGTCAAGTACTGTGTGAAGAACTATATATATATATATATATATATATATATATATATATATATATATATATATAGTCTAATTTTCAAATAATCTTTTTGTGATTGGCATTAATGTCCTTATTTGACCAACTGTGTCTCAAAAGTATAAAGAATTTACCCTAGATTGCTGGGCTGGTTATTAAACTGTCATCTCTCAGCTTCAAGACCAGTCTTCCATATTTTGCTTTTTGATACTGGGGATGGATATCTGCAAATCATGTTGCTGGTATGCCTGGTGGTTAAATTCTTACACTTACAGGGTTACTAGAGGGAGCTTGTAAGCAGGAGGAGGTAGAGGGAACACATTCCTTCCCCTCTGCTGGTGTTTGCTGGTTTTCTTCTGTTCTGTTCTCTGGGCTTTCTTCCCCCTGGGCACCACCCCAACGATGCTTCCTTACCCTGCAGCAGCAGGTTGTTCCAACAGCAGCAGCCGAGGCCAGTGTGCAGTCTTTCGCTATACCCACAGGGCCAGCCCGTAGAGACCTTAGGACCAGCCAGCTGGATCGCCCTCTTCAGAGGCCTGAGACCCAGCCCCATGGGATGCCTCCTTCCTCAGAGTGCAGGGATCCAACACCATCTGAATATCATCCCCTCCTTAGAAGTTTCAACACCGCAGGGTCTGTCCTCCAGGCTTTTAACTGTTAATTCCAACTTCTTTCCTTTGTTACTCCAGACTTGGGGATGGCAGCTGTGTCTTGCAGTTTTTATGTCTATGATACCTGAGACTTCTTTTTTTGTCTTTTCAGTATCTAAGTAACAACTTTACTGAATTAACAATTCTTTATATTAATTTCTTTTTCTGTTTAAATAACTAATATGATTTTGGTTTCTTGGTTGGATCCAGAAACAATTGTATAACTACTTGTCATCATCATCATCATCATCATCATCATCACAGCCTCCATTTATTATTTAGTGTATGTTTATAAGGTGGTAGAACCATATTTCTTTCTTGCTTCCAATGTGTTTATCATATGCAGCACAAGCCAAGAAAATAAACCTTCCCCTTAATCTTATCTCAGAGGTGAAATAACAATCCCTTTTGTGTTTAAACTTTCTGGCAATTTTTTATGCTTGAATAAACTTTTCCTGGGTTTCTGACTATTGAAGCAAGGGTACATTAATATATATACCTACATTTTTAATGAAACATGACTTAATGTTATTTTCTTTCAATTTGAAGTAAAAAATTATTTTATGTAAGATTTAACATTAATAGTTCATGTTTTGTTTCCACCTGCTGTTGTCTCTAACTTTTTCTTTTCCATGCAGAAAAGAACCATTCATGGGTCACATCACCTTACTGACTTCTTTCTGGTTTTGCTCTCTCTATCTATAATGTAATATTAGAGAGTAGCAGAAGTTTATGCATGACTCAGAATGCTGGAAACTTTTATATCATAGTAACAAAACATAACAGCATACCCTGTAATGATTTTTCTCTTAATAATCAGAGTTCTGGCTGTCAGGTCATACTAGGATGCTTTTCAAGGTGGGGTGCAATTAAAGTAACCACACAGCTGTTTCTCTCCTATTTCCTCTAGGATTACTCTTCCTTTGAGATGAATAAGTAGGTGACTGATTTTATGGCCAGAACCCAACAATGAGATCCACAGAACAGAGATAATTGGAGCACAGAGATGGAATAAAGCCACAAGGTTCTATCCACAAGAGCAGACCTGGGAAGATACCAGCAGGAAATCACCCAGTGAAGTCTCAACAGATAGATTATGGTCAGCTGGGAAGAGTGTAGCAGGTAGTAGGGACCCAGCAGTGTGTTTGGGTACACACACACTGTGTACCTAAGAAAACTGGAAGCCAGGAGGGATTTAGGTGTGGGAGGGAAAAAGCCCCAGGTGCTGGAATAGAGTGTGAGGTCAGGGACTCAGAGCTCAAGTTCATGCGGGCAGACTCAGTGGAAGGCCCCTGAGCTGTGGTGTAAGGCTCTGTGGGGCTTGTGCCAGGAACTTGAGCAAACAATCATGAACACAAATTAGGAGCTGGGTGGAATACACAGCCTGTGAGCTGGATCTGATTTTCCTGTATATGAAATTTAGAAATGGTAACATTTCCCCTGGGATACTGCTTAGGACAAATGACTAAGATAGTAGTACTCTTTCTCCAGAGATTGTCTTCTCTAGTTTTTCTCTCATTGTTGTCTGAGGGATTCTGTGATGTATTGAAAGGGGGGAAAAATTAGAAGAGATCTGGGAAGTCATTGTAATAAAATATTTGTGAATGTCAGGTTTGGTCTGGGGTACTACTTACTTCTGAGGCATGGACGATGAATGATACCAATTCAATACCTTGTTTCTGTCATCCACAGGTTTTCAACTAGGTGTGATTTTCTCCCTCCTCCCTTGACCCAGAACTTCTGTAAATATCTGGAGACAATTTGTTTTGTCGTGACTGAGGGGTAGGAAAAGGAAGCTGCTATTACTCCATCTAGTGAGTAGAGATGCGGGATGCTGTTAAATATTTTACAATGCACAGGAACCCCCATGACAAAGAATTATCCAGTTCAAATGACAGCACTGCCAAGGCTGAGGAACTCTCCTGTAAACCAAATGGACTCTCATTCCTTTTATTACCCTGGGACTCTTTGTCACAGTGGATATATTTCTTGGGCAGTTGTAGTACCTCCATAAACATTTAAAACTTATTTTGAATGTGACATAGTCATCTTTCAGAACACAGTTATTTTAGGTCTGCACAGATTAGCATTCTCAAGCTATGTTCTCTCTCTCTCTCTCTCTCTCTCTCTCTCTCTCTCTCTCTCTCTCTCTCTCTTTCTGTGAAGTTCATAGTGGTAGAACAGAATGACACTATAGACCTTCAAAGATGGATATTCAGAAGAGATTAACATATGACCTTGACTTTTGAAGCTTTCACCATCTGAGCTACTCCCTGAAATATGTGCTCTACACAGAGATGCAAAAACGGTTTTCCTTTCTCTTTAAGTTTGAAGCTGCAATGTGACCTAATATTTGTTTTAATGCTTATTAGTTTCTTCACTGCAGTGGAAAGCAACAAAACCTGGAGTGAAATCCTATTATTCTTGCAAGCTGATGTGCGTATTTTCCCCTCATCCAGAAACAACCTGGAGACTTGGCCTGGATTTCATAGTGTCTGTATGCCCTGGGCTACCAATGAAATGTACGCTGACTTACCAGAATCAAGGGATCTTTGTTAATCTGTGAATCAGCTGGGTTTACTTAGGCCTACATGATTTTTCTCTGTAATGAGGAATTTCTATGCCTCTTTAATTCTGGGTCACTGAGGGACTAGAACAGTCCCTGCCCCCAGTGGTGTTTAGGTGCCTTAGATGTATCTATTGTAACATATAAAATTACAGATTTGGAAAAGATCTGAGAGAGGTTGGCAAGCTACTGACACAGCCAAACATGTCCTGCCCCCTGCCTGTTTTTATAAATAGCATTTTATTGGAACACAGAAATGCCCATGTGTTTATCTGTGAGTACTTTTCCATTGAAATGACAAAGTTGAATAGTTGTGACAGACTGTATGTCCCACAAAGCCTAACATACTATTATTATCTCTCCCTTTACAGGACAAGTTTGTTGATTCCAACCTATCCAACTTCCTCATTTTACAGGTGAAGATAATGAATCCTAGAGAGATAAGTGACTAGCCCAAGGTCATACTGTCTACAGAACTGTACTAATCAAGCATGATTAATACATGTTTGAGGAATGAAGAAGATGAGTATCAGACCACTGGCAAGCTGTGTTCTAACAGCAAAGTGAGGGGAAAAAATAAATATGCTGTAAGTTGATTTACCTTTTAAACACAGAAAAAGACTGTCTTGATTCATTTACCTCATTGAATCAATCAGTTGTCTGTATGTCATAAAGATATAGCTGAAGTAAGACTTTAGTCAAGTAATATCACAGCTTTATGCAGTGAAGGTCTTTGTTTTCCAAAGACTAGTATAATACTTATTGGTCAGCCTCTTGTGTCTCAGTATTGTATTCCTCAAAAGTTACATTATTGATGGTAAGCCAGGGATGACATTTTGGTAATTGCTGCAATACTGAATGTACTGAGACTGACTACCTGTCCCTGTGTTCTGCTGGGCGACCAGATGACAGTGATGAAATCCGAAGAAGTAGGACACATTTTCATAGCATGAATATTCAGGGCTGGTGATGCAAGAATTATGATTTAAGCACTGAGAAGGACACATTCTCATTATTTAATTGAATACTAAATACTGCCTTTTCAAAATAATTCAGTATGAATACTTTGATAATGAGAAAAGAGATATGCATGGGGGAAAAAATCTTGTAACTTTTCTCCTGGTACATAACAAGGAAATTAAATTAAGTTTAAAATGTATAGCTGTCTAGAAGAACTGTTTTGAAATCATTAACTATATTTTACCTAAAGCTGTCTTACATGTACTGAGGTATAATGTGATAGAATTCAGTATAGAGGTTCATTTAAATTATTTATACAAAAATAGGATACATAAAGAAGCATGCTTAATCATAAAGAAAACCCCCTGAAAATAAGTAAAATGCCTATTACAAGCAACAATAATTATCACCAAAACAGTATTTGTTAGACTTTGGACGTTACCACATTTCTGAGTAAAAATATTTGCTTTTCTGTAAATGACAGTTTATACTTCTCTAAGGACCCTCATACTTCTAAGGGTCCTGATCACACAGCTGATGTGCCACCATATGTAGTTCCTCATAGCAAAGGTTTTATGTATGAGCAATACAATGGAAAGGGAACCATTTCATCCGTTCATTCACTGAACATGAGCTTAGCTTCTGCTCTATCCAGTACACTGGGCTCTGGTCCCACATGAATAAAATAGAGACAGAGTCCCTGTCCTGTACAACCCATGACCCGAAGAAAGGTTCAGGCCAATAGATGCGGGAGGCTGCTGTGCCTAGTTTCTCTTTCATTTTGCTTGTTTCTCATCATTTATTCTAGCTCTTCTCCCCCAGTCAATTTAGGTGGTGGTTGTCCCTTAAGCCAAGATTGGGTTTGGTACCCTTCTGTTTTTCTCCTCCCTCCTTGAGGGTTTCACCTCCCCTTCGGTGTACTAGTCGGGCTGTGATTCCCTCTGCCCTTCCCAAGCTGCCCCACACCTCACTAGTGCATTGAGCTTTAGACTTCCCACTTCTTCCATTTTCTCTTCCTCTTTCCCCTTCCTAAAACTAAGTTTCCAAAGCCCTATAACTGAGGCTCACTCTGTCAACTAGTAAACCCAGTAAGCATTCAGTTAACTCATTAGGTGTTCTACCAGCAAGTATATCTCAGGATCTATGTGTCATTTGAAGTGGGGATTCTCCATGACTACAAATCCTTTATCCAAAATGAAAGGAGGGGGAGCAAGGCTAAAGTTTCAGGCATTGTCATCAAGAGGTGGAAGAGACATTTGTTGGTTCCTCAGACCAATTTTTGTTTTGTTAATAGTTTCCTTTGCTGTGAAAAACTTTTTAGTTTGGTGGAGTCCTATTTGTTTATTTTTTCTTTTGTTTCCCTTGCCTGAGGAGATATATCAGTAAAAATATTACTAAAGGTAATGTCTGAGAGTTTATTTCCTCTTTTTTTTTCTGTAAGTTCTATGGTTTCGGATCTTACATTTAATTCTTTAATCCATTTTGAGTTTATTCTTGTATGTGACATAAGAGGGGATCCAGTTTCACTTTTTTTGCATATATTTGTTCAGTTTTCCCAGCACCATTTATTAAATAGACTGTCTTTACCCTAATATAAATTCTTGCTTCCTTTGTCATAAATTAAATGATCATATATGCATGGATTTATTTCTGGCCTTTCTATTCTGTTTAGTTGATCTGTGTGTCTGTTTTTATGTCAATATCATGCTGTTTTGCTTACTATGGCCTTTGTAGTATTTGATATCAATAGCTTGATACCTGCAGGTTTGTTCTTCTTTCTCAGGATTGCCATGGCTAATTGGGTTTTTTTTGTGGTTCCATATAAATTTTAGGATTATTTGTTTTAGCTCTGTGAAAAACGCCATTGGTCTTTTGATAAGGATTGCACTGAATCTATAGATTGCTTTGAGTATTAACTGTATTTTAACTGTATTAATTCTTCCTATCCATAAGCATGGTATATGTTTTCATTTATTTGTATCTTCTTTAATTTCTGTCTTTAATGTCATATAATTTTCTGAGTATAAATATTCTATTTCATTGGTTAAATTTATTCCTAAGTATTTTATTATTTTTTGATACAACTGTAAATAGAATTGTTTTCTTAATTTTTCTTTCAGGTAGTTCATTATTGGTGGATAAAAATGCAACCAAATTCTGAATATTAATTTTGTATGCTGCTCCTTTACTAAATTCATATATCAGTTCTAATAGTTTTTTTGGTGGAATCTTTGGGGTTCTCTCCATATAGCATGATGTCATCCACAAATAATGACAGTTTTCCTTTTTTCTTTCCAATTTGGATGCTTTTATTTCTTTTTCTCATCTGATTGCTGTGGCTAAGACTTCTAGTTAGGTTCTACTCTGCTGGACAAAAGTGGTGAAAGTGGAGATCTTGTCTTATTCTTGATATTAAGGGGAAAGCTTTAGCTTTTCTCCATTGAGTATGATGCTAGCTGTGGGTTTGTCACATACGGCCTTTATTATGTTGAGATTTGTTCCCTCTGTTCCCACTTTGCTGAGAGTTTATATCATAAATGTATCATTTTGTTATGGTGTATGATATTTCCAATGTATTGCTGAATTCATTTGCTAATTTTTGTTGAGGATTTTTGCATCTACGTTCATCAGGGATATTGACCTATAGTTATCTTTTTTTTTTTTTTAATGTCTTTTTCTGGTTTTGGATTCAGGGTAATGGTAGCCTCATAAAATGAACTTGGGAGATTTTCCTTTTCTTGAATTATTTGTAATATCTTGGAATAGATTTTGGGTCACTGCCCAATACCATAAGTTTTCTGGGCTGCCACAGGCTGTCTGCTGCTGTAAAAGGTTTCTGCACCTTGTTGGATGGGGCCAGCAGGTCAACAGATAAGAGTGTTCCAGGTGATGAGGTACTAGCTGTGCAGGGTGGGGGACCCAGGGTATCACTAAGGTGGCGCGCATGCATGAATTTTACCACACCAAGGCAGTCTCAGATTTGGCCCTGTGAGGGAGGGTTCAACATGGAAAAATGATGGCTCCCTCCTGTAGGCTACATTTGAGGCAGGCTGCACACAGGAACAATAGTGGCTGTTCCTTTAGCACTCGTCCTGAAGCCACACATCTCAAGTTGCTGTCTCTCCACTAGAGACCAGATGAGTGTTTGTAAGTGGGCAAGTCTGTGTGCTCTATTAGAGGGTGTCTGGGTTTCCAGCTACCTACCGTGTCACTGGGACAGGCAGACTGAGACCTCTCTGATTTTCACTGCCAGATGTTGTGGGAACTCCTCTTCCAGCCACAGAACCCCTGGTCTGGGGAGTCTGGCATGGGGCTGGGACCCCTGTCTCCTCTGGGGGTACCTTTGCCACCAATGTGTCCCTCCTGGTGTTCAATCACTATCTGTAAATTTGGGTCAACCTGTCTCGTGCTGCACCCCTCCTACCAATCTCGATGTTGCCTCTTCTTTATATCCTTAGTTATAGGGGTTCTGTTCAGCTAGTCTTCAGATAATTCCTGATAATTCCTGAGGTTGATTGTTCTATAATTTATTTGTAATTTTGATATGCTTCCGGTATGCGGTAGGCATAACCTATTCTGCCATCTTGGACCTTCTCCCCCAAGAGTCACTTTTGAAACTCTGGTTTTGCCCTCATTCTTTTGATTTTTAAAAGTAGTGCCCTTAAGCTGTTTTGTCTTGTTTTGCTCTAATGACTTACAATATTATGCCATGGGTTTAAGTGCAAGAGAGTTTAAGAAACTTTTAGAGCAATGGAAATTCACTGATGTACAAGGTGTGATCAAAAGATACCATGAATGTTTAAATTAAAAAAAATTATTACAGTAAAAGACACATTATCATCAATCCATCTCAAAGTACACCCCCTCACTTTGAACACACCTTTCCCATCATCTTGCCATTTACTAAAGCAGTTTTTGAAGTCCTCTTTCATGAGTGTCTTTACCTCACTCTCCATCATGACAATTCTCCGTGTCACACAATGCTTCTGGTATATGGCAATTTCTGTCAAATAAAAACTTTATGGTGTGTCCTCATCCACCTTATTCACCAGCTCTGACACAGTGTGACTTCTGGCTCTTTCCCAACATCAAAATGATCATGAAAGGTAAATGCTTTGAATCGATTCAGGACATCAAAGTAGCCATGACAGTGCAACTAAAGACACTCACAAAAGAGGACTTCCAGAACTGCTTCAGAAAGTGGCAAGAACAATGGGATGAGTGTATTCAAAGATGAGGGGAGTATATTGAGGGGGATTAATGGCAATGCATCTTTTACTGTAATACATTTTTTAAAATTTATGCATTCATCATATTGTTTGATCACATCTCGTATGTCTCACGTTGATTCTTGGGGACTTCACAGGAGCAGGGCAATATCCTGACATTAATAGGAGTAATGGCACCAGAGAAGTTTTCATTTTTACTTCTTATTTTAATTTGCTAGGGCTGCCATAACAAAATACCAGACTAGGTGGCTTACATAACAGAAATTTATTCTCACCGATTTGGAGGCTGGAAGTCCATATCCAAGTGCCGTCCATATCCAAGTGCCATCAGGTCTATTTTCTTCCAATGTCTCTCACCTTGACTTACAGATGGCCACCTACTTGCTGTGATCACATGGCCTTTTCCCTGTGCACGTGCACCCTTGCTGTCTCTTCTCTTCTTACAAAGACACCAGTCCTATTGGTTTAGGATCCCACCCTTATGACATTGCTTAATCTTAATTACTTCTTTAAAGGCCCTATCTCTAAATATAGTCACATTGAGGGTTAGGGCTTCAATATATGGATTTGTGAGCATAAATTGGTCTATAACACTTCTTGTGCAGCTTCTGTTGGTGGAGAACATCAGTGGAGATGCAGCAGGTAAATAATATGTATATCTTTTTTAGCCACTGAGATTTTAAGATTGCTTGCTAAAGCAATACAACACAGTCTACTCAGATTGACAATTATGGTTTATATTTTCTCTGAGTTGAGCTGTAGCTTATTGTTCTGTCTAATAAAACATGATGACTTTTAGTAGGTCCTGCACTGTATGCACCTACACATAACCAGGTATACTAGACTTGCTAGAAAGGATGTTTGAGAATGGTGACATTTAGGTGAAAGGTGGCATTGCAAGTATATTTAAAAACTATTTATTGGGCACCCACTATGCCAGGCTCCAGAGATACAGTAGTAACTAAGACACTATCTTCCTGCTGACAGCCCAGGGGAAGAGAGATGTTAAACAAACACATAGATTAATATTTTATTACAGTTTAGGTAACTGATAATAAAAGACTATATTTCAATTTTCATCTTTTCATCTTTGGCTTTAAAGATGACTGGTTTGTTGTAAATCAAGACTATCTAGAAATTAGGTGATAGTTACTACATGGACACAGAGAAACACTGAAAGGGTAGTGTGCTAGGCAGGGTGAGTGTGAAATTATATCAGCTCTTCGTGGTCAGAATTGGGAGTCAATTAGCATAGATGATAAGCGAAGTTACAGGAAAGGATGAGATCACCCATGTTGGGTGAGACAAATGTTAGGTGAGAAGAAAACTGGGACTAGAGCAGGAGTCTGAGAACACCATCACTTAAAGAACAGGTAGAGAATGAGGTTCATTCAAAATGATTGAGACAGAATCCCTTGGAAGGTAGGAGAATAAAGTCAAGAAAGCAGTACTATAAGTGAAATGAAGAGAGCATTTTCAGGAGTAGGAGGGAGAGGACAGTCCTGTCAATAGTTAAGTAGCTTGAGAACCAAAATATGCACATGAGATTTAGAAACAAAGAGGTCATTGTTGACTTTAATAAAAATGATTTTAATAGCACAGTGAATATAGAACCAGATCCAGCAGGTTGAGATGTGAATAGAGTTGAGGAAATGGACCTAGGGGTGTGTACATCCCTTTTATAAAATGTTGCTGTGATAGGATTGAGACAACATGATGATTGGGAAGAAGCAGAAACAGGAAGGTTAAGGGTGAGTTCTTGTTTTAAATCAGGAGAAGCAAATATAAATTAATGATGACAAGAGGCAGGAGAACACAAGGAGTTGAAGACACAGAGAGCGCACAGCTGATAGAGCTGGGTCCTGAGACATTGGGGGCAGAGGGGGAGGGGTCAATGTCAGCCAGGAGGGAGAACTTCTCTTCTGCTGTCATAGTAGTGCAGGAGGAGCAGGTGGCTGGAGGACAGTTCATAGATCAGTAGCAGGCATGTGAAGGGATTTATATCTGATTTGTGGTGGCAGTTAGTGCTGTTGCCAGTTATTTCTGTTTTTTCCTGCAGTAATTTTGGGATTGCATTTCCTGGCATTTTTTGAGTGGTGATGAGACTTGCTTTGGTCATAAAAATGTGAGCAAAGTGTTTTCGATTGAAACATCTAGAGCCGATGGATGATTTGCCACCCTCAGTCCTTTTCCCTTCACCAGTGGGATTCATAGCATTCTAAACAGTGGTTGCTCAACTGGCCAGGGCCATGAGTGATGGCACCACAGCACAGACCCAGGTGATCTACACTGGACATGGAGGAGGAGAGGAAAATAAACCTTGATATTTTTTTTTTGAGCCAATGAGAATTTTAGGATTGCTTGTTCACACAGTATAATCTTGTCTATTTGAACTAAAATTGTGGTTTGTATTTTATCCAAGAATCCAGAAGGGAAATCCTTCTGAACCAAGCTCTAAAGTAAAATTATTACTAATTTTAAAGTCAATCTAGCTTATTAATCACACTTACCAATTTTACTCAATTGGTTAAAAGTAGAAGAAATGACTGACATGTTCATTTAATTCAGGATTTTAATTTTTCCTCACATACAAGTAGTAATGATTCACAGTTATAACAGTACAAAATAGCTTTTTTGAAATACGCAGAATAAGCATTTGTGTTGACAATTTTTAAAAAGTAAAGGATAAGCAGGCCATTGACAAAGGAAAGCTTTATTGCTAAAAACCAACTTTAGACTATCCCCTATGTAAATTACCATAGAATAAAAGATAAAAACATACTATGGAGAGATCTACAAAGTGGGAGAAGGGCCTGTGGCTCCTGAGGACATCAAGGAGACTTCTTTTCTACCCAAACATCAGGCAAGGTTAGGAACTTAAGAATACAGAAAAAGATGGTAGAAGACCAGGTCTTGATTCACAATAAAAATATGTGAAAGCTAGTGGTTTTATAAAATCTTTTAAACAGATAACTAGTATACAGTTAAAAACAGTTTCAATACATAGAACCCCATATGCCAATATGTCTATGAATATGTGTATCTAGCTCACAAACACATCTATATGCATATAGTATACACAAGTAGTTTAAAGACCCTAGATAGTGCTAAATTCAAATCTTATAACAACAATTTGATAATAAGAGGCTTTTTTTTATAGGGGGCGTCTTTATTCCACTTTAGTTTAACATCATTTAAAAAGATTTCTTAGTGAAAGGCTTTGCAAGAGAAAGGCAGAAAAAAATTCTCATTTACCTCAAAACTCAGTCATCACCCACAATTATGCTTGCATGTGTTTAGTTGCTCAGATTGTTTAAAAGCAAATACACACAGAATAATGCATCTTCTTTTATTTGGTGGAGGTTCAAAGTCTCCTCACTGCAGCTGGAGTTCATAACAATATTCACACAGTACAGGAACAGAGAGAGACAAGTCAGTTTATCTGAAAAGACATATTTTATTCTAATTAATTTGGAAATATTCCATAGAACTACAAAAATGGAAAACGATGATGAGCCTTAGCGGACAAAGGAAATGCCAGAGTGTCCTGCTTACGTCTCAGTCAGGCAGCTGCTGTTTGGCTGAACCATCTTTTATTTGGTGAAGGTGCAAAGTTACTAAAAATAGAAACAAAACAAAGCAAAATAAATGAACCAGCAGGAACAGAAAGCCCAGCTGAAATGATCTTAAACAGCACAGACGGGTGTTGGTCCCCTATGGAAAAGTTCAGAGGTATTGCAGGCTCAGTGTTGCCTCAACCAGTGCCTTCTTCACACTCCTTCCTCCATGGGTATGGTTCATGCTTGGCTGTGAACAAGCTGGTGGCTGCAGTTATTGGCTTTAATCACCCAGGAAAACATCCCAGGGAAGAAGAGGAAATGCTTGCACACCATGGTCATACTATGACACAGGATTAATAATATAGGCTAGAAAAATGGAATGTTCTGTTTGGTTTAAGGCAGATAAGGACAGTTCCCATAACATTGTGAGTGTGATTGTCACAGCCTCTCTTACTTCCTCTGTCTGTGGTAAGGTTGGCTATAGCAACTTAGGTGTTCTAGCAGCTGAATCCTGCTAGAGTCAAGTCTGATAAAACTGGGGTCCCCTCAGGAGACCAATTTATATACACGTACTTAATTTCATTGCTAAGGAACACATTTCTCAGTACTTCCTCCTTTTCTAAAAAAGGTTACAAAGTGCTCATACTAATTTGCTGCAAAGGGAACTCTCATAAGTAATTAATGACACTTCAGTGGCTGCACTGCAAGGAACTTGATTATTGGGAAATCTTCACCTTATCCAAAATTCATATCAGCTGTCTACCATTCAAGGAATCTCCTCATTGGTCAGTTTAACTCCACTGATATCGATCTTGTTGCATCTATTTACAGACCTAGCAGTGTCTCACTGTGAAAAGGGAAGGCTGTGGAGAAGGCAATAAAACCCCTTCCGCCCTCTATTTCCATGTACACAGAATGCTTTTTCCTGTGGAGGTCACTGAATTTCTAGCATCACAAGACCAAGTGGGATATATTTTATTTGAGGTGTAATTTTCTTATCTTACTTTTTCATGGCTTGTATTAACATTACCCTTTCCACAGTGACTAGGACTTGGCATGTATGTTTCACAGTGGTTCTCTGTCCCTGGCATGTGTGGGACGTCCATGTGGGTCAGACCCCTCTTGATGGTTGTCTCACATCTTCTTATCTTTTCCTCTGGTTCCAGTCAGAGCAAGGAGAGCAGTTCTGAGCAGACTTCTATCTTTTTTTGTATTGTCAGTGCCTCATCTCAAGCATGATCTTTTGCTTTTAGCCTCGGAGCTTCTCTGAGTCTGCAGGGTGGACAGCTGGGGGAGACGCCTGTTAGCCTGCATGGAGGGAGTAACGCTCCACCAGCAAACCTCAGTCAGAGGCACTGGGATGTGATGTTTCAGTGTTTCTCCCTCTTACTCCCAAGTGAGCAGTCTTAAGGTTTGCTCCAAACAACACCTTGAAAGTCCTGGCAGAACTGAACACCTGTGGCCCACAGTGCTGGGCAACTAAATAAAGTGTTTTCTTAAAGATTTGTTTAAAAACTAGGCACCACTTACATAAAACTTCACAAATTTTAAACATACATTTTATGAATTTTTACATATGTTTATATACATGTAGCCACCACCAAGTTCAAGATACAGAACATTTTGAGCATCTGAGAAGGCTGGCTTGTGCCCTCTGTGTTTTCAAAGTTTACATGAATAGATTTATATGCACAGGTTACTTGAGTCTGACTCCTTGCATTCGGCGCTGTGCCAGTGGGGTTCTATTGTGTTATTGTGGGTGTTTGTGACTGGTTCTTTTTCACTGTTGGGTAGGATTCCATATGAAGCCATCACTAAGCACTGTTATACCTTTTTTTTCCTTTCCTGTTTTACTCTCCCTGGCTCCTCACTGTGTTCACTGAGATCACATCCCAAACAAACTCTATGCACCTCTTTTCCTTCTCTCCCCAAACCCTTCTTCCAGACTCCCAGTGCTGCAGGGTTATTATGGTGAGTTAGGAGATAAGGATTCTCACTTCTGCTTTTCACTTGATGTTTTATCCTGGAGAAACCACTTTCTCACTTAGGCCTTCAATTTTTCACATCTACTAAATATGAGGATCTTTGAGCCTTGTCTCAAATTTCTGTAATTCAAATCAGTTAAAAGAGGCCTTCTAGAGAAGACAATGCTCAACAAATGGAAATAAATGGTAGAATTTCATGCACAAGAGACCATGGGATGAGAAGCAATATTTTAAGTAAAGATCTTTCGTGCTCCCAAATCTCCTCACCTGAGTGATTGCCTACCTGCGCCTTCTGAGCTGAGTCATGGTCAGAAGGAGTCACTGGGTGGAGGAGACTTGAGCATTCTGTGTAGGACACAGCAGGAGGAGGCACAGATCCTGGAAAGGCAGAGCATGGTGGGGCTATGGATTATACCTTTTCATTTCCTCTCATTTCAGGGGATAACTGAAACTGTGGACCAGTCCTGAGATGAGCTCTGTGCCAAAAGGTGTCCAAAATAAACATACATTTTACTAGTGTGGCTGATGATAGAACTCACCTGAGATTACTGAAGAAAAAACTCTGATGGGTGACCATACTCTGCCCTCCCCCCCATTCTATGACATTTAGATCAGATAACTCTTTCTAAGTAACTATTAGAAATTGCACAGCCATTACATTAATTGATTTCATATTTCACTTGTGTTTCACCAAGGTTTGCCCTTATTCGATGACATTGTTTCCATGGTAACTAATGCATTTTAAATGATAAGAAACATTAAGAGTAGAAATGATCAAATAGAAATACATAACTCCAATTAATATATAAATGTTTTAGATGTAAAGATGTTATAAATATGAGATGAAATTGTTCAAAGTGAACAAAATAGTCCAAACAATGTGGTTGAACACCGATGGACGGTGCATACACTGGTGACAGAAATCTATGCTCTATTACACAATTATTTGACCATGTCACACTTTAGGCTTCTATGTAAAGGGACAAATGTGAAAGAATAATCATATAATAAGACATTCATTAACTGTGTATTATCTAGATAACTCCTGCCTCCTTCTCTTATTTTTCTGCCATTCATTCTTTTTTTGTTTTTGTTTTTGTTTTTGTTTTTTTGAGGGCAGTGTCACTGGCCTTCACATGTGGAACCGAACCGGGGCCGCTGGCTTCTCAACCCAGCACTTAACCAGAGCGCCACTCGGCCGGCCCTGCTATTCATTCTTTATTGGCATTTTTATCATAAAAGAGGGAAGAGAAGGTAAAATTACAATGATCTTTATTTGGCTCCTCAATAGCTCTGTCTGAGAGGACACATTATTTAATTAACTCATTTATGAAGGATTCATGAGCACATACTAAAACTAGCTCATGCTTTAGATACCATGTCTATACATATGCATGGTTCTTGACTGCAAGGAACTTACAGCTGAGGCCCAACCTACAGTAGCTGATGGCTGTGGCTGTCTGCTGGCCATACTTCTTTTTTTTAAATGTTTTATTATTGGTTTCAGGTGTACAAAACAATGCACTATTTATGCTGTTCACCCCTCACAAAGTGACAACCCTCCTCCCCCAAGTTACCATCCCCACCCCCGATATCCTACGTATCTATTACAGTTCCATTGACTCCACTCCCTGCACTGCCCATACTTCTTTAAGCTGGGAAGCAAGTCCTTCCTTGGGGAGAATTTGGGTGGTGCATCTGTCTCTGTGGTACTGTACTCACTGTGACTGTCAGTTTTATTTGTTGATTTCTTCTCATCTTCTGCCAGATACCTTCGCCTTGGCAAGCTCTGAGTCTTTGGACCTTTTCTCCTATAATAATGCCCTTTGTAATTCCATCCCATGTTGTGTTATTTAATACCACCTATGCTCTGGCCAATCCCAAATTTATATCTCCAGCCTGGACATCTTTTCTGAAGTTCAGTTATAAATATCTATTTGCTTCTAGTCATTTTCACTTGGATGGCTAATAGGCATCACAAATTTTGTCCAGGACTGAATGCCTAATTCTCCCTTTGACCCCCACTTCTAACCTGTTCTTCCCATAATCTCCTCCATCTCAGTAAAGTAACAACTTCCTTTGTTGAGTTCCTCAGGCCTTGAATTTTGACTTCCATTTTTCACACCCCACATGAACTCATCAGCAAACCCTATTGGCTCCGCCTTCATAATATATCCAGAATCTGATGGCCTTTTGCCATCCTATCTGCTACCACTCTGGTTCACTGCACCTTCATTTCTTGCATTTAATTAAGCAATATCTTTTTAACTAACTGGTCTCTTTGATCTACCTTTATCCTCCATCCATCTGTTCTCAGTGCAGTAGCCACCTACGTCTGATCAGATTTCTCCACCAGGGGCTTCCCATCTCATTAAGGGTAGAAGCCAAAGTCATCACAATAGTTTATTAGGCCCTGTGGGAATAGCACTCCCTCTTCTTACCTTTCTGGGCACATTCCCATTCTCCTTTTCAGCTATATTGGGCTCTTTGCTATTCTTCAGTCAGGCAAAGCATTTTCTTACTTAAGGATATAGGTGCACAATGTTCCTTTTGTCTGGAAGTTCTTTACTAGACATCACTGTGGATCACTCACCATTTCTTTCATGTCTTTGCTCAAATAACACCTTTTTTGTTTGTTTGTTTGTTTGTTTGTTTGTTTGTTTTTTAGCTGAGCCATTCTGCCACCTGTTGACAGCTCAGCGGCAGCTCAGCTCGGGTTTGGCATCCAACTGCTGTTGCTCAGAGCTCAGCTTACACTCTTGAGCAAGTTCTTAACCAATTGAGCCACTCGACCGGTCCTAAACGTCACCTTTTTGGAGAGATACCTTCCCACCCCAAACACCCTCTGCCATATCTACTTTATATTCCATATTTCTTATTGTCACCTAACATAGTCTAATTTTTCTTATTTATTTGTTCATTTATTCTGTATCTCCTCACTAAAATAAGATCAATAAGCATGAATACAGAGAATTTGTTGTGTTCATTGGTATATCCCCAGTTTCTAAGATAATAGTAGTTAGTAGGAGCTCAAAACCTTTTTTTTTGTTTTGAATAGCTGAATGATTGTAAGGAAGTGACAGGCTGTCCCTACATCCAGGGAGGTGACACTTGGAGCAGTCGTAGCTAATAAGGAAGTGATTGTGGAGAAAAGTACGTCATGTCATATGCACTGGCTGGACTGGACAGGCCAAGAAACACATTGCTTTGCAGTTCTGTTTAGAGCAGAATCTGTCCTCAGCCACACTTGAAGTGACTGACACGGCATTTAAAAAGCTGGATTTGAATGTTCTCAGAAGGGTATGCCCTCTCCAGTTAACCCCAGATTGTCCCACTTTGATTATATGATACTTCAGAGGATTTAAATATTAAACTTCCCTGTCTGGACCCTTATAGGAATCTGAGTTGACAACCTCTGATTTAGCATACTCCAAGAATTTGGAGGTTTCCTGGAATGAAACCTGAGCAGGGTGTATGCTGAGCCTGAGGTCTTGCAAGCCTTGATGTGAATTAGAATCATTGATCTTCAACACTAATGCTATTTTGCGGTTGCAATAGATGTTGGGTAAAGTGTCATAGTTTTTATAAAATTCATAGTAGTTTTAAAAAAATGAATGCATGTCTGACTGCTATATTTTTAGGAGGGAAATATTGGAATGAAAATGACCAAAGCATATACTATTTACAAAATGTTTGAGTTTTTGAATAGGCATATTTGGAAAGGGTTTTATTTCCTTCTCTGTTCATTTTGGAGGGTGAGGTGTGTGGAGGTGGGGGTTAGCATAGCTTGTGGGGTACCAAGAAGCAACATGCAGAGCTCAGCTTCATTAGATCCTGGCCTAATCACATGTGCATGTTGTTCATGGCTGGCTAGGCAGCAAGGCTGAGGACTCAGGAGTGCAAACTCTGTAGCCAGACTCCCAGGGTTTGAATTCAGGCTTCCCCAGTTACTGTGACATGGGAAGTTACTAACTCTTCCTGTGCCTCAGTTCTCACCTCCGTAAAATGGGAATAATAGTAGTGCCTATTTGGTAAGGTTGTAATGAATATTAATTAAGTTAATTTACGCAAAGTAATTAGAATAGTGTTTGTCACTCAGTAATCTCACAATAAACATTAGCCACTGTTACTATTATTCTAATAATTATTAGAGAATGTAATGTACAAGAAAATTCTGAAAGATGTTAAACTTTCCTGGATAAGAGATATATTGTACTGACCATTTGTGTTGCTCTCAGAAAGAAGGTGAAATGTATAACAATAATCTCATGCCTGACAAATAAGAACATTATTAAGATTGATGTCATTTAATTTAACAATATGGCTATCAATTTATGGAATTTAAAAAAGAAACATGACCTTTTTTAGATGCCAAAGGAAGAACATTTGTAGGATTTTCCTATCTTACAATCTTACAAGTAGTTGCTTTTAAACAAAAATATCTAGCAGTGTAAAAATAGTTTAACATAAGCAATTTTTAAATAATCTTAAAAGGAGACTCCCACAATTCAGTAATGCTTTTGTGTACAAATTCTTCAAGTATGCTCCATAAGGATAAAGTTGGGGGGTCTTTTGTGTCCCACTTATTGAGTCTTTGTAATATCTGACTGTGGCTCCTCTTAGAATGTGACATCTCACTGCACACCTCAAGAAGAATGAAACAGTGGTTCCTGGGGAATTGGAGCTGGGCCAACTGCTGAAGGGAAACTAATTTCTCTCTCATTCATAAGGACAAAGTTGCCTGTGGGGGAGAATGTGAATAAGGCAGTTGGCTATTTCCAGGCTTGGGAAATGGAAATTAACCCTGTCATGTAATTTTGTTTACATTTACCTGTCTTATTTGTTTTTCATAATCAAAGTCCACTGAAAACAGGGTTGGGGGCCTGGTGAGGAGGAAGGGAAATCTCAGAAGCTTGGATCATATAGTAAATCGGTCAGAATGAATTATTGCCCCTTCAGAGACAGCTGTTGTCTTCTACCAACATTTAAACTTTTAGAAACAAGTATTTCCAAGTATATTTCTTAGGTATTTTAAAACATTCAGACAATTAGCTAAAGGTTTGTTTGTTTGTTTGTTTACAGCTCTCAGTGTAAATACATTTTGCATACCTTGTTTAAGATATAAAAGAAGATGCATTTGTTTTGGTTTGTTTATTTGTAATTATAGTTGACATACAATATTATATAGTACACAGTTTCAAGTGTACAACAGTGGTTCAATATATACAAGGTGTGATCAGAAAATACAGTGAATGTTTAAAGAAAAAATTATTACAGAAAAAGACACATTGTCATTAATGATGCCCAAAATACTCCCCCTCGCCTCAAACACTCTTATCGTCATTCTTCCTGCTTTCTGAAGCAGCTCTGGAAGTCCTCTTTCATTAGTGTCTTTAGTTGTGCTGTCATGGCTGCCTTGATGTCCTAAGTCGATTCAAAATGTTTACCTTTCATGATCATTTTGACTTTGGGGAAGATCCAGAAGTTGCATGGTGCCAGAACTGGTGAATAAGGTGGATGAGGACACACCGTAGTGTTTTTACTTGACAGAAACTGCTGTATACCAGAAGTGATGTGTGACATGGAGGAATGCCATGATGGAGGATAAATAAAGACACTCACGAAAGAAGACTTCCGGAACTGCTTCAGAAAGTGGCAGTGGGATAAGTGTGTTCGAAATGAGGGGAGTATTTGAAGGGGATTAATGGCAATGTGTCTTTTACTGCAATAAATTTTTTATTTAAACCTTCACCGTATTTTTTTGATCACACCTTATATAGACCTCATGAAGTGATCACCAGAGAAATCTAATAACCATCTGTCACAGTATATAGCTATCGCAATATTATTGACTATATTTCCTATGCTGTACATTATATCCCCATGACTTATTTTAAAGGTGGAAGTTTATACTTAGTGGCTTTTCCCTTTTCTGTTCATCCCCTTCCCCCTTCCCCTCTGGCAACCATCAATTTGTTCTTTGTATCTCT
This sequence comes from Aselliscus stoliczkanus, assembly GCA_033961575.1. Classification (NCBI taxonomy): domain Eukaryota; kingdom Metazoa; phylum Chordata; class Mammalia; order Chiroptera; family Hipposideridae; genus Aselliscus; species Aselliscus stoliczkanus. The sequence continues at coordinate 66,733,190 of CM066740.1, read as the reverse complement.
GAGTTTGTTTCTGTTTCATTTTGTTTGTGTTGTTTCTTAGATTTCACACATGAGTAAAATCCTATGATTTTTTTTTTTCTGTCTGACTTATTTCACTTAGCATAATACTCTTTAGGTCATTCCATGTTGTGCAAATGTGAGCCAAGCCACTATTGATTTGCAGTTGCCATCTAACTGGTTGCTCTCCTTCTGCCACTGATTGTTTTCAACACGGTAGCCAGGCCTATTCTTTTAAGACCCAAGTCTTACCATGTTGCTTTTCTGTATACCTTCAGCCCCCCTTGGTTTTCCATCACAGAGTAAAAGACCTCCTGTGATCTGACCTTCCTCCTGTCTTCCTACCACTCTCCACCGCACCCTCCACTCTTGCCACACTTGCGTTTTTCCATTGTCACCTTTCAGTTGAAATCATGTTTCAAATTTGTTGAGTTCTTGTATGTGCATTCGTCCTTTTCTGTCTTTATTTTTCCCCACAGCATTTACCACTGTCTCATATATTATATATTTTATATATTTATTTTCAGTCTTCCCCCTATTAGAATGTGATCAGTACTTTGCTTCCCATTGCTGCCATCACAAGCTACTACAACCTTAGTGTCCTGAACAACACAAGTTTTGTTATCTCACAGTTCTGGAAATCTTGTTGGCTTCTGGAATCTGTCTGCACTCCTTGACTCATAGCTCCCAATCCATCTTTAAAGCCAGCAGCACAGCCATCCTCACGTCTCTCTGACTCGGACCGTCCTGCCTCCCTATTTCACTTATAAGGACCCTTGTAACTAAATGGGGTTCATCCAGATAATTCAGGATAACCTCCTCATCTTGAGGTTAGCTGATTAGCACCCTTAATTCCATCTGCATCCTGATTCCCTTTTGCTGTGTAACTTAACATGTTCACAATTCGACATGTATTCTTTGCACAGCTATTATTCTGCCTACCACTTCGGAAGGAAGAGCAAGCCAGTGTGAGTGAATTTTATCTTCCTACTATAAAGATGTAATGGTCCTTTTATTATTAGTTCTTTTCAGGTCATTTCCTTTGATAACTGGAAAAGAAGAGATAATGCCAGTCGGTAAAAGGTGCATGATTTTGAAGGTCTACTTCACAGGCTGATTCTTTGTGAATTTTCATGCCAGTAGTTCAAAAGTAACATTTATCCATTGTCACTAAAATCTACATGTACTCCTGAAAAGGATCACAAATTATGAACTTCCACAATGCTCAATAATCACCTTCAATTTTCTGTATGCCTTACTATGCCTTAGTTTACTTGGCAGTAAATGTGCTGTTACCCACTGAAGGGAAAGATAAACATTGAAATTCTGGGTAGGCACAAAGTATGCTATTGGCACAGATCTCTAATAAAACTGATACAGTCTTCAGCTTGAATGAATTTATGCTAACATTGACCTTTATATTCAAGGCTTGGTGTATATTTTAAAAGCCAGTGTTATTGTGAACTCTGGATGCTTTGTTAAATAGCACTAATTTTCATATTTAATTTATTGGCTATCAAAATCTTTCTACCAATTTAAAGTGAAATAATTCTCATAAGTGATATGAACTGCAGAAATTCTATTTCATTAGAAAATTCAATTTCTCTTTTCACTCATTTATTACTATTAACTGTCAATGTTGTCTTACAGGTTTTTTTAAGAGAAAGTTACAATGATATTTGACTTAATATGGCCTACCCATTTTCTCATGCTTAAAATTTATTTTTACAATATGCAATGGCATCTATGTCCATGGAGGTCAAATAATGTGTCCATGTTAAAACTCCATAGAGATTAGATGTATGCTTTTTCCTAAGATTGGTCACAATCATAGTAGATTAATTTTAGCATATTGGAAAGAAAATAATATCAGCACATTGAGTATTAAAAATTTGATATGTTTATTTAGAAAATTATGTTGAGGATAAGACATTTAAAATATGACTTTAGTCAGACCTAAATTATTGTTAAAAAGTGATTTGACCTGTAGAAAGTATATGTGGTCTTCAAACTTTGCTTTTTTCACATATATTTATGCATTTCCCTATTCCTCTACTTTCTATTTCTCTCAACATTTTCAGCAAAGTTATTATTGCATGTCACCTCTCATTTAACCATATATAGTAATATCTTTAGTTTTGGATACTACATTTTTCACATAATATTATATTGTGAACTTTTTTCTGTGCCATTTAAAAATACTTAAAAATGAAACTTTCAATATTTAAATAATAACCATTGTCTTATTGTTGTTGTTATGTTATTTCCAATTTTTAATATTATAAATAATGCTGAATAGGTATTTAAAACTGCATTTATTTCTGAAATCAGACCTGGAAAGCTATCATAGATGTTGACATGATGGTTCCATTCTTATTATTTTTCAAATAGTCTCTCATTATAGTTATGCTTTGAAATAATGGTTATTTAGGAGTGTTTGGGTGTTTTCAATTACCAAGATTTAATTTTTCTCCATTAGACAAAAAAAAAAAAAAAGTGTTCCAAGCTTTAGTGGATTGTAGTCAGAAAATGTGAACTGTACAGTGTCTGCTTTTTTGGAATTGATGGAGGTGAACTGAGGTCAGCTGATTAGCAACCTTAGATTTCTTCGAAACTATATTTATTTAGTTATCAAAGTCAAGAATGAAATGGGACCTTTGAAGTTACCTGAAAGTGAGGTGAAGATTTTTTGATAAACTTTTTGAAGCTCCATCTGAAACCCTCTCCTCTTTCCTCTGTCACCACATGTCTAACTGATAAAAATTTAGAGGTTTAAATACTATTATTAATTTATGTTATTTTTCATTAAATTTACTTTATTTTAAGAATATTTTTTACATTTCCACTTAAAGGAAGTTTCTGGATTACCAGAGGATTTTTATGTATATTTGTAATTCAGGAATTTTCCAGGAATATTTACATGTAGAATACTTTTTAAGATTTTATTTAGATCTGGGGAGCCACATCTATTTGCATATTTATTTTTTTCAATGCAAGGAACTCTTCATCAATTATATTTTTTGATGTTGCTTGTTTAATTGTTTTGCTTATTTGAAGGAATATCTGTAATTATGTTGGATGTCAATTTTTTTATTCTTTGTATTTGCATAGCTTTAATGTCTTTCCTTTTCCTCTATATTTTTGATGAAGTGTCTCAAGTTTGCCCTACACATTTCAGTTTCAGGTTTCTGCAGTGTCTATAGTGCCATTTATTGCTTCCAATAGAGATATTGATCCTGCAATATATTTTTAGTTTTCTTTTAATTTTCTCTTTTTACTCAGCTCTTTTAAAATTCGTTTAGGTTAGTGCCCACTTCGGGCTTTCTGCTCCCTTGTGTGCTCCTTCTTATATTACAGTGAAGATGCCAAGTGGTTTTCAAAGATTAATTTCTGTTCTTATTGTATCCTCTGTTTTTAAAACCTCGGAATCCCTTTGCAGCACTTTCTCCTGCCTCTTTCTACATTTCTGATGAGTTTATCTGTTTCCTTTCCTTGCTTAGTCATTCAGGATTGAGCACCTACCCCCTGCTGACATCATGATAAGTGCTTGAAATACAATAGAAAAAGTTCTGCTCCCAGGGGCTCTCATTGAGGATAAGACATTATTCAAATAAGATGTCAAGAATTGTAAATTTGCATTAATGATAATACTATAAAGAAAACATACAGAGAGACTGTGATATTAATAGCTCATAAAATGGGATTTTTAACTTCTATTCCACTTTAGTCTAAATAATGATTTTTTTAAAAATTCCTATCCTTGCCCTTCTTTTCATGGTATACATTCTTCTTGGAAGCATTCTTTTAATCACTTCCATGTTTCAAATCTGCATGTAAGTGAATCACAGCTAGGACCTGCCTAGAGGGTCAACCTAATGCCTGAGCTCAGAGTGTCTCCTGAACTCTGACCCACATATTCTCTGTCTTCCAGGCACTGCCCTCAGATGTCTCACGGGCATTGAAATTCAAAATGGTCAAAACTGGGTGCATCATCTTTCTTTTCTTCCCTTTTTAATTTCATGTTCTGCTATGGATATTACCACCCACCCAGAGCCCAAGCCATAAATCTGGTATTATCATTAATTCTTTGCTCTTCCTCATACCAGTTGACCTCCTTAGTGAATGCTTACCACTTAGGTTTAAAGGAGAAAATTATTGCTTGTAATCAAGCCCAATCATGTTGTATAATAGTTTCTGCTTATTTCTATAGTCTTGTCTCTCATTGTTCCCTTTCTTTTGCTCTAGAAGTTATTGTAGCCACTCTAACCTCTTGCAGTTTCCCAGATGTTCCTCTCTCTCTCTCCATTTCCGACTCCCTCTCCCTCTTTCATACTTTAGATGTCTTTCCCTAAGTTTCACGCTCTGGAGCCAGAAAAGTCTGGTTTCAAGTCTCAGCTCCATTGTTTGCTAGGACAATTTACCGTTTACCATTGTTCTTCAATTTTTAATTTGTAAAGTTAGGATAATAGTACCTACAGTATAAGATGTTAACAGGATTAAGTGAGATAAGCACAGTGCATCTCACCTATTTTGCTTGTGTTATCATTGCTATTATTCAGAACTAGATTAAAGTATTTCTGTCTCTATATATCCTTTACTGATAGTTTCTGGGAAATGGATCATTTTTCCCTTTTACATTTCTTATACTGTGGGGATACTAATATGTTCAATACTTTATTTATTGCCTTTGTTTATTTGCATGTTTTTCTGACTACTTTGAGATAACCTTAAAAAAAGGAGATACGTTTTTAAAATTTATAAATATTCTAAGTGCCAAACAGTGCTTAGTACACAGTAATAATGTAATAAATATTTGTTCAGAGGAATAAACAACAACAAAAAAAAACCACTATTGATATTCTGAAATGAGTATACATGGGCCCATTCCTGGTAATCTCTGATTTAGGGGGAAGATTGCCCTGAGAAATTTGATATTTTGAGCACCAGATGCAGGAGGTCTGGAAATCCTCAGGTTCAGGTTTGCAGATGGCTCTTCAGAATTTCCATGTTGTCTTTTTAAGAAAGTGCATGGTATCTATTTTATTGAAGGTGTGGTTAAAAATAACATGGAATGCTTTGAATGATGTAGAATTACATTACAACATGAAGACTGATAAAGTTTTCATGAACCTGCAGTAAAGAAATATATTCTTTATAGAAAAGGTGTCTTTTTTTTAAAAAAATCACTATATTCTTTGATCAGTGACATAAATGAAGTCTACCTCCCATCCTTGGTGACTACTGCTTATCCTTGCAAGTTTAGGGAACAAAAATTAAGATTTCTTTTTTTATTCAACATCAACATTAGCTACTTTGATGCAGACATTTATGATATGCCCATCAAATTTACAGGTACCATAAACCTGAGAAACATAGTGAATATGTAAAAATACAAAAGACCAAGCAAGAGCTTTACAGAATCGAATGTAGCATTCTACTGTTTGCTAGGGTAACGTGAAGTTTTTCTAGGTATACAAAATAAATTGTACAAATGTGTACATAGTTCTAACTGAAATCTTAAATGCAACATCTATCTATCATCTATATATCATCTATCTATCTATCATCTATCATCTATCTAACTGAATTTTTGCTTATTATAAAGTAATTTTTCATCCAGGGAGTAATGACCCTGAAAAGTGCTCAGATTGTTTGGAGCTGATTGAAAATGTAAGTGGTTCCCTGATTTGGCTAGTGGTGATGGGGGTGGGAGGCATGGTTCACACTGCAGTTGTCAGGGATGGGTGCTGAAGAGTGGAGTAAGGTAGGATTGTCTGAAAGATCTGTTTTCTTTTAAAAAGACGATCATATTTCTGAATAAATTGTATTTGCATACCCTATGCAAATAAATTGTATTTGCACAGGTTTTCCTGTGCCTGGTTTTGTGGGGAAATAGTGCCCTTCTTTGTCTTTTATTGTAGTCTTCATTTTAAAGTCTATTTTCCGAAATAAGTATTGCTACTCCAGCTTTTTTCTCATTTCCATTTGCATGAAATATCTTATTCCATCCCTTTACTTTCAGTCTGTGTGTGTCTTTTGATATGAGATGAGTATATTGTAGACAGCATATGCATGAGTCCTATGTTCTTATCCAGTCAGTCATTGTATGTCTTTTGATTGGAGCATTTAGCCGATTTACATTTAAAGTGATTATTGATAGGTGCATAGTTATTGCCATTTTGTTATTTGTATTTCTTGTCTTCCTGGGTTAGCTTGTTTTCCTCTTTCTTCTGTTTAAAAATGCTCTTTTGGGGCTGCCCAAGTGGTGCGGTGGTTAAGCACTGGCTTGGGAAGCCAGTGGCCATGGTTCGGGTCCCACATATGAGTGCCAGTGACACTGCCCTCAAAAAAATTAAAAAAAAAAGAAACAAACATAAAAATGCCCTTTTAACATTTCCTGCAATGTTGGCTTGGTCATACTGAATTGCTGAAGCTTATTCTTTTCTGAGAAGCTCTTTATCGATCCTTCAATTTTAAGTGATAGCCATGCTGGGTAGAGCAATCTTGGTTGTAGACCTTTATTTTGCATTACTTTGAATATTTTCTGCCACTCCCCTCTGGCCTGCAGAGTTTCTGTAGAAAAGTCAGCTGTTAGTCTTATAGGAGTGCCTTTGTATGTAACCTGCTGTCTTTCTCTTGCTGCTTTTAGGATTCTGTCTCTGTCTTTAAGCTTTGCCATGTTAACTATGATGTGTCTTGCTGTGGGCCTGTTTGAGTTCAGCTTGTTTGGAACTCTCTGCACTTCCTGGGCTTGTATGCCAATTTCCTTCACCAGGGTAGGGAAGTTTTCAGTCATTATTTCTTTAAATACATTCTCAATCCCTTGCTTCTTCTCTTCTCCTTCTGGTATTCCTATGATGTGAGGGTTGTTGAATTTCATGTTGTCCCAGAGGTCTCTTAAACTATTTTCATTCTTTTTTATTCTTTTTTCTTTTTGTTGTTCCAGCTGGGTGATTTCTGCTATTTTTTTCTTCTAAATCACTGATCCGAGCCTCTGTTTATTCTAATATACTGATGATTCCTTCGAGTGTGTTCTTCATTTCAGTTATTGTATTCTTTAGTTCTAACTGGTTGTTTTTTATGGTTTCCCTATCCTTCTTTATGTCCTCACTAAGTTCCTTAAACATTCTTATCATCAGTGTTCTAAACTGTCTGTGAGTGTTTGGATACCTCTGTTTCAGTTAGTTCCATTTCTCGAGGTTTCATCTGATCTTTTAGTTGGGACATGTTTCTTTGTTTCCTCATCCTGGCTGTTGCTCTGTGATTGCTTTAATATATTAGATTACCTAGAAGAAGAAAAAAAGAAAAAGAAAAGAGGAAAAAAAGGAAAAAAAGAAGAAAAGAAGAAGAAGAAGAAGAAGAAAAAGATGTGGGGGCTCTCCGTCCTCTTTAATCTGCAGACCACTTGCTCAGCGATAGAAAGTCTCTGGGCGACTCAGCACCAGCTATTGTGGGAAAGTGCTCACTGTGTTATGTGCTGGCCTCCCTCTCAAGCTTTGCAATTAGCCTCCCGTAATTAACTGCCATGGGCTCTGGAACTGTGCTCACTACCAAAAATTCTCACAGGTTTTTGCGGGTTGTTTGCTGCTGCAAAAAACCCTGTGTGACCTGCAGAGGTGGGGGCCAGGCACCAGGGGCTCTGGGTGCCTCTAGTAACACAGCTCTAGGTGGTTGGGGCAGGCCCTCATGGCACCACGGGATGTGGTCAGTGGCCCCTGGCAAGTCAGAATAGCATGCACTACTGCAACCAGCCCGCACAAATTTGCCAGGAAAGTCCTGGCCGGATCATGCAGGCAAACAGCTTACGACCCAATGCCCCCAGGAAAACTCCCAGTCTCAGCCTGTCCTAATCAGCCGCTTGCAAATCAGGCAGAGCAGCCCAACAGCCAATTCCCAGCCTGGCAACTCTGCATGAGCAGAGTGGAGAGTGCGGACCCCAGGTGGCTGGTGTACTGCGTCTCAATGAACAGCCTGATGGATCTGGAGCATGCCCACCTGGTGTTTCCCTAGATAATGTAGCTTTTAAATGTTTTACTAGGGATAGAAAAATGAATGGGGCAGTTGGTGATTTAAACTCCCAAAATCGTTAACTAAAAACATGGTCCTCAGGTACCAGTGATATTTTTTCCTCTCTAGACTTTTTTTGTTTGCCATCTGATTGTTTGGAAAAGTCTGGGCTGGATGGATAGATCAGTAAACTCCACTTGGGCAGCTACCTAACAGACTTTTACCTGTGTAAACTTGGTGACTTAATTATTACAGGGTGACTATTTTCTTCCTTAGTCTCCTCTGTCTTTATAGTGTCTTCATGTATATGTTTGTACTTATAAAATATTTTATTTTCCTTTAAATGTTTTATTTGCCTTTAAAGTATCCTCAAGTTGATGTTCTAAAAGAAATCTTTTAACAGAACATTTGAGTTCCTGACTTTTATATATGTGCAGGTTTTCTTTAATAGTAAGAAGAGTGTCCACTAAACACTGTGACTCTAGTGGGGTATAGTAGACACATATATAGGATTATCCTTTATTTTTAAATGCTCTTCTTACTTAAATACTCTGAGTGAAGCACCCTTTCTAAGCCCTCTTTAAATGGAGACTGTACATACAATGCTTGTTATGGACCATACGTGTCTCCCGCAGATTCCTATGTTTCAGTCCCAAATCCCAGTGTAGGTGGAGATGGAGTTTTTAGGTGGTAATGAAGCTTACATCAGGTTGTGAGGACAGGTCCTCTGATGGCATTAATGTCCCCATAGGAAGAGACACCAGATGGCTTGCTTTCTCTCTCCTGAGTGCCCGAAAATGAGAGTTCGTGTCAGCATGAGCACAGAGGGAGATGGTGACTCAGAATGAAGCCTGCCCTGCTGGCATCTTGTCTTGGACTTCTGTTTCCAGAACTGTGAGAAACAAATGTCTGTTGCTTAATCCACACAGTCTATGTTTTTTGTTACAGGAACCCAATCTAATTAATACAGCACGGTAGTGCAGATCTTATGAGAGCTAAGCTTAATATCTAAGCCTTGGAGCAGTCATTTCTTTTAAATACTGACATTTACATTAAAAATTGTTACATCTCACAATCTTAAGAAGGATTGTAATGATCCCTTGTACCATGTAGGATAGACATTACCAAATTCCTTCCCTGTCTGAACAGTAATTATCAGCCTTCCTCCTGTTATCTGTCTGATTACTTTACCAACCTATTTTTCCCCTTTCCTGGCTTTGTATTCAAAACGATAAATGTTAGCAATAATAGCTTTAATAATGGCAACACTGTCTTAAATTTTTATGGCACATTCCCTCTAAGAGGTTTAAGGTAATTTAGATGAATTTCTTAGTTTTCACTGGCGACTTTCCAATGAGTTAGAGTGTGAAATGCACACTACTCAGCCTCACAGCATATCACTGTCACCCTCTTCATGTGACTATTTGCTTCTGTTTTACATGGACTTCCTCTGTTCTTCACCTTACCTCCAGTGAAAGGAGCCTGCTATTCTTTTAAGTTGGTGTGTGTGTGTGTGTGTGTGTTTCTGTTTCTGTCTACACCCCAACCCCCTCCTGCTTCCCCATGCACATCTGGAGGCTTAGCAGTGCTCAGGACTAAAGAATATAAAATGGAAATGACATGCAAGGAGTGTGCCAGATGCAACACTTAGAAGTGCCAATTCTGTTTATCAGAAATGTGACTATTTTAAACTTAACTCACGGCAAATGGCAATTTTCACATCTAGGCAAGAATGGAAAGAATAGAATTCACTAAAACCTAACATAAAATATTCACTTTTGGAATGAGTTTGATAAGAACACTGAAACAGGCAGTAAAGGCTGGGGGATATAGGATAACACCTGTTACATGCTAAGAGCATTTGATGAAGCAACACCTCAGTGATTTGCTTGTTAGCAGCCAGTGGCTGGTGTCAGGGCTGCTCATGTGTAGGAGTCATGGGGTTTATACTGGAGTGAGGAGGGCTGAGACAAAGACCAGGAACTTGTGGACACAGACATTGTTTTTCTTCCTTGTGATACTTATTCTAATAAGTTTTTGCATTTAAAAACACATGTAAAAGAGAATCTCAATTCAACCATATTTTTACATATCAAAATTTTAAAAGTTATACTGAAAAAATGGTACATGAAGCAAAATATAAAATCATGAAAATCATATTTTAGTTAAACTTATGAGAAATGTGTAATATGGTCAAAAATGGCATTAAATAAGTAATTTATTGTTATGAAAACAAATGTTTAAATATAGATATTTAATTCACTTATAAAATGTTCAGTAGTTTTGAGTGCTGTTATAAAGATGGATATCATGTTTTTCCATGATGACTTACCAGCTATTCATTCTTCATTTTTATAACAAGCTTTTGATTTAAATATCATACTATAGTTTTCTGTAGTAAAAGTATAAATTAGAACATTATAAAATGCTAAACATTTAGGTTATTACTCTGTATATTTGCACAAGTAAACATATTTTTAATAATTAGAGTACATATTATTAAGAATATGTTAAGAATAATATTATATGTCATAATAATATATATGTATATATATTTTCCTAGGGGCTAAAACCATGAAAACCCTGTGGAATATATCTTGCAAATTCTAAATTTAATTGACTGAAACATTCTATTTACATATACACACCAGTGGACCCTTATGATCAACCACTTTGCCTTGACTGGTATTGTTAATTCCTTTGTTGCGTCTCTCTGATAATGCCTGAGTTCATCCTATTCGATGATCAGTTTATTATTGCAATATGGATAGGCTATAGTCGTTAATTACTCAAACACTGATTTAGGTGTTTAGAAAGTATTTTTAGATGTGATTAACATTCTAATCAATTGACTTTAAGTAGGGGATATTATCCTGAATAATCAGGGTTGTCTGAATCAATCAATTGAAATGCCTTAAAAACAGAACTTAGGTTTTCTGGAAAAAGAAGAAATTTTGCTTGTGTATAGCAGCTCAGCTTATGCCTTGTAGTTTCCAATAACCCTTCCTAACATCCTTCCCTATAGATTTCAGACTTGGCTAATCAGCTCCCAGTATTCTGCAAACCAGCTTCTTGCAATAAATCTCTTAATACAGAGGGTACCAAAAAGTGTATACACATTTTAAGAAAGGAAAAAAATGTATAAAAATTACGCTGATGACAACTACTTTGAATACCTCTTGTGATTGCAGTCAAATGTGACTTGTATTCATCTTTGGTTATCGGTATATATTCAGTATTACAATTTTAATACAGTTTTATCCTTTCTTAAAATGTGTACACAATTTTTGGCACCCTCTGTATATGTATCCTACTTGTGTTTTTCTGGTTGAACCATGATTGATACAACCTATGATGGCTAAATTTTCTTCCAACTGCCTTTCTTCCAAGAGTTTCACCTGAACCATTTTCACAATCACGATAAAGAATTACTGATCAATTGCTAAGAGAATTACAACAGCAACCCCATCATTTTAATATAAAGTATCCATAAATTATACTTGCTTTACACCAACATTTGCTTCTTGTTGCAACATGCAGCTTGTTTTGCCACACTCCTCTTTCTATCTACTGACCAAGATACCCTTCATGTTCCTCTCAGCTCCACTAACATTAGCCAGGTTTCTTCCTATTGGCCGTTGACCTCCCTTTTATTAGAACGTTTACTTTAGAAAACTTGCAATTGTAAATTCTTTCTTTGTTTCTTTGAGATGTACATCTCCTAGCTTGACAGTTTTAGAACCAAGGAGTGTCTCTGTCAAAGAATCATCCATTTGAAAGGTAATTACCAAGAAAATAGAGCCCCTGTCTCAAAATATCTGTGGCAGGGTAGGAGCCTAACTTGCATAATCACCAGCAAACACAGAATCCTTACCAATTGACAACCTCCCCACAAACATCCTGCAGTACCTTACCACTAGATGACTCCAGACTTTCTAATTCTCACACCTGTTGTCTTAGAGTAGATTTCAGTCTCTCTCCCATATTGTAATACTCTTGACCTCTATTACAATACATTTGAATAAAGTCTTCCTTGCCCATTTAGCTTTGTCTGGTGCATTTTTTTTGACACCATGTAGGATTATAAGATTAGAGAGTGCATTTTTCCACTTATTTGATAATTTGGGGAAGTATGAATTTATTTATTTTTTTTTTTTAAGTTTTTAATTTTTAAACATTTTTCTTAGCTGAGTCATCCTGTCACCTGTTGACAGCTCAGTGGCAGCTCATCTTGGGCTGGACATCGAACTGCTGCTGCTCAGAGCTCAGCTCGCACTCTTGAGCAAGCTCTTAACCAACTGAGCCACTTGGCCAGCCCTTGAATTCATTTAAATGAGTTTACATTATGATCACACTGACTTCGGCATAAATATTGATATTTCAGTAGTATATCTTATTTATCAAAGTATGTTTTAGGAATTGTATACAATATTTTGCATATATAAAAATCTATAAATTATTACAAGATATCAATTCTAAATTAATGAGGACCAGAAGTAGTTTACGTAATGCTGTCACTGCTCTGATAATTTAGATAGATATTGACTTGCTAATTGTCATCATCATTTCTCTTTGTTATTTTTAGCCCCCCTCTTTCTTTTTCTCTTCCATCTCAAACCCTGTCATGAAGACTAAGAACACAAAATAATAGTAGCCATTAGTATTTTTGTGACTACTTGCGGAGTTTTTGTTGCCATCCCAAACAGAAAACGTTGGATTGCAAAGTTCTAACTTGAGTCTAGTTGCTCGTTAGCTGTTGAACATAGAGCTTAAAGTAAAAATATAAAGAGCCATAGTAGAAGTTCTGTTTGGATTTCCTTTGTTTGAGAAACTCCTAAAAAAAAAAAAAAAAAATCTTCCATATCCCTCCAGCCTCCACAGAATATAGTTATTCCCTGAAATCACAAGGCTTTCTAGTTTGTGGTCATTATTGATTATTGAGTTAACCAAGCCAAGATGGTGGCTGATCAACATAATCAGAGTTCAGGGTAAATGTGCAGAGGGCCCTAGCCCAAAACCTATATTTTAGAGGCAAAGCATGAAAAACAAACAAACAACTTTTTTAACCATATGTTCATCTTAAATTTTAAGACCACTGTCTTCTGGAAGCAAGGTATTCTATGTCAGTTATTATATTATGGACAATAATTTGCTGGAGCTTAACAAATAATAAATATTTAGAATGATCTGTGTTTAAGATTTTGCATACATAGGTTATTTTGCATAACTCATATAAAAACAAATACCATTTTTTTTAATGGGGCAAATATCTTTTGAAAGATTTTTTTTCATGAAATATTGCAGTCTTATTTAATAGCAGTTCTAAGAATGTAAAATACAGACTACTCTATTTACATTCTCCCAAAGGGAGTTAATATAAATATTCCTCCATATGTAACCATAAAGTTTTAATGTAAACCAAGTATAGTACAATAGCATGATGGCTTTCATTGCTAATAAAGAGACAGGTGTTTAAATTGAAGGTGTCCTGAAAGCAGAAATCCTATATTTGTTTTAAATTAGACTGGATTACAGTTTCTTATGAGTGTCTCTGGTTTTTATTGATTACAAATTTAATCTGTAACTATATCAAGATAAATGACATCACTCTCAAAATATCTGATAGTATGTTTGCAGAAGGTATATGTAACCATGACTAGAATAATCTTTAAATATTAACCAAAAGTTGGACTAGGAAAATGTGTGATTATCTAAGTAGTTAATATAAAAACACAAAGACATAAAAAATATAAGAGGAAAAAAAGACAGACCCCAAATTGAGCTTAAGAAGCAAACTCTTATCAAATCAAGATAATATTGTGGACAATCTTAGTTTATTTGGAATATTATAACAAATATATGATAGACTAAGTGGCTTATAAACAACATAAATTTATTTCTCATAGACTGGAAGTCAGAGATCAGGGTGCCCGTGTGGTTGGGTTCTAATAAGAACGCTCTCCAGGTTGCAGATTGCCAACTCCTTATTGTACCCTTATGTGGTTAAGGGACCAGAGAGCTCTTTGGGGCCCCATTTATAAGGACATTCATCATATTAGAGACTCCATTCTCCTGACCTAATTACCTCCCAAAGGCCCCACCCTTAATATGATCACACTAGGGGTTAGGATTCAACATATGTAGTTTGGGGAGATGCAAACATTCAGCTCATTGCACAATCCAATTCTGGACAAACCATTTTTTGAAGAAAGTCAATAGAGTAAAATTCTCTTTACTTATTTTTTAATTTATTTCTCTGAAAAGATATACTGTTATCTATTGTATCAATCGAGATACTGACTTTTATTTAACATTTTGAATTAAGATCTTTGTACCAATTAAAAAGCAACAATTTTTAAACATGTCAAAGGTTAGAAAACCTTCAGTTAATTTACTGCCTAATCAACATATTTGATACTTATTTTATTCATTTTTCATTGGCTTATTTCAAAATAGCTTTTGCAATTGTACTTTGTACCAAACCTTGGGCTAGGCCTTTAGCAGTGACCAAAATTAACAAGATTCCTGCCTTTATTTAGTAGAAGTGTAGAGGAAGCGATAGAATTGAAATCAATAACAGCACACATAACTATATGATAATGATTGAATTAAGTACTATGAAGGAAAAGTAGAGGAACTGTATTTATAGAGCTCTTACTTCCTTTTTCTTAAAAAAGTTCTGATAGGTGGTTCCTCCTGTCTCTCTTAGCCAGCTCCAGCCAGTAAGGTAGTAGAACAGTGCCTCAACTGTGAATGTACAGAGGGAGGATCTCTGGAAACTTGTCCTTTAACTTGAGCCCACCATTGATTAGAAGAACCCAAGGCCTTCGTGCAGAGGCAGCCTGGGTGCTCTGGCTAGTGTCACTAGTGCACTGGGGCTGAGGTGGCCCCTGCTCTTCCCGGTACAGTCTTCTCCTATCAGTGCTCCTTCAGCTGGGATCCTTGTGGGCAATGATAAAAGCAATTGAAAATTGATAAACAGAGAGCAAGGTTAAAGGATCAGATGGATACTGCTAAAAATTAAAGTTAAGAAGAAAATCAAGAACTATCTGATGTTTAAAAGAAGGCAAACTGGGCCGGCCGAGTGGCGCGGTGGTTAAGCGCTGGCTTGGGAAGCCAGCAGCCCCGGTTCGGGTCCCACATATGAGGGCCAGTGACACTGCCCTCAAAAAACAAACAAACAAAAAAACTGCGAGATAAAATTAGAAATTTGGGGAAATTTATTTATTTATTTATTTATTTATTTATTTATTTATTTATTTATTTTTAAATGAGGGCAGTGTCACTGGCCCTCATGTGGGACCGAACCGGGGCCGCTGGCTTCCGAAGCCAGCGCTTAACCACCGCGCCACGCCACTCGGCCAGGGGAAATTTATTTTTAAAATATTTTAATAAAATGGGTAACAACATATACGAGTATGATAATATTTCAGTGTTGAAAAGCCTCAGTTAATATGAAATTTAAAAGTCTATACCAGTAAGTAAAGATAAGACCCAAAATATTAAAAGCTAACAGAAAAATGGGGAAAATAAGAATAGGCTACCTAGAAGATACTAACACAGGTAAAGGCGTTTATGTGGGGGAGGCTCAGGGATGAGGGGAAGCCGGACCAGAGGTGGAGCCTCTGGGAAGGCAGGGTGAATCCCAGAGCATTTACATATCTGTTTTCCTTTATTTGTTTGCTTTCCTGGACAAAGACAAAGGGATCATGAGCAGTCCAGTGCTTTTGCCTTTCAGAACATTCACAGAGCATCCTGCCTCATGTGGTCTATGTAGGGAAAGGTATGTGATGCTACAATCATTTGGTGCTCAACTGATAAGGTTCTGCAATATCTGAAGACACAACCAAGTTATTTCCATTGTATGTAAATGTAATGCCTTCACACTGAGAAATAAGCTCTAAATGTGCAGCATTTTACCTAATGTATAGACTGTTTGCTGCAGAAGATACTTCTAAACCACGCAGAGAAGAAAAGAACATTTGTAGCCTAGGAAGAATCTCTGAAGTATTTGGGGAGCTACCTTCCTGCAATTCCTAACTATGATGAAAACTGTCACTAGCAAGTTTTCTGCACTCTCCTGAGTATGCTACCCCTCCGCATTTATTTGTTCTTCCAAAGGCATTCTCAGAGGCTCTTCCAAAGTTGCTTAATTTCAAAACGTTTAAAAGGGAATCCCGGACAGGCCAACAGCAGTGTCAATATTGACAAAATATTTTGTTGGTTTTTGCCGAAATGCTTAGGTAACTCTTACTGTCTGACTCAGATTTGCCAGAAAATGAAGTTTTTCAGGGCCTCGTCAGGTTCTCACAGGGCAAACCGTTTATTTCTGGAGTGCTGGGGTAATGATCTCGCCAGAGGAGGGAGTATGCGGGTCCGTGGGTAAGGCGGCGCGGGTGCTGCAGCGGTATGGGAGCTGGAGACCTGCGCACAGAGTTTACTGTGCAGAGTCCTGGGAATCGCACCTGCCGTGGAGAGGGCGAGGGACGCCGGACAGCGGAGGGAGTGGGCAGGGTGTCCATGCAGATGCCACAGCAGTGTCGTGCAGCCTGCAAAGCTCTGACCCGAGGCTCTTCTCACTCTCCAAGGGCTCGAGTTTCTGTCTTGTCCACACAGCAGCCCCGAGGGCAGGTGGGAGCGTTGCAGTCTGCTCTACTGTCAGCCACAGAAGACGCCCTAAAGGACAGTTTTCTCAGTAATTGTTTGAATACTTTTTAAAAAGCTCTCTTTGTTTTCTCTTTGAAAAGACACATTTTATGACAATATAGTGCTAAGAGCTAGAAATTTGATATGGTATGTCGAGTTGCGTTCTGATCTAATTAAATTCTGGTAAAAACAAATTTAGACCTGTAAAGCATTGATTTCTCTATACAGTGATCTCCTTTTAAAAAGTGCTTGAAACTCGGTTGGTATATCAACAGGAAGATTGTATTTCTCCTGTCTTCCTTGGCATTGTTGTCTGTACTCAGGCTGTTTTTGGATTATCTGTGCTTTTCTAACTAATCTTGTTTGAGATACTTTTTTATGAAAAAAAATATAGAGGAAAGCTTTGAAAATGAAAATTTTTCAAGGTGCTTCAAAGATTTACAGTTTTTTTTCTTTAAATATAGTCTTCAGGAAATATTTTTCATATATATATATATATATATATATATATGATGTAGGCAATGCAAGTAGAAGATAAATAATGATTTCATGCTAATTCCAGAGTTCATATTATAAATTAGTTTCAAATTTCAAAATATTTAAATGATGTTTTACAATTTAGAAGCAATTTTGCCCTTACTGTATTTTTAATTTATTATTGATTAGTTGAGTAATGAATGACTGTCAGGTATAATACTAAAGCCCGGGACTAAAATTCTCTATCTTTAAAGATCCCCTAGCAATGGACAAGACAGAGACATTAATAATACGGTATGATAAGTGCTTTAGTTCATTTATTTTTGTCATTTTCCTAATCATGGGTAATACAAGAATGTGAAAAGAAAATAAAGCCACCTTAGGAAAAAGACTGGATATTTTTGTCCGGTTCTAATCTTGATTCTCCTACAATTAATAAAACAACTTTGCAACACTTAGAACATCTGTTGATGAGTAATGTGGAAATAGTCATAATCAAATTAGCTGTTAAATATACAAGTTTAAAGCTATAAACATTAGTATGGGTAAGTTGATATTAATATCATAGGTGAAAGGTTTGAAAAAAATGTAGGAATTTAAGAATTTACAGACCACAAAAAACAAACATAATGCAAATTGGCTATATGTTTATACAAATCAATTACAAAAATGGTATTATACAACAGATTCTAAACAGTGACTTATAATTAACTGCAGTTTGAAACACAGCATAATCTTGAAACCCATCAACAATCCTCAGGCCTGCTGAGTGCTTCTGAAACCTCTAGCAGTTTTGCTTAAATAGAACAGAAAGATGAAAGAGTGCATATCTCCAAGATTTCAGGGTCAGCCAAGAATGTAACCTTGGCCTAGTCTATTCTAGGTCCCACATATTTGCACTATTGTTTTTGTGTGATAAAGAAGTCCATGGCACTTTTGAATATTTCAGCATGGGTGGAGGGGATGGTATGGGTGATATCATTTCTGGGCTGAGAATGCCTAAGAAGATTGTATACCTCCTCCTGGGCTTAGCAAAACCTTTTCTGAGATGGAGACCCAGCAGCTCCCCATAATTCTGGTCTTCTCAGTTGGGCTTGCTCATCTCAGTTTATGCAGCTTGGGACTGAGTTTCTAACACTGTAAGAGGTGTCTCACATTTGGGGCCCTACCGGCAGCTCCCCATAATTCTGGTCTTCTCAGTTGGGCTTGCTCATCTCAGTTTATGCAGCTTGGGACTGTAAGAGGTGTCTCACGTTTGGGGCCCTACATGAGTCTCCCAAACATCAGCCATGAAGTTCCACTTTCCCAGGCCCCATCTAGGATTCTCATATCCCTCTGTGTTGGTAAACCTACTTTCATGCTCCATCTGAAGTAGGGGTGTCACTTTATAGCTTGCCTGTCTGCCTCCATGCACCTCTCCATAAAGACAGATCATAACTTCAATATTATGCTTACTATATATATATCCCTGTTTGGCACCAAAGGATGGCCGGTTAGTCAATGATGGGTAAGATCTCACGAGAGGGACAACCCAAGTCAGACACGGTCACATGGGTGCCTGTGGGTGCTGGTGGGTACCAGTGGGTACCAGTGGGTACCAAAAGGAGGAATCATGAGTTGACAGAAATAGGGCATGAACCCCTTGCTTCAGGGTCTGGCAGCCTGCCTGTGAAATGACCTATTGATATGATAATGTCTGTCCTCCGTGCATTCTTATCAGTAAGCCTTGGCAGAGGAGGTTCTGTCGCTTAAGAGGTGCATGACAATAACCTTATGGGACCTCTGGTAATGGCAGCTTGCAGGTGTGGGTGATTTGGCCTTGAGCTATGTTTTTGGGTGTGAGACACACAGACCTCTGAAGCTATATTGACCCTACATTGACCCTTGCTTATGTGTCAGATAATAAAAGGAACGGTCAGGCCCGATTCAGGGCTCCAGTCCACAAGGCTGGGGTCCCCCGGCCCCGAACTGTTTTCTCTCCTATTTTGTGTCTTTCTCTCTCTTTTCCTTAACCTTTCGCTGTCCCTTCTCCATACCCACCTAGCCCAGTCATGCGGGACACAACATAGGGGACCATAGTGGGAGAAACCAATTAGTTTACCCATTAGAAACCAACCAACCAATGCTAAAGGCAAAACTACAGATTATAGACAGCTATGCCTTTTTGATACATCATTTCATTTAATGCTCACAACTTTAAGAGATAGGTACTACTACAAACATTACACTACTACAAATTTTCTACTTCACAGATAATTAACAGACTTTTAGAGGTTAAAAATCATACTATGAGAGGAGAATGGTTACACATTTTGAGATAAAGAATTTAATAAGCAATGCATAGCCTAAAGTTTCATCAGTGTACAAATGGAAGATTTACTGAAATACTCGATTAAAAATATATAAACTTTTATTAAAATGAAATTTTATATCAAGGCTAGAGAAATAAGTATAGAGAATCCCTCTTCAGGTAGGAAAGAGAAGAGAGAAAGGGAAATTTTGTAGTTGGAGTTTATAATCAACCTGAAAACTATAAAGGGGAAAAAGGGGCCAGCCTTTTTAGAGAAGCTTGTTGAAACATTTGGGTACAGCGCTTGGTGTTGAGTGAGGAGAACCTTTTTACTGTGTGAACCAACATTTGTTGACAGTCAGTGTCCTGGGTGGCAATACCTGTTGGTGAGCTCCAGTAGTGCCGCCAAAAACACACAGCAGATGCTCTTCTTAACCTCATTTCTCGAACAGGAAAATGCTTCAAGACTTCAAATTAGAACATAATCTTCAGATAAGCAGTCATCAATGGGCAGACTTAGTGATTCTGAGAGAAAACCTAAAAAAAAAAATTCCTGGAAAATAAAACAAGTGTTTAGAAAGCTGATCTTGGAAAACATGTGACATTATAGGGCAGAATTTCAATCAATTTTTTAACATCTTAAAAGTTATAGTCACAGATGTTCTTCATCTGAGGCTCAGATGAGAGCAATGCCCTGAGTTAGCTCCACCAGGGCAGGGAGCACGTGAGATGCTCAGCTGGAATTAGAACAGGTCATGTTCATGAACTTGGGGTGATCTTACTATAGCCTGTACCCCAAGAAGCACATTCTCCTGGTAAGGCTGCTGCCTTTGTTAGAGCACTTACCTTAGGGCACTTTATTAGGGTACCTGCCTTAGTTTCCAGCTCAGATGAGAGCCCTTAGCTGTGATCTCAACACACTTCCTGATGCCTGCCATTGAAATGAACCCTGCTCCCAGCACTTTCTGCCCTTGGCTGAGGTTCTGTTTAGAACCTGTTTAGAAATTATGAAATAATTTTTCATAATTAGGGTGATGACATTTACCCACTTGTGAGTATTGTTTCTTGCCTCATATCTCTAACCTCACACCCAGCTAATCTTCCACAGATGTTGTGAAAAATAAACTGGGATTTGACAGGCCCAGCCTTCATGCTAGCCATTTATTCTCAGAACAAGTTGGTCCCTTCAGCCTGCTTGGCAGAGTTCCCAGCATATCTCATGGTTTTTGCTCAGATTATCACGTGGTTCTCATGAGATGGAATTACATTAGGGTAAAAAAATTCCAAAAAAACAATATTAAATCACCTCTCCAGATGAGTTAATTCAATGATAAAACTTCTCAGTCTTGCTTTCCTCTTATTGTAGTTGTAAGAGGGCAATTCAAATTATTTAAGGATATAAGAAAAATTATTATTAAGGATATTAGAAAAATCTAATATTATACATAACGGTGTAGAAAGATTGACTTAAAAAATAATTCAATGGGCCAGCTGAGTGGCTCAGTTCGTTAAGAGCTTGCTCGAGTGTGAGCTCTGAGCAACAGCAGTTCGATGCCTGGCCCAAGCTGAGCTGCCAACAGGTGGCAGGATGGCTCAGCTAAAAAATAAAAAAGTAAAAAAATAAAAATAATAATAATAATTCAGTAAAACTCAAGTACAGTTGAAAAAAGTATAGGTAATAGGAGCTAGGTTCTGTGTTCAGTGAAGAATATAAAGTGTGAAATTGTAATCTTAACACTTGTGTGACAAAAGAATTGCAGCCTATGGAGAGAAAAGCAAGAGCTTTCGAATATCCAAAAATAAAAGATGGATAATGGAATCACAAAACAAATGGGATCTTAGTAATTATTAAGTAAAATTTATTACATAATATAAGAATTCCTTTTATAACATTGGTGAAGCTGATCATCTACCCACGACTTGAACTTTTGCAGCTCTAGGGAACTTATTACTTGTAAGTAGGGCACTCAATAAAGGAAAATAATAAGGGAATATATTTTCTTCTTAATAAGTGGAAAAGGGCCAATAACAAGACACTAAAGATTTTTAATGCTTAACAAGACTTTAATATTTTTAGCAGGGAGAGCTGAAATCCGTAGCCTGAAGTAGACTAAACATGGCTCTGAGCTTCAGGGTAAGCCTGCTACAATGGGGAAGAAGGAATGAATATTTTGTATTTACATTAGCTCCAGAATCAGGATCCCTACATCTGAGGTCACTTAAGAAAATGCCTTAAATTACTCCAGCAACGTTGTTATCCTGTTACCCCTTTTTTTGAGACTGAATAATGGTAAATGCCTAACCTGTGAAAGGGTTAGATTGGAACCTATATTTCTTTCACTATAAAAAAATAACCAATATTTTCATATATATAAAACCACTGACTGAAAAGACCAGTTGGTAAGGATCCAGATGAAAGAAGCAGGCTACTGAATTGTACGTAGATAGCCTTGGAAATGTTTATTTTTAGACTAGCCTTTCCCATGCCACTGTGAGAACCACAGACTACAGAGCATTGCAGAACTACAAAGTAACTGAGCATTAGAACTGGAAGGGGCCATGGAGATGTGTTTTTCCTACAAACAGGCTTACAAACTGGTTTTAGTTTCAGACCCTTTTTTTCCAACAAAAATTTTAGATGAAATCCACTCTATTAAAGGTGAGAACATGCCTCTCTGCCCACTTCCTCTCTTCCTTCATCCCTTCTGCCCCTTTTCTCTTTCTCTTTCTCTTTCTTTCTCCCTTGTAGCAGCCCCTGAGGCACCATCATCGAGCTCTGTGACTGCATCTGCCAGAGTGACTTTTCAGAGACTACTGCATTCATTTGATCTCAGTTAATATGACATATCAAGGAAGCCGAATGTGATAGAAAAGCTTTCAGAAGATGGAAAAGGTCTAGGCTCTTTACCAGTGATGTGGGACCTAAGGCAATTCTTGTTCCTCATGAGTCACAATAGAAATGTGGTTGTTACTCAGTAGGTATTGCAAAGCTCTGTGGGCCCCTTTCCAGAAGACTAAATTATGCATATTGGAATATGAGAGGCAAAAGTATAATGCCACCAAATTCCTAGAAGAAATCTTTCTTCACTCAGAAATTATGCTTATTTGATGATTAAAATTTTGGTCAGGGAATGGAGAGGGAATTACCTCTTCATTCCTAAATGAGGTAAGAGTCTTAAGATTGTATGTCACTTCAAGTCTGCTATTTCTGTCTTGATAAAGTAATAAAAGAGTCAAATGACCCACTCTAGAGCAGTTGCTTGGTTGTGTTCACGGAGTGTGATTTCCAGCTTTAGGCAAACTGTGCTGTGCATGCTCCTTTGTTTAATGAGCTATGCCAGCTTTGGTTTCCTGGATATTTGGGTGTTGAAGGAACTCCTGCCCTTGCCAAAGGGCTTAAAGCAGTGCTTAATTGCTTAGTGTTGTCTTAAATAGGGGATAGCTAACATGGAAGGACTGTTCATTATTTGCAAGAGACTGTGACTTACAAGCATTAGTTCATGTAATTCTTATTTTGACAGATTTCTGACCTGTGATGTCCCAAAACAGCTATTATGAATAAGTGAATCGAAATAAGGCTGATTCTAAAAGAAAGTTGTAAAACAGATAGGATTTATATTTCTAGTGAATTATAATAGCAAATATTCATTTAATGGTTTAATATTCATAATGAATAGCATAGAATGAAGACATTATTTACCTGCAAGAGATTACAAGAATCTAAATTTGTATATATATTTAACAGAAAAAAATTGGGTGGAGACAGAAGGGCTGAAAATGGAAACACATTTCTCTAAACAGGACATACATGAGATATGAATACGAGAGGCCAACAAACATATGAAAAGATGCACAACATCACTAAGCATCAAAGAAATGCAAATAAAAACCACAATGAGATACCACTTCCCTCCCGTCAGAATGGCTATCATCAATAAATCAACAAACAAGTGTTGGCACAGATGTGGAGAAATAGGAAACCCTCATGCATTGTTGGTGGGATTGCAGATTGGTGCAACCACTATGGAAAACAGTATGAGGGTTCCTCAAAACATTGAAAATGGAACTATCTTATGGCCCAGCAATTCCATTTCTGGGTATTTATACAAAGAAATCCAAAACACTAATTTGAAAATATATATATATATATATATATATATATATATATATATATATATATATATATATGTTTATTGCAGCACTATTTACAATAGCCAAGATAAGGACACAACCGAAATGTCCATCGATTAGACGATTGTATAAAGAAACTGTGCTACATTTGCACAATGGAGTATTACTCAGCCATAAAGAAGAATGATATATTACCATTTGCAATGGCATGGATGGGCCTAGAGAATATTATGGTAAGTGAAATATGTCAGACAGAGAAGGACAAATGTTATATGACCTTTCTTATATGTGGAATCTGAAAAAGAGAATAGACGAACAAACGAAACAGAAGTAGACTCAGAGATACAGAGAAAAAACTGATGTTTGCTAAGGGGGAGGGGTATGATTGGGGGACAAGGTAAAAGGATTAGAAAGTACAAATTAGTAGTCACAGTATAGCAATGGGGATATGAAATACGGCATAAGGAATATAATCAATATTGTAAAGATTATGTAGGGTACCAGATGAGTACTAGACTTATCGAGGGGATCACTTTATAGACTGTATAGATGCCTGACCACTGCGCTATACACCTGAAGCTGAAGTAGAAAAATATTGAATGTCAACTATAATTAAACACACACACACACACACACACACACACACACACACACGCGCGCGGTCTGACAAGTCCGCGAACTCATCCTAGAAAAAGTGCTATATACTTCATTGCTGAGTATCACTACAGTCACTTTCGAAGTATTCCCCTTGGGAAGCTTTGCACTAACACCAGCACCCACCTAGTCTACCCTTCCAAGCAATTTTGAAACTCTTTTCTGGAATAGCCTCCAGAGCTGTTGTATTATCCTTGATGTCTCAAATGTCATCAAAATGTCTTCCTTTCAATATTTCCTTTATCTCCTGGTAAAGAAAGAAGTCACTGGGGGCCAGATCAGGTGAGTAGGGAGGGTGTTCCAATACACCTATTTGTTTACTAGCTAAAATTTCCCTCACAGACAGTGCCGTGTGCATTGTTGTGATGCAAGAACCATGAATTGTTGGCGAAAGTTCAGGTCATTTAATTTTTTTCATGCAGCCTTTTCAGCACTTCCAAATAGTAAATTTGGTTAACTGAGGGTGCCAAAAAAAATACAGAGGGTGCCAAAAAAAGTACACGTATTTAAAAAACTGCATTAAAATTGTAACACTCAATATATACCAATAACAAAAGATGAATACAAGTCATGTGTATACATTTTTTTTGGTACCCCAGTATATACAGACAGTGCCAAAAATGTATACACATTTTAGGAGATGTTATCTATGCTCAAGCAGTAGTTCACTATAATCAGAAGTGTCTGGATGCTGATGGTAACCACTTTGAGTACCTCTTGTAATTGCAGAAGTCAAACGTGACTTGCATTCATCTTTTGCTATTGACATATATTGAGTATTATGATGTTAATACAGTTTTTTCCTTGCTTAAAATGTGTATACATTTTTTGGCCCCCTCTGTATATATAGTCCTGGGATGTAGAGTACAGCATAGGGAATATAGTCAGTGGTATTATAACAGATATATATGATGTCAGAGGAGTAGTATATTGTGGGGGTTTATCACTTAGTGAGGGGTGTAAATGTCTAACAACTACGTTGCTTTTTACACCTGAAACTAATAAAAGAGAAAAAATATATACTAAATTAAAAATCGTTTTTCTTTTTTACACAACGATCACATGGGATTTCAGGGGTCATGACTAAATAATGTGAGTTTCTTTTCACACACAAAGAAAATGGAAACACATTACAAAATATTCTACAAAGCTAGGAAACTCACAAAATCAAAAATACTTAGCAATTGCTGGACAGTGATCAGTTGTCTTGCAAGGAAAGACATTTGTAAGAAAAAGATTCTAAAGTAAAGATGTTTAGTGGGCTTCCTGGATTTTCTATAAAAGATCAGAGATAATAAAACTTTTGGGGGCACTTCACTGAAACAACTCTAGTTTTTTATTCTGCTCTGCCATGTCCAGACTGGCTACTCTGGATTATAATAACTGTATACAAAAGAGTTGCTCTCTGTGTGTGTGTGTGTGTGTGTGTGTGTGTGTGTGTGTGTAAGAGAATGTATGAATGAAACTAGGTGATTAATGCATCTTTTGAATATTTGTATTCCATGTCTACTGATATTTTGTTAAAAAGTTTTTGTAGAAATAAAATTAACTCTTTAATTTATTATCTCAGATGGGAAATTAGGAAACTATCTCCCTTTTCCCTTTTCTGTAACTCTGAATCTAATTGGTCATTACAACATGTTGAACTTCTTTTATATACATCTGCTTCTCTTCTCAATTGCTGCCTCTGCCTTAAGTTTGGTGGTTAAAAAACTTTACCAGGTTTATAATGTAATAGCTTATTCTTAATTGCACCTCTTGCCTCCTATTTGTTTTTCTTCCAACCATCTTTGAAACTGCCCCTGAGTTCTGAAAAGAGAGATCTGA
Source organism: Aselliscus stoliczkanus (assembly GCA_033961575.1). Taxonomy (NCBI): domain Eukaryota; kingdom Metazoa; phylum Chordata; class Mammalia; order Chiroptera; family Hipposideridae; genus Aselliscus; species Aselliscus stoliczkanus. The sequence continues at coordinate 66,707,161 of CM066740.1, read as the reverse complement.
TTCAATTAACCCCTTAAAAAACCACAACTTAGATGGCTCCCCATGGTTGACAGAATAAAGCTCAACATCCCCCTTTTAAATTACAAATACACTCGTAATTTAAAAGGATGTACCACTTGACTATATTTAGTATATATGTTCCATGCTCTTAAAGATTTTTGTCTTTTTCCTGTCATAAAATATCAAAATGTGTTAGATATTTTAATTATTGACCTACTGTGCCTCACTGCTATATAATAGATGCTCATTAAATATAAAAGTTAAGCACTGGAACAATCTGGACTTAATTTGGCTTAGTATGATGCTTCTATACACATTCCAGTGCATTTGTTCCTCAACACTTCCCAAAAACTTTTTTTTTCTCTTTTCCCCTTGATTCCATCCCCACGTAATATCACCTCCCTAGACATAAGCAAAATCTTATGTGCTCTTTAATACAGACCTTTAATTCCAAATTATCTTTGAAGCCTTTTCTGATCTAATTGGCCTTATTGATTTCCTTATTTGGAATCCAATTGCATACTGTTTGGACCTCTCCTATGGCACTGAACTCTTTCTGCTTGGGAATGCAGTTAGCTTTTCAATCTCCCATTTCCTCTACTTCTTTGAAAATTTCTTGAGGACACAGGTGATACCTGATATCATGAAGAAGATGCTTAGTTACTAAGTATTTATTAAGCAGAGGTTTGATAGACCAATATTTCTCTATGAATATTCTCCAGAACTCTCTTTCTGTAGGATGACAGGAGATATGAAATGGAATTCTTTGCCTATAGAAGTTTGGAAAATACTGAGTTAAACAGAGTCAAACAATTTTTTGTTAAAAAAAGATTTTATTGGGGAATTGGGGAATTGGGGAAGGGGAACAGCCAAGTTGTTGTCCTTCAATCTTAGTTGTGGAGGGCGCAGCTAGCTCAGCTCCAAGTCCAGTTGCCATCCAGCCACCTGTCAGCAGCTCACAGCCACTCAGCTCAAGGTGCCGTGTTCAATCTTAGTTGCGGGTGGGCATAGCCAACCATGCCATGCGGAAGTCGAATTGGAAACCTTGTTGCTAAGAGCGCACGCTCTAACCACTGTTCAGTGGCCACCAGGTGGCTGTTCAGGGCAGCTCAGCTCAAGGTGCCATGTTCAATCTTAGTTGCAGGCGGGCGTAGCCCACCATGCCATGTAGGAGTCAAACCAGCAATCTTGTTAGGAACAAGTGCTCTCATCAGCTGAGCCATCCTGCCACCTGTTGGCAGCTCAGTGGCAGCTCAGCTCAGGTGCAGCTCACTGGTCCATGTGGGAATTGAACTGGAGACTCTCTTGCTCAGAGCTTGCGCTCTTAACCAACTGAGCCATTCGGCCAGCCCCAAAACAATTTTTTAAAAAACTGAGATATTTATCAGAACCTTAAATGCTAAATTTTATTTTCTCTAAGGGGGATATGTTGTACCTAGGATTCCCAAACTTACCTGGCCACAGAACCCTTCATTCGCAGATTGATATGCTACATGTAATCCAGTGAGATTCTGGCTGGCTCCTGTTTTACAGGTGAGAACAGTTCCAAATCCCAGAAAATATAGGTTGGGAGTGAACTAGGTTTAGGGATTAAATCTTTAACTCAATTTGGCACATGAAGACTCTGTGATCTTCACACAGCTGCAACCATTGACTTTTGAGCTGCAGGGGGCATCTCAGGGAGTCTCAGCTGGACAAGCACCATTAGAGTTTTAAGCACCATTAGAGTTTTTCACACTTTTTTTTAAAATTTATTTATTTTTAATTAGTTTCAGGTATACAACACAGTGTCATAGTTATACTTTTTCCCCTCAAAGTGACAACCCCCCTCCCCCAATTCGCCACCCCACTCCTCCCACCCATATCATATAGAGCTATTACACTTCCTCTGACTCCCTTCCACATTATAATCCACAACCCATGACTATCTATATATTCAATTACAGTTGGTATACAATATTATACAACCTCAGCTTCAGATGCCCCCTGCAGTGATCAAGCCTCTACTCCATCAATGAAATGGTCTCCCTAACAAGACATATGACCATCTGACACCCCACATAACATTTACAACATTATGAATTATATTCCCTGAACTCTCTTTCATATCCCTGTGGCAATATTGTAATTGCCTATTTTTGCTGTCTAATCCCTTCCCCTTCTCCCTCATCCCCACCCCGCTCCCAACTAGCAACCCTGTTTTTCCTCTATATCTATGAGACAGTTTCTGTTTACTTTGCTCATTCATTCAGTTTTTCAGATTCCGAATATAAGTGAGATCATTGGTATTTGTCTTTCTCTGACTGACTTATTTCACTTAACATAATAGTCTCTAGGTCCATCCATATCATTGCAAATAGTACAATTTCATTCTTCTTTATAGCAGAGTAATACTCCACAGTATTACTACACAGTATTACAGAGTAATACTCCACAGTATAAATGTACCACAGTTTTTTAATCGAGTCATCTACCGATGAGCATTTTGGTTGTTTCCAAGTCTTAGCTATTGTAAATAGCGCTGCAATAAACATAGGGGTGCATATAGTTTTTTGAATTAGTGTCTTGGGTTTTTCAGGGTAAATACCTAGGTGTGGAATTGCTGGGTCAAAAGGTAGCTCCATTTCCAGTTTTTTGAGAAATCTCCATACTGACTTCCATAGTGGCTGCACCAATCTGCAATCCCACCAACAGTGCAGCAGGGTCCCCTTTTCCCCACAGCCCTGCCAGCACTTGTTGTTTGTTGATTTATTGATGATAGCCATTCTGACCAGAGTGAGGTGGTATATCATTGTGGTTTTTATTTGCATTTCCCTAATGACAAGTGAGGTTGAACATTTTTTCATATGCCTGTTGGCCTTCTGTATGTCCTCTTTAGAGAAATGTCTCTTCATATCTTCTGCCCATTTTTTAATTGGATTGTTTGTTTTTTTTTGGTGTTGAGTTGCATGAGTGTTTTATAAATTTTGGATATCAACCCCTTATTAGATATATCGTTGGCGAATATATTCTCCCAATCAGTGGGCTTCCTTTTTGTTTTATTGATGGTTTCCTTTGTTGTAAAAAAACTTTTAAGTCTGATATAATCCCATATGTTCATTTTTTCTTTTACTTCCCTTGCCTGCAGGGATGTATCAGTAAAAATATTGCTCTGGGTAATGTCTAGAAATTTACCCCCTATATTTTCTTTTAGGAGTTTTATGGTTTCAGGTCTTACATTTAAGTCTTTAATCCATTTTGAATTTTTTTTGTATATGGCGAAAGGACGTGGTCCAGTTTCATTTTTTTGCATGTGTCAGTTCAATTTTCCCAGCACCATTTATTGAATAGACTATCTTTACTCCAATGCAAATCTTGCTTCCCTTGTCATAGATTAACTATCCGTAAATGTCTGGATTTATTTCTGGGCTCTCTGTTCTGTTCCACTGATCGATGTGCCTGTTTTTATGCCAATACCATACTGTTTTGATTACTGTAGCCTTGTAGTATGTTTTGATGTCTGGTAGCGTGATACCCCCGACTTTGTTCTTATTTCTCAGGATTGCCTAGGCTATTCAGGGTCTTTTATGGTTCCATATAAATTTTAGGATAATATTTTCTATATCTGTGAAAAATGCCCTTGGTAGTTTGATAGGAATTGCATTGAATCTATATATTGCTTTAGGCAGTATGGATATTTTAACTATATTAATTTTTCCTATCCATGAGAATGGTAGGTGTTTCCATTTATTTGAATTTTCTTTGATTTCTTTCTTCAGTGTCTTATAATTTTCTGAGTACAGATCTTTTACTTCTTTGGTTAAATTTCTTCTTAGGTATTTAATAGTTCTTGAAGCAATTGTAAATGGGACAGTTTTCTTAATTTCTCCTTCCATTAGTTTTACCACCGATTTCTGAACATTGATTTTATATCCTGCTACTTTATTGAATTCGTCTATCAGTTCCAACAGTTTTTGATGGAGCGTTTGGGGTTCTCATATACAGTGTCATGCCATCTGCATATAATGACAATTTTACTTCTTCCTTGCCAGTTTGGATGCCTTTTATTTCTTTTTCTTGTCTGATTGCTGTGGCTAGAACTTCCAACACTATGTTGAATAAAAGAGGAGAAAGTGGACAGCCTTGTCTTGTTCCTGATCTTAAGGGGAATGGTTTTATCTTTTCCCCATTGAGTATGATGTTAGCTGTAGGTTTATCGTATATGGCCTTTATTATGTTGAGATATGATCCCTGTATTCCTACTTTGCTAAGGGTTTTTAACAGAAATGGCTGTTGGATTTTCTCAAATGCTTTTTTTGCATCTATTGATATGACTATGTGATTTTTATTCTTCATTTTGTTGATGTGGTGTATCACGTTAATTGATTTACAGATGTTGAACCAGCCTTGCATACTAGGGATGAAACCCACTCGATCATGATGTATGATCTTAAGATATTGCTGAATTCTGTTTGCTAATATTTTATTGAGAATTTTTGCATCTATATTCATTAGGGATATTGCCCTGTAGTTTTCCTTTTTGGTGCTGTCTTTATCTGGTTTTGGAATCAGGGTGATAGTGGCTTCATAAAAAGAGTTTGGGAGCCTTCCCTCCTTCTGGACTTTTTGGAATAGTTTGAGAAGAATAGGTGATAGTTCTTTTTTGAATGTTTGATAAAATTCACTTGTGAAGTCGTCTGATCCAGGGCTTTTGTTTTTTGGGAGCTTTTCTATTACTGATTCAATTTCCTTGGTAGTAATCAGAGTATTTAGATTTTCTGTTTCTTCTTGTGTTAGCTTTGGAAGGTTGTATGCTTCTAGAAAATTATCCATTTCTTCCAGATTGTGAAATTTGTTGACATATAGTTGCTCATAGTAATTTCTTAGAATTTTTTGTATTTCTGTGATGTCTGTAGTCATTTCCCCTCTTTCATTCCTGATTTTATTAATTTGAGTCCTCTCTCTCTTTTTTTTATTTATTTATTTATTTATTTATTTATTTTGATGAGCCTGGCTAGAAGTTTGCCAATTTTGTTTATCTTCTCAAAAAACCAGCTCTTGGTTTCATTGATCTTTTGAATTGTTTTTCTGTTCTCTATATTGTTTATTTCTGCTCTGGTCTTTATTATCTCCTTTCTTGTACTCCCCTTGTGCTTCTTTTGCTGTTCTTTTTCCAGTTCCCTTAGGTGTAAGGATAACCTGTTGATTTGAGATTGTTCTTGCTTCTTTAGGTAGGCCTGCACTGCTATAAATTTCCCTCTTAGGACTGCTTTCGCAGCATCCCAGATATTTTGGGTCATAGTGTTTTCATTTTCGTTTGTCTCGAGGTATCTTTTGATTTCCTCCTTGATCTCATTTGTGACCCACTCACTATTTAGTAGCATGTTATTTAGCCTCCATTTATTTGTCAGCTTCCTGGATTTCTTCTTATAATTGATTTCTAGTTTCATAGCATTGTGGTCAGAGAAGACACTTGAAATGATTTATTTCAGTCTTCTTAAATTTATTGAGACTTGTTTTGTGGCCTAACACGTGGTCTATCTTAGAAAATGTTCCCTGTGCGATTGAGAAGAATGTATATTCTGTAGCTTTGGGGTGAAATGCTCTGAATATATCAGTTAAATCCAGCTGGTCTAATGTGTCATTTAAGGTCGCTGTTTCCGCATTGATTTTTCTGTCTGGAGGATCTGTCCATTGGTGACAGCAGGGTGTTAAAGTCCCCTACTATGATAGTGTTACTGTTGATCTCTGTCTTTATGTCTGACAATATCTGTTTTTGTGGGAAGCTAATAGCAACCCAGTGTCTGACAAGGCCACATTGCCCTGCTCAGCACTGGATATTAGGGGTGCTGCCTTATGGCTGGTCATGTAATATCTCCTGCCTCAATGAACCCATGTGCCTTTTCTTCTATAGGAGACAATATATTTACTACACTTGTGATATGTTCCTGTGGTGCCCCAATGAGCTAACTACGCAGCCAAGGACGGGTAAGATCTCCTAAAAGTGGGGAGACAACCCAAGCCAGGCTGTAGTTCCATGGGGGACCCCTGAACTGTGATATTGGGACTCAAGCCCCTTGGAAACTGAGGCACAGGCCTCTGACAAACTCAGGCCAGAAAACTCAGACCTGTGAGAAGCTGATGCATTTGCCTAAGGGCCCTACTGTGAATAGTCTCCTGGAAGATTAAAAGTCTTCAGGCCATGAGAGTTCCGGTTAAGAGGCAGCTCTAAGACATCCGCTGACCATGGATTTGTTAGTCAGCCTTGGGTGAATTCCTTTGCCCAGTGCCTTGTTGCAGCAACAGATACTGAAGCTTTGACTGAGAAAGGGATGCAGCCCTCTGTAGGATAAGAGAGGTGTGAAACCCTTTTGGTTGCTAGGTATTGTTATTTACAAACAAATAGATTTTAGATGCTTTTACCTTAAACACAGCCACTCCTAGTCTTTTGGTATAGCTCAAGTATACTGTGAGTTTTATGATTGTGTTTAACTGCTAGGATTTAGGATGATTTCTAGATAGTCAAGATAGCTTTAGTAAACATTCTTTAGGTGACATACAGAAACCGAGTCTGGGTTTCATAGCAATTATCATAATAAAGACAAGGTAATCCTTTAACGGAAGAGTAAGTCACAGTGCACCCTGGAAAGAGCACTTTCAGGGGTGTAAAAGACTGTGTAAATCCTGAGAACTACAAACCACCGTTAATGACTTGTTACAGTTTGCTTCCTTGAAAATTCTCAATAAAAGCTATGCGCTGACCCGATTCGGGGCTCAGTCTTCCTTGGCTGAGTCCCTTGGGCTCAGTCCTCTTTGGCTGAGTCCCTTGGTCTTGCTCTTATCTTTCTTCTGTCTCTTGTTTTTCCTTAATCTGCGTCGCCCCTCTCGTGTCCCACTTGCCCTTGCCACGCAGGACGTGACATGTTTTATATATTTAGGAACTCCTATGTTAGGTGCGTAGATGTTTACTAGGGTTATGTCCTCTTGTTGGATTGATCCCTTTACTATTATGTAGTGTCCTTCTTTCTCCTTTGTTATATTCTTCAATTTAAACTCCATTTTATCTGATATAAGTATCGCTACTCTAGCTTTTTTTCTCAGTTCCATTTGCATGAGATATTTCACTCCATCCCTTTACTTTTAGACTGAATGAGTCTTTTGATCTGAGGTGAGTCTCTTGTATACAGCATATGCTGGGGTCTTGCTTTCTTATCCATTCAGCCACCCTATGTCTTTTTATTGGAGCATTTAATCCATTTACATTTAATATGATTATTGATAGGTGCATAGTTATTGCCATTTTGTTATTTGTGTTCCTAGTCTTTCTTAGTTAGGTTGTTTTGCTCTTCTGCTTAAATAAGCCCTTTTAACATTTCCTTCAAAGCTGGCTTGGTGGTAATGAATTCCCATAACTTATTCTTTTCTGGAAAGCTCTTTATCTCTCCTTCAATTTTAAATGATAACCTTGCTGGATACAGCAATCTGGGTTGTAGGCCTTTATTTTTCATCACTTTGAAAACCTCCTGCCACTCTCTTCTGGCCTGCAGAGTTTCTATAGAAAAGTCAGCTGATAAACTTATGGGGGTACCCTTGTAAGTAACTTGCTTCCTTTCCTTTGCTGCTTTAAGGATTCTGTCTTTGTCCTTAACCCTTGCCATTCATTTTCACTATAATGTGTCTTGGTGTGGCCCTCTTTGGAATCATCCTGGTTGGAACTCTCTGGACTTCCTGGGCTTGTATTTCAATGTCCTTTGCCAGGTTAGAGAAGTTGTCAGACATTATTACTTCAAATATGTTCTCAATCCCTTGCTCCCTCTCTTCTCCTTCTGGTATTCCAATGATCCGAAATTGTTGTGTTTAATGTTGTTTCCCAGCTCTCTTAATCTATTTTCAATGTTTTTCATTCTTTTTTCTTTTTGTTGTTCTGCTTGGGTGATCTCTGCTATCTTGTCTTCTAAGTCACTGATTCGATTTTCTGATTCATCCAATCTGCTAGTCATTCCATCAAGTTTGTTATTTAATTCAGTAATTGTGTTCTTAAGTTCTAGCTGGTTGATTTTCATGATTTCTCTATTTTCTTTATATTTTCATTAATTTCCTTGAACATTCTAATAATCAGTGTTCTGAACTCTGTCTCCAATAGGTTGTTTACCTCTATTTCCTCTAGTTCCACTGATTCAGGAAGTTTCTTCTGATCTTTTATTTGGGTTGTGTTTCTTTGTCTCCCCATTCTGGCTTACTCTTTGTGTTTGCTTCGATATAACAGATAGATCACCCAGGTTTTTCAGTCTTTTCTGGGTAAACTTATATGGTGTGTGTCCTTTATATTTGAATTACTCAGTCTCCCTATTCTCCTGTGTGTATATTTATCTGAGGTGTTCCTTGTGTTGTGCGTTCTCACCTGTTGAAGTTTCAGTTTTGATTACTTTTGGCTTGTCAGTAGGTGGGATTGACTCCCAGACTGATTAGCTGTGAGGATCAGCAGTGTCTGCAGTTTATGAGCTGCTGTGAGAGGGTTGACCCCTCTGATGAGACTTGGACCCTAGTACCTGTAGCAACTTCCTTTTGGGTGTGACTCTTGTATGTGAAACCCAGAAATGCTCTGGTTTTATCTAAAGTGGGCCTCCGGGTATGATGATTCTTGTGTCTGTTTGTTTGGACCCAGTGATGTAGAGTGATTTTAGAGCAAAACAGATCAACAAGAACAACCTCTGCAGCCACCAAAGGAAACCAAACGCTCTCACATGTAAAAAAAACAACCATCAATCTACATTCAACTTGTACAGAAATATCAGACATACAAAAGAAGAAAACAAGCAGAAACAAAACAGTAACCACACACACAATAAGAACAGAAGAGGAAGCAAAATAAAATATAATATCGTAAAATAAAAAATAGAATAAACACGAGAAACTGAATAGCTATACCAAAAAATAAAAATTAAAATAAAAAAAAATGTAAAAAAATAAAAAAATAAAACTTGCAGAAAAAAGGAAAGGAGGAAAAGTATATCAGTGAGAAGAATGAATAAAAGAAGGCAGAAAGTGAGGGTGGGGAAAAAAGAAAAAGAAAAGAAAAAAAAAATATATATATATATATATTTGTCTACACACCCATATATAAGAATATATATTCACCTGTATACACCTATATATTTGCCTATATTAAAAACTAGAAAATGATAAAAATGAAATAGAAATAGAAACCAAAAACAACCAAGATAAGCAACCAATACAGGGAAAACAAAACAAAACAAAACAAAACCTGTGCCGGTCTTGACAAAAGTCCACCAAGCTCTCTTCAGTTTGTCCTCTGCTCTACAAGAATTCCTGTGCGTCTTGTGGGAACAGAGTAGGCCACCTGATGCCTAATGTGATCCTGGCACTGCAGGTTTGCTGTACTTGGGTGTGGTTGTGACGTGTGATTGGTGGTTTTTACGAAGTCACTGCTATTTTGCTTTCGCCTGTCCCAAGGCAGGCTGCACCCCCAAAGGCTCAATGAGTGTCTCTGGCCACCCTTTCGGTTGACAGCTGTGGAGAATTAAAGAATTCCTCACTACCAAAAGCCAGCTGCCAAGAGACTGTTAATTAGTGCCTCAGCAGGTGAAACTGCCCTGCCTCCCAAGCCTTGCAGGAAAGGTGGGGACGGAGTAGGTAGTCTCACTCTGCAGCCTTTACTGGGGTCGAAATTTTTACCCCCTGCAGGTAGGAATACCTCTGTAGTCTGCCCCTACTGCTCCATTCAGGGATCAGTTTCAGACTCTGTCTTGGCGGGGGCCAAAGTTTGTGGGAGTGGGAGGGTTTTTGTTTTTAGAGAGTAGAAAAAAGAAAAAAAGAAAAAAAAATGGATACAGTTCCAACACTGTTTTGAGCTAAGGCCTTTGCCTCATATGCCCCAGCAGAGTTCCTGCTGCTCTCCCAAAGGGCCTCCCGGGGTTTAGGGGACTGCGCGCCTCCTGCCGCTCGGCTCAGATCTCCGCTCTGTCTCTCGGGGACCTGCGTCTCCACGCATGAGTATTCTTTTTTCCCCTCCTCCCGGGTTTCAGGCTTGTGCCTTGGTGCTGGTGCGCGCCCTCGCCTTTCTCCTGCTGCGCTTCTGGAGGGACTGCGCCGGAGTTTAGGGGACTGCGTGCACCCTGCCGCGGGGCTCAGATCTCCGCTCTGTCTCTCAAGGACCTATGTCTCCGCCCGGCGCGCACTGCATCTCCTCGCAGGAGTATTCTTTTTTCCCCTGCTCGCTGGGTTTCAGGCTTCTGCCTCAGAGCCTGCGCTCCGCGGACCCAGTGGGCACCGAGACTGATCCCTGAACCTGGAGGGTGCAGGGATTGATCTTGCCCTGTCGCTGCCGGGCTCTGCACCCTGCTTCCTGGGGACCCGGTGAGCCGCGGGTGCAGCTCGTACCTCTGCACAGTCGTCTCCTCGAGTTTTTCACATTCTGAATGTCTAAATCACAGTGAGGTGTTACAGAATGTCTCCATCATATTATGTAATTTATCCTAGTGTATAGGATATGTATGGAAATTTTCATAATTATTACTTTATTTCTCTTGTGCACTTTAATGATATATTTATACACACACATCTTTTTTTTGAAGGCAGTGTCACTGGCCCTCATATGTGGGATCGAACCGGGGCTGCTGGCTTCCCAAGCCAGCGCTTAACCACCGTGCCACTCGGCCGGCCCAACACACACATATCTTTTTTCGCTGTCACATAAGTATCCTGAGGAAGAACAATTTTATAGTGCATAATTATGTGGGCTTTATTTAGACAAAGAGGAGTCAAAATGGAAGGGGGTTTGATAAGCAGTTTTTAAAAACGGGATTAGTCCTGCTCCAGTTTCAGTACTCTTATCAGTAATAGGCATCATGACCTCCCCTGACAGACCACAGGATACCAATAATGTCTCAGTTTTCACCTGGAATCTGCACTTGCACATAATGGACGAAATTGCCTTGGAAAATAGGCTTCAGTTTCTGTCTGTCGTTCTCTTCACCTCAAGTACACTCCCAAGAGCTGCGCTGTATCCTTTCTTTCCTTTGTGTCCCCTTTAACTTGAGTGCTGTGCTGTGTACCCAACAGGTACTTTCAAGACAATGTGAGGCCAGCTCCCTTGTAAGTTAGCAGCTTCATCATCATCATTATTATTATTGTTATTATTTAGTTTTATGTGTACAAAACAATGTAATAGTTAGACATTTACACCTCTCACAATGTGATAACCCCACTCCCCCAATCTACTACTGCTCTGACATTGTATATAGCTGTTACAATTCCATGGACTCTATTTCCTATGCTGTACTCCACATCCATGTATATAATTATAGTTTGCATGGAAGAGTGTATTGATGAGAAGGTAGGGTAGAGTGTAGGGGCGTGGTGACTGGAAACAGAATTCAAAAGACCTTGATAAGCAAGAAGCAAATATAAGGGCATTCACTGGTACACTCAAAGCACAAGAAATGTCAAATTAGTAACAAAGAGCTAGATCCAAGTGTCTCAGAAAAACATCTAAGAGTCATAAAGAATTACAAAAGTCCCATGAGTCAGCAGCGTTGTGCTTTTTAAAACAGAGCATTTTTCCAAAGTTATGTTAAAAAGGTATATAGTAGGCAGCATTTATGTTCAAGTCTATCTCCTTATAAATGGCATAATTAGATGAGATTAACTTGGAAAATACGTTGTGAGATAATGAAATAAAACTCAATTGATATTTCAATTTGGGGAATCTCCCCCAAATGATGTCTGAAAATATAGTACCCATTAAGTCTCCTTATAAACAGTGGCAGCATCCACAGCTGGGATCTCAAATCTCCCAGGACAATATTGGTTACAGTGCAGATGAAGTATCTTTGGTGTTTTTAACCCTAATAAAATGGAGAGACATTTCCATGTGAAGAGGAGTGACCTCATTCTGACCCTGTAATGTCTCTGGTGGTGTGAAGAGCAGTGTTCCCGTACCATCAGCTTGGACACAGCTCTGTTGCTGAATATTCATTTGGTTTCAGTTACACATACTACAGCATTTCAAATATTTGTAACATTAAAACCCACATACCTATTTTGAAAAATTTATGTTGAATATTAAATATGAAATGAAATAAAATAAAAAGATTATTTCTTTGTCGTTAACTCATTCAAATTATGGTCTAATACAGGTAAGAATTTTAAGACAGACCAACGTCAAAAGAAATTAGAGCTCGCAGTCCACAGCTTCACCTGAGCTCTCAGCTGCCAGTTACTCCATTTGCCAGCAACAGGAGTGAGCCATCAGAGAGGATGTTCCAAGACTCAGGTGAACTGCCTATTGCTGGTTAGGTTCTCTGGAAGCAAATGCTGAGATGGAGTTAATGATACAAGTGGTTACACTTCCCTACTGGTGTGAGGCAGGTAACAGCAGGACTGGGCGAAGAAGAATCTGAACTGCAGTGAAGATCTGGCAAAGCCCTCGCCAACCAGGTGTGAATCTCTTCAGTGAGATTTGCCCATCACATTTGTTCAGGGTGAAGCTGAGATGGCCAGGCCTTCACATTCCTGTCTTGCTCAGTCATGAGATGTGAGCTGCTCTGGAAAGGATGTGATCTCTCTGTAGCTGAGGCAGACCCTGAAGGACCTAACAGTGGGGGATGGGGGGGATGTACCCATGGACCACATGCCTGTAGCTGGATGGAAAACCCTTCTTTGAAAAGAGGATCTTGGCTGTGCATCTCCTTAGCTGCCCCACCACCGCACTTGGAGCAGAGTTGCTCTGGTGTGGTTTGTTATATAGCAATATTAACTGTAATACATCCAAAAAATTCCAAGGGCAATCTGTTATAAAATGAAAAGAAAAAAAAAATAGCAAAGCATATGGTTTAATTTAGTTATTTATTTGATCCCTGTATGGATAAACATTATTTAGGTATTTATCTATTTGATCTCTGTATACAATGGAATGAATAAAAATAAAATGTCAAGGGATGAAAAACTCAATGTCAAAACTGTTGTAAAATTAAAGTTTGAACAATGAGTGGAATAATTTTGTAACAAAAATTAGGCAAAAAATTTCTATTCTTTAATATATGATACACTCACATGAATCAATAAGAGATTCTAGGTACAGAAACAGATATGTCAGAAATAATATACATACAGATAATGAACATATGAAAAAAGTTCACTCTCATAAATAAAGAAATGTAAATTAAAACTATAATAAATATTTCAACTAATCAAATAAACAATGTTAAAAGAAAGTGGTATTCAATGCTTATGTTGATGGTATAATATAATCATTCAGATAAACCCTGATGGGAGAAGAATTTCTTAGGACTCTTCTAGAAACCATTTTGGCAATATGTATTTAAAGTCATAAAACTGTACATTCACTCTCACCCAATAATTAACTTTCCAAAGCCCTACCTTGGAGAAATATTCTAAAATTTATGTATTTATGTTCATCCCAGCCTTTCATGTTTGTTAATAGCCAAATAGGGGGATGGTTATAGCAAGTTATGGGATAGAACATTGTGTGGATAGTAAGTATTCTATTTAGTTATTTTTTTTAAATTTTGTTTTAAAGATTTTATTGGGGAATTGGGGGAGGGGAACAGTGTTCAGGATTTGGGGAAGGGGACCGGCCAAGTTGTTGTTCTTCAATCTTCTTTGTGAAGGGCGCCAGTCGCCATCTGGTTTCCCGCTGGTAGCTCGTGGTCTCTAAGCTCAAGGTGCTCAAGGTGCATTCAATCTTAGTTGCAGGTGGGCATAGCCACGATCCATGCAGGGGTTGCACCTGCAACCTTGTTGTTAAAAGCGCACACCCTATCCACTGATCCATCTGGGCGGCAGCTCAGCTCAAGATGTGGAGTTCAGTCTGAATTGCAGGTGGGCGTAGCCATCATCCCATGCAGGAGTCGAACCCGGCAACCTTGTTGTTAAGAGCACATGCTTTATTCACTGAGCCATCCTGGCGGCAGCTCGGCTCAAGGTGCTGAGTTCAGTCTTAGTTGCAGGTGGGCATAATCCACCATCGAAAAGGCAATCTTGTTGTTACACCAGCTGAGCAATTCTGCCACCTTTTGGCAACTCAGTGACAGCTCATGCCCCTATTTAGCATTCACTGGCCCATGTGGGAATGGAACCAATGACCCTGTTGCTCAGAGCTCGCACTCTAAGCCAACTCTAAATCAACTGAGCTCCTCAGCTGGCCCCTGTTTAGTTATTTTTTAAAGAAAATTTAATAATGAGAAACAGTGGTTATGTTCCAAAACAGTACACAAAATCTATATGCAATAAAAATTCAGTTATGAAATATATCTATACATGTTTGAAAATGTGAGAATGTGTCCAGAGTTGCTTCTAATCCTAGGAAGATTCTCAAGTGGTATTAATTTCTACCTACCTTGGATGGGGGAAAGATTTTTCTCTTCAAGCTGCCACCTTAATACAAGGCACACATGTCTTCACTGTCTGGCATGCACAAGTATCCAGGAATATGGCACATCAAGTGGTCCCCAGGCTGTGATAAGCAAGTGGGTCATGTCAAATGCCTCCAAGTGCTGAGCTTCCGCTAACCTTTTCATTTTTGTGGCCAAAGGTCACTTTCCTCTATTGGACCCCTTCTTTCTGCCCAGCTTCTCTAAGTCCAGTGACTCCCTGCTTCCTCTTATCCTACTCTTTCAATCACAGTTAGAATGATGTTTAAATCTTTTTTCTGCTCCAGAGTGAGGAGAGTTTCAGTTGCTATTGAGAAGTGGCAGAGCAAATGATATGGGAAATAAACATATCTAAATGATTTGGGCTAATAAATATTTTGGCTTGGTTTACCCACATTATTGTTGCAAGACTTTTGCTGGTTGGAAGAGACTCAAATTGAAAATGAAATCTACTTGAAATCCTATAGTTCTGAGAAATTTTAAAAAGTGATTATATTTAGATTTTAATATAGTTCATACTTAGGGAATTTTCAAGATTTCTGAAAGGCACTAAAATCACTGAAGATTTGTCATCTGCGATATAGAGAAATGCCTTTACCTCATGAGACCTCTGTGATCAGATTTTCCTCTGATCTAATGTTTCATGGCAGAAGTAGGCATTGCCGTGACCTCTTACATTGAAAAGTGTAGTTTTCTATTCAGAAATTTCTCTGTGTTAACTCAGACTTTCTTAGTGAGGAAAAGAGATAATATATGCAGGCGTTTTCAAGGCTATTTCAGGTGGCTCTTTAACGACCGTACCAACCTTTTAAGCAGCCTCTCTGTTCTTGCTTCTCCTCCAATGGAGGAGAAAATCAACAGAAGCAAAGTTGACAGCAAAAATAGCATTCCTGCCTATGACAATGTTTCTGGTGAAACATTGGACAAAGCATTGAGCTTGAAGCACTGGTCTATTCATTTGTGGATTGTTTAATCAATGGGTCCTTTGAACAGCTGGGTCATTTCTCTCTGGTATGTAACCCAGTGGTTCATCCTTGCTCTTGTTTTCTCTATGTCTATCTTTATTACTCATCAAGAGAAAGAAAGCTTTAGACCTCATTTTAAGGATATTTTTTCAATGTCACAAAACATTGGTGAAATGGGATAAAAGTTAGGAATAATAGGAACAATCAAACCATAGAAAATATTTGAGAAAATATATTCATAGACACAGAGAACCAGAGCTTTGCACATATAACATGGTAAAGGGAGTTCTTAGTTTTCATTAAAATCCCTGCCACTTTTTGTCAGTATCTGCGCTCAATAATTGTTTTCTTCTAGGTAGCCAGGATAAATTTGTGAGATTGTCTAAACATAGGCCTTTAAGAAAACAAGTACATAAACACCCCTTCCAGCAATGTATATTCTCTAAGTGTCACTAAATTTAAAAATTAAAATAATCATTTAAACTTTTATGCAGAAAAAATCGTGGCCATCAAAGTAACCAAAGTCAAAGAAATGTCAGACTTCTTCATAGCACCAGTCAAGAAAAGGAATCATGGAAATAACTTTAAACCTTTAAAGAAAAAAAAGAGTGTTCTAATAAAGCTCTTCAGCTATGCTACCATTCATAGGTGAGGACTACTGAAACATATCCTCTGACTTACAAACTTTGAGAATATACAAAAATGTATATTTTTGTAGATGTTACTAAAGAAAATTTATCTAGAACTCCAGAAAAAAATGAAATTGAGGTGAGGTATTTGGGTATGTACAGAAGGGTAGAGAAAAACTTTTGATTAGGGAGGTTGCTGGAAAATGATCTTATGATTACAAAAGAAAAACCATTTATTTTAGAGATAACATGATAATTAAAGGTGTGTGTGTGTGTGTGTGTGTGTGTGTGTGTGTGAGAGATGAATTCATGTTTACTGACATGACTATAATAATGAAGTGAATTATTTCTAATTCACCTACCTGTTAAAACGAAAGCAAAACATAAAAAATAAATACTTAATGTAGAAATACTAAACCTCTGTACAAAATTGTAAATTGGGAGTGGAGGAATGAATTTTAAGAAGGGGAAAAATCCCCAAATGAATTTTTAATTTAAATAAAGGGAATAAAAATAAATTTGTATTTGATTATGTGATTATGAGCTAATAATTATAGAATGAGTAATGTCTGTCAGATTTTTAAAATTAAACTGAGTGATATCAAAATGCTTCAATTCATTCTGAAATATAAAAGGAGAGAACATGAAATATATTTCAAAAAATATTTAAAAAGGGTAACATTTAAAAAGGAAAACTTGAGGGAAAATAACATAGCTTAGAGCTATTGAAATGATGAAGATTACGTAAAACTATTGAACATATTTGAGTAGTGCTGGGTGAAATATAGCAATTCTAAATATGTGTGAATTATTTTGTAAATATAAATTCTTGTTGAAGTACAAGCATATTCGGATAGTGGTACTAATACTATTATTACTACTAAATTATTTTAATATTATTTTGTTCTTTTTAATATTTCCACAATTCTTTATTCTGAAGTTAATTGCTTGTATACTGATTTACTTGAAATAATGTCTTTGACTAAAATGCCAGGTTCTTTAATAATTATGTAAAGAATATGTTTTATTTTTGTTTTATGGACAACTTTAACAATCCTGCTTAATTTTTAATATCTAATAAACTAATCATTTATACAAAAGCATCTCTTATAAAATTATCTTAATGAAATTGCTTTGCTGGTCCATAATGGAACTGAATTTTGGGTTAGATATTATCAAATACTCAAAGCAGTTACTTTTTGTGATTTTTTTTTCTGTTTCAAATTCAGAATAATTTAATAACTCTTTGTTATTTCGTATGTATCTGGAAATGGAACAGATACATGTCCTGATCCTGTCACAAGAGGTAGAATTCCAGCATTTGGTACAACGTTCCAAGATAGGGTTAAAGTGACATTCCTGTTTCCCTTGAGACCATTTCCATCGTCAAAGAAAAAAATATTTTGTTTTCATATCTTTCAACAGCAGCTTCGGATTATCACCTCTCAGAACAATCTTGTCCCAAAGGACAACTTGGTTCAGAGCATTATTTTTTGTTGAATATTCTGCTGATAAATAAAAAAACAACTACTTAACATTCCAATCAAATATATTCTCTATATCTGCAGTTATATCAAATGTAATGAATCCCAGATCACTTCTTTCTCTAGGTCCAGTGAAGTCTTCTACATTTTTTAGCATGATCCGCGAGACGTGCAGCCGCACCGGGACACTCCTGTCTTTGAAGGCAGTGGTGATGAAGCAGCCGAAGGTGAGAGCCGCCATCACTCTCAACGAGAAGGCGAACAGTGAGTTCGCCCGTGACAACACCGTGTTCATCGTGGCCGTGTCCCCAAGCCCTATTCCACACGTACACCCAAAACCCCGTTCCGGCCACGGACCCGCTCCTTGCGACCCATGCTGCCTATGCTGTGCGGGTCACGGGGGCCACTTTTTGTGACTTTTTAAAGAAAACTTTTAAAATAACTTTTTATGTTTTCCTCATTTGAAATTACTGAAACATCAGTAAAATGATCTGCCTGATCTTTGAGTTTCAGGGTACGTTGTATTTCCCTGGATTAGTAGGCTTAGTTTGTGTTTACTGGAGCAGAAATGACAAATGCCAGGAAACAGTGCATGAGGCTGATTATCACTGGTGTCACCGGAGAACAGGCAGCATTCCTCCTACTTAATGTTCACACTATTGCTGCCACAATGTCAGGAGTCACAGCACGTTGAAGGCACCCTACGGGCAGGGCACCAAGGGAAGAGGAGGTCCCAGTTGCTCAGTGATGTGATGCTCCAGCCTATTTCAGCATCATTGATGAGGATGGTCCTAGTAGTGAGATCCACAGAGCTGACGAGGAATTGTGCTATTGCCTGGAGTCAGGTTTTAATGAGCCATTTTCCCCCCCAAGTGATATAATTGTTTTCAAATGATAAGTTCTAAATTAGAAAGAAAATATGGAAGTGAGTAGCACTCATATTGTTCAGTTATGACCAGTTACCCCATGGCCCTTGCATGTCCATGCTGCTTTAGCATAGAGGTCATTGGAAATCTGCTGATGATATACAGAACTCAGAAAGATCCACGTTGGGCCCCCAGTGAAATTTCAAATCCAAAAATGATGTGAAAATGGAATATAGGTAACGTTGATAAAAATAGCATTAACTTATTTGGCCTTTTTGACAACTCTGTGAGGTGTGTAAAGAAACATGGTTTGGGATTAAAGTCTGAAGATCCTTTCCTCTTCTTCCTAAAAATAGCGAAAAGTGCGGTGGTTGAGCACTGGCTTGGGACACCAGTGGCCCCGGTTCAGGTCCCACATATGAGGGCCAGTGACACTGTCCTCAAAAAAAAAAAAAATAGCTTGACTCCATCAGGGCTAAGGTCCAGTGCAAAAAACAGTCTTCTCTGAAATAAGCCTACCACTCCTAGGAAAAGCCATCCCATTTCCTAATAATGCAACAAAAAATATAGGTGTGGGTGGTGTGAGCATGCCAGCTCCCTTTTCCCCATGATTCCAAAACATGGCTTTTGCCTTGTTTTGTTTTGTTTTTTAAACACTAAGTTTACATATTTATTTTAAAATAGTATATGTCTTTGTATTTAGGTGAATACTTGTGAGTATATTTCATTTTATTTTATTTTTAAAATTTTTAAAACTTTATTAATTACTTAAAAAAAATAGTTTCAGGTGTACAACACAGTGCAATAGATATACTTTTTATCCTTCAAAGTGACAATCCCTTCCCCCAATATGCTATGCCACCCCCCTCCCTTTTGATATCATACATATCTATTACAATTCCATTGCCTCTATTCCCACACTATACTCCACACCCCGTAACTATATATATATATATATATATATATATATATATATATATATATATATATATATTCAATTATAGTTGACATACAATATTATACAACATCAGCTTCAAGTGTACAGAGCAGTGATCAAGCCTCTACCCTATCCATGAAGTGGTCTCCCTAATAAGACATGTGACCATCTGATACCCTATAAAATACTTACAACATTATAAATTATATTCCCCTAACTGTCTTTCATATCCCTGTGGAACTATTGTAGTTACCTATTTATGCTGTCTAATCCCTTCCCCTTCTCCCTCATCCCCACCGCCCTCCCATCTAGCAACCATCAGTTTTTCCTCTATATCTCTGAGACTATTTCTGCTTACTTTGCTCATTCATTCAGTTTTTTTTCTTATTCTTTTATTCTTTTATTGTGAAATAAACATTTTTTTTAAAAAATTAGCTTCAGGAGTACAACACAGTGCCATAGTTATACTTTTTACCCCTCAAAGTGACAAACCCTATCCCCCAATTCGCCACCCCACTCCTCCCACCCATATCATACATATCTATTACAATTCCTATGACTCCCTTCCACAGTATAATCCACATTCCGTGACTATCTATATATTCAATTATAGTTGGCATACAATATTACACAACATCAGTTTGAGGTATACAGTGCAGTGATCAAGCCTCTACTCCATCCATGAAGTGGTCTCCCTAAAAAGACCTGGACCATCTGACACCCCACAAACTATTTACAACGTTATTATATTCCCTGAACTGTCTTTCATATCCCTGTGGTAATATTGTAGTTGCCTATTATGCTGTCTAATCCCTTCCCCTTCTCCCTCATCCCTACCCCGCTACCAACTACCAACCCTGTTTTTCCTCTATATCTATGAGACTGTTTCTGTTTACTTTGCTCATTCATTCAGTTTTTCAGATTCCACATATAAGTGAGATCATATGGTATTTGTCTTTCTCTGACTGACTTACTTTACTTAATGTTTTCTAGGTCCATCCATATCGTTGTAAATGGTACGATTTCATTCTTCTTTATAGTGAAGCAATACTCGATTGTATAAATGTACCACAGTTTCTTTTTTTTAAATTAGTTAATTAATTTATATATTTTTTAAATTAGCTTCATGTATACAACACAGTGAGTGCCCTAGTTATACTTTTTACCCCTCAAAGTGACAACCCCCTCCCCCAATTCTCCCCCCATCTACTACCCCCATATCATACTATCTATTACAATTCCTTTGACTCCCTTCCACCGTGTAATCCACATCCCGTGACTATCTATATATATTCAATTACAGTTGGCATACAATATTATACAACATCAATTTCAAGTATACAGTGCAGTGATCAAGCCTCTACTCCATCCATGAAGTAGTCTCCCTAACAAAACATGTGACAGCCCACAAAATTTTAACAACATTATATTCCCCAAACTGTCTTTCACATCCCTGTGACAATACTGTAGTTACCTATTTATGCTGTCTAATTCTTTCCCCTTCTCCCTCATCCCTAGCCACCTCCCAACTAGCAACCCTGTTTTTCCTCTATATCTATGAGACTGTTTCTCTTTCTTTTGCTCATTCATTCAGTTTTTCAAATTCCACATATAAGTGAGATCATATGGTATTTGTCTTTCTCTGACTGACTCATTTCACTCAACATAATAGTCTGTAGGTCCATCCATATCGTTGCAAATGGTACAATTTCATTCTTCTTTATAGCGGAGTAATACTCCAGTGTATAAATGTACCACAGTTTCTTAATCCAGTCATCTACAGATGGGCATTTCAGTTGTTTCCAAGTCTTGGCTATTGTAAATAACGCTGCAATAAACATAGGGGTGCATATATTTTTTTCGAATTAGCGTCTTGGATTCCTCTGGGTAGATTCCCAAGAGTGGAATTGCTGGGTCATATGGCAGTTCCATTTCCAGTGTTTTGAGATAACTCTATACTGATTTCCATAATGGCTGCACCAATTTGCAGTCCCACCAACAGTGCACCAGGATTCCCATTTCCCCACACCCTCGCCAGCACTTGTTGTTTGTTGATTTGTTGATGATAGCCATTCTGACTGGAGTTGAGGTGGTATCTCATTGTGGTTTTTATTTGCATTTCTCGGATGATTAGTGAGGTTGAACATTTTTTCATATGCCTGTTGGCCATCTGTAGGACCTCTTTAGAGAAATGCCTCCTCATACCTTCTGCCCATTTTTTAATTGGGTTAAAAAATGGTTAAAAATTGTTTGTTTTTTTGGTGTTGAATTGCATGAGTGTTTTATAAATTTTGGATATCAACCACTTATCAGATATATCATTGGCAAATATCTTCTCCCATTCAGTAGGCTGCCTTTGATTTCCTTTGCTGTGACAAAACTTTTCAGTTTGATGTAATCCCATATGTTTATTTTTTCTTTTATTTCTCTTGCCCGAGGGGATATATCAGTAAAAATATTACTCAGGAAAATGTCTGCAAACTTACTCCCTATATTTTCTTCTAGGAGTTTTATAGTTTCAGGTCTTACACTTAAATCTTTAATCCATTTTGAGTTTGTTCTCGTATATGGTGTAAGTAGGTGGTCTATTTTCATTTTTTTGCACGTGTCTGTCCAATTTTCCCAGCACCATTTATTAAATAGACTATCTTTACTCCAGTGTAAATTCTTGCTTCCATTGTCATAGATTAAATGACCATATATAGATGAGTTTATTCTTGGGCTCTCTATTCTATTCCATTGGTCTATGTGTCTGTTTTTATGCCAGTACCATACTGTTTTGATTACTGTAGCCTTGTAGTATGTGTTGATGTCAGGTAGTGTGATGCCTCCCACTTTGTTCTTATTTCTCAACATTGCCATAGCTATTCAGGGTCTTTTGTGGCTCCATATAAATTTTAGGATTCTATGTTCTATTTCTGAGAAAAATGTCCTTGGTAGTTTGATTGGAATTGCATTGAATCTATATATTGCTTTAGGTAGTATTGACATTTTAAGTATATTAATTCTTCCTATCCATGAGCATGGTATGTATTTCCATTTATTTGAATCTTCTTTGGTTTCTCTCTTCAGTGTCTCATAATTTTCTGAGTACAGGTCTTTTGCTTCTTTAGTTAAATTGATTCCTAGATATTTTACTGTTTTTGAATCAATTGTAAAAGGGATTGATTTCCTGATTTCTTCTTCTGATAGTTTATTATTGGTGTATAGAAATGCAATTGATTTCTGAATATTCATTTTGTATCCTGCTACCTAACCAAATTCATGTATCAGTTCTAGCAGTTTTTTGGTGGAGTCTTTGGGATTCTCTATATATAGTATCATGTCGTCTGCATATAATGACAATTTTACTTCCTCTTTTCCAATTTGAGTGCATTTTATTTCATTTTCTTGTCTGATTGCTGTGGGTAGAACTTCCAGAACTATGTTAAATAGAAGTGGTGAAAGCAGGCAGCCTTGTCTTTTTCCTGATCTTAAGGGGAAAGCTTTCAGCCTTTCCCCATTGAGTACGATGTTTGCTGTGGGCTTATCATATATGGCCTTTATTATGTTGAGATATGATCCCACTATTCCCACTTTGTTAAGACTCTTTGTCATAAATGGCTGCTGGATTTTGTCAAATGCATTTTCTGCATCTATTGATATGATCATATGTTTTTTATTTTTCATTTTGTTAATGTGATGTATTATGTTAATTGATTTGCGGATATTGAACCAGCCTTGCATACCAGGAATGAATCCCACTTGATCGTGGTGTATGATCTTTTTAATGAGATGCTGAATGTGGTTTGCTAGTATTTTGTTGAGAATTTTTGCATCTACGTTCATTAGGGATATTGGCCTGTAGTTTTCCTTTTTTGTAATATCTTTGTCTGACTTAGGAATCAGGGTGATAGTGGCTTCATAGAAAGAATTTGGAGCCTTCCCTCCTTCTGTATTTTTTGGAATCGTTTGAGGAGGATAGCTACTAATTCTTTTTTGAATGTTTTGTAAAATTCACCTGTGTAGCCATCTGGTCCAGGGCTTTTGTTTGTTGGAAGGTTGTTCATTACTGATTCAATTTCTTTGGCAGTAATAAGTCTGTTCAGAGTTTCTGTTTCTTTTTGGTTCAGACTTGGTAGATTGTATGCTTCTAGAAATTTATCCATTTCTTCCAGATTGTCGAATTTGTTAGCATATAGTTGCTCCTAATATTTTCTTAAAATTTTCTGTACTTCTGTGGTATCTGGTGTCACTTCTCTTCTTTCATTTCTGATTTTATTAATTTGGGTCCTCTCTTTTTCTTGGTTAATCGTGCTAAGGGTTTGTCGATTTTGTTTATCTTTTCAAAAAACCAACTCTTGGTTTCATTGATCTTTTGTATTGTTTTTTTGTTCTCTATTTCATTTATTTCTGCTTTGGTGTTTATTATTTCCTTCCTTATGCTCCCTTTAGGCTTGTTTTACTGTTTTCCTTTCGAGTTCCCTTAGGTGTAAAGAGAGTTTGTTGATTTGAGATTTTTCTTCCTTCTTTAGGTAGGCCTGTACTGCTATAAACTTCCCTCTTAGGACTGCTTTTGCTGCAATCCAGAGATTTTTGGGTGGTGGTGTTTTCATTTTCGTTTGTCTCCAGGTATCTTTTGATTTCCTCCTTGATCTCATTTATGACCCAGTCAGTATTTAACAGCATGTTACTTAGCCTCCATGTATTTGTAAGCTTTCCAGATTTCTTCTTATAATTGATTTCTAGTTTCATAGCATTGTGGTCAGAGAATACACTCGATATGACTTCAATCTTCTTAAATTTGTTGAGACCTGTTTTGTGGCCTCACATGTGGTATATCTTGGAAAATATTTCATGTGCACTTGAGAAGAATGTATATTCTGTAGCTTTGGGGTGATATGCTCTAAAAATATTAATTAAATCCAGCTGATCTAAAGTGTCATTTATGGCCACTATATCCATGTTGATTTTCTGTCTGGAGGATCTGTCCATCGGTGACAGCGGGGTGTTGAAGTCCCCTACTATGATAGTGTTACTGTTGATCTCTGCCATTATGTCTGTCAGAATCTGTTTTATATATTTAGGAGCTCCTATATTGGGTGCATAGATGTGTACTAGGTTTATGTCCTCTTGTTGAATGGATCTCTTTATTATTATGTAGTGCCCTTCTTTGTCTTTTATTGTAGTCTTCATTTTAAAGTCTATTTTGTCCGAAATAAGTATGGCTACTCCAGCTTTTTTCTCATTTCCATTTGCATGAAATACCTTATTCCATCCCTTTACTTTCAGTCTGTGTGTGTCTTTTGATCTGAGATGATTCTCTTGTAGGCAGCATATGCATGGGTCCTGTTTTCCTATCCATTCAGCCACTCTGTGTCTTTTGATTGGAGCATTTAGCCCATTCACATTTAAAGTAATTACTGATAGGTGCATAGTTATTGCCATTTGTTATTTGTATTTCTTGTCTTTCTGGGTTAGCTTGTTTGCCCCTTTCTTCTGTTTAAAAAAAGCTCTTTTAACATTTCCTGTAATGCTTGCTTGATGGTAATGAACTCTCTAAGCTTATTCTTTTCTGAGAAGCTCTTTATTTCTCCTTCAATTTTAAGTGATAGCTGTGCTGGGTAGAGCAATATTGGTTTCAGACCTTTATTTTGTGTCACTTTGAATATCTCCTGCCATTCCCTTGTGGCCTGCAGAGTTTCTGAAGAAAAGTCAGCTGTTAGTCTTATAGGAGTTCCTTTATATGTAACCTGCTGTCTTTCTCTTGGTGCTTTTAGGATTCGGTCTCTGTCTTCAACCTTTGCCATTTTAACTATGATGTGTCTTGGTGTGGGCCTGTTTGTATTCAACCTGGTTGGAACTCTGTACATCCTGGGCATCTATGTCGACTTCCTTCACCATGATAGGGAAGTTTTCAGTCATTATTTCTTTAAATACATTCTCAATCCCTTGCTTCTTCTCGTCTCCTTCTGGTATTCCTATGACACAAAGGTTGTTGTGTTTCATGTTGTCCCACAGGTCTCTTAAACTGTTTTCATTCTTTTTTATTCTTTTTTTCTTTTTGTTTTTCAGCTGAGTGATTCGTTTTGTCTTCTAACTCGCTGATCAGCTCCACTGCTTCATCTATTCTACTGGTGATTCCTTCAAGTGTGTTCTTCATTTCAGTTATTGTATTCTTTAGCTCTAACAGGTTGTTTTTTATGGTTTTCCTATCCTTCTTTATGTCCTCGCTAAGTTCCTTAAACATTCTTATCATCAGTGTTCTAAACTGTGTCTCTGAAAGGTTGGATTCCTCTGTTTCATTTAGTTCCGTTTCTAGAGGTTTCTTCTGATCTTTTACTTGGGACATGTTTCTTTGTTTTTTTTCATTCTGGCTGTCGTTCTGTGAATGCTTCGATGTATTAGATAGATCACCTAGAAAGAAGAGGAAAGAAAAAAAGAAAAAAAAGAGAAAAAAAAAAAAAGAAAGAGGTGGGGGGGCTCTCCGTCCTCTTTAATCTGTAGACCACTTGCTCATGGTTACAGTGAGCTTTCCACAATTAGCTGCTGTGTGCTCTGGAATCGTGCTCACTACCAAAAAAAAAACAACCCAGAAATATCTTCATGGGTTGTTGCAGCTTGTCTGCTACTGAGTCTCAGTGAATAGACTGATGCAGCTGGAGAGCACCCGCCCTGCGTTTCCCTGGGAACGCAGCATAAGCAGGGCGGAGGGTGGTGATCCAAGGCAGCTTGCGCACTCCTGCATCTCAGTGAGCAGCCTGACGGAGCCGGAGGGCACCCGCCTGGCATTTCCTTGGAAACGCAGCACAAGCAGGGCAGAGGGTGGGGACCCAAGGCCACTTGTACACACACTCCTGAGCCAAGTTCACCAGACCAATGGGATCCCGGATCTGACCCTCTGTGGGAGCGTCCAACCCTGTAAAAGTGATGGCCTCCTGTATACCGCTCATGTGCAAGCTCTGCACCAGTAGAACAATAGTCCCAAAACCTCCAGCTTCTACACCAAATGTGCTTAGTTCAGTCCCTCCCCACAGGCTCCTGGGCCCAGTTCATGCAGCTACTCCCTCCGACAGGAACCAGGTGAGTGCTTGTTGGCGAGCGCCGTTCGCTGGCCCCACTGGTTCTCCAGCTGTCCTCAGCCTCACCAAGCTGAGCAAAGAGAGTCCTCACTAATTTCTACTGCCCACTATCATGGAACTCCTCTTCCTGGCAATGCAACCCTGGGCTGGTGAGCTCAGTGTGGGGCTGGAGGGTCTCTCCCCCTACCGGAGAATCCTCCCCACACAGCTGGGTCGTCCCTCACAGGGCTCGCACCCTCTTGTCTGCACCCCTCCTACCAGACTTGATGTGGCCTCCTCTTTAGGTCCTTCATTTAGAGGTTCTGTTCATCTAATGTTCAGGGGACTTCCGAGGTTAAATGTTGCATAAATTATTTGTAATTTTGATGTGATCCTGGGAGGCAGTTCGGAGAGCGTCCGTCTATTCCGCCACCTTACCAGAACTCCCATAGTTTCTTGATTCAGTGATCTACTGATGGGCATTTCGATTGTTTCCAAATCTTGGCTATTGTAAATAGTGCTGCAATGAACATAGGGGTGCATATTTTTTTTTTGAATTACCGTCTTGGGTTTCTCTGGATAGATACCCAAGAGTGGAATTCCTGGGTCATATGGTAGTTCCATTTCCAGTTTTTTGAGATATCTTCATACTGATTTCCATAATGGTTGCACCAATCTACAAAGGAAATCATCAATAAAACAAAAAGACAGCCTACTGAATGGGAGAAGATATTTTCCAATGATATATCTGATAAGGGATTAATATCCAAAATTTGTAAAACACTAATTCAACTCAACACCAAAAAAACAAACAACCCAATTAAAAAATGGGCAGAGGATATGAAGAGGAATTTCTCTAAAGAGGACCTACAGTTGGCCAACAAGCATATGACAAAACATGGCTTTTAATGTATAAATTCTTGGGACAAAATTGAGGTGCATCTTGTTTCTCTTAAGATGCTGTGGGTTAGAAATGTATTTCTAGACAAGTATTTATCTCAACCAAATTCTCCTCTATCAGAAGTATTTATAGTGCTTGTAGAGTTCAATATATAATGATTCTGTCATTAAACATATAAATTAATACTTTTTACCTCAGAAATCACACTTGGATGTAGCAAGCTATCTGAATCTGATAGTTTTCATTTCAAGCTGTAACTTTTTACCATAGTTTATGTATATATATGGTTTGTGTGCAAACACACACACACATGCACACATGCATACACACTCGCACACACATGCACATACACATCTGTGTCCATATGTCAGTTGGTCAGTAGGTATCCTTTAAGAGCCTGTTACTCGGTGGGCACTGATGGTAATGAGGATCCCTGTCCCTGGGGAGCTAACATTCTAGAAGGGAGAGACAATAATAATGTTAGAAACAAACAAAATAGTTTTAGGTACTGATAGGTACTCTAGAAAGGCAAACATGGTTATGTAGAGTGACTTTGGGGGATAGGGTGCTGCCACTGTGGGGAGCCTGAGTAATCTTCTCTGAGGAGGTGGAAGGTGATCTGAGCTGAGGTCTGGGAGGAGAGAAGAAGATGGTCTGGGGAAGAGAGCTCTGAGCAGAAGAACCAGCAGGTGCATAGGCACTGAGATGGAAGGCAGCCCACCCAGTAAGCTGGGGCTAGATGGGGATGAAACTGGCGGGGCCAGGTGACATGCAGCCTTACAAGTCAATGAATCATGTGTAGACTCTGAGTAGATTGGGAAGCTACTGGAGGGTTGTGAGCAGGTGGGAAATGTCACCTCACTTTCATGTTAGGAGGGTGGCTGATAAAATTCCTCATACTCTGTACCTCACATTAAATAGTTTGCCAAGATGTGTCAGTTTTATCTCTAGTCTTGCCCTTTCAGCCATTTATTCTTTCTCCATTCCCACTGTCACTATTTTAGTTCAGGTCTTCATTTTTCTTGATCAGTTACTATGACCTACTGACTTGCCTCCTTGCCTCTAGGCTCTTTCTTTCCTGATCTATTCTAATGTCTGCTATTAGATTTCCTTAACTTAAAAACTCACCCCCTTCTCAATGCTTCCAGAGTTAAGTCCAGGGTCCCTGTGTAGAAAAGTTACTAAACGAAGTCCTGTGTTTGTACCTGGAGGCCTGTCAGGGTGGATCTGGCATTGTTATATTTATTTGAGAAACTGAATTTCTCAAAGAAGAGGCTTATTTTTTAAAAAGAACTTCAGCTCACTGGATTGGTCCAAAGACGAGGGGTTAATCTTGGAGAAGAAGGCTGATTTTGAATGTAGCTTAGGTACACCACAGAGGTTTGCTTTAACCCAGTATCATGAATTAAACAAAATTTCCAGGGAATATCGGATGTCATAAGGAGATTCTTTAAAAGAAAATAGAAAGCACAATGTAGCAATATTTTGTGTCCTTATAAAAGGTATGCCATTAAGCTACTCCCTTGTTTAGAAAAACTGTGGACTCCAAAGACAAATCCTGGCAAGAAAAGTGAGGTGACTAATCTCTCTAGAAAGATTAAACAACAGGGCCCTCTCACTACCTAATGTCAAAAACCAGCAGCATCCATTAGAGGGATCCTAACAGTTGGCGTTTTAACTTTCCCAGATACAAGCTTTATTCAAATTTGGACCATCTTGTTAAGCTCTATGACTTAGTCAGGGTACTGTTTGTCTGTTAGTGGACATCATTCCAGGCAGGCCTGTAGATAAGAGGGAGGTATCAGTGGAGAGCACATGGTGCTGTGGTTTGTATTTCAGGAATTAATCCAGTATTTGGGAATAACACAGACGTCGGCCTTAACATCATTCATCTATCAGAATCATTCCACATTTAGCTCATTGGGAAGCTTTGCTGCTGCCTGAAAATAGAGGGGCACAAATGAAAACTGCCACATGAAAATGGGCAATTACCTTTATTTGGTTTCCAACTTTCCTTGTAAATACGCTAACTGATAAACTGTTGGTTTGAGTGTAGGGCTGTTAGAATTAACTGTTTTTCCACCACCTGTGCAAAATATCCTCAGGCCTCAATTCCTGGAAATGGCTGCATGCTGCATAACTACCTGGCATTGCCTTTTAATGGCTGTATCTCCTGGACAATAAGTAACCATTAAAAAAGGGAATAGGGCCGGCCAAGCGGCGTGGTGGTTAAGCACTGGCTTGGGAAGCCAGCAGCTCTGGTTCGGGTCCCACATGAGGGCCAGTGACACTGCCCTCAAAAAAAAAAAAAAAAAATGGAATAAAGTGGTTAAGTCAGTGGACCAATTGCCTGTCTCTGTGATTAACCATACTGATCACTTGTTTTCAGTGGTAAAGAAAGGTAGTTTTAATGTTTTCCTTTGGAATATTGGGTTTCAAGTATGGCAAAAAGGGGGTTCTACTTCCTCAGGCTTTGTCCTATGGGGTCTTTGTTCATTCCTGACTGTCCCACACAGGACATGTGATTATGACAGGCTTGCAGTCATGCAGGTGGCAGTCAGCCACACAGATATTATTGGGGAAACAGCCAGCACAGGGGCAGCCAGGATACAGAACATGAGGTTTTGAATCCCAACCTAAGTCTTGGCTCTGTCGGTTACTAACCAGGTTTACATATCATTGAGATTACATTTATTTTTATTGTGGTAAAAACAGAATTCAAAATTTACTACCGTATCCATTTTTAAGTGTACAAGTCAGTGGTGTTAAGTACATTCACATTGTTGTGAAACAGATCTTCAGATCTTTTTCATCTTGCAAATCTGAAACTCTGTACCCATTAAACAACATTCAATTTCTCCTGGTAAACACCATTCTACTTTTTGTTTCTATAAATTTGATGATTTTAGATACCTCATATCAGTGGAATCATACAGTGTTTGGCTTTTTTTGACTGGCTTATCTTACTTAGCATAATGTTGTCAAGGTTTATCCATGTTGTAGCATGTGGCAGGATTTCCTTCCTTTTAAAGACTGAATAACATTCCGTTATACGTACATACTACATTCTATTTATCCAGAATTCCATTGCAAAATGGGAAATAATAAATCATTTTTACCTAGAAGTAGCATTTTCATCTTCCTGTAAACTCTGAAGCAGTACATGTTTCTTTACCCTTAAAATGGAAAATTATGTTATAGCAGAAAGTATTAGTCAAAGATTCATTACATCTGGGTTCTAATCTTGGCTCTGTTACCAATTTTCTGACTACACCATCAATCAGTGCCTTCTGGGGTCGTATATCTGTTTTAAAATCATATCTGGTTTAACTACTCAACAGGATTTTTGAGAGGCAAAAGAGACAGATTCATTTCTCAGAAATCTCTCAGTCATTCTTGGTGCCCAGCTCAGCTGTCAGTTCTGGATGTAGCTGCTTTTATTACTCAGGAGGGACAGGCTTGGAGCAGGGCCTCAGTCTCCTAATCTATAAAAATGATTGAGGCTAAACCAGATATCATTGTACTTTAAAATACCAATTAAAAAATACTCTATTAATAAACATAGACATTTTATGCTCTACTCCAATGTTATTTTGATGTTTAAAAAAATGCTATGTGATAGAAAACAAAGTACTTTGAATTTTTGAATCTGCATGTTCAAAACTGTATGTTCCAACCAGTCCCTTCTTTTTTCTGAGAGTATGTCCATCACATACTCTCAAAATACCCTGTAAAATTGAAGTAGATGGGCTTTAAGACACATTTGAGGATTCTATGACTTGTACTTTTGAACTTTAGGTAGTTTTTCATCATCGCATCAGATGTGGCGTTCGCAGGATCTGTGCCAAATGTTCCGTTGTTCTTGTCACTAAGGAATTCTAACAGTGTAGCTATCAAAATGATGGGCTTATCAATGCATGGAGCAAGATACTCTATTTTCAAGGACTCTGGATACTATACACACACAGACACACACACACACATGCATGACTATACAAGTATACACATATATATATATAAAACATTAATAAATATTACATTAATTTTTGTTTAAATTGGGAATAAAGCAGCGGTAGTAAGTATGAAAAGTGCCAGTTGACGAAATACGCTGCCTGGTTAACCACCTGATTATTAAGTCACTGAAGACTAACAGGCAAAAATAAGGAATATACAAAATTTGCTGAGTCCCTGTCCTTTGTCCCACTGTGCCATTAGCACTTAATCACCTTGCTGCAAGGTCTTTTAACTTTAAGATTCGTGCTGGAGCCAGAATGGGTGGAGTCATCAAGGGAGAGTGTATGGGGAAACCTATCAAAATAAGAGTTTTCATCTTACAGTTAGAGTTTTATTCGGTTGATTATCAATATCTCAGGTTAAATTCAGTTATAAAAGCAAATTTCTCAAAGGCAATGTTTACCTTAGAATAACTTGTTAATTTACATGTTTATACCATTTGAATTAATTCATACTGAAAAACTTCTTTAATAAAAGTGTAAATAATTAACAACATATGAAGTATGAATTATGTCTTATTGTGAATAATTACATGTTTGGTCATCAATAATCTTGAAAATAATGGTATATATAGTTTTTTCTTTTTTCTTTCTTTCTTGTTTTTTTTTGGAGGGCAGTGTCACTGACCCTCATATGTGGGACCCAAACCGGGACCGCTGGCTTCCCAAGCCAACACTTAACCACTGCGCCACTCGGCCGGCCCATAGTTTTTTAATATTTAAAATTAAGACCATCCATTTATCCTATTGAAAAGCAATTAATTATTTACCAATAATTCTCTGGTGTTATTAATTGGACATGAAAATATTTAAAACATGGACTTCTCAGGAAGTATGTTGATGAAACAGAATGAAAGCCAGAACAAAGAACTTCAGAAAGATATTTTAGAGAAGGCTTTTTATTATATTTATATATAAGTTCTATCTTTAGTGAACATGATGCCTAAGGCTATTCAGTTATAAGTGATGTGAAAGCTAAATAAAAATTCCAACTGAGTTAAAATTATATTTGCATAAGACATAAATCCTTATTTTGTACATAAAGAAAGGTATACCTGATTTTTATTAGTGAAAAATTAGTTTCTTCCTGTTCTTTAAAATTTTTTAAAAAATGTTGTTAGTTTGAAGAAGTGTCAAATTATTGATTAATGAACATATTTCAGACTGGTTACAAGGGCAGTCACGGGACTCATGTGGTTTTTCTCATCTAACGGAAGAAGGCTGATCAGGCAGTTACAGAAAAGCATAGATGAAGCATAGATGATTAATTTTACCTGGCAGTGAAGATGGTAATTCAGGAAACTTCCATAAAAAACATAAAGCTTGAACAGAGCTTTGAATTGTGACTTGGTGTCTCCCAGGCACAGGGAACGCATCCTTCCCAGATGATGCAGTGGAAGTCCAGGCACAATAGTAGGGAACAGTGTGGGTTTTGGGGGAACTGGCAAGGTTCCAATGTGCACACAGATATGAAGGGTTGAAAGATCAAAAGGAGAACCTTGATATTTGATTAATGATCAGAGGTGAGGAAGGAGAAAATAGAATGAAAGATAATGCTAAGATTTCAAGTCATGTTCATTTGTCTTTGAGAACAGTTTTGATTGCTGTGTACTTGGGTACTACAATGTTTTTGATCAAACTCTTGCAAAAACATCTACAAATAGGTCATCTTGTCATGAAACATTAGAGAAAAAAGCTGAATATAACAATAATAATCATGTTATAAAATTTCTTTCTGAAAGAAAAGCACAGGTCAATTTTAAAATAAGGAGTAAACCTCATTTAATCTTATGACATTTTATGCAATGTTAGAAAAGAGATACTGTCTAAAGTATGGCAATTAACAAATCCTGCTCTAATCCACGAAATGTAAAATCAATTTTTAATCTTTTTAATGCTTTATTCAAGTGTGTGTATGGTGTGTGTGTGTGTGTGTGTGTGTGTGTGTGTGTGTGAGAGAGAGAGAGAGAGAGAGAGAGAGAGAGAGACAGAGAGAGACAGAGAGAGACAGAGAGAGAGAGACAGAGAGAAGGAAAACAAGAGAGAAATGAGAGAGAGAGAGAGAGAGAGAGAGATTTTAGGCAGATATAACATGCATAATATATACAGGGGTATGAATTTCATTGTATTTGACAATGTAGTAATTATGTAATTGGTTAAACTATAAATGGCAGAAGTATGTAAACTACTGAATTTCATTACAATTTTTTTTTTATATACCAATAGGCACTCATGATATAAAGCTGAAGAAAAACAGAGCAGAGTATGTCAAAACGTTGTGGTTTCACCAGTGATAACATCAGATGGAGCAAGGGTTCCTGGCTCTCCTCCATTTCCTGAGGGAGCACAAACTTCACCATCAATCCATATACACTCTTAAAATGTCCTCCAGTGTTTTGGCAAGTCCACAGAGTGTTCTGGAGCAGGACTGCTCAGTCACTACATGTTTCTTTCTCTTTCAGTCCATGTTTCCTTTAGAGATGTCACCAAGAAGATTCATGAAGATTTATTGCCCTCTCCCTGCTTCTTGTATTGTCTCCTATTGCTTCCTGTTAATCACCAGTGTGCCAAGATCTTACTGGACTGAAGCTGTTCTTTATTTTAGCAGGAAGGAGACCTTCAAACACACACACACACACAGACACACACACACACACACACACACACACACACACACATGTTGGGACATGCCCTGTCAAGAAGGTCCCAAACACATTTCAGGTGTTTTCCCCAAAAGTCATGTAGACCATGCATAAAACATTATTTCAGAGTCTGCTTGAGCATCTCTCTTCTTTGGGTTTATATAGCTATTCAAGATCGCTGACCTGGAAGCTGTCAGGTTACTCAACAGAGAGCTGTTTTTAATGCTAAGCTTTTCCTTGTCCTTCAATTAAAGTTTAGAATTTACAAATAATTATTTGATATTAAACTTTTAAACAACCCTGTTAGATAGGATGGACTGATAGTATCAGCATCATTTTATAAACAAGAACCCTGAAACTTGGAAAGCTGCACTCTCAGCAAGTGAGTCGCAGAGCTGAAACTCACATCTAAGTCCAGACCCAGTGTATTATGCTCAGTTGTCTCCACAAAGATGGAGATAGGCTGAGTGTCAAATGGCAGCAGCTGCAATCCCAGAACATTACACCAGTAGCTGAGAGCAGATTTCCCTCACTGCTTATAGAGCTCATAAAAGCCTTGAGTACTCTCTCCAGAAAAATGCATGTTAGTAGGCAGCCTTGTGAGCACTCACACACTTCACATCCTTTTGCAAGTACCTATAAGACTTATAAATATACTGAAATACAGAGTCATATGTCAAGGGACACCTTCCCTGCAGATGCTGATCCTGCCCTTATGAAACATTTTAGAACTCCTAAGAAGTGATTGTGTCCACATGGTAAAGAAGAAATTTAATCAAAAACACTCAAGAGTTCTAATTTTCTGGAAATTACCTTAACAAATTATGTTTTTTAAACCATGTTTATAGTAATGAATTGAACTGTTAAATAATGCCTATATATTTGAGTTAAAATTTTTTGATATATATACACACATATATGTTTAATTACTTCAAATTAATTTAGAGCAGATGTAAGCATATACTTCTTGAGCAAACAGTTAATAAAATATTCTTAATAACTTAAAAGTATGTCTGCTTGACCCTTTTGGTCAATTAACTAGTATCTGATCAATATCAAGAATGTCTGAATGCTGCCAAGGATGGTAGCAGGGGCAAAGGCTCAAACCCAGTACCTCTCAGTCTTGACTTCACTTTTGAATCACCTGCAGGACTCGTAAAAAGTGCTTTATGCTGCAGCTCCAGTTCTAGAAATTTCGTTGTAATTGTGCCATGGCCTGAGTAAGGGGATTTTTAACAAACTTCTCAAGTGATTCCAAATTGTGTTTAAAGTTCACAATCACTGCCTCAATGTATTTGTTTCTTCCCAAATGGGACAATTCTCAAAAAGCACAAGAGATAGTATATTTATTATAACCTATCAAACCATTTCCAAGACAAATTGAGATTATTTTTGAGGAGAGGAGTCATATGTAACAAGAGTATACCTGACCAAAGTGATATCTTTAGCCCACTCTTTCATAAATCAATCTTTTTTTCTTATAAATCACACACAACAAATAAGATCTGAACTGATAAACATAAAGCTCTATGCTGATTATGTAGTCGATGTAATTAACCTTTCCGGGTGCCTGATAGATCATAACCCATGAGTAGATTGGCCAGAACCATGGAACGCAGCATATGTGGGTCTCACCTGAGCTGTGTGATGTACCGCCTCCTTCTCAACATGCCACAAAGCATCTAGTGCACCAGCTTACATTTTTGATTAATAGCTTAATAAACCAATAAACGTTTTGTGTTTTTTTTTAAACCCCTCGAGTCCGAATTCCTGTTATCAGAGGAACTTTCCATTTTTTGCATCATATGTAGGGTGGTTTACGGAATTGGAATAGTTGTGGGAGAGAAGGAAGAGAACTTTAGAAGAGCCCAGAAATATGGGGCTAGCTTGTTTTTTTAGCTCACATTTCTAATGATGTCTTTCCTGGAAACCTCTTCTTCCTGCACCCCCTTTCAGGAACTGTGAGATAAGCAGTCGAAGACATGTGCAATTCCCTGAGGAGCAAATGAGCAGAGATAGAATGGTGATTTCAGGGCTGGCTGCTGTTGGACCACCTGGGGCCTCTCTCCATCCTTTCATTTAGCCTGTGCAATAACCAGCAGTACTTTACTTGGAAGGACTGGGAGCAAAGAGCTATTTCCGGAGGAGTTTCAGCTTTCAAGTATAGATGACTAGACAGGAAATGGAGGGAATGCGAAAAGAGCAAACACATCGTCATCATCTGTAATATGCCTAAATTCTTTTTGCCGCTCATCCCCATCCTACCTCATAATGCTAGCCTAACAATGAAACCTTTTTCTTAAAAATCGGGTGTTTCATTTTAAGCATGGAAGGCAACTGATATCCCCTCCACCACATGACGGTATAAATCCAAATTTACAAAACTGATAGACAAGATTAGAAGAGAATTAAAATATCAAAGACTGCAAAATCATCTGTGTAACAATTATGGAAATGTGTCAACATCCTGCCCGAAAGGTTAATAATTACATCTTAATAATAGTAACTAACACTTATTGAGCACTTAATGGGCTAAGCACATTTTTAATTTACATGGATTTTTATTTAAACCTCACTAAAACCCTAAGAGAGAGGACCTATTTCTATCTTGATTTGCAAATGTGGAAATTGAGGCTAAGAGGGGGACATTATTTGCCCAAGGTCAAGGCCAAGATGTGAACTCAGACATCTAGGTTCCAGAGTCTAGACTGTTAACCACTACCCAGCTATATACAAAATGATTTGAACTGATTGGGGGAAAAAATGCAAGAATCTGCATTTCTGGGAAGAGTGGCCCAGTATGGCCACAAGTTAAGTGGAGGAACCTTTGGAAAATCTCATTCATATCCCCGACTTAGGAGAGTGTACAGGATAAGGCTTGCCAGGACACAATATGGAAAACGTTCCCCACTTCCTTAGGCAAGCAAAACCGAGCAGGCCCCACGGAACCAGCCCACCGCGGGGCGCCAGGACAGTGCAGACCTAAACCTGCAGCCATTCCGGTCGCAGAGGCGGTGGTCTGCAGGCTGGGGTACCAGAGGGGCTGCCGTGGAGGAGCTGCCCCTGGTGGCCGGAGCTGTGCCAGCCGCCGGCTCCTCTTGCGCGCTGGGCCCGGTTACAATTGAGGAGAAAGTCAACCTGTGTTTCTAGTTACTCCTGTGAACTGGAGAAATAAAAGGACTGAAAACTCCGGAGAGTGTTTCCTCATGTTGGGACAATGTGGAGAAACCTGCCGAGACCAGGCGTCTGCTGATGACATGCTGCTTTCTGAGGTCCCGTGTGCATTTGCTGTGGTCCTGTGCAAGGGGCCCTTCTTGTTGGCTGAACAAATAAGTGGTCTGATTGAATTTAAAGTATCAGACCGTTGATAATAAGGGGTTCTCAATATTGAACTTCGAACGTTGTTTATACACATACATCATTTCACTCCTGTTGACATTTTTTTTGTGTGTTGGATATATCACTGTAATGTCAAACTTAGAAGTCTTAGTCCTAAAACTAGAGTCAAATCCTAAAAGTGGAGAGACGTTACCATCATCCATTTAAGACCAACAGTCCAATGAGCAGGCAGAACGTACGTGATAAGTTTAGCTGGCTTTCTTGCTTTAGGTGTAGGGAAAACCCTCACTTCTGGCAATCTCTGAAAGGCTCAAGTATGTATATTGCCAAATCATGTTATTTACAGATTTACTTATTTCTAAAACATGGGATTTTGGTTTATGATCTCGTTGTCTGTATCTTGTTCTGTAGCATGTAAATGTATGTCAACGATATTTATCAATAGAAATAATTGAACAACTGCTGTTCGGTGAAGAGTGCCTAGTCCTGGTTCTCATATTTACTAGTCATTACTTTGGGTTCCAAACATTGTATCTGAGTCTCAGTTTCCTCATGTGTAAAATGGGGATAATAATAAATCAGTTGTTGTGGGGAATAATTGAGCAGGTGCTAAAACTTAAAAAAAAAAAAAAAAGAATCCCTAGGATTAGCCTTAGCCAGGACCAGCAGCAGTAAACAGAAGAATATGAGTAGAGGAAAATAATTGTTATATCAGACAAAAACAATAAACTGATCCTTGATATAGGAGTTTAAACAAAATAAGAGAGAATAGAGAAAAAACTCCCCAGCACTGGTTGTCACAGCCTTGGAATCTTACTCCTGCAGCAGTGGAATGAATAATACATCGGCACATATTCTTAATTATACATAATATACACATAATTATACATAATAGAAAGAAATTAATGGAGAGTGAGTAAATGTTCACTGACAAAATAGGTTGATTGCCAAGAACAATCTGTATGAAATGACCAAAGGACTGGTTTCCATTTGTTAAAGAGAAAAAAGAAGCAACAGAACTTTTAGACAAAACAGGACATTAAGGGAGAAGAATAGGAAAATTTAAAAATACTGAAATATAAATCTGAGAAGTTAAAAACATGTGATTTTAAAATTATAATCAACATATATGATAAAGAAAAGACTAGATATAGTTGAAGAGAGGAAGATATTTAGAATACAACACAGGGAAATGAAGAGTTGGCAAATATGAAGAAGAAATAAAAAGATATGGAAATAGGGAATGAAAAGATCTATATACGAGTTCCAAAAGGATAGAGAATTGAGGATTAACGATGTTTGAAAACAAGTTTGATGGTCTGGAACTTTAGATAATTTATGAAAACATGGGTTTTCAGGCTGAAAGAACTATCTCAGTCCTGAGACAAATAAAAACAAATCCGTTCATAAAACTATTTCTAATCAATAAAGGGTAATAAAAGACGAAAAGATGGCAATTAATTCAGTACAAAGGCAGAAAAAGAATGAAACAAATGAAGCAAAGAAAAATTATTGTAAAAATAAAACACAAAAGAAGATGATGGAGATAAGATAAAATATACCAGTTATCATTATAAAAATAAATTCACATATGTAAAAGAGACTCAAATTGGTAAATATATATATAATATATATATTTATTCCATTTATATATATATTATATAATATAATATATATATATATATATATATATATATATATATATATATATATATATTCCATTTTTACTAGACATAAAAGATTATATACTGACCCAGAAAGGTAAATACATTTTGGGAAAAAAATATCTAGGAAATAAATGCCTTTTGATTAATAAACAAAAATGTATTTAACATGCAAAGCATTAATAGGAATTAAAACAAATAAAACATAGAGATAAAAGGAATATTCTCCCCAAAATGAAGAAAATTAAACTTTATGTATCATGGTCTCAAAATATTTGAAGCACATTTAAATATAAATACTTAGAGAGTGAAAGTTTTCAAAAGGTACAAACATCCAGTTATAAGATAAATAATTCCTGGAGATGTAATATACAGCATTGTGACTATAGTTAATAATATTGTATTGTATATTTGAAAGTTGCTAAGACAGTAGGTCTTAAAAGTTCTTACCACAAGAAAAATTTTACAAAAGAAAATATATTTAAAGCAAAAATTGACAGAACTATAAGGAGAATTTGACTAATCCATAGTTATGGTGGGATATTTGCATATGCCTTTTTTTAGTAACCATTAAATCAGGCAGACAAAATAATTTTCAAGGTTACAGAAGGCTTGAACAATTCAATTTATAAACTTGATCTGATGTATGAGATCTAACACATACAGATCCTGACCATAATAGAGAACCCACATTTTTTTCAAGTACTCAGAGATCAATGACTTTGATTTCTAAGTATGTAAAGATGTTTCAGCAGTGATAGATTTCAAAAATAAAATGTATATACAAAGTAGAGCATGAGACTATATATGACACAATGCAATGGGATAAAGTATAGAAACCGGGAAGAGCTGGATGGTGGATGTCTTTGGGAAGAAAGGGAGCAGAATGAGACCAGGGAGGTACATGGGGACTTAAAAGTCTAGTTTCTTAACAATAATTAAAAAGAGATCTAAAGCAAAAATTGCAAAATGTTGTTAGCATACTGTTAATTCTGAGTTGTGATTACACGGATATTTCTTATGCTATGATTTTTTTGTATGTTTGAGTATATCACATTTTTAAAAGTGAGTAAAATCTTATGGAAGAATTAATTGGTAGATAAGAACTTGTTTTTGCCTTAAGTCTTTTCTTGACATATTGATATAAGCTTAATATCAAGAAGATCATTATATCAGCAGCAGAGTTTCAATTTCTTAGAATTTATCTAAGAAAATGCTGTATAAGTAGAGCAATTTAGAATTGCCTTTTCCATCAACAAGACCAAAGCTGATCATTTGAATGGGTTACAATGAGTCTTAAATATCACAGAGTTGTTGAAAGAATTAAAGGCAATAATGTACTCTAGAAATATAATATAAATCATCAACAGAATTATGATGTAAACATTCAGTATCCAAGCAAAAGAAACATGTCTCTCGAAAATGTTAGGAAAAAAAATCAAGCTGGTTCCAGTTTCTCTTGGGGACATTCAATACCAGTAGGCAACCAATATATAAAGAGCCATAAAGGTAGATGGATGTGACCCCAATATTTCACATCAGTCATGTTTTCATTCATGTGTGAAGGTAATCTAAAAATAAACTTAAATTTGCAAGGAATTCTAAAATAGAACATCTATGCAGAGGGTGCCAAAAAAAATGTATAAGCTTTTTAAGAAAGGAAAAAAACTGTATTAAAGTTATAATACTCAATATATACAGATAACAAAAGATGAATACAAGTCATGTTTGACTCCT
Source organism: Aselliscus stoliczkanus (assembly GCA_033961575.1). Lineage (NCBI taxonomy): Eukaryota > Metazoa > Chordata > Mammalia > Chiroptera > Hipposideridae > Aselliscus > Aselliscus stoliczkanus. The sequence goes on along the minus strand of CM066740.1, from coordinate 66,666,551 downwards.
ACAATTACAAGAGGTGCTCAAAGTGGTTACCATCAGTGTCCAGACACTTCTGATTATGGCACACTACTGCTTGAGCAATATTGACTAAAGTGTCCACTTGTGTTGCTGTGCATGCCATTTCAATTTCTTCCCAAAGTACCGCCAGTGTAGCTGATATTCTACTGTATACGACATCCTTGAAGGTCCCCCATAGGTAGAAGTCAAGCGGTGTTAAGTCAGGAGAACATTCTCAAATTTCAAATACCACTTCAAAATGATCTTGTGCTCCTTGAACGACAACCGTGCTTCTGCCATTTTCTTTGACTATCCTGCCTGTCACATGGTGAAGCTAGCATTCATTTGATTAATGCCATCTTTTGAGCAAATGTTGTACAACACATAGCTAATGTAATTCAATTCAATTTCAGAAAGTAATACATAGATAACATCTTTTAAAATGTGTATACATTTTTTTTGTATCCCTGGTATTTTTTTCTCTAAGACACTTACCTGTGTCTTACCTTTGATAAAGGACACTAACGGAATCCTTTATGAAAAAGAAAAAAAAAAAAAAGAGCAACTCTCTTTGTTCTATTTAATGTCCTGTATATTGTGTTCACTTTTGCCCAACATAAGTATTACTTTATTTTTCTTTTTACTTGAATACTTTGGCTTTCTTTTGCTTACCTTTTTATAGTCAAGCTACGAATTACATTGTTTAAGATATCATCTTGTATACAGAGTATGGTTGGAACTTGTTTCTTTTACCTTGTCCCCATTGAGGAGTCAATTTCTTTTAAAAAGTTGTTTTTTTCTCACATTCATTTATATATAGACATTTGGGTTTAATTCTGTTGTATTAATGTTTATTTATGAATTATTCTATTTTTGACTTTATTGCTGTGTTCTCTTTCCTTTCTGTTGCTATACAATATCTGTTTCATTTGTGCACCCTCCCAACTCCTTTAACAGTTCAGTAACATGAAAGTATGTATTGCAGCATATTTTTAGGCCTACTAGTAATTATAGCCATTATTTTAAATATTCTCATTTTACAGCTTGAGAACTGAAATGATATACTCGTATATTGAATCTCTCTTATAAAAGATGAGGAATTAGAAAATGTCTATTTTTTTTAGTTTGTCATTTTTGTTAGCATTAATCTTTTCTGTCTTTATCTTATGTAGCATTTGCATAAATGACAATAACAATTTCTCATCTCTAGAGACCAATATTACATCAGTAATTGGGGCTTGACAGAGCAAGAAGATTTAAAAAATATACAAAGTGAGTTGAACAATTATTATAAATAATTGTCATTAATGGAATGTACCATACTTAGTGCCTTTCAAACAGAAACCAAATAGTTTTAAGTGCTATGAAACATTTACAAAAGTAACCATACATTAGGCAACAAAGAAAACCTTAATAAATATTTTTTTGGAAAGAGTGCAACTTTATCTTTTGATCACAATGCAATAAAAATTAGAGGTTGCTGACAGAAAAGGAATAAACAATGTGAATGGCCAGTTTTCAAGGTTAGTTAAAGGGAGCATGGCTGAGTCTGGGGATGAGTCAGGACTCTTCACACCACACCCTGTGGTGTGGAGGAACTTCGTATTTTCCCTTGCATGTCATAAAAAGACAAAGAGACTGCTTGTTTTTTTATTTTTTTTCCTCTCCAGTCATTTTAGTACTCATATTGCCAAAGAAAAGATGTTGGGAGAAACTTAGTAAATAATAAATATAACTAGGTAACATGCAACCTCTGAGAATGAAATGAATGATGTCATAAAAAGAAAGGCACCTTAATTTCTTTTCTAAATTTGGATAACCCACTGGGTGGGAAAATAAGCCTTGATAGTCATAGATAAGAAGGTGAGAGAAATCTATCCTGCTAGAGTCACTCTTTCAGTTGTTAACAGCTTTTAACGGAAATGCATCTTTTCATGCCAAATCCTAAAGGAAACCTCTGGGTACCTACTGATGAAATTATTTCCCTCCTAAATGGAGTCAAAACTAAAATAAAGTTTCTCCCACTTTTCAGAGCGCAGCACTCTAGAAATTCAAAGGTACAGCATAGTTTCAATATGTATAAACTGTCAAGTACATTTGAAAATAAAATTTTTAATTATGTTTGACTCCTCAGGCCCAGCGCTGTCATCCTGTTAGAAAGTCACATCTGTTTTGACACTCTAATGGTAGAGACTTAAGTCAGTTTCCACATTGCTTATTTGCTGGCTGCCGTACATCACAATTGATGCCGTAGCATTCATTCTTCTTACCAACTCATTCACAAGGAAGAAAAGATATGCAGAGAAGTAAAGCTGGGCTCAAATTGATACGATTAATTTAAATGAAAAATCTAAACTCCTTTGAATATATTACATGTAAGCTTTAATTCAATGCAAAATTTAAAAATGTTCACTTGATTCCTAAATGTACAGAGGGTTTCCCCTTATTTCTGATACATACCTTTTGCTTTAACTTAAAACTAATAGAACATTAAAGGACATTTTACTTCTCAAACCATTTGGTTTTATCTCAAGTTCAAGGTTTCAACTGAAGAAAATTAATTTGCTATAAAAATGGATGAAATAAATTTTTAAAAAATATTTTATGTTTCTAATTGCAAATATTACAAAGGTGTCATGTTTTATTGTATCTTGGATGATTCATAGTCTTAACATCTCTTGACTCATCATGTACATTAGTTTTAAAGGCATAATCATTGGAAACATCTCCTTATAGGAATCATTACTTTCATTTCTTCCATGCTTGTGGAACCTTTTTAAAGGTATACCAACATAATTTTAGGTTTCTCTTGGGAAGAGAACAAAAGATTTCTACTTGAATAATTCAGGTTTTCCTTCAAAACTTTACCTGTGTTATTTGGAAAATAATAATGTTGCCTCTATTCTCTTTTTCTTTTATGTATGTAGGCATAGACTTCATAGTTTTACTTAAGCGCTGACTTATTAACTGTGAACTGTTTCATTGGTTGGGTTAGAAAACACACACACCAAATTACTCATCTCAATTGGCAAACTTCGTTAAGCCATCGTGTTAGTATATATGCAGTGTTCGTTAAGAAAGAAACTGAAGGGTCGGCCGAGTGGCGCATTGATTAAGCGCTGGTTTTGGGATGCCAGCGGCCCCGGTTCGGATCCCACATGAGGGCCAGTGACACTGCCCTCTACAGCTAACAACAGCTCCACCTGGAGCTGGGCTGTGCGAGCCCCGGTGATGGTGTGGGCTGCAGCCTCTGCTGCAGTGGGCTGCCATAGGCTACAGTGAGTGGCCCGCAGCCAGCGTGAGCGGCTGGCAGCCAAGTGTGAGCTGCCAATAGCCGCGGTGAGCGACATCCAGAGGCCAGCGACCGATCTGCCTCATCCGGGAAGAGCGCAATGACGATACTAACAGTGAAGCAACATCCTCTGCAACTAGACTGAAGAACAAAAAGACAGCAACTTGTCTGTTCCCCTTCCCCAATTCCCCAACGCTGTTCCCCTCCACCAATTCCCCAATAAAATCTTTAAAAAAAGAAAAAAAAAAAAGAAAAAAGAAAGAAACTGAAAAACTTTCAGAGGATTTTATTGGTAAATATGTGCGAGGACAATCCTTTAACTGGATTAATACTAAAAGGGAATGGTGTTTTTCTTCAAAGAAAAAGGCAGAATTTAAATTAAGGAACTTAAAGATAATTGAAATAATTTTCATATTAAATGTACATTTACTGGAAAATATATTTGAATGGGTGAAAATGTGCCATATTTTAGGATTTAATTTATCAAAATTAACAAACAGGATAATAAAAAATAGTTACAAACCACCATTAATAATAAAAGTTTAATAGCTTTTCTTGTCTTTTGACTTCATTTATTGGGTGTAGTGGTGAAAACAATACAAGCTTCCTCTTTATTAAGCATTAATAATGCTTAGTTGAGTCTGCACTTTATTTAACGCTATGGTGAGGATCAGTGACAATGATATTTAGGCAAATCCAATAATTGCTAATAGGTTAAAATAGGGAAATGGTCGATGTTCTGGTCAAGATGGCAGAGTAGGTAAATACTGTGCTCACCTCCTCTCAGGACCACATCAATTACAACTAAACTACACAACAAACATCATTGAGGATCACCTGAAGTGTAGCTGAATCAAAGCCCTACAACTCCTAACATACAGAAGAAGCCATCCTGAGACTCATAAGAGGGCAGAGATATGGAACCAGTTGGTCCCACACCCAAGTGTTACCATTAAAAATTGGAAGGTATATCTGGGCTGCAAAAGTTCCCCCACCTTCCAGAAGTGAGGGGTCCCAGTGCCACACGAGGCTCCCAGCCTAGGGTTTCAGTGCCAGGGAGAGAAGTCCCCATAACTTTTGGCTATCAAAACCAACAGTGGTTTGAGCGGCTGAGTGAGATGGAGGGCGGCTAGTGCTCCTTTTATAGGACCCGCACACAGACTTGCACACTGAGCTCCAGTGCTGGGGCAGCGGCTCAAAAGGCACCAGGGACATGGGGGTAGAGGAACTGAATTGTCCAGCTTCAGGGCAAGGACTAGAGAGGCAGCTTTGTTGAGACCTTTCTCCTTCCTGCATGCAGATGCAGGCAGACACCATACCTGAGTCTCCATCAAACTGGCTATCATCTTTCATCTGGCCTGCCCTAAGGATTTCCTGATATATTGCCCCACCCAATTTTCGGACACACCAAGAGGCTTCCAGTAGCTTTTCTGTACAACAACCTGTCTTGGTTCGTGCTGCAGACTTTTCTAAAATCTCTTAAAGGTTCAAAAAAATGCAAATAAGCAGCATGTGGCTTTGGCATTTTCTGTACCTCTGGCTTAGCAGCCCTAAGCCTGGCACTAATGACAATTGGCCTTGGATCACAGTTTGGCCTCTCAAGGTACCTCCAAGTCCAATGTAGATCGTGGCCATCTGTGGATTGCTTTGTGGCTCATACTAGGTACCCTGGGCAGGGCATAGGCTGCAGCTGAAATTAGCCTGCAGTGAGTCCCCTCCTTGAAGGCCCCAGGGCTGGCACACCTAGTGGCCCTCTTCAGACCAAACTAGAGCATCATGTGGCCACCTCTAAGGATTACACACCCAAAGGACAGATTAAGCAAGCACCAGAGCCAGGTAAAGTGGACCCTGCACTGCAGGGTCAACCCCTGCACCACAGCTCATCCACTGTAGTCACAGCCAGTTCTCACAACCAATAAGCCTGAGAGCCAATCCCTCACACTGCATTGCAAACAACAACCAAGGCTCAACTACAACAGAAGGGCACACATAACCCACACAAGGGACATGCCTGGAGCACGTGGTTCTGGTGACTAGGGAGACTGCACCACTGGGTCCCAAAGGACATCTACTACATAAGGTCATTCTACAAAGATCAGGGGACATAACAGGCCCTACCTAATACATAGAAACAAACACAAGGAGGAAGCCAAAACAGGGAGACAAAGATACATGTCACAAATAAAAGCAAAGCTCCAGAAAAAGAACTAAACAAAATAGAGATAAGCAAACTACCAGATGCAGAGTTCCAAACTCTAGTTATAAGGATGCTTAATGATATCAAGGAGAACTTTAGCACTGAGATAGGAAATATAAAAATGGAGATAGAAAACATGACAAAGAGCCAGTCAGAAATAAAGAATGCAATAACTGAAATTAGGAATACATTAGAGGGAATCAACAGATTAGATGAAACAGAGGATTGAATCAGCAATTTAGAAGATAAAGTAACATAAAACACCCAATAAGAACAGCAAAAACAAAAAAGAATAAAAAAGGAAAAAAAGGATGGACAACATCAAGTGTACTAATATTTACATCATAGGGGTACCACAAGGAGAAGAGAGGCAGCAAGGAATTTAAGACTTATTTGAAGAAAAAATGGCTGAAAATTTCCTTAACCTGGTGAAAGTAATAGATATACAAGTTCAGAAAGCACAAAGAATCCCAAACAAGATGAAGCCAAATGGGCCAACACCAAAACGCATCATAATTAAAATGCCAAATGCTAAAGACAAAGACAGAATTTTAAAAATAGCAAGAGAAAGGCAGTTAGTTACCTACAAGGGAGCTCCTATAAGACTATCAGCTGATTCCTAAACAGAAACTGCAAGCAGAAGGGATTGGCACAAAATATTCAAAGTGGTAAAAAGCAAGGACATATAACCAACATTATCCTACCTAAGTGAAGCTATCATTTAAAATTGAAGGACAGATTCAGAGCTTGCCAGACAAGAAAAAGCTAAAGAAGTTCAGCACCATGAAACCAGTATTATAAGGAATCTCCAAGGGACTTCTTTATGATGAAAATAAAAAAAGATAAAAAATATGAATAAAAAAATAGCAATAAGTACATATCTATCAATAATCACTTTCAATGTAAATGGAATGCTCCAATCAAAAGACAATGTGGCTGAATGAATAAGAAAGCACACTTTTATATGCTGCATACAAGAGGCTCACTTCTGATTGAAAGGCACACATAGACTAAAAGTAAAAAGACAGAAAAGATATTTTATGAAAATGGAAACATAAATAAATAAATAAATAAATCTAGAGTAGAAATACTTGTACCACACAAAATAGACATTTTTAATTAAAATTTATTGGGGTGACAATGGTTAGTAAAATTACATAGGTTTCAAGTGTACAATTCTGTTATACATCATTTATATATCACATTGTGTGTTCACCACCCAGAGTCAATTCTCCTTTCATCATCATATATTTGACCTCCTTTATCCTTTTATTCCCCCTCCTCCCTTACTCTTTGGCAACCACTGAACTATTGTCTGTGTCTATGAGTTTTTGTTTCTTTATTCGTTTGTCTTGTTCCTTTCAGTTATATATACCACATATCAGTGAAGTCATATGGTTCTCTAGTTTTTCTGTCTGACTTATTTCACTTAGCATAATAATCTCGAGATCCGTCCATGTTGTCACAAATGGCACTATTTCATCTTTTTTTTATGGCAGAATAGTATTCCATCTTCTTTTTCTAATCATCTATTGAAGGCCACATTGTTTGTTCCCATGTCTTGGCCACCATAAATAAAGCTGTAATGAACATTGGAGCACATATATCTTTACACATAAATGTTTTCAGGTATTTTGGGTATATACCCAGGAGAGGGATTGCTGGGTCATATGGTAATTCCATTCTTAATTTTTTGAGGAACCTCCACACGGTCTTCCATAGTGGCTGCACCAATTTGCATTCCCACCAACAGTGTATGAGGGTTCCTTTATTCTCCACAGCCTATCCAACACTTGTTATTGTTAGTCTTGCTGATGATAGCCATTCTAACTGGTGTGAGGTGATATCCCATTGTGGTTTTTATTTGCATTTCTCTGATGATAAGTGATGTGGAGCATCTTTTCATATGTCTGTTGACCATCTGTATATCTTTTTTGGAGAAATGTCTGTTCAGGTCCTCTGTCCAATCTTTAAATTGTTTACAATGGCAGAAATGTAGAGACAGCCTTTGCATCAGTCGATAGGTGAATGGATAAAGAGTAGGTAGGGCCAGCTGAGTGGCGCAATGGTTAAGAGCTGGCTTGGGATGCCAGGGTCCTGGTTCAGATCCCACATATGAGGGCCAGTGACAATGCCCTCTACAGCTAGATGGTGAACAACAGCTCCACCTGGAGCTGGGCTGCTGTGAGTCCCCCGGGAGGGCATTACTGCAACCCCTGCTGGAATGGGCTGCTATAGGCTACAGTGAGTGGCCTGCAGCCAGTGTGAGTGGCCAGGAGCTGGTGTGAGCTGCCAAGAGCCACTAAGAGCGACCGTCCAGAGGCCTGCGACCGATCTGCCTCACCTGAGAAGAGCGCAATGATGAAACCAACATGGGCCAGTGAAGCAATGTCCTCCACAACTAGACTGAGGAACAAAAGGACAGCAACTTGTCTGTTCCCCTTTCTTGGTTCCCCAACACTGTTTCCCGCCCCCAATTCCCCAATAAAAATCTTATAAAAAAAAAAAAAGAATAGGTAGTACAATGGAATACTGCTGGACTGTGGATGGTAATGGTTTCTTGTTATCTGCGATCGCATGAATGGACCTGAAGGGTATTGTGCTGAGTGGAGTACGTCAAACAGAGAAAGGCAGATGCAATGTGATTTCACTTATATGTGGAATCAGAAGAACAAAATAAAAAACAAAACAGAAGCAAACTCACAGATACAGAAAATAATGTGATGGTTGCCAAATGGGAGGGGGGTTGGGGTAAGTGAGAAAAAGAGAAGGTATTAAAAAGTACAAATTGGGTGTTGCACAGTACTCATGGGATGTAGGATATAGCACAAGGAATATAGTCAATATATTGTAATAACTATGAATCATGTCAGATGGGTACTAGATTTATCAGATGATAGATGGGTAGGAGGTTGGGGGCAAGGGTGAAAAATGTGAAGGGATTATGAAATACAAATTGGTAGTTACAAAATTGTCATGGGGATGTAAAGGGAAGCATAGAGAATATAGTCAACAATTTGATAATAACTGCATAGTGCCAGGTGTGTACTAGACTAGTCAGGGGGATCACTTCTTTGTTTAAAATTCTTTTATTGTGAAATAAACATTTTTTTTAAGGATTTTATTGGGGAATTGGGGAAGGGGAACAGACAAGTTGTTGTCTTTTTGTTCTTCATTCTAGTTGCAGAGGACGTTGCTTCAGTGGCCCATGTTGGCATCATCATTGCATTCCTCCCGGATGAGGCAGATCGGTCGCAGGCCTCTGGACGGTCGCTCACAGTGGCTCTTGGCAGCTCACACCAGCAGCTGGCCGCTCACGCTGGCTGCTGGCCACTCACTGTAGCCTATGGCAGCCCACTACAGCAGGGTCTGCAGCCTACACCATTGCCGGGGCTCGCACAGCCCAGCTCCAGGTGGAGCTGTTGTTAGCTGTAGAGGGCAGTGTCACCGGCCCTCATATGTGGGATCCGAACCGGGACCGCTGGCATTCCAAAACCAGCTCTTAACCAATGCGCCACTCGGCCGGACCCTAAACATTTTTAAAAAAAATTATTTTCAGGTGTACAAGACAGTGCAATAGTTATACTTTTTATCACTCAAAGTGACAAACTCCCTCCCCCAATTCGCCACCCCACTCCTCCCCCCCATATCATACATATCTATTGCAATTCTTTTGACTTCCTTCCACAGTATAATCTACATCCTGTGACTATCTATATATTCAATTACAGTTGGCATATGATAATATACAACATCAGTTTCAGGTATACAGTGCAGTGATCAAGCCTCTACTGCTTCCATGAAGTGGTCTCCCTAACAAGACATGTGACCATCTGACACCGGACAGAATATCTACAACATTATTATATTCCCTGAACTGTCTTTCAGATCCCTGTGGCAATATTGTAGTTACCTATTTATGCTGTCTAATCCATTCCCCTTCTCCTTCATCCCCAGGCCCTCCCCAACTAGCAACCATCAGTTTTTCCTCTATATCTACGAGTCTGTTTCTGTGTACTTTGCTCGTTCATTCAGTTTTTCAGATTTCACATATAAGTGAGATCATATGGTATTTGTCTTTCTCCAATGGACTAATTTCACTTAACATCATAGTCTCTAGGTCCATCCATATCATTGCAAATGGTACAATTTCATTTTTCTTTATAGCGGAGTAATACTCCATTGTATAAATGTACCACAGTGTCTTAATCCAGTTATCTACTGATGGGCATTTTGGTTGTTTTAAAGTCTTGGCTATTGTAAATAGTGCTGCAATAAACAGAAGGGTGCATATATTTTTTTTGAATTACTGTCTTGGATTCTTCTGAGTAGATACCCAAGAGTGGAATTGCTGGGTCATACGGCAGTTCCATTTCCAGTTTTTTGAGATACCTCCATACTGATTTCCATAATGGCTGCACCAATTTGCAGTCCTACCAACAGTGCACCAGGGTTCCCTTTTCTCCACAACCTCGCCAGCACTAGTTGATTGTTGATTTTTTGATGATAGCCATTATGACCAGAGGGAGGTGGTATCTCATTGTGGTTTTTATTTGCATTTCTCTGATGATTAGTGAGGTTGAACATTTTTTCATATGCCTGTTGGTCATCTGTATGTCCTCTTTAGAGAAATGCCTCTTCATATCCTCTGCCCATTTTTTAATTGGGTTGTTTGTTTTTTTGGTGTTGAGTTTCATGAGTGATTTATAAATTTTGGATACTAATCTTTTCTCAGACATATCGTTGGCAAATATCTTCTCCCATTCCATTAGGCTGCCTTTTTGTTTTCTTGATGATTTCCTTTCCTGTGAATAAACTTTTAAGTTTGATGTAATCCCATATGTTCATTTTTTCTTTTATTTCCCTTGCCCAAGGGGATATATCAGTAAAAATATTACTCAAGGTAATGTCTGTAAACTTACTCCCTATGTTTTCTTCTAGGAGTTTTACGGTTTCAGGTCTTACATTGAAGTCTTTAATTCATTTTGAGTTTATTCTTGTATATGGTGTAAGTAGGTGGTCCATTTTCATTTTTTTCACGTGTCAGTCCAATTTTCCCAGCACCACTTATTAAGTAGACTATCTTTACTCCAAAGTAAATTCTTGCTTCCATTGTCATAGATTAAATGACCATATATGGATGGGTTTATTCCTGGCCTCTCTATTCTGCTCCATTGGTCTATGTGTCTGTTTTTATGCCAGTACCATACTGTTTTGATTACTGTAGCCTTGTAGTATGTGTTGATGTCAGGTAGTGTGATGCCTCCCACTTTGTTCTTACTTCTCAAGATTGCTGAGGCTATTCAGGGTATTTTGTGGTTTCATATAAATTTTAGGATTCTATGTTCTATTTCTGAGAAAAATGTCCATGGTAGTTGGATTGGAATTGCATTGACCTTAGGTAGTATTGACATTTTAACTATATTAATTCTTCCTATCCATGAACATGGTATGTATTTCCATTTATTTGTATCTTCTTTGATTTCTCTCTTCAGTGTCTCATAATTTTCTGAGTACAGGTCTTTTACTTCTTTAGTTAAATTGATTCTGAGATATTTTATTGTTTTTCAAGCAATTATAAGGGATTGATTTCCTAATTCCTTCTTCTGATAGTTTATTATTGGTGTACACAAATGCAATTGATTTCTGAACATTAATTTTGTACCCTGCTACCTTACCAAATTCGTTTATCAGTTCTAACAGCTTTTGGTGGAGTCTTTGGGATTCTCAATATATAGCATCATGTCATCTGCATGTAATCATACTTTTACTTCCTCTTTTCCAATTTGGATGCCTTTCATTTAATTTTCTTGTCTGATTGCTGTGGCTAGAACTTCCAGAAATATGTTAAATAGAAGTGGTGAAAGCGGGCAGCCTTGTCTTGTTCCTGATCTTAAGGGGCAAGCTTTTAGCCTTTCCCCATTGAGTACAATATTTGCTGTGGGCTTATCATTTATGGCCTTTATTATGTTGAGATATGATCCCACTATTCCCACTTTGTTTAGACTCTTTGTCATAAATGGCTGCTGGATTTTGTCAAATGCCTTTTCTGCATCTATTGATATGATCATATGATTTTTATTTTTCATTTCGTTAATGTGATGTATTATGTAAATTGATTTGCAGATATTAAACCAACTTTGCATACCAGGAATGAATCCCACTTGATCGTGGTGTGTGATTTTTTTTTTTTTTTTTTTTTTAAAGATTTTATTGAGGAATTGGTGGAGGGGAACAGCGTTGGGGAATCGGGGAAGGGGAACAGACAAGTTGCCGTCTTCTTGTTCTTCAGTTTTAGTTGCGGAGGATGTTGCTTCACTGTTGGTATCGTCATTGCGCTCTTCCCGGATGAGGCAGATCGGTCGCTGGCCTCTGGATGTCGCTCATCGCGGCTATTGGCAGCTCACGCTTGGCTGCCAGCCGCTCACGCTGGCTGCGGGCCACTCACTGCAGCCTATGGCAGCCCACTGCAGCAGGGGCTGCAGCCCACACCATCACCGGGGCTCGCACAGCCCAGCTCCAGGTGGAGCTGTTGTTAGCTGTAGAGGGCAGTGTCACTGGCCCTCATGTGGGATCCGAACCGGGGCCGCTGGCATCCCAAAACCAGCGCTTAACCAATGCGCCACTCGGCCGGCCCGTGTGTGATTTTTTAATGTGATGCTGAATTCGGTTTGCTAGTATTTTGTTGAGAATTTTTGCATCTATCTTCATTAGGGATATTGGCCTCTAGTTTTCCTTTTTTGTAATATCTTTGTCTGACTTGGTAATCAGGGTGATAGTGGCTTCATAGAAAGAGTTTGAGAGCCTTTCCTCCTTCTGTATTTTTTGGAATCGTTTCAGGAGAATAGGTACTAACTCTTTTTTGAGTGTTTTGTAAAATTCATCTGTGCAGCCATCTGGTCCAGAGCTTTTGTTTGTTGGAAGATTGTTCATTACTGATTCACTTTCTTTGGCAGTAATGAGTCTGTTCAGAATTTCTGTTTCTTTTTGGTTCAGACTTGGTAGATTGTGTGCTTCTAGAAATGTATCCATTTCTTCCAGATTGTCGAATTTGTTAGCATATAGTTGCTCCTAGTATTTTCTTAAATTTTTCTGTATTTCTGTGGTATCTGTTGTCACTTATCCTCTTTCACTTCTGATTTTATTAATTTGTGTCCTCTCTCTCTTTTTCTTGGTGAGTCGTGCTAAAGGTTTGTCGACCTTGTTTATCTTTTCAAAAACCAAACTCTTGGTTTCATTGATCGTTTGTATTGTTTTTTTGTTCTCTATTTCATTTATTTATGCTCTGGTCTTTATTATTTCTTTCCTTAGACTCCCTTTCGGCTTGTTTTGCTGTTTTTTTTTCGAGTTCCCTTAGGTGTAAAGAGAGTGTGTTGACTTGAGATTTTTCTTCCTTCTTTAGGTGGGCTGCACTGCTATGAACTTCCCTCTTCAGACTTCTTTCGCTGCATCCGAGAGATTTTGGGTCATGGTGTTTTCATTTTCGTTTGCCTCGAGGTATCTTTTGATTTCCTCCTTGATCTCATTTTTGACCCACTCACTATTTAGTAGCATGTTATTTAGCCTTCATGTATTTGTAAGCTTTCCAGATTTCTTCTTATAATTGATTTCTAGTTTCATAGCATTGTGGTCAGAGAAGACACTTCATATGATTTCAATCTTCTTAAATTAGTTGAGATTTGTTTTGTGGCCTAACATGTGGTCATTCTTGGAAAATGTTCCATGTGTGCTTCAGAAGAATGTATATTCTGTAGCTTTGGGGTGAAATGCTCTAAAAATACCAATTAAATCCTGCTGGTCTAAAGTGTCATTTAAGGCCACTTTGTCCGTGCTGATTTTCTGTCTGGAGGATCTGTCCATTGGTGACAACGGAGTGTTGAAGTGCCTTACTATGATAGTGTTACTGTTGATCTCTGTCTTTATGTCTGTCAAAATCTGTTTTATATATTTAGGAGTGCCTATATTGGGTACATAGATGTTTACTAGGGCTATGTCCTCTTGTTGAATCGATCCCTTTATTATTATGTAGTGCCCTTCTTTGTCTTTTATTTTAGTCTTCATTTTAAAGTCCATTTTGTCCAACTTTTTTCTCATTTTCATTTGCATGAAATATCTTATTCCATCCCTTTACTTTCAGTCTGTGTGTGTCTTTTGATCTGAGATGAGTCTCTTGTAGACAGCATATGCATGGGTCCTGTTTTCTTATCCACTCAGCCACTCTGTGTCTTTTGATTGGAGCATTTAGCCCATTCACATTTAAAGTAATTACTGATAGGTGCATAGTTATTGCCATTTTGTTATTTGTATTTCTTGTCTTCCTGTGTTAGCTTGTTTGCCCCTTTCTTCTGTTTAAAAAAGCTCTTTTAACATTTCCTATAATGCTGGCTTGGTGGTAATGAACTCCTTAAGCTTATTCTTTTCTGAGAAGCTCTTTATTTCTCTTTCATATTTAAGTGATAGCCGTGCTTGGTAGAGCAATCTTGGTTGTAGATCTTTATTTTGTGTCACTTTGACTATCTCCTGCCACTCCCTTCTGGCCTGCAGAGTTTCTGAGGAAAAGTGAGCTGTTAGTCTTATCGGAGTACTTTTGTATGTAACCTGCTGTCTTTCTCTTGCTGCTTTTAGGATTCTGTCTTTGTCTTTAAGCTTTACCATTTTAACTATGATGTGTCTTGGTGTGGGCCTGTTTGGAATCAGCCTGTTTGGGACTTTCTGCACTTCCTGGGCTATGTCGATTTCCTTCACCAGGGTGGGGAAGTTTTCAGTCATTATTTCTTTAAATACATTCTCAATCCCTTGCTTCTCTTCTTCAGGTATTCCTATGACAGAAAGGTTGTTGCATTTCATGTTGTCCCACAGGTCTCTTAAACTGTTTTCATTCTTTTTTATTCTTTTTTTCTTTTTGTTTTTCAGCTGGGTGATTTTTCTTCTAACTCACTGATCTTCTCCACTGCTTCATCTATTCTACTGGTGATTCCTTCAAGTGTGTTCTTCTTTTCAGTTATTGTATTCTTTAGCTCTAACTGGTTGTTTTTTTATGGTTTCCCTATCCTTCTTTATGTCCTCACTAAGTTCCTTAAACATTCCTATCATCAGTGTTGTAAACTCTGTCTCTGAAAGTTTGGATACCTCTGCTTCGTTTAGTTCAATTTCTAGAGGTTTCTTCTGATCTTTTACTTAGGACATGTTTCTTCATTCTGGCTGTTGTCATGTGAACTCTTCTATGTATTAGATAGATCCCCTAGAAAGAAGAGAGTAAAAAAGAAAAAAAAGACGTGGGGTGGCTCTCCTTCCTCTTTAATCTGCAGATTAGCAATACAGAGTCTCTGGGTGACTCAGCACCAGCTATTGGGGCGAAGATCTTAACGTGTTATACTCTGGCCTGCCTCTCAGGCTTGCAGTGAGCCTTCTGCAATTAGCTGCTGTGTGCTCTGGAACCATGCTCACTACCAAAAAAAAAAATCTTCACAGGTTGTTACAGGTTGTCCACTGCTGCAAAAAAAACCCCTCTGTGACCTGCATAGGTGTGGGCCAGGCACCCGGGGCTCAGGGTGCCTCTGGCAACAGAGCTCTAGGTGGGTGGGACAGACCCGTAAGGCACCACTTTATGTGGTTAGTGGTCCCCACCAAGTCAGAGCCGGATGCACTCTGCATCAGCAACCAGCCCCCACAAACTCGCCAGGAAAGCCTCGATCGGATCACGCAGGCTCACAGTTCCTGGCCCAACACTCTCAGGAAAACTCCCTGTGTCAGCCTATCCCAATCAGCTGCCCACAGATCAGGCTAAACAGCCCAACAGCCAATCCCCAGCCTGACAAATCTTTACAAGCAGTGCAGAGAGTGGGGACCCAAGGCAGCTTGTGCACTCCTGTGTCTTAATGAACAACCCAGTGGAGCTGGAGCACTCCTGCCCGGCATTTCCCTGGCTATGCAGCACAAGCAGGGCAGAGGGTGGGGATCCAAGGTGGCTCATGCACTCCTGCATCTCAGTGAGCAGTCTGTTGGAGCCAGAGGGCACCCACCCAGTGTTTCCCTGGCAATGCAGCACAAGCAGGGTGGAGGGTGGGAATCCAAGGCCGCATGCGCACACACGCACTCACACATACACTCCTGCGACAGTTTCATCCAACCAATGGGGTCCCGGATGTGACCCTGTGTGGAAGGGCCCAACCCTGAAAAAATGGCACTCTCCTGTACACTGCTCATGTGCAAGCTCCACACCAGGGGAACAATGGTCCCAGAATCTCCAGCTTCTGCACCAAAGGTGCTCAGTTCAGTCCTTCCCCACAGGCTCCTGGGCCCGGGTCACACAGCTACTCCCTCCAACAGGAACCGGTTGAACGCTTTACTTCTTTATTATACAAATGTGTAACCACTATGCAGTGCACCTAAAATTAATATAAAATAATATCGACTGTCACAATAAATAAATAAATAAATAAATAAATAAATAAATAAATAAATAAATTAGAAAAGATATGGAAATGGTCAAAAATTTTTTCTTTTTAATTTCTAAGTATGATGATATATTTGGATGAGTTGTAAACCTAATTCTTTCCTTCTCTCTTGTCGCCATATCATAAAACTCTATTGTTTCTTCAAAATGCAGAACATATTATATATTCATTATAATTATATAAAATACTATTAATGTTTTGATTCACAATAGATCTATATTGCATGCACATAACCACAAAAAAGTGTCTCATCCAAAAAGTATTTTGTATTAGAAGCTATATTGAAATAATCTTTATTTTTCCTTTTTTTTTTTTTTTAAGAGGGCAGTGTCACTGGCCCTCATGTGGGATCTGAACCAGGGCTGCTGGAGTCCCAAGCCAGCTCTTAACCACTGCGCCACTTGGCCAGCCCAGAAATAATCTTTATTTTTAAATTATTGGTTATTTTTTATTAAACATAAAATATTTACTGATTTAAGAAACAGGAGATCAAGCATTGTCTTATGTACAAATCACCTCATTTTATTTTCATAAACTAAAACCAGCTTTAATTCTAACTTGCTGGAAGGGAGTACCACAGGTAAATTTTGAACCAAAAAATCATTTTTTGTAGATGTGATACAACTTTGATAACCCTTTCTACAAGATGTTTAATTGAATTTGAATTATTTTTATCTTGAAGGACACACTAAGGGGTTATATTAGTGTAGGATGCACATTTTGTAAGTCTTTTATTGAGTAATTGTATCCTGGCTCAGGTGAGTGTTGGATATACCTTTGTGATTATATTTTTGCCACCAACATTACAGTAACAATAATATTAAATAACTGGGCTTTCTCCAAGAATCAGTCATGAGTTGGTCTTCTTTGTTCACTCTTTCTATATATAAAATCTTATATAAGCAATGGGTACAGGGGTCAGGTTTGCTGCTGATCTTCTTGGTTTATGGGGAGATCAAGGTTTCCAATCCTCTTTCTCTGATATTGTTCTGATACTATTCAAAGACAAAATCAATTTATCAATAACTGAAATAAACAAGTTAATAGGGGATTGAGTTTTTATTGAAAAGAATACAGGAATGATTAATTAAATAATGAATTGTGACGATAGTAGGTTTAATTACTTGTTTTCTTCTTCCAGCTTATAATTCTGTTAATGTGGTTGAGGACCTAATGGTTTCTCCCATTTTAGAAAATTCTCTCCATCTTGAAGTCCAGGTGGGACAAAATTGAGGACCAAGGGAAAAGGAACATCGAGTGAAAAATTTAAGGCATTTTAGGTAGGAGGGAAGTCTCTACCACACCACTTCCTTCCTTCTATCTTTGCCAATTGAGTATTGAGTTCTGGAGAGTCAAAGCTAAGATGATGCTCAATAGGATGGACATAGGATGTCTAGGCCAGTTTTTGGTGTAGGCCTAATGAGGAAAGAGCCAAGGAATGGTCATCTCAAAGTCTTTAGTGAGAAAAAGCTCAGCATTTAGGCATTTGGGTATAAAATCCTAATTAACATTTTCATGGACTGAGCTAATGGAGGATTTGAGGATGTGGAAAAGCTGGCTATTTCACACTGAGGCCTTGATGAGCAAATGCTTTAGTGCTCAAAAGTGTTGTAGGAATGTATAACATTTTGTGTTCAGAGTGTCAGAGTTTCTTTTGAGGGTTACTCCACCATTTTTCTTAAATGATTGTGATTATAGACAGTGTTCTATTAATTCTTGACTTAAAACAGTTAAAATAATAGTACACAACCTTTAACTCTTATGTATAGTACAGTAAAGTATGAATATAAGTTTTGGACACATTTTAGTTATTCACATCTCTCCATTAAAAAATATGTCCCATCTCTAATTTGGATTCAGCTTGCAATTTTATTCGTTAGGAAAATAGAAATTCTGTATTCTTAGATTTTTGGCATTTTAATCACGTAGGAGGTCCAGGCAAACAATAGGAACTTAAAAAAAGGTCAACAGTAGAATTATTTTTAATGTAATTTGAAATTATGAGTCAAATAATGATTTTTTTTAGACATTGCTCTTTAGCATACATGATTATGTGCTTTGAAACAAGTGGTATTTGTAATTTTACATTAATTTATATCATTTTACACCATAATATATATTTGTACTTGTCGGGTCTGAGAGTGTCAGTCAGGGACTGTCTGGGTGGTGACATGCCCAGCTGAAAGAAGGCATGATGTTGACTATGTGCCATAAACGCAGCAACAACTCTTTGTTCATCTGAGGCTGGGGCCAGAGAGTGAGATCCAAAATGGAAGCGGGGGGGTTTTATACCCTCACACAAACAACCTCAGCATGGTGCCAGCACACATGCGTAGGAAAGGAACTTACATCAATTAATTGACCTGAAACGTACATCAAGTTGTTTTTCTTCTCCCTGTCCCATCCAAGGGTGAGGAGCAGGCCAGTCTCCAAAACCTGTAAACATTTAATAACTGAGAGGTTCTAACACCTGGGCCCCTCACTCCCCGCTACAGGATTTGGGACCGCGCCCTTCTTTGGGACTGAACCCTGGACCCAAAGACCACAGCAACAATATAGGACACACCACATAAATCCTTTGGGGTCCACCCCACAGTATGGCCTGGGACTGCTCGCACTCGCTCCATACGACGAGGAGCCTGCTCCAGCAGTTCCTCACGCCCCCCGCCCCCCCGCCAACCATCCCCACCCATTGTTTACTGCATAGGCCAGCAAGAGTGGGGCACTGCGGTATTCTCGTAGAAGAGAGTCCACTGCCTTCCAGCACGAGGTCCATCTCTGGTCATATGCTAGAAGTGCAGTCCAGTCTAGTTTGAGGCTGTAGCCGGTGTTATGTGCCATGGGAGTCTTTCAGCCACTGATGTGGGGAGCTCAGTGCACTCCCAGCACTGACAGGCATTGTGCACTTGGCAAAGACATGGGCCCCGTCCAGGATACTGTTGCCTGTGCTTAGGCTGGACAATAAGATAGTAAGGAGACAAGAGACCACTAGTGACAATATGCCTTCTGGCAGCATGCAAGCCACTTTCCTCTCCTGGGAAAGGATGGTAGCTGCCAGTGGTGGGGCTCCTGGAAGGTGATACCACACTGTTTTCCCCAAAACCATAGGGGAAGGCAAGTCCATGTCCTGGACCTGCAGCAAAGGCAAAGGCCACTGGGCCAATGCAAAGTTACCCCTTAGCAAAGTCCCTCCACCATCTCACATCAAGGTGACCTGTAAGGGGGTTGACCAGGAGCATAGCAAAGGCTGGACTTGCAGTCCATGGCCAGTGCCGGGCGCCCATGGTTCCACCAAGGCAACCTAAGGATCCCAGGGACAACAGTCTTCCATGGCCAAGTCCATGTTCTTGTCTAGCCTTCGACCAGAGCTTCCCAGGTTGGTGGGAGCAAAGCTCCCTGCTGTACTCTGGGCATATCTTGGGGTTGGCTCGACCTTGGCACTACCTTGAGGGCATGTGGCAACCCCCCTACCACTCTGTCTAGCGGTGACTGGCCTGTCTTTCTCGGCTGTTCATTTAGCAGATGCAATGTCAGCAGTACTTGGATTGCCCATTGCTTCCATGGGCTCGTCCCTCCTAAAGCCCGGAGCTTTTCCTTCAGTGGCACATTGAAATGTTCTATCGTACTCACAGCCTGCGGGCGATAGGGGATGTGTAGCTGCCACTCTGTGTCCTGCCCCTTCACCCCCTGCTGAGCTCGCTGTCCCTTAAAGTGAGTCCCTCAGTCACTCAAGATGGTGAGTGGCCGCCCATATGCAGTGCTAAGCTGCCCCAGGCACGTTTGGTGTCCTGTTGCGAAGCAGTGGGAGTAGGCCACGCAAATCCCAAGCCTGTGGTGGTGCCAACTGCCATGAACAGGAACCGCTTACCTGCAGCCTGGGGACGTGGCCCCACATAGTCCACCTGCCACACCTATAGTGGGCATAGCCCCCGCTCAACCTTTCCAGGCTGAGTAAGCAATCACTGCCTCTGGGGGTGGTGGCTGGCACACTGGGGACATGACCAAACAGCCTCCGTGGCGTCAGAGGTATGCTCCAGCGCTGGGCCACTGGGCACATGGTTCACGGGCCTACGTGCCCTAGCTGCCGATGTAACCAAGGGCCCCTAGTGGCATCCTGCACTGCTGAAGGAGAGAAAGGACGGGCAGGGTGAACTTGTGCCAGTGCGTCTGCCGCGTAGTTTCCAGGGGAAAGGCATGGCTTATGGCCCGGGACGTGGTAAATTATAGCCACCTGGCTTTTACCCCATGACCAAAGATCCTCCCAGAGGGCGAGTCCCCACAGGGAGAGCCATCCTATCATCCACCCCTGGGTGGCCCAACAGGCAGCCACAGGGTGAGACCCCAGAACACTGCCCAGCTGTCAGTGTAGACATGCATGTCCCCTGTCTCGTGCATGAGCACTACCCAGACAGCCCTGAGCTAGGCCCATTGGCTGCTCTGACCTAGGCTGGTGGCATACTAGAATTCCTCTGATTCTGGCTGTAACCCCATCACAGTCCATGTGGGGGGCTGGCCCTGACAGGAGTCATCTGTGTACCATGCCCCACCAGGGACAGGTGGCTTTCCTTCCCTGTACTGGCTGGCCACTTCTACGGGGTGTTCTGGAAGTGCCTCTTCCTTGTCTGCCCAGAAGGCCATGGGGCCCAGCAGCTCATGGAGCTGTTCGGACAGTGGACTGGAGATAAACAAGACCCATTGCTCCAAATATGCTCCCCACTTGGTCAGTGTGGGATTTGGGCCATTCTTGTCCTGGGTGCCCTGAGCCATGACTGTAGCCAATCCTCGACCAGGTATGTGGATGGCACCATCACAAGGGCAGGACCTGTGATGGCCTCGCAGGCCACTGGGACAGCGTAAATAGCCACTAACTGCTTCTCTATTGACGAGTACCTCTGCTCAGCTCCTTTCCAGAGCTGAGACCAGAAACCCAAGGGCACCTTCCTGTTCCCATGGGTCTGCCACAGACTCCAACCAAAGTCCTCTGCCTGCACCTGCATCGTCAGCAGGTATGTAAGGGCGGGGGTCAGTGACCCACAAGGTCTGGGCTTGAGCCACAGCCCATTTGGCAGCCGTAAATGCTTCTTCCATCCCGGAGGTCCAGTCCCACACCGCACCCCACTTTGTCACACCATGAGTGGGGCTCATTATGGTCACCAAGTGGGGTATGAACACCTGCCAATACTCCAAGAGGCCCAAAAAGGCCTGGAGCTATTTCACCATCTCTGGGCATGGATAGGCCTGGATCTTGTCAATGACAGCTTCCAGCATAACCTCAGTCTTACACAACCAGAAAACTCCCAAGAATTTGACAAACAATCCAGGCCCTTGGACCTTGGCCTCAG
Organism: Aselliscus stoliczkanus; assembly: GCA_033961575.1. NCBI lineage: Eukaryota > Metazoa > Chordata > Mammalia > Chiroptera > Hipposideridae > Aselliscus > Aselliscus stoliczkanus. The sequence goes on along the minus strand of CM066740.1, from coordinate 66,645,269 downwards.
TGACAGTCCATCCCCAGTTGTTAAGTGTGCCTCATTCTCTAGATCTATAAGAGAATCAACAGTGAGAATTACATCATCTATATAATGAAACAACGATACTGCTGGGGCATGTTTCCAGGTGGTCAAGTCCTGGGCCACAAGTCCATGGCAGATTGTCGGGCTGTGCAGGTACCCCTGAGGCAGGAGAACAAACGTCCATTATTGCTCTTCCCAAGTGAAGGCAAACTGCTCCTGACCTTCTGGTGCAATGTCGATGGAAAAAAAGACATCTGCCAAGTCTGCAACGTAATGGTTCCTCCCCAGTGTCAAGGACAGACGGTCCATGAGGCCCATAATGGAAGGGACTGCAGCACGCAGGGGCGGCGTCACCCTGTTCAGTTCCCAGTTGCCCAGTCATGCGCCAAGTGCCATCCAGCTTGCTGACTGCCCACCCAGATTGAATGAGCTGTGAGTGGGGCGTATAATGCCTGCCTCCTCCAGCTTCAGGATTGTCTGGGTGATCTCCTCATGTCTTCCTGGGAGGCAGTACTGGCTCACATGAACTGTCCTGGCAGGGCTTGGCAGGACAAAAGGCTTGTGGTGCAGGTGCTTTCACACCACTGTTTTCAAAACTCACACCCACAAGCAGAATTCGCCGAGTGTGATCTGCACTGCAAGGCCCTGCAAAATATCCACCGCTAATATGTACTCCCCAACAGGGGAGATGTACACCATGTAGGCCCGTGGGGCAAAGCATCCAATGCACAGAAACACCGTTGCCGGCTGCACCCATATATGGCGGCCTCCATACCCCCGTATGTACGCCAGGGGGCCTCCACACTGGTCTGGATTGCCATACAGCAGAGTGCTGTCGGCACCCGTGTCCATCAAGGCCAACATATGCTGCACATCGCCTGGGGACCAATGAATGTTCAGTTCCACAGGAGGCCTCCGGTCTCTCGGTTCCCCTGCCAACCGGGTCCCTCCGCCAGATCCCTAGTCAAAGAAGCCCTGCAGCCGCACTTCATGAGTAATGACCTTTGGCGGCTTGGTGAACTTCTGTTCTGGGCTCAACTGGGTCCAGAGGGCCCACAGCACCTCATTGGGCTGCTGTTCAATCTTTGCCTGTGGTATACCTCCTGCCAGGAGATCGAACCACATTTGCCTCTGGTTCACTTTGACAGGACCCACTTGCGCTGGGCGAGTCTCTGCCTTCTGGGGGTGGTTTTGACAGGCCTAACCATTCCCTCCACTTTGTTCTTCCACTAGGTCTCCACATCACCCAGCCTGGCCATAGCCATTGTGACCTTACGAATGCGGTGGTCCACAAAGGGGGTCAAAATGGCAGCCACCAGGCGAAAGGAGCCCGCCGGGGTGGACATCAGGGTTAAGTCCTTCATCCGTGTGGTGAGCACTTCCTCATCGGGCTATTATAGTGCTCCGGAAAGATCATCTGGTGCATGCCCATCTTCCTGATGATTTGCACCAGGTCCATGTAAGTGGACCATTTACTGACCACCTCCGGCAACTCCCCGGGTCTGTCCAGACCATATAGGCTGCTGACATTAGCCAGTTGATCAGGGAATGATTACCTTGGTCATTTCCCACCAAGTGCTGAACATTCTGCAGCCGCTGGCGGAGGGAGTGTATCACCGTGATGGAGGCGAGTTGGGCCATCTCATCAGGGGACAGCTTCCTGCTCTTGGTCCTCTTGGCCCACAGTTGCAACAGCCAACCGGGTATGGTCTCTCCGACCCGTTGGCAAACCTGCTTAGCTAACTTCCAGAGCTCAGCCGACATATATACTGCATATGTCGTGTGCTGTGTGACTTTCGGGGGCCCTGGCAGGGCCTCTTCCTTGGGCTATGGGCTGATTGTGCTCTATCTGCTGCTTGATTACCAGGCTGGCCTGAAGCATGACTTGCGTTGGGCTCTCGGGTCATGACGCAGGGCAGGGGGAAAACGGGGAGCCTACCTGGCTTTCCAGTGCCTTTTCCAGGGCATGGACCCATTGTTCCAGCACCTCCTGAGCCTGCTTCAGCTGCTGCACTTGCCGCGTCTGGTTGCATACGGTGACCGCTTGCTTCTCGCAAGACGGAGAGGAGCAGCCATGCAACCTGCCCCGCTGACTCGCAGTGGGCAATGGGTATACTCGTCTCCATAGAGTTTAATGCTTCCCGTACAGCCTCCTGTGTGGGCTCCACCGCCTCCCAGTCCTCAGAAGAGGCCCATGCCATGAGGAATGCAGTGACCGGGTGCTACAACGTGGTCGAGAGCCACACAGTGGAGTGCTCCCCTGAGCGCTTTGGGGCAGTGGGGCAGTCACTCACCGTATCCTGCGGACTACAAATGTCCAGTCCGAGGGTGTCAATCAGAGAACCCTCTCAGTGGTGAGATGACCAGCTGAAAGAAGGCATGAGGCAGACTGTGTGCCATAAACGCAGCAACAACTCTTTATTCATCTGAGGCTGGCGCTAGAGAGTGAGATCCAAAATGGAAGCGGGGGTTTTATACCCTCACACAAACAACCTCAGCATAGTGCCAGCACACATGTGCAGGAAGGGTGAATCTTACATCAACAAGTTGTTTTTCTTCCCCCTGTCCCATCCAAGGGTGAGGGGCAGGCCAGTCTCCAAAGCCTATAAACCTTTAGTAATTGAGAGGCCCTAACACCTGGGCCCCACAAGTACTTAATCATACAAGCTATATTTGAAATAAATAATACCAAAATATTTTAAAGTTTTAGATGATATTTTCATGTATGTATTCTGTTTGATATATTCTTTCTTTTCTGAATGAATGAAATTTTGTTTTATTTGAATGTGATGAAATAGAATTTGGACTGTTGTACCCTGTTCAAATAACTAGCTATTCATAAATTAACTTCACTGATAAATAGGTAAAAGCAGTCTCAAATCTGTGTTCTGACCCTTGAATCATGTGTTTTTGTTACGGATTGGATTTCCCAGGTAATTTTAAAATCTCCACTTTGGGCTATGTATCTTGTATCTCTTGGCTTTCTTATTATATTTTATAAATATTAAATAGTAGCAAACATATTTTTCTGAGTTAGTTGAAATTAGTTTTCCCTCAATATATTCTTCCAATATATTTTTTTTTTTTTGAGAGCAGTGTCACTGGCCTTCATATGTGGGACCCGAACCGGGGCTGCTGGCTTCCCAAGCCAGGGCTTAACCACCGCGCCACTTGGCCGGCCCCCAATATTTTTTAATTGAACTCCTCAATAGTATCATTTTATGTCATTTTTTTTCAAAGATAACTTTTATTTTAAAACCTCCAATCTTATTTGTTTTTTATTTGCATTTCTCTGATAATTAGTGATGTTGAACATTTTTTCATGTGTCTATTGGCCATTTGTATGTCTTTGGAGAAATGTCTAATCTGGTCCTCTGCCCAGTTTTTAATTGGATTGTTTGTTTTTTTGTTGTTGAGTTGCATGAGTTCCATATATATCTTGGATATTAGCCCCTTATCAGAGGCATTGTTTGCAAAAATCTTCTCCCATTTGGTTGGTTGCCTCTTTATGCTGTTTATGGTTTCTTTTGCTGTGCAGGAACCTTTTTAATTTGATATAGTTCCATTAATTTATTTTAGCTTCTAATTCCCTTTCTGCTGAAGTCAAATTCATAAAATCCTCTTTGAACCCCAAGGTCCATACGTTTAGTATCTGTGTTTTCTTCTACACAGTTTATTGTTTCAAGTCTTATGTTTAGGTCTTTGATCCATAAGATATCACTGCACACCAGTTAGAATGGCTATCATCAACAAGACAAATAATAACAAATGTTGGAGAGGCTGTGGAGAAAAAGGAACCCACATACACTGTTGGTAGGAATGCAAATTGGGGCAGCCGTTATGGAAGACAATGTGGAGATTCTTCAAAAAATTAAGAATAGAATTACCACATGACCCAGCAATCCCTCTCCTGGGCATATACTCCAAAATTCTGAAAACATTTACCTGTAAAGACATGGAAACAACCAATGTCTCCTTTGATAGATGATTGGATAAATAAGATGTGGTATATATACACGGTGGTATGCTATTCTGCCATAAGAAAAGATGAAATAGTGCCATTTGTGACAACATGGATGGACCTTGAGATTATTATGCTAAATGAAATAAGTCAGACAACAAAACTAGAGAACCATATGATTTCACTGATACGTAGTATATAAAACTGAAAACAATAAGGAAACAAGATAAACAAATGAAGAAACTAAAACTCATAGACACAGACAATAGTTTAGTGGTTACCAGAGGGTAAGAGGGGGAGGGAGTGGTAGATGAGAGTAAAGTGATCAAATATAGGGTGATGGAAGGAGAACTGATATATCGATGATGTATTACAGAATTGTACACCTGAAACCTGTGTAACTTTACTAAAAATTGTCACTTCAATTTAATTTAAAAAAAGGAAACACCTACAATCGCTCTTTTCTATGGAAATGGCATTAAATTGCATCTACAACCATGAGTCCATACTGACATAAATCATTGACTGACTTTAATTGGAGAAGGCTAAAGTAGAATCATTTCTAAGTTAAAGAGGGAAATACATGCATTTTAATAATATCAGATACAGCTACATAGAATATGTTACTTGGGATTCTGTATGTGTCATCTGCCTTGGAGACAACCTATATTTGAAGATATGTCAGAAAAAAATGTTTTTATGGGATCATGTGCAATTTTGGAAATTATTTCTGCAATGCCTGAAGATAGACTATTAGGTGATGCCTCCTATACAGGACAATTTTTAGCAGATGTATAAGGTAGAGTTCTAATTTTGTTGATTTCCAAACTTTATTAGAAATTTGATTAAATGTATTCATAACCATGGATTCAGTGAAAATGTACACATCTTTCATTTTGTATCACCAATGGTATCGTCTTAAGAAAAATAACACCTTCTGGAAGAACCTTATGACTGAAGCTTAATTATTTTTATTCTCTGTAGAATGTAGTGTATATATCAGCAGGCATATTCTCTGGTGAATGGCAGCATAATGTAGAACAAGAAGGCTCTGAAGAACCATATGGAAGTTCTGTGTTCCCATAGCAACTTGAACATACACTGTAAAGATCTGTTAATGTTATTCATTATCTATGGTATAATGGACTTAGTACAAGGACTATATCTAGTTCCCTTTCCTTATTGCCTACACAGCAATTAAGGTGAAGGGTTCTGGTCTTAACTGATTTTGCAGTCAAACAGATGGACCCCAATATAATAAATCAATATAATCTCACTCTGCTACTTTGAATTAGTATGGTAGGAGAAAAATTACATTTCCTTATTCATAGAAAAGAGGTTATCAATTTATAATAGTCTGACTTATAGTAGATTCTAAATAAATATTCGGCTTCCTCCAACCTCTTGAGGTTGTACACATTTTTCAGTACCATTTCAAGCATTGTTTTTATTTCCATTATTTTTACAAAAATTATTTTGCTTTTATTACTGTTGTTAGAATCAATGTCTTCCATCATTTAAATAAGTATGAGTATAGTGTGAAAGATAGAATTTATTTTATTTTAGTTTTTTTATATATTTTTATTACAATACAGAAAATATACAAATTATATTAGATTCATGTGTACATATTAGTTATTCAACATTTATACATCTATAGAGGTGATCACCATGATAAGTCCAGCATCCATCTGACACCATACCATGCTATCACAATATTATTGACTCTATTCCCTATGCTTTAATTTACATCCCCATGGTTATTTTGTAACTACCAATTTGTCTTCTGAATTCCTTTACCTTTTTCACCCTGCCCCACCCTCCTCCCATTTATCACCCCTTCTGACACCATACATAGAAATTACAATATTATTGACTATATTCCTTATATTATACACTACATCCCCATGGCTCCTCTAGCATAAACAGATGGGTATCCTGGACAAAGGGATGACTCATGTCCTGGCTGACACAGAACAGGACCGCACAAGAAATTATCATAATACTCAGAATGGGCGTGCAATTTACAATTTATGATTTTTTTTTTGGAATTTTCTCTAATTTTTCATGTAATATTTTCACACTATGGTTGACTGCAGGTAAATGAAACTGTGGAAGGTGAAGCCATGGATAAGGGGGGGCTACTATTTATAAAAAGTCATTGTGTTTTAAAAATTGCAGAATGCCTTTGTATATGCAGTATTTCATTATGAGAAAGAGTAGTTCAGGCAATATTCTGAAAAGCAATACAACTTTTATTACTGGATATGACTCTGTCAATGGACTGAATTGTGTTGCCTCAAAATTCATCTCTTAGAGTCCTAAACCCCAGAATCTCAGCATGTGACTTTACTTTGAGAGAGCACCTTTAAAGAGGGTATTAAGTTACAGAGTGTAAGGGTGGGCCCTAATCCGGTATGACTTGTCTTTATATAAAAAAGATTGGGATACACAAAGGGACCCCAGAGATGCATGTAAACAGAGAAAATACTATGTGAGAACATAGCAACAAGGCAGTCATCTGTCCAACAAAGAGATAGGTCCTCAGAAGCAATCAAACCTGCTAGTGCCTTCTTGGACTTCCAGCTTCTATAACTGTGAGAAATAAATGTTTGTTGTTTAAGCCACCCAGTCTGTGATATTTCGCTAGGGCAGCCCTAGCAAACTAACACAACCTATCTTATGTATTTAAAATACTGAAAAAGTCTGGTTCTAAAATCGCTATTATAAATGTGGAAGAAACCACCACTCACTTGTGTCAACTATTTACTTAAATAGTCACAGAATTATAAAAGTCAGACTCAAGGATCCTTTGGAAATCTGAGAATAAGTGAAATCAATGATGATATCTCAGCCATCATTTAAATGGAAGCTTATATCTTTTTAAGAAATATTCTGAGATTAAAATATGTATTTCATAATGATTCATGTTAATCCTCATTGTTTTATAAATCTATGAAGAATGACAAGTTTATTTGATGAGAAAAATTTTAGATACCACACTGGAAAGGCTTATTTACACTGTTGTAGAATATTAAATGATACCTTCTTTCAGAGTCCAAATTGGTAAGCCATCCCTTTGTTACCCCCTGTTTGACACTGCTTTATTTTAAATGCACAAGAAGCTTCATTTTTTTTTCATGTTAATTTTAGATAGGAGTCTTCCATACAATTAATTCATTAGTTACTTTTTTTTTAAATTAGTTTCAGATGATCATCAGTTATTTTTGACACTACAGATATTTCCATGACCACAGACCACTAGGTCAATGGAAATGTCTTTTACTTTCCACCACAGCAGTGAAGTTTGGTGTAGCTTTGCTAACCCACGTCATGCCTGCTTCATCAGTCACGGCAGCATTTCAAATGGTTTAAATAGGAGACTAAGCAAACTACCATAGCTCCGCCAACCCGTTTTTTTTTTGTTTTTTTGTGTTTTTTTGAGGGCAGTGTCACTGGCCCTCATATGTTGGACCGAACCGGGGCCGCTGGCTTCCCAAGCCAGTGCTTAACCACCGCGCCACTCAGCCGGCCCTACCAACCCGTTTTTTGATGTGTGACTGTCAGTTAATCTTAAATGTCAAACTGTCTCTATTTATAAAACATGATTATGGGTATCTTCTATCTATTATAATACATTTCTCAAGGACTATTTATAATATATATAAAAATGTACTGTTCCTATATGAGTAAAATCATGATCTTTGAAGAGAATGTGCTATTCAGAAAGAATTTACTCTGATAATAAATATGAATTTTCAATTAATATGTTCTCTATGATAGTCACTTTTTAATTGAGGCTGATTAGTGTGTGAAGTATTTTGCTTCATCATTTCTCCTCCATGCATTTACTTAATCAGATACAATGTTAAGAAATGGTGGGCAAAAGCTATTAAAAGAAAGATAAATTTGATCAGCACATTTTCAAAGTTTAAAGTAGTTGTGGTAAAGAATAAGTGATTGGCGGTTTTAACTGCTGACTAACATTAAATTTATATGCTATTTACGAAATAAATGGTCTCTGTTATGCAATGGGAATTTATAAACTTAACAAATACATTCAAATAACATATAAAGCAAATTATTAGGGTGCTTTTTGTCATCATTTTATAAAAGGAAAAAATAACTGAAACCTGGATTTATAAAGTAACAGTGATAATAATTAATTAGGGTTAAAATAGACTTATGTATAAGTGATCAAAAGGTCCAGGGTTTTGTGTCACTCACAGTTCCATCTTCTCTGTCCCTGGAAAAGTATAACATAATTGTAGATCATGTCAACCACTATGGAAATTCTTTACAACTTTGAAAACAGCCAAATTCGTTCTTAGAAACTCATCAAAAAGAACACAATTTTTTATTCTTTTCATGTCAATTGTAAGTAGATTATATACAAAACACATGTGTATTTCACTGATGGGTTAAGATGGGTAACAGAATTCACATGAAATGTTTTAGTTATCTTACAATAAACCCTCCAGAAAAACAAAAATTGAGGTATTGCTATAACCTTCCCACCTCAAATTTGATGGTCAGGCTTCAAATATACAGGACGAAAATGTGTCCATTTTTTTCCTCTCAACCTTCCTATTTATAGACTTCAGTACGAAATTGTCATGACTGGTGTAAGAAGAAAATGTCAAAAGGTTACAGAACACTGCAGAGAAAATGTTTTTAATGAGTCTTCTGACATAAGAATGATCAGAAATCAGGTTATTGTAATGAAACCAGTGTTCAAGACATGTTTTCAAGTATAATTTCTACCTATGTATACTACTTAATTAATAGTAGGCAAGTTAGCGAGTAAACTGTGAGAAAAATAACATATTTTCCAATTTACCTTCTAGCTGTGCTGCAGGCAGCTGGGAATATTTTCCAGAAATAGAAGATGGCTGTAACAAACAACATGATGTATGCCATGAGAGTCATGCTGTTGTCTGTCACATCTGTCATCACTGCATATACTGACGCAGTTATCAGAACGCCCTGGAAGTCAGAAGGTGGGATGTCACAACCTGAGATTCTGAATGCTGTAGTAAACAGATGATTCAGTTACACAAATTTACTGCTGCTTTTACCCATTCTTTGTTTTGTTTTGTTTTAAAGTTACTTCTTGGTTTCTTATAAATCAGAAACACAAAGTCTTGGCTAGTTATAATAAATAGTTTGATGATGATGTTGGGTTTTGAAGACTCTAAAACTCAAGTGGTAAAACTGGCTGGAGGTTTTATCTATCTATCTATCTATCTATCTATCTATCTATCTATCTATCTATCTATCTATCATCATCTCTCTACCTATCTATACAATTGTCTCTTCCTATCAAGTCAGTCAGGAAAGTAAGCCACTTGTCCATATCACCCAAGCCTGAGGTTTTAATGCCATCATAGGGATAAATTGTATGACCTTACCTCTAAATAGTAGTGTGTCAAAAGGGTGCTAATAAATGTCAGAGAGCCTTGTTCCAGTTCAGCTCTTAGGAAATGTATGAACTGAGAGAATCATTCTATCTCATCTCAGGAAGTTGTGAGACTGAGTAAAATAAAGTATTGCAAGTCTTTTGTGAAGTAGAAAATGATATTCATTCATTTATTTATTCAACAGTTGGGAATAGCTGTATACAAGATCTGACAATTAAGTTTGAGAACTTGTTGCAATGATGTTGCTAGGGATTATTCATTATGAATTTGTACCAACTGGACAAACAGTTAACCAAGTTTACTATTTGTAAGTCCTGAAAAGGTTGCATGAAAAAGTTAGATGACCTGAACTTTTCGGCAAAAATTCATGGTTCTTGTATGATGACAATGCACCAGTGCACAGGGCACTGTTTGTGAGGGAGTATTTAGCCAATAAACAAATAACTGTATTGAAATACTCTTTCTACTCATCTGATCTGGCCCCCAATGACTTTTTTCTTTACCCGAAGATAAAGGAAATATTGAAAGGAGGACATTTTGATGGCATTCAGGACATCAAAGGTAATACGATGACAGCTCTGATGGCCATTCCAGAAAAGAGTTCCAAAATTGCTTCAAAGTGTGGAGTAGGTGCTGGCATTGGTGCATAGCTTCCCAAGTGGAGTCCTTAGAAGGTGACCATAGTGATATTCAGCACTGAGGTATGTAGCACTTTTTCTAGGATGAGTTTGTGAGCTTAATTGGCAGGCCTTGTATTACTAAGCCAACAAAATATTCCTGACGAAAACTATTGTGTTAGAATCAGAGCACTGGGGTTCTTGATACAATACTGTATGTTCAAGAAGTTCTTCCAGTTGTATGGGATTTACATGAATTTCGTTTTGGCAGCATAAGACTGCTTCATTGAAGATCTGCTAGTAACCTATTTTTTATTTCTAAAGGTTGTTTCTGTATAACTTGGGTTAGTCACTTAACCTCTCTAGAACACTAGCTTGCTTTGTAAGAACATAAAGAGATTGGAGTAAATGATTATTAACATCCATCCCAGTCTTACAGTGTTCTACCACATTCATATTCATTCTTTGTGTGGAATTCTGGGACAGTGGACATGGAAAGGACCTTTAGACTCAGCATTTCCTGTTTGCATGCAGCTGGATGGAACTGCAGTTGTCTCCATCATTGACTTCCTTGTCTAGTTTATGTTTACATTACAGATTCTGTTACAAAGAATTCTCTATTTTGGTCATCAGGATTTTTGCTTGTTTTTGCCTGAGGCTTGTAGAGTTATGAGTAAATATTTTATCCAACTAACTCCTAAGCTAACCTTTTCTTTTGCTTCCCTCCACCCCGTTTTTATGAAAGACCTGCCACAGCAACACCTACACACTAACGTTGTCACAGAAACAGACCATCAGCAATTCAAAATTTAGAACCACAGAAATATTTCCCAAAGGTAAAATTACAGTTTCCAAGAAATAGCCATTCTGCATTTGAAAGGACTATGATTTCTGAACTATCCCAAACCTATTTCCTATTAATACTATTGTTTATGCTTTTATAATGTCTTGTAATTTTGACAGCTTAAGCCAATTCTTGTTAAATGATATAAAGTCAGTAACAGTAAAAACACTTCACATATAGGTTAAAGTGTACATTAAAAATCATGATTTATTTCTGAAAGACCACAGAGGATTAATTGTCCAATTTTTCAATTTTACTTTCTGGCTCCTTTGTGATTCAGTACTATGTTAAATCAATTACCCCTCTTCTATTTTCTATTAGCATGTATTAGGGTTCTCCAATGAAATAGAACCAATAGAATGTATATATACAGAAAGATTTTTTTGTTTTGTTTTGTATTTTAAGGAACAGATTTATGCAATTGTGGAGTCTGACAAGTCCAAAAATCTGTGTGGTAGACCAGCAGGCTGGAGAATGGAAGAGCTACAGTTTGAGTCTGAAGGCAGTTTGCTGATAGAATTCCCTCTTATTCTAGGGAGGTTAGTTTTTTTCTATTAAGGCCTTCAACTGATTGAATGAGACCCTCACATATTACAGAAGGCAATCCAATTTAAATGTTAATCTCATTTAAAACAGAACAAAGCAAAACAATAAACCTTCACAAACATCTAGACTATGTTTGACCAAATATGTAGGTACTGTTGCCTAGCCAAGTTGTCCCATAAAATTAACCCTCATGTAGCTCTTTATTGCTTTCCACAGGATACTATTTTTAGCCTCCCTTGGTTATCTCTGAAGCTAATCTACCACATAAAGAATAAGGACTTTTAAATGTATATCTTCAGTTCTCATCTCTCACCATAGTTACACCTGTCTCCAGAATAACTTTCATCCTCACCCCAGGTGCTTTTCAGGCCCTTTTGATCCAGCATGTTTAAAACAAAAACTCATGATCTTTTCTCCCTTATCTACTGCTTCCTTTTATTAATGACAACATTATTCAAAGTGGAAATCTTTGAGTCACCTTTGAATTATTCCCCTTCATCCTCTCTAATGAAATTCCAACTCACTTACTTACTCAACAGTATTTATTAAATACTTTTTAGGTGTCAGATAATGTCACAGGCAATGTAAACAGAAAAGTGACAAGGAAGACTATAAACTAATGATACATCAAATAATTATAATTGTGATAAATGCTATTGAGAAAAAGGAAAGGGTGCTAGAAGATTGTATGACTGAGGGATCTTGTGTAGTGTGAGAGGGTCAGGGAAGGCTGACATGAGGATTAATAAGAGTTAACCAGGTGAAATTGGGGAGTAAAGAGAGGAAGAGTATTCCAGGCAGAGGAAGCAGCATTGGATGGGACAGAAAGAGAAGGGATGTGATGTGGGTACTAGCCCTGAGCCAAGGCTTCCATTCTCACAGTGACTCGATGATACAGGTATCATGCTGTAGAGACCAATTTTCGAACATTGTAGGAGCTAAACAAATGTCAGTTGCATAAATCAATAAATCCATATTTTAACTAAGGAAACTGAGACTCAGAAAGATTAAATAAGAAGTTTAGGTTTACATAAGAGAAAGTAACAGTGAAAATTCTGCTTTTTCATGGGAGACTCAGAGAAAAGAGCCACTGCCTCTAATCACCCCATTATTATTCCATTAGCAAAACAAAGAAACACCATCGAACTTCTTCTTTTTTTTAAAATTAGCATCAGGTGTACAACACAGTGCAATAGTTATACTTTTACCCCTCAAAGTGACAATCCCCCTCCCCCAATTCTCCCCCCCACTCCTCTCCCCCATATCATACATATCTATTACAATTCCTTTGACTCCCTTCCACCGTATAATCCACATCCCGTGACTATCTATATATTCAATTACAGTTGGCATACAATATTATACATCAATTTCAGGTATACAGTGCACTGATCAAGCCTCTGCTCCATCCATGAAGTGGTCTCCCTAACAAAACATGTGACCATCTGACACCCCACAAAATTTTTTCAACATTATTATATTCCCTGAACTATCTTTCATATCCCTGTGACAAAAACTGTAGTTACCTATTTATGCTGTTTAATCCCTTCCCCTTCTCTCTCATCCCTAACCCCTCCCAACTAGCAACCCTGTTTTTCCTCTATATCTATGAGACTGCTTCTGTTTCCTTTGCTCATTCATTCAGTTTTTCAAATTCCACATATAAGTGAGACCATATGGTATTTGTCTTTCTCCAACTGACTTATTTCACTTAACATCATAGTCTCTAGGTCCATCCATATCATTGCAAATGGTACGATTTCATTCTTCTTTATAGCAGAGTAATACTCCATTGTATAAATGTACCACAGTTTCTTAATCCAGTCATCTACCGATGGGCATTTCCGTTATTTCCAAGTCTTGGCTATAGTAAATAGAGCTGCAATAAACATAGGGGTGCATATATTTTTTCGAATTAGCGTCTTGGATTCCTCTAGGTAGATGCCCAAGAGTGGAATTGCTGGGTCACACGGCAGTTCCATTTCCAGTTTTTTGAGATACCACCATACGATTTCCATAATGGCTGCACCAATCTACAATCCCACCAACAGTGCAGCAGGGTTCCCTTTTCCCCACAGCCCCGCCAGCACTTGTTGTTTGTTGATTTGTTGATGATAGCCATTCTGACTGGAGTGAGGTGGTATCTCATTGTGGTTTTTATTTGCATTTCTCTGATGATTAGTGAGGTTGGACATTATTTCATATGCCTGTTGGCCATCTGTACGTCCTCTTTAGAGAAATGCCTCTTCATATCCTCTGCCCATTTTTTAATTGGGTTGTTTCTTTTTTTGATGTTGAGTTGCATGAGTGTTTTATAAATTTCGGATATCAACCCCTTATCAGATATATCATTGGCAAATATCTTCTCCCATTTAGTAGGCTGCCTTTTTGTTTTCTTGATGATTTCCTTTGCTGTGAAAAAAACTTTTAAGTTTGATGTAATCCCATATGTTCATTTTTTTTTTTATTTCCCTTGCCCAAGGGGATATATCAGTAAAAATATTACTCAGGGTAATGTCTGAAAACTTACTCCCTATGTTTCTTCTAGGAGTTTTATGGTTTCAGGTCTTACATTTAAGTCTTTAATCCATTTTGAGTTTGTTCTCATATATGGTGTAAGTAGGTGGTCCATTTTCATTTTTTTGCACGTGTCAGTCCAGTTTTCCCAGCACCATTTATTAAATAGACTATCTTCACTCCAGTGTAAATTCTTGCTTCCATTGTCATAGATTAAATGAACATATATGGATGAGTTTATTCCTGGGCTCTCTATTCTATTCCATTGGTCTATGTGTCTGTTTTTATGCCAGTACCATACTGTTTTCATTACTGTAGCCTTGTAGTATGTGTTGATATCAGGTAGTGTGATGCCTCCCACTTTGTTCTTACTTCTCAACATTGACATAGCTATTCGGCGTCTTTTGTGGCTCCATATAAATTATAGGATTCTATGTTCTATTCCTATTTTTTTTTTTTTTTTTTTAGCTGAGCCATCCTGCCACCTGTCTATGTTCTATTTCTAAGAAAAATGTCCTTGGTAGTTTGATTGGAATTGCATTGAATCTATATATTGCTTTAGGTAGTATTGACATTTTAACTATATTAATTCTTCCTATCCATGAGCATGGTATGTATTTCTATTTATTTGTATCTTCTTTGATTTCTCTCTTCAGTGTCTCATAATTTTCTGAGTACAGGTCTTTTACTTCTTTAGTTAAATTGATTCCTAGATATTTTATTGTTTTTGAAGCAATTGTAAAAGGGATTGATTTCCTGATTTCTTCTTCTGATCGTTTATTATTGGTGTATAGAAATGCCACTGATTTCTGAATATTAATTTTGTATCCTGCTACCTTACCAAATTCGTTTATCAGTTCTAGCAATTTTTTGGTGGAGTCTTTGGGATTCTCTCTATACAGTATCATGTCATCTGCATATAATGACAATTTTACTTTCTCTTTTCCAATTTGGATGCCTTTTATTTCATTTTTTTGTCTGATTGCTGTGGCTAGAACTTTCAGAACTATGTTAAATAGAAGTGGTGAAAGCGGGCAGCCTTGTCTTCTTCCTGATCTTAAGGGGAAAGCTTTCAGCATTTCCCCATTGAGTACTATGTTTGCTGTGGGCTCATCATATATGGCCTTTATTTTGTTGAGATATGATCCCACTGTTCCCACTTTGCTAAGAGTTTTTATCATAAATGGCTGCTGGATTTTGTCAAATGCCTTTTCTGCATCTATTGATATGATCATATTTTATTTTTCATTTTGTTAATGTGATGTATTACGTTAACTGATTTGCGGATATGGAACCAGCCTTGCATAACAGGAATGAATCCCACTTGAATGTTGTGTATGATCTTTTTAATGAGATGCTGAATGTGGTTTGCTAGTATTTTGTTGAGAATTTTTGCATCTATGTTCATTAGGGATATTGGCCTGTAGTTTTCCTTTTTGCAATATCTTTCTCTGATTTAGGAATCAGAGTGATAGTGGCTTCAAGAAAGTGTTTGGGAGCCTTCCCTCCTTCTGTATTTTTCGGAATAGTTTGAGGAGAATAGGTACTAATTCTTTTTTTGAATATTTTGTAAAATTCACTTGTGTAGCCATCTGGTCCAGGGCTTTTGTTTGTTGTAGGGTTGTTGATTACTGATTCAATTTCTTTGGCAGTAATCAGTCTGTTCAGAGTTTCTGTTTCTTTTTGGTTCAGACTTGGTAGATTGTATGCTTCTAGAAATTTATCTATTTCTTCCAGATTGTCGAATTTGTTAGCATATAGTTGCTCATAGTATTTTCTTAAAATTTTTTGTACTTCTGTGGTATCTGTTGTCACTTCTCCTCTTTCATTTCTGATTTTATTAATTTGGGTCCTCTGTCTTTTACTTGGTTAGTCGTGCTAAGGGTTTGTCGATTTTGTTTATCTTTTCAAAAAACCAACTCTTGGTTTCATTGGTCTTTTGTATTGTTTTTTTGTTCTCTATTTCATTTGTTTCTGCTCTGGTCTTTGTTATTTCCTTCCTTATACTCCCTTTAGACTTGTTTTGCTGGGGTTTTTTTCTAGTTCCCTTAGGTGTAAGGAGAGTCTGTTGATTTGAAATTTTTCTTCCTTCTTTGGGTAGGCCTGCACTGCTATAAACTTCCCCCTTAGGAATGCTTTTGCTGTATCCCAGAGATTTTGGGTCGTGATGTTTTCATTTTCGTTTGTCTTGAGGTATCTTTTGATTTCCTTCTTGATCTCATTTTTGACCCACTCACTATTTAGTAGCATGCTATTTATCCTCCATGTATTTGTAAGCTTTCCAGATTTCTTCTTATAATTGGTTTCTAGTTTCATAGCATTGTGGTCATATCAAGAGAGAAGACACTTGATACGATTTCAATCTTCTTAAATTTGTTGAGACTTGCTTTGTGGCCTAACATATGGTCTATCTTGGAGAACGTTCGATGTGCACTTGAGAAGAATGTATATTCTGTAGCTGTGGGGTGAAATGCTCTAAAAATATCAATTACATCCAGCTTGTCTAAAGGGTCATTTAAGGCCACTATGTCTGTGTTGATTTTCTGTCTGGAGGATCTGTCTATTGGTGACAACGGAGTGTTGAAGTCCCCTACTATGATAGTGTTACTGTTGATCTCTGTCTTTATGTCGTCAAAGTCTGTTTTATATATTTAGGAGCTCCTATATTGGGTGCATAGATGTTTACTAGGTTATATCCTCTTGTTGAATGGATTCCTTTATTATTATGTAGTGCCCTTCTTTGTCTTTTATTGTAGGCTTCATTTTAAAGTCTATTCTGTCTGAAATAAGTATTGCTACTCCATCTTTTTTTCTCATTTCTTTTTGCATGAAGTATCTTATTCCATCCCTTTACTTTCAGTCTCTGTGTGTCTTTTGATCTGAGATGAGTCTCTTGTAGACAGCATATTCATGGGTCCTGTTTTCTTATCCACTCAGCCACTCTGTCTTTTCATTGGAGCATTTAGCCCATTCACATTTAAAGTAATTACTGATGAGTGCATATTTATTGCCATTTTGTTATTTGTATTTCTTGTCTTCCTGGGTTAGCTTGTTTTCCCCTATCTTCTGTTTAAAGAAGCCCTTTTAACATTTCCTGCAATGCTGGCTTGGTGGTAATGAACTCCTTAAGCTTATTCTTTTCTGAGAAGCTCTTTATCTCTATTTCAATTTTGAGTGATAGCCGCACTGGTTAGAGCAACTTGGTTGTAGTCCTTTATTTTGTGTGACTTTGAATATCTCCTGCCATTCCTGAAAAATAAGCACAAAGTCAGGGGTATCACACTACTAGACATCAAAACATACTACAAGACTACAGTAATCAACACAGTATGATACTGGCATAAAAACAGGCACATAGACCAATGGAACAGAACAGAGAGCCCAGAAATAAATCCATGTATATACAAACAGTTATTCTATGACAATGGAAGCAAGAATTTACACTGGGGTAAAGATAGTCTATTTAATATACGGTGCTGGAAAAATTGGACTGACACGTGCAAAAAAATGAAACTGGGCCACCTCCTTACACCATATACAAGAACAAATTCAAAATGGATTAAAAACTTAAATGTAAGACCTGAAACCATCAAACTCCTAGAAGAAAATATAGGGAGTAAATTTGCAGACGTTATCCTGAGCAATATTTTTAGTGATACATCCCCACAGGCAAAGGAAGTAAAAGAAAAAATAAACATATGGGATTATATCAAACTTAAAAGTTTTTTCATAACAAGAAAACCATCAATAAAACAAAAAGGAAGCCTACTGAATGGGAGAAGATATTTGTGAACAATATATCTGATATGAGGTTAATATTTAAAATATATAAAACACTCATGCAACTCAACACCAAAAAAACAAAGAACCCAATTAAAAAATGGGCAGAGGAAATTAAGAAACATTTCTCTAAAGAGGACATACAGATGGCCAACAGGCATATGGAAAAATGTTCAACCTCATTCATCATCAGAGAAACACAAATAAAAACCACTATGAGATACTACCTGACTCCAGTCAGAATGGCTATCATCAATAAATCAACAAACAGCAATTGCTCGTGGGGCTGTGGGGGAAAGGGAACTCTGCTGCACTGTTGGTGGGATTGTAGATTGGTGCAGCCACTATGGAAGTCAGTATGGATGTATCTCCAAAAACTGGAAATGGAACTACCTTTTGACCCAGCAATTCCACTCCTAGGCATTTATCTTGAAAAACCCGAGACTAATTCGAAAAAATACGTGCACCTCTATGTTTATTGCAGTGCTATTTACAATAGCCAAGACTTGGAATCAATCGAAATGCCCATTGGTAGACGACTGGATTAAGAAACTTGGTATATTTACACAACAGAGTATTACGCAGCTATATAGAAGAAAGAAATTGTACCATTTGCAACGATATTGATGGACCTAGAGAATATTATGTTAAGTGAAATAAGTCAGTCAGAGAAAGACAAATACCATATTATCTCACTTATATGCAGAATCTGAATAAATGAGCAATGTAAACAGAAATAGTCTTAGAGACACAAAGAAAAAACTGATGAGGGCTCGATGGGATGGGGATGTGCATGAGCGACAACGGGAAGGGACGAGGAAGTACAAACTGATAACTACAATACTACTGCAGAGACAGAAGAGACAGTTTTGGGAATATAATCAAGAAGGTTGTAAATATTTTTCTTAGGGTATCAGAAGGACTCATGTCTTGTCAGGAGACGACTTCATGAACAGTGTAGTGGCCTGACCACTGCACTGTACATCTGAAGCTGCTGCTGAATAATATTATATGTCAACTATAATTTAACACATATATAGTCATGGGATGTGGAATATAGTGTGGGGATAGAGTCAATGGAATTGTAATAGATATGTATGATATCGGGGGTGGGGGAGCAAGAGACGAGGGGGAGAGGGAGTCACTTTGTAAGGGGTGAAAAAGATAACTATTGCATTGTTTTGTACATCTGTAACTAATAGTAATAATAACAATTATAAAAATGTTTAAAAAAAAAGAAATTTGTCATAGATTCAGTTTTAATATCCATTAAGATGGTATTGGCACCAAGTCAGAAGTTTTGAAGCAGAGTCTGGGACATTCTGTAGATGTAAAAGCTCACTGCCCACAGAGAGCAAGTGCCTCATTTTCTGCCTGTGGCTACTTCTCAGCTTCTTGCACTGCAGCCTCTGGCCCCACCACTCCACACAATTGTTTTGGTCGAGGGCCCTGGCTGACACCCCGTGGTGTCAGGTTCAATACAATCGTCTCAGGACCATTAGATACAGCAGACCTATCTTCAGTCTTTTCTTGGTTGTAAGGACATCAGCCACTTGTTTTTAATTTTGCTTCCTTTTATTTTTAATTTTTTAATTTTTAATTTTTCAATTACAGTAGGCATTCAATATTATTTTATATAAGTTTCAGGTGTACAGCATAGTGGTTAGACAGTTATATAATTTGTAAAATGATCCTCCCAATAAGTCTAGTACCAACCTGGCACCATACATAGTTAATACAATATTATAGATATATTGCTTATGCTGTATTTTACATCCCCACAACTATTTTATAACTACCAATTTGTACTTCTTCATCCCTTCATCTTTTTCACCCTGCCCCCCAAACCCCCTCCATCTGGTACCATCAATTTGTTCTCTTAGATTGTATATAAGAGTTTCTGTTTTCTGTTCTTTTGTTGTTGTTCTTTAGATTCCACATGTAAGTGAGCTCATATGGTATTTTTCTCTCTCTATCTGACTTATTTCACTTAGCATAGTACCTTCTAGGTCCACCCATGTTGTAAATGGTACAACTTCATCCTTTCTTATGGCTGAGTAATATTCCATTGTGTATATATACTGCAACATCCTTAACTATCCATCTATCAGTGGATACAGGTTGCTTCCATAGTTTGGCTGTTGTAAATAATGCTGCAATGAACATAATAATGCATATAACTTTTCAAATTACTGTTTTGGATTTTTCCATATAAATACCCCAAGTGGGGTTGCTGGGTTTTAAGATATTTCTATCTTTAATTTTTTTGAGGAACCTCCAAACTGTTTTCCATAGTGAATGCACCAGTTTGCAATCTTACCAATAGTGCAAGAGGGTTCCCTTTTCTCCACATCCTCATCAACACTTGTTGTTCGTTGATTTATTGATGATGGTCATTCTGACAGGTGTGAGGTGATATCTCATTGTGGTTTTAATTTTCATTCCTCTGACAATTTGTGATGTTGAGCATCTTTTTATACGTCTATTGGCCATCTCTATCGGCCTCTTTGAGGAAATGTTTGTTCAGGTTCTCTGCCCATTTTTTATTGGATTGTTTATTTTTTTGGTGTTCGGTTGTATGAGTTCTTTATACATTTTGGATATTAACTTTTTAATGGATGTAATATTGGCAAATAGTTTCTCTCAATTGGTAGGCTGTCTTCTCATTTTGTTGATGGTTTCCTTTTCTGTACAAAAACATTTTAGTTTTATGTAGTCCCATTTGTTTATTTTTTCTTTTGTTTTCCTTGCCCGAAGAGATATGTCACAAAAATATTATTAAGAGCAATGTCAGAGAATTTACTGCCTATGTTTTCTCCTAGGCATTTTATGGTTTTGGGTATTAAAAATAAGTCATTAATCCATTTTGAGTTTATGCTTGTGTGTGATATAAGAAGATTGTGCAGTTTCACTTCTTTTTTTTTTTGCATGTATCTGTCCAGTTTTCCCAACGCCATTTATCTATCTGTCTTTATCCCACTGTACATTCTTACCTCCTTTGTCATAGATTAAATGACCATATAGGCGTGGGTTTATTTCTGGGCTCTCTATTCTGTTCCATTGATCTGTGTCTCTGTTTTTATGCCTGTACCATGCTGTTTTGATTACCATAGTCTTGTAGTATAATTTTATATAAGGCAGCATGATACTGCCAACTTTGTTCTTGTTTGTCAAGATTGCTATGGCTATTCAGGGTTTTTATGATTCCATAAAAATTTTAAGATCATCTGTTCTAATTTTGTGAAAAATGCCATTGACATTTTGATAGGGATTGCGTTGAATTTTAATAAGTTTGGACATTTTAATAATGTTAATTCTTCCTGTCCATAAGCACAGTACATGGTTTCATTTATTTGTATCTTCTTCAGTTTATTTCTTCAATGTCTTATAGTTTTCTGAGTATAGATCTTTTACTGCCTTAGTTAAATTTAATCCTCAATATATTTTAGATGCAGTTGTAAATGGGATTGCTTTATTAATTTCTTTTTTTAGCAGTTCATCATTGGTGTATAAAGATGCAACGATTTTCTAAATATTAATTTGGATCCTACTACTTTACTGAATTCATTCATTAGTTCTAATAGTTTTTAGTGGAATCATTCTGGTTCTGTCTATGTAGTACCATGTCATCTGCAAATAATGACAGTATAAGTTCTTTCTTTCCAGTTTGGATGCTTTTATTTCTTTTTCTTGTCTGATTGCTGTGGTTAGGACTTCCAATATTAGGTTGAATAAAAGTGGTGGATGTAGAATTCTTGTCTTGTTCCACATCTTTAGGAGAATGCTTTTGTACTTTTCCCCATTGAGCATGTTAGCTGTTGGTTTGTCTTGTATGGCCTCTACTATGTTGAGGTATGTTCCCTCTATTCCCACTTTGCTGAGAATTTTTATTATAAATGAGTGCTGGATTTTGTCACTTCATCTACATCCATTGAGATGATCATATGATTTTTTATCTTTCATTTTATTAATGAGGTGTACCACATTAATTGATTTGCTTATACTGAACCAACCTTGCATTCCAGAAATAAATCCCACTTGATCAGAATGTATGATCTTTTTAATGTATAGCTGATTTCAATTTGCTAAATTTTGTTGAGGATTTTTGCATCTATATTCATCAGGGATATTGGCCTATAGTTTTCTTTTTTGGTAATGTCTTTCTTTGGTTTTGGGATCATGGTAATGGTGGCCTTGTAACATTATTTGGAAGCTTTTCCTCCTCTGGAATTTTTTGGAATAGTTTGAGGAGAATCGGTTTTAATTCTCTTTGAATGTTTGATAAAATTCACCTATGAAGCCATTTGGTCCAGGATTTTGTTTGTTGGGAGTTTTTTAATTACTGATTCAATTTCATTAGTAGTAATTGGGAAGTTCAGATTTTCTGTTTCTTCTTGATTCAGCCTTGGAAGATTATATGGTCCTAGGAATTTGTCCATTTCTTTTCTATTGTCCAATTTTTTTGGCATATAATTGTTCATTTTATTTTCTCATAATCATTTGTATTTCTATGTTGTCAGTTGTCACGTCTCCTCTTCCATTTCTGATTTTATGCATTTGAGTCCACTGTCTTTCTTGATGAGTCTGCTTATAGGTTTATCAATTTTGTTTATCTTTTCAAAGAACCAGTTCTTGATTTCATTGATCGTTTGTATTGTTTTTCAGACTCTATTTCATTTATTTCCACTCTGGTCTTTAGTAATTTTCCTTCCATTCACTTTGGGCTTTATTTGTTGTTCTTTTTCTTAGTTAATTTAGGGGCAAGTTTGGATTATTTATTTGAGACTTCTTTCTTTTCTTGTTTCTGCATTGTTATGAATTTCTCTCTGGGACTGCTTTTACTGTGTCTCATAGATTTTGGGTGAGTGGGTTTTCTTTTTCATTTGTTTTAAGGTATCTTTTAATTTCTTCCTTGATCTTTTTGTTGACACATTCATATTTAATAGCATGTTATTGAGCTTTCTTGTGTTATTTGTGTTTCTCAGTTTCTTTTCTTGTAAATGATTTTTAGTCAGAAAACATTGTGGTCAGAGAAAACCATTGATATGATTTCAATCTTCTTAAATTTATTGAGACTTTTTTTGTCGCCTAACATGTGGTCTATCTTGGAAAATGTTCTATGTACAATTGAAAAAATGTATATTCTCCTGCTTTCGGGTGAAATGCTCTAAAAATATCAATTAAATCCACCTGGTCTAATGTGCTTTTTAATGTCACTGTTTCCTTGTTGATTTCCTGTCTGGAGGCTCTGTATGTTGGTGTGAATGGGGTGTCAAAATTCTGTACTATGATTGTATTACTATAAATCTCTCCTTTATGTCAGTCAATATTTGTGTTATATATTTAGGTGTTTTTATGTTGGATGTATAAATGTTTGCAAGGGTTATATCCTTTTATTGGATTGATCCTTTTATCATTATGTAATGTTGTTCTTTGTCTCTCTTTTTTTTTTTAAATCTTTTATTGTGAAATAAATATTTTTTTAAAATTAGTTTCAGGTGTACAACACAATGCAATAGTTATACTTTTTAATGGTCAAAGTGACAACCCCCCCCCCAGTTTGCCACCCCACTCCTCACCCCCCATATCCTACGTATCTATTACAATTCCTTTGACTCCCTCCCACAGTATACTCCACATCACGTGACTATCTATATATTCAGTTACAGTTGGCATACAATATTATACAACATCAGCTTCAGGTGTACAGTGCAGTGATCAAGCCTCTACTCCATCCATGAGGTGGTCTCCCTAACAAGACATGTGACCATCTGACACTCCACAAAATTTTTACAACATTATTATATTGCCCGAACTGTGTTTCATATCCCTGTGGCAATATTGTAGTTGTCTATTTATGCTATCTAATCCCTTCCCCTTCTCCCTTATCCCCCATCCCCCTCCCAACTAGCAACCATCAGTTTTTCCTCTATATGTATGAGTCTGTTTACTTTGCTCATTCTTTCAGTTTTTTAGATTCCACATATAAGTGAGATCATATGGTAGTTGTCTTTCTCCGACTGACTTATTTCACTTAACATAATAGTCTCTTCACAACATTATCAATTACATTCCCAGAACTGCCCCCATATTCCTGCAGCAACATTATAGTCACCCACCTACGCTGTCCAAAACCTTCCCCCTCTCCCTCATCCCCCTCCCTCCCAGCCAGCAACCATCAATTTTCTCTTTATATCTGCTTGATATGATTTCAATCTTCTTAAATTTACTGACACTTGTTTTGTGGCTTAACGTGGTCTATCTTGGAAAATGTCCCATGTGTACTTGAGAAGAATATATATTCTATTGTTTCAGGGTGAAATGCTCTAAAAATATCAACAAAGTCCAGCTGGTCTAAAGTGTCATATAAGGCCACACTTTCTGTGTTGATTTTCTGTCTAAAGTGTCTGTCCATTGGTGACAATGGGGTGTTCAAGTCCCCTACTATGATAGTGTTACTGTTGATCTCTGTCTTTATGTCTGTCAAAATCTGTTATATGTAATTAGGAGTTCCTATGTTGGGTGCATAGATGTTTATTAGGGTTATAGTGCCCTTCTTTGTCTTTTATTGTAGTCATTTTAAAGTCTATTTTGTCCAAAATAAGTACTGGCACTCCAGCTTTTTTTTCCTCTCATTTCCATTTGCATGAAATATCTTATTCCATCTGTAAACAGCATATACATGGGTCCTATTTTCTTATCCACTCAGCCACTCTCTGTCTTTTGATTGGAGCATTTAGCCCATTCACATTTAAAATGATTATTGATAGGTGCATATGTATTGCCATTTTGTTATTTGTATTCCTGGTCTTCCTGGGTTAGCTTCTTTACCCCTTTCTTTTGTTTAAAAAAGTGCTTTTAACACTTCTTGCAATGCTGGCTCGGTGGTAATGAATTCCTTAGGCTTATTCTTTTCTGAGAAGCTCTTTATTTCTCCTTCAATTTTAAGGGATGGCCATGCTGGGTAGAGCAATCTTGGTTGTAGGCATTCATTTTGTGTCAGTTTGAATATCTCCTGCCACTCCCTTCTGGCCTGCAGAGTTTCTGTGGACAAGTCAGCTGTTAGTCTAACAGGACTTCCTTTGTTTGTAACCTGCTGTCTTTCTCTTGCTGCTTTTAGGATTCTGTCTCTGTCTTTAAGCTTTGCCATTTTAACTATGATGTGTCTTTTGGTGTGGACCTGTTTGGGTTCAGCTTGTTTGGAACCCTCTGCACTTCCTGGGCATGTATGTTGATTTCCTTCACCAGGGTAGGCAAGTTTTCAGTCATTATTTTTTCAAATACATTCTCGACCCCTTGCTTCTTCTCTTCTCCTTCTGGTATTCCTATGATGCGACGGTGGTTTTGCTTCATCTTGTCCCATAGGGCTCTTAAACTATTTTCATTGTTTTTTATTCTTTGGTCTTTTTGTTGTGCCAACTGGATGATTTCTGCTATTTTGTCTTCCAAATCACTGATCTGCTCCTCTGCTTCATCTACTCTACTGGTAATTCCTTTGAGTGTGTTCTTTATTTCAGTTATTGTATTATTTAGTTCTAACTGGTTGGTTTTTATGGTTTCTCTATCCTTCCTTATGTTCTCACTAAGTTTGTTAAACATTCTTATCATCAGTGTTCTAAACTCTGTCTCTGAAAGGTTGAATCCCTCTGCTTCATTTAGTTCCATTTCTAGAGTTTTCTTCTGATCTTTTACTTGGGACACGTTTCTTTGTTTCCTCATTCTGGCTGTCGCTCTGGGATTGTTTTTGTGTATTAGATAGATCACCAGGAGAGCCCTGGCTGGATCACACAGGCACACAGCTCACGGCCCAACACTCCCAGGAAACTCCCAGTCTCAGCCTGTCCCAATGAGCCACTTGCAGATCAGGCCGAGCAGCCCAACAACCAATCACCAGCCTGGGAACTCTGCAAGGGCAGTGCAGAGAGCGGGGACCCTAGGCGGCTTGCACACTCCTGCGTCTCAGTGAGCAGCCTGTTGGAGCCGGAGGGCACCCGCCCAGCGTTTCCCTGGCAACGCAGTATAAGCCAGGTGGAGAGTAGGGATCCAAGGCCTCATGCATGCGCATGCACAGATGTACTTCTGCGCCAATTCCACCAGACCAATGATGTCCCAGACCTGACAAAATGGCGCCCTCCTGTACATCACTTGTGTGCAAGCTCCACACCAGGGAAACAATAGTCCAAAAACCTCCAGCTTTTATACCAAAGTTGCTCAGTTCAGTCCGTCCCCACAGGCTCCTGGGTCTGGCTCACACAGCCACTCCCTTCACCAGGAACCAGGTAAGTGCTCACCGGTGAGCAAGCCCGTGTGCTGGCCCCACTGATTCTCCAGCCGCTCTCAGCCTCACCGAGCTGAGCAAAGGGAGTTCTCACTAATTTACTGCCAGCTATCTTGGAACTCCTCTTCCCAGCAAAGGAACTCTGGGCTGGTGAGCTTGGAGTGCGGCCGGAGGTTCTCTACCCCAACCGGAGAAGCCTCCCCACAGCTGGGGCTTCCCTCACGGGGTTCGCCCTCTCTCATTTCCACCCCTCATACCAGACTTTACGTGGCCTCCTCTTTAAGTTCTTCATTTAGTGGTTCTGTTCATCTAGTGTTCCGGGGACCTCCGGAGTTGAATTTTGTATAAATTGTTTGCAATTTTGGTGTGATCCTGGGAGGTAGTTAGCACAGCGTCTGTCTATTCTGCCATTTTACCGGAAGTCTCCTCTTTGTCTCTTATAATAGCCTTTGTTTTAAAGTTTTTGTTTTTTTTTTTGTCTGAGGCTGGCTGAGTGGCACAGTGGTTAAGAGCTGGCTTGGGATGCCAGCGGCCCCAGTTCGGATCCCACTTGAGGGCCAGTGATACTGCCCTCTTAAAAAAAAATAAAAGTAATAAAATAAAAATAGGTAAAGTTTTTTTGTCTGATATAAATATTGCTATTCCAGCTTCTTTCTTTTGCATTTGCATTCTCATGAAATATTGTTTTCCATCCCTTTACTTTCAGTTTGTTTTGTGTGTCTTTTAATCTGAAGTGAGTTTTTAGTAAGCAGCACATTTAGGTGTCTTGTTTTCTTATCCATTTAGCTGTCCTGTTCTTTGATTGGAGCATTTAATCCATTTACATTTAAAGTGATTATTGATAGTTACATAATTATTGCTATTTTATTATTCATTTTTATGTTCTTTTTTCTCTGTCTCCTCTCTCCCCCCCACCCCCTCCTCCTCCTCCTTCTTCAAAAAGTCTTAAATACTTCTTGTAATACTGGTTTGGTGGTGATGAACTGCTATAGCTTTTTTTTTTTGTCATGGAAGCTCTTTATCTCACCTACAATTTTAAATGATAGCCTTGCTGGTATTAGTTGTAGGTACTTGCTTTATCTCACTGAATATTTCACGCCAATCCCTTCTGTCATGTAAGGTTTCTGTTGAGAAATCAGTTGACAACTTTGTGGAAGCTCCCTTGTAAGTAAGTAGTTGCCTTCCTCTTGTTGCTTTTAGGAGTCTCTCTTTGTTTTTAAATTTTGATATTTTAATAATGATGTGTCTTGGTGTGGGTCTGTTTGGGTTCATCTTGTTAGGGACTCTCTGTGTTCCCGGGGTTTGTATGTCTATTTCCTTCACCAGATTTTCTATCATTATTTCTTCAAATATGTTCTCAACCCCTTACTTTCTCTCTTCTCCCTTTGTTACCACTATGATGCAATTGTTATCCTTGTGATTGTCCAAGGGGTCTCTAAATCTATCCATATTATTATTATTTTTATTCCTTTTTGTTTTTGCTGTTCCAATTGGGTATTTTCTGCTGTTGTCTTCCAAGTCACTGATTTGATTCTCTGCTTCTTCTGGTCTGCTGGTGATTCTTTCTAGTGTGTTCTTCATCTTAATTATTGTAGTCTTCATTTCTGCCTTGTTTTTTTTTGGTTTTTATGTCCTTTTTTTATGTTTGATATCTGTGTTGAAGTTCTCACTGAGTTCTTTGAGCATCCTTATAGCCATTGTTTTGAATTCTGTATCTGGTAGGTTGTTTGCCTCCATTTATTCAGTTCCTTTTCTGAAATTTTCTCCTGTTTTTTCATTTGGGAAATATTTCTTTGTTTCCTCATTTTGGCTGCATCTCTGTGATTCTCTCTATGTAGTAGGTAGATCTGCTACATCTCCCACTCTTGGCTGGGTGACTTTATGTAGTAGATGCCCTGTGGTGTCCTAGCACAATCTCCCTGGTCACCTGCAGCAGGTACTCCAGGGGTGTTTCTTGTGTGGGTTGTGTGTACCTTCTTTCTGGTTATAATTGATTTCTATTGGCATATCAGTGGTTGTGATGACCCTCAAGACGACTGACCTTGGGATTTGTCCACATCCACAGTTTTCAGGTTGCTGTGCAGGAGGTTTACCCTATGGAACAGGATTCGTCCTGGTGCCTGTTGAGACTGCCTTTTGTGTGTGCCACTTGTCAAGCTAATTGGGTGCTGCTTTGTTGTGGTCTGAAGCCAACTTCCAGATATGTTAGTTCTGGGGCTTTTGGGGAATAGCTCCAGTGCCAGCCCAGGACAGCCACTGACTTTTACTGACTGAGGACTATCTGGTAGGAGCTACAAAGTGATCTGCCATTGATTGCTGCCAGTACCAGACATGGAGGTACATGGGAGAGGCCATTCTGTGAACTGAGGACAGATGCCACCAGTACAAGTCCTGAGGTTGCTCTACACAAAGCCCACAACATCCCAAGGCCTGATGCTGTCTACTTGCTCTTTTAAGGCTCTGCTGCTCATAGAGCCTTGTGGAGTATGTGAGTTGTGTGATGTGGGGTCTCAGGGAGCCACCAGGGTGGGACAAATGTTGTATGTTCACCAGATTAATGTGGATTCTAGTTTGGTGCCAGTACTATGCCTGGAGCTATAAAAGACTCAAAGCACAGTGAGACCACCTGCCTCTCACCTGGGACCCATGGACTCCTGAGCATTGTTCAAGAAAAAGTGCAATGAGGGTGGGGGTGGCTGCTCACTTAGACAGTACCTCAGGCACTGCGAGAGTTGGTTGGTGTGGGGTCCCAGTGAATCACCGAAATGGAGCAATTAGAGTTTACCAGGCCAATTTGGATTCAGATTGGCCATGTAGGGGAGGGCTCAACATAGGAAAGATGGTGCTCACCTGCCAGCTGCAGGGGTGAGGATTCTACACAGGGAAAATGGTGACTGTCCCTCCAGCCCTCACCCTGAATCCACATAACTCAGTCTCTCCCTCTAAATCTCTGATGCCTCTCAAGTCACTGATCCTTCTTTGGAGCTCAGGATGAGTACTTGTAAGCGAGTGAATCTGTACATAGCCCTTTAAGAGGATGTCACGGTTTCCCAGAGCCTTCTATCTCACCATCATGGTTGGAATCTTCACTGTTTTCTCACAACCAGATGTGGGGGCTCCTCTTCCCAGCACTGGTACTCCAGACTGGGGAACCTGGTGTGGGGTTGGGGTCCCTTGCTTCTCCACGGGGAATCTTTATGGATGGAACATTCCTCCTGATTGTCAACCACCACTCTCAAGTGTGTGGTTGGCCTGTTCTGTGTCTCTGCCCCTTCTGCCAGTATTGAAGTGGCTTCTTTTTTATATCTTTAGTTATAAAACTGTTAAGCTAGACTTCAGATGGTTCTCCAAGTTGATTGTTCTATAATTTAGTTGTAATTTTAATGTGTTCAGGGGAGGAGGCAAGCACAGTGTTTACCTACTCCACCATCCTGGATCTTACTTCCTATCATTTTTGTTTTGAAGTCCCTTTTAAAGTGTTTTGACTATTTAAACACTGTGGTTTTATTTAAATTATTTATTTGTTCAAATATATATATTCTGGATTTTCAGATAAATGTATTATAATTACATTCTCCTGGTTAGTGGCTTGCTTTTTCATTCTCTTGATGGCACTATTTCATAACAGAAGTTCTTAATTTAATATAACCCAACTTTTTGTCCTGTTAAGGACATCTTTGACTATACCAAAATTTTTATCTGCTGGGGTCTGCATTGTTTTATCTTTCACATTTAAATCTACAATCCACCTGGAAATGATTTTTTGTGCATGGTGTACAACATGGCACAATTAATTTTTCTGGTGTGGCTATCCAATGTATCTAGCACCATTTTTTGAAAAGATCATTTTATTGTTCAGTGCACTGCCATGCCATCTTTTTCATAATTCAAATGCCTATATAAATGTAAGCCTGTCTCTGGATTATCTATCCTGTGCTGTTGGTCTTTTTGCCTATCCTTGTACCAATAGCACAGTGCCTTAATTACTATAGCTTTAAAGCAAGTCTTGATAATAAGTTAAAATCTCCCAAATTTCTTTGTAGGCATTATTTAAGATTATCTGATTATTCCTGTCCCCTTTGCATTTCTACCTAAATTTTGAATTATCTTGACAGATTTTTTTAAAGTCATTTTAGGATTTTGATTGGAATCTCATTGAATTTATAGATTAGTTTGGGAAGACTTGAAATATTTACAAAATTGAGTTTTACAATTTATGAACACAACATATTCCTCAATTTACTTACGCCTTCTTTAGAGCCCTCAGTAATGTTTTATATATTTCTTATACCATTCTCACCTTTTGTGTTGTTGTCATAATACATTGTTTTAGCCTCTCACTAATCATTTTTATATTTTTACATAATTATTTAGATCTACTAATCTACTTACTAATTTATTTACTCACCACTGATTTTTGTAGTCAACTCTTTCCATCTGAGATTCATTTTCTTCTTATTGAGTATGTCTTTTAATATTTATTTCAGAATGCGTTTGTGATGTTTAAACTTTCTCAGTCCATGTTGCCAAAAAGGTTTTATTTTGGCTGTTTTATGAATTTCATTTTTACCTAAATTTGACACCTATTTCTCTTCCAAACTTTGAAGACATATTTCCATTTTCTGCTGATTTATTTTGATACTAATGAAAAGTCTTCTGTCTGTTATATAGATCTGTTGGAAGCAATCTTTCTTTTTCCTATAGATAGGGTTTTTAGCACATATTGCGTTCTACTTGATATCTTCAGATACTTTATATCTTCAGATTCCATCAAATATCTTTGTGTTTTGTTTCCATCAGTCCTGCTAAGTATGTGGTGGTTTTCTTCAAACAGAGAATGTTTTTTTTTTTTAAATTTCATTTTGGAAAATCTAAATCTAGTATCCCTCTAAATAATGACTCTACTTAATTCTCTGTTCTCTCATCTCAGAATTCTTATTGTACATCATTTTTTTTTCTTTCAATTCATCCTCCATGACTATTAACCTATTTCTCATATATTTTCTCACTTTAACTCATTGTGTGGCATTATGGATAATTTCTTCAGATATAATTATCTTCCACTTACTTTATTTTCTCTTTAGTTTTCTATTTTAGTCACTAAACTGACCACAAAATTCATCCCCATTTTTTAAAATTTAAATAACTGTATGCAAGTATGTAATTTTTGAAATGTCTATCTGATTCTTTTCAAATTAGTCTGCCATTCTCTTATAACTGTAATTGCTTTACAGTTTTTGTTCTTTCCTTCATGTTTTTGAAATTTATATTCTAATTAAAATTAACCTTTAAGGTTATATTATTTTGTTCAGTTCTTGTAGTTAAAAATTTTCCATTTGTATTGTTTCCCATCTCTTCCTCCTGGTAATATTCATATTATTTACTGTATTTTGGCATGTGTAATGCATACCTTTTTACCCAAATTTGTGAGGGAAAAATAAGGATGCATATTATACATGGGTAGTACTAATTCCATATCTGTATAAATGTTTTTAATTCTTTTATTTATACTCACGAGTTGAAAGTGTAACTCTAGAGATCAATAATGATATCTGTATGCAAAATAATACCCTGGAATACGATAATCGGTTTTGTTGAACTTACGACGAACTTGCAATGAAGTAGAGCTCTTGACCTTCTATAATGCATAAATATTGTAAATTTGTTACTGGTACATAAAATTTCTTGTATTTTGTATCTGTTCTTGTGTTTTGTAATTGTTACATAAACTTTCTTGTACCATAATATGTTAAAAAATAAATGCTAGAATTCCTTTATAATACAAAAAACACAAGTACTTAAATATAAACAAATAAAAATTTGCATTAAAAAAATTAAAACAAAATGTTTTTTTCCCTGAAATTTGGGGCCAAAAATGTGAGTGCATATTATACACGGGAGCACATTATGCACAGTAAACTATGGTATACTTTGAATTCATATTTAACAGTGGTTAATTTTAGTGGAGGACCTGTTGCATCCTGGACTGTGGAAGTGTGAGTCTGTTGGTATTTCACTAAATTCTGTGCTCCTGGAACTTTAAAGAAAATGCTCACTTATTATCTTTGGTTTTCAGCAACAGACAAGCATCAAAATTTTTACCTTTTTTTGTATATAGCTTAGAGTTTCAGTTTCTTGGAGACACTCTGTTTCTACCCATGTTGGGAATAGATAACAAGTTTTAGTGAAGCCCAAAGAACCCAAGGACAGAATTCTTTAGTTCCTGCTAATTGCCAGGGTTGCCCTTCATGGATTTTGGCTTTACATGGACATAAAGTTCAACATTCTACTTTATAGTGTCCTGAGACCTCAGCTGTATTCATGTGCAAGCATAAAATTCTCAACCTCTGTTATTAAGATCTCTATACTAAGATCCTAATGAACCATTTGACTTTTGCTCCAAATTACTGTTTTGAATACTTTTTGTATCTGGAACATAGGACTTTCTCTTTTTCCTTCTTTTTTTTCTTTCTTTCATTCAAATTTAACAATATATTAAAATTTTTTGAACACATTTTAGCTAACACTTTTATATGTTTGGAATATGGCAGGTCAAACATATTGATAATATGGCATATCCAAAACTCTTCATATATAGGAAAATGTGTTGCTGTGATAACATCCTATCCCTGTAAGCTATATAATAATTAATTTTATATTTCTTGTTCTTAAAATATATAATTATTTCATTAATTACTTTCTATGTTTATAAAATTATTAGGGGTCACTTATGTCAAACACTTTGCTGTGCATCCATTTACATGAATTATGCTCACTTTCAAAGAGCTTACTCTTTAGTTGGAGAGAAATACAAAAATAAATAGTCATACATATCAATGACAATCTACTATTGTTTTGAGGGACCACTTTTATATTGGAAAAATTTACAAGGAAACATTCTCTCAGAAAGTGATATTTAAGCTGATGAGAAGGAACTCACTAGCTTAAGGGAGAAGAAAGAACATTTCAGGCAGAAAGAACAATGTATATTCAGGTAAGAGAAAATTTGATGCCTCTGAAGAACTGAAGTAAAGCTAGTGTCATTGGAGTATACTGGGAAAGGGAAGACTTCTCAGAGGTGAAACTAGGAAAGATTGGGAGCCAGGTCATCCAAGGCCTTGCTGACCTTGTAAGAAATGTGTTTTGTTCTGAGTGCAATGGAAAACATTTGAAGGATTTTACATAAGTGGTGATGTGCCCTTATAAAATAATCACTTTGATCACTGTTTCTAATAGATTTGAAGGAAACAAACATAGGAAAAAGAAAGTTGGGAAGTTGCAGGAGTCTAGGCAAGATACAATAATAACTTGGACTGGAGAGGTAGTGAAGATGGGTAAAAGTGTAAAGAAGAGATTGGCATGATATTAAATAATATAAGAAATTCTACAAATGATAAGAACAATGACATCTAAGTATGTAACTCTCTGAGACTTGATCTAGGGGTCAATTTTAGTATATATATTCAAGGGTTCTGAACCTGGGAACTATAGGATTTCAAAGGGCCTTCAGCACTTCTGAAACTTAATTTGGACTTTGAGTCTATGGGCCTATGTAATGTTTTTAGGGAGATGCTCCAAATCTATTAGATTCTCAAAGGATCTGTGTTCCAAAATGTGAAGAACTCCTGATTTAGGGGAATTTCTTATAAATATTCTTTCTGTAAATTAAGCTTTTGGTTAAGGTTTTCTGGTAAGACAATGAAAGATTGTATCTTTTGGCAAGAATTGGGAATTAATATATTCCATGTAACTATGACATTAGAAAATATTTAACAACAAGGATTTAAGTGCCACACACTAATCAGGATAGATGGCACAATCAGAATGGATGCTGGCCATAATCAATGGCCATTTCATTACTGGTGCATTGCAGCCCAGATGCTATATTGTCAATTAAGGGGAAGATTTATTTGTAATCAACCATGAGGAGTATAGCATTAAAATCCATTTATAAAAACTGAGGGAAGATGCCTACATACATGCAGGGTAAACCTATCACCCTTTATGGAAGTGGGTCACGGTTTCCATATTAAGTAGTTTATTTTCTAAAACAATTTTGAACTATAGAACATGAAATTTGGTTAAAAATAGTGTAGATACTAAAAAGGTATGTCATTAAATTCAAGTAAGTTGTGCCTTTTGGGAGGGATGTTTACAATCCATAAGATTCACTTAACAGAATAGAAATTGGACTAAATCAACCAAATAATTTAAAGATAATAGAAAATAATTTTAAATTCATAAATGATAGTAATTGTTTTCAAATTTTGTTCCATGGACAAAAATAAATGGCAATTCAGGGCACATGAGGAAAAAAAGCGTTACTATGTTAAATTTAATTTTTTTTCTTCTTCAATTCTAGATCCTTCCAACATCTTGAGAGGTGTTAAGGTCTTAAGTCATGAAAACAATATAAGGTGGTTTGTTTTTCAACTCGAAAACACACAAACTGAAAAAATACATAACAGAGAAAGTCAAACCAGACAAATTTTTTTTTTTAAAGATTTTATTGGGGTATTGGGGAAGGGGAATAGCATTGGGGAATCAGGGAAGGGGAACAGACAAGTTGCTGTCCTTTTGTTCTTCAGTCTAGTTGTGGAGGACGTCACTTCACTGGCCCATATTGGTATTATCTTTGTGCTTTTCCCTGGGTGAGGCAGTCACTCGCCGGCCATTGGACGGCCACTCACAGTGGCTCAAGGCATCTCACAAAAGTGCACACCAGCTACCGGCCAGCCCCACTGCAGCCTACACCATAGCCGGTGACTTATGGCAGCCCAGCTCCAGATAGAGCTGTTGTTCACCATCTTATGTGTAGAGGGCGCAGTGTCACTGGCCCTCATATGTGGGATCCAAACCGGGGCCATGCTGCTCAGAGCTGCTGCACCAAGCCAACTCTTAACAAACGTGCCACTCGGCCGGCCCCAGATAAACATTTTAAGACTGAACATTTTGGACTAACAGAAGGAAAAGCTACATGGTCTTCATAAAAAGTCTGAATAATATTCTGTTCTTGAATAATATTACAGGCTTGTTTTCCTTAAGTACATACAGTTATTTAAACAAGTTGTTCACAAAGCATTCCAAGCAGAGCTCCTATGAGCCTTCATTTAAAGAATTAATCAGATCAACTTATAACTAAAAACATCCACTTATGTAAGTTTATGTTAAAAATCTATAAAAATGCTTCTTACATTATTTAGAAATTCAAAATCATTCTCTATAATTTTGTCTACACTATTAATTTTATTAGCAATCACTTTTTCTTAGTATACTCCCCACATTTAACTATCATAAATCTTTAACTGGTGTAGTCTAAATTAAATTTGACTATACTTAAAAATGAATACTTTTTAAATGAAAGCAATTTATTTCTACCAAAAGTGATGAAGCAAAGATTTCCTAGGAAAATATATTTTGGCACAGCACTTGTTATTCTTATTAACTGTCTTGTCTGAGATAGACTTGAGAGTTAGATATGCCAGCCATATGGACTTAAGAACACCCTTCCTTCCAAGTTTATACTTATATTATTTATATTTATATGTATTTATATTTATATTAATTCAATAAATATTAATAATATTCCACTGGTGTCAGACATTATTCTGAGTACAGATAATACAAAAGTACATAAAACAGACAAACTCTCTACTCTCATGGAATTTACAATTAACTTGCATTCCCATCTGTTTAATGGGAAGAGAAAGATAATAAGCAAGATTGATAATTGAAAATAGTATGTTAGATGGTGAGAAGGGCTAAGGAAACAAATAAGATAAGAAAGGGTCATGAATCGCAGGTGTGTTTAGGCAGTTGGAAAGAGCTTACCTTTCAAATATTACCTAAAGGGTTAACATTTGAGTAAAAAGTCTAAGTGCTAAGATCCTGAAAGAGGAGCTTACTAGGAATGTTAGGGGCATAACTAGGGGCAAGGTGAATGAGAAAATAAACAATAGGAAATGAGATCTTGGAGGAAACTGGGCCACTTCTCATGGGGCTTTATAGACCTTTGTAAGGTCATGGCTATTGCTCTAGCAGATAGGGAGCCATTGGGGGGTTCTGAGTAGTCCATTGACATTATCTGACTGTAGTTTTAGAGAATCACCATTATTGCTATGCTTTGAATAGACCAAAGGGGAGTAAAGACAGAGCTAGACAGTTCAGTAGAAAGCTATTGCAATAATCAGAAATGAGAGCAAGGTTCAGGGCAGTAGCAGTGAAATAAATGTAGGAGAATTGGTTGTATTCTGATTATAGTTTGAAGTTAAAATGAACAGGATTTTGCTGATGAATTAGATGTGGGGCATGAGAGTGAGAAAGGAAACCAGAATGATTTCTACAATGTTTTTAAGATAAACTTTTAATTTTATTTTTTTTTTTATTTATTTATTTATTTATTTTTTTTTTTAAAGATTTTATTGGGGAATTGGCGGAGGGGAACAGCATTGGGGAATCGGGGAAGAGGAACAGACAAGTTGCTGTCTTTTTGTTCTTCAGTTTAGTTGCAGAGGATGTTGCTTCACTGTTGGTATCGTCATTGCGCTCTTCCCGGATGAGGCAGATCGGTCGCTGGCCTCTGGATGTCGCTCATCGCGGCTATTGGCAGCTCACGCTTGGCTGCCAGCCGCTCACGCTGGCTGCGGGCCACTCACTGTAGCCTATGGCAGCCCACTGCAGCAGGGGCTGCAGCCCACACCATCACCGGGGCTCGCACAGCCCAGCTCCAGGTGGAGCTGTTAGCTGTAGAGGGCAGTGTCACTGGCCCTCATGTGGGATCCGAACCGGGGCCGCTGGCATCCCAAAACCAGCGCTTAACCAATGCGCCACTCGGCCGGCCCTAAACTTTTAATTTTAGAATAGTATTGGGATTACAGAAAAATTACAAAGATAATACAGAGTTCCCATATATCCCACACCCAGTTTTCCATATTATTAACATCTTTCTATTTGTTGGTACATTTTGCTATAATTAATGAACCAATTAATTATCAATATGGTATTATTACTAAAGTCAATAATTTATTCAGATTTTTTAAACTTTTACCTAATGTCCTTTTTCTGTTTTAGAATCCCATCCAGGATACACTTATATTTAGTTGTCATGTCTTCTTAGACTATACTTGGATGTGACAGTTTTTCAGACTTCCCTTGTTTTCGATGACTTTGGCAATTTTAAAGAGTACTGGTCATTTGAAGAATGTCACTTAATTGGGATTGCTCTGGTGTTTTTGTCATGATTAGACTGGAGTTATGTGTTTTGGGGAGGAACACCAGAGGTACAGTGAAATATTCATTACATATCAAGGTACATACAATGAACATAACTTGTCACGGTTGGTATTAAGTTTAATACTTGGCTAGGGTAGTTGTCTGAAGTTTTGCTACTATAAAGTTGCTCTTTTTTCCCTTTTCATGCTATGCTCTTCAGAAGAAAGCCACAGTGTCCAGCTCACATTAAGGAGGGAGGAGTATGCTTCACCTCCTTATGGGCAGTGAATCTACACAAATTATTTCGAATATTTCTCCATTGGACATTTGTCTCTTTTCCCTATTTATTTATTTGATCATTTCTTTATATCAGTATGGACTCACAGATTTTTTTTTCTTTTACTTTAGGTTACAATCCCATACTACTCTATTTTGTTGCTCAAATTGTTTCACCTTTAGCTATTGAAAACTCTCAGCTGGCTCCTGCGTCCCTTTCACATCTCACCATATGTGTAACACTTCTTTACTTTTTGGCACTATAAGATGCTTTAGGTTTATCTTTTATAGTTTTTGCTCCAGTTCTAGAATCAGCCATTTTCCCAATGAACTCTGGCTCTCTTTATTGGAGAATGTATTTGAAACCAAACCTGGGTGCTAGGTGTACTTATTGCTTATAGGGGTACCATTGCTTCCTGGTACTCTCAGATGACAAAGCAAAGGAAATACATGTGTGCATACCAACCTGTGTATATATAAAAATATCTAAATAGTTCTATATGTAACTATCTGAATTAAGGTAAATGGGTCCATACTAATGTCTCCACCTCTAATCCATTAACACTTAACCACATGGATTATTTTAGCCATCTCCTGTTGCTCTTTGGTAATTTCCTATTCCAACAATGGGAAATCTGGCTCACACCATCTGCTGTCCATTTACAGAATGGCTCAATTACAGTATACATGTATAGTGGTGGCAGAATTAATAACCTGTATCACTATGGGATAAAACATTTTTACTAAAGTACAGTGCTTGTATATTATACCTGTGCCTCTAATCACTCATTTCTGAAGTTCCTTAGGTCAGCACCTTTGCCCTCATCCTTTTCAGTGATGGTATGTTATACATTTATAAACCAATGATATCCTTTTGTCACATTCTACCTCCATCCTGAAACCCTGGACCTCCTGCATGTTTTTTTCTAATTGCACACATTAAGTGTTACAAAGTTTCATGGGTTTTGACAAATACGTAATGTCATGTATCTACCAAAATTGTATCACACTGAATAGCTAAAAATCCCCAAATCCTCCTTCTATATATGTTAACCATTTGAAACAAACTCATGACTTTGAAGTGCAAAACACAAGGCTTTAAATAATCATTTTATTAATTTGTATTTATGTTTAAGTTACTTTAATAACAATATAAAGTAGTTAAAGTAACTTAAACATATAAAGTTAACAACAATATAAACAATATAAAAACAACAAATGATTATGATTGCTCTGATTATATTTCTCTGCTTAAAAAATATCACCCACAACTCAATATGTTAAAGGGCAGTCATTTCTCTTTCCTTTATTTTTCCTGGTATTGTTTTTTAGACCACAAACTTGCAATTTGTGCAAGTCTTCATGAGGTAGGCTTATCTTGATTTCTTACTATTTGACGCAATTTTTCCATTTGGTAGTTAGTAGACTTGTATAAAGATGTTATCCAATGAATATATTGGGAATTATGTTCAATGCAACAAATATTATTAAGTATTTATTTTGTATAAGGCATTCTTATTAAGCAAAATGAGTATAAAAAAGATACAATGATAAAGAAGATGTGATTTCTCCCCCCAAGGAACTTGTAGGACTTATTAAATTTGATGAAGACTTAGATGCTATAACAAAGACCAAAATAGTGGCTTAAATAAAATAAAGTAATATTTATTTTTCAGGTTATAATCTAGTATAACTGCTACAAGCTTGATGCGGTAGAGCCATGATGTCAAGGATTCATGTGTCTTTTAGCTGTCTATTTAGTTGCTTCACGATCTCTAGGACCAAAATGTTTCACACACCACCACCACATTCTGGGTGATAGAATGCTGGAAGAAGAGCTAGAAGAACACATTACTTTCTTTAAGGTCATGATATGGAAATTGTTCATATCACTTCTGCTTGCATCCCTTTGATGAAATTTTTGTCATATGACCAACCTACATTCAAGGGAGGATGGGAAAATAGCATTTAGCTGAGAGCCCATTCAGAGATTATATTACTGAATGTAGATGGGGAGCATATTTCTACAAAGGAAATATGAGGTCCAACGATTCAGTTTGTGAACTTTTTGCAACGATGTTGCTAACCATTTTTGATACCAGAGGGATTATTCATTATGAATTTGTACCAAATGGATAAACAGTTAACCAAGTTTACTATTTGGAAGTGCTAAAAAGGCTGCATGAATAAGTTAGACAACATGAACTTTTCCCCAATAATTCATGGCTCTTGCATCACGACAATGCACCAGCTCACACAGCACTGTCTGTGAGGGAGTTTTTAGCCAGTAAACACATAAGTGTATTGGAACACCCTCCCTACTCACTTGATATGGCCCCCAGTGACTTCTTTCTTTACTTGAAGATAAAGGAAATATTAAAAAGAAGACATTTTAATGACATTCAGTGCATCAAGGGTAATACAATGACAGCTCTGATGGCCATTCCAGAAAAAGATTTCCAAAATTGCTTTGAAGGGTGGTCTAGGGGTTGGCATTGGTGCATAGCTTCCCAAAGGGAGTACTTTGAAGGTGACCATAGTGATATTCAGCAATGAGGTATGTAGTGCATTTTCTAGGAAGAGTTCATGAACTTGTCAACCTCATATAAACCATTTTGGAACATGATTATTCTATAAGGAAGAATGTGATAGGTATTGCTAGACTGATATAAATCAGTCTAACAGTTTTGGAAT
Organism: Aselliscus stoliczkanus; assembly: GCA_033961575.1. NCBI lineage: Eukaryota > Metazoa > Chordata > Mammalia > Chiroptera > Hipposideridae > Aselliscus > Aselliscus stoliczkanus. The sequence continues at coordinate 66,605,110 of CM066740.1, read as the reverse complement.
TCAAAGGATATAGAAAATAGTTCTGGATTAAAAACAAGAAAGTGTAGATACACTAATTTGAACATTTAATTATGGGTAATAATTTGAAAGACTGAATTCTGGTTAGAGTCAGAAAGACATAAAGTTGAAATTGGGGTGGTTTAAATTATATTTTAGTTTGTTGAGGTTTGTTTCATGTCCCAGAATATGGTCTGTCTTGTGAACATTTAATTGTATTTGAAAATCATATGCATTCTGCTCCAATTTGGAGAGTGTTCTAGAAATATCAACTGAGTTAACTTGGTTGATCGTGTTCTTCAGGTCTCCTATATCTTCATGAACCTCTGTCCACTTTTCTGTCAGCTAGTAAGAGAGGAATGTTGAAGTTTTTCAGTTATAACTATGGATTTGTCTGTTTTACTTCAATTCTACTGCTTATTTATTCATGTATTGTGAAGTTTTATTTTTAGGTGCATAAACATTTAAGATGTTATGATCTATATAATGGTGATGAATCTATATCATCAATCAATTACTGATGAATTGATTTCCTTATAATTATGTAAATCCTAATAATGTCTTTTGTTGTGATATCTATTTTTATCTGACATTAATAAAGCCACTTCAGTTTTCTTTTGCATAGCGCTTGCATAACCTATCTTTTTCTTTTTTTTTTTTTTTTTTTTTAAAGATTTTATTGGGGAATTGGCAGAGGGGAACAGCGTTGGGGAATCGGGGAAGGGGAACAGACAAGTTGCTGTCTTTTTGTTCTTCAGTTTAGTTGCGGAGGATGTTGCTTCACTGTTGGTATCGTCATTGCGCTCTTCCCGGATGAGGCAGATCGGTCGCTGGCCTCTGGATGTCGCTCACCGCGGCTATTGGCAGCTCGCTCTTGGCTGCCAGCCGCTCACGCTGGCTGCGGGCCACTCACTGCAGCCTATGGCAGCCCACTGCAGCAGGGGCTGCAGCCCACACCATCACAGGGGCTCGCACAGCCCAGCTCCAGGTGGAGCTGTTGTTAGCTGTAGAGGGCAGTGTCACTGGCCCTCATGTGGGATCCGAACCGGGGCCGCTGGCATCCCAAAACCAGCGCTTAACCAATGCGCCACTTGGCCGGCCCTAACCTATCTTTTTCATCCTTTTAATCTATATATGCCTTTATATTTAAAGTGTTTTCCATTTCTATAATTGATTCTTATCTTATCATCCAATCTGACAATCTCTGCCTTTTAATTGGGATTTTCATGTTATTTAAATGTAATGTAGTTACTGTTTTAAAGATTTCTATCCATCATCTACTTGTCTAATTGTCCCATTTGTTCTTTGCTTTTATTTCTTTATTTTTATTGAGTATTTTATGATTCTTTTTATTTTCATCACTGGATTATTAATAATACACTTAAAACGTTTTTTAGTGAATGTTCTAGGATCTGCAATGTACATCTGTAACTTTTCACAGTCAGCTTCCAAATATAACAATATTGCTTCATGCATAGTTTAAGCACTTTACAATGCTACAGCTACATTTGTTCTCTCTCGTGTTTGTGCTATAGTTGCCACACATTTTACTTCTGCATATTTTATAAACCTTCAATCATGTAGTATTTTTGCTTTACACAGTCAATTATCTTTTAAGTAATTGAAAATAAGAAAAAAAACTTCCATGATTACCTTCATTTTACCATTTCCAGTATTCTTCACTCCTTTGTGTACATGCAAATTTGCACTTGACATCACAATTTTTCAACTTGAAGAACTTTAAATTTCTTGTTGTATATGTGTACTGACAATGAATTCATATTTAGTTTATCTGAAAAGAAAAAAAAGACTTTATTTTGCTATCACTTTTGAATACTTATCCTGGGGATGGAATTAAAAATCAATAGATTTTTTTCTCAGTGTTTTAAAGATATCATGCTGTATTCTGGCTTGCTTAGCTTTTGATAAGAATTCTGTGATAAACCTTATCCTTGTTTTCCTCTTTGAAATGTTTCATTTTTCTTAGCCTGACTTCTATCTTTCAGCAATTTCACTATGGTATGTCCAGTTTTATTTTGTTTTGGTTTCGGAATGTATATTAGATTGATGTTTTCCCACAGCTCTTGAATTCTTTATTCTGTGTTTTCCAGTTCTTTTCTCTTTTTTAAAAATATCAGTTTGGATTATTTATTTTGATCTGTCTTCAACTTTACCGATTCTTTCCTTAGCTTTTTCCACTCTGGTAATGAGTACATCAAAGGAATTTGTCATCTTTGCTATTGTTTTTATTTTTTTGTTATTATTATTTTTAGCATTTCCATTAGACTGTTGTAGTTTCCACCTGTCTGATAAAATCCTCTATCTGTTCATAAATATTGTCAATCTTTTCCTTTAGATAATTTAATGTATCTATTATGGTTATTTTTAAGTCCTGTCTGATAATTCTACCATATGGGTCAACTCTAAGTATGATTCTGTTGATTGCTTTATCTTTACACAATGAGTCATTGTTCTTGCTTTTTATATTTTTTGTCTCATTTTTTTAATTGAATGTTATCACAATATATAGAATGATAGAGAATGAGGGCAATAGTATTTATGTGAGAAATGCCTCTTTTTTAGTCATATCATTAGTATGAATCAATCTAGTCAGGAACTGAGCAGGGTTTAGATTTCATTGTTATTAAGATTACCTTCAGTACAAGATAGACTTCAAATTTATCCAGTGGTTGGCAAGAGTTATCGTGTATTGTTCTCAGTGTTCTTGCCCTACTCTCAGCTTCAGGAGCTTGTGCACACCTGAGCATAGGGTGAGCCTTTGTCTATGCTCCTGTCCCTTCTCCAGGGGTGGACTGCTGTTGTTTGTTACTTGGTATTAGTCTCATATTAAGGATCAGAAGGGGTTTTTTTTTTTTACTTCTCTTTTCTGTGTGTGTTCATCTTCAGTATTTGTCAGGCTCTGTGTCCCTGGGTCTCAAATGTGGACCTTTGCTTTCATTCCTTCCATTTACTTCCCATGATAACAAAATTCTGCATTGTATTTGCAGTTGGTCTAGGGCAGGGATAATTTCTTGCCCCTTGCCAATCTCTGCCCTGATCTCTGCTTTCTATTGGTGTTAGATCCTGAGGTCAAGAGCCTTTTCTGCCCTTCCTATATGGGAATGTATACTTTTTTTGCTTATATTCTTCTCCCAGCAGCAAAGGAGTTTTGCCTGTGTCTGGTAACTGGGAAGTATTTCCATTTCAACCCTGGTGGAAGTGGGTTTTGATTATACTTCTGTATCAAAATAATGGATTTTTACCTATATCCCAGGGGATGAGAGAGTTTGCTGCTCTTCTCCAAGTAGCTTAAAGCTTTTGCTTCATAGAAAGAACGGTAGAGGAGAACATGATAGACTTTGTGCAATAGCTTATTATATTCTGAACACTTGTGCTGAGTAAGAAGAGCTCTCTCCAGTTTCCCTCCCTGTACCAGTCTTTCTCAGGATAAACTGGGGGAAAGCCATGGCAAAGAGAGTTTGCAAATGAGTGCAAACTTTTGTTTCTGGGTTTCCCAATTACAGCTGACATGTTTCCCATACTTGTCCTATAAAATTTTATTAAAATTTTACTTATTTATTTTTATCAGCTTGTTTGATGGCCATCTCTTTCTCCTGTGCTCTGATGTAAGCAAAACAGTTTGTGTGTCTTGTGTCTACTCTTACAGGCTTTTTGCTCTTTAGAATTCAGTTTCCGTGATAGTCTGAAGACCTCAACTCATTGATGGGCTCTAAAAAAGTTACGATTTTGTGCGAAAGCAGCCTTCTCTTGTGGCTTCCTACATTTTCATTCTAAATGGAACTGAATCCATTGTAGTAGATTCTTATTTTCATGCCATCTTAATGAAGCATTATATATTTTCTTCTTATTTTATCCAGAAATTTAGTTATTTTCAATGTAAAGGTCTTTAAAGTGTTTAGTTTTCTATGTCACTGCAATAATACTAATTAGGTCTTTAAATTGCTAGTAAAACTCTATGTTTAAATATTATTGCTATTTATTACTAAATGTCTATAGATAATCACTAAAGCTTTTTAATTAGCATACATAACTTCCAACCCATTAAAGGAAAAAATTCCTTTTGACTAATTTAACAAAAGGAAGTGTATGGAATGACACTACTATTCATTAAATTAATAAGGGAAAAGTCCTTTATGTATTATTTCACATAACCTTCTTGATTAGGAAACATTCTGCACATATTATTTTTTTTCCTAAAATCATATTTTATAGAAAACAATATAAGGTTGTCTTCTCTGAAGAAACAAATGGGAATTTTTCATTTCTTTTAATATCTATACTGGAGAAATGAGCTTGCATTTTTATTAGACTATTCACTATTAGTGTTGTTATTCATTAGTCATTCAAGAATATTTACTTATTTAAATTAAAGTTTAATAATGTGACAATGGTTAGCAAAGTTACATAGGTTTCAAGTGCACAATTCTGTGATACATCATCTAAGAACATTTAATAAAAATAAAGATCCAACTTTAAGGTCAGAATATTCAACTGAATGGTAGGATTTTCAGTACTTATTTTTCCTAGAAAAATGTATTTTCACACCTGTGCTCTTAGCATTAACAGAAATGTCTTTTAAGTGCTATGAAAATCTATCGCTTCCATGTTTGTGCTACACAGTGTCATTTTCTTCTTTGAGGTCATTTTGTTATAGAAATAATGGAAAAATGTGTTACTATAGTACCAAATTCATCTTTATATAGATTAACTGGTAATGATCATAAATATCTTGAAATACTTAGTTAATTCTCACAGTTTACTTCCATGGTATTTACATTCATCACTCTTGCACAAACTTTTTCTTCAAATTATGAAGGAAAAAAAAATATATACTAGAAACTTGATATTCTCTCATAGCACCCCTCTACCTCAAAAACTCAATGACTCTCTGGTATTAGTTACTGAAGAACTTAGTATAGGGTGAATCTGTCTTAGACTCAGCCCCAGGAGATAATTTAATGGAAGTGCCAGTATATGGCAGTTCCCCCGCATAGAATCAAGAATAGTGAGATCTGATAAAGCTTCACTGTGTTCTGTAGCATACTTCCTGGGAAAAACAGAATCATCTTTCTATTGTGCATTGTGATAAACAATTTAAAGTCATACTTTTGCAAACTCTCTGATTTAGTATTGTAAACTGAATTCATGCCTATAAATTTCCTTTAATAAGCAAATGTCTTAAATCCATTTCTTAGAATAATACTCTGAGTTAGGTTGAGTTTATTTCCATCCTACAGAGAAAAAAATAGAATTTTCAGCTATCCTAGCATGAACATTAATTAACAATGTCACCTTCACTCATTCACTCATTTACTACATCTTTATAGAGGACCAGCTTTAACATAGGCACTCTGTTGAATACTGATAACACATAGATGAAACCTACAACTCTTGACCACTAAATGATTATGACATAATCTTAGTCTGATAGGAAAGTAGACACTAAAGTAAATAATGAGTACAATATAATAATTGCTATAATGACAGTATGTACAAAAAAGCAGTAAAAGCATAAACAAAAGATTATGTAATTGTATTAGGGAGTATTAGGAAAGAAACCACTGAAAAATTACACGGAACTCTTGAGGAACCCCTTAAAAAAGGAGAAGGAATATGCTAGTCACATGTCAGGGGCTAAAGATTAGGTGGAGAGTGGAGCTTTTAATGTGTATGAAATAGCATGTCGAGTCATACTTCACAGAAATGGTGGCATGAGGAGTGCTTCTTAAAATCTGCTCTGGAAGTTACAACAAATTTAACAGCTATAATTCAACAAGGGATAACTCCAGCAACACAAAAGCATGTCTGAGAGCCCCATGCATCGAATCACCTGAAGGTGGGCAAATCAGGTGAACAGGGGAGGAGGAATGAGGGAGAAGTGCAGAGACGGGGGCTGTGGGATGCAGGATGCAGACTGGGCCTTACTGCGGTCTGGAGCTTCCTAGGAGAAGTAAGCATCCAGGCTGCAGGCGTACCCTCTTATGGCCCACAGACCTGCCTGAGGGATCAACATATAATATGGCTGAACCCAATGCTCATAGCAGAGACTTCAGAGCAAAGATGAAATACAGAAAGGTGAGAACTGTGGTTAAAGCCCTCACTGCCAAGAAGAAAAGAAAGACATGGATACTGGCCTCCTCCCTTCCACCTTCTCAGAGCTCACTGCACCCCCACTCTCCCAGTGTAAGCGGGCTCCAGAAGAAATGGTAGAAGTGTCAGATTAAAGAACAGAATATCTACAGCACTGATAACTGGAGAGACAGTGCTGCAGCTGCTGACCTAATTCCAGCGATAGGGAAAGAGCTGTAAGGGTGAGACAGCTATGGGATTGGTAGCTGCCATTACTATGAGTCACAAATGCACCAGCTACATCTCACAGACCACCCTGCTCCCAACTTTCTGGCTGAAACCCTGCAAGGGCAACCAGAGCCACTGAGAAACACAGGCTCTACACTGGGCTGTAGGGGCAGCATTGGGATTTCAGAAGTTCAGAAATCTATTCCTCTCCACATCTGACATAGGTTGTGCCCTAAGACCTTAGGCATCCTGCCCACAAAGGAGAAGCCCACCTTCACAAAAAACCCCATCATGTGAGAAGCTGGACCAGTGCAAGAGAAAATATAACACACAGCATGAGAGAAAATAAATGGCTGCAGCGGAAAATAAAATAAAAGCAACACCTACTGGAAAGTAAAAGAAAGACCTCTTCATATCAACCTGCTACAGAACCCACTCTTGTAGATGCCCAGGAATAAAAATTCATCAGTTGCCATGAATAACCCAGGTAACAAGGCAGCTCAGAAAGAAAATGAAAACTCTCCAGAAAAGGAACTTAAAGACATGGAAATATGTGACTTAAATGACAGAGAATTCAAGATTGCTGATCTGATAAAAACTCAATGAGATGCAAGAAAACACAGATAGGCAGTTTAGTGAACTCAGAAAAATAATCAAACAACAAAATGAACCAAAGAGATTTTACCAAAGAGATTGAAACTTTAAGAAAGAACCAGATAGAAATTCTGGAGATAAAGAACTCAATAAAAGAGATGAAGAATGAAATAGCCAGTTTAGGTAGTAGAGCTGACCAGATGGAGGAATTAATTAGTGATATTGAAGATAGAAATACGGAAATGACACAGGTGGAAGAAGAGAGAGACTTGAGAGTTGAAAGAAATGAAATAACTCTACAAGAACTTTCTGACTCCATCAGAAAAAGCAACATAAGAATAATGGGTATACCAGAAGGAGAAGAAAGGGAGAAGGGAACAGAGAGTATATTCAAACAAATAGTCGATGAGAACTTCCCAAACTTGTGGAAACAACTGGGTCCCTGAATCCAAGAAGCAAACAGGACACCTAATTACTTCAAACTCAACAGGCCTTCTCCAAGGCACACTGTATTGAAGCTGTCAAAAATTAATGACAAAGGAAGAATTCTCAAGGCAGCCAGGAAATAAAAACAGTAACCTCAAAGGGAAAGCCCGTTAGACTATCATCAGACTTTTCAGTAGAAACTGCAAGCCAGGGAAGACTGTAATCAAATATTCAAACTATTGAAAGAGAGAAATTATGAGCCAAGAATAATATATCCAGCAAAGCTTTCCTTTAGATATGAAGGAAGAATAATGATCTTTCCAGATGTACAGAAGCTGAGGGAATTTTCTAAAACAAGACCTCTATTACAGAAAATACTGAAGGAGGTTTTTCAACCTAACACACAGAAAAACAAAAGAATACAAAACCATGAGCAACATAACAAACAGACAGACAGAAGCAGGAAATACCAACCCCTACACAAAATAGGACACTATACACTTAAACATAACATAAAGGGTAAAGAAGATAAAAACATTTAAAAAAGGGAAAAAGGAAAGAAAAAGACAACTTGCTACTGCAACTCAGAAATCAACTCACAGCACAAATAGGGATAGCCTGTGACAACAAATACATAAAAGGGGAGAGATTAAAATTCTGAATCTGCAAGGAGACATGGAGATAAGAAACATGCTAAAGAAAAAAGGCTACTGTATATATGAAACTTTCTTTTACATAAACTTAATGACAACCTCTCAAAAAAAAATATCCAGAACTGAATTATATAACATAAAAAAGAAGAAACAGAGGGGAAAATCATAGAATACAATCACATTAAAATAAGACAGCAACAAAAAGGCAAAAAAACAATAGAGACACCAAGGAACCAGAAAACAAAAGACAAAATGGCTACAGGAAATCCTCATATATCAATCATCACCCTAAATGCAAATGGACTGGACTCACCAATAAGAAGGCACAAAGTAGCAGATTAGATCAAAAAGAAAAACCCAACCATATGCTGCCTTCAAGAGATGAAGCTCAGCTACAAGGACAGGACAAATATAGACTCAAAGTGAAAGGATGGAAATTGATACTCCAGGCAAATGGTATCCAGAGAAAAGCTGGTATAGTCATATTTATATCAGATGAAACAGATTTCACAATAAAACAGATAATAAGAAACAAAGATGGTCAATTCATAATGATAATGGGGAAAATACAATAAGAAAACATAACACTTATCTATATATAATGCCCTCAATCAGGGAAAACTCAAATATACAAAGCAACTACTAACAAAACAAAAGGGAGTAATTGACCAAAACACAATTATAGTAGGGGACCTAAATACATCATTGACAGCTATGGATATAAGAAAATAAATAAGGAAATATCAGGCTTAAATGACACATTAGATCAAATGAACATAATTGACATTTACAGAGCACTTCATCCTAGAACATCAAACTACATATTCTTTTCTAGTGCACATGGAACATTCTCAAGGGTAGACCATATATTTATTTGGTCATAAAACTAGCCTCAGCAAAATTAAGATTGAAATTATGCTAAGCCTATTCTCTGACCACAAGGCTTTGAAATTGGATATCAACTGCAAAAAGAAAGCACAAAATACCACAAATATGTGGAGATTAAACAATATGCTTTTAAAGATCAACTGGGTCAAAGAGGAAATAAGAGGAGAGATTAAAATGGACACAAATGAGAATGAAAATATATCCTATCAAAATTATTGGGATGTAGTGAAATCAGTAATAAGGGAAATTTATACCATTACAGGCCTATCTCAAAAAAAAATAAAATAAAAAGATAAATCCTAGATAAGCAACCTAACATTACACCGTAAAGGACTAGAAAAAGAAGAACAAATGAAACCCAGCAGAAAGAAGGAAATAATAAAAATCAGAGCAGAACTAAATGAAATAGAGAAAAGACAATAGAAAAAATTAATGCAACGAAGAGATGGTTCTTTGAAAAGGTTAATAAAATTGACAAACCCTTGGCTAGACTCACTAAGATAAAAAGAGAAAAGACACAAAGAAAACCAGAAATGAAAGGGAAGTTACCGCAGCTACCACAGAAATACAAAGGATCATGCAAGAATACTATACATTGAAAACTATAAGACATTTTTAAATGAAATTGAAGAAGACACAAAGAAATGGAAAGACATTCCATGTTCATGGACTGGAAGAATCAACATAGTTAAAATGACCATATAATCCAAAGCAATACACAGATTTCATGAAATCTTCGTCAAAATCCCAATGGCATTTTTTAAAGAAATAGAACAAAAAATCATTAGATTTGTATGGAATCACAAAAGATCTCAAATAGCCAAAGCACTCCTAAGAAAAAAAAACAGTGCTGGAGGTATTGCACAATGGAGACAAGAAAGCCTCTTCAATAAATGGTGCTGGGAGAACTAGAAAGCCACATGCAAAAGAATGAAATTAGACTGCTATCTGTCACCATGTACCAAAATTAACTCAAAATGGATCAAAGACCTAAACATAAGACCTGAAACAATAAACTGCATAGAAGAAAACATAGGTACTAAACTTATGGACCTTGGTTTCTAAGATATTTTATGAATTAGACCTCAATGGCATGGAAGGCAGTGTGGAGGTCCTTCAAAAAATTAAGAATTAGAATGACCATATGACCCAGCAATCCCTCTCCTGGGTATATACCCCAAAAATATGAAAGCATTCATCCATAAAGATATATGTGCTTCGATATTCATTGAAGCTTTATTCATGGTGGCCAAGACATGGAAACAACCAAAGTGTCCTTTGATAGATGATTGGATAAAGAAGATGTGGTATATGTATACAATGGAATACTACTCTGCCATAAGAAAACATGAAATACTGCCATTTGTGACAACATGGATGGATCTTGAGATTATTATGCTAAGTAAAATAAGCCAGACAGAAAAAGTCAAGAACCATATGACTTCACTGATATATGGGATATAAAACTGAAAGCAACAAATGAGCAAGACAAACAGTCAAAGAAACAAATACTCATAGACACAGACAATAGTTTAGTGGTTCCCAGAGGGTAAGGGGGTGATGGTGATGGAAGGAATACTGAGTCTGGGTAGTGAGCACACAATGTGATATATAGATAATGCATTACAGAATTGTGCACTTGAAAGCTATGTAATTTTACTAATCATTGTCACCCCAATAAATTTAATTAAAAAAAAGAAATATCATGTCCAAAATCTCAGAAAATATGGAGGCTTGAAACATTTGGGGAACTTTCAATAATTCTGGACTCATGGAGCAGAGATTTCATGCAGATATGGAAGAAAAGGAAGTTGGAGATAGGGATAGGCATAGTATTCAAAGGTTTTGCACATTTTGCTAAGAGTTTTTGGTATCTATCTTAGGAAGTAGGTGGTCATTGGAAAGTTTTAAGATCAGCTGAAGGAATTGATTTGCATTTCAGAAATGCAATGGGACTTCACTGTGTAAGGTAAAACCGAAGCAGCAAGATTTATTTATTCTTTCTTTATTCCCCAAAGAGTGTTAGAGAATGGGTGCTAGGTTGAACACTGGGAGTGTAATAATAATAGCCAGTAAAGCTTACAGTAGAGGAGAGGCACAAAAATCAAGCAAATATATATTCTTTAAAAATTACAAACTGGATGAAGTAAATGGCTTTAGCTAGAACAGCCAGGGAAGGACTTTCTGAGAACTTTTATTACTATAAACAGCATAGCATTTGTGGCAAAGCTTACTACTAATTTTAGCAACCAGTAGTCACAGCATTTGAGCTGAGAGCACTGAGGAACTCATAGGTAATATTCAATCTGGAATTTGTTCTTTTAGATCCTCAATTCAGGAAGACAAAAAACTTTTTTCGCTGTAGTTGTATACAGAAAAAGTAGTTTTGTATTGATTACTTTTGAAGACTTGAGCTGGAAAATAGCCACACTTCTGGAAGTTATTGCATTTGTATGAATCTTTGAATAGGAATAGAAATACTTGAAGTCTGTATTTAAATATTTAATATTGAGCAGTTACAAAGCTGTAGAAAGATAATGTGTTGCTGCTGTTAGCATTTGAGGCCTGATAACAGAATAGCCAGATCTGTGTGAATTGGCTGATTTATAACGAGCCGTGGACAGTGTGATATAATAAAGTGGGTCAGGGCATCATGTACAAATGACTTTCACAATGAAGTCTCCATCAGGGAATACAGAAGACATTTTACAAGCTTCTTGGGCCGGTGATGGGGGTTTGTGATCAGTACAGAACAGAACCACAGCCTATTGTTTTTTATTTTATTACTATTTGTGTGTTTGTATATATATTTAAGTTACATATTATAAAACTATAAAATACAGACTTTATAATGTAAGTTCTGTTCTTCTATACTAAAAGTTTAAAAAAAATATATTCCAAATAACTTTTTACAAATTTAGTTGGGTTGGTTAGACTCTGTGGCAATTGCATATATGAGATAATCAACACCTCTTATCTAATGATATATGAGCAAGGTTGGCAAGTAGTTGATGCTTGTTAAATTAAAGAGATGTTTATGTCCATGGGGAAGTGTCATGTTATAACGACTAAGATTGTTGACGCATATCCCATCCTGCTTCTGTGATTTGTTAGCCTGAACTTTAGGTGAGTTACCTAATCTTGCTCAGTCTCAGTTTCTTCACATTTAGAATGGGGAGAGAAATGTTACCTATCCATAGGTTTGTTCTAATGGTTCAACAAAATAATCCACAGTTTCTGCCACATATTAATTGTTTTATGATTAACTTCTGATTATTTTGCAAATATATATGCACACAGTCTCCCTAAAAAAAATAATTTATCGAGTAAAATCAAAAGTGAAGTTGGAAAAAATGGACTGATTTTGCTCTGAATAAAGTAACACGTCTAAGTACAATTATAATGTCACCTCATGATGAAAAGGAAGAGAAAGAAAACCAAACCTTTATCTAGTTCAAGGAGCTTTTAATGATCCAGGTTCCACAATGTGCATGTAGAGATAACATTGTATTAATATGGTATTCATTTTTAATAGATTTATCTAGTTGACACATTAAGAGTTTTTATTAGCATTCTCATCTGGGTAATCATGAATATCTTGGTTGAAGACCAAAAGTCTCTTAGCATGTTTTCAGTTAAGAAATTTCAAGAAATGTTTAAAAAAAAAAAATCAAAGCTTACATTTATAAACTAAAATAGTAATAAAAAATAAGCAATAATATAATAAATAAATTGTTGTTTAGTGAAATGTTCCAGTTAAAATTAATGTCTTATTCAGGGAGAGGAGTAGTGCAAAAAATAAAAGAATAAAATTGAAAAAAAATTTTCTTGGTTTTTCCAATAATTTTAAAAGTATGTCAAAACACAAAAATGATGACAAGTATCTTATTTTACCCGTAGGGACATTATTTCAAAATATTTTTGAAATATATTTCAAATATGCTTTTGAAATATATTTCAAGACTATTCATAGGGACACAAAGAAATCTTACTTTTACCGTGTCTAAAATGTTCGGATATCATAGGTGAAAATACTCCATAATAAAATTAACATTGTTATTTTAAAATTATTTGCATTTCTCTTATGTCTTTAGATTTAAAATATTTTAAACACCTTGAGAGCAGTGACTATATCTTCCTTGTTTTGTATTTTCTTCAGGGAATACACATGAACACTTGTTCAGTCACCCTAATATTCATGTCAAATTTCACTTACTCTAAACAGAACGTGACCTAATTGGGTGTAATGTAAATGGTAATCATAATATCTCCATTTGGAATTTCACTAAGAAATAGATTTTTCTGTGACTATTAGGGGTTACTAGGAAGATGAAAGTACAGAATATTTTTAGCTGGTTTCTAAATTGATATTTATTAACTTTTTTGCAGATATACTAGCTATTAGAAAAGTTGAGAAAATGTATTTCAAATACCTGTAGTACAGAAAGGAAAGGAAAATAAATATCACAAATAAATTTTTGACAGCTATAAAATAACAAAAGTCAGGTTTCATTTGAAACAAGGTATATGATTTTATTATAAAAGTAAAAAAAATTGAACAGCTATATATTTAAAAACTTAACCTTCATGTGTAGTCTATAATTTTAGTGATAATTTGTACTGAGGTTGATTTGGGGGGTGGGGGTGGAAAGCTTTTGAATGAGGGTTCACAATTCACACTTTGATTTTATTACTTGTGTACCACAAAGAAAATACATAGAATATAGTTATTTTGACCATTAGTTCAAACATGGAAGTTAAACTCTTTTAAAGCTTTTTTTCTCTTTCAGTTTCTATAATACTTTTATTTTGCAGTTGAAAACAACATCATTAATATTGGACTAGAGTCCCAAACAAGAAAGGCTAAGTACAACCCTTTCTTCCTCTGAGCTACATTTTTTCCCCCATTTTTAACTATTTTCTAGGAACTAACAGTCCATTAAGACATCATGACTTATGCACTCTTTTTTTCAACATTTTTCTCTTGGCAATGGATAATAGAATTTTAACTGAGTTTTGATTAAGTGGGTGTAGAAATGAATCTAATGCCTTACCATTTTTGTTTTATTTGGAACCTGTTAAGAATTCAGTTTCATAATACATCTAAGTGGCTTTTACATCAGAAGAGTAAAGGGCATTGAGGGTGTTCTTAATATCCTACTTCAGCTTTTTCTCTAGGAATTGTTTGACTGTATATGCAACTTTAAGGAAAACTATATGGGGCAAATGCTGAATTTAAACTAACATTGTTTATCACTAACAGAAATTTCAATATTGATTTTTTCTGTAAAAAATATTAGTGCCATATAGAATGATAATTACATCTTCCAGGCTTACCAGACTCAGTCTTTATATTTCTTATGGGATCCTTTCCATCGCTCTTAACTCGCTTCAAGTGGATACAGCAACTGTGACCATAATATAATTGTACATATTGCTGCCAAAAGAGGATTTTATTTTTAAGAAGACATTGCTTCCTGCTTCAGGGTAAAGATAGATATTTTCTATCTAGTGGCATATTAGTTATAAATTCAGCAGTGCTACTTAGGTATCTTGCTTTCATTATTTTCAATGAGGACGGCACTGTCCTAAGCTCAAATAAGGATATGTGAGTACATTTGATTGATGTTACAACTCAACACTTGTACTTATTATTAGCTGTGACTTTATATAGACTTGAGTCCACATAATTTTTCATATCTCAAGTCTGAACTCAAATACACAGAACAGTTCCTTAAAAACAGACACAGAAAACCACCATTTCAAAATGATTATTTTAACCAAATACAACTGGCGTTCTGCAGCTTTGAAACATGTCATTTTCCCCCAAAGGAACAACAGGGAACTTTGCCCAAATCATACTTTTATCTTCTGAAACAAAACTTAAAATTTAGCAAAAATGAATTTCTTACTATATATGTATCATTATATGGAAATAAAATAAGGACATCACATCATTCTTACAGTGCCTCGATTGGCTTATGATTCAATTTTAAATGAGAAAAGGAAATTTTCTTTAAAGAGAATTTTCCCCAAATACTTAGTTATAAAATATTCCAAAGCTAAGGAAAAATTGTCATTTAGATGATAAACAGAACATTTTTGGAGAAAGAGATATTCATCATTATTATATCTTAACATTACCAAAAGTCTCTTGATTTTTATCCAAATTTTGATAAGAAAAGCTAAAAACGACAATATAGTTTACGTCTCTCATTTATAAGGAATATTCTTTACACACATGCATATTTATATCTATTTATATTTCTTTATTCTCATTTATCTTTATGTCAATTATTGTACCCCTGAGGACTTTGTAACAATCCCATAAAATCAATGTGAATAATTTCTATACCTTTAGTACAAGCAGATTTAGTGAAGTGTAATCTGGGAACTCATAGGTGAGACTATCTTTAAAAGGAAGCATTTGGAAATTTAACATTTGTGAATGAATTCCAAGGAAGGTTCAATTTACACTAAATCTGCTGCATAGAGGCTATTGAAAAGTATTGTATCTAAATTTCAGCATTTATGGTTCTTTTAGGTTATTACTGACTCATTAGGGACAAAGGTTTAAAAGTAAAAAGGTCCTAATGAAAGTAGGTTATATTCTTATGGGTTCTGTGATTTAAAACATGATTCCCACAATTTGTAATATATACCAAAAAATATATATCAACATAAATCAGAATTCTTAAAATAATGCCTTTCATTATGCTCTGCTCAGAAAAACTTTGCTAACCCCCAAGATTCTACAGAAAAATTATTGCCCTGGTATCGAAGGAATTTATTTTACCATATGCTCCAAATTGTGATTTCTATATAAACTTTGACCATGCTCCTATATAAATTCTCACAAGTACTTATATTTGTTTATTTGTTAGCTTCTGAACTTTCAGAATCTTCATTCCTAGTTCTCCAATTCACCATCCCTGGTGAACCAGGTGTAGAGAGGAAATTGAGCAGCACAGGTAGTTTCATCTTGTTGAAGTTATTGGCCTCCTTTGATACAGAGTCAGCCTTGATAACTCTGTTCTTGAAGCCCTGCAAAAAACATCTGTGCGACTCTCAGGGATTCTATGGTCATTATCACTGAATGCAGATAATGTTAACATTCTTGAGGACTCTCAGGGATTCTATGGTCATTATCACTGAATGCAGATAATGTTAACATTCTTGAGAAGGATATGCGTCTGTTCTCTGATGTACTGAGCTTCCATTCATAGAAGTCTATCTTCTTTGAAGTTTTGGACCTCTCTGGCCCCAGGAAATAAATGTGGGCATACATTAGGATTCAAGTCCCTTATTATTATTTTTAAATAGTTTTTTTCACACCACCGTGCTAATTTATAAAGGTTTTTCATCATTCTTATGCCTAAACCAGAATCTCAAAACAAGATGAGGAAGGAGATGGGCCAAGTTTCTTTGAGAACTCAGAACTAGAACCATTTGCCACTTCTCTCTGCTTCTTCCATTGCAGACAGTTGTAAATATCATCACACCCTTAATCGCGTAGAAAGAAGAATCATAAGTTAAAAACAGAATGCATGAAAGGGACTGAACAATTTCACACTTAGGTAATTCAACTTTGTATACATTTTAAAGTAAATTTATATACATATACTTAGTCTTAGATGGTTCTGTTTAGTCTCGTAAGGCTAATCAATCTCAGTTCCAAATTTTTGTGGATCCCTAAAAGTACAATTTATTTTCTTATCTTTACTTTGGGTTTAATATTCTGCTTGGTGTTTGTATTCCAAGTAGTCCTACCAGTAATGCATTTCTTTTACACATTTAATGCCTTCATCTCCATTACAATCTCTGTCGTTTTTTACAGAGATCTTAATAAAGCTTTATTAACTTTTTGGGAGAGTTCAACTACGTATGAGTGTGTTGGACATAACTGGACCCATTTTCCCTGTTTGAAGATGAAGAATTTACCTACAGGGTATTTCTCAGTGCTCCAGTCTATTTACATCTAACATGGCTGCATTCACTTTTGTAGTTAAGTCAGTTCTGTTTGACTGAACTGCTCTTTATTCTTTCCTTTCTCCTGATTTATCTGTTCTCATTTTTTTTTTTTTTGAGGGCAATGTCACTGGCCCTCATATGTGGGACCCGAACCAGGGCCACTAGCTTCCCAAGTCAGCTCTTAACCACTGCACCACTTGGCCGGCCCCTGTTTGCATTTTTTCTGTTGTTTATCACCTTCACTGGGACATGGATTCAACCTGATATCCACTTACTTTCTCCTTTTCTCAATCATTCTCTTAATTATCACAAATTAGCAATTAGAAACAAGTTTTGACATTAAAAATTATCATGCTCTTTCTACAGCCAAAGTTAAAGTTATAAGAAAGTAAAGATTTAAAAATTCATACATTTTAACTAATTTTACATTAACAATATCAGAGATGTTAAAAAAAATCATAGTTGAGTAATTTGCAAACTAACTAGAAATATAAGAAAGCAACATATTGATTTAGACAAAGAGTGACATAAAGCTGAATAGGGACTGAATATTATTCAGAAATGGAACATGGGTAGGTACTTGCTGATAATGAAAATTTTTAGTTCTTTTTGTGAAATTTCTAATGTCTGTCTTTACCTTCATTGAATTGATCAAATTAAGCAGGCTTAATATTCGGGTTTCATCAGTGAAAATGAGATTGCAACTCTGTTCTCCTTATCTTCCCCTGTCCTATATCACCCCCACCCCTTGATCCTAGGCTAATGGGACTCCTCAGAATTAGGGCTTTTTGTCATGTGAATCCAACATGTATGCAGGGAGAGTTTTACTTCTTCTCAGAACTGATATGAGATACCTATTCTATGGGCTATGAGTTGATGTAAGTGTGACCAGTCTTCTTCGGAGAGTCAGAGGCTTCTATATAGGATCCTCTTATATAGGAGTTTTTCTTATAGAATCCTACCATCAGCTTGTATGATTGTATGAGGACTTTCTGTTTGCATGCTCATTTATTTATGTCAGGGGGATTACATAACATAAATATAGTTGCAAATTGCCTGTCTTTTACCTTCTTTTCAATTTTGAGTGGACCCATCCATTGCATGTTTACCCAATATTAAGCAACTGGTTATGTTGTATCTGGTCAGAACAGGGCCTCCAAACACACTTAGGCAAGACATTACAGGATATATGTAATGGTTCATTTTTGTTTTCACTGATGAGTTCATGCTTGCTACTAAAATGTCTTTTAGTTTTCAGTTTTTAGAAAAGCCTTATAGAGGGAAATAATTTATAAAAGGCAATAGTGAGGTATATTTTTAAAAGTAAATTTTTTGAAAAGATCTTCAGACTTAACACATGAGGTGATACAAAGTATTAAACTCAGAGTCAGCAGATATAAAATTAGTTCTGCACAGTAGCTCATCTTCACAAAAATGTCATATAAATGCCATAATGTGTAAGTCATTTTAAACTATAGTGTGCCATAAAACATAAAACACTGTAAGTGTTGGTCATTGACAGTAGTATGTTTTCACTCAGAGAAGGCTATTTGGAGCAAAGTGTAGATAGTGGTAAGATTTAGGAAAGTCGTATTATGGAAATGGGTCTTGATATTGGCTGCAAAGGAAAATAGCAGACAAGCCATGGAGAATGGAGAGATATTAAAGGCAGAGGAAACAGGGTGATCACAGCCTCAAAAGCTAAATGAGAAGACTGGGGAACAGTGAGATGAATGGTCAGCTGGTATGAAGAATGTGTTGAAAGAAGTGAGAAAACATAAGCCATAACTCCACTTAATGAGATTTTTTTCTAATGAGATTATAAGGCTCCATTAGATTGCTATAGCCAAAGATAAAAGAGGTGATAGGCATTTTAAGATGCTTAACCATCGAGTTGGGAGGACTATGGGTGAGGCTGGGCCCCTTGTTAACTCTATAATCCTGACTTCCCGTTTATTCTTATGGTAATCCCAGGGGGAGGGACCCTTAATAAAGGGATTGGCCATCTTGGAATTGGTTTTTTTTTTTTGACTTCACCTGGGCTGCCCTTAGGAGCTCCATGTAGGAGGTGTGCTTCCCGCACTGCAGTGGTGGTTTTGCTTTACTTTTCCCGAATAAACCGTTTCTTTAGTGGATTACTTGGAGAGTTATTTTTCACAGTCAACATTTTGGGGACCTCGTTCCGTGATCCAGAGAGGAACAGAAACTCCAATGACTTCTGACCAGTGAGCAAAAAGCTATGGTGCCAAACTGAGCTGTTTCACTCAACTTTTTGCTCTCTGGTTTAGAGGCCTCGGGTAAGTTGCTCTCCTGGATCTGAACCAACAGGCCTTTGTGTCTGGCATTCTCCAGGTTTTTTTTTGTTTTGTTTTGTTTTTCTCCTTTTTAAAAATTTTTTAAAAATTTTTATTAGTTTCAGGTTTTTATTCGGGATTTTTGTTTTAAAATTTTTTCTGTTTTGTTTCATTCATTCGTTTGTTTGTTTTATTTGGGGGGGATGTGTGTTTGTGTGTGTGTGCTTTAAGGCCTATTTGTTTGTACTTGTGGCATGTTGGCTTGCTTTCTTCAGAAAGTAGGCTCTGTTTCTTTTTGAGACAAAACTGGCCTTCACCTAACATCACTTGGGGATAAGAGGTTATTTCTACTGAAATTGGTCAGTTTAGCTGATACTAGATCGTGCTGTCTCTGTGAAAAGTTAACAGAGTGCTACACAACTCAGTTGATAACCGAACTCCCTGAGAGTTGGTTATTTGCATGGAACTGGCTCAGCCTTCTGTCTGATTCCCAGTGATCAGACTGTTCCAGAGTGGAACTGGCTTTTAAGCATTCGGCCTGGTTCTCAGGAATCAGACTGTTCCAGAGCGAGGTGAGCTGAAACCTGCAAGTTATAAGAGCTATAAACTGTTTTGGGCCCCGCCTTTAAAATGGGATCTCGAATGTCCAAACCTTATAAAACTATCCCTCCTCCAGGGACACTGGCCGAATACATGTTTACGAACTGTGGAGAATTTTCATGCACGTATTTAACTAAATGGGCAGTTCTAACTAAGGGTAATCCTAAAAATCAGTGGCCACTTTGGGGAACTTTTGAGATTTCCAAAGTAGAATTTCTTAAAACTAAATTGGATGGTAACAATGTTGTAATTGAGAAACAGGAATGGAATGAATATTTAGAGTGGTATATGTAGGCTGCCAAACAGGACCGCAAATCTAAAGTTGGCAGTTTACAAAATAGTCTCAAAGTTAACAAAAACTGTTAATTTTAAAAGAGACCGAATGGCGTCTGAAACCTTGTGCTCTTTATCTACAACTCTGCCTTGCACTTCCCCCATTGATTCTTTGATTTCTTTCTCACCTTCAACGCCATCTTGCTCTTCTCATCTTCCACCTCCGATGCCATCTTGCTCTTCTCATCTTCCACCATCGATGCCATCTTGCTCTTTTTTTTTTTTTTAAGATTTTATTTGGGAATTGGCGGAGGGGAACAGCTTTGGGGAAGGGGAACAGACAAGTTGCTGTCTTTTTGTTCTTCAGTCTAGTTGCAGAGGACGTTGTTGCTTCACTGGCCCATGTTGGTATCGTCATTGCGCTCTTCGGATGAGGCAGATGGGTCCCGGCCTCTGGATGGTCGCTCAACGCGGCTATTGGCAGCTCACACTGGCTGCCAGCTGCTCACACTATCTGCCGGCCACTCACTGTAGCCTATGGCAGTCCACTGCAGCAGGTGCTGCATCCTACACCATCGCCGGGGCTCGCACAGCCCAGCTCCAGATGGAGCTGTTGTTAACTGGCGGGCAGTGTCACTGGCCCGCATATGTGGGATCCGAACCAGGGCCGCTGGCGTCCCAAGCCAGCTCTTAACCAGTGCGCCACTCGGCCGGCCCGATGCCATCTTGCTATTTTCCCACCCACCTCTGACTCAAACCCCAGCGACACCTTCTTTCACATCTCTCTATGCCTCGGGGCCTGGGTTTGACCATAGGTCCCGCAGGCGCTCTCTCTCTATGTCTCGGGGCCTGGGTTCGATCTCCGGTCCAGCAGACTCATTCCCTTCCTTAGAATCTATCAGTACTTTTCCATTTAAGATTAAACCCTCTGAAGATCCTGATAAACCCCACGTTTCTTATATCCCCTGAACTAAGCTGTTACAAGCCATTGCAAAGGAGTTTCCGATAGTAACTGAGGATTCTAATAAGTTTGCTAAGAAATTTGATATTACTATTCAAGCTTATCAGCCTGGGTTTTCTGATTTGCACCAGCTGATCCATATGCTGGTTGGTGAAGGCCACGTTAAACATTCGATGAGGATTGTCGGATGGGAACATCCTGAAAGAGATTTAGAAAAGCAAACCTCCAATTATTGGGAGGCCAGGGAACTTGCTCGATAGCTACATTGAGCAATCCCCGAGGCTTTTCTAAGGTCTATCGATTGGAACAAAATCCACACTTGCTCACAAAGGTCTGATGAATCTGTTCATGACTATTGTTATAGGTTTCACGTAGTTTTTAAAGAAAATTCTGTTTTTCCTTCAGATATTGACTCCACATGTGTTCCTTTTAATTCCTTGTTTGTCAATGGACTAAATAAAAACATTTCCATCCTGATTAAGAGATCCAGGATGGGATGGGGAACTATGCCCACCCTATAATAGGTAAATTTAACTAATGAACTTGCCAGTTCCCTAGACGAGCTGCTTTACTTCCTATGAAATCCTTCTGTTAACTGCTTCCCATATAACCCTCTCACGTTGTAATAACTGTAATCCAGCTACTTTTCTTCCATCTGAGACTGAGGAAGCCCTTCATAGCTGCCTGACATTAACAGATCACCTCCTGACTCCTCATGACAATTTACAAAAAAACTCCTTTGGGTAAAGCTGATTTCTCATGGTATACAGATGGTTCATACTTAAAAGATGACAAGGGTAAGTACTGCGCTGGTTATGTTGTTGTGACTCCTCCTGAAGTCATCAAGGCAGCACCTTTGCCTCTGGCCATG
Organism: Aselliscus stoliczkanus; assembly: GCA_033961575.1. Taxonomy (NCBI): domain Eukaryota; kingdom Metazoa; phylum Chordata; class Mammalia; order Chiroptera; family Hipposideridae; genus Aselliscus; species Aselliscus stoliczkanus. Next base: position 66,583,264 of record CM066740.1, on the reverse strand, counting down.
TCAGCACAGCAGGCTGAACTGTATGCCCTCAGGGGAGCTTGCATTTTAAGCAAAGGGTAAAGTTGTCAACATTTATACCAACAGCAGATATGCCTTTGGGGTAGCCCATGACTTTGGAATGTTATGGAAGCAACATGGTTTCCTTACCTCCAATGGGGATCAAATAAAAAATGGTCCATATGTACTGAAATTATTGGATGCCATACTTTTACCTGATGCCTTAGCCATTATTAAAATTCCAGGGCATTCTAAACTCAACTCCCTGGAGACTAAAGGAAATCACCTGGCTGATTTTTCTGCTAAAAATGCTGCCTTTAAAGGCATCAGTACCAGTCAAACCTTTGTCGTGGTTCAGAGAGGAGCTTTTCAAGTTGATAGCTTAGAAAAACTGGCCAGAGAAGCCCAACAATCAGCTCCTGAAAAAGAAAAACATGATTGGAAATACAATTGTTTTAATAAGGAAAAGAGGCTCTGGCTTGGACCAAATAACAAACCAGTCCTACCAGAAACTCTAAAATTCCCACTTTTAACCACTGTACGTGCATTGAACCATTGGTCAATTGACAAAATGGTAGCTTTCATGCACCAATATTGGTGGGGAAATATTAATAAGGCTGCAAAAGGTGCCTATCTCAGATGTCCCACCTGTCTTAAGTATAACTCAGGGAAGCCTATTCATACTGCCTCTGGACATTTTAAATTGCCTGATGGACCATTTGAAGTTTGGCAACTAGACTTTATACAGCTTCCCTCATCTCAAGGATACAAGTATGTTTTAGTCATGATATGTATGTTTTCTCACTGGACTGAAGCTTTCCCTTGCAGACAGGCTAATGCACCAGCAGTGGCTAAAGTGCTTTTAGAGAAGATTATTCCTACTTGGGGAACTCCTCTTGAACTTCATAGCAATTGAGGAACCCATTACACTGGTCAGGTGCTAAAACAAGTCTGCTATTTGGCCAATCCTACAACATTTTCACTGTGCCTACCACCCTCAGTCTTAAGGATTGGTTGAATGCACTAATGGTATCATTAAGACTCAATTGGCAAAATTTACAGAAACCTTCCAAATACCTTGGCCAAAGGCATTGACATTAGTCCTTTTAAATCTCAGATCTACTCCTTTTGGGACTCATAAGCTCTCACCTTTTGAGATAATTACAGGATGCCCTATGCATTTGGCCCCTGCCTTTCTTGATTCACAGTTGGTGAAACGAGACATACTTCAGTATGTAAAGGCTTAATTCAACAATAACCATATTTTAGTGAAATAATCATTTCACCATACACTCCAGGGAAATGAAAAACTTAAAATTCATACATTAAAACCTGGAGATTTCGTTTATTGGAAAAGACATCTATAAAAATTATTTTCAGCCACACTGGAAGGGCCCTTACCAGGTACTGTTGACAAACCCCTGTGTTGCTAAACTACAGGGTGTAGATTCTTGGATACACATGTCACCCAAAGAAGACACCAAGCCCTGACTAGAAAAACAGTCTGGTGACCTGAAACTAAAGTTATCAAAATATTAAGGTAAATGACCCTATAGAGCCGAAATTCCTTGTCTACACAAATTAGGTCACTATGTTCTAACTTTTACTTGACCTGTTCGAATGTCAGTCAATGCTGGATGTCAGTCATTTCCCGATCCCTAAACTTCCCAATGATGTGAGAGATGACACCTAGAAGAGGCCCTTTGACACCGAAAAAACTAGAGGCTGAAGAGACATCAAGGGACTAAAAGACTGGACTTAGCCGGCCGAGTGGCACGGTGGTTAAGCGCTGGCCTGGGAAGCCAGCGGCCCCGGTTCGGTTCCCACATATGGAAAAAAAAAAAAAAAAAAATAAAAGACTGGACTTGAAGAACCTGAGACTAAAGACCTGACTGTTGATCAATGATCTTTTAGAAGAAAGATCTTGATCAAGAGGGGAATGATAAAGTGAACTGGCATCTTAAGATGCTTAACCATAGAGTTGGGAGGACTATGGGTGAGGCTGGGCCCCTTGTTAACTCTATAATCCTGACTTCCCGTTTATTCTTATGGTAATCCCAGGGGGAGGGACCATTAATAAAGGGATTGGCCATGTTGGAGCAGGGGTCTTTTGGCCTCCATGTGGGCTGCTGGTAGGAGATATGCTTCCCACACTGTGGTGGTGGTTATGCTTTTTCTTTTCCCAAATAAACCCTTTAGTGGATTACTTGGAGAGTTATTTTTCACAGTCAACAGAGGAAATATGAAATACACATGAAATCATTCCTAATGTCATATATCAGTCAACAATTTTATATGCTTCAAGTAAGAGAGGACATTTTTATTGTCTCATGCAGCACTTAACAACCCTAGAATGTATATTTTCCCAGAATTCCATATAGACTAAAGCTTAAACATATTAGTCAACTTGCTTAATATCACACAAGTTGTTAGGTAGAAAGTTGAGAACTCGGGCCTTTTTAGTTTGGAGTGTAGATTCTCATGAAGCCATGCTGTCTCTGGGTCAAAAGACTAAAGATAGCATGCAGGAATAATTAGCTCCCCAAGATGAACACAGTTTTAATCGTTCCTAAGATAAAAATATTTCAAATGCATAAACAAAACTAGAATATTTTAACAATCACTCCCATACTCTGGCTTAAGAAAATTTAATATTGTACTATATTTGTTTTATATCATTAAACTAAAGAAATGATTCCAAATTATAGTTAAGGCCTTCCTGACCATAATTACCTCATTTCCTAGATGGAAAAACCTACCAAGAACTTGCAAGTATTCCCATGCAAGATTTTTTTAAAGTAAAGTTATTATATAAACTATTATCTAAAAATAACATAATTTTTATAGGTTTTAAATGTATGACTGGCATACTAAGCTCAAACTATTTTTGAGAATTATATATGAACATACATATAGCTCTTGTCCATTTTTACTTCATGAATAGACCATAATTTTCCTAACTACTCTGATGGATAACTAAGCTGATTTCAATTTTTCTGTTTTATAAACAATGCTGTTATCCACGCAAGGAATCCTGCCAATTTTTATCAACAATTGTAAGCACTTCATGGTCACATACCAGGAGGTGGAGTCGCTGGTCCCTGGAATATACACATCTTCAGCTTTACCTCATGTTCTGATTACTCTGCAGAGTGGGGTCCCATTCACACTCCCTTCAGCAGTGTGCCAGCATTTCCATTCCTCTACACATACATTAATGCTTCCCAAGGTTAGATTTTGTTTTTTTAGCCCAATGTAATGGGTGTATTATATTGTCACATACCTGTATGACAGAACAGGTGGGAGTGAAGTAGAGAAGGGATGGGAAAGGGTTAAGAAAGAGACAAGATATAAGAGAAAAATGCAGCTGGGCCAGGGGACTTCAGCCTTGTGGACTGGAGCCCTGAATCAGGCCTGACCATTCCTTTTATTATCTTACACATAAGCAAGGGTCAATGTAGCTTCCTTGGTCTGTGAGTCTCACAGCCAAGAATTAACCTCCAGGCCTAATTTCCCATGCCTGCAAACTGCCATTACCAGAGGCTCCATGAGGTTATTGTCATTACACCTCTTAAGAGACAGAACCTCCTCTGTCAAGGCTTACTGATAAGAATGCAGGGAGGATGGGTATTATCACATCAATAGGTCATTTCACAGGCAGGTTGCCAGAACCTGAAACAAGGGGTTTACGCCCCTTTTCTCATCTCCCTGATTTCTCCCATGGAACTCACTGGCACCCACGGGCACCCACTAGCACCCATGAGACCATGTCTGGCTTGGGTTGTCCCTGTCATAGGATCTCCATGACATCCTTTGGTGCTAAACAGGGATATATACAGTAAGTATAATATTGAAGTTTTGATCTGTCTTTATGGAGAGGTGCATGGAGGCAGACAGGCAGGTTATATCACTCAATTTTCATTTTCCCATTGACTAATGAGATTGAGAACCTTTTCATGTATTTGCTGGGAGGCAATTCTCCATTTGTCTTCCATGCTTTTGAACATCCTGTAAGTGAAGCACTGACTGCTCTTCCTTTAGGATTTTTAAAGGATGTTTATAAAGATTGGTCATGGATAATGGAGATGCCATTTCCCTCTGGAGAGAAAGGCAGTTTTGCTCACATTCCAGGATGTGTGTCTTCATCTGGAGCAAAGAGTAGACATGTTTACTACATATTATAAAGAATTGGGGCCCCCTAAATTCAGGGTTCCTTTCCTGTAATACAATCCATTGTATGTGAAATGCCATCTCTTTCTGTTTGCATTGTCCTATGGAAATTTGAGCGCAGGGAACTGGCACCAAAATGCTGACACTCTGGTACTTAAATCACTTTCTATACTGTCTTCCTGTTCTTTCCATGGTGGTCCAAACAGGAAGAATGTGGAATCCCATGAGGATCAAGGGAAACCTTTAATTAGTGTTTCTGTTATTTGAGAACTTAAAGGCACAAGGGAAGTGAGAAACATAATATCTTAATGAAAGTCTAGCAGGAGCTAGAGGCTTATAGTGGTTTATCACCGATTGTATCCAATTGTATGTCCCAATGCCCTGCGTGTTTTGGATATTGATATTGTAATGTTATCTATTGCACAGACCAAAGAGCCTTGTTATGCAATCCTGGACATGGTCTAAGCCTTTTTTCTGTTCCATTAGCACCTGAGGACTGAGATCAACTCATGTCCATATGACAAGTTCTCAAGTATATATTTTCAGTATTCCTAGGGAGCATCTGGATTCTCCTGCTCTTTGCCACCAGGGGATAGTTTAGGATTTAGCCTCTGGGTTCATGTGTGTTGGTCTGTATTAATTATAGGAAAGGAATTTCTGGCAAACTCCACTTGTTTATGAATTCTAAGACTCACCAACTTACAGGTCCTGCCTCATAGTGTTTTCGTTTTATGTCTTGGCCACAGAGGTACTTATCTTTTATTTGATCTCAGTTATGTCTTTTAATTTTCTCCTTTTTAATATCAAAGTGTAAACTTATTATATTATCTTGACCAGAAGCTACCCCATCTATACTTTTCATACAAGGAAGATGTGGCGGAAATAACTACAGTCAATTCTAAAGATAAAGGGGAAAAAATTACACAAGGAGAATCTGAGGGACTTTGTGACTATTAAGTGAATTTAAAGTCCATAGACATGTCTAGCATAGTATCTGAAATAATGAAAATACTGGTAACTTTTGGTAATTTCCCTTATTCTTTTATCCCTCATTCCTTTCTTTCTACCTTTCTTTCAATAGGTTGTAATGGCCTGGGGAGGGTGAAGTGGGACTTATGGCTATTTGGAGATGTAAACCCAAGACTCTGAATACCAGTGGTTGTCCTTTTTTTTTTAATTGAAATTTATTGGGGTGACAATGGTTAGTCAAGTTACATAGGTTTCAAGTGTACAATTCTGTAACATATCATCTATATATCACAGTGTGTGTTAACCACCCAGAGTCAATTCTCCTTCCATCACCATATATTTGATCCCATTTACCTTCATCTACCACTCTCTTACTCTCTGGTAACCAGTAAACTATTGTCTGTGTCTGAGTTTTTGTTTCTTTATTTGTTTGTCTTGTTCCTTTGTTGCTTTCATTTTTATATCCCACATATCAGTGAAATCATATGGTTCTCTAGTTTTTTTGTCTGACTTATTTCATTTAGCATAATAATCTCAAGATTCATCCATGCTGTCAAAAATGGCAGTATTACATCTTTTCTTAAGGCAGAATAGTATTCCATTATGTATATATACCACATCTTTTTATCCAATTGTCTATCAAAGGACACTTTGGTTGTTTCCATGTCTTGGCCACCGTAAATAAAGCTGCAATGAACATCAGAGCACATATATCTTTGTGGATAAATGTTTTCAGATTTTGGGGGTATATACCTAGGAAGGGGATTGTTGGGTCATATGGTTATTCTAGTCTTAATTTTTTGAGGTATCTCCACACTGCCTTCCATAGTGGCTGCACCAATCTGCATTCCCACTAACAGTGTATCAGGTCTTTCTAAATCAGTTGGCCTCTGTCTGTATTTGTATCTCAGTTGTGAATCAATACCAGACTTCATGGAAGGAGAGATTTTTAGAAAGAAGGTCTCCAAGGCTGCAGGGAAGAATACGTTGCAAGAACACCTACTAACAAATACATTAGTCAGGAGTATAACATAGACAATGAATGACTTGGTGACATGGGAACATGCATAGATCCAAGAAATAAGTTGATAGTATCAATGTAGATTGAGTTGCCAAATCAGTACAGAGGAAGATTTATGTTGGAGAGCTTATATAGGACTTTGTCTCACAGACTTAGGGTCTCATATTCTAAACTAAGTGAAAGTTCCATATTTTTCCAACTCCTTGTCATATTTCCTAAGGAATTAGCTTGCTCTTTTTTTTTTTTTTTTTTTTGAGGGCAGTGTCACTGGCCCTCATATGTGGGACCAAACCGGGGCCGCTGGCTTCCCAAGCCAGCACTTAACCACCGCGCCACTCGGCCGGCCCTAGCTAGCTCTTTTTATCTTCTCAATTTTTACCATCGTCTACATCTCACCTTGGGAAAACCTCTTTCTATAAGCTTGGCTGTGGAGTAGTACCTAAACTTCAAAACAAACATTTCTTATTGTAACCAAAACAATGGTCATGTGTTTTGATTTCTGAGTCTTTGCTACTAATCATCATGGGAAACACATAGGATAAGGAAAATAATAACCAAGGAATTTACTTGAAAATCTTAAAGCATAATTCTTATTTAGTTTCTATGGACTTCTTTGGAAAATTCTGGCAAAATAGTATTACAAAGTGGTAAAAGCCCAGTTTTTGCACATTGAGTTTAATCTCTGTGATCTTGCTCAAAGTCTTTAAGCCTCAAGTTTTCTCATTTATTCAATGGAGATAAAACACTTATTTCATGAGGTCATTGTGAGAATTAAATAAAGTAATGTATGTATGTAATAACTGCTGTTATTCATTTTAATTTTTATTTCTGATGCTAACATTTTCTCCTTTACTTGTCAATCCCATCTCATTCTGTCTTAGCAAAGTCCAGATGGATATTTTCCCTGAAAGTCCACCCATACATGAGGAGTGAATTTAGGACACACTGTTGTTAGGTATTGCTTTGTCTCTGAGGATTTCTGGATTGAATTACTCCATTGGTTTCCTGTTCTGCATGCAAGGATCTTGGGAGTTGCCATTCCATCCAGATAAGAACTGAATCCTCAACAGACTAGAAAATCAGTAACTCTTCTTGGATCTGAAGGAGAGGGAAGGACATAGGGAAAATCACTGCCCCTAAGATTGGAGAGACAGACAGGTGGATTCGTGCAGTCACAGCCCTGGAGTGGAGACTCACAAGTAGTGAAATAAGATGACCCTCACCAGACCCTCACCCTTTACCCCTCCCCCCCGCTGCTTTTTATGGGAAATGTACTGAAACTTCCCCTTAGCCTGCCCAGAATAGATCCACGCCTTACCTGTCTCCTACACAAATCACTAAGACTAACTGTCCCTTATATAGACCTACTTCTCATCCAGACATTACACAAGCTAACTGCTGCCTTTTTCACTTCTGTAATATGCTCCATTTGCAAACCAATATTGAAACTGTCTGAAATCTGTAAAAAAAAAAAAAAAAAAAAAAAACCACACACAAAAAAAACCCCTGCAGACTGCAAGAAAAACAGTTTTTGCCTTTATAAGCTCTTCACCCCACTTATGAAGGGCTGTGAGTTCTGTTTAGGGCATGAGCCCACTCGCAGCCACCAGCTAATAAACTCTAAATTTACTAAAGACTTTGCCTTGGTTTATTCTTGATTGCTGGATATAACAGTAGGAACTGCTGTAAAAATTAGTGTCAGTATAGAAAAATTGCAGTCATGAAATTCCTGGAGGCCTAGAGTATATAGCTTTGACAATTACAAACTCCAGGGACCCTGTCAGAGTGTGTGGTGGGGACACTGTGCTATCATAAGTCTGCAGCCTGACCAGTCTCAATAGTAAACAAGGGGGGAAAATTCCCTCCAGCTTCTATCAGAGAAAGGGCAAAATAAATAATTTTGAAATATACTGGAGCACTCTGTTCTTCTTAAGCAGGCCTGCCCTCAAGATAAACTAACTAACTGTAGCCTATCCTGCTGGGCTTTTATCAGAGCCTAACTTACTTGGCAGGAGGGTAATATTCAATTCCAGCCAGCTCTAGAGTCCACGTGAGAGAAGAGAAATACCTAACTTTAACCCACTCTAGCCATCTTGTTCCACTTAAGCGGGGAGGGATACTGAGAAGCATGTGTGAAGTTCACAGTCTAGAGGTACAAGCTCACTAAAACTGAGACTTAATCACAGGACCATAGAATGCTTCTCCTTCCACAACTTATCTCCACCTTATTAAAGACCTACTTACAATAGTCCCTTTTACCTACTATATAATGTTCAGCTATCAAGAAAAATTACAAGGCATACTAAAGGGCAATACAACACAATTTGAAAATACTTCTTGGCACTTCCCACACATCTAAATCAAAGATGATAGGGAGGTTGGAAATTTCAGATTAGGAGTTTAAACCAACTACAAACTACAATTAATATGCTAAGGACGCTAATGGATAAAGCAGGCAGCATGCCAGAACAGATGGGCAACGTAAGCAGAAAGGTGGAAATCCTAAGAAAGACCCAAACATAATTGCTAGAGGTAGAAAATACTGTGAAGGAAATGAAGATGTCTGTAATGGGCTTAGGAGTAGACTGGGTTACTCCTACATTTATATGGTCTTTAAAAAGACCTGCTATAAAGACTTGGGTATTGCCTGTTGATGGGGTGTATCAGAGGAGAGAGACCTTAGACGTCAAATGTGTCTCACAGGTTCTTATCCTTGAACACTTGTATGTGACCTTTTTTATCCACTGTCAGGACTGCAGTGTAGGTGTGGTTACTTAAATTCATCACACTTTTAAAAGTCCTTTAAAGCCCTTTGTGTAAGTAAAGGAAACTTTGGATTAATTGGCAGCAAGGCACTTAATTTGTATTCGCTGTACTCTCAGGATAATTCATCTCCCAGAGAAGTTCGAAAGTTAATAATTCTAAGAATGGATGCCCTTCTATTGGTCATGTTCTTGATAGCTTGATCTCAATACCATGCTATGAGTTTGTGAAGAATGATGTGAGTAAAACAGTGAAGCCATGAATTTCTCTCATCACCCATTTGTTGCACTTCCATCTGACCTGGGTCCAGGTGAGCTGGCTAGCTGGCTTCATATGCTTTGGGTTATTACATAAATGGCAATAGCCTTATTTCTTTAACTGTCCTTAAAATTTAGTGGAAAATTTTATATGCTCATCTTGTCATTACAAAACTTTGTTGCTTAAAAATTACTTCTTTACCAAGAGTTGGTTTGGTTTTCCTTACTTACTGAGATCTAAAGACCTTCCAAGTTTGAATTTTATGGTTTAAGAAGATTTTATATATATATATATATATGAAATATAGTTAAATATATATTACATAAAATATATAAATACATATTATATTTATTTAATATAAATAAAAATATACTATATATAATATATATTCTATTTATTTAATATATATTATAAAATATATATTAAATATATATTTAAATATATTTGGTTTATAAATATATAAATATAGATGATATATAAAATATATATTTAAATATTAATTTATATATAATATATGTATATAAAATCTTTTTTTTTCTTCTCTATGCTAGCAAAAGTGGTCAGTGCTCTTTCCAAAACTTATATTTCATAGGTAGTTAAGTGGCTTAATTTTAAAAAATTATAGATAAACATAGGTTGAAACAAAAAAATCCTGTAATAATCACATTAGGCAATATCTGAAAAAAACAAATCTGAGAATCAAGCTTTTCAGTTTTTTAGCTTTAATTATTGTCATCTACTTTCCATATTGTCTATAATTGAAAGGGAAACCTTAGACAATAAGGAAATAATTGGATTCAATCTTATAATCTGGATTTGGAAAGATATTTAGAATATTTTTTTTACTATGTTTAGCATATGTATATTTATAAACAGTTGTATAATACTGAAGTGATATTTTTACTATACTCCATGAATGTAACTAGTGATATGCTGATAAATGTTTAAATCTGGCTCTTGCCATAGGGAGAACTCTGATTTGTAGAATGTGCCAACTTCATGGTAAGAATATTTCCACCATGTCAGATGTCAACCAGTTTGCAAAAGTTCTGAAAACTTAACAATCAAGTATCAGAAACTAAGCACACTGCTAAATGTAACTTTGTCTACTTCCATGAAGCGTTACAAATCTGTGGAGATATATTATTTGGTAATATTATTTTTAATAACTACATGTTTGCATATCAAAAATAAATTTGAAGTGTTGTGAAATCTTTAAAATGAGATAAGTGAAACTTAAACTGAGACCTAAATTGTATCCCAGTCTATCTTTATCTTCTGTTTTGGGAGTCAATTTAGATTTTTTTTCCCCGTACAATAGATTTATTATTTTATTCTGAAAATTATTTTAATATAGAGATTAATTGTTTAAAACTCAAGATACTTAATTTTTCAAAGTCATTTCATAGCTTCTCTATAATTTTGTAATTAAAAATATTAGAGATATGCAACTGGACTGAAGAACAAAAGGACAGCAACTTGTGTGTTCCCCTTTCCCGATTCCCCAACGCTGTTCCCTCCCCCAATTCCCTAATAAAATCTTTAAAAATATATATATTAGAGAAGAAAAGAGGACTCATGTTTCTTCTTTGAGAGCTAACAAAGTTTGGAACAATACTTCTTGGACTAATTGAGCTGTTCATTAGTGTGCTAGGCTGGCTCAGTGATTCTTTAAGGATTCTGGTATTTTAAAGGAATGAATCAGCGCATTGTTTTCAGGCATGTTTGTAATTAGTCTGTACCACTCAAATTTCTGAAGCAGGACTAAGAGAACACCAATAGGACTCATTGGGTAGTGAGTGATTGCAGATATGGCTCTGTCACTCTTTGGCACTTGTCCAAGCTTTGGTCAATTCCTAGACAATTCCAGGCTTTTTCCCTTTATGTCTTTAACCAATGAAGAATTGTATCAGCAGCAAAGAGATCTAGCTGTGCTAGCCAGTGGGACAGGGAAGAGAGTTCAGTGTTTTTTTATATTTTTTATTTATTTTATTTATTTTATTTATATATATTTTTAATTAGCTTCAGGTGTACAACAAAGTGAAATAGTTATACTTTTTACCCCTCAAAGTGACAACCCCATCCCCCAATTCTCCCCTCCCACTCCTCCCCCCCATATCATACTATCTATTACAATTCCTTTGACTCCCTTCCACCATATAATCCACGTCCCGTGACTGTCTATATATTCAATTACAGTTGGCATACAATATTATACAACATCAATTTCAGGTATACAGTGCAGTGATCAAGCCTCTACTCCATCCATGAAGTGGTCTCCCTAACAAAACACGGGACCATCTGACACCTCACGAAATTTTAACAACATTATATTCCCTGAACTGTCTTTCATATCCCTGTGACAATACTGTAGTTACCTATTTATGCTGTCTAATCCTTTCCCCTTCTCCCTCATCCCCACCCCCCTCCCAACTAGCAACCCTGTTTTTCCTCCATATCTATGAGACTGTTTCTGTTTCTTATGCTCATTCATTCAGTTTTTCAAATTCCACATATAAGTGAGATCATATGGTATTTGTCTTTCTCCGACTGACTTATTTCATTCAACATAATAGTCTCTAGGTCCATCCATATCGTTGCAAATGGTACAATTTAATTCTTCTTTCTCCATTGTATAAATGTACCACAGTTTCTTAAGGCAGTCATCTACCGATGGTCATTTCGGTTGTTTACAAGTCTTGGCTATTGTAAATTGCGCTGCAATAAACATAGGGGTGCATATATTTTTTCGAATTAGCATCTTGGATTCCTCTGGGTAGATTCCCAAGAGTGGAATTGCTGGGTCATACAGCAGTTCCATTTCCAGTGTTTTGAGATACCTCCATACTGATGTCCATAATGGCTGCACCAATTTGCAGTCCCACCAACCGTGCACCAGGGTTCCCTTTTCTCCACACCCTCGCCAACACTTGTTGTTTGTTGATTTGTTGATGATAGCCATTCTGACTGGAGTGAGGTGGTATCTCATTGTGGTTTTTATTTGCATTTCTCTGATGATTAGTGAGGTTGAACATTTTTTCATATGCCTGTTGGCCATCTGTATGTCCTCTTTAGAGAAATGCCTCCGCATATCCTCGGCCCATTTTTTAATTGGGTTGTTTGTTTTTTGGTGTTGAATTGTATGAGTGTTTTATAAATTTTGGATATCAACCCCTTATCAGATATATCATTGGCAAATATCTTCTCCCATTCAGTAGACTGCCTTTTTGTTTTCTTGATGATTTCCTTTGCTGTGAAAAAACTTTTAAGTTTGATGTAATCCCATATGTTCATTTTTTCTTTTATTTCCCTTGCCCGAGGGGATATATCGGTAAAAATATTACTCAGGGTAATGTCTGCAAACTTACTCCCTATATTTTCTTCTAGGAGTTTTATAGTTTCAGGTCTTACATTTAAGTCTTTAATCCATTTTGAGTTTGTTCTCGTATATGGTGTAAGTAGATGGTCTATTTTCATTTTTTTGCACGTGTCAGTCCAGTTTTCCCAGCACCATTTATTAAATAGACTATCTTTACTCCAGTGTAAATTCTTGCTTCCATTGTCATAGATTAAATGACCATATATAGATGGGTTTATTCCTGGGCTCTCTATTCTATTCCATTGGTCTATGTGTCTGTTTTTATGCCAGTACCACACTGTTTTGATTACTGTAGCCTTGTAGTATGTGTTGATGTCTGGTAGTGTGATGCCTCCCACTTTGTTCTTATTTCTCAACATTGACATAGCTATTCGGGGTCTTTTGTGGCTCCATATAAATTTTAGGATTCTATGTTCTATTTCTGAGAAAAATGTCCTTGGTAGTTTGATTGGAATTGCATTGAATCTATATATTGCTTTAGGAAGTATTGACATTTTAACTATATTAAATTCTTCCTATCCATGAGCATGGTATGTATTTCCATTTATTTGTATCTTCTTTGATTTCTCTCTTCAGTGTCTCATAATTTTCTGAGTACAGGTCTTTTACTTCTTTAGTTAAATTGATTTCTAGATATTTTATTGTTTTTGAAGCAATTGTAAAAGGGATTGATTTCCTGATTTCTTCTTCTGATAATTTATTATTGGTGTATAGAACTGCCATTGATTTCTGAATATTAATTTTGTATTCTGCTACTTTATTATTGGTGTATAGAACTGCCACTGATTTCTGAATATTAATTTTGTATCCTGCTACCTTACCATATTTGTGTATCAGTTCTAGCAGTTTTTTGGTGGAGTCTTTGGGATTCCCTATATATAGTATCATGTCATCTGCATATAATGACAATGTTACTTCCTCTTTTCCAATTTGGATGCCTTTCATTTCATTTTCTTGTCTGATTGCTGTGGCTAGAACTTCCAGAACTATGTTAAACAGAAGTGGTGAAAGTGGGCAGCCTTGTCTTGTTCCTGATCTTAAGGGGAACGCTTTCAGCCTTTCCCCATTGAGAAGGATGTTTGCTGTGGGCTTATCATATATGGACTTTATTATGTTGAGGTATGATCCCACTATTCCCACTTTGTTAAGAGTCTTTATGATAAATGGCTGCTGGATATTTTCAAATGCCTTTTCTGCATCTATTGATATGATCATATGATTTTTATTTTTCATTTTGTTAATGTGATGTATTATGTTAATTGATTTGCGGATATTGAACCAGCCTTGCATAACAGGAATGAATCCCACTTGATCGTGGTGTATGATCTTTTTAATGAGATGCTGAATGTGGTTTGCTAGTATTTTGTTGAGAATTTTTGCATCTATGTTCATTAGTGATATTGGCCTGTAGTTTTCCTTTTTTGTAATATCTTTGTCTGACTTAGGAATCAGGGTGATAATGGCTTCATAGAAAGAGTTTGGGAGCCTTCCCTTCTTCTGTATTTTTTGGAATCATTTGAGGAGAATAGGTACTAATTCTTTTTTGAATGTTTTGTAAAATTCACCTGTGTAGCCATCTGGTCCAGGGCTTTTGTTTGTTGGAAGATTGTTGATTACGGATTCAATTTCTTTGGCAGTAATCAGTCTGTTCAGAGTTTCTGTTTCTTTTTGGTTCAGACTTGGTAGATTGTATATGTCTAGAAATTTATCCATTTCTTCCAGATGGTCGAATTTGTTAGCATATAGTTGCTCATAGTATTTTCTTAAAATTTTCTGTATTTCTGTGGTATCTGTTGTCACTTCTGCTCTTTCATTTCTGATTTTATTAGTTTGGGTCCTCTCTCTCTTTTTCTTGGTTAGTCGTGCTAAGGGTTTGTCGATTTTGTTTATCTTCTCAAAAAACCAACTCTTGGTTTCATTGATTTTTTTGTATTGTGTTTTTGTTCTCTATTTCATTTATTTCTGCTCTGGTCTTTATTATTTCCTTCCTTATGCTCCCTTTAGGCTTGTTTTGCTGTGTTTTTTTTCGAGTTCCCTTAGGTGTAGAGAGAATCTGTTGATTTGAGATTTTTCTTCCTTCTTTAGGTATGCCTGCACTGCTATGAACTTCCCTCTTAGGACTGCTTTCGCTGTATCCCAGAGATTTGGGGTCGTGTTTTCATTTTCATTTGTCTCGAGATATCTTTTGATTTCCTCCTTGATCTCATTTTTGACCCACTCACTATTTAGAAGCATGTTATTTAGCTTCCATGTATTTGTAAGCTTTCCAGATTTCTTCTTATAATTGATTTCTAGTTTCATAGCATTGTGGTCAGAGAAGACACTTGATTTGATTTCAATCTTATTAAATTTGTTGAGACTTGTTTTGTGGCCTAACATGTGCACTTGGTCCATCTTGGAGAACGTTCCATGTGCACTTGAGAAGAATGTATATTCTGTAGCATTGGGGTGAAATGCTCTAAAAATATCAATTAAATCCAGCTGGTCTAAAGTGTCATTTAAGGCTACTATGTCCGTGTTGATTTTCTGTCTGGAGGATCTGTCCATTGGTGACAATGGGGAGTTGAAGTCCCCTGCTATGATAGTGTTCCTGTTGATGTCTGCCTTTATGTCTGTCAGAATCTGTTTTATATATTTAGGAACTCCTATATTGGGTGCATAGATGTTTACTAGGGTTATGTCCTCTTGTTGAATTGATCCCTTTATTATTATGTAGTGCCCTTTTTTGTCTTTTATTGTAGTCTTCATTTTAAAGTCTATTTTGTCCGAAATAAGTATTGCTACTCCAGCTTTCTTCTCATTTCCATTTGCATGAAATACCTTATTCCATCCCTTTACTTTCAGTCTATGTGTGTCTTTTGATCTGAGCTGAGTCTCTTGTAGACAGCATATGCATGGGTCCTGTTTTCTTATCCACTCAGCCACTCTGTGTCTTTTGATTGGAGCATTTAGCCCATTCACATTTAAGGTAATTACTGATAGGTGTATATTTATTGTCATTTTGTTATTTGTATTTCTTGTCTTCCTCGGTTAGTTTGTTTTCCCCTTTCTTCTGTTTAAAAAAGCTGTTTTAACATTTCCTGCAATACTGGCTTGGTGGTAATGAACTCCTTAAGCTTATTCTTTCCTGAGAAGCTCTTTATTTCTCCTTCAATTTTAAGTAATAGCCGTGCTGGGTAGAGCAATCTTGGTTGTAGACCTTTATTTTGTGTCACTTTGAATATCTCCTGCCATTCCCTTGTGGCCTGTAGAGTTTCTGAAGAAAAGTCAGCTCTTAGTCTTATAGGAGTTCCTTTGTATGTAACCTGCTGTCTTTCTCTTGCTGCTTTTAGGATTCTGTCTTTGTCTGTAACCTTTGCCATTTTAACTATGATCTGTCTTGGTGTGGGCCTGTTTGGATTCAGCCTGTTAGGAATTCTCTGTACATCCTAGGCTTGTATGTCAATTTCCTTCACCATGGTAGGGAAGTTTTCGGTCATTATTTCTTTAAATACATTCTCAATCCCTTGCTTCTTTTCTTTTCCTTCTGGTATTTCTATGACACGAAGATTGCTGCGTTTCATTTTGTCCCAGAGGTCTCTTAAACTATTTTCATTCTTTTTATTCTTTTTTCTTTTTGTTGTTCCAGCTGGGTGATTTCTGCTATTTTGTCTTCTAATTCACTGATCCGCTCCTCTGCTTCATCTACTCTACTGGTGATTCCTTCGAGTGTGTTCTTCATTTCAGTTATTGTATTCTTTAGTTCTAACAGGTTGTTTTTTATGGTCTCCCTATCTTGTTTTATGTCCTCGCTAAGTTCCTTAATCATTCTTATCATCAGTCTTCTAAACTCTGTCTCTGAAAGTTTGGATACCTCTGTTTCATTTAGTTCCATTTCTAGAGTTTCCTTCTGATCTTTTACTTGGGACATGTTTCTTTGTTTTTTCATTCTGGCTGTTGTTCTGTGAATGCTTCGATGTATTAGATAGATCACCTAGAAAGAAGAGAAAAGAAAAAAGAAAAAAAAAGAGAGAAAAAAAAAAAGGAAAGAGGTGGGGTGCTCTCCGTACTCTAATCTGCAGACCACTTTCTCAGGGTTGCAGTGAGCTTTCCACAATAAGCTGCTGTGTGCTCTGGAATCGTGCTCACTACAAAAAAAAAAAATATATTCACAGGTTGTTGCAGGTTGTCTGCTACTGAGTCTCAGTGAGCAGACTGATGCAGCGGGAGAACACCCGCCCAGTGTTTCCCTGGCAACGCAGCTGAAGCAGGGCGGAGGGTGGGGATCCAAGGCGGCTTAAGCACTCCTGTGTCTCAGTGAGCAGCCTGATGGAGCCAGAGGGCACCCACCAGGTGTTTTCCTGGCAACGCAACACAAGCAGGGCGGAGGGTGAGAATCCAAGGCGGCATGCGCACGCACACACGCACGCACTCCTGTGCCAAGTTCACCAGAACAATGGGATCCCGGCTCTGACCCTCCGTGGGAGGGCCCAACCATGAAAAAATGGCAGCCTTCTGTACGCCGCTTGTGTGCAAGCTCCGCACCAGTGGAACAACAATCCCAAAACCTCCAGCTTTTGCACCAAAGGTGCTCAGTTCAGTCCCTCCCGACAGGCTTCTGGGCCCGGCTCATGCAGCCACTCCCTCTGACAGGAACTGGGTGAGTGCTTGCCGGCGAGCGAACCCGGGCGCCAGCCCCAGTGGTTCTCCAGCTGCCCCCAGACTCACCGAGTCGAGCAAAGAGAGTCCTCACTAATTTCTAATGCCCACTATCGTGGAACTCCTCTTCCTGGCAAAGCAACTCTGGGCTAGTGAGCTCGGTGTGGGGCCGGAGGGTCTCTCCCACAACTGGAGAAGCCTCCCCACACAGGTGGGGCGTCCCTCAAGGGGCTCGCCCTCTCTCGTTGGCACCCCTCCTACCAGACTTGACGTGGCCTCTTCTTTAGGTCCTTCGTTTAGAGGTTCTGTTCATCTAATGTTCAGGGGACTCCCAAGGTTAAATGTTGCATAAATTATTTGTAATTTTGATGTGATCCTGGGAGGCAAATCGGAGAGCGACCGTCTATTCCGCCATCTTACCGGAACCCCCCATTTCAGTGTTCTCTGCATCCCTGGTCTGGTCACCTAGTTATTTATTTGTGTATGTATATAGCAAGCCACAACGCCCCTCCCCCCACCAATATTAAAAAACTGGCCTGCTCCCTATTGTGAGGTCGTCTAGGTTTTGGAAGTTTCCTGATTGTACAGTGCTCTCTAGCCTTTAGACCTTTGCATAGTCTTTTCCTTCTTTCTGATATAATTATCCCTTTTCCTTGATTGGCTAACTTTAAACATCATTTAATTCTCAGCTTAAGCATTTAAAAAATTCTGGAATAGATTCTTTAACTTTACAGTTTTATGTTAAGTGCCCATATTGTGTGATCCCATTATTTAATGTATCTTCTGATATTGTTATTGCTGGTTTTTCTCTACCAACATCTAGCCTGTGTTGGAGCAGAAACTGTTATCAGTCTTAGTTTTGTCATTTACCCAATACTCTTGAATGATAGTGAGCTTTAAAAAAGTATTTGTTGAATAAATGAGTGGAGGGGTGGGAAAAAATAATAAATTCTCTCATATATTACTCTGAAAGTGATACAGTTTTCTTGATCAGCTGTGAAAACTTTTTTTATTATAATTCTCATTCCCCTTAATGATCTACTCCAAATGGGGGTCCTCTGGTCAAGGACTACTTACAATTTGAGTGTAGTTAATTGAGAACTTATAGATGTATCCTAATTTCTCAGAAGAGAGTCAATTGACTCAATTATTTTCTAGTTGAGAGCTGGTGACTTTTTCAACATTGGTTTGTGTAGAAATGAACTATATTAAATGGTGAGGTCAGAGAGAATCAGCTGTACATTTTTCCATTTCCTTTGGATATGTCAATAAATAGGAAAAATAAACTCAGATAAACAGGCTCAACTTGGTAACATTTTCTAAGATATTGTTATCTGGAATGTCCTTTACAATTTTCTTTTTTTAAAGATTTTATTGGGGAATTGGGGGAAGGGAACAGCGTTGGGGAATCAGGGAAGGGGAACAGACAAGTTGCTGTCTTTTTTTTTGTTCTTCAGTCTAGTTGCGGAGGACGTTGCTTCACTGGCCGATGTTGGTATTGTCATTGCACTCTTCCTGGATGAGGCAGATCAGTTGCCAGCCTCTGGATGGTTGCTCACTGTGGCTATTGGCAGCTCATGCTGGCTGCCAGCCACTCATGCTGGCTGCCAGCCACTCACTGTAGCCTATGGCAACCCACTGCAGCAGAGGCTACAGCCTACACCATCGCCAGGGCTTGCAGCCCAGCTACATGGAGCTGTTGTTAGCTGTAGAGGGCAGTGTCGCTGGCCCTCATATGTGGGATCCGAACCGGGGCTGCTGGCATCCCAAAAGCAGCTCTTAACCAATGCACCCCTTGGCCGGCCCTGTACTTTACAATTTAAGATGTTTTGGATCACAAAGTATTGCAATTCTAGTAGCCAAATTGCTTTAGAAAAATAGCCAAAGGAAACTATGGTGGTTTAATCTGTATAGAAGTCATTAGTCAAGAGTGTCCCAAGTTTTCCTGAATAGCAGATTTTAAATGAAATAACATTCAGTATCTCTACTATGTTGTCTAGTTAAAATCGTTACTTGGGATGGACTATGTGAATATGTTGCCAAATCTCTTTTGATGCTATTGTGAAAATAGAAATGTGTGTTTGTTTACGATTTTTAAATTTAATTCAATCTTGTTAGAAAAGTGTAATTTTAGGAAAAACCTCAGTTAAGGGTTAATGCAGAGTGTTGCAAGAATAGTGCATTGTATACATACGTGCATTATAAAGATAAGACATGAGTAAGGCATTGCATCTTATTATCTAAGGTTAGAGTATTCTAGAAAATACGTTTTATGTTTCACGCTTCTTGCTTGATCCATTTCTTTCATTAGAGTGCCTTGTTCCTCAGTCACCCAAGCCAAAATATCTTCACCCTTCATCCCATCAACACCTTTTTCAGAGAGCTTTCCAAAATAACATAATCCACAGTTGTTGTTTAATCTTTCTGAACTATAAAATATTTATTTTATGTACTATTATTTTAGCAATTAATTGTGAATTAAATTCAATGCATGGTAATTCAATAAGTAGTCATAAAAACCAAAATATATATAAGACTTTACACTCCCACTGTTCACGATATTTTTGTGTCATCCCTCTATTGACCTCTATTACTACTTTTCATTACTACTGTATTTACCACTCTAGTAAAACTCAGTTTCCTCCTCAGCATACGTTGTGGCATGTGCCGTTTGTATGGGATTTATGGGATATAGGTCATATTAACTCCATCTCCACCTCAGTTGGTTGACCCTCATTGATATTTGCCAGTCGGTATAATCTTATTCATTGGTTCAGGGATGGACAGTAACTGAAGCCTAAGAAGATCAGTACATGATTTTGTCATAGTTACAGTGGTTGCTTTGGTTTAGTCAAGTCATGTCTCATAGGATTTGTGTGATAGATGAATCCGTAGACTTCTCTGTTGTGGTATGCAGATATGAACCTGGAGCCACTGTAGCCATTTTACCCCATGAGAATAGGCCACTTGAGAGTTAAGCCAACCTAGATTACAACTGTACTCTATTTATCCTTATACTCTCCATTAATATTAATCAATACATTATCTTAATTTTTAAGCCATTTTGAGTTTTCTGATTTTTGCAGAAGAAAGCAGCTAATTGATACAACTCCCAATAGGCAGCAAGTACAACAGAATCTGTGTCTCATACTCCTTTATGTCCCCAGCACTTAGGAAATGTCTGCTTACAGGAGTTATTTATAACTATGTATTGATTTGAATTGTTGAGAGTATTGGTGATGAACTCCCAGCCTCCATTTCCTAAGCTCATCATAAATGACATTACTTAGGAGGTCGTCAATTTCCAGAGTCGAATTAAAAAAATATATTCTAATCGAAAAGTTTGCTACATTGCCCGGGATGTGTGGATGAACAACTGAGAGCTGAGTGAATCGACACCTAAAAAAATTCCAGGAGTATTTATTTCATGTTATTCATCATAGGACTGACAAAAATTAAAAAAAAAAAAATTGTCACAATTCAAGCTTAAATATATTAATTTCTTGTTATTAAGTTATAAGATATATTTAACAAAACATTGCAAGAAGGGTGGCCTTTAAGAAGGAACTAGTCTTCTACTTCTGGTGAACATTTCTGGTTCACCCCATGGATTTTCACGTGCTTTCCTCCCCCTTGAAATCCCCTTTTTTTTGTTTTTTTTAAAGATTTTATTGGGGAATTGGGGGAGGGGAACAGCGTTGAGGAATCAGGGAAGGGGAACTGACAAGTTGCTGTCCTTTTCTTCACTCTAGTTGTGGAGGACGTTGCTTCACTGGCCCATGTTGGTATCATCATTATGCTCTTCTCGGGTGAGGCAGATCGGTTGCTGACCTCCACACGGCCTCTCACAGCAGCTCTTGGCAGCTCACACTGACTGCCAGCTGCTCACTGTAGCTGATGGCAGCTCACTGCAGCAGGAGCTGCAGCTATGCCATCCTGGGGACTCACAACTGCCCAGCTCCAGGTGGAGCTGTTGTTCACCATCTTAGCTGTAGAGCGCAGTGTCACTCTACAGGGCAGTGTCTACAGACATGTGGGATCCGAACCAGGGTCACTGGCTTCCCAAGGCAGCTCTTAACCAACGTGCCACTCGGCCAGCCCTTGAAATCTCTTTAAGGTGTTCTAGCTACCTCACTTTGGGAGTAGCAGGCCTGGATTAGTTTATCTTCTTGAGAGAATGATTTTAAAAGAGTAAAACCATATCATATAACTTACATTTTGAAGACTAATTTTTTAGAAACAATGACGTAACATTTTCATTGTGAATGTAGTATATCTCTATTAAAAATAGAAAAAAAGAAAAAAAGAACCCTAATGCTACTAGCATTATTTGGTATTTTCTACTTTTTCCCCCCCTACTGAATATGCTATTATTGCTTTCTTGTTATCAGAGACAAGATACACAATTTTAGGTTATATTTTTTGTGTAATCATTCACGTAAATAAACTGTGGTACTGATAAATTCTTTAGGTCTTTGACTACAGATTTTAAGTATGATAGCCTTAGGAGTGATCTAGAAATGAGACCTGTTTAGATGTACAAAGATCCTGTATGCCTTGAGCAACTTTGTTGGGCTGTGGAGACTGGAAAAAAAACACTACTGGAAAGTAAAATGCAGAGCAACTCTTTACATAGGCTGCAGTAAAATTAGAAGGCAGAGAAGGCTTTCAATTCTCAATAGACAAATAGGCACATAAAATTACTTTTTTTAAAAAGAATTTTAATTCTTTTATTGTGAAATAAACATTTTTTTAAATTAGTTTCAGGTGTACAACACAGTGCAATAGTTATACTTTTTACCCCCCAAAGTGACAAATGCCCTCCCCCAGTTTGCCACCCCACTCCCCACCCCATATCATACATATCTATTACAATTCCTTTGACTACCTTCCACAGTATAATCCACATCCTGTGACTATCTATGTATTCAATTACAGTGGGCATACAATATTATACAACATCAGCTTCAGGTATACAGTGCAGTGATTGAGCCTCTATTCCATCCATGAAGTGGTCTCCCTAATAAGACATGTGACTATCTGACACACCACAAAATTTTTACAACATTATTATATTCCTTGAACTGTGTTTCAAATCCCTGTGGCAATATTGTAGTTGCCTATTTATGCTGTCTAATCCCTTCCCCTTCTCCCTTATCCCCACCCCCCTCCCAACTAGCAACCCTCAGTCTTTCCTCTATATGTATGAGTCTGTTTCTGTTTACTTTGCTCGTTCATTCAGTTTTTCAGATTCCACATATAAATGAGATTATATGATATTTGTCTTTCTCTGACTGACTTATTTCACTTAACATCATAGTCTCTTCACAACATTATCAATTACATTTCCAGAACTGCCCCACATATCCGTGGCAACATTGTAGTCACCCACCTACGCTGGCCAAAACCTTCCCCCTCTCCCTCCCCACCCCTTCGAGCCAGCAACCATCAGTTTTTCCTTTATATCTGCTTGATATGACTTCAATCTTCTTAAATTTACTGAGACTTGTTTTGTAGCCTAAAATGGTCTATCTTGGAAAATGTCCCATGTGCACTTGAGAAGAGTGTATATTCTGTTGTTTCAGGGTGAAATACTCTAAAAATATCGATGAAGTCCAGCTAGTCTAAAGTGTCATTTAAGGCCATTCTTTCCATGTTGATTTTCAGTCTAGAGGATCTGTCCATTGGTGACAACGGGGTGTTGAAGTCCCCTACTATGATAGTGTTACTGTTGATCTCTGTCTTTATGTCTGTCAAAATCTGTTATATATAATTAGGAGCTCCTATGTTGGGTGCATAAATATTTATTAGGATTGTAGTGCCCTTCTCTGTCTTTTACTGTAGTCTTCATTTTAAAGTCTATTTTGTCCAAAATAAGTATTGGTACTCCAGCTTTTTTTTTTCTCATTTCCATTTGCATGAAATATCTTATTCCATCTGTAAACAGCATATACATGTGTCCTATTTTCTTATCCACTCAGCCACTCTCTGTCTTTTGATAGGAACATTTAGCCCATTCACATTTACAATGATTATTGATAGGTGCATATGGATTGCCATTTTATTTGTATTCCTGGTCTTCCTGGGTAAGCTTGTTCACCCCTTTCTTTTGTTTAAAAAAGCCCTTTTAACATTTCTTGCAATGTTGGTTTGGTGGTAATGAATTCCTTAAGCTTGTTCTTTTCTGAGAAGCTCTTTATTTCTCCTTCAATTTTATTTTATTTTATTTTTTTATTTTTTATTTTTTTATTTTTTTGAGGGCAGTGTCACTGGCCCTCATATGTGGGACCGAACTGGGGCGGCTGGCCTCCTAAGCCAGCGCTTAACCATCTCGCCACTCGGCCGGCCCTATTTCTCCTTCAATTTTAAGTGATAGCCATGATGGGTAGAGCAATTTTGGTTGTAGGCCTTTATTTTGTGTCACTTTGAATATCTCCTGCCACTCCCTTCTGGCCTGCAGAGTTTCTGTAGACAAGTCAGCTGTTAGTCTAACAGGAGTTCCTTTGTATGTAACCTGCTCTCTTTCTCTTGCTGCTTTTAGGATTCTGTCTCTGTCTTTAACCTTTCCCATTTTAACTATGATGTGTCTTGGTGTGGACCTGTTTGGGTTCAGCTTGTTTGGAACCCTCTGCACTTCCTGGGCATGTATGTTGATTTCCTTCACCAGGGTAGGGAAGTTTTCAGTCATTATTTTTTCAAATACATTCTCAGCCCCTTGCTTCTTCTCTTCTCCTTCTGGTATTCCTATGGCGCGAAGGTGATTGTGCTTCATCTTGTCCCAGAGGGCTCTTAAACTATTTTCATTGTTTTTTATTCTTTGGTCTTTTTGTTGTGCCAACTGGGTGATTTCTGCTATTTTGTCTTCCAAATCGCTGATCCACTCCTCTGCTTCATCTACTCTATTGGTGATTCCTTCGAGTGTGTTCTTCATTTCAGTTATTGTATTCTTTAGTTCTAACTGGTTGGTTTTTATGATTTCTCTATCCTTCCTTATGTCCTCACTAAGTTTGTTACACAGTCTTATCATGAGTGCTCTAAACTCTGTCTCTGAAAGGTTGGATCCCTCTGTTTCATTTGATTCCATTTCTAGAGGTTTCTTCTGATCTTTTACTTGTGACATGTTTCTTTGTTTCCCCATTTTGGCTGTCGCTCTGGGATTGCTTTGATGTATTAGATAGATCACCAGGAGAGCCCTGGCTGGATCATGCAGGCTCACAGCTCATGGCCCAACACTCCTAGGAAAACTCCCAGTCTCAGCTTTTCCCAATCAGCTGGTCACAGATCAGGCCGAGCAGCCCAACAACAAATCACCAGCCTGGCAACACTGCATGTGCAGTGCAGAGAGGTTGGATCCGAGGAAGCTTGTGCACTCTTGCGTCTCAGTGAGCAGCCTGTTGGAGCTGGAGGGCACCTGCCCAGTATTTCCCTGGCAACGCAGTATAAGCCAGGCGGAGGGTGGAGATCCAAGCCTGCATGTGCGTGCATGCTAGCAGGACTTCTGTGTCAATTCCACCAGACCAATGAGGTCCCGGACCTGACACTCTGTGGGAGGGCCAACCCTGACAAAATGGCGCCCTCCTGTATACCACTTACATGCAAGCTCCACACCAGGGGAATAATAGTCCCAAAACCTCCAGCTTCTGCACCAAATGTGCTCAGTTCAGTCCTTCCCTGGAGGCTCCTAGGCCCTGCTCACACAGCTACCCCCTCCACCAGGAACCGGGTGAGTGCTCATTGGTGAGCGAGCCCATGCGCCGGCCCCATTGATTCTCTAGCCGCGCTCAGCCTCACCGAGTTGGGCAAAGAGAGTCCTCACTAATTTCTACTGCCAGCTATCATGGAACTCCTCTTTCTGGCAAAGGAACTCTGGATTGTTGAGCTTGGTGTGCAGCCGAATGGTCTCTCCCCCAACCGGAGAAGCTTCCCCACAGCTGAGGTGTCCCTCACAGAGTTTGCACTTTCTCGTCTCACCCCTCCTCCCAGACTTGACGTGGTCTCCTCTTTAGGTCCTTCATTTAGAGGTTCTGGTCATAGTGTTCAGGGAACTTCCAGGTTTGAATGTTGTATAAATTATTTGTTATTTTGGTGTGATTTTGGGAGGCAGTTAGCACAGCATCTGTCTATATAAAATTACTTTTAGTGACTATATTTTGTTACAGAAATAATTCTATATTTGGAAAACTACCCTTAGGGTGCTAATGTATTCTTTCATTTCAGACTGTATGATTTTGTAAGGCTACTCACGTTTTTTATCCCTAAGAATTCAATATCTTTATTCCGAGTGGAATTATAACACTTTATTTGAATATGATGTATGTTCCTTCTGATGATCTGAACTTTGATAAAGCACACACGCACCCACACACACCCCACACACTGAGGAACACAGACTCACTAAGGTTAGTACTAATGAAGGTTAACCTGAAGGGCTAAATTTGATTGTCGTTTCAATTTGATCAAAATTAACTGTTGTTCTTCCCTAGTATTCCAAGAGAAAATTAAGGCTATATAATCCTGAGAATTTTTGAAAAATGCTTAATCAACCTCTCAAAAATTCCATGGCCAATTTTCAATGTTTGTCCTGTCTTTCTCTGATAAGTTGATTATTTCATGAAGTTACTGGTAGTTTCGACAGCTGAACAAAACAGTATAAAATTCAGTATAACGATTTGAGTTCTTAGCACGCATGTTAAATAAATTGTGCTGTGCATTTCCAATTTTTCTCCCCTCCTAAGGTCCTGGCAAAAAAAATGATTTTCAGTTATAAGCATTTTCCAATTGGGCTTGAATATCGAGGTGTTTTAGTTGGCACTTAAGTCAAAACATATTTGCTGGCTAGAATGAACCACAAATTGTATTATATTTCCAATCTTGGTCAAGTGTTTTGCTTGAGAGGGAAAGTACAGTTGGGGTTAATACAAATGTATTGCCTCTACTAAAAAATCAATTTTGAGAGCGTGCACTGCTGATAGATACATGAATTAATCAGAACTGCAGCTGTGTATATAAAGAACACAACATTATTAATGACCTGGACTGAGGAAGCTTTATTTGGAGCAACATACATGCATGAGTCTAACTTGCAGGGAACTCTCAGCCAACCTTACCCTTAATTCTGGCAAATGTTAAGGGAATGTCAAGAAGCAGGGATTCCCCCATTTATCAAATGACTGCATTGAGACTTGACACAAGTTATTGAAGTAGAAGAACAGAGAATCTTTATGGTGACTAAGGTTAGTGACTGAGTGGTTTTTTAACCAGAAAAATTTAGCTTAGTACTACTGTATCTGATCGCTTGTTAATTGGTAATATTTTATACTAACGGTAACTAATTCTAATGGTAACTATGTCCATATGTCTGTATGCTACTGGTGACTAGCATAATATCAAACCTAATAGACATTTTTAACTTCTTTTACTTTTAGAAATAGAAGTTTAGGACCAATAGTTATCTGTGACTTAGGTATTTCATGGCCTTTATTTAAGTCCTTATTGGGGAAACTACAATTTTGCATGTTCTCATCAGCTGCTAGTACACTAGGTCCTTAATGTTAAAAAATGACACTTGAAAGAGAAATATTACTATACACCTATGCATTGCCTTTTGCCTTCATGCTTTCCTCTTCATAAAGCTTCAGCACATTCTCCTAGAGCAACTACCCCAGACAATTGCATTATCTATAATCATTAGTTTCTCCTTGATTCACTGCTTATAATTGACATTACTACATTCAGTTAAATTTAATGTGGGGCCGGCCGAGTGGCACACTGGTTAAGAGCTTGCTTGGGACACCACCTCTGAGCAGCAGGGCCCCAGTTCAGATCCTACATGAGGCTCAGTGACGCTGTACCCTCTACAGCTAAGATGGTGAGCAACAGCTTGACCTGGAGCTGGGCTGCCATGAGTCGCTGGCGATGGTATAGGATGAAGTGGGGCTGGCCAGCAGCTGGCATGCACTTTCGTGAGCTGCAGTGAGCTGCTGTGAGTGGCTGTCCTATGGCCGGAGAATGACTGCCTCACCTGGGAAGAGCACAATGATAATACCAACATGGGCCAGTGAAGCGATGTCCTCCACAACTAGACAGAAGAACAAAAGGACAGCAGCTTGTCTGTTCCCCTTCCCCATTTCCCCAATGCTGTTTCCCTCCTCCAATTCCCCAATAAAATCTTAAAAAAAAAAAAATAATTTGAAAAAAAAATGTAGTGATTGAAAATAGGCAGTTAAGTGAACCAGACAGAATGAACTGTGATCAGTAATGGAATGAGATGATTATATACATTGTAATCATCATTACAATGCTTTCCTATCAAATTATCCTTTTAATTTCTTTCCTTTTTTAATATTCAACAGTCTCCTGTATTTTTAGAATTCAGTGGTTATTTTAAAACTCATTGAGTCAGACTGGTATGACACTCATTTTTATTGATCTTGACAATAAAAGAAGATAAAAGGAATGGAGGGACTGTATTTCTAAAGGATCTGGTCCTCCCCCAACACCATTCATGGTTACCACTCCTGGAAGGTCCCTGATCACTATTGCCTAACAGCTTTGGCACTGGTCCACAGCAAAACTTTCCACAATTGATCCATCCTACCTTCCAATGAAATATTAATAACAGAGCATAAAGCCAAGTCAGTGGAACACGTCCTTCCATTAAATAAACTTTTTTTGTTTATTGCTTTTCAATGTCATTATCAACACATGGCCGAGGCTTACAGTTGTCCTGCAGAGCTATTTGTGGTATCAGAGTACAGCACTCTCAGCTCACCAAGGAAAAGGCAGCCTGTCTTTAATATTCAATCTAATTTTCTGTTTCCAACCTTGTGTCCACCTAACAGTTGGGCCACCATGTTAGGCACAATAACATTCAAAGCACTTTGATCTTTTTTGTTTAATTTTCCTCACAATAAGTATTTCTGTAACAGCAACATTGGGATTCTATGGTGGTTCTTGGCTTTTTAATTTGACAACACTGGCTATGTCTCACAAGATCAAGACCTACAACTAAAATGAATAAATAATTGAAATTGAAAACTTATCCTGAAGTCCAAAGGCATGGGTTTTCTTTTGGATTCTTATAATTCCAGGAATTGTGACTTTGTATGAGGTTCTTTGGGCCTCAGCTTATTTAAGTTTCATAATATACATTCAAGAAGGTGGTTATGAGAACCTGTTGAAATAATGTAAGTGAGGTGTTTTGTAAGGAATTCTCTTTAGCGACTTGGTTGGCTCTCCTGCACTGCACATGTATATGTTCATCTTAGGTAAATTGAGAGAATGCCCAATAATTGATTTATACTTCTGTCAGGGTTACAAACAGTTGTTCTAATGGTGATATACTGAGGTGAACACATAATACAGTATATAGATGATGTATTATAGAATATAATTTTATTTACCAATGTCACCCCAATAAATTTAATTTTAAAAATATTTTGAATTTTTTTAACTTCTCTGTAAAAGTTGGTTTTCATGTAAATTCCACATTTATTTGGAATGTCCTGATTATCTCTACATTTCCTTCTAGTAAGGAGTATGGACTAAAAGAGGGTCATTTTCTAGGGTAAATACTTGCAAAAAATTACACATGGCTAAGCATGTCCTGAACTTATACTCTCAAACTATATATTTTGACCAGGATAGTGTAGTTCAACTGAGAGTCTCTTTGCTTAACTGGTACCTTAGAATGTCAATCCAAGAAAGTACCTTAAAGATTAACTATTCCTTTAGTTATAGAAGAGACAGTTTATTCTCCTCTTGCCGAAACATAAGGGCATCTTCTGTGGGGCAACAGCAAATCTACTACAATGAAATGAAGTTATAAAGATATAATTAAAATATTGAGGAAAAACAACCAGAAAAATGCAGTTGTGTTTCACAATATTATTGAGTTTCTATCTCTGTGATTACTACCAATCTGAGCATGCAGCTTTAGAGTCATTACTCATTTGAGAAACACATTTGCTTTTCTTCATAGGGTATCTTTTACTCCCCTTACCAATGGCAATGAATGAGCTCATCTTTGTTCACTTGTATCAATACTCTAATATTTTCCAATATTAGAAAGATACCCCCATGCAGTCAAGCTTTTAAAATTTCTTCTTTTTTCATGGACTAAACTCCAAGCACTTCAGAGCTGAATGCTGTCTGCTCTGTGACTGTGATCCGTTTCATGCTATGCTTGTTCCAAGAGCTTTAACATACATATTTGAAACATTGTTATCTCAACCTATAAGAAAACATGCAGTGTTTTATTGTCACTGCAATGAACACAAGCTTCTTTGGAGCACTACCGATCTCAGTTCCTTTTGTCAAGACACATTTATACATTTATTCTGCTCCTGAGAGGCTGTCACATCCATTCTAAAGAAATAAGTGAAGGGCTGGCTCAGCGGCTCAGTTGGTTAAGAGCTCGCTCAAGAGTGTGAGCTCTGAGCAACAGGATTGCTGGTTCAATTCCCTGCCTGAGTTGAGCTGCCGCTGAGCTGCCAACAGATGGCAGTATGGCTCAGCTTAAAAAAAAGAAAGAAATTTCTTTTTGTCATTTACAAATGCTTATGTATTTTCTCCAATGGATCAAGAAATTTAACTCTCATGTTAAAGGAAAATCTTTTAATACTATTAGAGAGGGAGAGTGGAATAAGCGATTGGAATGTCTCCCATTTCAAGGCTGGACCGTTTGATATTATTTCTTCTTTAAAATGGGGGAAAATGTGGGCTGGCCGAGTGGCGCGGTGGTTAAGCCCTGGCTTGGGAAGCTAGAGGCCCCTGGTTCGGGTCCCATATATGAGGGCCAGTGACACTGCCCTCAAAAAAACACACACAAAAACAAACAAACAAAAAAAACAAATCTTGGGGGCCGGCCGAATGGCTCAGTTGGTTAAGAGCTTGCTCAAGAGTGCAAGCTGAGCTCTGAGCAACAGCAATTCGAGGCCAGCCCGAGCTGAGTTGCCGTTGAGCTGCCAACAGGTGGCAGGATGGCTCAGCTAAAAAAAAAAAAAAAAAAAAAAAAATGGGGAAAAATGGTACCTATTGGACTTTTATTTATATGACTGACACAGACAATCTGAGCATTTATTAAATTAAACTAGGTAAAGCCAATTTCTCTATCATGACATCCACAGGTATGTTGTCAAAAGTATTAAACTATAATATTTTTCTACAGATGTGACAGCAGAATTCATTTTTTTATTTCAAAAAGCTGACTAAAGGGTTGTGTAAATTTCCAATGGCTGCTGTAAAAATAACTATAAATTTAGTCACTTATAGGAGCACACATTTATTGTTTTATATTTCTGGAGGTCAGAAGTCTAGAAAGGATTGGCAGGGCTGCGTTCCGTCTGGAGTGTCTAAGGGCAAGCCTGCGTCCTTGATTTTCCCAGTCCGCATCCTTTGGCTGGGCCATGTCACTCCAGCTATTGTCTCCTCTCCTTCTCTGATTTATCCTCCTCTATCCCTCTTATCAGAGCCCTTGTTATTACACTGGGATGACCCAGGATAATCTCCCCATATCCAGGTTTTTAATTTAATTATATCTGTAAGTTGCTTTTGCCATGCAAGGTAACACATTGACAGTTTCCTGGGGTTAGAATGTGGATATCTTTGGGGCCATTATTTTGTCTGCCACAATGGTACTTTAAAAATACATGTTTATAAAAGATAAAAATACTAAATTTAAGAGGGAAATTTCTCTTAAATTACTGCCACTGTTATTGTATGTCAAAAACAATAGTCAAGATGCAAAAACATTTTTTTTTCTTTTTGTGAGATCACTATGGTGATGCGTTTAGGCAAATGCAATTTTACTCAAATCAATCTTGATGAGTTAAACTAGGGAAGAGACATAATAATGGCTTATTTTAGGCCTTGTAAAGCATAAAAAGAATGATTTATCACTTCTAACAATGACTAGAAACAAGGGCATTTGTACAGGGATATTGAATTTCCAGATGGAAGGAAAATGCGTGTCATTGGGGCCTTTTAAAAGTTGTGTTGTGTTTTTTTTTCTGACTTAGTGGAGAATGCTGAAAAACCATCCCTTTCACATGACTTGATTAAGTTCACTTGACTGACTGCTAAGGAAGCACTTGCCTCAAGTAGTTATGTAAATAAGAAAACACATTCACTTCTCTGAAAATATCCCAAAAGATGTTTTTAAGATGATTCACCTATATCTCATAATTGCTATTTTCAAAACCTCCTGAGTATTTCTCTGCCGCTATGGCAACTCATTGCACCACCTCTAATAACAATGTTCTGCAGAACATGATTAATGAGTTTTACTCTTTTCCTTTGCCTGGAAGGAATAGAGTCCAAAGATTTAAATGGCTCTTTCATTTAAGCATGTAGAGAGGATATTCTATTGTCACTGTTCAGTTTTGAAATGATATTGTAAAGGAATACATTAAAACGACTAAGTGATTTTGAGAATCAAAATCTGAGCAGTGGATCACATTTTTTACAAAGTCAACGCATAAGGAGGGCACTCATTCTAAAAGACTATAAACATACCAGTTAGATCTTCATCGTGATTTTTGAGCTGAAGAGGGAAAAGGAATTTCAGACACTTGAACTCCTCTTTTGAGAGAGATTTTGTAGAAACCTAGGACAATCTATGTGCAGTGAAAGCTACATGATATTGATATGCAATGTGTATGGTCCACGTGCTGGAGCCAGTCAGGGTTCAAATGGTCAGAGTGGGGCAAGCCCTCTCTTGACTATGTACAGTGGCACGCCTGGGTGTATAATGTTCTTGACACATAATATGCCATTAATAAATATTTCTGAAAATAGAAGGAAGGAATATAAAATTAGAAGGTGAAATTACTATTTCTTAGATCACTCTCAGCTTTACTTTTAATTAACGGTTCATAAATATAAGTGCATTAAGCTGAAGCCTCAGAATAAACATGTTTAATTTGTCTAAAAATAATTAAATTGCTAAAATTATGTAACTTAGTACCAACCATTTGTTTCTGATTTCTAAATCTCTCTATATAAGAGAGAGTAATATTAAAGGCTAGAAGACAATGGACAAATTTAAAAATAAATTTAATATGACTTTCTTTTTTATTAAATAATATTACTGGATATTTGTCTAAGATTTTAATTGATCAGAATTGATCAATATAAAGAAAATATATCTGCTTGTCATCCTGATTTCGGTTACACAGATGTTTGTAAAGTTCAAATTGTAGCAGGTGAGACAGTGATGCCACAGACACTGAGCTTTCAGGGTCACTCAAATGGGCTCCGGCTCTTCAAACCCAAATGAAATGTGCCTGAATCCCAAGGGGGCGGTTTACATTTTTTTCCCCTAGACATCTTTGGGTGCAGGCTTTTCCCTCCTAGCAAATTAGTTTTTTTCTGGATCACTTTAAAATATCACACATGTTTTCCCTTTTCTGCTCCATCACATGCCAAGACAGATGTCCACCCCTCCCTTAAATCACACACACACACACACACACACTTTCATACACTCATTAGATTAAGTTCTCAGGCATAAAGAGTGAACCCTGGTATTTTGGAGTGATGGAATGGGCTTTAAACCACAGGGTGGGAAACTGGTAATTGCATACAAGACACTTCTTGCTTTTAAAAAAAGGGGGAAAGGGGTGTTGTAGTAGTGTTTGCCAACTTAGCCTCCTTAATTCTTATGAGATCATCTCAAAGCCTTCTAGCCCTGTCTCCAAGCTCAATTTGGGGCATATCTTTTATATCCAAAGATTTGGTGAAATGCTTTATTAAACATTTCGGAACCCACCTTTTCTCTTTCCCACTTGTCTCTACAAAGAGAAAGGAGCATATAGAGGTTTGTTTTCCCATTGATATGAATTATGTTTTCCCCCACAGAAAGACAGAATCACAACGGGCAGTTTATGGATTAAAACAACATTTCCACCTGTATTAAATAGTATTAGTTTAAGTTATGGTACTGCTGTCAATGTTAGATTATAACCAGTATCGATAAGAGAAAAAGCCTGGGAAATTCAATTGGTTCAGGATTTGTGACAACACATGACAGCTCTTTCCTTGTTCCCTAATCAGAGCAAAGATTAGGTAAAAATGATATTGTTCAGAACCCTTGGAAAATTGAATAATAGATATATGTGCAAGTCTAATAAAGACTGAAGTTAGGGCTGTTTGGCTGGGAGCTCCTATAACTTGGTTGCTCATGTGCCTCTAACCATATGTTCAGGAGGGCCATCTGGTACAGAGCTCAGCTCTCTATCCTGGCTAGTAAAGGAAATATCACACAGACTCAGCTTTCTGCCTCGCTAATACATTGCTTTGGGGTCCATGGTTACCAAGGCAACAAGGAGCTGGGAACTTTATTTGGGTACATAAAAAAATCTGACAGTGACAGTTGCTAGTTGTTGTAAATTTCATAAGCTTCTTCCCAGGAAGGGGTGAATGTGGTATGATACATAGTAAATCAAGCATTAGATTCTCTGTTCAAATTCCTAAGGAGAGGTAAGTAAGGTAAATTACTTCTGCCATATATTTACATATTAAATGCTACTCCTTAGTCTTGAAGGAGCTAATGCAACCTTCACAGGAAAACAAATTCAAATCGAAATAGTGGCTTCCTAAAATGATAGGCTTTTCTCAAGTGATTATCCATTTGTGGCCTAGAAAAAGTCTTGTCTATACTATTTCAGAATATGAAGTAACTTGAGTCAATTTAAACAGCCGGTTTGAAATTAGGTATACAGGATTCTTTAATTATTTGAATATTTATTTTTCAATGCATTGTTTTGGTGTCACTGAAATTTCACCTGAAATTTAACCCTTAGACAAAACTGGTGAAGACAGAATAATGCAGTGGCCACAATGCCCATTGTGGGAGCCACACAGCCTGGGGCCAAACCCTTCCTGTCATCCATGAGTTGTATGATTTGGGGGAAATTCCTTAACCTCTTACTTCACTTTTTTGTCTGTAAAATGGAGATAGTGACAGGGTTCCCCTTCAGATGGTTGTTGTGAGGAAAATGAATTATAAGTAAAGTGTCTGGCAAACAGACTTTAAAATATTTTTTATAATCTGTTTATATCATATTTTATCTGTGAAATAAAGATGTGCAAAATGTATCGAAAACCACTGAGATTTCAAAATGCTCATTTTCTTTTAAAAATGAGAAAGTCAGTGTTAATATGGAATTTTAATTAGACTATAAATTGAGTGAATTTTTACCTTTTGGTTATATTTCTAGTTGGAATAGCATGTAAAATACTTATTCATTTTAACAAGCATTATAGTATAATAAACATTGAATATAGAAAATCCACCCATTAATTATCCACAGCTGAATAAATTCACAAAGCAGTGAGTAGAGTTCGGCCTCTAGGGTTGTTTTCCTGATATTATACTGTGTAATGAAGTGTTGCTCATAGTCTGTATTTTATTAGGAAAAATATTAATTTAAGAAACGGGAGAATGAAAAAATTTAATAGCAATAAGTAAAGAGGAAATTGGTTTTGCAATTCATGGAAGTGAAAATATCTTTTTTTTTCTCTTTACTTTTAAAGTCTTATTACATTAACAGGAAAAAAATCGCTATGATATATTTTTAAAATATTTGGTAAATTCTTATAAGAGCTTTGAACTGAGATAAAAATGATTACAAAGTTTCCAGGAAAGTTATTTATCTCAGAAAATTAACCTTTTGACAACCATTATAAAATTTCAAATTTATTAATACTTTACTTTTAGACTGAAATAAAACATAGTGTGTCTTTACTAGAATTTAGTTAATGGAAGTACAAATGGGAGAGTTAAATCAATTAAACGTTGTAGGTGTTCTTCATCATTATTGACTCATTCTACAGAATAAGAGGCTGAGCCTACACATTTCCTTATCTTTTTTAATCTTGTCTTTGTTTGAGGACAGGAGCTTCTATTTCTATTCTGTTTTGACCTCACCTCTGGATTCTCACTACCAATGTCTACACTTCTCTGAGACTTTCTCATCATATTCTTACATCTTAAATTTCTTTCTTTCTACCTATTGTTTTTTATTTTTCAGCTTTAAAAGCTGCTCAAGACTTTTTGGAAATCTTCAGAAACATTTCTAAGTTTGTCTAAACCTCAAGCTACCAAAGCAACTCCTTCCTTTTCTTTCCTGCCAACTATCTATGGGACTTTTATACCCTTTGCCTCCATTCTCACTACGCCTTTCTTTGCCCCTTACCACATTGAGATTGATTCCCCAACACTGTTGTCACTGCTCTCATGAGTCACCACAGAGCAGCCTATGACAAATTAGATGGTCTCTTGTAATTTGAAATCTACCAATTCTCTCTGCTGCATTGGACAAACTTTTTTGTTTTATTTTGTTTTGTTTTTTGAGGGCAGTGTCACTGGCCCTCATATGTGGGACCCGAACTGGGGCTGCTGGCTTCCCAAGCCAGCACTTAACCACCACGCCACTCAGCTGGCCCACAAACTTTTTTTTTAAATTGAGATATAATTGACATATAACATTATGCAAAGTTAAGGTGTACAATGTGTTGACTTGGTGCGTTTATATATTGCAATATGATCACCCCCATAGAGTTAGTAAATACCTGTGTTATATCATGTAATGAGGAATTCCTTTTTGTGGTACGAACCTTTAAGAGCTAGCCTCTCAGTAATTTTGAAGTACAGAATTCAGTGCTGTTGACTATAATCATTGCTGTGCACCAGATTTCCAGAACTTATTCACCTGCGAGTTGGAAGTTTGTCCCTGTAACATCTCCCAATTCTTCTCCCCATAGCCTCTGGTAACAACCACTCTACTCTCTGTTTCTATGAGTTTGGCTTTTGTAGATTCCACATAGTAGTGAAGGTTTTTCACATGGCTTCTCTGTTGAGATCTGGTATGCCTTTCTTACCCCTGTCAATAATTTTTGCATCTATCCTTCTTACTGTCCCTAACATGTTATTGTCCCCTAGTGCAGGGGGCCGGTCCCCGCGAGGACCAGGGATTCCCTTGGATGGGACAGAGTCGGCAAGGAGAAAAAAAGAAAAGAAAAAGAACGAGAGCGGGGACACCCAAAAAAGTTCTGTAGGAATGTCACACTTTAATGTAATAACATGTCCGTTTTATAGGGACTCTTGACCATTACCTCAATCACAAAGCATTTCACATGTTTGGTGGTTTCTAGTTCTCAGGATTTACACAGTCTTTTACTCCCCTGTAAGTGCTCTCTCCAGGGTGCACTGTGACTTACTCATCCATTAAAGGATTTATATTGTCTTACACTGTGATAACCTCTGAGACCCAGACCCAGTCTCTGCCTATCATCCAAAGAATGTTTGTCATGACTATCTTATGTTAAGGATAGACTTATCTCTATATATCTCCTAAAAAGTGGTTACCATGACTACCTAGCCATTATCCCAAATTCCAGCAGCTAGACTCACGGGGAGAATACATGAATTATTCCTAAAAGACTAGCAGTGTCTGTGTTTAGGGTAAAAGCATCTAAAGTTTATCCCTATGTAAATACAATACTTAGCAACCAAAGGGGTCTCACACCTCTTATCCTACAAAGGACTGCATCTGTTTCTCAGTCAAAGCTTCAGTATCTGTTGCTGCAACAAGGCACTAAACAAAGGAATTCACACAAGGCTGTTAACATACCCCATGGTTAGCAAGCTGCCTGGAACTCTCATGGCCTGTAGACCTTTGGCCTCTGAGGAGACTTTTCACAGCAGAGCCCTTAGGCAAGTACATCAGCCTCTCACAGGCATGCTTTATTTTGGCCTAAGTTGTCAGAGGTCTGTGCCTCAGTTTCCAAGGGGCTTGAGTCCCCAATATCTCAGCTCAGGGATCCCCACAGAACTACCACCTGGCTTAGGTTGTCTCCCCTCTTTTCTAGAAGATGTTACCCATCTTTGGCTGCATAGTTAGCTCATTGGGATATCACAGGAACTTGCCATAAATGCAGTGAGTATATTGCCTCCTATAGGAGGAAAGGCACATGGGTTCATAGAGGCAGGAGATATTACATGACCAACCATAAGGCAGCACCCCTAATATCCAGTGCTGAGCAGGGCAATGTGGCCTTGTCAGACACTGAGAAGCTGTCGGCTTCTCACACCCTAGGAATTTACCTGCATGTCTTAGAGGATGCATAGACTTTATTTAACTTAAGCTAAGCTCACTTCTTTCCTTTGCCCTGTTTGCTTCTTTCTCATTTTTCCCTATTCTATTTTGACCTCATCACCTATGCCCTGGTTTAGCCAGCAACCTCAACATCATCATGTATGCTCACTTCCAGTGAGTCAGTCATGAATTCTCAGCACCAGCTCTTCTCTTCACTGTCTGCACACTTCACCCATAGTAACAGCTCTCAGTCTATATTGCCATAGATAAAATTTAGAAGTTTTTCTATGACTCTCTCAAGAAATCTTCCAATATTTTGGCTGTCTGTCTGATTCATTCACTTGTCTTTGATTGCTGACTTTGCCATCTAAATGGCCTTCAGAGCCAATCTTTATACTCTTTCTTGCTTCTCTAGCCATCACTACCCAGAGAAAGTAAACACCAGCATCCCTTTGCTAGGTAACCCTCTACCATTGTCAGACTACAGTTTCTGCATGCAGAGCCAGTGAGAGGTAATGATGCTGTGATTCTGTGGACAAAAAGTAGCCAAATACCAAACCTGACAAGCTCAGGGGAGGCCAGCATGGGCTTATAAACTCAGAGACTGAAATTAACCACATAGGATGGTCTGAACTTAAAAATTCCTAACTAAATGTGGGATAGTCATGGTGGATAATCATGTCCTTGGCCTGTAGCTTCCTTGACATAAGCCAAGCTTTACATTAAGTGAAGCTGTCTATTGTCTTTTTGCATCTAAGTTAACATACTTTTGAATGTCAGAGTCATCCCTTTTTCCAGACCCCTCAGGGCACCAGAGTACAAGACACCGACCCTTCACTGTTATCTTGTTCCCCAAATACCATCCTATATACTATAAATGCTAATTATTATCTATCCTGTACCCACCAATGTAAAGAAGTATGTGTCTCTTTTTTTAAATCTATTCCCAGAGATTTCCCCGCTTTGCTTTCCCCAGCCCCCTTAATCTACCACCAGAGGACTTCATGCAACCCTCCTTCATCTCCTCCTTTGATTCTGATGTATAAAATAAGCTGCAAAATTGCCATTCTCTGGAGATTTTCTCAGTCTGTTGAGATTTTGCCACCTGGCAATTGTCTCAGTTTGACACAAACACATTCATTAAAATTTTCTTCAGGTTTGGACATTTCTTATGTCTATAGTTTAAACCCACATCTGTCTGACTCCCCCAAACATACTGCCTTTCTGAAAGCAAAATTCACTTATTTTCATTGAACAAAATTGTGGCTAGTAAAAATTCTCATCTTTGTAAAGATTATGTATTTTTAAATCTGTGAAATATCTAAAGGCATGTTGTTTTGACTCTTTAGAATAAATATGTTCAAGTCACTTGTAAGATACAGGACATTCTGTGCTGGAGAAGAATTAAGTCAATATGTTAATTTTGCATAGTGATGGTAGGGTAAATGCTCTGTTTTCTTGAGAATGAGAAGAAAACATAATATTTTCTTCTTGAAAATATTATTTTCCTTAGTTTTCCATTTCTTTGATCCTTGACAGTTCATTGTTACCTTGTGTTACCTTCTGAATATATTAACATAAGTAAATAATTACCCCAAAATATTATATAGAGGAAAATTTGCAAAGGTGCTTTTAAAATCATACATCATAGATTCAAATAGCTGTTGCTAAACATGCATAAAACCTTGTCCTTCTAGATTACCTTAGAGCATGGCCTTCCTATTTCCTCCAGGTCTGATTCCTATTCTAGTTTTCTTTATGAAAATATCTGAGTTTTTGATATAAGTATTAGGAAGAGATAGAAACAGCCATTTTGATAATCACAACAAGACAAATATTACTCCAATGTTTATTTTCACCTTGCAAAAACTTTGAAAATGATTTTATTCTCTTCCCTTAGAACTTTGAACTCAGACAACTTCATTTATACTTGACTATGTCTTTAGGAATCTGTTTTAAAATGCAGTAAACATATTTTCTGTATTAATGTGCCTACTGAACTTATCATAATTTCATAACTACATAGGACCATTTAAGATTTTCTGTTATCTTCTGGAAATTTATAATTACATAAACACATAATTTATAATTAAAGACAGACTGTAATATGTTAAAATATATTCATTCATGCAGCACACATTTTATTTTCTAATACTCATAATACAGGGGAAAACATTTTTAACCAAGAAAAGTTGATTAATAAGAGAGAAAGGTCTCTCTGCAACTTCAGTGCCCTTAGATGGTCATCAGGTGTGCAGCAACACTTACAATGTTGAACTCATTATGTCCTATTTATTGATTCATTTATTAATTTATTTATTCTCACCCACTTGGGACAACAGAATTGTCCAAGAAAATCAGATTTTCTTATATGAAGCTAATGTATAGTTGTTTAATATAGACTTACGATTCTGTTTCACTTTTAGGGTTCATATTTATGAATTCACTCACACACACACACACACACACACACACACACACACACACTGAATGTATATGAAATTTCAGGAGCTATTCTAAGCACTGGAAACACGATATTGCAAAAGACACACATGCTGCCTGCTCTCAGAGTCTGAGAGGAGTAATGTAGTGTTAATCAAACACAAGGAATGTCTTTTAGGCAATTTGAAGGCAGTAATAACTAAGCAAAGGAGAGAGAAAGTTTTGCAGGTAAAGGGAATGGAATATGCTAGGACCCAGAAAATAGAATGTATGGTGAACTGATAATAGTTCATCATGGTTGGATATATGAGTTGGGGGTTAGAGAAGCAAACAGGGAAAGTCTTGACAGATTTCAAACCATATCTCCATGGAAATAGAGAATCGTTAAAGGAGAATAACATTAAGAAGAGAAAATAATCATACTTATATTTTAGAAAACTCAAACTAACTCAAACAATGGGTGAAAAAATTAGTTAGGTGTAAAAAAGAGAGACAGTAGTTAAATGGGATTCATTGTGATATAGCCAAGAAATAGCTAGAACTAATCTTAGCAGAGTGGCAG
Organism: Aselliscus stoliczkanus; assembly: GCA_033961575.1. NCBI lineage: Eukaryota > Metazoa > Chordata > Mammalia > Chiroptera > Hipposideridae > Aselliscus > Aselliscus stoliczkanus. The sequence goes on along the minus strand of CM066740.1, from coordinate 66,542,966 downwards.
TGAGATGCAAGGGAAATGGAAGATATGTGGGGGCACCATCGATAGGACAGTGTGAAGGGATATGAAAATGGAAGACAGCAATGTGTGCTGCGCATCTGGAATGATTGCCCTTCACATAGACTATGATGGCAGGCCACAGGTAGACCTGAACAGGTGAAACCCAGGTTTCCGGTTTGGGGAGATATAATCCTATTCATTGAGTTAGGCATAAAAGGAAGAGATATAGTATTGGTAGGAGGGAGAAAAGAGTTTAGTTTTTGACATGCTGATTTTGAGGTGTCTAAGGGATATCAAAAAGTTCACGACCAATAGGTAGTAGGATATATAAGTCTGGAACTCAGAGAAACTTTCATGACATTAGCTGTGGATCTGACAATATCAACATGTAGACAATAATTTAAGATTATTAAATGAACATTTAATTATAGATGAACATAAGATTATAGATGAACATCTGAATGTGAATATGTGAGAAAAGTTGAGTGACAGGACACCCCATTTAAGTTAAGGGAAGGAAAAGAAGAGTAGAAAATGCCCTGTTAGAGAGATTCAAGATGGCAGAGTAGATAAACACTGTATTTGCCTCATCCCATGAACACATTAAATTTACAACTAAATTATAAAACAATCAACCTGGAGAACCACCTGAAGTCTAGCTGAACAGAAGTTATAACTAAGACTATAAAAAAGAAGTCACATTGAGATTAGTTAGAGGGGCAACCTAACCAATTAGATTAGATTAGATTAGATTTGCAAATCTAATTTTGCAAATTAGGCTGGCCCCAAACCTCCATGTGGTGGATGAAAAGTGCAGGGATATCTCAGCCCTGGAGGTTTCCCCAAAAGGAATCAGGGACCTCAGCCCCACCCAGGCTCCATAGCCCAGAGTACTGGTGCTGGGAGGAGCCCCCACAACATCTGGCTGTGAAAAATAGTGGGGATTCTGATTGTCCAGGTGGGGAGGGAGGCTGAGGGGGAAACCAGATGTCCTCTTAAAGGGCTAGCACAGACTCACAGGTACTCACCCTGGGCTCCAGTGGAGGGACAGTGATCCTGGGGCTGTTGGAAACATAAGGAAAGAGACTAAGTTGTGTGGCTTCAGGGCAAGGACTGGAGGTATATTTGCCATTTTTCCTGTGTGGAGTTTTCTCCCATGGAGTTGGCAGGCAGGCACCACCTTTCCTGTGTTGAGCTGCCACCCCCACCCCATCCACGGCCAAATATGAATCTGATTGTCTAGTGAGGTCCACTTGCTTCACTGTGGTCATTCACTGCAACCCACCTCACCCAACTACCATACCACAGGAGGTTTCATCAGTGGCTGAAACTTAGGGAAGCTGGCAGCTGACAGCAGGTCTCGAGTATCCTGGCTTTTTGTGGAGCTACCCCAGACCCAGCATTGGAGGCAGATGTCCTCAGTTCACAGTGTGGCCTTTCTCACATGCCTCCAGGTCCAGCACAGTCAGCAAACAACCATGAATTGCTTTGTAGCTTCTGCCAGGTATCCCCTGACAACTCATAGACAATAGGTGACCTGGGCTGGCACTGAAGCCCCTCCCAAGAGGCCTCAGATCCAACATACTTGGAGGTTGGCCTCAGAGCACAGCAGAACTTCACCCAATTAGCTTCACAAGTGGCACACCCACAGTCTCAACAAACATCAGAGACTGCTGGGGTGAATCCCACTCAGTGAGGTAAGCTGTGAACATGGCAAACCCCACAGCCAGTCAACCTGAGGGTCGATACCACCCACCAACATGCCAACAGCAATCTAGGCAACTATAACAGGAGGGCACACACAACCCACACAAGGGACACTCCTGGAGCACCTGGCATAGGTGACCGGGGAGACTGTACCAATGGGCCCCACAGAGCACCTACTACATAAGGCCACCTGGCAAGAATGAGAGACATAGCAGCTCTGCATAATACACAGAAACAAACACAGGGAGGCAGCCAAAAATGAGGAAACAAAGGAATACATCCTGTATAAGTATAGGAGGAAACTCCAGAGAAAGAAATAAACAAAATGGAAGCAAACAATCTACTAGGGACAAAGTTCACTCACTGTAATAAAAACTTTACACACATTATTTCTTTAAATTCTACAACATCAATAGGAGATATTATTCCCATTTTACAGATAAAATTTAAGCAAACTGACCCCTGTGACAGTGATGATAGGAATATATGACCCTTAGGTCCATGTTATTCCTCCCTGAAAGCACTAGGAAGATAGATTAGTAGCATCAAACCTCTCCTCTTAATATTTAAAATAATTGGGTCAACTACAGTGCTGGTTTGGCATATCTGCTCTTGTGCATAAAAAAATCGCTCACACTTAATTTTTGCTTTGCTTTGTTTGGCAGAACATGACCTATTCTAGGAATAAGTGTCCTTTTTGAAGTTTGTGCTGAGAACATTGAATTAAAAGGGAAGATGTTGAACAAAATGGTACTGTGTGACCTAGATTCTATCAAAGGAAGCTACTTTCAAGACTTTAAAATTTGGCAGATAAATTTTGCTTTAGGCCTTATTATGGCACATGAAATTTTATCTACAGGGTAAATATTCAAAAATTAGCTAATAAAACAATTTGATTTCTATTGTTGAACTCATATCAAAATGTATCAAGGGCATAGTTTTCTATATCTGATATAGCAGGGAAAATGTTAAACATTGGCAAATTTATTCAATTTAATTTTTGACTGACCAGATTGAAGTTTGGTAAAAGAATGTGTCCCCCAGTGGGTCTGACTGTGCTGAACATTTTGGTTTTTATTGAAGATTTAAAGGTGATGGGATTGAACATAGTAAAGAATTGAACTCTTGATTTGCCCTTGATGTGGCTTTATAGTGAAGGGGACAAATCCATCTGACACAAGTAGGAACAAGAAATATACATGTCATGACCAATTTGAAGTATTAATATTAAACTGTCTTACTTTTTAAAAATGCTAGTCAAAATAATTAGATTTGAGAATATCAGCTTTTGATTATTTCCCTAATATTACTTTATAATTTTGTCAAAACTTGGCACTGAAAACTCCACTCTGAAACTGAGAAGAATAGGTGAGTTACCCTCACTGATGATTTGACATTCCCCACAACTACTTGTTCTCTTTGATCTCTGGATATGTTTTCCTTACTGCCTTCCACAGCTGCCCTTTCTTCTGCCAAGGTTAATGATTTCTATTTTTCCAAACACTGATAAGAACTGATCAGTTATTATGCCAATCCTTTATCCAAAATATATATTTATATTTATTAAGCACATACTCTGTGAAAAGGAAATATACAGATTCTGTCTTTCAGAAGGCCAGTTTGTTGGGAGGAATAGGCAAGAGTAAAGAAAATTATAACAAGTATGGAGGGGCTCATTGAGGCCCATTCACATGATATTTTATGGGTGTACAGAGAGAACATGCTTTCTCCATAATTTACTCTAGACAAATGATAATAATAGTAAACATTTATTGCTCATCTACTATGCCTAAAGTCAGAGATACTCTTCAAAGTGACTTACGTGCATTATTTCATTGAAATCTCACAATAACAAGAGGTTAGAAACTATTTTCATCTCCCCTTTGTAGTCAGAACAGTTTCCCCAGGTTACATCGTTAGTGAGTGAGGTAAGTGTGAAATAAGCAGAAGAGGGTGCAGGTCTGTCACTGCAAAGGCTGTCCTCCTACCAAAGGCTGGTTCAGGGCCATGCCCTTTAGTCTTACAGCCAGTGGAGAAATTGCTCTGCTTAGTGCATGACATTTGATAGTGGGTTTTCTGTGCATTTCCGTGGGTTTCTTTCTTCCATTATGTTATGCTTCTTCTATTCAAGAGTGAACTTCTTGAGAACCTCACACATTTATTTTGGTTGGTAGGCTCTCTTTTCAATGCTTATATGTGAAAGAGGGCTATCCATATTGATTTTGTTGATTAACTTTACTAATTAAACCTGGGAAAGAAGGATTTTAAGAAAGAAGAGAGATCAATTATAGGTGAAGATGATTAAGAAGATGAGAAAAATGTGAAGAAAGTTATTAAAGTTAGAAATCTAAAACATAAAAATAATTCCATTATGGATCAGGTTTATATTTTATCCAGCTCTAGTTCTGCTTTTAACACAGGCACAAAGGGCCACATTATGATTAGAAAAAATGGATTCTTGTGTTTATATTAATTTTAAAGATTAGAAATATTCACAAAACCCCAACTTTGTAAGATTTGTACATTAGGATTTTGTGGTAGGCAGAATTCTAATATAAACCCCCACCCCAGACTATCTGTACCCTGGTGTCCACACACCTTCTTCCGGTTATTCAATTAAACGTGAATATAGGTAAAACAGTGAAGGGATTTTGCAGAAGTGATATCTCAATTCCCTTTTTTTTTTTTTTATTTTTTTAGGGCAGTGTCACTGGCCCTCATATGTGGGACCTGAACCGGGGCCGCTGGCTTCCTAAGCCAGTGCTTAACCACAGCGCCAGTGGGCCAGCCCCTTCAGAAGTGATATCTCAAATCTTTAAATGTTCTTAAGATTGGGAGCTTATAATTAGTGGGTGTAATCCCATGAGTCCTTAAAAGACATTGGGCTCTTCTTGGACAGAAATTGGAAGTGTCAGAGGGGTTTGATGCAAGGGAGATTCTGATGCTGGCTTTGAGGATGGAGAGGCTATGTGGCAGGGAACAATGGGTCATCCCCAAGAGCTGAGAGTACCTGCCAGATTGTAGCCAGCAAGAAGTTGGGGACCTCAGTCCTACAGCTGCAAGGAACTGTGTTTGCCAAGAACTGGAGTGAGTGTAGAAGCAGGTTCTTCTCCTGAGCCTGATAAAAACCAGATCCTGACAAACACCTTGAGTGTGAGCTCCCGTATGGCAAGCCCAGTTAGTTGCTCCTGGTCATCTGACCTACAGGACCAGGGATAATAAATGCGTATTGTTTTAAACTGCCAGGTTTGTGGTAATTTGTTACACGGCAATAGAAAACTAGTACAGACTTTTTAAAAAAAAATCAGTATGTGTTGCTTATTGTGATGATTTTTAAAATATTTCACACTATAGAAACTAATGTTGGCTATTTCCTATCCAAAACTAGCTCTTATTTTGAATTAATGTGATCACTGCTGATGATTTCGGAAATGAATTATTCATAGCACTTAATGTATTTGTTAGACCTTTGTATTTTCAAGCTGAAGAAACCTAATCACTTTAGTCTGTTTGCATACAGCAGTGCATCCATCTCCTTGATTATTTGAGCTAGTCTTTTGCAAGTATTTTTTCCTGAAGAGCAGTGATTAGATCTGTATAGGAACACATGTGGTAGACAAATCAGGACTTTGAATAAAGACAGGATAGTCCTTCTGAAGTAAAGAAAGAAATGGAGGTTTAGGAGATTATATACACAATAAGTGGTAGACCAGTCCTTGTCAAAATCACATTTACTATTACATTTACTATAAAACATGTTTTACATATACACATATGCTTTATATTTACTATTGTGCTTTTGGTAGGAAGTAGTCTATATATGTAGGCTTTCTTTATTAGGCTATAGAGTGAATAGTTCAAACCCAAAGACTAGTGTTAAAAACTAGTATTGAAACCTTGAAAAGACACCACCTTACTCCATGTCTCAAGAAAAAATGGGAGGTCTAATCTATGTCAAGAACCTCACATTCATTCACTTTCGGAACCTGTGCAGGAATTACCACAGAGCTGGCGTGGAGCCTGGGTGCTCTCGGCTTTGTGGATTCTCTCTTCCATTTCTGTCATGTCACCATACCTGAATGTGCTTCTTGAGAACATGACGCCTTTGTGGAAGGAGCTCAGGAGCAGAATGCAGGCTGCTTCAATTTGAAGAAACTCTAGGCCTTAAAGCAGGGGTGCAAAATAAGTAAAGTCCACGAGCTCATTTGTGGTCCAGCTCAGCTTGTCGTAGGGTTGAAGCTCAATAGTCCTTCAGTCCTCAAGAGTTCAATGGGTAATCAGGTCCAGGGCTCCCAAGTCGCCTCCCACCCAAGGTTAAATGATTTTCTAGGACTCACAGGACTCAGCATATAGTTACAGTCGTGGCTATTACTATTATTATTATTATTTACAGTGAAAGAACACCAAACAAAATTAGCAAAGGGAAAAAGTGCATGAGGAGAAGTGTGGGGAAAATGAGGCACAAGTTTTCATAATGCTGTCCGAGTGGAGTCACACGGGATGTGTTTAGTTGCCCCAGGAATGAGCTGTGATGACACATGTGAAATGTTGTCTGCTGGGGAAGCTCATTAGAAACTCAGTTTCTAGGTTGTTTTTATTGGGGATTAGTCAGCTTTTGCCTGGCATTCCAAACTGCCAGAAGGAAAGCAGGTGTTTAGCATAAACCATATTGTTTGTATAATCAGTTTAGGCCCAGTGAACCACCCTTATCAGTTAGGGTGGTGAGAATTCTCCCCAAATCTAAATTCCCAGATGCAAGTTGAGGATCAACCTTGCAAACAGGTCTTTCTAAAGATAACAGTCTCGGGGCCGGCTGAGTTGCGTGGTGGTTAAGCGCTGGCTTCGGAAGCCAGCGGCCCTGGTTCGGGTCCCACATATGAGGACCAGTGAAACTGCCCTCAAAAAATAAATAAATAAGTAAACAAACAAATATATAAAGGTAACAGTCTCAGGCCTGCTACGTGAACTCTTTTCTGCAGAATGCCGAAGTAGAGATTTGGAGCCAAAGGCCTATCCAGTGTATACTTTGTCAATACCTTAGGAACGGAGCATGTTGCTTGGTAGTCAGGAAAGTGTTTGAATATTTTTATGTTTTAGTCACTTGCAGCTAATCCAAGAATGAATAAATCTATTTCCAAGGTGATTAAAATAGGTGTATCTATGTCTCTCAAAGTTCTGAATAAGCCTATTCAAATATTTTTTTTATAAAGTGCCTACTATGTGTTAGGCATGTTCTTAGTACAAAATTATGACTTGAGCAAGAGGGAAAAAATAATATCTGCCCTCTGGACCTCATATTATAGTGAGGGGGAGACAGACAAATACAACTAAATAAATAAGTGGTAAATCCTAAGAATAAAAATAGATCAGAGAAGAAGGAAAAAGGACTGTAGGATGGTAGGGGGTATATTTTTAAACAGCTTGTTTTCAAAAGAACTTATTAATAAGGTGACATAGAGCAAAGACTTGAAGAATGTAAGATAGTAAGCTATGTATCTATAATATAAAGGGGAAAAGCATTTCCTATAGAAGGAACCACAAGCGCAAGTGCAAATGTTTTGAGGCATGAGTGTAAATAGTGTCTTCAAAGAAGAACAAAGTTGCAGTATAGCTGAAGTAGAGAAAGCCAGGGAGATAATAAATGATGCAAGGGCCAGAGGTAATAGAGCCTTGGAGGTAATTGTAAGGACTGGCTTTGATCTTGAGTGAGATGGGAAGTCAGTAGAGGGTTTTGAGCAGAGAAGTGACATGACCAAACTTCATTTAAAAGAACACCCTGGCTGCTGTGTTGAAGATATATTGTTGCAGCCAATGGTGAAAACAATCAATTTAGAAGCTAATGCACTGAGATGCTGATGACTTGGATCAACATGATCATTTGGACTTAGAGATGTCATAAAATTTGGGATGCATTTTGAAGGTAAAGTCAAAATTTTGCTGATGGACTAAATATGAAGTACAAGAAAAAGAGAGGAGTAAAAAATGATGCTATGGGGCCGGCCGAGTGGCGCAGCGGTTAAGCGCTGGCTTGGGAAGCCAGCGGCCCTGGTTTGGGTCCCACATATGAGGGCCAGTGACACTGCCCTCAAAAAACAAAACAAAACAAAAATGATGCTATGGTTTTTGGTGAAAACAACTGGAAGAATTAAGTTACCATTGACCAGTCCAGTATGTTGTGGATGCACATGTGGAAGTTTAATTGTAAATAGCATGAGATGCTAAAAAGATACATACATATGAAAGTACCAAGTAAGCAGTTAGAAATAAAATCCTGGATTCAGGGGCAATGTCTGGGCAGAAGATAGAATTTGGGGAATTGTGAGCCAGTAGATGGTATTGGGTTATCGGAAAAGTCATGACGCATTTTTTGCAACAAAAAATGTAGAAAAAATGCATCATGACTTTTCCGACAACCCAATATTTAAATCCATGTCATACAATGAGATCACCAAGTGTGAGTGTAGACACAGAGAAAGACCAAGAAACCAATCTCGGGCACTCCTTATTTAAAAATCAGAGAGACTGGCAACAGAGACTAAGAAGCAACTGCCTGTGAGGGAGGAGGACAGCTAAAAGACTGTGGTGTCTTGGAAGACAACTGAAGGAAACCTTTGCAGGAGGAAGCAGTGCTCAACCTTATCAGTCAAGCAAAATAAAGAGAGCAACCACTGGATTTTCCAAACCAAAGAGTAAACTTGAGAGAGGACTAGTTTGGGTTGATGTCTGTCAGTTTTATGTAGTTGCTGGGAACACAAGCTACTCAGAGCTACTTAAGCAAAATGATCAGGAGCAGGAGAAGCGAAGTGTCCCAGGAAACTCACTTCTGAGATTCCAGGTTTTCCTCCAGGCACCAGGAATGTCACAGCAAAAACAGACACATTTCTGCCTCAAGGAATTAATTTCCTCAAGGGAATGGATGACATTATATAAGTTAACAAAAAGTATATCATCCCAAATCATAGCTGTAAGGTGATGAAGAGCAAGGAGAACAGCTGATTTAGTTGTAAAATAAGAGGCGCCTTTCTTAGGGGAGACATAATCAATTTAAAAGCTAATGCACTGAGATGCTGATGACTTGGATCAACATGATCATTTGGACTTAGAGATGTCATAAAATTTGGGATGCATTTTGAAGGTAAAGTCAAAATTTTGCTGATGGACTGAATTGAATATGAGGTACAAGAAAAAGAGAGGAGTAAAAAATGATGCACTTACCTTAGTTTGTAATGATACAGTCTTTAGTGTGATCATGTCACTCATGTCTGTCTCTTCTACAAGCCTAAAGGCTCCATAAAGGACAGGAACCCTGCATACTCAGTGCTAGCACAGGCCTGAGTACAATAAACATTCAGTACTCGTGGGATTCTATTGGCTGAACGGTTACTTACATCACATAGAAGAAAATCCTTACCAGATTAACAGTGTTAGATTAAGAGCAACAGATTCATGTGTGACTCTGTTCCAAATTCTTTTTTTAATTAAATTTTATTGGGGTGACAATGGTCAACAAAACTACATAGGTTTCAAGTGTACAATTGTGTAATAAATCATCTATATATTGCATTATGTGTTCACCATCCAGAGTCAGTTCTCCTTCCATCACTACATATTTGACCCCATTTACCCTCTCTGACCACCTGCTCCCCCTATTATCCTCTGGTAGCCATTAAACTATTGTCTGTGTTTATGAGTTTTTGTTTCTTTGTTTGTCTTGTTCCTTTGTTGCTTTCAGTTTTATATCCCATGAGTGACATCATATGATTCTCAACTTTTTCTATCTGACTTATTTCACTTAGCATAATAATTTCAAGATCCATCCATGTTGTCACAAATGGCACTATTTCACCTTTTCTAATGGCAGAATAGTATTACATTGTATATATACACCACATTTTCTTTATCCAGTCATCTATTGAATGACATTTTGGATGTTTCCATGTCTTGGCCACCTCAAGTAATGATGCAATAAACATTGAAGCACATATATCTTTTTGATAAATATTTTTAGATTTTTTTAAGGTAGATACCCAGGAGAGGGATTGCTGGGTCATATGGTAATTCTATTCTTTTTTTTTTTAAAGGAAACTCCATACTGTTATCCGTAGTGGCTGTAGCAATTTACATTCCCACCAACAGTGTAGGAGAGCTCCATTTTCTCCATAGCCTCTCCAACTCTTATTATTTGTCATGTTGATGATTAGCCACTCTAACAGGTGTGAGGTGATATCTCATGATTTTTGCTTTTCCTTAATAGCTAGTGAAGCTGAGCATTTTTTCATGTATTTGTTGGCTGTTTGTATGTCTTTTTGGGAGAATTGTCTGTTCAGATCCTCTGCCCGTTTTTTAATTGGATTGTTTATCTTTAAGTTGTTGAGTTGTATGAGTTCCTTATATATTTTGAATATTAGCCCCTTATAGGAGGTGCTGTTTGCAAATATCTTCTCCCATTTGGTTGATTGCCTCTTTGTTTTGTTGATGGTTTCTTTTGCTGTGCAGAAGCTTTTTAGTTTGCTATAGTCCCATTCATTTATTTTGGCTTCTACTTCCCTTGCCTTTGAGGTCAAATTCATGAAATCCACTTTTAACTTAAGGTCCATACATTTTGTACCTATACTCTCATCTATGCAGTTTATTGTTTCAGGTCTTATGTTTTGGTCTTTGATCCATTTGGAATTAATTTTTTTTGGTACATGGTGACAGATAGCAGTCTAGTATCATTCTTTTGCACATGGCTTTCCAAATTTCCCAGCACCATTTATTGAAGAGGCTTTCTTTATTGTATGTGTTTGGATTTTTTGTCAAAAATTAACTGCCCAGAAAGAGTTATTTTTATTAGTTACATTTGTAAATGTTAGCTTAGACCACTTCTTATGCCTTCATTATTGGATTTTAACCTATTATATTATGAGTATTCCTCTAAATTGTAACCTTTAATTATTACTGGAATATTGATTTCTTGAATCTTTTGGGCTATAATTGACCTTTAAATTTAAAAGAGAAATTTCTAAAAAGAAGGTGATAGAGAAGAATATTAAATTGCAAAAGAGAAATTTCAGTTTGAAGTTTCTGTATTAAATGCATGTGCAGAAAGTATGAAGTTAGTTGTGATGCTATATATCTCATTCTTGTTTTAAACAATTGGCTGCTATTTATTTTGCTTACTAAAATTCTGAGAAAGGACAGGCATTAAACATGGGTATTGTCTGACACTGATTTTGTTTTGGTTTTCTCATTCTTTAGTTTTAAGGAACAGATCCAATTATTTTAACCAGTAACATTGAGGTTTTGGTTAGAGTAGTTCTTTCTATGCTGTCTAAACAAAGGAGTAGGAGGAAAAATTATCTAGTAAACTAGAAAATATTTTAAGTATATTTCAGGAGCACCTACTTATTCACCTTCCTCATTTTGTGAAGTGAAGAAATATGTCCCAAAAAGGTTCTGTGATTTCTTAATCTCATGTATTATGTGGCAGAGAAAGACTGGAAACCTGATCTCTTGGTTCTCAGTCCAGCCCTCTGTTTACTACAGAGAAAGGCTGTTGTTGAGCCTGGAAAGATCTTTGGGTCACATTATCAAGTTATATTTTCTATCACAGAGAGTAATCATTTGCTTCTTGGTAAATGTATACAGACATAGAATAATGAAAATAAATGTATATATTAATGAAAATAAGAAAAAAATTATAGATTAAAAATATTTATGAGAGTAAAAATTAAATACTAAGGTTATATTCATTGATATTATGGAATTAATGTTAATAAGTATAGTAATGGTGTTGTGGTTATGATTAAAAAGAGTTCTTATAGGGATACATACTGAAATATTCACAGATAAAATGAAAAGTAAATATAAACAGATTCATAAGATGTTTAAGAGAAAGTTTTGTGGGAGGAAAACCAGAATGCTTGGCTGAGAACTTGGCAGCTCAGAGCTAAGTGCCTGCTGTGTAGGCAGAGCTCAGCAGAAGCCACTACCTGGTGAGCTTAGCAAGGGTCTTGTTCTGGTTCTCAGCATTCCATGCTCAGAAAGTTATTTTATTTATGAGAGTCTGGGGAATTGATTGCAACTATGCAGTTTATGACCAGGTTACTAATTCACTGAGCGGAACTTTATTTCCAATGGTAGAAATAGTTATACCTGTTACTCAGGATATTATCTTTGCAATATCAGAGTACTTGGGAAACTGAACTGGAAATCAGAAAGTTTCCTAATGAACATAATGTTAGAGCCAAAAGAGTGGAATAGATTGTGGGATGTTTCATTCATAAGTGGAACTTCCTGAACACTTGCTTTTGCTTCACTCTATATCATTTCTTTCTTTAAAAAAAAAAAATGGATTCCTTTTGTAAAACTGTTTCCCCCTTAAAAGGCCCTGGAATACATTGAAATTAGTATTCTCACAACTTCTTGTTGTTGGTCATCAAGAATGTCATGACCTCATGCTAAACATGAATGAGGTTTGTGTAAAAATTTCAAGGTTACATTGTACTGGTCTATCTAAATTTAATTGTTGGTCATGTAAACTGGATTTAGTGGATTCCTTAGTGTCATCATCAATGCCTTTATGAAACTGTCTTCCTCACTAGGTCTCTGCAATACATGACATGCAGGAAAGCAGAGGTCTGCAAGCTGTGATCAGGTGCCTGCTTTGTAGAGCCTGTGGACCAAGAATGGTTTTGATACTTTTAAATGGTTCCAAAAATCAAAAGAATATTTTATGACATGGGAAAATTATATGAGTTTAAATTTCTGTGTCCATAAATAAAGGTTTATTGGAATAGTAATTTATGGCAGAGTTGAGTAATTGCAACAGAGACCCTATGGTTTACAAAGCCTAAATATTTATCTTGCCCTTTACAGGAAAAGTTTGCTGACCCTGCAGTATGTTGACTGAGAAAAATAACTCTCCAAGTAATTCACTAAAGAAATGGTTTATTCAGGAAAAGAAGAAGCAAGACCATCACCACACTGTGGGAAGCACACCTCCTACATGGAGCTCCTAGGCAGCCCACGTGGAGGCAAAAAAACCCCAGTTCCAAGATGGCCAATTCTTTTATTAAGGGTCCCTCCCCCTGGGATTACCATAAGAATAAACGGGAAGTCAGGATTATAGAGTTAATAAGGGGCCTAGCCTCACCCATAGTCCTCCCAACTCTATGGTTAAGCATCTTAAGATGCCAGTTCACTTTATCAAGTAGATAATTAATATTTATTTAATACATTAAAACATCTTGTTGATGAAAAACATCCAGCCTAAGAGAAAATTTATAAGAGTTTATTTGAGCCAAGCTGTCGACAATTGCTGGGAAGCCAAATCTCAACGGATTGAGAAAATGATCCTGAAAATAGCCACTTTGCAACTTATTTTATACATTAGAATCAAAGGAGGAAGGTTCCATGAAATCCACTGGGTGCAGATTAAGGGGGTGGGAGAAAGCAAAGTGGGGAAATCTCTGGGATTGGACAAAAAGTAAATTGGAGAGACAGGTACTCTTCCCATACAGGTGGGTGCTGGATAGCTAACGTTTGTTTTTTTACAGAACATAGAAATGGTAATCAGGAGACAAGCATAATAATGAAGAGTTGTGCAGCTTCCAGCTCTGGTCCAGAAGAAGGATTAAAGATGTTATCTTAGGTACAGAAAGACAAAGAACAGGCCCACTGAAAAGGCACAGATTAACTTAATGAGATGTGACTTCCCGCCATGGCCCACTTTAATTAGGAATTTTTATGTTCACACCATCCTCTGTGGTTATTTTCTGTCTCCTGAGTATGTCAGTTTAACATGTGGCCCCTTTTCCACCCACATTTCCCCGTTTTGGTCATAAATCAATCCAAAGGATGCATTGATGACTAACCTTTTGTTTGGATAGTGTGGTCCCACAGTGCTAAGAAGGCTCATTCATAGGAAGTCATAGAGTCAGCGTTTGTCTCACTGAATGTTGGACCATTGGGGGTGGGGCAAGATTATAACCTTAGATGGCATGGCAGTCGAGGCAGAATTATTAATTTATTTAAAAGAAAATGTGAGCAAATGGGAGGCAGTCAGATCCTATATGTCTTTACTAAATATATTCTGGATCATTTCTAATCTTTGAGCTATCATGATCCAAGTTTTTTTGTATGCCTTATGTTTTGATTTTTTTTGTACCTAGTATGACATTCACAAACTAGGACCAAGAGCAATAGTATTAAACCAGTAACACCGATTAGGAGCAGAAAATGTCCAATATTAGACAAGTATGAGTTTGAGGAGAGCAAACATCCTAGCCATCAAAAGAACACTTTACATGCATTATCATAATTTTTTATTATTAAGTTAATGTTTTCCTCCCTCATTTTACATTATATAAAATACACGTAATGTAAAATGTTATTTGTACATTATGATAAGTTTGGCTAGAAGTTCAAATTTTCTTTTGGCCAATTAGTTTCCATAGAAATGACTCCATGGGGAAGATTAAATTCCATTTTCCAATACATTGGATTTTCAGAATCAATATTATCATGGACTTTATTAACCTCAGGCAAAGCCAATTTGGCTATGATTTAGTATTACACCATATTCTTATAGCATTTACTGTAAATCTGGTGTCATTACAATAGAAATCAGTATGACAGAAGAATTTTCTAACTCTTTTCAATAAAAAGTCCTCTTCCCATATACCATATATTGTTGTTTGTTGAGGTGGATACGATAGGCCAGGATTGTGTGAATTCAGAATTCCATATATGGGAACAGAACCATTCACCTTTTTTATTTAATATGGCTTGTCATTCATTAATCTGATTTCTGTAAGCTGTATAACTGGGAACTGTCACTTTAAGGTTAAATAGAGACCAAGGCTGTTAAGAACATAATGGTGTAAATTACAATTATTACCTAAAAATTTCATAAATTTCCTGTGCCTCAGCAGCCATTATAGAGGGCCATTCAAAAAAATATGTATACACTCATTTTAGTTTTTATCTGAATTAATATAGTTAGTGGTCTATGTTGAGTTACGGGGTAAGCATAACTGGGTTCTGATATTTATTTAAATATATATATATATATTTATATATAAAACATTCCTTTCTCAATATTATTTTCCCCATTAACCTGTGACTTCACATATCCTTATTAGTGTGTCTCCTTTTCCTCGTTCAGAAATAATCAACGTACTAGGACAAACTATTTCCTTTTAACCTCTCTCAAAGATATATATACATATCTCTTTTCTTCTTTCTATAATAACATTCCTTCTAAATTTCAAAACCATAAATATATTATTGATAAAGAAGTTATCTTAATGAAATCGTACCATTTGCAATGATATGGATGGACCTAGAGACTATTACGTTAAGTGAAATAAGTCAGTCAGAGAAAGACTGAGACCATATGATCTCACTTATATGTGGAATTTGAAAAACTGAATGAATGAGCAAAAGAGACAGAAACAGTCTCATAGATATAGAGGAAAAAGAGGGTTGCTAGTTGGGAGGGGGTGGGGATAAGGGAGAAGGGGAAGGGATTAGACAGCATAAATAGGTAGCTACAGTATTGTCACAGGGATATGAAAGACAGTTCGGGGAATATAATAATGTTGTAAAAATTTTATAGGGAGTCAGATGGTCACATGTTTTGTTAGGGAGACCACTTGATGGATGGAGTAGAGACTTGATCACTGCACTGTATACCTGAAACTGATGTTGTATAATATTGTATGCCAACTGTTATTGAATATATAGATAGTCACAGGATGTGGATTATACAGTGGAAGGGAGTCAAAGGAATTGTAATAGATATGTATGATATGGGGGGGAGGAGTGGGGTGGTGAATTGGGGGATGGGGTTGTCACTTTGAGGGGTAAAAAGTATAACTATTGCACTTTGTTGTACACCTGAAGCTAATTAAAATTAAAACAATTAAAAATTAAAATTTTTTTTATCTTATATGTCTTTAACAATTATTAACAGTTGCTATATAAGTACAGGGTTTGAGAAAAGCCTAAAGAACAAGTATAAGTATTATTATTACTAATATTATTAGCTGACAGGTAAAGACAATCAAACAAATGGTTATTTCAAGTTCAATATTAATTATGTAGATGTACAGGTCTTCTTGATGTCTTGGGTTAGCTTGTGTATGCCTGATGTTGGGAACTTCTCATCCTTGAGGAGTCTTTGATATCCATTGATGGGCCCTTTCTGACAAGGTTGGAGTTTTTCAGTGATGTCGTGTCCAATGGACAAAATTTTCTGGTTGTGAGTCATGGTTTTTGAAGTCTTCGTCTCCCAGGAGCACATTGAAGTGACTCACTTACTAATTTATCAATTTCTTTAAGATAATTGATAAGTCCTTGATAATAATATAGAATCTCTCCTTTTAGTAAGGTTGGTTCATATGTCCCTTCACGTAATGTGAACAATGACTAATGAGGAAAAAGCCTGTATTTACCAAAAAGAATATCTCAGGTTGAGAAGCACTATAAGGAGAGCTTTTGGCCAAGGGAGATTAAAATAAAAGCCTCTAAAATTTTACCTTGTTGAGATTTAATTTAGCATTTGTACATGCTACCAATCCAGAGGACTGGGGTGATACGCATAATGAAAATACTGTAAAATAAGCCAAATATTACAAATAGATTATTATTGGTCCAATGAAATAAGTCCCTCAGTTACTATGTAATTCACCAGGAATTCTCTGAGGATTATTTATTATTTTAAATAATTTCCTTATCATTAAAGCTGTTGCTCTCCTGCAAGGGAATGTCTTAGCCCAGTGAGAAAACATACAAATCATGACTAATACATTTTTTATCCTTGAGATGGTGGCAAAATCCAGTTACCACACCTCAAATGAACCTAAAGAAAATGGGAAATGTCCTTGGGACCCTATGGGTGATTTTTCCAGGGTTGTGTTTTGGACAGAAAGAACATCTGCTATATACCTTATGAGCTACAGTAGGTTTCTAATAATATTCTTTGATCTATGAAACTATCTTTTCAAGACCCCAATATGTTATATCTGTTTGGGTCAAAGTTCCCTTTTTTTGTTGCCATATTTTCTTTTCTTCTGCAGCTGCCCATTAGAACAGTAAAAGTCTTAATTTGATTTAATAGGGAGAAGAAATATTATTAAGTCTGGATAATTTGGCTGTTTATTACTGTCAGTCTAGCTGCAATATCAGATAAATTATTATTATTTTTCTTTCTATGATGACAGCCTTAGAATGTCCTGGAATTTTGTTAATTGCCAATTGTTTTGGTTGCTGGATGACATCTAATTTAAATTCTGTAAACTATTTTCCATTTTTATGGGCTGCCCTGAGGAAGTTAAGCCTCACTGCTTCCACAAGTTGTGAGCTACACCAAAAGTATAGCAACTATCACTGTAAATATTGGCTATTTGATCTTTGGCTCATTTACAAACTCATGTTAGATCAATTAATTTAGCTTGTTGGGCTGATCTTATTCAAGTAAATAAGAAACTTAAACTTATGCTTACCATGAAAGTTATTGTATATAGCATAAGAATAAATTATCCACATATTAGATTAGGGTAAAATTTCTGGGAATTCAAGATTACTCAAATCAGCCTTTAGTATCTGAGAGAAATAGGTGGGACTCTGTATACTTCTGGGGCATTACTGTCCAACTAAACATTGATCTTCCCAAATGGAAAAGGAAAAAGGTATTTCCTGTCTTTTTCACAGGAATGCTAAAATAGGCACCACATAAATCTATCACTGAAAAATATTTGCAATACACTCAGAAATAGCTGATAATAGGGTATGTGGATTTAGAACCACAGGGTATCAATTTATGGCTGAGATTTTTGCAAATTTCCATTCTTTCCCATTGGGTTTTTTTACTGAAAGGATAGGTTAATTACAGGGGCTCATACATGGAATTGTAAGCCCCATCCCCAACCCCTGCTTTAAAGGTAATCTTGTGCAATGAGCCAATTCAAGCTTGTATATCAGGCCTCAAAGGATATTGGAAAATATTAGATAGAGGCAAAGTATTATCAATAGTTATTTTAATAGAAGTGGCTGACTTAATCTTGCCAATCAATATCTGTACTGGAAAAAGCCTAAAATTGTATTGGAACATCATGCAACAAGCATTCCATCAGTATCAAGACTAGTTTTCTCTTCTGGGGCTGGTGCGGTGACCCAGAGGTGACCCTGGACTTGGCCTGTCTAAAATCTGGCCTGCCTGTTAATGCCCAGGAGGGAATATGAACTCCAGTAGTCCTAAAATACAGAGTTTACATAACTATTAGCAAAACTTAGTTCTTAGATTTAGTTCTCTCGAGTAACTAAAGACCTAATTAAGACAATACATGGGCCGGCCCAGTGGTGTGGTGGTTAAGCGCTGGCTTGGGAGGCCAGTGGCCCCGGTTCGGTCCCACATATGAGGGCTAGTGACACTGCCCTGAAAAAAGAAAAAAAAAAAAAAAAAGGACAATATAAGACATAGAGAAATATTTTGATGACAAATAATTTTTTCCTTTCAGGCAGAAAACGTTTTTATATCAATAGCAGACGAACAGCCTTGTAACAAACTTTGTCTTACTTAGCAGAGACAGAAAACTTCATTTTGCATCAGCTTATTCCTGATTTTTAAATTTACTTATTTAATCTCATTCAGCATAATCATACATAAAAGTCTTTCAAGATTTTCCTTTACAAACTTTCTATAACTTTCCCAGTTCCTTAGTTTGTTCTTTTAAAATAATTATTTCTCCAATCTGATTCATTTAGTCTTAAATACAGTTCACCCTTCTGGGAGGATATGTGAGCATCACTGGTTAGGAAGTCTCACACTATCAGGTGAGTTGGGGCAGAGTTGAGTAGTAAAACTAGATGTTGCCCCTTAAAATGTCCTAGTTGGAAGGGAACAGGTTCTGATTTAAAAATAGACATTGGTTGATTAGATGTCCCTATCATTTGTACAGAAGCTTTACTCCAAGGGGGAGGGCAATTTAGCTGGGTGGTGTTAATAGATAAAGCAGCCCCAGTGTTATTAAGAAGGGGAAATGCCCTCATGGCCCTTGGAGCAGCCCTATGCTTGCTTCTACTTCCTTTCTTTTTCTAAATCCTATTTTAGTTTTCTACAATCCTTAAGGTGACCTGACTTTTTACATTCCTCTACAGGAGTTTCCCTAGCACACTTTTAATAATTCTGTTGCTTTGCTCTCAGAAACCAGTAGGAGCATTAATTGGAATAAATCATAAAAGCCAGGCTTATGTGTTCTAACAATTCAAATTTCTTTGCGAACTCATCAGGGTCCTAGAGAGGGCTGGGGGAATCTTTAGATTTCTTTCTTTCTTTTCTTTTCTTTTTTTAAAGATTTTATTGGGGAATTTGGGGAGGGATACAGCGTTGGGGAATTGGGGGAGGGGAATAGCGTTGGGGAATCGGGGAAGGGGAACAGACAAATTGCTGTCTTTTTGTTCTTCAGTCTAGTTGTGGAGGACATTGCTTCACTGGCCCATGTTGGTATCGTAATTGCGTTTGGTTGCCGGCCTCTGGACAGCCGCTCACTGTGGCTATTGGCAGCTCATGCTGGCTGCCGGCCACTCACTGTAGCCTATGGCAGCCCACTGCAGCAGGGGCTGCAGCCTACACCATTGCCAGGGCTCATGCAGCCCAGCTCCAGGTGGAGCTGTTGTTAGCTGCAGAGGGCAGTTTCACTGTCCCTCATATGTGGGATCCGAACCGGGGCCGCTGGCATCCCAAGCCAGCTCTCAACCAATGCACCACTTGGACAGCCCTAGATTTCTTAATTCTGCCTGTGTACAGTCGCAGATGCCCCTCCACCCAAGAGAGCAGCTCCTCTCCAAAAGGAGCTGCAACAGTGGTGCAGAAGAGAGAGACAGAGGAAAAGGAGAGCAAGTCCGGACAAGTAAAGCACATATTGGGACAGTCGAAGAGGAAAGAGTGGGGTGTTGGCATTTAGCAGCTTCAGAAACCTTTAGTTTAGAGACAGTCTCAAAACTTTTCTTATTAACTTCCTGGGGAGCAGAACACCTCTCTGTACCATTTCAGAGGCTTCTATTTGCCAACTGAGGTAAGCCTCCCATTCCATTTAGTTTGACTTTTAAGCCGGCTTTTTCTAATTGTGCACACAAATATTTAGATGTCAAAAGAGCACCATTTTGGCCATCTTAGGTTGATATCACTTCTAGATAAATCTTTCTATGTCTGTAAGTACTTGTAGAACTCCTAGGAACTGTACATCTATCTGCAGGAGAATAATGGCGTTGGAGTCTGGGAGCTTGTCAGCCTTTGAGGCTTGATTTCCCACGTTAATTTTTAGTTTTCTTTTGAGGTCTGCAGAATCTGAACAAATATATAATGATATTATGTAGTGGGTTGAAGTGTGCTGTTTATGGGTTGAGCTCCCAAGGGGCTGTCACCTCCTGAGTCACTTCAACCCTCTTGCGTGCCTGGGTTTCTCTCCCTGGCTGTCTAGTACAACCGTGAGGACTCGGAGTGCTAGGTAACCAGCTTTTATGTGTGCATCCTAAGACGAGTCCAATATTTAATTACAGTTGTGTTGGAATTCCCTATGGGGCCACTGCACGTTTTGAGGAGTTCCCTCAAACACCTCCACAAAGATACTTAGTCACCAAAGAATAGCTGAAAATGAGCTGGAGGGAGTAAATGCCCCTTATCTTTGGACCACACCTACCCTATCTACCTACCTTATCACTTAGATCTGGACTCTCTGAAAACACTTATGTTTTCCAAAGTGAAGACTGAAAGGCTGACTCCATGACTGAACCACTCTCAACCCTCTGCAATTTATCTTGTTTAAAGCTGTTGGAGTTTTTGTTTGTTTGTTTGTTTGTTTGTTTGTTTCTCCTTTGACCCAAACATCATATATATATATATATATTTTCTTTTTTCTTAATATATTTCAACAGTTTCCCAATACTCTTACAATAAAATCTAAACTCTCAGAGCTGGACGAGTGGCTCAGGTGGTTACCATCAGTCTCACACCTTTCTCTCCACCCTGGTCTTCTGTGAACATGGCAAACTCTTTCCAGCTTCTGGACTAGTGATGCTTCATGAAGTGCTCTTCCCTGATGTTGCACATGGCTGCTTCTTACACTGCTCAGACCAGGACTTAAATGCCACATCTTTATGGATGCCTTTCCTTCAGCTGATCTGAAGTAGATGGCAGTTTCCCTCTCCCTATTGTCAGAGAAAAATTACACTGGACAAGTTAAACAGGCAAGGAAGATTTATTCAAGACAATTGCAATAGAGAAAAGAGAATGAACTCAACTCCACTGAAACAAAAAGCAGGATGAATGTTTTAAGGTTGAGGTGAGCTAGTGGAGAACTACTGGGGGACCTTAGTGGGGAGGTTGTCAGCACACATAGCCTGAGTGGTGTTTGCTAGTTGTTGAAGCTAGACTCCTACCCTCCCCCAGGATTTGAAGATGGGGGCCTCCATCTTTCTTTCTGGGTGATGACATTTCAAAGGGATGGCCCAGGTCCCTGAGAAAGACATTCCCAGGTATAAAACTGGGAAGAGGCTGGGAGAAGATTTGCATTTCAAAGGGGCAGAGAAAGAATTTGCAATTAGAAGTTTTCTAAACTAAATTCTCTAAGAAAAAGAAATTCAGGGGCTTATAGTTGGAAAGAAACATATCTAAATCTTGGTTAAGCTAAGAAGAATGTTAAGGCAGTAAGGTCATCATTATGCTCCATCACAGCAATCAGTTATTTCCCTTCTAGCACTGATAAAAATAGATAAGTAGTTAAAAAGTGGAATAAGTAATTAATTAGTTTATGGGATTCTTTTTCTGTTTGCTCCACTAAAGAGGCATGAGAGCAGGCACTCTGTTACATCCTAAATCCCTAGGACAGTACTTAAAACACAGTAGGTTCCGGAAATGTTTTCTAAATGAATAAGCAAAAGGGTGTTTACATGGGAGCAAATGCGGTCTTGTGAAGGTATTTTGAGCATATTGATGAATTAACAACCAGCTCAGTGCCTGGACTTCTTACTCTGTAAGTGCCTGTGTATGTACACAGTATAAAAACACTGAAATTGTGAATTAATGACTACTAAATTGAAGCTTGCTTGAATACAAAACAATAAATAAGTATTAAGCTACATCAATGGGACGAGGAAGTAGGACATTTAGTTACTTTCTATTATTCCTGTGTGCTGCTCCATTTTATTCCATGGCAGCATCACTGTGAAAGTCAGACCTTGTACTTTTTTTTCCTTATTCATGGTGAACATGTACCTATTCCAAGGATCAGATAATATTAACAAAAGCAAATGCAATTAAGAAAGTTTTACTTTATAAGGATTTTTGTTTTTTAATGTCAGAGGTAAAACCACTAAAAACTCAGGATTATTTCAAATTCATGAAATCACCAAAGCATCAGTTTAACTGTCATAATTAGCTAAATCGCAACATCCAAGCTGTAATATATTCATTTCACACAAGTGAATCAGTGAAAAGTAAAATACTCCATTACTGGAAAATCATTTTTCATGAAAAACAAGAATGACTCATTAGGCATGCATCCCACAAAGTGTGTTTTGTATTCAGAGAGCCAAGAAAACAAAGATCAGATCCGATTTCTGAAAATTTTATTTTATTAGAAATGCTGGTTGTGGGTGATTGGCTCTTAAAAACCAACCTGAAAATGATAACATCCTTTTTTAAGGGTTAATTGTACACTCAATTGCCTTTAAAAGATCATGATTTTTATGGTTATGAGGTAAACCTGTTTAAAAATTCAGATCACTTACAATGAAGTTTTTAACAATAAGTATAATGCCAGTAAATAATACATCCTTTTAAATGAAATAACTCTCATGCATCATACATTTTCCCCTTAAACATATAGTATGTTTGATTGGGAAGTGGAGTGCAAACTTCAACATCTCAAAAAGTTTTGTTTAAAAAATGAGTCACATAATTGTTTAAGAATATACAAAGTGATGGGCTGGCTGAGTGGCGTGTTGGTTAAGAGCTGGCCTGGGACGCCAGCGGCCGCGGTTCCGATTCCACATATGAGAGCCAGTGGCACTGCCCTCTACAGTTAAGATGGTGAACAACAGCTCGACTTGGAGCTGGGCTGTGGCAATGGTGTAGGCTGCAGCCCCTGCTGCAGTGGGCTGCCATAAGCTACAGTGAGTGGCCGGCAGGCAGCCAGCATAAGTGGCCTGCCGGCAGCCAGAGTAAGTTGCCAATAGCTGCCGTGAGCTGCCATTAGCTGCCATGAGCTGCTGTCCAGAGGCCAACGACTGATCTGCCTCAGTTGGGAAGAGCGCAATGATAATACCAACATGGGCCAGTGAAGCGATGTCCTCCACAACTAGACTGAAGAACAAAAGGACAGCAACTTGTCTGTTCCCCTTCCCCAATTCCCCAATCCTGTTCCCCTCCCCTAATTCTCCAATAAAAATTTTTAAATAAATAAAAAAAAGGAATATACAAAGTGACTTACTCCTAATAGAAAATATACAGAATTTTTTGAGGAATGTTACATTTTGACCTGTAATGATTTTCCCCCTATATATTGGCATATATCCAAACATGGACCAATGACCTCATTATTCTAGACTATTTATTTTTTTCTTCTTTCTTTGTACATACTTGCTAGTGGATCTCATGATCTCCCTAAGTTTTGGGAACCATCTGGACATATATGTTTTCTTTATTTTTTTTTATCAGAATAAGAAAAAACGCCATTAGCAAAACAGACCAAAATATGAAGGATAGGCATTCTGGCATAGGGAGTAGAGCTACTTACTCTACTCATTAGGATGATATGAGGGAGTTGTGCTGAAAAGATGGAATACCTGGGAAAATAGGCTGCAGACTCTATGTGGAAACCAATGTAGGCAACTGGCATAGAAAGAGCAGAGCAGGTAGGGTGCAGCAGGTGGTGTGTAAGGCAGCCACCTGCTCATGGGTGCTGGTAGTGAGGTCAGGAGTCTCATCCTCATTCAACAAAGGCACACAAAGCACACCAAAAGGTATTGAATTCTTATATGTGCTATCCCTGAGTAATTTGCATAGATTCAATTATGTCTTATGTTGGACACCCCAAATGTCCTACTCAACTCAGGTTTCTTCTCTGCTCCAGACTAGCACTTGCAACTGTTTATGTGATGTCTGCTCTTGGATATCTCATACACTTGTAAAATCATTGTAAAGTACACTTGACTTCTTCCCACTCTATCCTCCTCAACCTGTATCCATCTGTTTCTCCCACTACCACAACAATCTTCCCCATACACACATTCTAAATAGGTTTTCAAGCCAGGGAGTCATCCTGGATTCCTTACTCTCTCTGTCAATGCTTACATTTAAATCTTCAGTACATTCTGTGAAGTAAATGGCTAAAATACACCTTGGATCTTCCTTTTTCTCTGTTGTCTTCAACTTGGTCCAAGTTTTCAACATCTCTCTTTTGGGATTATTCATTTTTTTTCTTTATTTAAAATTATTTTTATTAATTTCAAGTGCACAAAACAACATGATTAGACATTTACAACCCACAAACTGATTGCACCCCAAGTCTACTACCCCTCTGACATCATACATAGCTATTACAATACCATTGACTATATTCCTTATACTGTACTGTATATATATATATGTGTGTATATATATATATATATATATATACACACACATATATATATATATACACACATATATATGACATTCAATATTACTCTACATCAGCTTCAGGTGTAAAGTACAGTGGTCAGGTATCAACAAAACAAAAAGACATCCTACTGAGTGCTGAATGGGAGAAGATATTTGCCAAAGATACATCTGATAAGGGGTTAATATCCAAAAAATATATATATATATATATATATATATATATATATATATATATATATATATTCATAGAACTCAACACCAAAAACAAAACAAAAACACTTTTCTTATAGATAGCTCTATATCTCATCTCTTCCTTCAAATCTCATATTTTAATTTTCTCCTCTCAGAGAAACTTGCCTTGATTTTTCTAACTAAAAAAGGCCCCCCTATGCTCTTCCCTATTTCTGCTTTATTTATCATAGAAATTATTGCAACTTGAAATAATTCATGTTGTTCTTTATTTTTTTTTTAAATCACTTGTAGAATGTAATTTCCAGAAGGCCAGAGAGCTTGTTGGTCTTGTTCACTGTTCTGTCTCCAGTACCTAGCACAGGGTCTGGCACATAATAGATGCTCCATAAACATTTTATATATAAGTGACAGAGAATAAGATAAGGCCCCTGTACTCAAGTTATCATTGCTGGGTGACAGCATACTCCTAGAGAAACAACCCACCATGTGGCTCACACGAAGTTCTGTGGATGCCAAAGGAACCCAAGTATATAAATGGAGGGAACATATGAATAAGCATGGAGAAATTAGGCATGCTAATAAACCGATATATTAACAGAGAAGTAAGTTCTCTTTGGCTAACATTCAGAGTCTTTAAGAGAAGTGCGAGTAATACCCTGCTCTTTCGCTCTGCCTTCCCCTCACTCAGCCCTGGAAATAAGTGTAGGGATGGAGATCCAGGCAAGTTATTGCAGGTTCTAGCTCGCTTCTGTAATTCTTCCCTAATCCTCTTTGTCTTTAGAAACTTTCCAAATGAGCGAGCAGCCATTTTTCTAATTTAATTTATTCTCTTTGAAAACCTCATGTTTGGTTATCCTTCCTGTCTCAGAAAGAACATTTTTTCAAGTGTTTTTCTGGTCCAGTAATAGTGGACTCATAGTTTTTTTTCTAAGAATGTCAGGCATAAAAACTCAGTCTCTACTACAACAGTTTGTCTTCTCTTTGATGTGTCTCCCTTACTCTGAAGTCTTTGTAGGGCATATTTATTTATGATATTGACCTCTTTCTACCTATTTATTATCATGTGTTGATGGACCAAGGTCTTTCTGTATAAGATAAAATAATATTAGTTTATATAATGATTCAACCTTAAATTTAGAGTTTTCATGTGATAAAAGTTTATTTCTCACAAACTTAACAGTTCTACATGATTGTTCCTTGTGGGCAGGAAGTTTCCTCCCTGTGATAATTCTGGGATCCAGGCTCCTTCTGCCCTGGTTTTGACATCCCATTGGGCCCTTAGGTCAAGAGACAAAGAGATAGTGGAGAATATACATTTGCTTTTTAAAAACTCCAGTGTGAAAGTGACAAACAATTATATCTGCCCACGTCCACTGGTAAGAACTAAACATATGGTTCTTGGAAGCAGAGTCATTTGGCAAATATAGTTCCTGGGTAAGCTAATAGCTTACAGAACTGGATCTTTCATATAGAAGGGAAGCATAAATTTTGGTGGACCCAAGTTATCTGTTCCACATTGACCAAGAGTATAATAGAAATATTCAATTCCTTACTTTGGTGTGATGTCTCTATAACAAAATTATCCATATTAATCTTCTATTATTTAATACTAACATTCAATTTTATCAAATTCATCAATATCATTTTATATCATTTATTTATAACATTTATTTAAAGGACTGATGAGTACTTTGCTTTTATTACCTTGTAAAAGCATGACAAGGAATGGTAAGCAGATTTGTTGGCTGTGCTTTTGGCACAATAGAGATGAAGTGTCCACTGTTAATAATGTATTGGGTACATCAAACCATTTTAGCTCACTTCCTCTGGGTACAAAAGACCAACTGGGTAAGACCACACATTGCTGGGACAGTGTCTTGCACAAGAACATCCTTGATGTGTTTCTTTGTGCTGCCTTCAAGTTACATGAGCATTTACCCTAAGAATATGAATCTGTGCCCATAGAAATATTATAGCTTTCTGTGGTCTCCCAGAAAGTTATTGAATCATATAAAGTATCACATGTTCATTTTGATGAAATGTATATATCACTGATTTATTCTCTGAATTATATTTTTATTGCATCAAAACATGAGATTTTAAGTATAAAATCTCATGATTTTATATGAGAATTTAAGTATAAAATGTAAGATAAAATATAAAATAATTGACACTTGAAGCATTATTATTTTCAGATGTGATGTACACAAAGAGAAAGAATAATATTTCACAAATGACAACATCATTTTAATCTGGTCTCAGACTTTTTACTTCATGTTATTAAAACAAAAAAGACATGATGTAGACTCTTTTTCCTAGTCTTGAGAGGAGAATGAGATTGCTTCCTCTTTCTTCCTTTAAATATCATTAGTACAACAGAATATTCATATGTCAATATGTTTTTTCAAAGTTAATAGGCATTTGCTAAATTCCTGAATATTTTATCCACAAATTATTTGGATGCATACATACTGCCAAATCATTTTGAAAACTGCAAAATGTAATGCAAAAAGTGAGCAGTCATTTTCATCTCCTGTCCAAAAAAAGACACAAACTCATCTTAACTTGATATTTACTAAGAGATTTGTATGTCTTCTTGGAAAACAGTACAATTTGATAGTCCCAAAGCTTACACAGATATATGACACTTATGGATAAAACCACTTTCCTAATGGCATTTAAAGTTTTACTGAATAAATATCATAGAAAATCAGATGATACTTCCACTTTTTTGAATTGGTCATCCAGTCCTGGATGGTAAATAAGCAGAGACATGTACCCTGAAGGTTTGCTTCTTTGTTTCCTGACAACACTTAAAAAATTCTTGGCTATATTTCCTCCACTTCTATCACCAGTGAGCCTGATGAGTTTGCATCTAGCTAGGTGGCTATTGTCAGGGCAGCAGCTCACCTGTATAAATTGCATAAAAGAAAACCTGTTTGGGCAATAGTAAGAAATGCAATTGCTCAACAGTAAGCTTGCCTACGTCTGAACAGATAGACAAAAAGTAGAGCAGTCTACTACATAGATGATGATAAGCAGCAGTTAGACCCAAAAATGGTTGGCATGATCTGAGGAGAATTAAAGAGTCCATTTGCATCAGATGTTGGAATGGTTACACCATTCTTGAAGTCAGTGAACGTTATTGGAAGCTCCTTTAAATAATGTGATGCAACACAGATATTTTATGTATTTGCACAGCCAGATGGAATAAGGAGTAAGAATTCTAGAGGGAACAAATTGGAAAGAAACACTTTTATAGATGTCAGTGTAAACTGATGCATTATGGAGAAGTGAGCTAATGGGTTTAGGAAAGAAAGAAATTGAACGTTAAACAGAAATCTCAGATTTCATCAGGACTTTTCAATTTATGTGCTTCTTATTGTCTACACTAAAGCAGAACACTCTTCCTATACCTGCATTTCAAGCTAACTGAGAAAGCTAATGTGTATGTGTAAATGATTTTGTGTATCTATCTCTATATCTAGATGCAGATATAGATATAGATATACATATAGATTAGATATAGATATAGATATATACCAGAACTGCACTTCTTACATCACTGTAGATATTTATCTTGAATTAAGAAACTTATAAATAAGCTCTTCAAGTTACAAGTTCATTTTTAAATAAAATTTTTATTTCAAAGTAATTTTTCTTTATAGAAGAGTTGTAAAGATAGCACAGTGTTTCTGTGTACACTTCACCCAGCTTCCTCTAATCATGGCGTCAATGTATTTATCAAATCTAAAAAAAAATTAATGTTGGTATGATGCTATTGACCAAGTATAACCATTGCTCAAATTTGTTTGTCTACTAATGTTCTTTTTCAGGATACTCAGGTTAACACATTGCATTTAGTAATCATGTCTTGTTAGTCTTTTCTGACTGTTGATGTTTCTGGGTTTTTCCTTTCTATTCATGACTTCATACTTTTGAAGAGTACCAGTCAAATATATTGTAGAACATCTCTCAGTTTGAGTTTGCCTGATGTTTTCTCATAAATAGATTGAGTTATAGAGTTTGGGGAAGAATACCACAGAGGTAATGTGCTCTTGTGATCACACCATATTGGGAGCATGTGATATTAAAATGGCATATGAGGTTTGAAAATTATTTCACGAATTTGCCACCATGTGCTTACAATTGGCAGCACTGTACAAACAGCTCAGTAAGGTTTCATAGCTTGGTATATCAATGTCTCACAGCTGTGTTCATATTGTTGCATGGTGATGTCTTGCTGAATGGCGTTCATTATTGTTGTTGAGTGTTTTTGTGTCCCGTCATGAGAATATCTGAGCTTGCATGAGAGCAATGAACAAACATTAAATTTCTTGTTAAACTTGGGAAGAGTGGAAATGAAATCATATTAGTTCAAGTTTATGGGTATAATGCCATGAAGAAAATGGCAGTGTACAAATGGATTACACTTTTTTCTGAGGGGAGAGAATGCATAACTGATAAAGAGAGGTCAGGGTGATCAGTAACGAGTAGAATTAATGAAAACATTGCAAAAATTTGTCTAACTCTGCGCCAAGATTGTCAACTGACTGTGAGATGTATAGCAGGCCAAGTAAACATCGATAAAGAAATGGTTAGGAGGGGCCAGCCAAGTGGCTCTTTGGTTAAGAGTTGGCTTGGGAGAGCAAGCTCTGAGCAGCAGTGCTGCCAGTTCATATCCCACATGGGCCAGTGATGCTGTGCCCTCTACAGCTAAGGTGGTGAACAACAGCTTGACCTGGAGCTGGGTTGCCGTGAGTTGCAGATGACTGTGTAGGCTGCACTGGGGCTGCAGTGGGCTGGCATGAGTGGCTGGCAGCCGGCATGAGCTGCCTTGAGCTACTGTGAGTGGCTGTCCAATAGCCAGTGACCCATCTGCCTTAGCAGGGAAGAATGCAATGATCACAATACCAACATGGGCCAGTGAAGTGACATCCTCCACAACTAGACTGAAGAACAAAAGGGCAGCAACTTGTCTGTTCCCCTTCCCCAATTCCCTAATGCTGTTCCCTCCCCCAATTCCCCAATAAAATCTTTTTTTAAAGAAAGAAAGAAAGAAAGAAAGAAAGAAAGAAAGAAAGAAAGAAAGAAAGAAAGAAAGAAAGAAAGAAAGAAAGAAAGAAAGAAACAGTTAGGAAAATCTTAACTGAAAATCTTGGCATAAAATTAGGTGTGTTCAAAAATGGTCCTGAAGAAGCTCACCAATGAACAAAAGCAAAGGAGAGTTAAAGTTTGCCAAGACCTTTTGGAGAGACAAGACAATGTTTTGGGCCATGTTATCACTCGTAGTGAAATATGGGTGTATCAATATCACCCTAAAACAAAGCATCAAAGTGCACAGTGGAAGTCAGCCAATTTTCCACATCCAAAAAAGTTCCAGCAGTCCAAATCAAGAGTCAAAATAATGTTAATAACCTTTTTTCTTTCTTTTCTTTAATCAGAGGGATTGTTCATTATGAATTATACCAACCGGACAGACAGTTAACCAAGGTTACTATTTGTAACTGCTGAAAAGGCTCCAGAAAATGTTAGATGAAAATGACCTGAACTTTTAGCCAACAATTCATGGCTTTTGCATCACGACAATGCACCAGCTCACATGGCACTGTCTGTGAGGGAGTTTTTTGCCAGTAAACAAATAAATGTATTGGAATACCCTTCTTACACACCTGATCTGGTCCCCAGTGACTTCTTTCTTTCCCTGAAGTTAAGGGAAATATTTAAAGGAAGACATTTGGATGACATTCAGGACATCAAGAGTATTATGACTGCAGCTCTGGTGGCCATTCCAGAACAAAGAATTCCAAAATTGCTTTGAAGGGTGGACTAGGTGCTGGCATTGGGGCATAGCTTTCCTAGGGGACTACTTTGAAGGTAACTGTAGTGATATTCAGCAATAAGGTATATAATACTTTCTCTAGGGTGAGTTCATGAACTTAATTGTCATACCTTGGTTAAGGTGATGTCTGTCAGGCATCTCCACTGAATAGTTACTATTATCCATCTGCTTTAAAGTCAGTGTATCTTTTATGCAGGCATTACATATAAGCTACTCTAATTATTGAGCTACTTTAAATTATTAGTCATCTTAGGTGAATGGAAAACAATAATTTAAT
Organism: Aselliscus stoliczkanus; assembly: GCA_033961575.1. Lineage (NCBI taxonomy): Eukaryota > Metazoa > Chordata > Mammalia > Chiroptera > Hipposideridae > Aselliscus > Aselliscus stoliczkanus. The sequence goes on along the minus strand of CM066740.1, from coordinate 66,512,303 downwards.
GACATTGACAAAAGTACATAACATAAAAAAAAATATTTTGCTTCCTAAACATACAAATTAAAGAATATGCAGATAATTCCTAGGTTAGCATTTTTAAAATGTTACATAGAAATAATCTGAATAAATTCAACATTATTGTATATCAGAAGTGATGTGTGACACATAACATTGTCATAATAGAGGATGACTTTATGGCACATTTTAAAACACACCTTCTTATTAGGGAGACCACTTCATGGATGGTGTAGATACCTGACTACTGCACTGTACACCTGAAGCTGAAACTGTATAATATTTTATGTCAACTATAATTTAATATATACATAGTCATGGGACATGGAGCACAGCATAGGGAATATAGTCAATGAAATTGTAATAGACATATACAATGTCACAGGGGCAATAGATTGGGGGAGAGGTGAGGGGTGAAATGTCTAACTATTACATTGTTTTGTACACCTGAAACTAATAAAAAATAAATAAAACACACCTTCTCTCAACCATAGGTCACACCCTACTGACTGCACTGAACAAGTTGAAACTTGTCACACACTGTTACTAAGGTTTGACATGCCGCTTCCCATATTGAAGATACCTGGCTTTCCTTGGATGGCATTTGGCAGCAGCATTCACCATAGTTTTTTATCACAAAGGAAAATCTCTGTGTCACACATCACTTCTGTTCAGGCAATTTCTGTCAAATAAAAACATTATGTTGTGTCCTCATCCACCTTATTCACCAGATTTAGCACTGGGACTTCTGGCTGTCTCCCAAAGTCAAATGAAAGGTTAATGTTTTGAATTGATTCAGGACATCGAGGCAGCCACAACAGTGCAACTAAAGACACTCATGAAAGACAACTTTCTGAACTCTTCAGAAAGTGGCAAGAATGGTGGGATAAGTGTGTTCAAAGTGATGGGGAGTATTTTGAGGGAGATTAATGGAGATCTGTCTTTTACTGCAATAATTTTGTTTTTAATTAAAACATTCACCATATTTTTTTATCACACCTTGTATATATGGCAATATATATGATGTGTGTAGATGCAGGCTCTATTATAGTCTATTGAGACTCTAAAAAGAAAAACAAGGATGCTGTAAATGTACAGATGTGACAGCAATCAAATTGCCAAGATGAAAACAAAATAAAAGCAAAAGAAAAAAGTATAAGCATTTCTATAATTCAAACGTTTAGTTATTTTAAAGCTTTTGCAACACACATTGACAATAAAGAAGAAACACAGATACATTACAGTGAAACACAGGTAACTTTCTTTTTAACTTTTATGGCTCAAACAGTTCTACAATGATGCTGGGATAATGTAAACCATTTCAAATCTTTGATATTAGGAAACTTCATCTTCCCACTATTTAATCTATGCTTGTGATGCTAACAGGAATCAAGACCTGATCTGTGGGCTCATTTGGGGGATTTGTTGACAGTTGATCAAGAGAGTTTGGAAGAAAAATCATCCTCAAAATGGGTAAAAAGGAAATATTATTAGGGAAAAGTGAAATAGAATAAAAGGAAGTAATTTCCGGTCAAGATGGTAGAGTAAGTAAACGCTCTGTTTGCCCTCTCTCACAACTACTTCAGACTTACAACTAAACTACAGAACAACCATCATAGATAATCACTTGAACTCTAGCCAAACTGAAGTGCTACTTATAAAAATATCCAGAAGAGGCCACCTCAAGACTGGTAGGAGGGGTGGAGACAATGAACTGACTGGTCCCACACCTGAGTATCACCTATAAAAATCAGGAGGGATATCTTGGCTGTGGAGGAACCCCAAGGAGGTGTGAAGTGTCCCAGCCCCCTACCAGGCTCCCCAACCCAGGGTTCTAGTGTTGGGGAGAGAAGTCCCCATAACTTCTTGCTGTGAAAACCAGTAGAGATTGTGGCTGAGTGAGACTGAGGGTGGCTATGGACCCAGGCATTCATTTGAAGTGTCTCCATATGGACTTACTTGCTGATGTACTCACTCTGAGCTCCAGCACTAGAGCAGCAGCTCGAAAAGTGCCAGGAACATAGGGGGAGGAACTAAATTGTCTGTCCTCAGGGCAAGAGCTGGAGGGACAGCTTTCTCCCAGACAGAAGTGCTGGTGGAATCCATGGTTTCTTTGTTGAGCCTTCCCCTCTTCCAGTGTGCAGATGCAGGGTACGGGTACATCTGTCTCCATCAACCTGGCTAACACCATCTGCAATGGCCTTGAGACCCAACTTTCAGGCCCACCCAAGTCACTTTCGGTGGCTTTTCCATATAAATGGCTATCTAGGCTCATGCTGTGGACTTTCATAAGATTTTTCAAAGGTTCACAAAATGCAAACAAGCAGCATCTGGCTTTGGTGTGTCACATATGTCTTGCTGAGCAGCCCCAAGCCTGGCACTAGGAGTAGTGAGCCTCAGTGTGTGGTTTCGCCTCTTGGGGCACCTCCAAGACCAGTCTGGTTGGCAGTCATCTATGAATTCTTTGTGGCTTATGACAGGTGGGCTTGGGCAGGGCACAAGCTGTGGCTTAGTTTGGCATGCAGCAAGGTCCCTCCCAATAGGCTCCGGGGCTGGCACACCCAGTGACCAGCTCCAGACCAAACTAGAGCATCACCCGGCTGCCTCCAAGGGCCACACACCTGAAGGACACATTGGGCAGCACCAGAGCCCCATTAAAGTGAATCCTGCTCTATAGGGTCAGCCCTAGCACAACAGCTCCTCCACTGTACTCACAGCCAATCAGCCTAGGGTCAATTCTTCCCATTGTCATGCAAATAGCAACCAAAGCTCAACTACAACAGGAGGGCACACACAACCAACACAAGGGACATACCTGGAACACCTGGCTGAGCTGACCAGGAGACTGCCAGGCCCCACAGGACATCTGCTACATAAGGGCACTCTACTTAGACCAGGAGACATAGCAGCCTTAGATAACACATAGAAAGAAAAACAGGAGGCAACCAAAATGGGAAGACAAAGAAACATGTCCCAAATAAAAGAATAGAACAAAACTTCTGAAAAAGAACTAAACAAAATAGAGACAAGAAATCTATCAGATGCAGAGTTCAAAATACTGGCTATATGGGCTGGTTGAGTGGCACGGTGGTTAAGCACTGGCTTGGGAAGCCAGTGTCCCCAGTACAGGTCCCACATATGGGGGCCAGTGACACTGCCCTCAAGAAAAAAACAAAACACTGGCTATAAGAATGCTCGATGATCTCAGGGAGAACTTCAACAAAACACATGGGAAACATAAAAAGGAACCAGTTCAAAATAAAAAATACAATTTAAATGAAGAATGCACTAAAAGGCATCATCAGCAAACTAGATGAAGTAGAGGTTTGAATCAGCAATTTGGAAGACAAGGTAGCAGAAAACACCCAATTGGAACAGTAAAAGACATGAGAGATAGAGATAGAGATAGAGATAGAGATAGAACAGTTTAAGACATCTCTCGTACAACAACTAGCATAACAACATTTGCATCAGAGGGGTACCAGAAGGAGAAGTGAAAGAGAAAGGAATTAAACAACCCAACTGAAGAAATAATGACAGAAACCTTCCCTAACCTGGTGAAGGAAATAGATGTTCAAGCCCAGGAAGTGCAGAAAGTCCCAAACACGATGAACCCAAACAGGCTCACACCAAGACACATCATAATTAAAATGGCAAAGCTTAAAGACAAAGAGAGAATCTTAAAAGCATCAAGAGAAAAACAGTTAACTACAAGTTAGCTCCCATAAGAATGTCACTGATTTCTCAACAGAAACTTTTCAGGCCAGAAGGGATAAGCACAAAATAGTCAAAGTGATGAAAAGCAAGGACATACAACCAAGATTATTCTACACAGCAAAGCTGTCATTTAGAATCAAAGGATGGATAAAGAGCTTCCAGACAAGAATAAGCTTAAGGAGGTCACCACCCCAAAACCAGTATTACAAGGAATCTTAGAGGGACTTCTTTAAAACAAACAAACAAACAAACAAACAAAAAACAGGATAAAAATTATGAATAATCAAATGGCAATAACTACATATCTATTAATAATTACTTCAATGTAAGTTGATTGAAGCTTCAATCAAAAGATAGTTTGGGGGCCGGCTGAGTGGCTTGGTGATTAAGCGCTGGCTTGGGAAGCCAGCGGTCCCAGTTTGGTCCCACATAAGAGGGCCAGTGACACTGCCCTAAAAAAAAAAAAAAAAAAAAAGATAGTTTGGCTGAATGGATAAAAAAACAGGACCCTTACATAAGCTGCCTACAAGAGACTCACTTCAGATTGAAAGACACACACAGATTGAAAGTAAAGGGATAGAAAAAGATATTTCATGGAAATGGAAATAAACAAACAAAAAAGCTGGGTTAGTAATACTTATACCAGACAAAATAAACTTTAAAACAAAGGCTATACCAAGAGACAAAGAAGGACCCAATAATCCCACTTCTGGGTACATATTTGATGAAACCTATAATACTACTTCAAGCAGATCTGTGCATCCATGTGTTCATTGCAGCATTGTTTATAATGGCCAAGATGTGGAGGCAGCCTGGGTGTCCATCAATGGATGAATTGATAAAGAGGAGGTGATACATATGTACAATGGAATATTGCTCAGCCATGGAATGGAATGTGTTCTTGCCATCTGCAGTGGCATGGATGGACCTGGAGGGTATTGTGCTGAGTGGAGTATGTCAGGCAGAGAAAGACAGATGTAATGTGATTTTGTTTATATGTGGAGTCTAAACAAAATAAACAAAACAGAAACAGACTCATAGATCCAGAGAAAGTTTTGATGGTTGCTAGATGGGAGGAAACTTGGGACAGTGAGTGAAAAAGAAAAAGGGATTAAGAAATACAAATTGGTTGCTACAAAGTAGTCATGGAGATGCAAAGTACAGCATAGGGAATATAGCCAATAGTATGGTAATAACTATGTATAATGCCAGGTGGGTACTAGACTATTCAGGGAATCACTTCTTAAATTATATAAGTGTCTAATCACTATGCTGTACACCTGACATTAATATATATTAATACTGAATGTCAACTATAACTGAAAAATAAAAAAGAGGGGTAAAGGTGAAAAAAAGATGAAAAGGAATAAAATGTTCAAAGTTCCAGATATAAAACAAATAAGATGTAATATACAGCATAGGAAATATAGTCAATAACATTTTGATAGTGTGGTACAGTGTCAGATGGTTGCTGGACTTATTGTGATCACTTTGTTAGGTATATAAATGTTGAATAACTATGGTGTCCACCTGAAACTAATATAATATGTTAGCTTTTTAAAAATAAAACATATAAATAAATGAATAAATAAATATAAAAGAATGTAATAAAAAACCTGTAAGAAAGGTGTGCATTAGCAGATTACTTTTTCACTTGTCCAAAAATCTCACCTAGCTTCGAGCTCCACCATTTAGCATCTGACAGTTAAGGATCCAGTTTAACCTCAAGGAAAGCACGTGTTCACAGTTCTCTGAGGAAGTTAGCCCTGCTGTGAGAGGCAAAGAAGTAAGGAGGAAGACAATCAGTAGTCTGTGGCCTGTCACCAAGATCCTAACATGCGTAAGTCAAAGTCTGTCTTGAAATTCTGGCGTCATTTTGAGAGGCTAAAAGCCTCTTGCACAGATGACACTTTGTTTTGGTTTATTCTCTCACCTTCACCTACTTTTTTATAAGATACCAGTATAATGTGGAAATTACAAAAGTAGTGATTAGCTGTAGTGGTTTTAAACATACAGATTTCTTATTGGATGGCTTTTTTTAAACCTCAAGGCTGTTAACCATGAACTGAAGCCGCAGCAAAGTTGCTTGTGAAGACCCTTTGTTTTTTTCAGCTTGACAGTTTTTGTGAACACATCCCAAGAGCTGAGCCCTCTCCTGTAATTGCTGCCATCCCCTCCCTTCAGAAAGATACCCAATAAGTAACCTGTGGCTTGTCACTCAACAATCTTAGGGTAACTATAGAGAACATCTGAACACAGTGTCTTTGTTCTTCCTCATAGAAAAAAGGAAAGAGAAGATCATGAGGCAATGACTTACAAGTTTTCTTTGCAGAAAAGAATGAGAATGAGAGCACCCCTGGACACATGATGGCGTTTCCAAGTCTTCATGTTGAGCTCTAAGTGGGAAACCACAGAAATTTACCCTAGCTTTCCTCCCATTTCCTTTTTGATGCTTAAAAATCTGTAACTCCATCCACAAACAGGATGAATCTGAGGCATTTATAAGTCTCCCATCTTCTCAGTTGGTGACTTCTCAATCAATAAACCTTTCCTTACTCCAAACTGACTTGTCAGATTTTGGCTTTGTGCAGTGTAGGGCACACAAACCAGAGTTTGGTAACAATTTCAATCTTGACTTAGTACCTTTCTCTCCTTACCAGGTTTATTTTTGGATCCATCTGTGTTAGGTTTCAAAGAAAGCATGTAAAAGCCATTAATACTCTGAAGCATAGACAATGAGAGAGAGAGAGAGAGAGAGAGAGAGAGAGAGAGAGAGAGAGAGAGAGAGAGAGAGAGAGAGAGAGAGAGAGAGAGAGAGAGAGAGAGAGAGAGAGAGAGAGAGAGAGAGAGAGAGAAAGGAGGGAGGGAGAGAGAGAGGGAGGGAGGGAGGAAAAGAATCAAAAACAGCTTCCTTCTTTCCAAGAACTAGAAATTTAGGGGCTTAGGATAAGTGAAAGACTTGATTTCCAGCTTCTGTTCTGCCCTCTCCTGTGTCTACCTGTTGACAAAACTATTAAAGTTGGGCTCACAGTTTGAGCCTTTGCTTTATTAATTTAAAGTCTGGAATTTTTTAAAATTACATTTATTGGGGTGACATTGGTTAATAAAATTATGTAAGTCTCAGTGTACAATTTTATAATACATCATCTATATATTTGCATTCTGTGTTCACCACTCAAAATCAAATCTCCTTTTGTCAACATATATTTGACCCCCTTTACTCCATTCTACTACCCTCTACCCCCTTACCATCTGGTAAACACTAAACTGTTGTCTGTGTCTATGAGTTTTTGTTTGTTTGTCATGCTTGTTTGTTGCTTTCAGTTTTATATCCCATATATGAGTGAAGTAATATGGTTCTTGACTTTTTCTGTCTGATTTATTTTGCTTAGCAAGATAATCTCAAGATCCATCCATATTGTAACAAATAGCAGTACAGTAAAGCCTTGGATTGCAAGTAACTTGGTTTGTGAGTGTTCCATAAGATGAGCAAACGTTTCTAATACGTTTTAACTTGATAAACAAGCGATGTCTTGCAATACGAGTAGCTTGTTTCCAGAACAAATTATGCTCGCAAACCAGGTATTACTGTATTTCATTGTTTTTTATGGACAAGTAGTATTCCATTGTGTATATGTACCACATCTTCTTTATCCAATCATCTATCAAAGGACACTTTGGTTGTTTCCATGTCTTGGGCACTGTGAATAATGCTGCTATGAAGGTCTAGAAATTTTTAAAGTCCCTTGAAGAGTAAGGATCTCTGGGGATCTCTGAAAAGCACAGGACTTACTTAAAAAAGAAAAAAGATAAGCAATGAACCAGTTGGAGGTGAGAACAGGATCTGCACTTGGATCCCAGCCTAATTAACTGGTGTTTTATTGAAATGAAATTATATTTGAGAATTAGAAAAGAACTGCTTTACCTAGATCCTAGTAAGATAGAGAAACATAAGGCAGTAACCTTACTTGTCAATTATGTCATGAAGATTTCCTTCAAGATGGGAGAAGGGGAACTGTTAGAGGACAGATAACAGGTGTGTGAAAAGGAAGCAATGCTTACCTCTATTTTTAAAGTCCCTATTTGGAATTGAGAGACAAGGGACCAGAGCAAGGACTTGCCCAGGCACAAATCATGTTTTGGTTCTAGCATCAGAATTCTCTGGAAAGCAGGATCTGAGCATTAGAGGAAAATATTCCTTGTCTGGTAGTTGCTGAGAACAAAGGTGTGACATGATTTCCAGAATTACTTAGAAGGGATTTGAGAATCCTGGCAGTTTTTTTTTATCATGCAAATAAGAGCTAAACAAGAGAAATGTTACTTTGCCAATGTTATTGTTACCTATTTTATTGTCGCATGGCCTAGGCAATCAAAGGGTTTGATGTTTACTTTATGTGCAATATTGAATATTTGTATTCATGAACAATGCATATTCTATTTTACCTATTTGTAGTTAGAGATTTAAATTCAATTCATAAAAATATATGAAACAATATCTAAATCCAGAGTTTAATATATAGATGATTTATTATAGAATTGTACACTTGAAACCTGTATAATTTTACTAATCAATGTCCCTGCTAGCCAATAAATTTATAAAAATAAAAGTGAATAAATAAATTCAGGCTTTATGCACTTAGAGAAAACAAATAACAGTAATACATTTGAAGGGTCCTGTGAGTTTTAAAATTATAAGTATAAATTTATATGACCCAGATTTCCTCCTCTTCCACATATTGGAATGAATTTTTTGCAAATGGTTTTAGTTGTATGGCAAGAAGGAAGGAAGAAAGGAAGGAGGGAAAGAAGGGTACAAAGAGCGAGGGAGAAAGTGAGGGAGTGAGTGAATGAGTGAGGGAGGGAGAAAGACCAAATTAGCTGTTTGGGTTGACTCATGTAGCTTTGGATCACCTCAAATAATTTTAACAGTCTTGACAGGTAAGTCAAAGGAGCAATCCCTTTGTTAGTGCAAATGGTCCCCAAATGGTAGAGCTTGAACATATGGGAGTTGTGGGGGAGGCTAGGGAGGCGTGTACACAGACTAGTATAAGAGAAAGAAAATTCTAAAACTTGGAACTATGCATTATTTCTCCTGTGCTACTGAGGAATGAGAAACAGGGCAGGACACTTACTTTAGTAAGATTTGCAGACATTTAGTTCCCAGCCTTGGACTGAGTAGTGAATGGTAAGCTAAATTGCTGTATGTAATAAATGGGGTGGGGGGCTGAAGAGACGAGGCTGAGCAGTATTTAATTGTCTATATTCAAATGTTAAAATGCCAAATTAAATAAAACAAAATATCCCAGTGCTGCAGACTTTTGGTGCTAAATGTGGTAACCTTGGTTACCACAGGTTAACAGGTTAAGAGAAATTAAAGGAAAGTCCCAGACTCCATATCTGGGTCTTTGTAGAGGAAAAGGAAGATAATGGCTATGGGATAGAAGTCATAGAATCCACAGGAAACTGAAGAAATTCGGAGCCAGAGTGGCCATGAAAATTTGGCCCCAGAAATTCTCAGGAAAATAACAAAAGCATTCAATTTAACTCTGAATTTATTTAAACCTCAAAGGACAGGATGACCTCGGTTACCATTTTGGTTGTTCAAGCAGCAGCATCAGCAGTAGTGTTACTGGCCAACTGAGCAACACCAACCCCCACCACTGAAAAACTTTAACGTTTTCTTTTCTATAGAAGTGTTAAGTATAGAAATATTAAGTCTCCTCCCTAGTTCTTTAGTTTCTTAGCTCTTGGGCTTTGATTGCTCTTCTAACCAGTTTATGAATCTTGGACTGAAGATCCCCCTTGCTTTTTAATTGCTTTGTAAATCAGTTTCTGAATCTGAAACAATAGGAGTCTCCTACCCGTGCTTCAGATAACCATTTGCAAGCCTGAGACTTCCTAATATCCCCCAGGCCAGTAAGCTAACTGTCAAACCCATTCTGTGTCCAGACAACTGATGCCACCTGAGTGATGGACTGAATAACCACAAGTTTCATAAGAACTAACAGATTTATATTTTTGTCCTCATTCAGGAGCCTTGAGGATAGAGGGGATACCCCAACAAGCAAAGAAGCCAACACGGTCTTCCAGGTGGAACTTGAGACCCCTTCCTCTCATCTGAGACCAGTTAGGGTGAGAGTTCTGTGAAGCTCCAATAGGCAGGGACAGCTCTATGCCCCTGCCCAGCAGGAAGCAGATACAGAAGAAGAGACCTCCTGTCCCTCAGCTTCCCATAGAGATTTTATGGGGATCACGTCTCTCAAAGAAAAACTAGGCAGGCAGTTAGAGGCAGGCATTGTGTCTCTGCATTCCTGCACAACCCACAGAGTGTGACCGCCTGGGGGACATTCCCTCTCCACCCAAAACTCCCCTTTGTATTGTAATTATGTACCTCTGTGGGAAGAGCAAATGGGCACAAAATATCCAACTAGATCAGACCAGTCACTCACACCTACATAGTACCTCTTTTTAATCACAGGTGCCAATCAAATGGTCCTAAGCCCAGAAAGAACAGCCCATTCTGGAGAAAAAGGCTAAAAACCCCAAGTCCTGGGAAGCACGCGGCTGCTACTGCTGCTGCTTCTTCCCTGCTCCTTTTGACCACTTCTTCCCTTTGAGCCTCACCTTTGCACGTGGCCCACTCCACACTCTTTGGAATGTAACTTCTAATAATGGGCCCTTGAGCCATCCTCTAGTACTCAGGTCTACTTTTACTTCTAAATGTACTATCTTTTGTAATAAACTACTTATTCTACTGCTTTACTCTGGTATCTCGTTCAATTCTTTGCTCAAGTTGCCAAGGACCTGGACTTTGCGCCGAGAAAGGCCCACTTTCCAACAACAGTAGTGACACCAGGTTGGCAGCCCAAGGCCCAGTGAAAGGGTGGCCATAACCCTGCTGCTAAGCCTTGAATTGCAGATGACAACAGGAATCCAGCCAGGGGTTGCAGTCTGAGTCATTCCCTGCTTGCATATCACTTAGTATTTTTACCTAGAAGTGTTTTGGTCCCAGAGGAGAGAAGGAGCATGCCCCCTATGACCACCAAGGGAAAACTAGGGTGACTGGTTGGTCTCACATGACACCTATTTTTCTTTGTAAAGAACAGTGAGATATACATTGTTTATGAAGAAAAGTGAGACCAGCCACCATGTATCATTTATAGCTTGTTACTTTTTTTTTTTTTTTTTTTAGAAAAAGCCACATGGACCTGTTAAACCTGGAATTTAAACACCACTGCAGGGAAATAATTATCTTATGGAGAATTGCTTCAGAGGGAAATTGAGGGGCAGCAGGGTGGTTTATGAGTACAGCGCCATAGGAGGATTCTGCCCTGAACAATTGAAGCATTTAGCTGCCAGTTCTATTAGGGCCCCGATGTTACTGATGTTAGCAAAGTTAAGGATAAAAACTGAGCATTTATACACACCAACCTGGAGGAAAGGGCCTTTAAGTAAACTTTTAGACTGTGAATTTAATTGAACCTCTCCCATTTATTTCAGTCTAATCAGCAGGTTTGCTGGGTGATGTTATCATTCTTTGAGAGTTGCTTTATTCTTCTTAATAGCTCAGTGCCTGCATTTTTCATCTTTAGAGAGTGTCCCAACAATAAGTAAAGCTTGCTTGTAAATTGGAATGCATCAGAGTCCTATCTGAGCCTCACTGACAGGGTGGAAGGGGAGAATGTATATTTTAGGCTCATACAGGGTCTGGAGGAAATGGACTATATGCAATCAAGTTATGATTATGGTTATGCTCATTTATTTGTCAAATGCTTAGAAATATATTTGACAAAGCAAAAAAAGGAAGATCAAGACACTATGCCAGTCTCATATATGGTATCGCTATAGGAAAATAAAGCTTCTGTGAATCTTCAAGGCAGATATATGCCATTTTTTAATCAGCTGAGTATTATGTGAAGCTGTTTTCATATTTTTTGGTATATAAAGCTTTTCCCCATTGAAATCATTTATTGTTTTTATCAGCTTAATATAAAATGTAGTAGATGTTTGCTCTTCTGACAGGATGCTTCCTATAAAAACTCTCAGAATCACAAAACACTTGTTTATCCACTCCTTGCTTTCTTGAAAGTTGTATTTTTCATCAAGGTACACATGTCTCCCATGCAAATTATCTTTTCAAATGTTGCTAAGACTTTCTCTATCACTTAATGAGCTATGTCTTTCCTAGCTGAAATGTGCCCTGAAACAGACATGCTAATTCTATCTGAATTTATTTAAACAAATGCTGATACAGTGCTATCATAAGCCCTTTATACATATTAACTAATTTCAACCCTCATAATAACCATTCAGGAGATGCATTATCATTACCCTCATTTAACAGGTGAGCAAACTGAGGCAGGTGCTGCTGGGAATTTACCAGAAACCAGTTTGATTAAAACTCAAGAAGTATGGCTCCAAAGTCCATATGCTTAACCACTATTCTATGCTCTTCTGTATGGAACATAAACTGAGCTTCCAATTATCAATGATATGGCATTCTTTAATTTCAAAATTATGCTTTATTGCAAAGATCTATCTGTTCCTTTGACTTTGTTTTACTTCTTTCACCCGTTCTAAAACTCACTTTTGGTTGGTGAGGGAGATGTACAAGCACTATGGTACCTGTGCAATGACTGTCACATCCACACCACCCGGCTGCTGCCCAGGTGCCCTTAGGAAACTCTATCCTTTCAAAAACCTGTAATTCAAATTGTGCCTCATCAGAATTACAGACCACTGCATGCCAGGGACCTAAGTCACTTTACAATAGTCAAAACCATGAATGTTAAATCCAAAGCCCCAAGATTTTATTACAGTTGGTGTATAGGGCTAGTGGAGAGTTCTATTTTCTTAAAAGTTTTCTGGTCATCCCCATTGTAATGCACACAAGTACTGTTTTGCTTTTTGTAATTCCACTATGGAAAAATATTTCAAAAACCATATTTTATCCTTGGAAAATATTACTCTGCAATCTCTTACAGGTAGATGTGAAGTTCATGTTTCCAAGAAAACTTACTCATCCACTTTCATCTATATCTCTATCTCCTCTCTCTTTCTCCCTCAAGCTTCTTTGTGCATAGTATTTATATTCAGACTAAAGTATTCATATTGTTTTAGTCTAAGATGTAATCTGGTGAATTTCCTAAGTAATAATTAATTATTTTTGCAGACAGGATTTTAGCTTAAAAATTCAGGAAGCAAATCTGAAAAACACACAATGTTTAAAAAGCATTCATTCATGTGGACTCATGATCTATACAGAGCAAAACCTACAAAACTGGGTAGGCAAAGTGATCTCTGTTAGATGTGATCAATGATCATTGCTTTTTTCTTTACTACTTTTCCATTCCCAATTTTTTATTTGCTTCTCACCAAGATATCTTACACCAGGAAAGACATGTTTTTAAAATGTTTTATAGAAAGGGCTGCCTTACTTTATACTTGCAGTATAGTTAGATTTTTAGGCTCTTGCAGCACTAAATACTGCTCATCTAGTGCTTTTGAAAATAGCTTGAATGGTTTCTTTTCCTCTAATCTTTTCTCTTTTTTACTCTAAGACAGATAAATTATTGTTATAAGTTAGTCTCTAGCAAATCAGTAGTTCCTTAGCATGTGAATTGCTTAGGAGCCTATTAAAATATAAGTTGCCAGGCAGCTAGTTGGCTCAGTTGGTTAGAGTGCCAGTGCTCATAACACCAAGGTTGCCAGTTTTATTCCCACATGGACCAGTGAGCTGCGCCCTCCACAACTAGATTGAAAAACAACGACTTGACTTGGATCTGATGGGTCCTGGAAAAACACACTGTTCCCCAATAATGCTTAAAAAAAAATGTAGGTAGCTGGGTTCCAGCCTTGGAAATTCTGATTCAGGTGGTTTAGTCTGACACTTAGAAATTGCTCCTTTGATAGCCACTTCAGTGATTCTGATTCTGTCGCTTAGGAATACACTTTGCAAAACACTATTTCACAGTGTTCAGTGCTCAGTCTCCTCCACAATATTATCTCCTAAAGAGGTTCTAATACACAATATGTCAGTTGACATGTACACTAAATGCCATGGAAGTAAGAAAAGAACAGGTTGGCTTAATTTAAAATTACCTTTTGCCAATGATCAATAAATGACCACATCCATACACTGTTTGTCTCATCCTTATTTCTGAATGTAAAGGGGACTGGGTAGATTAGTTAGGGAAAAGTATACCTACTTTTGAGTATTGATATTAATATTTCCCCTCCAAATATTCTATGTGATTCTTACATTTTGAGAATTTATTCAGATTTTGTTAAACAAATAAAAAAGTTATGTTTTGGTTATAAAGTATTTCTTGAAAACACAACGTATCCTGTCTGTAGATCATTGCTTAAAATAAAGACATATTCAGGACCCTTTTGATCCCTACCAAATTACCCATGCACACATCTAACTACAATTCCAGAAACCTGAAGACATGACACAAATCTCCAAATGATGGTTAAATAAGAATTTAATTCAACCTGCTGATAGCACTCCTAATCCACAGTGGTTATGTGACAGCAGCGACCACCACATTAACAAATGGCAAGTGCAGTAAGAGGATCAGAAAGGAAAAACATGTTTTATCTTTGGCTTGTCCAGTGATTCAACATGGAGTCTTTTAATAGATTTAGCTTTTTTCCCTTGATTCCTGTTGGCACAAAATAAGAAAATTACAGACCAATATCTCTGATGAATACAGGTGCAAAAATCCTAAGCAAAATACTAGTAAATCAAATACAATGATACATTAAAAAAATTATACATATGATCAGGAAGGGTTCATTCCAGGGACAGAAAGATGGTTCAAAATATGCAAATTAATGTAATTCACCACATTAACAAAACATACATATCATATGATCACATCAGTAGATGCAAACAAAGCATTTGACAAGATTCAACATCCATTTACATATAGATTTGTTGAGTAGCACAGTTTTCACTAGAGATTCCTGGCATAAATTTTGACTGGCAAAGGTAGGCATCTAAGTCCACTTGGCTATATACACTCAAGGTTGCAGTTTTCTTGAATGACATTTCCCACTCCTCTACAAACTGTCCTATTGATAGTTGTAGAATTTGCCTGCAGTGTAAGATCCAATCCCAGCTCTCAACACAAAGGAACTTTCTTGCCTATAGAAATTGAACAGATAAAGGACTGGAGTCGGAGGGAAGGGGGAGGGGATGCCCAGGAGTCTGAATTCTGTTACAAAGAATTTATTAGGGGCTCAGATGAAATTACTTATATATTGGACTTGCCATTAACAACTTTAAAAAAATATATTCTTCATTGGCAAAAAAGAAATGCAGACCCCAAATTTCTCAGAGAATTACTAAGTTCTCTGGAGAACGTCCAGAAATGTAAAAGCAAAAATGAAGCCCAAATGTCCAGGGTTATAGATGCTAAAAAGCAGATCATTTGGATACAATGTGCAATTTCATGCTGAAAGATAAAGATCTTAGTCCACTGGCAAAAGTCTCTGCAAACAAATCTCCCCCAAAAGTTCCCCTGTGCATTAAAATAATAATATAATATAATAAAATATAATATAATAATAATCATTATCCAGATTGCTTTGAAAAGTTTGAAGAGAATATTGAAAATATTTAGGGAGACAAATCATGCCTTGAAACCTGGAGTTAAAGTTTAATTTGGCTCTTTTATATATCTATCAATTGATCAATAGATATTTCAGTGAGATAGAGAAAAGGAAGAAAAGCTAATTTCAAAATGTTATTTAGCCCTTAATAACAAGTTATTTACAGGGCCATGGCTAAGACAAGATACATCCATATAACACAGATAAGTTTTGACAATGCATCAATCTTTTAATATTTACTAGTATATGTTGCTGTCTAATCTTGAATACAGTATGTACTGTAATTAAATTATTTTTAAACTCTCATTCTATTGTCTTACATTATTCTTGCAGTAGTTAGCTTGGTATTTTCAAGGTTTCAGCTGGTTCAGCAAATCTGTCCAAGTAGCAAAGTCTTCAGTCCCCTGAAACGGGAATATTTTTACCTGGCTCCTTGACCTGTGCTATTCAGACATCAGCAGCTATTTGCTATGTTGCCCCTCTGCTCTGAGTTTAAAACTGCTTTTGTGCAGGCGGTTGGCCAGGGGCTCCTGCAGGTGTTCTCTCCTCTATTGTTATGGAGCTGGAGTCCCTAAGGTTTCTTCCCTGTTTGTCATGCTTCATATCCACCAGCACAGCAAACAACCCATTAGATGATGTACTTAGGTCTGCCAGCACGAATTCCCAGACTTCTACTATTTAAGGCATGTGATGGCTGAATCTTCCCATGGCCTAGCTTGTTATTTCCATTATCCTTTCATTTTCAGTATGTTTTTAAGTAGATATGTTTGATCTAAATACTTTGATCAATGCAGGAGTCTGGAGGCCTGAATTCAAAGTTAGTTTCCATGAACAATACCGGTAATTCCCTGCCCAGCATCCTGTTTCTGGACTGCTGTACTGCCCCTCAGTTGCAGAGGCGGCTGCTAAGGGCTCTCAGCAGTCCCCAGGAACTGACTCATCTACGGAGGTGTTGCCTGTCTCCCACCTCCAGGTGGCCCACATCCAAAGGTTGACGTGTGCAGAAGTTGAGCTGCTGTACCTAAGCTGCCATTAGTTCTGCAGTGTGCTTAATACTCTGGACTGGACTTACTGGTGACCTCATTCTTGCTGCACTCTTTCCCATTCCCTGCATCCCTCATTCAATCACAGGTGTCTCCTGAGTGCACATCTTTAGTAAATTCCATGCATCTGAATCCCTCTGTCAGGCCTCCTTCCAGGAAGGCTGACTGAAAATTAGCTTGATTACCAGTTAGCTTTGCGGTAGCCAGGTGCTCAATCTCTACTAGCCTCAGTGTCTAAAGAAATGAGGGGATTAGTGATCATCTTTGTTTCTTTCCAACTTTCAAATTTTATTTTTCAGAGTAGTCAAATTCATTGGGTCTTTTCAATCAGAGAGTCCTTTCTGATCCAAATGTTTTGTGGATTCTTTAATGCCAGGCATCTTTGATATTTGAAACAGATTCATAATGACTAAGTTGTCACTCACTTCCAAATTTCTTCTTTAGCTATTTTCTTCTGCCTTTGAGTGTATCCACCAAGAAGTGGGGAGGCCATTGCTGAAAGCAATGTGACCAGGAATGTATTAATGATTCCTAACTCTGGTGGTTGTAGGTAAAATTGAAGGAAGGTGTTCTCATTCTTGAACTCTGGAAAACTGTTGAAGAATTCCTTTTTAAAAATCCTGCACAATCATTAAATAAGGCACAAAGAAACCTCTCATGATGAAATGCAGTCCAGCAAATCATCTGAATTAGCATTCACATAGAAGCTTGTAAAATATTGGAAGAATATTCTTAGAATTAGGAGAAGAGATAACTTTCTGGATGCTTTCTTGCTAAGACCGTTCTATGCTGTTTAGTTAAAATTGCAGTGAAAGATACAATAATGCAATTCGGTTCAAATCCTTGTCACCCAGAACCCTATCTAGTGAATGCTGTAAACATACTCATATGCCAATTGACATCATCTCTGTTCTTCAGTAGCCTCCAAATAAGAGTTTTGAGAGTGGAATTGTGACAGCTCCAAGAACAATTTGGCAACACAGCAACCTTGAAGGCTAGTGGGAAGTCTGTAGAGATCTCTGTCTGATGCAGGTAATCAGATAGATGGCTTCTTGTTAGATCTAAGACTGAGGCATAGGTGTGTGCATCTGGCCCTCCAAAGGGTGCCTGAAGTCTGGAATAAAGATTAACAAGTAATGTCTGTGTTGGCTCACTTGAACAGAATAGCAAGTTCTTCACTCAAGACAATAGACACAGAACGTATATGATTTAAAAAATATATAGGGTCCATACATACACCCACATCCTTCTTAGGGGCAGTAGAGTAAAAATATCTAAATTTGAAGCTTCATAGGCATTTAAATTTGTAATGAATAGAAGAATATTGTACTGTTATAATTCATAACAATTACACATGTGATTCATGGGAACTACTGTTACAATTGCTTATGGACTAAAAGCCCAATAAAATATGAATGATATACAGTCTTATAGGCTGTGTTGTTTTTTTCTCTGTTTGCATCTGTCCGTTGTTTTTTCTCTATTTGCATCTCTCCCCTATACTCCATACATTTTCTATTCTTCTCTGTGCCCTAGGATGTTGAGCCCTGTAGAGTAGTTACCAGAGCTCCTTGCTTTCTAGGTTCTAGGTGAATGGGGCTAATGGGAGGCACTGACAGAAGACAGGAGGTAGGAGAGAGGTTGGGCATTACTGCAGTTCCCAGTGAGCAGCCCTCTTCCACGGATCCCTACCAGACTCTTGTAACACCATTTTCTCCCCTTTCTATTCAGGGGGTGGTTTCTGATGTTGCGGGCTGCTGTACCCACTCCTCTATAAACATTCCCTTACTTAAATATTCTTAGAAATCCTACTTGAGTGTACCTCTTTTCTCTCCAGGCCCCTGACTAATCTATGAATTCTTCTCCTGTTCAGATTCTGTCAAACTAAAATTAAACACTCTAAGTCTTTCTCAGATATCTACTTATGAGGACAGAGGTCAAGGTGCAGAGTATAGGAGAGACAGCTGATTTCATCACAAGTATGTTTAAAAAGAGAACTGTCCTGACCCACCCACTGTGCACACCTCTTTGCTTGCACCTCTCCAGCCTTCTCACTTCCAATACACCAAGCATTGCCCAGTCTCAGGTCTTCATACTTGCTGTTTCTTCTAGATACTTGCTGGTCCTCTCAAACATCTGGTAGAAAAGTGCTTGGTTTGCTTCATCACTTCTTCAGGACTATATCCAAAAATCATATTTTCATTGAGGCCTTCTTTGTTCATCTCAATTAAAATTGCAACCCTTGACTCGCTACCTCTCTGCTCTCTGTAGTTTTAATCATTAGACTTATTTTAAAATGACATTATTTATTTAACTGTTTACAGTCTGTCTCTTTTCATTAGAATACTTTTTCATGCTGCCATTTTCAGCATCTAGCACAGTTTCTGGCACATATTAGTAATTCAAATTTTTTTTGCATGAATGAATAAAGAGAAGAAAGTGCAAAATAAGTCAAATGAAACATCTACACTCTCTTTTCTATGGAAACATCATAAGGACTAATTCATCTACAAAATATAGTAATACCTTTGTTTGCGAGCATAATTCATTCAAGAAACAAACTACAGTAAAACCTTTGATTGTGAATGACTTGGTTTGCGAGTATTTTGCAAGACGAGCAAACATTTCTAATACATTGTCATGTGGTAACAAGCGATGTCTTGCAATATGAGTAGTTTGTTTCTGGAACGAATTATGCTACTCATATTGCAAGACATCACTCATTTACCACGTTAAAATGCCTTGCAATACAAGTAGTTTATTTCTGGAACAAATTATGCCTGCAAACCAAGGTATTACTATACTCGTATTGCAAGACATCGCTTGTTTACCACGTAAAAATGTGTGGGAAGTTGATAGCACCCCAGTGTCTGACAAGGCCACATTGCCCTGCTCAGCACTGGATATTAGGGATGCTGCCTTATGGTTGGTCATGTAATATCTCCTGCCTCTGTGAACCCATGTGCCTTTTCTTCTATAGGAGACAATATATTCACTACACTTGTGACATGTTCCTGTGGTACCCCAATGAGCTAACTACGCAGCCAATGATGGGTAAGATCTCCTAAAAGAGGGGAGACAACCCAAGCCAGGCGGTAGTTCCGTGGGGAACCCCTGAACTGAGATATTGGGGACTCAAGCCCCTTGGAAACTGAGACACAGACCTCTGACAAACTCAGGCCAGAAAACTCAGGCCTGTGAGAAGCTGATGCATTTGCCTAAGGGCCCTACTGTGAATAGTCTCCTGAAAGATTAAGTCTTCAGGCCATGAGAGTTCCGGGTAAGAGGCAGCTCTAAGACATCCGCTGACCATGGATTTGTTAATCAGCCTTGTGTGAATTCCTTTGCCCAGTGCCTTGTTGCAGCAGCAGATACTGAAGCTTTGAGAAACCGATGCAGCCCTCTGTAGGATAAGAGAGGTGTGAAACCCTTTTGGTTGCTAGGTATTGTTATTTACAAACGAATAGATTTTAGATGCTTTTACTTTAAACACAGCCACCCCTAGTCTTTTGGTATAGCTCAAGTATACTGTGAGTTTTATGATTGTGTTTAACTGCTAGAATTTAGGATGATTTCTAGATAGTCAAGATAGCTTTAGTAAACATTCTTTAGGTGACTTACAGAAACCAAGTCTGGGTTTCATAGCAATTATCATAATAAAGACAAGGTAATCCTTTAACGGAAGAGTAAGTCACAGTGCACCCTGGAAAGAGCACTTACAGGGGAGTAGAGGACTGTGTAAATCCTGAGAACTACAAACCACCGTTAATGATTTGTTGCAGTTTGCATCCTTGAAAATTCTCAATAAAAGCTATGCGCTGACCCGATTCGGGGCTCAGTCGTCTTTGGCTGAGTCCCTTGGTCTCGCTCCTATCTTTCTTCTGTCTCTTGTTTTTCCTTAATCTGCGTCGCCCCTCTCGTGTCCCACTCGCTCTTGCCACGCAGGACGTGACAAAAATGTATTAGAAATGTTTGCTCATCTTGTGGAACACTCACAAGCCAAGTTACTCACAATTCCAGGTTTTACTGTACTTTGAACTCTTTAAAGAGAGAAGACAAAGATGCCTTAACTCCCATTAATATTTTATCAACATACCTTATGAAAGTGACTTTAATTTATAGGTGAAATAAACTATAGGTTAAGTTCCTCAAGCAAATTTAAAAATATTATTTTATTATATTTCCATATATTCTTCTAGGTATCTATGAAAAACAACAAAACCCAATAGCTCTATTTCAAGCTTAAATGTACTGATGTGCAGAGGAAAGGATATAACCCAGAATCCTGAGTCAGACTTAACAAATAGAATTTCCTCTTTTCTTAATTATGAGGAGACAGCAGTATATAACTGGGGAATTTGGAGAAGCTCAGGAGCAAAAATCACACCAAAATCATAGGATGGTAAAGCTGTGACACACTGTAGCACCTTCAAATGGATGTGAATCTACTTGATTTTCAAATATTACAGTGCAAAAGAGTTACAGTTTTCAGTATTTTTTATTTCAGAGCTAAAGATTCTTATTCCCAAAATGTTTTCCTGAAAACACATGTCTACATTCTCTGTGACATACACTGTGTTCATTTCATGTTACGTTCAGGAGTAGCATGTCATTTTCAGCCACTATCTTTGGTAAAGTAATCCTATCTAGTGAGATCATTTATTTACCTCTGTTTGTCATTCATCCAAAATAGAACCTGCTGCACTTAGTAGGTGCTCACATAATCATTTGCTGAAGTGAGTTCAATTTCATATCTTCACAGTTGTTTCTTCCACAATCCCTTTATTTTTGCTTTTCATTTGAATGTCTCACTATTTAACACATATGTTTTTGTTTCAATCTCTGAGCCACTCAGAATGCCCTTTCTTCTTTTCAAAATTTGGAAACTGGTATTTGTTTGAGATCTGACAAGATTTGAGCACACTTAACATTCTCAAAAGATATGACAGTGGTTCTCAAATCCAGTGGCACTTCCAGAATTACTTGGGAAGCTTTTAAAAGAATATTGATGCTCAGACCCCAAACCCAGAGAGAACTATTTAATTTGTCTTTAATAGTGCCTGGACATCAGCATTTAAAACAGAACTTTCACATACAATTCTTTTGTGCAACGAAGGACTGGTACCACTGCTGTAGGGGGTCCAGGTTTGTAACTTGTTTTTGCATTAACTTCCAGCAAACTTGTTTAAAGAGCCCTGATAACAGAGATGACCCAATGGACAGACAGTAATACAGATGGCTGGATGTGTCTCCAGAGATCTTGAATCTCTGTATGTTATATGGATGCAGCCTTATGTTATCATCCCACAAGGCAGATTAGCTGGGAAGAAAATATGAATATATTTACCTTTACCAGAGGAGGAGGAGTTACACAAATGCTGGAGTTTTTCTTTGACTCTCTGAATAATAGGTCATACAGTTTTAAGTCAGCCTTCCAGCAGAGACGGAAACATCAGACCAACTGTTCATCTGACAGACCCATGATAACTGAACAGACCATGTCTTTGCCCTCTCTGTTGTTCATTTGCACTGTCAAGTATAAAAATCAAACAAAGATAGACTCACGGTTAGCATGTAAATATTAAAATGCCTCTCTGTCTTTATCATCTATTTTCTTTCCATCCATTTCTCTTAATTCTTTTCTGCATCCTGCCTCTTTTTATATCTTTCCCTCTCTATCATATTATCATAAAAGAACTTTTATGATAATAAGGATTACTTTTTATTATAAGCAAATGACACATAAATTCTTCCATGTGATATGTGGAATGGCACACTGCCTTTCTCAACTGATAATTAAAATTGATCATTTAAGAATGCTAATTTGCAGAGAACTCTAATGCCTGTGAATCCCCTGTTGTGAGGGAAAAATAACAGCCATGGGCAGCAGCAATGGCATCGTCCTTGAGCAAGGAACCCTTGAGTTACAGACAGCTACAAGCCTCTCTGAAGTTGGGGCTTTTAAAGGAAACAGCAGAATGTCCTTTGGGGACCCTTCTGACAGATTTCATAGGATTTGTTTTCTTTTCTATCGGGAAGTACATCTAAAGGAATGGGTAGTTGTAAAAATGTATCATTCTAACTATGTCTATATGGATAAAAATTTATTCTAGCTCTTGAAAAATTTAAGTGTGCATTTCTAGTGTTATTTAACAATTGCATGACACTTTATGAAATGGTACTGTCTTATGATGGATCCCAGGAGACAAGGGGAAAACGGCTGAGGACAGGATTTCATGTCCTGCAGATCTCATATTTACCTGCCATTGACTCCTCTGTACAAACCAATCAACTCTAATCCAGACATTAAAATAATCTAGGAACCACAAAGTGGTTGCTGTGAAAAGTAGAAAAGGCAGAACAGAAAAAGTTAATATAAATAAATGTAAACTATTGAGAGCAAGGATTAAATCTAGCTCAATTTTCTAAATTCTTATTTCAGGTATTTTAATATAAATAAATAGAAGGGGGCTGATTCTAGTATTTAATTTATACATAGGAGAGAAGTCTCATAACCTATGTAATTTATACATAGGAGAGAGTCCTCATAACCCATAGGCTGTGCCCCCCAGGTGAGACAAAAAGATTCAGTAAATTCAAGGGGGAAAGTGAGTTTTACTGATTATTAGGCAATGCAGTCCAAATGGATGATCTAGGGGTGTCTATGTAGAAATCCCTGGAGACCTGACACAGAGACAGAGAATAATCAAGGGATCCAGTGCTTTGGTTATGTCAAATCACAATCATTATCAAGCATTAGCTGATGATTGGGAGCCGTGGTAATCACTGGGGTTGTAAACAGCAGGGAAGAGGTGTTAGATGTGTCGAGTAACAGCGTGATGCGAGGTTGAAATTTTATTTCCCAACAGGAAGAAACATATTCAAAGAACTACAGAAGACAATGCTATAAGGTAGCAAATTCTATGTAGTGTCACTGGATTTATAAATGAAGCCAGGACACACTTGGATCAGAATGAAATCTCACCCTAAATGGAGCTGCCTTTGCTTGCCATGCCCAAAGCACCTCTTGGCTCACATTTTACTATAAGGAAGACATAATACACATTTTTAAGTACATGAGGTCATGGGAAATTATTTTAATTTTTACATACTTGTGATTTGGAGAAAGACAGGACTTATGCTTTTTCTGAAGCACAAGATGAAATCAAGGATGAATATATGACCATTTGGATCTTTTTTTTTTTCATTTGAACACCTGGGAAAGTGAATATCTTTGCAAGTATGAGTGAATATCCTTAAATACAGAAACACAATCCTAAAATAATGATTATTTATTGAGTGCTTACTATGTGAAAGGTGCTGTTCTAAGCACTTTGCATAAATTAACTAATTTAATCCTTATCACAATCCCATGTGATAGATACGTGCTATTATTATCACCATTGTACAGAAGAACTAAATAACTAAACCAAGGTCACAGAGCTGGTAAATGGTAGAGTGGGCATTTGAACCTGAGAATGCTGGGTCCAGATTCTGTGCACAAAACCATCATACTAGAGTACCTGGATACATTTATTAAAAAAAAAACTTTCTTCCTCTGGCTAGGATTCTATCACAAGCTTATAAAGTTAGTTACTTTTTGTTATGTGCATTTCAGATCATTGAAAGTTCAATGCTTACAGTGAAAAGCCAAACCTATGTCAAAAAATAATAAGAGATGATCATCAGCCATCAGAGGGCACATTTGCATATGGTCCTGGAAGGCTCTGGAGGCAGTGGGTAGGCAGAGGAGCTGAGAACACAGTCTACCTAAATTTTCCTAGGCTCTAGTATCAAATTGGATCACAGTGGGAGTGTCAAGCAAATTGCAAGCTTCACAAATCAATGATAAAACTCTCAGGGGAAAAGAAGTTTGATGTGTATCTATGGGAAAAGTCTGTATTGTTGTCTTGTGTGAAGCAGCAGGAGCCTCAGGCTATAAAGGCGATAGTTTTAAAGCTAGGACCTACACAGACAGAATAAGTGGGGCAATGCTATGCTTCTGAGTGTTTGCTCACTGTATTAGAATGGCTCTCATCCAGGCTATGATCTGGGCCAGGAGAGGGGATAGGAGTTCTCATGCTAAGGACATTCATGAATGAGACCATTGTATATGCAGTGATGCTAAAGGGTATTCCTGGTTGACATCTCTCCAATATAACTAGTCAATGCTTTCAAAACGGTTCACAGGGAAACTGTTGTAATTTGTACAGATTAACATCATCTAAAATCCTCCAGAGAGGAGATGACATAGTTCCACTGCTCTCAGAAGCTTCAGAAGTCAAAAGTTAATTGTTCTGTCTAGTGTTCAGCCAATAACCCCTTGTAACACTTCTTTTCTACCTTAAGATCAAATTTTAAAAATCAATATAATGATCTGGTTTTATTATAAGAGAAATATAAATAAAATAAATTTGAATAAAATAACATGCATTTTTAATATGAAAATAGTCATGACTGCCAAGAAAATAAAATGAAGTGGTAAGATGCTTGCATTTATACATAGAATTCCAGAAATGTGACTGCTGCAAATACAGATTGACACAGGTGTGGTGAATTGGTTGTACTGGTGACTCAAACCTCACAAGTGACATTGTTGTCTGAGACATGATTTTACAAAATTATAAACAACTCTTGGTTAAAGTCCAGATAAAGCAAAATAAAATGTTCCCACAATTTGCTTAGTACTGGCATTCCTGGAAAAATTACCTAAGGGAAAGCCATGCAAAAATGCACTGTGCTATTGTAAAATGTAGTTAGATTCTAGATTCAGATTATAAATAGATTTTTATTTTCATCTGTGTAAGTGACCAGCAGGACATTTGAAAAACCTGTAAGCCATGGGACAATTCTTGGTGGTGGACAGCGCTGCACACTGTGGACCACGCAGCACCTCTGGCTCTCTCTCATGAAAGACAGATAGTGCCGTCCTCATGGCAACACTCACTCTTCTCCAAAATGCCCCTCTAAGGGGGGTGCTGCCACACTGAAAACCATTGGTCTGGCTCACACCTGCTTCGATAGAATTTTTTTGTTTTTGTTTTTTACTTTAGTGGAAATAACATAGTTATTCATCTGTACTCATGTACCCATAGCTACAAAGTGTACATACTATACATGGAGGTTATTGTTGAGATCCTTTTTAACCTTAGGAAATGCCCAGGAAGACATTAAAAATCTCCCTAAAACTCAAGCTGCTTTAAGAATGATTCAGTTATGGCAACAATGAAGGCTAGTTTTTAAAAAGAAAGTGTTCTCCAGCCAATGTAAATTCCAAAGAGAAAAAGAAAAAAAAAAACCCACAGAAACCATCACGGTCATTTTGAAGGGCAAAGAAATATAAACAGTGGATTTTATCCAAAACACAAATGCAAAACAGTTTTTAAGAGGGTCAGTGGCTCTTACACAAAATTATACAGTCAAGTCCAGTTAACATGAATCCAGCCACAAAAATCAATGTAACTTATGTCCTGTTAGAATGGCCCACACATAAATCTCTTAAGTACCAGACATATTGATAAATCCATTAGGTTATCTGACTCTTTCACAGATAAGATGTCACATTTTTTTTTATGGTATCAGAGATTATTTTAGACAGGAATAAATTTCTAGAGGAAAAGAGGATAAGGAAAAGAAGATAAAGTATATGTTATTAAATTCATTGAGATTTCTTTTTTCTGTATGATTTGAAAAAAACAGAAATTTAGCAACCTTTTGTTTTGTGAAAGTAGTTTTAAAAGTTACTTTATCCATGAAACCAAAGTAAAGAATATGCATGGGAAACCAGAAGCCCATATGCGTGAATAACTGCATAGATAGCCTATCAAGACAATGCCCAGATGGATACAGACTTGGTTACACACAAACAGCACAGATTCTCATGCTTTTTAACTTCCTCCCAAGTATTGCTATTATTAAGAAATCTCTGAGCATAGGTAAGGTTTTGAAACTTTTTCTTTCAACTCAGAATTTTTTAAAGCATTTTTAAATTAGTTTAAGGTGTGCAAAACAACATAATGATTAGACATTTACACCTCTGACAAAGTGATAACCCCAACAGGTCTAGTACCCATCTGACACCATACATAGCTATACCAATACCTTTGACTATATTCCCTATGCTGTTTGACTATATTCCCTATTTTTGAAAGGTTTAAGATACTGACTCCTTAATATGTTATATGGAGACATAGAGTGACCCTTATATGTGGTTTAGTAAATATGGTATATCCTCAAGTTCATAAAACTTTTGTTGTTTTGGATTCATCACTTTGGCAGGAATTCAAAACAGTGAACCTCTTGTACAACATTGTGAATATACTTAACACTACTGAACTGTTAAAAAAAAAGTGAGTAAATAAGATATATTTTTTTAAAGTACATTCACCAGCACAGTATAACCAGTGTGGTCCAATATCCATTGGAAAGGATATTGTCTCTGTTAGTTCAGGGATGTGGTTTCTTTTGTTCACAGCTATGTACAGAATCTATAATATGCCTCTCATAACAGGAGCTCATAGCACTTGTTGAATAAATATTAAATTTGTTATTTAATATCAGTTGGTCCCATTAGCTTCAGTGTCTTTAAGTGTATAATACAATCAATAATAAAATATATTTATTGCCGGGATCAAGTGAGATAATGTGGTACATGAAAGTAGTTTACCAACTGTATCCATGAAACATTATTTTTACATGATGATATTTTGATACATCATTTAATTTTTAAAATAAATTCCAAGGTATTAATCAATAAATAAGTAAAAGCCAAAAGAGTATTTGACTTCTTAGTAATGAATTTCCTTAAACATTCTCTTCTTTTAATTTTCATGGTGTCTTGTGTCCCAGATTTCACTAGCCACTCCTTTTTAGCCTCTTTTGTTAGTTTTACCCTTTTCCCTAAAACTAGGTCTTGAATCCTCTTCTCTCTTTATACTCTCTCTTTTGGTGATACTCACTTTACCTGTCTACAGACTGAGAACCTTCAATTATGCCCATTTCAGATGTCTCCTCATACACATTTAACTGCCCACAGCCATTGCAAATATAATGTCTCACAGGTATCTCAAATTTACATGGCTACAACTTAATTCCTCTGCACTGTACCCACCTCAGTGCAGATTCATTCTGCCTTCAAACTTCCCAATTCAGTGGATGTGAACAGGATCCACTCAGCTGCTTAAGCCAGAAACTCAGGAGTCATCTATAAGTGACTTTTGCTAATTCTCCTGCCCTCCCCAGCCAATCCATGGACAAATTCTTTGAATCTACCTTCACAATACACCTCAGATCTCTATTTCTTTCTTTCTCCCCTGCCAGCACTCTGGTACAAGATACCCTCCCTTCTTCCTTCAAGGACAGCAATAATAGTGTTCAGCTGGACTTCCTTCTTTCACAGTATATTTAGTTGTCAAAGGGAACATTTAAAAGTTTAAATCATTTTAATTTCCCTTTATACTCTCTCATTGTATTTAGAATCTAATCCAAACCCTTTGACGTCCTGTATGGTTCTGATGATCTGACTGGTATTTTTTTATAACCTGACTTCACATCTCTTACCTTCCCACCTCTGGTGCAGCTACTGTGGCACAATCTGCTCTTTAATCAAACGTCTCTTTGTTTGTGTGTTTGTTTGTTTGTTTGTTTGTTTCAGCACCTAAACTGTTTGCCCCTAACACCACAGTCCTCAGCACATGTGTCTCCCCGAAGAAAAGCACCTCTTATTTTCCATCTAAGTTGTGGCTCTCCTTGCTCTTCATCACCTTACAGCTATGATTTGGGATTATATACTTGTTTGTTAATTTATGTAATGTCGTCCATTCCCTTGAGGAACCTAATTCCTTGAGGCAGAAATGTGTCTGTTTTTGCTGTGACATTCCTGGTGCCTGGAGGAAAACCTGAAATCTCAGAAGTGAGTTTCCTGGGACACTTCCTTTCTTTCAGAGCACTTACCTTAATTTGTAATGACACAGTCTTTAGTTTGATCATGTCACTCATGTCTGTCTCTTCCACAAGCCTAAAGGCTCCATGAGAACAGGAACCCTGCGTACTCAGTGCTAGCACAGAGCTGAGTACAATAAACACTCAGTACTCGTGGGATTCTATTGGCTGAAAGGTTACTTACATCACATAGAAGAAAATCCTTATCAGATCAACAGCATTAGATTAAAAGCAACAGATTCATGTGTGTGTCTGTTCCAAATTCTTTTTTTCAATTAAATTTTATTGGGGTGACAATGGTCAACAAAACTACATAGATTCCAAGTGTACAATTCTGTAATATATCATCTCTATATTGCATTATGTGTTCAACATCCAGAGTCAGTTCTCCTTCCATCACCACATATTTGACCCCATTTACCCTCTCCTATCACCTGCCCTCTGGTAGCCACTATTGTCTGTGTTTATGAGTTTTTGTTTCTTTATTTGTCTCGTTCCTTTGTTGCATTCAGTTTTATATCACACATAAGAGAAAAGTCATATAGTTCTTGACTGTTTCTGTCTGACTTATTTCACTTAGCATGATAATCTCAAGATCCATCCATGTTGTCACAAATGGCACTATTTCATCTTTTCTTGTAGCAGAGTAGCATTCCATTGTGTATATATACCACATCTTTTTTATCTATCATCTATCAAAGGACACTGTTTGTTTTCATGTCTTGGCCACTGTAAATAAAGTTGCAATAAACATCGGGGTACATAAATACTTATGGATAAATGTTTTCAGATTTGGGGGGTATATACCCAGGAGAGAAATTGCTGGGTCATATGGTAATTCTGTTCTTAATTTTTTGAGGAACCTCCACACTGTCTTCCATAGCGGCTGTACCAATTTACATTCCCACCAACAGTGTATAAGGGTTCCTTTTTCTCCACAGCCTTTCCAAATCTGTTATTATTTGTCTTGGTGATAAACATTCTAACAGGTGTGAGGTGGTATCTCATTGTGGTTTTGATTTGCATTTCCCTAATAGCTACTGAAGTTGAGCATTTTTTCATATATCTGTTGGCTGTTTGTATGTCTTGTTGGGAGAATTTTCTGTTCATATCCTCTGCCCGTTTTTTAATTGGATTGTTTGTCATTTTGTTGTTGAGTTGTATGACTTCCTTATGTATTTTGAATATTAGCCCCTTATCAGAGGCATTGTTTGCAAATATCTTCTCCCAATCTATTGGTTGCCTCTTTGTTTTGTTGATGATTTCTTTTGCTGTGCAGAAGCTTTTTAGTTTGCTATAGTCCCATTCATTTATTTTGGATTCTACTTCCCTTGCCTTTGAGATCAAATTCATAAAATTCTCTTTGAACCCCAAATCCATAAATTTAGTTCCTGTGCTTTCTTCTATGCAGTTTGTTTCAGGTCTTATGTTTATGTCTTTGATTCATTTTGAGTTAATTTTGATACAAGGTGACAGATAGCAGTCTAGTTTCATTCTTTTGCATGTGGCTTTCTAATTTTCCCAGCATCATTTATTTAACAGGCTTTCTTTTCTCCATTTTAAATTTTTGGCTTCTTTGTTGAAAATTATCTGTCCCTATTTATGTGGGGTTTATTTCTTGGTTTTCAGTTCTATTCCATTGGTCTGTGTGTATGTTTTTCTGCCAATACTTATACTGTTGTAATTATTGTAAAGCAACAGATTCTAATCTGACTGTTTTACATGTGTAATTGCACTGTCTCTTTCTATTTACCCTAAGAATGGGACATTTCATCCAGTATCCACTATCTTTGGGCTTCAAAACATGATATTTTTTAAAATTGTGATTTTAAAAGACTCTCAAACAGGGGCTGGCCGAGTGACTCAGCTGGTTAAGAGCTCGCTCAAGAGTGCGAGCTGAGCTCTGAGCAACAGCAGTTTGATGCCCAGCCTGAGCTGAGCTGCCATTGAGTTGCCAATAGGTGGCAAGATGGCTCAGCTAAAAAAAATAAAAAATAAAAGACTCTTAAACATAAGAAGGATTCCATAAAGAATTCTGACAACAGTCTATTTCCATAAACTCATTGTGTGAAAACCTCTGCTGAACAGTGAATATCATCAAAACTAGAATGTTGTATAACTGATGGTTATGCTTACTTTTACTGCCTATAAAGAAAATGTGAACTATTATGGTTAGTCTTCAGGAGTTTCATTCTGAATTATGGAACATTTTTGGAGAGCAGTCTCCTTTCATGACAAGAAAAGGAAGGTAGATATTTTATTTACTTTATTATGAAGGTGGTAACAGTGCAGATCAAAATACTGTGGACTGTACTTTAGAATTTCATAACTTTAAAAATGGAATTTGTCAGGCTGGCCGAGTTGCACGGTGGTTAAGCGCTGGCTTGGGAAGCCAGCGGCCCTGGTTCGGGTCCCACATATGAGGGCCAGTGACACTGTCCTCAAAAAAAAAAAAAAAAGGAATTTGTCAAGATTCTGTTCAAATAGTTTCATAGTGGATTAAAAACCACATTGCTGACCTAAGGTCTGATGAAAAATACTGTGTCTTATGTTCCAAGAGTTTGGAGTTGCAGTCATGCATCAGCTATACATACATTTTGCCTTATTTGAAAAAGATAAAACCTCAGAGCTTTCTTTGCTATTAATGTCCACTGACTTCATTACAACATCATTGTTTAAAATCCATCCTTGTATGTTACTATGTTACAGGTAAGATCATATTATAATATAACAAAGTCTTTGTAGCATTTCTGGTCACTGAACTCGGTTAAATAATGAACTGTGAAGGGATCCTTGAAGAATTGGTGACATTTGCATATGTGGCAGAAGAAGAAAGAAAGAAGCTTGGAGGTGGCAATGAGCATCATATATTTGCAAGTCCCTATAAGTCTGACACACATTGCTCAGAACAAATATGTGGAAAGGAAGAATAAATAAGGCTGGGTAGGAAGGGCGACCAGACAGGACCTAGAAAAACAGGCAGGACTATTCAAACTTGACCCAGAGGTCAAGAAGCCACTGAAGGCTATTAAGCAAATAAGAGAATGTTCCAGAGTCATCTAGAGCCCTCTTTGTGTTATTCATCGTACCAGATTTTGCTTTGAAAATGGTCAGTTATAGATCTTATTAACACAACTGGGAAGGGAAGCAATGCTTAGTAAAAGATGTACATGTGTACAGAGTCCTTAGTACAAAATAGATGTTCAACACATGTTAGTCTCCAACCCTCCTCTCTAAGGCTATGGCACCTTTGTGGTAGTTACTTTTGTTCCAACACATGGTCATTTTCTTTAAGGTAAAAAGCTATAACATAATACTTGCCATTTGTGTATCTAACAACCCCATCCAAGTATGAATATAGTCATTAAATTAATGGAAGCAGTATTGTTAAGAGAGATGTGTTTTTACAACTCTCAATTTTACACCAACAGATGACTATACCCAATACATTTTTGTTTTTCTGAGAGCAGTTCACTGGCCCTCATATGTAGGACCTGAACTGGGGCCACTGGCTTCCCAAGTCAGCGCTCAACCACCGCGCCACTCGGCTGGCCCCCCAATACATTTTTTAAAATATTGAATAATTGATGAAAACACAGGCATAATTCAGAGTTAGATATCCAATTAAGGTTTAAGTATACTTTACTTAAGAATCATTAAGGCAAATTAAATTTTCAGTTATAAATAACTGTCTACCAAAGCCTCTGTTCTAAGTTTAGCATTTCAAGTTCTTACCCGGAGTAGTCCTGAAAAAATAATCTGATGTGGAAATTTCAGAGGTTTTTAAGAATGTGTATCTATCCAGACTGGGGCTTCAAAACTCTCAACTCTTTTCTAGCCCACCTAGACATGACAGTGCAATGTTGGAGATGGTATTTCCTGAGGAAAGCATGATTCAGCTGAGACCTAGAGGTCCATTGTGGACAGAGAAAGGCTCTTTAAGGAGTAACATAATTGTCACCAGGGTGGTGGTGACTAAGTAAACATGAGACATCTCAACTTAGGGTCCCACCCAACTGCTTTCTTGATTGTCTCTCTTAACTATTTAAAGTTGTTTTCTTTTTTTCACAATACGCCCAAGAAATAAGATGGCCCACTGTGCTCAGGAGCATTCAACCATTGCAATTGCTCACACTCAGTTTTAGGAACAGGGTTTGTCAGGTAGGCTTCCCTGCAGAAAACTGAATCAGAGGAACACAGTTTGTGAATTCACTTGCCAGTGCTTTCTCCCTTAATGAGTGTTAATAAGAAGACCTGGTTCTAGGGCCGGCCGAGTGGCATGGTGGTTAAGCGCTGGCTTAGGAAGCCAGCGGCCCTAGTTCAGGTCCCACATATGAGGGCTGGTGACACTGCCCTAAAAAAAAAAAAACAAAGAAAAAAAAGACCTGGTTCTAATATTGCCAATGTGGGTGAGGCGCAATGTGTCTCTTCAAAGTTTAAGGATATTT
Organism: Aselliscus stoliczkanus; assembly: GCA_033961575.1. Lineage (NCBI taxonomy): Eukaryota > Metazoa > Chordata > Mammalia > Chiroptera > Hipposideridae > Aselliscus > Aselliscus stoliczkanus. Next base: position 66,479,524 of record CM066740.1, on the reverse strand, counting down.
GACTTCTGCTTGTCTGCTTTCACATGGGTTGTACCCTGATGGCAACTATGGGATGACTTCAGCTTCTGACCTGTTCTGATATCTACTTTACCCATCCAGTTGTAGAAATGCCTCTTCTCAACATGTCAACATTATGACAAACATAGCCAAGCACTGCTATAGGTAAAACGCCTTAGTGGCATCACCATTAAAATAAAGCTGCCCATAAACAATGTTACTGCTTTGGCCCATACCCAGTGACATATGTGTATTCTCATATTACCAACCTAATCCAGAAACATTAATTAACCATATGCTATATGCCATCAGGACTGGTAAATCCATGGTGTATCCATACACCTAGTGCTTAGTTAGCTCTTCCATACACCTTCTAGCTCTTCAAAGGCCATTAGCAATATTTAAGAACCGGAAAAAATATATTTTGTTCTAAAATATAAAGAGAAAGTAATTCCTCCAAATTAACAAAATCTACAAAAATTAACATTGCTCTAACCTCATTAATTGTTAAGGTTCATGTCCATTAAAATTTCATGAGGCTGGCCGAATAGCGCATTGGTTAAGAGTTGGCTTGGGATGCCAACTTTGAGCAGCAGGACCCCGGTTGGGATCCCACATTAGGGCCAGTGATGCTGCACCCTCTACAGCTAAGATGGTAAACAACAGCTCGACCTGGAGCTGGGTTGTCATGAGTCGCCAGAGATGGCATAGGCTGCAGTGGGGCTGCAGTGGCTGCCATAAGTTATGTGAGTGGCAGCTGGTGTGAGCTGCAGTGAGCTGCCGTGAGCCACTGTGAGAGGCCATCCAGCGGCCCACCACTGATCTGTCTCATCCGGGAAGAGAGCAATGATAATACCAACATGGGCCATTAAAGCAACTAGACTGAAGAACAAAAGGACAGCAACTTGTCTGTTCCCCTTCGCTGATTCCCCAACACTGTTCCCCTCCCCGAATTCCCCAATGAAATCTTTTAAAAAAAAATTTTCATGAACATTGAGGGATTTCTGGTCAAGATTGAGGAATAGGTAAAGGCTGTGCTCGCCTCTTCTCACAACCACATCAAAATTACAGCTAAACTACAGAATAAATATAATTGAGAATTGCCTGAATTTAGCTGAACAGAAATACTGTAACTATGGACATACGGAAGAAGCCATGGCAAGACTGGTAGGAGGGGCAGAGATGTGGAACAGGCTGGTTCCACACCCATGAGTGGCATTCAAAAGTTGGGAGGATGGGCCGGCCGAGTGGTGCGGTGGTTAAGCGCTGGTTTGGGAAGCCAGCAGCCCCGGTTCAGGTCCCACATATGAAGACAAATAACACTGCCCTCCAAAAAAAAATTGGGAGGGATATCTTAGCTATGAAGGTCCTCCAAGAAGAGTGAGGTCTCTGAACCCCACACCGCTTCCCATCTCAGGATTCCAGTACCAGGAAAAAGAGTCTCCACAACTTCTGGCTGTGAAAATGAGTGGAGATTGTAGATTACTGAGATGGAGAGATGCTGGAGTCCCAGACATTCCTATTAAAGGGACCATGCATGGACTTACTTGCTGACAGACTCACTTGCTCTGAACCCCAGGGCTGAGGCAGCAACTTGAAAGGCACCAGGGACATACAAATTGTCAGACTACAGGGTAAGGTCTGGAGAGGCAACTTCCTTCCAAAGAGAAGTGCTGGCAGGAGTCATATTCCTTTGTTGAGCCCTTTCCTCTTTGAGTGTACAGACTTAGGCCAGTGACATATCTGAGTATCCATCAATCTGGCTAACACCTTTTCTGTGTCCTGCTCTGGTGATTCCCTTAGACCCCACCTTATCCAAATTTTAGGCCTATCCAAGCCACTTCCAGGGTTTCCCATACAAACAGCCTGCCTTGGCTCATACTGTGGACTTTCCTAAAAGCTATCAAAGGTTCACAAACCTCAAACAAGCAGAATCTGGCTTCCACATGCCCCATAACTCTTGCTAGGTGGCCTCAAGCCCAGCACTAGTGGAAATCAGCCTCCATTTGCAGCTTAACCACTTGAGGCACCTCCAAGCCCGGAGCAGGTGGCATCAATCTGAAGACTGCTTTGTGCCTATTCTAGGTAGCCCCAGGCAGGGCACAGGCTGTGGCTGAATTGGCCTAAGGTGGGGTCCCTCCCAGGGGGCCCAGGAGCTGGCCACCAAGTTGCCAGCTTCAGACCAAGCTGGAGCATTACCTGGCTACCTCCAAGGAAAACATACCCAAAGAGCAGACTGATCAGGCACCAGAGCCCTGCTAAATGAATGCTGCTCTGTAGAGTCAGCCCCTCCACAACAGCTCCTTCACTGTAGTCACAGCCAGTCATAACCAATCAAATTAATGACCAATCCTTTCCATTGATATGCAAACTGCAACAAAAGCTAAATTACAACAGCAGAGAACACACAGCCCACACAAGGGACACACCTGTAGCACCTGGCTCTAGTGAACAGGGAGACTGGACCACTGGGTCCTACAGCACACCTCTACTAAGACTGGGAGGCATAGCAGCCCTACCTAATACATAGAAACAAATACAGGGAGGCAGCCAAAATGGGGAGACAGAGAAACATGTCCCAAATAAAAGAACAGAACAAAGCTCTAGAAAAAGAACTAAACAAAATAGAGACAAGCAACTTATCAGATGCAGAGTTCAAAACACTGATTATGATCTGCTCAATGGTGTCATGCAGAACTTCACGAGACAGGAAAAATAAAAATGGAGATACAAAACATAAAAAAAGAATCAGTCAGAAATGAAAATGAACCAGCAAGTAATGAAAATACTGATATGAAGAATACATTGGAGGAATTCAGCAGTAGATCAGATGAAGCAGAGGATTGAATCAACTATTTAAAAGATAAGGTAGCAGAAAATACCCAATTAGAACAGAAAAAAACTAAAGAGAATCCAAAAAGAAATGAAGATAGCTTAAAGGGCCTCTGGGACAACATCAAGTGTATCAACATTTTCATTATAGGGGAACCAGAAGGAGAAGAGAGAGAGCAAGGAATTGAAACCTATTTGAGGAAATAATGACAGAAAGCTTCCCTAAACTGGTAAAGGAAATAAATATACAAGCTCAGGAAGCACAGAGAGTTCCAAACAAGATGAACCCAAACAGGGCCTCACCAAGACACATTATAATTAAAATACCAAAGCTTCGATAATGATCCAAGATGGCAGAGTAAATAAAGGCTGTGCTTGCCTCATCCCATTAACACATCAAAATTACAACTGAATTATAGAATAATGAATATGGGGAATCATGGGATTTCTAGCAGAACAGAAGTTTTATAACTAAAGATGTAAAGAAGAAGCCACTTTGAGACTGGTAGGAGGGGTGGGGACATGAAAGCCTCCAGCCCCAAACCTGCATTTGGCTAATGAAAATTGGCAGGGATATCTCAGCACAGAGGTTCCTCACAGAAGTGCAAAGATTCAGGTCCACACCAGGCTCCTCAGCCCAAACTATTGGTGAGAGAAAGTGAAACCCCCACATCTGGTTGTGAAAAAAGTGGAGATTCCAACTATCGGGGTGAGATGGAAGGCTGCAGGAAACCAAGATAGCCTCTTGTTTTTTTGTGTGTGTGTGTGTTTTTTTTTAGCTGAGCCATCCTGATACCTGTTGGGAGCTCAACAGCAACTCAGCTTGGGATGGGCATCAAACTGCTGTTGCTCAGAGCTCAGCTCATGCTCTTGAGTGAGCTCTTAACCAACTGAGCCACTCAGCTGGCCCCCAAGATATTCTCTTAAATGGCAGGCACTCACCCTGAGCTTGGCAGATAGACAGTGACTCGGGAGTGTCAGAGACATACAGGGAACAGACCGAGGTGTGTGGCTACGAAGCAACGGATGGAAAATAGTTGCCATTTTCCCTGTGTGGGGTTTTCCTGCCCTGCAGCTGGTAGGCAAGTGCCATCTTTCCTGTGTTGAGCCCTCCTCCATGCCCATGGTCAAATCTGAATCTGATTGGTCTGATGAGCTCCACTCGCTCCACCCTGGTGATTCACTAATACCTCACCACACTGAACTCTACTGCACAAGGCACTATCAGCAGCTGAACCCTTATTGTAGCTGGCAGGCGGCAACAGACCTTGGGGTGTCCTGGCTTTTTACAGAGCTACTCCCAGACATGGTATTTGTGACAGCCATTCTCAGTCCATAACAAGGCCTCTTCTGTATGCTTCCGGGTACAGCACGGCACCAACCAGCTGTGGATTACTTTGTAGCTCCTACCGGGCACTCCCCAGCTGGTCACAGTGGCTGACCTGGACTACACTGGAGCACCTTCCTAGAGGCCCCAGAAACAACATACTTAAAGGTTGGCTTTATACCAGAGAAGAGTACAACCAATTAACCTCACAAGTGGCACATACAAAGGCAGTCGCAACAGGCACCAGAGCCCACTGGGGAGCATCTTGCTCTGTGGGGTAAACCCCCTACACAGCAAACCCATAAGCTGTGGGCGTGGCTGGTTAACTCCACTTGCTTATCAACATTCACATCTTAGAAGTACCAGAAGGAGAAGAGAGAAAGGGAGGAATTGAGGACTATTTGAAGAAATAATGACTGAAAAGTTTTCTAGTACGGTCAAGAAAATAGACATACAAACCCAAAGGTGCAGAGAGTCCCAAAAAAGATGAACCTAAAGAGGCCCATGCCAAGACACATCATAATTAAAATGGCAAAGGTTAAAGACAAAGAGAGAATCTGAAAAGCAGCAAGAGAAAGGCAACTTGTAACTAATAAGGAAGCTTCCATGAGATTTTCAGCTGATTTCCAACAGAAATTTTGCAGGCCAGAAGGGATTGGCATAAAATATTCAAAGTGCTGCAAAGCAAGAATCTACAACCAAGATTACTCTACCCAGCAAAGCTATCATTTTGAATCAAAGGACGGATAAAAAGCTTCACAGACAAAACAAACAAACAAACAAACAAAAAAGCTACAGGAGTTCATCACCCCCAAACCAGTAATACAAAAAATGTTTGAGGGAAATTTTTAAGGCAATCAATCAATCAATCAATCAATAAAATGAATAATAAAATGGCAATAACTATATATCTATCAACAATTACTTTCAATTGTCAATAGATGAAATGCTCCACTCAAAAGACATAGGAGGGCTGAATGGATAAGAAAACAAGACCATCACATATGCTGCCTACGAGAGACTCACCTCAGATTGAATGACACACACAGATAGAGTGTAAAAGGATGGAAAAAGATATTTCATAAAAATGAAGATTAAAAAAAAAAGCTGTCATAGCAATACTTATACCAGTTAAAATAGACTCCAAAACAAAGAGACCAAGAAGGACTCAGTAATTCCAATTTAGGGTTTTCATCTAAAGAAACTCAAAACATTACTTAAGGGCCGGCCGAGTGGCGCATTGGTTAAGCGCTGGTTTTGGGATGCCAGCGGCCCCGGGTCGGATCCCACATGAGGGCCAGTGACACTGCCCTCTACAGCTAACAACAGCTCCACCTGGAGCTGGGCTGTGCGAGCCCCGGTAATGGTGTGGGCTGCAGCCCCTCCTGCAGTGGGCTGCCATAGGCTACAGTGAGTGGCCCGCAGCCAGCGTGAGTGGCTAGCAGCCAGCGTGAGCTGCCAATAGCCGTGATGAGCGACATCCAGAGGCCAGCGACCGATCTGCCTCATCCGGGAAGAGCGCAATGACGATACCAACAGTGAAGCAACATCCTCCGCAACTAGACTGAAGAACAAAAAGACAGCAACTTGTCTGTTCCCTTCCCCGATTCCGCAATGCTGTTCCCCTCTGCCAATTCCCCAATAAAATCTTTAAAACAAAACAACAACAACAACAACAACAAACATTACTTAAAGGGGATGCATGCATTGATATGTTCATTGCAGCATTATTTATAATGTCCAAGATGTGTAGACAGCCTGGGTGTCAATCAATGGATGAATGGATAAAAAAGAGGTGATACATATATACAATGGAATATTGCTCAGCCATGGAAGAGAATGTGTTCTTGCCATCTGCAGTGGTATGGATGGACCTGGAGGGTATTATGGTGAAAGGAATATGTCAGATAGAGAAAGACAGATGCAATTTGATTTTGCTTATATGTGGAATCTAAAGAATAAAGAAAAAAAAAAACAGAAGCACACTTATAGATATAAAGAATATTTTGAGGTTTGCCAGATGGGAGGTAGTTTGAGGAGGTGGGTAAAAAAGGGGAAGAGATTAAGAAGTACAAATTGGTTGTTACACAGTAGTCATGGGGATGCAGGATGTAGCATAAGGATTATAGTCAATAATATTATAATAACTATGTATGATATCAGATGGGTACAAGATTTATTGGGGTCCTACATGGGAGAGGGATTGAGGGACAGGTTGAAAAAGGTAAAGGGATTAAGAAGTACAAATTTGTAGTTGCAAAATAGTCATGGGGATGTAAAGTAAAGCACAGGGAATATAGTCAATAATATGGTAATAGCTATATATAGTTCCATGTGAGTATGAGACTAATCAGGGGGATCACTTCTTAAATTACACAAATGTCTAAGCACTATGCTGTACACCTGACATTAACACAAAATAATATTGAATATTAATTGTAATTGAAAAATTTTTAAAAGGGGGGAGGCTAAGGGGAATAAGAGGTTCAAATTTCCAGGCATAAAATAAATAAGTTATGGGGATGTAATATACAGCATAGGAGATATAGTCAATAGTATTGTGATAGGGTGGTATGGTGTCAGATTATTGCTGGACTTAAAATGACCACATCTTTTTTTTCTTTTTTTTTAAAGATTTTATTGGGGAATTGGGGGAGGGGAGCAGACAAGCTACTGTTCTTTTGTTCTTTAGCCTAGTTGTGAAAAATTGGGGAATTGGGGGAGGGGAACAGACAAGCTACTGTTCTTTTGTTCTTTAGCCTAGTTGTGAAGGACGCTTCTTCACTGGCCCACGTTGGTATTATCATTGCACTCTTCCAGGTAAGGCACTCACTTGCTGGCCATTGGACAGCTGCTCATGGCAGCTCACGGCAGCTCACTTAGGCTTCTGGCCGCTCACGCTGGCTGCCAGCCACTCACAATAGCTCACTGCACTCCATTGCGGCAAGGGCTGCAGCCTACATCGTCGCCAGTGACTCATGGCAGCCCAGCTCCAGGTCGAGCTGTTGTTCACCATCTTAGCTAGAGGGTTCAGCATCGCTAGCCCTCATGTAGGATCCGAACTGGGGCCCTACTGCTCAGAGCTGGCATCCCAAGCCAACTCTTAACCAATGAGCCACTCGGCCGGCCTGGGTGATGATTTCTTTAGGTATATAAATTTTCAACAACTATGGTATACACCTTAAACTGATATAATGTTGTATATTAGCTATATTTTTAAATAAAAATCTTTTTAAAAAGAAAATAAAATGCCAAATCTTAAAGACAAAGAGAGAACCTTAGAAACATCAAGAGAAAAGCAGTTAGTTTTCTACAAGTTAGCTCTCATAACTCTATCAGCCAATTTCTTGAGAAACTTGCAGGCCAGAAGTGACTGGAATGAAATATTCAAAGTGATGGAAAGCAAGAACCTACAACCTAGATTACTCTTTTGGTTGTGGATTGTAGCTGTTGTTTGGAATCAAAAGAGAGCTAACAGCTTCCTAGACAATAAAAAACTAAAGGAGTTCATCACCACCAAACCAATGTTACAAGGAATGTTAGAGGGACTTCTTTAAGACAAAAAAATGAAAAATATGAATAATAAAGTGGCAATAACTACATATCTATCAACAATTACTTAAATGTAATGGATTAAATGCTCCAATCCAAAGATAGGATGACTGAATGGACAAGAAAACAAGACCCTTACATGTGCTGCCCACAAGAGTTTCACTTCAAAAGACACACACAGACTGAAAGTAAAGGATGGAAAAAGTATTTCATGAAAATGAAAACAAAACAACAAAAAGCTGGGTTAGTAATACTTATAGACAAAATAGGCTTTAAAACAAAAGCTATAACAAGAGACAAAGAAGGACACAGTAATCTCAATTCTGGGAATTTATCTGAAGACCCAAAACACTACTTCAAAAGAACACATGACTTTATATGTTCATTGTAGCATTATTTACAATGAGCAAGATATAGAGGCAATGTGGGTGTCCATCAATGGATGAGTGGATAAAGAAGAGGTGGTACATATATACAATGAATATTACTCAGCCATGAAAACCAATGAAACCTTGCCATCTGCAACAACATGAATGGACCTAGAGGGTATTGTGCTGAGAGATGTAAATCAGACTGAGGAAGACAAATGTTATATAATTTTACTTGTGGAATCTAAAGAATAGATAAACAAACAAGCAAAGTAGAAGAGGCTCATAGATTCAGAGAATATTTTGAGGGTTGCCAGTTGGGAGGTGAGTTGGGGGGATGGGTGAAAAGGAAAAGGGATTAAGAAATACAAATTGGTAGTTACAAAATAGTCTTGGGGATGTAGGATATAGCATAAGGAATATAGTCAATAATATCGTAATAACTATCTATGATGTCAGATAGTACTTTACTTATCAGGATGATCATCTCATAAGTTTTATAAGTGTCTAATCACTATGTGGCACACCTGAAACTATATAATATTGTATGTCAACTATAATTTTAAAATTTAAGAAATTTCTCGACCATTGAAAAGAACGCATAATTGAGATTCTTTCACTTTGCATGAATTCCTGGGTGTGCATTATGAGGCTGAAACCACAGAGATATTAGAGTCAATCATAAGTTGTTTGACTCATGGCCAGATTTCACAAATAATATTATAAATATATTAAAAATTTTATCATAAAAATATTTTTTAATCAGCCATAATTTGGCTACTAAAATTTAATATGTTTCAAATGATGTGGAGTATTGACTCTAAAAAGTATTTAAATCCTACAGTGGACATATGTCAGCTCTGTATGCTATGTTAGTACTAAGAAACATAAAGGTGAATAAAACTGCACCTGTTTTCAAGGAACTTGCAGTCAACGGAGAGTCACAGGCACTGAACCAAACACATAAGTTTGACAAGTTTAACATGTATATTCTGGCCAGGCAAAAATAAGTGTTGTTAAAGCCTATTTCTGTAAAAGGTACTACTGACTTTGCTCATACTGAGCTACAAGATTTCTGGGTCTATTTTGAGCTTATCTGTGTATGCGGTTACTTAACATAGAATTTATGTAGACCAAAAGCAGATTCATTGAGAATGGTGGATCCATAATGCAAAATGAAGCAATGCATATATTGCTATACCTTAACTAGAACATAAATTCAAATACCTGTAAATTATATACTGTGTACCCAGATATAAATTTTCCACTCTCCTCCCAAAGGAACAAATTTCAACTTTAACTGTTCAACACACAAATACTTCTGAGAGATCTACACAGTTGAGACATCTGAAGGTGGGCTTATACAAGTGAAAAGGGGAAATGAGAGGGGGTAGGGGGGACAGAGAAAATAGCTGTAGCTGCAGTCTTGGCACTTACAAGGCCTCTAGCAGATGCAATAGCAGTGAAAGGTGGGGGTGTAACCATCACTGGAAAACTGGAATAGCACTGACAGCAATTGGGCTTGGGTGGCTGGCACACTGGCTAAGCACAGGGTCAGGGGGAGAGAAGCAGTGCAACAAACGGCAGTGTTGCCGTCACCATACAAAGGATTCCACAGACATGGAAACCCACCTACCCCATCTTCCTGTGGCCCACATATCATTAAAATACTCATTCAGCAGATCACAAAAGGGTTTTTAAAAAAAGTCTATGCTCATTCTGGCTAAACTCTCTAGAAAGAACAGAGCTTCAAACATGCAAACCCAATTCCGACCATCCCTCCCCTATCCATGGCAGTGGAGCCTGCTGGAGACAGCTGGATTAACTGAGAGTGGTTCTGCCAGCAGTTTCTGGCTACTAGACAGCTATGCGGGGAACACACAGGCCTGGAAACCCAGATCCAGCCACACCCCACCACAGAGGTGGTGTGGTGCCTTAGACCAAGGCAATTTGGTCATAAAGAGGATGCCCACCTCCTTGGGGAATATGATCCACGTGATACAACCCCACAGACATCCTGGAAGCCTCAGTAGTGCAGGTAAACCACACACACACACACACACACACACACAACTTGCACTTCATCACCACCAACTAGAACATAAAAGAAACACCTCTACTTCAAATACTTTAAAAAATAATTTTATTCCCACAAATGCCCAGACAGAGAAATAATCCATCAAGCACAAGTGGGCAGCACAGAAAGAAAATGAAAAATTTCCAGAAAGTAAAATTAAGAATATGTAAGTCTGTGATTTAAATATCAGAGAATTCAAGATTGCAGTTCTGAAAAAACTTAATGAGATACAAGAAAGCTCAAAAAATTTCAACAAGCTCAAAAATAAAATCAGCAAACGAAGTACTGCACCAAGAGATTGAAACTACAAAGAACCAAACGGAAATTCTGGAGCTGAAGAACTCAATAAAAGAGATGAAGAATGAACTAGAGAGGTAAGGTGATAGAGCAAATCAGATAGAGAAAATACTTAGTGGTTTTGAGCATAGAAATCTAAATATGACTCAGGTGGAAGAAGAGAGAGGATTAAGAGTTAAAAAAATAATGAAAGAACTCTACAAGAACAATCTGACTCCATTAGAAACAGCAATAAAAGATTATTGGGTATACTAGAAGAAGAAGGGAGGGAGAAGGGAACAGAGATCCTCTTCAAACAAATAATCAACTAGGACTTCCCAAACCTATGGAAAAAACTGGATCCTCAAGCCCAAGAAGCTAACAGAATGCCTAATTATCTCAATCCAAACAGATCTTTTTCAAAGCACATTATATTAATGTGCTGTCAAAAATTACTGACAGTGCCGGCTGAGTGGCGTGGTGGTTGAGTGCTGGCTTGGGATGCCAGCAGCCCCGGTTCTGATCCCACATGTGAGGGCCAGTGACACTGCCCTCTTTAAAAAAAAGGAGTTCTGGTAAGATGGCGGAATAGATGGACACTTTCCAAATTGCCTCCCAGGATCACATCAAAATTACAAATAATTTATACAACATTTAACCTCAGAAGTCCCCTGAACATCAGCTGAACAGAACCTCTAAATGAAGGACCTAAAGAGGAGGCCACATCAAGTTTGGTAGGAGGGGTGCAGATGAGAGAGGGCGAGTCCCATGAGGGACGCCCCAGCTGTGTGGGGAGGCTTCTCCGGTTGGGGGAGAGACCCTCTGGCCCCACACCGACCTCACCAGCCCAGAGTTGCTTTGCCAGGAAAAGGAGTTCCACGACAGTGGGCAGTAGAAATTAGTGAGGACTCTGTTTGCTCAGCTCAGTGAGGCTGAGGGCAGCTGGAGAACCAGTGGGGCTGGCACATGGGTTCACTCGCCGACGAGCACTCACCTGATTCCTGTTGGAGGGAGTAGCTGTGTGAGCCGGGTCCAGGAGCCTGTGGGGAAGGACTGAACTGAGCACCTTTAGTGCAGAAGCTGGAAGTTTTGGGACTATTGTTCCACTAGTGCGGAGCTTGCACACGAGCGGTGTACAGGAGGGCGCCATTTTTTCAGGTTCCCATAGAGGGTCAGACCCGAGATCCCATTGCTCCGGTGAACTTGGCACAGGAGTGCATGAGTGCGTGCGTGCACATGCGACCTTGGATCCCCACCCTCCAGCCTGCTTGTGGTGTGTTGCCAGGGAAAAGCAGGGTGGGTGCTCTCCAGCTGCATCAGTATGTTCACTGAGACTCAGTAGTGGACAACCTGCAACAACCTGTGAAGATTTTTTTTTTTTTGGTAGTGAGCACGGTTCCAGAGCACAGAGCAGCTAATTGTGGAAAGCTCACTGCAACCTGGAGCAAGTGGTCTGCAGATTAAAGAGGACGGAGAGCCCCCCCACACCTCTTTTTTTTTTTCTTTTCTCTTCTTTCTAGGTATTCTATCTAATACATCGAAGCATTCACAGAACGACAGCCAGAATGAAAAAACAAAGAAACATGTCCCAAGTAAAAGATCAGAAGAAAACTCTACAAATGGAACTCAATGAAACAGAGGCATCCAAATTTTCAGAGACAGAGTTTAGAACACTGATGATAAGAATGTTTTAGAAGGGGGCCGGCCAGGTGGCGCGGTTGTTGAGCGCTGTCTTGGGAAGCCAGCGGCCAGGGTTCGGGTCCCACATATGAGGGCCAGTGACACTGACCTCAAAAAAAAAAAAAAAAAAGAATGTTTAAGGAACTTAGCGAGGACATAAAGAAGGATAGGGAAACCATAAAAAACAACCTGTTAGAACTAAAGAATACAATAACTGAAATGAAGAACACACTTGAAGGAATCACCAGTAGAATAGATGAAGCAAAGGAGTGGATCAGTGACTTAGAAGACACAATAACAGAAATCACCCAGCTGGAACAACAACAAAAAAAAAGAATAAAAAAGAATGAAAATAGTTGAAGAGACCTGTGGGACAACATGAAACACAACAATCTTTGTGTCATAGGAATACCAGAAGAACAGAAGAAGCAAGGGATTGAGAATGTATTTAAAGAAATAATGACTGAAAACTTCCCTATCATGGTGAAGGAAATTGACATACAAGCCCAGGATGTACAGAGAGTTCCAGACAGGCTGAATCCAAACAGGCCCACACCAAGACACATTATAGTTAAAATGGCAAAACTTAAAGACAGAGACAGAATCCTAAAAGCAGCAAGAGAAAGACAGCAGGTTACATACAAAGGAACTCCTATAAGACTAACAGTTGACTTTTCTTCAGAAACTCTGCAGGCCAGAGGGGAAGGGCAGGAGATATTCAAAGTGACACAAAATAAAGGTCTACAACCAAGATTGCTCTACCCAGCGCGGCTATCACTTAAAATTGAAGGAGCGATAAAAATCTTCTCAGAAAAGAATAAGCTTAAGGAGTTCATTACCACCAAGCCAGCACTGCAGAAAATGTTAAAAGAGGTTTTTTAAACAGAAGAAAGGGCAAGACAAGCTAACCCAGGAAGACAAGAAATACAAATAACAAAATGGCAATAAATATACACCTATTGGTAATTACTTTAAATGTGAATGGGCTAAATGCTCCAATCAAAAAACACAGAGTGGCTGAGTAGATAAGAAAACAGGACCCATGCATATGCTGTCTACAAGAGATTCATCTCAGATCAAAAGACACACACAGACTGAAAGTAAAGGGATGGAATAAGATATTTCATGCAAATGGAAATGAGGAAAAAGCTGGAGTAGCAACACTTATTTTGGACAAAATAGACTTTAAAATGAAGATTATAATAAAAGACAGAGAAGGGCACTACGTAATAATAAAGGGATCAATTCAACAAGAGGACATAACCCCAGTAAATATCTATGCACCCAATATAGGAGCTCTTACCTATATAAAACTGATTCTGACATACATAAAGGCAGAGATCAACAGTAACACTATCATACTAGGGGACTTCAACTCCCCGTTGTCACGAATGGACAGATCCTCCAGACAGAAAATCAACATGTACATAGTGGCCTTAAATGACACTTTAGACCAGCTGGATTTCGTTGATATTTTTAGAGCATTTCACCCCAAAGCTACAGAATAGACATTCTTCTTAAGTACACATGGAAGATTCTCCAAGATAGACCATGTTTTAGGCCACAAAACAAGTCTCAACAAATTTAAGAAGATTGAAATCATATCAAGTGTCTTCTCTGACCACAATGCTATGAAACTAGAAATCAATTATAAGAAGAAATCTGGAATGCTTACAAATACATGGAGGCTAAATAACATGCTACTAAATAGTGAGTGGGTCAAAAATTAGATCAAGGAGGAAATCAAAAGATACCTTGAGACAAACGAAAATGAAAACACCACGACCCAAAATCTCTGGGATGCAGCGAAAGCAGTCCTAAGAGGGAAGTTCATAGCAGTTCAGGCCTTCCTAAAGAAGGAAGAAAAATCTCAAATCAACAGACTCTCTTTTAAAATGGTGCAATAGACAGATGCTGTGCTAACTGCCTCCCAAGATCACACCAAAATTACAAGCAAATTATACAGCATTGAACCCTGGAGGTCCCTGGAACACTGGAGTAACAGAACCACTAAATGAAGAACTTTAAGAGAAGTTCGTGTCGAGTCTGGTAGGTTGGGCAGAGACAAGAGAGTGTGAACCACGTGAGGGAGGTCCCAGCTGTGGGAAGTTTTCTCCGGTTGGGGGAGAGACCCTCCGGCCGCACACCAAGCTCGCCAGCCCAGAGTTCCTTTGCCAGGAAGAGGAGTTCCAAGATAGCTGGAGTAAATTAGTGAGGACTCACTTTACGCAGCTTGGTGAGGTTAAGAGCGGCTGGAAAATCAGTCAGGCCAGAGCCCGGGCTTGCTCGCCGGTGAGCACTTACCTGGTTACTGGTGGAGGGAGTGGCTGTGTGAGCCGGACCCGGGAACCTGCAGGGACGGACTGAACTGAGCACCTTTGGTGCAAAGGCGGTAGGCTTTTGGACTGTTGTTCCCGTGGTGTGGAGCCTGCACGCGAGTGGTGTAAGGAGGGTGCAATTTTGTCAGGGTTGGGCCCTACCACAGAGGGTCAGGTCCAGGACCTCACTGGTCTGGTGGAATTGGCACAGAAGTGTGTGTGTTCGTGCGGGTGCATGCGGCCTCAGATCCCCACCCACCACCTGGCTTATACTGCATTGCCAGGGAAACGCTGGGCAGGTCCCCTCCGCTTCCAACAGGCTGCTCACCAAGACACAGGAGTGCACGACCGCCTCGGGTTCCCGCTCTCCACACTGTGCTTGCAGAGTTACCAGGCTGGTGTTTGGTTGTTGGGCTGCTCAGCCTGATCTGCCAGCTGCTGATTGGGACAGGCTGAGACTGGGAGTTTTCCTGGGAGTGTTGGGCCGTGAGCTGTGAGCCTGCGTGATCCAGCCAGGGCTCTCCTGGTGATCCATCTAATACATCAAAGCAATCCCAGAGCGACAGCCAGAATGGGGAAACAAAGAAACATGTCACAAGTAAAAGATCAGAAGAAACCTCTAGAAATGGAACTAAATGAAACAGAGGGATCCAACCTTTCAGAGACAGAGTTTAGAACACTGATGAAAAGAATGTTTAAGGAACTTAGCGAGGACATAAAGAAGGATAGGGAAACCATAAAAAACAACCTCTTAGAACTAAAGAATACAATAATTGAAATGAAGAACACACTCGAAGGAATCACCAGTAGAGTAGATGAAGCAGAGGAGCAGATCAGCGATTTGGAAAACAATATAGCAGAAATCACCCAGTTGGCACAACAAAAAGACCAAAGAATAAAAAACAATGAAAATAGTTTAAGAGCCCTATGGGACAAGGTGAAGTGTAACCACCTTAGACTCATAGGAATACCAGAAGGAGACAAGAAGAAGCAAGTGGTCGAGAATGTATTTGAAAAAATAATGACTGAAAACTTCCCTACCCTGGTGAAGGAAATCAACATACATGCCCAGGAAGTGCAGAGAGTTCCAAACAAGCTGAACCCAAATAGGTCCACACCAAGACACATCATAGTTAAAATGGGAAAGGTTAAAGACAGAGACAGAATCCTAAAGGCTGCAAGGGAAAGACAGCAGGTTACATACAAAGGAACTCCTGTTAGACTAACAGCTGACTTGTCTACAGAAACTCTGCAGGCCAGAAGGGACTGGCAGGAGATATTCAAAGTGATACAAAATAAAGGCCTACAACCAAGATTGCTGTATCCAGCACAGCTATCACTTAAAATTGAAGGAGAAATAAAGAGCTTCTCAGAAAAGAATAAGCTTAAGGAATTCATTACCACCAAGCCAGCATTGCAAGAAATGTTAAAAGGACTTTTTTAAACAAAAGAAAGTGGTAAACAAGCTAACCCAGGGAGACCAAGAATACAAATAACAAAATGGCAATACATATGCACCTATCAATTAATCACTTTTAATGTGAATGGGCTAAATGCTCCAATCAAAAGACAGAGAGTGGCTGAATGGATAAGAAAATAGGACACATGTATATGCTGTTTACAGATGGAATAAGATATTTCATGCAAATGGAAATGAGAAACAAAAAGCTGGAGAACCAATACTTATTTTGGACAAAATAGACTTTAAAATGACTACAGTAAAAGACAAAGAAGGGCACTATAACCCTAATGAACATCTATGCACCCAACAAAGGAACTCCTAATTACATATTACAGATTTTGACAGACATAAAGACAGAGATCAATAGTAACACTATCATAGTAGGGGACTTCAACACCATTGTCACCAATGGACAGACCCTTTAGACAGAAAATCAACACAGAAAGAGTTGATATAAAGGAAAAACTGATGGTTCTTCACTGGGAGGGAGTGGGGAAGAGGGAGAGGGGGAAGGTTTTAGACAGTGTAAATGATTCTTTAGTTATCATTTTGTTATCAACTACAATATTTAGTTATCATTTAGGTCTCATTTAGTTATCATTTAGTTATCAACTACAATATTGCCACAGGGATATGAAACACAGTTCGGGGAATATAATAATGTTGTAAAAATTTTGTGGCGTGTCGGATAGTTACATGTCTTGTTAGGGAGACCACTTCATGGATGGAGTAGAGGCTTGATCACTGCTCTGTACACCTAAAGCTGATGTTGTATTGTATTTTATGCCAACTGTAACTGAATATGTGGATGGTCACAGGATGTGGAGTGTACTGTGGAGGGGAGTCAGGGGAGTTGTGATAGATATGTATGATATGGGGGGGTGAGTGAGGTGGCGAATTGGGGGAGGGAGTTTTCACTTTGGGGGGTAAAGAGTATAACCATTGCATTGTGTTGTACACCTAAAACTAATAATAAAAAAACAACAGACTCTCTTTACACCTAAGGGAACTCGAAAAGAAAAAACAAACAGCAAAAGAAGCCTAAAGGGAGCATAAGGAAGGAAATAATAAAGACCATAGCAGAAATAAATGAAATAGAGAACAAAAAGAAAAAAAATACAAAAGGTCAATGAAACCAAAAGTTGGTTTTTTGAAAAGATAAACAAAATCGACAAACCCTTAGCCAGACTCCCCAAGAAAAAGAGAGGACCCAAATTAATAAAATCAGAAATGAAAGAGGAGAAGTGACAACAGATACCACAGAAATACAGAAAATGATAAGAAAATGCTATCAGCAACTATATGCTAACAAATTCGACAAACGGGAAGAAATGGATAAATTTCTAGAAGCATACAATCTACCAAGTCTGAACCAAAAAGAAACAGAAACTCTGAACAGACTGATTACTGTCAAAGAAATTGAATCAGTAATAAACAATCTTCCAACAACAAAAAAAAAGCCCTGGACCAGATGGCTACACAGATGAATTTACAAATCATTCAAAAAAGAATTAGTACCTGTTCTACTCAAACTATTCCAAAAAATACAGAAGGAAGGAAGGCTCCCAAACTCTTTCTATGAAGCCATTGTCACCCTGATTCCTAAGTCAGACAAAAAGATATTACAAAAAAGTAAAACTACAGGCCAATATCCCTGATGAACATAGATGCAAAAATTCTCAACAAAATACTAGCAAACCGAATTCAGCATCTCATTAAAAAGATAATACACCAGGATCAAGTGGGATTCCTTCCTGGTATGCAAGGTTGGTTCAATATCCGCAAATCATTTAACGTAACACATCACATTAACAAAATGAAACATAAAAATCATATGATCACATCAATAGATGCAGAAAAGGCATTTGACAAAATCCAGCAGCCATTTATGATAAAACCTCTGAGCAAAGCGGGAATAGTGGCATCATATCTCAACATAATAAAGGCCATATATGATAAGCCCACAGCAAACATCGTACTCAATGGGGAAAGGCTGAAAGCTTTCCCCTTAAGAACAGGAACAAGACAAGGCTGCCTGCTTTCACGACTTCTATTTAACATAGTTCTGGAAATTCTAGCCACAGCAATCAGACAAGAAAATGAAATAAAAGGCATCCAAATTGGAAAAGAGGAAGTAAAATTGTCATTATATGCAGATGATATGATACTATATAGAGAGCATCCCAAAGACTCCACCAAAAAACTGCTAGAACTGATACACGAATTTGGTAAGGTAGCAGGATACAAAATTAATATTCAGAAATCAGTGGCATTTCTATACACCAATAATAAACTATCAGAAGAAGAAATCAGGAAATCAATCCCTTTTACAATTGCTTCAAAAACAATACAATATCTAGGAATCAATTTAACTAAAGAAGTAAAAGACCTGTACTCAGAATATTATGAGACACTGAAGAGAGAAATCAAAGAAGATACAAATAAATGGAAATACATACCATGCTTATGGATAGGAAGAATTAATATAGTTAAAATGTCAATACTACCTAAAGCAATATATAGATTCAATGCAATTCCAATCAAACTACCAAAGACATTTTTCTCAGAAATAGAACATAGAATCCTAAAATTTATATGGAGCCACAAAGACCCCGAATAGCTATGTCAATGTTGAGAAATAAGAACAAAGTGGGAGGCATCACACTACCTGACATCAACACATACTACAAGGTTACAGTAATCAAAACAGTATGGAACTGGCATAAAAACAGACACATAGACCAATGGAATAGAATAGAGAGCCTAGGAATAAACCCATCTATATATGGTCATTTAATCTATGACAATGGAAACAAGAATTTACACTGGAGTGAAGACAGTCTATTTAATAAATGGTGCTGGGAAAATTGGACTGACAAGTCCAAAAAAATGAAAATAGACCATCTATTTACACCATATACGAGAACAAACTCAAAATGGATTAAAGACTTAAATGTAAGACCTGAAACTATAAAACTCCTAGAAGAAAATATAGGGAGTATGTTTGCAGACATTACTCTAGTAATAATTTTTTCCGATATATCCCCTCGGGCAAGGGAAAAAAAAATGAACATATGGGATTACATCGAACTTAAAAGTTTTTTCACAGCAAAGGAAATCATCAATAAAACAAAAAGGCAGCCTACTGAATGGGAGAAGATATTAGCCAACGATATATCTGATAAGGAGTTGATATCCAAAATTTATAAAACACTCATGCAACTCAACACCAAATAAAAAAAAAAAAACAATTAAAAAGTGGACAGAGGATATGAGGAGGCATTTCTCTAAAGAGGACATACAGATGGCCAACAGGCATATGAAAAAATGTTCAACCTCACTAATCATCAGAGAAATTCAAATAAAAACCACAATGAGATACCACCTCACTCCAGTCAGAATGGTTATCCTCAACAAATCAACAAACAAAAAGTGCTGGCAAGGGTGTGGAGAATAGGGAACCCTCTTGCACTGTTGGTGGGACTGAAGATTGGTGCAGCCATTATGGAAATCGGTATGGAGTTATCTCCAAAAAACCTGGAAATGGAACTGCCGTATGACTCAGCAATTCCACTCCTGGGTATCTACCCAGAGGAATCCAAGACGCTAATTCGAAAAAATATATGCACCCCTATGTTTATTGCAGCACTATTTACAATAGCCAAGACTTGGAAACAACCGAAATGCCCATTGGTAGATGACTGGATTAAGAAACTGTGGTACATTTATACAATATAGCAGAGTATTACTCTGCTGTAAAGAAGAATGAAATCATACCGTTTGCAACGATATGGATGGTCCTAGAGACTGTTATGTTAAGTGAAATAAGTCAGTCGGAGAAAGAAAGATACCATATTATCTCACTTATATGTGGAATTTGAAAAACTGAATGAATGAGCAAAAGAAAGAGAAACAGTCTCGTAGATATAGAGGAAAAACAGGGTTGCTTGTTGGGAGGGAGCTGGAGATGAGGGAGAAGGGGAAGGGATTAGACAGCATAAATAGGTAACTACACTATTGTCACGGGGATATGAAAGACAGTTCAGGGAATATAATATTGTTAAAGTTTTGTGAGGTGTCAGATGGTCACATGTTTTGTTAGGGAGACCACTTTATGGACGGAGTAGAGGCTTGATCACTGCACTGTATACCTGAAATTGATGTTTTATAATATTGTATGCCAACTGTAATATAGACAGTCACAGGATGTGGATTATACATTGGAAGGGAGTCAAAGGAATTGTAATAGATAGTATGATATGGGAGGGAGGAGTGGCGGGGAGAATTGGGGGAGGGGGTTGTCACTTTCAGGGGTAAAAAGTATAACTATTGCACTTTGTTGTACACCTGAAGCTAAATAAACAAATAAATAAATAAATAAATAAATTTATTTTAAAAAAAGAAATTAATGACAAAAAGAAAATTCTCGGGCCAGCCAAGTGGCACGGTGGTTAAGCACTGGCTTGGGAAGCCAGCGACCCTGGTTCAGTCCCACATATGAGGTCCAGTCCCACATATGAGGTCCAGTGACACTACCCTCAAAAGAAAAAAAAAAGAAAATTCTCAAGGAAGCCAGGGAAAGGAACACAATAACCTACAAAGGAAACCTTATTAGATTATCATCATATTATCCAGCAAATGCACTAAAACTAGGAGAGTGGACTAACATATTCAAATCATAGAAAGAGAGAAACCACCAGTCAAGAATAACATACACAGCAATGTTATCCTTAGATATGAAGGACCAATAAAGGCATCTCAGGACATACAGATGCTGAGAGAATTCACCAACACAAGACATGCATTCCCTGAAATACTGAAGGGTGTTCTTCTATGTGAAACAAAGACAGAAAGATTTAAAAAATAATAATAAGATGACAGACAGAAGGAAGAATTCTTGTTCAGGAATAGGGTATTAAACACTTAAATATAACATAAAGGTAAAAGGAGGTAAAGCCATCTAAAGAAAAAGCCATTTCGCTGGCTGAGTGGCATGTTGGTTGGGAGCTGGCTTGCCATGCCAGTGGCCCCAGTTTGGATCCCACATATGAGGGCCAGTGACAGTGCCCTCTTAATAAAAAAGAAAAAGAAAAAGACAATAGCTCCTGCAATTTGGAAATGAATTTACAGCATATAAAAGGATAATTTGTGACAACAAAAACATAAAATGGGAGAGGGGAAAGGACTGAACTTGCACAGGTGAATGGAGATAAGATGCAATCAGAAGAAAGGGGACTATTGTACATATGAATTTTTAAAATTTCATAAACCTAAAGGTAATCACAAAACAAAAATCTAGAACAGACATATAACATAAAAAAGGTAGAAAACATAGGAAGAAAATCATAGAATACCATGAAACTAAAATAACAGAAATGCAAAAGGAAAAAAAAAACACACGGAGACATAGAGATACCAGAAAATAAAAGATAAAATGGCTATAGGAAATCCTCCTATGTCAGTAATCACCCTAAATGCAAATGGACTGAATTCACCAATTAAAAGACACAGACTAGTGGGATTTATTAAAAAATAAAACCCAACTCTATGTGTCTTCAGGAGACACTTCTCAGCTGCAAAGAGAAACATAGATGCAAAGTGAAGGAGTGAAAAATGATACTTCAAGCAAATGACATCCAGAGAAAAATGGGTGTAAGCACACTTATATCAGACAAAACAGATTTCAAAATAAAAAAGTAGCAAGACACAAATGTTGATATTTTATAATGATACAGGGGAAAATACATCAAGAAGACATAACACATCAATATACTACATGTACCGAATCAGGAAGCACCAAAATATATAAAGCAACTACTAACAGAACTACAGGGAGAAACTGACAAAAACACAATTACAGTAGGTGACCTAAACACCCCATTGGCAGTTATGGATAGATTATCCAAACAAAAAGTCAATATGGAAGTATTGGCCTTAAATGACATATTAGACCAAATGGACATAAGTGACATACATACAGCATTTCATCCCAGTACAGCAGATACTACATTTTTCTCTAGTGCACATGGAACATTTTCAAGGATAGATCATTTTTTTGGGGACACAAAACTAGCCTCAACAAATTTAAGAACATTGAGATCAGACCAAGCGTATTCTCTGACCACAATGCTTTGAAATTGGAAATCAACTCTCAAAAGAAAATGGGGAAAAAAACATAATATGTGGTGATTAAACAACATGACTGGTTCAAAAAGGAAATAAAAGGAGAGATCAAAAGACACATAGAGAGATGGTTCAAGATAGATTAGGTAAATGCTATGCTTACTGCATTCCAGGATTACACCAAAATTACAAATAAATTATGGAACCATCAACCTCAAGAATCATCTGAAGACTAGTTGAATAGAACTCCTATAAATAAGAATAAAATGAAATAAAATAAGAGGCAACATTGAGGCAGGTAGGAAGGGCGGAGATGTGAAACAGACTGACCCCAAGTCCACAGATAGTGGTTGAATGCCAGGAGGGACACTTTTGTGGCAGAGATCCCCCCGGAGGAAGCAGCAGGTTCTCAGCCCCACACTGGAGGTCCTGCACTGGTAAGAGAGTTTCCACATCTGGCAGTGAAGATCAGCAAGGACTCTGTCTGTCCATCCTGATGAGAAGGAAGGTGGCTGGAAATCGAGACACCCTCTTGTGGTGCCCTCATACAGACACACACTTGAAGATACTCACCTGATAGCTGGTGGAGGGGCAGCAGCTTAGGAAGCCCAGGAACATGGGAAAAACAGTTGTTTGGCTTTGGGGGCAAAAGATGGAGGGACAGGAGCCATTGTTGTCCTTAGGTGAAGCCTGACACATATGTACAGGAGGGTGCCATCTTCTCAGTGTTAAGACCTCCTGCAAAAGTCCAAGTATGGGACTGCATTGGTCAGGAGGAATACATGTGTGCTCACTCCCTTGGTGATGACCTGGGTCCCCACCCCCATATAGCTGTTGATACATCACCTGAGGCACTCTTATTTTTTCATTTTTTTAAGTGTTTTTTGTTTGTTTGTTTGTTTTTGTTTTTGTTTTCATTTTTTAATTAGTTTCAGGTGTACAAAACAATGCAATAGTTATACTCTTTACCCCCCAAAGTGACAACCCCCTCCCCCAGATCGCCACCCCACTACCCCCCCATATCATACATATCTATCACAACTCCCCTGACTCCCCTCCACAGTATGCTCCACATCCTGTGACCATCCACATATTCAGTTACAGTTGGCATGCAATACTATACAACATCAGCTTCAGGTGTACAGTGCAGTGATCAAGCCTCTACTCCATCCATGAAGTGATCTCCCTAACAAGACACGTGACTATCGGACACGCCACAAAATTTTTACATTATTATATTCCCTGAACTGTGTTTCATATCCCTGTGGCAATATTGTAGTTGTCTATTTATGCTGTCTAATCCCTTCCCCTTCACCCCCATCCCCACCCCCCTCCCAACTAGCAACCCTCAGTTTTTCCTCTACATCTATGAGTCTGTTTACTTTGATAGTTCATTCAGCTCTTCAGACTCCACACAAGTGAGATCACATGGTACCTGTCCTTCTCCAACTGACTTATTTCACGCAACATAATAGTCTCTTCACAACATTATCAATTACATTCCCAGAACAGCCCCTATGTCCCTGCGGCAATATTGTAGTCCCACCTACACTGTCCAAAATCTTCCCCCTCTCCCTCTTCCCCACACCCTCTCAGCCAGCAACCATCAGATTTTCCTTTATATCTGCTTGATATGACTTCAATCTTCTTAAATTTACTGAGACTTGTTTTGTGGCCTAACATGATCTATCTTGGAAAATGTCCCATAGGTACTTAAGAAGAATGTATATTCTGTTTTTTCAGGGTGAAATGCTCTAAAAATATCAATGCAGTCCAGCTGGTCTAAAGTATCATTTAAGGCCTCTCTTTCTGTGTTTTCTGTCTAAAGGGTCTGTCCATTGGTGACAGTGGGGTGTTGAAGTCCCCTACTATGATAGTGTTACTGTTGATCTCTGTCTTTATGTCTGTCAAAAGCTGTTATATGTAATTAGGAGTTCCTATGTTGGGTGCATAGATGTTTAATAGGGTTATAGTGCCCTTCTTTGTCTTTTATTATAGTCATTTTAAAGTCTATTTTGTCCAAAATAAGTATTGGTTCTCCAGCTTTTTTTTTTCTCATTTCCATTTGCATGAAATATCTTATTCCATCTGTAAACAGCATATACATGTGTCCTATTTTCTTATCCACTCAGCCACTCTCTGTCTTTTGATTGCAGCATTTAGCCCACTCACATTTAAAATGATTATTGATAAGTGCATATGTATTGCCATTTTGTTATTTGTATTCCTGGTCTCCCTGGGTTAGCTTGTTTACCCCTTTCTTTTGTTTAAAAAAGCCCTTTTAACATTTCTTGCAGTGCTGGCTTGGTGGTAATGAATTCCTTAAGCTTTTTCTTTTCTGAGAAGCTCTTTATTTCTCCTTCAATTTTAAGTGATAGCTGTGCTGCGTAGAGCAATCTTGGTTGTAGGCCTTTATTTTGTGTCACTTTGAATATCTCCTGCCACTCCCTTCTGGCCTGCAGAGTTTCTGTAGACAAGTCAGCTGTTAGTCTAACAGGAGTTCCTTTGTATGTAACCTGCTGTCTTTCTCTTGCAGCCTTTAGGATTCTGTCTCTGTCTTTAACCTTTCCCATTTTAACTATGATGTGTCTTGGTGTGGACCTATTTGGGTTCAGCTTGTTTGGAACCCTCTGCACTTCCTGGGCATGTATGTTGATTTCCTTCACCAGGGTAGGGAAGTTTTCAGTCATTATTTTTTCAAATACATTTTCGACCCCTTGCTTCTTCTCGTCTCCTTCTGGTATTCCTATGAGTCTAAGGTGGTTGCGTTTCACCTTGCCCCATAGGGCTCTTAAACTATTTTCATTGTTTTTTATTCTTTGGTCATATTATTGTGCTAACTGGGTGATTTCTGTTATTTTATCTTCCAAATCGCTGATCCGCTCTTCTGCTCTACTGGTGATTCCTTCGAGTGTGTTCTTCATTTCAGTTATTGTATTCTTTAGTTCTAACTGGTTGTTTTTTATGGTTTCCCTATCCTTCTTTATGTCCTCGCTAAGTTCCTTAAACATTCTTTTCATCAGTGTTCTAAACTCTGTCTCTGAAAGGTTGGATCCCTCTGTTTCATTTAGTTCCATTTCTAGAGGTTTCTTCTGATCTTTTACTTGTGACATGTTTCTTTGTTTCCCCATTCTGGCTGTCTCTCTGGGATTGCTTTGATGTATTAGATGGATCACCAGGAGAGCCCTGGCTGGATCACGCAGGCACACAGCTCACGGCCCAACACTCCCAGGAAAACTTCCAGTCTCAGCCTGTCCCAATCAGCCACTCGCAGATCAGGCCGAGCAGCCCGACAACCAATCACCAGCCTGGCGTAGTGCAAGCGTAGTGCAGAGGGCTGGGATCTGAGGCAGCTTGCGCACTCCCTCATCTCAGTGAGCAGCCTTTTGGAGCCAGAGCACGCCCACCAGGTGTTTCCCTGGCAATGCAGCACAAGCTGTGTGGAGGATTGGGATCTGAGGCGGCTCGCGCACTCCCGGGTCTCAGTGAGCAGCCTGTTGGAGCTGGAGGGCACCCACCCAGCATTTCCCTGGCAACGCAGTATAAGCCGGGCAGAGGGTGGGGATCCAAGGCCGCATGGGCGCACGCACACACACATGTACTTCTGCGCCAATTCCACCAGACCAATGAGGTCTCACACCTGATCCTCCATGGGAGGGCCCAAGCCTGACAAAATGGCATCCTCCCTATACCACTCACATGCAGGCTCCACACCACGGGATCAACAGTCCCAAAACTTCCAACCTTTGCACCAAAGGTGCTCAGTTCAGTCCGTCCCTGCAGGTTCCCGGGTCCGGCTCACACAGCCACTTCCTCCACCAGTAGCCAGGTAAGTGCTCACCGGGGAGCAAGCCCGGGCGCCTGCCCCACTGATTCTCCAGCCGCTCTTAGTCTCACCGAGCTGAGCAAAGGGAGTCCTCACTAATTTACTGCCAGCTATCTTAGAACTCCTCTTCCCGGCAAAGGAACTCTGGGCTGGCGAGCTTGGTGTGCGGCCGGAGGGTCTCTCCCCCAACCGGAGAAGCCTCCTCACAGCTGGGGCCTCCCTCACGGGGTTTGCCCTCTCTCGTCTCCGCCTGTCTTACCAGACCCGACGCGGCCTTCTCTTAAAGTTCTTAATTTAGTGGTTCTGTTCCTCCAGTGTTCTGGGGACCTCCAGGGTTGAATGCTGTATGATTTGCTTGTAATTTTAGTGTGATCCTAGGAGGCAGTTAGCATAGCGTTTGTCTATTACACCATTTTACTGGAAGTCCCCTTTAAGAGGTTTTTATTATAATATAGCTAACATCCAATATTATATTAGTTTCACATGTACATCATAGTTATTCAACAGTACCCACCTGGCACTATACATAGTTATCATATTATTGATTATATTCCCTATGCTAAAGAAGTGATCACCATGATAAGTCCACTAACCATCTGATACTACTGTACCACACTATCACATTGTTATTGATTATATTTCCTGTGTTGTATATTACACTCGCAAGGCTTATTTGTTTTATAGCTGGTACTTTGAACCTCTTATTCCTCTTCTTTATCTTCCCTCTATTTTTATTCAATTAGAGTTGACATTGCATATTAATTTATATTAGTTTAGATGTACAGCATAGTGGTTAGATATTTATATAATTTACAAAGTGATCTCCCTGACTAGTACCCATCCGGCACTATACATAGTTACTACCATATTATTGATTATATTCCCTATGCTTTACTTTACGTCCCCATGACTATTTTGTAAGTACCAATTTGTATTTCTTAATCTCTTCATCTTTTTTACCCTGCCCCAGTTCCCCTGCCATTTACCACCCTGATAGATCTAGTACCCATTTGACACCATACATAGTTAGTACAATATTATTGACTATATTCCTTATGCTATAACCTACATCCCCATGACTACTGTGTAACAACCAATTTGTATTTCTTAATCCCTTCCCATTTTTCAATCACCGCCAACTCCCCTCCCTTCTGGCAATCATCAAAATGTTCTTTGTATCTATGAGTTTGTGTTACGTTGTTTGTTTATTTTGTTCTTTAGATTTCATGTATAAGTGAAATCATATGACATTTGTCATTCTCGGTCAGACTTACTACACTCAGCACAACATCCTCTAAGTCCATCCATGTTGTCACAGATGGCAAGACTTCATTCCTTTTTATGGCTGAATAATATTCCATTGTATATATGTACCACCTCTTTTTTATCCATTCATCCATTCCAGGACTCCCAAGTGCCTTTATATCTTGGCTATTGTAAATAATGCTGCAATGAACATATGGATGAGCACATCCCCTCAGGTAGCATTTTGGGTTTCTTTGAATAAATACCCAATAGTGGGATAAGTAGGTCCTTCTTTGTCTCTTGTTTTAGCCTTGGGTTTAAAGTCTATTTTGTCTGGTATAAGTTTTGCTACCCCAGCTTTTTTGCTGTTGTTGTTGTTGTTGTTTATTTGTTTGTTTCCATTTTCATGAAATACCTTTTTCCATCTTTACTTTCAGTCTGTGTGTGTATTTCTATCTGGAGTCTCTGTTAGGAAGCATATGTAACAGCCTTGTTTTCTTATCCATTGATTTCCCCCCTATCTTTTGACTGGAGCATTTAATCCATTTACATTTATAATATTTGTTGATAGATATGTAGTTATTGTCATCTTATTATTCTTTTTTTTTTTCTTAAAGAAATCCCTCTAACAGAATCCTTGTAACATTGTTTTGGTGGTGATAAACTCCTTTAGCTTTTTATTGTCTGGAAATCTCTTTTTCTGTCCTTTGATTCTAAATGATAGCTTTGCTGAGTAGAGTAATATTGGTTGTAGATCCTTGCTTGTCATCATTGACTATTTCATGCCAGTTCCTTCTGGCCTGCAAAGTCTCTGTTGAGAAATCAACTGACATTCTTATGGGAGCTCCTTTGTAGGTAGGTCACTGCTTTTCTCTTGCTGCTTTTAAGATTCTCTCTTTGTCTTTAACCTTTGACATTGTAATTATGATGTGTCTTGGTATTGACCTCTTTGAGTTCATCTTGTTTGGGACTCTCTATGCTTCCTGGGTTTGTATGTCTATTTCCTTCACGAGGTTAGGAACTTTTCTGTTAGGGAACTATTTCTTCAAATAGGTTCTCAATTCCTTGCTCTTTCTCTTCTCCTTCTGGTACCCCTATAATGCAAATGTTGGTACACTTGACGTTGTTCCAAAGGCCCCTTAAACTCTCCTCATTTTTTTTTGGATTGTTTTCTCTTTTTGCTGTTCTGATTGGGTGTCTTCTGCTACTTTATCTTCCAAATCGCTGATTCGATCCTCTGCTTCATCTAATCTACTGTTTATTCCCTGTAATGTATTCTTCATTTCCATTATTGTATTCTTTATTTCTGACTGCTTTTTTAAAAAAAATGTTTCTGTCTCCATTTTTATGTTTCCTATCTCTTTGTTGAAGTTTTCCCTGAGATCACTGAGCATCCTTATAGCCAGTGTTTGGAACTCTGCTTTTGATAGATTACTTGTCTCCATTTTGTTGAGTTCTTTTTGTGAAGCTTTGTTTTGTTCTTTTATTTAGGACATGTTTCTTTGTCTCCCCATTTTGGCAGCCACTCTGTGTTTGTTTCTATGTACTATGTAGGGCTGCTATGTCTCCCAGTCTTAATAGAGTGACCTTATGTGGTAGGTGTGCTGTGAGGCTCAATAACACAGTCTTCTTCATCACCTGAGTTGCTCACTCCAGGTGTGCCCCTTGTGTGGGTTGTGTGGCTCTCCTCTTGTAGTTGAGCCTTGGTTGCTATTTGCACAAATGGGAAGGATTGACCCTCATGCTCATTTGTTGTGAGGACTGGTTGTGACTACAGTAGAGCAGCTGTGGTACAGGGGCTGACCCTATAGAGCAGGGCCTGTCTCAGCAGTAATCCAGTGCCTGCCCAATACACTCCTTGGGTGTGTTGTATTTGGAGGCAGCTGGGTGATACTCCAGCTTATTTTAGCCTGGCCACTGGGTGTGCCAGCCCCAGGACCACCTGGGAGGGAACCCACTGCAGGTCAAGTTCAGCCACAGCCCATGCCTACCTGAGGTCACACAGAGGAGCCACAAGCAACCTGTAGATGGCCACTGCCCTCACTGTGCTTGAAGGTGGCTCAAGGGGCCAAGTCATTAACTCAGACTGGATTCCATTGGTGTACAGGATACACTGAAGCAAGATGCTGCTTGCCTGGGTTCTGTGAAACTTTGAGAGATCCTAGGGAAGTCTGTAGCATGAGTCAAGGCAAGGAGTTTGCATGAAAAAGCCACTGGAATCAGCTTGGGTGTGCCCAAAAGTTGGGTGGGGCAGGGTCTCAGAATCACTAGCACATGGTAATCGGATGGCATTATCCAGCTTGATAGAGATTCAGATATGGTAGTCACCTATATCTGCATGCTGAGCAGGTGGCAGACTCAACAAAGAAAAATGGCCTCTGCCAGCTCCTCTGTCTGGGAGAAATTTGTCCCACTTTCCCTCATCTCAAAGCCAGATAACTCAGTTCCCCACCCTATATCCCTGCTGCTTCTCCAGCTGCTGCAATAGCACTGGATCTCAGAGCCAGTGATTCTGTTAGTATGTTTCCTTTGAGAGTAGTGCCTGGGACTCCAGCCACCCTCTGTCTCACTCACTCACAATCTCCACTGGTTTATACACCAGAAACTATGGGGACTTCTCTCCCTGGTACTGGAACCATGGGCTAGGGAGGGTCTGGGACCTGTTGCTCCTCTGGGGGGAAAACTCTGCAGCTGAGATATTCCTCTGATCTGTAATGGTCACACACCTATGTGGGACTAGGCTGTTCCCCGTCTCTGCCCCTCTTACCACTCTTGAGGTGGCTTTTTCTATATATCTGTAGTTGTAGGGCTTGGTTCAACTAGACTTCAAGTGATTCTCAATAATGGTTGTTCTGTGGTTTAGATGTAATTTTGATGTGGCCATGTGAAAAGGTAAGCACAGCATTTACCTACTGAACCATCTTGACTAGTACTCCCTCTGCCAGAGGCACTTTTGATTGATGGGTTTCTGGCTCCACCCCATAGGCTGAAGATGCATTTTTGCAGTGGTGGACAGCCAGTAGTGGCCCAGGAAATGTTTGCTGATAGACAGTGACCCAAGACCTGTACTGCAGTGTGTCTTGGGCAACTATTGGGAAGGTGATGGCTGGCTGCGGTATTCTTAGGGCATCTTTGCTGGGTGGTTGCTGGCCTGGCTGGTGTGTGGGAGCTGAAAATGCATTGATTTTGTAGAAACCATTGACAAGACTTACGCAAAAGCTGTCTACAAGAGACCCACCGTAGGTCAAAAAAACACACACAGACTGAAAGTAAAGAGATGGGAAAAGATATTTTACATAAGCAAAAATGAGAAAAAAAGCTGGAATAGCAATACTTACATCAGACAAAATAGACTTTAAACCAAAGACTATAATGAAAGATAAAGAAGGACATTACATAATAATATAGGGATCAATCCAATATGAGGCAAAGATCAACAATTGCACAGTCATAATAACAGTCTTTAACACCCCACTGAAATCAATGGACAGATCTTCCAGACAGAAAATCAACAAGGAAATAGTGGCCTTAAATGACATACTAGATCAGATTGATTTAGTTAATATTTTTAGAGCATTTCACCACAAAGCAATAGAATATACATTCTTTTCAAATGCACCTGGAACATTTTCCAAGACAGTCGTATGTTAGGCCATAAAACAAGTCTCAATAAGTTCAAAAAGATTGGTCATATGAAGCATTTTCTCTGACCACAATGGTATGAAACTAGAACACAATTACAAGAAAAAAACTGAAAACCACAGAAACAAATGGAGACTAATTAACATGCTACTAAATAATGAATAGGTCAACAATGAGATCAAGAAACAAATCAAAAGATACCTTCGGAAAAATTAAAATGAAAACACAATGATACAAAAATCTATGGAACACAGTAAAAGAAATCCTCAGAGAGAAATGCATAGCAATGCAGGCCGACTTAGGAAAACAAGAAAAATTTTCAAATAAATAGTCTATCTTTACACCTAAGGGAACTGTAAAAAGAACAGTAACCAAAGTCTAAACTGGAAACAAGAAAGGAAATATAAATATAAATATCAGAGTGGAAATAAATGAAATACTGACTAAAAAAACAATACAAAGGATCAAGGAAGCCAATAACTTTTTTTTCCCAAAAGATAAACAAAATTGACAAACGTTTAATCACACTCATCAAAATAAAAGAGAGGCCTGAAATAAATAAAATCCGAAATGAAAGAGGAGAAGTGACAACCAACACCACAGAAATACAACAAATTTTAAGAAAATACTATGAGCAACTATACACCAACAAATTGGACAAGCTGGAAGAAATGGATATATTCCTAGAAGCATAACATTTTCCATTGAAAATCTGAGCAGACCAATTTCTATCAACAAAATAGAATCAGTATTCCACAAGTTCCCAGCAAATCAAAGTCCTGGACAAATGACTTCACAGGTGAATTTTACCAAACATTCAAAAAAAGAATTAATACCTATGCTCCTCAAACTATTCCAAAAAATCCAAGAGAAGGGAAATTTCCCAAGCTCATTTTATGAGGTCAATATTACCTTGATTCCAAAAGCAAAGATATTACAAGAAAAGAAAACTATAAGCCAATATCCCTAATGAACATAGATGCAAAAATCCTCAACAATGTATTAGCAAACCAAAATCAGCAATACATTGAAAAAAATCATATGCCACGATCAAGTGGGATTCATTCCTGGTATGCAAGTTTGGTTCAATATCCACAAATCAATTATCATGATACACCACATAAACAAAATGAATAATAAAAATCATATGGTCATGTCAATATATGCAGAAAAAGCATTTGACAGAAATCGGCAATCATTTATGATAAAAATTCTCAGCAGAGTGGAAACAGGGGAAACATTTCTCAACATAATAAAGGCCATATGTGGCAAACCCACAGCTAATATCACACTCAACGGTGAATAGCTAAAAGCATTCCCCTTAAGATCAATAAGACAAGGGTGCCCACTTTCACCACTTTTATTCAGCATAGTTCTGGAAGTTCTAGCCACAGCAATAAGACAAGAAAAAGAAATAAAAGTCTTCCTAATGGGAAAGGAAGAAGTAAAATTATTATTATTGGCAGATGACGTGATACTATATAGAGAGAACCCCAAAGACCACCAAACAACTATTACAATAGAACTGATAAATGAATTTAGTAAAGTAACAGGATACAAAATTTATGTTCAGAAATTGGTTGCATTTTATACACAAATAACAAACTATCAGTGAGAGAAATTAAGAAAACAATTACATTTACAATTGCATCAATAAAAAATACTTAAAAATACATTTAACCAAGGAAATAAAAGACCCATACTTAGAAAATTATATGACATCGAAGACAGAAATTAAAGAAGATATAAATAGAAACGTATACCATGCTCATGCATAGGAAGAACTAATATAGTTTAAATGTCCATACTACCCAAAGCAATCTATAGATTCAAAGCAATCCCTATTAAAATACCAATGGCATTTTTCAGACAACTAGAATAAATAATCCTAAAATTTATATGGATCCATAAAAGACCCCCAATAGCCACGACAATCCTGAGAAAGAAGAACAAACTGGAGGTATCATGCTAGCTGATATCAAATTATATTACAAGACTATAGTAATGAAAACAGCATGATATTGGCATAAAAACAGATACATAGATCAAAGAAACAATACAGAGACCAGAAATAAATCCATGCCTACCTATGTGGTCATTCAATCTATGACAAAGGAAGCAAGAATTTACACTGGTTAAAGACAGTCTATTTAATAAATGGTGCTGGGAAAACTGGACAGATACATGCAAAAAAAAATGAAACTGGACCATCTTCTTATGTAATATACAAGAATAAACTGAAAATGGATTAAAGACTTAAATTTAAGAACTGAAACCATAAAACTCCTAGAAGAAAATATAGGACATAAACTCTCAAACACTACCCTTAGTACTATTTTTACTGATATATCTACTTGGGCAAAGAAAACAAATGAAAAAAATAAACAAATGGGACCACATTAAACTAATTTTTTTTTCCACAGCAAAGGAAACCATCAACAAAACAAAAAGACATCCTACCAAATGGAAAGATATTTGCCAATGAGACATATGCTAAGGGGTTAATATCCAAAATTTATTTTAGAAAAAACTCATACAACTCAACACCAAACCCTTTCTGTAAAAAGGTATTTACAAATAATACCTCTGATAGGGGCTAATTTCCAAAATATATAAAGAACTCTGACAATTCAACAACAAAAACATCAAATATGCCTATTAAATATTGGGCAGAGGACCTGAACAGATACTTCTCCCAAGAAAACATAAATATGGCCAACAGATATATGAAAAGATGTTCAACTTCACTAGCTATAAGGGAAATGCAAATCAAAACCACAATGAGATACCTCCTCACACCTTTTAGAATGGCTGTTATCAAGACAAATAATAACAAGTGTTGGAGAGGTCGTGGAAAAAAGGAACCCTCATACACTGCTGGGAGTATAAATTGGTTCAGCCACTATAGAAACCAGTACGGAGGTTCCTCAAAAAAATTAAGAATAGAATTACCATATGACCCACAAATTCCTCTTCTGGGTATCTACCCCCATAATTCGTAAACATTCATCTGTAAAGATATGTGTACCCCTATATTTATCACAGCATTATGCACAGTAATCAATTCATGAAAACAACCTAAATTTCTTTTGATAGATGATTGGATAAAGAAGTTATGGTTCATACATACAATGTATAAGAAAAGATGAAGTACTGCCATTTGCAATACTATGAATGGATCTTGAGAATATCATACTAAACAAATTAAGTATGACAGAAAATAAAAACAAAAATGCTATTTCACTTGTAAAACAGAAAATAACAAATGGACAAATAAAACAAATAAACACACAAACTATAGACACAGACAGCAAAAGGGTAGTTGCCAGAAGGGAAGGAGGATGGGACAGGATGAAGAGGGTAAAGAGGGTGATGGAGGGGGCCGGCCGAGTGGCTCAGTTGGTTAAGAGCTCGCTCAAGAGTGCGAGCTGAGCTCTGAGCAACAGCTGTTCGAGGCCAGTCCGAGCTGAGTTGCCGTTGAGCTGCCAACAGGTGGCAGGATGGCTCAGCTAAAAAAAAAAAAAAAAAGAGGGTGATGGAGGGAGGCTAGATTTTGGGTGGTGAACACACAATGCAATATACAGATGATGTATTACAGAATTGTACACTTGAAACCTAGTAATATTAACCAGTGTCACATCAGTAAATTTAATAAATCATAAAGAAAAAAAGAGCTGATAGAGCTTAGGGGAGAGACTGCCCTCTCTACCACCACAGATAGTGAGGACCTCTTTCCCCAAATGTAATTCATATTTTTCTGTGTTCCAACATTATTCTTGCCTTACAGTGTTCAGCTCTAAAAATGTCACTTTTCTGTTTCAGGGTCTTCTTTTCTATCTAAGTATATTTTTAAATCTCTGTTATATTTCTCAAGGTTTGTTTCAATAATAATAATAATAATAATAATAATAATAATAATAAAGTAACAAGACATCTTTTATTATATACCTACCATGTGTGGCTCTGTGCTACATGTAAACGTTTCATTTAGTTCCAATATTTTATCAAGGTGTATGTTATTATTGGGTTGTCGGAAAAGTCATGATGCATTTTGCAATGAAAAACAGAAAAAATACATCATGACTTTTCTGACAACCCAATATCTTCATTTTACAGATGAAGAAAAATAGTCTCAGATTTTGTGTAACTGCTCATGGGCACATAGAAATATCTCGACCAAGATTCAGTTCCCTGATGTTAATTCCCAGCATTTTTTTTTTTTTTTTTTTACTACAGAATAACCTTTTCCAAACCTCTATCAATTGTTTCTTATGGGATTGGCTTTCAGTACATTCTATAGGGTTCCAGCTCCATGTGGGAACCTCCAATAACCATATGATAGGTCACCTTCTACTGAGAGCCTCTGCCTATTTCATTTTGGCCACAAGACAGTTCTTTCTGTCCATGACTATATCTGTTATGTTTCTAAACAGAGAATGTTAAATAGATCTTGTCTGGGCAAAAACAGTCATTTGTTTGCTGGAGTTTTGGCTGGAGACAAGCTTTTTCCCACTGCACAGTATCAGGGCACTTGTTGTTCAATGCTATTGAATTATAATACTTCTTGTAACAGCAGCTCATAAAGTCCTATTATTCTGTTATTTCCTTTTCAACACTAGACACACCACTGAATAATAAATAGAGACAAGCCAAGAATGCTATGGGCACAAAAGAAAGGGACAAAGGTCCATGTGTTTCTTTGTGGCAGGGTCCTTACCTCTATTTTCAGAGTATTTTAATAACTTGTTAACATAATTGCTCGAAGTTTTCTTCCAGTTGACAAGTCTTTATCAGTTGGTTTCTAGAGCTCCCTCCTTAATGCACTTTGCCAAATGCCTTTGCTAATCTGCATGCTCTGTCCTATGTCTGTTTCCTTTTTCTGTATAATTATCAGTCTGTTTGCTGTTTACTGTAGCAGTGGGAAGGGATAGGATTTGTTCTCTTTAGTGGGAATAGAAACCTGCTGAATGAGACCATAGTTGAATATGAATCTGTTATAGGACAGAAATGTGCACATGTTTAGTGATTAAACATTTCTCAGAAGGTGGGCTGGTTTACCCATTTTTGTATTCAAAATCCATGTGCATTATACAAGTTTTGCTCAATATCAGGAAAACAATTAGTATATTACTTCCTACCCATAGGTCGGTAAAGAAAAAACAATTTGGTAATTTCAATAAATTGACATTTATTTTCTAGAAAATGTTTACACTCATTTAAAAATACCTTTTTGAACTCAAAATTTAATGCATACAGACCTGACAATTAAGTTCGTGAATTCATCCTAGAAAATGCTACATACCTCATTGCTGAATATCACTATGGTCACCTTTGTAGTACTCCCCTTAGGAAGCTATGCACCAATACTAGTGCCTAGTCCACCCTTCAAAGCAATTTTGGAACTTCTTTCTGGAATGGCCATCAAAGCTGTCATCTTATTAGCTTTGATGTCCTGAATGTCATCAAAATGTCTTCCTTTCAATATTTTCTTTATCTTCTGGTAAAGAAAGAAACCACTGGGGTGAGTAGGGAGGGTGCTTCTGGTTAAAAACTCCCTCAGAAGCAGTGCATTGTGAGTTGGTGCACTGACGTGATGCGAAGGCCATGAATTGTTGGCGAAAAGTTCAGGTCATCTAACTTTTTCATGCAGCCTTTTCAGCACTTTCAAATAGTAAACTTGGTTAACTGTTTGTCCAGTTGCTACAAATTCATAATGAATAATCCCTCTGATATCAAAATATGTTAGCAACATCATTGCAACAAGCTGGCAAACGTAATTATCAGACCTCATATGTTGTTTCTGTAATAATATTCATCTCAATAAATGGCTGACTTCATTCTTAATAGTATCCAATTAAAATCAAGTGGAAAACAAAAATTCCTATTATTGTTATCTAATTGTTCTGGAAGCACTAATGAAAGCCATAAATACAACACTGAAATAAGAGGTATAATTATTAGAAAGGAAATGCAAAATTATCCTTATTTGCAAATGGTATACTTATATGCCAAGAAACACAGAAAAAATTTAACTGAAAATCTCTAGGAATTAATAAGAAACTAAAATAAAATGTATTGGGCCGGCCGAGTGGCGCATTGGTTAAGCGCTGGTTTTGGGATGCCAGCGGCCCCGGTTCGGATCCCACATGAGGGCCAGTGACACTGCCCTCTACAGCTAACAACAGCTCCACCTGGAGCTGGGCTGTGCGAGCCCCAGTGATGGTGTGGGCTGCAGCCCCTGCTGCAGTGGGCTGCCATAGGCTACAGTGAGTGGCCCGCAGCCAGCGTGAGCGGCTGGCAGCCAAGCGTGAGCTGCCAATAGCTGCGGTGAGCGACATCCAGAGGCCAGCGACCGATCTGCCTCATCCGGGAAGAGCGCAATGACGATACCAACAGTGAAGCAACATCCTCCACAACTAAACTGAAGAGCAAGAAGACAGCAACTTGTCTGTTCCCCTTCCCCGATTCCCCAACGCTGTTCCCCTCCACCAAATCCCCAATAAAATCTTTAAAAAAAAAATAAAAATAAAAATAAAATAAAATAAAATGTACTGATGCAAGATGAATACACAGCTTCTTCCTTACAAACGACCCACCAACACAGGCTTTTTATAATAATAATAATAATTATTATTAAAGGTGACCTCTAGGAATCTCCCTTCAATGATGCCTCTGCTTTTGATGAATATGGTGAAGATGGCACGTGTCCTAAGCATCAAACCACAGCACAAGCTCGAATTCCTAGGTTCCTTCATCAAATGTGTTACCATCACCCTAAAACTTGGCAATCTGACAGACCAAATGCATATTTTAAAGTGAAAATTTGGCACAACATTGATGCAGAAGGGTAGAATGTAGAGGTCATTATGCCTGTGATATTACAGCCTTCCAATTATAATCCCAATATGAAAAGTAATACATTTAGGGTTCAATCTGTGTCTGCTCCCACTGGCACTTCTAATAACAGTGGAAGCAGCATGATTAGAGACAAAACCAGAAGATCTGAATCCAGACCCTAGGTGCGTTTGAATGGTTTGCAGAAACTAATAAAATCGCATTTTGTAGAAACCCATAAAAACATCCAGAACTGCTTCAAAAACAGAAGACCAATGATGTCTACATCTGAGTCTTTCAACCTGGGAGGACACTGAAG
The DNA here is from genome assembly GCA_033961575.1 of Aselliscus stoliczkanus. Classification (NCBI taxonomy): domain Eukaryota; kingdom Metazoa; phylum Chordata; class Mammalia; order Chiroptera; family Hipposideridae; genus Aselliscus; species Aselliscus stoliczkanus. The sequence goes on along the minus strand of CM066740.1, from coordinate 66,441,646 downwards.
TTAAGACATGGATGAAAGTGAGAGGTTGCATGTGAAATTTAGAAAACAAATAGAAGAAGATAAGCTAAGGCTGCCATAACAAAATGCCACAAACTGGGCAGCTTAAGCAACAGACATTTATTTTCTAACAGTTCGAGGCTAGAAATCCAAAGACAAGGTGCCAGCAAATTTTTGTGGTGAGGGCTCTCTTACTAACTTGTAGACGACCACCTTGCTATGTGCTCACACAGCCTTTCCTTTGTATTCACATGGAGAGAAAGAGATCAGTCTCTGGTGTCTCTTCCTCTTTTTATAATTCAGTCCATAGCAGCTTCATATGAAGAAGACAGTGCATAGCAATAAGTCAGCTTCTGCTTTGGGCACAGTTTTTTAGTCTGAGATAATCATAAAGAAAATTGCCTTATAGAGGCTGCATGCAAAGATAGAATACTGGATTAATGAAGCTACTATATCCTGAGATTTAAATTTATCTGTACCATATTTTAAAAGACAATGTTCGATGATATCTCACATGTCTTGCTTGAAAATTACCCCTTACGTAGAGATACACACACACACACACACACACACACACACACACACACACCACACATACCATAATCTTTTAGAGAGTTTAAAATGTGCAAATGATCTTTATTAAGTGACAAAGGGAGCTGTGAATAATGCCACAATGGAATATGGGAAAGAATATTTTAACCATTTGTAGGCCTTAGGATATGTTGCTAGATTCCCAGGGCATTTTTCCTTTTGTTATTGTTGCTGGCCTTTGGAACATAGAATCCATCATAATGGGGACTGCAATCACTTCCACAGAGGAATCCAACACACCTTTCATTAATGCCAGAGGTTTCTTTTCCATGTCTTCAATTTTGATCAAGCCATTGGTTTCATGGGACTGATGAACAGACTTAGAAGCCAAAATAAATTTCACTGTGGTGACATGAGATGTGCTAGTTACGAGTAAAAGGCATATAGGGCCTGACTTAACAGCACATTGAAATCAGTCATTGCTTTGTTCTCTTAAAGGGGACCAAGTTAATTACTGTTGGTTCACTTAGTGAAACTGACTGTGATTCAGAGATATTTAATGTATTTCATCTCACATTTTCTTATTGTTCCAGATTACAATTAATGTTGTAGCCTAAATTAACATGTGGTAATCAATGCTAATTGATGATGAGAGCTGTGCTGGCCCCTTAGTTCAACAGTATAATGGAAGGTGTGATTTATTCAAATGTTGGAAAACAGTGCTAAGGAAAGTTTTTCTGTGTAAATAAGTTACTTCTGTTATAGACAGGGATGTTCTCAGTAGCAACAATCAACTGTAGCTTATCCTTTTAATGGAGAAGAAACAGGGAGAAGCTGATGTAACAGAAAGCACATATCATTTTTCAACAACTCCTCACTACCACTCATACTTCCAAAATACTTATCCCAGGTTTAGCTCTGACCTTTTTCAGTTTGACGTTAGTTTGGAATTATGAACAGTGAATCAGGCTGTAGAATGGTTAGGAGAGAGGGAAACTAGTTTTGGGTGAAGGAAGAGGGGAGGAGGAATGTGAGAAGTAGTGATTGAGAATTAAATCACAAACATTTTTATGCTAAAAAGACCAGTCCAATTCTGTTTAATTACATAGCATCTTAAGATGGAAAAAAAATAAAACAAAACTTTAAACATAAATTTTTATATTTTGTCACATTTGCTAAATGGAGGTGGTTATTGTTGTTGTTGTTATATTATTATTATTATATCATCAGAATGTTGATTTAAAAATAGGCATCTGTGAGAAAGAGATATATTATTTAATGATTTAACTATTTTATTTCATTGACTTCAGCTAAGAGTATGAAAATAACACTACTGAAAATCTTTTGAAAATGCAAACTACAGCCTTTCTACATTTGTATATTAAAATAAATAAATAAAACCAACAATAGACAAAAATTTATAACATGAAAATCTCATTTTCAATTCCAGTGAAAAGATAAAAAAAGGAATCACATTAATACTAGAAAATATGTGAAATTCATATGAAGAAAATTGTAACACTCTACATAAATGGTATTTAATAAAGAGCTGTTTATCTTACTAAGAAGAAAAAATATCTTTACGGTATCAATCATTCCCAAATCAATTGTAGATTTAAGGAAAATTCCCTTGACCATTTTTCCATGTTGACAAAATGTTTCTAAAGGTACTCTGAAAGAATAAAAAGTTACAATAAATAACATTTTATGAATCAGAGTAATAGGGAGAGATTATTCCTATCAAATATAAAAATTTATTATAAAACTATTTTTGAAAATCCTACTGTCAGAGGAATCAATGAAATGGAGAGCCCCCAAATAACCTTTTATGTAACAATGATATAGTGTGTATAATGAGTCACTATAAAGGGGAAAAAGCACACAATAAAGAGAGTTTTTAAAGTTAGTGAGCTATACCAGAATAATAATGTTCAGGCTCTTATATTATGCCATATGCTAAAATAAGTCCCAGTTAGACTAGAGAGCTAAATGTTTATTCTTTCTTTCATTCAACATGTATTTACTGAGTACCTATTATGTGCTGTATTACTGGTACTTGGGATAAAGGATTAAACAAAATAGAAAACCTTTTTAAGTTCAGTGGAGGAGAAAAAAAATAAACATATAAGCAAATAGATATAAAATAGAATACAATGTAGTTATAAATAACAAGAAGAAAAATTGAGCAGGAAAAGACAATAGAAGCTAATGGAGATCCATTGTCAGATGTAGGGGTAAGGAACAGTGACACTCTGAGGGAAGGAGACATTTAAACAGAGACCTGAATGCACCAGAGGAGCAAGCCTTGAAGGCACCTGGGAAAAGCGCTTATTTGTAGAAAGAATAGCAAGGACCAAGACCTGGAACTGGGAACATGATGTCCAGTTATAGGAGCAAGAAGACCAGTGTGGCTCGACAAAGAGAGAGAGGGAGAGTAAGCTGGAAATGAAACTGGTGTTTTTTTCAGGGATCAGATCATGTAGAGCTGTGTATATCATGCTATGAACTTTTTTATGCTAAAAGACCAATCCAATCCTGTTTAATTATGTAGCATCTTAAGATGGAAAAAAATAAAATAAAACTTTAAAAATTAGTTTTTCCATTTTGTCTCATTTGCTAAACAGGATGGTTATTGGTGGTATTATTATTATTATTATTAATGTCATCAGAATGTTGATTTTAAAGTAGTCCTTATCTGTGAGAAAGAGATATATTATTTAATGATTTCAAGGAAGGATTTTGGTGTTATTCCAAGTATGATAAAAAGCCATTGGAGAAGGATGGTAACTAGCTCATTTGAAAGTGATTACTCTGGCTTTTGTATGAGTATAAACCATGGTGGCACATGGGGTGGCAATGGGGGCATTTTGATGGCCAGAGTAAAAGAGGAAAATTAGTTGGGAGGCTATGGCAAAACTACTTGAGACAAACGCTGGTGGCTTGAGAGTGGTGAAGATCACACTAAATGGTCAGGTTCTGAATTTTTAAAATTGAATTTGCTGATGAATTCGATGTGCCCTGTGAAAGGGAGAGTAGTCCAGGATAACACCAAGGTTTTTGTCTTGAGCAAATAGTGTGCTATTTGCCAAGACAGGAAAGACTGGAGAAAGTGCAAGTTGGAAGACAGGATGGTTAGGGCGTATCGATAGCTTTTGGGAGGTATGTTAACTTTGTGATGCCTACTAGACATCTAAGGAAAACAATTTTCGTTGTTGTATTATATATAAGATTTTGGACATCAGGGGAGAGGTGGAGACTTGAGATATAAGCTGAACAGACTAGCTTATGGACTATATTCACACTAAACAATATTGCCTAAGAAATGAATGTAAAACAAAGAAATCTAAAAGACAGGGTGGTCCATAGTTTTTGTGGAATGAGAAAGTGGGCCAAGGAAAAGATTCAGAAGGAGCAAAGACTAAGGTAGAGAGAAAACCAGGAGAATGTGATAACCTAAAAGTTAAGTAAAGAAAATGTTTTTTTAAAAGAGAGGTTGATTCAGTGTCTAGTAAATGAATACAAATAATTGATTTGATAATACAGAGGTCATCGGTGGCTTTGACCAGTGGAGATTTAGTGCAGCAGTCTGAATGAACATCTTATGGTAGTGGGTTCAAGAGAGAATAGCACATGAAAATATGGAAAATTAACATAGACAACTATTTTGAGTACATTTGCAATAAAAAGAAACAAAAGGGCTGGCTGAGTGGCACGTTGCTTAAGAGCTGGTTTGGGAAGCCAGCAGCCCCGATTCGGATCCCACATATGAGGGCTAGTGACACTGCCCTCTACAACTAAGATGGTGAACAACAGCTCTACCTGGAACTGGGCTGCTGTGAGTCCCTGGGAACGGCATAGCTGCAGCCCCTGCTGCAGTGGGCTGCCATAGGCTACACTGAGTGGTCGGCAGCCAGCGTGAGCGGCTGGCAGCTGGTGTGAGCTGCCAAGAGCCGCTATGAGTGGCTGTCCAGAGGCTGGCAGCCGATCTGCTTCACCCGAGAAGGGCGCAATGACGATACCAACGTGGGCCAGTGAAGCAATGTCCTCCACAACTAGACTGAAGAACAAAAGGACAGCAACTTGTCTGTTCCCCTTCCTGGTTCTCCAATGCTGTTCCCCTCCCCCAATTCCATAATAAATTTTTATTTTTTATTTTTTTAAAGAGAGAAACAAAAAACTAGTGGTGGATAGATTTTTACCTTCCCCTTTTTTCAAGGAAGGAATCATGACATCATAATTGTGCTGATGGGAACAATCCAGTAGAGAAGGAAAAAATAATGATGCAAAAGAAAGAACGGATAATTGCAGGGCAAGATCTTTGAACATGCTGAGGGTGGATAGGACACTAGTCAAAAGTAAAACCATATCACAGCCCTGAAAAAAGGTTACGGCTATAATAAAAAATGGAAATAAGGAAAAAATGAAATGAAGCAATGAATATAAATTAATGCATGTAAGGAAAGGTTAAGTCTATTTTCAGTAATATATACATTAATGAGAAAGAAATGCACACCTGTTAAATGTCTCACGGACAACTAGAAAAATAAATTATGGTAAATTTGTTATAAGTGTATTGAATATTTTAAATAATGAGTGCAAATATGTTATTATGACCAGAACATCCATACTATTCCTAAATATACATAACCAAGATTAAGGAACAAAAATTTTCAGAATACTATATTCATAGTACTATCTCAGTTATTTAAAGGAAACAGAAATACAAATTAATTTTTGTGTCTACTGGGAGTGCCAAAAAAAAAAAAATGTATCCACATGACTTGTATTCATCTTTTGTTATCAGTATATTTTGAATATTACACTTTTAATACAGTTTTTTTTTTTTGCTTTCTTAAAATGTGTATACATTTTTTGGCATCGTGTGTGCGTGTGCGTGTGTGTCTGTGTGTGTGTATAAACTTTGGAAAAATACACAACAAATAATAATGGTCAAATGGAGGGAGGGTGAGAGAATGTCTACATTTTACTTTGGATTCATCTGTACTATTTGAATGTGAATTTTTTACAGAAACATCTGTCAAATTCATAATTAAAACATGTCAAACAAATAAAAAAGGGATATACTGATAGATTCTACCCAAATAAAAAAATTAATATTTCCCGAACAATAAAGTAGAAAGAATAATGAACTGGTGGCACATACACATACAAATAATTAAAATGAAAAAATTGCATGAGTAGTAAGTTATTCAGTCAACTTTAAAAATATACATGTCTATTAGTTGGTTGCTATGTACCAAACATTTTTAGGTAGTATATATGCAAATGTGAGTGTGGAAAACTGTTCTCAAGGAGCTTCCAATCTAGTGGAAGAGACACAGAAATAAACATGAAATTATGATTTAAAGTGATATGCCTATGACAGGGAATGGGTTCCATAGGCATACATAGAAAGCACACATAAATTGAATTTATAAAAGTAATGACATCTTAAGATGAGGCCCAAGGGATAAGTAGGAATTATCCAGAAAAGAAAGAACATTCCAGGTAGCAACAACAGCATGTGCAAAGGCCCAGAACAAATAAAAGCAGTACATGTTGAGAAAACTGCAGATTGGTTTCATTAACGTGTTCACAATACTTACCATACTGCCTTAATTTAACTGAATGAGTTTGGTTGAGCATAGTGTCAGGGCTGGGGGAAAGTAGAGGTAGCAAATATTTCATACAAATGACTAGCAAATTCAAGAAAATGCATCAATTAAAATAAAATAGAAACAGGATATCATTTAATTTACCAAATTAGAAATATTTTTAAAAAAGGAAACACAGAGTGTAGTTGAGAGTGACATTGAACTGTAAAGGTGACACTGTACTTTCTATTTTGAGATTTAACCCTCTAGTGTAATTAGATTTCACAATGTAATTTAGCTTGGGACTTTTTGAAGTATTTGCTTTGCTTTGCTCCCCTCCCTCCTGCAGTGATTCTATTTCTCAAGGCCAAATGCCTGCCTTACTAATTTACAGGACAACTAGACTTAACGATTTGTTTTGTCAAGATAGTAGGCTACCTCCTAAATCTGTTTACATAGACTTGATGTTACAGCCTTTGGACCCCTGCTTCCTTAACAACCGGAGATTCCTTCAACAGAAACTGAGATATTTTATCTCTGAGACAAACCAGGCTCCCAGAAGCTCCTTTTTTCTCTTTTCAGATCTCTGTGCTGGAACATTACCTGCCTCCACTTTGCTCTGCCTCTCCTGGTGGGTCCATAAATGCTTTTGGCCAGGTGGGGATCGGAGATGGGGAAGGCAGTCTTCATGACAGGACTGCCGCCTTCCCCAAATGCTAGCATTTTGGGATGAACCTGCTTTTCTTTCCATCAACACTTGTCTCTCAACTGTTGAGTTTTTGTGTGGCGAGCAGCAGGACCTTTAGCCCAGTGACAGAGCTGCCACCACTCCTAAGCATTTCCAGTAGCAGGTAAGATGAACACTTGAGGAGGGAAAGTTTTTCAAAATAAAGAAGAGTTTTAAAAATGTATGTGTTCTAAAAAAAAAAAAAAAAAATGTATGTGTTCTAGTCTAACAATTTCTCTTTCCGGTTACATTCCTTAAGCACTATTTTTAGTTACAGGAAAAAAATGCCCAAATCTGTGTAAAAAATACCTATTTCCACAATACTTACAATAAATCAGAAGTTGGAATAGCCTGTCTAACAGTGAAGAATATTGAAGTAAATTATCTATTTTGCATCATTAAAAAAGATGCTTAAGGAAAGTTTAAAATTCTCAGGAAATACCTTCATTGTGATATAAAAATATAAAGTATAAAAATGAGAAACATTTTTTTTAATGAAGTGCAGTAGATTAGAGGAAATGCAGGAAAATGGTGATGTTAGAATGGACAACTACAAATATTTGTTCTTCCTTCTACCTCTATATTTTCTAAGTTTATCATATGTATATAAGAAAACTATCATAAAACTAAAATTTTAAAAAAGATTTATTATCCTAAGTTAAAAATATCTAGACTGCTATGGTGCCATTTAAAAATAATGCCCTAAAACCTGGAATATAGGCTTTGGGAGCTCTGTTCTCTTGATGTTAGTTTTGTCAGCTTCCCAAAAGGAATTCAAAGATGATGCTTAAAAATTAAAATAGGGGCTGGCTGAGTGGCTCAGTTGGTTACGAGTTAGCTTACGAGCACAAGCTCTGAGCAACAGGACCGCTGGTTCAATACCCACATGGGCCAGTAACACTGAGCCCGAGCTGAGCTGGCAACAGGTGGCAGGATGGCTCAGCTGGTGAGAGCATGTGCTCCTAACAAGACGGCCTGTTCAGTGGTGGGCTACGCTCACCCCTAACTAAGACTGAACCTGGCACATTGAGCTGAGCTGCTACCCGGATAGCTCAGTGAATAGAGAATGCACTCTTAACAACAAGGCTGCTGGTTCTACTCCCACATGGAATGGTAGCTATGCCCACCGGCAACTAGGATTGAACACTGCACCTTGAGCTTAGAAGCCACGAGATGCTGAAGGGCAGGCAGATGGTGACTGGCGCCCTCCACAACTAAGAACGAAGAACAACAACTTGGCTGATTCCCCTCCCCAATTTCCCAACACTGTTCCCCTCCCCCAATTCCCCAATTTAAAACAAAATTAAAATAAGATTAGCTACTACTGATTATTTATAGGGAGACAGAAGAGAAAGAGCTAGGGAGACTGTGTCTGGCTTTGTGGTCAGCCACACTGGAAAGGAAGCTCCTGAAACCACTGAGTGGTCTGCCTGCAGTTCCCTGGGGCCTGTGGAAAGGCAGGAAGGCCTGCTGGTGTGTGGATTCTGTGATGTAGCAATGTGGTAAGTGAAGGAATGATTTCCTTACTATCTAGGTTTTAACTGATATGTCATAGATTCAGATCTTCCAGTAAACCAATATTTCAATAATGAATATGTCAATTAGGTGTAAGTTTTTCTTTATACAAGGTTGAATACTGGGGGTGCCAAAAAAAATGTATGCACATGACTTGTATTCATGTTTTGTTATTGCAATTTTAATACAGTATTTTCCTATCTTAAAATGTGTATACATTTTTTTGGCACCCTCTATATTTGACCACTTTATTTTGTCTCCTTATCCCACTGTTAAATTCTAGTAATGAGGATGTGTTACAGGTGAAGGAATTATACACTTCTTATTGTATAGTTCTCATTTAATAAAAAATAACCTTTTTCTTGGTGCTAAGAGTTCTTTGTATATATCAAGGAAATTAGCCTCTTGTTTGGTAAATAGGTTGCTTATATTTTTTCTCTCACTGGGCAATTTATCTTTCGACTTTTATAATTTTTTGCCATGCAGAAATTTCTAGTGTAACATTATCTTAAGTTCTACTCATTTGTGCGCCAAAAAAAAAAAAAAAAAGAGTAACATTCTCCCTTATTTTTGAATATGTCAATTTTAATATGGCAGGTAGATAGATAGAAATGAGTAGGAGGAGAGACCCAGCCCAGGTTAGAAAGCCCCTTGCTTTAGCTCCCACCTGGGTCAAGACCATTGGCAGCTACACAGCGGGACTCCAGGTTCACACATAAGTCTAAATCAAAGAGATTCGAGTATGTTGTTACAAGTCAGAGAAGGAGGAATACATCCTGTTTGTCAGGATCAATATCTTACTAGTCCGACAGGATTCTAGGTTTTCACACACCCCTAAGGGATGTGTTTACATATCTTCCGCAAATGGAAGGGATGTGTTCACTCATGCCCCCAAATCAAAGAAATGCGTTAAGAAAAAAAGACATCCTGCTTACCAACACATCCTGTTTGTCATCCATACCTCACTAGCCCAACAGGATTTCAGGTTTTCACCCACCCCTAAGTGATGTGTTTACCCATGTCCTGAATCAAAGGGGTATGTTTGCTCATGCCTCTAAATCAAAGAAATGCATTGCTAAATGACAAAGGACTAGGCACCTCAGGGGGAGTAAGAGAGATAAGTGAAGGGAGAGGGGAGGCAGTTCTACCCATAGAAATAGAGGATTTCAGGCACTGTAAGAAGGCTGCTTCCCTCCCTTGGGTAGCCTGCTCTTAGTCTCGGAGTACACGTTCTTTTATTAATAAACTCCTGCTGTTCATGCTGCACAAGTTTCTATCTCTTGATTGAATTCATTCCTTTAAGAAAACAAAGAACCAAGCGGTTCAATGTCCTTTTCCTGGTAAAAATTTCACTTCTATTTCCAGCACTCCCTCTACCTGCCTGCCTTTCCCCCCGATAACAGGTGAATTTTATTTACTGCAGTATGACTTTAATCATTTCAAGTTTAAACTATGGGGACTTCAGGATTTCCTCCATTCCCCTACCTGTGTTTCTCCCTGGGAGGCATTTAAGTCCTCTCAGGTGGACATGGTGATTGGTCCCTCAGCTGGGTTCTGTTTATGTTCACGTCTATTGATACAACTACTAATGCCCACTGATGGAAGGTCTCAGTGAAATTCTGGTGTCCAGTGCCGACACTTAGGTTAACACTGCAGTGAAGTCAAAGAAGCGTAGGAAATAATCCACCTGCTCAAATTTAAAAATGTCATCCTACGGGCTGGCTGAGTGGCGCATTGGTTAAGCACTGGCTTGGGAAACCAGCGGCCCCAGTTCGGGTCCCACATATGAGGGCCAGTGACACTGCCCTCAAAAAAAAAAAAAAAAAATGTAATCCTGCACGGATTTTTATGTATTGAAATTTATCTGTCCTCCTGTCTTACTTCTGATTCAGGTGCAATAAAGTAAAATATAGAAAATGGCAAGAAGATGAGATAATTAGAGCATAAATAAAATGTTTGGAAAGATAAAATTAAAATGGTAATGCACATATGTATGTATGCTGATGTTGGACCATAAATTTGGCTAAACTTTCTAGCAGTAAACATTAAACAGAGGAACAAAATCATGGCACCAAGAGCTCCTGAGATGAAAATAAACCCAGTGCTTCAGATAAAAACACTTATCCCTATCCTGACATCAGAGGAAATTTTGCCCACGTTTACTTTTAAAGGTGATGCTATACAACTTTGGGGGTAATATCTTTTCTCATTATTTTTAGTACAATGAATGCAAGTCTTCTGTTAAGCCATTTAATTAGTAACATTAATATAATATGTCATTTGGTCACTAGATCATTTGGAGTTTCTTTTTTAATGAATAAGTTTCAGAATGTATTACTCTAGGCTGTTCCTCAGTCCTCAGTGTGAATGATTGATGTCCACCAGAATACAGCAGAAGCAATTACACAATGGACAGCTGTAACCATGTGTCGCCCTTACATTCTCAATGTGCTGGGCTTGAATTAGAGAGGAACTGTAAACCTTTTGTGTCTTGGTTCTTACCTTAAGGGGCTAGAGGTCACAGACATTTCTAAGGATCTGGTGACAACTAAGCATCTTCATCCCAGAAAATAATATACAGACCATCATTTCCAAATTCCGAATCTGAATTTGCCTACTCACTAAAATGCATTTGTCACCAAAGTCAACTCAATGCCCTTTCCCATGCATCCGGAGACCAATGACTGGCTGAGCAACAACAGCTTGAATTGTCCTGTGTGCACTGTTAGGGGAAGCCGGGCCCAGCAGTGAGTCAGCAAAGGTGGGGCCCAACAATGGTCAGCCTTCCTGCTTCAGGTCTCACGCTGCAAACGAGTGTCATTTTCACAGTACGTTCAGTGCCACATTTCCCACATTTTGTGCTTTCTGTTGTTTAAACTGTTTGAGACGGCCCGAGCATTGCGCCAAAGTGATTTCCTAAGCGCCAGAATGCTGTGAGGTACCCATGGTGAGTGTGGGCCTGTGTCAGATACGCTTTGTTCAGGCAGTTCTAGTGATGTTGGCCGTGAGTATATGTTCATATGTTAATATGAATTTACAGTATAGATTAAATAAAGTGTTTTTAAACAGAAATATATAAAATAAGTATTAATTGGTTGACAAAAACCTATTTTGATCACAGGCTTGCATAAACCTATCTTTGTATCTTTCCCAAAGAAAGTTATCTTTAATTCCCCTAGGAGCAATGTTTCATTGTTCACTAATTCTGTGTTTGTGGTGATATTATAAAACATAACTGCTGCAAATATCAAGCAATGACTGTATATATGTCAAAATTTGCCTTCAGATTCAGGGATTTTATGAAGTATTGAGCTTCCCCGTGTATGTCAGATGTACTGAACATATTCTTAGTTCTTGAATAAGTAAGCCACACTGCTGGGATTCAAAACATGTCACTTAATAGCTGTGTAATCTTGGGTGAATTTCTTAGCCCAAGCTTCCTCATCTGTAAATTAAGGGAATTAAGGCAAGGAATTGGAACACCAAATAGTTTACATGATATTGCCAATATTTTAAATAGATTGATTAAATATTGATCAGAGAAATATAGGAATAATGATAATTTTTATTACTCAGCAGGGAGGAGGTTCAATAGAAAACACTAGGCCACAGATATTAAAAAATAAACCACACTATTTTTATACCTCAATGAGTATAAGACTTCTTAGTTAAACAGCTTACCATTCAGTTCCACATGGTTTCTGTTCACAAATGAATTCTGGTGGGAATTAATAACTAATAGACTGCCCCACAGGGAAACAAACTTCTCAATCCACAACTTTGGGTTGAAAATAATCATGTGACAAAATAGCTCAGCTTTAAAATGAAGAAAAATGGAATAACAGCCAAAGAGATTAAAAATTTAAATGGAATGGTTTTTGGAAAACTGAAAAGCCACATGCAAAAGAATAAAACTAGACTGTTATCTGTCATCATATACTAAAATTAAATCAAAGTTGATTAAAGCCCCAAACATAAGACCTCAAACAATAAATTGCATAGAAGATAGCATAGGTACTACACTTATGGATCTTGGATTCAGAGAGGATTTTATGAATTTGACCTCAAAGGCAAGAGAAGTAAAATAAAAAAATAAATGAATGGCACTATATCAAACTAAAAAGTTTCTGCACAGCAAAAGAAACCATCAATAAAACAAAGAGGCAACCAACCAAATGGGAGGAGATATTTGCAAATACCTCTGAAAAGGGTCTAATATCTAAAAATTATAGAGAGCTCATACAACTCAACAACAAAAAAACCCCCAAACAATCCAATTAAAAAATAGGCAGAAGACTGGAACAGACACTTCTCCCAAGAAGAAAAACAAGTGAATATCTATCTATCTATCTATCTATCTATCTATCTATCTATCTATCTATCTATCTATCTATCTATCTGCTCAACTTCAGGAGCCATGAGGGAAATGCAAATCAAAACCATCATGAGATACCACCTCACACTGGTTAGAAAGGCTATTATCAACAAGACAATAATGACAATAATGAAAAGTGTTGGAGAGATTGTGGAGAAAAAGGAACCCTTATACACTGCTGCTGGAAATGTAAGTTGGTACAGCCCTATGGAAAACAGTATGGAGGCTCCTCAAAAATTTAAGAGTAGAATTACTATATGACCCAGCAATCCATCTTCTGGGTATCTACCCCCCAAAATCTGAAAACATTTATCAATAAAGGTATGTGTACCCCTGTGTTCATTGCAGCTTTACTTATGGTGGCCAAGACATGGAAACAATCAAAGTGTCCTTTGATAAAGATCAGTATATATATATATATATATATATATATATATATATATATATATATATATATACACACAATGAAATACTATTCTGCTGTACTATTAAAATACTATTTTTTAAAAAAAGATAAAATACTGCCATTTGCAACAACATGGATGGATTTTGAGATTATCAGGCTAATTGAAGTAAGTCAGACAGAAAATGCCAAGAACCATATGACTTCACTCATCTGTAGGATATAAAACTGAAAGCAACAAACAAACAAGACAAACAAACAAACAAAATCTCATAGACATAGAGAACAGTTCAGTGGTTACCAGTGGGTAAGTGGGGAGGTAGAAGAAGGAAAAGGGGATCAAATATATGGTGACGGAAGGAGAATTGACTCTGGGTGGTGAACACAAATGCAATATATACATGATGTATTACAGAAAAGTACACATGAAACCTATATAATTTTACTAACCAATGTCACCCCAATAAATTTAATAAAAATCAAGTCCTCTAATAGGTCAGAATACAAAGTAAAAAAATATTTAAATTGAAAGTTAAAAGATTAAGATAAGAGACTAAAGTAAAGACAAGAAGCATAGAGATTATAAAAGAAAAAAAAGGAAAAGGAAAACTCAGTAGATAAAGCATTTGTGCCCAAATCAAAGCTCAAGGTGAGTCTCGTTTCCTGAAAGGTTGGCTCCCCCATTATCACTGTGGTGTCAACTGCTGTCTAACAAACAGTTCTTCAGAGATCTGCAATGACATAAAGTAGACCCACTGGAGGGGTTTTAGGTCAAGAAGCTGTTTACCCAGCTAAGCAGACACACTGATACAATGAACACAACAGTGAAATAATTTTGCTGTCGTGTTCCTGCACAACAGAGCAGGTGGGAGTCAAGAAGGGACAGTGAAGAGTTAAGAAAGAAAGAGACAAGATATAAGAGAGAAAAATGCAGCTGGGCCAGGGGACTTCAGCCTTGTGGACTGGAGCCCCAATGGGGCCTGACTGTGACTTTTATTATCTTACACATAAGCAAGGGTCAATGTAGCTTCCGCAGTCTATGAGTCTCACACCCAAGAATTAACCTCCAGGCCTAATTTCCCATACCTGAAAACTGCCATTACCAGAGGCCCCATGAGGTTATTGTCATGCACCTCTTAAGAGAAGCTTCCTCTGCCAAGGCTTACTGATAAGAATGCAGGGAGGACAGGTATTATCATATCAATAGGTCATTTCACAGGCAGGCTGCCAGAACCTGAAGCAAGGGGTTTATGCCCCTTTTCTCCTCTCCCTGATTTCTCCCATAGCACTCACTGGCACCCAATGGTGCCCACGTGACCATGTCTGGCTTGGGCTGTCCTTTCGTGGGATCTTACCCGTTACTGACTAGCTGGCCATCCTTTGGTGCCAAACAGGGATATATATACAAGCATAATTTGCTACACTAAAAAAGTTGGAGTTTAGCAAGCTCCAGCTTGTTGTTCTTTAACATTGCCTCGCTTATTTTGGGCCCTTTGCATTTTAATATAAAATTGAAATAACTCACTGATTAATTTCTACCGGGAGTATTTGGAATTTAATCTATAGATTGCATTTAATCTGAGATCAATTTGGTGATAATTGACCTCTCTACACTATAAATATTTAAATACTCAAACACGGTATATTCCTCCATTTATCTAGGACTTTAAATTTTCTTCATAATATCTTGTAGTTTTCAGTATAGCAGTTTTACACATCATTCATTAGGTTTATTTCTAGGTATTTGATGTTATTCCTGCTCATATACATAGTATTGTTTTAAAATTTCATCTTATTACTTATTGCTTGTTTATAGAGAAAGGAATTGACTTTTTAAATGTTATCCTTGCATTCCTTGACCTGGCTAAATTCAACCATTGTCTCATAGCTTTTAGATTCTTTTGGACCTTCTAACACATTATTAATTTGTCTATGAATCATAACAGCTTTAATTTTTCCTTTCCAATTCTTAAAGTTCTAATAACTTTTACTTCCCCTCCCCTCTCCACATTCCTTTCTCTCCCCATTCTTCTCCCTCTCCCATTCCCCTACTTTGTTTTCCTCTTCTGCTCCTTCTTGCCTTATTGGACTAGTTACAAACTTCAGTGTTGAATAGAAATAGTTACACTAGCTCCCTTTTTCATGTTTCCAATTCCAGGGAAAGTTTTCAATATTTCTTCATCATATTAAAATTATGAATGTATGCACATCCAAAGACATCATTTCAAGAGGGAAAGTTTGTCCACAGAATGGAAGAAAATATTTTCACTACATACCTCCAACAAAGTACTTCTATTCAGAAAATATATTATGAACTTCTATAAATTCATAAAAGACAAATAACTTGCTTGAAAAAACTGGGCAAACATTTGAACAAACGCTTCAAAAAAGTATATCCAAGAAGCCAAAAAACAACAACAACATGAAAAGATGAGTACATTTATGAGATATTGAGGAAACAGAAACTAAGACCACAGTGTAATATTATTACATTTCCACTAGAGGGGCTAAAATGAAAATTACTGACAACATCAAGTATTGGGGAGCAGCTAGAAATCTCACACACAGCTGGTAGGAGTGAAAAATGGTAAAATCAGTTTAGAAAACTGTTTGACAGCATCTGTGAAAGCTCAACATACACATATTATCTGACCCAACAATTACATATGCAACAGAAATGCTTAAATATGATTATTAAATTATATGCACAAGAGTATTCATAGAACCATTATTTGTTATAACTAAAAACTGTGAAATGGCTCAAATGTCTATCAACAGTAGAATGCATAAATATATAAATATTAATACACTATAAAGTAATGAGAAGGAGAATCTATTGTTACACAAATAATTTTGGACTTAGTGGAGTATATATTGTAGGTTTTTATTTACATAAAATCCCAAAACCAGCAGAACTGATCTACAGTAATAGAAGTCAAGGTAAAGAGTAGTGCCTTGGAGAAGGCATGCGGGGTGCCTGGAGTGCTGGTAATCATAAAAGTCTTCACCTGGTGGCTGGCTGGTCACATATGTTCATTGAGCTGTATGTTCCTGATTTGTGCTTTCCTGCATGTATGTATACTTCAGTGTAAGTAATAATGCAAACAAACTCAAAGCTGGAGGAATCAAATCATATTATTGAATTAAAAATGACTTAAAGCTATTATAATTGTTCAGTGTGACTCAGAGAAAAAGTAATGAGTATCTAAAGATGTTTAAAGCTTATGGCGTGAAAAGCTTGACCATCCATGGAAAATGCGGAAAGAAACCTTTGTGAGGCCACCTCCTCTGCGTCTCAGAATAGACAACGCACAACTGACCTGTCCTTGGGAAGGAGCAGCTAGCAGCCACAGGGACCTCTGTCTGCTCACACCAGTAACCACCCAAACAGCCTGTGCTAAGCCTCTGCCCAGAACACTTTAGAGGACAGTTTTCACATGGAACCCCCCAATCCCATCTGTCCCATCGCTTTCTTTTCATAATATGTGGTCAAATAATTGGGT
The DNA here is from genome assembly GCA_033961575.1 of Aselliscus stoliczkanus. Classification (NCBI taxonomy): domain Eukaryota; kingdom Metazoa; phylum Chordata; class Mammalia; order Chiroptera; family Hipposideridae; genus Aselliscus; species Aselliscus stoliczkanus. Next base: position 66,425,001 of record CM066740.1, on the reverse strand, counting down.
CCTAATATAGAACTAAATCTCTTCTTATAAGCCACAAATGTGGCCAAATGAATCACCCACTGGTTGGTGACCTTGATTGCTTTATAATTTTTACTTCTTTTCAAATGAGGAAGAATAAACTTCCTCAGATAAAGATACCAAGGTTTCTGAGTTTGATCTCAGTGTGATTAGAGGATTTTCACTATCTGTTTCTCAGACTGCTAATGAAATGGCAGACATAATATGGAAATAAGGGCAAACATGTTGCATCTCTGAAAATTTGGAAAATTTTTGATAGAAAGTAGCAGACAGTTCCAGACTAGAGGCTTTGTTGCAAGGTTGACTCACCACCTCACTATGAGAAATTGAGTCAATATCCCCAAGATGAAAATGGAGACCACCACCAACATTGCGAAATTTGAGGAGGCTAATTTTAGAGACAAAGGTAGAACATGGGCAATAAAGAAACACAGTACTTACACCTCCCTTTATTGACTTAGGTCAGCCACATTGGAAAGCAGGGTATTTGAAGGGTGACCAGGATCCTACAGTGACCAGATACCACACAGAGTACTGAGCAAAGCTGCTCCTTCTCCCCACTAGAATATATAATTGTGCTTGATTTTCTGATAGTGTGTGGCCTCACAGCAGCGTCGCCGTTTGCCTCCCTGCGTTCGCCCATAACAGCAGGGCCTCACGGGGACAGGATATTCACTATGTCTATGGAAAAACCCCATGGGACCCTAAGAGAGAGGGCGGGTCAGCCAATGACGGGCAAGACCCTAGATATGCACAAGATTTCAATATAGGTGTGAGATCCTATATAAAATATGCCCATCAGTGCAGCCTAAGCCAGGCGCCCTGGGAGGGTCCCTGGGAGGAATCAAGGAGGTGAAGCATGTGGGGCCTAGGGCCTGTTAATCCTTTTCTGCAGAGTTTACAGCCTGCAACGGAAAAGGGACATCTTCCTAAGATGCTAACAGCAGTCCTCCTTGCATTCTTGCCTCAAGGTGTCATAGTGAACCATTATCTGTCCACGTAGGGGGCAGGGCTGCATTGATCAAAGAGACTTTCCGCTGGGGCTGTCTGTGAGGCATAGGGAAATTTAGCTAAATCTTGGGTGACACATGTGATTTACAGACCTCGGAAAGAGCAAAGTGCCTTCCCTGTTTGTACTCAATAAAAGCTGCAAGCTGACCAGATTCAGGGCTCTTGTCCATCAGACAGAGTCCCCTGGCTCACGTTGCTTTTTAAACTATCCCTGTCTCTCGCTCTTTATTTCTTTTTCTGAGTCCTCGCCGGTCCTCTCGAGGAAGCTAGACCCAGCCGCTCAGAGACGCGACAATAGTGTTCATTAGACAATCAATGAATCAATATAAAATGCATTATTTTCAAAAATAAAATAAATTTGTTATTATTTATAGATAATGATTATTTGCCTAGAGCACACACACACACACACACACAAATTTATAGCAATCTTGATAATTCAGTAGTGTCTGATTACACAATAAATATATATTGTAGCTTTCTATTATAGAAATAACAAAGTAAGAACTTTTATAAATCTCATTCAATAAACAATAATATATACATGATGAGTCAAAATTTTATAATAAGAATGGAGAATGCTGTATTTATGCAATTATTATAAACATGGTAATTCTCCTTAACTTAAGAGAATAAAGCAACTCAAAACAAACTTAATGGGATTCTTTTCTTTTCAGAATTTGATGGAATTAACTGTCAACTGGAAGAATCATTCAAGTTTTTTCTCTCAACTTAAGGTAACATGTTCACTGAAATGCACAAATTTTATGGTTTTGATCAATGATGTTTGACATAATAATCAAGATTTTAAAAAACACAAAATTTTCTTCACTCTCACAAAGCAATTTTAGACCTCCTTCTAGTCAATATTCCCACCCCCCAATTTCCCCATCTCCCCAATCCCCACCTTTAGCAATTATTGAGCTGATATTTTTCACTAAAGATTACTTGTAAGTATTAGATTTTGAAATTTAGACAGTCATATAATATTTATTATTTTGCAAAAAACTGGGTTTGCTTTTTATATTTATCTGTGGGGTTATATGTATCAGTAGTTTATTCTTTTTTATTACTGAATGCCTTACATTGTATTAATATCCATTCTCCTCTTGTTTCTTAATTCTTCTGTTGATAGTTAATTGGATTGTTTCAATTTTCAAGGATTTTTGTATAGCAAATAGCCTTGGAAAACAGAGATAGTGTTTCCACCTGGAAAACGAGTAGGTGTGCTTACTACCCATCATAACAGACTTGGGTTCCGGAACCTCAGGGTTACTCTCCTGTAATAGAGCCACTGCTTGTGCAGACTTTCATATGGGTACTTCGGCAAAGGAAACTGAGAAAAATACAGTATGCTACTTGTGGAATAGTCTCCTAACATCTGCCAGAATCCAATAAAATGTAGCAGGATAATTTGTTAAACTAAAAATAGGGTAAATTCTGACACAGTTCACAATTCTTGATAGTACCTATGATTGGAGGGATATTGGTGTATAATTTTTCTTTTTTATAATGTCCCGGTCAATTTATGGTATCAGGATTACACTTAGCTCATAAAACAAGTTAGGGGTCGTTCTTTTCCCCTCTATTTTCTGAAAGTACTTAAGTCATATTAGGATAATTTATTTCTTAAATGTTTGATGAAACTCATTAGACAAATTACTTGGGGCTAAAGCTCTCTTCATGGGAAAATTTTTATTTCAAATTCATTTTTGAAAAAGATAAAAGGATAATCAGATTCTCTATTTTTTCCTGTTTTTTTGGTCATTTGTGTTTTCCAAGAAATATGTTAATTTCATCTAAGTTGTCATATTTATTATCAAAGTCTTTTACAATATCCAAAATTATTATTTTAATATCTGTAATACCTGTAGTGTGTTTGTTATGCCCTTTTAATTCTTATAACTTGTTTTTTCCTAACTTTTTTTTAAAAATCAATAATGCTAGGAGTTTGTCAATTTTATTAAGCCTTGGATTCATTAATTTTTTTCTGTTTTCTATTTCATGGATTTATGCATTTATCTTTATTATTTCTTCTTCTTTTGTGTTTCATTTACTCTTAAATTTTATATAATTTAGTTCAAACCTTTTTAAATTTCTAATTTAAGCATCTGAAGCTATCAATTGCCAACTGTTGAATGCTTTAACTGCATCTTTTTATTTTTGATATGTTCCATTTTATTATGATATGATTCAATACTCTTTTTTTTCTTTTGTCCAGGGTTTTATACAGCTTGAATTTTTCTTCAGCTGGAATAAATTCTTTTAATATCTCTTCTAGTACATTTTGCTAATGATTAATCTTCTTAGTTTTTTTAACCTAATAATATCATTACTTCAGTCTCATGTTTGAGATGATTTTATCACATGTAGTAAGTAGTACACTTAGTACTTCGGAGTTGATTTTACCATTGTCTCTGGATGCCATTGTACTTATGAAGAAGTCAGCATCTATTTTTATTTTCATTCCCTTGTATAATGTCTTTTTTCAGCTTTATTGAGATATAATTGACATATAATTTTGTGCATTTAAAGTGTACAATGTGATAATTTGAAATATGTATATGTTGCAAAATGATTACCACAACATGTTTAGTTAATTTAATATGTCTTTTGAACTATGGTTGCTTTTTAGATATTTTTTCTTTTATCTTTCATTTTCTATTATATTTCTAGGCATAGTTTTACTTGTATTTATCAAACTTGGGGTTTGCTGAACTTTTTAGATGATTTTCACCAAATCTTCAAAAATTTTAGCACATAAAAGGTCTGACAATTAAGGTCATGTGCTCATCCTAAAAAACAGTGCTACCACTACTGAATATCACTATGGTCACCTTCAAAGTACTCCCTTTGGGAAGCTATGTACCAAGGACAGCACCTAGTCCACCCTTTAAAACAATTTTGGAACTCTTTTTCTGGAATGACCATCGGAGTGGTAGTCATATTACCCTTGATGTTCTGAATGTCATCAAAATGTCTTCCTTTCAATATTTCCTTTATTACTGGTGAAAAACTCCCCTACAGGCAGTGCCATGTGAGCTTGTGCATTGTCGTGATGCAAGAGCCATGAATTGTTGGCGAGAAGTTCAGGTCATCTAACTTTTTCACACAGCCTTTTCAGCACTTCCAAATAATTAACTTGGTTAACTGTTTGTCCAATTGGTACAAATTCATAATGAATAATTCCTCTTATATCAGAAAAGATTAGCAATATCATTACAACAAGTTCACAAACTTAATTGTCATACCTCCTGTGTGTGTGTGTGTGTGTGTGTGTGTGTGTGTTTTGCTGTTTTTCATTCTCTCTCCCTCTTTATCTGTGATTTGAATCACATTTCTTAGACTGATTGATATCACCTCATTGTTCACTGAGGCTGTTATTTTTTTTCTCTTCAATCATTTTACTTTTTTCTCTATTCTTCAGTTTAGATATTTTTTATTTATTTGTCTCAAATGCTGATGACTCTTTCTTCTTCTATACTCAAACTCCTGTTAACTAATCCAGTAGATTTTTTATTTCAGTTCTTGTTCCCATCAAGAATTTTATTTGGTTATTTTTGTATATTTGCAATTTCTCTTTTGAAAGACTCCATCTGCTCATTTATTGTCCATCTATTCTTTTATGTCCTTAAGCATATTTATAATAGCAGTTTTAGTCTTTGATGATTTCAGTATTTAGATCATCTCAAAGTTTCTTTTTATAGGCTAATTTTTATCTATTATGTTTCATATTTCTCTGATTCTTTGCAGGCATAATAATTTTAGTTACATGCTGAACATTGCAGATGACACATTGCAGGGAATCTTGATAATGTTGTTTTCTATTTAAGGACACTGAATTTTGCCCTGAGGGGCAGTTAATTTATTAGATCTTGAATTTGTCAGTCTTAGCTTTAAGTTTTGTTTAAGAAAGTTTATTTCTGTTTTATCTTTAATCTGAGGGTATGGTTCTATTTCTCATACTTGATTTTTTACTCCTATATTTGACCATTTCTGGGGTCCCAGTTGGGTGCTGGAGAGTGTTAATGTGATCTTTTTGCCCTTACTCAGCCAGTATTCTAGTATATCCCAGTGCTGCAAAACCCCAGGTGTCTTCCCTTCCTGTCTTAGCTCTGAATCAGCTTTTTTATATTAGGCCTTCTGAAATTTTTCCCTGTAGGTGTACAGTTTGGACCTTTGTTGAAGACTGAAGAGTAATCACCATGACTTCTGGTCTTCATGTGTCTTCCTCCTTTCTGATACTCTGTCCCAAAATTTCACCTCCTTTAAAAATCCCAATATCTGCCTAATCAGCTGAGCTTCCTGCTCTGACACCTCATCTCTTAGCTGTAGCAGGCAATGTGTTTGCAGAGCTGAATGATTGTGGTGTTTACCTCTCTTTGTCTATTTCCCTTCTCTCAAGTTCTATCTTGCCTTTTGTGCAATGTCTGGAAACTGTTACCTTGTATATATTGTTAAATTCATAGTTGTAAAGAATAGTGTGTATGTAAGGGGGAATGTCAGTATCTGTTTTTCCATCAGTATCTGAAATAAGTTATGAGCAGATATTTAAAGAAAAACAGAAGATTGAGTGTTACAATTAATGACACTAAAACATATTATAATATTTTAATAATTTAAACAGTGCTATAATGACCCCAACATAGATAGATCATATTAAAACAGGGATTAAGTGTATAAACTTTAAATACCTTTGTTGATGAAAAAACACCCAGCCTCAGAGAAAACTTATGAGTTTATTTGAGCCAAACTGACAACAATTGCCGGGAAGTAAAAATCTCAACAGATTAAGAAAACGCTCCAGAAAATGGCAGCTTTCCAACTCATTTTATACATAGAATCAAAGGAGGAGGGTTATATGAACTCCATTGGTGGTAGATTAAGGGGGTGGGAGAAAGCAAAGTGGGGAACTCTCTGAGTCATTGTATAAAAAGTAAACTGAAGAGACAAACACTTCTTTTACATTGGTGGGTACAGGATACTTCATAGCATTTTACAACACAGAGAGATAGTATTGGGGAACAAGATAACAATGAAGGATTCTGTAATTTCCAACCTGGTGTGGCAGGTTGTGCCCTGGGGGTCAGGAAAAAGGGATTACTCTGACATTCCAAGGTCATGTTATCTTAGATGCAAAAAAGACAATAGACAAGTTTGCTTAAGGTAAAGATTAACCTTTGTCAAGGAAGCTACAAGCCAAGGATGTGACTACTGGTCATGATCAGCTTTTAGTTAGGAATTTTCATGTTCAGACCATCCTGTGTGGTTAGTTTTGGTCTTTGAGTTTGTAGGGTCTGCCATGCAGGCCTTCCCTAAGTTTGTCAGGTTTAGTATGTGGCCCTTTTCTCATCCACACCTATTTCAACAAATATTGCAAAGCATCTAGTATATACTCTATCTCTTAAAGCACCCACTATCTTGATTTGTATCATTTGAATGTTATTGCTCCTTCCAAGAGGATTCTAAGTATGACTTTACATGTGGCAAAATATCTGGGACCCGGTATACCTGAAAATATAAAGTTCTTCTCCTTCAGTGTGCTCTGATTATTTTAATATTGTCTCTGTTATTCTTAAATTCCACAATCATTGAGATAAAGTTTCGCTGAATTTCCATGGGTTCTTACCCATTGGCCTGCATGTGTCTTGCCCATGTATGTTGAATAGCTCTACTTCTTGCTCACTAGGTTCAGTTATTAGAAAACAATCAGGTTCTTTCCTTATGGACTAGATTATGATGATGAGTTTACTCACCCCGGAGGTAAGACAATGAAGGTATATTGCTGGCCTTGCCAACTGCAAGCAACCTCTGAGCAATGGCCTTTACAAGCCACTAGAGCAAATACACAGCAACAAAGCCTTGACCAGATTAGTAATTGCATAATGTGTGTCAGGAATTCTATTGATTTGTTCAAGCAAGGAAACCATGTCTGGAACTGCAGCAGCAATTTGAATCTTTTGGGATAAGACACAGTTATTCTCCAAGAGTGACCTATTTTTTGTACAGGCCAAATAGGCAGGCTGACTTGGAATGTGGTAGGAAGGAATTTAATATAAGTGTTGGTGAAGATACAAGGAGATGGAGAGCTTTATTAATGTTTGGGCACACACACTTTCACAACTCAGGAGACCAATCTAGCAGTATGTAGTAAAACTGCCCTCTGATCTAGCATTATAACTATATACATATGATTTTATATATGTTTAAAATTTATATGTATATAAAATTATATATTATATGCATCCCAAATATATTGCTTCATAAATTTATGAGGAATAGGCAATTCTGAATTCTGAAAATGTAGTCCTTAGAGAATTTGATACATAGATGCTATTTAAAAGTAACACATAAGATCACATAGAGATACAAGAAGAAAGCCTTTGTATACAGTATGCTAACATTTAATTTTATTATTAAATCTGTGTAAATAGGAAGAGAAAAAGGCTAAGAGAATATACACCAGAATGTTAAAATGGTTATCTTAAATTAAAGGAATTATAAGCTCTAGATTTTTTTACTTTTTTTCATCTTGGTCATATAATTTTAATTAAGTCTATTGGGGCAATATTGGTTAATAGAATTATATAGGTTTCACATGTATAATTCTGTAATACATCATCTGTGTGCTCTGTAATACATTGCACTGTGTGCTCACCACCCAGAATCAGCTCTCTTTCCATCACCATATAATTGACCCCTTTTATCCTTTTCTATCTCCCCCTAATCCCTCTTTCCCTCTGATTAACACCATACTGTTATCTGTGTCTATGAGTTTCTGTTTGTTTGTTTGCTTGTTTGTTGTTTTCAGTTTTGTATCCCACATATGAGAGAAGCCATCTAGTTCTTGACTTTTTCTGTCTGATTTATTTCAGAATTTATTCATGTTTTCGCAAATGGCAGTATTTTATGTTTTCTTATGGAAGAACAGCTTTCCATTGTGTATATACACCACATCGTCTTTATCCAATCATCTATTGGAGGGCACTTTTATTGTTTCCATCTTGGCCACCCTGAATAATGCTTAAATGAACATTGGAGAACATATATCTTTATGAATAAATGTTTTCAAACTTTTCAGATAGATAACCAGAAGAGGGATTGCTGGTTTGTATGGTAATTCTATTCTTAATTTTTTAAGAAACCTCCATATTGTTTTCCATAGTGGCTATACCAATGTACATTCCTACCAGCAGTGTATAAGGGTTTCTTTTTCTCTACAACCTCTCTAATACTTGTTATTACTTGTCTTGTTTATAATAGCCATTCTAACAGGTGTGAGGTGATATCTCATTGTTATTTTGATTTGCATTTCCCTAAGACCTGGTGAAGTTGAGAACCTTGTTTTTATATTTTTTAATTTTATTTTATTAGTTTCAGGTGTACAACACAGTGCAATAGTTATACTTTTTACCCCTCAAAGTGACAACCACCCTTCCCCAGTTCACAACCCCACTTCCCCCCATATCATACATATCTATTACAATTCCTTTGACTCCCTTCCACAGTATACTCCACATCCCATGACTATCTATATATTCAGTTACAGTTGGCATACAACATTATACAACATCAGCTTCAGGTGTACAATGCAGTGATCAAGCCTTTATTCCATCCAAAATTTTTACAACATTATTATATTCCCTGAACTGTGTTTCATATCCCTGTGGCAATATTGTAGTTATCTATTTATGCTGTCTAATCCCTTCCCCTTCCTCCTTATCCCCAACCCCCTCCCAACTAGCAACCCTCAGTTTTTCCTCTATATCTGAGTCTGTTTACTTTGATCATTCATTCAGTTTTTCAGATTCCACATATAAGTAAGATCATATAGTACTTATCTTTCTCCTACTGACTTATTTCATTTAACATAATAGTTTCTTCACATTATTAATTACATTCCCAGAACTGCCTCCCATATCCCTGTGGCAACATTGTAGTCACCCACCTACACTGTCCAAAACCTTCCCCCTCTCCCTCTTCCCCACTCCCTCCCAACCAGCAAACCATCAGTTTTTCTTTTTTATCTGCTTGATATGACTTCAATCTTCTTAAATTTACTAAGATTTGTTTTGTGGCCTAACGTGGTCTATCTTGGAAAATGTCCCATGTGTACTTGAGAAGAATGTATATTCTGTTTTTTCAGGGTGAAAGGCTCTAAAAATATCAACGAAGTCCAGCTGGTCTAAAGTGTCATTTAAGGCCCCTCTTTCTGTGTTGATTTTCTGTCTAAAGGGTCTGTCCATTGGTGACAATGGGGTGTTGAAGTCCCCTACTATGATAGTGTTACTGTTGATCTCTGTCTTTATGTCTGTCAAAATCTGTTATATGTAATTAGGAGTTCCTATGTTGGGTGCATGGATGTTTATGAGGGTGTTATAGTGCCCTTCCTTGTCTTTTATTGTAGTTATTTTAAAGTCTATTTTGTCCAAAATAACTATTGGTATTCTAGCTTTTTATTTTTTCTCATTTTCATTTGCATGAAATATCTTATTCCATCTGTAAACAGCATATACATGTGTCCTATTTTCTTATCCACTCAGCCACTCTGTCTTTTGATTGGAGCATTTAGCCCATTCACATTTAAAATGATTATTGATAGATGCATATGTATTGCCATTTTGTTATTTGTATCCCTGGTCTTCCTGGGTTAACTTGTTTACCCCTTTCTTTTGTTTAAAAAAGCCCTTTTAACATTTCTTGCAGTGCTGGCTTGGTGGTAATGAATTCCTTAAGCTTATTCTTTTCTGAGAAGCTCTATTTCTCCTTCAATTTTAAGTGATAGCCGTGCTGGGTAGAGCAATCTTGGTTGTAGGCCTTTATTTTGAGTCACTTTGAATATCTCCTGCCACTCCCTTCTGGCCTGCAGAGTTTCTGTAGACAAGTCAGCTGTTGGTCTAACAGGAGTTCCTTTGTATGTAACCTGCTCTCTTTCTCTTGCTGCTTTTAGGATTCTGTCTCTGTCTTTAACCTTTCCCATTTTAACAATGATGTTTCTTGGTGTGGACCTGTTTGGGTTCAGCTTGTTTGGAAACCTCTGCACTTCCTGGGCATGTATGTTGATTTCCTTCACTGGGGTAGGGAAGTTTTCAGTCATTATTTTTTCAAATACATTCTCGACCTCTTGCTTCTTCTCTTCTCCTTCTGGTATTCCTATGAGTCTAAGGTGGTTGCGCTTCACCTTGTCCCATAGGGCTCTGAAACTCTTTTCATTGTTTTTTATTCTTTGGTCTTTTTGTTGTGCCAGCTGGGTGATTTCTGCTATTTTGTCTTCCAAATCGCTGATCTGCCCTCTGCTTCATCTACTCTACTGGTGATTCCTTTGAGTGTGTTCTTCATTTCAGTTATTGTATTCTTTACTTCTAACTGGTTGTTTTTTATGATTTCTCTATCCTTCCTTATGTTCTCACTAAGTTTGTTAAATATTCTTATCATCAGTGTTCTAAACTCTGTCTCTGAAAGGTTGGATCCCTCTGTTTCATTTGGTTTCATTTTTAGAGGTTTCTTCTGACCTTTTACTTGTGACATGTTTCTTTGTTTCCCCATTCTGGCTGTCGCTCTGGGATTGCTTTGATGTATTAGATGGATCACCAGGAGAGCCCTGGCTGGATCACGCAGGCACACAGCTCACGGCCCAACACTCCCAGGAAAACTCCCAGTCTCAGCCTGTCCCAATAAGCCACTCGCAGATCAGGCGGAGCAGCCCGACAACCAATCACCAGCCTGGCAACTCTGTAAGCGCAGTGCGGAGAGCAGGGACCTGAGGAGGTTCGCGCACTCCCAGGTCTCAGTGAGCAGCCTGTTGGAGCCGGAGGGCACATGCCAAGCGTTTCCCTTGCAACACAGTATAAGGCGGGCGGAGGGTGGGGAACCAAGGCTGCATGGGCGCTCACACACATGTACTTCTTCGACAATTCCACCAGACCAATGAGGTCTCAGACCTGATCCTCTGTGGGAGGGCCCAACCCTGACAAAATGGCGCCCTCCTTACACCACTCACGTGCAGGATCCACACCAGGGGAACAATAGTCCAAAAACCTCCAGCCTTTGCACCAAAGGTGCTCAGTTCAGTCCATCCCTGCAGGCTCCCGGGTCCGGCTCACACAGCCACTCCCTCCACCAGTAACCAGGTAAGTGCTCACCGGCTAGTGAGCCTGTGCGCTGGTCCAATTGATTCTCTAGCCACTCTCAGCCTCACCGAGCTGAGCAAGGAGAGTCCTCACTAATTGACTGCCAGCTATCTTGGAACTTCTCTTCCCGGCAAAGGAACTCTGGGCTGGTGAGCTTGGTGTGCGGCCGGAGGGTCTCTCCCCCAACCAGAGAAGCCTCCCCACAGCTGGGACCTCCCTCACAGGGTTCGCCCTCTCTCATCTCGGCCCATCCTACCAGACCCGATGTGGCCTCTTCTTTAAGTTCTTCGTTTAGTGGTTCTGTTCATTTAGTGTTCTGGGGACCTCCAGGGTTGAATGCTGTATAATTTGTTTGTAATTTTGGTGTGATCCTGGGAGGTTGTTAGCACAGCGTCTGTCTATTCCGCCATTTTACTGGAAGACCTTGAGCATCTTTTCATATATTTGTTGGCCATTTTGTATGTCTTCTTGAGAGAAATGTTCCCTGTCCATTTTTTTAATTGGATTGTTGCTATTGTTATTGTTGTTGAGTTGTATGAGTTCCTTATATATTTTGGATTTTAGCCCCTTATTGAAGGTGTTGTTTGCAAATATCATCTGCCATTTGGCTGGTTCCTTCTTTGTTTTGCTGACAGTTTCTTTTACTGTGCAGAAGCTTTTAAGTTTCTAATAGTCCTATTCATTTATTTTTGCTTTTACTTCCCTTGCCTTTGAGGTCAATTCATAAAACCCTTTTTAAGACACAGGTCCACAACTTTAGTACTTATGTTTTCTTCTATGCATTTGTTTCAGCTCTTATATTTAGGTGTTTGATCACATATTTTTAACTAATAGTTATTATTTAAACAATATAATGGAAAGAAATATGAAAAAATATATTGAGCATGTAACTGTGGAAAATGACAGGAAATAGGAATATATGAAAAGTAGAAAAAAATGAGATGTGACAGTGTCTAACTAAATATAAAGACAGTATTTTGCCACTCATTAAAGAAGAGTCTATTAAGTTTTCCAGAAATTTGATATTTGTATAGGATCTCAAAGCTTTCAGTAGTTCTTGTCTAGAAGATGTTTAAGAAAAATTTGCTTTTTTCAAGAAAAGAAATCAGTTATTAGATTTAAATGAATCTGAAACAAATTTCAGTAATCAAAAAGTATGTCACATGGTTTTGATATTTGCTTAGTGAAAGAAAAGAAGCTTACCACTCACTTTAAAAGCTTATTAATGATGATATTAACCTGGTTAATTTCAGTGCAGATTGACACTAAATAACACATGTGATTGTATGCTTCATCTTCAAATACCTGAGCAAACACTATCTGTGGTAAGCATACATTCTAAATTATTACAGATGCTCTCAAATCAAAAAGTTTACATGAAAAATTGTGTAGAATATTTGAAAAATATTTGGGGTATTTAATTTATTTTTGCTCCTTTTAAGAAAAATCACTTGATATGTCCATTCTCAGACTATAAACCTTTCCTTGGACACTTTTTTTCCTAGGAACTTATTTAAAATATATGCAAATATTTTGTTCTTTAAAATATATTACCCCATCCAGAAGCTTTGCCTCCTTATTATTCTTTCAACAAAGTCTAAACACTTATCCCTGGGATTCAAAACTCTCTATAGCCAGGTCTCAATACACTTTTAAATCTTATGTATATATTTTCCTTCCTCCACCCTAAATGCCCTATATTCCTTCCATACTTGACATTTTCTTAACATATTCTATTTTCCACTCAATTTCTTAGCCCAGAGTATTCTCCCTCTATATCTCCACCTGTCATTGTCCTCCCATCTTCCAAGAACTATCTAATGTCATCTGCTCCACAGAGTTGTCTCTAATTTTAGATTGTGCTCATTATTCAGATATTGTAAGGTATCTAAAAAATATTTTTGACTGAGAGGGTAGATTTTTTTCTAATAAGAAGTAGATGACAGTGACCTCAATGTTTGTAGCACCTCTTCAAATAAGGGATTCTCTTAAAAAAACAAAATCAAGAACAGTAACTACCATGGCATTCATTTTTCTTCTCTTGGGCAAAAACTTGCCACTTTGTTGCACTGGTGATTTTCATGAGCATGTAGGAAACATTTTCAATTCACTATAATATATGTCATATAACAAGGCAGCTAGATTGCTAGCATAAGATATGATTTTCTTGTGAAGTAAAGCAGAATTAGGACTGCAGACCAGAAACCTTATCAAGTATATGCTGTACCACTCTTCTTGTAGGGAAGATTTAGCATGAAATCTTGGTATCAAAATTACTAATATGATTCTCACTATATTGGGAGTATAGCAACCATATAGTTTATGGGATAAAGTTCATCCTTGTTTTTCATGTCAGAGATAGGAATAACTTCTTTCATCCTGTTCTGGAAATGAACTGTAGTTGGCAGATCTCTCCAATTGGAGGCAGCCTGAAATGACTACCAGATCCCAGATATACTTAATATAGGAGATCAGTTCTAAGGCTTTCTAAGATGACTTATAAAGATGTGTGACTGTGAGGTTTTAAGGACTTTCTTCAGTAAGTGTGAGTCAGGTGGCTATGTGGTTTTCACAGTTTGTCCAGAATTGATCTGGCCCAGTCCCACCTCCAGCCCATTTCATGCAGTTAGCTCTATAATGAAAAAAGCTCTAAGGACAATGGAAGGAATGATTTTTTTTTAAATCTTGGGTATTTTTATTGTTTTCTCACATCATAACATAGTGATACAGTATTGATGAATAATTGCTAAATATCTAATCATCAATAGAGACTTTCTAGGTATTTATATTTTGAATTTTGTTTTTATGAAGTTCTAGGAATTTTTTAATACAAAGGAAAAAAAGCAAATTAACATTTGGGGTTAGTAACATTATCCACTACAGTCTGAATGAATAATTAGGTTTATGAGATTATGATATCATTGCGTATAAATAATATAGTGCATTTTTCTAGTGAGCATAATGGCATGCAGCCTATCCAAATTGCCAATTATTAGCTATATATTTATTGCTTAAATTTTCCAATCATATATATATATATATATATATATATTCATATAAGAAGTCTTAAAACAAAGCATGTATTTTAATAACTAATGTTTTATACAAATGTCAAACATAAAAATGTATTAAAGGTATTTGACTAAAATAACTAGGTGTTTTGTTTTGTTTTGTTTTGTTTTTTATGAGGGCAGTGTCACTGGCTCTCATATGTGGGACCCGAACTGGGGCAACTGCGCCACTTGGCCGGCCCACTAGGTGTTTTTAAATGTTTAGAAAATTACTATTTTTACAACAGTGTAATATTAAACATAGAATAGCATAGAATAAACACATACCCCTAGAATACTACTTTCATGGTAATACTTTATATTATGTATTGTTTGAGTTTATTGTTTTATTCATTTTCTAGGATATGTGGACAATGCTTTGTAATTTAAAGAGATAATCACACCAATTTTGTAGTATAAGATTTGCAATTTCTGTGTACCTATAAATCATACATGATGATATTATTTGCTCTTCTTTGGGCATTTTTAGTTGACAGTTAAGGGAAACTTGAAAACAACTCCTACACTAGGTTGTGATTAAAATGATATTTCTCTGAAGAATGAGAAATCTATAAATGATGAGCCTTATTGATGCTTTTAGGAATATAAAAGAAATGTTGCATCAATTTTTTAATTTCCATTATTTTTGTTCCTTCTTCATAATCTTCAACGTACACTTTCTGAATGCATATCATATTCAAGTCTAAAATTAGGAAGAAAGAACGCAAAGTCCTATTTCCACAGCTCCTCATCTGTGTTCCTTCATCAGGTCGCTATTTTAGTGGTAAGGTTGCTGACCATTGGTTCAGGAGGAAGGGCTCAGATAATCATTTTGCTTGAAAGCTAAAATTGGTTGTTTCATGTTTTGCTGTGTCAAGATTTATACTCTAAGATACTCTTAAAATCTTCCTAGAAATTTTGTGCCAGATTTGTTTGCCAAAATTTATTAAAGACCACTTTGTTTTACTAAAGTTACTTTCAGGTTTTCTATGCCTAAATAAATAGCAACACATAGCTTTATATTAATTGCTCAAACATTTTTATTATTAATAACAATCCAGGAAATATTATCCATGATTCACTATGTCAAATTCAGTTTAGTTGAGCACTGAGGACATTTCAGTTAAAAGTACCTGGGGAAACTTTACAAATTTGAAGCATGCCTGGAATGAAATCCTCAGTTTTTTCCTTGATCTGGGTTGAACAAGCATTTCAGGAATATCATATACAAATTAAATATTTTACCTCAGAAATAAATAGATCCAAAATATCACATTCTCTGAAGCTTGGTATGTACTTTATTAATTTGTAAGAATCTAATACTTGACATGACCAAATAAAGATAATTCTGACAACCATAGTCATTTCTTTAGTGGTCTTGAAAAAAAAAATGTTACAAATCTGGAATCTTAAATGATTTTGCTGGGATGACCTTTCAATTGACTAACCTCAATAAGTCAGACCTACTATTCTAATTCAAAAACTCTTCAAGAAAAAAATCCATTACAACATAAAGTGGTTTTTGATAATTAAACATGTCATGTTCTTTATGACTCAGTGCTCAGTACCACTGGAGATTACTTACTGTTCTGCACTTGATCAATCATTCATTTAATACATGTTTATTAAACATGTTTGTATGCCAAGCAAAGGGCAAGGCTATGAGGTGTCATATGAATAAAAGGTTCTTTGCCCTTGAGCTCCTTGCAGGTAGTCAGACATAAAGACATTTTTATTACATAGAACTGCTACACTGGATATGTGAACAAAGTGCTGTTAGGTCATTGACTAAGCTGCAGTGAGGAGCAGTGCAGGGGACTTGATCATCAAACAAGCTTATATCCATCAGGTAATATCTTACTTAGAAATAGTAACTGTAATAGGAACATTTATTAGGTACTCCCTAAGTGCCAAACATTGTTCTAAACATGTTATAAATAATATTAATCCCGCTACTCTTGCCAGTTTACATAATTGGTGAAAAAGAACATAGCTCCTATATCTGCGGTTCTCACACTATGCACCAAGGTGCCCTTGGACCCCACAGACCACTCCTAGGGCCACATGGTATGTATTAGGTTTTGAAGGAAAACACAGTGATGCTTAATAACTGTCAGGTGTTACATGAAATACTAGCTTGAGGTATTTCATAATTTGTACATTACATTGCACTAAATTTTTAAAAAATTAAAATCATATCTTTGCAAAGATGGACTTTCACCAGTAGCTGTGATAAAAAGCACATACTGGGGCCGGCCGAGTGGCACATTGGTTAAGCGCTGGTTTTGGGATGCCAGCGGCCCCGGTTCGGATCCCACATGAGGGCCAGTGACACTGCCCTCTACAGCTAACAACAGCTCCACCTGGAGCTGGGCTGTGCGAGCCCCGGTGATGGTGTGGGCTGCCATAGGCTGCAGTGAGTGGCCCGCAGCCAGCGTGAGCGGCTGGCAGCCAAGCGTGAGCTGCCAATAGCCGCGATGAGCGACATCCAGAGGCCAGCGACCGATCTGCCTCATCCGGGAAGAGCGCAATGACGATACCAACAGTGAAGCAACATCCTCCCCAACTAAACTGAAGAACAAGAAGACAGCAACTTGTCTGTTCCCCTTCCCCGATTCCCCAACGCTGTTCCCCTCCCCCAATTCCCCAATAAAATCTTAAAAAAAAAAAAAAAAAAAAAAAAAGCACATACTGCAAAAACCAAAATAGAACAGGAAAATAGGGTGACTGGCCATATCCAATCTGATTGTATGGTTCGAGAAATTGTGCAGTACTCAGCAGGCATACACATCTCCTTAGTAATTGTAGTTATATGATAAAATTTTAAACTTTTTCTTTCAATTTTTGTGCATGACTTTATGAAATAACAATTTGGTAGGGTATAAAAATTTATTAAGTTATTGGATCTAGCTACTTAAAGGAAACTGTTTTTTTTTTTGTCTTTTTAAATTATTGTTCTGTTTTATTTTGGTCCTGGTGACTTCTTTTGGCAAGTAACAAAACCGGTTTTTCTTATCTCTAGAGCTCTGCCAGGCGCTGGTGGTCAACTGCTGCACTCACACCTGGTTGTCCATGTAGCAGGCAAAACCTGTAAGTCCGCAGACCAGGCCAGAAGGTGCACTGAGACAGCCCTGCCTTGCTGCTGGCACTGATAACTTCTCGCTTCTGTTCATCTTCCGTGATCTTGCCCTCCAAGTTCCACATCTTGACGCTGGGACCGGTGGCAGCACAGAGCTGGTAGTGGTTGGGGCTGGAGCAAAGGGCACAGGTAATGTCCCCAACGTCAGGATGTAAAGGTGCTCCCCTTGGTTGAGGTCCCACAGCATGGCCCGACCATCCTTTCCTCTAGAAGCACAGAGGGATCCATCTGGAGACAGTCGCATATTCAGGCACCCCGTGTGGCGGATGTGATTGGTCTTCAGCTTGCAGTTCACCTGGTTCCACACCTTGACCAGCTTGTCCCATCCAGAGGACATGATGACGGCATTGCTGCTGTCGGGTGAGAAGTGGACATGAGACTCCCACTCTGAATGGCTCTCATCCTGGACGGTATATTAGCATCCACCCAGAGTATGCAATAGCTTGGTGGGCCAGAGACCGTCTGCTGGTTGTCAGAGAAGGCTGCACTTCCACGTCCTTGTTGTGGCCCACAGATCCGCGTGTGGCGCTGCCCGTTGTGAGATCCCAGTGGCCAAGGGTTCCGTCCCAGGAGCCAGAGAGGGTAGGACGGCCATCTCAGGAGATGGCCACATCACCGACAAAATGGGAGTGCCTCAAAGAGCATGGTGTAGGACTCCACTGGTGGTCTCGTCCTCTGTTACTTTCATGTGGTGATGGTCTTGTCTGAGAGGCAGACAGGATCATGTCCGGGAACTGGGGAGTGGTAGCCATCTGGGTCACTTGGTCATTGCAGCTGCTGCGGGTGCCACGAGAGTCATCTGCTCAGTCCCGGCAGCGGCGGGGGTGGGTGTCGCCGAAGCGAAGAGGATGGCCCTGGGTAGTTCAGAGAGGCCAGCACAAGGCTGCTCCCACCTCGGCCCTGCGGCGGAAAAGGGGTCCTTGGTGACTTTTTAAAAAGTTACTGAGACTCTAAAGGCACTGTGTATTGAGAAAATTTAAGAACCTCTGATGTACAGAATTTCTTTTTAGAAAATGCCCCCGAATGTGTACTTTAAAGTTTGTGTAAACAAAAGCAATTTAAATACATAGAATTAATTAAATGTGTTTTACCTCCATTCCTTGCCTTCTATTATAACACAATCATTCCAGGGTTCCACTAAGAGGCTGAAAGATACCAATTAATGTAATAACTGTTTTATTTTATTAAACAATAGAAATAAATCTGGTTCAGTGCATCCAATCTAACTGTGGATGTAACAAAATTACTCACACCCCACTCATGTAAACGATCTGTATAGCAAGAAAAGAAAAAATACACATAGCTAAATTCAGTTTACAATTTAGTTTTAGGTAGTCATTTAAGTGTTCCCTTTAATTTTCATTTTGTTTCATTCATGTATTTGCTCAATCTTCCACAAGCTTCTGTATCTTTCCCCTTATTGATCTCTAGGGAATGTGGGAACTGACTTTGTCCTTACGCAGGCTGGCTCCATGAAGTCATATAGTCATCCTGGACCATACACTGCTCCTCATCTGCCTCTGCTCTGATCAGCCCACCAGTACTTGGACTAAACTGGGGTGTCAGTATACACATGTGGTCTGGCTCTCTTGACTTGGTCAGAGACTGGCAGCCTTTCTTCATTTCCTTGGCTCCCATCAATTCTGTGTACCTACTGAGCCTCCACTGTGTCCTCCATCCTGCCTGTGGCCTAGTAAAGCCTATCACAGGCCTGCTGGGCAACAAACTAGCTGCATTCAGCTGATACTTCTAAGATCAGAGACCTTCTGGGTCCTGTCCATAATAAAGCAAAACAAGAGAAACTCATGAAAGCTAAACTCTGTTCTCCTTAACATAAATCTTTGTGAATTATTTTCTGTCTCTCTTCCCTCTTTTACTGTCTTCTCTTAATGCCTTTGGACCAGACAGCAGAAGATGAGTTTATCTTGTCCATGCAGTGGTATCCTGTTATGTTTTCGGGCCTCTTGTGAAAGGCTAATGGAAATCAGGTTGTGGAAGAGAAAGATAGGCTTACAGATAAGGGACCTTGAACTGTCAGTATTTTATAACTAAGGATATAAAGAAGAAGCCATGTTGAGACTGGCAGGAGTAGTGAAGATATGGAATGGGTGGCCCCATACCTGTGTGTGGTGGTTTAGAAACAGGAGGGATATCTTGGCTGTGGTGGTGTCCCCTGAGGAACAAAGGACTCCAGGCCCACATGGAGGTCCCCAGCCAGAAGTGCTGATGTTGGGAAGAGGAGCCCCCACAACATCTGGCTGTGTAAAACAGTGGGGATTCCAACTTTCCAGGTGGGATGGAAGGCTTTGGGAAACCCATACACCCTCTTAAAGGGTCTGTTCAAGTAACTTGCTCACTTGCTCACTCACAGGCACTCACCCTGAGCTCTGGTGGAGGAACAGTGACTTGAAGGGCATTGATGACATATGGGGAGAGACTGAATTGTGTGGCTTTGAAGTGAGGACTAATGGGACAGTTGTCATTTTCCCTGTGTGGGGTCCTTCTTCTGTAAGGCTGGCAGGCAGGTGCCATCTTTCCTGAATTGAGCCCTCTCTAAATCTGAATCTTAATTGACCTGGTGAGCTCCTCATACTCCACATTGGTAACTTCCTGGGACCCTGTCCTACCCGATTCACCCAATGCCAAAGGCATTTTTCTCAGGGAGCAGCCAGCCTTGACTACACTGTACTATTTCTTGTACAACTGTGGGGAGTCCGTATGCCCCAGGTGGGTGGTGGTTGGCATAGATGTGCTCTGAGACTTTTGCTGAGTAGTTCCAGGCTCAGCATTGGCACCAAACCAGTACATAAACCTGGTGAACATTAACCACTTGCCCTACCCTGGTGACTCCCTGAGACCCCATCCTATCCAACTTGCATACAACATGAGGCTCTAGCAGCATCAAAGCTCTACAGGAGCCAGCAGGCAGCAGCAGGCCTTGGGGTGTTCTGGATTGTTTGCAGAGCTCCAGGCCTGGTGCTGGAGGCAGGTGTCCTCAGTTAACACTGTGGCTTCTTCCACACACTTCCTGGTCTAGCCAGGCAGTGACCAACTGTGAATTGCGTTATAGTTTCTACCAAATAGTTCCTGGCCAGTCAGGTAGTGGGTGACCTGGGCCTCCACTGGAGCCCCTCCCCAAGAGGCCCCAGAACCAACATACTCAGAGGTTGGCTTCAGACAATAGTAGGGCACCACCTAATTAGCCCCACAAGCAGCACACACAGAAGGCAGCCTCAGCAGACACAACTGGGACAAATCCTGCTAAGTGGGGTAAGCCCCCCCCCACAGCAGCCCATAAGCTGTGGATGTGTCCAAACCCCGTAGCCAGTCAGCATCTGGGTGTGTCTGACCTGCAAATAACAATCAGAGTTCAACTGTAAGAGGAGAGCACACACAATCCACACAAGGGACACTTCTGGAGAACATGGCACACATCAGAGAGAATGTTTCAGGGCCCCATAGAGGACCTACTATCTAAGGCCACCTGGCCAAGACTGGGAGACATAGCAGATCTGCCTAATACATAGACACAAACAGAGAGGCAACCAAAACAAGGAAACAAAGAAATATGTCCCAAATGAAAGAACATAAGAAAACTCCAGAAAAAGAACTAAGCAAAATGGAGACAAGCAAACTGCCAGAGTTCAAAACAATGGTTATAAGGATGTTCAAGGAACTCAGTGATACTTCAACAAAGAGATAGCAAGCATAAACAAACAAACAAGCAAACAAACAAACAAAAGAATAGTCAAAAGTGAAGAATACAGTAACTGAAAAGAAAAATGCACTAAATGGCATCACCAGCAGATGAGATGAAGCAGAGGATCAAATTAGCAACTTGGAAGACATGGCAGTAGAAAACACCAAATTGGAAAAGTAAAAGAAAAAAAGATGAAAAAAAATGACTTCTGGGACAACATCAAGCATAACCAGAAAGAGAAGACAGAAAGAGGGATTGAGAACCTATTTTAAGAAATAATTATTGAAAAGATTCCTAAAATGGTGAAGCAAATAGACATACAAGCCCAGGAAGTGCAGAGAGTCCCAAACAAGGTGCATCCAAACAGGCCCACACCAAGACACATTATAATCAAAATGGCAAAGATTAAAGACAAAGAGAGAATCCTAAAAATAGCAAGAGAAAGGCAACTAGTAACTCATAAGGAAGCTCGCAGAAGGTTGTCGCTGATTTCTCAGCAACAACTTTATAGACCAGAAGAGATTAGGACAAAGTGATGAAAAGCAAGGATATACAGCCAAGATTACTCTACCCAGCAAAGCTATCATTTAGAATTGAAGGACAGATAAAGCTTCATAGACAGAAAAAAAAAAAAAAAAAAGCTAAAGCAGTTCATCACCACCAAAACAGTATCACAAGGGATGTTAGACGGGCTACTTTAAGACAAAATACAATAAATAAATAAATAATAAAATGGCAATCACTACATATCTATTAATGATTACTTTCAATGTAAATGGATTAAATTCTCCAATCTAAAGAGGGTGGGTGAATGAAATAGAAAACAAGATCCTTACATGTGTTGTTTACAAGATATTCATTTCAGATTGAAAGACACACAGATGGTGTGTAAAGGGATGGAAAAAGATATTTTATGAAAATGGAAACTAAAAATAATTTAAAAGAAAAGCTGGGGTAGCAATACTTATGCCAGTTAAAATAGACTTTAAAGCAAAGGTCTAACAAGAGACCAAGGACCCAGTAATCCCACTTCTGGATATTTACCTAACGAAACCCCAAATGCTACTTTGATGGGATGTGTGCGTCCATATGTTCATTGTAGCATTGTTTACAATGGCCAAGATGTGGAGGCAACCTGACTGTCCATAGATGGATAAATGGATAAAGAGGATATAATACATGCAGAAGGTGTCAAAAAATGTATACACATTTTAAGAAAGGAAAAAACTGTATTAACATGGTAATACTCAATGTATACTGATAACAAAAGATGAATACAAGTCATGTGATACATTTTTTTGGCTCCCCGGTGTATTTGCATTGGGATGTTGCTCGGTCATGGATGGGAATGGGTTCTTGCCATCTGCAGTGGCATGGATGGGACCTGAAGGGTACTGTGCTTAGTGGAGTATGTCAGAAAGAAAAAGACAGATGCAATATTATTTTGGTTATATGTGGAATCTAAAGAACAAAATAAATAAATAAAACAGAGACAAACATAGTTACAGAGAACATTTTGATGGTTGCCAGACTGGGGGGCGGGTGATAAAAAAGAAAGGGGTTAAGAAGTACAAATTAGTTGTTACAAAGTAGTCATGGGGAAATAGGCTATGTAGCACAAAGAATACAGTCAATAATAGTGTAATAACTTTGTATGGTGTCAGATGGGTACTAAATTTATCAGGGTGATAGGATGGGATTTGGGGGTCAGAGTGAAAAAAGGTGAAGGGATTAAGAAGTACAAATTGGTAGTTACAAAGTAGTCATGGGATATAAAGTAAAGCATAGGGAATATAGTCAATAATATTGTAATAACTGTGTATAAGGCCAGGTGGGCACTAGACCAGTCAGGGCATCATTTTTTAAATTATATAAATATGTAACCACTATCCTATAACTCTGAAATCAATAGAAATTAATATTCAATGTCAACTCTAATGAAAAAATTTTAAAAGGGAAGAAGAGGTGAAGGGAAATAAGAGATTCAGATTTCTAGGTATAAACAAATAAGTCATGAGAATGTAATTTATAGCATAGGGAATGTAGTTAGTAATATTGTGATAGTGTGGTATGGTGTGAGACTGTTGCTGGACTTATAATCATGGTGATTACTTCTCTAGGTATATAAATGTTGAATAACTATGATATACACCTGAAACTAATATATTTTATGTTAGTTGTTTTTAATAAAATCATTTTTAATCTACTTTTATTTTTTTACTTTTTGAGGGCAGTGTCACTGGCCTTCATATGTGGGACCCAAACTGGGGCCGCTGGCTTTCCAAGCCAGTGCTTAACCACCGTGCCACTCGGCGGGCCCAATAAAATTATTTTTTTAATATACTATTAAAACTATATAAGGACTACAAACTCAAAAAAAGAAAGAAAGAAAAATATTTAGGTTGCAAGTCTTTGTATTTTAGATCTCCACCAAACAAGTTGGGATTGGTTTTGACTAAAAACTAACCCTACATATCGTAAGGCACAGAGGACTGAAGCACAATTTGAAGGACATTCACTTTCAGGAAAAGAAGCTTAAAATATGTTATAGCACTTATGGTTCTAGAAAAGTAGTGAGGTAAATAGTTTTATTCAGCATCCTCTGATTTTATGCCACCCAACTTTGTGTACCCAGTAGTGCTTTATTCTGTTGACTGAAATATCCCATTCCCTCCAGCCCCCTCTCCCAATTCCCTGTCCCTGATTTTAGCTGCAAATCTGTTTTTAAACTCTAGGGACACCATGTTTCATCATCAAAATTTTTCTGCTGCACTCTTGATACTATAAAATGGATCCTATCTAAGTAACATATTTTCAGGTATCTTCTGTAATATTGAATAAACAAATTTGCTTATTAGCTGGAACCTTTTCCAATAATGTCATATTACTCTCTAACAGTGACTGTAATGATGGTATGTTCATTCACATACCATCAGATGTGGAGAATAAATTTTTTGATTGTGAGCTCCTTCTGCAACTCTCAAAACACACCATATAGAAAACTGCACATTTAACTTAAGCTCACCCTATTTACTAGTACATTTTTTCTCAAAGTATCAGTTTACATGAAAATGTGACTTCAGGATGGAGATTAGAGATCCAGGAAAGCAAACATTGCATTTTGTTGTCTGCTTACTAACTTGTACAGGAGAGGCAATGCAATGTGATAGAAAAACACCAGTCACAGAATTAGACAGCTTTTTATGTAACTACTTGTATGTAACTGGATTAACCCATTCTTCTTTTAGAATGGCATTTTCCTTATTTGCATATGACAAAGTTTAAGCAAATGATTTTTTCCTTTAAACAGCTATTATTCTATTTTTACCATATTTTAACATTTTTTTCAAAACATAATCTTTGTGAACTTATTACCAAAAGTTCACTATTATGGAATAGTGTGTTTAAATTAAATGTCATATATTAAATACTTCTATTAAATACATAAACAGAAGGCATCGCCTGAATTCTATCCTTCGTAGTCACTAAATATGTTAAAGACCACTGGACAATACAGTTCTTAGAGTCTGATCAAACCAATTAAATATGTGGAACCAGGAGGCCTTGTCTTTATTGATTTTAAGCTGGGCTATAAAATAAATCTATCCTTTATGAATATTGCTTTGATTGAACTGTGTTTTCCTGCAAATGGAGCATTGGTGCATATAAACAAAATTGTTCCACTTAGTAGAGCACATAGCTCAGAGCCTGTGTCCTGTTTTCAGTGATCTGAAAGCTACTAAGAGAGCAGCATCCCAAAAATGGTTTTCCTAGCATATTTGTGGAGAGAAAGAACCTTGTTTATCACTATCAGTTTAAGATTCATCTACTTCCTCCAAGAAAACTATTACAAGAGAAATGGAAATGTTGAGTTGTGTTTCATAACCATTTAATTTGGGAGGCTGTACAAAATAAGAGGGAAAATGGATTGGTAACAGCTTTACCCCTGATGTAAAACAACAAACTAAGAATGTAAAAGAGGAAGACAATTTTACCAGCTTATTGAAAATTCTATTCACAATAGTACTACTGTTGTAAACAATATGTACCCACAAATTACTTGTTTGCACTAGGCTCATAATCACTGGCATTGGTGCCGTTAACCTTCCTAAGAATGAAAACAAAAAAATAAACACAAATGCATTAGATGGTTTTATTGCTTACTAAATAGATAATGTAGAAAGAGTCTATTGTAACATATTTGTATGTTAAAATAGATTTATGGTCATTACATTCAGTGAAGTAATTTTTTTATTTTATTTTATGTGCACATTAAAGGTATAATGCAACTATATAAATATCCACTTTTTTAGGAATTAGTTAAGATGTTTTAATATTTTGTAATAGAAAAAAGTTAAACTAATTTGGAAGTGTGTTCTTATAGAATCACACTTCAGTTTTGTTTTGTTTAATTTTGAATTTAAAGTTCTAATATATTTTCCTGTGAAACATCAGATGTATTGGAACAGGTAAAATAAAATATATGTTTTGGATTCATAATATTGATAAATGAGATTCAATTGTAAATGACTATTTTTTAAAATCTACATGTTAATGGGAGTCAGGATCCAAGTGTATCTATCTGGCTTAGCAAAGTAAAGGAAGAAATCTCAATCAAAGCCCTAAAGCTTATCAATTTTTCTAACTTTGATGTTTTAAAGCTTCATAATTTATACCTAATACTGTAGTTTGTACAATTGAAGAGATTGTGTAAACACTCAAGACATTTATCGTTAATGTTCCCATTTGTGCAAAGCAAGAGTCTTTACATATTTAATTATTATATATACAAATTTCTGACACTTGGCATAGACTTGAAGTTTTATATGCTACCATTTAAGACACCACTTTAACAAGCTAGAATTCATTTCACCTTAATAACTGGTCATTTATTAAAATTTTGATTTTACTTTTTTATTAATAAATAGAACTTTATTATTATCTTGCTCAGTAAACCTTATTTTCTATGTTAAAGCAAGGGATTTTTAAAATTCTTTATTTCTGGGCCGGCCGGGTGGCACGGTGGTTAAGCGCTGGCTTGGGAAGTCAGCAGCCCTAGTTCGGTCCCACATGTGAGGGCCAGTGACACTGCCCTCAAAAAAAAAAATTAAAAAAAAAATTCTTTATTTCCATTACTACTGTATGATTGATTTAGTTTTCTCATGTTATTAGGGCTTTCTGTTCTGCATTTCTGTTTTAGTAAATGTTAATGTTTGCTCTTTATCAAATTAGGCTATAGCTGTGTTCTCAAATGAATATCTCACTATTATTTAGAAACCTAGTAAGAACACTTTCTCTTCTCTCTTTATTCAATCCAACTGGGTTATTTTTCCCTTTAATGTTGAACCTTTATAAATATTTATCTGTATTTTAAATATATTTGTGGTTATCTTCAAGGCAACCTTATTTACTAAGTCAGTCAATGTAGGCACATCATTTATTTTAATTGTGTTAATTCACCTCCTCAGAGAAAGAAGGTGAAGCTTCCATCTGTCTCAATTAATTTTGTTTTATTCCGAGGAGATTACATTTTTACCATATAGTTGTGAAATGCACAAATATGGTAACCCAAGTTCACTTCTGTGCCTACTCACTTCCTCACAAAACATTCTACCAACAAACGGAGAGCTTAAGGATCAGTGACACTATTGGGCTCAGAATCCTTATTTTCAGCCTTTGTTTAAGAAGCAACAATCCCTGCTGGAGCCACACACCCCACCACACCTCAATCTATACCTGCGCCAGCTCTAGCCAGCTGGCTTAAATATGTAAAGCACCCAGGTATAACACGTGCCTGCTTCAGTTCCAGGCAGCCTGCCAAAGCCTCCAGGCATATCTACACAGAGGTTGTTTCCACACAGGTCCACTCCTCCAAGATCAGGAGAGGTTGTTATTTCATCTACTGAATAGAAACAAACACAAAACACAAAACAAAATTAGGAGACAGGGGAATATGTTTCAAATGAAACAATAAGGAAAAAACAAACAAACTCTAGAACAAAACCGTAAATAAATGAAGATAAGCAATTTGTCTGATAAAAATTTCAAAGTAATGGTCATAATAATGCTCACCAAATTTGTGAGAATAGAAGGGCACAGTGATAACTTTAACAAAAAGTTAGAAAATATATTTTTAAAAATGCATCAGAATTGACAAATATAATAACTGAACTAAAAAATACACTAGAAGGAATCAATAACAGATTAGAAAATACAGACTAACAAAAAAAGAAAATATTAAACAATGAGGATAACTGACTCAAGCATATTAACATTCACAATATCGGGGTTCCAGAGAGAGAAAGAGGCAGATAATATATTTAAATAAATGACTGAAAAATTTTCTAAGCTGGGGAAGGAAATAGACACCCAGGGCCAGGAAGCAGAGTCCCAAAGAAGATGAAAAAAATGACCCACACCGAGACTTATTGTAATTTAAATGGAAAAATTTAAAAATAAAGAAACTCTTGAAAATAGGAAAAAAACCCAAAAAACTAGTCATATACACGGGAAACCCCATAGTTGGTGGTTTGGAAATCCCAAAGCTATCAGCTGATTTCTTAGCAGAAATTTTGTAGGCCAGAAGGTAATGGCAAGATACATTAAAGTGTTTAAAGGAAAGAACTTATAACCGAAGGTACTCTACCTGGCAAGATTACCATTCAGAATTGGTGAGATAAAAAGTTTCCAAGACAAACAAAAACTAAAGGATCTCATCACCACTAAACCAGCTGTACAAAAAATGATAAATGTCTTCTTTAAGCAGAAAAAAAGGCCATAACCAGAAATAAGAATATATGAAAGGAAAAGATCTCACTGGTAAAAACAAATGTATAATAAAGGCAGTGGATCAGCCACTTGAAAAGCTCATATAAAGGTTAAAAGACAAAAGTAGTAAAATTAACTAGCATAAGTGGTTAAGGGATACACAAAAGATCTAAAATATGACATTAGCTATATCCAAATATCATTTCAAGATATAATAAATATAAAAACCTACTCAGAAAATAAATAAATAAATAAATAAATAAATAAATAAATAAATAAATAAATAAATAAAGACATCAGGAAGGGAGATCCATGGTGGTGGAATAGATAAAAACTAGGCCTGCTTCCTTCCATGAAAAAATGAAAATTGCAACTAATTTATAAAACAATCAACTTGGAGAACCATCTGAAGTCTGGCTGAATAGATGTCTTATAACTGGGGATGTAAAGAAGCAATATTGAGACTGGTATGAGGGGTGGAGACTTGGAACTTGCTAACTTCAAACCTCTATGTGGTGGTTGAGAAGCAGGAGGGATATCTCAGTCATAGAGGATCCCCCTGGAGGGACAAGATACCCCAGCTACACACCAGCCTTCCCAACCCAAAGTACTGATGTGGGGAGTAGGAGGAGCCACCACAACATCTAGCTATGAAAAACAGTGGGGATGCCAACCATCCAATCAGCCTGAGCATCAATCTCACTATTGATGTGCCAATAGCAACTAAAGCTCAACTGTAATAAAAGGGCACATGCAACTTACACAAGGGACACTCCTGGAGCATGCAGTACAGGTGACCGGGGAGACTGTGCCACTGGGCCCCACAGGGAAGCTACTACATAAGGACACCTGGCCAAGACTGGGGGACATAGCAGATCTACCTAAGACATAGAAACAAATAAACCAAAAATGAGAGAAGAAAAAATACATCCCAAATGAAATACAGGAGAAAACTCCAGAAAAAGAACTAAACTAAATGGAGGTGAACAACCTACCAGATACAGAGTTCAAAACTATGCTTATAAGGAAGCTCAAAAATTTAAGAGAACTTAAACAAACAGATAGTAGCGTTAAAAAAGGACAAAGAAACCATAAAAACGAACCGATCACAAGTGAAAAATACAATAACTGAAATGAAGAATGCACTAAAAAGAATCACCAGCAGACTAGATGAAGCAGAGGATTGAATTAAAGATTTGGAAGACAAGGTAGTAGAAAACACCCAATCAGAACAAGAAAATGAACAAAGAATCTTAAGCACAGAGAGTCCCAAACAAGATGAATTCAAACAGTCACACACAGACACATTATAATTAGAATGGCAAAGGTTGAAGACAAAGAGAGAATCTTAAAAGCAGCAAAAGAAAGGCAACTAATAACTTATAAGGGAGCTCCCATAAGACTGTCAGCTGATTTATCAACAGAAACTTTGCAGGCCAGAAAGGAGTGGCAGAAAATATTCGAAGTGATGAAAAGCAAGGACCTATAACCAAGATTACTCTACCCAGCAAAATGATCATTTCTAATCTAAGGACAAATAAAGTGCTTCCCAGAGAAGAAAAAGCTAGAAGAGTACCTCACCACTAAACCATTACAAGAAATGTTAGAAAGACTTCTTTAAGATGGGGAAAAAGAAAAAGATCAAAATTATGAATAAAAAAATGGCAATAGCTACATATCTATCAACAATTACTTTCAATGCAAATGTACTCAATGTTCTACTCAAAAAACATAGGAGAGCTGAATGGATAAGAAAACAAAAGCTGTATATATAATGCCTACAAGAGACTCAGTTCAGATTGAAAGACACACATAGACGGAGTATAAAGGGATAGAAAAAAATATTTCATGAAAATGGAAGTGAAACAAACAAGCAAATGAACAACAACAACAAAAAATGGTGTAGCAATACTTATTCCAGACAAAATAGACTTGAAAACAAAGTTATAATAAGAGATAAAGTAGGACCCAGTAATTCCACTTCTGGGTATTTATCTGAAGAAACCCAAAACACTACTTCAAGGGGACATGTGCATCCATATGTTCATTGCAGCATTGTTTACAATGGCCAAGATGTGGAGGCAGCCTGGGTTTCCATCGATAGAAGAACAGGTGAAGAGGAGATGGTACATATATACAAAGAAATTTTGCTCGACCATGGATGGGAATGGATTCTTGCCATCTGTGGAGGCATGGAAGGACTTGGAGGGAATTGTGCTGATGGGAGTGTCAGACAGTGAAATACAGGTGCAATGAGATTTTGATTATATATGGAATCTAAAGAAAAAATAAACAAAACAAAACAAAAACACACTCAAAATGTTCACGGAGAACATTTTGGTAGTTGCCAGATGGTAGGCGGTTTGGGGATGAGTGAAAAAGAGGAAGATATTAGAAGTTCACATTGGTTGTTACACAGTAATCATGGGGATGTTGAGCATAACTTAATGTAGTCAATAATGTTGTAATAACTTTGTATCGTGTCAGATGGATACTAGATTTATTGAGGTGATAGATGGGAGGGGTTTTGGGGACAGAGTGTAAAAGGTGAAGGAAGTAAGATGTACAAAATGATAGTTTCAAAATAGTCATGGGGATGTAAAGTAAAGCATAGGAATATCATTAATAATTGGTAATAACTATGTACAGTACTAGACTAGTCAGGGGGATCATTTCTTAAATTACACAAATATTTAATCACTATGCTGAAATTAATACAAAATAATATTGAATGTCACTGTAATTGAAAAATTAAAAAAGGAAAGAAAAGGTGAAGGTGAATAAGAGGTTCATATCTCCAGGTATGAAACAAATAAATCATGGTGATACAATGTACAGCATAAGGAAGATAGTCAATAATGTTGTGATAGCATGATATGGTGTCAGATGGCTTCTGGACTTATCATGATGATCACTTCTTTAGGTATATAAATGTTGAATAACTATGATATACACCTGAAACTGATATAATGTTGTATGTTAACTATATTTTAATAAAAGTCTTAAGAAATAACAAAGTAATAAAATAAAATAAAATATGACATTAAAAACAAAGTGGCGGAGGGGGAGTAAAAATGCAGCACTTTTAGAATTTGTTCACTTAAATGCCTATTAGCTGAAAATAGACATGGTACATATAAGTCAATATATATGAATATCTTGGTAATCACAAACCAACATTCTGCAAACAATGCACAAAAAATAAAGATAAAGAAAACCAAACAAAACATTAAAGGAAACCAACAACCACAAGGCAAGAGGTCAAGAGAAGAAAGGAATAGAGAAGAACCATAAAAACAACCAAAAATAATTAACGATATGGCAATAATTACTTTAAGTGTAAATGGATTAAATGCTCCAATCAAAAGAGGTAGGGTGGCTCAATGGACAAGAAAACAAGACCTTTATATATGCTACCAGCGAGAGATTCATTTCAGATCAGAAGACATACACAGACTGAAAGTGAACAGGTGGTAAAATATACTCCATGTAAACAGAAGCAAAAAGAAAGCTGGAGTAGCAATACACATATCAGACAAAATAAACTTTGAAACACAAACTGTAAAAAGAGTCAAAGAATGGCATTATGTAATGATAGAGGAGTCAATCCTAAAAAAGGATATAAAAATTGTAAATATCTATGCACCCAACATAGGAGCACCTAAGTATATAAAGCAAATATGAATGGGCATAAAGGCAGAAATTAAGAGTAATACAATAATAGTTGGGGACTTTAATACCCCACTTACCTCAATGGATAGATCATTCAGACAGAAAACAATTAAGGAAATGTTGACCTTAAAGGATACATTGGCCCAGATAAACTTAACAGATATATACAGAACATTTCATACAAAAAGTACAGAATAAACATTCTTTTCAAGGGCACATGAAACAACCTCCAGAATAGATTACATGTTAGGTCACTAAACACATCTCAATTAATTAAAAAAGATAGAAATCATACATAGTATTATTTCCAACCCGAACGGTGTGAGACTAGAAATCAATTGGAAGAAAAATACTTTAAAAAAGGAAATAACAACAACAACAAAAAACAAACAAAACCTCCATAAATACATGGAAACTAAACAAAATACTGCTGAACAACCAATTGGTAAACCAAGAAAATCAAAGAGGAAATCAGAAAATATCTTGAAACAAGTAAAAATGGAAACAAAGCTCTTTCACATCTATGGGACACTAAGAGTTGGTTCTTTGAAAAAAAACTTGATGAAACTTTAGCAAAACTCTTAAAAAAAATAGAGAGAGGCCCAAATAAATAAAATCAGAAATGAAAGAGAGTTACAACTGACACCACAGGGATATAAAACATTATAAGAGAACACTACAAACAATTACATGTCAACAAATTGGACAACTTAGAAGAAATGGATAAATTTCTAGAACAATATACCCTTCCAAGACTGAACCTTAAAGAAATGGAAAATCTAAACAGACCCATTACTAGTAACAAAACTGAATCAGTAATCAAAAACTCCCAACATACAAAAATCCAGGGCCAGATGTCTTCACAGGTGAATTCTACCAAACATTTAAAGAAAAATTAATACCATCCTTCTCAAATTTTTCTAAAAGGTTGAAGAGAAAGGAATGCTTCCAAGCTCATTCTATGCTGCCAACATTATTTTGATAGGAAAACCAGACAAATATACTGAAAAAAGAAAAAGAAAGAGAAAAAAAAAAGAAAAAACATCACAGGTTAATATCTCTGATGAACATTAATGCAAAAATACTCATCAAAATATTAGCAATACTAATATAACAATATTTGTATATTAAAAGTATCATATACCATGATCAAGTGCAA
This sequence comes from Aselliscus stoliczkanus, assembly GCA_033961575.1. NCBI lineage: Eukaryota > Metazoa > Chordata > Mammalia > Chiroptera > Hipposideridae > Aselliscus > Aselliscus stoliczkanus. The sequence continues at coordinate 66,392,354 of CM066740.1, read as the reverse complement.
TTTATTCCAGGGATACAAGCATGGTTTAATACTTACAAATCAATCCACATAGTACATAACATTAGAAAAAACGATTAAAATCATATGATCATCTCAATAGATGCAGAAAAAGCATTTGACAAAATTCAAAATCCACTTACATAAAAATTCTCAAAATTCTCATCGACTTCCGGTAAAATGGCAGAATAGACAGACGCTATGCTAACTGCCTCCCAGGATAACATCAAAATTACAAATGGATTATATAGCATTCAACTGTGGAGGTCCCTGGAACACTAGATGAACAGAACCACTGAACGGAGAACTTAAGGAGGAGGCCATGTCAAGTCTGGTTGGGGGGGCAGGAGGAGACGAGGGAGGGCGAACTCCGTAAGGGAAGTCCCAGCTGTGGGGAGGCTTCTCTGGTTGGGGTAGAGACCCTCAGGCTGCACACCAAGCTCACCAGCCCAGAGTTCCTTTGCCGGGAAGAGGAGTTCCAAGAATTAAATGGCAGTAAATTAGTGAGGACTCTCTTTGTTCAGCTCAGTGAGGGTAAGAGAGGCTAGAGAATCAGTGGGGCTGGCGCACGGGCTTGCTCGCTGGTGAGCACTTACCGGGTTCCTGGTGGAGGGAGTAGCTGTGTGGGCCGGACCCAGGAGCCTGCGGGGAGGGACTGAACTGAGCACCTTTGGTGCAAAGGCTGGAGGTTTTGGGACTGTTGTTCCCCTGGTGTGGAGCCTGCATGCGAGTGGTGTAAGGAGGGCGCCATTTTGTCAGGGTTGGGCCCTCCCACAGAAGGTCAGGTCTGGGACCTCATTGGTCTGGTGGAATTGGCACAGAAGTGTGTGTGTGTGTGTGTGTGTGTGTGTGTGTGTGTGTGTGCATGCAGCCTTGGATTTCCCTCCCTCTCCCCCCTGGCTTATACTGTGTTGCCAGGGAAACACTGGGAGGGTGCCCTCCAGCTCCAACAGGCTGCTCACTGAGACGCGGGAGGCTTTGGGTCCCTGCTCTCCACACTGCGCTTGCAGAGTTGCCAGGCTGGTGATTGGTTGTCGGGCTGCTTGGTCTGATCTGCGAGCAGCTGATTGGAACAGGCTGAGACTGGGAGTTTTCCTGGGAGTGTGTTGGGTCATGAGATGTGTGCCTGCGTGATCCAGCCAGGGTTCTTCTGGTGATCTATCTAATACATCAAGGCAATCCCAGAATGACAGCCAGAATGAGGAAACAAAGAAACATGTCACAAGAAAAATATCAGAAGAAACTTTCAGAAATGGAAACAAATGAAACAGAGGGATCCAAACTTTCAGAGACAGAGTTTAGAACACTGATGATAAGAATGTTTAACCAACTTAGTGAGGACATAAGGAAAGATAGAGAAATCATAAAAAAACAACCAGTTAGAACTAAAGAATACAATAACTGAAATGAAGAACACACTCGAAGGAATCAACAGTAGATTAGATGAAGCAGAGGAGCGGATCAGCGATTTGGAAGACAAAATAGCAGAAATCACCCAGTTGGCACAACAAAAAGACCAGAGAATAAAAAACAATGAAACCAGTGGCCCCGGTTCGGTCCCACATATGAGGGCCAGTAACACTGCCCTCAAAAACAAAACAAAACAAAACAAAAATAATGAAAATAGTTTAAGAGCCCTATGGGACAAGATGAAACGAAACAACTGGGCAATCATAGGAATACCAGAAGGAGAAGAGAAGAAGCAAGGGGTCGAGAATGCATTTGAAGAAATAATGACTGAAAACTTCCCTACCCTGGTGAAGGAAATCAACATACATGCCCAGGAAGTGCAGAGGGTTCCAAACAAGCTGAACCCAAACAGGTCCACACCAAGACACATCATAGTTAAAATGGCAAAGGTTAAAGATAGAGACAGAATCCTAAAAGCAGCAAGAGAAAGAGAGCAGGTTACATACAAAGGAAATCCTGTTAGACTAACAGCTGACTTGTCTACAGAAACTCTGCAGGCCAGAAGGGAGTGGCAGGAGATATTCAAAGTGATGCAAAACAAAGGCCTACAACCAAGATTGCTCTACCCAGTACGGCTATCACTTAAAATTGAAGGAGAAATAAAGAGCTTCTCAGAAAAGAATAAGCTAAGGAATTCATTACCACCAAGCCAGCATTGCAAGAAATGTTAAAAGGGCTTTTTTAAACAAAAGAAAGGGGTAAACAAGCTAACCCAGGAAGACCAGGAATACAAATAACAAAATGGCAATACATATGCACCTATCAATAATCATTTTAAATGTCAATGGGTTAAATGCCCCAATTAAAAGACAGAGAGTGGCTGAGTGGATAAGAAAATAAGACACATGTATACGCTGTTTACAGATGGAATAAGATGTTTCATGCAAATGGAAATGAGAAAAAAAAAGTTGGAGTACCAATACTTACTTTGGACAAAATAGACTTTAAAATGACTACAATAAAAGACAAAGAAGGACACTATAATACCAATAAACATCTATGCACCCAACATAGGAACTTCTAATTACATATAACAGATTTTGACAGATATAAATACAGAGATCAACAGTAACACTATCATAGTAGGGGACTTCAACACCCCATTGTCACCAATGGACAGACCCTTTAGACAGAAAATCCACACAGAAAGAGTGGCCTTAAATGACACTTTAGACCAGCTGGACTTCATTGATACTTTTAGAGCATTTCACCCTGAAAAAACAGAATATACATTCTTCTCAAGTACAAATGGGACGTTTTCCAAGATAGACCACGTTAGGCCACAAAACAAGTCTCAGTAAATTTAAGAAGATTGAAGTCATATCAAGCAGATATAAAGGAAAAACTGATGGTTGCTGGTTGGGAGAGAGTGGGAAAGAGGGAGAGGGGGAAGGTTTTGGACAGCGTAGGTGGGTGACTACAATGTTGCCGCAGGGATACGGGGGCAGTTCTGGGAATGTAATTGATAATGTGGTGAAGAGACTATTATGTTAAGTGAAATAAGTCAGTTGGAGAAAGACAAGTACCATATGATCTCACTTATATGTGGAATTTGAAAAAGTGAATGAATGAGCAAAGTAAACAGACTCACAGATATAGAGGAAAAACTGAGGGTTGCTACTTGGGAGGTCGGTGGGGATAAGGGGAAAAGGGAAGGGATTAGACAACATAAATAGACAACTACAATATTGCTACAAGGCTATGAAGCACAGTTCCGGAAATATAATAATGGTGTCAAAATTTTGTGGCATGTCAGATAGTCACATGTCTTGTTAGGGAGACCACTTCATGGATGGAGTAGAGGCTTGATCATTGCACTGTACACCTGAAGCTGATGTTATATAATGTTGTATGCCAACTGTAACTGAATATATAGATAGTCACAGGATGTGGAGTATACTGTGGAAGGGAGTCAAAGGAATTGTAGTGGATATGTATGATATGGGGAGCGAGGAGTGGGGTGGTGAACTGGGGGAGGGGGTTTGTCACTTTGAGGGGTAAAGAGTGTAACTATTGCATTGTGTTGTACACCTGGAACTAATTAAGAAAAATTAATAAAAATTAAAAAAAGAATTCTCAACAAGGTGGGTATAGAGGAAACATACCTCCACATAATAAAGGTTATATTGACAAGCCACAGGTAACATCATACTTAATGACAACAAGGTGAGAATATTTCCTCTAAGATCAGGAACAAGATGAAGATGTCCACTTTCACCACTCTTACTCAACACAGTACTGGAAGTCCTAGCCACTACACTCAGACAAGAAAAATAAATAAAAGGCACCTGACCTGGAAAGGAAGTAAAACTCTCACTGTTTGCAGATGACATGATACTATATATAGAAAACCTGAAAACTCCATCAAAACCTATTAAAACATAAATGAAATTAGTAAAGTTGTGGGATATAAAATTAATATAAATATTTTGTGTTTCTATACACTGATAACAAATTATCAGAAAGATAAATTAAGAGAAGAATCCCATTTACAACTACATCTAAAAGAAATACCTAGGAATAAATTTAACTAAAGAGGTGAAAGACCTGTGCTTTGAAAACTATAAGACATTAATGAAAGAAATTGAAGATGACACAAATAAATAGAAGGCTATACTATGCTTATGGATTGGAAAGATAAGTGTAATTAAAATGACCGTACTACCCAAAGAAATGTACAGACTCAATGCAATCGCTATCAAAATACCAATGGCATTTTTCACAGAACTAGAACAAATAATCATAAAATTTATATGGAACTACAAATGACGCCAAATGGCTAAAGGAATTGTGAGAAAGAACAACAAAGTTGGAGGTATCACACTCCCTGATTTCAAACCATACTACAGCTAAGGTAATTATAATATGGTACTGGAAGAAAAACACATAGAGAAATGGAACAGAATAGAGAGCCTGGGAGAAACCAAAACTTATATGGTCAAATAATCTACAACAAAGAAGGCAAGAATATACAATGGGGAATGATAATCTATTTACTAAATGGTGTCAGGTAAACTGGACCACTTTTTTATACCATATACAAAAATGAACTATGAATGGATGAAAGACTTACATTTAAGATCTGAAAGTATAAAGATCCTAGAAGAACACATAGACAGTAAACTCCTTTCCATATATATATATATATATATATATATATATATATATATATATATATATATATATATTATATCTTTTGAGCAAATGCAAACATTTTAAAAATGGGACACATCAAACTAAAAAGCTCTTTTACAGTGAAAGAAACCTTGAACAAAATAAAAAGATAACCTACTGGATGAGAAAAGGTATTTACAAATGATATATTTGAAAAGGGGTTAATGTCCAAAATATATTAAGAACTTATATAACTCAATATAAAAAAAAATTCAATAAAAAATGCAGAGAGACCCTGAATAGATATTTGTTCAAAGAAGACATAGAGATGGCCAACCGACATATTAAAAGATGTTCAACATCACTACTCATCAGGGAAATGCAAGTCAAAATCACAATGAGATATCACTCACAACTGCCAGATTAGCAAAAAGTAAACAAATAAGTGTTGGTGAGGGTGTGGAGAAAAGGAAACCCTTGTGCACTGTTGCTGGGATTGAAAATTGGTGCAGACACTGTGGAAAACAGTATGGAGGTTCTTTTAAATATTGAAAATAGAATTACTACATGACCCAGTAATTCACTTCTGGATATTTACAAAGAAAACAAAGAAACTAATTCAAAAAGTATATACACCCCTATGTTAATTACAGTATTATTTTCAATAGCCAAGATATGGAAACAACCAAAATGCCCATCGATAGATAAATGGGTAAAGAAAATGTGGTACATTTATACAACGGAATATTACTCGGCCATAAAAAGAATGAAATCTTGCCATCAGCAACAACATAGATAGATAGATCTGGAGAGTATTATGCTACATAAAATAAGTGAAACATAGCACCTAATTTCACTTATATGTGGAATCTAAAAAACAAAACAAAACAAATGAACAAATAAAACAAAACAGATGCATAGATATGGAGAACAAACTGATGGTTGCCAGAGAAAAAGGGGGTGGGAGGATGGGTGAAAAAGATGAAGGAAAATAAGGGTTACAAACTTCCAGTTATAAAATATATGTCACAGGGATATAATGTGCAGCACAGGAAATATAGTCAATAATATTGTGATAACTTTGTATGATGACAGATTATTATGATGAAATATATATAATATGTATATATACATACATGTTAAATCACTGCTGTACACCCAAAACTAATATAACATCACAAGTCATTTATGCTTTGATAAAAAAATTTTTTAAAATAGAACCTAATTTTCACCCCCCCTTCTCTCAAATAAAAGCAAGGACCCCAAGCCAGAAAGCTTTACTGAGCTCCTTATCCTTTACTGTTTCAAGACTCAGATACACACTATTAATGATGACTTGCGCTGCTGGGATTAATTCTTTAGTAAAGGCAAAATAATGTCTCATTAAGCCCACTCACTGTAATTTCCAAAGAACCAAAACAGGAAATATTTGAGGAAGACAATGTTTTATTGACTAGTCACGAAAATAAAGATTTAAGAAATATTTTATATGGGCTTTGCCATAACATGTTAATAGTAAAATTGTCCAAGCGTGGCATATTTTTCTATGTGAAATGTAATAGTTCCCTTGGGCCCCACAGGCTCTCTGCCTGGGGCAGGAGAACACAGTGGCATTGCCTTGTTTTGTGGCAGGGAGAGAAGTTCCACTCCTTGTGACTTTTCATGGCACCCATATTCATTCCTAACGTTTACCATACAGAACACTGACCTGCAGCTTTCCATTTCAAGTGAGGCACCTGATTACTAGAGCTATGCTTAGCAGCTAAAGAACCCCAAATATGTTTTCTCTACCACATTTTCTTTTTTGAGGGCAGTATCACTGGCCCTCATATGTGGGACCCAAACTGGGGCCGCTAGCTTCCCAAGCCAGTGTTTAACCACTGCACCACTCAGCCGACCCTTCTCTACCTCTTTTATCTGCACAGAGAGAATCTGGTAGTCAGAGGATTCACAGAGTACGGGTAGATAGAGAAGGACCACTCTACCTACATTTAGCCCTTGCCACATATTTCATTAGCTTTAAAGTATTTGGAACAAGGAAGCAGGACTATCCCCATTTAAGTCAACGGGCTCTCAGCTTGTTTGTAAAGCATTGGCTGGTAGTGGACTCCCCAAAGCAATCCTTTTTTCATTGAAGGAAGGAATTTTATATAGAAGAAATGTAAAAATTACCGAAGACTTGAAGCTATCTTGGTGGTAACCTTAGAAATCAAAAATTTGTATTCATCCTTATGATTCTGCTTAAGAAGGAAATTGAGACCCAGCATATTAATGAAGCAAAGTTCTTAACTCTTAAAGTCTGAAGTAGAATCCCATTTCAGCATATTCTAATCGCTGAGAAACACTCCATTTGCTCATATAATTACCCACTTGTACTTATTATCATAACTAATACTTTCAGTGTTAAGCCAAGTAGGATGGTAAATATTAAATCTGCAGTAAGAAAAATGAGTATTAATCCTTCTTACAGGCCAGCTGGTGGCAATTACATTAGCCAAACATTTAGGAAAAAGGTGGTTGGAAATTTAAGGAAAACAAAATATCTGTGGTATTTTATGTGTTATACTTCCTTTAAATGAATTTTAAAATGTTAACACTAACTTATAATAGCTTTTTAAAATTTTTTAATTAATAAACTTTATTTCTTAGAGCAGTTTTATGTTCAAAGGAAAATTAAGCAGAAAGTGCTGTTTCCATTTAGCTTCTGTCCCTATAAATGCACAACTTCCTCCGCTACTGACCTCCCAAGCCACAGTGAGATCGTTTTTGCCATTGTTGTAACTACATTGACACATTGTATTACCCAAAGCCCATGGTTTCCATTAGATTCACTTCTGGTGTTGTACATTCTACAGATTTGGACAAATGTATAAGGACATGTATCCAATGTTGTAGTTTGATGTGTTGTACATAGTGCCACTGCCCTAAAAACGCTCTGTGCCCTTTCCAGTCATTCCTCCTTCTTGCACAGCCCCTGGCCACTACTCATCTCTTTACTGCCTCCATAGTTTTGCCTTTTCCAGAGTGTCATATATTTGAAGTCATACAATATATAGATTTTTAGATTGGTTTCTTTCACTTAATACTATGCATTTAAGGTTCTTCCAGGTTTTTTTTATTTTCCTTTTCCCCCCTCTAAGTATTGGTAATATGATTTTCCTCTCTTTTTTTACTGCCACTGAAGTATAAAATTATTAAGAAATGAGACTGAGGTTAATAGGGTACAATTAAGGATATGCCTGACTCACCTTTTTCCGAGGCTTTCTTACCTTCAAATTTTAAGAAAATTCATAGACTGACTTATTTCACTTAACATAATGTTCTCTAGGTCCATCTATATCGTTGCAAATGGTACGATTTCTTTCTTCTTTATAGCTGCGTAATATTCCATTGTGTAAATGTACCACAGTTTTTTAATCCAGTTGTCTACCAATGGGCATTTCGATTGTTTCCAAGTTTTGGCTATTGTAAATAGCGCTGCAATGAACATAGGGGTGCATATATTTTTTCGAATTAGTGTCTTGGGTTTTTCAGGATAGAGAAAGATAAATACTATATGCTCTCACTCATATGTGGAATATAAAGAACTGAATAAATGAGCAATGTAAACAGAAATAGTCTTAGAGACACAAAGAAAAAACTGATGAGGGCTAGATGGGAATGGGATGGGCATGAGGGAGAAGGAGAAGGAATGAGGCAACATAAACCGATAACTACAATACTACTGCAGAGACAGAAGCGACAGTTTAGGGAATATAATCAATAAGGTTGTAAATATATTTTTTTAGGGGAACAGAAGGACTCATGTCTTTTTAGGGAGACCACTTTATGGACGGTGTAGTGGCCTTACCACTGCACTGTACATCTGAAGCTGCCGCTGAACAATATTATGTCAACTCTAATTTAACACATATATAGTCATGGGATGTGGACTATAGTGTGGGGATGGAGTGAATGGAATTGTAATAGATATGTATGATATCGGGTGTGGGAGGGTAGGGGAGGGGGGAGGGGGAGTCACTTTGTAAGGGGTGAAAAAAATAACTATTGCACTGTTTTGTACATCTGTAACTAATAATAATAATAATAATAATAATGTTAAAAAAAAGAAAATTCATAGAAATAAACTAGTCACAGAGGAACACCACACCTGGAGAAATGTAATCAAATAACTTCAATTTTATAAAATTTACTATTCATTGCTTTAAAACACCTCTTTACAAAACCCTTAAAAAGAATTCCAACAGGTACTGAAGCATCATCCACAATAATGTGCTGCAGAGTCACAGGTTACGTGCACAGAAGTTCAAACTTCAGAAGCTTCAGAAAAAAGCATTTAGCAATCTAAAAATTAGGAGGCATGTTAAAATTACTATTTAGGAAACTCAGCAATCAAATTAAGAAATTTCCTTCCCAGTAGGTAGATTTTGTAAGTTGCTACTCCATCCTAATACAAGTAAAAAGCTCAATGGTCTGAAAAATTAACTACTTTTCTGGGTTCCATAGAGAGGGAAGACACAGCACACCACTGCCCCCAAAACTGGAGAGACAGACAGGCCAATACAAAGAGCCACAGCTTCTCAGAGCAGAGACACACGACTGGTAACTGCCAGGGGAACCAGTGCCAAAGTTGGGAAGCCTGAACTATAATTGATGAATTGTGGGAGGCTCAGTGTGGACTGCTCTGAGAGTTAAAAGTCCAAAGGGGACTCAGTTAAATGAGGTCCACTATATTTTTTTGAGTTTTGCCTCTTGAAGCTCAATTAGATTCTTATAGTAAATATCAGAGGAAAATCTCCTCATGCTTTCAACAGGGAGAGGGGAAAATAAGTCATTTTGAAATATGCCAGAGCACTCTGTTCTTAAAGCCTGCCCTCAGGGGAAACTGGTTAACCAGAGACTAACTGACCTGGGGAAAGGGAAGTACCTAACTCCAACCCACTCTAGCCATCCAAGGAGAGAAAAAAGTTGAGAAACACTTGTGAAGTCTAGTCTAGAGTCATAGCTGCACTAACAATTGAGACTTAATCATAGGCCTATAGAATACATTGCCTGCCCTCGTACCTTACCATCACATTACTAAGGCTACTTACAGCAGTTCCTTTTACTTGGTACATCATGTCCAAAGATCAAGAAAGATTGCAGTGTATACTAAAAACTTTTTAAAAATACAATTGAAGAGGCAAAGTGAGATAAGAACCAGACATGGCAGAGATGGTGGAATTATCAGACTGGAAATTTAAAACAACTATGATTAACATGATAAGGGCTCTAATGGATAAAGTAGACAGTATGCCAGAACAGATGGGCAATGTAAGCAGAGGGATGGAAATCCTAGGAAAGATCAAAGAGAAATGCTAGGCATTAAAAACACTATAACAGAAGTGAAGAATGCCTTTGATGGGCTCATTGGCACACTGGACATGGCTGAAGAAAAATCTGAACCTAGAGGGTATATCAATAGAATTCTTGAAAACCAAAAAGCAGGACAAAGACTGAAAACAACAGAAGAGAATATACAAGAACTCTGAGACAACTACCAAAGGCATAACATTCACATAATGAGAAAACTAGAAAGACAAGAGAGAAGGAATATGAAAAATTAATGTCAGACACACCAAACTGCAGATCCAGAGAACACTGAGCAGAATAAATTTCAAATAAACTACACCTAGGCATAGCATTTTCAAACTACAGAAAATGAAAGATAAAGAAAAAATCCTGAAAGAAGCCAGGGGAAAAACCACCTGACCTATAGAAGAACAAAGGTAAGAATGACATCTATCTTCTCAGAAATGCAAGCAAGAAGAGAGTCGAGTGAAATATTTGAAGTGTTGAGAGAAGGAAAAAAACAAAACAAAACACCAACCTAGAGTTTTGTACTCTGTGAAATTTTTCTTCAAAAGTGAAAGAGAAATAAAGACGTTCTCAGACAAATAAAACTTGAGAGAATTTGTTGCCAGTATTCCTGCCTTGCCAGATATTAAAAGTTCTTCAGAGGGAAGGAAAATAATATAGGTCAGAAACTTCAATCTACATAAAGTAAGAGGAGCACTGAAGAAGAAATAAGTGAAGGTAAAATAAAAACTTATATTTTTTATGCTTAATTGATCTCACAGAAAACAGTTTGTTTAAAATAGTAGTACCAGCAATCTATTCAATTATGTGTGCTTATGTACATAACTTCTGTGTATATGCTTATATATAAGTGAAATGAATGACAGCAATGATACAAGGCCAGGAGTACAGTATTAGGATTATTTTGTTATTATAAGGTACTCATACACTTGTGAAGCAATGTGGTGTTATTTGAAAGTGGCCTTGAATTAGTTGTAAATGTATATTGCAAACTCTAGAGAAATGACTAAAAAAGTTTTCTTTTTTAAAATAGTATGACTGATATGCCAAGAAAGGATAGAAAAGAGAACTGTATAAAATGTTCAATTAAAACCACAAAAAGGGAGAAAAATAGTGGAAGACAAAAATTGGGAGCAAAGAATAAGGGCAACAAATAAGGAACAGTAACAAATGTGGAAGATATTGATCCAGTTATATAAATAATTACTGTGAAAATCAATGGTCTAAATGCACCAATTAAAAGACAGTGGTTTCTTTGAACTATATTCTATGGACTGAATTGTGTCCTCCCCAAATTCATATGCTGAAGCCCTAACCCCCACCCAATGTGATTATATTTGGAGATAGAATGTAAGGGGCAATTAATGTTAAATGAGGTCATAAGGATGGAACTATAATGCTATAGTGTTGGTGGATTTGTAAGAGGAGAAAGGTCTTTCTCTGTCTGTCTCTCTGTCTCTCTCTCCCTCTGTCTGTCTCTCTCTCTCTCTTCCTCTCTCTCTCTCTCTTCCCCCTTGCACACACTCAGAGGCAAGGCCATATGAAAACAAAGCTGCTGTCTGCAAACCAGGAAGAGGCTCCTCACCAGAAACCTAACTTTGTCAGGCCATGATTTGGGACTTCTAGCCTTCAAAACTGTTAAGAAAATAATATTTTGTGGTTTAAGCTAAAAAATAAAGACAGAGATTGTTAAAGTGGATTAAAAAACAAGACCCAACTTTATGTCATTTACAGTAAACCACTTTGAATATAAAGACACAGAATAAAAGTGAATGGGTGGAGAAATGTATACCTGGATAACACTATCAAAAGAAGGCAGGAGTGGGTTTATTAACTTCACACAAATTTCAAAGCAAAGAGAGTAATTGTGGATAAAGAAAGACATTATATAATGATAAAGAGGTCAATTTTTCAAAAAAAAAAACACCCACCCAATAATCTTAAACATGTATGCACCTAGCCGCAGAGTATTAAACTGTGTGAGGTAAAAACTGATAAAACTGTAAGGAGAATTAGAAGAATCAACTATCAGCTAGAGACTTCAGTACCCCTTGATCAGAAACAAACAGATCCAGCAGTCAGAAAATAGTAAGTAAATATTTGAACTCAACAACACCATCCATTGACTATATTCAATGGGATATATTTCTGGCCTCTCTATTCTGTTCCATTGATTTGTTCATTTAGTCTTTTGCCAATACCACACTATCTTGATTACATTAGCTTTATAGTACGTCTTGAAGTTAGGTAGTGACCATCTTCCATCTTTGTTCTTCAATACTGTGTTTGTTATTCTGCGTCTTTTCCTCCTCATATAAACTTACAATCAGTTTTACAAAGGAGTAAAGGCAATACAATGGATAAAAGATAGTCTTTTCAACAAACGGTGATGGAAAAACTGACATTCACAAGAAAAAAAATGATTCTAGACACAGGCCATACACCCCTCACGAAAAAAAAACTCAAAAAAATGTATTACAGACCTAAATGTAAAATGCAAAACTCTTTAACTTCTATAAAATTACTGAAATGCTAATTAAAACAATTAGCTACCACTATACACCTATTATGGCACACTGCCAACAACAAACACTGGTGAGGATGTGAAGTCATTACCTGACAACTTAAAGCTGAAGGAAGATGAAGCATCTGAGTTGGAAAATTTAATGCTAGCAAAGGATGGTTTGATAATTTTACAAATAGGTTTGGCTTTTAAAAAACATGTCAAGCTAACAAGATAAGCAGCTTCTGCCAACCAAGAGTCAGCAGATGTATTCCCAGACACCATTAAGAAAATCATTGAGGAGAAAGGATATCTGCCTGAACAGGTTTTTTTTTTTGCTTTGTTTTTGTTTTAAAGATTTTTATTGGGGAATTGGGGGTGGGGAGTAGGGTTGGGAAATTGGGGAAGGGGAACAGACAAGTTGCTGTTCTTTTGTTCTTCAGTCTAGTTGTGGAGGATGTTGCTTCACTGGCCCATGTTGATATTATCATTGTGCTCTTCCCGGATGAGGCAGATTGGCTGCCGGCTTCTGGACGGCCGCTTACCTCGGCTATTGGCAGCTCACGCTGGCTGCCGGCCACTCACACTGGAGGCCGGCCACTCACTGTAGCTCATGGCAGCCCACTGCAGCAGGGGCTGCAGCCTACACTGTCGCTGGGAATTGTGCAGCCCAGCTTCAGGTGGAGCTGTGTTCACCACCTTAGCTGTAGAGGGCAGTGTCACTGGCCCTCATATGTGGGATCCAAACCAGGGCTGCTGGTGTCCCAAGCCAGCTCTTAACCAACTCGCCACTCGTCCCTGAACAGGTTTTTCTTTTTAGCTGAGCCATCCTGCCACCTGTTGGCAGCTCAACAGCAGCTCAGCTCGGGCTGGGCATCAAATTGCTGTTGCTCAGAGCTCAGCTTGCACTCTTGAGCGAGCTCTTAACCAACTGAGCCACTCGGCCAGCCCCTGAGCAGGTTTTCAATGCAGACAGAAGTGCCCCATTCTGAAAAAAACAATGCCACAAAAGACATTTATTAGTAAAGAAGAGAAGCAAGCACCAGGATTCAAGGCAGGAAGGGATAGGCTAGCTCTACTGTTCTGGGCAAATGAGGTTTGGTTTATGATCAGAATTGCTCTTATCTCTAAGACTGCTCACCCCTGAGCCTAGAAGAAAAAGATAACACCAGCTGCCAGCCTCCTGTTTGAACAACAAAAAGGCTTTTTCACTGTTGGTTCCATCGATACTTTGTCCCTGAAGTCAGAAAATACTTTGCTAGTAAGGGACTGCCTTTTAAAGTTCTTTTTTTTTTTTTTTTTCAGCTGAGCCATCCTGCCAACTGTTGGCAGCTTAGTGGCAGCTCAGCTCAAGCTGGGCATCGAACTGCAGTTGCTCAGAGCTCAGCTTGCACTCTTGAGTGAGCTCTTAACCACCTGAGCCACTCGGCCAGCCCTTCAAGTTCTTTTGATATTGGGCAATGACCCTGGCCACCCAGAACCCCATAAGTTTGACACTGAAATGGTCCACTTACCCCCAAACACATCTCTAATTTAGTCTCTACATTAGGGGATCATAAGAACCTTTAAGGCTCATTATATTCTGTGAAAAGACTTGCCAATGCTTTGGAAAATAACCCTGATGGAGAGAATATCATGAAAGTTTGGAAGGATTATACCATTGAAGATGCCATTGTTAGAAAAAAATTTTAAAAACCGAAAACAGTGAAAGCCATCAAGCTCAAAACAATAAGTTCCTAATGGAGAAAGCTGTATCCAGATGTTGTTCGTGACCTCACAGGGTTTATGACAGAGCCAATCAGGGAAACCTTGAAAGAGATTGTGGATATAGGGGAAAAAGTGCTGAGTGAAGGGTTTCAAGGTACAGATCTTGGAGAAATTCAAGAATTAATTGACACCACACCAGCAGAATTAACAGAGGACAACTTGATGGAGTTGAGTGCTTTTGTACCAGTGCCAGACAATGAGAAAGACAAGAATCTGTCCCAGAAAACAAAGTGGTATTAGACCATCTGGCAGAAGGGTTCCACTTAATCAAGACTGCTTTTGACTTCTTTTACTACAACAGGTGACCTTCTATGCTATGGGTACAGAAACTAAAGCAGAGAGTGGAAGAAGGCTTGGTACCACATAGAAGCATTTTTAGAAAAATGAAAAAGCAAAAATGTACACCAGCGTGCCTGCCTCTCCTGCCTTCCCTCCACCTCCCCAACTTCTTTTGTTTTGTCACCACTGAGACGTGACCAACCTCTCCTGTCTCTCCTCTTCCTCACACACTCAGCATGAAGACGGTGAGGATGAAGACCTTCATGAGGATCTGCTTCCACTTCATGAATAGTAAGTCATTAGCATAGTGTACAGTTAATAAACACTGTTGTGTATGTGTGAGTTTCTTCACAAGAACTGTATGAGACATTTTTGTGTCATTGTCATCATCGTGTAGAACATCATGCAATTTATACTGAAGTAGATAGTCTATCCTTACATAGCATAATATGTTAGTTTCCTTACTGTTTTATAACTTTGGTTTCAAAGAATTACACTACCATATGGTCTGCCTCTCTGTCTTGTAATTGGAGAAACAGGGTATTGAGTTATCTTCACAAGTGTTTTTCTTTTTGAAATGTAACAATGGTTACAATACTGTATTATAAATATGATTGTAATTCTGTATGCTATAAAATTTTATAACAATTAATTAGTGTATAGGTTAGGCTACCATGAAGCAATGTATTCATTATACTAGTCTGCATAATCATGTTGCTGCTTTTTGTTACACATGTAAATTTTTTTCACATTATCTTTGCATTTTTGATGTCTAGGGTTGGTAATACATATAACACCTACCAGTGGTTTTTATCATATTAGACAATATTGATGTAGGTGCTGACAGACAATTCTTAAGGTATTGTAAATATATTTTCTCTTCCTTATGATTTTCATAATACTGTTTTGTTTTCTCTAGCATACTTTATTGTTAGAATGTAGTTTATAATATATATATAACATGCAAATATGTGTTAATTGACTGTTAATTTTATTGGTAAGGCTTCCAGTCAATAACAGGCTATTACTAGTTAAGCTGTGTGAGAGCCAAAAGTTATACTCAGATTTTCAACTGTGTGGGCGTTGGGGGAGTTAGTGTCTCTAACTTTAGTGTTGTTCAAGGGTTATTTGTACTTTATATGATACTGTAATAATGGATACATATTATTATACATGTGTCCAAAACCATAGAATGTGCAACACTGAGAGCAAACCTTAATATACACCATGGACTTTGGCTAATTATGATGTATCAGTGTCAGTTCATCAATTACAACAAATAAACCACACTGCTGAGGGATGTTCATAACAGAGGAGGCCATGTCTGTGTGTGGGTGGGAGTCTATCAGATAGCCTTGTACCTTCCTCTGATTTTTCTTTGAAACTAAAGCTGCTCTAAAAAATAGCAACGGAGGAAGAGGGATAGTAGTAGAGTGTAAAGGGGGTCAAACATATGGTGCTGGAAGGAGAACTGACTCTGGGTAGTGAACACCCAATGTGATAATATAGATGATGTGTTGCAGAATTGTACACTTGAAACCTATGTAACTACTAACCATTATCACCCCAACAAACTTTAATTTAAAAACTATTAAATTAAAAAAAAAAAACTAGGGCTGACCGAGTGGCTCGTTGGTTAAGAGCTGCCTTGGGATGCCAGTGGCCCCTGTTCGGATCCCACATATGAGGGCCAGTGACACTGCCCTCTACAGTTAAGATGGTGAACAACAGGTCCACCTGGAGCTGGGCTGCTGTGAGTCCCCGGGATGGCATAGCTGCAGTGGGCTGCCATAGGCTACAGTGAGTAGCCGGCAGCAAGTGTGAGCGGCTGGCAGCCGGTGTGAGCTGCCAAGAGCCACTTTGAGCGGCCATCCAGAGGCTGGCGACCGATCTGCCTCACCTGAGAAGGGCACAATGATGATACTAATGTGGGCCAGTGAAGCAATATCCTCCACAACTAGACTGAAGAACAAAAGGACAGCAACTTGTCTGTTCCCTTTCCCCAGTTCCCCAATGCTGTTCCCCTCCTGCAATTCCCCAATAAAATCTTTTAAAAAAACATAACTATTTCTTGTTTCATCAAACTTTAGAGAGTGTCTGTTGAGCCCCATCCCTGAATTATTTGATGAGTTTATTAGTTTTCCTCTGTCCTCTCCATGTCTCTCTTACATGATGCCTTCCAATTTCTGCCAGCTCTATCCTGACTTACAGATTTATGAGTGAAACCATTAATATGCTGCTTTGTAAGTACATTTAAATCCTATGTCAATTTATTAACTACTATTGACTCTCTTATGGTCTTCCTCTTAATACAGAGATTCATAATAAAACAGAAAACCAGGACAACTTATCCTTTCTGCAAATTTTAGGTGTTTTAAGCTTATAAGACTTTCTTTCTTTTTTTTTTTTTTTTTTGAGGGCAGTGTCACTGGCCCTCATATGTGGGATCCGAACTGGGGACGCTGGCTTCCCAAGCCAGCGCTTAACCACCGTGTCACTGGGCCAGCCCAAGACTTTCTTTCTTGATAAAGAGTTAAGCTGAATTTATTAGGACCAGTATTTTATAAGAGGGGGTGATGATGATTTAGACTGTAATTGTTTTTTATCATCTTTGAGGTCAATTTGTAAGAAACAACTTAGGATTTTATGGAGCTTCTATTAATCCTTTCATGTTCTGTGGCTCCCAGTCTATGAATCAGGATGCGCCAGCAGCTTCTGATAGAACCTGCACTTTGCAGCAGTCTCCTGCTGAGTCAGATAATCATTTCTAGCATATAAAACAGGGATGCATAGTGGCTTCCCTCCTCTTTAGCTACTTAATAAGTCAGTACTTTTTTTTTTTTTTGCATAGATTCCCACTGGCTCTCCAATGAGAGAGAACACAAAAAGAATCTATTGTGTGTTTTAGGAACATTGTTTTACTGTCACAAATTAGGAGTGGTGTTAGCAATGCTATTTAATTAGTGTCAGATAGAATGCATAACTTATCATCAACTATTGCAAGAGATAACTCTAATGAGCATCCAGTCTTAATCTAGTTTATAGTGAATGGGTTTACAGTGTTAGGTAAATCTGGGTGCATCAGAATTACTTCAGGAGCATTTTAGGCATACAGTCATCCACAGAGATTCTCAGCTGGTAGATTTCTTGGGGTGGGACCTGAGCATTTGTGATTTAGAAAATCTTCTCAAGTGACATCAAAGCAAAGCCAGGTTTTGTAACTACTGTATTCAGCAAACCAGGTTGCTCATTATCTGCAGGTGTATTATGTGATCAGTTTACATCAGAAGGCCATCAGAAAGCCACATGATTTAAATATAAACAATCTTTAGAAAGATTTTTGAAACATTTTCCGTATCTATATCAAGTTTTTAGCAGCACTTGCTTAATTTTTTTCCCATTTTAGAATTATCATGGCCATGGTCTCGATGTGTCCTTTGGAAACTTGATTATTTGTTTATATTGGGTTGTCAGAAAAGTCATGACACATTTTTGCAATGCAAAATATAGAAAAAATATATCATGACTTTACCAACAACCAAATATGTTGGAATGGATGAAAACTTGTTTTCAAGAATATCTTGTCTCTGTTTATGGTTACCACTGAATCATTTACTCTAATGTGAGCTTCCCGTCATTCCTCAGCTCATTTCCTTGAGGAGCTAGTATGTCCTTCTTTGCAGCCAAATTTTCTTTATGTGTCAGGTCTCTTAAACTAAATTGCTACCTAAAACTCACATGACTTGCTTTATGGTGTTATTCACTTTATTGCAGTTGTTTGGATCCAAAACTGCAATATTTCTCAGGTATGCCAATCTTTATGGATTCCATTTTCCTTACATTTTGTTTATTCATTATCTACTACTTCTAATAGTTGCTAACTTATAATTTATTTGTTTACATGTTCTGTCATTCCCACCATAGTTTAAGCCTCATGAAGATACACACTATGTATGTTTTGTTTAATGTTGCATCTCCAGTTCTATCATGGTGTCAGAATAGATAATTGATATTTTTAAATGAGTGACTTTCTCAGCTTAACCATTACTCCTTTCACCATGAAAAGCCCAGTACCCTTCAAACTAGAGTAGACCCACTTATTACATGGTCCTATAACTCTTTTCTCTTCTTCATAACAATTTACCTATTTATAATTACTGTTTATCTTCCAGGTTGGACAGTAATGACATGGGACTTTACATGGTTTTTTCACTGTGGTGTCTCCAACACCTTGCACAGTGACCGTGATGTGGCAAATGCTTCACAAATGTTTAGGTAATATCTGGCACACCTTAGAAGTTTACTAATTTTTTGGTGACTCAATGAATTTATTGAATCAAAATTACCAATGGTGACTTAGCGACATTGTTTAAATGGTAGAAATGAGTTAAGTGTTAATAAGATCACAAGAGATCTCATGTTGAGTTGGATCTTAGAAAAGATTGTGATTTGATCATTACAATCCAAACAATGTTTTCTCTATTTCTAAAAATAGACACAGCCCTGTGAATCTAAAAAAGCTATTTGATAATTTGCATAAGAGAAAAGCATTGGTTTGGAGAGATTAAGAAGTGAGGCAGTGTAAGCCTGATTAAGCAAAAACTGTTTTTATTGGTAGTGAGTCAAAAGAGCATAGACAAAGCTTAGCAATACAGAGCATTGATTCCCTTTGAAAGGCAGAATATTAGATCTAAACCATTTATCAGTGACAGAAAATAGAGACTTGTTAGTAAAAATTTGTAACATCATGGAAGTATAAGATCCTAGAACAAGAAACTCTGAAGTGTGTTCTGCAAACATGGAGTCGAGGAGGGGGCAGGGAAAGAGTTCCAGGTAAAACAGGTGTGAGAAACAAAATCATCTCTGTGTCTCTCCTGAGACTTTCTCAGGAGCCCTAATGTTCTTCAGTGTTTTGGGGACTATCAAGGGAAGGAAATGGATTGAATTTTTTTCCCCTAGATTTATTCTACCATCAAATTGTTTTTGCAAAAAATATTTAGTAGGATTAATCTGGAAGAATCATTCTTGATCCTGAAAGTGCCCTTCTGTTAGCAGAGATTTAGTTCAGTTTTATTAGGTGAGAACTATAATAGTTATCCTTAGATTATTAAAAAGGGGTTGTCTCAACTAGGCAATTATTTGAATGCTTTGCTTATATTTATTCAAGAACAGCTCCTGATGTTTCCTCTGTGTGTGAAGAGAATGTAGCTCATTTTACAAGGAAGTATCAAGGGAAAAAGGGATTGTTGGAAAGGAAGGAGGAACTGAGAATGGTGAGAACCATGCACAAAGATAGCAAAATAAATAAATAATTGAAAATAAGGAACAAGGCTGTAGTAATTTCAGTCAAATCCTTCACAGAACCTAATTCATACACTGCAAAGTCATTAAAAAGGTCAATATAAGGTAAGTTAATGGAGGCTTCATGATCTATTGACCTTACTGCATCATTAAAAGATCAAATTTTGGCCTGAAAACAGCAGATTCCTTCTCAATGATTCACATTACCCAGAAGCCTGGGGCTTACTGGAATTTTTAATGAAAATTATAAATCTCTCTGCAATAAATTTCAAGTATGGGTTCTTGATAACTGTAAGTATAATTTGACATTAAACTCTTCCATTATCAATTATTGCTTATCTTTCATTTTGTTTTGCTTTTAAATTTTTTCCTGATGATTTCTAGGTGGTGCAGAAAATTCCATTCACAGTTTTCTGTGGTAACCCAGGAAACTGATTTTAATCTTTGGCATAAAAAATCCATATGGTGCTTTAAACTATTGCTTATTTACAATGAGAATACTTCATTGTGTGGCTGCTTCAGACAGAGACCAAACTCTCATCAATTAGCAAATCCCTCCTTTGGAAGAGAACTGCCCTTCTAATCTCAAACCAGACTATAAACTCCCTTTCCTTGTGATTATTTCTTTTTTTTTTTTTTCCCTTTCAAAGGCATGAAAAAGTAGAAGAAAACATAATTCTGGTTTTTCATCTTTATAACTATATTTTTTAAAGACACAGATGGAGAGAGAAAGTGAGCCAAATGTAATTTTATAATAACTGAATGATAGACTACATGCTTTTTAAAAATAAAAAGTAAGAAATTTAATTCTACTTGAATCTAACAGAACAAGCAACAATTGAACTGAAGGGATTGGTAAATTTGAAATAGTTTCTTTTAACTAAAAGATTATCAATTATTAAAAAAGAAAAAAACCTTCTAAGGTTAAAGGAAGAGTATTATAGGTATGGAGCTTTTTAAACTCCATATCTAAACTTAATCTGGATGGACCGCTAGTTTCCATGGAAGAAGAGGGTGCAAACTCTTTTATACTCGCTTCTCCCTCCTGTTCCTTTCTCATGAATGCTGTCCATGTTGTATTTACTGTACTAGTGTCCTCAGTGACAGCTGGAAAGGCTATCACACTGTGGTGTTACACTTTCTTGCTCTCAGAATATGTAGATGTTGCTTAGTTGAATTCCGAGATCGAATGTTTGGGGAAAATTCTTAAACTGGCCTGTTTCTCTCCCTGAGAAAACTTGTTTTATCCTTCCAGTATCCTAGAGAATTCTTTCTTTATCTTGTACTTCAGTTATTTAAGTAGCAAATGTTTTTCTATTGATTTTTTGTTTTTGTCAGCTTTTCCTAAATCTGAAGATTTAATTCATGGAAATAGTCTGTATCATATGCGTAAATACTTTTCTTTTCAATTTGTTGAGGTTTCTACTTCAAATCACAAATAATTGTTTGTGTTGTATTGTTTTTGTCCTTTAAATCATAATTGTTTATTTGATTGCTTTCTTCCCTATATCCACCCCACTTTGGCATCTCAAGTCATTAATACAAATGATATATAAGTCTGTTTTGCTCCTTATGTGTTCTGATTTATTAATTTTGTAGTGGTATGTTTTGATTGTTCATTTGCAGTCATTCTTAATTCCTTTCATCTGCAGCTTCTTTGTCTAGTCCTTTCTACTGCTTTATATTATTTATCTTCTTGTCTTTGAGCTCTTAAATCCTATCTAAGATTTTCCATGGCATAAGGCATTCATGAGGAATGTACTTCAGTTTCTAAGGTTAGGTTTTTTTCCAGACTGGGTTGTTGGTTTATCTTATTCATAATATGTTGCTTTCTTTCTTCTATTTCTTCCTTTCATCTTTCCTTTTACTTTAGTATATTACTACCATTGCAATCTAATTTTTAATATATGACTGGGCTCTAACCCAGTATGACTGGTGCCTTTGTCAGAAGAGATTAGGACACAAACAACACAGGCTGAGAACACAATGAGAAGGAGCCCTCTGCAAGCCAAAGAGAAAGGCCTTAGAAGAAATCAAACATGCTGATAACTTGATTTTGAATTTCTATCCTTCAGAACTATGAGAAAATCAATTTCTGTCATTTGAGCAATGTAGTCTGTGGTACCTTGTTATGGCAGCCCCAGCAGTACAGGCATATACTATTAACCTGACTTACCATTGGTGATGTTAATCAGTGATGTTAATTGGTGATCTTCTAGCCCAGGTAGGTTTCTCCAGTTTCTCCTCTGTAAGTTACTTTTTCTCCTGTATTTTTTGGATGCAGGTTAACTAAGTGCAGCCCACACAGGAAGAGGCAGGGAGTGGATTCAGGGAGAGTTTAGCTGAAGAAGTATCATTTGGAATTCTAAAAGAAGGAATTGTCTCTTATCTTTTATTTATTTATTTATTTATTTATCTGTTTAATTATTTATTTATAGCAATATGAACTCATATTTTTATTTTACATTTTGGGTTATAATCCAATAATAATTTATTTATTTTGTTGTTCAAATTGTTCTGGCTTTGGCCCCATTGGTGGCTCTTTCAGCTGGCTCTTATATCCTTTTGACATACATCCCTCATTGTGTTTTATTATTTTTTTTTAGCATTTCCTTATTTTCTGTCATTACCTAATGATCCAGGGTCATCTTGTATTTTTCTTGCATCAGCCCTAGAATTAGCCATTTTCCTAAGGAGTCCTGCTTCATTTTATTGTAGAAACCAAGATCAGGTGCAGGACAGAACAAATTATTTTAAATACAGTGATATAGAGCATTTCTAAAAGTGCCCTTCAATGGAATTGTAATAGATATGTATGATATCGGGGGTTTGGGGGGATGGGAAGGGGGAGGGGGTAGTCACTTTGTAAGGGGTGAAAAAGATAACTATTGCATTGTTTTGTACTTCTGTAACTAATAATAATTTTAAAAAAGTAAAATAAAATAAAATAAAAGTGCCCTTCATGTACCAATTATATGTTCTTTGTTGTATTTTCCTTCAATCATTCAAGGAAATTCTACTTTTCTTCCCTTCATGTGGAAGACAAATTTCCCTGCTATTCTCTGTTTCTTTCTTATTCGCTGGAACAAGTGTTTCTCATCCAGTACATGTTCTGTGGAACACAAATTCTGTGAGTCTCTGCAAGAAAAAAGGTTATTTTCATGATTCAATAATTTTGAAAGCATGAGGTGTCAGATGGCTTCTGGAAATTCACACTTTACATTGACAAATGATAAAGAGCTTCCTTAAAATATTTGTGTTTTCTGTGTAAAAAAAAAAATCTGGTTAACCTAGTTTAACTCATATTTTTTCCAAACTTATTTGCCCTTGTTTGCAAAGGTGGACTATCATTTTATAGAACTTGTGTTCCTTGGAATTCACTTGGGTCAGGCCAAACATAAGGCCATGCTTGGAAGCCCCCTGAAGCTATAGAGCACCCCTGGTTTAAAGGAGTGTTTTCTTTTAAATGCACATGCACAAGGCTGGAATGAATGAAAACAATCCTTTTGAGGTGAACTTTGGTTGCATGGCCTTTTCATGGGAGTGCTGGATGGGTCCCTTTCTTTCATTTCCTTGGGCACCAATGCCCCCACCTCTGCTGAGCTCTGGCTCAGTGTGCTCTCCTTATCCAGTAGTGGTGCCTGTGGAGTTGAGGATAATTTTCTCATCTGTTTCACTGAGCAGATACACAGTTCACCCAGACCGGTTTTCCACAGCTCTTAAAAAGTTGTTTCCAGGTGCTATTTTCTTCATATATCTCAAAGAAAGGTGCTCTAAAGAGAATGCACCCTATCTATTAAGTAAATGATGGATCCTCTTTATAAATTCAATGAAATTAGAGACAATAAATTCAGTAAAATATTGATCAATAAAAATGCAACTGATTAGAGCAATCAATTACCTAGAATTTCCCCCCACCCCCCGCCACATACACCCGCCACAATACTTACAGGAGTTAGAGACAGAAAAACCCAAACAAAAAACACAAAATAAACTGATATCAAGAAAATCAGCTTCAAATTAGTTTTCACTTCAGACACACTAATTTTTAATATTTTTTACTGACATAAAATTAGAATAAAATCATTTTTATTAATGATGATATAATAAAAACTGAATTTACTATTTTTCAGTTTGTAATTAATAAATATCTGTTGATGAGATACTTTGAGGCCGTTTAAATACTTTGTTCCTCATTAAGCTTTCCTTCCCTAATTTTAGCATCAATTGATGATTTTTGCCTGACTTGATTATTGTGTTGATAGTTGCCAAAGGATGATTTTCTAATTCTGTCATCTCTTCTACATTCAGTGGCTGGCATTTTACTATAATAAAGAAGATTTCTTTCATATCACGGATTCTTATTTTATTTAATGGGTTGTGGTTTGTTATGGTCATTGTTTTGATGTGAAAATGGTCCCAAATATAACTAATGGGAATGCTTTCAAGATGGTTCTTGCAATCTATTTTCATTATTGTTTAAGTACTTCCTTACTATCCTGCACTGCAAGATGTTCCATTCACAGGCTTCATTGTAGCACAGAACTCCTTGGCCTTTGATATTGTTCATAAAGATGCCTTTTATCTTCCATTTTGACTCACATGGACATCAGAATGCCAGAACCCTCACTTGGATGTGTCATATCTCATCCTCTTAAAACCTATGACATATTATCTTTGCTTTCTTGAACTTACCACTGCATAGCATTCTGGAGGATGCTGCACCTTGTGAGCATTCCATAAGTATTAATTAATTGATGATCATACACAGAAAAGTCTGCTGCATTATAAACCTCAAGAAGAGGAGTTAAAACAATGCCTTAATCTTTCCAACTGTTAACACCAGAAGAACCTGCAAAGGCACATAATTTTGGATGAGGATCCTAGGATCATTAATTGGAAGAGCAGTCTAATTATTAGCAGGACACCTGTAATGAGGAAAATGTGTTTGTACTTGCTGAATAGAATACTAATATAACATAAAGTAATGTTGAAATATAGCTTAATCAGGTGTTTTATATAGTCTATCATAGTTTATTTATATTAGATATCACTGCTATTCTGCTCCCTCATCATACCCACCTTGGTAACCTGCTTTCTTTTCATCCACATTTTGCTCAGTCATCTTTGGTGCAAAGTTGGTCAGAATTTAGTGGGCAGTCATTTCTATCTTTAGGCAAGAGAGTGAAGAGAAAATAGATGAGGAGGAACACACCAAAATATAATAGCTGAGAATATGTTTAAAGGGCATCAAGCTAAGCACCTGAGGGTACAGTGCTGCTTAGCAAAGTAATATTCATCCAGGGAGGAAAGTTATGCTTGGAAACATCAATACTAAAGATGATCTGGTATTAGCAGACACATAAGATAGTTTTACTGATACTGTTGATTTTCTCTATAACATATAATACGTTCTTTACTAAGGAAAATACTTTTCATGTGCCATTCTTTAACACAAAGCAGGGAAAGATGTATTTTAATATAAAAAGTACAGATATTGACATCAGTAGGAGTTGCTACTTCTTTATGCAAGACCATGAATGTCAATTTCCTCATGTTAAAACGGGGATGCTATTATATTTTATGATATAGTTGTAAGGCATAGAGCTGTGTGGGCATAAAGCTTAGAGTGCCTACAAATATTGCTACTAGACTAACAGATTCCCAAATCTAGTGCTGATAAGAATCCTCTGAGGCTATTAGTTTAAAAACAAAATAAGACAAACAGGTCTCCAGGCCTTGGCTTGGAAATTCTGATTCACTCAGTTGGGAAGAGAGCTGAAAATATCTTCTTTTCTTTTCTTTTTCAAGTTTCTTTTAAAGAATATTTTAAATCACTTTTCAAGTGATTCTTATCATCAGTGAAGGGTGACAACCCTATAACAACACCCAAGGCAGCATGGGTCTGTTGAGGGATAGGTGACCAGGGCCATGAAACTAGTACCCCAGGGACCATATCCCCATGCTCTACTTCTAACCTGTACTTTTCCTAGCTCCTGTCCCTTTTGTATCTCACTGCCCACTTTATATCTTGTCCATGCCTTTGAAACTGGAATATCCAAATTAAAGGTGGTTTTCCCTTGCCATCGACGTTTCAAAAGAGACATTTTATCCTTCTCTGTGTTTACATTTTCAAGCAGAAGCCATCTTTCCAGTTTTCTAACAGAAATGAGGGAGCATCTTCCATTTCTTCTCCATCCCTTCCTAACTGGTCTCCTGCCTACAATTTTGTTCATCTCTCAACGTAATACCGGAGTGATCTTTCTAAAATACAAAACTATCCACTTTTGAAAACTCTGGGCCAGCTGAGTGGTGTGTTGGTTAAGAGTTGGCTTGGGACACCAGCTCTGAGCAGTAGGGCCCGGGTTCAGATCCCACATGAGGGCCAGTGATGCTGTGCCCTCTACAGCTAAGATGTTGAACAACAGCTCGACCTGGAGTTGGGCTGTCGTGACTCACCCGTGATGGTGTAGGCTACAGCCCCTGCTGCAGTGGGCTGCCATAGGCTACCGTGAGTGGCTGGCAGCCAGCATGAGCATCCGGCAGCCTGCGTGAGCTACCAAGAACCTCCGTGAGCTGCTAGGATTATTTTAAGAGAAATAACTATATTTTAATCATCTTTATTTTCTTAGTTACTTAAAAAACTTCTGATATATAGAAAGCACTTACTAAATACTTATTGAATGAACGAATTAGGACCCAAATAACTATTTCTTTTTTATATACTAACAATATACATTTATTCACTAACAATCCACACTTAGCAATTAGGCTTAGTAACATTTACCAATTATTAAGATCTCACCCTAATTACAATTACATAGATTTGTCCTTATCTCAAGAGTAAAGTAGGATGTTTCCCAGGGGATGTGATTAGGGGTAAATAATGCCTCTTAAGGATTCTATAAAATATATATTATTATCATTTTTCATCCACATAACTTTGGAAATTAGAAGTGAGAATGCTTCAGAAATTATTTCTTAATTGTATTCCAGCAAATGTGGAGGTGGCTAGAATGGGTTTCACCTGCCCCACTTAGAGTGCTTTACTTCATGGATCATCCGATCAGTAGTGACAACTTACGGTTAATTATTTCTCCTGTCACTAATGTGAGTAGACAGACTGTCAGTGGAAACTAGCTCAGGGGAAATGATTCAGAAAGAAAACAAATTATAACTTTTTATCCAGGTGGTGTGCTTTTACTGATATTTGCTGATGAACAAAATGGCTAATTTGTGTAATCACTGTCCTTTATGTAATGGGAATAATAAATAGACCCTGATGATTTGCATGTCAATTCCTGAGGAAAATATCTCAGAAGAATGCAGAAGTGGTGATGAATTTACAATGTTTTGCTTGAAGTAATTCTCAGGAAATCCTTTTTCTCTGATTTAAATGTAATTTATCTTCTGGAAGCAAGCAGGAGTTTCATCATAACCGTGTCCATTATAGCACAGACTTGAACATCACAACATTCAGGTAGGCTTAGACTATAGGGCACCTCATAATAACATACCATCTCTCCTATTTCATGAATCCTTTCCTTAGAAAAGTATTTTCTGAGAAGGCCTTCCGTAAAGCCTTTCCTGTATGGGGGTACCAGTAAAGGTAGTCTCTGTTTACTAGTACTAAGAGTACTACTAGTACTAATAGTACTAATGGGTACTAATAGTACTACAGTGCTAATGTAATGTGACTCTGTGTGTGTGTGTATGTGCCTGTGTGTGTGTGTGTGTGTGTGTGTGTGTATACATCAAGTGAACGATAAATGAATATGAGTTATGATGATGATGGCTAAGTCAAAGATAAGGAAGAATAATTAGGAAATTTATTAAGTGTCTTCTGCATAATTTTCCAACTAAAATTAATAGCTTAAGAATTAATGAAACATTTTATGAATTAATAATGGCAGTGAACATCAATAACTAAACTGTGTTTGCTTTGCACAAAAATGTGTGCATCTCAGTTATACATCAGGTTGCTAAGATCAGACAATATTTCCTGAAAAACTTCTTTAAGACAAAGAGCATGATTTAGACACACTCAGTTTTACTTTTTGATGAAAAGGATTAATTTATTTGTTTCTCTCTGGTGTGGTTAGTCACCACAGCTCCAGGTTAAAAAATGAAAAATACAGGCTGGCCGAGTGGCTCAGTTGGTTAAGAGCTCGCTCAAGAGTGTGAGCTCTGAGCAACAGGGTCACCAGTTTGATTCCTGGCCTGAGCTGAGCTGCCAACAGGTGGCAGGATGGCTCAGCTAAAAAAAAAAAAGAAAAATACACTTACATAATAGAGCTACAGAATGATAAGAAAATTTCTTTACTAATTCAAAAAGACATTTATAATAAATAGAATGAGTGTCTTTAGGCCTTTTCTCCTCTACATAAGTAGATTGGCTTTGACATTCTACAGGTGACTGGAATTTTCAATTTTTCCAAGCTTGCAAGACTTTAGTGGTCCCTTATTACCTTGGTGTTGTCAGGGATTGGGCAGAAATCCAGCGAAACTGTCTATGAATTCGGCGAAGGCCTGGATGTTCTCCTCACAGCTTCTGCACAGGAACTGCGTGCAGCTGCCACAAGAAAGCAGATGAGTGGGCGTCAGACACATTGTATTACCTTTGCATTTTAAATAAGGACATGGGAAATGTTAACACTTTCAGTAGCTTTTAAAATTTTGGAAGGAAGGTAGATGTTCATTTCTCCCCAATTTTATTTTCTCCATAATCATTCTCATCAGCAGCAGGCAGAGAGGTGGCTGGCATTTTCTGAATTCACAGCATCAGGGGAATTCTTTGTTTGGTTCTGATTTAATGCTTTTGCATTCCAGTATTCTGAGAGAAAAAAACAAAACTTTAAATTTTATTATTATGGTCAAAGACTGAATGTCACTTAGTAATCAATACTCTCCCCACTGCAAGGAACAGAAACCAAACTCAAAGTAGATCCAGATAAAAAGGGGAAACTATTGATTCATGTGATAAAATAGAAAGGGCAAGAATGAAGTAGTGTGGGGAATGATCAGACCCAGACACTAGCATATTTCAGGATTTGTGCTCTCATTCTCTTCTTTCTTCCTCTCTGCCTCTCCACCACCCATTTCTGTCTCTTTCTTTTGTTTTCAGTTTTAAATCAGTGCTTGCCATAATGTAAAGGATTTGCCCTCCAGGAACTCCAGACTTATTTTTATATAAAACTTGGCAACTGGAGAGGAAAGATGCTTTTCTCCCAACTCCAGTTGGGAAATAGTCAAAGGAAAAAGCAAACAAAGAATAAGAGAACAGGACTGGCCTCTGACTAGTCACTTCAAAACACCTTGGGCAAGAGCAAATACTGACAAACATAAAAATACATGTTCAGATCATACTTCTATTCTGGGGGATGATGTTTTGTTAGTTTGTAACTTTAGTAATGCTGACAAGACGCCATGAAGAAAACCATAATTGCAAAATACATAGAAAGACTATTTTCTTTAATTTAAGGAAAGCTAATGGCTTCATGAAGAAATATATTACTTTAAAAAAAGCAAATACATGAATAATGAGATAATAAATTATAACAGAATTCCTCTAATTGATTTTGCTTGAAGTTGGAAATACTGCTTAGAGATCTTAGCCATGCCCTCCTTACCTCTTGTCCTGACACACAGACTCGTTAATCATCCTTTGGTCTACTGAAAAGCACTATAGATTCCGGAGGCCTAATGATATCAAGGCTTAATATTAATCATGTGGAAGCTGAATACACGAAATCATAGTAGCAGAAAAATGCTGAGGGATGTGAATCTTCCTCACCCCAAATTCTCTAGGCAGCTGACACTACACCCTCAGGAAAGAATAATGACTGGTCAGATAGTTGCCTAATGGCTCTACTATTTTAATTTCATTGCTGTTAAAAAATATATCCTTAGGTTTGGGAATATTGTTATTTAGTCAGTTTTAACTTTCCTATGTTCCCTCCCCCAAAGAGACTATAGATAAGAAAGGTAATCAATGAAAAATTATTATGGGTTGCCCCTATAATTGACAACACCTGGATCATGGAGGAGTCTATATATGGTCAATTTTGAATATGAAATGATGAGAGCAGATTCCTGGAACATAAACACCCGAATTCTGAATGTGCTGCATGGAGTAGAGAAGAGTTGAAATTTGAGAACAGCCTGAAATATATTATAATAGTAGACCTCTTAACCCTTAAAGAAAGAAAGGTATTGTGTTTTTGGTTTTGTTTTTGTCCATGAACATTTAGGCCAGGGCAATGTTCAAGTGTGAAGGCAGGGAGACATCTCATGTCTGCAAAATGTCCTATGAAACTTTGGGTAAGATGAATCCTTTCTACTCTAATCATCCAACCCAGGATTTAGGAGACATTGCTATTAGAGATGAGTTCTGGTACTTTCACCAATAACATTTGGTGAAGGGTTATTATGTGGCAGGCAGTAAGGTACTTAGAGATATAAGAAAGAGATAATGCAATCCTAATTTCCTAATTTAGGAAATTAATCCTAAAGCTTAATTTCTTTTCTTTAAAAAAGATTTTATTGGGGAATTGGGGGAGGGGAACAGACAAGTTGCCGTCTTTTTGTTCTTCAGTCTAATTGCAGAGGACGTTGCTTCACTGGCCCATGTTGGTATCGTGATTGTGTTCTTCCTGTATGAGGTAGATCGGTCACCGGCCTCTGGATGGTCTCTCATTGCGGCTATTGGCAGCTCACGCTGGCTGTCAGCCACTCACGCTGACTGCCGGCCACTCACTGTAGCCTATGGCAGCCCACTGCAGGAGGGGCTGCAGCCTACACCATCACCAGGGCTCGCACAGCCCAGCTCCAGGTGGAGCTGTTGTTAGCTGTAGAGGGCAGTGTCACTGGCCCTCATATGTGGGATCTGAACTGGGGCCGCTGGCATCCCAAAACCAGCTCTTAACCAATGTGCTACTCGGCCTGCCCCTAAAGCTTAATTTCTAAGTGAGTGAAGCAGACAAAACAAATGCATGATAAAATAATACAAATGTATACACTGTGCAGTTAGTGCACAGCTGAGGGAATTAATTCTATATGTGGTAAAAAGAGAGGTCAGGAATAATTTACATAAGTCACATTAAAGCTGAGTCCAAAGATGATTAGGTATATGCCAGGGAGACCAGGGAAAAGCATTTCAGGTTGATCAAGCAAAAATAGCAAAAGTGTGAACTATTATGGTCTATTAGGGGAACTGTTGTCATTTCCTAATGGTTGGTATAGGGTAAAGGTTAAGATCCATAAGATCTTTCTTTAAATATTTTTTATTAAAAAATATAGCTAACATACAATATTATATCAGTTTCAGGTATACACAATGGTTATACAATCTTTATATACCTAAAGAAGTGATCATCATGATAAGTCCAGCAGCCATCTGACACCATACTATGCTATCACAATATTATTGACTATATTTCCTATGCTGTATATTACATCCCCAAAACTAATTTTTTTACACCTGGAGATATGAACCTCTTATTGTCTTTCAACTCCCCCTCCCCCTTTTTAAATTTTTCAATTATTGAAGTTGACATTCAATATCATTTTATATTAATTTAGGTGTGCAGCATATGGTTAGACATTTATGTAATTTAAGAAGTGATCCCCCTGACTAATCTAGTACCAATCTGGCACAATACATAGTTATTACTATATAATTGACTATATTCCGTATACTTTATATCCCTATGACTGTTTTGTAACTACCAGTTTGTACTTCTTAATCCCTTCACCTTTTTCACCTTGTCCACCAACTCTCTTCACATCTTTAACCCTGATAAATCTAATACTCATCTGGCACCATACATAGTTATTACAATATTATTGACTATATTCCTTATGTTATACCCTACATCCCCATGACTACTGTATAACAACCAATTTGTACTTCTTAATCTCTTCTTTTTCACCTACCCCCACAACCACCCTCCTATCTGGAAACCATCCAAATGTTCTCTGTATTTATGAAGTTTATTTCTGTTTTGTTTATTTGTTTATTTTGTTCTTTAGATTTCACATATAAGTGAAATCATATGGTATTTGTCTTTCTCTGTGTATATACTCCACTCAGCACAGTACACTCCAGATTCATCCATGCCGCTACAGATGGCAAGAACCCATTCACTTCCTGGCCAAGCAATAGTCCGTAGCATATACATACCACCCCCTTCTTATCCATTCATTCATCTATGAACACCCAGGCTGCCTTCACATTTTGGACATTGTAAACAATGCTGCAATAAACATAAGGATGAACAGGTCCCCTCAAAGTAGCATTTTGGGTTTCTTCAGCTAAATACCCAGAAGTGGGATTACTGGGTCCTTCTTTGTCTCTTGTTATAGCCTTTGCTTTAAAGTCTATTTTGTCTGGTATAAATATTGCTACCACAGCTTTGTTTTTTTCCATTTTCATGAAATAATTTTTTCATTCCTTTACTTTCAGTCTGTGTGTGTCTTTTAGTTCGAAGTGAGTCTCTTGTAGGCAGCATATGTAAGGGTTTTGTTTTCTTATGCATTCAGTCACCCTGTGTTTTTTATTGCAAAATTTAATCCATTTATATTGAAAGTAACTGGCAGATATGTAGTTAGTTATTGCCATTTGATTATTCATATGTTTGATCTTTTTTTCATCTTGAAGTCCCTCAAAGATTTCTTGTAATACTGGTTTGGTGGTGATGAACTCCTTCAGCTTTTTCTTGTCTGGGAAGCTTTTGATCTGTCATTGGATTCTAAATGATAGCGTTTCTGGGTACAGTACCCTGCGTTGTAGGTCCTTGCTTTTCATCACATTGAATATTTTGTGCCAATCCCTTCAGGCCTGCAGTTTCTGTTGAGAAATCAACTGACAGTCTAATGGGAGCTCTCTTATAAGTTTCTAGTTGCCTTTCTCTTGCTGCTTTTAGGATTTTCTCTTTGTCTTTAACCTTTGCCACTTTAATTACAATGTGGGCCTGTTAGGGTTCATCTTGTCTGGGATTCTCTATGTTTCCAGGGCTTGTATGTCTATATCCTTCACTAAGTTAGGGACGTTTTCAGTCATTATTTCTTCAAATAGGTTATCAATCCCTTGCTTTCTCTCTTCTCTTTCTGGTACTCCTATGATACAACTTGATGTTGTCTAAGAGTGTCTAAGAGTTCTCTTAAACTATCCTGGGACGGGGGGAGTTCTTTTTTCTTTTTTGCTATTCCAATTGGGTGTTTTCTTTGTTTTCCAAATCATCGATTTCATCCTCTGCTCCATTTAGTCTGCTAGTGATTCCTTCCAGTGCATTTTTCATTTCAGTTATTGTATTCTTGACTTCTGACCAGTTCTTTTTTTATGGTTTCTATGTTTTTTTTTATGCTTGCTATCTTTTTGTTGAAGTTCTCATTAAGTCCCTTGAGCATCCTCATAACCAAGGTTTTGAACTCTGCATCTGCTACCTACTCTCTGAGATACTGAGCCAAACAAAAATATTCAGTATCTGTGATAGCTATATCTTTGGGTAGGGAGGGCATGGGTTAAATCTGGCTTAGGTAGGTCCCAAATTAAGCAGGCATCAACATTATATTGAAGGTGATACCAGAATGTTTTCTCTGGGATTATCTTACTTTAGAATTAACTTTATGATGGTACAGTTGAAATGGTGTGCACTAATGGTTGTTTGGGAATCACTAACATTTCAAAATAGCAAAACATCAGTCACCATGATGACAAATCACAACATAAATTCTGGAAGGGGCAAGAACAAAATCAACAAACCTAGAAACTGCCCATAATTGGTATTGACTGGGAAGGACATGTATACATTGGAGTGTAGTAGAGACTAGGGTTACAAAAACAAATAAATGAAGACTATGAGGAATTTATAATCTAGTTCAGTTGGCTAAACCATAAGATTTATAAAGGAAAAGAATAAGGAATAATGTTTGACAATTAGGTTAGGACCAAAGTTGTGGTGGGTGTTGAAAAACAAGATAACTGAAGAACAAAAAGAACAGCAACTTGTCTGTTCCACTTCCCCAATTCCCCAATGCTGGTCCCTTCCCCAATTCCCCAACACTGTTCCCTTCCCGAATTCCCCAATAAAATCTTTAAAAAAGAAGAAAAAGAAAAACAAGATAAGAAGTTTGGACTTTATTTAGTGGAAGATGGGAAATCTGTTAAGATTTTTGAACAAGAGAATAACAAGATGGTAATTGCTCTTTAGAGAGACTAATCCAGAAGAACTGTGAAAGGGGGAGAGAGAGAGAGAGAGAGAGAGAGAGAGAGAGAGAGAGAGAGAGAGAGAGAGAGAGAGAGAGAGAACAAAAGTTGGGAAATAAGATGTTAATTTGATTTAACATTCTTATGTATCCAGACAAACATCTGGCTACATTATTACTGTCTTCTTTTACAAAAATGAAAATATTTTTAAAGATCTTGCACCAAAATATGTGTTAAAATGAAAATAAACTATATTATTGCCATTTCACTTTTATTGTGAGCTTATTTATTGAGTAGTACCAATTAGCCAGGCATTTAATCTAATGGATCACTGGTGTTTTTCAGCTCTCGTCCATGCCAGGCACTGTCCTATGTGCTGATACTTCAATGCTGATACTTGCCACAACCCTCTGAGGAAGAAAATTTCACCCTTCTCTCTACTCAGAAGGAAACTTAGGCCTAAAAAATTATGTCACCCATCTGAGTTCCCCACTTAAGGACTCAAACCAAGTTCTGTTTTATTCTAGAGCTTGTGCCTTTACTCTTAAACGCTTCACCATTAGATTTCATAGAAATGCTAATTTATTCTCTAGCAACTTATATTAAAAATTGGATTCTTTTTAGTAGTGTATCACTAACAGCTGTGAGAACACCATGTCAAATATTTTGGGTATTGTTATCTAGTTTGTTTTTTTCAAGTTAAATTTAGAAATTAAAATTGATTCTTTTTTCCTCATAGATTGTGAAGTTATAGTACACATGTTAGCTATGATGTGGGGTTTTAAAAATGTATTTGAAACCATACTAGTGTCTGCCAATTTATATAAATAGAGGCTGCAAGTCCCTGTGACATAAACAGTGGACAAATTACATGTCTGAGTTCTCGAGGAGATGTCTTTTGCTGCAGAGCATAAATGCTATATTTGGGACATTTATTCTTTTTTTTTTTTTTGAGGGCAGTGTCACTGGCACTCATATGTGGGACCCGAACCGGGGCTGCTGGCTTCCCAAGCCAGCGCTTAACCACTGAGCCACTCGACTCGACCGGCCTGATAAATGCTATATTTGGAAATAGTGTTTCTTTCACTGTTAGGAGTCTTTTTCTTTAAATTTTTACACTAGGAAAACCTTTTCTAGGTGGAGTTTAAGGAGAGTAATGTACAGTAAAACCCAAAAATATTCAGTGAAAATCTTCCATGAATTAAAAGGGATTATTAATTTTTTATAACCCTTTGTATTACATGTATGAAATTGCACCTAGAATTTTTCTTTTTAAAGATTTTATTGGGAAATTGGGGGAGGGGAACAGTGTTGGGGAATCGGGGAAGGGGAACAGACAAGTTGCTGTCTTTTTGTTCTTCAGTCTAGTTGCGGTGGACGTTGCTTCACTGGCCCATGTTGGTATCATCATTGCGCTCTTCCTGGATGAGGCAGTTGGGTCACCGGCCTCTGGATGGTCACTCATTGCGGCTATTGGCAGCTCACGCTGGCTGCCAGCAGCTCACGCTGGCTGCCGGCCACTCACTGTAGCCTATGGCAGCCCACTGCAGGAGGGGCTGCAGCCTACACCATCGCCAGGGCTCGCACAGCCCAGCTCCAGGTGGAGCTATTGTTAGCTGTAGAAGGCAGCGTCACTGGCCCTCGTACGTGGGATCCAAACCGGGGCCCCTGGCATCCCAAAACCAGCTCTTAACCAATGCGCCACTCGGCCGGCCCTAGAATTTTTTGAAAAGAGCATAATGCTGAGAGTTGCAAATGACTAAAGCCTTCGTTCACCTCCTCTTACTAGTGGGTGTCCTTTGAACAGTGTTATATTCAATAGACAATATCCAAATACATTTCTTAATTCTTAGGCAAGTCAGAACACTTCCAAAGCAGGGCTTCTCTGATAAACTAGACCTGGAAACTTCCCATCCATACCCACTGGATCTAGAACTCCTGGGTCTTTCAAATAGGCTCTAAACCTGCTTACCTAATCAGTCTCATGAAGGTGGGGGAACCCACCTTTTCACAGGCAGAAATACTAGAACAGGGAGCACCTGTGCAGGTAGTCTTGCCTCAACAGGAAGCACTTTCATGTCTGCTACCTATAAGAAGGATAAAAAGCAAGGTTAGTGGTGGCAAAAAAGAATGTACAATGGATGAAGGGAAAGAGAGTTTCTCATCTGGTTGCCTTCTAAGATGTAGTGTCACCACCCATGGGGAAAGCACAATGATTCATAGACAATTGCATTACGAGCCCTCCTTTGGGGAAGAGTTGGTAGGGAATGGATATAGTGTTGAAATAAATTTCTCTAATACTCTTCAGAGTGCGAAAAAGGTTTGAAAAGTACATTCTCACTATAGGCAGAGGCACTTTATATTCATAAGGCTGGAACATAAGCAAAAGGGAAGAATAGTCCCTGTTACACAGCCGTATTCAATTTAGTGGTGGTGAGAGTTGTCTTAAAAATTAGGCTCAAGGGGCCGGCCGAGTGGCCTGGTGGTTAAGCTCTGGCTTGGGAAGCCAGCGGCCCCAGTTTGGTCCCACATGTGAGGGCCAGTGACACTGCCGTCAAAAAAAAAAAAAAATTAGGCTCAGCTGTTGTCTGTGCCTAGAGTTTGTAGTTACCAGAGGGTAAGGGGCCAAGGGGATGGTAGAAGAGGGAAAAGGAGGTCAAATATATGGTGATAGAAAGAGAACTGACTCTGGGTGGTGAACACATAATGTGATACATAGATGATGTATTATAGAAATGTACACTTGAAACCTATATGATTTTACTAACCATTATCACCCCAATAAAGTTAATTAAAAAATTAGGCTCAGCATAATAAACACTTTCAAAATATATAATTCCCATATAATTACATTTTACCTGTTTAAGAGATAAAACATAAAATAATTAAGAATAGAAAAATATGAGTAAAAAGGGTAATTAGGGCATTTATGCATTGAAAACACACTTCCTGCAGAAGTATAATTTACAGCTAGACCAATGTGTTAGAAACAAAGAATGAACTAAAGAGAAAAGATGACCTTCAGTCAGTTAGCGATAACAATTATCATACAGACACACAGAACAAAGTCCCTGGTTAAGGCCTTTACTTGATTCATCTCAGTTAATCCTGAACCATACGCCATAGCAATGGAACAAAACAGAGATTATTTTACAATGGAACAAAACAGAGATTGAGCAAGTTTAAAAACACTGACCAGTAAATGTAGGCTATAGGGCTGATGGATGTCAATTCCCTCATCAATATCAGCTAGTTTCCAGGATTCCACATTTACCAGACTTGAACAAAGTTTCAACAAAAGGTGTAAAAGTGAAAAGTGCCTGTGGAGTCTTTAGTAAGAGAGATGATAAGCACTTCATTGGTTAACATAAAATTATTTTCAGAGAAAGCTCCCTGGGAAGAAGACTAACTTGAATTCTCTTTTGTGCATAAATTTGAGGAAAGTTCATGTTTGAAAACTTAATGTAAATGTTCAACCAATTTAAGTAATTTCTGCAGATATTTCCAATGTTCACAGTGAAAAAAAAACAAACAAACAGGAAGAAAACGTTAATGTCAAAGTAGCTATTTTTAGGCTTTCAGGGATGAGCTTCTGAATGACTCCAGCATGCTTTAGCCAAAAGTGCTCCCAGCAAAACAAGTTAAATTACATTAGGTCTTTTCAGGCCGCAGGACAAGTGCTAATTCTAGGTGATACTGGTCTTATGCAATGCATTGCTTCATAGCAGCACCACAGAAATGCAAAGATACCTGGATTATCTGTTTTATCAGAGTTTTGGGCATAAAATTTAGATGTGCACAACTGCAGACAAACTGCACACTCCAGAGAACCTCCTGGTTTGTGTGTAAGAGCTATGCATTTCTTCTAAGAGAGTGTAGGTTATCTCAGCTTTCTGATGGCTGAATTTTTCTTTCTTTTTTTACAACACAGCACAATAGTTATATGTTTTACCCCTCAAAGTGACGGCCCCCTCCCCCAATCTGCCACCTGACTCCCGCCATATCATACATATCTATTACACCTGCCTTGACTCCACTCCCACACTTTACTCATCCCATGACTATATATATACATTCAATCACAGTTAACATACAATATTATACAACATCAGCTTCAAGTGTACACCACAGTGATCAAGCCTCCACCCCATCCCTGAAAGGGTCTCCCCAACAAGCATGCAACCATCTGACACCCTACAAAATATTCACAACATAATTAATTATATTCCCCAAACTGCCTTTCATATCCCTGTGGCAATATTGTAGTTACCTATTTATGCTGTCTAATCCCTTCTCCCTCTCCCTCATCCCCACCCCCTCCCGCTGTCTTACCGGAAGCCTCTCTATGCTAGCTTTTAAAATGTTTCTGACACCATCCTAAGTGACAATAGAAGATATTACCTACACATCAGTAGTTCTTACCAGGTCTGACCAGTCCCAGCACCAGGCTGTTGTTTCCAAATACCTGTTGGGAGAGATCAATTATTTTATTATGGAATGTTAAAAAGACAGTAGTAGTAGTAATAATAACAATTATAGTAGTACTAGTAGTAGCAATATTTGTTTTAAATGATCAAGGCTCTATTATGCCAGCTGCAGAAGGCATTGTATAACCTGACAAATAATTTTAAGCGCAACTGAATGTAGCATATAGTGATTCATTCATCTCAGTAAATGATTCATTCATTCTGCTTACTAAATATTGAGTGACAAAGACAGGGTGATAAGGGCTTGCCGAGTGGCACGGTGGTTAAGCACTGGCTTCCGAAGCCAGCGGCCCCGGTTCGGGTCCCACATATGAGGGCCAGTGACACTGCCCTAAAAAAAAAAAAAAAAATACGGTGGTAATAGCACAGATAATAAGTCCCCTACTTTATGGAGCTTGCAGCACAGGGGAAAATAGACAATAAACTAGTTAAATAAAGAAATACATTAATTGATTAATTTTATAATCACAAATTGTGATAAATGATGCAGTACAAACAACGTAGTGTTAGAAAGCAGAGAACTGAATTCTTGCCACTTTTGACAACGTGATTAGGAGTTTCTCTGATAAAGTGACATTTTAGCTTTCTAATAGTCTAGGGACACAGAACTATGAATTTGAAAGGCTCCAAGACACCTAATGGCTTGTCTTGCCAGGGAACAGAAAAGAGACTATTCTGGTTCGAAGTGAGGGTGATAACACTAGAGATGTACTCACAGCAGAAGCTGGATCATACATGGCTTGTAGGAAAAGGCAACCTCAGTTTTGATGCTATTAGACAAGATGTCATTCTACATTCAATGGGAACCATCATGAGTTTTGGATGAAATTGAGAATTTGATTGACATTTTCAAGATCAGCCTGGTTGCTGAGAGAACGAAGTCAAAATGACACAAAAGGTCATTATTTGGGGAATATAGTCAAGAAAGGATGAAGCTTAATCAGGGTGGTGGCAAGGATGATGGAGAGAAGAGGCTAGAACCAAGTTCCTTTTTATGCAGAGCTGATAGGCTGTGCTGTTGATTACATGTGGGAGGTGAGGGAAAGAGAATGACTTCTGGGGTTTGGGCTGGGAAAAAAATGAGTTATGATGTGACCATTTATGAGAATGCTCAAATTCAGAGAGGAATAAACCTTGATTTCTGTTTTGGACATTTTGGTTTCTGACGCCTGTGAGATAGTCATATAAAATGTCAGGTAAGCACCTAGCTATCCAAATCGTGACCTGAGAAAGCATCACACGATTGCCAGGGAACACCATGTAAAAAGGCCCCAAATAATTCGCTCTTTGGCGATCTCATGAAGCAGCATTCCTCAATTCACTGCTAGGACATGGCCTTGGGAAGAGAGGCTGGGAGAGAGAAGACGACCACTGAGTAACTGAGCAAAGCCTAGGAAGTCTAACTTCCTCTGCTTAATTTCCATTCAAATTATGATGAATGTAAACGATATGGCACATTTTGTTAATTTTGGCCTCCTGAAGGGTGGGTAGGGACTTGTGTGGAAGTATAGATAATCTATAAAAAAGATAAAGGAATTTGTTTTTTCTCTAAATTTCCAGATTGTAGTGTGAGTTAAATTTGCAACCTCACTCTACAGTATAGAAAAACTACTCTGGTTGTAAAACTTTTTTTCTTTCACAGATCACTTGTCTTGATGAAATATAGGGAGGCTGGTGGGAACTCATGTAGCAGAAAAAGGCACTGGGAAGGGTGGAAGAATGAATCTAGATATGGCTACATTTACTTTTTTTTTTTTTTTTTTGAGGGCAGTGTCACTGGCCCTCATATGTGGGACCCGAACCGGGGACGCTGGCATCTCAAGCCAGCGCTTAACCAATGCGCCACTTGGCTGGCCCTACATTTACTTTAGACTCTACTCCTTGCAGGTGAGAACCACATGAGAAGGGAATTCTTAACAAGCTGCACTACTGATCTCAGCACATGCGGAGGCTAGTTAATGCAGTTGAGTTTTTTTGTTTTGTTTTTTAAAATGTACACTTTTTTAAAAAAGATTTTATTGGGGAATTGGGGAAGGGGGACAATGTTGGGGAATCGGGGGAGGGGAACAGCCAAGTTGTTGTCCTTCAGTCTTAGTTGTAGAGGGTGCAGCTAGCTCAGCTCCAAGTCCAGTGGCCATCCAACACCTGGTGGCAGTTCGCAGCCGCTCAGATCAAGGTGCGGTGTTCAATCTTAGTTGCAGGTGGGCATAGCCCACCATCCCATGCAGGAATTGAACCGGAAACTTTGTTGCTAAGAGCACACACTCTAACCACTTAGCAATCTGGCCGCCTGTTGGCAGCTCAGTTGCAGATCAGATTGGGCGCAGCTCACTGGCCCATGTGGGAATCAAGCTAGTGACCCTGTTGCTCAGAGCTCACGTTCTTAACCCACTGAGCCACTCAGCCAGCCTTAATGCAGCTATTTTTAAGTTGGCACAAGCACTGTGGGGCTTCACATGTTTCAGCTATGAGTGTAAAGGGCCCTATGAGACAGCACATACCTTAGGCTGCAGCATCACACATGCAAAATCCCTGGGCTTTCTACTGCAGGGAAAAGATTCTCAAGCTTATTTCTATTTTATCTGGGTTCTAAAGTATTATGTCAAAGCGAAGGCTCTTGGGCTGAGGTTTTACAGCGGTACTTTTGCATAATACACACTCTTCTCGCTGTTCACTGAGTTCTTACTAGTAACCACCAGTGTGCTGTATAATTTTAACCTCATGGGGTCTTGGGACAGCCACAGGAAGTGGGGAGCATTACACTCACGTGCAGTGCAGATGATACCTCTGAGGCCAAGAGATTCAACCCAAACCCCAGCAATGTATAGTGTCAACATCGGGAGGTAAACCCCAGTCTTTCTGACTCTAAAGTCTAGGCTCAAGACACACTTCATTGAAAGAAATATGGGAATTTATTGAAATAATATCAGATAAGGGAATTTCAGAATGTCCTCTGCACTGAACTTTAAGTGCATATCTACTTAGTCTTTCTGACACATTATATCATATATGGCTTGGCAGTGAAGCTTTGGCCAAGTGGTCTGGGCAGATATTGCCCAGTTTTTATTGGAAGCTCAACCCAACTTATTCACTAGCTGATCTGTAAGCAATATAGGAAAAAAAAAAACACAGCATAAGGTTAGTCAAATTTCATTGTGAAGAAAGTGTTCACTCCATCCCTGGCTTCGCATGTTCTGTATTTTCTACCATTTCTTTGCTGCCTTATGAAATCCAACATGACGTCTTTGTACAACTTCATTGAGCTGGCTCAGTCCACTGAGGGTACATCTGGCTGTTTCCCAGGACCACGTGCAGGAATTCTATCACAGTGCTTATCACATAACAGCAGATTTCTTTGCTATAGGACCCTATTAGTCTTATTTGACTTTAAATCCTCACTTTCTTGTCTGGTGTTTGATATATTGCATTAGCACTCAATAGGATTGTAGGAATACATGAGTGAATGAATGAACCAGCCAAATTAGTTGAGCTTTAGTCTAATTATTTCAGTATCTTTTAAAAAGAAAACTCAGGCAATTTAATTACTCATTGTGTCAATAATCTATTTGTAAGTGATACAGGTCTAGCTTAGGAATTTTAATTTTTTAATGCTTCTGATGAAATGATAAACTAAGAGGAAGAAAATTTCCACTTCAAGAAGTGCTCATCATATGAAAGACACCAAATCTACAAAGTCATCTTTTTCTAAAGAATCAAGAATTTTGATGCAGGCTTCTCTTGGAGAAATCCACATTGAAGTTACTTTATCAGTGAAAAATAGCCTTTTAAAAAAAATTTTTATTGAAGATTTGGAGGAGGAGAACAGACAAGTTGCTGTCCTTTTGTTCTTCAGTCTAGTTGTGGAGGACGTTGCTTCACTGGCCCGTGTTGGTATTATCACTGTGCTCTTCCCGGATGAGGCAGTCACTAGCTGCCCACTGGATGGCTGCTCATAGTGGCTCACGGCAGCTCAGGAAAGTGTATGCCCACTACCAGCCAGCCCCATTTCAGCCTATGCCTTCGCTGCCAGAGACTCATGGCAGCCCAGCTCCAGCTGGAGCAGTTATTCACCATCTTAGCTGTAGAGGGCGTAGTGTCACTGGTCCTTGTATGTGGGATCTGAACCAGGTGCTTGCTGCTCAGACCTGGCATCACAAGCCAACTCCTAACCAACGCGCCACTCGGCGAGCCCATAACCTATTTTAAATATGTGCATTGGATCAAAGTGCTTGCATATAAGTTTTTGCTGAATTTTTTTCTAGGTATATGTCTACATTTTAAGAATCTGTGCCTGCTAATATGATTTCCAAATTTCCTACCATCTGTTACTATTGCATTTTATCCATAGGGAATTTTGGAAGCTTGCAGACCAATTAAAACTCCATAGTCGTCATCTGAAATGTTGCCTATAATATTCTCTTTAAACACATTATTCCTAGGCAAATTCTTGAAACAAATTAGTATTTTTTATTTTGCATAACTT
The DNA here is from genome assembly GCA_033961575.1 of Aselliscus stoliczkanus. NCBI lineage: Eukaryota > Metazoa > Chordata > Mammalia > Chiroptera > Hipposideridae > Aselliscus > Aselliscus stoliczkanus. The sequence goes on along the minus strand of CM066740.1, from coordinate 66,349,389 downwards.
CTGAAGACTGTGTTTGAGAAAGGACATTTTTCTGCAACTCTATAACTATTCAGGCCAACATGAAAGATTTTACTATGAAACGTATAGGTTTTTATCTCATTAGAATTAAGGCATTTGAAAGTGTTGGCTTGCTTAGCAGAGATAGGGAATTTATGCCAAATGTCTCACAAAATAATTTTCTGATGTAGAAGATACAAATGTATTGATTTTAACAGTTTTGTTCAGGTATAATTACAAACAATAAATTGAATATATTCAAAGTATATAGCCTGATGTTTTGACATATATAAATACATACCTGTCAGATCATCACCACAATCATTTAACATATCCACCCCCACAAAAGTTTCCTGATGTATTTTTCTTTTCTCTTTGTTTTTAAACACTACTAATTTTGTTTGAATTCTTTTTTTCTCTCCTTCTTCTGCCCTGAGCCATTTTCAGGGCATTTGTTCATGTTATTTTCTTTATTGACATTCTCTGTATGTGAGCTTTGATCAAACCTACCTGCAATTCTCACCTCAACAGTTTTAGATTATCTTAACACACCATTTAACTAAAGATGTTGGCTTGTTATTGCTGCATCCCTAAGGGAGTATAATTGTTTTTTGATTTAGGACTTCATATTTTATTTCCAGTCTTTTGTTCTTTCAGGACACATCCACAGGACTCCACAAACATCTTGCCACTTCCATCAGAAGTTCAGTAAAATCAATCAAAACTTAAGTCAGACTTTTATGAGTTATGAAGAAACAGATAATGTTTTACTGAAATAACAAAACAGATGGGATGGTTTGACATCTAAGGCCTTGACAAATCTATCATGATCATGACTCTTCTTTTTATGGCAACTTCTACTGCCCTTGCTGTACCATCTGGCCCCCCTTCCCTAGTGATCAGAATTTGAAAACCACTGTGGGCCACCTCATGCTCAAATATGACAGGTTGCCTTTTACTGTGGCATTCTTGTCTGTAAATATTGTTCTAAAGGAGCACTAGATAATATAGGAACATGGACATAAATATGAATAACAACAACACAAATTTAGGTTGCCAGTGTTAAAGGTTTGGCAAATTGCCAGGGTATGAAGTGAAATGAGATACACATGAAGGAGAGTTAATTGACAAGTTAGTCTCAAAACTTATAAGAGGCAACAAGCCTGGAAAAATTTCCAAAACCAAATGCCAAGAACTGTGATACCTGTTCACCTAATTTTTAGAACCATTATTTTAAATATTCTATCCAAGAAGACTAGTCATTCAACTTCAGCTTTTTATGTAACTGCTACATGCTTAATGGTTTGTGCTGCATTTTCTCTATATTGATATATCAGCACATATGGGAAATAATTTAATGTACCAGTCTGAGATTTTTTCAATAATTATTATTGGTAATCCTATGTTCTCCTTAAATATAAATGATTCATTAAACAAATACTGAAGATTTACTATGTGCCATCATTCTACCAAGTACCAAAAATCATTTGTGAGTAAATCAAGTATATACTGTTCTCTGGTGAAGGTTACAGTGTATGCATAAATACATTTTATCATTAAATATTGAGAAAACCAGATGTGGTAGGTCCAGCTACATAAAAACCTGGATGTGCCTTTATATGTTTTGATTTTGCTCCCAAGAAGTTCTCTAACACCAGCTGGGTGTCCTACCATTCAACTCAATTCTGACACTATGTATTAATACCTGGAGATGCCGCTATATCTCAGGGGTTAAGGGCTTAGTCTTATAAGGCTGCCCCCTCGCCCAACACACGCACACTTCCTATGCCAATCATGTAACAAAGTGAAATGCCTGGCCTCTCTGATTCCATCTTGTTCAAGCCTGTTGTTCCCATTGCATTCAGTTTAGGCTGTAATTTTAATGCGATCATGGGAGACAGCAGACATACTATTTACCTATTCCACCATCTTGGACCTTCTCCACCTTTGTTTTATATTCTTAATAAGTCTTAATAAGCAGATGATAAAGCCAAATTTATTAACATTTAAAATTTTCAATATGTTACACTTTATCTAAGAAATCGTCTCCTGTCTTAAGATCATGAAGCTATTCCTGTGTGTTTTCTTCTAGAATTTTATAGATTTAGTTCTAAAATTAGGACTACAATCCATCTTGAATGATTTTTTGTGCACAATGTGAGATAAGGTATGAGGCTGATTTTATCCCATTTGTTTATTCAAACATTTTGGCATTCTTTCTTGAAAATGCTTCCCCCACCCCCCCCACCCCCCCTTATTTAATTGCCTCGGTCACTCTGTCAAAAATCAGTTGACTATTCATTTTGGTGATTTTTTTTCTAGATTTCTATTTTTGTTTCATTGATCTATTTGTCTATATTTATGCCAAAATCACACTATTTTGATTACTGAAGCTTTATAGTAAGTTTTTAGATCAGGTAGAATCCTTCAACTTTTCTTTTCCAAGATTGCCCTAAGTCCTTTGCCTAGTGGAATAGTTCTATTACTGTGTGACAAATTGCCATACATTTAGCAACTTAAAATAACATGATGTGTTATCTCATAGTTTCTGTGAGTTAGGATTCAGGTATGGCTTATCCAGGTGCTATGTTCAGGCTCTCACAGGCTGCAATCAAGGTGTCAGACTGGGCTCAGTTTAATCATAGGCTCGGGATCCTCTTCCCACCTCACATGCTTGTTATTGAAATGCATTTCCTTGCAGCTGAAGAATTCATAGAGGCTTGCTTCTTCAATCCAGTAGAAGAATCTCTCTGAACTCAGGGAATGCCTAAGTCCTCTTTTTTTCCGCTAGGTTGAATGACATTTGTTTTTTCTTTTTCTTTCTTCAGAACCTTGGTATATTCTCCTCTCTTCGCCCATAATAATCTCCATATACGTAACTTCAATTCTTCCATCCATCAGGTGTAAGCTGAAATTGTTTTTAATTTATTTGGAAAATTTTAAAAGAACAGAAAAGGTGTAAGAGAGTACTATGAACATATATTCAACTTTCATCTAGATTCACCATTTCTAAATATTTTCCTCCCGTGCTACCTTCCTTTCTTCCTTCTTTCCTTCCCTCCCTCCTTCCCTCCCTCCCTTCTTCCTTCCTTCCTTCCTTCCTTCCTTCTTCCTTCCTTCCTTCCTTCCTTCCTTCCTTCCTTCCTTCCTTCCTTCCCTTCTCTCTCTCTTTCTTTCTTTCTTTCTTTCTTTCTTTCTTTCTTTCTTTCTTTCTTTCTTTCTTTCTTTCTCTTTCTTTCTTTCTACAAGAATATCACAGAAGCAATGCTGTATATCCTCAGTGTATCACATCAGTTGTGACCCATATTTGGTGGTCATGAATTTGTTCACTCTTAGGTGGTATGTATTGGATTCCTCCACTGTAAAGGTACCTTTTTCCCTCCATTTATAAATAACAAGTAAATTGTGGGAATGCAAGCTTAAATTTCACTTTCTTGACTTCACAGTCTAAATTATATTTTTATGATATTGTAGTCTTACAGAGGACCTTGTATTTGTCTATATATTAATTATAATTTCAATTTATTATTTTATTTATTGTATCTTGTTTGTTGTGGCTATCTCTCTGAATGAACTGTGTTTGTTTTGTTCACTACTATATTTGCAGTGCCTAGCATTGTATGGTACACAGTGGACACTAAGAAAATAAGTACAAATGAATGAATAAATGAATACATAATTACATTTAAGAAAATTATTTAGTAAAAAAATATATAAAATTTCTTCATATGGATAGCAGAAACAAAGCTTGTAAGACTTCATGTTAAACCCTGTCTATGTTTTATTGATAACTTGGCCATCTAATTTCTAGAGAGTTAGAAATAAGGTGATGCTATTTCTTTAAATTGGGTCTTTCTCTCTAATGCACATCCTGTGTTTTGATCAACACAGACCTGTAAGTAGAAAGACAGTAATGGAAATGGAAACACTACATCTCAAATATTAGGTTCAGATTTTTTTTTTTTTTTTTTGCAGTAGCAAATGCAGTTGATTGATAGTAGTACCCCACATGCAATGATCTATCTGACAACCTGTTATTTCAGATTGGTACAGAACACTAGACATGCTTTCAGACTTGTAGTTTGTCATTCAGTTCAAAGATATGTAGACTGTGCAGAAAGCTGTCAGAATTTATTCTTGGTAACATTTTTAAGTCACATATTAGGTTTTGAAATAATGAAATTGCTTTTATTTTACTCTCGAATTTTTCGTGCAGAAATTTATTTGTATACATACGCATAATTTTTTTCTGGAATTTTTCATTGCCTTGCCACTGCCCTCTAGAGTCACCTATTTACTTCTTACCACCTCTTCTAAAGATTTAGTTATATCTCAGAGTGAGTAATGAAAAAGTATGAATTTACTAACAGATTTAACCTCTTTTCTACAGAAGTCTGCTATTTTCCACAAAAGAGCAACTTTTGGTTTAATAACTCAGAATTCCCTTAGTAAATTGAATAGCAGGTCTTCACCATATTCTTCTAAAGCACTTAAATGTCATTGTAAAGCCCTATGGGATCTGATGACTTTTGAGACATAAATGCTATATTTTATAACCTTTGCATTTTTATGCTCCGATCAAGGCTGTCCCCCTACTCTCAACATTCTCTCTCTACAAAACTGGAGAGGCACACGGAGTTCTCCAGATATTCTTGGTAAGATCAATTTTCTTTTTCTTTTTTTTTGAATTACTGTTTATTGGAGTGACAGTTGTTAGCAAAGTTACATAGATTTAAGGTGTACAGTTCTGTAATACATCATCTATATATCACATTTGGTGTTCACCACTGAGTGTTCACCACTTCTCCATCACCATATATTTGATCCCCTTTACCCTCATCTACTTACCACCATCTAACTCACTGACCACTACAAATTGCCTGAGAACTGTCTCAAGATGGAAAGTAAAACAGAAACTTCTCTCCAAGGAAATAATTCCATCACGTCCTCCATTTCTGTTGATTTCAGTCAGCAGACTTAAGTCAAAGACTCACAGGCATCTCTCATCACCCAGAATTTCCTTTCCATGTGGCTCTACGTATTCTACAAATGGATTCTTATTTCTGCTCGATTTGGAAGCTAGCTTCCTCCACAGCCTTTTCAGGTGGTGGCATCCCACAAATAACTAGAAGTGTGATAAGTCCACCTTTTGTCATTACTCCTTCCAGATACTGTCCCTTCATTCTCTATAAAAAGCCCAGCTTTGATTGTCATGTTATCACATTTCCTTGTTCTAGTTATCTTCATTCCTAGTGGTAACTTCCCCTCATTTATTAATTATGATAGCACTTGGTTCAAGATCTCTTTCTTCACCATTATTCCCATTCTCAACCTTGGTAAATTCAAGTCCATGAATATTATTTGTATAATAAATTCAATTCTCTGACTTGTTAATTTCTTGACCTGCTCACTTCTGGCATTTTTTTCCCTCTTATTTCAGCCATCTATTCTGAAATATTCCAAATCTTGTGTGCAATAATTACAACCCATCTAAACTCTTAACTTCAAGGAACCCTGTCTTTGACAACTGCCTCCATCTTTCCGTCTTACTTATTCTAGCACCCCAATTCCAGCAGCTCTTTGACCTCACTTAGAACTCCAATATGTTTATCCTATTAGCTTTTCACTGTCACTCATGTTATATTCTCATTTCTTTTCTTACACAGAATTACACCCCATGATTTGCTATTATAATCACTCTTGCATATATCAGTAATTCTGTTTTTTTGTCTTCTCCTTTCCTCTTGGCAAAACTCCAAAGCTGGTTAAATCAAACTCTCTGCCTGCTCCAGGTATACATCACAGTAACATAGCTGGTCATCCTATTAGGCAATTCTGTGAGCTCTGTCATTAAATATAGCCAAGCCGATTGCTCTCACTTCAGACTCTAAATCACAAAATTTAAGTGAACCCTAGGGCTGTCCAGTTGTTCCATGACATTTTCATAATCAATTTGCATCCCCATTCTCTGAGGATGTTTTTTCATATCTTATCTATGCCGTTTAAATCTTTTATCCCTCCTGCATCTTCAGTCTTAGATGATGGCCTAACTTATTTATTCAACAAAATAATTAATCATAAAAGAAACCCTAGGGCCGGCCGAGTGGTGCATTGGTTAAGAGCTGGCTTGGGACACCAGCAGTCCCAGTTCAGATCCCACATATGAGGGCCAGTGACACTGCTCTCTACAGCTAAAATGGTGAACAACAGCTCCACCTGGAGCTGGGCTGCTGTGAGTCCCCGGGACGGAATAGCTGCAGCCCCTGCTGCGTTGGGCTGCCATAGGCTACACTGAGTAGCCGGCAGCCAGAGTGATCTGCTGGCAGCTGGTGTGAGGTGCTGTGAGCGGCCATCCAGAGGCTTGCGACCGATCTGCCTCACCCGAGAAGAGCGCAATGATGCCAGTGAAGCAATGTCCTCCACAACTAGACTGAAGAACAAAAGGAGAGCAACTTGTCTGTTCCCCTTCCCTGATTTCAATGCTGTTCCCCTCCCCCAATTCCCCAATAAAATCTTTAAAAAATAAAAAGAAACTCTATATCTTCCTGCAGGGGACCTGTATGTCCTGCCTCTACAGGGGACTTCTACATCCCACCTTTTCTTATATTACAACAATGAGTGTACTCTTCTCACCCCAGCCCATCCAAAGCCACCCTGTTTGAGCACTGGATTCTATCCTTCACTACCTACTTAAGACTTTTATCCTTTAATTTTTCTCTGACTAAATTTTCTGTTTTTCTCACTGTACTGGATCATTTCTATCACAATACAAGCATATTATATATCTCCTGTTTTAAAACAATTATAACAAGTGCAAATCCTGAATCTTCATCTTCCCACAGGCTTCTCCTTTTTCTGTTCCCCATTGTAGCAGCACTCCTAGACAGTTGTATATGTTCACTCTCTCCAATTCCTTACCTTCTAGTCTGCCTTGAACCATTCTGATCAGGCTTTATTTTTCATTACTTCTCTGAAACCATTCTTATCAAGGTCACTGGTGATCTCCTTATAGCCAAATTCAACAGACAATTTTTACTTTGCATCTTATACTTTGCATCTTATATGGTCTGTCTATAGCATTTTAAACGCTTGATTCCATTTTTCTCCTTTAAACATTTCTTCACACCACATTCTTTAGATATTTTTTCCTGACACATTTACACAGTCTCTTTTTCTGGAACCTGCTTACCTTCACAGTTCCTAACTGTAAAATTGGTTTCTTAGTCCTGGAGTCTCTTCTCTTCTGTCTGATCATTCTCTCTCTCAGGTATCTTACCCATTTATATGGTTTTGAATTATATTTCTGTGCTGCTGGCTACCAATGTGTATCTCGAATCTCAGCTGCTTTCTTGACTATCATAAAACCAATTTCCTTCTCACCATCTATAGTTAGATGCCCTAAATTTGAGATATCCAAATCTGGGTTTTAATTCTGCCTCTAAATCTCCTCCTCACTGAATCGTTTTATTGAGCACCCAATTTTCTCACCCCGAATGTGAAGTCACCCTGGATTCCACACTTTCTCTTACATATTATATATATCCTATTTTGTAATCTTTATCTTTAAACTATATACTACTTCCATGTCTTGTTAACTGCCAGAGTCTTTGGAGGGAAAGCAAACAAACAAAAATACTAGCATGAAATTTAAACTCTAGGCCTGTGCCACATGAAATTATGATTTCCAAATTTGCATTGTCTCCTAAGTGTGAAATTAAGCCAAACAAACCAAATTGATGTAATTTAAACTATAGGATTACAGCAAATGAAACCAAATACAAAAAATAGTAAATAAAAATTGTTCTCATTGTGAATATTTTTCCAAAATCTATTGACCTGTTGTCCAATTGCTATTTCTAGTCAGTTAGTAGACCAAAATCAAAGTCCAGAACTGAAAATATTGTTATGAGTTCTATTTACTTTCTATAATTTTCAAACTTATTAGAACTTCTTAGTAACCTAGATGCTGTCATCACAGTTTACATTAAGTGTATAGCTGAGACCTTACCTGTTAAAAAAATTATGAGTAAACAATATTATAGAAAATAGTGAATAATACTTTCTGAGTTCATAAAGCAACTCTGTCATAGAAAAACTGCCACATTGCAGTGTCTCCTGGGATGAAGCTTAATGCCTCAGATAAATTCTCTTTCCATTTATTTATGGCAAAGTCAGTTGTCAATGTAACAACTATATAGAACCATCATGTCCATGTGGTGTGACCAATCTTCCACTTCTGTAGTCTTTTCTATCCAGTTGAGAGCCAATATTCAATATCTCATACACAAAGTTTCCGTTTCAGTTGATTGCTCAGCAATTGACTTTTACTAAGTGTGAATTTGTTTCCTAGAATATTGGATTCAATTCAATTCAAAGACTCAGCTTGAATAAATGATCATTTTTACTGAAAATTCTAGATAGTATTGTGGTATTTAGGCCTTGAACATTAATTCTCAAATAATGGACTCTTAAATGTGTATTCAATAAAGATTATCATAAAACTCCATATACACCCCAAAATTGATTACACAGATTCAGTTATTTGATAAACTGTTTCATTTTGTTTTGTTTTGTTTACAAGTAAAATATTTTGTTTAACTGTACTTTTCTATTTCACCACTTACTACTATCCACTTCTTGAGAGGTCAATAGGCACAAAGGGCAATCTCCCTTTTCAAAATTGAAAATCTTTACAGTAGCCATACAATGTAGCCTTCATGGAATTCTTTGGCCCTATACTAACACATGACAACAAAGTTTTACTCCTCTGTGGACAAACTAATCAATCAGAAGAAGATAGAAATAAAAAGGTTTATTAATCAATGATCATGAATGATCACTGACATGAGAAATCTGGACTTGCTTTCACACTTATTATTTTATATTCCTGGAGACATATGAGATGTGACGTAACAATACAGTGAATGTTTTAAAAAAATTATTACAGTAAGACACATTGCCATTAATCCCCCTCAAAATACTCCCCATCACTTCAGACACACTTATTCCTGCATTCTTGACACTTTCTGAAATGGTTCTGGAAGTCCTCTTTTGTAAGTGTCGTTAGTTGTGCTGTCATGGCTACCTCGAAGTGAATCGATTCAAAATGTTTACCTTTCAGGCCAGCCGAGTGGCTCAGTTGGTTAAGAGCTCACTCAAGAGTGCAAGCTGAGCTCTGAGCAACAGCAGTTCGATGCCCAACCGGAGATGAGGAGTTGCTGGGCTGCCAACAGGTGGCAGGATGGCTCAGCTTAAAACAAAACAAAACAAAACAAAAATGTTTACCTTTCATGGTTATTTTGACTTTGGGAAAGAGCCAGAAGTTGCACAGTTCCAGACCCTGTGAATAAAATGGTTGAGGACACACCGTGATGTTTTTATTGTATAGAAATTGCTGTATATCAGAAAAAGTGATATGTGATATGCAGAGTTGTCATGATGGAGGATGATTTATGGCACAGTTTAAAACACACCTTCTCTCAACCATAGCTTGGCTCACACCCGACTGACTGCATCAAACAAGTTGAAAATGTTAAACACTGTTACTAAGGTTTGACATGCCTCTTCCCATATTGAAGATTCCTGCCTTTCTGTTGGATGGCACTCAGCAGCAATATTCACTGTATTTTGTGATCACAACGGAAAGTCTCTGTGTCACACATCACTTCTTGAATGGCAATTTCTGTCCAATAAAAACATTACGGTGTGGGACTTCTGGTAAAATGGCGGAATAGACAGACGCTGTGCTAACTACCTCCCAGTATGACACCAACATTACAAACAAATTATACAGCATTCAACCCTGGAGGTCCTGGAACACTACATGAACAGAATCACTAAACGAAGAACTTAAAGAGGAGGCCAAGTCGGGTCTGGTAGGATGGGCGGAGACGAGAGAGGGCAAGCCCCGTGAGGGAGGTCCCAGCTGAGGGGAGGCTTCTCCGGTTGGGGGATAGACCCTCCAGCCACACTCCAAGCTCACCAGCCCAGAGTTCCTTTGCTGGGAAGAGAAGTTCCAAGATAGCTGGCAGTAAATTAGTGAGGACTCTCTTTGCTCAGCTCAGAGAGGCTAAGAGCGGCTAGAGAATCAGTGGAGCCGGCGCCTGGGCTTGCTTGCCGGTGAGGACTTACCCGGTTCCTGGTCGAGGGAGTAGCTGTGTGAACCGGGCCGAAGAGCCTGCAGGGATGGACTGAACTTAGCACCTCTGGTGCAAAGGCTGGAGGTTTTTGGACTATTGTTCCCATGGTGTGGAGCCTGCACGTGAGTGGTGTAAGGAGGGTGCCATTTTGTCAGGGTTGGGCTGTACCACAGAGGATCAGTTCCAGGACCTCTTTGGTCTGGTGGAATTGGTGCAGAAGTGTGTATGTGCACGTGTGCATGCAGTCATGCAGCCTTGGATCCCCACCCTCCGCCCCGCTTATACTGTGTTGCCAGGGAAATGCCTGGTGGGTGTGCTATGGCTCCAACAGGCTGCTCACTGAGACACAGGAGTGCGCAAACCGCCTTGGTCCTGGCTCTCCTCACTGTGCTTGCAGAGTTGCCAGGCTGGTAATTGGTTGTCGGGCTGCATGGCCTGATCTGCAAGTGGCTGACTGGGATAGGCTGAGACTGGGAGTTTTCCTGGGAGTGTTGGGCCGTGAGCTGTGTGCCTGTGTGATCCAGCCAGGGTTCACCTGGTGATCTATCTAATACATCAAAGCAATCCCAGAGCAACAACCAGAATGGGGAAACAAAGAAACATGTCACAAGTAACAGATCAGAAGAAACTTCTAGAAATGGAACCAAATGAAACAGAGGGATCCAACCTTTCAGAGACAGAGTTTAGAACACTGCAGATAAGAATGTTTAACAAACTTAGTGAGGACATAAGGAAGGATAGAGAAATCATAAAAAACAACCAGTTAGAACTAAAGAATACAATAACTGAAATGAAGAACACACTCGAAAGAATCACCAGTAGAGTAGATGAAGCAGAGGAGCAGATCAGTGATTTGGAAGACAAAACAGCAGAAATCACCCAGTTGGCACAACAAAAAGACCAAAGAATAAAAAACAATGAAAATAGTTTAAGAGCCCTATGGGACAAGGTGAAGCACAACCGCCTTAGACTCATAGGAATACCAGAAGGAGACGAGAAGAAGCAAGGGGTTGAGAATGTATTTGAAAAAATAATGACTGAAAACTTCCCTACCCTGGTGAAGGAAATCAACATACATGCCTAGGAAGTGCAGAGGGTTCCAAACAAGCTGAACCCAAATAGGTCCACACCAAGACACATCATAGTTAAAATGGCAAAAGTTAAAGACAGAGACAGAATCCTAGAGGCAGCAAGAGAAAGACAGCAGGTTACATACAAAGGAACTCCTGTTAGACTAACAGCTGACTTGTCTACAGAAACTCTGCAGGCCAATAGGGAGTGGTAGGAGATATTCAAAGTGACACAAAATAAAGGCCTACAACCAAGATTGCTCTACCCAGCACGGCTATCACTTAAAATTGAAGAAGAAATAAAGAGCTTCTCAGAAAAGAATAAGCTTAAGGAAATTATTACCACCAAGCCAGCACTGCAGGAAATGTTAAAAGGGCTTTTATAATCAAAAGAAAGGGGGTAAACAAGCTAACCCAGCAAGACCAGGAATACAAATAACAAAATGGCAATCCATATGCACCTATCAATAATCATTTTAAATGTGAATGGGCTAAATGCTCCAATCAAAAGACAGAGAGTGGCTGAGTGGATAAGAAAATAGGACACATGTATATGCTGTTTACAGATGGAATAAGATATTTCATCCAAATGGAAATGAGGAAAAAAAAAGAGCTGGAGTACCAATGCTTGTTTTAGACAACATAGACTTTAGAATGACTATGGTAAAAGACAAAGAAGGGCACTATAACACTAATAAACATCCATGCACCCAACATACGAACTCCTAATTACATGTAACAGATTTTGACAGACATAAAGACAGAGATCAACAGTAACACTATCATAGTAGGGGACTTCAGCACCCCATTGTCACCAGTTGACAGAGCCTTTAGAAAGAAAATCAACACAGAAAGAGGGGCCTTAAATGACACTTTCGACCAGCTGGTCTTCGTTGATATTTTTGGAGCTTTTCACCCTGAAAAAACAGTGTACTTTCTACTCAGGTACACATGGGACATTTTCCAAGATGGACCACGTTAGGCCACAAAACAAGTCTCAGTAAATTTAAGAAGATTGAAGTCATATCAAGCAGATATAAAGGAAAAACTGATGATTGCTGGCTGGGAGGGAGTGGGGATGAGGGAGAAGGGGAAGGTTTGGGACAGCGTAGGTGGGTGACTACAATGTTGCCGCAGGGATATGAGGGCAGTTCTGGGAATATAATTGACAATGTTGTTAAGAGGCTATTATGTTAAGTGAAATAAGTTAGTCGGAGAAAGACAAGTACCATATGATCTCATTTATATGTGGAATCTGAAAAACTGAATGAATGAGCAAAGTAAACAGACTCATAGATATAGAGGAAAAACTGAGGGTTGCTAGTTGGGAAGGGGGTGGGGATAAGTGGGAAGGGGAAGGAATTAGACAGCATAAGTAGACAACTACAATATTGCCACAGGGATATGAAACACAGTTCAGGGAATATTATAATGTTGTCAAAATTTTGTGGCATGTCAGATATTCACTTGTTTTATTAGGGAGATCACTTCATGGATGGAGTAGAGGCTTGATCACTGCACTGTACACCTGAAGCTGATGTTATATGTTGTATGCCTACTGTAACTGAATATATAGATAGTCACAGAATGTGGAGTATACAGTGGAAGGGAGTCAAAGGAATTGTAATAGATATGTATGATATGGGGGGAGAGTGGGGTGATGAAATGGGGGAGGGGTGTTGTCACTTTTGGGGGTAAAGTGTATAACTATTGGATTGTATTGTACACCTGAAACTAATAAAAAATATTCATAAAAAACAAACAAAAAAACATTACAGTGTGTTCTCTTCCACCTTATTCACCAAATCTGGCACCACATGACTCCTGGCACTTTCCCAAAGTCAAAATGATTCAGGACATTGAGGCAGCCATGACAATGCAACTAAAGACACTCATGAAAGAGGACTTCCAGAACTTCTTCAGAAAGTGGCAAGAATGATGGAATAAGTGTGTTTGAAGTGAGGGGGAGTATTTTGAGGGGGATTAATGGCAATGTGTCTTTCACTGTAATATATTTTTATAAATTTAAATGCTCACCATTTTTCTGATCATAACTTGTATAGTCATTGAAATCTTTGTGCTATACCAAAAGAGTTAAGAAAATGTTTTTAAAATTTTGATATACCAAAATATATACTTCTTTATAATGCATTAACAAACAAGACAAGTTAAAAGTTAAGATTAGTTTTTTAAAAACATCATTGTACGTGGATGGTCACCAGATAGGAGAGAGGTTGGGGAGACAGGTGAACAAGGGGAAGGAATTAAGAAGTACAAATTGCCAGTGATAAAAACCATCACAGTGATGTAAAATACAGCATGGGGAATATAGTTAATAATATTGTAATAACTATGTATGGTGTTAGGTGGGTACTAGTGTTATTGGGATGAACCTTCGTAAAACAAATAAATGTCTAATCACTATGCTGTACACCTGACACTAATATAACATTGTATGTCAACTATAATTTAAAATAAAATTTTAAAAAGGAAAAAAAAAATCTTTGTACAGACTGTTGTTTCTTAGCTTAGGTAACAACATTAATCTCTCAGGTGATCTTTCAATAAAGACTAAACAAATCAAACAACTAAAGGTATGGAATATTGGAAAATGATGGAGATGTCCACATCACTGACATAAACACATGCAACTTTATTGTTAGGTTCCTGAATGATCAGCAGGGGCAGAGCTGACCACAAGTTGGCAGTGAGGTCACATTGCCTCTGTGAATGGATGACTCTAATCACGTGTGATTTAGTGACTGGCCTCCTAACTCCTGACTTTTCAAGTAGTTACAAGTATAAAGGAGACTTAAAAATCAGAAATTACTGTAATATAATGCAAAAATGCCTCTGATTTATGTTGGTTACAAAGTCATAGATACCATTAATACTACTGTTTTCTGTTGCCTACCTTCATAATTGAAGGGAATGCTAAATTTTGGTAGAGGTTTATAAAAATTAAAATGCTAGTCTTTTCCCATACTAGAGCTCATACCTCCCTGAATTCTATGCATGAACTTCAGGTGGAGACTGCCTGATTATGGAGTTTGACAAATCAACTGAAGGATATTTAAGCTGAGAAGGTGTTATATTTCAGGAAAAGTACGGTCACGAGTGTTTATTAGGAGGTGGCTGAATGAATGAATAACCCTGTTGTAGATGCCACAGTGAACACAACAGAAGGGTTGGAAAAATGCCTTTGCCCTTGAGGAGTTCACAGTGAAGTCGAAATGCAGCACATCTTGATGCTGCATAACATTTTTCTGCACTTTAGGTCCATTTTAGATTGGGGGGTAAGGGGTGGAGTTTCAAAGGGTATGTGATGTCTAGGCCTCTGTAGGGAAATGGGCAGTTGCCACTGCACTTTAAACAGTAAGACTTGTCAATACAGTAACATAAATGTAGATGTTTTTCAGGTCTCCAAGGGATGAAGATATTCCTGAGAGCTATGTGGATGCTTACTTATGTTAACAGCCAGAATTCAAACTATAAGGAGTATTCTTCAAAAAGCAAATGTTTCAAATCTGAGAAAATTGATATTTCTTCCATGAAGTAGTACCAAGAAGTGCCATTTATAGTTGAAGACATAAGCAGGTTTACTTCCTATGTATCTGATTATTACTAGAACAGGTTTAATCCACATTTGTGCATTTCGTCCAAACAGGCTGCTTTTCATTTACTGTCCTCAGCTCCACCTAGAATAGCCTTTGGCTCTGTGCCATGCTGACTTGGTCTTTAATACCTACTGAGGACAGTGTTTTGAGCTGTCTAATTCATATTTATATTAGCAAAGCCATATTCATTTTCACACAACATCAGCAGCACAACAATTCTCCCTTCTTTCTTCAACCCTCAAAAAATAATTATCATGAAAAAGTCTAACACATTTCCTAGAGATGTCTAATTTGTAACCAAGTTGTAGCTCAACCCAAAGTCTTGGGGAATGTGGCTCAATGAAATAGTGTGACAGAAATGGATGAGAAACAGCTGTAGAACAGTGTAAGGCTTTGATAAAACAATTTATTATTGGCACTGAATTTAGAATCATCAGCAAACATGCATCAGGCCCCTGCTATGTGCTGCCATCACAGGTTTGGTCACCAAGCTTCCAAGGCCCAACAGACACAGCAATACCAGCCTGTGGCCTCTGGGAGGAGGGCAGTTTAGGAGAAAGGTCCTTTAAGCCAATTCAGAGTCCAAGCATTGTCTGAGGAATGTTATACCAGAAAGAAGATATTAAAGCAGTTGGTTCCACAAATAAGCATGGGGATGACAGCAAACAGAAGGTCAGAAAGACAAGACCTGCTGATGCAGAGAGAAGATGGGAAGGTGACACCAGACCCTGGCTTCTTTACTCATTAGTTGTCCATCTTCTGTGTTCTTTCCAAGGATTGTACTCCTAAGTGAATCCAAAATGAATGACTGTTTTTGGAGCCTCTGGGCCTATAACTATCTGTGTTGATTTGAGAGTGGTGTTCTGTTTGGGTGCTTTTATTTATGTGTGGTTAGGAAGAGATTTGTTTTGGTGCAGGAAGGCTAGGCAGTAAAACCAAGAGAGAGTGAAAGGCTATTATAGCTACTATTGCATTCATGAGTTGGTTTGGGAGGCCTGGTAGGGAGATGAGTTAGCACCACAACCATGAGCTGTGTGTACAAATGACTTCATTCAACTATGGGAACAAGTGCTTGTACTTCCAGGCACCGAAGCATGACAGGTATTTGAGGAGATCTCCATGTCCTCCCTGCTCCCGATGTTGCACATCACTCTGTAAGGAAGCTTTGTTACCGTGAATGTAGTAGTCAGAGGAAAAACACGAAGAGAATTTCCACCAGACATATAGGAAACTGCTGTGGAGGTCAGATATGCCTCTAAAAGTGCCCATCAAACACTGCTGCCAAGATAACTAAAGCAAAAAACAATAATAATGTTTCGGTCTACCTCAACCTGTGTTTAGGTCCTGAGGATATAGGAGCTTGTAAATAAAATTGAAGTAGCTATTTATGTAATTTGTTGTGATTCAAGCAGTACCACTTTGAAAATCCTCTAACATAATTTAAGACATGAAAAGGGACTCATTTTCTCTGCTGCTATTGTAGAATACACATTAGGTTTGGCACCATAATGTGGGACAGGAGAAAGGGTGAGGTAGAGGACCTGATAGCATACGCCACAAACAAAAAATGCTGTACTTGGTGGAGCAAACAGCATACGCCACAAACAAAATATGCTGTACTTGGTGGAGCAAACAGAGACTGTGACATCCTGAAGGCCAGTTCTGAGAAATGAGAGCTATGGGTGCAGCAACACAGCCCCTGGTAGGGTCCATCACAGGCAGGACATCCCCTGCAGACTCCCAGACCCATCTGGCGGTGGGGCAAGTGTGTGGTGGCTGGAGAGCCTGTTGTGATGCTGATCAAGCCTAACCAGAAAAATTTGAAATTTATGTCAAATTATGATATCTTTGGTAGAAACTAGTGACAATTGCATTACACATATGATATATCTCAATGGAAGTTAAACCAACATCAAATCAAAATTCAAAAAATTCTGTAAAACATCAAAATTGCATAGCTCATGATTATAGCTTGTTGGTGACACAATTTAGTTCAAGGATAAATGTTAAAATACCTAGAAGTAATGGATTGCTTTTCCTTTACACAATTTCCATGAAACTTAATTGCAGATCACTTAAGCAGATAATTCAGGTCATATACATTTGCTTTTCCAAACAGTTGATTTATTGAAGTTTAGATTGAAATCTTAAGAAAATAAGATGCCCTAATTAGGATACATGGCTGAGTAGAGGGCCATCTCACATACGCCACAAGATAAAATAAGGCTGTGTCTAGGGGAAGGGCCAATATTTCCTCAAAATATATCTCTAAAGCACTGAAATACTGGACTCTGTGGCAATCAACACTGCAAAGTTGAAGCTATTTAGTATTACATGAAGATTTAAGCCTTGGAATGTAAAAATCATTTCAAATACCCAATGCAATCATTTAAAATTCTTTTTTTTTAATTAAAGTTTATTGGGGTGACAACGGTTAGTAAAGTCACATAGGTTTCAGGTGTACAATTCTGTAATATGTCATCTATATATCACATTGTGTGTTCACCACCCAGAGTCAGTGCCTTTTCCATCACCATATATTTGATTCCTTTTACCCTCATCTACCACCCGACTCCACCCTTACTCTCTGGTAACCACTAAACTATTGTCTGTATCTATGAGTTTTTGCTTCTTCATTTGTTTGTCTTGTTCCTTCATTGCTTTCAGTTTTATATCACACATATCAGTGAAATTATATGGTTCTTGATTTTTTTCTGTCTGACTTATTTTGCTTAGCATAATAATCTCAAGATCCATTCATATTGTTGTACATGGCACTATTTCACCTTTTCTTATGGAAGAATAGCATTCCATTGTGTATATATACCATAACTTCTTTATCCAAATCATCTATCAATTTAAAATTCTTAATTTACTAGCCACAGGTTGCAAAACTTCAAGTAATGAAATAGTGCAAGAAGAGGTTTGAAAATGCATCTCCAAGTATCTAAATGATTTTATCTACTGTCTAGGTTCATAATTATATATTAATTAAATGTTAGAGGATAGCTGCCAAAAATGATCATTTGAGCTTTAAAATTATTCTTTCTGACAATAATCAACTAGCAGAGCAGTTTTATGAAAACCACTTCTACATTTGACAATAAAACTATGTCATCAACATGCTTATTTTCCTGTACTTTAGAAAAAGATGACAAGAAATTACAGCTTTCTACCCAGTTAAGGATACCCAACCAAAGCATGTTAGGATTTAAATATGTTATGATACAATGATATAATCCCAATAAAATCCCATCTCAAGATTTCTAATAAACTTCCCTTGAAATAAATTTAACCAAATCTTTGCAATTAAATTGATATATTTGTGGGGAGATAAATGGTCCACAGGAGCATTAGTCTAATTTTTTAGTAACTCCCAAAAGGGCTTTGTCTAACTCACCAAAATACTCTGCTTTGCATGATTGAAAAATGTAGAATAAGTACAAATTTCTTTAAGAATCAAGACATGTAAATACACATAAACACAAACTTCAAACACTTCTACAGTAGTGATCAAATATAGAGGCAGATCTTATACAGTTTGTTAAGTAAACAAACTAAATGTGGAGTGACATGTTCTTTTGACAGGTAACAAGTGTCTATTTGCATGAGCTTAATAAACATCAGAGTAGCCATTCTTCCTTTATCTATGTCAAACCTTACTTTTAATTTTTAGTTGGAGAAGAAAATAGATTTAAGACTAAAGTATTGGCCAAGCCAGGGGGAGGAGCATTATCCCCAGGGAATGGATACATGCCCCTTAGCTAGGGGAGGGAGACAGGACAATCCTGCAAACCAGGGGCAGGACCAATGACCCAATTCACAAGGCCCAATGCAAAGTAAAAATGTAGGACCCCTTGTTTAAAAATTATGAATTTCAAGACAGCAATAGAAATGCATTAAACCAAGTGAGGGACTGTCCCAAGTGTAGGGCTCCATGTCCCTGCACAGGTTGTACATTCATGAAGCAGGTCCTCACTAAGAGACAAGAGACACTCTCTCCCGCCCCCATTCTCTAGGACACAGAGTCCTGTCTCATCACCCCTCTCCCTAATATACACCATCCCGCAGTTCCTGAAAATGAAGGTACAGATGTGAGCAAAGAGAGTGGGGCTACAGAGAAGAACAGGGTCAAAGCAAAGGAGAAGAGAGAAGTAGAGAGAAGGATGGAGTGAGCAAAGGGGATGGAGGAGGGGGACAGAGAAGCAGAATGCAAAGAGTGGGGAAAGAGGCAGAGACGAGGCACATAAAAAAGGGAGAGGTAGTAGAGGAGAGAGAAAGAAAAAAAACCTCAAGTATTATGTTTTTAATGAAGAATAAGTAGTCATTAATCTTAAAAGTTATTAGAAAAATTAATTTTTCATAATCTTTACTCTTTTGGACACTATACAGATGTTTCAGATAAGGAGTCTTAGTAATTGGAGGAACAATCTGGTGAATTTATTAGATCTCAAAGAATCCAAACAGTGGCATTTTCATATGGCTTGACATCAGCCAAAATGTAGCAGCTGATTGAAAAATTTGGACTGAAGCTAGCAAGCTGGCACCATCTCATCTCCGCAGTGACATATACAAGCTAGTTCCTGACACACAGTAGCCTGAAAGGTTTCCAGGCCAAATTACCTTATTTGCATTAGAAATAGTGACTGTTTACTCCACTTTTCCCATCCTTTGAAGGTGTATTAAGAAACTTAATGGATTCTTAAAGAAGTCATCTAAGAGTGGAGAGTCTCTCATCTGGCAGACGATTCTGTTTATATTACCTTCCTTAGTTGTAGCATAAGGTTAATTCGATATTCCACTATTGTACATGTTATAATTTACAGGTTTTAGAATATATAAAACTCTTCTTATGAGAATTAAATGTTGAGAAATGTTAAGACAAAATTATTTCAATAGATTAAGCATGTCATCTTCCAGGAGAGAAAAAAGAATTGCTTTGCTAAGGCTTAACCACTAAGTTTCCCAACTGGCATGCTGTTTAAAAAATAAATAACCTTGAGAAAATAAATAAATGAAATTGAAGTTTTTACAGATCAACATAGTAAATTATTTAATATTTTATATATTTTCCATGAATGAAGAGATTCAATATTTAAAGAAGATATTCCCCTCAATAATCACCCAAAATTTAATGTGTTTTTGACCAAACAAGTATTTTGACTAATGTGGTAGTAAGTCCCTTGTGTTTCATTTTTTTTCCTTTCTCTCATATATCCCATGACCAGAACTGAAGAAGCAGGCAACTTGGAAATGCCAATGGACATAGACAAGCAAACGAAAAGAACAATAAAGCCTGCCCTCTCTAACCAAAGGACCAGGAAAGGGAGAAACTAACAAAACAAAAAAATTGTAGATAATAACCACTGTTCTCGGATCATAACCACTGTACACGGTAATAACGGCTGTGGCCCAATCCCCATCCATGACAGTAAGTGGGGACCCAGGCTTTCTGCCAAGGTATTGTTAAAGAAAGTGAGCAAGGGACCAGGACTTCCAACCACCAGGTAGTATAAAATAGTATAAAACTCCAACCCAAGAGCAGTGAAGAGAGAGTATGTTAGGAATCTGGACTTCCACCTCAAACCAGCAGGAAGGAGGCACCTTATCCAGTCCTCTGAGTCTGTGTAAGAGGAAGCCTGTGAAAAGACAAGACTTTTATCACCACTCAGCAGTAATAAGGGTAATCCTCATGCCTGTGGTTTCAGTAAAGACCATCTGTTTATATATTGCTAAGTGGGTAATTAGAAAGTCAAGTCTGAATGAGTGAATATATGGCTAAAAGATTAGATAGACTATTTTATTTTCTGTTTAAGTACTTTGTCCATTTTAATTGTGTTTATTGTTTAACTTGAAGAGTTCTTTATATGCTGGATACAAGTCTTATTGGATAAGTGATTTGCCAAATTTTTTTTTTTAGGTTTTTAGCTTGGATTTATTTATTTTTCTTTTTTTCTTTATTATTATTATTATTAATAATAATAATAGTTACAGATGTACAAAACTATGCAATAGTTATCTTTTTCACCACTTACAAAGTGACTACCCCCTTCTTCTGTCCCCCCACTCCTGATATCATACATATCTATTACAATTCCATTGACTCCATCCCCACCCTATATTCCACATCCCATAAATATATATGTGTTAAATTATAGTCAACATCTAATATTAATCAGCGGCAGCTTCAGATGTACAGTGCAGTAGTCAGGCCACTATACCATCGATGAAGTAGTCTCCCTAACAAGACATGAGTCCATCTGGTCACTTAGAAAAATATTTACAACCTTATTGATTATATTCCCTAAACTGTCTCTTCTGTCTTGGTGGTAGTGTTGTATTACCAGTTTATGTTGCCTCGTCCCTTCCCCTTCTCCCTCATGCCCATCCTCATCCCATCTAGCAATCATCAGTTTTTGCTTTGTGTCTCTAAGACTATTTCTGTTTATTTTGCTCACTTATTCAGTTCTTTAGATTCCACATATAAGTGAGAACATATGGTATTTCTCTTTCTCAGACTGACTTATTTCACTTAACATAATGCTCTCTAGGTCCACCCATATCTTTGCAAATGGTACGATTGCATTCTTCTTTATAGCTGCATAATACTCCATTGTGCAAATGTACCACAGTTTCTCAATCCAGTCATCTACCAATGGGCATTTCCATTGTTTCCAAGTCTTGGCTACTGTAAATAGCACTGCAGTGAACATAGGGCTGCATATATTTTTTCAAATTGGTGTCTTGGGTTTTTTGGGACAAATACCTAGGAGTGGAATTGCTGGGTCAAAAGGTAGTTCCGTTTCCAGTTTTTTGAGATACCTCCATACAAACTTCCATAGTGGCTGCACCAATCTGCAATCCCACCAACAGTGCAGCAAGGTCCCTTTTTCTCCACAGCCCCGTCAGCACTTGTTGTTTGTTGATTTATTAATGATAGCCATTTTGACCGGAGTGAAGTTGTATCTCATTGTGGTTTTTATTTGCATTTCCATAATGACCAGTGAGATTGAACATTTTTTCATATGCCTGTTGGCCATCTGTATGTCCTCTTTAGAGAAATGCCTCTTCATTTCCTCTACCCATTTTTTTATTGGGTTGTTTTGTGTTATTTTTTGGTGTTGAGTTGCATGAGTGTTTTATAAATTTTGGAAATTAACCCCTTACCAGATATATCATTGACAAATATATTCTCTCATTCAGTAGGTTTCCTTTTTGTTCTATTGATGGTTTCCTTTGTTGTGAAAAAACTTTTAAATTTGATATAATCCCATATGTTCATTTTTTCTTTTACTTCCCTTGCCCGCGGGGATGTATCAGTAAAAATATTGCTCTGGATAATGTCTGCAAATGTACTCCCTATATTTTCTTTTAGGAGTTTTATGGTTTCAGGTTTTACATTTAAGTCTTTAATCCATTTTGAATTTGTTCTTGTATATGGCGTAAGGAGGTGGTCCATTTTCATTTTTTTGCACGTGTCAATCCAATTTTCCCAGCACCGTTTATTAAATAGACTATCTTTACTCCAATGTAAATTCTTGCTTCCATTGTCATAGATTAACAGTCTGTATATGCCTAGACTTATTTCTGGGCTCTCTGTTCTGTTCCACTGATCTGTGTGCCTGTTTTTATGCCAATACCATACAGTTTTGATTACTGTAGACTTGTAGTATGTTTTGATGTCTGGTAGTGTGATCCCCCCGACTTTGTTCTTATTTCTCAGGATTGCCGAGGCTGTTTGGGGTCTTTTATGGTTCCATATAAATTTTAGGATTATGTTTTCTATTTCTGTGAAAAACATGCCCTTGGTAGTTTGATAGGAATTGCATTGAATCTATATATTGCTTTAGGCAGTATGGACATTTTAACTATATTAATTCTTCCTATCCATGAGCATGGTAGGGGTTTCCATTTATTTGTATCTTCTTTGATTTCTTTCTTCAGTGTCTTATAATTTTCTGAGTACAGATGTTTTACTTCTTTGGTTAAATTTATTCCTAGGTATTTTATAGTTCTTCAAGCAATTGTAAATGGGACAGTTTCTTAATTTCTGCTTCTGTTAGTTTATTATTGGTATATGCAAATGCAACTGATTTCTGAACATTGATTTTATATCCTGCTACCTTACTGAATTCGTCTATCAGTTCCAATAGATTTTTTGATGGTCTTTGGGGTTCTATGTATACAGTATCATGTCATCTGCATGTAATGACAATTTTACTTCTTCCTTGCTAATTTGGATGACTTTTATTTCTTTTTCTTGTCTGATTGCTGTGACTAGAACTTCCAGAACTATGTTGAATAAAAGAGGAGAATGTGGACAGCCTTGTCTTGTTCCTGATCTTAAGGGGAATGGTTTTAGCTTTTCCCCATTGAGTATGATGTGTGTTAGCTGTAGGTTTATCATATATGGCCTTTATTATGTTGAGATATGATCCCTGCCCTGTATTCCCACTTTGCTAAGGGTTTTTAACATAAATGGCTGTTGGATTTTGTCAAATGTTTTTTCTGCATGTATTGATATGACCATGTGATTTTTATTCTTCATTTTGTTGATGTGGTGTATCACATTAATTGATTTACGGATGTTGAACCAGACTTGCATACTAGGGATAAAACCCAGTTGATCATGATGTATGATCTTAATATATAGCTGAATTCTGTTTGCTAACATTTTATTGAGGATTTTTGCATCTATATTCATCAGGGATATTGGCCTGTAGGTTTCCTTTTTTTGTGCTGTCTTTATCTGGTTTTGGAATCCAGGTGATAGTAACTTCATGAAAAGAATTTGGGAGCCTTCCCTCCTTCTGGATTTTTTGGAATAGTTTGAGAACAATAGGTAATAGTTCTTTTTTGAATGTTTTATAAAATTCAGTTGTGAAGCCATCTGGTCCAGGGCTTTTGTTTGTTGGGAGCTTGTCAATTCCTGGTTCAATTTCCTTGGCAGTAATCAGGCTATTTAGATTTTCTGTTTCTTCTTGAGTTAGCTTTGGAAGATTGTATGCTTCTAGAAAATTATCCGTTTCTTCCAGATTGTCAAAATTCTTGGCTACAGTTGCTCATAGTAATTTCTTAGAATCTTTTGTATTTCTATGATGTCTGTAGCAATTTCCCGTCTTTCAATCCTGGTTTTACTAATTTGAGTCCTCTCTCTTTTATTTTTGATGAACCTGGCTAGAGGTTTGTCAATTTTGTTTATCTTCTCAAAAAATCAGCTCTTGGTTTCATTGGTCTTTTGTATTGTTTTACTGTTCTCAATATCATTTATTTCCACTCTGGTCTTTATTATCTCCTTTCTTGTACTCCCCCTTGGGCTTCTCTTGCTGTTCTTTCTCCAGTTCCCTGAGGTGTAAAGATAACCTGTTGATTTGAGATTTTTCTTCCTTCTTTAGGTAGCCCTGCAGTGCTATGATCTTCCCTCTTAAGACTGCTTTCGCAGCATCCCAGAGCTTTTGGGTCGTAGTGTTTTCATTTTCATTTGTCTCGAGGTATATTTTGATTTCCTCCTTGATCTCATTTGTGACCCACTTTCTATTTAGTAGCATGTTATTTAGCCTCCATTTATTTGAAAGCTTTACGGTTTCTTCTTATAATTGATTTCTAGTTTCATAGCATTGTGGTCAGAGAAGACACTTGAAATTATTTCAATCTCTTAAATTTATTGAGACTTGTTTTGTGGCCTAACATTTGGTCTATCTTAGAAAATGTTCCATGTGCAGTTAGTTGAGAAGAATGTATATTCTGTAGCTTTGGGGTGAAATGCTCTGAAAATGTCTGTTAAATCAGCTGGTCTAATGAATCATTTAAGGTCAGTGTTTCCGCATTGATTTTCTGTCTGGAGGATTTGATCATTGGTGATAGCGGGGTGTTGAAGTCCCCTACTAATAGTGTTACTGTTGATCTCCATCTTTATGTCTGACAATATGTGTTCTATATATTTAGAAGCTCCTATGCTAGGTGCATAGATGTTTACCAGGGTTATGTCCTCTTGTTGGATCGATCCCTTTATTATTATGAAGTGTCCTTCTGTGTCCTTTATTATATTCTTCAATTTAAAGTCCATTTTATCTGATATAAGTATTGCTACTCCAGCTTTTTTCTCCGTTCCTTTTGCATGAAATACTTTACTCCATCCCTTTACTTTCAGCCTGTATGTGTCTTTTGATCTGAGGTGTGTCTCTTGTATACAACATATGCCGGGGTCTTGCTTTCTTATCCATTCAGCCACCCTATGTCTTTGATTGGAACATTTAATCCATTTACATTTAAAGTATTATTGATTTGTGCATATTTATTGCCATTTTGTTATTTGTGTTCTTAGTCTTCCTTAGGTTGTTTTTCTCTTCTGCTTAAAGAAGCCCTTTTAACATTTCCTGCAAAGCTGGCTTGGTGGTAATGAATTCCCTTAACTTATTCTTTTCTGGGATGCTCTTTTTCTCTCCTTCAATTTTAAATCATAACCTGCTGGGTACAGCAATATGGGTTGTAGGCCTTTATTTTTCATCACTTTGAAAACCTCCTGCCACTCCCTGCTGGCCTGCAAAGTTTCTGTAGAAAAGTCGGCTGATAGTCTTATGGGGGTGCTCTTGTAAGTAACTTGCTGCCTTTCCCTTGCTGCTTAAAGATTCTGTCTTTATCCTTAACCTTTGCCATTTTCACTATAATGTGACTTGATGTGGGCCTGTTTGGGATCATCTTGATTGGAACTCTCTGCACTTCCAGGGCTTGTCTTTCACTGTCCTTTGCCAGGTTAGGGAAGTTTTCAGACATTATTACTTCAAATATGTTCTCAATCCCTTCCTCCCTGTCTTCTCCTGCTGGTATTCCAAAGTTCCACTGGTTGTTGCATTTGATGTTGTCTCCCAGCTCTCTTAAACTATTTTCAATGTTTTTCATTCTTTTTTCTTTTTGTTTTTCTGCTTGGGTGATCTCTGCTATCTTGTCTTGTAAGTCACTGATTCGATTTTCTGCTTCATCCAATCTGCTAGTAATTCCATCGAATTTGTTATGTAATTCAGTAATTGCATTCTTACGTTCTAGCTGGTTGCTTTTCATAATTTCTCTATCCTTCTTTATATTTTCATTAATTTCCTTGAGCAATCTAATAATCAGTGTTCTGAACTCTGTCTCCGATAGGTTGTTTACCTCTATTTCCTCTAGTTCCACTGATTTAGGAGGTTTCTTCTGTGCTTTTATTTGGGTTGTATTTCTTTGTCTCCCCATTCTGGTTTACTCTTTGTGCTTGCTTCGTTATAGCAGATAGATCCCCTAGGTCTCTCAGTCTTTTCTGGGTAAACTTATACAGTGTGTGTCCTTTATACTTGAATTACTCAATCTCCCTATTCTCTCGTGCATGTATATCTGAGGTGTTCCTTGTGTTGTGTGTCTTCACCTGTTGAAGTTTAGTTTTGATTACTTTTGGCTTGTCAGTAGGTGGGATTGACTCCCAGTCTGATTAGCTGTGAGGATCAGCAGTGTCAACATTTTATGAGCTGCTGTGTGAGGTTTGACCCCTATGATGACACTTGGATCCTTTGTGCCCTTGCACCTGTAGCAACTTCCTTTTGGGTGTGACCCTTGTATGTTAAACCCAGAAATGCTCTGGTTTTATCTAAAGTTGGTCTGTGGGTATTATGATTCTTGTGTCTCCAGTGCCAGTCTTGGCTAAAGTCCACCAAGGTCTCTTCAGGTTGTACTCTGCTGTATAAATATTCCTCTGCATCTTGTGGGAACAAAGATGGCTACCTGATGCCTAGCGTGATCCTGGCACTGCAGTTTGCTGTACATGAGTGTGGTTGTGACGTGTGATTGGTAGTTTTCACAAAGTCACTGCCATTTCTGCTTTTGCCTGTCCCAAGGCAGGCTGTGCACCCTGCAGGCTCAGTGAGTGTTTTGGGCACCCTTTCCATTGACAGCTGTGGAGAATGAGAGAGTTCCTCACTGCCAAAAGCCAGCTTCCAGGAATCTGTTAGTGCCTCAGCAGCTGAACCTGCCCTGTTTCCCAGGCCTTGCTGGAAAGGTGGGGGCAGGGTAGGTAGTCTCACTCTGCAGCCTCTTCTGGGGCAGAAATTCTCGACCCCCTATGGGTAGGAATACCTCTGTAATCTGCCCCTATTGCTCCATTTAGGGGTCAGTTTAAGACTCTGGCTTGGCGGGGGCCAAGGTTTCTGAGGGAGGGTGGAGGTGGGTTTTTATTTCTGTAATTTTTTTTTTTTTTTTGCTTTCTGTCCAAGAGAAGAGGAAAAATAAACAAACAAGCAAGCAAAACAAACAAACAAAGCAAAACAAAAAAACACAGTCCCAACACTGTTTTTAGCTAAAGTCTTTACCTCATACACTCCAGAGGAGTTCCTACTGCTCTCCCAAAGAGATTGCCGGGGTTTAGGGGGCTGCGCACACCCTGCAGTGGCTCAATCTCCGGTCTGTCTCTTGGGCTGCGCATTCCCTCCTCCCCTCCCCCAGTGAGTATTCTTTTTTCCCCTGCTTGCCCGGTTTCAGGCTTCTGCCTCAGAGCCTGCGTGCAGAAGTGCTCTAGTTGAGCTCCGTGGGACATGGTGGACGCAGAGACTGATACCTGAACCGGGTGGGTGCAGGGATTTATCTTGCCCTGTCACTGTCACTGCTGGGCTCTGCACCTTGCTTCCTGGGGACCTGGGGAGCCGTGGGTGCATCTGTACATCTCCCCTCTCTCCTCCCCCACTCGCCCAGCCTGAGGCTTCTTCCTCAGGCTGCAGATCATTGTGTTCTTGCTGTACTATAGGTGGGCCACGGGGCGCAAGGAGCAAGCAGTGGGAACACTCACCGATCTGCTCTCTGAAGCTCTGTGCCTCTGCAGCCGCGGGTTCGGGCTGCACCTCACGTGTCGCGCCACCTTTTTCCCCCACTCGCCTGGCCTGCCCACCTTCCAGTAATCATTGTGTGATATCTTTAGTTGCTCTGTGTGATGAGTAGACGTCCCTTTGAAGAGTTACAGAAGTTCAAATTGCAAATATTTCCAGGGGAGAACTCAGGGAACTCTCCTCACAGCTGCCATCTTCGAAATCTAGATAGACTATTGACAGTAATGACCAGATATATTGGTAATATCAAAAGTCTATGTTATTAAAAAATACTCAAACTTAATTTTTAGGAAGGAGAAATAGGTCTGAAAGAAATATAAGAATTAAGTTAATTTATTCTTTTATGAAAAAAAAAAGCCCCAGAATTTTTATTGGCTATCTAATGCAATTCATTTCAATCCATCAAAAAACATGTGACTATATTTTCACATCCCTCTAGTGAGTACGATAATCTCAGCATTGCCATAAAATATGTCGTTACATCTTACAAAACAGTGAAACTTGTAGTAATTTTTCATTTTTCTTAATGTGCTGTGAAGTCCAAAAAGGTTTCCAAAGTTCAAAAGCACTGGAGACTATCATATAGATATAAATACTTCTGATATTGTTTGTATGCTGAATGGAGAATCTCTTTTCAAAAATTATTCCCTTAGGAGCTTTGATTGAATCATTGGCTGAGTTAACCGTTATAGTCAGTAAAACATGTTATTTGTGCCAGTAATGTTGAGTCTGAAAAGAATTAATTAGTTGAATGGCTGTGGACAGGGACATTGCAATCTATAAAGCTTGACTGTGTTAAAATGCAGTGGTGATAAGAATAATGAGCAGCACAGGGGAAAGAGCTGTTATTAACTCAGCTCTTAACAGCTATTTAAAATAAATAAGTAGTTACTGAGGCAAGTGATTATAAACTATGGAGGCTATTTCTATTAATAGTATTAAGTTGATAATCAGTTTTATTTATGCACAGAGGAGTAAAATTGTTAATATACATACAAGCATGTTTATTGCTTTTGCTTTTCCAAAGATGAGAAAAGGAATTATACAGCTAATGATTGCACAGCTCAGATGGTTTTGTTTTTTTTTGCATTTTTCTATTTAGTTACATGTTATGGGGAAATTATATTTTATGGTAAAAATAATAACCCTGCATACAGTAGGGGCAAATAAAATTAAAAATAAGAAGCTTAATTTTCCCTCCTAAAAATAAAGAGACTCCCTACATCCATTCTTCTTCTTAGAGAAATTACTTTAGAAAACTATTAACTGTAAGTACTTCCTTCTTTTTAAAAAATGTATATAAATACTTTTTAAAACTCAATAGGACTTTTTCCTTTTTTTTTTACTTTATGACACAGCTGTGTTTTTTACAAGAACCTGAGAACCATATATTTGAAATATAAACATCAAGGGAGGTTGTACTCTTATCTCCCCGTTTCTGTGAAAGGCTAAAAGGCTAACATCATCAGTTGGATACCTTGCTCCAATTTACCAAACTACCTCCTGTCATAAAGGTATAAAAGTTTGTTTTCCTCCAGCCAAATATCCCGATTACCAGATAAAGTTAGCACGAACTGTGGATGACAAATGGTGCTGTCAAGCCATTTTATTTGAGGGCTAGTTATTGTTTATCTTGGAAACGGGTGTGTAATGGTTATATCTGCCTGGTTATATAAGGATGAGATTTCTTTTTGCCTTTGCAATCTGTTAGCACATTACCTGTGATAAATTCACATTCTGGTTGAATGCTTATTCAACAATAAAAATGTTTCTTTTCTCTACTACTTTTGTAGAGAGAATTTCTGGTTTAGGGAAGATTTTATTGTTAAGTATGCTCTCCAACAATTTTGGCAAAGGCCCCAGGTGGTTCCTGAATTGAGTTGATAATTGAAGGTCTGTAGCTACACAGTGGTGAGTTAAGAGATCTTCAATTTTAAAAAGTTTTCCCTCTAGACCTCCTCTCTTTAGGAATACTAAGATGAACTACATTCTCCAAATTCAAGATTTTACTGTTCTAAGCATGAATCCCATGAACTCAAAATCCCCTCAGGATCACCATTGCACTGGAAAATATGGGAAGGCAAGAATGTTGCATGGAGGTTTCTCTATTAAATGGTGTCTCCCTTCGTCACATTTGAAATGAGTATACATGGGAGAATCAGTCCTGCGGTGGTCTGAGGATGGGTTTTTCACACATCCACAGAGGTTCTTGGAAGGACCTCATCCAAGCAAATGAGTTACTGGTATTTATGGGATAATGAGAATCAAAATGTATCCCTATCAGTGTATAAATTTGAAAAGCTTAGGGAAAACTTCATTCAAAAGTCTGAAGATTCATTGAAGAAACATTTTTAAAAATTTAGATTTAAGTAAAAGTTGTCCTTATTTTATTTTTTGTTGTTGCTCTTTTGTTAGAAAATGAAAAGTAATAGGTAATGTGAATTCTAGCAGCATTCCTTTATTTCAAATAGATATTAGCAAGATGATTCTAAAATTCCTATGGAAATGTGATGGACATGGAATGGAAAAACAACCTTGATAAAAAAGAACCAAGGTCAAGAAATTAAACTGACTTCAACTTTTATAATGAAAATAAAATAACCAAGACAGTGTACCATTCACACAGGATGGGGTTGAGAAGCAGAATTGTACATATATAGTCAATCATTTTAAACAAAGAACCATAGGAATTCAATGGAGAAAATGAAAGTCTTTTCAACAAATAATGCTAAAACAACTGGAAATCTCTATGGGAGGAAAAAAACCTTGAGCTCTATCTTATATCACATATAGAAAATTAATTTGAAGTGGATTATAAATCTAAATGTAAAAACTGAAGAAAAAAGGAAAATATCTGTTTAAACAAGGTAGGGTGTGAGAGGGAGGCAAACGTTTTTTGAGCAAGACACAAAAAACAATAACTGCAATATTTAGACAAAAGATAAGTTAGAATGCATCAAAATTTTGAAAAATACTTCTACTTGTCAAAAGACACTACCAAGATATTGGAAGAGCCAACCAAAGGCAGTAAGAAAAGATTCATAGCACATCTAACAAAACAACTCTATACAGAACATATAATGGACTCAGAATACAATAATAAAGAAAAACAACTGGAAAAAATAGGGAAAACTTGAACAGACATTTCATAAAAGAAGATGTATAAAAACTTGAACAGACATTTCATAAAAGAAGATGTAGCCAACATAGATATGAAAAGTATCAACATTATTAGTCATTGAGAATGGCGAATTACACCACATAAGATATCACTGTTTAACCACTGGAATGGATAAAAGAAGAAGAAGAAGAAGAAGAAGAAGAAGAAGAAGAAGAAGAAGAAGAAGAAGAAGAAGAAGAAGAAGAAGAAGAAGAAGAAGGAAAACATCAAACGTTGGCAAAGATGAAGAGCAATTGGAACTCTGAAACATTCTGGTAAGAGTGTCAAATGGTAAAACCACTGAGTTACAAATAAGAAATTGTGGAGGAATAAGTCATACTATGGTGTTAGATTGGAAATGGAGGTATCAGTAGAAACTCATGCCTAGAGAGATAAATTAGATGGATGGATAGATAGATAGATGATAGCTAGCTAGCTAACAGATAGATAGATGATAGATAAATAGGTAGATAGATGACAGATAAATGATAGATGCATAGATACAATAGAGACAGAGGTTATATATGTGTGAGTACATTTGAGTATATGTCACAATGTATTTGTCTGTAATTCCGAAGAAGGCCTAGAAGAATTTGTAATGAGCACACTCAAAGAACCATTCAAAAGGACCACAGTAAGTACCCAGACCTTGAATTCTAAATATTATTCACTAAAAGGAATGAGGACCACTAGGAAAAATAGCTGATTCCAGGGTTAGGGACAAGGAAATTTTAAAATGAACCTAGAAAATTTTATTGTGCCAAACAACAAGGAAATACTTAAAGAATGATGGGAATATGTCAAAAGAACATAGGACAGTTTGAAGAGGTTTGGCTTCCCCAATCTGGGACATTTGTACATTAGAATAAATAATGGGTTAATGAAGTATAATTTAATGAATGGAGTAGGAATCTATAAATATATACTAGTATAAATAAATGAAGAAAAACTCCTACTTATTTTAGAAAGCATGCTGCTGAATGGAAACGGATGGAACTAAAAAATCATCAATAGATAACAGTGGAGGAAAGTTTGATGAAGAACAGGATAATTATGGCACATCAAAATATCTCCCACAAATAAACTATTAATTACAAAGCAGAAAACTAGTAATTTTACAGTATGTACACCTGTGGACACCATCTGATCAAAGCTAAAATCAACAATATCGTGACAAATCAGCATCATAGACCTCTTAATAAATTGCACTAGGAAGAATATGAGACCAGGTATGTAATATTCCTGCCCAAAATTTACAACCTACAGCTAATAATGAGAAAATTCTCTCAATTTTGTTTTAAACCTAAAGCTGCTCTAAAATAAATTGAAGTCTTTAATATAAAGTGCTTTAAAAGTTAAAAAAAAAAAATCCAAGAGAATGATGAATATTCAGCAGTAGCAAAGAAAGCTGTAGGTGCCTGTCTGGTTTCCCAGTGCTGTCCTGTGGTGGAATAAGCACTGATTTACTCGAAGTGCCCCTGCAGCACCACCACTACATCATGTGCACTAGGTACAGCCTTCTGCAGAGGTGTTTCTGAGACATTTCCAGCCGTTGCCTGAGAGGCCACTATGCTGCCTCAGATATATGACAGCTGATGGGTAGAGGATTTCTATTTTCTAGTATGTGACGACACGTATTTCTTTCCTACAATAGAAAACAACGTGTAATTCTCTGGTATAAAACACCTTGCTTTCCAAAGTAACATAAGGATAACAGCATTTATACTATTATTAAGTTGGCAGTTTGTAAGATTTCACTGTATATTGTTACTCTTAGATTTTCATGAAATACATTTTTATACTGACATTTCATATGCTTGACCTCAGTTGAAAAAGTCTGAAGAATGCGTTTTCATATATTATTTTAATTTTCACATTTAGGAAAAATGTATAGTCTTCAGTTTATCAAAACATACTTATGAGTAGTTGTGTTTCTAATAGCTAGTTCTACTGGGAAATGTAATACTTTATATAGGATTAACAAAATGTAATCACCATCCACTAGCATGTTAAGTATTTAAATGTCAGTATTCAAATTAATTTTAGAATTTTTGTTATATGATAATGGCAATAAAAAATTCTATTTTTTAAATAAAAGTTGGGTTAAGACAAAAAAATTTATAGGCTAATTATGTCCCTATGATACAGCAGTTTCTTTTTGGTTTAATTCAAATTTAGTGTATCATTGTGTACACACACTTACACATACACACTTACACATCCCTATATCTATATCCATATTTATATTTATATTTATATCTATATATATCTATATCATCTATATCTGATATAGGTATACACATACATTTAATATATACATATATAATATATATCTGGGAAGTGTACTGCATTATTTGTTCTGCTTTTAAAATCTACAGTTACTTCTTGAAGTTAAATGCTGGGAGTATAATTGTAAAAAACAAAACAAAAAAAACTTAACCTTACCACTCAAATGGGATACAATTTAATAAAAGTAAACTGCCAGTGACAAAAGAGTGTAATATATATATGCTACAATAAGAACTAGTAATATGGGAACCTATGTAAGAAGGCTTTAATACAATCTTGAGGGAGAGGGTGGAGTGTTAAGAGAAATCTTTGAAGGAGAAGACATGTCTAAGCTTACTAGTTAGCCTTGGTAGGATGGAAACATCAAACATGTCTTTCCCTCTTCACAGACAAACTGTTTAAAAAAGTTGCCTATACAACCTGCCTATATATCTTTTTAAAAATTAGTTTTAGGTGTATAAAACAACATAGTGATTAGACATTTACACCCCTCACAAAATGATAAGCCAAAAAAGTCTTCTACCCATCTGACACTGTACACAGCAATAACAATACCATTGACTATATTCCCTAAACTGTACTTTATATTTTGTGACTATATATTTTTTAAATTATAGTTGATGTTAGTATTATTTGATATTAGTTTCAAGTGTACAGCATAGTGTTAGACATTTATGTAATTTATGAAGTAATCACCCCAATAAGTCTAATACTCATATGACACTACACATAGTTTTTACAGTATTATTGACTATATTTCCCACACTATATTGCTCATCCCTATGACTATTTTGTGATTACCAATTTGTACTTTCTAATCCCTTCACCTTTCTTACTCATCCCCCCATTCCCCTACCTTCTAGCAACCATTAGTTTGTTCTCTGTATCCATGAGTCTAATTCTTTTAGTTTGTTGATTTATTCTGTTCTTTAGATTCCACATATAAATGACATCATATGGTATTTCTCTTTCTCAGACTGATTTATTTCACTTAGCATAATACCCTCTCTAGGTCCATCCATGTCGTTGCAAAGATAAGATTTCATTTTTAATGGCAAAGTAATACTCCATTGTATAAATGTACCACAATTTCTTTATCCAATTAT
The DNA here is from genome assembly GCA_033961575.1 of Aselliscus stoliczkanus. Classification (NCBI taxonomy): domain Eukaryota; kingdom Metazoa; phylum Chordata; class Mammalia; order Chiroptera; family Hipposideridae; genus Aselliscus; species Aselliscus stoliczkanus. The sequence goes on along the minus strand of CM066740.1, from coordinate 66,315,169 downwards.
CTGTCGATGGGCATTTTGGTTGTTTCCATATCTTGGCTATTGTAAACAGTGTTGCAGTAAACATAGGGGTGAATATATTTTTTCAAATTACTGTTTTGCATTTCTTTGGATAAATACCCAGGAGTGGAATTTCTGGGTCATAAGGTAGTTCTATGTTTAATTTTTTTAGGAAACTCCATACTGTTTTCCATAGGTGCTGCACCAATTTGCAATCCCACCAGCAGTGCACGAGGTTTCCCTTTTCTCCACATCCTCACCAGCACTTGTTGCTTGTTGATTTTTTGATGACTGCCATCCTGACAGGTGTGAGGTGATATTGTGTTTTTCATTTGTATTCTCTGATGATCAGTGAGCTTACACATATTTTCATAAGTCTATTGGCCATCTGTATGTCCCCTTTGGAGAAATGTCTATTCAGGTCCTCTGCTCATTTTTCAATTAAATTGTTTGATATACACATATATACACACAGTTTTTCCTTTCTTAAAATGTGTATACTTTTCTGACACCATATATATATATATATATATATATAGATATATATATATATATATATATATATATAGTGGTTACCATCAGCGTCCAGATAATTCTGATTATGGCAAACTAATGATTGAGCAATGTTGACCAAAGTGTCCACTTGTATACATTTTTTTGGCATGCCTGGTGTGTGTGTGTGTGTGTATATATATATATATATATATATATATATATATATATATACCAAAAATATATACACATTTTAAGAAAGGAAAAAACTGTATTAAAATTACACTGATGGTAATCACTTTGAGCATCTCATAGTTGCAGAAGTCAAACGTGACTTGTATTCATCTTCTGTAATATATTGAATATTACAATTTTAATACAGTTTTTCCTTTCTTAAAATGTGTATACATTTATATGTATATATGCATACACATTTTATCATATATATTATATATATAATATCATATATATATGATATTAACCGCTTGTCAGATGCATCATTGGTGAATATCCTTTCCCATTCAGTAGGTTGTCTTTTCATTTTATGGATTGTTTCCTTTGCTGTGAAATAACTTTTTATTTATTTAATTAGGCCCATTTTTTATTTTGTTTCCCTTGCCCGAGGAGATATATCAGTAAAAATATTACTAAGGGTAATATTTGAGAGTTTACTTCCTACATTTTCTTCTAGGAGTTTTATGGTATTGGGTCTTGCATTTCAGTCTTCAATCCATTTTGAGTTTTTTCTTGTATATGGCATGAGAAGGGGTCCAGTTACATTTTTTTGTATGTATTTGTCCAGTTCTTCCAGCACTATTTATTGAATAGACTGTCTTTACCCCAATGTATATTTTTGTTTTGTCATAGATTAAATGACCATATAGGCATGGATTTATTTCTGGGCTCTCTATTTTGTTCCATTGATCTATGTGTCTGTTTTTATGCCAATACCATGCTCTTTTGATTACTGTAGCCTTGTAGTATGATTTGATATCAGGTAGCATACTACCTCCATCTTGTTCTTTGTTTTCTCAGGATTGCTGTGGCTATTTGGTGTCTTTTATGGTTCCATATAAGTTTTAGGATTATTTGTTCTAGTTCTGTGATGAATGCCATTGGTATTTTAATAGGCATTGCATTGAAACTATAGATTGCTTTGGGTAGTATGGACATTTTAACTCTATTAACTCTTCCTACCCATGAGCATGGTATATGTTTCTATTTATTTGTATCTTCTTTAATTTCTCACTTCAATGTCTTATAGTTTTCTGAGTACGGGATTTTTACTTTCTTGGTTAAATTTATTCCTAGGTATTATATTTAGGGAAGGGTCCCAAGTTCATTTTATGAGGCAACCATTACACTGATTCCAAAACCGTACAAAGACATTGCAAAAAAGTAAATCTTTAAGCCAGTATTCCTAATGAACATAGATGCAATAATGCTAAAAAAAAAAAAAACAAACTGAATTCAACAATACATTAAAAATACCATAAATCACCAACACAATAAAGTGGGATTCATTCATGGTATGCAAGTTTGGTTCAATATCTGTAAATCATTTAATGTGATATACAACATAAACAAAATAAAAAATAAACATCATATGTTCATATCAATAGATGCAGGAAAAGCATTTGACAAAATCCAGTGTGTATTTATGATAAAAACTCTCAGTAAAGTCAAAACAGGGAACATACCTCAACATAATAAAAGCCATATATGACAAACCCACAGCTAATATACTCAATGGGAAAAAACTAAAAGTGTGCTCCTTAAGATCAGGAATAAAATAGTACTGGTAGCCCTAACCACAGCAATCAGACAAGAAAAAGAAATAAGTGACATCCAAACAGTAAAGGAAGAGAAAAATAAACTGTCATTATGTGCAGATAACATGATACTAAATACAGAGAACCCAAAAGATTCACCAAAAAACTATTAGAATGGTTAAATAAATTTAGTAAAGTAGCAGGATACAAACTTAATATTCAGAATTTGTTTTCATTTTTATACACCAATAACAAACTATCAGAAAGAGAAATCAAGAAAATTGCCCATGTATCTTAAATTCCTACTTTTGATTGTGTAAGTCTGGCTTCAGCCTCCATCACTACATTTATCAGGTCACCTTAGGCCATGAATGATTTCATATATCTAATGCACTTTTTCCTCAGTACTCACCTGCTGTTGACCACCCTAAACTTATTATAACATTCTTTGCCCTACATTTCTCTGAAAACAAACTTTTTCTTCTACCATTCTAACATATTCCCTTCTCTTTAGTTTTGCAGGGCATCTCATTGGAGCTCCTTGAGGCTTGTACTAAATTTCTCTTTCTAGGCAATGATATTTTTCTGGGGAACATTATTCACACCCTTTACTTCTACTCACATATATTCACAAATTACTATTTCTAACTAAGATTTCTTATTTGAGTTTTGATCTCATCTGAAACATTACATCTTTTCTTGGACATTTCAAAGAAAGCTCAAACCCAACATGGCCAAAATTAAATTTACAATCTTTCTTCTAAACTGGTACACTTCCAGTAAATGACACTACTATCCATCTTGCAGTACAAGATATAACTATCAAATATATCTTAAAACTTCCATCTTTTTATGTACTATACCTGGTAAGTCATTAATTTCTGCCCAGTTTATATCTTGAATCTTTTTGAAATCCAGCAGTAGCTCTGTATCTCTCACATCAGCACCACATAATTCAAGCTACTATCTCTGGCCTGTGCATATTTAAGCTGGTTTTGGTATATCTACTCTTGCCCCCTCAAGTTCATTCTCTACCCAAAAGCCACAGTAATATTTTAGAATGAGGGTCTGCAAAGTTTTTCTCTAAAGGGGCAGATGGTAAATATGTTTAGCTTTGTGAGATGTGTAGTCTCTATTGCAAATAGTAAACTCTGTCATTGGGGCTCAAAATCAGAATGTGTAAATAAATAAATATGGCTGTGTTCCCATAAAACTTTATTTACAAAATAGTAATAAGGTCAGATTTTACCTAAGCAACATATTTTCCAACTTTTGTTTAAGCATACCAAAGTGATAAAAAAAAATCCCTTGCTTAAAATACATTAATGATTTCCCAATACTTCTTAAGACAAATACCACAACATAATGCATGAGGTTCACAAGATCTATCCCCTACCTACTTCTCTTATCACCAACTTCCATCCCTGCATTACCTTCCTCCTTTCTCCATTCTAGTATCCCTAGAATTTGCAATTCTGCAAGTATATCACTTGAAGTTTGTTCTGGCTACAGGCTTTTGCCTTTCTTTATCTGTGTATGAACTGTAGGCTATGTTAAATGCCCCATGGTAAATGCACTGTGTATCTTTTGTTAAAAAAACTGACTACATATATACTTTCACATTTCTATCACTCTCAGTAGATTAAAATCTAAGAAAACAGGTTGTATATCTGTTCACCATTGCAGCCCAGCTCTTAGCACATTACTTGGTACATTTACACAAGATAAGAAATCATGGCTTGGAGGGAGAGATCCAGGATGGCAAATTAGATAAATAATGTGCCTACATCCTTCCATGAACACATTAAATTACAACTAATTTATAAAACAATCAACTTGGAGGACCATCTGAAGTCTAGCTGAACAGAAATCCTGTGACTAAAAGTATAAAGAAGAAGCCACATTGAGACAGATAGAAGGAGCAGAGATGCAGAATGGGCCCCAAACCTCCATGTGAAGGGATTTCTCGGCTGCAGAGATTCTCCCCAGAGGAGCAAGGGACCCCAGCCTCCACACCATGTTCCCCACCCTAGAGTACTGGTGTCAGGAAGAAGAGCCCCCACAAGATCTGGCTGTGAAAAACTGAGGATTCCATCCATCCAGGTGGGATGGAAGGCTGCAGGAAACCCAGTCCTTTTCAACAGCCCACTCATTGACTCACTTGCTCAGAGGCACTCACCTTGGATCCTGGCAGAGGGATGGTGATGCAGGGAGGTGTTGGAGAATAAGGGGCTCAGACTGAGGTGTGTGGCTTCAGAGGGAGGACTGGAGGACAGCTGGCATTTTCCCAGTGAGAGGTCTTCCTCCCATGCAGCCAGTAGGCAGGCACCATCTTTCCTGTGGTGAGCCCACTCCCACATGACTAAATCTGAATCTGATTGGCCTGGTGAGCTCCACTGTTCCACTGTGCTGACACACTAGGACCCTTCCCCACACAACTCACCCAATTTGAGAGGCACTTTGTCTGCAAGGATCCAGCCTTGCTCAAATTGCACTCTTTTGAAAAACTACTGGAGCCCATGGTCCCAGGCAGGCAGTAACTGACCTCAGTGTGCTCTGAGACTCTTGCTGAGTAGCTATAGGCTCAGCACTGGAACCAAACCAGAGTCTACATTAACCTTGTGGCCACAACTCTTCCCACTCTAGAGACTCCCTGAGACCTTGCCTCACTCAACTTGCATACCACATGAGGCTTTAGCTGCAGCTGAAACTTATGGGAGCTGGCAGGTGGTAGCAGGCCTTGAGGTATCCTGGCTTTTTGCAGAGCTACTGCAGGCCCACTATTGGTAGCAGATGTCGTTGGTTCATAACATGGCTCTCCCATACACCTTCAAGCAGCAAAAAAATGGTAAATTGCTTTGTAGGTCGTACCAGGTAGTCCCTGAACAGTCACAGGCAGTGGGTGACCTGGGCCTGTAGTGGAGCTCCTCCGAAGAGGCCCCAGAATGAACATACTTGGAGGTTGGCTTCAGACCACAGCAAAACACCACCCAATTAACCGCACAAGTGGCACCCACAAAGAGTGGTCTCAACAGGAACCAGAGCCTACTAGGATGAATCCCATTCAGTGGGTTAAACCCCCTGCACAGCAGTCTGTAAGCTGTGACCATGGCCAAACCCCATAGCCAATCAGCCTGAGGGCCAATCCCACCCATTGACATACCAATAGCAGTCAAGGCTCAGCTATAATAGGAGGGCACACACAATCAACACAAGGGACATTCCTGGACAACCCAGAACAAGTGATGAGGGAGACTGTGCCAAGGCCCCACAGTCTACCTATTGCATAAGGCCATCTGGCCAAGACTAGGAGATATAGCAGATCTACCTAATACACAGAAACAAACAGAGAGAGGCAGCCAAGATGAAGAAACAAAGAAAAGTGATGCAAATGAAAGAACAGGAGAAAAATCCAGAAAAAGAACGAAATGAAATGGAGATATGCAACCTACAAGAGATAGAGTTCAAAACAATGGTTATAAACTGTAACTGAATATATAGATAGTCATAGGATGTGGAGTATACTGTAGAAGGGAGTCAAAGGAATTGTAGTAGATATGTATGATATGGGCAGTAGGAGTGGGGTGGCAAACTGAGGGAGGGGGGTTGTCACTTTGAGGGGTAAAAAGTATAACTATTGCATTGTGTTGTACACCTGAAACTAATTTAAAAAAATGTTTATTTCACAATAAAAGATGTAAAAAAACAAAACAAAACAAAAAACAATGGTTATAAGGATGCTCAAGGAACTTACTGAGAACTTCAACAGAGACAAAGCATAAAAAAAGGACATAGAAATGATAACAAAGTACCAGTCAGAAGTGAAGAATACAATAACTGAAATGAAGAATGCATTAGAAAGTATCCCCAGAAGACTAGATGAAACAGAGGATCAAATCAACAATTTGGAAGACAAGGTAGCAGAAAACAACCAATTGGAGCAGCAAAAAGAAAAAAGAATTTAAAAAATGAGGATAATTTAAGAGACCTCTGGGACTACAACAAGTATAAAACCATTTGCATCATAGGAGTACCAGAAGGAAAAGAGAGAAAGCAAGGGATTGAGAACCTATTTGAAGAAGTAATAATGACTGAAAACTTTCCTAACTTAGTGAAAGAAATACACATGCAAGCACAAGGAATGTCAAGAAACCCAAACAAGATGAACCCAAACAGGCCCACACCAAGACACATCATGATTAAAATGACAAAGTTTAAATACAAAGAGAGAATCCTAAAAGCAGCAAGAGAACTGCGACTATTGGGTTTTCAGAAAAGTCATGAAGCAAGTTTGCACCAGATGGCACTAGTTCATCTTTGGAAGTACTAGAGTCATTTGCATCTATGTTATTGCTATGTCATTTGACAGCTGACAGTTCTAGAGTCATTCTAAAAAAAAATTGAGAAATTTGGTTTAGTTTTGGAGATTTTACAAGTTGAAGATGGAAGACCAAACTCTGCATTTTTGCCATATTTTATTGTTTCTTCCATAAAAGGAAGAACATGCATCAAACTTGTGAAAATTTGCATGAAGTTTACAGTCAACAATGCTCTACAAGAACATCAGTGTCAACGATGGTTCACGAAATTCCATGCAGGTGATTTTGATCTCAGCAATGCTCCTCGGTCAGGGAGACCCACCGAGGTTGATGACGACAAAATTAAGGCATCGATTGAGTCAAACCCATGTTACACAACACAAGAGATTGCAGAAACATTCAACATCCAGCATTCAAGTGTTCATGATCAGCTGAAAAAGCTGGCATACGTAAGCAGGTTCGATATTTGGGTTCCGCATATGAACTCGAAGAAGGTCATTTGAAAGCATGTATAAATATCTGCAATATGCTCATTAAACATGAGGAAAACGATCCTTTTTTGGAGCTACTGATAACTGGTGATGAGAAGTGGATTGTTTACAACAATGTGGTATGCAAATGGTCTTGGTCCCCACGTAATGATTCGCCTCAAACAACATCAAAAGCAGACATTCATCCGAGGAAGGTTATGCTCTCAGTGTGGTGGTATTTTAAAGGTGTCGTATTTTTCGAGCTCCAAACAATCAATTCAAATGTGTACTGTCGGCAATTGGACAGTTTGAATGAATCCATCATCCAGATACGTCCAGAGCTTGTTAATTGTAAAGGAGTTACATTCCATCTCAACAACGTGAGACCGCATACAAGTTTGATCACCCCTCAAAAATTATTGGAGCTTGCATGGGATGTGTTACCACACCCACCATACTCTCCTGGCCTTGCGCCATCAAACTTCCACTTGTTTTGCTCTCTTCAAAACTCCCTGCATGGTATAATATTCAATTCAGATGAGGCTGTAAATCAGCACCTACTTCAGTTTTTTGCAAATGAAGACAGGTCCTTCTATGAACAAGGAATTATGAATCTCACTAAAAGATGGCAAAATGTTATTGAATGAAATGGGCAATATATCATTGACTGATCTTTGTTCTTTATATAAATAAATGACCTTTGAAAAACATAGACAAAATACGTCATGACTTTTCTGAAGACCCAATAGTAACTTGTAAAGGAGTGCCCATAAAACTGTCAGCTGATTTCTCAACAGAATCATTTTAGGCCAGAAGGGATTGGCACAAAATGTTCAATGTGATGAAAAGCAAGGGCCTGCCACCAAGATTAATCTACCCAGGAAAGCTATCACTTAGAATGTAAGAACAGATAAAGAGCTTCCCAGACCAGGAAAAACTAAAGGAGTTCAACACCACTAAACCAGTATTACAAGGAATGTTAGACAGACTTCTTTAAGATGGAAAAAAATCAAAATTGAATAATAAAATGGCAATAGCAACATATCTATCAATTAATTTTAATGTAAATGGATTAAATGCCCCAATCAAAAGGCATAGGGTGGCTTATGTATAAGAAAACAAAACCTTTACATATGCTGCCAGCAAGAGATTCACTTCAGATTGGAAGACACACAGAAAGTAAAAAGATAGAAAAAGATATACAAATATCTAACCACTATACTGCACACCTGAAATTAATATAAAATAATATTGAATGTCAACTGTCATTGAAAATCTTAATAAGGGGGTGAAAGGTGAAGGGGAATAAGAGACCCAAATGTCCAGGTATAAAACAAATAAGTCATGGGAATATAATGTACAGCATGGCGAATATAGTTGATAATATTGTGATAGCATGGTATGGACTTATGGTGATCACTTCTTAAGTATATCAATTTTGAGTAACTGTGGTGTAACCCTGAAACTAATACAATATTGTATGTCAGCTATATTTTTTTTGTTTTATTTACTTATTTTTATTAGTTTCAGGTATACAACACAATGCAATAGTTACACTCTTTACCCCACAAAGTGACAAACCCCCCTCCCCAGCTCGCCACCCCACTCCCCCCCCATATCATACATATCCATCACAACTCCCCTGACTCCCCTCCACAGTATACTCCACATCCCATGACCATCCACATATTCAGTTACAGTTGGCATACAATACTATACAACATCAGCTTCAGGTATACAGTGCAGTGATCAAGCTTCTACTCCATCCAAAATTTTTACAACATTATTATATTCCCCAAACTGTGTTTCACATCCCCGTGGCAACATTGTAGCTGTCCATTTATGCTGTCTAATCCCTTCCCCTTCCCCCCATCCCCACCCCCATCCCAACTAGCAACCCTCAGCTTTTCTTCTACATCTGCGAGTCTGTTTACTTTGATCGTTCACTCAGCTCTTCAGACTCCACACACAAGTGAGATCACATGGTACCTGTCCTTTTCCGACTGACTTATTTCATGCAACATAAAAGTCTCTTCACAACAGTATCAATTTCATTCCCAGAACTGCCCCCATATCCCTGGCAACACGGTAGTCCCACCTACACTGTCCAAAACCTTCTCCCTCTCCCTCTTCCCCACTCCCTCCCAGCCAGCAACCATCAGTCCTTCCTTTATATCTGCCTGATATGACTTCAATCTTCCCAAATTTACTGAGACTTGTTTTGTGGCCTAACGTGGTGTATCTTGGAAAATGTCCCATGTGTACTTGAGAAGAATGTATATTCTGTTTTTTCAGGGTGAAATGCTCTAAAAATATCAACGAAGTCCAGCTGGTCTAAGTATCGTTTAAGGACCCTCTTTCTGTGTTGATTCTCCGTCCAAAGGGTCTGTCCCTTGGTCACATTGGTGTTGAAGTCCCCTACTATGATAGTGTTACTGTTGATCTCTGTCTTTATGTCTGTCAAAATCTGCTATATGTAATTAGGAGTTCCTATGTTGGGTGCATAGATGTTTATTAGGGTTATAGTGCCCTTCTTTGTCTTTTATTGTAGTCAATTTAAAGCCTATTTTATCCAAAATAAGTATTGGTAATCCAGCTTTTTTTTTTTCCTTTCCATTTGCATGAAACATCTTATTCCATCTGTAAACAGCACATACATGTGTCCCATTTTCTTATCCGCCCAGCCACTCTCTGTCTTTTGATTGGAGCATTTAGCCCATTCACATTTAAAATGATTATTGATAGGTGCACATGTATTGCCATCTTGTTATGTGTATTCCTGGTCTCCCTGGGTTAGCTTGCTTACCCCTTTCTTTTGTTTAAAAAAGCCCTTTTAACATTTCTTGCAATGCTGGCTTGGTGGTAATGAATTCCTTAAGCTTATTCTTTTTTGAGAAGCTCTTTATTTCTCCTTCAATTTTAAGTGATAGCCATGCTGGGTAGAGCAATCTTGGTTGTAGGCCTTTATTTTGTGTCACTTTGAGTATCTCCTGCCACTCCCTTCTGGCCTGCAGAGTTTCTATAGACAAGTCAGCTGTTAGTCTAACAGGAGTTCCTTTGAATGTAATCTGCTGTCTTTCTCTTGCAGCCTCTAGTATTCTGTCTCTATCTTTAACCTTTGCCATTTTAACTATGATGTGTCTTGGTGTGGACCTGTTTGGGTTCAGCTTGTTTGGAACCCTCTGCACTTCTTGGGCATGTATGTTGATTGACTGAAGTTTTCAGTCATTATTTTTTTCAAATATGTTCTCAACCCCTTGCTTCTTCTCTTCTCCTTCTGGTATTCCTATGAGTCTAAGGTGGTTGCACTCACCTTGTCCCATAGGGCCCTTAAACTATTTTCATTGTTTTTTTATTCTTCGGTCTTTTTGTTGTGCCAACTGGGTGATTTCTGCTATTTTGTCTTCAAAATTGCTGATCCGCTCCTCTGCTTCATCTACTCTACTGGTGATTCCTTCGAGTGTGTTCTTCATTTCAGTTATTGTATTCTTTAGTTCTAACACGTTGTTTTTTATGGTTTCCCTATCCTTCTTTATGTCCTCGCTAAGTTCCTTAAACATTCTTATCATCAATGTTCTAAACTCTGTCTCTGAAAGGTTGGATCCCTCTGTTTCATTTTGTTCCATTTCTAGAGGTTTCTTCTGATCTTCTACTTGTGACATGTTTCTTTGTTTCCCCATTCTGGCTGTCGCTCTGGGATTGCTTCGATGTATTAAATAGATCACCAGGAGAGCCCTGGCTGGATCATGAGGCATACAGCTCACGGCCCAACACTCCCAGGAAAACTTCCAGTCTCAGCCTGTCCCAATCAGCCGCTCGCACATCAGGCCAAGCAGCCCGACAACCAATCACCAGCCTGGCAAATCTGCAAGCGCAGTGCGGAGAGCAGGGACCCGAGGCGGCTTGTGCACTCCCGCATCTCAGTGAGCAGCCTGTTGGAGCCGGAGGGCACCCGCCCAGCATTTCCCTGGCAACCCAGTATAAACCGGGCGGATGGTGGGGATCCAAGGCCACATGCACCCCGCAGGCGCACACACGCACTTCTACGCCAATTCCAGCAGACCAATGAGGTATCGGACCTGAGCCTCCGTGGGAGGGCCCAACCCTGACAAAATGGCGCCCTCCCTACACCACTCACGTGCAGGCTCCACACCACGGGAACAACAGTCCAAAAATCTCCAGCCTTTGCACCAAAGGTGCTCAGTTCAGTCCGTCCCCGCAGGCTCCCAGCCCACACAGCCACTCCCTCCACCAGGAACCAGGTAAGTGTTCACCGGCGAGCAAGCCCGGGCGCCGGCCCAGCTGATGCTCCAGCCACTCTTAGCCTCACCGAGCTGAACAAAGAGAGTCCTCACTAATTTACTGCCAGCTATCTTAGAACTCCTCCTCCCAGCAAAGGAACGCTGGGCTGGTTAGCTTGGTATGTGGCTGGAGGGTCTCTCCCCCAACCGGAGAAGCTTCCCACAGCTGGGGCCTCCCTCATGGGGTTTGCCCTCTCTCATCTCCACCCATCCTACCAGACCCGACACGGCCTTCTCTTAAAGTTCTTCATTTAGTGCTTCTGTTCATCCAGTGTTCCGGGGACTTTGAGGGTTGAATGCTGTATAATTTGCTTGTAATTTTGGTGTGATCCTGGGAGGCAGTTAGCACAGTGTCTGTCTATTGCGCCATTTTACCGGAAGTCGCTATATTTTTAATAAAGTCTTTTTAAAAAAGAAATCATGGCTTATTAAAGAACTAAACATTCTGGTGTTGCTGCAGACCCACTAAGTGGTTTTAAGCAGGAAGTTTTAAAGGTTAGATTGGTTTCAGAGTGTAGTATGCAGCAGATTTTAAAATGCTATTTATTTATTGTTTCTTTTTTCTTTTAAATTGAAGGCCTGTGTAAAAGCTTTCCTTGTCTAAATTTCTGTGAATTATTTTTCATATTTTTTGCCCATAATTTCACAACAAAATAAAAATGTTGCTGTTTTCTAAGTGTGTCTGCATGTGTGTGCATTTGCGTGCGTGCACTTGTCTTTGGGAGAAGTATGCTAAGACTTTAGTATTCAGGTTTTGGTGCCTAGTGCTTTTCATATTTCATAGCCACATAGGAGCCAAGTGTGGTGAAAGAAATACAATGTAAAATTTTAGTTGATACATTAAAGATTATAGATTGGGCCACTCATTACCACTCCATCAAGGTTTTCAGCACAGCATAATTATTCAGCATGGGAAATAGGTATTAAAATTAAACGTGGCAAACTATTTCACCTTTTATTCTGCTGGAGAGATTTGGAAACCTCATATTCAGACAGCAAAAGAAGGGTGTTGACCACGCTGTGTATGAGTCTACAGTTTATTAGATTACCTGTCTTCTGAATGTCATAAAACCACTTTTAGTTCATAGAACAAAACAGGGAAATACTATAAGCTGGTCATTTTAGTCACAGATAGATTGTCTAAGCAAAGCCCCTTGTTTCACAGCAGAAAGCTAGGAATATTAATTCCTATATCAAAGGTCATCCAGGATATCATAATTAAAAAATAATTATAGTAACAATTCTTTTTTGGATCACTTAACATATGCAAGCACACTTAAAATTCAGCAGAACCCTATGATTTTGATGATATTCTCCACATTTTATAAATGAGGATATTTATAAATGACCCAGTAACTTTCCTAAAACCATAACACTGGTAAGTGATCAGTCTGGAATCAAAATCCCAGTCACCTTAATTTCAGAGCCTAGAATATAACCCAACCAAATGCTCAAGAGCATTCATACTTTATTATTTTTATTTTATTGATTACTTTGGTTTTTTTTCTGTTTTAAGGTAATATTTTAAAATATACTTTAACTTTAATTTAATTTTTTTTCAGTTACAGTTGGTATACAATATTATATTAGTTTTAGGTGTAAAACATAGTCATAGACATTTATATAATTTACAAAGTGATCACCCTTGTAAGTCTAATAACCACCTAACAACCACACATAGTTATTAAAATATCATTTACTATGTTCCTTATGCTATACCCTACACCCCATGACTACTTTGTAACAACAAATTTGTATTTCTTAAGTCTTTCTCCCTTTTCACTCACTCACAACCACCCTCCCTTCTGACAACCATCAAAATATTATCTTTGTGTTTGTTTCTGCTTTGTTTATTTATTTTGTTCTTTAGATTTCACATATAAATGAAATCACTTTGCACTTGTCTTTCTCTGTCTGACATACTCCACTTAGCACAATACCCTCCAGATCTATCCATGCCACTGCAGATGGCAAGAACATTCCCTTCCATGGCTGAGCAATATTCCATTGTATATATACCACCTCGTCTTTATCCATTCATCCATCGATGGACACCGAGGCTGCCTCCACATCTTGGCCAATGTAAACAATGTGGCAATGAACATATGGATGCACAGGTCCTCTCAAAGTAGCATTTTGAGTTTCTTTAGATAATACCCAGACATGGGATTATTAGGTCCTTCTTTGTCTCTTGTTATAGCCTTTGTTTTAAAGTTTACTTTGTCTGGGGTATTGTTACCCCAGTTGTTTTTTTTAATTTTTATATTCATGAAACATTTTCCTCATCTCTTTACTTTCATTCTCTCTGTGTGTCTGTCAATCTAAAGTTAGTCTCTTTTAGGCCACATATTTAAGAGGTATGTTTTCTTTTTCATTCAGCCACTCTATCTTTTGATCAGAGAATTTAATCCATTTAAATGTAATCTAATTGTTGATATATATGTAGTTGTTGCCATTTTATTTTATATATATGAAATATATATAAAAAAGCCCCTCTAACATTCTTAAAGAAGACCCTCTAAACTTTAAAACAAAGGCTATATAACAAGAGACAAAGAAGGACCTAATAATCCTAATAACCACTACTGGTTTGGTGGTGAGGAACTCCTTTAGCTTATTCTTGTCTGGGAAGCTCTTTATCTGTCCTTCAATTCTAAATGATAGCTTTGCTGGGTAGAGTAATCTTGGTTGTAGATCTTTATTTTTCATCAGTTTGAATATTGTGCCAATCCCTTCTGTTCTGCAAAGTTTGTATTGGGAAATCAGCTCACAGTCTTATGGGGGCTGTCTTGTAGGTAACTAACTGCTTTTCTTTTGCTGCTTTTAAGATTCTCTCTTTGTCTTTAAGCTTTTGCACTTTAAGTATGGTCTGTCTTGGCTGGGCTTCTTTGGGTTCATCCTGTTTGGGACTCTTTGTGCTTCCTGGACTTGTATGTTTATTTCTTTTACCAGGTTAGGGAAGTTTTCTGTCATTATTTCATTAAATACGTTTTTCAACTACTTGCTCTCCCTCTTCTCCTTCTGGTACCCCTATAACATGAATGTTGGTATGCTTGATGTTGTCTCAGAAGCCCCTTAATTTCTCCTCATTTTTTGGATTTTTTTTTTCTGTTCTGATAGGTATTTTCTGCTACCTTTTCTTTCAAATCTTGATTTGATCCTCTGCTTCATCTAACCTACTGTTAATTCCCTGTAGTGTATCATTCATTTCAGTTTTTGTAGTCTTTATTTCTGACTAGTTATTTTTTATGTTTTCTATTTCCATTTTCATGTTTCCTATTTCTTTGTTGAAGTTCTCACTGAGATCACTGAGCATCCTTATAAGCAGTGTTTGGAACTCTGTGACTGGTAGATTACCTGTCTCTATTTTATTTAGTTCCTTTTCTGGAGCTTTGTTCTGTTCTTTTATTTGGGACATGTTTCTTTTTCTCCCCTCTTTGGCTGCTTCCCTGTGTTTGTTTCTATGTATTAGGTAAGGATATTATGACTCTAGGTCTTAGTAGAGTGACCTTCTACAGCAGGTGTCCTGTGGGACCCAGTGGCACAGTCTCCCTGGTCACCAGAGCCAGGTGATCCAGTTGTGTCCTTTGTGTGAGTTGTGTGTGTCCTCCTTGAGCCTGTGTTGCTGTTTTCATGCCATTGGGATGGATTGATGACCCTTGAGCTCAATGGTTGTGAAGACTGTCCATGATTACAGTGGGTTCAGGAGCTAACCCTACAGAGCAGGATTCTCTTCAGCAAGGGCTCTGGAACTACCCAGTCTCCCCTTTGGGTGTGTCATCCTTGGAGGCAGCAGGCGATGCTCTTGCTTGGTCCAAAGCTGGCCAATGAGTATACCAGCTTTGGGGCCTTCTGGAAGAGGACCCACGGCAGGCCATATTCAGCTGAAGATTGTGCCTTGCCTGGGACTATCTAGCATAAGCCACAAAGCAATCTGCAGCTGGCCACCACCCACATTTGGCTTGGAGGTACCCTGACAGGCCAAGCTGGAAACAGGCTGGCTGCCACTAGTGCCGGGATTAGGACTGTTCAGCAAGAGGAACTGCACATTCCAAAACCAGATTCAGCTTGTCTGGGTTTTACAAACTTTTGCGAGATTTTAGGAAAATTGATGCATGACCCAAGAGAAGCCATTTGTACAGAAATCCTACTGGAAGCAGTTTGGATGTGCCCCAAATTTGAGTGTTACAGATTCTCAGGGAATTAGGGCAAAGGAACAGTGTTAGCCAGGTTGATGGATACTCAGATATGGTAGCTGCCTGTGTCTGCACGTTGGGTGGGGGTGGATTCATCAAAGAAACAATGGTTTCTACCAGCACTTCTGGTTGGGAGAAAGCTGCCCCTACAGCCCTCATCTTGAAGCCAGATAACTCAGTTCCTCCCCATTTGTCCCTGGCACCTTACAAGCTCCCGGCCCATGCTGGAGCTCAGAGGAAGTGAATCTGTCAGAGAGTAAGTCCATATGTGGGCCCTTTAAGAGGAACATCTGGAATTTCAGCCACCCTTGTGTCACTCAGCTACTATCTCTGTTGCTTTTCACAGCCAGAAGTTCTGAGAACTTCTCTCGACCCAGCACTGGTATCCTGGGTTGCTGAAGTGATATGGGGTTGCAACCCCTTCTTCCTCTCAGGGGGAGATACCCCTTCCAATTTTTAATGGTCACACTCAGCTGTGGAACTAGCCTGTTTTGCATTTATGCCCCTCCTACCAGTCTCCAGGTGGTTTCTTCTGTGTGTCAGTAGTTGTAGGGCTTTGGTTCAGCTAGATTTCAGGTGATTGTCAATGATGGTCTTGCTCTATAGTTTAGTTGTAATTTTGATGTGATCATGAGAGAAGGTGAGCACAATATTTACTTACTGCCCATTTTGCTTGCAAGTCTGTACCATAACTTCTTTATCCAATCATCTGTTGATGGATACATAGGTTTTTTTTTTCATATATTGCCTATTTTAAATAATTCTACAGTAAACATAGGATTTATATATCTTTTGGAATTAGTGTTTTGAATTTCCTCAGATAAATACCCAGGAAAGGGATTGCCAGATCATAAGGTAGTTCTATTTTTAATTTTTGGAGGAACTGTTTTCCACAGTGGCTATACTATATTTGCTCTTTCAGAGGTGTAGTATTCTCTGACCTAAATAATCTGAGCTTCAAACACAATATGAACATGTTCCCCAGGGCTTGACTAATACTCTGGTTTTATTCGAAGCAAATATTCTGGGCTCTTTATTTCCACATGCATTTCCTTGAGTACAAGTCCTCATATTTTCTCCTGCATGAGGTAGCTAAATGAATCATGATTTCACTGCCAGATGCCCAGAAGAATGTCTAAACCAGGTTTTCACAGAGGAATATTTTAAGACTGAGCCAACACCTGTGAGTGTTTGTTTTACAAATCTTTCTAAATTAATGACTCCTAATCCATTCTTTTCATTATCAAAAACCTTGTTAGTTTGTCAGTGTGAACTTCATGATACCTGAAAGATTTTGTCTGACTCAAACTATGTAATTAAGAAAATTTTAAAATATAATTTTGTGTCAGGTAGGCTGAGTGGTGTGGTGGTTAAGTGCTCGTTTGGGAAGCCAGCGGCCCCGGTTTGGGTCCCACATATGAGGGCGTGACACTGTCCTAAAATATATATATATATATATATATATATATATATATATATATATATATATATATATATATGCATTTTGTGTTATTCATATATAATGCCAATAAGAAATTCTAAACAGCATGAATTACATAGCATTAGCAAAGCCAAAGAAACATTAATACTTTATTTAGCTCATATTGCCTTTATGCATTTAGATAAACATACCTTTATGCTTAAGCTTTTGGAAATGTTAAAAGATATCCTCTAACTAACCCATTGCTGTGTTCCTATAATACTTGAGACTTGAGGAGCCACATTTGGAAGTTGCTGGAAATCATTGGCTCTGTTGTTGCACCTCAGGATCTTACCCTGACCCCAAAGAATGGCTTTAATTATTGTGCAAGCCCCAATAATACCCTGATGTAACCTCACACATCATGTTTATCCTGGGATGGGAACGTGCCTTTCTCTGGAAAAATACAGTAATTATTTCTGATTATTTTCTAGTGTAAGAGATACAAATCAATAAATATTATACTCCAAACTTGGAGATATTTTTGTAATGTTTTAGCTGTAAGATTTTAAAGCAATACAATCTGAATTATAATACATGAATATAATGGAAAGCCAGAGAGCCATTAAAAATTACTGAAAAATATTACAGAATATAAAACATATAATATATGTGACACTTTTAAAAAAAAATCCATAGACATGTTACTTTTGCACTAAGGGGAAAACAGTTTGAGGAGAAAATAAAGATACCATTAGTGTTGGTAGAGAATAGAGTGAATTGCTGAACTGCTCACTCCTACGTTAATTCAAATTTAATATTCTCAATTTTGAGATGATCAGATACACGAAGTGATGCAAAAGAGACTGGCTTTTCCAGATTAGAAGAAAATAAACAGTAGTAGGAAGAGGAGATGAAAGATAAGTCCCAGAGGAAGCAAATACAGGGCAATAACTCCTGAAAGGAAACTCATATACAGTGTTTCCTTGGTCAAAAGTGTTTCTGTGCCAAACCACACTTCACTTCAGCTCAATTACTATGAAATTCTTTTCAAGGCTCACCTCTTTTCCGCACCCCCTCTGAAAGGACCATTCCACCTAGTCTTAGTTTGCTTTCTTGTCTCAATTCTGGATTCCTTGTGTAAAAGTGCAAATATATACACTATGTGTGGAGATGGGGGGGAATCAGTGTCAATAGCTGTAAAGAAGGGTGTGTGTGTTTGAAAACACTTATCAACATACCTAGCTCAGTAACCAAAGTTGCAGTAAGCCAGATGCTTCTGGGGAGTGTTTGTCTATCTCAGCACTCAAGCTAGCTCTTTTCTGATCTTTGTAAGATAATGAAGGAAGCTCCTTTAAAATCTTCTAGGAATTATTAGTGAGGACAACTTTTATTCTTTCTAAAGGATGTTTCCCTAGAATCATTATCTGGTACTGATCTCCCCTGATTTCCATCCATTGGCAGCCACCCTCTCTCCATGTTTCTTTTATATCATTCCTCCATTCCATTCACTCTTGCTGCAAAGGACATGCAGGGCCAGCCAAACTACTTGATCAAGGAACTGGATGTTTACAGGGTTAGTTAAAACACCTTTAGGGCCTGAGTGGCTCAGTTGGTTAAGAGCTTGCTCAAGTTTGTGAGCTCTGAGCAACAGGGTCATTGGTTCGATTCTTACATGGGCCAGTGAGCTGCGCCTGAGCTGAGCTGCCAACAGGTGGCAGGAAGGCTTACCTGGTGAGAGCACGTGCTCCTAACAACAAGGTTGCCTGTTCGAAATGGTGGGCTACACCCGCCCACAACTAAAGACTGAACACAGCACCTTGAGCTGAGCAGCGCAACTGGTCTTGGAGCTGAGCTTGCTGCACCCTCCACAACTAAGACTGAAGAACAACTTGTCTATTCCCCTTCCCCAATTCCCCAACACTGTTCCCCTCCCCCACTTCCCCAATAAAATCTTAAAAACAAACAAACAAACAAAAAACACACCTTTAGTGATCTCTATACATGCAATGTGTTGTGGTAAACACTTGAATTAGTGTCAGCTTATTTAACCTGTATGTACTTGTAAATTTTTAAACAGCTTTTGGTATAATATTTTACATGTTAACTTATTCATCTGTATGGTTAAAATGCTTATCATGTTTGGTTTTCTTAAAAAGATTTTATTGGGGATTTGGGGGAGGGGAACAGACAAGTTGCTGTCTTTTTGTTTTTCAGTTTAGTTGTGGAGGATGTCGCTTCACTGGCCCATGTTGGTATCATCATTGCGCTCTTCCCAGATGAGGCAGATCGGTTGCCGGCCTCTGGATGGTGGCTCTCCATGGCAATTGGCAGTTCATGCTGGCTGCCAGCCGCTCAGGTTGGCTGCCGGCCACTCACTGTAGCCTATGGCAGTCCACTGCAGCAGGGGCTGCAGCCAACACTGTCATCGGGGCTTGCAGCCCAGCTCCACGTGGAGCTGTTGTTAGCTGTAGAGGGCAGTGTCACTGGCCTTCATATGTGGGATCCGAACCGGGGCCACTGGCGTCCCAAGCCAGCTGTTAGCCAATGCGCCACTCGGCCCACCCGCTTATCATGTTTTTTTAATGAACACATTTGGCTGCTTAACAATTGAATTTATTCTGTTAGAATATTAATAATGTCTGTACATAAAGATGAAGGATATTGTCCCAGTTTTTTTGGCAGGCTGCTTAGGAACTTAGGTGCTTGATTGGACAAATTTGGGTGAATAGGCTTGTGGTATGATGAACACTATGTCCTAGTTTCTGACTCACAAATCCATATAGTAAACAAATTCTCAGTGGCATTTTTCTTAGCATGTATGTGGATGATGACTTATTGAAATAGCTCTTGAATGTTCTCAGTTAGCCAGATCTATTCAGTTCTTCCAAAGTCAAACAGCAATGTTTCTTTCTCATTAAAACCTCATTTCATAAATTTCCTTATCCTAATTCAATTTTGTGTGCCCTCTCCTTACAGATTTTTTCCTTTGAAACAAAAACATATGCTAGTCCCTATTTCTCTGTCAGAGTTGGTTGCTTTTCTATGCCATGACATTTGACCCTTATAATTATTTTAATTTTGCTCTCACCCTAAAAATAGCACCTTTATCAGGGTAGATTATATTTTTTTATGATATCCTCTAAGAATGCTTGTGTATGTGTGTCTAGAATACAGATCAAAAAAATCTGTCACTGTTGCTATTGCTGTTTTGCCATCCTGAGAAAACATAGTAATTCAGTTACTACAATGATCATAAGGCAAAAAGATAAATTGGATGTTTCTCATAGTGTATTACATGGAAATTTCCATTAAGATGAAGTCTTAAAAATGAACATCAATCAGTTTAGGCAAATGTGTATCAACATTGGAGATAAATTAGCACAAAACACCGAATTACTATTATTTCTGCAAGATTTACCACCAAATTAAATATTGAATTATTGGAGGCAAAGTGGAAGAAAATCTGATCTTGGGAATATCTAGTCTTCATTTTACTTTATAATTCTGCCTGACCACATAGGGAGAGCATAGATTCAGCGCAAGTCCCTCCCATCGCTGGACAGTAGGGAGAGTCTGGCACTCAGAAGGCCTCCTGCCACTAGATGGCAGTATCACCTAACCGAAGGAAAACAGTTACTTCCATTAGCCTCCTGCTCCATATTTGTCAGCTCCAAATGAATAGATAATTCAACTGGGGACAAAGAGTGGGAGAAATAACAAGATCCACTCTGGGCTCATCTTTTGCTACACAGTTTCCTGAAGGTCTGCATTTTCTGAGTTGTTAGGATGAGTGTTCAGATTAATCAAGTGTGCTTCAGTCTCATTTGGCTATAAATCTTTGTCTGTATATTCAACCAAGCATTGTCTCAGAAGGATTGAGGGCAAGAGGCATCAATAACTTTTGTTCCTACTCAAAACCCTTTAAATTTCTCTCCGCCAAGATTTTGTTCATCCCATGTCCTCCTCTAGTTGTGATGACTGTTGAGTTCTAAGCCTCCATTAGTGTCCCCTTTCAATCGTGAATTCGTCCAACTTCTCCTCCCAAGAGTGACAAAACCCTTATAGAATTTTGCTGGTGGCATTTACATAACATCTTATTACATGCGTTTTTATAGACTTCACTTTTTAAAGCAGTTTTAGGTTCACAAAAAATTGGGCGGGAAGTACAGAGAGTTCCCATACACCCCTGCCTCCACGTGTGCACAGCCTCCTCCACTGTCAACATCCTGCACTAGAGTCAGGCATTTGTTACAGCTGACGAGCCTCCATTGGCTGATACCTTATCAGCCAAAGTCTATATAGTTACATTAAAATTCACTCTTGGTGTACATTCAAACGGTTTTGACAAATATATAATGACATGTACCCACCATTACAGTATCGTACAGAATAATTTCATTGCCCTAAAATATATATGTATGTATTAATTGTCTTACCCCCCTTACTAGAATATATGAGTCCTAGGGGAGGGAATGAATTTTATTGATCACAATCTTCCCTGTAGTAAATTATTATCACCCTGTTAAAGTTAAGGATAAAAAAAAAAATGTTAACTGAATTGATGATTTTCAGTGACTATATGTAATATAGAAAGAAAAGTGTGTACCTTGCTTAGTTCTGTTGAGATGTACTTCTGTTCTTTATAAGAAATGTCCAATAATCCCTGTGAACCAGGGAGTAAAACTCTCCCAAACTCAAGACATGAATGGGATTCTCATAGCCTGGGATGACACGAAGAACCAATATTGTCAGCTTTTAAATTAAACATATTGTGTAACCTTGTCCATATTTTAAGATTGTTCAGACTAGTCTACAGAAGGGGATAAAATCTTTGAAAAATTTCATTATCTGTTACATTTTAGTTTTCTCCCCTCACATGACCATGAACCTGATTTTAACATTTTGTATTCTTTAAAATAGGAAGACTACATGTTATACATCTTCCATGGTGGCTTAGATACATAAAGATGATACCATGATGAAGTTTACTTGGGATATATCACAGGAATCTGTTCTTGTTCCATGCAGTTTAATATTTTTACCAATTATTTGTATAAAGATCTGGATTTTCTGTACCTTTAGAAGAAATTACAGATTAATTTCACAAACTTGTGATGGATTTAATGTGACCATAGATAATTGATTGCCTATCCTCAAGGCAACAAATTTGTCTTTAATTTTGGATATTATGTACACAAATATAGTAGACAAAATCCTGTAGTTATAGCCAAATTAAACAAACTAAGCTAAAAGGAATAAGGGCAAGGTCCATTACATGGATGTGTTCATCCACCTGGAAGCTCTCTGAACCCCTTACTACTTGAATTTTTATGGAGGCTTCATCATGTAGGCATGATCTATCAAAACTCCATTTCCAGTCTCTCTCACTTCTCTGGAGAATGAGACAGAGGCTGAAAATTTCAGTCCTTTTTATGGCATGGTATTTCTGGTGACCAACCCCATCCAGGAGCCCACCAAGAGTCACCTCATTAGAACAAAAGACACTATTTTCACCCAGGAAATCCCAAGGGATTTAGGAGCTCTTTTTCAGAAACCTGGATCAAAGATGAAATATTAGAAAAAAGATGCTCTTTTATCAAAAGCAGGGACAAAAATAGATATAAATATATATAATATATACGAGGTTTGCAAATTAAGCTTGTGAACTTTTTGCAACGATGTTGCTAATGTTTTTTGATACCAGAGGGATTATTCGTTATGAATTTGTACCAACTAGACAAACAGTTAACCAAGTTTACTATTTGGAAGTGCTGAAAAGCCTGTGAGAAAAAGTTAGATGAAAACGACCTAAACTTTTCTCCAACAATTCATGGCTCTTGCATCATGAGAATGTACCAGCTCACATGGCACTGTCTGTGAGGGAGTTTTTAGCCAGCAAACAAATAACTGTATTGGAGCACCCTCCTTACTCACCTGATCTGGCCCCCAGTGAATTCTTTCTTTAGCTGAAGATAAAGGAAATATTGAAGGAAGTCATTTGGATCACATTCAGGTCATCAAGGGTAATATGATAGCTCTGATGGGCATTCCAGAAAAAGAGTCCCAAAATTGCTTTGAAGGGTGGACTAGATACTTGCATCAGTGCATAGCTTTCCAAGGGGAGTCCTTTGAAGGTGACTCTGGTGATATTCAGCAATGAGGTATGTAGCACTTTTTCTAGTGCGAATTCCGATAATGTAATCTTCAGACCTCATATTCTCACACATTGACGAAGACATTGAGAATGAATTGTAAGAAAACAGTAAGTTAGTAGTATTTTGATAATAATGGATATTTCTTTGCATTTCCTGAAAACAACTACTTGAGAGTATCAATCATACTTTGAAACAATCAATGTATTAGAAAACATCACAATTTCCTCATAGAATAATTATTTTGTTTTAAGATTTGTATTATTGTTCTTGAAAATTTTATGATATATTCAACTTAGTGTCTGAAACAAGCTGTTTGAAAATTTTAAAACATATTACTGTTGATCTGTTTCATATAAAATATTGAAGAAATAGAAAATTTAGTATTATACAAGTTGTTAAAATGAAGAAAACATTTTAAATTTTATTTTGGTATATTTCAGTTAGTATGATGGCAAATACTGCATGTATTTAAATGTGGGATAGCATTTCAGGTAAGTGTCAATAAAACTTCTAAAATGTTTTGAGAAGTGAAGACTGCAGATGTCGGTTACCTTAGAAATCTTTGCAATGATTTGGATTGCTGTGCAGTGTTCTGTGGAACACGTGAAAGACACCGCAAGGGTTTATTTGAAATATCATAACTAAAATCGCCATCACTGATGACCCAACTCTGTATTTATCAATCCATAAAAAAATCTTTATTTTCTCTCTTAGTAACGTTATAAATAATTTTTATAAAAAATACCTATTCTGGTTAAGGAGAATAATATCATGTTATACTTTTATTGAATCTATATTTTCTGTCCCATCATAAAAATATTTAATAATGCTCATATAATATCTCACTTTTTCTAAGTGGCCATAAATATTAACTCAATTACAAGTTATTTCTGTCCTAAAATATAATGCTTTTTATTACATTTCACACACACACACACACACACACACACACATGTAATAAGTTTATGTATGTACATATATAACTTGAATACAACCACTCACATTCTTCCTGGAACAATGTAGCTTTGTAGTTTAATACATATAGTAATTCTTAGTTATGTTTTGTCTGGCTGGTACAGTGTTGATAACATTTTCTTTGAAAGGCTCTCAGTAGTGCATGGACTCCCCAGTGGATCCACATTTTCTACTCCTCCTTATTCCATTTCTCCTGCTCAAGTCACACAGTTTTGTTTCTATTAGGCATCTGCAGGCATCTCAGTTTGCTTCTCTCTGATCTTCAGCATATCATAAATCATTCTCTCTTATAGCTTAGTTATTCTGAGTCCATCTCTCCTGTTACCCTCTACGCATCTTAAGGATATGGGCTATGTACTATTCATCTGTATTCTCCAAAGCGTTTCACACAAAGGAGGCATTCAATAAAAGTTTATTGTAATAGTCAAGGGTGTGGGAAACAGCTTAAGCACACACAGAGATGCTCCCTGAACATTTAAGGAATAAAGAGCAAATTTCATATTTCATAAAGCTAGTGTTTTCAGAAATGTAGCAGTCTCTGTTAACAAAATTAGTTTCCTTGTTGAATTAACACAACCTTCAACAAAATAATACCTGGGATTCTTTAGTCTTATTTTTTCCCTGGAATCTGGATTTTTCTTACCAGAGTCTAAGACTGCTAGTTTTTCTATAATTTTTATATTATCAAAGTATCAGATGTACATACTTAAAATAAATATTTCAATGAGCATATAATAGAAAATAAAAGCCACCCTGATATGTGTATGTATATTTGTACCTTAAGGCAGTGATAAAATTTAATAAGATTGCATAATGGGCTAATTATTAGGATAAGAAAAGGATTTTAATAGTTGAGTGAAATGCATTTGAAATCTCAAACTCTGCTCCATTCATTCACATTCTATAATAACGAAACTTGACTATTTGAAAATGTAACTAGTGGCTGTCAGAATTATCATATGTCTTAGACAAGTATATAAACAAATGGTAAGTTCTCATGTTATTCATGTGAGGTCACTTATAACCTATGAAAAATGGCCTGTGGACCAAAGAGTTATTTTATTTTATTTTATTTTAGGGCAGTATCACTGGCCCTCATATGTGGGACCCGAACTGGGGCTGATGGCTTCCCAAGCCAGTGCTCAACCATCGCGCCACTCGGCCGGCCTAAATAAATTTTTTTTTTTTTTGGAGGGCAGTGTCACTGGCCCTCATATGTGGGATCCAAACCGGGCCCGCTGGCATCCCAAGCCAGCTCGTAACCACCGCACCACTCGGCCGTCCTCAAAAGAGTTATTTTAAAATAACATAAATCTTGGAATGGTTTTTTCACCCCTAAATATTTTTAGATTACAAGAACAGTCCTGATCATGGATATAATTCTCAAAAAAAATCCCTTGAACAGAGACTTGTAACTCTACTATATAATAGTACCAGATATATAATAAAATGTTCCTTAATACAATTTACTTTGCGATTGACAGAAATTTGGCATATTGTCTTATTGGTTTTTACTTAATTCAAATGACTAAAAAGGATGAAGACACAATGTAAATTACTGTAAGAGAAGGATGTGTATGTCTTAGTAATTTTGTAGCTTAGGTACTTTTGAACATGGCTGTATGTTACAAATGTTATATTATCAATGATTCTTAAAGACATTTTTAAAACCCTGGGACTGGTAAGTGTTTTTCATGCCTATACACTTTAATGCCAAACTATATCTCTCACACATAAAAGAATCATCTGTCATATTTAAGGAATAACCAGAATGTACATTAAGTTCTGACTTTAAGCTCACAAACTTACCAAAATGTGCTTACATTGGCATCACTGTACAAACAGCTTGGTAAGGTTTCATAACCTTGGTATACCAGTGTCTCACAGCTGTGTTCGTGTCAATGTGTGGCAGTGTCTTGCTGAGTGGAGTTCATTATTGTTGCATGTTTTGTTGGCTGCCATGAGAATGTCTGAGCTTGAATTAGAGCAACGAATAAACATTAAATTTCTTGTTAAACTTGGCAAGAGTGAAAGTAAAATCAGGGACATGTTAGTCCCAAGTTTATGGGGATAATGCCATGAAAAAAATGACAGTGTACAAATGGATTAAACATTTTTGTTTATTTGTTTTTGTTTTTGCTTTTTTTTTTAGCTGAGCCATCCTGCCACCTGTTGGCAGCTCAGCAGCAACTCAGCTCGGGCTGGGAATCAAACTGCTGTTGCTCAGAACTCAGCTAGCACTCTTGAGCGAGCTCAACCAACTGAGACACTCAGCTGGCCCAAGGATTAAGCATTTTTCCTGAGGACAAACAACGCTTTACTGATGAAGAGAGGTCAGGGTGGTCAGCAACAAACAGAACTGATGAAAACGTTGCAAAAATTTATCGAATTGTGAATCAATATTGTTGCCTGACTGTGAGAAGCATAGCTGACCAAGTAAATATTGAAAGAGAAACAGGAAAATCTTAACTGAAAATCTTGGCATGAGAAAGGTGTGTGCAAAAATGGTCCCGGAGGAGCTCACCAATGAGCAAAAGCAAAGGAGAGTCAAAGTTTGCCAAGGCCTTTTGCAGAGGCAAGACAATATTTTGGGCATTGTTATCACTGGTGATGAAATAGGGGTGTACCAATATGACCCTGAAACAAAGTGTCAAAGTGCACAATGGAAGTCAGCCAATTCTCCATGACCAAAAAAGTTTTGTCACTCTGAATCAAGAGTCAAAACAATGTTGCTCACCTTTTCTGATATCAGAGGGATTATTCATTATGGATTTGTACCAACTGGACAAATAGTTAACATAGTTAACTATTTGGAAGTACTGAAAAGCCTGAGAGAAAAAGTTAGACGAAAACAACCTGAACTTTTCTCCAACAATTCATGCCTCTTGCATCTTGAGAATGCAGTATCACATGGCACTGTCTGAAGGAGTTTTTAGCCAGTAAACAAATAATTGTATTGGAACACACTCCCTACCCAGCTAATCGGGCCCGCAATGACTTCTTTCTTTACCTGAAGATAAAGAAAATATTGAAAGGAAGAGATTGGATGACATTCAGGACATCAAGGGTAATATGATGATAACTCTGATGGCCATTCCAGAAAAAGAATTCCAAAGTTGCTTTGAAGGGTGGACCAGTCGCTGGTCAGTGCATAATTCCCAAGGGGAGAACTTCGAGGGTGACTTTAGTGATATTCAGCAATGAGGTATGCAGAACTTTTTCTAGGATGAGTTTATTAAGTGAATTGTCAGACCTCATCATTTGTATCTATGGCTCCAGCTTAGCCAGATAAAAATGTAAAAAAAGCCATCAAATATTTTGGTTGGTATAATATACAAACTTCATAAAAAGATATTTCTGTAATTCAAATGGAACTATTTTAGCTATTTACTTTATAATTAACATTGTTGGGTTATAAAATTAAAAATATTAAATTATATAAACAAAATTAAAACCTTTTTCTGTATCTATTGTGTCAGATATCTGAGAGTTCATAACCTGGTAACACATTATGGTCTCATGCTGTTTTTTTGTCTAGTATGCTTTTTATTAAAGTATAATTGACATTCAATATTATATTAATCTCAGGTATACAACATAATGATTTGACATTTATATACCTTACAATGTAGTCACTATATGACTACTGTTTGTCACCAAAGTTAGTACAATATTATTGACTATATTCTCTGTGTTGTGCATTACACGTGACTTATTTATTTTATAACTGGAAGTTTGTACCTCTTATTCCATTTCACCATTTTCACCTAGCCCCTCTCCTCCCCTCTGGTGACCGTCCATTTGTTTTCTGTATCTATGAGTCTGTTTCTGTTTTGTTTATTATGTGTTTTTTAGATTTCTATATAAGTGAACTCATACAGCATTTGTTGTTCTCTGTCTGACTTATTTCACTTAGATGAAATTGAACAGTATATTTTTAATGCAAAGATTGAGAATAGAAATAGCAAGCAAAAGGATTTTAACGTTACCTTATTATTACATTTAATTATTATAAAGGCAATAAAATCTCCATGGAAAGGCATGCGATAGTCACATAAATATCATGCTAATTTATTTTTTTTTATCATTAGTTGGACATAAATTCTTAGTGGGAGAATAGTTCTAATGATTTTAACTTGCAAGCCTGTGTAATTTATTAACTTCTTCAAATTGAAAATTTCCAGGGTGAAAAAAATATTGCATCTTTATGTATATTCAGTCAACTCAGAGCACTTTCCCAAATCTATCTACCAGGAGAATTTGCAGCCAATTTGTAGATGGAGTTTTGATCTATAGAAGTGATCATGGCTGCATTTTATTTCCAAGTAGAGATAGAAGTTAAGTTTGGTGATGGCTTATAAAGGCTGATTGCAAGGCCAACTTCCTTCCATTAGGAAGATAGGCATATAGCATTCCAGATTCCTTCACATGGGTAATGCTGGACTATGGCCTTGAAATAGTTAGCAGGAATTTAAATTTTGGCTTCATTTCTTGCTTATGCATATAATCTCTCCATGCGTCAATTTCATTATCACACTAAGTGGAATCAAAAATATTAAGATGCATAATATTGCTTTGAGAAGTAAATCTAATAATACACATAAAATGTGTGGCATAAAGTGCTGTTCAAAGAGATTCGCACTTGCTTAAATAAGACCTTGAGGTAATTTCTGAACTCTAAATAATTTGTAGTGTATTTTGATTCCTTTCCCCTGGCTCTTCTCCATAAATGGAGATAATTGAAAGGTCTGGGGCAGTACATGATTATTGGTTCTGTTCTTTAAAGCAGAGCTTGGCAAACTTTGTACATAAAGAGCTGCAGGCCAGATTTGGCCTGCTGGTCATTTGCCAACCCTGCCTTAGCATAGAAAAAAATGCATTTTTTAGTGAATGACAGATTCATCTTTAAACAGCTTCTATTTTTTTCTAATGTAAATTTAATTCATACTCACTGTGAAAAAAAAATAGAATTGTTGAAATACACTACAAATTACTCATAATCACGTCATGAGTAGCTACTTTTTTTTTTTAGATTTTTTATTGGGGAATTGGGGGAGGGGAACAACGTTGGGGAATCGGGGAAGGGGAACAGACAAGTTGCTGTCTTCTTTTTTGTTCTTGTCTTGAGGAGGATGTTGCTTCACTGGCCCATATTGGTATCCTCATTGCGCCCTTCCTGGGTGAGGCAGATCGGTCGCCGGCCTCTGGATGTCACTCACCGCGGCTATTGGCAGCTCACGGCTGGCTGCCAGCCGCTCACGCTGGCTGCCGGCCACTCACTGTAGCCTATGGCAGCCCACTGCAGCAGGGGCTGCAGCCTACACCGTCGCCAGGGCTCGCACAGCCCAGCTCCAGATGGAGCCGTTGTTAGCTGTAGAAGGCAGTGTCACTGGCTCTCATATGTGGGACCCGAACTGGGGTCACTGGCATCCCAAAATCAGCTCTTAACCAATGCTCCACTCTGCCGGCCCTGAGTTGCTACTTTTAACAGTTCATTTTCTTTATAGAATTTCTATTTAGCTATCTGCCTAAGCAAATTAGAAATACACTAGGACTGATTGCTCAGCCATTGTGTAGCGCACCCCTGGAAGCTGTTAGAATGAGTTTTGTGTGAGCAAGAGTGACTCCATTTTGGACATGTGCAGAGAACTTAGCAAACAACGCCCAGAGAAGTTTACCGGTTGCCCTGGTAATTGGGCTACACCCTGAAGGTCTGCTAAGAAAGATATGACATCAGGGTTGCAGGCTGGATTCCCTGGGAAGGTGACGTCAGAAAGGCACTTGAGACTGCATAAGAACTGCAGACTTTTGCAGCTCAAAGAGTGGGTCATGACTGAGAGGTGATCGCCCTGTCACTCTGCTCCAAGAATGCTCCACTCTGTTCTGCTCCACTCGGACAGAACCTCCGCCGGACCGACCTCCCGGACCAGCCGCCCTTCCTCACTCCACCAGGACTCTGATTGCCTTTGGGACTGGTTCGTTACTCTGTTTTACCCAATTATTGTATTACTCTGTGTGCTTTACTGCGTGGTGTATTAATGACTGATCCTTTACTGTTTTTTGTGTTGATGATTGATGTTTGAGTAAAGAGCATATTGAAAGGCATTTAAGACCTTGCATGCACTGTTCTTTGCTCATGCCACAGCTACCATGGATGCCTCAATGCCAGGTAGATCCTACGGGTTTGAGAGCCTCTCAGGGGTTAGTCTCCCTGACTTGCAGGAGAGACTGCAACAGGGTCTGTGAGCCTAGGAGTTGCTCATGACAGCCATAAAAGAGAATGAAATCTTACAATTTGCAACAACACAGATAGACATTGAAGGCATTAAGCTAAGTGAAACAAGTCAGACAGAGAAAGACAAATACCACATGATCTCACTTATATATGAAATCTAAAGAACAGAAAAAATGAGCAAATTAAACAGAAATAGATTCATAGATTCAGGGAACACTGTATGGTTGCTAGATGGGAGGTGGGATGAAGAGCTGGGAGAAAAAGAAGGGAAGAAGGAGTAAAATACGTAGTTACAAAAGAGTCACAGGGATCCAAAGTAATAGGGAATATAGTCAATAACATGGTAATAACTATGTATGGTGCCAGGCGGGTACTTGACTTATTGGGGGGATCACTTCATAAATTATATAAATGTCTAACCACTATGCTGTATACCGGAATCTAACATAAAATAATATTGAATGTCAACTGTAATTGAAAATAATTAATTACTTTTTAAAAAAAGAAATATACTATGAACCTAATTTTAATTCCTGATCTTTCTACTTAGCATTATACAATGAATACCTCAAAAAACCCTCATAATGTCATTTATCCTTCCTTTATTAAACTGTAATTATCACACTCACAAATTAATATCTATTTATAATCTACCCCTTCCATTAGGTTGTGTTCAATTCTAGAATAGAAACTGTTTTGCTCATCTTTGTAAACCTCATGCTTAGTACGTGACTGGTACATTAGGTGTTCATGATGAAATAAATTTGAAAATCTGAGAGCATAATTAGCCTTTACTCAATGTTAGAGCTTCCAGTCCTGGTCCTAGTTCAAAGTGAACATTCTCAAACTCATTGCCTGCTAATAACCTGCCACAATTTTTCAGGGAATAGGAATTAGCATTGTTTTTGGTTGTGAGTTAATTTTAGAGGGGTCATCACTTGAGTAAAATAATATATTTAGTCAGTTTCCAATATTTCCATCTTTCCTTCATGGCCTGAAAAGCAATTTAACTGAAAATAATTGCATCTAAATTGTTTCAAAAGTCATATACTTCTGAATGACGTTTAAGTTGGTACCTAAAATTCAATATCAGTAGTAAAGAGGGTGATACATAATTTACAAAATAAACATTTGAAGACATCTTTTTAGAATACAAAGGACATTTTCCTATGAAAAGTTCAGTTTTTATAGGCATCCTATTCCACAAAGTAAACACAAGAACTAAAATAAGCATAACTTTTTTTGGTGAGGAAAGGTTTGCCTGACCTTATGTTGTATCTAGAAACACAAACTAATTTGCATTTTTTTGCCAAAGAAAAATTAACTCACTAATTACAAAATAGTCAAGTTAATTTATCAGCTCCATTAAAATATTTGATTTACTGATAGTTTTTGGACTAATCTCAATATATTTTTTTCAAAATATCCTCTATCTGGGAAATCTGAATTAAAATACTGTCCTGAGCATAGGCATCAAACTCTATTTTTTCTCAGCTCCATATTAAAGTGGTCAAAAGTTAGTAAGAAAATTGGGATGGAGAGAATTTGCTTCATTTCTGGAAACTTGAAAAGTTGGCATCTGCACAGGTTAATTGATGGTGTACTTTCCTATCCATCCACCCTCACATCCACTTTGTAACACGAGGAGCTACATTTCCCATGCTCCCCTGCACATGGCTTTCAAGGTGGTTATGTGAAATATTAGAGGTGGAAGATGAGTGGAAGCCAGGTCAAGTCTCCTCACTGTAATACCTTTATAGTGGCTGGAGATTTTCCATGACTGTTGCTCCTTTTTGGAGCCCCTTTCCACACTTCTTAGGTGATTCTAGCTCCCATGGGACATCCTGGCTTTTTAGGTTCTGGTAACACCATATCTTCTCTCTTCCGATCCTCTTGTGCCCTATTTTGTATATTCCTTTTTTTTTTTTTTGTCTGTGTTTCAGTGTGGATACATATTTCCTTCTGATCACTGATCCAGTTCATTAATCCTTATTTGGGGCCATCTTCTTTCAAATCCATTTATTGAGCTTTAGTTATTTTATTTTTTTATTTCTAAATTTTCATTTGTTTCTATTTCATAAATCCCAGTTCTCAGTTGAAATTCTCCATCTTGTTCTCTAATTTGGCAAAGATGTTACTGTAATATACCATTTATTTTAGAGTTAACATATTACTAAATCTAATGTCTAGATGACATGGGTCTATTTCTACATTATGCTCTTTCTTTTTGTTTTGGTCATTTGATTTTGTATTCTGGTGTGCTAAAAATTTTTTTTTACTTGAATGAGAAGCACTGATTATGAATTCTTGTAAAGATAATTTTAGTTTCTGATGGTGTAATAATTTTCTACATAAGATTTTCTTTGTGTTGAAAGCAAGTTAAAAGGAGATGATAATTTAAAAACAATAGGGAATTGACCTAATTCAAACACATATTTCAATATATGTGAAGGGTTTTAAATTTCTGGTTTGCTCTTACTCCTTCCAAGACATAAATCTTCAATGGTCCCAATGAAATCCTTGTCTGTTTACCAATGTAGCTCCTCTTCATAATTTCTAATCTCTAACTTTTGTTCTTCCAGCCTCATAAGACCTCTGAAAGCTCTGTTCAGCCTTTCAGCCTCCTTGCTACTGTTTTGTGCTCAGCTTGTCAGTGTCTCCGCTGTGTGTTATGGACTGCAAAATGCCTCAGGGGGCAGAACATTGGATTCTCTTATCTATATGCTTGTTCTTTCTAGAACATTGAGTTTTGTGGTCCTTGTTGATTTCTTAATTTACCTAATGACTTGAAACAGATTTTTAAAAATTGTTTTATACAGATTTAGCAGTCATTTTGGTGGTAGAATTGGCTTAATATAACTTAGTCCACAAAAAGGACCCATTTCAAAAAGTGAATTGAATAACACAAATATGACTAAAAGTAGCAATAAAAGGAAACATGTTTAAAAATCTAAAAGCAGATAAAAATATGAGAAATACAAAAATAATAAAATAAAATTAAGAATTATAATATTATAAAACTAAAAATCCAGTGGATTTCTTGGAATTCCTAGAAAGCCAAGATAGCTCATGCCATGTCCCATTTTGGGAAGGAAAACTCCTTTTCTTTCCCAAGATGTCTATTTTCCTTTTTCTCCTTGCTCTCTCATAGAAGCACAAGGAAGGTTAAAGCTCAGATAGAGTATTTTTGTGAAACATCCACAGTTCCTGCAAAGCTGGAATTTGTCTGCATTCCTGGCTTAAGTAGACACCCCTCTTTGGTCACCAGAAGGCACACTGGAGGAAAATAATTGACTGTAGGGCTGAATCATGGAAGACACAAATGAATCTGGAACATTTTGTTATGTTAGAAAGTAATGAACTGTTCAAATAGTGATGGGCATATAACCAAAGTGCAAAAGAGCCAGCTTGAAATATCTCCCTTCAGACAAATCAGTGAAAATTTGAGGATAGAGTGAAATAATGATAGGAATAGGTTATAAAATAAGGATCCATTTATCCACGCTGATATAAATAAAAATACAAATAAGTAAATAAAGGGGTCATACAAGAAAGCTTTTCCTTCAGTAGAAGTAGAAAAAATAGTTCAATTAGAAAATAATGCCATTAGTATCAGTAGATACTAAAACTAATGGATGAAAGCTTGGTGAGAAACAGCATGTTTAAATACAAGGTATTTCTTCCAAAATAACTTGTTAATTACATAGGGGGAAAGTAACCTTATAGTGAATAATAATCCTAGTGAACACTCTCTTAAGTAAGTGATATAAGATAACAATGCCAGCTTTAGGACAAACTCACCTCATGTTTCTCCTGATGCTGAGAAGGATACGGATTTTCTGTGGTATTCCTGTCAAAAATCATAAGATGAATCTAACAAGAAAACGTCAGACATATTAAATACAGAGACAGCCTACAAAACAAGTTGTTTCTACTCTTCAGAAAATGTTAAGATCAGGAATAACAAAGGAAGATTGAAAAGCTTTACAAGATTAAATGAGACTAAAAAGACATGACCGCTAGCTGCAATGCATGATCCTGGATGGGACTTTGTAAGGGAGAAAAGCAGTAAATGTTAAGACAATCAACAAAATTTGAATATAAACTGTGGATTTGAAAATAACATTATATCAATGTTACATTTCTGATTTTTGATAGTTATACTGTGGTTATACAAAAGAATGTCCTTGTTCTTAAGAAATAAATACTGAAATAGTGTGTATGTGTGTTTGTGTGTAATAATACATATATGGAGAGAGAGAAAAAGGGGCAAAGTATACCAACTGAAGATCTAGGTAAAGAATATATATTAATGCCCTTATATATAAATTTTAAATTATATCAGATTAATTAAATTATATCAGAATAAAAAATTTCCAAGCCACAAACTAGATGACAAGAAATCTTGCAAACCATAATGTATAAGTGAATGGAATCCAACCACTGAGAGTGGCAAGAAGCCAGTGATATTTATAACATGTAAAAGAACCAAAGGGCAAGAAAACAAAGACAACATTCTGACAGAAGTAGGCAACAGACAGTTTAATAGGAAAAAAAGGGCCCTTGAATGTGTTAAATGTGTTCAGATGCACTCATAAGAGAAATTGAAACTATATTGAGATATTTGGTATGTTTCACATAAAAATACTTGTCAAGGATGTGGGAAAATAGGTATTTTCATATGTTGTAGGTAGAAATGTGATATGCAATATCTAGCAAAATTATACTTGAGTTTACTGTTGACCCACCAATCTAAATTCTAAAAATCTATCCCAAAGATATGCTATTAAAATATTAAAAGATTTATGAACAAGGCCAATAACTGCCTTGTCCATCAACAAAGATATTGTTGAATAAATCACAATACATCCACACAATGGAGTATTAAGCTTCTTTAAAAATAAACAAGGGGAGGGTTATGGTAAGATGGTGGAACAGACGGATGCTTTCCCAACTGCCTTCCAGGATCACATCAAAATTACAAATAATTGGGCTGGCCGAGTGGCGTGGTGGTTAAGAGCTGGCTTGGGAAGCCAGCAGCCCTGGTTCAGGTCCCACATATGAGGGCCAGTGACACTGCCCTCAAAAAAATAAAAATAAATAAAAAATTACAAATAATTTATACAACATTTAACCTTGGAAGTCCCCTGAACACTAGATGAACAGAACCGCTAAACGAAGGACCTAAAGAGGAGGCCACATCAAGTCTGGTAGGAGGGGCCCAGAAGAGAGAGGGCGAGCCCCGTGAGGGAAGCCCCAGCTGTGGGGAGGCTTCTCCAGTTGGGAGAGAGACCCCCTGGCCCCACACCAAGCTCACTAGCCCAGAGTTGCTTTGCCAGGAAGAGGAGTTTTACGATAGTGGGCAGTAGAAATTAGCGAGGACTCTCTTTGCTCAGCTTGCTGAGGCTGAGGGTGGCTGGAGAACAAGTGGGGCCGGCACACAGTTTCGGTCATCGGTGAGCACTCACCCAGTTCCTGCTGGAGGGAGTAGCTGTATGAGTGGGGCCCAGGAGCCTGTGGGGAAGGACTGAACTGAGCACCTTTGGTGCAGAAGCTGGAGATTCTGGGACCATTGTTCCCCTGGTGTGGAGCTTGCACATGAGCAGTGTACAGGAGGGTGCCATTTTTTCAGGGTTGGGCCCTTCCACACAGGGTCACATCCGGGACCCCATTGGTTGGATGAAACTGTCGCAGGAGTGTATGTGTGAGTGCATGTGTGCGCATGCGGCCTTGGATTCCCACCCTCCACCCTGCTTGTGCTACGTTGTCAGGGAAACGCTGGATGGGTGCCCTCCGGCTCCAACAGGCTGCTCACTGAGATGCAGGAGTGCAGGAACCCCCTAGGATCCCCACCCTCTGCCCTGCTTGTGCTGCGTAGCCAGGGAAATGCAGGGCAGGTACTCTGAAGCTGCATCAGTCTGTACACTGAGACTCAGGAGTGCATGAGCCGCCTTGGGTCCCCGCGTTCCACACTGTTTGTGCAGAGTTGCCAGGCTGGGGATTGGCTATTGGGCTGCTTAGCCTGATCTTCGGGCAGTTGATTAGGACAGGCTGAGACCGGGAGTTTTCCTGAGTGTTGGGCCGGGAACTATGCATGATCCAATCGAGGCTTTCCTGGCAAGTGTGTGTGGACTGATTGCTGGTGCAGAGTGCATGCTGCTCTGACTTGGTGGAGACCACTACCACATCAAATGCCTTGGGGCCTGCTCCACCCACCTAGAGCTGTGTTGCCAGCGGCACCCTGATCCCCCAGTGCCTGGCCCACATCTCCACAGGCCACTGAGGATTTTTTCTCAGTAGTGGACAACCTGCAACAGCCTGTGAAGATTTTTTTTGGTAGTGAGCATGGTACCAGAGCACACAGCAGTTAATTGCAGAAAACTCACTGCAAGCCTGAGAGGGAGGCCAGCGCATAACACATTAAGCTCTGCTCGCCAATAGCTGGTGCTGAGTCGCACAGAGACTATTGCTGAACAAAAGGTCTGCAGATTAAAGAGGATTGAGAGCCCTCCCACCTTTTTTTTTCTCTCTTCTTTCCAGGCGATCTATCTAATACTTCAAAGCATTTACAGAATGACAGCCAGAATGAAGAAACAAAGAAACATGTCCCAAGAAAAAGATCAGAAGAAAACTCTTGAAATTGAACTATATGAAACAGAGGTATCCAAACTTTCAGAGACAGAGTTTAGAACACTGATGATAAGAATGTTTAAGGAACTTAGCGAGGACATAAAGAAGGATAGGGAAACCATAGAAAACAACCAGTTAGAACTAAAGAATTCAATAAATGAAAGAAGAACACACTTGAAGGAATCACTAGTAGATTAGATGAAGCAGAGGAGCGGATCAGCAAATTAAGAGACAAAATAGCAGAAATCACCCAGTTGGAACAACAAAAAGGAAAAAGAATAAAAAAGAATGAAAAGAGTTTAAGAGACCGCTGGGACAACATGAAATGCCACAACCTTTGTGTCATAGGAATACCAGAAGGAGAAGAGAAGAAGCAAGGGATTGAGAATGTATTTAAAGAAATAATGACTGAAAACTTCCCTACCCTGGTGAAGGAAATCAACATACAAGCCCAGGATGTGCAGAGAGTTCCAGACAGGCTGAATCCAAACAGGCCCACACCAAAACACATTATAGCTAAAATGGCAAAGGTTAAAGACAAAGACAGAATCCTAAAAGCAGCAAGAGAAAGACAGCAGGTTACATACAAAGAAACTTCTATAAGACAAACAGCTGACTTTTCTTCAGAAACTCTGCAGGCCAGAAGGGAGTGGCAGGAGATATTCAACGTGACACAAAATAAAGGTCTACAACCAAGATTGCTCTACCCAGCACGGCTATCACTTAAAATTGAAGGGGAGATAAAGAGTTTCTCAGAAAAGAATAAGCTTAATGACTTCATTACCACCAAGCCAGCATTGCAGGAAATGTTAAAAGGACTTTTTTAAACAGAAGAAAGGGGAAAACAAGCTAACCCAGGAAGACAAGAAATACAAATAACAAAATGGCAATAACTATGCACCTATCAGTAATTACTTTAAATGTGAATGGGCTAAATGCCCCAATCAAAAGACACACAGAGACTGAAAGTAAAGGGATGGAATAAGATATTTCATGCAAATAGGAATGAGAAAAAAGCTGGAGTAGCAATACTTATTTCGGACAAAATAGACTTTAAAATGAAGACTAAAATAAAAGACAAAGAACGGCACTACATAATAATAAAGAGATCAATTCAGCAAGAGGACATAACCCCAGTAAACATCTATGCACCCAATATATGAGTTCCTAAATATGTAAAACAGATTTTGACAGACATAAAGACAGAGAACAACAGTAACATTATCATAGCAGGGGACTTCAACACCCCGTTGTCACCAGTGGACAGATCCTCCAGACAAAAAACCAACACAGATGTAGTGGCCTTAAATTCCACTTTGGACCAGTTGGATTTAATTGATACTTTTAGAGCATTTCAGCCCAAAGCTACAGAATAGACACTCTTCTCAAGTACACATGGAATATTTTCCAAGATAGTCCACATGTTAGGCCACAAAACAAGTTTCAACAAATTTAAGAAGATTGAAATCATATCAAGTGTCTTCTCTGACCACAATGCTATGAAACTAGAAATCAATTATAAGAAGAAATCTGTAAAGCTTACAAATACATGGAGGCTAAATAACATGCTACTAAATAGTGAGTGGGTCAAACATGAGATCAAGAAGGAAATCAAAAGATACCTCGGGACAAATGATAATGAAAACACCACGAACCCAAAATCTCTGGGTTGCAGCAAAAGCAGTCCTAAGAGGGAAGTTCATAGCAGTGCAGGCCTACCTAAAGAAGGAACAAAAATCTCAAATCAACAGATTCTCTTTACACCTAAGGGAACTCGAAAAAGTACAGCAAAACAAGCCTAAAGGGAGTATAAGGAAGGAAATAATAAAGACCAGAGCAGAAATCAATGAAATAGAGAACAAAAAAAAATAAAAATACAAAAGACCAATGAAACCAAGAGTTAGTTTTTTGAAAAGATAAACAAAATCGGCAAACCCTTAGCAGACTCCCCAAGGAAAAGAGAGAGAGGACCCAAATTAATAAAATCAGAAATGAAAGAGGAGAAGTGACAACAGATACCACAGAAATACAGAAAATTTTAAGAAAATACTATGAGCAACTATATGCTAACAATTTCAACCATCTGGAAGAAATGAATAAATTTCTAGAAGCATAATATCTACCAAGTCTAAACCAAAATGAAACAGAAACTCTGAACAGACTGATTACTGCCAAAGAAATTGAATCAGTAATCAAAAGTCTTCCAACAAACAAAAGCCCTGGACCGATGGCTTCACAGGTGAATTTTACAAAACATTCAAAAAAGAATTAATACCTTTTCTCCTCAAACTCTTCCAAAAATTACAGAAGGAAAGAAAGCTCCCAAACTCTTTCTATGAATCCACTATCACCTTGATTCCTAAGTCAGACAAAGATGTTACAAAAAAGGAAAACTACAAGCCGATATCCCTAATGAACATAGGTGTAAAAATTCTCAACAAATTCTAGCAAACCAAATTCAGCGATCAAGTGGGATTCATTCCTGGTATGCAAGGATAATTCAATATCAGCAAATTAATTAATGTAATACATCACATTAACAAAATGAAAAATAAAAATCATATGATCATATCAATAGATGCAGAAAAGGCATTTGACAAAATTCAGCAGCCATTTATGATAAAGACTCTTAGCAAAGTGGGAAGAGTGGGATCATATCTCAACATAATAAAGGCCATATATGATAAGCCCACAGCAAAGATTGTACTCAATGGGGAAAGGCTAACAGCTTTCCCCTTAAGACCAGGAACAAGACAAGGCTGCCCACTTTCACCACTTGTATTCAACATAGTTCTGGAAGTTCTAGCCACAGCAATCAGACAAAAAAATGAAATAAAAGGCATCCAAATTGGAAAGAAGAAAAATTGTCATTATATGCAGATGACATGATACTATATATAGAGAATCCCAGACTCCACCAAAAAACTGCTAGGAGTGATAAACGGATTTGGTAAGGTAGCAGGATACAAAATTAATATTCAGAAATCAGTGGCGTTTCTATACACCAATAATAAACTATCAGAAGAAGAAATCGGGAAATCAATCACTTTTACAATTGCTTCAAAAACAATAAAATATCTAGGAATCAATTTAACTAAAGAAGTAAAAGACCTGTACTCAGAAAATTATGAGACACTGAAGAGAGAAATCAAAGAAGATACAAAAAATGGACATACATACCATGCTCATGGATAGGAAGAATTAATATAGTTAAAATGTCAATACTACCTAAAGCAATATACAGATTCAATGCAATTCCAATCAAACTACCAAGGACAATTTTCTCGGAAATAGAACATAGAATCCTAAAATTTATATGGAACCACAAAGGACCCCGAATAGCCACGGCAATGTTGAGAAATAAGAACAAATTGGGAGGCATCACACTACCTGACATCAAAACATACTACAAGGCTACAGTAATCAAAACAGTATGGTACTGGCATAAAAACAGACACATAGACTAATGGAACAGAATAGAGAGCCCAGGAATAAACCCATCCATATACGGTCATTTAACCTATGACAATGGATGCAAGAATTTACATTGGAGTAAAGATAGTCTATTTAATAAATGGTACTGGGAAAATTGGACTGACATGTGCAAAAAAATTTAAATGGACCACCTACTCACATCATATAAAGAACAAACTCAAAATAGATTAAAGACTGAAATGTAAGACCTGAAACCATAAAACTCCTAGAAGAAAACATAGGGAGTAAGCTTGCAGACATTACCCTGAGTAATATTTTTACTGATATATCCCCTTGGGCAAGTCAAATAAAAGAAAAAATGAACATATGGGAGTACATCAAACTTAAAATTTTTTCACAGCAAAGGAAATCATCAATAAAACAACAAGGCAGACTATTGAATGGGAGAAGATATTTGCTAACGATATATCTGATAAGGGGTTGATATCTAAAATTTATAAATCACTCATGGAACTCAACATCAAAAAAACCAAACAACCCAATTAAAAAATGGGCAGAGGACATGAAGAAGCATTTCTCTAAAGAGGACATGCAGATGGCCATCAGGCATATGAAAAAATGTTCAACCTCACTAATCATCAGAGAAATGCAAATAAAAACTACAATGAGATACCACCTCACTCCAGTCAGAATGGCTATCATCAACAAATCAACAAATAGCAAGTGCTGGCAAGGGTGTGCAGAAAAGGAACCCTGGTGCACTGTTGGTGGGACTGCAAATTGGTGCATCCATTATGGAAATCAGTATGGAGGTATCTCAAAAATCTGGAAATGAAACTGCCATATGACCCAGGAATTCCACTCTTAGGTATCTACCCAGAAGAACCTAAGATGCTAATTCGAAAAAATATATGCACCCCTATGTTCATTGCAGCGCTATTTACAATAGCCAAGACTTGGAAACAACCGAAATGCCCATCGTTAGATGACTGGATTAAGAAACTGTGGTACATTTATACAATGGAGTATTACTCTGCTATAAAGAAGAATGAAATCGTACCATTTCCAATGATATGGATGGACCTAGAGACTATGATGTTAAGTGAAATAAGTCAGTTGGAGAAAGACAAATACCATATAATCTCACTTATATGTGGAATCTGAAAAACTGAATGAATGAGCAAAGGAAACAGAAACAGTCTCATAGATATAGAGGAAAAACAGCGTTGCTAGTTGCGAGGGGCTGGGGATGAGGGAGAAGGGGAAGGGATCAGACAGCATAAATAGGTAACTACAGTATTGCCACAGGGATATGAAAGACAGTTCAGGGAATATTATAATGTTGTAAATATTTTGTGGGGTGTCAGATGGCCGCATGTCTTGTTAGGGAGACCACTTCATGGATGGAGTAGAGGCTTGATCACTGCACTGTACACCTGGAACTGATGTTGTATAATATTGTATGCCAACTGTAATTGAATATATAGATAGTTATAGGATTTGGATTATACTGTGGAAGGGAGTCAAAGGAATTGTAATAGATATGTATGATATGGGGGGAGGAGTGGTGTGGCGAATTGGGGGAGGGAGGTAGTTAGTTTGAGGGGTAAAAAGTATAACTATGCACTGTGTTGTACACCTGTACTTAATTTAAAAAAAAATGTTTATTTTACAATGGAAGAATAAAAGAAAAAAAAAATCGTTCTTTCAGCCATAGCTCACTGACTCCATCGAACAAGTTGAAACTTGTCACACACTGTTCCACACACCTGTTCCCTTATTGAAGATCCTTACCTTTCTGTTGGGTGGCAATTGACAGCAGCTTTCACCGTATTTTGTGATCACAATGCAAAGGCTTCCTGTCACACGTTGCTTATGGTACGGCAATTTCTGTCAAGTAAAAACATTACGGTGTGTCCTCATCCACCTTATTCACTGGATCTGACACCGTGCGACTTCTGGCTCTTCCTCAAAGTCAATGACCATGAAAGATAAATGTTTTGAATAGATTCAGGACATCGAGGCAGCCTTGACAGCACAACTAAAAACACTCATGAAAGAGGACTTCCAGAACTGCTTCAGAAAGTGGCAAGAATGATGAGATAAGTGTGTTCAAAGTTAGGAGGAGTGTTTTTTTTTTATTTATTTATTTTTTT
This sequence comes from Aselliscus stoliczkanus, assembly GCA_033961575.1. Lineage (NCBI taxonomy): Eukaryota > Metazoa > Chordata > Mammalia > Chiroptera > Hipposideridae > Aselliscus > Aselliscus stoliczkanus. Next base: position 66,272,613 of record CM066740.1, on the reverse strand, counting down.
TTTATTTTTAATTAGTTTCAGGTGTACAACACAGTGCAATAGTTATACATTTTACCCCTCAAAGTGACAACCCCCCACCCCCAATACACCACCCCACTCCCCCCCATATCATATATATCTATTACTCTTCCTCTGACTCTCTTCCACAGTATAATCCACATCCCGTGACTATCTATATATATTCAATTACAGTAGGTATACCACCTCCACTTTAGTAATACAGTGCAGTGATCAAACCTCTACTCCATCCGTGAAATGGTCTCCCTAACAAGACCTATGATCATCTGACATTCCACAGAATATTTACAACATTATTAATTATATTCCCCAAACTGTTTTTCCTATCCCAGTAGCAATATTGTAGTTGCTTATTTTTGCTGTCTAATCCCTTCCCCTTCTCCCTCATCCCCATTCCTCTCCAAATTAGCAACCCTGATTTTTCCTCTATATCTATGAGACAGTTTCTGTTTACTTTGCTCATTCATACAGTTTTTCATATTCCACATATAAGTGAGATCATATGGTATTTGTCCTTCTCTGACTGACTTATTTCACTCAACATTATAGTCTCTAGGTCCATCCATATCATTGCAAATGGCACGATTTCATTCTTCTTTATAGCGGAGTAATACTCCATTGTATAAATATACCACAGTTTCTTAATCCAGTCATCTACTGACGGGCATTTTGGTTGTTTCCAAGTCTTAGCTATTGTAAATTGTGCTGCTATGAACATCGGGGTGCATAACTTTTTTTGAATAAGTGTCTTGGTTTTTTCAGGATAGATACCTAGGAGTGGAATTGCTGGGTCAAACGGTAGCTCTATTTCCAGTTCTTTGAGATACCTCCATACTGACTTCCATAGTGGCTGCACCAATCTGCAGTCCCACCAACAGTGCAGCAGGGTCCCCTTTTCCCCACAGCCCCGCCAGCACTTGTTGTTTGTTGATTTGTTGATGATAGCCATTCTGACTGGAGTGAGGTGGTATCTCATGGTGGTTTTTATTTGCATTTCCCTAATGACCAGTGAGGTTGAACTTTTTTTCATATGCCTGTTGGCCATCTGTGTGTCCTCTTTAGAGAAATGTCTCTTCATATCTTCTGCCCATTTTTTAATTGGGTTGTTTGTTTTTTTTGGTGTTGAGTTTCATGAGTGTTTTATAAATTTTGGATATTAACCCCTTATCAGATATATCGTTGGCAAATATATTCTCCCATTCAGTAGGCTTCCTTTTTGTTTTATTAATGGTTTCTTTTGTTGTGAAAAAACTTTTAAGTCTGATATAATCCCATATGTTCATTTTTTCTTTTACTTCCCTTGCCCGTAGGGATGTATCAGTAAAAATATTGCTCCGGGTAATGTCTGCAAATGTACTCCCTATATTTTCTTTTAGGAATTTATGATTTCAGGTCTTACATTTAAGTCTTTAATCCATTTTGAATTTGTTCTTGTATAAGGCGTAAGGAGATGATCCAGTTTCATTTTTTTGCATGTGTCAGTCCAATTTTCCCAACACCATTTATTGAATAGACTATCTTTACTCCAGTGTAAATTCTTGCTTCCCTTGTCATAGATTAACTGTCCGTAAATGCTTGGATTTATTTCTGGGCTCTCTGTTCTGTTCCACTGATCGATGTGCCTGTTTTTATGCCAATACCAAACTGTCTTGATTACTGTGGCCTTGTAGTAGGTTTTGATGTCTGGTAGCGTGACCCCCCCCGACTTTGTTTTTATTCCTCAGAATTGCCGAGGCTATTCTGGGTCTTTTATGATTCCATATAAATCTTAGGATTATATTTTCTATTTCTGTGAAAAATGCCCTTGGTAGTTTGATAGGAATTGCATTGAATCGATATATTGCTTTAGGCAGTATGGACATTTTAACTATATTAATTCTTCCTATCCATGAGCATGGTAGGTGTTTCCATTTATTTGTATCTTCTATGATTTCTTTCTTCAGTGTCTTATAATTTTCTGAGTACAGATCTTTCACTTCTTTGGTTAAATTTATTCCTAGGTATTTTATAGTTCTTGACGCAATTGTAAATGGGACAGTTTTCTTAATTTCTCTTTCCATTAGTTTATTATTGGTATATGCAAATGCCACCGATTTCTGAACATTGATTTTATATCCTGCTACTTTACTGAATTCGTCTATCAGTTCCAATAGTTTTTTGATGGAGTCTTTGGGGTTCTCTATATACAGTATCATGTCATCTGCATATAATGACAATTTTACTTCTTCATTGCCAATTTGGATGCCTTTTATTTCTTTTTGTTGTCTGATTGCTGTGGCTAGAACTTCCAGCACTATGTTGAATAAAAGAGGAGAAAGTGGACAGCCTTGTCTTGTTCCTGATCTTAAGGGGAATGGTTTTAGCTTTTCCCCATTGAGTATGATGTTAGCTGTAGGTTTATCATATATGGCTTTTATTATGTTGAGATATGATCCCTGTATTCCCACTTTGCTAAGGGTTTTTAACATAAATGGCTGTTGGATTTTGTCAAATGCTTTTTCTGCATCTATTGAAATGACCATGTGATCTTTATCCTTCATTTTGTTGATGTGGTGTATCACATTAATTGATTTACGGATGTTGAACCAGCCTTGAGCAATAGGGATGAATCCCACTTGATCATGATGTATGATCTTCTTAATATATTGCTGAATTCTGTTTGCTAATATTTTATTGAGAATTTTTGCATCTATATTCATCAAGGAGATTGGCCTGTAGTTTTCCTTTTTTGTGATGTCTTTATCTGGTTTTGGAATCAGGGTGATAGAGGCTTCATAAAAAGAGTTTGGGAGCCTTCCCTCCTTCTGGATTTTTTGGAATAGTTTGAGAAGAATAGGTGATAGTTCTTTTTTGAATGTTTGATAAAATTCACTTGTGAAGCCGTCTGGTCCAGGGCTTTTGTTTTTTGGGAGCTTGTCAATTACTGATTCAATTTCCTTGGTAGTAATCAGGGTATTTAGATTTTCTGTTTCTTCTTGCGTTAGCTTTGGAAGGTTGTATGCTTCTAGAAAGTTACCCACTTCTTCCAGATTTTCAAATTTTTTGGGATATAGTTGCTCATAATAATTTCTTAGAATTTTTTGTATTTCTGTGATGTCTGTAGTCATTTCCCCTCTTTCATTCCTGATTTTGCTAATTTGAGTCCTCTCTCTTTTTTTTTTTGATGAGCCTGGCTAGAGGTTTGTCAATTTTGTTTATCTTCTCAAGAAACCAGCTCTTGGTTTCATTGATCTTTTGAATTGTTTTTCTGTTCTCTATATTGTTTATTTCTGCTCTGGTCTTTATTATCTCCTTTCTTGTACTCCCCTTGGGCCTCTTTTGCTGTTCTTTTTCCAGTTCCCTTAGGTGTAAGGATAACCTGTTGATTTGAGATTTTTCTTCCTTCTTTAGGTAGGCCTGCACTGGTATAAACTTCCCTCTGAGGACTGCTTTTGCAGCATCCCAGAGATTTTGGGTCATGGTGTTTTCATTTTCGTTTGTCTCCAGGTATCTTTTGATTTCCTCCTTGATCTCATTTGTGACCCACTCACTATTTAATAGCATATTGTTTAGCCTCCATTTATTTGTCAGCTTCCCGGATTTCTTCTTATAATTGATTTCTAGTTTCATAGCATTGTGGTCAGAGAATACAGTTGAAATGATTTCAGTCTTCTTAAATTTATTGAGACTTGTTTTGTGGCCTAACATGTGGTCTATCTTAGAAAATGTTCCATGTGCACTTGTAAAGAACGTATATTCTGTAGCTTTGGGATGAAATGCTCTGAAAATGTCTGTTAAATCCAGCTGGTCTAATGTGTCATTTAAGGTCGCTGTTTCCACATTGATTTTCTGTCTGGAGGATCTGTCCATTAGTGACAGCGGGGTGTTGAAGTCCCCTACTATGATAGTGTTACTGTTGATCTCTGTCTTTATGTCTGACAATATCTGTTTTATATATTTAGGGGCTCCTATGTTAGGTGCATAGATGTTTACTAGAGTTATGTCCTCTTGTTGGATCGATCCCTTCATTACTATGAAGTGTGCTTCTTTGTCCTTTGTTATATTCTTCAATTTAAAGTCCATTTTATCTGATATAAGTATCGCTACTCCAGCTTTTTTCTCAGTACCATTTGCATGAAATATTTTACTCCATCCCTTTACTTTCAGCCTGTATGAGTCTTTGGATCTGAGGTGAGTCTCTTGTATACAGCATATACTGGGGTCTTGCCTTCTTATCCATTCAGCCACCCTATGTCTTTTTATTGGAGCATTTAATCCATTTACATTTAATGTGATTATTGATAGGTGTGTATTTATTGCCATTTTTGTTATTTGTGTTTGTAGTCTTTCATAGGTCGTTTTTCTCTTCTACTTAAAGAAGCCCTTTTAGAATTTCCTGCAAAGCTGGCTTGGTGGTAATGAATTCCCTTAACTTATTTTTTTCTGCAAAGCTCCTTATCTCGCCTTCGATTTTAAATGATAACCTTGCTGGATACAGCAATCTTGGTTGTAGGCCTTTATTTTTCATCACTTTGAAAACCTCCTGCCACTCTCTTCTGGCCTGCAAAGTTTCTGTAGAAAAGTCAGCTGATAATCTTATGGGGGTACCCTTGTAAGTAACTTGCTGCCTTTCCCTTGCTGCTTTAAGGATTCTATCTTTGTCCTTAACCCTTGCCATTTTCACTATAATGTGTCTTGGAGTGGGCCTGTTTGGAATCATCCTGGTTGGAACTCTCTGCACTTCCTGGGCTTGTATTTCAATGTCCTTTGCCAGGTTAGGGAAGTTTTCAGACATTATTACTTCAAATATATTCTCAATCCCTTGCTCCCTCTCTTCTCCTTCTGGTACTCCAATGACCCTTAGGTTATTGCGTCTCATGTTGTCCCCCAGCTCTCTTAAACTATTTTCCATGTTTTTCATTCTTTTTCCTTTTTGTTGTTCCGCATGGGTGATCTCTGCTATTTTGTCTTCTAAGTCACTAATTCGATTTTCTGCTTCATCCAGTCTGCTAGTGATTCCATCAAGTTTGTTATTTAATTCAGTAATTGTGTTCTTAAGTTCTAGCTGGTTGCTTTTCATGATTTCTCTATCCTTCTTTATAGTTTCATTAATTTCCTTGAACATTCTAATAATCAGTGTTCTGAACTCTGTCTCCGATAGGTTGGTTACCTCTGTTTCCTCTATTTCCACTGATTCAGGAAGTTTCTTCTGTTCTTTTATTTGTGTTATGTTTCTTTGTCTCCCCATTCTGGCTTACTCTTTGTGTTTGCTTCAATATAACAGATAGATCCCCCAGATTTCTCAGTCTTTTCTGGGTAAACTTATATGGTGTGTGTCCTTTATATTTGAATTACTCAGTCTCCCTATTCTCCTGTGCTTGTATCTGAGGTGTTCCTTGTGTCGTGCGTCCTCACTTGTTGAAGTTTTACTTTTGATTACTTTTGGTTTGTCAGTAGGTGGGATTGACTCCCAGATTGATTAGCTGTGAGGATCAGCAGCTTCTGCAGTTTATGAGCTGCTGTGAGAGGATTGACCCCTCTGATGAAACTTGGACCCTATGGGTCTTAGTACCTGTAGTAACTTCTTTTTGGGTGTGACTCTTGTATGTCAAACCCAGAAATGCTCTGGTTTTATCTAAAGTTGGCCTCCGGGTATGATGATTCTTGTGTCTGTTTGTTTGGACCCACTGCTGCAGAGTGATTTTAGAGCATAACAGATCAACAAGAACAACCTCCGCAGCCACCAAAGGAAACCAAATGCTCGCACAAGTAAAAACAACCAACCATCAAACTACAGTCAACTTGTACAGAAATATCAATCATACTAATGAAGAAAACAAACAGAAACAAAACAAAAACCACATACTCAATAATAACAGAAGAGGAAACAAAATAAAATACAATATCCTAAAATAAAAATAGAATAAACATGAGAAACCGATTAGCTATACCTAAAAAATAAAAAATAAAAATAAACTAAAATAATAATAAAAAAAGTAAGAAAAATTTAAAAAATAAAATTTGCAGAAAAAAGGAAAAGAGGAAAAGTATAGCAGTGAGAAGAATGAATAAAATAAGAGAGAAAGTGAGGGTGGGGAAAAAAGAAAAAGAAAAGAAAGAAAAAGAAAAAGAAAAAAGGAAAAAAAAAATATATATATATATTTGTCTACACACCCATATATATGGACATATATTCACCTATATACACCTATATATATATGCCTATATTGAAAACTACAATATGATTAGAATGAAATAGAAATAAAAACCAAAAACAACCAAGATAAGCAGCCAATAAAGGGAAAACAAAACAGAATAAAACCAAACAAACCAAAAATACCCGTGCTGGTCTAGGCTAAAGTCCACCAAGCTCTCTTCAGTTTGTCTGCTGTACAAAAATTCCTGTGCGTCTTGTGGGAACAGTAGGCCACCTGATGCGTAGCGTGATCCTGGCACTGCAGGTTTGCTGTACTTGAGTGTGGTTGTGACGTGTGATTGGTGGTTTTTACAAAGTCACTGCCTTTTTGCTTTTGCCTGTCCCAAGGCAGGCTGCACCCCCAAAGGTTCAATGAGTGTCTCTGGGCACCCTTTGGGTTGACAGCCGTGGAGAATTAAAGAATTCCTCACTACCAAAAGCCTGCTGCTAAGAATCTGTTAATTAGTGCCTCAGCAGATGAACCTGCCCTGCCTCCCAAGCCTTGCCTAAAGGTGGGGACGGGGTAGGTAGTCTCACTCTGCTGCCTTTACTGGGTGGAAATTCTCAACCCCCTGCAGGTAAGGATATCTTCCTAGTCTGCCCCTATTGCTCCCTTCAGGAGTCAGTTTAAGACTGTCTTGGCGGGGGGACAAAGTTTGTGGGAGTGGGTGAGTTATTGGGTTTTTTTTTTTGCTTTCTGTTCAAGAGTAGAAAAAGGGGAAAAAAAATAAAAAACATAAAAATAAACAAAGCCACAGTTCCAACACTGTTTCAAGCTAAGGCCTTTGCCTCTTATGCTCCAGCGGAGTTCCTGCTGCTCTCCCAAAGGGTCTGCCGGGATTTAGGGAATTGCGCGCACCCTACCGTGTGGCCAAGATCCCCGCTCCGCGTCTCTCGGGGACCTGCGTCTCTGCCCGGCGCGCTGCGTGTCCGAGTGAGCCTTCTTTTTCCCCTGCTCCCGGGTTTCAGGCTTCTGCCTTGGAGCCGGCGCACGCCCGCGGTGCTCCTGCTGCTCTCCCAAAGAGACTGTCGGGGTTTAAGGGACTGCAAGCCCCCTGCCCCGAGGCTCAGATCCCCCTTCCGTCTCTCGGGGACCTGCGTCTCCACCCGGCCCGCTGCTTGTCCGAGCGAGTCCTCTTTTTCCGCTGCTCCCGGGTTCCAGGCTTCTGCCTCAGAGCCGGCGCGCCCGCGCGGATCTCCTGCTGCTCTCCCAAACGGTCTGCCGGGATTTAGGGGACTGCGCGCACCGTGCTGCGTGGCTCCGATCCCCACTCCGTCTCTCCGGGACCTGTGACTCCGGCCGGCGCGCTGCGTCTCCGCGGGCGAGTCCTGTGTTTCCCCTGCTCCCGGGTTTAAGGCTTCTGCCTTGGAGCCGGCGCGCACCCGCGCCGTTCTCCTGCTGCGCTCCTGGAGGGACTGCCGCCGGGGTTCAGGGGACTGCGTGCACCTTTCCACGCGGCTCTGATCCCTGCTCCGTCTCTCCGGGACCTGCGTCTCCGCCCAGCGCGCGCTGCTTCTCCGCGAGTGAGTCCTCTGTTTTCCCCTGCTCCCGGGTTTCAGGCTTCTGTGCTCCGCGGGACCCGGTGGGCACAGAGACTGATCCCTGAACCGGGAGGGTGCAGGGACTGATCTTGCCCTGTCGCTGCGGGGCTCTGCACCCTGCTTCCTGGGGACCCGGCGAGCCGCGGGTGCAGCTCGTACCTCTGCACAGTCGTCTCCTCTCTCTCCTCCCGCACTTGCCCGGCCTGAGGCTTCTGCCTCAGACTGCAAACCAACGCGCTCTTGCTGAACTCTAGGTGGGCTGCGGGCCGCGGGCCGCAGGGGGCGAGCCGGGGAACACTCACCGCGACTCAGCAGCCGCGGGTGCGGGCTGCACCTCACGCGTCTCGCTGCCTTCTTCCCCTACTCGCCCGGCCTGCCCACCTTCCAGCAATCCTTGTGTGGAACTCTTAGTTGCTCTGTGTGATGAGTAGATGTCTCTTTGAAGCGTATTAGAAGTTCAAATTGTGGATATTTCCAGGGGAGATTTCATGGAGCCCTCCTCACAGCCGCCATCTTGCCCCTCCCCCCAGGAGGAGTGTTTTTGAAGGGGAATTAATGGTAATGTGTCTTTTATCATAATAAAAATTTTTAAAATTAAAAAAAAAAGAAACAAGGTATATTGCAACACACTACATACTACATAGTGGAATCCAAGGCAATTTTTAAGGTAAAAAAACAAGAAAGTTAATGAGAAGTGTGTATAGCACACTTCCATTCATTCAAGAAAAGAGGGGAGGAAATAGTAATATAGTTGTTTATAGTTGAAAAGGGGAGAGGAGAGAGGAGGATGAGCCAAAAAAAAAAAAAAAAAAAAAAAGTGGTTACCTGTAGTGGGATGGAGGGTACAAGGAGAAAGATACAGAGAATTTTTCTGAATATACCATCTTTTGTATATTTGACAAAATAAACCATTACTAAAATGTCTCGGTGTGTGTGTGTGTGTGTGTGTGTGTGTGTGTGTGTGTGTGTGTGGTCTGTGTGTGTGAGAGAGAGAGAGAGAGAGGGAAAGACAGAGAGAGAGAGAGAGAGAGAGAGAGAGAGAGAGACCGACCATACAGCCTTAGTGAGGCTTGATTATATTAGTATTGAGAATTATAGAAGAATACTCAAGGAGTTGTTCACTAGATTCTTTGGTAGTAGATGGGGTTAGTCTTTCAGGAAGGAGTATAAAAAGAAAAAGTAAGAAAAGAAAGAAGCTCTTTCAAATAAAAGTGGCCATTGCAAACACATAAATAAAATAAAGCATAAAGATAGCTATGGTCCTATCATTAAAAATTATATTTATATTAATCAAGAGATACAAAAAAGGTGAAATATTAGTGGTGTTTTTCTCAGGGGTTAGGATTTTAGATCACTATTTAATTTGCTTTCTATTTATTATTCAACTTTTTCATCATCTGACAAAAAGAACTAGTAATAGCAATAAAGAATAACTAAAAGAATAGCACTCTAAAAGGAAAATGGATCAAATATGTGAACAGTTATTTAATATATAAAATATAAAGAGTAAATATACATTTGAAAACCTATTAAGCTCCTTAATAATCAAATAAATGCAAAATAAAGCAATCACTTGGATGTGGGACAGAAGAGATAAAAGAGTAAAGGATTATGGTGAGGTTATTGGCCCGAGCAATAAGAAGAATGATTGATTGTTCATAACATGGGAAACACCTCAGAAAGGAAGATGGGTGTCTGGTTTTCAGTTGAGATGCCTATAAGACATCCTAGCAGAGAATCCACCCTGTCAGTTGCATGTATGAACCTGGATCCAGGGGAAAATTCCAGGCAGGAGCTATAAAGGTGAATATTGCCCACAAAGAGCTAATATTCAAAGCTGTGAAACTAGATGAAGTCTTTATGCAAGTGATTGTATATATAAAATGGTTCTAAGAACTGAATCCTAATGTTAAAGAAGATTTCAATTAATTCAAACCTAATGTGTACTAATGTTCAGAGTGTGGGTGGGGAAAGTAGAGGAAGTCAGTAAGATATTAACTGAGAACTGATTATTGGATTCATCAGTATGGAGGTCACTGACAAGAAAGACCAAGTTCAGGGAAGTGACAGGGTGAGAGTCATTCAGGTGGGTTCAAGTTCATCGAACCCACCTGAATGGATGGAGAATAGACGGTATAGGAGAATAAAAGACAAGGACTTGCAGACAGTAAGCTTAGAGAACTTTTTTTAAAGAGGTTTTTAATAAAGGGGAGCAATGAAATATGGAAATATGGGGATTGTGTCAAGAGAGGGCTTTTCTTTTAAAATGAGAGAAGTTACATAAGCCAGTGAAACTTAACTATTACTGAGAGGAAAATTAATGATACAAAGAAGTGGGGAAATTGCTGAAGAGCTGGTGAGGGCAGATAGAATCCAGTGTGTAAGGGAACATGTAGGTCTAGTTTGGCTGTCAAGAGCAGGCCTTTTCTACTGCAAATACTGATGATGCTCCAGGCCAAACATGGACGGACGCGGAGCCTCATATTGTCTGACTGGAAAGCTGGTCGAGTCTTCATTTCTATATGCAAGCTTGGTCATCCAAAAGTCATCTCTGTCTGGACAAACATTTTCTCCCACAGAGGTGCTTCCTTTTGGTTATGGTTTGGAATTGGTTTAGTATTTTTTTCTTCAATGTTTTTCTTGAGTAAGGCTAGTGGGAAATGCTAATGTGTTTACCTCGTGTGAACGCTTCCGCATGACTAGTCCTTCACGTCTGCATCATCCATCATGGTGACCAACAAGTGGCTACTGGACAATTGTAATGTGCTTAGTGCAACTGAGGAACTGAATTTTCAATTTTATTTAATGTAATTAATTTAAATTTTCAAAATGAATTATTAAAAAATATTTTTCCCATTAAACACAGCTTTATTGCTTTCATAGGACCCCAGTTCACTTTATCCACTGAAAACTTAATGCACAACTGAGATGAGCTTGTAAGTGTAAAACAAACACTGAGTGAGTCTGAAGACAGTATGAAAAGAGAAGGTGCAATATCAATGTGATAAGATTTCATATTGACTATATGTTGAAATGATAATTATATAAATGGATTTAAATAAAGCACAAACATAAAATAGTTAAAATATTTTCATTTAGTTATAAAATATTTATTTTATCTAAAATAATATTTAAAATAAATATTTTTTACCTTTTTAATGTGGCTACTAGAAAATTCTAAATTACAGTTGTGGCTCAGGTTACATTTCTACTGTGTAGCACTGTTGTAGGTTATTAAACATGACCTCTGTGCCAGATGAATAGGAAAGTCCATAGGTTGCCACTGTTCTGAGACATCTTTTTGTCCAGTGAAGCAAAAGGCATTCGTTCACCCTTTCCACTCACTTACTCTCTGTGTCTTCAGAACTAACAAGGAGAAGCTATATGATTAGGATTACCTTTTTTAGATAATTATCTAACAACAAAGGGTGCCAGAGTGGACAGTAGATCTCCATTATGGGATGGGTTAAGGAAGAGCCTGAATCAATAATTATTGATAGAGAAAATGCAGGGAGGTGATGGAGAAATAAGTAATCATTTTCTAAAAACTTTCCAATAAATTGCATAGTTGCAAAATAAGGGACAAAAACCTATCTATATAGCTATCTTACAAGAGAAATTGGTAGTATGCACATTCCAGTTAAAGTACATGTAGGCCCTCAATGTTTTCGGTTTTCTTTTCTTTGTATCTTTCTTTCTTTGTTTCTTTCTATTTTTGGTTAGTGGGTGTGTTGTTTTGTTTTGTTAATCATTGTCTATTCTTTTCCATTTCTCTCTATTTGCTTTTCTATTCTACAAGAAAATAGCAGAGCAGCATAACAAGTCCTGGGCAAAGTTATCAGAATGGAGAACTTTTATTTGACGTTCTCCTCCTCTCTTGGTGATATTTTTTCTCCTTTTGGCAGTACATCCAATGTGCAGGGCAACACAAGGTCTCCATTTGGAGCTCCAAACAAAGACTTCCTTTTTACAAGAAACTGAGTCAATGTTTGCTAATGTATTTTCGTGACCATTTATTAATCCCTATAGAATAGAAATTTTAGGCTCCATTAGAAGCAATTGAAAGGTATATTCTGGGACTGTCAGAAGTTTTGAATTTTACTGTTTGAGAGCTGTCTATTTCTCCTGCTGGGCCTATTAAAGAGTCTTTTGGTGGGTCCTATTAAAAGAAATTCAACTTATTCAGTCTTTTTTCTTGTTTGGCAAGGAATGTGTACAATTTTCTATGTTCTGGTGGAATGCAGTGCTGTCTATACAGAGGGAATCATTCATTTTCAAAATTCCCACATTCTCAGAGCTCCTTACAAAAACCTAATAATGTATCAAAGTAGTGATGCCACATACCCTTCACCTCATTGGTGTAAAAGTTTCCTGCAAATATTTGATGGGAGGCATCCCTGAGTTAGCATAACTTTATTTATTCGCTGGTGCATGGGTTTCGTTCCGTTGGTCCATGTGCTCAGAGTGAGGGAGGACTCACTGTTAAACAGCTGTGACCTGAGTGAGTTCTTGCCAGCAATGCATTCTCTGTGCAAACTTGATTTTTTAAAAACAATCACATTATAGCATTGCGCTCTGCTGCTTCAGTATTGGTGGAGGCACTCCAGTGCAGGAAGTGGGGAAAGATGGGGGAGTGACTGAGCAGATGGGCTGGTGTGGGCAGCACGGAGATGAGGGAAGAACGATGACAACATACAGAAGCACTTGCAGAGCCAAACAGCCTGCCAGCTGGCCAACTTCCTGCTACTAGGACAGGCCCAAGGTGGTATGTTATCCAGATCAAAGAAGTGGCTCGCTGGGACAAGGAAGCATCAGAGGGTGCAGGTAAGGAGGATCCCAGGCAAAACCACAGCGCTCAGCAGTCCCATAGCCCCACTCCTGGGTGCTCAGGGCCTCAAGCACACTCCCCCGAGGCCTTTCCTCTCCCTTTCTGGAAGTGAGATTCTGGGCACAGCCCTAGCTTAACTTGTTTTCAGATCCTTCATCAGTAAAAAGAGATAAAAATTGTCTTAATCTCTCAGGGTAGCTTCAAGGATTAAGTAAATATGTGTAATACTTTTAGAACAGTGACTGGTTTGTATATGTATTGAGAATGTGTGATTTTTATTACTTCTGAAAATGCCACACTAATGATATAGTTCAAGACCTTGGGTCTTCTCTCCATGAACAAAATGGGATGACCCAAATCTCTTTCTCATACCCTCATCGAAACTCACTGGTCTTCTGTACCATTTCATAAGAGACCACCCCACACCCCATTCCAGATTATTAAAAGCCTCGAATTATTGGGTTGTCAGAAAAGTCATGACACATTTTTGCAATTTTTTTGCAATGAAAAACATAGAAAAATACGTCATGACTTTTCCGACAACCCAATAGCAGCCAACTGCTGGATCTGTAGTGTGGATGAGCATTTTTGTCCCTGTACAGTTTTATTTCTAAGTTTAATTAAATACCAGTATTTAAAAATTCACATATTTCTTATGAAATTATGATTTCTGACTTCTCTTGGAAGAAAATAGAAAGATCTCTCAACCATTGACATCAGCCCCACATGGGAACCCAATACCATTGACTATATTCTCTGTGCTGTACTTTACATTCCATGACTTTAATATTGTACTTGACATTCAATATTATTTTATATTAATTTCAGGTGCACAGAGAAGTGGTCAGGCATTTACATAATTTATGAAGTGATACCCCTGGTAAGTTCAGTGCCCATATGGCACCCTACATACTCTTTACAACATTATTGACTATATTTCCCATACTGTATTTCATATCCCTGTGACTATATTGTGACTACTAATTTGTACTTCCTAATCCCTTCACCTTCTCCCCTATCTCCTCCACTTCCTCCCTATATGAGTCTATTTCTGTTTTGTTTGTTCATTTATTCTTTTCTTTAGATTCCACATATAAGTGAGATCGCATGGTATTTGTCTCTCAGTCCGGCCTATTTCACTTAGCACAATATCCTCTAGATCAATGCATGATTATGCAAATGGTAAGATCTCATTCTTATTGATGGCAGAATTATATATGTATGTATAGATATAGATATAGATAGATGGATCTATCTATATATCACAATTTCTTTATGCAATCATCTATTGATAGGCATTTCTATTGTTTTCATATCTTGGCTATTGTAAATAGTGCTGTAGTAAACACGGGTGCATATATCTTTTGCAAATTAGTGTTTTGGATTCTTTGGCTAAATACCCAGGAGTAGAATTCTGGGGGACCTTCAGTGAAGAATGGGGCCAAGATCTGTTTTTCACTTTTCCTATTGTTCTTCCAGCCTTAGAGAGAAAAGGATTGAAATGGAATACAGGCAGTCTTAGGTGACCGGTGCTGTTGTAACCTAGCTGGTGGTACCTTCTGATATGTCAAGCATCCACACGTCAGCTCTCTCCTGTGGGGTGTTTTTGTGGATTCTCCTGAGATTCTCTTTGCAGACTCTTGCACTGTACTTGCTACATCATTTCCTGAAACCAGCATCACTGTTCTATTTCCTCTCTCAGCCCAGCTTGCTTCTGCCTCAGTAGTGTGCCTTCAGGCTTTTTATGTGAGCATCCTCTCAGATTTGTGGCAAGCATCAGGACAGCTGTTGGTCTTTTTCAGTGTCTACGTGGCATAAGGGAAACCATCCTGTCCCTAGGCAGTATTGTAAGGGCCTGGCTCTCTCCTCATCCTGCCTCAGTAGACAGCTGTAGTCAGACTCTCCTCACCAGGCACCTAAAGAGATGGAGCCAACACACCGTAGGAACACACTGTAAGCTCTTCTAATTTCTTCACCACCATGCTTCATAAAGACTGGGACAGTGTAAGCCATGTACACTGGTATTACTCAGTACTTGACACATAATAGGCATTAAATAGATAGGCATTAAATAAATATTTGTTTAATAAGTAAATGAATGAATTAGCTTTTACCTGGTGGAGGGAAACCAAAAAGCCCATGCTCAGCTGATGTAGCTTCTGGAGAGTACTTTGATCATTTGTATCAGAAATTTTTTTAAAAAAAATTCCTTTTCTTTGAACTAGCAATCCCAATTCTAGGAATTTATCTTAAGGAAATAACAGAGCAAGTGCTCACTGATATATGTACAAGGATAAGCAGTATTAACAAAATATTAACAAAATGAAAATCCTCTATGAGTATGTGCCCAACAATAGTGGAATGGTTAAATAAGTTATGGTCCATTCAAATATTTGGAATATTATTCTATCATTAAAATTTTTGTGTAGATGTATACTCATTGATATAGAAATGAGACTTGAAACATAAAATGACATCCTGAAAAAGAAAGAAAGAAAGAAAAGGAAGGAAGGAAGGAAGGAAGGAAGGAAGGAAGGAAGGAAGGAAGGAAGGAAGGAAGAAGGAAGGAACTATGATTTGCAACTGTGTCAAACCATTATCTGCAACTAAAATGTAACACATTTTAGAATGCATGTGGCAAGCTAAGATAATAGTAGCAATAACCACACAAATCCATATGTTCTAAAACTACTGACCATTTCAGTAAGTCACCCAGTTTATAAATCTGACACATCTCTGCCCAGACTATACTTACTAACTTCTGCCATAAAACCATCCATAACTAACTCCAGTTCCTGAAATCCTGTAAGTATTCTTCCCTAATATCCCCATTTGGGACAGACTTCGGGGAAACTGTCAAAATGATGTTGTTCGTGCAGCATGTTTAATGAACTCAGTTTTGTATATTCAACAGCCTAGCTTAGTGGACAAACAAAAGAACTTTTCTTTCTCCTTTTTTTTTAAACTACAATAAGAAAAAAAATTTGCCTGAGTATTGTTTGCTTCCATTTAAAGTATCTTGGTGAGTTTTTTTTAAATTATGAAATAAGTTATTTCGACTTATGAATATTTTGAAATTTTCAGCAAATTAAGATATTGCAAAATTGTAACAATAATCTTATCAATTTTACTTCATACTCTGAGAATAAAAATATATCTAATTTAAAAACAGGAGCTTCATCAAAATATTCTTTCCATTAATCAAAATAAATCCCATATGCCATCTGAGGTCTCATTTATTCTGGACCTTTATATAGAGATTTTGTAAAGACAAGCTTGTTTGCAAGCTGTGTTTTTTTCTAGTTTCAATTTCCTCAAATCCTCAAAACCTGAAGTTGCTTAGCATTCCCTTTGTGGAGTAATTTGATTAAAATCTTCCAGAGGATGTTGAATAAAATATAACCAAATCTTACATGAAAAATTCATATTGAAGTTGAATATTTTTAGGACATCTAGTTTGATTGAAAAGTAGATATTCAAAGGCTTTAATACTTCTAAGATGCATTTGATGACAGTTCACAAAGAGAAATCATGTATTCACAGTCTGAAGTATTTTGTTTTATTCAATATTAGCACCATCACATTTAGTGGTTCAGTTACTTTTGTATTGCAATTAACTGTAAGTGTATTTTTATGTTTCTTAGATGCTTCTTTTTTTTATTGTGGTAAGAACACTTAATATGGTACGTACCCTCAACAAAATTTTAAGTGTACAATACAGTATTGTTAACCATAGGCATTATGTACAGCAGAACTCTAGAACTTACTCATCTTGTATAACTAAAACTGTATCCCAGTTGAACAGCAACTCCCCATTTCCTCCCCCTTTTAATCCCTGGCATCTACCATTTTATTGTTTCTGTGATTTTGACTATTTTATATACTCCATATAAGTGAAACCATGCAGTACTTGTCCTTCTGTGACTAGATTATTTCATTTAGCCTAATGTCCTCCAGGATCATCTATGTTATTATAAATGGCAGGATTTTTTTCCTTTTTAAGGGTGAGTAATATTGCATTGTATGTATATACCACATTTTGTTCATTTATTCATCTGTCAATGGACACTTTGATTGTTTCATTTTCTTGGTTATGGTGAATAATGCTACAATGAACATGGGGGTGTAGATAAAATATCTTTTTGAGTTAGTGTTTTCATTTCCTTCTCATAAATAACCACAAATGGAATTGCTGGAACATCAGGTAGTTCTATGTTTAATTGTTTCAGGAAACTCCACACTATTTTCCATAGAGGCTTCACCAATTTACATTCCAACCATTTAATTTTAATTTGAGTTTAACTTAGTACGAACATTGTTTTACATTGTTCCATGTTCCACAAAACTTCGTATTCACACTATTATCATAAAATGAGTAATATTATATTCACTGTTGATTATTTTAACTGAATTTATAATAGCAATAACAATAAAATCTGCTTTGCCTCACAGAATGGATTTCCAATAACTTCACTTTGATTTCATTAACAAGATGAAAAATTAACTCTAAACTTTGATTTATTTTTTTATTTTTTTAGCTGAGCCATCCTGCCACCTGTTGGCAGCTCAGTGGCAGCTCGCTGGGCATCGAACTTCGGGCTGGGCATTGAACTGCTGTTGCTCAGAGCTCTTGAGCGAGCTCTTAACCAACTGAGCCACTCACTTGTCCAGCCCTAACAAGATGAAAAAGTAAGATGTGATTCAAATCAAATTAACTCATCTTCTACTTGAAGCATCTGGTAACACTCTTTTTTTTTTTTTTTTTTTTTTTCTTTAAGAGGGCAGTATCACTGGCCCTCATGTGTGGGATCCGAACCCAGGCCGCTGGCATCCAAAGCCAGCTCTTAACCACCACGCCACTTGGCCGGCACTGGTGACACTCTTTTAACTCTGCAAAATTTTACTTCTGTCAAATAAAATAACACATTAGCAACTATTAATGCACTTTTCACACGTACGTGAAAAAAACTTGGCTTGAAAATAAGTGAAATTAATTTACTAGGATAGTCATTTGATCTAAATGAAAAGTCAGAGAGTAATATTGACAGAATAATACATAATTCACCTTCTGCATCTACACATCTTAGATTGTCATCTTTAGTCTTCTGAGTAACCACTCAGCTTTGAGGTAGATATTGACACTGCTTTAACAGATTTAGATCTTCTGGTTTTCTTGTGTTATTACGAGGGCCCCTATAGTGGGTGGCAAATATTAACAGACTTATCCTGCACATCACATTTTTCTTCAACTTTATTAAGAAATAAAAATTTAACACTTAATTTTTGGTCAAATATGTACTTTTTATATTGATGTCACTGATGCAAAAGAGGCTCATTGCAAAATTAAAAAGTGTGACCACACAATAAACAAATCATTGTAGATTAACACCATGCAATACATTAGAAAGCCACTGAAACAAGAGAGTTCAGACCTCTCACTGCATACACTAGAGCCGGATGATCAGCCTCTGTCTCCCACACACATATTTTACAAAAACCTATCACATAATCTCCATTGAAGCCACTGACTGACAGCCTGGAGACACTGCATCTCACAGGCCATGGCAGGACTGGCTGGTGCACCAAATGGCTGGCAATACCTTTACAAACACAAAATACTGGGAGGAGTCAGTTGTTTCTGGTTCCTCATGTCTGAGAGCACTTTGTTGCCAGGGTACCCTTGAAAAGGAGGAGTTGGTAACACTACTCCTAGAAAGGGTTGGGAAAAGAGAGAAGAATTATAATTGGCTATTTCTCAGATTTAGTTGTGACTTAAAGTTAGAACTCTGTCACTACAATAGAAGAGACTTGCTACACAAGATACTAGCAGAAGCTGGAAATCTAGAGAAGGTCTGCCAAAGAAATAATCAGTTACTTTATTTATCATAACACTTCATTATGCAATGAAATATCTGGGAAAAATTCTAAAACCTTTCAGACCTTGTTTGGTAGAATGGGATATATGGTATACCTAATTAAAGACCTATATGTACAGCACAAACTTAAAATTCTAGAAGAAAATATTTTAAAATTTCTATGACTTTGGAATACAGACCAATTTATCAAACAAGACAAGAAAGCATAAATTATAAAGAGAATTACGGACAGAAATAAAACAGACACACAAAAATTGGTGAAAATATAAGATACAGCAGAAAGATATTTTCAGAATATATAACAGACAAATCTGGAGTATCCAGGTCATATATAAACTCCTGCAACCTACATTAAAAACAACAATATACCAAACACACCAACTTAACATGGGAATATATATATATATATATATATATATATATATATATATATATATATATAATTTAGACATACATATCTAACTTGTATTTATGAATTATAGAATAAACATTAATAACACCAATTAAATATGTGAAAAAATGTTGAACTTCATTAGCAATGAGAAAAATACATACTTCTAAGTCTGAAGAATGTTGTGAGAGTATGTGTAAACAGGGTTTCTCACATATAACTGGTGTAAACTGGTACAACATCTTTAATGCATAACTTGAAAATACCAATAAAAGTTGAAAACATACATAATCATTGCTCCAACATTTCTTCTACTAGGTACATACTTTAAAGAATCCTTTCAGTAATCACACAAAGAGACATGTACAAAGATGTCCATTATATAATTACCTGTAAAAGGAAATAGCTGGAAACAAACTAAATATTCTTTAATCAAAAAATGGATAAATAAGTTTTGATATATTTATATGCCAAAAAACTACACAGCTGCAAGAGTCATTAAATTTGACTTACATTTATCAATACTATAGATTATACATAGGTTATTACAAAAATCATCTTTTATACTGTATGTTTTTATGATTCATCTATTTTAGTACACATCAATCAAGTTCATTCATTTTAACTGCTATAGGATTTCCATAATTCTGGAGTTTGCACTTTTCACTCAATACTGTTTTAAAATGATACATAAATCATGATATATTCTGTAGAATGTTAAAACATATAAATCAGTTTTCTGCTTTGGTGAAGGATGAAAACATATTTGGTAACCATAGAAATCAAACAGCAAGATATACTTCAGGATTGTGGTGGAAACTGGAAAGGGAGGTGAGTGAACAGATGGGGGATGGATACAAAGTACTATGAGCTGCTTTAATGTTTTTTATTTTTTAATAAAATGAGGTGCTTTTATGAATGTTTATTACTCTATATGCTTTTATGAATATTTAAAATATTTTATTATTTTAAAAATACTTTAATATGAAAATTTTAATTATCCAAATAAAAAAATAAAACAGTATCTTATAACATTTCTTTATGTGATAGATAGGATGATAATGGTGGCCTTTAATCAGCATGCACTTTTTATTTATTTTTTTTTTTTGAGGGCAGTTTCACTGGCCCTCATATGTGGGACCCGAACAAACTGGGGCCGCTAACTTCACAAGCCAGCGCTTAACCACCATGTCATTCGGCTGGCCCTATGGTGGCCTTTAAAAAAAGCTCTTCCTCTAATTTCCAGTTTAGTCTTTATTTTAATTCCTGAATTTTAGATTACGATTATTCTCATTAAATGATGCTTTTACAGCTTGAGGTTTCCTTTCAGAAACCATTATTTTATACTTGCAAACAGTAGCATAACTGTATAAATGGTTTCAGTGAATGCCACTAACAACTTTGTTTCAAAAGTTCCCATTCTTAAATTCTCAATTTTGATATAATTCATGAATGACCAGTGAAGTTTTTGATTATTTTATTTTCTGAAAGAATTATGGTTGGTGTATTTTCTAAGTCCTCGTGTTGGTGAGAGTATCTTTTTTCTTCTGTCTTACATCAATAACAGCACAGCTAGGTGTGCCATTCATGGGTTAAGATGCTTTCTCTTCAAAATACTTCGTATGTTGAGCATTGTTTACTGACATTTGGGTTACAGAGAAATATTAGCTGGTTTGATTTCTGTTTCTTACTTAAAAATCTCTTTGTTTTCTGTCTGCACACTTACAGTTTATGTTCTTGTATTTCACAATTCAAGAAAATTTTCAGTTTGCCATTGTTTTCTTTTATAATTAATTTTGCCTAAACCACAGTGAACCTTTTTAATATGAGCAATTTCATCCGTTTTCATCTCCAGGATGTTTTTTCAATTATGTTTCAAACATATTTTTACATTTAAAGATTTTGGCTTTTTTCTTAAGAACATAATTTTAGGTTAGATTTCTGTGCTAATGCCTTTTTATGAACAATATTCTTTGTGTGTGTGTGTGTGTGTGTGTGTGTGTGTGTGTGTGTGTGTGTGTGTGTTTCCAGGACCCATCACCTCCAAGTCAAGTAGTTGTTTCAGTCTAGTTGTGGAGGGCACAGCTCAGCGGCCCATGTGGGGATTGAACCAGCAACCTTGGTGTTATGATCACGGCATTCTAAACAAGTGAGCTAACTGGCCGCCCTGACAAAAGTCTTTATTACTGTTTTAACTCAATCTTTTCCCCATCTTCTGTTTGCGTTTCTCAGGTTCATATTCCATATCACTTCACTTTTTTCTATGCTGTCAGTATGGTTACTTATTACCTCCAAAACAGGTTTTTATTTTTGAGATTGTATTCTGTATCCTTGAAACTTTGTCTTATTTTGACAAGCTTTTATTCATCTCAGCCTTGCATCTGAGCTTTAATGTTTCCCAGCAAACATAGTAGTAGTATTGTGTCAATAGCACTCTTCCTCTTACTTAGTTTCCATGTGGTTTTCATTTAGCATCATTCTCCTAGATCCCCGTTGTTGGAATGGGATGGGATGGGATGGAGAATGGATACTAATGTTAGATAGTATCCAAATTTCCCATTGGCTAGTGGCATTCACTGCTATAACCTGGTTGACCAGATGGAATCCTCTGCTGTTCACATGACAAGGTTCTTGGGCACTTTGAACCAGTACAGTAGTGAAAGGCAGCCATTCCCATCATGCCTTGCTACTACCAGGTTTCATATCTTCCCTCACCTAAGGAGAGTGTTCATCCAAAAGTGCAGCATGCTATTTCTAGCAAACTCTTTCACCGTTCACTGGCAAACACAATATCTTAATAGATCTTAAAAGATAAGTAATAATGGGAGGCTAGTGAATACAACAGTAAACCATCCCCTTTGGAAGCAGCATTCACAGTTTTAAGTAGGTGAGCCAGTTATCCTTCTGGTATAAGTCTGCCAAATACATCTAGTCTAAGATGAAACTCAGAGAAAAGAGAATAGCTAAAATTTCCTTCTAACTACTTCTTGACTAGCAGACTGCTATGTTTCAGAGAATGTGCAAGCCAAATTGTGTTTTTCAATTAACTTCTTGGTATTTTTTTTAAAAAAAAAATAGGTATTTCTTCTGGATTTTAGCACCAGGTTGCCTTCCAAGTCTTAGTTTTTGGTGTTACCCTACTTCGACTCTAAAAAAAAAAAAAGAAAACCTCACAGGAAATGTTGGGAGAGCCAGTGTCAGAGACTGCCAATTTGACCCCTTCTTAGACAATAAAGAGAAATTCTTAATTTTTCAAGAAATTTTTCATGTGTTTTTTAAAAATTTGATATATATTAAAAACAAATTGGCCTAAAACAGCATTTTAAAATAATTCCTGCAAATCAAATATCTCCTCCCTGCTTATTTTAATCATAAACAAATTATGTTTTTGTCACTGTAGCTACAGATATTCAAAGTTGCAGAAAAATTATTGTGAAAATATGTAAAGGTCATATTCATTATTTTATTAAAATTGTGTAAGTGTTCAAGAATGTTAGTAATAGGTGTTGTCATATCAATTGGTATGTTTATATCACTTATATGAATATAAATATAGGACATACATATGGAGGCATATGTGTATATAATAGATATATCTATATTGTATATACTCATACTCTATGAATTTCATATTCATGAGCATTTTACAATTCAAATGAATTTATCAAATGTATTAAGCAAGTATCAAATATATCCTAGGTGTTTAAAGATAAAAAGATGAGTAAGATAAAGTAGATAATTAAATGTTTTTAATCTTTTTACTGTTAAAAGAACTGGCAAATAGGATAGATGCTGTTTTTATTCAGTAGATCACTCATTCACAAATATTTTTTTGTTTATTTGTTTGTTTTGAGGGCAGTGTCACTGGCCCTCATATGTGGGACCGAATCAGGGCCACTGGCTTCCCAAGCCAGCGCTTAACCACCGTGCCACTCGGCCAGCCCTCATTCACAAATATTTGATGCCTACCATGTGCCAAGTAATGTACTAGGACCTGGATTTACAATAGGCAAAAAAAAGCATATGTGAGGAATGGGCTGGAAAAGGGGAAAGAGCAAATGTTGAAAATAAGAGGAGTCACTAATAAGATGATGTATGAAAGATGCCAAATGCCTGAGGAAGAGAAAGACTCTGACTTGAGGAAAAGCTTAGCTGTGGAGTTAAATACAGTATAAAGATTGGGGGTGGAGGTGTCATAATAGATGCGTTAAAGAGTCTAGCAGAAGTCAGACCACACATGGTCAATAATCCAGGGGAAAGAAGCTGGCATTCTTTTTAAAGTGTAATAGGAAAATACTGAAGGATTTTAAGGAAGTAATGATATAGAGAGATATATTTTAAAATAACTATAGTTCATGTATCAATCTGCAGGATTAAAAGACAAGATGGAAGTTTCAGGATTAAAAGGCAAGATGGAAGTTTCCACAAAAAAATTGGAAACCATAAAAACAAACAAACAAAAAACCCTGAAGGAGATTCTAGTACTGAAAAATATAGGAATTAAAAGAAATACCAGTAGACAGGTTCACCAGCAGATTAGACAAAGTTGAAAAGTGAAGTAGTGAACAAAGGAACCTAAATACTCCACTGACAGCTATGGCTAGATCATCTAAAGAGATAATAAGGGAATATTATCCTTAAATGAGACATTAGACCAAATTGGTATAATCGACATTTACAGAGACCTTCATCCCAGAACACCAGATTGTACATTCTTCTCCAGTGCACATGGAACATTCTCAAGATAGACCACATGTTAGGATACAAAAAGCGCCTCAATAAATTTAAGACTGAAATCATACCAGGCATATTCTCTATTCACAGTGCTTTGAAATTAGAGTACAGCTGCAAAAAGAAAGCAGGAAAAAACCCCTACAAATATGTGGACATTGAACAACATGTTACTAAAGAACAACTGGGTCAGAGAAGAAATAACAAGAGAAAACAAAAGATACATAGAGACAAATGAGAATGATACTATGATATGTCAAAACTTTTAGGATACAGCAAAATCAGTAACAAAAGGGAAGTTTATATCATTACAGGCCTATCTCAAGAAACAAGATTAATTCCAAATTAACAACCTAACATTACATCTCAAAGAACTAGCAAAAGAAGAGCAAACAAAGCCCAAAGTCAGCAAAAAGAAAGAAATAATAAAAATTAGAGCAGAATTAGTTGAAATAGGGGACAAAAAAACAATAGAAGAAAAATCAATGAAACAAATAGCTGGTTCTTTGAAAAGATTAATAAGATTGACATACCTCTGGCTAGCTTTACTATGGAAAAAGGAGAAAACACCCAGACATAATCAGAAATGAAAAACAAATTTCAACAGACACCACAAAAATACCAAAGACCATATGAGCATACTATGAAAGATTATATGCCACCAAATTCAATAATCTAGAAGAAATGGACAAGTTCTTAGAAACATGTAACCTTCCTAGACTGAATCATGAAGAATTGGAAAATCTAAATAGACTGATCAACAGTAAGAAAATTGAAACAGTCATCAAAAAACCTCCCAAAAAGTAAAAGTCTAGGACCAGCTGACTTCACTAAGGAATTCTACCAAACATTCAGTTAATTTAATACCTGACCTCTCAAACTCTTCTAAAAAATTTAAGAGGCAATAAATACTTCCTAACTCATTTTATGAGGCCAACATTACCCTGATATGAAAACGTGGCAAAGATAACACAAAAAGGAAAACTAGAAACCAGTATCTCTGATGAATACAGATGCAAAAATCCTAAACAAAATGCTAGCAAATTGAAAACAATACATTAAAAAGATTATTCATCACAATCAAGTGGGTTTTATTTCAGGGGTGCAAGTATTATTCAACATACACAAAGCAATCAGTGTGATACACCACATTAACAAAATGAAATGTAAAAATCATATGATCATATCAATAGGTGCAGAAAAATCATTTGAGAAGATATGCAGCCATTTATGATTAAAACACTCAATAAAATGGGTTTTAAAAAAGTACCTCAATGGGCCGGCCGAGTGGCGCAGTGGTTAAGCACTGGCTTGGGATGCCAGTGGCCCCAGTTCGGGTCCCACATATGAGGGCCAGTGACACTGCCCTCAAAAAAAAAAAATACCTCAACATAATAAATGCCACATATAACAAATCCTCAGCTAATATCATAGTTAATGGTGAAAAACTGAAAGCTTTTCCACTAAGATCAAGAAAAAGGCAAGGATATCCACTCTCACCACTGTTATTTGATGTATTGGAATTCCTAGCCAGAGCAACCAGGCTGTCAATAGTAGCACAGCAAAAGTAGTTTTTGTTTTTTTTTAACTTTTAGAAACTGTTTATTTCCCATCAAAGTTATTTCCATTTTCCTTATGAGTTTGTGGAAGGACAGCTTAGGCTGGTCCTCCCCCATCAGTGGCCTGAGCCATGGGGCTGCAGGCCAGTCTTCATTAGCAGGCTGAGCATGCGCCTTCAGTAGGGAACTGCTGGATGGCTCAAGGACACCTTCGCGTTCAGACCAACCTGTGACCTCAGGCTGAGCAGTAGTCAGCTTGGGAGCAGGACCCGTCCATTGCCCTGAAATTGCTCCGTGGTCACAGCCTCTCAGCAACAGCCTGCTCTACCTGTTCAGTTCTTCAGTGTCTCTGTAGAAGCAGAAGTCAGGCTTGAACTCCGGCGGGTGCTTGTAGGAGATGGTGCCATGCAGGCGCAGAACTTCCTGGGACAGCACCCCCACATCAGACCCACGGAGAGAGCTCCCTTCTTGTTGCATGGGTGGCAATGTCCCCACAGTACAGAGGAATCTATTACACAGAGCAATGGCAGTCAGGTTAACCTAAGAGGCCTCTGTGAGAGGCTGGTGCTCAGCCCTGGGTAACCACCAGAAGTCTTGCCTCCCGGAGGGCTGCCTGATCAGGTTTGTGGAGGCCCCAGGAGTGAAGCAGCCAGCTATAGGAGTGGCTGCAGTGGCAGCAGCAAACCAGCACAGCTCACTGGCCAGTTTCCTAGGCAAAAGGACACTGATATCAGCCGGGTTTTCAATGGCAACAACGGCACGAGCTGCCAGAGAAACTTCTCCCAGGTTCTCTTCATATTTATGATGTAGATGCCATCATTTTTCCATTGGTAGATGGACTGTTCCATTTAGAAGTCAAGGCTGGTGCCACCTAAGTGGGGTTCCTGTTGCAAGGAATTGGAGGACATCCTCCTCCTTCATTTGCAGGACATCAAGGGCTCCAGACATTGTGAGAGATTCCCTTTAAATTACGTGGAAACCGGGAACAATGGGCCCTCTCTGGGCAGCACAGACAAGCCAAAAATACTTTTGAGAGGTCTTCTAAGAAGCCAATAGTGTTCTATATCTTGACTTGGGTTGTGGTTGCTTCTTCTGTGTACTCATTTTGTTATAATTTTTCTAACATTTATTTTTTTTGTATGAATTAATGTTACCCTTAAAAATATATTTTTTAGTTGAAGAAGCAATTGCAGTAACCCCTCCACAGGATAACAGAGTCGTGAGAGTTACAATCATATTTTAGAAATAACAAGCTACACAAGGAGTTGATGCATGGCATGTGGAAGGGGGTAGTAGGGAGGATTTTTAGGCCCTTTAATAGTACTCACCATAACATGGTTCATTAGTTACTATTTCCAGATGAAGCCAGACAAAAGAAAACAATTTTATCTTTGTGTCAGTGGTTATTTTTAAGATCTAAATAGAGTTAGGTTTTGGGGAAACTTCTACATATTCTTGTACCATTTCAGTATTTTTGTCTCTTTATTTTAATAGCTCTTCTCCTTGGTGTAGGGTAAGATTGGAGCAGAGACAGCAAGATGTAATTAGAGAAGCTTTCCCTTTAGCAGTTCACACTAGAACTCAGAATGAATGTGCCAGATATTACAGAAAAAAATCAAGGAAAATTTCAAATCTGTCTTTAAATTCCAGACTACTGAGAAGTTTAAATAAGCTTTGGATGACCTTAAATTTTAATGTATATGACTCCAGCTGAATGAATGAATGAATAAACAAACAAACAAACAAATAAATATTATTTATCTTACCCCTTAACAGAAGTGATTCAGATGAAAGTGACCAGGTGAAGTTTTTGAGAACTGAGGCTGTCACAACTTAGATCTGCATGTCACAGCAGACAAAAAGTGTTTTTCAACCACTTTGACATACTGCACTCAAATTTGCTGTGGGACCATGAGACGATCATACCAAAATAGAAATGTTCTCCCTCTCAGGTTGCCAGGGGACGTACAGGCAGCTGAGGATGCACTCTGGTGTCAGCGCAGCAGATCCCCAGTCACACGGCAGTGGGCAGAGCTGTTATGGGGCTCCCAGAGGTGGAGCCTCTGTACAGAGGACTTGGTGAGCTCCAGGTGTGTCCGGGTGGAGTGCCTGTGACAAGCCACGGCCAGGCCAGATTCCTTCTCAAGGCTTGCCTGGCAATAATTAGGAAGGGAGGATGCTGTCTAGGACTGGCCAAGCCCCGGAAGCCCTGGGCAGAGGAGCTGGTAGTAATTTATGTGCCTCCATGGCAGGAGAACCAGGGACAACTCCACTTCACCAGAACAAATGGAGCAGCTAGGAGGTGGGCTGGGGAAATGTTATTTGCAATTCTAAAATCTTTGGTAATGAGAGAAAAGAAATTGTGTCATAAATGTAGCACTTCTATGTAAAAAAAAATTGTAACATCTGAATTTTTCTACTAAGCCAAATTGAGACCCTCATATAACTAAGCTGTGGCTACTTCTTATAATTTTGAAAATGCCATTTAGTGACACACGGTTAAATATTTTAAATAAAATAAACTGAGTTCACCTCAATTCAAATATTGACATTTGTTCATCAAATGGTTTTAAGAGATGCATGAAACATTTTCTCCTTAATTTTATGATTTTAATTATAACAACATAAATTAAGATGATATTCAAGATGACGGTCATGGCAGCTGATTTTCTTTCAACTTTATGGAGTGAATGTTTTCATGCCTTTTTGTTTAATTTACCTCAATAGAAAAATTTAATAGCTTTATTTATTTATTTAGATTTTTATTGGGGAATTGGGGGAGGGGAACAGTGTTGGGGAATTGGGGAAGAGGACCAGCCCAGTTGTTGTTCTTCAATCTTCATTGTGGAGGGCACCAGTCGCCATCTGGTTTTCCGTCAGCAGCTCGTGGCCTCTAAGCTCAAGGTGCTGTGTTCAATCTTAGATGTGGTGGGCATAGCCACCATTCCATGTGGGAGTCCAACCAGCAGCCCTGCAGTTAAGAGCGCACACCCTATCCACTGAGCCATCCAGGCGGCAGCTCAGCTCAAGGTGCCGAGTTCAATCTTTTAGTTGAGGTTGGGTATAGCCCACCATTGAACGGGCAATCTTGTTGTTACACTAGCTGAGCCATCCTGCCACCTGTTGGCAGCTCAGCGACAGCTCAGCTAGGGCGCGGCGTTCACTGGCCCATTTGGGAATCAAACCAGCGGCCCTGTTGCTCAGAGCATGCGCTCTAAGCCAGCTCTTAACCAACTGAGCCACTTGGCCGGCCCCAATAGCTTTATTTTTAAGTTTTATTGTTAAGGTTATGTTAATTTCTCTGTGGATATTTAAAAACTGCTTATACTCTTGTTTTAAATTATAGTATGGTATAAAACAGGCATGATTATTTTATGTTGATTTCAAGTATACCTGTGCTTCACAGATGTTGAATGGCATAAAGGAGGACTGAGAATAAGAACCTTGGAGTCTGAGGGACTGTTTTGTTTGGGCAACACAGATGGTGAGTGTTCTTGAGGATACAAAGTGTATTCATCAGCAGATTGCTTCTCAGTTATTCTTTAAAAAGCATAGGTACTACCAAGGCCTGACAGGGAATAATTCTCATAGTTCTCCATAGCACTGGGAGCCACTGATTCTCAACTGCAAATTAGTACAGTAAAAGAAAAGTTAGATTAAAATGAACACAAAAGTTTTAAAAACTAAGTTTTTTTTTTTGAAAATATATCAATTAATGTTTTCAAATTGTGGTATATGGACATGCCCCTAAAATTTAAAATAAATGAACCTCTTCAATCACTTTTGAAATATTGGTTGTCAGAAAAGTCATCACATATTTTGTCTATGTTTTACAAGGGTCATTTATTTATATAAAGAACAAAGATCAATCAATGATATGTTGCTCATTTTGTTCAATAACATTTTGCCATCGTTCAGTGAGATTCATAATTATTCATTCATAGAAGGACCTGTCTTTATTTTCAAAAAACCTGAACAAGGTGCTGATTTATAGCCTCATCTGAATTGAATGTTATACCATGCAAGGAGTTTTGAAGGGAACGACACAAGTGGAAGTCTGACGGTGCAAGGTCAGGCGAGTATGGTGGGTGTGGCAACACATCCCATCCAAGCTCCAATAATTTTTGACGGGTGATCATACTTGTTGTGTGGTCTCACATTGTCGCAATGGAACACAACTCTTTTACAATTAACAAGCTCTGGACATTTCTGGATGATGGATTCATTCAAACTGTCCAACTGCCGATAATACACATTTGAATTAATTGTTTGGTTCCTTGGTAGGAGCTCGAAAAACATGACACCCTTAAAATCCTACCACACTGAGAGCGTAACCTTCCTCTGATGAATGCCTGCTTTCAATGTTGTTTGAGGTGAATCATCATGAAGGGACCAAGACTGTTTGCACACCACATTATTATAAACAATCCACTTCTCATCAGTCACTTCAAAAAAGGATCATTTTCCTCAAGTTTAATAAGCATATTGCAGATTTTCATACGCACCATCAAATGAACTTCTTTTGCAGAATCGAAATATCAAACTTGCTTACACATGCCAGCTTCTTCAGGTGGTTGTGAACGCTTGACTGATGTTCAATGTTTCTGCAATCTCTTGTGTCATGTAATGTGGGTTTGACTAGATGAATGCCTTTATTTTATCGTCATCAACCTTGGTGGGCCTCCCTGACTGAGGAGCGTCGTTGAGATCAAAACCACCAGCACGGAATTCTGTGAACCATCGTTGGCACTGATGTTCTTGTAGAACATTGTTAACTGTAAATTTTATGCAACTTTTAACAAGCTTGATGCATGTTCTTCCCTTTATGGAAGTAAAACAGTAAACTAAGACAAAAATGCAGAGTTTGGTCTTCCATCTTCAATTTGTAAAATCTCCAAGACTCAATCAAATGGCTCAATTTTTTTTTAGAATGAATCTAGAACTGTCAGTTGTCAAATGACATAGCAATAACATAGATGCGAATGACTCTAGTACTTCCAAAAATGAACTAGTGCCATCTGTTGCAAACATGCATCATGATTTTTCCAACAACCCAATAGATTGTTCACTAAAGATAAAATATGCCTTATTTTTAGTTGAAAAATTACTGTAAATATATGTGTTTTAATATTCAAATTACAGCAAATGGAGGAAGATAAATACTTTAATATTATTTTGTTAGTTTAAATTAATTGATAATATTGTTAAACACTCCAATTTTTCAATAATTATATATGGAATTGAGTTTGATTATGATATTATTACAAGTTTAAGTAGTGTTTTGAGTGGGATATACCTTACTTTTTTTTTTAGCTGAGCCATCCTGCCACCTGTTGGCAGTTCAGTGGCAGCTCAGCTAGGGGCTGGCATTAAACTGCTGTTGCTCAGAGGTCACACTCTTAACCAACTGAGCCACTCGCCAGACCCTTAGGATATACATTTAAATCCAAATTTGGGTAATACTAATGAGAGCTTACCATGTTAGAAACACACTTCAAAGGACTTTTTCGTGTTAGAACAACTAACCCTCAAAACAACTCTAAAAAACTAACATAATGTCCAATTTTAGCACTGAGAAATCTGAGCTCTGCCCAGCTCAATGACTTAACAAGGGCAGCATGGTTACCGAAGGTCAGCCTAAGGACAAGAACCACATTTTCTGATTCCAGGATACAATGATTTTCTAAAAGTGTAGTAAATAACTAAAATTTTAATATTTTGATGAAACTATAGATGAAGATATTGGTGAGCAATTTTGTAAACTTCTAACTCTCCACCTTCAGTGCTTTTGGACAGATGCATCTGGCATTAGTAAACTGAAATGAATAAACTAATACTAACATCAGTTTCATAAGCCAAACTTGTGTAGACATTCTAAAATAGTAAATGCAATTTTTCTCTTCTATGATTCTTTTTCATATTATTTTATTTTATTGAACAATGTAAACTTTTGAAATATTTTATTTTTTTATACTATGAGCAAAATATATTAAAATACTTAAAAAAAAGGGTCTCTGTTTTATTTTTTCCATTTTATATAATCTTGATGTATTCTTGAATAAATATTCAATTTAATCCATTTTAAATAACATCTCCTGAGTACAAGCACTCTACAAGACATTTCAGAACATACAAAGTAAAAACAGTTCCTACATAAGGATGTCTTCTGGGGTCACATACAAGAGGAGATATCGTGAGAGTTAGCAAGGAGCAGCTGATTGGGATGGAGATTTTTTTTCAGAGATGTCAAAAGTCATGAAATCCTGTGATATATACCAAAACAAGAAGAGCAACTATGAAAATTTTAATTTACTTTTTTCCTTGTGTGAAATCTTTTTTTTTCTTTTGCATAGAAAATATATGTTACTTGTGTTATGAGAAATAGTTAAAGAAATGTTGATTTGTTTGATTTTGTGTGTTTCTCCCTATTGTGATTGGGGTGTTAAGCAAATGAAGTTTGATAAATAGAGTATTGCCTTGCAGGAGAAACTGAAACACACTGAGCATCTTCTTAATTATGTGTAAGCTGCAAAGGCTTGTGGGTCGGCTTGTGGTGCAGTTTATACGTGCCTGGTACCTGCCAGGTCATTTCAATTCAGTGTCTTGAAGCAGTAACTCTGGGCCCTTGGTGGAGACCCACTGGCAGTGTGAACTGTTATATTTGAGTAGCCAGAGTGGAAATCTTTTACACACACACACACACACACACACACACACACACACACACACACACCACTCTTCCTCTCATTATTTCCTCTCTAAGTTCATCTTTGAATAAATACTAGATTTAAGATCTCAGATGCATTGATTACCCAGAACCTGGAATCAATGAGGGAGCAAGTCCGTCTCCCTAGTGATATTGTTTCATTAGATTTGCACTTTGGTGGAAAACAGTTTCTGACTTGGCTTTTGGATTATATAAATTTTTACTTAAGGGCCGGCCGAGTGGCGCATTGGTTAAGAGCTGGTTTTGGGATGCCAGCGGCCCCGGTTCGGATCCCACATATGAGGGCCAGTAACACTGCCCTCCACAGCTAATGACAGCTCCACCTGGAGCTGGGCTGTGCGAGCTCCAGCGACAGTGTAGGCTACAGCCCCTGTTGCAGTGGGCTGCCTTAGGCTACAGTGATTGGTCGACAGCCAGCGTGAGTGGCTGGCAGACAGCCGTGAGCTGCCAATAGCCGCGGTGAGCAACAGCCAGAGGCAAGCGACCGATCTGCTTCACCCGGGAAAAACGCAATGACGATACCAACATGGGCCAGTGAAGCAGCATCTTCCACAACTAGACTGAAGAACAAAAAGACTGCAACTCGTCTGTTCCCCCTTACCAGATTCCCCAACGCTGTTCCCCTCCCCCAATTTTAAAAAAAATAAAATTTTACTTAAATAGTACCTGTTTCTGACATAGTTTGAAAATACCTGAGTCTTATGGTCTTACTTTAGGGCCCTTTCATTGCATTTTTTAAAATCACGAACCAAATTACAAAATCTTGGAAAGTATTTCTATTTGAGTAGCAAATATTCACTGAAATTTCTTAGCAAGGAAGAAAAAGGAGTCACGAAAATACAGTAAAAAACTTCACAAAATATGCTTTATCTATTTCTCTTCCCCCAAATTCCATTCCTCTTGGCAACTCAAAGTTTCTTGTTTTTGCTTTCTTCCTTTCACACTTGGAGCACAGTGTGCTCTCTCTCCTCCACCTACTCTTGGATGCCTGTCCTCCCACATTCTCCCCGCCACTGTTTTCCTCAATAATACGTCTGTGTCTTTTCCAGTGCTAGTTTTCTTTCAGTGTTCTCAATGCCATATCCATCAAATCAGCAAAATCAAGGCTTAAGACTGCACAGTGGGGGTTGAGGGTTTGGGAGTGGGGATGAAAAATACCCCTCCTCAAAAAGGATATAAATCCCTGTGTTTATTTTTTGTAGTCCTGTTACAGTTATCAATTACATGGGCTCTACCTATTTATCTATCTGTCTGTCTGTCTATCAATCTATCTGATAGAGAAGAGAAAGAGAGAGAGAAAGAGAGAGAGAGAGAGAGAGAGAGCGCACGCAATATTTCTAAGTACATGAATTTCTCTTATGTATATTCTTTTTTTTTTTTTTTTTAAGATCCCATTGGGGAATTGGGGCAGGGGAACAGCATTGGGGAATTGGGGAAGGGGAACAGACAAGTTGCTGTCCCTTTGCTCTTCAGTCTAGTTGCAGAGGACGTTGCTTCACTGGCCCATGTTGGCATCATCACTGTGCTCTTCCTGAATGAGGCAGATCGGTCGCCGGCCTCTGGATGTTGCTCACCGCAGCTATTGGCAGCTCACACTGGCTACCAGCCACTCACGCTGGCTGCCGGCCACTCACTGTAGCCCATGGCAGCCCACTGCAACAGAGGCTGCAGCCCACACCGTCGCCGGGGCTCGCACAGCCCAGCTCCAGGTGGAGCCGTTGCTAGCTGCAGAGGGCAACGTCACTGCCCCTCACATGTGTTTTAATAGAAGGATAATGCCCCTTCCGAACCGGGGCTGCTGGCATCTTATGTATATTCTTGATGTTCTTCCTTCTCCAATTTTCAGGCAATAGAAGGGCAGGTTCTTGGCTACAGTATAATTACATTGTGTATTCAATAGCAAGTCTCCTCTTACAGCCTTGGAACAATGCCAAGAAGTTTGGGAGCAGTGAAGCAAACATGAATTGTTTATAAATATGGACAGGAGAAAGTATTATTTATTTATTTATGTTTTAAAGAGTTATTTACATGCCACTGCACAGTAAGAATTGTAAGTTTCTTTAATAATTGTGACTCAGTCATTAGGCTGGCAGGATATTTAAGCATGCAGCCTACCCTTACTTTAATTCTGATCCAAAGTAAGAATACCATTAAAATAAAACTTTTGGGAACAGATAAAATATTAATTGCCAAAAGCATTATCCTTCTATTTACTACACTGATGATCATATAACATTGCTGGTATCAGAGACCCTGGTCTTCAAGTCATATTAAGAAGAATTTATTGAAACTCGGAGTAACGAAGTTCAATGATTATGCTGTAAATATATGAAGTGGAATAGGCTAAGGTAAATTTATACGTATTCCAGAAAATATTCTGGAAGATTCCAGAAATGATACAACTGTTTCCTCGTGTTATGTATGACTTTGATAAATTAACTCTTGCTAAGTGGAGCACAGGGGGCTAGGTGGTAAGTCAAGGTTCAAGAACAGACCATAAGAGAAATTGAAATAGAAAAGTTTGTAATTCAAGGGTCCTGTAGGAAGTACATGTCAAACCTTGGAGGGCCATAAAGGGAGGTCAAGGCAGAATGCCCACAGACAGTAGGACCTGGGACACATACTTTTATTAGAGTCTGTAGATATAGTGCCTTTGGGTCCTAGCCTAAGGGCAAATTGGTCAATTCAAACAAAAAAAAAAGTAGGGTGTGTATGAGTTTGGACAATTACATTTGGGACTCATCTTTTAAAAAGTGCTACATACCTCATTGCTGAATATCATTACAGTCATATTCAAAGGACTCCCCTTGGGGAGCTATGCACCATACCAGCATCTACTTCACTCTTCAAAGCAGTTTTGGAACTCTTTCTGGAATGGCCATCAGAGTTGTCATCATATTACCCTTGATGTCCTGAATGTCACCAAAATGTCTTCCTTTCAACATTTCCTTTATGTTTGGGTAAAGAAAGAAGTCATTGGGGGCCAGATCAGGTGAGTAGGGAGGGTGTTCCAATACAGTTATTTGTTTGCTAGCTAAAAACGCCCTCACAGACAGTGCCATGTAAGCTGGTGCATTGTTGTGATGCAAGAACCATGAATTGTTGGTGAGAAGTTCAGGTCATTTAACTTTTTTTTTGAGGGCAGTGTCACTGGCCTCATATGTGGGGACCCGAACCAGGGTCCCTGGTGTCCCAAGTCAGCCTTTAACCACCGTGCCACTCTGCTGGTCCTCATCTAACTTTTTCACACAACCTTTTCAGCACTTACAAATAGTGAACTTGGTTAACTGTTTGTCCAGTTATTCATAATGAATAATCCATGTGGTATCAAAAAAAAGATTAGCAAAAAAAAAGGTTAGCAACTTGTTACAACAAGTTTGAGACCTTAATTGTCAGACCTCATATAAGGTCCATAGAGGTCTTATCTGAGGGGCTCCCACAGAGAATATTCTGGAAGGCAGGAGAGGCTAATTATCCTGAGGGCTCTTGGAGAAGTCATATCAGGAATTTACATTTGATTGTGACTCTGGGGTTATCTAGAGCATATGCTCGGAGCTATTGCCAGTTTTGGCCCTGTGCAGAGGCAGCAATCCCATGGAGTAGCTTAGCTAATGCAACTTGTCTTATCTGCAGTCCTTCCTGATCTTTAAACTTCACTGTTGAATCCAATCACCTATGAAATATTACATTTAATCCCCTTGCCATCTTCTCTCCACCAACAGTTCTTTTTCCTGGCTTCCCTATTTCTGTCAACTGCACTGTTAACACAATAAACCAATCAAGCATTCTTATGCTAACCTCTCAGTTCTCTTAGACTCATGCAGAGATCATGCCATGTTAATACAAGGCCATTTGCCTTGTGAAAAGGTTTAAAAGGGTTCATTTGAAAAGATTTAAAAGGGTTCATTTTGGGGGGCACGAATATATAAACATTTGATACTGTAGATAAAATAGTGAAAAGTTTAATTAAAATTATATTAATTTAGGGCCGGCCGAGTGGCGCATTGGTTAAGCGCTGGTTTTGGGATGCCAGCGGCCCCGGTTCGGATCCCACATGAGGGCCAGTGACACTGCCCTCTACAGCTAACAACAGCTCCACCTGGAGCTGGGCTGTGCGAGCCCCGGTGATGGTGTGGGCTGCAGCCCCTGCTGCAGTGGGCTGCCATAGGCTACAGTGAGTGGCCCGCAGCCAGCGTGAGCGGCTGGCAGCCAAGCGTGGGCTGCCAATAGCCGCGGTGAGCGACATCCAGAGGCCGGCGACCGATCTGCCTCATCCGGGAAGAGCGCAATGACGATACCAACAGTGAAGCAACATCCTCCGCAACCAGACTGAAGAACAAAAGGACAGCAACTTGTCTGTTCCCCTTCCCCGATTCCCCAACACTGTTCCCCTCTGCCAATTCCCCAATAAAATCTTTAAGAAAAAAAAATATATTAATTTAGTTACACAGAAATTTTAAAAATTTTGTTAAAATGAATTATTGTATTTTTAATCTGAAAATATAATTTAGCAGATGTAGAATTTAATCAGTTTTTCAATTTCCATTTTTTTATTTTACCAAAACAAGAATTTAAAAATCTATAACATCAGTGTTACTCACATTAAGGCAATCAGCTTGAAAACGCACATCTTGAGAATTATTGAAGGGAAACAAATTTCAAAAATCACATTGCAGGCCAGGCCAAGTGGTATGGTGGTTAAGCGCTGGCTAGGGAAGCCAGCGGCCCCAGTTTGGTCCTACATATGAGGGCCAGTGACACTGCCCTCAAACAAACAAACAAACAAACAAAAAATCACATTGCTTAAGCTTTTTTAACATTGAAAACATAATTTTTCAAGATTAAGAGACTCAATTCTTTGTTGTTTGCCTCAATTTGATTTCCTGTAAACTTTAAAAAAAATTTTTTTAAAGATTTTATTGGGGATTTGGCGGGAAGGAAACAGCTTTGGGGAATCAGGGAAGGGGAACAGACAAGTTGCTGTCTTCTTTTTTGTTCTTGTCTTGTGGAGGATGTTGCTTCACTGGCCCATGTTGGTATCCTCATTGCGCCCTTCCTGGGTGAGGCAGATCGGTAGCCGGCCTCTGGAGGGTCGCTCACCGTGAGGCTATTGACAGCTCATGCTGGCTGCCAGCCGCTCACGCTGGC
The DNA here is from genome assembly GCA_033961575.1 of Aselliscus stoliczkanus. Classification (NCBI taxonomy): domain Eukaryota; kingdom Metazoa; phylum Chordata; class Mammalia; order Chiroptera; family Hipposideridae; genus Aselliscus; species Aselliscus stoliczkanus. The sequence continues at coordinate 66,235,618 of CM066740.1, read as the reverse complement.
TGCCGGCCACTCACTGTAGCCTATGGCAGCCCCCTGCAGCAGGGGATGCAGCCCACACCGTTGCAGGGGCTCGCAGCCCAACTCCAGATGGAGCTGTTGTTAGCTGTAGAGGGCAGTGTCACTGGCCCTCATATGTGGGATCGGAACTGGGGCCGCTGGCATCCCCAAACCAGCTCTTAACCTGTGCGCCACTTGGCCGGCCCAAAGGTTTGAGTCTTTTTTTTTTTTTTTTCAGGGCAATGTCACTGTACCTCATATGTGGAACCCGAACCAGGGCCGCTGGCTTCCCAAGCCAGCACTTAACCACTGCGCCACTTGGCGGGCCCTAAACTTTTGTTTTAACCCAAGCAGTAATCATAGAGCAGAGTTGCTATTTAGGGTTAACTTTGTAAGGGATGGATCTCAAAACACTGCATGTCTTCTACACCAGAAATCCAATATTGCCCCTAGAAGGTGCTGTTTCTTCAGGTCTTTTAAAGCACCTGAGGGTTATTGATTTAGAAAATGACCTTAACTGATTTGCCATTTCCAGAACAAAATGCCTTTATATTAAGAAATTAAAGTTGGATGGACCTAGAGGAAATTATACTAGGTGAAATAAGTCAGTCAAAGAAAGACAAATACCATATGATCTCACTTATATGTGGAATCTAAAGAACTGAATAAACGAGCAATGTAAACAGAAATGGTATTAGAGACACAAAGAAAAAACTGATCAGGAATAGATGGGATGGGGATGGGCATGAGGAAGAAGGGGAAGGGACGAGGCAACAAAACTGGTAATACAATACTACTGCAGAGACAGAAGAGACAGTTTAGGGAACATAATCAATAAAGGTTGTAAATATTGTTTTTAGGGGACCAGAAGGACTCATGTCCTGTCAGGGAGACCACTTCATGGATGGTATAGTGGCCTGACCACTGCACTGTACATCTGAAGCTGCCACTGAAAAATATTACATGTCAACTATAGTTTAACACATATATAATCATGGGATGTGGAATATAGTGTGGGGATGTAGTCAATGGAATTATAATAGATATGTATGATATTGGGGGTGGGGGGCAGTGGAGAGGGGAGGGGGAGTCACTTTGTAAGGGGTGAAAAAGATAACTATTGCATGTACATAACTATTGTTTTGTACATCTGTAACTAATAATAATAAAAAAATAAAAATAAAATAAAAATGAAAATTACAACAACTTAAAAAAAAGAAATTAAAGTATACTTAAACAATACTTTTATTTAAAAAAGTGATGTAGTTGCAGTCTCAGAAAATATTAAGGAGATGGCTAAGAAATGAACCGAATTAGGAGGAGGTAAGATGGCTGCTGTGAGGAGAGCTCCCTGAGTTCTCCCCTGGAAATATCCACAATTTGAACTTCTGTAACTCTTTGAAGGGACGTCTACTCATCACACAGAGCAACTAAGAGTCTCACACAACAATTGCTGGAAGGTAGGCAGGCCGGGCGAGTGAGGGAAGAAGGCGGCGAGACATGTGAGGTGCAGCCCGCACCATAGCTGCAGAGGCACAGAGCTTCAGAGAGCAGATCAGTGAGTGTTCCCGCTGCTCGCTCCCTGCGCCCCGTGGCCCACCTAGAGTACAGCAAGAGCACAACGATCTGCAGACTGAGGAAGAAGCCTCAGGTCGGGTGAGAGCTGGAGGAGAGAGGGGAGACGTGCAGCTGCATCCACAACTCCCCGGGTCCCCAGAAAGCAGGGTGCAGAGCCCGGCAGTGACAGCGATGGGGCAAGATCAATCCCTGTACCCGTCGGGTTCAGGGATCAGTCTGTGTCCACCGGGTGCCACGGAGCACAGCAAGAGCACCTCGGCGCATAGACGCCGAGGCAGAAATCTGAAAGCGGGCAAGCAAGGGAAAAAGAATACTGCCAGGGAGGGGAAGACACAGTGCGCCCAGTGGAGACGCAGGTCTCTGAGAGAGACGGAGCCGGGATCTCAGCCACGGGCAGAGTGCGCGCAGTCTCCTAAACCCCAGCAGGTCCTCCAGAAGAGCAGCAGGAATACCGCGGCGTGCACAGGTTCCGAAGCAGAAGAGTGAAACCAGATGAGCAGGGGAAGAAAAAAATACTACGTGGGGGGAGATGCAGTGCTCCCAAGCAGAGACACAGGTCCCCAGGGAATAGACCGGAGATTTCAGCCACTGCAGGTTGCGCAGCATCCCCCTAAACCCTGGCAGTCTCTTTGGGAGAGCAGCAGGAACTCCTCTGGAGCATATGAGGCCAAGGCCTTAGCTCAAAACAGTGTTGGGACTGTGGGGTTTTTTGTTGTTGTATTATTTTGTTTGTTTGTTTGTTTGTTTTGCTTGTTCGTTTGTTTTTCCTCCTCTCTTCAACAGAAAGCAAAAAAAACACACAACAACAACAGAAATGAAAACCCGCCCCCACCTCCCTCAGAAACCTTGGCCCCTGCCAAGCCAGAGTCTTAAACTGACCACGGAATGGAGCAGTAGGGGCAGACTACAGATGTATTCCTACCCATAGGGGGTCAAGAATTTCCACCCCAGAAGAGGCTGCAGAGTGAGACTACCTACCCTGCCCCCACCTTTCCTGTAAGGCTTGGGAGGCAGTGCAGGTTCAGCTGATGAGGCACTAATTAACAGACTCTTAGCAGCTGGCTTCGGCAGTGAGGAACTCTCTCATTCTCTATGACATTCAATGGAAAGAATGCCCAAAGACACTCATTGAGCCTCCAGGGTGTACAGCCTGCCTTGGAACAGGCGAAAGTGGAATCAGCAGTGACTTTGTAAAAATTACCAATCACACATCACAACCACACTCGTGTACAGCAAACCTGCAGTGCCAGGATCAAGCTAGGTGTCAGGTGGCTGTCTTTGTTCCCACAAGACGCAGAGGAATATTTGTACAGCAGAGGACAACCTGAAGACAGCTTGGTGGACTTTAGCCAAGACCGGCACTGGAGACACAAGAATCATCATATTCACAGGCCAACATTAGATAAAACCAGAGCATTTCTGTGTTTGACATACAGGAGTCACACCCAAAAGGAAGTTGCTACAGGTGCAGGGGCCCAAAGGATCCAAGCATCATCAGAGGGGTCAAACCTCACACAGCAGCTCATAAACTGCAGACACTGCTGATCCTCACAGCTAATCAAACTGGGAGTCAATCCCACCTACTGACAAGCCAATGTAATCAAAGCTAAACTTCAACAGGTGAAGACACACAAGGAACACCTCAGATATACACGCACAAGAGAATAGGGAGATTGAGTAATTCAAATATAAAGGACACACATCATATAAGTTTACCCAGAAAGGACTGAGAAACCTGGGGTATCTATCTGTTATATCGAAGCAAGCACAAAGAGTAAACCAGAATGGGGAGACAAACAAATACAACGCAAATAGAAGAACATGAGAAACCTCCTGAATCAGTGGAACTAGAGGAAATAGAAGTAAACAGCCTATCGGAGACAGAGTTCAGAACACTGATTATTAGAATGTTTAAGGAAATTAATGAAAATGTAAAGAAGGATAGAGAAATCATGAAAGACAACCAGCTAGAACTTAAGAATGCAATTACTGAATTAAATAACAAATTCGATGGAATTACCAGCAGATTGTACAAAGCAGAAAATCAAATCAGTGACGTAGAAGACAAGATAGCAGAGATCACCCAAGCAGAACAACAAAAAGAAAAAAGAATGAAAAACATTGAAAATAGTTTAAGAGAGCTGGGAGACAACATCAAACTCAACAATTTCAGATCATTGGAATACCAGAAGGAGAAGAGAGGGAGGAAGGGATTGAGAACATATTTGAAGTAATAATGTCTGGAAACTTCCCTAACCTGGCAAAGGGCATTGAAATACAAGCCCAGGAAGTGCAGAGAGTTCCAACCAGGATGATCCCAAACAGGCTCACACCAAGACACATTATAGTGAAAATGGCAAGGGTTAAGGACAAAGACAGAATCCTTAAAGCAGCACGGGAAACGCAGCAAGTTACTTATAAGGGCACCCCCCCATAAGATTATCAGCCGAGTTTTCTACAGAAACTTTGCAGGCCAGAAGGGAGTGGCAGGAAGTTTTCAAAGTGATGAAAAATAAAGGCCTACAACCCATATTGCTGTATCCAGCAGGTTATGATTTAAAATTGAAGGAGAGAAAAAGAGCTTCCCAGAAAAGAATAAGTTAAGGGAATTCATTACAACCAAGCCAGCTTTGCAGAAAATGTTAAAAGGTCTTCTTTAAGCAGAAGAGAAAAACAACCTAACTAAGGAAGCCTAAGAACACAAATAACAAAATGGCAATAAATATGCACCTAATCAATAATCACTTTAAATGTAAGTGGATTAAATGCTCCAATCAAAAGACATAAGGTGGGTGAATGGATAAGAAAGCAAGACCCTGGCATATGTTGTATACAAGAGACACACCTCAGATCAAAAGACACATACAGGCTGAAAGTAAAGGGATGGAGTAAAGTATTTCACGCAAATGGAACTGAAAAAAAAGCTGGAGTAGCGATACTTATATCAGATAAAATGGACTTTAAAATGAAGAATATAATAAAGGACACAGAAGGACACTTCATAATAACAAAGGGATCGATCCACCAAGAGGACATAACCCCAGTAAACATCTATGCACCTAACATAGGAGCTCCTAAATATATAGAATAGACATTGTCTGACATAAAAACGGAGATCAACAGTACCACAATCATAGTAGGGGACTTCAACACCCCGTTGTCACCAATGGACAGATCCTCCAGAGAGAAAATCAATGCGGAAACAGTGACCTTAAATGACACATTAGATCAGATGTATTTAACAGACATTTTCAGAGCATTTCACCCCAAAGCTACAGAATATACATTCTTCTCAAGTGCACATGGAACATTTTCTTAGACCACATGCTAGGCCACAAAACAAGTCTCAATAAATTTAAGAAGACTGAAATCATTTGAAGTGTCTTCTCTGACCACAATGCTGTGAAACTAGAAATCAATTATAAGAAGAAATCCAGGAAGCTGACAAATAAATGGAGGCTAAATAACATGCTACTAAATAGTGAGTGGGTCACAAATGAGATCAAGGAGGAAATCAAAAGATATCTCGAGACAAACGAAAATAAAAACACCACGACCCAAAATCTCTGGGATGCTGTGAAAGCAGTCCTCAGAGGGAAGTTTATACCAGTGCAGGCCTACCTAAAGAAGGAAGAAAAATCTCCTCAACAGGTTATCCTTACACCTCAGAGAACTGGAAGAAGAACAGCAAAAGAAGTCCAAGGGGAGTACAAGAAAGGAAATAATAAACACCAGAGCGGAAATAAACGATATAGAGAACAGAAACATAATATAGAAGAAGATCAATGAAACCAAGAGCTGGTTTTTTGAGAAGATAAACAAAATTGACAAACTTCTAGCCAGGCTCATCAAAAAAAAAAACAAAAAAACAAAAAAAAGAGAGAGGACTCAAATTAGTAAAATCAGGAACGAAAGAGGGGAAATGACTACAGACATCTCATAAATACAAAAAATTCTAAGAAATTACTATGCGCAACTATATGCAAAAAAATTTGACAATCTGGAAGAAATGGATAATTTTCTAGAAGCATACAACCTTCCAAAGCTAATTCAAGAAGAAACAGAAAATGTAAATAGCCTGATTACTGCCAAGGAAATTGAATCAGTAATTGACAAGCTCCCCAAAAGCAGAAGCCCTGGACCAGATGGCTTCACAAGTGAATTTTATCAAATATTCAAAAAAGAACTATCACCTATTCTTCTCAAACTATTCCAAAAAATCCAGGAGGGAAGGCTCCCAAACCCTTTTTATGAAGCCACTATCACCCTGATTCCAAAACCAGATAAAGACATCACAAAAAAGGAAAACTACAGGCCAATATCCCTGATGAACAGAGATGCAAAAATTCTCAATAAAATATTAGCAAACAGAATTCAGCAATACATTAAGAAGATCATACATCATGATCAAGTGGGTTTCATCCCTAGTATGCAAGGCTGGTTCAACATCCGTAAATCAATTAATGTGGTACACCACATCAACAAAATGAAGAATAAAAATCACATGGTCATTTCAATAGATGCTGAAAAGGCATTTGACAAAATCCAACAGCCATTTATGTTAAAAATCCTTAGCAAAGTGGGAATACAGGGATCATATCTCAACATAATAAAGGCCATATATGATAAACCTACAGCTAACATCATACTCAATGGGGAAAAGCTAAAACCATTCCCCTTAAGATCAGGAACGAGACAAGTCTGTCCACTTTCTCCTCTTTTATTCAACATAGTTCTGGAAGTTCTAGGCACAGCAATCAGACAAGAAAAAGACATAAAAGGCATCCAAATTTGCAAGGAAAAAATAAAATTGTCATTATATGCAGATGACATGATACTGTACATAGAGAACTCCAAAGACTCCATCAAAAAACTATTGAAACTGATAGACGAATTCAGTCAAGTAGCAGGATATAAAATCAATGTTCAGAAATCAGTTGCATTTGCATATACCAATAATAAACTAATGGAAAGCGAAATTAAGAAAGCTGTCCCATTTACAATTGCTTCAAGAATTACAAAATACCTAGGAATAAATTTAACCGAAGAAGAAAAAGATCTGTACTCAGAAAATTATAAGACACTGAAGAAAGAAATCAAAGAAGATACAAATAAATGGAAACACCTATCATGCTCATGGATAGGAAGAATTAATATAGTTAAAATGTCCATATTGCCTAAAGCAATATATAGATTCAATGCAATTCCTATCAAACTACCAAGTGCATTTTTCACAGAAATAGAAAATATAATCCTAAAATTTATATGGAACCATTAAAGACCCTGAATAGACTTGGCAATCTTGAGAAATAAGAACAAAGTCGGGGAGATCATGCTATCAGACATCAAAATATAATACAAAGCTACAGTAATCAAGACAATATGGTATTGGCATAAAAACGGGCACATAGATCATTGGAACAGAACAGAGACCCCAGAAACAAATCCAGGCATTTATGGACAGTTAATCTATGACAAGGGAAGAAAAAATTTATATTGGAGTAAAGATAGTCTATTCAATAAATGGTGCTGGGAAAATTGGACTGACACATACAAAAAAATGAAACTCGACCACCTTCTTATGCCATTTACAAGAACAAATTCAAAATGGATGAAAGAATTAAATGTAAGACCTGAAACCATAGAACTCCTAAAAGAAAATTTAGGGAGTACATTTGCAGACATTACCTGGAGCAATATTTTTACTGATACATCCCTGCAGGCAAGGGAAGTAAAAGAAGAAATGAACATATGGGATTATATCAGACTTAAAAGTTTTTTCCCAACAAAGGAAACCATCAATAAAACAAAAAGGAAGCCTACTGAATGGGAGAATATATTTGCCAACGATATATTTGATAAGGGGTTAATATCCAAAATATATAAAACACTCATGAAACTCAACACCAAATAATCGAACAACCCAATTAAAAAATGGGCAGAAGATATGAAGAGACATTTCTCTAAAGAGGACATACAGATGGCCAACAGGCATATGAAAACAAAGTTCAACCTCACTGGTCATTAGGGAAATGCAAATAAAAACCACAATGAGATACCACCTCACTCCAGTCAGAATGGCTATCATCAATAAATCAACATACAACAAGTGCTGGCAGGGCTGTGGGGAAAAGGGGACCCTGCTCCTCTTTTGGTGGGATTGCAGATTGGTGCAGCCACTGTGGAAGTCAGCATGGAGGTATCTCAAAAAACTGGAAATGGAACTACCTTTTGACCCAGCAATTCCACTCCTAGGTATTTGTCCCCAAAAACCCAAGACACTAATACAAAAAAATATATGCACCCCTCTGTTCATTGCAGCACTATTTACAATAGCCAAGACTTGGAAACAACCAAAATGCCCATCGGTAGATGACTGGATTAAGAAACTGTGGTACATTTATACAATGGAGTATTACTCCACTATAAAGAGGAATGAAATCGTACCATTTGCAATGATATGGATGGACCTAGACACTACTGTGTTAAGTGAAATAAGTCAGTCGGAGAAAGACAAATACCATATGATCTCACTTATATGTGGAATCTGAAAAACTGAAAGAATTAGCAAAGTAAACAGAAACTGTCTCATAGATATACAGGAAAAACAGCGTTGCTAGTTGGGAGGCTGGTGGGGAAAAGAGAGAAGGGAAAGGGATTAGACAGCATAAACAGGCAACTACAATATTGCCACAGGGATATGAAAGACAATTCGGGGAATATAATTAACAATGTTGTAAATATTTTGTTGGGTGTCAGATGGTCACATGTCTTGTTACGGAGACTGTTTTATGGATGGAGTAGAGGCTGGATCACTGCACTGTACACCTGAAGCTGAGGTTGTATAATATTGTATATCAATTGTAATTGAATATATAGATAGTCACGGGATGTGGATTATACTGTGGAAGAGAGTCAGAGGAAGTGTAATAGATATATATGATATGGGGGGAGGAGTGGGGTGGCGAATTGGGGGAGGGGGGTTGTCACTTTGGGGGACAAAAAGTATAAGTATTGCACTGTGTTGTCCACCTGAAACTAATTTAAAATAAATAAATAAAATAAATAAAATAAAATAAAATAAGTTGCAAAATGAAAAAGAAAAAAGAAGTGAACCAAATTAAATTTTTTGAAATTATAAAACAACAGAAATTGGAGGAGGAAAAGAGGCAAGGAGAGAGAGAGAGAGAGAGAGAGAGAGAGAGAGAGAGAGAGAGAGAGAGAGAGAGAGAGAGAGAGAGAGAGAGAGAAACTAGATTCATTCTTCATTTTTGCAAACATACAAATTTTTTTTATTATTTTTTTATTGTGAAATAAACATTTTTTTAAAATTAGCTTCAGGTGTACAACACAGTGCAGTAGTTATACTTTTTACTCCTCAAGTATAAACCCCCTGCCCCAATTCTCCACCCCACTCCTCCGCCCCATATCATGCATATCTATTACAATTCCTTTGACTCCCTTCCACAGTATAATCCACATCCCGTGACTATCTATATATTCAATTACAGTTGGCATACAATATTATACAACATCAATTTCAGGTATACAGTGCAGTGATCGAGCCTCTACTCCATCCATGAAGTGGTCTCTCTAACAAGACATGTGACCATCTGACACCCCACAAAATTTTTACAACATTATTATATTCCCCAAACTGTCTTTCATATCCCTGTGGCAATATTGTAGTTGCCTATTTATGATGTCTAATCCCTTTCCCTTCTCTCTTTTCCCCACCGGCCTCCCAACTAGCAACCCTGTTTTTCCTGTATATCTATGAGACAGTTTCTGTTTACTTTGCTCATTCTTTCAGTTTTTCAGATTCCACATATAAGTGAGATCATATGGTATTTGTCTTTCTCTGGCTGACTTATTTCACTTAACACAATAGTCTCTAGGTCCATCCATATTGTTGCAAATGGTACGATTTCATTTTTCTTTATAGCGGAGTAATAACTCCATTGTATAAATGTACTACAGTTTCTTTTCTTTTTTTTAAATTGATCCAAGACTAATTTATTTAATTTGTATATTGACATGGTGTTTATATTGGACAAAAAGAAAGCCTATACATGAATGCAAAAGCTTATGACATTTCAGTAAATAGTCTGATTTATTTTATTTTTTTAATTAATTAATTTATTTTTAATTAGTTTTAGGTGTACAACACAGTACAATAGTTATGCTTTTTACCCCTGAAAGTGACAACCCCTCTCCCCCAGTTAGCTTCCCCACTCTTCCCCCCATATCATATATATCTATTACACTTCCTCTGACTCCCTTCCACAGGTATAATCCACATCCCATGACTATCTATATATTCAATTACAGTTGGTATACAATGTTATACAACCTCAGCTTCAGGTGTACAGTGCAGTGATCAAGCCTCTACTCCATCCATGAAATGGTCTCCCTAACAAGACATGTGACCATCTGACACCCAACAAAATATTTACAACTTTATTAATTATATTCCCCGAACTGTCTTTCATATCCCTGTGGCAATATTGTAGTTGCCTATTTTTGCTGTCTAATTCCTTCCTCTTCTCCCTCATCCCCACCCCCCTCCCAACTAGTAACCCTGTTTTTCCTCTATATCTATGAGACAGTTTCTGTTTACTTTGCTAATTCTTTCAGTTTTTCAGATTCCACATATAAGTGAGATTATATGGTATTTGTCTTTCTCTGATTGGCTTATTTCACTTAACATAAGAGTCTCTAGGTCCATCCATATCATTGCAAATTGTACTATTTCATTCTTCTTTATAGCGGAGTAATTTAATACTTCATTGTATAAATGTACCACAATTTCTTAATCCAGTCATCTACAGATGGGCATTTTGGTTGTTTCCAATTCTTGGCTATTGTAAATAGCACTGCAATAAACATAGGGGTGCATATATTTTTTTGAATTCGCGTCTTGGATTTTTCTGGGTAGATACCCAAGAGTGGAATTGCTGGGTCAAAAGGTAGTTCCATTTCCACTTTTTTGAGATACCTCCATACTGATTTCCATAATGGCTGCACCAATTTGCAGTCCCACCAACAGTGCACCAGGGTTCCCTTTTCTCCACACCCTCGCCAGCACTTGTTTGTTGATTTGTTGATGATAGCCATTCTGATCGGAGTGAGGTCATATCTCATTGTGGTTTTTATTTGCATTTCTCTGATGATTAGTGAGGTTGAACATTTTTTCATATTCCTTTTGGCCATCTGTATGTCCTCTTTAGAGAAATGCCTGTTCATATTCTCTGCCCATTTTTTGATTGGGTTGTTTGTTTTTTTGGTGTTGAGTTTCATGAGTGTTTTATAAATTTTACATATTAACCCCTTGTCAGATACATCGTTGGCAAATATCTTGTCCCATTCAGTAGGCTGCCTTTTTGGCAAACATATGAATTTGGAGTAAATATTTACAACACACACCGAAAGTTAGGATTTGTGGGAAGTCAAAATTAGTTGGCAAAGATAATAATAATAATAATAATAATAATAATAATAATAATAATAATGTTTTAGTATTTGAAACTTTCTGATTTTTACAAACTTTTAAAAAACTAAAGCATATTTGTTAACAACTGACAAGAGGACTACCATGAACACTGTTTTCAAAATCTCTAATATTTGAATTTCCCTACTGCTTTTATACTTATGTGCTTCAAAAAACTGCTGCAGAAATAGAGATCTATTAATTAGTGTTAAATGTGTGAAACAACAAATACCTGGGTTGTTCTTCATAGAACTTTAACGTGGAAGGTGAAATTATTTTATACAGCCATTTCCGGAATTCTCTCCCAAAATATCAATATTCATTTATTATCAATTGTCTTTCAATCTTGCATCTTAGGAAATGAAGAAGAAACTGTTATTTGTAATCCACCTGATTTTCCCTGTAATATAAAAGTAATATATTATGAAACAAAACTAGCACTCAATTAGAAATTACTGTTTGCATTTTAACCAGAGCATGTTATATCCATTATCAGAAACTGGAACAATTTATTTAAGACTGTTATAAAATGCAAATTGGTTAGAAGTTTAATACAATGGCTCAGTGTATAGCAATTAACTCTCCAAGTTTGGTTAATGCTAACCTATACTGATGAACAAAGGGTAGTGAATGTATTTTGATGTTGTGCTATTTTTCACAATAACACAATTCAATGCACATGCTCAGACTGCCCTTTTAAAGACTATTTCAGAAATCTGTTCAAATTCCAACTCACTGACCTGCTTTGTGCTGACCCTCTTGAAATTTGAGAATAATTTTCCAGGGCACTGAACATGCTTCCTCCAGAGATGATAGCAGTCATGAAATCCTGTCATTTACATAAAAATAAGAGTATCTTATGACTACTCAAAGTAATAATAATCAACCCAAGTCTCCTACTCTGAGCTACATGCATTATGTCATTTATTTTTATAACCACCATATGAGGTAGGTAATCGTTTACCAATTTCACCGATAAAGTATTGGAGCATCCAAGAGGTTAACTGACACCTAATTCCAAACTCAAGTTCTAAAAATTGTACTTCTTCTTATATGTGAGGAAATAAGGAAAATAAACTATAGCAGCCAAACATAGTATTTTTTTTATGTATTGAAATTCTTCTCTTTTCTACTATCTTTTAAGCAAGGTCAGTTTATCCATTACAGATTCTAACACAGTGCCTTGCACATAGAAAGGGCTTAATTTTCACCTGATGAGTAAATAGAGAAACCTAATGTTGATGCTGAACTGAGAAAATAAATTTTTAAAAATAATTTTGAATACAATAATGTATTTTACTCTTATAGTTGACAAAATTAAATAATTATGGCCTTGTATATTTATTAAGTAAATAAAATGTTATACAAAATCCTTAAAGTATTTTTATAATAACACATACCTTTCAGTGTTAAAAATATTTTGTTGTTCAAAACATACTATATATTAATGACAGTATCTATACATATTAAGCATGGCCTGAGAACTTTGAAATGTCAATGCTACAGTATTTCAGTTCCATAATAATAATAATTGGAATTTAGATTTCATGGAACATCAAATATACTGTGCATGACCACAATTGTGATGCTCTTCACATATTTTAAATAACTGACATTTTCCCAAGCAATGTAATTAAATTATCATGCTAACATTTTTTTTCTCTCTGAAGATGGTTAAATACTAAGGAATAATTTGTCCATTAGATGCCTAAAAATGTTTTAAATTATTTTTTTCATAAACTTGATTGCTGAACTAAGTATCCAGATATCCAGGCAACTAGTCAAACACTTTGTGGCATTTTATTGTAATGTTATTGGATTTTTTTTCTTATTTGAGATTACAGACTTTACAGCAGTATTTTTTTTAATTTAATGTCATGCCTTGAACCATTTGCTTCACAATCACCTGATGGTTTTGTGACAAATATGTAAATTTCTAGACCTTCCACCAAATCTCCTAATTCAGAAATAAATCCAGGCTAGGAGCTAGAACTTTTCAATTTTTTTTTTTTTGAAATATTTTATTGGGGAATTGGGGGAGAGGAATAGCGCTGGGGAACCGGGGAAGGGGAACAGACAAGTTGCTGTCTTTTTGTTCTTCAGTTTAGTTGCGGAGGACGTTGCTTCACTGGCCCAGGTTGGCATCGTCATTGCGCTCTTCCTGGATGAGGCATATTGGTCGCCAGCCTCTGGATGGTCGCTCACCGTGGCTATTGGCAGCTCACACTGGCTGCCAGCCGCTCACGCTGGCTGCTGGCCACTCACTGTAGCCTATGGCAGCCCACTGCAGCAGGGGCTGCAGCCTACACCATGGCCGGGGCTTGCACAGCCCAGCTCCAGGTGGAGCTGTTAGCTGTAGAGGGCAGTGTCACTGGCCCTCATATGTGGGATCCGAACCGGGCCGCTGGCATCCCAAAACCAGCTCTTAAACAACGCACCACACAACCGGCCCAGAACTTTTCCATTTTAACAAGCACCTACTCTAAAGTTTAATACATGAAGTTTGAAATACTGCTCTGATTTGTAACTCATATTTTATTTTCTATGTGCAGTATTTATATATCATGTTGAATAATTGGTGACTTTGCCTAAGTTTTAGTTTATTCAGTTGTGGAGACTTTAGAAGTAGAAGTTATGATGAAATCACACCAATTCCCATTTGTAAATCTATCTAATTTCTTATGGCTTCAAAAGATAGCAGTCTCTCTTAATACCCACTCATTTATATCATTAAGCTTTTAGTACAAATATGGCATCAAACTTGAAATAATCACGGAGGTCTCTGAAATTTTATGTTTTTTTTTGTTTTTTTTTTGTTTTGTTTTTGTTTTTTGTTGTTGTTGTTATTGTTATATTTTCTTCCAGTGAATTTTTTTTACATAGCAGGAACAAGCTTCTATTTTAACAAGCTGCCTAATGATTTTCTCTATTATATTAAGAACGGAAGCAGAATTTATCTTTAAGAAAATATTATTTGATTTTGGAAAATATACATACACCTTACAGAGAGAAACAGTTTAATAGGTGTTTTTAGTCATGAAAATGTAAAGCAAAAATGCTATTCTTTTTTTTTTTTTTTTTTTGAGGGCAGTGTCACTGGCCCTCACATGTGGGACCCGAACTGGGGCTGCTGGCTTCCCAAGCCAACACTTAACCACCGCGCCACTAGGTGGTTGGGAGCTGGCTTGGGACGCCAGCGGCCCGGGTTTGGATCCCACATATGAGGGCCAGTGACACTGCCCTCTAAAAAGAAAAAAAAAAAAAGAATCTGAAAGGGAAAGATATGGATTGTGCATAGTTAAAATACAAGTATTTGTTATACTTTATACTTCAGGATGGAAGTTTTTTAAAATGTTGGGACTTCTAGACCTTATTATGAATGATTGAATTTTAGAATATAACCTCAAAGAAATTAGAGGAAAAACTCCATTAAGACCATAGTAATCGAGTAACTTTTCCTATGCCTCAAGTTAAAGAAGTATTCCTCCAGAGCAAAGAAGAAGGGGGAGCCCCTTTGACACATTATGGTTTTGTTAGTGTTAATGGAATAGCATAGGCCCTTATTATTCAAGTTGTGGTCTATGGAGCAGCAACAGCAGTAGTATCCAGGAGCTTGTTAGCAAGGCAGAATCTCAGGCCCCATCTCATGCTTTCTGAATCAGAATTAACATTTAAACAGCATACGCTGGTAATTCATATGCACAATAAAGACTGAGAGGAACTCTTATAGATCCTGGCACTGTAAATTAGTGTTGTCTAATAGACTTTCTACAATGATGGACATGTCCTGCACCATTCAATATAGTAACAAATAACCACATACAGCTGTCAAACACTTCAAATATGGCTGGTACCAATAAGGAACTGATCTTGTTATTTTACATAATTTTAATTAATTTAAATTTAAATACAAGTGTGATCAAACAATACAATGACTGAAAAAAATTATTACAGTAAAAGACACATTGCCATTAATCTCCCTCAAAATATACTCCCCTCACTTCAAACACATTCATCCCATCGTTTTTGCCACTTTCTGAAGCAGTTCTGAAAGTCCTCTTTTGTGAGTGTCTTTAGTGATGCTGTTGTAGCTGCCTCCATATCCTGAATCATTTTGACTTCTTGAAGAGCCAGAAGTCTCATGGTACCAGATCCCGTAAATAAGGTGGATGAAGTCACACTGTAATGTTTTTATTTGACAGAAATTGTATACCAGAAGAGATGTGTGACACAGAGCATTGTCATAATGAGGGTGATTTATGACACATTTTAAAACACACATTCTCAAAGATACAAGGAAAGGAAAATAAAACTAAAAACATAAAAATAAAACACACGTTCTCTCAACTGTAGCTCACAATCGACTGACTGCATCTAACAAGTTGAAACTTGTCACACCCTGTTTTTAACGTTTGATATGCTGCTTCCAGTACTGAAGATCCCTGCCTTTTTGTTGGATGGCACTCAGTAGCAGCATTCACCATATTTTGTGATCACAAGAGAAAGGCTCTGTGTCACACATCACTTCTGGTAAGACAATTTCTGTCAAATAAGAACATTATAGTGTGTCCTCATCCACTTTATTCACTGGATCTGGCACCATGCGGCTCCTGGCTCTTTCCCAAAGTCAAAATGACCATGAAAGGTAAACATTTTGAATCAATTCAGGACATCAAAGCAGCCTGCCTTGCAACTAAAGACACTCCTGAAAGAGGACTTCCAGAACTCTTTAGAAAGTGGCAAGAATGATGGGATATGCATGTTCAAAGTGAGGGGGAGTATTTTGAGGGGGGTTAATTGCAGTGTGTTTTTTACTGTAATAAATTTTGTTATTTATACACTCATCATATTTTTAAAAATATACCTTATAGTCGCACATAGCCAGTGGCTACCATATTATACACTGCAATTGTAACTTTTTATTCAAATGTATTTATGAGAATAGCATATGCCTTCTGAAGCTTTGGGACATTGATTCTTTTTATATAATTTGCCCTTGTAGGTCATAAGGTGCTCATAGTACACTGATACTTTTAAGTGTTACTTATTTACTTATATGTCATTTACACTATTCCTGTAGTAGAATACTTACCATATCCCACTACAGTTATTTGTTTACATGGCTATTTCCCACCCTGTCCCAGCATCAACTCAACCCCAAGACTAATTGTAAGGCTCTCAAGAGAGAGATTATATCTTAATGATCTGTACATTCCCATACACCTCATGACAAATTGGCATGTATAAGGTACTCAATGCAGTTCCATTGAATTGGCAAAGAAATAAACCCATATTTTAATAAAACTTAGTAAAGCATGAAGTTAAGTTTAGTGAAACATTATACTGGACAATATCCATTTGTATTCATCCCACTAAAAAAGAAACAATCAAATAAGTAGAGACAATAACAGCTACAGCAACTATAAAATCTCATAGAGATAGAATCAGTTTCTGCCCTTTAAAGTTAGGCTGGTGGAAGGAAAATGCAGATGCAGAGCAGTAGCCACATTCCTTGTTGCCAAGACACCAGAGTTGGACCTGGGACATGGTGTCACTGGGAACTATGATTTTCCTCTGATCTTGTCTTCTTGAAAGAAAGAATTTAGTCAAGAGATAGGAGTTAAGCAAGCAGCGGACAGCAAAGTTTATCTGCAAAGCAAATACACACCAAGCGTGGAGTGAGCTGACCCAAAGGTGAGTAGCAGCCCAGAGTCTCTGGGACTCTGGCCTTATATACTATTGATTGGGCTGCCCTCCTTTTCCTCCTTCTTCTGCTTGGATCCTTCATCCTGGTGCATTTGCACTAGCCCAGGTCTTTGTTCTGGCTTCTCACATCAGTGGGTTTGTCACAGGATGCTGATGACACCACTGGTTACCTGTGGGGGCACCCTAGCTCCTCCTCTTCCTGACCATGTCCACCTTCCCACCTGCTCTATCAGGGAGAGGGATGCCTCCCTGAAGGGTATGGCTGGCTGAGACATTGAGGTTGGACAGACCAATTCTCAAGTCCCAAGCAGATATGAGCCCAAAAAATTAGCTGCAGAAGAGGAATAACGCTGGGGTCACTAGCACCAGGTGGGTGGCCGGACCCTCATGACATGGTGGGAATAGCCAAATGCTGTTCTGACAAGCAGTACAAACAGCCAGGTAAACAGCTCAGGACATGCAGAGATGGCTGTGTAATGCAAACTTTTTAGTTTTGTTCTGTTAGAGAAGTTGAGCAGACTGCCAGTGGTAATAAGGGCTTCTGACTTGGGTTCAACAGTCCTTCTCTCACAATTTTCCAATCCTATGGCTTGTGACTATTATTTTACTAAGTCCAACTCCATGCACTTTTCTCATTTCCATTGCCTTGTGAAAAAATATGAGTCAACTTTAAGTTCTGACCTATCTGTACATTCACATCTGTACCTTCATGAATTCTGATGAATTCATACTATTCAAATTAATCAGAAATTAAAGATGATGTATTGGGATATACTAAATATTTTTTGTTAGAATAATTTCATACTCACAGTTCACCCCAATATTCACAAAGAGTATGGCAAATAGAGGTCTTTGTTTATTTATTCAACATATTCAAAAATAGATAATTATAAAAGTCTATGAATTAGCTTTAAAAATGAGCAACATCCTTATTTCATCTGTTATTTGAATAGATATTTTTAAACCATACTATTATTTCATCCATAAACATTTCACTATGAATCTCTAACAGATAAAGATTTTTAAAAAATAGAACAATACTATTATCACAGTAACAACAATTTCTTATCTAATATTCAGTTCTTTTTCAATTTTCCCTAGTGTTTAGAAAAGCTTGTGTTTAACAGTAGCTCTCAAAGTGCCATCACAAATCACTCTATCCTGGAAATTCATTGAAAACGTCATTTCTCATGCCCCACCTCAGAACTAGTGATTCAGAAATTGGAGGGTTAGGGTTAGGGTTAGGGTTAGCACTCTGTGCTTTAGCAAGCCCTCCAGGTGATTCCTAGGTGTGCAGAGTTTGAGAACCACAAGGAATGCCTCTCTGCAGCCAGACTGCGAGGATTGTAATCCTGATTTTACTACTGTTAGATACACGACTTGAATAAGTATCTTAATGTATGTGCGTCTCAGTTTCCTAGTTTATGATTAACTCATGGGACTCATTCACCTTCACAGATTCACCTTCACAGATATCTATCTATCTATCTATCTATCTATCTATCTATCTATCTATCTATCTATCTATCTATCTATCATCTATATCTATCTATCTATCTATCTATCTATCTATCTATCTATCTATCTATCTATCTATCTCCTCATTAAAGTTTATGTGACTGGACCTATACCCAAACTGGTTAAAGCATATTATTAATCATGCCATAATATGAATCACTCCCAAACTGGGAGACAGTATAACATAATCGTTAAAAGCTTGGCATTAAAAACACCAGGATTTCCTTTCCAATTTCTCACCAAATAACTATGAAACATTGGCCATGTTGCTTAATTTTATAATATAGTTCTTTCACCTGTAAAATAGGAGTAGTGATATCCAATCATAGGATTGTTTTAAGGATTAAGTGAAATAATGTATGTAAAACACTTGGCAAGTATTTTAATTCTTCAGTATGGTATTAGAGGTTGGTTCATGTCCTCACCTTGACTGCCCAGTGTGAGATACCTCTTGGCATTACTTAGATTCCTAACAGTAGTGCAAAGGCTTTAGGAGTTTTGTAAGAACTGTTCTTGATGGTATAGAAACTGTATTTGCTTTTATAATATTTTGTAAGTAGATTTAACTTGCAGCTTTGAAAAGGTTTTTGGAGAGACATAGGCTTGGAAAAAAAGTTCATAAAATCAAGTGTGTACCTTTCACTGTGTTGGGGAACATAAAGAAATACTATTTTTATAAGGAGCTCATAAAACCTGAAGCAAAGTCTTGTGGAATCCCCAAACCATTTTTGTCAACTATCTACTGACATTGTGTCCAACCAACAGAGGATCAACTTAGTTTACTTTTTAAAAACAATCTCCATTCAGGAAACTGAATTGATTGACACATTGGATGATTGGTAACATTTTCTATCTTGTAGCCAGGAGTTTTGGGCATAGAAGCAGATCCTAGAAATTTTGCTGTTTTCCCTACCACTGAAATATAATGAGTTTACCTTTTTGGCATGTGCACTGTTCTCTGTGATTGTACTGCACTGCCCCCTGGAGGAAAGAGCTCATCACAGCCCATGCTCTATAATTTTAGGAAGTTCTTATATTGTACTCCTCCATGAAGACAAACTATGCTTCAAGAATGTGTGATTCATAACAATAGCACCCGAATAGCAAATTTTTCAATATACTTTAGGATTATATTTCAATTGAAATTATTGAGTAGTGTTTTTTCATTCCAAATATTTTAATTTCTATAACAAATTATTAAAATATTTTATCAATATTCCTTTAAATATTTATGCACCTCTTTTGATTGGCTTTTAAAATGAGTCTAAATTTTCCATATTTTAATATGTTGATAGTTCAAACTCTGAGTCCATCAGATTTACTTTTCTGATGATCAGTTTGCCCCTTTTATTTTGAATATATGTGGGATTTCCTGTTTGAAGAATAGGTATGTCTTTTGATTCACTTGTCATAGATCTTCACACATGATCAAAGTTTAGTCCTTTCCAATGTACATGCGCATGAAAACTGGTTGGTTGGGTTATTTTTTAAAAAGCCATTAAAATATTTTTGTATATAATAAATCTGTTGAACTTTACTACCTGACAAAACCAACGAAACAAGGAAAGAAAGAGAAATATTTTAATCAGATCTAAGTGACTTTAAGATCATTCTTGAAGTTTGAAATCATTGTTTTTAAAAAATTTCACAGAATGAAATTTAGCATGAATTTCATGAGACAAAATTTGTGAAAAAAATGCATAATGATAGTGTTGTCTATAATTATCTTGTATTATTGTTTAATTTTATTTGGTCTGTATAAAATTGGTGCAGCAAGAGAAATTACTTCATGTTTCACTTTTGTACGTCAGGCTAAATATCCTAGATTTTTTTTTCCTATGGTCTTTGAGCTGAGAACCACACTAATTTTACTAGAAGAAGGATGAAAGGAGAAATAAAGTGGGAATCTTTGGGATTTCTTGTATTTTCCTTTCCTATTCTCCTCTACATTTTTCAACCAAAACAAAAGCATCTTCATATTGCCCTCAGATTTAACAGTTCTACACTGCTGATCTAAATTGGGTAGGTGACAAAAAGAATGGAGCTAAATAGTAAATGTTACTTCTTCTCATGGCTGTTTTTCAACTCTTGTCACCTTAAGACTACTCCACATTGTCCAGTGTCAGGATCTGAAAGAGAATAGGTCATTTTCTGTTTGTTTCTCCACTATAATATAGGCAGAGCTCAAATGGCCAATTAATGGCAAATAATCAAAACATGAGAATCAATTTACAAATGACACCGCATTCAGGGGTTTAAATTTTGAGAAAAAAGTGAATGAGGTAGAAAAATGAAGGGGAGGGATTCACTCTTTTTAGTTGTACTTATTTTATTGGTATAGCCAGATATTAAGAATACATGTTAATTTTTAAATTAACAAAACAAAAGCTAAAAAATTGTGTTAGAAACACATATTACTTTTCATTTATCTATTTATTCAATTAATAAATATTTGTTTAGTGAATGTCAGCTATGTGCAGGTTATGGTGCTGTTTGATTAGTTTAAATGGGAATAAAACAGATAATGCTGTGTTTTTATTTTATTTTGAAAATATTTGTTTTTTCGCTTGTTTATTCAGTTTTTTTAGATTCCACATATAAGTGAGATCATATGGTATCTGTCTTTCTCCGACTGACTTATTTCACTTAACAGCATGTACTCTAGGTCCATCCATATTGTTGCAATGGTAAGATTTCATTCTTCTTTATAGCAGAGTAATACTCCATTGTATAAATGTACCACAATTTCTTAATCTAGTCATCTACCGATGGGCATTTCAATTGTTTCCAAGTCTTGGCTATTATAAATAGAGCTGCAATGCACATAGGGATGCATATATTTTTTCGAATTAGCATCTTGGGTTTCTCTGGATAGATACCCAAAAGTGGAATTACTGTGTCACATGGTAGCTCCAGTTTCAGTTTGAGATAGCTCTATACTAATTTACAGAGTGGCTACACCAATCTGCAATCCCACCAACAGTGCACCAGTGTTTCCTATTCTCCATAACCTCACCAGCACTTGTTTATTGATTTACTGATGATATCCATTCTGACTTGAGTGAGGTGGTAACTCATTGTGGTATTTATTTGCATTTCTCTAATGATTAGTTGTGATCACACAGCAGCCTAGCCTTCTGCCCCCATGCACCCTCCCTTAACAACAGACCTTTATGGAGACAGTGCTGCCATTATGCTTATGGCAATTTCCCATGGGGCCCCAAAAAGAGGGCTGGTTAGTCAATGACTGGTATGACCCTAGTGGCCCATAGGGAAACCCAAGCCAGACACAGTCATGGGGGTAACATGGGAGGAATCATGGAAGTGAAGAACATAGGCCAAGGACCCCTTGTCTTCAGAGCTGACAGTCTGCCTGAGAGATGAAACCTAACCAGGTGATAACACCTATCCTCCATGCATTCTTATCTCTAAGTCTCAGCATGAGAAGTTTCTATCTCCCAGGAGGTGCACGTATACAGGTCATGGGACTTTTGGTAAAGGCAGCCTGCAGGCCATGGGGTGATTTGACTCTGAGCTAAGTTCTCTGGTATGATGTATGTGACTTATAGACCATGGAAAATACAATGCTACTTCCTTGTGTGTATCCCAATAAAAGCCGCAGTCAAGCATTTTGATGCTTACATGCTGTCATGAGGCAAAACTAGATTAAACAAATCCAATCTAAAAATAAAATTAGAATTTTATTAATACAGTTATGGTTTTATAGTTATTATTATATACTTGAACTTATTTCTATAACCTTATTTCATTTATTATTTTACATGCTTTAAAAAAATTAACTATTATTGTGGTGACAATGGTTAGTAACATTACATAGGTTTCAAATGTATAATTCTGTAATAATACATCATCTATGTATCACATTTTGTGTTTACCAACCAGAGTCAGTTCTCTATCACCATACATTTGATCCTCTTTAACATCATCTACTACTCCCATTCTCCCTTATAATCTGGTAACCACTAAACTATTATCTGTGTCTATGAGTTTGTGTTTCTTTGTCTTGTTCCTTTCTTGCTTTCAGTGTTATATCCTACATATCAGTAAGATCATATGGTTCTTGACTTTTTCTATCTGACTTATTTCACTTAGCATAATAATCTCAAGATCCATCCATGTTGTCACAAATGGCATTATTTCATCTTTTCTTATGGCAGAATATTATTCCATTGTGTATATATACCACATCTGCTTTATCCAATCATCTATTGAAGGACACTTTGATTGTTTCCATGTCTTGGCTACAGTAAATAAAGCTGCAGTGAACATCAGAGCACATATATCTTTACGGATAAATGTTTTCAGATTTTTTTGGTAGATAACCAGGAGAGGGATTGCTGGGTCATATAGTAGTTCTATTGTTAATTTTTTGAGGACCTCCACACTGCCTTCACACTGCACCAATCTGCATTCCTACCAACAGTGTATGAGGGTTCCTTTTTCTCCACAGCCTCTCCAACACTTGTTATTATTTGTCTTCTTAATGATAGCCGTTCTAACTGGTGTGAGGTGATATCTCATTGTGGTTTTTATTTGCATTTCTCTGATGATTAGTGATGCTGAACATCTTTTCATATGTTTATTAGCCATCTGGATGTCCTCTTTGGAGAAATGTCTATTCAGGCTCTCTGCCCATTTTTAAATTGGATTTTTGTTGTTGTTGTTGTTGAGTTGTATGTGTTCCTTATATTTTTGGATATTAACCTCTTATCAGAAATGTTGTTTGCAAATATCTTCTCCCATTCAGTTGGTTGCCTGTTTATTTTGTTGATGGTTTCTTTTGCTGTACAGGAGCTTTTCAGTTTGATATAGTCCCATTCATTTATTTTACCTTTTACTTCCCTTACACTTGAGGTCAAATTCATAGAGTCCTCTTTGAACTCAAGGTCCATAAGTTTAGTACTTATGTTTTCTTCTATTACATGCATTTTTTGATTAATTTTTCTGTTCAAATTTGCTAATTTCCTTTCTATTCCTCTATGAGTTTAGAAATGTATTTTTATTATTTTTAGCAATTGTCTTATTTTTAACATCTTTTCTTGACATAACAAAGTTTAATAAACCTCTATCCTCTCAAAAATATTAGCATATTTTAATTTTTAAAACATACGACCCCTATTTTAGGTTAGTTGTCTAGTATTTTATATACTACTTGCTTTTAAAGTAAGGTGGCTTTTTTGTTTTTTTGATGAAAAATATCCAGCCTAAGAGGAAGCTTATAAGAGTTTATTTGAGCCAAACCAATGGCAATTGCCGGGAAGCAGTCTCAATGGATTGAAAAAATGCTCCTTATCTTCAGAATTGAACAAGTTCAGACTCTCATTTATCCGGGAAAAAGTTTTGTTCAGATTTGCATTAAGCAATTCCCATTGAAAAGCCAACATTAAAACCAGTCACTCATTTTTTTTTCTCCTATCCAAGAGTCACCTTAACACTTGTCCTTAACTTGGGTTATCTCAACCCTGCCACCTCAAGGACTTATAAACAGCTCAAGTAAAGTCAGGGCCTCCTACCATAAAACAGAGGTTCAGAATTCCAAGAAAAACTCACCCAAGTTCACTCAATGCAAAGCAGGGAGCCGGTGGGCCTCAATGGGTCCCTGCTGGTACCTAGCACTGAATCTGTGTCTGCAGGGTGTTCCAGGGTCGGCTTCTTTGGAATCCTGCCAACTGTACCAAGTAATGTCCACGAAAAATATCCAGTCTAAGAGAGAAGACTTACAGGAGTTTATCTGAGCCAAATTGATGACAATTGTCTGGAAGCAAAGTTTCAACGGATTGAGAAAGTGCTCCAAAAAATGACTGTTTTACAACTGATTTTAAACATTAGAATCAAAGGAGGAAGGTTACATGATATCCATTGGTTGTAGATTAAAGGGGTGGCAGCAAGAAAAGTGGAGAAATCTTGGATAAGAAGTAAAACGGAGAGACACATACTTCTTTTACGTTGGTGGGTACAGCATAGTTAATAGCATTTTACAACACATAGACATAGTATTTGGGGAACAAGATAAGAATGAGGGATTTTGTAGTTTCCTGCCCTAGTGTGGTGGGTTGTGCCCCCTGAGGAGTCTGGGAAAAGAGATTACTCTGATGTTGCAAGACTATGTTATCTTAGATGCAAGAAAGACTGACAGACAGGCTTAAGGTAAATATTGACCTTTGTCAAGGAAACTACAGGCCAAGGATGTGACTTACTGCCATGATGGCCCACCTTACTTAGGAATTTTTATGTTTACGCCATCCTCTGTGGTTATTTCGGTCTCCTGAGCTTGTTAGGTTTAACATGTGGCCCTTTTCTCTCCACATTTCTGTCCACAACAAGCAGTCTTGTTGTTGTTGTTTTTGCCATTAAATCTCATTTACTTTTACCAAAATACTTAAAATTTCTCTAGGGAGAATGGCTTCTTGCTTCCTAGTTTCAATTCAGAACACTCAAATGAATTTTTGTTTATTTCTTTCAGTAAAAGCCACTCTCAAATATTGTCTGGAAAAAAAAAAGTTTTATTTTAGCCTCTCTCTTTTTTTTAAATTTATTTTTTACGTATTTCTTATTAGTTTCAGGTGTACAACACAATGCAATAGTTATACTATTTACCCCCCAAAGTGAGAAGCCCCCTCCCCCAGTTCACCACCCCTCTCCCCATATCATACATATCTATTACAATTCCTTTGACTCCCTTCCACAGTATACTCCACATCCCATGACTATCTATATATTCAGTTACAGTTGGCATACAATATTATACAACATCAGCTTCAGGTGTACAGTGCAGTGATGTAGCCTCTACTCCATCCAAAATTTTTACATTATTATATTCCCCAAACTGTGTCTCACATCCCTGTGGCAATATTGTAGTTGTCTATTTATGCTGTCTAATCCCTTCCCCATCCCCCTTATCCCCACCCCCCTCCCAACTAGCAACCCTCAGTTTTTCCTCTATATCTATGAGTCTGTTTACTTTGATTGTTCATTCAGTTTTTCAGATTCCACATGTAAGTGAGATCACATGGTACTTGTCTTTCTCTGACTGAATTATTTCACTTAACATAATAGTCTCTTCACAACATTATCAATTACATTCCCAGAACTGCCCCCATATCCCTGCGGCAACATTGTAGTCACCCACCTACGCTGTCCAAAACCTTTCCCCTTTCCCTCATCCCCACTCCCTCCCAGCTAGCAATCATCAGTTTTTCCTTTACAGCTGCTTGATATGAGTTCAATCTTCTTAAATTTACTGAGATTTGTTTTGTGGCCTAATGTGGTCTATCTTGGAAAATGGCCCATGTGTACTTGAGAAGAATGTATATTCTGTTTTTTCAGGGTGAAAGTCTCTAAAAATATCAATGAAGTCCAGCTGGTCTAAAGTGTCATTTAAGGTCCCTCTTTCTGTGTTGATTTTCTGTCTAAAGGGTCTGTCCATTGGTGACAATGGTGTTGAAGTCCCCTACTATGATAGTGTGTTACTACTATTGATCTCTGCCTTTATGTCTGTCAAAATCTGTTATATATAATTAGGTGTTC
This sequence comes from Aselliscus stoliczkanus, assembly GCA_033961575.1. Lineage (NCBI taxonomy): Eukaryota > Metazoa > Chordata > Mammalia > Chiroptera > Hipposideridae > Aselliscus > Aselliscus stoliczkanus. Next base: position 66,209,781 of record CM066740.1, on the reverse strand, counting down.
CTATGTTGGGTGCATAGATGTTTATTAGGGTTATAGAGCCCTTCTTTGTCATTGTAGTCATTTTAAAGTCTATTTTGTCCAAAATAAGTATTGGTACTCCAGTTTTTTTTTCTCATTTCCATTTGCATGAAATATCTTCTTCCATCTGTAAACAGCATATACCTGTGTCCTATTTTCTTATCCACTCAGCCACTCTCTGTCTTTTGATTGGAGCATTTAGCCCACTCACTTTTACAATGATTATTGATAGGTGCATATGGATTGCCATTTTGTTATTTGTATTCCTGGTCTTCCTGGGTTAGCTTGTTTACCCCTTCCTTTTGTTTAAAAAAGCCCTTTTAACATTTCTTGCAATGCTGGCTTGGTGGTAATGAACTCCTTATGCTTATTCTTTTCTGAGGAGCTCTTTATTTCTCCTTCAATTGTAAGTGATAGCTGTGCTGGGTAGAGCAGTCTTGGTTGTAGGCCTTTATTTTGTGTCACTTTGAATATCTCCTGCCACTCCCTTCTGGCCTGCAGAGTTTCTGTAGACAAGTCAGCGTTTGTCCAACAGCAGTCCCTTTGTATGTAACCTGCTATCTTTCTCTTGCTGCCTCCAGGATTCTGTCTCTGTCTTTAACTTTTGCCATTTTAACTATGGTGTGTCTTTGTGTGGACCTGTTTAGTTTCAGCTTGTTTGGAGCCCTCTGCACTTCCTGGGCATGTATGTTGATTTCCTTCACCAGGGTAAGGAAGTTTTCAGTCATTATTTTTTCAAATACATTCTCGCCCCCTTGCTTGTACTCTTCTCCTTCTGGTATTCCTATGAGTCTAAGGTGGTTGCGCTTCACCTTGTCCCATAGGGCTCTTAAACTATTTTCATTGTTTTTCATTCTTTGGTCTTTTCGTTGTGCCAACTGGATGATTTCTGCTATTTTGTCTTCCAAATCGTTGATCTGCTCCTCTGCTTCATCTACTCTACTGGTGATTCCTTCGAGTGTATTCTTCATTTCAGTTATTGTATTCGTAAGTTCCAACTGGTTGTTTTTTATGATTTCTCTATCCTTCCTAATGTCCTTACTAAGTTTGTTAAACATTCTTATCATCAGTGTTCTGAACTCTGTCTCTGAAAGGTTGGATCCCTCTGTTTCATTTAGTTCCATTTCTAGAGGTTTCTTCTGATCTTTTACTTGTGACATGTTTCTTTGTTTCCTCATTCTGGCTGTGGCTCTGGGATTGCTTTGATGTATTAGATAGATTACCAGGAGAGCCCTGGCTTGATCACGCAGGCACAGAGCTCACGGTCCAACACTTCCAGGAAAACTCCCAGTCTCAGCCTGTCCCAATCAGCTGCTCGCAGATCAGGCGGAGCAGCCTAACAACCAATCACCAGCCTGGCAACTCTGCAAGCGCAGTGTGGAGAGCAGGGGCCCGAGGAGGCTCGCACACTCCCGCGTTTCAGTGAGCAGCCTGTTGGAGTCGGAGTGTGCCCACCAGGCAGTTCCCTGGCAACGCAGCACAAGCCGTGTGGAGGGAGATTGGGGATTGGAGGCGGCTCGTGCACTCCCGGGTCTCAGTGAGCAGCCTGTTGGAGCCACGGGCACCCGCCCAGCATTTCCCTGGCAATGCAGTATAAGCCGGGCAGAAGGGGGGTATCCAAGGCCGCATGCGCACATGCACACAGGCACTTCTGCGCCAATTCCACCAGACCAATGAGATCCTGGACCTGATCCTCTGTGGGAGGGCCCAACCCTGACAGAATGGCGCCCTCCCTACACTTTTCTCATGCAGGCCCCACACCAGGGGAACAACAGTCCAGAAACCTCCAGCCTTTGCCCAAAGGTGCTCAGTTCAGACCGTCCCCGCAGGCTCCCAGGCCCGGCTCACACAGCTACTCCCTCCACTAGTAACCAGGTAAGTGCTCACCAGCTAGCGAGCCTGTGCGCTGGCCCCACTGATTCTCTAGCTGCTCGTAGCCTCACCGAGCTGAGCAAAGAGAGTCCTCACCAATTTACTGCCAGCTATCCTGGAACTTCTCTTCCTGGCAAAGGAACTCCGGGCTGGTGAGCTTGTTGTGTGGCCAGAGGGTCTCTCCTCCAACCGGAGAAGTCGCCTCACAGCTGAGGCTTCCTTCACGGGGTTCACCCTCTCTCATCTCCGCCCATCCTACCAGACCCGACATGGCCTCCTCTTTAAGTTCTTCATTTAGTGGTTCTGTTCCTCCAGTGTTCTGGGGACCTCCTGGGTTGAATGCTATATAATTTGTTTGTAATTTTGGTGTGATCCTGGGAGGAAGTTAGCACAGCGTCTGTCTATTCTGCCATTTTACCGGACATCCCCTAGCCTCTCTCTTAAACATTCATTTTCATTCATTTCTCCTGAGCCTTTCGAAGGTAACTTGTATTACCTGTGCAGTTCTCGATTCTAATAAACAGTCTATTCTCACACTGATTACCTTTCTGTAGCAGATGGCCTGTCTTTTCTTCTGAAATCTCTTAATATTTTATTTTTATCTTTCATATTCTGAAGTTTCACAACAATATGACTAGTTGTGGATTTTTATTTTCTTGCTCTAGATTTGTGTACCACTTCAGTCTAAAATTAGTTTTTGTTTCAATTTTGACAAACTGTCAAACAGTATTGCTGTGAATATTGACTCACTTCTAGTCTTTATCTCACTTTCTAAAACATCTCTCAAACAGATGATGGATTTTCTTATTTTATCTTCCACATTTCTTATATCAATTTATGGTGATGGTTAATATTTTTGTCAACTTGACTATGTGAGGGTGCCCAGTTTTCAAATACTAGTATAGATGTTGCTATAAGGTATTTTTAGATGTGATAAATATTTAAATCAGTAAACTTTGAGTAAAGCTGGTTATCCATCATATATGGGTAGGCCTTATGTAATCAGTTGAAGGCAGTAAATTAAACAACAGATCCTCTGAGGAGGAGAAATCTGCCTGGAGACTGCATTCTGATTCAACACCCCTTATCAGATTTTCCCTAGGTTTCCAACGTGCCAGCCTGCCCTGCAGATTTCAGATTCACTGAACCCACAATTGCATGAGCCAATTCCTTAAAGTAAGTACATTTCACTTTCTCTCTCTCTCCCCCCATATATAGATATAGATATCTCCATATAGATCCATATATCCTATTGCTTCTGTTTCTCTACAGAACCCTAATAATATTTTTTATTGCATCTTTCTGTGCTGCCTTTTATGTCTATGGAGTGAATTATTTCAGCTCCATTTTTCTCTTTATAACTATCATTTCAGCAGTTCCTAATCCGTTGAACTCTTTCATTAAATTATTTCATTCTTTAAATTAATTTTTAAAATTTGGTCCTTTTTTCAAATCTTCCTGCATATAGTCATGGTATCTTGTCATACATTATAGTTTCTATTCCTTCATATATATTTATGTAAATATAAATTCTTTTATTGTGAAATAAACATTTAAAAAATTAGTTTCAGGTGTACAACGCAGTTCAATAGTCATACTTTATACCCCTCAAAATGACACCCCCCCCAATTCGCCACTCCACTCCCCCCCATATCATACATATCTATTACAATTCCCTTGACCCCATCCCACATTATACTCCACATCGCGGGATCATATATACATTCAACCAAAGTTGATATACAATATTACACAACATCAGCCCCAGGTGTACAGTGCAGTGATCAAGCCTCCACTCCATCCTTGAAGTGGTCTCCCAAACAAGACATGTGACCATCTGACACCCCACAAAATATTTACAACATTACTAATTATATTCCCTGAATTGTCTTTCATATCCACGTAGCAATACTGCAGTTACCCATCTATGCTGTCTAATCCCTTCCCCTTCTTCCTCATTCCCACCCGCTTCCCAACTAGCAACCATCAGTTTCTCCTCTATACCTATGAGACAGTTTCGGTTTACTTTGCTCATTCATTTAGCTTTTCAGATTCCCCATATGAGATCATATGGTATTTGTCTTTCTCTGACTGAGTTATTTCACTTAACATAATAGTCTCTAGGTTCATCCAAATGGTTGCATAATGGTACGATTTCATTCTTCTTTATAATGGAGTAACATTCCATTGTATAAATGTATCACAGTTTCTTAATCCAGTCGTCTACCAATGGTCATTTCAGTTGTTTCCAAGTCTTGGCTATTTAAATAGCGCTGCAATACACATAGGGGTGCATATTTTTTCGCATTAGCGTCTTGGATTCCTGTGGGTTGATACTCAAGAGTGGAATTTTGGGTCATTCGGTAGTTCCACTTCAATTTCCAGTTTGTTGAGATACCTCCATACTGATTTCCATAATGGCTGCACCAATCTGCAGTCCCAACAACAGTGCACCAGGGTTCCCTTTTCTTCACAACATCACCAGTACTTATTGTTTGTTGGTTTATTGCTAGCCATTCTGACCAGAGTGAGGTGGTATCTCATTGTGGGTTTTATTTGCCTTTCTGTAATGATTAGTGAGTTTGAACGTTTTTCATATGCCTGTTGGCCATCTGTATGTCCTCTTTAGAGAAATGCCTCTTCATATCCTCTGCCCATTTTTTAATTGGGCTGTTTGTTTTGTTTTCGTGTTGAGTTGAATGAGTGTTTTATAAATGTTGGATATATCGTTGGCAAATATCTTCTCTCATTCAGTAAGATGCCTTTTTGTTTTATTGATGATTGCCTTTGCTGTCAAAAAACTTTTACGTTTGATATAGTACCATATGTTCATTTTTTTCTTTTATTTCCCTTACCTGAGGGGATGTATCAGTAAAAATATTGCTCAGGTTAATGTCTGCTAATTTACTCCCTATGTTTTCTTCTAGGAGTTTTATGGTTTCAGGTCTTACATTTAAGTCTTTAATCCATTTTGAGTTTGCTCTCGTATATGGTGTAAGTAGGTGGTCCATTTTCATTATTTTGCACGTGTCAGTCCAATTTTCCCAGCACCATTTATTAAATAGACTATCTTTACTCCAATGTAAATTCTTGCTTCCATTGTCATAGATTAAATGACCGTATATGAATGGGTTTATCTCTGGGCTCTCTATTCTGTTCCATTAGTGTATGTGTCTGTTTTTGTGCCAATACCATACTGTTTTGATTATTGTAGGCTTGTAGTGTGATTTGATGTCAGATAGCATGATACCTCCCACTTTGTTCTTATTTCTCAAGATTGCCGTGGCTATTCAGGGTCTTTTACAGTTCCATATAAATTTTAGGATTCTGTTTTTTCAGAGAAAAATGTCCTTGGTAGTTTGATTGGAATTGCATTGAATCTATATATTGCCTTAGGCAGTATTGACATTTTAAGTATATTAATTCTTCCTATCCATGAACATGGTATGTATTTCTTTTATTTGTATCTTCTTTGATTTCTCTCTTCAGTGTCTTATAATTTTCTGAGTACAGGTCTTTAAATTTATTCCTAGATATTTTATTGTTTTTGTTTTTAAGCAATTGTAAAAGGAATTGATTTCCTGATTTCTTCTTCTGATAGTTTATTATTGGTGTATACAAATGCATCTGATTTCTGAATATTAATTTTGTATCCTGCTACCTTACGAAATTCGTTTATCAGTTCTAACAGTTTTTTGGTGGAGCCTTTGGTATTCTCTATGTGTAGTATCATGTCATCTGCATATAATGACAATTTTACTTCCTTCTTTCCAATTTGGATGCCTTTTATCTCATTTTCTTGACTGATTGCTGTGGCTAGAACTTCCAGAACTATGTTGAATACAAGTAGTGAAAGTGGGCAGCCTTGTCTTGTTCCTGATCTTATGGGGAAAGCTTTCAGCCTTTCCCCATTGGTATGATGTTTGCTGTGTGCTTATCATATATGGCCTTCATTACGTTCAGATATGATCCCACTATTCCCACTTTGCTAAGAGTTTTTATCACAAATGGCTGCTGGATTTTGTCAAATGCTTTTTCTGCATCTATTGATATGATTACATGATTTTTATTTTTCATTTTGTGAATGTGATGTATTATATTAATTGATTTGTGGATATTGGACCAAACTTACATACCAGGAATGAATCCCACTCGATCGTGGTGTATGATCTTTTTAATGTGATGCTGAATTCGGTTTGCTAGTATTTTGTTGAGGATTTTTGCATCTGTGTTCATTAGGGATATCAGCCTGCCTGTAGTTTTCCTTTTTTGTAATATTATTGTCTGATTTGGGGATCAGAGTAATAGTGGCCTCATAAAATGTGCTTGGGAGCCTTTCCTCCTTCTGTATTTTTTTGAATAGTTAGAGGAGAATAGGTATTAATTCTTTTTTGAATGTTTTGTAAAATTCACCTGTGAAGCCATGTGTTCCAGGACTTTAGTTTGTTGGAAGCTTGTTGATTACCGATTCAACGTCTTTGGTAGTAATCAGTCTGTTCAGAGTTTCTGTTTCTTCTTGGTTCAGACTTGGTAGATTGTATGCTTCTAGAAATTTATCCATTTCTTCCAGATTGTCGAATTTGTTGGCATATAGTTGATTGTAGTATTTTCTTAAAATCTTCTGTATTTCTGTGGTATCTGCTGTCACTTCTCTTTCATTTCTGATTTTATTAATTTGGGTCCTCTCTCTTTTTTTCTTGGGGAGTCTGGCTAAGGGTTTGTCGATTTTGTTTATTTTTTCAAAAAACCAACTCTTCGTTTCATTGATCTTCTGTATTGTTTTTTTTTTTTTGGTCTCTATTTCCTTTATTTCCGCTCGGTGTTGTTTATTTCCTTCCTTGTACTCCTTTTGGGCTTCTTTCGCTCTTCTTTTTCCAGTTCTCTTAGGTGTAAATATAGTGTGTTGATTTGAGATTGTTCTTGCTCCTTTAGGTAGGCATGCACTGCTATGAACTTCCCTCGTAGGACTGATTTTGCTGCATCCAAGAGATTTTGGGTCATGGTGTTTTCATTTTCGTTTGTCTCTAGGTATCTTTTGATTTCCTCCTTGATCTCATTTTTGACCCACTCGCTATTTAGTACCATGTTATTCAGCCTTCATGTATTTGTGTGCTGTCCAGTTTTCTTCTTGTAATTGATTGATTTCTAGTTTCATAGCATTGAGATCAAAGAAGATGCTTGATCTGATTTCAATCTTCTTAAATTATTTGAGATTTGTTTTGTGGCCTAACATGTGGTCTGTCTTGGAAAATGTTCCATGTGCACTTGAGAAGAATGTCTATTCTGTTGCTTTGGGGTGGAATGCTCTAAAAATATTGATTTAGTATCATTTAATGCCATTGTTTCCATGTTGATTTTCTGTCTGGAATATCTGTCCATTGGTAGTAATGGGGTGTTGAAGTCCCCTACTATAATAACGTTACTGATGATCTTTGTCTTTATGTCTATCAAAATCTGTTTCATATATTTAGGAACTCCTATGTTGGGTGCATAGATGTTTACTAGGGTTATGTCCTCTTGTTGAATTGATCCATTTATTATTATGTAGTGCCCTTTGTCTTTTATCGTAGTATTTATTTTAAAATCTATTTTGTCTGACATAAGTATTGCCACTCCAGTTTTTTTTCCTCATTTCCATTTGCATGAAATATCTTATTCCATCCCTTTACTTTCAGTCTGTGTGTGTCTTTTGATCTGAGATGAGTCTATTGTAAACAGCATATGCCTGGGTCCTGTTTTCTTATGCAGTCAGCCACTCTATGTCTTTTGATTGGAGCATTTAGCCCATTCACCTTTAAAATGCTTACTGATAGGTGTATATGTATTGCCATTTTGTTATTTATATTTCTTGTCTTCCTGGGTTAGCTTGTTTTCCCCTTTCTTCTGTTTAAAAAAGCCTTTTTAACATTTCTTGCAAGAGTGGTTAGGTCATAATGAATTCCTTAATCTTATTCTTTTCTGAGAAGCTCTTTATCTCTCCTTCAATTTTAAGTGATAGTCATGCTGAGTAGAGCAGTCTTGGTTTAGGCCTTTATTTTGCATCACTTTGAATATTTCCTGCCACTCCCTTCTGGCCTGCAGAGTTTCTGTAGAAAAGTCAGCTGTTAGTCTTATAGGAGTTCCTTTGTATGTAACCTGCTGTCTTTCCCTTGCTGCTTTTAGCATTCTGTCTTTGTCTTTAATCTTTGCCATTTTAACTACAATGTGTCTTGGTGTGGGCCTGTTTAGGTTCATCTTGTTCGGAACTCTCTGCACTTCCTGGGCTTGTATGTTGATTTCCTTTTCCATGGTAGGGAAGTTTTCAGTCAGCATTTTTTCAAATACATTCTTAATCCCTTACTTCTTCTCTTCTGGTATTCTTATGATGCAATTGTTTTTGGGATTCATGTTGTCCAATCGGTCTCTTAAACTATTTTCATTGTTTTTTATTCTTTTGTCTTTTTGTTGTTCCAACTGGGTGCTTTCTGCTAGTTTGTTTTCTAAATCACTGATCCGATCCTCTACTTCATCTAATCTACTAGTGATTCCTTTGAGTGTGTTCTTCATTTCAGTTATTGTATCCTTTAGTTGTAACTGGTTGTTTCTTATGATTTCCCTATCCTTCTTTATGTCCTCACTATGTTCCTTAAACATTCTTATCATCAGTGATCTAAACTCTGTCTCTGAAAGGTTGGATACCTCTGTTTCATTTAGTTCTATTTTTAGAGATTTCTTCTGATCTTTTTCTTGTGACATGTTTCTTTGTTTCTTCATTCTGGATTTTGTTCTGTGATTGCTTCAATGTATTAAATCACCTTGGAAAAAGAAATAAGAAGGAAAAATAAAAGAAAAAAGAAAATAAAAGAAAAGAATAGAAAATGAGGTGGCTCTCCACCCTCTTTAATCTGCAGACCACTTGCTCAGCAATAGAGAGTCTTTGGGTGACACAGCACCAGCTGTTGGGGGGAAGGGCTCAATGTGTCAGGCAGCGGCCTCCCTCTCAGGCTTGCAGTTAGCTTCCAGCAATTAGCTGCTGTGTGTTCTGGAACTGTGCTCAATACCAAAAATCCTCACAGTTTGTTGCGGGCTGTCTGCTGTTTCAAAAAAAAACCTCTGTGGCTTGCGGAGTTGGGGGCCAGGCATCAGGGGTTCAGGGTGCCTCTGGCAACACAACTCTATGTGGTTGGGGCAGGCCCCCAAGGCACCACACCCCAAGGGATGTGGTCAGTGGCCCCCAGCAAGTCAGAGCAGCATGCACTACTGCACCAGAAACCAGCACTCACAAACTCTCCTGAAAAGCCTTTGCAGGATCATGCAGGTGCATAGCTCATGCCGCAAAGTCCCCAGGAATACTCCCAGTCTCAGTCTGTCCTAAGCAGCTGCTCACAGATCAGGCTGAGCATCCCAACAACCAATTGCCAGCCTGGCAACTCTGCATGCACAGTGCGGAGAGCAGGGACCCAAGGTGGCTCACACACTCCTGCGTCTCAATGAACAGCCTTATGGAGCTGGAGCATGCCCACCAGGCAATTCCCTGGCTACGTAGAACAAGCAGGGCTGAGGAGGGTGGGAATCGAAGGCCACATGCATGCGCACACACACATGCACTCCTACAACCCTGAAATAGGTACCTGCCTGTACACTACTCGTGTGCAATCTCCACACCAGGAGAACAGTGGTTCTAAAACCTCCAGCTCCACTCCGATGGTGCTCATTTTGGTCTATCCTCGCATGTTCCTGGGCCCCACCCACACAGCTATTCCATCTACCAGGAACCGGGTGAGTGCTCACCAGCAAGTGAGTCCGTGCACTGGCCCCACTGGTTCTCTAGCCACCCTCAGCCTCACTGAGCTGAGCAAAGAGAGTCCTCACTTACTGCCAGGTATCATAGAACTCCTCTTCCTGGCAAAGTAACTCTGGGCTGGTGAGCTCTTTATGGGGCCAGAGGGTCTCTCCCCCAACTGGAGAAGCCTCCCCACTTCTAAGGTGTCTCTCATGGGGTTCACCCTCTCTCTTCCCTGTCCCTCCTATCAAACTTGATGTGGTGTCCTCTTTAAGTACTTTATTTAGAGGTTCTGTTCATCTAGTGTTCCGACAACTTCCAGGGTTGAATGTTGCATAAATTATTTGTAATTATGGTGTGATCCTGGGAGGCAGTTGGCACAATGTCAGTCTATTCTGCCATCTTACTGAAAGTCTCCCCTTCTTTTATATTTTTAATTATTTTAAAATATTTATTCTATAATATTTTAGATTATCATATCCATATTTGGGCAAGCTAAGTTTCTTGTGTGCTGCCCCTGCTACCTTTTCATCATGGTGGCTTGATTCTCCATGGGACAGGGGTTATTTTTCTGTGGAAGACTTGTAATTCTTAAGTTGTAAAAAGGTTTATACAAAGATTGTTTTTCCCAGTCTTAGGAATTTCAATGGTTCTCAGCTAATGTCACATTCTTGAGCCCTCTCTGACCATTAGCTTCCTGTAATGCTCTTCATCCCCCCACCCCCACCCCATTATCCAGGGCAACTTCTTTTGTTACAAGATTTCATAGAGTAGCTTTTATTTGATATCACTTACTTTAGTTTCTAATTATACTTTTATTAATATGACTATTTGACAGAAATCTGTCATTCCCTCACCCTCAATAGACTCTTAGCTCCACAAACCAGAATATATAGGTGTTTAATTCCCCATTTTATGCTTAGGACTTGGCACAGTGCCAAACATATAATAGGCATCCAATAAAATAAATATGTTTGTTGACTGAATGAATGAGCAAATAAATACATCCTTTTATTCCTCCAGGATGGATTTGATTGAGATACTGAATGGACAAGATTTATTTAACCTGTTTTTTTTGTTGTTGTTTTTTTCTTCCTACAACTGCTATTATTGGTGCTGCTATGGCTAAAACATTCAAAATTGTACCTGAGCGCCGGCCAAGTGGTGCATTGGTTAGGAGCTGGCTTGGGACGCCAGCTCTGAGCAGTGGGGCCCTGGTTTGGATCACACATATGAGGGCCAGTGACACTGCACCTGGTTGCCTCTGTAGCTAAGATGGTGAATGACACCTCCACCTGGTTGCCTCTATAGTTAGAATGGCTGGCGGTGTTGTGGGCTGCAGTCTCTGCTGCTGTGGGCTGCCTAGGCTACAGTGAGTGGCCAGCAGGCAGCATGAGCTGCCAAGAGCTGCAGTAAGCAGTTGTCCAGAGACCGGCGAGCGACTGCCTCACCAAGGAAGAGCGCAGTGACAATACCAACATAGGCCAGTGAAGCAATGTCCTTCACAACTGGGCTGAAGAACAAAAGAACAGCAACTTGTCTGTTCCCCTTCCCCGATTCCCCAAAGCTGTTCCCCTCCCCCAATTCCCCAATAAAATCTTTAAAGAAAAAAACAAAACAAAAACAATGTACCTGAAACATCCAAATACAGATATATTACTAATTATGGAGTTTCTCTGTGAGTTTTGAAATTTTGAATGTGGACTCATGTAAAAACAGCAAACGTTGACTTTTATATGTCCACAAGCATTGAAGAGTCTCCAGTAGAATTTGAAAGGTTTGCTGAGGAGAGAGGGTGTGGGAGACACTGGTATTCAAGCAAGCAGGTTTATTAACCTGCCGGGCTGAGTCCACAAGTGGCATCAGCCCTGACTAAGGGGAAGTGTCTAGCTTTTTAAAGGGCAGAGTAAGTAACTGGTGGCAACAGCTATGGGTTTTTTGAAAATTTCTACTTGTGCCACGCAGGATATGGATAATGTATTTTCTGCTGGGTTTCGTGCCAAGCAGGATGCGGGGTGTGCATCAGTTACTGCATGGCTGAGTTGATCTTCAGGGTAAACAGTACCTTTCATTCCAGCCTTTTCATGATGTGATCTTTAAGGAATAGGGGCAGCGCGTCTCTCTTCTAGAACTGCTTCCTGCTGAGAGGAGGCAACATAAAAGCAGGAGTAAGGGCTGGAGTTAGGGATACTGTTGGGCTCTGAGGTGGATGGCAAGCAGTGATAATCACCAAGTAGATAATCATATCTCTAACCGTGTTGTTGGTGAAAGCCTGGAGTCGATCCTGTAGAAAGCATGTAAGAAGGGGTAGTAGGCAGGGGCCAAACACTAGGAGTAGAAACAAGAATGTTAGAGGTCCTATTAGAGGAAGAAGCCAAGAGGCCCAGTTTGCTGTTAACCAGGAACTCCATTGGGTTTGTCTTTCTCCGAGTTTTTGTGTGAGGTTACTAAGTTTCTTTGCTGCATCTCTAACTAAACCAGATTGATTGACATAGAAGCAAGGAACAGGCAGAATCCTCCTTTTTCAGCGGTTAGTAGGTCTAGACCTCTATGGTTCTGTAGGATAACAGTGGCCAAGGAATCGAGCTGGTCCTGGAGATTTACTATGGTGTGTGCAATCTCATCTAAGGAGTTTTGGAGGTCCTCTGAGAGAGCCTGAAATTAAGTGAGTGAGGTTCCTAGGCACCCTGCTCCAAGACCCACACCCATGGTTGTCCCAAGAGAAGCAAGTAGTGGAATGACTTGGACTGCCCTCTTTTGTCTTATTTGTTGTATACTTGGAATAGGCAGTGGTTGGTCTGTGGGTACCAGGCCAATATTGGGGGGTCATATAATCTAGGATGCAGGTCCCTGTCCATTTGGTGGGTAGGCAGAGATAGGTATTGGTCCTGCACAGGAAGAAGACTCCTGTTTTGGGTAGACAGGCAGATGTGTGTATGGAAAAGAGGTGAAGAAGAGGATATTTTCCACCAGACTCTGGTTTGGCGCTCCAAATACTAAGGGAGGAGGAGAAGGAAGCCCCTATCAGGCGGGATAAATGGGTTGTGGAGGTCTTTCTGCATTTGAGTGAGGTGGGTGATATCCAAGGGGTTAAAGTAAGTGAGGGATATGCGCCATTTAAGGAGGAAGCCAGTACCACTAGAGATGCGGTGAACCTTACTGGTTGTTTAAAGAGGACATTAACCTCGGGAGAGACCTGGTAATTTACCTGGTGATTTTCCCAGTCATTGGAGTGTTGGATAGGCATGGTGAGATTACATTGGTCCAGCGGAATCTGTCCTGTGGGAACCTGCCCATTGGCATTCGTGAAGCAGAGAGAGGCCACAGAAATGAGAGGGGTATTAAGGATAACAGGATCATTAACTGGGCGGGGGGAGGCTGGGTTTTATGTAGGTCTGAAATAGGAGAGAGGCTTGGTTAACAGGGGAGGATGGGTAGTTTCCAAGTAGGGAGTCAGCGCACTCAAAAAAGGTGGCTCCCTTTTGGATGGTGAAGGCCAGCTGGGTTGTTAGACTAGGGGCTATGGCTAGTGGGATAGGTAATGCCTTGTAGGCTGAGGAGGATAGGAAGAGACATGCCCAACAATTTGGGGTGAGTGAAGAGTTGGCATGGTGTAGTGGTGCCTGAGGAGGTTAAGAGAATATTCCAGACAAGTGGCTGTTAAGAGGGAGTGGATGGGGAGTCCTTTATTCCCCGGTTGAGTGGAGGATAGGAGGATTAGGAGTCTGTGTTGGAGGAAGGGAGGATATTGTGTAGGCCTTGTCCCTGAGTAACTTCCCCGTAAGTGTCTATCAGGTGACTGATTAATTCCCCTGGGTAATCAAATTCGCCCTGAAGATGTGCAGTGAAGAGGTGTATAAGAACTTGGTGACAAAGATTAAGGGGGATGGTAAAGAGTACTTCTATGACCTGATAGGAGACCGGTAAGGGGGAGCCACTGAGTTGGGGTCCTTGGCATCCAACACAGAGACAGTGGGAGCAAAGAGGGCCCTGGAAAGTGTGACACAGACAGGGTTAGCACTCATAGGGCTGTTTCTTGAGGGATGGCGTTGAGTCGGACTTTGGTGGAGAGTACTGGAGTATCTTGGTGACCGGTCCTTAGGGTGGGATTCTACATGGGGGGCCCTTGGTTTGTTTTCAGTTTTCTTCAAACTAGAAATATGGAACCAAGAAGGGTGACCTGAGAGCTTGGCAGTGGTGGGGGTGGTGAGTATGATATGGAAAGGTCCAGTTCATTTTGGTTGGAGATCAGTCAGATGAAGAGCCTTAAGGAAAACCCAGTCCCCGGAAAATGGGGTGAGGGCCTTCATGGGGCAGAGGGAGAGCCTGGTCCATAAGTTCCCTAAGAAGTTGTTTAATTAAATTTAGGATTGGTAGGTAGTTGCCCAAACAAAACGTCTGGTTAGGGATGTTTCCTAGCAGAAAAGGCCTACTACATAAGCTTGAAGGGGCTCAGAAAGGTAGGGGTGCAAGGGCTGGCATGAAGATGGGAGAGAGCTATGGGCAAGAGGTCAGTTCAGGGTCTCTTCACCTCCAGACTGAGTTTGGTTAGCTGAGCTTTGATGATACTGTTTGCCTTCTCTACTTTTCCTGAGGACTGTGGCTTGTAGGGCATGTGAAGCCTCCATTGGATGTTCAAAGCCTCAGATACCTGTTGGGTTATTTGGCAAGTAAAGGCAGGGGCGTTGTCCTACTGAAGGGAGTGTGGTAGCCCAAAATGGGGAATAATGTCATGTAGTAAGACCTTGGTGACCTCAGAGTCCTTTTCTGAGGTGGTAGGGAAGGCTTCTCCCCACCCTGAAAAGGTGTCTACCATGGTTCATAGATATCTTGTTTTCATGACAGGAGGCATATGTGTGAAATCTATTTGCCAATCCTCTCCTGGGAGGTGTCCATGTAGCTGGTGTGTGGGAAAGGATGGAGGTCGGATGGCCCCTTGAGTGGAGACAATGGAACAGATAGTGCAGGTATCAGTGATTTCATGGAGAAAGGTAGGGAAATGTCGACTAGTTAGTAGAGACCTTAGAAGATGGTATAGAGGCTTGAACCCAATGTGGAAGGATTGATGAATGACTGTTAGGACCTCCCCAGCCTGGGTTTGGGGGAGGATATATCGCCCACCGAAGAGGAGCCAATCTCCTTGGAGGATGGCCTCTTGGACCAAGAGATGTTCTTGTTCAGATGGGGAGAAGTGGGGCTGTATTTGCAGCATGACAAGAAGTTGGTTAGCTGAGGCAGAGGAATGAGAGGCTCGTTTTACCTCTTCATCTGCTTTTTTGTTACCTAATGAGATGAGGTCCATTTCCTTTTGGTGCCCCTTACAATGTATGACTCCAGCCCTGTCAGGAAGATGGGCCAGAATGAGAGGGGCATTTGTGATGGGGAACCCTTTTGTAGATAGGAACACTTGCTCCTGCCAGATGGCTGCATGAGAGTGGAAGATAAGGTAAGGATATTTGGAATCAGTGTAGATATTGGCCTTCTTTCCTTGGGCCAAAGTTAGGGCTCGAGCAAGAGCGATCAGTTCCTTCTTCTGTGAAGTTGTCTCTCTGGGAAGGGGATTTGCCTCTACAGTGTTTGTAAGGGAGATGATGGCATATCCTACTGTTTTTGTGCCATCCTGAGTGGTGGAGCTTCCATTGATGAACCAGACGAGATCTGGGTCTGGGAGGGGTTCTGCTACAATGTTAGGAAAATGGGATTGAAGGTATTCTAGGATCTCTATACAGGAATGTATGAGGGAGTTTGAGGGGTCAGGGAGAAGGGATCCCGGACTGAAGGAGGGCTTCAGTCTACCTTGAAGTTGGGCATTTCTATGAATATGGAGTGAAACTGCTGTACTCTTGATGGTGATAGGTAGCTCATTGTTTTGTAGGGAAGAAGGTTCTGTAGGTTGTGTGGAACATAGACATTGGTGTCTTGTCCAAAGGTTAGTTTCCTACTTTCCTGTGCTAAGAGGGCAGCTGCTGCCAGCGTGAGTAGACAGCTGGGCCAAACCTTTATGGTGCCATCTAGCTGTTTGGACAGATAAGCTATGGGTCCAAAGGTGGGCCCCTTGTTTTGGCCCAGAACTCTGAGGGCAATACCCTGTCTTTCCATTACATAGAGGAGAAAAGGCTCAGACAAGCCTGGGAGGGAGAGGGCAGGGGCAGAGAGGAGAGCTTGTTGAAGAGCTCTGAAGGCTGGAACAATGTTGACAGCAGCGTCTAACGGTTCTGAAAGGGGACCCTTAGCAGCCTGGTGGAGCAGAAGAGCTAAGAGACCAAAATTAGGGATCCACATGTGAGAAATCCTGCCAGTACAAGGAAGAAGAGGATTTCTCCTTTTGTGTTAGGAGTTGTGAGGTCCCTAATGAAAGCTGTCTGATCGGCAGTGATAGCCCTTCAGGTGGGGGAGAGTTGAGTCCCTAAGTAGGTAACGGTCAGTGTGGACAGTTGGACCTTAATGGGAGATACCCAGTATCCTTTAGAGGTTAGGAAATTTAGTAGGGAGGTGGTGTGTCAGAGGGACTACAGAGAAGTAGATCATCTATGTATTATAGAACTGTATTGGGGCTAGATCCAGGGAAGCCAGATCTGAGGCAAGTGCCTGGGTAAAGAAGTGAGGGCTGTTGTGGAATCCTTGTGAAAATACCATCCATGTAAGCTGTCTGGATTGTAGGGTGTCAAGGTCCATCCAAGTGAACACAAAAAGGTCCTGTGAGTCTGGATGGAGGCGAAGGGTAAAGAATTACAGGGTGACTACAGGGTGAATGGGAAGTACTGCAGAGTTGATGACTCAGAGGTCCTGTACCAATCTATACATCCCATTGGGTTTCTGTACTGGCAGGATGAGGGTATTGTATGGAAAATGGTTTGGTCTTAGGAGGCCTCTAGCAAGGAGTTTGTCAATAATAGGTTTGAGTCCCTTTTGATGGGGAAGGGAAATGGAGTATTGTGGTTGGTTTGGGAATTTGGACGGTTGCAAAGCTGAATCCTTATGGGAGGATGCTGTTTGGTGACAGAAGGAGTCGAGGTATCCCAAATGAGGGGGTTTACCTCTGAAGGAGGCAGAGGAGGTTGGAGGGGAGATAAGGAGATGGCAGGATCGAGAAGGAGTAAGGCTGGCTCTGAGTTTAGGAGATGGAAGGAGAATGAGGCCTTAAACTTGGAAAGCAGGTCGCTTCCTAGTATAGGAGTGGGACACCAGGGAAGGATCAGGAAGGAGTGTGAAAATAGAATGTTAAAAAGGGTGTATGATAGGGCCGGCCAAGTGGTGCATTGGTTAAGAGCTGGTTTTGGGATGCCAGCAGCCCCGGTTCGGATCCCACATATGAGGGCCAGTGAAACTGCCCTCTACAGCTAACAACAGCTCCACCTGGAGCTGGGCTGCGGACCCCGGCGACAGTGCAGGCTGCAGCCCCTGCTGCAGTGGGCTGCCATAGGCTACAGTGAGTGGCCGGCAGCCAGTATGAGCGGCTGGCAGCCAGAGTGAGCTACCAATAGCCACATTGAGCGACCAATCTGCCTCATCCGGGAAGAACGAAATGATGGTAACAACATGGGCCAGTGAAGCAACATCCTCCGCAACTAGACTGAAGAACAAAAAGACAGCAACTTGTCTGTTCCCCTTCCCCAATTACCCAATAAAAAATCTTAAAAAAAAAAAAAAAGGTGCATGATAGTAAGGGAGTTGAAAGAGGCTGAGATATCAGGCCATCAATGCCCACAACAGAGACCTGGGGGCGGGGGTGGGGGCGTGAAAATTCAGGCAGGGTGGAAAAGGTGGCCCCTGTATCTATCAAAAAGGAGATCGGCTTACCTGCTACTAGAAGTGTTACCCTGGGCTCTGAGGTGGTGATGGAAGATGGGGCTGGGGGCCTGTCAGTCTTCAGCGGCGAGTCTGAGAAAGTTTGGTAGGGCAAGATGAGACTCATCATCTGTGGGGGGGAAGGGATGTGCCTCTTCCCTGGGAACGACAGTCAACCTTCCAATGTTTCCTCTTACTGCAAGAAGGACAGGGTCTGGGCAGGGGTCGTCGACTGGGGTAAGCTCTAGCCAGTGCCCATCTTTGCTGCATTTGAAGCAAGGTCGTGGGGGGAAGGGGGGCGCTTCTGTGGGACCCTTGGTGACAGAACTTGTGCTCTGTTAGGAGCTCCCTTTCATTTGGAGCCCCTGAGAGCCGCTTCCAGTAGCTGCATTTTGCCTGATCTCGGCAGGCCTTTTCTATTTTTGCCTGTTAGTCCCAACTGTTAAAGACTTTGAAGGCCAGGGCTAAAAGGTCTTGTTGAGGGGTTTGAGGGCCTTCCTCAGCCTTTTTGAGTTTTTTTCCAGATGTCTGGAACTGACTGTGAGATAAAATGAGTATTAAGGATAATGACTCCTTCCTGAGATGAGGAGCCTACTCTAGTGTATTTCTGAAGAGCCTCAGTGAGATGGGATAAAAATTGGGCTGGATTTTCATTGGCTCATTGAATGACTTCTTTCATCTTTTCAAAGTTAACTGCTTTGTGGGGAACTTTATGGAGACTGGCTATGAGACATGTAATCATATGGTTTCCGTGGGCCAGCCCCTGGTTATTGACCTGATAATCCCAATTTGGTTATTCGCGGGGAATGGCTGCTGTGCCAATGGATTTTTGGTTATCTTGCCGATGGAGCTCATCAGCATGTTCCTGGGCTGCTACCCATATTCGCTCCTTCTCCTCTGGCAGGAGGGTGGAGGAGAGGATGATGTATATATAGGTCATGCCATGTAAGGTCATAAGTATTTGAACTCTTTAACGTAGGTGTCAGGGTCAGAAGAGAAGGAACCTAATTGTTTTTCTATCTGAGAAAGGTCAGAGAGAGAATGGGACATGGACTCTGATAATGCCCTCTGCTGCAGCCACCTCCCGGAGCGGGAGGAGAGGAGTGGGGTGCGCTCGAGAGCAGGTGAGTGGGAGGAAGGAGGGCCTGGAAGGGAAATCGTGTCTTCCCTGGGACTCGGGCCGAGGGTCCTGAGGTTTCAGTTTGAATTGTTGGCTGAGGAGGAGGTTGGAGGAGAAAGAGGGAGTGCAGGTGCGTAAGGAGGGGGTACAGTGGGAGGGGGGCAGTGGTCAGCCGGGTTGAAAGAGGAAGATTCATCTTTGCGGGGGAGGTTTGGTGTATGCTAGAAGTATCTGGAAGGTGGAACAGAATTGGCAGATGGAGGGACGAGATCAGAGAGCAAAGAAATCTTGAATATAGGGGATCTCTGATCACTTTCCATTGCGATGACAGAAGTTATCTAGATACCTAAGTGTGTTCTAGTCAAAGGTTCCATTCTTGGGCCATTGAGATCCGTTATCTAATTTATATTGAGGCTAGGCTGTGTTGCAAAAGAAAATTAAGCATTTAGGCCAGATCTCATCCGCAAGCCGAGGGCGTCCAAATTTCACAAAAAGGTGTACTTTTAGGCGGGAGAGATGAGGAAGTGCCCATGGTATGAGTCAGATGTAAGAGAAGGATGAGGGCAGAAATCCCCACTAGGAAGACGATAAACGGAAGAGGCGTCCCACCTTCCAATATCCTACTCCAGAGTCTCTGAGAGACCTCTCCAAGGGTGGGCATCCCCAGGCTGAGAGGGTCAGGGCCCATGGACCGAAGGCATCTTCTGGACTAGTGCTAGGTCTTGGTCTGATGAGCCAAAACAGCAGAAGACCCAAATGAAAGTAGGGAATCCACACTCACCCAAATAGGAGGTGTGGACTAGTTTACTGATGTCTGTGAGGTCAGCAACGGAAGCAAGAAATCCCCTGCCGGTGTCAGCCTGGACTAAGGGAAGGGTCTAGCTTTTTATCGGGCAGAGTAAGTAACTGGTGACAAAGACTGGGGACTTTTAGAAAATTTCTACTTGTGTCAAGCAAGATATGGATGATGTATTTCCAGCGGGGTTTCGCGCCAAGCAGGATGTAGGGTGGTGCACTCGTTACTGCATGGCTGAGCTGGCCTAAAAGGCGAACAGTACCTTTCAGGTTGCCAACTCCCGTCCATGTGAAGAAATATTTGACCAGAGTTAATGCCATGCAGTGGTTCAAACCGGAATGAGATTTACAATTCATGATCTTAGGAACCTTGATTTTTATCTAAAGTCGGAAGACTGCAGCCTTACACTTTCTTAATGCTCAAGTGAGGCATTCGGTGCCAGGAAATTTTTGCATGTTTGGATCTGGTTTAATTAATCCATGCAGTTTCACATAGTGGCTTCTGAACAATGAATGAATTTTTAAAATACTGAAAACTTGACATTAAAAATAACCATGTCTACAGATTTCTGTTACGTTATCTCATTAATTTCTATTTATAACTGGCATAGCTCAGAGCCTAAATGTTTTAATTTACTATAAATACAAGGGACAAATTTCATCAGAAGTGTAAATTAATTATTGCAAATGTAATGGTTGGTCAATTATAAATGGCCAGTAAACCTTTTCTTTTCTTTTTTACTTTAGCCTCGTAAATAGTCATCTGGCATTAAATATTTGTGATCTGGGCCAGTAACCTTTCTCAATCTCAAAAGACCTTTTTTAATTAAACTATATCTTTGTCCCATGCCTGTAATCCTCTCACTGACATTTTATATACAAGACACCTTGCTAAAAAAAGGTCAAGCAGTACAGTTATAAATGGAAAAGAGATTAAAAGAATTCTCAAGCCATTGGTGTGACCTCAGAGTGAGTTCAATATGGAACAGTACTAGTAGACATGCTCCATAGATAAGGAGTCCTCTGGGTAGATTTTAATGATTGGGGCAACAAAGCAAATGAAATTATTTTTATGGCAAAAATGAAAACTACACATTATTTTTCATAGGCCACGGTAATTATTGTGAAAGACCACCATGAGGCTTTAATAGCCATAAAATGTTCAGGAAAACAATTGCAAAATACAGTCATGGTGTTTGTATAATTCTTGCCTACAAAGACACTTTTGTTGCTCCGTAAAGCTTGCAAATATCAGTCTAGTGTTAAGGCTAATTAACTCTTGAAGTACAAGAAACATGTTGAAACTTACATGCATCAATGAAGAGTAAGAAAGGAATGCAAAAGCTAAGTAAGGAAGAGGGAGGGAGCAAATGCCACATTCCTGAAAATTCCAGTTTAGTACCTATATATTAAAGAACAGTTATAGTGTTTGGAAGGTAAATACATTCACAGAAGTGACTTAGATTACTTTCACCAGAACATTAAGCAGAAATTGAAAACGGATTTTCCTTCCTTAATATTCTCCAGCTGGCATGTTATGACTAAAACTTGCTGAATCCATGCCACACTGTGATGCATTTAACGGTGTACATGGGTACAGCTAAACAATACATTACTTGTAATGTCTTAAACAACCAAGCAAAGCATGGTACTCAAGTGTTGAAATACCACTGTCTGTTTCTCAGAGGTTGCCCAGTTATCCCCAAGAGGCCAGCCTTCTCTGAAAAGCCTTTACTGCTCATTTCGTTCTGTCACGTTTATGTAGCCCGGTGATAAAAGGGTACCCTTTCTTTCCTGTCATCAGAATGGTGTTATTTAGACGTTAATACTGGAGGCAAAGCAGTTGACACAGAAGCTTTTAAGCATAGGGACTCATATTCTTAGGGTTCTTAATGTTTATATTTATAAATGGTCCACTTGGTGGCAAATATCCCCTAACTTTAAAAACATAAAAAAGACCAAAAACTAAGATAAAATAAAAGCAGAACTTTAACTTTGACATGAGCTAAATCTCTTTTGATGTCTCCCAGGTGTTAGGTTTCTGGGCAGGATCTTTGTGGGTGCTGAATCCAAAGGTTATGTTTGCAGTTTCCTTCGGCTATAATAAGACTCTGACACTGAGTGAGTGGTCGGTCAGGTGCCAGCAGACTGGCCCCTGTCCAGAGTAACGGGATGCTGTGTTTGGGAAATGGGAGAGGTGACAGGTTGATATTAGGATGCTTGTGACCCAGCCTGTGCCCGAAGCTGCCAATCAGCTATCTATCCAGACAATAAGAACCGTTGTTTCCATACATAAAAACCTGGAGTGGTTTTAACTTAGTAAAGCTGGTTACATTTCTAAAATCTAAGCAACTTAATCAAGTTCATTGAGTTGCCCTGGTCAATGTCAACATATTCAGTTGGAATACAGCTTATTTTCCCTCCCAAATGATTTGTGCACCTAGATAGAATTTTAAACTCAGACAAGTTGAAAAGATAGAAAAATTTGGTTAATCGAATGATTGCTTTTTCTAAATGAAAACTTTTAACTAATTTTATGAACTGACAGAAATTATTATTTTGCCAATGATTATACTGGGCTATCGATACACAAAATGTATTGAACTTTTGTCTGAAATCAGGCAAATTGAGTCAAGTCAGCCAAGACAAATTGGGTATTTGAAAAATAATATTTTTCAGCTTGCTTCCTTAACATATTAACATGTCAAATAGTCAACACAAATTTACTGGGGGATGCATTATGAAAAATATTCTATTGAACTTATTCTATACAAAGCATTTCTCAATAATCCTTTCATTATCATTGTTGTCATCGTTGCCACACTGAACTTCAGGATAAGATTCGTAGAGGTTATATAGTTTTCCTGGGTCATAAAAGCAGTAAGTTGGCTTATCTTTAACCACATGATTCCCCACTTATGATGCTCTCTTTCATATACTAATCTGACTGCACTGTCATTAGGAATAGTGATATTTTTAAAAAATTTATTTATGGATTTTTCCCATGTTTGTCATATAGCTTAGCTATAACAGACAAGGCTTTAATTTTATTTTCTCTGTAGGCCAATGAAATAAACAATTGAGAATATAAAATACTGACATATGTAAAAATTATATTCAAAGATATTTGTTTAAAAAGAAAAGCAAATACATTTTATTCTATTGCACATACATATAATAAGCAGAATTTAAAAGTATAAATATGGAGTATATTTTTTATGTTATCTTTAAGGTTTCTCTTGTTTTCCTTACTTCATAAAAGCTGTAATTTTCCATGACTCTGCAGATATTTAGAAAAATATGTTCATAACTAGAAAAAGAATAAAATGTTTATGATGTAGTAAATACACTAGAAGTTTGCTAGATGGTGCTGCAACATATATTTGTAATCCTCAACTAAAGTGTCAGTTTGAGTAGGAAATTTTCTTTCAATTAGAAATAACCAGACATGATAAGTCCAGTACCTATCTAGCACCCTACATAATCTTTACAATATTATTGATTATATTCCCCATTCTGTATTTCATACCCCCATGACTATACTGTGACTACCAATTTGTACTGGATTTATCAGGGGATCACTTCATAGACTGTGTAGATGCCTAACCACTGCTACTACATTGTACACCTGCAGCTGAAGCAGAATAATATTGAATGTCGGATATATATATATATATATATATATATATATATATATATATAAACATATATATATATAAAGATATACATATATATAAAGATACATATATCTATCTATCTATATCTATCTATCTATATCTATATCTATATACATATAGTCATGGGATGTGGAGTACAGCATAGAATCTGGTATTGTAACAGTTATATATGATGTCAGAGGGGTAGTAGATTGAGGGGGCATTATCAGTTTGTGAGGGGTGTAAATGTCTAACTATTATGCACCTTTGCACACCTGAAACTAATTTAAAAAAGGAAGTAATCTGACCTATATTGATATTTGGAGTTTTTGCATTATGATGTATACATTATTTATTTAGAAACAAAATTATGCTGCCTCCTCAGCCCCTAACTAGATTTCAAATTCAAATTTTATTGAATTTGTTCAATAAATTAATTTTTTTTAACAAATTAGCTTTTTATATTTGTAGAATATTTTAACATATAGATTAAGCTCAAGAGGCCACTGAACAATAACAAAGATAATCTGCAATATTATGTCTCTTGGAATACAGATAGTTTTTTCAGTCATCCTAACAATAGCTCAATATAATTCAAAATAAAATGATTTAAGTGTGCTAATTCAGAACAAAGTAAAGTAGATTAGGAGTGCTCACTACACTGAAGTATAAAACTATTATATATAATCATTTTCTCTTAAAATATACATGTAAAGTAAATAAATTAAAAACAATAATACAAGGAGTATTTAATTTTTTAAAGAAAAAAAAAGTTTTTGCTAAAGAGGTGTTATTTGTACTACAGCCATTAACTTTAATCATGTGTTTGTGCTGTCCTGACTATGACCTAGATCAGGGGTCAGCAAACTGTGGCTCATGAGCCACATGGGGCTCTTTGGGTATGTTCTATCTCAAAAGTTTCTCGACCCCTAGAAGAGTCAATCCTGTCTCTCACAACAATTTAAAAATTATTCGAGAGCCATATATATATTTTTACATAATCACAATTATGTGAATAATATCCTTTAAAATTTTCATAAACTGTGATAGTTTTATTTTCATTTTCAATTTTGCTTCAGAATCACATGTGCATACCCAAAGAGAAGCATGTGGCTTGGGAGCTGGTTTGCTGACCCCTGGTGACTCTTCCGTCTCAAGTTTGTCAACCCTTGGGCTAGATAATGCCCTGCAAAATTAAATTATAGTTATAATGAAATAGTAGCCAAATATACAGAGGGAAGTGGGTGAAAATATAAGCTAGCATTAGTTAATGTGCATTCTTTGCAGATATCTTCAATATAACATCTTTAGGACTCAAAAGCACTTGGGATCTACATGACCTTAGGAAGAAAGAGAAAAGAGTTCTGGTCAAGATGGCAAAGTAGGTAAACATTATTCTCACCTTCTCTCACAACCACTTTAAAATTACAACTAAACTACAGAACAACCATCATTGAAAATCACCTGAAGTATGGCTGAACCAAAGCCCTACAACTAAGGACATACAGAATAAACCACCCCAAGATGGTAGGAGGGGCAGAGATGTGGAATGGGCTGGCCCCACACCCACATGTGACTATTAAAAATCAGGAGGGATATCTCTGCTACAGAGGTCCCTCAGAAGGAGTAAGGGGTCCCAGCACCACATGAGGGTCCCCAACCCAGGGTTCCAGTGCCAGAAAGAGGATTCCCCATCATATCTGTTTGTGAAAACCAGTGGAGATTGTGGCTGAGTGAGACAGAGGGTATTGGAGACCCAGGTGCTCCTCTTTTTTTTTTTTTTTAAGATTTTTTTTATTGGGGAATTGGGGGAGGGGAACAGCATTGGGAAACTGGGGAAGGGGAACAGACAAGTTGCTGTCTTTTTGTTCTTCAATCTAGTTGTGGAGGACGTTGCTTCACTGGCCCATGTTGGTATTGTCATTGCGCTCTTCCCGGATGAGGCAGATTGGTCACTGACCTCTGGATGGTCGCTCACTGCGGCTATTGGCAGCTCAAGCTGGCTGCCAGCTGCTCATGCTGGCTGCTGGCCATTCACTGTAGCCTATAGCAGCCCACTGCAGCAGGGGCTGCAGCCTACACTGTCTCCGGGGCTCGCAGCCCAGCTCCAGGTGGAACTGTTGTTAGCTGTAGAGGACAGTGTCACTGGCCCTCATATGTGGGATCCGAACTGGGGCCGCTGGCATCCCCAAACCAGCTCTTAACCAATGTGCCACTTGGCTGGCCCCCAGGTGCTCCTCTTAAAGGGACTGCACACGGATTACTCAAGGACAGATTCACTTGCTCTGAGCTCCAGCACCAAGGCAGCAGCTTAAGAGGCAGCAGGGACATCAGAGGGGAAACAGAGTTGTCTGGCTTTAGGATGAGGACTGGAGGAGTAGCTTTCTACTGTAAGAATGAGCTGGCAGAAGCCATTATTTCTTTATTGAGCCCTCTCCCTTCCAGGCATGCAGACACAGGCAGCCACCACATCTGAGTCTCCATCAAGCTGGCTAACTTTGTTCGTTTGCTACACCCTGTTGATTCTGAGACCCTTCTCACCCCAACCCAACTTTCAGGCACACCCAAGCTGCGTCCAGTGGTTTTTTCATACAAACTGCCTGCCTTGCCTCAAATTGCAGACTTTCCTAGAGTCCCTTCAAAGGTTCACAGAACCTAGACAAGCAGCGTTTGTCTTGAGCCTGTCCCATACCTCTGGCTAAGCAGCCCTAAGTCAATTAATAGTGGCAGGCAGTGTTGGTTTGCAGCTGGGCCTCTTGAGTCACTTTCAAGCATGGCACGAGTGGCAGCCATCTATGGATTACTTTGTTGCTCTTGACAGGTGGCCCAGAGTGAGACATTGGCTGTGACTGAACGGGTCCCCTCCCCGCTGGTGCACCCAGTGGCCAGCTTTGAAATGATCTGGAGCATTACCAAGCAGCCTCCAAGGATGACATACTCAAGAGGTGGATTGTGCAGGCAGCAGAGTCCTGCTAAAGCTCATCCTGCTCTGCAGGGTCAATCCCTGCACAACACCTCCTCCACTGTAGTCAGGGCCAGGTTTCACAACCAATGAGCCTGAGGGTCAATCCCTCCCATAAACATGCACATAGCAACTAAGGCTCAACTATAAGAGAAGGGCACATACAACCCACACAAGAAACACACCTGGAGTGTGTGGCTCAAGTGGCAAGGAACACTGAGCCACTGAGTCCCACTGCATACCTACTACATAAGACCATTCTACTAAGATCTGGAGACACAGCAGCCCTACTGAATACATTGAAACAAACACAAGGTGGCAGCCAAAATGGGGAGACCAAGAAACATGTGTCAAATAAAAGAACAGAACAAAGCTCCAGAAGAAGAACTAAACAAAATGGAGACAGACAATCTAAATACTGGTTATAAGGATGCCCAATGATCTCAGGGAGAACTTAAATAAAGTGATAGGAACTATAAAAAAGAGCCAGTTGGAAATAAAAAAATTCAATAACAAAAGTGAAGAATATATTACAGGGAATCAACAGTAGATTAGATGAAGCAGAGGATCAAATCAGCAATTTAGAAAATAAGGTAGCAGAAATCACCCAATCAGAATAACAAAAAGGAAAAAGAATTTCAAAAATGAGGTGAGTTTAAGGGGCCTTTGGGACAAGTGTACCAGCATTCACATTATAGGGGTACCAGAATGAGAAGAGACAGAGCAAGGAATTGAAAATGTATTTGAAGAAATAATGATGAAAAACTTCCTTAACCTGGTGAAGGAAATAGACATACAAGCCAATGAAGCACAGAGAGTCCCAAAGAAGGTGAATCAAAGAGATCCACACCAAAACACATCATAATTAAAATGGCAAGGGTTAAAGACAAAGAGACAATCTTTAAAGCAGAAAAAGCAAAGCCCCTAGCTATCTACAAGGTTTCTTCTATAAGACTATCAACTGATTTCTCAACATAAACTTTTCAGGTCAGAAGGGCTTGAAATATTCAAGGTGATGAAAAGCAACGACATACAACCAAGATTACTCAGAAAAGCTATCATTTAGACTTGAAGGATAAAGAGCTTCCCAAAGATGAATAAGCTAAAGGGAGTTCTTCACCACCAAACCAGTATTAAAGGGACTTTTAGAGGGATTCCTTGTAAAAGAGAAAAAAAGAAATAAAAAAATATGAATAATAAAATAGCAACAACTATATACCTATCAACAATTAATTTGGGTGTAAATGGACTAAAGGTTCCAATCAAAAGATAAGGGTTCTGAATGGATAAGAAAACAAGACCATTACATATGCTGTCTACAAGAGACTCACTTCAGATCAAAAGGCACACACAGACTGAAAGTATAGGGATGGAAAAAGATCTTTCATGAAAATGGAAACAAACAAATAAACAAAAAGCTGGGGTGGCAATTCTTATACCAAACAAAATAGACTTTAAAAGAAAGGCTATAAGAAGAGACAAAGAAGGACCCAGTCATCCCACTTCTGGGTATGTATCTGAAGAAACCCAAAATGCCGCTTCGAGGGGACTGGTGCATCCATATGTTCATTGCAGCATTATTTACAATGGCCAAGATATGAAGGCAACCTGGGTGCCTCAATAGATGAATGGGTAAAGAAGAGGTGGTACATATATACGATAGAATATTTTTCATCTGTAAAAAAGAATGAAATCTTGCCATCTGTGACAACATGGATGGACCTAGAGAGTACTGTGTAAGTCAGACAATGAAAGATGCATGCATATGATTTTACTTATAAGTGGAATCAAAAGAACAAAATGCACAAACAAATGAAACAGAATCAAACTCATAGATACAAAGAACATTTTGATGGTTGTCAGCTGAAAAAGGGGTTGAGGGATAGGGTGAAAGAAATGAAGGCATTAAGAAGTACAATTGGTAGTTACAAAATAGTCATGGGGATGTAAAGCATATTACCATCAATCATATGGTAATAACTATGCATTGTGCCAGGTAGGTATTGTTGAATAACTGTGGTGTACACCTGAAATTAATATAATATTGTATGTTAGCTATATTACAATAAGAATCTCTTTAAAAATAAAACAAAATTATAAAAAAAACCCAAAGAGATGAAAACAGCCTTTCCCAAGATGGAGACTCTCAGGATCAACATTTAGAAAAGATTCTCAAACCAGGTATAATAAAAAGAAACTACCAGATATGCCAGGAGATTAAACAGACTATTAACTAAATTTTAATGAATGTCTACTTTTGAAAATATTATAATCTCCAGTCTACCATACCTCATTTCATAAAAATATATTCATAACACAAAATTATTAAACAATATGTTGAATTTACAAGCAAGGTACTGTTTTATAGTTGAACTAATTGGGGATGTCATCACACAGGTAAATACTAAGAGCATATTGTAGAATTCCAAAAACTTCAAACCCTTGCTGAGTATGAGACAGAAATTTTCATAGGTGAAGGAATTTAAATTGCTATTGCAGGATTTTTTATGGCAGAATAGTTATCATATTAACTTTTTCACTGAGGATAATTAGAGAAGCTACATAAAGTTTTTCAAAATTACTGACTGGAAAGTTCACAAGCCTGCAACAAGGGATTTGAGGGGCAGATTCCTGGGCAACATGAAGGCACAGAAGTAAGGCTGACATTTGACTTTTCTTTTTACTTCATGACAATACAGGACTTCCTAAACAGCTGAGCAAAGCTTACAGAAAACTCACAGTTACCAAGAGACAAAAACTGAAACATAGGTACTGGGAAGCAATAGGACCCTGGTAAGCAGTCCAGGGTTTTAGATGACACCCTTGGAGGGTTATTTGAGTAATGGAACCATCAGAAATAGCCTCCAAGAATGAAAGTGAAATAAAGACATGGCCAGAAATAAACCTGAAGAATGATCACCTGCAAACCAGCACTAAAGGAAATGCTAAAGGAACTGTGTGGGTGGAAGGGGCAGAAAATTAAAAATCTTAAATGGAAACAAGTAAGTTCAGTAAAGAATGAAGGACAAGGGAAAGTATAAGTATGTGGTTAAATGAAAATGAATAGTTAATATACAAAATAATTTCAATATATATGGGATTTTAAGTACATGCGTATAATTAGTACACTGGAGACTATGCATTTGTCAAATATCATAGAACCTCACAGCACAAATATCAAGACTAATGAATGAAGTTTTAAAGCATCAATTAGGGTACTGGGGTTCAGGATGGAATGCAGACTGTGACAAAATAACCTAACTGTGTTACAAATGTATGACATAACTTCATTAAAGAGACTGGGAGAAAATTTTATCTAAGTAACTTAGGCAATGAGTAGATACTGTAAGACTAAGGACTAAAGGACCTATACATAAACACTGTACTATAGTCTAGTTAGTAAAGTGGTTTCCCATAAGGGTTCAGGTCAACAATTCTGATACCAGTATATATGTACGCATACTGCAATTGAGCAAACAAGCAAATAGATGCTGGATAGTGGGAGCCAGGTTTCTTACTATTTGTGTGAGAGTTTACAGATAAATAAGGGTGGAAGGCTAGAATGAACCATGTGGTGCTGAATGAAAGTCAGAAATATAAGTGTGAACTCATGTTTACCCTAATATAGATATGGATGGATACATATAGAAATGATTATAAACATGTTTAGATACAAAGTAAGTAAGCCACACGTATTTATAGTTCTGTCTGTTAAAAGGGCCAGCAGCAACACGCATACCCAGACTCCAGTTCTTGATTCCTAATGCCATTTTCCAACAAAAGAAAGTAGAAATCCTTAAAGAAATGGCTGTTTCCACACTGGGGCATAGAATATACAAGAGATACTGGATCATCTTGTATTGCCAGAAATAAGGAATTGTTCAAAAAACAAAGCAATGAGGGTATGTTAAATGGACACAGGAACCAACTGAAAGATTTCCCAATAGTCAAAAACTGGAACAATTTAAGCAACAAAACAATGCAACATTGGGTTATAACTAAAAGTATAAAATAAATATCAATGAGTCCATACTTCTGTAAATAAATTATTGGAAAATAATTAAATGGGAAGTAATAGACAAATTTCCCATACAGAAGAATTATAAATAATTTACATAGATTCTCTATCCTCAGTGAGGTGGAGCATGGCCACCTACTCCTTAAGTGTGGATTCTGTATAGTGACTTCCTTCTAAAAATTATAGTATGAAAAATCAAACACACATGCGCACACACACACAAACACACACATAGAGTAATTTTACACTGAAGAAATGTGGCAACATTATTTTTAGCAAGGTGACCAAGGTAAACATTATCAGTGATAAATCATACCCTTCATGTGTTGATGGGAATGACACTTTACCTCTGTATTCTTCCTCTCCAAACTCACAATCTCTGCTTAATCATGAGAAAAACATCAGGCAAATCCAAATTGAAAATCATTATAAAAAACATTACTCAAAATCTTTAAGGTCATCAAATACCAAGAAAGTCTGAAAGACTGTCACAGTCTAGAGGAGCAAAACAGAGATTTGACAAGTAAATATGATGTGGATCCTAGAACAGAAAGAGAACATCGGGTAAAAACTAGGAAAATCTGAATAAAGATTGGACTTAATAATAGTGTATCAATATTGGTTCCCTAATTATGACAAAGTAGCAAAATAATGTAAGATGGCAACAAAAGGAGAAATGGAGGATTGAATATATGGGAACTGTAATATTCTTGTTAGGTTTGTGTCAATCAAAACTACTCTAAAATGAAAGTTTTTTAAATGTTAAAAATATGTAAAATACTAGGAAATAGCACAAGATGGTGAGAAGGTGGGTAAATGGGGTTAAAGTTTTCTAAGTCTTCATCTTCTTTAAAAAGTGGTAAAAGTATAAAATTATATTTGACATTTAAAAGTCAAGAGTGCATTTGTAATCTCTTGGTTAACCACTAAAAGAAGAGTAAAAGACTGTATAAGTGACCCACTCATAGAAGAAAAAACTAAAATAATTAAAACTGATTAATCCAAAAGAAGATGAAACTACAGATTATAGAACATAAAACAGTTGGTAAAAATAGAAAACAAACAGTTTGAAAACAAGTAGATTGAAACCCAAATATATTAGTAATTAGATTTAATCACATAGAGTTGCAGGTAATCTGTTTGTCCATAAAAATAGTAATTGTATATGATTCAACTTAATACTTTAAAAATTAAAATAAGTACTCCATGGGCTGGCCAAGTGGAGCATTGGTTAAGAGCTGGCTTGAGATGCCACAGGCCCCAGTTCAGATCCCACATATGAGGGCCAGTGACACTGCCCTCTACAGCTAAGATGGTGAACAACAGCTCCACCTGGAGCTGGGCTGCTGTGAGTCCCCAGGATGGCATAACTGCAGCCCCTGCTGCAGTGGGCTGCCTAGGCTACAGTGAGTGGCCGGCAGCCAGCATGAATGGCTGGCAGCTGATGTGAGTTGCCAAGAGTCGCTGTGAGCGGCAGTCCAGAGGCCAGCGACCGATCTCCCTCACCTGAAAAGAGCGCAATGAGAATACCAACATGGGCCAGTAAAGCAATGCCCTCCACAACTAGACTGAAGAACAAAAAGACAGCAATTTGTCTGTTCCCCTTCTCCGGTTCCCCAATAAAATCTTAAAAAAAAAAAAAAAAAGAAAAAAAAATTAAAATAAGTACTCCAATTAAAAGGCAAAGATTTTAATTTTGGATGAAAATGTGAAAGTCATGCTACTTACAAGAGACACACTCCAAACATAAGAATACAGAAAAGTTTAAAGCAACAGAGTTGGAAAAGCTGTGCTACATAAACACCAAACTTAAGATAGTTGGTACAGCTACTGGGGTCGTTGGGAAATGTCATGATGTGTATTTCTATGGTTTTCAATACAAAAATGTGTCACACCTTTCCTGATGACCCAATAGTATATTAATATCAGGGAAAGAAGATTTTAAGCAAGAATAGTTACTAAAAACAACAAGAGATATTTCCTAGTGTTATCATCTACCAAGGAAACAGTTCTAAATTTATATGCCCTGAATAATAGCTTCAAAAATATAAAATAAGAAAATGACAAAAAGGAAATTAGTTAAATCCAGTCAAGTAAGGAGAAATTCTAACATCTTCCTCAGCAATTGAAAGACAATGTAGATTAAAAACATAAGTAAACATGATAAACAAACTTGACCATAATGAACATATAAAAACACTGAACACAACTGTAGAGTATTTTCTGAGTGCACATGAATTATTTAATAAAATTTACATTATTTGAAACATATCAACTTTCAAACTATGATTGAAATTACACTGAAGTAAAGTGGAATATCGATAACAAAAATGGCAACTAGAAATAAATCCAAATGTTTCAATATTAGGCAATTATTTGGATAATCACTGGATAAAAGAAGAAATAACTGTGGAAGTTAGAAAACATTTTGAGTGAATGATAACGTAATTATCATCTATCAAAACTTGTGGGTTGCATCTAAAATGACAATTTGAATATGTGGCAATAAATCTAAGACTTTTTGTAAATGAAGAACTCCTAAAATAATACACTTTATGAAAACTGACAAGGAAGAAATAGAAAAGTCTGAACAGTTTTGTATTTAATTAAGGAAACAAATATGTGGGGCAGCTGGTTGGCTCAGTTAGTTAGAGTGCAGGCTCATAACACCAAAGTCACCAGTTTGATTCCCACATGGGCCAGTGAGCTGTGCCCGAGCTGAGCTGCTGCTAAACTGCCAATGGGCTGCCGGATGGCTCAGCTGGTGAGAGCATGTGTTCTTAACAACAAGGTTGCTGGTTCCACTCCCACATAGGATGGTGGGCTGTGCCCAGCCCCCCTCCAACCCCTCCACAACTAGATTGAAAGTGGCAACTGGACTTGGAGCTGAGCTTGTGCCCTCCACAACTAAGATTGAAGGACAACAACTTGATTTGGAGTTGATAGGTCCTGGAGAAACACAACATTCCCTTCCCCAATTCCCCAACACTGCTCCTTTCCCCAATTCCCCAATTAAATCTTTTAAAAAAAAATAAAGAAAAGAAAACCTTGGGCTTTGTTGGCTACAGCAGTAATATTTCTAATGTTTAACAAGTAACACCAGCCGAGTGGTGTGGTGGTTAAGCGCTGGCTTGGGAAGCCAGAGGCCCTGGTTCAGGTTCCACATATGAGGGCCAGTGACACGGCCTTCAAAAAAAAAAAGAAACAAGTAACACCAAATACTAAGATAGGGGATTATAATGGTGGCACTAAATCTTCTAATTTTGAGATTTGGACCTCTGTAATAAGTGCAATTTAGCTTGGGAATTTTTGAAAGCTTTCTTTTCTTTTCTTTGCCTCTTAATGATTCTTCTTCCTATACATTTACTATGGAGTTTCAAAGTTTCTATTTACTTAGGCCCAGTGCAGTCCCTGTGACTTGGGAGAGGTTTTGCATCTGTATGGGATCCAATCTCCTGGCTCCAACTTAAATCTACATAATGTATGCAAAGTTTACAATAACCAGCTTTACGGGAACTTCCCCCACCCCCAACTACAGAAAATACAAAACTAGAGACAAACAAAGACTAAATACAGTAGTTTGCTGTAGTTTGCAGTAGTTTCTGGCAGACTCTGCACAGCCGAACCTTCTCTTACTTTAATAAATCTTCTATATTTCTATATTTCTACCTGACTTCATGAATTCTTTCATGACCCGCTAACAAGCAGACATAACACCCAAACTTACAGAACTCTTCCAGAGCATAGAAAGGAAACACTTCCCAACAAATGATTTCAATATGAAAACCTAATAAAAGTATTGTAAAAAGGAATAATTATAAGCTAATGTCTCTCATGAAATTAGATTCAAAGATTCTATATTAGCAAACAAAATGCAGAGTTACATAAAGAAAAATTATATATGACAACCAAAATAGTTCATTGCAGGGATGGGAAATACACACACACACACACACACACACACACACACACACACACACACAGTAAATCCCCTACTTAAGAACACTGAGTTGTGAACTTTCACAAATATGGACCTCGCATTACGAACATTCGTAGATGCAAACAATTCGCCGAAGTATTGGTTTGTTGGAAAAATGACACATTGTTTCTATGTTTTTCATTGCAAAAATACATCATGACTTTTCCGACAACCCAATAGCTCACATGTCTACTCTTGTCAGTTCACTCCATGCAATTACCTATATGCCAGTTGTACTGTACCACCATTTTAAGGTAACTGTAAAAGTAAAAAGTTTATTTACACTATTTGTTTGGGTGTATTTGTTACCGGCCAACTGAGCAGCACCAACCCCCACCACTGAAAAACTTTAATGTTTTCTTTTCTATAGAAATGTTAAGTATAAAAATGTTAAGTCTCCTCCCTAGTTCTTTAGTTTCTTAGCTCTTGGGCCTTGATTGCTTTTCTGATGGAAGATCCCCCTTGCTTCTTAATTGCTTTGTAAATTAGTTCCTGAATCTGAAACAATAGAAGTCTCCTACCCCTGCTTCAGATAACCATTTGAAAGCCTGAGACTTCCTAATATCCCCCAGGCAAGGAAGCTAAATGTCAAACCCATTCTGTGTTCAGACAACTGACTCCACCTGAGTGATGAACTGAATAGCCACAAGTTTCATAAGAACTAACAGATTTATATTTTTGTCCTCATTCAGGAGCCTTGAAGATACAGGGGATACCCCAACAAGCAAAGAAGCCAACACGGTCTTCCAGGTGGAGCTTGAGACCCCTTCCTCTCATCTGAGATCAGCTAGGGCGAGAGTTCCGTGAACCCCAATAGGCAAGGACAGCTCTACACCCCTGCCCAGCAAGAAGCAGATACAGAAGAAGAGACCTCCTGTCCCTCAGCTTCCCATAGAGATTTTACGGGGATCACGTCTCTCAAGGAAAACCTAGGCAGGTAGTTAGAGGCAGGCATTGGGTCTCTGCATTCCTGCACGTCCCACAGTGTGACCGCCTGGGGGACATCCCCTCTCCACCCAAAACTCCCATTTGTATTGTAATTAACTACCCCTGTGAGAAGAGCAAATGGGCACAAAATATCCAACTAGATCAGACCAGTCACACACACCTACACAGTACCTCTTGTTAATCATAGGGGCCAATCAAGTGGTCCTACGTCCACGAAGAACAGCCCATCCTGGAGAAAAAGGATAAAAACCCCAAGTCCTGGGAGGGAAGCGCACGTGGCTGCTACTGCTACTTCTGTTGCTGCATCTTCCCTTTAAGCCTCACCTTTGCATGTGCCCCCTCCACATTCTTTGGTAATGGGCCCTTGGGCCATCCTCTAGTCTGGATGTACTGTCTTTTCTAATAAACTACTTAATTTACTGCTTTACTCTGGTATCTCGTTCAATTCTTTGCTCGAGTTGCCAAGGACCTGGACTCTGCGCCGAGAAAGGCCCACTCTCCGACAACATATTTAGTTTTCTTTATGCTTTACATTGTATATTTGTGTCAAAAGGGTATAAGACTTTGTCAGACTTAGGAACAAATCCAACTTACGAACGTTCTCCTGGAAAGGAACTCGTTTGTAAGTCGGGGATATATATATGTGTGTGTGTGCACATGTCTACAGTTGCATATATACAATCATCTCAACAGTTGAAAAAAAAATTTGATAGTATTTAGCACTCATTAATAACAAAACTCTAAGTAAACGAAGAATGAAAGGGAACTTTCCTAACCTGATGAAGGGATCTACAATAAACCCTACAGCAAACACCATACTTACTGTAAAACATCAAAAGGTTTTTCTCTGCATGCCTGTTCTCACCACCTATATTTAACATAGTCCCAGAGTTCCTATATACATGTAGTGGAGTAAGGTAAGACAAAGAAATACGACTTATAAAGATTGGAATGGAAAAAAAAATCATCTTTAAAAAAATACGATTAAAATTAAGAGAATATAGGAAAGTCACTACAGTTGATCTTCATTATTTGTGAATTCTGTATTTTTTAAATTCTTGTTAAAATCTCTGGTATCAAATCAATACCTGTAGTGTAACAGTGACCCAATGCCTTCCGTTGTGAGATTTAAACCTCCGGTGTAATTTGATTTGACAGTGGGGTTTGGCTTGGGGCTTTTTGAAACTTTATTTTCTCTTTGCTTCTCTCCTCTCAGCGAAAACTTAATGATTCTGTTTGCTATCCATTTACTCTGCATACCAGTTTCAATGGCTCTGTTTACTATGAGATAGTGTGCAGCCTGGCTAGTGACTTGAGAGAGGTTTTTGCTTTTGTATGGGATTCACTCATGTCCCTGAGGCTGACCAGCCTTTGGGAACTGCTTTCTTCCTGGAGTTGCCTGGCCAGCTTCTCCTTTCTTTGGTTCTACCTCTCCTCATGTGCCTATAAAACCTTTTCATGGTATCAAGAGCAGGAAGGCAGTCTTTGTGACAGGGAGTTCACTGTCTTCCTTTAATGCTGGCATTTTGGAATAAATCTGTTTTTCTTTCCACCAAGCTCGCCTCTTGAGTTTTGTGTGGCGAGCAGCGTTACCTTTTGCACGGTAACAGTAGCACTTTTATGGTTATTTGTGAACATGCATAAAGTAGTAAAAAATTTGAGTTGCCCAAGACACACGTTCCCAGATGAGGTTAAATGAGGCTATATTCTGCTTTCTTGTTTCAGTTCTCATACCAGAAATGAATGTCCTTCTCCTAGTCTATTTACTGATGCTACATTTTGTGCTTTTTTTGTTGCAGATTTCTGTTTAAAAAACAAACAAAACAAAAACAAAGAAAAACAAAAAAATAAATAAAATAACATGGCCCCCAAGAGTTGAGCTAAAGTGCTGTTTTGTGACCCTATGCTCAAGAAGGCCGTGATGTGTGCTTCAGAGAAAATACATTTTGTTAGATAAGTTCATTCAGGCATGAACTACAATGCTGTTGACTGAATTCTGTGTTAATGAATCAACAGTATATATTAAAGAGATGTCTTAAGCAGAAACAAACATAAACAATGTTATGCATTGATCGGTTAACAAATACATGATGAGAGACTCACAAGAATACATTGTCGACAAAAAACATCCAGCCTAAAAGAAAACTTTTACGAGTTTATTTGAGCCAAACTGATGACAATTGCAGGGAAGCAAAAATCTCAAAAAGATTGAGAAAATGCTTCACAAAATGGTGGTTGCAGTTTACTTTATAAATAAAATCAAAGGAGGAAGGTTACATGAAATCCATTGGTGATAGATTAAGGGGGTGGGAGGAAGCAAAGTGGAAAAATCTCTGGGATTGGATAAAAGTAAATTTGAGAGACAGGTCCTTCTTTTACATAGGTGGGTACAAGATAGTTAACAGTTCTTTTTACAGCACATAGAGATGGTAATCAGGAGACAAGCATAATAATGAGGAAGTTTGCAGTTTCTAGCTTTGGTGAGGGTGGGAGGAGAAGGATTACTGACATTCCAAAGGTGTCATTTTAGGTGCAAAAAGACAACCGACAGGCCCACTGAAAGGCACAGATTAACTTTATGAAGGAAGCTAAAGATGTGACTTCCAGCCATGGCCCACTTAGTTATGAAATTTTTTAATGCTCATGCCATCTTATGTAGTTATTTTCAGTCTCCTGAGCTTGTCAGGTTTAATATGTGGTCCCTTTTCCATCCGCAACATGTAACTGTATTTCCTCTAGGAGTCATGGTCAGTATTCTTGAATTCAGTATTCACAGTGAATTATGGAACATAGTTACTGTGAATAAAGAGAATTAATTATATATCCAAGATCTATATACAAATTTTTAGAGTTTTTATATTTGCCAGGAATAAGCAACTAGAAAATGGAAATGTTTAGCTATCATGTATAATATTTTAAAAATAAGGAAACCTAGGAATATTTCTAATAAGTGATAAATAAGACTTTACAGAAAAAGGTACAAGATATTATTAGGAGAAATTAAAGAGCTACATCTTTCCTGTGTTCAGCCTCCTACAGACACACACATCCATAACAGGCATGGAAATAAAGTTCCTGAACTTCCTCTGTGTCTTCCTTACTGCCCATAACCATCAAAATCAGGCCTGTCTGAAATCTCTGTTGTCAGATTAGATGACAACCTTCCTGATTCAAACTTAAAGAACTTTCTTGGACATATATATTTACCTACTCGTTTTTTTTTTGTTGTTGTGAAAATCATTATGCCCAAATATTCTTTTGCCTGTTGAGGTATTTTTTACTTTTAAGATTTCCACATTAAATGTAAAGCATCTTGAGATGGTGGGATCTGAAGCTCCATTTCATGCATTACTTTGGTAACAAGACAATATAATCAAAATGGGAAGACTTCAGGAGGGGAGATGCTTAAAGACAAACATTATATAATAGAACTTTAACAACCCTGCTCATACTCACAATACATTTCCTTTTATTAAAATTAAATCTCACATATTACAGTTAAAATCTCTTTCTTCTTTCTGAACTCCCAGAAGAAACGGAGAAAGGTGGTGCTTATCTAAGGTGAATTTCTTAGTGGAAGTCCACTGTGAAGGTCTTGCTTACTTTTACTTGGTCTACATCTATCTCTGTTTTCCTCTTTTCCCATTTTTGACTCATTAACCAAATTCACTGCTTAATGAGTCTCTTTAATCACTACTTTTCTGAATTATTTTGGGTGTTATCAATATAAAGCTGTTGCTTAGCCACTTTATGGTTTTTGCATCGCTCCTACATTTCACTATTTGAGACACACATTATGGTATAAGCTATAGATTCTCCAGTGCCAAAATAGAAGCTATTATACTTTTCAATGCCATTCCTCAAGGTACCTAATTGTTATAATGTGATCATGTTAAGTTCTAGATACCAAAAGATCGTGTGTTTTGGTCATATTCTAGAGACCTCATAGAGTTTTCCATGCATGAATGCTACAGAAGAAACAGAGTCTATGGCAAACTCAACTGTATCCTATCCCAGATCGGGAAGCTGCAGTTCCTCTCCTAAAAGTACAAAGTTATGAATGAACAGCCTAGAACCTTGCTTTGCTGACAACTCTCTAAGCATTATTTGGCTGTGAGTAAGTTATTCATTTCCCTTCATCTGTGCCAAGCAATTGTTTCATTGTGCAGCTGAGCTGAAGATGAGAGGCAATACTCAGGAGCACAGTTACTGATAAATAATTACAAAAAAAGCATTATAATTATTTAATTAAAATCTGTGCACAGGGAGAGATTCTGAATCTTTAGTTTGCTACCTCGTTTAGATGATACTAGTCCTTAACTGTTAGCCAGAGTCAGCACCTAAACGTCCACGTGTTCCACGTTCTCTCTGAAACCTGTGCAGTCAGCAGCCATGGCTGCCTGCTCTGTGTCTTCAGTAGCTCTAGGGGACCCCATAACCATCTCAGACACCTTCCCTGGGATTCCAGAGGTTTTCCTGTGAAACATGGTGCTCAGGACTTTTGGGGACACTTACTCTTATTAAGACCACACAGAAATTTCTGCCAAAGAAAGAAGTCAACAGAATCCAGGCCTGTCTGAAGCTCTCTCCAAAAAGGTTTCTTTTCTGATATATTGAAAGAATCTGGTTTTAAGGAGGAAGGTTCACCTATATGGCAGTCCTACACCATCAATCCTGAAGACAGTTCTGTAGTAAGACTCCAGGTACCAATATTTCAATCTCCACATAGAAATTAAAGTCCTTGCTCCTCAAGTGTTTCCTTTTTTTTTTTTACAAAGAAAAAGGCAACTACATTCTTACTACAGAAGAGACTTTTGGGATAAAGGAAATAAGAGGGAGAAGCACTTATCTAAATTTGTTAATGAGGCTGCCTGTCTCATATATATATATATATATATATATATATATATATATATATTAGCTTAAATATTTTATTTTCATAAGTCATCTGTCATTCATTTTACTCTGCTATGGCCCTATACTGCAGATTCACCTAGTTTCTAAAAATGTAACAAATTAATCTGCTTTTGAAATCAGCTTGAAGTAGGACATCCTGGAAAATCAATAAAGTCCCACAGGCACAGTACCTAAGAAAAATAAGACAACTTTTGAACTATGGTCAAGTAGGAATTTTGATAAAAATTTTAAAATGACCCCTAGACCTTGGTCTACTTCCTTGAAAGTATGATACATCCAAATTGGTGACTCTTCTCTGGAAACTTGAAAACAAATAACAATTTTGAAAATTTATGCATCTAAAGAAGCTGTGTAAAACAGCTTCCAGTCTTTGAACGCCTTCCCAGAAATATAAATTTCAGGAATGCTAAATGTTCTAGATATGGTGGAACACACAGAAAATGAATACACAAATACCCTCTGGAGAGAATTCCACAGTCAAATTCTCTTCTTTGACATATAAGATGATTCTTCTCGCCTCATAGGAAAAATGAGATCTGGACTAAGAAGGAAGGAGACTAACTAGAAAACATTTAGGATATGTTTTATCTATATTAGTAATTACTTATTAATAAGTAGGTTCGTGTCTTTCCCTGTAAATTACTTCTTGTATGAATGTCTGCTTTCCTTTCTGCTCTGCTTAAATACATGCTCTACTACAGAAACTGCTCTACTTCCGGGGACCAGTCTAGCTAGTTTCCGTCTCAGGGCTTTTAACTCTTGCTCTTTTCTCAACCTGGAATGCTTCCTTTTCATAAACCTTTAAATTTTTTTTAAACCTTTTTGTCATTCAGCATTAGCTTAAATATCTCTTTAGAGCGGTCTTTTCTTAACCACCCTGTTTAAAGTAAACAGCCACCTCTTATTTTCCATCCTAACACCTTTTATGTTACATTCATAGCACTCATCAGTATTTTTTGTTTGTTTATTGAAGGCAGTGTCACTGGACCTCACATGCGGGACCCGAACCGGGGCCACTGGCTTCCCAAGCCAGCACTTAACCACTGCGCCACTCGGCCGGCCCTCATCAGTATTTTTTAATTATGTAAATATTCATTTGATTACTCATACACTGACTCTATATAGACTAGAAGCTCCATGAATAGAGGTGCCATGTTGGTCTGATCTACTGTTATAATCCCATTGTCAGGTACAGTGCATGAATGAATGAACCCCCAATCAACTTGGAAGTAATAAACAAAAAGTGTCATTTGAATAACTTTGCTTCTTCTTTTACATTCTTTTTTCATCTGAGCTGGTTAAATTATTGACTAGTGGCTGAATATGATTGACAAGTGTTTAGATCTTTATGTGTTATCATGTGATTTTTATCTTTAGTTTTACAATGTGCTCTGCTTTCTTTTGATTTTTTGGTATTTTTCTCTATTGAATTTCATTCTTTTTATTTTGACCACTTATCCATTTCAATAGAAAATTTGAAATCTATCTCACAAACA
The DNA here is from genome assembly GCA_033961575.1 of Aselliscus stoliczkanus. Lineage (NCBI taxonomy): Eukaryota > Metazoa > Chordata > Mammalia > Chiroptera > Hipposideridae > Aselliscus > Aselliscus stoliczkanus. The sequence continues at coordinate 66,168,450 of CM066740.1, read as the reverse complement.
TATTAAAATATGTTATTTTAATTTCCCTTAATTTTTCTTATTTATTTAGTTTATTAGGATCTTGATCTTCATCACTTATGGATACCTCCCTCAAAGAACAATCTTCAACTTGTCTTCCAGCTCAAAATTATCAAGTCAATCACTATAGAATCCATATATACATATACTTATTACATAATAAACAACAAAAAAATAATTTTCTAGTAATCAGCCTGTTATTCAGGGCTATTTTCATTAAAACTTTTCCTTTGTTAAAGAAGGTATATATACTTTTGTATAATAATAAAAAGTAGGCTCTTTCTAAATTGGTTTGTTTGCCCATTGTATTATAACCCTAAAAAGCTTTCAATGAACATGGGTAAATTCTCTTATGCATAAATAGAAAAGCACACAAGCCTCACATAATAGCTTTGATTATGCTAATTGAGTTTATAAGTCATTCCACCTGAAGCAAAGTGTTCTCAAGCCTTAAGAACATGCTTAGTGGGCCGGCCGAGTGGCGCATTGGTTAAGTGCTGGTTTTGGGATGCCAGCGGCCCCGGTTCGGATCCCACATGAGGGCCAGTGACACTGCCCTCTACAGCTAACAACAGCTCCACCTGGAGCTGGGCTGTGCGAGCCCCGGTGATGGTGTGGGCTGCAGCCCCTGTTTCAGTGGGCTGCCATAGGCTGCAGTGAGTGGCCCGCAGCCAGCGTGAGCGGCTGGCAGCCAGGCGTGAGCTGCCAATAGCCTCGATGAGCGACATCCAGAGGCCAGCGACCGATCTGCCTCATCCGGGAAGAGCGCAACGACGATACCAACAGTGAAGCAACATCCTCTGCAACTAAACTGAAGAACAAGAAGACGGCAATTTGTCTGTTCCCCTTCCCCGATTCCCCAACGCTGTTCCCCTCCACCAATTCCCCAATAAAATCTTTAAAAAAAAAAAAAAAGAACATGCTTAGTCAAATGCTGGCAATTCAATATATTGTTCTGGGAGTTGGGATAACTAACGTGTTTGCAAGAAGATTGTTCATAGCACAAAGTTTGCTAAAGTCTTATTTTCCTGTTCATATTATTGTAACTTAATTACAAATATATTAACACTATTCTCTGACACTTACTGTCTGTTACTACTCCTTGCAATCTATGGCTCAGTTGAAACAAAAATGCTGTTTTAGTTTGTCTTACTACTCAGAAGTTTTTAAATAGCACAGTTGTCATACAATATCACTTTCAGTACTATCTATATCAAAGTTGTTTCTGTTTTTGTTATAGAATGGGGAGCAACTGAGCAAGCTGAGATAGCAACTAACCCAGCATCTTGTGGGCTGGGTACTATGATGAGGCTTTCAAATCTTGTCTGGAGTTTCATGTTTTCCTGGGGTGGGTTTGAGAGAAAGAACTATTTATTCATAAGAACAAAGACAATTCTGGAGACAACTATCAACAGTTTTTCAATTCTCTGCTATTTTGAATTTTCTACATAATACCTCCTAGTCAGAGACATATTTATCTTTGCTTCAGTGCCTTATTTTGTAATTTTGATCAAAGCATTTATGAAGACCCCCAAAATTATAGGTAATAATAAAACACATAAAACAGTATCGGAAAGTCAAACATGATAATTTTACCTGGCATGGAAGTCTTTCTACATCTGTCATCTCCTCACTTAAGGAGATGGTGAGCTCAAGAGAGAAGCAACTTTTTTCTCATTCATGTTTGTATCCTTGAAGTCTACACAGTGTTTGCTCTGATAAATACTCATCCAACATTTGTAAAAAGAATTGAATTAAAATTCTTTGTATAATAAATGAGCAACTTTAAAAATCCATAAGCTATTAAATAATCTGACATTTTTAAATTGAAAACTCATTAAAGCCATCGAGACTCTGTAAACCATTGAGACACATATTCAAATTGTATGGGGTTTACAATTTAAACCAATTGTTGAATCGGACCAGGATTTCTGGGCCAGACAGCCTCCCCAGAACACACAGCCATTCAGAATCCTGTGAGGGTAGGCTCACTATCACACAAGGAAGTAGCTAAATCAGAAAGAAAAGAGCCCATGTCCTCTTTAAAACCTTTATCACAAATGCAGCAGAAATAGTTGTGAAAAAATATAGCTAATACACAGTGAATCTTTTACAGGTGAGCTGGCGGTACTGTTTCTGAAATGCCACTGTGAAGTTTTGCTTCTCATCCTGAGGTTGACTTTCTTATTAATGTGACCTCATAGGGGATGATATGACATCATCTTCTACACGCAACCTGCACACGGTTGTTAAAGACCTTTACGTCTAATGTGCACTGATCTTTTGAACATTTTCTATCACTAGTGGTTTCCAATTTCTTCTATATCAAACGGTGACCTTAACATTCTAACTCACCAAGTTAACAATTAGAATTGAGCTGACATGATAAATGACTATTCAGGCCACCCCTGACCTTTTATTTTTTTATTTTGTAGAGATTCAGTTGATAGTTTGTTATTTTCAGTTTGCCTTTTACTTCTGCTTAATGATGATCATTTCATTGTTAATTTGCATCTCCCATAAAAAAATACTCATGTAATTTAATTAGTGAATATAATCTCTGTACTTTAGAGTTTGTTATTACTGATCAACATTATTGGGTTTTTTTTTCCAAAATTAATTCATGAACAGTATATTCAACTGTGCTGATTCATGATTATCTAAACATTCAGTATCTTTCACATTTGCCAATTTCACCCTATCCTACCCAGTCCTACAGTTCTCACAATTATCTATAATTGTTTTTTTAAAATTATGATTTAGGTGACTTTCAAAATTTTCTCTAGCCTTGACTCTCACAATAGGTTAGTGTCCACAGTTTATCCCATCGATGTTTATCTTCCTCCCACCTGAGGCTAAATATGTCTGAACCCAAATTTATTCTCTCCCGGCACTGTTATCCCCAAATTGTCTGTTCTTATCATCAATGGCAGCACTGCCCTGTCTCAGCGTAGACAATAACAAATTGAGACCCATCTCTCAGCTATGTCCACATAAATTACCTATACTACCTGAAGGGTTATTTTTCATGTACCAAGATTTTAAAAGCAACTCAAACATTTAATGTTTAGTTTAGATATCCATCAATTGGCTCAACTGGATTTGTAACTTTATGCCTGCCTAAATAAACTTGATATACCTACAAGATAGTCCGATATTAGTTTTTTAATGTTAATAAGTATTTATTTACTGGATAATAGTTTTATTATTTAAATACTAAAAGGCTAATTGTTATAGTCAAAAATTAAACTGAACTATTTCCTGAATTATTAATCTGTTTCCATTTAGGTGTCATCCTTAGGACATTTTATAATCTAAAACGATTGTAACTGTTACATGTTCATTAAATATTTGCTGAAGAATTAAAGCATTTTTGAAGTGTCTAATTAATACACATCCCCAAATAGCTTTAGTTAATGTCACAGACACAGTCCAACATATATTAAGCTATTTTGAAAATAATGGAAACATCTTAATAGCTGTTTTCTCTTGGGGGCGGTGTGTGGTGAATAGTAATTTAGGGCAGGTGAGAGCAAAGCAATTTAACATTTCCCTTGTTAGTCTCTATGACCTACAAGTTTGGAGGTCTCTGCAACACCCTTGAGCTTAACAGTTTTTAAGACTTTGCCAAAAGTTCTTTATTTTGCTCTTCGGTTTACCTGTATCTTGTTCAGGTATTTACTTTTTATATATTCCTGTCTCCAAAAACAGAAACAAATACACACACACACACACACACACACACACACGTGTGTTGTTTACATATAATATATAAATAAAATTATATATTAATGCTTAACATTAAGAATTAATAATACATAATTATATATACACAACATGTTAATATATGAATAAATTAAATTGTCACTTGGCTACATTTGATTTTGCTCAAAGGCCTGCCCTCTGATTTGATCTTCTACAATGGATCAATTTGTCTGATGAACTAGAAGTACATATTGCCTTTATTTTAAATTGTGCATCCACTGGCTCTGACCCACCCATGTGCTCACTTCTGTCTATGGTGGCCATTCCCAATGTCTTCAATCTCTCACTCTTGGCCTTCAAACAGGCCAAGATTATAACTGTATATAAGCATATTTTTGAGGAAATCTAGTAAATGTCTACTCCAAATAATGTACAACTTACAAGCAGACAACTTGATTTCCTTCAGGGCTTCTCTGATTCCTTTTATGTTCTGGGATTGTGGGTGGCTGCATATTTTAACAATTCTGAGCTGAAGCCAAAGCAAAGCAATTCAGGAACAGATGCTCAGAGCTGTGAGTCAGCCAGCCTGGTTAGTTTATTTCTCATTACCCAAAACTGTGAATCGTGATAATCCCTGAAATGTTCTGGATTTTATTATTCTTGTTTATAACATGAAGTGGTTGAATTAAGTTATCTAAAGTGTCTTTCTAACTGAAAGCTCTGTGACTGAGAAAAAAACAGAATTGAGAAAAGGTGGTTTGGCTTCAGTAAAATTTAACTTGCTACTCTGCCTGGCTTCCCTGAATGGGTGTCAGGCACATTCACACTGCTCAGGGCCTCCACCTCATGTAAACTGCCTACCTGACTCCTGACAAGTGTGAGCTAGGGACCTGTGAGCCTAGACAATGTCTGCTCTGTTTTGAAATAATATCAACCTCCAATAAATACAACCTGAAATGAAAGCACTACCCAAATATCCAATTTCCTTATCATATTCTAATGCTTGATCTCCTTCATACGTTCAGGAAAGTTTCACAATAATACTAATATCTAGTAGTAGAAAAAATCTGCATTTTCATATATCTCAACAAGAGTTTCAGTTAGTATAATTTTTACAAAAAGTAAATTGGTAATGTTATGGTTGCTTGCTCATGGGTCGTGAAAGAATTTACAAGGCACAAAGGAATAGAAGTCGGAAAGTTTATTTAAGAGAATCAGTAGCAGAGTAGTTGCCAGGGGCAGAATCTAGGGTAGACAGCTGTGCCGAGATTCTGATTGCTGGAATTTTATATTCTCCAACCAGGATATAACTTGCTTCAGCAGGTGGTGAGTGGAATCTTCCACTGTGGTCAGTTTCGTCCATTGTGATGGAGGAAGATATAGTTAAACTGTTATTGCAACCTTTGAAGATGTGCAAACTTCCGTTGGAGCCAAATGGTTGCCCCCTAGGTCTGGCCTTGCTTTCCCACACCCATCTCATCAGGTAGATGGTGAAATTTCACAGGGTTTCATGGTCCTACCTGGGACAGGAACCATCCATTGTCACTGTTGCCACACTGTAGATGCTCCCTGCCCATTAGTCATTCAGTAGCTGTCTCAGTTAGCAGATCAAGTGTCATGGTATCATAGTACTTGTGTTCAAGTCACTCTTATTTTACTTAATAATGGCCCCAAAGTGCAAGACTAGTGATGCTGGCTATTCGGATACACCACAGAGAAGCCATAAAGTGATTCCTTTAAGTGAAAAGGTGAAAGTCTCAACTTAATAAAGAAAGAAAAAATCATACTTTGAAGTTGCTAAGATCTACAAAGTCTGATAATTAGGTTCGTGAACTCATTCTAGAAAAAGTGCTACATACCTCATTGCTGAATATCACTACAGTCACCTTCGAAGTGCTCCCCTTGGGAAGTTATGCACTGATATCAGCACCTAGTTCACCCTTCAAAGCAATTTTGGAATTCTCTTTCTGGAAGCACCATCAGAGCTGTTGTTGTATTGCTCTTGATGTCCTGAATGTCATCAAAATGTCTTCTTTTCAAGATTTCCTTTATCTTTGGGTAAAGAAAGAAGTTATTGGGGGCCAGATCAGGTGAGTAGGGAGGGTGTTCCGATACAGTTATTTGTTTACTGGTAAAAACTCCCTCACAGACAGTGCCGTGTGAGCTGGTGCATTGTTGTGATGCAAGAGCCATGAATTGCTGGCAAAAAGTTCAGGTTGTCTAACTTTTCATGCAGTCTTTTCAGCACTTCCAAATAGTAAACTTGGTCAACTATTTGTCTAGTTGGTACAAATTCATAATGAATAATCCCTCTGATATCAAAAAGGTTAGCAACATCGTTCCAACAAGTTTGCAAACATAATTGTCAGACCTCATATAGTAGTTTTGATTCTGTTATCTGTAAAATTGTGAAAAAAGAAAAAGAAACTAGTGCTAGAACTGCTGTCACACCACAAACTGCAAAAGTTATGGGAATTATGCATAATAAGTGCTTGTTAAGATGGGAAAGGTATTAAACTTATGGGTCGAAGCATTAACAGAGAATATGTTCTAATTGATTGTAAGGTGCTGTGCCAAAAAGCATTGATTCTAAATGAAGACTTCAGCAAGGGATCCCCTGAAACAAGTGACAACTGCAAGTAAGTATATTGTTCTAATTGTTTCATTGTATTATTAGTATTGCTGTTAATCTCTTACTCTGCTTAACTTATAAATTAAACTTTATCATAGGTATGTGTGTTTTGGAAAAAGCACAGTATATGTGGGGTTCAGTACTATCTGTGATTTCAGGAACCCACTGGGGTTCTTGGAATGTACCCCGGTGGCTAAGGGGAGACTACTGTATTGCTTTATAATTGGGAACAACAGAAACAACAAACCAACAAAAAATTCCATTTTAAAGAACTTTTCTGCATCAATGGCCAAATATTAAGGAGACCAAGATATATTGGGTTGTTGGAAAAGTCGTGACGGGGCCAGCCGAGTGGCGTGTTGGTTAAGAGCTGGCTTGGGATGCCAGCAGTCCCAGTTCAGATCCCACATATGAGGGCCAGTGACACTTCCCTCTACAGCTAAGATGGTGAACAACAGCTCCACCTGGAGCTGGGCTGCTGTGAGTCCTCGGGACGGCATAGCTGCAGCCCCTGCTGTAGTGGGCTGCCATAGGCTACAGTGAGTGGCCAGCAGCCAGCGTGAGCGGCTGGCAGCCGGTGTGAGCAGCTGGAAGCTGGCGTGAGCTGCCAAGAATCACTGTGAGCAGTCGTCCAGAGGCTGGTGACCGATCTGCCTCACCAGAGAAGAGCGCAATGACAATACCAACATGGGCCAGTGAAGCAATGTCCTCCACAGCTAGACTGAAGAACAAAAGGATGGCAATTTGTCTGTTCCCCTTCCCTGGTTCCCCAATAAAATCTTAAAAAAAAAAAAGTCGTGACGTATTTTTTTCTTTGTTTTTCATTACAAAAATGCATCATGACTTTTCTGACAACCCAATATATGTGTGTGCTGAGGCATAAAAGCCAGATGTAATAGTTCACAGTTTGAGTTTGTAAACATATAAGTATGAGAATCATATAGGCACATGGAGCTTTCAAAAATACTGTAGTTTCTCCCCCTAAGCAGTGTTTCTCATTAGCACTAATGATGCTGGGGGAAGATAATTATTTCTGTGGGGGTCATCTCTGTGCATTATAGGATATTTAGCAATATCTCTGGCCTTTATCCGGTAGGTCCCAGTACAACCTCCCAACTCCTGAATTTGTGACAACCAAAAACGTGTCTAGATAATACAAGATGTTCCCTGGGTGAGTGCAGTATCACCCTGGTTGAGAACTGCTATAAAGTTCCTTTCTCTCAAACTGTGTCTTTTAAACAGCAAACCAGAAATAGTACACTATTAGATTGCTTTTAATAGTTAGGAAAGGCTGAGGAACCAGATGAAAATTCCTGTTAAGAAATATTGCTACATACTCCTGACTTCTAAAGAGTAAAAAATAATTTAATTAAAAAAAGAAAAAAAATGGGCCAGCTAAGTGGCACGTTAGTTAGGTGCTGGCTTCAGATGCCAGCTCGGAGTGGCGGGGCCCCAGTTCGGATCCCACATATGAGGGCCAGTGACACTTCCCTCTATGCTGGTGGTGAACAACAGCTCCACCTGGTTGCCTCTATAGCTAAGATGGCCGGCAATGGTGTAGGTTGCAGCCTCTGCTGCTGTGGGCTGCCATAGACTACAGTGAGTGGCCAGCAGCCAGAGTGAGCTGCCAAGAGCCACCATGAGCGACCTGTCTCATGCAGGAAGAGCGCAATGATGATACCAACATTGTCCAGTGAAGCAACGTCCACCACAACTAGACTGAAGAACAAAAAAGGACCGCAATTTGTTGGTTCTCCTTCCCGGGTTCCCCTATGCTGTTCCCCTCCCCCAATTCCCTAATACAATCTTTAAAAAAACCCCACTCTAAAGTATTGGAATAGTCTCCTAAGATATGGCTCTTCAGACAGCAGCTGGGGCAGTAGCTCAGAAGTGCCTGATCCTGACGTGATATCCTCTCTCAGTCTAAGACATCAGACAAACAGTCATAGTCACTACTATTTCCATGTCTCTAGGTCCACCCCATTGCCAGCCCATGAGAAATGTGACTGCCACAGCTCATGAACCCAGGTCAAAGCTGCTGCTTAACCCTCTGTGTAAAGAGGTGCTGCTACACAGAGGTGTGTAGACCATGTATCTTGGCCCTTAGCATCTAAGGATTAATAACAATGACAAAACCCACATTGCCAAACAAGACAGCCTGCTTTGATCTCCAGAAGGGTATCACAGAAGGACATTGTTCTTTATGAGGGAAGGAGGTCTGATAACAAACAAGACCAACATACTTTTGATTCTGCACAGACAGCATTGCGACACTTGTTATTTCCCTCTGAAACACCAGAAGCAGTTCTTTCTCTAAAGAAGCTCACAATATAATGGAAGACAGAAATATACTCCGACTGCAAAACAAAGAAATGGTGAGAATTAAGGAAATCAGCAAAATGCTTTTTCAGACATAAAATAAGGTGTGGCTTTAAAACTACTTAAATTCTATTTGATATCTATAGTCTCTCCAGTGGGATTTAATATATACTCTCTACCTCTATCACAGGTTCCTATATTATCGTAGTCATATTTAAAAATAAGACTATGGGGGAATATGAGTTTGCTTCAAGCCTTTGGAGCTGGGAAAACTTCTCATCATATTGGAATCCCTCACGTAGCTGGCATCCTTAGACTGGAGGTATTCTACTCAAATCAAATGTCAACCAAGCCCACCCTCTCAAACATAAACATTTAAGACAAGGTTTCCTTTTTTCTTTTGTTATCACAAACAAGCATGCAAAAAAAAAAATAACTCAACGGTGGTTAAGTGCTGGCTTGGGAAATCAGCGGCCCCGGTTCAGTCCGACATATGAGGGCCAGTGACATTGCCCTTAAATAAATAAATAAATAAATAAATAAATAAATAAATAAATAAATAAATAAATATCTCAAGCAACTCAACAAATAAAGTATCATAAATATCTTTGAAACTCCCTTCTGGTTCTTCCTGAATGATGGCATTTCTTCTTTGCCCTAAGAAGTAACCACCACCTTACTTGGGGTGTATCCCTTAACAAGCTATAGGATTATTCTGCATATTTTTACCTCTATATAAAGGTATAATACTGTACATACATATCCTTCTGCAATCTGCTATTTTACTCATTGTTTTTGAAATCTATTCTTGTTGATTCATTTTAACAGTTATATGGTATTCCATTATAGTAATATTTTAAATGTATTTGTCCATTTGTCTACATTCCTCTTTATAATCATTTATGTTTTCATTATTTTAAGTTTACAAACAATGCTGTAGGTATCTCAGAGTGAACTGGTTATTGCCAAAATGCTTTCAAAGTTATTGTAACAATTTATAGGCACTCTTACCAGCAAATATGAGCGTAGTTGTTTCAGGTTTTGGCCAGCTCCTGGGGATGAGAGATATTTAATTTCTGTCAATCTCAAGAGTATATACCACAAGTCAGTTAAAATTTACATTTACCTAAATAGTAGTAACTTTGAGAATATTTAAACATTTATTGGTCATTCAAGTTCATCTTTGTGAAATGACTGTCATTGCATATTTTTCAATTGTTTTGCATTTTTTCTTATGAATTATAGTTCTTTAGTATAAATATTTTTGATGTTTGTAGCTTATGTTTTCACTATCTTTTTGTCTTTTGATCTATTGTCATTGAAAAGAAGATCTTAAATTTAATCTAGTCCAATTATCTTTCCTGGTATGGTTTGCACTTGTGAAATCTTGTTCAAAAAATCCGTCCTTACCTTCCGCATGAAATGCAATATGTGTAGTGGTTTAAAACAGAGACTCTGAAAAGCAGATCAAGCTGACTTCAAATCACAGCTCTTCTATTATACTTAGGGTCTCTGTGGCCTGAGGCAATTCAATTAACCTCTTCTGCCTCAGTTTTATCACCTATAAAAAGGGAATGATATTATAGTGCCCACGTCACAGGATTGTTATAATAGGACTCAGTGAATTGGCATATGTAAAATGCTTGAAACAATACCAGGTAAATAATATGCATCAAGTAAGCATGTGCTATCATTATTTGTATCTTCACTCTACCTAACCTGATTTTTGTATGTTGTGACATAGGAAACTAATAGGATTTTTGTTCCACAGAGATAATCAAATATTAAAGCACCATTTATCAAATAATTCGTCCTTTCTGCATTGCTTTGTTCATGTTTCAAGTTGGTCTATTCTGCATGTTTCTATTCTATTTCATTGACCTATATGTCTGATTCTGCTTTTTAATAACCATATTATAATTTTAATATGTCTTTCTTGCTAGTAGGATACATCCCTCTACCTTGTAATTCATCTTTCAAAATATCTTAACTATTTCTAGAATTTTGCTCTTAAATATACATGTAGATTTTAGAATTAATTTGTCAAATTCCATAACATCTCTGTGCACATTTAAATTGAAATTGCACTAAACCTCTAGATTAATGTTGGTGGAACTGTCATCTTTATGGTGTCTCTGCTACTATAAATTAAACTCAAGTTTCCTCACTTAATTCACTTTCAGAACTCTGGTACATATACCAAAGGTGCCCAAAACATGTATACACATGACTTGTATTCATCTTTTGTTATTGGTACATATTATTACAATTTTAGTACAGTTTTTTCCTCTCTTGAAATGTGTATACATTGTTTTGGTACCCTCTCAATAGCTACCTGACAAAATTCAAGTCAAATGATGATGTCTTAGCTATAAGAGAAACTGAAAATATGAGTTCTGCCTTCTGACCTAGGGAGGGCCATTGAAAAGAAGCTGGACAGCAACATAAATATGACGAAGGTACACTATATACGTATCCCAATTCATCATTTCTAAATAAGCATGTTTCTTCCTTTCAAAATCTTACAAATTTTATTTATTTTTCTTCTCTAGCTACTTTTGTAGGGAGCTAGAAATGTATGGAATAGAAACAATGATAATGGACAACCCTGCCTCATTTTGATTTCAAAATGAATGATTTCAACATTTCACCATTAGGTATAATATGGTTTTTTGCTAGATAATCTTTGTCTGGTTAAGAATTTCCTTTTATTTTTAGTTTGTTAACATTCTTTTTATATTGAAAAAGGAATATAAACATTAACAATGTTTTGCATGTCAAATATGCATACATGCATGTGTGTGTGTGTGAAGTATATAGAATACACACATATATATTTTGCTAATGTTTTTTAAGAGCTTTGTTTCCATATTCGTTGGTAAGATTGCCTATGGTTTTACTCTCCTGTCTTCTCTGTTTCCATTTGTCACTCTTCCATGAGATTTGTAAATTCTATAGATCTATAAAAGAAAACAGATCTTTGTTACATGGATATTCTCCATTACTTTGCTAGTTTCAATGTACTTGATTTCTGCTCTTATTTTAATTCATATGTTTGCTTTGGGTTCATTTTGCTCTTGTTTTTCTAGGTTCTTGAGTTGGGATCTGAGATTAATAATTGGAAACTTACCGTTTTTTATGTGTATATTATTGTCTCTGGGATTTTTGTTTGTTTTCTTTTTCCTGCTTTTCTGTGGGTTACTTACTTTATAAAAATTCCATCTTGATTTAATTATAGTATTTTTGAATATTTGTGTAACTTTTTTAGTGGTTATTTAGGTATTACGATAGATGATAGATATACAGATAGATAATATATATACTGTATGTTCTACTGCTATGATCATTTTATTAATTTAAGGGAAGTGCAGAAATTTTACCTCCTTTAAATTCCGTTACCCCTCCCTTCTTTATAATTGTATTATAAATTTCCTTTATAAACATTTAGAACTGCATCACATAATTTTATAATTTTTGCTTCAAAAATCAATCAATTTAGAAGCCTGAGAGGAAAAAGAATGTCTATTGTGTTTATCAATATTTTCTGCTTACTGTATTTTTTCTTCCTTCCTAATGTTCCAAAACTCCTTTTACCATTTACTTTCTGTTTAGAGAATTTCTTTTTGTCATTTCTTTACAGTAGTCTGCTGATAACAAATTCTCTTAGTTTATCTGAGAATGTCTTGATTTCCCCTTCATTCCTGAAGGAGACCTTTACTGAGTACAGGATTGTAAATTGACAATATTTTTTTTTTCCAGCACTCAAAAAATGTTGTGCCTCTTCCTGCTGGCTTCCAAGGTGTCTGATGAGTAATCTACTGTCATTAATATTATTTTCCCCCTATATGTAAAGCATCATTTCTCTCTCATTGCCTTCAAGATTTTTCTTAGTTTTTATTTTTCAGAATTTGATGACAATGTGTCTTGGTGTGGATTTGAGTTCATTCTTTTTGAGATTTGTTTACCTTGAATCTATAGTTTTGTCTCCTGCTAAATTTGGGAAGTTCTCAGCCATTATTTATTTGAATACTTTTTCAGCCCCTCCATCTCTTATCTTTCCTTCCAGGACTCCAATGACACAAATGTTAGATCATTTGTTATAGTCACATGGATTTTTGAGGCTCTGTGTTGTTTTTCAGTCTAATTTCTCCGATTTTCAAATGAAATAATTTCTATTGTTCTATCTTCTAGTTTAAAGATTCTACTTTCTCCTCCATTCTTCTCGTGAGTATATCCACTGTTTCCTTTTCTTTCATTCTGGTTCTAAAATTTCCATTTTATATATTGGGTTGTTGGAAAAGTCATGACATGTTTTTTCTATGTTTTTCATTGCAAAAATGTGTCATGACTTTTCCTAACAGATATATATATATATATATATATATTCTTTTTTATCTGCTGAAACTGTCCATTTCATTACTGAGATTATTTTTTTTTTTCATTTGTTTTAATTGTATTCTTAATTGCTTTTGGAAACATTTTGCTTTAAAAGATTTGTCAGGTAGATCTAACATCTGTCATGTTTGTTTTTTTGGTTTGTTTGTTTTTGTTTTCTTGAGGGCAGTGTCACTGGCCCTCACATGTGGGACCCGAACTGGGGCCGCTGACTTCCCAAGCCAGCACTTAACCACCGTGCCACTCGGCCGACCCCTCATCTGTCATGTTGGTGTTGGTATACATTGAGTGTCTTTTTTTTCATTCAGTTTGAGATCATCCTGGTTCTTCATTTTCAATTGAAACATGAGTATTATTTTATGAGATTATGGATCTTGTTTAATATTATTTAGGTTCCTGAATATATGAAATTTGTTTTTCTCCTGTTAATCTGTCTTAGGTCAATATAATTATTTGACAGCCAAATAACCTAGAAGGGAAGAAGGGTAAATTTCCACCCCTACAACATCAGGAAACATTATTTAAGATTTCACCTTTTAAACTTTTTACCTAATATTGTACTTCTTGAAGACATAACATGTAGTTACTCTAGGAAATAACCAAATATCCCTACAGTTCAAGCGTAATATAACAGGTTGATGATGAAATAGATTTATTCTACAGGATGAAACTCATATTATTCCAGATCCATTAATACACAGTTCTTTGTGTTTTAGATTTACAGGCCTTAAGCAAGAAAGAAAGCTTATTAAAATTAATTTTTCGCTCAGGAGTTATTTTAGATTTTCACACACATTGCACAAATGAAATGGCTTTTCAAAACACATGTTTTTTTGGTTTTCTTAATTGTTTTATACATCTTGGCAACTTTTTACACACTGCATAAAATAAGAGTTCATTATGAGTCATTAAAAGAAAATATGTTTTGCAAATGCATTAGAGAATTTTCACCTTATTTTATGCCATTTTCAGAAGAGATATAAATTGTGACTAACCATGAAGCAAACATGGTCACTTAATAAAGCAGGAAAGAGCCTCTCAGCAATAGCATTTTAGAAATGAAAATTTGATAGGATTTGGAAATAGAACCATATTACCTAATAATAAATGTTTACATGGTATATTTATTTGATATTTTTAGCCCTTATTAAGTGATATTTTTATATATTCTTAAGTATTAAAGATAAAACTAAGTATAAGGAAAATGAATAATAAAATCAAAATCAAAGGTGAAAATTGTATTCTTAGTTTATTCCTATCAAATGATTTCTTACAGAAAGAACACAGATATGACTGAGGCAGGGGGAAAGTAAAGGTAAATTTAGCAGAAGTATGCAGTTTATGTGTTGAGATGTTGAAGGAAGAAAAAAGAAAGATATGCATTTTAGTATTACCAATGTGTAAGTCATGCGAATGAATAAATCTTATTTTACAGTCACCAGGTGTAGTGTTATTATTAGATCCTTAAGAACAACAATGAAGGGCCGGAAGAGTGGCTCAGTTCGTTAAAACATTGCTCAAGAGTGTGAACTTTGAGCAACAGGGTCACCGGTTCAATTCCCACATGGCCAGTGAGCTGCACTGGAGCTGAGCTGCTGCTGAGCTGCCAACAGGTGGCAGGATGGATCAGCTGGTGAGAGTACATGCTCCTAACAACAGGGTTACCTGTTCGAGATGGTGGGCTACAACTGCCCGGACTGAACTAGGCATCTTGAGCTGAGCTGCTGTCCAGATGGCTCAGTGGATACAGTGTGCGCTCTTAACAATGAGGCTGCTGGTTCAACTCCCATATGGGATGGTGGCTATGCCCATTCACAACTAATTGAACACAGCACCTTGAGCTGAGTGGCGCGACTGGACTTGGAGCTGAGTGTGCTGCACCCTCCACAACTAAGATTGAAGGACAACAACTTGGCTGTTCCCCTTCCCCAATTCCCCAACACTGTTCTCCTCCCCCAATTCCCTAATCCTATTCCCCTCCCCCAATTCCGCAATAAAATCTTAAAAAAAAAAAGCAAATAAAAAGCATTGTCTAACTCTGTTTCTCAGAACAACCTGTATTTGTTGAGTCATATATGACTGCATCTATGTTTAGGTTCTAAACAGTGCAGCTGTAAGAACCGTATGGTGAAGTTTATACACTGACTGTGTCTATTCTACCTCCAGGTGAAACTAGGCAATAAATCTGATCTAAACATAAGAGAGCCAAGAATGAATTATTGATCACAGGGAGAGGGAAGAACCATCTTAACATGACTTTAATACCAACCATTGTGTGTGAAAAGTCGAATTATGGAAGTTCACTTAGTGTCTTCATGTAGAAACAGTCTCAACCCCTCTTTTTTAGGGAGGCCAATGGTGGGAATATATTTATTTAGTTATCTATTTGTTTATTTTAACTTTTAATTTGAAATAACTTTAAATTATGCAAGTGTTGCAATCATAGTACCATATAAATTTCACTTAGCTTCCCCTATTGTTGACATTTTATAAAAAACATGTTATATTTATCAAAACAAAAGAAATTACCCAAACTAAAGAAATTAACTATAGACTTTATTCAGATATTCCCCATTTTTCTGATTTCTTTTTTTGTTGCAGGATCTAGTTCACATTTCCATGTTGTATTTAGTCATGATATTGCTTTAGCCTCCTCTAATCTGTGATTATTTCTCCATCTTTCCTTATCTGTCATGACCTTGACACTGTTGAAGAATAATTATCCAGAATTTTATAGACTGCCTCTCAACTTGGGTTTAATCTGATGTTTTCTCATGATTAGACTGAGGTTATTGGATTTGGGAGAATATCATAGATGTGATGTGCCCTTCTCACTACATCACAGGTGCTCAACCCAACCTTTTAAAATTTAATTTAATTTGGTTTCTATGGCAAACTTATTTTTGTGGTGCAAATCTCTGGGTATGCTTGCTATAGTCATGTGTCTGGCATTTCCTATGTAATAAGTGTAATTGAGAAAATTGGAAGAGGTCAAGACAATTTTGTAGCCAAACAGAATATTAACAGGGTCTAAGAAATTCTGAAAATTGTTTTCAAGAACTACCAGATAAAATTTATGCTATTTTAGTTTCACAATGCCCAACACCTTCACCTGCTGTGGCTTTTTCAACTCAGTTAAGAATAAATAGCATCATTCAAGAAATCAATTCCATTTATAATTGCTTCAAAAACAATAAAATACCTAGGAATAAATTTAACCAAATAAGTAAATTTAACCAAAATAAGTCAATTTTGAAATAATTTTCAAAATTTATAATATATTTTTTATAATTTATAATCAAAGTAAAATTTATAATCAAATTTATAATCAAATTTAAAATTTATAATCAAATTTATTTCAAAATTTGAAATAATCTTCAAAATAAGAAAAATTTAACCAAATAAGTAAATACCTAGGAATAAATTTAACCAAATAAGTAAAAGAACTGTACTCAGAAAATTATGAAACACTGAAGAGAGAAATCAAAGAAGATACAAATAAATGGAAATACATACCATGTTCATAGATAGGGAGAATTAATATAGTTAAAATGTCAACACTACCTAAGGCAATATATAGATTCAACGCAATTCCTATCAAACTAGCAATGAAATTTTGCTCAGAAATAGAACATATAATCCTAAAATTTATATGAAACCATAAAAGACTCTGAATAGCCATGGCAATCTTGAGAAATAAGAACCAAGTGGGAGGTATCAGGCTACCTGACATCAAATCATACTACAAGGCTACTGTAATCAAAACAGTATGGTAATGGGGCTGGCCAAGTGGCTCATGGTTAAGAGTTTGTTTGGGAGCGAGAGTGCTGAGCAGCAGAGCTGCCGGTTCGGATCCCACATGGGCCAGTAACACTTCCCTCTAGAGCTAAGATGATGAACAACAGCTCGTCCTGGAGCTGGGCTGCTGTCAGTCATTGGCATCGGAACAGGCTGCAATGGGCTGCCTTAAGCTACCGTGATTGGCCAGTAGCCAGCATGAGCAGTCGTGAGCTGCCGTGAGTGGCTGTCCAATGGCCGGTGACCTATCTGCCTTAGCCGGGGAAAGTGCAATAATCACAATACCAACATGGGCCAGTGAAGCGACGTCTTCCACAACTAGACTGAAGGACAGCAACCTGTCTGTTACCCTTCCCTGCTTCCCCAACGCTGTTCCCTCCCCCAATTCCCCAATAAAATCTTTGGGGGAAAAAACAAAACAAAAGAGTATGGTACTGGCATAAAAAAAGGCACATAGATCAATGGAATAGAATAGAGAGCCCAGAAATAAATCCATCCATATATAGTCATTTAATCTATGACAATGGGAGCAAGAATTTACATTGGGGTAAAGGTAGTGTATTTAATAAACGGTACTGAGAAAACTGGGCTGACACATGCAAAAAAATGAAACGGGACCACCTCCTTAAGCCATACATGAGAACAAATTCAAAATGGACTAATGACTTACATGTAAGACCTGAAAACAAAAAACTCCTAGAAGAAAAATATAAGGAGTAAATTTACAGACATTACTCTCAGTAATATTTTTACTGATATATCCCACGGGCAAGGGAAGTAAAAGAAAAAATAAACATATGGGATTACATCAAACTTAAAAGTATTTTCACAGCAAAGGAAACCATCAATGAAACAAAAAGCAGCCTACTGAATGGGAGAAGATATTTACCAACGATATATCTGATAAGGGGTTGATATCCAAAATTTATAAAACACTCATGCAATTCAACACCAAAAAAACAAACAACCCAATTAAAAAATGGGCAGATGATATGAAGAGACATTTCTCTAAAGAGGACATACACATGGCAAACAGGCATATGAAAAAATATTTAACCTCACTAATCATTAGAGAAATGCAAATAAAAACCATAATGAGATACCACCTCACTCCGGTCAGAATGGCTACCATCAATGAATCAATAAACAACAATTGTTGGCAAAGTTGTAGTGAGACTGTAGATTGGTGCAGCCATTATGGAAATTAGTATGGAGATATCTCAAAAAACTGAAATGGAAATACCTTATGACCCAACAATTCCACTCTTAGGTATCTATCCAGAGAAACCCAAGACACTAATTCAAAAAAATATATGCAAGCCCTATGTTTATTGCAGCACTATTTTCAATAGCCAAGACTTGGAAACAACCAAAATGTCTGTCAGTAGATGACTGGGTTAAGAAACTGTGGTACATTTATACAATGGAGGATTACTCAACTATAAAGAAGAATGAAATTTTACCATTTGCAACGATATGGATGGACATAGAGAATATTATGCTAAGTGAATAAGTCAGTTGGAGAAAGACAAATACCATATGATCTCACTTATATGTGGAATCTAAAGAACTGAATAAATGAGAAAAGTAAACAGAAATAGTCTCAGAGACAGAGGAAAAACCGATGGTTGCTAGATGGGAGAGGGATGGGGATGAGGGAGAAGGGGAGGGGATTAGACAGCATAAACTGGTAACTACAATATTGCCACAGGGATATGAAAGACAGTTCGGGGAATATAATCAATAATGGTGTAAATATTTAGTAGGGAGTCATGTCAGATGGACACATGTCTTGTTAGGGAGACATGGAAGGTGTAGAGCCTTGACCACTGCACTGTACACCTGAAGCTGAAGGTGAATATTACTGTCTGTCAACTACAATTTAATACATATATAGTCATGGGATGTGGAGTACAGTGTGGGGAGTAGAGTCAATGGAATTGTAATAGATATGTGTGATATGGGGGGGAGCACTTTGTGAGGGATGAAAAGTATAGCTATTGCATTGTTTTGTACACTTGAAACAAATCTAACTAAATAAAAAAAATAGCATCAACTTCTACAGTAGTTTGTCTAGTATTTGTAAGCTATTCCATATCACTGAGTATTCTCACTATGGTAGCAGCCTCTGCTTCAGGGGAAAGTTTATAATTTATTCAATATTTGCTGAAGTTGGACTGATAGATAGTTGAGGATCACGTCCAAAAACATGTTTTATTCTTCTTCACTGTCTGAAAAATCTGCTTTGTTAAACTTTTCCCTTTCAAATCAGCCTTGGTTTTCACACAATTTGGTTATGCAGGTGGGCTCTTGGGCTTGACTGCTTGGGTTCACATTCTTGCTCCTCCCCTTCTAATCGCCAAGTCATTGTCTCTTGCTGTATAATTTCATCTTCTCCTAAAGTTAAGAAGATTACATTGAGTTAATGAGAGTTAATGCACATAAAACTCTCAAACAATGGCTGGCACACAGTAAGTATTGAATAAACGTTAGCTACTATCATCATTATTCAAAGCTACAAGGCATTATTAATAAATATTTTATGCATCACATTTTAGCACAGACAAATAAGGCATATAACTTTGTAAGGGGAAAGGGACATTATATAAATAAAAGTACTCTTACATAGTTCACCTAACCTTTCTGGTATCATCAATTATATATTTCCCTATAATTCAAAATTAAATGCTTAGTTCTCTATTTAAGATTGAGTTTATGTTTATTTTTCAAAATACACCCTTCTTTCCATTCTAACATGTTTAGTTTATAGACATCAGGCCTCTTGTTACCTACACTTTCCCAATAATATTGACTTTTGGATTCAAAAGTTGGTTTAGAAATTCCAGAGAATTTCAAATTTATTTCTGGTACTGTTAAAGAACAGAAAGAGTTCTTCAATCTGTCACTAGGCAGAGCCAAACACTAAACACCAAGAATTGCAGTGGAGAAAGATTGGCTATTTTATTACAAATAGTGCCACCCACGAGAATGGGAAGCTAATGCTCAAAAGCCTGAACTCCCCAATCCAGGTTTTGGGGAGTGTATTTAAGGGGTTGGGGGAACAGGTATGTAGAAGCACTGGTGGGGCAAGTTTTACTTGGAGGAGGACCTTAGAGCCTGGCCATTTATGGTAAGGTGCATCGACACAGGATCTTCCTGAAACAGGGACCTTATGCTTCTAAAAGGGTTCCATGTAAGTTCTGGCTATATTGGGGGTGGGGGCGAGACTGGTTCTAGGTGCAGCTGGAGATCAAACTTCTCTCCTCTGTGCATGCTACAGCTACAAAACTTGCAGTTTTACTGTGTTATCTCTGAAAAGCAACTCAGTACCTTATTAAACAGGATAGGACCATTTTGAGCTGGTTCTGTGGTTACAAATCCCCCCTTTTTGTTTTTCATTCCTCAGTCCTCAGGGAAGTAGGGCAACCAGGTCCAGGTTCAGTTAAGATGGAGGATTAGCTTCAAGATGGCATCGGATTTGTCCACCCATTGTGCCCCTCGTAACTGGCTTTTACAACCTCAAAATTTTCCTCAAATAGTCCCTAAGTGTTAGAGATGACATTCCGGATGTTCAATTTACAAGCAGAGAACACAGCAATGGTAGAGGTAGAAGCAGGCCGGGATACCTGTTCCCTAATATGTGACAAAGAATAAAGAGTAACTTTTGTTATTATGTCCCCAGGACAAAATCCATGAAGTTGATAATTGCAGTGATCATTGGGGAGCATGCCGTCTAGCTGTCGTTTGCATTGCAAGTCTCAGGGAAAGGCCAGTTTTAGTTTTCAATGATTCCAAGTCAAAAGATGGGAGAAAAATTGTTAACATGTTTGAAGAGTCATTGGCAGATACTGGAGGAAACTTGAAGAATTCAGATCCAGTCCAGTTTATAAGTAGAAGACAAAACAAAACTCAAAAGACAACGAACAGCACTAGATTCCAATATTCATAAAGGTATGTTATACTATAGTTTCTACTGAAATATAATATTTCTCTCTATAAGTCACCCCCATTTTTACCAAAGATACCAAAATAAGACTAACTTATTTGCAAAATAAGTCTAGTTTCAATAACTTTGGCCTGATTATTTGTGTAAGTCCAGCAAGAATAGTATTTAACCATATAGGCACTTTAAAATCTGCTTTGCTGGAATTTTTTCAAACGCAATCTTCACATTGAACTTTAAAAGGGCTCTCAAGGCCAGAAAAGCCAAGGCAAGGATTTGCCATAGAGGATGCCTGCAGTACCCATAGTTTTGGGTGAATTCCTTTCTTCTGAAGGTCCCCACGTATCCCGAGGCTCTTTCCTCCAATGATAACAAATACAGTAGCCTTACTTCTATCAGTTAGCAAGTCAGCAGCTTGCGGGTTCTGTGCAGGCGGTGAGTGTTAGGAGCGCTGTCCGGGGTGAGGGCGCTGGGGTGATCTGCAATGTGGCCCTTTGTCAGCCCAGATGCCCAGGCGGATTGTCGCGGCCTTTAACAGACAGGGCCAGGGGAACCTCCTTTGTAGGAGTTCCTAAGCCTCAGTAAGGAACCCATCCTGCACTGCTGAGACAGAGTAGGGATGGGCTCGGCTCTACTCCCTTAATGGCCGGATCCAGCATCACCCAGTTCAGCCACTTTGGGAAGCGGTGATAAGCAACTTTCCAACTGGAAAACTTTCCCAAGGCCACGGACACCCACACCCACATGCGCACTTGAACCCACATTTGACCACTATCTGACCTTCCTGGAGCAGCGTTGTGAGCAGCCATCTTGAACCTACTGAGCATGCCCTAAGACCTTGGCATCTGCTGCAGCTTCGCAAGCCCTGAAACCAGGAAGAAAGGAAAGGCTTACCCCTGCTGACCACAGCAAGCTTGCCCTCACTGTGCCCTATATAGTGCCCCGAAAGACTCCCTTGGGGAGCCAGTCCAGAGTTTCTCTCACCATGCTGTCTCCCTTGTGCTCCAGCATAAGCCCCAATAAACCTTGTCTGAGCTTCTGGTTTGATCTCTTGTCAACTTCTATTACATAAAGAGCATAAGAACCCAAGGTAAGTAACACTATTATCGGTTGATTTAATTTTTCCAAATACCTTGGCAATAACCTTTGCCCACCAGTGCAAAATACAAGATTGTTAAATAGCCCACAGCTGACTGTTAGGGGTATAAATCTAGGGGCTTAAGAATTGGAACTGCTTTGTATTTAATTGCAAATATTTACATGTGCCTGGATGGGCATTGTTTTTCTGCATTGTTAGTATTTTGATGTCCTGGTCTACAGTTCTTGAGCAATAGTTGACCAGTACACAGATACCACTCTATTCAGCTAGGATATAATCCAAAGGAATTCAATTACCTAATGCAACTTTGGCCAGAGAGCCTAAAGCCTCCTTTTGAGACCCTATGGCTTTAGCAATCTCATTGGCTATTTTATTGAAAGATTTCTAATCATGTGTTTATGGGCTGCCATTCCCCACTCCAGAGAGATAAGGTCCTGCCAAACTATGGCCAAAACATTGGCCAAAAACTATGTTCCTGATAGCCAGGTAGATGGAAAATCGGAGAACTTCTCTTTTGAGTTGATTGAATAAATTTAAAGGAAGATAATTAGAATTTATATATCCAGAGGAGATTGTTTAAAGCAAGTGGAATATTAGAAATACAAGCAAATAAAATGAGGGTCTCAGTGTGTTGGGGGATCAATTTGGGAAAAGAACTCCCCGGTAGCTGAGGGCCTCTCTTCCTCTTGCTGGGGCTGGTGGTCCAGGGGGCTCTTACTCTTTGGAGGCTATGTGGACCATGAGGTCCACCACCCTGTTGCTATAGCCAAATTCATTGTCATACTAGGAAATGAGCTTGACAAAGTGGTCGTTGAGGGCAATGCCAGCCCCAGCATCAAAGGTGGAAGAGTGGGTATCACTGTTAAAGTCACAGGAAACAACTTAGTCCTCTATATAGCCCAGGATGCCCTTGATGGGGCCTTCCAATGCTTGCATCACCACTTTCTTGATGTCATAATATTTGGCATCTTTCTCCAGGCAGCAGGTCAGATCCACAACCGACACATTGGGGGTAGGGACACGGAAGACCATACCAGTGAGCTTCCAATTCAGCTCAGGGATGACCTTGCCTACAGCCTTAGCAGCACCAGCAGAAGTAGGGATGATGTTCTGGGCAGTCCCTTGGCCGTCACACCACAGCTTCCCAGAGGGACCATCCACGGTCTTTTGGATAGTAGTGATAGCATGGACCGTGGTGATGAGTCCCTCCACTTGAAGAGTGGATACCATAGTTTTCATGGATGACCTTGGCCCACAGGGCAAGCAGTTGGTGTTACAGGAGGCATTGCTGACAATCTTGAGGGGCTTGTCATACTTCTCATGGTTCACACTAATCACAAACATGGCTCCACCCTTCAATTACAGTTGACATTCAATATTAGTTTATATTAGTTTCAAGTGTACAGGATAGAGGGTGATTTTTAGAGAGAACACTTGTTTCAATAGAAACTATAATACACAATAGTGGGCATTAGATTCTAGTTCAGCTAATTGTCTTTAATATTTTATTTTCCACCTCTAAACTGGACTGGATCCTAAATTTTTCTAGTGAAAATATTTGGCTACGGTCCCTCTGAACTAATATTTCATTTTCTCCCATCTTTTGCCTTGAAATTATTGAGAATTAAAGCTTTTTTTTCCCTGAGCCATGCAGTTACAAATTGCAGCTAGACGACATGATATAAAACTGTAGAGAAATTGTCACAACAGTTCATGCTTAAACAATCTCAGTTACTGAGATTGTTTAAACCACACATTGTTTACCTGAACACCTGATGACATCATCAGACATTCAAACTGCAGACCAGGAGAATCTATCAGATTGTCGCTGCCTACTTTAATTCCAGCAAAAGTGAAACTATAAGCCGTACTTCTAGAAATCTTGACTGAGAACCTCACAGATTCAGAAACTGTTTTATAATTTGCTCTGACTATTAACCTTTTATTTTTCTTTTGTTTCCATAAATCTTATGAAATATCAATGTTATGGAATTTAACCAATATAGTCAGCCCTTTGGCCCATTCGGATCAAGCTCTAAGATTCTAACAGACCATGTTAGAGTCCTTGGCATGTACATCCTTAGAGAATAAGATTGCTTTAGGTTACTTGGTAACTGAACAAGGAAGTGTTTGTACAGTGGCCAATTTATCATATTTGAGGTCCTGGGAGACATAATAACAAAAGTTACTCTTTATACTTTGTGCCATATTAGGATACAAGTATCCTCTCCTGTTGCTACGTCTACCATTGCTGTGATCTCTGCTTGTAAATTGAACAGAAAAAAAAAAATGCCCCTCTAAGGCTCAGGGACCATCACAGAAAAGATGGGCAGATGAGATTGTAAGAGACAGATAAAGGGCACAGTGGGCAGACAAACCTGACTCTATCTTAAAAACTAATCTTCGTAATTGAGCCTGGATCAGGTAGCCCTATTTCACTGATGATTTGCTGGGGCCTGAGCATGAGGAACCTTCCCCCAACTGCATACAGGAAATTGTTTGGCTCAGAGTCTAAACAAACCTTGGCAACACATTCTGATCAGCAGAACCCTATAAGGTTACCCCCTGCAGCCATAGTGCTTCCTCCTTTCGGTACTCCCTCCCTTTTTCTTTTTTCTTTTTACCTCCCCCACTAGTCCCGTTGCTATTGGCAACTCACGCCTTTACATTCCTTCCCTCCCCTTCCAGTTCCTTGACTATATAAGCCCCCTCCTGTTCTTCAATAAACGAGGCTTGATCAGAACCCTGTCTTGCCTCCATTTCTTCGCGCCTCCTATTTTCTCCTTTCAGAAGGCTGCCCCTCGGCCCCTGTTGAATGCCCCGCCGGTCGGGGCATTTCTGGCGCCCAACGTGGGGCCAGAGGACTGCATGCCCTCCGGAAGACTGTCTGCTTCAAGTCCGGCCGGACACACCGCTGAGTTGCCGCGTGGTATTGACCCGCGAGTCTGACTCGTTTCCTGATCTCCACGGACAAAGCCGGTCCGTGAGCCTGATCTGAGTAAGGTGAGCAGACTGACAGAAAATAGACGTTTCTGGGATGACAAATTGGTGTGATAGTCTCCTCGGTCGTATGTCTGTGTGAGTGCGTGGAGGTTCCAAGACTTCGGGTCGCGGAATCTGATTGGGCCCTAATCTGCGGTTCCGTTTCTGTCGTAAGGTTAAACAGCGACTGGGCTGTGAGTGGTCGACTCCGTAACTCTCCGGAGTCGCCCCCAGTCCACCAGTGCGGGGGCTTATACCGCAGAGCTTTTGCCAAGACAGATTTAGTCCCGCGAGGGGCACGGCCAGACGGGCATCTGAGTGTTTTTTCGAGTGTTTGAAGGGCCGAGGAGAAAACAATGGGCCAAACAACAAGTTCACACGAACTTTTCCTCTCGGGTTTAAAGTCATCCCTCAAGGTGCGGGGAATTAAGGCTAGAAAAAAGGACCTCCGCCAATTCTTCGGTCTTCTGACAAATATCTGTCCCTGGTTCCCCCAGGAGGGAACGATAGACGTGTGCTATTGGAAGCGTGTCGGTAACGCTCTCCAGGATTTTTATAAGTCATTCGGGCCTGAAAAGGTCCCCGTTTCTGCCTTTACTTACTGGAGTCTCATTAATGACATCCTCAAAGTACACTCCCACGACCCAGATGTTTAAGAGATACTCAAAACAGGGGAGAACCTCTTAAAGGAATCCTCTCATCCCCCGTCTGCCTGTGGGTCGGTTTGCATAGATATTCCTTCTCAAGAAAATAAGCCCCCTACTGCCCCCAGTCTGGCTGAGTCATTAAACCAACCGTCAACAAGACTTTATCCCTGTTTACAAAACCTTTCTTCGGGCTCAGACACAGTCCTCCCTCCCGAAGACCAGGCCACCCTCGATGAGGAGGCTGCCCGCTACCATCAAGAGGACCCCCCCTTTAAGGTTGCCCCGCCTTTTCGGCCACCCCCATATTTGCCTCCTCACCAACCTCCTTTTTTTGCCTCTATCGTGGACACTCCCGTCACTAATTTGACCCCTCCATCCGCTCCCCTTACTGCCCCAGGGGCCCAGACAAATGTCCCCCTAACCTTACAAATAGCCTCTCTCAGAGAGGCCCTTCAAGAAAAACGCCAACACCTTAGCCTGCTCAAGGAACTCCATGCCCTTGAGGCTGAACTTGCCTCGCTCTCTGGTGCTCCCCCTGCGTCCCAACATTCAACAAGGCCATCTCCCAAACAAAAGCCCGTTTTCACCTTTCCAGTCACTCGAAGGCAGGCCGCTGAGGCCAGCCCTGACACCCTAACCCTGAAGCCTCCCATGAGGAGGTAATTGCGGAAGAGTCCGATGCGAGCCCGAGAACGAGACCCCTCCCCTTCGGATGAGGAGGCTGAGTCCTCAGAGACTTCAGGACGTAGACATAAATACCGCCCCCTAAATATTAGATATCTTAAGGACTTAAAATCCGCGGTCCATACTTATGGCCCGACTGCCCCCTTTACACTTGCCTTGCTCGAGAGCCTTACTGACCGGTGGCTAACACCTAATGATTGGTATACCTTAGCTCATGCTGCCTTGTCCGGCGGCGACTTTATCTTATGGCGTACTGAATACGCAGAAAACTGCCGAAGAACGGCGGAGCGTAATGCTCAGACCCGGTCCTCTCGTAACTGGACAAGGGACCGACTTCTCGGCCGAGGGGCCTTTAACACCAATGAAATTCAGGCTGCCTTCCCCCCTGGCTTATTGGCCCAGATCCAAAACGCTGGCCTCAAGGCCTGGCGCAAACTTCCCCCTAAGGGACCGGCCAGCACCTCTCTCGCCAAGATTCATCAAGGACCTGACGGAGTCGTACTGTG
This sequence comes from Aselliscus stoliczkanus, assembly GCA_033961575.1. Lineage (NCBI taxonomy): Eukaryota > Metazoa > Chordata > Mammalia > Chiroptera > Hipposideridae > Aselliscus > Aselliscus stoliczkanus. The sequence continues at coordinate 66,141,722 of CM066740.1, read as the reverse complement.
ATTTCATCAGCCGCTTAACGGAAGCCGCTGAGCGCTTAATCGGCAAGGAGGAGTCAGAGAGCGCCTTCATTAAACACCTTGCATTTGAAAATGCCAATTCTGCCTGTCAGGATGCCCTTCGCTCCCATCGTGATAGACCTCTCTCAGAGTACATCAAACTCTGTTCTAATGTAGGGACATCTCATGCCATAGGTGTTGCCATTGGAGCCGCCCTCAAAAACCTTACCATAGATAATCAAAAATCTTGCTTTAATTGCAAACAGCCTGGCCTTCACGGCTCTCCCCGCTAACTGGTCTGGTCTCTGTGCCCAGGCCCTCCTCCTACCTGACATTGACATTCTGCCCGGAGACCAGCCGGTCCCTGTACCGGCCCTTGATCTATTCCCAGGACGGTCAAAGCGAGCCCTCGAGTTTATTCCCCTCATGGCAGGGCTGGGCATAACCACGGCGATGACGGCCGGCGCCACTGGTGCAGGGAATAGCCATCACACTTATCAAAAGCTCTCTCTCCAGCTTATTGAGGATGTTACCACCCTGTCTGGCACTATTAGTGATCTCCAGGACCAAATTGACTCACTAGCTGAGGTAGTTTTGCAAAACAGACGGGGACTTGACTTTTTAACTGCAGAACAGGGGGGAATCTGTTTGACCCTGCAGGAACGATGCTGCTTCTACGCTAACAAATCCGGCATAGTCCGAGATAAGGTCAAGAAGCTCCAGGACGACCTGCTCCAACGCAAAAAACAGCTCCTTGAAAACCCCTTCCTGACCGGGTTTCACGGTCTCTTGCCTTACCTCCTCCCTATTCTCAGCCCCCTTTAGGACTGCTCCCTAATTCTTTCCTTCGGGCCTTGGGCATGGAAACGCTGACAAATTTTATCAAACAGCAGATTGATAACATTCTGGCCAAACCCATTCATGTTCATTACCATCGGCTGGCTATGGCAGACGCCGAGGAACAAGGACCTCCCAAGCCAGGCCCCGATATATTGATATCTAGATGGCATGTGGGCTGAAGACATGCCGGCCTCCGAGCCCTGGGCACCGAGTTGGCTGCAGCTATTGAGTACTGCAAGGGAGGGTCCTTACAGACTCCAACTTCAGATCTCCCTGATTACATGCCTGATTTGCCGCAAAGGTTGGTACCCTTTCATATTCTCTGCCCTGCCTTTCCTCCCACAAAAGGTACCAAGGGCATCAAAGGTTTTCGGCCCTGCCGGACCCCTGGGGAGGAATCAGGCCACTGTTTTCCCACTCGGTTAAGGCCCACCCTCTAAAACACAGAGGGAGGAGATGCTGGGGCCTGAGCATGAGGAACCTTCCCCCAACTGCATACAGGAAATTGTTTGGCTCAGAGTCTAAACAAACCTTGGCAACACATTCTGATCAGCAGAACCCTATAAGGTTACCCCCTGCAGCCATAGTGCTTCCTCCTTTCGGTACTTCCTCCCTTTTTCTTTTTTCTTTTTTACCTCCCCCCCTAGTCCCGTTGCTATTGGCAACTCCCGCCTTTGCGTATTCCTCCTCCCCTTCTAGTCCCGTTGCTATTGGCAACTCCCGCCTTTACATTCCTTCCCTCCCCTTCCAGTTCCTTGACTATATAAGCCCCCTCCTGTTCTTCAATAAACGAGGCTTGATCAGAACCCTGTCTTGCCTCCATTTCTTCGCGCCTCCCATTTTCTCCTTTCAGAAGGCTGCCCCTCGGCCCCTGTTGAATGCCCCGCCGGTCGGGGCAATGATTGAGGAAGGAACAAAAAAAGACAGGAACTATAACAATGAAATGCTCAAGCTCTCTGACTCCATTTTGTTCAAGCCTGAGTTGTTCCCATGTCCTTAAGACCAGTAGCTTCTGCTTTGCCTTGTGTGTAGAGGTGCTAATCGTTAGAGAAATTGTGCTTGAAGCTAGAGTTTTACAAAACAGGCCCTCCCATTCCCCTCCCCTTGACATAAAAGAAGCCTGAACTCTGTACTTCTTTAAGATGGATCTGTGAAACTACTAGGGCTCCCATTTTCTTGGTGCTGGCTTCTTGGTCAATAAACCTGTCCTTACTCCAAACTCTGATGTTTTGAGTTTGGGCTTTTCGAAGCTTTGGGCACATGGACTTTGAAGTAATAACAGTGTGGATTAAACTTTGACTGTGTGCCATATGGATGCCTCTCCGATACCAATGAAATGCAGATGAGTGCACCCCCTACAGGCTACCACTGCCTGCTGCTTTAGCATGTACAAAGAAAGCCTGGGAGGAGTGTGTAAAGTCCCCATTCCCCTGGGAATGGTTCAAGGTGGCAGAGGGAGAGCAGTGTCTTCTGTGGGGTCAGAAGGCTCTTACAAAAGAGTTCACTATAGTCACCGAGAAATTCAGTTCATAAAAGTCAAATCAAATAACATCGACAAACAACACATCTCACTCATATTCATATATTCCACCCCCGCACACACCCACACCCACACAATTTTCAGTTAATTTGCCAGCTCTAGACCAGTTTAAAACCAATTTCAAGTTGAAAACAAAATTCCATGGCCAGATTCAAACAAACCAAATGACTTCAATCCAGATTACCAAGGTAATTTCTCAAAGCCTGCTTCCTTATATAACCAGTGGGAAATTCCCAAAACACCAAAAGGGAAACATTCTTTGGTGTCTTCACACATGAAGTTATTCACCAAGAGATGTCTCTGAAGCCATGTACCCAATTTCACTGCAAAATGAAAGTACCGCAGGTCAGCCATGCCTGGTCAGCAGTGAGCACTGCAGGTCTGTTCCTGGAACAATAAGTCCAGGCAGTTGCTTGGGTGGGACTTGGAGACATGGCCACTGGCCAGCAGTCATTGAACCATGGATAAAAAGCCCATTCAGGTCTAAGTCCCATCTGAGTTGCCTTTTTTGTTACAGAACAGAAAGAGTTCATTTACCCAGTATAAGGATGACGCTATGTCTTCTATTTTGTGATTTAAACCCCTAGTGTCATTCGATTTAGCAGTGTAGTTTATCTTGGGACCTTCTGAAAGTTTTTCTTTTCCTTGCCTTCCTCTCCTCCTGCCAAACCTTAATGACTTTGTTTACTACATGTACAATGCACACACTAGCTTCAGTTGTTCTGTTTACTCTGCACACACCAGTTTCCATGATTCCTTTTATTCAGATGGAATGCATACCCAGCTCAATGACTTGAAAGAAGTTTCTACATCTGCATAAGGCCCACTCCTATCCCTGAAACAAAACAGCCTCTGGGAAGCACGTTTTACCAGGAATTGCCTGACCAACTTCCCTTTTCCTTTGTGCTGCCTCTCCTTACCTGCCTATAAAACCTTTTGGCCATGCTGGAAGGTGGGGGATGACCTGGGACAGGAGTCTACCATCCTCCCAGAATGCTGGCATTTTGAATAAACCTACTTTTCTTTCCATCAACCTCGCCTCTTGAGTTTTGACTTTTGTGCAGCAAGCAGCCAGTAACGCCAACACTAGCAGAGCCAAACATTAAACACCAAAATTGCAGTGGGGAAAGATTGGCTATTTTATTATGAATGGTGCCACCCAGGAGAACAGGAAGCTAATGCTCAAAAGCCTACACTCCCCAATCCAGGGTTTGGGAGGGTTTTTAAGAGGCTGGGGGAAAAGGTATGTGGAAGTGCTGGCAGGTCAAGTTTTAATAGGAGGGACTTTGAGCCTGGCCATTTATGGGAAGGGGCATCGACACAGGATCTTCCTGAAACAGGGACACATTGCTTCTGCTACCTGCTGAAGGTCCAGCTGTTGGCTACACAAAAGCCAAACTTGAGAGATGAGGCTGGTGGGAAGAAAAGCAGGTTTATTCAAAATACCAACATTCTGGAAGGATGGTAGACTCCTGCCCAAGGCCATCCCCTGCCAACTCCCACCACTGCCAGAAGGTTTTATAGACACATAAGAAGAGCAGAACAAAGGGAAGGGGGAGGGGAGGTGGCTTGGCCTGGAATGAACAGAGCCATTGAAACTGGTCTGGAGTAAACAGAGCCACTGACACTGGTGTGCATAATAAGTGTAGTAAACAGAGTCATTAGAGTTTGGCAGGAGGTGAGGGGAGCAAAGAAAAAAACCTCAAAATGTCCCAAGCTAAATGACACTGTTAAGTTGAATTACACTAGCTTAAGTCTCACAATAGAGGATACAGTATCAGCCTTACACTTCTGAAAGGGTTCCAGTATTCAAATTCAGGCTATGTCCTTGTCCTTTGGCTCCAGATGCAGCTGGAGGTCAAAGTTCTCTCTACATGCTTGGCTGCATGACTTCAGGTTTTAGTTTGTTGTCTCTGAAAATCAACTCAGTCTCTCTCTCTCGCCCCACCCCCTCATCTAGGCCATTCTCTTCCCTGAGAACGTATAACTAATACGGGAGGCTTAGGCTTCTCTCTGTTCCGCCCTCCCCCCCCACACACACACACTAGACCCTTCTCTTCCCTGAAGACGTATCACTTAATAAGCCCTGCTTGCACACTAATCAGCTTGCTGACCTCTGATTCTTCACTGCTTGGCAAGAAGAACTGAGACTCCTGTAACTGTGGCAATTACAGTATACCATAGCAGTTAAAATCGTTTACTTAATACTCTTAAATTGTTGCTCAGTAACTTACTCTGCTAATAAAAATGATAAATCAAAATATTGTAAGTAAACTCACTGAGTTTGCAGAATGGAATGTGAAGTACTGTTTAAATACGTGGATGTGACTGTGCGATCATGTCTTTAGGGTCTGATCTTCCTGGTTTTGTTTGTGAATGCACGATGGCCTTCTAGGTAAGAACACTTCTTGCTTCTCTGAATCAGAGGATCCTAGGAGCTACATGAAATTATTCTACAATAAGTTTGTATTCCCATGAAAATTCAGTTTCCCAATCCTCATTGTGAAGAAATTATGTTCGATGTGTTGTAAACACTCTTGGTTAAATGAAAGAGTTTCTTCTCATGTATCACATGTAAATTCATGACTCCCACTGACAATAATCAGAGGAACAAACACAAAGTTGTTCTTTAAACTCTCACAGAAAGTGAGGAAGAGATTTATCAGAACCCTCTGCCAAAGTCCTCATCAAGACTCATTGGCTGAAATCCAGTCATGGGCGCATTGCTGACTCACTGCCCAAGGGAACCCGCTGTCTGCAGCATTGGTCCATCTTGTCCTGAAGTAGATGAGCTCAACAGCAAAGTTTGAAAAGTGACACCTACCAGTTCTGTTAGGAAGAAGAGAGGAGGGTGGATGATTAAAAATGTATATTTTGTAATAATTTGGATGTATATTAATTAAACATATATTTATATGACTTTACCACCTGTAAGGCAGTCTACTATAATAGAAGCTGGGGTTATAAATGTGAGCAAGAGAGACAGTTTCTATCCTCATGACCTTACATCCTACTTGGTAAATACAGATAATCAAATTAGTAATATATGTCAATGGTTAATATTTGTGATGAAGAAACTGAAACAGGGTAATGGGGTAGAATGTGTGTGGGATGCTCATTTTAAAGAGGTGGCCTGTCTGAAGTAAAGATATCCTTGCTGACACTGCAATCATGAAAAGAGGCAGATGGGTGAAGACCTGGTGAAAGAGTGTTTCATTTTAGAGAGAATAGCAATTGCAAATCTCCAAAACGAGGTTGGCCTTTCAAGTCAGAGAAGACTGGCAGCGCTAGAATATTGAGAGGAAGGTAAGAGATGAGGTCTGAGAAATCATCAGGGATAGCTCATGTGAGGTTTTTCAGGTCGTAATGAAAAGTGTGGATTTTATTCTACTTGACCTGGAAAGCCACTGGGGTTGCATTTGTAGGGAGAATATAGTGAGACATCAAAGGAAAGGAAAGCTTTCTGATGTCTGTCTCACAATTTCACTTGTATGAAATAGTATTTCCCAAATCACCTGATCTCTTTAATCATGGCACTCAAGGCCATTTATTTGAGTACCCCAAATATTTTTCTGTACTGAATCATTGGCCAATATCTCCTATACTACATGAATCACTTTCTAATTTTAAAGAACCCACACTATTAGCTTGAAAATACAATTTTACGATTGTGCTACATGGAAGATGGGCTTTACTGCAGAAGTACTGAGGTGGCCAAAACATCTGGACTGGCTGGGAAGCATTCTAAATGAGCAGATTTGTCATGTCTTGTACCACAACTGTGAAGTAACTGCTATTCACTCAACAGTCTAAACTGTCAACTCTGTCCTTCTGTGTAGAAATAAACATTTTTCCACAATAAAGACTTTTTATAAAAGCAATCAAACAATTCTAGAGAGCATTGTTATCAGGAGCTAATCACACCCATGGGGAGTTATAGGCTCTTAGCTGCTGCAGGGCCTCACAGCCCCTGAGGGCTGTGCCTACCTCCTGACCCCCCTCCCCCCCCCAGCACAGCACTTGTTGGTTAATTAGATAATATTCAACTTGGTAATACTGTATTTGAAGATCCTTTTGGAAGTTTCACAGTTTATAAAAACTCATACATATATCCGCACACATATCAGCAAAAGTTTGGATAATTACTTCCTCCAAATGAACCCAAGTTTTAAATAACTATTTAAAAAAATAGAGTTCAAAACTAAACCCTAAAGTGCTACTTTAACAATGAGTAATTCTGATGAGTTCCACCCAGGAAATCTTTGAGAGAAACTGCCAGAAATTACATAAAATAGTTTATTTATATTCAATAAATGGTTGTGACACTTCAGTCCTGCCTATGAGACTTGGTTGCCCACTGTTTAAAAAAAAATTAGGGAAGAATAATAAACACATATTGTTAATAATAAACCCAGGCATAAACATATACATTAGTTTGGAAAACTTTGTCATAATGCTTGTATTAGGGTGAGTAAGAAAAACTTTAAAATAAACTTGAATACTGATATAGTTATTTTGCAGTTCAAATTTTTAAATTAGTTTAAATACTTAAATAAATAAACTATTTATTTTTCTATTTGTATTTCCAACAGGCTGCTGTGCAAAGAACTGTAACCACCCATAAAATGAGTATGGTGTTGCTGAGGAGGAAAATAATTTCCTCTATACTTCCAAGTTCTTCTAGCTGGCCTAAGAATTAAGTGGACATAATACAGATTAACAGGAGAAAATCAAATTTAATTTTGTATGTGCAGGGCTCCGTAAGATCATGGGGGCCTTCAGATGGTTAGGCAATTGGGGTTTATATGCCATTCTGAATGAAGGAGAAGAAGTAGGAGCATGGAATTTCAAAGAGGAGGAATGCAATTCTCAAGGAGAAGGAAATCAAATGTTTGGAAAGCAAATGTTTGGGGTCCTGTAGAGACCATGGGCAGAGAGGACTTGGGTCTCCAAGCCCTGGTGTCCCCACCACAACCTGTAGCCCATATTCTTTGTATCTCTAATGATAACTCTTCTTCCCGGACAGGCCCTTTATTGAGATTCTTTTGGGCAGTCAGTGGAAGGTCTGCTCTTTCTGAGACTTGTTTCTTAAAAGTAATCAGCCTAATATAACCCTTATGCCAGGGAAACATATGTTGGGGTGGTAAAATCCACTCCCTTACAATGTCTATGAATCTCATAATTACATTAATAAATAAATAATTACATTAAAGTACATTTTAAAAATAAATGATGCCATATAACTGAAAATATTTTATAGCACTATCACTTTTCACTACTATCAGAAAATAAGAAAAATGATCCAAATGTCTTATTTTGCTTTTCTTTCTTCTGGTAATTATGAACAAACTGGAAAGATCTAAACAACAATAATTCAAGGTAGAGTTTAAGTTTTGAAAACTTATTAAGTTTATAAAACTTATTAAGTAGTATGCTAATGAGGGATGATGGTACTTAGGGAGAGTATCAGGAATCATAGCTACAGATAAATAAAGGAAAGAAAATAGAATGAATTTCTGAGAGACATTATAGAAATTTTTCCTCTTGGCATTGTCAAAATGCCCCCAAAGCAGGATTTATTGAATCACCATTATTTGCCAAGCACCATTACAGTGATTGTGTATAAATGTTAAAATCCAAAAAAGGTAGAGCCCTGGCTCTTAAGGAATTTATCTTTTTGTTGAATACAAAATGTCTAACATGCCAGAACTTAGTAGCTATTTACATAAGTTAATACAAATCATCAAATTAGTCCAGGATCCCAATGTCCATCCATCAGAATCACCAGGGAGCATTTATTTTTAAACACAAATTCTGGAGCCTGAGAAAGTCTAGTTCAGCAGTTTGTGGAAGGAATTTGTTTTTAAATCTGTCAAGTAATTCATGTTAACGGCTCTTCTTAAAAAACATTTAAATATTATCAGGGAAATAAAAGCAAAATCTTCCCAACCCAGAAAAACCCCTCTAGTATAGTAAAAGAGAATGAAAGCAATTTTATTATAGAATAAGCATTAAATCAGAATGTGATGGTCAGCACAGGAAATCTGCTAAGAAATTGCAAAGACAGAAAGGATTCTCACCCTTTTCTGTAGCAAAGTAGATATGACCCATTATATAAACATTTTCAAGATAAACAATAACTAACAATAATTAGCCCTCAAGTAAGAGAACTTGACAGCACCATTTGTCACACACAGTTTATTCAGAATTCACCTGGTAATTAGGTTTATACAAAGGTAAAACAAATTTCTCATATCTTTATGAGTTTTTAGTTTTGCAACTGGAGCTAAGCTCTACCTCCCACAGAAACAGGGAGATTGGAGCACTGTCATTCTTTATGTTTACATTCCAAAGGGATGACTCCCAGACCCTTAAGAAAAACATTCCTGGGTTAAAAACTGTCAAGAGGCTTTTAAAAAGATTTGCATACACCTCAGAGAGGCAGAAAAAGAATTCATAATTACAAGCGTACAAAAGAAAATGTTTTAAGATACAGGAAGGAGACCTATCTTCCCTATTTTTACAAGGGAAAATTAAGCCTTTTATTATTCATTTATATTCATCCTTAAAATATTCATACCATAATCCCATTGTCTAAAATAGTCTATGAATAAGACCTCATGTGATATGACTTTTTTTTTTTTTTTGAGGGCAGTGTCACTGGCCCTCACATGTGGGACCGAACCGGGGCGCTGGCTTCCCAAACCAGCGCTCAACCACTGCGCCACTTGGCCGGCCCCCTGATATGACTATTTTTAATTACTCTTTCAAATTTAGATGCCAAAGAGGTCCTAAACTTCGGAAGTTTAAGACTGAATACTTACATAAGCGAGTGAGTGTATAAAGGAATTGAGTGAATGCATGAGCATGAGTCTTCTTTCCATTGGAGGTGTTCTATCCCACTTCACTTTTCTGAACTCAGAATATTTCAGTTTTGGATAGGAATTGCACCAGCTGGCCTCTAGGGTTTCCTCCACTAATGAGAATGATGTAAATTTTGTGATATAAATCAGGTAGGCATGTTAGAGTGACTAGTGCATTCTCTTCTAATGTGAGATTATAATCACTGGGACAAAGATATTTCAGTGTTTGAGGTACCATGATAGGTAGAATTTTTTGCCATCCTGTGGGATAAAAAGTATGACCAAGTTGGCTACAGCCATTAGGGTCTTTCATATAAGCAACACAAATTCTCGATGATCAGAAATACACAACATAACTTAATCTGACATCTTTTGAAATGCAATCAGATTCCACTATGAAATTATAAAATTAACACAATACCCCAGAAAAGCAGTAACCCTTATGTACTCTGTATGGACCCTTATTAAAAGGAATAACATATAGTTAAAAATCAAGCATTTTAATGTATTTCAGAGAAGCTATTAAATGCCAGGTAAAACATATTTCTAAGGGAAATGTTTGAGCCAACTGTCAAGATGACAAAAGGTTTGCTCCCAATCACATTTTTGGATTATTCATGCATTATTTATTCCTATAATTTTTAGCTCCAAAATAATGCATCCACTCAATGAGGCAGTTCAACAGATTACTTCCAAAGTTGTTCTGGGAATAATCCTTCTGAATGCATTTGAATCAACTTGTGCCTTATATTACTTCTCCTTACCCAAAATTCTGGATTATTTTTCAAAGGGTTTTCTGTTTTTAATTATCCGCAAGAAGAAAAAAATATCCTTTCATCAGCAAGAAAACCAATAAAAACTTCTTGGAACAAATAGATCTATTACTGAAATAGTGACACAAAAATATGATGCAGGTCTTCTTCTGAATCATAGTATGACAGTAACGTAAGTTGTTGAATACAATATTTGAGTTAGCCTTCCTTTTTGTATGAATTGATGCATCTAATGTAAGTATTCTTTCAAAGTTTCAAAACTGTTTTTCAAACTAATTTTTAAATTGAAACTGTCCAAACTGAAATTCACTAGTAATGTTACAAGATAAACTGAGGCCTATTAAAAACTATGAGTTAATTTGAGCAAAAATCTATTTGAATCAGCAGCACTGAACTGGAAGTGGTTAGAAGCACTGATGGGGAAGAGAAAATTTCTTTTTTTTCCCCTCTTAGTTCTTCTGGCTGGCCTAAGAATTAAATTGATATGAGACAGATTAACAGGAGAAAAATGAAACAAATTTAATTACGTATGTACATACGATGCTCCATAGGCTCTGGGCCCAAGGACAAATTGGGCAGTTGAGGTTCATGTGCCATCTAATTTAGCTAAGGACAAAGGGGGAAGTGGTTTGAACTTCAAAAGGGAGGAAGGCAATTCACAGGTATGGGAAAGAGCAAACATTTGATAAATTCTTGCTGGGCCACCCAGGAATAATGAGACACAGAGGGGAGCCTCACAGACTTTGCAGGGTCCTTCCCAGCTGCCATATTTAGTCCACACTGTGCCAAGGTGATACCTCCCTTTCTGGAACAGGATTTTCTATCTGAATTCATTTAGGCAGTTAAGGGGGAGGTAGAAGTTTCTTCTTGAGTCTTCTGTTTCTTAAACCTAACCATCTTAAAATAATCAATGTCCCCAAAAAGGCATATTTTGGGGTGGTAAATTTTGCCCCCCAACCCTCCACCTGACAAGCACTCAGGGAAAGCCTTGTATAGAGAAAAGATGGAAGCAAAGAAAGGAAATTATTGATTCGCTATAGCTTAACACCTAGTTGGCTGTTTGTGATTTGTTGTCCTTAGGTTTCGATTTTGAAACTTGAGGCATTTACAGACTTAGATTTTTGTTTGCTTACATAGGTGACCACAGCATTAGAGCCACCTCAGTCCAATAGTCTCCTTGTTTAGTTAGTTTAACAGAAATTGTCCCATAAGGGCTCTCTGGAACAAAAGGACCATCTTTATTCTATCATTTAAAACATTTTTATAATGACAACATTTTCTAGAGATTTTCTTCTAGATAGTGTGATATATGGAATGTATTTCTTGACCATAAAGTAACTGAATTAAACTTTATTGTCACTAGGGAAGTGTCAAATCTGAAACCTAGTTCCTAGCAAAGGGGTTTGTCCATGTATTCCAAACATTTAATGAAATCAGAGGCAAATAAGATCTTTAAGAGTGTGAACTTTGAGGAATGCTTGGAAGTCTGAAGAGTAACATATTTTTAAACATTACCTTCTTTCTTTTACACAAACTTTTTTGTTTTCTTCCTATAACAGGCATAATAAAAAATCCCTGAACGCAATCGAGACACCTTTGAAATTGATTGCATTTTCAGGTGAAGTTACATGTCTAAAAATAGACTAACTTTACTTTTTGGAACTTCCCCAGATCTAGGAAGAAAATTACAATAGTATGAGATTACTAAACACAGAGCCTTATACTTTGCCATCCTGTGTAGTTGTTGATTTGCTTTATATGGATAAACTGGAAAGCTTTAACATAGACAAGTAATATTGGATTGAGTTTGTCTTTGAAATAACTCCTAAATGGAGATGCTCCAATCAATAATTGTAATTGTAAAAGCAAGTTTTATTTTGATCAGAGTAATGCATACATAGTTAATAATTCCACCAATGACTAAATTGCTTATATTGCAAAAATGTCAGTTTCCTACCCAATCCTTTCATCTTCATTGCCTGTCCAACTCTTCAAAAGCAGGATCTCCCAACTTTCTTAGCTGTTTCTTCTGGTATTAACGTAAATATTCTTAAATAATATATTTATATTAGACATACATGATTTATTAATATTAAACAGTATCAATTTAATTTCCTAACTTATGGCTAGTTAGCTTTTTTAAACCACTATACACGTCTGCTCATTCATGTCTGCTCCCTCCTTATTCTCAATATATTTGGTTAAACAATAGTCAGTATTTACATTGTTAAAACTATGCAACTCCTCAGTGCTGAGCTGACTCAAGTAATGAACTAGGATTTATTTTTCGCATCTAATTTTTTGTTTGCTTAGTTATCTAGGTACCTATTAATTTTAGTGATGGATGATGTAGCAATCATTAAGTTTTTTGTCCAATATTCCAATATATCTATCAAACAACTAACAATATTTTTCCAAATGTTCAAACTCATCTTAGATCCATTTTCTTTCCTAGGGAAGACCCTTTCCGTATATTTTCTTTTTTCTCAACTTTAGACTGATTCTCTCCAGGACTGAATAGAATTGTCATCCTAGAACTTGCTTCACCAATTTCCTGTGTTGGATCATTCATTTTTTAAATCCTTGGTTTTACCCAACTGTATTTACCCAACTGTCTTCCTATATTTTGTTGATACTTACCTTTTATTAGAATCCTAAGGAAAAAACATATTGGCAATGTATATTTTTGCCCACACACATTAGAAAGTATCTTTATTCCACTCTCATACTTGATTGATAGTTTTGCTGGGTATTGATAGTTTGAGTACGTCTATCAGATAGGAAACAATTTGTCCTCAGAAATTTTAAAATATCGCTCCATTTTAAAAAAAATTTTAAGTGTTATTCTTGAGAGAATTCCAAATGGTTTCCAGTTGTTATTGTTTGTGACCTGTCTTGTGTCTGTCACTTTTTGGATCTTCTCTTTATTTTTTTATTCAGAACAGCCTTATGGTGTTCTGAATGTCTAAAGGTGCCTTGTCCTGGGTCTGTTTTCATTCACTGTATTAGGAGTATGTCTTTTAGGGATGTGGTAGATCATAGAGAGCTTCACAGGAAGAATGATGAGCCCAAAGGACATAATTGTTCTGAATAAGACTATCAATCTCCTTCTCCACTTTTGTCATAGCTGGTGCTTCTAATCAATGTGTTTTCAGGATATCTTGAGGCAAATTCTCTTGCTTTTCTTGTTTTTCTTTCCTCCTTAGACATTTACCTCAATTCCTCATTTAGTTATCAATCCTTCTCCTGATTTCCATTAAAAAAACATGTGTTGAAAGCTTTCATTCATTTTTCACTTCTTGCCCCAACTTTATTTTTCCTTTTTGTCTTTACTTACTTATTTCTCTTCTGTAATTTTAATGGGATTTGAGTAGGTATAGGAGATAAACACAAAAAGCCAATCTCCATGTTTAAGCAGATGTCTCCATTTAATTTTTGAAAGGGAAGAATCAACAAACTTAAACCTTCCTACTGCTGGCCTTAAGATTCATTCTATCTACTCCTTTCTACTCCCCAAATAAAGATGAGAGTAAAGGGCAATAGTATACAAATTTCTAAAAGAAAGTCTTTCTTTAATTCTTCCTTCCATTCTTTCCCTATTACTCCTATACTTCCCAGCATACATCTTTCCCTTCCTAGCAACTATTACAACCAAATTTAATTTATATTGGTTCCATTTTAAACAATTTTATTATATTTCTCTTTTACTCCCTGGCACATATGTTCCCCTTTCCATAGCTACCTCTAACAATTTTATTTTATGTTGCTTTTGTATCAAGCAAATATTATTCTATTTATCTAATTTTAAGAATATTAGAAACAATCCCCTTTAGAAGGATTTACACCAAAGAGACAAAATGAGTAATATTTTACAGCATATTTATAAATATAACTTAAGTGAGTTCTTTATTTCTCTATTTCCAGATTGAAAGGTTCACCAAGGAGAGAGGCAGTGAGAGACACCAGTATTCAAGCAAGCAACTTTATTAATCTGCTGGGCTGAGGCCCTGAGAGGTGTCAGCCCTGACTGAGGGAAGGGTCTAGTTTTTATAGGGTGGAGTAACTAACCGGTGGCAAAGGCTGGTGATGGCAACGGCTGGGGGCAATGGAAAACTCCTACTTGTGCCAAGCGGATATGGATGATGTATTACTTGCTGGGTATCACGCCAAGCAGTATGTGGGGTATGTGCCCGTTACTGTGTGGCTGAGCTGGCTATCAGAGTGAACAGTACCTTACACAGATAAAACAAGAAAGCTCAGAATGAAGGCACCGTGTGTTTCCTCACCTGATCAAGCAGTGTAGTAATAATGAGAATAGAAATTTAAATATTTTTCCAGTGAAATCTCTATAGTTAGTCTTATACACACCCAAATTTCTATCATAATTAGATAGATAGATAGATAGATAGATAGATAGATAGATAGACATAGACAGATAGATGATAGATAAGTAAAGCCAACATTTCTTACAGCAATAAAACTGTATTAACATCTGTACTCACACTAATCAGGTATGATTTAGAGTGCTAAATACATTATTCACACAGATTTTCACGGGCTCTGATTCAATAGAGCACTATTCCCCTGGCATCTTATGTTATTATAAAGAAAATTGAGCTAAAAATAAGTAAATAAAAGTGCCATGCAAATACAACTGAATCATGTGGGCTTTTTATTGTCTAACACCTATTATAGAATAATAATAAATACTTGTATTTATAGAATGATTTTCTCTAGGGAACTCAAAGATTTTTTAGACAGTTTCAATATGCATATTTCATAATTACAATAAAACATGAAGAGAAAAGAAAACATGTACAGTTTAAGAATATTTTTATTCATTCTCTCTTGAACAATAAAATTGTATTTTTCAGCAAAAATGTTACATATTATAGAAATGATTTTACATGGTATAGAGTGTTACCTAGAGCAATATCTGTATAACCGATTATGACACAATTGGTGACACACTTTAACTGGTTGTTTAACTGAATTTAACAATCTCCATTTTCTACTCTACCTTTTCCAATCCATTACCTCCCTAGATAGATATCTCGTATCTTGAACCTGGAAAACAGCTGGTGTGTCATCAACTTAAAAAATTAAAATGATGCTATTTACTCTCTACTATCATCCCTGAGCCATGCTGGGTATTTAAAAAAAAAAAAAAGCCTAAAAATATTGGGACATGAAAGATAACTTTAACATAAATTAGGCAATGATTTCTTGTGTCACACACCTAATTGTCAGCACATACCTGACTACTACTATTATCCCCTTGATTTTGTAATCATTAGTATTCAAGTCAGGCCTCCACTACACTTTCTAAATTTAGCATTTGTTGTTCCCACATCCTCCAAACTATCAAAACTGCCACTCACACTGTTTGGCATGGCAAGGGTGAATCAGTTTCCTGATGATTAACTGGATGCAATGGAAGATACCAGAACTTGAATCATCTTGTTGGGACCCCAGCAACAAGAAGCTGAGGGTAGCCTTCTGGAGCTCGAGTTTTATTCTGGAGAAGGAAGGGGTTGGGGAAGGCTGAATTGGAGCAGCTGCAGGGCTATGGCAAACTCCCTAGAGGAGAACCAACATTGGTCACTTCCCACATAGCGTTAACCAGTGATGCCTGAGAAAGCAGCATCAGCAGACAGAGCACTCTAATCATGTGCCCAGTTAGGAAAGAGTTCTGCCCTTTCTCCACAAAGGCTAGAATCAGAGCCAGGCTAAACAGCAAAGTAGCAAACCAATTTTCCTCTTCTTTCCCTGACTTAGGTTCTAACTGGGAAGAGATAAACTGGATTAAGAGTGACTGAAATTTTAATAACTACATAATTAGAAAGCTATGATAATCCATTCAGATATTCTTAGGAGATCTACTCATCAGGAATATAAGATTTAATATAGTCCTAGCTGGGGTAGTGATTGGCGAAAAAAATAATAATTTCATGTTCTGTCCTAGTAAGTTAAACATTTCAACATTCTGGTTACACAAACTTCTTCAGAGCCTTAGATAGTGAGGCCTATTATAGTGATGGGTTAGTGTTTAGTATTTGAGTTTTAAAATTCAGAGACATGTGCTAACTCATTATAGTGACATGGCTTGTGAAAGGAAAGAACATTGCACAAAACTACTGTTTGAATATAAAACTCTAAGTGCACATAGATGTGCCTAGATAAGTAATTTCCAACCTTTTCAAATTGCCCAATTATTAAGGGCCTACTGAATTATTTTTCTATTTTTTTATCTAAATAGTCTCCTATTCTTTAATCCACCATGAGTTAACTTTTTACTATCTGATTTTTTTTTTGCTTTCTAAAAATTTATTTGTCAAATAGCTCACCTAAATAATACTCCTAAAAAGCTGTCCCTTTCAACATTATCTGTTCTTGTTCACAGATGAATCCTGAAGTCCCTGCTTGTAATAGATATTCAGTACAGATTTGTTGATTGAATGTAAACTTTTCCCATACATCTTATAATTAATTTCAACTTATTTCATAAGTCGTAGGTATTTCATTTCCCATTAACTCACCAGGATTGCTGCACAGAAATGACGTCCTTCCAGGCCAGATTAGAGAACCTAAATGAACTTTTGTTGTATCGTGGGGTTAATGTAGAATTTCCCAAGTTGGAAATGACTGCTCAAAAGAGATGAGTAATAACCATTGCCAAAATAAAATGAATTTGTTATACCAGACTATACAGTAAATACATAGAAACACCAGATGTCAACATGATGATAGTTAACTTTCCTCAGTTTTTATCCTGATCTGACAAAATGAGCTGTCATCTCATTTACAATTTTTTTATAGATTTTGTTATCATCAGAATAAGTATCAATGTCAAGTAATGCATCACTGCATTACTATGCTTATCAAATTAGGTACACTATAATTTATTAACCTTTTACTTCCAACAAGTTCCTGGAAATGCAATTCTTAACATTCACCAGAACTGGGCTTTGCCCACATATCTCTCTAGTTCTAAATTTGGAGATTCTAAAATGTTAGGATCTCCATGAGACTTTACATCTGGATACTGTATAAGTCCAAGATATTTATTTTCTACATTCAGTATGATTATTGTTAATGTCAATCAATGTCTATTTGACCCTTAGTCTAGCTTTGTAGGGCATCCCCAATTTATACTCACATCTAATTTGGGGAAGAAAAGGAAAAGATAAACCTGAGACCTTTTGGAAACAATACAATCTCTAGCACTCATTTTAATTATAATGTACTAAATGATAATATCCCTTCTACTAAAATCAAGTAGAAATTCTCTTAACACAAAATTGAAACATTAAACCAATCAATATTCTAACCAGATACCATTAGCCCTGAAGGATATTTCATTTGTAGAAATATAAATTTGAAGGATTGACACTTGGTTAAAACGGGTTATTCCATTCAGAAAGTGATAAATAAAACTCACTGTGAAAAAAAGGAGGCAGGAGAATAAACTCAGAATACTTTTGAATTCTTCGGAATATTTGACTTAAACCTCACTGGCCACTAGATGGCACCTACTATTTGGCAACTATAACGCTTTATTTTCAGGGCTTAAAATAACTGTAGCACCGGATCAGTTGTGACAGAGCAAAAATTAATCCTGCCACAAACATAGTAGCACTTCATCATCAGAAATCTAAATTTAAAATGCATGTGATTTTTCTTGTCTCACACAAAAAAAATTTAATACCTTTATATTGTTCCCATGTTTTCCAACTTCCAAATAAATTGTGAGATTGAAATTTTCTTACACAGGATAGTTGACTTATATCATTCTAAAGTAGGGATTGAGACTATTTTGCTCAAAATATGCTTTATTATTTAAGCATTAGTTTTATTGTTCAAAGGCCAAAATAAGGTATCATTTAAAATAGATGTCTGAAATTAAAAAGCCAGTTGTGACCAGCACTACCCTTAAAAGATTTAGAGTAATAGGCTCCTTTTTCATTCATTTATTAAGCCTGCAACAAACATTTTTGAACAACATGACAGAATCCTGTGCTGTGCACAGTAACACCTGAATATACAACTATATAATGTTTCCATAATACTTCATATGAATAAGAAATAAAAAACTACCTATTTTAATGCATATTTAATGCATAATAAATTATCTAAGAAAAGCCAACACTCATGTGATTATAGATTTACCATCATCAATAAATTCAGAAAAATAAGATTTAGATGAAAATAGTTTTTAGAATAAACCAAGAACACAATTTTTAGTGTTCACTGTTACAACTGAGATGCTTATCTTTTTCACATGGTTGTATATTTCCATACAGAGGGACAATTTAGTTGCGGTATGGCCAAGGGAAGAGAGATGTTGTTTTGTTTTCAGAAACACCATTTTCTCTTGCTTCTTCATTGTACTTTCTTCTATATTTCTTGTATTTTCTACTCATTCTATCTTGCTCCCTTATTTCCATTGCCATCCTTTCCTCACTCTCTGCACATTCCCTCAAGGTGCTCTCATCTATTTCCATGGCTTTGGCTAAGAGCACACATACTAGTAATATTTCTATGTTCCCCCGTGCACCTTTCTCTACTGAGCTCCCACTGGAATACATATTTACGAAGCATACCACCCAGATATTTGAAAGATAACTCAAAACCACCATACCTGAAACCAAAATTTTTATCTTCCCATAGAACTGACTCATCTACTCACCCAAGCTAGAAACAGGGAATTCTTCAGTCCCCGCTTTCCTCTATCTCATAGATCAGTAAATTCCATAATCCTTATCTTTTAAATACCTCCTACATCTAATGCCCTCTTTATTCGTTCAAACTCAGTATTGTAAGTACCACTTTCCTTTCTTGGTTGGCCTCCTATTTGCCCCTCAACCCTCATCTTTGTACTCTATTTTGACCTTAAACTTGAGATTGAAATACAGTTCACCTCCTTTTTATCTCTCCTGCCTTTTCATACTGATGGTTTCCTTTGCCCTTCACTGGCTTGATTCTTAGCCCGCTGAACTGTATTCTCTTTTCAGAGTTTAGCAGACGATGCTTTCCCTGATATCATCATATAGAGCTGGTCATGGCACCAAACCAATACCTTGACTCAATGGTATCTGGGTGTCAGTTTTGTCATCAATAAAATGGGCAAATAAGGCATCTGCATCATTGCATTTTTAAGAACAATAAAATAAAGTGCTTAGAAAAGTGTCTGGTATATAATAAATGTCAGTCATTGGTGGTGGTGGTAGTAGTAGTAGTAGTAAATAGTGGATACTGCTATCATCACTACTATTAAAGTGCCTTCCATGTTCACAGGTTCTGAACTATGTGCTAGAAATATAGGGTATGTTATTTGCATGTTTGCCCTTCTTCTAGACACGAAGATCTTTGCAATTAGAAACTACAACCTACTTAACTTTGAATATCAAATACCTGGCATAATCCCTGATATAGACTAAAATCCTAAATGTATTAAGAAAGGTTTGGTGGCATGTTAAATTCCCTTCCATCATCAGAATGGTACTTTAATGATATATAGATTATTTCCATTGTCATTTCCAGGACAGAGTAGATTCTCTAAACTTAAGAGATGTAGGAAATAGGAATAAACCTATATTTTGCTATGAGGTGAAATGTATAGTTTGAGATTAATATACTACCACATTTTATTACCTATGTGCGATATTCAGGTAAAGATTATAATGTAGCAGGGTCTTGTACTCATGCTATCATCTTAGCATTGATATTAAAGAAGGGTCACAGTTCTGAAATTCTTATTTTTTTCTGTCCTGACAGTAATGAATTCAATTGAATGTAGTGTAAGTTCAATCAGCCCTATACCAAATTCAACTTTTGTAAGGTATGTAGGATACATGATGTTATATAAGTTTTCATTAAATGTCAATATCTACCTTCCAAGGATACAAAAAAACATGCATTTTTAAGAAATCTGGATGGAAGATATTGGCATTGCTTTAAACCAAATGTGCTAAGATTTTCAAAAGGAATTAATGGGGAAGCTAACTTGATGATCTTTTTTAGTTTCTTTCCAGAAATATTAGGTATTGTTTTATGACTGCTTGTCTTTTATCCTTTATCTATTTTTGTATATTAATTTTGTATCCTACAACCTTGTTATAATCACTTATTAAATTTAGGAATTTTGTTTATTTGTTCTTGGTATACTCTGTGGAAAATTTGATATGGATAATCATGCAAAAAGATTTATTTCTTCCTTCCAGATCTGTATACTTTTTATTTCCTTTTCTTGTCTTTTTCCATTTCTTGTCTTTTTGAATCACCTGCTAAATTTTTTGAAATAGAAATTCCTGCACCTCCATTCAGAGGTTTGTTACATGAAAGGGGTTCTTGGATCTACGTTTTGATCGGTTCCCTAGTTGGGTATTAAAATCATCCAGGTTTGTAACTGACTGCCTAAAAAGTATATGAGTGGCTAATATGAGTAAATTTTTCAGAGGGGTAAATGAAGACTGGCATGATTAATTTACTTTTAAGAAGTAGAACTTGAGAAATGTATCTTGGTTCCTCATTTCAAATTCTATTTCTTTTCCTAACCCAAAGCGTAAGAAACATTAAATGGAAAAAGTGGGTATCAAATATACTCATTTTGACATTGAATACATTATTTTATTATTACTATTTTTTTACCTTTGACTCCTTTCACCCATATGACTGGAAGGAAATCTTTTTAAAACAATAACGTATTTTTTTTGTCATTTTATTATGTATCTTAAAAATTATCTGAATTAACTTTTATTTAAAAATATATTGATGGCACTAAAAGATTACAGAGTATAAATAATGAAGTACTATTACAAAACAATGACTCAAGAACTGAGTATGGATGAAATGTTTGAATTAATTCTACAATGTGGATTAGAATAATGGTACTTTTCTACTGACGCTGTGATTTGTATTGTTTTTCCTTCTCCTACTATCCGGAGTTCACTAGTAAGTAGAAATAAATTAAAACTTAAATTAGAATATGTAGTATTGTATATACAACATATAGTATTGTTGATTTAAAATTATCTTACTAATAACTTCCCTAGGGCATATCCAAACTGTAATATCTGCCAAATATTATTATTCAACTAAAATTAAAATTATAATTTAGTTGAGCACAGAAGCCCAGACTGCATTTCTTTCTACCAGAAGATTAATATATAAGAATTTATTTTAAGAAATACAATTAAATCAGTGTGTAAAAAACACATAGAAAAATATTTATTGTTGCACTAATATCATAATCCTTTCCAGCAACATGGAAATATATAGATATACTAGACAAAATAAAACCAAAACACATGAATCATAGCCAAGCTTACAAAAGAAAGAGGAAAAGGACAGAATAGAAGTAAGTGAAATTCCCATTTGCCAAAGCTGAAGAGTATACTCAAAACCATTGCTATGTAACTGATTTCATGACAGGGCACAGGGGTACATGGCACAGCTACAGAGCACTGGGGAGTAAGTTATTAACATTCATGTGGGAATAGGAAAGTACCCTTAAGCCAGTGCAAGGAGAGTACTTGGGACCCAGTGTCCCTGCAAACACCTCATTGTCTTGAAAGCTGTCACATTAACATAAAAAAGCCTTTGAAAACACAGTTACATTGCCACAGAGAGTTTCAAAGTATCTTGCTAAATGCTGAAATTTAATATAATTGAAGAAAAGTATGAAGAAATGAAAATTATATTAAAGTATCAGACTAGAAAGAAGGAAAGAATAGGAATAAATGATAAAAAGCAAAAAGAACTTCTAAAAATGAAGATATTGTCAGTGATATTAAAAACACAATAGATTGATTAAACCAAGTCATGATAAAATATCTGGTGATCTAAGCATAGACAAGAGCTTTTTTAATCAGTTAAAGTGCATCTACCAAAAATCTATAGTAAATTTAAGTTGGTGATGGACAATCTAGTACAACATATCATCTACAAACTTGAGTTCACAATCAAGAATCACAAGTCACAAATATTTGAGAAGCACCAACAACATGAAGGATAGGGCAATAAAACAAACAATCCAAATTTATACCTGAAGAAATAGAACTAATAGAATAATCATAATGGGACTTTAAAATGACTAAAATTAATATCCCCAAAGATATAAGAGAGAGTAATATAGAAAAAAAGGGGGCAGACTTCCACTTCCAGTCATGATGGTGGAGTAGCTGCTAAATGGTATGCTTGCTTATCCCATGACCACATCAAAATTATAACTAAATTATAGAGCAACCTCTCTTGAGAACTACCTGAAGATTAGCTGAACAGACTTCTTTAACTAAGGAGGTAAATAAGAAGCCATGTTGAGACTGGTAGGAAGGGCGAGGACACAAAATGGGCTGGTCCCACATACCCATGTGTGGCAGTAAAGAATCAGGAGGAATACCTTGGCTGTGGAAGTCTCCCCTGAGGAACAAGGAGTCCCCATCCTGGAGTATGAGTGCCAGGAAGAGGAGTCCCCACAACACCTGACTGTGAAAAACAGTGGGAATTCCATCCAAGCGAGACAGAGGGCTGTAAACTCAAATGACTTCTTAAAAGGCCTGAGCACAGACCCACTGACCCACAAACACTCACCCTAAGCTCCAGCAAAGGGACAGCTGCTCAAAACCCATCAGGGACATACAGGGAGCAACTGAATTGACTGTCTTCAAGGTGAGGGCTGGAGGGGCAGATCTTTCTTGGCAGACTCAGGCAGAAGTGCTGGCAGGCACCACCGGCCCTTTGTTGAGCCCTGTCCCTACCCAGCCTGAAGGCACAGGCAGGTGTCAATCTGAATTTCTATCAATCTGGCTAACACTGCCTGCTCCAGTGGCTGTTCCTCACAAGCATCCAGCCCTGGCCTATGCTGTGGACTTTCCTAAAACCCTTTAAATATCCACACACTCCAAATAAAGATCAGTCAGCCTCATTGTGTCCTGTACAACTTGCTTAGTGGCACAAAGCCCAGCACTCATGGCAGCCAGCCTGTCACAGGTGCCTCCAAGACTACCACAGGCAACTACTAACCACACATCACTTTGTAACCCCTACTAGATGGTCCCTGGTGGGTTACATGCAGCAGATGAAATTTGCTTGCTCTGGATCCCCTCCCAAGAGGAGTTAGAACCAACACACTTAGTGGCTGCATTTGCCACACTACAATACTATCCAACCAGCTCGGCTCCACAATGATACACCAAAAGGGAGAACTTGACAGGCACCAGAGCCCCACTAAGTGAATCCCACTCTGCAGAGTCAGGTCCTGCAGAAAACTCATCAGCTATAATTGTGGCCAGGCCTCACAGATAGTCAGCCTGATGGTCAATGCCACTCACTGATGAGCCAATAACAAAAAGACTCAATTACAACAGGAAAGCACACAAAACCCAAATAAGGGACATGCCTGGAGTATCTGGCTCAGGTGACCTGGAAGACTGTGCCACTGCAACTTTCAGGACATCTACTACATAAGGCCAGACTGCTAAGACTAACAGATGTAGAAGGTCTATCTAATATATAGAAACAAACACAGGGAGGCAGCCAAAATGAGATCAAGAAACATGTCCCAAATGAAAGAACAGGACAGAGCTCCAGAAAAAGAACTAAGTGAAATAGAGGAAGAAATCTACTAACATACTAAGTTCAACACTGGTTATAATGATGCTTAATGAATGTAGGTTAAGGGCAGATGAACTCAGTAAAAACTTGAACAAAGAGATAGGAAACTAAAAAAATAAAAACAAGTGAGAAATGAAGAATATAATGATTGAAATGAAGAATACATTACATGAAGTCAACAGCAGATTATAGGAAGCAGAGGATAGAATCAGTGATTAGAAGACAAGAGAGTGAAAAACACTCAATTGGAATAGCAAAAAAACAAAAGTATTAAAAAAGTGAGGATAATTTAAGGGACCTCTGGGACAACATCAAGGGTGACAATATTCACATCATAGGGTTACCACAAGGAGAAGAAAGAGGAAGCGATTGAAAACATATTTGAAGAAATAATAATAGAAAACTTCCCTAACCTGGTAAGAAAATAGATATGTACAAGTCCAGGGAGTGCAGAGACTCCCAAACAAGATATACCCAAAAGGCCCAAATCAAGACACAATTAAAATGCCAAGGATTAAAGATAAAATGTGAATCTTAAATGCAACAGAGAAAAGCAGTTCATTACCTACAAGGGAGCTCCCATAAGACTGTCAGTTGATTTCTCCACAGAAACTTTGCAGGACAGAAGAAGTTGCACAAAATATTCAAAGTGATGAAAAACAAGGACCTACAACCAAGATTACTCTACCAGTAAGACTATCATTTAGAATTAAAGGACAGATAAAGAACTTCCCAGACAAGAAAAAGATAAAGGAGTTCATCACACCAACCCAGTATTACAAGAAATGTTAGATGGACTTCTTCACATAGAAGATGAAAAAAAAAAAATGTGAATAATAAAATCACAATAACCACATATGTATAAACAATTGTTTATATGATGTAAATGAACTAAATACTCTGATCTAAAGATATAGGGTGGCTGAATGGATAAGAAAACAAGACCCTAACATATGCTGCCTACAAGAGACCCACTTCAGATTGAAAGACATACACAGGCTGAAAGTAAAGGGATGAAAAAGGATATTTCATGCAAATGGAAATAAAAAAAGTGGGGGTTAGCAATATTTATACCATATAAAATGGACTTTAAAACAAAGGGTATAACAAGAGACGAAGAAGGACCTTTCATAATGATAAAGGGATCAATACAACAAGAGGATATACAAGGTTCATAAGCCTTGTAAACATGTATGCCCACAAGGTAGGAGTAGCTAAATATATAAAGCAAATATTGATGGACATAAAGGGGAGATCAATAGTAACACAGTAATAATATAGGGCATTTTAGCACCCCATCAATGGATATATCATCCAGGCAGAAAATCAACAAGGAAAGAGTGACCTAATGACATATTAGACCACATGGATTTAATTTAGATTTTTAGAGCATTTCAACCCAAAGAAGCAGAATACACATTTTTTTCCCCAAGAATACATTGGACATTTTCAAGGATAGACTACATGTTAGGCCACATGATATCAAAGGAAAAATCAAAAGATATCTGAGACAAATGAAAATGAAAGCACAATTACCTTAAATCTATGGGACACAGCCAAAGTAGTTTTAAGAGAGAAATTCATAGTAATTCAGGCCTACCTCAAGAAACAAGAAAAATCTCAAACAATCTAACCTTATACCTAAAGGAAGTAGGGAAGAAGAAGAAACAAAGCCACAGTGAGTAGCAGAAAAAAAAAAATCAGAGCAGAAATAATCAAAATAGAATCTTAAAAAAAAAAAAAAACAATGTAAAAGATTAATGAAACCAATAGGTGTTTCTCTGAACAATAATCAAAATTCAGGGCTGGCCAAG
Organism: Aselliscus stoliczkanus; assembly: GCA_033961575.1. Classification (NCBI taxonomy): domain Eukaryota; kingdom Metazoa; phylum Chordata; class Mammalia; order Chiroptera; family Hipposideridae; genus Aselliscus; species Aselliscus stoliczkanus. The sequence continues at coordinate 66,116,281 of CM066740.1, read as the reverse complement.
TGGTGCGGTGGTTAAGTGCTGGCTTGGGAAGCCAGCAGCCCTGGTTTGGGTTCCACATATGAGGGCCAGTGACGCTGCTCTCAAAAAAACCAGAATTCATAAGCCTTTAACCAGACTCATCAAGAAAAAAGAGAAGACTCAAATAAATAAAATAAAAAATGATAGAGAAGTGACAACTGAAACCATAGAACTACAAAGGATTATTAAATATATATATTATGAACAATTACATGCCAACAAATTGGGCAACCTGGAAGAAATAGATAAATTCCTAGAAACATACAATTTTTCAAGGCTAAGTCAAGAAGAAACAGAAAATCTGAACAGATCAACAACTGTTAACGAAATCAATTTAGTGATCAAAAAACACCCAATAAAAAAGAGTCCCGAACCACATAGCTTCACAGGTAAATTTTACCAGACATTCAAAGAAGAATAAACACCTATCCTTTTCAAACTAATAGAAAAAGTTTGAAGAGGAAGAAAATGTCCAAAGTTCATTTTATGAGGCCAACATTGTTATGATTCCAAAACCAGACAATGACATTACAAAAAAAGAACATTATAGGCCAATATCCCTGAGAAACATAGATGTAAATATCCTCAATAAAGTATTAGCAAATGGAATTCAGCAATACAATAAAAATATTATACACAATGATCAAATGGGATTTATTCCTGAAATGCAAGTTTGGTTCAATATCAGAAAATAAATTAACATGATAAACCACATAAACAAAATGAAGGATAAAAATCATGTGATCATATCAATAGATGCTTAAAAACATTTGGCAAAATCCAGCATCCATTTATGATTTAAAACTCTTAGCAAAGTGGAAATAGAGGGAACATACCTCAACATAATAAAGGTCATACATGACAAACCCATAGCTAATGTTATACTCAAAGGTAAAAAGCTAAAAGTGTTTCTCTTAAGATCAGGAGCAAGATAAGGATGTCTACTTTCACCACTTTTATTCAACATAGTACTGAAAGTCAACAATCAGACAAGAAAAAGAAGTAAAAGGCATCCAAGTTGGAAAGGAAGAAGTAAAACTGTTGTTAATTTGAACTGATACATGAATTCAGTAATGTTGCAGGATACAAAATTAATATTCACAAACTGGTTGCATTTGTATTCACCAATAACAAATTATTAGAAGACAGCGGCCCTGGTTCGATCCCACATATGAGGGCCAGTGACACTGCCCTCAAAAAACAAAACAAAACAAAACAAATTATTAGAAAGAGAAATTTTTAAAAAAGTCCCTTTAAAATTGCATCAAAATTATATCTAGGAATAAATTTAACCAAGGAGGTAAAAGAGCTAGACTCTGAAAATTATAGGCATTGAAGAGAGGAATTGAAAAAGGTACAAATAAATGGAAGCATATACCATGTTCATGGATAGGAAGAATTAACATCGTTAAAATATCCATACCATCCAAAGCAATTTACAGACTTAATGCAATCCCTATCAAAATACTAATGGCATTTTTCACAGAATGAGAACAAATAATCTTAACATTTATATGGAACCAAAAAAGACCCTGAATAATTGAAGCAATCTTCAGAAAGAACAAAGTTGGAGGTATTATGTTACCTGATATCAAACTGTACTACAAGGCTATTGTTATCAAAACAGCATAGTACTGGCATAAAAACAGGCACATAGATATATGGCACATAATAGAGAGCTCAGAAATAAACCCATGCCTATGCAATCAATTAATCTATGATACAGGAATTAAGAATATCCAATGAGGTAAAGAAGATTTCTTCAATAAATAACATTGGGAAAACTGGACAGACATATGCAAAAAAATAAAACTGGATCATTTAAAGACTTAAATGCAAGATCTAAAACCATGAAACTCCTAGGAGAAAACATAAGCAGAAAACTCTTTGACCTTTTTCTTTTAAAAAAAAAGATTTTATTGGGGGAATTGGAGGAGGGGAACAGTGTTGGGGAATCGGGGAAGGGAAACAGACAAGTTGTGGTCCTTTTTTGTTCTTCAGTCTAGTTGTGGAGTTCGTTGCTTCACTGGCCCATGTTGGTATCGTCATTGTGCTCTTCCTGAGCGAGGCAAATCAGTCACCAGTCTCTGGACAGCCGCTCACAGTGGCTCTTGGCAGCTCATACCAGCTGCCAGCCACTCACGCTGGCTGCCGGCCACTCACTGTAGCCTATGGCGGCCCACTGCAGCAGGGGCTGCAGCTATGCCATCCCAGGGTCTCACAGCAGCCCAGCCCCAGGTGGAGCTGTTGTTCACCATCTTAGCTGTAGAGGGCGCTGGGCTGCTGTGAGTCCCCGGCGACGGCATAGGCTGCAGTGGGGCTGGCCAGCAGCTGGCATGCGCTTTCATGAGCTGCCATGAACCATCGTGAGCAGCCATCCAATAATGGCTAGCGAGTGTCTGCCTCACCCGGAAAGTGTCCAATGATAATATCAACATGGGCCAGTGAAACGACGTCCTCCACAACTAGACTGAAGAACAAAAGGACATCAACTTGTCTGTTCCCCTTTCCCGATTCCCCAACGCTGTTCTCCTCCCCCAACTCTCCAATAAAATCTTTAAAAAAACACACAACAACATTAAAAGTAGAACTACAGGGCTGGCCGAGTGGCGTGGTGGTTAAACGCTGGCTTGCGAAGCCAGCAGCCCCGGTTCGGGTCCCACATATGAGGGCCAGTGACACTGCCCTCAAAAAAGAAAAAAAAAAGTAGAACTACTTTATGACCCAGCAACTCCACTTCTGGGTTTTATCCAAAGAAATCCAAAATGCTGGATTGAAAAGATATATGCATCCCTATGCTCATAGCAGCATTATTTACAAGAGCCAAGCTATGGATTCGACCTAAGTCCACTGATAGACAACTGGATAATGAAGAGGTGGTACATACATACAACAGAATATTATTCAGCCCTAAAAAAGAATGATATCCGACCATTTGCAACAACATGGAATGACTTAGAGTGTATTATACTACGTGACACAAGTCAAACAGTAAAAGAAATACCATGTGATTTCACTTATTTGTAGAATCTAAAAGACAATTTTTAGAAATATCACATAGTGTTTTCACCACCCAGAGTCAGTTCTCCTTCAGATACAAAATTAAGAAACAAAACAGAAACAAACTCGGATACAGAGAAGAAACTGATGGCTATCAAATGGGAGGGTGTTTGGGGGGATGGATGAAAAAGGGGAAGGGATTAAGAAATACAATTTAGCCATTACAAAATAATCACAGGGATGTAAAGTACAGCATAGGGAATATAATCAATAATACTGTAATAACTATATATGGTCCCAGGTGGGTACTGGACTTATTGGGGAATTACTTCATAAGTTATATAAATGTCTAACCACTATGTTGTACTCCTGAAACCAATATAATAGTGAATGTCAACTGCAATTGAAAATTTTTAAAATATATGTATGTATTTAAAGGAACAAACACTTAAAGAAGAGAAGACACTTGGTATTATAAAAAACAAAATTAGAAAGTTAATATCTTTGTATTTATATTTTATGTAAAATATTTTATATTTTAAGAAAATATTGCTTAACAAATAACAACAAATATTTTCCTGAATTAAAGAGATAGAATATTTATTTTATTTTCTCTCTTTTCCTTCTTTACTGCTTTTCCTTTTAACCAATTTCAGCTTTGCAGATTGGGAAATAAAGAAAGGAAATCATAGACTGGTAGAAGTCATATAAATAAAGAACAATTATAGCTTTAGCAATGAGAAAATTAAAACCAAAAAGTGAGCAATTAATCCCAGGTCATACAATGTCCTGTAGGGAGCAGGGGTTGAGAAGGTGCGGGGAGAAAGGAAGCAAGAAAGGAAAAGCAGAAGGGAATACCATTATCTCATTTTTCTCTCTGCCATCTCAGATCAAATTTCCAAAATGAAAGGGGAATCATTTCCATTATTCTTAAGTAGGCCGAGGTCCACTTGGGAGAAAGAATGCAATTTACAACTAGGAAAGGCATTCTGATCTTCGTTAAGTGATGGTTCAATTGATTTGTTGGTTCTCAACTCTACGTGTCACTTACATTGCATTCAGTGACAAGTTCCCTACCACTCCTGATCTTTCCCCAGACCTGTCACATCTATTCTTCAGGGTCATTTGGCAACACCTTTGCAGTATGTATAATGTTGTACATGGAAAATCTGAGGCAGTAAAAATGTCATCATTGTTAAGTCTATCCATTCAGGACATCCAGAATTCTGCAAGAAGAAATGATATATTCAAAGCCGTATTCATAACACAGGTCTGCAATTTGCAACTAGACACCAGAGAAAATCAGTTTACATTTAAAAGCTTAGTGCCACCTCAGGGTCAAAAGTGATTATGTGGTCAAAAGAAAGAGGCCAGAGTTAGTTTCTAACTTATGTTCAATTCCTTTTCTCTGTGAGATAGAAGTGTCATTCTTTTCAAGTATTTGCACTTCATACGTTTTATGAAACATGTCTGCATGTAAAACCAAACAGCAATAACTTGTTTTCATATTGTCTAATAATTTGGGTTTTTTTTAAAAATCTTTGAGAGCTTTTCTGACAAATTATAAACACTCTCTGCCACTATAGTGTCAGATATGTTTAGGGTTTTCATAAGTCTGGCCCATCATCTTTACAGCTGTTAGAGAGAACCTTCAATTCCCAATTTGTATGAGGATGGGAGGAAACAATGAGTGAAGGCAGGAGTAATGTGGTAATGCAAATTCTTTACAAAATGTGGACATTCACAGTACAGTCTTTGGAGACAGCAAATCTGGGTCCTCCATTTATATACATGTGATTTGGGCCAACTTGCCTGAATTTTCTAAGCCAAGTTTCCATAATCTGCAGAGTGGAGATAATGGAAAGAAGTACTGCCTACTATATAGTAATTGGTCTATAAGGATTACATAAGATAATGTATTGGTAACATTTAGCAAGGTTCCTGGCTCACAGAGGAACTTTATACAGTTTAGATGCCACATTATCCCCATCATTATCACTATAATTGGCCTACCCCCAAGGTGGTTCCTTCCAGTAGCAGGATTGTGGAGATAACTTCTCCTTGGCAGCCATGACAAGCACTGCAGAAATGTAGGCCCCTCAAGTTCACTTGACAGCCTCATGGACTCATCTATTATTGTATGACAGTTGTTGATGACACTGGACCTCATGGCTTTGCCAATTGCTGCAAGTGGAGCCTGACAATGTCACTGGGGTTGCTTTCCAGCAGCTGCTAACACTGCTCATATTTATCTTGGCAGGCCTCCTCCAAGCTTCCACCAGTGGTGCTCCTTTCATGGAGCTGCTCTCACAGAAGTCTGGCTCCGTTGGTCTTTAAACAATGTTACGTCCTGTCTATTAGAGTGTGTCTTACTCCGCCTTCCATAACAATGATAAATGAGATAATGTCTTTGTAGGCACATTGTTGAAACCTAGTAAAGGAGATAGACATATTAACAGCAAGCTATAAAACAGCATGCTGTTGCATTTGCTGTAATCTCACTTGCTTCTTCTGTCCGTCATGCACGATGTTTCTGTTTCTGTCTTTCCAATTCCCTGGTCACAACTGTAGGTCAGATCACAGGCTCAGCTGTCCTTTTCATCCAACATGTCGCTGCTAGATTAGTCTTTCCAATTAACTACAGTAAGCAGGAGATCTCTCAGTTCCTCGAAAAGGAGCCCTTACGGAACAAATAAAGAAGACTGATGGTTTTTTAAAGTAAGTAACTGATTTGACTAAACACCCCTGGAATTTGAGAATGCCTTTCTTACCATACCAACTTTACCTTAGTTTTGAGATTTATAAAAGCATTAGAGACATGGGTGCCTTCAGGTGCTGAATGGTGCCTCTTACTGTCCTCCAGACAACCCTGCTCATCTGCAAGGGCTGTCCAGTGTCTAAGCAAAACTTAAGCTGGTGGGCAAATGCCTCAAGTCACTGACAACTGAAATTGCAAGGTTCCTGTTTCCAGCAAGGCTTTTCCTCCTGTTGTGTCTGAGTGTTTCAAGCAGGGATAGTTTCCGCAGTGAAGTACCCAACAGGAAAAAGCCTTGCAGTGTCTTTGACATGAATGCAGCAACACTTTATTCAGCAAAGGCAGAACAACAGCAGCATAAGCAGAACTCAGATCTCAGCAGTAGACAACTCAGAACTCTCACCCAGTTAAGCAGCACTGGGGTTTTATAACACAATAACAATAGTGGCATGGTGTCAGCACACATGCACACTCAAAACTTCTCACATAAACAAGTTATTTTTTGCAGTCCCACCTGGGCCTGGGGGAGTCAGGGCTGCCGGTCTCCAAAGCCTGTAAACATTTCCTGACCCTGGGAGAGGCTCTGACAGCTGGGCCCCAAACTCCACCACTATAGGATTTGGGGACTGTGCCCTTTTTGGGATCGTACCCTTTCCTGGGACCATGCCCTTCCCGTGAGGGCCAAACCCTGGACCCAAAGACCACAGCAACAATACAAAGCACAGCACATAAGTCCTTTGTGGTCCACCCCGTAGTACGGTTTGGGACAGCCAGCACCTGCTCTGTACAAAATGGGCCTGTTCCAACAACTTCACATGTTCCCTTGTTAACCATCCCAACCCACTGTCCACTGCGTAGCCCAGTAAGGGTGGGGCGTTGCAGTAGTCCCATTGCAGAAGGGCTTTTACCACTTCCTGGCACCAGTCCCAGTCCTTGGTAGTACTCCAAGAGTGTAACGAGGTCCAGTTTGCAGTTGTTGCTGGTGTTATGCGCCATGGGAGATTTTCTGCAGCTTCCACGGAGATCTCAGTACACACCCAGCATTGGGATATGTTGTGCACCTGGGCAAAGACATGGGACCAGGCCAGGATACTGTTGCCTAGGCTGGATGGTAAGATAACAGGGAAACAGAAACCATTAGTGGCAAATCACTGCCTTCCAGCAACACACAAGCTACTTTCCCATCTTCAGGAAGAACAGTAGCCCCCAGTGATGGGGCTCCTAGATGGTGTTTTCCCCAAAACTACAGGGGTAGGCAAGTCCGCCTCCTGGACCTGCAAAAGTTCCCTGTAGCAAGGTTTCTCCTAGGGCTCAGAGATTCTCATTCAACAACCTGTTAAAAAGTTCCACAATGCCAGCAGCCTGCGGGTGATATGGGACATGTAATTGCCACACTATGTCCTGCTCTTTCATCCACTGCTGAACTTGCTGTCCTGTAAAATGGGTTCCTCAGTTGCTCAAAATGGTGAGCAGCTGCCCATATGCAGCACTCAGCTGCTCCAGGGCACGTGTAGTGTCCTGTTGCAAGGCTGTGGGAGCAGGTCATGAGAATCCCAGACCAGTGGCAGTGTCAACTGCCATAAACAGGCACCGTTTACCTGCAGCTTGGGGAAGCGGGCCTACATTACCCATGTGCCACACTTATAGTGGGCATAGCCCCTGCTCAACCTTTCCAGGGTGAGTAGGCAATTGCCGCCAATAGGGGTTATTACTCAAGCATTGGGGACATGACCAAACAGCCTCCGTGGCATCAGCCACTGTCAGAGGTATGCCCCAGCTGTCAGTACAGACATGTACACAACCTGCTTCATGCGTGAGCACTAACCAAACAGCCCTAAGCTCAGCCTATTGGCTACTCTGACTTGGGCCAGTTTTATACCAGAACTCTTCCACTCTGGCTGTAACCACACTGCAGTCCATGTGGGGAGCTGGCTCTGACAGGAGCCATCCTTATACCATGCCCCGCCAGGGATGTAGCTTACCTTCTCTGTGTGGGCTGGTCACCTCTACAGGATATTCCGGAAGTGCTTCTTCCTCATCCGCCTGGAAGGCTACTGGGCACAACATTTCATGGAGCTGTTGGAACAGCAGACTGGAGCTAAATGTGGCCTGTTGCTCTAAATACATTCCCCAATTGGCCAGTGAGGGAATTTGGGCCACCCCTTCCAAGGTGCCCTAAGCCATGACTGCAGCCAACCCCTGACCGGGTACTGTGGACTGCACCATTACAGGTGCAGGACCTGTGATGACCTCACAGGCCACTAGGGCTGTACAAATAGCTGCTAATTGGTTCCCAATTAGTGAGTATCTCTACTCCGCACCTTTTAGGGATGAGACCAGAAACCCAAGGGAACATTCCAAGTCCCATGGATCTGCCACAGACCCCAACCAAAGCCTTCTTCTTGCACCTGAACTGTAAACAGGTACGGAAGGGCGGGATCAGCTACCCGTCTGCCTTCCTGCATAACTTTGGTTTTACCCTGTAGGGACACATTCGGTACTTCCCCACATGGGTCGCTAGAACCAAGATTGTAAGATTGCTGCCTGAGCAAAAGCTCGGCAGTCAACTGAAGGTCAACTGAGAGAGGCTGGGAGCTTGCTACACTGAAAACAGTGTGTGTGAAGCCAAAGCCCTTGAAACTGTTCTATTCTTCTTGAGCTAAAAAAACAACTCTTAGATAAGGCATTTTCTCCTTTATTCTTAGCGGTGTGCTTGTTTTTTCCTACCACCTGTTCCTCTGTTATCTCTAATAAAAGACTGAAGTCAGTGACGATGCGATGTCAGACTTCATGGTCTGTCTCCTCCCTGCTCTCTGCATTGCCTCGCTTTCTCCATTCTTGGTGTCTCTGGTCAGTAGTAACTGACAAATGGTGCCCCTTGTGAGGAGCTTTCAGGACACCAAGAAGCGGTTCCCCTAAGCTGGAGAAGGGATTTTGAACCTCTACATCACCCTGTAAGGGACAACGATTGGTTGGGGTTTACCCATTATGCCTGCCACAGAGTCGAACGTTTTGCTTTTGCTTTCTTGAGGAAAAACTTTACTTCTTTCTAGATGGGGGTAAATCTTTTTAAGGAACAAAAAGACAATCTTTTACAATTATGCAGCCTCTTTCAGGTCTCAGGACACAAAGTCCCCGCAACTTCTCAACTCGCTGACTTTCTTCCGGTGGTTGACAAGCAATGACCTTGTTATCAAAAATCTGGGTCTCTTCATCTTGATGATTGGGATCACATGGGATGATGGCTTCACCAGTTAATGGGCTCAGTTGCCATACAACACTTAACAATCTGGAATTTATGTCGTCTGGCCATATGTCCTATCGAAGGTGCCCCCTCACGATCTGAGATGAAAATTTAACCTAAACGTCCCCTTCACTGCCTTCCCCACTTCCTCCTCCTCCACCCCTCCCATTCCCCCTCCCCATCCTCCCCCCTCCTCAACCACTGCAGTCTCCCGCAGTTCAGAAATCACATTAACTTTACGAAGTAAAACCAAGCCATGCTGTTTTTGAGCCATTAAAAAAAAAATGCCATTTTTAAAGTGTAGCATTTGAGGGTGGTAAACACACATAAAATAACTTGGTATACTCTGGACTACTAAAACAAAACCACCTTAAAGGTTTTGTTAAAAGTTTCAGTATTGTCCAAAAAGCAAGAGGGAAGGCAGTTGACTGGTAATAAGTCAAAACAACAACAACAACAACAACAAAGACAAAAACAAAAACAAAAAAAAAGGAGGGAAAAAGAGAGTAGCTTTGTCTTAAAGTAAAAGCCTGGTTGTACCAAAACATAAAAAGAGATAGTAAAAGCTAAACTTAAGAGTATATAGTAAGTTATAGAAGGCTTGGGGGAAGTGAACTTTATTTGCCTTAGTTTACAATACCTACAAATAACGGGTTTAATAAAAAACATGAAAAGAGATAGTAAAAGCTAAACTTGAGAGTATACAGTAAGTTGTAAAAGGTTTGGGGGAAGTGAACTTTATTTGCCTTGGTTTACAATACCTGCAAATAATGGGGTTTGATAAGAAACAATGAAGTATGTTAAAAATTTGACAATATTACATTAATTTTGGTGGAGTTAGTCATAATAGGGAAAAAGACTGATAAATCTTTTACTGTAAAGTGATTCTGTTCAGATGAAATTACAATCTCTAAGAGGGGAGGAATGAAAGCCCTGTATCATGGCAGATTTATAATGGCGATCAAGTCAAGTAAATGTTGACTGTTATATGAACCATATTTGGCCAATAAAATAAAAATTTAAAAAGACTAAATAAATCAATCCAAATAATTTCTCCATATAAATAAATTCTTTTTTAGCCATGCTTTCCTGTGTCACCTGCAACTCCAAGGTAAGTCGATCCCTCCTCCTCCCCCTCCTCTTTCCCATCCACCTTGTGTTGTTCAACCCCACCTCTGGTCATTACGCATATTGGGCTCACATTCTAGCCCCTCCGGCCTTTTCTCTTGTCACTTGGGCTGATCCAGACCCCCCTCTCTCTTCTAATGATACTGTCTGGAGAGGCAGAAATTGGCTGAAGCTGTGGCCACAGCTACTGTCGCCCAATCCAAATCCATCCAGACAGCCGCTCAAATAAATTCTTACCTTCAAAACATTACCACTGAACTCCAGTCCCAAACAGTCATTGATCAAAAAATATTACAATGCCTCAATGTCCTCAAGGCAGCTGTTACCTTTCTAGGGGAGCACCAAGAGGCCCTCTGAACTCACCAGCATTTGACCTGTGACGCTGGCTTTCACATCATGTGTGTGACTCCCATTCCTCTCAGTAACATTCAATCCTGGGACCAGGTCCAGAAACACCTTGCTGGCATCTTTAAAAATCCTTTACAACATGGTATCTCTGATCTCCAGTCCCAACTACAAAGTCAATTAAAATAACTACAGCAAGAAGCAAAAAATGCTACCAGTGATGATCTTTACTCGGCCCTCAATTGGCTTAATCCTTTGTTGGTTTTGCGGCATAGGCCTGCATATATGGACAATGCTTAAGGGTCTTCTCATTTGCCTTCTTTGTGTTTTCATAGGATTCTGTCTCATTGTCTAGATAATACGAAGGCTCTTCTCCGCAGAAGAAGCCTATTGCACTGCAACAGCCCCCACACCTGGGCACTACTATACACCCGACTTTTCACTCCCCTTTGATGTGCCCCATGATAAAGAACAATCCTCTCTGTCAGAGTTCTTTCTCTCTAAAAAGAAAGGGGGGAGATGTAGGGGCATCTTAGGGATGCCCCCACATAGGCCCATAGTATCAAGATTGTAAGGCTGCTGCCTGAGCAAAAGGTTGGTGTTCAACTGAGGGGGGCTGGATGTCTGCTACACTGAAAACAGTGTGTGCGAAGCCAAAGTCCTTGGAACTATTTTGTTCCTCTTGAGCTAAAAAACAACTCTTAGACTAAGCCTTTTCTCCCTGAGCCTTAGGGGCGTGCTTGTTATTTCCTACCACCTGTTCCTCTGTTATTGCTAATAAAAGACAAGGATGCAGGGTCAGACTTCGTGGTCTGTCTCCTCCCTGCTCTCTGCATTGCCTCGCTCTCTCCATTCTTGGCGTCTCCTGTCAGTAGTACGACATTTCCCGACCAGATAACTCCCAAGAATTTGACAAACAATCCAGGCCCTTGAACCTTGGCCTCATTGACAGGCCATCCCCAGTTGCTAAGTGCCATTCTGAGGGCCTTGGCTGCATTCTCTAAATCTGTAAGAGAATCAGAGGTTGACATTACATCATCTATATAATGGAACAGAGATATCGTTGGGGGGATGTTTCCACATGGCCAAGTCCTGGGCCACGACTACATCTGCGTGCTGCAGACAAGCCAGGTCCCTCTCATAGATGAACCTGTTACCTCCAGCAGTCTCCATGTGCTCAGTGAGCACTGCTCCGAAGCACCGCAGTCACAACATGATCAGTTAGTACAGCTCTCAGTCATCGCGTGTGCCATGGATGCTCCCGCAGATGTACAGGGCCTGGCGGCCCGGCTCCCTGCACTCCTTCCCACGTGCCAGGCCCCTGTCACCTCCATGTCCACCAGGGGACCGTCGAACCGATCTGTATTGCCGTACAACAGAGTGCAATCAGCACCAGTGTCCACAAGGGCCAATACTCGCTGTATGTTGTGTGTGTGTGGCAGAGGGGCGGCAGGGACCAGAGAACAGTCAGTTACACGTGAGGCCTCTGGTCTCCCGGATCCCCCGCCAACCGGGTCCCTCAGCCTGAGCCCTAATCAAAAAGTATTGCAACCGCACTTCGCAGGTAGCGACCTTTGGCGGCACCTTGGTAAATTTCTATTGTTCCAGTGCCTCTTAGATCCGTTGTAGCTGTTTCATCTGCTGTGTTTAGCCGCATACGGTGATCTCTTGCTTTCACAAGACGGAAAGGAACAGCCATGCAACCTGCCCTGCCAGTTCATGGTAGGCCTTGGTAATGTCCATCTCAATGAGGTCTAATGCCTTTTGGCAGCCTCCGGTGTGGTCTCCACCCCCTCCCAATCCTTAGGAGGGGTCCACGCGTGAGGAATGGGTGGCGGAGGAAAGGGGAGGCAACAGCCTTGGGCAGGGACTGGTCCGTGCGTCAGTTATAGGATATCTGTATCCAATGTATCAAACCCAGGATGTTCTGTACCCAATGTATCGAAACCACCTCCAGTGCACTGAGATGCTTAGTCTGCACGGAGACCGAGGTCACCTCCGGATGCTGAAGTGTTGAGCCAGCCTTGCAAAAGCAACAACCGGAGGGGCAAGCCTTGTAAATACCCCTCCATTACAGCTCCTCGAAGGTCTCTCGGTCCCCAACAGGTACCAAAACGTGGTTGGGAACCACATGCTGGAATCCTTCCCCCCAGGGGTTCTGAGGCAGATGGGCAGCTATTCTCTGCATCCTACCAACTATGCCAAATGTCGGGTCTCAGTGTTTCAAGCAGGGACAGTTTTGGGGGTGAAGTACCCAAACGGAAAAAAACCTTGCAGAGTCTTTGACATGAATGCAGCAACACTTTATTCAGCAAAGGCAGAACAACCGTGGCATAAGCAGACTCAGAACTCAGCAGCAGAGCAGCATAACACAGAGCCCGCACCCAGTTAAACAGAACTGGGGTTTTTATAACACAATAACAATAATGGCATGGTGCCAGCACACATGCACACTAAAATCAACTCACATAAACAAGTTGTTTTCCTTGCAGTCCCACCTTGGCCTGGGGTGTCAGGGCTGCTGGTCTCCAAAGCTTGTAAAAATTTCCTGACCCTGGGAGACCCTGACAGCTGAGCCCCTACACCTCCCAAGGTGGAGCCTAAGACATTGGTGCTTCTACTCATGCTGCTTACCAAACTGCTTTCAGTTCCAAACCTGTTTTCCACTTGGCTCTGGGATGCTAGTGTTGGGGATCCACAATCAGACTTCTGAATTCACCTCCATGATGAACGTCTTTGGCTCTGACTATAGGAGACACAGGGAATCCTGCTGGGATGAAGGAGGAAGAGCCTCGTTACCCTATGTTTGCTTCCTGTCTGCTTCCTGTCCTTCTGAGCACCATCCAGCCAATTCCTCTTCATCCTGGCAGTGGTGATACTTTATTGTAGCAGCAGCTGAATCTGATTTGTAAATTTCCATGCACGTGCAATAGTAGATTCACCATGACCCTCCCTCCCCATCACGAAACAATAGCAACAGTATGACACCTCTTCCTCAGAAAATTGGGTCTTAGGCTCATGGGGGAGGGTCTCTTTTGTAGTTTGAGTCCATGACTCCATGGAACCCCCCTTCTAAGTTTTAATGATTTAAACCACTCCCATTTTCCCCCTTTAGCAACTCATCCTGCAATTGCTAGCTCAATGACACCCTAGAGTTATCTATTACTGTATAGATTACCTAGGTAACAAGTTTCTACTGAGTTAGCAACTCCTTTTTTAAAATTTTTGTTATTTTTCAATTACAGTTGACATACAATATTGCATTAGTTTCAGGTGTACAATATAGTGGTAGATATTTATATAACTTACAAAATGATTCTCCGATAAGTCTAGTACCCATCTGGCACCATACAATTATTACAACATTACATATTGACTATGCTCCTTATGCTTTACTTTATGTCCTTGTGACTATTTTTATAACTGGCAATTTGTATTTCTTAATTTCTTCCCTTTTTTCACCCATCCCCTAAAACCCCAACTGTCAGTTTGTTCTTTGTATCTGTGAGTTTGTTTCTGTTTTGTGTGTTCATTTATTTTGTCCTTTAGATTCCACATATAAATGAAATAATATGGTATTTGTCTTTCTCTGTCTGACTTTTGCACTTAGTATAATACCATCTAGGTCCATCCATGTTATCACAAATGGCATGATTTCATTCTTTTTATGACTGAATAGTATTTCCTTGTATGTATGTACCATATCTTCTTTTTCCATTTGTCCATTGATGGACACTTAGAATGAATTAGCAATTCTTTGTATTAAATACCTCTGTCCAAATAACTAGTGTAGTTTCTATTGCCTGCCTGAACCCAGGCTGATACACAGTTATTAGGCTATCAGTCTGATGATCTTTTTTGCCTGCTCCCAATTTCTCCATAAAATGTAGAGCTGAGTGTGTGTAAGGTGGGGATAGACATGGTAGGGGATGTAGACTGTTTGGGAGCTCCTCCACTGTGTATCCAGCGGTACCATGCCCAAAGAAGACTCTCTGATAGACAGTGAAACTAGGGACACTCCATGTGTTTGGGTGACACTCTTCTTGTAAATTTCACCAATGAACCTGAGCCTGTTTTACACCTGCACAGTTTGCATTTGTGCAGTTTGTTCTCTCTCTGGCCTAACAACAGGAGCAGGTTCAGTGTAGGAGTTAGAGAAGATATCCAGAAAACGTTTGATGAATGAGTAAATTAAAATCTATTAGTTGTTTTAAGGGAAAATATTAAGATGTTTAAGTTTCTCAAAAGTGTTTCAAACAAATAAAGCAGGTGTCTGTTGCTGGTAACACCAGCTCCTTCTGAGAAACTTGATAGGACCAGTGTCAAATGCAGAAGCACCTTCCAATAGGCTCTGCATATGTAAGTCAATGTGCTGGTTATTAAACTATTGTTTCTTGGTCCCAAATATACCCCTCTATACTCTTCTCTGTGATGCTATGGTTGGTATAGACAGTAGCTCAGTAATTTCTTCTCAGTATTTTGAGTCCCAGCTCTGCAAGATCCTTCCTACGAGTTTTTAGATTGGTAAGCCTAACTTCTTTTCATTTTGTCTGCAAAACATGTTTCATTTTTGCCAGCTGGCTTCCTGTCAGGTTCTTTCCAAAGAGCATACTATAGAGAAACTAGAATTCAGAGAATTTGACAAGGAACTTTCTTATTCCTGTTTGCTTATCCTTATCAGCATCTCCACAAAAACAGTGCTTCACCCTGGCAGCAGCAGCTGGTTCTTTTCTCTCTCACACTCCTTGAAACACACTCATCGAATCCCTCCAAAATCCTAGCATCAATTGGCAGGCACCCTTCTTCATAAGTCTGAATCCCAGTTCCTTGGGCAACCTCCATTATGATCTTAAGATACCAGCACCAGCTAAACAACTCTGCCTCTGCAAAGGTCTAAACTTTAGCTCTGTGGGATCTTTCCTCCATGTTGCTGAGACACTATCACCAGTTGAGTAACCCACCCTTCTCAGAAGTCCAGCTCCCAGCTCTGCAGAGTACTTCTCCTGAGCTCCTGAGGTACCAGCCCAGCTGGGCACTATCTCCTCAGCATTTTGAGTCCAGTCTCTTTAGGGTCTCTTCGCTAAAACTGTCGATCCTAATAACTTAACCTCTTCCATTTTTTGTCATGGCTTTAAAAGTAGTGGAAGTCACTTCCTGTAATTACTAGCTTTGTGTAATCTCCATATTTCCCCTCTGTCTTTTTTGTCTTCCAATACCATTTAACCAATACTCTATATGAAATTTTATGTTAAACAAACTATATTAAGTAATCTCTGTTTTTCCAGCTGGATACTGACAGATATAGTCACATTCTTGGTACTTTAGGGGAGGAAATATTTTTCCTCTATCCTTCTAGGTTTTTGGCCTGTCTAATAGTCAAATTAGCATATAACAGATTTACAGGAGAAAAACAAATTTAATTTTGTAACTATAGGAGCCCTATAAAAGTGAGACCCTAAGGCAGTCACACAATTGAGGTTTATATGTCACCCTGAGTCAAGCAATGGGATAAGGACCTGGGGCTTCAAAAGGGAAGAAAGTGATTCACAGAAAGATAAGAAAAGGTGCTTGGCAATTAGATGTTTGCCCTGTCGTATAGATAGGTCATTCAGATAAAAAGTTATCTCTGGTGATAGCTCTCTTTCTGGGCCAAACCCCCTACCTAAATTCTTTCAGGTAGTTAAGGAAAAGGTGAAAGTTTTTCTTGAGTCTGTTGGATCTTGATTGTTTTTAGCTCAAAATGTCTGATTGCTTGGCTCCTTATCCCAAGTCTAACCCTTGCTGGCTGTGTGACGCTGGGCAAACTACTTAAGCTCTCTTTGCTTCTTTTCTTCATTTACTAACTAGGGATAATAATAACACTATTTTCATAAGGTTATTTTGAGAATTAAATGAATTGATATTAAAATAAAACCCAATAACAGATTAACAGGAGAAAAACAAACAAAAGTTTAATAACTTGTTAACTCACATATACATGGCAGATAACCAGGAAAACTGAATAACTCTCCAAAAAAAGCCCAAGTAATCACCTTAAATACCATCTTCAGCTAAAGATGGGAGATGTTGTGGCTTGGTGGGGGATCCAGTTATGGGGGCTGTCAGGAAAAGCTCAGTAAACAAGAGCAAAGTTGTTATGCAGATTTAAGTCCAGGCCTTTTGTGTTGATAAAAATTTCAAGACATTTGGTCATCCTCCTCTTCCTGGTACAGAGAGGAAGACACCTTACAAATGGAGATGTCCCTTGTATATGTAAATGTCTCTTATGAAAGGATAACACCTACTTAGTTTTCAGAGTTTCTTCCTGTCTGCCGTTTTTTTTGTTTTTTTTAAATAACAAGTTCAAAATAATTCTTATGCCAAAGAGACATATATTGTGGTGGTATATTCTACTTCCCTTTAATATATTATTAAAATATTTATTTTTAAAGAATACAAGTTATATTAAAAATTACTTGCTGAGTAGCAGTGTATGTAAAACAAAGAGAGGGGAAGAACAGCAGAACAAAAAGTTGAGTACATACTATATAGTCAGTGTTGTATATCCAGATTGCTTTCACACCACTGGAACAACTGTAGCATCCTGAATGAAGATGAAATCCACTACCCTCCCTCATGTCTTTCTGCACTTTTCTGCATTATCTTCAAAGAACTTATCATCAATTATCATACAGATTGATAACTGCTAGAGTAGAAATATGTAGATTTGGTTGACTGACAAATAATATTGACTAGGTGTTTTGTCACCAAGAAGGATTTATTAGGAAAAAGAAAGGGTTGCAACCCAGTGTATGCAGACATGGCAAGCCACATACATACTCTGGTCTGCATGCCAAGTGGAGGGTGTTTATATAAGGGAAAAGACAGTTAATAGAAGGGAAAGTTAGAACCATAGAGCTCTATTATAAACAGAACTCTTCCTGTAGGGTTCTCCCCATTACACAGAGCTGAGAACTTCCATGAGCCCTAGCTCCTCCCACAGACCCTCCTGACTGATTATGTTTCCTTAAAGTTCCAGTTCATCTTTGTCATGTTTATAGAATTACAAAAGAAAGGCTGCAGAAGTTTCCCTGGAGTTATGATGTAAAAATGGAAACTCAGTGAAGAAAGGGGGGTAGAGTATATGCAAAGAGAGCACAAGAGAGAGCCCTGTATTTCAGTTAAGTGTAAGCAGTTACTCTGTACCACAGGATATGTGTAGTGTGTGAGGGAAATAAAGCTAGAGATGTAGACAGATGCCAGACTAACATAGTGACAAAGCTAAAGAAATTGAAAACTATGGGGAGTCCTCAGTTTAATTCTTTTCCCATTGTGGATGAAAGAGGGGTATGTATAAGTTGAGTGACCAAAAGTAACCCCACAGGGTGATCTGATCATAAACTAACTGGACAGGTCATTGTGGATAGTCACACTCCAGGCATATAACTTCTTAGTAAGGAGTTTAAACAAGCCCTATCCATTGTTCTTGTGCATCTAGGTTAACACATCTCTGAAATACCAGAAGTAATCCTTTCTCCAGACCCCTCAAAGGTGTAACCACCCTCAAAGCAGCACATAATCTTATTAACTATACTGTACCTTGCTATGTCCCATCTTAATATAATCTTCCTTAATTCTCTCCTTAATTCCAAAGGTATAAAAGAAACTGCAAAACTATTATTTTGGGGAGTATTTGAAATCTTGTTTCCTGGGATATTCATCAGTTTTGACTCAAGCAAACTCATTAAACTTCACTACAGATTTGGACTTTCATGCATTGACACCATTATCATGGTAAGGCATGATATATGTTTATGTACTGTTCCATTTTTCTCCTGTGTACAGGAAGACTACACTTCCCAGTTCTCCCCTTTAGAACTAGATGTGACCAACTGACTGGGTTCAGCCCAATAGAATGTAGGTAGGAGTGGTATGTGCTACTTAAAAACCCAGTGGTCTGCTGATGGACAGCGGCAGGGAAATCTCTTGGCTCCCTGTTCCAGGAAAATATCAATTGTCAGTGACTATAAAGAGGATAGAAAACTTGACTCCTTCCCAGTCATTCTGCATTGATCCCAGGAAAAAGTGTCTTCTGCTGGTAGAGAAGCAGTAAACCAACTCCTGCCCAGGATCCTGCACTAACACAAAAGAGATGCCTAAGGCTGCTGGGGAGGGGCAGGAAACTCAAGCTTGACAAATTCTCAACAGATAGAAGACAAAGGTAGTCTGCCACAGATCAGATAAGGAAATCTGCCTTCCTTCTAGAATCTGTGATGTGAGGGAAGATGCTACACACTGAATGTAAGTGTGCTACACACTGAATGTAAGTGTCCTCCCCAAGTTTATATGTTGAAATTCAAATCCCCAGTGTGATGTGTTAGGAAGTAGGAAATTTGGGTGATGATTAGATTATAAGGGAGAGCACTCATGAATGAGGACTAGTACCCTTATAAAGAGACCCCAGAGAGCGCCTTCACCCCATCCCCTACTTAAGGACACAGTGAAAAGACAGCCATCTATGAACTAAGAAGCCATTTCTGACTAGACACCAAATCTGCCAGTGCCTTGATCTTGGACTTCCCAGCCTGTGTGAGAAATAAATATTTGTTTATAAGCCACCCAGCCAATAGTCTTCTGTTAGAGCTGCCCGAGCAGATTAAGACAGAGGGAGCTGTGTACCACTGGAGGAGGAACTGGGACATGAAAATCCCATCCCTGAAGCTCTGGTGCACAGCTGTGTATAATACTGCAGATGGAGAACAAGAGGGAACCACCTATTCCCCAATAAACCATACAACTTGTTGCCTACGTAACAAGTGGCAACCATCTCTGTCTTGGGAGGAGCAAGAGCAGAGAGAGAAATAAGTGGCTAGATGTACAGGACATCCTCAAAGCCAAATGCAGGGCAGAAACACTAAGAAAAACCACCTGGTACCCCAGCCCCTGCACTAAACACAAGGGCAGAGGTGTGTCCTACTGAAATGAATTGAAGTTTGTGCAACAAGATACAGGTGAACTACTGACCACATTGAATCAGACTAGCAGCCTGATATAAGGAGCGATGAACACATTTCTGAACATAAATACTGTTGATCTTGGTTTCTATTCTTTTATTCACAATGCCTAGAATTCAGTAATAAAAAAAAAGCAAAAAAAATGGTATACAAAAGGGCAAGAAAAAAAAATCCAAGACAAAGAAATCAACAGAACCAGACCCAGATGTTTGAACTATCAGAAAAAAACTTTTAAAAACTTTAAAATGACTAAATTATGATTACAGTGGACCCACTTTGGTAATCCAGGATGATTTTTCCATTCGAAAATCCATAATTACATCAATGAAGTCCCTTTGCCAAGTAAGGTAACATATTTACAGGATTTAGGGATTAGGATGGAACCTCTTGGGTGTGTGGCGGTGCGGGGGGGAGGGGCGGGTAGAGGGGGTAGTCACACTCCAGGCCTATAACTTTATTCTGCTTAATACATCTAGATTCCAAAATTTCAAGTAAATTTCTTTAATTGCATTATGATTTCCTATCTCTCTTCTTATTTGCCCCTCTCTCTCTCTCTCTCTCTCTCTCTTTCCCTCCCACCCCTTTCTGCCCTCTCTCTTCCTCAGTACTCCACCTCTAAAACATCTGTCTTGTTCTTCCTCTTCTCTTTCTGCTTCTTCTGCCACTAGGAATCTGGTTTCTTTCTATTTGCAGGCTCTTGTACCCACCTCCCCCAACTTCATTTCTTATTTTGGACCAAATGACTTATTCTAAATCACTAATCTACTTACCTCTCACTAGCATAAAATCCTTGACTGATTTCCCACTGCCTTCAAGATGAGGTCCTTTAGCAAAGCCCTTCTTTTTTTATTATCTATTGCCTCTTATTTATTTATTTATTTATTTATTTATTTATTACAACACAGCACAATAATTATATTTTTTGCTCCTCAAAGTGAAAACACCCCTCCCCCAATCTGCCACCCCACTCCCCACTTCATATCATACATATCTATTACAAGTCCCTTGATTCCACCCCCACACTGTACTCCCCTGTGACTATATATATATATATATATATATATATATATATATACACATTCAATCACAGTTAACATACAATATTACACAACATCAGCTTCAGGTATACAGCACAGCAATCAAACCTCTACCACATCTCTGAAGTGGTCTTTCCAACAAGGCATGAGACCATCTGACACCCTACATAATATTCACATTATTAGTTATATTCCCAGAACTGCCTTTCATATCCCTGAGGCAATATTGTCGTTATGTATTTATGCTATCTAATCCCTTCCCCTTCTCCCTCATCCTCAGCTAGAAAGCTAGCAACCATCAGTTTTTCCTCTATATATGCTTAATATGATTTCAATCTTCTTAAATTTACTGAGACTTGTTTTGTGGCCTAACATGTGGTCTATCTTGGAAAATGTTCCATGTGCGCTTGAGAAGAATGTATATTCTGTTGCTTTGGGGTGAAATGCTCTAAAAATATTGATTAAATCCATTTGGTCTAAAGTGTCATTTAAGGCCACTCTTTCTGTGTTGATTTCCTGTCTGGAGGATCTGTCCATTGGTGACAATGGGATGTTGAAGTGCCCTACTACGGTAACGTTACTGTTGATCTCTGTCTTTATGTCTGTCAAAATCTGTTTCATATATTTAGGAGCTCCTATGTTGGGTGCATAGATGTTTACTAGGGTTATGTCCTCTTGTTGAATTGATCCCTTTATTATTATGTAGTGCCCTTCTTTGTCTTTTATTGTAGTATTCATTTTAAAACCTATTTTGTCTGAAATAAGTATTGCTACTCCAGTTTTTTTTTCTCATTTCCATTTGCATGAAATATCTTATTCCATCCCTTTACTTTCAGTCTGTCTGTATCTTTTACTCTGAGAGGAGTCCCTCGTAAACAGCATATGCATGGGTCCTGTATTCTTTTTTTTTCTTCAGAAATTATTAAATTTTTATTAATTTTTTAAATTAGTTTCAGGTGTACAACACAATGCAATAGTTATACTCTTTATCCCCAAAGTGACAACCCCTCTCCCCCAGTTCACCACCCCACTCCCCCCGCATATCATACATTTAAGAAGATTGAAGTCATATCAAGCAGATATAAAGGAAAAACTGATGGTTGCTGGCTGGGAGGGAGTGGGGAAGAGGGAGAGGGGGAAGGTTTTGGACAGTGTAGGTGGGACTACAATGTTGCGGCAGGGATATGGGGGCAGTTCTGGGAATGTAATTGATAATGTTGTGAAGAGACTATTATGTTAAATGAAATAAGTCAATACCATATGATCTCACTTATATGTGGAATCTGAAAAACTGAATGAACAAGCAAAGTAAACAGACTCATGGGTCCTGTATTCTTATCCACTCAGCCACTCTGTGTCCTTTGATTGGACCATTTAGTCCATTCACATTTAAAGTGATTATTGATAGGTGCAGATGTATTGCCATTTTGTTATTTGTATTCCTGATCTTCCTAGGTTAGCTTATTTACCCTTTCTTCTGTTTAAAAAAGCCCTATTAACAGTTCCAGCAATGGTGGCTTGGTGATAATGAATTCCTTAAGCTTATTCTTTTCTGAGTAGCACTTTATCTCTCCTTAAATTTTAAGTGATAGCCGTGCTAGGTAGAGCAATCTTGGTTGTAGGCCTTTACTTTGAATATCTCCTGCCACTCCCTTCTGGCCTGCAGAATTTCTGTAGACAAGTCAGCTGTTAGTCTTATAGGAGTTCCATTGTATGTAACCGGCTGTCTTTTTCTTGATGCTTTTAGGATTCTGTCTTTGTCTTTAACCTTTGCCATTTTAACTATGATGTGTCTTGGTGTGGACCTGTTTGGGTTCAGCTTGTTTGGAACTCTCTGCACTTCATGGGCTTGTATGCTGATTTTCTTTCCCAGGCTAGGGAAGTTTTCAATCAGTATTTTTTCAAATACATTGTCTACCTCTTGTTTCTTCTCTTCTCCTTCTGGTATTCCTATGATGCAAACATTGTTGTACTTCAGGTTGTCCCACAGGTCTCTTAATTATTTTAATTGTTTTTTATTCTTTTGTCTTTTTGTTGTTCCAACTGGGTGATTTCTGCTATTTTGTCTTCTAAATCGCTAATCCGATCCTCTGCTTCATCTAATCTACTGGTGATTCCTTCCAGTGTGCTCTTTATTTCAGTTATTGTATTCTTTAGTTCTAACTGGTTGTTTTTTATGATTTCTCTATCCTTCCTTATGTCCTCCCTAAGTGTGTTAAACATTCTTATCATCAGTGTTCTACACTTGATCTCTGAAAGGTTGGATCCCTCTGTTTCGTATAGTTCCATTTCTAGAGGTTTCTTCTGATCTTTTGCTTGTGACATGTTTCTTTGTTTCCTTACTCTGGCTGTCGCTCTGGGATTGCTTCAATGTATTAGATCACCAGTAAAGCCCTGGCTGGATTATGCAGGTGCACAGCTCATGGCCCAACACTCCCAGGATAACTCCCAGTCTCAGCCAGTCCTAATCAGCCACTTGTAGATCAGGCCGAGCAGCCCGACAACCAATAACCAGCCTGGCAGCTCTGCACACGCAGTGCAGAGAATGGGAACCCAAGGCAGCACGCACACTCCCACGTTTCAATGAACAACCTGTTGGAGCTTGAGCATGCCCGCCAGGGGCTTCCCTGGCAATGCAGCACAAGCAGGGCGGAGAGTGGGGAGCCAAGGCTGCATGCCCACGCACACGCACATGCACTCCTGCGCGCCAATTTCACGAGACCAATGCAGTCCCAGACCTGACCCTCTGTGGGAGGGCCCAACTCTGACAAAATGGTGCTCTCCTGTACACTACTTGTGTGCAAGCTCCAAATCAGGGGAACAATGGTCCCAAAATCTCCAGTTCCCGTGCCAAAGGTGCTCAGGTAAGTCTGTCCCCGCAGGATCCTGGACCCTGCTCACATAGCTACTCCCTCCACCAAGGACCAGGTGAGTGCTCACCAGTGAGCGAGCCCATGTGTCGGCTCCACTGGTTCTCTAGCTGCCCTCAGCCTCACCGAGCTGGGCAAAGATAGTCCTCACTAATTTCTACTGCCAGTTATCATGGAACTACTCTGCCTGGCAAAGTAACTCTGGGCTGGTGAGCTCTGTGTGGGGCCGGAGGGTCTCTCCCCCAACCGGAGAAACCTCCCCACTGCTGAGGTGTCCCTCACGGGGTTCACCTTCTCTTATCTCCACCCCTCCTACCAGACTCCACGTGGCCTCCTCTTTAAGTTCTTCATTTGGAGGTTCTATTCATCTAGTGTTCCGGGGACTACTGGGGTTGAATGTTGTATAAATTATATGTAATTTTGGTGTGATCCTGGGAGGCAGTTGTCACAGTGTCTGTCTATTCTGCCATCTTATTGGATGTCCCTATCTATTGCCCTGTGAAGCCCTTTCATCACCCACCTTTTCTCACCCTGGTGGCCTCTCTTATTGCCCCTACTCACTCCTCTCCAGTTGCATTTAATGTTTGAGCTATACTAACCTATTAGTGACCTCTGAACACACAATCCTGCTTTGCTTTCCATGTAGGCAGTTGCATTTGCTGCCACTCTATTTGAAGTTCCCAGCACCTTCTGAACTATTCCTCCAAAGCCAGTGCTGACTTGGTCTTCACACTAAAGGTCCCCTGACTTCCTAACAGAGATAACCCTCTTTCCTATGCTCATCTCTCATTTTATCTTCTACATATCCTTTTATCATATGTATCATTCTAAATATTAATTTGCTTGAGTATGTTTTATTTCCTACCCCTATAAGCATTGAGATATCAATAACCATCCACTTTTTACCATTGCATGGCCTGAACCCAGCACTGTAACTAATACTTAATTGGTGCTCAATAAGTATTTGTTTACATTCGCATTTATTAGTCTTCTTAAGATCCATTTGTTGGCATCTCTCAATATTTGACATTTAACCTTTAACCAACATTTCAGTGTGAATCTATGTCTCTGGTTTTAGAGAGTAAAACAATTCTCATAGAATTCAAAAGACTTCCTTTAAAAAATGTTTTCTAGGATGATAAAATGATCTTTTTCATTGCTTACTTTGGAAAAATATCCTGTGATCTGGATGTCAGAATTCCCATAATAATAGGATTGGATTGGTTTATACATCCTGGATCCCAGTCTATTCCACCTAGTTAGGTAAACTGGTAAGCACATCAGGAATTTGTAGGCCAAATGATACTTTTCTGGGAACTTATAACCATTGTTTATTTATTTTTTTTAATGTAATTTTCTCTCCTGTTTTCAGCCTCAGGTATTTCTGGAAATTGGGAGACACCTCCCATGAAATCAGAAAGTCATCATTGCATCACCAGTGGGAAAATCTAGCCCCTACAGAAGATGATACATAATATATCCCAATGTTTTTAAGCAAGTGAAATATGGATGAAATAAACAATTAAAAACAGTAATGAATGGGGAAGCAGTTCAGACATGTGGCAGAGGTAAGCAGAGAATGTGTTGTGAGGTGGAAAAGTCCTGTTTTGGTAGAAGCTTAGGGTTCACAAACATAAGCATTCTAACCCTTAAAACAAACAAACAAAAAATAAAACAATTGGTAGAAATCTCTAAATGTTTCCTCAGACAGCTTCTTTTTTCATAATTTGTGTCTCAGTCACAGGTATAGATAAGAAAGAAAAAATTTTATTTTACCCCTATTGCCCATTCAAACCCACTTTGTGTGGTTATTTTCTTGATATACAATGAAATCTAGAAGAAATTCTAACTTTTTGGTCATTTTTATGTAATAAAATGTCCTCTGATCACCTCTAGTCACGTAAGAAAGTCTCATTTCAGCAATTAAAATGTCCAGTACATGTAAGACCAAACCTAGTTGGCTTGCTGTAAGTTGTTACCTAAAGCAGGGAAAGAGCCTGTGGGTTCCGAGTTTATTTCCTCTATTTCTTTGCAAGTCCTACATAGGTGGTCTAACTTTGAATGTGGAAAAGTTGGCAAATATTGTCTTGGGGTTTAGTCAAAACAGAGTCAGAAATAGTTCTATTTTAACATCCTATTGCATATCCTTGGTATCACAACTAAAACACACAATTTTCATACAACTTTCAGCTCCATATATTGCAAACTGAGATGGAGAATTTAAGGGCAAGCACCAGAATAACAAAGCAGGTATATTTACACTCTTTACAGGAAATACTTAACCACATATGTCACAACCAACTGTAGTGTTTTTTAAACTTCCCACCTTCTTACCCTGAATCACCTAGAGAGAAGACAGACCTCTCTCTGTAGGATATGAAGCCTTATTCTAAAGAGACAGTTTTATTTATATTTCTTAACAGACATATGTTTTACTAATTAAAGCACACACATTTTTTATTCTAGATCATAATGCCTTTCATTTTATACACAAATTATTAGTTTTTTCCTAATGTTTTCTTAAAATTGTTTCTCTAGGGATATAAACCAATTTTAACCCCTAATTTCAGTCAAATCATGGCAAAATGTCATAATCCCCAGTTTAATAATAGTGAACCTGTAGAAATAATGGTATTCATGTAATTCTAAAGGGTGCTTTTGGACTTAGTTTTTCTCTTGTTTCCCTTCTTAATATTAATACCACTGTCCAAGCTGTTTTTAGCAGAGGACTTAAAATTCCTTCTGAGAGGGGAGCAACCACTTGTTTACAGAAAACATACTCCAATAAATCACTGGACCCTTTTACAGACATTGATTTGTTCTTAACCTCTCCTCTTAACAGATATACTTCCAGTCTCTGATTAATCTCCAGTTTCAGAAAGCACTCAGCTTCAAATAGAAATCAGAAACATCTTTGGAAAGGGAAATGAATCTTTAGAAATATAAATTTTTAACTGATTCAAAAGAAAATTAGTGCTGCAAGAGATCCATCCTAAGAGCAATGCTGGTTAGAAGTAGAATACTTGCAAATTCATCTCTTGCCAGTTGTCCTGCCATGCCTGCTGTGGACTCACTTGCCCATTCGAATTTACCTATGGTTTTCTACCTCTAACCTCCATGATAGGGATAGGGCGACTCCTTGCACAACTCTATAAGCTCAAAGCTGATACTGATGAGACTGATATTCAGTGATAAGTGGAAACTATTCAGCCTTATTTCAGGTCAAACAGTTAACTCCTGCTGTTCCAAGAGAAACATCCCTGGAAAGCTATTGGGGAAGCTAGTATCACACTGGGAAGTGGCTGGGTGTATGACCGGGCCACAAATGTGGCCAGAGTCAGAAAGGAAGAAGAAGAGAATAAGCTAGTTAGCTGCTTCTACATTTAAAAAACAAAAAGCCTCAAAATCCAGGGAATTAAACCTGAAACTAAAGATATTAATAGTTTACTAAAGTGAAAAGTGAAGTCAAAGTCTAGAACAGTATTTTCAAAGTGTAAATCCCAAGCCTAGCACAGGCTGTGTAAGGGGTTGCCCAGCTTGTTAAAAATGTAGATTCCTAGGCTTTCCACTAGACCAACTGAATAACAATTTGGGAGTTAAAAACTGTCCCCAGGAGATTCTTACTGATGTTGAAGCTTGAGAACCATTGGATTAGGATCTAACAGATCAATAATGCAAGGAAGGGGAAATTATGAATCAGAGTAAAGCTATTAACAATAGGGCAAAAGATAGAAAAGTACACAATTCTGAAATCCATATAACTCTAAAAACCAAAATTCTTTATTTTTAGTAATTTATTTAAAAACAGTTCCCAACCTAATCTAGACTTATCAAAAAAAGAATAAAAGTGACTTACATTTATGTGAGATAATGTGTAGCTTCTATTTATCTGACTTGGTATGCATGTTTGGGTTTCACTGCATAGTCACTATGGAATACCCCAAATGGGGTTAGTACATAATATAGGGATTAGTACATAATATAAAGTAGATGCACCATATTCTGAATTCAGACACACATTTGGCCCAAAGGGTTTCAGATAAGGAAATCAGTACCTATAGTTGTTTAAAGGCTTTTCGGTTATAAGAAAATAGTGCACCTAAATGAACCTGAACCTACAGCAAATATTGAGGGGAACATTTTTGGAAAAGAGGAAAGAGAAAAGTAGAGGTGAGGAGAGCCTTCAGCAGGAGTGCGGTTCTGATGCCTTGTAACAGGATAGCAGGATGGGAGGAGGAGCGAGTGGGGTGAGCATCTTTGAGGAGTCTCAGCCAAGCTTTTGTGGACTTCTTGAAAAAGAGCCTGTGAGCGGACCCTACTTTGGGTAGAAGTGGGCTGGCTCACGTGTCCCCCACCACACAGTGCCTGAGAGGACAGAAGCAGGTCTCAGAGTAGGTTTTCTCTAAGGAAATCTGGTGGTGCACATCCATGGACCCCGTGGTCCCTGACTTAACCACATGGAGCAGAGCAGCCTAGCAGCTGCGAGCTTCACTTAGGAATGACATGTAGCAGCACAATGTACTGCTGTGTTCTGTAAAATTCCGCTTTACTGGGTGTCTGTGCCACAGCAGTCCAGTTCTATTCTAGCCAATAAATTCACATTTCTAATTGTCTTTCTCATGTATATTTGTCAAATGAAATGTTTTCATTTGGCATTTGGAAAATATGACCATCACTATAGATAAAAATAAAACAAACGTCTGACCGACTGTTGTCACTCAGCCCTGAAGAAAACAGTTATCCAAGGGATTACTGGGTTCTTGACCTTCTGGAGAACCTTAAAACACTAGATTCTTCCCTATTTCAAACTTTGCCCCATCCATTGTTGTTGAGAAAACAGAGTGAGGTCCAAACTGTCATGTTGACAGGGACCAGAGTCAAATGTCCCCGTCTTCTGTCCTGCATAGATGGCATAGTCTGCTGAACTGAATACCTCCAGAGGGGACCCTGAGCTGAAAGAAAGAACTATCTGGCTGTTACAAACCAAGATTAGTGAATAAAAATAGATCTTATAAGGTTTGTTAAAATTTGGAAACTTTGCATCTTTGCATATCTTGCAACCCCCACCTGGTCTTTTCCTTTATAGCTGGATAAGGTAGAGTTTTCTAAATAAGTCTAAGGTGTAACAAAGGCCATTGGCTGATAACAATAGATGGATAAATTGGGACTCTGTGCTAACTCCATTACTGAAACATCTAGAAAATCTGATGTTTTCATAAAATAGGCATGTACAGGGCCAATCTTCCTTTTTTTTTTTTTTTTTTTGGTAAACGTTCTTTTTAATGGTGTTTAGGCTCAGCTTTGTTTTTCCTTGTTTCTTTGCTTTTTCAAAATGGTGGCACCTTGAAAATCAAATGTAAAAAAAAAAAGTATCACCTAAGAACTTAGTGGCTGTGTTTGTTATGGTTTCCATAGGGGCTATATGTAATTTTGGTGCAAGAAACAAATGGGAAAAAAATGTTCACTAGTCGGTGCCCTTGCATCAGAGTTCAATTTTAGTTCTCAGAGATTTTAGCATCACTCTCATTACTTATTTATATCTTCCCTCTTTTTTCCACTTTGCAGATAATTACTACTTAATTGATACAGGCTCTATGCAAACCTAGTCACAAGGCACACTGCTAAATAGAGGAATCATTAATCTGTGTGTATGCTGTAGATTTCCTTAAAAGGGTGGCTGGAATAAGCAAAGTCATTAGCAGTTTATTTGCCACAGTGCACTTATGCAAAGCTCTGTGGAGAACACATCAACAGTCAACGTGTAACTGATCAATTAACACAGGACTTCTGTACTTCGGGGTGTTAGCTTGGGAGTAAACAGAAGCAGATGTGAAGTGTTTGTGCTGTTAGCAGGCAGGTCTGTTCTGACATATGCAAATACTGCTCATGCTTACAGAGCCTGCAACCCCTTTTGCACCGTGACCTTACTGATAAAGCCCTATGACAGAAGTGCTTCTTTTGCAGAGTGGTATTAATTATTAACTGGCCAATACCATCTTTTCTCATTATTAGAGATTTGCAGAAAGCCAAGTGAGAACGCATTACAAACAAGGTGATAACATTCTGGTCCTAGCTTGCCTTCACTATCTCATCAGAAGACTCCCTGAAAATAGAAAACAATTACGGTCAGAGAAGGCATACGCCATCTCAAAAGACTGGCAGATGGGGTCACCTGTGCAATCCAGACATGAGTTTGAATAGTTTTCTTCATGGGATTCAGGTAAACTCTGTGATGATCCAGTGGTTTTTTGAAGAAGGCCGGAGAATCCGGTCTTGGGTTGGATTTGCACATAAGAACTTAATTTACCATTTTTCCCTTCCTTGGCAGAAAACTGGAAAATTACTGCTCACTAGAACAATTAAAATTAGGAGCAAGTGACATAACTTTTTGTTCTTATATCTTGAAAGGACATGTCATAAGCCTCATCTTTCATATCACTTGCATCCTGGAAAAGAAAGCAACTTTTATGGTGTAAAATATAATTCCTTCTGTCTCATTGTCAGTAAATGCTGAGATTTCTCATTGTTAAAGAAAAGTTATTTAAGTATTTCTAAAGTCATGCGTGCATCACAGAAATTGTAATGCTTTGTTAAAAAGAAAACTGTAACAAAGATTACTCTAGAGCCTTTTTACTCTGCAAATGAGTGACCTACTCACGAGTAGTTTTACAAAAGAAAAGTGGTTGATATTAACAAGTTAGGATTTTTAAAATTCTCTAAATTGCATTACAATATACTTTAGGATGTTGAGGGGACATTTGTCCTCAATTCTTTATTTTATAAAGAATATTTTTTTGTGATCGTACATTACTGAATATATGCATATATTCCAGATTTCTCATGTTTTCCTATGATTGAGCTAGACCTAGTTTAAGTGCATCCTATTGAAATGAATTAATTCAAGCCATTAATTCATTCTATAAATATTATAGATATCCTAACATTTACCCTGATTTTACACCAAACCTCTTGTTTATCATCATCTTTTTTGTATAAACATCTCATATACAATCCAACTGAAGGGAAGGAACTGAAACAGTACATCTTAGAGTTATTGAATTGAAATCCTATCTCTTCTGTAAAAACTTAATCAACTAAATGAAATATGAGGCAGATTCTTCACTCTTCAACTTCATGTTATAATGAAGGTTTCAGATTTGAGGGAAAATAACAAATACTAAATCTTGTACAAAGTGTAAATCTTCTTTTGCTTATAACCATAACAATATTGTTTCCATCTTTGTTTTATTTGAGTATAGCCTATTTTTCTAGGTTTTGAAATTGCTGTCCAGAATAAAGTTGATATTTTCCCAGTCATAGTCTGAAAGGAAATATTTATGGTCTAAGTACTATGTTAACTATGGTTTGATGAGATATATCTAAACCTTCTGAATCCTGGAATCAGCAACCTGGTTCCTGTTCTGTGGTGGAACAGGCAAAGAGGTGATAAGAGAAAATCTCCATGGTTCGTTCATGTTTCTGCAAGTCTTGGGAGCAGAGGCCTTTGTTGCAAACTACTGCTTTAAAGATGTTTATATAGAAAACAGCCTTGGAAGATAGAGATGGTATCTCCTTGTAGAGGAAGAGGCAGATGTGCTTACTTTCAAGTATAATAAAAATAATGTCTCTCTCCAGGGCATAGTCAGGCACGTTTACTGGCCATCATAAAAGATTCTGGTTCCCAAGTTCAGAGTTCCTTACCTGGAGCACAACCCACTGCATGTACAATTATCATCTGGCCTTCTTAGGTTTGCCCTGTGGGAACTTGGGCTCAGAGACTCAGCACAATATATGCTGACTTTCATAGTGGTTGCTATTCCATGAGTAATGCAATTCTTTGACAAAGAAGTCTGATATCTGGCCAGCTGAGAGGCTTTGTTAGAGGGCGAGGTCTGAGCAACAGCATTGCCGGTTCGATTCCCACATGGACCAGCGCGCTGTGTCCGAGCTAACCTGCCGCTGAGCTGGTGAGAGAACGTGCTCTTAACAACAAGGTTGCTGGTTGGACTCCCACATGGGATGATGGACTGTATACCCTTCCCCACCCCATGCCCCACAATGAGATTGAAAGTGGTGACTGGACTTAGAGCTAAGCTTTTGCCCTCCACAACTAAGATTGAAGGACAACTTGAGTTGGAACTAATGGGTCCTGGAAAAACACAATGTTCCCCTTCCCGAATACCCCAACACTGTTCCTCTCCCCAATTCCCCAATAAAATCTTTAAAAACAAAAAAGAAGAAGAAGAAGAAGAAGAAGAAGAAGAAGAAGAAGAAGAAGAAGAAGAAGAAGAAGAAGAAGAAGAAGAAAATGAAGTCTCAACTTCTGTAAGCATCCATAAAACTGTGGCAGGTTAACTTGTTAGCTCCCGAATAAAGCCTCAGACCTTACACAGCACTTGACAGTTTAGTGGTGAATATGGGATACTGACAAAGACATGCTTTCTAGAAGAGGAAAAAATTAGAGCCTCATAGGGCAATTAATAATATTTGAGGGAAGTCCATAAGAATCAGCAGCAAACATATTGACTAAATTTTTTGGCTAGCCTGGCAGTAAATGGTTCTTTGGTTTATAGACTATTAATAAGGAAGCATGAGGGAGTTGCTTGTAGGTGATTATCAAGAAGTAGGTTCACAGAGAGATACATGAATGGTGCCTGTTGTTGCTAATTCTTCTCCTATAGTGGAGAGCTAGGATTCCTTGACAACATAGCAATCAGTACCATGTCTGCCCCACTATAACCACTAACAACTAACACTATAAGACATCCTGAGTAGACAGAAGTTTCCAAACCATTTCCGATAATAACTAAAGTATGTACACTACACTGGGCTGAAAGAAGGAAAATTCATTAATAGTATGGTGAGGACCCAGGCAAATCTTAGAAAGTTATTTGGTTTACTTGAAAGATGAAGAATGAATGACAGGGTACTTAATACTTTTTAAGAAGGAATGGCAACACCTGGGCAGTCTCATGGCTCTTCCCTTCTACAGTCTACATGTCTAACTTGGATCCATTTAGAGATGATAGTAGGTCATAAGGGCTTTTGTTGTTGTTTCTCAGTGGATCATGGCTAGTACAAGAAATATTAGGCTTTCTCAGTGAAATTTGAAGCATTGACTAGACTTTGGACTCTTACTGCCCTGATTGGGTTAATAATATCATTGGAATATTCATTGGAGAATGAGAAACTGACCCAGATAATTTTAGATAAGTTATTGCATTCAGGACTGACACCATGGAAAACTCCCCTAGACTTTATGTTGAAACTGGGTATGAGTTTAAGCTATACTATTTTGACAATGAAATAGCAAATGACATCGATTAAGGTAGACTCCTTTTTAAAAGATAATTGCTGTGCAAGTCAAGCCTAAGTCAATCAAAAGGAGCAAACTCAAGAGCCACGTTCTCAAAGCAACTTGACTATGCCTGCTGAATTCCAAAAGCTGAAATATCCATGTAAGTGATCATGACCTTGCTACCTGGTACAGGTTTTTGGTGCACCAATGACATTAGCATTTTGTTTGGTTGAGCCATGAACAGCCACCATATCACTGGAGACCTGAAGTTAATGTGCTTCACTTAATAGCACAACTCGGCCCTTACCCTCCGTTTCTCCTGGTCCCTTCCTCCACATCTAGCCTGAGCTCAACTGCTTTAGAAAGAAATTAAGGAGAAAAGCGAAAGTTTCCATGTTCATAAAGGGAACTGAAGTACACACATACACATCCTAATAATTTGTGGAACTCTGGAGAGGTTAAGAACTCAAAGTTTCACACCTCTGTTGAGTACAGGCAAAGCCACTATCCTATACAATTCCATGGGGGGTAAAGCAACACTGAAAAGTAAATAATGGAGGTTAGGTAAGTTTTGTAGCGGGGAAGGAAGTTAAAGTGGCCTTGTAGGGGAAATTCTTTGTGCTGTTGTCCTGGCTTCTCATGCTAAATATATAATTGATATTTATGTTTTACATGGGTGGACTGTGAATGTTCATGAAGTCCAGGAGAACTTTTCTGATCAGAGCTACATCTGGAGAAGTGCTGGTGAGATGCATGAAATACTTCCTAACCCATCTCTTTCTGTCAGCTTTGCTGCCTAAAACAAAACAGCTGAATTCACAGAAGTCCTCTAAATACCTGTTCACGAATGACTCAGGTGAGTAGAAACCCAGTGGTGTCCACTGGGCTCTCCTGGCTTTTCAACCTCAGTGCTGGCGATACAAAACCAAACAACTGTGGTTGCTCCCTGAGTGAGCAGAGCTCAAGACAGTGCTCATATGACAATTAAGTTTGTGTACTTGTTGCAACGATGTTGCTAACCTTTTTTGATATCAGAGGGATTATTCATTATGAATT
This sequence comes from Aselliscus stoliczkanus, assembly GCA_033961575.1. Taxonomy (NCBI): domain Eukaryota; kingdom Metazoa; phylum Chordata; class Mammalia; order Chiroptera; family Hipposideridae; genus Aselliscus; species Aselliscus stoliczkanus. The sequence goes on along the minus strand of CM066740.1, from coordinate 66,082,537 downwards.
TGTACCAACTGGACAGTTAACCAAGTTTACTATTTGGAAGTACTGAAAAGGCTGAGTGAAAAAATTAGACAAAAATGACCTGAACTTTTTGCCAATTTATGGCATGGCAACAATGCACTAGCTCACATGACACTGTCTATGAGGGAGTTTTCAGCCAGTAAACAAATAACTGTATTGGAACACCCTCCCTACTCACCTGATCTGGTCTCTAATGACTTCTTTCTTTACACAAAATAAAGGAAATATTGAAAGGAAGACATTTTGATAACATTCAGGACATCAAGGATAATATGATGACAACTCTGATGGCCATTCCAGAAAAAGAGTTACAAAATTGCTTTGAAGGGTGAACTAGGCACTGATGTCAGTGCATAACTTCCAAAGGGGAGTACTTTGAAGGTGACAATAGTAATATTCAGCAATGAAGTATGTAGCACTTTTGTGGGGATGAGTTCGTGAACTTAATTGTCTGACCTTGTCACTCTAGCCATTACTGCCCATGGTGAATATAGATTTTAATGACTCTTAGACTGTTGCCAATGGCCTGGCTGTTGGATGTTTCACTTGGAAAACCAAAATTTGGTAGATTGTAGGCATCTTCTTGGCAGATTGGCTACATCAGGCTTTTGATTCCCTCTCAGAGTTATCAAAGGCACCTCACCTCCACTGACACTTTTTCAGATTACAATGTTACTGCTCCAGTCCAATCAGCCAATTCTGGTCATTAATAAATGTCATATTTTCAGCTTTTCAGTCATCTGCTTTTTGACAATCATGTACCTCTTATTGCAACAGAAGAAGTGGTTGATAGTCAAGATTTTTGATGATCTTCCATATAGTCTACCATTTTATATCATCTGGTATTGTTGATTTTTGGAATAATCTTATAAAACATTGACTTTGAAAGCTGTCTGATTCTAACTCCCTCACCTTGTCTTGCTCCACACAATTTAGGAAGACAGGTTGGTCACTGAATATGAGTTTCTACAGAAAAGGATAATCCTCTGTTGGCCACTTCCTGGATAATGATCATAATGATCAGGACAGAAGGGCAGTAGGAGGATATATAGACCTATTTTGAAAATTTAGGAATCCAAGCTATTCCTAGGCATGATACTTTTTCTTGTCCCTAAAAACAACCCCAGGATGGCCTGGTTGGTATACCCTTCTGGTGGCAGCTCAGACGAAGTGGGACCTAATGAAGTCTAATTTAATCCTGGTGAGTCACTTAGTTTATGTTGTTGGATTGACATGGTCTTAGAACTTAAGGATCATAACCAGTTAGTTGAGTACACGGTTAGATAGTCATATGGGTTTTGATAAGTTTTATAAATATGCCCATGTTCTGCTTTCTCCTGACTTTTTGGTGTGAAATATCTGAGTATGAGATTGAGAAAAAGTTGAACCTACAGCTATACACAGATTTTGTGGTGATGGATGGGAAACAATATTCCTGTCCGCTAGGGAAGGAACTCTTTAGACCCCAGAAAGTATGAGGGAGAGAGTGCATTAATAATTTACGTCTTTCAGAATCACCCCTGCAGTTTATTTGTGAAGGTAAATGCCCTAGTGTGGCTCACCCCAGCTGTTGCAAGCACTATGAATAGAACTGACTGCTAGATCTGCCATGCTGTTAGAGGGTTCTGACCACAATTTGATTGCTCTTTTCTAGAACCTAGCTGAGAAATTTATGGGAAAATGCATATTATGGTCCTGGCTTATCTACCAACCCTACAAAACATCTGTCAACACTTCAGTGTATTTTACCTTTCCTCACTGCTGTAGCTGTCAGTCATTCCATGGAGTAGGTGTGCACCACCTGGCTGGCACTGTGGACAAACAGGACAGGCTGGAGAAACTGCCTGCATTGATTCAATAATTCAAACAAAACTGAAAATTCTAAGGGCTGCCAGCCAGTAGGAAGCCATATGTGATTACTGTCAAACTTATGGGAAACAACAATTGGAAATAGCACTCTTTCCACAGGCACTGTGTATGTGCTCCCCTAGGACTATACTTTCTGTGTTGAATCCAGGCATTCCTTTGCTTCCCTCCCCAAAATACCCCAACTTGCACCTGCAGGGTGATCATAAGAAAACCTTTGAGTGTTTAAGGAAACACCACCAGTAGATCACATTGCCCACAGGTGACTGTAGTGATCTCTCCAAAATGAACCCACTCTTAGTTACTTGGGGAAGCTTCTGGTGGGATAAATGCATCATTATTACATGTACCCTGGAGGCATCTCTAATGGGAATCATCTAGTTAGGAAAGTGGCATAAAATTTGTCCCTTACATCAGCTAAAGTGATTAATGACATTGCTGGCTAGGGTTGTTATAGATCATAGATTTTGCTCTAGATTTCCTCCATGTAGCCAGACACCTGGATTAATGCCTCAGGTCTAGTGGAAAGGTCAAAAGAGGGACTAAAGGAGAAAACCACCTGGCATTTGAAGGTAGGCCATGATACTTTTAAGGAATTTGTACAGCTGTCTGGGAGTGAGACCTTGGAGCCACTGTTGATAGCAATACTACAAGCTAGCCTCATCCTGCTGGTTGGAGTCTTATTGATATCAACATTAATTAAATTTTGCATGAGACAAATGGAGAGGACTTGGTCCCAGCCTCTTCTGGTTAGATAAATCAGGTGGCTGATGGAGTCATATAGTTACAGGAAACTTTGCCAGAAGTCAAGACAGCTTTAAAAAAAAAAAAAGAATGGATATTATTGGGTGATAACTGTCCACGGCTCTCTTGCATTTCCACTTGTCTTAAAAAGTGAGTCATTGACTGCTTTTTGTTCCAGGGTGTCTCTTCAAGGATGTTTGTCTCATTAAGAGCTTTGAATTTAAAAGATAATGTTTCCATCCAGAGCAAAGAACAAGCTTGCTTACAGTCTTAGAAGGTAGAATCTCTTTACAGAGCAAAAGCAAAACATGCTTGCTCTCTAGTATGATAAAGATAGTGCCCTTTTTTTAGGGCAAAGAGCAGGCATGTTTCTCATCCATTTTAAAAGACTCAGGTTCAATAATCTCAGGGTTCCCTTTCTCCAATGCAACCCTCTGCGTGCTGTTGGCCTAAGAATATTCAAACCTGTAGAGAAATTTTATAAGAATTTATTTGAGCCAAACTGTTGACAAAGCCGGGAGCAAGATCTTATACACTCTGGAGAATCACAGTTTTGCAGTTTCTTTTATGCATTTAGAATTAAGGAAGGAACATAAGGCAGATTATATGAAGTTGGGGGAGAGCAAGGTGAGGATTGGATGACTGAATAGGTAACAAGATTATGTGCGCTCTTGAGGGTTATGCTTATTTCAATGGTGTGTCAACCTAGAGGCACAAAACAATGGACAGGTCTTGCTTAAAGCAAAATAAGCCTTTTACTAAAGAAGTGATTCTTACCATCTCCAAAAAAATGGATAGACCTAGAGAGTGTTATGTTGAGTGGGGTAAGTCAGATAGAGAAAGGCAAATCTCATATGATCTCACTTACATGTGGAATCTAAGGAACAAAATAAATGAACAAACAAAACAGAAACAAACTCATAGATAGAACATTTTGATGGTTGCCAGATGGGAGGGATGTTGGAGGGATGAGTGAAGAAAGGGAAGGGATTAAGAAGTACAAATTGGTAGTTACAGTATAGTTATGGGGATGTAAAATAGAGCATAAGGAAAATAGTTAATAATATTGTAATAACTGTGTATGGTGTCAGATTGGTATTAGGTTTATCAGAGTGATCACCTTGTAAATTATATAAATGTTTAATCACTATGTTGTACACCTGAGACTAATATAATATTATATGTCAACTGTAATTGAAAAATTAAAGAATATATTAAAAAAATAAAGTAGGAAAAAAAATGGAAGTTACGTGCTTAGGATGTGACTATCTACTATGACCTGCCCAGTTAGGAATTTATGATTGTGTCACCCTGTGAGGTTAACTTCAGTTAGATTTATCACAGCACCCCTTTTAGGTCTACAGTGTGCAGGTATCATCTGACCTTTGCATTCACCCTCTGGACTTGGAGCACAGACATATCTTAAGGAGATAATCACATTGTGTGAAAATATTTAAAGCTATGTGCACAAGGATGGTCTTTGCAGCATTGTTTACAAAAGAGAAAATTAGAAATATGTATCAATAGAAGTCTATTAAAATATATTGCAGTTTATATATACAATGCAAATTAGTTAGCAATTGATAAGAGATGTTAAAATACACAGTCATTTTATTTAATGTGGAATAACTATGTCCAGTATAGTTAAGTAAAGCAACAAGTAGTAAGAGTTGAGGCTGAATAGGTAGGCAGAGGCCAGATCTAAAAGGAATTAAAAGGATATATCAAAAAATTTATTTGAGATAAATTAGATTATCATATTTTCATTATAGAACAAAAACCACGAAAACACATACAGGTTTCATTGTGGAGGAAAAAAAAAGAGGTTCTATGGAAAATGACTTCACAGGGTGATCTGATTACAAATTCCTAACTGGGAAGGTGCTGGTGGGTAGCCATGCTGCAGGCCTATATCTTCTTTAGTAAATGGCTCATCTTTGCCTTAAGTAGCCCTGTCCATTGTTTCTATGCATCTAGGATAACACACCTTTGAACCATCTCAAGAGAGCACATGATCTTGTTAACTATCCTGTGATCCAGTTCCCACTTTATTTCCCCCACCTCCATATCATATTCCTTACATTCCCTCCTTAATTTCAAATGTACAAAAGAAATGCAAAACTGTAATTCTGAGGAGCACTTGAAATCTTGTTCCCTGTCATGCGCTGTCAGTTTGGCTCAAATAAACTCTTAGAAAAATGTTCTACAGGTTTGGACATTTCTTATATAGACAATTAGAACCATCGAGATGATTTAAAGGCAAGAGATGGTAAGACACTGTTATAGAATCCAGCAGTGATATTGGTAATGTATGACTTCAAGAGACATAACAGAGGGAAATTAACAGGATCTGATGAATTGTTGGATGTCACCACATGAGGCAGGGATGAAAGGAAACCAAGAAAGAGTAGACAATGTTAAAAATGGCACCCAGATCAACTGTGATATTTTAACTAGGAGATGAAATCTGGGAGAGTGAACTGGTCTGGATTAGGTTAGCAGGGAATAATAACCTTCTTTAAGAACATGCTGAATAAGCATGTGGATGTGTATTAAAGCTGAAGGGTGAGCTTTGGATTGGAGGAATAGATTTCGGAGCTGTTGATACAAAGAAAATACAGAGGATGCCAAAAAAAGTGTATATACATTTTATGAAAGGAAAAAAATGTATTAAAACTGTAATACAATGAATGACGCTAGCATTCGATTAATGCTATCTTTTGAGCAAATGTCATACTACAATTGCTACCGTAATTCAATTCAACTTCACAAAGTAATACATACATAACATCTATTAAAATGTGTACATTTTTTTGGCATCCCAAGGATTTTAAATTATGGTTCATAATGAGATTCCTTAGAGAGAACATATGGAATATGATAAAAATGCCAAAGATGGAAATATTCAAAACAACATTTTTTATGGTCAGTAAAAGAAGATTAGACAATGATAGCAGGGTTATTGAATAGAGAATGTGACTCTTACAATTAATGTATTTTCTACTGAAGAAGAGGGAAAATATGCCTTAGAGAAATGCTATCCTTCTTATTGACACACAATACCTTATTAGTTAAATATTTGTTTCCATGGACATTTTGAAAGGTTCAATGAGATTATGAAGGCATTTACAGTGAAAAAAATATAGTGGGAAGTACAGAATATATATTTTAAAAAATTTAAAAATACAACGCATTTCTTTTGTAATAAAAATTGTCAAAAAATTAAGAATAGAATTACCATATGACCCAGCAATCCCTCTTCTGGGTATCTACCTAAAATCTGAAAAAATTATCCTAAAGATATATGTACCCATATGTTTATTGCAGCATTATTCACAGTGGCCAAGACATGTAAACAACCAAGTAGTCCTTTGATAGATGATCAGATAAAGAAGATGTGGTATATATACACAATGGAATGCTACTCGGCCATAAGAAAAGACAAAATACGGCCATTTTGGATAACATAGATGAATCTTGAGATTATTATGCTAAGCGAAATAAGTGAGACAAAAAAAGTTAAGAACCATGACTTCATTCATATGTGGGATATAAAACTGAAACAACAAATGAACAAGGCAAACAAACAAAGAAAAAAAAACCCTCATAGACACAGACAACAGTTTAATGGTTACCAGGAGGTAAGTCGGGGAAGGAGGTGGCAGAAGAGGGTAAAGATGGTCAAATCTATGGTGATGGAAGGAGAACTGACCATGAGTGGTGAACACACAATGCAATATATAAATGATGTATTATAGAACTGTACACTTGAAACCTATATAATTTTACTAACTAATGTCACCCCAATAAACTTAATAAATTTTTTAAAACATACTAAAAACAAAACTGTATGTAATCTTTTTGGCAAGAACAATGTGCAGGAGAACAGTGATTTTCAAGATAAATGATTGAAGGAAGGTATAATATATTTATCTTCCTTAAAAAAGATCGTATACATTTTTGTTGTTGTTGTTGTTGTTTCCTTGAGGGCGGTGTCACTGGCCCTCACATGTGGGACCTGAACCGGGGCCGCTGGCTTCCCAAGCCAGCGCTTAACCACCATGCCACTTGTATACATTTTTATTTTAATTTTTTTTTCCTTTTCTTTTTTTTTTTTGAGGGCAGTATCACTGGCCCTCATATGTGGGACCCGAACTGGGGCCGCTGGCTTCCCAAGCCAGCACTTAACCACCATGCCACTTGGCTGGCCCATCGTATACATTTTTAAATGTCTCCATACCTGTCCTACAGGAGGGGAAATCCATTGACCACACCCATCAAACCACGGATGAGTGCTGCTTCCCTCAGCCACACTGGCTCTCCTGGCCATATGAAAAGACAGGGTTAAGGTTGCAGATGTGTACAACACATCTTTATCTCCAGAGTTTTAGGATCTATTTTAATTATTCTTTTAAAATGACAGTTTTTTTCTTAAAGAAAATGTCAAAATGGCTAGTAATAAAGAATATTCGAGAGAAGTGCCAACTATTATGATGGTTATATTTTCTCTTTTTTTTTTACTTAAAATTTATTGGGATGACAATGGTTAACAAAATTACACAGGTTTCTGGTGTACAATTCTGTAATACATCATCTATATATCACATTGTGTTCACCACCCAGAGTCAGTTCTAATTCTTTGCCCTGCCAAAAAACTGAAAGAGAGTACTATATTTGGTATAGGATTTCGAAGATTCCTTCTTCAATTCAAGTGTTTGGAAATGTTATGAAAAGGAGTACTGGAAATACAACAAAACATATTGAAGAGTTAATTATAAAATATCTGTCCTCTCACACTCTGATTTGCTGTCCTCAGCCCCCTTCTACCACAACTAGCATCTCATAGAACTGAAAATCAGAACAAACGAAAGGGTGAGAAGAGACAAACAGGACAGAAGACCTGACACGATGGGAAGAATGACAGGTAAAGTGGTCACCTGTGTTATTTGGAGGAAGGTTCATTACAGGATGGTAATGAAAATTGCCCCTCAAATCAGTAAGTTAGAAGAAGCAGGACACACAATTTCTGCAAATTAGTTCACAATCTACTAAAACTGACTCCTCCTGTGCCCTCCTGACAATTTATGAAATGTTCCCAGATTTTCTCCTCATCAATTTTCTTCTTGGTTTTTGGAAAAGACAAGTCCAAGTCATTTTCCAGACCTAGTTCTTTGTGCTTACTACCGTAGATTGCCTTAAAAGGTCTGTGCTATGAGCCTGTACATCAAGGAGAAGGGAGGCTCACTGCGAATGTATGCACCATGCGAAGGATTTATAAAACAAAAGGCTATTTATACATTATGATCTAACCTCTCATCACATTCTTTTCGTTCCCATAGAATCCCACTTGCATTACTCTTCTTTTTCCTTCCCTTGCTAATTCAATCTTTCTTTTTTAATGTTTCTTTTCACTCTCCCGGCTTCGCCTTCTTTGAAGAGAAAGTTAGGTTTTTATTCTCATTTATCCCTTCTCATCTTGTTTTCTATTGAATAGATGGTCTGTTGTTGTTTTGTATCTCACTGCTAAGTCGGGAAATTCTCCACATCATTTATTTAATGAACTAATTACAATTCTTCTGAGTTTAATTTGGTCAATTACAATTTATGTTTGGTTACCTCGAGTTCCTAGACTGACACAATTTGTGTCACTTCTAGCAGTTACAAATGCCATTGAAAAAAATTTGGTGTTCCAATCAGTCAACTCTCCCTTCTCCTTTTTAATTATTTATTTTATTTTTAAGGCTCAACTTCTGTCATTATGAAGAGGGTTGTTCATTATTCCAGAAACTGCTAAGAACAGGATTGCTATCCAAGCAGAAGAGAATCTGTTTTAAGTGGTGAGACATTTGGGTTGATTGTGGAAGAAAAAGGTGCTTCATACTTTCCTTTCACTGGTAGAAATGCTTTATTTTAGAATTCTCAGACTGGGACCTTATTCACATTATTCTCAAAATAGAATGTAGTGACATTTATAAAAGGAGGAATGAATTCTACTTTGTTTCTTTATACCTAAATGCTTTAAAATTTAAACACTTCATGAAAAAAGATTAACATACCATATCTATTAACACTAATATATTTAATTTTGTAGATTCAAGTCTGTAGAATGCTAAAACAATAAGACTGTGTTGAAAGAGTTATTCTAAATATTTATTTAGCCCCATCTACCTATATCATTGTAATTGGTGTTTCTCTGAGATGCAAAGAAAGCAGAATTCAATTTGATTCAACAAATATTTATTAAGTTACTATTATAGCCAAGACACTGTGCCAAGTACTACATGGAATACAAATATAGGAAATATAGTCTAGTAAGATTCAGTTTGGTTCTGTTTATTTCAGACAAGATTTATTGAGCAGGTAGGTACACTGTTAAGCACTGAAAAATAGAACACATTTTCTGTAGGCAAAGGGACTTAGAGGTTGAAAAGTTTGGGTTTGAATAATCCTTACCATTACATGCACAACTGTGCATGTGGTGTGTGTGTGTGTGTGCGTTCATGTATTTTTCTGAGAAAAGGGGCACTATTTGATGAATTTTTTAAAAGTTCAGTGACACCCAGAATATTCAAATGTATGTGTGCCACACAGGGTAGACTGTCAGAGCTGTAGCAGAGATCTAAACAAAGGACTGTTACTACCATGAGCCATTTAATTGCCTGCATGTGCTATGGACTAGGTGGTGTTCTGAGATGACCATTAACAAAATACTTAACAAGGCAAAGGAAAATAGGCCTTAGAATCAGAAGGAAATTTTAAGTTAGTGGTAATCAGTCAAGTATATATGTTACAAGAGAGAAGAGAATAGTCAGTAAATCCAGGAAAGGGGCAACAAGCTTTTAGATCTCTGAAGGAAGCCATCCCTGAATCGAGTCTTGAGGAAATGTAGGGCCTAGGTAACTGGTAAAAAACACAGTCCATGCCGGATATGGGGAGCAGCAAATGGACAGGGGTGCTTTTCTGATGCTTCCAGTTGCATCCAGAACTGATTGGATTCAAACTCTTTGGAGTCCAATTGTCCTTCAACCCAGTTCCAAAAGTTGCCACACCTGTTATAGCACTGCTGGTGGCTGGGCCAGAAAGCAGCGATTTTGTGTGCACAAATCTGTGTAGATACACATACATATTAGTGTCACATATACATGTATATACCATATATATATATATATATACACATATATATATATATAAAATCATCCCACACAGCTCTTTTGATTACAGTTTATTAATTAATGTATTTATGAATAGATACCTTTTTTCTTTATATTTTGTATTTTCTTTATTATTTTGCATTATGTTACAGTATTGTAATCATTTTTTAAAATCTTTTATTGTGAAATAAACATTTTTTTAAATTAGTTTCAGGTGTATAACACAATGCAATAGTTATACTTTTTACCCCTCAAAGTGACAACCCCCTCACCCAGTTCACCACCCCACTCCCCTCCCCCATATCATACATATCTGTTACAATTCCTTTGACTCTCTTCCACAGTATAATCCACATCCCATGACTATCTATATATTCAGTTACAGTTGGCATACAATATTATACAACATCAGCTTCAGGTGTATAGTGCAGTGATCAAGCCTCTATTCCATCCATGAAGAGGTCTCCCTAACAAGACATGTGACCATCTGACACCCCACAAAAATATACAACATTATTATAGTCCCCGAACTGTGTTTCATATCCCTGTGGCAATATTATAGTTGTCTAGTTATGCTGTCTAATCCCTTCCCCTTCTCCCTTATCACCACCCCCCTCCCAAGTAGCAACCCTCAGTTTTTCCTCTATATATATGAGTCTGTTTACTTTGATCATTCATTCAGTTTTTCAGATTCCACATATAAGTGAGATCATATGGTACTTGTCTTTCTCTGACTGACTTATTTCACTTAACATAATAGTCTCTTCACAACATTATCAATTACATTCCCAGAACTGCTCCCCATATCCCTGCGGCAACATTGTAGTCACCCACCTACGCTGTCCGAAACCTCCCCTCTCTCCCTCTTCCCCACTCCCTCCCAGCCAGCAACCATCAGTTTTTCCTTTATATCTGCTTGATATGATTTCAATGTTCTTAAATTTACTGAGAGTTGTTTTGTGGCTTAACGTGGTCTATCTTGGAAAATGTACCACGTGCACTTGAGAAGAATATATATTCTGTTTTTTCAGGGTGAAATGCTCTAAAACTATTGACGAAGTCCAGCTGGTCTAAAGTATCATTTAAGGCCCCTCTTTCTCTGTTGATTTTCTGTCTAAAGGGTCTGTCCATTGGTGACAATGGGGTGTTGAACTCCCCTACTATGATAGTGTTACTGTTGATCTCTGTCTTTATGTCTGTCAAAATCTGTTATATGTAATTAGGAGTTCCTATGTTGGGTGCATAAATGTTTATTAGGGTTATAGTGCCCTTCTTTGTCTTTTATTGTAGTCATTTTAAAGTCTATTTTGTCTAAAATAAGTATTGGTACTCCAGTTTTTTTTTCTCATTTCCATTTGCATGAAATATCTTATTCCATCTGTAAACAGCATATACATGTGTCCTATTTTCTTATCCACTCAGTCACTCTCTGTCTTTTGATTGGAGCATTTAGCCCATTCACATTTAAAATGAATACTGATAGGTGCATATGTATTGCCATTTTGTTATTTGTATTCCTGGTCTTCCTGGGTTAGCCTGCTTACCCCTTTCTTTTGTTTAAAAAAGCCCTTTTAACATTTTTTGCAATGCTGGCTTGGTGGTAATGAATTCCTTAAGCTTATTCTTTTCTGAGAAGCTTTTTACTTCTCCTTCAATTTTTTTTTAATTTATTTATTTTTAATTAGTTTCAGGTGTAAAACACAGTGTAATAGTTATACATTTTACCCCTCAAAGTGACAACCCCCCCATTTGGCCACCCCACTCCTCCCCCCCATATCATATATATCTGTTACACTTCCTCTGACTCCCTTTCACATTATGATCCACATCCCGTGACTATCTATATATTCAATTACAGTTGGTATACAATATTATGCAACTTCAGCTTCAGGTGTACAGTGCAGTGATCAAGCCTTTTCTCCATCCCTGAAATGGCCTCCCTAACAAGATATATGACCATCTGATGCCCCACAAAATATCTACAACATTATTAATTATATTCCCCAAACTGTCTTTCATATCCCTGTGGTAATATTGTAGTTGCCTATTTTTGCTGTCTAATCCCTTCCCTTCTCCCTCATCCCCACCCCCCGCCCAACTAGCAACCCTGATTTTTCCTCTATATCTATGAGACAGTTTCTGTTTACTTTGCTCATTCATACAGTTTTTCAGATTCCACATATGAGTGACATCATATGGTATTTGTCTTTCTCTGACTGAGTTTTTTCACCTAACATAATAGTCTCTAGGTCCATCCATATCATTGCAAAGGGTACGATTTCATTTTGCTTTATAGCAGTATTTCTCCTTTAATTTTAAGTGATAGCCATGATGGGTAGAGCAATCTTGGTTGTAGGCCTTTATTTTGTGTCACTTTGAGTATCTCCTGCCACTCCCTTCTGGCCTGCAGAGTTTCTGTAGACAAGTCAGCTGTTAGTCTAACAGGAGTTCCTTTGTATGTAACCTGCTGTCTTTCTCTTGCAGCCTCTAGGATTCTGTCTTTGTCTTTAACCTTTGCCATTTAACTATGATGTGTCTTAGTGTGGACATGTTTGGGTTCAGCTTGTTTGGAACCCTCTGCACTTCCTGGGCATGTATGTTGATTTCCTTCACAACGGTAGGGAAGTTTTCAGTCATTATTTTTTCAAATACATTCTCAACCCCTTCCTTCTTCTCTTTACCTTCTGGTATCCCTATGATGTGAATGTTGTGGTGCTTCACCTTGTCCCATAGGGCTCTTAAACTATTTTCATTGTTTTTTATTCTTTGGTCTTTTTGTTGTTCCAACTGGGTGATTTATGCTATTTTGTCTTCTAAATCACTGATCTGCTCTTCTGCTTCATCTACTCTACTGGTGATTCCTTCGAGTGTGTTCTTCATTTCAGTTATTGTATTCTTTAGTTCTAACTGGTTGTTTTTTATGATTTCTCTATCCTTCCTTATGTCCTCACTAAGTTTATTAAACATTCTTATCATCAGTATTCTAAACTCTATCTCTGAAAGGTTGGATCCCTCTGTTTCATTTTGTTCCATTTCTAGAGGTTTCTTCTGATCTTTTACTTGTGACATGTTTCTTTGTTTCCCCATTCTGGCTGTCGCTCTGGGATTGCTTTGATGTATTAGATAGATCACCAGGAGAGCCCTGGCTGGATCATGCAGGCACACAGCTCACGGCCCAACACTCCCAGGAAAACTCCCAGTCTCAGCCTGTCCCAATCAACCGCTCACAGATCAGGCTGAGCAGCCTGACAACCAATCACCAGCCTGGCAACTCTGCAAGCACAGTGCGGAGAGTGGGAACCCGAGGCAGCTCTCGCACTCCCACATCTTGGTGAGCAGCCGGTTGGAAGCGGAGGGGACCTTCCCAGCCTTTCCCTGGCAACGCAGTATAAGCCAAGTGGAGGGTGGTGATCCGAGGCTGCATGCGCCCGCGCGAACACACACACTTCTGTGCCAATTCCACCAGACCAATGAGGTCCTGGACCTGACCCTCTGTGGGAGGGCCCAACCCTGAAAAAATGGCGCCTTCCTTACACCACTTTCTTGGAAGCTCCACACCAGGGGAATAATAGTCCAGAAACCTCCAGCCTTTGCACCAAAGGTGCTCAGTTCAGTCCATTCCCTGCAGGCTCTTGGGCCCGGCTCACACAGCCACTCCCTCCACCAGGAACCAGGTAAGTGCTCACAGGCGAGCAAGCCCGTGCACCAGCCACACTGATCCTCTAGCCACTCTCAGCCTCACTGAGCTGAGCAAAAAGTCCTCACTAATTTACTGCCAGCTATCTTGGAACTTCTCTTCCCGGCAAAGGAACTCTGGGCTGGTGAGCTTGGAGTGCAGCTGGAGGGTCTCTCCCCCAACCGGAGAAGCCTCCCCACAGCTGGGGCTTCTGTCACGGGGTTCGCCCTCTCTCGTCTCTGCCCCTTGTACCAGACTTGATGTGGCCTCCTCTTTAAGTTCTTCGTTTAGTGGTTCTGTTCATCTAGTGTTCCGGGGACCTCCAGGGTTGAATGTTGTATAAATTGTTTGTAATTTTAGTGTGATCCTTGGAGGTAGTTAGCACAGCGTCTGTCTATTCCACCATTTTTTTTGATGAATAGATACCTTTTGATAAGCCTTGTGTAAGAAATAAAGATAAAAAATTGTTCCCTTTATCAAGAAGCAAATGTCCATCAAGTGAAGAGTGAGAGTGGAAGCACTGAAAAGAAAGCAGTAGAAATAAAGGCAGAGAGGTAGGTAACCTCATGAGTCTTACTGGAAATGACAAGTATTTAATTTGAACTGATGTTGAAAGAGGAATCCATCAAGGAATAAGTTTGATGAAGTAAGAGTTCATGGAAACAATGCATGTCATGTTCAGAAGCTTGGGTTTTAAATATCAGAGAAGCTTTAAAAGGTTTCAAGCAGAGGAACAATGTAATCAGATGTAGATTTTAACCATTTCTCTGGCAGCCATGTGGACAGTAAGACTGAAGATCAAATTGTACAGTATTGCAATAGATTATGTGATAGAAGATGTCCCAAAGAGTAGGAAGTATTAAGTAAAATCAGTACTATTTGGTCCCTTGTTGGATATGGGAATGGAGGACAGGGAGGAATCCAGGGTAACTACCAGGTTTAAAATTTGGATGACTAAGGTGAAGGTGTTTCTACCCAGCAAGGCAGGGGACACAAAGGAGGTAGAAGGGGTAAGTCAAATTATAAAATTTCTTGGGACAGGCTGAGTTTGAGGAACCTGAGGAACTAAAAATACGGAGTCGTCTGCTTTATAAAATAAAGTTTGAAAAATGACCACCAACTGGGAGGTTTAAACAGCAGAGATTTATTTTCTCAGTTTTGGAGGCTGGAGGTGTGAGGTGTCCATAAGGTGCCAGCAGGTGGGTTTCTTCAAAGGCCGCTCTCCATGCTTGTAGATGGCCAACTGTTCCCTGTGCTTTTACACAGTTGGCCTTTCTATATCTGTCCAAATTTCCTCTTCTTACAAGGGCATCAGTCACAGTGGATCAGAGTCCCCCATAATGACCCCATTTTAATTTAATTACCTCTTTCAAGTTTCTATTTCCAAATAATCATATTCCAAGGGGGTAGAACTTCAACAGATTAATTGAGGGGGACACAATTCAGCTCATAACCTATGTCATCACAAGCAAAATTTGCATGAAATTCAGATTGCCGTATTTATTGGAATGCAGCTACGTTCCTTTGTTCATATGTTGTCTGTGTCTGCTTTTTTGCCACAGCAGTAGGATTGAGTAGTTGTGACAGAGGCCATGAGCTTGTAAAGCCTAAATTATCTACTATCTGGCCCTTTACAGAATGTTTGCTGTCCTCTATTATAGATAAAAGACGAGTTGCTAGTTAGCAGTTTAGAGATTACTAAGGAAGAGTGAGCTATGTGAAAGGGAAGAGGGGAGTCTGCACAGCTAGGATACAAATGGGTCAGAGAAGGGAGAGGAAAGAAGCTCCAAGATAATGGAGACAGAAAGAGCAGAGCTGGCAGAAAACATGAAGAGCTGAACTGTGCACACTGGGCTTCCCAAAGAGGGAGCAAAGAATAGTGACAAGAAAACACAAGGTTTAATGTCACAGAGGCCAGCACTTCACATAGGAAGAGCTGTAAATTAAAGCAAACACTAAAAAGAGGTGAGCGTAACAAGCATTAAAAATGGCTTTTAGATTTATTAATCACCTCTTTGCTTTGGAAATTTAATATATATATAATTTAATATATGTTAAATACTTAATTTAATATATATTTAATTATACATAAATCTAATTAATATATATTTCCTTTTATGAATATTTACTATATAAATATTCAATTCAACATGCATTTAAAAAATACATATATGTCACCACAGCTTTGCTTTCATAGAGCTTGCAAAATGTTCCTCAAGAAAATAATCAAGTGTCTGTACTATAAGCATTTATATTCTGAAAACATTTCTTGTGAAGTTGTCTCTAATATTTTAACCAATGAGTAAAGTGAGATAAAAAGAAAAAGTTCCAAAACATTCTAGAATCAGCTATTGGGTAAACATTTTCAAGAATGATAATTGCAGATATTTCTGCCTATATATGTCAAATTTACCAGAAAAACACCAAACTTTTATTTCATTTTATGCTGAGAAAATCATTGTATTTTGTAATTTATTTCTTTTATGTGACTATCAAATCCTTAACTATTCCTCCTTAAAGCAAACCACTTTTATATAAAGACTGGCTCTTAGGGCCGGCCGAGAGGCGCGGTGGTTAAGCGCTGGGTTGGGACGCCAGCGGCCCTGGTTTGGGTCCCACATATGAAGGCCAGTAACACTGCCCTCAAAAAAAAAAGAGTGGCTCTTAGTGAAACTTTCTTATTTTGTACTAGTTCATATTTTGTGCCTTGAATGAAGTTATTCAAAAGGAATGGCACTGAAAATGTTATCACTAATAAAAAAAAAAAAAGAGCATTTCAATGGAAAAGTGAGCCATAAACATGAACCAGTGTTTTCAAACTTGTGATTAGATCAAAACAGATGCACCCTTTCTATGAATTAATTATTGAGACCAGCAAGGGGACCTACATATGCTTATCCAGCATTACTTGCTATCAACAAGCAATTATCTTAAATATTTAGATTCAGAGGGCAGGGGTATAAGCATATTGCAAAAGTACTAAAGAAGAAACTGTAACTAAAATATAATGCATTAAAGCCAAATACATAATGAACAGAGAGAATGGCTATTATTTTTTTCCAGTGTAATTCTGTTACTGTTAAATTCCCTTATATTTATTCTTGAAAATTATTTTCCTCTATTACTTTTTTTTAAATAATTTTTATTATTTGGTTATTATGTTTAAATCTACATTTTTTTCAAAAGATTTTTGAATGTTTTTACATTTGTTGGCACATTATTTATATATTTTATACCTAAAGTTATGTATTTTCTAGCATTTTGCTTATTGGGAAAGAAAAAGTAATTAAAAGAAAAAATGAAACATGTTCCTGAGAATATGTCCATCTGAACTAAATACTTTAAGGTACATCCTAATATTTGCATTGGGCTGGACTTCGAATTATTTACTCTATCATTTCAGGAGCAGTGGAACAGTGCTCGGCACATGAAAAAGTATTTCCATGTGAAAGCCTCACCTCTCTAGAAATGGCTTCTGCATATTAAAGTACTAGAAACAGATTTTTAGTTAGGTGATTTTAATAAATAAATGATAATGTGCTTGTGTTTATAACTAATATAAGAGCATAATTATAATTGCAAGATGAACACTTCTTCAGCCACTTTCTTCATGTACTTAATGACTGTCTCCTTCATAGGAAATCACTTTATTTCAACGCAAAAATTCTAGATTTTTTGAATACTTCCATATCTAGATAGATTTACTAATTAATGTTTTGACGTTAAGTCTACCTTGAAGAACAGTGTTAGTATAAATTCTTTAAAATGTCTTCTTAAAAGAAGACCATTTCCTAGAAAACAAACCGTCATCTGTTTGGTTCCAGGCAATTTTATTCAGTGAATACTACATTGATACAATTTCTAGGTGCATTTCACTTTCAGGAAA
Organism: Aselliscus stoliczkanus; assembly: GCA_033961575.1. Lineage (NCBI taxonomy): Eukaryota > Metazoa > Chordata > Mammalia > Chiroptera > Hipposideridae > Aselliscus > Aselliscus stoliczkanus. The sequence goes on along the minus strand of CM066740.1, from coordinate 66,065,196 downwards.
AAAAGTACCTCTAACTGTAGAGGGCTCCCCCAGAAAACTGTGGGTAAAATATTCTTAATACTGTCCCTCACTCACTTAATTATTCAGGTGTTTTGATTTTAAAATCCTATGTTTTGTCGTTTTTAGACTGTGAGTATGGATATTTAACTCAGCATACACTAAAATCCCCAAAAGGAGAGGAAACGTTTTTGAGAACATAGTGATTCCTTATCTGACCAAAATTTACATGCTGGGTGCTCATCTCACAAAGCACTTATGGGGTAGTCAAGGCTGAACTCAGACTTCACTGTGGGACCTGCTAGTTGCTATCATTTTATATTCCTAATTCAAGAAGTAGAGAAAGAAATTTAAGACCAACTTTTGTTCAGGCAAAGTACAGATGGGAGAACAGCTGCACAGTCTTTAGCCTGCTTTCCAGTTAATCAAGAGTCAGTTCAGAAATACTGGAGAATGAGGGAGTAAGTAGTCTTACTTCAAGTAGCCTTACCATTCAGCAAAAGATTTTCAGAAATAAAAATTATCGGTTTCTGCATGTATCACTCAGTCTTTCATTCTTTCTTTCTTTCTTTCTTTCTTTCTTTCTTTCTTTCTTTCTTTCTTTCTTTCTTTCTTTCTTTCTTTCTTTCTTTCTTTCTTTCTTTGTATACAGCATGAACAATCTAGAATTTGTTAAAAGTGAGTTACATAGTTTTGGTTTATCTGTCTGCATGCTTGTTCTCCAACCATACCCTATCCCACAACACATTACACACACATATGACACTTAGTCTGATGGGTAGCCAAGTAGAAAAACTGTTTCTAGTCTCAGAAGCTTGTTTCCTGTGTTAGGCAATATTTTCAACTTTCCTAAAGATGTTTTCTTTCATTGTTTTTTGATGAAAATACCATATGTCCCCATGGATCACATAATAGAAAATGTAATCATGTACATCTGGACATGGTGAAAAATACCAAGGCTGGCCCAGGTGTCAAATTATGTTACCTTAATCTTTCACACTTAGTTCAGGAAAAAAAAAAACCTGTTAAAACAAAATAACAGGGTCCAAAGCACTAAAATGGTTCTATTTCACAGAATTTGGAATTGTAATTTTAAACCTTTTACATTAAAAAAAAATATTACCACTTACGTTGCTAAAGTTTGAATGGTTTTGGCTGCAATACAAAACTTCCCTTAATTCAATTCCTATTTGAGCAGTCGAGGAATATACATATATATACAGGACCTTTGTGACTTATGAGACTTACCGTTTTTGTTTTTCTTTTTTCTGTTTACAGCTTCCATCCTTTTTATCTTACCCAACCTTTTGGACTATTTCTTAACTCCCTTTTTTCTGCCAATAATCTTTTCAATTTTTGATGTAATTACATATTAACTGGGTCTCCTAAAATTCTGAATGAATTGTTACAAATACTAAGTATAAAGGACTTGATAGGCTGTGGAAAAAGCCATTTTTCTTCCTAAGTAAATTTTGGTTACAATCTTCATATATTAAAGCAAATTTGTGTCTATATTGATTGTTAGGTCACAGGAGAATAGCTGGATGGATTTTGAAGGTGTTTGGGGATGGTACAAACTTCATTATCTTGGCAGGTGATAAAAGGCATCTCTGAGTGGGCAATCACTCACAGGTGGCAGCTGAAAGCAAAACCCTTAGGGCTACTGTGGAAAAAGAAAACAAAGTGGTTTCAAATATGAACCTCCAAAGGCAAGAGTTGACTTGTAACCTGGCTGCTTCTCTGTGGACATTCCCATTGGTGAACAGTAGTTGGGATTTCTATATGTAAAGATAGTTTCTTGTTCTTGCAGGCAATTCTGGATTGTCCAGCTGGTATATGGCAATACCATATTTTAACTTTAATGTCTCTTAAAAATTGTTTGTATTGTTTCCAAAATGGTATAAATTGATAGGTTTATTTTGTTTCATACATATTGTTCCAAAATATTTCTGGAGGTGAGTCAATGCAAATTTCAAGAGAAGAAATCAAGATCTAAACCAAGCTCAAAACCATTCAAGACACTTTGATGTTTTGTATTGTTATCTACCAAGTGTCAAGTACTGTGCTATGTAGAGTGAATTGAAAGAAATATTTAAGATGTAGTCCTTGGCCTCAAATAGCTGATAGTCTTGTAAGGTGGAAGACTCTATTTGCCTCATATAACACATGGCAGAGAAAGAGTTTAGCAGTGTTCAATGCCAACACTGAGCAAAGCTGACTAGTCTTTGCTGGGCATATAGAAAGGCTCCTTTCAAGTATCTGCCTCCATATATAGAAATCTGCAATCTTAACTTTAAAAATATTTACAAAGCAACTATTTGTGCCACCAGAAGTTTGGAAAAATTTTAACAACACAAGATAAAGTAAAAAAATCTGAGTATATAAATCTTCAAATCCATTTTTTTTATTAAAATATTAGTCAACAAATTTTTACACAAAAACTCTGTGAATTTACCGTGTTTTTTTTTCTTCTTCCCATTTCCCATCTCCTCTCCCCGTCAATCGTTTTCAATGCTATTCAGAGTCCTATTCCCATGATTCCCTTGTGCTTGGTCTCAGTATCCCAAACTAAAGGAATGGACAGGACTACCCAAAAAGGAAATGGACACCAATGGCATTTGGGAGTCCAAAGGGTTACCTGAAAAGAAGGCTTTGGAGCAGAGCACAAAAGGCTCTGAGTGCCATATGTAGGGGTGTGACTATTACTCTGTAGGTGCTCCTTTGAAGGGCTTTAGGCAAGACATTAACAAGATCAGATCGGCATTTTAGAAACATGACGGCAACAGCACAGAGTCAGAAGAATGACTTCATTGATGCACAAGAAAAATAATGAGGATTCAGAGGGCTGTCAGAGAAGAATTTCATTATCACCTGTTGGCATAAGCAGCTGTATTATTTGCTAAGCTGCTGTAGCAGAGTACCACAAATGGAATAGCTCAAACAACAGAAACTTGGTAGCTCACAATTCTGGAGGCTGGAAGTCAAATCAAGGTGCTGGCAGGGTTAGTTCCTTCTGAGGAGTGTGAGAGAAAGAGCTCATCCAGGCCTCTGTCCATGACTTGTAGATGACTGTTTTTATGTTCACATAGTTCTCCCAGTGTGTCTGTATTCAAATTTTCTCTTCTTTTAAGGACACCCATCATATGGGATTAGGGTCCAACTTAATGACCTCATTTTTAACTTGAGTACGTCTCTAAAGACTGTATCTCCAATAAGGTCATATTCTGAGATATTATGGCTTAGGGTTTCAACATGTGAATTTTGAGGGGATATAATTCAACACATAACAGAGCCCAATAGCCAAGTATTAGCTAATTTGTTTGAAATCAAACAGCTAGTCAGGACTAAAGTGTAGACCTATTAACTCCTAGTCCAGCACCCAGTCTACTATTATACTAGAGAAGATGCACTTTGTTGCCAGCCAGCATTGTGGTTTCAATAAGATAGCTTCTAAAGTCCGCATATTACCCACACAAATCAGTTATTAGCAAAGGGATTGATCAATGTCTTGAGAAATTTTCAAACTAGAGTACTCTATTAAGCAACCAAATTGATTTTTAAATAGAATTTAGAAAGTAGAGTTACTCCTCTTAAGGCAAACATCATGAGGTAATTCAAAGTACTATACCAAGCTCTCACTCATGTAGTATTGCTCAGCACTGTCCAGTGAGGCTTTCAAACAAGTCCCAGGAGCACAGTTTGTGAAAAAATTAGGTAGGACAGTTTGTTTTCACTGGTTAGAACTCCATTTTTCTTTTTTGTGCAATAAAAAGATAGCATTTTTTTTTTGCTTTCATAATAATGTTATAATGCTTATATTACAGTATTCAAAACAAACCAAGACAAGGACTAAACAGAGATAACATGAAGCCTAAACTTGGGAACAAATCTCAAATTTGTTTTCCCTGTTGCTATATGTCAGCTCATATGATGGTCAATATAGGATTTATGCGGGTGGTACTAAAGTGCTGTAAACCATTCAACAGATAGTTACACAGATAATTCAAATTATTCACCATACTGAATCTTGCACCATCAAATAGAAATTTACTTAGCACTACTAAGAAGGCTTCATTATTTGAAGAGGTAGAACAGTTTCATTAGTTGTCAGAATTATGTTAAGGTTATTTACCCATTGTTTTGGTGAGAGAAGTGTATAATAGCATTTCTTAATAAGTATTAGGCTACACAGAAATGTCCCTCAACTATCTTGAAAAGAGGTAAAATGAACTTGTTCATGGAGAAATAAATTGTAAATGCAAGAAGTAATGGATCAGAGAAGAGATAAGCAGTCACTGGAAAGAGGTAAGATGTCTCATAGACTATATAGTTGGCCTTGACTCTAGTCCAATTACCCCACACACACACACACACACACTCAGAAGGACTATGTCCATCAGAAAGGCCATTGGACAACATAGAAATAGAGTCATTGAGCCAACTGTCAGCTCCAACACTGTAAACTAGAGAAACAGTTAACCCTCAGCCACAAGATGTTTCCAATCCATGTGGGAAGGCTGTCCCTCAAGTTGACATGGATGGAGGTGATGATGGCTGGTGGACTTTACTGATTTATGATGCCATTAGCAGAGCTCTTACTTTGTGAGAGTGGTGTGTTAAGCCACCTTAGAATGAGGCAATTCTATATTGAATTCATGTAACCCCTTTTGTTCAAATTCTTCTCTGAAATAATGTCCTCCTGATTATGATTTAGTTCTCTGTGTAGCTTGACAACAGAGAAAGAGAATACAATACTGGAATACAATACAATAGTATTCCCTTATCTGCAGTTTCAGTTACCAATGGTCAACTGGTCTGAAAATATTAAATGGAAAATTCCAGAAATAAACAACCCATAAGTTTTAAATTGCATGTTGTTCTGAGTAGTGTGATAAAAATCTTGCATCTTCGCACTCTGTCCTTCCCAGGATATGAGTCATTCCTTTGTTTGGTATATTCACATTGTATACACTAACTGCCCATTCATCACATGGTCATTGTCGGGCTTTTCAATGGACTGTCATGGTACCACAGTGTTTGTGTTCATGTAACTCTTACTTTACTTAATCATGGCCCCCAAATGTAAGAGTAGTGGTGCTGGCAATTCAGATATGCCAAAGAGAAGCCATGAAGTGCTTCCTTTAGGTGAAAAGGTAAAAGAACTTGACTTAATAAGAAAAATCATATGATGAGGTTGTTAGGATTGACGCCAAAAACAAACTTTCTGTCCATGAAATTGCCTAATTTATAAATTAAACTTTATCATAGATATGTAAGTATAGGAAAACATTGTGTAGATAAGGTTGGTACTATCCACAATCTTGGGCATCCAGTGGGGGTCAAAGAGCATATCCCCCATGGATAAAGGGGACTACTGTAGAGTATTCTAGCTCCATATGATTGCTCTAGCTCTGTTTAGAAATTAATACATTGACATTCTGGCATCTGTCCCTCAGACTTTTATGCAAGCTATTCAAAAATTATTCTTTAAAACACACACACACACACACACAAACACACACACACACACATTGTTACCTTAAGAACTTAAAGATTTCACTTTCATCATAGAACTAAATTATACTCTATGAGAAATACAATTTTCATCCCATTAGTTCATATTCTTAAAATGCTTCAAATGGAAATGTCTTTGAGTGTTAAATATTTTAGCCTCCTGAAGACTTGTTATTTTTCATTAATACTTCAACAAGAAATGACTTTTTAAAATAACCTAGTTTTACAATTCCATCAATAAGTACAAAGATTCACAATAAGTCCTTGAGCCACGATTCGCAATAGTAAGTACATTTATCTCTTTATTTTATACACATTATATGGAATTAGAGTTCCCTGTAGAGACATTAGATTATGAATTATAAAACTAATATGGCATGCAGTCATTGTCCTGATATTTTCAAATCATCAACAAAGAATGGAAAAAGGGACAGTTGTACTCTGACCTGCCGTGTGGGACCATACTATGCAGCAGGGTATCTTTATTATAAGAGTCACTAACTAGGCTGTCTGTGTAAAGCAAGATAAGGGGGTAGGCTTAATGTTGGGAACATCTATAAATAATTATGCAGTTCACCACACAAGGTAACACTGTGTCCACAGGGTCTGAATCTGTTATATTATAGCCTGCCTGTCTGCCTCCATGCACCTCTCCATAAAGACAGATCATAACTTCAATATTATGCTAGCTGTATATATCCCCACTTGGCACCAAAGGATGGCTGGTTAGTCAATGATGGGTAAGAGTCCACAAGAGGGACAACCCAAGCCAGACACAGTCACATGGGTGCCTGTGGGTGCCCATGGGTACCAGTGGGTACCAACAGGAGGAATCACGAGTTGACAGAAATAGAGCGTGAACCCCTTGCTTAAGGGTCTTGCAGGCTACCTGTGAAATGACCTATTGATATGATCATGTCTGTCCTCAGTGCATTCTTATCAGTAAGAGGAGGTTCTATCTCTTAAGAGGTGCATGACAATAACCTTATGGGACCTCCAGTAATGGCAGCTTGCAGGTGTGGGTGACTTGGCCTTGAGCTATGTATTTGGGTGTGAGACACACAGACCTCTGAAGCTACATTGACCCTACATTGACCCTTGCTTATGTGTAAGATAATAAAAGGAACAGTCGGGCCCGATTCGGGGCTTCAGTCCACAAGGCTGGGGTCCCCTGGCCCCGAACTGGTTTCTCTCCTATTTCATGTCTCTCTCTCTTTTCCTAACCTTTCGTCGTCCCTTCTCCACACCCACCTAGCCGAGTCATACGGGACGTGACAGTGGTGCCCAGACGTGGGGCTGGAGAAGGACAAAGAAATATAAGTCAGAAAAAAGGTGTTACAGTCATTGAAAGGGCTCGAGATGGTGTCCGGACAACTATCTGGTGGAGGCAGGGTAAGTCTCGAGAAGTTTTAACCAGGGTAATGGATGAAAAAATTAACTTTTCATATGTCTGAGTGTGAATGAGTGAGTGTTTGATTATAGTTCCATGCTTTCAGCTACAGAATTTGTGTGGGCTCTAATCTTTGATTTCATGGTCAAGTCATATGAGTACACCTTAGCCAAGACTGACCTTAAAGTTCCGTGAGGAACACAGCCAGACAAGCATCAGAGTGAAGATGCCTGAATGAGATTTTCTTCTCTATAGTTTTAAAAACTAGCATGGGAAATACCGATAGTCAGTGTAAATATCAGCCTTATTAAGATTGGGGGAACACGATTCCCAGAAAGAAAATTAATAGAACTAAATACGATTAAAACATATTGTCCCTGGTTCTTTGATACTGGAACCCTAGATTTAAAAACTTGGAAAAACATAGGTACAGATCTCCAGGAGTTACATCAAAATGGAGTTTTAATCTTAGTAACAATTTGGAACAACTGGAGATTAATCCAGTCAGTTTTAAAACCTTTACAGACTGATATGGAAGATAAAAAAAAAAAAAGAGGATGTTTTAAAATCAAGAGACAAAGAGGAGAAAGTAGAGGAAGGATCTCTAGAAGCCACCACAGTTATTTCCAAATTTTTATATCCACTTTAAAAAAAAACACAAAAAAACCCCACAGCTCCATATGGTCTGTCTCTGCTGCAGCTTGCTTTGTTCGTGGTGGGGGAGTGGAATTTCCCCCGCTCCTTTCAAAAACAGCGAGAAACACTGTGCCAAGAGGTCTTGGGCCCGCCCAGTGCATTGCTGCTAGAAACTAAAAAATTTAAAAGTATCTGTCAAGCAGGTATTTTTCTAACAGAAAAGATTTCAGGAATTCGTCCTGTTTGCCAGATTAAAATACAAGACAAAAGATTTATTGATGTTTCCAGTGTTTCTATAATTAGTTCTCAAAAATGGCCACAAAGTTAAGTAAATCTTTTTAGTAATGATCATATATTAAAAATGCTTAGATGTAATTTCTCAGCATCTATTGACAACTTAAGATTTTAGTTTTGTTGAGTTCAACTATTTCTCGCTTCTTGTCACAGAAATGCTCAAAGATAGATTAAGATCTGTTAATAAATATATCTTATGTTTTATCACAAGCCTATACGTTTTAACGTTACAAAATATCTTCCTAGATTTGCCAGTGAAAATGTTAATTATCCTACATATGCCGGAAAAATTTAGATCTCCTAAAGTTCAGATCTCCCTTTTCATTACAGGATTTTTAGACAAATACAGGACTGTTTAGGAAAGTTTTCAGACTACCCAGACATGTACATAAAAGTCTTCCAAAACTTAGACCCTAAAAAAGGTCATGGAGTAATACAAATTAATTACATCTCAATTCAAAAAGCTAAACTAATGGCTTTTTTTAACTGCTTTACAGATGTTTTCAAACCCTATAAATATTAAATCAGACTCTACTTACATTGTACATACTGTACAAAATATTAAACATTACTTTCCAATAATTCTAATCAGTCTCTTCAAATTTTGTTTAAAAAAAAAAATTAAAAAAGGGGGAAGAAAGAGCAGAAACCCCGCAGATACAATTGGCTAAAATAATGTTTACTTTAAAAAATATTTAAAATTTATCTGGTCCAAGTAATGAATCAAACATTGGACGTACTGCTACAGAAAAACACTTTAATAATCAACACAACTCTCAACTATTGGAAAACATCCCTATCTGATGGAAGGATATCCAAACCAATCAATGGCATTTAAAAACTTTATTAACATGGGGAAGAGATTTTGCTTGTATCTTTCTAGTCCCAGAAGAACATCCTTTGTGGACACCTGACAGGTGTGTCAAACCTTCTCATGAGCGACAGCTCACAGAAGAGAAGATTTGCGTGGATCATGGGTAATTCCCAGTGAAAAACAAAAGGACACCTTTAAAGATATGTTTATGATTTTTGGAAAGAAATTTAAAGTACAGGAGGCAAGCACTCATAGCTTCCCTCCCCCATTCCTCCGCGTACTCATCAAAGTAATTGAATTGATGGACAGTCCCATATTCATTGGGAAGAGTGTTGAGGGAACACAGATTGGGTGTTATTTAATGATTCCTATGGAATAGTAATAGACTGGGGCCCCTATGGGGATATAGTCCTTAACTGCACTCAATTTAATTGCTCCATTTACCAACTTCTCAGATGGTGGGTACATACTTACAATTCTTCTCAAATTATTGATACTCAATCTTATTAACAAAAAATACATACTTTCCAATTTGAGGAAACAAAAACAGTTTATTTACAGGCATGTCTTAAAATTGCTTTTGTTTTCATTTTGGTAGGAACTATAACTATTAATCAAACAACAAAATTAGTTGAAAGTGCTCAATGTAAATTCTATACATGTATAAATTCTTCCATTTATAATGCTTCTAATGATCAGATCATGATTCTTTTTTTTTTTTTTTTTTTTTGTGAGGGCAGTGTCACTGGCCCTCACATGTGGAACCGAACCAGGGCCGCTGGCTTCCCAAGCCAGAGCTTAATAACCGTGCCACTTGGCCAGTCCCCAGATCATGATTCTTAAAAGATGATGAGGATTATGGATCCCTGTCCACACTTCTAGAGTGTGGGAAAGTTCTCCAACTTTTCATATTGTTTTACAATTACTTCATAAGATTTCACATAGAACTAAAAAGATTTATAGGACTCCTTATTGCTGCTATTATGGGAAATATTTCTGTGGCTATTGTAACTGTTGTCTCTGAAGTCGCTCTATATCAAACAGTACTGATCATTGTAAGTTGCCTTCTCTTACGTGTTAATGCTGATAATTTTACATATTGGGCTTATATCCTTAACACACCATTACTTACTTCTGTAACATGACATGAAAATGTTTGTAATTCATAGAATCAACAAATTAAAATAGGTCAGAAAATTAACGTTAGATTAATTTAGAAACTACTGTTGTACTTCTTGGTGATCAAATGGAAAATTTTACTATAATTACTTTAAAATGTGATTGAAATGTTTCTATCTGTTACTAATGTATCTATTGGTTATTGTTTAATCCCTTATTCTTATAGTCAAACTCATACTCCTTGGTCTGAGATACGAGCTCATCTTTTGGGACATGTTTGTAATCCTACTGTGGACAATTTTACAAATACAACAAGAAATAGATCAGATGTCTAACACAAAACTCAAACTACGTCCTGGAGAAGAAACACTCTCCACAGCTACAGATGGAATTTTTACTTTAAATTCTGTGAACTGGACACAAACTTTGGGTGGATGGGTTTGCTGGTACTATTGTTGTTTTGTTTGCTGGTACTATGGTTGTTTTGGTTTGTTGGTGCTATGATTATTTTACTTATTGTTCTATGTTTATTCTATTTCATCCTCAGATGCAGACAAACAGCCCTCTGACACACAGTAAGTGAGAAATCCGCGAGGTTGGTTTCTCACATTTTAAAAACAAAAAAAGGGTGAGATGTCACATTTTTGCCTGCCTGTCTGCCTCCATGTACCTCTCCATAAAGACAGATCATAACTTCAATATTATGCTTTGGTCCCTACTTGGCACCAAAGGATGGCCGGTTAGTCAATGATGGATAAGATCCCATGAGAGGGACAGCCCAAGCCAGACACAGTCACATTGGTGCCTGTGGGTGCCCATGGGTGCCCGAGGATGTCAGTGGATACCAGTGGATACCAACAGGAGGAATCATGAGTTGACAGAAGTAGGGCATGAACCCCTTGCTTCAGGGTCTGGCAGCCTGCCTATGAAATGGCCTATTGATATGATAACATCTGTCCTCTGTGCATTCTTATCAGTAAGCCTTGGCAGAAGGAGTTCTGTCTCTTAAGAGGTGCATGACAATAACCTTATGGGACCTCCAGTAATGGCAGCTTGCAGGTGTGGGTGATTTGGCCTTGAGCTGTTTTGGGGCATGAGACACACAGACCTCTGAAGCTATATTGACCCTACATTGACCCTTGCTTATGTGTAAGATAATAAAAGGAATGGTCAGGCCCTATTTGGGGCTCCAGTCCAGGAAGCTGGGGTCCCCTGGCCCTGAACTGTTTTCTCTCCTATTTTGTGTCTCTCTCTCTTTTCCTTAACCTTTCGCCATCCCTTCTCCAGTCATGCGGGATGCGACATGAATCAGATGATTCAGTATGTGAAGAAAAATATTTGTATTTAACTGGAATTTAATTTAGTTTCATATCCTCACAATAGGTTAATCTTCCCTAAAAGTAGGTCACTAAATTGGTAGTGTTTTGAAGTGTTAATTTCTTTCTTTTTTTTTTTTTTTACCGGGGGAGAGCGCGAATGCAGTCCCCCACTACCACAAATTATGCAGTCGGGTTTCCCACATTTGAGGAAATTGTAGGGGTCAGCACATCCGGAGTGCAATGGATAAGCCTCGCCCTGGGAAAACCACCTTAGTGATCATGGTATCGCCCCTGCCAGGTAAGTATGAAGTGTTAATTTCTTTTGACATGCCTGGCATGCCTATAGATCAAGTTTTGAAGTTTATAATGTAAATCCACACTGATCCAGACTAATTTGAGGGGTTAATTCAATGATGATCAACTACATGGCTAAAGTGAAGACTACAGTCTGTTAACAAGACAATTTCAAATAAAGGCCTTTTAAACCTAATTTAATGAGAATTTATTCATTTGTAATTAGCTCCATCATTTTAAAATATGAGCTAATAACTGTCTTTAACTATTCTTCGAAGTTAAATATACATGTCTCAATTTATTTCATCAAAATTCCTTTTTTCTCTATACCTATTGTCCAAGAAATCTTCAATCAACACAGATCTACTTTTTTGTTTTTTTTTTAATAGCTCACGAATGGCTTTTAAGCACACAGTGGATGGTGGGTATAATGTATCTCCTTACAAGTAGATACTGTCATGCAAGATCAATCAGAGCTTCCTGTAGGCTTGAAAGACACATCAATTTTTGCATCCATCAGAAGAGCAATTGTCACAGATATTTTTATTGTTACCTTGTTAATTGCCCCCCATTACTCCTAGTGGTGTCTAATTATAAAGCCAGGAAATGCTACAATAAGTTCTGCTGGTTTGTAGAGTTGTTTTTAATCCAACTGACAAATGTCCTCTGCAACACTTGAGCTCTTATATTAACCTGATAACTCAGGCTTCATAAGAGCCAGTAAATATGCAACTTCATTTTGGCCATTTAAGGAGATTTTTTTTATAAATTGGGAAAAGTTAAAAGACTCAACTCAGTTTCGTTTGGTCAGTATTTGACATACACTGACCTTATCCAAGGAAAAGCTATCGCTCTAATTATAACAGCTATTATATAGGCAGCAAGGGATAGGAACTTTACAAAGTTTACATAGGTAGGCTTCTTTCATACTCACAAAGATCCTACAAGGTAGTTAGTGTCATCTTATAAAATTCAGTTGAAAAAGAAATACAGTTGATAACACTGTATTCTATAATTGAAATTTGTTCAGAGAGTAGAACTTAAATGTTCTCACACACACGAAAAGATAAATATGTGAGGTGATGAACGTGTTAGTTAACTAAATGGTGGGGAGGATCCTTTCACAATACATATATTATATCAAGACATCACGGTGTACATGTTATTTATTTATTTATTTATCTATTTATTTAAAGATTGTATTAGGGAATTGGGGAAAGGGATCAGCGTTGGGGAACCAGGGAGGGGTAACAGACAAGTTGCTGTCCTTTTGTTCTTCAGTCTGTAGTGGAGGATCTCACTTCACTGGCCCATGTTGGTATTATTGCACTCTTCCCGGATGAGGCAGATCTGTTGCCAGCCTCTGGACAGCCGTTCATGGCAGCTCTTAGCAGTTCACATGGGCTGCTGGCTGCTAACGCTGGCTGCCGGCCAGCCCCACTGTAGCCTATGCCGTCCCCGGCGACTCATGGCAGCCCAGCTCCAGGTCAAGCTGTTGTTCACCATCTTAGCTGTAGAGGGCAGTGTCACCGGCCCTCATGTGTGGTATCCAAACCGGGGCCCTGCTGCTCAGAGCCAGCGTCCCAAGCCAACTCCTAACCAACGCACCACTCGGCCGGCCCATAGTGTACACTTTAAATATCTTATAACAATTTTATTTATTAAATATACCTCAATAAAGCTGAAATTTAAAAAAGAAAGGAGAAAAGAAAGAAAAACTCAGAGAGAAAACTCTCTTCTAGGAGAAGAGAGATTATGCAGCCTCCAACAATGGGCATTAATCAGTACTGGAATCCTTCAAAGTCTTCTGCTTGCAAGAGTTAACATGCCCTTTAGTTAATCGACCAAAAGGAGGAGAGAGGAAGTTTTATAGGATTGGTTGAAATAGCAGCTATCCCTTCATGCATTTTTCAAGGTAAATTTTTTACTAGGTTCTATTTTGAATCACTGTAATTTGATGTTTTTCATGTGGACGAGATTTATGCATCTCATGTGCATGAATGAGAAATTGTGTTATTTTTAAATGAAAATTTGAAGCTCAGATTATTTTGTGTTCTCTTTATCATAATCAGTAAGGTTATAGGTGTTTCTGATGCTAACTGTATGTTATGTGTACTTGTGTATGTGTTAGTATAAGGAAACTTTAAAAAGCATTTTGCCTATGTTATTAATGAATACACTTAAGACCACTCAAGCAGCATAGTTTCATAAGCACAGATCTACTACTAAATTAGATTGGAAGTAAAAGAAAGTCAAATCAGTAGTCATGGGATTAATACCCACAGATTCACCTTGCTCAATCTTGATTTAAAAATAGTCTAATTTACATATCAAATTACAAAGTGTTTTCATAATTAAAAAATACTTTTCACTTATCAGATTCTTCCTTTTTAATATGCTGAATTTAAGTACAGTTTAAATTAGTCATCTGTTTGTCAATTCACCTCCTTAATGATGTGGTTAGGTCATGGAAAAAGTGCTATGAACGGTTCCATTATACATGGCCATATGTAACCAGTTATCCCAGTACCTTGGGTTGTACTCAAGTCTCAGGGCTCCAGCATCCTAGAAATACTCTTAGTTGTGATTCTCAATTAAAAGTGGTTTTATACCTCTTTCTAGAGAAGAAACTTCAGTGTCACTACAAATATGGAGATTCTCTGTGGGTTTAAATGTTTTTCCATTTTACCTTTTAATTTGCAGCTTTCCCAAGTTCTCTGTCTCTGCTCTGTGTCTCACTTATAGTGTATGGTATTCCTATTTTGTATCATATTACCCCACCAAAGTACTTACTTAATTCCTAGAGTTATATCAGCAAAAGGTTGTGACCTGGCTGAATTCTTCCATAACCTGTGAGAGGTGAAAATATTTCTAACATTGTCTCAAACTCTAGAATCAAACAAAGAAAAAGACTGATAAATTTGAATACCTAAAAATAAAATTTTAGGGGCTGCCCGAGTTGCTCAGTTGATTAAGAGTGGTCTTAGAGTGCGTGCTCTGAGCAACAAGGCCCGGTTTGATTCCCCCATGGGCCAGTGAACACTGCACCCGAGCTGAGCTGTCACTGAGTTGCCAATAGGTGGCAGGATGGCTCAGCTGGTGTAACAACAAGATTGCCTGTTCAATGGTGGGTTACACCCACCTGCAACTAAGACTGAACTGTGCTGAGCTGCCCCCTGGATGGTTCAGTGGCCAGGGCCTGCGCTCTTAACAACAAGGCTGCCAGGTTCAACTCCCACATGGGATGGTGGTTACACCCACTGCAGCTAAAACTAACTTGGTTCCTTGAGATGAGCTGCTGCCCGGATGGCTCAGAGGATAGAGCATGTGCTCTTAACAACAAGGCTGCTGGTTCGACTCCCACATGGGATGGTGGCTATGCCAACCCACAGCTAAGATTGAACACAGCACCTTGAAATGGAACTAAATGAAACAGAGGGATCCAACCTTTCAGAGACAGAGTTTAGAACACTGATGATAAGAATGTTTAAAGAACTTAGCGAGGACATAAAGAAGAATAGGGAAACCATAAAAAATAACCTGTTAGAACTAAAGAATAGAATAAGTGAAATGAAGAACACACTCGAAGGAATCACCAGTAGAGTAGATGAAGCAGAGGAGCGGGTCAGCGATTTGGAAGATAAAATAGCAGAAATCATGCAGTTGGCACAGCAAAAAGACCAAAAAATCAAAAACTATGAAAATAGTTTAAGAGCCCTATGGGACAAGGTGAAACGCATCAATTTTTGAATCACAGGAATACCAGAAGGAGAAGAGAAGAAGCAAGGGGTCGAAAATGTATTTGAAAAAATAATGACTGAAAACTTCCCTACCCTGGTGAAGGAAATCAACACA
This sequence comes from Aselliscus stoliczkanus, assembly GCA_033961575.1. Classification (NCBI taxonomy): domain Eukaryota; kingdom Metazoa; phylum Chordata; class Mammalia; order Chiroptera; family Hipposideridae; genus Aselliscus; species Aselliscus stoliczkanus. Next base: position 66,049,964 of record CM066740.1, on the reverse strand, counting down.
CATGCCCAGAATATGCAGAGGGTTCCAAACAAGCTGAACCCAAACAGATCCACACCAAGACACATCATAGTTAAAATGGCAAAGGTTAAAGACAGAGACAGAATCCTAGAGGCTGCAAGAGAAAGACAGCAGGTTACATACAAAGGAACTCCTGTTACACTAACAGCTGACTTGTCTACAGAAACTCTGCAGGCCAGAAGGGAGTGGCAGGAGATATTCAAAATGACACAAAATAAAGGCCTACAACCAAGATTGCTCTACCCATCATGGCTATCACTTAAAATTGAAGGAGAAATAAAGAGCTTCTCAGAAAAGAATAAGCTTAAGGAATTCATTACCACCAAGCCAGCATTGCAAGAAATGTTAAAAGGGCTTTTTCAAACAAAAGAAAGGGGTAAACAAGCTAACTCAGAGAGACCAGGAATACAAATAACAAAATGGCAATACATATGCACCTATCAAGAATCATTTTAAATGTGAACAGGTTAAATGCTCCAATCAAAAGACAGAGAGTGGCTGAGTGGATAAGAAAATAGGATACATGTATATGCTGTTTACAGATGGAGTAAGATATTTCATGCAAATGGAAATGAGAAAAAAAAAGCTGGAGTAGCAATACTTATTTTGGACAAAATAGACTTCAAAATGACTACAATAAAAGACAAAGAAGGGCACTATAACCCTAATAAACATCTATGCACCCAACATAGGAACTCCTAATTACATACAACAGATTTTGACAGACATAAAGACAGAGATCAACAGTAACACTATCATAGTAGGGGACTTCAACACCCCATTGTCACCAATGGACAGACCCTTTAGACAGAAAATCAACACAGAAAGAGGGGTCTTAAATGACACTTTAGACCAGCTGGACTTCGTTGATATTTTTAGAGCATTTCACCCTAAAAAAAACAGAATATACATTCTTCTCAGGTACACATGGGACATTTTCCAAGATAGACCATGTTAGGCCACAAAACAAGTCTCAGTAAATTTAAGAAGACTTATGTCATATCAAACAGATATAAAGGAAAAACTGATGGTTGTTGCCTGGGAGGGAGTAGAGATGAGAGAGAGGGGGAAGGTTTTGGACAGTGTAGGTGGGACTACAATGTTGCCCCAGGGATATGGGGGCAGTTCTGGGAATGTAATTGATAATGTTGTAAAGAGACTATTGTGTTGCGAGAGGTGAGTCAGTCGGAGAAGGACAGGTACCTTGTGATCTTACTTGTGTGTGGATTCTGAAGAGCTGAGTGAACGATCAAAGTAAACAGACTCATGGATGTAGAGGAAAAACTGAGGGTTGCTGGTTCGGAGGGGGTAGGGGTGGGGGGGAGTGGGAAAGGATTGGACAGCATAGATGGACGACTGCAGTGTTGCCACAGGGATGTGGAACACAGTTTGGGGAGTTTAATAATGTTGTGGGGATTTTGTGGCGTGTCAGATGGTCACATGTCTTGTTGGGGGAACCACTTCATGGATGGAATGGATGCTTGATTGCTGCACTGTGCACCTGAAGCTGGTGTTGTGTGGTATTGTATGCCAACTATCGCTGAATGTGTGGATGGTCATGGGATGTGGAGTATGCTGTGGAGGGGAGTCAGGGGAGTTGTGATGAATATGTATGATATGGGGGGGGAGTGGGGTGGCGAACTGGGGGAGGGGGTTTGTCACTTTGGGGGGTAAAGAGTATAACTATTGCATTGGGTTGTACATCTGAAACTAATAAAAAAAATGAAAAAAAAAAGAATAGAAAAGAAATCCTCATATATCAATAATCACCCTAAATGTAAATGGACTAAACTCACCAATAAAAAGGCATAGTGTAGCAGATTGGATTAAACAAAACAAAACAAAACAAAACAAAACAAAACAAACAAAAAACCCAACCAAAATTCTACCTTCAAGAGACATATCTCAGCTGCAAGGACAAATATAGACTCAAAGTGAAAGGGTGGAAAACAATACGCCAAGCAAATGGTATCCAGAGAAAAGTGGGCATAGCTATACTAACAGCAGAAAAAACAGACTTCAGGATAAAAAAGATAACAAGCGATAAAGATGGACATTTCATAACCATTAAGGAAACAGTACAAGAAGACATAACACTTATCAATATATATGCTCCCAATCAGGGAGCACCAAAATATATAAAGCAACTGGTAACAGAACTAAATAAAAGGGAGAAACTGATAAAAACACAATTATAGCATGGGACCTGAAGATGCCATTGATAGCTATGGATAGATCATCTACACAAAAAAATCAATAAGGAAATATCAGCCCTAAATGACATTAGACCAAATGGACATCATCAGCAGTTACAGAGCCTATCATCCCAGAACACTAGACTGCACATTCTTTTCTAATGCACATGGAAAATACTCAAGAATAGGCCATGTGTTGGCACACAAAGCCAGCCTCACCAAATTTAAGAATTTTGAAATTATACTAAGCATATTTTCTGATCACAAGGCTTTGAAATTGGAGATGAACTGCAAGAAGAAAGCAGGAAAAACCAGCAGAAAATATATGTGGAGATTAAACATGATACTAAAGAATGACTGGGTGAAAAAAGAAATAAAAAGAGAGATGAAAAGATACATAGAAACAAGTGATACATAGGAAATACATCATATCAAAATTATTGGGATGCTGGGAAAGTAGCATTAAGAGGGAAATTTATATCACTACATGCCTATCTCAAGAAACAAGAAAAATCCCAAATTAACATTATGTCTTAAATAACTAGGAAAAACAAAGAATAAATGAAACCCTAAGTCAGCAGAATGAAGAAAATAATAAAACTCAGGGCAGAATTAAATAAAATAAAGAACAAAAATACAATAAAAAATTGATGAAACAAAGAGCTGGTTCATTGTAAAGATTAATAAAACTGGCCAATCACTGGCTAGGCTCACTAAGGAAAAAGAGAAAAGATACAAAAAATCAAAATCAGAAAGGAAAGAGAAGTTACAATGGATACCACAGAAATACAAAGGTTGATACAAGAATAATATGAAGGACTATATGCCACCAAATTTAATAACCTAGAAGAAATGGACAAGTTCTTAGAAATATATAATCTTCTTAGGAAGAACTAGAAAATCTAAATAGACTGATCAACTATAAGGAAATTCAAACAATCATCAAGGCGAATTGGGGGAGAAGGGTTATCACTTTGAGGGGTAAAAAGTATAACTATTACACTGTGTTGAACACCTGAAAACGAATTTTTAAAAAATGTTTGATTTCACAATAAAAGAATTAAAACAAAACAAAACAAAACAAAAAACCTCCTCAAAAGTGTCACCATCGAAGGCATAGGCTGCAATGTGGCTGCAATGGGCAGCAGGAAGGTACCGTGAGCGGCCAACAGCCGGTGTGAGCTGCTGTGAGCCGCTGTGAGTGGCCATCCAATTGCCGGTGACTCATCTGCCTCAGCTGGGAAGAGCTTAATGATCACAGTACCAACATGGGCCAGTGAAGCGACGACATTCAGAACTAGACTGAAGAAGGAAAGGACAGCAACTTGTCTGTTTCCCTCCCCCAATTCCCCAATAATGTCTTTAAAACAAACAAACAAACAACAACAAAAAAAAACCTCCTCAAAAGTAAAAGTCCAGGACTAGATAGCTTCCTAGTGAGTTCCACCAAATATTCAAAGAAAATTTAATACTTATCCTTCTTAAGCTCTTCCAAAAATATTGAAGAAGAGGCAATACTTCCTAATTCATTTTATGAGGCCAACATTACCCTGATACCAAAACCTGGTACAAATAACAAAAGAAAAGAGAACTACAGAGTATATCTCTGATGAATACAGATGCAAAAATTCTAAACAAAATACTAGTAAATCAAATACAATAATACATTGAAAAGATTATACATCATGCTCAAGTGGGGTTCATTCAAGGGGCACAAGAATGGCTCACCGTACACAAATCGATCAATATTATACACCACATAAAGAAAATAAAGAATAAAAATCATATGTTCATATCAATAGATGCAGAGAAAATATTTGACAAGATACAGCATCCATTTATGATTAAAAGACTCAATAAAATGGGTATAGAAGAAAACTACTGCAACATTAATAAAGTCCATATAGGACAATCCCTCAGCTAATATCATACTTAATGGTGAAAAATTTAAAGCTTTTACCTTAAGATCTGGATGAAGACAAGCATGCCCTCTCTCACCATTATCATTCAACATAGTATTGGAATTCCTAGCCAGAGCAATCAGACAAGAGGAAGAAATAAAAGGCATCCAAATTGGGAATGAAAAGGTCAAATTGTCACTTTTTGCTGATGACATGATTCTTTACATTGAAAACCCTAATGACTCCACCAGGAAAACTATTAGAAACAATAAAAAAATGTAGTAAACTTGCAGGATACAAATTCCGTGTACAAAAGCCATTGCATTCCTATATATTAACAATGAAATTTCAAAAAAATAAATTAAGGAAAAAACACTTCCTTTTGTAACTACAGCAAAAATAATAAAATACCAAGGAATAAACTTAACAAGGATGTGAACGACCTATACACTGAAAACTTTAAGCCATCATTAAAAGAAGTTAAAAAAGACACAAAGAAATGGAAAGATTTTCCAGATTTATGGATTGAAAGAATCCACATAGTTAAAATGGCCATATTATCCAAAGCAATACATAGATTTAATGCAATCCCCATCAAAATCCCAATGGCATGTTTTAAAGAAATACAACAAAAAATTATCAGATTTGTAGGTAATCACAAAAGACACCCAATAGCAAAATTAATCCTGAGAAAGAAGAACAAGTCTTAAGTTATCACACTCACTGACTTCAACTTCTACTATAAAGCAACAATAATCAAAACAGCATTAATTGGCAGAAAAACAGACAAATGGATGAATGGAATAAAACTGAGAACCCCAAAATAAACTCACATATATATATGAGCAGATCATTTTCAACCTAAAGGAGCAATAAACATACAATGGAGAAATGAAAGCCTCTTCAATAAATGGTGCTGGGAAAATTGGAAAGCCACATGCAAAAAATTAAATTAGATTGCTATCTGTTACCATATACCAAAATTAACTCAAAATGGATCAAACACCTAAATATAAGCCCTGAAACAAAAAATTGCATAGGTGAAAACATAGGACTAAACTTATGGACTTTGGGTTCAGAGACGATTTAATGAATTTGACCTCAAAGGCAATGCAAGTAAAAACAAAAATAAATAAATGGGATTATATCAAACAAAATAGCTCTGCACAGCAAAAGAAACCATCAACAGAACAGAGGCAACCAACCAAATGGACGAAGATATTTGCAAACCACACTTCTGATAAGGGGCTAACATGTAAAATATACAAAGAACTCATGCACTCAACAACAACAGCTGCAACAACAACAAACAATCCAATTTTAACAAATGGACAGAGTAACAGAATACACACTTTTCCCAAAAAGTCATACAATTGGCTAACAGATATATGAAAATATGTTAAACTTCACTAGCTATTAGGGAAATGCAAATTAAAACCACAATGAGCTAACAACTCACACCTGTTAGAATGACTACTATCAACAAGACAAGTAATAACAAGTGTTGGAGAGGCTGTGGTGAAAAAGGAACCCTCATATACTACTGTTGGGAATGTAAATTGGTGCAGCCACTATGGAAAACAGGATGGAAGTTCCTCAAAAAATTAAGAATAGAATCCCTTTTCTGGGCATCTGCCCCCCAAAAACCTGAAAACAGTTATCTTTATAGATCAATGCACCCCTATGTTCATTGCAGCCTTATTCATGGTGGCCAAGACATGAAAACCACCAAAGTGTCCTTCAATAGATGATTGGATAAAAAAGATGTGGTACATATACACAGTGGAATACTACTCTGCCGTACGAAACGATGAAATAGTGCCATTTGCAACAGCATGGATGGTTCTTGAGGTTATCATGCTAAGCAATATAAGTCAGACAGAAAAAGTCAAAAACCATAGGTCTTCACTCATATGTAGGATATAAAACTGAAAGCAACAAACAAACAAAAACTCATAGACACAGATAACAATTTAGTGGTTACAAGAGGGTAAGGGTGCCTGGAGTGGTGGTGGGAGAAGAGAGTTAAGGGGGTCAAATATGTAGTGATGGAAGGAGGACTGACTCTGGGTGATGAACACACAATGCAATATATAGATGATGTATTATAGAATTGTAAACTTGAAACATATATAATTTTACTAACCAATGTCCCTCCAATAAATTTAATAAAAATTTATTTGGTATATCAAGACATACACAAACACACACACAACTACAATAACAACAAAGTAAAAAGACGAATGACTAACTAGGATCTAAATGTTTCCAATTTATGTCACAAAAATTAATATCCTTAATATGTAAAGGGCTTCTAAAAAATAGACAAAAAAATAGAATTCAGCAATAGAACAGTGGAGAGGAGATATGATTAGCAAGATCACAGAAAAAGAAATAAATGCACATGGCTCTTACATATATGAAAACATGCTCGATATCAAACATGTTCTTTCATGTACCTTAGCCTTTCCTTCATCTGACACTCTCCCAGGCCTCTCCCTCATCCTCCTCATCCCTCTGCTCTGTTGACTCTCTTGTGGGCCTCATTAAGCCTTCTGTATCAGTCTCCAGGAAACTAAAAATATTTTAATGCACAATTAAATTTTTTCCTTTTTTCTCTCCTGTTAATTGAGGGACTGCCCTGAGAACAATTTTTCCACACACAAAGTGACCGTGAATTGTTTCTTTTAAGAAAATTTCCCTCCAAATCTACCTGAACCCTCCACATTATAAATTCATTGTTTTATGTTTAAATAGATGTATATTTTCAAAACCTGAATCTTTTCATATAATCATTGATTTAAATCATACATATATTAGAGCATTCATTTGTTAGGAATGAATTATATTGTTTTTATTTAAGTTTCTCAATTTATAAAAACTCATTGTGTTTGCTTTAAGACAAATATATAAGAAGATACACATAAAATACATATGTAATACAGAAGAAAAAATATAACATCAAAGAAACAATTATCTTTAGTTCTGAATTAGAAACATCATCACATAACATAATGAATTCCTCGTTTTATGCTTTAATTTTTAAAAATTACTTTAAATTTTTTTTCACCATTTCATTTCTTCAATTTTCCCAAAATCCTCACTGAGACCTTACAAGTACATAAGTTTCAAACTATTGCTAAGCTTTTGTAAGGCTTCATAGTTAACTTTAGTAATCTATAGCAATTTTTGTACTGCCAAGAATTATTCATAATTGCTATATCAAAAATCATTTATAAAAGTCATTTCTTACGGGCCGGCCAAGTGGCGCAGTGGTTAAGCGCTGGCTTGGGAAGGCAGTGGCCTCGGTTCAGTCCTACATGTGAGGGCCAGTGACACTGCCCTCAAAAAAAAAAAAAAAGAAAGTCATTTCTTATAATTTCAATATTTATTGAGTTCCAGACAATGCATTATTTCCTGACAATACCAAAGTGTTACTTCTTTCCCTATATCCCGTGGCATTGCCTGGAAGTGTCCCGTCCCTTTCCAAGGATGTGTGGCTATAAAATGCACTCCCCACTCTCCCTGCAGCTTCTGTAGTTCATATCAAGAAGATGCTACTGGGAGAGTTCCAATTAGATGGTGGAATAGACGGACGCTTTCCCAACTGCCTCCCAGGATCACATCAAAATTACAAATAATTTATACAATATTTAACCTCAGAAATCCCTTGGACATTAGATAAACAGAACCTCTAAATGAAGGACCTAAAGAGGAGGCCACGTCAAGTCTGGTAGGAGGGGCGCAGAAGAGAGAGGGCGAGCCCCGTGAAGGATGCCCCTGCTGTGAGGCGGCTTCTCCAGTTCAGGGAGAGACCCTCCAGCCCCACACAGAGCTCACCAGCCCAGAGTTACTTTGCCAGGAAGAGGAGTTCTATGATAACGGGCAGTAGAAATTAGTGAGGACTCTCTTTGCTTGGCTCAGTGAGGCTGAAGGAGGCTGGAGAACCAGTGGAGCTGGCGCTCGGGTTCGCTTACCTGTGAGCACTCACCCGGTTCCTGTTGGAGGGAGTAGCTGTGTGAGTCGGGCCTAGGAGCCAGTGGGGAAGGACTGAACTGAGCACCTTTGGTGCAGAAGCTGGAAGGTTGGGGACCATTGTTCCCCTGGTGTAGAGCTTGCACATGAGCGGTGTACAGGAGGGCACCATTTGTTCAGGGTTAGGCCCTCCCACAGAGGGTCAGATGCGGGATCCCATTGGTCTGGTGAACTTGGCGTAGGAGTGCATGCCTGCGCATGCAGACTTGGATTCCCACCCTCTGCCCTGCTTGTGCTGCGTTGCCTGGGAAACACCTGACGGGTGCCCTCCAGCTCCATCAGGCTGCTCACTGAGACTCAGGAGTGCGCAAGCCGCCTTGGATCCCCACCCTCTGCCCTGCTTGTGCTGCGTTGCCAGGGAAACACAGGGCGGGTGCTCTCCAGCTGCATCAGTCTGTTCACTGAGACTCAGGAGTGCCCGAGCCACCTTATGTCCCTGCTCTCCGCACTGTTTGTGCAGAGTTGCAAGGATGGGGATTGGCTGTTGGGCTGCTTAGCCTGATCTGCGGGCAGTTGATTGGGACAGGATGAGATGGGTAGTTTTCCTGAGAGTGTTGAGCAGGGAGCGGTGCACCTGCATGATCCGTTCGATGCTTTCCTGGCGAGTTTGTGTGGACTGATTGCTGATGCAGAGTGCATGCTGCTCTGACTTGGTGGGGGCCACTGACCACATCAAGTGGTGCCTTGGGGGCCTCCCTCACCCACCTAGAGCTGTGTTGCCAGAGGTACCCTGAACCCCCGGTGCCTGGCCCACATCTCGACTGGCCACAGAGTGGTTTTGTTTTGCAGTAGCAGACAATCTGCAACAACATGTGAAGATTTTTTTTTTGTAGTGAGCACGGTTCCAGAGCACACAACAGCTAATTGTGGGAAGATCACTGCAAGCCTGAGCAAGTGGTCTGCAGATTAAAGAGGATGGAAATCCCCCCCCCCACCTCTTTTTTTTTCCTCTTTTTTTTCTTTCTTTTCTCTTCTATCTAGGTGTTCTATTTAATACATTGAAGCATTCACAAAATGACAGCCAGAATGAAAAAACAAAGAAACATGTCCCAAGTAAAAGATCAGAAGAAAACTCTAGAAATGGAACTAAATGAAACAGAGGTATCCAAACCTTCAGAGACAGAGTTTAGAACACTGATGATAAGAATGTTTAAGGAACTTAGCGAGGACATAAAGAAGGATAGGGAAACCATAAAAAACAACCAGTTAGAACTAAAGAATACAATAACTGAAATGAAGAACACACTCGAAGGAATCACCAGTAGAATAGATGAAGCAGAGGAGCGGATCAGCGAATTAGAAGACAGAATATCAGAAATCACCCAGCTGGAAGAACAAAAAGAAAAACGAATAAAAAAGAATGAAAATAGTTTAAGAGACCTCTGGGACATCATGAAACACAACCACCCTTGTGTCATAGGAATACCAGAAGGAGAAAAGAAGAAGCAAGGGATTGAGAATGTATTTAAAGAAATAATGACTGAAAACTTCCCTACCCTGGTGAAGGAAATCAACATACAAGCCCAGGATGTGCAGAGAGTTCCAGACAGGCTGAATCCAAACAGGCCCACACCAAAACACATTATAGCTAAAATGGCAAAGGTTAAAGACAAAGACAGAATCCTAAAAGCAGCAAGAGAGACAGCAGGTTACATACAAAGAAACTTCTATAAGACAAACAGCTGACTTTTCTTCAGAAACTCTGCAGGCCAGAAGGGAGTGGCAGGAGATGTTGAAAATGACATAAAATAAAGGTCTACAACCAAGATTGCTCTACCCAGCACGGCTATCACTTAAAATTGAAAGACAGAAAAAGAGCTTCTGAGAAAAGAATATGCTTAAGGAGTTCCTTATCACCAAGCCAGCATTGCAGGAAATGTTAAAAGGACTTTTTTAAACAGAAGAAAGGGGAAAACAAGCTAACCCAGGAAGACAAGAAATACAAATAACAAAACGGCAATAAATATGCACCTATCAGTAATTACTTTAAATGTGAATGGGCTAAATGCTCCAATCAAAAGACACAGAGTGGCTGAGTGGATAAGAAAACAGGACCCATGCATATGCTGTCTACAGGAGATTCATCTCAGATAAAAAGACACACACACTGAAAGTAAAGGGATGGAATAAGACATTTCATGCAAGTGGAAATGAGAAAAAAGCTGGAGTACCAATCCTTATTTCGGACAAAATGACTTTAAAATGAAGACTACAATAAAAGACAAAGAAGGACACTACATAATAATAAAGGGATCAATTCAACAAGAGGACATAACCCTAGTAAACATCTATGCACCCAATATAGGAACTCCTAAATATATAAAACAGATTCTGACAGACATAATAGCAGAGATCAGCAGTAACATTATCATAGTAGGGACTTCAACACCCCGTTATCACCAATGGACAGATCCTCCAGACAGAAAATCAACACGGACATAGTGGCCTTAAATGACACTTTAGACCAGCTGGATTTCATTGATATTTTTAGAGCATTTCACCCCAAAGCTACAGAATAGACATTCTTCTCAAGTGCACATGGAACATTTTCCAAGATAGACCACATGTTAGGCCACAAAACAAGTCTCAACAAATTTAAGAAGATTGAAATCATATCAAGTGTCTTCTCTGACCACGATGCTATGAAACTAGAAATCAATTATAAGAAGAAATCTGGAAAGCTTACAAAGATATGGAGGCTAAATAACATGCTACTAAATAGTGAGTGGGGCAAACATGAGAACAAGGAGGAAATCGAAAGATACCTCAAGACAAGCGAAAAATGAAAACACCATGACCCAAAATCTCTGGGATGCAGCGAAAGCAGTCTGAAGAGGGAAGTTCATAGCAGTCCTACCTAAAGAAGGAAGAAAAATCTCAAATCAACAGACTCTCTTTACACCCAGGGGAACTCAAAAAAGAACAGCAAAAACAAGCCAAAAGGGAGTATAAGGAAGGAAATGATAAAGACCAGAGCAGAAATAAATGAAATGGAGAACAAAAAAAAACAATACAAAAGATCAATAAAACCAAGAGTTGGTTTTTTGAAAAGATAAATAAAATCAACAAACACTTAGCATGACTCACCAAGAAAAAGAGAGGACCCAAATTAATAAAATCAGAAATGAAAGGGGAGAAGTGACAACAGATAACACAGAAATACAGAGAAATTTAAGACAATACTAGGAGCAACTATATGCTAACAAATTCGACAATCTGGAAGAAATGGATAAATTTCTAGAAGCATACAATCTACCAAGTCTGAACCAAACAGAAACAGAAACTCTGAACAGACTGATTACTGCCAAAGAAATTGAATCAGTAATCAACAATCTTCCAACAAACAAAAGCCCTGGACCAGATGGCTACACAGGTGAATTTTACAAAACTTTCAAAAAAGAATTAGTACCTATTCTCCTCAAACTATTCCAAAAAATACAGAAGGAAGGAAAGCTCCCAAACTCTTTCTATTAAGCCACTATCAACCTGATTCCTAAGTCAGACAAAGCTATTACAAAAAAGGAAAACTACAGGCCAATATCCCTAATGAACATAGATGCAAAAATCCTCAACAAAATACTAGCAAACCGAATTCAGCATCTCATTAAAAAGATCATACACCATGATCAAGTGGGATTCATTCCTGCTATGCAAGGCTGGTTCAATATCCACAAATCAATTAACATAATACATCACATTAACAAAATCAAAAATAAAACTCATATGATCATATCAATAGATGCAGAAAAGACATTTGACAAAATCCAGCAGCCATTTATGATAAAAACTCTTAGCAAAGTGGGAAGAGTGGGATCATATCTCAACATAATAAAGGCCATATACGATAAGCCCACAGCAAACATCGTGTTCAATGGGGAAAGGCTAAAAGCTTTCCCATTAAGATCAGGAACAAGACAAGGCTGCCTTCTTTCACCACTTCTATTTAACATAGATAGTTCTGGTAGTTCTAGCCACAGCAATCAGACAAGAAAATGAAATAAAAGGCATCCAAATTGGAAAAGAGGAAGTAAAATTGTCATTATATGTAGATGACATGATACTATATATAGAGAATCCCAAAGACTCCACCAAAATACTGCTAGAACTGATAAACGAAATTCGTAAAGTAGCAGGATACAAAATTAATATTCAGAAATCAGTGGCATTTCTATACACCAATAATAAACTATCAGAAGAAGAAATCAGGCAATCAATCCATTTTACAATTGCTTCAAAAACAATACAATATCTAGGAATCAATTTAACTGAAAAAGCAAAAGACCTGTACTCAGAAAGTTATGAGACACTGAAGAGAGAAATCAAAGAAGATACAAATAAATGGAAATACATACCATGCTCATGGATAGGAAGAATTAATATAGTTAAAATGTCAATACTACCTAAAGCAATATATAGATTCAATGCAATTCCAATCAAACTACCAAGGACATTTTTCTCAGAAATAGAAGATAGAATCCTGAAATTTATATGGAGCCACAAAATAACTACAGCAATGTTGAGAAATAAGAACAAAGTGGGAGGCATCACACTACCTGACATCAAAACATACTACAAGGCTACAGTCATCAAGACAGTATGGTACTGGCATAAAAACAGACACATAGACCAATGGAATAGAATAGAGAGCTCAGAAATAAACCCATCCATATATGGTCATTTAATCTAGGACAATGGAAGCAAGAATTTACATTGGAGTAACGATAGTCTATTTAATAAATGGTGCTGGGAAAATTGTACTGACACGTGCAAAAAGATGAAAATAGACCACCTACTTGCACCATATATGAGAACAAGCTCAAAATGGATTAAAGACTTAAATGTAAGACCTGAAACCATAAAACTCCTAGAAGAAAACATAGGGAGTAAGTTTGCAGACATTACCCTAAGTAATATTTTCACTGATATATCCCCTCGGGCTAGGGAAATAAAAGAAAAAATGAACATATGGGATTACATCAAACTCAAAAGTTTTTTCACAGCAAAGGAAATCCTCAATAAAACAAAAAGGCAGCCTACTGAAAGGGAGAAAATATTTGCCAATGATGTATCTGATAAGGGGTTGATATCCAAAATTTATAAAACACTCATGAAACTCAACACGAAAAAAACAAACAACTCAATTAAAAAATGGGCAGAGGATATGAGGAGGCATTTGTCTAAAGAGGACATACAATGGCCAACAGGCATATGAAATAATGTTGAACCTCACTAATCATCAGAGAAATGCAAATAAAAACCACAATGAGGTACCACCTCACTCCAGTCAGAATCGCTATCATTAACAAATCAACAAGCAACAAGTGCTGGTGAGGGTGTGTAGAAAAGGGGACTCTGGTGCACTGTTGGTAGGACTGCAGATTGGTGCAGCCATTACGGAAATCAGTATGGAGGTATCTCAAAACACTGGAAATGGAACTGCCGTATGACCCAGCAATTCCACTCTTGGATATCTACCCAGAGGAATCCAAGACGCTAGTTCGAAAAAATATATGCACCCCTATGTTTATTGCAGCGCTATTTACAATAGCCAGGACTTGGAAAGAACCGAAATGCCCATCGGTAGATGACTGGATTAAGAAACTGTGGTACATTTATACAATGGAGTATTACTCTGCTATAAAGAAGAATGACATCGTACCCTTTGCAATGATATGGATGGACCTAGAGACTATCATGTTAAGTGAAATAAATCAGTCGGAGAAAGAGAAATACCATATGATCTCACTTATATGTGGAATCTGAAAAACTGAATGAATGAGCAAAGGAAACAGAAACAGTCTCATAGATATAGAGGAAAAAGAGGGTTGCTAGTTGGTTTGGGTGGGGATGAGGGAGAAGGGGAAGGGATTAGACAGCATAAATAGGTAAGTACAGTATTGTCACAGGGATCTGAAAGACAGTTTGGGGACTATAATAATGTTGTAAAGATTTTGTGGGGTGTCAGATGGTCACATGTCTTGTTAGGGAGACCACTTCATGGATGGAGTAGAGGCTTGATCACTGCACTGTATACCTGAAATTGATGTTGTTTAATATTGTATGCCAACTGTAATTGAATATATAGATAGTCACAGGATGTGGATTATATGCTGCAATGGAGTCAGAGGAATTGTAATAAATAGTATGATATGGGGGGAGGAGTGGGGTGGAGAATTGGAGAAAGGGGGTTGTCACTTTGAGGGATAAAAAGTATAACTATTGCACTGTGTGGTACACCTGAATCTAATTAAAAATAAATAAATAAATAAATAAATGGAAAAAAATCATAAGAGAGACTACACAGGAATAAGAAATAAACTAGTAGTCTATGAATCAACATGGGTGAATCTCACAAATACTATGTTATGTGAAAAAAGAGAGTCTAAAAATAGAACAGGCAAAACTAATCCATGGTAATGTACATTAGAATAGTGGTTTCCTGGGTGAGGGGTTCTTATAGATAGGGAAGGGGCATGAGAGAACCAGGTGTGTCGAAAATGTTCTATACCTCAATCTGGGTAATAGTTAAAAAGGTGTTTATATATTAAAAATTCATAGTTGTACACACACACACACACACACACACACACACACAAAAGATGCTACTGATTCTTCTGTTTATTTAGTACACAAATCTCTTGACTCTAAGAACTGACGTATCTTAGAGAAATACACAGTTTACTTCTTGGGAGTTATTCACTTATTTTAGGCTTGACAATCAATTTTATATTGCCTCTGGATAAAAAGTAAAATTTGTTCAAGGAAAGATCCCCAATCCAATTGCAAACTTATGCACTAAATTATTGCTTCATTTAAATGCAGGTTAATGGCATCCTTGGACAGGCTAATTATAGACAGGGCAGTCATTTTCAAACCAAGCTAAACACAATGTCATAACTTTCAGGAATGCTCAACAAGTTTGCGTCAGTGATGTCTTTTGTCCAATATAAAGTCACCCAATAGGGGCCGGCCGAATGGCGCGGTGGTTAAGCACTGGCTTGGGAAGCCAGCGGCCCTGGTTCGGGTCCCACATATGAGGGCCAGTGACACTGCCCTCAAAAAAAAAAAAAAAATTTTTATAAAGTCACCCAATAAGTCTTGGAATTCATTTTTGTGGCAGTGCAAGGAAGTTTCCTTTCACCATTTGCAGCTTGGTTGATTAGTTATCAAATTCACTACTGTAATTGAATGTGAAATAGGAAAACAGGCCTAATTCCTTTTCCTTAGAAGCAAGTTCTTTTTGAGAAATAGCACACAGTTTGCTAGTTGGTTTAGAAAGGACTCAGTAACTTTCTATTTGAGCCTTCCCAAATAGAACAGTGACATTATTCCCCATAGTTTAAGTTCTTTCCTAGTTCTTCTTACTCTGAAATTTCTGATTTAATGCAAAAGCTCATGTCACACATTTTAGTCCTGAGGGAAATTACTGTGACCTGTTTTTTTTTTTTCTTTTTCTTTTTCTGTTATTTTTTTTACGACTTTCTTCAGGGAGTTTATTTTTCTCCATTTTCCCCTTCCCCCAACCGCTGGCTATTTCTTCCAGCTATACTCCTCTAAGTCCTCATTCTGGCAGGGCATGCCAGCTGTCTACTGAGGATACATCTAATCTTGGCTCTGTCTGTCATTTGGCCTTTTAAAAATGGTCCCAGTTAAATGTGTTGTGTAATAAAGATAAATAGGCTTGTCTTCCTGAGTGCTGTGACTCACCCTCATTAAGCCACTGCTGCCTTAAACAACACTGATCTGACTTTTCCCTTCAGAGTAGAAAAGCGAACACACATGTACTTTCCAATAGAATTAGGGACAGAAGAGTCTTATATTTTAGTTAATTCACATTTATGGAATGTACGTGGATCAGGAATGTGTGACCAAACTACACATAGGGAAAACATTCACCAACTATTTCATCCCAACGTATTTATATTTAATATCAAGAATCTGAAATCTACAAATCTTTCAACAGTTGGTATGTCAGGCACTCCTTCAGCTGTGCATTCTTGGCTTTTACAACCCCGAACAGAATATGTACCTCAGTTGTTTTGCTTTCCTGTGGTCAGGCTCTCCTAACCCACCTGCAGACCTCTCACAACTCCTGCTACTTCTTTGACAAAAACTTGGAGGTGCTGGATTTACTTCTGCATATGTTTTTTTCCTTCATATATCCAGATTTCTGTAAATAGTGTATATGTTATACTTTAGTTTTTTTTAAAAATTATAAGTTATTAACACCAACTGGGAAGTATTAAATAGCTACCTCTATTGGTCTGTTCAGGACCTAAATAACTAATTTTGTGAAGGAATGAATACAAATGATCCCATCATAAAACCATGAATCCCTGAGTCAATTCTATATGGACAAGTCATTCATTTAAGCAGTATGCAGTAATACCAGACTGTCATCTGCCAGTAGTTTCATGTCAAGGCCATTTGATAGACAATCCTTTCTAAGGATCAGAGAGACTGGTATTTTGTGTCAACAGCCAAGTTCACACACTTAAAGGGCAAAATTATAGGGCTTTAAATATGTACACTGGGGAGTAGATATACAATATATAAAAGAAATTGTAAGTTATAGCTTTACAAGTAAAATGTCAAGGTTCTTTAACAGAAAAGTTCCCTTGTTAGTCAGTGATTATCCCTGTACATTTGTTAGGCTCTTAAAAGTACTGTTCCTTTCAAATAGAAAATTAAAATAAAATTCAAGGTACACTATTATCACATATTTTGCATAAAAATCTCTCTCTCACCAGAAAGGGAATTGATCAAGGCTGCAGCATAGTTTCTAGAGCTGGTTTCCCAGGACCTCTGGAAAACCTAGAAGGGGAAGGGGCACACAATTGTAGGGTTAGAATTTTCAGTTTCAAATTTGTGTTTTCATTTTGATGACAGTCTTTTTAAAAACTTACCAGTTATAAAGTTCTCTTTTGGAGCAAACATTTTAAATTTTTAAAAAAAGAGATGTTTCCAGAGGTTTAGGGTTCTTCAAGAAGTTTATTCCCCGCCCTTTTTATAAAAGGGGTCTATACATAACTCAAGTTTGATACCTGCTTTAATAAAGGAAATGAACAAATTGGTTCCTTCTATGGCCCAGAGCAGGAGACACTGAAGAGAGAACAAGACACATGATGGGATTAGCAAATCAAAACTGTGCTTGAAAGAGCTAAAAGGCAAGGAAGGCTTTATTCAAGACCATTGCAACAGGGGTCACTGCTATTGCAATATAGAAGAGAGACTGAACTCCATTCAGGAAAAACAAAGTGTGGGAGAGACTTTAAGCACTGGGGTGAGCTAGTGGGGAGTACTGGAGTATATTAGGGGGAGGCTGTTCAGTGCGACTAGGCTGTCTGTGTTTTCTAGTGATTGAACTTACGCTCCTCCTGTACTGCACACACAGGCAGGTAAGGGCCCGGTTTTTCTTGATGCTTACATTTTAAAGGGATGGATCCCAGATCTTAGAAAAAGACAGTTTGGGATTGTAAAACTGGCAAGAGGCTGGAAGATTTACATCTCAAAGGGGCAGAGGAAGAATTTACAACTGCAAGGTTCTAAAATAAATGCTCTAAGAGAGGTTTGAGGTTTATAGACAGGAAGAAAACTGTTGAGCAGCCAAGCTGAGGAGGACATTAGACCAACTTTGCTACCACCTCTCAGAGGAACAGAAGAGAGAAAATGGCTACGTCACACGGACAAGGGCAGCTTTGGATTAGTTGAAGACAGAAAATCTCCAGAGGTCCAGAAATGATTTATTTGATCTATCCATCTAAGTAGGCACTTCAAAACATGTTTGAATGAATGAATGAAAGAATGAATGAATGCTTCCCTAGAAGTAGATTTCTTAGGATTCATCCCGGGTGGTTTCTTGCTTCTCTTTCTCTTCAATGAACTACAAAAGTTCCAGACTGACAAATGATTTAAATTCTGAACACGTAGACCAATACTTTGCAGAGTGAAGACCACTCAATGCATTTTCTCATGTCGAATGTTAATTGAGCCTACTCTGTATCCTAAGCATTGAGATGGTAAGGCAGTTTCTGTCCTTTAGCAGTATAGTGGGGCAAAGAGGCAACGAAGCAGAGATTGTCATAATGTAGCATGAAAGGTCATGGAGGAGCTCATGGCTCTCTGATTGTAATGCCTGGAGAGACTATAGTTTATTGCAGTAAATCCCATTCACTCATTAAGGATATATTTATTGAGCACCTAGTATGTGTCAGACACACTTGTACGTGCTGGAATTTAGAAGCGAACAAAATGACAAGCTCTCATACAACTTACATTATAGTGAGTAAAACAGACAGTAAACAACCAAATATGTAATATAATGTCAGGATGATGGTAAATGCCATAAAGAAATTAAAAAGCTTGGAAAGAGGCAAATTTTGAGCAGATACTAGAATGAAGTAAGGAAGCAAGTATATATATATATATATATATATATATATATATATATATATACATTTCAAGTTGAGACAACAGCAAGTGCAGATGTCCTGGGACAGGAGCATATTTGGCATGTGTCAAAACATCAAGTCCAATATAACTGGAACAGAGGGAAGAACAAGACCAGAAGGAAATGAACTATGAAAGTTAGCTAATGGAAGGTTCATACAAAATCCCATAGACACTATGGTAGGTACTCTGGATTTTATTCTGAGCATGATGGATGCCAGTGGAAGATTTTCAGCAAGGAATCAATATAATATATTTTATGGATTTTCTCAGGACTCAGTGGGGCTGGTGGGTTAGATAGAAAAGGCTTTCTGGTGATGGAGGGGTCTGAATTTCCTCTGGAAACACACATAAGAGTTAGCCAGGTGAGTGAGTTCAGCGGGGTGTCAGGAAGTAGGGAATGGGGTAGGAAGTGCAGCAGGAAGAGTGGGCAGTACCTGTACAGTCTGGGCACAGGAGTGACAGTGTGTAACTGGGCTGCTTTACCCAGGAGACAGAACAGAGCGCTTTGACAAGGGCCTGTGGCCTTCAAAAGCCAGCAAAAATACATGTGACCTAAAAAACAAAACAAAAAGAATTTTCTCAGTTTTGAAATATAAAAAGGGAAAATTTAAAATTCAAATTAATCAATAACTAATTATATTAAAATATAGTTAAAACTAGAATGCAGACTCCACAATAAAAGGAACTTAACTGGTTCACTGAAAAGTTTTAGTACCTAAAATAAGGTATGCTCTCTAATAGCCACCTAATGAGCATTGAATTCATGAATGAATTTAATTCAGTTTATTAAATGTGGCATTATGTCAACCAGTCAACTACAACTGCTCAAATTTTATATAGTTATCTGTAAACTATTTTTCATGTGAAATGTAGGTTTACTGTAATATGTCTGATAGGATGAGGATCTTCAGAAGGAATTATTCCCAGGTCCTGTGAGAGTCTGTAAAAAAGTCTGTGTCCTGGAAACCAGCACGTAGCAGGTGGAATTGTAAGAAATGAATCTGGAGGCGTCAGCAGGAGCCAGGCTGTGAAGGGTTTTGTAATGCCATAACAAGAAGCATCAAATTCATCCTGGAGGGAATATGGAACCATTAAAAAATATTAGGAATGTAAGTCAGAGTCACATGTTAAAAGGGGCACTCTGGTTTTCACTCTGACAATGGATTTGATTAAAATAAAACTGTAGTAATTGACTGGAGACAAGGTAAGAAGGTGGTTGTCTCAATCTGATGTAAAATGATGATGGATTGATCTATAAGGTTAGGCCATGGAATAATGAGAAAGAAATTTACTTAAGTCTATTAAGGAGATCATACTAGCAGGAACTGGTAAATAATTAGTTATAGAAGTAAAGAGATAGAGAGGGAAGCATTATGAAGGACTCCCAGGTTTGCAGCTGAACCACTCACTAGATGGACCCGAGTGCCTGTCCTCGAGAGCACAAGGGATGGAAGAAATGTTTACTGGATTAATTAAATGACTGATTAATTAATGAAAAGAAGTTTCTAGTACATCTTCAAAATTTACCATCAATTAGGTCTTGGGTAAATTACTTACATCTCATTTCCCTCATCTGTAAAACAAGGACAATTGAATCCCCTCAGCCAGCTTCACAGAGTTGATTTGAAGAGCAAATGTAATAATATATTTTTAAAATTTTGAACATATTTAAAATTTTATACATACAAAACACTGCATAAGTTATAAAGAATGGTTTTTAAAATGGTCCTTCTTGATCCTCCATAAATATATTTTCAAAAGGATATTACAAATACTATTGAATCAGTCTGCTTCTCACTATCCTGTCTTCATTAATAATCTCTATCATGAATTTTATGTTAAACATTTCTTACTTTAAAAAAGTTTTATTTATATATGTATATATCCCCAAACAAGATATAACAGTTTTTAAATTTTATTAAAGTGATATTATCTAGTCATATGCACCTTGCTTTTATTCATTCAATATTATTTTTTCATTATGGTTATAAAAAAATTATTTGTAAAAGAAAAAAAAACAAAAAAACAAAAATCAATCTAAAAACAACTCAAATGTTCACCCACAAAATGATAAACTAAACTGTGATATATTCTCTCAAAGGAATATTATATAGTGGGAAAAATTATAGCTGAGTATAACAATAGAGAATATGTATTATTACCTACTTTGAAAAATTGCAAATAAAATAAGTAATACTTTTATGAATTCTATGTAGGTAAAAATAAATAAAAGTAAAATAAAAGTTTACTAAGAACAGACTTTCTTACTACAACAGAATACAACATTT
Organism: Aselliscus stoliczkanus; assembly: GCA_033961575.1. Lineage (NCBI taxonomy): Eukaryota > Metazoa > Chordata > Mammalia > Chiroptera > Hipposideridae > Aselliscus > Aselliscus stoliczkanus. The sequence goes on along the minus strand of CM066740.1, from coordinate 66,029,075 downwards.
GATAAGGGTTTAGCAGGTATGAACCAGGAAGGAGATTGTTCAGTGAGAAGAATTTTGGATGCCCTCCTGTGGAGCTTTTTCTTTAGACTTTATGTTGTCCTACTTAGGGTTGCTTGGTTACCACCACCACTAGCTGCCAGGGGTGCCTGCTTTTCTTCTTCGGAGGCCTAACCATGTATTAAGAACTATTTCTGCATGTAGCAGTGTTCAGGAGCTAACCAATCTGTTTGTTTTGTTCCACTCAAAGACAAAGGCCAATTCCACTAAAATTAAAACATTACCTAACTCAAATTATAAGGGTGACACTGTATTTTCTATTTTCAAGATTTAACAGTATAGTTTAGTTCGATTTAACAATGTAATTTAGTTTAAAACTAAATTTCTTTGCTTTGCTTCTCTCCCCTCCTACTGGATTTAATGACCCTGTTTTTTCAAGGCTGCATGCATACCTCATTAATCTGTTTAATCGAAAAAAACTGTTTCAGCCCTCAGACATCTGCTTCACGGCAACCAGGCAGAGATTCACTCTGACAACAGGATCCGAGATACCTTTATCTCAGAAGAAGCCAGACTCTGGGAAGCGGTTTTTTTTTTTCAGACGTCAGCGCCAAAGAATCTCCTAATTCCCCCTTTCCTTTGTTCTGCTTCTTCTTACATGCCTATAAAACCTTCTGGCCATTTTAGGAAGGAGGAAGGTGACCTTTGAGACAGGAGTTCACCATCTTCCCAGAATACCAGCATTTTGAATAGACCTCCTTTTCTTTCCACCAACGCTTGTGTCTCCAACATTGGCTTACAAGCAGCAAGCAGCCAAACCTGAGTCCAGTAGCATCATGGGAAATTTAGTATTTTATTTCAATAGAATAGCCTGCTCTATTTCTCTGAGGTTTTCTAAAACATTAAGAAATTTATTGTGTTCTAAATTAGATCCAGAGCTGTAGAACTTATTTTTAAGTCTATAAACAGAGCTAAGTGTTGCATCTAAATCCTATAAAGTCAAGTTATTTAAAATATATATGATATGGTTCGGAGTTATTCTATGTGATTTACATCTTTCCTTCCTCTATCCTAAAAGTGGAAGGAGTACAACATTGATTACTAAGGTATACTGTCCAAGACGACACAGCTTTGCTTCAACCCATATCTGTTATAGAAAGGTGAAATTCACATTGGGGTGGAACGACAAAGCAGGGGTCTTGTTTATGTGCCTCCATCTTAACATAAGCAGCCTATTCCTCATCGAAGAGGAATGTGCCTGGTTGCCGAAGAGGTAAGTGTCAGTTTTCAAGTATGACATTGTTTCATTTAGCATCTTTATGTATATGTAGATATATAGATAATCTCTATAATATATATGATTATCATGTATTACATTATAAACTTTATAATTACAGTTATCATGGTTCATTTAAATAACTATTTCTGCTGGTAATACTTACCACTTCTATAACTTACACTTTGTTAGGCACTGTTCTGAATGCTTTGCTGTTAAACCTTATAAACTATGAGGTGATTACTCTTATGAGCCATATTTTACAGATCAGAAAACTGAGACCCAAGGAAATGCAGGAATGAGATCAAGGTCACACAGTTTCTAGGCAACAGACCAGTAATGACAGCCACATGTCTGGCTCCAGGTCCAGTGCTCTCACACCTTACCCTATATTGCTCTCATTAAACAGCTACTGAAATGAAGCCACGTAAAATACCAGTGTAGACAGGTAAAATAGCAACCCAACCTGAAGAAGATATTGTGATTTTGGCTAGCCACTTGGAAAATTAATCTTTACAGTGCTTTTGCCTATAAGTAGATACATTTTTTTCCATTAATACTCACTGCCTATGAGGCTGTTTGACTTGTTCCAGAATAAGGATGACTTTTAACTATTTCTACTTTCCTAAATCTGATGTATTGCCTGTCACATGCTGGAAAAATTGTTGAAAAGATAAATGAAGGAGTGACTAATGGAACAAATTGGTAAATTAAAGGAAGGGTTTGGGGTAACTGGATGCTTCAGATTGAAACTTTGTTCTTGAGGAACAAATACTTTGGCTTGAATTAATCAAATGGGTACCCCATATTACTCTATTTCATTGGCTAAACAAATAAATGAACAAAAATCACCAATTTAATTATGATAGGCAATTACTTGTGCCCTGCATCATACACTACCAGAGATTATTCCTGTGATTATTTTAACAGGGTCCAAAAATTGAACTTGAAAATATGAGTATGTAGCATACTAATAACACCACAATGTTGTGTAACAGTACAAGCACAAAACTTTATTCAAATATGAACATATTCAGCAAATATTATAGTGTATTAAATATCACAATACATTTTAAAACATACTAAATTAGTTATTCCCATTGAAAATGAGTTTAAAGGGTACAAAATATTCAAATGAAGAAAAACTTAAACATTTGCTACCATGTACCAAAAAAAAAAAGGTCTTTGCATTGATGAAATACAGCCCAATTTTAATGCTCATAACATTTTAATGGAGGAAAATATAAGTAAGCATGTGCAGATTTTCTATCTTTATCACCTGGCATTAACCTACAGAGAGAATATATACACATAAAGGAAGGAAGTAAGATTCTTGCCCCACCAGCCTGTATAAGAAGGTTGGGCCAGTTATCACTATGGTTCTGTTCATTCAGTTAATGTTTGCTGAACACCCGGAATACCTGTTATTCAAAAGGCCCTGCACTGACGTGCTATGAACCGCCGGCGCATTGTGTTCTCACAGTTCTCTAAAGTACTTCCAGCATTCCCAGTATTGTCTTGTTTGAATTAAGAGATAGTCAACATTGGTGTCCTTTCATATTCCAAACTGAGGCCCAGAATGGTTAATTACACTACCCAAAGTCAGGGAAGTGGTGGTGAAACTGAGGCTACAGATGCAGAAAGAGTAACCATGAAAAGGAGAGAGGAAACAGAAATAGCCCGTCAAAAGGCTTTGCTTCATAAAAGCCTTGATTTGAAAGCAATTTTAAATGGCATGGCCACACATGCAATACACAGCAAACTCATTTTGTCATTAAGGGTTGTTTCTTTTGATTAATAACAGACCAACTCCCTATAACAATACCATGTTTAAATAGAGTTGGTATATTTTTATATCATGCTTTCTTCTCTTTTAGCTTAAACTTAATTGAAAAACAAAGCTTAAAACAAGATACTCTAAGACTAAATAGAGTATGTAATGAGCAACCATTACACATGATTTCTTCACTCATGTGGAACCCTATAACCCACTAATGAGTTCACCACTTGTGAGGTACTGATGCCGTTTGTTTCATCTAGGTTAATCATATTTTATGACCAACCATTATGTCTCTTCCACTCATGGATACTACTATTTCATTGCTAGGTACAGTATTCACACTTTATGGTCCAATTTATTATCTGGCTGCATATGAAAACCAAGTCTACGTGAATAATTTATTTGATATGATAAGCAATACACTAACATTACTGGTATTTTTATAAACATATAATAAATCATTTAAAAATGTATACTTTAGAAAAGTAAGAAAATTTAATAAAGATGGTTTAAGCTTTCCATCCTCATTGTCAACACATTAAGCATGCAAAAATTCATGTGGTCCAGTATTGATGGTAATAATGGCTGTAATTTATTGAACATCTCTGCACCTTACTTTTCATGTATACATTAAAATATTCATTATTTCACTTAAATTGGACATATAAAATAGTTATCTTCATTTTACAGCTGAGAAAACTAACATTCAGCGAGGGTAAGTAACTTTTCCATGTTACAGAATGGCAAATTTGAGCTGTTATTCCATTCTGGTCACACTGTTTACTATGTCATAGCTTTTCCTTACCCCAGTTCTTTGCCCTCTTAGACCAGCAGGCTGAGGCTCTGTCTTAACTCTTATGCCATCATCTCTGCAATTCATTTATTTGATTTATTCATTCTACATACATTTATTGAAACCCATGCCTAAGGCCAGGCATGGGTTTTAGGAACTGAGGACACATATTTAACAAGGCAAAGTCCCTGTTCTCAAACATTTATAGACTCAGGGCTAAGTCAGGCATAAATAAATAAACAAAACATAAATAAAGAAGATAATTTCAGAAAGTGATAAGTGCTGGTAAGATAAACAAGGTGAAGAGATAGAGAATGCAGGAAGTGGGGCTGGTGGAAATGAAGTGTCTATTTTAAATTGGAAGACCTTTCTGAAAAGGTGACTTCTGACCTGGACCATGAATGATATGAAAAAGACACCAGGTGATCTGGGCCTGGGCATTCCTGTCAGAGGGAGCTCAAAGTGCAAACACTTAAGGCACGAACAAGTTTAATATGTTCCAGGAATAGCTAGAATGTCAGTGTGACTGAAACTTAGTGAGCTGAGAAGAAAAGAGGAAGAGGAGATGAGATTAAAGAAATAAGCAAATGCAGAGCCTTATAGGTCCTGGTGAAGAGTTCTGTTTTAAGTGAAGTGGGAGGCCACTGGAGTATGCGGAAATGTCCCATTCTTAGCAAGGATGAGAGTGCAGCCTCTCATCACAGCCTGTTTTCTTCACATTTCCCTCCAGCAACTGTGTGTAATCCTATTGCTATGGAGCAGCTGCCCCAACTGCCAATCACCCTATTGGAATCTCCACTATATCCTTTAGCTTCACCTGACAAATTTCACCTCCTGACACCCATGCTGGAGACACATTAGCTTGACATACATTTTTGTACACCATGGCACAGCCTTCAGCCTACTGTACCATTTGCTAAAATTGTCTTCACTTTTTCTGTCCCAAGTGAAGATAATCTCAGCTAAGTGTTAGAGAAACACCAGTGAGGTGAAGATAGAGAATAAATAAATCACTTTAAAGTATGGCAAACTGATACCCCTACATAAGAAACAACTCACATTTTTAAAGGATAATTCCTGTTAACACAAATGGATTTTTAATCTGTAGAGTATTATGATTTTAATAGAGTGACTTGAACTATAATAGGATTACTTGGGATTATCACATATACAGGTGTCCCCAGGATCAGCCCTTCTAAACTAATTCTGTTTTTCAAAGTTCCTTGACTTTCTTACCTTCTGAATGGTTCTTTAAAAACTCCAAAAATTTTCCTACCTTCATTTTCATGATAGTGGAACTGGGAAAAAGGCAATCAACGGGAAAAAAGAATGAGTCAGAAGCAATTCTTTTTAAGTGAAATTTGTTTTAAGGATTTGTTTTGTAGGTATGTACATCTAAGTATATACTTATGTATAGCATGTATACCAAACATTTCTAGACAGAATGAATTTTAATTAAAAAAGAGCTTTGATATTAATTAAAATTTGAATCCAAAAATTGTTAATATAAAAGATCCCAAGTCATTTGCATGGTCTTGAAAAGTAGTGATAATCATTTCTCTAGTATTTTGCCCATAATTCAGTCAAACTAGCCAATGGAAAGGAGCTGGGGAAAGCAATTATTTTATTACACTTATATTTGAATGTGGTGGCATAGTAATTACTTCATTATGTTATGTAAAGATTATCATTTAGAAATGTTCATACATGTAAGACCTCAGAAATTTTACTTCTTTTACACCTAACATTAGGAAGTAGCTTCAGTGATACCAAAACTCAAGTGTAAATTAAAGAGAGAGAGAGAGACAGACAGACAGACAGACAGACAGACAGTCAGAGACAGAGACAAAGACAGAGAAAGGGCTAGGACCCAAGAGAAGTGTACCTAGCCCAGGAGAACAGTGAAAGGAACTTCCAAGATAACTACTGGGCAAGAGACCTGGAAAGCAACTAGTCCCAACTGAAGCAGAAAAACTGGAAATAAATTTTATGGGGAAAAGTTCATTTGATAGAATTTCTGATATGATATAAAGTTTGGAAAAAAATATATATGACAAAGTCAAATCATGTAAAAAAACCCCAGAAATGCAAGAAAAAAACACAATGAAAATCAAAAGACAAAACAATAAATGAAAAAAAATCAAACTGAAAAAATTGGCTTGATAGTGTATAACATTTGCAGACTTAATTGTGTAAATGTTATTTATTGATTTAATTAAAAACAGCTATGAAACTCTATAGAGAATGGATGATGAAAAACATCATCTCTAACACTGGTCAGCACAGCTGCTTGGGCACCGTAGACAAAACACCTACTTTAGGGTAGACAAACTGCATGTGACCCCATCACTGCCACTTTTCAGTTACGTGATCTTTGGCAAATTAGTTAACCTCTGTGGTTCTCAGATACCTCACCTATTAAAAAGAATAATACTATAAAGTCCAAAGGTTTATTGTGGGGGTTAGAGGGAAATTTTTAAATGAAGAGATTAGCATTATTCTTGGACTAATGTAAGTGCTTAGAGGTGATGGCTATTTTCATTATCCCTTGAGTTTTGATATTCTATACCATCTAACTGATAAGCTATCACCCGTACACTAAAATAAATATTTGAAAGTATGAAACAGCACAATCTTACTTCTGAAAAATCTAATGGGTATATTTTTTATCTATAAAAATGTATTTATGATTATAGATTTTATTTTCAATTTGGTTATTTTCCAAATCAGATGAATTTCCAAGTTAATTCGTTGTGTAAGAGAATAGAGAATTGGACATTTTGTACATATTAAGCACCTTTACTGGTTTTGACAAGATGAGAGGTATATTGTGCTTAGTTCTTAGGATCCTTTTCTCACTTTCCAGACAAAAGGTTTTCTGCTGCTAATCTGTCAGCCTTAAACCTCGTGGGATATGCTCTCTTCAACCTTCCTCTCTCTTGTTTTTTGAGTAAATAATTATATGAAGTTTTCTCCCTAATGCATACATTGCTTTAAATCAAAGCTCTCTAAAAGAAAAATTTACATGGAAATAAATCACATAGTAAGTATTAATGGTATTTTGAAATAATAAACAGCAGCTATAATGGCTTTTAGCCAAGTCAAAATGAAAAAAAAAATAAAATAAAGTAGAAGTTACTGAATGAGTTTAGGCTGATGTTGTTTTTCACATCACTTTTAAAGTTAGAAAATCCTTCAGGAATAACAATAGAGTTACACAAACTGGAGGCAACAAAAGAATTAGGAGAGTAAACCCAAGATATCACACTTCTAACTTTAAGGTCAAAGAGAAGGTCAAGCCTAAGTATATAGACCCATTCGAGTCTATATTCTTTTGCTTTCCTTTAACCCCCAACATCGCCTGTGAATTTATATGGTGTCGATATCTACATTCCTCAAGGGAATTGCTGGAGAAGTTTTTGCACAACATCGCCCCCTGCCCCCCCTTCCGTATTCACTCTAAACAAGTCAGTAATCACTATTCACTCTTTTGAGTTGGAAGAACTTTCCTTTAATGTGCTCTGAAGTGTTGTATAAAATTGGAAATTTCCAGGATGTTTATGCTCAAGGACAGATGTAAACAATGAGGAAACATCAGGCTTGTAAGAGTCTCTGAAAACAAAGACAACCTATATCCTGTATGAAGAAAAAATACTGTTTGGGAAATGCTGTGAGTGCATGACTCTCAGAACACACCCACACACTAGTGTAATTATCTCTGGCAGGTCCTTCTCTCCGGGCAGTATGCCTGAGTCCTGGATCTTGAACAGCACGTGCTGCACTCTGCACTGTGGCTTTCAGGCTGCACCTAACAAGCCACCCAGATTTTGGAGACAGTGAGTAAGAGGATTAATGAGTTGCTTGGCCCCCTTGGATGAGTTACTTATTGATTCTGACAGAGGCACAGGGGAGTGAATGAGACACGGTGGAGATGCATACCTCATCTGGCTCTCTGCCTTAATTTGTTTGTGAAAATGGCAAATAAGACTGCGAAGGAAAGACAAGACACAGAAAACTATAATGGCCACAGAGAGAGAGCATCCACTAGAAAATCCAGTTTTTAGCAAGGTGCTATTTTTATAATCTAGGATTTTAGGCACGCAAAAGCTATTTTAATATCATGCATATGAATACATTCACAAAGTTATACGCAGTTTACAGCCTTAAAAATGAGGTTTTCCTAACTGGCAGCACTGTAAGCTCAATTTCACGTACCTGGGTCTGAAAAAATTCAGATTGTGTTCTTTCAGTCTCATACATCATCACCAATAAAAGAGATTTCCGGTGTTCAAGTACAACGGCGCCTTTGTTAAAGATGCATGAGGTTAAGGAAAAGACCTTATTTCTCTACAGCTGTGGAGGCGCTGAAGGTCCAGTAATGATAAGCATTGTCACTTAAATGAGGCATAAGTGACTTAGAAGAGAACATACAATTAATGTGGGGCTGGGTGTATTTGTGTGTTCACTTTTTTTTTTTCTTTTGGTTAAGGCATGCTGTTGGCCAGACCAAACTTAAGGTTAAGAGTGAAATGCTGTTGGTACCCTCTCATTCCATGCAGTCTTTAGCTTCTCTCATTTCGTGGGCTAAGAACTGTAGATTGAAGACTATGTCTCCACATGGCTACACTCTTGTATTAGTTTTCTAGGGCTGCCTTAACAATTTACCATAGACTGAGTGGCTTAAAACAACAGAGATTTATGGTTTTACAGTTCTGGAGGCTAGAAATTAAAATCAAGTTGTCAGCATGGTCATCCTTCCACCGAAGCCTGTAGGGCAGAATGCTGCCCTGCTCTTCTAGCTGCAGAAGTTTCCCAGTAATCCTTGCTGTCCCATGCCTTATAGATACATTGTTGCAATCTCTCCGTCTGTTGTTTTCCTTGAGTTTCTCTGTCTCTGTGACCACTTCTTCTTAAAAGGAAACCAGTCATATTGTATTGAGGGCTCATTCTACTCCAGTATGACTTCATCTTAAATTAAGTAATTACATCTGAAAATGCTGTATTTCCAAACAAGTTCATATTTTGAGGTACTCGGGGTTAGGACTTCAACATACCTTTTAGAAGGACACAATTCCATCTATATAATTCTCAACTGTCTTTTTCCTGAACCTATTATGTTTTGGATGATATATTTACATGTAAGAGGTTGAGAAGCCATGCCAGCAAGGAACAAAATTGTAAGAGTACTTAGTTACATTTGCATTTCACTGACTGTCTTACCTTCTCAATCTAATTACAGCATTCTTCTCACTTTGGTATAATTAAAAAACAAAGAAAAAAACTTGTAGAAACCATGTTTGAAGAACCGCTTTCTAGTGTATAATTGGTTTGATGGAATTTTAAAAATATCCTGAAATTAATTATACTGTTTACCCATTAACTGCTAATGAATCAGTATAGCTTCCTTAAGCTCCTAATTCTAGCTGTGATTCACATTCTCCTTAGATGGGACTGTAACTCTGCTTATAAACCAAATGCCTACTATATGCCAGGCTCTGGGCAAAAAGCTTTCCACACAATTCTCCCTAAAATCTTACTATGTTGGCATTTTCTATTCATTTTACATATAAGTGAACAAAGTAATTGTAGTGATATGAGGCCAACCACTTCTTATAAAGTGTTAAATGTGGAAAAGCCACTCTTTTGAATTCTCCCTTAAGCCAAATACCTGGCTTGACTAATTTTCCTCTCTGACTTGAACAGTTGTTTTAGCATTATGTACAGACTGACTTATTATAGTTTTATACTTGGGCTATGAGAAAAACATCACCCTTACTTTACCTTTAGGAAGATTTGTTTCTCTACCAGTCATTTTGAAGACTGATAAAAAAAATTTTTTCTGCCTTTTTTTAAAATTAAAAGATATAATTTTATTTTACTTATTTTTAAAGCACAGAGTCAGGATTTGAAGTCATTAAAATATGTCAATGTTTGTGTTTACTTGGTATAAGAAATATTCAATTCAATCTACACCAATCTTTTATTTTAGCAACTTGATATTTTAAAGACAAGATCCTTAGACTTGGTCCATTTACAGGAACCTGAGGAAATAACTGGCTTTGTTCTAAGAGTGACAGGGCCCGGGCATGCGCGTTCAAGGTACGAACCATGGAGGTCCTGGACACGGAGCCAGGAATGTCCAGCTGTGTGCAGGCTGACCTACAGACCCTGACCCCCTGCAGACCGGACCTTGACTCTGGAGCCTGCTGCACAGGCGCCGGGCTCCCTTACATAAGCTCTTTATGAAAACATAACTTGCATTTGCAGGAGGGAACCTGCACACTCCCGTGCACTCTCCTCCCCCAAAACCTCTATATAATGGTTGTTATTGCTGATTAAAGACACTAGTTCCTCCTCATGATGGCTCCGCGTGCTTTTACTTTGGGCATCTCACCGCTGAAACCTCACCCGCAAGTGCCCAGCACCCACAGAAAGACTTAGCTTTCATCCATTATAATACCCCCTTTCTTATTGTCCACTCTAATCATCTCCACTCATGATTTATCAATGCATAGCAGCAAGATAAGGCCCTGGTAGTCACTATCTGATGCCCATTACACTTAGATAAGATGTAAACTTCCCATCATGGTTCCCAAGAGGCTGCAGATATGAGCTCTGTCCCTTTGTCCTTCTGCGCCCTGCACTCCCCACCATCATACCAGCCTCGCCTCAGTTAGCTTCTAAACAAGAGTAGGGGTTCCTCCCTGGATCCTCAACTGCCTGCTCCATCTTCGCTTTGAGGACAGCCCGTCCCTTCACTGGACTGAGCTCAGACCTGGAACACTTTTCACCAATGGCTGTCTAGCTTACTCTATTGGAGTCTTTCTCTAACCTCCTGCACTGTTGATTTCCTTATGAGCACTTAATGCCCTTTGTACAAATTTATTTGTTTACCTGCTGTTACCAGTTTCCCTTCTAGATTATAAACTCCATGAATACAGAGAATACGTCTGTATTGTTGAACACAATACACCCAATTTGTATCATTGCTTGGCATATATTAGGTGTCTGTTAAATACTGTTGGGGAAAAATGAATAAACATTTAATATTTGGCTTCTCTGTGAAGTCTTGGTATATTTTAATATTATTTTTGCTTTTGGGAATGTGCTTACTACTATATGACAGGAATCAAAGAAATACCAAGGTATTGGATGTTCTGCTTTTATTTTGGCTTTTTGCTAAGTGGTCTTTTGAGTGACAAAATTAGGATTTTAAGAGTTTTATAGCTAATTGACAGTTTTTTTAAAGACAGTAGTTGACAACAATATGTTGCCATCTTTATATTCTAAGAGTAACAAAAATCATCATTTTCTTATTTGTGCCTCAAATTTTACATGGATTTATTGAATATATATATATATATGAAAGGATTGAATTGGTGGCTGCTATCTTTATTACCACCAGTTAGAGTATCAAAACTGCATCTGTTTAAACCATTCATGTGACACATTGTTCTTTCAAAAAATTCCCCATGCTAATTGCTGGCTATTTTTCATTCTTCTCCAAGACCCAGCCCATAGTGATATACTAAGTAAGCATTCTATATACATTAAATGAGTGAGTGGTCATTAAATACATGCCATTTAGTTGAGAATAAAACATATGTACTAGTTTTGTGGCCTTTGCTGAACATCACCCTCTACCCATAGTAAAAAGCCCAAGGCTTGTTCCCAGCTTTGCCACTTATTGCTTCTTAACTACCTTTTTCTACAATATGTGGATAACACTACTTCTCATTGTCCAATTACAGTGTCCTTTTTTCTTTAATTTTTCCTGTAGACATCATTGGTGTCACAGGGCACTCTCTCTCTGTTGAGGTTTTGATGGGTAGTTACCTGCTGACAGGTAATGCATTACAGGAATAAGGTAATATATTCTTACAATTTATTATTCAGTGAGTAATTCATTAACATAAAGATTATGATCTAGAATATACCCTTGCGAAAATTTCATATTGATATGCTTTTATTTGGAAGGTGAGTTGCTATGTTTGCTAGTGGAAAGTAGGTGACAGAAACTTCATTTTTAACTTACTTCTTATTGGATGTAACCATGGGGTTCAGTCTAATGACAATGAACAAACAAAAAAGGTGAGTCATTCATTTAAAATTTATTAAATGGATATATCCTTGAATTTCATAAGAGGTATGGATGTCATAATGAAAATGCATTATGTAAACTTTGTTAATGGAACTAACTTGACACATTTTATTAGATATGTTAGTAAATTCTAAATAGTAGCCTTAATTCCACTTAGGTTGTTAATATAATAGAGGCTACAAAAGATGCTTTCCATGAATTATTTAGTTAAAATGGTGACAATAAACCTTAGCATTTTACAATCTAATGAAAATTTAATTCTTATATTGATATATACATATCATATATATGGTATTTACCTAAGTATCAAATTTTAATTTTTAAATAACATGTTTTCTAATTGGTGAAAATGGCCTGATTAGACTTCTTGTTGACTCTGATCCTTCTCTTTGAACGAATATTAAGATATGGAGATTAGGGACAAATTGGACTAAATCCAATCCACTTTCTTGTCCAGAACAAGAATGACGTCAGCTGGAGACACACCTAAACTACAGCAAGTCTCCATGTAAGTCCTGCCTGATGAGACTGCATCATCCACAGCCAGTTGCACCTCAGCTGTGTTGGGTATAGCATGGTTTCGTGTGGAGGAAAGAATAATAAATGTGACCAACATATATATACCCTTGGGAAACTTTCATGTTGATATGCTTAGGTAATTTTTCACTAAAGCTTAAACCAGCAATACAATCAAATCAGAATTTATTTTTAAAATATGATTTTTTTTTCTTCAAAGCCGAATTGGCAATGAGAGCATCATAAATCTATTAGATAATCGTGTAACTCCATAACTATTAAGACTGGGCTCATTAAGCTTTGGCAAAATTAAAATTCAATATTAAGAATTAATTTTTTTAATTCTTTGGAAATTTCTTCATAACCTTTCTCTGTTTAACAATGAAGGGCAAAAACTATTTGGAAGTTGACATGCAAGTGAATTTATTCTGAAAAATTATTATATTTGTGTTAGAACTGCAAATGTTTGACAGAAGTTGGAAAGTGGCTCTTAAAGAAACTCTCAGCGGGAAAATCATAATTAGTTTTAAGATTTACTTCTAGTGGCTTCTCAGACCAACAGGAGATTGTTGCTGTAACATCTTAAAGTACTGAGGGGGACATTCAGGCTTCAAATATCAATGCATATAAGTTTTACTGTAGTCTAAATAGCAATATGAAAATATAATGTGAAGTCATAACAAATAGAAGCCACTTAACCTGAGGTCACCTCTCCTTACTCAGTATATATAACATATTTAGACTTCTCATAATCTTAAAAATGATCTTTGTATAATTGTCTCTTACTCTAGGATTTGTATATTTATTTTAAGAAAAAAAATATTCTCTTCCACTCTTTTTTGTGGAGGTAAAATATAAAAATACACAATAAAAATTAATGCATTTTTTTTTTAGTTCACATAACAGTGATGATAAAACAAATCATTATTTTAATTTTATATATCAGATTTGTTCTAAAAGCTGCTAAATTTTCGACTCACTGTAAAAGGACCATAATCAAAGCATAGAGCTTCATATTGCTATTAATCAATTTAATAAGTAAATATTATTTTGAGCCTGTATGATATAGTAATCTGTGTTCAGATATAAACATAAAATACAATCTTTCAATTAATTTACAGTTAATAGAAATCAAATAATGTAAAAATAATGACCAATTATATAGTATTATGAGCCAAATGAATGTAAATATTAGATAAAAATAATAATTTACTATGAAAGGGAAGATATTCATATCTGTGAATGACTATTATGAACACAAATTATCTGTGAAAGTATTTAAAGCACTAAGTCAAGTGCAGCATGTCTTCCAGAACGAGGTGATCACATTCAACTCCCTTATTAGGTAAATGAGGAAACAGAATGAAAATAGTACGTGGCTTGTCCAGTAGCACAATAATTTAATGATAGAAGGTACTGTTAGAATTATGAAGGTAGAACTTGTCGACATAAGAAAGTCCAAGCCTGTAAAGAATTATTATACAAATTTACTTGAGCCACACAGAAGACGCACCTGGAAGCAAGATCTCAACAGACTAAGATAAACTGGTCAGACAAATAAGTTTACAGCTTCTTTTATTCATTTGAAATTAAGGAGGGAATGTAAGGAAGAATGTATGAAGGTGGGAGAAGTTCAGGGGGGAATCAGATTACAGGATAGTTAAAATTATGTGCTCTACTGAGGGTCTGAAATGGTGGTCAGATATTAGAAGGAGGATCTGAAATGAGGCATTTCAAAAATGTGCTAACCTAGATACACAGAAACAGTGGGCAGTCTTGCTTAAGGCAAAGATAAGCCTTTTATCCTTTTATAAAATGAATTCACCCTTTCGCAAATCAGGTTCAAGTTATATGCCCACCAAGACCTGCCCAATTAGGAATTTATGATCAGACACCCTGTGAGGTTACTTTCCATAGAACTCCCATTTGTCTTCCACAAACTAAACTATGGCAGCATGTCTGAATTTGTTTTCATGTCTGGAGTCATAGCCCTACCCTCCCTCCTCTACTCTATGCCCTGTGACTAAAATGATCTTCAAAAAATGTCTTTGATCTGTCATTGGGTTGTTAGAGACCTCTTCTAGGATCCATGCAATATGAGCTTTAGGCTGCTTTCCTGCCTTTCCTCTCACTGCCCTTTCTTCTCTCCATGCAAACTAGATACAAGCCAAGCAATTTCCCAACACATTCTGAATGTTTTCAAAATATCATACCTTTGCCCACACTTTCATTTTACCCCATATACCTTCCCTCTTAACTCTTCAACTGCAAGCTTATCCATCCTGCTTTCTGCTCAAAAAGCACTCTGGGATCTTCCTTAATTTCTTTCACTTACAATTAATCTTTCTCATATTTAGCTTATTATATTCCTGGGGTATATATCTATTGCTCCTAACAATCTGAAAGTTCATTGAGGACTGACACTTTTCTACTTAGCATATTTGTATCATCTGCAGTACATTGAATAACTTACACATAGCCACAGAGAAGTAGTGATGACATAGCAGTATATTGTAGTAATAATAAACATGATTAAAATGGTTATCATTCACTGGTAACTTACTTACCAGGTAGCAGGCATTAATCCAACTGCTGTAAAGGGAATCAGGATTTGAAGCTGAGCTGTAGACTCCAGGAACCTTGTTTTAAGCAGTGTGTGCTCTGAAGTCACCTGCTCTGGACTGAATTCTAATTCTACCACTTAATAGCTGAGTGATCTCTTTGTGCCTCATGGCTTTATCTATAAAATGAAAATATTAATAGTGTCTAACACACAGCTTTTTAAATAAATTATGTTATATAATTCATGTTAAATATGTAGTGTATTGCCTAACACATAGCAGTGCTGATTATCATTTCTTCTAAGTATTTGTTGAATTAAATGAATCCAACCCTTTTGGGTTAAACTCTTCTTACTTTCCCACTTATCAAAATCCTATTCTAGCTTATCAAAATCCTATTCTAGCTTTCCCACTTCTTATCAAAATCCTATTCTAGCTCCTTGAGGGGCTGGCCGAGTGGTTCAATTGGTTAAGAGCTTGCTCAAGAGTGAGAGCTCTGAGCAACAGGACCACCGGTTCGATTCCCACATGGGCCAGTGAACTGCGCCTGAGCTGAACTGCCTCTGAGCTGCCAACAGGTGGCAGGATGGTTCAACTGGTGAGAGCACGTGCTCCTAACAACAAGGTTGCCTGTTCGAGATGGTGGGCTTTGTCCATCCGCAACTAAGACTGAACTTGGCACCTTGAGCTGAGCTGCCACCCTGGTGGCTCAGGGGATAGAGCGTGTGCTCTTAACAACTGAGGCTGCTGGGTTGACTTATGCATGGGATGGTGGCTATGCTCACCCACAACTAATTGAACACAGCACCTTGAGCTGAGCGGAGCAATGGGACTTGGAGCTAAGCTTGCTGCTCCCTCCACAACTAAGATTGAAGGACAACAACTTGGCAGTTCCCCTCCCCAAATTTCCCAACGCTGTTCCCCTCCCCCAATTCCCCAAACCTGTTCCCCTCCCCCAGTTCTCCAATAAAATCTTTAAAAAAACAAAGCCCCTTAGTGAAATTAAAAAAAAAAAAAAAAAAAGAATACTCTTGAAACAACTCTGGGAAATCATTCCCAATGCCACTAGGATTATTTTTTCACAGTGTTATATACTTCTAACCTTACACAGTAGCTAACTAAAACATCTGTTAGTTTCTGAAAATAGTTATGATCCACTATAGTTAGCAATAATGTGGGAAATAACTACAATGAATGATCAACTTTTTCTCATGATAACCAAAAAAAGATTGTCTGACCTTTTTGTACTTTGAGTCTAATCTTCCCACTGATTTGCGTAAACATGTATACACTTTCCTTGTAGTATGCAGGATACTTTAAAAGTCTTGAGTGGGAACATAAAACCTTATATTGGTCACAACTACAGTAGATTCTAATTTATAAATTGGAAGGGAAAAATATCTCCTAAGGTCCCCAGGTAGTGTTAACATACCAAAGATGAAGTGTTTACTCAATAAGCTAGTAAAATCCCAATTTAATTCCATCTTTTCCCTTAAAGGAATTGTTTTGGTATCTGAGGAACCTAGTCAATTTCCTAGGTTATATTAAAGCATGTTTTTGATGAGGTAATCCATATAGATGTATTTTCCTATAATGAAAAGTAAATATATACCACCTATTTTGTCGGAATAAGATGAAAGGGATTTTACAGTTGTCAGACTTGATAGCTTGTGAGGTCAGCCATACTCCATCATATCTTTCAGGAGAGTGACACAGATAACTAGAGGAGAGGTTGCAATGAGGTATTTTGATTTTGTTGTATTTTGGTCATGCATTCTGAAACTGAAACATGAAATCAATCATTGATTAATATTTTTAGCACTGAAATAGTGTTTCATCACTTTTTTTAGTTATTTAATGGTAATAATCTATATAATATTAGATTTTATCTTATATTTTACTGGGATCATAGCAAACACTAATCTGCCTGATCCAATCCTAAAATCCTATGAGATTCTATCTATCTATCTATCTATCTATCTATCTATCTATCTAATCTATCTAAATATAGATATAGATATGCTGGGACCACCTCAAAGTAATAGTAAGAAAAAAGAGGAGAGTGGGATATAAAATGAAAGTTGCAAAGAAAAGCTAAGAATTCCAAAGCTGAATTTCTCTCATGTTTCTCAATGGAATTGTATTCTCTTGTACAGACCACTTCCAGTTTCTCTGCTACACATGTGAGGAATATGAGAAAAATAATATCAACTACTTCAAATGCATGTTCCTTGATTTCATGACAAAAAGGGCTTGATTCCATGAGTCATTTAAACGTATAACTTTCAATCCCTAGGGAAACAAGCATTTTATCAAATGTCTAGGAACCTCTAATAATGGATCTTTTCCTCCTCTTTGAGACATAATCATTTTCAAACATAAATTCTATGTATTTTGAATTGCATAAAAGGATATGTGGTAATGTAATATATGGATACAGCATAAATATTTGAGAAATTAATTTCACACAGCATCTTTGTTTGAACTAAATTCTTATTAATTTTAAAACACTCTTAGCACCAAAGAGAATAAAAGACAACATACTCAACCAATATTCTTTGCTATGGTTAAAATTGGCATTGATCAATTAAGCCTTCTAAACAAAGCTTTTTTTGGGGGATAAACTGAGCTATAAAATAATTCTAAATATGTAATAATAAAACAGAGCTAGTACACATAATATTTTCCTTCTTCCTTTAACAGCTCATTTAGCTATTATGCAAGACTAAGTTCCCCACCCACCCTTGACAATTCCCACTCCTGCCTTTTCCGAGGACATGATACTTACAACATTGGTGTAACAACAAACAACATTGATAATGTGACTCAAGACATGTTCACAATTTGAAACCAAGAATTAAAGTGGGGCTCCTCTTCTCATGAAAAAACACAAATTAAAACCTAGAATGCAACTTTAACAAACTCCAGGACTAAGGAGAACACAGACATAGCTTCCATATTACAAACAGCATAAAAACAACCAATTGACTTTGAAATCGACAGAAACTGCAATATTTCTGTTATTCCCATAACACAGAAGCCCCCAAATGCAATGATGTCATCAGTTTCTGCATGTGAGGATCAAGAAACCAGGGGAAGACAATCACAAAACAGAGATGAGACCGAGAAATAAGCTCAGAAAAAGAGAGAATAAGCTTTAAATAGAAACTCTAAAAAGCATGAAGAAATTAAATATCGAATATAGGCATATCTAGGGGATATTGTGGCTTCTGTTCCAAACCACCACAATAAAGCAAGTACACAATAAAGCAAAGCAAATGAATTTGTTAGTTTCCCTGTGCATATAAAAGTTATGTTTACTCTACACTGTAGTCTATTAAGTGTGCAATAACATTTTGTCTAAAAAAATGTACATATTTTAATTAAAAAATACTTTATTGCTAAAAAATGCTAACCATCAATGAGCTGTAATCTTTTTGCTGGTGGAAGATTTGGTTTGGTGTTGACGAAAATGCAATGTCTGTGAAGCACAGTAAACCAAATTCTAAAACACATGAAGAAACCAAATACCAAACACAGCTAAAGAAATAAAAAATTGACATATTTGGGCTGGCTGAGTGGTGCGCGTTGGTTACGAGCTAGCTTGGAACACCAGCTCTGAGCAGCAGGGCCTGGGCTCGGATCCCACATATGAAGGCCAGTGACACTGCCCTCTACAGCTAAGGTGATGAACAACAACTCCACCTGGAGCTAGTCTGCTGTGAGGCACCCGCGATGGTGTAGCTGCAGCCCCTGCTGCAGTGGGCTGCCATAGGCTACAGTGAGAATGGCTGGCAGTCAGCGTGAGTGGCTGGCAGCTGGTGTGAGCTGCCAAGAGCCACTGTGAGCAGCTGTCCAGAGGCTGGTGACCCATCTGCCTCACCCAAGAAGAGCGCAATGATGATAACAACATGGGCCAGTGAAGCAATGTCCTCGATAACTAGACCGAAGAACAAAAAGGAGAGCAACTTGTCTGTTCCCCTTCCCTGGTTCCCCAATGCTGTTCCCCTCCCTCAATTCCCCAATAAAATCTTAAAAACAAAAATAAATTGACATATTTTCTCCTAATTACGTTCATTTTATTAAATATTTCAATAAAAATTTAAACTTCTGTGTTTAAAATGCTCAAATTGTTAAGTGGAAAAATAACTTTTACTTTTTAAATGGCAAGAAATTATTTTTTTTAAAAAAGAAAATATGAAAATGGTCAGGTATAAAAAATAACAAATTTTGTTATTTTTAAATAAAAATTATGGTCATTAACGTTTGAAAAATAACTCTACATTAGACAGAGTAGAAGAGAGAATTAGTGTATTGGAAGGATAAGCCAAAGAACCCATTAAGAATGCAGTACAAAGAAAAATAAAACTCAAATCACATAACATTAAAAATAAGTTCACATGTATTACCTAAAGAAAATACTGTAAATGGCTCAAACTCACCTATTGACAGACAGATTACAGATTGGATTTTAAAATACATATATATTAATATATTAGTAGCTGGCAAGAAAAATGATTAAGTGATGGGGAAAGATATGCTAATACTAACCATAAGAAAACTAATATAGCAAAATTAACATCAGATGGCATACAATTTAAGTCCAAAATATTAATAAGGATATGATGCACTAATAAAGGGGAAAATTCATTAAGAAATGGTAGCAAAAATGACCTTAATTACCACTAAGACCTAAGAGTCTTGAAATATTAAAAGCAAAACTGGCACATTTACAAGAAGAAATGAATATCTCCATAATATTATATTTCAAGCAATGATGGTTGAACAGACTAAATATTAGAATATGGTTTTGAAAAACAAACTTAGGAAGCTTGACCTAATAAACATTAGTATATACAGAACTCTGTATCCCCAAAATAATATGTGTACATGGAATAGTAATCAAATTGACAATGTAGTCCATCACAAAGTAAGCATTATTACATTTCAAATAGTTGGCAATAAGTCATATTTTATAATAGTCTAATGAAATTTGACACTGAAAATAAAATACCAGCAAAACAATTAAACATTCCATTAAATAACTTGTGCTAAATTATAATGAAAATTACAGTGGTAAATAGAAAATAAAAGTGAATAAAAATAAAAAACTATATTATATATGTAAGTTTTGGGATACAGATCATTTTTCCAAAGCAAATTGAATGTAGTTAAAAATATTAGGTTTATTTGATAGTAATGCATAATTTTTTGTTTCTTTAACAGAAAGGATTAAAAAATAAATGAGGGGCTGGACGAATGGCACGGTGGTTAAGAGCTGACTTGGGATGTCAGCAGCCCTGGTTCAGGTGCCACATATGGGGGCCAGTGACACTGCCCTCAAAAAAAATAAAAAATAAAAAATAAATAAATAAATAAATAAATAAGCTTTTACCTCAAGAAGTCAAGGAAAAGAAAGTACAAGTAAGCAGATTAAAAATACTACAAACTACATAGTTATACTAATGAGTTTATCATTCCTCATAACAGAATATATAACAGTAGTGTACTTATATACTATTAAGTATGGCATAATTACCAAAATATTAAACTAATAACTAGCAGAACTAATGAGAAAGTTCAGCAAAATAGTTGAATAAGTGACACATAAAAATCAAGTGTTACAATATATCAATAATTTCCCCAAAGAAAATATACTAGGAAAATAATGTTTTATTTACAATAGCAACAAAATCCATAAGGCACCTAGAAATAAATCTATTAGTAAATGTGCAATGTATGCACAGAGAATATTATAAATCATAATTAAAGGAACAAAAATGAATAAGAAATATACTATTCTCATGGATTGAAAGGCTAAATATTTAATTTTTGACAAAGGAGGTAAAAACATGCAAAGGAGAAAAGACAGCCTCTTCAATAAATGGTGCTGGGAAAACTGGTAAGCCACATGCAAACAAATGAAAGTAGACTGCTATCTGTTACCATGTAACAAAAATTAACTCAAAATGGATCAAAGACCTAAACATAAGACCTGAAACAATAACATACATAGAATAAAACATAGGTACTAAATTTATAGACTTTGGGTTCAAAGAGGATTTTATGAGTTTGACCTCAAAGGCAAAGGAAGTAAAAGCTAAAATAAATCAATGGGACTATTTCAAATTAAGAGGCTTTTGCACAGCAAAAGAAACCATCGATAAAATAAAGAGGCAACCAGCTGAATGGGAAGAGATATTTGCAAAACAAAGCCTCTGATAAGGGGCTAATATCCAAATTATATATAAGGCACTCATATAACTCAACAGCAACAATAACAAAAACAAAAAATCCAATTAAAAAATGGGCAGAGGATCTAAATAGATATTTCTCCAAAGAGAACATACAGAAGGCCAGTAGACATAATAAAAGATGTTCAATATTTCTAATCATCAGAGAAATGTAAATGAAAACCACAACGAGAGAGCACCTCACACCTGTTAGAATGGCTATCATCAACAAGCAAATAATAACAAGTGTTGGACAGATTGTGGAGAAAAAGGAACCCTCATACACTGTTAGTGGGAATGCAGATTGGTGCAGCCGCTATGGATGGCAGTGTGGAGATTCCTCAAAAATGAAGAATAGACATTTTTGACAGCATGTGAGAAGGCCAAGGTCAGTGTGGGGGAGCGGGAAGGAGCGCGTTGCTGTGCGCACCTCAGGCATCCACCCCTTCTCCACTTCTCACCCAGGATTCTGGAACGTTCCCCCAAATGGTGAAGAAGACAGTGACCTCCACTACAGTACAGACTAAAGTGTCAGCAGTTTTATCTATTACCCACCATTGCCTGGGCTCCATCAGTGCAAATGTCTCCACAATCAAAACAGGACTTGAGAGGGAGAACTGTCATAGGATGGGGAGCTGAAAGTGAAAACCTATAAGCAAAGTACTTATTAGGATGAATGGGATTTGGAGAAATTCTGTTTCCTGTCTAAGGATAGGAAAGGTGCCACAAAGATGTCAAAGTGGTAATCCCACAGTAGCCCCTCTAGGAGCAAGGATTTTAACTGACCCAGCCAAAGTTTTTGAGCACATGTGGGATCACATGCAATGGTCAAAAGAAGAAGCAGCAGCAGCCAGAAAAAAAGTAGAGGAAAACTCAGTTGTGCGAGTCCTTCTGGAAGAGCAGGTTAAATATGAGAGTGAAGCCAGTAAATATTGGAACACATTTTACAAGGTTCACAAGAATAAGTTTTTCAAGGATCGTAATTGGCTGTTGAGGGAATTTCCGGAGATTCTTCCAGTTGATCAAAAAACTGAAGAGAAGGCAAAAGAATTATCATGGGATCATGTAAAAACTAATGCTGCAAATTGTTTCTCAAGAATGCACTGCCCTACTATACCTGAAGAAGAAAACCATTATAAGAAAAGTTCTGGCTTGTCAGATGGTCAAAACAAAGCAGGATCTAATTTTTCTACCCTAGACTCCACAGAACACAGAAAAGGACTTCTCAAGACTGAGCCGTTTCCTGGTAGCAATGCCACTTTCAGAATCCTAGAGGTTGGCTGTGGTGCTGGAAATAGTGTTTTTCCAATTCTGGACACTTTGCAGAATGCTCCAGAGTCCTTTCTATATTGTTGTGATTTTTCTTCTGGAGCGGTGGAACTAGTAAAGTCGCACTGAGTCTACAGAGCAGCCTAGTGCTGTGTCTTTGTTCATGATGTCTGTGATGACGGCTTGCCCTACCCTTTTCCAGATGGGATCCTGGACGTCATCCTCCTGCTCTTTGTGCTCTCTTCTATTCATCCTGACAGGATGCAAGGTGTTGTAAACCGACTGTCCAAGTTACTGAAACTTGGGGGAATGCTGTTATTTTGGGACTATGTAAGATATGATAAGACTCAGCTTCGTTTCAAAATGGGGTATTGTTTATCTGAAAATTTTTATGTTCGAGGAGATGGTACCAGAGCATATTTCTTTACAAAAGGGGAAGTCCACAATGTGTTCTGCAAGGCTGGGTTAGACGAGAAGCAAAATCTGGTTGATCGTCGCTTACAAGTTAATAGGAAAAAACAAGTGAAAATGCATCGAGTTTGGGTTCAAGGCAAATTCCAGAAACCATTACACTTGACTCAAAAAAGTTCTGAATTGATATTTTCACTCCTTTCTCATAGCTGAACTGCATACCATGTTAAGGTACAAATCAGAGGACCACACTATTCAAAGATTTCTTTAAAATCTTTCTTTTTTAAAAAGACAATCAGAAGAAAAGAATTTATATATTCTGTTGTTTATCATAGGTGAGCTCCTTTGTGTATTTTAAGCACATGTAAGTGATTTGAATGAGTGTACTATATTCTGTGTTTTTAAAACTTAATATGATTCAGCTTGTTGGGGTTTATTACGTCTAACCATTTTGTTTGTTCTTTGAATTTTATAAATATTCAATTAAATTACTGATACAAATCAAAAAAAAAATGAAGAATAGAATTACCATATGACCCAGCAATCCTTCTTCTGGGTATCTACCCCAAAATTCTGAAAACATTTTTCAGTAGAGATGTATGTACTCCGATGTTCATTGCATCTTTATTAATGGACGACTAGCTAAATGTACCCTCATAATATAGTTTCCAGCAACATACACCACTTTAATTTTGAGTAACACACAGTGGCCTCCACAACTCCTGCAAAAGTTTGTTGTATCTTACTCCATTTTGGCTCTCCTGGGTAATGAAATTATGTACCAAGTCCTCTAAATAGGCTATAGGCAATAGTACCTGGTTACATAGTGATATAATTATCTGGCATTAGTATGTAAATGACATTATTCTAATGGATTTTGACCAGTGCATTCTTTACAAAATGTACTTACTTTTTTTTCTTTTTTAACTTTTTATTTTTTTATTATTATTATTAATAGTTACAGATGTACAAAACTATGCAATAGTTATCTTTTTCAACCCTTACAAAGTGACTCCTCCTCTCCCTGCTACCCTCCCACCTCCGATATCATACGTATCTATTACAATTCCATTGACTACATCCCCGCACTATATTCCACATCCTATGACTATATATGTGTTAAATTATAGTCAACATCTAATATTAATCAGCGGCAGCTTCAGATGTACAGTGCAGTAGTCAGGCCACTACACCGTCCATGAAGTGTTCTCCCTGACAAGACATGAGTCTATGTGGTCCCCTAAAAAAATATTTACAACCTTATTGATTATATTCCCAAAACTGTCTCTTCTGTTTCTGCGGTAGTATTGTAGTTACCAGTTTATGTCGCCTCATCCCTTCTCCTTCTCCCTCATGCACATCCCCGTCCCATCTAGCAATCATCAGTTTTTTCTTTGTGTCTCTAAGACTATTTCTGTTTACATTGCTTGTTTATTCAGTTCTTTAGATTCCACATATAAGTGAGATCATATGGTATTTGTCTTTCTCTGACTGACTTATTTCACTTAACATAATATTCTCTAGGTCCATCCATATCGTTGTAAATGGTACAATTTCTTTATTCTTTATAGCTGCATAATAGCCCATTGTGTAAATGTACCACAGTTTCTCAATCCAGTCATCTACCAATGGGCATTTCGACTTTTTCCAAGTCTTGGCTATTGTAAATAGCACTGCAATGAACATAGGGATGCATACATTTTTCCGAATTAGTGTGTTGGGTTTTTCATGATAAATACCTAGGAGTGGATTTGCTGGGTCAAAAGGTAGTTCCATTTCTAGTTTTTTTGAGATACCTCCATACTGACTTCCATAGTGGCTGCACCAATTTACAATGCCACCAACAGTGCAGCAGGGTTCCCTTTCCCCACAGCCCTGCCAGCACTTGTTGTTTGTTGATTTATTGATGATAGCCATTCTGACTCAAGTGAGGAGGTATCTCATGGTGGTTTTTATTTGCGTTTCTCTGATGATGAGTGAGGTTGAACATTTTTTCATATGCCTGTTGGCATTCTGTATGTCCTCTTTAGAGAAATGCCTCTTCATATCCTCTGCCCATTTTTTAATTGGGTTGTTTGTTGATTTTGGTGTTGAGTTGCATGAGTGTTTTATAAATTTTGGATATTAACCTCTTATATATATCATTGACAAATACATTCTCCATTCAGTACACTTCCTTTTTGTTTTATTGATGGTTTCCTTTGTACTGAAAAAACTTTTAAGTTTGATATAATCCCATACATTTATTTTTTCTTTTACTTCCCTTGCCTGAGGGGATGTATCAGTAAAAATGTTGCTCAGCGTAATGTCTGCAAATGTACTCCCTATAATTTCTTTTAGGAGTTTTATGGTTTCAGGTCTTACATTTAAGTATTTAATCCAGTTTGAATTTGTTCTTGTATACGGCATCAGGAGGTGGTCCGGTTTCATTTTTTTTTGCATGTGTCAGTACAATTTTCCCAGCACCATTTATTAAATAGACTATCTTTACTCCAATGTAAATTCTTGCTTCCCTTGTCATAGATTAGCTGTCCATATATGCCTGAATTTATTTCCAGGCTCTGTTCTGTTCCACTGATCTATGTGCCTGTTCTTATGCCAGTACTATACTGTTTTGATTACTGTAGCCTTGTAGTATGTTTTTATGTCTGGTAGCGTGATACCCCTGACTTTGTTTTTATTTCTCAGGATTGCCGAGGTTATTCAGGGTCTTTTATGATTCCATATAAATTTTAGGATTATATTTTCTATTTCTGTGAAAAATGCACTTGGTAGTTTGATAGGAATTGCATTGAATCTATATATTGCTTTAGGCAGCATGGACATTTTAACTACATTAATTCTTCCTATCCATGAGCATGGTAGGTGTTTCCATTTATTTGTATCTTCTTTTATTTCTTTCCTCAGTGTCTTATAATTCTCTGAGTACAGGTCTTATACTTCTTTGGTTAAATTTATTCCTAGTTATTTTGTAGTTCTTGAAGCAATTGTAAATGGGACTGTTTTGTTAATTTCTTCTTCCATTAATTTATTATTGGTATATGAAAATACAACTGATTTCTGAATTTTGATTTTGTATCCTGCTATTATACTGAATTCATTATCTATCATTTCCAATAGTTTTTTGATGGAATCTTTGGGGTTTT
The DNA here is from genome assembly GCA_033961575.1 of Aselliscus stoliczkanus. Lineage (NCBI taxonomy): Eukaryota > Metazoa > Chordata > Mammalia > Chiroptera > Hipposideridae > Aselliscus > Aselliscus stoliczkanus. The sequence continues at coordinate 66,002,992 of CM066740.1, read as the reverse complement.
CTATCTATAGTATGATGTTATCTGCATATAATGACAATTTTACTTCTTCCTTGCCATTTTTGGATGCCTTTTATTTCTTTTTCTTGTCTGATTGCTGTGGCTAGAACTTCCAGAACTATGTTGAATAAAAGAGGAGAAAGTGAACAGCCTTGTCTTGTTCCTGATCTTAAGGGAAATTGTTTTAGCTTTTCCCATTGAGTATGATGTTAGCTGTAGGTTTATCATATATGGACTTTATTATGTTGAGATATAATCCCTGTATTCCCACTTTGCTAAGGGTTTTTAAGATAAAAGGCTGTTGGATTTTGTCAAATGCTTTTTCTGCATCTGTTGATATGACCATGTGATTTTTATTCTTCATTTAGTTGATGTATCACATTAATTGATTTAGGGATGTTTAACCAGCCTTGCGTACTAGGGATGAAACCCACTTGATCATGATGTATGATCTTCTTAATATATTGCTGAATTCTGTTTGCTAATATTTTATTGAGAATTTTTGCATCTTTATTCATCAGGGAGATTGGCCTGTAGTTTTCTTTTTTTTGTGATGTCTTTATCTGGTTTTGGAATCAGGGTGATAGTGGCTTCATAAAATGAATTTGGGCAGCTTCCCTCCTTCTGGATTTTTTGGAATAGTTTGAAAATAGGTGATAGTTCTTTTGTGAATGTTTGATAAAACTCACTTGTGAAGCCGTTTGGTCCAGGGCTTTTGTTTGTTGGAAGCATGTCCATTACTGATTCAATTTCCTTGGTAATAATCATGCTATTTAGATTTTCCATTTCTTCTTGTGTTAGCTTTGGAAGATTGTATGCTTCTGGAAAATTATCCATTTCTTCCAGATTGTCTAATTTGTTGGCATATTGTTGCTCATAGTAATTTCTTAAAATTTTTTGTATTTCTGTGATGTCTGTGGTCCCTTCTTTCATTCCTGCTTTTACTAACTTGAGTCCTGTCTCTCTTTTTTTTGATGAGCCTGACTAGAGGTTTGTCAATTTTGTTAATCTTCTCAAAAAAACAGCTCTGGATTCGTTGATCTTTTGTATTGTTTTTCTGTTCTCTATATCGTTTATTTCCGCTCTGGTCTTTTTTTTTTTTTTTTTTGAGGGCAGTGTCACTGGCCCTCATATGTGGGACCTGAACCGGGGCTGCTGGCTTCCCAAGCCAGTCCTTAACCACCGTGCCACTCGGCCAGCCCTCCCTCTGGTCTTTATTATCTGCTTTCTTGTACTCCCCTTGGGCTTCTTTTGTTGTTCTTTTTCCAGTTCCCTGAGGTGTAAGAATAACCTGTTGATGTGAGATTTTTCTTCCTTCTGTAGGTAGGCCTGCACTGCTAAAACTTCCCTCTTAAGACTGCTTTCACTGCATCCCAGAGATTTTGTGTTGTGGTGTTTTCAGTTTCATTTGTATCGAGGTATCTTTTGATTTCCTCCTTGATCTCATTTGTGACCCACTCGCTATTTAGTAGCATGTTATTTATTTATTTAGTATGTTATATAGTAGCCTCCATTTATTTGACAGCTTTCCGGATTTCTTCTTATAATTGATTTCTAGTTTCATAGCATTATGTTCAGAGAAGACACTTGAAATGATTTCAATCTTCTTAAATTTATTGAGACTTGATTTGTGGCCTAACATGTGGTCTATCTTAGAAAATGTTCCATGTGCACCTGAGAAGAATGTATATTCTGTGGTGAAATGATCTGAAAATATCTGTTAAATCCAGCTGGTCTAATATGTCCTTTAAGGTCACTGTTTCTGCATTGATTTTCTGTCTGGAGGATCTGTCCATTGGTTACAGCAGGGTGTTGAAGTCCCCTACTATGATAGTGTTACAGTTGATCTCCGTCTTTATGTCTGACAATATCTGTTTATAATATTTAGGAGCTCCTATGTTAGGTGTATAGATGTTTACTAGGGTTATGTCCTCTTGTTGAATTGATCCCTTTATTATTATGAAGTGTCCTTCTGTGTTCTTTATTATATTCTTCAATTTAAAGTCCATTTTATCTGATATAAGTATTGCTACTCCAGCTTTTTTCTCCATTTCATTTGCATGAAATACTTTACTCCATCCCTTTACTTTCAGCCTGTATGTGTCTTTTGATCTGAGGTGTGTCTCTTGTATACAGCATATGCAGGGGTCTTGCTATTTTATCCATTCAGCTATCCTATGTCTTTTTTTTTTTTTTAAGCAGTGTCACGGGCCCTCATATGTGGGACCCGAACCAGGGCCGCTGGCATCCCAAGCCAGTGCTTAGCCAATTCACCACTTGGCCGGCCCTCCCTATGTCTTTTGATTGGAGCATTTAATCCATTTACATTTAATGTGCTTATTGATAGTTGTGTATTTATTGCCATTTTGTTATTTGTGTTCCTAGTCTTCCTTAGTTAGGTTGTTTTTCTCTTCTGCTTAAAGAAGCCCTTTTAACATTTCCTGCAAAGCTGGCTTGGTGGTAATGAATTCCCTTAACTTATTATTTGCAGGGAAGCTCTTTCTCTCCTTCAATTTTAAATCACAACCTTGCTGGATACAGCAATATGGGTTGTAGGCCTTTATTTTTCATCACTTTGAAAACCTCCTGCCACTCCCTCTGGCCTACAAAGTTTCTGTAAAAAAGTCAGCTGATAATCTTATGAGGGTGCCCTTGTAAGTAACTTGCTGCCTTTTCCTTGCTGCTTTAAGGATTCTGTCCTTAACCCTTACTATTTTCACTATAATGTGTCTTGGTGTGGGTCTGTTTGGGATCATCCTGGTTGGAACTCTCTGCACTTCCTGGGCTTGTATTTCAATGTCCTTTGTCAGGTTAGGGAAATTTTCAGACATTATTACTTCAAATATGTCCTCAATCCCTTGCTCCCTCTCTTCTCCTTCTGGTATTCCAATGATCTATTGGTTATTGTGTTTGATGTTGTCCCCCAGCTCTCTTAAACTGTTTTCAATGTTTTTCATTCTTTTTTTCTTTTTGTTGTTCTGCTTGGGTGATCTTCTCTATCTTGTCTTCTAAGACACTGATTCAATTTTCTGCTTCATTCAATTTGCTAGTAATCCCATTGAATTTGTTATTTAATTCAGTAATTGCGTTCTTAAGTTCTTGCTGGTTGCTTTTCATGATTTCTCTATCCTTCTTTATATTTTCATTAATTTCCTTGAACATTCTAATAATCAGTGTTCTGAACTCTGTCTCTGATAGGTTGTTTACCTCTATTTCCTCTAATTCCACTGATTCAGGAGGTTCCTTCTGTTCTTTTATTTGGGTAGTATTTCTTTGTCTCCCCATTCTGGTTTACTCTTTGTGCTTGCTTCAATATAGCAGATAGATCCCCTTCTCTCAGTCTTTTCTGGGAAAACTTATATGGTGTGTGTCCTTTACATTTGAATTATTCAGTCTCCCTATTCTCTTGTGTGTGTGTATCTGAGGTGTTCCTTGTATTATGTGTCTTCACCTGTTAAAGTTGAGCTTTGATTACTTTTGGTTTGTCAGTAGGTGGGATTGACTCCCAGACTGATTAGCTGTGAACATCAGCAGTGTCTGCAGTTTATGAGCTGCTGTGTGAGGGTTGACCCCTCCGATGAGGCTTGGACCCTTTGGGCCGTTGCACCTGTAGCGACTTTCTTTTGGGTGTGACTCTTGTATGTAAAACCTAGAAATGCTCTAAAAAAGTTTTATCAAAAGTTGGCTTCTGGGTATGATGATTCTTGTGTGTCTTTGTGTGGGCTCAATTGCAGAGCGATTTTAGAGCAAAACAGTTCAACATGTAAAACCACCACAGCCGCCAGAGGAACCCAAATGTTCTCACATGTAAAAAAAAACAACCAACAACCTACAGACAACTTGTACAGAAATATCAAACATACAAAAGAAGAAAACAAACAAAAACAAAACAACAATCACATACACAAAAAGAAGAGAAGAGGAAACAAAATATAATATAATATAATAAAATTAAAGATAGAATAAACACAAGAACCCAAATAGCTATATCAAAGAAAAAAATATAAAAATAAAATAAAATAAAATTTGCAGAAAAAAGGAAAGGAGGAAAAGTATAGTGGTGAGAAGAATAAAAAAAAGAAGGTAGAAAGTGAGGGTGGGAAAGAAAGAAAAAGAACAACAACAACAAATATATATATATATATATATATATATATATATATATATATATATATATCCATATATGTGGACATATATTCACCTATACACACCAATATATATGCCTATATTAAAAACTAGAAAATGATAATAATGAAATAAAAATAAAATCCAAAAACAACCAAAACAAGCAACCAATAAAGGGGAAAAGAAAAAAAAAAAGATTAAAAAAACAGTGATGGTCTGGGCTAAAGTCCACCAAGCTCTCTTCAGGTTGTCCTCTGCTGTACAAATATTCCTCTGTGTCTTGTGGGAACAAAGAGAGCCATCTGACGCCTAGCGTGATCCTGGCACTGCAGGTTTGCTGTACATAAGTGTGGTTGTGACGTGTAATTGATAGTTTTTACAAAGTCACTGACGTTTCTGCTTACGCCTGTCCCAAGGCAGGCTGTGCCCCTGAAGGCTCAATGAGTGTCTTTGGGCACCCTTTCCGTTGACAGCTGTGGAGAATGAGAGAGTTCCTAGTTGCCAAAAGCCAGTTGCCAGGAGTCTGTTAGTTAGGCCTCAGCAGCTGAACCTGCCCTGCCTCCCAAGCCTTGCAGGAAAGGTGGGGGCGGGGTAGGTAGTCTCACTCTGCAGCCTCTTTTGGGGCGGAAATTCTCGAGCCCTACAGGTAGGAATACTTCTGTAATCTGCCCCTATTGCTCCATTCAGGGGTCAGTTTAAGACTTTGGCTTGGCGGGGGCCAAGGTTTCTGAGGGAGGGTGGGGCTAGGTTTTTATTTCTGTAGTTGTTTTTTTTTTTTGCGTTCTGTCCAAGAGAGGAGGAAAAACAAACAAACAAACAAACAACAACAACAACAAAAACCCAAACAAACAAACCAACCAAACAAAAAAACAGTCCCAACACTGTTTTGAGCTAAGGCCTTTGCCTCATACACTCCAGTGGAGTTCCTGCTGCTCTCCCAAAGAGACTGCGGGTTTACGGGACTGCGCGCAACCTGCAGTGGTTCAAATTGTCCGGTCTGTGTCCTGGGGACCTGCATCTCCACCCGGTCCATGCTGTGTCTTCCCCCGCGAGTATTCTTTCTTCCCCTGCTCGCCCTGCTTCAGCTTCTGCCTCAGAGCCTGCATGCCTTACGGTGTTCTGCTGCTCTCCCAGAGGGGCTGCCAGGGTTTAAGGGACTGCGCGCACCCTGCAGTGGCTCAGATCCTGGCCGACTGTCTGGGACCTGTGTCTCCGCCCAGCGCGCGCTGTGTCTCTGCATGAGTATTCTCTCTTCCCCCGCTCGCCCCGCTTCAGGCTTCTGCCTCAGAGCCTGCCCTCCTTGGGACCTGGTGGACACAGAGTGGGTGCAGGGATTGATCTTGCCCTGTCACTGCCGTGCTCTGCGCCCTGCTTCCTCGGGACCTGGGGAGCCGTGGGGGCAGCTCGTCTCCCCTCTCTCCTCCCCCACTCAGCAGGCCTGAGGCTTCTTCCTCAGACTGTGGACCCTTGTGCTCTTGCTGTACTCTAGGTGGGTCGCGGGGCGCAGGGACCAAGCAGTGGGAACACTCACCGATCTGTTCTCTGAAGCTTGGTGCCTCTACAGCCGCGGGTGCGGGCTGCACATCACGCATTTCCCAGCCTTCTTCCCCCACTTGCCCGGCCGGCCCACCTTCCAGCAACTGTTGTGTGAGACTCTTAGTTGCTCTGTGTGATGAGTAGATGTCCCTTTGAAAACTTACAGCAGTTCAAATTGCAGATATTTCCAGGGAAGAACTCAGGGAGACCTCCTCACAGCCACCATCTTGCACCCCTTCTGCATTCTTTTTTTAACTTTTTCACTTTTCATTATTGAATCTGCAAAAATGTTGCTTTACTCTATCTACGCTGACAAGGGGCTAGTATATCTAAATTATGTTCTATGGCTCTAAGGAAAAGAATTCTGTCTGTAAGTTGTAGATGACATTCCTATTGGAAGATGCCTTTTTTATTCATGTGACACAGTGATTTACTCCTATACTGGCTAGGATATTTTCTTGAAGTTTTAGGCTGACCTTATCATTTTTCATCCAAATCAAGTTACTTTTGAAAGTGAAAGGAGTGCTGTTAATAATTACACTGGGATATCAGGCATTAGTAAGCACTATGCCAATCACATCAAGATGTGTCCTAATTGTAGTTATTATGTTTATAAAACTTAATTGTAATGAGGCATTTGGAGAGTTTTACTTATTTGATACTTAAAATTATAGTCTTAAAAATAAGGCAAATCTCTGAAACATAAGTAACACAGTGCTTATAAGACCAAACAGTTTTTCCTTTGTGCCACTTCTATTCTTAAATCTTACCCCTATTATTGAACTGGTCACAAAATATTGCAATTATTGGTTTATGTCTTCATCTCCTGGGACTAGAGCATTATTTGTGGCCTAGAAGGGAATCAATGTGTAGTTTAGAATTGAGATTATTTGAATAAATTATAAAGAACAGAATATGTTTAGAAACTTTCCTTTTTTAGGTGTATTAATAAAGAAAAGATTATCTGTGCAAGAGACAAGGTGCATTTCATGTAATGTACTTATATATTAACATAGCTACATGTGCATGCTAATATCACTGTGTCTTTCATAAGATAACTTGGTATATCTGGATTGAAGGAGCACCATGGTGCAATGATTAATAGGATCAACTCTGGAGAAAGCCAGCTAGAGTCTGAATCTAGACTTTGCCATTTAATTGTTGTGTGACCTTGAAAAAAATAGGTTTTCTGTCTGCAAAATGGGAAAGTAACAGTACTTCTCTCATGGAGTTGTAAAACATAAATGAATTGTTCCACATAAAGAGCTTAAAACAGTGTCAAATTATTGCAAACACACAAGAGTAGGTTCTCATTTTGTTGTTATAATAATAATTACTACTACTAGTATTATGAAAGATTGAACCTCATATACACAGGTCAATAGAGATACAGATGTAGGTTTAGAGATTCAGACTACAGCTATGTTCTTTGCTTACTCATGTAATAAAAAAATCAAATCAACATATTACACTGAAATTAAATACTAATTTAAGGATGATAGTAAGACCAGGTAGTCAAAGAATTCACATGGCAGATGATGACTGAATTAAATTAAAATCTATAAGACTGATCCCAAATATTAAAGACTGCAAAATAAATATGGAGGATATTTATAATATCTTACTTCTTATTTTCCTAACCAATTTTCAAAGAGTAGAAATGCATTTAAAGTATTTCCACTGATATCTATGAAAGTAGAAAACAAATTATTTTTTATAAAAAAAAATAATCTTCATTTCCTTTTATACGTACGATGCAGAACTATTTCTCTTAAACATGATGAAACTTTACTTATATAATAAAAAATGATAATTGAGAATGATTGAAGATTGTGGAGTAGATAAACACTGTGCTTGTCTTATCCCATGAACTTATCACAATTACAACTAAATTATAGAAAAAAACAACCTGGACAATAATCTGAAGCATAGCTGAACAAAATTTTTATGACTAAGGCTATAAAGAAGAAACCACGTTGAGACTGGTAGGAGGGGTGGAGATGTGAAAAGGACTCGTCCAAATCTCTATATTTCAGGTGAAAATTAGGAGGAGTATCTCAGACAGAGAGAAACAAGGAACCTCAGCCCCACACCAGGCTCCCCAGCCTGGAGTACTGGTGTCAGGAAGAGGAGCCCCTACAACATCTAGCTGTGAAAAACAGTGGGGATTTCAACCATCTGGCTGAGTCGCAGGGCTATGGGAAACTCAGACATCCTCTTAAGAGGGACTGCACATACTAGCTTGCAAGCACTCAGCCGGGCTCTGGTGCAGGGACAGTGATTCAGGGGGTGTTGGAGACATGTGGGGGTCACACTGAGGTGTGTGGCTTCTGGCAAGGGCTGGAAGATAGTTACTATTTTCCCTGTGGGGTCCTTCTACTGTTTAGCTGGTAGGTGGGCACCATCTTTCCTGTGTTGAGCCCCCACCCCATGCCCATGGCCAATTGGTCTGAATTGGTCTGGTGAGCTCTACTTGCTCCACCCTGGTGACTCACTGAGACACCTCGTCACCCAACTCTGTACTGCATGAGGCTTTATCAGTAGCTGAACCTTAGAGGAGCTGGCAGCTGGCAGCAGGCCTTGGTGTCTCCTGGCTTTATGTGAAGCTTTTTTAGATTTGGTACTGGTGGTAGCCATCCTTGGTTCACAGTGTGGCCTTTCTAACGTGCCTCCACGTGAAGCACAGACAGCAACCAACTGTGGATTGCTTTGTAGATCCTACCAGGTAGTCCCCGGTTGGTCACAGGCAGTGGGTGACCTGGGCCTGCACCAGAATCCCCCTCCCAAAAGGCCCCAGAACCAACATACTTGGAGGTTGGCTTCAGATCATAGCAGAGCACTGCCTAATTAGCCCCACAAGTGGCACACACAAAGGGTAGTCTCAATAGGCATCAGAGCCTGCTGGGGCAAATTTCTGTCCAAGGGGTAAGGCCCCTCACAGAGCAGTTCGTAAGCTGTGCATGTGGCCAAACACCACAGCCAGTTAGCCTGAGGGGCAATACCATCAAGTTATATGTCAAAAGCAATCAAGACTCAACCATTACAGGAGGGTACATACATCTTATACAAGGGACACTCCTAGAGTACCCAGCTCAGGCAGGGATGCTGTGCCACTGGGCTTCAAAGGGCATCTACTGTATTGGCATAGAATTAACCCCTGGTCATTCACAGAACGTGAAAGCATTCATGAGACTCTACAAAGTGGGAGAGCAAAAAGATTTCTTGAAAGTCAGACAGAGAGAGAGAGAGTTCTGTTGGGAACTGGCAAAGGAGTTTTGCCAGAGCAGTCTGATAGAGAGAGCTGCCAAGACAGAGGGGTAAGAGAAATACTGGCAGAAGAAGTTTGCCAAGACAGGATCTGATGGAGACGATTGCACTGGGTTTCTGTTTATCTTGAGTTTTATATTTTCTAAGCAGGATGTAGGATGCTTGTCAACATGCAGGGGACTGTCATTACAATTGTCTTCTCCTCGGAACTGTCCTGTTCCATTTTATGATGAATGTCAGCTTGCAGGGGTTGCCATTGTAATTGGGAACTGTGATGTCCCACCTATGATGGATGTAAGGTGTTTGTCAGCCTGCAGGTGCAGTGCTAGGCAGGGGAGTCAGAGCAGAGCAGTTAATGTTTAGCTCATTTCTGCTAGCTCACAAGCCCACTCTTGGTAACTCTGTACTTTCTCATCACCTACTATATAATGCTACCCAGCAAGACTGGGAGACATAGCAGATCTACCTAATACATATAAACAAACAAAGAGAGGCAGTTAAAATGAGGAAATAAAGAAATATGCTCCAAATGAAAGGAAAGGAGAAAGCTCCAGAAAAAGAACTAAATGAAATGAAGGCAAACAACATACTGGATAGGGTTCAAAACAATGGTTTTAAAGATGCTAAGGAACTTAGTGAGAACTTCAACAAAGAGATAGCAAACATAAAAAAAGTTATAGAAATCATAAAAAAAAAACAGTCTGAAGTGAAGAATACAATAACTGAAATGAAGAATGCACTAGATGGCATCACCAGCAGACTAGATGAAGCCGAGGATCAAGTCAATATTTGGAAGACAAGGTAGCAGGAAACAACTAATCATAACAGCAAAAAGAAAAAAAGAATAAAAAAAAATGAGGATAGTTTAAGAGACCTCTGGGACAACATCAAGCTTAACAACATTCACATCATATGTGTACCAGAAGGAAAAGAGAAAAAGCAAGGGATTGAGAACCTATTTGAAGAAATAATGACTAAAATCTTTCCTAACCTGGCAAAGGAAATAGATATACAAGTTCAGGAAGCACAGAGTCCTGAAAAAGATTAACCTAAACAGGCCCACTCCAAGACACATCATAATTAAAATGGCAAAATTTAAAGACAAAGAGGGAATCCTAACAGCAGCAAGAGAAAGGCAACTAGTTAACTGTAAAGGAGATCCCTTAAGACTGTAAGCTGATTTCTCAACAGAAACTTTGCAGGCCAGAAGGGATTGGCACAAAATAATCAAAGTGATGTAAAGCAAGGAACTACAACCAAGATTACTCTACCCAGCAAAGCTATCATTTAAAACTGAAGGACAGGTAAAGAGCTTCCCAGATGAAAAAAGCTAAAGGAGTTCATCACCACTAAATCAGTATTACAAGGAATATTAGAAAGACTTCTTTAAGATGACAAGAAAAAAGATTAAGAGTATGAATTATAAAATGGCAATAAATACCCATCTACCAACAATCACCTTCAATGTAAATGGATTAAGTGTTCCAATAAAAAACATATGGCAGTGGCTGAATAGATAAGACAAAAAGACCCTTACATATGTTGCCTACAAGAGACGAACTTCAGATTGAAAGACACACACAGACTGAAAGCAAAGGGATAGAAAAAGATATTTCATGAATTGGAAATAAACAAACAAAAAACAAGTAAAGCTGGAGTAGCAATACTTATACCAGACACAATAGACTTTAAAACAACGGCTATAACAAGTGACAAAGAAGAATCCAGTAATCCTACTTTTGGGTATTTATCTGAAGAAACCCAAAACACTAATTCGAGGGATCTGTGCATCCATATATTCATTGCAGCATTCTTTATAATAGCCAAGATGTGGAGGTAGCCTGGGTGTCTGTTGATGGATGAATGGATAAAGAGGAAGTAGTACATACATACAATAGAATATTGCTCGGCCAGGGAAGGGGATGGGTTCTTGCCATTAGCAGTGGCATAGGTGGCCCTAGAGGGTATTGTGCTGAGTGGAGTATGTCAGACTCATAGATACAGAGAACATTGAGTGTTGCGTGTTGCCCAATGGGAGAGGAGTTGAGGGGGGTCAGTGAAAAATGGGAAGGGATTAAGAAGTACAGATTGGTTGTTACAAAGTAGCTTTGGGGATGTAGGGTATAACATAAGGAATATAGTCACTAACATTGTAATAACTTTGTATGGTCAGATGGGTACTAGATTTATCAGGGTGATAGATGAGAGAAGATTTGGGGACAGTGAAAAAGTGAAGGGGTTAAGAGGTACAAGTTGGTAGTTACAAAATAGTCATGGGTATATAAAATAAAGCATAGGGCATATAGTCAATAATATGATAATTATGTATAGTGTCAGGTGAGTACTAGATTAGTCAGGAAGATCATTTCTTTCTTTCTTTTGTTAAAAAAAATTTTTATTGGGGAATTGGGTGAGAGAACAGACAAGTTGCTGTCCTTTTGTTCATCAGTCTAGTGGAGAACATCGCTTCACTGACCCATGTTGACATTGTGATCATTGAGCTCTTCCCAGCTGAGGCAGATCTGTTGCTGGCCAATGGATGGCCACTCAAGGCGGCTCACAGCCACTCATGCCAGCTGCTGGCCACTCACGCTGGCTGCCTGCCAATCACGGTAACTCATGGCAGTCCACTGCAGCCCCACTGTAGCCTACGCCGTCACTGGTGACTCATGGCAGCCCAGCTCCAGGTCAAGCTCTTATTCACCATCTTAGCTGTAGAGGGTGCAGCATCACTGGCTTTCATGTGGAATCCGAACTGGGACCCTGCTGCTCAGAGCTCCCGCTCCCAAGCCAACTCTTAACAAACGTGCCACTAGGTCAGCCCCACGGGGATCATTTCTTGAATTATACAAATGTCTAACCACTATGATATACACCTGAAATTAATATAAAATAATAATGAATGTTATCTGTAACTGAAAAATTAAAAATGGGCAGAAAAATGTGCAGGGGAGTAAGAGGTTCACATTTCCAGGTGTAAAACAAATAAGTCATGGGGATGTAATGTACAGCATGGGGAATATAGTCAATAATATTATGATAGTGTGGTATGGTGTCAGATGGTTGCTGGACTTATGGTGATCATTTCTTTAGGTATATAAATGTTGAACAACTATGGTGTACACCTGAAATTGATATAATGTATTTTAGCTATATATATATATATATATATATATATTTTAAATATTTTATTTATTTATTTATTTATTTATTTATTTATTTTTAAAGATTTTATTGGGGAATTGGCAGAGGGGAACAGCGTTGGGGAATTGGGGAAGGGGAACAGACAAGTTGCTGTCTTTTTGTTCTTCAGTTTAGTTGCGGAGGATGTTGCTTCACTGTTGGTATCGTCATTGCGCTCTTCCCGGATGAGGCAGATCGGTCGCTGGCCTCTGGATGTCGCTCACCGCGGCTATTGGCAGCTCACGCTTGGCTGCCAGCCGCTCACGCTGGCTGCGGGCCACTCACTGTAGCCTGTGGCAGCCACTGCAGCAGGGCCTGCAGCCTACACCATCACCGGGGCTCGCACAGCCCAGCTCCAGGTGGAGCTGTTGTTAGCTGTAGAGGGCAGTGTCACTGGCCCTCATGTGGGATCCGAACCGGGGCCGCTGGCATCCCAAAACCAGCGCTTAACCAATTCGTCACTCGGCCGGCCCTTATTTATTTATTTATTTATTTATTTATTTATTTACTTTTTATTTTTTGTGTGTGAGGACAGTGTCACTGGCCCTCATATGTGGGACCTGAACTGGGGCCGCTGGCTTTCCAAGCCAGCGGTCAACCACCATGCTACTCGGCCGGCCCAAAATAAAAATCTTTTTAAAATATCAGAAAGAAGTAAAAATAAAATAAAATATTTAAAAAAGAAAAATGATAATCGCATTCCCAAAGATTTATGGATTCATTGGGAAGAGTCACTTAATGTGTAGAAACACAAATACCCATATCATTTTTAGAGTGCATGTATAAAATGATTTAAATGTGTAATATTTTCATAACTGGTCCATGCTAAAATATTTGATCAATTTTACATTGAAAGCCTCCTATATAGAATTATTAAAAATAGATTATGGTTTTAAGTATTTACAAAGATTAATTTTTTACCTCTTATAGTGGTTTTAAAACACCTCTGCTGTTTGATATTATGTTTTATAGAGTGTGTCTTTAGGAAATTCTAAATCTGTTTCCGCTCAGAGCCAGGTCAACCAATACACAATGCTGATGAATTCTACAATATAGTATACATGTATCTAGTTTTTCTTTAAGTCTTAAGAGACTAATTGCTGATGGACTTAAGCTGTTATATGACATGCTACTACATTTCCAGGCCATATACTGCTTTCCTTTAGACTTTGTCCCAAAAATAGGCATATCTTTGCATTATAAATTTAATTTCATATCTAAATATGATAGAATGAGTATCTTCAAGAAAAGCATAAAGTTTTACATATTTTACACATCACTACACATGTATGAATAGACTATGCTCACTGCCATTACTGTCATCTGATATTGGAATACTATGTCTGTGTGTATGTGTATATATGTGTGTGTGTTTGTAAATATACATACATACTCTCTTATATGTTAATAAGGCAAATGTTTCCTTTAAAAAACTCCACTGACTATTTCTCCTACTTGTTCTATTTGCTTGCCTTAAAAGTTGACATGCAGAACAGGTGTGAAATTGAGAGGTCAGCCATTTTCAAAGGGCACAGCAGCAGTTGGGAAGATTGAGTTTCCTACTCTTTATACCTTGTGATGTTTGTTGGTTTTTAAGCTACTGAGATACTTTTTTGAAAACATGTCTTGTTCTATTAACTCTCACATGAACCAGTGACTTGAGATATGAATTATTATTCTTTTAATGTATAATCTGTATATTATTCCCCATGACATAAAATGAAGAGAATGTTCTCTGTGCTAGGAAGAATTAATAAATATAGAAAATCAATTTAATTGTTAATAGGAATGGAGAGAAAGAATTGTCTATCTCTCCCCCACATCCCAAATGTACTCTGCTTTTTCTCCATCTTCTCTTTGCATTCTTTCTACCTTGTCTTTGGTAGTTTACTAAAACTTCCTTGCTTTGTTTTGGTTAAGTTTATTCATTATAAAACCAGACCACTGAGTATCCTGTCCACCTTCCAGGGACAGGATATGAAGGACACAACCCTGCAATCCAATTCTATCTACAAGTATTGACTGAAGATTCCTACGAACAAGATCTTGTAAGATTCTCGGAGGGAAGGAGAAACCATTGTCCCTGCCCTAAAGAAGCAGGCAAGTTCACTCAGGATAATTAGTCCAGTGCCCAGTGCACACAAAAAATTAGTGTCATAAAAGACCTGAAAACAGAATAATCCCACCAACTGAAACAGTAGGATATTCGAGAGGATGCAGACTTGAGCTGTACATAGAAAATGTACGGAGTTAGATGGGGAGAAAGGAGTAAAGATAATAGAAAGTGACCTCTAGAGAGAAGGGCATGTATGAGCAGTCATGGAGGAACTAATGAGCATGGCATGTTCTATGAACAGTGTGACTGGCATGACTGACAGAGGACTTGAGGCAGAGAGCAGTGGGACTTAGGCCTGCATGGTTCAGCAGGGCAATAATAAAGAGAGGACAATGCAGATGCATTAAATCCAATGAAGACCAGTAACTTAATTAGGCATTGAAATGTGCTACAGTATCAGATCTTGGAGGTGCACTCAGCCAAATAAAAATAATTTCTCTGTAATCCATTATTGATTTTTCCATACCCCTCTTTTGTTTATCATCAGGAATATAAAGAATTTGATATTTTGGGAAAAGACTCAGAAAATGTTTTCTTAAATTTTCACATATTATATGGTTTCACATTTGAAAAATGAAAGCAATTATGTATGCATTCAACAAATATAGAAATGAAACAAAATGAAAAGGCTGAATTTTTTAAGAGCTATTTGTTTAATAAGGTTTTAACATACTACGATAATGACATTTCTTGTAAAACATGATCGCTGAAAGCTAGGCTTAAAAATCTAGCAAAAATTTAACTTGCTGTTTAAAGAGCTTTGGGTAAAGTTATGGAAATGTATTGGATAAATGAACAAATCTATTTTTAAAGATGAAAACTAAATTATGTTGCCATGATTTTTATCATAAATTGTTTCTGAAAATAGAAAAGAATAATTAGTTTAACTAAATCAATAAAAGTAACTTTTTAGCTGTTCTGATCATATAGGTGCACAACTGAGAAACCGCTGGAAGGGCATGGCCCCCCGTATTTCTTCACACGTTGTTTTGTTGAGAATTAGAGTCGACTCTATTCTTCAGTTTCACAAGAACTGGCCAAGGTAGGATTCAAGTAACCAAAGACAAGACTTATTGCATAGTTCAGTTTCTATATTCACTCAGTAGAAATTTTAAAGAAAGGTCATAGTTGATGATAAGAGAAATCAGCAGATGACTTGGCCCCAGAGACAGCTTTCCTGCCTGCATCTTTACTAGTTCTCCTGCCAGCTTTTCATTGTTTTGCTTTATTTGCAGTTTTGATTTATTTATATGAAAAAAGTGAGCCTAATAAATAAGAAAACAGGCCTAGTTATACAGAATAATATCAATGAACTAAAAAAATTATTAAGAATATACAATGAATGCTATATGTGAAAAATTAAGTATTTTATTTATTTCTCCAAATTTGGTGTGGCTATATTAAAATTTTCCATTTAACCAGCAGACTGATTTAAGATAGACAAAAGATAATCCTGTTCCTCTCACAAAATTGTGAGAAGAGTTTGAAGTAATTCACTATCAAAATATTGGAGCTCAGCAGGGGAACATGATCCAATGTTGTTGAACATTGAGGAGTAAATGCATTTCAATGATTCATTTCCTCTTACACTGAAAAATACATTGAGATATTGATGGCTTATACAGATGTGATTTTTTAAGATAGTTGATTTTACTACCTACACTTGCTTGACTTGGCAATTAATATTTAGAATTTTGTTTCTAACAGTCAGAAACCCAGCAGGATAAAAGGCGATGGTTATTATACCACATTTGTTACCCACTGTAAGAAGAAAATGCAAAACGCACTTCCCTTGGCCTATCCTCATGCCATATCCTCTTGTGGCTCTGAATCGATATTTGGGAAGATAATGAAGACAGCTATGTTTATGGAAGTCATCCTCCTCCTGATGATTCAGCCAAATTTTTATTAACCAGGTGTTACCAGTTCTTCCTGAGATCTACTTCTTTTGTTCAACATAGTGATGTGACTAAAACATGTTTCAAAACTCTACCTCTGTACCTAACAGTGGTTTCATAAGTTCTTATGACTATTTCAAATTCTTCATAAGTTATGTTTGGAAAGTCAGTTAAATCACCAATTGTTTTCTTCTTTGCATGCAGATTCAGACACATTTGAGTATTTAAATCCCTTGAAACTTCTATCCTCGTATTATAAGTATGCATGAGAATGTTTTGTAAGTTAATGTTACCAAAAGTCAAATAAAAGAGATAAAAGAAATTACATTTTTTAATGTATAAGGGAATAACTGCAGTTCTTGTACCTGTGTTCATAAAGTAATGTAGTGTTCTTGGCATGAATAAGATATGGTATATTGACTGAAGCTCTTAGAATGCAAAAACCAAGCTACTGAGAACTGAAGAAATGCTAACCTTAATTCCATTGAAATTTAGACCTGTCAACAAAGTTATCAGGACAGCAATTTTGAAGATAATATTTCAGGCCAACAGTAGTCCACTTGTATTTAATTAAAATGTGCTTTCTCAATCAAATATTTGCCCTAAGTTCTACTTCAGGATGTTTGTATTTGTTCAACTGAAATGTTAACATTCAATTTCAATGGAACTTGAGACAAGCATGCAATTAGGAGATTTGGAAATTGTTCTACACTTATGAAAATTAAGGAAATCATTTGCTACCACATGAAAGTCAGCTAAAATTCTTCATTCTCATTTTGTCTTTCCATAAATTCATGCTTCTTAGAAGTACAGGATGATGATGCAAGTTTTACTCATTGGATTTACATTTACAGGTAAATAAACAGATTAGTTTTTCTCTCTGAAGAGCAATCCTCTATGAAAATAGTTCCTATGAAAAAGACATCACCCAAATGATCTCCCTCGATGTGACTCTTCTATATTCCTGGCCAAGTCAAAAGTGTCAGACTGCATACCTATGCCTCCTCCCTGAGGATTAGTCATTCCGGGTATCAGAGAAAGTGTTCTACCATAAAACAGTGCATCCAGGGTTTTGTATATAGCAGTCTTTCAGTGAATGGTCTTTGAAATCAATTGTATAAGAATTTTTGCATTGCTTGTATGTGACTAAAATGGTTTCATTATTTCACAGAGTTAGCTGTAGATAGTAACAGCAGCCAAAATCAGTGCTATGTTGGATATTTATTTCTCCCTCAGTAGATTTTCATATCTACTTATTTGCCTACTTCAAAGTTTGAGGTATCATCTAACAACCTGATAATTGTGTAATAGATACCACCAAAGATTGTATGTTGTCTAAATGCACCTTGAGGAATAATTCATTGTCTTATGATAAGAAAATATTAAAAAATTGTCTGAGGACAAAAAATACTACCAAGTAGAATTGATCATTTGGAAGTCTTTCAATTATTATTATCATTAATGCTTTATATGTACAAATTCATTCTAATGTAATACTAGTAGAACTTTTAAATTTTCAACTCTGAATCACAGTTGATATTGAAAGTGTCAGCTGTGCTACAGTCTCCCTTCATAAGAGGAAAACTGCTTAAAGACAGGCCACCCACAAAATTTTGTGGGTCCTCCCCCCATTGTTTCAGTCTTTGTCGGATTTGGCTTGTGAATGCCCTGACTTCGCAGGTATAAAGGAGGTAAAAGGTTTATGTGTTTGTGTGTGGATAAAGCATTATTCAAGCAAACAACATGTTTCTTCAATTTAAGTTTACACATTTTAATGTACATGTGTGTTCTTAAAAATATTAAATTGAAGGTGAAAGATTTGATCTATCAAAACATGCTGATAAATGATACAGCGGTAAATGCAAATTTCATGGTTAACACTAAAAGGCCACAAAATGTCCTCTGCCATTGTCCATGTTTTATCTGTTTTTAAAAACAATAGAGGGAAAAATACTCTCAAGGGAAAAAATGAAGCTTTACTGCAAAAGAAATGAATGCAAGCAATGGCACTTAAGCGGCGAGGAGATGTGAAGCATTGCGCCTTCATAGCCTGCTAAGGAGCAACAGCTGCGTCTAATTTCATCGTGACGTGCTTCAGATCTCATATTCATATAGGTATTTAATGATCCAAACATAATGGTCCTATATAGAATAATTACTTATATGAAGGCGCAAACTTCATACACATTCCTTTTTAAATGATCCTTCAAGAGAAAAACTGCACTGGTTCTTTGAACAATGAATAGTCTTTTTCACCAATCCAAATGTTTGGGGCTAAATAGCTTATCTTTGAAGAGAGAATAATAGTAGTGCTGAGGTTACTTCTTTTTGACAGACTCTTTTTGTCTCCTCCCTTCCCAGGATAGCCAGTACAATGAAAAAAGGTAGAATGCCAGGCCGATCATTAAGTCGTATTGGTAGATAGTTACAAGAAATATCAGAAACAAAAGGACATAAGAGATTTTAGAGTTGGTGTATTTCAAAAGCAGAGATTCACTGCTTTGAGCTTGACTTTCCTGGGCAGGGAGATGAGCCGAAGTAAAGCTTTCAGATTCTTTGTCACCTGAAAAGCACAGTGATTGTTTGGAGTTTATTAATCCTTCATTTTTATACCTTTCCTCTTCCATGTTCTCAGTAGCTTCACTGATTAAAATCATTGGCCCTAGAGATTTTCCCACATTGCCTTCTCCTTGCTGAAAAATCTGGCCTACACACCTTTCTCTCCTGTTTCCTGATGTTACTATTCCTAAACTTGTGGAAACTTCCTCAGGTATAGACCCAGGATGTGGGTGCTTCTCAAAACTATGGATTTCACTTGTGAGATTATAACTATATTCTGATCTAGCAAGAATAGACTGGAGAGTCATGGTAGTAATTGTATTCTCTATAGCAATTGCCTGTTCATAAGATGGCACTGAAGTTTTAGCATGGTGACTGGAAATGTGAGAGCCTTTCTGAGATGCTCTATTCGTGTCTGAGTTTAAAGCAGAATGAATAATGGCATCTATATCCATTGCCTTTGACAATTCTTGGACCTGCCCATGATCTCTAGTTTCTGGAAATATTTTTCTGTCTGTTGGTAACATTCCCAAGTGCAAATCTGGTTTCGAGGCTGCTTTTTGATTGCCTGTAATGACCTGTAAGGATTCTTCTACTGATGTTCTGTTTCCAATGCCATGTTTCTTCCTGACATGTGTCTTCCTGGGATTGCACATAGATATGGTTTCTTCTTTCTCCGTTTCATCTCCATGTACATTACAAATACCTAAACATGATTTCTTTTCAAAAACGTTGTCATAGATTACACCTACTGTGTCTCCTTGACGAAGGGTATAATGGGAGTCATCATTTCTCCCTTCATGTTGATCAAACACAGTCTCCTTTACCTCCATGGGCCTGTCACTTCGTGCTGTCTCTTGAGGTAGCTTAGCAATTATTGCTTTTTCTCCAGCAGACATGCTTTCTAGAATATTTTCTGATGTTGTCTTAATTATATAAGCTATACCTACTTCTGCTTTCTCAGTAATACCATGATCAGCTAGAGAAGACAGTTCACAGCTCACTGTTTCTTGGCAGGTAAACAATTCTTCTGTAGGTGTAGCTTTCAGACTCGTGTTATTTCTTTTTTCCCACATGTCTTCACAATCCGCTAGTCCTTTTGTCTTCTCTGTTATATTTGTCTTACTCCCTGTTGCTTTTGCCTGACTTTCCAGAAAATTCCAATACTGTTTATGCTGTGTGTTTCTATTGTGATCTTCAGGATTAATCCAATCTAAATTTTCTTCTTCAAGTTGGAAAAGATAATCATTCCTTGAAACATTTGCATTTCTTGATGAACCAACTTCACCTCCTAAAGTAGTGCCTTTAGTAGTCGAGAGAGCATGCCCTGGAGTTGTTAACACAGCTGCTTCCCAAGTTGGATTTCTCCTTGGGGAATGAATCGAATCTGCTCGGATGGCCTGTTCAGGAGTTGTGCTATCTTTACTCGACAGAACACCTAGTTCTCTGCTACACGCTTCTACCCCTTTTACACTTACTTCAGAGAGGCTAATCTTTTCTTGGTCATGGAAGATTGATTGAAAATTTTTGCTTTGTTTTTCATTGTCACCTAAGTATATTCTTTGCTTCTCCTTCTCATTCTTACCATTCCCATAATCTTTCTTGGAAGGTCCCTTTGCTATTGATTCTTCCAAATGGAAATCTCTTCTTGAACATTCCCAATTGTTTATTCTAATTTTCTCAGCTCCTCCTGCCTGTTTTTTAATAAGGTCACCTGCAACTAGCTGATCTGAGGAGGGAAAAGATATCTGCACTCTGCCTCTTGCTTGGGCTGGATTAGCATTATCATCCAGTGCTTTTCTGTTGCTGATATGTAGTTGCATGAATTCATCACCACTAGTATTTCCCAGTGGTGGCCTGAGTTCTCTCTTATCTGAAGTAATTTCCTCTGAAGGCTGATAACTACACTCATTTCCTGAGGAGTATTTTTCATTGCAGTGAAAATCTCCCTTTAAGGGGCTTTCTGCTGATGAACCTGGAGACAAAGTCCTTTTAAACAAGTCAGTGTATACTTCGTCATGGATATGCTTCTTCTTTAACTCCTCCGCTGTATTTGGAAAATTGACTGGATCTGTTGAAAATGTACTCTTTTCATCTCCGGAAGCAGTACTTCTTATTAAGTATTGTTTTATCTTAAGAAATAAAAATAACAAGAAATAATGACCAAATGATTTAAAATATACGAAATGAATTAGATAGGTTTCATGAACTTGGCTACTAATTATCTGGTAGATTTCCTTGACTCATTTCATTTGTGATTTTAACACAAATTCTGGAAGCCAGATGTTTTCTGGGGGATCCTTGTAGGCTATGACTTGGGAATGAGATTAATAAGAAAAGGGGCCCAAATTAATCACTCTCCTTCCCAGCTTCCAAATATCACATTGTATTATTCAACTATTCTTGCTTGTCATTGCACTTTCTCTTCACTTAGGATATACACATTGATAGCTCCATGCTAATCAATTAGGAGCAGCTTCCTGGGTGCCCTTTGCTACATTCACACTAGCTGTAGGTGCCCCTATTACAGCTTCTCTTATTAATATGTTTTCTGCAAAGCCTCTGCAAACTATTAATAGCAAAACGTCACTCAAAGAAAAGTGAGGGAGTTAATGTCTCTGCAAATTCTGTTTTAATGACCCTCTGCCAACTGGTACTCAAATGTATTTGAGCTCTTCAGTGATGCCAACTGTCAGGATTTAACAGTGTGATGCCTGTGTTTTTTTTTTTTCTTCTCATAACTGACATTTGCATGATCTCAATAATTATATGCAAATCTTACGTTTTCCCCTTCTTCTCACATAAGGCTCATGTTACTTGTCAACTGCACAGCTGTCTTGTAAGCCAATGCCTGTGGGTTCCACAGATTTGGTTGTATTTCCATCTATTAGGGAGCTTCATTGTTTTATGCATTAATGTCAGCATGGAGCAAATTAGCATCTAAATTACAGCTCCCTATTCATTTTTTGGATGTTCAATCTCAGTAACTTCTAAACAAACTTTTATTTTTGAAGCTGCTCATTGTAATGAGGTGTATTGGTGAAGTATGTGATTTTTCAGGGCCCTTTCATTATATTCTGTGGTTTGAAAAAAATGGTGATGTTAACTTTCAGCTGGAGAGAATTCTCACAATGGATGACAACTTTGTAGTTTCTTAAAGGTGGAGCAAAGTAAATTGCATACTTTCGTGACGCAGCTTCCATATCACTATAGAAAATGGGGAATGTGTGGGGAAAGAGATGAGCTCTATTTCTTTTCTGTTTCAGCACTGACACTTGAAGAGGCAAATGCCATTTTAATCTTGGATGATTAGGAATCCATGTATTCTAATGATGAGAGCTCCAACCAAATACAGTAAAGGATAAATTACATTATGTGACTCATTTACTCTTATTTCTCCCTTTGTAATAAAAATGTTATCTAAACCATCCCCCCAAAATTCCAAATGATTGAATGTTCACCAAGTGTGAAGTTTATAACAAACTCAATACTAAATTGTACAATGCTGAACCTGTTTCCTGTTAAAAAATATGATGCAGTCTACCTTCTCCTCATTTGGTAGTTTAATACTTTCCGATGATATAGAACTGAGATTCTCATGAAGGAGGAAGTAAAAATAATGCTGGTAGTGCAATACTCTTTAGAGCTGGACAGAACCCTAACACTTATCTAGTTCAGCCCTCTCTTTTTATGGACAAGTTTATGCTAAGTGTACATTTCTCACGAAGATTAGAAATGCACATCAGGATAGTGCTACCTCTTCTGCAATTCCTACAAACTGTTACTCAGAGCTGCTGGTAAAGAGATAAGAAATGAATATCATTAATTTACCACAGCAGAGACCAGCAGCAGCATGCTGAAATCAAAATGCCTTGTTGATCAAGCTAAAGATGCAATGACAAAATAGGCTGTGCATTCACATTTGCAAATTATATTAGTCAAAGCTATTGAAAGGCTGGCATTGCAACATCTTTGAAGCATAAATGGATTTATATTTTCTAATACTGTGGCAACCAGAACACTTACCATCAACTCTAATTCTTTTTCATTATGTTCTTCGTGTTCCCTGTTAACATCTCTTACATTTTGATTATTGGCTTCCAAGTCTTCCTTCTCCTCATGAGAACAAACAATTGTTGGGATATAGGTATCTGGAAAGTTAATATAATTGTGTCTATGTAAGATTATTATAATTGTAAGCTTCAACAAAAAAGACAGACTTTGTTTCAAATTAAATTAGAAAGATTACCTGTAATCTTTGAATTGTCAAAGTTATTCTCATATGATGTTACTGATGGCTCTTCTTTACTGTTAAATTTAAAATAAAATGTTATACATTTTTCTGGGACTGTATTTTCTAAGTATTTTTATACAGGGGAATTTCAAATCAATAACAAGCCAAATAAATATTATGTCATCTTATGTAGCTTCTTACATTACTTTGTATATTTTTAAAATAAAATTAATCTTTTAGAGTGATGCAAAAGTATATATTAGTCATAGAAAACAATATAAAATAATTTCTTCAATTTACATAATCCTATTGAAAATAAGATTATGTTAATCAAATAAAAACATACATAATCAAAATAAAAATATATGCAATATATGTAAATGTAGATTATTCCATCATTCATGAATTTAGTCTTTGCAAGTGAGAACATTTTTCTCTTGGTTTAAATGATAAAGTTTTATGAACTGACAGTTTATTTGTGGTCATGGAAATTGCTTTCTAACATCCTAATTATTAATTTTTCTATGTTCCATCTTACTCAAAATTCTTTCAGTTGGACTGATATAGCAATAGCTCTCTCTCTGCAGAAAAAAGAATAAAACAAACTTACTAAAAACTGAAAGGCAGCTAAATTTATATTCAGTTAAAAGACTTTATGTGTATATTGCCACAGGCCAATTTTATAACTAACACTTCAGATTGCTCATATGGAAGCATATATTTTCTTTCTGGAAAATGATTCAGTTACACTCCCTTTTCTATGGTATTCTACATACTGATTGAAAAAGATAAATACCTTTTACTTTCAAATATAACCTGCTTGTAGGTGTATTTGTGGAATCCTGAGAGTTTAGATTTGTCCATAATACTCAGTAAGAAAAATGTAAGTGAAAAAGCCCACTTTGTGTACAGTTATATCACAAGTCAATGTATCAGAAATGATTGCCCAGTATCCACATTTCCTTGTTTTGTTTCAGCTGAATTTTCTTCTAGTGACTTGTCTCAATGACTTTTTTCTGCAATAAAAGAAATCTAGAGAGTTTGTAACAGCTGATAAATTGGTGTGATAGAGTCTATTCTTCATTGTATGGACAGTGTTGATTCAAATCTCAAGAAGGCTAATCTTATTTCAACAAATCATGAGAAAATTGCAAATTCTTCCATCCTGACTATGTAAGAAAGTAATTCAGTATTGCATGTATTTATGATGCTTAATTTTAACTTAACCCAAACTATGTGGTACCTTTCAGTGGGTTCATGAATGAAAATGTTTCTAAATAGAATATTAGAAAAATATAGTATTTACATAATTGATACTGACTTAATCTATATATCTGTATTATTTAATGAGGCCAATAACTATGTAAAGATCCATTTTTTGTGGAATACAACTGCAAACTGACACATTTTTCATTCTCCATGTACATAATATCTATGGGCTTAAAAATATATAAACCCAGCCAGCCAAGTGGCTCAGTTGGTTAAGAGCTCACTCAATAGCATGAGCTCTGAGCACCAAGGTTGCGTGTTCAATTCCCCGCCCGAGCTGAGCTGCTGCTGAGTTGCCAACAAGTGGCAGGATGGCTCAGCTAAAAAAAACAAACAAACAAACACACACACATACACACACACAAATAATAAAAATATAGAAACCCATTAAACATCACTTAATTATTCTTGCTTCCTCTTTATTCCCATAACAATGCAGAAAAATCTCCTTTTAGAGGGAAAATAATAGCCATTTAAAGCCTTCTGTTTTTGCCTAACCAAAATGTCATTTTTCTAATTCAATTCTCTAAAATAGTTCAATTTATAAATTGTATTAAAAGGAAAGGAATACGTTTAACTCATTTTGGGAAGAAATAATTAGGTACACAATTGTGTATTATTATATTAATATCTGATAGAAACATGAATGAAGATAGGGGAAATGGCTGTTCTATGGGAAAAGATGAAATTAGCAACACATATATTAAAAAATCAACTCCAGATCAAATATGATCTTAAATGTCAGAAACCTTGAAATTGTTAGTAGAAAATACGTGTAAATATCTTTCAGATCTCAGAGTATAAAATGTTTTCTTAAATAAGAAATAAAAAACAGTGACTATAAAAAAAGATTGTCAGTTTAACTCCATTAGAATTTAAAAGGACTTCCGGTATGATGGTGGAATAGACAGACGCTGTTCCAACTGTCTCCCAGAATCACACCAAAATTACAAATAATTTATACAACATTCAAACCCAGAAGTCCCCAGAACACTAGATGAACAGAACCTCTAAACAAAGGACCTAAAGAGGAGGCCATGTCGAGTCTGGTAGGAGAGGCAGAGACGAGAGAGGGTGAGCCCTGTGAGGGACACCTCAGCCATGGGGAGGCTTCTCCAGTTGGGGGAGAGACCCTCCGGCCTCACACCAAGCTCACCAGCCCAGAGTTACTTTGCTGGGAAGAGGAGTTCCATGTTAGCTGGCAGTAGAAATTAGTGAGGACTCTCTTTGCTCAGCTCAGTGAGGTTGAGGGTGGCTGGAGAACCAATGGAGCCAGCACACAGACTCGCTTACTGTTGAGGACTCACCCGGTTCCTGGTAGAGGGAGTAGCTGTGTGAGCCGGGCCCAGGAGCTTGTGGGACGGACTGAACTGAGCACCTTTGGTGCAGAAGCTGGAGGTTTTGGATCTATTGTTCCCCTGATGTGGAGCTTGCATGCAAGTGGTATACAGGAGGGTGCCATTTTGTTAGAGTTGGGCCCTCCCACAGAAGGTCAGGTCCGTGACCTCATTGGTCTGGTGGAATTGGTGCAGGAGTGCGCGTGTGCATGCATGCGCATGTGGCCTTGGCTCCCCACCCTCTGCCCTGCTTTGCCCTGCTGGGCTGCGTTGCCAGGGAAGCACTTGGCGGGCAAGCTCAAGCTCCAACCGGCTGTTCACTGAGACATGGGAGTGCGGAAGCCATCTTGGGTCCCTGCTCTCTGTACTGCGAGAGCAGAGTTGCCAGGCTGCTGATTGGTTGTTGGGATGCTCGGCCTGATCTACAAGTGGCTGATTGGCCCAGGCTGAGACTGAGAGTTTTCCTGGGAGTGTTAGGCCGTGAGCTCTGTGCCTGTGTGATCCAGCAGGGTTCTCCTGGTGATCTAATACATCAAAACAATCCCAGAGCTTCTCAGAAAAGAATAAGCTTAAGGAATTCATTACCACCAAGCCAGCATTGCAAGAAATGTTAAAAGGGCTTTTTTAAACAGAAGAAAGGGGTAAACAAGCTAACCTAGAAAGACCAGGAATACAAATAACAAAATGGCAATACATATGCACCTATCAATAATCATTTTAAATGTGGATGAGCTAAATGCTCCAATCAAAAGACAGAGAGTGGCTGAGTGGATAAGAAAATAGGACCCATGTATATGCTGCTTACAGATGGAATAAGATATTTCATGCAAATGGAAATGAGAAAAAAAGCTGGAGTAGCAGTTCTTATTTTGGATAAAATAGACTTTAAAATGAAGACTACAATAAAAGACAAAGAAGGGCACTATAACCCTAATAAACATCTATGCACCCAACAGAGGAGCTACTAATTATATAAAACAGATTTTGACAGACATAAAGACAGAGATCAACAGTAACACTATCATAGTAGGGGACTTCAACACCTGTTGTCACCAATGGACATATCCTCTAGACAGAAAATCAACACGGAAAGAGTGGCCTCAAAGGACACTTTAGACCAGCTGGATTTCATCTTTTTTTTAGAGCATTTCACCCCGAAACAACAGAATATACATTCTTCTCAAGTGCACATGGGACATTTTCCAAGATAGACCACATGTTACGCCACAAAACAAGTCTCAGTAAATTTAAGAAGATTGAAATCATATGAAACAGATGTAAAGGAGAAACTGATGGTTGCTGGCTGGGATGGGGTAGGGATGAGGGAGAGGAGGAAGGTTTTGGACAGCATAGGTGGGTGACTACAATGTTGCCACAGGGATATGGGGGATAGTTCTGGGAATGTAATTAATAATGTTGTGAATGCTTTGTGGGGTGTCAGATGGTCACGTGTCTTGTTGGGGAGACCACTTCGGGGATGGGGTAGAGGCTTGATCACTGCACTGTATACCTGAAGCTGATGTTGTATAGTATTGAATGTTAACTGTGATTGAATGTATATATATATATATATATATATATATATATATATATATATATATAGTCACAGGATGAGGAATACAGTGTGGGAATGGGGTCAAGGAAGTTGTAGTAGATATTATGATATAGGAGGGAGTGGGGTGGTGGATAGGGGGAGGGGTTGGCACTTTGAGGGGTAAAAAAATATAATTATTGCACTGTTGTAAAAAATAAATTAAAAAATAAAAAAGTAAAAAAAATATTAAAATAAAATTTAAAACTTTTGTTCATTCAAATATATCTTTGTAATAAAAAAATTACAAACTGGGAGAAGATGCTTGCATTACACAAATAAATATCAAAAATATATAAAGGAATCCTACAAATCAGTAAAAAAGCACAACGTTAAATCAGGGGAGAGAGGCAGATATTTCACAAGGGAAAAAAAAAAAACCACACATAGCCAATAAGAAAATAAAGGGATGCTCAGCATTAATCGAGAACAGAGAAATATAAATCAAGACCACAAGGGGTTATTATTTTATACCTATTTAATTGATAAAAATGGCTATCAACTGCATAAACTTGAACTAACCCAAATGCCCACCAGCAGAAGAGTAGACACAAAACTATGCCATATCACAAAAGGAATATTATATAGCACTCAAAAGTAATGAACCACAGAGACCTACAACAATATGGATAAATCTTACCAAAATAATATTAAATGAAGAGTTCTAAAACATTACATCAGAGGATGTTTTTTATTAAACAAAAATAACTAAAATAATTAAAAAATATATAACAAGGAATACACAGAATATTTTAAAAAGTTATATAAACAAGAAAGCTTGATTTACAAGATTATGGTTTCCTCTCAGTTGGGGAAAGGAATTGAGGAAAGAAAATGGTTAGAAGTCAGTTACTGTTTTGAGTGGTATTTTTGCAGGTTCTTATTACATTATTTAAAATATCTAAATAGTTCAATTCAAGTTTCACATAATTAATTAAGACAAAAGGATTGCTCTCTGGCCTAGATTAGAGGGAATCTATAAATAAAGCCCCACTCTGAAACTGTTCCTCATATGACCAATGACATCTAAAGAGTATAATTAAAACAACTTTAGAAAACTTGAGGGGAAAGATGAACTTGAGGGTTGATGATGATAGGGCCCAGAATACATACAATTGTGATGTAAATGATACATATTATTGAATGTTTCTAGTCTACCCTTTACATTACCTGGGTCCTTTTCGAGAAAGGGTTTCTTATTTATCTGTGTTCCCAGTGGCTACTAGCTCAGTGCTTGACACGTAATAGTGACATAATGAATGTTACTAAGTATGATTATAAATGCATAGCTCCATTTCTACTCTTCCCTTCTCTCAGCCTCTTGTAACATTATCATAACGTTGTTCTTCCCTTCCTTTTCATTAAAGTTTAATTTCAGAAAAGGTTCTATTAAATTAAATTATGCACATTTTTGTATGTCTTATAAAGCTTAAAGTAGCACCCCTCCCAAAGTCCAAGACAATACTTTTAATTATGGGTTCATATGTTAAACTAATTTTTAAAAGTCTAATATAAATTTAGAAATTATAAAGTAAAAATGGTATGTACTTTGTGGAGAAGCAGT
Source organism: Aselliscus stoliczkanus (assembly GCA_033961575.1). NCBI lineage: Eukaryota > Metazoa > Chordata > Mammalia > Chiroptera > Hipposideridae > Aselliscus > Aselliscus stoliczkanus. The sequence goes on along the minus strand of CM066740.1, from coordinate 65,974,316 downwards.
TAATTTCCAGTGCACCTTAAATCATACAGGGTCAGACATTTTAAGCTCATGAACTCATCCTAGAAAAAGTGCTACCTACCTCATTGCTGAATCTTGCTACGGTCACCTTCGAAGTACTCCCCTTGGGAAGCTATGCACTATGCCAGTGCCTAATCCACCCTTCAAAGCAATTTTGGATCTCTTTTTCTGTAATGGACATCAGAGCTGCAGTCGTATTACACTTGATGTCCTGAATGTCATCCAAATGTCTTCCTTTCAGTATTTACTTTATCTTCGGTAAAGAAAGAAGTCATTGGGGGCCAGATCAAGTGAGTAGGGAGGGTGTTCCAATACAGTTATTTGTTTACTGGCTATAAATTCCCTCATAGACAGTACTGTGTGAGCTGGTGCATTGTTGTGATGCAAGAGTCATGAATTATTGGTGAAAAGTTCAGGTTGTTTTCATCTAACTTTTTCATGCAGCCTTTTGAGAACTTCCAAATAGCAAACTTGGTTAACAGTTTGTGGTACAAATTCATAATGAACAATCCCTCTGATGTCAAAAAAGGTTAGCAACATCGTTTGACTCTTGATTTGGATTGATGGAACTTTTTTGATCATGGAGAATTGGCTGACTTCCATTGTGACTTTGACGCTTTGTTTCAGGGTTGTATTGGTACACCCACGTTACATCACCAGTGATAACATGACCCAAAACATTGTCTTTCCTTTCAAAAAGGTCTTGACAAACTTCTACTCTCCTTTGTGTTTGTTCATTGGTGAGCTCCTTTGGGGCCATTTTTTGCACACACCTTTCTCATGCCAAGATTTTCAGTTAAGATTTTCCTAACTGCTTCTCTATCGATGTTTTTATGGTCTGCTATGAATTTTTGCAATGTTTCCATCAGTTCTGCCCATTACTGGCCTCTTGACCTCTCTTTGTCAGTGATGCATTCTCTCCCCACAGAGAAACATTTAATCCATTTGTACACTGTCATTTTCTTCATGGCATTAACCATAAACTTGGACTAACATGTCCCTGATTTCACTTTCACTTTTTCCAAGTTTAACAAGAAATTTAATGTTTGTTCATTGCTTTAATTCAAGCTCAGACATTCTCACGAGCACACACAAAACACGCAATACCAATAATGAACGCCACTCAGCAAGACACCGCCACATGTAGACAGGAACGCAACTGTGAGACACTGATATATCAAGGTTATGAAACCTTACCAAGCTGTTTGAACAGTGCTGCCATTGTAAGTGCACAGTGGAAAGTTTGCAAACTAATTGTCAGACCTCCTATAATGTAATAACTTGTATTATTTAATAATAAGAGGGCACATTCATTATTCTAATAGTTGAACACACACTATGTGCCAAAAATTATAATAAGTACTGAGAAATTGCAGATGGCTAACCTTTAGCCTCTTACCTCAAGGAAGCTATAATATTATGATGGAAATAAACACATCAACAGGCAATTACTATAACAAATGATAAATATTATGATAAATAATTAAATATGATAGATATTCTCTTAGGAAAAAAAAGAACAGAAATGAGGGGGGCACTCTTTTGTGGGACTCATGGAATTTTTCACAATGAGAGTAACATTCTGAGTTAAATTTTAGGGAAAGTAGGAGTTCCCCAGTTAGAAAAGTGCAGTAAGGTCATTCCAGTCAGAGGGACTAATGAGTGGACAAAGGGTAAGAAAGCCCCAGAGAAAAAAACACATCTAGGAACAATGAGATGTTCAGTGTTCAGGCTGTGTTTTGGGGAAAGAATGCCAAGGGGTTTATGTTCCTTGGGCTAGTTTGAGCCTAGTTTAATGCCACACAACAATGGGCTGAGTTCTTTATGCCCTTTTTAACCAGAGCGTGGGAAGGGGGCATTTGACAGGAGAGCGATATGTCAGATTTACATTTAGGATCCAATTTGGGAGCTCCTTCTAAGAGAGCTTGGATGGCATGAACCACAGTACAGCAGGAAGACTAGTCATGAGGCTCCTGCAGTGTTTCAGGCACAAAATCATGAGGGTTAAAAGTGACAGCAATGAGGAAAGAGAAAAGGAATAAAATTCGAGTTACAACTCTTGATGTAGCATCAATATGATTTGTTGATCAATTTCCTATAAATGGATTTAAAATGCCTCTCTCTGCCTGACCATGGTTGCATTCATGAGAGTTAGAAATCTAGCATTTTCCCTTCCAAGACCTAAGCCAAGAAGAGTTAAGTTCTGGTGGTTTTCTGGGGCTCCTGAACTACAAGTCAGCAAGGTCTTAAATTAGTCTGCAGTCTGCTTTTTGACGTCTTGTGGGCTGTGTGATCTGCTCCTCTTGTGCCCAGGAAAAGCACCTTTACCCCTAACCTACTGTGACAGCAAAGTGTAATAAATGTGGGCACTGGGGGGGGGGTGCAGGGTGGGGCAGGAAAACTCCCAAGAGGACATGCCCTCTAAGTGAAAACCTAAGCAAAAATTAATGTTAGTTAGAGAAGAGGCGAGCTGCAATTCCAAGATTAAGACATCGTATGCAAACACATTATCAGTAAACAAGAATTATTTTTAACATGTCAAGTAATTCAAGATACAATTTAGGAATAATGAAAGACTAACAGCCAGGGCACCAACTAGTACTTGGCCAGCTGAGGAGGCACAAGCTTAAATCCTAATACTGCCTCTTAAAATGTGGTTCACAGGTGACAGTACCTGGTACTTGTTATGCATGCTGTTTCAGGGTCTGAATCTACCTCTCTGGAGTGAGGAGTGGGAATCTGCGTTTCTACTGTAAGCTCAGGGGTGCCTCCATGCACTAGTGTTTGGAAACACTGGCATCTAACTGCACATATAAAAGGACAACAGGCGGACACGCTGACTCCAGGAAAGTGGTGCCCTTTACGGCTCAGACTTTGTAGCCAGTCACATCCATCTATGGTAGCAGCTCTAGCTCTATGCACAGAAGAAAATAATTATTTATATATCACGTATATATATACCCAGAGAAAAGGAAATACATTGAAGACTAGACCATTCTATACACCCTACAGAATGAAATGATGAAACATTGATGACAGGAATTGAAAGATATTTGCAAAGTATCAAATAAATTAATAAGCAAACAATAATTTGTGTTTCTGAGTCAGCTATTAATCACCAAGAAATTGAATCCTGGAGACTCTGCCTCTGAGCCTCACATAACTTACAGAAAGTTTATTTTACTTTTTAATGCTAAATTCCTTCAATTCACAGGATGTCATATCTGTAAGTAACCTCATGCTTGAATAGTCTTACTCCACCATCATATTATAGAGAAGGAAACTAAACCTAGTTAATCGATATGGCAGAAGTTTCACAAGCTAACTAGTAAGCCAAGCTAGGACTAGATTCATATTTCTTGACCACCATGTCAGTGTTTGTTCCATCGCGGGTCAATCCATAGTGAAAAAAGGGCAGAGAGACCCGAATGCAAATTCCAGTCTTTCCTGTTATTAATGTGGTGCAAAAGTAATTGCGATTTTGGACCGTGAATTTTAAATCATTATAACTAGGCTGAAGCATATCTGTATTAATCAAAATAGGAACCATTATAATCAACACATTTTTGCCAAAAATAAATAACATGATTTATTCCTGTAGCATAAAAGTCCGTGCTTTGGGATTTGACAAACTCTTAGGAAGCATTTTCTGCACCCTGCTGGTTGTGGAAGTGTTTTCCCTGCAAAAAGTTGTCGAGACGCTTGAAGAAGTGTCAGTCAGTTGGCGAGAGTTCAGGTGAATATGATGGATGAGGCAAAATTTTGTAGCCCAATTCAGTGAACTTTTGAGGCATTGGTTGTGTGACCTGCGGTCAGGGATTATTGTGGAGAAGAATTGGGCCCTTTCTGTTGACCAATGCCAGCTGCAGGCATTGCAGTTTTCAGTGCATCTCATCAATTTGCTGAGCATACTTCTCAGATGTAATGGTTTCACCGGGATTCAGAAAGCTGTAGAGGATCAGACCGGCAGCAGACCATCAAATAGTGCCCATCACCTTTTTTTTGGTGTTTAAGTTTGGCTTTGGGAAGTGCTTTGGAGCTTCTTCTAGGTCCAACCATTGAGCTGGTCATCACCAGTTGTAGTATACAATGCACTTTTTGTTGCACATCACAATCCAAAGGAGAAATGGTTCGTTATTGTTGCATAGACTAAGAGAAGACGACACCTCAAAATGACGATTTTTTTGATTTGCAGTCAGCTCATGAGGTACCCTTTTATCGAGCTTTATCACCTTTCCAATTTGCTTCAAATACCAAACTACCATAGAATGGTTGACATTGAGTTCTTCCACAATTTCTCATAAGGTTGTAAGAGGACCAGCTTCGATGATTGCTCTCAATTGGTCATTATCAACTTCCGATGGCCGGCCACTATGCTCCTCATCTTCAAGGCTCTCGTCTCCTTTGCAAAACTTCTTGAACCACCACTGCACTGCACTGTACATTCATGAGCAGTTCCTGGGCCAAATGCATTGTTGATGCTGCAGTTGTCTCCACTGGTTTACGACCATTTTGAACTCAAATAAGAAAAATCGCTTGAATTTGCTTTTTGTCTAACATCATTTCCATAGTCTAAAATACATATAAAATAAACAGCAAGTAGTAAGTCATTAGCAAAAAAAATAAGGGGATAAGTATGCATTAAAGTGATGTATAACATAACCACATTTACTTAAGAATGTTTTCCAGTATCAAAGGCAAATTTCAACAATGCAAAAAACCGCAATTACCTTTGCACCAACCTAATATTTACTGCTTACTAAGCCACTTATTAGCCATGTGACCACATACAAGACACTAAACCTTTCTATGTCTCCTTTTTCTCCAAATATTGCCTATTACTTACAGAGGACAATTATTTAGCATAATTCTCAATATGTGGAAATGCTTAAAAAATGCATTGTTATTATCACTATGGTAACTATCATCATTAGTGACATGTGGTTAATACCACATTGATCATTGGTTCTAAGCTATCACGGTATCCAATCCCCATGTTCTTCCTTTTACTTGGAATTATCTATATTTTTAATGTTTATTCCATTCTCAGGTATCTTTAATTCACAAGCTACTTTGAGGAATAAAATTTGCAACCCATAAAAGCATACTTGGTTAGTCTTTTAAAATATGGCATTTTATCAGAGGACCACCCTCTGAAGAAAAGTCACTAGATATTCAGTGAAAGTAACTTCTGATTTAAAGTGTCCTCTCCAACTGCAGCATGCCCGGAAATGCTAAATTACACTTTCTATTATTATGCAACTGATTTATTCAGTGTCCAAATTTAGGCAGCACTTAAATATAACTGCAGTTTCTAGGTATATGGCACTTTGCTTTTGGAGTTATGGTTAATTTTAACACTGTCAAAATGTAGTAAATAAAAAATGTAGTTGTGGGACAACCAAAATGGCACAGTATGTAAACACTGTACTTACCTTATCTCACAACCACATGAAAATTACAGCTAATCTACAAAATGGCCATTGAGAATCATTTAAAATCAAGCTGAACTGAAGCATTTCAACTAAGGACATGCAGAAGAAACCATCTCCAGGCTGGCATGAAGGTCAGAGATGCAGCCCAGGCTGGTCCCATACCCACGTGTGACCGTTAAAAGATCGGGAGGGATATTTTGGCTGTGGGGGTCTCCCTACTCCCTAGAGGAGTAAGAGGTCCCAGCCCCACCCCAGCCCAGGGTTCCAGTGCTAGGGAGAGAAGTCCCCATAATTTTTGGTTGTGAAAACCAGCAGAGACTGTGACTGAGTGAGACTGAGGGCAGCTGCACTCCCAGGAGCTCCTCTTAAAGGGACCCTGTTTGGACTTACCCACCAACGGAATCACTTGCTCTGAGCTCCAGCACTGGGCAGCAGCTGAAAAGACAGCAGGGACCAATGGTGGGGAATTGAGTTGTCTGGCTTGGGACAGAGCTAGAGAGGCAGCTTTCTCCTGGACAGGGGAGATAGTGGAGGCCATTTTTTTCTTTGTTGAGCCTTCCCACTTTCCAGCATGTGAACACAGGCAGCCATCATTTCTGAATCTCTGCGGTTCATTCGCCCTTCCTGGAAATTGGAGACCTGGGCCCACCCAACTTTCAGGCACACCCAGGCCACTTACAGTGGCATTTTCTTTTTTCTTGTTTTAAAAGATTTTATTGGGGAATTCGGGGAGGAGGAACAGCATTGCGGAACCTGTGAGGGGAACAGACAAATTGCTGACCTTTGGTTCTTCAGTCTAGTTGTGTAGGACATCGCTTCACTGGCCCATGTTGGCATTATCATTGCGTTCTTCCCGGGTGAAACAGATCAGTCACTGGCCACTGAATGGCTGCTCACGGCTGCTCTTTGCAGCTCACTCTGGCTGCTGGCCACTCATGGTAGCTCACAGCAGCCCATTACAGCCTCACTGCAGCCTATGCTATTGTCGGCAACTCATGGTAGCCCAGCTCCAGGTCGAGCTGTTGTTCGCTCTTAGCTGCAGAGGGTGCAGCATCACTGGCCCTAAAGTGGGATCTGAACAGGGGCCCTGCTTCTCAGAGCTGGCATCCCAAGCCAACTCTTAACCAATGCACCACTCGGCCAGCCCTTACAGTGACATTTTCATGTAGACTGCCTGCATTGGCTCAAGCAGCATCTGGCGTGAGCATGTCCTGTACCTCTGTGTGAGTAGTCCTAAGTGCAGCATTAGCAGCAGCTGACCTTGGTTCCCAGCTTGACCTCTCAAGGTGCTTCCAAGCACAGCATGGGTGGCAGCCATCTGTGGATTTCTTTCTGGCTCCTGCTAGGTGGCCCCAAGTGGGGCACAGGCTGTGACTGAAATTTACCTACTGCAGATCCCCTCCAAGGTGGTCCTGGGGCTGGCACCCCCAGTGGCCAGCTTCAAAATGAGCTGGAGCATCATCCAGCTGTCTTCAAGTATGACACACACAAGGAGCAGATCAGGCAGGCACCAGAGTCCTGCAGAGGCAGATCCTTCTCTGTAGGATTAGCCCCTGCATAACAACTCTTCCACTATAGTCAAGGCCCATCCTCACAACCAGTGAGCCCAAGGGTGAGTCCCTCCCATTCATGTGTAGTTATCAACCAAGGCTCAACTACAAGAGGAGGGCACACACAACCCATACAAGGGACACACCTGGAGTGTGTGGCTCAGGTGACCAGAAAGACTGTGCCACTGAAACCCACAGCACACTTACTACATAAGGCCACCCTACTAAGACCAGAAGACATAGCAGCCCTACCTAATACATAGAAACAAATACAGGAAGGCAGCCAAAATGGAAAGACAAAAAAACATTTCTCAAATAAAACAGAACAAAGTTTCAGAGAAAGAACTAAACGAAATAGAGATAAGCAATCTATCAGACGTAGAGTTCCAAAAACTGGTTATAAAAATGCTCAGGGATCTCAGGGAGAACTTCAACAGAGAGATAAGAAGCATAAAAATGGAGATGAAAACCATAAAAAAGACCCACTCAGAAATAAAGAATACAATAACGGAAATGAAGAATATATTACAGGGAATCAGAAGTAGATTAGATGAAACAGAGGAGCCAATCAGCAATGTTGAAGATAAGGTAGCAGAAAACACCCAAGCAGAACAGCAAAAAGAAAAACAAAATCCAAAAAATTGAGGAAAATTTAAGGGGCCTCTGGGACAATATCAAGCATACCAACATTTGCATTATAGGGGTACCAGAAGGAGAAGAAAGAGAGCAAGGAATTGAAAAACTACTTGAAGAAATAATGACAGAAAACTTCCCTAACCTGGTGAAGGAAATAGACATTCAAGCTCAGGTAGCACAGAGAGTTCCAAACAAGATATGCCCAAAGAGATCAACACCAAGACACATCATAATTAAAATGCTAATGGTTAAAGACAAAGAGAGAATCTTAAAAGTAGCAAGAGAAAAGCAGTTAGTTACCCACAAGGGAGCCCCCATAAGACTCGCAGCTGATTTCTCAACAGAAACTGTGCAGGCAAGAAGGTAATGGCAGGAAATATTTCAACTAATGAAAAGCAATGACTTACAACCAAGATTACTCTACCCAGCAAGGCTGTCAGTTAGAATTGAATGACAGATAAGGAGCTTCCCAGACAAGGAAAAACTGAAGGAGTTCATCACCACCAAACCAGTATTACAAAGAATCTTAGAGGGACTTCTTTAAGATGGGAGGGGGGTTAAGGATGAGTGAAAGGGGAAGGGATTAAGAAGTACAAATTAGTTGTTACACAGTAGTCATGGGGATATAGGATATAGCATAAGAAATATAGTCAATAATATTGTAATATCTATGTATGGTGCCAGATAGGCACTAGATCAGGGTGACAGATGGGAATGGGGTTGGGTGAAAAAGGTGAAGGTATTAAGAAATACAAACTAATAGCTATTACATTATGGGAAATATAATCAATGTTGTAAAGATCATGTAGGGCGCCAGACGGGCACTGGACTTATCAGAGGGATCACGTCTTAGACTGTGTAGATGCCTGACCAATGCACTCTACACCTAAAGCTGAATTAGAATAAAATTGAATGTCAACTATAACTAAATATATAGGTATATATATATAGTCACGGGATGTGGAGTACAAAATAGGGAAGATAATCAATGGTATTGTAACAGCTATATATTATGTCAGAGGGAGAGTAGCTTATGTGTGGGTTATAACTTTATGAGGGGTTTAAATGTTTAACTATTATGTTTTTTTGTACACTTGAAACTAATAAGAAAAAACTTAAAAAATGTAGTTGTTATAGTATAAGAAATAATATAGTTTTTCCTAAGGTCCTATGATGCCATTGTGCTAAAAACCCATGATCCTCTTAAAATATGAATGAAACCTCCCAGAGTCTTGTTCCACACAATCTGAGTGTGATGTGATGGAATTACCTAACCAGTCAGGGTAAATGTCAGGATTAGGTTGTAGGCAGCAAAAGTATCCCTCTATTTTAAGAATTGAAAAAAGGACCATTTCCAAAGTGAGTCGTGAATGTTGTATTTATGAGTGCTTAGCATTCTGCTTGAAAGCACTCAGCACTGCCTAAAGGGAACCAAACTCATAGTTTTGGGGCATCACCTCCTACTCTATTGTAAACAGCTAAAAAGTGAATATGAAGCTCTTCAAGAAGTTTAGGCTTGTTGTGTTTGTTCAAAGCTGTGGTCTCGTTTGATATTCTCTACCCTCCTTCCCTAAAGAAAAAAAGGAAAATAAATAAATGGAGAGATTTTCAATTAGAAACCATATGCACCTCACTGGAGAACTTTTTAAAAACTTAAGAAGAGTATATTATGATTGACATTAATAAGTGGGTACTTTAAAAATACCAAAAAGGGGCCAGTCGAGTGGCATGGTGGTTAGGGGGCTGGCTTGGGAAGCCAGCAGCCCCGGTTCGGGTCCCACATATGAGGGCCAGTGACACTGCCCTAAAAAAAACAAGAAAAAAACAAAAAAACAAAAACAAAACAAAAAAAGGTTTTCCTAAGGGAAATAATTACATATTGTGTATTATTTTCATAATTTTATGAGCTATTTCTCTAAAAATTGACTTTTTTTGTATTCTGACATTTTATATCCACATATAAATTGGAGGATGGAGGAAAGCAGAAGCTTGTACTTAACAAGATGAAAAGTTCATAGTACGTTAACCAACTACTAGAGCTTAATATCTAATCCTTTGGTGTTAAAATTCCCCTAGTCTTCTCTTGATCAGGAATAAAACCAAAAACTGAAGAGAATTAGATCAAAAGAGAGACAAAGAAATAAATGTCTAATTATGAACAAAAGGGCCTAAGGAAAACAATTTAAAGACATGATACAGAAGTAATTTAGGATGAAAAGATGAATTATCCTTGATGATAATGCCAGGAAGGAAAACAAAAAGAAGAAAATTCTGTACCGTTAATGGGGGTTGTAAGAAGCAAGAAGTAATCTCAAAGAAAAAAATTCCAAAAATTTTAAATGACTTTATATTGCCCTTAGATGCTGAATATGGAGGTTAATAACTACCTTGAAAAAGAACATGGCTATGGCGGCACCACATTTCTCCTCTTCAAGGTGAAAGCTCTGGCTTAGATTGGGGATATCCAATATAAGACTTTCATGCTGGTCTCCTTCTCTAGCCCCCTTGGCAAGCCCTGGTAACAGATCAAAGGAACTCCTTGTTGAGATCAGCCTGAGCCTGGTGACCTTTCTCTCAACAGACAGGCAGCCCCACGTGTCTATTACCTTATGGCTCAAAATGGAACCAAGGTGCTCTTCTCAGTTCTCATATTAAATAGCCTGCCTTGCAGTTTTGGAGTTCTATAATTATGTAACTGATAGGAGTAACCTATAAATATAATTTTGAAATGTTTAATTAGAAATTTCTTGAAGTTTTTTCAGGTAAAAATATAAATGCTACTAGAATCAATAGAAATAACTTAAAACTGGAATACAGTCAAAGATAAATTCAAAATTGAACTTTATGGTCAGCATTATCAGTTCAGATTGGTAGAAATCCTACCTGCACACTTTGTGAGATAGCCTTACATTATTTGTAATACAGATTATGGAATAATCTATTCCCACATTATTTTACTTATGTCCAGGTAAAACTTTTCAAATGGTGAAATTATATATATCTACAACTGCTTGGGATAAACAAATGTATTGGATAATACATATAATATAATATAATTTATTACTTCAAAAATGCAATCATAACCACAGTAAACCACAAGTCCCTTGAGAAAACTTTAGTGCACTGTTCAACAGTCAAGTAACTACCATATTTTGCCGTGTACAATGCACATCCATGTTTTTGGCCGAAACTTTCAGGGGAAAAAAATCTTGTTTTCAGTCAAAATTTAATTTGTTTATATTTAGGTACTTGTTTTTTTTATTTATTATAAAGGAATTTCAGCATTAATTTTTTTAACATATTATGGTACCAGAAATTTTATGTAACAAATAATTACAAAACACAAGAACAGATACAAGGTACAAGAAATTTTATGTACCGGTAACAAACTTACAATATTTATGCATCATAGAAAGCCAAGAAAGCTTCATCGTTGCAAGTTTATCGTAAACTCAACAAAACCGATTATTGTATTCCAGGGTATTATTTTGCATATGGATATCATTATTGATTTCTAGAGTTACACTTTTAACTCATAAGCATAAATAAAAAAATTAAAAACATTTATATAGATATGGAATTAGTACTACGCATGTATAATATGCATCCTTATTTTTCCCTCACAAATTTGGGCAAAAAAGTGTGCATTATACATCGCAAAATATGGTAAGAACTTTACCATCACGTTAGTTACTACATGGTTTTACTGAACCATTTTCTTGTTTTCTATTAAGCTGACTTTCTACATTCCTAAAAATCTTCTCTATTTCTATTTCAGAATTAGAAACATCGCACATTACCTTGGTGCTTGATCCTGAAAATGTACTGGAAATGATGGTACTATGTCTTCTTGATGCAGGAAATTTCAACAACAGAGGAAGAAGCAATGGAAATCACAATCTTGTTGAAGAATTCTTTGGTAAGTTTTTTTTGCAAAGTTTGTTCATGTCCTAACTCTTTGTTTCCTACCAAGGATTGCCCATTCAAATCTGCTTTGTCATGTCAAAGTGGTGGGTGCCTTTTTTTGTTGTGCACCCTACAGGGATCAGGTAGAAGAAGACTAGGTAAATTAAATTTTGTGATTAAATCTGGGTACCATGTGTAATTTTTTAGAGATGTGTATTTCCTAAAAAGCACTAAATTGTGAGAATCTAGTACATAATTAAGTAGAATATTGAAGATTCAAGTGTGAACCAAAAAAAAAAATGTACTTTGCTTTGAAATGAGATGTAATTACAAACAGAATCCATCAATTTTAAGTGCAAGAAGATTTATATGTAAACATGGCCCAGGGGACTCCTCTGACACAACCTGCCAATTATATTCTATTGAGAGAGAAATGTAAATGTTTTTAAGTGATTGGTACTAGAAAAAATAAAGACTATACACCAGAGAGATATTGGAAACAAATTCTTAAATTTATTGGCCTAACGTCCTTATTTTACCTGAGCTCTTAAAGGACATAATTGTCACCCATAGAACAAGAAAATGACAAGAAACTAGTGATTCTTGTTACCTTAGAAATCTGACATTCCTATTCTCCACAATTCTTCTGAAAAGTGATTGCTAAGAGCTTCACATTTCCTTCGCCTTTCAGTCTTTCAAAAATTATCAGAGTATTGTTATGTCTGTTTTTTTCCTAAGGATACTACATTTCAGGCTTTATTTCTTCATAATGATACTGATTTGTTTGTGATTGTGTGAAAGTCATTTTCACAGAGCCATGAACTACTGATCCAGCTAATTGCAGATAAAGATCCTGATTAAACATGGTTTCTCTGCAGAATCTACATTAAGGATCATCTAAGTTATTTGGTTTATTAAATTCTGAAATTTGCTATCCAAGCTTTACAGCATCTGTGTTATGCATAATTTTGAAAACTGTTTTAAGAAAAAGGTAATTTAAGGCCAGCTGAGTGGCTCAGTTGGTTAAGAGCTCTCTCAAGAGTATGAGCTGAGCTCTGAGCAACAGCAGTTCGATGCCCTGCCCAAGCTGAGCTGCCAACAGGTGGCAGGATGGCTCAGCTAAAAAAAAAGAAAAAGGTAATTTAAAATGTAAATTGATAGTCCCAGTACTTGTTTGGAAGGGTCAGAAAAGGGACAGAATGCAAAGGAGCAGGAGGCTTCCAGATCATGAAATCAAATTGTTCAAAAGTGACGCCTCTCAGAAGATGAATCTGTTGCTCAACTGAGGGGGTGGCAGGGTGTGCGGCCAGAGCGCCAATCTGCAGCCACTCACCTGAGCATCTGTGCTCTCCATCATTTCTCAATAGAGTAATGTTTACCTGTGCATGTTCATTTTGTTATTTTTTATGGGGAACAAAGTGCCAAACATATCCAACTTTTTCTCCAGCTTCTCCCTTTCCTGTTTCTTGACAAAGATTTTCAAGAATGTATCAGCACTTCACCCTTTATCTGGAGAGTAAATCAGGTGAAATATTGTATAACTCAATACAAATACTGGAAAAGCAACTCTTCAGTATTTGTTACAGATCACAGATTTTATGTTTATAAAAAAAATCATCAGATATCTGAAATATAATAATTGGGATGAACAAAAGTCAAAGTATGTTAGAAATGTTAAGACACTCAGTGCCATCCTGTGACTAATTTTAATTAAATGTTACATTTAAAAGTTATGAAGTCTTTTTTTTGTAGATTCTGGGACCATTTCTTTATTGTTATGCAATCAATATGTGTCTAGTACCTCCTCTATATTCTTAAATTGATTAATATTAGTTACTGCCTTTTAGCTTTAATAAGTGTTTAGTAATTTCTATAATGTGAAATTTGTTGGACTACATTTTCATTTTCAAGCAATTCAGTCTCACAAACCAATTTTCAAACTCGCTATTCTACTTATGTTAATCAAACATAAATTGATATATCAAGGGAAAAAGAAATACGGTAAATTGGCTTGGATGTTTGTATTAAAATTCAAATAAGAATGCTATTATCAAACTAGATTTGTATTTCACTGTATTTGAAAAGTTTTCTAGGCAGACCCAGTAAGAATTAAAGGATTATTTTTAAATTTAATACTTTTGTTAATTTAACATTAAAATCGTCTTACTACACCTTTTTGTCAATTCTTCACAATCGTAATATAAAAGGAGGGGGGAAGGATACATTTAAAAAGCAAATGAAAAAGAACTCAATGGGAGCCTATTAGGCTACCTGTTGATAGGCCTGTAAGAGTCATTAATGGAGGATCACTGACAGGATGGGCCTTAATGACTCCTCCAGGGACAATTCAGTCTATTGTATCAGAGCTGGTTAGGGACTCATTAACATGAAGACTTGGGACTGCTTAATATGCAAATTACTCATGCAAGGCACTGAGGCACACCTCACAAGTGTCCACATTTTGTTACATACTTTCTTGGCCACCCTTCATCCACATCTCTTGTGAACTCTTTTCTTTCTTCCATTCTCTGTTACAGATTTCTTCATAAGAGATTCTGGACCCCTAAAACCGACCACTTCACAATCAGAGACTCCTTCCCTTCACCCCTGTTCTTTAAGGTTTACATATTCAAACTACTTGAACATTCTGGCTAAATCAGTCAAAATTTAGCACAAAGACTGATAGAGTCTATTTCTCCAGTGTCAAACTGATTTTTACCTAAAAGCAGAGTATTGTGAACAAAGTACTTTTAAAACCCGAGATTCTGAGCCACGGATGTTATGATCAGCAGCTGGGTAATTTGGACTGAAGGTTGGTGAGGAAAGAGTAGTGGAATAGAGAAACGAAAAGGAGAGCAGGAACGGCCCAAAAGAGAGAACATAAGGAAAAAAAGTGCAATTAAACCAAGTAAGAAAAGAGTATTTGTATCTGTGTAACACATTTAATGAAGAAAAGGATTTAAATCATTCAATGTCTGGCGTACAGCAAATGATCAATAAGTATTAGCTATTTTTATTATGTTGACATTGTGCACTTAGGCAAAAGTTGAAGTTCATATTCACACACCCTATTGAAAAAATAAGAAAATGTTATGGAGTGAAAGTTGTTCAGTCTTTGAATTAATGTACCATGAAGAAGGGATCAAAACTTATTCCTACAGTAGAATTAGCTATAGAATTCATGGAAAGTTACTCAAGTGTCTTTAGAATCTTATTACATACCAGGTCTATAAAATATGCTATAATACAACTTTTCATTTGGGACTTTATATGCTACCTGTGTTTATTTTTTTGCCACTTTATTACTCTAGCCTCATCTGAAATACAATACAATCTTTCAATACTGTTTCTTTACTAAATTTCAGAAGAAAACAGAACCTTATTTCTAAACTTATAAACTCCATGGACCTTCAACTCTGTTGTAGTTCTACAGAAGTCTGTATATATTTATCATAAAATATTTATATTTTATGTAATGTGATTTTATGTAATGATATTTTTATGTACTGATTTATATCAGTAATGTGATTTTTTTATTGAGGTATAACTTATGTAACAAAAAATCCACCCATTTTAGTATTCAAAGATTTTTAGCATATGTAGTCTATTTACAGAATTGTACAACCATCACCAAAATATAATTTTAGAACATTTCCAGCACCCCAAAAAGAAACCTTATGCCCATTAGAGCCATTCCTCATTTTCACCTTCAGTTCTAGGCAACCACTCATCTTTTTTCTGTCTATATATTTGCCTATTCTGGACATTTTATATAAAGGGAATGATCCAATATGTGTGTTTTGGCATCTTGTGAGGAGCATGTTTTTCTGGTTAATCAATGCTGTAGACTTTATCAGTACTGCCTTTATATTACTGAATAGTATTCCACACTTTGTTTTTTCAGTCCCCAATTGATGGGCATTTGCATTGTTTCCACTTTTGGCTCTTGGAGATAGTGCTTCTATAAACATTTACATGCAATTATTTGTGAGGAAATGTGTTTCATTTTCCCTGGGTAGATATCTAAGGAATTAAATTGCTAGGTTTATGATGATTCTGTAATTTTGATTTCTCCACATTCTTGCTAACACTTAATATCTGCTTATTGATTATAGTCATTCTAGTGGGTGTGAAGTGATACCTTTACATGGCTTTGAATTGCATTTTCTTAGTTACAAATGGTGCTGAATACTTTTATATGGGCTTACTGGTCATTAATATATTTTCTTTGGAGAAATGTCTATTCAAACCCTATGCCCATTTTTAAATTGGGTTATTTGTCTTTTTATTAGTAAGTTGTGAGTGTTCTTCTGGACACAAGGCACTTATCAAATATGTAATTTGAAAATATTTCCACCCATTCTAAGGGCTGTATTTTCACTTTCTTGATTGTGTGTTTTAAAGTGCAAGAGTTTTTAATTTAGATGATGTCCAAGTAATACAATTTTACAATTAGCATTAAGGTCTTTGTTACCTTGAGGAGATCCTACATAGATTTATGTCATTAAAACACTTTAAATAGGAGGCAATATTCTTTTTAACATAAATAATCTTTATTAATATAATTATCATAAGGAGCTAATTACACTTCACAGTCTTGCTCATGTTAGTTTCAATGCTAAATGCTAGAAAACATCCACCAGTGGTTGGTCCTACCCAGTTATAGACTGGAGTAGCTTCATCAGATTCAGAGATGATGCACACAGATTCAAGGGAAGAAGTCCAACTGACATAGGACACTTACAGTACCAACACTATCTTATTTTCTCTGGAGCCTACCACCAGAAGAGAGGGAGTAGGCAGGGAGGAGCTCATCAGTGCCAAGATGGCTCTCCTGGATGAAGGCTTTTAGAACCCTGATTAAAAATAGCAAAATTAATTACTAGGAAATCCTAAGAAGATAAAGTGAGAAGAGCTCAGTAAGATAGACTACAGTTGGAGATTAGTACAAGAACAATATGGTGCTTGTGAAGGACAAGTTGAGAACCAGGTATGAACCAAAAAGCAAGGAGCAGGTGACTGAAGAAGTTGGGCCACAGACGGACTGATGAAGGAGTCAGGTGCAAGAGCCAAATTCTGCTGAGATACAGGTACATGGTTGAAGGTGGGGATCTCTGCCACACTGAACAAGGCAGCACTCAGCAGAACACTACTACCAACACAGTTAAAAGGACTCAGTCCTTCTACTGGACATCACACTAATTCTAAATAATGTTGAACAAAATGCAATGTGTATTCATTCAACAAATATTTAATATGTGCTAAGCATCATGCTAGAAGTTGAATGATAGCACTAGCTGAAATTAAACAAACTCTGCCTTCCTAAAGTTTACAGTCGAAAGAAGGATAAATGCAAACCAGCAGTTTAAAATCACAGTTGTATCTTTCATAATTGGGGAAGCAGGGGTCCTATAGAAGAAAATAATAAGAGCACTAACACACTCAGAGAGGCATTAGTAACTGTGTGTATGTACACAGGCTAGTAGAGAGGTCACAGTGGAGGAAGGCCAGGTCCTGTATTGTGCCTGCAGCCATATTAAAAGGTTCGATTTTGTGAATCAAAATATGCATTTTTCAAAAAGAAAAATGAATACTTTCTAAAAGTTTACTTTATTTTAAATGGAAATTAACTTTACCATGCTATTTACTGTACTCTTTCTCTCTTCTCCAAGTCAATAGAGTAGCAAAAGATCTTTAATAAACACTTTTGTAAAGCTAACCTTTTGTATCTCAGCACCCCACAGTTCTCAGTGTTGCTGTGGTTGCCTAAAACTCTCTCATGCCATATTTGCAAAAGCATTGTTTTGTTTAGATTTGCTAATTTTCTTTTATTTAGTCTTATTTTTTTGGTGGACACTGAGTCTAGATTACTTCGATGTAAAAAATAACTATAACTCAGAACTGTGTTTATGTTCTGTTTATACCAGTCATTCTTAGCCCTTGTGCACATCTGAATCATCTGGGAAGCTTTTTAGAAATACCTCTGCCTTGGCATTTACATATATACAGAGGGTACCAAAAAAATGTATATGCATTTTAAGAAAGGAAAAAACTATTAAAATTGTAATAATATATACCAATAACAAAAGATGAATACAAGTCATGTTTGACTTTTGCAATTACAAGAGGTGCTCTAAGTGGTTACCATCAGAGTCCAGACACTTCTGATTATGGTGAACAAAGTGACCACTTGTATACATTTTTTTGGCAACCCTATTATATAATATATATATATATATATATATATATATATATATATCTGAAACCTGCCCCAGACCAATTAAATTAAACTCTGTAGTGGGACATGTGGGTATTTTCCCTTTCCTAGATACACCAAAGTTTGAGAGACCCTGGTCATACTACTATTCTACACTGGCTTTTACTATATGAAGGAAGGCATGTTTGTGCGAAATTGAGTCTTGCATTAAAATTGCTTTGCTATTAATATTTTCCATAGGGAGCAGGGAGGAGAGGGTATACATAATCAAACAGACTAGAATTAATGTAAATTTCATATGGATTGTACTTCTGCTATTGTTAGATCTATACACAATTTTCATACATCATGAGGATTATATTTCTATACTTTAGTAAATGTAAATTTGTTATTTTTAATTTTATTATTATTTTTTAATTTATTGGTGACAATAGTTACTAAAATTACACAGGTTTCAAGTGTACAGTTCTGTAATACATCATCTACATATATTGTATATTCACCACCAAGAGTCAGTTCTCCTTCCATCACCATATATTTGATCCTGTTTACCCTCATCTACCACCCTTCTCTCCCCTTACTCTCTGGTAACCACTAAACTATTGGGTATGTCTATGAGTTTTTGTTTCTTTGTTTGCATTGTTCCTTTGTTGCTTTCAGTTTTATATCCTACGTATCAGTGAAATCATGGTTCTAAACTTTTTCTGGGTGACTTATTTCACTTAGCATAATAATCACAAGATCCATCCATTTTGTCTCAAATACATTTTTTTTTTTAACTGAAAAGAAATCTAGTGTTACTTGGGGTAAGAGAAAGTCATCATTTCTACATTAACAACTATATTGTTTATCATAAAAATGATCATGTTTGTGAATATTTAGACCTGCACTAGTAAAATGTTTTCCAGGAGTACTATGTGGCAAATTGCTCAAACAATTATTGTAAGTGCAAGCATCATAAAGTATACTGTCAAGGACACTAGTAGGTTAGAGCTTATAAAAGAAACAATTAGAGTCTTGAGGTGAAAATAATACATATGAGGTGACAGTTATTGAGAAAAGTAGAATGGGCAGTTTAATGATTTAAATGTAAGTTCATGAATAGTGCTAATATTTAATGTATTTGGAGTTTATCATATGCAAGAGAATGTTTTATATAAAAATACTGTGACCACATATATTGTGGTCTTCTTTTTTCCTGATTTGGCAGTAAGTGAAGGCACTTGCAAAATTATACTTACTATATTTCAGAATTATCACTTTACAATATTTTGCTTGATTTATATGTATATGGTATTGATTTTATGGGAAAACAATTTTTTTCTCACAAGTGCCAACTTACATAAACTTATCTGACATGTATAATACTAGTAGTCTATATTCAGAATAATCAAAACATTTTGAAAATAAACATAATGATAGGTACAATTATTTGCTGTTCGTTAAGAAAACTCAAATGTGACATTTCTTTTTAGATTAACCAAAACTCAACTCTACCTTCACTAAAACAAAATTGCAACTGGGTCATTCATTGGAAAAGATGAACCTAAAAGATAGGATATGGGGTTCTGGGCAACCAGAAAGCAGCCAGAGAAAGGAGAAAGGAGTCCTTAAAGATACTGGTGTCAAAGGTAAACTGGCCATTGCATGTTTCCTTTTTTTATGTTTAGAATTTTTTTAAATTAAAATTTATTGGTGACAATGGTTAGTAAAATTACATGGGTTTCAAGTGTACAATTCTGTAATACATCATCTATATATAACATTGTGTGTTTACCACCCAGAGCCAGTTCTCCTTCCATCACCACATATTTTATCCCATTTACCCTCATCTACCATCCTTTTCCCCGCTTACCCTCTGGTAGCCACTAAACTATTGTCTGTGTCTATGAGTTTTTGTTTCTTCATCTGTCTTGTTCTTTTGTTGCTTTCAGTTTTATATTCCACATATCAGCAAAATCATATGGTTAAAATGGCCCTGTGACCCAAAGCAATATACAGATGTAATGCAATTCTCATAAAAATTCCAGTGGTAGTTTTAAAAGAAATAAAACAAAAAAATCATCAGATTTGTATGGAGTCATAAAAGACCCTGAATAGCCAAAGCAATCATAGGAAAAAAGAATAATGCTGGAGGTATCACACCCTCTGACTTTCAGCTTGTACTACAGAGCAACAATAATCAAAACAGTATGGTACTGGCAAAAAAAAACCAGACACACAGACCAATGGAATAGAATCGACAACCCAGAAATAAACCCACATAAATATGGACAGATAATTTTCAACAGAGGAGCCAAAACAATACAATGGAAAAAAGAAAGGTACATGCAAAAGAATGAAAGTAGACCGCTATCTGTCACCAATTGCCAAAATTAACTCAAAATGGGTCAAAGACCTAACCATAAGATCTGAAACAATAAACTACAGAGAAGAAAACATAGATACTAAACTTATGGACCTTAGCTTCAAAGAGGGTTTTATGAATTTGATTTTAAAAACAAGGGATGTAAAAGCTAAAATAAATGAATGGGACTATATCAAAATAAAAAGCTTCTGCACAGCAAAAGTCACCACTGACAAAATAAAGAGGCAACCAACTGAATGGGAGAAGATATTTGCAAACAATGCCTCTGATAAAAGGCTAATATCCAAAATGTATAAAGAACTCATACAACTCAACAACAATAAGACAAACAATCCAATTAAAAAATGGGCAGAGGACCTAAACAGACATTTCTCCAGAGGACATACAGGGGACCAATAGATATATGAAAAGATGCTCAACATCATTAATCATGAGAGAAATGCAAATAAAAACCAAAATGAGATATTACCTCATGCTAGTTAGAATGGGTATCATCAACAAGACAAATAATAACAAGTGTTGGTGGGGCTGTGGAGAAAAAGGAACCCTCATACACTGTTGGTGGGAATGCAGATTGGTGCAGCCGTTGTGGAAGGCAGTGTGGAGCTTCCTCAAAAAACTAAGAATAGAATTACCATATGACCCAGAAATCCCTCTCCTGGGATCTGAAAACATGTATCTTTAAAGATATATGCATGCCGATGTTCATTGCAGCTTTACTTACAGTGACCAAGACATAGAAACAAACCAAAGTGCCCTTCGATAGATGATTGGATAAAGAAGATGTGGAACATATACACAATAGAATATTACTCTCCCATAAAAAAGATGAAATAGTGCCATTTGTGACAACATGTATGGATATTGAGATTATAATGTCAAGAGAAATAAGTCAGACAGAAAAAATTGAGAACCATATGATTTCACTGATATGTGGGATTGCATGTTTTTGTCTATGCTTTTCTTGCACTTCACCTTTCTCTCAGAGACCCTGTGAGTAGTGACGGGTCCTGTGGGAACGTGTAGAAGACTTAAGGAACAGGATCCCATGTAAATAGAAAGGAAGGGCGATGACTTGTACTTGCTTAGTGTATTTACACTGGTTGCTTCATTCAGCATAGAACTCTCATCACCCAGATTTCTTCATGACTGATTCTCTTCATGTCTCTGATCAATTGTCTCCTTCTAATGAAGTACAGTCTTTACTCCCCATTCCTCTTATGCTGCTCTGCATTTTATAGTCTCACTTGCATGTATCATCTTCTCACATAAATTATATTTTCTTTTTTTATTACTTATTGGATTTCTGTCCATTACAATGTAAGCTACACAAGAACAGGGATTGTCATTTTCCCACAAATGTATACCCAGTCCTTAGAACAGTGCCTGACACATAGTATGTGCTCAATAAATATTTGTTGAATATATAAAGATTCTATATTCATTTCTTCAAGTCAGTGATTTTTTTTTACTCCATATTAATGAAAAAGCAAAAGAGCACAGTAAGAGTTTTGTCATTGATATTTTGATTACTTTTATTTCATGTCAACCAAGACCCATACTCTCTGAATCTTAAGGTCATTGGTATTATAGAAGAAAACATACTAGTGTGATTTTTATGTATCCATCCAAGAGGAAAAAGATTCAGATATTTGGGCTAGTGTTTTTCACTAACTTAAAATATACACCTTAGATTTTTGGAGAAATAATTAGGATCAAAATTAATTACAAAAATAAATTCTTGTAAGTATAGTGAAAGTAGTAGAATGAACCTCCCATGAAATAGGTATAGAAATATATAAAAATCTGTGGCATAATTCATATCTACTTATTTATGTTAAAGATGACCTATAGCAGAATTCAATAATTAATACTGATGAAGAGCAAAGGATAAAACCTGTGTTTTAGGTCAGCCGAGTGGGGCCATGGTTAAGCGCTGGCTTGGGAAGCCAGCAGCCCCAGTTCGGGTCCCACATATGAGAGCCAGTGATATTGCCCTCAAAACAAAACAAAACAAAACAAAACAAAACAAACCTATGTTTTAAACATTCCAGGTACAGTAAATAAAAAATGATTAAGAACATAGAAAAGATTATTTAATCTATGACACACCCAAAACAAAGTCATAAGTATGTTGGTATTCATAAATGTCATAAGCAGTTTTTCAAGGTAATGAGAACCTTTTTTTTTTTTTTTGAGGGCAGTGTCACTGACCCTTATATGTGGGATCCAAACTGGGGCCGCTGGTGTCCCAAGCCAGCTCTTAACCACCTTGTCACTCAGCCAGCCCAAGAACCTTTAATTTAGCATAATTAATGGGAAAAATCTAAAGAAAAAACAACAGGAAAATTATACTCAAAATTTACAGTTACATTCAATTTTCCTTTTTACAATTAGCAACCTAAGTTGTATCTTTATCTCCACTCTAATTTACCCTGCATACTCTTTCTGGATTAAAATAGCTAGAATACTACTTTGTCCTTGAGCATAGAGACTAAAGTTCAAAATTCCCAGCCTAGCAAGACTGTACAATTCTTTTTCAACTTTGTTTTTCAAGTTTGAGTCACACAGTTCTTTATATTCCAAGCAGTAGTGAGTGACACCAACGGTGGCTGGATCCCAGGCAGTCCTCTTAAAGGCCCACACATGGACTAACTCACTGTTGGACTCACTTGCTTTGCACTTCAGCAATGGGGCAGCAGCTTGAAAGGCACCAGGGATATACTGGGAGGAACTGATTTGTCTAGGTTCAAGATGAGGTGGGGGAGGGGCATCATTCTCCCAGACAGAGGAGCTGGTGAAGCCATTGTTTCTTTGTTGAGCCGTCATTCTCCTGACATGCAGATGCAGACAGATGTCATATCTGAGTATCCATCAACCTTGCTAATTCCTTATGCACTGCCTTGGTGATCCCCTGAGATATACCCCACACACACACACACACACAAACATTCACACCCACCTAAGCAACTTCCAGTGGCTCTTCCATACAAATGGCCTGACTTAGCACATGCTGCAGATTTTCTTAATATCTTCCAAAGGTTCACAAACCCCAACCAAGAAGCATTCGGCTTCAGCATGCTCTGTACCTCTTGCTGAACAGCCCCAAGTCTGGGACTAGCAGAAGCCAGCCTTGGTTCCCAGCCTGGTATCTTTAGGCACCTCAAAGCCTGATTTGGGTGACAGCCATCTGCAGATTACTTGTGGCTTATGCCAGGGTGCCCTGGGCAGGGCACAGGCTGTGGCTAAAATTTGCCTGTGGAGGGACCCCTCCCAGGAGGCCCTGGAGTGTGGTGGCCAGCTTTGGATAGCACCTGAGCACCACCTGGCCACCTGCACAAATGGGCTGCCTGGAGAGGCACTAGAGTCCTGCTAAAGTGAATGCTGCTCTGTAGTGTCAGGCCCTACACAAGAGCTTCTCCACTGTTGTCATGAAAAGTCCTCACAAACAATCAGCCCAAGAGTCAATACATCCCATTGATGTGCAAACTGCAACCAAGGCTCAACTACAATAGAAGGTCACCCACAGCCCATCAAGAGAAACACCTGGAGGACCCAACTCTGTTGATCAGGGAGACTATATTATTAGGCCCTGCAGGATACCTATTACATAAGGCCACTCTACTAAGACCTGGAGACATAGTAGCCATATGTAATACATAGAAACAATAACAGGGAGGCAGCCAAAATGGGGAGACAAAGAAACATGTCCCAAATAAAAGAATAGGCCAAAGCTCCAAAAAAGAAATAAACAAAATGGAGAAAAGCAACCTAACAGACATAGAAGTCAGAACACTGGTTATAAAGATGCTCAATGATTTTAGGGAGAACTTCAAGAAAGAGATAGGAAACATAGAAATGGAGATAAAAAAAACATAAAAAAGAACCAGTCAGAAAAGAAAATTCAGTAAAAGAAATAAAGAATATATTGGGAGAATCAAGAGTAGATTAGAATCAAGAGTAGATTAGATGAAGCAGAGGATCAAATCAGCAATTTAGGAAACAGGGTAGCAGAAAATCAGAGCAACAAAAAGAAAAAAAATCCAAAGAAAAATGTGGATAATTTAAGGGGTCTCTGGGACACTACCTGCGTACCAACAATTGCATCATAGGGGTACCAGAAGAAGAAGAGAGGGAGCAAGAAATTGGAAACCTATTTGAAGGAATAGTGATGGAAAAATTCCCTAATCTGGTGAAGAAAACAGATGTACTAGCCCAAGAAGTACAGGGAGTCCCCAACAATACGGAACCAAAATGGCCCACACCAAAACACATCATAATTAAAATGCAAAGATTAACAACAAAAAGAGAATCTTAAAAGCAGCAAGAGAAAATCACTTAGTTACCTACAAGAGAGCTCTCATAAGACTATCAGCTGATTTCTCAACAGAAACTTTGCAGGCCAAAAGGGACAGGCAGGAAATATTAAAAGTGATGAAAAGCAAGGCCCTACAAACAAGATTACTCTACTCAACAAAGCTATCATTTGGAATCTGAGGACAGATGAACAGCTTCTCTGACAAGTAAAAGCTAAAAGAGTTCATAACTACCAAATCAGTATTACAAAAAAATGTTTGACTGACTTCTTTAAGAAGAAAAAGAAAAAAATAAGGTTAAAAAATATGAATAATATAGTGGCAATAACTACATATCTATCAATAATTACTTTCCATGTAAATGGATTAAATGCCCCAATTAAAAGATAGGGTGGCTAAATGGATAAGAAAACAAGACCTTTACATATGCTTCTTACAATAGACTCACTTCAGATTGAAAGACACACACAGGCTGAAAGGGATAGATGTAAAGGGATGGAAGAAGCCATTTCATGAAAATTGAAACAAACAAGCAAGAATTCTGGGCTAGCAATGCTTATACCAGACACAATAAACTTTAAACAAAGGTTATAACAAGAGACAAAGAAGGACCCAGGATTCCCACTTGTGGGTATTAACCTGAAAAAAACCAAAACACTTCAAAGGGACCTGTGCATACATATGTTCATTGCAGTAATATTTACAATAACCAAGACATGGAGGCAACCTGAGTGTCCATCAATGGATGAATAGATAAAAGGAGGTGATACATATATGCAGTGGAATATTACTCAGCCATAAGACAGAATGAAATCTTGCCATCTGCAGACCTTGAGGGTATTGTACTGAGTGGAATATCAGACAGAGAAAGACAGATGCAATGTAGTTTTGCTTATATGTGGAATCTAAAGGACAAAACAAACAAACAAACAAACAAAGAAAACAGAAACAAACTCATAGACACAGAGAACATTTTGATGTTTGTCAGATGGGAGAGTGGTAGGGAGCAGTGGGTGAAAAAGGTAAGGGAAATAAGTAGAAATTGGTAATTACAAAATTGTCATGGGGCTGTAAAGTATAACATAAGGACTTTAGTCAATATAATAACTATGTATGATGTCAGATGGGTACTAGATTTATTGGGGTGATCACTCTGTAAGTTATATAAATATCTAATCACTATGTTGAACACTTGAAACTAATATATTATTATGTCATCTGTAATTGAAAAATTAAAAAAAAACTTTAAAAAATGAATCAATGGATCGTTATAGATAGAATGTATTATTATTTTACCATGTGAAATATATAATTATTTTGTTAATTTCTTAAAATATATGTTTTCCAAATCTTATTATCATAAAAACCTAATATAACTTTAAAAGTTTTAAAAGCATTATACATCTGTTAGTGTTATTTCCATTTGAGTTTGTTAATATTTTCAGAAAACATTTAAATGTATTTTATATTGTGCAAAATAAGCTGCGAACTAGTAACTTACCACTTCTTAAAGTTTTCTAAAGTAAAAGCTTTTCCCTACATGCATCAATGCAACTGGATCCCTCTGTTATATAATTTTAAAATATTTGTATACAGGAATATGGGAAGTCTTCATATTCTTCCTGTTATTTTCTTTAAATCTAAAATTATATCAAAATAAAATGTTTTTAAATAGTACTCAATAGATTGTAACAGATGAATCACACTACCTTTTTTTAGGTTTTAAGGTTAAATGTTTACATGCATTGCATTGCTTCCCTTTATTTGTTTTTGTTGTTTGGTTTCATGTAGGGGAAAACTAAGACTGCAACCTGAAGAAAGAGATGACAGTGTATACAACTTAATAGTGTTTAGGTACACAGGAGGAATCTGGTAGAGGCAAAATGCAAGCAAGGGAATTCAGGAAGGTAAAGAAAGTAGATAGGACAACAGCCAGACCCAGATCCACTGGTGTCAGAATCCGTGAGCACCACCAGAGCAGCAGCACTAACAGGAGTACTGACCCTGGTGCTGACCCTGGTGATGGCCCTGGTGCTGGCCCTGGTGCTGGTAGTGGTGCTGGCCCTGGTGAGAAGAAAGAATGAATGGCTCAGTTCTGATCAGTGGATATACAATATTTGCCTTTGGTCTTTTATCGCTCAGCCTGTTGTTTTTTTCTGGTTCTGGTACCATTGATATGGACCACAGTATAAAGGATGTCATAGGCTAAATAACGAGTATTTCTTCGTATGTGTGATGTTAAGATTACCTGATATTATTTAACAGTAAAAGTGTAGAGACTCGATTTATCAGCTCTTTAGAAGACATTGGAAAGGAGGAAAGACAATAATAAAAGTATCCTATAGTAGACTATATTAATTTACTTCTCAATTTGATCCTTCATTAATACCTTGGTAACTGAAAGCAACATCTAAATTTAGATTGTCTACAAAATGTTACATGGTTAATGTGTTACGTGGTCAATTCTATATTTAATTTTGAGTCAATTTTAGCAACAAATATGTGGTTATTGCAGACAAATTTCCCTTTTATCTGTTGTTCTTATAATATGTAAATATAGTCTTTGTACATTCTAGTCTACTCTTGATTTTTAAAATAATTTTTTATTTTTCATCAAATGAGCAGTCATTACCTCCACAGAATGGTGGCTGTAGAATGAATAGCAGTTAGCAAAGGAGAATCAGTTTTTATGCTGAGGCTTCTTATTTGCATGACAGGAAAGATGACTGTGACTTTAAAACAAAATATCAAGAAAAGGCAGGAGAATTAAGATTGGAGGAGAAATGTAACTTTGTTTTGGGACATTAGGGACTTAATTTGCTACCTGGATATCCAAAAGGAGATGTCCGGAAGGGATCTGATTTTTAAAGATTTTGAAAACAATAAAAGCACTTATTATTAACACTGTAATAAACATAATTCATTCTTTAATTATTCAGAGGGTATTTTTGTATTTTACCAGGCCTCAGCATTTTCAATGAAAAGACAAGTTGTCTTTAATATTTTTTCAGTGCTTTTCATGTGCAAAACCCTGTGTTGTCACTCTGGGGAATGATCTTAGACTAATATACCATTTTGACCTCAAGGAACTTGCTGTCCACTTGGAAAGATCACATACACATAAAAGTTATTTAAAAGTGCAAGGAAAAAGCCATCTTTCTGTAAATGCCACCATTGTAAATATTATGACTAACCAGACATAGAGAGGGCTGTATGGCAAGAGTTCTCTTCCTTCCAGACAGAAAAATATCTGATAAACATTCAGTCTTTAGCTAAATATTAATTTCTTTGCCTATAAATGAATTGTATCAGATGCAAATGTAGCAAACAGCAACCTTTCTTTTGAGGAAAGTGTTGTTGTTGTTTTTTGTGTGCCCTAGAAGTAGTTACTCCATGGATGGGAAAATATTGCCAGAAATACTGGTAATTTAAAGGAAGTATAACAAAGAAATGAAAGGGTAGAAAAAGTAAGTCCCACAATATGGGTAAATCAACAGGAGTTGGAATCCTGTTGAACTACATGAGTTGTATGGGTTTTGTAAACAAATGCCTTGTATGTTCATATAACTAGATTGTCTAAAAACTTAACTTGGTTTGCCAAAGTTAGCCTTGAATGAGATATTACTAATACAGAAAATATAAAATACTAGGAAAGATGAACTAACTGAAGAATGCCTTTATTATATTTATTACACACACATAAATATGAATTGTAAGTAAAGCTCATGTATGTATGTGTGTGTGTGTGTGTGTGTGTTTCACACAAAAAAATCAGTGCATCAAGGATCATTTAAATGCAGATGGGCCATATTACTTATACTGCTCCCTATGTTCAATTACTAAATTGACTCATGATACCAGACCTCTGCAGATATTCATTGACAAGAACAAAGAGCTCTTAATTCAAATGGTGCACACTCACACACAGACACACACATGTCAAGAAATTTAGCATATAGTTAAATGAATTCTTGTAGACATAGCATTAACCTTTCTACAAAAGGATACAGTTATAACCAATATTCAACTGGTCTATATTATATTTGAATTTTACAAATCAATTCGAGATTTCTTTTCAATGTCTTACTCATACAATTACATTCTTGAGTGAAATTTTATTTAAAAATTAGATATCTGGAAAATAGTGCAACTATCATTTTTAATTATTCATTATCAGTCCAAGAGTGTTTCAAAAATTCTAACACAGCTATCTTTTTAGGTGGAATTGAAAAATAAACTGAATGATATTCTGAAGTACTTTAAATTTTGTAATTTTGTAAGAGTCTCCTTCCCTTCTCTGACTCACATAGGAGGTAGAGTAACAATATTAATATCTCTAACATTCAGACCTAAAGCTCAAGGTGCTCCTTAGCCAGCCTGCTATTAACCTACTGTGCTGCCCCTTGGTACATCATTGCCGGCAAAGCACAGTCTTTATAATAGCGATATAATTCATCCCTTAAGAGAATTCAGTTGTAATGAGTATTTTCTTCTCTGAATTTTGCAGTAAAATACTACAGACTACTTTATTAGTTTACTAGTGAGGACCTCAGGGGAAAAAAATCTAATGTTATTGGGGTTATTTGACATAGAAAATAGAAATCAGTGACAGAAACAATATAATTCTGCTTAACTTTAAAGTATAAGGAAAGGGACCCCAACATTCAATTCAAGTGAGGATCAGAGTAAACAAACGACAAGGTTAAAGACATTGAACAATATGAATGGTTACATAAAAGACATAGAGGTTCCTACAATCTTCCCAGGATATGATTAAGAGAGAATTTATAGCTATTTGGCTTGAATAGTTTTCAGAATAATTATGCCTGAAAGCAAAGGATAGAATTAGATGGTCTCTTTTACAATAATACAATTTAGTGAAAATTGTTCAGAAACCATCAGAAACAATGATTCAAACTTTATGTACAATAAATGCAACAGTTTTATACACCTACTTAAGATCATATGTGAAGATTATATTTTTTTTCTGCTGCACCTGATTTTTAAAATATGTGCAATTGTTCTATTGGTAAATATCAGAAAATTTAAGTTGTAACAATATATTATGAAATTATTTATAAATATTATTTCCCAAAAAAATATATTAGCAAAATATGAGCATTTTGCAGAGCTTCATTTTACATATGGCTTATGAAGCTGAAATTTACCTGAGGAATTCTATGTGATTTGTGATTGTGTGAAGACAGCCACAGTAATTTTTAAGAATGAAAATCGGCTTGCAATTTTTCTTATAGATTTAGAACCATTAGGTTTGTATCATGGCTTTATTTTGTTAAGCAAATCAGAATACTATCAGTGTTAAATGGGCTATAAAACCTTTTTCACATAGTTAGAAAAAGCATCTACTGTTTGGCATGCTTTATAAATATAAGTTGGGGGATATTTTGATCTTTTAGAACACTGCAAATTTCAAAAAGAGTAAGTAAAATTCAAATTCACAACTGAATATAGGACAGTCACTGTCTTATAATGTTAGAATTCCATTTTTAGTTGTGCTTTGACTAGCACTGATGTACCATATAGACAGACCATTTTCAGATTAACTTAAGGGGGAGAAAATAGTAAAATCTCCTAAGACAGGTTTGTTTAATGTACAATCAATCTCTCACTAAACAATGAAATAGAACTGTCCAATTTAGCTATTTATCATAAAATCTTTAAACAGCATGACAGCATGATTAAGTTTCAAAATCAGTTATTATTTATAGAATAGATAATGAAAGGTCCATGCCAGTTACCAAGGAAAGCTATTGGAGAAGCAGAATACAAATGTGAAAACATTTGAGAGATATG
This sequence comes from Aselliscus stoliczkanus, assembly GCA_033961575.1. NCBI lineage: Eukaryota > Metazoa > Chordata > Mammalia > Chiroptera > Hipposideridae > Aselliscus > Aselliscus stoliczkanus. The sequence continues at coordinate 65,944,056 of CM066740.1, read as the reverse complement.
TTCTGAGAAGCTTTTTCTTTTTTATGTAGTGGTGGAGTACAGAGAATGGCTTAAAACAAAAGAATGGCAGAAATGCAATAGTACATAATGTATTTTCTTGGAGGAAAGAGTTACATAAAATTTAATTTTACCTTTTATTCATAAATATACAGGGATGATAAGGTGAAATTGTGTATAGCCAATTCAATTATTTAATCCAAAAGAACCAGCCTTAGAAAAACTATCTTAAGAAAAAACATGTTGTAGTTCATTAAAAAAAATACCTACTGTCCAACTTATGAATAGGTGATATTCCAAAATCTTTTTGTAACCTGGAAGTTGCTAGAATTTGGAAATAATTTTTCCCATAGATATTAGTTTCTTAATGCCATAAATATTAGTTTCTCTGGTTAGTGACCAAAAGCTTACTGAACCACAGCATAACTAATTTTGAAACTATTTATATTAGCCTCGGTCCTTGCAGTGGGAATGATATTGAGGGGGAAAAAGCATTTCTTTCTCCATTAGTCTTGGGCATAGGACTTGTCACACAAGATTTCAAAATTTGGAATTTATCACCTATGCAGTCTTCGAAGTGTCAGCAACTGGAATAGATGCTTATATATGTTAGCTAATGTATTTCTTATAGAAACTCTGCCAAGTAGAAATTACTATCCCTATTTTATGTCTGAATAGAATGAATACAAACTATAATTTGTCCAAGCTTACATAGTTAGTAATTAGAATGAAAGCTCAAATTTGCCCTACTTAAAAGCCTGTGCTGTTTCATTATGCCTTACTGTTTTTGCAATCCCTCTCCCTCCCAAATACAACACACACACACACACACACACACACACACACACACACACACACACTCCAGACCTTCAGAGTCTTCACCCTTCTACAGAGCCCTTACCACAACTGTGCACTCAAATCGGTCTCCAGCCTCATACTGGTCTCTGCTCTGAAATTATCCATTTCCATTGTCTCAATCCACAAAGTACATTCGTGCAACTGATATTTAGCAGTGTAAGACAGAGAAAGCCCCTGACATCCTAAAGGTGTTTGCATTTAAAGAGGAATTTTATGTATGTGTATGTTACATGTGAGTGAGCATACACATATGAACACTATATATATATATATATATATATATATATATATAGTTTGGTTTTTTGTTTTTCCAAGTTTCAAAGTGAGGTGTCAGAGTAGAGAGGATCTTTGAAGTCTGACAGGGCACTGGGCACTCGGGTATGTTCCCTGAGGTCACTTCTCTTATGTTATTCCTGTTGGATGTTGGGGTAAAAACTTGGACTGGAGACAAGAGTCACAGTCAGCAGAACTGGAAGAAGATGAAAAACGGTCCCACTTCACAAACACTTTTTTTGCCTGGAGCTTTGTGGGCTCCGAGCTCTTGTGCCCTGCTCCATAGACGGGCTGCAGGGGGGAAGTCAGGTGAGGCATGGTGTCCATACTGATTTCCTTCAGCTAGAGCTTGAGAGAAACCCTCTTCTTCTCTCAGAAAAATTTCAAAACTACTCCTGGGAAAGTCTAGGCTGAATGGTATGGATTTTCACAAAACCAGGAAGCTGTGGAGCCCTGGTAGGTCTCCAAGGAAACCCTAAGCTACTTGGCTCTTTGCTGTCAACCCGCTGGCAGCTTCCAAAGTCTTCTTGACGGGTCCTGTGCAGCTGTGTTTTATATTTCCATATGGTCTTGCCAGAGGTCCCTCTCTTAAACAGACCAGGCTTCCACAATTAGTGTGGACTGAAAACAAGTTAGATATGGAATACATTAAGTCATAAAGGTCTCATGGGGCTATTTACACCTCTTTGGACTATTTCCAGGATCCCAGATTATACTGTAAGTGTAAATTAAAGACTCTCACAACCCAGTCAGTGGCTCTGACTGGGACACGTAGCACGGCCATACCTTATGCCCCATTTTCCAGTGCTTTTCTTGGCCACGTATTGATGAGTTTGCCACCCTGAAAGATAAACTCTGTGTAATCTTAAAATCACATTTTAGAAGGTATTTCTCTCTTTCCCTAATCCTAGTCCTCAGGTACAAAAATTGACCACTCATCAATTTTTTCCTTTGGCATTAAAATCTTTCAGGAATTTATCTGCATTCACCTGGCCAAGTCATAAATACCACACAACACCTATATCATGCCGTGTCTTTACTTAAAATAATAAATTGTTTCACTTAATAAAATACAAAACCAGATGAAGTCAGTCTGTGGATCCAGTGGTTGGGAACATACATTTAGCTGCTGGTGGGGGTAGAAAAGATGCTGAAAAGTTCACTCCTCTACCCAACACACAAAATCAGTTATAGATCACATATTCTAGAAAACCCAAAATGAAAACGGCCCTTATTTCCTTTTTATCCATTGCTCCTCTTGTACACCCTAGGAACCTGAGTGGGGCTGTGGTGTCCTCTCCCCGGCTCTGCTCTCAGCCCCTGTGAGACCGTTTGCCTCAGGGCCTCTGATCATCTTCAAAGGGTCATGTTTCCAGCTCTGTTTCCCAGAGAACACTGGTTCCTAACAACACAGCACCTGACACACAGGCCCCTGGTAAACACTTGTGAAATGAGTTTCAGAACCTGAACAAGGATGACTGTGATGTCTGGGAAGTAATACAAGTTCAAGAAATCAGGAAATTAGTGGAACAAGATTTGATAATGATGATGACAATTATAGTTGGCTTTCGATGACTACTTATATGCCCAACTCTGTACTGAAAACTTTAAAATATAATCCCATTTACTGTCATTTAACCATCACAGCATCAGGCATGCATCATTACCCCCTTTACAAATGAATAAGCTGAGGCTTTGAGAAATAAAGTAATATGCATGGCCACATAGCTACTAAGTATATATTTTCTGGGAATATTGCACATCTGTTCAATGGCCAAATGGATGCTGTTTTTACTGCTTCTGACCTGGACCTCCGTTTTTTCATCTATTAAATATGGAAATTTTAATAGTCATCAAGATCTCATCCAACTTTACGGTGTTCCAGATTAGAACACACATCTTAGAAATACAGTTCAGTTGGTTTTACTTATTTATTAAAACCGTACAAAAGACAAAGAAATGGCTCTCTAAAGGTGAAAATTTAGGAATGCTGAAAGAAGAGAGGAATTTGGGGGCAGGTTGAACCTTTCTAGGACTTTCAGATGCACTTAAATAAAGCTAGATTTAGTGTTGTGTTTTACAACAGTTAACATTTACTGAAAACTTAGGTGCCAGACACTGTTAAAAGTTTATATGCATTATCTCATGTAAATCTCAAACAATCCCCATGAGGTAATACTATTATTATTCCCAATTAACAGATGAGGAAACAAAGTTTAACTTGCTCAAGGCCATACAGCTAACATGTATGAAGCTTGGACTCAGACCCAGATATGTTTAACTCTGAAACCCATAATTTTAAGTTTCAGGTTACATTGCTTCAGCATGCTACTTTTAGCTTCTTTATCCATGTACATTTAATGTAAATTATATCAGTGTCATTTCATTTGGGTCACTTCTTTTGAAATAAAGCCCACAGGATGCAGATCAGAAATCTGCTTAGTTTGCTAACACTATATACCCCAATGGTGGCCCTTATCGAGTATCTCATGATTATGCCTTATTGGTGCAATTAAATACCTGTGGGTCACTCAGTCACATGCCTATGAGTTACAAACTCTTTTCCTCTCCATCTAGATATTTCGTTTTGTTCAAAGTAGATAGATAAATAAGCATCAAAGAAAATAGACTATCACGTCAACGTGGATGGAGAGCTGCGATCTCTGACTTGAAAAAAAAATCTCCATAGAAAAAGTCCCAGTGCCTAGGGATGTTGACATAACTGAAATCTTGCTTTACCGCATCTGTCTTCACAGCTCATCCCATCCTTATTAGAGGGCATTACTGACACTTTCAGAACATACAATCTCCAGGAGTCCAATAGCAAATTAACTTTGGTATTAAGAAGAATTAAGTTAGATGTTACTCTCTACTTTAAGACAACTTTATTTCCATTTTAACTCTGACATGTTATACATATTTTAACCTACTTGCATGTATGAAGCAAAAATTCACATACATTTCTCTTCTCTATTTATCTTCTGAAAGAAGTGACCTCCAAATTAAGTTACACAGGAAGTATGAAAATGTTCATCAAAAGCCCGTTTAGATTCTGTAACTCTTTAGAGGGAAGAGGATATTTTAGAAGCTGCAATTTTTTGTAAAATAAGTATTAGTTCATTTTTATTATAGTCAAGTACACATTTTGTAAAATAACACTAATAAGGTAGTTATTTTTCCCTAACCAAATTCTTCACAATGAAATCCAACTGCAATATTCATTTAGAAATTTGATAATGCTCTCTTGTGTGAGTTTTGGGAATATGTGAAACCCCATTGCATATAAATTATATCATGGAAAAGCTGTATAAATATTCTATTATGGCACATGCTGTTCTAAGGATCTGTCAGGATTTCCTTTATGCACTCCATTTTGAGTGGTATATAAATCAGATGTAAAAATTCAGGTTGGACTGAAACTCAGCACAAAAGGCCTCCTCCAGAGGCAATTGCTTTTTGCAGAATGTGGTTTGAATTATGTTGGTCATTTTTAACTTATAGAAGTGCAGAAAATGTATTTGTGGTTTTGAAGGAGAGAGATTTTTTCCATTTTTATAACTCATTAGGAAACTTTACAGGCCTTTAGACCATTTCGTGGTTTAGTTTTTCTCAGGTTTTTTCCCCAAAGCAATATTAAAACTTGAATGGGTCTGCTATGAGTCCAATGATTACTGTTCTGAATACAAATGTGTGTATGGATATATATAGTCATACATATCTTCAACTAGAAGTTCCAATACTATCTTGACTGGGGTAGATTAGGCCTATCGGTTGCCCCTTTTGTTCTTGATATCAAATCAACTTTGGTCTATCAAAAGAATCCCCTTTCTATAGCATAGTTCAACATGTATTGCTTATCATTTTAAAACTACATCTTTAACTTGCAGAAAAATCCTGAGTTAAACACTGCTTCTTCTTATAGAAGTTGTGCCTTTTCTAAACTTTCCTTTCCACTGACATAGAGCAAGTTGCAGCATGTTTAATAGATATTCGTGATGATGATCTTGTTTGTAAAGTATGTGTATGTTTATGTATATAAATTAGTTTGTTAATAGTGTTGAACTTATTTTGTCTATCTAGTTATCATGCTGCTGAGTAATTTCATAAACATCTAAATTATTATTTTAGCACATGTAGAGATTATGATTACATTACCTATCTTAATAGCATCCGTTAAAATCTGAGAAAGTTTTCTTTGGACTTGGAAAGTTGACATAATTCAAAAAGTTGAGTAAACCAATCTTTCAAATGACTTTAAAGGATAATGAAAGTAGAAATACTTTATATGATTGAATTACTTCCACCTATATTATGTTTAGTTCATTAATTCATTAGAAGTATATATTTAGTAGTTATTATTTATTGTCATATAATAGAGCAAGGCATTAAAGCACTAAGAAGTTAAACATTTCCAATGTCATTCCTTAGGTTTGTGTTTAATTCTGCTCAGAATCTGGGTGCCTTGATTCCTTTTCATCATATTACAGTATTTCTGGTGCAGTTACTAGAATCTTTGGGTTTAGTGACAGGACAGACAATGAAGAGAATAATCAAACATTTGCCTGTGGTTGGGGGAGCATTGGGAAGCAGGAGGGACCTGTGTTCTCCTGGATGTTTTATCCACTAACCTAGTGTCACGGAAATCAGCCAACTCTGGAATAGACAAATCTGAATGCCAGTTTTCTTTATTTTTTATATTAACAGGAGAGCAGGGTTAGTAATGCGGGGTCTTATCCCAAATCTCTAATCTATAAAGCTGAATATCCTCATTTCTATTTGGGTCTTTTTGTTTTATTCTGCCCCATTTACTTTAACTAATTTATACTACCTTGTGTTCCATGTTACGTTTAGTTGTACTTATTTATATTATACAGTTCACCTGTAATTCATACACCACTCATATGCTTATGTCTTTCTCTTAGTTTATCATTCAAGTCATAGTTTTTATGACTAACTTAACATGTATCACCCCAAACACCCCTGTAGGGCTCAATCAGTCACCAAACGTTTGTTGCAGCTTTTGTGGAAGTCTAAGAACTTCTGAGCACTAGGTACACTGAAACACAATTTTATGTTAATCAGAAATTTTTTGAAGTACTGCAAAGACATTTAAAAACTGCTGAAAATAAATATACTTTAAATGACAAAATAAATAGTTTTACATGTTAAGAATCTAGAGTCCATGGTTAGAACTTAAGCAATTTATACTCATTAGGCAAGCAGTGTACAGGTTGTACTCCCTCCTCACTTGGTACATTATACCATATTGTTCCATATATTTGGAGGAGAGATAACACGGTGCTGTTATTTGAATAGCATTGACCTCGGTAAGGCTTAGCAGCCCTATTTTATACATAAAAAGCAGTGTATTTTAAACAGAATAGCTATCTCTTACAGCACATGAAATAAAGAACAGCATTTTAAAACTTTAAGATTATGAAGAGTAAAGAATGTAAGATATATCCTCACCTTGATTTTACCTTTAAGCAGCCTTTTATTTGTCTATTAGGAACTTCTTCCCAAGGTTTTACAGACTTCGGCTCTTGTTCTTTCTTTTGACAAAGCAATATATAATTCGTGCCATTATTATTTGACCAAAATGTACCAACAGAAGTTTCATAACGTATACAAAACTCAACTTTACTGCCATCTTTTTGATAAGGAGGAACCAATGAAATCTTAAAGGAGAATTGGTCAGTTTCACCATCACAGGAATTCGGGACATATTCTGCTAAAATGTCATAATGTGTGTGCCAGTCATCTAAGGACATTCTCACATATACTAACTTCTCAAAAGAAATATTTAAAACTCGAATAATGCCCTTCATACATGTAGAGCCGGGAAGACACTCAGCTGACTCCAGTATCGCTTTCTGTATTTGAAGTTGTTGCATAAGATCTTCTTTTGAAGAAGGTAAGTCAAATAGTGGAGATAAAACATAATCTTCTGGGCGGAAAACATCCTTCCTTAAGTCAAAATTGGTGGAAGTACTTGGTAAATCCCAGCAATCAAATTCTTTGACAGATACAAGATTGAATCCAAAGGTGTCAGCAAAGGAAACTCTTCTCGTACCTGAAGATGGAGTGTCCAGGTACATGTCTTCTGAAGTATCAGAACCCCGTCTACTAGGCTGAGGGGAGAAGCCAGGCTTGAAGTTAGCTTTAACTTCTTTATCTTCAGAAAGAGAATCGGATAAATGAGGAACTTCTAAAAAGTTATCTTTGTTAATCTGACTAGGTTCTTCAGAAGGCTCCATTGGGCTCTCTGATATCAAATAAAGGAGACTGTATAACTAGTAGCAGCTGATATTTGAGATACAGAGGCTAAAATAAGTATAATGTTACTGTTGACATTGCAAGTAGGAGTCAGATCTATAAATAGGTCTGGTGGCATGTAAACTATGCTAGCTTGCCTCCAAAGGCCTTTAATATGATAGCATCCATGTTACTCTTACCAGTATGTTTCAGATTTAACTCTCAGGTTTTAATGTGTTTTTGAGCTGAGTTCCAAAGAGACATTTTAAATCATTTTTTGCTGTGTTAGAAAATCTGAAACTTAAGAATAAAAATATTATTTTAACCAGTTGGTATTAAAAAATAAAAAGTTGGAGCTTCTATTTTAAAAGAAAATAACAGTAGTATCGGAATATTAAATATGTAGTTGGAACTAACCCAGCCCGTTGGAGCAGACAAGTGCCACAGGAGAGAATAAGATTCCTAGAACTGGAAACATACTGTGCCTGATCATAATAATAGCTCCCATCTATCAGGAACTGATTGTGTAAAATTTAAACTGAAAAAAGATTAAATGGAAGTGCTGGGAGTTCTGAGGAAGGAAATATGATTTAGATGGAGAAGATAACATTTGAAATAAACCACGATGGGCAAGTAACACATAGACATGTGGGGTTGAAGTGAGGTGGATTTTCTAGGTGGAAGAAAGAGTGTGAACCAAAGCCTAGACCAAATAATTAGTCAAATCCGTTATTTTAAACATTAGTAGGTTTCTTTTAATTTAGCCATGGAAAAACACACACAAGTAATGTGTTATTGATTTGAAAATATAAATGAGCAATAGGAAGCCTGGCCTAGGAGTAAAATATTTATGTGGAATAGAATGTTTGTCTTTGGCAAATAGCCATCTTACACTCACAGGGCAGAAGTTGATGCCGTGACACCTTGGAGTTCAGCGGAGTTTTAAAGTGTGAGTAGCCTGTTTAGACTCTCATATTTGTGTGTGTGTGTGTGTGTGTGTGTGTGTGTGAATGTAAAACCCACTTACAGGGTGGCAATTGGATAAAAACCTATAAAAATTTTAAATATAGATGAGCTTTGACCCAGAAATACTCCAGCTAGAAATCTGCCCCAACAGTATAGGATAAGCAAAGAGAAATGTAGATATATGCTCCTAACAGAATTATTTTTAAAACTCTACAAATGATTTAGATATCCATCAATAGGGAACTGAATAAATAATGTTACACCCATATAATAGAATGTTTACAGTCATTAAAAAAATAAAGATGCACTTTATGTGTTGATATGGAAAGATAACAAAGACAAATGGCTAAGTAAAAAAAAAAAAAGTGTATACAGATTTGTGCATAGAAAATTCCTGGAAAGACAAAAGAAGTCATTAGCAGTGGCTCTCTCAAACACAGAGGCTGAAGGTTGTAGGGGAAAAGGTACTCGTTCATTTCACTTCATAATCTTCTGTATTGTTTGAAATGTTAGCCATAGCAAGGTTTTCTTTCAATTTAGGTTCAACTCAAATAAATCAAGTATGAAAGGTGATTAATTTTTTAAAGAAAACCCAATAGCATAATTTCTTTAAAATTACAGCTTTGTAAATACATTACAACTTATTGGATAATTTGAAGCACATAATATAGTGGATAAAGAAATTATTTTTAAAATTAAAAATGAGTAATGTTTAGGGCCGGCCGAGTGGTGCGGTGGTTAAGTGCTGGCTTGGGAAGCCAGCAACCCAGGTTCAGGTCCCACATATGAGGGCCAGTGACACTGCCCTCAAAAATAAAAAAATAAAAAATGAGTAATGTTTAGAAGAAGAAAATGAAATTATTTAGGCTTTACCTCATCCACTTAGCTAGAATGGCAGGTGATCATATGAATTTTCCAAGCATGGGAAATGGCTGTGGAAATGGCTATCCCTTGCAAACGTAATAACCATGAGCCATGAGTAGCCATATTCCAAGGTACCTAAAATATATTGTTGGGTATTCATGAATTAGTAACAAAACACATAATAAAGTTAGTAAATAACAACTACAGTCATGTACATAATAGAATAATGAAAATTTACAGATGTAATAATGTACTAATGTAATTTAACTATCCAGGGCTTACAACAGAGGCATGGAGATAAAGACCCCTGGGTTGTTCTCCTGGATCTGGCACTTACTAGCTGAGTGACCTTCAGAATGTTGCCAAATTTTCTGTTTCCTTAACTGCTAACATGGAATATTAACAATTAGATGAAATGCTTGTTAAATTTCTAGAACAAAACCTATAGTAATAGTAGCAATCATTATTTTTATTTCTATATGTGCTTGTGAAAGGCTGATTTTCTAAGATACACCAACAGATAGGTGATAGAGAAAGGTAGATAATTGATAGATAGGTAGACATACTATAGAGAATCCACATACATAATATTAAGTAATGATTTGTAATTTGTTTCATTTCTGTCTTCTTCAAAGGCTTTATAGTATGTAACACTTAGCTTTTCAAGACATAAAATAGCTCTACATTGGAAAATGGTCCTGTTATTTGAGCTAAACTTTCCCCGCCTTACTTAATTTGTCCTTTGCACAGAGCATGACTCCCTGATTTGTGGTAATCTCTGCCTATCTTTTGGTGTTCCTAACCTTCACATAATTGTACATGGTTGACATGTTCCCTCTAAGTCACCACTTAGCTAAAGCAGAGTAATTTCATCTTTTTAATCTCTTCTCACATGTCAATCCTCAGTGCTTTTTATCATTTTGTGAGTCCTCTATGAACTCCTTTCAGCTTGCCTATCTTATTCTGCTAATGAGCTGCCCCCAGATGAATTCAATATCACAAATCAAGCATCTCTGGGGCATGTAAAGAAACACTACCAGCCTTGTGACTGGTGTTCATATTTAGTCAAAATTCACATTGCCTTGCTTCTTTTCCATATCACAGATCAGACCAACATCCCATTTTCCATGTCTACTACGACCTCCATTTTAACACAACTTTCACCACACAACTTTCACCACCTCAAGTGCTAGGTATACTGTTTTCAGCAGAGTTAGGGGATTTTTGCTGTTGTTTTGTTTCATTTTATTTTATAAACTACAGCTCAAGCTTGCACACATTACATTTTTTTTTGTATTACACAAAGATTCTCAAAGTTACCTTTAATGTAAAAGACAGTACCAACCATGACTCCAGTAAATAGTAAATAGACGGCATGCTCAAAATAAGGTAACTCCAGGAGAGTTTATTTACAAGGGTCTATTTATAAAGTGTAAATGCAGAAAAGCCAGATGGCCTAGTGCAGTAAACTGGGGGGCCAGGTGCCTAAGAGCTCTTACCATTTCTCAAGCGATGATAAAGGGAGGCAATTGTCAGAGAACTTGAAAGCAAAGAGTGCCTTAAACTGCTCATCAGCAAGAGGGGATCAAGTTATACAGCCAGCTGAAGATGACCTTGCCAGGAGTGATCTAGGGGCAAAATATGCTGAATTCACTCTCCTTTTCTCTGATGTCCTGCATGGGCCACCATTGTCCTGAAACTATGGGGACTGTTACAATTCATTCAGGTTGGTCTCCTGGAGCAGAGAGGAGGGTGGGGAAGGGTCATCAGAGTGCTGAGTGGATTTGGTGGAGCAAACAAAAGACATCAGAGATTAAAAGTTTAGCATTTACTTATTTTCATGTGCTTATGCATTATATTTAAGCAAACATGATTTAAAATATTTATGTGTGTTCCTTTTACTTCATGCATATTCCATTTCAATGCCAACTGAGTTTCTATTACCTGACCTTTTATTGTTAACAGCAAAAAAAAAGTTCAAATATCTACGATTTGTAAGCTCTGACCCTGTGCAAGTCACAAATAATACCAAGTTTATTCATAGATGGCTAAGAAAGGACTGAAATTTTGTGAGATTACTTATAACTTTGCATTTGTTTCCATAGTCTTTGTCTGCAACATCAACTGAAGAAATATTTTGTTGAAAGAGAACCTGGAATGGTGATTCTTAACTCTGGATACATAGGAAAATCACAGAGAGAGATCTTCGAACTATCAATACATGGGCTCAGGGGCACTATCCCATCTACTGAATAAGAGCTTCCAGGTTAATGATGCTCTACGAGTGACTCTGGTATATAGATTCATCAAGATGCATGATCTAGCCTGGAACGTGGAGTCAGGGACTTATGCTCTAGTTAGAAAGAATTGTAGATATCAATTTTAATGTGCTATATAATTTTTTGATATGGAGGCTATAAAGTGCTTTTATAAAAATGGCATAAAAATTTAGTAGAGTTATAGAGTAGCACAACTTTAAGGTAGTTAGCAATCAACTAGGCTAACCCCTTAAGTTTCACAAAAGAAAACTGGAATCCATCACAATGAAGATGGGTGAAGAACCCCATCAATTAATAACAAAGCTGGGACTTGAACTCAGCTCTCTTGATTTTAGTCTAGTATTCTCCATATTATACCATCCATACTTTTAGTTTTAGAATTCATAATTAACAAATTAATCATTATTTGAAACATAGTCATTAAAATTCACTTGTTCTAGATTTAGTTTATTTTTCAATCAATTAACTTTTGTGAACTTTCTTTTTTCCTTTTGATAAAAGATTTCCAGAGGTGTCCAAATAATTTTCTTTATAACAGAGTCACTCAACCTTTTTAAACTTATGCCCCCTTTAGTAAATATAATATCTTACACTGCCCTCTCTCTCCCTCAGCAACTCTGCTATACTCCTATTTGGGGATACTGGTCTAAGTTAAAAAATGAATTACGTGGGGCTGGCTGAGTGGTGCAGTGGTTAAGAGCTGGCTTGGGATTCCAGCGGCCCCGGTTCGGGTCCCACATATGAGGGCCAGTGACACTGCCCTCAAAAAAAAAAAAATGAATTATGTGATCTTGTTACAACTAATATTGACACTTAGTATTTTAAAGGACTATTAGTTAAAGGACAGTACTTCAAACATAGTTTGAGACACAGATTCCTTCATCAGATGCCAATCATTGGAAAAAATCCTCTGAAAATGTTCACATCTACCAATAGAGTACATGAGGTGTGATCAAATAATATGGTGAATGTTTAAATATAAAAAATGTATTACAGTAAAGTACACCTTGCTATTAATCCTCCTCAAAATACTCCCGCTCCCTTATCCCATCGTTTTTGGCACTTTCTGAAGCAATTCTGGAAGTCTTCTTTCATGAGTGTCTTTAGATGCATTGTCATAGCTGCCTTGATGTCCTGAATCATTTTCACTTTGGGAAAGAGTCAGAAGTCACCACTTGCTATATCCTGTGACTAAGGTGGATGAGGACACACTGTAATGTTTTTATTTGATAGAAATTGCTGTATACCAGAAGCAATGTGTGACAAGGAGCATTGTCATGAAGGAGGATGATTTACGGCATACTTTAAAACGCACCTTCTCTCAACCTAGCTCACACCTGACTGACTACACTGAACATGCTGAAACTTGTCACACACTGTTATTAAGGGACATGCCGCTTCCCATATTGAAGAGCCCTACCTTTCCGTTGGATGGCACTCGGCAGCAGCATTCACCATATTTTGTGATCACAGTGGAAAGGCTCTGTGTCACACATCACTTCTGGAATATGGCAATTTCTGTCCAATAATGGGCTGGCTGAGTGGCGCGGTGGTTAAATGCTGGCTTCGGAAGCCAATGGCCCCGGTTCTGGTCCCACATATGAGGGCTAGTGACACTGCCCTCAAAAACAAAACAAAACAAAAAAAAACATTATGGTGTGTCCTCATCCACCAGATTCACGGGCTCTGGCCCTGTGCAACTTCTGGCTTTTCCCCGAAGTCAAAATTTTTCAAGACATTGAGGCAGCCATGGCAGCGTGACTAAAAACACTAAAAAAAGATGACTTCCAGAACTGCTTCAGAAAGTGGTAAGAATGGTAGGATAAGTGTGTATGAAATGAGGGAGAGTATTTTGAGGGAGATTAATGATAATGTGTCTTTTACTGGAATACATTTTTAAATTTTAAACATTCACTTATTGTTTGATCACACCTTGTACACAGATAAATCAGTGGAGAATGGAAACTTTGCCAGATGATAAATTTTTAAAGGGATGTGTCATTTATTCCACAGAGAGATGAATAATCCAATGTAAGTGATTGATCATGTTATAGCATGGCGGAAGAGTTTGCCACCAATGGATGCATCCAGGTTCTTCTGCTTAATTTACAAAAGAAAAACTACTATACTACTCAAGCACCAAGTGTTTATTTTATATGGATTATATCATGTGCTTTTAACTCCTTTGATCAAAATGAGACATATAAGTATATAGGTATAGAAACCTAGAGCTCTAAGGGGACTTAGTAAGCAAGCATCAGGGATGACTCTATTTTTCTTCTAAGAAAATTAAAATCTAAGTGGTCAACTGATTTTTATCCTTGATGTAGATTATTCTAGATGCCCTAGAGGAAAAATATATTATAAACTTAAAGACAGATATCACCTGATATAATCTTAGTAAATTCTTTTTTTTTTTTTTTTTGAGGGCAGTGTCACTGGCCCTCATATGTGGAACCCGAACCAGGGACGCTGGCTTCCCAAGCCAGCGCTTAACCACCACACCACTCAGCCGGCCCATAATCTTAGTAAATTCTTAATTGACCTATTAAAAAAAACATGCTCTAAAGTAATATTACACACCAACTATGCTTAAATAATGTGTATTTTTCTAATTTTTACCAAAAAACTTAAATGAAGTAAGAATTTTTAATGTGGGATGCAAGATTATTATACAATGTGGTCTCAGCTATGTAAAAATAGACAAAGTCATTAACAAAGAATAAAGATTATCTATAAAAAATGCTCATAGTATGTGCATTTTGATATTAAAAAGTATACTAATCACAATACAGTAGGAGTCAGCAGGCTAGGGTCATGAATTCTAGGGTCATGTATTTCATTAAGAAACTGTATGATGTTAGAAATTATTGTATATATTTCTGGATATTTATTATTTAAGATCTCCTCAAAACTGAGGAACCTGCAAACACTCCAGCCCTGTGTTATGAAAGTTGCCATTTATTTGTGAAGCAAACATAAACTGACTTCCTTCTCTGTGCCAGGCACTGTACTAGATGCTAAGGCTACAAAGTTAAATGTAAATTACAGAATCTGTTCTCAATACACTGGCATCCAGTGGAGAGATAGGCAACAGTAGAAACTCTCTATCATGATATATTAATAGCTCACTTTCTTGCCCTAATAGCCTTAGTCATTGATTGGGAAATCTTGGGAATTATCCTTGTAAGGTTGGCTTCAGGGCTTCTGCCCATATTCTCCTCTTTCTTGTATTAGAATTGTATTGTGTTGGAATTGTACTCTTATTTCATAGACAGGATTTTGAATTCCATTATCTACAGTCAGAGCCCATCCATCCTTTTTAAAGAAGTTCAGACTACAAATCCTACAAAATGCTGGTTCTTGTGGCTACTATTTATTAATTTTACTGACTGTTTAATTGGAGGAGATCTAGTGTTAAAACGCTAACCAAAAATGCTCTGCTCATTTTTCACCCCGCCATTGTCACAGTAGGTGAGGACACCATCTAGGAAGTACTTTAGGAGTACATGTCAGAGGGCACTATCCCTTGGTATGATATAAATAGCCTTAGCCTAGAATCACTGCTTTACATAATTAAGAAAAAGGTAAAAATTAAGGTTTTTCTGATTATATTGGTATGAATTATCAAGAGCATTTTAAATGTTAACCTAATACATATTTTAAGTTATAATTTCCAATACTTAAATTTTAAATAATGTTTATTTGGCTTCTTATTTATTTATTTTATTTTATTTTATTGGTTAATAAAATTACATAGGTTTCAAGTGTACATTTTTATAATACTTCATCTATGTATTGAATTCTGTGCTCACCACCCAGGTAAGGGGAAGGGGACAGTAGAAGAGGGTAAAGAGGATAAAATATATGATGATGGAAGGAGGACTGGATTCACTTTTGAAAGTGTTCATCATATTTTACAAACACAAATATTTATTTCATTAAACATATTTAAATGGAGGAGGTTTAATAAAATGCTGAAGAGTTTTGGAGTCAAATAGACCTGGTTCAAATGCCTGCTGGTTTTCCAATAAGCCGTTTGATCTTGAGCAAGATATTTAACTACTCTGTGCCTCATTTTTCGTTCTATAAATGGATCACAGTGATACTTAAGTCATTAGGGTTTTGTAAGGATTAAACTAGAGCATATGTATGAGCAATTGTCAATAGAGACAAGTGTACACAAATAATAAAAATGGTGTATATTATTGTTGTTATTCTTGCTGATGACAGTTTTGCTTTATTGTTGATTAACATAACTCCATTATTGAGAAACAATATAGCCATGGGTTTTGAGAACACAGTATCTGGAGATATACTACATATGCTCAAATCCTGCTTCCATTTATTAGCTGAGTAACTTTAGGTAATTATTTAACCTTTCTCTGATTTTTATTTCCCCATCTATACAATAGGAATACTAAACAGTTCCTACCTGCAGGGTTATTAAGGATCAAATGAATTTATACATGGAAAGCTTTCAAAACAATAAAAATACATAAATATCAGTTACAATTATAATGGTTAAAAATTTACAAGAAAAAAGATTACTTAAAATCCCATCATCTAAGTTATGCAATGTGATAGAGGTATTAGCTAAAATTATAATGGCAATCATATTGCAATATATACATGTATCAAATCAACATGTTGTAAACCTTAAACTTGCACAATGTTATATATTAATAAATTTTTTAAAATCCTATCATACAATATAGTCATTGTGTATTTTTCCTATATTTTTCTTTGTGAAAGTTCCATGAGAAGAAGCATCCATTTTGTGTACAACTGTAGTCCCATACATCCCATAGTATGTAAAATAGATGAATGGATGGAGGCATGGATGGATGAATAGATGAGCAGATGGGTGGTAGACAAATGAATGAATTTAACATATGCCATCATTTTCCTAGTATTCTATTAACTATCCTTGTTACTATTTCTGTGCTGTGCAATATAGTAAAAATCAATGTTTATAATATAAGATCCTGAAACAACTTCTAATTATTATAAAGTGACTGTTTATGTGTGGCATATATATGACAATTATCCTTTTGCCAAAATATTGTGTTAAGCAGAACACTCTATCCTTTGTTCACGAAAGATATTTTCCATAATAATCAGAGTATAAATGTCAATGCATGTGAAATCCAGATAAGAGAAGAAGAAAGAATTGCATTAGTTGTTTCAGATTCATTTTATTCTACACTATTTTAGAGGTATATGTGTATTTTCTTTACACTGAGTCACCATGAATTGAGATCACTGGAAAACTTTTGTCTTCTCCACTCCATACTGGTCCTTCCTTGTTGTCACTGAATTTGATGAATGGTTTAAGATTGGATAAAGCAACATAGGGCATGAAAGGAAATAAGATTTGAATTTGGAAAATTAGGAGTTTCTGGGATTTTATTATGGGGTCCGACATAAATAAGGATGCAGAGCTACATTTTTTTCCAATATACTTACAGGCTAGCATAATATATATGACTTACTTTTTTAAAAGGTCTTCTGTCATTTGGGTTATTTAATATGTGTAAAACTGCAGCATTAACTATGGATCTCTCCCAAAGTCTTGAAGATATGTACATGATTTATGTAATTCTTGACACAGATTTGGGTGATAAATACTTAATGCCTCTGCAATGACTTAAAGAATCTTAAACTGAATTTTCCATGTAGGGTAGGATGCCTAATAGTGTTTAATATTATAACAAGGCCAGCAACATTGTCAGTAGTACTTATTTGTCTCAACTGTACATTTGTTTACCAGGCCAAGAGTTTGTAACCTGTGATACATAGACCCTGCAGGTATGTGTATGGAAAACAAAGGGTCCAAAAATTATCTAAAATTATATGTTAAATATGTCACCCCAATAAACTTTAATTTAAAAAAAATTGTGCATATCTATATTTTACTGTGTTGAGTATACAAAATTTCATCTCAGCCCCCTGAACCAAAAATTTAAGAATTATTGATATCCACAAATAATTATTTGACAATCAGGAAGCTTTGGTCCTATAAATTAAATGTAGAATATGTGCCAGTCTCTCCCTTTTATGCACCTAAAGTTCAGCCCAAACTGAATCAGTATCCATCATAAAAATCTCTGCTATGTAATATGAAAAATACGATGATGAGACTTATACGATGAGACTTATATGAACACTACACACATTGTACATATTGAACCTGACTATTTAGGTGAGAAATAAATAGAACTTGCTTAATTTTTCATAAGCCACTCCTGGTTCAGTGAATAGATATATTTAGCACCATTCTAAATTTTCCCATGGAAAATCATCTTTTACTAACAGAGCAGTCAACACTTTTTAAATTAATTTATATGTTTTTTTTTAAGAATAGAAAAAGAAATTTAGGTATAATCTCTTGCTTAACCCAATAGCTTAGTTATATATACTTTTAAATCCTATAACAAAATATTGTCAAAAATATAAGGAGGTGAGAAATATATGTTCTTTCAAGTGGAATCAGCTTGAAAGTTTAAATGATTTGCTCACTGCTGAACAGTGTTTGGCAAATTGATTGGTATACCCCATTTGGGAGTTTATATTTCTTCATTATAACATTAAAATTATATTGTCCTAGAGCTGGAAAGCTTTTGGAAGTCATTTTTCCAACCACCATCCTTAAAGATTCCCTTTAGGATTTATTAATAGGAACATGTCTATCTTTACCTTGGATAAATCCAGAGATGGAAAACTCACTGTTTTATAAACAGCATGTTACACTTTTGAAAAAGTTAATAAAAAGTTCTTCATTATTTTGTGTCACAATCTAGTTTATATTAGTTTTTGTATTTTGTTTTTGTTCAGAAGCAGCATTTGATATTCTCACAAAAACTTACTGTGTTAACCAAAGTCATCATGAAAATTTGTGTCAATTGAAGAAAAACATCAAGTATTACATTCATATAGAAAAACTCACAAATCATAAATGTACGGCTCACTGAATTTTTCCCAGAGTGAACTTAGCTGTTTAACCATCAACTGGTTTCAAAAACAGATCATCAGCACTCCAGCCAGAAATTAATCTCAAACTCACCTCCAGTAGCTACTTCCCAAAGGTAACCACTGTCTTGACTTCTATCATCACTCATTAGTTTTTCTGTTTTTTTAACTTAATTTAAGTGGAACCAAATTCTTTGGTATCTGTCTTCTTTTGCTTAATATAATGTTTCTGAGATTCATCCATTCTCTTTGTTGTATTGTATTTTATTTTATGAAGAGATTAGGACTTATTATTCATTCTACTGTTGGAAAGAAATATTTGGTTTGTTTAGATATGAACCACTAAAAACAGTTATGCTATGAACATTATTGTATGAACATCCTTTGTTGCACAGGTATATGCATTTCTCTAGGTATACACTCAAGAGTGCATTTGCTGGATCATAAGGTATGTATACATTCAGCTTTAAGATATACTATCTCTTTTCAGAGTGGGTAACAAATATACACTCCCAAACAATACATAATGCATAAGAGTTTGAGTTGTTTCATATCCTTGCAAGCACTTACTATTGACAGTAGTTTTATTCGTCACTCTCATAGTTGTACAATGGTATCTTACTATGGTTCTCACTTGAGTTTTCCTGATTCTAATAAAGGTAAGTATCTTCTCATTTTTTTGGCCATTTGAATATCTGCTTTTGTGAAGTGAATGTTCAAGTCAGACAGCTAGATAATAGATAGATAGATAGATATGAATATGTCTTTTGTCATAGATATATGTGTACATGTCTATATGTGTACTATGTCTCCAAGTATGTGACTTGTCTTTTCACTTTTAGTGGTATGTTTTCATAAATAGAGTTTATTTTACAGGGTGATCAAAACATAGAGTGAATGCTGCTGCCAAGTGCCATCCAATGGAAAGGCAGGACTCTTCAATATGTGTAGTTGTGCGTCAAACCTTAGTAAAAGTATGTGACAAGTTTTAACTTGTTCGGTGCAGTCAGTTGGGTGTGAGCTATGGTTGAGAGAAGGTGTGCTTTAATGTGTGCTTTAAATCATCCTCCGTTATGACAACACTCCATGTCACACATTGTTTCTGGTATGGTACTTTCTGTCAAACAAAAACATTATGGTGTGTCATCATCCACCTTATTCATGGAATCTGGCACCGTGCAACTTCTGGCTCTTCCCCAAAGTCAAAATGATTCAGGACATCAAGGCATCTACGACAGCACAACTAAAGACATTCATGAAAGAGGACTTCCAGAACTACTTCAGAAAGTGGCAAGAACGATGGGATAAGTGTATTCAAAGCAAGGGAGTGTATTTTGAGGGGGATTAGTCGCAATGTGTTTTTACTGTAATAACTTTTTAAATTTAAACATTCACCATATCTTTTGATTACACCTCGAATGTACCACATCTTCTTTATCAAACTGTCTATTGATGGAAAATTGGGTTGCTTCCATATCTTGGCTATTGTGAATAGTGCTGCAGTAAACATAGGGATACATATATCTTTTCGAATTAGTGTTTTCGTTTCTTCAGATAAATGTCCAGAAGTGGGATTGCTGGGTCATAAGGTCGTTCCATTTTTCATATTTTGGGGAACTTCCATAATGTTTTCCATAGTGGCTGCACCAAGTTGCACTGTTCCCTTTTCTCCACACCCACTCCAACACTTGTTTGTTGTTTTATTGATGATAGCCATTCTGACAGGGGTGAGGTGGCATCTCATTGTGGTTTTTATTTGCATTTCTCTGATGATTAATGACATTGAGTCATCTCTTCATATGTCTATTGGCCATCTGTATGTCCTCTGTGGAGAAATGTCTATTTAAGACCTCTACCCATTTTTTAATTGGATTGTTTGTGGTTTTGGTGTTGAATTGTATGAATTTTTTATACATTTTGAACTTTTTTTTTTTTTTTTTAGCTGAGCCATCCTGCCACCTGTTGGCAGCTCAATGGTAACTCAGCTTGAGCTGGCATCGAACTGCCGTTGCTCAGAGCTCAGCTCGCACTCCTGAGCGAACTCTTAACCAATTGAGCCACTCGGCTGCCCCTTATACATTTTGGATATTAATGCCTAATTAGATGTGTCACTGGTGAATATCTTCTCCCATTCAATAGTTTCTTTTCATTTTGTTGATAGTTTCCTTCGCTGTGCAAAAACTTTTTATTTTGATGTAGTCCCACTTGTTTATTAAATATTTCATTTTCTATGTTTCCATTTGTGGCTATAATGAAATACAGTTGATTCTTGTATATTGATCTTGTATCTAGTGATCTTACTAAATTCATTTATTAATTATAGTTATTTGCAGTTTATTTTGTGTTTTACTTGTACATTATTATGTCATCTGTGAATAATGACAGTTTATTTCTTAGTTTATCATCTTTATATCTGTTGTTTTACTTTCTTGCTCTGTTGGAAGATAATCTAGTACAATGTTCAATAGCAGTGGCTATAACTAACATTAATGGCTAAATCCACATCTATGGGGTAAAGATTTCACAATTCGCCATTAGGTATGACATTTAATCTTGGTTAAACTGGATATCCACATACAAAAAAATTAAGTTGGACTCCACCTCCCACTATACAAGTTCTGACATTTAAGTTTGCAAACTTGCCGCCATGTACTATTGGCAGCACTGTACAAATAGCTCAATAAGGTTTCATAACCTTGATATATCAGTGTCTCACAGCTGTATTTGTGTTGCATGTGGTGGTGTCTTGCTGAGTGCCATTCATTATTGTTGCATGTTTTTATGTGCCCTTGTGAGAATGTCTGAGTTTGAATTAGACCAATGAACAAACATTAAATTTCTTGTTAAACTTGGCAAGAGTGGTAGTAAAATCAGGGACATGTTAGTCCAAGTTTATGGGGATAATGCCATGAAAAAAAATGGCTGTATACAAATGGATTAAACGTTTTTCTGAGGGGAGGGAACTCATCATTGATGAAGAGAGATCAGGGCAGCCAGTAACAAGCAGAACCAATGAAAACATAGCAACAATTCATCAAATCGTGCGTCAAAATCATCAGCTGACTGTGAGAAGCATAGCAGACCAAATAAACATTGATAGAGAAACAATTAGGAAAATCTTAAATGAAAATCTTGGCATTGGAAAGGTGTGTGCAAAAATGGTACCAAGGGCTGGCCGAATGGCTCAGTTGATTAAGAGCTCGCTCAAGAGTGCAAGCTGAGCTCTGAGCAACGGCAGTTCGATGCCAGCCCGCGATGAGTTGCCATTGAGCTGCCAACAGGTGGCAGGATGGCTCAGCTAAAAAAATAAAATAAAATACAAAAAAAAAAAAAAAAGGTTAAATGATAATTTTGGGGCCGGCCGAGTGGCGCGATGGTTAAGCGCTGGCTTTGGGAAGCCAGCGGCCCTGGTACGGTCCCACATATGAGGGCCAGTGACACTGCCCTCAAAAAAAAAAAAAAATCTGCAGCCTATGAGTGAAGTCACTGAAGAAAGCACTTACACCTGAAACTAATTTAAAAAAAAAAAAAATGGTACCGAAGGAGCTCTTGCATCACTGACAATGCACCAGTTCACACAGCATTATCTGTGAGGCAATTTTTAACCAGTAAAGAAATAACTGTATTGGAACACCTTCCCTACTGACCTGATCTGGCTCCCAATGACTTCTTTGTTTACCCAAAAATAAAGGAAATATTGAAAGGAAAACATTTTTTTTTTTTAGCTGAGCCATCCTGCCACCTGTTGGCAGCTCAACGGCAACTCAGCTCGGGCTGGCCTCGAACCACTGATGCTCAGAGCTCAGCTTGCACTCTTGAGCGAGCTCTTAACCAACTGAGCCGCTCGGCCGGCCCAAAAGGAAAACATTTTGATTACATTCAGGACATCAAGAGTAATACGACAACAGCTCTGATGGCCATTCCAGAAAGAGTTACAAAATTGCTTTGAAGGGTGGACTAGTCACTGGTGTCAGTACATAGCTTTCCAAGGGGAGTACTTCAAAGGTAACCATAGTGATATACCACAATGAGGTATGCAGCACTTTTTTCTAGGGTGAATTTGTGAACTTAATTGTCAGACCTCATATACAGAAAGTAATCATGAAATGAAATCAAAGACTTAAATTTTAAGAACTCAAGCTATAAAACTTTTATACAAAACCATGGACATAAATCCTCATGAGCTTGTATTAGACAATGGTTTCTTAGATATGAAACCAAAAGTACAAATGATAAAAGAAGATAAAATAAATTTGATCTCATCAAAATTAAAGACTTTTGTGCCTCAAAAGATACTATCAAGAAAGTGCAAAGACTACTTACAGAATGAGAGAAAATAATTGCAAATAATATATATGTTAAAGCACACAATATGTATACAGATGATGTATTATAGAAATGTACACTTGAAAACTATGTATTTTACTAACCATTGTCACCCCAATAAATTTAATTTAAAGAAAGAACTCAAACATAGAATTATATAAAGAGTCTCCACAACTCAACAATAAAAAGACAAAAAACCGAATCCATGAGTGGCCAAAAGTTTTGAATAAACAGTTCTCCAAAGAAGACTGATGAATGACCAATAAGCACATGAAAATATGGTTGACCTTATTAGTAATTAAGGAAATATGAATCAAACAATGCAATATCACTTCATACCCACTAGGGTGCCTATAATAAAAAAGCAGACAATAACAAATGGTTTTTAGGTTTTGTAGAAATAGGAAGCCTCATATGTTTTTGTTGGGAATGCAAAATGGAAAACAATTTGGCAGTTCCTCAATAGTGAGTTACCAGATGAGCCAGAATTTCACTCCCAGAAATACATATCCAAGAGAAATGAAAACATGTATCAACACTAAAACTCATACATGAATATTTATAGCAGCATATTTATGATAGCCAAAGTGGGAAGAACCCAAATGTCCATCAACACATGAGTGGATTAAAACAATAAAGTGATATATCCATACAATGAAATGTCATTCAGTGGTAGAAAGGAAGGAAGTACTGATACATGTTACAACATGTATGAACCTTGAAAACACTATGCTAAGTAAAAGAAGCCAAACAGAAAAGGCCACATATTGTGATTCCATTTTTATGCAATGTCTGGAATAGGCAAGTCCTATTAGTGGTTGTCAGATGCTGAGGGGAAGGGGATGAAAAGTGACTGCTAATGAGTATTAAGTTTCTTTTTGGGGTGATGAAAACATTTGTGAATTAGATAGTGGTGATGTGTCAATCTGTGAATATACTAAGAAACCACTAAACTATAAACATTAAAAGGGTGAATTTTAAGGTATGTAAATTATATCTCAATTCTTTAAAATCAAATTCTCTGGTAGAATTCTCCATCTCGCACTATTTTCTTAAAATTATTGATCATATGGATTTTAAAATCTATGTCTGATAAACATTTTTCTGCCCTTTTCATGTTTTGGGCAGGATAGTTAGTCTGCCACAGCTATGTCATCATAACAGAAAGGGAAGTCACTTTCCCTGTCTTTTAAATGTGCCAATTCTCCCTAAATTTATAGGTGTGAACTTAGTTATCTGAACCTAAATGTAAGATAATATTATTCTTGTCAGCTTCTTTTAACTGCTACAGCATCCAGCTTTCATATTAGTTATATCATTCAGCTTTATTACAACAAGCATCTCTAGGTAGGATATAATTTTCTATAATCTAAATTCTTTAAAGACCCTTAAGTACAATATTTCCAAATTCCCTCACCTGTGCATGTACAAACTTCCAAAAATCTATGTAATGATAATCATGAGATTGTTCGGATAAAAAGAAAATAATTAAAATCTATTTTCATATCTTTTAGATGGTCTTACAGCAAAGAAACCTTTGAAAAAATAAAATAGAATATATTTCTAGAGCAACAAGAACTTTAATTAAAACCTCCTCTTTTTAATATGTAGATATTAAAGGGCAGGAAGATGGAGTACCTTGACCCTGTACAGCTATTGGGTTGTCAGAAAAGTCATGACGAATTTTTGCAATGAAAAACAGAAAAAAATACATCATGACTTTTCCAACAACGCAATAGTTAGTAATGGGACGTCATTAGTTCAGAGCTAGTACCCTTCATCTACTCACTACTTTACAATAAATTCAGTTCAACTAAAAATCCACTGGGAGAAGAGCAGCATATTATAAAAAGAGCCTTTGAGTCAAGAAAATTCTGTTCAAACTATGGTTCATACCTTACCAGGCATGTATCCATGGAAAATTATTTGAGTTTTCCAAAGCATCCTCACTTTCTTTATATAGGTGTAAGACAAAGATAACAACAGCACTGTTAACAATATTAAATGTGATGATATATTTTTGTAAAGGTCAAGCACAGTACCTAACACATAGCAGGTGTTCAGTTAACATAACATATACCAAAATTAAAAATAACGTAATTTATTGCCTTAAACTTGTGTAAAATATTATATTTTTCAAAACACAATGTTTATTAGATATTATTGCTTTTTAACAAATGTTTTCTGTTTAATTTTTAAAAAAATATTTTTGTTAAAATATAGCTAACATACAATATTATATTAGTTTCAGGGGTACACCACACTTATTCAACATTTATGTACCTAAAGAACTAATCACCATGATAAGTCTAGCAAACATCTGACATATCAAGGTATCACACTATTGATTATATTCTCTATGCTGAACATTATATAAAGACAGTAACTTATAGTGTTCGATTTGCTCTTGAACAACCAGAGAAGAGAAAAAAGGAGTTGTAATTATTATATCTTATTCCATTGAAGTTATCAACTCCCAATTGTCCTATCTCTTCCTCCCCTAAATCCTACCAGCCTATCTGAAAAACACTCACCTATACTCCCAAACCACATAAAAATAACCCAACAGCACACAAGAAGTTCCTAGAGGCTGACAGAGTACAAAGCTGGCCATGGAAAGGATCTGATACTACCTTTTTTATACTTCTGGGTTTAAACTGATTTTAATTTGATAATTCACTCAGGAAGATTAAACATAGATTATCTAAGTTAAATGTAGATTATTTTTTATCAGCAGCTCTCACAGAATCAGAATGTGATCACAGTCACATTCTCTCATTACAACAAAACCTCACTATGAAATAATTAGATGATCTCCAAGGTCTTTTTCAATTTTCTAATTCTGACTCTATGTCCCAGGAAGCTGATAGCAATGTCCTTAAACTTGTATATTGAATTGTGCCTATTTGTGCATTGCATGTGCCATGTATGTGTTGGGGCAGACACTATCACTTGACACCGAAAACTTCATTTTTTTACAAGATTCACTTCAGTAAATATTTATTGATACTCTTACCTTGTGCCAGGCAGAAAGAGGAAGTACCCTTGCCTAAAAGGGGACCACAATTTATGACAGAAAATATAACTTAAATAATCCTACTGTGAATTAGAGAAATATTTTTAGATACAATAATTAGAGTTTATTATTTTACTTTCTCAAAAGTTTATTGACCTGTGACCTTTTCAATTTAAAAATTTTAGTCAATAGTTTTCCGCATGCTATTTAGGTAAATAGCCTGCATCCAATATTCATCAGGTAAAAGCACAGTGGATTGCTGTGGTGAATGGTATTTCATTCTTATCAACCTGCATGCCCAAGAAACAGACCATGAAGATGGCATCATAGTTGTCACCAGGATCAGATCAAACAGCATTAAAGGATCCTTCAGGATGCCATTATTGCAGGATTGGCTCAAAACTTCAGTTCAATTTTCTCTATTATTTTCACATATGATGAAGTAAGAACTAGCTATTGAAGGGCTAGAAAGACATTTGTATGATTTCATGTCTCCCACAGCTCCAGTACACTGCCTTTCCAGAAGGTGTTTCTATACTAGAACATATTTACGCTGAGAGGTATTCTAGGGAGCATTTAGATCCTCTGCTTCATTTTCTTATAAAAATAAACTAGATGTATAGTCAGAAAGGGAATTATTTTCCCTCCTCTTATTAGTATGCTAGCAGCACAGGCATAGCCAGGACTTGATCAACCAGCTTATGGTTCAATGATCTTTTCCTTCAAACTCATTACTGAAGCTCTTGTTTAATAATGAAGAGAACCGCTTATGATGTGTCCCTGTGCCACTCTTGAAGGTGTCCTGAACCCTTTTTTTCTAGACTTTTTTATTGTATCCATACTTAAGACTGGGATGGTAGAAAATCCCACTCTGAGAATCGATCAAGTCTCCTAAAGGAAAGTGGTATCTATCCTCTTAATCCAAGCAAACATGCTGGGATCATTATCACACTCCATGACAGTGAGAAAGTTCAATGATTCCTCAACTGAGAAAGGATTCCTACACACATACACGTTATCATTTCTCTGTTTCTCCCACTGGGAGGTGATTTCTCCATTGCCTATCTAGAATCTAAATGAGAGCACTTTTTATTTTTCTGAAGAACCCCTATAGAAAAACAACCAAACAGGTTTTAATGTATTAAGCAGTCACCACAGAAGGCCTCATATATATGAAGCTATTTATCACAGTCATTTATATAAGAAATCCAATGGGATAAATTTGCATCATGTGTTATATAGATTTCTCAAAAAAAAAAAGAAACTTAAATAACAATAGAGTATACTAAAGGAAACGGAATTATGAATCCATAAAAAAAGTAGACTAGCATTAGATCATTTTCAAGTACAGTTTCATGTAAAATATAAAGATATGAAGGACATGATCCATTAATGAAGGACATGATCCATTAAAAACTGATATCAGGAAATTAGAATTGTTAAGAGGAGATGTTTGGGTTTTTTGTTTGTTTGTTTGTTTGTTTTGAGGGCAGTGTCCCTCATATGTGGGACCAAACTGGGGCTTAACCACCTCACCACTCGGCCGGCCCTTTTCTTTTTGTTTGTTTGGAGGAGATGTGATAAATACATAGTTACTACTTCCACCTGATTGTAAAAATTTTTAATTTAGGAATGGCCTATTTCCTTCTCCCAAGAGACAAATAAGAGTTTAAATCAGGGATGGGGAGGTGCCTTAGAAGGTTTCTGATTCAGAACTTTCCCAGACAGGAAAAAAAGGGTCAAAAAAAAAAATGTCCTAACTTACTTCTTAATTGGAAGATAACTTCTTCCATCTTTTTTTTTTTTTTTTTTGAGGGCAGTGTCACTGGCCGGCATATGTGGGACCCGAACCAGGGCCGCTGGCTTCCCAAGCCAGCGCTTAACGACCGCGCCACTCGTCCGGCCCCTCTTCCATCTTTTAAATAGTAGAAATTATAATTACTGCAATAAAGAATAAAGATTAATCATCTTATATAATTATAAGTTTAGTCTTCTGAGCACAGGTGAAGTGAAAATGGAATATGAATAAAGTTCATTTGCCCAGTCTAAAATTCTGAAGTGGCATAGCAACCTGTTTCAAATTGCAATTATCATAGCATACTTGGTCCATGGCCCAACACTGCAAATTCCAAAAAGGAAACTGGAATATCCAGTCACTTTATTCTGCTCCATGGGTCCAGTATCATTCCTTCACCCTCTCTTGAAAGTTGAGAAGTTTTAAGGCCAGGTAGGTGAATTTACTTTCTACACCATCCTTATGAAATTTTGACTAAATTATCTGGCTACACAAAAGATCAGCTTGAAACTCATTTCTCACCTCTTATCTATTCAATTGTTTGATGGAACAGTAAGGGATATCATTAAAGACAATGAGGCATCAACTCCTCTAATTATTCTCTCTTAAGAATCCGCCATTTCAAACCATCTATTTCAGAGTTGAGAGCCTGACATTTTAACCTCTTCTTGATTAAAGGTTTCTGTCTCCATTTCAGATTGCTTACTTATTATATGTGGCTTCCCAAATGGCTTAACCTTTCTGCATCTTAGCTTCATCCTTTGTAAAATAGAGATAATTACAGCAGGCTCTACTTGCCCACCATGTGTCAGGCATGCTCTATGCATGGACCCCCTGTAAGGTCTTAGTATGGAGTTCCAAATGTGTCTGTCATGAGAACACACAGAATTGAAAATAGAATTGAAACTGAAAGCAAGGCAGGGCTGGAGGACTGAATGTTTTAGAGTCCTCTGGTATCCTTCTGCCATTTACTCATTTAATTCATCTACCTGAAATATTGTATATATATATATATTTAACAATAAGCAAATAAAACTTTACAACTAGTATAAATTAAAATTCTCAAAATGTTTTATCAAGCTTACAAATAATAAAGTACTTTTTCTTTTTAAGAGTTACAGAAACACAAAGTTGAAAACTGATGTGGTTTTTGTTTTCAGTTCTTTTTCTAAGGGAGATAAAAGATATGGAATACTGATATTCTAATGAAATGAATGATTATCCCATGATTTCTCCATTAAGAATGAAAACAGCCTGCATTTGCAGAAGAGTTTGTATTAATTTTTCAGTAATTTTAATTTTGAATGACATTTTTCCTTCCATTTTTTAATTGTAGAATTTTTGTTTTGTCACTGGAAAGGACAATTTGCTCCATTAATCATTAGTGATAATGGTTTCAGTCTGTATCAGTAAATATTTTGGAAATTTTTGCCCACAACATAGATAATAGTCAATAAACTCCCAACAACTATGAACATATCCTTGAAGAATTTTTTTCTTTCCCGGTATTAGAACAACTGTGTAGAGCTGTTATCAAAATGTGGTCCACAATCAGATATTAATCCCATACTATTGACAAACACTGAGAAACATTTATATGACTTCAGGGTCTGTTTGTTTGTTTGTTTGTTTGTTTGTTTGTTTGTTTGTTTGTTTTTAGCTGAGCCATCCTGCCACCTTTTGGCAGCTTAGTGGCAGCTCAGCTCGGGTTGGGCATTGAACCGCTGTTGCTCAGAGCTCAGCTTGCACTCTTGAGCCAGCTCTTAACCAACTGAGCCACTAGGACGGCGACTTCAGATTTTTTGAACACAGTATTCCCTGTTACCAAAGTGCTGGCAGCCTCAAAGTGTCCCTTTTATGACTTACTTTTAGTTGAACAGAAAGTCTTACCAATTAATTTAAAAGTGCATGTACTGAAACCAAAATATTTTCACAAAGTAATATCTCCATGATCTAGGTAAAATATTAAGGCTAAGATAAAACAAGAGACTGATTCTATGTGTCAATACGTTATGGCTTTATTTCTCTTTCAATAAGTGGTGAAATGGAATGTTCGCATTCATTTTATGTAAAGGAGGTTGGAATAGAAAAAGTTGTTCACTAAATTATTATTTATGTATTGTGTTTAGCAGGCTTAGAAAATCATATTCTAATAGAATTTTGATGGGAAGAAAATAAATAAATCCTAGTGTATGAAGTAAATTTATTATTTAGTTTGTTTTGGTTGATGAGAAAATTCTAATATCTTGACATTTTCTTCTAAAAATAGTACTATGTGATATTAGATCTGTAAAGTTTATATGGTATATGTTTTGTAATATATATTATAAGATAAATGGATAAAATCTTTTATAGAAGTCTCAGCTGTTTGAAGAATAATACTATTTTCAGATTTTATTATGAGTGTTTATTTATTCTGGTTTCTTTATTCTTTTTTGACCAGGTAATCTTGTATTCTCATTTCTTTCCTGCAACAAAACTACTAGTAAATAAAGTAATATTATTAGGGTCTCCATGTATAAAAGGTAACACATAATGGGGATAATAGCTGATCATTTCTACAGACTTTTCCATTTAATCCCAGAAGATTCTAACTCTAGAATATTAGTCTGAGTCTTCTTAACTCTGATCAAAAGGGATCATGGCATCTACATCAGAAAGGCCTTCCTCCTCAGTATCTCCTTGAATGTGACCCAGTGTTCATAGCTCCCCTAGTCATGCACACATGGTCACAAGCTTTTCCCTGAAATGGATAGAAGAGAAATAGAATTACATGCACATAAAAAGTAAATAGCGAGATTAATATTGCCCAAAATTTAACAAGAGTGAAATTATTTACTTTGAAGCAAAGGTCTATAACTCTTGGAAACATTATAATACAGTCAAATACTTTAAAAATAACTTAAACTAAATGAAGAATAAAAAAGAACTCCATAATCTTTAAAACAGTGGTCAGTAAATTAAGTTCTCCAGTGGAAATAGGAGGGCACCATCTTGGAATTATTTCACACTACACTGAATAAAAACCATAAAAAAACAAAGATACTCCTATGTCTATCAAAGCAATTGATAGGACATAATGTGACTTGGAATACTTAGTATTTATTTTACTCTCACACTTATTTAGTCACAGTTATTGATAGGAATTGGCTGTCTTTCCTATATTGAAATAGTGCTCTTGATCTGTTATCAACTCAATAGAATATAAATTTTTTTTTTTTAGGTACCAGTGATAGTTTTGATCTGATTTGTACACACCTCATTGCATTTATCCTTAATAAGGGCCTACATGAGTGATTATAATTCAGGGAAAAAGGTCTGGTGGAAACTCCAGTGCCAGAATAGCAAAGAAGTTTCATTCTCATACCAAGCATGACTGAGATAGCAGCTCCCTGGAGTACTGTGATCAGAAAAAAATTAAGCCCAAGTCCAACTCAGTCGAAAAAATGTTATGATGTTATGGTAGAATCTTGAATTGGGGCAAAAATTAGAGAGTGAAGGCTGCATGCATTCCAGTTACATTGGATTTTATTACTATTTACTCAGCACCTACCAAGTGTATGACTCAGTGAACTTCACTGCAAGAGATATGAAGAACAGTTAGTTACCCCTTGAATTCAAGGAAGACAGCAGAGTGAGGGGGGAAGAAGAGGCAAAACAAACCACAGTGCCCTGCAAGTTAAAAGTGACATACAAGGAGTACAGATAAAGTGCTGATTGGGAGTCTTAGTTCAATGGATTAAAAAAAAAAAAGATTCATGGAGGAAATGGTAAAAGATTTCATAAATACTGCTTTGTGGATAAGAATGAGTCATACCATTCCCTGCAAGTTAAGCAAATTAATTTTAAATTTTAAAATTTAAATTTGGCAAGTGAATATAGTCTAATATAGTTAAAACTTGCACAAATTCCTATTTATTTGATAGTTACTCTGTGAGAGACAAAATTTGAGTTTTCTTTGTTTTGGTTTTTGATTCCCCAACCAGACTATAGCCTGTTTTCCTTTCTCCCTTCTCCAAACTGCTAAACTTCCAGCAGACATCCAAGGGTTAAGGATTTAATTGATATTTTGAACCTGTCAAGAACCACTCACTTGGACTCTTGAGCCTCTTGGTCCTATTTTGAGAGCAGCCTGCCCCATATAAGCCATAATACAATTTGTAAATTGTCCAACTTAGGTGTTCAAACTGCCGTAGTCTACATTTTAAAAATATGTAAGTAGGTCAGTTCTAAAATTAATTTAGCCTAACTTTGCCTGAAAACACTAAGAATATTACCCATCAGGAGGACCAACATATCACCCCCAAGCAATCGGAAACAACTCCTGGAGAATAACTACCAGGAATGACAGCTCTGTGATGGGCTGACTACTCCCAGGCCTACAACCCTTGATTACAGCCTAGGGTGCTCTGATCCTGTTTATCAGACAAGAAAGGTGTCAGTTTTAGCTGATATGCAAAGGGTGATCAAATGAAGTAGTTAAATGTCAAAAACCACAACTAGCATTCATTGAGCCCTTGTATTTTACCAGACACTCACTTAATTTTCTAACAATTAAAAAAGAGAGACATTATTATTATTATGCCTACTTTACAGATTTAAAAACTGGGTCTGAATAAGAGTTACAGCAGGAACTTGAACGCATGTCTTAAAAGTCTGTGCCTTTAATCAGCACATTATACTGCATTGTGTATATAGTACTATTCATCATTTATTAAGCATTTACCATGTGTCAGTCACCATGCTAGGGACTAGGGATCTAATGACAAGGTCCTTGTCTTCATATAAATAATGTTATATAATGATGGAGACAGTTTGAATCATGTCCCCCCAAAATGCATATGTTAAAGCCCTATCCCTCGATGTGACCATATTTGTAGTTAGGGTCTTTAAGGAAGGAATTAAGGTTAAATGAGGCCACAAAAAGTGGGGCCCTAATCCAACAAGACTGATGTCCATCGGAGGAGGAAGAGACACCAAGGGTGCCCATGCAGAGAGAACAGGTTACATGAGGCCATCTGCAGGCCGAGGAGAGAGGGCTTCCCAGAAACCAACACTGCTGACGCCTTCGTATTGGACTTCCAGCCTCCAGAACAGTGTGAAAATAGATTTCTTTTGTTTAGGCCACTCAGTCTGTGGTATTCTTTAGGAACACCACATATAGAAACAGATATATATATATACCTTTTCTATAAAAGAATGTGAAAAAAAACTAGTATTTGGGAAGAATAAATTTCAATTTAATAAAAATATGAAGGTGGGTTATAAAATTCCTAGAGGGCACATAGTTTCTTTCTTTCTTTCTTTCTTTCTTTCTTTCTTTCTTTCTTTCTTTCTTTCTTTCTTTCTTTCTTTCTTTCTTTCTTTCTTTCTTTCTCTTTCTTTTTCAGCTGAGCCATCCTGCCACCTGTTGGCAGCTCAACGGCTCAGCTCAGGCTGGCATCGAACCGCCATTGCTCAGAGCTCAGCTCACACTCTTGAGCAAACTCTTAACCAGTTGAGCCTCTCAGACAGCCCAGTTTCTTTATTTTTATTTGTAGCTGATAGGGTCTTTTTAAGAGGTCCCATCTCTGGTTTATTGAGATAATCATTAATTGTCCAATCCAGTTTGAATTGATCAAATATGATCATTGAAATAACATGTTTGGGTAATATTTAGTAAGTCTAAGAAACTGTTTCAGTCTCTCAGATTTCTTACTTTTTGTACTGCCTCCCAGCTTCCTTGTCAATAGGCCATCTGGGTGTGGGGTAAGGGTGACAGGGGTGGGAATTTCCTTCAGTGGGGTAGTTTGGCTCCTCCAGCCTCCTGGCCATGTTCTTAGATTGACTAGTTTCTGGATGCTTTGTGGTCTTCCAGTGTTGAAATCTGAGTGAGAAAACTGAACCATTCTTTCAGTTTCTACAATGTGTAGAATGCTCCCCTAGTAGGCTCAGACTCACTTTGGCTTATTTTGTTGCTATAAACATGAAGCTGAGTGTCCCATTCAATACCAGCCTAGGTGGTCTACTCACTAAAGTACACATCACTACTAAGTCTTGTTATGTCATCAATCAGACTCTTAATTACTCATGGACCTGCAGTACACAGGAAAGGGTGAGAGTAAATTGGAAAAACAAAATTTCAGTCTGTGCCTTTAAAATGTCTCTGTTATGGCTGAGACCCAACCAGAGTAGTACAGGAAAAGTATAAGGGAGTTTTCCACGACAGTCCCAAATGGGGGTGGAAGCAAGGCCTCACTCTGCCCACAGTGATATTGCTACTCACAGAAAGGATTCAGGCCTGCTCATCATATTCTCCCACCTCTCTCTTTTTGCCACATTTCTCCAAGACTAGAAAGGGACAGGCTCTTTCTCCATCCTCTTCCTGTTTCGAACGCTTATATAAAAATTTATGGGCTAGGCTCCTAAGTCAATGCTAACGATAGACATAATGGAAATTGGAAAGTCTAATATCCAGTCACTGAAATCTAGACTATTGCCTTGCTGCAAATTCTATTCTTGAATAATCATTATTACCTCAGATTTTTATTTTCATTCCTTTTCTAACAAATCTTAACCTACATTGACGCAGAAGGACCTCTTCAATGGAATATAGTTCAGAAAGCCATAAAAGCAAGCATGTTAATAATGTTCAACATATGGATCCTATTAACTCTTGCTTAATAGCTAGAGGTGAATGATTGATTCTGATTTAAAAATGCTTCCCAAGATTTCCAGTCAAGATGGTGAAGTAGGTAAATCTGCTTGCCTCTCATGACCACATCAAAATTACAATTAAACTACATAACAAACATCATTGAGAATCACCTGAAATCTTGCTGAACTGAAGTCCTACAACTAAGGATACAGAAGAAGCCACCTTGAGACTAATAGGAGGGGGCAGAGATGCAGAACGGGCTGGTCCCACATCCGCGTGTGACGATTAAAAATTGGGAAGGATATCTCAGCTCTGGAGGTCCCCCTGAAGGAGTGGGGGTCCCTGCCTCACATCAGGCTCCCCAGCCCAAGGCTCCAGTGCTGGGGTGAGAAGTCCCCACAACTTCTGGCTGTGAAAACCAGGAGATATTGTGGCCCAGTGAGACAGAGGGAGGCTGGAGTCCCAGGTGTTCCTCT
This sequence comes from Aselliscus stoliczkanus, assembly GCA_033961575.1. Lineage (NCBI taxonomy): Eukaryota > Metazoa > Chordata > Mammalia > Chiroptera > Hipposideridae > Aselliscus > Aselliscus stoliczkanus. Next base: position 65,909,342 of record CM066740.1, on the reverse strand, counting down.
TAAAGAGAACTCACATGGACTTACTCACTGAGGGATATTTACTCTGAGCTCCAGTACTGGGGCAGCAGCTTGAAAGGCGTCGGGGACACACAGGGAAGAATAGAGTTGCCTGGCTTCACAGAAAGTGCTGGAGGGGCAGCTTTCTCCTGGATGGTGGATCTGGCAGAGGCCATTGCATCTTTGTTGAGGCTTCCCATTTCCAGGCAAGCAGACTCAGACAGCTGCCATATCTGAGTCTCCATCAGTCTAGCTAACACCATTTGTTTGCCATACTCTGGTAGTTCTGAGGTCCCTCCCACCCAAGTTTCCAGCACACCCAAGTTGCTTCCAGTGGCTTTCTTGACAAAGACCTACCCTGGCTCAAGGTATATACTTTCCTAAAATTTCTCAAAGGTTCACAAAAATCCAAACAAGCAGCATCTGGCTACAGTGTGACTCTAACTCTGAACAGCCCTAAGCATAGAACTAGCAATAGCTGTTTTTTGTTTTTTTTTCACACTTGGACTCTCAAGGAACCTCCAAGCACAGAGAGGGCAGTGGTCATCTGCATATTGCTTTGTGGCTCATTCCAGGTGGCCCCAGGAGGGCAGGGCATAGACTATGGTTGAACTTGGCCTACAATGGGTCCTCTCCCAGGAGGATTAAGGGCTGGAAATCCCAGTGGTGAGCTTCAGACCAAGCTAGATCATCACCTGAACACTTCTAAGGATGATATGCCCAAATGACAGACTGGGCAGGCATCAGAGCCCTGCTAAAGTGAATCCTGCTCCATGGGGTCAGCCCCTGTACCACAGCTCCTCCACTATAGTTATGGCTACTCCTCACAACTAATTATCCTGTAAGTCAATACCTCTCATTGATGTGTAAACAGCAACCAAGGCTCAACTACACCAGGAGGGCACCCACAACCTACACAAGGGACACACCTGGAGCACCTTGCTCTGTGACCAGGGAGACTGTGCCACTGAGCTCCACAGCACACCTACTACATAAGTCCCCTCTACTAAGACCAAGAGGCTTAGCAGCTCTACCTAATATATAGAAACAAACACAGAGAGGTAGCCAAAATGGGGAGACAAAGAGAGACATTCCAAATAAAAAAAACTGAACAAAGCTCCAGGAAAAGAACAAAACAAAATGGAGACAAGTGATCTACCAGACACAGAGTTCAAAACACTGGTTATAAAGATGCTCAATGAACTTAGGGGAATAGATTATGAACTCAGTGAGAATTTTAACAAAGAGATAGAAAACATAAAAAAAAAAAAACAGTCAGAAATGAAAACACCAGTAACTAAATAAAGAATATATTGGAAGGAATCAACAGTACATTAGATGAAGCAGAGGATAGAATCAGTGGTTCAGAAGATAAGATAGCAGAAAACACCAAATCAAAAGAGCAAAAAGAAAAAAGAATTAAAAAAAAAAGATGAGGATCATTTAAGAGGCCTCTGGAACAACATCAAGCATACCAACATTCACATCATAGGGGTATTAGAAGGAGGAGAGAAAGAGCGAGAAATTGAAAACCTCACTCTCAAATGTTGGATAATTATCATGTATCCCTGAAATTGATATAATATTGTATGTTAGCTATATTTTAAATAAATCTTTTAAAAAATGTTCCCCAGAGGAAATAATATTTGAGCTGAATCTAGAAGGAAGAAAGGAGTATTTATCAAGATATTTTTAGGAGTGGCCCACTTTTAATATGTACAGCCAGTCAGTAGTTCCGTGCTAAACTGAGCACATTTTTATATGATCAGAGAATACATGAAAACAGCAACAAGAAAACTTGAGAATTATGGATCATATTCAATAAATCTGGAAAAAATAAACTCTTCTATTAGTTGACAAACACTACAAAACACCTATGGCATGCTAGGATTTGTGCCAGGTGTTACCAAAAATGAAAAAGACGCACCTCCACTTTTGAGGAACACATAAGCATATTATTGACAATGTTTAGCTTGCAGAGGGACATATACATTTTAAAAGGGACAGAGAATTGTATTCACTAAATAGTACTAAAAATAGTTTTCACATGATGAAAGTCAAATGTTTCCTAGTAAAATTGGGAGTAATCCTTTTACTGGGGTCCTATCTAGCCAGTGATTCAGAACAACATAGTGGCATCATGGAGAGCTGCCTGCATTCCATAGGAAGAAAGATGCTGAAATATTAGACCAACTACATTTTTAGGAAAATTTATTTAAAAAAAAAAAAGAAACATAGACTATAAGTAGAGTAGGATATATTTTAGCACAAATGTTTATTATTGAAATTATGTTTACAATAATTCCTAAGGCTTTTAACCACCTGCCAATAGATATTTTAAGTTCATAAGAAAGAATTTACATACTTATTATTATTATTATTAAAAATTTTTTTCTTTTTTTTATTAGTTTCAGGTGTACAACACAATGCAATAGTTATACTTTTTACCCCCCAAAAGTTACATCCCCCTTCCCCAGTTTGCCACCCCACTCCCCTCTATACCATACATATCTATTACAATTCCTTTGACTCTCTTCCACAGCATACTCCACATCCCATGACTATCTATATATTCAGTTACAGTTGGCATACAATATCATATAACATCAGCTTCAGGTGTACAGTGCAATGATCTAACCTCTACTCCATCCAAAATTTTTACAACATTATTATATTCCCCGAACTGTGTTTCATATTCCTGTGGCAATATTGTAGTTATCTATTTATGCTGTCTAATCCCTTCCCCTTCTCACTTATCCCCACCCCCTCCCAGCTAGCAACCCTCAGTTTTTCCACTATATATATGAGTCTGTTTACTTTGATTGTTCATTCAATTTTTGAGATTCCACATATAAGTGAGATCATATGGTACTTGTCTTTCTCCGACTGACTTATTTCACTTAACATAATAGTCTCTTCACAACATTATCAATTATATTCCCATACTGCTCCCATATCGCTGTGGCAACATTGTAGTCACCCACCTACGCTGTCCAAAACCATCCCCCTCTCCCTCATCCCCACTCCCTCCCAGCCAGCAACTGTCAATTTTTCCTTTATATCTGCTTGATATGACTTCAATCTTCTTAAATTTACTGAGACTTGTTTTGTGGCCTAACGGGGTCTATCTTGGAAAATATCCCATGTGTACTTGAGAAGAAAGTATATTCTGATTTTTCAGGGTGAAACTCTCTAAAAATATCGACAAAGTCCAGCTAGTCTAAAGTGTCATTTAAGGCCCCTCTTTCTGTGTTGATTCTCTGTCTAAAGGGTCTGTCCATTGGTGACAATGGTGTTGAAGTCCCCTACTATGATAATGTTACTGTTGATCTCTATCTTTATGTCTGTCAAAATCTGTTATATGTAATTAGGAGTTCCTATGTTGGGTGCATACATGTGTATTAGGGTTCTAGTGCCCATCTTTGTCTTTTATTGTAGTCATTTTAAAGTCTATTTTGTCCAAAATAAATATTGGTACTCCAGTTCTTTTTTTTTCTCATTTCCATTTGCATGAAATATCTTATTCCATCTGTAAACAGCATATACGTGTGTCCTATTTTCTTATCCACTCAGCCACTCTGTCTGTTGATTGGAGCATTTATCCCATTCACATTTAAAATGATTATTGATAGGTGCATATGTATTGCCATTTTGTTATTTGTATTCCTGGTCTTCCTGGGTTAGCTTGTTTACCCCTTTCTTTCGTTTAAAAAAGCCCTTTTTTGTTTGTTTTTGTTTTTGAGGGCTGTGTCACTGGCCCTCATATGTGGGACCTGAACCAGGGCCGCTGTCTTCCCAAGCCAGTGCTTACCACTGCACCACTCGGCCGGCCCTAAAAAAGCCCTTTTAACGTTTCTTGCAATGCTGGCTTGCTGGTAATGAATTCCTTAAGCTTATTCTTTTCTGAGAAGCTCTTTATTTCTCCTTCAATTTTAAGTGATAGCCGTGCTGGGTAGAGCAATCTTGGCTGTAGGCCTTTATTTTGTGTCACTTTGAATATCTCCTGCCAGTCCCTTCTGGCCTGCAGAGTTTCTGTAGACAAGTCAGCTGTTAGTCTAACAGGAGTTCCTTTGTATGTAACCTGCTATCTTTCTCTTGCTGCCTCTAGGATTCTGTCTCTGTCTTTAACCTTTGCCATTTTAACTATGATGTGTCTTGGTGTGGACCTGTTTGGGTTCAGCTTGTTTGGAACCCTCTGCACTTCCTGGGCATGTATGTTGATTTCCTTCACCAGGGTAGGGAAGTTTTCAGTCATTATTTTTTCAAATACATTCTCGACCCCTTGCTTCTTCTCTTCTCCTTCTGGTATTCCCATGAGTCTAAGGTGGTTGCACTCATCTTGTCCCATAGGGCCCTTAAACTATTTTCATTGTTTTTTATTCTTTGGTCTTTTTGTTGTGCCAACCGGGTGATTTCTGCTATTTTGTCTTCCAAATTGCTGATCCGCTCCTCTGCTTCATCTACTCTACTGCTGATTCCTTCGAGTGTGTTCTTCATTTCAGTTATTGTATTCTTTAGTTCTAACAGGTTGTTTTTTATGGTTTCCCTATCCTTCTTTATGTCCTCCCTAAGTTCCTTAAACGTTCTTATCATCAGTGTTCTAAACTCTGTCTCTGAAAGGTTGGCTCCCTCTGTTTCATTTAGTTCCATTTCTAGAGGTTTCTTCTGATCTTTTACTTGTGACATGTTTCTTTGTTTCCCCATTCTGGCTGTCGCTCTGGGATTGCTTTGATGTATTAGATAGATCACCAGGAGAGCCCTGGCTGGATCATGCAGGCACACAGCTCATGGCCCAACACTCCCAGGAAAACTCCGTCTCAGCCTGTCCCAATTAGCCTTTTGCAGATCAGGCTGAGCAGCCCGACAAGCAATCACCAGCCTGGCAACTCTGCAAGTGCAGTGCGGAGAACAGGGACCCGAGGTGGCTTGCGCACTCCCGCGTCTCAGTGAGCAGCCTGTTGGAGCCGGAGCACACCCACCAGGCATTTCCCTGGCAACACAGCACAAGCTGTGCGGAGGGTTGGGATCCAAGGTGGCTGGGGCACTTCTGTGTCTCAGTGAGCAGCCTGTTTGAGCTGGAGGGCACCCGCCCCGAGTTTCCCTGGCAACACAGTATAAGCCGGGCAGAGGGTCGGGATTCAAGGTCGCATGTGCGAGCGCACACGCACGCACGCACTTCTGCGCCAATTCCACCAGACCAATGAGGTCCTGGACCTGATCCTCTGTGGGAGGGCCCAAACCCGACAAAATGGCGCCCTTCTTACACCACTGGCATGCATGCTCCACACCAGGGGAACTATAGTCCAAAAACCCCCAGCCTTTGCACCAAAGGTGCTCAGTTCAGTCTGTCCCCGCAGGCTCCTGGGCCCGGCTCACACAGCCACTCCCTTCACCAGGAACCAGGTAAGTGCTCACCGGCGAGCAAGCCCGGGCGCCGGCCCCACTGATTCTCCAGCCGCTCTCAGCCTCACCGAGCTGAGCAAAGAGAGTCCTTACTAATGTACTGCCAGCTATCTTGGAACTCCTCTTCCCAGCAAAGGAACTCTGGGCTGATGAGCTTGGTGTGCGGCCGGAGGGTCTCTTCCCCAACCGGAGAAGCCTCCCCAGAACTGGGCTTCCCTCACGGGGTTTGCCCTCTCTTGTCTCTGCCTGTCCTACCAGACCCGACGTGCCCTCCTCTTTACGTTCCTCGTATAGTGGTTCTGTTCATCTAGTGTTCCAGGGACCTCCAGGGTTGAATGCTGTATAATTTGTTTATAATTTTGGTGTGATCCTGGAAGAGTAGTTAGTACAGCGTCTGTCTATTCCGCCGTTTTACTGGAAGTCTAAATTTTTTTTAAAAATCTGAGCCATCCTGCCACCTGTTGGCAGCTGTTGGCAGCTCAGCTCAGGCCAGGAATTGAACTGGCAACCCTGTTGCTCAGAGCTCTTAACCAACTGAGCCACTCAGCCGGCCCCATACTCATTACTTTTTAATTGTATAGCATGCTAAGAAAAGTTCACAAAATACAATTCTGAAAATATAATATATGAATAATCATTATCTAATCATAAAGTAAGGAATCTCCTTTCTCTTAATGTATACTACTAATTTTTATGTAAAATTCACTTTATTAAAAACAAAGTAATATTATGTGAATGGAATTGAGGCAGGTAGAAAAACTAGCTTATATAGTAATAGTGTTATGACAATGCAAATATTGTCTTTAATTAATTGGTCAATACAGTATTAAAATTGTTATTCATAAATATTTTTAAATTGATTACATTTTACTAGTTCTACCATGATAGCAAGTGGTGGGCACAAGACTGGGTTTCATAAACACATGATGCTTTACTTCTGTTATGTTGCTATTGACTCTGTAATTCTAGGGAGAAATTACTTATTGTTTTCAAGAAATAGCACATGAGTATACTGTCCAACAGTAAATAAAAGTATAACCTCCTCTTAAAACATATTGAGTTTATATCCAGCAAAGTCTTGAATATCTTAAGCAAAGTGGAGTCCAGAAATTTATGTATTAGGCATATAACAATGGCTTCAAAACTTTACATAAGTGGGGCTTTAGAGCAGAAATCTGGTTAACAGGGGTCTTGTGTTGAAGCTACATTTGCATAGCAAATACAATGGTTCTATTTAACTTGCATAATATGTCCAATAAAAATTTCAATATTTTATAAAATTTTATTTGGCCTTTACCTAAGTGTAAGAAAGCACAAATCTTTCACATGAAAAATATTATATTATTTTTATTTAAGATAGTTTAAAATATTATTAGGAATTAACATGTTTTCCCTCCCTCAAGCCATCAGTGTCACTGATTGCAGCTATAGACAAATCAAATCTATGTGGATGCCTCCCATATCTTTCTAACACTAACCCTCTCCTTAACTCAGGAGTTATATAATTTATCTTCATTCTCAAAGGCTTATTAAAACTACTCTGTCCAAAATTATGTACATAATTAACTACATTCTCCAAACATTTTTCTCTTTTAGATTTTCTATTTTAGTTGGCCTCATCTTCAATTATCAATTCCTCTGTATCCCATATAGAGATATTAGCATCCATCCAATGATTCCTGTCAGATATGTGGACCAGGGTCATTTCCAATATCCCATTTATTAAGCTAGAGGGAAAGTGACAGCAGCAATGTAGATAGTACTCCCTCACCCTACATACCATCCATCAACAAGGCCAGTAGATGCTACCGCCTGAAAAGTGTCTTTGGTTTATTCTCTCAGATGGTAGAGGGGGTGAGTCAAACTGAACTTCGTGTAAACTTGGGTGCCTGGAAGACTCAAGTGTTCAAGTTCACACAACTTAAATACTATATTTTAATTCCATAGTAGCACAGCACACAATGGGCAGAAGTGGAATGCTTGCCCATGTAATCCAATTGGAAATACAGAAGGACAAAAAGATCCTGGAAGTGGATCACCAGACAAGAGCTCAGCCCCCAAAATTAGGTGTAAGACCCGAATGAATCATGAATAGAAGACAACAATGCTGAGCCTCTGTGCTGTGAGCCTAGGGTCTTATCAGTTCCTCTACTAGAGACAATGTTAGTTAAAGGATCAGTGGCAGAACAAATATCTATATATCTATACATGTATACGTATGTACATACAGAAAACAAATTCACAATATACAGCAATATACCAAATTGCAGAAGCCACCATCATTAGTTTTCTTCCATGAATAAGCTCTAAAGCCCAAATTCTTAAGTTCTACTCTAATCTTAACCATATTCTGCATGACCTTGGAGAAGAAATTATGTACTGTAAGCCTCATCTGTAAAACAGAGATTAGAATATCATCTATGCCACAAAATTTTTGAGGAATTTAAATGAGATAACTTTAGTGGCATTAATAAATAACAGATATTATTTTTACCATTATTATTTATTTATATCTCATACAATGTAATCTTTAACCAGAAATAATTTCCTTTGAGGTATCAGTCTACTCTTATTTTTTCTCTCATGACTATACAGATGACACCCTAATCTTCATTTCAGGTTAAAAGAGCTCACCTATTCCTCATTTATCTTTATTATTTATTTGGATATCTCCACTTGAATGGTCTGTCATACATTTTACAAGTCTAAAGCTTAATACATCATCTTCTCTTTGTTGTTTTGTGCAACAATAGCCTAAGCAAATAATTGAGAACTTTGGGTGGAGAGACTCCAAAGGCAGTGTTCCTTCCTTTAAAGTAAGTTAATTTTAGTCTTCTCAATCAGATTGTAAACTCCTTTAAAACCTGGAACAATTCTTTTTACTACTGTGAGGCTGGGACCTCCATAAGAGATGAAATTTGTGTGTTTGGGTGGAGGAGAGGTGGATGGTGCTGTGTGTTTGAGTGGGGGAGGACAGGATGGTGCTGTGTGTTTGGGTGAGGGAGGGCAGGATGGCGTTCTCATTTTCTCAACTGAGAGTGTTGCCATAAAATGTCCTTGAACACATTCTTCTCCCTAGAATCTCCCTTAGCGGACAAATCACCATGGAGTCCCTGAGGGTATCCTACCTTATTGAAGCAGTCAAGCACTTCGTTAACTAGACAGATATTATAAATGTTTTAAAAGGAAAAATCACTTTCCTCCGAGGGTTTATACCCAGACAGGTATCAGATTCTGGAAGGAGCCCTAATTTAGAATTCCCGAAATCGGCCAGCACCCCGGAAATGCAGGCACAGCAGAGAACAGAGCCCTAAACCTCCTGGAAGGGAATGGGGCTGTCTTCACTTGAAGAAACTGGACTGAGACCTGGAGCAGCGGGTAGTGGCGCTGCAGATGCCCAGCCTGAGGAGCATGTCATCAGAGCAGCTCCATGTGGCAAGAAGATGCAACTTCTGGGTCCTGGACAGACCCCTCCATCCCCACACAGTCAGAAACTGTGGGATCTGGAGCCCAGAGGCAGTTCGCTGGGAGAAATGACGGGATCCGTAACGAGATGGGGTGCAAGTCGGAGTAGGTCTGGAAAACTTCGTGCCATCACATGGGTGATAGGTGAAGATCTAATCCAAGTAAGGGTAATAGGAATGATCAAAGGTTGGCAGTTACAGACTGATGTGGTCAGAAAAATGAGGGGCCTATAAATCAAGGATGCCAGTGAGAGAGCAGCAGAGTAACAAAAGTTGGCAGAGGAATGAATTTCCAGAGATAGAGCAATCAAGAGTCAAATGATGAGCAGAGGGAGGTGAGGTGGGTGGGCTGAGAGGGGATGAGGTTCCTAGAAGGAGGTGTAAACAGTGCTGTTACTCAAGCACCAAGGGCATGAGGAGCGAGAGAAATGGTAAGACAATGCAAGGGCTGCTAGTGCACACGCGTGTGAAGGGCAGTTCAAGGCAAGGCTGACGTTTACAAAGTTATTAAAGAAGTCATTTCAGTGTTTCATCATTCATTTTGAAATTCCTCTTTCCTTTTACCCCCATGAGATTATCCAAGACCGATGGCTAATTCCTCTGCATGAAGGATCTTCCCCACAGATGTCTGATGGCTCCCTGGCTTCCTTTAATCTTCACCATAAAATAGCCCTCTTACCTATAATTACACACACACACACACACACACACACACACACACACACAATTTCTGCTTTCTTTTTCTCCATAACATATGTCAATATTTAAGATACTATACATTTTGCTCATTTATCACTATTTATTGTCTGTTTTTCCCATTTGAATTTAAGGTCTATAAGGACAGGGATTGTTGTCTGTTTTATTAACTACTCTAGCTCCAGCACCAAAGACAGTATATGGTGGATTATGTGGGCTCAATAAACATTTGTTGAATGAATAATTCAATTTCTGAATGTCATATTAACTCAAAAGCATTAAAACTATAAGCAGTATTTTGAGAAAATATAATTATCTCTTGAGGAAGATTCCATAAAATAAAATAAAAAACAGAAAATATAACAAATGACATTTGTTTGATACTCTCCACAGCATCACTTTAAGGCAGGAAACTAAGTTATAGAGAATTCAGACAACCTACCTCACTTCGCAAAGTTAGTAGCATGCAGGACTCCAACACAGGTCTTTGGAGTCCATGCTCAGTGATCATTATACTTTATTAGTCTGTGTATTTTCTGACCTGTGTGCCAGTGAGACAAAAAAAATGTATCAGAAAGTTAAAATTAATCCTTTCTTATCTAGGGTGAACACTTGCCTTATATTTTATTACAGTATAAAGTGTACAAGTCATGTGTTTCAGGTGAATTTCTATTATAATAAATATCATCACAAAGAAGAGTCTTGACTGACCAAGTTATTTCCTTGATCCATAAAACAGCCACCTTAGGTCTGGCCAAGTGGCGTGGTGGTTAAGCGCTGGCTTGGGAAGCTAGCAGCCCCAGTTCGGGTCCCACATATGAGGGCCAGTGACACTGCCCTCAAACAAAAATACAAGAAAAAACAGCCACATGCCACATTAGTCTGATTATATTAAATTTTGTACAACATTCAAGTGCTTCTTCTGTTACAACTTTCTCAGTCACCACAGCAAACAAACATCATTGCACACCATACATATTGGATATAGGAACATAAAATAACATGAACTGCAACTTAATTCTTTATACTCCTGTGTCCTAAAAATCAAGTGTCAATTTATTAGTGTATTGTCTCAGTAATCCCTCTTCAGACCTGTCAAACACCTTGAGGAAATTCATCTAAATTCCCAAATTTTAACCAAAATGTAATTTACCCAAGAATCCTAAGAACTATGATTAGTAAAAAGCAGAGAACTGATTTCTGATATTTTTGCCCCTTTAGGGATATTTAGGGGTATTAGTGTACACCCAATATCCACTATCTCTTCCTAATAGCATTGTTATTACTTTTGGAAAATTACATCTTCCCTTTTATCTCTGTAATCTTGATGGTCCATGAAACACTGGGGCCTGGCCCCCCGCTATAAAACCTTAGGGGTACTTTCTTTCATTAAGCCCAAACAACAAGAATAAGGGCACATGACCTAAATTTGGCCAACCTAAAAAGTTGTAATCTTGGACAAGTGAAGCAAAAAAGAAAGAAAAGCAAAGGAACAATAAGAATTTTATTGTAGCCCCAACCAGTGTGTTCCTTTTGTAATGGAGATAAAAATTTGTAAGGTTAACATAGCATTAACCATTTTAAAGTGTACAACTTATTGGCACTTAGTACACTCACCATGTTGTACAACAATCAGTTCTATCTTGTTCCAAGACATATCCATCACACTAAAATGAAACACCATACCAATTAAGCAGTTACTCCCCATTCTCCCCTCTTTCCAGCCCCTGGCAGCCACTAGTCTGCTTTCTGTCAGTATAGATTTACATATGATGTCTATTTCCTACAAATGGAAGCATGCGTGTGACTTCTTTCACTTAAGGTAATGTTTTCAAGGTCCATCCCCACTGCATCATTTACAAGTGCTGCCCTCATTTCTATTCCTTGGCTCTCGCCTGTGTTTCTCCATTTCCCAAGCCCAGCCCTTTAGTCATCTGGCTGTTCTGTTAGTGTTTTGCTTGGAGTTCTTCACGTTTCCCATAGTTAACCAGTCATTGGTTTGCGTTTCTTACAATTGACAATGAATTAACACATTTCCTTTCTGGGCACATTAACTAGTAGTTTCTAACTGAATAACAAAAGTCCAAAGGTTTTTGGTTTTTTTCCCTATGTTTTATTTTCTTTTCTTGTGTCAAATTAAAATGTGAAAATGATAGAGATCTATTTACCTTCTATATCTTTCAGTACCACTGTTAGGGAGTACTTGATTTCACACAAAGGCATTGCAAGCATAAGAAGGAACAGATCTGGGTGTCCTGGTGACTCATTTCATCCCTTTTGATAATCTAGCAAGAAATTAGCTCAGCTGGCCTTAGCACCAGAGAAGAATAGATTGATATCAGAGGCTGAGATCCCTCTGGATCTCAGAAAGTCTCCTACTCTCTAACAAGTCCTGTTCCTCTAGCAGGGAATTTACACTTGATTAGATGTGTCCTAACACTGAAGCCACTTCAGCTGGGCAACTTCCATGGTGCCTAGGCACAATCTAAATCCACTTCTATTTGGATTGTGAGAATTTAGAGGGTGATAGGCACTCTGCTATTTCTCTGCTTAAAGTTCTTCAGTTAATAAAATGTATTTTATATGTATACCATGTGGTACCAGTGGTATGTGTATCTATATCCCTTTTACCTAAAACAGCCAACCTAGTCAGTTGCCAAAGTCAGAACCTTCGCTGGAGAAGTGCAGCCTGGCTGAGTGCTCCAGCTGCCCTGTGGCTGCTGGGACTGGTACACTGGGTGAGCTGGAAAGAACGCCATTGCTGCTAATGCCCACAGTGGCACCACTGATGTTGTGGGTCTCTCAGGATGTTACACAGGAGGGGCGGTGGAAAGAACAGAGCACGAAGAGATGGAAAGAAGGGAGAAACGATGCTGTTGCCAGCAACCAGGAAGTGGCTGCAGAACAACAGCATCTCTGGAACCCCAGCTGCAGCTTCACTGTGGCCGTGGGCCAGCCTAGTGGAGGGAAGCCCAGCATCTCACAGTCTAGTAGTGACACTTCAAGAACTGCTCGGCCCTACAGTGGAGGAACTGTGTGAAGACATGGATGTTTCACCCTGAGACAGTACAGAAGTTTTCATTATAAGAGTAATCACTGGATGATAGAGTTCTACCCACCTGTTCAGAGAATTGTAGAAAACTATTAAAAGATTTACCACATGTGGGCATTTCTGGTCATGATGGCAGAGTACATAAATGCTGTACCTGCCTCCTCTCATGACAAAATTACAACTAAACTACAGAATAACTGCATTGAGAATCAGCTGAAGTCTAGTTGAACAGAAGTGTTACCTCTAAGGACATACAAAAGAAGCCACCTTCAGACTGGTAGGAGGGGCAGGGAATAGGAAGGTGTGATCAACCACATATGACCATTAAAAACTAGTAGGGATATCTCAGCTGCAGATTTCCCTCACTAGGGATCTCAGCCCTATACCAGGCTCTCCAGCCCCGAGTTCCAGTTCTGGGGAGAGAAGTCCTCATAACTGAAAAGCCAGCAGAGATTGTGGCTGAATGAGACAGAGGGTGGCCAGAGTCCAAGGCTCTCCTGTTAAAGGGTATGTGCAGGACTTACTCATTGACAGACTAAGCTCCAACACTGGGACAGCAGCAATATCAAAAGCTCCAGGGGAATATGAAGAGGAACTGAGTTGTCTGGCTTCAGAGTGAAGGCTGGAGGGTCTGGCAGAAACCATTGTTTCTTTATTGAGCCTCACCCCTCCCGGCACGAAGATGCAGGAGGCCTCCATATCAGAGTCTCCATAAAGCTGGCTGACACCATTCACCCTGTCCTGGTGATCCCCTGAAACCCCATCCCACCCAAATTTCAGGTACACCCAAGGCTCTTCCAGTGACTTTTTTATACAAACAGATTGTTTTGACTCATTCTAGGGAGTATCCTAAAATCTCTCAAAGGTTCACAAAACCCAAAAAAGCAGCATATGGCTTCAACATACCTTATATGTCTTGCTGTATGCCCCAAGCCTGGTGTAGTGGCAGTTGGCCTCAGTTCATGGCTTGGCCTATTGAGGCACCTCCAAGACCAGTATGGGTGGTGGCAATCTGCAGATTACTTTGGGGGTCAAGCCAGATGATGCTGGGCAGGGCACAGGCTGCTATTGTACTTGGCCTGAGGCTGGGCTATCTCCCAGGAGGCTCCAGGGATGGCATGCCAAGTGGCCAGCAACAGACTAAGCCAGAGAACTGCCCAGCCAACTGCAAGGATGACACAACCAAAGGTAAGACTAGGCAGCCACCAGAATCCTGCTAAAGTGAATCCTGCTCCCTAAGGTCAGCCCTTGTACCACAGCTCCTCCACTGTAGACACAGCAGTTCTCACAACAAATCAGTCTGAGGGACAACATTTCCCATTGATGTACAAAAAAAACACACCCAAAAACAAGGCTCAGATACAACAGGAGAGCATACCCAAAACACACAAGGGACACACCTGGAACTCCTGGCTTAGGTGGCCAGTGAGTCCACACCACTGGGCCCCATAGCACACCTACTACTGAAGGCCACTCTGCTAAGACCAGGAGAGATAGCAGACACCTAATACATAGAAACAAACATAGGGAGGCAGCCAAATTGCGGATACAAAAAAACATGTCCCATATGAAAGGACAGAAAAAAGCATCAGAAAAAAGAACTAAACAAAATGGAAATAAGCAATCTACCAGATGCAGAGTTCAAAACACTGGTTATGAGGATGCTCAATGATCTCAGGGAGAACTTCACCAAAGAGATAAGCAACATAAAAATGGAGATAGTAAACATAAGCAAGAACCAGTCAGAAATGAAGAATAAAATAACTAAAATAAGAATACATTAAAGGGAATCAACAGTAGATTAGGTGAAATAGAGGATCAAATCAGCAAATTAGAAGATAAGGTAGCATCCAAAGCTAACTCGAAAAGAAACGGAAAATCCAAATAGTCTGATTACTACCAAGGAAATTGAATCAGTAATCAACAACCTCCCAACAATCAAAAGCCTTGGACCAGATGGCTTCACAAATGAATTTTATCAAACATTCAAAAAAGAACTATCACCTATTCTTCTCAAACTATTCCAAAAAATCCAGAAAGAGGGAAGGCTCCCAAATTCTTTTTATGAAGCCACTATCACTCTGATTCCAAAATCAGATAAAGACAGCACAAAAAAGGAAAACTATAGGCCAATATCACTGATGAACATAGATGCAAAAAGTCTCAATAAAATATTAGCAAACAGAATTCAGCAATGTATTAAGAAGATCATACATCATGATCAAGTGGGTTTCATCCCTAGTATGCAAGGTTGGTTCAACATCCGTAAGTCAATTAATGTGATACAGCACATCAACAAAATAAAGAATAAAAATCATATGGTCATTATGAATAGATGCAGAAAAAGCATTCGACAAAATCCAACAGCGATTTGTTAAAAATCCTTAGCAAAGTGGGTATACAGGGATCATATCTCAATATAATAAAGGCTATATATGATAAACCTACAGGTAACATCATACTCAATGGGGAAAAGCTAAAATCATTCTGCTTAGGATCAGGAACAAGACAAGGCTGTCCACTTTCTCCTCTTTTATTCAACATAGTGATGGAAGTTCTAGCCACAGCAATCAGACAAGAAAAAGAAATAAAGGGCATCCAACTTGACAAGGAAGAAGTAAAATTGTCATTATATGCAGATGACATGATACTGTATATAGAGAACCCCAAAGACTCCATCAAAAAACTATTGGGGGGCGGGCCCAGTGTCGTGGTGGTTAAGCGCTGGCTTGGGAAGCGAGTGGCCCCGGTTCAGATTCCACATATGAGGGCCAGTGACACTGCCCTCAAAAAAAAAAAAAAAAAAAAAAAGAACTATTGGAGATGCAGCATGCCGGCGGAGACACAGAACTCTGAGAGAGACGGAGCGGGGAATGAACCACGGCAGGATGCACGAAGTCTCCTAAACCCCGGCAGTGCCTCCGGGAGAGCAGCAGGAATACCGCGTCTCCCACAGGCTCCGAGGCAGAAGCGTGAAACCAGACAAGCAGGGGAAGAAAGAATAGTCCTTGGGGGGAGATGCAGCATGACCAAGCAGAGACACAGATCACCGGGAGACAGACCGGAGATTTGAGCCACTGCAGGGTGCGCGTAGCCCCCTAAACCCTGGCAGTCTCTTTGGGAGAGCAGCAGGAACTCCTCCAGAGCCTATGAGGCAAAGGCCTTAGCTCAAAACAGTGTTGGAACTGTGGGATTATTTTTGTTGTTGTATTATTTTATTTGTTTGTTTGTTTGTTTGTTTTGCTTGTTTGTTTGGTTTTCCTCCTCTCTTCGACAGAAAGCAAAAAAAAAAAAAAACCAACAGAAATTAAAACCCACCCCCACCCTCCCTCAGAAACCTTGGCCCCTGCCAAGCCAGTCTTTAACTGACCCGGGAATGGAGAAATAGGGGAAGACTACAGAGATATTCCTTACCCATAAGGGGTCGAGAATCTCCACCCCAGAAGAGGCTGCAGAGTGAGACTACCTTCCTTGCCCCCACCTTTCCTGCAAGGCCTGGGAGGCAGGGCAGGTTCAGCTGCTGATGTACTAATAGATTCCTGGCAGCTGGCTTTTGGCAACAAGGAATTCTCTCATTCTCCATGGCTGTCAACGGAAAGGGTGCCCAAAGACACTCATTGAGCCTGCAGGGTGCACAGCCTGCCTTGGGACAGGCGAAAGCAGAAACGGCAGTGACTTTGTAAAAACTACCAATCACACGTCACAACCACACTCATGTACAGCAAACCTGCAGTGCCAGGATCACACTAAGTGTCAGGTGGCCATCTTTGTTCCCACAAGACGCAGAGGAATACTTGTACAGCAGAGGACAACCTGAAGACAGCTTGGTGGACTTTAGCCAAGACTGGCACTGGAGACACAAGAATCATCATACCCGGAGGCCAACTTTGGATAAAACCAGAGCATTTCTGGGTTTGACTTACAGGCGTCATACCCAAAAGGAAGTTGCTATAGGTACAAGGGCCAAAGGGTCCAAGTCTTATCAGAGGGGTCAACCCTCACACAGCAGCTCATAAACTGTGGACACTGCTGATCCTCACTGCCAATCAGCCTGGGAGTCAATCCCACCTACTGACAAGCCAAAAGTAATCAAAGCTCAACTTAAAAAGGTGAAAACACACAACACAAGGAACACCTCAGATATACACGCACAAGAGAATAGGGAGATTGAGTAATTCAAATATAAAGGACACACACCATATAAGTTTACCCAGAAAAGACTGAGAAACCTGGGGGATCTATCTGTTATATCGAAGCAAGCACAAAGAGTAAACCAGAATGGGGAGATAAAGAAATACAACCCAAATAAATGAACAGAAGAAACCTCCTGAATCAGTGGAAATAGAGGAAATAGAGGTAAACAACCTATCGGAGACAGAGTCCAGAACACTGATTATTAGAATGTTCAAGGAAATTAATGAATATATAAAAAAGGATAGAGATATCATGAAAAGCAACCAGCTAGAACTTAAGAATGCAATTACTGAATTAAATAACAAATTCGATGGAATGACTAGCAGACTGGATGAAGCAGAAAATCGAATCAGTGAATTAGAAGACAAGATAGCAGAGATCACCCAAGCAGAGCAACAAAAAGAAAAAATAATTGAAAACATTGAAAATAGTTTAAGAGAGCTGGGGGACAACATCAAACGCAATCACCTCTGGATCATCGGAGTACCAGAAGGAGAAGAGAAGGAGCAAGGGATTGAAAACGTATTTGAGGTAATAATGTCTGAAAACTTCCCTCACCTGGTAAAGGACATTGAAATACAAGCCCAGGAAGTGCAGAGAGTTCCAACCAGGATGATCTCAAACAGGCCCACACCAAGACACATTATAGTGAAAATGGCAAGGGTTAAGGACAAAGACAGAATCCTTAAAGCAACAAGGGAAACGCAGCAAGTTACTTATAAGGGCAACCCCCCATAAGATTATCAGCTGACTTTTCTACAGAAACTTTGCAGGCCAGAAGGGAGTGGCAGGAAGTTTTCAAAGTGATGAAAAATAAAGGCCTACAACCCATATTGCTGTATCCAGCAAGATTATCATTTAAAATTGAAAGAGAGAGAAGGAGCTTCCCAGAAAAGAACAAGTTAAGGGAATTCATTACCACCCAGCCAGCTTTGCAGGAAATGTTAAAAGGGCTTCTTTAAGCAGAAGAGAAAAACAACCTAACTAAGGAACACTAGGAACACAAATAATAAAATGACACACCTATCAATAATCACGTTAAATGTAAATGGAGTAAATGCTCCAATCAAAAGCCATAGGGTGGCTGACCCCGGCATATGCTGTATACAAGAGACACACCTCAGATCAAAAGACACATACAGGCTGAAAATAAAGGGATGGAGTAAAGTATTTCATGCAAGTGAAACGGAAAAAAAGCTGGAGTAGCGATACTTATATCAGATAAAATGGACTTCAAATTGAAGAATATAATAAAGGACAAAAAAGGGCACTTCATAATAATAAAGGGATCGATCCAACAAGAGGACATAACCGTAGTAAACATCTATGCACCTAACATAGGAGCCCCGAAATATATAAAACAGATATTGTCAGATATAAAAACAGAGATCAACAGTAACACTATCATAGTAGGGGACTTCAGCACCCCACTGTCATCAATGGACAGATCCTCTAGAGAGAAAATCAATGCGGAAACAATGACCTTAAATGACACATTAGACCAGCTTGAATTAACAGACATTTTCAGAGCATTCACCCCAAAGCTACAGAATATACATTCTTCTCAAGTGCACATGGAACATTTTCTCAGATAGACAACATGTTAGGCCACGAAACAAGTCTCAATAAATTTAAGATGATTGAAATTATTTCAAGTGTCTTCTCTGACCACAATGTTATGAAACTAGAAATGAATTATAAGAAGAACGCCAGAAAGCTGTCAAATAAATGGAGGCTAAATAAAATGCTACTAAATAGCAAGTGTGTCACAAATGAGATCAAGGAGGAAATCAAAAGATACCTCGAGACAAACGAAAATGAAAACACCACGACCCAAAATCTCTGGGATGCTATGAAAGCAGTTCTAAGAGGAAAGTTTATAGTAGTGCAGGCCTACCTAAAGAAAGAAGAAAAATCTCAAATCAACAGGTTATCCTTACACCTAAGAAAACTGGAAAAAGAACAACAAAGGAAGCCCAAGGGGAGTACAAGAAAGGAGATAATAAATACCAGAGCGGAAATAAACAATATAGAGAACAGAAAAACAATACAAAAGATCAATGAAACCAAGAGCTCGTTTTTTGAGAAGATAAACAAAATTGACAAACCTCTAGCCAGGCTCATAAAAAAAGAGAGAGAGAGAGAGAGAGAGAGAGAGAGAGGACTCAAATTAGTAAAATCAGGGTCAAAAGAGGGGAAATGACTACAGACATCACAGAAATACAAAAAATTCTAAGAAATTACTATGAGCAACTATATGCCAACAAATTTGACAATCTGGAAGAAATGGATAATTTTCTAGAAGCATACAACCTTCCAAAGCTAACGCAATAAAAAAAACAGAAAATCTAAATATCCTGATTACTACCAAGGAAATTGAATCAGTAATTGACAAGCTCCCAAAAACCAAAAGTCCTGGACCAGATGGCTTCACAAGTGAATTTTATCAAACATTCAAAAAAGAACTATCACCTATTCTTCTCAAACTATTCCAAAAAATCCAGAAAGAGGGAAGGCTCCCAAACTCTTTTTATGAATCCACTATCACCCTGATTCCTAAACCACATAAAGACAGCCCAAAAAAGGAAAACTATAGGCCAATATCCCTGATGAATATAGATGCAAAAATTCTCAATAAAATATTAGCAAACAGAATTCAGCAATATATTAAGAAGATCATACATACATCATGATCAAGTGGGTTTCATCGCTAGTATGCAAGGCTGGTTCAACATCCATATATCAATTAATGTGATACACCACATCAACAAAATGAAGGATAAAAATCACATGGTCATTTCAATAGATGCAGAAAAAGCATTTGACACAATGCAACAGCCATTTATGTTAAAAACCCTTAGTAAAGTGGGAATACAGGGATCATATCTCAACATAATAAAAGCCATATATGATAAACCTACAGCTAACATCATACTCAATGGGGAAAAGCTAAAACCATTCCCCTTAAGATCAGGAACAAGACAAGGCTGTCCACTTTATCCTCTTTTATTCAACATAGTGATGGAAGTTCTAGTCACAGTAATCAGACAAGAAAAAGAAATAAAAGGCATCCAAATTGGCAAGGAAGAAGTAAAATTGTCATTATATCCAGATGACATGATACTGTATATAGAGAACCCCAAAGACTCCATCAAAAAACTATTGGAACTGATAGACAAATTCAGTCAAGTAGCAGGATATAAAATCAATGTTCAGAAATCAATGGCATTTGCATATACCAATAATAAACTAATGGAAGCAGAAATTAAGAAACTGTCCCATTTACAATTGCTTCAAGAGCTATAAAATACCTAGGAATAAATTTAACCAAAGAAGTAAAAGATCTATACTCAGAAAATTATAAGACACTGAAGAAAGAAATCAAAGAAGATACAAATAAATGGAAACACCTACCATGCTCATGGATAGGAAGAATTAATATAGTTAAAATGGCCATACTGCCTACAGCAATATACAGGTTCAATGCAATTCCTATCAAACTACTAAGGGCATTTTTCACAAAAATAGAAAATATAATCCTAAAATTTATATGGAACCATAAAAGACCCCGAATAGCCTCGGCAATCCTGAGAAATAAGAACAAAGTCGGGGGGATCATGCTACCAGACACCAAAACATACTTACTACAAGGCTACAGTAATCAAGACAGTATGGTATTGGCATAAAAACAGGCACATAGATCAGTGGAACAGAACAGAGAGCCCAGAAATAAATCCAGGCATTTACGGACACTTAATCTATGACAAGGGAAGCAAGAATTTACATTGGAGTAAAGATAGTCTATTCAATAAACGGTGCTGAGAAAATTGGACTGACACATGCAAAAAAATGAAACTGGACCACCTCTTGTATATGGAATATACAAGAACAAATTCAGAATGGATTAAAGACTTAAATGTAAGACCTGAAACCATAAAACTCCTAAAAGAAATTATAGGGAGTACATTTGCAGACATTACCTGGAGCAATATTTTTACGGATACATCCCTGCAGGCAAGAGAAGTAAAAGAAAAAATGAACATATGGGATTATATCAGACTTAAAAGTGTTTTCACAAAAAAGGAAACCATCAATAAAACAAAAAGGAAGCCTACTGAATGGGAGAATATATTTGCCAACGATATATCTGATAAGGGGTTAATATCCAAAATTTATAAAACACTCATGAAACTCAACACCAAAAAACAAACAACCCAATTAAAAAATGGGCAGAAAATATGAAGAGATATTTCTCTAAAGAGCACATACAGAAGGCCAACAGGCATATGACAAAATGTTCATCCTCAGTGGTCACTAGGGAAATGAAAATGAAAACCACCATGAGATACCACTTCACTTCGGTCAGAATGTCTATCATCAATAAAGCAACAAACAAGAAGTGCTGGCGGGGCTGTGGGGAAAAGGGGACCTTGCTACACTGTTGGTGGGATTGCAGATTGGTGCAGCCACTATGGAGGTATCTCTAAAAACTGGAAATGGAACTACCTTTTGACCCAGCAATTCCACTCTTAGGTATTTATCCTAAAAAGCCCAAGACACTTATTCAAAAAAATATATGCACCCCTTTGTTCATTGCAATGCTATTTACAATAGCTAAGACTTGGAAACAACTGAAATACCCATCGGTAGATGACTGGATAAAGAAACTATGGTACATTTATACAATGGAGTATTACTCCGCTATAAAGAAGAATGAAATAGTACTATTTGCAATGATATGGATGGACCTAGAGACTATAATGTTAAGTGAAATAAGTCAGTCAGAGAAAGACAAATACCATATGATCTTACTTATATGTGGAATCTGAAAAACTGAATGAATGAGCAAAGTAAACAGACTCATATATAGAGGAAAAACCGGGTTGCTAGTAGGGAGGGGGTGGGGATGAGGGAGAAGGGGCAGGGATTAGACAGCAAAAATAGGCAACTACAATATTGCCACAGGAATATGAAAGGCAGTTTGGGGAATATAATTAATAATGTTGTAAATATTTTGTGGGATGTCAGATAGTCATATATCTTGTTAGGGAGACCATTTCATGGATGGAGTAGAGGCTTGTTCACTGCACTGTACACCTGAAGCTGAGGTTGTGTAATATTTTATACCAACTGTAATTGAATATTTAGATAGTCACGGGATGTGGATTATACTGTGGAAGGGAGTCAGAGGAAGTGTAATAGTTATATATGATATGGGGGAGGAGTGGGGTAGTGGAGGTGGGTTGTCACTTTGAGGGGTAAAAAGTATAGCTATTGCACTGTGTTGTACACCTGAAACTAATTAAAAATAAATAAATAAATTTTTAAAAAACTACTGGAACTGATAGATAAATTCAGTCAAGTAGCAGGATATAAAATCAATGTTCAGAAATCAATGGCATTTGCATATACCAATAATAAACTAATGTAAGCAGAAATTAAGAAAACTGTCCCATTTACAATTGCTTCAAGAACTATAAAATACCTAAGAATAAATTTAACCAAAGAAGTAAAAGATCTGTACTCAGAAAATGATAAGACACTGAAGAAAGAAATAAAAGTAGATACAAATCAATGGAAACATCTACCATGCTCATGGATTGGAAGAATTAATATAGTTAAAATGTCCATACTGCCTAAAGGAATATATAGATTCAATGCAATTCCCATCAAACTAACCAGGGCATTTTTCACAGAAATGGAAAATATAATCCTAAAATTTATATGGAACTATAAAAGACCTGAATAGCCTCGGCAATCCTGAGAAATAAGAACAAAGTCGGGGGCATCATGCTACCAGACATCAAAACATACTTCAAGGCTACAGTAATCAAAACAGTATGGTACTGGCATAAAAATAGGCACATAGAGTATTGGAACAGAATAGAGACCCCAGAAATAAATCCGAGTATATACAGACAGTTAGTCTATGACAATGGAAGCAAGAATTTACACTGGGGTAAAGATAGTCTATTTAATAAATGGGGCTGGCAAAATTGGACTGACACATGAAAAAAAATGAAACTGGAACACCTCCTGACGCCATATACAAGAAGAAATTAAAAATGGATTAAAGACTTAAATGTAAGACCTGAAACCATAAAACTCCTAGAAGAAAATATAAGGAGTATATTTGCAGACATTACTCTGAGCAATATTTTTACTGATACATCCCCAAGGGCAAGGGAAGTAAAACATAAAATGAACATATGGGATTATATCAAACTTAAAAGTTTTTTTCACACACAAAGGAAACCATAAATAAAACAAAAAGGAAGCCTACTGAATGGGAGAATATATCTGTCAACGATATATCTGATAATGGGTTAATATCCAAAATTTATAAAATACTCATGCAACTCAACACCAAAAAGACAACCCAATTAAAAAATGAGCAGAGGAAATGAAGAGACATTTCTCTAAAGAGGACATACAGAAGGCCAACAGGCATATGAAAAAATGTTCAACCTCACTGATCATTAGGGAAATGCAAATAAAAACCACCATGAGATACCACCTCACTCCTGTCAGAATGGCTATCATCAATAAATCAACAAACAACAAGTGCTGGTGGGGCTGTGGGGAAAAAGGAATCCTGCTGTACTGTTGGTGGGATTGTAGATTGGTGCAGCCACTATGGAAGTCAGTATGGAGGTATCTCAAAAAACTGGAAATGGAACTACCTTTTGACCACTCCTAGGCATTTATCCTGAAAAACCCAAGACACTAATTCAAAAAAATATATGCACCCCTATGTTCATTGCAGCACTATTTACAATATCCAAGACTTCAAAAGAATCGAAATGCCCATCGGTAGATGACTGGATTAAGAAACCGTGGTACATTTACACAATGGAATATTACACAGCTATAAAGACGAAAGAAATCGTACCATTTGCAACGATACGCGTGGACCTAGAGAACATTATGTTAAGTGAAATAAGTAAGTCAGAGAAAGACAAATACCATATGATCTCACTGATATGTGGAATCTAAAGAACTGAATAAATGAGCAATGTAAACAGAAATAGTCTTAGAGACACAAAGAAAATGTGGTGAGGGCTAGATGGGATGGGGATGGGAGTAGGGGAAGGAACGAGGCAACATAAACTGATAACTACAATACTACTACAGAGACAGAAGAGACAGTTTAGGGAAAATAATCAATAAGGTTGTAAATATTTTTTTTTTAGGGGAACAGACAAATGCATGTCCTTTTAAGGAGACCACATCAAGGATGGGGTAGTGGCCTTACCACTGCCCTGTGTATCTGAAGCTGCTGCTGAACAATATTATATGTCAGCTATAATTTAACATATATATATAGTCATGGGATGTGGCATATAGTGTGGTGTGGGGATGGAGTCAATGGAATTGTAATTGTGAGGGGGCAGGGGAGGGGGAGTCACTTTGTAAGGGGTGAAAAAAATAACTATTGCATTGTTTTTTACATCTGTAATTAATAATAATAATAATAATAATAAAGATAAGACAGCAGAAAATCAGAGCAACAAAAAGAAAAAGAAATTTTAAAAAATGACAGTTTAAGGCACCTCTGGGACACCATCCAACATTCACATCAGAGGTACCAGCAGGAGAACAAAAAGAACAAGAAATTGAAAACTGTTTTGAAGACATAATGATTGAATACTTTACTAACTTGTTAAAGGAAACATACAAGCAAGCCCAGGAAGTGCAGAGTCCCAGACAAGATGAACCAAACGAGGCCCACACCAAGATACATCACAATTAAAATGCCAAAGCTTGGGGCCGGCCGAGTGGCGCATTGGTTAAGCGCTGGTTTTGGGATACCAGCGGCCCCGGTTCGGATCCCACATGAGGGCCAGTGACACTGCCCTCTACAGCTAACAACAGCTCCACCTGGAGC
Organism: Aselliscus stoliczkanus; assembly: GCA_033961575.1. Taxonomy (NCBI): domain Eukaryota; kingdom Metazoa; phylum Chordata; class Mammalia; order Chiroptera; family Hipposideridae; genus Aselliscus; species Aselliscus stoliczkanus. The sequence continues at coordinate 65,884,648 of CM066740.1, read as the reverse complement.
TGGGCTGTGCGAGCCCCGGTGATGGTGTGGGCTGCAGCCCCTGCTGCAGTGGGCTGCCATAGGCTACAGTGAGTGGCCCGCAGCCAGCGTGAGCGGTCAATAGCCGCGATGAGCAACATCCAGAGGCCAACGACTGATCTGCCTCATCCGGGAAGAACGCAATGACGATACCAACAGTGAAGCAACATCCTCCGCAACTAGACTGAAGAACAAAAAGACAGCAACTTGTCTGTTCCCTTTCCCCGATTCCCCAACGCTGTTCCCCTCCGCCAATTCCCCAATAAAATCTTTAAAAAAATAAATAAATAAAATGCCAAAGCTTGGAGACAAAGAGGGTATCTTAAAATCAGCAAGAGAAAAGCAGTTAGTTACCTACAAGGCAGCTCCCATAAGACTGTCAGCTGATTTCTCAACAGAAACTTTGCAGGCCAGAAGGGATTGGAATGAAATATTCAAAGTAATGAAAAGCAAGGACAAACAACCAGGATTACACTATGCAGCAAAGCTATCATTTAGAATCAAAGGACAGATAAATAGCTTCTCAGATAAGAAAATGCTAAAGGAGTTCATCATCACCAACCCAGTGTTACAAGAAATGTTAGAGTGACTTTTTTAAGATGAAGAATAAGGAGGAGGAGGAGAAGGAGAAGAAGAAGGAAGTGGAAGAGAAGTAGAAGGAGGAGGAGAAGCAGGATAAAAAATATCAAGAGTAAAATTACAATAACAGCAATCTATCAATTATTATTTTCAATGTGAATGAATTAAATGCTCCAATAGAAAATAGAGAGGCTAAATGGATAAGAAAACAATATGCATACATATGCTATCTACAAGAGACCCACTTCAGATCAAAGACACATACAGACTGAAGGTAAAGGGATGGAAAAAGATATTTCAGGAAAATGGAAATGAAAAAAAAAAAGCTGGGGTAGCAATACTGACACCAGACAAAATAGACTTTTGTAAAAAGGTTAGAATAAGATACAAGGGGTACATTACATAATAATGAAGGGATCAATCCAACAAGAGGATATAATCCTTTTAAACATTTATATACCCAACATAGTAGCACCTAAATATATAAAGCAAATGTTGACTGACATAAAGGGAGAGATTAACAGTAATACAATTATAGTAGGGGACTTTAACCACTCATTGACATCAATGGACAGATCTACCAGACAGAAATTCAACACGGAAATTGTGGCCTTAATTAACATACTAGACCAGATGGATTTAATTGATATTTTTAGAGCATTCACCCCAAAACATCAGAATATACATTCTTTTCAAGTACACGTGAAACATTTTCCAAGATAGATCATATGTTAGACCACAAAACAAGTTTCAATAAATTTAGAAGACTGAAATCATATCAAGTATCTTCTCTGATCACAATGGTATGAATCTAGAAATCCATTACAAGAAAAAGACTGAACACACAAACATATGGAAGCTAATGAACATGCTACTAAATAATGAATAGGTCAGCAGTGAGATCAAGGAAGAAATAAAAAACTACCTTGAGACAAATGAAAATGGAAACACAATGACCCCAAAAATCTATGAGACACAGCTAAAGCAATCTTAAGAGGTAAATTCATAGCAATGCAGGCCTACCTAAAGAAACACAGAAAATCTCAAATAAACAATCTAAGCTTATGCTTAAAGGAATGAGCAAAAAGAAGAGAAAAGCCCAAAGTGAGCAGAATGAAGGAAATAATAAAGATGAGAGTGGAAATAAACAAAATCAAGTCTAAAAAAAATACAAAACATCAATGAAACCAAGAGCTGGTTCTTTGAAAAGATAAACAAAATTGATAAAGTTTAAATCAGAGTCATCAAGAAAAAAAAAATAGAGGACCCAAATAAAATCAGAAACTAAAGAGAAGGGACAACTGACACCTCAGAAATACAAGGCATTATGAGAAAATACTATGAACAATTATATGTCAGCAAATTGGACAATCTGAGAAATGGATAAATTACTGGAAACATCCAATCTTCTGAGACTGAATCAAGAAGAAACAGAAAATCTGAACTGATTGAATAATACTAAGGAAAGGGAATCAGTAATCTAGAACACACACACACAAAAAAAATCCTGGACCAGATACCTTCACAAGTGAATTTTTCCAAACTTTCAAAGAATTAACACCTACCTTTCGCAAATTATCTCCCCAAAATTCAAGAGTAAAGAACATTCCCGAGCTTATTTTATGAGGCTGCCACTACCCTGATTCCAAGATCAGACAAAGGCTTGTAAAAATGAAAGTTATAGGCCAATATCCCTGATGAGCATAGATGCAAAAACTCAACAAAATATTAACAAACCAAATTCAACAATACATTAAAAAATCATACACCAACCATTATCGAGGGGGATTTATTCCTGGGATGCAAGATTTTTTCAATATCTGCAAATCAATTAATGTGATATACTATGTAAACAAAATGAAAGATAAAAAATATATGACCATGTCAATAGAGTAGAAAAAGCATTTGACAAAATTCAGTGAATATTTATGATAAAAAAACTCTCAGCAAAGTGGGAATAGAGAGAACATACCTCAACATGATGAAGTCCATATATGACAAACATACATCTAACATCATAATCAATGGGGAAAGCTAAAAGTTTTCTCCTTAAGATCAGGAACAAGACAAGAATGTCCACTTGCACCACTTTTATTCAACATAGTGTTGGAAGTACTAGGCACAGCAATCAAAATATAAATAATAAAAGGCATCCAAATTGGAAAGTAAGAAGTAAAACTGTTATTATTTGCAGATGACATAACACTATATGTAGAGAACCTGAAAGATTCCACCAAAAAACTGTTACAACTGATAAATGAATTCAGTAAAGTAAGAGGACACAAAATTAATATTCAAAAATTGGTTGCACTTTTATATACAAATGATGAACTGTCAGAAAGAGAAATTTTAAAAAATAATCCAATTTACAATTGCATTAAAAAAATAACTAAGAATAAATTTTATAAAGGAGGTAAAAGTCCTGTACTCAGAAAACTATGAGATAATGAAGGAAGACTGAACAAGATACAAATAAATGGAAGCATATACTGTACTCATGGATAGAACAAATTAACGTCATTAAAAATGTCCATACTATTTGAAGCAACCTATGGATTCATTGCAATACCTATGAAACTATGAGGCAATTTTCACAGAACTGGAACAAATTATCTTAAAATTTGTATAGAACCTCAAAAGACCTTAAATAGCCACAGCAATATTGAGAAAGAACAAAATTGAAGGTATTATGCTAACTGATATTAAACTGTATTACAAAATTATAGTAATCAAAACAGCATGGCACTTGCATAAAACAGACACATAGATCAAAGGAACAGAATAGAAAACCCCCAAAATAAACCCACACCTATATGGTTACTTAATCTATGATGAAGGAGGCAAGAACATACAGAGGGGTAAAGACAGTCTATTCAATAAATGGTGTGGGGAAAACTGGACAGGTACTTGTTAAAAAAAATGAAACTGGGCTACGTTCTTATACCATATGTAAGAATAAATTCAAAATGGATTAAAAAGTGTAATATAAGGCCCAAAACCATAAAACTCCTAGAAGTAAACATATACAGTAAACTCTGACATTGCTCTCAGTGATATATATATATATTTAATTGGGAATTGGGGAAGGGGAACAGTGTTGGGGAATTAGGGAAGGGGACCAGCCAAGTGTTTGTTCTTCAACCTTAGTTGTGGAGGGCGCCAGTTGCCATCTGGCTGCCTGTCGGCAGCTTGTAGCCTCTAAGCTCAAGGTGCTATGTTACAATCTTAGTTGCAGGTGGGCATAGCCACCATCCCATGTGGGAGTCCAACAGCAGCCTTGTTGTTAAGAACACACGCTCTATCCTCTGAGCCATCCGGGCAGCAGCTCAGCTCAAGATGCCAAGTTCAGTCTTAGTTGGGGACAGGCATAGCCCACCATTGAACAGGCAGTCTTGTTGTTAGGAGTACGTACTATCACCAGCTGAGCCATGTTGACACTTGTTGGCAGCTCAGCGGCAGCTCAGCTCTGTCACAGAGTCACTGGACCATGTGGGAATCAAACCAGCGGTCCTGTTGCTCAGAGCTCATGCTCTTAAGCTGAGTCTTAACCAACTGAGCCACTGGGCCGGCTCTCAGTCACAATTTTTTTCTAATCTATCTCCTCAGGTGAGGGAAACAAAAGAAAAAATACACAAATGGGACTATATGAAACTAAAAACTTTTGTACAGCAAAAGAAGCCATCTACAGCTTAATGGAAGAAGATATTTATCAATGGTACATCAGATACAGGGTGAACATTTATTTTATTTATTTATTTTTTTAAAAGATTTTATTGGGGAATTGGGGGAGGAAAACAGCTTTGGGGAACCGGGGAAGGGGAACAGACAAGTTGTCCTTTTGTTCTTCAGTCTAGCTGTGGAGGACATTGCTTCATTGGCCCTTGTTGGTATCATCATTGCGCTCTTCTTGAGTGAAGCAGATCAATCACCGGCCTCTGGACAGCTGCTCACAGCAGCTCTTCGCAGCTCAACCAGCTGCCAGCCACTCACTGTAGCCTATGGCAGCCCACTGCAGCAGGGGCTGCAGCTATGCTGTCCTGGGGACTCACAGCAGCCCAGCTCCAGGTGGAGCTATTGTTCACCATCTTAGCGGTAGAGGGCAGCATCACTAGTCCTTATATGTGGGATCCGAACCGGGTCCGCTGGCATCCCAAGCCAGCTCTTAAGCAACACGCCACTCGGCTGGACCCAGGGTTAACATTTAAAATTCATAAAAAACTCATACAATGCAACATCAAATATACCAACAATTAAAAAATGGGAGGATGTTGGTAGACATTTCTCCAAAGAGGACATACACATGGCCAATAGACATATGAAATGATACCTAACGTCACTAATCATCAGAGAAATACAAATTAAAACCACCATAAGATATCACCTCATACCTCTCAGAATGGCCATCATAAAAATTTCAAGAAACAAGTGTTGGTGAGGATGTGGGGAAAAGGGAACCCTCATGCACTGTTGGTAGAATTGCAGGTTGGTTCAGCCACTATGGCAAAAGATTTGGAGGTTCTTCAAAAAATTGAAATAGGACTACCTTATGACCCAGCAATTCCATTTCTGAATATTTATCTCAAGAAATCCAAAAACACTAATTTGAAAATATAAATGCTTTCATATGTTTATTGCAGCACTATTTACAATAGTGTGGAAGCAACCTATGTGTCCACTGATAGATAGTTGGATAAAAAAGATGTGGTATGTGTATTAATGGAATATTACTTGACCAGGAAATAGAATGAAACCTTATCATTTGCGACAACAAGGATGGACCTAGAGGGTATTATGCTAAGTGAAATAAGCCAGACAGAGAAAGACAAATACTGTATGACCTCACTTATATGTGGAATTTAAAAAACAACATAGATGAACAAACAAAAGAGAAACACACTCATAGATACAGAGAACAAACTGATGGTTGCTAGAGGAGGGGAGCATTGGGGAATTGGGTGGAAAAGATGAAAGATTAAGAAGTACAAATTGGTAGTTACAAAATAGTCATGGGGAATAGTCAATAATGTTGTAACAATTATGTGTGGTGCCAGGTGAGTATGAGACTAATCAGAGGGATCACTGCATAAATTATATAAATATCTAACCACTATGGCTCCCTGCTAGCTCCCAGGCCAAAGACACCTGAAACTAAATAATATAAAATAATATGGAATGTCAACTTTAAGTGAAAAAAAAATTAAAAAATAAGTATTTGTTGAGTGAATGACTCCAAGGTCATTCAAAAGTTTCAAAAGTCATGCTGAGGGCTGGTGGAGTGGCACGTTGGTTAGGAGCTGGCTTGGGATGCCAGCTCTGAGCATCAGGGCCCCAGTTTGGATCCCACATATGAGGGCCAGTGACACTGCCCTCTAAAGCTAAGATGATGAACAACAGCTCCACCTGGAGCTGGGATGCTGTGAGTTCCCAGGATGGCATAGCTGCAGCCACTGCTGCAGTGGGCCGCCATAGGCTACAGTGAGTGGCCAGCAGCCCGCCACTTGGCAGCCAATGTGAGCTGCCAAGAGCCACTGTGAGCAGCCATCAAGAGGCTGGCAACCGATCTGCCTCATCCAGAAGAGCGCAATGACGATACCAACATGGGCCAGTGAAGCAACGTCCTCTACAACTAGACTGAAGAACAATAAAGGACAGCAACTTGTCTGTTCTCCTTGCCTGGTTACCCAAAGCTGTTTTCCTCCCCCAATTCCTCAATAAAATCTTTTAAAAAAAGTCATGCTGAGTTTAGCTTTTATGCTGATGAACAGTAAGGGCCATTAAAAATTTTAAGTGACGGAATAAGGTGATGTGCATCTCAGAAATATTATAGCAGCAATTCATATAATGCTTTGGAAAAAAGAGAAGCAACAAACTCTCTCTGACTGATTCTGCTTACATGAAATCTGAAACAGTCATATTGTACAGTGTTTAACAAGCAAGCATTTTTCAGCACTTACTAAATGTTTCAAAGCCCACTGGAAGGAAAAGGAGTAGAAATATTCTGGACAGCACTGGGGTCCCAGTACAGGTTGAAGATGATGCATTTTAAGAATCATTATCCACAAAATTGTGTAATTTTTCTCAGCATGATCAATATATAAGGGCTAATAAAGAAGACTGTAGGGCTTTAAAAAATTGGGCAACTTTAGGGTAGAATAAAAGAGCTGGAAAGCCAGGGAAATATGAGATTTTAAAATAAAGAAAGCAGGTAAGCCACACATGTGCAGGCTCCACACAGGGACAGTGGCTCCTATCCTGCTAGCTCCCAGGCCAAAGACTCTGAGTTTGGACATTCCCCACATGTCCCTTGGCCTCCTGCCCGAGCTGCCACCCCCTCCAACCGAGACCAGTACCTAGTATTTTATCACTTACCACACATAAGTCAGGCTGAAAGCATTTGAAGTCTGCATCCATTGGCCACTTACCATTGGACACTGGGATATGCTAACTCCCAGAGAAAGAAGGCAAGTGGTTGCAGAAACCATGGTGGCACTAGTTCTCAGAGGAGATAAAATGCAAGGCTGAAAACCTTGAGGTTTAACAGAATCATTCTCCACCCTTCTCTGCTTTTTTTTTGTGCCCCTGAAGGCCCTAGAAAAACCATTACCTGAAATCAACCTAAACTGAGGTCCTGCAACTAAAGATACACAGAAGAAGCCACCTTGAGAACGTTATGAGGAGTGGAGACATGGAACTGGCTGGTCCCACCACATGTGGTGGTTAAAATTCAGGAGAGATATCTCAGCTGTGGAGGTTCCCCTGGAGGAGCAAGGGGTCCCAGCTTCATCAGGGTCCCAAGACCATGGTTTCAATGCCAGGGAGAAAGCCCCAATAACTTCTGGCTGTGAAAACCAACAGAGATTGTGGCCAAGTAAGTTGGAGGATGACTGGAGTCTCAGGCATTGCTCTTAAAGGGCCTGCACATGGACTTACTCACTGACAGACTCACTTGCTCTGAGTGCCAGGGCTGGGGTAGCATCTCGAAAAGCATCCAGGGAGGAAATGAATTGTCTAGCTACAGGGCAAGGGCTGGAGGGGCAGCTTTCTCCAGGACAGAGGAGCTGGCAGAGGCCATTGTTTCTTTGTTGAGCCCTCCACTCACCTGGTGTACAGATGCAGGAAGCAATCATATCTGAATTCCCATCAACCCGTCTGACACAGTTCATTCACCTTGAGATTTTGCCCACCCAACATTTGCACACACCCAAGCCACTTTCAATGGTTTTTCCATACAAATGGCTTGTCTTGGCTCATGCTGAAGATTTCCCCTAAAATGTCTGAAAGGTTCACAAAATGCAAAGCAGTAGCACCTGGCTTCGGCATGTCCCACACCTCTAGCTGAGCAGCCCTAAGCCTGGCACTAGTGACAGCTGGCCTCTGTTCACAGCTTGGCCTCTCTAGGCACCTACAAACACAGCATAGGCAGTAGCCATCTGAAGATTATTTTGTGAGTTATTTCAGGTGGCCCTGGAGAGGGCACAGGCTGCAGCTGAACTTGGCCTTCAGTGGGTCCCCTCCCAGGAGGCCCCGGGACTGGCACACACAATGGCTAGCTTCGGACCCAGCTGGAGAATTACCCTGCCACCTCCAAGGATGACACACCCAAAGGATAGACTGGACAGCCACCAGAGCCCTACTAAGTGAATCCTGCTCTGTAGGGTCAGTTCCTGCACAACAACTCCTCCACTGTAGTCACAGCCAGTCCTCACAACTAACAAGTCCAAGGATCAATCCCTTCCATTGATGTCCAACAGCAACCAAGTCTCAACTACAACAGGAGGGCACACAGGACCCACACAAGGGACACACATGAAATAGCCATCTCAGATGACCAGGGAGAGTGTCACTGTGTCCCACAGGACACCTACTACATAAAACCACTCTACTAAGGCTGGGCAACATAGCAGCTCTACCCAATACACAGAAACAAACACAAGGAGGCAGCCAAAATGAGGAGACAAAGAAACATGTCCCAACTGAGAGAACAAAATAAATCATCAGAACAAGAACTAAACAACATGGAGGCAAGCAGAATATCAGATGCAGAGTTCAAAACACTGCTTATAAGGATGCTCAGTGATCTCAGAGAGAACTTCAACAAAGATATAGGAAATATAAAATTGGAGTTAGAAAACATCGAAAAGAACCACTCAGAAATGAAGAACAGACTAATTGAAATGATGAATAGGTTAGAAGGAATCAACAGTAGATTAGATGAAACAGAGGATCCAATCAGTGATTTAGAAGATAAGGAAGCAGAAAACACCCAATCAGAAGAGCAAAAAGAAAAAAGAATCCAAAAAAATGAGGATAGTTTAAGGGGCCTCTGGAACAACATCAAGCATACCAACGATTGCATCATAGGAGTACCAGAAGGAGAAGAGAGAGATCAAGAAACTGAAATCCTATTTGAAAAAATAATGACAGAAAATGTCCCTAACCTGGTGAAGATCAAAATATATTAATACAAGCCCAGGAAGTGCAGAGAGTACCAAACAAGATGAATCCAAACAGGCCCCACCAAGACACATCATAATTAAAATGCCAAAAGTTAAAGACAAAGAGAGAATTTTATTTATTTATTTATTTATTTATTTATTTATTTATTTATTTATTTATTTATTTATTTTGAGGGCAGTGTCACTGGCCCTCATATGTGGGAACCGAACCAGGGCCACTGGTTTCCCAAGCCAGTGCTTAATCACCACGCCACTCAGCTGGCCCTTAAAGAGAGAATTTTAAAAGCAGCAAGAAAAGAAAAAAGCAGTTAGCTACCTACAGTGAGCCCCCATAAGACTGTCAGCTGACTTCTCAACAGATACTTTGCAGGTCAGGAGAGATTCGCACGAAATATTCAAAATGATGAACAGCAAAGGCCTACAATTAGGATTACTTTATCCAGAAAATCTATCATTTAGAATCAAAGGACAAGAAGAGCTTAACCAGACAAGCAAAAGCCAAAGGAGTTCACCATCAAACCAGAATTACAAGGAGTCTTAGAGAGACTTCTTTAAGATGAAAATAAAAATAAAAATATGAATAACAAAATGGCAATAACTACGTACCTGTCAATAATTACTTTAAATGTGAATGAAAGACACACATAGACTGAAAGTAAAAGGATGGGGAAAACATACTTCATGAAAATGGAAACAAACAAAGAAACCAGCTGGGTAGCAATACTTATACAAGACTAAACAGACTTTAAAACAAAGGTGTGGAGCCCAGGTGCTAGGGCCTCTCAGTTAGGAAATGTTTACAGGCTTTGGAGATGGCTTGCACCTCCTCCCTGGGTAGGACAGAGGGGAGGAAACGACTTGTTGATGTACATTTCCTGTCATCCTGTTCTGTTAATTGCTTTTAAGATTCCTTTCTGTGCATGTGTGCTGGCACCATGCACCTGTTGTTTGTATGAGGGTATAAAACCCCGCTCCCATTTTGGAGCTCACGCTCTTTGGCCCAATCCTCGGATGAGTAAAGAGCTGTTGCTACGTTTATGGCACACAGTCTGCCTCGCGCCTTCTTTCAACTGGGTGTCTCACCACCGAGACGGTCCCTGATTGACACCCTCGGACCCGACAATGGGCTATACCAAGTGACAAAGAAGGGCCTAGTAATCCCACCAGGGAGTTTATGCAGGGTATTTATCCAAAGAAACCCAAAATACTACTTTGAGGGGATGTGTTTATCCATATGTTCACTGCAGCATTGTTTACAATGGCCAAGTTGTGGAGGAAACCTGGGTGTCTATCGATGGATGAATGGATAAAGAAGAGGTGGTACATATATATGATGGAATATTGCTCAGCCAGGGAAGGGAATGGGTTCTTGCCATCTGCAGTGGCATGGGTGGACCTGGAGGTAACTGTGCTGAGTGGGGTATGTCAGACAGCCATAGACAGATGCAATGTGATTTTGCTTATATGTGGAATTTAAAGAACAAAATAAACAATGAAAAAGAAACAAACTCATAGATACAAAGAACATTTTGATGATTGCCAGATGGGATGGGGTTTGGAGGTGGGTGAAAAAGAGAAAGGGATTAAGAAGTACAAATTGGTTGTTACACAGTAGTTATGGGTAGGGTATAGCATAAGGAATATGGTCAATAATATTGTAATAACTATGTATGGATGGTGTCAGATGGGTGTTAGATTTATCAGGTGATAGCTGAGAGGGTGGTTGGAGGCCAGAGTGAAAAAGATGAAGGGATTAAGAAGTACAACTTGGTAGTTACAAAACAGTCACAGGGATGTAAAATAAAGCGTAGGGAATACAGTCAATAATATGCTAATAACTATGTATAGTGCCAGGTGGGTACTAGACTAGTCAGGGTGATCACTTCTTAAATTATATGAAGGTCTAACCACTATGCTGGACATCTGAATTTAATATAAAATAATATTGAATGTCAACTGTAATCAAAAATTTAAAAGGCAGAAAAATGTAAAGGGGAATAAGGTTTAAATTTCCAGGTATACAACACAAAATGTAATATATAGCTTATGTATTATAGAAATGTACACTTGAAACCTATATAATTTTATCAACCATTGTCACCCCAATACATTTAATTTTTAAAAAATGATAAAGACAAATAAGTGATGGGGATGTAATGTACAGCATAGGAAATAAATATAGTCAATAATATTGTGATAGTATAGTATGGTGTCTGATGGTTGCATGAACCATCAGATGGTTCATGGTAATCGTTCTTTAGGTATATAAATGTTGAATAACTAGGGTGTACACCTGAAACTAATATAGTGTTGCATGTTAGCTATATTTTATTTTATTATTATTATTATTAGCTATATTTTAATAAAAATCTTTAAAAATTAAAGTAAAATAAAGAAAGCACCAAGCAGTGTGGCAATAGGAGTGTGGGAGCACAGTTTATGAGTCACTTACATACTGAATAGTGATCAAGAATAGACAAGTTGAGAGAAATGATTAATTCTTCAAAGTTAAGAAGGAAAACTAATTAACCTTCAATAACTCCCATCTCTCTCTCTCTCTCTCTCTCTCTCTCTCTCTCTCTCTCTCTCTCTCTCTCTCTCTCACACACACACACACACACACACACACACACTAACACACACACACTCACTCACAGAGTGTATATTTGTTCTTACTGTATGTTTCTCTTCTGGCCCTCACATGTCTTGTCCCAAAGTGTTGCAAATGCTGAAACCAAATACCACTTAAATATATACAACTTCCATTAGTTGTTTCTTGATTTATTTAAAAATTCTTGGTATGTATTGTTGCAAGTAAATATGCAGATCACATTTTAAGAACTAAAATAATAATACCTACAAGAAATGGAAATAACTGTTTAATTATTCTTTTATGATAGAATATTTTATTTCTTGTTGCTTTTCTTACATATGTGAAACAAACATGTACTTTTCTAAATACTTGCTTGTCTAGGTGCAGAATACAGAACTGGAAACAATGGCTTTCATTTGTTCTACGTGTCTGTGAAGGGTTTAATCCTTCCACAGTGTTACCTAACTACAATCCTCTTTTTGTTAGTCATGAGGTTTTAATGCAGAGTTTTGAAGTGTTCTTATCAAGATCAGAAAAAATGTGAAATATTAATGTTATGAATTGTTTATCTTCATACTTACTGTATTATACTTTTTAAAGTTTTAGTTAGTGGTGTGAATTTTTAAAAAAACATTAGCAGTTCTATTTTAATTATTTAGTATACTGATTTAACACTGGTATTAAAAAGAGGGTGATCATCTGTAATTAATAATAATACAAAAATAAATAAATAAATAAAAAGGAAATATTAAACACATGCACACAAAAAAGGGTGATCTACTAAAACAGATCACTGGTGTTGCAAGCTTACTTCTAAAATATTTCAGATTCAGTCAATTGTCTGAGAAATTGTTTTCTATTGTTAGAAAAAACAGTATAAACAGATAATTGATGTTTATTATAACGACTGAAGATATACTTCTAAATAACCAGAAGGCAGTTCAGTATTCATGAGAACTTTCAAGTGGCTTCTGAATTCCCATCCATTGGTGCCACTTCTAAAATTTTTGCAGAACAATACATTTCAAACACCACAAAGGAAGAAATTGCTTCAGAAAATCATCTTCATCTTATATTGGCCTTAATTTCTTTAAAATTTTTTTTTGTTATATTAGTTTCACGTACAAAACAGCATGGTGAGCCATTTACACCCCACACAATGTGATACCCCCCAAGTTTACTACCCCTCTGACATCATATATAGCTGTTACAATATCATTGACTATATTCCCTATGCTTTACTTTACATCCCGTGACTACATACAGGGGGTGCCAAAAATATGTATACACATTTTAAGAAAGGAAAATACTGTATTAAAATTACGCTGATGGTAGCCACTTTGAGCACTTCTTGTAATTGCAGAAAGCAAATGTGACTTGTATTCATCTTTCGTTATTTCTATATATTGAGTATTACAATTTTAATAGTTTATTTTCCTTAAAATGTGTATACTTCTCTCTCTCTCTCTCTCTCTCTCTCTCTCTCTCTCTCTCTCTCTCTCTCTCTCTCTCCTATATATAATTATAGTTGACATTTAATATTATTCTACTTCAGCTTCAGGTGTACAGAGCATTCTCACCTCACCTGAAAATAAAATAAATTTAGCTTCCATTTAAGTATATTAAGGTCCAGAACCAAGGATGGAGAAAAAATGGAGACACAATATCTCCTGAATCTCATTACCATCATCAGCAGTAGATTATGAAAATTAAGATAAGCTATTTAAATTTTTGCTATGAAAGTTTTATTAACTATACAAACTAAAATCTCTCTCCCTATCATAATTAGTAGGAAATATAGCCATTTATGCATGTATAGTTTTCATCTTGTTTCTACTCCTTTTCTTGTAATCCCTTCATGTAAATACAGGTATTTGAAGATTCAAATAATATATACATACTTCTTTTGATCATTTGTAACAAATGAACTAGATAAATAAAAATTTTACTGTGATGTTTAATACATACTTTTAATTAAAATAAATTTATTTTAATTATATAAAAAGAAATAACCATAGGATTTATTTTCATAAATATTTTCATTTGTATATAATACAAAATAAAATTATAAAGATAATTTTCTTGATTCTGGATTTACTTTTTAAATTATTTTCAGTAACTTTTATGTTGTTATTATTTACGGAATTAACAAGAATCCAATTTAATGCATGTCTTTGGAACATTAATATTAAATTTTAAATGTTAATATTTCCCAAGCACACACAAGCAAATAGATTCTCCTACATATGCTGTTAGTTGTTTAATAAAATGAATATAATTATTTAATAAAAAAATACGTAATAAACTCAGTATGGTTACTTTCTAAGGTAGGTAGTTTTTAAATCACTATTTATTATTTTCTTAACATTCAGTTGCTGATGTCAGCAAAAATTAACTTCAAAGCGGGGCCAACTGTGCCTGCAAGCTGTTTATTAAACTACAATTAACGTGATATCTAGGGATATTCACCGGGGCCTTGAAGACCAAATCAATGTTGTGAAATCTAATGAAATACAAAATATTTAAAACATCCCTGGTAGCAACTGTAACTTTTTTTTTTTTAATGAGCAGGCAACTTTTCTGAGGTTAGGGAAAGACTGGTGAAACAGCACGTTAAAGAGAAGGGATACTTGGTCCCACCACAGGTGCAAAGAGCAGGCGTTTTCTCAGAGCCTCGATTGGATGGAACAACTCAGACTCAGTCCAAGGGCAGCGGCTGAGCTCTTACATGCTCTATGAGCCAGCACTACAGACGGCCTTTTGGACTTCTGCAGTCATACAGCTAATGATGCTGAATATGTGCAATGAAAACAGCACCATACATTTAAACCCAAGGTAAACTGGCTTTGTACAGGTTTTGTAACACATATTTTTTTCAAAAAATCATAATATATAGTATCTTACTGAATATCAAGAAAATGGTACCATAAAAGTTTTTTATATTTATTTATTGATATTTTATATAATCCATTTTAGTTCATGTTTATGATTACTTTCTAGTCTAAGCCATTTATCCCAAATCTGGAACTGGCATAAATAGTCTGCCAAAATAATAAACTACAGTGACCTACACTGAGAAAATCGTATTAATAGTTACATTTCAATAAACCCAAAAGTCAAACATCTTCGAGTACTGAAACAAGTAACAGGAAGATGGATATGGGGAAGGGAAATAGAAAAACTAATATAAAGATACAACTCTTTAATTTATGTCACATCCCGCACAACTGGGCTAGGTGGGTGTTGAGAAGAGACGGCGAAAGGTTAAAGAAAAGAGAGAGACACACACAAAATAGGAGAGAAGACAGTTTGGGGTGGGAGACTCCAGCCTAGTGGACTGGAACCCCAAATCAGGCCTGGCTGTTCCTTTTATTATCTTACACATAAGCAAGGGTCAATGTAGAGTCAATGTAGCTTCAGAGGTCTGTGAGTCTCACACCCAAAAACATAGCTTAAGGCCAAATCACCCACACCTGCAAGCTGCCATTGCCAGAGGTCCCATAAGGTTATTGTCATGCACCTCTTAAGAGACAGAACCTCCTCTGCCAAGGCTTACTGATAAGAATGCACAGAGGACAGATGTTATCATATCAATAGGTCATTTCTCAGGCAGGCTGCCAGACCCTGAAGCGAGGGGTTCACACCCCTTTTCTCCTCTTCCTGATTTCTCCCATGGCACCCACTGGCACTCACGTGACCCTTTCTGGCTTGGGTTGTCGCTCTCATGGGATCTTACCCATCATTGACTAACCGGCCATCCTTTGGGGCCAAGTGGGGACACATACAGTAAGCATAATATTGAAGTTATGATCTGTCTTTATGGAGAGGTGCATAGAGATAGACAGGCAGGTTTAAAGTTTACAATCTAGTTGAACAGATGGAATCCACAAAAGGTATTCTTACAGAACTAAACAAAAAATACAAGTACAAAGCAGCATTACTAGCTGCACAAATTAATACAGTATAAATTGAGCACATAGATTGAGTAGAGGAAAGAATCATCACAGGAGTCATTGGTAGTTTTTTCTGTAAAGGTTAACGCAGCAACTAAGGAGAAAACTGGATTTATATAAGGTAGAGGAAATGCTTTCTAGGTACAGTGCTATCTGAAAAAGCACAAAGTATGGACTAAGTGAAAATTTGGTGGAAGGAAATAAGATTTATTTAAAATGAATAACAATCTGTGACATCGTTGTCAACAGAAACATTACATTTAGTGTTTCTCTAGACATTAAATAAAAATACCTTATATATAACAAATTATTTGTTACATAAACAGTAGTTATGGGGCTATTTATTACCTATATTATACATATTGTATAAAGACAATAAAAGAGTGAGGTATTTATTAAAATTATTAAATAACATTCCTGTGTTGACTTCAAGATCCCACAAAGTAAAAACAATGTGAAGCAAGTGTAGCATCATATAATATTAGCACACATTTAGACTAAAGGAAGAAAAGCTATTTAAGTTTATGCTAATTGTCAATATATGTAAAGGTGTTTTTTCTTGTTAATGAGTGTAGCTTGGATCTTGAGGAATTTAACATTAAACGTATTTCCTAAGAATAGATGATGATGGATAAGAAACAAAAGCAAAGGGAGATTCAGAGGACTGTGTTAAACAACCAAGGAAGGTGTATGTGAAAAATAGATTAGAGGGAGTCAAAGTTGCGTTTTGCAATAGAACATTTGACTAAGAGCCTGGAAATTGACTCTCAGGGTTGCCTATAACACTAAGTAGCTAACCCAGCTCCTCATCTATTAAAGTTTTTTTATTATTAAAGTTATTAAAGCATTTTGCAATCATGTCCAATCCATTCTTTTTAGTCAAATAAACTAAATGTAATGTAACAGGATGCATAATGTCTTCTGGATCTGTACTTTAGAAATCAATCAACTCTAAAGAGAATTCTGAGTACTAAATGATGTCTTTACTAAATAAGATGAAATAAGCATATTTTAAAAAATTGTCCTGTATGGTGTCATCTAAATTGCTATTTTTACTTTCTTTTAAAATCCATGTAGAAATTAAAGTATATTCAAATAAGGCAGAGTATAAGTTTGACCTTTGTTGCTCAAAAATGGAAAAATCTGTTAATATAACTTTTTTTGCATTTTTTTTGAAAAAAAGACACTTTATTTATTTTGACATTAAATATTATTTTATATTAATTTCAGGGGTAAGGCATTTATATAATTTAAGAAGGATCCCCCTGACTAGTCAAGTATTCACCTAGCACTATACATAGTTATTATGATATTATTGACTGTATTCTCTATGCTTTACTTTATATCAATCCCCATGACTATTTTGTAATTTCCAATTTGTGCTTTTTAATCCGTTCACTTTTACACCCTGCCCTGCACCTGATAAATCTAGTACCCATCTGACATCATACATAGTTATTACGATATTATTGACTATATTCCTTATGCTCTATGTACATCCCCGAGGCTACTTTCTAACAACCAATTTTTACTTCTTAATTCCTTTCCATATTTTATTCACCCCTAACCTCCTGGAAGCCTGGCAACCCATATGGGAGCCTGTACATCAGTTCCAGGTGTACATCCTAGTTATTCAACAGTATCCATCTAGAATTAAACAGAGTTATTACCACATTATTGATTATATTCCCTATGCTAAAAACGTGTTGTTTGTTTCTTTTGTTCTTCAGAGTCCACATATAAGTGAAGTCACATTGCATCTGTCTTTCTCTGTCTGACATACTCTACTCAGAACAATCCCCTCCATGTCCATCCATATCACTCCAGAAGGCAAGAACCCATTCCCTTCTCTGGCCAAGCAATACTCCATTGTATGTATGTACCACCTCTTTATCCATTCATTCATTGACAGACACCCAGGCTGCCTCCACATCTTGGCCATTGTAAACAGTGCTGCACAGAACATATGGATGCACACATCCCCTCAAAGTAGTGCTTTATGTTTCCTTGGAAAAAAAACCCCAGAAGTGGGACTACTGGGTCTTTTTTGTCTCTTGTTATAGCCTTTGTTTTAAAGTCGATTTAGTTTGGTGTAAGTATTGCTCCTTCAGCTTTTTGTTTGTTTGTTTCCATTTTCATAAAATATCTTTTTCCTATGCTTTTACTTTTCAATCTGTGTGTGCCTTTCAATCTGACGTGAGTTTCTTGTAGGCAGCATATGTAAGGTCTTGTTGGTTTTTTTTCCATTCAGCCACCCTGTGTCTTTTGGTGGGAAAATTTATTCTATGTACACTGAAAGTAATTGTTGGTAGATATGTAGTTATTGCCATTCTATTATTCATGGTTTTTATTTTTTAAATTTCTTTAGGTCTTAAAGAAGTTTCCCTAAGATTCCTTGTAATACTGGTTTGGTGGTGATGAAGTCTTTTAACTTTTTCTTGTCTGGGAAGCTCTTTATCTGTCTCTCAATTCTAAATGATAGCTTTGCTGTGTAGAGTAATCTTGGTTGTACATCCTTGCTTTGCATTACTTTGAATATTTCCTGAGAATCCCTCTTGGCCTACAAAGTTTCTGTTGAGAAATCAACTGACAGTCTTATGGGCTCTCCTTTATAAGTTACTAGTTGCCTTTCTCTTGCTGCTTTTAAGATTCTTTGTTTGTCTTTAACTTTTGGCATTTTAATTATGATGTGTCTGGATGTGGGCCTCTTTGGGTTCATCTTGGTTGCATGTCTCTGTGCACTTCCTGGGCATGTAAATCTATTTCCTTCACCAGGTGAGGGAACATTTGAGTCAGTATTTTTTTGAATTGGTTTCAATACCTTGCTCTCTCTCTTCTCCTTCTGGTACCCCAAGGATGCAAATGTTGGTACACTTGATGTTGTCCCAGAAGCCCCTTAAGCTATCCTCACGTTTTTGGGTTCCTTTTTCTTTTTGCTGTTCTGATTGGATGATTTCTGCTACCTTATCTTCTAAATTGCTGATTCCATCCTCTGCTTCACCTAATCTACTGTTGATTCCCTCTAATGTATTCTTCATTTCAGTTATTGTAGTCTTCATTTCTGACCTCTTTTTTTTAATGTCTTCTATTTCCATTTTTATGTTTCCTATCTCTTTTTTGGTCTTGTCCTTGACTTCATTCAGCATCTTTATGAATAGTCTTTTGAGCTCTGCATTTGGTAGGTCGCTTGTCTCCATTTTGCTTAACTATTTTTCTGAAGCTTTGTTGTTCTTTTATTTGGGACATGTTTCTTGTCTCCCCATTTTGGCTGTCTCCCTGTGTTTGTTTATATGTAATATGTAGGATTGCTATGCCTCCCTGTCTTAGTAGATTGGCCCTTTGTAGTAGATATTCTACTGGACCCAGTGGTACAGCCTCCTGGTCACCAGAGCCAGGTACTCCAGGTGTGTGCCTTGTGTGGATTGTGTAGTTGAGCCTTGATTTCTATTTGCAAGTCATGGGAGGGTTTGGCCCTAGGCTGATTGGTTGTGAGGACTGGTCATGACTACAGTGCCTCCACTGTGGCACAGGAGCTGATCCTACAGAGCAATGTTCACTTTAGCAGGGCTCTGGTTCCTGTCCAGTCTGTCCTTTGGGTGGCTCATCCTTGGAGGTGGCAGGGTTATGCTCTGGCTTGTTCCAAAGGTGGCTACTGGCTTTGCAAGTCTTGAGGTCTCTTGGGAGGGGCCCCATTGTAGGCCAAGTTTAACCAAAGCCTGTGCCCTGCCCTTGGCTACCTGGTATGAGCCACAGAACAATCTGAATTGCTCCCACTCGCACTGGGCTTGGAGGTACCTTGAGAGGCCAATCTGTGAAACAAGGTTGGCTGTTATAAATGCCAGGCTTAGGGCTGCTCAGTCAGAGGTAGGGACACACTGAAGCCAGATGCTGCTTGTTTGTGTTTTGTGAACACTTGAGAGATTTTATGAAAGTCTGCAGCATGAGGTAAGATAGGTTGTTTGTATGGAAAAGCCACTGGAAGTGGCTTGGGTTTGCCTGAAAGTTGGGTGGGGTAGGGTTTCAGGGGATCCCTAGGGTGGGCCAGATGAAAGGTGATAGCCAGTTTGATGGAGACTGAGATATGGCATCTGTCTGCATCTGCACACAGAGGGAGAGGGCTCAACAAAGAAACAATGGCTTCCACCAGCTCCTTCCTTCAGGAGAAAGTTTCTCTTCCATCCCTCATCCTAAAGTTAGACAATTCAGTTCCTCTTTGTATATCCTTGGTACCTTTCAAGATACTGCCCCAGTGTTTGAACTCAGAGTGGGTGAGTCCCTCAGTGTATAAGTCCATGTGCAAGTTCTTTAAGAGGAGGGCCCAGCACTGCAGCCACCTTTGTCTCACTCAGCTGCAATCTATGCTGGCTTCATGGTCACAGGTTATGGGGACTTCTTTCCCTGGCAATGGAATCCTAGGTTGGGGAGGCTGGTGTGGGGCTGGGACCTCTCACTCCTCAAGGGGGAACTGCTGTAACTGAGATATCTCTCCTAGTTTTTTTTCTTTTTTTTCTTAAAGATTTTATTGGGGTATTGGGGAAAGAGAACAATGTTGGGGAATTGAGGAAGGGGAACAGCCAAGTTGTTGTCCTTCAGTCTTAGTTGTGGAGGGTGCAGCTAGCTCAGCTCCAAGTCCAGCCCATAGGCAACTTGCAGCTGTTCAGCTAAAGCAGTGCCATGTTCAATTTTAGTTGCTGGTAGGTGTAACCCACCATCCCATGTGGGAGTCGAACCAGCATCCTGTCACCTGTTGGCAGCTCAGCTACAGCTCAGCTCAGGTGCAGCTCACTGACCCATGTGGAAATCAAGCCGGCAACCCTGTTGCTCAGAACTCATGCTCTTAACCAACCGAGCCACTTAGCTGGCTCAGTCCTCCTAGTTTTTAATGGTCACATGCGGGTCTAGGACCAGCCTGTAGCATGTCTCTGTCCTTCCTACCAGTCTTGAGGTGGCTTCTTCTGTATATCTGCAGTTGTAGAGTTTTGGTTCAGCTAGACTTCAGGCAATTCACAACGATAATTGTTCTACAGTTTAGTTGTAATTTATATAGTCCTAAATGGAGGTGAGCATAGCATTTACCTACTCTGCCATCTTGACCAGATCCAGTTTGCATCTTAAGAAATAGTAATATTCAGGGGACTTCTGGTAAAATGGCACAATAGACAGACGCTGTGCTAACTACCTCCCAGGATCACACCAAAATTACAAACAAATTATACAGCATTCAACCCTCAAGGTCCCCGGAACACTAGATGAACATAACCACTAAACGAAGAACTTAAAGAGGAGGCCACGTCGGGTCTCGTAGGATGGGTGGAGACAAGAAAGGGCGAGCCCCATGAGGGAAGCCCCAGCCATGGGAAGCTCGTCTGGTTCGGGGAGAGACCCTCCGGCCGCACACCAAGCTCACCAGCCTAGAGTTCCTTTGCCAGGAAGAGGAGTTCTAAGATAGTCGGCAGTAAATTAGTGAGGACTCTCTTTGCTCAGCTTGGTGAAGCTAAGAGCGGCTGGAGAATCAGTGGGGCCGGCGCCCGGGCTTGCTCGCCAGTGAGCACTTACCTGGTTACTGGTGGAGGGAGTGGCTGTGTGAGCCGGGCCCAGGAGCCTGCGGGGACGGACTGAACTGAGCACCTTTGGTGCAAAGGCTGGAGGTTTTTGGACTATTGTTCCCGTGGTGTGGAGCCTGCATGCGAGTGGTATAGGGAGGGCGCCATTTTGTCGAGCTTGGGCCCTCCCATGGAGGATCAGGTCCGAGACCTCATTGGTCTTGTGGAAATGGCGCAGAAGTGCATGTGTGCGTGTGTGCAAGAGCGCATGCATGCGGCCTTGGATCCCCACCCTCCACCCGTCTTATACTGCGTTGCCGGGGAAACACTGGGCGGGTGCCCTCTGGCTCTAACAGGCTGCTCACTGAGACCCGGGAGTGCGTGAGCTACCTCGGGTCCCCGCTCTCCCCACTATGCTTGCAGAGTTGCCAGGCTGGTGATTAGTTGTTGGGCTGCTCGGCCTGAACTGTGAGCGGCTGATTGGGACAGGCTGAGACTGGGAGCTTTCCTGGGAGTGTTGGGCCGTGAGCAGTGTGCCTGCATGATCCAGCCAGGGCTCTCCTGGTGATCTATCTAATACATCAAAGCAATCCCAGAGCGACAGCCAGAATGGGGAAACAAAGAAACATGTCACAAGTAAAAGATCAGAAGAAACCTCTAGAAATGGAACTAAATGAAACAGAGGGGCCAACCTTTCAGAGACAGAGTTTAAAACACTGATGATAAGAATGTTTAAGGAACTTAGCGAGGACATAAAGAAGGATAGGGAAACCATAAAAAACAACCTGTTAGAACTAAAGAATACAATAACTGAACTGAAGAACACACTCGAAGGAATCACCAGTAGAGTAGATGAAGCAGAGGAGCGGATCAGCGATTTGGAAGACAAAATAGCAGAAATCACCCAGTTGGCACAGCAAAAAGACAAAAGAATAAAAAGCAATGAAAATAGTTTAAGAGCCCTATGGGACAAGGTGAAACACAATCACTTCGAATCATAGGAATACCAGAAGGAGAAGAGAAGAAGCAAGGGGTCGAGAATGTATTTGAAAAAATAATGACTGAAAACTTCCCTACCCTGGTGAAGGAAATCAACATACATGCCCAGGAATTGCAGAGGGTTCCAAACAAGCTGAACCCAAACAGGTCCACACCAAAACACATCATAGTTAAAATGGCAAAGGTTAAAGACAGAGACAGAATCCTAGAGGCTGCAAGAGAAAGACAGCAGGTTACATACAAAGGAACTCCTGTTAGACTAACAGCTGACTTGTCTACAGAAACTCTGCAGGCCAGAAGGGAGTGGCAGGAGATATTCAAAGTGACACAAAATAAAGGCCTACAACCAAGATTGCTCTACCCAGCATGGCTATCACTTAAAATTGAAGGAGAAATAGAGCTTCTCAGAAAAGAATAAGCTTAAGGAATTCATTACCACCAAGCCAGCATTGCAAGAAATGTTAAAAGGGCTTTTTTAAACAAAAGAAAGGGGTAAACAAGCTAACCCAGGGAGACCAGGAATACAAATAACAAAATGGTAATACATATGCACCTGTCAATAATCATTTTAAATGTGAATGTGCTAAATGCTGCAATCAAAAGACAGAGAGTGGCTGAGTGGATAAGAAAATAGGACACATGTATATGCTGTTTACAGATGGAATAAGATATTTCATGCAAATGGAAATGAGAAAAAAAAAGCTGGAGTACCAATACTTATTTTGGACAAAATAGACTTTAAAATGAAAACTAAAATAAAAGACAAAGAAGGGCACTAGAACCCTAATACACATGTATGCACCCAACATAGGAACTCCTAATTACATATAACAGATTTTAACAGACATAAAGACAGAGATCAACAGTAACACTATCATAGTAGGGGACTTCAACACCATTGTCACCAATGGACAGACCCTTTAGACAGAGAATCAACACAGAATGAGGGGCCTTAAATGACACTTTAGACCAGCTGGCTTCGTGGATATTTTTAGAGCATTTCACCCTGAAAAAACAGAATATACATTCTTCTCAAGTACACATGGGACATTTTCCAAGATAGACCATGTTAGGCCACAAAACAAGTCTCAGTAAATTTAAGAAGATTGAAGTCATATCAAGCAGATATAAAGGAAAAACTGATGGTTGCTGGCTGGGAGGGAGTGGGGAAGGTTTTGGACAGTGTAGGTGGGGCTACAATGTTGCTGCAGGGATATGGGGGCAGTTCTGGGAATGTAATTGATAATGTTGTGAAGAGACTATTATGTTGTGTAAAATAAGTCAGTCGGAGAAGGACAGGTACCATGTGATCTCACTTGTTGGTGGAGTCTGAAGAGCTGAGTGAACGACCAAAGTAAAC
The DNA here is from genome assembly GCA_033961575.1 of Aselliscus stoliczkanus. Classification (NCBI taxonomy): domain Eukaryota; kingdom Metazoa; phylum Chordata; class Mammalia; order Chiroptera; family Hipposideridae; genus Aselliscus; species Aselliscus stoliczkanus. The sequence continues at coordinate 65,861,147 of CM066740.1, read as the reverse complement.
AGACTCGTAGATGTAGAGGAAAAACTGAGGGTTGCTAGTTGGGAGGGGGGTGGGCATGGGGGGAAAGGGGAAGGGATTAGACAGCATAAATAGACAGCTACAATATTGCCACAGGGATATGAAACACAGTTCGGGGAATATAATAATGTTGTAAAAATTTTGTGGCGTGTCAGATAGTTACATGTCTTGTTAGGGAGACCACTTCATGGATGGAGTAGAGGCTTGATCATGGCACTGCACACCTGAAGCTGATGTTGTGTAGTATTGTATGCCAACTGTAACTGAATATGTGGATGGTCATGGGCTGTGGAGTATACTGTGGAGGGGAGTCAGAGGAGTTTTGATAGATATGTATGATATGGGGGGAGCGGGGTGGCGAACTGGGGGACGGGGGTTGTCACTTTGGGGGGTAAAGAGTATAACTATTGCATTGTGTTGTACACCTGAAACTAATAATAAAAAAAATAATTAAAAAAAGAAAAAGAAATGGTAATATTCAGACAATATTTCAGGGGTTATCAACCAGGGGCACTGATCCCATTGAGTAAAAGCAAGAAAAATTATTGATGGAACACTCATTTGTTGCTATGCAGAAATATCACTAGAGAACAAACTTCCTAAAATAGACTTTCTACTGATAAATTTCTATGGTGTTACAATTTCTTATCTAGGTTCTTGCTTCTTGAAGGACATGTAATCGTGAGACTCAGATAGACGTTAAAGAAACTTGATGAAGTAAACTTCAAGTTCTAAATTCAATGATTATCCAATATGTAAAGAAAAGTAACTATCAAAGTTAACTTAGATATTTTATAATGAAGATTCACTGTAGATGACATTTAATATATTAAAATCAAAATATGGAAATTCAAAGAAATAACCCCAACATTAAAATATTGGTATAGTGCAAATGACCCAAGGATATTCACAAGAAGTACTCTTATAATTTCCAGTCTTCAGATTTTGGGGACAAAAGAAACATGTTTTTAATTTGCATCCCCCTTAACAATAACCAATAAAGAAGAGATACTTTATTGGAAATTTTATGGCATTACAAAAAAACTTGTAATAGAATATCAACTACCTGAAATCAAGTAAGTAAAGATATACTTAAACATTCTCATAAACATTTGCCATTCATATTTACAGAATTTACTAATAGAAAGTGAATATGAAATCTTGAATGGTACTTTATAGTTTTTAAATTGTTCGCTGCCTTCACTGATTTACTTCACCAGAAAATGTCCAAAAGAGAGAAGTACTAAGGTAATTATTACATTCTTTGAGCACTAATTGAGAATATTTGTCTTATGCTGAAATTAAAAGCTCTAACTATCATTAGTCATAATGAATAACATGAAATATAAAGGTCAAATAGTTTAAGAATGTAACTTAACAAATACAGTAATGGGAAAAGCAATTTGGAGTTGTTATAAGATAAATATTGAGAAAACTCTGACTACAAACAAAAGATTGCATAAAGTATCCTGATTTTAAGTGTAAAAAGCATTAAGACAAACTGCAGTGCACCTATCAAAATTCATATTCAAATACGATAGAATTTATGACTAATACTACTTCCTTGATTTTCTATGCTTTAAATTTACCTGAATGCACATAAAAGGCTTCTGTGAAAAAATCTTTTGTTAGTTGAGCTAGAACCTCACGTACCCAAATTTAGTAAGAAATGTCAGAAAAGCTCTGGCTGATAATTACAGAGTTAATCTGAATCAAATAATAGCTTTTGAATCATTAGAATGATCATAGTAATTTGAAAGGTGAACATAGCAAGAATGCTGTTAACATAAAATTGTTGATATCAAAGACTGAAATTAATACGGGATCATTTCCATCTTTAATCAGGAAATAAATCTATCTTGCAAGAAGATTTTACTGAGAGCAGCTAATAACTGCTATCACACTTTCCTGAATCCATAAACCAAATATAGATGGAAGAGTGACTGATATTAGGAGCCTGAAAGTGACAGTTCCCTCATGAATATCACCAGACCATGTGACCTCTATGGTATTAAGACTTGAAGGGAAATTATCTTATCATGAAATAATTCAGCAGTCAGCTTGATGAGTACGCTGCACTGCAAAAGCACAGATATCTGTGTCAAGATGATTTTCTGCCATTATCTGCATGTTTAGAGAGTTACTTAAAAATAGAAAAAAATGGAATTAATCATAAGTTTTGTATAAGTACATATAATCATAGCAAATACAATAAAAATGGTTTAAGTAATTGGGAATAGGGATAAAATGTGGTCTCTAAACTCTATTCATGAATGTTACTGGCATGCCCTAAATCATCATTTAGATTTTATTCACATCCATCAAATACTTCACAATGACAGTAACACCCCTTTAGCCTTAGAATCCACAGACATGTGGAAAACTATTCCAATAGGTCACTTTTTTTTGTATGTCACAAAGCACAAAACCAAAGTTATTCTATTCATCATGATTTTTAATCAATATACTACCATTCCAAGAAAAGCAAATTAAATTTTTTTTGTTTTTATCTTATGGAGTGTCCATGACAAATATTGCAATGCAAGAGGCAGTGTTGGCTATGAGCTCTGCCCTAGGACTTTGGAATTGCTATCAGGGTTATACGGCAGACAGTTTGCCAAAAATAACAAAATTTCAAATATCTGTATCCATTGATCCAACAGACTCACCTCTAGGTATTTATTTAATAAATAAATTTATTTATTTATCTAAGATATATTTCATATTAGTGTTCACAAGTACACACATATATACATTTTTACATATATGTTTGTGTAAATCTGTTCATTTTAGCAGTATTATAATAAAATGAAAACAACCTAATATTTATTAATGTTTCATATACTTATATAGTAGAACATTTACAGCCTAGTAAAATGAATAAGGATATATATATATATATATATATATATATATATATATATATATATATTCAATGGAGCAGAATAACATCATTCAATTTCTGATTTTCTAAATAAATAGAAACCTTCATACATGGAAATCAAGAAAATTTTTATTTTAATAGCTAACTATTGTTTGGACTTCTCTTTCGAGGCTGCCTAATGAACTAGAGTCAAAGAAGGGGCTTAAAATACATTACAAAGTAGCAAGAATTATTTTCCCTAAAATTCTAAGACATAGCAGGTTGTGGTACTGAGAACCAGAAAACCAAAGAGATAAAAAAGAGCTTACTAGAGGAAGTTAGTAGGCCTTAGCTGCCAGCCCAAAGTGACAATCGGAAGCCATCACTTCTGGAAGGAAGGGGACAGTACCCTTTAACTGCATCATTACTACCAGATGGGAGGCTGATATTGCTTGGGGTGATCAACAATCAAACATAGAGGAGTTTGGAGTGACCCCAGCAAAGATGGGACTTCCATATACTCCATTGCACAAAGGTAAAGAATATGAGGTAATTCAGGTTATACACACAGTGTTGATTAAAACTTAAGAAACTCACTTTTCCCGTGAAATGTGTCTTGAAATTAGTGTGGACAATTACTCTGGTAATGTCTTTTATATTGATACATTTTTGCTAAAATATTAATATTTGAATGGTATATCTTACAGTTGGTGACTTCTCAGAACGAGGAAATAATAGTTCATACTGATACAGGCATATGAAATATACAGATGCAAACATCGTTAAGAAATGGGGAAAAATAGTAAGGGAATATCAAATAAATGATGCACTTTTAATTTTTATTTGATACACCACTAAATACTTGCTTAGAGAATTTTTTTTTTACTACAAATATCTTTACTTCAATCTGCATAAACCATGTTGCTTTTTCCAGCCCATCATTTTGGAGGAATAATGTTTATAACACATATTTCTAATCCCTGCTTGGATGTAAGCTCCATAGGGCAGGAGTGCTTGTTTGTCTCTTCTGTTCAGTGATGTATCCCAATCATCTAGAAAAGGACTTGCAATATGATAAATGCCCAGCAATATACAGATTGGTGAAATAAGAGACCATAACCTCTTTTTAAAATGAGTCATGACAGGGTCGGCTGAGTGGCGTGGTGGTTAAGCGCTGGCTTGGGAAGCCAGTGGCCCTGGTTCGGGTCCCACATATGAGGGCCAGTAACACTGCCCTCAAAATAAATAAATAAATAAAATGAGTCATGACATTTGCCCTATGTTTGTGTGGCTATACTACGCCTTATACTTTTCTCAGGCACCCCAAGGGGAAAAACCTGTCTACCACTGCCTGAGGTTAAGACTCAGCTAGCAGAAATAATTTCAGTTCCAGAGTTTCTCTTCCTGTATCAAGAACTGGTTGTTCTATTCTATGGATCACTGTGTATGGAACTCTCAGTTCCTCTCAGGTATCATCAACACCTAAAAGTAATTACTTTCTGACTGATTTACCCAGGTTCTCAACTTTGAAATCTCTCTCTGCCCTATATCCATTTACAACTATGATAGCATAGAGTTTAACATAATTATCATATGATCCAGCAATTCCACTCCTACGTGTACATCTAGTGGAATTGAAAACACATGTTCATACAAAAGTTTGTACACAGCATTATTTATAATAGCCAAAAAGTAGAAAGAACGCAAATGTATGTTAACTCACGAATGAATAAATAAAATGTGATATATCTACACAATTGAATGTCATTTGGCAATAAAGTGGAATGAAGTTTTGATTTATTCTTCAATATAAGTGAAACTTGAAAATGTTATTATTGCTAGATGAAAGAAGTCAGTCTCAAAAGGCCATATCATATTACTCCAGTTATATGAAATATCCATAATAGGTGAATCTATAGAGAAGAAAGTAGATCAATGGCTGCTTATGGCTGGGAGAAGGAACCCAGAGGTGAAAGAATGACTGGTGATGGGCATGGGTTTTAGGTGATGAAAATATTCTCAAATTGATGGTGGCAATGGTTACATAACTTTGTGAGTATACCCCAAACCATTTAATTGTGCATTTTCAATAGGTGAATTATATGGAATGTGAACTGTATCTTAATAAAGCTATTATTAAAACTAATAATAACTTTAAAAGTTAATGCATTTACATACCCCTGAATGCACTAATCTACAAAATTTGTCTTGATATTCTCCTCAAAAAGTTAGGAACAAACAAAAAAGAAGATAAATATTTTCCTATCCAATTTAGCCCAATTTAATTGGAAAATATTTATGTCTGAAGCCTCTGAAAGCTGAAGGAAAAAAATAAATCAATTAAGTAAAACAGGGTGTGAAAGTGAAGGTATGTCCCATTTCATTGTTTTTTGTTTCTTTGTTTGTTTTTCCCATTTCATTGTTTTTATGATGGACCCTTACATTCCCGCAGTGCCCAACCAGATCTTACAAATTAATTTATTTTTATTTTATTTTATTTTTAAAAGATTTTATTGGGTAATTGGTGGAGGGGAACAGCATTGGGGAACTGGAGAAGGGGAACAGACAAGTTGCTTCCTTTTTGTTCTTCAGTCTAGTTGTGGAGGACATTGCTTCACTGGCCCATGTTGGTATCATCATTGCACTCTTCTCAGGTGAGGCAGATTGGTTGCTGGCCTCTGGATTGCCGCTCAAAGTGGCTCTTGGCAGCTCACACCAGCTGCCAGCCGCTCATACTGGCTGCTGGCCACACACTGTAGCCTATGGCAGCCCACTGCAGCAGGGGCTGCAGCTATGCTGTCTTGGGGACTCACAGCAGCCCAGCTCCAGGTGGAGCTGTTGTTCACCATTTTAGCTGTAGAGGGCAGTGTCACTGGCCCTCATATGTGGGATCTGAACCGGGGCTGCTGGCATCCCAAGCCAGCTCTCAACCAACATGCCACTTGGTCGGACCTAATTTATTTTTAAAAGACTTGCTTTTTGCAATACTTTAAAACACTCCTTGATTAAGAGCATGAGCTCTGAACAACACGGTTGCTGGTTCGATTCCCACATGAGACAGTGAACTGTGCCCAAGCTGAGCTGAGCTGCCAACAAGTGGCAGGATGGCTCAGCTGGTGAGAGCATGTGCTCCTAACAACAAGATTGTGGTTTGACTCTCACATGGGATGGTGGCCTACACCCACCTGCAATTAAGAATAACATGGCACCTTGAGCTGAGTGGCTGTGAGCTGCCAACAGGCTGCCAGATGGTGATCGGACTTAGAGCTGAGCTAGTTGCACCCTCCACAACTAAGACTGAAGGACAACTTTGCTGTGCCCCTTCCCCAATTCCCTAACACTATTCCTCTTCTCCAATTCCCAAATAAAATCTTTAAAAAAAAGACTCCTTGACATACCCATCTCCTCATGCTTCAGAAAAGAATGCCTTATCCCATAAACTATAATTTTTTTAAACCACAACCATTTTGACACATTTATAGCCAAAATGCTATTCCCATCCCTTCGTATACTGACAAAAATGTCCTCACCTAATCAGAAGGGTTAACAAAACAGAGATGGTGTGGGAAAAAGACAACACAGAGTTTACTCACATTATTTTTTGACAGAAAAATATAATAGGTATGAATGTCCATTGAACAATTATATATTTCATTCTACAGCCTTATCACAACATAAAGTTATGTAGCAATTTTATAGCTTCCCAGAAATTGTAAAACACCAGAGCACTTGGCAGTTGACTACATGGAGCGATTGTTGGCCTAATAAATCCAATATATTTTTTCTTACATACCACAAAGACATACTTCCAATAATATATGTGTGTATATATATTTCATCCAAAAAAAGATGTATTTGAGGCCTTTCCACAAATTCACTTTATAAGAATCTAAAGATATGAAAATAAATTAGTTTACAATTATTAGTTTATCTTTAAAGTGACATATTAGCAGTAAATTGAATTTCCCACTGAACATTCCAAATTTCCCACTTCCCACATAAAAAAATAGTCATCATAATGTACTAAATATTATAGTGAACATTAAAAGACTAATAATAAGCATAATTTTTCTTAATGATGTTACTGAAAAGATAAATTTATTTCTAAGTTATTTCATTAAATAAACAAATGAAACCTCTGCTTGAGGTTAACTTTTTTTTTTTAAAGATTTTATTGGGGAATTGGGGGAAGAGAACAGAGTTGGGGAACTGGGGAACAGGAACAGACAAGTTGCTGTGCTTTTGTTCTTCAGTCTAGTTGTGGAGGACATTGATTCACTGGCCTGTGTTGGTATCATCGTTGTGCTCTTCTCAGGTGAGGCAGATCGGTCATTAGCCTTTGGATGGCTGCTCAGAGTGGTTCATGGCAGCTCACACTGGCTGCCAGCTGCTCATGCTGGCTGTCAGCCACTCACTGTAGCCTATGGCAGCCCACTGCAGCAGGGGCTGCAGCTATGCTGTCTTGGGGACTCACAGCAGCCCAGCTCCAAGTGGAGCTGTTGTTCACCATTTTAGCTGTAGAAGGCAGTGTCACTGACCCTCATATGTGGGATCCGAATCGGGACTGCTGGCGTCCTCAGGCAGCTCTTAACCAATGCGCCACTCTGCCGGCCCTGAAGTTCACTTTTAAAAACTGATGCACGATATAACTCTGGAGCTCAGAGTTGTTTCTGATTTCATAAGAATAGAAGGCAACTGATAGCATCACTATTTATATACTGTCTTAATAACTTATTGGATTTCACCATTTGTATCAAACTCTTCAATAACTCTGTGACATTTATCTGGTCACATTATTAACTGAAAGAAAATTTAAAAAACAAAGTGGCGTGTAATAGGTTGTTTTCCAAGATAGTAACTTGCACACTTGAAATGCAACCTTTCCACTCCCACCCAAGAGCTGCAGTCGATTTTCTCCACCCTTAAAATTGGGTAGACACTGTGACTGCTTTGACCAGTAGAAATGAGGCAAAAGTGACATTCTGACACCTCCAAGCCCAGGTCTAAAAAGTACCGTGCTTTCATTTCTTGTCTCTTGGAGCACTCACTCCTAGGAGACTTCCTCTCAGAACTCAGCCACCATGCACTGAGAAGATCGGGTCACATGGAAGGCCATGTGTTGGCGCTTCTGTCAACAGTCTGCTGACAGGATGTAGGTGAGCCATCTGAACACACAGAGTCCAGCCCCAGCTTCCAACTGATTGAAACCCAAAAGACACCAAATAAGAACCACCCAGACAAGCTCAATCGATAGAAACATGAAAACTAATAATGAACTTCTGTTTTAAGCCATTGCATTTTTGGAGTAGTTTGTTACACAGCAATATATAACCAGACTACAATATGAATACCACTTTGCTCATCATATAATACCCTTTCCTGCTCCCTCTGTTAGGTAAGGAGACAGGTGAAGTTAACAAGGAAATTGTAACATGGCGTAGATATTGGAGAATAGCATATTTCATATACAATTGTATGGTTGCTCTTAAAACTGGATCTTGTAACAAAGTATTTCTTTGAGAATAATTTTAACAGGACTGGCCGAGTGGCTCAGTTGGTTAAGAGCTCGCTCAAGAGTGCAAGCTGAGCTCTGAGCAACAACAGTTCAATGCCCAACCTGAGCTGAGCTGCCATTGAGCTGCCGACAGGTGGCAGGATGGCTCAGCTAAAAAAAAAAAGAAAAAAAAAAGAGAGAGAATAATTTTATCATAAACTATAGTAAACTATAAAACTTAAGTAATTTTACTGAAGAATTGTGTTAAATATTACATTTAATCTATACTAAATGTACTTCATTCACCCACTTTCTTGGGAAAGCTGAAGGTTGACTTATGATTCAGTTATTTTTATGGTTTCAAATAATCCTCTAGATAGCCTCTGAATCTCAGGAGGAACTGCCACCAGAGAAGGCATGTGTTTTCTGATCATCCCTCATCACTGTGTCATTCACTAGAATGGAAAGGAGGAAAAGGAATCGTGGTGCATTGAAGCCTCCCCAGTCTTATATTTGCAATAGTCTCCAGGAGTGATCACATATGAGCAGGGTCACCTGACCAAGTACTGGTAGCATCTCCCTCTGAGAGCAGTGCATATCATCCCCGATCCTCTGCTTCTCCCAGTGGGGATCCTGGGAGAATGGCAGCAATTCATAGCTACAGCCACTCTGAGGGGATGCCCCTGTTTCAGCAGAGGCCACGTCCTAGTATTAAAGCTACAAGTAGCTCCTCCTGCAGCCAATTCCAACAGTGTGCTTGTAAAACAACAGCGTTGTAAAAAAAAAAACCTATGGTCACATAAAAATCACCTGTCAACCTCTGAAAATCTTGATTCCTAGAGTGTACTCATAACCAAATAAATGTGAATCACTGGAGGTAGAAACCAGACATTTGTAGTCTTTAAAGCTCTCCAGGTGATTTTAACATGTAGCCAAGGCTGAGAGCTACTGCTCTAGAAGAGTCTTAATTCTATGAATAGCTTAACTAGTCAGTATTACCCTTCTAGCAATATCCTTAAATGCCCTTTACTCATAGATTTCTTGGTGGGTCACTGGAGAAAAACTGTGGGGCTGGCACAATTTTTTTCCAGATCTTCATAAACTCTCCATGTAATTAAACACAACTCATGTCCAGCACTATGATAAACTCTGGGAATACAGAAACTAGTTGCATTTGACTCCTTATCTCCAGGAAATTAAGGTTCAGTTATAGGGAGGTGGGAAAAGCAGGAATGGAATAATTATAGAAATAAGTCATTTCAATATAATGTGACTCATACATTAATGGGGCATGCTGCAGGAGCACCAAGAAGGGGTACTTCAAAAGAGTTGGCAGAGGGTCAGCCAAGCAGACAGAAATGCATCTGAAAGAGACCCAAATGAAAAGTAACACAGAGGACAGGTCAGGGAAGGCATACTCTGTTTTGATAAGTCTCATGGATATGGGGGTAATGGAGAATGTTTGGGCCGGTGGGCAAAGTTAACATTATTATTTTTGTATTTTTTCCTTTACTGTTATTTTTATATAAAAAAAATGATGTTAGTATAAAAATAAGAAAACAGACATAAGCAGAAACCCAAATTGTCAATATATCTATGAAAAGAAGCTCAGTCTAAGGAGAATACATAATTATACCCCAACAAGACACCATTTCATACCCATATGATTGCCAAACGGTCTGACAATAATAAGAGCTAGAAAGGATGTGGAGTAAGACAGACTCTTCCATGTTGTCTATGAGAATGGCAATAGGTCTAAAAACTCTGGAGAGAAATTTAGCAGTGCCTGGTGGAGTTAAAGACACATATACACCTCAACCTGGAAGTTCCATTCCTAGGCTTGTACTCTACAGAAAATCTTAAAAATTAACACCAGGAGGCACATATGAAAATGTTTCTAATAGTATTATTCATAAAATCAAAAAAAGTTAGAAACAACTAAAAACCTATTAAGAGGAGAAGAGGTGAATAAAGTGTAATATATTTAACTATCACACAAAAGTGAAATAAACTATAGCTGTATCAGCCAGAATGAATCTAACAAGCCAAATGTTGAGGGAGAAAAGAAAGGTTTAGATACCATGTGATACATTATCAATAAAGCTACATAATATCATTTTTTGATTTGAGGACTCGTACAGTCTAGTTATGATATTAATAAAGGCATAGAAATTAATATCCAGTTCAGCATATCAGTAACAAGAGGAGCTACAAGAATGGATAGCACAGAGTGGGATCAGAAAAGAGCACACAGAGATCTTAAAACTGTATTTATATATTTTATTTCTCAATGGAGGGTACACATGCAACTTTATGTTATAGAGTTTACCTTTCACACTTAATTTTTTCGAATGCAGAAAGAGAGTTGGTTAAATAGAATATAGTACATAAAAAAAGATTCAATGATTAATATGTGAGGTTTAATATGTGAGGTTTAACTGAAGACAGAAGTTGAGAAGAATCAGCTAACGAGTCTAATGACAGAGTGAGACTCGACAGTGACAGTAACAGAGGAGAGAAGTAGAACAAGTCAGGAAAGAGACACTGTCCTGACTGGAGGTTTTACTCTTTCTTAGTGATGAGGAGTAACAAACAGAATGAAGACCTACTGTACTATTCTAGGTAATTTTTATATAGATATATAATTATACCACATATATGATGTGGATGTGTGTGATGCTTAAATTAATAGTGTTCTACAAAAGAGCATAAATAAGCAATTTTTAAACAATCACCCAGAATCACAATACCCAGATGTCATCTCTCTTTACATTTTTGTTTTTGTGTTTATCATTCTAGACATTATCTTCTGCAAATAGATATTATAATATACAACTTTCCCAAAGAAGAATTATGTATCTTCTCTTTGGTAACATGGTTTTTAACTCACAATATCATGCACACATTCTCCTGTGCCTATGAATATAACAGATTTGGATTTGATAAATATATCAAGGAGGTGATATAAAGGATGAATTTAAGGGATTAAGATAGGAAACTATTTAGGAGGCTATTAAAATAGGACAGGCAATAAATTATAAAGGCTCAAAATATATGTGAGATCTGTATGGAGAAAATTATAAAACTTTATTGAAACAGGTTAAAGGAGGTTTAATGAAATGGAGAGCTGTAATATGATAACGAATGGGAGGAATCAATAATCTAAGGATATCAGCTCCCACTGCTAAATTGGCCTATATAATCCATGCAATACCAATCAAAATTCCAACAGGGTATTTTGTGAAACTTGACATGGCCATTCTAAAATAAATATCAAAGAACATAAGTATAACCAAGACATTTATTAAGAAGAAGAAAAAGGTACCAAATATTAGGGCATTACTAAGACTTGGAAATAAAAGATAGTAGGATATACAACTTAACCAGTGAAACAAAAGAAAGACCCAAAATAGATCCCTACACATAAGGAGGTGTAATGTATGATAGATGTAGCATTGCACATCATCAGGAAAATATGTACTATTAAAAAATGTTTTTGGGTCATCCATATGATGAAATTGTATCCCTACCTCAAACCATAAAGAAAAATTAATTCCCAATAGATGAAAAATGTGATAAGCAAAATCTTACAACTTTTAAAATAAAATATCGGATAATATCTTTATAAACTAAAAGCAGTGAAGACTCCCCTAACTAAAAACCAAAAGGTGTGAACTTTACTAGGACTTATTGTTAAACTCTACTATGTTAAAATCAAAATTGGCTGATCATCAAGAGATGCCATAAAGAAAAAGAAAAGACAAACCAGTGCCGGCCGAGTGGCACATTAACAGCTGGCTTAACGGCTGTTAACCTGTTAACATTAACAGGTTAACAGCTGGCTTGGGACGCCAGCGGTCCTGGTTTGGATCCCACATACGAGGGCCAGTGACACTGCCCTCTACAGCTAAGAAGGTGAACAACAGCTCCACCCAGAGTAGGCTGTGCGAGTCCCTACGCTGCAGCCCCTGCTGCAGTGGGCTGCAATAAGCTACAGTGAGTGGCCGCCAGCCAGCGTGCATGGCGGGCAGCCAGAGGGAGCTGCCAATAGCTGCTGTGCATGGCCATCCAGAGGCTGGCGACCGATCTGCCTCACCTGGGAAGAGTGCAATGATAATACCAACATAGGCCAGTGAAGCAACTTCCTCCACAACTAAACTGAAGAACAAAGGGACAGCAACTTGTCTGTCCCCTTTGCCAATTCCCCAATGCTGTTTCCCTCCCCCAATTCCCTAATAAAAAAAATCTAAAAAAAAAAATAAGAAGAAAAGACAAACCACACAATAAGAAAGAATTTCACAATCAATTAAAAAAAAGAGGGAGAGAGAAACAACTCAATGAAAAAAATAACAACAACAAAAAGGATATTTCACAAAAAGGAAAGTGAATGTACACCATATGAAGATACTCAACATCATTAAAACTTATGTAATGTTCTAACTAAAACATCAATTCTGCAACATGAAAACATGTTTTCTTGAATCCCCATTGCCAGTCACCATGCTTGCCACATTGCTGGTATTTAATAAGTGTTTGTCAAATGCCATAAAATGAATAACTGAAAGAACAAATCCGTGAATAAGTGAACAAATGAATGAGTAAAATTCAAAAGAAACTGCTTTTCCCTTCCCATGCTGTCCTTGTTTCTCAAGCCAGGTAACTGCTCCTTCCCCACCCAGAAGAATACAGGTTGACTTTCTGGAGAACTTAAAGATCCAGAATGCCACGAACAATGGAGGGTGGGGCTGATTTACCCTACCAATAAGAAGGTAAGATGTCAGAACACTAGAAGTCAAATGACGATTTTGGAACTTGCCTGCAGAGAGAAAATACAGGTCAAATGGGAAGGCTAGGAATAGAAATATGTCAGATTTCTCAATAGCAACCGTGGAAACTAGAACACAATGGGGCCACTTTTGTTTTAATTATAAGGAGATATTTCTACTATAGCATTATGTAAAAAGTCAAACTATTTCTCAAGTGTAAGGGTAAATTAAACAATATGCAAGACACTGCTGAAGGGAGTAACTCAAGAAAGAGACATGGAATTCCGAAGAAAAGAGAGTAAAAGAGAGAGAGAGAGAAAAAGAGAGGAGGGCAAAGGGAGCTCTGGGTGACAGGTGTGCCGCTTGAGCAGAGAGTGACTGGTTCAGATTGGAGCAGGAGGATCCCATGTGGGACGCCACGAAAGGAAGGAAGAAAACGTGCATCAGGTGTGTCTAGTCATATTGCCAAGAGTTTTATAGCTCCATATGACCTGAAAATAAGTAGTGATGAATGATGTAAAGCTAAACAAATAACAAAACAGGAGAATATAACTTGGACAAGAACATAATCAACTACAGGTAATATTTATAAAGTCGTACTAGTGGAAATATCAACTATTGATTCTAATCCAAACTTGTTTTTTATTTAAGAGGTGGATGGAGAAGAGATATGTATTACTAGGGGTAGGAGTATATAAGATAGCTAATTTCATAATAGCAAGTCAATAATGTCTGAATTTAAGATATTTTAAATAGCTTTCCTTAGTATGTTATTCAAAAACATGGGAGAAAATAGTGGATGACACAGCTGAGAGAGATACAAATGAATGCCTCTGAAAAAAATGGAATTGGTGATGGGTAAAAGTGAGCCCAGGACTGCTGTTGTTGGTGTTAAACATTAAAATACAATTTGACTTTTTAAACTCTGTATGAGTTAATGTGATCAAATAAAAATGAAGTTGAAAACTATCAAGGTACTGAAAGAAAAAGATATGAATAATAGAAATATATAGCGAGTTCACACAGGGGAAGAACAAACAGTAAAATGGCAAATCTTTAGAAAGAATAAAAATGGCCTAAAGGATGAGAAAGTTTATCCTCACTAATAATTTAATGAGTATTAAAACTATAAGACTTCAATTTCACTTATTAAATTAGCAAAGATTACCAAAGCTCAGTATTGCAAGGTGGTAGTAACACAGGAACATGCATACGTAGCCTAAAGCAGTAGGCACATTCTCCCCTGGCAGTTCCACATCGAGGAATTTCCCTGGGAGAAATCATCACAGGTGTACATACAGATTTACTTACTAAGATGTTTGTGGAACAATTATCTTTACTAGGGATAAATTTAAACAAATGAAAAGCACGGAAACATGATTAAATTTATATAGCCTGTTGTCATGATGAAATTTATGTAATGATTAAGTTAACCTTTTCTTCAAAAGTTTTAAAGCCAAAAGAAAATATTTATAATATAATGCTAAATGTAATCTCAAGAATTGTACATACAGTCCTATTCCAGCTGTATCACACACACACACACACACACACACACACACACATTCATACACATGCGCACACACACACGTGCACATATATGCACACATTCTACACAGAGAAAAATCTAGAAGAAATGTGGCAAATATTACAAATATTGTCTTTAAAATTGTGAGTCATGAGTTCTTTTTGTTTTTTTCTTTATATTTTTCAGCATTTTCTATGTTTTCTATAACTGATATGTATGACCTATAAAATCAGACCTACAAATACATTATGTCTTTGTTTTTATGAAAAATTTTTATGTTTTACTTTTAACAAGAAGAGCCTCTATGTTGAACTCAATGTATGGGTAAAGAATAAAGACACGTGTAAAAAGAGAAACTAAAGAGCTGACAACAGAGCCCCAGCCTGACAAAAGATATGGGCTTTGCATTCTTCTCAAAGATTAAATACCTGTGACAGAGAAAAGACATAACAGCAATGGAGCACTTCCACTACAAAGACACCTGCTAGAAATCTCATTACATTAAAAAGCTGAGCAACAGACGGATTCTTGCCTTACCTTGCTGATAATTTCATCTCTCAGAAGGTAGTAGAAGCAAAAAGTAGAACTGCTGCTTCATTCTTATGGAAATAAAAAAGAAGTGGTTGCTATTATGAAGTAGAGGAAGTGCAGACATGAATTCGTATCTGCCTGAACAATACACCAAAACTTTGTTGATTAGTGTGCATGTAGATTTTGAAGTGATAAAGAGCTGGACGTTCTTTTCAACAGATGACCACAAATTGGATATGTGCTCAAATTCTGTACAACTGCATGGAGGGGAGAAGAATGCTTATTTTGAACTGTTCTCACTTTGAACCAATAATTTCACTTTGGAAATATCTGCAAAAGATAGTTCTTAAAATTATAAAAAAAATGTACAAAGAGATGTTTGTGATAGCATTATTCATCATAACAACAAAATATAAAAAACACTCGAAGTATCCAAAAAAGAACAGCATATTCACTCAATAAAGTACAGAAAATAACTATGGTGATATAAGAATGCTAATACTATCTATAACTAAAGATGAACTAAAAAGTCAGGATACAAAAGTTTACAGATACTGTTATATACTCAAAAATATAAATGCATATACATAAATATTTGATTAGTTCCCTCAACAAAATTTAAATAAATGCCTACTAATGTATACCAGGTACTAACCTAGGCACAGGATGAAAAGAAATCAAAGTCCTGTCCCCAAAGAGCTTCCTTTCTGGTGGGAAAAAACACAAAATACTTAGAGAGGTTATTTTGGGGTGGAAGAGCAATGGGTAATATATGAATAAATTTTTTAGCTTCTTTTTCTGTACTTGTCAAATGTCCTACAATGAATATATATTGCATTCATAATGGAAATATACAATTTTATTTTAAAATTAGCTGAAATGCATGTATATTTTTAAGAAGTATTATACATTGATGTAATAAATGTGTAATGTCCTAATCAAGAAAAATAATGCATATAATCTATTATGTGTTTTTCAGATTACATCTGAATCGTATGCACACTTCTCATACCTCATTTTAATTGGAAAATTAACATACAGGAATGCATTCAGGGAAGAATGGGCTGAATGATAGGAAGTCTGGGAGTTATGTCAAAAGTGATAGAACTGAGGGAACTGGGACATTTAGACTGAAAGAAAAAGACCAAAACAACAACAACAACAAAAAAGATGTGGTGGGAAGAATAAGAGTTAGAATATTTGAGCATAATTCTTGTTCCAGCATTTCCACTAAACCTCAGAAAAATTACTCTCAGAAAGTCATTTCATCTCTCTGAGTTCCAGGTGTGTGTGTGTGTGTGTATGCATACATGCACAGAATGAAGATAACATCTCCTGTATCTTCAAAAATTGTTATGAGGATCAAGACCATAAAAAAGATTAAAAGATCATATCTTTAAAAGCACGTGCTTATTAAAGGGAAAAATCATTTAGTATAGAATATTTTATCAAGAAGAAATGTTTTTATAATGCCAATAAACAGTTAACTACTATAATATTTGTATGTAAATCTTACAGACATCTGTCTATATACATGCATACATCAGTGAGTATGGTTATTACCCTTTCACCAAAACAGCATTATATAACACTGTAATCTGGCTTTAGAATGTGATGACTACCATTCTGTGTGTTGTCCTAAAGAATAAAATTTAGAAGAATGTGTCAAATTTTTTACTCAGTCTGAGGTCTACATCAGTGAAACATAATTTCTCACTAATAATAATCATCATCCCATCATCTCTCAATCTCTCAGCAATCTTTAGGCATTTACCAAATAACCATCTAATATTGACGTTTTGGAAGGAACTCCATAAGAAGGACAGACGAGATAGCTCTCAACTTTTGAGAAATATAAGACTCTATGATTTTATTTTTATTCCAGAAATTGCCCACAGGGGCCTAGATACGATGAAAGCAAGAAAATTAACATTTCTGAAGGCTCCCTCGCTCTTTGTACTTGGCATTGACACATTATCTCACCTGAGGTTAACAAGCCCATGAACTCGTTATATTTTATAGCTGAGGAATATAAGGCTAAGAAAGACTGAGCAATCTGTCCAAAGGCAAATAGCCCATGAACTGCAGAAGCAGGGTTTAAACTTGTTTTCATAAAGTGCATACTGTTTCCCCTACAACAGTAGTTTTGTAACTGTGTCCCATATGTCCTAGGGTTCTGAGAGGATGCCTAAGGGGCTGCCACAGAGATAAGGGGGGATCTCAGTGAGGGTTGTTCTGGGATACACTTGGCTTTAATTAGAACAATATTAATTTACTGCTTATCTATTAGAGAGCTCATTTGAAACATTGATCCCACTGATTAAAAAAAAAAAGTTTACCTACTACCCAAAGCAATCTATAGATTCAATGCAATCCCTATTAAAATATCAATGGCAGTTTTCACAAAACTAGAACAAATAGTCCTAAAATTTATATAGAACCACAAAAGACCCTGAATAGCCACAACAATCTTGAGAAAGAAGAACAAAGTTGGAGGTATCACACTACCTGATATCAAACTATAGTACAAGTCTACAGTAATCAAAACAGCATAGTACTGGCATAAAAATGCACACATAGATCAGTGGAACAGAACAGAAAGCCCAGAAATAAGCCCATACCTTAAGGGCAATTAATCTATTACAAAGGAGGCAACAATATACAAAGAGGTAAAGACAGTCTCTTCCATAAATGGTGCTGGGGAAATTGGACAGACACATGCAAAAGAATAAAAGTGGATCACTTTCTTATACAATATACAAGAATAAACTTAAAATAGATTAAAGTCTTAAATGTAAGACCTAAAACCATAAAACTCCTAGAAGAAAAGATAGGCAGTAAACTCTCTTAGTGATATTTTTTCTGGTATATCTTCTTGGGCTAGAGAAACAAAATCAAAAAATAAACAAATGGGACTACGTTAAACTAAAATGTTTTTGTACAGCAAAGGAAACCATCAAAAATAAAAACAAAAAAAAGACAATGTACTGAATGGGAGAAAATATTCTCCAATAATACATCTGATAATGAGTTAACATACAAAATTTATAAACAACTCATACAACACCACACCAAAAAAACCCCAAACAATCAAATTTAAAAAATAGGCAGAGGACCTGAATAGACATTTCTCCAAAGAGGACATACAGATGGCCAATACACATATGAAAAGATGCTCAACATTATCAATCATCAGAGAAATGCAAATAAAAACCACAGTAAAATATCACCTCACACCTATCAGAATGACTATCATAAATAAATCAACAAACAAGTGCTGGTGAGGATGTGGAGAAAAGGGAACCCTTGTGCACTGTTGGTGGGATTGCAAATTGGGGCAGCCACTATGGAAAACCATATGGAGGTTTCCCCCAAAATTAAAACATAGAACTACTTAATGGCCCAGCAATTTCACTCCTGGGTAGTTATCTGAAGAAATCCAAAACACTAATTTGAAAAGATATGTGCCTCCCTATGTTCACTGCAGCATTATTTTCAATAGCCAAGATATGGAAACAATCTAAGTGCCCATCAATATAGGACTAAATAAAGAACAAGTGGTACATATATATAATGGAATATTAGTTGGCCATAAAAAAGAATGAAATCTTCCATGCGTGACAACATGGATGGATCTGGAGGGTATTATGCTCAGTGAAATAGGTCAGACAGAGAAAGGCAAACACCATATTATCTCATTAAAAGTGGGATCTAAAAAAACAATATAAAGGAACAAACAAAACAGAAACAGACTCATAGATACAGAGAACATTTCATGGTTGCCAGATGGAAGAGGGTTGGGGTGGGTGAATAAAGATGGGAGAGGGTTGCGGTGGGTGAAAAAAGATGAAAGGATTAAGAAGTACAAACTGGTAGTTACAAAAGTAGTCATGGGGATGTAGGATATAACATAAGGAATATAGTCAATAATATGGTAGTAACTATATATAGTGTCAGGTGGGTACTAAAGTTATCAGGAATCACTTCTTAAATTATATAAATGTCTAACCACTATGCTGTACATAAAATAGTAGTGAATGTCAACTGTAATTGAAAAAAATAAATAATTTTTTTTTTTGAGTTGATAAGCTACTGCATTCTACCATGTCTTTCCCTGTGATCCTAATGGGGCCTGCTAGACTGCGTAATCCAGGAAGTCAGTGGTTTGATAATTAAAGACTTACAAGTACTCTGGTGCCAAACGAAGAAGCCCAGACACAGCCTGGGGTTTGTGATGAGGAGCAGCACCTGAACATGCCTGGAGGAACTCGACCCCAAGGTCTGGGAGCCATAGGGTTTAGGAGAAGTTGTCAGATGCTGAGCAAGTCCAGGCCAAGACCAAGGCAAGGACAAGTCATCCACTTGTCCTACCTACCCCACTCTCCCATAGACTGAGCTTCACCCGCTGCTCTTCTCATTCTAAATCTCTCTGAATGAATTCATGCTTGCTCACATTTTTAACTACCACCTCTATGCTTAAAATCTCCACATGTGTATCTGAAGCCCTGACATCCATCTTGAACTTTAGACCTACATACCCAGTTGCTTGTTTTTGTGGCCAAATAAATGTCCGCTAGGCAATTCAAACGCAACTCATGCCTTAGTACCTTTGCCTGAAATCTCCCTCTTGTGTCCTATTACATTTCCTGTCTCTATAAAAACCCTTTCTACCCAACTAGAAAAGGCAAAATCAGGAAACATCCTGAGTTGCTCCCAACCAACTACTGAAGCCTACCAATTCTGCCTTCAAAGTTTTTCTCAGATCCATCTTCTCTACTCTTATTACCACTGCCTTGGGCCCTTGTCATTTGTCATCTGCATTAACTTGAGTCTTTCTCACATAAACCAAGCAGTGTCATATTTCCACCCCTTGCCATCTCCTAGAATGCCCTTCTCCCATTCTTTTCCAGATCAGTTCCAAAACTCATCTGTTTGCCATCTTCTCCAGGGGATTTCCCCAAATCTCAAATTGGCCTTTAGCTATGCACCCGAAGTACTTTGTGTATCATTCTGGTGTGGTGTGTATAAGGTTACAATGGAAGGTTTTAGTTATGCTGGCTTTGAGGAAAGAAACTGGGTTTTTCATTTTTGTATCTCAAGTGCCTAGATCAAGACTAGACTGAGTAAAATGATGTGCACCTGAACCCCACTGCCACATTAAGGCAAGCAGAGACTGTTGGGTAAGCCCTGGAAGCCGGAGCAGAGTCCCAAGCTCCTGGTACTTCCTGTTACATTGGGCACAGAAAAGTGAGCTTCCCCAAGAGTTTCTGTATCCAATTTAACTCAGCAGATGTTCACGGGGCACCTTATACGTATTCTAATTACAGGCATGAGCAGCTGTGGTTAGGAGCGAAGCTTTAAAAGTCTAAGTTTAGTTCTGTCACCATTTGTTATCCATGTCCTGGACCAGGTGAGCCTAGCGTGTGCCTAGGCTGTGAGTGTTCACTCTGTGGTCACTGCTGGCTCTGACCTATCTTCCAGGGTGCTGTCACTCAGCAGGACCCGCTCACACCTGCACCTTGCTCCTAAAACTGTTCTTCGGTTCTCTTTTTAGTTTATATCTGATGAGCTAATATTTCTGTTCAAATAAATTAATATTTTAATTGTGAGGGGTGGTGGGTGTTAGGCTATCTGCCCTCTCCACCTTTCTTCTTAACTTTTGCCTCTCTGAGAAAAAGGAGTTTATCTTAAATTAGTAACTTATGGTCAAAATTAAGGTATGTATGTTGACATTCTGGTGTCAAAGATATGCTTGATCCAATAGTACCCCTCAGATCATTTGTGGGGTCCAGTTCTTACCCACAACACTGAAAGGTATGCAGCGGGAAGGGCTAGAAGCACTGTTAACCCTCCATCTTTCCTGACCTTCAAGTCCCAATGTTGGAATAAGGTTAATGACAGGTTAAAGGAAGGAACTCACCACTAAGGAAAAATCCACATCTGTTCTGTTTAGGTTTTTCAAATAGTTTTCTCTAATCCACAAAGTGTTTCATGTCAGAGAAGTCCTTATATTCACATAATTGTTATCTTTAATAATTGAGATTATGCATGCATTATTTACACAGTGATTTTAAAGCAAATTTAGTGAAAAAATTTTCTTCTATGTAAGATGTCCTCCAAATGAACTATAGTTAACCAAAAGGCTTTAAGTAACAAAATTGATTTAACCATGGAGTAATTTTAATGGCTACCCTCAGCTAGGGTGTTGGTTTTCAAGCTGGTTACAAATCAGAAGAATCTGGGGCTCCTTTTTCAAAAAATTCCCCTGAGCCCCAACCCTGCAGAGGAATCCTGGGTGCAGCCTGGAAACCTGCATTTCTTTTAATCTACATTTGAATGATGCTGAAGCAGTCAGGTTTGGGAGAATAAAAGCTTTCTTCTTATTATTATTAGTTTCAGGTGTACAAAACAATGCAATAGTTATCCTTTTCACCCCTTACAAAGTGACTACCCTCTCCCCCCTCCCCAGTCCCGCCACCCCCAATATCATACATATCTATTACATTTCCATTGACTCCATTCCCAGAGTATATTCCACATCCCATGACTATATATGTGTTAAATTACAGTCAACATCTAATATTAATCAGCGGCAGCTTCAGATGTACAGTGCAGAGCTCAGGCCTCTATACTGCCCATGAAGTGGTCTCCCTAACAAGACATGAGTCCATTTGGTCCCCCCAAAAATATTTTCAACATTATTGACTATATTCCCCAAACTTTCTCTTCTATCCCTGTGGCAATATTGTAGTTACCAATTTATGTTGTCTTGTCCTTTCCCCTTCTCCCTCATGCCCTACACCCATCCCATCTAGCAATCATCAGTTTTTCCTGTGTGTCTCTTAAGACTATTTCAGTTTACATTGCTCATTTATTCAGTTCTTTAGATTCCATATATAAGTGAGATCATATGGTATTTGTCTTTCTCTGATTTACTTATTTCACTTAGCATAATGTTCTCTAGGTCCATCCATGTCATTGCAAATGGTACCATTTCTTTCTTCTTTATAGCTGTGTAATACTCCATTGTGTAAATGTACCACAGTTTCTTAATCCAGTCATCTACCAATGGGCATTTTGATTCTTTCCAAGTCTTGGATATTGTAAATAGCGCTGCAATGAACATAGGGGTGCATATATTTTTTCGAATTAGTGTCTTGGGATTTTCAGGATAAATGCCTAGGAGTGGTCAAAAGGCAGTTCCATTTCCAGTTTTTTTGAGATACCTCCATACTGACTTCCTTAGTGGCTGCACCAATCTACAATCCCACCAACAGTGCAGCAGTGTTCCCTTTTCCCCACAGCCCTGCCAGCACTTGTTGTTTGTTGATTTATTGATGATAGCCATTCTGACTGAAGTGAGGTGGTATCTCATGGTGGTTTTTATTTGCATTTCCCTAATGATCAGTGAAGTTGAACATGTTTTCATATGCCTGTTGGCCATCTGTATATCTATATCCTCTTTAGAGAAATGTCTCTTCATTTCCTCTGCCCAGTTTTTAATTGGGTTGTTTGTCTTTTTGGTGTTGAGTTGCATGAGTATTTTATAAATTTTGAATATTAACCCCTTATCAGATATATCATTGACAAATATATTCTCCCATTCAGTAGGCTTCCTTTTTGTTTTATTGATGGTATCCTTTGTTATGAAAAAACTTTTAAGCTTGATATAATCCCATATGTTCATTTTTTCTTTTACTTCCCTTGCCTTTGGGGATGTATCAGTAAAAATATTACTGAGAGTAATGTCTGCAAACTTACTTATATTTTCTTCTAGGAGTTTTATGGTTTCAGGTCTTACATTTAAGTCTTTAATCCATTTTGAATTTGTTCTTGTATACGGCATCAGGAGGTGGTCCAGTTTCATTTTTTGCATGTGTCAGTCCAATTTTCCCAGCACCATTTATTAAATACTCTATATCTTTACCCCAGTGTAAATTCTTGCTTCCATTGTCATAGATTAACTGTCCCTGTATGCATGGATTTATTTCTGAGCTCTCTACTCTGTTCCACTTATCTATGTGCCTGTTTTTATGACAGTACCATACTGTTTTGATTACTGTAGTCTTGTAGTACATTTTGATGTCTGGTAGCGTGATACTCACAACTTTGCTCTTATTTCTCAGGATTGCTGTGGCTATTGGGGGTCTTTTATGGTTCCATAGAAAATTTGGTTCCATATATATTTTAGGATTATATTTTCTATTTATGTGAAAAATGCCCTTGGTTGTTTGATAGGAATTGCATTGAATCTATATATTGCTTTAGGCAGTATGGACATTTTAACTATATTAATTCTTCCTATCCATGAGTATGGTAGGTGTTTCCATTTATTTGTTCTTTTATCTCTTCCTTCAGTGTCTTATAATTTTCTGAGTACAGATCTTTTACTTCTTTGGTTAAATTTAGTCCTAGGTATTTTGCAGTTCTTGAAGCAATTTAAATGGGACTGTTTTCTTAATTTCTTCTTCCATTAGTTTATTATTGGTATATGCAAATGAAACTGATTTCTGAATTTTGATTTTGTATTCTGCTACTATACTGAATTCATTATCTATCAGTTACAATAGTTTTTTGATGGAGTCTTTGGGGTTCTGTATCTATAGTATCATGTCATCTACATATAATGACAATTTTACTTCTTCCTTGCCAATTTGGATGCCTTTTATTTCTTTTTCTTGTTTGATTGCTGTGGCTAGAACTTCCAGAACTATGTTGAATAAAAGTGGAGCAAGTAAACAGTCTTGTCTTGGTCCTGATCTTAAGGGGAATGGTTTTAGCTTTTCCCCACTGAGTATGACGTTAGCTGTAGGTTTATCATATATGGCCTTTATTATGTTGAGATATGATCCCTCTATTCCCAATTTGCTAAGAGTTTTTATCATAAACGGCTGCTGTGTTATGTCAAATGCTTTTCTGCATCTATTGATATGACCTTGTGATTTTTATTCTTCATTTTGTTGATGTGGTATATCACGTTAATTGATTTAGGGATGTTGAACCAGCCTTGCATACTAGGGATGAAACCCACTTGATTATGATGTTTGATCTTCTTAATATATTGCTGAATTCTGTTTGCTAATATTTTATTGAGAGTTTTTGCATCTATATTCATCAGGGATATTGGCCTTTTTTGTGCTGTCTTTATCTGGTTTTGGAATCAGGTTAATAGTGGTTTCATATAAAGAATTTGGGAGCCTTTCCTTCTTCTGGAATTTTTGGAATAGTTTGAGGAGAATAGGTGATAATTCTTTTTTGAATGTTTGGTAAAATTCATTTGTGAAGCCATCTGGTCCAGGGCTTTTGTTTGTTGGGGGCTTGTTGATTACTGATTCAATTTTCTTGATAGTAATCAGCCTGTTCAGATTTTCCATTTCTTCTCAAGTTAGCTTTGGAAGGTTGTATGCTTCTAGAAAATTATCCATTTCTTCCATATTGTCAAAATTTGCTGTCATAAAGTTGCTCAAAGTAATTTCTTAGAATTTTTTGTATTTCTGTGATGTCTGTAGTCATTTCCCCTCTTTCATTCCTGATTTTACTAATTTGAGTCCTCTCTTTTTTTTTTGATGAGCCTGACTAGAGGTTTGTCAATTTTATTTATCTTCTCAAAAAACCAGCTCTTGCTTTTGTTTATCTTTTATATTGTTTTTCTGTTCTCTATATTGTTTATTTCCACTCTGGTCTTTATTATCTCCTTCCTTGTACTCCCTTTGGGCCTCTTTTGCGGTTCTTTTCCCCATTCCCTGAGGTGTAAGTATAACCGGTGAATTTGAGATTTTTCTTTCTTCTTTAGGTAGGTCTGCACTGCTAAGAACTTCCCTCTTAGGACTGCTTTCACTGCATCCCAGAGATCTTTGGGTCGTGGTGTTTTCATTTTCGTTTGTCTCAAGGTATCTTTTGATTTCCTCCTTGATCTCAATTTTAACCCACTCGCTATTTACTAGCATGTTATTTAGCCTCCATGTATATGTCAGCTTTCCAGGTTTCTTCTTATAATTGATTTCTAGTTTCATAGCACTGTGGTCAGAGAAAAAATGATTTCAATCTTCTTAAATTTATTGAGACTTGTTTTGTGGCCTAACATGTGATCTATCTTGGAAAACGTTCCATGTGCTCTTGAGAAGAATGTATATTCTGTAGCTTTAGAGTGAAATGCTCTGAAAAACAGGTAAATCCAGTTGGTCTAATGTGTCATGTAAGGTCACTGTTTCCGCATTGATTTTCTGTCTGGAGGATCTGTTCATTGGTGACAACAGGATGTTGAAGTTCCCTACTATGATAGTCTTACTGCTGATCTCTGTCTTTATGTCTGTCAAAATCTGTTTTATATATTTATGAGCTCCTATACTGTGTACATAGGTATTTATTAGGGTTATGTCCTCTTGTTATCGATCCCTTTATTATTTTGAAGTGTCCTTCTTTGTCCTTTTTACATTCTTCAATTTAAAGTCTATTTTATCTGATATAAGTATCTCTACTCCAGCTTTTTTCTCAGTTCCATTTGCATGAAATATTTTACTCCATCCCTTTACTTTCAGCCTGTATGTGTCTTTTGATCTGAGGTGTGTCTCTTGTAAACAGCATATGTGGGGGTCTTGCTTTCTTATCCATTCAGCCACCCTATGTCTTTTGATTGGAACATTTAGTATGATTATTGATAGGTGTGCAGTTATTGCCATTTTGTTATTTGTGTTACTAGTTTTCCTTAGTTAGATTGTTTTTCTCTTCTGCTTAAAGAAGCCCTTTTAACATTTCCTGCAATGCTGGCTTGGTGGTAATTAATTCCCGTTGCTTATTCTTTACTGGGAAGCTCTTTATCTCTCCTTCAATTTTAAATGATAACCTTGCTGGATAAAGCAATCTAGGTTCTAGGCCTTTGTTTTTCATCACTTTGAAAACCTCCTGCCACTCCCTTCTGGACTGCAAAATTTCTGTAGAAAAGTTGGCTGATAATCTTATGGGGCTGCCCTTGTAAGTGACTCGCTGCCTTTCCCTTGCTGCTTTAAGGATTCTTTGTCCTTAACCCTTGCCATTTTAACTATAACGTGTCTTGGTGTGCGCCTGTTTGGGATTATCTTGGTTGGAACTCTCTGCACTTCCTGGGCTTGTATTTCAATGTCCTTTACCAGGTTAAGGAAGTTTTCAGACATTATTACGTCAAATATGTTCTCAATCCCTTGCTCCCTCTCTTCTCCTTCTGGTATTCCAATGATACGATGTTGTTTAATTTGATGTTGTTGCCCAGCTCTCTTAAACTACTTTCAATGTTTTTCGTTCTTTTTTCTTTTTGTTGTTCTGCTTGGGTGATCTCTGCTATCTTGTCTTCTAAGTCACTGATTGTATCCTCTATTTCATCCAATCTGCTAGTAATTCTATCAAGTTTGTTATTTAATTCAGTAATTGTGTTCTTAAGTACTAGCTGGTTGCTTTTCATGATTTCTCTATCATTCTTTATATTCTCATTAATTTCCTTGAACATCCTAATAATCAGTGTTCTGAACTCTGTCTCTGATAGGTTGTTTACCTCTGTTTCCTCTAGTTCCACTGATTTAGAAGGTTTTTTCTGTTCTTTTATTTGGGTTGTGTTTCTCTGTCTCCCCATTCTGACTTACTCTTTGTGCTTGCTTCAATATAACAGATAGTTCCCCTAGGTCTCTCAGTCTTTTCTGGGTAAACTTATGCGGTCTTTGTCCTTTGTATTTGAATTACTCAGTCTCCCTATTCTCTTGTGCTTGTATACCTGAGGTGTTCCTTGTGTTGTGTGTCTTCTCCTGTTGAAGTTCAGTTTTGATTACTTTTGGCTTGTCAGTAGGTGGGATTGACTCCCAGGCTGATTAGCTGTGAGGATTAGCAGTGTCCACAGTTTATGAGCTGCTGTGTGAGTGTTGACCCCTCCGATGTGGATTGGCCCCTTTGGGCTCTTGTGCCTGTAGTAACTGTCCTTTGGGTGGTACTCTTGTATGTCAAACCCAGAAATGCTCTGGTTTTCTCTAAAGCTGGCCTCTGGGTATGATGATTCTTGTATCTCTTTGGGTGGGCCCAGCTGCAGAGCGATTTTAAATCAAAACAGATCAACAAGTACAACCACCATAACCACCCAAGGAAACCAGATGCTCTCACATGTAAAAGAAAAAAAAAAAAAGACCAACAAACTACAGTCAACTTGTACAGAAATATCAAACATACAAAAGAAGAAAACAAGCAAAAACAAAACAACAACCACAAAAAAGAACAAATGAGAAAACACAATAAAATATAGTAAAATAAAAAATAGAGTAAACATGAGAAACCAAATAGCAATACCAAAATAAAAATAAAAAAATTGCAGAAAAAAGGAAAGGAGGTAATGTAGAGCAGTAAACAAAAATGAAGGAAAGAAGGGAGAGAGGGAGGATGGGGAAGAAAGAAAAAGAAAAAGAAAAAAATAAATATATATATATATGCCCACATATATGGACATATATTCACCTATATACACCCATATATATACCTATATTAAAAGCTAAAAACTGATAATAATGAAATAGAAATAAAAACCAAAAACAACCAAAACAAGCACCCAATAAAGGGAAAAAATAAAGAAAGAAAAAAAACAGTGCCGGTCTTGGCTAAAGTCCACTAAGCTATCTCCAGGTTGTCCTCTGCTGTACAAAAATTCCTCTGCACCTTGTGGGAACAAAGACAGCCACCTGACGCCAAGCGTGATCCAGGTTTGCTGTACATGAGTGTGGTTGTGACATGTGATTGGTCGTTTTTACAAAGTCACTGCCGTTTCTGCTTTCTCCTGTCTCAAGGCAGGCTGCACACCCAGAAGGCTCAATGAGTGTCTTTGGGCACTCTTTCTGCTGATGGCTGTGGAGGATGTGAGAGTTCAGCGCTGCCAAAAGCCAGCTGCCAGGGGTCTGTCTGTTAGTGCCTCAGCATCTGAACCTGCCCTGCCTCCCAAGCCTTATAGGAAAAGTGGGGGTGGGGTAGGTAGTCTCACTCTTTGCCGCCTCTTCTGGGGCAGAAATTCTCAAACCTCTGCAGGTAGGATACCTCTGTAATCTGCCCCTACTGCTCCATTCATGGGCCAGCTTAAGACTCTGGCTTGGCGGGGGCCAAGGTTTCTGAGGGAGAGTGGGAGTGGGTTCTTATTTCTGCAGTTGTTTTTTTGCTTTCTGTCCAAGAGAGGAGAGAAAAAAAAATAAACACACACACACACACACACACACACACACACACACACACACACACACAACAGTCCCACCGCTGTTTTGAGCGAAGGCCTTTGCCTGAGACGCTCCAGCGGAGCTCCTGCTGCTCTCCTGGAGGGACTGCTGGGGTTTAGGGGACTGTGCGCATCCTGCAGCAGCTCAGATTTCCGCTCTGTCACCCGGGGTCCTGCGTTTCCGCCCAGTGCGCGCTGTGTCTCCCTGTGCCACGTTTGCCGCTTCGCCTGTTTGCGAGGTTCAGGCTTCTGCTTCAGAGCCTGCATGTCACAGTGCTTCTGCTGCACCCCCTGTGGGACCAGGTGGGCACAGGGGCTGATTCCTGGACCGGGTGGGTACAGGGATTGATGTTGCCCTGTAGCTGCCACCCTCTGCACCGTTTCCTGGGGACAGGGGTTCCATAGCAGCGGGTGCAGCTCGTACCTCTGCACACTGGTCTCCTCTCTCTCCTCTTCCTCTCACCCAGCCTGAGGCTTCCTCCTCAGACTGCAGACCATCACGCTCTTTTTAGGCAAGCAAGGAGCAAGCAGTGGGAACACTCCTAAGCTTTCTTAACATGTTTGTGAAATTAATGTAAATATTCATCCATATGAAACAGCAATGGAACACTTTACATTTTAGAATTATGTATGGGGTGGAATCTCAGCCTATGTACCGAGTAATACAAGACCTATTGTTTTGTGTAACAATCTAATTTCTAGCTCCTAGACCCTGTTTCATGTACACCTTGAAGTCTTAACCTCAGCTTTCTTGGAATAATCCCAAGGTGGTGACCCAAGCCTGGGACATTACACAGGCTCCAGGATGCCAGAAAGGAGGTCCATCTTGACTTGATTTTCCCTACAGGTGTTTCAGCCTGGCCACTTAGCCTTGCACATCCCAGACCCTCTGCTGCTCCTTCTGAGGTACTTATGAAGACAAGAAAACATTGTGTGGCTGGGTGTGGGTCCCTCTGCCTAGACAGAGCACAGATCCATTTCTTTCCTGGGATCTGACCACCCTTTCCCATCCTCACCCCCAGTAATGCTTTGGAGAAGCAGGGCTTAACTATGCCTTTGTTCTCTAGTCCTACAAGTCTCTCTTCTCCACTTTCCAGTATCAGTGTGTTCCTGGACTAGGGTGAGGCTTTCTCACCTTATGTTTCTCTAAGTCATGGGTTTATGCCATATAATCCTAACCCCACACCCCTTACAAATAGCCCAGGCTGGGCCTCTGGAAACCCGAGCCAGGCACAGCAGTATTTACATACACCCTACACCCAAACACCTCTCTAATGAGGCTACAAGGTAGGCATGTGCTAACTTGAAAAAGGGAAAGAAGAAAAATAGGAAGAAAGAAAAGGCAAACACAGGAGAAAAATGGACACACCTTAAAATATTTTGAAACCACAATGAAATCAAGAAATTTAGTATAAAATTTAAATTAAAAATTCAGTCACATATTCTATAATTTCCTTGTGACATGTTTGTACACAAATATTTTGGGAAAGATACTATCCCAGCTGAAGAAATGTATTTCACCAAGTTCAAAACATGACTTTATAGAGTGGGATCATTTGGTTGAAAGAATTGTCCTAAGTCAAGTAAGAAGGAAGCTATTATCAGGGACAACCAAGGACAAGGAAAAGGTTAAATGCCTGAACACAGAAAGACTGGAACTGACAGTCAAGAATTAAGATTACTCCTTTTTCTCATAAGTTATAAGGTGCCTCATCTTTGTTTTTTCCAACATATGGCTGTGCTATTCTGATTTCTCTAAAATGGACTGATTCTGCTTCTTAGTGGTTCCATAACTTAAAAATAAGTGACGTTCCATTATATTGGCATCAACCTTGGCATGTCATGAATTTTCACATTAAACCCTCAGCTACATTCATTTGCTTTAGCCATTCAATGCCCCCATCCAAAATGATCAGAAGAGAGAATGAGATTATTTCAGTTTCTTCCCATTGGACCCATTCAGGCCCAGTCAGTTGTACCCCAAGGATGGAAGGCAGCCCACAGGACTGGGCTTCAGCTCCTGTATGTTGATGTGATCACTAACATTGCAATGCCCATTATTCTGAATTTTGAAAAAAAAATTTCTGGCATTTTTAAACCTTCTACATGCTATAATGCATATGTTAGTTTTTCTTTACCCACAGAATGATATGTTTGTCATTTATTATGTTGATGATATTATAAGTACTAATAATTAATTTTGAGACAGTAAATAAGTTCTAAGATTTTATACATCCTTTATGGCCTTGACTTTAGAAACCAACCAACCAACCAACCAAGAAATAAAAATAGAAAGGAGTAAAACCTGTCCACCTCAAACCTCTTTGTCATAAAGCATTTTATATCTGCCAAAGTAAGTGTCTCTTCTGGGTTGAGGGTAAGAGACAACCTTCGTTAGTGTCTATGAGTGCCAAATGAAATTTGTCTTAACTTTCATTTATTTTATGTGACAATCCAGCCATTTATAAATTATTTTTCATTATACATTTTCTAAAAGTAGTCCATTTAAAAGCCCTCCACCACTAGATGGCACCAAATAGACGTAATTCATAGATCACATACTAAAACCATTCTCTGGCCATGTAAGGATTGTGGTTCTTTCTTTGCTTATGAAGATATTTATAAAAATTAAAAACAAAGAATTTGGGGTATTTTTTTGAGTAAATAACAAATACAATACAAATTTTTTCTAAGTAAATAAAATTTACTCTTATTCTTTTCTAATAAACTGAAATAATCTGTTAATAAATTCACAGTAACGTTCTTTGTTGAATTTCAGTATTATTCTTTTTTTTCCCATCCGATGGTTGCAGTTTTAGAAATACTAGTTCTTCATTATGTTTAGAAATACGTAATATAACCCTTTCTAGAGGTTTGTTTTTTTAGACCTAGTTTTACTGACTCCAGTCACTGCCACTATACAATGTGCCTCTATTTCAATAGTGATGTTCTCAGTTCAAGGATGCGTTTGGATTATGATATAGGTGCTGTGGCAGGAGATGCTTCTTCCACCTACTCTTGTACATTTTCTTCTGTAATATAGGGCTCACCACATTACTTTAGGTTTTTGTCACCTTGAGGTTTGACTACTGCCATGTCCTCTACTTTGGCTGACAGAGAAGAGCCCTGGAATATTCAGCTAGTACCGAATGTGACAGCTTGTCTGTTTAGCAATGCCAACCACACAGAACACATTATACAAATACTCTGTGCATAGCTCTGCCTTCCCACAGTCATTCTAGGTGTTAATTTTCATTTCTAAAGCCTTCCATGGCCTATAGGACTTGTAAGTAAGTTATAAGTCATCCTCATTCCCCGTCTTGGCAGTTAGCACATTTTACCAGGTAGTTCCTACATGCCATCATGAACTCAAAGTTTGAGGTCTTGGACTGTTCCACTCAATCTCATTTTCTGGCTTGAAAAGAACTCATTTTATAGTTCTTCACAATACAGCATTTCGTTGAAAATATGGGTCCATAATTTAGAGTCTATATAAATTGTCTATTTGCATAAAAGAAGACAGGGCTAGCAGAACACAGCGTGATTTCAGCTTTTGCAACTGATGGAAATAATATTTTAAAAATAGGCATCTATTGCAAGCATAACAAGAAAAATGAAATTAACAGAATAATCTGAAACCAGCTTAAATGTACCATAGTTCCTTATAATTATCATTCAGCAAACATTTATTGAATGTTGAATATGGTTCAGATAGTGTATTAGAAACTGCAAGACACTGCCACTAGTCATTTAAACCTATGCTGCTATTAAGTGGATAATTGTTACAAATATAAAGCAATGCTTGAATTAGCAGCTTTTCTTTGGAAATATACAATATTTTTCCATATAAATTGTTACATTGGTAGAATACAAAATAAAGAAAGACATAAATTTTCCAAGATTACAAACTTGCCTGTATTTCAAGCAACTAAAATATCTGGGAACTAACTTCAATATAAATAAGTCAAAATAAATTAGCTTAAATATTCTTAACATACCATGTATCCATATTGTGTGTGTAATTTAATCAATCAGGAACTACTGATTAGAAGAAAACAAGAGCTTAGCAGGTATTCTATTGCAAATCTGTGCCTTTTCCAGAGGCATGCACTTTAAATTCTTTCTGCATCTGGCAAGAGAAAAGCAGGTAACTAACGATTTCCCTCACCAGAATCTTGCATATCTGGAGGGGCTCGTGATTTTCTATGTCCAAACGTTAGTTAACTAAAAGGCCCTACACTTATCAATAAAAAATAGGTTTTAAAAACATGGCTGAGGAAACTGCAGAGGGAGAAATGAAATATTAATATGTACGCATTTCTTGATTTTAATCATACTAAAACTATGTTTTCTTTAGCCAGCAGTAGTGATAGTAAACAGAT
Source organism: Aselliscus stoliczkanus (assembly GCA_033961575.1). Lineage (NCBI taxonomy): Eukaryota > Metazoa > Chordata > Mammalia > Chiroptera > Hipposideridae > Aselliscus > Aselliscus stoliczkanus. Next base: position 65,828,355 of record CM066740.1, on the reverse strand, counting down.
TTTTTTAACTGCCACTGAGATGACTTTTGCAAAGATTATAACATTAAAATGGAAAAAAAAAATTGCATAAATAAAAGTAATTTTTATTTTAATATATTTCAATTATTAAAAGTCTTTTAAGTTATTGTATAACAAAAGAGCTCTAGATCTGCTCTGAAGTCCCTAGTTTTGGTTACTTCTATCATCTCTGCTTTCACTACCTGTTACTACTTGTGGCTGTCTATTTTTTCTGAAGCAAAAATAAGTATACATATGGTTTTCTGATTATCTTCAGCTAGAATGGTCAGTTGCTTCTTCAGGAGTGTGGTATTGCCAAAAATCCGTCCTTTAACACTTCCACCTAAAGTTTACCAAGATGTCCAGGATATATAGCATGTGTTTCAGTTTGGGTGCCACCTTTTTTCCATTGGATGTTGACACAGAGAAAACTAAGAATGAATATTGGTTTCAATGGCTAAACAGTGCCTTTTCTCTAGGGCCACATTACTAGAGGTAATATTATGTCTTTACATGTTTATAAAGATGTATGAAAGTATCTGATGAAATTTGTTCTGTAGCAAAGTCAATAATCTCAGTGTCGATGAAAAAACATCCAGCCTAAGAGAAAGCTTATGAGAGTTTATTTGAGCCAAACTGACAACAATTGCCAGGAAGCAAAGTTTCAACAGATTGAGAAAATGCTCCAGAAAATGGCCATTTTTCAACTTATTTTATACATTAAAGTCAAAGGAGGAGGGTTACATGAAATCCAGTGGTTATAGATTAAGGGGGTTGGAGAAAGGGAAGCGGGGAAATCTCTGGGACTGGATAAAAGTAAATTGGAGAGATACACACTTCTTTTACATTGGTGGGTACAGGACAGTTAATAGCATTTTACGGCACATAAAGATTTTTGGGGATAAGATAACAAGGATGGATTTTGTAGATTTCTGCTCTGGTGTGGTGGGTTGTGTCCCCCTGGGGGGTTCTGGAAAAAGAGAACACTTTGATATTGCAAGGGTATGTTACCTTAGATGCAAAAAGATGACAGACAGGCTCACTTAAGGCTCACTTAAACACTGACCTTTGTTAAGGAAACTACATGTCAAGGATATGACTACCGGCCACTACTTGCTTTCAGTTGGGAATTTTATGTTCAGACCATCTTATGTGGTTATTTTTCAGTTTCCTGAGCTTGTCAGGTTTAATATGTGGCCCCTTTTCTCTCCACATCAGAAAGAGACTATATTCTACTACCATAGTTTTTCTGGGATGTATAGAACTCATACTGAAATGGCAGCTAAGAGGAGGGGAGAAAATTTCAAAAACACATCACCTTGAAGATATAACTTTCATGTATCCAGACATCTGTGCACTCTTGTTGAAATTATAAGGACTTCTGATTGAAAATACACTACTAAAAATTTACCCAACATACATTAACTCATTTCACAGGTGAGGAGGTTGAGGCCAGAGGTCACATAACTGAGGTTCGGGTAGTTTGTGCCAATTAAAGGCATTGTCTTTGATCAAAGAAGTTTCTTCTGTTTTCCAGGATTTCATAAGAAAGAAGCAGCATCTGCAATATAGTCTGGCAGAGAACACCTGAAGGGCGGTGACAGGGCTGGGAGAGTCAGAGGGTGAAGGGGGTGTTGCCCTTGGGTATACAGGGAGGGAAAGGGAAATGAGGACTCTGCTCCGAAGGCAGGAAGCTGCTGTGGAGCGCCTTTGCAATTCACAAGCAGATCTCAGAAGGCATCCTTGCGTTTGCAAAATAAGGGTCTGAAATGCCTTGGAGGTTTCACATTTTTTCCAGAGATGAGGCCACTCTTCTGTCAGGTATTTTGAGGAAACTCCATAACATGGGAACTGAGTTTTTACAGGCTGTTTCGGATAATGTAGATATGCTCCAAGAACTGCACAATTCCTCTTGGCTTGGAGAGACTGCAGAATAATAAGGCAGAACTGAAACATTGCACAAAATTGAGCCAAAACAGAACATGAGCCTCTCAGATGTTGAAATCCCTTAAAGCCAGCAGAAGACCCAGACTACCACCCACCTGAGTATCCTACACATGCACCCGCTGTCCAAAGCCTATTTCCCATCAAAACACTCACCAGCCTGGAGGACCATCTGGCTGATGGCACCCCCTAGTCTCCAGGGCAGGGGCCGCACCAATTCTGAGCTGGCATCTTCACTGAGCTGTGAGACACATTTCCTTCGTCTGGTTTGGCTCATCTCCCACTAAGACTGTTTCATACCTTCCAAAGTGGGTTCCCTCTACCCTGCTAATTCATCCTTTCTTTACACTGCTTTATCTGTGTTTCTACAAAACAGTTTTTATTATCTGGGGATTTTATGGAAAAGTACAATAACATGAAATGACCTCAACCCACTTCTTCAGCCCCTTCTCCTGTTTCCTCAGACACACACTGCATTGTCCTTCACCAAACACACCACATACTCATCTTCAATCTCTAATGAGTAATAATAATGACTAACATTTTTAGAGAATTTACTCAATGTATCAGGAATGATACTAAGCATTTTGCATCCATTATCTATTATTATTTGTAAGATGCTATTAGTAGGAATTTATTATGTATGCACCATCTTGGCCAAGGTCACACAGCTGCGTGTCTTAGATTTGAACCCCGACAGTCAGATGAGAGAGACTGTATTTTAAATCATTTGAATAAAGAGCTCCGTATTTTATAATGTAGCTTCTATATCAGTTTAATTAATATTTTTAACCAAGAGGCAATGCTTTATTTTTCATTTTATTAGCTTTCATCACAGTGATAATCCATTTTACTGGCTTTATTTCGTTTGGTCTTTAACATTCCTTTCATTTATGTAACAATTCATGAACATATCCTTATTGAAAAAAGATTTACGTCATAAGTATAAAAGATCAAAGTCCCTCTCACCTCTCCAATTTCTCTGAAAGACAACATGTGTGAAAATTCTGTTGCACGCCTTTCCAGGCCTTTTGCTAAGAAATAACACATACAGAAATATTTTATGAAAACATAATTATAGTATGCTCTTTCTTCCAGCACTCTTTTAAATATCTAACACACATACATATATAAACATAGAAATATTATTTCCATGCAACCATAACTGTACTATACCTATTCTTCCAATATAGGTTTTTAATAATTATATATTTTATACTTTCCTTTTAAGTAGATATTAATCCTCCACATTTTTCAGCTGTTGTACAATATTTCATCATTTGGATACACTATATTTATTGAATTCCTCAGCTACTCAACTAATATAGAGGGTATCTTCACTTTTCTTTCACTACTGTAAACTATTCTGAAAGTGACATTCTTATACATATTACTACTTTATATACAAGTAAGTCTTTCCTTAAAATAGATTAATAGATTACTAGAAATTTACTTGCTTAGTCCAAAAATATTTATATAGGGCCGGCCGACTGGTTAAGAGCTGTTTTTGGGATGTCAGCAGCCCCGGTTCGGATCCCACATCTGAGGGCCAGTGACACTGTCCTCCACGGCTAACAGCGGCTCCACCTGGAAGTGGGCTGTGGCCCCTGCTGCAGTGGCCTGCCATAGGCTACAGTGAGTGGCTGGCAGCCAGCATGAGCTGCCAATAGCCGCGGTGAGCGAAATCCAGAGGCAGGCGACCGATCTACCTCATCCAGGAAGAGCGCAATGACGATACCAACATGGGCCAGTGAAGCAACGATCTCTGCAACTAGACCGAAGAACAGAAAGACAGCAACTTGTCTGTTCCCCTTCCCCGATTCCCCAACACTGTTCCCCTCCCCAATTCCCCAATAAAAATCTTAAAAAAAAATATATTTATATATACCAGAGGTGTCAAAAAATGTATACAAGTGGGCACTTTGGTCAATGTTTCTCAAGCAGTAGTTCACCATAATTAGAAGTGTCTGGATGCTGATGGTAACCACTTTGAGCATGTATTATAGTTACAGAAGTCAAACGTGACTTGTATTTATTTTTTGTTATTGGCATATATTGAGTATTGTAATTTTAATACAGTTTTCTTTTTCTTGAAATGTGTATACATTTTTTAGGTACTCTGTGTGTGTGTGTGTGTGTGTATGTGTGTGTGTATATATATAATATATAATGCATACACACATATAGTGTATACATATACAACTGGCCTTCCACAAGGCTTTTACCCTTTATATTCCCAACAATACTGTAATGACAGTGCATAGTTTTCCGTGTTCTTACAAGCACTAAATTTAACTAATTATAAGTGGGGTTTTTTATGTCTCTTAAAAGTTTTGTTTGTCTTTAAAATATGAAAAATTACAAAGAAACTGTAGCAAACACCTTGTATACAGACTCTACAGTGTTGATCATTGTTAACAAACTAGTTTGTTCTTAAATAAATTAATAAATAAATAAATAAAGGAAGAAAATATTACAAGCAAAGCTAACATGCTTTTATCACTCATCCTGCCCGTTTCCCTCCCCACCCAAGACATTATTATGGATTTCATGATGCATTTTCAGTTTATTTTTTTTGTATTTATATGTTCATGTATAGGTAGGTATTCATAAACAAAATACAGTATTTCAAATGTTAACATTTATACAAATGAAGTATTATACATAGTCTACAACTTGCTGTATTCATTCAACTATGTTTTGGGGCAATCTTTAATAGCTAAATTTAGTCTCTTTACATTTATGTGATACTGAAATATTTAGACTTATTCCTATTATTGCATTTTGTTTTCTGTTTATTATTATAAAAGGGCAGGGGTAATTCCTTTTTTAGTTTTTCTCCTTGTTTTTATATTAAAGAGGATTTGATCCTCCCCCACCCTTGCACAGGAATGAAAGTTATTCAGTTATTCAATCAGGTTTTTTTGGTCTTTCTTAAGCTTTTAATGTACCTATGTTTTAGAGCATATTAATATTTATAAAATGGTCAATTATTTAATTTTTTTCCTAATTAAGACAAGTATCTCAACTTATTTTTATTTCCATTCATATTATCTTTTCTGACCTACTTTCCATGTTATTTACTATTTTATTTATTTATTTTTAATGAACTAATTTATCTATTTATTTTTTACAACAGCGCAATAGTTATACTTTTTACCCCTCAAAGTGACAAACCCCTCCCCTAATCTGCCGTCCCACTCACCCCCTTATCATACATATCTATTATGATTCCCTTGACTTCACTACTACACTATACTCCACATCCCATGACTATATATATATATATATATATATATATATATATATATATATTCAATAATAGTTAACATAATACATTCAATAACAGTTAACATACGATATTATACAACATCAGCTTCAGGTGTACAGTACAACGATCAAGCCTCTACTCTATCCATGAAGTGGTCTCCTTAACAAGACATGCGACCATCTGACACCCTACAAAATATTCACAACATAATTATATTCCCCGAATTGCCTTTCATATCCCTGAGGCAATATTGTAGTTACCTGTTTATGCTGTCTAATCCCTTCCCCTTCTCGCTTATCCCCACCCCCTCCCAGCCAGCAACAATCAGTTTTGCCTCTATATCTGCTTGATATGATTTCAATCTTCTATTTACTGAGATTTGTTTTGTGGCCTAACATGTGGTCTATCTTAGAAAATGTTCCATGTGCACTTGAGAAGAATGTATATTCTGTTGCTTTGGGGTGAAATGTTCTAAGAATATCAATTAAATCCAGCTGGTCTAAGGCCACTCTTTCTGTGTTGATTTTCTGTCTGGAGGATCTTTCCATTGGTGACAACGGGCTGTTGAAGTCCCCTACTATGATAATATTACTGTTGATCTCTGTCTTTATGTCTGTCAAAATCTTTTTTTCATATTTAGAAGCTCCTATGTTGGGTGCATAGATGTTTATTAGGGTTATGTCCTCTTGTTGAATCTATCCCTTTATTATTATGTAGTGCCCTTCTTTGTCTTTTATTGTAGTCTTCATTTTAAAGTCTCTTTTGTCCTAAATAAGTATTGCTACTCCAGCTTTTTTTCTCATTTCCATTTGCATGAAATACCTTATTCCATCCCTTTACTTTCAGTTTGTGTGTGTCTTTTGATCTGAGATGAGTCTCTTGTAAACAGCATATACATGGGTTCTGTTTTCTTATCCACTCAGCCACTCTGTGTCTTTTGATTAGAGCATTTGGTCCATTCACATTTAAAGTGATTATTGAAAGGTACATATGCATTGCCATTTTGTTGTTTGTATTCCTTGTCTTCCCAGGTTAGCTTGTTTACCCCTTTCTTTTGTTTAAAAAAGCCCTTTTAACATTTTCTGCAATGCTGGCTTGATGCTAATGAATTCCTTAAGCTTATTCTTTTCTGAGAAGCTCTTTATTTCTTCTTCAATTTTAAGTGATAGCCATGCTGGATAGAGCAATCTTGGTTGTAGGCCTTTATTTTGCGTTGTTTTGAATATCTCCTGCCACTCCCCTCTGGCCTGCAGAGTTTCTGTAGACAAGTCAGCTGTTACTCTAATAGGAGTTCCTTTGTATGTAACCTGCTGTCTTTCTCTTGCTGCTTTTAGGATTCTGTCTCTATCTTTAACCTTTGCCATTTTAACTATGATGTGTCTTGGTATGGACCTGTGTGGGTTCAGCTTGTTTGGAATTCTCTGGACTTCCGGGGCTTGTATATTGATTTCACCAAGGTAGGGAAGTTTTCAGTCAGTATTTTGTCAAATACATTCTTGACCCCTTGCTTCTTCTCTTCTTCTGGTATTCCTATGATGAAAATGTTGTGGGATTCATGTTGTCCCACAGGTTTCTTAAACTATTTTCATTGTTTTTTATTCTTTTGTCTTTGTGTTGTTCCAACTGAGTGATTTCTGCTATTTTGTGTTCTAAATTGCTGATCTGATCCTCTGCTTCACCTAATCTACTGGTGATTAATTCGAGTGTGTTCTTCATTTCAGTTGTATTCTTTAGTTCTAACTGGTTGTTTTTTATGATTTCCCTATCCTTCTTTATGTCCTCACTAAATTCCTTAAACATTCTTATCTTCAGTGTTCTAAACTCTGTCTCTGAAAGGATGGATCCCTCTGTCTCATTTAGTTCCATTTCTAGAGGTTTCTTCTGATCTTTTACTTGTGACATGTTTCTTTGTTTCCTTACTCTGGCTGTCACTCTGGGATTGTTTCAATGTATTAGATCACCAGGAAAGCCCCAATTGGATCATGCAGGCGTACAGCTCATGGCCCAGCACTCCCAGGAAAACTCCCAGTCTCAGCCTGTCCTAATCAGCGACTTGCAGAGCAGGCCAAGCAGCCCAACAACCAATCACCAGCCTGAGAACTCTGCACACGCAGTGTGGAAAGCAGGGACCCAAGGCGGCTGGTGCACTCCCGTGTCTCAACGAACAGCCTGTTGGAGCTGGAGCATGCCTGCCAGGCATTTCCCTGACAACGCAGCACAAGCAGGGTGGAGGGTGGGAATCCAAGGCCGCATGCCTGTGCACACACACATACACTCCTGCGTCAATTCCACCAGACCAATGTGATCCCGGACCTGACCCTCTGTGGGAGGGCCCAACCCTGAAAAAATGGAGCCCTCCTGTACACTACTCGTGGGCAAGCGCCACACCAGGGGAACAATAAACCCAAAACCTCCAGCTCCTGCACCAAAGGTGCTCAGTTAAGTCTGTCCCTGCAGGCTCGTGGGCCCGGCTCACACAGCTGCTCCCTCCAACAGGAACCAGGTGAGTGCTCACCAGCGAGCGAATCTGTGTGTCAGCTCCACTGGTTCTCTAACTGCCCTCAATCTTACCGAGTTGAGCAAAGAGTCCTCACTAATTTCTACTGCCAGCTATCGTAGAACTCTTCCCGGCAAAGTAACTCTGGGCTGGTGAGCTGGGTGTGGGGCCGAAGGGTCTCTCCCCCAACCGGAGAAGCCTCCCCACAGCTGGGGCTTCCCTCACAGGGTTCGCCCTCTCTTGTCTCCACCCGTCCTACCAGACTCGACATGGCCTCCTCTTTGATTTCTTCGTTTAGAGGTTCTGTTCGTCTAGTGTTCTCGGGGACTTCCGGGGTTGAATGTTGTATAAATTATTTGTAATTTCGTTGTGATCCTGGCAGGCAGTTGTCACAGTGCCTGTCTATTCCGCATCTTACCAGAAGTTGAAAGTTTTTTGTTTTTTTTTAACTCCATGCATTACAAGTTGTGATGCAGACAATATGTCAGGTAGTACAGTGATTTCTTTTATAATCTACATGTTCTGCCAACATGTAAACATTAAGTTTAGGTAAAAATACAGATTTATAGCTTCTCTCCAAATATCCAATTGGCACTAAGCCTACGTTCCTGGGTGGCACATTGCACTGATGCAGTCACGGCAGTGCCACCCCGGGAAGTGTGCCTTTTTTGGTGCCTGAGACAGCCTGGGCTCCTCAGTTCAGTGCCCTCAAAAACCTTTGGATGATTTGAACTGGCTACTCCTGAACTATTTCTTAAGCATATACGTTTTTCATACAATTTTTTAAATTAAAACTTCACCTGTTATTTTCTTTCTTCATTAACCCAATGAATAACCATGCCCACTTTATTTACAAAATATAAGTAGAAAGCATGGTATGTTTTAATGATTTTTTCCAAAAGTGTATGTGTGTGTGTATATATCTCAACAGTTTAGAACCACCCCTTTGAGTGTATTTAAAACAGTTAAATACAAAATGTATAACTAACTAATATTTGATGGGAGTTTTTATTTCTGTGTACCAAAAAATAGACTAATACCAGATAAAACTGAAGACATTTGAATTAGACATTTTCAATGAGACCGTGTTTAAACCTGACGTCCATTTTAAAGTAATCGATACCAAAAAATTATTTTAACTGGTAGTTTAAATACTCACTGTTGTGTACACATTGTTGTCTCCTTAAATAATACCTCCAACAATTACCTCAGGTATCTCTCTACGTGTTTTTAACTACATTCTCCATTTGCAAAGGACACACTGCATTTCCCTATGGCATGCCAGGGCACAGGTCTGTTTTGGTGTTGCCTTCGGAGCTGGCAGCTGGAGAACTGGCGCTGAGGTGGGACAGCTGCAGAGGGAACTCCTCGTCTCTGAGGGAAGAGTAATCTCTATACCTGGAAAGCAAGCCACTCTTGGTAGCCTAACCAAAAGGAAGGGCTGATAGTGGAATTAAGGACAGATATGTTCATTTCCTTCCGTTCTTCTTTTTCCTATTATATACACATTTTAATGATAAGAAGACAAACTTAAAATTCTATTTTTATGCAAGATTTATGAGTTGGCAATTCCATGTATGTAGTCATCATAATGTCTACCTCAAATAATTTCTCATGGTGTTTTTAAATTCATTATTTATCAAATATTCATTAGCATCACCTATGTGCCAGAGACTGCACCAAATGTCAGTTATAAAAAGGTAAACAAAATAGACTAGATTCCTGCTGACATGTGACTTACATTCAAATAAGGAGAAATCATAAACAAACATATACTTATTGAATTAATTAACTAGCTAATTAATGAAGAAAGTATTTCCAATAACAACATGGTGCTAAGAAGCAAGACAAAGGAACTGAGGAAGGTGAGATGGAATGAGCAATGGAAACACACACAGAAACATGTCAAAAATTAGTTTGTATGGCTCATCCCTAGAGACCCATCTCCAATCACAGCATCATAGTTCTACGCAGGCATTTACAACATGAAATTCAGTTACATGAAAGGAATGAGAGATGAAGGGATTGGAAGAGCATGCTGTACAAGGAATGGATGAAAGAAATGGTGATGTTTAGACTGCAAAAGAAAATAGTAAAAGCAGAAGCATGATGCTTAGGTTTAGATATTTGGAAAGTGTTCATGAAATAAAAGGAAGAGAACAATGTTATGTTTCATATGGAAAGAACTACACTAATAATAACAGGAAGAAAGATAAAATTAGTATTTGTTAGATTTTCACTGTATACCCAGCACTCTATGCTATTTTACAAATGTTGACTATTGTGATGATTCTTTTGAGATTTGCCTGTTTATCAGGACACGAGATCCATGAAGTTAAAAACATACTCAGATTCACAGATAGTGAAGTTGGAATTTGGGCTTGGACCTTCTCCAAAGCTAATGTTCTTTCTTCTACATCTTGATACCTCTTGATTTTGGCTTAATATAAAACATAACTTTCTAATACCTAAAACTGCCCCACATGGTGAAATCGTAGTCTTCTCATCATCCCTCTTCCTGAAGAGGGATCTGTGGTGGGTTCTTGCACAATGTGGAAAGTAACCTCTAAGGTCTACAGTCCTGAGGCTGAATTAGGAAGCTATAGTCTGCAGCACCCTATCAGATTGGTAGGAACTGCACATATCAGCACAGTTTACTTCACATTATTAGCAGGTCATCACCTATTAGGGGTCTGGACCCTGCAGGGTTTGGAAGCCTGTCCATCAGTGGGAAACCCTGAAATAGAATGAGAGTTGTAGGAGATACCAAAGGGAAGCAGACCAGCCTCAATGACAAGCTTCCCTACTTCACAGCTTTTACTAGAACCAGACGGCAGAACTTCCCAATCCTGGTACATTTTTTTTTTCCCTCCAAGTTTGCAATTACCTAGTGAAATCAAATCTCCATATTTTAGGCCAACCAAGAAAGAACAAGACAAAAATGCTTGTAATAACAGGGATTTTTGTTTTGACTCGTTTTGTAAATGTCACTTCAAACAGGAAACAAACAGGATACTTTACATTTCACATTGCTTTTAACTATCAATAATGACTGTTATTTTCACATTAGGTAAAATTATCAAAAAACCATGTATCTTCAGTATAGTAAGAGGTTCTTTTTAGTTGATAAAACTTAACATATTCCCTTTAAATGTTAGTTTTAAGTCTGTTGTGAGTTTTGAATTCAAACTAAAATTAATTTAAAAAAATCTAATTGTGGAATTTAACACTAAATGTTCAATAGTTATGAATTTAATAGCTTGATTTTATGCTGTATGGAGAAGTATCTTTTTATAGGTTCTAAAAATGTATGCCACTGATATCACCCAGTGACTATTTTCAACATGTTATTGGATTGGTTCAAAGAAGGAACTAATCATACATCTTGTATAACATTAATGTCATTTGACTTGCCTTCTCCTTTGTGAGGTTAAATGACCCTAGTCATTGCCCTTTCTCAGCATTCTGCTCATAATTCCACCACTCCTTCACAGTCCTCCTCGTTGCATATCATAAGTAAAATGGGCAACACTTACTTAGTGGGCCTCGCTTACCTAATGAGGTTGAACTAAATCATGGCCCAAGGTAACTTGGTTTGCTAATTTCTTAAAATTAGTAGTGCAGGCTTAAAATTTTTAAGAATGATGTGAAACAGGGCTAATTAATGTGGTTTGTCTTTAGTTCCACTTGAGTTTGGGAACCAAGCATTAAAAAGGCCAACTAGAATCCAAATGAATATTAATTTAACAACTAATGAGCAGAGGACAGAGTGGGCAGAAAAATCTTCAGAAAGATTATCAGTGTACTTTTGTACTTTCTATTATTATGTAAACTTCAATTTGTGTGGATATGTTTCATCACACTTTCAAATTAGCCTAGATGCTATAAATTTTCTTTTTTCACTAATTTTGCCTGCAAGGTATACAGCTGCCAAATGTTTCATGTAACAATTTTATACTATCAACTCATGTATAATAGAAGAAAAATAGTATTCTTTTAAACCCAGCACATGCACACAAAATGTTTCTGCAAAGACTGTTTATAATGTATCATGCTGAAATTATTAAAATATAAGAAATTTTCTTTAAAAATTGGTGAACAGTGTATTTTTCCAGGACCCATCAGCTCCAAGTCATGTAGGTGTTTCAATCTAATTGTGGAGGGCACATCTCAGTGGCCATGTGGGGATCAAACCGGCAACCTTGGCGTTATGAGCACTTCACTCTAACCAACTGAGCGAATTGGCTGCCCCAAGAAAATATTTTTATTATTAATATTTATATTAAAATACTAACACTACATATATGAAAAATGAAGTCATATTACCATACTGAAATATGCAGATGATTTCACCAATAGAAGCAATATCTATATAGGTAGCATGAAGCTAAAAACAGCATTACCATTCATTCAATCAACAAATATTTATTGATAGATTATTAAATGTTCCATTAGATCCTGGGAACATATTGATAAATGCAATATCCCTGCAATTGCAAAGCTTACCTTCCAGCAGAGAGGCAGACATGGTTTCTAAAACCAGGTGCTGCAACCATGGTTCTCAAAGAATGGTGTGCAGACCTGCACTTACACATGAACTTACACATGAAAATTCCTTTTGCCCTGCAGACCTACTGAATCACAGTCTCTTCAGATGATTGCATTAAAATTTGAGATCCACTGTGCTACAATTTTAGGTAATCCATAGTGAGTAAAATTTATGACTAGAAATGCTGTTGCTTAGGGAACTAATGGCATCACGCAGAAATATAAGTCTCTCAGAAAACAATGGTGTATTCTCAGCTCCTTTCTCTGATGGGATGAGACTTCCCAACAATGGGAATTTGGGGGATGCATTAAAGTAGGATATGGTGATGCTTCCAAAATGAAAAGGTGATTGGAACCAGGAAGCATATGTCTTGGTGTGTTCCCTTGAGGTGGTCATCTAGGGTTATAAAATGGGTGGACTTTGGGGCCTGCAGCATTACAGAGATGGACTGAGTTAGATAGACTTTGAGGCATAAATGCCAACAAGAACTGTTCTGAATCACAAGACAGACAGAACCCACAGATGGCGATGGTGCAGCCTCCCCAGGGAGGAGGCAAGTCAGACCAGTAGTCCCTGGAGGCTACAAAAGGGCCTTGACAAGGATAGACCCTGATTATGAACTTGGCCTTGCTTACTTGGTGTGTGATACAAATACTCAGAGCAATGTGAAAGGACAGAACAGAAAATAATGCCCCAGTTTGGACCAGGTCCCATTTCTTCAGACCAAGAAACACACTTTACAGCCCATAAATGTCCAACAATGGGCTAAGAAATGTTATGCTCTGAGTAGTGGTTTGATAGAGAATTAGAAAGGGTGATTGAAATATATGTTGTCTAAAATGGGGGTGGGATAAAGAGAGGAAGGGCTGTCTTACACACCTTCCCAAGTGTGAACTCACACTCAGTATGATGGATTTAGAGATGCTCTTTATTAGATAGATTTGTCACCGTTCTAAAGGATTTGAGGACAAGGAGCTGGGAGGATCCTAGTGTGACTGCACACCACTTCGCACAGGGATAAGATGCTGCATGGCTGTGTGGAGCCCTGGGACGTGGTGTTATTATGTAGCTACCACTTAGAATATTAGTGAGATCGAGTCTTGGCGAGGTGCATGCAAGTCACCTGAGCCTCTCCTGACTTAGTTAATTGAGATAGTGTTTACCCTGCCAGCTTTCACAAGGTTGTTGTGAGGCTCAAATAACACAAAGTCAAAGCAGTTTTAAACCTGAAAAGTCCCCTGTGGATCTTAATATCCTGTACCTTTGGCACTGCATTTCTCATCCCCTTTTCCCAGTGGGAAAGCTCCCTGGAACGCTAAAACTTCCTACCCACAGGCATTTGAGAAAGTTTGCACCATCTGTTCTCATTTGTTTACACTTTTCCCTTAGTTTTGATTTGAAGGAAAGCTGGGCCAGCAGGTGGCTCAGTTGGTTAAGAGCTCATTCAAGGATGCGAGCTGTGCTCTGAGCAATGGCAGTTCAATGCCCAGCCTGAGCTGAGCTGCTGCTAAGCTGCCAACAGGTGGCAGGATGGCTTAGCTAAAAAAAAAAGAAAGAGAAAAGCTTCTGTTGCTTAAAAGTTTTTAAACATTCCCTAATACATTCTTGGAAAAAATGTGGCATATGATTACTACTTATGTGATTTTCCTTTTAAACTAAATCCTTTTTTCCTGACCTATGTCTTCAATGAATTGTGGCTTTTGTCTGCAATAAGATTTATTTAATAGGTTTTGTCCTATCTCTAGATCTAAATATGGTGTTAGATAGCCTCATTCATCTATTAAAATACATTATTCAATATATATTTATTAGGTTCTGTCCATGTATGATACACTCTCTGTGAGGCTTCTAGACAAACCAAAGAATTTGTCCCTGCTCTCAAGGAACAGAGAATCCAATGAAGAGAAAAATTTAATGAAAAAAAAAATACATGGAGATATTTCCCTTAATGGGACATAAACAAAGTACCATTGGAGCTCAGGAGGAACAATGAAACCCACCCTCAGAGTATCAAGGAGGGGGCTCCAGTGTAGGCAGAGAAAACACCCCTGGCAAATTCTGGGAAGGGCAGGACAAAGAGGAAGAAGAAAAGTCAGGGTGGGGTGGGATGAGGGCGAAGGGACAGGAGTAAATACAGGTCAAACTGGATGAGAGGAATAGAGTGCAGGCACAGTGGCCTTTTGTGCCAAGCAGAGGATTTTAGATTTTACTCTGCATCTACACATAGAAGAATTTTGAACATGATAATGTTTCCTTTCCATCCTCTTTGGGTTTTAAAATTTATAATGTGAATCAGTGTCTTGTCTGCAAGATCATATTTATTTTCAATCAAAAAACTATGTGTCAAGTGAATGTTGTTCCCCAGATCGCAAAGCCTGTTCCATCACCAGGAGAGAAAGTGCTCCTTACTGTGAAGATGTAATCTCATTCACAACAACATCACAGACAACAAAACACGCAGGAATAAATTTAACCAAGGAGCTGAAAGACCTGTACAGTGAGAACTACAGACTTTGAGGAAATAAGGTGAAGAATGGAAAGATCTTCTGTGTTCATGGATCAGAGTGATTAATGTTGTTAAAAGGTCCATGCTATAGCAAACAACAAGTGCTGGTGAGGATGCGGACGGTAGGGAACCCTCGTGCAACTGTTGGTGGGAATGAAAATTGGTGCAGCCACTATGAAACAATTTGGAGGTTCCTCAAAAAATTACAAATAGAACTACCTTATGACCCAGCAATTCTAATCCTGGATGCTTGTCCAGAGGAAATGAAAACACTGGCTCAAAGATATTTGCACCCCCTTATGTTCATTGCAGCACTATTTACAATAATCAAGATAAAAATAACCTACGTGTCCATTGATGGACGAATGGATCAAGAAAATGTGATATATATCCAGTCATAAAAAAGAATGAAATCTTGCGATTCGAGACAACGTGGACCGAATTTAGGGGCATTGCGCTAAGTGAAATAAGTCAGACAGGGAACGACAAGCTGTAGGATCTCACTTATACATATAGGCAGTCTAACCCCCTCCAATAAAAAACAATGACAACAATAAGCTCCTAGATACAGAAAACAGATTGGTGGTTGCCAGAGGTGAGGGGTGGGATGGGCATAATGGGTGAAGGTTTCACAAGGTAGGAACTTCCAGCTATAAAGTAAATAAGTCCTGGGGATATAATGTACAGCATGGTGACTATAGTTACTAATATTGTATTGCATATTTGAAAGCTGCTAAGAGAGTAAATCTCAAAAAACAAATGGTAATTAGGTGAGAATTTGAAGGTATTAACTAAACCTACTGTGGTAATCATTTCACAATATATCAGTGTATGAAATCAATGTATTGTACACCTTAAACTTACACAATGTTATATGTCAATTATATCTCAATAGAGTTGAGAAAAATAGTTTACCTTAAAAATTCATGTGAATTTAACATTATTCATCATAGGATAATCAGCAGTAATATTTAAATTATTTACCAGACAATACAATTAAGGTTCCAGGAAAATGAGTCCTGTTTCTTTTATGCCTTAAGATATACCCATCCCCCACCCCAACACACACACACACACACACACACACACACACACACACACACACACACACACTGACTTCTGCCTCAGGTTACTTGCTGTTCAATTTGCAAAGCAGACCTACTCCTTGGCTATGCACTTGGCCTAAAGACCTCCTCCAAAGTGTCTTTGCCTTCCTGCTACTCTGACCATAGGGAGGCTTTCCTCATCTGTCCATTAACTTTCTTTTATAAGTGCATCATTACACTTTTTTTCTTTGTTCAAGATTGTGGCCACTGACCACCGTCTGTAAGAAAAGAGTCTCATTTTTCGTTATTATACACACAGCCCAGTCCCTTTATTCTCTTTTTTTTTTTCCCTCAACATACACTCTCACTCCCCCTCACCCTTTTTCTCACTCTTTTTGTCTATTCTTTTATCACAGTTCCGTTTTGCCTGACAGTGTCATAAAATTCACTGGGGTTATATCCTTTGATGATTCTTCTTCAAGTGCTTTCTCTGTCCAAATTGTATGACATTTTGGTTTATGTTTATTTTACATTTTCACTGAATTCAAAGTGTAGAGAATTTTTTACACTGCTTTTCTGATACTCTGTATTTTTCCTGCCCATTTTAATCACCTGATTAGTGAGCAAATCTTCTTTAGTTAAAGCTTTATAGGTCCATCTGGCATGTGCCTTTGGTGGAACGCTGCTAGAGATTATTAGATCTGCTTGCTGCTGACAGCAGTGATGATAAAGTGGGAGACATGGTTCATCTTTAAATTTTATGTTTCCCCGGACCCCCTAAATTCTATTTTTCATTTCTCCAACATAAATAAAGAGTTCTCTGATATTATCAATATTTGTATTGATTTGGCTTCTCTGGAGTGTTTAGCTGGTTGGTTGCTCATTTTTTATTAATTTTTAAAATCTGGATGATAAATCCATGGAACTGGACTTATTTTTTATGGAACTTAGGATAAATTACTTCTCTGAGCCTTAGTTTTCTCATCTGGAAATGGTAAATAAGCTCTAGTTCTCGGATACTCGGCATGGACTAAAGCAGTCAGTGTCCAGGTACCACACTCACTGCTTGTAACAGAGTAAGTGTTCAGTAGTTCTTAGTTTCTTTCTCTTCTCTTTCGGTGGGATTATTCTTTTTTTTAATGTAGAACATTTAGATTCTAAGACGGTACCTTTATCACTATCTTCAAATTAATTTTATAGATAGCTTTATGATTATGTTAATACTATTTATCTTTTAAAATGACTGGATGAGAGAAAAACACAAGATTTTAAAATTAATTTTGAACCTATTAGGTTTTTTTTAACACAGAGCTATCAAAGATCCAGATGTGCACCATATGAGTTGATGAAAATGTACATAGGAGTTATGATAAAAGCTTTTCTTTTTAGTCGATCATATCTTACATTCAAGGTTACTCTTAGCCAGCTGGTATATATTAAATATAATATTTTGAGTTATATAAAAAAATGGTTGGTCTAAGAAGTATAGAAATTTAAACAGGGTTGGGAATCTTTTCTCCTAAGACACAGTGAAGTTGAGATGGAATCTTCATATTTCTAGAGCATCTCTTCAATATGGACAAGATATCACAATTAGAGAAAATATTTCGGGGGTTATATTTTACCCTAATGTGGAGTTTTGTTCATCTATAATGTCTCTCTTTGTTTTTTAAAGATTTTATTGGGGAATTGGGGGAGGAGAACAGCATTGAGAAATCGGGGAAAGGGAACAGACAAGTTGCTGTCTTTTTGTTCTTCAGTATAGTTGCGGAGGACGTTGCTTCACTGGCCCATGTGGGTATCATCATTGCGCTCTTCCCGGGTGAGGCAGATCGGTAGCCAGCCTCTGGATGGTCGCTCACCGCGGCTATTGGCAGCTCGCGCTGGCTGCAGGCCGCTCACTGTAGTCCATGCAGCCCACTGCAGCGGGGGCTGCAGCCTACACCATCGCCGGGGCTCGCACAGCCCAGCTCCAGGTGGAGCTGTTGTTAGCTATAAAGGGCAGTGTCACTAGCGTATGTGGGATCCGAACCGGGGCCGCTGGCATCCCAAAACCAGCTCTTAACCAATGCACCCCTTGGCCGGCCCATCTATAATCTCTTTTAAAACAAACAAATAATTCTGTAGATACATTTGTAAGCGTGCTATTGGAAGAATTGCACTTCGGTAAAAATACTTGATAGGATAGAAGATAGACCTCAAATGAGAAAGAAATATAAATTAATAAAAAGAGATCAGGGAAGGCATTGTGACAGACATTATCAGTTCCATGTCTATCAGCCATTCCCTCTAATCTCTCCTCTAATAGAACCCTAATTCCTCTGGCTTGGAAATGCTCTCAGCCCCAAGTGATGAAGTATGATTGTTTCAGGGAAGCCAGTCATTAAAATTTTGCCTTACTTCCCAGCTGTTCTTGAGCTCGGTTTGTGGTGGCATAGTTCAGAGCAATGAGCCCTGAGGGGACTTTTCTGGGGAACTTTGGCAATGCTTTTCCTTCTAAATGGCACAGGAGAGAACAAGCTGAAACTGTGCCATCCCTCCTTTTCTTGCTGTGAACAGGAACGTAAAACCTGGAGTTTTTGCAACCATCTTGCAAGATAAGGTCACAGAGAGAAGAAGGATAAACACACCAAGGCCGACTGAACAAAATTAAAATGACCTAGCTCACTGATAACATGTTTAAACTGTTGAGCCAACCCTGAACACACGAATCTTCACGTCTTAGGGCACAGTAAATGTTCTTATGGTTTAAAACACTGTTCATCAAATATACGAGTATTTTAAAGCAAAAGAATTCCTAAATGAAACAAAAGTTTTCTTTTTGTTTTGGGGTTTGTTATTATAATTTTTACTGCTGCTGGGTTTTTGTTTTGTTTTGCTTTGCTTTGCTTTTTTTTTTTTTTTTTTTTTTTTTTTAGCAATGTAACATAAGCACAATTGTTTGAAAAATGAAAAATTCAGACAGCCCTAACATCTGAAAATTGGAAGCAACTCAAATAGTCACCAACAAGTGAATGAGAAATTGTAGTGTATCTTTTCAACAGACTACCACTCAGCTTTAAAAAGGAATGAACTATTGATACACATAACATGGATAAACCTCATATTGTTATGCTGGTGAAAGAAGCCAGAAACAAAAGTCTATCTAAGTCAATTCATATGAAGTTCTAGAACAGGGAAAACTAACCTGTAACCTGTGTAGACATGAAGAAACAGAAATAATTGTGTTTAATACAGAAATGAGAGGACATTTTTTCTTAAATGCTATCCAGGGACATAAACAAATAGACCGTTGCTGGCTCTACCAGTAGTTATGGCCTTTGGCTTTATTATAATCCACTGTCTCTTCTAATTTTTGGCTTTCTATGTTGGTTCTACATATATTTTTTAAAGTTTTTATATTTTGGAATAATTATATGGTTAAAAGAAGATTCAAAAATATTACAGAGAGATTCTGTGTACTCTTCACAGTTTCTCCCAATGGTTACATTTTATATAATTGTAATTTCATATTAAAATCAGGAACCTGACATTGGTACAGTGTATGTGTACACTTCTATCACATTTTGTCACATATATATTTATGTAACCACCACAGCAACAAGATACATAATTGTTCCATTTCAACAATGATCTCTTGTGCTACCCCTTTATAATCACACACCCACCTCCCTCACCCCATAGCCCCTAACCTCTGCAAACCACTAATCTTTTCCCCATTGCCACAATTTGGTTATTCTGAGAATGTTATATAAATGGAATCGTATGCCATATGACCTTTTGAAACTGTCTTTTTGCACTCAGCATAATTTCCTTGATTGATCCAAGTCGTTTCTGTTTTATTCTGTGTACTCCATGGTATGGATGTAACACAGTTAGTTTAACCATTTAGTTATTGATGGATAGTTTGGTTGCTTCAAGTTTGGAGATGTTAAAAATAAAGTTGATATTAACATTCTTGTACAGGTTATTGGTGGACCTAAGTATCCATTTCTCTGGGATAAATGCCCACTAGGGTAGTTGCTGGGTTATATGATAAGTATATTGTTAATTTTTTTAAAAACTGCACACTATTTTCCATAGTGGCTGTAACAGATTAAATTCCCACCAGTAATGTAGGAGAGATCCAGTTTCTCCACATCCTTCCCAGCATTTCATATTGGTACTTTTTTTTAAAAAATCAGTTCTAACAGGTGTATAATTGCTAGTGATGTTAAATATCTTTACATGTTCTTATTTGATAAAGCACAGGTAAAGTACTGTATTTTGCCATGTATAATGCACACCCATGCTTTTGGCCCAAACTTTCAGGGAAAATAATCTTTAGTTTTAATTTTTTAATTCAAATTTTTATTGTTTATATTTAGGTACTTGTGTATTCTAAAAGGATTTTAGCATTTATTTTTTTTTAACATATTATGGTACAAGAAATTTTATGTAGCACATAATTGCAAAACACAAGGACAGATACAAGGTTCAAGAAATTTTATGCACCAGTAACAAATTTATGAGAAGGCCAAGAACTCCATCGTTGTAAGTTTGTAAAAACCAATTTTTGTATCTCAGGGTATTATTTTGCATACAGTATCATCATTGAGTTCTAGAGATACACTTTTAACTCATAAGCATAAATAAAAGGATTAAAAACATTTATATAGATATGGAATTAGTACTACCCATGTACTAATTTTTCCCTCATAAATTTGAGTAAAAAAGTGCACATTATGCATGGCAAAATATGGAATATCATCTTTCAAAGTATATCATCTTTGATAAAATGTCTCCTCATGTCTTTTGCCAATTTCTAATTGAATTGTTTTCTTTTTTTTTTTTAATGTTAAGTTTTGAGAGTATTTTAAATGCTCTAGATACAAGTATTTTTCACATATGTGGTTTGCCAATATTTTCTCCCAGTCTGTAGCTTGTCTTTACATCCTTTTTTTTAATAGGGTATTTTGTAGAGCGAAAGTTTTTTTTAAAGTTTTGATGAAGTCCAATTTACAAATTTATTTTTAGATAATAAGCTATCATTTTGGTTTGAATGCTTCTGATCAAATAATAGCTCTCTTCTCTCTTTTCTAGGTTTTCTTCAAATGTCTACATGGTAAACAAATGAAAAAATTTAAACCCAGTCTAAAAGGACTAACTTGATAAATAACCAGGTAAAACAAGTATTGTGAAAATTAACTATGTTACCATTTAAACATCAATAAAGCACCCAGAAATCTAACAAAACCAAAATCAGTAATCAAAAACTGAAAATAGACTTATTTTTACTGTAGAAAATGTCAGAATACACAGAGGAAAAATGAAAATGTATTAGCAATACACTTTCCTATTGTGGTTTTTAAGATGCAACGTAAAATCAATAAATTCAATTTTTTTCAATAAACTTTTTATACTGATTTTATGGTGGTCTCAAATCTCCCTAACTGAGGTAAACTATTTTTCATGGTGAGTTTTTTTGTTTCTATTATTATTCTTATTCAAAAAATAGAGTTCAAAATTATTATGTTCAATCATCTCGCTTTTTGCATGCTTTTCTCAGTTTTTATTTTAGAAATCTAAGTCTATAGTTGGCAAAAGATAAGAAACCTATTCTGTTTAATGACTATACATGGCAAAGATAGGATTCAATTAAAACGCTTCTAACTGCACCTACCAAATCTTACAAGCCTCTTAGTCCTCATCTTATGCTCAACAACTAAGGTATATGTGGAGAAACCCATGGACCTGATTGTCCTGTGTATTCACCTCAAGATGATCTGCTCTAGCCAGTGAGTGCTGTGGGAAAAGACCTTGCTTTAGAATGAGCAAGGTAATGAAATGCAAGTGCCCACTGCAAAGGCCCACACTGCTGCCGCCCAGGACACTCTCAAGAAAGCATTTCTGAGGTTCTGATGTAAAAGAGAACAGGACCAATGGGTCTGCTCCAACACATGTGTTCTGTGCATGTTTTCTCTCCCAGCTGAGTCAGCTCTTGACCTGAGAAGAATCTTTCTGAGGCATCAAATGCTGGATGAACTTGATTATGGTAGAGCTAAGGACTGCCCTCAGATAAGCAGTGTAAGTTTAATGATGGTTGTTAAACAAGGCAGCCATAGGCTATCTCCTATGCGATATCCAAAGCCAGTAATGAGGAGGCAATGCAAAAGCAAGGCCACCTAAGGGAACTTTGACCCCAGACTCTATTCTAGAGGGATCAAGAGTTAGCCTAGTAAACCTGTGGGAAGAAGTAAACCTTAAGGAAGCGGATAGGAGGGAGGCTAGTTTTGCTTGGGGTAAAGCAGAAGGGGCAATCTTCCAAGAAATAAGTATGCCCAGCTTCAGTTTAAGTTGTGAATTTCCAGAGGTAAACTATTCAACATGCAGTCAAGAAAAGCACTGGGGCATTTACTCTGAAATGCAGGAATATGGGAGAAGAGCTTGGATGGCCAGCCACCTCTGGACTCTGTTTCCTAAGTACACTTAATGAAAAGACTCCAATAAATACCACTTTGTAACAAAAATCCATTCCCAAATTCCTTCTTTGGGAAGAATCTTGGATTAGGTGACCTCAAAGCCCCCATGCAACCAAATGTTATGATTCTAAGATGTTAAATATTGACAGACAAATAATGTGGACTCAATAAATATTTGCTGAAATTGAACCGAGTTGAATTCAGGAAGTAAAAGGGTCTATATTTTATGACCACAGGTTATCTAATTCTCACAGTCAAACAGCTGTATGAACTTCCTTTCCTTTGAAAGGCTTACATTTGCTCACCACATTTTCCTGCTAAGATCTGGGAGGTAGAGCTCATCTTACTACCATATTTTAGAGGTCAAATTGCCTTCAATGGTTCATTTTAGAGTGTTCCCCAATATTATTATGTCTCAGTATAGAGTTTTTTAAATCTCTGTTCTAAAAATAAATTACCTGAGCTCGATTGCATATAGGATCATGGAATTTTGCTTAACAGATACTCAATTTTTTTTTCTAGCAAAGATACTTTACGATTTATGATCCTTAATGACCTAGTTATTTGAAAAACTATCAATGACTTTTCTTCAATTGGTTAAAATATCATACATTCCTTTCACCAGTTCAGACATCTTTGTCTTTGATCCTGATTCACAGAATTTAGTGAGGAGGTGGAAAGAGGATTGTTATAGAAGATGAATCAACAACACGATGGACAAAGGATCATAGAAGTAATGAAAAGATTTTTTTGACTTCAAAAAATAAGTCAGAAAATGTGAGAATCTTTGGATAGGGAAATAAAATCTTGCTTTAGCAGAAATTTATCTGTTTAATGCATATGATATATTCTTAAGGGAGAAACTATATTTATTTATGATCATGAACACAATGATAATGCTCTTCTGTATAATACTTTCCCGAAATAAATTCAACAATGTACGTGGTATTCATGGTTTCTTAAAAATATCAAAATACCTAAATAATTAATGATTACATATTCTTATGCTATGAAAATTATTTTAAGAACCTATTTTATCTTGTTAATTTGTGTAATTCCACAAGGCAATCTAGATATTATGAAAATTGATTATGTAAAAAAAAAAATATTATCAAGATCCAGAAATGGATTCCTATGGTTTTCCATGACTTCAACATTTAAGAAATCAACTGAACATAAAATTGTTATTTTGGATGTATATAATATGAAGACAGAAGAAACAATTATTAACAGATTAAGCGATCCATTTGTCTTAGCATATTTATTGTAATTCAATGAAAACATACTTATTGACTTGTTAATTTTTGCTAAACTAATTTAGGACTTGCTTTGACCTTCTCTACTCAACTACTGATAACTGTGCTATAACCTAATTAGGGAAGCCTCAAGAGGCAATGGTTGTTTCTTATGATTAAACATGAAGTGAGAGTCTCATCTTTCTTTATCAGTTTGCAGTTTGTTTTTATTCATTTACGTGGAATAAGACTGAAAACACTGTAACAGTTATCCTGTTCAATATAGTCAAATGTAAAAAGGTCTTTTACCTATATGACTTTTTTTTCATTGGCTTATATAGAAAGATGCCAAGTTGAAATCAATTATGCTTCAAATGAGTTGTCTAAAAGTTGGTATTTCTCAAAAACGATGTTGTAAATGGTGTTCGGGTACCCTGCTAGTTCATGACATGTACTTATTATATGTGAATATGTTGCTTATTGGTATTAACAAAATGTAGAATACCACTCTACTCAGTAAATAAAATAAAAATAAAGTTGAAATATAGCTTTATATTTAAGTTATGCATGAGAGAAATCCAATGTTATTAGAGGAGGTTGACCAGAGGTACCAAATTTATGGCAATTATAAAAGGCGCGTTAGGGCCTTATGTCTTTTCAAACATAAATTTTAAAAAGTTATTTAATAAATTATTTATCTTTTCCAATTATACAGTAATAAATCTTCATTGCAAAGGATCTGAAAATCTGAAAATCAAAAGGGAAAAAAATCATCTGAAATCCTACCACTGAAATATAACCTTTTAAAAATCATGTTTATATTAGTTATCTATTGCTGTATCACTTGTTTGTACCACAAATTTGTGCTTTTGTCCAAAGATTTTAAGTTTTCTGAGGCTGCTATTTGGTGAATTATAAATTTTTAATTAAAAGATGTACTCTTATATTTATTATTTAAGTTATCACAAACAAAAATATAAAGCTGCATTACTGGCTTACTTTATCCTTAAGAAATATTTTCCCTGGTCTCACTGTCTTCTGGATATACCTCTATCTAATGGTGTATTAAAATTCATGTTTTATTGAAATAATGCACTTATATATCTTATATCTCTCACTGGAATATAAATTCTGGGAAGACCTAATCTTATACATCTTTAACCTCAGAATACCGAACACAATACTTAATATATAAATATTTGTTGAGCATTAAATAATGTAGTTGGGAATTTGAATACCAGATTGAATATACTTTTATATCTGCTAAATTCTTTCATATGAAAATCTTCAGTTACAACTATTTTAGTCAGATGATTGGGTAGCAAAGCAGACTTAAAAATTTGCTGTAAATGATACACAGCTAAAAATATATCTGACAACATTCTTACTGAATATATTTAACATGTAAAATACATTTGTCTGGGACAAAACATTCATTCATTCACTCATGCATTAATTCTAAAAAAGATGATTAAATACCTCATATTTGCTAGACATATTTGCTGTCTCAAACTAGAGTACTGGATTCAGCTCCATGGGCTAAAGGGAAGTTTGGCCTAATTCTAAGTGACATGTATTTAGAAAACAGTGAGGGAGATTAACCGGATCATCAAAGAGAAGCTGGTAACAGGGAAGGTGATTAGAAAGTTATCCAGAATGACCAAGTAAGAAATGATGAAGGTGGAAGTAAGGCAACAACTGTGTAGATGGAATAGGACAATGGAGATTAAAAGGTAACAATGAACAAAGCCCAATGCTGCTTGTCTGTGAGAAGATGGAGGAGGCAGTACTTGATTATTTGTATCTTCCTGGCCCTAGGAACTGGGTTGACTAAAGTATTGTTAACCACAATGGTGGCATAGGAGTAGCTGGCCAAGGAGAAAAGAGGGCAGGTTGGTGTCTTCTCACATTTTACATGGTGTTATCAATAAGCAATTGAATAAACAGATTTGGAGCCTAGGAGAGAAATAGTTTGGAACTTGTCATTGTGGGGGTGGTGATGAAAACTCAGCAGAGGAAGGAAAACGAGGAGAAACAGATACAGGAGGAGAATGCATGGAAGGAGAAGCAGACGGGGTAGGAGACAGCTGAACCTTTATACAATCTGTTACAATTCACCACTTCAAAACATTCTTTGGATAAACTACCAGAGCTATATGGTCATTAAACCAAAATAATAGTCTACACGGATGCAGGTTCTTGATACAGTTCTGTTTTGCTCAAAGCTTTAAAAAAAAAATCAATGTTATATTTTGTCTCAGAGCTTTGTGTTAGCCTTTATTTCTTAAGAGTGTAGTGAAGGCAAGCTGCTACAAAGATGATGGGTTTCGCCCCCCAGGGGTCCCTGAGATCATTAACCTTGAAGAACATCATAAACTGGTTTGTGTTAGCACCTCTGGCCAATGCTTGATTCAACAGTGATGAACCTCTTTACACTATTGAAGAAATACTGTGGATTCTAATTGACTTTCAAGAGAAACAAGTCATCAGACTTTTTTTTCTCCTGTGCATTACAGTAGACATGACATGATGGCTAACCATCTTCAATACTGTACTGGCATCCAAAGCTATATCAGCTTTGATGGATTTGAAGAAAATAGAAACACATGGAGAGGGCCTGTGGAGTAAGAGGGAGGAGGGTACGCTATGTTTAGAAACATGAAATAGTTTAACAATAATAATTGGAGTTTTACTCATTAGCTGTGTGACTTCACTTTCATTTCTGGACCTACACTATATGATTTTTTCAAATGAAGGGACTGGAGTAGACCCTCTTGAAGTATTCTTCAGCTCCAACATTTCATAGTAACTCCGAGACATACAAATCCTAAGAGTAATCTAACGGTAGAAACATCAGCAAAAAAAGGGCTCTTGCATCAGGCAATTCAACATATTGGAATCAATGTGGCAGGAAGGAAATATCAGGAATTAGACAATTAACTGTGCTTACTCTCACAGGGATAGACAGCATCTCAGAAAAATCTGGGTTCTGTTAATTTGAAACATATGAAATTGTCTTTTGTGTGGATCAAAGCTGGTCAAATACAGACAATATAGTATGATTCAATTCACTTCTAGTGAATGCCTTACCAACATAAACAAGCTGTTACATTTTAATTATTTTCTGGAGAATAGAAATTTTGTAGTCAAGTCCCTAACACAGAAAGGGGTGTGACGTTATAGTCAGTGAGATATTTTGAAATCCTTAAAAAATGCAAACCTGCTGTAAACACTGTGCAGCTGGAGTGTCCTGTGAAAGAGATGGAGTCCTCCTTAGGTGATGGAGGCTTCTGAGTCAGTTTGGAATTCTTTATCCAGTAGTTGTCCATATTCATTTAGAGAAAGCCTTTCTTGGCAAGATTCTCTCCCAGATCAATCCGAACTGGAACCTGATATTAACTGCCTTTTAATCTGTGTTTTTTTTTTTAAGACACAGCCAAACTCTTAGTAGAGATAGCTGCATTTACATGCTTCAAGATTAGGTATACTAGCCAAAAACAGGGTTATGCTGGAGAGAGAATTAAGAGTCTGTTATTCACTCCAGGACATGGGTGGCCCTGTAGTTGAGGCCTGATCTTTCCTATTAGCAGCCTACTAGAAACAGGGGAGGAGAGATGCAGGAGGGGTGATGGAAATCTGTGTTTTCCAGCTGATTTCAAAACGCTTTATCTGGAGATTGGCAGGTGTGGGGTGTTTATTTTTTCCGAGGATGAGATGACTAGAGAACCCAGGTAGAAAATGGATTTATGGAAACATACATTTTTTTTTTTTGCTTCAGGGTCTAGGTAGATTTTATTACATAGGGTATATGTTATAAAACTTTATCAAATGTTATAAGAATACTAAGGAAAAGTATACTCTGTGAATAAAAAAAAAAAGTTGAGGAAACTCATTAAGATTTATTATCGGTTCCAAATTTTGTAGTCCCAAAGTTTAACGACAGATGGTGGTGTAACTCCACCAATTTTGCAACCTCTACATTCAATTTGACGTTGTAACTTAGATCACCCTCTTTTGACTTCGGTGAAACTAGAATCTTCTCTTTTTCCTAAAATGTGTCTGGTGGGGGAGTGGGATTAGGAGAATATCTAAAAAGATTTTGTTTGTTTGCCCATCTTCAGAAAACTGTAGTGGACTTCAAAAATAGGAACCTGATATATGCCCGTTCTTCTGTGTGAAAGGAAAAATACTTTACGTTGCATTTAAAGAAGAGTTTTATTCAGCCTATTTAAAGAGAGTAATACAACTTCGAAGATGGTATCTCTAACAAGAAAAAAAAACTTTTTTAAAAATCTGCCCCTTTTCCACTCTCCCAGCGACACTTCCCCTAGTTAAATTTTAAGTATTAATCACAATGACTCCAATGAAATGGCTCTGAAGAAGAAAAATGTAATTGTTGTTTAACTGAAAGTTTTGATGAAAACAGACCTAAATGTGTGAATAATTATATTTTTACAATAAATAACTAAAAATCCAAGGGGTTCATTCGGAGAAGCATGAAACCTACATTTCTACTACTTGTCGTTCATTCACGCTGCTTTCCTTGGTCCTGGCCTTAGTTACTCTGATTTGGGTGGTTTATTTCGCGCAAGGTACGCTGGCGGAGACCATCGCAAACGAATTTATCTTTCTCCTGGAACGTAATAGAGCAGTGGCTCGGAATTTGTTGATTTGCGGTTTCATTGTAAAATAAGCTTGAAATCAAATAAATTTTCGTGAGAGGACTTCGAGGTCCACTTGGTGAAACCCCTCAATTACACAGTAGCTCCGTTTAACTTTTCCCCTGGAATCTCTTTAAATGACTTTTGCAGACCCACGTGCTGCAACGGAGACTTGAGCTGTGGCTGCGACCCTGCGCGGCGACTATAGGGACAGAATTTGGCTTTCCCCCTTGCTCTGATACGCGGGGTTTCGTTGCAAGGCTGCCGTGATTCAATGGGCTGACCTGTGACTTGTGCAAAAGACAACTATTCGTTCGCTGTTGGCCGCTTAGCGTTTTCCTTGGCTGCGGAAACCCGGTTTTCCTATTATGTTTGAACTTTTTGGGGCGTCTGTTAGCACGGAGCTCTAACCCGGGCCGGCTCCTGCAGCAGCGAGGCAAACAAAGCCTCCACTGTTCCGGGCCACGCTGGGGCGGGCTGGTGGACGAGCTAAAGGAATTGCAAATAAATATGTTTTATGACCACCCATCAACAAACTATGTGCCACCGTGGCAACCCCTAGTAGCCGGGCTGTGTCTGCAGCGTGGCCAGGAGCAGGGGCTGGGAGGGACGCCGCGGGAGAGGGGCAGCAAGCGGCCAGCCCCGGGCCTGAACTTTCACCTCTCGAACCCGAGCCCAGCCGATTGGCTGCGGGCGACGGGTCCGCCGAAGGCTACAGCTCCTGGCACCGCCAGCTTTTTCTACTCCCTGGGCGTATTCCCTGCGGGAGGCTTGGTGGCCCAGGGAATGGCAGGAGGCAAAGGGGAGTGGGGGGCACGAGGGGCTGCGGCCTGAGCCCCGCTTAGGCGCCTGGCAAGGGTCCGCGGCCAATTCAGAAGAAGAGCTCCGCCGATTGAGATGTCCGCCTGCACCTCTCGGCTATTTGTGTTCACAGGAAAGAAACGTCGGGGGCTGCGAATTTCACAAAAACGTATCACTGTGTACATTGAAGTGAAATGCTAAGTAAACCCGCTCCTTTCCAAGTCCTGAGAGCGTCACCCTCTTTCTCCTCGTTGGGAACTTGAACTTCTCTTACAGCTCTTACAGGTGGCCCAGGCTCCTTTATAATAAACCTTCCCCGCTCGCTTTTTCAGGACCCTTAAAGAGAAAGGGAAACACCCGGGGTCCGTGTAAGCGGGGGAAGAAGAAGGGCAAAAGCAAGTATCTGTAGATCTTTGAATTGTTCTGTTACCTTTATTCACAAACCCTGTGGAAAGAAAGGTACATCCTCGGTTCTCTGCGGATTTCGACGCCGCTTGCTCTTGTCTTTTCCAAAAGAGTTTCAGGTTGATCCAGAGAATCCTCTTTTTATTTAGGTTTGCCAGGGAAGCATAAACACAAATGTAACTTAAAGTAAAATTATCCCTATCTTTCAGAAAGGCCATTTGGGTCTGGCATTTTATAATTTTAAAGACTGCTCCCTCTTCCTCTCCCCACTCCAATCTTTTAAAAAAAAATTGGGGTTATTTGTCCACTATTCCACCTGCATTTCGAAAAAGTTAATTTTATGGAGTGAGAACAATCCAGAAGCAATTGCCTGGAGTTGAGAGGCGCACAGAAAGCACCGCCATTCCGAGTCCAGCTCTTCCCCGTTCCTCGTCCGCCTGCCAGGGGTCGTCTTCCCAGGCTCAGCCCATGGCTGTGGACTTAATGGGTTTCACTGAAAAACCTGACGGTGTGTTTACCGACGTGGGTGTGCGGGCTGCTTCCTCCCCGGGAGAACTGAGGGTGCCGAAAGGAGGAGTTGGTACCAGGTGTGTGTGAGCTCCCGGCTGCCCTTGAGAGAAAGGGTGCGCTGCTCTTTGAGGCCAAGACTCAAAGGCACAACTTAGTACAGCTCGCCAGTGTTCCCAGCCCCGTCCCCCTCACCCACCCCCACGCCTTCTGCTAGCGGAGATGTTCAAGCCGGCGGGGAGGTGGCCGGGAGCGAGGCTCTGCTCACATCGACCTCTCTGGGCTGCAGCTATCTGGAGGAAAGTTTCGGCGCCTTTCGGAACGCCACGCTTCGCGACGGATTTGCGAGCGGGGACTCCCGCAGCGGCATGCAGGGGGCGCGCCGGGTGGAGGGTCGCGGGGCCCGCGAGCAGGGGAGCGGCTGGCGGGAGATGGGGGAAGGAGTCGCCCTCCTGGAGCTGGTGTGGGGAAAGGGCTGCCGAGGAACCCCCGCTCGGGTCACGCGTCCCATTCGGGCCCGTCTGGTCCTCCCTCGGCCTTCCCCTTGTTATCCCCTTTCTCCTGCGGCGGCCCGTAGGCCGGGTCACATCCCACCGATAGGAGTGGGGACCCGAGTGCTGAAGGCTGGGCCCGCTCATCCCCCACTCTGGCGTCTCGGCTTTGAAGTGAGCGCAGAGCGGGCTCTGGCAGTTTTTTTCTTTTCTTTCATTCCGATTACTTTTGCTCCCCTCAATTACTGATAGCACCCTTCTCCAAAACCCAGGACCCTAAGAGTCGCAGCTCGGCGGCCCCTTCCTCCCAAGCTCCGCCCCCGCCAGCCCAGCCCCAAGCCGGTGGCCGGAGCTGCGTGACCACGAGGAAGCCCAAGAACTCCTGGGCCCAAGTGAGAAGGGAGGCGCGAGCACAACGCAGAGTGAGAAAGACACCCGGCCTCTTTCCACCCAGGCCGCAGAGGCGCACGCTAGCAAAAGGAGAGCGTTTTATCGCACGCCTGGGTCTCCCTTTCTGACTACCATGTACTTTAGCTCTCTGCCACCGAGGGCTTTGGATCCCTTCGAGGTTTTCGGCACTTCACGTGGAATCCCCAGTTTCATTTGCCAGCAGCTCCGTCTGCTGAGAGGACGTACTTTGGGAACTGCCAAGAAGCAGCAGACACAACTCGGCTTTGCCAATACAGCGTACGGTTTTGTTCTCTCCTCCCTCCCTACCCCCTTCCTCGACTCTCAGTCTAGGCCGAGCGGGAGGAGGCGGAGCAAGAGGTGGGGAGAGAAGGATGGGGGTGGTGGTGGTGGCGGGGGGAAGAGCTGGCGCAGAACAAACAAGTTCTCCGGCGAGTTGTTTACATAGCAGGTGGACCTGACGTCAGCCAAGAGGCTCCTTTGCTGCAAATCCCAATACGGTTCCTCTCCGCGTTTTCCCCTCTCTTGAAAAAGTTGGGGGATCCGGGGAGATAGGTGGATGGGGGCGGCAGGCATCCTGACCGGCAGGTTCCAAACCACTTTTTGCATAAACAACAACAAACAACAATGACAACGCAAAGTAGAACAAAAACAAACAATTGGCCCAACAGTACTTTAGGATCCTGTAAGGCGTCCCTTCCCCCACCCCGCCCCTCCGAGGAGAGGCGGCCCCTCGCGCAGTGTGTGTACAGTTTGCATTGCCAACAACACGCGCGCGCGCGACCGGGTGCGCGCACCCGCCAGCGCACACTGACACACACAGACACACACAGACAGACACACACAGATCCGGGTTGGGGGAGCGGCAGCGCGAGACAGCGCGAGCCTCCGAGAAAGCGCGAGACACGCCGGCGCGTGCAGCTCGGCTGCGGCGGTTACGCCCCGGGCGGCTGGAGCCCCGCGCCCCCCGCAGCCCGCCGGCGAGCGCCAGTCCTGGTTATTTATGCCGTGGCCGCGTCCGCCGGCTGTGGCTCCCTCCGCCCCCCTCCCCCGGGCGCGCTCTCCACTCGCGGCAGTCGCTACCGGGTCTCGCGCGTGGGTGTGTTGTTTGGTGGCTTTTGCTTCCGCGCCGCGGGTGCCACCTCCCTGGACGCTTCCCAGGCGTCCCCGGTCCCGGTAAGTTTCCTCGCCCTCACTCTGGCGCGCCGTCCCCCCGCACCCTACTCCGTCCCAGCCACCTCCACGCCGGCCGGGCTGTGACTTTGCTCCGCTCTCCTCCCGCGGCGGCGGCAAACTTTCGCCCCAGCCTCAGCGCGCTGCGCGGCAGGGCGCGGTGACATGTGTCAAATTTCGGATGGGCGTCTGGGTCCCATTCCGAACTCAACATTATCACTTGTTGTTCTTTTCTTATTTTGCTTTGTGATGGAGAAAGGGGGAGTCGAGTGAGGGGAGATTGCTGTTGGCTCAGGGCTGATTTTTAGTTTTGAATATGCAAAATGTTGTCTGGTCCGGAGGGACCGCGGCTGGAGGAAATTGTGTGTCGAAACACCAGATGTGTTTGTTTACTCTTTTATTTTTGTTTGTTGCCTCTTCGTCTTCCTCCCCCACACCCAGGAGAAACAGTAAAAACATCTGGTGGTTGGAAGCACATATTTTATTGATCCAACTGCTGACCTTTATTTATTCACTTGGGCAAATGTACGCTTCTCGTCTCAGAGTTGAACACTTTAGTTACATTTGAGAAGTACTTCTCTGGTAATAGGAGGCGGAGAGGGGACACTCTTGTTTCTCCAGTTAAGGCACTCCTGGCGCCTAATGACGCTTCGGGATATTCGGGCATCTGCACTGTCCCCCACCTCCCACCCCCCACCCCCCAACCCCTATCGCTCTTTCCCCATCCACGGTTAGCACGAGCCGCTTCACCGGAGATCTGCTCTGGTCTTACTTTTGTTCCTTTTTGGAGAGGTCTCCTCACTCTGGGTGGGTTTAGGGTGAACTCGCGCCTCCGGGTGCTTCAGGGAGAGCACATGGGAGGGGTGCAGACACCTTTCGGAGAAAGGGAGGGCGTCTCGGTTAGCTTGTACCTGTAAGTCCGAGGAGGCCGCGACGAGAGGACCACGGCCAGCTCGAGAGGTGGACTTTGGCCCCGCGGAGCTCGCGTCCCTACGTCCCTTCACTGTCGCGGTGGCGAGGGCCGGACCCACCGGGTGACCGTGCGCGCTGCCGGCTAGTCGCCCGCGCACCTCTCCCCGCCTCGCAGGCCGGAAGGCGCCCCGACACCGCGACCTGGGCGCGAGCGTCTGTGTGGGTGTTCGGGCCTGGCTGAAGCAGGGAGGAAAAGTTGTCCTACAGCCTCAGACTCTGGGAGCTCTTAGGTAAGTCTCCCAGGACACCTGGCGCGTGGGCTGACACTCAGGGAGACGCGAGAGAAAGGCACGTGCGAGTCGGGGGCATCTGAGAGCGAAACCAGGGCGTGTGTTGCACAGGGACAAGTCGGGAGCGGCCTAACTGGCCCGGAGCTTCTCCAGACTCCGGAATCCCCCAGGAACTAGACCCATCTGTGTATTTGTTTATTCAGCTTTCTAACCAACAGATTTAAACCACTTAATGGACAGCTGCTCTCTGTCCTGCTCCTGCCCTCCTCCCCTGCCCCACGTTCTCTCGCCACATATTGAAATCACTCAGTTTCTTATTTTGAGGATAATTCCTCGAGTCTTGTTGGCTCCCAGGTGGGCTGGCGGTGACGACGGAGGTGAGCCAACCGGAACCGGTGAGTGGTCAGAGCCGGCGGGAGGGAGAAAGGCTATGAAAGACTGTGGACGTGGGTAAAGTGTGCACATATTCAGTCATCATGGATTCCGAGGTGACTGAATAGCTACCTAGCCAAAGTGCCCTGCGTCAACCTTAGAAGAGTGAAGTAGTAGCAGGCAAGCCCAGGGGACAGAGTGACGCCCTGGTGTCAGTAGTGGAAGTGGGCATTTTCCATCTGGAAGTATTTGGAGATTAACTTTTAGAAAACAGAAGTTTGCCTGGAAGGCACATCTTTGCACGCTCTTCTAACTTAAAAAGTTTGGTTAGGCAGCAGTGGAGACAGGAAGGGAGTGTTTAGCAAGTCTGTGTTAAGAGGACAAAACTGAAGGAAGGATGAGTTTTCAGATATTTTTGTCTTCAGCTCTGCATCGTGGCATACCTTGGGAAATGTTTTATGTTGTCAAGGGGCCTGTTTATCTTTTCTGTCACCATGAGTTATGGATAAGTATATTCTCAGTGTACTGGAATTTTAAAATGCAGTGTGTGTTTAATATTGATATACAATTAGTTTACAATTTTGATTTGTATGTATATTAATGAAGTGGGTATAAAGTTATATACACTATGATCATTAGGGTCATAAAATTTCATTTCAGCTTTAGAGCTTTTAAAAATCCTTCCCTCCTTCCCTCCCATCCATTCATCCACCCATCCACCCATCCATCCATTTTTCTTACTTAACTGGACCCATGTTTAGTAGTTGTTCAGTTCGGTACTTCCTTAAGAAACCCACTATTTCATTGTAATGTAAAAATAAGTGAAAATGTTTGATTGTTAGTCTTACTGACTTTCAAAGAGAAACCTAGAAACCTGATGATACACCCCTGTAAATATGTGAGAGAGGACACTCAATTTTAAACGATCATCTGACAATTCACTTTTAAGTACAAGAATTTTTAGGGAATAACTTTTAACATTCAATCTAAATATAAGAGTGCAACAAATACTTTTTTTTTTTAGACATAGATTGTTAAAATGTTACCATTACATTACAATGGATACTAAAGTAATCAACGGGAAATATTTACAGATAATTATTAACTCTTTATAACTGTTTTTCAAAACCCCCCAATTTATATTTTGGGATTCAAAGTGATGGAAATTCTAGAATTGAAAATTGTTTTTATAGAATTCATACTCTGGAATGGAAAGAGACCTTTAATTATGATATGAAACAATTTATTAATGGTTGTATCTGAGTAAACTGTCATCGAAGTGTTTTGTGTTTTTATTTTGCACTAATGATAATACAGTGAGTGGTTTTACTTAAAAAAAAAAACTTGTAATATTCCAAAAACCTAAAATAGAGGGAAATTGTATGTGGCACACCATAAAAATAAGAAAAAATATAATCATTAAATTTACAAATATCCTATGATGAGAAACTATATTCCTTTTGTACAAACAACAATTCAAAAACACCAAACTACTCTCTGTGCAGAGCTACTAGAATTATACTTTATGAAAAGAATATTTGAATATGTGAAAATAACTTCATGGTTTGATTGAGACTCTTAGGGCATGTAACTGTATAATGAACATAGCCAGACAAATTTACCAGACATTTTTATTTCAGGAGAAAATGTGAGGGATATGGAACTTAATTACATAAAATGGATATTATTTGTGATATTTTAAAGGATTTATAGCTGGCGGTGCCTTATCACCCTTCTATTTTTGTGTTGACAGTTTCATGTTTGATCAGCAATAATATTGGGTTGTCAGAAAAGTCATGACACATTTTTGCGCCGAAAAACAGAAAAAATACGTCATGACTTTTCGGACGACCCAGTATTGATAGAAAACTGAGTGATGGATGTGGTCATGTATTTTCTGCCTTTCTGAATTAAATCAGAAAGAGGGCATTGACTTATCACTAAGAAGTTCTCTTGACATGATAGCTGCTAGACAAAATTTCAAATCACAGTTAGAATGCACAAATAGTATCCATTCCATCACAATCACTGATTACTAATTCTTGGCACACGTAGACTTTTTTTTCCCCTTTAACTTTAACTTTATGATAGGTGGTAGTTCTCACAGTAATAAATGAATGGATCCCAAGTATTCTAACTAGTGCCCATATTCATACTGCCTTTTGATAAAAGAAAACCTATTCCTTCAACTAGGCCCAATGAGATCTTAAGATTTGCACAGACTTTGAAAGAAACCTTATTTATATTGCCCTTAATTCATAGGGTTCTAACAAACGTGATCAAATCCAACCCAGAAAGATTGTTGTTTATATTCATAAGGCTGCTGAAAAAGTAATCCAGGTGTTTGAAACTTTCTTTAAGCATTTCAGTGTTCAAGTTCTGCAGACAATCGAATACCTCATTCCAATTTCATAGCTGTAGTTTACTTCAGTTCCGTTCCTTCTTTAGATGACAGAAATATTTTCTTAGGTCCACCTGTTTATCTCTTAACACACTTGGACGCCAGTCCTATCACTTCCAAAGTCTTTATCAAGTAAAATGATTGATGGTCATTGGCCTTTTTTTCATGAGACTTAGGGCATTATCATTGCTTTCTTATGGAGTTGTTCCAAACTTGTAGCATCTTCATTTGTTTTCTGAGAACCTCCAAATGGACCACACAGCTTTTGCTTTTTTTTTTTTAACACCTTAACTAAGTATAATTAAGGGGGTTGTCTAAAAATATCATTAGTTTATTTTTAAGCCCAGCATTGATTATGTGAAAATTCATTAGTATGGAATTACATAAATACTCATACTGTAGAATATTCTTTTCTGTAGAATTTTTTTCTTGTAGGTATTCTTACCTATTAAAATAAATTGATACTTCCTATTGCGTATTTACCTCTGCCTTGTCATTACGGCTGATGTGTTTTTGTATATACTCTTTGGCTTTGCACAGTGTATTTATCCATTCCTTTTCCCAAATTTTCCATACAAAACAAAAAAAATTTAAAAAGACAGTAACTTTGGTGAAGTGTAAAAGACATACTATGACTAAGAGGTTAATATTAGAATTTTGAAATGCTAGAGTGGTCTTTAAAAAAGATTTAGATTTATTATGTTCCAACACTATTAATATTAAAACAAAAAGTAAACCCATGTATGTGGTGACTCTTTTCCAATGGTAGTATTCATTAAAACTAGTTTTTTCTCTAAAAACATGCTTTGTTAATTTGTTATTTTCTCAAATGTGGTATTATTAAATGTTGGCCTAATTATTTTTCGGAGCATAATCTCAATGTGATAACTGAAGTGACTAGGGATTTGTGTTTATCTATACAGATTTTTGCCTAACAGCCAAATTACTAAAGTGTATCTGTGCTCTAAAATGAGGTATACTGGCACCACCCTGTTTCATTTTAAAAGCAACATTATATTTTAATAATTTGCAACTTATGATTCACTTTGAATCCTAATAATTTTTCATTGTGTAATTGTAAACTTTGTTTACTCCTCTAAATTGACTTGTATTTGTTTATTTTTTCAACTTGCTTTCCATGAACACTTTGAATTCTAAAATTCCCTCAGTTTATGTAATGTTATCTAAAATTTTATTGAAATTCCTTTTCTCCAAGGATTATCTATGGGGCCTCAGGTTCAACCTTTTGAATTAATTTATAATTGAAATATGTGTTCTTGGACCTAGACTGTACTGACTGAATAAACTTCCCAATGAGTTGTACAGTTCTCTCTTCCAATAATCCAATAAGGATCTCTAGAACACACTTTCCCATTATATTGATAGACATATCATAAGGAGCTGACATCTTCATTCCTTTCTGCTGTGGTGAATTATTTTCATTAGCAAGGGAGAATAAAATTTAAATGTTGAAAAAGCACATTACTGTGAAGCAAATGAATCTCAAAGGTTTAAAAACTCTCAGCATTTTTAGTTTATTAATGCTTCTCAATTTCTTTAAATTTCTACCTTTCAAGGCTTAAAATATACTGTTGATAATGAAAATATACTGAAGATAATGTTGATCTAAAATTTATTTAAATTTTAGTGTTTCTTTTCAAAGATTTTCTAACATAAGTCTAAAAGATTATACCATGAGAATGTCATAACTTTTTTTTAACAGGTAAGGAAAATTAACTTTGAGTTCCTCAAATAAAAGATGCTATGAAAAAGAACATAAAGTTTTTCTGGTGTTCATTTATTTCTTTTCTTCTCAACTTTTATGATGGCATTTTCTGTGAAAGTTTTTTGTATTGTTTTAGTTTTGTATCATTTTGGTACATATATACAACCACAGCCATCATTTTGTAACTTTTTCTCAATTTAAGGAAAGAACTTTCTGGAAATATATTTTAGGGGGTTAAAAAAAATCAGTGGTAGACATATTTCAGAGAAAGCATTTATGAAATTTTTCACTGACAGTGAGGAGAAACTTACAGTACATAATCCAAATATCTTAACATCGTAACATATGTAGACTGTCATGAAATCATCTCATTAAAAAAGATCCCCCACATCCTTAGGAACTATTCCTCATCATTACTTCACCCACATTTGCTCTCCAGGATTTTGTGGATCTACATCTGTATGCCTGAAGCTAACGTCCCCTTCCCTTTTGTCTTGTCTTTCCCTTTCTTGCTCTGTCTTTAGTTGAGCTAAATGCCCCCTACCCGCCAAATCTTGTTTTATATCTAGTCAGCACCACTGCTGCTACTGGTCTACTCAGACCGACCCCCCATCTCCTGCCTGAGTTGTTGGCAATAGCTACTTAGTCTATCCCCCTTCTTCCTCAAGGCACCTGTTTATTCTCCACACAGCAGAGTGATCTTTGAAAAATATGTCTTGTTACGTCACTCTTCTGTATAAACTTTCCAACAGCTTCTTATGTCTTTCAGAATAAAAGACAAATTACATAAGTCCATATTATTTGACCCCAGGTACCTGTCTGATATTATTTCCTAACATTTTCCTCTTAGTCAACTCAGCATGCTGGCTTCCTGGATACGCCTCAAAACAGAACCAGCTGTATCCCACCTCGGGGGTTCGCGCTGTGTTCTCTCTGGAATGTTCTGCTCTTAGGCAGCTTCACTAACTTCTGGTCTCTGCTCCAGTGTATCTGTACTAGATAGAGAAGCCTTCCCTGGTGGTCCTTTGTGAGTAAGTCCTCACAAAGCATGCTCTGTCACCTTTACCATCCATGATTTTTCTCTATCACACTATCAACTGGCATCAAAAAACGTCGTTTATTTATCATCTGTTCCCGCAATGAGAATGTGCAGTCCATGGAGTGAGGGATTTTGTTTGGTTCACTGCTGTAACCCAGCCCTTAGAACAGTGCCTCATCCTTGGTCTGAGCTCTAAAACTAAATATCCAGTGAAGGAACCAATGTCCTGTTGGAGGTCCAAGAAGTGACTTCTGCCTTCATTGTTGTCTCACTTGTTTTTGTGTGTAATTTAAATAACTTGTCACCTTACTTTTTCATCTTACACTTATTTCATAGCATACCACCCTTTGGAAAACTGTTTACTATTTGTAAGACATGGTTCTCATCTCAGGTGGGTGTACTTGAAGCTCAACTTGCTGTGTTTCTTTTTTATTCCTGATCTGAGAAACAATATCACATTTAACTTTTGCAAGTTATGAGAGGATGTTCATGCTTTTGGACAACAAAGGCTCAGTGGTTGAGTGCTTCAATATAACAATGTTTTTCACAGCTGAACTGACTTATTTAATCACATAACTCATCATACCTTAATACGAATAGCATTAGTAGTGTATACAGATGTTTCTAATGGTACACTTGGAATCCAACGTAGGTATGCCAAGTATTTCTGGGCCTGTCTGTGGGGAAAGGTGGAGGGACATGAGTCAAGTAGGGTCTCTTCTGAAAACCTTTAGATTGAAATAGCTTTAGTTCTTGGCATTGGCACACACACCGTAAGTTTACAGCTTTTTTTTCTCTCATTCTTTCAATATCTATTCTTAAACAGAGCAATTGAGGATTGATGATTTGATGGAAAGTCCATCTTCCCAAACATAAAAT
Organism: Aselliscus stoliczkanus; assembly: GCA_033961575.1. Taxonomy (NCBI): domain Eukaryota; kingdom Metazoa; phylum Chordata; class Mammalia; order Chiroptera; family Hipposideridae; genus Aselliscus; species Aselliscus stoliczkanus. Next base: position 65,788,784 of record CM066740.1, on the reverse strand, counting down.
CCCATTCTTCAGGTTGCTCAGATTACTTCTGGACACACACAGCTGAAGGTATGCATAAGTGATACAACTCTCCATACAAATACAAGTACAGATATTTTCTTATAAACTTAATGCCTGATAGCTGTCCCTCATACATACTATGTCCATACTTAAAATTCACTCTAACTTGCTCAGAAATTTCATTTTAAGTATCTTGAGAATAGGGAAAGGAGTCTATAATATTTTCTATTGACAAGGAAGGAGGAGGTCTCTTGTCCTTGCCTATTCTTCTCATTTTTCTCTTTCCCTTTTCCAGACTGAATTTTGAGTTTTTTCAAAGTAATTCTGGTATCTTATTATACCACCAGTGAATATGTGGTCCTTGGAAAACTCTAAAGCAAGGCAAAGTGGGGTTTTATTACATAATTACTCCATTTCTTGTTTTTAAAAATCACTATTTCACACCTTCTTCTCTCCTTAGATACTCAGGGCCCTCCATGTCGCCCTCTGGCTAGTCCAAGTCCCAGTGTATTTCCTTTCCTTGTTCTCAGCAGCAAAATTTGCATTTAAGGACTTCTCTGATAATAATAATGCACATTAGAGTGCGAATGAAAATAAATTCTTCTGGGAAATATAATTATTATTCCAGATAGTAAAACAGCCAGCTCGGTTTACTACACAGAGTCCCGTGTTAAGTGCCAGACCTGCCTTCTGGAACCTGGCCTGTCTGTAACAGCTGTCGGACATTGGGTGGATCATTTCCTCCAAAATTAAAGAGACTGGATTAGTTTTCAGGCCACTTTCAACTAGAACATTTTATGTAAAATCCATGGAATTGGATTGGAAGCTGTGAAAATGTTCACTCTTTACTGCCACACAAGCATACACATGAGAGTGAATGGGAGAAAAAAAGATATGTACTTCCTAAAAAAAAAAAAAAATACAACAAAAATTATGACAGATAACTTTGCTTATGAAGCTCAAGGAGCTCAGTTAAAATTGGAAAGTTGTGGGGTGTTTTGTTTTTTTAGCTTTCTTAGCCCACTAGATGTTTTCACATCTCTCCCCACTTCTCAGTCAGAAATGGAGCCTCTCTTTATTTAACCAGAATGCGGAAACCAGGAGAAGAGAAGGTAGAGTGCAGGTGGAGTCAATCCTGTTAGGGTTAAGAAAAATAAATAACCTCTTGGCATTCTCTTCCCTGAACCGCATATCATTAATATCCATAAGTACTAATTTTTTTCACAATTTCGCTTTGTCCTGTGCTCATTCATTTATGTAGCTGCTGGTGGTACTAATCCAGAAGTAAAATGTCGAGTTGGATAAGCTGTTTGATAAGCTTTGTCTTTTTCAAATTAGAGCTCCCCTTTTTAATGGACTTGACACACACAGACATACATTTTTAGAACCCACATAAGATATGGGACTACCCCATGGTGCAGTCTACTCATTGTGTTACATTAGAAGGCAGTGGAACTCCCAGCTCTAGGAGTTCTGTGTATCTTTGCTATTGTTCTTAAGGAAAGTGACATGGGCTTAATAAATAGTGCAATACAGAGAGAGTTTGGGACCAAATCTCTTGAGACTCCTACCTTCTTTCCCTGGGAACTGCTATAGCGTTTTCAAAGCCTCATTTAGATCATTCCTTCATTTCCTTGTCATCGCATCTCCCAGTCATGCCAAGTATACACGGCCCATGAAGTGTCCTGCCCTATGCAAAGTGTGGTCTTTCTTCCCTGGCTGCTTTCCTTGTGACAGTCCACTGTGCAGACAAATGAGGAGGGCAGCAACAAAAATTTCTTTTCAGAAGGCAGGGGGTTATAAATTGTGGTAGATTTTAACAGTGATGTAAGCTTTCAAATATTCATAGTTCAATACATTTTGTATTGTGAAATATTACAGAGAATGTATATTCCTGTAACTAAAAATAAATTTCATTTGACATCCTGACTTTGTGTTGTCCAAAATATGGTAATTTAAAGTTAGTGTTTTCTTGATTCTTTTATAATACTTACTGGCTTCCAGAGAAGTATGCTTTTTTTTTTTTTCCTTTTTTTAGCTGAGCCATCCTGCCACCTGTTGGCAGCTCAGTGGCAGCTCAGCTTGGGCTGGGCATCGAACTGCTGTTGCTCAGAGCTCAGCTCGCACTCTTGATTGAGCTTTTAACCACCTGAGCCACTCGGCCGGTCCAAGAAGTATGCTTTTAAGGTGCCCTCATCACTTCTAATTCTTTGCTGTTGTAAATTTTCAATAATGTCACACTATCCCTAGCCCTACATGTCTATTGCTCAAACTATTCCACAAACAAAAGAAAGGCAATGCAATTTGTTATTTCTAATTGATATTTGATTATACGTCTCTGTTCTTTTTGATATCCCTCTAATTATATCCCGAAAATATCTCACTCCCACTGGGCTAAAACAATGCCAGATTGTAAAATATGACTAATTACATGCTTACTCATATTTCTGTATTAAAGGAACATCATTATTTAAGCTTTATTTTGTTTTTATTTTGAGAGGCAACTTGCTTTTCTAACTGTATAAGATCAAATTTTAAGTACAATAATAGAGAATACATGGTAAAAATCTATGACTACATAAATAATACAAATATTTAATGTTTATTTTCTTATTACTAGAATTACATTTCTTATGAGAGGATATTTAAAAATAGAATGTGAATGAATAATTTTTTTTTTTTTTCAGCTATGGAACAATGAAAATATATTTGGTTATTTTTAAAAAGCTATTTGACTATACGTTTGATATTTCATTTTAAACTGAGATATTGGTTACTATATTATAGAAATAATCCTCATGATTTTTTTCAAAATATTTACTTTCATTATGATTTATTAATGACACAAACTATATTTTAACTACTTGTCTTTATAAAGTTTTTTTAAGTCCTTTAATTTTTTTCATTTTTATTTTTTTCATTTTCATTTTTTAGATTTTTATTGGGGAATTGGGGGAGGGGAACAGCTTTGAGGAATTGGGGAAGGGGAACAGCCAAGTTGTTGTCCTTTTGTTCTTCAGTCTAGTTGTGGAGGATGTCGTTTCATGGGCCCATGTTGGTATCATCATTTAGCTCTTCCTGGGTGAGGCAGTTGCTCGCTGGCCATTGGACGGCCGCTCACGATGGCTCATGGCAGCTGCCGACCAGCCCCACTGCAGCCTATGCCTGCACCCGGGACTCACAGCAGCCCAGCTCCAGGTTGAGCTGTTGTTGTTCACCATCTTAGCTGTACAGGTCGCAGTGTCACTGGCTCGCATGTGGGATCTAAACCGGGGCCCCGCTGCTCAGAGCTGGCGTCCCAAGCTAACTCTTAAACAACGTGCCACTTGGCTGGCCCAATTTTTTCCATTTTTAAATTAAAGGGTAATTTACATACAGTAAAATTCACCCTTTTTAGTGCAAAGTTCTGTGTATTTTGACAAACATGTATAGTTGTGTAAGCTCTACCACAACTAAGATGTAGAATGGTTCCACCATGCTCTGAATGCTTCCATGTGCTTTTCAGGCAATCCTCCCTCCTATCCTCCAGTTCCTAGAACCACTGATATGTTTTCTGTCATTGTAGTTTTATCCTTTCAAGTCTGGTTGCCTTTTTTTTTGGTGGAGGGCAGTTTTTAAAAATTGAGTACATTTGATATATAACATTGTATAAATATAAGGTATTCATCCTGTTACTTTGATACATTTATATAGGTATAATATGATTGTGGTGATATTTATCACATTACATAATTATAGTACAATATTGTAGTCTATACTTATTATACTGATCTCTGTGACTTATTTATTACCCCTTGGTAAGTTTGTACCCTTAAACAACACCAGTCTTGTCTCCTACCCCCACCCTGTGGTAACCACCACTTTACTCTTTTTTTTACAAGTATAACTTTTAGATTCCACATATAATTAATAGCATACAGTACTTGTCTTTCTCTATCTAAACTCACTTAGCAAAATGTGCTCAAGGCCCATCCACGTTGTCCCTAGTGGCAGGATATCCCCCTTTCTCATAGCTGAATAATATTCCATTGTGTGTATAAACCACATTCTAGTCTGTCTTATAAATGCTATGTAGACTTCGGAGTCAGGTATCTTTCACTTAACGTAATGCATTTGAGATTCCTCTATAGTGTTCTGTGTATCATTTTGCCTTTGCAAGAATGCAGTTGCTTGTTCCTGTTATAATTTCTTAGGAGTTTAGAATTCTCTCATTTTTTATTCAAATATATTTTTATATAGTCTTACATTTTATTTTGGCTTATAAATTGGCTTGACTTACAAACAAGAGACCTTACTGGAGAATCATTTCTGAAAATTATTTTTGGGGTCTTCACCATCGTACTCTGCCCTCATTCCTGCTTCCACCGCAGTCCCTCGCTTGGCTCTCATACTTGCTTTCCCTGTTTTCACAGGTTATTGTTCATGTGTTTTCACTCTTTGTTGTCTGTTTGACTGATTGAAAGATGTAAGACTGATTCAGATAGCTAGTTCTTAAAGAAGAAAGTGGCTCATTATCAGTTGTTTAATAATGTTCATTCATTCTTTCATTCATTCATTCACTTACTCATTCCTCAATTGTTGATCATCCACCAATTTCTGTAAATGGCAGAAGAAATAAGCAGAATCCAAGAATCCTAGAATTGAAAGGAGCCTTTGAGATCATGAAATAAGTTTTTCAATCTCCCTTCTGAGTCAGATGGGAGATGGGGAGGGTTTACTATCCAGGAACCTCTGTCAGGTTGCCTATGGGCTGTCTTATATGGAAAAAGGGAATTAGCAGAGAGGTAAATCAAAAAGTCAGGTGGGCTGCTAAGAACAAATTATCAGTTTGAAAGGGCTAGCTAGGCTGAAAATGAACAGAAACCAGAGAGGCAAGACAGAAATGAGAATAGACAAGAGACCTGGAGAAATTTTCTGTGGGTAGGCTTTTTTACAGACAAGAAGTGAGCAGTTTAAATACATCTGAATGTGAAGGAGGCAATCCCCTTGCCATAGTCTGGCTAGTGGTTTCAAAAACTTCTGTGAATGAAGAACTTATTCAGCATTTAAAAAGAAAAAAATTGATAGAAAGTTCTTCCTTACATTGACTTGGAATCAATTAGTTAGTCATTATTTCTAGTTCTGCCCTATGGATTTATACAGCATATTTGACATAGGTAACTTTGCAAATGTCTCAATAGTTTTTATCTCCAATAAATCTTTCCTTTATCAAGCTAAAGAAGTCAAGTTTCTTCAGTTATACTTTATGTACTATATGGATTTATTTCACCCTTCACAGACCTGATCACTCTTCTCGGGTATGCTTCTGTCAGCCAAAGTTCCCCTTTCAAACATATCCAGAACTAAATACCATACCTTCCATGAGTGTGGCCTGACCAACAAAGAGCAAGTTGAAAATTTATCTCTATTTTTTTGTAACTTAATAACAAATTCTTTTTTAGACATGTTACATTGTTAGTAGAATTGTAACGCATTTCATCTAACTTGCAATTAATATACAATTTGAATAGTTTATTTTAATAATAGGGTTGGTATGTCTGTTAAATTTGTTTTTTTATAGTTTAGCTATTTAGCATGTCAAGATTTTAAAAAATTCCTGATTCTATTATCTATGTTAGCAATGATGTCATCCATAATTTTGATTAATGAATTTTTATAGCTCTGTTCAATTATTTTATAGCTCTGTTCAATGAAAATATTGAACAGAACAGGGTTAAGAATAGAACCTTTTCTGAATTTAGTGAGCATGGATGCTTTGACTTGTCATTAATCCTTTGGATGTGATTGTATACCTACCTATGAACATTTGAAATTAATCATAATTACACTATAATAATTCCTAACATTCATTGAGCAGTTAGTTTAGGCACTTTTGTAAGAGATTTGCGGGTATTATTAATTAACTTAATTTTCATAATACTTTTGTAAAGAGGTACTGTTATTTCCCCATTTTACAAATTGCAAGGCTAAGTCACAGGTTGTCAAGCACTGTGAAGGACCTGAGATTTTACCCTACTTGCACACTAGTAAATCCGCCAGTGATTGTTTTGTGGATGCTTATGGAAGACAAAGAATTGGATTACTCCTTGTACAGCAGGCGGCATGAGCTTCCTGTTTGTCTGGGTTCTTGTCCTCCAAACCCCACAGGGGCTCTGCAGAGTGGCTCAATGCCACACACTCTCGGTGGGCTGTACCACAGATGAGGAACCCCAAGTGTAGGAACCCCAATCTTTTATAATGGGCTGTACGAAAACTTTCCCTTCCTTCAGAGGGAGATATTTCTGTCTTCAAAGGCTATATGCTATATAAATATTTATGAAAAGACAGTTCAAAAGAAAAGCTGCCAGTGCTTCTCCTCACAAAACATGCAGAAACTCAAGAAACACGTGACATCTGCCTCTTATCCCATATGTTAAGAAATGTCCCCAAAGTTACACAAATAGTAAGTGGATTTACCCCCAGTTGGCCATGAGAGACTTTCTCCATGCTTTCTTGGTTTAGATGTTATACAGATAATGCATTTCTCTGATCCAGTCATCTAGTAACATGTCAGAAAAGGAAACAAGGTTTGGTATGGCATCTTTTTAACAAATCCATGTCAGGTTAAAAAAATAAAATTAAGAGCTCACAAGCCATCGGTTTAGTAACCTGTTCTAGAGTTTTGCTGAGGAATAGTGTCCAGATCACTGATAGTCATTTTTTTAAGAGTTTTTTTACCATAAAAAAAAAACACCTCTCTTATATACTACATCTGCTCCCCTGTTGTTTGTAAGTCTTCTAAGGTTATCAACTATGGTTCTGTGATAACATTTATACCCTGCTTTTTTTTAACACCTTGAAATTATAATTCATTCGTCCTGTACACCTGAATTTATTTAAAGTGACTCATTGTCCTCTTTTTAATCCCTGAGCTTTGCTTTTCATATTAATCATATTTGACTTTCTGTTTCAGTTTCCATACTTTCCTTTTTGGTGGAGAAGGTAAACACCCTAGGATTTAAGGAGTTTGGCTTCATCTCAGTTATCTGATAACACAGTAGTCCCCCCCGTATCTGCAGTTTTGCTTTCTTGGTTTCATTTACCTGTGATCAACTGAAGTCTGAAAATATTAAATGGAAAATTCCTGAAATAAACAATTTATAAGTTTTTATATTGCGTGCTGTTCTGAGTAGTGAGATGAAATCTCATGTCATCCTGCTCCATCCTGCCCTGGATATGAAGCACCCTTTTGCCCAGCATCTCTATGCTGTTAACACCCCTGCTAGTGTGTCATTTAGTACCCGGCTCAGTTGTCAGTTGACTGCTGGGTATCACAGTACTTGTGTTCAAGTAACCATTATTTTACTTAATGGCCTGAAAGCACAAGAATAGTGATGTTCACAATTCAGATATCCAAAGAGAAGCTGTAAAGAGCTTTCTTTAAGTGAAAAGGTGTGTAAGTGTAGGAAAAAATACAGTACATATAGGATTCGGTATTACCCATGGTTCCAGGCATTCACTGGGTGTCTTGGAACGTGTCCCCCATGGATAAGGAGGGACTAAAGTATACCATTGCCACCAAACAGTAGGCTCGTGTCTTCTTTAATATTTTCCCCTATCTAAATAAAGTTTTGAAGTTTTCTTAGATTTTTTTTTGAGGGGGTGGATTTGTTTCAGCCATTTTAAGCAATTATTAAAGCTCTGAGTCATGTTTCTGTACTGTTCCTTGCCATGTAATTTCTGAGGTTGAATAATCTCTGTGTAACTTGTGTTTTTATATATTTTATAATTTTTTCTTTATTAGTGTCTTCTGAGGCTGGAGGGGATCATAATTTCACGTTCAATAATTCGTAGTTTTAACAGATGTTTATCTAAAGCCATTTTTTCATTTTAGAGTTTCATGCCAAGCCATATATATATAGTAGGGGTTGGTGGATTTTTTTTTTTTTCTGTAAAGGTCTAGATAGTAAATATATGTTTTCTGGGCTGTAGGTCTCAGTCACAACTATTCAGAGGTATAAAAGCAGCTACAGACAATATCTAAATGAATGAATGTGGCTGTGTGCCAGTAAGATTTATTTATGGACACTGAAGTTGGAATTTCATATAATTTTCATATTTCACATAATAGTTTTCTTTTGAGTTGAATTTAAACATTTAAAGCTGTAAAACCCATTCTTACTTTACAGACCATCCAAAATCAGATAGTAAGCCAGTTTTAGCCCACGGACAATATTTTGCCAAACTCTCTCTTTCCCTCTCTCTCACACACACACTCACACACAATTATTCATATAAGTATAGACATATCTATTTTATCTCTCTTACTAAAATCCATGCCACATTTTATTCACTGGCTTGGAATTATGGGCTTAAAATTAACACAAACTTCTAAGAATTCAGTAATAAACTGTTTCATGAAATTCTTTGCATTTCGCTGCTAGTAAGTCCAAAGTAGTGCTTTTTATTGCTTCTTAAGCTTTCAGAGAAGTGATATTATTAGCAAGCCAATAATTGATTAGATGTTGAACTTTTGGGTTTTTTTTTTTGTTTTGTTTTTTTATAACTATAAACCCCTTTATTTTATGTTTTTGGTTTTTTTTTTCGTTTTTTTTTAGAGGGCAGTGTCACTGCCCTTATATGTGGGACCCGAACCAGGGCCGCTGGCTTCCCAAGCCAGCACTTAACCACCGTGCCACTCGGCCGGCCCTGATGTTGAACTTTTGTAATGATTAGTATTGCAATGTAAGTCTTGATAATAAAATACAGTGACCAGGTGAGTCATCAGAGATCTAGGTAGTGAACCAAGAACAACATTCATTTTTCCAGGGATCAGGGCAAAACTAGAACACCAGTAATGTCCCCAGAGAGGTAAAGTCCTGAATCAGTATCACAACTAGCAGAGGCAACTTCAAGTGTGAGACAGAGCTCTTCATTGTATTTGCTATGTGAGGATATGTGTGAATCACAGTCCCAAGTACAATTAGATAAGTTAAGTATCTGGCTAGAATTGGAAATTTGAAAACTGATCACACCAAGGCTACTTAACTTGATTTGGTTCTGTGCCTTTCGGTAAAGAGGATCTAGTACTATATTTACTTATGGTTGCCTTTTAGCTAGGTTTTATTATTTGTGTGTTCTGGTATTTCTTTATTTATATTTTTTAACATAACTAAAACCAACCTTATAGAGTCTGTCTCAGGGAGTGTTTTTGTTATTTTTGATGTAAACTTTTTAGATTATACAATCTCAGCTGGAGGAGATAGGAAGATAGATGAAAAGACTAAGAATGAAGAATAGGAAAGTTCTTTTTCTTGATGTTTTTTCTTCCTTGCTATGGGCAACTCCACAGTACTCAGCTAGATAGCAGACTATTTGACTCTCTTTTCTTTTTCCTTCAGAATACACATCTTCTTTTTGACAGGAGGCTTGATTTACAGGTAACAATTGTTTCTTTATGAAAGAATTGTAAATTGAACACCATCATTTGTTTTTCTTGGAATTTAAAATATTTTTGCTTCCATTATTCAGCATTTTGATAAGGTAATTTGAGATGTTTGATTCCCAACCAACCCATAATACCCATTCCCCGCAACCTCCCCCTCTTAACTCATCTTGAGTTGTCCTTATTTACTTTGACCTAAAAGCACTTATGTGAACTCTATTCTTATCATTTTAAGGCTCAGAAAACAAACTGTTAGCATATAGTATTGAATTTTGTTGTGAAATAACTTAGTTGAGATTTATATGAATTTTATATTTCTGGGTATTACAAATTTTTGGTTCATTGGCCTAGGTGGTTGCCATTGTGTTTAGTGAAAGTTTCTTTTAGGATGTAGTACATGCCACTTTACCAAAGCCGTGGTTAGAATTGCTTTCAGAATAGAGAGTTTTCAAAATAAAGCATAAGAAATATAGCAAATCTCTATTTTAAAGCTAAGACAATAATAAATGAAATATTTATGAGTCATGTCTTGGCTCTATGAGAAAATACAGACAAGCCTATGGTTTCATTACATTACTTACAGTATTTGTGTAACCTAAAAAAAAAGTACAAAAGACCTAATGTAGTCAGGTATGGGGGCTGCTGAGATACGTGTAACTAATGAACTATGATGGTCTTTCACAGAGAGTGAAATTCTCTTTAGAAAAGTTTTTCTTTGAAAATGTTAATAGAGGATGAGGAAATTCAACTAGAGGTAAAAAAATATTGTTTGATGACATAGGCAATACAAATTTAAGAAAGATTTAATTGAAAAATGAATAATGTGTACATTTGTAGGTTTTAGTTCCATAAACAAGGGCTATACTGTTATTTCTGTTTTTAAATCACATTTTTCAATGAGAACATTTATTCATTTTAACTAGTTCTTAATTTAAATTTCAATATATGGTGGTAAAAGTTAAAGTTAATTTGGTGTGTTTTTGATTTGAGGTTTGAATTCTCACATGTAAAGTGCTTAAGTAAATTATGACAAACCAAGATACATATATTATTAGTTGAAGAAATCATTTTTTTATTGCTAGAAAATAAAAACATTTATTCAAATAAATAAATAATATTTTTGCAACAAATTGTGCTACTTATTTTGAGATACAGAAAATATCCTGTTGCCCTTGCATGCTGGAAATAGTAAGAAATCTAAAACGTTTTAAGAGTAAGTTTATAAAATGTTATAGGTGATGCTATTGAGGAAATATCTTGAATATATGAAAATTTTATTTGTGATAATTTTACTATTCATAAGAATCATTTGGGAAAAATTATAAAAATGCTGATTTCCATGTCTGACCTGGGTTATTCTGATTCATTAATAGCCCTGGGGAGGGACCATCCTGCGTGATTCAAATAAGGTAGTATAAAGACCACACTTTTAGAAACACCAGAGTAAAATATCACATGGCATTTCTAAAGCTTTTTTTTTTTTAACGAAAATAAGGAGTTGAAATAGAACCCAAATTTCACTGGTCATCAGAAATAAGATTGTGATTTAGAATATAAAATATATAACTACTATAAGAATAAATTTATAACCTCTAAAGTTCTAACAAAATTTTTCACTTCCAATGTTTTAATTGATCCAGTGAATATTTTGAGTTTTCTATTACTAATCTAAAAGAATTCTACAATTTTACATACAGGAACAAGTTGTAGAAAGGAAAGAATACTATTAGCTTACTTTGATAAAAAGATTGAGAGTAAGGAGGAGGCAGAGAGACAGAGATAGACAGAACAAGGTGAAGGTAGTTGTGTTATGTGTGTGCTTAAAGCCTGAGACATTTAAGTTTGTCAACTTGTGTGTAAATCTTTCCTGCAACATTTAAGTTAAAACACAGTTTTTTGCCCTTTTGTTTTCATTGAGCTCAATTTACACATTATTATAGTGGTTGGCGTAAATTTTACACAAAATAAAATGAAGATTTGTGAATTGTTTGAAGAATTTTAGTGTTTTTCAATAAAACATATTTGAAGTCTAGACAGATTTCCAGAGTTTGTTGATTGACCATTTGGAATTGGGAATAATTCTTCCCATAGAAAAAGAATGGTCTAAATAGTGATTAATTTGCAGTGAAAAAATTGATAGAACACTTTGTTCTAATTATCGTATTTAAGAGAGAAAATTAGTTTATTTATTTTTCAGTACAGCCTAGTTCGTGAAACTCCTACCAGTAAGCCAAATGCAATTTCTTGTTTGGCAAATTCTCCATCTCCAGAGAATTTCCTGATCACCTGGTTTCTGAACCGAGTTCCTTCATTTTCCCTTGGGAAATGGGTCATGTCATATTTTTTTTGTGAGTTGACAGAGGGGAAGAATTCATAATCTTTTGGGTTTGGGGGTGGGCTAGGCACTTGAGCAGTTCTAATTTTATAAGATAGATGATGAAGAAGGGACAAATTGAAATAAAGGAAGGAGAGGGTAACAGAACCACCATAACTTTTGTCTGGCACTAAGCATGCAGCCTGGACTGGCTTACGGTGCATTTGTTGCAAGAGAAGATGGTTTGGGCACAGGTTCCATCTTCAGAACAATGCTAGCTGGAGTCCATGGTCAGTGCACGAAGTGAGAGCCAGAATGGCTGCCTACCCTTAGAGCACTAACTTGACCAACCAAAATAAAGCACAACAGAAAGGAGGGGAAACAAGAGTGAGTCAGCCAATCCTGTGTTTTGCTGAATTTGGATATGTATCCACATTTTGTATTGACTTTATTCTGGATATTTGAATAGCAATATTAGCATTTCATATATATACAACATTTTGTAGCTAATAAGGCTCTTATATTATCTAATTGGATCTTTGAACTAATTCAAGATGATTCAGGCAGATATGATATTATGCACTGTGCAGGTGACGAAATAATAGAAATGATTTACCCAAGGTTATATGGCAAAGCCACAGGTAAGCGAGCGATCACCTCTTCCTGGTGGGATGTTTTTTTCTTCTGTATATACCATAGTGCTTCTCATGACTCAGGTATCACAGTGCTTCTCAGATACTAACTTCCTGGAGGGCAAAGGTGGTGTCTTCGATTTTGTGGCTCTTCGTACCATGGGTGCACAGTGGAGACCCACCAGGACCATTTGTTACCTGGGATGTGGGCTTGACATCATGGCAGGAGGAGGGCGTGGCAGTACACAGATGAACAGCAGATCCCGGGCTTAGCCCTATTCTGGCTGTGTGATCTTGGGCAGGTTGTTTGATCTCTGAACCTAATTTTCTCATCTGGAAAATATGGATGAAAATTCTACATAGTGGTATGTTTCATATGAATTAAAAATATTTATGAAATGCCCACACAGTAACTGCCAGATAGTAGCTGCCTTCCTTTGAAAGATGACTGTGGGTCTTACGACTGACTGTCCTTTTTCCTATCACTTCCCCAAATCTTTTTGCTGCCCGAATGTTTTGTCTGTTGGCTTTGTTTTGTATGTTTTTCATCTTAAAACAGAGTCCTAGGGTTCAGGACAGGGCAGTCCGTTGTGCTAAGGGAGGATCCTCATACTGGCCCCGATGAATCCTGAAAGTGCAGGTTACCAGAAGCAAACATATTGCCTTCCTCATTTCTTGCCCCCTTTGGTCAGGCAGTTAAGTTATAAACAGTTGATCCAGGAATATGGTTTAGAGTAAAAATCTGACTTATTGCATGTTCTCAGAACTCAAATATTGTCTCTGCCTGTATCAGCATGTCCTTGGAAACCTGAAATCTGAAACTTAAAAATTAATTTTGAATTTTATTTGTGGTATTTGCAAGTGAAGTTACAATTGTTCATTCATGAAGTTCTCTGAAGGCTGTTACTTGTGGCATAACTAGATGTTGCCTCATTTTATATGAAAATTGTCTCAGTTTTACAGTGTTTTCTTTTTTGTATTTATCTAACCCCAGTTCTTATTGATTGACTTTAAATATGATGATTTTAGATTAATAAATTCATTATAATGAAGTTACGTTTTCTGGAGAAATATGTTTTGTAAGCTGTCCTATACCAGGGGTGCCAAAATAATATATACACATTTTAAGATAACGTCTCTTAAAATGTGTATATATTTTTTTGACACCCTTTTTTTGGCACTGACTGTATAATAAGTTTCTTTCTGGGCATCATTTTGACTCTCTTATAATTTTTCTTGCATTCATCTAATGGATTTAGATAAAATGATTTTCATGTCATCTAATTTGTACTTTAGGTCATTTCTTTTGCAGGATTGCTGTTCTCCTGTTCTGAGGGTCTCTTCCTGGATCCTGGATATCTACTAATCTGGGAATTTTACTCTTAACTTGGCTATCTTTTAAATTCAGGAAGCCAATTTTCCTGATTCTGAAATGGAGTAATTTTCTATTTTTATAACAAGGCTAATTAATTACCAGTTTCTGTTGGAATTAGAATTCTCTCCTTTGTGTAATGAATGGCCCAGACTGCTCTACTCTATGATGCCAGCTCTTCGCAGAATACTTCATGGCCCTGTAATACACTGTCATATATACTATCGATTACCATTTTACATGTGCACATTGAGAAAATTAGGTTGACAATATTGGATTTTCCCCTATGGATTTCAGGCACTAAGGAAGCACTAAGAAAAAGCATTTTGAGGATACTTTCACACTCATATCTCTTTCCTCTCCTTCAGTTCTAAGAAAATACATTGGATAATTTAGTTAAAAAAAAAAAAAGAGCACAATTCCTTTTCCCATTTGTCTGGAAATAATTATTTACTGAGGAGATATGTGCCCAGCGGAAGAAAGGTTTGGCAAGTGGTACATATTCTTTAGTCGTTGATGTTGGGAGCATATGTTAGTGATCCCCTAATACAAAGCACATGATCAAAGCATGGGTACTGTGTGTGCTTAGTAACTATTCTTAAATAATACTATGTCATGGGAGGGGCTTCATTTCCAGTGGGAATAATGAATGAATTTCACCCAATATGCAAGTTCTGTAATGGTGTTTTTCAAGATCTAGTCTAGCACTAGAAGTATCTATTTATGAAATATAGAAGCTTGGGATTCCATTGTACTTATTTAGAGATCAACTTCAGTAAAATTCTAAAGTAAATATATGGCGAAATTAGTATTAAGTAAATTAAATGTGAATTTAGCAACGAGAGAAAAATAAAAATAAAAATAAACTGCTTAGACACAGTCACATTACCTGACAAAAACATCAATATATTTTGCTAACTTCTTTAAAGTTTTTTTCCATATGCTTGCCACCTTTATTATTTATTTGACTAAAATAAATTGTGTGTACCAGGTTGACTGTTCAGTAAAAGATTGGCATTATAGTATTTATTTTGGGGACATAAACTCTTTTTTACTTGTACCTTCAGGCTTGGACTCTTTAAAACTAATTGAGCTGACTTTATACAGTACTACGTAAATACAATTTAGACTTGAAATTTGATTTCAGGATGAAGACCAGTGGCTGGCACAAAGTGTGGTGAAGCTCCGAATGTACCTAAGCCTATCAGTTCCTCTTCCCCACTCAGAGTCCACTCTCTAAAAGCAGCGATCTGCATTTTTAGTAACTCAGTTTTTTTTCTAAGGGTTTTAAATAGTATTTTTTGTATTCAGCTTAGTATTATTCTTCCCATCATTAGACCTGATTATTCTTAGAGGATATATCTTAGTATTAAGGTGTTTAGGGCCTTATCAAAATGCAGATTATTTAAGTGTATTTTTAAATGTAAGAATTAGATTGCATGTTTAAGATAGTCTCTATACACAGGAATTCATTAGCATTATTAATTTAGCAACATCAAACAATCATAATATTTTTTAGTTTCCTAGATATGCATCATAAATTTTTCTGTTGAGGGAGGTTATATGTTAAAATTGTTTTGTTGGCAAATTATAACTTATTGGCAGACCAGAGAAATTAATTTCTATGTGCCTAAAAATATACCTGTATTAGTTTAAAGATGTTCGATTTAATTGCTACATTGAATGTTGTTAAAACTAGTTTACACAGAATGATGAACTATATCTAGCAATATTTGTCTGCCTTGTTTTTAGGGGAAAAAGTTGGACCTGACCATTTAATATAAGAAGCACGCACAATATTATAATTAAAAATAATAACAAACATGAGAATACCAAAACATTAGATATTTTACTTGATATTTTTTGAGGGACTAAGTACTTTGTATTCCTCATCCTAATTGTAAGCTGTGTCTAGTTATTTGCCTTAGTAAAATCAGGGCATTAGAAAGAACATGGTGAGTGCTTTGCTGTATAATGGTATTTGTTGACTTTGTTAATGTTTTAAAATAAATTTTGTATTTCATAATATAATTTGACTTATATACATCATTGATGAAAGTGGGGAAAAATTCTTTTTTAAGCAGTTGGTCTTTTATTCCTGTATTATGTGTTACCTAAATATGTGCCTTTAATATATGTCTTCAATGCATCCTGCCTCATTTTGGTAATTTACAACGCTAGTATAAATCAAAATGATAGAGTTTTGTGGAGCATGATTGCAATCATAAAATGAGAATGCAGCATGTTGAAATACACAGAGTAAGTTTTTATAGTTTATTTTTCTAACAAAATTGAGACTACCTGAAGAGACTTTAGATTGATTTTTTATGAATGAACAAGTAGAGGAGTCATTATATTTTGTACATTTATGAAATCGAGAACGATGTTAGTCACCGGAGAATCTGTATGCTGTAAATGTTACCTTTAATCCTAATATAAGGTCAAAGCATTTATTCACACATTAGCCTTTCTCTTACAACTTATTTATTTTTACTAAAAATTATTAAAGGAAAAAAATTCTCCAAAATAAAAATTTTTTGAAAGGCGTACGTATATAATTTATTTGTTGTTAACTGATAAATATTTGTCAGAAAAGTTATAGTCTTGAGCCGGCCAAGTGGCGCGGTGGTTAAGCACTGGCTTGGGAAGCCAGCGGCCCCGGTTCGGGTCCCACGTATGAGGGCCAGTGACACTGCCCTCAAAAAGAAAAAAAAGAAAAAAAGAAAAAAAAGAAAAGTTATAGTCTTAATTTCACTTGAAGCAAATCTCATATTTTAAGATAGAGATCTCTTATATTGCCATGAGAACTTCAAGAGTTTCAATTTTGAGCATTTGCTGTGGCATATGGTACATTTTCTGTCCTATTTTTTACACCAGCCCATTAAGAAGGGAAAGTGAAGTAAGTAATCTAAAAATGACTCTGCTGTTGGCCTAACTTAACAACAACAACAAAAACGTCTTCTGTGTGTAAGTAAAGTTCCACATTTTGTCTCCGTGGTGCAAAGTCTCTGAACCATTTTGTCACCTAGTCGCAGACCGATGTCTTGTTTAGTATCCTAACTGTAGCCAGAAAGGTGTTGGGTCTTCCATGCATTGCGTACTGGTCCCGTCCTGGGGCAGAGCTTGGCAGTCCTATGGACCCACCTCACTTGATTACAGTCCAGCCACCCCTCAAGTTACATATGCACACACTTTTTCCCAAAACACATTCATTTTTACAAAAACTTAAAACCTGGAATTGAATTTGATTTGGTTTAAATTCAACTAAAAACAGCCAATGGGCTAAAACATACTTATTAAAACTAATCACAAGAAGTATAGTCATGTCTTTAAAAGTTCAATTAAAAAAATTTATCCTAGGGCCGGCCGAGTGGTGTATTGGTTAAGAGCTGGTTTTGGGATGCCAGCGGCCCAGGTTCGGATCCCACGCATGAGGGCCAGTGACACTGCCCTCCACAGCTAACAACAGCTCCACCTGGAGCTGGGCTGTGTGAGCCCCGGTGACAGTGTAGGCTGCAGCCCCTGCTGCAGTGGGCTGCCATAGGCTACAGTGAGTGGCTGGCAGCCAGCGTGAGCTGCCAATAGTCGCGGTGAGCGACATCCAGAGGCCGGCGACTGATCTGCCTCATCTGGGAAGGGCGCAATGATGATACCAACATGGGCCAGTGAAGCAACATCTCCACAACTAGACTGAAGAACAAAAGGACAGAAACTTGTCTGTTCCCCTTCCCCGATTCCCCAACTCTGTTCCTCTCCCCCAATTCCCCAATAAAAATCTTAAAAGAAAAAAAATTATCCTATTCAACTCATCTTTAAATTTTGTTATTGGGCATCTTAAACATAGTAACAACTTGTAAGATGAAATGAGTTTAATGAATTTCTTTCATCTTTCATCTTTTCTTTGGTGATTTTTGTCATTTTGTTTATGTTATTTACTGATCTTCAGATTAGCATTTTTATACTCTTCAGAATCTTCTTGTCATGCGCGTTGGAGAACTTGGTGTAGAAACCAGAAGATAACTTTTTTTTTTCTAACTGAGATTTCAGGCACTGTGGACACTCATGTGATAATATTTTCGGTGCTGATGAGAGGGACAAAATGCTTCCAGAACCTGACTATGGGGCATCAGCAGCGGGGTGAGGCATTTGTTCCTGTGGGGAGACTGATTGACCCTGATGTTGTTAAATGCTTTTGCACTTAAATTCAAAGGGATTTTTATTTCTTCCAGCAGAGCTTTAAGAATTTGGGAGTGAGCATTTGCTGTGGCATATGGTGCGTTTTAAATTTTAAAATACTTTTGAATCCTACATAAGCACTCAGTCACTGGTATGTTGGACTGGTATGAGCTCAGAGCACCCATAAATGATATTTTAGCTCTTAAAAGATAAGATATGGAGCAGATAGGAAAGAAACTTTGTTAAAGAATAGCATGATTCAAGTGTTAGACGGATTGGCAGAAGAATCATTGACAACCCTATTAGGGACCCATTGTGGTCACTTGCTATGTTGGTGGCCTACAGGGAGTCATACCTTCTAGTATCCACATCTTCCACAGTGACTCTTTTTTTTTTCGAGGGCAGTGTCACTGGCCCTCACATGTGGGACCCGAACCGGGGCCGCTGGCCTCCCAAACCAGCGCCTAACCACCGCACCACTCAGCCTTCCACAGTGACTCTTGCTTGTGTATGTGACTCTGATCAGTGGGATATATGAAGATATGATGATAGCGCTTGCGCATGGGAGCTTGCCTTCTTGGAGTGGTGCTTCACCATGTGCTGCAGCCTGGTCTGGCCTCTTTGAAGGTGGAAGACCACACAGACAGGAGCCTATTCTGGGCCCAGCAGGCCCAGTGAGCTCTGCACACAGCTGATGTACCAGGTGAACTCAGCTGTTGAGAGAGCCCAGGGCAGACCCGTAGAAGATCCACACAGCTAACTCACAGCATTGTGAGAAATAATGCATTGTGAGAAATAATGAATTGTGATTTTCAGCCACAATGTTGGGGTTTGTGATGTTTGTTATGCAGCAATTGATAAAGGATACAGGAATTTATTATATACAGCAGCAATATAGAAAATCAAAAGAATGAGAAATGTATATCAAAACCAGAGACATAAAGTGGAATGTAGTTAGCTATAGAATATCCATTTTGAAAAACAAAGGAAGAATAGCATCCTTTAGGAAAGGGAATGCCATTCCTTGGACTAAATTCTGAAAGAGATTTCTCCTGTCAGGCCTTTCATGGGAGTCATGAGTGATAGAGGAGGCTATATCCTCGACCACATTCCAGCAACAGATTTTCTGAAGGATCTCTTGTGACTATTTCTGGAAAACCCAAAGATATATCATCAAAGCACAACTCGGTGAGCTTGATTATTAGAGGGACTAAGATATATAGTACTCTCTTTTATTTTATTATATAGTTACCTATTTGACTTTATTCATTTCTACAACTTCAGTTAAATCCTTTGAAACAACTCCAAATTTATGTTTTTAATCCCTAATTTCTCCTTTGTGCTTCCAACAGTGCTCTTCTGTGTATCTTTTCCTGGATACTCTTTCTTCCCTGAGTTTTCTGGTTGGAATGCAAAATATTGCTTTCTTTCATGAATGTTAAATTGTGTTTTGTTTTTTTGTTTTTTTTTTGTTTTTTTTTGAGGGCAGTGTCGCTGGCCCTCATATGTGGGACCTGAACCAGGACCGCTGGCTTCCCAAGCCAGCGCTTAACCACCGCACCACTCAGCCGGTCCTAAATTGTGTTATTTCTAGCTCCACAATGCCTTATAGTTATTTATGTTCAGCTCCCAGAATGAACCGAATAATGATGGTTGGTGGACTTGAGAGTCTGCTTGCCTGAAAATATTATAGTTATATCATTTTAAAATACATGTATTAGAGAATCAGAGATTGAAAACAGTAACCAAATGGAAAGACTGAAATCATGGAAGAGCTGAAATAAAAATGAATAGAAGTCTCTTCTTTAAGCAATTGGAAATTTATCAACCTTGTGTGAAACCGAAAAGAGCAGGACCTGTACAGTTGTTGTGTTTTATTTGTTTTTTCTTTTGAATAACTGAATACTAAGTTTCCATTTAACTTCCTAAATATTATCTTGGCCAATCTACTTTTTTTTATTTTTATTAGAGGGCAGTGTCACTGGCCCTCATATGTGGGATCTGAACCAGGGCCGCTGGCGTCCCAAGCCAGCTCTTAAGCACCGCGCCACTCGGCCGACCCTTGGCCAATCTACTTTTCTTCATCTCTCATATCACTGTCAATGACTAAGACATTGTCAGCTCTTATTTGGCATAATGCAATAGTCTCCTGAAATATGTATTAACTGTACAAATTTTGGGGGCTTTTTCCATTTTATCTTCCTCCTGTTATATCAGAGCCTACCAGAGTACAGACACATGGTAGATACTTAATATATATTTATTGAATGGATGAATGAGTTTTTCTTGGATACTTTTATATGTCTCTAGTAGGTTCTGTAATATAGTAGTCAGAATGATGTTTACAAAACATTTATTTTCATATCATCCCTCTGGTTATAGTAGCTCCTTATTTTTCTTAGGGGAATGACCCAACGTCTGTTGGTTACACATTTTGGATACATGAATTTACAAATACACACAGTGGCTCACACAGAGCCTGGGTGGTTTGAGAAGTTACCACATGACAACACTGTAGCAAATCCAGATGCCATGTGCAGAGCAGGCCAAAAGTCCCTGGGGGAGGGGGTCCGTCTGTGTGGTGTTTCTGCGTCCAGGGAACGCCGGGTCCCTTGGAGAGAGAGCGTCCAGGACTGGACCAAGGAATCTACTGGTGAATCAGAGGAGCAGTTGCAAGGAAGAAAACAGCCATTCTATCTGGTTTATAATGCCTTTCTTCACTTTTATTTCTTTTTGGACTTACTTTTTTGTGAGCCATAATAAAGACAAGTCATAAAAAATAATAAATAGGGTATAGAAGTGACAAAGAGAAAATAAAGTTAACAAGATTATAATATTATTAAAATTGGAAATTGAATTAAAAAATTGAAAATATTTAAGACATTCAAAGTGATAGCTATAAATGAGAACAATAGGGAAAAAAAGATTGGGATTACAGTTCTAGAAAATAAGGGTAAAAGTTAAAAGAATAAAAATGTGACACTTAGAAAATAGAAGATGAAAGTTAGATAAGGAAATAGAGTATAAAATAAGCAAAAATAATAGTAAATATATGAGATTAAAATTTTTAAATGCTTAGGGTAATTATGATTAAGAATTCATGTGGACAAAGAATGATTAGCGGTAACGTGAGGAAGTTTGTATGTGGGTTGTCTTCGCAAGAGAATCATCTCCTGAATCCTTGGGTCTTTGGTCTCTCATTCTTTTTTTTTTTTAAGATTTTATTGGGGAATTGTGGGAGGGGAACAGCATTGGGGAATTGGGGAAGGGGAACAGACAAGTTGCTGTCCTTTTGTTCTTCAGTCTAGTTGTGGAGGATGCGGCTTCACTGGCCCATGTTGGTATTGTGATCATTGCGCTCTTCCCGCCTGAGGCAGATTGGTTGGCGGTCTCTGGACCGCCACTCACAGTAGCTCACCGCAGCTCATGCCATCTCCAGTGACTCAAGGTAGCCCAGCACCAGGTTGAGCTGTTGTTCACCATCTTAGCTGTAGAGGGCACAGCGTCACTGGCCCTCATGTGGGTTCTGAACTGAGGCCCTACTGCTCAGAGCTGGTGCTCCCAAGCAAACTCTTAACCAACGCGCCACTCAGCCAGCCCTGTTCTCTCTTTCTTTAAACACATTCATGACTTCCACACTCTGCATACTCTGATCTCAAGTACCAGCCTAAGGTTATCCTTTGGGAAATGCCTGTGGAAGCAGGGACAACCCCTTACTACCCCCACCTTGTTTTAACATCACATGGACTCAGAGTAGATCTCAGCAGTTACAGCAAGAGCCTGCATTCACATTAGTCATCTTCTGAGCCTGTCAGGTGGAAATAATTTTATAGTCTCAAGGGAAAATTTTTACATTTGGTTTAAGAAATGTAGATTATATTTTGGGGCAGATCACCCTAAGTTCCCTTATTTATAACCATAGAATTATAATAACGAATGCTTTATGAATGTTTACAATATACATTATATACATTACTTTATTTGATCTTTATAGCTACCTTGTAGGACAAGTACTTTTATTATTCCCACTGAAAGAGATCTTAAGCATCAATTTACTGTAGACTTCTATTTTATTGTTGGGGAGTCTGATCCTTGATAAGATATTTTAACCACTTTTTATTAGTCAAGCTGAGAGAAAAACCTGGATTCTTTGATTCCCAGTATAGTTCTCATTCTACCATAGCCTGTTACCATATTTCCACTTACTATTTTTAGGCTCACAGTGGTTGAATGTTTTGTAACATTTAAGAATAAGAATGGCAGAAAAGATGGTGAAGTTTTAATAGAAACTGTGATCTCATTCCAGATTATGAATGAATTAATAGAGGATTTATGCCAGTAATACTGTCCTTATGCATAATTTTTTATTCTGTGTGAAATTTGTCATCATTAAAGCATGATTTTCAAAATGGGAAAAATTAATGGCTTTCAAAGTGACTGAAGATAGAAAAAGTGTGTGATAAAACTGGGACTAGACAGGTATAGTAAATGACCTGTTATGTATTAGCCTAGACTTTTTTTTGGGGGGGGAGGTGGGGCTTCGCCTTTACCTAGGCAGAAACAAGTTTTGAAAAGATCTTGACAGACACAAAAGTTAACGTATTATTTCACTACACCAAAGCACAGTTATAGAGATTTGCTCAGGATGCTATCTCAGAATGGGTGAATGGGGAGAGGAGAGTTTTCTCAAGGAAAACCCTAAATTGTTACAAGCAGCTTGATTCGCATGCAAAGATTGGAGATGAAGGTTATTCTGGCTTTTTAGAGCAGTTATTCTCAGGGTGGTTGATCACTTTCTGTTGGGCAAGAAGAGTCCATTTTAGAATTAAATGAATCTCCAAATGCAAGTCCATTTTGCATTCTCCCAACCATACTTTGAATAGAACTGATCTGTATCATTATAGATGTATAGAAAGCCCATGAAAACATTCCTGCATGATGACGTTTCATATCATTTAGTTCTTTTCTACCTGAAAGTGAGTATATGAGATGAGTGGGCAGCAGAGTCTCAGAGTATTTTGGCCAATTTAGTAACTCACTGAAAAAAAAAAAAAGATTGAGAGCCCCTGGTATCATGCAAGTTCAAGTTGATCAATGGGAACCAAATATCACATGGTAGAAAAGCTGAGGGGAGAAAGCAGTATGGTTCAAAGCTAACATGCTGGGAGAACTTGGGGATGAACATGGCTAGAGAAAGTTACTGGACTGTCTAGGGTTCTGTATACCATGCTCAATAAATTGCATTTATCCTGAGGATAGTAGTAAACCATTGAGCCATCTTGAACTAGGAGATGGTATGCTCAAAGTTATGAAAACAAGAGTCTGAAAAGAAGGGAATCAGGGACATGAGTTTGGAAGCTGTAACAATAGTTCTGGTTAAAAAACAAAAAAAGAAAGAAAACAGAAAAATGAAGGACCTGAACTAAGTAAGTGGTGATGAGAATGATAAATAGATCTGAGAGAGATTAAGGAGGTGACAAGAGTGGTAACGATAGCAGCTAACATTCATTGTGAACTTGCTATGGGCTGATCACTATGGGCTTATCAGTCTTTTAACCACCTCATACATGTGAACTAATTTAGTCCCACTTATGAGGAAAGTATAATTTTTATTTTTACTTCACATATGAGGAAACTGAGTACAGAGAGGTTAGGTTACTTGTCCTAGGCCACAGAGCCACTGAGACTCTAGTGATTTGGCTCAGAGCCCAGACTCTGCACAGTAAATTGATGGGCATTCAAATGATAGATATGAAGGAGAAGGAAGAGGGTAGGGTACTAGCATATAGCTAGCTATTTCTAGTCTAGGCACTGTTATAGGAAAAGTGGGAGGTGATGCATATTTGGAGTGTGATGAAATGGAGAAATGAAGTGGAAAGAAGATGGATAAAGTCAGTTTTGTTTGTTTTGAGTATGAGTGGCCTGTAGGAAATCCAAGTGAAGATATCTAGTGGGCAGTGATCCATGGATCTTGACTGTAAAAATCTAATGCAGGGCCGGCTGAGTGGTGCGGTGGTTAAGTGCTGGCTTGGGAAGCCAGTGGCCCCGGGTCGGGACCCACATATGAGGGCCAGTGACACTCCCCTCAAAAAAAAAAATCTAATGCAAACTCACAAAAATATGGTGGCTAGATTAGCACACAAAGGGTGTCATGAAATCTATGGTACTGTATTCAGTTTTGAATGTCATATTGTAACTGAAACTGAAGTTTATCTGGAGGTAACATGCTTTTGAAGAATTGAGAAACAATGTCATAAAAAGATTGGGATGTTTAATGCATGGTTGATGAGACTTGGGGAGGTTTGATAATGTACAGTGTTTTAAAGATAAGTTATGTAGAACAGGGGATTTATTTCATGTAGCCTCAGCCAGGATAGGACCAAATAGATCCAGGTTGTTCAGATACACACATGCTGAGAATAAAAGCATGTCTGAAACAGGAAAGATTGCCTTCTGAGGTAGCGCCTATACACAGAAATCTGAAATATTGACTAGAGTGCTGCCCAGTAGGTGTGTTGTGGAGGTAAATCCTGTTCTGCATAGATTATTGAATCCATCAGAACTTGGTAGCCTTGTAATGAAATGTACTAGGTTGTTTCATAACTTGTTTATAAATTGTTAGTTTTTGGTATTAATAGGTCTAGTCAGAGTTTTTCTTCACAAAACTTGAAGTTGAAGTAAATTCTTTTTCTTGGCATAAAACACACCAGCCATTACCATCTAAGACAGGGGTTGGCAAACTGTGGTCCCCAAGCCACATGCGGCCCTTTGGGTAAGTTCTGTCTCAAAAATTTGCCGACCCTTAATCTAAGATGATAGATGCTGGAAATTTGCAGGAATTTTCTTTACATATTAATACCTCTCTTATGATTGTTTTGGTTGTTTTAGCAGAATGCAGTTGTTTAGATGCAGAAATTATTTACTGTATCACTGGTTCCAAATAAAGATAGTGGAGTTTTTAATTCCACTTAGAGCAAAATATCAAAATACAGTTTCTCATTACTGGACTTACAATCTTTGCATCTACTGCTTTTGACCTCTGGGAGTTTTGTTACCAGCAGTGAAATATAGCCTTCATGTTGTACTGTAGAATAGATACTGTAAATTTCTGGCCTGCTTTTCCATTGATCTGGATTGCCATGTGGGAATCTTATTCAGCTGATCTTTATTTCCTGAGTCAGAAATTCTGTTTTACCCACCTTTGGGGCTTTCCACAGCTGTTCCCAGAGGCCCATCAGGTCCTGCACATGAAGGAGAAGGTTCAAAGGCAGAGAAAGCAGGTTCGGCTGAAATGTTTACACTGCATTTTAAAAATTTCTGCAAACAGTTTTTAAGCTGATGGATCAGCATGAAAACTTAGCAGATCTAAAACTTTTTATATGTTTTAGTATAGGTATCATTTGAATACACATAATTTTTAAGGAGTGGTATGGTACTCATTAGTCATAAATTTGGTACAGAAATGACTTGGTTGTATATGATTTTTTCAGTAAACATAATTAACAACATTGTAATTAATTTTGTAAGTTTATTGATCTTTTCCCACAGCTTTATTTGCCTGTTCTTATTCTGCTTTGTTTTGCAGCTGACAGTTAGTATTGAACTGAAGTAAAAGTTTACACTCAAAATAAGAAATGAACAAGCCACTACAAACTTTATGATAAACATATTTCTAAGGTTTTGTCACTTTTTATGTGGTCAACTACATATATTATATAGTAATAAAATGTTGACTTTTTTTAAAGGTAATGAGAATATCAATATAGAAGAGCCAAATATGAATTTAGCACTTATTTAATAAAATACATTTTAATTAGAAAAAGTATGTTGTATTATTACAGAGTGATGTACAGTGTGGTCTTTTAAACTATATTCATTTTTTAAAAATTCCTTTTTCTTGTTGCTGTTTCAATTGGGCATTTTCTGTTATCTTGTCTTCCAAATTACTGATTTGATCCTCTGCCTCATCTATTCTGCTGGTGATTCATTATTTCAGTTATTGTATTCTTTACTTCTGACAGGTTTGTTTTAAGATTTCTATGTCCTTTTTATGCTTGCTGTCTCTTTGCCGAAGTTCTCACTAAGATCCTTGAGAATCTTTATAATCATTGTTATGAACTCTGTATCTGGTAGGTTGCTTGCCTCCATTTTACTTAGTTCTTTTTTCTGGAGTTTTCTTCTGTTCTTTCATTTGGGATGTATGTATTTGTTTCTATGTACTAGGTCAGGGGTCAGCAAACTATCGCTTGTGAGTCGCAGGCTCTGAAGTAAAATTGAAAATGAAAATAAAACTATCATAGTTTCATTTGTAAAAATTTTAAAGGATATTATTCACATAATGGTGATTATGTAAAAATATATTTATGGGTCTCAAATAATTTTTAAATTGTTATGAGGGACAAGATTGGCTCTTCCAGGGGTCAGCAAATTTTTGAGACGGAACATATCCAAAGAGCTGCATGTGGCTCGTGAACTGCAATTTGCTGACCCCTATACTAGGTAGATCTGCTACGTCTCCTAGTTTTGGCTGGGTGGTCTTATGTATTGGGTGTCCTGTGGGGCCCAGTGGCATAGTCTCCCTGGTTGTCTGCTCTGGTTGCTCCAGGATTGTCTCTTGTGTGGTTTATGTGTGCCCTCCTGTTATAGTTGAGTTCTTGGCATTTCAGTGGGTGGAATAGACCCTCAGGTTGATTGGCTGTGGGGTTTGACCACCTCCACAGTTTACAGGCTGCTGTGTGGAGGGCTTACTCCACTGAGTGGGATTTGATCCAGTGGACTCTGGTGGCTGTTGTGACCACTCTTTGGGTGTGCCACATGTGGGGCTAATTCAGTGTTGCTCTGCTGTGGTATGAAGGCAACCTTCAAGTATGTTGGTTCTGGGGCCTCTTGGGAGGGGCTCTGGTTCAGGCCAAGGTCAGCCACTGCCTGTGACTGGCCACAGAGTACTTGGTAGGAGCTACAAAGTGATCTGCCATTGCTTACTGCCTGTGCTAAACCTGGAGGCACAGGAAAGGCCACACTGTGAACTGAGGATATCTACCACCAATACTAGGCCTGTGGTAACTCCACAAAAACCGGGCTACCCCGAAGCCTGCTGCCATCTGCCAGGTCCCTTAAGGTTCAGCCAATGATAGAGCCTTGTGGGGTACACAAGTTGGGTTAGGCAGGGTTTCAGGGAGTCACTATATTGGGAACAGTTGTGGTCATCAGCTTAATGTAAATTCTAGTTTGGTGCCAGTGGAGCCTGGACCTACTCAGTAAAAATTTCAGAACATGCTGGGCCAGTTTCTACCCACCTGGGACCTGCTGGAGTCCAATAGTTTTTCAAGAAAGAGTGCAATATGGTTGAAGCTTCCTGCTCACAAAAAAGTGCCTCCTATGTTGGGGGAATTAGGTGGGGTGGGGCCCCAGCTGAGCTCATCAAGCCAATTAGATTCACATTTGTCCATGAGGGTGTAAGCTCAACACAGGAAAGATGGCGCCTGCCTGCCGCCTGAACTGGAGAAGGACCCCATACAAGGATAATGGCGACTCTCCTCCAGTCCTTGTCTCGAAGCCACACACCTCAGTCTCTCCTCCATATGCCTTTGACATCCCTCAAGTCACTGTCCCTCCGTCGGAGCCCAGGGTGAGTGTCTGTGAGTGAGTGAGTCAGTGTGTGGGTTGTTTAAGAGGAAGTCTGGGTGTCCGGTAGCTTTCTGTCCCACCTGAATGGTTGGAATCCCTACTGTTTTTCACAGCTAGATGTCGTCGGGCTCCTCTACTCATCAGCATTCCTCTGGGCTGGGGAGGCGGGTGTGGGGCTGGGGTTTCTCACTCTTCCATGGGGAACCTTGTGGCCAAGGTATCCCTCCTGATTCTCAACTGCCACAGGGAGATTTCTGGCCCATTCGTATCTCTTCCCCTCCTTCCAGTCTCAATATGGCTTCTTCTGTATATTTTTAGTTACAGGACTGCTGTTCAGCTAGACTTCAGATGGTTCTTCAGGTTGATTGTTCTATAATTTAGTTGTAATTTTAATGTGTTCACAGCAGGCACAGTGATTATCTATTCTGCCAAATTGGATCTCTCACCATTTTCTTATTAAACAGATTTCTGACATTATAACAGAATCCATGCTTCTGGGAAGTTTACATACATTAAAAGACTTTTTGACAATATGAAATTAGTCTTCTATATGGAATTATGGGAGAATTCACAAAATGAGCATACATGCTTAGCAGCTGATGCATCAAAATATTTTTTTTTTGAGGGCAGTGTCACTGGCCCCCATATGTGGGACCCGAACCAGGGCCACTGGCGTCCCAAGCCAGCGCCTAACCAATGTGCAACTCAGCCAACCCTCATCAAAATATTTTTGACTTCACTTTTCTTTATGGGCTTCTTTTCCATTTTTATCCATGTGTGTTGTGTGTGTGTGTTTGCCTGAAAAATTTGCATAATGTAAACATAGTCTCTAACAACAAACTAGCCATTTGGAGATATATTGTTTAGCTTTAGGGAATAATAGGTTTAGGAGGGAAAATTACTGGGAATTGCATAACACAGTCTATCCTCCCTCACTTCTACCCACAAACATAATTGTATTGTATTATTAAATGACCTGGGGTCATTTGCATGAGAAATGGTATACATGCCAATCTCCACATTTGAAAAGTGGTACTATAATAGCTAGCATG
Organism: Aselliscus stoliczkanus; assembly: GCA_033961575.1. Lineage (NCBI taxonomy): Eukaryota > Metazoa > Chordata > Mammalia > Chiroptera > Hipposideridae > Aselliscus > Aselliscus stoliczkanus. The sequence continues at coordinate 65,760,187 of CM066740.1, read as the reverse complement.
TTACAAGCAATTTACTTTTATTCTAGTCATGAGAATCAAAACATGATGATTTTATTAAAATCATTCTATAACTTAGTATTCTAATACAACTGGGAATATGCTGGATTTCTGGGGTTTCTTGTAGTATCTGGAGATTTATGTGTTATTTTGTTGCACTGGTATGTTTCCTGTTTTAAACTCCCAAAGGACTGATTTTATTCTGTATTATAGCATGATACAATCTATTGTTATAGATCCGCTTTCCAATAGGCTTTGAGATCTGCATGGTTAAGGATGATGTTTTATCTGTCTTTGTCCAATACCAAGCAGTAAATTTATTTGGCAGTGAGCTAATCATATAGTTGGCCTGTTAAAGGCAGCTTCAAAATAGGATACATTTTCCTTCTCCTCTTCTTTTTTTCCTTCTTCTCCTTCTCCTTTTTCTTGTCTGTCATTGTAATCATCTCCTCCGTCTCCTTTTCTTCCATCATTTCCATCATCATCACCATCACCATTGCCATCTTACATGTTGAGTATGTGCAGGAACTGTGATAATTTCTACAATTCATGATTACTTTAATCCTCACCACAACTTTATGTGGCATATAATTTATGGGTGATGAAACAAGATATAAACATTTAAATAATCACCCAGTGATGTGCAACTAATAATCAGGAAAATCAGAACTCAAACCCAGGTCTAACCCCTAATTCTGTGCTCATGACTACTACTGACTTCAACCATGGAATCACAGACTCAGTCTTCAGCGAGTCACAGAACATGCATGACCCAGTATTTAATTTTTTTTGAACCATCTATCACATTGCCTTCTATCTAACATGGAATTAATGTTTGAATAAATGTGTTAATGAATGGCTCTCATTTTTGCATTTTATTATATAGCCCATTGATGCAAAGATCGTTTAATTTATTCAGTATTGTAAAAGTAAGAAAAGCATCTGCTTATTTAGTATGCAGAATGAATAGCAACTTAATGACAATATTTTTCGGTTTTCTTAAATAACTGCATACTTAAGTAGAGTGTGACTCTTCTCTTCTGGGCTTGGATTACAGCTCATGTAATGCAAGTTAATCTGAAATGTGAACCCATAATGGTGGCAAAGGAACCTGGGCTTCCAGGCCTAAAAGTTTTCAGGAGAGGAAGTACTGATGGCTGTGGAGAATTCAGAGGTCTTGGAAATCCCTTGAGGAGGCTAATCCTCCAGAAATGTTCTCCATGTTATTTGACGTTGCTGTAGACTTCAAATCCTCACCATAGCTTGGATCCCTGGTGTTCAGTGAATCAGGATGCCTGCCCTCTTTCCCATTAGCCTGCCCCCTATACAAACAAAGCCCAGACATTTTTAATTTTAGAGCAGGATGTCCAGTAGAGGGGTTGCCTCTCGTGGTCTCAGATTGATTACATGCCAATCCGAGCACATGCCCAACACACTGTTATCCTTAGTTCACAAAATACTCATTTGTATGTATTGTAAAAGGTGTACATATCTAGCAAAAGATACTTGGTTCTAGGGAAGAACATTACCTTTCTTTAGTGAGATTACTATAAAGAAATAACAGTTCATTTGAATTTCATATGAATCCCTTTAGAAACCTGCTCAAGGAAGGTACTGTGGTAGGTATTTGGGGGGGCTTAAAGATGAAGAAGACATAGGAACTTAAAATGTAGTGGGAGAGATATATGTGTGTGAGTAGCTAAGTAAAATGCAAGACCAAATAAATTAAGTTCTATTAGAAATTTCTATTAGAAAAGCAGCAACCAATGGCAATGTTCTATTCCAATTTGAGCTTCAGGAAAAAAATATGGGATAGATGACACCTGACCTGAGTTTTGAATAATGTATAGATGCCTAATTGGTTTATTTATGTGAATATTCAAAACATAATGGTTCACATTCTCAGGAGGACTTTATGTGTATATGTATGTGTTCTATACAGATGTGTGTGTGTGAACAGTCAGTGAGATTTACGAGTATGTACCACTCATAAATACTTTCTTGTTCATAAAGTGTGAAAATACAGAAGGCTTTATAATTTTTTTCTCCCTTAATTGATGTTATTGGAATATTATTTTGTCTTAGGTATTGGGTTTAGAACTAAAACTACTGGCAGTCATTATTAAGTAGTATAGTAACCTGTACACTCTTGCAGTGACACATGGGCGTGTGCTAAAGTGAAATAACTGACAGGCTTTTGGAATAACACGGTTATGAAGGGACACAGATAATTTTGCAGTGAGAGCTCCTAAGTCCAGCACTTCAGCAGCTGCATTGCATTCAGATAGCACTTAGTGTAGTCTGGATTCTTCTGGCTGAATAGGAAGCATTGTGGAAGGAGAGACATGACTGGTCATGTACTCCTACTCATGTTACCTTGAAATGACTACATCAAAATAACCTTCTGCTTTACCCTTATGGAGGTCTTTTAGATGCTTTAAATTCTTTCTTCCCAAACCTCTTTACTTCTTTGTTGATGCCCCTTTTGAGTTATCTATTATGGCTTAACAAATCACCATGAAGTTGGTGGCTTAGGACAACACATTTATTATCTCATAAATCTGGGCGTGGCTTAGTTGGGTACTGCACTGTCAGGGTCACTTCCAAGTCGCAATCACAGTGTCAGTCAGGGCTGACGTCTCACCTGAAGATTCAACTGGGAAAGGATCCATTTCCAACCTGTGTGGTTTTGGGTAGGATCCAATTTCATCTGGGTTGTTGGACGGAGGGCCTCAGTTTCTTGCTGCCTGTTGACTGGTGGCTGGCTTCAGTCTCTTGCCATGTAGGTCTCTCCCTAGGAAAGCCCGTTTTATTCAAGTCAGCGGAGGAGAGGGTCAATAGAGAGTCTGCCAGCAAGGTGGGAGTTATGGTCTGGCCTGACATAATCGGGGTGACGGTATCCTATCACTCCTGCTGTACTCACTTTGTTAAAAGCATGTTACAGGTCTTTCTCATACTCATGTAAGGGCATAAATACCAGGAAGTGGAGTCACTGGGGGCCTCCTTAGAGTCTGTCTGCTGCAATGCCTGAAATTTCCTTTGGAGAAGGGGATAGACGTACTCTATAATGATACATAAAAGATGGAAAATACAGAAGGGTGAAACTCATCAGCTGTGAGTTTTACTTTTCAGTGAACAATTTCAAATGACATCAGAGCTTTTCCTTTTTTAATATCCAGAGAATATAGAGAGACTAAGAAGGCACTGGTTGATGCAATAGGAAGAAGTCATTGTCAGCAAGGTAGAACATGCAAAAGAAGACAGATGTTTTCCAGTTTTTGAATTGTATGTCAAATATTTCTTGCTTTCTTCCAACTGCATAGAGATCAGTAGAGGTTGTTTTCAGAGATGTGCTATCATGAGACCATTTGTAATTTATAACTTTATCATGATTTAAAAAGAATTTGAAATCGTGATTTCTCCTCCCTCTCTATTCCCCTTACCCTTTTCTAGGGTATTTCTTATTCGATATATCATAGTAGTTGCGTGTTTGTAGTCAGTACTACAAAGAAATAAGGAAATAAAATTAACATATTTCTCGTTAAATATGAGTCAGAAAATAGTAACGATATAAAATTTAAAGCTGGTTTTGGCAATGGAAATTGACAGGTACATGTCATAGGTATCTGCTTATGATGGAATGCTAGGGACAGGCCACTGGGTAAATGATTAAATTGGTTTGAATAATGATCAGAAAACTGCATGTGGTAAACTATCTTGTCTCCTTAAATCCCTTAAAAGTATAAGAATATTCCAGCAGTCATTGTTGTTTTACCACCAGAAGCAGTAAAATATGTCAATGTTATTGTGGAACCAAACCTAAGAAATTTCCTTCAAGTCCTAAGCAGTGCGTTTCTCCTCCTTCAGTTAACATAACCACCTGTGGTTGATCATGGCCCAGTAGTGCTCCGAAATGAACAGGATACCGTCATCAAAAGCAGGGGATTTGACTTCAGGCCACCACCTCTGGTCCGAATATCAACTACTATTAAATCGACCCTTGTGAAGTTTCTTTCTCCGCCTACAATGACTCATCTTCTTGTTTATGAAGCAGATTCTCAGACTTGGCCTTTCTTATATTTTCAGTATAAAAAGCCCATTATTAAACTTATTGTTAAAATGTTATTTTCTATTTAGCTCTGAAAGTTTCTTTTTACCGTCAAATTACTGACTAGCCTGGAATCAGCACTCCAAAATTGGCATTTGGAAAACTGGCTTGGTTAAATATATTTAACCTCCCATCTGTATGGTCTGAACATGTCCGTTTTAGTGTTGTTTGACTTCAATTTTGAAAAGCTTCAGGGATTCAAGGACCATGACTATGTACATCTTTTTGTGGAGCACATCATACAATTAGACATTTAATAAATGCTTTCTTCTGATGAAAACATAGTTAAAAGTCCTCTGGAAAATGCAGAATGTTTAGACAACCAAATATAGAATCATAATTCTAAATCAAATATAGAATCAAAAGACTCTCTAGTATTCTGAAATGGCTTCCTTCTTCATAGAAATTTTAGCTTTATGCTCTTTTTCATCCTCTCCATATATTATTAGGATGTAAAAAAAATAAATAAATAAACATAAAAAGCCCTCTTATTTAGTGTTTGTTTTGTCTGAGATACCATAGCTGTCTGGCTGGCAGAACATTTTTCCCTTTTGTCTTGGTTCTGTTGGAGATATCACATCTTCTACTCATTTGTGCTTTTCATTCAGGAAGATGGGGAGGAAGTTGAGTATGTTACAATTACAGAGCAAGAAGTCACCTTAGGACTAACACAGCCCAGCATTCTTAATTGAGCCTTATAGAAGTAAGCGACTTGTCAGAGTTTAAACAGATACTTAGTGGAAAAGCCCAGACTAAAATTCAAAGGTTTGAACTGCAAGCTCTATATTTTATAGTGAACCAGGATAATAGTATTATCTTTCAAGTGTCACTTGCAGTTTATTGGGACCTGGAGACACAGTTGATATCAACTTGTTTGTGTATTTTTCCCATATTCACACACATTGATTATTAGATATTGAAGTGATATTGCAAATCTCAGTATGTTATCCACTGGATAACTTTGAGTCAGTGCCATATGGCAGATCTTATTTTGACTGTTCAATAAATTGAGACTAAAAAAACATTTTTTTCTCAAAATTATAGTAAAATTGTACCTGTTCTACCTATATGTGTGTTTTGGGAATATTTAAGTAAGTATCTTTTAATTTGACAATATATAGTTGCAAGTCATGTCATCTTACTTTTTCTGTGAAAACTGGGAATTCTGTGCCTGTCCAATTCACTTTTTCTACTGATCGGCAGTACAGTAGAGGCTGAACTTCACAATTTAATCCTGTTTTTTTCTCTGTATCATTCTGTCATTGTTTTATATACCTTTACTTCTGTCATTAACTATAGAATTTAAGCTTCACCAAGGCTTAGTATAAGAATAACTATATTATTCTTTTGTATTCTACCTAGTAATTATTTTGCTTCTGAACACATATTAGGCATTTAATAAAAACTTTTAAAAATTAATTTTTAGCCTTAAAGTATATTTTTTTGATTTCATTAAAATACAATAAAAGATATAATAATACTTTTCTTGAGGAAAAACAAACAAACAAAAAACTTGGTTCAAACTTTTAGAAAATCTCTCTCTAGAATAAACCAGAAAGGTTTTCTTTTTAAAATTCCACACAGCTGATCTAATTTTCTGTATTTATTTATGTATATATTTAATCGGATTTCATGAACACGTTGTTTTATCCACTTGCATTTGATGTTTTTTTCCTCAGTATTTCTGTAGATTTTTAAATTTTTTTTATTTTAAGGAAACAGGATTAAGAAAAAGAAAGTGTCTGGGCAGACCATTCCTAGTATTTTAACACCACAATACAAAACACGATCCTAGTTAAATGTTAATAATTGAATAATATTGATATGAAAAGGTAACTTAGAAAATTTAAATTTCAGCCATTCTGAAATTTTTACTTTAATATATTTTTGTGTTGATTTTTTAGTGTGTGATGTAGGTATTTTTGTAAATCAGTTGTAAAAGTAAAAATACAAAAATATTTTCATAAACCAATATGCTAGAGACAAAATACAAAGATATGAGAGTAGGTATATGAAAAAAGTTGGGGATTTATTTTTTTCTGGGAAAATTTCAAACTGCCATTGAATTTCATTTTCATTTAATTTTTAAAAGGAAATGTTGGAATTGTTATGCTAGATCACTTTAAGCTTTATTTCTACTACATTTTATCATAATGCACACTGAGTATAAATAAACTCTGGTATGCTAAACCTAATAGCAATTAAACTGGAAGTATTTGTATTTCATCACTGTGAATTTCGCAGCAGTGTTTCCATGACAACTTCCATGCTGGTTAAAACAACCAGAGGTAATCAATAGTTTACATATTTTTTCTCTTGTAAGAATGGAATTTGTGTTGACAGTTTTGGCCTTTGATGCCACTTTTGTTCTGTGTGAACGTATCTGTTTACCAGATGATATGTTGCTAACTGTCAGGCTGAGGTAGAGTGACTGCTTTTGATAAAGCTGCATTAGAATTTCTAGTTTGTGAAGCTCTTTTACTCTTAATTATCCCCATCAGTATAGAATAGTCCATTTGCTTCAGTACTCTACAAACTATACTTGGTTAAGTCTAAGTATTATGCATACTAAATTGGGAAGTCCTTATTTTGACCATTTAGAAATGGAAATTTCTCTTAATATTACTTCTTCATTAATGCCCACCCCCCCAAAATGGCGCGCGCGCGCGCGCGCGCGCACACACACACACACACACACACACACACTTCGAAAACAACATCTAAGTGACCTCTTTGGAAAAGGCCTTGGGACAGTATTAGTGATTTTCTTACGCCACTCACTTCCCTAGAATATTTTAATTACACCAGTAGAGTTTGCTACCAAGGATATGCAAAAAGGAAAAGAATAATTTTGTTTTTTCAAACAAAAATTGCCAAGGTGATCATAAAACTGAGAACTTTCCCCTTTTACTCTTAAATAGAGGCACATTAAAAACCTGTATAATTTGAGGTCCTTGAAATAAGCATCCATAAACATGTTCTTATAAAGAGGACTGATACCGAAAAATTCTCCAGAGCCATGTGAATTGTGCAGGAGAGGGCAGATATCATTCACTCAGAGGCACTGAACTTGTCCTGTTCTGTAACCGTGTCTATGGTCATTTGTCAGCAGTGTTAGTCCTGCAGGATGGGACTAGGTGGAAAGGCATAGTAAATATTTGTATGACTTATCTGTGGAAAATAAGCTCATTAGTTTCTAAAATAAAACTTGAAAGTTTTTGTGGATGGTATGACTATGAAGATATTAGGCTTTATGTCTTCTCACAAAAGGAAATATTTTAATTTTCATCTGCTTTGATAAACTAATATTAAATCATCACTCACCATGAGCAAAAATTAACCTTGATTTCCTTATAATAACCTATTAAAATGTATTAACATCAATAAAGTTGATACTTCTATAAAATAATATATGGTTTCATCTCATTTTAAAGAACATAATCCTGATTATCCTAATTTTCTTTGATCTTTGTCATGACATCATTATCCACTTAGTTGCATAAGCCAGAATCTTGGAAACATCCTTGAACCCTTCTTCTTTCATTCAGTTGTTCATTCACTGTTTCTTCTTATGCACTCCAGGCACTGAGGATGCAGTAGAAAACAAAACACACGAAAATCCCTCCTCTTATGTAGGTTTTAGGCTCATGAGGTAAAGCTAACAATAAAATGAATCAGTAAAAGATAAGGATTGTGAGATGATGGTAAGTGCCATGGAAGAAAATAGAATAAAAAAAGATTGTGTGTGTGTGGGGGGAAGGGGGGTATCGCGGCGGGGGGGCGGGCAGGCAGTGGATAGAGTTGGCAATTTTAAATAGGATGGTCAAAGAAGACTTCATTGAAAGGTGACATTTGTACAAAGCTCTTACAGATGTAAAGGGAAAAACTATGGGTGATATGAAAGCTTTCCTTTCAGATCTGAAAGGAAAGCTCGCTATGGCAGAGGAAATGTATGAAAAATGGGCAACAGTCCAGGGCTCCTGGTGCAGAATAAGCAGGGCAGGTGGTAGTACACTGAATTGGGGCCTGAGGGACAGAGAACCCAGGACCTTGTGGATTACTCAAGGTCATTGCACATAAAAGTAACCCAGATGGTTTAGCTCTGAAGATCACTCTGGCCGCTGTGTTGAAAATAGCCTGCAGAGATGTAGGAGTAAAGGCAGTGAAGAGAGCAGGGATGAAACCAGGTAGGGATTTATTGCAAGAATCCAAACAAGATGGTAGTAGCTTGGACAAGAGTAGTACTAGTAGTGGAAGTGATGAGAAGTGATCAAATTCTGGATATTTTGAAGGGTTAGCCAATTAGATTCCCTGATAGCTTGAATGTGGTGCTTGAGGCCCAGAGAGGAATACACATTGGCGCAAGGTTTTTTGTTTTTGTTTTTTTGAGGGCAGTGTCATTCGCCCTCATATGTGGGATCTGAACTGGGGTCGCTGGCGTCCCAAGCCAGCGCTTAACCACCGCGCCACTCGGCCGGCCCTTGGCGCAAGGTTTTTGACCTGAAAAATGATAAGATGATGTTTCCTTTTCTGAGTTGAGGAAGACCATAGAGGGAACAGGCTCTGGGGAAGAACACAAAATTCAGTTTTGGACTTGTCTGAGAGATCTGTTAGACAACTGATTGTAGATATTAAGTAGGCAATTGGATCTAAGAGTCTTGGAGTTTGGAGCAGAGATGTGCGCTCTAGAGAAACACTTATAAATTAGCATGTAGGTATGATTGGAAGCTGTGAGGCTGGTAAGATTATCCGAAGAGGGCACCTCTAAGCCCTTCTTTAACAAGTGCTGGCAGGATGAGAACCTCAGAGCGTGTGCTGACCAGCCCCAGAGAAACTAAGAGCATACCCTTCTCCCTCTTCAGGGCACCTCTCAGGAAAATAAATTACATGATCACACAATGAATATCTTTTGTGGTCTGTACTCTTCCTTTTATCTATTGCCTTTTCTCTAGTTCAAAGGTCCAGTGGCCTCCCACCAGATTTCTTACCTCCCCTCTATCCTCATTTTTCCCATCAATTTTTACTCTGAATAATGATTCCATACATAAATCCACTAATGCCATTCCCCTTGCTAGACTTTTTCTATGGCTTCTAACATTTAAGAAGCAAAATATATTTTTTAGTATGAAATTTCAAAAATTTGTATCTTCCTGCCTCTCTGTCCAGTCCCATCTCTTGCCATTTGTCTCTTCCCTCTTCATTTATGAGTTAAGAAATTGCTTGTTATCTAACATCTTAGAAATGAGAAGTGTTTTTACTACTCTTTGGGAGCTGCTACTCAGTACAGAATTGGTCAGGGGTGGGCCTGTTTCATTACGACTGCCCCTGTCAGGTCTTTTCTACCCAGAGGGAACGGGGATGGGAGAGCTGGCACCACTACCCAGCTGCCATCACATCATTGGCATCGACTTTCTGCAGCACAGAGCTATGGAAAATGAGACTGACAATATTCACCATTCCTAAACCCTCCCCTCGATAATCAGGGCCAACTCTTCTGAAAGAGAGAACTGAGGAGGATGGGAGAAGGCTCTGGCCATAACCCCCTGTTCTTACTGAGCTTTCATAGATTTTGTTGAATGAAAGTTTCCCTGTCGTTATGCATCTTTTCATTACTTGATAGAGACTTTAAACAGTTGTCTTTGTTAATTTTGACCAGCTTAATAAATGTCTTTCCTAGTACGAGTCATCTTCTAGTCTCTTGTACCACACACTTTATATGCTTTTGTTAACATACCATAAACATTTCTGATCTCAAATAAAACTCTAAGTATCATTGAATGACCACCATCTGAGCACACACTATTATAAATATACACCACAGTTACTTGATTCTTTCCATATTAGATTACTTTCCATTCTTCAAGATTATAAATAAAGCTATGAACCGTTTTGTGCATCTATTTCTGTCCAATTGTTGAATATTTCATTCTGGCATGTTTCTAGAAGTAGAACTGTGGAGTAAAACATGCAGAACATTGTCAGCTTTATTTCCAGAAAAGTTATATCAATTTCTGATCCCTTTCTCAATGAATACATATTTTAATGATTTCCACAGAATCAGATATTATTGCTTCTAACTTTGTAGCTAGTTCGATGACCAACTGGAAATTTAAATTAGAGAAAAGCATTTTAATCTTGTACTTCTGATCTTTAGTGTGATTTTTTTGAAGTTACAAATGAAGTCTATTTTGTAGATAAAGGCAATTTGTTTTCTAAAAGAAAGGTAAAGAAAATCTGAGTGCAACCAGAATAACAAAACAAGGCTCTATTTTCATTGCTGTTGGCTATGCAAGGTGTGTTATGGATTCTGTCTTTGTTCTTATGAACAGTATAGGTTTTAGAATATATATTCACACTGGCTCAGCTTCTTTCACACTTTAATTTTCTAAAAGTAAAGTCTCAAGAGAGAAATAAATTTTTACCTAGATGAAAAATATGTAAGAGAAATGTATAGATATCTAATACGTGTAGCTTGTTGGTAAATGTAAATTGAGAGTAGATTTGATTTTTAAAAATATAAAGCAGTAGATTCAGTGGCCCAAGTGGTATTATATATTAAATCAAAGAGAAATTTGTGATGTTTTACATCTGCCTAAAATTTGAAAAGTTCATTATCTGCCAAATCTATTTTATTCCACCTACAAACTGCTGGCAGTGCCATGAGTTTGCTATCCTCTCCCCCACATAACATTCATGAAGTCCTTTGCGAACCTCCTTTATCATTCTGTTCCAATCACTGATGATTAGGTGTCATGATATGTATTTAAGACATTTTATAGGTAATTATGACTTTGTCACAACATTTTACTTGAATGTTTTTCATACACCTAATATCCCCCTCTTCTTTTTCAGTATAGAACTTCAAACAAGATACCTATCAATGACATAACACAATTCAAAAGTGACATAAGAAACTGGGCCACACAGGTTTGGTGCTATAGGTTAAGGTTTCTGGGACTGTTCCTTAGCCAGTGAATTGCACATGCCACATTCTCGATACTTTTGTCTGCCCTCACTCTCAGTATACTAGAATAGTAACTTCTGTTTCATCCTCTGTGTTTTTTTATTTCTGAAGAAATTCTACTAAATACTGATGCCAGTGCTAGCATAATCTGCTGGACACTGCACTTCACCATTTAAGATTCGTTAGCTTGAACTGATTGACTTATAGTCTCAATTTTTAGATTCCTTTTTTTTTTTTTAGAATTAAGAATTTCAGAAATTGACAGTTTGAATAGAAGGTAGTATGGTATAACCTAAAATTTGATTATGTTTACACAGTAAGTGTTAATAAAATATTTTTGTATAGTAAAAGATTACAGCTATATAATAAAAGTTAGCTTTTCTTTAATAAAAAGTTTTCAAGATGGTAAATTCTATTGCTTCTAAAAATGGGTAATAGCTTTTTGAGGATGTAGTTTCCCTTTTTGATAAAATGGATCTCAGAATTTCTTCCAAGAATTGTAAGGACATTTAGGTAAATGGATGTAAGCTAGGCATCAGAAAAAAAGAAAATTTAAAAATAACACTAGAAGTAACATCAAACCTGTTATAATGAATTATTCGTGCAGTGTAATTTGGCTATGTCTTTATTACTACAGGAGGGGCTAAAGATCTTTAGGCAGTATTTTCAGCCACAATAACAGCAACAATTATGAGCCTGCATCATTCCTTAGGGAATCAGAGATCCTGTGGTTCCTTAGAGATTGTACATAGCCATGTACTTAAAAATCCAAACAACTAGTTAATATCCTCTGAAAATGCTGGGGGTTGGGAGCCTCATTTATACATTTTAAGTTCTTGGTTTTAAAATAAAATAGTTCTTGAAAACAATGAGTTTGCCTTTCATCGAGATTTATGATTTATTTTAAAAATTAATAAAATAATAGCACTCTTGTACTGAAGTATTTGTTATTTGATACTCATCTCTCCATTTGTTATGAATATATTTGTGTCCTAAGGAGGATATTAGAGGGCCTTATGTAAGTTTTAAGGATAAAGAAACAGAGATAAAGATAGTTGAAGGCATATTTAACAAATATGTTAAATCATTATTGTAAAGTGAATTTGTAAATAAATGACTAACATTGAAATTTAGAGAAAATTGGTTTCTTGGGCTTGTTGAAAGTCTCACTGGGTACATTTTAGGCTCTCTTTGACAAGTTTATAAGGAAGGAACTTTTAGGCCCTAATGTTATGTTTTCTTTTTACTTAATTTTAGGTTATTAGTGAGACATGTTTTTAACAAATTGGTGTTCATGAAGTGCTCACAAAAGCAGGTGTTCTTGTTGTCACTACTGGACACATTACACTGTAAACTTCTGAGTTTTGTTCAATTCTACTTAAGTTGTACCCTGGCTGAAATTTAGTTGTAAAAGTTCAGTTTCACATGAAGAAGTTAAAAAAAATTTAGTGAAAAAATGCCTAATTTTAAAGTATTTTAATGGGACAAGATGTTAATCAGAAGTTTATTTTAAGAGTTTACAGATAAACAAGGGAAGGAGGTTAAAATAACCCATGTTGTAATGGATTAGAGTTGGAGACATTGACTTTAGATTTAACTTAATAAAAACTTTAATATAGATACAGATAGTTACATATAGAAATACTTATAGAATGTGTAATACATTGATTAGTAGACACACAATTATTTCCTTGCTCTGTCAGCTGAGAGGGCCTAAAAGCAACAGCATAATGCTCAGCATCCTATCGTGGTTTCTAACACCATACCAAAGACTCAGGGATCATAGGAGAAATGGGGCTTACTCTTTTTTTTTTCTTTTTTTTTTTTTGAGGGCAATGTCACTGGCCCTCATATGTGGGACCCGAACCGGGGCCGCAGGTGTCCCAAGCCAGCACTTAACCACCACGCCACTCGGCCGGCCCCTGGGGCTTACTCTTGGATCGAGGCAGGGGAATACACAAGATGAACCTGGAGCTCTTGTAATGTCAAGAAATAAGGAAATGTTGAAATACAAGCACAGTGTATAAAATAAAAAGCAATAATAAACCCCTACCATACTTACATAAATAAATGATTTAATAAACCAGTGGGAAAATAGATGTTCCCTGTACAGAAGAATACCGGTTTGTGCAGAATCGCCATTCTCAAGGAGGTGGGCATAACTCCTTATTCCTTAGTCATGGGCTATGTTTGGTGACTTTCCTCTCAAGAGTACAGTACGAAAAGGGGGAAAAAGAGTAACTTATGTTACAGAAACCTGACAAATCCTGCTCTGCCAGATTGTCAAGGTCAACATCAGCAGTGATCTGGCATGTTCATAGTGATATGATGTGATGGTAAGAGCAAGTTACCTCTGTGGTCTTCTGCCCAAAACCCAGCACCCCAATCTTATCATTAGAAAAACATCCAACAGATCCCAGTTGAGGGACATTGTACAAAATCCCCGACCAGTACACCTCCAAACAGCAAAGTCACCAAACACAAGTAACACTGAGAGACTGCTGCAGCCAAGGGGAGAGAGGCTGAGGAGACAAACTGTAATGTGGTTTCCAGATGGGATTCCGGAACAGGAAAAGGACGTAAGAAAATATGACCAAAACTTGGGCTTTGGTACTGTTTTAAAAGGTTAATGCTAGCATTTCTATATTTGTAAGCTTAGTTTGGCTACGTGTGTGGGGGGTAGAAGGTAAGGATTGTGGAAATACTGAATAAGAAAACAGCTTTAGAGCTTATGATAGGCCAGTCATTCCTTTAAATACTTCACATGTCTCACTTAATTTTCTGAAACAACTCTGGTAGGTGTTACCATTCTCATGTTAAAGCTAAAGCAATGAAAGGTTAAGTAACCTGCCGAAGACTAAGAATTAATACCAAGGCTCTGCATCCTCTTCACTATTAGGGCTTTACTGAGAATGGTTATCTGGGGGGAGCAACAGGGAGGTGTCCCCACTGTCATTGGGCTTGACTTCTGCCCAGGTCTGTAGGGTATAAGACATAATAAGTCTTCTTTTTATATGTTTAAATGAAACTAAAAAGTTTATTCCTTTAGATTATGGTATGTGATTATTTCATGCTCATTTTCCTTATAGTGCTTATCATTTTATATGTCAGGTATACTGAAATTATTTTACAAATTGCCTGAGTCCCCAACTCAGTTTTTAGTGATGGGGCAAATACTCCGCTAATACACCTCAGGCAAAATAGCCATTATTTAACACTGCTGTGTTATTACAGTATTTTAAAAGATTTATTTCTTTCTCTTTTTAACCTATCCTTTCTTATAACAGCACATGTAATCCTCAAATAACGATAAAGTAACAGGCCTAAGAACCTGAAATCAAGCTTGTATCACAACTTTATGTATGAAGAGCCCCCAACATGTCAGTCTGCAGACCTCTGTTGTGCTTTTCTTCCACCCAGAAATAACATTAACAGTTCCCAACAGCTTTTCAGTTTCTAGAACCCTACAGACACTGAGCTCAATTTTATTATTTTTAAAAAAATGTTATATTTACATAATTGTGATCCAAGTAGAGGTGATGCTGATAGGCAAGGACAAATATCTGCCCAGAAAAACTCTGTTCTGTCAGTTGAGATGAACACTGCCACTGGCTTGAATCCGGAGGCTGCCTCGCGATCCAGTTTCCTGATCTTCACACAGTGTGCGCACTGAGGGCCTAGTGAGACTTATTTATTTTGGGAAGCAGGAGAACTGCCAGAGTATTTCTTTCTTTGTGAACTGTATTAAAATTCTGTACCCTATTCCACAGGAAAGTAGTCCAACACTTTATACCTATAGCCCATTACATCCCAACAAGTATGTGCAATGCCACTGGCAGGGAGCTAAGCAACCCCAGTTACTGTCTTTATTCTGCTACCGCTCTGGTAGTGCCTCACCTGGATTCATGCCATGAGGCCCAGACAGTGATGGTTGGGGAGAGACTTAGGGTTCACTTGTACTGCTCCTGGTTGGTCTGGGGGCTCCAGCTGCCCCACTGGCTGCCCAGGCCCCTCTTGCCACCCCCAGCACATCTTGGCATACCTGTGTATATTTGTGACACAGAATGTACTTCAGCACCCTGTTCTGTGACGTGCAATGGTGTGTTTTCCCCAAGTGTCGTTAGTTTCCATACCAACTTGTGTAAGATTTTTACAAAAATATTGATGCTGAATCCTGGATTATAGTCTTATAGAAGATAGATAACATAGTTTCTTAAACAAACTGTTTTGAATCTTGCTGTTGACCACTCCCATTGGAAAATTTCATTATTCTGGAAGTATCTCTTATGTAGACCAATAATCATCCATTTTCCCCACCTAGGTTCTGAATTAAATGAGAAGCGAAAGAGAGGTCCAAATATGGTACAATAAGACAATTCACTCCTCCTTCACTGGCAGAAGGTAGTAGGCACAGAGAAAAGACCAAGAACTCAAGGGGTTGTATGGGTAACTTCCCTACAAACTCAGCAAATGGCATTTCCCCCAGTACTGTTACATCATTTGCCATCACTAATTGTGGAAAGCTGTGGAAAGTAAAACACTTTATTTAACAACAGAAAAATAGGACTTTATAAGGATCTCTTTCTAGAGCCTTTCAAAAAAGGTGTTATTTCCTGGGCTGGCCAAGTGGTTCAGTTGGTTAACAGCTCACTCAAGAGTGCAAGCTAAGCTCTGAGCAACAGTGGTTCGATACCTGCCTGAGCTGAGCAGCTGCTGAGCTGCCAACAAAAAAAAATGGTGTTATTTCCCAAAAGTGTACCTTAAACTGAAGTTTTTTCCCACTAATGACCTAGAAAATGTATGTTTTCAAAATCATTTCTCAAATCAGATTCTTCTATTTTTGGTGGAGCGACAGTTTTAAGCACAGGTATTTCAGAAACAGTGTTGTATGTACATAGATATCAACTTCCTTACTGTTATTATAAATTCCAAAGAATCACTAGAACTTAAAAATATATATATAAGCTATGAATTTCAAATGAAGGCGTGGATGAAATTTCAAGTACCCAGGAACATTTAGAATAATTTCCAGAAGGTCCACTTCAAGTAGAAAAGTCTGGAAAAGTGTGTTAACTTAAAAAAAATCTCTTCAGAAGAAATTGGTTGGCGTTTGCTACATTATACCCAACTCAAGTCACTCCGTCTGTTTTCTGGCATGTGGTTGGGTCTCGACAAGTGGTGTGTGTCTGTTTCCCTTCCTTCATATTAATTAATAAATCATGTAGAAGGTGAGGTATTAGACAAGTAGTGCTGTTAATGAAAGATAAAATTAAATATAATTGAGCAGTGTCCTTAAGGACATAGCATTCTGAAAGAAAAATTAAAATAGTTTTTAAAAGCCCACTTTCAACTTCAGTGGAGAAATTGAATTGTGTCCCAAAATATCCCCCAAATTATGAAGAATCTTTTTACCATTAAAAATTATGGGTTCTAGTACTACTTAAAAAGGCATAATTTATCAGAGTAATACTATAAAGGACTATGATTAATTTTCTTAAGGATTAGATTTCTTTCATAGTTTGCCCTTGCTCCTAAAAATGGAGTGATTTGTTATTTTTTTTTGAGGACAGTGTCCCTGGCCCTCATAGGTGGGACCCGAACCGGGGCCGCTGGCTTACCCAAGCCAGCGCTTAACCACCGCGCCACTGGGCCGGCCCTGGAGTGATTTAAATTAGTGTATTGGTCAGGAGAAGTTAAGTGTGTCTTGCCCTTTGCACAAAACCATATCACACTACAGAAGATAACTGTGGTTGCACTTGGAGAAGAGAAACAGTAACGACATTCTATATGTAAGAGGCTGTCAAAATGAAGAAATGGTACCTTATAACATCTTATAATTTGCAAAACCCTCTCACATACATTATCTTTTTGATGCCCATGACAACCCTATCGTATATATGTAAAAAGCTCAGAGGTTAAATAGCTTGACCAAGAATAAACTGCCAAGTGGCGGATTTGTGCCGCAAATCCAAACCCTCAGATACCATATCCAGTGCCATTTTCTTTATAGTATTCCACCTACAGAGCAGATGTATTTTGTGTAAATTTTGAGTAGTCAGTCAAGGACAATGAGAAGTTTTAAGGAGCTAGACATTTGCTGGATTTAAGGAGTCTTTTAACTGTTAAGATTATTCAACTATATAACTGGCTACCACAACAAGTAATGATGATTAGAAATGATTAGGCTAGATGGGCACCTGTGGAGCTTGATGTTGGACTGGATGACCTTTAAGATCCTTTCCAATTCTGAGATTCCATGACTCTGGTAATAATGATGCTGCTTCAGCTTGTTGCCAAGTAACATGACTATTGTTTTTCTTGCCTGTCACACAGCAATGTCAACAACTATCATTTTTCCTTATATGCCATGACAAACTTGTATCATAGTATTATATTAACAATTAGCACCCTCAAAGTTTTGTACCTTTACAGTGTTCAAATCCATTCGAAAGATACTGACAAAATTTCATTTTCAAAGATGTGCAAATAAAATTCAATTGATTGATATACCCTAAAGCAATATCCCTGGTTCCTTCCCCTTTCTTTTCCTTTCAAGCTTCATCAACAATACCCTCTTCAATCTACCACTGTCTGTACTGATGAATAGAGTGACTCTGATTCATCCCCTCATTCTATAAACATTCAATGAATCTTTGAGGGGAGCACTCTTCTAAGAAAATGTAAGATGAGATTTGGATTTAAAAAAAAATAAATTTATTAGAGTGACATGGGTTAATAACATTATATGGGTTTCAAGTGTACAATTCTGTTATACATTGTCTGTATATTGCATTATGTGTTCAACATCCAGAGTCTGGTTTCCTTCTATCACCATATGTTTGACCCCCCTTTACCTCCTTCAACCACCCTTCCCCTTTCCCCTCTGGTAGCCACTGTACTGATGTCTGTGACTATGAGTTTCTTTGTTCCTTTCTGTTTTACATCCCACATATTAATGAAATCATATAGTTCTTATCCTTATATGTCTGACTTATTTTGCTTGGCATGATACTCTCAAGATCCACCCCTGTTGTTTCAGATGGTACAATTTCATCCTTACTTACGGTTGAGTAATATTCCATTATGTATATACACCACATCTTCTTTAACCAATCATCATCTATCGAAGGACTCTTCAGTTGTTTCCATGTCTTGCCCACTGTAAATAATGCTGCATTGAACATAGGGGTATGTATATCTTTATGGATAAATGTTTTCAAAATTTTCAGCTAGCTACCAAGAAGAGGGACTGCTGGGTCATATGATAGTTCTATTATTAATTTTTTTGAGAAACCTCCATACTCTTTTCCTTAGTGGCCATAACAATTTACATTCCCACCAGCAGTGTAGAGGGTTCCTTTTTCTCCACAACCTCTCCAGCACTTGTTATTTCTTGTCTTATTGATGATAGCCATTCTAACAGTTGTGAGGTGGCATATCATTGTGGTTTTGATTTGGATTTCCATAATAGCTAGTGAAATTGAGCATCTTTTTATATATCTGTTGGTTGTTTGTGTGTCTTTTTGGGAAAAATGTTTTTTTAGGCCATCTGTCCATTTTTTAAATTGGTTTGTTAATTTTTTTGTTGTTGAGTTGTATGAGTTCTTTATATATTTTGTATATTAGCCCCTTATTGGAGATGTTTGCAAATATCTTCTCCCACTTGGTTGGTTGCCTGTTTGTTTCCTTCATGGTTTCTTTTGCCATGCAGAAGCTTTTTAGTTTGATGTAGTCCCTGTAATTTTTTTTTTTGCTTTTACTTCCCTTGCCTTTGGAGTCAGTCCTCTCTTAGACCAAGATCCTTAAGCTTAGTACCTACATTTTCTTCTATGCAGTTTATTGTTTCAGGTCTTATATTTAGGCATTTGATCCATTTCAAGTTAATTTTTGTATATAATGTCAAATAGCAGTCTGCTTTCATTCTTTGGCATGCTATTTTCCCAACACCGTTTATTGGAGAGGCTTTCTTCTCTCCATTGTATGTTTCTGGTTGTTATGTTGAAAATACTTACCCATATACAGGTAGGTTTATTTCTGGGCTCTGAATTCTGTTCCATTGGTCTGTGTTTCTGTTTGTCTGTCAATACCATACTATTTTGATTATTGTAATTCTGTAGTATACTTTGAAGTCAGGGAGTGTGATACCTCCAGCTTTGTTCTTTTTTCTCATGATTACTTTGGCTATTTGGGGTCGTTTGTGGTTCTATACAAATTTGATGATTTTTGTTCTATTTATTTGAAAAATACCATTGGGATTTTGATTGGGATTGCATTAAATCTGTATATTACTTTAGATAATATGGTCATTTTAACTATTTGATCCTTCCAATCCATGAACATAGAATATCTTTCCATTTCCTTGTGAATTCTTCATTTTGTTTTCAACAACATCTGATAGTTTTCAGTTCATAAGTCTGTTGCATCATTTTTAATTTATTCCTATTATTCTTTTTGTTTCAATTGCAGATGGAATTTTTTTTTTTTTTAATTTTTCTAAAATTTCATTGTTAGTATATAGGAATGGAACAGATTTTTGTACATTGAGTTTGTGTCCTTCACACTTTATTTGTTTATTGTTTCTAATAGATTAGGTGAAGTTCTTAGTGTTTTCTATATAAAAATCATGTGGCTTGCAGAAAGTGACAATTTGATTTCTTTGTTCCCCAATTTGAATGTATTTTATTTCTTTCTCTTGCCTTACTGCTCTGGCTAGGATTTCCAGTACTATGTTTAATAACAATGGTGAAAATGGGCATCCTTTTTTTGTTTCTGATTTTACAGGAAAAGCTTTCAGTTTTTTTGCCACAGAGTATAATATTAGCTGAGAGTTTATCATATATGACCTTCATTATGTTAAAATGCTTTCCTTCTTTACACGTTTTATTAAGTGTTTTAATCATAAATGGATGTTGTATCTTATCAGATGCTTTTCTGCATCTGTTGATATGATCATATGATTTTTATCTTTTATATTGTTTGTGTGGTGTATCACATTGATTGATTTGCGATTTGCATATGTTGAACTGTCCTTGTACCCCTGGAATGAACCTGATTTGATCACAATATATACATATTTTTTAATGTATTGTATTCGATTTGCTGGTATTTTCTTTAGGATATTTGCATCTATTTTTCATCAGAGATATTTGTATGTAATTTTTTGTGTTGTGCTTGCCATGTTTCATTTCAGGATAATGGTGTCCTCATAAAATGAGTTAGGAAGTATTGCCTCTTCAATTTTTTGGAAGAGATTGAGAAGGGTAGCTATTCTTCTTTGAATGGTTGATGGAGGGAAGCCATGTGATCCTGGACTTTTACTTTTTAGGAGGTTTTGGTGAATGTTCCAATTTTCTTATTGTTGATCCGTCTATGTAGATTTTCCAGTTCTTCATGATTCAGTCTAAGAAGGTTATATACTATTGTAACATCTTTTCCATTTTCTTTGATTATCAAATTTGGTGGCATATAGCCTTTTGTAATATTCTGGTTGTCCTTTGTATTTTTGTGGTGTCCATTGTAACTTCTCCTCTTTCATTTCTGATTTCATTTATTTGTGTCTTTTCTCTTTTTTCTTTAGTGAGTATGGCTAGGATTTGTCAATGTTATTAACAATAATTTTAAGGAACCATTTTCTGTATTTCTTGTATTGTTTGTCCTCCATTTTGTTTAGATGTGCTCTAATATTTATTATTTCCTTCCAACTACTGACTTTGGGCTCTGTTTTTTCTTTTTTCTTGTTCTTTAAAATGAAATGTCACGTTGTTTGTTTCATATTTTTTGTTTGTTTGTTTCATGAGGTAGGTAGCTAATGCTATAACTTCCCTCTTATTACCACTTTTGCTGTATCCCCAAAATTTCTATATGTTCTATTGTTCTTATTTGTCAATATATCTTTTGACTTACTATTTTTTATTTGACCCCGTCGTCGTTTAGTAGCATGTTGTTAAATATTCACATATTTGTTGTTTTGCCTGCTTTCTTTTTGCAGATGATTTCCAACTTCAAAGCATTATGGTTGGTGAATATGTCTGGTATGATTTCAGTTTTCTTATATTTTTTGAGGCTAGTTTTGACCTCAACATATGGTCTATCCTTGACCATGTTCTATGTACACTAGAGAAGAGTATATATTCTGGTGTTCTGGGATGAAAACCTCTGTAAATATCAATTATGGCCTTTTGCTCTAATGTGTCATTTAAAGTCAATATTTCCTTATTGATTTTCTGTTCGGATGATCTATCCATTGCTTTTAATAGGTTATTTTGGTGCTTAGTATAATAGTGCTTTTGTCATTTTCTCCCTTTAGTTCTGTTAGTAGATGCCTTCATATATTTTGGCACTCTAATGTTGGGTGCATATATATTAATGTGTTATGTGTTCTTTTTTTTTTTTGAGGGCAGTGTCACTAGCCCACATATGTGGGACCGAACTGGGGCCGCTGGCTTCCCAAGGCAGCGTTTAACCACCACGCCACTCTGCCGGCCCTGTGTTGTGTGTTCTTGATGTATTGTCCCCTATATCATTATAAAATATCCATCTTTGTCTCTTGTTACCCTTTTTATCTTGAAATCTATTTTATTAGATATAAGTATGGTTACACCCACTTTTCTCTGCATCCCATTTGCCTGGAGTTTCATTTTCCACCTGTTCACTCTGAGTCTATGTCTTTGCAGTTGAGATCTCCTAAAGGCAAAATATAATTGGGTTTTATTTTTTTGATCCATTCTGCTACTCTGTGCCTTTTCATTGGTAAGTTCAGTCTATTTACACTTAGGGTGATTATTGATCTATGAGGATTTCCTATAGCTATTTTATCTTTTGTTTTTTGTTGGTTGTCTCCATTGTTTCTTTTCTCTGTGCTTCTGTCCGTTATTTCAGTTTGGTGATATTCTATGGTATTTTCCCTTTTTTATGTTACGTGTCTCAGCTCTAGATTTTTTTTTTGTAGTTACATTAGGTTTATGCAAAAGATATTATAGTTTCATATGTATACAGTAGTAGTCTTTTTTATTGTGATTGCTTCTTACCTCCATTCATCTGTGCAAGGTCAGTCATTACCCGCCCCCCTTTTTGTGTTTTTGTTGTCACAAATTATACCTTTTTATGCTGTGAGTTTTTTTTCCAAATTCCAATAGCTATTTTATTATTATTATTGTTTTTTAAAAATGCTTTACCTCCTTTAATCTTTATGTTATGGTTAAGTTCTTAATGCCCTTTTCTGAACAACAGCTACAGTTTCCTTCTTCTGTCTGTTAGTTACTCATAGTTTTGTATCATTTTGTCTTTTTGTTTCAGGAAGAACACATTTCAGTATGTCTTGTAATGCCTGTCTTGTGGTAGTAAATGTCCTCAGCTTCTGTATGTCTGGAAAAGCCTTTATTTTTCTTTCATATCTAAAGGATAACTTTGCTGCATATCTTATTCTTGGCTGATGATTTCTCTCTTTCAATAATTTGAATATTTGATTCCACCCTTCCCTAGCTTGCAGGGTTTCTGCTAAAAAATCTGATAATGATCTAATGGGATTTCCTTTTTTGTTGTTGTTTTGTTTTTGTTAGCTGAACCATCCTGCCACCTGTTGGCAGCTCAGCAGCAGATCAGCTTGGGCCAGGAACTGAACCGGTGACCCTGTTGCTCAGAGCTCGCACTCTTGAGCAAGCTCTTAACCAACTGAGCCACTCCGCCAGCCCCTAATGGGGTTTCCTTTGTAGGTTACCATTTTCTTTTCTCTAGCGGCCCTGAAAATTCTTTCCTTGTTGTTACTTTTTGACAGTTTTAATATAATTTGTCTTGGAGAAGGCCTTTTGGGATTGAGATAATTATGTGTTCTGTTAGCTTCTTGGATTCAAGGAGCCAGTTTTTTCCATGGATTTGGGAAATTCTCATGGATTATTTGTTTGAATAGGCTCTCTGTTCCCTTGTCCTGCTCTTCTTCTTCAGGCAAACCCATTATTCTTATATTGCTATTTCTAATAGAGTCAGATAATTCTTGTAGAGCTTTTTTCTTTCTTTTTTTTTTTTAAACCTTCAATTCTCTTTTTCTACCTGAGTTCTTTCTATTTATCTATCATCTGTGTCTGTTTCCTAAGTTCACTAGTTCATCTTCATATCCTTTATGGAGTTTTCAGCTCCAGAATCTCTGATTTTTGGATTTTTGTTTTTTTCAGTTTCAGTCTCTTTGGTGAAGTACTTCTTTTGATCGTTTATTTTATTTCTGAGCCCATCTAATTGCATTTCTTAGTTTTTAAAAATATCTCATTAAATTGTTTCAGAACTGCAATCTTGAATTCATTGTTATTTAAATCACAGTAGTCCATGTCTTTAGGTTTATTTGCTTGAGATTTTTCATTCTCATTCTGAATTCCTTTATTTCCTTCTTACCTTGGTTATTCATTATGTTTGATAGATTATTTCTCCATGTGGGCATTTGTGGGAATGAAAACTTTTTTTTTTTTTTTAAGTGTTTTAGACTTCAGTGTTCAGCAGGCTGATATATAGAGGTCTTTCTTTTGTTTTCAGGTAGGTGGTGCTGAAGCGCAAGTTTTTATTTTTCTCTTATGTACACTGCAGGGGCATCAGGGATCTCTGTCCAGCAGTGTTGCCTTGGTTGTGGAATGCGCCCTGTATTCCCTGAGTAGATGGGTGTCCCCTTCATGCTCCAACTGACTTGGTCTTGGGGGAACCACTCCCATGGGATGGACGGGGCAGGCTGTGCATTTCCTTTTGTGTTTCCAGCACTGCATTCCTGTAGCCAAACACTGCAGGCAGAGTTGCTCCATATTGTCCCAGCTGCCTCTACCAGGCTGTGCTGCAATGGGTGAGGGAGTGATGGGTGGCGGCAGGTTGAGGATGCAGGTTTATGGGTCTGAAGTTCTGTTCTTTCCAGTGGGTTTAGCATCAGTGAATACAGACCACTTAGGTTGGAGAGTTCTTTTCAGCCACTTTGTGATTTTCCTAGTGAGGCTGGGCAGACCACAGGGAGACGCTGTGTCCGATTTCTGCTTCTGTGGAATCCTTTGTCCGGTGATGTCCTGGGCTGTGGAACACCTAGACCCTTTGTAATGCTGCTCTGCTCCTGACCTTGGGCCCAGCCTTCATGTGTGCTAGGTGGCCCCATGCTGTCTGTGTCCTTCTAGTTTGCCCAATGGGATTTGCACCCCGACCCTTCTCTCCCAGCTCTGACTGTCGGGCCATGGTACATGCTAGATTGCACATGGCTCCTTTCACTGTCCTTACCCCATCCAGTCTCCATTGTTTGCTCAGATAAAGCCAAGTTCAGATGTGTCAGTATGCAGATTTCTCAGTTGTGTTTGTATGTTGAGAGGGAACCCTTTGAATTAACAGCTTTCCAACTTGCTGTGGCTTCAAAAGGAGAGAACTGGAGGTCCTCTAACACTGCCAATTCTAATTACTAGCTCTCAGGGTAGTAAAGCAGAGCAATCAATTCATGGCAATTCAACATGTATTCATTAATAGTAGGGTAGCATAGTCCCTAGCTCAGATCCACCAGGAAAAATGACTGAGTTAGTTTCTGAATTAAGATAAACTGGCTAAGTCTAAGAGCTACAAGGTTTACTTTCTCTTACCCTTTGGCTGTAAAGCAAGTGAGACTTAATTATTCTACAGAAGCTGTCCAGGGTCGGATGTAAACACATACAGAGGCAGGAATGCATACACGTATAAAGGGTGATGTTTTGCTACTATAAAATACTTTGTGCTTGACTCAAGAAAACTCAAGCCCTATGTCAAAGGTTTTGAATGTTTTAATTGATTTTTGCAGCCAACTTATGGTTGCAAATGATGAACAAATGTGTTTTGTTCCAATATGAATGTTGGCTGATAATTTGCTTATGTTGAGGGGAAAGATATGAGTAAAATAATAAAGATGTTGGAACTTAACTAATTCATCATTTGTGTGAGTGACTCTTTTGTTGAATCAGATTATAGTTTTTGAATATTGGAAGAGTATTGCCTTAGTATTTTTGTGCCATGTATAGGAAAGCTGTTGGGCTGTCACTTGTGTCCTTATGTGGGCCTAACTGTAGGGCAGTTCAGAGCATGGCAGCTGGCTTCCATCAGTGTGAACATGTGACAGTTACTGTAAACTTCATTATGGCAATGACATTCCATCCTTTTGCCATATTCTCTTCATTAGAAGCAAGACACTAAGTCTGCCCACACTCCAGGGGAAGAGATTTCATGGTATAGAGATACCAGAGCAGGGTCATTGGGAGCCATCTTAAAGGCCCCTCCTCAAGTAGATACCCTGGTAGACTGCTTTTCTTGGTACATTCCTTATCTTGTTGAAAGACATGGCTATCTACCACATATAACAAAGCCAAAACACCTGAAAGCCATTTTCAATTTTCCCTCTTTAGTTCCTTTACCTTACTTAGTCAAACACAGTGAATGGTCACTAATTTATAAACAGCTTTGAAATATGTCCTATTTTTTTCATCTGTATTGTTACAGTCCTTGTTCAGCTTTTTGTTCTTCCTTGTTTGGATTACTTTTTGCTCATCCTTATACTTTTAGTTTCTGCAATTTCTCTTTCTATGCAATTAACATTTGACACCAGTTTCCCCCCAGTTCCATTCCCTGCCCTCTGGTTTTATGTAGTTCTTAGTGCTGAACACAGTCTCTGGATGTGACGCACATGCTAATTTTCAACTGAATGATCAGGCATTAGAGGCACAATGGGAGTCAGTAGTAAGAACTCCTTACATATCTGTATGTCCCTGAATCCTCCTTATGTTTTTTCCTGGAATATTGCATGTGTCTCCCCTTGGGAAAAGTATTAAATCCATCTTTTTATTCTAGTAACAAAGAGCTGCTTTTCCTTGTCTTTTTTTTCCTGAGTTCCAGGTTTTTACCTACTACTTTTTGAACACTGGTCTTGACATCTTCCATTCTCCTTGAAACACCTCAATCATCTGACATATTAGAAACAAATAATTGCCAAACGTATAATAAGTGATTATTAGCACAAGCTTTTTCTACAAAACTAATAAAAAGGCATTACATAGTTTCACTATGAAAACAAGTTTACCAAAAGGTTCAGTAAACTCAAATCTTAGTTTCTTTATATAAAAGTGCTGTCTAGCACATAGCTACTATTGGGTCATCGGAAAAGTCATGAGGCATGTTTGCAACAGATGGCACTGGTTCATTTTTAGAAGTACTACAGTCATTCGCATCTATGTTGTTGCTATGTAATTTGACAGCTGACAGTTCTAGCTTCATTCTAAAAAAAAATTGAGCAATTTGGTTGAGTTTTGGAGATTTTACAATAAGCTGAAGATGGAAGACCAAACTGTGCATTTTCACCAAATTTTACTGTTTTACTTCCATAAGGGGAAGAATGTGCATCAGACTTGTGAAAAGTTGCATAAAGTTTATGGCGACAATGCTCTACAAGAACGTCAGTGCCAGTGATGGTTCATGAAAATCTGGGCTTGTGATTTTGATCTCAATGACACTCCTCAGTCAGGGAGACCCACCCAGGTTGATGACGACAAAATAAAGGCATCGATCGAGTCAAATGCATGTTACATGACACGAGAGATTACAGAAACATTGAACATCCATCATTCAAGCATTCACGACCATCTGAAGAAGCTGGCATACATAAGCAAGCTCGATATTTGGGTTCCACATGAACTCAAAGATGTTCATTTGACGGTGTGCATAAACATCTGCAATATGCTCACTAAACGTGAGGAAAACAATCCTTTTTTGAAGCAACTGATAACTGGTGATGAGAAGTGGATTGTTTATAACAATGTGATGTACAAATGGTCTTTGTCCCGATGTGATGATTTTCCTCAAACGACATTGAAAGCAGACATTCATCAGAGGAAGGTTGTGCTTTCAGTGTGGTGCGATTTTAAATGTGTCCTGTTTTTCAAGCTCCTACCAAGGAACCAAACAATCAGTTCGAATGTGTACTGTTGGCAATTGGATAGTTTGAACCAACTCATCATCCAGAAACGTCCAGAACTTGTTAATTGTAAAGGAGTTGTGTTCCATCGCGACAATGTGAAACCACACATAAGTTTGATCACCCGTCAAAAATTATTGGAGCTTGCCACCTGGTTGCCTCTATAGCTAAGATGGCCGGCGACGGCGTGGGCTGCAGCCCCTGCTGCAATGGGCTGCCATAGATTACAGTGAATGGCCCTCAGCCAACGTGAGTGGCTGGCAGCCAGCGCGAGTTCCAATAGCCCTCTTGAGCGGCTGTCCAGAGGCCGGCGACTGAGCTGCCTCACCCGGGAAGAGCGCAATCATAATATCAACATGGGCCAGTGAAGCAATGTCCTCCACAACTAGACTGAAGAACAAAAAAGGACCACAACTTGTCTGTTCCCCTTCCCTGATTCCCCAAAGCGGTTCTCCTCCCCCAATTCCCCAGTAAAATCTTAAAAAAAAAAAAATTATTGTAGCTTGAATGGGATGTGTTGCCACACCCACCATTCTCGCCTGACCTTGCACAGTCAGGCTTCCACATGTTTCGCTCTCTTCCAAACTCCTTGCATGGTATAACGTTCAATTCAGATGAGGCTGTAAATCAGCACCTTGTTCAGTTTTTTGGAAATAAAGACAGGTCCTTTATGAACGAGGAATTGTGAAGCTCACTGAAAGATGGCAAAAGGTTATCTAACAAAACAGGCAAT
Source organism: Aselliscus stoliczkanus (assembly GCA_033961575.1). Taxonomy (NCBI): domain Eukaryota; kingdom Metazoa; phylum Chordata; class Mammalia; order Chiroptera; family Hipposideridae; genus Aselliscus; species Aselliscus stoliczkanus. Next base: position 65,732,445 of record CM066740.1, on the reverse strand, counting down.
ATATCATTGATTGATCTTTGTTCTTTATATAAATAAATGACCTTTGAGAAACACAGACAAAATACGTCATGACTTTTCCAATGACCTAATATTTTCTGAGGTTAGAGTAACATCAGCAGCAATAGACCTGTAACTACCACCAAGAATTGCACTTATTATTAACCCCCACTATGCTTTGAATATTTTTTGTCTAGCTGAAAAATTGCGTTCATTAAGGAAATAAAATAATTTTTTTCCATTTTTTTCAATCAAATAAAACTAAATGTTAGCTGGAGCTCCTTAAGCTAACAAGTGAGACCTTGACTTACCTGCTGTATATAAGTATGTGTTAAAAACAAATTAAAAATAAAATATAGCAGAATCATGGATGATATTTGGACTAATTTTAGTATCCTTCTCTTGACTAAAAAAAAATAATTTCCTTTGAATCCTTTAAAATACTAATGATGTGGTAAACATATCACAGTGAAATACAAAAGAATCTTTGGTTTGAGGACTCTTGGTGTATATTGTATAAAATCATCAGAAGCATTTTTAATTTGGAAAGGTTGAGGATTACTTGAACACCATTTAACATGCAATTAGATTTTCTAGCAGGTACTAATTTAAAAAAAACTGCGAAAAGTTTTAGTAGCTATATTAAGTTCCTTTTCTCCACTGATAAGCTTTAAATGGTGAATCTGGCTTGTTCCATTTTAATCTAATTATTGAGGTAATACACAATACCTCAAAGCCTGTTGTACCTTAGTTACTTTAAAGGTATGAAGAGATCATCATGTTTTTATACCCCTACCATAACAAAATAAGGTAGGGTCTCGGACAGCTGACCCTCCATCTATTCCAAAGTGCCATGTAATTGGTGTTGGTTTATATGTATAATATATAGTCATTAACACTACCTTACGTATCCATTTCCCCCTTTCAAGAAGCAATCACAATAATCATTTTCTTGGTATTTTTCTAGAAATAGTCAATGTATATGTATACATATGTATCTCTATATGTCATTTTTCACAGATGGTAATATAAATGTATACACTTTGATATATTCTGCTTTCATAAGTTGTCTTTTGTTAGTAAATATAGTGACATTCTATTGGTTTTTTATTCTTCATGGTGTTGCTTATTAAATAAATGCATCATTTTTATTCACAAATGGTAAACTTTTAAGAACTTTTGTTAATATCTGCTTAAAATAAGTGTGCATTCTTCATATGATGTCTACTTCAACAAAAACAACTTTTTAAACTTCTTAAAATTGCAATGGTTTATGTCACTGGTGGTCACTTTATACTGTTGAGGTTTTCCTAGATATCAATTTTCTCTCCTTGGCTGAACTACTGTGTTTCTAGCTGGGCTTTTATTGTACAAGCAGAATGTTTTTGATCAGATTGTATTTACATGACAGCCTGGAATTGTGGCATTCCGTCAAGTACATCGTACACATTTAAAATATTGTCTAAATATTTATTCACATGATGGATTACTGTGGCTCAGAAAAAGCAGTTACAACCTATTGAGTAAATAATTTTAGTTTTTAAAAAATTGGAAAGGCTTTGAAGGGGTCATAGTGATATCTCAGTTGTTAGAAACAGCCACTGAACATCCTTGCTTTTTCCTCTAAATGGTATTTTAATTCTAAAGCGTTTTACCAACAAGGCAAAACAGGAAAAAAAAAAAAAACAACAAAAGAAAAATTTAAACCAGTTGCCTGCAGGTATAGATTTTCTGTCTTCCTTCCCATGCTCAGATACCATCTCCCCATCATGAAAAAACAAATAGACAAACAAAATCAGTCAAACAAATAAAATCATACTATTGCAGCAAAAAGTTAAGGCTAAAACAAAATTTCATAATATACAGTTGAAATTGCAAAAAAGATTTAAAATAAGTGGATGTATTTCACTCAAATTTGAAAGGTTAATTTTTGTAATAAATTACCATTTGATTTAAATTTGATTTTGTAAAATTCTGTTTAAGAAGTAGTTTATTACTTTTAGGTCAGTTCAAAAATTGTGCACTTCATGCTGCCTGTGTTCTTTCAAAAAGGAGACAAGTTTTTTGGTTAATTAATTTAAATGTGTATGTGTGCATGTGTGTGTATTTATTTTTTTTCTCAATTATGTGGCACCAAGTTCTTTTATTTGTATTTCAGAGGTTGTTCTAACTTTTCAAACTTTTTGTATTTATTTGAGATTACTTTGTTATTTCTAAAGAAAGTGGAGAAATAGTCTGCATTTTTTTCATGCGATACTAAGTTGTGATTGTAACATCTTTTGACAAGCAAATTAGACCATAGAAAGCACATCCAAATTGGAGCTTGGGGCATATGGTGCCTCCTTCTGCAAATATAACTCAGAAACAAGTCTTACTCTTCAGTGAGGGGTTCTTTACTTCAGTGTGCAAGGGAAAAAGTAGCCCCTTATCTTAAAGAAAATTGTAATCTTAATAGAAAAATGTACCTGTCTAAATCAAAGCTGAAAATAAGAAAGATTAAGAAACCCATACACACAATTTCATTATTTTTTAGATCTAAAAATGAAATCTGCATATAAAAATAGTTAAGGAAAACAAGGCAGTAGAAATCCAACAGTTATCCCAGCAATTAGAATTATTAATCCTGTGAAAACCTTGCTCTATAAAATAACGCTATCACTAAGATTTAGTTTCCAGTATGTTACAGTATGTCAGCATGCTAACAAGTATTGTTCTTAAATGACCAATTGAACACTATTTTTGCATGTCACCACTCCTACGTGAGCTATCTTATCGAGGACTGATAGGTAAAGCAGGCCAGTGTGTACACTGCTTGGGAATCCAACATGTGTATAAAGATGAGGGCAGGTGTATCTGTCAGCTGTAATTCATATTGTCATTTTGACCACACAGGTCTACAGATGGCGGAGCTGTGGCTGCCCATCAGAGCACTAATACCTTTGACACAGCTGTTGCAGATAAACATCTTTTACACGCTTTAGGTCAAAAGTAGTCAAACCTGTTACAGCACCTGCTTGTGCATATGCAAATCTGTTGTTTTGTCATTTCATTAAACAAGAAGCAGTACAGGTCTCTTGTGGTTGTAAATAAGCCTGGAATATTGCCTACATGAAATGAAATCCAGCAAAAGACAACTGTGATATCTGTTGTGTAGTCGTGGGAGGTTGCTTCTGTTGGGGGCTTTGTTTCTGGAAGACTGCCCATAATTCCGAGGGAGGGTAGAGAGGCAAGTTTCTGTGTGGAGGCAAGAACAGGGAAGGTGTTTTCTGTCACTGACTGTAGCATAGTTGTGAAGTGGGCCATGCCCAGAAGCTACCTAATGCCACGTGGGGCCCTGATCCACTGCACACCTCAGTTTTCATCTTCTGCTGAGCCTGCAGCAGGCTCTCCAGGCACTGGAGCCGACAAGATGTCTACTTTTGTTTGGAGCCCATTGATCCACGGAACAGAATGTGCTTGTGGGATCTTCCCTTGCTACCGAACGACATAAATGATTGAAATGTTATCTTTAGGAAAAAAATATAATTTGTTTATAGACTTTACTGCTTATGTGGAAGAAATTGTCAAGTAGTAATGCAGGCAGAGTTTCTTGGAAATTTTCACAAATTTGGGAATTATAGTCTTGTTCAATTTAGGCACATTAGAAATAAAAGTGGGAATACAATTTGCAGGGGTGGGGGAGAAGGTAGAAGGAAATTCCTTATTTACTGTATCTCTGTTGTTGTTGTTGTTGTTTTTGTTTTGTTTTTTGTTTTGTTTTTTAGCTGAGCCATCCTGCCACCTGTTGGCAGCTCAGCGGCTGTTCAGCTCTGGCTGGGAATCAAACTGGTGACCCTGATACTCAGAGTTTGCACTCTTGAGTGAGCTCTTAACCAACTGAGCCTCTTGGCCAGCCCTTACTGTATCTCTTAAAAAGGGTAGTGGTGTATAAAATGGCACCTCAGGATTTTCAAAATAACTAAAGATTTTACTCTGTGTTGCCATAGATTGCTGTGGGGGAGAAAAGGGAAATACTAGAATTGATGAACAAATGTAGCATGCTGTCATTTTAGATTACATTGCTTTGCTGCTAAGTTGTTCCTAATTTTCCTTTTTAAAAAATAATGCAAAATGCATATAACATAGAAAGTGATGTTACAAATGTGTTAATTGTGTTAATTATGTTGAAGTGTGTTTATTCTGACATGGATTTACAACAAGCAGGACTAAAAACTATTATTTTTTAGCTTTGGGGGGAAATTAAAAATTCTCCCCTGACCTTTTAACCTTGTCAAGTGATTTCCCTGTTCTTGACATAGTGCATTATATTTGCAAAGGTTGGAAGTTAACTCTTCAAGGTACCAGACATCATTTTTATTGGGATATTAATTCTCTGAGGTGCTAATCTCATCAAGATTTGTGGGCATTTTTTTTCATAGGCCATTCTGATTTGTGGCTCTTTCTTTTCACAGCAGTATTAAATACCAAACCTTCTCTGATATGGAAGTTCATTAGAGATATGTCTTTGATGGCAGCACTTTCCTGGCTTCAGTTTCAAATACCTTGATGTAAAGCTTAAGAAGCCATTGTGTTGTAAGCCCTCCTTGATGTGCCTTATTTAGATCTGCATAGTAAATCAAGGAAAGTAAATAACAAGGCAGCAGATGGAAGCATGGAGATAAGGCCAGTGAACAATTGTATTTGTATTTTGTTATGATGTTGACAGGAGCTAAAATTCACTAATCTAGTTCAACTTATCTGCATTTCAAAGAAATCTCATTTAGCAGCAACTTGAAGGTTTGTAGGATAAAGTTCTTTTATTGCAGCTTTTATTGCATTCTTTGCTAATTTATCTGGTCAAGATTTAGCCTTGCTTACTTAGAGCTGCAAGAATGTTACAAGGAGTCTTAAATACTATGGAAGCATTAATGTCTAGACTATAAACTGAAGGTAATTACATATCCAGCTCTGAATAGGGTACATTTAGAAAATACTGTGGTCCAAACTCAATTGTCAGGGCAATATAGATAAGGTAGTTTTTTTGTTTTTTTTTCCTTAATTCCCTCTCCTGCTTGTTTGCTCTGACATCTTTTCCCACTTCATAAATAAGTTAATATATAGCCAACTACTCAGAAATTATGTACAAAATGAGTAGATCTCCTTTAAACGTAAATCTATTGATGCTGATATTGGTTGTGCCCTTTTAAAAATGGAAGATTATTGGTTTTGAAAGTCTGATATCCTTATTTGACTCTGTGTTTATAAACATGTATAATACATAAGTGAAATATGCTTAATGTGAACCTAACCATGTTGTAGTAAGCATATTCTGTCAACATGTACACATAATATTGGTATTTTTCTGATTTTGATTATGTTAATTAATGGAAATTAGTTGTTTTGAAATATCAGCAGAGAAATTAAATATTATGTGTACATTTATATATTAACAAAATTTTGAGTAAATTTCACTTGTATTGGTTTCAAAAGAATAGACTACTGGGTTAGGACAGTTGTTTATACTGAGCTCAAGTCTTATCTCTGCCACTTACCCTCTCTGAGATTTTGGATAATTACTTACTACTATGAATTTCTTCTGTAAACTATTGGGGGGTGATTCAGAAGTGCTCAGTCTTCCCAGTTAGAAGGTCCTGGTCGTTCACTAACAACTCACTGTGTGTCAGGCACCATGTTTGACCCAAAGTTTATGTAGGTAAATTATTTTCCCTAAAATAATCAAGTGTAAATGCTCAATTTTAAAAAATTTATTGCTAATAAAATTACAATTTGGAATATAATTTTGTACTTCTCTTTCAAATTCTTATAGACACTTTGGGTGACCCCAATTTGTTGGGTATGCAAGTTTTGATTCCACTTTCTGTGAGCCACAGAGAATTACTTTAGTGGTCCTTGTGTCATTTAAAACAAATTGTCACATAACATGATTTTCACATAAAAAAAACCCTATAATTTTGTTTTGGGTTCTAAATTTTAATGTTGATTCAGAACTTCAGAGTAGATATTTAAAACCAAGTATTTTATTTGACTGTCTTAGTACAGTTTGACGAGTATGTTTTCTACAGAAGTAAGTCAAATAATGACTTGGTTGTTCCCCATGAGACATATTTTTGAAAGGTTTATTTAGAACTTGAAAATAATGGCAGTGAAAGTAATTTCTTGAAATTGATTAACATAAAAGATTAAGAGAATTTAATTTAACATAACTGTCTTTCTTTGAGTTATACCTTAGCTTTGCTTCTACCTTGTTCACCATTCCTTGTCAAATCATTCAGTACTTCCCTTAATAAAGGCAGGCTGTTAAGAAAGACACAGTTGAATAACACATATTCTCTATTTTCAGATAGTTTTTAATTAAATGTGAGAAATCAGGTATGTGGACAAATGCATTACATGGTAGATTAAGTGAACAGTTTTCAATAGGAAGTCATAGAGAAAATGCTATGTGAGTAGATGACTCAGGCTAAGAAAATAAGCAAGTGCTTCATGGAGGTGTGGTAATTGAATTGAGGCTTGAAAGGTATGGTACAATTTGAACAAATAGAATTTGAGAGGAGCAAGATATTCTAGGTGGAACAAGTTTAGACCTTAAGGGATGATAAAGGCAAACATGAAATGTTCAGGTGGATTCTGGAATGCAGAAAAGACTAGTGGTACAAAGTAAAGGAGAGGCAGATTTGATACCAAGATGAAGGGCTATAGGTTTAATAAGTTTATGTTTATGGGGTAAATATTGAGGAGCCCCTTGTTCTGTTAAACACTAATTAATGTACTCTAATAAAAGGCACCAGGGAAATATTTGCATGATTTGAAGTCAAATTTATTGAATCTAGATATTAATGTGTTTCAATCCTTCCCCTATAGCAGTCCAATAGATTTTTTTAAAATATTGTATATTTGGAAAACTTTGTTAGGTCTTGGTATATTCTGCAAAGATTAATGGGGAGAGAGATGTTTGAAAATATTGGATGGATGTGAGGAATATAAATTTGAAATTGTCATTTGACAAATGGGGAAAAGACTATCATTGTATTAATAGAAGTAGAAGCAACACTGCTGTTTTAAGATGATTTATAGAGATATCTGGTCTTTTTTGGTATGTATTTAAGAAAACTTTGGTGTTCTTGAGTAAAGAGAAGGTTTGAGATAAAATTCTGAAGATATATAGCCATTATTAATTTGAAGATGAGTCAGAACCAGAATATTCAAGTAAAGATGTTTAAAAGGCAGTATAGGGGAAAGAGCTGAGCAAAAGAGAGGATAGAAAATTGCATTCACAGGCTATTTTATATAACAAAATTAAATATCAAGCATTTATCAAAATGTAAATGGACTGTATACCAAAAGCCTTTTTGTATTGGTTGTCCAGAACTCAAACCTGACTTTCTTTGAGAAAACCCTGTTGTACGTGGTGTTTGGTCACAGATCAGCCATCAATTTAACCTTGAGCTTAAAAAGGGGTGGTGTGTCTCTTATAGAGCTTACAAGTATTATTTGTTGATAGTTATTACTTTTTAATATGAAATTAGTTTTTAATTTTAAAAATTAGACCTCTCTCTCTCTCTCTCTCTCTCTCTCTCTCTCTCTCTCTCTCTCTCTCTCTCTCTCTCTCTCACACACACACACACACACACACACACACACAATGGTTTTCCCAAACTCTTGAAAATTCACATTTACCAAGACTAAGCCTGCATTTCCACACATCAAATGCAGTGATCTGATGGGGGTTAAAACCACCTCTTTAGAGTTTCCCAAAGTACCCTACAACTTTCCTTTATCTTGTACCTAGCTGCTTTACACTTTTATGTTTGGGTATTTTATTTTGTGATCCTTATGATATATTTGATGTTTATGATATTATTTCTATTAATATTTGCCTTGAAACCTAACCACTAAATGCAACAACTTTTATAGGTGAAACATGCTTGGATTTAAAGGAGATATTACTATAGTGGGTTTGGACTTACCCTCTTGTCTGCTATTGCCTTTGAGTCCTCTGTAGGACTTCCCTTTCTCCTAACTACTCCTTGCTTCTTTGGTCCGGGAAGAATACTATGTACAATATACTTAGGTTGTGTTGTGGAGTGTGGATTACAGGGGATTAAGACTAGAGAAAGGGAGATGAAATAAATTGTATATTCAGTAGGAATGTTAAGCCTGCAGATCAGGAGAGAAGTATGGACTGGATGTAATAATTAGGGAATTATTTGCAACAAATGGTGGCTGATGCAAGAAATAGAGTGCAGATTAAGAAAAGAAGAGGACTAGAAAAGTCTTGGGTAAACTGACATTGAGGAGGTACATGTAAGAATAGGAACTAGCAGAGACTTTGAAAAGGATGTGTGAGAGGTAGGAGAAGAATCAAGAAAGGTGTCAACTACCGTATGACCCAGCAATTCCACTCTTGGGTATCTACCCAGAAGAATACAAGACATTAATTTGAAAAAATATATGCACCCCTATGTTTATTGCAGTGCTATTTACAATAGCCAAGACTTGGAAACAACCAAAATGCCCATCGGTAGATGACTGAATTAAGAAACTGTGGTACATTTATACAATGGAGTATTACTCCGTTATAAAGAAGAATGAAATTGTACCATTTGCAACGATATGGATAGACCTGGAGACTATTATGTTAAGTGAAATAAGTCAGCCAGAGAAAGACAAATACCATATGATCTCACTTATATGTGGAATCTGAAAAACTGAATGAGCAAAGTAAACAGAAACAGTCTCATAGATATAGAGGGAAACAGGGTTGCTAGTTGGGAGGAGGGTGGGGATGAGGGAGAAGGGGAAGAGATTAGACAGCATAAATAGGGAACTATAATATTGCCACAGTGATATGAAAGACAGTTCGGGGAATATAATAATGTTGTAAATATTTTGTGGGGTGTCAGATGGTCACATGTCTTGTTAGGGAGACCACTTCATGGATGGAGTAGAGGCTTGATTACTGCACTGTACACCTGAAACTGATGTTGTATAATATTGTATGCCAACTCTAGTTGAATATATAGATAGTTCACGGGATGTGGAGTATACTGTGGAAGGGAGTCAAGGGAATTGTAATAGATATGTATGTTATGGGGGGGAGAGTGGGGTGGTGAATTGGGGGAGGGAGTCGTCACTTTGAGGGCTAACATGTATAACTATTGCACTGTGTTGCACACCCGAAACTAATTTTTTTTAAAATGTATATTTCACAATAAAAGAACTAAAGAAAAAAGAAAGAATGGTGTCATGGAAGCCATAGGGAGAGTTTTAAGAAGGATGGAGTGAAAAATAAACTAAATGAATTAGAGAAACTAACAAAACCAATAATTAAGAAGTCACAATGGATTTGACAGCTAGGAGGTAATTTCTATGCTGATGATAAAATGTTTAGCTTCAATGATGTGAGGATTTAGTAACTTTGACCATCTATGTGAATTTATTAATGTTAAAATAACAGAATGTTGAGTAGGAGATCCAGGATGGAAGAGTAGATAAAACTGTGTGTGCTTCCTTCTGCAAATACATTACGTTTATAACTAAATTATAGAGTAATCAACCTGGAGAACCATCATAAGTCTGGCTGAACAGAAGTTTTATCACTAAGGATATAAAGAAGAAGCAAGGTCGAGATGGTAGGAGGAGTGGCTGGCCAAATGGGCTGGCCCAAACCTCCATGTGGCAGTTGAAAATCAGGAGGGAGATCTCAGCCATGGAGGTTCCCCTGGAAGAATGTAGAACCCCAGCCCCACACCAAACTCCCTAGTCCAGAATACTGGTGCCAGAAGAGGAGTTTCCACATCATCTGGCTATAAAACAGTGGGGATTCTGACTATTCGGGTGATACAGAAGGGTGAGGGAAACCCAAACATTCTCTTTAAGGGCTCATACACAGACTCTCTAACTCCTAGGCACTCACCTTGGGTTCTGGCAGAGGGACGGTGACTTGGGGGGAGGGGCATCAGAGGGATATGGCGGAGAGACTTAGTTGTGTGGCTGTGGAGCAAAGGCTAGAGGATCATCGCCATTTTTCCTGTGTGGCCTCTTCCTCCAATGCAGTCAGCAAGCGAGCACGATCCCATATTTCCTGTGCTAAACTGTCAACCATAGGCCAAATCTGAATCTGACTGGTCTGGTGAGCTCCACCGAGGCCCTGCTCCACCCAGCTCCCCCAACTTTGGAGGAACTTTCATGGGAGCAGCCACCCTGCCCACATTGCACTCATTCTCAGAAAACTATTGGAGTTCAGGCAGGTGGCAACTGGCCTTAGTGCGCTCTGAGACTTTTGCTGAGTCACTCCAGGCTCAGCACTGGCACCAAACCAGAGTCTACATTAACCTGACGACTACAACTCTTCCCACTCTAGTGACTCCCTGAGACCCTGCTTTACCCAACTCTTGTACCACACAAAGCTCTATCAGTGGCTGAACCTTACGGGAGCTGGCAAGCGGCAACAGGCTTCGGGGTGTCCTGGCATTTCGTGGAACTATCCCAGGCCTGGTACTGGTGGTAGATGTCTTCAGTTCACAGTGTGGCCTCCATCTTTAGCACAGGCAGCACATGGATCGCTTTGTAGCTCCTACAAGGTACTCTTTGGCTGGTCACAGGCAGTTGGGTGACCTGGGCTTGCACTGGAGACCTTCCCAAGATGCTCTACAGTCAACATACTTGGAGGTTGGCTTCAGATCACAGCAGAGAACCACCTAATTAGCTCCGTAAGTGGCACACCCAGAGGGCAGTCTCAGCAGGCACTGGAGTCCGCTAGGGAGACTCCCACTCAGTGGGGTAAACACCTCACACAGCAGCATGTAGGTTTTGATGTGGCCAAACCCCACAGCCTGTCAGCCTGAGGGTCAATCCCACCCACTGACATACCAATAGCAACCAAGGCTCAACTATAACAGGAGGTCACACACAACCCACGTAAAGGACACTGCTGGAGCACCCAGAGCAGGTGAAAATGTTAAAGAAAAAATAATCCACAAAAATGAGGAGAGTTTCAGAGACCTCTGGGACAACATCATAACAAAATTGACATCATAAAGGTACCAGAAGGAAAGAGAGAAAGCAAGGGATTGAGATTTGAAGAAATAATGACTGAAAACTTTTTAACCTTGTGAAGGAAATAGATATTTAAGTCCAGGAAGTGCAGAGAGTCCCAAACAGGAGGAACCCAAACAAGTCCACACCAAGACCATTATAATTAAAATGGCTAAGGTTAAAGACAAAGAGAATCCTAAAAGCAGCAAGATGAAGGCAACTAGTAACTTATAAGGAGCTCCCATAAGACTGTCAGCTGATTTCTCAACAGAAACTTTGCAAGCCAGAAAGGATTGGCACAAAATATTCAAAGTGATGAAAAGCAAGGACCTCCAACAAAAGGGTACTCTACCCCACAAAACTATCCTTTAGAATTGAAGAACAAATAAAGAGCTTTCCAGTCAAGAAAAAGCTAAAGGAGTTCATCACCACCAAACCAATATTACAAGGAATGTTAGAGGGACTTCTTTAAAAAGGGGAAAATATACAAAATATTAAAATTATGAGCAATAAAATGGCAATAACTACATATCTATCAACAAATATACTTTCAATGTAAATGAATAAATGCTCTAATTAAAAGACAAGGGAGCTGAATAGATAAGAAAACAAAACCCTTACATAATACTGTCTCCAAGTGACTCACTTCAGATTGAAAGGCACACAGAGATGGAAAGTAAAGGAATGGAAAGGAGTTATTTCACAAAAATGGAAAAAAAACACAGGTGGGGTAGCAATACTTATATCAGATAAAATAGACTTTAAAACAAAGGATATGACAAGAGACAAAGAATGATCCAGTAATCCCACTTCTGGGTATTTATTTGAAGAAACCCAAAAACGCTACTTTGAGGGGGTATGTGAATCCATATGTTCATTGCAGCATTGTTTACAATGGCCAAGATGTGGAGGCAGCCTGGGTGTCTGTTGATGGATGAATGGATAAAGAAAATGTTATATATATATATATATATATATATATATATATATATATATATATATATATATATATATTTTACTCAGCCATGGAAGGGAGTTGGTTCTTGCCATCAATGGCCACGTGAATGGACCTGCAAGGTATTTTGCTGTGAAGTATGTCAGACAGAGAAAGAGTGAAATCCAGGCTCCATAAGTGAAATCACTTGTATGTGGAGTGTAAAGAACAAAATGAAAGAACAAACAAAGCAGAAACAGACTCATAGGTACAGTGAATATTTTGATGGTTACAGATGGGAGGGGTTTGGGGTTGTGGGTAAAAAAAGGGGAAGGGATTAAGAAGTACAAATTTGTTGTTACACAGTAGTCATGAGGGTGTAGGGTATAGCATAAGGAATATAGTCAGTAATATTGTAATAGCTATGTATGGTTTCAGATGTGTATTAGTTTTGTTGGGGTGATAGATAGGACAGGTTGGGGGAAGGGTGAAAAAGTTGAAGGGATTATTAGAAATTGGTAGTTACAAAATAGTATGGGGATGTGAAGTAAAGCATAGGGAATACAGTCAATAATATGTAATAACTATGTATAGTGCTAGGTGTGTACTAGACCAGTCAGGGGGATCACTTCTTAAATTACGTAAATGTCTAACTACTGTGCTATATACCTGAAATTTATATAAAATAATACTGAGTGGGGAAAAGGTGAAGGGGAATAAGAGGCCCAAATTTTGAGATATAAAAGGAATCAGTCTTGGTGATGTAATGTACAACATAGGTAATATAATCAATAATATTGTGGTAGCATGATATAGTGTCAGATGATTGCTGGACTTATGGTGATCATTTCTTTAGGTATAAATATCTAATAATGATTGTTGACCCCTTAAACTCATATAGTATTGTGTGTTAGCTATATTTCTAATAAAAATCTCATGAAAAAATAGAATCTTGTTCACTCTAATTCCTACAATATGCTTTTTTTCATGTAACAGCATCACAGAAAACAAAAAAACAGTAATTTGTTGATAAAAGGAAATAATCAAATGATAAATTATAATAAATCAGTGATACTTGGGTGAATATATGAAGTTATACCCAAATTTACACGCTTTTGCGAAGGTAAGGGATTGCTATTACTAATTTCAGTGAGTATGAACCACAGTACCAGCCCATGCAGGATGAGCACTCAGCCTGATTATACTTCACACTTTTGAGTGTTAGCGATGTGTCAGATACTGAGATGAGTTATTTACCAGTTTATCTGATTTAATGACTAAGGGTTTTAGTTGCCAACATTAAGTCTTTGTATATACTGTATTCACTGACAAAAATGTTGTACATTATTTTGATGACTTTACTGAATTTAACAGTTTATTATTTTTATTTTTATTTTTTAAAAAGATTTTACTAGGGAATTGGGGGAGGGGAACAACACTGGGGAATCGGGGAAGGGAAACAGACAAGTTGCTGTCCTTTTGTTCTTCAGTCTAGTTGTGGAGGACATTGCTTCACTGGCCCATGTTGATATCATCATTGTGCTCTTCTCGGGTGAGGTAGGTCAGTTGCCGGCCTCGGGACAGCCACTCACAGTGGCTCTTGGCAGCTAACACCGGCTGCCGGCCACTCACGCCGGCTGCCGGCCACTCACTATAGCCTATGGCAGCCCACTGCAACAGGGGATGCAGCTTACACCGTCGCCGGGACTTGCACAGCCCAGCTCCAGGTGGAGCTGTTCACCATCTTAGCTGTAGAGGGCAGTGTCACTGGCCCTCATATGTGGGATCTGAACTGGGGCCACTGGCATCCCAAGCCAACTCTTAACCAACTCGCCACTCGGCCTGCCCAAATTAACAGTTTATTAAAAACATATATTGGTACTCACTATATACCAAGTTCTAGGGAATGGGGAAAAGATGATGGGTAATGCATAGTTTTTTTCATTTGTCTACCTGTGTAGTTGAGAGAATCTGGGAATAGAATTTCAGTGTAACCTGGTAAAGTGGCATGATGATAATGTTGTGAAGACTTCAACTACTGTATTTTTTAGGGTTAGGATTATAGTGTATTTGGGCTTTGAATGGTACAGTTTACTTTTTGTAAAAAAAAATGTTTTATTGATGTAAAAGTTAAAGTATAGGTAACTGTATGTATAAGTGGGTCATTTTTTGTTATAAAAATTATCTAATGATTGTGTGTGTGTGTGTGTGTGTGTATGCCTGTGTATAGAGAGAAGGGAAGAGATAGAGAGAGGTCAGTTCCTTATCACAAAGGATGCATTTCCATATCTATAATGTAATTTTAGCCCCACTCAAGCTATATTCTGTGAAGGGTCTGGCATATTTCACTGACACATCTGGTAGATATGTATGGCATTAATTAGCATAGGTATTGCTATAAATGGCATGTCAGTCCAGGACAACAAAAAGTATTTGTTGCTGATGTCAATCATTTTGTCAGTTCAAAGGCTTCCCTAAAGGAATTTTCATTGATCTTCACTGACCCAAAATACAGCAGAACTATTCCTGTATTCCAGAAACAAAAGTAGAAGTACCTATGTTTGAAAGCCCTATGGAGATACTCATATAGAAAGTACATGTTGATAAGTTTTAGTAGTAAGATTATTGAATTAGGCTAAGACTTGTTGAATCTTTTGAAAAGAAAACATAATTTTCTATAATCCTAAAATGTAGTCTTGAGTGAATTTTCTCCTTCAATAGCTTTAATTTTTGGTAGTCAAATTTGTGTTTTTATTTTCACTTCGAAATAATTTTGACAAATGCCAGGTGAATAATTTCAACCACCATTTTTAATAGTTAAACGCTGAAGTGGGTCACACAAATATCAATTTGTGATCAGATTGATGACTTAAGTGATATTTTTCTGCCCATATATATTTTGTTTTTTTGTAGTTAGTTACTCTGATACAGATATTGACTGAATTCATTTGTTTACTATTTTCTCACTGTACTTTAAAAAATAATAATTGCAGTGTAATAGTCTTAAGTTCTGAGCAAAAACTGACTTTAAAGTACTGGCAGACACATTTCCCCAAAACATTTATATTTTATTTCTAATTTTTCTCCAAAAGCTCTCCCTATTTTCTAATTTATGATTTAGTGAGAGGCAAGAGGGTGTGGTCTAGGGTATGACACAAGTTGAAGACATTTATCTTAATATTTCATTTTAATGAGGAAGAAAATATCCATTATTAGAAATATACATTGGATAAAATTTATGT
Source organism: Aselliscus stoliczkanus (assembly GCA_033961575.1). NCBI lineage: Eukaryota > Metazoa > Chordata > Mammalia > Chiroptera > Hipposideridae > Aselliscus > Aselliscus stoliczkanus. The sequence continues at coordinate 65,717,235 of CM066740.1, read as the reverse complement.
ATTATAATTAATTATCTTAAAATTAAGAATGTATGTACCAAAAGGTCAGGCAATCGTACATCATATTTCTGTATCTTTGTAAAGGTAGGATATGTTGCATTTTGTGTCATATACTACAAATGGATAAATTCATTTATCCAATTTAACCAATTTAGAATGTACTCTAATTTGATTAATGTGCCTTGTTTGAATAGCAGTCCCCACCTTTGTGCTGTCTTGGAAATTCTTGCTGCAGATTGCTTGCCCTGCTTTACAGACCTCTGCCATCTGTTTCTGGTCTGTCTCATGCTCTTGAAATGATCGTTTTTTATTATTCCATTTAAGTTTTTAAAAATGGATTTTCCTTTACAGTTTTCTAATCATCCTGTAATTCTTTAGCCCTAAGACATTAAAATGAATGAGTAAAAATATTTGATACCTAATCGTCTCTGCAGTTCATTGAAACTCATGGATTTGCAAAATTGTGTTAAAGTCTTTTAAAAATACATTTGAGTAGGCTTTTGTAGTCATTTGGATTTTGAATATTAATTTTCTCTTGCCTGCTTAGCCATAAAAATGAAAAAGAAGATAGATGTGGGTTTCTTTTAGCGGTGTTAATTTAAAGTGCTTGATTTATTTATTATAATATTCAACAATGGCAATTCCTATTTTTTCTGTTCACCTTGGATCCAACAGAAAATAATGAGAAGCCCCCACCCCCAAGCACAGTGAGAAAAAAGTTTGATGCATTTTGTAATAATTGATTAAAAGTATAATTTCCCCCTAGATCAAACAAATAATAGAAGTCTGTCGAAGCTTTGTCCTGACCTATTCTGGAAGTAGAAAAATACCCTGAAGAAAAGAGCATTGTAAGCACAAAGAATAAGACTCCTCAATCCTGGGAGAGAGAATTAAAGTCTAACCCTCCAAATGTAAGTCATCTGTACTCTATACTTTTCATCACTCAGTTTTTTGTGGCTATTCAGGTAGTAGTAGAAAAATATGTGTTGACAATATTATTGGGATATTTTTCTTCACTATAAAGTATATAGTGTTTTCGTTGATAACTTTTATATTTCTTTTTGTGTTAACATTTTCTCACTAATAATATAAGATATTTTGCAAAGTAATATTTAATGCAAAATGGATTAATTTTAATTTTATATCCCAACAGAGAAATATTAAGCATGTTGAGAGTATTCTGATAAAACAAGATAACTTTCTTTGATTTAATATTTATAATTGTGCCATCTTACTCCCTTTTTGCCCTAAACTTTCGTCCTTTTTTTTTCTTCATATCTGAGAATCAGACTATCTTTATATTTCTATTTAAATCCACCTTCCAGTAAGAGAGACATTAAATCCTTTTTTCACTTTGTATGGTGAAATAAACTGAATTGGACTGAACTCATATTCATAATCTACAAAAATATATGAATTTCTTCATTTCAGTGTACTGGAAAAACAGATTTCCTGTTAGGAAGAACTTAAAAGATGTGTGTTAATGGTTATATAGAAACACAGAATTCAGTTGCTGTTCAGAAATTAGAAGAAAGAGTAATAATTAAAGGCAATATTTGTTTTAGGAAAATTATTTGGAAAGCAATTTCTTGTCATCACTACTTTTATCTGGAAGTTACCTGGTGCATCATCCTTTTGATAAGGCACTTGAAATGTGATGTAATGACTTAACTGCCAGACCTTTGACTTAACAATTGACACTCTTTTTCATTCTTCACTGAAATAACTCAGTGGTAGAGTATTGTTTTGATTTTAAAGAGTCCAAATTATGCAGTAGAAAATTAGTGCTTATCAGAATTGAATAAAACCAAATTATGCATTCCTCCAATTATCTCCAAAATTGAAACATGAATATTTACAGGTTTTGAAGGTGATATTCTTATTTACATAGCATCTGCAGTGACATAGTAGTCTGCAGGGACAAATCTCCATAATTTCTAGGTTGATGTTTAATCTCATTGTTTGGAACTTTTTGATAGAACCACAAAACACTGTGGCCATTCTTGACAATCTAGAATTGTGAGTTAGGATTCTTGAATTTAACAGAAACTGTGCATTGAAAAGAAACTTTGTTGGTTTTGGTCTTAGATGTTCAGTTCAAATTTTTGTTTTATCATTGAACTTGATAAAAACACCTTAGTGAAAGCCCACAAACATCATTACTTTTACTGACAGGAAACAATTGCTCTTCATTTAAAACTTCAATTTTTGTTATTGAAAAGTGTGATGAAACTTAAAAATGTTTTTTAAGTTTGATGGGTTAGTAGTGAAACGCTCATTGATTGGTTTGAGGTTGAAGGATTGGAAAATATTGTCACTCAGAAAAATTTTGCTGCCCCTCTGCTCTACAGCAATGATAATATCTAAAGTATAGCAATGATAAAATGGTTGAATCTCATAAGCATAATGTTGAGAAAAAAACTTGACACAAAATCACAATACTGTATGATTTATTTATATAAAGTTCCAGAATTAGATTATGGTGTTTCGTGATGCAAGAAGTGACTACAACAAAAGTAAATAGTAAACTTGTAGAAATTGGAATGGAGGTTCCCATACCTTCTGGTATGTCAGGATTATTTTATTTATTCGTCAAGCTGGTGGTTGCATGGATGTTGGCTTTGTGAAAAGCCATTGATGAGAAACTAGATGCTTTTCTGCTAAGATCAAGAACAAGGCAAGAATATCCCTTCTCACCACTCCTATTTAGTATACTGAAAGTCCTAGCTAAGGAAATACGATAAGAAAAGGAGATAAAAGGCATACAGATTGAGAAGGGAAAAGCACAATGGTCTATTTGCAGACGGCATGATTGTCTATGTAGAAAGTCCCAAAGAATCAACCAAGAGAACCTCTTGGAACTAACAAACAATTATAGCAAGGTTGCAGAAAACAAGATTAATATACAGAAGTCACTTGCTTTCTGATATGTCAGCAATGAACAATTGGGATTTGAAATTAAAACTACAGTACCATTATGTTAGCACCAAAAAGAGAAACACAGGTATAAATCTAAAAAAAAATATGTACAACATCAATATTAAGAAAGCTACAAATTCCAATGAAAGAAAATCAAAGATCTAAATAAATGGAGAGATATTCCATGTCCATGGATAGGCATATGCAATATAGTTATGATGCTAGTTATTCCTAACTTGATCTATAATTCCAACACAACCCTAATCAAATCCCAGCAAATTATTTTGTGAGTATTGGTAAACTGATTCTTAAGTTTATATGGAAAGGCAAAAGACCCAGAATAGTGAACACAGTTTTGAAGAAGAACAAATTCGGAAGATTGACACTCTCCAACTTCAAGACATTTTATAAAGCTACAGTAATCAAGACAATATGTTATTGATGAAATAATTTATGTATCATTGAAACAGAATAGAGATCCCAGAAATGAACCCGCACAAGTAAAAGTCAACTGATTTTTGACAAAGGAGCAAAGATGATTCAGTGGAGAATGACACCCTTTTCAAACAATGGTGCTGGGACATCTGGACATCGATATGTAAAAATCATAAATCTAGACACAAACTTTATAGCTTTTACAAAAATGAATTCAAAATGGATAAATGAGCTAAGTGTAAAATGAAAAATTATAAAACTGCTGCAATACAAGATAGGAGAAAGTCTAAGTAACCTTGTGTTTGGTGATGACTTTTTAGATAAAACACCAGAAGAAGCACAACCCATGAAAGAAAAAAATGATGTTGGACTTCATTAAAATGAAAAACTTCTGGTCTGAGAAAGACACTGTTAAGAGAATGAAAAGACAAGTCACAGACTGGAAGAGAATATTTGTAAAACATGTCTGATAAAGGGCTTGTATTCAAAATATACAAAGAACTCAACAATACGAAAACATGTAACCCAGTTAAAAATTATTTAACCAAAGAAGATCTAAAGATGGCAAATAAGCATATTAAAAGATGCTCAATATTTATTTAATTAGAGAATTTCAAATTAAGATACTATATACACCTATTAGAATGGCTAAAATCCCGAATGCAGGCAACACCAAATACTGCCAGTAATGTGGAGCAGCAAGGACTGATTTATTGTTGGTGGGAATGCAAAGCAAAGTCGTCACTTTGCAGAACAGTTTGGCAATTTATTACAAAGCTAAACATACGTACAATACAATATGTACCATACAGTCCAGCGATTGTGCTCTTGGGTGGTTACCCAAGTGAGCTGAAAACTTATGTCCATGCAAAAATTTGCACAAGATGTTTATGGAAACTTTGTTCATAACTGCCCAAATTTGGAAACAACCAGGATGTCCTTCAATAGATAAATGGATAAACAAACTGTGATACATCCATACAAAGGACTGTTATTCAGTGATAAAAAGAAATGACCTATTAAGTCACAAGAAGGCATGGAGGTACCCTACATGAATATCCCTGAGTGAATGGAGCTATCAGAAAAGGCTACATCCTGTACATTCTGGAAAAGGCGAAATTATAGAGACAGTAAAAAGATGAGTGGATGCCAGGGCTTGGTATTGGGGAGGGAGGGATGAACAGGTGGAGGATGGGAGTTTTAGAGGATGGAAAATATCTGTATGATATTATTTGCCTAGCATAAACTTGCCTTTACTTTAAGATAGATATTTCTGTTTTGAATTTAAATATAGATGTTTTTGTGATATAACCACAATCCATTCTAAAGTAGTGAACTATTCACCTTTACTGAATCATTTGTAGCTTCTTACCTTAAATTTTACTACAGTTCATGCAGTTGCTTATCATCCCCAGAAACATTTTTTTCACTTAAGTGGGACTTTAATTTGTTAATCTTAACATTAGTATGTTATAAAAGAAATGAAAAACACGGATGCTCTTTGTATTCTGTCTTTGAATAGAAATTTTCAAATATAATTTCAGTTTAAAAAATACCAGGGCCGGCCGAGTGGCGCATCGGTTAAGAGCTCAGCTCCACCTGAAGCTGGGCAGTGTTAGCCTCGGCGATGGTGTGGGCTGCAGCCCCTGCTGCAGTGGGCTGCCATAGGCTACAGTGAGTGGAGGTGGCAGTGAGTGGCCGGCAGCCAGCGCGAGCGGCTGGCAGCCAGTGCGAGCGGCTGGCAGCCGGTGCGAGCTGCCAATAGCTGCGGTGAGCGACCATCCAGAGGCCAGCGACCCATCTGCCTCATCCAGGAAGAGCGCAATGACGATACCAACATGGGCCAGTGAAGCAACGTCCTCCGCAACTAGACTGAAGAACAAAAAGACAGCAACTTGTCTGTTCCCCTTACCCAATTCCCCAATGCTGTTCCCTCCCCCAATTCCCCAATAAAATCTTTAAAAAAAAAAAAAAAAAACAGATGTGGACTTCTTTCTGGTCCTTTAAAAATTTTCTTTTCCTTCTTTCTTCCTCCCTTTCTCTTTTTCCTCCTTACATTCTTCTTTTTTTCTTATCATATTCTACTGATTAATTTCCCATGGAGTGAATATAATCTTATTTAACTGGTTGACATTAACAAAACCAGAAATTTATTATTAATAAAAATGAAATATAGGGCCGGCCGAGTGGCGCGGTGGTTAAGCACTGGCTTGGGATGCCAGCGGCTCCCAGTTCGGGTCCCACATATGAGGGCCAGTGACACTGCCCTCCGAAAAAAAAAAAAAAGAAATATAAAAATGTCCCTCTCTTCAGTCTCTGGATATAGTTAGGCTCCACACAGATGTCTAGGGAGAATGCATCTGTCGATGTCCTATTTATTTATTTATTTATTTATTTATTTATTTGTTTATTTTTTTAATTGTTTCTCTGAAAACTTAGTATTGTAAAATACCTACAATTTTGATTTGTCTTGGACAAAGCCCAGATTACCAAAGGAATACATTTTGAATGTATTTAACTAAGAATTATTTCCCTTTGTAGTAACTTTTCCTTTGCCATATTGAAATTTGGGGAATAAAATCAGATTTTGATTTAAAAAACAACAATGTTACTTCATAGTGCCAAAAATTTTTTTCTATCAATTGAAGAGACAGACACAAAGTAATACTTTGAATTTATCTAAAGCCTATTATAAGCATACTATGGAAGACTCTTTTCTTGCTTAGCTTTGTGTGTGCATGTGTGTGTCTGTGTGTGTGCGTACACGCTCGCTTGCGCATTTGACAGACCTGGGTTGAAATGTTTGCTGTGCCACATATTTTTTTTTAATTGATCTTAGATAAGTTTTGTACATAAAACAGTTTTTCCTTGTAGGGTTATATGAGGTTAAATAATCAAACATAAAAAAGTACCTGGCACACAGCAGGCACTTAACTAACAGTCATGGTCACTTTCTTCCCCTTTACTCTCTCTGTATTTAGGGGTGTGTGTGTATAAATAAATATGTGTGTATGTTTGTATGTATATATTTATATGTGCATCTATGTTTATCTGTTTCATATATATATATACATACACACTTTAATTTGTATATATATACATATATATATATATCTCCATCTATAGATCTTTCTCTAAATGTCCTATGTCTCTATCTATATATGTAGATGTATACAGAGGGTGCCAAAAAATGTATATGCATTTTAAGGTAACATTTTAACATCTCTTAAAATGTGTATACATTTTTTGGCACCCCCTGTATGTACATGCATATGTATTATATACAGCAATGTGCGATATGTAGCCATTTATTCTATTTGTTAAGTTCCAAAGCAGAGATTTCTTCTCAAAAACATATAATTCTGGAATTCAGGAAATATGGATTCTATCACTACATGGAAATATTTTAAAAGGTATTTTTTTGTTCTTTAGTATTTCTGTAACTTTATGTTAACCTACCTGGAATCTTTATAAATTCTTAATAGAAAACCTAAAGAATATTTATGCTTTTTAAAGCAAATTCTCAGAAGACAATAGAAGTTTTCTTTTCCCCTTCAACATGTATTTCAGAGAATGATACACTACTATGTTTTGATTTGAGTTCAAAAAGATGTACATCGATCAACTTGAGAAAATATATGGAAATATGGTAAACAGGATAATTTATTTATTTATTAAATGTCTGAAAAGAGATGTGTCAGTTTAACAAGACAAAAATGCAAGGTAGGAGTGAATCTTTCTGGAAAATTGATGTTCATGTGATTTAGTTTTCACTAAATAGCAAGACGCTAGTCTTGGTTCAGCTTTGTACAACTGTCTTCATAGCTGATTCAAATCTTTGTAAAATAGTAATTCAACAAAATGAGGTGTAATACTCCATGTTCTTTTGTAATGATGTAGGCTTTTTAGCAAAACAGATTGTATATCTTGCCTAAATATCTTATCTGAATTTGTGTCTTGTGAATGCTGAATGAATGCCCCAAGTCTTAATGAATTAGCTGCTGTCAGACACTAAAGGGAAGTTTGTAACACAGAAACAGAATGCTTAAGTGCAAGGATAAAGTCTATCAAGCTAAATATCATGAAATCCTCACCTCATGGTTTTAAGTGATTATTTAAAATAAAAAGCAAACTATATAGTTAAAACTTGTGTTTTCACTATACTTCCTCACGTTTTAAAGACAAAATGGGTAAGACAAAACTTCTTGTTATACATAAAATATTGGGTTGTTGGAATAGTGATGACGTATTTTTTCTATGTTTTTTGTTGCAAAAATGCATCATGACTTTTCCGACAACCCGATAGATAGGTGATATTCACCAAATGTCTCTAAAGGACAAGTAAGTTATCCATTGAGTCCACTTCCAACTTAATGATGCAGAGTGATATCTGGGAGAAGGGACTGAGTATTCCTGGATTGATTAATTCTTTTTTTATGAGTATTTCATGATCTGGTTTTATAGAATTGGCAGTTCTACCCATGCAATCATTATTACTTACATGCTTCACTTTAGTCATGTGTAACAACAAAGGAACAATGAGGTGGTCTTGATTCAGGTATTAAAGAGTAGTTGGAAGGTATGTATTCCCCATAGATATGACCTAATGGTTATTTCTGCTGAACTCTCTTAAAAGTTTAGTGATTTTGTTGCTATACAATTTAAAAGGCCTTAATTATCTATTTTGCAATTAAGATTGTACTATCTTTCTATATATGGAATATATTGTCAGTTTGCCTGAAAGGTGGTAAAAGTATTGAGACCTCAAACCTTCACCTAAAATAAAACTCATCAGCCATCCCAGAGAAGCTATAACAAAAGCATCTGTTAATCTGGTAACCTGGGCATATTGGTTAAGAATGCTTTTCACTGAAAATTATTTTGAAGATTCCCTTCATTCTAGAATCCAAAGGGTAGCTTTGATTTGTAGTTTACAATTTTGTAAACATACAGAAAATAACACAATAGGTACCCACATATCCAAATTTGGCATATGTTAAATTTGGCATATTTGGCATATGTTAAATTTGGCATATTTCTTCAGATCCCACTCTTTCTTTTTAAGAAATACAACACATAAACATAGTAAAACCTATGTGCTCTCATCTTACTGCTTTTTCTCTCTCTGAAGATATTTACTATTCTGAGGTTGCATTTATATTCTTACACTGTTATTTATGTGATTTTAAAATTTATATAAGTGGCATCATATGAAATATACTCTTCTGAAAATTATTTTCTTTCAAAATTATGTTTAGGGGACTTAACCATGTTGATATACACAGGTCTGAATTTCTTAGATTTTTAAAAAGTAAGCTTTTATTGAAGTATGTATTGTACATTTATGATTTTTGCAATTGCATTTAGAAAACATGATGAACTTTCACAAAATAAACACATATGTTTATTTATCAGTATCCAGCTGAAGACGTGGCTTCCCATCCTTTTTCTACCTTTCAGTTACTCCTTTCCCAACCCCCAACCAGGGAAACCATATTCTAACATCTAATAACATAGATTAGTTTTGTCTGTTTTTGAACATTATTTGAATGGAATCATTTAGTATACAAGGTGTGATTAAACAATACGGTGAATGTTTAAATAAAAAAATTGATGACAGTAAAAGACACATTGCCATTAATCCCCCTCAAAATACCATTCCCACTCCCCACCTCTTCTAACACACTTATCCCGTCATTCTTGCCACTTTCTGAAGTAGTTCAGGAAGTCCTGTTTCATGAGTGACTTTAGTTGCACTGTCATGCACTCGATGTCCTGAATCATTTTGACTTCGGGGAAGAGCCAGAAGTTGCATGATGCCAGATCTGGTGAACAAGGTGGATGAAGGCACACTGTAATGTTTTCATTGGACAGAAATTGTTATACCAGAAGCGATGTGTGACACAGAGTCTTTCCATTGTGATCACAAAATATCGTGAATGCTGCTGCCCAGTGCCATCCAACGGAAAGGCAGAATTGTAAAAATGGGAAACAGTGCGATGAACTGTAGTAACAGTGTGTGACAAGTTTTCACTTGTTCAGTGCAGTCAGTAAGATGTGAGCTCTGGTTGAGAGAAGGTGTGTTTTAAAGTGTGCTGTAAATCATCCTCCATCATGACAACACTCCGTGTCACACATCGCTTCTCGTATGACATTTTCTGTCCAATAAAAACGTTATGGTGTGTCCTCACCCACCATACTCACCAGATCTGGCACCGTGCAACTTCTGGCTTTTCCTCAAAATCAAAATGATTCAGGACATGAAGGCAGCCATGACAGCACAATTAAAGACACTCATGAAAGAGGACTTCCAGAACTACATCAGAAAGTGGCAAGAATGATGGGATAAGTGTGTTTGAAATGTGGGGAAGTATTTTGAGGGGAATTAATAGCAATGTGTCTTGTACTGTAATAAATTCTTTAATTTAAATATTCACTGTAGTTTATAATCACACCTCGTATAGTCTTGTTTATGGATTCTGTTCCTTAAAATTAGGTTCATGAGCTTTCTTTGTGTTATTGTGTGTAGTTAAGTGTCTATCTTGAGTGCTATCTAGTATCTCATTACATGAATAGGCCACCATTTATCTGTTTCCATTGTATTTTGGAGCATTTGAGTTGTTTTGATGGTTTTGACTATCAGGAGTAATACTACTCTGAAGATTCTTGTACATGTCCTTTATATATTATGCATATCTGTGTAGCCAGGATACTTTTTGTATCATAGGCTAGTTATACCACTCTGTCAGCTTGGTGTCTGTATCTTAGCGCTAACATTAATGCACACTGCCACACAGCCTTCTAAAGCAGTTGTCCCAATTTGCCCTTCTACCGTCAGTGTATGAGAGTTCATGTTGCTCCACAACTTGCCAACACTGAGATTGTCTTTTCTAATTTTTGCCATTTTGGTGGGTAAGAATTAATTATTTTTAACTGCTCTATAGTCCATGGTTTGAATAAAGCATGGTTATTTTAAAATCCCTTTCTCAGTAGTTGAACACTTTAGTGGTTTTCCATTATTTTATTATTCCAAAGAGTACTACAGTGGACATATCTATATTTATCTTTTCTCTCTTTTTTTGAAGATTTTTAAAAAATTAAATTTATTGGAGTGACATTAATTAGTAAAATTATGTAGGTTTCAACGGTACATTTATATAGAGCATCATCTATGAAGGTCTGACAATTAAGTTTACGATCTTGTTGCAACAATGTTGCTAACCTTTTTTGATATCAGAGGAGTTATCAGAGGGAATTTGTACCAACTGGACTGTTAATCAAGTTGACTATTTGGAAGTGCTGAAAAGGCTGTGTGAAAAAGTTGGAGGACATGAACTTTTCGCCAACAATTCATGACTCTTGCATCACGACAATGAACCAGCTTGCAAGGCATTGTCTGTGAGGGAGTTTTTAGCCAGTAAACAAAAAGTGCATTGGAACACCCTCCCTACTCAACTAATCTGGCCCCCAATGACTTCTTTCTTCACCTAAAGATAAAGAAAATATTGAAAGGAAGATTTTTTGATGACATTGAGGACATCAAGGGTAATACAACGACAGCTCTGATGGCCATTCCAGAAAAAGAGTTCCAAAATTGCTTTGAAGGGTATGCTAGGTGCTGGCATCAGTGCATAGCTTTCCAAGGGGAGTACTTCAAAGGGGACTGTAGTGATATTCAGCAATGAGGTATGTAGCACTTTTTCTAGGATGAGTTAGCAAACTTAATTGTCCAACCTTCTATATATTGCATTGCGTGTACACCACCCAGTCAGTTCTCCTTCCGTCACCATATATTTGACCTGTTTCTATTTCATTGTGTCTTCTTCAATTGCTTTTAATAATGTCTTATAGTTTTCAGTGTATAGGTCCTTCACATCCATGTTAAGTTTATTACTAGGTGTTGTACTCTTTTTGTTGCAATTGCAGAATAAACTGTTTTTTTTAAATTTCTTTTTCTGAAATTTTATTGTTTGTATATATGAACACAATGGGTTTTTGTACATTGATTTTGTGTCCTGCAAACTTGACTGTATTTGTTTATTGTTTCTAATAGTTTTTTTTGGTGGAGTCCTTAGGGTTTTATATGTAAAGAATAATGTCATCTGCAAAATGTGACAGTTTAACTTCTTCACTCCCAATTTGGATGACTTTTATTTTTTTCTCTTGCCTGATTGCTCTTGCTAGAACTTCTAATACTATGTTAAGTAACAGTGGTGATGGGGACATCCTGGTCTTATTCCTGATTTTAGAGAAAAAGCTTTCATTTTCTCATGATGAAGTATGATATTAGCTGAGGGTTTGTCATAATAGCCTTTATTATATTGAAGTAGTTTCCTTCTATACCATTTTATTAAGTGTTATAATCATAAATGGTTGGTGTATTGTGTCAGATTTTTTTTACATCTATTATATAATCATATGTTTTTTATCTTTATTTTGTTTATGTGGTGTATCACTTGGATCGATTTGTGTATGTTGAACCATCCTTGTGCCCTTGGGATGAACTCCACTTGCTCTTGATTTATAATCTTTTCAATGCATTGTGGTATTTGATTTGCTAGTAGTTGGTTTAGGAATTTTGTGTCTGTGTTCATCAGAGGTATTGGTCTACAGTTTTCTCTGAGTGTGTGCATGCATGCGTGTGTGTGTGTTTTATCCTTACCAACTTTTGTTATCAGGGCAATGTTGGCCTCATAAAATGATTTAGGAAGTATTGCCTTTTCCTGAACTTTTTGGAAGATTTTGAGCTGTACAGGTATTAAATCATCTTTGAATGTTTGGTAGAATTCACTAGTGAAGCCATCTGGTCCTGGACTTTTAGTTGTGGGGAGTTTTGTATGATTGTTTTAATTTCCTTACTGTTGATCGGCCAATTTAGATTTTCCAGTTCTTTGTGATTCAATTTGAAAAGGTTATATATTTCAAAGAACTTGACCATTTCTTCTAGGTCAGGGATCAGCAAACTGCGGCCCGCGGGCCACATTCGGCTCTTTGGATACGTTCTGTCTCAAAAGCTTGCCGACCCCGGGAAGAACCAATCCTGTCCCTCACAACAATTTAAAAATTAGCCCTGAATATATTTTTACATAATCACCATTAAGTGAATAATATCCTTTAAAAATTTTATAAGTGAAACTATGATAGTTTTCTTTTCATTTTCAATTTTACTTCAGAGCCACATGTACGTATCCAAAGAGCCACATGTGGTTCGCGAACTGCAGTTTGCTGATGCCTGGCGGCTCTTCCATTTCATAAATTTGCCAACCCCTGTTCTAGGTTATTGAATTTAATGGCAAGTAGTCCTTCAAAGTATTCTTATATGATCTGTGGTATCCATCATAACTTCTCCTCTTTCATTTCTGAATTTGTTTATTTGTGTCTTTTCTCTTTTTTCTTTATTAAGTCCAGCCAAGGGTTCGTCAATTTTATTAATCTTTTCAAAGAACCAGCTCTTTGTTGCATTAATTTTTTTCTATTATCTTTTTGTTCTTTACTTCATGTAGTTCTGTTCTAATTTTAGTTCCTTCTTCTGCTGACTTTCAGTTTCATTTGTTCTTCCGTTCCTAGTTTTTCAAGATGTAATGTTAGGTTATTTATTTGAGATTTTTTCTTGTTTCTTGAAATAGGCCTGTAATGATATATATTTCCCTCTTAAAACTGTTTTCACAGCATACCAATAATTTTGATACGATGAGTATTTTCATTCTCATTTGTTTCTAAGTATCTCTTTTTTTTTTTTTTTTGAGGGCAGTGTCACTGGCCCTCATATGTGGGACTGAACCGGGGCCACTGGCTTCCCAAGCCAGCGCTTAACCACCGTGCCACTCAGCCGGCCCTCTAAGTATCTTTTAAACTCACCTTTTATTTCTTTTTTGATCCATTTGTTCCTTAGTGGCATGGTGTTTAATCTCCATATATTTGTGGTTTCTCCCTAGTTCTTTTTGCAGTTCATCTTCAATTTCAAAGCTTTGTGATCAGAGAATATGCTTTGTATGATTTCAATATTCTTAAGACTGAAGCTAGTTTTGTGTCTCAACATATGGTCTATCCTTGAGAATGTTCCATGTGCACTAGAGAAGCTTGTATAGTCCCGTCTTCTAGGATGAAATGCTCTATAAATGTTAATTATGTCTGTTTGGTTTAATGTATCAATTAAGGCTGATATTTCCTTATTGTTTTTCTGTATGGGTGATATATCCATAGCTGTCAATTGGGTATTCAGTTGCGTACTATAATTGTGTTTTTGTCAGTTTCTCACTTTAGTTCTGTTAGTAGCTGCTTTGTATATTTTGGTGCTCCCTGACTGGAAGCATATATATTGATGAGTGCTATCTCATCTTGTTGTATTGTCTCCTTTATCATTATGAAAATTCATTTTTGTCTCTTGTTACCTTTTTTATCTTGACGTCTGTTTTTTCAGATATAAGTAAGGCTACATCACTTTTCTCTGGATGCCATTTGCTTGGAGTATCATTTTTCACCCTTTCACGTTGAGTGTATGCTTTTTCTTGTAGCTGAGATGTGTCTCTTGAAGGCAACATATGGTTTTGTTTTGTTTTTTTGATACAATCTACTACTGTATGACTTTTCATTGTTGAGTTCAGTCAATTCACATTTATGGTTATTATTGGTATATGAGGGTTTCCTATAGCTATTTTATTTTATCTTTTGTGCTCAGTGTCTCCATTGTTTCTTTGATTTGTTGTTTCTGTCTGTTATTTTAGTTTGGTGGTATTCTAGGGTGGTATTTTTTTCCACTTTTTGCTTTTTATAAAAGCCATTTGTCTCAGTTCTGGATTTTTTTTTTGAGTGTTTACCATTAAGTTTCTGTAAAATAAAGTTTCATATATACAGTAATCCTTTTTCTTCAGCATGCTTATTATATCCATTCCCCTTTGCAAATTCAGACCTTCACTCCCTCCCATTTTATGTTTTTTTTTGTTGTCACAAACTATCCCTATTTATGCTGTGAGTTGATATCTAGTAAATTTTATTCTTTTTTTTCATTTTTTATGTTTTTATCATCTTTACCCTTTATGTAATGTTTAAGTATATAGTGCCCTATTCTGTGTAGAGGTTGCCATTTCCTGCTTCTGTCCATCCATTACTAATCTTGCTCATAGTTTTTTACCCTTTTGTCTTTTTGTTTCAGGTAGAATAACGTCCGTCAGTATTACCTGTAATGCAGGCCTTGTGATAGAAAATTCCCTCAGCTTCTGTATGTCCTCCTTCATAGCTAAGGAATAACTTCACTGGATATATTATTCTTGGCTTGGTAATTTCTCTCTTTCAATAGTTTGAATATTTGATTCCAGTCCCCCCTAGCTTGTAGAGTTTCTGCTGAAAAATCTGATGATAGTCTAATGGGCTTTTTGCTTAAGGTTGAGCTGCTGATAGAGCCTTGTGCAGTACATAAGTTGTGTCAGGCAGGGTCTCAGGGAGTTATTAGTGTAGTAAGGGTTGTGGTCACTGGGTTAATGTAGACTTTGGTTTGGTGCCAGTGCTGAGCCTGAAATGACTCAACAAAATTCTGAGAACACACCGAGGCCAATCACTGCCCATTTGGGGCCTGTGGACTCTGATAGTTTTCCAAGAATGAGTGCAATGTGGGTGGGCTGGCTGCTTGCCAGAAAGTGTCCCCAGCATTGGATGAGTTCAGTGGGGTGGGGTATCAGAGTCTGCAGGGTGGAGTGAGCAGAGCTCACCAGAACAATCAGATTCAGATTTGGCCATGACGTGGAGGGCTCCAAACAGGAAAGATGACATCTACCTGCAAGCCGTACGGGAGAAGGACATCTCATAGGGAAATGGTGACTGTCCTCCAGCCCTTACTTGGAAGCCACACACTTATCTGCTCCCCTGCCCATATACATCTGATGCCCCCTGAATCACCATCCCTCTGCCAGAACCCAGAGTGAGTGCCTGTGACCGAGTAAGTCTGTGCAAGGGCCGTTTATGAGGATGTCTGGATTTCCCATAGCCTGCTGTCTCACTTGGATGGTCAGATTCCTCACTGCTTCACAGGCTGATATTGTGGGGCTCCACTTCCCAGAACCAGTACTTCGGGCTGGGGAGGCCATTGTGAGGATGGAGAAGACATTGTGGGGCTGGGTTCCCTTGCTCCTCTGGGGAACCTCCATGGTTCAGATATCCCTCGTGATTCTCAACCGCCACATGGAGGTCTGTGGCCTGTTCTGCCTCCACTATTGCCACCAGTCTTGATGTGGCTTCTTTTTTACATTTTTAGTTATAAGACTTCTTTTCAGCTAGACTTCTGATGATTCTCCAGGTTTAGTTGTAATTTCACAGAAGGATGCAGGCACCGTGTTTATCTACACCATCATCTTGGATCTTTTCAGCTTAATTTTTCATAATCCTTTATACTTATCGGGTTATTATCATGCATGTGCAAAAGGCAGTTTTGGTTCTATTGTGTAGTTTTAAAATAGTATTGCTGTTGCATTCCAGTATATATTAATTTTTTCTCATAGTTGAAGTGATTTGAGATTGAATTTGTCAGGTTTGATTATTTTACATCTAGTTATATTTGAATTTAAATCTATATAGATCATGAGTTGATGTCGTTTAAGAAATATAATTTCTCAATAGTTTCATTATAGAGATGAATGCTAATGTATATGATGTTTATATGCAAACACTTGCAAACAATTTTTGTTTTCCACTAGATTTTAAGAATCAGTGTCATACGGTACCATCCTATGTCTCTCCATAATTTTCATGCAGTATTATGCAAACTCCCATATGCCTTATTCAACCCTGTGTCCCCAGTGCCTACATTGGTGTTGGTGCATAGTCCACATTCAACAAGTGTTTGGTGAATGAATTGATTCTGATGTTCTCTCTCAGAAAAGGATATCTATTTACACTTTACTACAATGTGAATGTTAGACTTTTGTCTTGAGGAGCAGTCCTTTGGAAAACTATGTTGGAATGAATACTAAGACTGCATACTAAGACTGCATATTGGTTGAGCACTTACCATCCTTTAAGGCTGTGCTTGAAGAAAACAATCTATGCTCATTAAGCCAAAAATTATTTCTTTGAGTTACAAAAAACCCCCAAAAAACAATGAAAAAACTATTGCTGTGTTAGAGTTCTTAGCATCCTCATGTATCTTTAAAGAGTCTAGATAAATACTACTAGTCTAAGTCCCTCTGGGGGAAACAGGAACATTGTCATTCATTTTGAGAATTTTTTCTTGGGTGTAATTTCTCTTCTGCCCTTGTTTTTGTTTGAAATGCCTGGACCAGTTTCCTTTCCTACAAGATGAATATTGAATGATTAAACAAAGTACTGATTGATTCCTTGAACAACCTTCACTGAGGATCTATGCTAGACCACATACTACATATAGGAGTGTGTTGTAATATCTTATTGGACGTCGCCTCCTCTGCTATGATCTTTGTCATGAGTTCATAACATTTTATTCTTATATTGCCATTGCATTGGTATTTAGGGAAAGAGTAGATATAATTGTGTGTGTTTAGATTGCTTAACAACAAGTCCCTCAGTGATGTTATTGGTATTAAATCTAAAAGACAGTTTCAATCACTTGTCTTCCTTGAAATAGTTAACACTGTCTACTGCTTCCACCTTCTATCATCTCAGGTTCTCATGTCATGTTTTCTCACTTAGCCTTTTTCAGAGTCTCCTTTGCCCACCTCATAAATTTAGGTCTTTTCCTAGTTCAGTCTTTATCTTCTCACTCTGTATGTACATTGTTCTAGATGGTCTCACTTGTTCCCAAAGCTTTGACTGCCACTTTAGTGTTGGGACTCCCACCTCTGGGTCCCTACCTCCTATTTCTTCTGAGTTTGAGATCTGCCTCCTTGATGTTGCACAAGAATCTGTCTAAATACATATACAAAATTAAGCTCATTTCCAACTCTTGTCTTGCCTATCAAAAGTATGCTTTTTTAAATGACATTTTCTGTCTTAGTGAATAGTAAACACCTGTGTATACTCAGTTACCTATGTCAGGAATATTGGGTCATCCTGGACACCTTCTCATCTGTACTTTCCTAGTCCCATTAATTCAACCCCCAAATCTGATTGCAAATGTGTTTCTCTCTCCACATCCTGCTGATACTATCCTAGTCTAAAACTTTAACTTGGACCACTGCAGTGGCTGCCTGTGTTTCTCAATTCTTTATACACTTCATCCCCTCTAACTCACTAGGTACAAGACTTACCTTCAAAAATTAAGATTGGATAATTTTTATATTCTTCTTAAAATTTTGCATTTGTTTTCCCTTGAACTTACGGTAGAATCCAAACTAACTCCAGAGTGGTCTACTAATCTCTGCAAGAACTGGACCATGCTTGTCCCTCTAGCACCATCTTTATCTGCTCTACGTATTTCTGACTTCTTTCTTACTCCACCTGTTCTGGCCTAATTTCACTAATTGATGGCTTCGAGTTCTTCTGTTCCTTGTGTTTTTTGTCCACCTTGTTCTTTCTCTAGGGCTTGATAATGGACACATGGAATAAAAGGTCAGGATGATCCTAGGATTTCAAACTTGGTAATCACGTTTCTTTTTCAAAAACTTTATCCTAGTCAATTAATATATAAAAAATTAAAAATCAAAGTATAACATGCATATAAGCCTTCTTTAGCCTAATCTTCTACAACCTAAAATATGTCCAAACGTCTCTGTATAGTGACTCCCCAAAGATATGTTACTCTCCACCTCTCTTCGCATGTTCTCTTTTCTTTGTTGGGAAAGTGCTCCTCTGCTTATGTGATCGATGAACCCCTGCTGTTCTTCAAGACCCAGTTCAAGAACAGCCCCTCTGGGAGGCGCTAAGCCTCAAAGTTGTTAATTTCAGCTTCCTCTATGTCACCGGTATACATTTTGCAGAAGATGTAACAGAGACTTAGTAAAGCTAAGTGTTTATCCAGTTACTAAGTGACAGAGCCAGAATTTGAACCTTCACATGTTTGATTTTAACGCATGAGTCTTTATCCTTTGCTGCCACGGTCATTATTTAATAAGTATGAATGTAATACATGCATCAATAAAAGATGATCTAGTCATGGCCTAGTTAGTACAAGAAGCTTTTATGGCATCAGTGAAAAGTGACTTGACTGATATAGAAGATTTGATAAGAAAGAGAAAACATACACTTCTCTGTGGGTTGGTTCAACTTGTAAACCAGTTAAGTTTAGCCTTGATTTGTAACACCCTGAGATGCCTCTAGTTCTCAGAAATCAAGATATAAAGCTGAACTTCAGTAAAATAGGCCATGAAATGAACAAATTTTTTTAATTAAAAAGGGCAAATGTATATCATATATGTACGTGTGTGTGTATATATATCATATATATGTATATATTTGTATTCTTTAATGCTTTACTCATTTGTGTCTTGCTCCCTTTAGCTTGATTGGTAACTTCTTTTGAACAACAACAATAAAAATAGCTTATCTTTTTGTAGCATCTCTTGTAATGTCTAGTTCTACTGAATAATAATTTGTTTCAAGTAGAATAAATGATGGTGTATTATCTCCTCATAACTTCATTTTAGAGACAGAACTTAAAAGTATTTTCAAATGAAGTAATATATACCAACCATCGGGAGAGTTAATACACATAAGAAATAAAACTAACTCTTTAGTACTGGGTTTAATATTATTTTTTTAAGGAAGAAAATACTCAGGTATGCATAATGTCAAGGACATATTTAGTGAAGAAAAGCAGTGTATGTTGGATCTAGGCTAGAAGAATGCTCTCTTCTAAGATTTAACTAGTATGTGAGTTTAACCATCTGTGCAACTCTATCTTAGGACTTATTTTATCTTTTACTTTTTCTTTTCTTTAGAATATTAAGAGATATTTCCATTTGGAAATACATATTCTAGTTAACTTTCAATGAGTTTTTGGTAAATGAATTGAATATAAACAACAATTGAGTTTGTCTTTTTCTGTAAAATATTTTTCAAGCTGAAGAACCTAGTCATATAATAAAAAAGACTAATCCCATTCAATTTTTGATTTTGTCTCTAGAAATAAAACTCTTAAAACATATACACAAAAGGGAATATGGTGCCTCTTGAACTTCACATTATGTTCAGTTGAACTATTATACTTCTAAAACAAACAAATTTAATTTTATTTAGGAAGAATGATTCTTTTTTTTCTTTTGGTGTATGTATCAATGGAGACATGGGCCATTCCTAGCAGTAGGGAAATTAAGGAGGGGAGAGAAGTAACACTTGTATTACGTTAAATCAGAGAAATCATTGCACTTGGCAGTTTTTGTTTGCAGAGTGCAAGAAAGGCTGAAGGCTTTTGTCCAGTTCAAAGGGCACATTCCACACATCAGCAATTGTTGGTTGCCTGCAGGGGTCAGCAGAATTGAGGGTGGTGGTGGAGGTTTGTACCACAGAATTACATGCTATTGGGCTGTGTGTTTGTATAAAAACATACTTGCACCTTTTTGAAAAAATTGTTTAGAATTAGTCTCACATTATTTAAGTTTACTTTAAATATAGCATCTTTGCATCAATTTTGAATCTTCACAATAATCAAATGGCATTCTTGTTTAGCCTTTTTTGCCTCATGTTCTTTAATCATTTGTTTTCAGATTAAGGATAAATGCTCAAATGCGGAAGCACAGAGGCTGACAAACTGTCAGTTAAACTTTGCAAAAAATACAAATAAATTTTGTAGAAAAACAACCATATATTCAACTATCGTTTATACAGTTATCATATTAAGCAATTTTAACAAGTTAACTCAAGACTCTGAAGAGAGCCTTCTTTAACTGAAAATGTGTCAAAGGCTGCTAGCTTTTTCGACTGGCCTGTCACTACTTGTGCTGAATTAACACTTGTATCATTTCCCTACAGAATATGCACATTATAGTTTCTAGTGTTGTAACTGAAATAAGGCAGCCAAAAGTTCTCTGCAAACTGTACATTAAGTTTCTTGAAATGTCTAGAGTTTTTATAATGTGTGTGCTTTATATTTTTTATATCAAGTTTTGACAAAATACATCAACATAGTCTTATTGACTGTATCCTTACATTAAAAAATAGTTAATTAGTGATGCTCTGTTATAATTTTTTGGTTTTAGGAAAAATACTCAAACCTTCATTTTGACCTAGTCTTGAATTCACATAAACTTGGGATAAAGTATTTTGTTGCATCCAGATGTGTTTTATCCAACCGGTCATACTCAATGGCCAGAACATCAGTGTGCCACGAAACAAGAGAAATATTAAAATTGAAATTAGCTGCTGTACATACTTCTGTGTCCATTGTAATAAGAACTTCTTTATGTTTACTTTTTAAGATTTGTTTCTTTCAAGTTAAGAAATGCTTAAACATATCAAAAAGGACCAAAACTAATTTAGCAGAATTCGTGTACCCACCATTCAGATTTAATCAATGTTGCTATTTTGCTGTTTTAATTTTAGGTCTCCTTATTAAGAAATATTAAAAGATCAAAGCCTTTTTTTCTAGTCTTGAAATGCCCATTTCTGAATTGGTTATTTGACAGCAACATCCTAAGCCTCTTAGCTGATGTTTCTTTCCAATTTTAATATCAAACTGGTTAATGTAGTTTCCTTAAACGACTTCAACTCCTTGGCAGTGTGGCTTAAAGAAGACCCAAAGACCCAGAATTTTAGCTTTCCTCCTCATTATTTGCATAACACCTGAAATTATTTTATTTTCCGATTTTTAGCTATAGGACATCGGGGGGGGGGGGCTATTATTAAGCATAAATTCTTTATGGAGGGAATAACACATTAAGCTGTTGTTAGCCATTATTGTCATCACTCAGAAGCTGACATGATAGAACTGGATTCCAAGCAGAGGGTGACTGAAAGGAGAGGAGTGCAGAGGGTTAGGCTCGGCTTTGCACTTCGGAGATATGTAAAAACAAGATGTTCCAAATGCCACATGCAGCAATTATGTCACAGAATTCTTCCCTGGGGCTATATAGGAAAAGAGAGACAAATAAAAGCAACGTTGTATGAGGTTCAGCAAAGTACAAATCAGCTGTTCCCATGCTCTTTAATATATGTATACCAGGGTACCAAAAAAATGTATACACATTTTAAGAGATGTTACCTGTGCTCAAGCAGCAGTTCACTGTAATCACAAGTGTCTGCACACGATGGTAACCACTTCGAGCACCTCTTGTTGCAGAAGTCAAACATGACTTGTATATCATCTTTTGTATAGATTATTATAATTAATACATTTTTTTCGTTTCTTAAAATGTGTATACATGTTTTTGGCACCCTCTGTATATGTAAAACTACTGAAGAAAGCTGTCTTTTGGTTTCATACATTCAGATAATGCCATAAGAAGGTCGTTTAATACACATATACCAGTGAGAGTATTCAGTAACAAAGGAGTTAAGTAACTTTCTAAAATCTTACAGTTAAAAATCAAGAATTTCTGCCAGTAAGTCCATCTGTTGACTGTACCTTAATACTTTGTATGATTCATTGCCTTCATACCAAAATGTGTCTCTTCCACCTTTAAGCTTACCTAAAGTTTACCTAGCTTTAAAGAAACAGTTCAAAGCTTATACTTTCCATAAAACATTCCCCATAAAATTCAGTGCTGTCCTTTCTCTGAATACTTAGTGCTTGCAATACATAGGTAAACATGTTTTATGGTCTCCCATATCCCATTAATACTGTATGTGTGTTTGTTATCCTTTTAAACTATTTTGTTGGCCCCTTAACATCTGGGCCCTTGCTTATAATCTTGGTTTCTGGTTATTGGATCACAGTGGTACATGCCTCTGGATTTAATCCAGGCCTCCACTGCCGATACTGACCACTCCAGCTGTGTGATACCAGGCAAGCTACTTATATCACTGAGCTTAAATTTCCTCACTTGTGTAATAGGTGGTAAAAAATAAAGTCTAGTTCAAAAGGTTGTTATGGGAATTAAACCAGACATTGCAATGGGAGGCAGTTAGCTTAGTGCCTGGAACATAGTAAGTGCTCAATAAACATTAGTATTGTTTATCATTGTAATCAATGAGGGCTCACAGAGTGAAAGACTACCCATGGAACAACCTCTAGTAGAAAAATTCTCTAATTTAAACTTTTGGGTCCCATATGACAAAAAAAAAAAATGTTCTTTAAAATAAACAAATACATAATTCAGAGAAGTTTAACTGTTTAAAAAGAAACACACACACAGCATGCACACACATTTTATCCATGCTCAGAAATTTGGAACTGGACCCTTTGCCTCCAAGGGTTCCTGGTAGAAATGAATTTCAATATAATTAGTTTCCTTTGTAATTATGTGCATTTTGTGCATTTAAAAATATTAATCCAAGGAGGGATTCATAGCTTCACTGGACTGACAGAAGGTCTCGGGACACCCAAAATAGCTGAGTCCCCACCAGAAATCTAATTATTTTCTACAGAACACCACCAGTGGTGCTCTATTAAAATGCTAATTGGATCGTGTCACTCCTCAATGTTAAAGGCTTTACTTGTACTGGAATGAAATATAAACTTCTCACCTTGGCATTGGCAGGCCCTCTGGATGGTTCCCGCCTAGCTTTCCACCTCACCTGCTGCCACCTTTGTCCTTGCTTGCTCTGCCTGCATCACTGGCTTTCTGTAAGTGCTCAGAACCCTCCCTGTATCAGGGCATTTGCACTTGCTGTT
Organism: Aselliscus stoliczkanus; assembly: GCA_033961575.1. NCBI lineage: Eukaryota > Metazoa > Chordata > Mammalia > Chiroptera > Hipposideridae > Aselliscus > Aselliscus stoliczkanus. The sequence continues at coordinate 65,694,209 of CM066740.1, read as the reverse complement.
TTCACATTTGGAATGGGTCTCCCAGGCCTGGCCTGCTGCTGCTTATCCACTAGTTCTCAGTCTAAATGAACCTTCTCTGAGCTTTTGCTGATCCTCTTTTCTCAAGTAACTCCTAACTCCTTTATTCACTTGTTTGTTTCCATAGTGCATTTCATCTACTTAGGTATTTATAACAAATACATACATTTGTTTAATTTCTGTTTTCATATTAATTTATGCATTTCATGGGGCACACACAGAATATGTAAATTTTCTCAGGCTGTCATTTAGTATAGGGACTAGCCCTTTGCAGTCAGCAGATCTCCACTGAATGAGTGAATGAGTGGGAGGCACCTGAATGGTTCACTGTTTGGAATATATGAATTCATTTGTTTATCCATAAACTCAGTAATTAGACAATGAAAAAGGAGACCAACTATAACGTTTAAATTATGAATAGCTTTCTGAGTGATTCATGAGCTGCAGTTGAATGTTTTAATTTCTTCAGTTATTCAGAAATGAAATGTAAATGGTGCTTCACTTCCTTTCATATGTTACAACTTCTATCTGTCTCCATACTCCAAGCCTGTACCCAGTTCACTCTATTTAGTAACTTTGTCTCATGATTGAATCACTTGGCTACCATATACCAAAATAATGTGTGCATCCACTGAAACTGTTATATATATAACATTTATTTTTAAAAAATATTTTAAATAACCAGAACCCCCTTAACCTAGATGACCTTGTGATCTATAAAAATGAAGAAAACAGTGAAATATAGTTTATACCTTGATCATTATTTAGAAGACTTTCATGGGCCAAAAAAAAAAATGGTAATTTTCTTTTGAAGAGAAAAGGATTGTTTTTGACTTTATTACCTTTATTCCTTTAATTCATTTGAACTCCATAAATACCAGGTGGTCCCAATAATGATTACAGATATTCTTTCTCCTTAATTCACTTGTGGCTCAACATAATTCCATAACTGATTTTTTTTTTAGTCTTGTTCTTTTCTTTGCTGTACTCTGTCTTTCTTTTTTTTTTTTGAGGGCAGTGTCACTGGCCCTCATATGTGGGACCGAACCGGGGCCACTGGCTTCCCAGGCCAGCGCTTAACCACCCACCGCGCTACTCGGCTGGTCCCAGTACTCTTTCTTTGTAGAGAATTTCATGAGGATGATTGAATGTTTATAAAGGCATATTTATGGAGGAAATTTTACTTTAGGTCAGTTAGGATGTAACAGGAAGGGAAAAGAAGGCATGTATACTCATTGGATGCATCATACTATTCACTTAAGACCCTGAGAACACAAGGAGATAAATATTATTAATAGTATGCTATTACTTGAACAATAAGTACCATCTCCTACTATGATTTCTCTCCTCATCGCTGAATGAAACTAAGTATGTTTGATCCCAGTTCTTAATATTTATATGTCTTATTAATTTTCCTCCTCCTTCTGTCGCTCCCTCATTCATTCTTTCCCTTCCTCCCTGCCTGTCTCTATATCTGTTCCTGTTCTTCTTCCAAAAAATATGTAAAGAAATGCATTCAAAATCAGAAAGTGTATGTAAAAATCAATCAATAAAAAGAGAAAAATTGGTGTTAAATAGTAAAATGAGTTTCTGTGTGGATTGGGGAGGAGGCGTTGTCTGGTTGTATGGAATAGGGGAGGGGAAACAGGAGTGTCTCATTCCTTCTTAAATGTCTTTATTCTCATTCCAGAGTTACCCAGTGCTAGAGCTGTGGGTGCTGCAGTGTGGATCTGGTACCTCCTTGGTTTGCCCCCAATGTCAGCCAAGGATTCAGCTTTTTAAATATTTGCTTGATCACCTATAACTCATGTATTAGCTTTTCAGCTTCCAAAATTTTATTGCTCTTGCTTTCCATTTTGAACCTTCTATCTTTATAGGTTTGTTCCTTTTTTGAATAGTGTTTAGTTGTTATTTTTGTATGGGATAAATGCCTGTGTTCCATGTCTGTTTTGAGTTGGAAATCCTCATTTCCTTTTCGACAGGGATATATGACATAACTAGTTACACAGGGAAGGAGAGAAAGAAGCACTCTTGAATAATGAAAAATCCCAAGAGAGACGCCATGCATTGTGGCACAACGAAAGTATTTAACCTCATCCATATCTATGAGACCCCCGCTTCCCCAGAGTGTGATTTGAGGAGAAGGTGGGGATAAAAACTGAGCTTTCACTAGAGGCACAAATGCAGTGGACACTTCAGTGTAAATGCTTAAAAGGCTTATAGCATCAGTCCACCCATAAAGCCTTTCCATTGAAGAATTATGACCATATAACCTGATTTATTAACTTTTAAAAAAATAATAGACTCACTATTTTTAGAGAAGTTTTAGGCTTATAGAAAAAACAAGCAGTAAGTACAGAGTTCTGATATTACTTACCCCTTCCCCTCAAAGTAGCTTCCGTGTTATTAGCATCGTACATTAGTGCAGTACATTTACTACATTTGATGAACCGAAATTGATGCATTATTATTAACTAAATTCCAGAGTTCTCATGAGAATTATTTTTTTTGTGTCATACGGTTCTGTTGGCTTTAACAAGTCCCTAATGTCATATATCCACCATTACACTACCATACAGGATATTACCAGTACCCAGTGTTCTGTCTGTTCTCTCTCCCTTTCTCCCCTACAAGCCCCTCACAGTAGTTGATCTTTTATTATCTCTACAGTTTGCCTTTTTCAGAGTGTCATGTAGTTGCAATCTTACCGTATGTAACATTATCAGACTGACTTCTTTGATGTAGCAATATGCATTTAAGGTTCCTCCCGTGTCTTTTCATGGTTCCATATGATAGCTCATTTCTTTCTGTTGTTTTAATAAATGCCCTTGTGTGGATGTATCCCAGTGTGTTTACCTTTACATATTGAAGGACATAGTTTTTACGGTGAGAAATAAACCTGCTGTAAATATTCTTGTGCAGGTTTCTGTGTGGACCTAAGTTTTCAGCTCATTTAGGTAAATACCTAGACTAATGTAATCTGGGTCGTATGGTAATACTATGTTTAGCTTTGTAAAAAAGTGCCGAACGGGCCAGCCAAGTGGCGCGTTGGTTAAGAGCTGGGTTTGGGATGCCAGTGGCCCCGGTTCGGATCCCACACATGAGGGCCAGTGACACTGCCCTCTACAGCTAACAACAGCTCCATCTGGAGCTGGGCTGTGCAAGTCCTGGCAACAGTGTAGGCTGCAGCCCCTGCTTCAGTGTGAGCTGCCAATAGCTGCGGTGAGCAGCCATCCAGAGGCTGGCGACCCATCTGCCCCAGTGGGGAAGAGCGCAATGATGATACCAACATGGGCCAGTGAAGCAACGTCCTCCACAACTAGACTGAAGAACAAAAGACAGCAACTTGTCTGTTCCTCTTCCCCAATTCCCCAATTCCCCAATAAAATCTTTAAAAAAACAAACAAACAAAAAAAACCTGCCGAACTATCTTCTAAGGTGGCTATACATTAACTTTTTATATGATTTTGATTTTATAGAGCAATATATGGTAATCAATAGTAATTTATATTTCACTTATCATTGTTTATACAAGGGAAAATTCATTGTAAAGGTTTTATGATTTTACATTACTGTCTGATGTTGCTTTGCCCTATCATTGCTTGAAGAAAGATATTAATTAAAAGGAGATACTGTATAAATTTAAAGCATGCTTTCCACATAGTGAAGGAATTCTCAACACCATAGATGTAAACACATGTAAATAGAGAACTATGGACTGTTTTGGAATGAAGTTTTGTTCGTTTTGTGCTCATTTACTCATTCAGTAAACATTCATTGAGCACCTATGGTCCATGATCTTCATGAGGCTTAAATAATTATAAATGTGTTTTTACCTAAAAGAATGTACTACAGGAAATCGCAGGACCTAAAATGGCCCTCACCCTTATCTATTAAGTCCTAACAGTTCCCATCAATTATCATGACAACTAAAAATGCCTTCTCAAATTTTTGAAATTCGGTGGTACTAGCATTGTTAAAACTATGTTTGATTGACTAAAGATGAGTCTATTTGTAATTCAATTTGTCCTTAATTACACATTTTAGTTTACCATAAAATAAGTTAGTGGTTTCAGAATTCAGTGATGGATTATAAATAAAAAGTTACAACATTTAGGCACCTAAGAATATCAGAAATATGGTGAGAATCATTTCAATATATAAATTAGAACATTGAAAGATGTGGTGTGGGACAGAAAAGGTAAATTAATTGTGCAACATCACAAAGCCTGCCAGTAGCGGTGCACTTTTTATTAACTCATGTTGTGTTCTTGTACATTGGAAATACTGTTCTAAATCTCCTGTGCTTAAAGACTGATGTTTCTTTTGATCAGTAACAGAGCCAAGAAGTTGAAAATCCATTAACATTGTATCTTTCCTATATTGTGTTTAAAATTAATTTACAACTGCTTTTCTTTTACTTGCTTTTTTTCTCTCTTCATTACTTCAGAGTATCTTTTCTTTGGCACTAGCTGTTCCTTTGTCATCACTGCATGTATTCTTTTTACTGGCTTCTTAAGTCCTGCTGCATTGCTTTTTGACTTTCCTTCTTTAATCTTTTCTCTTCTGTTTAATTTTTAAATCCTTTGCCCTTTGTCTTTCTTTCAGTCTTTTTTGTTGCTCTCCTTTCCTTTGATTTCCTCTTAAACTGGCACTTCTTCTTAACATTGTGTTAATTTCATTGATTTTTTTTCCTTTTTGTTTTATGTTTTTAGTTTTACGTTTTCCTTTCTATATAAGGAAAACTTACTCTGCCTACTCATACTGAACTAGAGAGAAGATATTACTAAATCCTCCATACTACATGTAAAACAACAACATTTAGTCAAACTTATTGTGTGGGTACTGAAAGATTATATGACACACATCTTCTTTTTTTGGCTTTTGTTTTGAATTAAAACCCAAATAATTGATGTGGTGATATAGAGCAAATTCAGTTATTTTTCGAATATGCTAACTTTAACTATACAGAAGATGACAAAAAAAAGTATACACAGTTTAAGAAAGGAAAAAACTATATTAAAATTGTAATATTTGATATATACTGAAAACAAAAGATGAATAATACAGGCCTCATGTATGCATTTTTTTAGTACCCTGGCATACACTTTTGAGACATAAACATTTGTAGCTAGATCACAAGTAATTTTCCCTTTTATTAAATGTTTGGAGTTAACTGAAATACATTTATAATACAATTATGAGTGCTGATCAAGGGCATAATAAAAATAAGAGATTACAATGAAATTGCTTTTCTTCCACAAAATTGCTTTATCTGTCCAAATGTTCTATAGATTTGGTTTAATATATGTTAGACTTTTATTTATTTATTTATTTATTTATTTATTTATTCATTCATTCATTCATTCATTCATTCATTCATTCATTCATTCATTTATGTTGAGGGCAGTGTCGCTGGCCCTCGTATGTGGGACCTGAACCAGGGCCGCTGGCTTCCTAAGCCAGCGCTTAACCACCGTGCCACTCGGCTGGCCCAATATATGAATATATGTTAGACTTTTAATATTAATGTATAACTCCCCTCCCTTTTTTTTTTTTTTTTTTTTTTTGGAATTTAAGAGATTTGAAACAAACACATTAACTTAACTTTACTAAACTAGGTTGGTTCGTGGTTTCTGGGTCTTTCCTCAGGCATTATAAGAAATAACTGAGGTAGACTTGTAGATACCACCTCTCTCAGAGGGACAGGACCTGGTAAGTATGATAAGGAAAAACAGAATTGCATGAAATCTTGGGCATATAAGTTCTGCTTCAAGCAAGCCAGAAATTTCTTGAGGGATATTCTATAGTTGAAGAGAGAGAAGCCAAGGAGATCAAGTGATTTTCCTCAGTTCACCCAGAAAAAATGGCAGAGTTAGGAATTTAGATATACTTTATTGATCATCTTTTTTCACATTTATCTTATATATTTATACATTCTGTTGATTATAATTCCTGTTCATACCCAGGCTTAATTTTATTTGAAGTTCATTCAATAGGCAGAATATAATATACTCAAGCGTCTATTCATTGCTGCTTATTCATTCATTCATTGCTGCTTATTCATCTATTCATTGCATGCAGTATGCAAGCTTTATATGTATGTAATTTTTATATATATATATCAAATTATTTGTATATTATACATAATATAAGTAATATATAATATTAGTTATATATATCATTGGTATTTTAAACAGTAGTTCTTTTTTCCATCAATTTAATTGAACAAACATTGAAGTTCACTGTTCTTTTTAAATTTACTGTTGGCTGTGGGATTTTTTCTGTATCTACAGCTTATGGGCTGCTGTGTGTAGGGCTTACCCCATTGAGTGGGATTCACTCCCATGGGCTCTGGTGCCTGTTGAGACCACCCTTCAAGTATACAGCTTGTGGGGCTAATTGGGCAGCGCTCTGCTGTGTTCTGAAGCCAACCTCCAAGTATGTTGGCTCTGGAGCCTCTTGGGAGGGGCCCTGGTTCAGGCCCAGGTCAGCCACTGCCTGTGACTTGCTGGGGACTACCTGGTAGGAGCTACAAAGTGATCCACGGTTGATCACTCCCTGTGCTGGACCTGGAGGCGCATGGGAGAGGCCACAATGCAAACCGAGGATGACTGCCACCACTCTTGCGCCTGTGGTAGCTCCGCAAAATCCTAGGACACTCTGAAGACTGTTGCCACCTGCCAACTCCCATAGGTTCAGCCCCTTATAAATTCTCATGCAGTATGCAAGTTGAGTGAGGCTCTGTCTCAGTAAATCAGCAGGGTGGAGCAGAGGAGCTCACCAGGCCATTCAGATTCAGATTTGGCCTGTGGGGGTGGGCTCAACACAGGAAAGATGGCGTCTGCTTGCCCATTCATGAGAGGAGGGCCCCACAAAGGGAAAATTGGGACTGTCCCTCCAGTTTTCACTCCAAAGTTACACAAGTCAGTCTCTTCCCATATGTCTCTGAAGCCTCCAGAGCCACCATCCCTTCGCTGGAGCCCAGCGTGAGTGCCCGAACTGGCCCTTTTAAGAGTGTGTCTGGGTTTCCTGCACTCTTCCATACCCCTGGATGATCAGAATCCCTACAGTTTTTCACAGCCATAAGTTGTGGGGGTTCTCTTCCCAGCACCATACTCCAGGCTGGTGAGCCTGGTGTAGGGGGGCTGGGGTTTCTCACAGCTTTGTGGGGAATCTCTATGGCTGAGAGATCTCTCCTGGGTGTGGGACCAGCCTGTTTTACGTCTCTGCCCTTCCTACCAGTCTCGAGGTGGCTCCTTGTTTATATTCTTAGTTATAAAACTTTTGTTCAGCTAGACTTCAGATGGTCCTCCAGGTTGGTTGTTCTGTAATTGAGTTGTAATTTTGATGTGTTCAGGGGAGAAGGCAAGCACAGCATGTATCTACTCTCCTATCTTGGATCTCCTCTATAGCTTACTGTTTTTTTTGTGTGTGTGTGTTTTTTGAGGGCAGTGTCACTGGCCCTCCTATGAGGGACCCGAACCGGGGCCGCAGGCTTCCCAGGCCAGCGCTTAACCACCGCGCCACTCAGCCGGCCCTGTAGCTTACTGTTCTTAAAGCGAACTGCCAGAGCTGACTTTCCTTGTCAGATGATCATTTTTAAATTCTTATCTGCTTTTTTGATAATGTTAGTGTGGTGTCTTGAGTTATCTCTGTCTATGTTTAGACTGGTTTTCATTTATCCTGCCCAAGTAGAAGAGGCTTATGCAGTATGTATGTAATATCCATAGGATTTTAGTGATACATATAAAATATATTCAGAATAAACAATTTTCTGACAACTGGTGTACTTTAGAAGTAATAACTTGGTATTTTAATTATATATTTCATATTAAGAAGGTTTTGAAAGAAACCTTTACTAAATAATATTTTCTTAACCTAGTTTTTCTGTTGTATCTAATTAAAGGAATTAAACTTCCATTGCTAATTTGATAAATTTAGACTATTAATTCCAGATTAAAACAAACTGGAGAAATTTTTAAAATTTTGTTTTGAAAACATGTCCCACTTAAGATACCCAGGGTTATAATCTTGGAAGCCCAGTTTCGTATTCTGTGTTTATTTGTGTGTTTTTTTTTTGTTTGTTTGTTTTTTTAAGAGGGCAGTGTCACTGGCCCTCACATGTGGGATCTGAACTGGGGTCGCTGGCGTCCCAAGCCAGCGCTTAACCACCGCGCCACTCGGCCTGCCCCTATGTGTGTGTTTTTAAAATGCACTCTTTGTACTCTTACTTGTGATTTATATGTTTCATCAGTATGTATCAGTAATTTACAAAATATGGTTTAGCATCAATATCACTTGGGAAGTATTGTTAGAAAGCAAATTATTGGGCCCCAACCCATACTTGTTGAATCACACAGTCTTTGTGGCATAGTATTGTTGGAAAATTCGAATGTAATGAATATGTGAAAGAATGATATATAGGCTGCAGCACTGTATATCTGCAGTAAAAGTTATTATTTTTTATCAGCATGATGTTATTGTAAGTCGGCTGCCTAAAACATAGATGCTTATGTTTCAGTCAGTAAATATACGTCCATCTATATAATGATACCGAAAGACTGTAGTGATTGGAAAGAATAGGTCACTGGCCGTCATGAAGGAACATTGAAAGTGACTGTAGAAATCATCCACACTACCTGCTAATTGTCACACTTGAGAGCACCCCAAACTTGGCTTGAATGTCTTCAGTCATGGTCTTAGTCACAGTTCTCCAGAGTAACAGAACCTATCCAGTGTGTGTGTGTAGAGATTTATTTTAAGTAATTGAAATCTGCTGGCCTGGGTCCCGGGCTGGAGATCTCTGGAAGAGTTGGTGTTGCAGCTCAAGTTTGAATGCAGTTTGGAGGCAGAAGTCCCTCAACCTCCAGAGATCTCTGTCTGTTTTCTCTTAAGAATTTCAACAGATTGAATGAGGCCCACCCCCATTAAGAAGGGTAATCTGCTTTACCGAAATGTTAATTCCATCTGGATGTTGATGTCACAGGGTGATGTCACAGTCACATGGGGGACATTTAGGCTGGTTGTTTGACCAAATATCTGAGTACCATGGCCTAGCAGAGTTGATATATAAAATTAACCATCATACCATCCCTTAATATTTAGGGGCAATGTACTTTTAAAATATTATGTAACCCTTCTAATTTCAGAAATGGTATGAACATAATATATAATAAATAGACTTATATAAATGAATGAATGAATAAACAGATAAATGCTGGTCAATACCAGATACATTACCTTTACTTATTCAGTAATAAAAATAGATTCAACTCCTTTTCAACTGTCTGGAAACCTCAGACACAGAGCAGCTAACAAAAGTGTGTGTAGAGAGCCTTGATTTAGAGACACAGCAGTGAATCCCAGAGCTCTTTGTTTGGCCTTACCTGGCATGGTCATCACATCAAGCAAAACAGAAACACTAAGGAAGGGTAGCTGCTTTGTTGAATGTCTGAATGGAGATCCAACAAGGATTTTGGCGCAGTGGTCTGAGTATAGAGGGATAAAAATTAATGGGATGAATATAAAATCTTGCTCTTAAGTTTCAAAAAAGTTGTTCAAGTGTAGATGAAAAAGACACTTAGAAAATACCTCAACTCAAAATACCACAGAAGACTGTAGGAACTGATAAAACAGATTGTGCATTCAACACAGCTGTTGCCTAATATGGGGTAAAAGACAAATTTGACACATATAATCTACTCTTGGTAAAACTTTATATATCATTGTTATAAGTAAGGCAGTATAGAAGCTATGTCACTTAAATCATACCCTGCCTTATAGTATAACTAACAGATTGAAAATTAATATACTTTTTTTCACTTTGGATTATGACTTTTATTGTCTAGTTAGTCTCCTACACACGAAATCAGCCCTCAATTAATGTTAGTTCAGTTGACTTAATATAGTATACATCACCAAATAGCTTTGGGAACAAGACTTTCAAGTGATACCCTCTAATGATAAACTGATTGATAATATAACAGAAGTGCACTCACACAAACAAGTCATTTAGGGAGAGGTATCTGACAGGGTATGACCTGAAGTGTTCTGATCAATCTCTAACTACAGTTTTCCTTAAAACCACTTCTCAATGTCTCTGAGCTTTGATCTTGATGCAGATACCATTTGTAACCTTGAGTAATTTATCCGAAGTTATTGTGAACCCTCTCTAACGTCCACTGTAGTGGGTGTACTTGGAGAACGCATTGTACTGAGATATCAGAGAATTTCTGTGTAATGAATAGGGAGACAGGAAACACTGTAAAATGAATACATTATTTATTAAACCTTGATCTACTCTTTTGCAGAAGTGACATTTATAGATCTCATAGTACCTACAAACTTTGTAAAAAACTCAGATTTGGAACAGTTTAGCTAATACCAATATTGATTGGCATATCATTTCTATTTGCTACTACAGAATAAGAATTTCAGAGTCGATGTCATTTGACCAAGACTGTTATGTGATGTTTTAGCACTGCACCCTTTTTGATGTTATTTAAATTACCTAATTTAAAGATTGTGCCTCTTGGATTTTTCTTTCAATTTGTTCTTTCAAATCACCTTTTTTCTTGATGTTGGTATAATGATGACCTTACTACTTAAAATGTTTTTTTCTGAATGCTGACCTTTTCAAGGAGGTGTCCTTCATAATTAATAGATAACTTAATGGAAGGAATTTGAAAAGAAACATGGAAACTGAATTTATAACAGTACTGATGTATTTTTGTTTCTTATTTAGTTATACCTTACCTTGTTTATGAAATATAGTTCTTTCCTGTTGAATATATACAGTCTAGGGATTTACTTTTTTAAAAAGGTATTTCTGGAACCATACACCTGACAATATGGTGCTAGAATCAGTATAAAGGCTGCCACTATATTAAATTTCAGTTGAATAAAAGTGAACTTTCTCTGTGTCTAGCACTAAAGTTCTGTAGTTAGGCAATGGCAGAAAGTTCCATAAGGAGCACAAGTATGGAAATAGAGCAATTAACTTATTATAAATATGAAACTGTACTTGATTGTACCCTAAAGCAGTCAGATATTTGGCCCAAGTGCCTTGTCAATTCCAAGTCAAAGAACTTCAAGGAATTTGGTCACAACTGAACATTTTAGGAAATGGAACATCTTCCATGAGAATTGTTCTCTCTTCTCTCTCTCTCTATTTCTTTAAGAAATATTGATTTAGTTCCTTCTCTGTGCAAGACGCTGTGCTAACACATGCAGCCTACAGTATTATAAGACATGGATTCATAAATGACATTACCTGTTTCATGTCTAGTTAAACCAGCCAGATAATTTTTCAAAAGAGCCACTTCATTATATATTCACACCTTAACACTATCTCTGAATTTAACAAACTTTTCCTTGTATTTTATTTGCCACCTTGTATTATCTCTTAATCTTTTTTTAAATTAAGATTTTATTTTTGTAGAGCAGTTTTAGGTTCACAGCAAAACTGAGTGGAAGATACAGAGGTTTCCCATATAACTCCTGCCCCACACATGCGTAGCACCTCCACCCCCCATTATCAACATACCCACCAGAATTACCCTAAATTATAACATTTGTTAAAATCAATGAACCTACATTGACAACATCATAATCACCTAAAGTCCATGGTTTACATTAGGGTTAATTTTGATGTTGTACATTCTATGGATGTGGATAAATTATAATGGTGTGAACAATATCTGTCATTATGTAACATATAGAGGAGTTCCACTGCCCTAAAAGTCCTCTGTGCTCTGCCTGTTTATCTCCCCCCACCCCATCAACCCCTGGCAGCCATTGATGTTTTTACTGTCTCCATAGTCCTGTCTTTTCCAGAATGTCATCGAATTGGAATTGTACATGATGCAGCCTTTCCAGATTAGTTTCTTTCACTTAATAGTATGCATTTACGTTTGCTCCATGTCTCTTCATAGCTTGATAGCTCATTTATTATATTTTTGTATTGAATACTGTTCTATTGTTTAGATATTCTGTAGTGTGTTTATCTGAAATTTTAGTCCTGGCTTTAGCATTAACTGTTTTTGAGATCTTAGATAAGTCACTTCAAGTTCTTTAGGCCTCAGTATATTTTCATTTCCAAAATAAGTAGCCTCCTTCCCTTGTAACAGAATGGAATTTCAGATTGTTAACATTTCAGTGACATTGGAGACCTGGTTAAGTAGCTAGGGGCAGACAGAAGTGGGTTTGAATCAAGCCTCTGTGATGAAAGATCAAGATATTTAATTTCTAAATTAGCATATGTAATATAGGAATATATAATTATATTCACCTAATTAGATGTCTTGAGGATTAAATGAGAAAATGCATATAAAATGCTCAGCCAATAGCTGGTACATATAAAAATTTAATAAAATGTATCTAGTTTTATTTCTATTTAATGGCTATTCAACACCTCTTACCAATCCTTTTACTACTTCCTCTTCATTAACTTCTTCCATTTCTTTAATTTCTGTGGCTGCTACAAATTATTTTCTACTATTTTCAAGCCCCCTATCCATTTTCAGTCCTTCAACTCAATAAAATATCATCTCTTAACTTACAGATAAAAATAACGATATGATGCTTCCAAAGTTTCCTACCACCTCTTCCCAAATTATCTGCATCAATATCCATCTTTATTATTCCCTCCAGTTTCTGAGGAGGAATTGCCAACTGTGTGGTCATGGACAATTCCTTAATTTTTTGTTTGCTTTCAGCTTTAAACAATGACACTGAATTAAATAATGCAGGTAAAACACTTGGCTAAATGCATGAAACTCAATAAATTTTAGTTTCCTTCCCTGCCATCCCCAGCTTTTCTTCACCTGTCTACCTGTATTCTATCCAGTGAGAGCTGTCGTTAAGTTCCTGGTCAGATTAGGTCCCTTCCCTTCAAAGACTCTTCAATATCTTTGAATAAAGGTAAAATGTCTTTGCTTGGCTTACAAACTTGGTACAGCTGCCCCATGTGTCCTTTTCTCCTTTCTTCTATTCTACATTTTACTGAGCTGCCCATTGCTATTGAGTACACTTTTCCTCTCTCTGGAATACCTTTTCATATTTTCTTTGTTTCTGTTTTATTTCTCTTCATTTTTCAAGACATAGTTTACCACCCTAAATATAAAAAACTACATTTGGATGATGGGTAGAGTTAATCACTACCATCATAGTATTTTGTATACCTCTGTTACTTGACCCGTGCCATATTGTAAATAATTCTTTATATATTTCATGCTAAAAAAAAAAAAAACAGAGTATGTGATAATATAAAGACAAATTAATTTTCAAAAATCACTTATTTTCCCTCAGTTGTATTTCCCAGTGTATCTGCCATTCTTATTTGCCTACCTTTTTCTTTAGATCAGTGTACCCAGTAGAAAAGTAATGCAAACCATACATCTAATTTAAAATTTTTAAGTAACTACATTTTAAAAAAGAAAAAAGTAAGTGAAACCAATTTTAGTAGTACATTTTACTTAGCCGATATATCCAAAATGTTATCGACATGTAATTGATACAAACATTAATTACGGGTTATTTTACATTTTTAGAAACATTTTCCTTTGAAATCCAGTGTGTATTTTGCACTTCCAGCTGAACTCGGTTCAGACCAGCCACGTTCCAAGAGCGCAGTGGCAATGCATGCTGGTGACTGCTGCACGGGACCGCACAGCTGGAGGGAAATCTCTGAGAACCAAGTTAGTAAGCAGGGTTGACTCACAGCTCTGCACCTCATTACCTAGGTGATATTAAGTAAGCTACCTATTTTGTCTGAGCCTCATTCCCTCTTCCCCAAATTTAACATGGGGTAATATCTCATAAAGCTGTTGTGAAGATTGAAAAATAAGGACTTTACTATATGTGGTCATCTAATTTTTACCGACTTACTTCTTCACACTTGGCTTTCAGATACACTATCTTAGTCCAGAAAGTTGTGTATGTGGAAGGACGGAGCTAAAGAACCTTCCATTTCAGTTTCTTTTCTTGAGTACAGGTTCCAGGCTCCTTGTAACACATCGGGAATTGAATGATCCAGTCACCTTTCTACCCTCAAAGAATTCACAGCCATACTATTGCCTGGCCTTTTCAAAAAAGTAGTGAAAATCATTTTATAAAATAGAGTGAAAATATGGAGACAAAGTTCCAAATTTCAGAAAAAATTGTTACTAATTTTTAAATCTCTGAAATCTCTTTGCTCTATTTTGATCTTCATAGCTCACACTAAGGATCCTCCTTTACCTTCTAGTTTTGCTCTGAGAGTCTCACAATGGCCTGGGGCAAAGGCAATGAAAGTCTGCTCTGGGCTGAAACTCAGCAAAAAGATCTTTTCAGTAATTTTTTTTGCAAAAACAACCAACAGTAAACTCTAAGTTATTAAAATGTAGAATACTTTGAGGGTTATTCAGAGACTTTGGTACTTCTGACTTAATTCCCTCAGAATGCTGCACTTTGGCCATTTCACTGATGCTCTAGAAGCTTTATGGAATAGGGAAAGAGTAAAACTCAAATTAGATTATTTAGCTACGAGTAAGCAGTCTTGGAAAATTGTTTGATAGGCAGGAAGATTGTATGTGATGGGTTAAATGGGGTACATTTTTCTACCATCCTGAATAATTGAAATTTGATTATATAATATTCTTGTGCACGTCAAATTGTTTCATAAATTATATCCCTTGAAAATATAGGCAGTGATCCTTGTTTGGAAGAGTACAATTACATATAAAAATTTTGAATGTTTTTCAGATTGTAGGAAATAATGCTCTGGGCTAATAGAAATATGGTGCTCCACTGAATTCTTACTTTTGATTAGCAAAGAGAGTAAGATAGTGGTTTCAATTATAATGGTCCATTTAATTGATCTTGTCGCAATTGTAAATAATGCGTTGTCTTCCTACCTAGCAATGAAAGCCTTATCCATTTTGTTCCTGGGTTCTTAAAAAGTGGTTAATGGGACAATTTATTTTACCATGTATTATATTTTTTATTATTGCCTGTTTGCCAAAATAGCATTCAAATGTTTATAAACAAAATATTTAGTAAAAATACTGGGCTATAAAAATATTAATGGGCTTGGAAAATATCATAATTTGTATAGCATCGCTGCATTGCTAAGGATTTTTTTAAATGGCATTTTACCATTTTAAGTTTATTAGGATTTATAGATTTGCAACCTTTAGAAGGTAAGCTGAGGACCGTGTACTGAGTTTGATTAAGTGAGATCCGAACCTTTGGAAGGAAAGGAGGGAAGCAGAACTGGGGAGAGGCATGTCATTTCAGTGAAGGCATCATGCACATCCTGGGGAGTGCTGAATGTGGGGGCCTTTGAGGGTGTCCTTTTCTCCCCTCCCCACCCCACCGCCAGGGCCAGGCCTTTCTACCCCTGCACTGATGGCTTGGTGGAAGAAGTCTTTCTTCAGCTTAGAGCAGCAAGTTTGGACAACACATTACTGTACCCATGATACTTAGAATAGGTTACAGTCCAAAGTGCTAGATGCAGTTACATAAACAGACCATCCCAGTCCTGGTCTAATCCAGCCACCTCTCCAGGACCACAGTTGGACCCACCTGTTTGTTCTTTCTGTTTCCCTTGTTTCCCTCTTCTAATCCATTCTCTGCAATACAACTAAGGCAAGCTTTTTAAAATGTAAATAAGATAGTGTCCCTACTCTGCCTAAAATCTTCCAATGGCTTCCCATTGGAGGAAGAATAAAATCCACATTCACTCCTGTGACTTTCAGGCTATGCCTGCTCTAATTCCTCTATTTCTGTAGCATTATCTTGTGTCAGTTTAGCGCTCTTCAAACACTATGTTTGACACAAATTGGCCTTTTGTCAGTTTCTCAAACATGCCGAGTTCTCTTTTAATTTTTAAAAATATTTTTTAACTTTTAAATTACAGTTTACATACAATATTTTATAGTTTCAAGTGTTCAACATAGTACTTAGACATTTAAATAATTTATGAAGTGATCACCCCAATAAATCTAGTGACCATCTGACATCATACATAGTTATTACAATATTACTGACTATATTCCTTATGCTGTACCCTACATTCCCAAGGCTACTTTGTAACAACCAATTTGTACCTCTTAATCCTTTCCAACTTTCCACCCACGCCAAAACACACTCCTGTGTGGCAATCATCAAAGTGTTCACTGTATGAGTTTGTTTCTGTTTTGTTTGTTTGTTTATTTTGTTATTTAGATTCCACATATAAGTAAGATCATATGGCATTTGTCTTTCTCTGTCTGACTTACTTCACTCAGAATAATACCCTCTGGATCCATCCAAGTTGTTGCAGATGGCAAGATTTCATTCTCTTTTTATGGCTGAGTAATATTCCATTGTATATATGCACCACCTTTTCTGCTGCTAGTGCTGGGCTCGGGACTACTTGGCATGAGATATGGGAGATGCGGAGGCCAGGGGCTGCTTGTCTGGGGTGGGTGAACCTTTGAGAGATTTTAGGACAGTCCACGCATGAGCCAAGACAGGCCGTTTGTATAGAAAAGCCACTGAAAGTGGCTTTGGTGGGCCCATAAATTGGGTGGGGCAGGGTCTCAGGGAATAACCATGTTAACAGGTTGGGAACTCAGATATGGCGGCCAGCTGGGAGGGGGGACGGCTCAACAAAGAAACAATGGCTTCTGCCAGCAGTTGTGTCTGGGAGAAAGCTGCCTCTCCAGTCCTTGTCCTGTAGCCAGACAACTCAGTTCCTCCCTGTATGTTCCTGGCATCTTTCGAGTTGCTGTTCCAGTGCTGGAGCTCAGGTCAAGTGAGTTCATCAGCAAGTAAGCCTGTGTGCAGGCCCTTTAAGAGGAGAGATTGGGACTCTGGCCACCATCTGTCTCACTCAGCCACCATCTCCACTGGTTTTCACATCCAGAACCTATGGGGATTTCTCTCGGTGGCACTGGGTCCATGGGCTGGGGAGCCTAATATGGGACTGGGACCCCTTTCTCTTGGTGGGGGGAACCTCTGCAGCTAATATATCCCTCCTGATTTTTAACCGCCACATATGTGTATGGAGACCAACCTGTTTTGAGTATCTAACCCTCCTACCAGTCTTAGAATGGCTTCTCCTGTATGTTCTTAGTTACAGGACTTCTGTTCAGCTAGACTTCAGGTGGTTCTCAATAATGGCTGTTTTATAATTTAGTTGAAATTTTGATGCGATTGCGAGAGGATGCAAGCACAGCATCTACCAATGCTGCCATCTTGTTTGGAACTCGCTGTCACTTTCTAACTGTACTCCCAAGTTGTCATTTTGTTGACTAAAGGGCATTTGCACTTCCTGTTTCCTCAGCTAGGCATACACACCTCCTCACTTTTTATGTGATTGTTTCTTTCTTATTCTTTAGATCAAATTCCCATAGAGGTCTTCCCTGACTACCTTGTTTAATGTAGCCCTCTAATAGTTTTTCTTTGTCACATTACTATATTTTTCTTCATGATCCTTTTTACAAGCTGTAATTATCTTGTTTATTTTTATATTTTCTATCTTCCTCTGTTGGAATAAAGCCTCTGTGAGTCATTTTCCTACTCCACAGATCTTCTCATAATAGTTTCTTGATAAGTTTTATTATTTGTTACTGAATAAAGGTTAGTGGCCCACCCACTTTGACTTATTTTTCTAATTGCAACTTTAGTTAGACATAATTCACATACCATTAAGTTAATCATTTTAAAGTGTACAATTCAGTGTTATTTTGCTATATTCACAAATTTATGCAACCCTCAGCACTATCAAATTTTAGAACATTTTCATCACCTCAGAAAGAAACCTTTTACCCATTAGCAGTTTCTCACCACCTTCCCCTCTCCCCAGATCTCTGAAAATGCAATTCTACTTTATTTCTATGGATTTCCCTATTCTGGACATTTCATATAAATAGAATCATACAGTATGCAACTTTCATGTCTGGCTTCTTTTGCTTAGTATAATGTTTTCAAAGTTTATCCATGTTGTAGCATGCATCAGTATACCATTCCTTCTTAATGGCTAAATAATATTCTGTTGTATAGATACACCACATTTTATTTATGCATTCATTAGTCGATGGACATTTGGATTATTTCCACCTTTGGGCTGTTATGAATAATGCTTCCATGAGCAGTCATGGTATTTTTTTAGATGTATTTTCAGTTTTCTTAGATATATACATGCAATTCATACAGTAATTCCATGTTCAAATTTTCAGGAACTGCCAAGCTGTTTTCTAAAGTAGACACATAATTTTATAATCCCATCAACAATATAAGAGGGTTTCACTTATTATAGTCTTTTTTTTTCTTTTTTCTTTTTTTTCATTTTGGTTATCTTATTGGGTATGAAGTAGTATTTCATTGGGTTTTCAATTTCCATTTCACTAATGACCAATGATGCTGGCATCTTTTCTTGTGCTGACCATTACTTCTTTGGTGCAATATCTTCTCAAATCTTGTGATCATTTAAAAAAATTGGGTTGTATATATTTTTATCGTTGAGTTGTAAGAATTCTTTATATATTCTAGTTAATTAGTCTCTTATCAGATATATGATTTGCAACTATTGTCTCCATTTCTGAGGGTTGTCTTTAGTTTCTTATGATGTCCTTTGGAGCACAAAATTTTTAACTTTGACCAAATTCAACTTATCTTTCTTATTTATGTTACTTGTGGTTTTTGATGCCAAATCTAAGGCATCATTGCCTAATGCAGGGTCACAAATATTTATTTCTGTGTGATCACCTAAGAATTTTAAAGTTTTAGCTCTTACATTTCGGTCTGTGATTCAATTTGATTTAATTTAATTTTTATGTATCTTGTAAGGGAGGGATTTAAGTTCATTCTTTTGCATTTGCATAGCCAGTGGTTCCAGCATCATTTGTTGAAAATACTAATCTTTCACCATTGAAACGTTTTCCGTTGTCAAAAATCAATGGTAAATGTAAGGGTTTACTTCTGTACTCTCAATTTTATGCCATTATTCTATATGTCTGTACTTATGTTGGTGTTGTATTGTCTTGATTGTGTAGCTTTGTATTACGTTTTCTAAACTATTTTTTCAATTACAGTTGACATTCAATATTATATTAGTTTCAGGTGCACAGCGTAGTGATTAACCATTTATATAATTTATGAAGTGAGATCCCAGACTACTCTAGTACCCATCTGGCACCATACATAGTTATTATAATATTATTGACTATGTTCCCTATATTGAATTTACATCCCTATGACTGTTTTATAACTGTCAATTTGTTCTTAATTCTTTTAACTTTTTCACCCATTCTTCCAGCTCCCCTGCCATCTGGCTACCATCAGTTTATTTTCTGTATATATGAGATTGTTTCTGTTTTGTTGTTCATTAATTTTTTTCTTTTTGTTTTCTACTTATAAATGAAATTATATAGTATTTGTCTTTCTCTATCTGACTTATTTCACTTAGCGTAATCCCCTCTAGGTTCATCCATGTTGTCGCAAATAGTACGTTTTCATTCTTATGTATGGTTGAGTAATAGTCCATTGTGTACATTTACCGCATCTTCTTTATCTAATCATCTGCCAATGGACACTTAAGTATATTGCCCATGTTTTTTTTTCTTGCTTCCTTTGTCATAGATTAAATGACCATATAGGTGTGGGTTTATTTCTGTACTCTCTATTCTGTTCCATTGATCTATGTGTCTGTTTTTATGCCAATACCATGCTGTTTTCATTACTATGACTTTGTAATATAGTTTGATATCATGTAGTATAATACCTCCAGCTTTGTTTTTTCTGAAGCATTTTCTTGAGAATTGCTGTGGCTATTCAGGGTCTCTTATGATTCCATATAAATTTTAGGATTATTTGTTTTACTTTTGTGAAAAATGCCATTGGTATTTTAATAGGGATTGCATTTAATCTATTAGACTGCTTTGAGTAGTATGGACATTTTAATGTTGTTAATTCTTTACATCAGTGTATGGTATATGCTTCTGTTTGTATGTATCTTCTTCAGTTTCATTTTTCAATGTCATAATATTCCAAGAATAGGTCTTTTACTCCTTGATTAAATTTATTCCTAAATATTTTATTCATTATAGGTCTGTACAAATGCAACCTATTTCTGAATGTTAATTTTGTACCCTGCTACTTTACTGACTTCATTTATCATTTCTAATAGTTTTTGGTGAAATCTTTAGGGTTTTGTATGTATGTAATAGTATCATGTCATCTGCAAATGATGACAGTTTTATTTCTTCCTTTCCAATTTAGATGCCTTTTTTTCCTTTCCGTGTCTCTTTGCTGTGAGTAGGACTTCTAATACTATGTTGAATAAAAGTGGTGAAAGTGGATATCCTTCTCTTGTTCCTTAAGGAAAATGCTTAGTTTTTCACTGTTGAGTTGATGTTAGTTGTTGGTTTG
Organism: Aselliscus stoliczkanus; assembly: GCA_033961575.1. Classification (NCBI taxonomy): domain Eukaryota; kingdom Metazoa; phylum Chordata; class Mammalia; order Chiroptera; family Hipposideridae; genus Aselliscus; species Aselliscus stoliczkanus. The sequence continues at coordinate 65,673,794 of CM066740.1, read as the reverse complement.
TCATATATTGACATTATTATGATGAGGTGTGTTCCCTTTATTTCCACTTTGTTGAGTTTTAATCATGAATGGGTGTTGGATTTTTTCAAATGCTTTTTCTGCATCTATTAATATCATCATATGATTTTTATCCTTTTTATTTGATTAATTGATTTGTGGATATTGAAACAACCTTTCATCCTAGGATGCATCGCACTTGATCATAATGTATGATCTATTTTGTTGAATTTGATTTGGCAATATTTTGTAGAGGATTTTTGCTTCTATGTACATGAGGGATATTGGCCTATAATATTCCTTTTTTTCTAATGTCTGGTTTTAGATCCAGCCTTCCTGCCTTTTCAATTTTTTATAATAGTTCGAGAAGGGTAGGTGTTAATTCTTCTTTGAATACTTGGTAAAATTCACTGGTGAAGTCACCTAGTCAGGAATTTTGTTTGTTGGGAGTTTTTTGAGTTCTGATTCAATATTTTAATAGTGATTGGTCTGTTCAGATTTTTTAAAAAAGATTTTATTAAAATATAGCTAATATTGAATATTATTTTAGCTTCCGGTGTACACCATAGTTATTCAACTTTTATATACCTAAAGAAGTGATCACCATGTTAAGTCCAGCAACCATCTGACACTGTATCATGCTATCACAATATTTTTGACTATATTGCCTATTCTGTATATTATGCCTCCATGACTTATTTGTTTTATACCTGGAAATTTGAACATCTTTTTCCTCTACAGCTTTTTTCCCCTTATTTTTAAAATTTTCAATGAGAGTTTACATTAAACTTTATTTTATATTAATTTCAAGTGTACAATATAGTGATAAGTCATTTATGTAATTTACAAAGTGATCCCTCTGACTAGTACTCACCTGGCACCATATATAGTTGTTATCATATTATTGACTATATTTTCTGTGTTTACTTTGCATCCTTATGACTATTTTATAACTACCAATTTGTACTTCTTATTCCCTTCACGTTTTTCACCCTGCCCCCCAATCACCTTTTCATTTATCTTCCTGATAAATCTAGTACCCATATGACACCATCACAGTTACTACAGTATTATTGACCATATTCCTTATGCTGCATCCTACTCCCTCATGACTACTCTGTAACAACAAATTTGTACTTCTTAATTTCTGCACCTTTTTTTCCCACCCCATCCCAAACCCCTTTCTCATCTAGGAACCATCAAGATGTTCTTTGTATCTATGAGTTTGTTTGTTCATTTGGTTCTTTGGATTCCACATATAAGGGAAATCACATTGCATCTGTCTTTCTCTGTCTGATGTACTCCACTCAAACAATTCCCTCTGGGTTCACCCAAGCTACTGTAGATGGCAAGAACCCATTTCCTTCCATGACTGAATAATAATATTCCAATGTATATATGCATCACTTACTCTTTATTCATTCATCCATCGATGGCACCCAGGTTGCCTCCATATCTTGGCCATTATAAATAATGCTGCAATGAACATGTGGATGCACATGTCCCCTTGAAGTAGCATTTTGGATTTCTTTGAATAAATATCCAGAACTGGGATTACCAGGTCCTTCTTTGTCTCTTGTTATAGCCTTTGGGTTTTTTGTTTGTTTGTTTGTTTGTTTTTAGAGATTTTATTGGGGAATTGGGGGAGGGGAACAGCGTTGGGGAATCGGGGAAGAGGAACAGACAAGTTGCTGTCTTTTTGTTCTTCAGTCTAGTTCCAGAGGACGTTGCTTCACTGGCTCATGTTGGTATCGTCATTGCGCTCTTCCCGGGTGAGGCAGATCAGTCACCGGCCTCTGGATGGTCGCTCACTGCAGCTATTGGCAGCTCGCGCTGGCTGCCAGCTGCTCACGCTGGCTGCTGGCCACTCACTGTAGCCTATGGCAGCCCACTGCAGCAGGGGCTGCAGCCTACACTGTCACCGTCGCCAGGGCTCGCACAGCCCAGCTCCAGGTGGAGCTGTTGTTAGCTGTAGAGGGCAGTGTCACTGGCCCTCATATGTGGGATCCGAACCAGGGCCGCTGGCATCCCAAAACCAACTCTTAACCAATGTGCCACTCGGCCGCCCCAGTAGCCTTTGTTTTAAAGTCTGTTTTGTCTGGTATAAGTACTGCTACCCCAGCTTTATTTTTTTTCATTCCCATTTTCATGAACCGTCTTTTCTCATCCCTTTCTTTTGCGTGTGTGTCTGTGTGTGTCCTTCAGTCAGAAGTAAGTCTCCTATAGGCAGCATATGTAAGGGTTTTGTTTGCTTTTTCATTCACCCATGTTATCTTTTGATTGGAGCATTTAATCCACTTGCATTGAAAGCAATGCTGAAAAATATCTGGTTATTGCTATTTTATTACTCATGTTTTGTATCTTTCTTTTTATTTTGGTTTTTATATTTTCTGGTCCTGCTTTTCCTTGATGAGTCTGGTTAAAGGTGTATGAGTTTTGTTTATCTTTTCAAAGAATCAGCTCTTGGTTTCATTGACTTTTATATTTTATTTTAGACTGTATATCATTTATTTCCACTCTATTTATTATTAATTTTTTATTCTATATACATTGCACTTTATTCTTCAACTTCTAGTTCCTTTAGTTGCAATCTTAGATTTCTTTGGGTGTTTTTTTTTTTTTTTTTTTTTTTAGATTTTTATTTGGGAATTGGGAGAGGGGAACAGCGTTGGGGAATTGGGGAAGGGGAACAGACAAGTTGCTGTCTTTTTGTTCTTCAGTCTAGCTGCGAAGGACTTTGCTTCACTGGCTCATGTTGGTATTATCATTGTGCTCTTCCAGGGTGAGGCAGATCGGTCGCCAGCTTCTGGACGGCCACTCAGCGGCTCTTGGCAGCTCATTCCAGCTGTAGGCTGCTCACGCTGGCTGCCTGCCACTCACTGCAGAGGGCTGTGTCACTGGCCCTCATATGTGGGATCTGAACTGGGGCTGCTGGCATCCCAAGCCAGCTCTTAACTAATGCGCCACTTGGCTGGCACTCTTTTTTTTTTTTTTTTGAGATCTTTCTTATTTTTTGAGGTAGGCCTTTATTCCTATAAATTTCAATCTCAGCAATGCTTTGGCTGTGTCCCAATGGTTTTGTGTCATTGTATTTTCATTTTCATTTGTCTCAATGTATCTTTTGATTTCTTCCTTGATCTCGCTTCTAACTCATTCACTGTTTACTAGCATGCTATTTAGCCTCCATGTGTTTGTGTGTTTTTCAGTTTTCTTTTTGTCAGTGATTTTTAGTTTCATGTGACTGCGATTGGAGAAGATGCTTGATATGATTTCAGTCTTCTTAAATTTACTGAGAGTTGTTTTGTGGCCTAACATTTGGTAGCCTGGGAAATGTTCCATGTGCCTTTGAGAAGAATGTGATGTCTGCTGCTTTGTGTGGAATATTCTAAAAATATCAATTAATTCTAGCTGATTTAATGAGTCATTTATTTCCACTGTTTCCATGTTGAATTTCTGTCTGGATGATCTATCCACTGGGGTGTTAAAGTCACCTCCTATGACTGTATTACTTTTGCTTTCCCACTTTATAAAAGCTCAATATTTCATTTATATATTTAGGTGATTTTATTGGATGCATAACTGTTTACAAGGTTATATTCTCCCAGATAGATTATTTCTCTGTCTTGGCATTCATGGCAAAGAAATCATTATTTTTTGAAATATATTTGACCCATCAGTGTTTAGCCAGTTTATATGTAGAGACCTTTCTTTGGTTTTCCAGTAGGTGGTGCTGAAGTGCAAGTTTTTATTTTCTCTTACTTGCACTGCTGGGGCTTCAGGGATCTCTGTGGGGCAGTATCCCCATGGCTGTGGAAAACATTCTATATTCCCAGAATAGGTTTGCATCCCCTTTACATTCCAGTCAGTACGTTCTCGGGGCACCACTCCCATGGATTGGAAGTGGCAGACTATGGGTCTTCTGGCCTTTGTATTCCTCACACTGCCTTCCTGTAGTTAGAATCTGCAGTCAGAACTGCTTTGTCTGAGTTGACTCAGCTGCCTCTATTAGGCTGCACCAGGTTGGGTGCGGAATGGTGGATGGGGGGGTAAAAGGGTTCGTGTATCCACAGTTCTGCTCTCCCTTGTGGGTTTAGCCTCAGTGACTACAGACAACTTAGATTGAGACCTTTATTTTCCAGTTCTTCTGTGATTTGCCTAGTGAAGATTTACTGCTGAGCAGGCCCCAAGGTGGTGCGGTGGGCAGATTCCCACATCTGCTGAATCCTTTTATTGGTGCTCATGCACTGTGAAGCACTGGGACTTTCTGCACTGCCTCTCTGCCACTGATCCTGGCCCCATCCTCAATGTTTGCCTGTCACCCTGGCCCGATTGCTCTCTCTTCCCTTCCAGTTTTCCCAGTGAATGTTGCACAAGAACCCTTCACTGCTATGGTAGCTTCTGGGGTCATACTGAGAGATGGACTGCTGTGGCCTTTGTCTTTGTTTCCCACCACACTGACACTTCTATATGGTCAGATACACCCACCTTCAGATGAATCATTGCATGGATCTCTCTGATGTGTCTATATGTTGAATGAGGAATCCATTATTGAAATATAGTTTCCCATCTCATTGTAACATAAAGGGAAGAGACCTCATGCTGCTATGCTGCTGACATATCTTCAATGAGCATCTTTATAACTATTGTTTTAAAGTCTGTTTATGGTAGAGTGCTTACTTCATTTCATTTAGGTTTTTTTTAGGTAAACTAGAATTTTATCCTTTTTTTTTTTTTTTTTTTACAAAAGTCAGGCGACAATCCCCCTCCCCCAGTTCGCCACCCCACTCCCCCCCATAAAGGAATCTATTACAATTCCTTTGACTCCCTTCCACAGTATACTCCACATCCCGTGACTATCTATATATTTAGTTACAGTTGGCATACAATATTATACAACATCAGCTTCAGGTGTACAGTGCAGTGATCAAGCCTCTACTCCATCCATGAAGTGGTCTCCCGAACAAGACATGTGACTATCTGACACGCCACAAAATTTTTAGAAATTATTGTATTCCCCGAACTATGTTTCATATCCCTGTGGCAATATTGTAGTTGCCTATTTACGCTATCTAATCCCTTCCCCTTCTCCCTCATCCCCACCCCCCTCCCAACTAGCAACCCTCAGTTTTTCCTCTATATCTATGAGTCTGTTTACTTTGCTTGTGCATTCAGTTTTTCAGTTTCCACATATAAGTGAGATCATATGGTATTTGTCTTTCTCCGACTGACTTATTTCACTTAACATAATAGTCTCTTCACAACATTATCAATTTCATTCCTAGAACTGCCCCCCATATCCCTGCGACAACATTGTAGTCACCCACCTACGCTGTCCAAAACCTTCCCCCTCTCACTCAGCCCCACTCCCTCCCAGCCAGCAACCATTAGTTTTTCCTTCATATCTGCTTGATATGATTTCAATCTTCTTAAATTTACTGAGACTTGTTTTGTGGCCTAAAGTGTGGTCTATCTTGGAAAATGTCCCATGTGCACTTGAGAAGAATGTATATTCTGTTGTTTCAGGGTGAAATGCTCTAAAAATACCAATGAAGTCCAGCTGGTCTAAAGTGTCATTTAAGGCCACTCTTTCTGTGTTAATTTTCTGTCTAAAGGGTCTGTCCATTGGTGACAATGGGGTGTTGAAGTTCCCTACTATGATAGTGTTACTGTTGATCTCTGTCTTTATTTCTGTCAAACTCTGTTATATGTAATTCGGAGTAACCATGTTGGGTGCATAGATGTTTATTAGGGTTATAGTGCCCTTCTTTGTCTTTTATTGTAGTCATTTTAAAGTCTATTTTGTCCAAAATAAGTACTGCTACTCCAGCTTTTTTTTTTCTCATTTCCATTTGCATGAAATATCTCATTCCATCTGTTAAGAGCATATACATGTGTCCTATTTTCTTATCCATTCAGCCACTCTCTGTCTTTTGAATGGAGCCTTTAGCCCATACACATTTATAATGATTATTGATAGGTGCATATGTATTTCCATTTTGTTATTTGTATTCCTGGTCTTCCTGGGTTAGCTTGATTACCCCTTTCTTTTGTTTAAAAAAGCCCTTTTGACATTTCTTAAAACAAAAAAACAAAAACAAACAAACAAAAAAACAATTAAGGGACGACGGCCGAGTGGCGTGGTGGTTAAGCGCTAGCTTGGGAAGCCAGTGGCCCCGGTTCGGGTCCCACATGTGAGGGCCAGTGACACTGCTCTCAAAAAAACAAAACAAAACAAAACATTTCTTGCAATGCTGGCTTGGTGGTAATGAATTCCTTAAGCTTATTCTTTTCTGAGAAGCTCATTATTTCTCCTTCAATTTTAAGTGATAGCCATGCTGGGTAGAGCAATCTTGGTTGTAGGCCTTTATTTTGTGTCACTTTGAATATCTCCTGCCACTCCCTTCTGGCCTGCAGAGTTTCTGTAGACAAGTCAGCTGTTAGTCTAATAGCAGTTCCTTTGTATGTAACCTACTGTTTTTCTCTTGCTGCTTTTAGGATTCTTTCTCTGTCTTTAACCTTTGCCATTTTAACTATGATGTGTCTTGGTGTGGACCTGTTTGGGTTCAGCTTGTTTGGAACCCTCTGCACTTCCTGGGCATGTATGTTGATTTCCTTCACCAGGGTAGGGAAGTTTTCAGTCATTATTTTTTCAAATACATTCTCGACCCCTTGCTTCCTCTCTCCTCTTTCTGGTATTCCTATGAGGCGAAGGTGGTTGCGTTTCACCTTGTCCCATAGGGCTCTTAAACTGTTTTCATTGTTTTTTATTCTTTGGTCTTTTTGTTGTTTTAACGGGTGATTTCTGCTATTTTGTCTTCCAAATCGCTGATCCGCTCCTCTGCTTCATCTACTCTATTGGTGATTCCTTCGAGTGTGTTCTTCATTTCAGTTATTGTATTCTTTAGTTCTAACTGGTTGTTTTTTATGATTTCTCTATCCTTCTTTATGTCCTCACTAAGTTTTTTAAACAATCTTATCATCAGTGTTCTAAACTCTGTCTCTGAAAGGTTGGCTCCCTCTGTTTCATTTAGTTCCATTTCTAGAGGTTTCTTCTGATCTTTTACTTGTGAGATGTTTCTTTGTTTCCTCATTCTGGCTGTTGCTCTGGGATTGCTTTGATGTATTAGATAGATCACCAGAAGAGCCCTGGCTGGATCACACAGGCACACAGCTCATGGCCCAGCACCCCCAGGAAAACTCCCAGTCTCAGCCTGTCCCAATCAGCCGCTCGCAGATCAGGCTGAGCAGCCCGACAAACAATCACCAGCCTGGCAACTCTGAAACCGCAGTGCAGAGAGCGTGGGACCCCAGGCGGCTCGTGTCCTCCCGTGTCTAGGTGAGCAGCCTGTTGGAGCCAGAGCATGCCCACTGGGCATTTCCCTAGCAACGCAGCACAAGCCGTGAGGAGGGTGGGGATTTAAGGTGGCTCATGCACTCCCAGGTCTCAGTGAGCAGCCTGTTGGAGCCGGAGGGCACCCACCCAGCGTTTCCCTGGCTACGCAGTATAAGCTGGGCATCCAAGGCTGCATGCGCAAGCGCACACACATGCACGCACTTCTATGCCAATTCCACCAGGCCAATGAGGTCCCGGACCTGACCCTCTGTGGGAGGGCCCAACCCTGAAAAAATGGTGCACTCCTTACACCACTCGCGTGCAGGCTCCACACCATGGGAACAACAGTCCAAAAACCTCCAGCCTTTGCACCAAAGGTGCTCAGTTCAGTCTGTCCCCGCAGGCTCCTGGATCCGACTCACACAGCCACTCCCTCCACCAGGAACCAGGTAAGAGCTCACCGGTGAGCAAGCCCGAGCGCTGGCCCCACTGATTCTCCATCTGCTCTTAGCCTCACCAAGCTGAGCAAAGAGAGTCCTCACTAATTTACTGCTGGCTATATTAGAACTCCTCTTCCCGGCAAAGGAACTCTAGGCTGGTGAGCTTGGTGTGTGGCCGGAGGGTCTCTCCCCCAACCGGAGAAGCCTCCCCACAGCTAGGGCTTCCTTCATGGGGTTCGCCCTCTCTCGTCTCCGCCCCTCCTACCAGACTTGACGTGGCCTCCTCTTTAAGTTCTTCATTTAGTGGTTCTGTTCATCTAGTGTTCTGGGGACCTCCAGGGTTGAATGCTGTATCATTTGTTTGTAATTTTGGTGTGATCCTGGGAGGTAGTTAGCACAGCATTTATCTATTCCACCATTTTACCGGAAGTCTCTCATTTAGTTTTTTTCTGGAGTTTTATCCTGTTCTTTCATTTGAAACATGTTTATTTGTCTCCTCATTTTTGCTACCTTCCTTAGTTTGTTTCTATGTATTAGGTAGAGTTGCTACATCTTCTGGTTTTGTCCAGGTGGCTTTATTTAGTCGGTATCCTATGGGGACCAATGGTGTAAGTTCCCTGCTCACCTGAGCCAGGTGCTCCAAGGGTGTCCCTTGTTTGGGCTGTGTGTGCCCTCTTGATGTAGGTGAACCTTGATTGCTATTGGCATGTTGGTGGGTAGGATTTACCTGCAGGCTGACAGGCTGCGAGGAATGTCTGTGATTGATGTGAGAGATGATCCCAAGGAATAGAATTCACTTTAGTGGGACTCTGATGACTGCCAAGCCCCTTCTCAGGGTATTTTGATTGTAGGGCTAATTGAGTGGTGTTCTTCTGTGGTATGAAGCTAGCCACAGTGTGTTGGTTGGTGCAGGCCAAGGTCAAGCACTGCCTGTGCCCAGCCCAGGGCCACTTGGTAGGAGCTACAAAGTGATTTGCAGTTGGTAGCTGCCTGTGCTGCGCTTGGAGACATCTGTGAGAAGCTATGCTCCAAAATGGGGCTGTTTGGGTTACTTCGAAAGGGTATATTGAGTTTTGAAATCAGGAAACATGAGTGAGCACTTTACCATATTAGCAATATTAAGTCTTCAAATTCATGAACATTGGATAGCTTTCCATTTATTCAGATATTCTGTTAAATTTTTTAGTGATAGTGCTTTTTAGTATATAAGTCTTACATTTATTTTGAGTTTATTTCTAAGCATTTTATTCATTTGGATGCTATTGTAAATTGCATTGTTTTCTTAATTTTGTATTCAGACTGTTCATTACTAACACAGAGAAATACAGTTCATTTTTGTATATTGATCTTGTGTCTTACTACCTTGCTGAACTCATTTATTCATTTTCACAGATGTTTTTGTGTGTAATTTAAGATTTTCTATATACAAGATCATATAACTTACAAAAACAGATATTTTTCTACTTTTTTTCTTTTTTTCCAATTGTGATGCCTTTTCATTTTTGTGTGGAATTGCCCTAACTAGGTTTCCAATACAGTGTTAAAAACATGTGGCAACAGCTGACTTTCTTTTCTTTTTCTGATCTTAGAGGAAAAGCATTTGATCTTGCACGACTAAATATTGTGTTAGCCCTATGTTTGTGAGTGTGTGTATGTGTGTGTGAATGTGCATGTGTACCCACATGTGTGTATTTTGGTAGGTGTTTTTTATCAGGTTCAGGAATTTCCCTTCTATTTCTAGTTTTCTAAGTGTTTTTATCATGAAAGGGTATTAGATTTTGTTAAATGATTTTCTTTGTCTATTCAGATGATAGTCTTAAGCTGTTTGAAAAAGAATAAAGCTAATTGAACACACGTAAATGAAACACACTGAAACATACATATATATTGAAGAGCAATCTAATAGCTTTTATTTGCTAGCTATTTCTACTACATCTTCCTGCTGAATTTAATATCTCATGTCTTTAAAGAATAAAATGACCTAATTAATCCAAATTTGAAGTTAGAAAAGAATACACACATATGTATATTTGTTGCAGTAGTTTATGGAAAAATATATATTTCTTTATTAAAATTCCAAGGTTTTTATCACCAGGGCAAAAGCTATAGTTTCAGTAACTTCACTGAAATTTTAAGCATTGTTTCTGCCTACTACTGTTTTTACCTTTACTTACAGATGATAAAATCAAGGCCTAATAAACGTCAGAATCATGCCTAAAATATGATATGTATTGAGGTAGCGGTAAAATCTAGATATTCTGACTGCAAGGCCAATATGCAGGCTGAGAAAAAGGAGTTTGACATTTAAGATTTGACTTTCACTTATGTTCTAGGATATCTTGGCTTGATTTTTTTCTTGTGTGTTTGTTTTTAATCTGTTTCTTTATACCCTGCCTCAGTCTAAAATGGTTTTAAGGTGATTTAAAGTACATAAAATGCAATAAGATGGCATAAACTAAAAATAGAGACAGAAAAACTAGTGTGGATAAAGCCCTTCTCCCAGAACAACAACAACAACATCATCACCCTGTAAGTAAACATTACCGGGAGATGGGAAAACATTGAGCTGAAAGAGACTGTGGAATCAAAGGGCTGGTTTGGTGTCAGCTTTGGCATCTGCTTCAGTGAGAAAGTGAATCTCGTTTGCACGTTGTTTCCTCTATGTGCTGAGCACAGTGCCTTGTATGTGGTAAATTCTTTTTTTAATTGAAGTTTATTGGGTGACGATAGTAAAGTTACATAGGTTTCAAGTGTATAATTCTATAATACATCATCTATGTATTGCATTGTTCTCCTTCCATCACCATATATGTTACCTGCTTTCCCTTCTATTCCCACTCCCCACTTTCCCTCTGGTAACCACTAAACTATTGTCCATGTCTATGAGTTTTGTTTCTTTGTTTGTCTTTTTCCTTCTTGCTTTCAGTTTTATATCCTACATATCAATGAAATCATATGGCTCTCAACTTTTTTCTATACATGATAAATTCTTAATAATTGATACTGAAATTGATCCACTAATGAACTTTATTGTCAGCATTCCAGTGTTTTAAAGCTGGTTACAATCCTTTTTCTTAAAAGTTTAACTGTCAGGAATTTTAGATTAATGATTTTTTTTTTTAAGTGGTGAAAGAGAAGTTTATTGGAAGAGATAGTACACTCCAAAGAATTAGGAACGGTCGAGCACAAAGAAAGCGGCTTGAGGTCTAATGATATTTCTTATAAGCACAGTCCACTTGTTTTCTTGATCTGTACTATATTTGAAAATGTTATTTCATAAATGCATATAACTCATCTTATTTACATAAGTACATCTAGAAATTGCTCTACTAGTGGAGTATGTCTGTAAATTTTGTGCTTCTGAAGGGTGCAACACGACTATTTGCTCTTTTCCTACTATTGTCTTTACGGGATTTTAAAACAAAGACTGTATACTTTGAATAATTTAAAATTCATAAATATAAAACAGCATCTCAAAAAAGTATTCAGAGATGTAAAGTTTATGTTTACTCAAATAATACAATAACTTCATAATACCGATTGATGTCGTCTAGATTCCTGTTTGATTTACTTAATTTGTAAACATAATTAATTCCTTCTCAAATATTTTCTGGGAAGTTTTAAAAACTATATTAAGATTTATAGCAACTTAAATTTGTCATTTTAAAAACAGTATTTTGTCTGAGTTCATCCTCAGATGACTTAAATATGACCTGTGACTTATCTGAACCATAGTATTTATTTTGACTCAAGCTTCACTTGAATCAATGATTAAAAATAACTGAAATATAAGCATATATAATACTATATCTTAAACTTGGAAAAGTTTAAAAGGATGGGATTTAGGGAAAACCAATAAAACTTCAAGTCTTGATAGGCATAGATATAGGTATTTAAATTACACCAGAACTCTCACCTTGCAGCAGATTATAGTGAAAATATACTTTTAAATCATCTAAATTAATTTGGTAGAAAGGAAGAAAGGATAGGATATGCCCAAGTTTGTGCAGAATGTGCTCATTTTAAAACTATCATTTTTTTCTGAAATTTTATCATTGTATTAAAATCTTTGAGATCCTATTTACAACTGAGATTTCAGAGATGAAAAATAACCTAAAGAAGTAACTGGATAATATTTCATAAAACTTCTTATTGCATTTTAGGAAATGATCTGATATCCTATATATTGTGCCTGCTCTTGAAGTTCAGAGGCTTATAATAAACTAGCATGCTTGTTCTCAACCTGCATAGACTTAGATGTAACAATCCAGACATGGCACAGGAGGCCATGCTGCTCTGCAGGGCAGCTTGCCTCTACTGCAGTAACTGCTCAATGACTGCCTTTCTCCCTTGTAACCATGGACAAGACCATTTTTCCGTTTCTTACCTTCACTCACTAAACTTAAATAATTATATACTGAGTATGCAATTTTTAAAATAATTTTATTAATTTCCTAGGGAGCAGAACAGCTCTCAGACTAATTGGAAAAATGCCACCTCTTTCCTGTTGGTATCCTAGTGATTACAACCTTTTAGAAATACAGAAAACTGTTATAGTTTATGTCTTTGTTAGCTGGTAGTTAACAATTCGTCAGAATTTTTGTAAAGTCTCTTGTGTTCAGGTGTAGAAAACATTTTGGATATAGACTATCTTTCGAACATGAAAATTATCTATTTTGGATTGAGACTATTATTTTTTGGAATTAATATTTATAAACTACTTTAAATATGAGAAGGACTTTAGAAGGTTTGAGTGCTATTATTAATATAAACCCTTAACATTCAATTATATTAAAAAAACCAATGCTACTTTTGATATTTCATCTTTAATATTCAATTGTAATAAAAGAAAACTGATGCTGCTGTTAGTTTGGTATGGGAAAGGCAATAGTATTATTACCCAGAATTGATAAGATCCAACCATTCTGTAAAAGTGGTTTTCCCACATCAAACCTTATTTTATTAATTCATGTAATTTTAACCCTGTATTAAATTAAAATTTCCTTTTGTAATCATTGTTAAATTTATTTCATATTGTTCACTGTTGATTTTGTGTTTTGTGTAGTGCCAAGAGTATGAAATTTGCTCACATATTTATGTATGTGAAATTAATAACTAGGCTCACTTATACAACAACTGCTGTTTTTGTATGTCAAAATAGTACACTACCTGTTATTATTTTTTGAAACCTTGTTATGATTTCTTATTGCAATAAATATATTCAAATATTCTAATCTATACTCTGAAATCCATGAAAAGGTATACACAGGTGTTTGTCTTCCTATATCCCTACTCATTTTCCCACAGGTATTCTTAGTGTTGGTTTCCTAAGATACCGGGTTTTGCTTTTTCCCCCCTGCATGGAAGAGTACCTGGCATATAGCAAGTGTTCAGTATGTATTTATTAAATGAATGAATCAGAATAGGCAATGTTACAATATTCAGTCTATTTAGATCTCTGTCTATATTTCATCAGACCACTTGGTTGGGGTTTTAGAGGCTGAATAAATCATACTAATCACATCCTCTCCAAAATTTGGAAACTTCTGAGAGACAGACACAGACCCCAGTCAGATGAAGATCAACATACTGGTTTTATTACAGGTTAAAGTTAGATTGGAGGACATGCATTATAGTAATTCCTCACTTAACATCATTGATAGATTCTTCAACTTTAAGCAAACTGACATATACTGAAACTAATTTTACCACAGCCTAATTGATGTAAAGAAGAGTAAGTTCCTAAGGCATCTCATCAACGTTATAATGAAAGAATGTTGAATGACATGATGTTATTCAAGGATCTGCTGTATGTGTATTGATAAAATGGGCTTCACTTCTGAATTAGACAGTTATACATTGCCAGCCACTGGTTCTGCTGGGTATACACAGTCCTCTACCATGGAGGAATGGATAAAAACAGACCTGCATGCATCTTCTCTACAGACAGAACTGAACTGAGAAAAAGGAGTTGAACTGGGCATAGTCAGTATGCTCTCATCGGAATGACTGTTGAGATGAGTCTCTCTACCTCTCGTGGTAAAATGTGAAGGAAGAGACTTCCAGTCAAGATGGAGTAGGTAAATGCTGTGCTTGCCGTCTCCCATGAGCACATCAAAATTACAATTAAATTATACAACAACCATCATTGAAAACCACCTAAAGACTAGCTGAAAAGAATTTCTATAACTGAGGATATAAAGAAGAAGCTACAATGAGATTGGTAGGAAGGGTGGAGATGCAAAATAACAGGTCTTGGAACCACGGTGTGATGATTAAGAAACAGGAGGGCTATCTTGGCTGCAAAGGTCCCCCCGATGGTATCAGTGTTCCCAGCCCCACACCCAACTTCCCAGCCCAGGACTCCAGTGTTGGGAATAGAAGTCCCCATAACATCTGTGAAAACTAGTGGGTATTGCGGCTCAGTGAGATGGAAGGCTATTGAAGACATAGACACTGCAGGTCTTAAAGGGTCTACTTACAGATCATTTGTTTACAAACTCACTTGCTATGAGCTCCAGTGCTAGGGCAGCAGCTGGAAAACAGACAGAGACATACAAGGAACAACTATATTGACTAGCATCAGGTCAGGAGCTGGAGGAGTAGGGGTTGGGGCAGCTCTTTTTAGAGATGGAAATGTTGGCAGATTCCATTGTTCCTTTGTGGAGCCCTTCTTTCACCCAGCCAGCAGGCATAGGTGGGCACCAAATCTGAGATCTCCCTAAACATGGCTAATATTGTTCTCCCTACCCTTGTGATTCTCTGAAACCCTGCTCCACCCAACTTGTACACCCAACCCAAACCTATTCTACACAAGCTGCCTTCCTCAGCTTGTGCTGCAGACTTTCCTAAAGTCTCCCAAAAATCCATAGACCCCAAACAAGTAGCAAATGGCTGCAGCATGCCCTGTACCTCTTTTTAAGCAGGCTCAAGCCTGGTACTAGTGGCAGCCTACCTTGGTTTACAGCCTCACTCCAGTGCAGCAACTTCAAGTTCAGCACAAGTGACAACCAATACCAGATCACTTAATAGCTCCTACCAGGTTGACGTGGGCTAGGCACAGATCGCAGCTGAACTTGGGCTATACTGGAGCCCTACCCAATAAGCTCCAGAACCAACACACCTTGTGGCCAGCTTTGGACTACACCAGATAACAACCAAACCAGCTCCACAAATAACACACCCAAAGGGCAGACTCGGCAAGCACCAGAGTTCCACTAAAGCAAACCCCAATCTATGGGTCATTGGCCACAGAATAATTCATCTGCATCAATCACAGACATTCCTCAATTCAGTCAGCTTGCAGGTCAGTCTCACCTAATGATGAACCAATAGCAACCAAGGCTCAACTATAACAGAAGGTCACACACAACCCACACAAGGCAAGCCCCTGGAGCACCCTTCTTAGGTTACAAGGAAGACTGCGTCACTGGGCCTCACAAGACACCTATTCCATAAGGCCACTCTGCCAAACCTGGGAGACAGCATTTCCACTTAATACATAGAAACAAATTGAAGGAGGCAGTCAAAATGAGGAAACAAATAAAGGTGTTCCAAATGAAAGAAGTGGAAAAAAACTCCAGAATAGACGAACTCAGTGTCTCAGTCATCCAGATAGCAAAGCAACTTCAACAAAGAGGTAGGAAACATAACAATGGATATAGAAAACAGAAAAAGAACCAGTCAGAATTGAAGAATACAATAACTTAAATGAAGAATACATTAGAATCAACAGTAGATTAAATGAAGCAGAGGATCGAATTGGAAGACAAGGAAGTGGAAAACACCCAATTGAAATAGCAAAAAGAAAAAAAGTATTTTTTTTAAATGGGAATAGTTTAAGGAACCCTGGAAAAACATCAAGTATACCAACATTTGCAAGGAGAACAAGGAATTGAACACCTATTTGAAGAAATAATGACAGAAAAGTTTCTTAATCTGGCAAAGCAAATAGACATACAAGCTCAGGAACTACAGAGAGTTCCAAACAAATGAACTCAAGGAGGCCCACCCCAAGACACACCTTAATTAAATGCCAAATGTTAAAGACAAAGAATCTTCAAAGCAGCAAAAGAAAAGCAGTTACTTAACTTCAAGAAAGCTCCCACAAGATTATCAGCTAGTTTGTCAAAAGAAACTTTGTAGGCCAGAAGGGATTGGCATGAAATATTGCAAGAAATAAAAAGCAAGAATCTACAACCAAGCTCACTCTATCCCACAAGTCTGTCATTTAGAATTGGAGAAAGAATGAATTTCCCAGATAAGAAAAAAACCAAAGAAGTCCATTACCACTAAACCTGTTTTACAAGAAATGGTAAAGGCACTTCTTTAAGAAAAGAAGAATAGATCAAAAATAAGAAAAAGAAAATGGAAGAAAGAAAAAATGTTCACTGAGAAAGGCAAACACATAATAAAAGCAATGGATCTGCCAACTATGTAGCTAATAGAGTTTAAAAGGCAAAAGTAGGAAGATTGTGTGTAATTACAACAATAAATTAAGACACACACACACACACACACAAAAGAAGGAATGAATAATGAAAGAAACATAAATGTGGAGGGAGAGAGTGAAAATTGTAGTGATTTTAGAATGTGTTCGAATTTGTGACCATCAATTTAAAATAGACTGCTGTATATATAGCTTGGTTTATAGGAACCACATGGTAACCACAGACCAAAAATCTACCAGAGGTATGCATTATATAAAGAGACAGTAACCCAAACACAATACTATATAAAGTCATCAACATACAAGAGAAGAAAGCAAGAGAATAAGATCAAACAGAGAAGAAATACAAAAACAATCAGACAACAATTAGTAAAATGGCAATAACAACATACCTATTAATAATTACTTTAAATGTAAATGGATTAATCAAAAGTCATAGGGTGGCAGAATGGATAAGAAAATCAGACCCATATATATATGCTGCATGCAAGAGACCCATTTCAGATACTTAGACACACACAGACTAAAAGTAAAGGGATGGAAATATATTTCATTTACATGAAATGGAAAAAAAAAACCTTGGGTAACAATAATTACATCAGACAAAATAGACTGCAAAACAAGGGCTGTAACAAGAGACCAAGAAAGGCATTTCATAATGATAAAAGGATCAATTAACCATGAGGACATAACTCTTATAAACATCTATAGACCTAATATAGGAGCACCTCAATATATAAATATTTAGTATTTATTAAATATATAAAGCAAAGAATGATTGATATAAAGGGAGAGATCAACAGTATACTGTCAAAATAGGGTTCTTTAACACCACATTGACATCAATGGATAGTTCATCCAGACAGAAAAGCAACAAGGGAACAGTAGCCTTAATTGACACATGAGAGCAGATGGACTTAATTGACATTTTTGGGACATTTCACACTAAAGCAGCAGAATATACATTTTTCTCAAGTTCCAATGAAATATTTTCTAGGATAGGCCATATGTTAGTTCACAAAACAAGTCTCAATAAATTTAAGAAGATTGAAATCATATCAAGCATCTTCTTTGATCTCGGTTGTATGAAACTAGAAATCAGTTACAAGAAGAAAGTTGAAGAAACACACAAACACTTGTAGGCTAAATAACATGCAACTGCAAAATGAATGGAATAGCAATGAGATCAAGGAAGAAATCAAAAGATACACTGAGATAAATGAAAACGAAAATGACTCAAAATCTGTGGAACACAGCTGAAGAGTGAAATTTATAGCAATACAGGCCTTTCTAAGAAACTAGAAAATTCTCAAATAAACAATATAATGCTACACCTAAAAGAACTAGAAAAAGAAGAACAAAGAAAGCCCAAAGTGAGTAGAAGGAAGGAAATAATAAAGATCAGAGTGGAGATAAATAAAAGAGTCTAAATTACAACACAAAAGATAAATGAAAACAAGAGCTGATTCTTTGAAAAGATAAAATTGACAAACCTGTGGCCAGACTCATCAAGAAAAAAATCGAGGGGGCATTCATAAATAAAACCAAAAATAAAAGCGGAGAAGTAACAACTGACATCACAGAAATCTAAGGATTATAAGGAAATAATACAAACAATTGTATGCCAACAAATTGGACAACATGGGAGAAATGGACAAATTCCTAGAAACACACCATCTTCCAGGGCTGAATCAGGAAGAAACAGAAATCTGAGCAGATAAATAACTAGTAATGAAATTGAAAGAGTAATCAAAAAAGTACAAAAAACAAAACAAAACCAAGAACCAAAACATAATACCTGGACCAGAGGGCTTCACAGGTGAATTTTATGGAAGATTCAAAGCAGAATTTATACATATCCCTTTTAAAGTATTCTAAAAAATTGAAGAGGAAGGAAAGCTCCCAAAACTCATTTTATGAAGACAGAATTATCCTGCTGCCAAAACCAGACAAAGACATTACCAAAAAAGGCCAGTATCCCCAATGATAATAGATGCAAAAATTTTTAACAAAATATTAGCAAACCAAATTCAGCAATATATTAAAAAGATCATACATCATGATTAAGTGGGATTTATGTCCAGGAAGCTAGGCTGCTTGAGCATCCACAAATCAATTAATGTCATACACCACATAAACAAGTGAAGGATAAACGTCATATGATCATATCAACAGATGCAGAAAAAACACTGGATAAAATCCAACATCCATTCATGATAAGAACTGTCAGCAAAGCAGGAATAGACAAAACATACTTCAACATAATAAAGATCATATATGACAAGTCTAGAACTAATAGCAAACTCAATAGTGAAAAGCTTCAATTTTTTTCTTTAAGTTGAGAAACAAGACAAGGATATCCACTTTTGCCACTTTATTCAACATAGTATTGGTAGTCCTAGCCACAGCAATCAGACAAGAAAAAGAAATAATAGGCATTTGAACTGGAAAGGAACAAGTAAAATTGTCATTATATGCACATGGCATGATACTACATCTAGAAAATCCTATGGAATCCACACAAAAAACTGTTGGAACTAATAAATCAATTCAGTAATGTAGCAGGATACAAAATAAATTTTCATAAATTGGTTGCATTTTTATATACCAATATTAATGAATTATCAGGAAAAGAAGTTAAGAAAACAATCACATTCAGAATTGCATCTAAGGGAATAAAATACTCAGGAATGAATTTAACCAAGGAAGTAAAAAAATCAGTATTTGGAAAATTGAAAAAATAAATTGAAGAAGATACAAATAAATGGAAAGACATTCTGTACTTATAGATAGGAAGAACTAACATCGTTAAAATGTTCATACTACCCAAAGCAATATATAGATTAATGCAATCCCTATCAAAATACCATTGGCATTGTTTCACAGAACTAGAACAAATAATTTAAAAATTTATATGGAATCACAAAAGACCTTGAATAATTGCAGCAATCTTGAGAAAGAAGAACAAAGTTGGAGGTATGTTATCTGATATCAAACTATACTACAAGGCTATAGTAGTCAAAATAGCATGGTACTGGCACAGAAACACATAGATTGATGTAACAGTATGTAAAGCCCAGAGATATACCCACGCCTATATGGTCAATTAATGTGTGACAGAGGAGGCAAGAATATATAATGGGGGTAAAGACAGTCTCTTCAATAAATAGTTTTGGGAAAACTGGACAAATACATGCAAAAGAATGAATCTGAATCATATTCTTACACCATAACAAGAATAAAATCACATAACAAGAAACTTAAATGTGATACCTGAAAACAATAAAATTCCTAGAAGAAAACATAGGCCTTAGTAAATATCTATCTATCAATCATCTATCTATCTAAATAAATATATAAATATATATCTCCTCAGGCAAGGGAAACCAAAAAAATAAAAAATAAACAAATGGGACTACATGAAATTAGTTATTGCACAGAGAAGAAAACCATCAACAAAAAGAAAAGACAGCCTACTGAATGGGAGAAGATATTTTCCAATGATATATCTGATAAGGGGTTAATATCCAAAATTTATAAAAAAACTCTTACAACTCAACACCCAAAAAGCAAACAATCAAATTAAAAATTGGGCAGAGGACCCGAGTAATTCTCAAAAGAAGACATATAGATGGCCAATAGTCATATGAAAAGATACTCAATGCCACTAATCATCAGAGAAATGCAAATAAAAACCACAATGAGATACCACTTCCCTCCTGTCAGAATGTCTATTATCAATAAATCAGTAAAAAGCAAATGCTGGTGAGGATGTGGAGAAAAGGGAACTCATGTGCACTATAAGGATTGCAAATTGGTGCAGTATTTATGGAAAACAGTTCGAAGTTTCCTCAAAAAATTAAAAATAGGACTGCCAAGTGACCCAGCAATCTCACATCTGGGTATTTATCTGAAGAAAACCAAATCATTAATTCAAAAAGACATATGTACACTGCAGCATTATTTACAATAACCAGTATATGAAAGTTACCTAAGTGTCCATTAGCAGAAAAGTAGATAAAGAAGTGGTACATATACACAATGGAATATTCCTCAGCCATAAAAAGGAATGAAATCTTACTTTTTGACACAATATGGATGGACCTAGTGGGTATTATGCTAAGTGAAATAAGTCAGACAAAGACAAATACCATATGATTTCACTTATATGTGGAATCTAAAAAACAAAATAAATGAACAAACAAAACAGAAACTATGTCATGGATAAAGCCTACAAATTGATGGTTGCCAGATGAGAGGGATATTGGAGGGGAGGGGGTGAAAAAGGAAAGGATTATGATGTACAAATTGCCAGCTATAAAAGCAGTCATGTGGATGTAATGTACAATATAGGGAATACAGTTAATAATATTGCAATAACAATGTATGGTGTCAGATGGGTCAGACTTATGGAGGTGATCACTTCTTAAGTTATATAAATGTCTAATCACTCTGTTATATACTTGAAACTAATATAATATTGTATGTCGGTTGTAATTGAAAACAGTATTTTAAAGTGGTGAAGGAACAGAATGAAACCAATAGCATTTCTTGATCAAAAGCCTGGTCATGAAAAGATGAAGAAAAAGGAATAGAAGTTCCTCAAAAGATACTCTGATTATACATAAATCCCTTTAACAAATTATACGATTAATTTTTTTCTGCAGTCTTTCTGTTTGGCATTTATAAAATCTAACTTAAATTATTATGTATTTCCATATTTGAAAATATTTATAGTGAATATTTTTTTAATGGTGGTCAACATAAATAAACTTTGAACTACATAGTCTAATATAGTGGAAAGTTGGACAAAGTAAATTTAAGAGTAAAATAGACGAGCATTTTTACATTCTTATTTTAATATATGATATGTACAATGCATACTTTCAGTGTGATATTTGATTTTAGAAGGGAGGTTTGAACATACTTGCTTCATTTTATATTGCTGACATTACAAAATAACCTCAGGTTTATCTCTTAAGTGCATCTCTGATTTCCAATGACTGAGTTGATGTTCTATTTTGTGAATTACTATCATGAGATAAAATATTTGAGTCTTCCACATGGTCTATTTTCACTTTCCATCTTAAACAAAATGAAACCATATATTCAAATGAATTTGTTAGTAAGTCTAGTTTTATTTAAATGTCATAAGGAAATTATCCTTGCCAGAATAAAATCATAAGTATTATCATTTAAGAATGCAGTAGGAACATTTTGACTTGATAATATTAAAAATAATGATCTTGAGTTATGTCAGAAACTTGGCAGCATAAGGGGTCCCACTTGAATTTTCCCCTTGAAGTTACAAGAAGTGGAACAGCTATGATTCAACAAAGGATTCCCCGGTCAACACAGAAACACGTCTAAGAGATCTGCACATTGAAACACCTGAAGGTGTGTGAATTGGGGTGAACAGGGAAGGAGGGAAGGGAGAAGAGCAGAGACAGGGGCCACAGACACAGCCCAAAACTCACTGCCGCAGATGTAGCTCTAAGTTCACTGTGATCCTGGGAGAGGGGAGGATTCAGGCTGCAGGTACACTGCTTGTGGCCCCGAGCATTCCTACCTGAATGATTGGCACATAATATGGGTGAACCCAGTGATCAAGGCAAAGACTCTGGGGTTAAAACCAAATATAGAAATGCAACAATGTTGTCTAGCAACCCACACAAAGCCACAGAGCCTGGCCATCTCCCCGAACCCTCCCAGAGCTCTCCTTCCTCTCACCCTCCCATGGCTAGCAGCAGGACCAAGAAGAAACTGAAGCAGTGTCAGGTTATAGAGCAGATATCTATCACCCTGAGAACTGGAGAGAGTTCCTGAGGCAGATGCACACAGAGGCTAATTACAGTGACAAGAGTAGAGATATGGGGCCCAGGCAGCTATGGTTGGTTGTTGCCATTGATCAGAGGAGAAGAAAGCCACAAACATACCAGCAGCCTCTGCCAGTCCAACTTGCCCCCACCTATTACAGCTGATCCCAGAGGGGACACCCAGGGCTGCTGAGGCTCACATCTCTGCATCTGGCTGCAGGGGTTCAGATACATATGGGATTTCAGGGGCTCGTTCTTCCATGGAGTTGGTGTCCTGAGACCGAGGCCACCTGGTCACAGAGGAGACAGCCATCTCTCCAGGGAAACTTCCACCATAAGAAGCCAGAATATGGAAAGCAAAAATAAGATGCTTCAGTGGAAAACAAAAGAAACACCTCTTCATATCAGCCTGCTACAGAATTCATTCCCATAGATGCCTAAGAAAAGAAATAATCCATCAATTATCATGAACAAGCGAGGTGACAAAGCAGCTCAGAAAGAAAATGAAAATCTCCAGATGGAAATATGTGACTTAAATGATTGCAGTTCTGAAAAAACTCAAGGAGATGCAGAAAACTTAGGCAGTTTAATGAACTCAGAAATAAAATCAACAAACAAAATATTTCACCAAAGTTATTACAATTTTAAAAAGAATCAAATAGAAATACTGGAGCTGAAGAACTCAATAAAAAAGATGAAGAATAAAATAGTGAGCTTAGAAAATAGAGCTGACCAGATAGAAGAAAGAATTAGTGATACGAAGATGGAAATCTAGAAATAATGCCAATGGAAGAGAGAGAGAAACTTGAGAATTAAAAGAAACGAAAGAACTCTACAAACCTATCTTACTCAATTAGAAAGAGCAACATAAGAATAATGGGTATATGAGAGGGAGAAGCACACAGAGAGTATATTCAAAGAAATAGTCAACAAGAACTTCCCAAACTTGTGGAAAGAACTGGATTCTCGAATCCAAGAAGCAGACAGAATACCTAATTATCTCACTCCTTACACACTCTCTCCAAGGCACATTATATTGAAAGTGTTCAAAAATTAATGACAATTCTCAAAGTAGCCAGGGAAAAGAAGACAGTGACCTACAAAGGAAATCCCATTTCATTATCATCAGATTTCCCAGCAGAAACTCTACAAGCCAGGAGGGAGTGGAAACAAATATTCATACTATGGAAAGAGAGAAATTACCAGCCAAGAATAATATATCCAGCGAAGTTGTCCTATAGATACGAGGGAGTAATAACAACCTTTTCAGATATACAGAAGCTGAGGGAATTTTCCACCACAAGGACTGAATTGTAGAAAATACTGAAGGAGGTTTTCTATGTGAACCAAAAAAGAGAAAAGGATATAAAGCTATGAGTAAGATAACTAGCAGACAAAAAAATGCAGGAAAAGGCAACCCCTAAACAGAATAGGGCACTATATATTTAAACATAACATAAAGGGTAAAAAAGATAAAAACATGAAAAAGAAAAAGAGAAGAAAACAATATGCTACTGGAACTCAGAAAAGAACTCACAGCTCAAAGGGGGCTAATTTGTGATAACAACAACATAAAAGGGGAGGGGTTTAAGGTCTGAATTTGCAAAGGGGAACGAAGATAAAATGCATGCTGAAAAAACACATAACATAAAAAAGAGGAAAATCTTAGAATACCACCAAACTAAAATAACAGACAAAAACACAAAGGCAAAGAAACAATGGAGACACCACACTACCAGAAGACAAAAGATAAAACGACTACAGGAAATCCCTATGTATCAATAATTGCCCTAAATGTAAATGGACTGAACTTTCCAATAAAAAGGCACAGAGTAGCATATTGGATCAAAAAGAAAACCCAAACATATGCTGCCTTCAAGAGATACATCTCAGCTACAAGGACAAAATAGACTCAAAGTGAAAGGGGCAAAAATGATACTCCAGGTAAATAGCACCCAGAGAAAAGCAGGTAAAGCCATTCTTATAACTGGTAAAAACACTTCAGGAGTAAAAAAATAACAAGAAACAAAATTGGACATTTCATAATGTTAAAGGGGACTATACAACATGAAAACATAACAATCATCAATATATATGTTCCCAATTAGCAAGCACCAAAATATACAAAGCAGCTACTAACAGAACTAAAAGGAGACATTGACAAAAACACAATTGTAGAATGAGCCCTAAATACACTATTGATAGCTATGGATAGATCATTCACATAGAAAATCAATAAGGTAATATCAGCCTTAAAAAAACCTGAGACCAAATGGGCATTATTGACATTTGTAGAGCCTTTCATCTCAGAACACCAGAATATATATTCTTTTCTAGTGCACATGGAACATTCTCAAGGATAGACCATAAGTTGGGACACAAAACTAACCTCAGTAAATTTAAGAAGATTGAAATCATACCAAGCATATTCTCTGACCACAATGCTTTGAAATTGAAGATTAACTTCAAAAAGAATATGGGAAAAACCACAAATATGTGGAGATTAAACAAGATGCTACTAAGGAATAAATGGGTGAAAGAAGAAATAAAAGGTGAGTTCAAAAGACACTTAGAAACAAATAAGAATGAAAATACATTGTATCAAAATTGTTGGGATGCTGGGAAAACAGTATTAAGAGAGAGATTGATATAATTACAGGCCTATCTCAAGAAATAAGAAAAAAACCCAAGTAAATAACCTAACATTACATCTTAAAGAACTAGAAAAAGAAGAAAAAATGAAACCCAAAGTCAGCAGAAAGAAGGAAATAATAAAAATTAGAGCACAACTAAATGTAACAGAGCACAAGAAGACAATAGAAAAACATTAATGCAATAAAGAACTGGCTCTGTGAAAAGTTTAATAAAATTGACAAACCCTTGGTTAGACTCATTAAGAAAAAAAGAGAAAAGACACAAGTAAAAAAATCAGAAATGAAAGAAGGGAAGTTATGAGGGATACTACAAAATACAAAGGACCATACGAGAGTACTATGAAGGACTATATGCCACCAAATTCAATAGCCTAGAAGAAATGAACAAGTTCTTGGAAATATATAATCTTTATAGACTTAATCATGAAGAACTAGAAAATCTACATAGACCAATCAACAGTAATGAAATTGAAACAATCATCCAAAATCTTTCCCAAAGCAAAAGTCCAGGACCACATGGATTTACTAGTGAATTTTACCAAACATTCAAATATGATTTAATACCTCTTTTTCTCAAACTCTTCCAAAAAGATTGAAAAAGAGGCAATACTTTCTAACTCATTTTATGAGGCCAACATACTCTGATACCAAAAACTGGTAAAGATAACATAAAAAAGAAAATCAGAGACCAATATATATGATAAATACATATGCAGAAATCCTAAAAATAATATTAGCAAATCAAATAAAACAATACATTAAAAGATAATAAATCACAATCAAGCAGGGTTTATTCCAGGGGTGCAAGAATGGTTCATCATATGCAAATTGATCAATGTGATATACCAAATAAACAAAATAAAGAATAAAAATTATATGATAATATCAATAGATGCTCAAAAAGCATTTGACAAAATACAACATCCATTTATGATTAAAAGACTTAATAAAATGGGTTTAGGAGGAAATTACCTCAATATTTTAAATGCTATTAATGGTGAAAAATACTTAATGGTGAAAAACAGCTTTTCCTCTAAGTGCAGGTGCAAGACAGGCATGCCCCCTCTCACCACTGTTATTCAACATAGTACTGGAAGGCCTAGTCAGAGCAATTTGGCAAGAGAATGAAATAAAAGGCATCCAAACTAGGAATGAAGAAGTGAAATTTGTCACTTTTTCAGACTACATGAATCTTTATATAGAAAACCCTAAAGACTGAAAACCAAAAACTGTTAGAAATAATAAACAAATACATTAAAGTTGCAGCATACAAAATCCATTGTGTTCCTATATACTTACAATGAAATTGCAGAAAAAGTAATTGATAAAAATTCCTTTTGCAATTGCAACAAGAATAAAATACCTAGGAATAAACTTAAAGGATGTGAAGGACCTATACAGTGAAAACTAAGACACTGAAGAAGGCATAAAAATAATTGAAGAAGACACAATGAAATGGAAAGATATTCTGTGTTCATGGATTGGAAGAAACAACATAGTTAATATGTCCATGTTACCCAAAGCAATATACAGAGTTAATGCAACCCCCGTCAAAATCCCTATGACATTTTTAAAAGACATAGAATAAAAAATCACCAGATTTGTATAGAGTCACAAAATATCCCAAATACCCAATGCAATCCTGAGAAAAAAGAGCAAGGCTGGAGGTATCAAACTCCTTGACTTCAATTGACACTACAAAGTGACAGTAATCAAAACAGCATGGTACTGACAGAGAAACAGACACACAGACCAATGTAACATAATTGAGAGCCCAGAAATAAACCCACATATGCTCATATATGAGCAGATAATTTTTGACAAAGGAGATAGAAACATACAATGGAGAAAAGAAAACCTCTTCAATAAATGGTGCTTTGAAAGTTGGAAAGCCACTTGCGAAATAATGAAACTAGACTGCTATCTGTCACCATGTACCAAAATTAACTCAATGGATTGAAGACTTAAACACAAGACCTGAAATAATAAACTGCATAGAAGAAAACATAGGTACTAAACTTATGGACCTTGGGTTCAAAGAGGATTTTATGATTTTGACCTCAAAGGTAAAAGCTAAAATAAATGAATGGGACTATATCAAACTAAAAAACTTCTAAACAGCAAAAGAAGCCATCGACAAAACAAAGAGGCAACAGATTGGGAGAAGATATTTGCAAACAATGCCTCCAACTGAGCTAATATCCAAAATATATAAGGAACTCATACAACTCAATACAAAAAGGCAAGCCAATTAAAAAATGGGAAGAAGACCTGAATAGTCATTTCTCCAAAGAGGACATACAGATGGCCAATAGACATATGAAAAGATGCTCAACATCACTAATCATCAGAGAAATGCAAATAAAAACCACAATGAGATATCAACTCATACTAGTTAGAATGGCTATCATCAACAAGACAAATAATAATAAGTGTTGGAGAGGCTGTGGAAAAAAAAGGAACCCTCATACACTTTTGGTGGGAATGCAGATTGGTGCAGCTGCTATGGAAGGCAGTATGCAAGTTCCTCAAAAAAAAAAAATTAGAATAGAATTACCATATGACCCAGCAATCCCTCTCCTGTATATATACCCCGCAAATCTGAAAACAACATTTGTCCATTAGATATATGTGCTCCGATGTTCACTACAGCCTTATTTGTGGTGGCCAAGACATGAAAACAACCAGTGTCCTTTGATAGATGATTGGATAAAGAAGTTGTGGTATATATACACAATGGAATATTATTCTACCATAAGAAAAGATGAAATAGTGCCATTTACAACAACATGGATGAATCTTCAGATATTTATGCTATGTGAGATAAGTCACACAGAAAAAGTTCAGAATATGATTTCACTGATATGTGGGATATAAAACTGAAAGCAACAAAGGAACCAGACAAACAAAGAAACAAAAACTCATAGACACAGATAATAGTTTAGTTGTTACCAGAGGGTAAGGAGGGAGAGGGATGGGAGATGAGGGTAAATGGGATCAAATATATGGTGATAGAAGCAGAACTGACTTTTGGTGGTGAATACACAATGTGATATATAGATGATGTATATTATGCAATAATATAGTTGAAACCTGTATAATTTACTAACCAATGTCACTCCAATAAATTTAAAAAAATTAAAAAATAATAATGATCTGGGCTGGCCAAGTGGCGCGGTGGTTAAGAGCTGGCTTGTGATGCCAGCCGCCAGGGTTTGGATCCCATATATGAGGGCCAGTGACACTGCCCTCTTCAAAAAAAAAATAAAAATAAATAAAATAATAATAATAATGTTAACATAATAACTTTAAAGTCCCAGTGGCCAATTGTTAACTATATTGATAACAACAGTTTGGGTGTTATTTATCCCAAAATAGTACAGATAATTGATGTTTGAAAGTAACTGTACAAAGGCTAGAATTATAAACTAGTTCATTGTTGGAGATACTGTTCTGTAGTCTATCCCCTGGAATTAAGAATAACATATATGGGTAGTAGAAATTAATACTATTCTCTTATTGTCCAGAGGAAGGGTTTTTCAGGCCTCTCTAGCAGGTTCTGAAGAATAGCATCCATTTCCTGTGATGATCTGGTATGTAATCCTTGGCCTGTAAAAATGGACTGACTTTTCTGAGGATAGGCTCATGCTAACCAAGCTTATGAAATTTGTGTTTGAAACTAAAAATATTAATTTATTGACTTATGATGATAAATTATTTTATTAGGGACAAAAATGCTTAGACTATGCAGAATCTCTGAATTTGGTCTATGGAAAACTTCCTCCTTCCTTCATTGAGATTTATATACTTGATTACAATACAGTGAAATTATAATTAATTCTTACTAGAGTGTATTCCAGTGCACAGTAGAGGGGAACATAGGCAGAATAATTATTTCATGTTATGATATTGTAGTTTATAACTCAACAAATTCAAGTTAAATGAAGTTAACATCAAATAAACGTTCACCATAGCAAGGATTTGTGCCATAACTGGAGATGAAAGGAAGAACAAATGATTCTTCTCTGTGGTATGCTTGTAATCACCACAGATTAGACCACTTTTCATGTATTCAACAAATACTCTTAGAGAGCATTGAATATGGAGAAGAAGAAAAATATAATATTTAGACTTACAAGGATTTTTTTCCTGGATGGAGCAGCAATAAAATTGAACCTTAAAGGTAAGCAGGATTTCATAGGTGAATATTAGGGCTGGGAAGAGAATGATATGAAGGCAAGGCAACATCTTGGAGTCACTTGTGGGAGAAACAGCAAGTGATTGTTGGTCTGGAGAATAGGCATAGGATACTTGAACAGCAGGAAATGGGTAATGATCATAAAGTAGAATAACTCACACATGCACCGACATAAAAGCATACTGATCACCTCATTGGGTATCATGATGCATATTAGGCACCGGAGGGATGAAGAAGACATAGTTCTTGGTCATCCCAGGACTTCTCAGCGCAGGAGTTGAGACAGACATACTACAATGCAAGTTTCACCGTGAAAGACCTTTGATGGAAGTATAAGCACAATGCTCTAGGAGTCAGAGTGATGAATTATTTGGGGGATATTGGGAAAGGTGGTAACACGTGAACTGTGTTCTGACACATGAGTAACAGATGAATCACTATAAAGGCTGGTGAGTTTCTAGGTGCATAGAGAGCAGCATGCCTAAATGTGAGGAGATGTGACATGTCTGCGCTGTAAGGCTTGTGGCAGGAAGTGGGGAGAGAGCTGAGGCTGGGATGACTGGCTGGAGTCTGATTACTAGTCAGTTTGGAGTGGGGTAACTAGTTGAGGTTGGAGTTAGGCACCTACATTTAAATTCCATCTCTGCCGTTTTACTACGTTTTTAACCTCTGGTAAATTTCTTAACCTCACTTTTCTAATTAGCATAACGGCGATGGTAATATCAATTTAGCAGTATTGTTATGACTAAAAATTGACAGATAAAGGACTTGGCATGAAATCTTCCCAGTAACAAATGTGAGTCAATAATACCATATTCATAGGAAAAGAGAGCACAGGAAGGAGACTTGGACACGAAACCCGCATGCTCAAGTAATACTATTAAAAATAAAGTTTTAAAAGCTGTTCAATGCAGTTATAAAACATGGCTTTAGGGCTGGCCGAGTGGCGCGGTGGTTAAGAGCTGTCTTGGGACGCCAGCGGCCCCGGTTCGGGTCCCACATATGAGGGCCAGTGACACTGCCCTCAAAAACAAAACAAAACAAACAAACAAAAACAACATGGCTTTAATAAAAATTATTCCCACAATTTAGGAAAAGTTTTATCATTACCTCTGTGACGATTAATCTTTAAATGTATTGCATATGTGCACAACCGTACTACATATATCACAAATAATTGTTATTTTTCTCTTATTTCTCTACTAAAACATGAATCCCCTAATCCCAATGCTTCAAAAAAGTATTACATTGATAAAATTTGGTTGAGATGATTTTAAGCTTAGAAAGAATTAATATGCATATATGAGTATATTCTTAAGCGTGTGTTACAAAAGTGATAATTTTTTTACCTTCATATTTAAAAGTCTTTTGAAATTGTGTAGCAGTTCCCTCTATTCTGAAAGCAGCATGGCATCTTTCTGTCCACACAGTCCCAAGTTCATGGGTTAGGTACATGTATAGTTAGAATAGTAAGGATGGCCCTTAGCCTCACCTCCCAGAAGAATTCTTTCCACTGTATCCCTGCTAACCAAGCAGTATGAATTATTAGGCAGCTCTTGAATATAGGTCTTGCTTACAGCAGTAGTGTGTGCAAAAATGCCCCTGGGCCATCTGAAAATGATATTTTTCACACTAGGAGTGACTCTTCAGAGCTGTGTAGTATTTAAAGATAAGAAGCTCATCAAGGAGACCACATTGTCTGTTCCTACACATAAATAATAAGCAACAATGGATTGATAAGTGAAAGAAGATAAAATAATAACAAATGAAAATAATCTAATTTAAGCAAAATTAAAATCATGTCAAGCACTGAACGCATTAACTATAAATGAATAATCTTCACTTGTCTGGAGGAATTGCAGCATGGTTCTATTGTGTGCTATTTCAGTTGCATATATTAGACAATGTCAGTTATTCAGGGTAATATTACTTATCCCAACCATCCATATTTCTATAGCAGTGGTATACATGTTTATGTAATTATACATTATATCAAATCATATTTGATGTATTTTGGTACCAGTTCCTGTTCTAAGCTCATACAAGTTTTGTATATATTCACTGCGTAATGAAAGTCCCTGCACCCCACTTCTTTCTTAACTTGAGTCTAGGCGAGCTACACATGAAGTGAACTACTAACTTAATATTCAGCATTTAGACTGAATCCAGACAATTAAAGTTCCATTAAATGTTAATTTAAAAGCTGCTTGTTTTTGAAATAGATTAATTTTACTAATTTTCATAAGTAGGTTGTTTACTAATCAAATGTTTAATTTTATAAACTTCCAAATATAAAGGATTATATCAATTTTTAACTATGCCATCATTTAAACCATAGATCCATTTTAATGAGAAAAGTTCATTACCCCATAGTAGGATGAATGTAAGGTTGATTTCAATGACAATAAGAAAATGGAAATAGGTCTTTATTACTTAGTAGAGTTGGCTAAGAAAATACAACTTTAAAGGGGTATAATAACATATGATCTTTCTGTTTTAGAAGAGTGTTAACATTTTCACTATGTAGTTTGGTCACACTAAAATGTATTCTTTTCTCTGCTTTTGAGTTTCTCTTATTAGTAACAGCTCTTTTTGTTTTATATCATTGGTTGCACTTTAGAACCACCTGCTTTACTAGATAAAGCTTTCCATATTTACTAGGAGTTTTGAGTGACCCTATTTGTGAACATGATTTTTTAACATACATAGGGTGCCAAAAATGTACACAAGTTTTAAAAGGAAAAACTGTAAAATTGTAATACTCAATATATACCAATAACAAAAGATGAATACAAGTCCTGTGTATTTGACACCCCTTGTATTTGTATTTATTTGGTTAAACTGTATGTGTAAAATAACTTCATTAAAATTTTCAATCATTTTATTGAATGTCATACCTTTTATCCCCCTCTCCACTGTATTACTTCTTCATTCATTGCCATTTGATTAATAATTTCTGCCTTTATTCTACCCATTTTAGTTCATTGTCCAGACACAGGATAATCACATTGTAGCCATAGCTGACATGAGATTTCAGTTTTTATAATGCTGTGTTAAAAAGTCTTTATGTATAAAGTTTGATGTTGGGACTTGGTGGTAGTTGTTTCTTTTCTTATCCTAAAAATATTACAACATGTAAGAAAAAAATGGGAAAAAATAGCAGTAAGTCTCCATTATTATATAACAGATCTGTTGTTCATGGATTCATGACTGCAGTTGTCAAGTATATACCATTTTGTATTCTAATTTTCCCCTTAACTTTACATTATGACATTATTTTGAAAATCCACCTGAAATGGACATTATTTCCAAGTAGCTTCCCTTACTTTTGGGTGGTAGACCTTTCTGGTCTAATTCAGGCTATATTTGCATAGGAGAAAAATGAAGGGGACAAAATGGCAGTTCAGACTTTGCTTTTCATGGTTTTAGTCAAAGAAACACCATGACTTCCTTCACTGTTAACAACAATAATATAAATATATTCAGTATTTCCTTTAATTGAGGTAGTCCTAAGGTTAATGGACTTATTTTGTCTTTTGAATGCCCATTCTTTTGAATGCCCATTCTTTTTATGCTCAATTCTTATCTGAAGAAGGACTCAACTAAAACTTTTTTTGATTAAATTAAAACTCTTTGGAAGTTCTTCTGAATGCTAAATTAAGTTGGTTTCAAGTAAGTGATACTGTGTGGTTATTATCACCATTCTCCTAAGTAGTAGGAGCTTCAGAAGTAGCATGATAGTACATTAGTTTTAGGACACATTTATGATACCGTAAATGTGCAATGTCAGCTGACTTTTATGTACCTTCTAGTATATTTCATAATCATTATTTTAAATATCTGTCACCGGTCTATGGTTATTGAAGTTTAATTTTATGATTTAATGACTAAATTTTATGGCTGTCATTTTAGTTTTACTGCCTTAGCTTTTCTGTCATTATTTTTCATAACTTTAATACTAAGCCCTTGAATCAGGAATCAACTCTGAATTATAATATTCTTCATATGGGGAAAACAGTTCATTTTGTGGTTTTCCATTTCATGACACAATTTCCAGGAAATTGTGGGGGGAATGGGTACTGCCAATACTTTGTTTTTTTTTTGTTTTTGTTTTTTTTTTGCATTTCAAAATATCCTGAAATTCATGGCCTAGAAACAAATAAGTAATTCCAGTATTTTTCTAAGAAATCTTTGGATTTACTATACTGCAGGCCAAAAGAGCTACGGGAAAGAGGATGTATGAATCAGTCCCACACTCAGCTGGCAAGTAACATTCTTTTCATGCATATTCTCTTGTGTTTCTGTTCATCCCTTTATTTTCCCCAGCCCCTGGGTCATGTCTGTTCCGACCTCTCCACACAGCATCCAGAGCTCCCTTTGTTTCCCCAGGGCTGTGTGTTGTAAGAAAGCATAATTCTTTAGAAGTGAAATTTTACATGCTTTTTGCTCTACTGTTTCTTCCTTTCCTCTAATTAAAGCATAATTTGTGTATCATCATATGACCAGTTTGAACTGACTTGGAATACGTGATAAATTAATGATGCTACGAGGTGCCTGGTCCTTGGCTCCACTGGTAGAATTCTGGCCTTGACCCTTGATAAATAACTATTTTCAAGACTTGTTGGGTTCATCCTTCATGCTTTTCTTCTAATACCTGTTCCAATTCCACTCTTTGCCAAGCCACTGGCAGCTTGTTTGTCTCAGGATGTATGACTTAATGACTTTTGAGGCAGATAGAAAGTGTTTGTGGCAGAAGGGGCTGCATCTATTTATTCCTGTGAACCAGACCAGTCCCTATCCTCCAAGGTGGAATGGAATGCTTCAAGTGGCCTCCCACGAGAATTTGTCTTTAAGCACAAGATGGTGCCTTGGGGAAAATTCTTGACATTGTTTCTGATAGTTTATGTTGATTTATTCATCCATTTATTCATTCACTAATTTATTTCAATTCTTATTTATATATATATATTCATTAGGCACTGACTGTGTCCCAAGCATTATAAAACATGCTAGGGATACAAACAATTCTCTTTACCTTCTACAGTTTCTCTAGTCTGGTAGGGTCACTACATTATAAGGCTTTATGGAATGAAAGACAGACAAGCAAGTATGTTTATTGTGAGATATGTTATATACTAAAAGGAGTTTGCATGAGTTGCTTTGTAAGTATAAAGGTAGTAACTTAAGGTAATCCCATGGATGTGATGGTTCTGGAAGAAGGTATGTTTGAGTCGAGTCTTGAAGGATATGGAAGAATTGTTACAAGATGAAGAGGAAAGGTATTTCAGAATTGAATGAGGGCATGAAATAGTGTAATCTTAGATGTCTAGGAAGAGTGTTGAATAAATAGCCAAAAGGATCACTCTTACTATTAACAAATAGCATTATAATTTACTGAATACTATTGTTACTTGAATAAACAAAAATCAGTTATCATTGATATTTCAATTTGCATGTCTTTGCTAGCAAGCATAAGCATTTATTTTTCCATGTTGTCTTCTTTTGGTTCACATATTTTTGGATTTTAGTATTTTCAATATGTATAATCTTTTTAAATACTAAAGATAGAACTCTTTTTCTGTAAATACTTATTTTTTCAGTCTACTTTTATTACTTTAAAGCAGGTGATTTTCATATTAAGGAAATTTCATTAAATTTTTACTATTTAGTATTTTTACTAGGTGTGTATTAAAATCTATCTTATGCCTATTCACAGGCACAGTCATATGATTTAACATAAGATGTTGAAGATATGTATATATCATTTTTTTTCATTGTATTTCCTTTAGGCATGATTATTAAGTATAATAAGGCCATAGCCTTTTCTTTGAGAAAACTGATTTACAGGCCTGATTCCATCCATTCGGTCTTTGTGTGTAAGTCATGCCCATAATTTAATATATGACTTCTTATATGGGTATCTTTAAATTGGTGCTCTCTGCTCTCTTATTTTTGAATTCATATTTTATTATATTACTTAATGTTTAACTTAATCATGAAATCTCAATAACAAGTTCAATAGGAATAAACAAGTTCAAGCAGTAGACAACAGATAGCATACTGAGGTCAATTTTAATTTTAGGACAGTCTAATAAAGGGCGTATAGGCAACGATGTATGAAAGGTATAGGGAACCCTGGGGCTTATGCAGCACCCAAGAATAGTTACTTTAAGGTCCTTTTTCTGACTTCTCACTAGTTGGACCCAACAGAAAGCCAAAGGTGGACACTGATATGTATGGTGCAGCTCACTTGGACAGGACAGATAAGAGAATGGGAGGAGTGGAGCATGACTCTGGACAGACACGTGAAAGACCTCTGGCATGTTGGGAGACCACACCATCAGTCCTGATTAGCAGACTGGACCACTGTCTACAAGTCACATATGTTCCCATTCACTGCTGTGAGCTTCAGTGTGTTTAAAAGGAAATGAGAGATATTGTCAATTCTGTGAGTGAGTTAGGAGAGCTTTTACTCAGTTTGGCCCCTAAACTGCCAGTAACATACCTTCTCCTAATCTGTTCTGGCTCTTCACATCCAGGTCAGGATTATTGTCTTGATTTTTCTAACTTTTCCCAAATGAGTGCAGTTTCTTATTCTCTAAGACTCCATTTTCCATATCTGCATTAAACACTCAGGCAAATAAATTAGGCTGTTGGGTTTTCTCAATTATATTAAAGAAAATTTCAATGAAAAATTTGGAAAAAGTTTTCCTTACTGCTATCGGTAACTGTCATATTCCAGGGAGTTTTTAAAATTATGGCTATTGGGTTTATTGAGTTTCTTTCTTTTTCCATTTTTGTTATGTGATAGTTGATACATACAAAAGAATATAAATAATGTTTCCATCATCCTAAAGCATAATAAAACAAACATTGTGAATCCACAACCCCCCAAAAAATTAGAACATTACCAATAAATTGAATTAATTTATTTTTACTATTTAATATTTCACTGTGTGGTTATCTCATTGTTAACATCTATTTTATGGTTCATAAACAATTTGTTTGTTTTTGCTATAGCAAACAATAAAACATTTTTGTGTGTTTCATACATATTTGTTGGTGCACATAGGCAAGAGCTTCCCAAGGAGCTCTCCTTAAGAATGGAATAGCTCAATCATGGGTATGCATGTTTAGCTTAATTAAAAGACAATGCCAAAGTAGCTTCCAAAATAATACATCAGTTGACAGTTCTGTCACACATGTAAATGTCCATTTGCTATGGATGCTACTCAACATTGATCAGACAATTCCTTTTGTTTTTTAATCAGGCTACTGGATAAAGGATACATATCTGACAATTGTCTTAATTTGCATTTCATGTTTCAGTAATCAGGTTGATGTGTCTTTCATTTGTATATTGGTCATTAGGAAATTTTTTCCTTCTGACTTTTTTACATTTTTCTTTTCTCTCTTTTTTTTTTTTTTGAGGGCAGTGTCACTGGCCCTCACATGCGGGACCTGAACTGGGGCCGCCGGCTTCCCAAGCCAGTGCTTAACCACTGCGCCACTCGGGCGGCCCCGAATTCTTTATATATAACATATACAAGTACTTGGTTGGATAGATAGAGAAATATATATATATATATATATATATATATATATATATATATATATATATAAATGTAGATAGGTAGATAGATAGTTAATAATAATTAGATAGCAAAAACACATTCCTAATTTATGATTATACACAGTGAATATATTCTCCCAATTTATGATGTATTTTTTATTTTCTTTAGAAAACTTTTGATGAAGTAAATTTGTTAATTTTAAGTTAATTTATCAAAATTGTCTTTTATGGTTAGAAATTTTGGTTTCTTAAATAAGAAAACATTTCCAATCCGGTAATTGCAAAGTTACTTTCTTTTATTTTCTTCTAAAAGTTTAAAGTTTTGCCTTTTTCAACTAAGCCTTGATTGGGAATATATATTTTGGAGGATAATGTGATGGGGGTCAATTTCAATTCATTTAATACATCTAGCCAATAATTCTAGCACTGGTTTTGAATAGTTCATGCTTTCTCATTCATATACTATTTCCATTTATGTGTATCCTTATTTCTGGGCTGTATTCTATTCTTTTGGTAAATTAGTTTATCTCTGAACCTCACTATCTTAACTGTTGTAGATTTCCTAAGATTTCTTTTTATTTTTAGAAGCATCTTGGCTTTTCCTAGGCTGTTATTTTTCCAAATGAATTTACAAACATTTTGGCAGTTTACATGCAAGCCTTTGGGATTTTCCTGGCAATAACATTGACTCCATAAATCAGTATGGGAGAACGCTGAGAGATAGTCTTCCTATAGAACACTTTATTCCTCTCTACATTTGTGACTTCTTTTCATAAAGTTCTATAATTTTCTTTTTAAAGAACAGGTACAAATTGCTAAATATTTGTTTTTTAGCATTTTTTAAAAAAGATTTTATTGGGGAATTGGGGGAGGGGAACAGAATTGGGGAATCCGGGAAGGGGAACAGACAAGTTGCTGTCCTTTTGTTCCTCAGTCTAGTTGCAGAGGACGTTGCTTCACTGGCCCATGTTGGTATCATCATTGCGCTCTTCCCGGATGAGGCAGATCAGTCGCCAGCCTCTGGATGGTCGCTCACCGCGGCTATTGGCAGCTCACTTCAGCTGCCGGCCACTCACGCTGGCTGCTGGCCATTCACTGTAGCCTACGGCAGCCCACTGCAGCAGGGGCTGCAGCTGTGCCACCCCAGGAAATCACAGCAGCCCAGCTCCAGGTGGAGCTGTTGTTAGCCGTAAAGGATAGTGTTACTGGCCCTCATATGTGGGATCCAAACCAGGGCCGCTGGCATCCCAAAACTAGATCTTAACCAATGCGCCACTTGGCCGGCCCGTTTTTTAGCATTTTATACCTTATTTTATTAGTTATTATATAAAATAGATTAACTATATCAACAATTATATTGTGTGCAAATCACCAGTTTTACTGCTTCCTTTCCAAATATTCTACCTGTTTTTGTTTGTTTGTTTTCTTATTTTTCAGCTCTCAAGAACTTCTACTATAGTGTGGAAAGAAGTCCTCATTATAGGCATCTTTGTTTTATTCCTTTTTTTAAAGGGAGTCTTTCTAATATTTTTGGAAGATAATTGATAAGATTAAATACGTTCTATTACTAGTTTTTAAGAGATGTTAAAGCCCAAGTAGATAATTACTCCTATGAAATACATTTTTTGCAGTCAAGGTTTTCCCTACTCGTTTGCTATTGAATTAAATTATAGTTTTTCCTATTGTATGCTGTGATTAAACCCTACATGATTAGATTTCCTGCTGACTTTAGTTTGCTAATAGTTAGGATTTTGTTCTATCTTTTCTCATACAGTACTTTTCTGATTGAGGTATTAGGGTGGAAATGTTTTTGTTTTTGTTTTTTGTTTTATGTTTTGTAGCATGGTATGTACAATGGAAAGATACATTTCCTCAAACATCAGTAGAGTTTGCCTGTTGCCTGTAATTCAGTGGGGTCTGGTGTGGCTTTTCTTTCTTTCTTTTTTTTTTTTGAAATATTATTAGATACTGCTTCATCTTATTTTGCATCTCAGTTTCTCCTTGAGGAGGTTACATTTTTAAACTTTCATCTAAATTTTGAAATGTTTTACTACAGTGTTCATATTTTTCTGTTTTGATTTCCACTGATATATTTGTGTTTTTTTGGTTTTCTCTCCAACTTGTAGTAAATGCTTCATATGTGTCAGGAAGTCTGCCAAAATTTTTTACAGATATCATTACATTATTTTTCCCATTTTATTTATAAGAAAAAGATTCTGAGAGAATAAGTAGGTTGTCCAAAGTCACATAAATGGTGGTGGAGCTGAGTTGCACTTGTTTTCTTACAGAATCATACAGGCTCTTCTTAGTAAAAGGCAGTATCCATTTTCTAATCCTTGAGTTGAAGGAAGTGAGCCATGACACTTGTCTAAAAGAGTCAACTTGGAGGGGAAAAAAGCTAACTCATACAATGTTTGGCCTTTCATCTGTGACTTGGAAACACATTTTAAAGCACTCCTGTTTACATTTCTACCCATTATTGAAAATCCTAATGAATTCTATTTTGAGTTTTGAAAAAAAATGTTATGGAAATATTCTTATTGTAGCCGTTCGCTTTGTGCACCAAATAGAACTTCAGATCATTTGTTTGACTCACAGGAACATACTGTGGTGACTCTGGATGCCTTTGTGTAATGACTTGATAGTTTTCTTTCCCCAAATAAGTCATTGGTCATTCTCAGCCACTCCCTTGAAGATGGAAAAATTCATGTGAAACTTGAAACAGTTCACTTTTTACATGTCCACTAACATTTGGCACCTTTCTGTACAATGGCTGGGCTGTTTTATGTTCCTCTAAATATTTACTTGGTCTCATCTTCTTCATCTTAATATATTTCTGCAAGAACAGCTTGTTCTAGTTTAGCAGATTAGAAAGCTAGAGTTTCTAGCTTTCCAGGATATTTAATTTGGAAGCATTTATGTTAGCCTTTAAGCTTCAGAACTTTGGAAAGTTTGCCATTTTATTATCTCTCTCTTCCATTTTTTTGTCAGATAAAGTAGTACAAATATCATTATTATGCCTGTCTTATTTATCTTAATCATTCTCTTTGGTATTTTGATACCAAAATTTGGAGTTATGCAGAGAACAACACTATTGCTATGTATTTTTTGTATAGTATTTCCCAATACTGATTTCTGATTTCTCTCCAATACCTGGATAGAAATTCTTATTTGTTTCTGTATTAAGCTGCAGTCACACAGCTTCATTAAAATCCATTTTATCTGCATCTGCTTGATTATTTTGAAATTATAGATCCCAATATGTTGAGCCACTGAAATTTTTGCAAGAGAGAAAAGGCAATCATTTTCTCCCCTGACACTGGCTTACTAAAGCAGTGCTCTTGGTCAGGTTTTAGAAAGATCAAACAAATTTTGGTAGATGGGCTTGGAATAACTACTTGTTCATTGTAATCACTCATGAAAATAGGGAAGTTTATTTACAATGTTAAAATAATTATAGATTTTATAGGCAGACTACAGTATTTCATTATTTTGTTATGGTGGAATCATTGTGAATATTGAAGAAATTCAAAGAGTCTGTGACCTGACTTCAGGGTTGAGGTTTAGATCCCTTCTAGCTGAGGTTTTATATTTCAAATCAGTCAGTCTTTATTTATTTTTTATTTAGTGTTTCTAGGAAAATAAAAAGTCGTATGCTTCAAGCAAAGACCCCAAACACCCAAACAGCATTCTGATTCATCTCTCTTCAAGTCCCCAATGCATTTACTTTCCTTAAGCTTTGTGCTTTCCTTTTCTTTAATAAACACTTAAAAAATATATTGTTTGCAGTTGTATTTCAACACAAAGACCTAGGAGTTGCAATCCTATCTTAGACTTCTTCATTTTACTTAAATTGTAAAACTTTATTTTTAAAATAAATGTTAAAGGGAGCATAAGTAGTATGTTTCTTGTTTCTTTTATAATAATGTTTTCCTACTTTTTTTCAAAAAAGATTTGATGTGGTTACAACATTTATTATGAAGTGAATAAATAGAGCAATAGACAAATGTCAGTGGAAAATTTAAAATGAAACAAGGAGCAAAGTTAATACAAACATGGACAATATCAAGTCCAATGTACTTCCTAGAGATGGGCCACAAACTGAGCTCTTCCTAACCACTGATGCCAAAAGACAAATATGGTAATTTACATGACCTACACAGTGTCTGTAATACCACAGAAAACCATTGTTACCATGGGTACTGAGGTTATGGTGAAATAAACACTTTTAATAGTAACACTGACTTACATGCAATAGTTTGTTCCACTGGGCTTTTCCTTATATGTTTCTTAATGTATTGTGATGGCATATCAGAAAAAGCCAATTAACAAGTTTAGTTCTTTGTAAGATCAAATTATTCACAAAGCAAGTGAATAAACAAAACAAAACAGAAACAGACCCATAGATACAGAAAGAACCTACTGGTTGCCAAAGGGGTGGCATTGGGTGGATGGGTGAGAAACAAAACAGAATCATAAGTTGAAAGCAGTAGTCCAATGAAGGTAATTTTCATTTTAAAAAAAAAAAGCTCACATTTACAAAAAGCATAAAACAAATCCAAACAAAAATGCTGTGAGAGACACAGGGTGATGAGGGCCAAAAAATAAAGAAGTAAAAAAAAATGAAAATATTTAAATAATTGTGACAAATAATCCAAAAATATTTGATTATCAGAAAGACTATTTGAAATAAAGATTTACTGCTACTATCATTAAATATGTATCTATTGTGCCTTGAACTAGTAGATACTGTGAATCTATTATAAGTTATATCATACACTTAAAAACTACATTTCAAAACATGAAGACAAATCACATTTCTTCAGTAGTATTTAGATTCAATCAATTCTCAAGTAT
The DNA here is from genome assembly GCA_033961575.1 of Aselliscus stoliczkanus. Classification (NCBI taxonomy): domain Eukaryota; kingdom Metazoa; phylum Chordata; class Mammalia; order Chiroptera; family Hipposideridae; genus Aselliscus; species Aselliscus stoliczkanus. The sequence goes on along the minus strand of CM066740.1, from coordinate 65,632,477 downwards.
TTACAAAATTTCACAAAACATAATGATAAATATTCAAAAGTCTTCTTTGTGATTTTTAACTTAATAGCAAAAGACCAAAAGCATATCCTATTGGAAATCTCATGTTCTACTTGTCATAAGAAGTTTGCTGTATAATTGGATGTCATAGCAGTTGTCTCTAATATGCCTCAGCTTACAACACTTCTAAATTTTTAGTGAATTAATGAATGAGGAAAAAACTTATTAAAAGAAACCTATTCTATGGTGAGAGCATTCTGCAAACGGATTTAGGGAATGTTTTCATCATTATTTATAGTGCTCTTTTGGCTGCAAACAGTATTGTATCACAAATTGAAACTCTCACACCCATACATTTAAAACTATTGGAAATAGCTTTTCTAATTAATTTTTAAAACCTACAAAACAAAGTGTTATCATGAGCTTTGAAGCTGTTTGTTAAAAATTTTAAAGTTCCAATTAGTTTGCAAAAGAACTGATTGTATGGAATATGAAAATTTCCTAGACAGAAAAAAACCTTTATATCACCAATGGAAGAGATTGGAAAATAGTATCATGACTTAGTACACACAGACAGAGGTGCACTTTCATTTTGATCCATGTAAGTAGTCTTTATAAAAGTATGTCATCTTGTGGAACAAAATATGGAATAAAATGTGAAATAAAGAACATAAAAAACAACTTAGAACCAGACTTTCTAGTTGTTGTTAATGTAAAGATATTCAAAAAGAGAATCATGATTGAGAGTGAGGTAAATAAGATGGCAGAATAAGAACCCCCTAACTCACCTTTCTCTCACAGAATCAAAGATTCTGCAACACTGTAGGCTAATTTCTTTTTCAAGAAATCCAGAAACCAATTAAAAGATCCCTGGACCTCAACTAAGCACAAAACCAGCTGCATTGAGGCCAGTAGGAAATCTGGAGCACCCTCTCCCCATAATCCCTCTCTTTAGCTCAGCATCTTATGATTAGGAGGAAACTCCCAGCTCCCAGCTTCTCTCTGGAGAAAAAAATAAAAGACTGGACCATACATCCAGTGTTCTGAATTTTTGGGTTTGGGAGCTGCCTGAAGGACCAGCTTGGTCTCAGCTGTCTGAGAGCACTGATGGAACAAGGCATGTTCTAGCTGTGTGTGAGTGTGGGGGAGTGGGGGGGTGGGGGAGTTAACACCAGACCTCGATGAGTTTACTGGTGAATTCCAACAAACGTTTAAGGAAGAAATTATACCAACTCTCCACAGTCTCTTCCAGAAGACAGAAGCACAGGGAATACTTCCTAAACCATTCTATGAAGCCACCATTACCCAAATACCAAAAACAGGCAAAGATATTACAGTAAAAGAAAAGTACAGATCCATATGTCTTGTGAACATAGATGCAAAAATCTTCAACAAAATATTAGCAAGCTGTATCCAACAATGTATGAAACTAATTATACACCATGACCATGGGATTTATCTCAGATACACAAGGATGTTCCAACATTCAGAAATTAGTTAATGCATTCCATCACATCAACAAACTAAAGAAGAAAAATTATAATACATGATTATATTGCTAGATGCAGAAAAATCATGGAAATAATCAACATCCAGTCATAATAAAAACTCAGTAAACTAGAAATAGAAGATAACTTCCTCAGCTTGATACAGAACATCTATAAAAAAACCTAAACAAAACATTACACTTAATGGTGAGTAACAACTGTGTTTCCCCGAAAATAAGACCAGGTCTTATATTAATTTTTGCTCCAACAATCTACATTTATTCATTTATTCATGTACAAAAATCTACATTTATTCAAATAGTCATGTCTGGCTGACGATCTTAACTGGGGCTTATGTTTGGGGTAGGGCTTATATTCCAAGCATCCTGAAAAAATCATGCTAGTTCTTATTTTCCAGTTAGGTCTTATTTTTGGAGAAACACAGTAAAAACTTTCCCACTAAGATCAAGAACGTTGTACAGATGTCACTCTTACTGTACCATTTCAACATTTTACTGGAAGTCTTGGGCTTATGCAATATAATAAGAAAAGAAAACAAAAAGTAGATAGATCAGGAAGGAGGACATAAAACTTTTTTTGTATGAAGATGATATGATCAATTATGTAGAAAACATGAATGACTGCAAAATACTCTACTGGTACTAATAAGCAGTTATAGTTTGGATACAGGACACAAGATTAATATACAAAAAAATGTTAACTACTTTCCTGTATTACAGCAATGAATAAGAGGAATTCAAAATTAAAGACACTATACTACTTATATTAGCATCCCCCAAATGAAATACTTAGATATAAATCTAAGAAAACATATACAAGATCTATATTAAGACCCTTATAAAGTTAATCAAAGAAGAATTAAATAAATTGAGAGATAATCTATGTTCATGGATAGGAAGACAATACTGTTCATATGTCAGCTTTCCCATTTTATTTATAGGTTCAATGCAATCCCAGTTTGAATCCCAGCAAGTTATTATATTTTGTAAATATTGACAAACTAATTGTCAAGTTTATATGAAGAGACAAAAGACACAGAACAGTCCACACAACATTGAAGAAGAAAGTTGGAGGACTGACACTACCTGACCTAAATCCTTCCTACTATAGAGCTACACTAATTAAGATAGTGTGGTATTGGCAAAAGAATAGACAAATAGATCAAGGACCAGAAGAGAGAGCCCAGTAATTGATTCACAAAAATCAAGTGAATTGATTTTAGAGAAAGTAGAAAGGTAATTCAGTGGAGAATAGATAGTCTTTTCAGTAAATGGTGTTGGAACAACTGGACATCCAGTCAAAAATAAAATGCGAATCTAGACATAGATCTTATACTCTTCACAAAAATGAACTCAAAATTGACCACAGATCTAATGTAAAATGCAAAACTATAAAACTAGATAGTAACACAGAAGAAAATCTAGATGACTGCATGCTTGGTAATGACTTTTTAGATGCAACCTGAAAGGCCTTATTTATAAAAGAAGGAATTAATAAGCTAGAATTGATTTAAATTTAAAATTTCTACTCTGTAAAAGAACATGGTCAAGAGAATGAAAAGAAAAGCCACAGACTTCCGAAAGATACATCTGATAAAGGACAATTATGTAAAATACACAAAGAACCCTTAAAACTCAACAGTAAGAAAATAAACAGCCCAATTTAAAAAATGGGCCAAATACATCTTACCAAAGAAGATATACAGAGGGCAAATAAACATATGAGAAGATGTTACACATCACATATCATCAGAGATGCAAATTAAAACAACAACGAGATATCACTACACACCTATTAGAGCGGGCAAAGCTCAGAACACTGACAATACCAAATGCTAGTGAGGATGGAGCAAGGGGAACTCTGAGTTTCTGTAATTGAGAATGCAAAATGGTGCAGCCACTTAGACAATTTTTTTTTTTGTAGCACTAAGAATACTCTTACAATTTTGATCCGGCAAGTGTTCTCCTTAGTATTTACTCAAAGGAGTTGAAAACTTATGTCTACACAAAAACTTGCACTCAGATGTTTATGGAAGCTTTATTCATAATTGCCAAAACTTGGAAGCAACAAAGATGTCCTTCAGCGGATGAATGGATAAATAAACTGTGGTACAGTGAATAAGTGGAACACTGTTTACTGCTATAAAGAAATGAGCTGTCAAGCCATGAAAAGACATGAAAGAAACATACTGCTGAGTTAAAGAAGTTTGTGAAATTGTTGCATACTGTGTAATTCCAATTATAGGACATTCTGGAAAGGCGAAACTATGATAGACAAAAAGTTGAATGATTGCGGGGGTAGGAGTTTGGGAAAGCGGATGAATGAAAGGTGGTGTACATACGCTGTATGATACTGGTAGGTACGTGTCATTATACATTTGTCCAAGCTCATAGGATGTACGCCACGAGCAAACCCTAATGTAAACTTTGCACTCTCAGTGTTGATGAGGTGTCAATGTAGGGTCATTGGGTGTGACAAATAGACCACTCTGCTGTAGCTGATGAAGATGGTTGTGGTTAGGCATGTGTGGGGAGAGGGAGCATGTGGGAAATCTCTGCACAGAAGGTCCCTACCTCATGATGATTCAGCTTACAACGTTTTAAATTCATGGCGATGTGAAAGTGATAGGCAGTGACCATGTTGTGTGATGCTCTTCCAGGACGAGGCGCTGGCAAAGCCGAGCTGCAGCTCTCTGTCAGGCACATGCACCGGACCAAACACCCACACTCTGCCTTGTAGAGTGTTGCTAGCGGTTTGGGATATTGTGCTCTAAGCACACTTCAAGTCAGCTAGGCTATGATGTTCGGCATGTCAGGTGTATTCAGTACGTTTTTGACTTGTGATATTTTCAATTACAGTGTGTTCATTGGGAGGTAACCCTAGCGTAAGTCCAAAGCATCTGTGCTTTCAATTTTGCTGTGAACCTAACACCACGCTAAGAAATAGTCTATCACAAAACAGCATCCTTTAGAAACAGTATTTGTGTCCAATGCAGCTTTTCAAACTTTTACATTCTGTAAAAATGCTGGACAAAAAGTATTTAATGACTGTTTCCTAATGGTTGTGTGGATTGACTGATTAATCTACTATCACAAGTGAGACAAATTATTACAGCTGCTATGTGAGAGAGAATCAAGTTCTACATTTTTGAAGTTCCTTTTATTTTATTTTTTGGTCATTCAAAAGTGTTAATGTCTAGTAAATAAATAACCATATTGTATTATTACTAATTCTGCCAGATATTTCTTTCATTAGCAAAACACTTAGCAATACAATGGGTAGTTTGATTGAGACTTCTTTAATTTGAAGGACAGATGTCATGAGTTTCTAGTAAATATGTCCATACAAGCTTTGATTGCTAGTCCTTTGTAAATCTCTCAAATGGTTATGTTGAAGTTTTTGCCTAATGTCAGAAACTCTTGTGAGCTCCTCTTCCCTTTTTATATGTTTTATGCATATGTAAGTACTTTTATTTGTTTTGGTAGGAAATGTTTATGTATTAAATGTGGTGGCTATTAGTTTTGGAACACATTTGTTTAGGAAGAAGCACCTGAAGAAGAAACTGGGTATTTGGTTTGGTTGAAAGGTGTGTGAAAGACAGCTGCTTTTCCACTCTTCATCAGTCAGTGTCATTGCAGTGAACGGATGGAAAATGCTAGAGAGAATTTCAGAACACAGGGATTGCCTACTCAGCCAAAAAATGCATAAACAAAATAGTTAAAGGATACCATCATGTTACCATAGTTACATGAGCATTTTGGTTTCAGAAGTTAAAGAAAATATTAAAAGAAAAAGAAAAAAAAGAGAAGATTTCTATGAGTCTTCTACAGGAACAACTCACCTAAGGTCTGGACTAAGTTAAATTTTATTTAAAACATATATATTCTGTGACGTTCATGTGAAACTTTTTATGTCAGTATATACCACACACCTTATTTGAAAAACAGTTTATACTCATGTGTGTTTTGCCAAATATAGACAGGAGTTTAAAGGAACTGTTCAACTTCAAAGCAAGATCTAGCATGAGGATAAATGCACATTTAATTTTTCCCCATACTCAAGCCTCCTTCATAAAATATTCATATGATCAAGGTTGGAATTGTCCTATATATTATCTTAATAAATGTTAAAGATGTATTGTCTTCCTTGCTTCTGTAGAAGCAAAAGAAGGGATACAATTGCATTGGAAACAATTGTGTTTTACTTTTTTTTCCCCCATGGGTAGACCTCTACTTCTTCATTTATATTTATTCTCTGTTAAAAATAACTTCTATTCTAATTCTAGCATACATGAATTTCCCTATATTATTTATATTTTACTATATTTTCTTTGTATATATTTCATATAATACTTTGAAACATTTGCATTTTATATGTGCAGATTTTTGGTCAACAGAATAATAAATTCACAAAATGTGGATGTAATCTGAAATGTCTTTGTTTTTAAGAATTTATTTCCTTCAAAATATAAAACAATGCATGCTTTCATTATACGTTTTTGTTTGTTTCTTTAAAACATAGCCTTTCTTTCCTGGGTCTTGTGTTCATCATTATATATAGAGGTTGCTATGGGAATTGTTTTAATCATTTATTATTATAGTTAAATTAGAGAAGAAAATTGCTTAAATGATAGCTCTAAGATCTATACTTAATTTTGCTATAAATGTTATTTACAAGTTTTCTTCAAAAACAGCCTTCTTTCTAGGTTTAAACTACTCTTCTCAGGTGGTAATGCCTTTTAGACATTGATCTTATTATTTTCTACTTTCTTTAAAGTTGACTTTTTCTTTAAATTTTATTTGGATAACTAATGATTCAGCACTTTCCAGCTGGATATGCTACATGAACATTTATATCAATAACATCAGTTATTTATAGTATTTATTTCTGTATTTAATATTTAACATTCTAATTGATTATTTTTCTGCAAGTTATTGACAACATTCTTACATTTTTTCATTAATGATATAAATATTTCAGGTATTTCTAGATTGGATATTTATAATTTCTTCCATAAGATTTTATGTTTTTTGTTAATGAGTAAAGGAAATTAGATGAAATGTGACCCATGATTTGGGGATATTCTCCTTGAATTTCTAAGGCTTTTCTTTTTTTTTTTTAAAGATTTTATTGGGGAATTGGGAAAGGGGAACAGACAAGTTGCTGTCCTTTTGTTCTTCAGCCTAGTTGTGGAGGATGTCGCTTCACTGGCCCATGTTGGTATTATCATTGCGCTCTTCCCAGCTGAGGCAGTCACTCGCTGGCCGTTGGACTGGCCGCTCACGGCAGCTGACAAAAGTTCACGCCCGGTGCTCGCCAGCCGCACTGCAGCCTACGCTGGTGCTGGCGACTCCCGGCAGCCCAGTTCCAGGTCAAGCTGTCGTTCACCATCTTAGCTGTAGAGAGTGCAGCATCACTGGCCCTAATGTGGGATCCGAACTGGGTCCTGCTGCTCAGAGCTGGCGTCCCAAGCCAACTCTTAGCCAACACGCCACTCGGCCAGCCCTCTAATGCTTTCCTAATAGTCTAATGATACAATAGTCTTTTTATCATAGAATAGAGTTGATAACAAGTAAAATTTTTAGATTTCATTGCCCTGAGCAAACTTAGCCTGTTTCCACTTTTATTGACTTAAATGCAAAGATAATGCATATACAAGACATCCTCTACCTTCTAAGAGCTTTAATTCTAGTTTAGGAGGAAAGGATGTTTATATTTCAATTTTTTCGTTTTGTACCTCATTCAGTACAAGCTTTTTGAATACCTACTGTAAGTATACCAGGCAGAGCAGAGGCTATACATGATGAATAATACTTAATTTCTTTCCACAAGCAGCCCAAAACAAGATAAGTAAAAGATTAACTATGCTAATTATTTCTATGTTTAAAATACTGAATTTAAGGTGTGTACAAAACTATGGGATTACAGAGGGCTAAAGAATTAATTTTGTTGGACAGAATAATGGAAAGCTCCACAGATGGTGAGACATAGGTGGGTATTGGCCTTGATTTGAGTAGGTTTTGTGCTAGTATAGAATGTTGAGAAAGGTATTTTAGGCTATGTTAACATTGTGAACACACATCTAAAAACTTGTGAAAATATGTGGTGAGCTCAAGGATAATGAGAAATCTGGTTTGGTTATAGTGTTGGTTATATAGTGGGATGATGGAAAAGTAAAACTGAAAAAGGAGATTTGGAGCCATGTTAAATTTTTTATTTTATTCTATAGGCAATGGGAAACAATTAAAGGATTTAAAGTAGGGAATGGCATAATTAGATCACCTCCATGACTATCTGCCCAATCATAGCCACCAATAACGTTCTCATTAGTTCTCTCCCTGATTCCATTCTTCCCCCAACTAAAATCACTCCCATGCCTGAAATCTTGAAGTGACCTCTAGTTGTCCTTAATGTAACACTCAACTTTATTATTCTAATTTGCACAGAGATGTAATGATTTTACCTTCCTCTCCAGAATTATCTTTTAGCCTCCCTCTGATCCTTTAAGATCCTGCCACAGAGTGGAGGAAGCCTGGAGGCAGGAGGACAGGTTGTAAGACTTTTGGAGTAATTTCAATAAAGATACAGGGGGAGAAGCTGGAATCATGGTAGTAGGTATGGTATAAAAAGAGGTAACTTGAGTAATACAGCCCATGCATAGATGAAAAGCATGTGAAATATGACTGCCATGATATGAAATATATTGAAACATAGGTTACCAGCATAAATGATAGTTTCATTAATAAAATTAGGAAAATATGGTACAAACATTGGGTTTGAGATTACGTATCATACACCAATTGGGATATCTGCTCAGCTCAAAATTTCCTATAATTTGTCCCTGTCTCCTCCATACCTTCACCACAAAACTTTTCAGAGATGGAATCTTGAGTCAAATTTACAATTTGACTCTATTCACATAGTCATTTTTTATATAACTAGGAGTCAGACTCCAGAATTTAAGATTGGGACTGAAAGTGTAGAGATCTTTGTGGCTGGGACACTTCCAATGTCAATTTGAGAGCTGAAAGTCTTTTTTAATTACTAACTTTGTGAACTGATAATGTTGTTAGAAAGTAGACTAAAAAAGGTGTACAAAGACAAACAGATATCAGAACAGAGAGGGAAGACACTCTCGTCTCTCACACTTGAGGTGTGGCTTTCTATTTTAGGATTTCTGTAAGTAAGTCTTCCTTTGTAGCTAGCTCAAATTGGTTTCTAATTCTTTTAAGTAGAAATTTATTGCCTAATGTCATTGACCTTGGACTTGTCAAATTCGGGATCCAGGTAGGATTGTTGGAAGGGAATATCTAGCACCTCTATAAAATTGCAGGTCTTAGGCTCAGAAGAGAGTCCTGTCCTGGGTACAGAAATTTGAAGGTCACTCAATTCAGATTTCAATATCTTTTGTCAAGAATCTTCCATAACTGGCCTGGTGTTGTGCCAGTCACTTTTATATTTATCCATGTCACATTGTAGTGATTCTTCAATTTTCTCAGGGGAATAAGGTGAGCCAGGTATATCAAAGTGTTGAGTGACGTAGCCCAACACAGTGAAGATAAATGTATTGATCCATGAGCCTGAAAAAACAAAAGCAAAGGTGAAGTTTAAGGGGAAGAAGGGTGATAATAAAGAAGGACAGAGCCCCAAATCAGGGACTGGACAGAAACTAGATCAAAGCAGGTGAAGGTTTGAAACAGGAGATGAGGATGACTACCCTGAACATCTCTGTGTGTCTTTGGGTTGCTTTTATGCTCTGGCTCATGCATGGAGTGATGATGATGATGATGATGATGATGTTGATGATGATGATTATTTTAGTGGTATTATTTTTTTTTTAGTGGAGGGAGGTGTTCTTTATTGAGAATGGGCCCTCTTTTGCATTACACTTTTGAACCAATTATTGTTGGCTCTCAGGAAAATTATAGGGCTTTTTGTGTTTATCTTACTACTGATTCTTTTATTCTTAATTTTTGTCAGTGTATTTTCTTGAGATTTATAAGTATACAATTATATTGTATAAAAATAATAATATTTCCATTCCCTTTTCAGGTTGTGTTGCTAAGGACCTGCAGAAAATAATGTTCTCTTCCATTATTTATTTTCTTGAAAATTTCTCTGTATGTGTGAGAGAGAAGTTCTGTGGAAAGATTAAGCTCTTTTAGTATGTTTGGATAACTATAAGGAGGCCAAGGTAATTGTTTTGTGAGCCAAAAGGAGTCAATGAGCCAGATGAAGTGTGAGCTTCTAAGCCAGGGTAAAGAGATGTTGTATGTGTTTCTTTTGCAAGAGGTGGTGAGAGTAAGGTAATTAACACATTTCACTATTTAGGTGTTTTTTGTTTGTTTGTTTGTTTCCAATTAATGAATTAGGTCATATGCCATCCTTTCTTTGTCTCTAGGACATTTTTTATATAGCAATTTGTTTCTGTTTCTAAGAATTTTGATCCATAACATTTTGTTTCCATTGTGTTCTAATTCACTTGATTTTTTTGGAAATAAACCTTTTTGTTTTAAGCTCACAGAAAAATTGAGAGAATGGTACAGAGTTTCTGTATACCCACAGCCCTACCACAAACACACTCAGTTTTTCCTGTTATTAAGTATGGTGTATTTGTCATAATTAATAAACTAATATTGATATATTATTATTAACTAAATCCAGACTTCATATTTCCTTAGTTTTTGCTTAATGTCCTTTTTCTGGATACCATGTCCAGGATAACACTAAGTTTAGTTGTAATGTCTTCTTGAGTTCCTCTTGGCTGGACAGTTCTGATTTCCTTTTCCTTTTTAGTTTTTCATTTTTAAGTTATGGTTAATACAATATTGTATTGGTTTCAGGTGTATAAGATAGTTATTAAACATTTGTATATCTTACAAAGTGATTACTCTGATAAGTCTAGTACTCATCTGATACAATACATAGTTATTACAATATTATTGACTATATTCCCTATTTACTCCCAAACTTATTTAGGAGAATATCTATGATTTTTAACTGGTTGGAGCGTTTGTGGTTTTTATTCTTTCTATATATTTGGGCCATGAAATTTAGTTTTTAAAATTCATTGAAATTTTCTTAATGTTCTATGATATTGTCAATATTGCAAAAGTATTATTAATGCTGGTCAGTGGTTGCATTTTATAAAAGATAGGACTTTTGAAACAAATTGTAAATATATGGATAAATTTAATTGCTATACCTTTTTAGTCAGATTTTTATCAAGTATTTTTATTCATTCTTATACATTTGATGTATAAGTACTGATATGCTAATACCGGCTTGTTGAAATCTTCACAAACACTTGTGTTTCTGTCAGTTTTACTTTGCATTTCTGATAGTTATACATAAATTTTTGTTATACATAAATTTTACTTTATTTATTTTGTAAAGGTTCATGATTATTATTTTTTGTTGTTATGGAATGTGTCTTTTTTCTAACCTCTTGGTCCAGCATTAGTTTCCTTGCCTTTCCTTCTACTTTCTCTGATACTAGTGTTGTCTTCCCTGCTTTCTTTTTTCTCCTCTGTGTCATGAGCATAGTTGATTTGCAAATATTCGGAAATTGAATGGATGAATGAATACATGCATGCATATGTATGCCTGTTTATAAGAATGAAAGTAATGGGAGAAATACAGAACCAGTTTTCCATAGAAGATCCAGCTATTCCAGCACATAGGAAATATGTGAATGCTTCCTTATTATCCTCTACAGCCTCACACACTTTCATATAACTGACTTCCCTTACTTTTAGAGTTTTAAGAAGCCATCAGTATCTATATACACAACTAAACATTTCCAATAGACAACATTATGTGAAATAAATAGACATAATAATCTTTAATCATAGCTCTTTTTTGACACTTAAAATAGGACTATTGTCTGTTGGTGTTTCATTTACTTGGCATTTTAGTTTTCTCACTGTTTTTCCAAAATAATTAATCTTACAAATAAAAATGCATATTATTTATAACATTGAAGATGTCATGCAAACTTTATAACTGAAAGGTTTTCTGTTTCATCTTTATAAGAGGACTTAAATATTATATGTATGTGCATAATATTTATACACTTATAAGTTTTGTAAGTATATGACATTTATTCTATTAAAAAGGACATGGGAAAAAAAGGTTTAACATCCTGAAGTTTATTTTTTTTCCTGTTGAAGTACTTCACTTTCTGAAATACATTGGGACAAAACAGTGCTAAAAGGTTATTGTTGAAGAAATTGTAAGAATAAGTCAAGAACAAAATATGAGCTATTCACAGATGGAATGTAACAGTGATTACCCTCTGGCAGTAAAAGAAGGTGTAAAATTGGTTTAAAGATTCATTGAGCATATCTATACAGGTACAGTGACATTTTAGATCTAAATAGTAAACAGTGGAAGCCAAATTTCCTTTCACTCATATAAAATGCTATAGAGTATCTTTTTACATATGATGTTCAGAAACAAACTAATTGGAGAGACCACAAAGGATATCCTTAAAGTTAAACGTGTTTTTGCTTTCAGTCAGGCTGAATTATCATTTTTTCCCCTCCCCACCAGCCATTCATTGTTCTCAGTCCAGTTGTGGAGGGCGCCACTTCACTGGCCCATATTGGTGTTATGATCATTGCATCCTTCCCAGCTGAGGCAGTCGGTCGCCAGCCATTGGTCAGCAGCTTATGGCGGCTCACAGCAGCTCTCACCGGCTGCCAGCCACTCACGCTTGCTACTGGCCACTGCTCACAGTAGCTCACGGCAGCACACAGCGCTTCATGGCAGCCCAGCTCCAGGTCAAGCCATTGTTCACAATCTTAGCTATAGAGGACTCAGCGTACTGGCCCATGTGGAAATTCAACAGGCAGCCCTATTGTTCAGAGCTCGTGCTGTAACCAACTGTGCTATCCATCCGCCTTACATTACTATTTCATGTGAGAATTTTCTTCAAAGCGTATTTTAATCGATTTACTTAACAAATATTTATTGGACTAAATTTTTGTGCTAGGGATAAAGTAGTGAACAAAATAACCTCATCCTTATTAAACTTAAAATCTTGGGCTTATTACATTTAATAATGTATTTCCCCGTTTCTTAAAACATAGATTCTTCTTTACACCTAGTATCTTTTTTAGGTGTAATCTTTACACCATTAAGAAAAGTCAAGGAAACATAATGTAAGGCAATTAATATTAATTTCTTGCCCAGATACTTTTCAGGGCTTTATATACGTTATTTATTTCTTAGTACAAACTAATGGAATGGGGGCTGTTGGACTATTGGGTCCATTTTATGTTTAAGGAAACTAATTTTCAAAGAATTCCTAAGCCATTAATTTAAGCTATTCAAGAAATATTTCTGGAGTCCTTATAATGTACTAGACATAGTTCTAAGCACCGGGCATTCAGGTCACACAGCTAATAAGCATCGAGGCCAGGATTCAAATATTTGTCTTTTTCCTAAAACTTGTCCGTTTTGCAAAATGTTGAATGTCTTCACAATTAGCCCACTTTGTGAGGGTAGACAGAAGCACCAGATACTTGAGAGGAAAATGCAATGGATATGCCAACTACACTTTCAGTATATCCAAACTTAATTTTTTTTATTATGGTGGACATATCACTAGAAATTGTCTTTTCAGAACTGTTCTTTAATATTTTATATGTGGCTTTCTCCAGATGTCTTTATGTTGAAAGGGAAATTTGGAATTTTTGCATTTTGTGTAAAGTTGTTTTCTAGGCAGCATTGTAAAAGTTCTTAATCACTGGGTCTTATAAAATAATCTCCTGATAAATTCTTAGAATTCTATAGCTCTACTTTTGCTCAGACAGGGTTAGAGATGGAGTTTTCTTCCATTTCTTACAAACATACTATGTAATGGTTTTATTCTTAGTATACCTAATTTTGTTCTTAGTATACCTCAGTATACCTATGATTATATTCCAAAGACTTACATCTATATTTATAACCCAAAACTTTTTCTAAATGTCTCCCCTGAATATCTCCTTATCTACATACATATCTCACACACGTTGATTATCTCACAGACATGTAAAATTCAACAGAAGTGTGTGGATCCATCATCTTTCACCCCAAATCTCCTTGCCTTCTTCTGCTGCCCGTCTTGGGAATGACAGCATCACTTGTCCAAGTCAGGCATCAGAGCTCAGGGTGCTAACCTCTATTTCCTTCTTTTTACACACCCAGTTAGTGAGAGTCTTAATTGTTCTATTTCCTTAAGAGTTTTTGTATCCTCTCCTCTCCCCTTCATTCCTTTTGCTACTGCCTAAGTGAGTCACCATTTCTATTTAATCATTGAAACTCTGTGTATTTACGCCCTTCTTACTGGCATCCTGCTTTCTCTTCTATGAGCCTTTCCTGAGTCCCAGAACAGTCATCTCCTGAGCATGATTCTAACATAACAGCAACCTTAATTAATGCTTCACTCATTTTGCGTGTTTACGGTCCACTCCTAGGCCAGAAGTTCTCTGAAGATACGAGGGTATTGTGGCTCTGCTATCATTGCCTAGTGCCTAGCAAGTGAGAGATACAATAGTTAGAAGGAGTGAAAGAATGAATGAAGAGGGGAACAGACGGATGCATGTCCTTTTAGGGAGATCACTTCATGGACGGTGTAGTGGCCTTACCACTGCACTGTACACCTGAAGCTGCTGCTGAACAATATTATATGTCAACTATAACTTAACACATATATAGTCATGGGATGTGGAATGTAGTGTAGGGATGGAGTCAATGGAATTGTAATAGATATGTATGATATCGGGTGTGGGAGGGCAGGAGAGGGGGAGGGGGGAGTCACTTTGTAAGGGGTGGAGAAAAAACTATTGCATTGTTTTGTACATCTGTAATAATAATAATAAAATTAAATTAAAAAAACAAACAAACAAACAAAAACGTTTTGGAAATACCTGGGATAACAATAAAATAAAAATTGGAAAAAAAAGTCAATGTATGGTCATTCAGATTATAGTTTCTTCGTGCCTGGAAAATTTGTTGTCATTTAATTCAGAACACTTGGAGTTCTGCTTCCTATTGGTCAACTGAGCTTTAAAAATAAATATTCACAGAACTATAAGACTAAAGAGAAGGAAAAGGAAAATGGTGAGTCATCTTATTTTTCAGTTTTATTCTTGTCCCCAGTTAAAACTACAACTATATAGAGTTGGCTTAGCAGGTTTATTAAGATTAGTAATAGCTGGGCCGGCCGAGTGGCACGGTGGTTAAGCGCTGGCTTGGGAAGCCAGCGGCCCAGGTTCGGGTCCCACATATGAGGGCTAGTGACACTGCCCTCAAAAAAAAAAGATTAGTAATAGCTACAACTTCATGTTGACACTTATCTTGTGCCAGGCACTGTTCTAGGCATGATATATGCCTAGAACACACATACACTGTTTTCATCCTCACAACAGCTAACTAGGGCTGGTATTATCAATATTATTACTATTTCCAATTTCCAATGAATAAACTGAACCACAGAAGGGCTGAATATTTTTTTCCCCAAAGTCAAATACCTCATATAAGATGGATTCACTTAATCTTAATTTATCAAAGCTATTTATTGACTTTCTTCCCTGTGTTTCAGGCACTCTTCTTGGCCTTGGGGCTATAGCAGTGAACAAGATTGCATTCTGGCCCTATGTGACTTGTATTATGTAGATGTGTAGACTATTCAAGCAGGTAAGGGAGAAAAAGGAGTGCCTGGCTTTGGGAAGAGTGGTGTTCAGGTGTTCACCATTCTAGCAAGAGCAACCAAACAAGGTCTTTCTAATGAAGTCGCGTTTGAGCAGAGACCTGCAGGATGTGAGCCAACCAGACACACTGATATCCTGGGAAAATTATTCCAGGGAGGTGGAGGTGCGAGTGCAGATTCCTGTAGGCAGGGGCTTTCTTTGTATGCTTTAACAACAAAGACGCCAGCATTTAGAGATCCCAGTTAGTAGGAGGGAGTAGGACTAAAAGCCAAAGAGAGAAGAGCCAAGCCCTGTGAGCATTTCTAGACAATTTAAGCTCTCTGTTTTTAACCCCTTAGAAATGAAAGCCATGGTAGGAATTTGAGGAGTTTGGAACATGATCTCACTTCTGTGTTAATCACATCACAACCTGTTTTGTTGAGACAGACAATAGGTGTAGGAGTAAAAGCAGAAAGACTGTTTCAGAAGCTATTGTAGTAATCCAGATTAGAAGTGGTTGCTGGGATCTGGATGTTAGTGGTGGAGGTGGTGGTTGATGGTAATTCAAGAGGTTGAGTTCTGGATACATTTTCAAGGTATAAACAATTGAATTTGCTGCACAATTATGTGTCCTAATCATTATATTATACTGTACTTGGTGGATATTTCATGATTGTTTACTGTCCCTATACAAAACAAGAGCATTAGGCCAGGAAATGACCTCCTATGTCATTATCTCCTCCTATGTCATTATCTAATGACAGTGTTATAGAGCCATCTCTTTAAGAATGATCATAGGGAAGCAGCAGCTATACAGGCTGGTATGGAGCTCTAGAATGGCCCAAGGATACCAAAACTGTATGAGAGAAGGAGAGAAAGGATCTCAAGACAGCGATAAAGACATTGATAATATGCACATTCTAAAATTAAAAAAAGAAAAAGCTACTGTTAGCAATTTTGCTTATCATAATTGTTTGCTTCCACATTTTAAAACTTAAAACCCTTATATCAATGCTTGTTACAATATTTTTTAACTCCTGAGTTCTTTGACATTGTCTTTTTCTCAGGTTGAATATAAAGAAGTTTTCTGTCTTAAAAATGTAAGAAACACTGAATAGACTAGCTGAAGAACATCTAGAGTTTCATTTATATGAACATAAATCATAATGTTTTACAGCGCCCATACTGTGGTGGAGTTTGAGTTCCATACTAGGCAGAGAAAACCTGGGTAAACTATTAATAGTTTAGTATCTCATTTCCTATGGGAATATGGCTTCCACTTGAAGAGAATATTATCATTCTATTTAGTATAAAATTATATATTGTAGAAGAGTATGTTAGAGGTCCCAGTTGGCTTTTTCCTGAATTTATTATCGTACAAAGTCAAATACAGATGCATCTTTCATAAAAGGAGTAAGCTTATTCTAAAGTAATATCTGAGACTCTTCGATCAACTTATTACATTTTGATGACCATTTCAACTGATGAAGAGAAGTAGAATAACTGGAAGAATACAGATGAGGCTAAAATGTTATTGATGAACAACAACAGAATTCGAAACTCAAAGCTGCTTAACAAACAAATATTTTAGGCAAACTAGATTACAAAAATAATATTTATTTAAAGATATATTAAAACTCTTTACACAGAAACAGGCTATTAAAACATTCTGCTTTGTACCAGTTATAGTCAGTGACCTAATGTTTTAAAATAAATTCCATTTCTGAAGTAAAGAAAAATCTCTTTAAAAATTCTCATAATATCACCTTCCATATAAAGTCATTTTTTGAGCAGGAATGAAAGTTGTAGCTAGAACATAATAGTAACCAGAGAAAGATATTTGAATCTCAGAGGTACCTACTAACTTTTTAATTCATCCCTTATTTAGAGAATATGTGATAAAGTGTTTCATATTATATAGTTTCTCAGTCATAACAGAAGTTTCCAACAGGAGAAGCAAGTTAAATGTGTGCATGTCGGGAGAGGAGGATTCATTGGGAAGAAATGGATAATATCATTAGGGCAAGAGAAATAAAAACAGCTGGAAACCTGACATGGAGAAAGACTAAGCTTAAAATACAGAATTGTAAATTGATGGCTTTTTTTTTTTTTTTTTTTAGATTTTATTGGGGAATTGGGGAGGGGAACAGCGTTGGAGAATCAGGGAATGGGAACAGGCAAGTTGTTGTCCTTTTGTTCTTTAGTCTAGTTGTGGAGGACGTCGCTTCACTGACCCATGTTTGTATTGTGGTCATTGCGCTCTTCCCTACTGAGGAAGTCAGTTGCCCGCCATTGGACAGCTGCTCACGATGGCTCATGGCAGCTTATGCTGTCTGCGGGCCACTAACGGTAGCTCACAGCAGCCCACTGCAACCCCACTGCAGCCTACAGTTGCCAGCGACTCACAGCAGCCCAGCTCCAGGTCGAGCTGTTGTTCTCCATCTTAGCTGTAGAGGGCTCAGCATCACTGGCCCATGTGGGATCTGAACCGCTGACCTGCTGCTCTGAGCTAACACTCCTAAGCCAACTCTTAAGTAACAAGCCACTTGGCCGGCCCAATGATGGCTTTTTTTTTTTTGAGGGCAGTGTCACTAGCCGTCATATGTGGGACTCGAACCGGGCCCCTGGCTTCCCAAACCAGCGCTTAACCACTGCGCCACTCGGCCGGCCCCCAATGATGGCTTTATTAATGACAGGTTTTTGTAATGATAATCTTAAGTCTATAAATTCTAAATTAGCATTTATGAACATAGTACATCTTAAAAAATAGATTTCCATCTTTAGTAGGTTACAAAATATGCCCACAAAATTCTCCCATCCTTGAATGTGTGTCTTTTTACAATGTGACTTGGCAGCTCCTTTCATCAAAAGCGTGTTTCTCCTTCCTCTTGAATAAGGGGAGGCCTTGTGAATTAAATTGACCAATGGAATGTAACAGAAGTGATATTAGCTTAGAAAATAGTAAAGTGCACCGATTGAAAAATATGAACAAGTTCCGGGAGGGTTTGCCTACTTTCTTGAGTGTAGATCTCAGTAAGTTAATGGAGGCAAGTTAGTTATGAAGCCTGCTTTATAAAATTATCTAAGAAATTGTAATCACATAAAATATCCTTTGATTACTTTATTAAAAACAAAATACTATGCTGAACATACTATTTCACTGACCTAACTTTTTTAGCCTAATATTATATTATGTTTTCAGAGTACTTAAACAAATATATGATTTTTATTGAATAACTTAAGAATAAAAATCACTATGAACAGCTGAGGATTTTATACTTCCAGTTTTCGAAATTTTGATTAAACACCAGAAAGATCTTCAGATTTTAGTTTTATTCTTCCTAATTTAAAGTGAACTCATATATCCTTTAAAGAAAGAACCAGATTTATACCAGTGAATATCTGAGTGATTAGAGCTGCACTGGTAAGTTGGTGTAGTGACATTTTAAAAGACATTCTCTGGCAATTAGCTGAATACATGAAGAAAGAGATGAAAGAGTGGGTGGGAGAAGAGCTGCATATTTTTGACAATAAAACAATAGGAGATGGCTTTCAGTTTGGTACAAGAAACAAGAGGGTGAATGTCTGTGTAAGATTACTGCCTCTTTTTAAATACTAGGAGATGGTTTATAACCTCTGAATCTGTTAGAGAGCAATGCAGTTTTCTTTTGTTTGATCTGCAATTGTTCTGTGTCATTAGGTAAATTTTGATGCACTTTAAATAAAAAGGACTGTTAATGAATTAATGTGTAGAGAAGTGTCTGAACTCCTCAAATGAAAGGTGTTATATAAGTATAAAGTAGTAGTATTGTGGTGTTTTCCATGGCATCTTCCATGGCAACAGTAACTTTCCCACCTGCCAGGAACTCATAAAATAACGTGGATGAATTAAAGTTGTTATGATAGCTTAATTTTTTGCACTTTCTAATTTAGAATATTTTAATTGGTACTTCACTATTGCATATTTTGTTTTCATTAATATAAATACGTTTGTCCCTGTAGCCTTCTCTACTCTTGTTACTGATGTATTTCATAGTATTCTGATTATTAAATGAAAAACAATTCATCTTTAAACTACCAGAATATTATCACTTTCAAAAGATGATTCTTTGTCTTCATTTCTCTGTTCTTGGAGTCGGAAAGTCTTGGTGTTCAATCTTATCTCTGCTATAGTGTGATCCAAAGTAAGTTATTTATCTTAATCTGTTTTGTCATCTGTAAAATGGAAATATAATAGAACCTATCTCAAAGGATTCTATGAGGACTGAATGCAATCATATATGTGAAATGTTTAGTACTCTGATGCATAGTATGAGGTGTGATCTAAAAATACAGTGAATGTTTAAATAAAAATTATTAAGGTAAAAGACACATTGCATTAACCTCCCTCAAAATACTCCCCTGTTTTGAACACAGTTACCCCATTGTTCTTGCCACTTTCTGAAGTAGTTCTGGAAGTCCTCTTTCATGAGTGTCTTTAGTGGCACTGTTGTGGCTGCCTCCATGTCCTGAATTGGTTTGACTTTGGGGGAGAGCCAGAAGTCACACAGTGCCAGATTCGGTGAATGAGGTGAAGGAGGACACACCATAATGTTTTTATTTGACAAAAATTGCCATACCAGAAGTGATGTGTGACACGGAGCCTTTCCATTGTGATCACAATATATGGTGCATGCTGCTGACAAGTGCCATCCAACAGAAAGGCAGGGATCATCAATACAGAAAGCAGCACATTGAAGCTTAGCACATTGACTTGAGCAGTGTGTGACAAGTTTCAACTTGTTTGGTGTAGTCAGTTGGGTGTGAGGTACAGTTGAGAGAAAGTGTGTTTCAAAGTGTGCCATAAGTCATCCTCCATCATTACAATGCTCTGTGTCACATTGCTTCTGGTTTATGGCAATTCCTGTAAAATAAAAACCTTACGATGTGTCCTCTTCCACTTTATTCACCGGATCTTGTACCCTGTGACTTCTGGCTCTTCCCTAAAGTAAAAATGATTCAGGATATCAAGGTAGCCATAGCAGCACAACTAAAGACACTCAAGAAAGAGAACTTCCAGAAATGATTCAAAAAGTGGCAAGAAAGATGGGATAAATGTGTTCCACACAAGGGGAGTATTTTGAGGGAGATTAATGGCAATGTGTCTTTCACTATAATAATTTCTAAAATTTATTTAAACATGCACCATATTGTTTGATCACACTCATAAATACACAATAACTATGAGCTTCCATATAATGCATTATGTCCTACTCTTATAATAAATGCATCTACGACCTCTATATCCAACAGAACTTACTATTATAATGAATATGTTCATATCTATATTTGTTCAATATGATCTCCACTGACCACACATGGTTATTAGGCACTTGAAATCCAGTTAATGGCATTAAATAATTGAATTTTATATTTTGTTTAATTTTTATAAGTTTCAGTAGTCACATATGGGTAAAGATTACTGATATTGGGGCCAGCCGAGTGGTGCATTGGTTGAGAACTGGCTTGGGACACCAGCGGCCCTGGTTCGGATCCCACATATGAGGGCCAGTGGCACTGCCCTCTACAGCTAAGATGGTGAACAGCAGCTCCAACTGGAGCTGGGCTGCTGTGAATTCCCGGGACCCCATAGTTCCAGCCCCTGCTGCAGTGGGCTGCCATAGGCTACAGTGAGTGGCCGGCAGCCAGCGTGAGTGGCCAGCAGCCAGAGAGAGCTGCCAATAGCTGCCGTGAACCACCGTCCAGAGACCAGTGACCAATCTGCCTCACCCGGGAAGAGAGCAATGATAATACCAACATGGGCGAGTGAAGCAACATCCTCCACAATTAGACTGAAGAACAAAAGGACAGCAACTTGTCTCTTCCCCTCCCCCAATTCCCCAATAAAAATCTTAAAAAAAACACCCCAACATTACTGATATTGGACAATGCTGACCTAGTGTAAACATTTTTATTTTTTTCCCCCTGAGAAACTACCTTATTAGCATTTCGGTTGGAACCCTGGGGTTTCAATTTCTGGTGATTTTTCCTCCCTGTTGATAATACACACTAAGAGTAACTGAAGTTTTTCTTAATTTTTCTCCTTTAATTTTTCTGTCTCCTTCCTACCTTAGTTCTATTTCTGCTTATGACCTTCTCTCTGCCATCTTCTGAAATACTTCCTTTCTGTGCATTGCTCTGCTCATTTTTCTCTTATCAAGTGATTCCCCATACTCTTAGCCCAGCTTTCTTTTAGCTCTGTCTCACAAGGAAAGTAGGGGCCCCTTCTTTCACACACACACACACACACACACACACACACACACACACACACACACACACACAAACATACACACACAGTAAGACAATTAAGTTCGTGAACTCATCCTGGAAAAAATGCTTCATACCTCATTGCTGAATATCACTGTGGTCACCTTCAAAGTATTCCCCTTGGGACGCTATGCACTGACACCAGCTCCTAGTCTACCCTTCAAAACGATTTGGAACTCTTTCTGGAATGACCATCAGAGCTGTCATCATATTACCTTTGATGTTCTGAATGTCATCAAAAAGTCTTCCTTTCAGTATTTCCATTATCTTTGGGTAAAAAAAGAAGTAATTGGGGGCCAGTTCAGGTGAGTAGGGATGGTGTTCCAATACCCAGTTTAGCCAGTTATTTGTTTACTGGCTAAAAACTGTCTCACAGGCAGTGTCATGTGAGCTGGTGCATTGTCACGATGCAAAAGCCATGAATGGTTGGCAAAAACATCAGGTCGTCTAACTTTTTCACACAGTGTTTTCAGCACTTTCAAATAGTAAACTTGGTTAATTGTGAGTTGGTACAAATTCGTAATGAATAATCCCTCTGATATCATAAAAAATTTAGCACCATCATTGCAACAAGTACACAAACTTAATTATCAGACCTCGTGTGTGTGTGTGAAAAAAGAAAAAGCTTTCTATTTTCTTGACAGAATTACCTCCTAGCATTCTTTGAAAACTAGCTCCAATGTCATTTCTTCTTCTTCAGTCTTTTCCACAACACCAGTTTCTTTCATTCAATTTCAAATTAAAGCCATTACTCATACTCCTTTCTTTCATTATCAAAGTATCAAATAAGTTATCTATGCTTATGCTGAAACTTCCTCATCTCCCATTTCTTCCTGAATACCTTGTCATCTTGTCAAACATATACACTCCTATTTTTTTTTTTTCTTTATAAGATTTTATTGGGGAATTGGTGGAGGGGAACAGCGTTGGGGAACTGGAGAAGGGGAACAGACAAGTTGCTGTCCTTTTGTTCTTCAGTCTAGTTGTTGAGGACATTACTTCACTGGCCCATGTAGGTATCATCATTGCGCTCTTCTCAGGTAAGGTGGATTGGTCACTGGCCTCCGGACGGCCGCTCACAGCGGCTCTTGGCGGCTCACACCAGCTGCCAGCCGCTCACACTGGCTGCCGGCCACTCACTGTAGCCTATGACAGCCCACTACAGCAGGGGCTGCAGCTATGCTGCCCGGGGACTCACAGCAGCCCAGCTCCGGGTGGAGCTGTTGTTCACCATCTTAGCTGTAGAGGGCAGTGTCCCTGCTCCTCATATGTGGGATCTGAACCGGGGCCGCTGGCATCCCAAACCAGCTCTTAACCAACGTGCCACTCGGCCGGCCCTACACTCCATTGTTGATTTTATACATTGGTGATTTTATAGATCACCAATGACGTCATGACTTCCCTATCTTGATCATTACTTTCCTTGGCTTTAAAATACCTGGGGTAGTCCCCCAGTCTCACCTTGAAACTTATTCTTCCTTTGTCCTCCTAATACTACATTATCCTGTTATCTCCTGATTCTTTGTAACTTTTATGTCTCCTTTAAGACACTTGTTTTCTTTTTTCTTCCAGTACTGTCCCATGTATTTGTTATTTGTCTGCAGTAAATTCTTTCATAGGCTTCTAACTGGTCTCTACTTTTCTTTCCCATACCTCCTCACCTATTTCTGTCCTTCTAAAGTCATCTCACCATCATATGACTGTGTTGCACAGAAATCTGTAATATTTATCTGTTTTATAGTCTATATCTTGGCCTTCAGTGAAACTGGGCATGTTCTAGTTCTGACTACTTACCTCCTCACTCAAACTTTTCCTCTGTCACCCATCCATTCTTAAAGTGTTGTCTGGGGAATCAGGGAGGAGGGTGTCCCTAAGACCCTTACAAGGTGGCTGCAAGGTAAAAATTATTTTCATACTAGTATTAAGATCTTATTTTCTTTTTTACTCTTTTCTGTCATGAATATCCAATGAAGTCGACAAGAGGGTAAATGACATTTGATGATGTTATTGCTCTGACAACTAATGGAATATGTAGTTGCTTATTCTTGTGATTTATACATTTCTCAGTTTAATAGCTAATTAAATATAAAAGAGCTCATCCACTTAAACAGAAGTTTTTTTTTATTTCTTTTTTTTTTTTAGAGGGCAGTGTCACTGGCCCTCACATGTGGGACCCGCTGGCGTCCCAAGCCAGCTCCCAACCAGCAGGCCACTTGGCCGGCCCAAACAGAAGCTTTTTTAAGGAAGGAAAGTTCTTTGAAATTTTTAAACGTGTAAATATGATCTGAAAGGAAAAGGATTTTGGGACTTCTGAGTAGACTAATGTAACTGTGACTATCTCATTGTTCTTTTTCTGTAAACCTGCATATTTTTCCTACTACCCTTATTTATGTATCTTCAATGTTTAGATGACATATTAAGTCCTACATCAAGCCTTTCCTGACCTCCACTGTCACTCAAAGCAATATACAATTCTTGTTTATGAACACTACCTATAGAACTTTATTTGTATTTTTTTAAATGATGTTTACAGTGTTAATATATTTGGAAGATTACTAGATTTGCTTAATTCTGTGAATCAGGGACCATATAATTTTTATTCTTTGTACTTCTACTGAATTTCACATACTTTAGGCATTCAGTAATTGTTTAATGGATACAATTCAATTGTTCAGCTACCGGTCTACTCAACAAAAATTTATTTACTGCCAAGTGTAAGGTGTTTGAAAGAAATTTAAGGAGCCTAATGCTTTAGGGGATAAATTTAAGGGATAAAATGTAAACCTACTAGTGTCATATTCATCTTATAACATACTATAAAATGTTTGAATAGAGTCTATTAGAAAAAATACAGCAAATGACCAATCTTATGATAGAAATGGAATTTCAGAAAATAGTTTAGAGAAGTTATGGGTGTGTGTGTTATGTGTCATTGAGTTGGCTCTGACTCGTGGTGACCCCGTGAGTGAGTGATGTCCCCAATGTCCGGTCCTCAACAGCCCTGCTCAGCCCCTGTAGACTCAGGCCTATGGCTTCTTTTATGAAGTCAGTCCATCTCATACTTGGTCTTCCTCTTTTCCTGCCGTCTTCTCCTTTCCCCAGCATTGTGGTCTTTTCCAAAGAACCCTATCTTCTCACCATGTGACTGAAGTAATTAAGGAGCAGTTTTGTCATTTTTGCCTCTAGTGACCTTTCAGGTTTAATTTGTTCCAGGACCCACTTGTCCATCTTCCTGGCAGACCACGGTCTCCATCCATAGAGCTCTCCTCCAACACCACATTTCATATGAGTTAGTTTTGTTTTTTGCTTTTTTCTATCAGCCTTCCTCAGTGTCCAACTTTTCCATCCATAAATAATAACTGGGAATAGAAGGGTTTTCTGTATAAAAAATCATGTCATCTTCAAAAAGTGATAATTTAACTCCTTCATTCCCAATTTGTATGACTTTCATTTTTTCTCTTGCCTGATTGGTCGGGTTAGGACTGCCAATACTATGTTAAATAACAGTGGTGAGAGTGGGCATTGTTGTCTTGTTTCTTGTTCTTGACGTTAGAGGAAAGGCATTCCGTTTTTCATCATTAAGTATAATATTAGATGAGTGTTTGTTATAGATGGCATTTATTATGTTGAGGTAATTTCCTTTTACACACATTTTATTGAGTGTTTTAATCATAAATGGATGTTGTATCTTGTCAAATTCTTTTTCTGCATCATTTGCTATGATTATATGTTTTTTTTCTTTTTTGTTGTTGTTAACGTGGTGTAGCACATTGATTGATTTGCATTTCAAAAACTATCTTTATACCCTGTAAGGAACCTCAGTTGATCATGATGTATTATCTTTTTAATGCAGTGCTGTATTTGATTTGCTATTATAGTAATACCTTGGTTTGCGAACATAATTAGTTCCAGAAACAAACTACTCATATTGCAAGACCTTGCTTGTTTACCACATTAAAATGTATTAGGAATGTTTTCTCATCTTGCAGAACACTCCCAAACCAAGATACTAGCAATCTATGGTATTACTTGGGATTTTTGCAACTTTTTTTTTTTTTTTTTTTTTAAAGAGGGCAGTGTCACTGGCCCTCATGCGGAATCCAAACCGGGGCCGCTGGCATCCCAAGCCAGCTCTTAACCACTGTGCCACTTGGTCGGCCCTTTTGCATTTATTTTTATGAGAGATATTGGTTTGTAATTTTCTTTTTGTGTGTTTTCCTTGCCAGGTTTTGGTATCTGGATAATGTTGGCCTCATTACATGCGTTAGGAAGTTTTACATTTTACTCAATTTATAGGAAGGCTTTGAGAAGGATAGATATTAAATCTTCTTTGAATGTTTAGTAGGATTCACTAGAGAAGATATAGAATCCTGGAATTATACTTTTGGGGAGATTTTGATAATTGTTTCAGTTTCCTTACTGTTGATCTGTCTATCTAGATTTTCTGCTTTTCTTGACTCAGTCTAGGAAGGTTGTATATTTCTAAGAACTTGTTAATTTCTTCTAGATTATTGAATTTGGTGGCATATAGCCTTTCATAGTATTCTTGTATAGTCTTTTGTATTTCTGTGGTGTCTGCTGTAACTTCTCTTTCATTTCTGATTTTCTTTCTTTCTTCTCTCTTTTTTTCTTTAGTGAGCCTAACGAGGTTTGTCAATTTTATCTAACTTCTCAAAGAACCAGCTCTTCACTGCACTACTTTTTTCTGTTGTTTTTCTGTTCTCTATTTCTGGGGTCAGCAAACTTTTGAGACGCAAGAGCCAATCCTGTCCCTCACAACAATTTAAAAATTATTCGAGAGCCATAAAGCAAATGAAATCACCATTATGTGAAAAACATCCTTTAAAAATTTTATAAATGAAACCAAGATAGTTTTATTTTCATTTTCAATTTTACTTCAGAGCCACATGTATGTACCCAAAGAGCTGCATATGGCTCGTGAGCCTCAGTTTGCTGACCCGTGCTCTATTTCATTCAATTATGCTCTAATTTTTATTATTTCATTCTGTATACTGTCTGCTTTGCTCTTCTTTCTCTAGTTCTTTAAGGTGAAATGTTAGGTTAGTTATTTGAGATTTTTCTTGTTTTCGAGGTTGGGCTGTAATGCTATGATGTTTCCTCTTATTACCACACTTGCTGCATCCCCAAAATTTTAACATGTTGTTTTATCATTCTTTTTATCTCTGTATCCTTTGATTTTTTCTTACTTCTTATTTGACCCAGTCATTGTTTAGTTGCACGTTTTTAAACCTCCACATATTTCGGTTTTTGCAGCTTTCTTTTAGAAATTGCTTTCCAATTTCTAAACATTGTGGTTGGAGAATATGCTTGGTATGATTTCAGTTGTCTTAAATTTGTTGCAGTTAGCTTTGTGCCCTAATACCAGTCTATCCTTGAGAATATTCCATGTGCAGTAGAGAAGAATATATATTCTGGTGTTCTGGGATGAAAACCTCTCAAATATAAATAATATCCGTTTGTTCCAATGTGTCATTTGAAGCCAGTATTTCCTTATTGATTTTCTATTTAGATGATTTATCCATTGCTCTCAATGGGGTATTTAGGTCCCTTAGTGTAATTATGTTTTGTTATTTTCTTCCTTTAGTTCTGTTAGTAGTTGCTTCATATATTTTGGTGCTCTCAGGTTGGTCTATAGATATTAATAAGTGTTATGTGTTCTTGATTTATTTTCCCCTTTATTATTATAAAATATCCATTTTAGTCTCTTGCTAGCTTTTTTATCCTGGAATCTGTTTTATCTTGTATAAGTGCCAATACAACTGCTTTACTTTGCACTCCATTTGCTTGGAATATCATTTTCTACACCTTCACTCTGAGTCTATGTTTGTCCTTGCTGCTGAGATCTACCAAAGGCAGAGTGTAGTTGTGCTTTGTTTTTTGATCCATCCAGCTACATGCCTTTTCATTGGTAAGTTCAGCCCATTTACATTTAGGGTGATTATTAATCTATAAGGATTCCCTATAGCCATTTTATCTATTGTTTTTTTGGTAGCTGTCTCCATTGTTTTTTTCCCTTGTGTTTCTGTCTGTCATTTTAGTTTGGTGATATTCTATGATTTTTCCCCACTCTGTTTTCTCTTTTTCACATCAAGTGTCTTTGTAGTTACATTAGGTTTATGCAAAATAAAGTTTCAGATATACAGTAGTACTTTTTATTCTGATCACATCTTATCTCCATTCACCTGTGCAAGGTCAGTCTTTTCCCCCCTCCATTTTTGTGCTTTAGTTATCACAAATTATCCCTTTTTATGCTGTGAGTTTTTATTTCCAAGTTGTAGTAGCTATTTATTACTTTTT
This sequence comes from Aselliscus stoliczkanus, assembly GCA_033961575.1. Lineage (NCBI taxonomy): Eukaryota > Metazoa > Chordata > Mammalia > Chiroptera > Hipposideridae > Aselliscus > Aselliscus stoliczkanus. Next base: position 65,604,666 of record CM066740.1, on the reverse strand, counting down.
AAAAAAATATTTTTATATCCTTTAAGTTTTATGTTATATTTAAGCTTTTAATACCATATTCTGAACAACCATTGTAATTTCCTACTTCTGTTTGTTAGTCACCTTACTCATACTTTTGTATCCTTTTATCTTTTTGTTTCAGTCCCTTTCAGCATTTTTTGTAATGAAGGTCTTGGTGTAGTAAATTTCCTCAGCTTCTATATGTCTGGAAAAGCCTTTATTTTTCCTTCACATCTAAAAGATAGCTTTGCTAGATATCTTATTCTTGGCTGCTGGCTACTCTCTTTCAGTAATTTGATTTCACTCTCTCTTAGCTTGTAGGGTGTCTGCTGAAAATTTTGATGATACTCTAATGGGGTTTCCTTTACAAGTTTACCATCTTCTTTTTCTTGGCTGTCTTGTGAAATCTTTTAATTTTTATTTTTTCTTTCTCTTTTAAAAAATTAGTTTAGGTGTACAAAGCAACATAATAATTAGACATTTACATCCCTCACAAAGTGGTAACCCTCCTCCCCCAAGCTACTATACCTCTGACATCTTATATAACTCTTACAATACCATTGACTATCTTCCTTTTGCTATACTCCACCTCCAGTGACTATATATATATATATATATATATATATATATATAGTCATAGTTGACATACAATATTATTATACTTCAGTTTCAAGTGTGTAGTGCAATGGTCAGGCATCTACATAGTCTATGAAGTGATCACCTTGATAAGCCCAGTGCCCATCTGGTACCTTACATAATCTTTACAATATTATTGATTATATTCCCCATACTATATTTTGTATCCCCATGACTGTGTGTACTAATTTGCTCTTTCTAATCCCTTCACCTTCTCCCCCATCCCCTTTCCCCTTCCATCTAGCAACCAACAGTTTTTTTTCTCTATATCTCTGAGTCTATTTCTGTTTCTGGTTTGCTCATTTATTCTGTTCTTTAGATTCCACATATTAGTAAGATCATATATTTGTCTTTCTCTTTCTGACTTATTTTACTTAGCATAATATTCTCAAGGTCCTTCCATGTTGTTGCAAATGGTAAGATTTCATTCTTTTTTATACCTGAGTAATATTCCATTGTATAAATGTACCACAGTTTCTTTATCCAATCATTTATCATTGGGCCTTTCAGTCTTTTCCATATCTTGGCTATTGTGAATAGCACTGCAATAAACATAGAGGTGCATATATTTTTTCAAATTAATGTTTTGGATTGCTTTGGATAGACACCCACGAATGGAATTGCTGGGTCATAGGTTAGCTCCATTTTCAATGTTTTGAGGAACCTCCATACTATTTTCCATAGTGGCAACACCAATCTGCAATCCCACCAATAGAGTAAAAGAAAATCCTAAAAGCAGCAAGAGAAAGAACAGGTTACTTACAAGGAAACTCAAGCAGTCTTTCTTTGTTGTAAGTTTTGACAGCTTGAACATAATGTGTCTTGGAGACTGCCTTTTGGATTGAGATAATTATGTGTTCAGTTACATTCTTGGATTTGAGTATCCAGTTCTTTCCATAGGTTTGGGAAGTTTTCTCAACTATTTGCTTGAATAGGCCCTTTGTTCCCTTTTCCGATTCTTCTCCTTCTGGTATACCTATTATTCGTATGCTGGTCTATGTAATGGGGTCTGATAGTTCTTGTAGAGTTTTTTCTTTTTTTTTTTTTTCCTTTTTACCCTTGATTCTTTTCTTCCACCTGAGTCATTTTTAGGTATCTATCTTTGAGATCATGAATCCTTTCCTCCCTATGATCTGCTTTGTTTTCTAAGCTCACTAGTTCATTCTTCAGCTCATTTATTGAGTTCTTTAGCCCCACAGTTTCTGTTTTGTTATGTTTTTTATAGTTTCAATTCTTTGTAAAGTACTCTGTTTGTTTGTTGATTTTATTTCTAAGCTCATTGAATTACTTTTCTGAGTTTTCTTGTATGTTGTTTAGCTTTTTCAAAACTGTGATCTTGAATTCTCTACCATTTAAATCACAGTATTCCATGTCTTTAATTTATTTTCTGGGATTTTTAATTTTATTTCTGAACTCCCTTGTTACCTTGGTTAATCATTTTACTTTATGGATTATTTCTCTGCCTGGGCATTTGTAGGAATGATTTTTTTTTTTTTTTTTTGTATTTGACTCTTACCTGTTTAGTAGGTTGATAAGTAGAGGCCTTTTTGTTTGTTTGTTTTACAGTAGGTAAAAGTGCTCTTTTGCAAGCTTTTTTTTTTTTCTTTCACCTGCACTACTGGGGCTTCCAGGATCTCTGTGGGTCAGTGTTTCCTCTGTATTTGAAAACACTCCATATTTCCAGAGGAGGTGGGCATCTTCTTTATGTCCTGGTTCCTCAGTCTCAGGGCTCCATCTTCCTGGTGGCATGTAGCTGGCTATGAATCGGCTGACCTGTGTTCCCAGTGCTGCCTTGCTATAGCCAGGCACTGCCAACAATTCTGCTCTGTCTGAAGTGTCCTAGCTTCCTCTATTAGGCTGAACTGTGATGAGTGTGGGAGGGTAGATAGGGTGGGGGAGATGGATTCATGCATATGTGTCTCTGTTCTTTCCAGTGGGTTCAGCACCAGTAAGTACAGATTACTTAGGCTATGGAGTTTTGTTCTGTACTTTTGGGATCTATCACTTAAGGATTTTACTGCTGGGCGGACCACACATAGTGGGAAGGTGGGGAAGCTCCCCACATATATGGCTTTTTTTGTCCAGTGATGATGGTTTGCTGAATGTTGCCATTTTTGCACCGCTTCCTTGCCCCTGACACTGGACTCAGCCTCAAAGTGTATCAGCCATCCAGGCCTGACTGTTGCCTCTGCTCCTCTGGTCTGGTCGGCTCAGTGGTCACTCACCCTGATCCTTCACTGTAACCTGTCCGCTGGGGCTGTGAGAGTGCCAGACTGCATCTGCACCTCCTATCTCTCCTGCCTCGTCCTCTCTCTGTTGATCTCTGTCATACATCCACCTTCAGGTGTCTCAGTGCACGGGTACCTCAGACATGTTTGTATGCTGAGCAGAGGCTCCTTGGTTACATTATAGCTGTTCACCTTGCTATATCTTCAAGGAGAGTGTCTTGGAGGTCCTCTCAGATCACCAGGCTGCTGATGTCACAAAGAAGTTTTACTGAGAATTGTTTTTTATGTGGGCTTTAAATCCATCATGCATTGTATCTGGTTACATTTTGTCAGTACAATTCTTTTAGTCCTCTTCCTCAGCTTTATTCTAATGTTTGATATTAACCATTTGCAGTCAGTACCACAATCTGCTCCTGGACTTTTTTGGCAGAGAAAATATAGCTTTTCCATCTTCTGCTTATAATTACATAGTTTATTTGATATCTGTGTTGACCATCTGGTGATGTTCATGTCTACAATCTGCTGTTCAATTGTTTGAAGCATGCGTTTGTGACAGAGAAGTTGTTGGTCATGCACAAATCCATGAGCGGACCTCCTGCCTTGTTTCTGACCCCTCGTCCAGATTTTACAATGACATTTGGTTCTGCTTTATTTCTTAGTTTTTTTTGCTGCAGTGATGTGTAATTATCACCATGTCTTGTTTTGGTGTGTGATCAATTTCTTCTTGCATACTTGCATACAAACTTTCAATTTCATCTTCAGCCTCTGTAGTTGGAGCATCGACTTGAATGATGGTTATGTTAATAGGTTTTCCTAGAAGCCTGATTGATACTATTTGGCTCCATCTTGCATTGCAGCCCCTCACTGCCTGTGCAACATCTTGCCTCAGGATTAATGTGACTCTGTTTCTTATGAGTTTGTCGTTTCTTGAGTAGAACGCTTCCTAACTGCCTGACTGGAATTGTCTCATTCCATTGTATTTAGTTCACTAACACCAGGCACTGCAGTGTTTAGATGTCCCATTTCTTGCTTTACAATTTCTAGTTTACCTTGGGTTTTACTTCTTTCATTCCATGTTCCGATTATATGTGTTGTGCACCATCATACTTTTCTCTTTCCTTTGTGCACATCTGCCTTTAGTCATTCATCCTGCTTTGGTCTAGTTGTATCATTAGAGACTATGTCGTTCACACTTATTCTCTGCTCTTTCCCAGTAATTGCTTGAGTGCTTTCTGACCTGGAAGTCTCCTTTTTTAGCACTATCACATATTTCATTTTGGACTGTCTCATCATAGGGTTTTCAAGGTAAAAATGAAAAGAAAAAAGAAGAAAATGTACCTGTTTTAGCCTTCCCTTCTGTTGTGCAGTGAGTGAGTCCAAACATGTCATTGGGGCAATGATGCTGTAATCACCAAATATCTATGAAGTGCAAGTGCCCCTGCAATAGAAGAAATTATGCTTGAAATGAAAATTTTGCTTGCCACAAATCATATTCTTATCACCAGGACTTCCTAGAACATGTGGCCAGTATACTTGCTAAGACTGAAAATGTTCTTCTTTCAACCCTTAAAAATACCACCTTCCTGGATCCTAACAAGAGCAGCCTTTCCTAATTTCTTGTTAATAATCTTTCCTACAAAGAGTTTATGAAAACCTTTTTGAAATTCTTACCAGATTTCAAAGAACATCTTGTAGTATTCCCTTCAGTTGCTATTCTACATTAAATTGTAAGTATCAAATATCTTAATTTTAGAGATTTACTCCTATGTGAACATAGAAACTAATTAATGTATTAAAATTATGGTAAAATAAACATAACATAAAATTTAGCAATTTAACCATTTTTAAGTATGTGATTCAGTAGCATTAAGTACATTTGCATTTTTAAGGAACCATTACCAGAACTTTCTTCAATTTTTAAACCTGAAACTCTTGTACCCATTTAATAACTTCCCATTTCCTCCTCTCCCAGCCTCTGGAAACCATCATTCCACTTTCTGTTTCTATGATTTTGACTATTCTAAGACTTTTATATAAGTGGAATCATGTAACATTTGTCTTTTTGGGACAAGCTTATTTTACTTAGCATTCATGTCTTCCAGATTTATCTACATTGTAGCTTGTCTCAGAATCTCTTTCCTTTTCCATTGTGTGCCTGCACTGCATTGTGTTATTCGTTTGTTGGTGGACATGAACATGTAAATTGGAATTATACTATGGCATTTACTGTAATCGCCTCAGCAAAGTACTGACCTTACAGGGTACCTGGTGGGACATGGAGTTAAGGTTGTTATATGGTTACAGCTTTTTGTTTAAGAGGGAATTTACTCATAGGTAGGGTTATATTAAAAAACACTTATTTGACCTGAATCTAGGCAAATAGGAATTCAGATTGAGTGCAAAAATGTGAGCATTTTGAAAATTACCACTTAAGTTTGTATTCAAGCTACGTATTAGACTTTTTTATTTGTCAAGAAAACTACAATATCTGTTAGAATATTGTGTTTTAAGAAATAGCATAGCAGGTGAGAACAGCCAGATCCTTTTCCTGGAACTGTGATCCTAGAGCTACTGCTTCTGATGATCTTTAAGCTGTTATTTCTTTAGCATGTTATGTTAGTGCCACTACTTACTCTGATGATTCATGAAGTGTATAACCCTCAGAGGCTAAAATGAAGAAAATCGTTTTCAGACTCCCGATGTATCTACAGGAGACAACTTCTATGTAGTAAGTCGCCCATTTTTGGTACTGTGACTCTGGCACTATTATTGCTTTTAAAGAAAGAATTTGAAAAATCATGTGTAGGTCTACTGAGGGACTGTGTGTGCGTGCGTGTGTGTGTGTGTGTGTGTTTTCTAGTACTATGTTTCTGATTTCCATTGCTATGGATTAGTAGCACTAAATTATAGGAGGCATGAAAAAGGTGAGGAAATTAAAAGTTTTGATTTAATTAAGTGTATATGTTGTTGAATATACATTTTAAAGGATCCATGATCAACAGTTGATAAGGAAATACTTTTCTTTTTTTGGATGAAATCAGATCAATGATTAAGCATTGTGTAAAGATAACACTAGATCATTGGGTTTATCTGTATCTTTTTTTTGTTGAGATATAATTCACATATAACTCTTTACCTATATCTTAAATACTGGTTATAAAATTTTAATTTCCCTGGGGCTAGCTGAATATTCTGTAAAGATATTTTCTGTTTCAATTTTTTTTTAAAAGATTTTATTGGGGAATTGGGGGAGGGGAACAGCATTGGGGAATCGGGGAAGGGGAACAGACAAGTTGCTGTCTTTTTGTTCTTCAGTCTAGTTGTGGAGGATGTTTCTTCACTGGCCTATGTTGGTATCGTCATTCCACTCTTGCTGGATGAGGCAGATTGATCGCTGGCCTCTGGATGGTCGCTCACCGCAGCTATTGGCAGCTCACACTGGCTGCTGGCCGCTCACTGTAGCCTATGGCAGCCCACTGCAGCAGGGGCTGCAGCCTACACTGTCGCCAGGGCTCGCACAGCCCAGCTCTACGTGGAGCTGTTGTTACTGTAGAGGGCAGTGTCACTGGCCCTCATATGTGGGATCCAAACTGGGGTCACTGGCATCCGAAACCAGCTCTTAACCAATGCGCCAATCGGCCGGCCCCTGTTTCAATTCTTGAAGTCATTATGTTTGCAACTGGATATTCCAGGTGAATAAACAAATAATACTCAGTCTTTATGTACAAACCAGTTGATGATAAAGAGTTTGATATGGTTAAGAACTTAGAGAGCACCTAGGGGTGTAGCAGGAGGCCCATATGTAGTCGTAAACAAATGTCAGTTGTTTAAAGGGTAGTCATGTTATTGATACTTTGAATGGGGATAAAAACACAGGATAATAATTACTTTAAATAAAAATGACCATGAAAATGAATGCATTTTACATTTTTAATGAAAATTAATGCGTAATGAGAAAGGAAAAATGAGAGTTAAGGATCTCCTTTTCCTCATTTATCAGTATACACTAACTATTCTTGAATTAAGTAGTTTATGTTTGATACACAAATTACATCCTATTGTTCTTGTTTCAAAATTTTCTTTATACCATTAAATTATGATCCTACTAATATGAACCTCTTAAATGAGTTAATGCAATTTTAAAAATATATATTTTAAAGCCTCCTGATCCTTCTTTTGTTCATCACTATCAAAGAGACTTGCATTTTAGAATTATCTTTCCCATGACCTATATAGTAAGGCTATATTTAAGATTATCGATCAGAAATTACTTCATTTTATTAGTAGAGCTATATGTTTTCAAAGTGATGATGGTTCATTCATTCATTTATTTTCCGGGAAATAGTTGGAGAGCTTACTCTGTGGCAGGTACTTTTCTTGACTTTCTTGTTTCTTTGTTACAATGGCTAAAGCACATTCTCCCTCAGTGGTAGTTCATGGCCTGAGGATAACCACAGCTTCTATGTTCAAGTTTTAAGAAGTAAAGAAAGAAAAGAGAAAAACAACCCAAGAAAATAGAAAGAAAAAAATTATGATTAGTTCAAGTGCAAGGAAAGATAAATCTGTAAAACTGAATTTTCTGGGTTGTATTTGAGAGTCAACTAGAAACTCCACTTATTTTTAAAATACTGTAGTTGAAAATCTTAGTAAATATTCAAATTATGATTTATTCGTCTAGAAAGTAAACTAAACTTAATTGTATCCTTCCAAGTAAACGTTTTCATTATATAGTACAGAAATTGCTGCCTTATTGAGAGTGCTTCATATTTCTATAATTGACTCAATGATTAGTTTTCTCATTCTATGATGTAACATGGACCCATACAGATAATAACTGTTCTGTTAGCATGTAGTCTCTTTAAATATATTCTATGAGATTTTGTGGACACATAGGCCAAATGCGAACTATTTATGTCTTTAGAAACAGTGTATCCAGATATCTCAATAAATGTTTACTAATCCAATAATTCTATAATAGTTTTGGAATTAAAAATAGGGAAGTTGCTAAAATTTATGTCTGAAATGTGGATACAGACACATTAAGGGAGCCTAAAGGGTTTAGTTTTCATTCCTTTCATATGTGCTCCTAAACTAGATACTTACATCTTAGAAATTGGGAACCACTGACAGATAGCTTCATCAGGAAAGTTCTTTGCAAGGAGCACCAATAATGGATCATAAGAACTTAGCATGGTTGAATCAGTGATGAGAAACATTTTCAACAGCCACATGAGTATATTTGTAAATATTTTTCTTGTCGTTGATAATGCTTCTGTGGGTTTTCATATTGGTACTCCCGAAATGGTTTTCTAAAATGTTTGACTTAATGTGCAGTGAAGAGTATTTTAAGATAATTCAGAAAACAGTCTGAAAATGTGGTTTTGAATTCTGTGCTGAAACTTCAGGGATATGTCTTTAACTATGGTGAGTGCCTAGCAAGCACCTTGTCAGTTTGTATCTGGGAAGCACAGTGGTATTGTTGGTATCTGGGAAGCACAGTACTTACACATAGTAAATTCTTAATAGATGTTGTACTGTATATATAGTTTTATTGCTAAAAGTCATTAGAGAAAACCCAACTGATTACACTTGGGAGCCAGTTTCCTAAAGATTCTCATCTAAATAAAAATATACACAAAATGGTGAAGACCTATCAAGTTGGTACTCTCCTCTGTCAGTTTTCAAGCTGTATTCATTTGAATATATGAAAAGGTAGTATTTTGTAAAGTTTCAGGCGATATATTTTATAAGCACAATCTCTTTTTCAGTTATAAAACTAATTGTGCTGTTGTGAATTTTAGCTCGCATAAATTTTCTAACTTGATGACCTCATAATTTGCTTTATTTTATATTGTATATTACTAAAGTATACACCATTTCTTGATTAAAAAAAAAAACAGAAAGAAGAATTGGTGCAATAGGTGGCTTTATCTGTGAATGGACTATTTTTTAGTGATTTTAATGCATTGAAGTTTTTATATGAATCCCATCCTAAAGTTATAAGAGCATTCAACCAAGACATAGAATAAAATAAACCACCAGAATCAAATGATTAAGAATTATTGTCAACAATAGATAAATAATCAACATAAGAGATAGCCATCCAATAAAAGAAGGAATACTTCTCTAAATGATAGAAGAAAAAAAGAGAGAAGTTAATGTTTTTATTAAAACTGTCAGCCTGAAATTTGAACAATTTGTATTGCATCCTATTGAGTTACATATGAGATTATGTAAGAAAGTTGAATCTGTCAAAGCATTTTGTTTCCTAAGTCACATGACTGGGTTGTTTTACTGTATAGAGCAGCTTCTTTACAGGGACAAGCTCTGCAGATCTGTGAAGCAAGCATAACTCAGGGGGATTCAATGCTGTAAGATGAGCATGCCTCCTCCCCAACCTCAGCTCCCTTGAATTTACATTCTGTCTTTATTTTCTTTGCTGTGGTGAAATTGACTCAAGAGAATCTATTGCCTGACCCAGGTATTCCAATGGAAGTGATTGCCTTAATTATTGCTCTGAACATTGCTCAATTCAAGGTTCATTCCATGCTAGAGCTTATGTTTTCTAAAAAAAATAATAATCTTTGGTTATGTGGATACATTGGGTTAAATGGTGGAAGCAGTTCAGTGTTGGTGGAACTTCAGCTAAACAGTCAAATCGAGAAAATGGAAGTATTGAATAAACAGCTGTGGATATGTAAGAAGCCAGCGTTTCATAAATTTAAGTAGCTTTAATATTCATTTAGTATTTATGAAACAAATGCTGTGTCCTGGATGACAATATGTTGGTGTTACCCTTGGGAAGGTTTTATCACAAACCATCAATACGCTGTATTGTTATAGAATCCTGGAGAACTGGTCTTAGGTGAGGATTATGAGCTTGTCAAACAACAGATTTGGGGATGGCATGATTTGACAAGTGCTAAACAAAACATGACAATTCCAATCACCCAGGTTTATCAGCTTCCTTATGCACTTAAGGCTATGTATTCTTCAAATGACTGAGAAATCCTGCAGCTCCCAATATCCTAAATCTTTCTTTTAAAAGACTTTCTCTCAGGTTGGAGTTCCAGATCTCCAGATTGTTTGCCTCACATTTCTTCTGGTTTGAACAAGATGGACAGAGCATCTCCAATGTCAGGCTAATAGCTGCGGTCATTTTCGCCTATGCTAATGTGGTCCACTCACTTCTCTCAGCGCTGTTTGCAGACTTGAACACTGGTATTCTACTGAAAACAAGACCTTCTTTTAATCAACAATAAGGGAGGGAATTGAGAAAATACAGAAACAGGGATTTGTTCAGAGGATCATAAATGTTGATCTGCTTTTAAACTTGGTACCTATATCAATAATAATAAAAAAATTATTAGTCTGCATAGAAAGGAAGAAGAGCTTACTTATTTTTGTATACAAGTAAAAATGAAAGAGGGAAGTACTTTAAATAGGAAGGGATGAGTAAGAGGATAAAAGTAAGAAAGAATGCGCTTCTAAACCTGATGCATTTCTTAAGGCTTATGCATCATACTACAATGAAGAATGTGGAAGGAAATCCGACCTATGAGTTCTGTATCATATCAGTTATTTAAACTTGCATTACTAATTCTAGTATTGGGTTGTTGTAAAGGTCTTGACATATTTTGTGTATGTTTTTCAAAGGTCATTTATTTATTAAAAAACAAAGATCAATTAATGATATATTCCCATTTTGTTCAATAACCGTTTGTCATCTTTCAGTGAGCTTCATAATTCCTCATTCATAGAAGGACCTGTCTTTATTTTTAAAAAATTGAACAGGGTGCTGATTTACAGCCTCATCTGAATTGAACGTTATACCACGCAAGGAGTTTTGAAGAGAGCGAAACAAGTGGAAGTCTGTCTGTCGGCGCAAGGTCAGGCGATATGGTGGGTGTGGCAACACATCCCATCCAAGCTCCACTAAGTTTTCACGGGTGATCAAACTTGTGTGTGGTCTCACGTTGCGTGATGGAACACAACTCCTTTACAATTAACAACCTCTGGACTTTTCTGGATGATGGATTCATTCAAACTGTCCAATTGCCAACAGTACATATTTGAATTGATTGTTTGGTTCCTTGGTAGGAGCTCGGAAAACACAACACCTTTAAAATCCCACCACACTGAGAGCATAACCTTCGTCTGATGAATGTCTACTTTCAATGTCATTTGAGGCAAATCATCATGTTGGGACCGAGACCGTTTATGCACATGGTTGTAAACAATCCACTTCTTATCACCAGTTATTAACCGCTTCAAAAAAGGATCGTTTTCCCCACTTTTAATGAGCATATTGCAGATGTTTATACACGCCATCAAATGAACTTCTTTGAGTTCATGTGGAACCCAAATATCAAGCTTTACTTATGTGTCCCAGCTTCTTCAGGTACTTGTGAACGCTTGAATGATGGGTGTTCAATATTTCTGCAATCTATCATGTCACATAACGTGGGTTTGACTTGATCAATGCCTTTATTTTGTCGTCATCAACCCCGGTGGGCCTCTCTGACCAAGGAGCATGGTTGATATCAAAATCACCAGCACAGAATTTCACGAACCATCGTTGGCACTGACGTTCTTGTCGAGCATTGTCACTGTATACTTTATGCAACTCTTCACAAGCTAGATGCATGTTCTTCCCTTTATGGAAGTAAAACAGTAAAATATAGCAAAAATGCAGTTTGGTCTTCCATCTTCAGCTTGTTGTAAAATCTCCAAAACTCAACCAAATTGCTCATTTTTTTTAGAATGAAGCTAAAACTGTCAGCTGTCAAATGACATAGCAATAACATAGATGTGAATGACTCTAGTACTTCCAAGAATGAACTAGTGCCATCTGTTGAAAACATGCTTCATGTTTCCATGAATCCTTTTCCAAAAACTCAATAGTAGCATTCTTGAATTTTTCTTTGCCATTTTCCTCTAATTTAGTCTTATACTCTCAGTCAAAAACAACAGTGAACACTAAAGTGTTTTTTTGCAGGAATGCTCTTACTAACTTAGTGGTATATTTTTTGAGCTCCCACTGAGCACGTGCCTCTGTAGAATGAATTAAACTCAACTCCGGTCTGTATTTGAACCCAGGAGCTTGTTTTCAATCTCTTACCTATGGTTGTAGAAGTTTTGAATTTGGGGTCAGAATTCAGATTTTATTTTATTGCCTGAAGTGCTTTACTTTCTCTACAATTTTTAATATTTTATCCTCTTAGTAATGGTGTCCAGAGCACTGTGATTTTTCTCTCTTCTACAACCCGTTGGAAATATGTTTATGTTATTTTGGACATTTCCTCAGTTGGCCAGTGGTGACAACATATATTTGCATGTTTCTGATTAATATGACTTTAATAGTTATAATTCAAATACTTGACAATTATTTTAATAAAATAGTTCTCATAAGATTGAAATTTTTGTTAAAGTTATGTGTCCTATGAAAAACGAGATATGTCTACGTGAGCCTTTTTTCTAACTTTAAATGTCCTCATAATTATTTACTTCCAGGAGTTTTATTTTCAGTAGAAAAAAATTTAAAAATATTCAAAAGTCTTCAACTTATACAATGTAAGAATTATTCTTCTGGTTATTTCATGAGCAGTTCAGAAGGGAATTTAGTTCTGATTCAGACTTTCTCCACCTGCCTCACAAATAATTATTTTCACCCTGCAAATTGCTATTATAGTTGTTGTCACCCCATGCTTACTTTTGCTTACATGCTATCACATTTTAATTTATAATCTCGCTTCATGGAATATAATTCATCTAAAAGCATGTTTACTGCCACTTAATCTGTCCTTCAGCCATCAGCAGGGAGAGTATCTTTTATCACTGTGTGTCCAGCAGATAACAAATTTGGTACTTTGTAGATGTTCAGTAACTGCAATGATTGAAGATGAAAAAAGTTTTTTGTGCAATTTGAAATTTCAACCATTGATATTCAAGAAGGACAAAGCTTCAGGTATGCACCACAAGTAGGTTCTAGAGCTCTGCTATACAGAGTTGGGTCTGCAGGTGGCAAGCTGTATGGTGCACTTAACAACATATTGAGGCTGGACCTCAGGTTGTATTCTTACCACAATAAAGAAATAGAACTTAATGGAATTTGATTTTAAGGTATTTCTCATACTTGCCTAAGTATGATAATGCATTTTTATACAGTTCCACCAGGCTGATTTTCCTTTTGCTTTGAGGGGTCTGAGGGCAGGATCCTACAAGCAACCATCTGAGCAGTAATCCTTTAATGGCTGCCTGTTCTCTGCCTCCCTTACCAGTAGTGTCTGTGTGTTGATTTAATTTTTATAATCTCTGAACTGAACTCACCACTAAAATGTACTTTTCAATTCAAAGCTAGAAACAAACTTACCAATGTAAAAAGTGACTAAAAATAAAGTTGTCCTGCCCTGAATAAATGTGTTTTGAACTGTGCCTATAATGTCAGCACACTTACCTACCATTGTGGCTTCAGTTGTTTTCGGGGTGGACTTTTACCCAGTTCACTTCCTGTAGCTGAATCTTCTTAGTAGTCTGATGGGATGTGGTGGGGTCTCAGTGTCATTTGCCCCCTTCTTAGATCTGGATGCTGGTAACTGGGGGGAGGTCAACCAAACAAGAGTCAACCTGCGTAGGCCCTCTTTTGTGGAGACAGTGCTATGTAATTGGTCTAGTGTGGCTGAAAGATAGTGAATGTAAGTTTCCATGGGTAATTGAGTTACCTCTTCTTAGCAGTTCTGAAGATGTGTTTTTTTTTTTTTTTGAGCACTCCATTCCTGGGTAAATCTCAGGTAGATTGACTACGATTAGTATTTATGAGCATATGCTTATATATGCTGCATAGCTTTGCATCATGTGCATTAGGCACCTCAGAATGGCTCCAGATTAATGATCAAAACCACAAATTCTACTTTATTATGGTATGAGTTAAATTAATATTTTTCAATCTTTGAAAACAAAATTCTATACTCAAATTACACTTCAAAATGTATATTCTCAACTAATGTTAATTGAAATTCCAAAATAAAATTAATAGTGTGCCATATTAAAATAAGGCAATTGGCACAGAACACTCCTTTTTCTCTATGTCTTACCTCTTTGGAAAATCACTGAATTAAATTTTGAATCAGGATTACCTAAGGGTGATCTCTGTCCTAGTTTAGATCCACTGTCTATTCTACCTAGAATTTCATTTTTAAATTCCCATGCCTCTCCAGTTCCCTGTTGATTAGTCTCTAGATTAGTACATCCATTCAACACATAGTTATTGAGTGCCTACTACGTGCCAGGCAGTACTTTAGGTTAATTGGACTCAAAAGTAAATGAAAGGCTCAAGTATCCCTGCCCTGTGGAGTTCACAGCGCTTTGATCAGTCGCAGGGCTGATGACACTGAGGACTCTGCCTGTTGGCAGTTTCACAGTTTGCTTTTTGCACAACCAAATTTTAAAGATTGTAGCTGTTTTCTTTCTTGATATTTGCAACATCAGTACACATGATAATGATTTTGATGTTCCTCTCATGTAAATGCCTGATAAAAAATGTCTGCTGCAAAATGCCTTCTCAGTCCTTTGTACATTTTGGTAGAAATATAATAACTATTCATACAGCATACAGACCATCTGCCTTCTGATAAAGAAAAGACTTTCCACATTCTGCAGGAGGCTATGATTGATTCTTTTATCCTATTAGCATGCATCCCCGTTACCCAACAACTGGAATTAAACTTGTGTTTGTGTCTTTGCTGGGGTTTGGTTGTTTGATTGTTATCTATTCACGGAAATACTGGTTATAATATCAGTCTTTTAAACAATGGATTTTATTTACTTTCTCTTATTTGACTACACTCAACTAGTTTGTTTTGAGATAACAAAATAATTCTTAATTCTCACCAGTCTCCAAGAAGACACATGCTACATAGTATGAAAACAGTATTTAAAATGTTGGTATAAATTTTACTTTTGGACATCAGTTACACATGACAACAAACGTATTTTATTTATTTATTTGAAATTTTTAGTATATTCCTTCAAATCTTGATTATGCCATTTTGCAGTGAAAGTCAATAGCTACTTGCTTAGTACACTTAAGCTTTATATTATGTAACTTTTCAAAATTTTGGTTTAGAAAACAATTAAAAGATAATATTTCTTTTAGGACATATCTTCAGTTTTATTAATTAAAAGAGAGTAGGGTAGAATATATTAACAAAGAGTTCCAAGCAACACTTGAGAAAACTAAATCTGCTTCTTGAGTATCAAGAAATTCCTAGAAACAAACAGGACTACGTAAAATTAAAAAGTTTTTGCACAGCAAAGGAAACCATTAACCAAATGGAAACACAGCCTACTGCATGGGAGAAAATATTTACCAATGATACATCTGATAAGGGGTTAATATCCAAAATTCATAAAGAACTCATACAACTTCACACCAAAACAATCCAAACAATCCAATTAAAAAATGGAAGGGCTAGGGCCGGCTGAGTGGCTCAGTTGGTTAAGAGCCCGCTCAAGAGTGCCAGGTGAGATCTGAGCAATGGTGGTTCGATGCCAGCCCCAGCTGAGTTGCCATTGAGCTGCCAACAGGTGGCAGGATGGCTCAGCTAAAAAAAAAAAGACCATGTAGCCAAAAATGGAAGGGCTTAAATAGACATTTCTCCAAAGATGATGCACATGGCCAATAGACATATGAAAAGATGTTCAATGTCACTAATCATCTGAGAAATGCAAATGAAAACCACAATGAGATATCACCTCATACCTGTCAGAATACCTGTCATCAATAAATCAGAAAACAGTGTTGGGGAGGATGTAGAGAAAAGGGAACTCTCGTGCACTTTTGTTGGGATTGCAGATTGGTGCAGCCACTATGGAAAACACTATGGAGGTTCCTCAAAAAATTAAAAATAAAACTACCATATGACCCAGCAATCTCACTTTTGGGTATTTATCTAAAGGTATCCAAATCGCTAATTCGAAAAGACTTATGAACAGCATTATTTGAAAGAACCAAGATATGGAATCAACCTAAGTGTCCATCAATAGATGAATGGATAAAGAAATGGTACATGTATACAATAGAATATTACTCTGCCATAAGAAAGAATGAAGTCTTACCGTTTATGACAACATGGATGGATCTATGCTATTATCACCTTACTATTAGCAATACAAGTAATAACAAGTGTTGGAGAGCTATGGAGAAAAGGGAACCCTCATACACTGCTGGTGGGAATGTAAATTGTACAGCCACTTTGAAAAACGGTATGAAGGCTCCTCAAAAAATTAAGAATAGCATTCCTCTTCTGGGTATCTACCCCCAAAAATCTTAAAACATTTATTTATAAAGATATATGTAAAGATATATACAGTATCATTCACAGTGGCCAAGACAGGAAATCAACCAAAGTGTCATTCGATAGATTATTGGATAAAGAAGATATGGTACATACACATACATGCAATGGAAAACTATTCAGCCTTAAGAAAAGATGAAATAGTGTCATTTGCGACAACATGGATGGATCTTGAGATTATCATGCTAAGCGAAATAAATCAGACAGAAAAAGTTGAGAACCATATGATTTCACTCATATGTGGGATATAAAACTGAAGGTAACAAGCAAACAAGACGAAAAAGGAAGCAAAAACTCATAGATACAGACAATAGCTTTGTCGTTACCAGAGAGTAAGAGGGGAAAGGGGTCAAATATATGGTGATGGAAGGAGAACTGACTCTGGGTGGTGAACACACAATGTGATATATAGATGATGGATTACAGAATTGTACATTTGAAACCTATATAATTTTACTAACTAATGTCACCCCAATATATTTAATAAGAAAAAATATAACAAAGAATAACTGTATTGTTTAAGCTTCCACTAGCAGTAAACAAGAGAGCGTTCACTCATCGTTCTGTATTCCTGCCGACAGTAGGTAGAATTCAGCATTAATTTTATGCTATTCTGATGACATACTAGTATAGTGGTATCTCATTAGTTTTTTAATTTTCATCTTCTGGATAACTAGTGATTTTTAGCGTTTTAAACTACACTTGATAACTCTTCTGGCTTCTCCTGAGAAACTGCCTTTTCAGGATTTTTGCTCACTTTTCTATTGGTTTCCTTTAAGTATATATTCTGATATTAATTATTTGTTGGTTTTAGGTATTCTCTTGGTTTGTCTATGACATTTATCTATGGTATCCTTCACTGAAAATTTCTCATTTTGATGAAGCCAACTTCATCAATTTTATGCCTAATTATTTATGGTTTTAAGTCATATTTCAGAATTGTTTTTTTAATTTCTAGATCTCAAAAATAGTTACCTAAAATTGTTTTATTGTATTTGAAATGGTAACTCTTTAATTTCATTGGAATCTAAATTAGCATATGGTGTAAAATACATAGCTAAGTTTATTTTTTGTCATATTCTGAGACTGTTTTTCTTTCTCCATACAATGCATCACCACAAAAGTTTTCTTATTTTTATTTTTTTATTTTTAGAGGGCAATGTCACTGGCTCTCATATGTGGGATCCGAACCGGGGCCGCTGGTGTCCCAAGCCAGCTCTTAACCAACGCGCCACTCAGCCGGCCCCAACGTTTTCTTTTACTTTATGATATTACCCTTCCCATATATAAAGCTCTCATTGATATATGGGTTTATTTCTGAACTCTATATTCTTGCATCTGCACCTTCATCCTAATATTTGGCATCCTTCTATTTCTCCTTCAGTTTTGAATTTTACTTAGATAGGCCTTTTATAGCATATACTTTTTAAATGGGTTTGTAGGTTTTTTCCTAAATCTAGAGTTTATAGATTGACTTAGGAAAAATTGATATCCATGAATGTGGGAAAAGATAAATAAGCAGTATGGAATTAGGAAATAATTTTGACTGCTAGATTTTAATAAGAAATATTTTGCTTGGAGAAGATCCAAGATGGTGGATTAGATTTTAAAAATAAAATACAATCAAAAGAAAAAAAGAAATTTGTTTCTTTGGGTGGCATATAACAGGCAGGAAATAATTATAGAAGAAAGATTAACACAAGAACATTTAAGAGTGTTGCCTGCCTGTGTGCAAAATTTTATCTATAACTGAAATAAGAAAAACAGAAGCACTAGACAAAGAATGCAAGATTGTGAAGAGCAGGAGTTTAAATTAACTTAATTTCTATGTCTTTCAGTTATCTTAATACTCATGATTAACTAAAACAACAGTTTCAAGTTAGGCTTTGCAGAATACCTCAGGTTTTGTGGAATACCCCTACAGCATCTTGGAAAATAATAGTGGTGGCACTGAGTATCTGGGATTCTGATTCAACCAGAATGCTTCATTTTTATCTCTTTAATTAATTGACCCCCTCACTAAGACTTTATTGGAAGAAAGAATTTTTAGGCAACAGTTTTTGGAAACTATTTAAATAAAATAAGTGTAATGTCTAAATGCTCAACAAAGATGGCATATGCCGTCATCCATCCCTTTGGTGCCTATGGCAGACATTACTAACTGACCACTGGACTCCTTACTTCTGCAGACTCAGTTTACTTTTTACACTACTTTCCATGTGGTCACTACCAGTCAGTCAGTGTTGGTGAGCAAGTCAAACCCATTTAGTATCTATACACCAACAAGTCCTATAATTTCATTGGACCTTCAGATCACTTATTTTAGTCTAAGAAAAATATGAGCTGAATCTTTCAGGTTAAATAAAGAAGAGACTAGAAGAGGGAGTGGTTTTAAACAGGAAATGAATCCAGAAAATACAAAATAAAATACCTATTAAAGTAACAACCCTTACACTGCGATTATAAGGAGAAAATGCTTACTACCAATTCGTTAATTGTATAAAAGCCTTCAAAGCTCATTAAGTATGTGTTGAAGAGGCAATTGAAATCAGTCATGTTTTCACTTGGGAACCTTGAGATGTAAATAATTTTATCTTATAAATTTAAAAATTAATCATCAAAAGTTTAAACCTTCCAAAGCGATATAAGAGTAAGAAATAAAATCTACATCTCTTGGAAGTGTGTCTCATGCTGTCTCCATGATCCTTGCTTTGCATGAAACAATGGATTTGAAGTTCTCTAAATTAAAATGTAGAAAAGCATTTCAAACATATTGAAGATTCAAAAAGCAATGAATGCATTAAGTTATCCTTATTTGAGGTTGAATATGTTCTATGTTCTGTGTAGTCATTGAACTAATTATGTCATAAATTCAGAATTGATTTTCAAAGCAGTGACAATGATTTGTCTCTGTTAACAGGGCTGCTCTAGTGTGATGTTGGGATTGAATTTTCCGAGGACTCCATATCAAGATTGACTTAAAGGTCTTGTGGAAGATTTGCAAGAAATAGGTAAGTGGCCTTTTGGGAATAATTCTGTTTTGTTCATTGTGCACATTTCTGTTTTTCTAATGTTATTTTATTGTTTAATTTTTGAGTTCTGTATCTTTGTCCAAAGGTCAAAATGTTATCAGTGAACCAGGGACATGTCAAGAACAGCGAGTGGACTATTTGCCTCTGTCCCTTCTCTTGGGCTTCCCATTTCACACCTCTTCCTATTAAGCTTGGTTAAACTTGGTCTCATTTTTTTTTTCTTTTGAAAATTAACATAAGTGTATGCGTCATGTGAATTTGGTTTTAAAATATTGAAATGATTAAGCAAGAAAAGCCTTTGGAATATTTTCTGTTACCATTATACTGCCCTGTTATACTGGTGTTTTCAGTATTAGTTTATTAAGATTCAGTTGATGTTAAGGTGGTTGGAGGATCTAGAAATGACAGAAAATAAAAAGAATAACATGCTTGTAATTTTTTTCTAGAAAGTTTTATTTTTCTTATACACTTTTTGAGACCCAGCAAGTCAGCTATCTAGAAAGCATTTGTTTTCTTTTTAACCTTATACTTCTTTAAATCTGGTGGCAGTTTTCCTTGGTAACTGTGTCAATTTAGAAAACTGTAAATGCATTGTTTGGTACAAAGCAAGGACCACAGAGACAAGATGGGATATGTATCTGAGAGATGCAGTTTTTATTCCCCTTTCTTACTCAATGTATAATGTTTCTGTAAAATTAGTTTTTCAGCGTCATTATTGAACGACGGTATCAATTAAGCAGCATGCCATAAGTGGCCATGTGTATTGTAATACAACTATAAAAAGAAAACAAAAAATACATTTTAGGTGAAGAATTTGTATCATTTTTCTCTCTCTAGTTTTTAACCCTCAAAAGAGGGAAACCTTAGTGCCCTGGCTTCTTCAGAATTTTTTTTTTCTTATCTACTCCACCCCACCCCAGGATTCTTTCTCCAGGGGATTCGCCATCACCAACAGGCCTCAGTCTTCTCCCTGTTCGGCCCACATTGTTCTACCCTTTCTAAAACTTCTCCAAATGGGTGCTCCCAATCTTCCTGAGAGATCTTTTTCATGTTTCCTTGAGTTATAATGCCAAATATTTCTCGGGTATTTCACCTACTGTTTTGCCCATGGGTTTTTCTTGATGTATGCCAACTTTATCATTTTGCCAGATATACAAACAGAATGATTCCATATTTATTTAGCATTTAAGATTTTTGAAGCTCTTTGGCATCTTTTTACTTCATTTTATTCTTTCATTCAACCCATTAAATTTATTTTTGCTTTGCTTATGATGTAAGTAAGGCTGACACTATTATCCTTTGTTTAGTAAGTGGAAAGACTAAAAGGCAAAGAATTAAAATGATTTGAAAAAAGGGATGTAGCTGGTTAGAATTTTACAGCTAATAATAAACAATTGGGTGTTATTAGAACCCATATCTGCTAACACTCAATCTTTTTTCTCTGGGTTATGTACATAATTTATGCTTACTACAGACAATGGTTGGGTGATAGATTCCATGTTTGTAAGGCCTTTTAATATTTAAATGTTCATTTTTTGAGTAATAAGACATTTGTTTTAATAATAGCCAGGGGATTTTAGATTTATAAGCAGGAGTTTTTTGACAATGAACTCATGGAATTATAAAAGAAATGATTTTTAGAAAATAGAGACTCTTCTTCCCAGAAGGGAACATAATTGTGTTTGAAGTTAGTCCTCAAAATTGCCTCTGGGACTTGCTAAATAGACTCTTTCTAGTCATGTACTTATAGTATTAATTTTGTTTTTTTGTTTTTTTGTTTTTTAAGGAAAGACCAACCACATATTGATGTACGTAATGCATATGCATAACTCCAATGGTTCATCTTAATGAGACAGTACATTCCAAAAACAGCATTTTTTTTTCTTGCAACTATATAGACTTATGAAGCCTAGAGCTAGAGGTATTATGATAAGAGAAGTATAAAATGATGGAGAAACAAGGATTTGGGAGTTAGGTAGAGAGGGGTTTACATTCCTGCAGCTAGCTGTTAGCTTTTTTAATTTATCACCCTTGGTTAGTTTCCTGAAATGTTTGAATTCCAGTTTTCAAACAGTATAATGAAGGACAGATATAACTGTTTTGGGATTATTGTAAGAATTTAGCACTTGATACATAGCTGTTTTCAAGAAATATTAGTTTTCTTTTTTCCTTTTCAACTCCTCTGTTGTCTCCCCCCGCCCCCAAGTCCCTAAGTGAATACTTGGTTGAAGCTTCTTATTTTTAAACAATTTGTTTAGTGTTATCCCCAGAGAGATTAAATAACCTGCCCTAGGTTATACTTCTGAAATGTGAGCTAAAATGTTGTTTCACACAACTTCCAACTGAGAGCGTCTGTGTATCTGAGCAAATGGGTAGTTGAGTGAGTGTGTCTGTGTGTCTGTGTGTTTTACTTCACAATCTTTACAGTTATTTTCAGTTTTCATTGTAAAAGTACTAAATCTAAATACAATATCAGTTTTAGTTATTTCAATGGAATAGAGATAAACTTCATTCTGATACTTATAGAAAGTTACTATAGACTTTATAAATACTTAATAAAATCAGCATCATACATGTCAAAATATTTGCTCTAATTGTCAAATGACTGTAAAGAAAATGGACTATGCAGGGAGCTGCTGTGGCTGAGGTCAGGCTATCAATGACTGAGATGCATGGTGTGTTGATATTTTTGGGGAAAGAGGCAGAGTAAACAAGGAAGTAGAGAGGTTGTGGAGTGTAGCTGTTGAAAATGCAAGCTTGGAAATCAGGTTGCCTAGAATTCAGTTATGGTTCCAAAACAAAGCTACCATATGTGAGACCTTGGGAAAATCATTTAACGTCTCTAATCCTTAATTTCTGAATCTGGAAAATAGAAATAATAGTACTGACTTTTTAGAGTTGATTTGAGGACTAAATGTGTAAATACATATAAAGGGCATAGTAAGCATTACAAAAATGATAGTTTTGTTTTGTTCCCTGTTACGTTAGTTTCAAAGGTTGACTGTATTATCCAGACAACCTAGCAAATATCCTGCATAGCATTCTAACTTCGGTCCAAGAGATGGTAACAATGAGTTAATTCTACCAGCATAAATGTGCTCTCTGTATTTTGGTTAGCATGTGTATTAGTTTTCTGCTGCTGTGTAACATATTATGTATTTAAAACCTTAAAACAAGATGCATTTATTATCTCACAGTTTCCAGGAGTCAGGAGAACAGGCATGGCTTAGCTCAGGGTCTTACTTCACTGCAATCAGAACATTGACCAGATTGCATTTTTCATTTGGCGTTCACCGTCCTCTTCCAAATGCACTGGGTTTGGGCAGAATTTAGTTCATTGCAATTGTGGGACTTCAGTCCTCAGCTCCTAGAGGCCACACACAGTTCCCATCCATGCTGCCCTCTCCTGCAGTGGACATCGTAATTGCTTGCTTCTTCAGAGCCAGCAGGACAGCCTCTCTGCATGTTAGCAAGATATATCTGTGTGTGTGTGTCTGTGTGTGTGTGTGTGTGTGTGTGTGTGTGTGTGTGTATAGAACATGTATGAGTGCATTGACATAATCACTGGAGTGATACCCCATAACTTTTGCCATATTCTGCTAGTTAGAAGCAGGTAACAGTCCTGCCCACGTGCAGGGGGAGGGAATTACGCAGGGCATAAACACTGGAGCCACCCCTAGGGCCTGTCTGCCACAGCATGTTAAATTTCTTGATTTAAAATTCATGTGACCCTGTTATTTTAGATTTCTATAATTATGCAATATTTAATAAAAAAGGAATATTGTCACTAATTGTAAAATTGTGTTCTCAGTTATGCATACAGTATAATTCCCCATAGGCCATTTTTCTCTGCCTAATATTTATCCATTATTTCAAGCTGGCTCACCCCCAAACTAAATACAGCCTACTCTGGTATTTAATACTTTTCAGAACCTGACAAAGCCTCAATACCCAGCCCTTTCTCCCCATTATTCCCATATACATACCCTGAACTACCTGCCCCTCACTAGCCCCCATCATTGAACTACCTGCCCTCCACTAGCCCATTTTGTTGAACTACCTGTCCCCATTAGCCCCCGTTGTTGTTAGTGCACATCCTATTGCTTCTTTCCCTTTCTCTTTCTCTTTAAAGCACATTTATATCTCCACCTCTTCCATTACATTTTCCCTATTTCTTTCCTCCTCTTTAGCCAGCCCAGGATTTTTCCTGCATAGTTTTATACCTGTATTACTTATAGCCATGTATATAATAGAATCTTAAAGAATATTCACTATGGCTGGCCGAGTGGCTCAGTTGGTTAAGAGCTCGCTCAAGAGTGCAAGCTGAGCTCTGAGCAACAGCAGTTTGATGACCAACTTGAGCTGAGCTACCGCTGAGCTGTCTACAGGTGGCAAGATGGCTCAGCTTATAAAAAAAAAAAAATTCACTAAATATAAAAATGCCTTCTTCATTTAGAATAGTGATCAGCTTGAGAGTCACATTCAGTTTAAGAGCCATATTTCAAAGGATTTTCTTCATAGATTATCCAGTCTTACATTGACTCAGTAATTGGAGGTGCACCTCAAATAACCTTAAATATCCTGTAGGAATCCATTGTTACTTACACATTTGGAACTGACTGCACATGGGAGGAATGTGACTAACTGGGGTCCGGGGGGAGGGCTGTGGTGGCAGCCTCTAAGGGTCCTCCATGATCTCTGTTTCCTTCTCTTCACGTCATCATTTTTTCCACCCATATTTACCAGAGGTGTTCTATGAGGCCTATAGAATGTAGCACATGTTATGGTATATTGTTTTTCAGACCAGGTTGTGCAAGATATTCAGACGTCTATTTTGGGTGTTCTTTCTCTCTTCTTTCCCTTCCTCCTTCCCACCCAACCTCTCTCCCTCTCCCTTCCTCTCACTGTGGTATGACTTGCTACAGGGAAGGATGTCTACCATGGAGAGGTCAATGTGTTGAGGAACTAAGCCCTCTGACCAACAGACAGGGAGGAACTGGCAATACCTTGAGCCTTCCTAAGAAAACTTAAGCCTGACCCATCCAGTTAACCACTCCTGGATTCCTGATCCTTAGAAACTGTGAGTTAATAAATATTTTTTGTCCTAAGCTGTTAAGTGTGTAATTTGTCCTGTGGCAATAGATAATTAATACATTATATAATATCTCACCCCTAAAATTATTTCCACAAATTTCCTCATTGTCCTGGACTTTGTGTGGAATATAAGGATTAAAGTGTACAGAATATGTGGTCTGTAAGTGAATGTAATGGGATAGGCATGCATATATATTAGATAGTGAGCCTAGTGGGAAGAAAATGTGAAATGTTTAGATTTCACTTGGAATATTGATTTTATACTGTACAGAGACCACATTTAATCTCTTATCCGGTGATGACATCCATGGTGGAGAGTCGTGCATACTTGGGACTGGGTAGGTCTGGGTGCTGGTGTGGAAGTGGCTCTTTTGTAGGAGAGCTGTTTGGAATAGTTAAATACACTCTTTCCCTGAGCTTGTAGAATCTGTTCTACTAATGTATCTGTTGGTCTTCGTAATTTCCTTCCACAGTTGTAAAGAATAGAGGTACATGGAAGCATCTAGATGTATGTACATATATTTGCTATGTTTTGAAATGTTGAGTTCACTAGGAAAATAATATAGTTGATCTCCAGAAAAGTGAGTAGAGAAGTATGTATCAGCAAATAATAGAGCAACATTTTTAAAAAATAAATTCACATTAAGCCATCATTCCATATTTCACTCTTCTTGATTATACTGTGATGATAAAACCTGGGCAAAAATACTGTGTTATATTAAAAAAGGAAGAAGAAAATGGAAACTTGTTCATATCAAAGAAGGAGAGTTTACGTTTATAATTTTTAATTTGTGGCTTGGAGTGGTCTACTAGTAAAATTTTTGATACCGTTATACAAAATAGTAAAATATGAATTTTAACTGGCCTGCTTTTCAGTTCAACTGAATGTTAAGTACATTTTTAATGGCCTTATTTGCTGGGAAGAGCACTATTACAATAATCTGCTATTTACAGCCCATATCAAGTATGAAGCAGCATCACTTAGCACAAAGTTTGTGCTTTGGGAACCATTTTCACGGCATCTAACAGTCCTGCCCCACATTTCTTGGAATTAGTCTTTAATGATATCATTTTTCCAAAATGAGTTGTTGTTCAAATTTACCGATTGTTTTGTGGTTAAAATCTCATCCAACAGCTATATTTAAAATGTCATACACATTTATAAGGGAAGGTCCACTGCAGCTACTGTTATATTAGTAATTGTATGAAATATTATAGAGGAAATGCTATTCCCTTGAATATTTTTACTGGTTTCCCCCCCTCCCCCGCCCCAATATGCTATCCGAGGGGTGAATAAGAAACCTCAGTTTTAACTGTCGGCAGTTCAGTTTGCTGTTGTCCACTAGGGAACACAGGACTGTTGCTGTAGGTGGCATGTAGAGTGCAGTCTGAGCCTGAAGCCTCTTAGCTGTCAGGCTCAGGACCTGCTCTTTCTGTGTTAGCCCAGCACTGCTTAGTAGGAGCTGCACGTGAGCAGCCTGGGAGAGAGCTTTCTTCCTCGGCTGTGCTGTGGTTAGGCCGTGCTCACATTTTCACTGCGATTCTGCCTTATCCAACTTTCTAGATGCAACTCACAGCACAGTAGGTCTAATACAGATTAACGCCTTTGCCTGAAGACTGAAACGTGTGTCTCAGAGTTGCTAATGCTCACTGAACCATTTTATTGAAGATAAAGTAAATAAAATAGATTGCTGTATGAGAGTTCCCTGAAATCAAATGGAATAATTTGGCAGGGTTAAGCCCATGAAGAAGGCAAAGCAGTGAAAAAGATGGGAATACTTTTTATGGTTATTATGTCAAGGGATAAATATTCTTGTTCTATTGGGCCTCTATATTAATTTTTGTCCTAACAATTAAATGTGCAACATAATTCTCAACTGCCATGTTTTTGGTCTTAAACAATGGTCCTCTTTAAGAAAGTAATATGAATAAGACTTCTGAGGCTACAGTATTGTGATGATTTTTTCTTTGTCTTTTTCTGACACTTAAGCTTGGGGATCAGTAGCCTCAGAGAATTTAATAAAGAACACAAATGAATGGATTTGCCAAAGTGCACTCTAGAATCTTAAGTTTGGAAAATAACAGTACTACTGAGCCAAATAAAGATGCTAGTAAACTTGAGTATTTTATTCATTAATTAAAAGTATGTGTTCACATGAGAACAACATCTTTGGAAACTGTCCTGTGATTTTTTGTTTTCTTGTTGTGTAAAACTATTAGGTTTATATAAAGAATTATAAAATATACATTTTGTGCATATTATCATAAGAAATAATTTTGGCGAGAAAGAAATAAGTTAGAGTGACCTTATCATATTGGACTATGAAATTATAATGACAATAACATATGATACCACAATAACATACACTGACATTTAATTTGTAAATTATAAGGATCTGAGCACTTGCATGAGGATGTGGAATGTCTGATGCAGAGAACTCAAGATCTCTTATTTGATTGCCTAGGTCAGATTAAATCAGATTAAAAGTAAATATTATAGAATAAAGATCAATTAAAGGGTTTTGTTAGAAAAGTTTCTGAGCTTGCAAATTAAAGACAGTTTTTCTCTTCAACTTTATAAAGAATCGGTCATGTTAATATTTTATTCTATAATTTCTCTTATGGTTTCTCCAAATTCAAGAAAATTTTAGTTTGTATCCCTCTTGAATGTTTAGTTCATTTTGCTAATACATTTCATTTGTTTCTCAGATAATGATTAATGCTTACCTTTTAGTTATTTAACTACATTTTAAATTTAAATCCATTAAATGCATTATTTCTTGTCCCTAGGTACCCAGTAGCCCATCATTTCTTACAACTGTGAACTATTTATGTCACAATGATTTCAACTAACTTTGTTATTGGTTAGATGCAAAGCATACATCACAGTCTATATGAACAATGAGCCATGTTTTAAAAAAGATATTAAAAATATATAGCTAGCTTACAACCTTGTATCAGTTTCAAGTGTATACCATAGTTGTTCAACAATTATATACTTAAAGAAGTGATCACCATGGTAGTCCAGCAATGATTTGACACTGTACCACACTATCACAATATTATTGACCATATTCCCTGTGCTGTACATTACATCCCATGACTTATTTGTTTTATATCTAAAAATTTGAACCTCATATTCCCTTTCATATTTTGTTCTCCTTTTTTAATTATTCAATTATACTTAACATGCAATATTATTTTATATTAACTTCAGGTGTACAGCATAGTGGTTAGACATTTATATAATTTAAGAAGCAACCGCCCTGACTAATCTAGTACCCACCTGACACTATATAAAGTTATTACGATATTATTGACTATATACGCTATGTTTTACTTTACATCCCTGTGACTGTTTGTACTTACCAATTTGTACTTCTTTTTTTTTTAAAGATTTTATTGGGGAATTGGGGGAGGGGAACAGACAAGTTGCTATCCTCTTTTGTTCTTCCATCTAGTTGTGGAGGACATTGCTTCATTTGCCCATATTGGTACATCATTGCACTCTTCCTGGGTGAGGTGGATCAGTTGCTGGCCTCTGGACAGCCACTCACAGTGGCTATTGGCAGCTCACACAGGCTGCTGGCCACTTACTCTGGCTGCTGGCCACTCACTGTAGCCTATGGCAGCCCACTGCAGGAGGGGCTGCAGCTACACCATCCCCGGCAACTCACAGCAGCCCAGCTCCAGGTGGACTACCATTCACCACCTTAGCTGTAGAGGGCAGTGTCACTGGCCCTCATATGTGGGATCCTACCGGGCCCTGCTGCTCAGAGCTGGAATCCCAAGCCAGTTCTTAACCAGCATGCCACTTGCTGGTCCCCAATTAGTACTTCTTAATTCTTTCACCTTTTTCACCTGTGCCCCAACTCCCCTCTTAACTATCAACTAAATAAATCTAGTACCCATCCATCCACCATACATAATTATTACATTATTGACTATATTCCTTATGCTTTACTTTATATCCCCATGACTACTTTGTAACAACGAATTTGTACTTCTTAATCCCTTCCCTTTTTTCACCCACCTCTTGAAGTCCCTTCCTTCTGGCACCTATCAAAATGTTCTCTGTATCTATGAATATGTTTCTGTTTTGTTTGTTTACCTAGTTTATTCTTTGGAATCCACATATAAGCAAATCACATTGCATCTGAGATACTCCACTCAGCATAACAACTGCCAGGTCCATCCATGCCACTACAGATGGCAAGAACTCATTTCCTTCCCTGGCCGAGCAATATTCCATTGTATATATGTACCACCTCCTTTTTATCCATTCATCCATCAATAGACACCCAGGCTGCCCCCACATCTTGGCCATTGTAAACAATGCTGCAATGAACATATGGATGCACATGTCTCCTTGAAGTAGCATTTTGAGTTTCTTTGAATAAATACCCAAAAGTGGGATTACTGGGACCTTGTCTCTTGTTACAGCCTTGGTTTTAAAGTCTGTTTTGTCTAATATAAGTATTGCTACTCAAGCTTTTTTTTCTATTTCCATTTCTATGAATAACTTGAAGTGTATCTCTTGTAGGCAGCATATTTAAAGGTTTTGTTTTCTTATCCATTCAGCCACCCTATGTCTTTTATTTTAAAAAAATATTTTATTAGGGAATTGGGGGAGGGGAACAGCGTTGGGGAACTGGGGAAGGGGAACAGACAAGTTGCTGTCCTTTTGTTCTTCAGTCTAGTTGTGGAGGATGTTGCTTCACTGGCCCATGCTGGTATCATCATTGCACTCTTCTCTAGTGAGGCAGATCCGTCGCCAGCCTCTGGACAGCCGCTCACAGTGGCTCTTGGCAGCTCACTCTGGCTGCTGGCCACTCACGCTGGCTGCCGGCCACTCACTGTAGCCTATGGCAGCCCACTGCAGCAGGGGCTGCAGCTATGCAATCTGGGGACTCACAGCAGCCCAGCTCCAGGTGGAGCTGCTGTTCACCATCTTAGCTGCAAAGGGCAGTGTCACTGGCCCTCATATGTGGGATCCGAACCAGGGCTACTGGCATCCCAAGCCAGCTCTTAACCAATGTGCCATTCGGCCGGCCCACCCTATGTCTTTTGAATGGAGCATTTAATACATTTACATTGAAAGTAGTTCTTTATAGATATGTAGATTTTTCCATTTTATTATTCATAACTTTGATTTTTTTTTTTTTTTTACAATCTTAAATAAGTTCCTCTAAGATTCCTTGTAATACTGGTTTGCTGGTGATGAGCTTTTTCTTCTCTAGGAAGTTCTTTATCTGTCCTTTGATTTTAAAGGTTACAGTAGTCTTGATTGTAGATCCTTGCTTTTCATCACTTTGAATATTCCCTGCCACTCCCTTCAGGCCTGCAAAATTTCTGTTATGAAATTGTTGACAGTTTCATGGGAACTCCCTTGTAGGTACTAATTGCTTTTCTCTTGCTGCTTTTAGGATTCTCTCGTTGTCTTTATCCTTTGCTATTTTAATTATGATGTGTCTTGGTGTTGGCCTCTTTTGGTTCATCTTGTTTGGGAAACTCTGTGCTTCCTGGGCTTATATGCCTGTTTCCTTCACCGTGTTAGGAAAGTTTTCAGTCATTATTTCTTGAAACATTCAAGCGAATGTTGTTACACTTGATATTGTCCCAAAGATCTCTCAAACAATCCTCATTTTGTAAAATCTCCTTTTTCTTTTTATATTCTATTTGGGTGTTTTCTACCACCTTGTCTTCCAAATCACTGATTTGATCCTCTGCCTCATCTAGTCTGCTGGTGATTTCTTCCTAGTGCATTCTTCATTTTTAGTTACTGTATTCATAATTTTTGACTGGTTCCTTTTTATGGTTTCTATTTCTTTTTTTTATGCTTGCAATCTTTTTGTTGAAATTCTCACAAAGTTCCTTGAGCATCCTTGTGATCAGTGTTTTGAAATCTATATCTGGTAGGTTGCTTGCCTCCATTTTGTTTAAGTTTTGTGGTTTTTTTTTGTTGTTTTTTTTTTAGTTCTCTTTTGTCTCTTCATTTGGATATATTTCTTTGTTTCCTCATTTTGGTTGCCTTTCTGTGTTTGTTTCTATGCATTAGGTAGATCTGCTATGTCACCAAGTCTTGACAGGTGGCATTATGTAGTACATGCACTGTGGGGCCTAGTGACACAGTCTCCCTAATCACCTATGCTGGGTGCTCCAGGATTGTCCCTTGTGTGGTTTGTGTGTGCCTTCCTATTATAGTTGGGCCTTGATTGCTATTGGCACATCAGTGGGATTGACCCTCAGGTTGACTAGCTATGGAGTTTGGCCAGGTCCAAAACTACTGGCTGCTGTGCAGGGAGCTTACCTCATGGAGTGGGATTCCCCCCAGTGGGCTCTGGTGCCTGTTGAGATTGTTCTTTAGGTGTGATGCTTGTGGGTTAATTGGGTGGTGTTCTGCTGTGGTTTGAAGCCGACCTTTAAGTAGGTTCATTCTGGGACCTCTTGGATGGGGTTCTGGTACAGGCCCAGGTCAGCCACTGCCTGTGACTGGTCATGGACTACCTGATGGTTGGTAGTGATCAGTGCTTGTTCACTGCCTGTGCTTGACCTGGAAGCACATGGGAGAGTCCATGCTGTGAACCTAGAACAACTACCACCAGTACCAGGTCTGGGGTAGCTCTGCAAAAAGCTAGAACACTCCGAGGCCTGCTGCCACCTCCCAGCTCCTGTAAGGTTCAGCCACTGATAAAGTCTCAGTGGGTAGGTGTTGGGTGTGATAGGTCTCAGGGAGTCACGAGGATGGAGCAAGTGGAGCTCATCAGACCAATTCAAATTCAGATTTGGCCATGTACGTGGGGGAGGTATCAGCACAGGAAAGATGGCACCCATCTGCTAGCTGCAGGGGTAAAGGACCCCACACAGGGAAAATGGTGATTATCTTCTAGCCCTCACCTGAAGCCACACATCTCAGTCTGCCTCCTGGATGTCTCCAGCACCCTGCGAGTCACTGCCCCTTCGGTGGAGCCCAGAGTGAGTGCTGCAGGCGAGTCTGTGCGGACCCTTTTAGAGGACATCTGGGTTTCTCATAGCCTTCCATCTCACCCACATGGTTGGAATCCCTACTGTTTTTTTACCACTAGATGTGGAGGCTCCTATTTCTGAGATCAGGACTCTGGTCTGGGGAGCTGGATGTGAGGCTGGAGTCCCTTGCTCCTCCATGGGGAACCTCTGTGGCCTAGATATCCCTCCCTAGTTTCATTCACCATATGGAGGTTTGGGGCCAGCTTATTTGGCATCGCCCCACTCCCCACCCCCCACCCGTCTTGACATGGCTTCTTCTTTGTATCCTTACTTGTAAAACTTCTGTTCAGCTAGACTTCAGATGGTTCCCAGGTTGGTTGTTTTATAATTTTGTTGTAATTTTGATGTATTCATGGGATGAAGTAAGCACAGTGTTACTCCACCATCTTGTACCTGACCATCTAACAGTGAGCCATCTTAAAGCAATCTTTAACACGTTATTTGCTCTATTAAGTAATCAAGTAACCAAGAACTGCTTAGCCTCCTACCACTAAATTTGACCATATTTCCTCATAGGGTTTGCTCAGTCTCAGGGTTCAGGGTGCCTTCGACAGCATGAAAGGCTTAAAAAGAATAAACATGTTTCATGTTCTCTTGTGAGTGACTTGAAAGAGATGTTATTATCACATTTCAGTTTTCTATATGTAGTAGAGCTAAAAGTGTAATTAATTACCCAATATTTATTTCATAATCTCAGGTACAGTATAGGATGTTTTAGTCAATGACAGTGGTCCCATGAGATTATAATGGATTTGATAAGTTTCTATTGCCTAGTAATGTCACAGCCATCATAATGTAGCAAAGTACTTTCCTCACGTGTTTGTGGTGATGGTGGTGTAAAAAAACGACACTGCTGCAGGTTATATAAAAGTATAGCACAGACAATTATATACAGTATGTAATAATTGATATTGATGATAAATGACTGTTATTGGTTTATGCATTTACTATATTATAATTTTATCATTATTTTAGTGTATACTCTTTCTACTTATTAGAAAAATGTTTTCTATAAAATAGTATGTTGTGTTATGCTAGTTGCAGCTTCGTACATCTGATGTTTACATTGAGTGCATAATTTTCTCTTGAGCTTGATATAATCTAATGTTGTTTTGTTCATTGTGGCCCCAAAGTGTGCAGAATCCACTGCCAGTGTTGCCAGTAAGAGGCCATATCAAGTGATTAATTTGGAAATGAAATTAAAAGTTATTAAGGACTACAAAGTTGGAAAGTCAGTGATGGTTATTGCTTGCCCATCAGGCATGTCCTAGAACACAATGGCAGAAGCTGTTAAAAGATCTGCATCTTGAAGGCAATGAAACTAACAAAAACTTGAGACTTAAAGAAACTTGTATTGACCTGGATTGAAGACAAGACACAGAAGTATATCCCTCTTTGCACCATGGTGATCACAGACAAAGCAAAAAGTTTGTTTGTGATGTTGAAATCAAAGGCTATACCTAACTATGATATTGAATTGATCGCTTGCTCTGGGTGGTTTAAATGATTGAAGAATTGCTATTCATTACGTAATCTGAAAGTGAGTCATTAGTGTGCAAATATTGATATAAAAGCAGCAGCTGAAAATATTTTGGAAACTCTAGATAAGCTGATTGCAGAGGAAAATTACTTGGCAAAACAAATATAGAAGAACCCCCCCCCCATTCTGGAAACGGATGCCTAAGAGGACTTTGGTCAATAAGAAGGCCAAGTCAGTGCCAGGTTTCAAGGCTCTTTAAGGAAGGATAACAGTCTTGCTTGGAGGCAATGTTTCAGGCTACAAATGAAACCCTTTGTGATCTGGCACAGTGAGAGATCAGGGCCTTCAGGCAAATCAGTAAGCCCACACTGCCTGTGCACTGCAGGAGCATAGGAAGCTATGGTTACTGAGCTCCTCTTCCAAGATGCCCTCCTGGATTGTTTTGCCAGTGAAATGGAGAAGTAATGTTTGGAGAATAGACCTTTCAAGGATTTGCTTATTGTTGATAATGCTCCTGTGTTTGAAACAATGGAGGTATTTTGAGGAGGATTAATGGCAATTTGTGTTTTACTGTAATGAATGTTTTAAAAAAATTTAAACATCCTCTGTATTATTTGATCACACCTCTTACACCTTATTGCTAGACAACCATAATATACATAATCCAAGATACTTTTAATAGTCTAAAGCATTCTATTATTATTTCCCATAGAAAATAGGTATACAGGGTCGGCCAAATGGTGTGTTGGTTAAGAGTTGGCTTGGGACGCTAGCTCTGAGCAGCAGGGCCGCTGTTCGGATCCCACATGAGGGCCAGTAACACTGGCTCTCTACAGACAACAGCTCAACCTGGAGCTGGGCTCCCATGAGTCGCCGGCAAAGGCTGCAGCCCCTGCTGAGTGGGCTGCCATGAGCTACCCTGAATGGCTGGCAGCCTGAATGAGCGGCTGGCAACTGGCATGTGCTCCCGTGAACCCCTGTGAGTGGCTGTCCAATGACCGGCGACCAACTGCCTCACCTGGGAAGAGCCCAATGATCACAATACCAACATGGGGCAGTGAAGCGATGTCCACAGCTAGACTGAACAACAACAGAAAGGACAGCAACTTGTCTGTTCCCTTCCCCAAATACCCCCAATAAAATCTTTTTTAAAAAAAATAAAAAAAAAAGAAAGAAAATATGTGTACATTGGGCCTGTCTTGGATGAGGATGCATGTCATTCTGTTAAAGGAGAAACTATTGGTTGTCACTCCAACATCCTTTCTTCTCTGCAAACAGAACACTTATGTTGTTGAGAGATAACTTTCATTATTCCACATGGCATATACTTCATGGGAAGTTGACCCTACCCCTTGCTCCCATGGGTGGATACTGACTAAGTCAGGCTAATTATGATAATTCCATTCCCTTTCCCAAAGTTATTTATATTCTATTATTAAATTAATAAATATTAAATAATGTTAAATAATTTCATTAAACTTATAGAAATAAATTTGGTGTTTGATTAAGTATTAAAACTGGAGCCCTTCCTACCTCTTATCCAAGTGAGACAGTAACTTTCTTTTCTACTTAAGCCCTTTTTATTTAGATTTTTTTGCTACTTGGAGGTATAAAAATGCTGCTATACTCATTATAATCATTCTTTGAGGGTTGGACCCTAACCAGATTTTCATTTTACCATGATCTCTACTTGCATCATGCAGGACCCGTTTAGGGAAGAGGACTGAGGAGCTTGAGGGGGAACACGGATGGGAGTTTCTCTTCCAAGAGTTAAGAAAGGTTATTAAAGGAATAGAAAGTGTTTCGTGTGTCTCTTGTCTTCTGAAATAATTTACAAAAATCAAAGAATTATGCAGTAGTCATTTACACTTTTAGGTTGAGACAGAAATATTTCTAGAAGTTTATGATAAGTTTTCTTGCAGAAGGGCTTGCTCCACTTTTTCCAGCACTTGTCCCTACACACACACACACACACACACACACACACACACACACACTCTTGCACACACAGATAAAACTTCACTTTTGGTGGAATTTTGAAAGAAATGGAAAAGATTTAAACTCACTTTTTTTCTCATCTGAAGAAAGCTGCTTCTCTATTTTTACTTCTTATCCAATATTCACTGGGCAATTCAATATATGGATTCATGTTTCCTTAAATCACAGATGAGGAATCAACCTAAATAGCCATCGGAAAATAAACTGGTTAAATAAATTATAGCGTATCTAAACAAGAAATAACAAAGAATATTTGCAGGTTAAAAAATACTATTTCAGTAACATACAAATTTTGCTTAAATGGTTTAATTGTTCATAGGAAAATTACTAGAAATAAATATATACATATACATACACATACACACACAAAATATTGTCAGTGGTTATTTCTGAGGGATAGTTATAAGATTTTCATTTTATTATATATACTTTTCTGTATGATTTAAACTTTGTTCATTGAACATGTATTTTTC
The DNA here is from genome assembly GCA_033961575.1 of Aselliscus stoliczkanus. Taxonomy (NCBI): domain Eukaryota; kingdom Metazoa; phylum Chordata; class Mammalia; order Chiroptera; family Hipposideridae; genus Aselliscus; species Aselliscus stoliczkanus. The sequence goes on along the minus strand of CM066740.1, from coordinate 65,569,344 downwards.
CTGAAATAAGAAAAAATATTAAAATGAAATAGAAAAAAATTATTAAAGTCTCAACCAGCTCCAATTCTCTAATTAGTGTGTAATTTACTGCTATATACAATTAACCAGGTAACCCATTGCTCAAGTATTCTTAGTAGTAAAGATTTAATATATCCTTGCTGTGTTTCTGCTCAGGATTTCATTGTCATATAGTTAAAATAGAAATTGTGAAAATATTATAAATTGAGATTCAGATGATTTCTATTCTTTCACTATAATCCATGTTCTCTTCTTATACTTTATCATTACTAACTGTAGTTATTTCCCTTATGTTCTCCTTTGCACATCGAAATAAATTATTTGAAATGTTTGTGTAACAATTTTAGAAGCAAAATATTTAAGAATAGAAAATAATACTGCATGCTAAAAAGAACACACATTATACCATTACTAGTGAGCTAGATATCTCGTATATAGTTTATCTTTAAATATTTCCATGTAACTTTCTTACACCCTGGTGTTCTCTATATGTTTTAACTTTATTGTTTATATCATTAATATGAGAATGAAAAAAATAGTATGTTTGACCTCATTTGACTTTTTTGACGCTCAGTCAGTTAAAAGGTTTGTAATACGTTTAATTACCAAATGGTATGATCATTATTCATCTCATCATTTGATGTATAATGTCAACTGAATTGCCTCCCTGGAGTGCACTGTGTTTCGCAGATCAATAGATTTATCAAGAGCTTGAAGGAGAGCTGTAAAGATTCATTGAAAAGAAGGAAAAATATATCCCTCTTTTAAAATGGCTTACATAGTCATTTCATCAATTTCTTAATTATTTTATTTATTTCTGTGCATAAATCTTATAACAATAGTTTTTGAGTATTAGAGCTCCTTAAGTAAACTAAATTACAGTGTTCATCATACTTCTTTTATTCAAATGCTTTGAAAACTATATAACAGAAATAAGGCAGATTTTTTTGAATCAATTCTACTTTTTAGGTTCATGTTGAGTGACTTTTATTTAAAATATGGTTCTCAATATTCTTTGCCCTCTTTAAATATTATTATAAAACATTATTTTGTATTATATCCAGGCCTTTTTTTTGTTATAAAGACATTGTTACAGTCAGAGGTTTGGTACCAGAGGTGCAGTTGGTCCTTCTTTACTAGATGCTTGCCAGTCCTGTCCAATGGTCACTGAAGTGCAGTTAGTAATAAAAATATTTAAAATTCATTGAGTGCTACTGTATGCCAGCTTTTCTAATCACTTTACATGTATTAACTCATTTAACATCGCGACAACCTTGTGAGGTAGCTATTGCCATTTCCATTTTGAGAGATGAGTTACATAATTTGCTCATACTAATTAATAGCCGACCCAGATTTAGGACCTCGTAAGTGGTTCTTAATCACTTATGCATTCTATCTATCCCTTGGGCACAACGGCAGAATAGTAAGAAAACTATTGAACTTTTAACATGCTATATCACTTTTCGCTTCTAATCTGTGGTGTTTTGGAGAATGGAATTTACATATGAAGTATGGGAGGCTCAGTGTTAGATTAGGTCGGTGCAAAAGTAATTGCAGTTTCAGGCCATGAATTTTAAGTCATTATAACTAGGCTCAAACATATAAAAAGGAACCATTACAGTAAACACAGTTTTGCCAACAAACAAAATGAGTTTGTTTATTCCTGTAGCATAAAAATCTGTGCTTCGGGATTTGATGAACTCTTGGAAAGCATTTTCTGCACCCTGATGGTGGTGGAAGTGTTTTCCCTGCCAAAAGTTGTCAAGATGCTTGAAGAAGTGGTAGTCAGTTGGCAAGAGGTCAGGTGAATATGGTGGATGAGGCAAAACTTTGTAGCCCAATTTGTTCAACTTTTGAAGCACTGGTTGTGCGACATGTCAGGCATTGTTGTGGAGAAGAGTTGAATCCTTTCTGTTAACCAATGCCAGTTACAGGTGTTACAGTTTTTGGTGCATCTCATGGAGCATACTTCTCAGTTGTAATGGTTTTGCTGGGATTCAGAAAGCTATAGTGGATCAGTCAGGCAGTAGTCCACCAAACAGTGACCATGACCTTTTTTGGTGCAAGTTTGGCTTTGGGAAGTACCTTGGTCTTCTCGGTTTAACCACTGAGCTGGTTGTCGCTGGCTGTCATATACAATCCACTTTTCATCTCATATCACAATCCAATGGAGAAATTCTTGGTTGTTGCATAGAATAAAAGAAGATGACACTTCAAAACGATGATTTTTTTGATTTTTGATCAGCTCATGAGGCACCCACTTATCAAGCTTTATCATCATTCCAATTTGCTTCAAATGCCAAACTACCATAGAATGGTCGACATTAAGGTCTTCCACAACTTCTTGTGTAGTTGTAAGAGGATCAGGTTCGATGGTTGCTCTCCATTGTTCATTATCAACTTACGATGGCCGGCCACTATGCTCCTCATCTTCAAGGCTCTCGTCTCCTTTGCAAAACTTCTTGAACCACCACCACTGCACTGCACGTTCATTAGCACTCCTGGGACAAATGCATTGTTGATGTTGTGAGTTGTCTGCACTGTTTTATGACCCATTTTGAACTAGAATAAGAAAATCGCTTCAGTTTGCTTTTTGTCTAACATCACTTCCATAGTCTAAATTACATATAAAATCAACAGCAAGTAATAAGTCATTAGCAAGAAACATAGAGTGAGAAATGTGCATTAAGTGATGTATACCATAACCACATTTATTTAAGAATGTATTCCAATATCAAAGACAAATTTCTACAATGCAAAAACTGCAATTATGTCTGCACTGACATGAAATTAGATTAGCCAGAGTGTCAGGTGTGGTATTTAATTTTACTCTACTTACAGTCTAATAAGTCAACCTATTATTATTTCATGGATGTTGGTAAAAGACATGAAACTCCTAGATCAGAGACAAAGGAATGTATTAGTTATAAAAAGCAAGCAGCATAAGCATCAATTTGCATGCTTGCATCCCAAGTGCTGTGGCCAGTATGGCCCAGATAGATCCTGTACACACACGGGGGATATGCTACAGCTGACAAACACCAAGTGATGGAAATCAGCCACTTTTATAGAAAGCAATAGGCAAATTTGTCTGTTGTTCCAGAGAGATGTAATATTTCAGGGTCGTGCAAACATGACCCTGAGCAATGGCTCAGGTGATAGGATAGGGTCTTGCATTCTTGGAGCATCTATAAGAGCTGTGGGAGGGCCAGACGGTCAAGGGGTGTGTCTTTTCCATCTCTGGGCCCTGCACTGTGTTATTTTCTTTCTTTTTTTTTTTTTTGAGGGCAGTATCACTGGCCCTCATATGTGGGACCTGAACCGGGGCCGCTGGCGTCCCAAGCCAGCTCTTAACCAGTGTGGCACTCGGCCAGCTCCTGTGTTATTTTCTTATTGTTGCCCTAACAAATTACCACAAACCTTGTGCCTCGAGGTAACACATACTTATTATCTTACAGTTTGGGAGGTCACAAGAATGAAATGGATCTCTCTGGGCTAGAACCAAGGTTTTCGCAGGACTGTGCTTCTTTCCCGTGGCTCCAGGAGAGAGTTTGTTTTCTAGCCATTTCCAATTTCTAGAAGCCATCACATTCCTTGGCTCTTGGGCCTCTTCCATTTTCAAAGGCAGCAGTGGGTGATTGAGTCTTCCTCATATCACCTCATCCTAACATTGCCTTATCTGCCTCCCTCTTCCACATTTGGAAACTCTGATTACAATGAGCCCACCAGATAATCTAGGATAATCTCCATATTTTAGGCCAGTTCTTTAGTAACCTTAATTTTATCTGCAACCTTAATCCCTCTTTGTAATATAATGTATCACTTTTATGAGTTCTAGGGGTTAAAGCCTGACAACTTTGGGGGGCCATTATTTGGCTTACCACATTCACTGTCTTGGCTTTTGGTGAAGTTGCATGAGTTGGCTAGCTTTTTGGCCATTCTGATTAATCTGACTGACAGAGATTGAGATCAAACCATTGAATTTGTCTATAAAATGTTTAAATAAGTTTACTATTAATACGATTTTAAGCAGTAGGGTTAGGACAACCTGCATTATTGTTCTAGACTCAGCCAATTTTGAATAAATACCCAGAAAGACTAGTAGGTCTTATTTTAGTCAGTCAGGATAAGCATAAGGCCAGTCAGTTAGCCATTTTGATCCACATGAGGAAGTTTAGACTGCCATGCTAATTTTTGGTGTCATTCCCAATAATTACAGAGGGAAATAGATGGATCAAAAAGCAACCCCTCAGTGGAGACATATTCCATGGCCCACTCTATCTCACATACAAGCATGTAACAGAAAGGCACCCAATCACTCCTTTTGGAGATTTGTTGTTTTGCACTACTTTGGTTAAGTTACATGGGCAAAATCACTGCATAGTTGCAGCTTTGAATGCCATACACTCTATAACCCAAGATCAGTGGGCACCAGGAGAAATGTATGGATTTCCATCAGGAAGATTTAAATAAGATTTAAGGGCCCAGGAGCATTAGCTGTTCCTCTCCTCTCCCACTTCCCAGAGTCTAAGGTCTCCTTGCCCAGTGCCCTCATGGACCACTGTCAGAGTTGGGTGAACGGTGTACTCACCCCAGTGGTCATTATACTTATGACTGAGGATTATGTCAGTCCAATTGTAGTGCACAGGTGACTGAATTACAATTACGTTTCAGTTCCCTATGTCTTCTCATAACTGGGTTGGCACCCGGAAAGTGTACCTGTCGGCTTGGCTGGGGGTTGCCATGAGGGTAAAGAGTGATGTATCATATGCAGAAATGGTTAGCATAGAATCCCCAATTTTCAAAATAGGTCTGTAACCCTCTCCCTTTTATCCTGATTATTATCTAGGAGATGATCAAAAAGAGATAAGCCCTTTCTGTGGACAGCTGTATTCAATGACAAAACCACCTTACATAGGTGTGGCGATGGAGAGGAGATGAGAGAGATAAGATCAGAAATTTTTTGTGTTGTTTTTGAGGAGGCTCTTCCAGTCTCTGACTAGTCAGATGCCTGAGGAAGTCAGAGAGCATGGACTCTTTGTCAAATAACTTGGTTTTCAGTCTATTGTGGCTGACCTTTGTGAAAAGAGGTGCTCTACTGTCAGACTGTCCGGAAGCTGAAATATGACATAGGTGTGTTTCGAGGGTTGCGGTACTGTAATCAGAGTTGGATGATCAGACTGGAACAGGGAGACTGTAATCCAAAAAGGTGTTAACAGCAGTGAAATAACAATAGTAGCCCTGGGAGGGACACAAAGGTCCAAAATAATCAATTTGAGAGGAGCAAGTGGAGTCAGTGCTTTTGGGAGAGAGTTCTCCATGGCTCTCTTATATTTCTACACATTTTGTGAGCAGAGAAATTGCCTGCTCTTTTGTTTCAGGGTATCTCTACAAGAGCGTGAGTATAGTGAACAGTCTTGGATGATAGCGACATAGCCATTTGCTGGATCAGAGAGCAGGTTTGTTCACTGTCCATTATAATAAGGACAATGTATCCTTCTGGGATAAAGATGGAGCACTCTTATTTCCTGTTATGAAATATGCGGGTTTCCTAAACTTACTGATATTTTCCTATAACATAACAGGTGTGTGCATTTGTTACTCAGCCCTTTCCACATCACTCTATGGAAATTGGAGTTCAGAAAACTGGCTAACTTGTTAATTTTTGTTAGACCCTTCACAGTTCTTGACAAACAAGACATAAAATATGACCTTGTGTACTACTGCACCATGGATCAACTTCTGGCCGGTGTTGGAAGTCTGGCATGCAGTGGCCACTTCTGGACCCGAAACAGAGTTGTTTATTGTGTGTGCATTTATGATGGAGTATGTGCTGCCGTGTTTGGCATGACAATAGATCCATGGAGTGGTGGCAGTGGTCTGTATGGCACAGGCTTGATCAACATCTTGATTCCAGTCAATCTCATCAAAGAACAGGTGATTACTGCTGTCCTCTGAGAAGTGACCAAGACTCTCATTAGCAGCCACAGTTTTGTCCCCATAGTTTGCAGTCCTTTACTCTGCCATTCTGTGGTCTTCCCAGTGGCAGACCATACCTTGGGGCCATTGGCAACTAGCCATGTGTAGCATGGTTCTTAGGGGAGTTTTGGTTGAGGCTCTAAGGGCTGAGTCATGACCACTGAACAACAGCAGCCTAAGGACATCACTGGGTTTCTACTTAGCTGACAGATCAGTGAAGCAGGTAGAGACATTCCAGGGAACCTCTGTGAATCAAGGGACCCGTTTAGCAGCATCTTTACTTTGGGTGGTGGACTTGGAAAGTTTTTCCCAAAGTGGTGGCTGCCAGTTGTTCATGTAAAACTCAGAATATCGCTAAGACTAGGCTAGCTGCTTTCTACATGTGCCATTTCCATTTGCTTAGAGAGGCCTGTCAGGCCCTCCCCGTTTTCATGCTTTTTTGCTTCCTTCAGACAGCATGGGGTGTATGTGGACCATGGATGGTCAGTCTCTGAGCCACCTAAGCAATCTCTACTGGGCAGATTTCACACAGTCCAATTGGATGTACATATCTATGGTATTTATTGCATTATAATACTAGGTATAGTTTTGCATAAAGTAATTGTGACCCTTTGACTAAGCACAAGTTTGAAGCTGAGATCTGTATCTTATTCATCTTCAAATACTGGTCACTAGCTTAGTGCTGGTTCCTAGCTTAGTGTGAAATACTATGTACTTAAGTACTTAATAAGCACTTGCAGAATAAATGAATAAATAGGTGACTGCCATGTGCATGTGGAAAGAGGTTGTGTTGGCAATTGATAAGGTATGCCTGTCAAATCAGGAGAACGCTCTTATTAATAATGTGCGGTCTGCCTCATTAGTATCAATAGCTATGAGGTTTGGCTTCGATATTCTACTATAATGATTAGGAAAATGGATAAAGTAATGTTGCTTTTTGTATTCCATTTGCAATGATTACATAGATGACTGTTTAACTTCTCTCATACGTTACTGCTTACTTCTGAAAGGAAGGAAAAAGGTGGTTACAAAGTAATAAGCATGGTCTTCAAGATCCTGATAGTCACCAATCTGATGGTATCCTTGTCAGCAAGGTACATACAGCTTATCTTCCTAACACTGCACAAAGTTAAATGAGGTTACCATCACTGTCTTTCTAGTGGCCTTTTCCCAAGCTCCAGATGCTTAATTGTTCAAATTTCCCCCCTGGGAAGTTTATAGGCAATTCCCTGGGTATTTAACAGAGAACAAAGGAAACTAATGTTTATTAAACAAGCAGAATGGTTTGGGCATTATGGTGAGCACATATTTTTTTTGGTTTATCTAATATAACATTCATGAGCACCCATGTTATAAAGGGACATGCAGTTTAAGTACTTCCAAATCCCACATGAGTATTTTACTTAATATTTAACTGGTTCCCAAGCTTGCTTCTTTCCATTAGACCTCAGTTATTCAAATACTTCGAATTGAGGGAAGTAATGGTTAACATGAATGTCAACCACACTGTTGTATGAAGGGTTGTATTCTTAACTGGAGAGAGTGCTCTGTGCATGCCTACCAGCTATGAAAATGTTTTAGTTTTCCTTTCTATTTATATATAAAACAGTCACTATGAAAACATACATAAGTATAGTCAATCCTGGTTATTCACGGTAATTATGTTATATAAAGTCACTGCAAATACTGAATTAGTGAATACTGAATCATTTCTCTTCAGGGAAATACAAGGCTAGGTTCCTGCGAGCCTCTGGTCACAACATTTCCATCAACTGATCAATACATCACCTAAAATTATGTGTGTTTCTGTAAAGACATCTTACTTAATATATATTGTTGATTCGTTCATATTGATTCACTAATATTGAACATTGAGCCAACATCACTATGGCTGATGCCTTCATGGAGCTTATCTAACTAACACACATTTCCCCAGAAGCACATATGGCCTTCTTATGGCTAGGGACTTCAGACAGCATTTCAGGACTGTACTTGGGGCCTATTTGAAACAGTGCAATCACTAACTAAAAGCACAAATATGACACTGCATACCACTAAAAGGCCATTGTTTATAATATGAGGGCTGAAATAAGAAAGCAAAGTGTCACCTTGATTCACCTCATTGATGTGTATGTCAGATGACTCAAACCTTTTGCTGCTCTGTTCATGTCTTTGAAGGACATTGGAGGTGCTATGAGCATTGATTTTGGGACTACAAATAAATTTCAGCACTTAGATGAATTCACAAATATGGAATCTATGAAAAATGAGGAACAACTGTTATGTATTATATATACACATTTGTATAATTACTAAAAATGCTTTTTCAAAATACATATGATTCCCATTCTCCAACATTATATTCTTGACTGATGCATTTATTCTGTATCTATATGATCATATATACTGTGACAGGTGCAGTTGATGGCACTGTGGATATAACAATGAAAAAACATTCATTGAACTGACAGGGCTTTAAGTGAATACTATGCCAGCTGATGATCAGTGCCCTAAAGTAAACTAAGCAGAAGAAGAGGCTAGACCTCTGTGGAGAGAGCTATTTTGTATAAATTGCCCACATACATTATGGCCGAGATCTGCAGTAAATGAGAAAGCAAGCCTTGTACTTATAAGGGAGGAGTGCTCCTGGGGAGGGGACCAGAAGTGGGGAGCCTGGGAGAATTCCACAGGGAAGGCATCTCCACAGGAGAGCAGGCCAGTGTGGAAGCAGAGTGAGCCAGACTTCAGGACATGGCAACAGAAAGTCAGCAGGCCATGTTACAGTCTTGTAAGGAAGGCCATGGAGCCCAGTTACACCAAAATCCCCTTGATAAAACATTTCTAATTTTAAAAAAATTACCTCTTTTCCTTTAAAGATGTAAACTGCCTTATAAATGATATAAACATGTTGTTAGCAACTGATTTAAGCGCTGGATGCTGGGGCCCCTAGCTTCTGCCTCACTCTCAATACAGGAAAGACACATGCAGTTTCTTTTAAAGTTTGTTTTAATCCTTTCTGGGGAAGTGAAAATTCACTTTATTCAGAATATTTGTTTCTGATGATATCTAAAATAAAATTATCATTGTTTTATTGTCACTCCCCACCCCTCCCTAGTCCTTTATGTTCCCAAAGCTTTCAGAATGCCTAATGAGCTTTCTTTTTCTTTTCTTTTTTTTTTTTTTTTGAGGGCGGTGTCACTGGCCCTCATATGTGGGACCGAACCGGGGCCACTGCCTTTCCAAGCCAGTGCTTAACCACCGCACCACTCTGCCGGCCCTTGCCTAATGAGCTTTCTGCTCCTCTTTCCCAATTCTTGCTGTTGTCCCAACATATTATCTGTTAAGAGACAGTCATAGAGTTAGATCTCACCTTATCTTGGCTTGATCGTTGATGTTTTTGACTGTGGGCAGTAGATTGAAACCAACGGCTTAGAGACGCTTGATCGTCATGAGCGGTGAGAACGTAGAGATGGTCGATGGCACAGCCTAAAGCTGTGGGATAACATCTAACCCACATGGGGCTTTGATCATGACAATTGCTCAGTAAATGCTTGATAATCAATGCTTGATAAGCACATGAAAAAAGGGAAGGAATTCAAAAAATGAATGATGCAGCTAGATTTGGCTCTGTGTTGGATCTGCTCAAATGTAGACAGGTTTCAATCACTCTTGTCCGCACATCTGCCACCTGCTCCCAGGCACCGTCACTTCCCACCTTTGATTTTGCCATTGCCCTTTACTTAGCCTAACTCCACACTTGATCCTTACAGTCCGTTTTCATCACCGCAGTTAACGAGATACTTTCAAAATCTAAATCAGATCATGTCACCTCACCATTCAAAACTGTCCACACCCCTACCCCTTCTGTCCTGGATCTGCTGCCGTTTCCTTAACAGTCAGATTTGAACACCTTAAAATGGCCGACAGTTTCATATACAACCTGACCTCATATCTTGTGTCCTCCCTTGTCTCATTGTGTTCTTGCCACATTAGCCTTCTTGCTGTACGTTAAACACACTGCCCATAGTCCGTCATCAGGGCCATGGCGATGGCCCTTTCCTTTGCCTGGGTTGCTTTTCCTCCACATATCTGCATGGCTAACTTCATCACCTCCTTTAAGTCTGCTCAAATGTCATTTTCTCAGTGAGGCCTTCCCTGACAATTGTATTTAAATTTCCAGTTCCACAACCACGTTGATTAATCATCCTCATCCTTCTCTAATTTTCCCACAACATTTATCACCTTTTAACATACTATAATATTTATTATTTTTTACTTTTAATAACTCTTCTTCACACACTGCAATGTATGTTGGGGGGTGACAAAGAGGCTTTACTCAGGATTTTTCTCTCTTTCTTGAAATGCTTCTCCTGAGTGTAGACCTATTTGAATCCTACTCAGGATTCAAGTTCCTGTTCAAGTATTGAGGTGTTGAATTCCCAGCGTTTCTCCCCCACACCATGTCTACATAGCACAGAGACTATCTTTGTACTAGCAAAACATATGCTCATTATAGCAGGAAAATCAATAAAGAAAAATCAGCATTCATTATTTTGGTTTCTGGAAGCTAGTTTATATAGTTTTATATGGAATTAATTGAGCAGTCATACAGATGACTCTAATTTGTACATTTTGAATTGGTTTTATGTTTTTTTTTTTAAATTTAAAAAAATTTTTCCATTAGATTTGACATACAATGTTATATTAGTTTCAGGTGCACAACATAGTGATTAGACTTTTCTATAACATATGAAGTGATCGCCCTGATAAATCTAGTAGGTTGTCAGAAAAGTCATGACGTATTTTTTCAGTTTTTCATTGCAAAAATGTGTCATGACTTTTCCGATAACCCAGTAGTACCCATCTGTTACCATGCATAGTTATTACCATATTACTGACTGTATTCTTTATGCTATCACCTACATCCCCATGACTATTTTTCAACTACCAATTTGTACTTCTTAATCCCTTCCCTCCTTCAGACATCCTCCTAACCCCCACCCATCTGGCAACCATCAAAATATTCTCTGTATCTATGAGTCTGTTTCTGTTCCATTTGTTTGTTTGTTTTGTTCTTTAGATTCACACATAAGTGAAATCATATGGCATTTGTCTTTCTCTGTCTGACTTAATACACTCAGCACAATACCCTATAGGTCCACCCAAGTTGTCGCAGATGGCAAGATTTCATCTTTTTTTTTTTATGGTTGAATAATGTTCCATTGTACATACAGAAGGTGCCAAAAAGTGTATACACATTTTAAGAAAGAAAAAAACTGTATTAAAATTGTAACACTCAATGTATACTGGTAACAAAATATGAATACAAGTTACATTTGACTTCTGCAATTACAAGAGGTGCTCAAAGTGCTTCCCATCAGTGTAATTTTAATACAGTTTTTTCCTTTCTTAAAATGTGTATACATATATTTGGCACCCTCTGTATGTACAACTTTTTCTTTATCCATTCATCTATTGATGGATACTTAGGTTTCTTCCATATTTTGGCCATTGTAAATAATGCTGAAATGAACATATGGATGCACACATCTTTTTGAATTAGTGTTTTTTGGGTTTCTTTGGATAAACACCCAGGAAAGGGATTACTGATTCCTTCTTTGTCTCTTGTTATACCCTTTGTTTTAAAGTCTATTTTGTCTTGTATAAATATTGCAACCCTAACTTTTATTGTTTTTCACTTCTATTTACATGAAATGTCTTTTTCCATCCCTTTGCTTTCAGTCTATGTGTCTTTCAATCTGAAGTGAGTCTCTTGTAGGCAGCATATATAAGGGTCTGCTTATTAATTCAGTCCTCCTATGTCTTTTGATTGGAGCATTTATTCCATTTACATTGAAAGTAATTTTTTTCTTTAAAGATTTTTATTGGGGAATTGAGGGAGGAAAACAGCACTGGGGAATTGGGGAAGGGGAACAGACAAGTTGCTGTCTTTTTGTTCTTCAATCTAGTTCCGGAGGACGTTGCTTCACTGGCCCATGTTGGTATCATCATTGTGCTCTTCTGGGATGAGACAGATTGGTCGCCGGCCTCTGGATGGTCGCTCACCATGGCTATTGGTAGCTCGTGCTGGCTGCCAGCCGCTCACGCTGGCTGCCTGCCACTCACTGTAGGCTATGGCAGCCCACTGCAGCAGGGGCTGCAGCCCACACCATCGCTGGGGCTCGCACAGCCCAGCTCCAGGTGGAGCTGTTGTTAGCTGTAGAGGGCAGTGTCACTGGCCCTCATATGTGGGATCCGAACCAGGGCCACTGGCATCCCAAAACCAGCTCTTAACCAATGTGCCACTAGGCCGGCCCGAAAGTAATTATTGATAGATATGCATTTGTTTGTCGGAAAAGTTATGACATATTTTTCCTATGTTTTTCGTTGCAAAAATGCGACATGACTTTTCCAACAACCCAATAGTTATTGTCCTTTTATTATTCCCATTTTTGATCTTTTTTTGTTTGTGTGTTTCTTCTTAAAGCAGTCCTTCTAACATTCCTTGTAATACTGGTGTGGTGCTGATGAACTCCTTTAGCTTTTTCTTGTTTTAGAAGCTCTTTATCCATCCTTGATTCTAAATGTTAGCTTTGCTGGGCAGAGTAATCTTGGTTGTAAGTCTTCTCTTTTCTTCACTTGGAATATTTCCTGCCAATCCTTTCTGGCCTGCAAAGTTTCTGTTAAGAAATCAACTTGTGGTCTTGTGGGAATGCCCATGTAAGTTACTAACTGCTTTTCTCTTACTGCTTTTAAGATTTTCTCTTTTTCTTTAAACCTTGCCATTTTAATTATGATATGACTTGCTGTGGGACTCTTTGGGTTCATCTTGTTTGGGACTCTCTGTGCTTCCTGGGTTTGTATATCTATTTCCTTCACCAGGTTGGAGAAGTTTTCTGCCATTATTTATTCAAATAGGTTTTCAATTCCTTGCTCTCTCTCTTCTCCTTCTGATACCCCTTGTGATGCAGTTGTTGGTACACTTGATATTGTCCCAGAGGCCCCTTAAACTATCCTCATTTTTTTTGGGGGGGGCGGGCGTGTTACTTCTTCCTTTTGCTGTTTTGATTGGGTGTTTACTGCTAGCTTATCTTCCAAATCACTGATTCGATTCTCTGCTTCATTCAGTCTGCTGGTGATTCCCTATAATGTATTCTTCATTTCAGTTATTGTAGTCTTCATTTGTTACTTATTCTTTGTTATATTTTCTATCTCAAATTTTATATTTCCTATCTGTTTGTTGAAGTTCTTACTGAGATCATTGAGTATTCTTATCCCCAGTGTTTGGAACTCTGCATCTGGTAGATTGCTTGCCTCCATTTTGTTTAGTTCTTCTTCTGATCTTTCATTTGGGACATATTTCTTAATCTCCTCATTTTGGCTGCCTCCCCGTGTTTGTTTCTATGATTTAGGTAGAGCTGCACTGTCTCCCAGTGTTGGTAGAGTGGCCTCATGTAGTAGGTGTCCTGTGGGGCACAGCCTCTCTGGTCACCTAAGCTGGATGCTCCAGGAGTGTCCTTTGTATGGGTTGTGTGTGCCCTCCTATTATATTTGAGCCTTGATTGCTATTGGCATCTTAATGGGAGAAATTGAGCCTCATGCTGATTGGTTGTGAGGATTGGCTGTGAATACAGTGAAGGAGCTATTGTGCAGGTGATGACCCAATGGAGTAGCATTTGCTTTAGCAGGGTTCTGGCACCTGCCCAGTTTGCCATTTGGGGTGTCATTTGTGGAGGTGGTTGGATGTTGCTCTGTTGTGGGTGAAGCTGGCCACTGGGTATGTTGGTTCTGGGGCCTCTGACAGGGACTCTGGTGCAGGCCAAGGTCAGTTGTTGCCTGTGCCCTGCCCAAGGACACTTGCTGTGAATTACAAAATGATCTGCAGATGGTTGCCACTGTTGCCGGGCATGGAGGTATCTGGAAGAGGCTAAGCTGTGAACTGAGATCAGCTGCCACCAGTGCCTGGTTTAGGGTTGCTTAGCAAGAGATACAGGGCACATTGAAGCCCAATGATGCTTGTTTAGGGTTAGTGAATTTTTTAGAGATTTTTATCAAAGTTCGAAGCAGGATCCAAGACAGGGGAAAGCTACTGGAAGCGGCTTGGGTGTGCCTGCACTTTGGGTGGGGCAGGGTCTCTGGGGATCACCAGGATGGGCTGATGTTAGCTAGTTTAATGGAGACTCAGATATGCCACCTGCCTGCATCTCTGCACAGGAAGAGGGGAGGGCTCAACAAAGAAACAATTTCTGACAGAACTTCTATCTGGGAAAAAGTTGCTCCTACAGCTCTCTCACTGAAGCCCAATAATTTAGTTCCTCCCTGTATGTCCCTAGCACTTTTGAATAGCTGCCCCATGGCTGGAGCTCAGAGTGAGTGAGTCTTTCAGTGAGTAAGTTCATGCATGTGCTCATTAATAGGAGCCTCTGTGTCTTCTGTGGTCCTTGACCTCACTCAGCCACAATCTCCACTGGTTTTCATAGCCTGGAGTTATCGGGACTTCTCTTCCCAGTACTGGAGCCCTGGGGTGGTGAAACTTATGTGTGGTTGGGAACACATTCTCCATAGGGAGGACCTCCACAGCTAAAATATCCCTCCCAAATTTTAACTGCCACATGAAGGTGTGAGGCCAGCCTGTTCTGCATACCTGCCCCTCCTACCAGTCTCGAGGTGGCTTCTTCTGTATGTCTTTAGTTATAGGACTTCTGTTCAGCTAGACTGCAGGTGATTCTCAATGATGGCTGTTATGTAGTTCAGTTGTGATTTTTGAAGTGGTCATGGCAGAAGCTGAGCTCAGTATTTACCTATTCTGCTATCTTGACCAGAAGTTCTTGAATTCTGTTTTGTAACTAATTGATGGCTAACTTATTGTACAGCAGAGCCTAAAATTGGGACTTTAACACTCAGTGGATGTCCCTGAAAAATCAGCTTGTTTCTGTCACTGTTGAAGATTTCAAATTGAAGTCACTTGGGAATTCTAGATACAAGTATCCTATTTCTTCCTGTTCAATAGAAGGGGTAAGTTGGAGTCTCTGGATTGTGAAATATCTTGGGCTGTTTGAGTCCAAGACTTGCATCTGATCATGAGCTCTTGGTTTCATTGTACATACTTCCTTGAGTCACTATTTTTCAGCACTTTGATCCCTTTATTTTCAGTTATATCCCCTTTGTGTTGTTGGCTGTATTCTGCCTGCACGTTATTTTCTGAATACATCATGCTGTTTCATGAATTTGCATTTATTTGATGCCCAGAAGAGCTTATTGTTTTCCTCATTTTCTCTTTGTCACTTCAGCCTTCAAAACACTGCTTAAAAGTCACCTCTTCTTTGATATCTTTCCCGATTGCCACCAGGTACAATTTATCCCTGCCATCCCTGTGTTCTTTTGGCATTTGTATATGCTGCCACTATTATGGAACTGCTCAATACTTCAGTCACTTTATTTATTTATTTATTTATTTATTTATTTATTTATTTATGTCTTTATTTATTTATATTTTTAAAGATTTTATTGGGAAATGGGGAGGGGAACAGTGTTGGGTAATCCTGGAGGGGAACAGACAATTTGCTGTCCTTTTGTTCTTCAGTCTAGTTGCTGAGGATGTTGCTTCACTGGCCCATGTTGGTATTATCATTGCACTCTTTCTGGATGAGGCAGCCACTTGCTGTCCATTGGAAAGCTGCTCATGGCGGCTCACGGCAGCTCACGAAAGCTCACACCAGCTGCCGGCCAGTTGCACTGAAGCCTACATCATCACCGATGACTCACAGCAGTCCAGCTCCAGGTCGAGCTGCTGTTCACCATCTTAGCTGTAGAGACTGCAGCATCACTGGCCTTAATGTGGGATCCGAACCGGGGCCCTGCTGCTCAGAGCTGGCGTCCCAAGCCAACTCTTAACCAATGCGTCACTTGGCTGACCCCTTAAGTCACTTTATTTTGTATTTTGTTTTTGTTTCTTTTTCTGTTTCCCTGATTCCATTTTAGCATATTGTGACTTCTTTGCTTATTTTTGCATTCCTGGGACCACATTCAGTACAGGATCACATTGGCCTAAAAGAGTTAGGGGCCTACAATGTTCCAGGCATTCAGTCACTCCATTTGGCATAGCAGGAAGGATTTCTACATTCTCAAGATATTTGAAGAGTCATTCTGAGCTCTTCATGAGTATTCAACTCAGCTGTTTCACAAATCTGTCTTAGGAGGTACTTTTTGTACCTTCCAGCCCCTGTTCTCAGGTTTCTTTGAAGAGTCTTGTCATGCTCACAAGGGTACAGGGTACTGCTCTGCACCATGCACAGCATTTCCAGTCCCATCATGAGACAAGAGAACATTTCTAGCTCCTGGCAAAGTTGGGGGCTAAGAAAAGCAGGAGACCTAGAGAAGTTAGAAGGAAAGGCCAGCCCAACCTGCACCAATGACCTAAAGATCTCCACCTTTTGGAGCTCACTGTGCTTTCAAGGCAATGTTTAGTAAATATAATATTGAAAATTTTAAGGTGAAAAATTTGCTTTAAGTTATTTCACCACTGTTTGAACTTCTCCAGACAAGGAAAGACTGTTCTACATTTGTGTGACAAAAAAATATGCTGATGGCCTTCCTACTCCCTCCCCCCAAATTTTTTTTAAAATTTCTCAAATATGTTTTAAAATAAGTACTTTTATCCATAATTTGATCTGAGAAAACTAAAACGCAGAGAGGTTAAATAATTTATCTATAGTAAGTAGAAAATACCAGGCTTAGTCTGTAGGCTCTTCTGTCTCCAAAGCCCATGCACTTTTACTACTAAATATTGACCATTTTATTATTAGTTAAAAATAAATGCCTTAAGAGTTTCTCAGAATTACTCTCTATAAAATCTCACTTAAAAAAATGTCTATTACTTTACCTCTGCTATATATAGACACACAACATTAAAACATATATGATTTCACTAAATCTTAACAATAACCTTATTAAGTGTATTATTATTTTTTTCAAATTTACAGATAAGAAATCTGAGAAAGGAGAAGTTAAGTAATGTCAAAAAATCTAAAGAATTAAAAAAAAATCTGCAGATTTTAAATGGAGAAGCCTATGTTTTGAAACCAGATCTTTCTAGGGCTAGAGTCCACATTCTAAGGAATGTATTTACTGTGTCTTTTACAAATCTAGTATTCACATTTATCCATGTTAGATGGTAAAGGATAGGGTTTATTGTAAATTAATTAACTTTTTGTTGTGTTATGTTTCATGTACTGATTTGATTATGTGTTCATGCAAAACTATTTTGTTGTGTGACGTGTGTTCGTGTGTGAAGATGATTATGTGTGGCTGCTCTACATTTTTGATTTCCTATTTAAGCGAAATTAACTTTTTATCATAGATATCATAGTGAACTTGTATGTCTTGAAGGCATGAGTCTTTGGCAGATTTACATATAACTCAATATATTTTGTTTGTTGCATTTTTGTTTACTGTTAAAGAATGGCAATTTATTTTTTGGGGGGGTTGTACCAAATTACCTCATTTGAAGGACTAGTACAAGTGAATATTTGTTGCGTATTTCATGTTCAACTAAAATTAACTTCTGCATTGTTAGTTCACATGAAGTATTTATTTCTATTATATATATCAAGGCATGTCTATGTATGTGATTTTTGCTGCATATTCACCATCTATGAGTGTACTCCATAGTGTGTGCAAACACAGCAGAGCCTCTCTTCATGCAATTGCAATCCATTATGTACTTTAATTTTACAACAAATATTTTGAACATGGAATGGTTCTTATTACTGGAGGCTAAACTCTAATTTGAAGTTTTCTGCTTCAGGCTAAAACAACACAACTTTACATTAAAGATTGTTAAATCTCCTTTTTCATTGATTTTCTGCACAGAGAAATTCATTCATTTTATAAGTACATAAGAAATGAATTTCATATCTATTATTTAAGCATAATGGATTTATATATGACGCATATGTATCCAGTGAAAAAATGGATTGCTGAAAGGTCTTCTTCTAACTATGAAAAGATAATCATTCTAAGCAAGTTACAATGATTTGTTCTCCACCAAAGATGTGACACTGAAAAAGGAAATGC
Organism: Aselliscus stoliczkanus; assembly: GCA_033961575.1. Taxonomy (NCBI): domain Eukaryota; kingdom Metazoa; phylum Chordata; class Mammalia; order Chiroptera; family Hipposideridae; genus Aselliscus; species Aselliscus stoliczkanus. The sequence continues at coordinate 65,551,272 of CM066740.1, read as the reverse complement.
CTTCCAATTTTCCAATTTATTCAGTCACTCATCTTTAGGAGAATAATTATTTTTCTATCAATTGACCATTCAAAAAGAATTAAATTTCAGAATTCTTAAGACAGTTTTATTTTAAAACAGTATGCAATACCATCATTATAATTTTCTTCCAAGGAAGAAATGTAACTTAAAAGCTCTGATACTGTTGTTATTTTTAGAATGTATCTTTATTTAGCATTTTAGTCATGTCTTTACAGCTGTTACAACTCAGGAACTGTTACAACTCAGGAACAGTCTAAGAAGTTATATCACTTTCCTAGATGCAAACTAGAAATTCTATGTTAGAGCTGAAGATATTCTTCAAGGTACAGAACTGTATACGTTTTATTTTTAAATCTGTCAGTCCTTATGCCTATCAATATTTTGGACTACAGTTGTTTTTTGTTTTTTTTTCCTGTATCACCATATGTTTGATTTTCAAAGCAAGAGATTGTGATTTTGGCTTAACTACAATCTTTACACATAGAATATGTTGCTGAAATTTTTTGCCACTAGAACATTCCCATTTTTAAATTCAGCATCATAAATCTTTCTGATTCTCTCACTATAACTCTTTGCTTTCCCTTTTTATAATATTCCTTTGAAATTGTTTCTTCTGTTACTTCTTTGACCATATCCCAGTATTTCTTTACATTCAGAAACCATACTCAGTTCTCTTTGAACTAGCCTATGCTCATTGTTTATTTGCATTTGTTCTTTGCACATCTTAAGCTTTCTTACATTTAATTTTTCAGGGAAGTTTGTATTTGAATTTCATCAGGCCTCCCTCTTCCATACTTTTCACTGCATTTTTTCTTGCTGATACTAATGAGTCTTTTGCTCTTTATCGTCATAGTTTTCCATTCCTTCGTTTTTAGTTGCGTATGAGATCTGCCCACTCTCAAGATGTTACCTACTCTCAATAATTGGAAAACAGGACACAATTTGTTTTGGCCACCATTGTCTATTAGTGGGATTTGGTAACTTAAACCTCATTACAGAAATTATATACTCATCATTTTACCTTTATATTATATTAACATATTTGTTTATAAGAATTTTAATATTTCTTAAGTTTTTAAAAAAATATCTGCTGTTTGCTATTTATCTGTGGATGTAATCATTTTATCATAGATTATAAAATTCAACAAGAGATTTATGTTTTTACATTAAACTTCCAGGCATTCAGCAATATGTACAAATAAATTTAATTAATACTTAAATAATTTAATATTGATGCTATAACACCTGTAAAGGTTCTCAGGGTAAGGTTCTTACTTATATTTAAGGAGCATCAGAACACTGAACAACAAAAATGTGATATATCTCTGAATGTTCTTGCTTTTGGTACCATTTACCTAAACTCTCCAGAGTGTAAGTTTATAAGATGGTTAGAATATTGAACTCCAAAGAGTTTCCCATTTTTATCTTATTGTAGTCTCTGGAATCTTTTCTTTCAAATTAGAGTTAACATTTTTCCTCTCAAGAAAGTACAACATGTATGCAAAATGACATTTTGGACTGGGTCACACAAGTTTCAAAACACAGTAGGAGATACAGAAGTAAAATAGCAATAATCAAGACAGGTAATTAAAAATACTTGGATTTTTAAAGCAGTTTTTTCAAAATACTCCCAGATCTATAAACATTCTATTTCCCTTAACTTAAAGAGTTAAGTTGAGCTTAATTTGAACTCAAAGCGTTAGAGGGTTTTGTATATTCCATCATTTCAGAAAGATTTTCATCAATTTAAAAGCATGATATAAACAATGGACAAAATCAAGTTAGAGAAAATATATGGGGGAAAATAATAAAGCTATAATAGGATTAGCTCACAGAAATATTTTCTGTGTAGGCCTGTTCCATTGCTAGGATTGGCTGCAAACCTACTTTTGATAAATTTAGCAGCTAAATTAAAAGAGGCAGCATGCTTATGGTATAAGATAATTGTTTATAGAAATCAAATAATAAAAAAATAGTTTCTAGAAGGAATCATAGTTTTTGCAGATACTTGGACCTGCAGGATTTTCCCCCTAGTCTTCATGAAGGCACACTATGTCATATAGTGGATGAGCACTAACCCCATAATAAACACAGTAAATCCATTTCTTATGATACCTGTCAGTGTATGCCAGATAGAGAATTCTAATGTGAAGCTCAATAAAAGCAACGTAAGAGGTGCTAAAGCACTCCATTTGTAGTTAGAATTAGTGCATTCATAATCTGGTCAGATTGAGATGTAAAATTTTGACTTTCTGGCCTGAGTAATGGATGCGCTGTATGTCATTTAAGCAATCCTCCATAAATAGTATTTCTTTCATCTAGAATTTTGATAAGGATTAGATAGCAGAGAGTTTGTACTCTTTTGCAATAACATGAGTTTCAGAAATCATACATGGCTTAGACAGATTATCTAGAGAGAATATAAAATGAGGTTTCTGGAAATTACAGTGCCTAAATCAGACCCCTGCCTGAATAGATGGCCTCGACTTCATCTAGTCATGGGAATGGGTTTAGAATGCACTAATAGGCATTTGGAAATAGCTAATGTTTTAATTTAGTTGAGTATCTGTATGTATATTGTTTTTCTGTTTTGTATATTTTAAAATGTCACAGTAAAAATATAAAAGAAAACTAAACATTTAAACTAAAAGGAAAGACGTGATGAATGGGGAAAGTGAAAATCTTTTGTATTTCAGAATTCAATGCAAAGGAAAAGATTAGGAATTTCAGGGCTTGGAAATTGACTTCTGTGATATTGTCTGTGATTGAGGGCTGGGACTTGTTTGGGGGCACAGGGAACATGCTGTCATTAGATAGCATTCGCGAATCCGAACATCTGTCCTCCAATGTTGTTCGGTAAATAGCAAAGCCAAAGGCAAGACTGACACCTTGAGCTGCCTTCTGTACAGTGTTCTACCTGAGAAAGATGGGCCATGCATTTGTCTCAGGCTTACCATGGTAATCATTTTATTCACAAAAATATCCAAGGCAGTTGTTTCTAATATATCCATGACCACAGATAAAATTTGAGGAAAAATTCCAATGTTCCATCTCTTACCAAACAGGTTAGGACACGTGTCTTTAACAGATCAATACAAGTTCAGGATAACTCACGTAGTGCTTTCTACTAACCCGTGTGGAAAGGCCCTCAGGCAGGTGGCCTACATGTCTCTTCTTCTTCAGGGGCTTCACATCAGCATAGATCACTCTCCCCTGCACCTCACACCACCTCCTAATGCTCTTTCATCCTTAGGTCAGAGCTTAGACTCACCTCTAGGTAGCCTTTGGACATCACGCTTGATGAAGTCTTCCTGCTGTGTGATCTCATTGCATTCTGGACTTGTTGCTCCATATCAGTGACCACAGTTTGCAATTATATATTTGTGTGATTATCAATTTTTGTTTACATAATTACAAAATGTTTTATTTCCCAATCTAACGCCCTTCTATACCTATCTTAGATATGTGACTTATGAATGCTAAGAATTTATCAAAAACTTACAAATTGCTCCTATAATTTGCTTTTGAATGAGACTTGTTGCATCTTTTCTTCCTAGGAAGTGCTTGGGTGACTCTGAAGTTCTTGATGAAGTTTCTTAATTATATCTTTATTAAACTGTCATCAATTGTTATTTAAATTATAGGAATTCAAATCTCAGCAAAATGCAGCCTTATGAAACACTGTATGATAAATAGGAAAAATAAATCTCTTAAGGATCAAAAATTATTTGTAAACTGTTAAAAAATGAATTATAATTGTTTTACATTTAATACAAAATATTTATACCACCTGAACCTACTATAATGTTTTCCTTTTTTTTGTTGTTTTTTTTGAAGATTTATATAAAAATAAAGCTAACATGCAACATTATTTTAATTTCAGGTGTACAGAATAGTGGTTAGACATTTATACAGTTTATGAAGTGATCCTCCTGACCAGGCTAGTACCCACCTGGCAGTATACGTAGTTATTACCATATTATTAACTATATTAGTGCTGTACTTTACATCCCCATGACTATTATGTAACTACCAATTTATATTCCTTAATCCCTTCACCTTTTTCACCCTTGCCCCAATCCCCTTCATCTGGCAACCGTCAGCTTGTTCCCTGCATCTATGAATCTGTTTCTGTTTTGTTTGTTCATTTATTTTGTTCTTTAGAATCCAAAACTAAGTAAGATTATATGGTATTTGTCTTCTCTGACTTATTTCACTTAGCATAATACTTTCCATATCAATCCATGTTGTCACGCATTCTTTTTTTTTTGACCAATTAATATTCCATTATATATAAGTACCACTTGTTTTTTATCCACTCACCTATTGATGGGCATGTAGGTTGTTTCCATATCTTGGCTATTGTAAATAATACTGCAATTGACATAGGGGTGCATATATATTTTTGAATTAGTGTTTTGGATTTCTTTGGATATAATTGCTGTGTCAAAAGGTGGTTCTATCTTTAATTTTTTGAGGAACCTCCATACTGTTTTCCATAGTGACTGCACCAATATGCAATCCCACTGAGAGTGCACCAGGGTTCTCTTTTCTCCATATCCTCACCAACATTGGTTGCTTTTTGATTTATTGATAAAAGCCATTCTGACTGGAGTGAGGTGATATCTTATTGTGGTTTTAAAATGCATTTCTCTGATGATTAATGACATTGAACATCTCTTAATATCTATTGACCATCTGTATGTCCTTTTGGAGAAATGTCTATTCAGGTCCTCTGCCCATTTGTTAATTGGATTGTTTGTCTTTTGATATTGAATTGTATGTGTTCTTTATAAATTTTAGATATTAATCCCTTATCAGATATATCATTGGCAAATATCTTCTCCCATTCAGTGGGTTGACTTTCGATTTTTATTTTGGTTTCCTTTCCGTGCAAAAACTTTAGTTTCATGTAGTCCTGTTTGTTTGTTTGTTTGTTTGATGCCCCTGCCAAAGGTGGTGTATCAGAAACAAATATTACTAAGAGCAGTGTCAGGAATTTATTGCCTATATTTTCTTCTAGGAATTTTAGGCTTTCTGTTCTTACATTTAAGTCTTTAATCCATTTTGAGTTTATTCATGTATATGTTGTAATAAGGTCATCTAGTTTTATTTATTTGCATGTATCTGTCCAGTTTTCCCCAAAACATTTATTGCACAGTCTTTACCCCATTGGATATTTTTGCCTCTTTTGTCATATATTCATTGACCATTTACACATGGGTTTTTTTTTTCTGGGCTCTCTATTCAGTTCCATTGATGTATGAGTCTGTTTTTAATGCCAGTACCACCCTATTTTGATTAATATAACCTTTTAGTATAATTTGATTTCAGGTATTACGATACCTTCAACATTGTTCTTCTTTCTCAAGATTGCTGTGGCTCTTTGGAGACTTTTGTGTTTCCATATAAATTTTAGGATTATTTGTTCTACCTCTGTAAAAAGTGCCATTAGTATTTTGATAGGGATTGCATTGACTCTCTAGATTGCTTTGGGTAGTATGGACATTTTAATGATATTAATTCTTATCCATGAGCATGGTATATGCTCCCATTTATTTGTATCTTCTTCAATTTACATCTTCAATATCTTATAATTTTTGAAGTACAAGTCTTTCATCATTTTGGTTAAATTTATTCTTAGGTATTTTTTTTGATTAAATTATAAACGGGATTGTTTCTGACAATTTTTTATTGGTGTAGAAAAATGCAACAGGTTTCTGAATATTAATTTTGTATCCTGCTACTTTATTGAATTCATTTGTCAGTTCTAATAGTTTTTTTGGTGGAATCTTTAGGGTTCTCTCTCTATAGGGTTCTCTCTCTATATGTCATCTGCAAATAATGACAGTTTTATTTCTTGCTTTCCAATTTAGATGCTTTTTATTTATTTTTCTTGTCTGATTGTTGTGGCTAGGACTTCCAAAACTCTCTTAAATAAAAGTGATGAAAATGGGCATGCTTGTCTTGTTCCTGATCTTAAGAAGAATGCTTTTAGATTTTCCCCATTGAATATGATATTAGCTGTGGATTGCCACATATGGCCTTTATTATGTTGAGGTATGTTCCCTTTATTTCCACATTGCTGTGAGTTTTCATCATAAATAGATGCTGGATGTTGTCAAATGCTTTTTCTGCATCTATTGACATGACTGTATGATTTTTATTTTTCATTTTGTTTATGCGATATATCATGTTAATTGATTTGCGGATATTTTGCCAACCTTACATGCCAGGAGTAATCCCATTTGTTCATGGTGTGTGATCCTTTTAATATATTATTGAATTCAGTTTGCTAATGTGTGAATGAAGATTTTTGCATCTATATTCATCAGGTATATCGGTCTATAATTTTCCTTTATTTCTGTAATGTCTTTGGTTTGGGAATCGCGGTAATGGTGGCCTCATAGAATAAACTTGGGAGACTTCTCTCCTCTTGAATTTTTTGGAATCATTAGAAAAGGATCGTATTAATTCTTTGGAAGTTTGGTAAAATTCACCTGTGAAGCCGTTCGGTCCAGGGCTTTTGTTTCTTGGGAACTTTTTGATTATTGATTCAATTTCATTAGTAGTTATCAGTCAGTTCATATTTTCCTTTTCTTCTTGGTATAGTCTTAGAAAACCGCATGTTTCTAGGAATTTATTGACTTCTTCCAGTCAATACTTTCTAGGTATTTGACATATAATTGTCATAATATTTTTTCATAATCCTTTTCATTTCTATGGTGTCTGTTGTCACTTCTCTTTTATTTCTGATTTTATTTATTTGGTTCCTCTCTGTTTTTTTCTTGATGAATCTGGTTAAGGGTTTACCAATTTTGTTTATATGTTTAAAGAACCAGCGCTTGGTTCCATTGATCTTGTGTATTGATTTTTTTTAAGATCTTATTTTGTTTATTTCCACTCAGATTTGTATTATTTACTTTGTTCTACTCACTTGTGGCTTGGTTTGTTTTCTTTTCTAGTTCTTTTAGGTGTCAGGTTAAATTGTTTATTTGAGATTTTTCTTGTTTTTTGAGGTAAGCTATATTGCCATTTCCTTCTTAGAACTGCTTTGGCTATGTCACGTAGATTTTGGGTCACTGTGTTTTCATTTTCATTTGTCTGAAGTTATCTTTTGATTTCTTCTTTCATCTCATTGTTGACCCATTCATTGTTTAGTAGCATGATATTTAACATCAATGTGTTTCTGTGTTTTTTAGTTTTTTTTCTTGTAATTGATTTCCAGTTTCATACCATTGTGGTTGGAGAAGACACTTGCTATGATTTCAGTCTTTTTGAATTTATTGAGACTTGTTTTATGGCCTAACATGTGGTCTATCTTGGAAAATGTTCCATATGTACTTGAATGAAATGTATATTCTATTGATTTGGTGTGAAATGCTCTAAAAATATAAACTAAATCCATCTTACTTAGTGTATCATGTAAGGCCACTGTTTCTTTGTTGCTTTTCTGTCTGACATCTTGTCAATGGAGTATTAAAGTCCACTACTATGACTGTATTACTTCCAATCTCTCCCTTTATGCCACTTAATATTTGTTTTATGCATTTAGATGCTCCTATATTGGGTACAAAAATGTTTACAAGAGTTATATCCTCTTGTTGTAATGATCCCTTTATCATTATGAAGTATCCTTCTTTGTCTATTACTACAGCCTTCATTTTAAAGTCTATTTTGTCTGATATAAGTATTGCTACTCCAGTTTTATATGTGTTGTTTGTTTGTTGGTTTGCATTTGCATGAAATATCTTTTTCCATCCTTTTCTTTCAGTGTGTGTGTGTCTTTCAATCTGAAGTGAGTCTCTTGTAGGCAGCATACATAAGGTTTTTGTTTTCTTATCCATTCAGCCCCCTCCCATCTTTGATTAGAGCATTTAATGAATTTACATTTAAAGTGATTGTTAATAGGTACATAGTCATTGCCATTTTATTATTCATAATTATGTTCTTCCCCCTCCTACCCCCACCCCCCACCTTCTTGTTAAAGAAGTCTCTTTAACATTTCATGTAATGCTGATTTAGTGGTAATGATCTCTTTTAGCTTTTTCTTGTCTGGGAAGCTCTTTATCTGTCCTTCAATTGATAGCTTTGCTAAGTAATCTTGGATGTAGATCCTTGCTTTTCATCACTTTGAATATTTCATGCTAATCCCTTCTGGCCTGCAAAGTTTCTGTTGAGAAATCAGCTGACAGTCTTATGAGAGCTCTCTTGTAGGTAACCACGTACTTTTCTCTTGCTGCTTTTAAGATTTTATCTTTGTCCATAACCTTTTCCATTTTAATTATGATGTGTCTTGGTGTGGACCTCTTTGGGTTCATTTTGTTTGGGGCTCTCTGCACATTCTGGGCTTGTATGTCTATTTTCTTCACCAGGTTAATGAAATTTTCAATCATTATTTCCTCAGATAGGTTCTCAATACCTTGTTCTCTGTCTTTCCCTTCTGGTTGCCCTATTATGCAAATGTTGTTATGCTTGATATTGTCCCAGAAACCCCTTACATTCTCCCCATTTTTATTTTCATTCTTTTTTTCTCTTTGCTCTGATTGGGAGTTTTCTTCTACCTTGTCTTTGAAATTACTTATTTAATCCTCTGCTTCATATAGTCTGCTGGGTGATTCCTTCTAGTGCATTCTTTGTTTCAGTTACTGTATTCTTCATTTGTGACTGGTTCTTTTTTATGGTTTCTATGTCTTTTTTTATGCTTGCTGTCTCCTTGTTTAAGTTCTTCCTAAGATAGTTGAGCATCCTTATAACCATTGTTTTGACTCTGCATCTGGTAGATTGCTTGCCTCCATTTCATTTAGTTCTTTTCCTGGAGTTTTTCCTGTTCTTTCATTTGGAACATATTTCTTTGTCTCCTCATTTTGGCTGCCTCCCTGTGTTTGTTTCTATATATTATGTAGATCTGCTACATCACTCAATCATGGCTGAGTGGCCTTGTGTGTGGTAGGTGTGCTGTGGGTCCCAGTGGTACAGTCTCCCTGGTCACCTGCTCTGGGTGATCCAGGAATGTCCCTTGTGTTGGTTGTGTATGCCCTCCTTTTGTAGGTTGTTGAGCCTTGGTTTCTATTGGCACGTTAGTAGGTGGGATTGACCCTCGGGCTCACTGGCTATGAAGACTGGACACAATCACAGTGAACGTGCTGCTGTGTGAGGGGTGGCCTTTCAGAGAGGCATTCAATTTAGTGGACTCTAGTGCCTGTTGAGACTGCCCTTTGGGTTTTCCTATTGTGGGGCTAATTGGGTAGCATTGTGCTGTGGCTTGAAGCCAACCTCCAAGTATGTTGGCTCTCAGGGCTTTTGGGAGAGGCTCCTGTTCAAGCCCAGGTCACCTACTGCCTTTGACTAGTCCAGGGCTCTATGCTAGGAGCTACAAATCGACCCCCATTGGTAACTGAATCTGGAGGTGTGTTGGAGAGGTCACACTGGGAACCGAGGCCAGCTATCCCCCATACCATGCCTGGGACAGCTGAGCAAAAGGCCCAGGGCACCCTGAAGCTTGCCACCACATGCCAGCTGCCCATAAGCCTCAGCTGCTAAAAGAGACTTGGGTTGTATGGGAATTGGGTGGGGCAGAGTGTCACAGAGTCATAGTATAATGTGTTTTTAAATCCCCTATTGAACATAAATCTCAGGAATAGTGGTTAAACAGACATCATAGTGATCAAATTTAAAGAGGATTTTTGGATATGTATATATAACTGGAGAAGCATTAAAAAGTGTGTCAGCAATAATAGCTAAGATTAACCACAAAGAAGCACAAGGATGAAGCACAAAGATGAAGCCTGATGTATAAAGTTAATATTCTTGGTTACTATGTTAAGAAATATATGAATTGATCATTTGATTGGCTGTGGAAGAGAATTTGTCACTTTCTACCCAAATTAGGAAGGCTTTGTTCATTTTCTCCAAGGAATAAAATTGCTTTCTTATTAAATATCAAATATTTGTAACTAGATAAGTGCATCAAGTCTTTCTCTGACATTTTCAACAGTTGCATATCATATGTGCAACAAATGACAATTCAGTGTTAACTAACAGAAAGGTGTAACCACCTACTAAATTGCCAACAGACTTTGATTCACCAAATTGTTTACTTTCTGTGCCTGTGTGTGCAGTGTGTAGACATGAGAGTGTGTGAAGGAATGGGAGCAGAGTGATAGAGAAAAAAATGCAAATGACATGGGTAAAAGCCATTCAATGAACCAAATAAGGACCATGCAACTTTTGCTGTTATTTAAATGATTTAGTGGACAAAGTTATTTGTTTTCCTCTACTAGAAGAGCAAAATTTACTACCTTAACCTAAGGATAATTATTTTTTTTCCTTCATGAAATGGATTTATTGTTATGTAACACACTGGTGATTTGGACAATCAATAACTTGCTGCTACATAGGGTTCTACCACTTTTCAGTTGGAGGATTGCCCTTAATGTGTTTTAAAGATAAAACTATATAAAATAGAATTTATGTCTTCATTTATAATTTTGCATCTGTCAATATATCTTGACACATTGAAAGAAGATTGGAAATTACTGCTTCGAAGACAAATAAGCATTTTCCACATAATTTCTTTGTCTCTTCTGAGCAAATCCTTTTTACTTTCTTTCTCCTAACTCCAAATACTGCTACCCTCGAAGGAAGAAAAGTTGAGACTTAAATATAACATTAAAAATAAGGATTGGATCGGTGAAGAAATTTGTTGCGCCAGTCATAACTCTGTCAGGGCTGTTTCCTAGGGTTCTGTGGTTTGTGAAACACCAGTCAGGACTGAATTTAAATAAATTTGTGATGCTGGTTCTTCTTCCACCTCTGAAAATGTAGAAATATCAATGGTAAATGTTATCTGGGAAGGAAAACCATGTTACATTATTGAAAACTGTCAAAAGCATTCTTTCCCTTACTTCTCTGAGACAACTATTTAAATATCAGATCAGTGGAGATTGGAAGAACTGAAGAATTTATAGAACATATTTATTTCATAAAGGAAAAAATAGGGAACCCCAGGTTTATTTTTATCACAAGACAAAAATCTGCAAATCAGTTTTAGAAAAAAGAAAATACAGAATCTCTTCTCAGAAAAATAGTAATATTTCCAAATAAAAAACTTTACATTGAGTCCATGCCTCGTGTTATTTGGGGAAAGAGTAATAATAATAATAATAATAATAATAATAATAACAGGTTTTTGGGTAATCCCCAAGCCCACATTTCTTGTAGAAGGGATTATTCATTTGAAAAAATGTTCACCAATCAGTAACTTCCATTTCAGTTTAGATAGGAATTTTTAGAAACCAAGAGTTTAACAAGTCATATTTACGTGTGTGCTGTGTGTCATTGGGTTGGCCCTGATTCCTGGCGATCCCATGAATGAGTGATGTCCCCAATGTCCTATCCTCAACAATGTGGCTTAACCCCTGTAAACTCAGGCTTATAGCTTCTTTTATGAAGTCAGTCCATCTCATACTTGATCTTCCTCTTTTCCTGCCGCCTTCGCTTTTCCCCAGCATTGTGGTCTTTTCCAAGGAACCCTATCTTCTCACCATGTTACTGAAGTAATTAAGGTGCAGTTTTGTCATTTTTGTCTCCAGTGATCTTACAGGCTTAATTCGTTCCAGGACCCACTTGTCCATCTTCCTGGCAGACCAGGGTCTCCATCCATCGAGCTCTCCTCCAACACCACATTTCAGATGAGTCAGTTTTGTTTTTTGCTTTTTTCTATCAGCCTTCCTCAGTGTCCAACTTTTCCATCTGTACATAGTAACTGGGAGTAGAAGGGTGTGGATGATCTCAGCCTTGGTCTCTAATGACACATCTTTGTCTTTGGTGACCTTTCTGGATTCTTCCATTGCTTCCCTTCTGAGTCTCAGCCTTGTCCTGACTTCTTGGCTCCAGGATACATTTGAATTGATGACTGAGCCAAGGTAAGCAAAATCTTTAACAATTTCAGTGTCTTTATTGATTATGTTATAGTCATGTATTAATTCCATAGTCAAGGCTTTTGTCTTCTTGAAGTTCTACTGCAGTCCTGCTTTGGCACTTTGTTCTTTCACTTTTATCAGAACTCTATTCAAATCATTGTTACTTTCTGCCAGTAAGATGTATATCTTAAAGTACAGCTATTTCTTCCACTGGTTTTCACTTCTCCTTCCTCTGAGTCTAGGCCAGATTTTTGTGTGATGCGTTCTGCTTACACATGAAACAGATAGGGAGAGAAAATGCACCCTTGCTGACCCCTTTGCCTGTAGGAAACGATTCTGTCCTCCATGTTCTGTCCTGATAGTGGCTTCCTGTCCACAGCACAGGTGAGGCATCAGGCCAATCCGGTGCTAAGGCAGCCTGGTTCTCTCAGGGCAGCCCACAGCCTTTCATGCTCCCCACAATCAAAGGCTTACTGTCATCTGTATAATGTAGACTAACCTGCTCTAAAATCCTTTGGAGCTCTGCATTATGCAATGAATGCTCGCCATTAGATCTCGAGTGCCTTTTCCTTTTCCTAATCCAGCTTGAACATCCGCATTTCTCACTTCATACAAGAGAAGCATCTGTTGCATCCCCTTGGGCACCACTTTTCTTGTGTGGGAAGGTAGATCAATGGTCCTATAGCTGCTGCACCCTTTGGCATCTCCTTTCTGGGAATTGGGATGTGTACTGAATGTTTCCAGTCTGTAGGCCATTGTTTAATTTTCCATATTGGTTGACATATTCTTGTTAGGATTTTGACAGATTCATTCCCTGTGGCTTGAAATAATTCTGTTGGTATCCCATCTACCTCTGGTGATTTGCTTCTTCCCAATACATTCAGGGCAGCTTACACTTCACTATCTAGAATTACAGGTTCTTCCTCATAGTAATGTTTTAAAAGGTATCTGTCATCCCTTTGCCTCTTCTGTATAGATTTTCAGTATACTGTCTCCACCTTCCCTTTATTTTCTCCTGGTCAGGTAATGTGCTTTACTGTTTGTCATTCACCATTCCTAGGCTAGGTTTGAATTTCCCTTTTATGTCTTGTCTCTTCTAGTAGAAATCTCTTTCTTGTTTTCCCTTTCTTGTTGTTCTCTTCTGTTTCCTTACGTTAACTTACCTTGTCACATCTACTTTTATCTTTTTCCTACTGTTAAAATTTTCCTTATTTAATTTTTTCAGTGTCTGTGTTTATGTTCTTCTCAGGCTTCTGTGTTAGAAGTTATTTTCTTCATTCAAAAAAACAAGTGGCTACACATATGTTTGTGTAAATGAAAATTTTCTCCCTTGTTTTATTCTATTTTGTGTGAAATTTGAAGTATTATGCTATAGTACTTCACAGAGAACGTGAAAATAATTTGATTCAGGGTAATTATTTAAAAACTACTTTTTTAGAGTCATCAATATTTTTAAATCTTGCATTTAGTTAAATTTGTTCACTTTTTGATAAAAAAAATTATGCTGAAATACTGTGAATTATACGTTTACTACAAAGAAATGTGCTGTGGATCAATCATGAAGCATTAAAACGAATAGATAAAAACCAGTTCATTTGATATGTTATAATTCTGTGTTAACATTGTATATACTCATATTAGTTTTTGAACAATACATACCAGTCCTTAAAATGTAATTCTAGATTTGTGTGGAATAATTTTGGGAAATAAGGGAGTTGCTCCTAAATTTATACTTCTCACTAATAATATAAATAAATACGTAAATAGCAATTTTTTAAAAACCAAATTACAGTAACAGAGTGAATTACAAGAAATAGAGCAGGGATCATTTCTAGTGCAAATGTTCATATTTATACGTGATTATTATGCATTTTTAAATTTGCCATACTTTTAAAAGCTGATTTTGAAATTTAAGTAAATACTATAACTCCTGTCTAATCTAACCTTGTAATTTGTGGCAGTTAATTTAAGTTAGTGGAAAAAACTATCTATGTCTCTTGACTGAAGGAAAAAAAAAAAAAAACTATGGAGAAGCGAGATTCAGTTTTTAGACATAAGGTTTTTTTTTTGTGGTTAGAGCTGATATTTACATTGTATCTGAATTTTCCTTCTAGCTACTGATTTTTGTTAATTAAAATAATAAATTTACTTCATTTATGAAGTGACACTTTTTTTTTTGAATATTGAAATTGATTGTAAATGCAGAGCATTTTATGAGCCAGAGTAAAGGATTAGTAGATTTTTAATAAAGGGTGTCTGTGTGTGTTTATGTATGTATGTACACAAATACAAGTACTGATTTTATACATTTATCTTTGAAGAGTTAAAAAGTATTCCTAATTTTTTACACAAAAGCATGAACCTTGGATGTGTTTGCAAAATATTAGGTGATGAATTATATTGCTATTCCCTGCTTTTCTATGAACACTTTTATTTGTATAGTAACTGTATGCTCAGACTTTGAGAATATAAGAAGTGAAGTACCCTGAAAAGTATCACATGATGGCACTGTTTCCATTTCCACATCCAATATTATGAAATAAAGCTATAAAAAACTGGTATTAGGAATGGGGTATAATGTAATGTATTTTGTATAATTTATGTAAAAAAAAATCTAACCACTAAGGTTATTAATACAGGTACTAAAATAGAATCATAGATTTTTCACAAAGTATTTTGTAAAAGTTTGTATATTTATCATGTCTTTAGATCACAAAGAAACAATTTATGTAGAATGCTAGAAATTTCAATAGGATAGAAAGCAGTTTCATTGAATACTCGAGTTTCTTTATGATTTATTTTTTATCAATAGTATATTTTATATTTTAATTTTATTTTGGAAGAAATAATGCTGTATCACACATGAGATTTAACTGTGGTAAATATGACCATTCACACAGAAGTATATCTGAGACATACAAAGAGAGTGTAGCAGCAAAGCGAGTATGAAGAAGGTAACTGGATCAAAGGTTGAGGGGATCAAGCACAATTTTACAGTGAATAACATTCAAGTGTGGTCAACCTGAATATTCAAAAGGTTCATCAATCCGAAAATGTAGGTGTTAAATGGTGTGTGATTTCAAATACCATAATTTTTTATGGTAAACAGTCTCCCCTAAATAATAGGCATGGTGAAACGATAGAGTGATTATCACCTCAAGTATGAAAGTACAATAAATTCTACATTCACAACAACAAAAAAGATTGATCCAAACATGATGTAATAGATATTGAAGTACAATTTGTGTGGTAGTGTGTATTTAAAGAGTAACCTTGCGTCAGTATTTCACCAAGTTTTATTCTTAATGATGAATTAACAATAGTGGATATTGGTGTGTCTCCCCAGCAGCACGAGTGAAGTAAAAAGAATGAACGCTGTAGGTGATGAAACGATGCTCCTCAGTGATGATGAAGAGCCAGCCTCACGGCTGGAGATTAGAAGTGCAGCAGGCGGGGGCTTTAAGAATATGTACAACGTCAGATTTGTTTGTTTCGATACGACAGAAAAAGCAGTCCTTGCACAATTTTCCTTTTAGTTTATCTGTGAACTTGACTCAGGGAAAATATATGTGTAGGAAGTTTTCCTACTTTAATTCTTTTAAAAGTAAATATCTAAAATCATCATGCATATAAACTACAAATAGGTATATTAATAAAATGCCCCAAATCTTATGCACACTAGGTATAAGTTTTAAACTTGTAATCACAAAAGAAATGAATACCTCCCACAATACCTGTGGAAGATAACTAACTGCTCTGATATATTACTGTTTTTAAATTTTTTTCACTTCTAACTTTAAACAAATCGTTAAATTTTTATGGACATAACAAATATCTTATCTTAGCCATCCATTCTAAAAGAGTTTCTCTTATCTTATTGTTTGAAGGATACATTGGTGTCATATCACCTCTTTTGTGAAAGTGACAGTTTGCATAATATTTTTCACCATAGGAGAAAAACTTAAATTGTGATATTGAGGAAATTGTTGAAAAATTGCTTAATTATATATTGGTAAAAAGTATTCATAAATCTATACTGCAGAAGGGGAAATATACACTGTAAGAATCTGTTCATTTGTTTTAGAAGAGGGGGGGAAAAAACCCAACAGACTGAAATTGGAGATTTTCCTGTTCACTTTATTTCACCATGCAAATTACTTGCAGTTTCCAAATGCCAGTGCTACTTTTCAGGACAAATTTCACACAAAAGGAATTCAATGATTATTCATCCAGTTTAATTAATTCAATTAAATAAGTCTGATGCTGTCAGGTGTTCTTTTAATAATTGAGTCAACACGCAGATACATAATAAGCATAAAAGCGTTTCTATGGCTGCAGTCAATTTAGATCCCAAAGAATCTGCTGTTCCTCTACATTTGATATAGATTATTCTATAATATTTCAGTAATGGGTTGCACAAAGCCTGGCTTTTAATTCTTTGCTTTCTTGAATGTCTTTATATATAATGGTTTAAAACAGAAGGTGTTCAAGAGAGGGTGACCTTTTTTCCATTACCATGGTTCCTGTCATTAATGCATTATAATTTTCTTTAGAAGTCTGGAAAAATGTGTATGTGTGCAGTACATAGCAGGTATGAATCAAAGTGTGTTAGGGAAAGTTTAGAATAGTGTGTTATTACTTTTAAAAAGAAAAGATTCATAAGATAAATTTTATTGTTCTCAATATATATTTATTTTTCTTTCTATAAGCAATTAAACTCTTTTTACATATTATTCCCATCAGAATTCAAAATTTGGGTTTTTATATAACAATAGTCACCTTCCTAATACTACAAAAATATGTATTATAACTAAATTTAAATAAAAAAGGAAAGTGGTTCTTAATTTTGATTTTTGTATAATGGTAACCTAACATACAACATTTAAATTATAAAAGGTTATCAATCATATATCAAGAAAAAAGATTGGGGTAAATGATTTACCTGGATTTCTCAGCAGTGCTAGATGTCATAATTATAGTAAATATTAATTGCTGTGCTAAAAATGTAAGCAAGCTGATTTTATATTAGATGAAAAATGAAAATAGAATGTGTACTGGTAAATAGATAATCATACAAAAGTAATTGGGGTTTTAAAACCCCAATCTATTCTGCCAGCATGAGCTTGTTTGCATGTTAATCACAAGAGTGATTTCCTACTTCACAAGGAAGTCCACACTCTTTCATAACCACTTTTAATTGCATTTAAAATGATTCAGGTTTGTAACATTAGAGATGAAGGCGTATCTGTATCCAATTAATAAAAATGTCCCTGAAAATCATTATAGACTATAAATACTCAAATATTTTAAGGACTTCTATTTTTAACTGAAATATGTAGAGGACCATTAAATATTTTAAGTGTTATTAATGATAGCATAGCTGTGGTAGAGTGTGCCAGTTTTAAAAGATTTCTTAAAAATAGTTTTTTACTATGTTTTCAATTATGTGGAGTTTTCTCTAATTTTAATATGCAAATACACTGAAAATAATTTTTAAAATTTTACAATGAAATATGAGTATACAGTAAAATAGCACTGAAATTTTGTAGATTTTTTTTATAAATTCCTATGGCAAATGACTTCTCAGATGCACACATTCTCAATTTTAAATTTTTACTATCAATAAGTTTTTAATAACAAAATTGAATGCTGAAAATTATTAACTATTTTCAGTTATGAATATTATTTTAATATTACCTAAAAAGCATTTTATTACTAACAGTAAATATTAGAACTATCATTTAGAAACTACATGGAATAAGAAAATGTGTTAGATTCAAAAAACATTTTTTTAACTTTTAAAAATCATCCGTGTCATTTATTCCCGGGACCAATGTAAATGATATTTTAGTGTTCACATCATGAAATTTTTCTGACTTACTCTGTATTATTCAGCCAGTAAATGTCAGAGTTATGGCAAAATCATTTATTTGCAGAACATAAGAAATACTGCATTTTGGGGAAATCCATCAAGATTACAGTCTTAACAATCACAGAGATACAGAAACTAAATTCTAGTCAGGATGTTTACACACACACACACACACACACACACACACACACACACACAGACATCTATGTCCATATTGGATGACAAGTTTGATGAGTAAAGACAAAGCACTCCCAGTTTAAGAGTATATTGTTTTCATCACCAGGTGTCCTTTCTGCTATAAATGACCAGGATGATGTTTCCATAACATAGCTTGATGTGCTTTAGGGAGTAAAACTACCAAAACAGGTAGATTAAATTTTTCATGGACAGGGTCCACAAGGGATAATAAAGCAATATTTCTTGTCCCATATTCCAGATGTTTTATGTAATTCTGCATCTTTCTAAACTAAATTGTAGCTTTTCCAGAAAAAAAAAATGTATTGGAGAGACTGAGATGAAAGGAAAGAGCTGTTGAAATGTTAATTTTACTCTCTGCTGTTGAGGTCTGCTACCTTTTCCTATTTTTTTCTTTCTTGCAGTACCTCAATTCTGTTGTCTGAATGTGTTGTTTTTCACTTGTTTGAAGTTTAGAAACTGGGAGTATGACTATGACTTAATAAAACAGAGTGTGATGCAGTATATGACAGTGACAGATGAGCTTTATATTCTGATTCTTTCTTTCAACTCTGGTATTAAGAATGACTTAAATATTTTTGTGACCATCAGAATTGTAATGATAAATATAGATTTTTTTGTTTTGCTTTGCGCTTTTACAATTATAGACAAGTGA
The DNA here is from genome assembly GCA_033961575.1 of Aselliscus stoliczkanus. Classification (NCBI taxonomy): domain Eukaryota; kingdom Metazoa; phylum Chordata; class Mammalia; order Chiroptera; family Hipposideridae; genus Aselliscus; species Aselliscus stoliczkanus. The sequence continues at coordinate 65,532,605 of CM066740.1, read as the reverse complement.
TTAGGAAGAAAGTGATTGGTGAAAATTCCTTCATTCCTTTCATGTGTTTAGTTCACCCTTTAGGTTTGGGTTGTTACCACAGTCCCCACCGTGGGTTCAATGCAGACATTTTCTGAAGCTTTATTTCCTTTCAAGATTACCTGGATGAGGATTAGCAGATTATTGCCCTTCTGAGGTGACAGGCCAGGGACAGATTTCTTGATTCTCCAGTAGCAAATTCTTGCCTTGCTATGTCATGTTACAGGCTTTTTAGTCTTATATTCCTTTGCATGACTACATATTATTTGCATGACTGTTCATTTCACATCTCTGTATAAAAAGAATCCCTTTTCTTCATTTTTTTTGAAAAGTATTGCTCTTTAATGTTTTCCAATAAGATGCTATTTTGTTTATGATTACCTATAATTTAAGCTGATTAATACAAACTTTTTTTTACAAGATTGGGATTTTTATAATTTTGTTATATCTTATATGGTAGGTGAATATAATTGTGTTTACATTTCTGAAATAGTTGGTTTCTGCTTTATATCTATAAGCTTTATATTTTTTTCCCGCAGATTGTTCCTCAAAAAAACCACCCAATTGGTCATCTGATTCTAAATAGCAAGTGGCACTATCTAGTCTCTAGTCAATTCTTAGAAAACTGTAGAAGTTGCTCCTTTGTTCCCAATCCTATTTAAGTAAAACTATTTAAACCAATTATTTAATTAAATAAATACTAGTAAAGCAATATTTTTATTTGTGTTAAGGCTACCAAAAGAAACTGTGCAATGATAATTTCTTCTGATCCCACAAAGGCATTTTATACAATTGGTTGATATCACTTGAATTTGTGAAGACTGAGTAGCATGTGTTATGATGGTATCTGTGTGTTGCCATATTATCTAGAAAAAGTGTGACTCATAATCAATTCACTACATGTATAGACTTTCAAAGGAACACATAGAAAATAATAGCCCTTGTGTTATGGTGACAAAAAAGATTGCTAAAATGAATGATACACGTTTTCTTTGATGAATTTCCATATACCAATAGAACGTTTATTATATGTTCTGTTTAATTTTGGACTTCTAATTCAGGCATATATATTTTTTTAACACATTTTTTATTCAAATTTGCTATCCCAGTTTGACGTGTACAACCTTTGGGGGACAATAATTCTGCCAAGTGCCTCACATGGCTTTGCACAGTGTGAAACAGAGGCCCCTCTTAACCCATGAGGTGTGATCCTGGAATTGGTGGCATTTGGTGATATTAAGTTTTGAAGTTTACAGTTAATGTGATTTTGTCACATTAATTTTGCAATTAAAATATAACTCCCTTGTATTTGCACCCTCAATACCACCCTACAGAATTAAACTTCTGCAATTTTAATTTCTCATGTAAATATCAATGAAATAATATGAGGTTGAAGGCATTCTGTTTTGGATAGACTATCTTGTTTCATCAAATATTTGAATTTTAATTAACACCAATACTTAACATTAAACGTATTTTTAACAATAAGCTAAGTGCTTTATGTACGATAGTTAAAACTTCTCATAATTGAGAAAATAAATAATACCTTTACTAATTTTTAACTTATTTACTTGGAAAGCATAAATAATTACTTAACATTGAACATTCACATTCAATATCTTCTGAACTACACATTTTTTATGGATGTATCCTTTATTTCTTCTTAAAATCAAGTAAAGTCAAGATACTTACAGCTTCCATATTTTTAGCAGCAGTTGAGATATTAATAAGAAAAGATGAGGTTGAAAGTTAGGACATGCTATAAAATATGCCTACAATCAACTTTTTCTAACTTAAAAAGACATCTTTATTTTAATTGGCCTCCTAATGAGTCAGTATTATCAAGTAATAGTGTCTAGTATGTATCAAGAACATATACTATATTTAGAAACAAATATATGAATGATTGAGTAAATGTAGATAGATAGAAGAGAAATACTATAAAGATAGATAAATAGACATCTTCAGGATTGTTAAAAACAAAAAATCTAACAATGTGTCCATGAGGATAATTTCTGGACTATGAACATCATATATATATATATATATATATATATATATATATATATATATATATATATATATATATATAAAACTTATTGCAAAACAAACAAACATGCTAGTAGGTGTTGATGTTCCCTAACAACTAATTACAGTAATCATAAATTGCTATATCCAATCCATCATTACTATATCTATCCGTCAGTGAAATTCCACTTCCCTGTTTTAGAGGAGAGCTTCTTTGTGTTTTATTTTCTTGTTCTCATTTTTCTTCCTAACTTGTAAAACTAAAGAGAAATGCTCCTTCCCTCATTAGTTCATGAGGCCACTTTTCAGGACTCTTTTCCCATTCTCCATCTTCATGGTTTATGTGCTGACTGGATCAGCCACCAGGCCAAGACTGCATTTTATTGTCGCCCATAAACTTCCCCACCTGGCAGGATTCTCTGCTCAAGGAATCACTGCCAAACCTACTAGATTCTTGTGACTGGCCTAGAAGCCGATTGTCAGGAATTTAAGGCTCTACTCCTGTCCTGGGACTTAATCTCCTTAGGTTTCATTTTGTACCTTGATAAAAAGAGTAACTATGTTCTTTAAGGCTATAAGAGTCCCTGCCAAAGGCTTTCCAAAGTGCACAGTGTTACTGTCCATCTATTCCATTTGGTAAAATGGATGCTACTGCTGTTACTTCTGTAACTTAAATGTCTAGCTTGGACTTGAAAACACTAACAAAACACTTCCATTTTGACTATTTCTTTTATTCTCTGAAAATCAGATCAATAAACTATAAATAGTTTTAAATGGAAATGAATATGAAAGTAATACAGTCATTTGAGTCTCTAAAATAATCTCTAGTATAACATGATGGTATTTAAATAATTGTTAAGTACCTCAACATAAAATTTTGTTCAATGTAGTTTTAATTCCATGCATAGCCTATTATATTTTAATTTCTTGAATATAAGCTTTCCTAATTATTGGATCTTTTCATATTTTATCTTACCACATTTATAAACATTTACTTACAAAAAAATTCAGAAAACAACTTCAGATAAATACTGAAAAATTAGATAAATATCTAAGAGTTAATTAAGGTCAAATTATACCCATTTTTAAGACTTTGAATAGCGATTGTTAGCTGGTCTCGAAACTTTTCCCATATACAAAGCTTGAGTGATATGTCAATCTTTCACTTCAAAGTCATTTCCTGCCCACTGTGGTTATTCCTGACAAATGTTTGTTCTCTCAAAGTTTGTCCTGTCTGCAACTATAATATATTCTCAGTTCATCTCCTATATCCCAGTTTTGAAGATATAAGTTAGGATGGAAAAAGTTTTCCAGAGAAATGATTAATAGTTATACTATAATGAACTACATAATCACAATATTTCCTTAATTTCTCACATCTAACCAATATATTTAAAGAGTTTACTATGTTCTTATACTTTTTAGAGAAATAGATGTTCAGAAATATAAAAATGCTAAAATATTGAAAACTGAATAATGATGATATATATAATCCTAAATATGAGTTATCAAGCACTAACTTTTCTTACTTTTTTCTTTATCATTCCTATACCATAATTTGGGGATTAGCAATTATTTTAAAATGTTATCATTAGAACTACGTATTGTTCATCTGGACTCTATTTATGTAGTTGTAGCTACCAAACAAACACTTCCCCATAATTATAACACCTTTTATTGTCAGCATTTTTTGAGAAACTATTCTATCTCCAATGATTTCCTTGCCACTACCCCCTGTTATTAATAAAACGTTTTTATCAAAAAGCAAAAAAACTTATTAATAATTAACCCAGTTAGTTACAAGCAGAATTGTTAATAAAATTCATTCATTCTTATTCCAACTGCAGTGCATTTTTATTCTGCCTGAATTACTCTTCTTTTATATGGGATGAAAAGGTAATAGGAAAGGGTGGGGGTAGAGGTATAAAATGAGTAGAGAGGAAGAAAAGGAGAAAAAGATACAGAGCTAGCTTCATAGTCAATGATCCACTGAAATTGTCTAATAAAAGTTAAATTGGAAAAGTAAACCAATAATGATTTCTATTATGTCTCATTTTAAAAATATCTACGATAATTCATACTTTAAAAAATGGTTCTTGACTAAATGGTGACAGGTCATTGGTGCATGAACTCTCATGATAGCGTGTCTGTGCCGGCCATTCTCTTGAATGTGCTTCCTCAAAGTATCTGAATGGCTAACTCCTTCACTTTCTTCAAATATTTGCTCACACGTTGTTACCTTAAAGAGACTGCTGGCCATTTTATTTAAAAGATGCAATAAAGGTCTTCTTCCCAGGTTTTCTCTAATTTAGTCTGCTCTCTCCATATATCTGTCACCAAACATCCTGTTATTTGTTTATTTGTTGTGTTTGTTGTCTATCACTTTTGGCTGGAATGTAAGCCACGTGAGGGCAGGGATTTTTGCATATTTATTTTTTATTGTGTGTCTCCCGCTCTAGAAAATAAGCCAGTAGTGGCAAGAAGTTTTGTCTGTTTCATTCATTTATACAATCTAAGTGCCTAGAACATTACCTGGTCTATAATTCTCAATCAGTATTTGTTTATCAAAATGAACGTCTGAAATTTAGGGTGTAAGATCAGTACAAAAAAACTATGTGACATGGTATTTCCCCATCATACTTGCAATCTGTGGTCACCTAATTTGGGTTTCAATTCTGTGACACACTTGTGAATGTCTGAGTCCATGACAACGCAGGGATCGGGGGTGGGGAAGCCTTCACCCCAGAAGCTTCACAGCCCAGTCCATCTTTTGTTGTGTTCCATGTCCTGTTACAAAGACAGTAACGCCAGCACAGCGCCCTCCAGCACGAAGGAAACCTGTGGTTTTGCGCTGGGTGCCAGCACACAGCTGGACAGTGGAAAACCACACAAGCTTCCTCTTCACTGGGGACGGTTCTGTGTTGCATTCATGCACCGCGCACTGTTTCCATGAGACGCTGTTCCAAATGTAAGCTGGGGGTTAGTGCCAGGTGGCATGCCTGAGACACATAAAGATTTGATGGATAACAGATGTAGAGAAATGGAGAGCTTTCTCAGATTTACTGTAGAAGCAGTTTCTTAAGAGATCCACACACAGTATTTATTCTGTTAATCAGTATTTAAGATAAAGAACTTGTTACCTAATATAGCCCTACCAAATTCCAATTGAATCCTTATGAACTAAATGCAAACTGTTTACATTAGGCTTAAAGTAAAGGTAAAATAATTTATTTGCCCAATTTCTTTTATATTGCCTTGTATAAAGAGGAATAACAAAATGATATTAAACATACAAATTATAGATAATCTAGTGGGGCATACACAAATTCAAACTCATGTGTACAAACATATTCTGTTTTTATTGTGCACCTTTTTTCACCACTGTTTCCTTCTTTATTCTGTAAAAATCTATTCCATTTGTAAAAGGAATGCATTTTAAAAGAATTGTACAAACAGGGAAATGGATTGGAAATAGAAATATTTAAAGTTGCTTTACTTTAAAATAAAGACAGTTGTGACAAGAAATATAAAACAATGCTGTTTTTTATTTCTTCTTTCAAAAAATAGGAAGACTAAAATTACTATTTTGGCACCAGTTTCCATTTGAAAGAATATTTTGCAATACTGTTGTTGCATTGTATAATTAAAATATTTCAATAAAAATAAACAACAGTGAAATTGGATGTGTCCCAAATAAGACATTATTTTAAAATTGTGCAGACTGATGACAGCTGATTTTGTTAAGTAAGCAGATTCCATATGTGGTATTAGGCAAATCATTTTTTTATTTTGATAGTTGTATATTATGGTGGATAATCGTGTAATGTACCATTATGTCTGAAGATATTTTCTGTTATTCTGAATCCAATTTATGATTATTTAGTCTGCAAATGCTTAAACTAAAACTTCTTTCAAGGTAGTGGTTAACAGTTGTTTTCAAAGCCAATGCTAAGTCTGCAAAGGCATTCCTTAATACTTTTTCTTTCATTCTTTTCTGGCAGTCAGAGCTTGATTTGTGTTCATGTTCCGAGTTCCTTCAGTGTTCCTAGTATAGCTGTTGAAATCTATACTTCATATGATCTCATTGTACTGCCTGTATTTCATTAATGACTGATTCTGTCTAAAGCTTGGGGAGTGAAATATTTTTCATATGACACTTCCCAAAGTGAGTACAGTACACCAGCTGCAAAAACCACAGACCATCTGATTTTGTGGCTTTTGAGGGTGTGAAAAGTTCAATTGCTTAAAGTAGGGCTTATATCTGTATTAAATGATCTGGAAGTGGAACCACTGTAGGCTTAAGACAAATGTTGAAAATATATTCTCATCAGTAGCCTTGTTTCAAATAAAGATGAGTAATGTACTTATCTATGTTGCATTTGATCTAGAATTACAATGTACCTTTTTAACATTTCTCTGCATAATTGTGGTTTTCATAGTTATTATCAGAAATACCAACTTGATGAAAGAAAGAGAAATAAATGATCATCTATAGGTTGATAATAAGTTTCTGTATGATTATGGTCATGTAGGGTTTTTGTTATGAAATTTTAAACAACTATAATGATGTAGAAAATCATAGAAATTATAGATATTAAATTTTGTATTTAAAAAATAATTTGACCTTGAATAATTTTACATATGTAAACTCACAGATATTATAACAGAAAACAAATTTGAAATAAATAAGACAACTTACACATGCCCTAGGTTCTGATAGAACTATGACCTCATTCTGATAACAACCATTTAAACCAAGTAATAATATTTTATAAATGTTGATTATAGAAAATAAAATAATAATCTTCCTGACCTACAAGCAATTTATGTATAACCAAAGTCATAGAGTACTTTTGTATTCTGAATATGTCTACTAGGCTTCCTTTGACAAACATTATGTATATATGTCTATGTGTGTATATATACATACACACAGACACACATGCATATTTATTTGTTAATTAAATATTTTCATATATAAATACTAAATATCTTAATTTAAATATATATACACACATGTATATATGTGTTGTTTACAATAAGAAAAGTGCAAGATGCATTCACACTCATTCTGTGCATTTTACACTTTTGGTGGATTTCGTGCCAGTTTAATCCCTAATTAATCTGCAGTTAGCGCTCTTACAGTGCTGCAGTGTTTCCAGCCTTGAAGTTTGGCTTTCAGGCAGAAGATTGTATCAACAGGAAGTCTTAGAAAATTTCCCCAAATAAAAGGAATTTATTTTTGGAAAATATCTGACAAACGAAAAGAATTGTTACAAATGTCTGGTTACCTTTAGCAATGTTGGTAAGTCAAAACCTTTAATAAGGGAGAGTTTAAATATTAGATCCCCAGTGTCCGAGGCGTAACATTTTTAATATGGTTGACATCTAGACTCAGCTTTCGTTGCCTTTTTTTTCATTCATTACTCCCTTTCTTATACCTTCATTAATTGATTTATCTTTCTTTCCTATGCTTTTCTTCTCTTCTACCTTTTACGGTCCCCTTCCCCTTTTCTTTATTTGTTTATATTTTTCTCCCCTACATTGAAGGCATGTTTCCTCATGCCAGTATAAGTGATGGTCTTGTACATTTCCATCTTCTGTTTTTCTGTTCATCTTTCTCTCCATTTTTACTTCTTTATTCATCCTTCTGATTCTCCATCTCTCCATTCTGCTCCATTAGGAGCTTTGATAAGTCAAACTTAATTGGGAATTTCTGACATATCTGTTCTGTAGCTTGGTGTCATCTGTTTCTGGTTCCTCTAGCAAAGCCTGGTTTTATGCAAAGAATACAAAAAGGCCAGAACTCAAAGGACATGGGTTTGAGCTCAAGTATGGCCCCAGCTTTCTTACCTGTAAAATTAGGAGATCATAATAGACCAGACTGAATTCCTTGTAGCTCTAAAGTCTATGAAGTATGCGTAGGTGTGTGGAGCTAAGAAGGCTGGATGTCTTACCTTAGGAGGCACAGATGACATCATGTGACAGCACCGTGCTTTGCAGTGGTTTCCAGTGGAATCAGAGAACAGCTTATAGGAATCCAACACCTTGCCTCACTTTTCCCTGCGAGCCAAATAGGCCAGATGGGTTCAAGAGAGAACCAGAATTTGGTGACAATAGAAGGACCCAACTGTATTTTCCAGCCAGAATTTTACAATTCTCATTGTGAACCATCAATGGTCCATGGAGGGTCCAGAGACCTAGAAAGATGTTTGCTCCTGTCTGAAAGTGCATTTTATTACAGAATATTGTTATAGAGGCAGTTTCAGACATTGGTCTTGTTCCAGTGATGCTGCGGCTTTACTATATTTTTCTATATTCCTTGAAAGCACCTGCGATGAACTGTAGACCTCAGATGCAACTCAGAGATATTTGGAGCAAATGGTAACTGACTGACTATACACAGCATTTCACTGAAAGTTCCTCTAATGCAGGAAAGTTTATTTTTTTTGATAATAAGGAATGTATAGATTTAAGTAATAAAATTGAAAGGATAAGGCATTCATTATTATGAAATACGAACTATTATAATTCCATTTTAGGATCAAAAGAAGATGCGGCTTAAAGGGGTTGAATAAGGAGCCGGTGAATGGTGGGCCAGGAAACCATCTAGAGCCCGCTTTTTAAACTCCATGCTATCTTTCCATTTGCTAAAACAGGTCATTTTATATTTACTGTTTATTCTATCCTCTTTTTGCAAGTATATATTTTAAGTGTATGATAGTTAAAATATCATAAAGCTGTTTCTAAGTTTCTAGTATTCGTAGGACAACAGAATTTTACTTAAGATATATTTTGGTTGTTTCATTTACTTTGCAAAGAAATGACTTTTAACTTTTTTGCCTAAGATCTTGACTCATATATTAGTTAGCATGTTTTATAGTCAATTAAATATGAAAATAGAAGAAGTAATTTATGGAGATACATACTGGTATAAATGGGTTTATTAAGTCAATTAGTGTCAAAAATCCCAGGTTAATCCAATTTGTTACACTTATAATGTTTCTGAATCATAAAATAATTGCATAATTATGAATTACACATTGATTTCAAAGGATGACCATAGTTGGACTTGTAAAGTATCTCTTGAGGAAATTCTATGGAACACAATCCCTGTCTCATACATAGAGAAATGACTATAAACTATCACTAAGCATTTATGTAGCATTAAATATCAAGAAATTAACACAGGGAGCACTCTTTATAGTCCCTCCTTAATATTTCCCCTCCATCTCTCCCTGTCTTTGCCCCTTCTTCAAGCAACCACTGGTTTGTTTGTGTGACTATAAATTCGTTTGAATTTTCTAGAAATTTAAATAAATGGGAGCATATTTAATGTACTCCTTTTGTCTGCCCTTGTCACTCAGACTGTTTTGAGATTCATCCATGTTGTGTTTAGCTTTTGATTGCTGGCTAATATTCCATTGCATGCATGTACAATGTATCACTTTACTTGTTAATGGACATTTGGACTGTTTCCAAGCTTTAAGCATCAGACTGCAATTGAGCATTCCCATACAAGCATTCTTGTGGATGTAGGTGTTCATTTTTCTTGGGGAGATCCTGCACATGCAATGGCTAGCTCTGGGTGTAGGTATATATTGCACTTTTGAAGAAGCTGCTAAATGGTTTTACAGAGTGGTTGTACAATTGTGCATTCCCACCAGCACTGGAGAACAATTTCAGTGGTTCCCATCCTTGCTAAGACTTGGTGGTGTCGTCAGTCTTTAATCTAAGCCATTTAAATAGGTACGTAGTGGCATCTTAATGTAGTTTAAATTTGCATTGTTTAATGATAGTGAGCCTCTTTTCACATGCTTATTTCCCTTGTGTGTAGCTTCGTTGGTGAAGTGTCTCCTCAAATATCTTGCCTATTTTTGAAGGGCTTTATGGGAAACAACAAGGACTCTTCTTGCATTGAAAGATACATTTCTTGTCTAAGGAGCTGGAATGGGCTATCCTGCCATGGCTTATCTAATTGTGTTGAAAGTACTCATAAAATTATCCCCATGCTTCTTTATATAGCATTTGAAGCCAGGACCATGTCTGCTGCAATGATATATGAGCAATACATTAAACTTGGTTATTTGTTAATATAAAAGCAAAATAAAGGGTAATTTGTACCATTGTTATTTGCAAGAAATATATAAAATGCTACTGGTATATTTGTTGTTGGTATGTTGTATCAATTGAAAACTTAATAGTTTTATTTATATATTGATTGAAACACCTGGCAATAATATCTTTAAAAAGAACAAGAGTTATGTGTCTACAATAAGTAGTAATCTTTGAATAGGGCTTTAAAGGTATATTGAAAATATTGGGACTTGATAATCTAAATGAAAATATAACAATCAAAGTTCAATTGCTTTTATTTTCTTAAGAGTTAACAAATATATTTCACTTTAAATATATATTTTTACTTTAAGTTTTATCAAATATATCTGTTCTCTATCATCATAGAAAGTATGATAGAAAATAATAATTGGTTTTCCCAAATGTCACAATATAAAATGTAAAATCTTGGCTCATTAAGACAGAAGTCCTATTTTTTTATATTATACTATTTTACAATATGTAATAAATGTTAATGGCACAGATGAAAGATTTCTGTATGAGTGCTTTAAATACCTTTACCATCACTCTTACGGAGGTGTTTGAAATGAATGTGATAATCAGATGTATCAGATAGCAATGTGGCAAAGAAAACAATAGCCTATGTTTTTAAAAAGTTGATCAAGTCGTTTTGTTGTAATGCTGTGTTATTACTCTAATGTCAGACTTAGGCAGGCCTGGATAATGTGCACTGATTGGAGGTCAGATGTTATTTCCACATTTTCAGCCAGTGTGGACTGGCTGAAATTTCAAGTCCATTGAGTTAGAAGATTAGAAGGACACATTCGCTGCCCTGGGCCTGAGGAATGTAACCCACTCTGCTGCAGGCGAGTGTTAGCGCTCTTCTCTGATGGGTCCAGAAGGCAACATCTCTAGCAATCAGAAAAGGGCCCAGGTTATGCTGTCAGTCTACTTGGGCTGCCCTAACAAAGGACTACAGACTTAAACAATAGGTTTATTTTCTAAAAGTTCTGGAGGCTTGAAGTCCAAGATTAAGGTGTTGGCAGAGTGGGTTCCTTCTGAGGGCTGTGAGGAAAGGATTCGCTCTAGGCCTCTACTGGCCTCAGAGACAGACAGCTGCTTTTCTGTGCCTCGCCTGCTTCTTCTGTGCATGTGTCTGTCCAGGTGTTCTCTTCTCATGAGGACGCCTTCATATGGGATTAGGGCTCGACCCAGGACCTTACTTACCTCTTACTTACTTACCTCTACACAACACAGTCACTGTCTCCAAACACAGTCACATTCTGAGGTACTTCAACCTAGGAATTTGGGAGCAGCACTGTTTACCAATAACAATTACCCTTTACTCTAATAGTTCTGAATTGCCATTTACACTGTCTTTGACAGATTTCCAAACTGAAAGTTACAAGGCCTAATTTTGTTAGCTGGGAAACTGTATTCCCCAGTCCTTTAACCCACTAGATACGGAGGAAGAAGTATTTTTGTTAACTGTGTCTGCAATGACAGGCTTCTGAGAAGTGCCTCATCTCTGTCACATGGGCTAGGATTTCTTCAGCTGTCCGTAAGACAGTCCTTTAGCCCTGCCCTGCCTGTTGCGAAAAGAACACAGACCTTATCATGTCCTGGCATGACAGAATCTTATTGCCAAAGACAAGCTCTTCTTGTCAAGATTGCTATCTGAAGCCATCTTTCCTTACTTATGTATAGAGGATCTTCCCCTTGGGGGCTCCCATCACTAACAAACTTTTCCTCAGGTATGACCTCTGCTGTTACCATTTGTTAATCTGTAGAGCAGTCTTTTCTTCACCAGAGGCTCTATTCATCACAGAGTTTGGGAGCAGGTTTCATGTCATCCTAGGTCCCTAAGCCAGCTCTCACTTTTGAAACCATCACTCAATGAAAGATGATATTCATACATTTCAAGCATAATTGTGAACATACTAGCAATAATGCTAACCATTTTCCCATTATGAAAGCATATTCAAATTTACATGAGAGTAGTGTCATAATGGAATGAAACAACATTCAATTCATCTAGTTTCTTTTACAAATCATCTGAAAGCCTTGATACTTTCTTTAGTAACACTTTAGTCCCTGTAGACCTCACAGAGATCAGATCGCTTCTGAAACTTCCTTTTAAAGAGATAACTCCTGTTGTAAAACCCACTCCTCCTTTCAGGGTTGCGGGACATTCAACTAAGCCATCTCCTACCCACCCTGTCCACTGACATAGTGCTGACCTCTAGGTCACCCACACATTCAGTGAATAGCTTGGTGCATGGTTCAGAGCCTTCCTGCCCATTCCATATCTCACCATCACAATCTTGGGGATTTTTGAGTTCATGTGTATGACCCATCTTACACAGTAGCTTAATGGTCTTTTGATCAGTCCAGTTGGTCGTTATTTCTACTGTACCTTAGCCACCCATTCTTGTTGTCACATTCTGAACTTTGCCATCATCTGAAACAGCATCATTCCCCAAGCTGAAATTCCAGTATTCTACTTTCTGACTATTACTGTATCTCATCATATCTTTTGCTTTCTTACTTCCACTGCATAGTCACTGGCTATGAATTTCTCCCAGCCCTTATCTTTCCCAAAGTGACTTTGACTCCGGTACTCATTCATCCTTCTCCTCTACCTGGTTGGCAGAACACCAGTGGTGGTGAAGAGGCTCCTACCAAGCCTGTGCCTTCTCTCCTTTCCTCAGGCTGTCAAAGGGAACAAAGCTGAAATCTCTCCCACCTGAAAACCAAAGGCCTCTCTGGATCCTTTAGATGACACTGCAGCTCTCTCTCATTCCCATCAATTCCAAGTTTCTAATGGCCTTCTTGGTTCTGCTCCCCCCGCTCCACATATTGTACAATTGTTTTAAAGGAGTTAATAATCTCTGAGAACACCTGTTTAGTTTTATTTAATTAATTCAAAGTTCTGAAATCACATATATATGGAAAATATACAAATGACATTTCTAATAGATTTTTTAAAAAATATGGGACATCCTGAAAAAGTGTATTGTGGCGAAAGTATATATAGTCACAGTTTCAATGTGTACATTTAATAGCCATTAAGATTGTTTTCACATGTGTAAATAAGTGAGTGTTGCTACTGCTGGTCCTAAAACTGTTTGCAGTCCTGAATTTTGCTCTTTGGGGAAATGAATAAGTCATCCATTTATAATTATTTTATAATGTATGGCCTTATCTGTAACTAATATTGTAATGTTTATTCCCTTGCTTTAGAATATTACACTTGTGAAAAAATATTCCTCTGTTGTGAGAAGCAGGTCCCTCCCCGTCCCTTTCTCAGATTTAGGGAAATAAAAACAATGTTCACCCTTCAAGAAGGCACCAACCTCCTGGGGAACTGATCATCAGCCTAACCTGGAGTCAGCCAGCACCAGGTTAGTGCGGCCTCCACAGGTGGTTCAGGTCTGGACCGAGATCAAACCTGACTCACTGTGAGTTACCTGTCCTGTGGGAGGTGGAGCTCCACTGGGTGTTCAGGCTAGGGGCCTGGTCTCGAATGATACCAGAATATCCAGTAACCATATGTGCAGTGTTTTACCTTCATTCTAGAGGAACAGAAATAAAGAATTCATTTTTTAAATAATATATATGTCAGAATTCAGGTACAATCATTTCTGTAAAGATTTTTCCTGTTTGTATGGCTCAGATGATATTCTTTTGGAATGTAATAAAGACTGCATTTTGGACCTGTATTTCAGTGGAATGAAACATGTCACAGAGCTGACTCCTATCTGTAGCAAGTCATTTATAATGGTTTAAAAAATCACCAACTTTTTTTTTTTTTTTTTTGAGGGCAGTGTCCCTGGCCCTCATATGTGGGACCCGAACTGGGGCCGCTGGCTTCCCAAGCCAGCGCTTAACCACCATGCCACTCGGCCGGCCCCAAATCACTAACCTTTGATCTTGTATATCAGCTGGGAAACAAATTGGGCTGTTTATATCTGTACGGAGTAAGGGGATGGCTGTGCCAGTGTGGCAAGGGTGATTTTCTTGCTTCTGACACCTCCAGAAAAGGTGTCAGTAACCTTAAAAAGTGCCCTTTTATGCTGGATCCACCTGCTCCCAGATTCTGTGCTTCTCTCTTTTGACTCTTAACTTTTCATCACAGATAGTCATTTTGGCTACATTTCAGTACTTCAGATGCCAGAATCTTAAAGAAAGAGTTAACTCTGTTTCAACTATTTCTGCCCTCATTTGATGAATTTTTTACTTTTCTCTTATCATCATTTTGAATTAGTAAGTTGCTGTCATTGCCATCTTTATCTTCATCACTATCATTACCTAACTGCTTCCATTGAATTTTAGAGGACTAACTGGCTTTTCCCCTTAAGAAGACCCAAATCATTAAAAGTAGCCTTACGCTACTTTTTTCAAAGTAATAAAAAATAAATGAGCAAATGAATACATGAACTGTATCTGTAGCACTGGTAGTAGCTTCCAGTTTTAGTTAAGTAGCTGATTTTAATCTTACCACATATTTGTATACTGTCAATTTTGTGTGCTGCACAGGTTGGCTTAGTGACTAACCTGGGAAATAACTTCATGAAATGACTGGCGATCTTGTTACAAGCTACGTGATATAAAGGACATTCTGTTAGTTCAGGGAAAGGCCAGATGGCAGGGCAAGAAGGTGGCCTCTATGTGTCTAAACTTGAAAATGTACAATTGAGAAATTAAATGAGGACTCCAGGAAATAGCACCTCTAGGAAAATTTCCAGGAAATAACACCTACTCAGTTAGAGGATAAGGAACGATTGCTGGTTGCTATTAATGCAAGCATCATATATGTGTAAATATTGGCAAGCTTGAAAGCTTGGGTTCAAAATCAAGGAAAGCTTTGTGAGTATCACATAATTGCAGATTTCCTAAATAGTGTCAGTGAGAGTAGTAAAGAAACATTTTTATCAATTAAACTGATAAAACAGATGCATCCCTCTAATATTTTTCCAAAGCTGAAAAATTATAATTGTGATTGAAAACAATGAGAGGACACTTGTTGGTATATTGTAGATATAGACTTATTAAATTATACTTTGGATGGAATGGTAAGTACCCATCTCCTAACAAAGAGAAATGGGCGAGTCTGTAGTAGTTACTCAAACATTTCTGTAGGCTTACATGCGCTGATATTTAACTGGACTTGGGGGGAGGGGTTAATTTTTGCCAGTAAAGAACTTATTTCAACCATTTGCCAAAAAGAGAAGAATCAAAGTTGATTTCCAGAATTAACTCAGCTCACAGAGTTGCTTAGAAGTACTGATAGACTATCTAGATTACCACTCTCTTTATAATAATTTGATGAATGTGTTTTAAATTTTTAAAATTTATTTATTTATTTATTTTTGCCATTTGAAAACATGACTGTAAGGAAAGACTCTCATTTGCTGGGAATTTATCATAATATGATTGTGGATCTTTTGGGTGCTTCACAAGTACGAAGAAGTTCCATGTCTTGAATAAATACTGCTTTTAAAGAAATAAGTGCTGACTGCTATCACCTGGAGAAAAATTTGAGAGATACGATATCTAGTTCTAATTGCAAAAAAATATAAATGGGGATTTATTGATTCTGTTAACTAGAAATCAAAAATTGGCTTAGGTTTCAAGGTTGGTTTGATTTATTGGTTCAGTGATGTCATTCAGGGTGTGTTCACTTTGCCTATCATATGCACTTTCGCTCCATAATTTTAACCTTGTCCTAAGGCTTACCTAAGCTGTCTTCCTTTTGTGGTTGCAAGATGGCTATCAACTATTCAGAGGACTCTGTGGTTCTCTAACCATCTCTTAGAAGAGAATTAGTGTGGTTTCCAGAGCTCTCTCAGAAATTGGAAAGCTGCTTTCTTAGATGTCTCCAGTAAATGTCTTCTCCAGTCTCAATGGACAGAACTGGGTGATATGGTCTCCTAAGGAATTAGAGTCCAAATATACTGGTGCTATAGTGTCAAGATCTGTAGATATGAAGATGTCTATCCTGAACATATATTTTTTTCAGTATTCATTCCACTGAATAATCTACTGAGTAGCAGCAATGCAGTTTGTATAATTAATATTTACTTCATTACTCTAAAGGCAATCCCATGGTTCTGCCTACAGTTGGTTCAGAAATTCACCCATTTTTAGTCACTGAGAAATGAGGAGAGGTTGGCTAGAGGCTACCAGGAAAGTTCTTTCTTGCTCTTAAGAGAGTGAAACCACCCCCTACCAGTTTCCTATGTTACCTCCTACTGTCTCTCCCTTTCTCCCTCCCTCCTATCCCTTTCATCCCTTTCAGTGGAAAAAAAAGAAACATTTATCTTTGTTTTCTCCTGGTAGCCATCTTTGACTGTGAAGAAACCATATTTAGGATAAACCAAATGATGTGGAGCCTTGATGACATAATTGAGTCACTAAATCAATCTGCTCTTGAATTGACCCAGCTACTTCTGAATTTCCTGTTGTGTGAAAATAAAGTTCCACCTTCCTTAAGCCATAGGTTTTCTGATGGCTCATAGCCAAAAATGTCCTAAGTAATGCAATTTTGAAGTCCAACTATTAGTTACTCATGAACATGAAAAATTGATGTTGGAAAGCTACCACAATATTTACTGTACACTTTAAGATAAAAAGAATATAATTGTCTCTTAACTGTTCAAGCTAATAAAGCAAGCAGAACAATGTGTAATCTAAATTTGTAAACCATTCAAAAATCATTTTAGTTTAGCTTTGGGTAACATTTGGCGTTTTATGCAAAGAATCCCACATGCTTTATATTCTTAAAACCAAACAGTGAAGCTATCCTTTAGATTGATTGGGAACTGCTGGTAGTTTTCTAGTTTGTTCAGTCTCTTACTGACAGGTACACATTATTGGAATACAGCACCATCATTGCCGACTAAGATAGACCTGCCCTTCTTTTTCTTATCTTCAGAGCCTTCTCTCTTCCTCTGGATAGAGCAATGCTTTGATCTCAAAGGCTCTCCCATCAGAGAAATGTTAGGGACATATGAATAAACATTGGGGACAGTACTCAAATCATGATCAAACTGTATAACAAATTATATTTGGTGTTAAATGTCAACAAGAACTTGAAGGCACAATTTGTCTAGGATAATTAAGAATTGATTTTAGTCCCATGTAAGAATGTAGAGAAAATCTGGGCCGGCAGAGTGGCGCAGTGGTTAAGTGCTGGCTTGGGAAGCCAGCGGCCCCAGTTTGGGTCCCACATATGAGGGCCAGTAACACTGCCCTCAAAAAAAAAAAAAAAAAGAATGGAGAGAAAATCATAAAGGTAAATGCCTCAATGGCTGTCTTTCTAACCAATATAAAAGAATAGTTGACAGTGTGAAAGGAAAGAGAATGTTGAGAGATAATTACCATATTAAATTCGAGTTTGAAATGACCAAGGAAGAATATCCTGGGTATGGTTAGAAACAAATTAGGATAAAGTAGATTTAGAATATAATTTGTTCAGCAATAATAATGATAGTTCTATGCCTAAGAATGCTCAAATTATACAACAGTTATTTCAATGAAAAAAGTTTAGAAGCAAGAGAGTTGACAAAAAGTTACTTTTTTCATTCAAATATTACTAAAAATATTTATTGCAATCATTGTGCATTCACATCACTCAGCAAATTTAACATTTGATGATATGTAAGAACATTCTCTTATTTTTAGCATTGTCATTAATTCACAATGTCTTAACATTGTTGAATTTCTTTGTAAAGTGTTATGAACAAAGTAAAAGCTCACTCAAAATAAGTACCTGAGTGACAAAGTACCTAATGAAGTTGTTTCTAAGACTAGATTGCTGGTTCTTGATGAATATTGAATGGTAACCTAGAATGGTCTGTGTAATACAAATAGTATCTCTAGGTCATTTGTTATTTCTTTTAGTTATAGAGATCTTTAAGAATGCTTCAAGATCTGAGTGAGCACAGAGTGAAAATTGCTGAAAGTGAAACTGGATATAAAAGGATGGTAGCATTCAAAAATAAAATTCTAACATTGTTGATATGCTGGAACTCTCGTGGCCTATGGAGTGGGATAGGGTAGAATAGTGGGTGGAAAAGAAAAAAGAAAAAAATAAGGTGAATTTACAGTAAAAGTTTAATAAAAAAATAGGATTTACAATCATGAGAAAAATATCATGGATGGTCAACTTTAGATTAATGTAAAGCTTATAGAAATTGTAAGGAAAGTATAAGCAGGTCTTTTTTGAGTTCAAATCAAAACAGAAATGCATAGGTTTATTGCTTACAACACATCATGTCATGTTAACAGAGAATGGTAAGAAAGTAGAACTTAAGTCCTATTTCATTTCTTCTCTCTCAAGAAGAGTGATCTGCAGTGGGTAGAAAAAAATGTGTTCCAGAGTAATTCTAAGCTAAGTGAACAGTGGTGAAAGAACTCTTAGCCGCTTTTATATCCAGGTTCATATAGAATGCAGGTACTAAAACCACCCACCCCTGATTATCACAAAACCAAAGTGCTTGATGTGTGAGATATCAAAAACAGAAAGAATTTAGATGGGTGGAGATGAACTCAAGGGGCAAAATTTTAAAAGTAAAGAAGCTTGATACAATAGAATATCTGTATTTGGCTTGTGATTTTCATAATTAAATACAAGATCTGTGAGCCTGTACTAAGTGTTTGTATTACTAAGAGTCAAAATATTTTTCACTGAGGGCATGCTAAGCAAAATCAAACTTTTTTTTCTTTTATGATAGAGTACTTAGTGAACTCTGTAGAGATAGTCCTGATTATAGCAAGCCTTTTGACAAAATCTTCAAACATATTTTTGTGGACAAGTTAGAGAAAAAGAAACTATAGAGTTAAATGGATCATAAGAGTAGCTGCCTAGATGATCGTACTCCAAGATAACTTATTAGTGGATGGATGACAACTTGTAAAGAGGTCCATGATTGACATGCCAGAGACCCTGTCATTGCCAACATTTATCAATGACTTTTTCAAAATTTGTATTCAATTTATTTAAACTAAACAGCAACAACAAAAATAGTTCATCCATTTCCGCCATCCTCCACCCCCCTCCATTTCTTGCAACAATCTCTTCTATGTACCTACGAGTTTTTTTATTTTTCTTATTTTTGATTCCACATGTAAGAATGATTAAACAGTATTTGTCTTTCTCTGTCTGACTTATTTCACTTAACATAATGCTGCTCTCAAGGTTCATTCATGTCACAAATGACAAGATTTCATTCTTTTTTATAGCTGAATAATATTCCATTATTTTATCATATATGTGTGTGTATATATATATTCAGCCATATATAATTATATAATAATATGTAATATATTTATTGTTACACACTATATTATATATTACACATAATATATAATAGTACACATAATATATAATGTAGTATATAATAATATAATATATATTATATATATACCACAATTTCTTTGTCCTTTCATCCATCATTTCACACTTAGATGTTTCCATATCTTGCACATTGTAAACAATATTGCAGTGAACATGGGGTGTACATATCTTTTTGAATTATTTCATTTTCTTTCATAATTACAAGTGAAATTGCTGGTAATTCTAGTCTTAATTTTTAAGGAACCTCCATATTGTGTTTCATAGTGGCTGCACCAAATTACATTCCCAACAACAGTGCACAAGGGTTCCCTTTTCTCCACATCCTCACCAATACTTGCTATTTCTTGTCTTTTTTTTTTTTTTTTTTTTTTAGAGGGCAGTGTCACTGGCCCTCATATGTGGGATCCGAACCGGAGCCGCTGGCATCCCAAGCCAGCTCTCCCGGCCGCTTCCTTGTATTTTTTATAACAGCCATTCTAACAGGTGTGGGGTGGTATCTCATTGTGGTTATATTGATTTGTATTTTCCTGATCATTAATGATGTTGAGCATGTTTTCTTTCTCTATTGTGCATCCATATGTCCTCTTTGGAAAAATGGCTACTCAGCTCTTCTGCTTATTTTTTAATTGGATTGGTTTTTCTTGCTGTTGAATTTTGTGAGTTCTTTGCACTCACAAAATGTATTTTGGGCATTACCTCTTATCAGATATATGGTTTGCAGTATTGTCTCCCATTCAGTAGGCTTGCTTTTCATTCTGTCAATGGTTTCCTTTCCTGTGCAGAAGATTTTTAGTTTGATATAGTCCCACTTGTTTATTTTTGGTTTTGTTTCTTTTGCTTCTGGTGTCAGATTTTAAAAATCATCACCAAAACCTATGTCAGAGTGGTAACCACCTATGTTTTCTTCTAGGAGTTTTATGGTTTCAGGTATTACATAGAAATATGTAGGCTATTTTGAGCTAAGGTGTCAGATAGTGGTCCAGTTTCATTCTTTTACATGTAGCAGTCCAATCGTTCCAATGGTATTTGTTGAAGAGACTGTCCTTTTCCTATTGTATATTCTTGGCTCTTTTGTCATAAATTAACTGATAACATATCGTGGGTTTATTTCTGAGGCCTGTGTTCTGTTCCATTGATCTGCGTGCTTGTTTTTATGCCAGTGCCGTGCTGTTTTGATTATTATTGTGTTGCAATATAGTTTGACATTGCAAAGCGCAATGCCTCTAGCTTTGTTCTTTATTCTTAAGGTTGCTTTGGTTATTTGGAGTCTTTTGTGGTCCGTATAGATAGGGTTGTTTGTTTTATTTTTGTGAAAAATGCCGTTGGTATTTTGATAGGGATTGCATTGAATGTGTATATTACTTTGGGTAGTATAGACATTCTATTTTTATTTTATTTATTTATTTTTAAGCTGAGCCATCCTGCCACCTGTTGGCAGCTCAACGGCTCAGCTCAGGCTGGCATCGAACCGCCATTGCTCAGAGCTCAGTTCGCACTCTTGAGCGAGCTCTTAACCAACTGAGCTACTCGGCCGGCCCAACATTTTAAAGATATTAATTCTTCCAATCAATGAGCACAGAATATGTTTTCATTTATTTTGTCTTCTTCAATACTTTTCACTAATGTACTGTGATTTTCAATGTATAGGTCTTTTACCTCTTTTAGCAAAATTTATTCCTAGGCATTTTATTTATTTTTTTGATGCAATTATAAATGGGATTGTTTCCAATTTTTTTTCTGATAGTTTGTTGTTAATGTAAAGAAATGCCACAGATTTTGAGTGTTAGTTTTGTATCCTGCAACTTTATTGATTTGTTTATTAGTTCTAACAGCTTTTTGATGGAGTCTTTACGGTTTCCTGTATATAGCATCATGTCATCTGCAAGTAGTGACAATTTTATTTCTTCCTTTTCAATTTGGATGCCTTTTGATTATTTTTTTTGGCTTATTGTTCTGGGTAAGGTCAATGATTGGATGAGAAAAATATAGGAGACCATCAAATGTAAGGACGATAGAAAGGTGGGAGGTGTGGATAATATAACTCGCATTCAAATAGGTCTCCAGGGGATAATAGACCAAAACAAAATAAAATTTAATAAGGATTCATCCATTCTTCACCTATTAAGCAACTTTTATGTGTAAAGCACTTGGCTTGTTGCTAAAGCAGCAATGATGAATAAAACAAGTCTCTGTTTTAGAAGTGTAGAAGAGAAGACATTTTAACAAACAATTGAAATTAAATATAAGCCCTGCTATTCTATAAATATGTACAAGTTGTTATGGGAGCTCAGAGTTGTGAATAAATAATGGATTGAGTGGGAACTATTAGGTATAGGGCTTTGGATGATTTACAAAATATAGGCATGCTGAGTTTAACTGTTATGAGGGAAAAATATGTCAGTGGCATAATGTGACTGTCTTAAAATGTAAGTGCATTAATATTATGATGTTTAAACAAAGTAAATATGCATTGTTGTATCTGGTTCTAGCTCACCTTTCAAAATGATGTGATTAGAAATGAAAGAAGATAAACACAGGATGAAGATCCAAAATGTGATGGCAACTAAGTTAATTCTCTTTAGTGTTAATGAGGAAAAAGACTGACAATTGAGTAAATTATGGCTGTCCAATTTTTTTCTGTAAGTTATACATTTAAAAATTTTTATTCTTGCTTGAGATTTTTAAAAGTGATATAACACATTAAAGATGCTCATAAAATTATCATAAAATATCTCTAGGTTAGAAGTTGCCTTCTTTCATATCCTTTCTCCTGTTGCTGATGTATGTGCACTTCTATGTGAGTTTCAAGAGTAAAATTTACATTAGCAATTTAAGATAAAGGAACAAACTTATGATTGCTAAGGAATAGACTCCTTATTCCTGTCTATAAGGGATATTTGCTTTTATGTCTTCAATAATTTTCGTTAAAAATATTTTGTTAGAATTTTATTTAATTCAAATCCTTCCTTTTAAGAGGAATTTCAACTTAAAGTTGACTTTTAACCAACTGAAATAAAAGCAGTTGCATTAGCCATTAGTAATTAAAGATTTTTTTTTTTGAGGGCAGTGTCACTGGCCCTCATAGGTGGGACCCGAACCGGGGCCGCTGGCATCCCAAGCCAGCGCTTAACCACCACGCCACTCGGCCGGCCCAAAGATTTTTTTTTTTTAATGGATTTTATTGGGGAATTAGGGGAGGGGAACAGCATTGGGGAATCAGGGAAAGGAACAGACAAATTGCTATCCTTTTGTTCTTCAGTCTAGTTGTGAAGGAGGTCACCTCCCTGGCCCATGGTGGCATTGTGATCATTGAGCCCTTCCCTGCAGAGGCAGATTGGTCATGGGCCATTGGACTGCCACTCACAGCGGCTCATGGCAGCTCTCGCCGACTGCCAGCTGCTCACACACAGTAGCCCCGCTGCCACGTACACCGTCGACGGCGACTTACCGCAGCCCAGCATAAGGTTGAGCTGTTGTTCACCTCTTAGATGTAGAGGGCTCAGCGTCACTGGCCCATGTGGGATCCAAACAGGCGGCCCTGCTGCTCAGAGCTCACGCTTCCAAGCCAACTTTTAACCAACCAGGCACTGGGCCGGCCCTAAAGTTTTCTTGAAGCTCATTTCCCTCTTCAATTTTATGGTAGTTTCATTGTAATTAAGGTAGTGTTGAATTCCATGAAATTTGTTTCTCGTAAAAAAGTTTGAGTAAATTATTTGAGAAAACAAAAATTTTGTTTCTCTTATCTATGTATTGGAGGTTGATGCTGACATTTCTGGCCTGAAAAGGTATACATTCATTTTAATCAGGGATCAGTTACCTCACTTGGCTACCCATGTAGTTAATGAAGTCGAGGTCATGGGTTTCATCCCCATGTAGGCCAGCCAGCTTCTCTTTGTTATGTGGCCCAGGATATGCCCCTCACCCCAGCCAGCTGGCTGGCAAATGTGTGCAGTTGGTGACAAGGAGAACTGGGTGAGACTGTGTAGATGGATTGGTGCAAATTCATCACCATAGCTGGGAAAATAACCCTGAGCAACTGCCTCCCTAATGAACAACACATGGTTGTTTATATTCAATTGAATTGTAGATGTATAGTTTGTCATTAATCTTACTTACAGAAAATCTCCCTTTTAGGTAATAGATAAAATACCTTTCTGCTTTAAAATTTATTAAATTAAAATTTCATAACTATATTTTACAAATATTTTATGTTTTGTTTTCATGTAATCTAATTCTTTTACAAGTATAATTTCATCGCTTTTAGAACATTTTGGGTTTGCAACAGTCTTGTTTAGTTTTGAAGGCCATGGGCAAAAATTGCATGAGCATTGATGATTTTCATGAGAATAAATCAGTCTGTTCTGATACTAATTATGAAAAACAGTTAAATCAAGCACATAATCTTTGGCTAGTGCGATTCAGACATCTCTTCATCTGCGTTTATTAGTATGATTTGGGTAAAAAAGCAAATTTAGTATTGTCTTTGTATTTGGAAGTCTGTGTTCTTTAACCAGCACAAATTAAATTAAGTCATTCACTACTTTCAAAAAGGGTGTTTAATAATATGAGTAAGCTTTCAAACTTAAGTTTACTTCCACATCCACTAATTCCTCCCATCTAATTGTGCTGGATCATGTAATTAATAAGAAGATAGCTAAGATCCACTTTTTTTTTTCTGTCTGCAGACTCTCATTCAAAATAGTACTACACATGTTTAAAATTACAACTTGACAAACCAAATCTAACTTTTCTTTTAAAAGCAGTAGGATTTCATTTTTTCATCTTAGATATTTTGTAAGAGGCAAACAGCGTAATTATATGAATTCCGTTTTGTTTGTTTGTTTGTTTGTTTTTTAAGGGCAGTGTCACTGGCCCTCAGATGTGGGATCCGAACCCGGGCCGCTGGCATCCCAAGCCAGCTCTTAACCACCGCGCCACTCAGCCGGCCCTGAATTCCACTTTTTAAATGGTGGATTTAATTTAATACAGCAGAAATTTATTTTATTCTTTTAGTCTAATTAATCAGCGTATACCAAAACTTTAGTTTTAGAACAAGTGGATTATGGAATGTACACAGTGAATTCCTATTAGACTCAAAATAGATATTTTAAACCTATTCAGAGTTTTGATTCTAATACAAAGTATAAAATATAAATGTTAAAACTCAGTACCACTATTGATAAGGAGGTCTGAGAGCCCTGGAATAAATAATTACCTGGGCTTTTCAGAACTTAAAGCTTTGCGGTTTTCATTGTATAATTTTTTTACATTGAAATGACTTTGGTGTTTAGAGAAGATTAATCATTTTGGATCTCTAAAAGACCATTCTCATAACACTAGGGTCTGACAATAGCCCTTTACCAAAATTTTAAGATGCTTCGATCTAATTTTTACAATAAGCTATAGCATAGTACGACTGATAGCAACCATTGTGTAGATTTCTTTTGTACTGTCGGTTCAGAATTTTCCTATAGAAAGTGCTTTGTACTTCCTATATCTGATTTCACAAAAACAACAACAGCAAAAAATCTCCAAGTCTATATTTACATTCTGTGGTTATTTGACATGCCATACAAAAAAAAAAAGAGATATATTTAATTGTTCAGGGATTTTTCTGTGGAAACTTAGGAACGTGCTACTAATCATTTCTCCCGAAATTCCTATTTTTATGAGTTAGGGTTTTACAGTCAGTATGAATTCTGTCAGAGTGCAGATCCATTGACAATACAATCATTTAAAAATCTAATTACTTTCACCTGTTTAAATAAGTGAAATTCATGCTGGAAAATGTGTGCAAACTGCCACGGGAAGTAGTTGAACTCTTGCTCAAGGAAGGTTTTCCAGACATCTTTTTTTTTTTTTTTTGTCCCTTGAGGTGTTTATGTCCATTTAGAAGTCTGTATGGATTTGGTCTATGGCCACAGATTGGTGACTAAATGACTGTGTGATCGAAGCTACTAAACAGTAATAAGGCTTGGTAATAGCTGTTTGAGGTTGATTTCAAAAGCTTCATGTCTAATCTCATTAGAATACCTATGGGTACAAATGTTATTTTTCCCTTGTGTGCTTTAAACAGAGTAAATGATAGATCATAATTAATGTACTAAAAAGGCACATTTTGCCGTTGTTTTTATTTTATGATGCATTATTAGTTTACCTAAACCTGAAAATATGAGTTTGTTTTCCTTGTTTGTTTGTTTGTTTGTTTTACTAAAAGGTCTTCATAGCTATCTATATCTATATCTATATCTATATATGTATATAGATAAAGAGAAGATGAGTGTTTGTCACTGAACTACACTGGCTTTAAACAAATTAAAACAAGGAGAATAATTCTCTAATGGTCTCCAACACTTCCGCAGCAGCCTGCTGTTTGGGAAGGTAAATGGAATATGTGCTATGGAATTTCTCAGCAGCAATAGTTATACATTTCAGCTGACAGACTTCTAAGCTGTCATATTCTTATTTTCTTTTCCTGGCAACAATTATTGCGTTATGAAATGAAGATAATTGTAATTTTGTTTTGTCTTAGATGCCATTTGTAGGATATGTTATACATATTATTGCCTCTCATTCCTATTAGATTATTTTTTTTAGTAAAATTAGAGTTTATTTGTTCAGGGGAATTATACTACTGCCTTTAAAACATCATTAACAATTTGTTAAGATTGGATATTAAGGAATGTAAATGACCAGGTCTGTTATTAGAATAGGGAAACAAATTCCACCTAACTGTTTTGATTTTTTTTCTTCTCTTTCACTATGTAGAGCATGTACTTCGTGCAAAGGATAATTTGCAATGTATATATGTGCTGTGTGTGCGGGGTGTGTGTGTGTGTGTGTGTGTGTGTGTGTATGTTTGTGTGTTTTATATCATATCTAAACAGACAATTTTAGGTAATAAGCTTCACAAATAGTTCAGAAGTTTTAAACTCATATGCTTTTGAGAGCCAAGCAAAGCCCACAAATAAATAAAATAGGCAATTTCCAATAAATTAGAAAGTGATGGAAACAGACAGATTACAGGCCCCTTCTAAAAGGTATTCTTATTCAATTGTTTCAAAATGTCCTTATCAAGGGAAGCCCTTCAGCTGACTCACTTTGTTCAGCAGGACACCACTTTGAGACTTCTAAGTTCCCAGGTTTTTAAATAAGTCCTCAGCCAAGGATTCTGTACCACGGAAGAATTCTTCTGGGGCTCCTTCAGTCTCATGGCCTTGCTTCCAGGAGCATATCAGATTTGTCAATGTAGGTCTATTCCAGTCTGCTTACTAGAGCTATGAACTACAAAACAAAGTAACTACAAGTGCTTTAGAACATACAACTACATCTGGGTACCATCGGAGGCTTTTCCACTGCTGACAATCATCTCCGCTGAGCCCTAAGTCTAACAGTTGCTGCCCCTACTTCAGAACTCCCACCCATCTACTGTTCTCTGATCCTCACTGATGCACTAATACTATTTTGCAATTGTATCAATTAAGATGGTTCATATATTAGTAAATTATAATTCCATTGTTCTCTGTCCAGCATTTCCCTTCAAAAATTAAGAAACATCACCCCGTTCTAGTAAAGACAAGAGTATCTCTCTAAGAAAGATGACTAAGCAAGCACTATACTACAACAGTCAATTACATAAATACACACATTTTGTATGTGCAACTCTATATATAACTAGTGAAAATTAAAATTTTTTGGCTTAACTTTGTACATTGAAAAATACCTGTGCTTTTTAAAAAAAATTAGACATCAAACTGAAAATAGTAACATGGACACATTTGTTTGGGCCTAAGGGCAAGTACTATTCCAGTTTTTATAACTGTTAGTAAAACATCTCTATGATTTTAAAAGCTGAAAAACAAGCTAATTATTTTCTTTACTTTTTAATTATTATTTTTAGTGGCATTGATACCCTCACTAGTCTGAAGTGACTTATGAAACCTTTTTTATTTACAGTATGAATTTCAATTGAACTAAATTATACACATTGGATAGTATGCCTTGGCACATAGACTCTGAAACAAAATTGGGTATAACATGGAGGACACTAACTGGTGACATTATTTTAAAATCTACTGACTAATATATATGGCTGTATTTTGAAAACTAAACAAATGTCTCCACATTTAAAATTCATTATTTACATGAGAGTGCCAATTTGAGAATATAGATAATTTTAGATAGGTTATAATCTCTGAGACCAGTAGCGTTACAATGATAATAGCAGATATGTAGGTCGAGTTTGGAGGCCATGCTGATAATAGTCAGAGCTGCAACTGTGGGTGTTATCCTGAAGAAGGGTGACAGAACATTTTAAGGAAACCTTGTCTCCAAGGGGACTCCCAGGAGGCCTTAGCAGTCTTGCCAGCAGGTCCAGCCTCCTGGCTGGTGAACAGGCACATATATAGCTTCAATAGTGATGCAATCTGCCAACCACTGTTGTCTGGGTAGCATTGTGCCAAAATAAATGATGTGCCAATAAACAGAGCTCTGACATGCTGGCTGACTAGACTGCTCAGATAAAATGGTTCAGTTATCTATTGCTGTGTAACAAACCATTTGAAAACTTAGTAGCTTAAAACAACAGCAGTCATTTATTTTGCTTACACATCCACAGTTTGGGCAGGGTTCAGCTGGGGAGCTCGTCTCTGCTGGAGGGGCTTCAGCTGGGGCTCCGGATGGAACCTGCAGGCTCAAACCACTTAAGGTAGCTCACGCGGAGGCTGGCAACTTGGTTCTGGCTGCCGTGTCAGCTGAGTGCTTCGTTGCTCTCAATGTGGGTTGCCTTGGCTCCTCAGAGCTTGACATTCCAAAGAGCATCCCCAAGCAGAAACTACAGGGCAACCACCTAGTCTTGGATGTCTGAGAATGTTATTCTGTTGTCACATCTATTTGTTTAGCTGGGCCGTCAGGCCAGTCTGTTTTTCAGAGGAGGAGAATTAGAGTCCAACTCATAATGGGAGCAGAAACCAAAAATCTGTTGCCATCTTTAAGCAAAGACAGTAGGGGGAGAGGGCGGTGAATGGTGGCCTTGGTACTGCTCACCCAGGTGATGAGTCATTCATATGCCAAGAGTCTTGTGTCACCCACCTGGAGGAGGTTTCCTGATTGTAAACAACACGTGTATCACCAACCTCTAACATGTATGCAGTGTGTACCATGACAGGCAATATGCTAAGTGCTTTCTAAACGTTTCTAAATAAACATTCTCATAACAATCTTTTTAGGTGGTTGATGATATTATCTGAGGCAGAACAGTTAAGTTACTTGTACAAGGCTCACAGGTACTTGGTGGGAAACCCAAGATTCATATGCTGGTGGCCTCATGCCACAGCTCACGCTTCGCACAGTATAATCTCATATGAGATTGCTCATCTGTCTTCCTCTCTCAACAAGCAGACTATCAAAATACTACTTACTCTGCTTCTCTTAAGAGGCACCTATGAAATGACTTAATTGAATGTAGAAGTCTGATAACCAAGAGTTTCTCTAAAAAAATCATCTTGAAAGCACTAGAGACCTGGAAGTGCCGTAAACATGGAGTGCTGTGTTAAGAGATGGCACCTCTTACAGGTGGAAACATAACCCACCACATCCTGGAAAAAGGTGCTCCAGGAGGCAGAGGACATGGGTTGGGCCTAGCCAAGGATGATGGCAAGTACCTAAGTCATGGTATCTGACCCCCGAAACGTGCTAAGTTTGGAGTCAGGAAAGTAGTGACAAGGGGCAGATCTGAAGACTGAAGCAGAAAAATAGCCCAAGGGATGGTCAGTGAGGTGAACATTTCTATTCTATTGACTTTGTCAACTTCAACTAGTCTCCTTTCTAAACTATTCCTGCCTCTCCTGATGCTTACTGGGTCTGAAATCTGTGTTGTTGGGTCTCTCAGATACTGCAACCTGCCTGTAGATTGAGCATTTCTGCAGCACTGACAACTGGACTGTGTGTACCAGCACCACTTCGTTTTCCCTTCCTGCTCAGAGTAAGCTGGTCTGGCATGGGCACCACCCAAAAAGGAAATGAAGGGGTACTACTAAGTGACTCAATGCTTCCTATAGCGTCTCTCTCCTTAATGACTGCCATGAAGCCAAACAGTACCAATCATTGATTTTCATAGTTACTACATATCAAAAACTTATCAGAATAAAGTCTTTTTATATGGTTCTGATATATAGAAATTTTGAATCCTTTTGTTAAAAACCCTACCCACTGATTTCCAAGGTGCTGTACAACACAGTAAGTTTTTCTGTATTTGTTACATATTCATTTCATTATACCATATTTGCTTCTTTTTTAGATGTACATACTATTCATTGCCTTTGTTTTTCCAAAAATCGTATTCAAGGAATTATGTTTCTCTGTTCATTTATATTAAAAACTCAAAGGTGTGTCCTAATTGAAAATATTTTTACTTGAAATTGTTATATCACACACAAAAATACATTATGAGAGTAAAGAAAAAGTGTTCAATGTTCTGATTAAACCTAATTACACTAAATCAATTAATTACACTAAATCAATTAATGAAGTGTACTTGTTCAAAATTCAAAATATTAGAAAAGAATGATCTTTTGTATCATTGCTGCTTTGTGCTTTAAAAATTTGATTAAGTTTTAGATCAGTGTGAGATGGCTTCTTTCTGCATTTGGCTTGCCTTTTGTACCTGGCACTGTTCATGGTGTGAGCATTCCCTGAGCCTTCAGCTGTATTCTCATTAGTTTACTTGTAGGGTTCATTAAGGAGCCTGTAGACAGAGGTCGCACAGGTATGCAGTATCCAATTCTTCTCTAAGCAAAGGAGTCCCAACAGCTTTGGGGCATCCACTTGTCATGCAGTTGGCTTTTGGCCAACAGAGATGAACAAATTAGCAGTGTGTACCTGTGTTGGCCCTGTTCTTAGTCGTATTCATGTCATTGATGCTTGGTGACCTCATTATGGATCATCAGCATACCAGTGTGGTGTCTGAGGCTGGCAAACTGTAGCTTTTTGTCAGGACTGAGCAATTCACTGTAACACACAAAGCAAGAAAACGTGGAACTTCCACTGGACCGACTGCAAACTAAATATGGAAGCACAGGAAGCTCCCATTCAGTTACTACTGGAGTTCCTTTGTGTTTGAAATAGTTCATAACAAGTTCGGATTTGTGTTAGACTAGTTTTCTATAGTACAGGAGACATCTGTTTCATAAATAATGATACTTAAATATGTGGTTCTTTTAAGTATTTTAAGTACCTTCACATTCACTAATGTCATTTTCATTGCTTTATGTATAGTTAATGTGTACATTTGTTGGTACCTATGACCATTGGTAATTTTTATCTTAAATAGAACAGATTTTTAAGACAAAGAAATTGCATATTTGGAGATGGTTTCAATTTTAGTAAAATAATTTAGTGTGAATTAGCTGTCTTACCTTGCTTGAGAAGAATCCTAGGTTATAATCTAAAATACGAGCTTAGCATTTTCTATTCCAGAGTTGTTCTTATAAAGTGTTATTAAATTGCCAGTTGTTTATGATGCAAAAAAAAGTGTTAAATAGACATATTCTCTATTCACTTAGTACTTCTAATTTAAGGTGATGTTACAGGCAGGGATGTTATTATAACATTTACTACCATAATATATAATAAAATGAAATATAATTATTTCATGGAGTAAAAAAAATTATAATTATTTCAAGAAGTGCAGATAAACCATATTTGATGTAAAGCATATCAGTCTTTAGAAGTAGAAAAATACAACCCAACACAACCTGTGGACATATGCTTACCATGCATGACAAAGTGGCTTGTGAAAACAACTCCAAAGGGAAGGCTCTTTCCATCATTGCCTCATTTACTTGGAAAAATATAAAGTTTGCAACCCAATGTTGTTTCCAGCTTTGTTCTTCTTTCTGTTTTTGTTTGTTTGTTTTGTTTTAGAAAATTGCAATTTGTTGAATTACTCTAATCAAAGCCAACACTCTTTTCTTGTAGAAGAAAAAAGTGGGCCTTCAAGACAGTGGACTTGTCAAAATACCCAAAATAAGTATAACAACTGTGGTGATTGTTTGCATGGCTACTGTAGGTGAACTACTGGGCTAGGTGCTTTTCATACATCAATCATTTATGCCTCCCAATGTCTGTGTAAGAGAGGCACCTTTCTGTCCATTACATCTGAGAAAACTGAGGTTCAGAGAACTTCAAGTAGCTTGCCCAAAAGAGCATGGAATGTAAGCAGCAGAGTTATCGTCTCATCCACTGACCTTCTGATTTTCCTCACTTTCTCCATTTATCTTCATTTCCTTATACACATTTTAGATTTAGACAATAATTAAGTCGGTGGTATAACTTTCTTTTCATTTGACATTTTGTAATCCTCAACATAATTAGTCTAGAAAAGATCATTACATATGGTCTATAGTCCTGTGTATGCCAGGCAAATTTTGATGACAACAAATACTGTTAAAATAATATTTTCAGATCAAACAATTTATAAATTTAAGATAATAGATTATTTATTCAAGCTTCACATATCACACAAACTTCTGGTAAAAGTATTAGGACAGTCTTCTGGAGTTTGTTGTAATTCTTAATTTGTTCACATATTTTTAGGCTCAATAAAGTAAAACTTCATTAATTTTTCCTCAGGTATTCAAAATAATGTGAGATTTAAAGAAATTAGCATTTTCTAAATGTTCATTTTTTGTGTGTGTGTTCCTTAAGTGAATCTGGAAAATACATTAATATATATTGGATATTCACAATAAGCGAAAGGGGCAACTTACACGCCATGAAGGACCCAAAACATTTGACAAGATTTGTGCTTTGAGGAAGCTTATAATTTCATAGGAAAGAAAAAGACATACATAGTGCCTCTATCAAGTGAAATTAGGGGATCCCAGTGCCTCTTTGGGGACTCACTGTTTGCTGTCTGACTTAGAATCATTTGTGTGCTATTTGTGGTCTCCCCACCACACTGTAAGTTATTGGACTGTGCTTTACCCTTATTTGTAATTCCCTCGAGCACTGAGGCAATCCACTGGGCAGCAAGTGGCCCATAAATATATAGAGCACTGACACACGAAACTGTACCCCTGCCCTGCCAAATTCACAGAGTTGTTCGCTGGGCTGGGATGGAGTGGACGTGCTATCGGCGGTCTCTGGGCTGGGCTGCTCAGGAGAGTTTCTGCTGAGGAGGGCAGGCTGAGTGAAAATGAGAAAGAGGCCTGCAGAGAAACACGTATAAGGTAAAATTGCAGAAAGGTTATCTTTTATGCTTTACTGGGCACCATAGAGTTCCTGCAGTGGTATGATTTTTGTAGGAAAATATTGATAAAGGTTGAAATTATAGTATAGGTCTCACCTATCAACCAAATACATAGGAAGTTTTTCAGTTTATATATTATCGTTAATGAACATCAAGGCAATCTTTATCTTACAATAAAGGCTATTTCATTAGTTATTTGGAACAAAAGACATGTTTTCCCATGAATTAATGTGTCTCTTCCTCTCCTTCTCCTCTGTCTTTCCAGGAGAATGTAAGTATGTGGGGCAGAGCCTGGGTCCTGGAGCTTCCCATCTTATCTCAGTCACTTCCTGGGAGGCTGTGGTTGTTACTGTCATAGCTAGAATTGAGGCTCTACTCATGTCCCAGAGATACAAAATGATAGTGGCTGATTACAGTATAGAAGTGTCTTTTCATAAAAGTCTGTATAGTGGTTATTTTAATTATCTTGCTGTATGAGAAACTGCCTCAAAATTTTGGAACTATAAAAAAGAAAACAAGCTCTTGACTCCAGGGTCAGAAGTTTGGGCAGGGCTCCGTGAGAACGGCTCCTCTCAACTTTACATGTGGTCATCTGGGCTGACTGCAGTGGGTCCTGGAAGGCATCATCCTAAGTCATGTCTAGTGCGTTTGTGCTGACACCTGATTCTCCTACCTGTGACCTCTGTCCTCCTGCAGTCCCATCATCTAGTGTCTAGCATCAACTTTGGATGTGGATATTAGTTCTAAGAAGATGAAAACATAGGCTGCAGGGCTTCCTACGATCTAAGCCTGAAAGTCCCAGTGTCATTTCTGCTGTGTTCTATTGGCTAAAACAAGTTATAGAGTCAGCCCAGATTTAAAGGGAGGGGAAATGCCCCTTGATTTTTAAGGATGACAAAGTTACATTGCAAAGAACTTGCAGAATGGGGGCAATTACTTGGGCCATGTTTGGAAATGCTCGTCAGAATGGATCTGCTCTGAGAGGCCTTCAGGGGCCCAGGCTTCTTCTTCATGTTGCTCTACCTTCTCTAGAATTGTCGCTCTCTTCTGTGTGGTCCACGGTGATTCACCACTGTTTTCTCCTTTCAGCCAAAGCAAAGGAGAAAAATGGAAGGGGTAGATACCATATTCCTTTTACTAGCACAGCAAGGATTCAGATCTTAGTCACAAGACCTCCCTAGTTAGCAGCCCAGAAGGAAAGAAAGGCTTTGTTTTTGGTGGCCATAAGAACACCCCAAAATTGAGGATTCTATTTCCATGAGAGAAAATTGGGAGGCAATTTATAATCTCTG
The DNA here is from genome assembly GCA_033961575.1 of Aselliscus stoliczkanus. Classification (NCBI taxonomy): domain Eukaryota; kingdom Metazoa; phylum Chordata; class Mammalia; order Chiroptera; family Hipposideridae; genus Aselliscus; species Aselliscus stoliczkanus. The sequence goes on along the minus strand of CM066740.1, from coordinate 65,498,581 downwards.
TGACAGTTATTTAACCTTTTTGTCTCTTTGTTTCTTCATATGCAAAATGGGGATAAATGGATTACTTCCAGCACAGATGCCAGACACATATTAAATTCCCAATAAGTATTAACTATTGTTAAATTATTATTATTAGAATCAAATTTGAGATATTTCTAAGGTGACTTGGTTAATATTTAAAAGAGTGATAGACGGTGCCATTACTTTGGGATGTCTAGCTATTAATGAGATGTGGAATTTAAAGTAGATAGATTGGAAAAACAAATATAGTACTAGAAATATTGAGTTTGAGATACCTTCAAGACATCCAGTGAGCATAGGTATTAAGGAGTCAGTTAAAACTATTTGTCTGGGGGCCGGCCAAGTGGCGCGTTGGTTAGGAGCTGGCTTGGGATGCCAGCTCTGAGCAGTGGGGCCCTGGTTCGGATCCCACATATGAGGGTCAGTGACACTTCCCTCTACAGCTAAGATGGTGAACAACAGCTCCACCTGGTAGCCTCTATAGCTAAGATGACCGGCGATGGTGTGGGATGCAGGCTCTGCTGCAGTGGGCTGCCATAGGCTACAGTGAGTGAGTAGCTGGCAGCCAGCGTGAGCTGCAAAGAGCTGTAGTGAGCGGCCGTCCAGAGGCCAGTGAGCTACTGCCTCACCCAGAAAGAGTGCAATGACGATACCAACATGGGCAAGTGAAGCACCGTCCTCTACAACTAGACTGAAGAACAAAAGGACAGCAACTTGTCTCTTCCCCTTCCCCGATTCCCCAACGCTGTTCTCCTCCCCCAATTCCCCAATAAAATGTTTAATATATATATATATTTGTCAGGACTGAAAAGGAAAGACCAGAGTTAAAAAGAAAGAATTGCCAGATATTGGCATGTCCCACTTAGAAGAGAAGTGAGTATGTTTATCCCAGGGAGTAAATAGAAAATTGGTCCAAGAAAAAGGTGGAAAGGTGATTGCTTTCTCCAGCTACCCTTCAAAAGTTCATCCTGCCTATTGTGAATTAGGGCCATATGACAATGCTGATAGCGTAAAATGGACTCGTTGGCATTAGTTCAGTTGGAAATATGCAGTTATGTTCCCTTCTGGATGTACCAAGGGCATCTCTCCACAATGAGCTCAATGAGGATGTGTTCTTACCTCTAACTAGAGAGTGGGCTGTGACTCCTGGAGCTCCAGGCTTCTGGTGAGGAATGAGAGTGATGGGCCCCTTGGCTATTGGCCTCGTAGAGGCTTTCTTCACATCTAGTCTCCCACCCTTGTGAGACATTTTCTTCACTGTAGTTTAAAAACAAAACTCACTGATTCTGGCTTAAAACCATTTAAAATAAAGGTTTCTCATCTGGGCATGAAAAAAAAGCCTTGCTTCTTGCTCAAGAGTGTGAGCTCTGAGCAACAGGGTCACTGGTTTGATTCCCACATGGACCCAATCTGAGCTGCCGCTGAGCTGCCAACAGGTGGCAGGATGGCTCAGCTTAAAAAAAAAAAGAGAGAGAGAGAAAAGCCTTGCTTGCTTGACTCACTGTCATTTACTTCCTCTCTTTCACAGGTAAACCAGATGGGCTTCTATAATTGGTGGTCGTAATATGTTCTTTCTGCCCGAGTCTCTCCCTTTGTCCAGCATGCTTACTCCCCTATCTCCCTTTACCCGGCAGCCCCGAAAACGGTTTTTTCCAAGATCAGTTCAAAGGTCCCTTACACAAGAAAACCTTCCCTGACCTCCCACATTCAGTCAGGTCCTCTTGGTAGATGCTCCCATAGAATCTTAGCATTTATCATAATTATGAAGGAAGTTTTGCTTGTGCAAATAACTGATAATTTTTTGTTCACTACAAGTAAAATTCAAGCTCCTCCACAGCACAAGAGAAGTCCATCTTGTCTGCTAATGGGGCTTAAATCACTGCTGTGTCTACTTCCAACATGGAACAGATTGAGAAGTAAACACAGGAGTCAGATAGAGTGACATAGAACAGCTTTCCTAAAGCTAAATCTACGTTAGAGAATTCAGCCTGATCTGTGGCCCAAATCAGGCTTCCTACTCATTCTCTCAGAATTGAATTTATTTACCCAAACGTTAGAAGAAAAAAGGCACAGAGCTTTTTTCTCTATCTTTCGGACCTACACGAAGTGTCTTGTTCAGAGTAGGTGCTTACAAGGCATTGCTTGTTGCCTTTTGTTGTTCTTTTTTTCTTTTTAACCGTGTCTTCTTACTTCAGTTAAGGGTTTCGAACGTTCCTGATCAAGTGTAAAATGATTACTTCTTAACATTTTTCCTTTATGCTATTTCCCCTGAACATAACACAGAGTGTAATATACAGCCATCTAAGGTTCCTTAAAGGATTTACCACAAGCAGCAAAGGGGAAAATTACAGGAGGTAAAATAACTCTTTCCTATACTCTCCTGCTTTCTGCTTTTTAAAGCTTTTTAAGCTTTGTTTTTTAAACAAAAAAAAAACAACAACAACTTCATATTGAAGAGCAAAAGCACAAAATCATACTAATAGTGGATATTTTTTGTTTGTTTTCTTCTTAAAGGCAGACCATTCTAGAACTAAGAGAAACACCAGATGCTGGCTACTTTAGGTCACATAGGTCCTAGCTACTGTGGAGAAAAGGCCTTCACTTGGACCACCCCTGTGTTAAAAGAGAACCAGGGAGTCGAACCATGGGAGGGAGAGGCAGAAGACACAGCCTGTCTTCTTCTCTTTCATTTTTGCTGGTTTTACTTACCATTGAGGAGTAGCCATGATGAACTAGACTTATGGTTAATAAATAGGGAAAATACTGGAAAAGAATGCTAAACCAGGCAGAAGCAAGAGAAAAAGAAGAGAATGATAATTTCCAGAACTATTTGGGGATCAGAGGCCTCAGGCTATTTCTGAGAATACTCTTCTTATTGTAATTATTCAGTAATATTTAAAGTTCTTTAATTTTTTTCATACAACAAAAATATGGATTTACTGTTGAAATATTTGAAAAATACAAAAAGGTATAATAATGAAAAATCACACATAATCATATTTCCCCTCTCTTCTTCCATATGTGCTTTTTTATTTTATATTTCATATGCTTAAAGTAGATTTTGCACAATTTAACCTTATCAGAAAAATCATTCTGAGGACAATTTTTCCAGTCTTTTGTAAACATTTAAAAAGTGTTTATTTTTACAGGTAGTTAATTTCATGCAAATTTAACCCCAAAAGTTAAATGCTAGATAAACATAGATAAAACATAAATATATCAAAGACTGAGATATCCTTTAATATAAGAGTTTCCTCCCAGTTTCTGTTCATTCATTCACTAATTTATTCAATCAATCTCTTGATTATTTATCTTACAGAAATTATTGTTCATATGGGCTTTGAGAACAGCTATATTTGGGGGAATAGACTTATTTCATGCAAAAATTATGCTAATCTTCAAACTTCTCATTACAGCCATGGGCATTGGTTAAAAACTATTCTCTTCTCTTGAGGAAATTGTATTCCATTTCCACCGACATACCACACAGTGCAACGCTGATGTAATTTCATTGCTAGCAGGAGGAATACACAAGTCCATTCCAAGTTGTTAAAAATTTCCTTCTTCTCCCAATGGAATGCACATGGTTGCTGTTGGGAAATGGTTGGACATTAGATTTAACCGTTTAAGTTTTATTTTTAATAGGACTGAGGAAATTTTGGCCAATAAGAGTGTTCACTACACGTTGAACAATAAGATTTTGGCTGAGATATAAGTATGCAAGAAAAGTTAACAAACTCAATAGACACATAAAACAATTTTACTGGTGAATAGAATAAGATTATAAACTTTGTACAGTTCACTGAAATAGTCACAGTAAAAAATTGTAATTGCAAATTATTACAAAATCCACCACTTCTTAATAAAATCCTGGCATGGTTTCTTAGATGACAGACCAGGTAAACTAATTAAAAAATTCATTTTATATTAGTGGTGTTGAAAAAAATAGATAGATAGATACAGAGCCAGGGACAATGATAATTAGAGTACTATCAGAACAGTAAAATATTTTGAAATTCAGAAAGACCTGTCACAATAGAATTACTTCCTCCCAACATACTATTTCAACTATATATTTTAAAATTCACCTTGTGGTTTTAATTATGGAACTCACAATTTTAAATGCTCATATTTTAATATGTAACTTGACGGGAAAAAGGAGCAAGATTAGGCCATTGATATACAAAGTCAGTTAAAACAAAATTTGACAAAAGATTAAGTTTGGTCAACCAGTTATTCAAATCTCCTAGGTCATATTTGTTTCACTTGAACTTCCTGGAAGAGTTTTCCTTTGCCTATTAAGCAGGCATCCTTCTCTCACTCTCACCAGATTTGGCAGGTGGCCTCCATTACCCAGGACTCAGTTAGAAAATGAGCCTCTCCATTAGGCTGGTTGTTATCACACATTTCCTGTTGTATTTCTGTTGAAATCGCTTAAGATGACAGTTTGTGCCATCTGACAATTTACTATTTAATTGACACGGAAGCCATCTCTCTCTCTCTTTTTTTTTTCTCAGTAAGAGTTTTGCATTTTAAAATCTTAGGCCTTCTTAGGAAGTGGGGATATAGAAATGTGAAGCTTCGAGGGGTTAAAAATGGAATGACCCTGTTGTTTCCTTGCCACCACTTTAGAATTTTTCTATTACCTTTCTTGCTGTTTTTTTAAAAATTGGAGTTGCTGTTATCAGCAAAAGTTCTGATAGTCACACTCCACACTTTATAATAAATAAACTTCACAAATTTGGTAAAAACATACTGTTAGAGAGAAAGGACATGATTGTGACATTTCTTGAATTTCATCCATAGGCAATAGCTTGTTATTTTCCTTGTTTCCAAAGTTCTTAACATGCTAATTTTTTTTTTTTTTTTTTTTTTTTTTAGCTGAGCCATCCTGCCACCTGTTGGCAGCTCAGCAGCAGCTCAGCTGGGGCTGAGCATTGAACTGCTGTTGCTCAGAGCTCAGCTCACACTCTTGAGTGAGCTCTTAACCAACTGAGCCACTCAGCCGGCCCCAACACGCTAATATTTAGATTTAGGGAATTTATAGCCTAGAGAAAAATGAATAAGGAACATGTATTGGAAATATTATAAAGTACTAGATTCATCTAAGAAAAATAGATGGACCTTGTCAGTGATTATGTCAAGTTCATGTGCTTGTAATCTTTAAGACCAAATTTTGCCACACAGCTTATCAGAATACATTGGTAAAATATTATAGGAGCATAAAATAAAAAGTTGGAAACTTGAGTCTTATAAACGAGAGTAGAAAGTGGAGATCCATACAAAATCAGAATAGAGTGCTATGATAATTGTTAAATAGGGACTGTAAATTTGTCATAAGCCCAATTTACTGTGTACCCTCTTTGTCAGTGACCAGCTTTTCCTGAGTAATGCAATAGACACTTCCCATCACACCATAGTTACTATACAGCCTAATAGAACAGAGGAGGGCCGGCTGAGTGGCACGGTGGTTAAGCACTGGCTTGGGAAGCCAGCTGCCCCGGTTTGGTCCCACATATGAGGGCCAGTGACACTGCCCTCAAAAAAAAAAAAATTAGAACAGAGGATATACTACAGTACCTCCTGTTCCAAAGTGCAACAAGGTACCACTTAGTTTATATCAGACCAAGACAACATTAATACAGTGTTCTTAGGAGAAACAACCTTAGCATTTCTGGAGGAATAAATGGATTGCTTTTCTGAACAAGGTTCTAGATGACAGTTGAGCCCCAAACATGTGAAGATTACGAGGACCTACAACAACCTTATTCTGAGTTACAGACTGGATATGAATCCATTGCCTTAGAAATCAAAATGGCAGATTAAGGTTGGCAGCCTTTTGTAAAAATTAAAGTGCTAACTAAGAATAATTCTTTTTCTTCTCCAAAAAAGAGTACCTATATGCAAAGATAGGATTTTTCACAAGGAACTACTTCATAAGAAATGGCATGTGAACAAATTACTGATCAATTCCCAATTGTGTTCAAACACCATATGGCAGGACAAAGATGATTTTAGCTTGAAGAAATTTCAAAGCAGACCATGGAATATCAAACAAGATTTAAACCATGAATAACTTATTCATTCCTGGTAAGGAAAATGCATCAGAAACTCAAAGAGGTGTTAGTGACAATTAAAGGGTTTTTGTGGCATAAATATTACAAAACAACATAATTACAAGATTTATACAACAAAAATTCAAGAATTTAAAAATAGAAGAAAGGGCGTGGTGCAGTTAACTTGAACAGCAATTAATCACAATGAAAGAGACAGAGAATGATAGCTGTTACCCTATCGGGGTGAAATGAAACAATACTTGTGAACCTCAGCACTGAAAATGTCACTATGGAACCTTGCTGATGGGCCGGGTTTGCATCCCGAGCTGGTGCTCAGCAGCAGTTCGGGAACTTGCTCATAAGAGTTACATGAGATTTGAGTTGATAGTAAGTATTATCTACCCTTTGTTATGCATTACAAACTGGTGGCTTGCAGACCAAATCCTCATACATTTTTGTTTGGCCCCATAATTTTTAAATTGGTTTTCAACATTTAAGCATCCGTCTTCCCTAGAAATCCAGAAAGCTCTAGCAACACTAAGCCCACGTTCCATATGGCAGCATGTCCCTTCCCACTGGACACGCATTTCCCACCTTGCTTTTCACTGGGCTAAACACCTACTTAGCCTGTGTGAGCATCTGGATTAAGATTCCTCATTCAGATACTTTTCTAAGTATTTCACTCAAGAAATTGTGCCTATGAATACCAGGGAAAGAGCCAAGTGAAAACTTAAGGATACCGTGACTGCGTGTTTTGTGAGTGATAGTTCAGGGGCCATGTCTGTCTTTCACCATGGAGGTCAGCGCCACGAGGGCAGAGTGCACACTAGTGTCACCTTGGGGTCTGCAGACCCTGACACAGTGCCTAGCCTGTTCCAAGGGACTGATATAAATGCTTGTGCGATGACAGTGTAATGGATCTGTCCACTGTACTAACTTTGCACATTCGTGTTTAAAATGGCCTTCAGGGCTGGCCGAGTGGCGTGGTGGTTAAGTGCTGGCTTGGGAAGCCAGCGGCCCTGGTTCGGGTCCCACATGTGAGGGCCAGTGACACTGCCCTCAAAAATAAATAAATAAATAAAATGGCCTTCATTTCAGAAGTTAGGACGTTAATCATAAAAATTAATCCTGTTTGTCCATAGCTAAGTAGGTGTTTCAAAAATTTTCAACTGACCCTGTTATCAGCCAAGAAGATGTTTAGTCCTCAAATATCCACATACACCTGATAGTTTTGATGTAAGTAATCAAAATAAAATCATCCTTATTATTCTAATTTGAGTTCAGCTGTTTACTCTAAAAAGATCAGTGGGTCTTTAGAGTAAAGGCATGCCAACAGAACTCACTGTGGTGATTTTAAAATAAAATAAATACTTTAATTGCATGAATTATGCATATATTATTTATAACTTATTTATGTCAAGGAATAACCTGGTGTCAAGTTCTTTAATACAGTGTATGACACAGAGTGAGGATTCCACAGTGTGTGTGCTGGGTCTGAATCTGACAGTGTTCAGACAGAAGCAGCAGAAGCTCAGATGGCGAGACTGCCAGGTGGGAACTGAAGCAGAGAGCTTTCCAGCAGACATAATAAAGGGGAGGACTGGGGCCAACACAGAAGATCGACAAGTAGTGTTGAGATCCACTTGGGAAGCCAAAGTCCAGTAAACCTGAATGGGAGATTAGAGGAGTGCCAGATAGAACCATCCGGAAGTCACAATTAATATGAACTTGTGAGACCAGAAACCTAAGAACCAGGGTGATGCAGATACAACTGAGGAAGGGTTTGCAGTATTATCAAGAACAGTCTTCCATTCCTCACGTGCTTTCAGGGAAGTGAATAGATCAGTGAGCATGGTTCGGACTACTAGTTCCGGCCAGCAGCAGGAAGATCTTTTGGAATAAACAATGAATGCCTCTGTGCAGCGAGTCCATGAGCACTTGTCACACTACTGGGAAGATAGCTAAAACAGTCTGAACTGCCTCTTGGCAGTGAAGATAATCTGATCGAATGCAAATAATGAAGTTCCTTCTTCTGGCTTTGACTTTTCTGGACTCCGTTCAATGCTTGTTCCACAGTGATCCCTACACAGCTCTAGGTTCTGTCCTTGTAATAGCTGCCAGCCCTACATCCTCCCATCACCAATCCAAACGAGAAGATAGAACTTGTGTCCTTGCATTCCCAGAAGTCACTCTGGACCAGCTAATCAACCACCTACCCTTGACCTGCTCACTGGCCAGGGGAGTGGGATGGATTCATTGGCTAAGGCCTAGTCCAGGCCCTTTCTGGACCATTTACAACAGCCTGTAGGGTGAGATCAGCTGACTGCCTTAAGAAAATCAGTGCGTGCTCTCCATCGGTGCTTGGTGTGGAGTCAGTGGCTAGCAGGCAGGCACTTAGGAAGAAGGTATAGGGAGATTCTGGAGAGGAGGCCAGGAGTGCAGCGTGGAAGGGGTTAGCATAGTCATTGTAGGTGTGCTAATGGAACACAGCAAAATACGCACAGAATGTCAAGCGAACATTGAGTTCTACATTCTGGAGAAGTTGCTGTTAGGATTTCTCATGCTCCCCAAGCCAAAAGCACTTAGAATGTTTTTAGTTATGTGTGTTTAAGAAACTTTCTACTTAATAACTCTTCCCTTTCCACCTTTCATTTCCTCCTTTCATTCCCCCCCCCCACTTCCCTTCTTAAATAATTTAGTCCTAAAGCCTAAATTTAGGTAGGGAAAAAGAGTGGTACCTGTACCAGGAGCAGGATGGAGCTCTGGTGAACCAGGCCAGGTATCAGAGCCAAAGCAGGGGTCAAAAGGTGCCTGCAAGGGAGAGATGTCCTGTCCAGGGTGTCCAGAGCCTGACTGTAGAGGAGGGCATCTGTGCAGAAAGATAGCTTGGCATGGAATATCAGAGGCGGGGTGGGCTGAGAAGGGCGTCTGCTTGGGGTGAGTGGCTTGCTATAGGGAGTCCAAGCCATAGAAGAATGGTAAGAGCATATCTACAGAAAGGTCATGGTGTCAGCGCTCAGCAACATGAAGGCGACACCCATGTGGGAGAACAGCCAGCCATGGCTATGGGAGCCCAAGCTGGGAGAACAGTGGAGGCGGAGATGAGAGATGAGTTATCTGTCCACAAGGGGTGTGTCAAATAAGTAAATGTATTAACGATATGGAAGCTAGGTTTCCCATTGTCTAAGCAACAAATATGGAATATATTCATAACACATATCTACAGCAAATATATATAACACATACATTCCTTAGCTCTACTCACTGGGAGGCCCTGGAAACACAGCAATATCCCAACCCAGATCTTCCTTGTAAATACATGTTTCCTCCAGAAAGAATGTGGGATCCTTGGAGAAATGTCTCATTGTATAACTGGCAGAGAAATTAGAAAATGAATGCTGTGCCAAAAATTAAGGAAAAACTTAAAGAATGATTAGAATGTGCTACAAGGAAATGGAAACCAACTTGAAGAGGCTTCCATTTGTCATACTGGAGAATCAAAGTAAAAAGATAATTATAAAGTAATTTAATTGTAAAGTAAATAATTTTAAGCCATTTCATAAAGAGTGAAATATGAATTGCACATACACACATATAAATTGAAAGTTTGATGAGGAAAGAAGGAATGGGATATTGATATAGTTTCAAAATAACTCCCAATAAAGTGTTTATTAATTACAGTGCAGAAAAGAATAACTTCATAATGGAGAAAACTGGTAGATGACACTTTAATCAAGTGATCAAAGTGAACACTATAAGTAAAGAGATACCACAAACTTACGTACCATGTGATAGAATAGAATGAGAAAAACAGCATCACTTCTGTATGATGTCTGCCAAAGATGGACACCCTGAAATTAACCATGAGGAAATACAGACAAACCAAAACTAAGGCATATCACACAATAACTGGCCTTGTAATCTTCAAATGTGTCAAGGTCATGAAAATCAAACACCCTAGCTGTTCAAGACTGGAGCAGACTAAAGAGATAAGAAAACTAATTCAACGTGTGACTCTGAGCTGGATCCTTTGGCTACAGAGGATGTGATTGGGACCTGTGACTAAGCCTGAGAGCAGGCTGCAGATCACGTGTGTTGAGCATGTGTCACTGGCCATGTCCTGCTGTGATGACCCAGTGCTATGCAGGGAAGAGTTCTTGTTTGTGAGAAATACACACTGAAGTGTTTGGAGGTGGTGGGACAGAAGGCTGGTAACTTACTCTCCATTTTAGCAAAAAAATTCTTTGTACCGGACTTGCAGCTTCTCTGTAAGTTTGTGACTAAGGCAGGATTTTCCCAGGTTTCCTGTGAGAACCGGAATTGATGGTAGGAAAAACAGCTATGCATTCAATGCATTTCATTGGGTGTGTTTAATCTATTAGAAGTGGTCAGATGCCCACAAATAAAATATGCTAACCATCATCTGGATGAGTTAACCCAAAGGCGCAGTAGCAGTGCTACCATGTAGCAGTGCAGAAAGAGGTAGGAGTCATTTCTGATGAGGGTGGTTGAAGCCAAGCCATGGAGTCACACTGAAATAGTTGTAAGAAGTAGAGAAGGGACACATCGTTCCAGAAGAGGAAAAGGATCAAAAGCTCAAAGATGAAACTGAGTTTGCCTTTTCTTTCTTTCTTTCTTTCTTTCTTTCTTTCTTTCTTTCTTTCTTTCTTTCTTTCTTTCTTTCTTTCTTTCTTTCTTTCTTTCTCTCTCTCTCTCTCTCTCTCTCTCTCTCTCCCCCTCCCTCCCTCCCTCCCTCCCTCCCTCCCTCCCTCCCTCCCTCCCTCCCTCCCCCCTCTCTCTCCTCTCTCTCTCTTTAATTGAGAAGTTGGGCTGAGAGTGATTGTATTAACCAAGAGAGAGGACTGGGGAAGAAGTTATAATACATATCCCTAAATATAGAGCTTTCATTTAAAAATTAACATATAATAAGGAAAGCATTCTAAACCGAGCAAAAGCATAGATTTTCAATAAAAATCTGAGTAAATTGATATTTGCATTAAAAAGTTACACTTAAAACAAAAAATCATGTCATTCTTTTTTTCCCCCAGGTTCATAATTTCTTGTGCAAATTGAGCATCACATATAAGTTGGCATTAGCTTCTCCCAGCATGGGAAATTAACAGATGAGGTACAGTTAGAGTCTGTTATGTTGCTTTCATAGCTGGAGATTCCCGGCAAAGCAATGCCTCTATATGTGGCCAGTACACAATTCATTCTACCTGTGAGAGTATAAGAGTTGAAATATTTTTTGATTTGAGTGAAATGGAATTGGGCATCAGTTTCTGGACCTGCCATAATTCAGTCTTCCAAAAGGCAGTAATTCTGCAAGCTGTTTCAGATTCTTAATCTATTTAATTAAATGTGAAATTGTAGTCATCTAATACCTAAACAAAATTATGCAGATATTAATTTAATCGTGGGTTAAGCAAATACTTTTAAACAGAGATCAAATAAAAGAACCCACAAAGAGAAAAGGGGTTGGATTATATAAAAATGAAATACACTGGGAAGATATTTGCAAGAAATATATGAAAATTTAAATGCCCTAAATAGTTATTAAAAACACACTTAAAAATCAATAAAATATACCAAAATAGGAAACTGGGGGAAAAGCTTGAACAATTTTCAAAAGAAAATATACAAATGACCAATGAAAATGAAGAATAAATTCAAATTCACTAGCAATTTTTAAGTAAATTACACACAACAGAGGTATACCATTGCTTTATTAACAATTATTCTAAAATATACTAATGTAGATAATATCAGATAAACACCTATAGTTATGGAATTTTTTGGCGATGGGAGGGAGCAAGGTGTTATGCAAGAAAACAAAATTGAACAGATTTGGTGAAACTCCATTTCTAATAATTTTTTATTTATATTAAAAGCTCATTTCTCCAGAATTATTGAAACCAGAGAATCTCCTCAAGACTTAGTTTTATACATGGTTAAAGCTCTTTAAATATTGAAACATTTTCCTAAAAATAAACATGTATTCAATTTTTTTTCTAATTTCAAAAGTAATACACATCTATTACAGTAGATTCCAATAAAGTGAGGGAACATTAAGGAAACAATACACATTACTAACAGCAGTATTACCCGAGGAAACCATCATTGACATTTTGATACATATCCTTCCAGAAATTTTGCACTGAAACTTTTGCTTTTTAAAAGCAATGGTTTATTCCCTTGAGTTGCAGAAATTAGAGGCATAAGACTTCACATTTTTCACCCCCACCCCCTTCTCTTTTCCCCATCCCCCCATTGCACCACTTTTCTTATTTCCCACCAGGCACCTTTCACATATTAACCCAATTTAAAGCTTCAAACAATACTGCAGTGTCAGTATTACCATTCCTGTGTTAACAGTGAAGAAAACTGAGTCTCAGGATTGTACTTGTCTTGCAGTTCAGGGATTTATGTTTAAGGTGGAGTTGAAGGTCATGGCCAGATCTGTCAGGTTTCAGAGCCCTTGCCCTGTCTTTGTATGGTGCTGATTTCTCACCTGTGGCTAAAGGCACAGCACAGTAAACTTCAGTTTAGCATTTAAAATGAAATCAGACCCAGTCAAATGTTATTTATAGCATACTTCTTAAAATACTGTGTACAGCTGGGGTTGTTACTCTAAAATAAAAGGATATAGAGCAAGTGAAGAGAATAAAATGAAAGAGATGAATGTCATCCATATCATATCATTTCTAGAGAAAAGACCAAATAGGTTTGACTTGTTTAATTCAGAAAAGAAATTGAAATATTGAATACATTTTGTTGGTTATAATACATTTTTATATGATTATAAATGAAGAGGAAGACATTAATTAAATTAAAGCAGAAGTATTTGAATACAAGGAATGATATTTTCAATATCAAGATGCCTTCTCTTGATGCTCTAGGGTCTCCACCTCTAGAGATATTGTGTAAAGGATACATATCCATCATTCTTCACCAGTTTACACAGTTACATTCTGAATTCAGCATTAGACTTCATCAGTTAACTAATCCATTAAACAAATATTTACTGTGGACCTACTGTGTGCCTGGCACTCTGTGAGCTGGTGTAAAAAAGCTGGCTCAGACCACATAATTTGTTCAAGTGTTTTTTACTCTTATGCCATTACAAAGTCATTTTGCAGCATGTCTCGTACCAGTGATTTTGTTGGTTCTTCTCCTGACTCTGTTCTTTACCAATTATATCTATATTCTCAACCTGCTTACTACAGGTCCACAATCCCTTATCCTAAATCCTAGTGAGATACATTCGAAGTTCAGCATCCTTTGAATTAAAGAAAGGTAATGGAGTAGATATTCTGCATATTATGTAAAAGCTCCTGGAGAATCAGGGCAGTATTTTATAATCAGACACAACAGCATATCTTCAGTGAAATACACCTATGCATACAAACTCAGCCTCATTTTAGTTTAGTTGTGTTTTACTACCATGTAAGTTCAAGTTAGGTCAAATTTTATCAACTGAATTACAACAAATAAAAATACTTTTTGATTCTCACAGCTTTTTGTGTATCAGAAATATTGATATGAGGTTGTGTAGTACATTTCCAAGGAATTTTTAAGACTCAGACTTGCAAAATAGGCTCCCAAAACACTAATGTAATGGGATTTCATAAAAAAGGGGAACCACTGCTCTTTACAGTTCTCATTGCCTTTTATAGCTTTAGTCTTCATGCATCTACAAGAGATGCAAATATGTTTTAGGATGGAACCTATTTATTGCAGACCGTCGCGGGAAACTTGGGTTCTGTGGAGTAGTTTCTGAGAAGTGCTATGTTAGTGACATGTGGAGAGCATTGCTAACCCTTAACCCTTATTTGTTCTTTGCACTTATAAATTCATGATCGACTAAATTATATGGCCTAAATGGTGCACAGATATAACTGCCTGGAAAATACCACTAAATATTCCAGAGTGACAAGGACATTATGTGCCTTTTATGAAAAGTGCCCGACAGGAGAGCACCCTCTCCAGAGCCTCACAGCTGCCTCAGTCCATTCAACTTTTATAACAGAAATACTGTAAGCTGGGTGGCTTATAAATAACAGAAATGTATTCCTCACAGTTCTGGAGGCCGGGAAGTCCAAGGTCATGGCACTGATCAGTGAAGGTGTGGTGAGGTCTTAGGTCCTCATTTGAACCTCACGTGGCTGAGGTGCTGAGGGAGCTCCCTGGGGTCTCTGTTAGAGGGGCCTACTCCCAGCAGGAGGGCTCCCCCCTCATGACCTAATCAGCTCCTAGAGGCCCCACCTTCAACACCATCATTTGGGGATTAGAATTTCAACATGTGGATTTTTTGGGGGTGGGGAGCATGAATATTCAGACTACAACAACAGCTGTACATGCAAAAAAGTAGGGAAAAGCATTACATGGTATGATATGATGATTGCAGAGGAATCCCCCTGAGACCAAAATACTTCTCACTAGCCAATATAATTTATTAATCAGCAGCTTAAGCTTTGTGGTAAGAAGGACAGTGTTTCCTCTGACTTCCTGTGTGGTCAGTCACGCACCTTGGAGGGCAGTGTAACCTCACTAGGGCTATGTGGGACTTTATGAATGGTGTTATCATTTGTATTATAAAGAGAGTAAACAGCACAGTGAGGGTGAAATTGAGTTGACTAGAGGAAAAGGAGTAATGAACGCAAATGCCAAATGATGATTACCTTACCACTTTGTGAGGATATAGTACACTTTACTTAAGAGAAATGCCACTGTTTGGCAAATGTAAATAAGAGTTTGGAAATATGATTCGAGCAAGGAAAAATCACATGCTAAATCAAAAGTTATATAAACTAAGGGAAAATGTTCTACTTTTTAAAAGTATGTGACATAAAATATTGTGCAATCAATTCTAATTGGCTACAGAATAAAGTATTATCAGATATTGGTATTTGGAAGGAAATTTTTTTCACTTAGTTGAAAGAATAGAATTGTCTGAATAAATGTGTAGAAACAAACCTATTCATCGGAAGCTTTGTATATGTTTAGTCGTTGGAGCAGTATTTTCTTAGAAAAGACTCACACCAATTGCCTCAATGAAGAAAAGAAATATACACATTCAAAAATCAAAATCACCTTTTTAAAATGAAAATTTTACCTGTTGTATAAGAGGTAAACTATTGTGAAATGTAGTTGCCTGTTTAACTTTATATCTGCTTTGATTTGGGCATTTTAGCTAATTCAAATAAAATTTGTGAAGTTAAGCACTTTGAAGAAAAGGAATAGGAGAGCCTAATTTAACCTAGAGTGTCTCTTTTATTCTTCTGTTATTCATTTGAAGTGCCCTATCAGCTTGAGCTGACCAACTTCAGTCATTTTTACCCTTTTATTTTTTTTTCTCTAATGTAAACTGAAATTCCCTGCTGTTCATGGTATTTTAGTGTTTAGCATCATTTAATGAGCAGGTATCATTAAACTTAAAAGGTCCTTTTCTGTGTATCTCTGATTAGTTAGTGAAGAAACCAAAGAATTTCTCTTAATATATTTTGATGTTGGCCTATTTTACATTTAAATGCTTTTCGATGAAGTAGAAAATAATAATTTTGGTTTAGAGTAAGGATGGATTCTGTCAAATGAATATGTGGCCTAGTATTAAGTTGTAGAATATAAATTGTTTACAAGTGTTGTTATATATTTTCCCCAATAGATTTAGGTGTATGAATTTCTAAATAATTGATTATTCTGCAATTCATTTTTTCTGCAAGAAAAAATATATAGGTAAATTTAAGAGGTGCTTTAATATCAAGGTTCATACAATCCTTATTATAAAAGCAATAGTTTAGTGACTATATAACATCAGAAATGAAGTCTTTAATACTAAACTCGTTAAATCAAACAATGTCACAATACACTTAATTGCAGTTTCTTTTAAATTATAATAAGGAATAAACTATTTACTGGAAAGAAATAGCAGCATCCATTAATTACACACTTCCTACTTGATGTTCACATATACTGTATCTGACATTGCTGATACTCTATTATTAGTTCTAATTTTGCTTTTAGGAAGACAAGAATATCTGCAAGATAAATAGCATGGAGCCAAAATAATGAGGCTCAAATCCAAGCCAAGGTCAGGTAACATGTAATAAGTTACAGATGGCATGTGTGACATGAACATGGGTAGCAGGTAAAAGATGTAACAGTGCTGCCTGCTGGTAGGAAGTTGTAGTGTTTAAAGGGTAAGTGAATATATGTGTTGTTAACCAAAGTGGAAGTGATACGCATGGTTACGTAGGGTTGCTATCATTGATATCCAATAGTCTTTGCATTAGTAGTAATAGAGTTTTTATGAAAGTAAAGTTTCTGATCTGAGACTTCTGTTTTATTTTGTATTTGGAGAATATATTTAAGTAGTACACTTGCTCTCTTGCCTTCTCTTTGTAATCATGTGGTGCCCATACAGTTTGTCTTAGGAGTGGCCCTTCTTTGATAACCATGAACTTTTCTATTTTTTACAGTCAGCATTTCCAAAATACATTTAGTTGAAAAATAAAATCTTGCCTGTGAAAGAAAGCTAACAATTGTAGTAAAAGATAGCTGGATATTTAGCCCAATGAGATCATGTATTTATAGAAAAAGGTGTGATATTTATGCAACAATCAAAATATGACGAGTCTAATTGGAAAACTGAACATCAGCCTGCTTGAAAGCACTGGTGTCAAAGTTTTAACAAATTAAAAATCAAGTGTACCTATGTGTAGAATTTCTCTTTCCCTGTCCACTTCAAATAAGCTCAGAGTTTTCGGTACTAGGAATAAACATTTTTGCTTTGGGATGTATATTAGTTTATTGTCCAATAAACTAATTTTGTCTATAGTCTTGAAAAATAATTAAACTTAACTTTTAATGTTAACTCAACTGCAAGTGAAGCTTCATCTTTTATTACCATGGTTAGTTTAATATTTGATGTGCAGTGTTTGTGTGGGTATGGCATAATAGACTTAACTGAATGTGATGATTTCTTTATTCTGATTTGAGTCCTTCTCTTACACATTATAGCTTTATTTTCAGATATTCATTATATAAGACTTATTACAACACCATGCACTACAGAAATAGTTGTTACAAAATGAGGAAACTGCTCTTTCATTATATATAACGTTTTCACTTACATAATACTATTTCAATCCTGAAAAAGGTTTGAGTCAAAACTAAATTAACAAAAAAGAGAAAAGAGAAAGTATTTTTCAGTATCCCAAACGTGGTTTTTCTTTCTAGAGGCTGAAAAAGTACAGGCCATACTGTCTCTTTCAAGTCATAAATGTCCTCTTTATAAGTTGTCTCTTTCTTCCTCTCTTGTTTCCTCCTCCCTCTTTACTCTTTCCTCCTCCCTCTGTCTTCCTCCCTTCTTTGTCCCTCCCTCCTCCTTCCCTTCCCCTTCCCTCCCTTCCATATCTGTGTCTGTCTTTAATTCTATACAGTATCTCTCCCCATGTTACTGTAGGTGAACATGGCCATTAAATTATGACTAAGTAACAGTGGAAGCATTTAAGTCTTTTTTGAGAATTTAATTCTGCTTGTTTTACTAACTTGTAGAGCGAGAACGAGAGGGGAGAGAGGAAGGAAGGAAGGAAGGACAGGGAGGAAAATGAGAGAAACAATAAGAAAAGAGAATAAGAGAGAGATGGTAGAGCTAATAGCAAGTGATATGAAAATAAATCAGATTACATGTATGCAAATTTTGTGTATCAGAGGAAGGTAAAGTGTGAAAACTGTCTAAATGTGTGAGAAACTGATATTTGCATTCTTGAAATAATTTTCACAGTCTGCAAAATCAACTTTTAAATAGTAAATAAAATATTCATGGATGGTTTAGTGATATCTAAAAAACAAATAGTTTGAATTACAATTTAACTTACTTTACTAATAGAACAATCAAGTATCAGACCATCAGGAAGGTGTTTCAATAGCATAGAACATAGCAGTACAATTCCTCCATTGAAATGTAGCGATGTTTTTCTGTGTGGAAGTTTCTGCCTGGCTTCAGAACATGCGACAGTGTCAGACCCTGGTGCCAACAGCAGTCTGCCCTGTAGCCTTTGTCATCTTAGGTTCTTCACCTAAAATCGCTAGAAATAGTTTTCAGAGAAGGGACAAGAACAATGCTTTACATAGTGAGAGGTGCTAGTGCAAATATTGTACCATTCTTTTTATCAATATGAATGACCGTATGTTAATAACTTTTCCCTCAGCTGCCATCAAGGAGAAAAAATCAC
This sequence comes from Aselliscus stoliczkanus, assembly GCA_033961575.1. Taxonomy (NCBI): domain Eukaryota; kingdom Metazoa; phylum Chordata; class Mammalia; order Chiroptera; family Hipposideridae; genus Aselliscus; species Aselliscus stoliczkanus. Next base: position 65,480,268 of record CM066740.1, on the reverse strand, counting down.
ATTTCTGAGCAAACAGTGTTTACTAAAGTATAAGTCCTTCTTTATTTTATTTCTGTGTGAATATTTAACAGTATTTTTTCCTTATGTATTTATGGTATATTATAAATAATAAATGCATGGTTAAGTCTAACATATTTTTAAAAATTTGCTTAAAATGACATATAAAAATGTTTTTTTCAGATATTCTGAAGCTATTTTACTTCCTGTTTAATTCCTTACACATATAAAGCTGATTTTTCAGGAACATTTTATTTGTAAAACTGAACAATCTTAATGGTGATTGAAATGCTTTATTTACATATTTTAACTTTGGTACTCCCATTTGGCAGCAAATTATTCTTATTTGTATTTTTTTTCAATCATAAAAGGGCATAAAAAATATAACTATACCATAGCATAGGCTTATTACCAGGTTGGGCTACCATAATTTAAAATAAAATTTTAACCCTTATTTTTTGTCCTTGATTATTTTTAAGTCAAAATTTATGTAAGAGTAGTTTGCTGGTATAATTTCTGAAAATCCTAAAGAGGAAAACATGTCAGTATTCCAATTCATGTCTTGCAATAATAGGTAACAGTGGTCGGGTCCCCACCCCATACTAAGTAATTCAGTGAATGTGTGTCCCAGCTTGGCACATCATGGATGATCTCATATTTAAGGAAAAACACTTGCTAATTACAAATTTAAAGTAGCAAGAAGAAAGCAAACCTTCATTTTTGCATGGTTTACTTTAGTACTTGCTACCTTTTCTTCATTGTTTTACTGGTAATCTTTTTTTTTTTTTGCTATAATTCTAAATAATTCTATCATGTATCATTAATGAAACACCCTTTAAACGTAAAGGTGAGCTGTTTATGTGGTTAGATAAAAGTTACCTTTTTGCTTAATTACCATTGATTTACCCTTTTGGATATCTTTTACTGGAAAATTTTGACTGTTATTTTTAAGTTTGAGTCAACAGTTTCTAGACTTTTTTTTGGAAAAAAATAATATTGCCTTAAAGAACCTGATAATAGTTAAAAGATTAAAACTTATTTAATAAATTACAAATTTTCATTAGAGATATATTTTCTATTCTAGCTTTTGTTTTTCTCCTGCGCTAACCATCACACAAATTGGATACCTCCTCTTCACACACTGAGTGATACTAT